>OV656691.1:10000000-15000000 GCA_927399405.1 Agonopterix arenella | reverse complement strand
TGATACTGAACAGCTTTCCTAAGGAAACCCTATAGGTGATTCACAAAAATTTTTTTCCACTTTCCGTACTGAAAGCAATCAGCTGATCGAACGTTTGTATGAAAAAGTAAAAAAAATGTTTTTGCTAATTTCTTATAGGTTTCTTAGGTATAGTGGTTCAGTATCACGGGTACAATCACACCTTAAAGTAATGCAACTGTTTACCCTAACACCCTATATTTATTGCAAACAGAACACGGTCGCAAAGCGCGGAGCAGAGGGTCGGGAGAAGGGGGTGATGGTGCCGAAGGTGACGGTGACGGTGAAGGGGACGAGAGCGACGCCTCTGAAGGCGACGCAAGCGCAGACGACGACAAGCCTCGGAAGCGCGGCCGCCCGCCCGCCTCACACCGCGAGAAGATCAAGGGCTTTACTGATCAGGAGGTATGATATAAAATGTTTATTTATTCTTAGGAACATTTACAGCAATTAATTGGAAACAAAATATTAAATGAAATCATAATAATTAATTATAAAATGAACGTCCAAAAGGATTTACAGTCAAAAATCCACGACAAGCTTCGTCACAAAAAAATATACCTAAAAATGCACGTAACGCTTTATGTCAGCAAATTAATAAAATGAACGGTCCTTTCGTCATAAATCGTACCCGGCACAAAGGATCCCATGACACTAGCTGCGTTCCCACGCTGGATGGCCCATAAAATCCTCTGCACCAGATACGATCCTGATCGGACATCGTTGCCATTAATAAAAACCATGTTAACCATCGTTGCCATTAATAAAATGAAATTGCCATGATATGAAAGCCATGATGCCAGTTGCCATAATGAAAGGAAGAAAGGAAAGGAAGGAATGAAAGGATCAATCATCAGCTTTGATCCGTATGCGTACTGAGTAGGTAGCGTGCGAAGCGTACGGACCGAAGGTGTGGAGGAGCGAAAGTGGAAAGTTCCTCCATTGAAAAGGGAAGATCTTCCGCCAGACTAGGTTTGATGCCTGGGGGACCGGCCGTTGTCCAACATTTCTTAGTTGGACCATGTATTGTATAAAGGGTGTTAGGGTAATCGGTAGCATTACTTTAAGGGGTGATTGTACCCATGATGCTGAAATACTTTCCCTAAGAAACCTATAGGAAACAAAAAAAAATGTTTTTCATACAAACGTTCCATCAGCTGAATTGCATTTAGTATGGAAATTCGAAAAAAATTGTGAATTTCCTATAGGTTTCTTTGGGAAAGTTGTTCAGTATCATGGGTACGATCACCCCTTAAAGAAATGCAACTGTTAACCCTAACACCCAGTATAACTGTATGGAATCTCTATGTTTATTTCTCAATCAATTATACTTTATTTACACCAACAACATATTACTCTCGCGCTCGTAGTTTCTCTTGCGTGATTGGTCTTGCATTCGATTGTGAACCTTAACTGTATGGTGCACATATGCGGGTGCGACCAAAGAGATTATACCTAAAGGCATAGAGGGAGCCATACCATTGCAAGAATATCCACTTTTTTTGACGTTTGTGTTTGTGTGTGTGGTGTCAAGTAGTATGGACAAAAGAGACCAACTAGACCAAAGTGACAACTGCCCTAATGTTTACGGTCACTTTTCACACACACTAGCACGAAAAAAAGTGGACAGCCGCAAAAACAAATATCTATAGTTCCGTCTTCTGTAAGGAACTTTAAAAAGGGCGTTCAGACCAGCGATGGTCTACGTGGCACAGGTTCAACAAGCCTGTCAAGCCTGTCAATATCTATTACATTCTGATTTTATGGAAACTTTTTAGCTTATCTTATATCGTGTAAAATATTCTAGTTCGAAGTCTGCCTTAATTATTTAGATAATTTATTTTGTTCAGGTACGAAGATTTGTGAAGAGTTACAAAAAATTCTCAGCCCCATTGAAGCATCTCGATAGCATAGCGTGCGATGCGGAACTTCAAGAGAAACCATTGGCCGAGCTAAAAAAATTAGGAGAAATTCTGGCAGAGAGGTGTAGGGCTGTGCTAAATGATACTTCAGAAACAAGTAAGTTTTGCTACTTAAACGTTTCTTCGCAAGTTAATGGTATTTTTATAATTCGTATCTAATTTTATTACCAATTTCAGATGAACAAAGTGATGGTCGTAAAACTGCTCGCAAGACCTTCAAACTTGGCGGTGTACCTGTTAATGCTAAGACCTTGATGGCTTGCCAAGATGAGCTGGCTCCTTTAGACGTGTTCTTACCACAAACAAAAGAAGAAAGATTGAAATGGCAGTTAGACTTTAGGTAAGAGACTAATTTTACTTTTAACTCCTATAAATTTTGACCTATAATATTGGACTTAATTATTTTTTGTCTTTAAAAGGACAAGGCCAGCAAATTTTGACATAGAGTGGGGAGTAGCTGATGATTCAAAATTACTTGCCGGCATTTACCAGTATGGCTTGGGCTCTTGGGAGGCTATAAAAATGGATTCATCATTTGAAATTGGTGACAAAATTCTTACAAATGAAGACAAAAAACCTCAAGCCAAGCATTTACAGTCGAGAGCAGAATATTTGTTGAAACTGATAAAGAAGTTGCTAGATCAGAAGAATGGGAAACAGAAGCAGAGAAAACCTCGGGTGAAGCGAGGGAACAAGGAACCAGTTACTAAAGATATTGTGGAAGATGACGGCAGTTCTGCTGATGACAAGAAGCCAAAGTGCACTAAAAATGATAAGTCCGATAAGGTAAATATCATATTTCTATGCACAGTTTACACGAGTGATGTAACAACATAATATCATAAGTTCTTTATTTGCATACCAAAAGAAGAGAAGGCCAGACGTGCCTTTCTGTCTCTGTTTTTTGTTTGTTTTATGTTTAATCATTCCAATTTAACTTGCAGACTAAATCAAAGCTAGAAGATATATCGACGCACGATGAGACTTCAAATGACAAGACGGTTAAAGATAAAAAACGCACAAAAAAAGAGGGCAAGGATCGGACTAAAGGTGAAAAAGGAAAAGGGCGGAAGAAACCAGCAGGGCCCATGCACTTCACAGCTAATAATGAACCCAGGGCATTGGAAGTGTTAGGCGACCTCGACCCATCTGTGTTTGAAGAGGTAAGAATAGGCTATTTGATAACTAGTCAAATCAGCAACTCTTTATCGGAAGTCAAAGCGCGCGCTTTGTATGAATAATTGTACAAAATACAGCATTGTGACGTCATCTAAATTACATTACTTTTTATCGTTTATCTTGTTATTACAAATAAATAGTAATCAAGCTTTTATTGAGAATATTAAAGTATAATATATTTTATGTGGTCAAATACCGTATTACGTTTGAGTCTGCATATCCTCACTGTTTAACATTTTACTTATTTAACTACTTATTTAAAGTTTTTAATTTGTATCGGTCCCTCCCAAGAAATAATACTAGTTTATAGGATAGGATAATGCAAAACGCTTTTAGAGTTAAACATTATCTTTCTTTTTTACAGTGTAAAGAGAAAATGAGGCCCGTGAAGAAAGCTCTACGAGCTCTCGATAATCCTGATCAGTCGTTATCAGAATCTGAACAAGTAACCAGAACACGAGCGTGCCTGACTCAAATTGGAAACCAAATAGATATATGTTTAGAGGCATACCCAGACCCCGAGAAGAAAGTTGAATGGAGAAGTAATCTCTGGTATTTTGTTTCAAAATTTACTAATTTCGATGCAAAACAATTGTATAGATTGTATAAATATGGTGTAAAGAAAAATACGGAAGCTAAACGCGGACGAGATGGTGGTAAACATAAAGAAAATATGAAGGTAAATTAAAAAATATTATACATATTTTGCTATTTTTACACTAAACAAATACGAATTAATAAAAATAATTTAATAAAACTTTTACAGGCAAATAACAAAAATAATCATAACTCAAATAACCATGTTAAGTCATCAAAGAAAGAGGCTAAACATGACGATAGTAATGTCCGAAAAGAAAAGAGGACCAAACTGGAAAAGGAGAAGTCTGAAAAATCTAACGACAAGGCACCGCACTCGTCAGGCATCAAAAGGAAGTTGGAGGACGGTGAATGCGACCCTGAACCTAGTGAAAACAAACGCCACGAGAGGTAACGAGCTTCAGACCTTCATCCAATCTAAACATTACTGACAATACCGTTATAGTAGCTCACCTGCTTCCTCATTTACTATTATTAACATAATGTTAATTATCTCATCTTTGCTAACACTCCTGTAAGCTCACCATCATCTCGCTTCTTCCACCCCAGCAGACATAAACACAAGCACAAGGATCGCAAGGATAGGGATAGGAGCTTGAAGCGGGACGATTTGATCTACAGAGAGCGGAGTCGATCGGAGCGAGAACGAGACCGTGAGCGAGACCGGGACCGGGATCGAGACAGGGATCGGGAGCGGGGCCACGATCGTGACCGGGAGCGGTCGCGGACGCGGCGGGACAGCGGCGGGGGCGGGGCTCCGCGCGCGCGGACGTCGTACGCGGCGCCCCACCCGCACCCCGACCACCCGGCCCATCCCGCCTGGACCGCGCCTGCTTACCCCGGACCGCGGCAGTATCGCGGTGACAGAAACCCGAGACCACATGATAAAAGAAGGTAAGAAGACCATTTATTTCTATTGATACGAAGAATTTTAATACTTTTTTCCCCTACATAAATAAATTTATATTGTCTTGTCATAGAAATCTGTTGACGTTATTTAATCCGTGGCATGCTTCATCGAAAGTCAAGAATGTTCCCGAAATCGCCACCAGCATTTTCCCACTGGTGGGCATCGTTTGTTTAATCCCGAAATCCCCACTGGTCAAATTAACACGACCAGTAGGCCTCGCATGCCATCCCCGAGTAAACGACAGTAAACATCTTTATTATTTTACATATTCCAGAAAGAGCGCGCATGACGTTTTTCTCGTTTAAACGCTTTGTCGTGGGTGGCATGCTAGCCGTGTTGGTGGGAATGTCGGAAATAAAATCTTGCGATCCCCGGACGATATTGAATGATATTGATATTGGTTGCCATATAGATTGGTCAACACAGTGAAAGTCATGCTATCCTAAGTAATAAACCCAAAACATTTGATACTTGAGCGCAGGGGGCCAGTCGTTGTAGCGATCCTTGGGGGAAGCCTTTGTCCAGCAGTGAGATGATGATGATTTGATACTTGTATCTTTGGAAGTATTAGTATGAAATATTAAATTAATTTGTGATGTTCAGCAGGTACGCGGGCTACGGAGCCATGCCGCCGGGCCCCCCCTACGGGTACTACGACGCCGCGACGATGCCCAGCGCCATGGGGTTCGCGCCCGTGCGCCCCTACCAGTCGGATGAGTGGCGCGGCTACCCTCAGTCAGAGTATCCCTACGAAGAAAGAGACTATGAGCGCGAGGTGTACAGAAGAGATTACGATCGCCGCGCGCCACCTACTTAATTTAGCCGAGTTTAGTGCCGCTCTTTGTACATATAGTTGTAATTTTATTGTAAATAGTATGTAGATCTCTTTCCGTGGACACTGGTTAAACCGTGAAACTAATAAAAGGTGTAAGTGACAAAATAGTGCTGTGGTTTTTATCTATGTGATAAGCGAAGCGCATCGATTTCAACTGAGACGTTGATTAGTTTTAATGACTGTGTTTTATGTAAGTGAGACTGTATAGTAAATTTATTTATTACCGAATCTGTCGATTGATTGTTAATGTACAGATTGATGTAGACAAAGTACCATTAATTTTTATATTGTTTCAATTTTGTTGCCGAAATTAACGGTTCTGAATATGTTTATCTGTAATCAAATTTGCTATTTATTTGATGCAACATCACGATTTTATGTAATTAATTTGACAAAACGCAGGTGATATAAAACGTAGTTCATAGTGATTGTACAAAATTTAGAAATTGTTAGTAGGATTGCATATAACTCAAAATCATGTGTAATTTAAAACCCTGTGTGTATGTATAGCTTACGAAGAAAGGGGCACATCAACTTTTGTCATTGCATTTTAGCAGTGAATTAGGGAAGAGTATTTGATTTGTACATTCATTTCTCATTCTATGTGCATTTCCGAGTCCAAGCTGGGCTCGTACAGTCCTATTTTTATACATTATGTAAAGTCTTATTCTTTGTTACATACGATTGAATGTAATGAGAGTGGGAAGCGTCTTAAATGGTATAAACCATGATAATAAACATTATTAAAGTTGACATTAGTTGTATTAATTCTAAAACCTTTCGGCAATATGTTACAAAGTAAGGTTTCAAGACACCATTTGATAGCACACGGCGCTTTATCTATGCATACCCAGCGTAAGCGAAAAATTCTTCGTCTATGCAAAATCTATATATTACATTGCGCGTTAGAGAAAAATTCTTTACTCCGTTTACCGCCTGTAGTATCGTTAACACGAGTAACGTTTTTGCACAGTTTTTGTAAAACATTTCTATTATAGACAGTTGATGATTTTAATAAATGTCACCTTGACCTAACGATGCGATATGCTTAATGAAACGATAAAATAACTAAATACATTCTGGGAGCCTGTTGCATACAGCGGTCTACTTTTCCCCCTTCTATGAACCGCTTGTCCGTTTCTGCGCATGCCGAGACTTCATTCAAGTCACGGCTTTTCAGCAACAGTAACCCCTCGATATTCGGGAGGACGCATCGTGGGCGAGGCGTATCGTCGCGATATTGGTTAAATTTCGTATCGTGCCGATTGTATGGATTCATTAGACACAAGTGACTGAATATTTGTGATATCTAATGAAATGAATCTAAAGAAGTAGTTACAAAAGATTGGATCAACATTCAACCTTGGTAAGTCTTTCATTACAGTTTATTTTTATTCACCACTTAATTAAATTTACACGAACACGTTAGCTTTGTTCTGCTCCTATTGATCCAGATTTAAGACAAAGTTGCAAAAAGAATGATAATCATTACATTTCTAATTGGTTTTCCAGGGCGATAAGAAAATAAAATTACACAATACTGTAATAAGTTTAGGCAGGCGTTTTTTCCTTTGCTGCTGCTTTAAAAATACCATGAAAATACTGAATATAGATAGGTACACTGGTAGCAAGTTGACCTCTAACTTGCATCCCGCACTGGATCAGCGTGGTGGAGTAGATATGGCTTAAAAAAGTACTCTGTGGCTTACTCTTTGGTGAGAGGAGTACTTTGCCTGCAATTTGACATCCACACATACATACGCTCACGACCGCGTAATCCCTTTCGGGGCGGTCAGAAACATTGCTACAACTATACCAACTTTCTGTGCAATATGATCTCAGAATTAAACTCTGCCTATATCATCTTTAATGATATTTATCTTAGATTGTATCTCTAATAAACATAATGTTCTTTTGTTCCAGTAACAGGTGCAATGAGAGCATACAATGTGTGATGGTGGCAGGAAGGGGGTGCAGCGTGGACGGCGGACCAGCCGGACGATGGTGACTGCGCGCCTAGCCCTGGTGTCCGTGCTATTAGCTGCTGCTAGCGGTTGCTATTTGTTTCCTAGTGGTCAGTTCAATCATTTTATCGGTATTGATACCCTAAGGCGGTCATTAGACGGAATGTTATTGGGGCCACGTAAGTCAATACTGGTTTATAAAAGGTTCTACCAAGAACCGTAGAGTCGCGTTGTAGGTCTGCTATTGGGTAGTCACGTGTCGCTCATCGATTGTCCCGCTCCCGGGCCTACAACGAAGCTCCAGTTGTGGCTCAAGATAGTGTTCTTTTCCAAAAACAATCCTTGAAGTTACCAACTACCGTACAACGTCAAGCACTCTTGCTAAATAAACTAGACATTGACAAAATCATCACAACCAAGATGGCAGCCCTTTTTTTTTAAAAATAGAATAGAAAAAGTTCTACCAAGTAGTGCTGGAGACTCCTAATAGGCCTTCTGCCCTTAGGTAAGTTATTTCTCAAGGCCCTCTCTCATGTCACTAACATTACGAAGAAATAAAAGCCATTGAGTAGTAGGTATACTTAGATACAATTTTACTGGGCCATCGCATTACATTCTTAGCTATCAATATCAATCATAGTGCAGTCTTTACTATTAGGTGCTCGGTTTGCGCGGCGCTCAAGAGGGTTGCGGGTCTGTGAGTTGCCCATGCTGACTTACCAGGACAAGGACCAGGAAAAGTCAAAGGTCTCGGTTTTGGCCGGAACTTTCGCATCTTTTCTTCACGCTCTGGACTTCAAGACTGTGACTGTTCTTGGAGTCGGCATACGTCACGTATTGATACGTTCCCTTTTACACGTAGCTTTTATCAAATGCGTTCGAATTCCAGACGTGCCAGACCCCTGTCGTGGCGTGACCTGTGGCCCAGGGGAATTGTGCCGCCCCACTCCCGATGGCCGCGCCTACAACTGCGAGTGCCCAACCTCGTGCCCCAGCTACGGAGACCACGACGGCTCGCGGCCTCTATGCGCAAGCGACGCGCGCGACTATCCCGGCGAGTGTGAGATGAGGCGCGCCGCTTGCGACGCCAATACTAATATCACATTCAAGTATTACGGCAAGTGTGGTTAGTATAAATCCTTCGTTTCTTATTTATTTTGTATCAAAAGTAGATAATGGAGTGGGAGGTGATTTTTGGATACTCTATCCAATAATATTAAACAGTTATTAGTAATAAAGTATAATCTTACCTATGGACACACTCCTGGCACTCCATACAACGATCTCATGATGCTTGCTACAAAAACAAGATGGCGTCGGCAACGTGCCGTCAGCCTCGCTCAGCTCTGATGGGTCAGTCTGTAGTGAACCTGCCTGCTGTTCCAGGGGACGTGGATTCGAATCCCGCATGGATGGGTAATATTTGTATGGTGAATACGAATGTTTCTTCCATAAACGTAAGTTATTACCTAAAGTTTTGGATGTTTATAAATACATACATACACAGGGCTAGGCACAGACCACGACTCGCCACACACTACTTGACCGAACCACCTAAGCATACCTCTTTCAATCCTAGTTACCACATCATCCTTCAACTTACACCGATCTCTTATCATTATCACACTGTTCATGAGTCGGTCGGTCACTGTAACACTACACATACTTCGTAAAGAGCGCATTTCCACTGCATTCACTCGACTTTCGGGGGGCACCATTTACCGTATTTCCCGCAGTCACTCTCTTCTCCATATCTATTTATGTACCTACATATTTATATCGTCATCAAAATAAGAGTCAGTAAATACAAGTTAGATTCTGATAGAAAAAAAATAATAATGTACAGTTTGAAGAGTTAATGTTTACTAACGTCTGCAGACCCCTGTGCCGGAGTATCTTGCCCTGACCCAGAAGTGTGTCAACTGGACGACCGCCGGCAGCCGTCGTGCCGGTGCGCGGAGCCCTGCTCGCTGGAGTTCTCGCCCGTGTGCGCCTCGGACGGCAAGACATACTCCAACGAGTGTCAGATGCATCGCGAGTCCTGTAGGGCTAGAAAACAGCTGAAGATCGTGTTTAAAGGCCAGTGCAGCTCGGGTAAGAAAATAAACTACACCAAATGAGAGCAACTATGATGTTCAAAGGGGCATTGACACAAATTGATTCTATAAATTTATATACGAAAGCTACAGCGACACTTTCGCCTGCCGTCGAATCACATAAATTCACAGAAATCAGTAGTGTCGGTTGCGGGCGGTGACTCTGTCGCAGTGCATTTAATAGTAAAGCTTGATAAACAATTTGAGTCGCCAGTTAGAAGGTGACTTTATTAGAAGGAATACTTTTAAAGGAATGTCTGACTCCTGGACTTCGGCAGCCAGGGTTCCAGCTTGGACTTGTAACAATGATTTTGCCAAATGAAATTATGTTTATGTATATGGATCATGGAACAGCGTAGTTATGGATGAGTTAAGATTTGGCGTAGACAACTTTCCCCAAGCAAAAATACATTATGAGATTTCAACTGCTATTTCCTCAACTACTGGGTCTCTTAAGAATTTCGGCACTGCAAACATGGCAGGCTTTATTACCCATGTTCTATATAGTATATCTATGGCTTTACCACACAAAGGTTTACTATTTTGCGGTAACATGGTTAGCAACGAAAGTTGATTAATACTTCTGAATATTATTTCCATAGAAATTGTGAGAGTTTGTACGCTCTCTAACATTAATGTGAATGATATGCTATGTATGCTTTGGATAATGATATCCTTTTGATATGCTGGGTACTGAGTGCTGAAGTAGGATACGGCGGAATGAATGAAAATGCTGAGAGTAATGGTCGTATCCACGTATATTCGAACACAGATTTGCTATGATAAATGCTCTTAAAAAGTAATGGTAGCGCCCTATGTACGATGCACTTTTATCGAGGTCGCATGATATCCGCGTCCAATGTTCAACCTGCTGTCGCTAGGTGTTGCTAAATAAAATCTGTAGATTGACCCCAATAATTGATGTAAGTGCTTCGTACAGAAATAAAGGTGCGAAATGTTAACAACTTTTGCAGCTTCTCCGGACAATTTGCAGTTTCGAGGCCCGGCCGTCACAAATGTTTTCAGTCTCGTAATCGACAAATTTTTTGTCTATGCTCGGTGCACATTTATTTTTAAGTAAGTATAATATTTATCTTTCAGGTGTAAACCCCTGCGCAGAAGTGGAATGTCGGCACGGCGCAGAATGTCGCGTGGAAGGCGGCGGGGCGGTGTGTGCTTGTCCGCCGCCCTGCGAGCCCGTCCTGCGTCCAGTTTGTGGCTCCGACTCCCGCACTCATGACAGCGAATGTGAGCTGAGGCGAGCCGCGTGTCTCGTTGGAAGGGACCTTCGTGTGCTGCATGCTGGCGCTTGTGGTAACTCGATTACTAAGCTATTTTCGTCGCACGAGAGGACTTTTGCCGGAGAACATAATAGATTTGATATTATTATTCGTAAATAATAATGTTTAAAGACTAGATACATAAATAATACATAGACCAGCGAAATATCTACAGTATAAACAGATGACTGTGTATAGGTATAAACCTGATATAAACAGATAGCCGAACAGAAAACAGTACTCTAACCTAATTGAGGTTAAGAGCAAGCCCATTGAGTAATAAAAAAAAATTTAGAGAAAGCTAAGTAACGTGTAAACAAAATGCAAATTAGCGTTATGGCATGTAACATTTTTCTTAAATTAGCTTAATAAAATTGGGAAGAGGTAAATGAAAAATGTCCACATCAAATAAAACTTTGTTATTTTATGATCCTTGCTATACATATACGCGCACGTGTCGCCATGATGTGCTGCTGTGCTGTAAGAATTTGTAAAAGTTACGCTAGCAAAATAAAATTAAAACGGTATTAGTTTCAGTGTTTTTAGTTTGATTATATTACTAACACGTATCTTTCTTTTATTTAGGTTTGTCTGGGACACTTTTCTCGAATTTTGTATTAGACCCAGCGTTCATATGTCAGTAAGTCAATGGTAATGGTAGGTATACTAAAAACAGGCTTATTTAACTTATCACAAATACTCTCAGGATCAAACGGAGTATGTGCTGGCCGGGTGTGCCCGCACGGGGGGGAGTGCGTGGCGACGGGGGCGCGGGGGGTGTGCCGCTGCCCGCGCTGCTCCAACGAGTTCGCGCCCGTCTGCGGCTCCGACGGCATCTCCTACGGCAACCGCTGCAAGTTGCAGCTGGAGGCGTGCCGGCATCGCCGCGACGTTCAAGTGCTCTATGACGGTCCTTGCAGTTAGTATACAATACAGGGTTTTTCTTAATATCGTCATCATTAGTCTATCATCGTCCGCTGCTGAATAAACGCAGGCCTCTCCTATGGCGCGCCGCAAAACTATATGGTCGGCCTTCTTCATCCAGTCGCTCCCCGCTACCTACCGTAATATACTGACAGATTGTGTTGCAAAAAAATATTTGGCAGTGTCATTATCCAAGGAAGGAAACAGGGCAATACGGGCTAAACGGAACCCGACTTTCTGGTAACACCTTAGCCAAGTCATTTTACGAAGTTTTGTTAGGCGGGGTAGGAAGTAATTATTAATTGGACTTTTAAATATATTAAAAAATATATATATTTAAAAAAAAAATCGCTACGCAACATAGAAATCAAAATTGTGTCCCAGAAGGCTTTTAAATTAATAATATTAATACCAATGCACTCATTTGAATTAGATTTAACACTATCAATTATTTTTGAGCAATAAAATAGGCACTGAAATTTAAAAAATGAGCTATTTATTAGAAAATACGAATGTATTTTCAAAACCTTCTAAGTACACAAAAATATTAACACCAAGTTTGAAGCCTTAAATATCAGCAAAAAAAAAATTTCCATCAAGTTTTTTAGAACGAGATAGCTAAATTTTAAAATTGGAACTATTGCTGACGTGATTTTTTTTTTATTTTGGTACATTTCTAGGTTCTAAGCTCAAATAGGCTCTTCAATATTAAACCGAAAAAAAAATCAATTATTAATTAGTCCCGGCTCAAAACGTAAAATGATTGGGCTACCTGTTTTAAAACAATTTTAATAGATATTGTAAGTTTAAGACTCAAGTGCGATGACTATCACTTCAACACGCTTATGTTTTCATATCAACAGATGGCTGTGAAAACAAGAAATGCGAGTACTACGCTGTCTGCGAAAGTGATGGCGTCTCAGAAGCCAGTTGTGTTTGCCCTAAACACTGCGAGGATGGAACGGTAAGCAGATTTTGTATTATCTATTATAGTGACGAAATCATGACAAATGAGTTCATTCGATGAGTGTAGTGTAGTGTGTAATATACAAAAAAAATTTCTTATCCTATTTCATCCTACTGCTGGGTAAAGGCCTCCCCCCTATTGTCTTCCATGCATCCCTGTCTTGACCCAGGTATCCAGGTCGTCTTTCCATCTCTTCCGGGGTCGACCCTAACGGCTAATATCACTAATATCTAAATAAAAAAATGGGAGCGACCGCAGCGACCTCGAAATTATTATGAATATATTACTATTTATGTTACCTGTTGTCCTGTTATTTCTATCGGTTTACGTGTGTATTCAAAATCCAACCTGTCCTATCTATACTATTATAAAACTGTAACAGGAAGTTTGTCTGTACATTGAAGATATTAACAAAAAAAAAGTTACGATATGGTTTTTAGGTGTCCCTGATTCCATTTCACCAATTTTTGGATTTTTTGTCTGTCTGTTTGTTTGTGTGTTTGTTTGGGTGTTTGTTTGTGTGTTTGTTTGTTTGCACGAGTATCACGCAAAAACTACTGAACCGATTTTGATGAAACTTTTTTTGTTTGATAGCTTATGATCTGACTTAAAACCTGGTATATAATTTGTGCGGACGAAGTCGCGGGTTAACGCTCGTTTGTTATAAAGATCAAAAGACTAAGATTATCTAGGATTAACTAACAATGATATAAATCACAAAAGGCTTTCTATTCCTTTAGAACATTATTCAAAGTTTGATTATTGATTAGTGTACCTAAGTACTATATTTCTATGCACAGGAGACGGAGGAAGTTTGTGGCAACGACAATCAAACTTACAGTAGTGTGTGTGCACTGCGGGACGTAGCATGCCGGGAGAAGATTCGACTTCACGTCAAGCATATGGGCTCCTGTGGTAATATACCAAAACTATATTTCTTACATACATACATACATAAACTCGTAAGTCGTGATCATCATCTCTATCGAGGTGGTCCTCCTTTTCAAGCGTGCATTTGTAGCAAGGTTCACTTTGAGCATATTAAAGGTTTCACGATAGAACGACGAGTGAAGTGATGTGAACAAATACAAGAAACCTTACTTTTAGTTGCCTCATACGACACCTACGGGAAGAAATGGGTTAATCCATTTTAAGCCGGAAGTACACTGCTACTGCACTGTTTTGTTCATATGCGAAAATATTGAGAAAACTTTTTATGATATGAAAATAGCTTCCTTTCAAAAGGAGACAAACTACTCGTACAGTACGGAACGACCAGGAAAATAATTCCGCTCGTCAATCTTCGTTTGCACAGAGCAGGCCCGAGTCCCCGACAAAACCCAAATAAGCCAATAACGTACGCGAATTGAAGGTGGCGCATCCTGATTGGTGAATATAAATTCGCGCGTTATTAAAATTTGTCAACTGCGCAGGTACATCGGTAAGACTTATACACCTGGTACTACTGTATATGGTGTTAACAAATGAAGGAAAAACCTAACTAAAAACCATCTTTGTACTCGCTTTTAGGTTGAGTTGATTCATGAGTCAGTATAAAAGAATTAAAAAAAATGTGAGTTACAAAAAGTTACATTGTTTTCATGGCTTAGATTCATTCTAAGAGACGAATAACGTATGTGGGCAGAGATGACCGTAATATGGTAATAATACTGATAAGGAACTTTAACGCCACTAGCTTCGTTCGTCATTAGGCGGGTCCACACCGACCGAGCAGCCTCGGGCGAGGCCCGCCGCGCGCGGCATGCGCCCTTCCGCGCGGCCGGTGTGGACGTGCCACGGGTGCGGCAGGCGCATGCTCAGCCTCGGGCGAACGCGTACGCAGCCGAGCCGAGCGTTGTCGGTTTTTCGGTTCGCTCAAAGGTGCCTCAGTCGTTTGCCGCGCGCGGTGCGGACGCCACGTTTTTTGATCGGTGCCGCGTTCGATATGGATAAAGATTTTTGTCGAAGGTTAATAAGTTTGTATGCCGCAAATAATTGGCTTTGGGATGCCAGGGATCCTAATTATACTAACAGGGGGATGAGAGAGGATTCCTGGCTAGATATAAGCCGTCAATTGTGCCTGTTAAGGACTTGAAAAAAAAAATGGAATCGTTGTTGGGGTCTTATAGACGTGAAAAATCGCGATTTGTGTAAAAGTAAAGTGAAGTGTTTTTTAAAATAAATGATGTGATGTGATGTGAACAAATTAAGACTTGGCCCAAAGGTCTACGTTACCAGGCCATAAACGTTAAAAAAAAAAAAAGTTCGGCGCCATCTTGTATAATATGGCTCGGGGCGAGCGAGCGAGGCAGCCTCGGGCTGTAAAATTATCCGAACGAATAAGCCTCGCCCGCGGTGGGACGTTTGCCGCGCGCGGCGGGCCTCGCCCGAGGCTGCTCGGTCGGTGTGGACCCGCCTAATTCATTAGTCATAATCATAACTAACTTTTAGCAAAGTTATGATCGCATTTCCTGCGATAAAGTAATATTTTAACTATTAACAATAACAAAATTAATGACGATAATAGTCATATGCAATAATTAGTTGGTTATGTTAGCAAATAAACAATATGTACTCAATATGTACTTATGTTCTGTTATCGCAATGAAATTGTTGAAAGCGTATCTAACACGGAATTAGGTACACTTTTGATAAGTAAGACGTAGCGCGTTTTGATTACGTAAATTAATATTTGCTTATTGCTGGATATTTTATTTTCTTAGAACGTGTCTTAGAAGGTGGTTGCAGAGGGGTCAATTTTATACAAAACTTTGACGCACAGTACCCGTGGACGGCATTAATATAAGTAACTTTGTATATATCGAAAAATAGTTTTTTAAAAGCTTTATATCTTCGTAATTATATTATAAATTGCAAATGTTATTTGTGACGCGGCAACTAGATTTTCTAAACTATTTTTCCATGTATAAAATATTACTTTTATTAATTCCGTCTACGTGTATTGTGCGTCAAACTTTTGTATGGACTGAAACCACCTTAAGAAGATAGACTAGTACCGTTTTTTTCAAAGAAGCGTATTGCCCTGTTTCCCGTGGATAACGAAACTAGAGCAAACATTTTTTTTACCTTGCCATCTATGTTACCTTTGCTATGTCCCTGTGTTTTGCTTTTTTACATAAATGAATTATGGTAAGAACTAGGTACCTTCAAAAATACCCTATTTTACCATCCGTTTTCAGACATCCAGCAAACAAAGACGAATATAAACAAAAGAAGCAAAACATATCTACCTACATACAGACCAATGACTTTCTGATACAGACATAGCCTAAGTCTTTCACATATTATTCTCTATAGAATTATTAAAAAAGGTTTAGTTTTGGAGGGGGAAACAGGGGAATACGAAATGTTGATTTCGTCCATTTTCAATCCAATAAAATCAATCCGAGCTGCAGTCGTCTCTTTCGCACTCTACTTGGCGGGGTGTGTGGGAGGGGCGGATCGGACAAATACGTATACAGTCATACGGAAAAGTGACCTATTCTCCAAATTTCTTCGAAAGACAGACTTTTCTTATATGCCTTATTGTAGTCTTTAGTAACGTGAAGTTATGGATAATGGTGTCAAGCACATATTAGTCCGTCTTGACCGCGTGCCACTATACTGATATGGTCGATATGACAATTATGATATATCTGTTCTGAAATCGCAACAAATAATAAAAACCGGTCAAATGTTAATCGGTTTTGCGCTTTTTCTTATCGTGTGGGCAGAGCCCTGGTGTCAGAGTTTTTTCAGGCCGCCTTACGGCCTCTGTAGTGGTTTTTATGTAACGACTACTACCACTAGAGATAGTAGCCGGGACCAACAGCTTAACGTGCCATCCGAAGCACGGAATCATTTCATTTTTCTTCATTCATGATTCAGCCTGCAATGTCCTAACCAACTGGGGAAAAACGCACAAAGTGACATTTCACTAGGTGTCCCCCGTGGGAATCGAACCCACGTCCTCCGTGTCGAGAGCCGATGCTCTTTTGCATTAGACCACGGAGGCAGTTGGTTTTGCGCTAAAGGTCCCGGAGAAAACAAAACTTTTTTGTTAGTTAATAAGTATGTTGTGTGGTGGTGGGGTACGGAACCCTCAGGGCGCGAGTAGCCCGACTCGCACTTGCCTGGTTTTGATTTTGGTCCCTCTATGACGCTAGTTAAGATAAGATAAGATAAATATTCTTTATTTGCACTACAAAATAAACAAAAAACAACAACAATATACACGAACAAGAAGGGTACAAAAGGCGGCCTTATCACTAAAAGTAATTTCTTCCAGACACCCAGTTCCAGACGCTAGTTCTCGAACTAAATGGGTAAGCACGCTACATCTTCGACCCCATCTTTGTCCTAAGGACTAGATTGAGGTCAAGAGCAAACCCATATTATACAGTACAGGGTGTTGGGGTGATTGTACCCATAATACTCAACAAATTTCCCTGAGAAACCTCCAGGAAATTCGCAGAATTTTTTTTGGACTTTCCATACTAAATACAATCTGATGATAGAAAGTTTGCGAAAAATTGCGAATTTCCTATTCTTAGAGAAAGTTGTTCAGTATCATGTGTACAATCATCACTTAAAGTAATGCAACTGTTTACCCTAACAGCCTGTATATAAAAAAAACTAAATAGTCCTCGTGCTATTTCTACTGGGCATCTTTTCTGTAGTTTCAACAGTAGTGCAATTTGAACAATTCCTATATACCTTCTTCTTCTGCAATATTTGCAGAGCTGTGCTTGGGAGTGGAATGTCCCGCGGGCACGTGGTGCGCGCGCGGCGCCTGCTCGTGCTCGAACCCGTGCGCAGACGTGCCCCGCGAGCCGGTCTGCGCGAGCACTCACCACACCTTCATACACGAGTGCGCGCTCCAGAAGGCCGCCTGTGAGGCGCGCATGCGCGGCGAACAACCCGTCAGAGTCGCCTACTACGGAGAGTGCACTGAGTCCCAGGACGAGAATGATACTGCTGGTAAGTGGTAAGCAGGGACATCACTCTGGCGAGAACTTCTCGGCGAGAACTTTCAAGGAAAATTACTACGGCTTATGAGTTATGACGCTACGAGAACAATGAAGGGCATCCACATTCCACACTCTGGTTCTCGACTGTTCTCGCGAGAATGTACCCTACGCACCGACCAAAAAAATAAAAAAAATTTGTACTTGGAACACTGATATTGAAGGTTATAGTCGATTGCAGCGCCTCAAAACATTTTTATATTTCTGGTCAGGCTTTACTTAAAATAAGCATATGCTCACGACTCTATTCTCCGAGGGAATCAGAGATATTCTAAAAACTCAGAACATTCACGTTTCACTGGTAGTACTGAAACTTTGTTCAGTGTGATGTGTTGTGTAGTGAGCCCGTCGCCTTTTATAATGGACTACATGGAGTTGGCCACCTAGGTCCCACTGCCACCCAGTTCAAGTTCTTGCTCAAACATTAATATGGTTGATTCTGTTTTAGCCGCAAAACGCCCCCCGACCCCCAGTCCTCTCAAAATTTGCCTTACATATAGTTTGCGCAACGGTTTATGAACGCTGACCTTGAAAGAGCAGAATCAAATTTCTGGTCTATTTGGATGGGGGAAACGGGAGGCTGTCATCGCGCAAGGGCCATTGGTATCCCTACCAATTTCGCCGAGCGCTTACAAACCGTTGCGCGACCTGTACGCATACCTATATTTAACATAATTTTCCAATTCAAGGTTCAAACAGAACCTCGAAAATAACGGACCTCAGCAACGAGATTCGGTCAGAAGATGACGTCAACGAGAGTTCCAGCGAGCCTGGTATCGGTACTGCAGTATGCGCTAGAGTACAGTGCGCATACGAGGCTACCTGCGCAGTGGATCTCAATGGGCAGCCGCGCTGCGCCTGCTTGTTTGACTGCGCTGCTGCGGCGGCGGCTGCCGTGTCATCAGCTCCAGTTTGCGCCTCTGACCTGAGGCTATACCCAACGTTATGCCACATGAAGCTAGAAGCTTGTAGACGGCAGGAGGATTTAAGGCTGCGTCCGCTTGCTTTGTGTCGTGGTTTAGAGGTTAGTATTCGTAGGGCTGGTAAAACGATAAAGCCGTAAAGCGCGGTTATTTTGGACGGTCAATCAATCAAAGACAAAGGCACATCCTAGGTTTTTGGGATTTTTTCGGAGGTCGTGCGCTTGGTCTACAGAACGACCGAGCTTAGCGTTGCATATATTTGGATTTCATATTGTTTTGCTATGCTAAGACAGGTCTTAGCCGTCAAAGAGATGAATGGTAGAAAATAACATATTGACCTCTCAATGTTGTTAAATTCTTCTTATCGCGTGGGCAGAGCCCTAGTGTCAGAGTTTTTTCAGACTGCCTTACGGCCTCTGACGTGGTTTTTTATGTAACGGCGATGTTGTTTAATTGTTAAGAGAAAAATTCACCAAATGTCACTCAATTTGTAGCCCAGACATTTTACGGTTGGAGCCAGGACTAATTAATAATTGATATTTTTTTTCGGTATAGTATTTAAGAGCCAATTTGAGATTAGAAATGTATCAAAATTAAAAAAAAAATCCCGTAAGCAACAGTTCCAAATTTAAAATTTAGCTATTATCTCGTTATAAAAATCCTGATTGTTTTTTTTTGCTCATATTTAAGGCATTACCATTATACATACTTCAGGTGTAAATATTTTTGTCCACTTAGGTTTTGAAAAATACATTCGTATTTTCTAATAAAAATAACATTTTTTAAATTTAAATGCTTATTTATTGCTTAATAATAATTTTTATTTTTAAATTTAATTCTAATGAGTGCTTTGGTATTAATATTATTAATTTAAAAGCCTTTCAGGGACTCACAATTTTGATTTCTATGTTCCGTAGCGAATTTTTTTTATATGTTTTCAGATAGTCTTTTTTTACTAAATGGTGCCACTTACAGTTCTAAAGTCCAATTAATAATTAACAAAACTCCGTAAAATGACTGGGCTATTGTAGGTTTTTATGTTGCATTAAATAGTTGGGAGATTTGAGTCGGCCGGTGTTTAACTTTTATACACAGATAGATAACATGTTTTTATTTCAACAGTTCAGGCCGTGCGGTGACGACGAGCCTCTAAAAGACGCAAACGGTCGACCGCTAGACTGCGGCGGTGGCCCGCATCGCAAAGACTGCCCGATCGGCAGCTACTGTCATCATACTACTAAATCTGCCCGCTGCTGTAGAAAAGGTACATGTATTTTATATCTATTAGTACATTATGGTACAAGTGTGTAATGTTGGTGATTACCGCTGAGGCGCCATTGAGACCCGACCCGTAAGCGAGAGGGTCTTAAGAGAGCCGAGGACGGTAATCATCAATACACACGTGTATCATACGACATTTTTCAACACACTTGTGAAGAAAATAATAATAATAAAAATCATTTTATTTAGTAAATAAAAAGTTTATTTAGAGAATTTATTTGTACTATTGAATATGATCTTTTTTGTATCGAAACTTTTTTAAGAACAAGATACCTACTATCTAAACCTATAACTCACTTGTGAATAATAGTAATGAAAAAGTCACAGTTTGATTATAGGTGTCATTATGTGCCTAATTGCGGTGAAATAAGGGCCATTTTTATGAGCAAGTGTGTTGAAAAATACCATTTCCATATCTGTGTGTAGTACATAGTGTCACGGATGCTGTGAAATGACGCAGCTATAGAAAGGCATTCAAAAATTCGGCCGGTTTGTCAACAAGCTTCGTAGCTCGGCGGTCGACGCATGGACTTCCGTGCCGGGGGTCGATGGTTCGAGACTCGTCGAAAATAATTCTAGATTTTATTGTTGTTGGAAATGTTCTAGAAAAGTAAGAGGGAGTAGGAATATTTGGAAAGAGACAGAAAATGGGCGTGTTTAGGAATGTTCTAGAAAACGGAGAGAGAAGGAATATTTGAAAAGAACCAAAAACAATAGGAATGTTCTAGAACGAAGAGAGAGAAGAAATATTTGTAAAGAAACAATAAAAGGGGGCGTGTTTAGGAAGATTCGAGAAAGAAGGCGGGATTAGGAATATCCGGAAGGGGGGGGGGGGGGGGACAAAGGAATAAAGAAAAGACTAACGAAATTCGGGCATCTAGAAAATTCTAAGGGGTATATAAGGCCGCGAGTTTGCGCACGCAAGTCAGTATTGATTTAACAGTGAAAAGTGCGAAACAAAAAGGAAGAAAAGTATAAGTGGAAAAGTACTATTGAAAAGTAAAGTGCAAAGTAAAGTGGAACAGTGAGTAGACAAGTGTCAGTGTAGTGCAGTGTAGTGTGTCGCGTGTCTTGACGTCATAGTGCCGTGCGTCGTGACGTCAAAGCGTGTCGCGCGTCGTGACGTAGTGAACAGTGAAAGTGGTGAGAGGGGAAACCCCTGCGAGGAGGACTGTTAAAAGGGGAACCTCTGCGAGGTGGTCCGTGTGTAAGTGTGTAACCCAATAAACTCTGTAAATAAATTGGACTTAGCGTTTCACTCCAATCCCGAAACCCGTCGCTCGTAACAATAGCAAATACCGTACCGTTATCAGTTCTAACGTTATCAGATAGGCGTAGGCGATGCGATAACGGTAGACAAATTAATCCTAAAGACACAATAACATGCTTTTCATTGTGAGAAACGATTCAGCAATAATTGGGAGGTTTACGATGTTATGAAATGTTCGCCCTATTTAACGCATGTTGGTAAGGGCGTTATGTGCCGACAGGATCGGGGAGCCTCGGAGAGTTGAATAATACGCCAGCAGTGTGTTTGTAGAAAGGGACGTCTTTATTAGGGACAGTACCGTTTATATAGTGTTCGCTACGTGCTATAACTACCTGACTCCTTACTCCTTAAGCTACGTGAGACACGTGCGAGACGTAACTATGGAAAACTGCACTGCTTGCATAAATATCCCTTACACCCTACCTTGTCCAAGTGGTAATCATTGAAAATTCCTTGTTAATGTAGTGGCCCATCTTCTCGCTTTCATCATCGTTATCACCAAATGCATACATAATACTCACGCTTGTCTCCCATTAGCATAGATAAACACATGTGATCGCTACTTGCTAGGATCCTGCCAAACTTCCCATTCTTCCCCAAAGGGTGAATAGGAGCAGTCCACAATCCACCACGCGTCTACTCCCTTTATCGAAAACCTCCGTGGTCTAATGATTAAGAGCTTATTGGGCTTTTGACATGGAGGCCGTGGGTTCAATTGCCACGGGGGCACCTAGTGATATGTCACTTTGTGCGTTTTTCCACATTTGGTTAGGACATTGCAGGCTGAATCACCTGATTGTCTGAAAAAAGAGATGATTCTGTACTTCAGTACTTTCTACTGTTAAGCCGTTGGTCACGGCTACTAGCTCTGGTGGTAGTAGTCGTTACATAAAAACCACGTTAGAAGCCGTAGGGTGGTCTAAAAAACTCTGACACCAGGGCTTACTTACTACTCACACGATAAGAATAAGATCGAATACCAAAACATTGATATTCCAGATAAAACGATAATAGAAAAGAAAGGCTGTCAAGAATCG
Source organism: Agonopterix arenella (assembly GCA_927399405.1). Lineage (NCBI taxonomy): Eukaryota > Metazoa > Arthropoda > Insecta > Lepidoptera > Depressariidae > Agonopterix > Agonopterix arenella. Next base: position 14,977,770 of record OV656691.1, on the reverse strand, counting down.
TGGCACGGTTGCTGCGCAGACGGCGTGACCCCGGCGCGAGGTCCCGGCGGCGCTGGATGTCCCTCACAATGTGGCTGCCACAGACTTGGCTCAGAGACCGAGCACTGCGACGAGAGCGGCCAGTGTGCGTGCAGGCCCGGTGTGGGCGGACAGAAGTGCGACCGATGTGAACCCGGCTACTGGGGCCTGCCGAGGATCGGCACTGGCCATACAGGATGTATACGTAAGGAAGTATAAGCATCATTTGAATTTTCTCGATCTTTCGGTGTGGCTTTGAATTCATGTGTGAATACGAGTGTACTACGCTCTAGACTCGCTAAGAAATCTCTACTAAATAGAGGAAAAAAAGTAGTAAATTAGAAAAACTTATTGCATATAAATATTCGATTGGTTATGTAAAATATTACAGAGATTTTTTAAAAATCTAAGTATAATCGCTTCGCCGAGTATTCCATTCAGCTTAACACACATAGTAGTGTATTTTAACTATGTTACGCATTAAAATCTAAGTGTAATCGCATCGCCGAGTATTCCATTCATCTTAACATACCTAGTAGTGTATTTTAACTATGTTACGCATTAAAATCTAAGTATAATCGCGTCGCCGAGTATTCCATTCATCTTAACATACCTAGTAGTGTATTTTAACTATGTTACGCATTAAAATCTAAGTATAATCGCGTGTCCGAGTATTCCATTCAGCTTAACATACCTAGTAGTGTATTTTAACTATGTTACGCATTTTCAGCGTGCGGATGTTCTGCATTCGGTTCGGTGCGGGAAGATTGTGAACAAATGACAGGCCGCTGCGTGTGCAAACCAGGCATTCAAGGACAGAAGTGCACCGTGTGCTCTAACCACGAGCACACACTCGGCCCCAACGGTTGTTTTGACCGTAAGTACAAATACATACAATACATATCATCATCAGCCTGCTAAACTCTCGCCTAACAAAACAGCCTATACAGAGGGTGTGAACTTAAATTCGTTACATACTTCAGAGAGTACTTCAGACCATCAAACTGAAAAATTTTTACTATGAGAACAATAATATAAAAAATGTTGTTCCATAGTAAATTTAAATAGCAACTCGCCCAATCGTATGGAACAGTTAATTGTTGAAGGTCCTATCCGACCCCAAAAGGCCTTTCAAAGCACGGAGACAATCAAGATAAAATGCCTTCATCATTCCTGTCTTTCATCATTTCATAATCTTTCCATTATCTAACAAGGTTAGGCAAGAGACTACTGCTCGCTACTCTTTATCCTACTTCCTACTAATATTATAAACACGATAGTTTGTAAGTATGGATGGATGTTTGTTACTCTTTCACGTAAAAACTACTGAATGGATTCTAATGAAACTTTACAATAATATACACAGGCTACAATTTATAAAGATATTGTGTGAATTGTCCAGACGAAGCGCAGACGAATCGCGGGCACCAGCTAGTGACAAATAAAAGATTCTTAGGTATTAAAGTTTTTCCTTCGTTGCAGCCGAGTCAACGCAACTGCCAGCGACCAGCTGCGAGCACATGACATGCTACTTCGGTGCCTACTGCCTGGTCCGCAGCGGGCTCGCGACCTGCGAGTGCGGCCCCACGGAGTGCCCCGCCAAAGAGGCGCCCTCCGTCTGCGGTAGCGACGGCCGCACGTACCTCTCCGCTTGTCACCTCCGTACGCACGCTTGTAGAACACAGTCGGACGTGGTGGCCCAAGCGTTCGGCCCTTGCGGGGACGAATCACCGCACGTTCGGAGAGGTAGCCGCTCCGCCGGTAGACCCCGCTCCGATCAAGAACACGTAAAACCTGTCTCGCTACCTGACCTGAACACAAACGTTTTACTCACCGACCCTTCTGTAGACACCAGTGATAGTGGCAAACCAGACAGTCCTGAACCTGAGCTCACGTGTGTCGACATACTCCCACCGGTTGGGTATCGCTAGAATTAGCTGCTAGAACATCTCTTTAGATTTGCACACCTTGTTTCTATTGTAGACTTTTGAAAATAATTTCCGATTCTTATAACAATTGAAGTACCATTTCAACTAATTAATTCGCAGAAAATTACTACTCTGACGCACTTACGACATCTGAAACTGACACAAAATCGAATTGTGAGATGAAGTCTAACAAAACTCGATCAGAGATTGTATTCGAGGACTTGGAAGAAGAATTGCTAAACGAAATAGAAGAGGACTATTTTATTCAAGAGGAATATTTGGAAGAAGTGAACGACGTATACAAAGCGCCTTTATTCGATGGTAAAGCTCGTATTACTGCTCGTACTAGACTACCAGCTAAACGGTTCGATATTTGGGCCGAAGTATCATCTGTTTGCGGTCAGGGAACGTTGATGAGTGCTTCTGGCACGAGAGACCATTTTTGGCTTGGATTTGTCGAGGATAGAGCAATATTGCGATGGGATGCTGGTAGTGGACCGTTGGAGTTACGATCTGGTAAAGTGAGAACTGACGGAAGGACGAAGATATCGGCGCGGAGGTATAAAAAGGATGCAGTGCTGAGGTTGGGGTCATCGACCGCGAGAGGATCGGCGCATGGTCGGATGACTTCTCTTGACGTAGACCCGTTCATCTACGTTGGACATCCTCCGGAAAATGTTACCAAGTGAGTTTTACATTTCAGTACTATAAATATTCGTCTGAAGATGATTGGTCTTTCCGAGCCATTATGGTTAAATAAAAACCAATGAATGTCAATAACTCACCTGCGCCTGCGTCATACATAGCTGTGTTTGGAATGCGATATTTTTGTACCACAACTAAATCGAACTTAAATTAGTCTAGTCTCTACATAAACGTAAACATTTCTTCCTGCGTAGGAAGAAAGTATGGACCTCCACTTGACTGTGGTTGGGTCTGGCGTAATTATCTTGCGTCCTCTAGATATTCTTACCTTTTTATACATTCTTGTCGTACATTTCGCATCGGTGAATAATTAAAAAAACTGATTAATTATAGTGCGTAGTCTTCACTGCCGTCACAATTAAGCTAATTTGCGTTTAAGACGCCTTTTTGATAAGTACTAGACTTTTATAGGTTCGAAACATTAAACTTTTAAGAAAATGTAGATAAATAGTACCTAATCCATATTTTCGTAAGATTGGTATATACCTATAAAAGTACTGTTTCAAAATAGCTTTTAGGCTTTTGTACTAGATTTTCGCGCCGCGCCACTAAACGGTATAACGGCTCTTAAAACTTAAACCATTCTAATATTATAATTGACAACATTACATTTTTTAACCAACTGTTTTTAATGAAAAATAGGTTAAAAAATAAGAGATACCTATTTTTCTGTTTTAATTTTTGACCGATATTTCTTTTTTTAATTTACTTTTGAATTTTCTGTAAAACGTAAGATGAATGGCTATAATACCTTGGCCGCAATAAAATTAAAAATTAAAACTGTCAAATACAATAGAAAAGCCAAGCAGGCAAAGGAATAAAATGTCATTCAACCTCTATTTAATTTTTCAAATAACTCGAGAAATAATGGATAGAAAAATCTCATAATTTTGATATAAGCTTTTAATCACATAATCTCTAAATGGTTTTCTAATTTTGGTACCTTTCTTAAAATGAAATGCTCTCAATTGCGAGTGTCTTTGTCTGTCTGTTTGTTACCTTTCCACTGTTAAACAGCTCAACCGATGTTGATGAAATTTAGAATATAGCTTGAACCCTGAGGACATAAAAAATCCACGCAGACAAAGTCGCGGGTCACAGCACAGTACTTTATGAAGCTCGTCACCTTTTATTTCCTCATGCAGGTTGCCAGGTGCAGCAACGTTGCCAGGATTCATTGGGTGCATACATCGGCTGCGCGTGAGTGGGCGTGACGTCATCCCCCCTGCTAGGGGGCTGCCTATCACCGCACACGGTGTTCGACCTTGTACTCCACGGAACTTGGCACGGCTTGTGTGCCCGTAGTATAATATTAGGACAGCTGTATGCCGTTTTCAGAACTATGAGATTGGTTATACAGGGTGTTAGGATAAACAGTTGCATTACTTTAAGGGGTGATTGTACCCATGATACTGAATAACTTTCCCCAAGAAACCTATAGGAAACTCGATAAAAAATCGACTTGTCATACAAACGTTCGATCAGCTGATTGCATTTAGTATGGAAAGTCGAACATTTTTTTTGCCCTTTTCCTATAGGTTTCTTAGGGGAAGCTGTTCAGTATCATGGGTACAATCACCTTTAAAGTAATGCAACTGTTTACCCTAACACCGTGTAGCATTACGCAAGATTCACAATGTAGCACAAAATTTGATCACTTCACAAATCACACTGGGACAGAATGAAAGAAAAATAATTTATTTGTCTTACAAATTACGTGAAATCACAAAATACATTTTTTACATCTTAAGACTTTCCTATTTGAATATAATAAAAGTATAATAACAATTTAAGCAACTCATTTCCATACCCTGGACACTTAAATGACTCTTCATACAAATTGAAAAAAAAAACTTACTAGAAGAGGTAAGAATATGGGATAATGAGTGAGTGCGAGTGAAAGAGTACTACACTATTGTCATAGTGGGCCATTGGTGGGGGACATGGAGTGTAGTAGTAGCTACCATACTCTTTCTTATACCTGGGCCCTAAATCTGCAAAAAGCGAAAGTACCTAACACTAAAAACTATGCTCTAAGGTCACGCTGCAGATCAGTTTTGTTTGGTTGTTCTAAAACAAAATTAGGGTCTCTATTTTTGAGGTCATAAGATTGCAGTATAGAGGTTGAAGGTCCTGTGATTTGTCGAATGCTATTGCTATTTATCTATACAGGGAGTAAGTGACAGCCTAGCAAATACTGAAACGGTGAACTCAGACCATCAAACTGAACAACTTTCTCTATGGAGCCTACCTCAGGAAACGCGAAAAAAATAGCTTTCCCATACATTTTAGTCGGGTGATAGCTGATTTTTATGCGTTTCCTGAGGTAGGCTCCATAGAGAAAGTTGTTCAGTTTATTGGTCTGAGTACACCGTTTCAGTATTTGCTAGTCTGTCACTTACACCCTGTATAATTATAGCTTCAGCTTACTTGCAAGAGTTACAAGCGCCTAATATTTTATAACCAAAATAAGTAAGTAGGTACACAATTGCATACCTATACAGGGTGTCAACTTAAATGCGTTACATACTTGAGGCACAGTAAAAGCAAGAGTATCTAATACTACATCTTAAGGGTGCTTCAGACCAACAAAATAGATAACTTTTTTTTATGGGGCCAACATTGAAATCTTGAAAAAAAAATCTGCTGTTTCGTATATCTGGGTCAAATTCATTTAAATTTTCTAAGGAACAAGTAAACTACCTTTTTTCACGTCTATTGGTTCTATAGTAACAGTTATTTAGTTTCATGGTCTAATTCACCCCCTAAAAAGAACGCAACGCATTTAATTTGACAACTTGTATATCTTACTTGCAAGTGCCCACGATTTATAATCAAAATAAATAGAACAAGAAACATAAATGGTATGAAATGGTTAGTGCAAGACTTTCATGAAAAAAATATGTAAAATCGTTTTACTAATTTGTTACCTTTAATAAATGGCCCGTATGGGCATGATGAGAGTGATACATAATATATTGAATGTCATCATAATAAAAAAAAAGTAATAGGCAACTTTAAAATGGCGCGGTATAGTGACGTGTAGCCCGTACACTAGACAGCGCGTCACTATGAAAGCCGGGCAATTACCTTGCTTTTTTATGAGCGCGGACAACACAGCATAAAAACATCTTAGCGTATAAGTAAAAATTTTTCCAGAAACCCATCATTGTTTAATCATAGGTAATCATAATCAACGACACACGTAAGTACCTATCGGAAATAAGTAATCTAAGGAAAAAAGTTACCTATTATTATAATTACCTTCTATTCAACACACAAATACCTACCTAAAATTGTGATAATCGTGTAATAAAACTTCAAATATTTTCGAATGTTTGTATCATAATATGATTATTATTACATATCTAACTTTGTGCATTTTGGAAACTGTCTTCTTATATAAATACAGTTATTGAAATAAACATCGTCTTTCATTTTGAAACGGAATGATAAAAAGCTAACAGTTAATACATAATATGATAGACGGGATGATATATCTAGTCATTTCCCGCAGTTTTCATCGCGGCTCCATTATTTTCTTATCTACACTTCGCCCCCTCTTCCCTTTTATAATCCCTCTTATCGCTGTCTACTTCATAAAAGCCGGGGACTTCAAATTTAAAGCCATTATTCTGTTAGACGAACAACTGAAAGCAAGTCGTAAAAACTTTTTACAACGTCTATCCTTATCAATGATGGGGTAATAAGTATCTAAAATAAATTTGATTTTGTCTTATTAAAAGAGCTGTGGTGATTCTCTTGGCAGTTATTATACTTACCTATGCTTAGTGATATAATATGAATAACAGTTATTTTTTATGGTTTTTATTGTTATTAGAGCTTTGACATTTTTCCTGCCTTGCACCTTACTTATACAGGGTCCTTCTTAATATGCTGACTTTCTTTTAAGGGGATGATCAGATCATCATACTGAATAACTTACTCTATGGGACCAACACCGAAATCGAGAGAAAAAATCTGCTGTCCCATATACAGGGTGAAATTGATATCATTAGCAACCTTTTAAACTAAGAGTCTACCCATTAAACTGAGCAACTTTTACTATGGGAGCAAACCGATCGTAGCTAATAAAAAATCTGCAGTTCCATACTAAACTGCAATGTCGACGCGCGTGTTCGCGACTCAAATGTATGCAGCAGCAGATTTTTTTTTTGCTCCGATCGGTTTGCTGCCATAGTCAAAGTTGTTCAGTTCGATGGGTAGACTCCTTAGTTTAAAAGGATGCTAATGATATCAATTTCACCCTGTATTTGGCTCGAGTAGGTTTGCAGCTAACAAATCCTATATTACTATATACTTTGAGTACCAGCGTTTAATATAATAATATAGAGTCTTTCTTAATATGGAGACGGCTTCTTCAGGGGATGATCTACCATCAAACAGAACAACTTTCTCTAAGGCACCAACATCAAAATTGCGAAAAAAATTCTGCTGCCCACATTTGGGTCGAGTAGGTTTGCAGTTTAGTAAGTATGGAAAAGCTGATTTTCTTTTTTCGCTATTTCGATATTTGAGAAAGTTGTTCAGTTTGATGGTCTGATCATGCCCTTACAAAACCGTCATCATATATAAGGCGGAAGTATAACATACATAATACTATTTGTGTGATTGGTGCTAAAAAGGGAAGGGGGGGAGGGGAGGGAGAGTGGTGTTATTAAGATTGAGGTGAGCCATATGAGCACTCACTTAGGCGAGCGGCATTAATACCGTCATATAACATAACACTCGTTTACTTAACCGCCTGTGCCGGCAATATAGCTAAAAGCCTCGATTCATATCTCTGTTTTCCTCATTGCTGGAGCTCCGTCGTTCCGATGTCACTTCAACTAAATGAGATGATGACAATTAGGATAGCGTGTCTGATATGAATTTTACACATATGTATGTACCTATATATATACCTATTTATTGTACTCTTGAGTCGGGGGTACCTAATGTTTAAAGCGGAAGCACGTTGTCATGTTCTTTGCAAGACGTTTTGTCTTTTATTTTACATGTGATATCTCAGTTTAAAGTTAATTTTTTTTTATTAATTACCTGCCTAGGTACTTAGATAAATGATTGGTCTTCGCTGCGAAGTGCAATCGTTTATCACCTACCAATTTACCCTATTTACATTCTTGTGGATTCAAGAACTGTTTCCGACTCCGGAGTTACATGCTTACACACTTACACAATTAACCAAAGGAGAACGAATATTGTTTGTATCATTGCTTATTTATTTATTTACCCTAGAAACCATCCCCATACCAGTTCCATTAAAATTTTCTTAACTAAAAATATGGAAAAATCTAATCTTTTAACTTACTTGAATTTTTTTCAATAAAACATTCAAACTATTTAAAAATAAGTTATTACAGTATGAGGTGAAACTTTCGTATTGCATTCACATAGTGAGCATCCACACGTTTTGCTAACACACTTAACAATAATATATATTACGAGCGTTAACCCGCGTCTTCGTCCGCACAAATTATATACCAGATTTTAAGTCAGATCCCGAGCACTCAACCAGCTAGGACGGACAAACTCTGTCACCCTAGGCTGGGTGCCCGGACACTGCGGTATTGATGGAAATGAGGCTGCTGACGAGCTGGCACGAAGAGGGGCGGAAGAGGACGCCATAGGCCCCGAGCCTTATTGCGGCATCTCCCGCAACACCTCTAGACGTGTGCTAAAAGAATGGGCCGTGGACCAAAGCCGTAAGCTCTGGTTGGATACACCAGGACTGAGGCATGCGAAAGAACTTGTGACCGGCTTTTCAAACAGACATACCTCAGATGCCATCAATTCAAACCGCAACGACTTAAGGCTCTTAGTACGAGCCTTAACAGGACACTGCAAGTTAAACAAACACCTACACAGAATGGGGCTTGTAGACTCACCCACTTGCAGATTTTGCTGTGAAGCAGAGGAAACGCCCATACATCTCCTCTGCGAATGCGAAGTGCTCATTCACAGCAGGAGTCGCCATCTAGGTGGATACATAATAACACCTACTGACATCAGGGACCTCCCCTCCAAAAGCATAACACGGTTCATGAAGTCCGTGGGCCTAGGAAATGACCTTTAGGTCTAGGGTGACAGCTACAATAGATCTATCTAGGTCGCAGTAGCTATTTGGTCATTGACCAAGCCCTTATAACCAAATAATAATAAAAAAGTCAGATCATAAGCTATCAACCAAAAAAAGTTTCATCAAAATCGGTTCAGTAGTTTTTGCGTGATGCTCGTTCAAACAAACAAACACACAAACAAACAGACAGACAAAAAATAAAAAAATTGGTGATATGGAATTTTTTTGTTGATATCTTCAATGTACAGACAAACTTCCTGTTACAGTTTTATAATAGTAATATACATATGTACTTTTATGTACTTATATGTATATGTTAACGACTGAATTTCCAGAGCGGATTATTCAGAAAATTCAGAACATCCACATTTCACTAGTAGTACCTACCTACCGAAACTCTGTCCAGTATGACGGGGAATTAACCCGTAATTGTCAGTGGGTACAATATACATGTCTCGAAATTGAAGTAGGTATGCAGGGTATCTCACGATATTTCCCTTAAAAATATAAATCCTACATATCTAAATGCTTTTCTAATTAAGGTGGTTTCAGTCCATACAAACGTTTGACGCACAATACGCGTAGACGGAATTAATAAAAGTAATATTTCATATGTGGAAAAATAATTTAGAAAATCTAGATGCCGCGTTACGAATAACATTTGCAATTTATAATTTAATTAAGAAGATATAAAGCTTTTAAAATTTTGTATGAAAAACTTCAAAGCTTTATATCTTCGTAATTATATAATAAATTACAAATGTTATTAGTGAAGCGGCATCAAGATTTTCTAAACTATTTTTCCATATTGTATACAAAGTTACTTATATTAATACCGTCTACGCGTATTGTGCGTCAACGTTTTGCATAAAATGGACCCCTCTGCAACCGCCTTAAGGAGTCTTCTCTGTTGTCTAAGTCTACTGTGAGCCGTATCATCAAGAAAATGTCAAATTATAAACGTAAAGGGGTAAAGTCTTACAAGAATGAACAACAGATCCCGGTTTAGTGTTTACGAAGGGTCGGGAACTAGGGACCGCGGGTCAAATTACAGATACGGGCTGCTTGTAACAAAGGGAACTTTATAAATGGTGTTACTGAGACTTGACTTGGCACTGTCCTGATTACGGGGTTTATCTGCCCTTTGTATTCATATTATATTATTTTCATATACCTATACCTACATACAGATTTGAAAAATAAAAGAAAGAAACATTTGTTGAGTTTGATATTTTTAAAAACATGAACTACGGGGAATATAGGTACACCTACTTATCTTCGTTTTTATAATGCACATTTCGCATATTTTTTAAGGGATGGAATGGATGTTTTGTATTAGCGGTGATAGGTGGCAAGTTATTGATGATTTTGCCAATCAATATACAATAAGGTAGGTACCAACTTTTATGAGTTTTCGGAAGCGGTTCCCTTACACCCTGTATGTATAGACAGGTAGCTTTATTCTTGCACACACGAATCATAACATTGAATTATAAAGCAGTAAACGGGGCTTTTCGTTTGAGCCGGATCGGTGTTATGGTACCAGTATACTTAATGCATAACACAAAATTATTACAAAGTAAAGAGAATGTATTGTTTCCACATGAAAGCGTTCAGAATAGCTAGAGGTACGCTTCGCTATTAAACTGCATAGCATAACATTTTCATAGAAAGCGCCTAGGCGACATTGTTAGAATTTTCAAACGGGTTAATATCAAGAGCGGCTGAGGAATGTTTAATTACCGCTGTGACATCCTGCCAGCGGGAGACAGCCGGTGACAACGTTGCCCCTCCTCCTGGCTTTTCACGCACCCCTGTCATATAAAGCCGTTGTTTAGTTTTGACACCACTACATCCCCTTTGAAAAACCTAAAGTAAATTTCAGCGGAATATGATGGCATTTCGAAATGCAACAGGTTACGAAGTGGAGAATAATTTTTCATAGCACCGCAATGCGAGCGATCTCATAGATTTCACTCTTGGCGAGGAATTAGCGCCAAAGCCACGACAATTATTTACGACGTTTCCACCGCGGAATTACAGCCCGCCGCGCTGCCGCGGCCTTTTATGTTTATTCACGGGTTATAATTTCCGAGCAGAGAGGATTATTTGAAAACGTAAACGTAGGTGCGCTCATATTTCACGCAGCCGCGTTCTGGTGGCAGTTGTGAAAGTAATCGCTGCAAACATGTCGGAAATTATCCCGCGGCAGGCTACATGCACAGGCACAGGGAAGCCGTCTGCTTGTTTGTGATGCACTAACGGAATTTATTATGGGATCCGGATTTATTCGAGCCCGATTGTATTGTTTGCCCGATTTTTAAGCCGCATAATCCTGCGTGTAGGACGGATGCCCGATTGAAATGCCATGATTCTAATAGTTCGAATTTATACTTTGGATTACTGCAGATGCAGTTTGTTTATTGAACCACTTATTCGTAGTGGGACACTAAATGGCACAACATGATATGTCGGGAATAATAAACGGTCGCGATTACCACTTCGGAACGAGTCGTACAGGGGCAATATGAATGATCAAGTGTCAAATAGCGACCATTAAATTTGGATAACGCGGCTTACGTTTATATTTCGCACGTAATCCTCTCGTCGTGTGAAATACGCGATGTCAGTAAATATTAAACTCGGCTATAATTTCGCATGTGTCAGTGTCATAAATATTGTCCAGGGATTTTCATATTAATTGCAACTCCACTAGAGTACGCCTTTGTGGGCATGAATTTTAATTTTATGACCCTTGTGTTAACATGAAACTTCGTAATGAAATAAAAATCGAGCACGTTTGTAGTATGAATAAAGGTATCCTCCGTATTTCGGAAATCAAAAAGTAATTACGATGCAATCGGAAAACTATTCAACATCATGAGAACGGATTTCACCGCAGGCTAGTTAAGCAAATTGCCTGTAATTGACTGCTACAAATTATCTTTCCGAGAGATATTTATTTCGTAGCAAAAACACTGGCGAGCGAGTACGGACCGTCAGACAAGAAACAAATTGATTTTTGATGTCGTCTACTTGCGTTGCGGTAATGATTTTCTGCGGCAGACTGCCCCCGGCCCCGATTGACTGACAAACTTATTTATTTATCGGCAAACTTTAATAACTATACGCTATGGAAAATTGTCTTACTATACACTAATTACTAAATGATTGATTGACATGATTGTCGATTTCACCGTTCACTCGTTGTTGATAATTTCGTTGACATTGTTATTCTTGATCGTATAATAGGTACCTGTAAGTAATAAGTACGTGTAATCAATGTAGGTATTGTAATACTGCAAATAATAGCTGGTAAGGATAAGTATATTTTAAATAATAGTAAAAATAGAAAACATGTATAGAATCGTTCTAAATGGGTTTGAGAGATTGAGAATAAATAAATAAATAACGCTCACAGGCACATACATTGTAATGATCCCACGTAAGCTCTAACAGGCTTTTTGTTGTGGAAACCATACAACAACGGCACATCCATGACCGATCCGGGATTCGAACCCAGGATCCTGGTTTGGCAGTCCGGCGTGGTAACCATCAGACCAACTGGGTCGTCAAGAAGAAACATGGATACTTGCAGATAAACTATTTATCGATGCAGAGAATCAATAAAGAGGATATCAGATCTTGTATGTTACATAACACGGTTTGTACCAGTTAATTTGTTTATAATAACGGCAGAACGCTATCAATCGTACTACATAACGTTTTATAGAGACATTCGGGTTACAAATGGCTTTCCTCTAAAGACTTGAAAAAGGAAGCATTAGTTCGTACCTTGGTGCGACAAATCAAGATAGTGTCACCGATAAACGTCGCATCCAATCACCAAGTGTCCTATTACAAGGTGCGTGGTGTTATTTACGCGGGACCAATCAGTATGTAAATATGTAGGGTAGGTGAACGATCTGAACTGGAGTGAGTGGGTGCGAGCCTGCGCGCCGCGACAGCCTCCGGCACAGCCTGCACTCGTGCGCACGCTTTATGTTTCTATTACTGATCCCTCCTGACGCTAGTCTCCTGACTAGCCGATTCCAAGTGCCTGAAGTTTGTGATTATTTTAACCGAAAATTCAGTGATCAGTCATGCGGGTTTTAGCAGCTGTCGCATTGTTAACGCTAACCCTGGACATTGTTAACCCGGATGTGCAAATGCCAGAACAAAGTGCGGGGGTGTCGAACAAACATCGAAGTTTAGAGTCACATTGCAATACTGTCACTTACGACAGGGTGTTATTGAAACGACTGACTTTGCTATCGAAATATATTTTTACTGGAAAAGTTTATGGTGTTTGTTCGGGTCGCAATACGACTAGAATTTATAAAGTGAACATTCGTCGTGTTCTGAAAGGTGATTTGAATGATATTGGTGTAGCGGTGAAGTTCGGTACAGCGAAAGCGCTGCGTTTCAGCGATGCGACGGTGTTGGTGGAAAGCTCTCATTCCGCGAAGTGTCCGGCGTTGCGTATGCGCACATATGCGATATTTCTCACCGAGAAGAAGCGTGGGGAAGGTGGATTGTGGCTGAGTTTGGTTATTGAACCTGTATTGCTGACGCTACGGAGTGTACAGATTATTGAAGCTGCTGTCAAAGGTGAGAAAACATTAGTTTATAATCGATAGATACCTAAATATGTTCTTATTTTTAAATTATCGTAGGTACCTACTACTGGTTTATAGGTAGGCATATTGAAGATAAGTTAGTAAGATTTTATTTATGGTATTAGTGTTTAGTTTTATTTTAGTTAGGAAGTGTTAGGTTTTCATTGTTATGTAGAGTCTTAAGGTTAAGGCACGACACGAAACGATGGGTGGGGCTGACATAACCTAAGGGTTAAAAGACCCCAATATAAAAAAAAGAATTTGATAATCTTTTTCGTTATTTTATTTAAAATGTTAAGATAAATCTAGCTTCAAACAACGGTGTATTTGCACACTTTGAAGTATGTCTACGTAGCTGTATGAAGGAATTTTAATAGAAGCACGTAAATAAACAAGTAGGCGGCAATTAGAAGAGGGGCGGAGCGCCCGTCAGCGGTCGCGGTGACGGCAACTTATAGCTGGACCATGCCCAGGACTTGGCTTTTCAATCGCATGGCTGTATATTACCGTATTAAACGTTACTTATGATGACATGATTTCTTGTACTTTGTTTTTTCTTTTTCCCTTTTTCCGTAAAAAGTTAATAACATTATACGAGTAGGTAAAGCTCTGGTTCTCATTTACATGCGTTTTTAGGATTTACAATAATATAGGACCTCTTCCTTAAAGATTTTCTTTGGGGAGCGCAGCGAGGACCAAAAAAAATCCTTGTTCTTCCTGTAATTTTACATTTACCACCATTAAATACCTATTTATTAATAAGTAGGTATATACTTACGTACACGGTGTAACATGACACTCTAGGAATATTTAAAGGGGTAGTTCAGACCATCAAACTGAACAACTTTCGCTATGGAGCCAACATCGAGAAAAATTTAAAAATCTGCTGTTTCATACTAAACTGCAGTTCATACAGACTCGACTCAAATGTATCAGACGACAGATTTAAAAAAAAATGACTTTGTCTCCTTATCAGTTTGATGGTTTAGTCTTTTAAATACTAGTACGCAACGGTGGTTTGTTACACCTTGTATAGGCACGTTTACAATGAAGATACATAATTACTAGGTACCATCTATAATCATTACCTTCAGAGGACATATTATATATACAAAGAATTCTGATATTATTTTCATTTTAAGGTGGTTTCAGTCCATACAAAAGTTTGGCGCACAATACGCGTAGACGGAATTAATAAAAGTAATATTTTATATATGGAAAAATAGTTCTGAAAATCTAGTTGCCGCGTTACAAATAACATTTGCTATTTATACTTAATATAATTACGAAGATATACAAATTTTAAAAATTTTGTATAAAAAATTTCAAAGCTTTATATCTTCATAATTATTTTTAAATTGCAAAATTGTTATTTGTGACGCGGCATCTAGATTTTCTAAACTATTTTTCAATATATACAAAGTTACTTATATTAATACCGTCTACGCGTATTGTGCGTCAAAGTTTTGTAATAAATTCACCCCTCTGCAACCACCTTAAATGTACCATATATATAAGGTCTAACAAAATTAGCTGAAACTATTTTAAGGGTATGCTCAGACCATCAAACTGAACAACTTTCTCTATGGGACCAATATCGAAATCACGAAAAAAATTCAGCTGTCTCATACATTCGAGTCTAGTTATGTTCGCAGTTTTGTATGGGACAGCTGATTTTTTTTTCGCGATTTCGATATTGGTCCCATAGAGAAAGTTGTTCAGCTTGACGGTCTCAACAACCCTTAAAAGTTATAAATGTTTATTTTAATTTTTGTAACACCCTGTATAAGAGGATTATTGTAATCCGATTTACAATTACAATATACCTATCGAGTATTCCATTTAGATAATGGACAGTTTGCAAAGAGCATATTATTCAGTTAATTTGTTCCAAGCTATTCTCTATCCCACATTTAATTATTAACTTTAGTACCTATAGCCCAGTAATTTTACACGGAGTTTTGTTAGGAGAGGTAGGGAGTAATTATTTATTGAACTTTTAAACTGTACCATTTAGGGACTAAAAGACTATCTTAAAACATATTAAAATAAAAATCGCTACGCAACATAGAAATCAAAATTGTGTTTCCCAGAAGGCTTTTATGCACTCATTCGACTTAGATTTAACAATATAAATTATTTTTAGCAATAAAATAGACATTGAAATTTAAAAAAATTGGCATTTATTAGAAAATACGAATGGATTTTTCAAAACCTTCTAAGTAGCCAAGAATATTTACACAATGTTTGAAGTATGTGTAATAATGGTAAAGCCTTAAATATGTAAAAAAAAATTACCATCATGTTTTTTAGAACGAGATAATAGCTAAATTTTAAAATTGGAACTGTTGCTGACGTGATTTTTTTTTAATTTTGGTACATTTCTAGGCTTAAATTGGCTCTTCAATATTATACCGAAAAAAATATCAATTATTAATTAGTTCCGGCTCAAACCGTAAAATGACTGGGCTACTACTGAGCTTTTGTAACAGAAAGTTGTAAAGTATTTTATGTGGTTTAACATGGGTTTAAGAAACTGTTTAATAACAAATGTAATATACTACCTTTGTAATAAACCTTTTTGTGAAAGTACCTAATTAGTAACTATTGCGAGAGGGGAACACTTTGAAAATCAGTAGTTTTCAATAGAAATTGTTCTGTCTTACATTTTACATTATTGTGTTTCATTCTTAAGTTTGTTTAGCTTTTTATAGGTATGCCCCTGCCTGCATTTTTATTTTATTTTAAACTAAGAGTCTGCCCATCAAACTGAACAACATTTACTATTGGAGCAAACTGATCGGAGCAAAAAAAATCTGCTGTTGCATACATTTGAGTCGAGAAGGCATTGCAGTTTAGTATAGAACAGTTGGTTTTTTTTTGCTCCGATCGGTTTCATCATCATTTCTTCCCGTGGGTGATGGGTCTCGTACGAGGCGACTAAGAGATAAGGGTTTCTTATGCAGTGTATTTGTGGGCGACAACTATCACTAGCTTACACGTTATTTTATCCTAACAGTTCGCTGTATACATGCAAGACAACCGGTAATTGTATCAATGTGTCTGACCAAGGTCGGATCACCCCGAAAGGGATTATGGTCGTGAGTTTGTATTTGTATGTAGACATCCATATTCTAATCATCATCATCATCATCATCACATCTCAGCCGATGGACGTCGACTGCTGGACATAGGCCTCCCCAAGGATCGCCATAACGACCGGTCCTGCGCTGCCCTCATCGAACGGGTTCCCGCCGGCTTCACCAGGTCGTCGGTCCACCTTGGGGGGCCTACCCACGCTGCGCTTTCTGGTACGCGATCGCCACTCGAGTACTTTTCGGCCTCAATGGGTCATCGGTTCTGCGAGTTCATCGAGTGCCACTGCCACTTCAGTTTAGCAATTCTTTCATGTTATAATATGACATGTTAATTCCATCCTGATTCCGGAAAACATCAATAGGCTATGCATTATGCAGTATGCTAAATAAAAGTGAGTTTTGCAATAACTTTTAAAAAACTTAGGTATTTGGAGCACAGTTCCTGACCACCCTGAAAGGGATTATGGTCGTGAGTTTATGTAGGTATGCAGAAATCTATAGTAATTATCTAATGCTTAAAACACGGTCGATAGCACAGGTAGGATAAAGTGAAAACGCTACCTATAATTTAATTGAAATTTTATTCTATGCTAAAAACGTCCTGAACTTTGCTTTCAATCGATATTAAAAAACTATTTGTGGTAAAAAAACGGGCGAGTTACTCTGAGATATTCCATCGGAGCGAGTGCCCAACATGAGGTAACTACATGCCACAGGAATATTAAATTTTCCAGTTTCATGTCTCCAGAAAGTTCCTCACGTTTTGAAGTTCCGTTTACCTGCTCCGAGCGCCGTAAGATATTAATTTTATGAAAACCTGAACTAAGTAGCAAACTCCTGTTAGCAAATGGAAGAATTTGTCTAGGTACTTTATACTGTTTGCATAAACTTTATCCTCAATGGAAACGCTATCACACAAACTGCTTAAGTTTGGCATATTATTCAGTTAAATATGAAATTTAACATTTATTGCTGCTTGAACTTATTATAGTTTATGCTGCAGTCGAATTGAACAGTTTAGTTAACTAACGAAAATGGCGGTCTATTTGATCAGTGTAGCTATTTTATACAGGGTGAAATTGATATCATTAGCATCCTTTTAAACTAAGAGTCTACCCATAAAACTAAGCAACTTTCACTATGGGAGCAAAATGGCGGTCTATTTGATCAGTGTAGCTATTTTATACAGGGTGAAATTGATATCATTAGCATCCTTTTAAACTAAGAGTCTACCCATAAAACTAAGCAACTTTCACTATGGGAGCAAACAGATAGTAGCAAAAAAAAAATCAGCTGTTGCATACATTTGAGTCGAGTAGGCATTGCAGTTTAGTATGGAACAGCAGATTTTTTTTTTGCTCCGATCGGTTTGCTCCCATAGTGAAAGTTGTTCAGTTTGATGGGTAGGCTCTTAGTTTAAAAGGATGCTAATTATATCAATTTCATCCTGTAGAAGTATGTTGTAGGTAGGCAGGCTGGAAAAGCTCAAGCTCAAAACAATGCGACGAAGTAGGTTAGTAAAAAAAAAATTGTAGGTATTATTTATGATCATTGTAACAATGAATATAACGAAGCTTAAATAGTATATAACTATCTAAATAAAAAACGACTTTAGGCTTATTATCCACTGTAGCGGAGATCAGTCTACTGGAGAGGAGAGGTGTAAAGTTGATTACAATCCCTCATAAGAAAATAAATATTTTCTGGAGGTCGCAATAAATATCTCTTACCTATTCCATCCAGTGAGATGTCGTTAGGTAGAGCTTATAAAATTTTACAATAATATATCTGAAGGTAAGCTGATATTTTTTTTCGAAATTTCGATGTTGTGCCATAAAGTAGTTTGTTCAATTCGTCTGATTATAGTCCCTTAAAAAACCGTCAAGCCCTGTTATACGAGTATTTATATTTCTCTTGTCCTTTTCTGTCCATTATGTTAGTGTATAACGAGCCTTAGGCATCCTCCATATGGAATGATGAACTTTCGACTCATAAATATCACGGTTTATGTTCGTTATACAAAAAAGAAATAAACGTACATAACAATAAAAGATTCCTATTTCAATAAAGGTTTACGTAAAGCCCCGCTTACAGGGCTATCATGAGGAATAAACTCTGAAGTTCTGACAATGACTTATTTGCTGAGTTGTAAAAACGGTCGAGACGATTTTATGTTTATTTCGGCCTTTTATTTCACACGTCGTCGTTGCTACGATTATAAGAAAACATAAAGTTTCACACGTTTTATGTATGTAGTCGGAGGCGGTGTCGTCCTATTGCAATGCCGTTGCCGCATCACATCATAACATAAGCCTTCTCTTTTTTCCCGGAATCAAATAAAACTTGTTATTAGAACCTTGTAAATTATTGCCAGAGGGAACTGAAACGTTAATGTTACATTAAAACCAACCAACGGCGAGTTCTAAATGCGTAGGATGATGTCGATGACATGCATTACTGAAAATGACATAAAAAGACACTCGCAAACTTTTGTTGTTAAAATATTAATGACAGTTAACTGGCATGTAATCCAAATATTGGTGGCAACGCAACAGGGAAAGCTTAATGTTAAAACTTCGTAGGTCGTTAAAGTTGATGATCGAGTTCGCTTCAACCCGGGACAACTTCGGATCCCCTGGGAAAACAACACCAGCCACTAACTCTGCTTCTAATCGCAACGCAACTTGAGCCGGGCAACTTTTATTTTAACAATAAATTATATCTCCTTGAGGCCATTTTAAATGAAATCGTAAAGTATCTGGTTTCGATTATATTGTCACTTATTTAAATCGTTGGCACTACTGACGGGCCGAGTGTTCGATTCAACGAATTTATCGGATATAAATCGATCTTCCATAATTGTTTATGTGGGATTAATTGTTCGGTCGGTCTGCCGACGGCGGCGGCGCGGTTCGGCTCTCGTATATCACGAGCTTGACGCGCGATTCAATTAAAGCAGCAACTGACAGAGGCCGGTCAAATGCATAAAATTTCATAAAAAATGCCTGTACGCGCTGTCATATCATGTGAAGTGGTGCATTGCGGTTTGCACGGTCTTCATTCATGATTTTCAATTGAGGCTTTTTTTCCTGTCATCGTTTGCAACAGATTTTTGTTGTTAAATTTTTAACGAAAGAGTAGCTTCGTTTTCGAATTTAACATAATAATAATGTGCGTATATGAATAAGGTGTGTGATTTAGCCCAGCAAATCGAACAAGTTATGCTATGGAGACAAGGTCAAAAAAATCTGCTTTCCCATACATTTGAATAGAGTCAGTAAGTAGGTACTTTACTTTTGTATAAAACAGCAGATTTTTTATTTTTTCTCAATGTTGGCTCCATAGTCCAAAGTATATTTTATACCTATTCAATATAGGAGCTTGAGCGACCACACCGTATCGAAACGTGTTGTGGCTGTAAAGAAGATGCGGCCAGAAACTCCGCAACATTACAAGACTTCATAACTATTACAATATAAATTATTATGCTATGGTTATCTACACAATAATATATAGTCTATTTAATAAAATAATTTTATTGATACTATACAGTATTTTAAACTACAGGGTGTAAGGAAAAGTATCATTAACCTTTAAACCACGTACTCTACCTATCAAAATTAACAACTTTAATTACGGGGGCAAACCTGCCAGAAAAAAAAAAGTCTGTCTCATACAACATTTGAGTCGTGAGGAGACACTAGCGCGTTGCAAACCCAGCAAACGCATTGAGTCCAAATTTTGCTTGCCGTACGTGCGGCCGTGCCTGTCGCTCCCGTATAGGGCTCTATAGCCACGACCGTAAGTGCGTAAGTGCCGCCAAGACGCTGCTTAAATCATCTGTTATTAGATGAAAAAGCCTGATGATGATGACACAAGGTGTTAAAAAAATACAAATAAACATTTAAGGAAGGGGTTTAGACCATCAAACTGAACAACTTTCACTAT
The DNA here is from genome assembly GCA_927399405.1 of Agonopterix arenella. NCBI lineage: Eukaryota > Metazoa > Arthropoda > Insecta > Lepidoptera > Depressariidae > Agonopterix > Agonopterix arenella. Next base: position 14,957,354 of record OV656691.1, on the reverse strand, counting down.
GGGACCAATATCGAAATCGAGTAAAAAAATCTGGCGTTCCATACTAAACTACAAATCTTCTCGAGCTAAAATGTATGGGACAGATGATTTTTTTGCCGCGATTTCAGTACTGGCTCCGGCTCCGTAGTGAAAGTTGTTCAATTTGATGGTCTGAAGCACCGTGTTTCGGCTTCAAAACAACGTGTAGGTATAGAGACAAGTAAAAAAACAGTAAAATAAAAGGTGACACAAATTTGTTAATGGATGCCCGAGGCAGCTAAATACACAAGTTGTTCAGCTGCCGTAAACACGTTCAGTAAACTCCGTATCGAGCTAATCGAATCGACCTATAACTTGACTACGGGCTTGTCGTAAATACGGTCCACTTTATTATCTGTATCAGATTTAACAGCTGCACTCCGGACTCGGACGAGACGTTACGCTCTCTAATTCGCAATGATAAGCAGAGAGGCGTTATTGAATGTAATATATAAACAGCTAGATAGATAGCTTAACGATTATGACTTCCTGGCTTAAAAACCTATGTGAATGGTTCGATATGAACACCACCTCATAGTTCCGTGCTGCAGTCTCCAGGGTCCGAATAGTCCTAATGACATAGCCAACCTCCGATAGGAGATAGCACCACACGAAGAACGACTGTGACTAACTACAGCATATCCTTAGTCCTAAATACGCCTGTTAATAATAAAAGTCCATCGCCTGAATTCCTTGTACGACCATTTTCCCGAACGGGCATTTCCCTGAACGGCCATTTCCTCGTACGTCCACTTCCTTGTACGGACATATATTTCTATGGGCGAGGGCTTGGATCCGCAACCTTTTCGTGTGACGGAAGTTCGAAATTTTAATTTGACAGCTGCGGAAGTTTCACTTCTGACGACTTTTCGTCGCGCTATGTCGTGACTGTTTCCTTAGTCTGACGTCGTGACGGCCAATTTTTTTTATGTTTACTTATAGTTTTACAATTTCTCTGTATCTCAGTAGTTTATTTGAAAAGGACGCTATTATAGCCTGCAAAGGTCATTTGTAATTATATGTTATCTTGAATCTGTAGGAGCGTGTTGACGTTGTCCTAAGACAACAGCGTTTGTTAATTTGTGCTTGTGTAGCGGAGCGGCCGGCGTGGAAATGGCAGAAGTTGACACAGAATATGCTTTTATAAGAAACTAGTTTGTGGACAAAGGAGTATTAATTAAATGTTAGTCGATTTAAAGTATGTAGATAGTTACATAAGTAATATTAAGAGCCTATGTCGAAAAATAATTGAAGCGAAATGATGAAGTGATAGCTTATACTACTGCCTGATGCGAGAGAAAGAGATGGGGCGGCGCGATGGGTCTCTTGTTTTTATTATTCACCGTTTAGCAGTTCCAAGCGTTTATCGATAAAGACGGAAGCTAGTTTGGCTTGATTTTCTATCAAGAAAATGTATCTTAATCGTGTTTTGGCTCTAATCAAAACTTCAAGTATATGTTCAATTTACACATATCCGCAAATCATACTCCTACTGTTAGTACTTCATGATATATGACGCTTTGAAGAATCGTATTTTTGAGTCGAACTCGCGCACGTAAGCATTGTGTGTAATTTTAATCGATTTTACGATAGACAAAAAATTTTACTTTTTATATATTTTTTTATTTGTTAGCAAATCCGCCATAATAACACATTCAGTGAGAATTTAAATCGTCTAGTTCAAAAGATACAGCCCGTTACCTACAGTTAGGACAGACAGACGGACGTAAGGACAGGCAGCAGCGTAGGCTTATGAATAGGGTCCCGTTCGGTCCCTCTGGGTACCTACGGGACCCTAAAAACGAATGAGAAATGTAACTCACTTCTGTTAACTTTCTAAACAAAATCAACAATTCTTTAAGAAAACCTTTTGTCATCGTAAGAGCTCATTAGTTTTGCACTTTGATAACTTAGTGTGGAGCAGAGCAGAGCGCGAGTAATTGAATGCAGCTTCTGTTATGGGTTCCATTAAAACCTTTTACGATCGTCGTGGGTTCTCATTTCGACTGTTTCAGCCACGCATGTTAAATTATTATAATTTTAATGTTCTGTGCATATGCATGAAGTGTGTATGGTGAATTAATCAGTTCTCCGTAGATTATTAACTCTTATATTTACCTACTAACGATATTTCCATCGATTTGAAAATGACGTGAGAAAACGAACTTCGAATCTGATCGAAAGATTTTTCGTTTATTTGTTCGGTTCTGGAGTGCGATTTTTGAATCTCATTCATTGAGCTCAGCAGTTAAACATGTCAAAATTACTATGGAAATATGCATCTTTCTACTGCTGATTTGAATTTCAAAAATCATACTCCAGGAGTGCGATTTTTGAAAGTCAAATCAACAGTATTAAAATGCATATCTCCACACATTTTCAACTGCTGAGTTCAACGTATGAGATTCAAAAATCGCACTCGTGTTATGCATTAACTCCTGTCTACTCTATCTACTCTTGATAGTTTAACTTATTTATTTATTAATGTTGTAATCTACTAACATAGTTTATAAGTTCTCCGATACCTACTAAAATTTTTTGTATGGACTGTCTTTCTGTAAGTAGTCTGAAATATTTTTTTTTGGAAGAAATCGCTTTTTGGTTTAACTTCTACAGGGTGTAAACTAAAATGCGTTAAATACTTAAGGGAGTGTTTCAGACCATCAAACTGAATAACATTCACCATGGGAACAATAATCATCTGTTCCATATTTGGGTCGAGTAGCTATTGTTTTTTTTTTCTATGGAACAATACCTAAATTTTTTCGCAATTTCAGTAATTTGGTTCCATTGTAAAAATTATTTAGTACGAGCGTTAACCCGCGACTTCGTCCGCACAAATTATATACCAGATTTTAACTCAGATCATAGGCTATCAAACAAAAAAAGTTTCATCAAAATCGGTTCAGTAGTTTTTGCGTGATACTCATTCAAACAAACACACAAACAAACAGACAGACAAAGAATCCAAAAATTGGTGAAATGGAATCAGGGACACCTAAAAACCATATCGTAACTTTTTTTTTGTTAATATCTTCAATGTACAGACAAACTTCCTGTTACAGTTTTATAATAGTATAGATAGATGACGGTTTAAAGTACCCCCTTAAGTATGTACAGTAGTAGAGTCTGACCGATATAACTGCGCAGTTGACAAATTTTAATAGCGCGCGAAATTATATTGACCAATAAGGATATGCCACCTGCAATCCGTTTACGCTATTGGCTGATTTGCTTTCAAAATTCAAAATACAAAAATTTTTTATTCATGATAATATCACATAGATAGCTTTTTGACGTCATTTTTTGAGTTTACCACCGCGTCGGAAGGTGTTTCGTTGAGAGAAGATGCGGCCAGAAACTCTACAACACACATCTTTTAAACAAAACAAAATATACAAAGTACAATTAAAATACAATATTGCATTACATAGAGTAACATTGTCAAGACCAGACATTTTGGTCATTCAAATAGTCATCGAGTTTATAGTAGCCTTTCGCGCCCTTTTCGCTGCTATCCGACTTTGCACCCTTTGATTACTAAATGACTTCGGGTTTTGTCGGGGACTCGGTCCTGCTCTACGCAAACGAAGACTGACGAGCGGAATTATTTTCCTGGTCGTACTGTTACGCATTCAATTTTACAACCAGAAGCCGTAGCATGCTACACGTGATACGGCTGTATCACGTCTTTTATCTCGTTCGTTCGCGCGCAAATAGAAAGAGAGCGAAGGTGTGATAGCGCTGTATCACGGTGGCATGCTAGCGGGCATAGGCCCACCACACATTCCCACCGCTGTAACTCCTGTAAGCCAGGATCAACAGCGGCGACCATTCACAACACTGGACAATGAAGTCCAGCGAGCCCGGGGGATGACTCTAATCTGTCTTGGAACCCGCAATGAATTAATCAAAGAAGATAGGAGGAGTAGGAAAACGAAATATCCGACTTCCCTCCATTGCAAACGGGAGACAGCAATAAGAAGGAAAAAAAAAACATGGCTATTAGAGAGCCAATTCAAGAGATCATTTATGGCAGTGTTGAAGACACGACCGCAAAAGCACCAAAAATACAAAATAAAACAATAGGAACCTAACATTGTACTGAAACTATGACCTATTTTGCTTCCAGTAATAAGTATGGCAAAAACATCTGAACGCACGGAAGTTATCCCTAGTCGCAACAAGATCCATGTAGTAAGGGACACCAGAAAACGATTTTATTTAGTCAAGCATGGTCTGGCGCTCGGCGTACCAGAGCTCACACTCCCAAAGAATATGATGAGCGGTCTGTTCGAACTCGTTACTGTCAACAGAACATTCACATAAAGGTGGCATGCTACCCATGCAGTAGGTATTTTTCTAGGAAATGAAGTAAAATTAACATAATATAACTTTGGTAGGAGGTATTCTTTATTTTTTACACCAAAAACATAAGAAATGATACAAAATATATGAAGAACAAGGGATCATTTTATTGATTGAATGTAAGTACTGTTTCGTTTGCATCAATAAATGTTACGATTGACCAATTGGTATAAATCAGAACCACTGGAAACTTTTATAGCACATCATAATACCAGCAATCCTTACTTACAACTGATTTCAAAACGTTTTCGGTAGTTCAAAGCGCTCGGCAGTCACATGCAATGACTTTACACCGCATAATAAGAGGGTAAATTATCTTAAACGTGACAATTAAGATTAGAGCTTCGAAAATGGCTGTTATATGGCTTTAAATGACGTACTTGGTAGCGCATTTATGATACGAGGGTAAGTAGCTTATAGAGTTATACTCTATTTGAACTCGATTTATTTAAGTGAAGCAATCATGTTGCTTTAGTTGTGTCTGTAACCCATATATAAAAATATACTTACAAAAGACCAATAGTGTAGTTTCACTTATCGACGTTTATATCGTCTTTGGAAATAAAAAAAAATCCTAATTACTAATAATCTAGGCTATATAGGGTAATCTCTAGAACTACTGAACCGATTCTAAAAATGATACAAATCATGTTGCGCGGACGAAGACGGCGGGCATCAGAGCTACAAGCACGTATCCCTCGAAATTTGAATAGGTATTTGCATGGAACAGTAATAACACTAATAAAAGTTATAACCCCCCCCCCCCCCCAAATGAATGTCCCCCCCGTAACCAAAGTCTGGATACGTGCTTGATCAGCTAGTAGGTATAATGAGAGGCCTATGTTCAGCAGTGGACGATGATAGGCTGATGATGATGAGGATGATTAAAATCGCAAAAAAAAAATATCTGCTGTTTCATATACATTTTTATCGAAATTTCTATGCAACCGCGTATTTTTTTCGAGATTTAGCTGTTGGCTCTATAGTGAAAGTAGTTTAGTTTGATGGTCAGATGCATCCTGTTCCGACTTCAAAACGACTCCGATTCCACGGTCTAACTCATCTCCTAATTTCCGTAAAAAATCGTCAGCATTGAAGGACCCTGTACTTACATCTCATTCGTTCATTATATTTGTAATACGTAAATGGAATTGAATCCACAAAATAAAAACAAAAAAATTGTTTTGTTTTTTTTTCAGCTTTTATTTTGTTTTAAGTTGGTTAGGTATACAAAGTACATTTTTAAATTTTTTTAATGATATCTCAAATCGGTTGATTTATAAAATGCCTGAAAATAAATTATGTTAGGCACTGAAACAGTTTCGCTAACGAGAGGCTTGCATGACACAGAAAGATATTAAAAATAGGAGTTATGTTTTTGGTGTCGCGTGGGAAATTAAAATTGTACTCGCATTGCGGCACTTCATCGAGTGGTTTGAAAACAGGCTAAGTGCGAAGCGGACACGCGCTACGTTATAAAAATGTTCTGCACAGTGTTTACCTTTCTTACCATGTTTTAGGTACTCGAATTTTCCAAACAATTTTATGAATGTTACTAGAAAGTAAGAAAAACGAAGGCTTTTCTTCAAACGGGAACCCTGGAAAGATGTATGGGGAGCGCCACATTTGGATATACAAGGTGTTACAAAAATACAAATAAACATTTAAGGGGGTGGTTTAGACCATCAAACTCACACATTAACACACTTAACACATCTTGTACCTAGTACAAAAATGGACCGATTTCAATGATAAAGTTATCTGAATACACTTACAGTCAGTTGCAGAAACGCTCATTAGATTTAATCCTCCATTAAATCTCTTGCTAGCTTTTACTACGTCAACAAGACAAAAAGTGACAGCAAGAGATTTAATGGAGGATTAACTTTAATGAGCGTTTCTGCAACTGAGTGATAGATGCTTAAGGTGGTTGCAGAGGGGTAAATTTTATAAAAAACTTTGACGCACAATACGCGTAGACGATATTTATATAAGTAACTTTATATATGGAAAAATAGTTTAGAAAATCTAAATGCCGCATCATAAATAACATTTTCATTTTATAAAAGAATTACGAAGATATAAAGCTTTGAAATTTTTCATACAAAAATTTTTCTAATCAAATTAAAGATTGAAAAATTTGTCTCGGGCTGGAACTTGAACCCGCACTTTGAATCTTCGCTTTTTCAATCTTTAATTTGATTCGAAATAGCACAACATGGCTGTAACATGTTTAAAATCGATAATATTTAAGAAAAAATCTGTTTGTTTTGTTTTTTCTTGTTCTATTAAGTTAGTTAAGTCATCTTCATATTAATATTTAAAAGCTTTATATCTTCGTAATTATATTATAAATTGCAAATGTTATTTGTGACGCCGCAACTACATTTTCTAAACTATTTTTCCATATATAAACTTTTGTATGGACTGAAACCACTTTAATATTATTTTCGTTTACAATTGTCTTTTGTTTACAGTAGTGGACTCGTTGAAATGGGATGTCACAATTATTTAATTGTCCCGAGCAGGCGAAAAATAACGCTTCAACGCTTTCACATTTGGCAGCATTTTCCAGTACGGAAGGATTATTGGAAAATTTGTCAGAGCAGGAAGCGTACGCTTTGCCGTCGTTCGACTATTAAAACTGTTTACTTTTACTTAAAAATAATTCCGCATTCTCTACATTGTCGGCGGTTGTCCTATAATTATTTCTGTATTTACCGAATGATTGTTGAGAACGTACCGGTTGTTGAGAACGTACAGGTTGTAAAAATAAAAGTAATTACCTACCGACCTATTTTAAAGTATACAAACTAATCTAAAAATGTCACAATATGTGACAAAGACATTGTAAAATTAAGATTTTTTTTACGAATGCATAAAAATATCATGCAATATGTAATGCAATAAAGTATTTTTAGAAAGCTGAACTATATTTCATATTCAAACAATTCCATTTAAATAAAACGTTATATAGGGTGAAATTGATATCATTAGCATCCTTTTAAACTAAGAGTCTACCCATCAAACTGAACAACTTTCACTATGGGAGCAAACCAATCGGAGCAAAAAAATAATCAGCTGTTCCTAAATACTAAACTGCAATGCTTACTCGACTCAAATGTATGCAAAAGCTGATTATTTTTTTGCTCCGATGTGTTTGCTCCCACAGTGAAAGTTGTTCAGTTTGATGGGTAGAGTCTTAGTTTAAAAGTGGTTTAAAAGGATGCTAATAATATCAATTTCACCCTGTACACTTTGGAAAAATGAAACTGCACAAGGCACCGTTTGTGCTTTTCTCGTCGAATTTAAAACCATTTGATGATGTATTTATAGCTCTGTGTTAGTACTTATTTTAAACGAAAACTCTAAAAACATTAAATTTAAAATCTAACTTTTAATCGCCCAGTTATCCTCCAGGATAAGAACATGGAGCTAGGTTATTGTTACTTATACAGGGTGAAATTGATATCATTAGCATCCTTTTAAACTAAGAACTACCCATCGAACTGAACAACTTTTACTACGGCAGCAAACCGATCGGAGCAAAAAAAAAAATCAGCTGTTGCATACATTTGAGTAGCGAACTCGCGCGTCGACATAGCGGTTTAGTATGGAACAGCTGATTTTTAATTTGCTCCGATCGGTTTGCTCCCAGCGGTTTGCTCACATCGGTTTGCCTCATAGTAAAAGTTGTTCAGTTTGATGGGTAGACTCTTAGTTTAAAAGGATGCTAATGATATCAATTTCTATTCTATTTTTATTAAATGGCGTTTCCTTAAAGATTTCGCCAGTATCAAGTGTTGAAGATATTATTATAATTCATGTTAACGTTCATTGTACGGTAATTGATATGGCGATCTCAAAGCCCTGTTTTTATACAAAAACACACACCCGAAACCGCCATAAAATGGCGGAGCCGCGTGGCAACCTAAATCGCGAGCCGAACGAAAGACGTCTACTCGAGAGACCTCTAGCCACGCGACTCGATATCAATTTCACCCTGTACATCTTATTACCTACATCTTATACCTGGCAAAAATATTTTTTTTTAAATCTAAAACAGTTAGATGATTTATTTATAGCTGTGTTAGTACTTATTTTAAACGAAAACTCTAAAAGTATATAAAATTAGAAGTCTAATAGATAGCGGATTAACTAACAATGCGCTTTTAATCGCCCAGGTATCATCCTCCAGGATAAGAACATGGAGCTAGGTTATTGTTATATCTCAGTTTTATGGACCTCGCAAACGAGCTCCTATTGTGCTCATATCGATTTAACTTGCGATGCAATATCGTCTACGAAAACGACAACGAAACTTGATTGCGCTTTTGAATTGTTGGAATGCTCCAGTTATTTCGTTCCATACACCATTTCAGATTCCAGCGCTATTTATTAGTGCTGGCTGGTTAGTTTGCATCATGCATTGTGCTTTATTTTCCAATTCAAAAATTGAATGCCCTATTATTTTTTTATAAATGCGTTAAGAACTGTGTAAGCTTATAAATGCGTTCTTCGTAATCACGTCAAGGTCCTGGATGCTGCCGGGTGATGGTCGGTACTATGACAGCAAATTGACCACTAATTTGTGTTCAACAATTCCTTCCGTGTACAAAAAAATAGATTGAAGCCTATTGAAGCAATTTTGAAGGTTGAGTCTGCCTGATGTAATCTAAATATTATGACGTAAACGTTTTAATTGACAATCAAGCACTATACAGGGTGTTACAACAGTAAAAATAAACATTTAAAACTTTTAAGGGGATTGTTGAGACCATCAAACTGAACAACTTTCACTATAGGGCCAACATGAAAATCGCGAAAAAAAATCTTTTGTCCCATACATTTAGCTCGAGTAGATCTGTAGTTTACTTATATGGAACATCGCAAACGCATCGCATCATGGCGATTATGGCAAATCTCCCCATTTTGGGGGAGGCCTATATCCAGCAGTGGACGTCTATCGGCTGATACGATGATGATGATGATGAAACATCAGATTATTTTTTCGCGAGTTCGATATTGGTCCCATAGTGAAAGTTGTTCAGTTTTATGGTCTTAACCACCCCTTTAAATGTTTATTTGTATTTCTGCAACACCTTGTATACCTAAGTAAAGTCGATTGTTCTGTGTATAAACTTGATCGGATTTAGTTGAAACACTTCAAATCAACAAACATCAACACCGGGTAAAAGTTTTTTTTAATATGCTCAGTTCGTCCCGACTTCATACTAATTTATATTAAAATGTGATAACTAGGTACAGCATGGAAATTAACCTCTAATACGTGTACGCTTATCTAGGCTGCCGACCTATTTTGAATAAATTTAGGCAGTGCGGGCCTATCGACATTGTGTGTACGGCTGCCGAGTGCCGAACTGCCGACGTGGCCTCGTCTGAAACATGCAAATGAAGACATGATGCCGACATCGGGATGTTTATGCTCCAGGCCGGGAGGAGGCCCAGATGTTGGCACTAGTGTCGTGTTATCGCCCTCCGCCACCGTCTTAAACACGTTTTACGTAACAACGAGCACTTGATAGCTATCTACATAAATTTGCGGTTATTTGTAGTCTCATAACGGTGTAATTTGCGGGAATAACGCTCTAAGTGCGTCTATTCGTTTGATGTTGTATTCGAGTAATATAATCAAGAGATTAATGGAGGAGAAAATTTTTGATGACTTTATCGAACTCTGTCATTTGTAAGGCTTTAGATTTTGTATTCGCCCAACAATTTGATAAGACTATCGGCAACTCTCGCTCGAAGGTTTATGAAGTACTTTGTAAAGTAATTCTTCAACGATATTATGTTGCTAACAATATCTTGTTACATGTCACCATTTACGAGTGTTTTTATTGGACGATAATAGAAAAGGTTTACTTTGTCTATATTTTAAAGCACAAAGCACAGTGTAATTAAAGCGTAATGCCCACGCGCACCATTAAGCTGGAATCCCCTCACACTCTCGACCCTTGTTCCCCTCCATTTCGCCGTGAAATAAGTGACAGCGGTGAGCAATTTATCTCATTGATCCCTTTGCATACGTCTCAGTCAATGCGCGCGAGCGACACTCCAGCCAGATACCCGGCAGAATAGATTTAAGGGATTTCGTACCGGGCAACAGAATAAGGGGATATAGAACCGTTTATACCGAATTACTGATACGTTTTTGTTGTGCCTTTTGATCTTTTTCTTGTGAAATTTGAGAGCACGTGTACGGTTCTTTTATATCTGCATTGAAAATGTTGGTTTGAAATGGGATAGTGATGCATGACGTAATGTGGCGTTGAGTAAGCAGAGTTCGCGTGTAAACTACTGATGTTTAACTTAGCCGCTATTAAAAGAGCATCAAGTTAAAGTGCCGAGGCCCTTTTACGCAAATATGAGTAGGTAAGCTAATTAACAGTTGTGTTGAGGTAGGCTGTCTTTGAGAGAGGCTTTGTAAACTTAGCAGTGTGGCGCAACTTCTATAAGCAGACTCGGAATAGGAGGGGCGTAGTTTCGATGGAAGTTGTGAAGGGTTTTGCATGTGTTTCAATTATGCTTGGCGTTATAGCTTTTGACTTCAAATTATTGATCATCACCATCATCATCAGCTTATATACGGCCAACTATAGGGCACAGGCCTACCCTTAAAGATGGTGTACGGCAAATTGATATTTGATGATAATTATTTGTAATCGATTACAGAGGAATTTAAATGAGAATGCTCAAATGCTCAGGTACCTTTTTGTAAAGTATTGAAGAAAGTCCTTTATCTTTCTTTTGTAGTTCCCTTAAACTTTCTTTATAGCTCTCATAAGATTTCGCTTCTTATGACGGTTAACCAACATTATACAACTGATACAGCAGTTTGGATAATTGCGGTCCTAAATGAGTATTGTTTGCAGTAAGTTTCCGGTACGGTCGGCCACGCGTCGACGGCAAGAAATGCAGTTTCGCTCGCTCTCTTCAATTATCATAATTGAAAACTTGACGCGACCGACTACTGGGTAGTTAAGCAAAAATGCTATTTGCGCCCATTAAATAAAATACCGTTAAAATATTGGTTTGGACAGTAAGTAAATATGACTTGGGATTAGAGTAAACATTTTTGATAAAAGTTTTTACCTCTATAGCTTCGTCTTAGAACTACACAATTATCTTAGTCTGTATATATACCTATGTATGTGGATACTTGATTGGCCGTTTGTTTGTAGACTGAGTCTTGGTTGACTGCTAATTAATGTAACGTCTATATTCAGCCGAAGCGGAGTTCCTCTGTGTATACGGAATGGAACAGCTTCAGACACGCTTCCTTGCACAATGGTAGGTTGATCGGAACCAGAGCTACGCTCGGAGACCCATTATGTTGCTGCTAGTTCCTAAGATAGGACTTCCAACCGATTCCTGGTATCCTATTTTGCTTGAATTGGTGCAAAAGTGTCATTGAAATATTATCTACTGAATTGTAAGCTACCTGATTACCTATGTCTTTGTGACTCTTTAAATGTTACTGAAATAAGATGGCTAATGCAAATATTATAAACCAAACTTTTAAAGGAACAAAACTGTCCATCTCAAACTAAAGCACAAACACCGGCAACAGCTCGTTGTTCGAAACATCTCAGAGATACGATAGTAAATCCACCTATGTTCAGAGCAAAGTAAGTGTATCCTAAGTAATTCCGATCCAATCTCGATAAGCATTCGATCCTGTGTATCTTAACTGTATCGGTTTCTAATCCAAATTCCGCACTACGTCTACACCTACCCTAAATCAGTTTTAGGGCACTTTCCATCTATTACCGCCTACATTAGTCGGATAGTCAATATCTCAGTGCCTCGGCGGGAATGCAATCTCGCCGTAGGTGCTGTCTGACCGACGGGCGGATGGCCCGCATATCTCCGATCGGCGCCTGCGAGTGTGGGACGAGCTCCGCGGTTGTTTCACGAGTGTTTGCTGCAAATCTGTGTTTTCAGAATATGAGCACTTGTCGATTAGCAGATATCTTTTGATCGGCCTTTAGTGCGAGTTTATATGGAGGTATTATTCTTTCAAATTGCAGTAGAATGCTGTTCCGTATTAGAAGCCACATGGCGAGAGGGTTCACGGACGGTCGTGTAGATCATGAGCTTAAGGCTGATCAGGAGGCTCCGCTATTTCCTATGAGCTCAAATTCTATTTTGGAGATTATGGCTCCATCGGTTTGTCGATGATTCTGCCAATGTCTCCTATGAGCTCAAAATATAATAAAATAAAACAGAAAAAAATTGGCTCATTCTGTAATCTAACATTATGATCAGGTCTAAGTAGGAACATATTTTATGTTTTTCACAACTCAGCTACCTTCCTATTTTGATTGCTTTCAATTTCATTAAACAAGTCAACGATTGAATCCTTTTGGCCTGTTGACGCGCTTAACAGGGACACAGTAGGTCTTTCTCCACACCAAGAATCTTTGGAGGTAGGTGCATATGTCTCTAATTCCATGCTTCAAACTAATAAATAATTGATAATTTTTGATGATTAAATCCATTGAGAAATAACACGCTCCCCTGCACTAGGGCTCAATCTCGTTAACCAATTAAAAAAACGAGAAGTTTAAAGAAACAGATAATAAAAAAAAAGTAAATAAACTCCAAATATTAAAGTGCAATGGCGAACCGCACGCGCATACCTCAAAGCGAATTAATTTGTCGCACACGTGTCACACGTCATATCTTATAGGATTATTTTAATTGCATGTGACTGGCAGATCATTAAATACAGGACTGGTGTTTTAACATCATATTTTTACTGAAAAATTGTCGATGGCTGTGTAAGGACAAGACTGAAGAGAGGAACAGATTGTGGGAAAGGTATAAATTATTGAGCAAGATGGACGGTATTTAGATGATAGGTAGGTATATTGTGTCGAAATGAGTATTTACGTAAGTATCATGTCAGAAGGCATAATAGAGCGACAGTCGTACTGCGATAAGATTCTTGCAATAGTAATAATGTTTAAAAAGTATCAGACGAATGATGATGATTTTGCATGACAATCATGATATTGTAAGTCTGCACCTGTATTAGGTCCGCCACACACAGACGGAATTGCGATCCAGAATCCTGATTCAAGATTCAGTGTTGTCAACTATGGTTACAAAAAATACTAGAGTGCTGTTTAAAAAATGCCTAAAATAAAAATGTATGAAACGCCAAATGAATGACCATAATTGCATTTTTAGGTAGGTACTTATTAAAACAAAACAATCATTTCTATACATGATAATTACTATCATGTGATGAGGTCATGACGTCACGAATGTTACGATGATGGTTTGTAAATTGTATTCCAATATTACAAATATTGCAACTATATCAAAAGACTAGGTATCGATAGTTTTAACATTAGACATAATCTGCATACAAAATGGCATGAACCATTATCACACAAGCGGTTTTTGGGCGTAGGTGATTTCGCAACTATGCCGTAACGACATCGCAACTGCACCGTCACGATACGGTATCGTTCCATCAACGCCTTCTCTCAAAAATCACTTTAAAATATGCCACTAAAGACATAAAAAAATCACTAGATCTAGTGAAAAAATCTCTGAAAGCGGCAACACTCCATACGGAATCTAATTCCGAATCAGGTTTATTACGGATGTTATCAAGCATAATTGATAAAATCACCTACAAGAATCAGAAGCTAATAGAGTTATTGTAAGAAAAACGCAGAGCTTTATTCTGATTGTTAGAAAAATAGAATTTCCCGCTGAGTTTCGGGTCGACTATGAATAATACGATTTTGAAATTACGGTATTGTATTTCTTCGGAACGGGTCGGTAATAGGCATAAATATCGGTATCAGGAATCTATTGCTGGCGGGCACATTGTCTGAACACCTGGCCGTCGCGTATCGCGCGCTGTGAGCAATACCCGCGGGCAACCCCGCATAAATATCCATGATGTTTCAATTTATATTCATGATATTAGTAAGTCAGACGGAATGTACGTCACATTTGATTCCCTTTGTTGGTTAGATAAATATGGAACAGAGTAAACGTTTTGTTTACTTTCCTTCGTAGTTTATTCTGTAAACCGTACTTTGATTTTATATTCTTTGAAGAAAAATGTTTTTTGTATGATCAAACGAGATCTGAGGAATATCATCTAAACCTCATAAGCTTTTTTAGTATGAAATGTTGTATTTGTCCTATCAAGGCCGCAGGCATGGTTTTGTCGTGAAATTACTCAAGTCCGAAAAACTTTGTGCATTGGTAGTATTATAATAAAATTGTAATAAATTAAAATATATATACAGAAAGTCGCATAACTCCATCCTTTCGGGGTGGTTAACCACCATGCTACAACCAGTCCCTTGGAATCGAACGAAGACAATCGCAAATTCTAAACATTTTGTGTAACGTTTATATAATTTTGTAGACTCCTCATTAAAGGGACCCAAACCTTATAACAAGCTTTCCAGCTTTTCTGAGTCAACTCGCAAGCGTTCCCTAGAATCGCCACGGGGCGGTTGGCTTGCGCTCATATAACTTATTCGAGCACCGACTGTGGAGAGATAAATTGAATTATTGATGCGATATCCTCGGTGTGACGGCTGAAGTTTCAGAATAGTCGCCTACACTTCGCCGCGATCCCGTTTCCGTCCTCTGCTTATTATTAAAATGGCAGCTGCCAATACCAAATTGGTAAATAAACTCGATATTTCTGGAACAAGTCAACTAACGTGACAGTTTTTAATTGAAAAAGGATATAAAGTTACGAAATTAAAATGAATAAGAATAAATAGACTTAAGAGGCTATGTCAAAAAAAATTGATTCTTCAAAGCGTCATATATCATGAAGTACTAACAGTTGAGTCTGATTAGCGGATATGTGTAAATTGAACATATAATTGAAGTTTTGATTAGAGCCAAAACACGATTTAGACACATTTTCTCGATAGAAAAACAAGCCAAAGTAGTCTCCGTTTTTATTTACAAACGCTTGGAACTGCTGAACGGTGAATAATAGAAACACGAGACTTGATTAAAAAAAAAAAGAGATTGATACTTTACAAATTTTGATTAAAGCAGAATTGAACTTACATAAATAGTACATTCACAACTAAATAAAGTTTGTTTTACGCTTGCGTCGTTTCGGTCGCGCGCGCCGCCCCATCTCTTTCTCTCGCATCAGGCAGTAATATTAGCTGTCACACGCCCATTTCGCTTCAATTATTTTTCAACATAGGCCTTTAAGTATTATGTGTAAAGCGGCACATCGAATTTCCCATCTTCTTAAAGAGACGTTAGGAAAAGTCACAAAAGAAAAGTTGAAACTACAGGGTGAAATTGATATCATTAGCATCCCATCAAACGGAACAACTTTTACTATGGGAGCAAACCGATCGGAGCAAAAAAAAATCTGCTGTTCCATACTAAACTGCAATGCCTACTGGACTCAAATGTATGCAACAGCTGATTTTTTGCTCCGATGGGTTTTCTCCCATAGTAAAAGTAGTTCAGTTTGATGAGTCGACTCTTAGTTTAAAAGGATGCTAAAGACATCAATTTCACCCTGTATAGGTAGGTATATAATTATCATTCATTTTAAATCAAATTCATCTCTAGATACTAGTTTGAGTGTGATGGACTAACAAACAAACATACTACGTTCCACTATTGTAAAATTGTAGTCAGCGTTTACTATATGTGGGTTAAAGAAAGATACAAGACAATAATTCATTTTAAATCAAATTCATCTCTAGATACTAGTTTGAGTGTGATGGACTAACAAACAAACATACTACGTTCCACTATTGTAAAATTGTAGTAAGCGTTTACTATATGTGGGTTAAAGAAAGATACAAGACAATAATAGACCCTTCTCTTTGACTTTTCAGAAATGTACTCGCTGTAGTGTATTGTCGACAAAAAGCGTGGACACAGAGAAGAGGGTTGTAACGCATCGTCGCTCTAGTTCAAACGAATCCAGAGCTTTACGAGCCCCGTCCGGCCGCGGCTGTGAACTGCCACCTTTGTGTTCAACTACTTCTACTCCAACGTGTTCCATGAAGGCTGAATGATTCTAGATTTTTTAGATCTGTTTACATATACAGGGTGAAATTGATATCATTAGCATTTTTAAACTAAGAGTCTACCCATCAAACTGAACAACTTTTACTATGGGAGCAACCCGATCGGAGCAACAAAAAAATCAGCTATTGCATACATTTAGTCGAGTAGGCAGCGGCGGCGGGTGCAGTTTAGTACGGAACAGCAGATTTTTTTGTTGCTCCGATCGGTTTGCTTCCATATGAAAAGTTGTTCAATTTGATGGGTAGACTCTTAGTTTAAACGGATGCTAATGATATCAATTTCACCCTGTATACGCTACTGTATATAAAACAAAATGCTACCTTATCTATAAAATTATAAAACTGTAACAGAAAGTGTGTCTGTACATTGAAGATATTAACAAAAAAAAAGTTACGATATGATTTTTAGATGTCCCTGATTCCATATCACTAATTTTTGGATTTTTTGTATGTCTGTTTTTTTACGTGTTTGTTTGTTTGATCGAGCATCACGCAAAAACTACTGAACCGATTTTGATGAAACTTTTTTTGTTTGATAGCTTATTATCGGACTTACAATCTGGTATATAATTAGTCCGCATGAAGTCGCGGGTTAACCGTAGTGTCTTATAAACGTTGAAGCCTCACGTCAACTTCCGCAAGTAGCGATCCTTGTAGTGAGCAAAGGCAACATCGTTAGACGTTACGAAGCCAATGTTTGCTTTTAGATGACATGGACATAATTACTAAAAGTTGTGCGCAGCTGCGGGAAGCGAGCGAAGCAAAAGCGCTTTTGTAAAGCATTGCTTTCAAACAGTCGATTCAGCACTGGCTTTGCTCCATGCGCATAAATCGAAAGCGGCTTACAAAGGTGACTGTTTCAGCTTTTATTTCAACGAGCACGTTCGTTCGAATAGCAAAAGTAATAATTATTGCTTTTATTGCATTATGATTTACGATAGCGTAGTTTGTTTGCAGAAATAAATTGTGTCATCCGTTGCCAGATTAAATTTATCTTTGCGCCACGCTCTCGAATGTCTGTCTCGGCGATTGGAGAGAAAATTTGTCGAACGAAAATGTCGATTGCAATGCTTTTGAAACCTAAAATAGTACGTAAATACATAAGGTTTTGTTTACGATACTGTCGAAGACTTGCCCGGTAGGATAAATAGATCATAATTCTTGAACGACTGCGTACTATAATTGCTATAAATTCAAGTTCTGCAAAGGAGACCTCCTATAAAGTCGACCTCTAATTACATTTTCAAGCTGAGGAAATTGACGACATCATTTTACGATAATTCTTCTTGAAAACGCCCATTAACTGATGATCCGCCTCCGGTTACCCGTCTACTTCGAAAAGAATATTTTAAACAAGAAAGTAATCTTAATAAGCCTACTGTAAGCGATTTGCATTTTCAATTAAACGATCATGGTAAAGAATGTACCTAGCTTTTAAGTTCTATTGTAGGTTATCTGAAGGATGATAATCGTTTGCGTTTTTTCTGTCGAGTTAAGGCTTTCTGTTATCTGGCAACCTGTATTAATTGAGTTAGTCGGCTATAATTAGGGTTGCTATTAAGTTGACGAGGTGACACGGAAAACACTGCCTGGTATTAAATAAACGACGATTTAATGGCTTCGATGTTCGATAATCTCCTACAAACAAGAAAAGTTTGACTAATAGTAGGCATTTTTGAACTTTTCCCTAATGAAGTTACGTAAAAACAATTCAAGGCTCTTATTGAGAAACGCCTATTACGATCAGTATCAATTGTCCAGTATCATAGATAGCTTATCATCTTGTATCGATATAATTGGAAACTCAGCAAACAGCTCAGCAAAAGCTCTACTATGGTGCCTATAATTCCCTACGTGTGGCTACGACCATGCTATGTTATCTTAGTACAAACTAAGTGGAACGCTGATTTTCCATAGACAGCTTCCGCCATCTATCGGTTATGTTTCGAAGCACTATATGTTGAACTAGGGTTCATATCGGAGTAACAGCTCACTACACCTCACGCGCTGCGCTGTAGTAGTGAGAGATTTCGCCCATATCAATCACTGTCTTGTAGTCTAGCGGTCTAGACAACCGGCTTGCGATCCGAGTTGCTAAGGTTCGATCCTCGTGTCGGCCGATCGTCTTTTTCAATTTATTTCATAATGTGGCGCCCCCTAGTGCTAATAAGCGGCAACGCAATTAGGACATCCTAAAATTCAAAGCGAGCTACCTATCTATATATCCAATATACATCTTAATCTATGGCTACGAATTAATTTCAGATTGTCACATAACGGATTGAAGTGGAGTTTGAAGTTTGTTAAAACAGTACAATAATAATGTGGTAACCTTAGCATCATATAATAGGGTGGTATCGATGTTTACGGAGCGGGGCGGGCTTAATGAGCGGCTTGTTGTAGTTTGACAGAGTGATTTAATATCGCGCCGTGATCGTTTCAGTAAATCGGGATTAGTTTGGGGTGAGACCGAAGCGTGAATTATTGCGGGGAGTGTTCTCGTAGCTCCTCGTTTCCAATAATATTCTACCGGTATTAGGTAGGTACATCCAGCTTCATTAGGTATAGGTACCATTTTTTACATTGTGTTAAGGGGACTTTCCATATCGAAAGTTTGTATGAAAAGATGATTATTTTTTGCTAATTTTTTTTGTTTTTTGGGAAAGTTGTTCATATCATGAATATACAGGGTGACAGTGACAGCCTAGCAAATACTGAAACGGTGTACTCAGATCATCAAAACTGAAGAATTTTCACTATGGAGCCAATCTCAGGAAACGCAAAAAAAACCAGCTGTCCATGTCAATGTCCATCATTTTAGTCGGGTAGGTGCAGCAGTTTTGTATGGGACAGCTGATTTTTTCGCGTTTCCTAAGGTTGGCTCCATAGTGAAAGTTCTTCAGTTTTATGGTCTGAGTTCACCGTTTCAGTCTTTGCTAGGCTGTCACTTACATCCTGTATAAGTACTGTACCCATTAAAATAATGCAACTGTTAACCCAAACACCCTGTAGTGTCTGTTCAATATCAAACAAAGTAAAAATGTTAGATGAAAATATACAATCAATCAATCAATTGTCAAATAAAATTATACTTTATTTGACACAAAAAAAAGGGTATACAGAGAGCAAACAATCAGGAAATACAACGGGCACTAAAACAGGCGGTCTTATCGCTAAAAAGCGATTTCTTCCAGACAACCTTAGGGCAGAGGAAATAGTGAAAGAAGATTGGTAGGCGGTGTAGATCATAATAACACAATATAGATAACATACACAAATAATGTTATACAAATACAAACATACTGTAATATAAAAATATATATATAATATAAATACCTATAACAAATACATATTCATACCTACAAATACATATCATACATAAAAGAGTACTAAAACAACAATTATTTATCAAAGAGAAAAAAAAAACATGAACCAGAGAGGTGACCATTCAGGATATGTAGTCAGTGCTCGAGGAAATGAGCTTTGACCTTCGACTTAAAAACATTCAAGGAGGGTGCACGTCTGATCGGCCTAAATATACCTAGCATAGCTTCCCATTGTAGGGATGTTTTTTTTCAGCAGTGAAGGAGCGGCATGTCATAACTATTATATCTGGCCGATTCGCTCCAACAGCCGAGTTAAACACGACCAACACAACATAAACAGTGCCTTCTGAAGCAACAATGCATTCGAGGAAAGAGCTGAGCGAGAATCTTGGTGGTGGATTTCTTTCTACCTCTACTTTTAGCTTGCAGCCTTACTTACTTCTAGCACTTTATTTCAATTATTTTTGAATATAATAGATCTAAATAATGAGGTGTGGCCCCGTGTTAGAATGGACCACGCCATTTCTTAACTTACGAGGCGACTAAGGTGTAAGGTATTGGGGTAAAGTTATCTGCTGGAAAAACTGTCTTCAGAGATAAACTCGCCCTTTGCTCTACTACTTATGCTACAGCTATTCATCGCGATCCTGACACACACGTCATTTCCATGTGTACTAATGTGTTAAAATGATGTAGAGTTTTTTGTGGGTCAACCGTCACAGGCTAGTCAGTAAGCCAGTACCCACCTAATCACCGTTTGTCACATTATTCCATCCTAAAACCACCAAAGTGCAAACCTCAAAAGGAATTGTGATCGTGAGTTTATATTTTTGTATGTAATTGTAATAAAATTGAAAATGGTTGTACTAAGCATAAGGATATGCTCACGACTATATTCCCTGAGAGGGTAGTCAGAGATATTCTGAAACCTCAGAACATCCACGTTTCACTAGTACCGAAATTCTGTCCAGTGTGACCGGGAGTGAGCCCGTGAATTGTTGTACTTACACACGATAAGATGCGCAGTTCAGAAATAAGAAGGGTAAATTTGTTGGAGCGTGGGAAGAAAGCCTCTTAAGTAGGTACAGTCAGCTTCGTTAATCTCGTCTCAGCTCTGTTAAGTAACCAAGTGCTTGTTCAGAATAAAAAGAGAAATGATGATTCGTAGTGCGAAGTCACGAGATGTTATATTTGATTTCAAATTTCATCCAAAAGAAATCCACACTATAAAAAATCGGACGGTATCAGAAAAAATCGCCTATGACTAGGTAACCTACAAACCTAGGCATGCTAATTCGTTTTCCTATTACGGAATACTAAAAGGTGCGTCACGAGCAATGCAGCTGACTGGTTCATTAGTGGAGCCTCAGAAATGTTTGCTAAGGCACAGGTGGACTGCTCGCAGGCCATAATTCGCAAAAAGGCAGCATCTCTGTTACGGCGGATCCGGAGTAGTGGCAATAGCATCCTGAAGGCCATTGCTGATAGTAACCAGTGTCCAATGCTGCGAGACATGTTCCAAATTACAAGTTCCGTTTTTGTAATTGTTTACTAACCATAGTTTTTCATAAGTCTTATTGCTACTAATACATTGGATCTTTGTTGTTCGTAATAAAAAGTTTTTATTTTATTTTATTTATTAGTCAAATCTGTGCCATACCTACAAGAAAAACAATAGTTGTGAAATAAAGCCCATGTCCCACTTACAATTAACATTTTTAATTGCTCAATGCACTTGTCATTATATTAAAGCTCCATTGCTCAGTTACATTTATGCAGTCTACACAAGGCATAAAGCGGTCCACATCAATTATAAGTTGCAAACGCAGCACGTGTGTGGAACAAAGGCATGCGAATGAGACCTGTGCAGGACAGACAGGGATTCAGTTGGCCTTCGAATCCTTTTGGATACACACATAAAGCTTACAACAGTAAATTCGGGGTGTTCAGAACTCAGAATCGTTTTATTAATATTATAACCATATACAAATAAAACAATGACTGCCAGTAGCTATTATAACCTTACTTTATAAGGATTGAATTGTATCAAGATTTAGCTACTAGGGTTTTCAATGTTTTGATCTTATTGAGATTTAATAAAGCTTTAGATTTAATAATATTTTTTTTTAGAATACATATATTACGTGAATTTTAGGAGTGAATGACATGTCAAGTGTCAACCTACCACCACGGCTACGAAAACACTTCAAAAGAACTATTAATCTCTCGGTCGCGTTTTACAACACCCACGGGAAAAATGCGGTGGTCAATCTAAGTCGGAAACAATAATGTTTGATTTGAGAAATCTTTTTAAGAAGGTCTGTTGTGTTGACAAAAGTGAAAGGCTGAATAGATATAAAAAAAATTATGTCTTACTTGGATGCTCTGAATTGTAAATATGTGTTATTTATATGTCTAGTTTCCGGCCCTATGCTCGGACTTTCAATTTTCGATTTTGGGATTGTTTTTGTCGGAACTACATCGGCATATACATCTTACTAATATAATGTTTAAATGTTTAGATGTTTGTCACTCAATCACGCATAAACGGATGAAAGTATTTAGATGAAATTTGGCACACAGGTAGAAAATGTTCTGGATTAACACATAGGACTTTAAGGGCCACGCAGATGGAATCGTGAGCATCAGCAAGTTTAAAATGAAACGTCCGAGGAATATCGAAAATCGAAAGATCGTTTAGACCCCGGGTATGTTTCCCACATAAACAACTAAATTAAATTTAAAACTGAGAAAAGATCGGGACTGGTTCATTCATGGACGTTTCGACCTTTGAGTGTAGAAATTATTATCAACTCTCCCATGTATTTCGCACATTCACTGTTGCATTGTCTAATACAATGTATGTTTCACAGCCAAGTTAACAAACCAAGTATTAGATATCATTACTGTGTAGTTCTGCAACAAAACACTTATCCAAATGCGCGCCAGGTCGCGTCCTGGGCCAAACGTATGCAGTTATTACTGCAGACGAAGCATCGTATCGTGTGGGAAGAAAACTATTTAGGTACATGAGTGCTTATGCTTATATTATTTCGAATTGTTGTGGTTGAGTTCGAGGCTGTATTATTTCAATAAGCTTTTACGTTCGAAAATAAAATAATGCTCTGTATGCAGCCCGTATATCGAGTTGTACAAATAGCATGTGGTAAATATGACGATTGCGTGAAAAACAAATGAAAGTTTGCTACAAAAAACCACGCTCGTGGATGTCTCGTATGTTTTAACAAAAGTGGTGTAAATTATTCCATACACGTATAGTTCGCAAATCAGGTAAAAAATAGGTAGGTACGTACGCGTACGGTTAAATTTTGCAGCGAACGATTTGATTTACCTTTATTTATCCTTACCGGAAAGATATTAATTATTTTTACATATATCATTAATAAGTTCAACTCGTACCACCAAAATTAGGTCGTCCGCTGCGTAATTTGACCGACGGCGACGAGGTTTAACGTGATTTAAACTACAAGGAGTCAGAGTGAACAGTTACATTACTTTAGAGTTTAGGGGGTAATTGACCTATGATACTGAACAACTTTCCGAAACGAAAATTGGAGAAATTCGAAAAAAAAAACAAACATACAAACGTGCAATCAGCTGATTACCCTGGGCAAGTTGATCTTTCTGCGGTATCGGTATGATAGCTCTATGGGAAATCTTTTTAAAAATATTTAAGTAAATGTTGAAATCTACCAATATCCCATATGAATTTTAAGCATTGCAACAATTTTGCTATTTATCATAAAATGAGAATTTCTTTTTTTAGGATAAATATTACCTATTAATACGAACTACTCTCTCATCCAAAGTCTCTAAGGAAATTAAGTGATTAAAAATATTCATTTCCTAAAACGCCAACTCATAAGGGATTTAAAATCTGTGAGTATCTTTTACCTAAAATAGTGATTGAGATGGATGAAGAGCTAATAGATCAAGTATTTAAAAAACGTCACTGTACTTTATGAAATAAATTAATTTAATTTTAATTCTAATAACACCTATTAGATTATTACTGATTATTACCTTGATGTCTATGATCAAAACTATTATTATGATTTATGATGATATAAAAGATATAAAAAAAACGTACCTAATCATAATATCTATTGATATAAATCGTTAAATATTATTATGATGCTGTCACTGAGAGAAGAAGCGTCACGTCTAGAAACAGTATAATAAAGACTATCCAGTAATACATGATACATAAAAAAAAAACCTGCACCATACAAAACCACGATCCTTCATACACATCAAAATGTATGCAACAGTTGATTTTTTTTTTGCTCCCATTGGTTTGCTCCCATAGTAAAAGATCTTCAGTTTGATGGTTAGACTCTTAGTTTAAAAGGAGGCTAATGATATCAATTTCACCCTGTATACAATACATAGTTTAGCTTAGTACCTGCAAAATGTCAACTCAAATGTATAGTTAGAAGACAAGAGATTTATGTACTACTATATACTTTGTGTATTATAATGTCCGTGTGTACAATAAAGTGTTATAATATAATAATATGGATCCCTATCAAATCCCTAGATTCGATAGTTAAGTTAGGGTGAAGTGAAACTGTGCGGAAAGAAGGCGGAAAGTCGGAAACACATCTTTGACAGCAACATACTCACCTAGTATGCTTATTGTAATACGTAACGGTAGTAGTAAGTAAGTACAAACCATATAAACCAGTATAGGAATAATTTTTATTGCTTTATAAATAAAGGTATTACCGTATTATATACCTATTACAGAAAATTGAAATTCCAACAGCCATAAAATAAAATTCAATCGCGGTTGTAAACTGGAGTAGGTAGATAGCTTGCGATCGCGGACCACACTTTATTATTCATATTACAAACATTTTTTGTAATAACACTCACAAATACCAAATGAAAATTTCATTACATTTATCAGTATTCAGTGTTATTGTGGTATAAATTTCTGTGCTCATTTTAGAACAGCGTTTCGCCATTAGTGTTTGTAGTTTGTAACGGAGTTGATAACATTCCCGTTTCGTGCCCCTAACGTTTCTGTATCAACGTAGGTATACTGCAATTACACCTTAAAGATTTGTTAGCAACGTTTGTGAGAGGGTCCAAATTAGGAGCGGCTGGAGTTTTTGTTCGAGCTTCTTGGATTAAATCCCGTTCGAACACTAAGTATATTTCGCTCTAGTTCTGATGGCCAGGCGCGTCGAAAGTTTTTTTAACGAAATATAGCTGATTTTACATTTTCCCGGAATAATAAGAAGTTTGTAGTTCATCTAAATCCAAGTTCCTAAAATCCTTTGATACTAGTTTGATTCAGGGTATTAGGATTTTGACCTCCACCCGTTTGTTGTAGGAGAGGCTGGGTTGATACTGTGCTACCACGGTGAGTGTCATGATAATTTTAAGACGTCATTACCTTACATCAACATGAGACTTGATGGAATGTGATGACGAAGCCTTCGGTCGACTTATCCATTCATAGGATCCGACAACAGATTCAAGTGGACCTTTTGTATACTCTGTTTCATCAATGGTTGAAGTTATCTGTCGTGCTCACAATAAATATCGGCCAAACGAAATAACACAGCGGAGTGAATTACAATTAAGTCTATGTTCTAGTAGTCGAAATGATAGACAGCGATCATCTCTACTTATAAAAGAGTTCCGTGACTGACTGACTGACAGATGCACAGCCTAAACCGCTGAAGAAATATGAATATATTTTACACATGATGTAGGAGTGCATTAAGAAAGGAATTTTCGGAAATCTACCCCGAAAGGGGTAATCCAAGCGGACGAAGTCACGGGTCAAAAGCTCGTGACAAACATAAAGTAGCCGCTTGCCTATGGATTATACCAAGCTGAACCGAGCGGTGATCGCGGGCGCCACATCCAGTTCGCCCACGCGCACGCGCCGCACGCATCGCGACTCGAGCTTTCACAAGCCTCTCCACTCCAACGACTCTACTCACTGTTATGCATCTACTTTATCGATGTACGTACTTCTCGCCGATAGATTTATTCGCATCTGCTTTGTTCGATTTTATCGATGACTGCGTTTTCAATGCGTTTTCATTTAAAGTCAAACTATTCATATAATTGTATTATATTTTATATTGTACAAGTATTGCAGTACTTTTTGGTCAGGAATTATGGTGATGCCTAATCTAATATTATACTATTTTGCATTGACCTAACGAAATAGACTCCAAGTCTCATATAAAAATTAGCAAATTGACACAACTACACAAATCAAGTATGCATGCTGTTGTGTGGCACTTATTAAGTTTGTTGTATTTGATTAATAAACTAAGTCTTATTTGGTATGTTTACGGTAAACTAGTAACCAAAAGAGCTCTTTAGGTCTGCCATTTTTTGAGTGTACATTTTTTATCTGGTTCTGTTACATATAAGATTAAAACTTTCCAATAGTTGTGTGATTTGTAGTTATAATTATAAGTTAACTAATAAAAGATATCCCATACCATGTACATGACATGTACCAATGAGTTTTCTTACCTTATGTACGTAATACCAACTGCTCTCAAAAGGTGGAGGAAAACATCGTGAGGAAACCTCCATACATTGAAGAAGAAATTCTGATGTTAAGTGAAGTCTATCAATCGGCATCGGGCACGCGTGGTGGACTAATGCCAATCCACCCTCCCTGAGGGTAGGCCTGCAGTGGGACGTTATAGGCTGATGATGATGATAAATAAAAGAGACTTAACAAAATACAGAAAATTCAATTCGCTGTTAATAAGGAGTTGATGACTCAATCTGTGAAAACATTGTATATCCCATTAAGATGTTGAATATTTAGAATTATGGTTATTTGTAAGCATTATGGAGTGTCTATTTCTAGATGGTAATAAAATATTATTGTTCCTGTACAATGTAAGTCGAGCAGGAGACTGGAGTGGACACTCATGTCGTGGGAGGCTGCGCGTGACAGCCTTCAGTCAGTGCCGGCGAGCTGCGCGCGCGCACGCGTAGTGTCTACTCTCTCCCGCAAGAAGCTCGCACTCGTTTGTTTACCAACACAATAACATCGCTCCACCGTGTGAACCGCTTGCACTATGAACACATTTTTGAATAAAACCCACATCATCTTATCCACAATCGACTGATAATATCAAGAAAATCAAATATTCATTTTGATTACTTTCTGTTAGTGAGATGTCAACGCCTTGCTTCTTAACAAGCAGCCGCTGCATTATGCGCAACGGAACACATAAATATCGCGCATAATGTGACAGTTACATTTGTACCGACCATATTTAGGTGTGTTAAACCCGCGATTCAGCGACATGAAGCCTTCAATGGTTATTGTTTATGTTATCGCGGCGGCGATCGTCGTCGGAGGCGAGTTCAGGATCCGCGGCAAAGTGAGAAAAAGGTTCACGGTGCACAGGAGGCACCGCGACATCCTGCCGCCTTGTAGCTTTAATGAGACCATTATCGACGATGAGTGGTCATTGATGGAGGCGATAGGGAAATCCAAGTACATTTTTACCGGTAAAGTATTGAATGTGAAGAAGTTTCGATCTGTTGGTGAGACTCGGGGGAAAAGGTCAAATTTGTACCGTATTTACGTGCGTCGGGTGTTGAAGGGTGACGAGAGTGAAATGAGGATGTTTGTGAAGTCTGAGGGTAGTTCGGATGAAACTCTGAGTGGTGCGACATTGATAACGGAGCGGCCACGTGCGCGGGAGTCGTGTGCGCCGGCGCCGCGACCTCGTCTCTCCGCTATATTCCTCAGCGATGGTGCTGCTGCTGATTCGTTGAGAGGACCGACACCACGGCTCCGCCTCCTTACCGATCCAGTGCCGCTGACTCTCTACCATTTGGACAGGATAAATGCCGCTGTGAAAGGTAAGATTGCCTATTATCATCGTATTTAGTATAAAAGGTCGCGCCAAACTTATTGATCTTGAGCATTAAAGGACTGTCAATGAAAACCGTGATTAACAATATTTTAGGAGTGACCACAAAGCTTAATGCCACTGGCAAATGAATCGTCGGAATTCAATTCTGATGAGGATGTAGCAATATGAATCAAAGAAATCATGTGACGAACTTGTGTAGATAAAACAGGGTGTCACAGAAAGGTGTGGTCATATTCAAAGGGGTGCTTCAGACTATCAAACTAAAGTAAAATCGCGAAAAAATATCAGCTGTATCGTATATTTAAGTCAAGTACTATAGGTATTGGAGTTTTGTACGGAACAGCAAATTTTTATTTCGCTATTTCGATCATGACTCCATTCTGACAGGTGTTTCAGTTTGATGGTCTGGGAGTAGACTAAGAGATAAGTGTAATTTTTGGCAATCATCAGCTGCAAGGCTGATCCAGTGTTTATGGGGTGTAGAGCATCTCTGCATCCCATAAACACTGAATCAGCCTTGCTGCTGATGGTTGCAAAAAGTACACTTATCTCTTATAATAGATCACTCTTTAACCCTTTAAATATCATCATATCAGCCATTAAACGTCCACTGCTGGACATAAGCCTCCCCCAAAATGGGGGGGATTTGCCATAATCGCCACGCTTGGCAGGCGGGTTGGCGATCGCAGTTGGATCGAATCAATGTGTGTACTCAGAGGATGCTGCTGCCCATCCTTCAGTAGATCCCTTAGTCGTCTTTTACGACACCCACGGGAGGAAATGGGATGGTGCTATTCATAGCCGACACCACACGGCAACATAATATGACCACTGACCTACTACTACTGAATACTAAGTACTGAATATCTACCTAAATTAATATTTTTTTATGTTAGTATAGAAGAGTTCCGTACATTCCACCCGAGACAGAATTATGAATGTGACTGTCAAAATCCATACTTTTATTGACGGATCGGATTCGAATCGGACGTAGTGCGAAACTGATGCTCTAACACAATATTATCTATTTATCTATACTATTATAAAACTGTATCAGAAGTGTGTCTGTACATTGAAGATATTAACAAAAAAAAGTTACGATATGGTTTTTAGGTGTCCCTGATTCCATATCAGCAATTTTTGGATTTTTTGTCTGTCTGTTTGTTTGTGTGTTTGTTTGAGTATTTGTTTGTGTGTTTGTTTGTTTGTTTGAAAGATCATCACGCAAAAACTTCTGAACCGATTTTGATGAAACTTTTTTTTGTTTGATAACTAATGATCTGACTTAAATCTGGTATATAATTTGTGCGGACAAAGTCGCGGGTTAAGGCTAGTGCACTATAAAAGGATTTTTGTAAAATTAACCCCTAAAGGGGAAATCCACGCGGATGAATTCGCGAGTCAAAAGCTCGTATATCTATATTTCTACACCAAAAACCAAAGAAATAAAAAAAAATTACATAACATTGAATAACATATAAAATTCAAGGGTGACTTACTGACTTTTCAATGCGTAGGCGTTCGTTAAGAAAGAATTTCCTAAATTCCACCTCCAAAGGGAAGAGGGTTAAACTTTCTACGAGTTTCATGCGGGCGAAGCAGCTGGGGCGGGTCGCTAGTTACATAATAAATGTTGAGTTAGGTTTGCGAAACTAAACTTATATTATAACTAGCTTCTGCCAATGGTTTTGCCCTCGTGGAACTCGTATTGTTTTCGGGATAAAAACGTACGTATAGTTTCATTGTGATTGGTTGAACAGTTGAGACGAAAATGTAGAACAAACAAAGTCACTGTAACATGTATTAGTTCGGATTCATAATTACAAAGAACGTCGTCAAATAAGGTCCGCAACATACATACGAAATTCCGAATACCTACCTCTACCTCTGTAATTCCAAAGGGAATTCTGGAGTGGGGAAATCCATACATCCAGCATCGAAATTAAAATTAGTTGAAAATAATACATTTGTTATGTCGATTAAAATATTTAATAAAATACCTGATAGTTACAAAGCTCTAGAGATGCAAGAATTTAAAAAAATTGTGAAGTCATGGCTTGTGGAAAGGAGTTTTTATAGCGTGAATTCTTAGTGCCTCAATAATGGCTGTCACGTATTGAATTTATTATAACATCTTTTGACATAATTAATTTAGATTTTAAGACTTTGTGTTAATGCCTGCAAAGGTAGGCTTCAGTGAGACGAATCACTGCGAAACATCTGCTATAGCTTGTATACCTGAATCCATACACAATATATTTCATTTCGTGATAGGTCTGAAGTGAAGAGAACGTAATTTCTATAGAGATACAAAAGTTGATCGTTTTTTTAAACGAAAAGATATCAACGCGGACCGCAAACACTGCGCTGTATGATTGAATTAAAAACAAAAATATTAGTGTGGTTGAACTTTAGGATATCGCAGAATTTGTAGAGTGGGTACATAATGCTGTTTTCTTGTACCGGTGAAACGAGGTGACTTTGAGAATTGGGGCGACTTTGATGATAACTCCAAATGACAAAAGGATTGTAAATTTCTCTGCGAAAACAGAACGCAGCCGGATATTCTTTTTTGTCTTGGCATTATTGACAGTTCGTCCATTTTTTACCAAATCTTCAAGACTGTAATATGAGGTTGAGTGGTTAAAATAATTTGATAAAGTTTGTAGAAAATATTCGCAGGAAAAAGTTTCTTTTTGGTGACTTTCGAAAGCAATGAAAAAAAACGACTGATATCTAAGTAAGCCCCATTTTCAATATAGCTTTGATACGCTGGTTTTTCTTTTTTTTCCTCCGAAGTTATACATACATAATTTTTATTTTTATTTTAAATATTATCACAAGGCTAGTCGTTACTACTGTATTTTTTTCTAATTTTTAAAACCAAAATTATGAAAGATACATCCATTTAAATTTCAAAACTAATCAACGTAACCTCGTTTTACGGTACTTATTATTTATATACAGATTTTTATTATTAAAATAATAAAAAAAAGAAATTATAATTAAATTAAATTAAATTTAATTTTATAAGTTTTTGTTATTAAGTTGTGGATCTCTAGGTCTGTTTGTTACGGTGTTTGTTTATAAGTTCATATGTGACTCTTTGTAATCCCTAATAAATTAAAAATAAATTAAAATCCAGGATTTTTTATCTGTTAAAAAAAACGCGTTTCATTCCATAAATTGAATCGTGTTATACATAAAAATTTTACATACTACAAAAACCGGCCAAGAGTGTGTCAGAATCATCCATAATAGGGTTCCAGAGTCATGTTATCAGTAATACAGTTTTTGAGAGTTACGCGGTTAATATTTAATCTAGACATAAACATTACGCGGTAAGAACCCGTTAAAACGTTAATTTCTAGATGGTATCAGTAGTTACTGATGCGGACGCCAGCCAACCAGATACTTAGTAGCCTAAATTACTTATCAGGACAGGAATCTATTAACAGGAAAAACAGTGTTGACTTTAGAAAACCTTGTTTGACTACCGAACCCTAAAAACACCATCACCTGATTAGGAGGACTACCATATTAGAATATTTGGATCGAATTACCACTTGCTTTTAGGTATTATAGCCCAGTCATTTTATGGAGTTTTGTTAGGATAGGTGGGAATTAATTATTATTAGGACTTTTAAAGTGTAAGCGGCACCATTTCGTGATAAAAAGACTATCTGAAAACATATTAAAAATAAATTCGCTACGCAACATAGAAATCAAAATTGTGAGTCCCAGAAGGCCTTTAAATTAATAATATTAATACCAATGCACTCATTTGAATTAAATTTACCGTATTTTTGAGCAATAAAATAGGCATTTAAATTTAAGAAATTTGATTTTTTTTAGAAAATACGAATGTATTTTTCAAAACCTTCTGAGTAGACTATTTATACCATGTTTAAGTATGTATAATGGTAATGCCGTAATATGTCAGGTTTTTTTACGAGATAATAGCTAAATTTTAAATTTGGAACTGATGCTGAGGGGATTTTTTTTTAATTTTGGTGCATTCCTATGCTCAAATTGGCTCTTAAATACTATATCGGAAAAATCTCAATTATTAATTAGTCCCGGCTCAAACCGTAAAATGGCTGGGCTATTAAGGCTAACTAATCTATCTGTAGGTTGAATACTATTAACTTAAAATCACTCAATACATTACATGTTGCAATAATAAATTACAACAATTTACGCTATCAACCACGCATCGGCATCGAAACCAAATAAAGCGAAACTAAATGCAGCAAAGTTAAGCTTTAACGAATACAATCGGTTTATCTACAGTGAAATTACAATAATGTGTGGGTGTTTGTATTCATAATGTACATCGTGATAGTGTCTGACCGAAGGTTCGGTTTCGGTCAGTTTCGGCAAAATTTGAGCCAAAAAAATGACCGTACTGATTAACCAAAATATATGCCGCAACATTTTTATGAATGAAAAAATCTTTACAGATCTCTTCCCTTTAGTTCTAAATTGATGATTTGGCATTTAGTTAATTCAATTCTTCTTCTTTTCTGTCATTGCATATGTCAGACAATCATGCTGTAGTTAATTAAATTTATATACATAATGCAGCTAAATAAAAGTTGCAAAATCCGAGTTTCTAGATACAGCAGCAGGCACTCTGATTCTGCAGCTTTTATTTTGTTACACTATGAAAAAAAACTAAAATTGAATTAACTACAGCATGAGTAAATTGTCATGTAATGGGTAAATTTATGTCACTGTAACATCTGTTTTTTTCTGACACATCTTCCTGCTACTAGAACGAAACAGGTCTCGCCGAGAATAGAGAAACGTAATTAGAATTCACCAAAATTCGACTTTAGACCGAAAAAGGACGGAAGCCGAAATTCATTTTCGATTTCGGTAAAACACCATGTTCGGTCTCTAGCGAGAAGGCATTGAGTGGTGGCTTTGATCGACATCTTGACAACTGTTCGTTAAGTTAATGGAGCGGTGCATTCGGTACGTTTGTGTCAGATCGACACCGACATGCATAAACACTGATCAATCAAATTGTTTGACTTGGTTACGTCCCGTCCGCGGCTTTGTCCATGTGAACATTTAACTCCAACATATGCATACTTTTAGTAAGATTAAAATCTAAAGAAGTAGGACAAATGAACATTTTAAACCTTAGATCATGTTTTAAACCCAATCGGATGTTGGTATATAAATATACTTTAAAAAATGTGGGCTGGTACTAAACAAAGATCTACTCGTGTCGTCTTCAACATCCATTATGAGACGGTCGGACACTTCGATGTTGACTCTACAGACAGTGAACGTTGTTCAGTTTGATACCAAACCCAAAAAAATGTAACGTTAACTTTACGCTCTGTATTATAAACAATTGGTTTGGGTTCTTTTTTATTTGATGTTTCCTTTGTTTCATCTACAGGGTGAAATTGATATCATTAGCATCCTTTTAAACTAAGAGTCTACCCATCAAACTGAACAACTTTCACTATGGGAGCAAACCGATCGGAGCAAAAAAAAAAAACAGCTGTTGCATACATTTGAGTCGCGAACTCGCGCGTCGTCATTGCCGTTTAGTATGGCACAGCTGATTTTTTTTTTGCTCCTATCGGTTTGCTGCCGTAGTAAAAGTTGTTCAGTTCGATGGGTAGACTCTTAGTTTAAAAGGATGCTAATGATATCAATTTCACCCTGTATATGTAATGTATTTATGATACTTGCTAATAATTTTTTGAGTAACATTTACCAAAGATTGTATTATGAATATAATGGTAAACATGTCTTATATATTCATTTACCTTTATAACTTTCCCATATACCAATGAAGTATTATATACCTAAGTACTTATCCAATAATGATCATTTATTTCGTTTAAACAACAATTTGAATCGTACTATTGTAAGAACGCCTTTAATTGAATTTGTTCACGAATAGACTTTATTCCGAGTCGAATACTCAGCAATAAATTTTATTGCGAGAGACATTTTAACCTAAAAATTCCAAGAAGATTCAATTTAAGCCTGGTATAGTCCAGCGACGAGATGAGTATCGCTGAGACCGCGGCGCGGCGTCCGTCGCGTCGCTTCTTCAGAATCCCGCCAACTAGGCATAAGTTGCTTATTCAAATTAAATTGTGCATATTTATAATTACTCGTTAGCATGGCTTTTTCGTAAATCTGACAGTAGTTAACTGAATTAATAACTTGTTATAGCCCTTTCATTCAAATAGGTCGCTTTTGACGTAATTTATTATGTAATTTTAATTCCACCTGCTAAAATTAAGGCTTTTGTTTCATATTTACATTAAATTAGCGAGTACAGAAATGCCATGGAGGTTTATTTTATTTGTCAAATTTACCGATTTCATAACGCTTTTTTTAAACATGACGTTAGAGTTAGAGATTTGATTTAGGGAGTCACCTGGTCACGCCAAAAAGGTATACTTATCCAAAAATCATAAGAATTTGTTTCAATTGGACACGTGTAAATTTAGTTCCATTTAGTCATCTTAGGAAAATATTTGATTGATTTATTGATTGAAATTGCCTACTAAATCGTGATAAATTCTGCGCTATATCTTATAAATTTTGTGCCTTTTGAAGTGATTCTAGCTTCTAGCGAAGCTATTGTTTTGGTATACTCGATTAAAAGGTTCTTCTTATCGCTTCTATCTTATCGTTCGCTATTTCAATGTTGATCCTATAGAGAAAGTTGTTCAGTTTGATGGTCCCTCAAAAAGCCGTCAGCATATCAAGAAGCACCCCTGTATTATTTTATTACCTAGAATACCTATTTGTAAATAATTTCGCAACCTTTCCCAAGAAAAGTTATCAGACCGCATATCACTTTATAATAGTGGCGCCATCTGATATATAATCAGTACTTAGTTAAACCCAAGTCAGTCACAATAAGATCCTATCGGTCCACTGCACGATCCCTCAGAATCCTCACAGATAAACCAATAGAGCACAAGGTCTAAAGATGTATGCGATTTAATCTGAGTCATTAAGTCGCAGAATATTGAAGATACTCACGCGAGACAGTAATCCTCTTTAAAAGGTTTTTTTCTCAGGCTGTTGACATTTTCTTGGGAGAGATGTAGACAGATGAGTTCTAGGAATGGAAACAAAAAGATGTGACAAAGGGATTTGTATTCAGACTAGATTAATTAAAACTTCGAAAACTATGAGGCACACACAGTCATTATGAATTAATCTCAGGTAATTTATATTATTTCACTAGAAGTGTTTTTTATGGAGTGTAGGTCCATAAATTGTAGGTAACCTAAAAATGTATTATGTATCTATACTATTATAAAACTGTAACAGGAAGTTTGTCTGTACATTGAAGATAATAACAAAAAATAAGTTACGATATGGTTTTTAGGTATCCCTGATTCCATATCACCAATTTTTGGATTTTTTGTCTGTCTGTTTGTTTGTGTGTTTGTTTGTTTGTTTGAACGAGTATCACGCAAAAACTACTGAACCGATTTTGATGAAACTTTTTTTGTTTTATAGCTTATGATCTGACTTAAAATATGGTATATAATTTGTGCGGACGAAGTCGCGGGTTAACGCTCGTTATAAATAAATATCTTGGACATTGTCACACAATATAAATATACTATTATAAAACTGTAACAGGAAGTTTGTCTGTACATTGAAAATATTAACAAAAAAAATGTTACGATACGGTTTTTAGGTGTCTCTGATTCCATTTCACCAATTTTTGGATTTTTTGCCTGTCTGTTTGTTTGTGTGTTTGTTTGTTTGTTTGAACGAGTATCACGCAAACACTACTGAACCGATTTTGATGAAACTTTTTTTGTTTGATAGCTTATGATCTGACTTAAAATCTGGTATATAATTTGTGCGGACGAAGTCGCGGGTTAACGCTCGTTATAAATAAATATCTTGGACATTGTCACACAATAAATTATAAATATAATTATTAAAATATAATTATATTCATATGATATATTCTGTCAAATTACGAATTTTATAACAGCGAAGAAAGTATCGCACCAACCAAAAGAGTACCATTAAGATCGGTACTAAAATTAGATTGGTTCTTAAAAACTTCGGTATTAACTAAAATATGAAGGTTATGGTATTTACTATGAAGCAGACACATGAATTAACCTCAGGTTATTTATATTATTTTAATATAATAGTTTTTTGTAGATTTTTTGGCCACAACATGTAGGTTACATGCAATAAATAGTAAAAGTCTACATCCTACATCGATCGTCCCTGCCGTTATCTTATATAATAATAATCTTCTTTAATAAAAAAATGTGTTTGTTGTTTGTGTTTGTGCTGTGTCTATTAAATGCTATCATAATTACGGATGTTTGATAATAATAATAATTATGTATTATTGCTGACAGTCAAGTATCATTTAATTGATCTTATCCAATTTTTTCTGTCATTGTGACTACCTATGTGAAATAATTTTTTTATTTTTTTTATCCCTTCATAGGGCAACTCCGAAATGTGCGGTCGTAGCCACCTAGCTACTCTGACAATAAGGATGAATACCGTTGCTTCTGACGTCACTATAAAATAAATCATAATAAAATGTCTCCCCCTTAAAGGGTTAAACATCAAAAATTATTAAGTTCAGTGTATTGTAATGAACGGTATGTAGCATTGTATTTTTTCCTTATCAATCTATTTAGTAGACTGATTTTTTTTTATATTAAGCTTGCTTATATTAAGGCTACACCCTGTATAGCATGAAGCAATAAATCATGGTAATGTGCATCGCATCGATGCATCGATACTTTGGGCGGTTCATTATCTAAAGCCAAGCATCTCAGGAGGCGATAGAGTAGAGAAAGTATAGGTAATACGTTTCTCATACGAAGTCCCACGAAACAACCAATTTTCATCATTGTTACAAAGATAGAAGAGTTCTGCCATGTACTGTCATGAGGTTTCTTGTGGGTGCAACTGCATGCACCAAGAATATTCGTCACGGTGAAAACTGCACCACACACGAAGAATTTCACACAAAATAATTTTAATCGATCGTAAAATTTTAGTATTTAATTTCATAACTAACATTTTAATTATTCGATGATTGTTACTGTCATTTTATGTGTTTCTTTGAAAAAGGAAAATTGATTGTTTATTGCTAAGTTTCTAACTACTTGAAAGGAAATACGGGTCTTGAGTCGAATATATGTAGTTACGGGTTGTTTTAACAGAACCTGCCACAGGAAAAAGAGTAATAATACTGCGTACAGTATGGACACTCCCTGCCCCCCACGAATTATGACCTCACCCCCTCTTGGTGGTAAGGGAGGTGGGCTATAGTAAGTGTATATTCCTCTCACTCGCAGTCACTCAGCATACAATTTGCTAGCCTGTTCTTGTCAGTGCAAGCACGTTTGTATGTTGAGTGTTTTTTTTTGTATTTCGCATATCCTGATTCGTATAAGGATAAATGCAAGGATCCCATACATTTTATGCCATTTCGGTATATGATTTAAGCAGCTTGAAATTATAAAATAACACTACCTACCTACTGTTTGCCAGACTAACTAACCATACAATACGAAAAAAAAATCAACTAATGAAATGCCCGCTACTAATTAATTACGTTGTTTCGAAGATAAAATCGACAAACCTAACAAAGCTATAAAAACCTAGACTTTAAAGGACCAGTCTCTTTGTGCTCGGTTTCGTTCACCTCCCGAGACCTCATCTACTCGTGGATTTCTCAATCCGGTCGCCACTACGCCAGATTAGTATTCTTCCACCGTCCTTCTTATAAATATTTGATCATTTTGATCTCATTTTTCAATCAAACCTGAGAGCCATAAATCTTAATAATAAACCGGTCGCAGTCTGTGAAAAATGTTACAAAATATATAAAGTGTAATGTTGAAGATTCGTCAAGAAAGCGACCGACCCGACTCGCCCGCCCACGCCTGTACCACTTTCCAAATTCCTCGTGCAAGCGCTTGCAATCACCTATGTGCGACTACGATAAGCGACAGTTATAAATCTTGTATTTTTACTATTCTGCCTTTATGTTCCATGAACTATTTAAATACTGCCTATTCTGTTCTTTATTATCAGTATTCAAGATAGTTCAAGTTCATTAAAATCGTCTCTATTCAGAGAAGAGGTGTCTGTAAAGTTATCGACTTTTGATAAAGGTTTGCCCAATCTGATAAGTAATAAGACCCATGTAAAACTAGAACCGTCGTCGATTCTCGGTTTCTCGAATGTTTACACAAGTACCTTCATTCCTAAAATAAAACACTTTAAAATTAAGTTTATTGTATTTACCTAGATTAAGAACGCTGTATCCGTGCTACACTCTTGTACTGTACTACTACTTACTTACAATTTAGATGTATGTATTAACCTGTATTTCTCTATATAAGTGAATTGTATTCTTGTAGAGAAATAAAGTTCTTAAACCGTAACCATTGTGGTCCATGTGAAAACTCCATACCTACCTATGATGATTTATCCCTTACATTTTGATATACTACAAGGTGTTAGGGTAAACAGTTGCATTACTTTAAGGGGTGATTGTAACCACGATACTGAACAACATTAGCTAAAAAACCTATAGAAAATATGCAAAAAAATTTAGCCTTTTGATTAATTTTTCTTTTATAATTCTTCCAAATTCGTGAATTTTTGTAATGATAATGAAATTTTTCTTTTAGAACTTTTCTAATTGGAAAGTCAGCATATTTTTTATGCTGTAGTTAAACCATCGCAAAGCAAATTACCGATGCTGACTCTACGTAATCGTAAGCCAAATGGAAAAGTGCTAAGTTTACTTAAATATTAGATTTCTATTCTAAGCCTTTCAAAGTTGTGTTTTCATGAGGTAGTTCAGTTAACAGTGGATGAGTAGCATATCCTAAAGGAGCCGAAGCACATTTCTTGTTATTGAACATTATTCCTGTTAAGGTAAACGTATTCAATATGTTGATAACATTCTCCCGTTACTGGGATGGGAGCCAGTAATTTGAAGGTACTGCTTATCTTCAAAGTATATAATTTTGTTGCAATAGAATCTTATCATTGATCTTCTTCATCTACGTCAATTGCCTTCACTGCATTGTTAGGAATGTAATGTTTTAACATTGATTCCTATCTTCTTTTATTTATTCTGTTGCTGTATTATTCTGTATATTTGTATTTTTTGTAATTAAAAACAAGTGTAGTAAAAAAAAGTATAGCTTGTGAGATTCTACTATACTAGGGTCCATATTGTATTGCGTATTGTGTTTGGTAATTTTATACTATTTTTTTTATTGTTATACCTAATCCTTGTTATACATTAATTTAAAGTTTTAAGGTAATTTTTAGTAACATCTTGAGGTTCTATAATTGAATATAGTACTTACTCCACATTCTTATACAAATAATTGTG
Source organism: Agonopterix arenella (assembly GCA_927399405.1). Lineage (NCBI taxonomy): Eukaryota > Metazoa > Arthropoda > Insecta > Lepidoptera > Depressariidae > Agonopterix > Agonopterix arenella. The sequence goes on along the minus strand of OV656691.1, from coordinate 14,918,260 downwards.
ATGCTTATTTTTAAAGATCTTGAACCTAATCCTTATTTTTAAATCTTATTGATGTAAAAATTGTTCAGCCTATAGTAAAATACAATCTCCTAACTCTCCGAGTTTCCCTTTCACATACATATTCTGAACTACTACAACGCGTAGAATCACGCATTTAATTAAGCCGTGTCCTAGGTAGGATTAGTATGGAATACAGTGACGGTACCTCAACCCCCAACCGTATACATGAATATTCAGGGGCGCATTCAAGCGTCGAGGCACATTTGGCAATAACTGTTAACTTGCATCACGTCGTATTGTTGTTGTTAGGAGCCAAACCACCAGCTCATGAAATGATAATATTGACGCTCTACTTGTTTTGTGATCCCAAATTGTATGGACATGCTTTTATGGATAAAACTAAGGTCAGTTTAGAAATCAAACCGAAAGGACGTTCATATGCCATCGGACAAAAGTCCATATATATGAGCTTCTGAACCAATTACCATTTCTAGGCATATGAAACAATAACGTAGGCAACGTAATTCCAAGTTTGTTTACGTTTGATGAAGGTTGCATCGAATTGCGAGGCCTCCAGTCTACGCGTGAGGCTGCGCTGGCGCACGCGTCTCTCTGGCGCCACTGCCTCTTGCGCAAGTGTTGCGTCGCGTGTTTACGATACTTCTCTATAAAAACTATCAAACATAAACTCACTAAAATGACTTTAATTTACACGTGCGTATGACATAAAACCAAATACAACGACATAAAAATGAAGATTCAATTTTTAGTATTATTACTTTACTACTTAACGATAATTCACGCCCATTTCCGTACAAGGGGTGCGGTGAGAAAGCGAGACTCGATCCACCGCAAGAAAAACATTAATGTCCCCAAATGTGTTCTAAACGAGACGATTACTAATGACTATGAGATTCTGTCGTCAGCTGTATCTGAATCCAAATACATTTTCACAGCGCGCGTCTTGAGCGTGAGGAAGATAAAGCGTGGCAGTAAGCCTAACGCGAAAGTGTTTATGTTTTACAAACTTTACTTACGGATGGTTATGAAGGGAAATGTGGACGAATTGAAGAGCCACGTGTTTTCAGGGGACGAGAGTACTTTGAACGGGGCGATAGTGTTCGTAGACTGGCTGCGGACTAACAAGTGTGCTTACAAGCTTTATAGACATTCGTCGGGTATATTCCTGAGTGATGGGTACCATGAGGACTCCGGTGGGAAGTCTCGACTGCGGCTATTGAACGAGCCGCTTCCTCTGGCACTTTACGATTTGGACAGAGTAAATGCCGCGTTGAAAGGTAAATGTTTACTGGACGAGGCGTCGCGTCGCCGTCGTCGGTTCGTGTGGCTACAAGCTACAAGGTCCACAGGTTATAAAGCTGTGTGCTTTTATTTTGTGAACAAGACTGTTTTGTAAATATAAGTCGTCTACTCTTTTGGTGTTCATGGAATTCTACCAGTCATGCAAATAAATAAAAATTCTTTAAAGCTTTCAACATTATGCATTTCATTTATTACTAAGTAGAAAGACAGATATCCTTGTTTCGCTCGGTATTAACATTGACGGAGATAAAAACTATCACAAAACAAGAAACCTCCCGACGTAATATTTCTAAAGGTGGCGAGCGGCTAAGATTTTATCGGATTTCAACGTAAAACATAATATTTTCGCTACTTTTTATAAAAATAACTTTTCTGATGTCTCTCAGCTGTGAGTTTTTGAGACAGCTTTTTCGATCTAAGAATACGCGTCAATTTATCTAGAAACCTTGGAACGTGTCTTATAAAACTTTTATACTTTTAGTGTGATGAAAAAAACACCGCCTTCAAAAAAACTAAAAAGTTAAAAAAAAAATATTGCAGCCGAGCGAAAAAGTAATCGGCTGCAATATTATTTTTAAACTTTTTAGTTTTTTTGAATTCGGTTTTAATTTTTTATTAAAATTTTGTTTATTTCACACTTTTCAGTGGTGAATTCATTAGTTCAATTTAAAGCTAGTTCATTTAGTGCTTTAAATTAACAAAAACACTAGCCGGCACTACGATTTTCAAAGGTACCCCTCGATTTCTCTGGGATGCCATCATCAGATCCTGGTTTCCTTGTCATGGTACCACCCTTAAAATATCTACTTTCTAACAAAAAAAGAATCATTAAAATCGATAACGAAGTTATTCGTTAAAAATATATATACGGTCGAATTGAGAACCCTCCTCCTTTTTTGATGTCGGTTAAAAAGGAGAAAATTGGATTTATTGCGATGGTTGGTTAGTGATTAAATTATTAAATTGGTTATTCGCAGTGACATAACCTACTGACGCCAGCCATAGGCGGAGTGGTGCGCGCCTGCGCTTGGGCCGTGTGGGCGGAGGTCGGACGTGGTACAGTCCGCATAATAAAGTGCAATCCCATTTTTCATTATAAAAAGTAAGAATGGTATGTTTCTGACCACCCCGAAAGGGATCACGGTCGTGTGTTTATATATGTACCTATGTAAAAGTAAGAAAGTTTACCTACATGCATAAATTAAACAATAACGATGTGTTAAACTTTGAAGCCACATAAGATGACAATATTTGGTAACTCTAAGAACAGGCATTACCAATACAGGGGGAAGTTGATATCATTAGCATCCTTTTAAACTGAGAGTCTACCCATCAAACTGAACAACTTTTACTATGGGAGCAAACCGATCGGAGCAAAAAAAATCTGCTATTCCATACTAAACTGCAATACCTACTCGACTGAAATGATGCATACATTTGCAGCTGATGTTTGTACCTAATTGAATCTTCAATGATTAGATCTTAGTACCTATACAGGGTTCTTCTTAATATACTGTCAGTGACCAACCCATCGAACTGAACAACTTTCTCTATGGTACATGGAAATCGCAAAAAAAATAATCTGTTGTCCCATACATTAGCTCAAGTAGGTTTGCAGTTTGTATTTTATATCGTTAAAGGTAGAACCAAAATAATTATCTCTACCATTAAATGCCACTTCATTCAAGATCCAACGTCTTTAGCAATTAGATTACAAATTATTGAGTGGAATTCGAAAGGAAATAATTTGCTCGAACATTTGAATTAATTGGTTTAACTGCAGAACAGTAACTTTGGAATCGGATTTTATGACTACAGTTTTTAACAATTTCTCGGGAGAACCTCATTATTAACTACTGCAATAAATTAAAGATTGCCTTGCTCATAAATCGTTTATTTTTATTTTTGCTATTTAATGTCAATCTATTTCCACCACCTCTTTTTGCATTTAATCTGCAATGATAAATGCAAAAAATAGTTCGTTCGATAAATATTAATGAATATTTAGCAATGATAAAATATTCTAAACAACTTTTTTATCTCTTTGATAACAACTTTTTTTCAATATTATTTATTTTTATGACAAATGTTACATTGGGGTAGGTAGAGATTATTTTACTATGGGAGCAAACCGAACTACTGCAATAAATTAAAGATTGCCTTGCTCATAAATCGTTTATTTTCATTTTTGCTATTTAATGTCAATCTATTTCCACCACCTCTTTTTGCATTTAATCTGCAATGATAATGCAAAAAATAGTTCATTCGATAAATATTAATGAATATTTAGCAATAATAAAATATTCTAAACAACTTTTTTATCTCTTTGACAACAACTGTTTTTCAATATTATTTATTTTCATGACAAATGTTACATTGGGGTAGGTAGAGATTATTGATCGCAAATCGCCACCTGCTACGATAAGGACACATCTTTTTAATACTGCTTCCATTTCACAGCTTGCTTAAAGGTTTAAGCATATCCCTTAGTTGTCTTCTTAGCATTTTGCCGCTTCCGTTCTTCGGTATCTCTTTAATGAACCTAACTCCGCCCCGCAAACGTTTCCATGGAGACACCTGATAAAGCATATAAGAAATTTCAATAGTCTCATTATCTTTAGCTAATTCCAATTAGCTTACGAGATGTGTAACTAAAATTTTACAATTAATATAGGGTATAACATTTAATGGGTACTTTGATTTATTAAAAATATTCTTTCAATAATTCCCAAAATTTCGACATGCAAGGTTAACCACTACATCCTATTATATTCTTTATTTATCGGGGTATTTAAATCCGAAAGATGCTGACTAGATGACGACATAAATTCATATCTTTTCCTGTAGAGGAGAATGTGAGTCATGACCAGATAGGTAGTTATTTTGTTTCCTCGAGATTTAAAAATCTAAAGCTAAGTTATCGTCGCAGCTCTGCGATCTAAGAGGAAGCACTGGTGGTCTCCGGAGGTCGTGCCCGTTGCTTGTTTCCATGTATATTCATTATAATAGTACATACAAGTGAGCAAAGTTGGTCATTACAGCTGAGGCGGTTTGCAGTACGAGCGTAAGCGAGTGATGCACACACTAGCCGAGGCTGTAATGACCAACGCTCACGCGTTCCATATGACGTTTTCCAACATACTTGCGAGGAAAAAGCAATAAAATTTCCTAATACCTAAAACACAACTATTTTAGAAACATTTTTTTAGAAAATGGCGCTGGGCTATGGCTGGGCTCCTTTTTTTCTTCGAGATAGCTACGCGTGCGCAGGCGGTCGAAGAAGCAATGACTTAGCCGACATTCAACCAACGACATTTTGTTACAAAGAACCTAATATTAAAAACGTTATAAACATCATATTATTATGTATTTACAACTCAAATTAATGTTAATCTATTAACTAAAATAAATTGTTTGATGAAATGAAAAAAAAATTTTTGTTTATCTTTAAACACAGATTATTTATTCAGACAAAAGTTTGATTTTTTTATATAAAAATTCTTTGATGAGAATTAAAAACAAACAATAGAAAAAAAGGAACATTACCGCACTAGTGCGATAACGAAATCATTTTCGCAAGCGTGTTCTATAAGCTGCATTGTGTACCTAAAAGCGGTGCAATAAGAGCCACTTTATGAGCATGTGTGTTGAAAAAGATATTATAGGTACATTAAAAAAGTTGTAAATTACCTTAGCAGCGACGAAATCACAAATCTCCTTCTCAGTGACTTCAGCTCCTGGTTGTTTGACAACAAACGCAGTGGGTAGTTCACCAGCCAGTTGGTCCGGCGTTCCGATAACACCAGCATCCTTTATACCTGCATGCTGCAGCAACAGGGCTTCTAGTTCCGATGGCGCTACCTGTCAAAAAGCGATGCCAGAAAACGTGTAAATGGTATCTACTGAAGATGATAGAATGAAGCGTGTAAACGTCATCTACTTTTTCAAAATCCAATGAAATTCAGCTAGCATTTTCATTTGTAATGAGAGAGAGTTTTTTGATTAATATCCATTTAGTATTATATTCATGTTTCGTCCTCGAGATAAGCATAAATATACTTGTAGTAGCACACACGGCGTCGTCAGAGAGCACTGAATTTGAGGGAAAAAATAAAAATTTTGTTTATGTCCTTAGTGTCTGACAGCTCGCTTGCCATGGAGTATAGTATAGTAGATTATATTTCTTGCTTGCCATTCGCATTTCAGTGCTTCGCCGGTAGAAATATTTTTTCTTACAGCTTTTTCTTGTTAACTAGTTGAAAGTGTTAAAAGTCGAAAGTAACAATTACGAACTTTATTGATGTTCTAGGTCTCATTAATAAACTGATCTCATCCGGATGAATTTGAGGGCTTTTGAATGCATTTGAGGTGACTTAAGCGTGCTTTGGAGTTTGGTTTAGTAGCACAGGTCAAAAATGTGTACATCCATTAGTTTTAATACTCTGTGATGTTACGATATTTATTTTATTCTGGATTCAAATAGAAGATACGTACTTGCCATGACTTGTACTTGATAAGTTCTTTTAATCTATCGATAATGGTGAGGTATCCATTTTCGTCGTAGTATGCAATGTCTCCAGTTTTGTAATATCCTTCTTCATCATAATCATCAGGAGTCTCTTTATCAACATACCCTCCAAACAGTACAGGTCCTTTGAAACATATCTCACCTGGTTGGTTTGGGCCTAAGATTTTACGTGTTTCGATGTCAACTACCTAAAAACCATAAAAGGAATCGAAATAGTTAAAAACAATGTTGCGTGTAAGTAAGACTGCGAGTAATGCGGTAAATCGTAGATTTTTTTGCGAGTGATGAGGCTTTATTGGTTTTAATGTTAGTTTAATGATATTGCTTTGTAATTTTTTTTATTGCGAGGAAGACTGTTTCTTATTCAGTCTATTGTTGAAACTCGATTACGTTCGTTATCTTTTTGTTATCCACTTTGTATTTTTAGTGTTAGATCTGCTTTGTTTTTTGTAAATTCTGTTTCTATCAGCGGAGACCTATAATTGGCTTTCTGTTAGCCATTTTACATTATTTGTATCGTGTCAACAGCTGTTGGTCTTCCAAAGAAAATAAAATAAAAGTAATTTGCATGAAAATTTTAGCATAAACCTAGCATAACATTAGTGGCACGTTGATGAGTAGTACGGAAAACGGAAAACTATCCACGATGGTCCGGGTTCAAATCCGTATGCGTTACATTTCATGTAATGATAGTTTGGTTTTAAATATCTGCAGGTTAGGCGATAGATACCATGTTTTGTTGATAACAGATAATTTTAGATATTTAATTCAATACATAATTTCTGACAGTTACCTTCATTTTGATGCCCGGTACAACCTTGCCTACACTGCCTAGTTTGTTTTCTTTTTCAGACTCTTGGCTTATAGCTCCAGTCGCCTCACTCATGCCGTATGCTTGCATAATAAGCTTAAGATTTGGAAACCTAAAATAATTCATTAAAAATGTATTGTCAAAAAATTCCTGTGATATCAAATTCCGTGAGACAGAAGGTGATGATTTTACAATTAGAACAATATAATATTGCAAGAACTGGGTAGACTAACCTCTTTTTTACATCAAGCAAGACATTTGTTTCCAGAGATGCGCCACCTGATTGAATAAATTTAACTGAACTGATATCGTAATTGTCCAAAATCACCGATTTAGACAAAATCACAACCAATGAAGGCACTGCTAGTAAATAATTGACCTGAAAATACATTATTTATATATTAGCACCTGCGCGAGCGAGTTGGCTGTTTTTTCTGTGTCAAAATGGATTTCCTCAGTGATGGTGATGGCTCGATAAACTTGGAAAGTTTTGAAGTTTCAAAATTTAGATAATGTATATGTATAATGTATATAATGTATAATATGTATAATGTATATAATATATGTATAATGTGTATATGGATAATGTATATTTAGATAATGTATATGTGTATAGACAATAACTATTGAAATCCAAATCGTTAGAGCCGTTTCCGAGAAAAGAGTTACATTTATAAGAATATGACCACTTAAATCAAGAATTGGTCCATAAAAATTCACGATTAAATTATCGCGAAAATCCTATATTTGTTTTTCCATCCAGCATAAACAGCTCATTAATCTCACCTTATGTTTTTCTATAGTTTCTAGATACAATTTCTCTTCAAACTTTGGTAGAAATACAAGAGTGTCACCGGTTAGTAGTGTTACCACAAGACGAGCATATCCTGCTGTGTTTGTCCAGGGAGCTATACTCAAGCAAACTAAATCCCGATCGAAAGATCTGTAGGAAAAAATTTGGAACTAATTAGTGATCGAGATAGGCAGGGATAAGCAGAGCTGACTACCAACCTCCAGTAATGAAAAGAAACCCGAGAGAGGAGATGAGGAACTACTTTTGCGATCATATAAAACCGAATTTTCTCTCGGAAAATAAAACCAAAGAGAAGAAAAGATAACAACAACTCAGTTTCGAACGTTCGTCGGTCTAACTCCTGAGGATGCTCCTTGGTGGAGCGAAACACGTGTAGAGTAGAAAGTTGCATAACGTAATACAACTTTGTCTACTAGGTACTTAGATGCGGAGGTCTTGATACAATCGTGTCATCTACATATTAGAAGAAAAGATCTCAGTTAAGAAAGATTATGGACATTACGGTGTAGTTAGCTAAGAGGCAGGAGTGGCTATCTATGAAGTTGGATTCTTTCTTTATCTAAAAAGACTACAGAGTCTTTTAACACCTGTGATGCAAAAATTTTGCTAAAAAATTATATAAACACTTTACAATTTAGTTTTGACCATGTTACTTAAGAGTTGTGGGGTATGTTAGGTACGCTCTTCAGCTCCGTAATTAAAACTTTACCACCTTATTTAGCATCTTTATTTAATTGCTGCATTGACTCAGAAACTTTCCCTGACTACATGAAGTACAGCAACCTTTCATGGGGCACTGTATCAGCTATTATAATAAAATAACAGAGGACAATATCCTAAACTTGCCAGACAAAAAAGCTTATTAAAAGTTATAATGAATGATCAAAATGTCTGGTGTTGACAATGTCATCCCCCCAGTCTCGAAACCCGAATATTTGTATGGAACAGTGATTACACTCCCCGAATTATCGTGAAACCCCCCGAATAAATTTCCCCCAGACGTGTGTTGTAGAGTTTCTGGCCGCATCTTCTCTGCAACGTAACATCTTCCGACGCGGTGGTAGAGTCAAAAAAGTTAGGTCAGAAAGCTTTAATTTAAATAATATTTAGCCGCAAAAATATAAAGCTCAAAATAGTAAAGAGGTGATAATATAAATAAGATGTAACTACGTACTCGTTCACTGATTGTAATCCAGAAATAATCAAGCCAATATGTGTCCATTTAGTTCCTTTTGGTAGACCAGTAGTTCCAGATGAATAAACTATTATGGCTGTGTCCGATCCTGACCAAAAATACTATTTAAATATGTTGTTCAAACTAAAGTTATTATTGTGTACTATTTCAGAAGTTCGAACGGATTAACTAACAAGTGAATAGTTTTATATACACTTTTATACAAGTTAATGTCTATACGATTAGTTAAAAATAATTGCTTTACCTTCGACGTTTGTTGCTTTAAAAGAATTAATATCAATATATTTAGACGACAGCTCTTTGTAACTTTTTATGTTCTCAGATTTAGCATCATCTTCGAAAATATAGCATTCTTTGACGAAGTCTAGACTGTTTAAAGTTTCAAAATACGTTTTATATGTTCTAGGAGAAAAGAAAACGTATTTTGGTTTGGATATGTTTGTTGTCTGTTTTATTTCACCTGAAAGTGAAGTGAAAGACACATAAATAAATACATAAAATGCACTTTATTGCCACACAAAGGTACCACACAATAAATGGATTCATCACACTGAGAAAAATGACAATAACAACATACATTTTATTATGACGATGGCTGTACCATACGAGAAAATATTGACGATATTTTCCAGACTCACTTACACAAAAATTAAAAAATAAATTAATAAGGTTAGGTACGTAATATGCGTGAAATATGCAAATGGAGATAAACTATTTAATATGTCTCAATAAAAAAAAACAAAATACTAAATATCGTTATTGTTGAAGAGTTTTATAGAATAGAGAACATTTTATTTTACCTAATCGTCCCGACAATCCTCACATGGTTACGCTGTTTCGTTCGTTTACGATATTTGAGACATTTTACACCATATTTCGGACACCACGGTTTCTATTTTAATTGGATTTCTGTTAGATATTATCCTAACTTGTTATGTGCTATGTTGGTCTTCCAAAGAAAATAAAATAAAGTATTTGTGACGAAACCAATAATTTCTAACACAAGTGATTCCAATAGCCCAATTCCCGATATAAATGCATGTTCGCGAAAGTAGCCCAGTCATTTTACGGAGTTTTGTTAGGCGGTAGGGAGTAATTATTAATTGGACTTTTAAACTGCAACCGACATATTTTAAAAAAAATCGCTACTCAACATAGAAATCAAAATTGTGTGCCCCAGAAGTCTTTTACATTAACACGTTCCGGGGCGGTGAACGAGACACAATAGAACTTTTATTGTTATCACTGCTATAGCCGGTCACTGTCCCGGAACGTGTTAATAATATTAATACCAATGCACTCATTCGACTAAGATTTAACAATAAAAATTATTTTTAAGCAATAAATAGGCTTTGAAATTTAAAAAAATGAGGTATTTATTAGAAAATACGAACGTATTTTTCAAAACCTTCTAAGTAGACAAAAATATTCACACCATGTTTGTAGTATTTATGTAAGCCTTAAATACGTGCAAAAAAAATTACCATCAGGTTTTTTAGAACGAGATAATAGCTAAATTTTAAAATTGGAACCGTTGCTGACGTGATTTTTTTTTATTTTGGTACATTTCTAGGCTCAAATCGCCTCTTCAATATTATCCCGAAAAAAAATGACAATTATTAATTAGTCCCGGCTCAAACCTTAAAATGACTGGATTACAAGAAAGTGGAAGTTCAAAAATCGTCTACACTCAATAGGCTAGTCTACTTATTAATAAGGACAATTACTTATGGCATAAAAGTAATATTCCTTTCTTTATTAACCGTAGTAGCGTTTTTTTTTATATGACTAGTACAGCTCTGCTCAGGGAGCAACTACTGCTTTTTACTGCGGACTATTGGATGGGACCACGAAGGGTCTACCGAGCCAAATGAATGAACTTAAGCAACCGACCTAGGGGCACCCAGAGGGGTACGGACCTCGGCATAGGACGTTGCTGGGGCTACGCGGCGTATTGGGTAGGTTAGCGTAGAGGACTGCAAACCGTTTGTTAATGCTGATATTGATATAGGTACGTAATAAAATTACTGCATAAAATATATGTGACACAGAACTTACTTTACTATAAACGAAGTCATGGTATTTTACAAATAAAGAGGGTGTAACATTAAATGTTACACTTACTTAAAGGGGTGCTTCAGACCATCAAACTGAACAACTTTTTCTATAGGACCGATATCGAAATAGCGAAAAAAACAGCTGTCCCATAAATTTCAGTCGAGTTATGTTTGCAGTTTTGTATGGGCTAGCGAAATTTTTTGTTGCGATTTCAGTGTTGGTCCCATATAAATGTTTGAAGGTCTAAAGCACCCCTTTAAGTAAGTGTCCCATTTAATTTTACACCCTGTATAAAAACAGTACCTAATAACAAATTTCAACGTACTTTCACTATAGTTGCAGTTGATGAAAGTGGCAGTAGCACCAATGTAGCACACTGCTATTGTAGTGGTCAAAAATTCTCTTCGGTTCTCACTGCACACAGCTACAACAACTCCTGGTTTGATTCCAAGTTTTTTGAGAGAAACAGCAACGTTAACAACTTCTTGGGCGAGATTTCCGTATGTCACTTTTTTTCCTGTCACTCCATCAATCTACGTAGGTATGCATTATACAGGGATGCGTTAAAGGGGTGCTTCAGATCATGAAACTGAATAACTTGTAAACCGCCTGATTCTAAAAAAAAAACGAAATATTCTCGAAAAATCACTTGTTTTATTCATTTTGGTCAAGTAACTATCCATATTTTCTATGGTGCAGCGGATTTTTTTTCGCTATATCAAAGCTGGCCCCATAGTGAAAGTTGTTCAGTTTGATGGTATGAAGCACCCTGTTTAATATGTAACGTATACAATTTTACATGAACTTCTTTATCAGTGCAAACCGGTAAATTTATCTACAATAGTAGAAGTTATTGTAAATGGATACTGTTTTTTTTCTGTATACGTTACGAATTATTGAAAAGCTTCACGTGTGTCGCATTTAGCAAAATAAATTACTTTTTGTGTTTTCTTTCATATTTAGTGCAGAACAGATAATATTATACAAGAAGTTAGGGTAGACAGTTGCATTACTTTAATGGGTGATTGTATTTATGATACTGAACAACTTTCTCAAAGAAACAATAGAAAAAAAAATTGGACTTTCCATACCAAATTCTGATCGAACGTTTGTAAGGCTAGTCAAATTTCTTTTGCGAATTCCCCTTTGTTAATTTGGGAAAGTTGTTCAGCATCATGTCTATCCCAACACCCTCCCTGTAGTACTAGTACTTAGTTAAATATAGGAAACCAAAATTGACTGTTGTTGATACTTGTACCAACTAATAGGTACGTGAATTCATTAAATACAAAAAAGTACCTATACTTCATTCCAAATAGCAACGAAATTTTAAGATCAATTTGAATTATAGAAACAGCGATTTGAAACACTTACTCTCACTTATTCTTAGAACAGCGTTAGTACCATCCAAGATATATAATATGGGATAGTATATCTTTCTAATAAATATATTATATTTGCTTATCAGAATTGGGCAGAAAGCTAAACAGGAATCTGAAAATCTTTTCGGTCTTATTTGGAATATAGTGCCTGTAGATTCCAAGATGAAGACTAAAATAATAGCTCAAAAGTCAGATTAGATATCACTTACCAAGGCAACCTTTTCACTATATTTCAATAAACAATCCACAAAATATTTTCCGTAATTCAAATTGGAGGGTAAAGAATAATCTGCACCACCGTAAATTATCCCATTTTCCATTCTGTAACCGTTCTTGGACATTCTCACTGTATCTGGCACAACCTACGCTCAGTAAATTACAAACCGTAGTGAGAGACAATGATACAATATTCTGGTATCTTTTTGTTGTGTATTCGGTTTGATGAGATCAAGGTTAATATTTCTTTAATAAGTGACCGGTCAGATTCATTATAAAAATATATTTATATACATATTTTTTTAACTCTTCATTTACCAAATCATTATTCAAATATTTTATAATTGTCCAGAGAGTTACATAGACAAGTTATAAGACTAATAAAAACTAAGTCAAGTAATCTTAAGACTAAGTAGGAATTATTGCGTTCGGGGTGACTAGAAAATTTTCTTTATTTTGCCAATTTCGTCGTCATAAATAAAACCAAATAATTACATAGGTAGGTAACATTAGTGTATTAACTAAAGCTTTACATTATTGTTTACACAATTTTTGATTTGACTGGAATGAACATTGGTTTGTAACTGTAAATAATTTTTTTTTTAAATGAATTTATTAGTGAAACAAGTTTCTACTTTAGAGTTTATTTATTAATAAACAGGTACTAATTTTGCTTTTTCCCCCATGTCAAAAACATACTTTACTTTTTCCTGACTATGTCCCATTCTTTCTTCTCACATCATCACAGTTTGCTTAAAGGTTTAAGCATATCCCTTAGTTTTCTTCTAAGTATTTTGCCGCTTCCATTCTTCGGAATCTCCTCGATGAACCTAACTCCGCCCCGCAAACGTTTCCATGGCGACACCTGATAAAGCATATTACTTATTAAATTAAAATTGTGCTTATGTTATGAACTTATGACTTATGATATGAGATGTGCAACTATGTAGTATGTAGTAGCTGTACAATTCAATAATAAAAACACATTATAATTAAATTAAAGAATAAAAAAGAACAGGACTCGAACCTGTCAACAAGATAAAGAATTTTTCAATCTATACATTGATTAAACAATTTTTTTATTTGTTCTTTTGATTCTTACAGACGATCGATCGTACGATTGTTCATGTAAATCCCACCTGAGATTCTAATCGATTTCTGGGTCCAAATATAAATATAACCGACGGCGACAACGCTCTTCTAAGCACACCACAAACGCAGTCAGGTCTCAAGGGCAATAGGTAAGGACATTCCACGTGTCTGCTTAGTAATTATGTTGGGCAAACCTGCTTTAGTAAAACCGAATCACATAAAGACAACAGGTTGCCGCACTCCTTAGCTTGTCTGAGACCTTTCCTATGCCTGATCTACAGAATTATTCCAAGTTTCTCCACAAAAACTGATCACAGTATCATCAGCAAAGCACAGCGTCTGTGTATTTGGGAGAAGCTCATAAAGATAGTCTATAGGGTGAAATTGATATCATTGGCATCCTTTTAAACTAATTGTCTACCCATCAAACTGAACAACTTTTACTATTGGAGCAAACCGATCGGAGCAAAAAAAAAAAATCTGCTGTTGCATACATTTGAGTCTAGTAGGCAGCGGCGACGGGTGCAATTTAGTATGGAACAGCAGATTTTTTTTGCTCCGATCGGACCGGTAGACTCTTAGTTTAAAAGTATATACAGGGTCCTTCTTAATATTCTGGCACTTTTTTAAAGGGATGATCAGACCATCAAACTGAACAACTTTCTCTTTGGGACCAACATCGAAATCACCAAAAAAAGCAGCTATTTCATACATTTGGCTCGAGAAGGTTTGCAGTTTTGTATTGAAGAACTGATTTTTTTTTTCGCTGTTTCGATGTTGGTGCCATAGAGAAAATTGTTCTGTTTGATGGTATGATCACCCCCTTAAAAAAGTGTCAGCATATTAAGAAGGACCATATACAGGGTATAAGTGACAGCCTAGCAAATACTGAAACGGTGAACTCAGACCATCAAACTGAACAACTTCTCCTGAGGTAGGCTCAATAGTGAAAGTTGTTCAGTTTGATGTTCTGAGTTCACCGTTTCAGTATATTTATATTATAAACAGAATCGGCCCCAACACGCTACGCAAATGTGTCTTTATTAGTGAACAATAATGAAAAATAATACTTTGATAATTTATCGGTTTTTTGTTATCACTAAATGAATTACTGACTACTAAGGTAAGGTTACTTTGATAGGTACAACATGTAAACAAATAATAATATTTGGAAGTACCTACATTTGGCTGATAGTGTTCTGTCATTAAAGACGAATAAATTATGATTATTAACATTATTCGACATGAAAGGTTAACCACTACTTCCAATGTTTTCTTATCGGGGTCTTTGAACCCAAAATGTCTTGTCTTAATCGAAGGAACTTCTAGACTATACAGGCCCTGTACTCGGACTTTCGATTTTCGACCTATCGAGACCGATTCGGTCCGAACTTCATTGTAATAGACATTGAAAACTTTCACGCAATTGCGAAGTTCGAATGTCCGGGTACAGGCCCTGGATTGATTTGTATTCAGTGCGTAAACTTTAAGGGGGCACCAAGCCTCCGGTGCCGCCCTCAATCTTATTTTTTTAGTTTCTTAACAATTATAAAACATTTCCAAAGAACAAGAATGTCACATTAAAGTCATTGCAAATTTTCTTTTCGATAATAAATATAATCATTAAACATCGGTAACATTTCGTTAAATTGAAAAACAACAATAACTACAATGTGATATTCTTGTTTTTTGGACATATTTTATAATTGTTTACAAATAAAAGAAATACAATTGATGGTAGCACTGGGGAGGTCGGTACCCTCTCAACAAACTAAACAGCTCACGCGATGGGGCCAACTTTTAAATACCTAGCGAAAAAGAATCCGTACTGCAGTTTTGTATGGAACAGCAGATTTTTTTCGCTGTTTCAATTTTGTTTCAGTTTTACGACTAGATTAAAGTTTTCGATCCTCCATAGGATGACTTGTTAACCATATACAGGGTCCTTCTTAATATGCGGATACTTTTTTAAGGGGAAGCCCCTACCGACAAACTGAACAACTTTATCCATGGCACCAACATCGAAATAGCGAAAAAAAAATCAGCTCTTCCTTACAAAACTGCAAACCTACTTGAGCCAAATATATGGGACAGCAGATATTTTTTTTCGCGATTTCGATGTTGGTCTCATACAGAAAGTTGTTCAGTTTGATAAAATCCCCTTAAAAAGTGTTAGCATATTAAGAAGGACCCTGTATACACTCATTATACTCTTACTCTTTATTTCCCTGAGCTCGGAGGGGTAGGCAGAGACTATCTATTTTTCTCCACTTACCACGTACCTGACATAATATTATAAGCATAGCACAGCTTAGCATCTCTAAATTCATTATTTTATCCAACCTGGAATCTACTAAGTATTATAAAACTGTAACAGAAGCGTGTTTTACATCGAAGACGATCGATTTAGAGGTACCTGATTCAAAATCACAAATTTTAGGATTTTTTGTCTGTATGTTTGTATATTCGCGCATCACGCAAAAACTAGTGGGCCAATTTCGATGAAACTTTCTTGTTTGAAAGCTCATTAGACTTAAAATCCAATAGGTATCATTTATCTCGCTTATTTAACGATGACGACGGGGATACGTGCGATCCAAGTCGCAGGTCAATGCTCGTTAATTATAAAAGATAAAAACATCCAAGGACTTGGATACAAATATTCAAAGATAAAAATAAAAAAGCTGTAATAACCTTAGCAGCGACGAATTCACGAATGTCCTTCTCAGTGACTTCAGCTCCTGGCTGTTTGACAACAAACGCAGTGGGTAGTTCACCGGCCAGTTGGTCCGGCGTTCCGATTACACCTGCATCCTTTATACCTGGATGCTGCAGCAGCATGGCTTCCAGTTCTGATGGTGCTACCTGTTGTCAGGTCATGCTTTACAATTAAGCGCGGAAACGGTATATTTAGCAGTTTCATTCATACATACATCGAGTTGAAGACAGGCAAGGTAGGGCTCGGCTCCCGTTTAGACTCCATCTCACCAGGAGTGCGATTGTTAAATCGTGAGATTCAAAATCATGGTCAAATGATGCATAATCTTCATAGTAATTTTATAACATTATCTACTACTGATTTCATCGTGTTTGTCTCAAAAGTCGCACTACTGGATGGTAAGGCCAAGAATCAACTACAGATCTATTCTCGACTACTCAAATTCATGATTAAAATTTATTGTATAAAATTAATTCGATATGATAATCAAAACCAATTTTTAAAATATCAACGCTTTAGGTTTAAAAAGGTTGCGAATTTTGCAGAAAAATGCTTATCAGACATTGTTAAACGAAACTACATTTGAGTCTTTAAATTGCTTTGAAACTTTTGTTGTTAAGAATTATAGTTTAAAAAGACTTATTTGTCTCAAGTAACAAGTTCAAGAAAACAATTATTCAAGTCTTAGGTGTATCCATTAGTTTTAATATACAAGAATATACTTACTTGCCATGATTTATACTTGATAAGTTCCTTTAATCGATCAACAATGGAGAAATATCCATTTTCGTCGTAATATGCAATGTCTCCAGATTTGTAATAGCCCTCTTCATCATAATCATCAGGTGTCTCTTTACCCACGTATCCTCCAAAAAGTGCTGGTCCTTTATAGCATATTTCACCGGGTTGGTTTGGACCTAAGATTTTACGTGTTTCTATGTCAACTACCTAAAAACCACAATAGAAAACCTAATAAATTTGAATATAGCAGGAGTAGCTAAACTTTGAAAAAAAAAACTGTCAAAAAAGTCGTTTTCATAGGTCTGATAAAACCTAATCTGGGTGAGCTCGCTACATCTTCGACCCCATCTTCGTCCTGAGGACTAGATTGAGGTCAAAAGCAAACCCATGCGTAATAAAAAAAAACTAGTCTAGTTTCGAAATTAGAAAAATATCTTTTAAATTCCACACCTAAACCACAGTATAAGAAAGAGTAACTATCTATTTTAATTGCCACACAATTTAACTGAGTGGAGGTTGACTAGAGTCTCCCTCCACTTAGTTAAAATTAGTGTAGGAAATCTCGAGGAAATGGGACTGACATGTACATAATAATTTAGTATAAAAGTCAGTTTAAAAAAAATAGAATAAAAAAAATAAAATCTCGAGGAAGCAACTAAGAATACCAACAGGTGTAATTGATTGATACCTACTTTTGAAGAAAGAGAGCAAATCACAATAATACAAACAATAATTCTATCGTATCAGAATATAATCTTAGATAAAAGTATTAGTAGTATTTTGATCGATGATATAACTTCAGAGATAAGAAAATAATGAATTATATCAAATATCATTTTTAAAACTCAGAGTATGCTGTAATGATACCATGTAAGCTGATATTTTCCATCACACTGTGCGTAACAAATTCTTGCAGTTGTTCATGTAATTATGTTCGTATCTTGTATCTACTATTTATGCTTGCTTTGCTTGCATTAATCACAGCGGAAATAGCTGCAGGCGAGCTGCAGGTTAGGAATTTTCTGACTTACCTTCACTATGAGGCCCGGTAAAACCTTGCCCACACTGCCTATTTTATTTTCCTTCTCAGACTCTTGAGTTATAGCCCCGGTTCCCTCGCTCATACCATATCCTTGTAAAGTATGCCTTAGATTTGGAAACCTAAAACAAATTTTTATTTTTATTTGCTTGCGTAGTTTTTACAAATCCTCACTGCGCAGCAGCACGGCATGTAGACGTGCGCATAGTCCATCAATCAAACGAACACTGGCGCGTAATTGTTTCTCTTTGTTTCTCTTTTGGTTCGGACACCTTAGAGCGCAGTCCCGACATAGTTGATAATTCAATGGTTTTATTAGATTGTTTTGACAGTCTATTCCTTTTTTGTGTTATATATTGTATAGTTATCCAATTTGAGAGATAAATGTCTCACTATTAGAACATAATATAATTGAATGATCTTTACTCACCTCTTTTTCACATCAAGCAAGATATTTGTTTCAAGAGTTGCTCCTCCTGAATATATGAATTCAACTGAACTAACATCGTAATTGTCTAAGATCAACGATTTACACAATATCACTACCAATGACGGAACTGTTAATAAATAGCCGACCTGAAAAAAATCAATTATAATAATTGAAAGATTTATAATTATGGTAACTAAAAGAATTAATTGCTACAAACGTCCATCATTCGACACGAATTTCAACCATAGATATTTCCACATGAATTTCCATTTTCGGGCACAATAAAATGTTTTACTTTTCAGTCACAACCATTGGCGCAATTTGGTTAATTTTTATACAGAATTTGTACGAATATGTCCTAACTTAGCGAAATTAAACATTCATTTAATCATTTGGTACTCATCCGATTGTAAAATACTATTTACTCATTCATTCTGGAAAATGAGTCGTTATGATAAGTACGCAGTAGGTACAAAATGCTACTTAAATCTCACCATCTGTTTTTGAATAGTTTCTAGATATAACTTCTCTTCAAACTTTGGAAGGAATACAAGAGTTTTCTGGTGTAGTAGTGTCACTGCAAGAAGAATATATCCAGCCGTGTTTGTCCAAGGAGCTATAGTCAGGCAAATTAAATCCCGATCGAAAGGTCTGTTGAACAAATGGAAACATTTCAGAGTTAAATGAACGTAAAACTGGAGTTTTACAAAATCGATAACCAAATAATACCGATTCAATATAATTTACGTACGTAACTTTTTGAAATTCTCAACAAAGCAGCTGATTTCGAACAATATACCCTTAATATTAATAATCAGTTGTCGATAATGTGCAAATAGTTTTTGAGTTTTCATATATTTGTAATATTCTCCTCATGAAATTTTTCGACGTGGCAATTTGAATTCAGAAGTGACTTACGTACATGGGTTGTAGTCCAGAGATGATTAATCCAATATTTGTCCATTTAGTTCCTTTTGGTAGACCAGTTGTCCCAGACGAATAAACTATTATGGCTGTGTCTGATCCTGTCATAAAATTGGGTTTAAAAAGTTTTTGGTGGTGTTGGAAGAGTATGGAGTGAGTAAGTTGGAAAAAACGCATAACAATTGAAGATGTATTAAGAATTGTTAGAAAAAAGAGAAATATTCTGAAAACAATAGACAACCGAAAAGAAAAATGTCTGGACACTTACTTAATTTATAAAGCTATAATTTTGAAGGAAAAATATACTAAGGGGAAGAGATGTACCTATATAGGAAGGCCCAGACAAAGTTAGATTGTATCATACCTGCAACGGTTCCCGGTTTAAAAGAATTAATATCCACATGTTGTGATGCAAGATCTTTGTAACTTTTGACGTTCACAGATTTAATTTCATCTCCGAAAATGAAATATCCTTTGATAAAGTTCAGCTTGCTGATTGTTTCAAAATACATTTTATAGGTTCTCGGCGAGAAGAAAATGTATTTTGGTTTGGATATATTTGTAGTATGTATAATTTCACCTGAAAATAAAAATAATTGTCATCTAAGGATATCTAAAATAGCTACTTACAATGTAGGATATAATAATAATTATTAATAAAACTTGTGATTTTAATTCATTATTGACATTTGGTAATTAAATGGAATTGAAATTTCACAAAAAGGTACAAAATAGTGAGAAATATTTAAAAGTAGTAATATGTTGCGGTATACCAATTTGAAACACCTAATTCAGATGAAATAAGGCCCATGATGATGAGACCTACATACGATTATACAAGAATAAATTAATTGAATAAATCTACTCCAACGTACTTTTACTATAGTTGCAGTTGATGAAAGTAGCAGTAGCACCAATGTAGCACACTGCTATTGTAGTGGTCAAAAATTCTCTTCGGTTCTCACTGCACACAGCTACAACAACTCCTGGTTTGATACCAAGTTTTTTGAGAGAAGCTGCAACGTTAATCACTTCTTGGGCGATGTTTTCGAATGTCACTTTCTCTCCGGTCACTCCATCAATCTACGTAGGCATAAGTTAAAAAATGTTTTAAGTGAAAAAGGCGGAAAATCAACATATGTTTATGCTCTTGGAAATTAGCATTGTTAGACATTTACTGATGAATTCTGCCCATAGGTATTGGTTTCTTATGCAGTATTTTTATGCACAGAAAAGGCAATAGTAGCATGTAGGTCCACCCGTGTCGATCAAGTTTATATGGCGGAGTTTATTTATTCACCCAGAAACTATTGGTTTCAAGTATACTTAGAAATATTTAGCTAGCATCTGAGGACATTTTGATGTTTTTTTTTGTATATATATATATTAGTTCAGTAACTGATTGACTTACAGACAACGCACAGCCTAAAACATGACATTTGAAAACTAAAGACAGAAACATGACATTTGGAATACCTTTTTTACATTCGGATAATATGGAAGAAAAAGTCACTCAAAATAATTATTCACTTCACTCACCAAGGCAACTTTCCCCTTATATTTAAAAAAACAATCCACTACATATTTTCCGTAATTCAAATCGGAGGGCAAAGAATAGTCTTCGCCTCCATAAATTATCCCATTTTCCATTCTGTAACCGTTCTTGGACATTTTCACTGAATCCAACACAAATTAAATTAAAATTAAAATCGTTTACACAACCTAAAAACTGAATGTTATAAACCGTAGTGAGAGATAGCAGGCCCCCAAATGATAATGAATGGTACAATATTTGGTATCTTTTATGTACCTAATCAATTTTTATCAAGGCTGAGAATTTGTAAAGATACCTTTGGAATTAACATGACCTTTAAAATCTTTTGAATACCAAGACACGCGACAACGACCGCGATGGTATAATAAGTAATTTCATTGAAAATTATTAGCTTTTCCATAGAATTCATAAAATTACTTGTCGCTGTCGCGGTTGCTGTCGCGTGCCGCGGTTTTCAAAAGTGTACCTTTACAGTCCCTGGAATACTAAAATACAATACTTACTTATTCCAAAAAGTTTGACGCATATAAACTCGAAATTTGTATTGTACCCGGTCAGAAACGTATTTACAAATTCTGTCTTTTTAACATTATAATCCAAAGTTTTCAATAAGCCCAAAATTACCCACTGCTTGACATATATCATTTATGGTTATTTGGTTTATTTACGGATTAATCCAGTTATTCTAAAAAATGTTAAATGAATATAGGTATTCATATCTTTTGCGCAAGCTGTTATTTTCATAGTTATCAGTAGTTACTGCACCGAATTTAGATAAATTCGTTTATTGTACTGAAGTACGTAACATCGTTTTAAAACAGGTAGGTCTTGCAAAGATAAAAAATGTATAGGCTGTAAACTTAAATACTTGAACAACTTTTACTATGGGATCAACTTTGAAATCTCAAAAAGAAGTTTCAAGCTTTTTTTCGCGATTTCGATGTTGGCCTCATAGTGAAAGTTGTTCAGTTTTATTGAATCAGAATCAGAACTTTATTTGTAAGAACATAGGTACATTCAGATGACATGATGAATACAATGGTTCTAATGTTCTACCACACAGGGCATACGACACTGTCTGAAGCACTGTCAGTTTGATATGTACCGCATTTCATTTTACACCCTGTATAAACTTTATATTGTTATCGGTGTTTATTCAAACTATAAAACAATAAAAAATATGCTATCTAATTTAATTTAGTCTAATCTAATAAAAACAAACAAACAACAAGCAGAAAAAGTTATTGAAAACTTCAAGGTCGAGATTTCTCGAATAATGCATCGTTATCATTTACTTTACAGGGTGAAATTGATATCATTGGCATCCTTTTAAACTAACAGTCTACCCATCCAACTGAACAACTTTTACAATGGGATAAACCAGTCGGAGCAAAAAAAAAAACATTTAATTCATAGAAAACAATGAAAAAGTAAGTACTGTAAACGGAACTCTCCTAATTTCAAGTATATAAAATTCAGTTTTTATCAATGGATAACACTCCGAGTTATCAACTTATCACTATCGGTCTATATTATTATTCGAGTAGATTAAAATCTTGCTAGCTATGTGACATTTGCCAAGTGTAAAATGTCTCGAAAGCCCGGTTTGTTGCGCCCTCAAGTAGGTAAACGTAATTTGTTAGTACGGCACGCTGCGTGTGCGCAGGACTGGCTCGCCCACGCTCCGCGGCAACACTCGATGACTCTTCTCACGATGTGACTCATATACTATGATTGTTTTGTAATACGTTAATATTCTTGTAAAATTACATTTTCTTTAGACCTTGGACAGCCTCTTCATATAAAAATACTCGTAAACACTCGCAAAGAGAATAAAAACTCATAGAACTGACTTAACTATATGTAGTTTTATTCTAGTTGCTCTCAATTAGTATTCTCTATTTTTTTCTCATATAACTTACCTCGTAAGTAATACGCTTAACTAGCTGAGAATGTAAGTAGGTAAGTATTTAACTTTTTTTTTAACAACATGATTGTGTACTATTAATGTAAGTCGGCACAGATTAATAATAAGTTTGAAGTCTGTATCCTGCAGTACACAGGGTTTAAAATTAAACTGGACACTTACTTAAAGGGGTGCTTCAGACCATCACACTGAACAACTTTCTCTATGGCACCAACATCGAAATCGCAAAACAAAATCTGCTGTCCCATACATTTCAGTCGAATTATGTGTGCAGGTTTGTATGGGACAGCTGATTTATTTTTCGCGATTTCAGTGTTGGTCCCGTAATAAAAGTTGTTCAGTTTGATGGTCTGAAGCACCCCTTTAAGTAAGTGTCCCATTTAATTTTACACTCTGTATATGCAGTCAGTTCTTGCTTGTTTTTTATTATAGTCATGTCAACCGGTAGAAAGCGAAAACAAAGCTCTACTAAAACTGAATAAAATTTGTTATTATTATTTTTTGTGTCAGCAACATCGTCTCGTCTTACTTTCTGTATTAATCCTTACTAAAAAGAGCAAGGCATTTTTCTTATAAACGAGTAACGGGCTGGATCGATTTTGCTGTTAAGGGTCACCCTGTCTATGACGGTCCCACGGTCAAACTCAATAAAAAGACCTCCTGTAGGGTTCATGGAAATACTGAGGACCGGTCGCCTTATTCGGGTTTAATGTCCTGGTTCATTAAGCTATCGGAAGATTACTCTGCGGTGGTCGCATCTTTTAAATGAGGTTAAACTGTTTGGATTAGTTTATTTAACGTTTGATTGCGTGAAGTCACTTAAATCTGTTAATTGCTTGTGTCTGGGGAAGGGATTTGTCAATAAAAGATGTAGGTATCTGTTTTTGTCTCGTATGCGGTTACATCTGTTTCGCGAATACCAGTTTTGTAAAGAACCGATAACGCATTGAAAGATTAAAATGGGTTGACTATTTAAGTATGTAAAAACAGTAAAAACTCAACAGGATATTGAAATCTACAACATTCTTATAAAACTGTAACAGAAGTGTGTCTGAACATTGCAGATATTTTCAAACAAGGTTACGATATGGTATTGTGGAGGCGTACACTCGGTGGTAGATTAAAATAAAAGCTTTATTTAATTATTTAACTTTTTATATTTTTTGCTTGTATCGTTTTGAATCTATCTTCGACTCTCCCTTGTCTAATAATAATTGAAAATCCACCACGGGATTCGACAACGTTCCAAATTTAAATAAGAACCAGCCAGCAAGCTATGGCTATATAACCTTCTTACATTCACCCCCCCCCCTGATCAAAAATTTGGAACGTCGAGCTCCCCAAGCTCCCCATTTACCTGACCTACACTAATACGACTACCTTGGCAGGAAAATAATATACAATGCTAACACATGGACACCGGCCTAGTTACTGCTAGTAACCAGTATCAGCATATCGGTGGGCCGTGACAATGGTTCGTCAGCCTTGACCCCTTAAATAAACCCCATGAAAGCACCCCAAAATTAAACCATAACTAATGAACTGACTGACAAGGATTTACCTTACCAACCGACAAGCCCACCGGGTATGCCGCGTACCCTGGTACCTGTGGAGGCGTACACTCAGTGGTAGATTAAAATAAAAGCTTTATTTAATTATTTAACTTTTTATATTTTTTTCTTGTATCGTTTTGAATCTATCCTCGACTCTCCCTTGTCTAATAATAATTGAAAATCCACCACGGGATTCGACAACGTTCCAAATTTAAATAAGAACCAGCCAGCAAGCTATGGCTATATAACCTTCTTACATTCACCCCCCCCCCTGATCAAAAATTTGGAACGTCGAGCTCCCCAAGCTCCCCATTTACCTGACCTACACTAATACGACTACCTTGGCAGGAAAATAATATACAACGCTAACACATGGACACCGGCCTAGTTACTGCTAGTAACCAGTATCAGCATATCGGTGGGCCGTGACAATGGTTCGTCAGCCTTGACCCCTTAAATAAACCCCATGAAAGCACCCCAAAATTAAACCATAACTAATGAACTGACTGACAAGGATTTACCTTACCAACCGACAAGCCCACCGGGTATGCCGCGTACCCTGGTACCCCAAACCTGCCAAAACGAGTACCATAGACCAAGCCTCCATGGTCTACTCTTCCTACCCCTATGGGATATTTGTGGCCACCCTGACATTCCGTAGACCGACCTGAATCATTAAATCGATAGAAAGCGGTGGCCGGTCCCATCCCGTCAGGAGGATCACAGATCCGACCTGCAATACAAGTTGCTCGCTAAAATCTATATAAAAGCAACCCTATTTTCTATCCAGAGAGAAATATAATAGAAATTTTCTATCCAGAGAGAAGAGACCAACATATGTCCGACCATCCCCCTATTAGATAAAATATAAACTCATAACCTCCCCGGATAATACCTTTATGGTTACCTTGCATAGGCGGACCTCCTCTCTCCAAGCGACCGTATATCTATGTTCGCCAGAAGGACTCGATTTTCAAATATAAAGTTGGCAGCCCTGTCATTTTACCGACCATTATCGTCAATTGCCCACTACTGGCTGTCGGGTCAGCATACTGCTGTCTGAGGAATTTGTCCACCAATTCAGTGAACCTCCCAATGACTATGTCATATATGGGAGCACCCCCCAATGAAGTACCCGAGAATAAATCATTTATTTCCTACTAAACCATAATTAATTACAACAACCCTTAATAAAATTATAATGGCCGTTATTCTTTCTTGCGGCTCCAGTTCTTTTCTGGGCCCCTCATCATGGTTGATTAATTGGCTGCCATCGAGTCCTCGCTGGCCTCGACGCATCACGCCTCGAGTCACGGTCGAAAGCTCGCACATACATGTAAAAAATTAATCCATATTAGTAAATAATTCCTCCTCACCAAACAATAATAATGAACCTACAATGTGTTCTAACTAACCTCTACTGCACATACGTGAATAATAATGAACTCCATAGTCAAATTCCAAGTGGTTTTGAAACCGCTGCTGTCCACCTCGCGACGCATCCGCTCGGCCAAATGAGCGTCCAGTCGGCGTTTCGCTCAACGGGGTTCGATAATTATCACCTCTGGCCTGGCTCTCGCCCCCTGCTGCCTTCGGGGTCACGTCCACTGGACTCGTAGGGGCACCGGCATCTCTGCTGGTCCACACCTTCTCTAAATTTAAGGGCAAGTTGAGTGACTGTGGGGGAGTATCTGGCCCGAAAATCTTACCGACTTGTACTATTGCCTGCCGAAGTTCCGCCTTCGAGCCATAGACTCTGGTCGCGAGCCTATTCTTCTGATCAATATGAATGGTTTTCAAATACTGCTCTATGAATGCTGGGTCATCAATGCACTTGGCTTTCAACTGAATGTTACTTAGTTTGTAAAAATATTCTAACAAGCTTTCTCCCCCTTGCTTTGTTTCAAAGAACAGAGCCAAATAATTGATATTAGAAGGAAATTCGTCACTCAATTTTATAATAAGCTGTTCATATGTTGCGCAGGAGCTATGTATTATCTTAAAGAACTCTAGGGCCGCCCCGGACAAATAACTGCCCAAAATTTGCCTTTTCTGGACATCATTCCATCCTTTGATGTTTGCTAACGATTCGAATTGCACTATAAAATCTGCAATATCGCTCGACGTTCCGTCGAACGAACTCATTCTGCCCCCAAATATTAATCCTTATATAATTTAAACACCACTTAACTTTCGCAAGGATATCGGATTCTCTGCTTTTCTCCACTCTCTTCGGGGACTCTGCTTGGATGTCGTCTTTCTGCTTCGCCTTCTTATTTTCTTACTTTTTATATATTTCACTCGCGATTCTACTTATTTTACTCGCTGCCTACCCGGCACCTCCACCATGTGGAGGCGTACACTCAGTGGTAGATTAAAATAAAAGCTTTATTTAATTATTTAACTTTTTATATTTTTTTCTTGTATCGTTTTGAATCTATCCTCGACTCTCCCTTGTCTAATAATAATTGAAAATCCACCACGGGATTCGACAACGTTCCAAATTTAAATAAGAACCAGCCAGCAAGCTATGGCTATATAACCTTCTTACATACCCCAAACCTGCCAAAACGAGTACCATAGACCAAGCCTCCATGGTCTAGCAGTAACTAGGCCGGTGTCCATGTGTTAGCATTGTATATTATTTTCCTGCCAAGGTAGTCGTATTAGTGTAGGTCAGGTAAATGGGGAGCTTGGGGAGCTCGACGTTCCAAATTTAAATAAGAACCAGCCAGCAAGCTATGGCTATATAACCTTCTTACAGTATTTAGGTGTCCTGACTCCAAATAACCCAGTTTGTGGATTTGTTGTCTATTTTTTGTTTTTTTTGTCAGTTCATTTGTTCGAGCATCATGGAAAAAATTCATGCATTCATTATTCATTTATACATGAAAAAAATACTGGACCAATTTTGGTGAAATTTATCCACACGCACACATCGGTCTAAAGGACAGCACTTGTATTTTGGAAACGTAACGTACGTAACATTAACGTAGTTGATTGGGGGGAAATGTAGTATCTACAAAACTAAGAGGTTTCAAAGAGCACATAGACGGGTCGGACCTCTAGTTTGAATGCTGTGTTGCTCCACAGTCTAAGGCCCATCTTGTATCCTGCCCTTCCTGTCCAGACTATACTGCACGCGAACAGAGCTTATGGACGCTGCCGGCAGTGCTCATATCCGTGTGGTAAAATGCTGGGGTGGAAACAATTAGAATGACTTGCCATCGACTCGATAGAAGAAGACTAAACTAAGCTTTGACTACTTATATAGGGACTAGCCACGCGTGTAGTTCTACTAACAAACATTTCTGCCACTTTTTGCGGGGGACGAGGTAACATGAAATCTGCAAAAACTTTAGATTTTAATTTTGAACGTTAAAAATCATTAAAGAAGTCTCGTTTGAAGCCCAAACGTTCTAAGTTCGAAATTATTGATTCGCAATTGTAGGCTGTCTCATTTAGTGATAAGATAAGGTATAAAATTGAATGTAAATGCACATGATTAATTAATCTTATACCGTGGCAGAGGGGAAATGCTACCGCAAGGCTAGGCCTTATAGTAAATAGTCAAAGAAACTAAGGCAACATAACCTGTCGTTTTCGAGATAATGGGTCGCCGTGTCCAGTATAAATGACTTAATTCCTTACTAGATGCTTAGGTTATCTTTGTAAGCCTACATTCCCGGTTGGAACCTTGAAGATTTCCTCGGGTTTTTTCATTCCACTTATTCTATTTCTAACGCTGCTCTCCTTTGTGTCTCTAACCTAGACTTTCCTTTCCAAACTAAATCATAGGAATTGTTTTAGATTTATCCCTTTAGTACCTAAAATTACAATTATTATCATTTCTGTTAATGAAAGAGATAATTTACGGAAGTGTTAGGTAATTTACAGAGGCATAATAATAGTCCCAGCCTCAAGTGATGTCTCAATATAATTGGGAATATCTTGATGAACCGAATCGAATCAAATCAACTCTATTGTTCTACGTAATTGTAATATTGCAGGAGCTTAGTATACTGTGTGCTCTTATAATTAGGTATTACTATACTGGATTAAGGTAAGCCGCTGATTTTGTTTATCAATTATATTCACAGTGGTCTTTGATTATATTATATTTAAATGAATGAGATAAATCATGTTTACAATAGTCTAGGGATGGAAGCAGAAAATTATTATTTTTTAAATCAATTACCTTATGAATTAATAATAATTAATCATGTTTACAATAGTCTAGGGATGGAAGCAGAAAATTATTATTTTTTAAATAATAATTAATAATAAATGAATAAAAAAAAAAATTAAAAACATTGCAGTCAGTAATGTTATGACACCAGAAGCCTAGATCTACGCTACGAACAATAAATTGATGTTTTGCAGTGAAAGACGGAGTAGACTGAATAATTCCAGGAGCGGGTGACGGCAGGCACGTATCCAGGGGGGGGGGGGGGGGGAGGGATAGGTGGGATGTATCCCCCCCCCCCCCCGAAATCCAAATATTTGTATCGAAAGGTGATTACAGCACTTTCTTTTTAATTGTTTTTCTATGAATATCCCCCCCCCCCTCCCGAAAATTAAATGCCCCCGCCCCGAAACTAAAGTCTGGATACGTGCTTGGGTGGCGGGTTCAAATCCTATTAGCCATTAGATTTTTAGTATATAGCTTTTCGTCCTTCATGAGACACAAGTATTATCTATTTTGTGACGTAACAAAACATTAGGCTTAGAGAGTATCCATATCAGCTGATCCTGCGCATGTATTTACGAATTATAAATGTCATTACTTAGATTCATCTAGCTGCTTAAAAGTACAGTTAAGATTACAACTCTATTAAAATTCAATCGGACATTATGTAAAGATACT
Source organism: Agonopterix arenella (assembly GCA_927399405.1). Lineage (NCBI taxonomy): Eukaryota > Metazoa > Arthropoda > Insecta > Lepidoptera > Depressariidae > Agonopterix > Agonopterix arenella. Next base: position 14,889,086 of record OV656691.1, on the reverse strand, counting down.
TTTAACGGCTTTCCAAATGCGACAGTTTACGGTGCATCTAAGTGGCCCACCATTTATGGTCATTACTCATGCGCTGTGCCATACAAGTGTATGTAGCCAAACATAGTATGTAACTACTTAAGATATCCCACTAGTCACGCCATTTACAAACTTATTACATTGAAATAAAAGTTTTAACGTGGGAATTTGTTTGTGGAATGCACTGTAATAACGTTGTTTCACAGTCGGCAAGTTAACAAAGCTTCAATCATGTTCAATCCACTCGATTATAACTTGTCAATAATAACTGGTAAATGGTTCTATAGTTGGAAACTGTAAAGTAGTGTAAAGTGGCGGTTAGGTGTCAATTACACTGGCGCTGCTTGGAGAATGAGGTATGATGTGGATTACTGGGAAATGTAAATTTTAGTGAGGAGTGAGAGTGACAGATGGAAGAAATCTCTTTAGAGATAAGCTCGCCCTTTGTAATTGTCTATTATGCTGTTTTCATTTATATTTCCGTGTGTACAATAAAGTGTTAGAAAAAAACAGATATATATTAAAATTCTTAGTCCAATGCGGCGTTTTCCAAGTTAAGTAAAATCTACTGTAAGGTATAATAACTTTAATAGGAAAATCTGTAGATGACAATATTAAAATTCGAAAAAACCTATCTACCTACCTTTAGCTCTGTGTCGATCATTGACCAACAAATGTCATCACAGTGACTGTAATTGGTTAGTATTGAAAATATAACCAGACTTCGTTTGTCTGGAGCGCGCAGCAAAAGCATCCTCTTAAGATTTTTATGACATCCATCCAGTGTCACCGATTTTTTTTTTAATGAAAACGCCTCATGGCGACGGGCTCACTCCCCGTCACACTGGACAGAGTCTCGGTACTACTAGTGAAATGTGGATATTCTGAAGTTTCAGAATATCTCTGACTACCCCCTCGGGGAATATAGTCGTGAGCATATGCTATGCTATGCTAAAACGCCTCATTAAAGGAAACATTTAGCGATTAATGTTTATTCGTAACGAGTAAAAAATGAAGTCGGTTAAAAAAAATTGATAAGTTGATTTTGAACACTTCCTTCATTAATCATTATTATACAAACATGTCAGTTACCTATACAGTCATACTGTTATGCGGTATTTATCAGTTTCTATTGATCGAGACAATCGAACATCTCGTCCTTTTACGAAAACATCGTAACTGCAGTTACTATATTTTTCCTGCACAGGTAACATGGCCTACCACACCAAGAGCACGTTTGAACAGAACTCTGGACTCAGTGGGCGGGTGTGAGCGTGAGAAACAAATAACCAGTGTCACACTCACGGCCCTTCGGCATTATGAAGAATCCGAGTCGTCTCTAATGGAGTGGAGAGTGCCTATTATAATTGCTGTAAAGCAATCCGAATTTATTACTTGTCACGCAACGTCATACAAAACTGTATAATGTTGCGGTACACAAATAAAGCTAGCATTAAACACAGCTTGTATTTTAATTGATTTTAAAGTAACGCTATTTATTGTGTTTTTCTGAGAAGTTAAGCTGTTGTTCCACTTGAAATGTCCTACGATTTAAGCAAAGTTATCGAATGTTGAGAATTTTTCAAGCTGTGTTTTGTTATTATGCTAGTTGTGTAGCAAGGTCTATTAAACATGAAAGAAATACTGAAAGTGAGCCTTGTTACAACTGGATGCAAGACAGGTTGTGGAAATATTTCTGACCACACACACCACATTAATTCACCACACTGAAAGGGATTATTATGGTCGTAAGTCTATACAGAGTGCAATATTTGGCAAGATGTTGTATAGTATTAAGAACGAATACGTATTAAACCAAAATAGATTAAATTAAATTGAAGTGATCAATGGACTTTTTCTATACCAACTAGACAGAACAATGCGATAAAAAAGGGCTTATATGAAACCTTTCGAAATTTTAATTTTTGTCGGTAATTCTTTTTTTGGCGCCCTTGCGTGAATTTTTATAGGTATACGAGCGTTAACCCGCGGCTTCGTCCGCACAAATTATATACCAGATTTTAAGTCAGATCATAAGCTATCAAACAAAAAATCATCAAAATCGGTTCAGTAGTTTTTGCGTGATACTCGTTCAAACAAACAAACACACAAACAAACAGACAGACGAAAAATCCAAAAATTGGTGAAATGGAATCAGGGACACCTAAAAACCATATCGTAACTTCTTTTTTGTTAATATCTTCAATGTACAGACAAATTTCCTGTTACAGTTTTATAATAGTACGAGCGTTAACCCGCGACTTCGTCCGCACAAATTATATACCAGATTTTAAGTCAGATCATAAGCTATCAAACAAAAAAAGTTTCATCAAAATCGGTTCGGTACTTTTTGCGTGATGCTCGTTCAAACAAACAAACAAACAAACACCCAAACAAACACACAAACAAACAGACAGACAAAAAATCCAAAAATTTGTGGTATGGAATCAGGGATACCTAAAAACCATATCGTAATTTATTTTTTGTTAATATCTTCAATGTACAGACACACTTCTGTTACAGCTTTATAATAGTATAGATATAGATATAGATTCGTAACCAGTTTAAGGAACTCACCTCCCCGTAGATAGTGCACACCTTTCACCTTGTAAGTTACATTGTATATACATACTTAGAGGGGTGCTTCAGACCATCAAACTGAATATGGGATCGACATTGAAATCGCAAAAAAAAACCCCAACACATTTGGGCAGAGTGAAAATCCCGAGATAATGCGTTTCTGTAAACCACAGTTTGCTTTACATAAATGCAAGCAAACTGTATATCTGTACAGATTGCTCTGTACTCGTATGTAGTTTGCTTCAATATTATGTTTTTTTCAGCGAGCACAAAGTGATCCAGTACACACTATGGGTGTCTGTGGTAATAGACAGTTTGGCAATACGCGGCCCGGGACGGTGGTCGTTGACGTTTTCTATGAATATTCATATTGAAAGTTGTTCAGTTTGATGGTCTGAAGGTGGTCTGAAGCGTTTAATATGTAACAGCCTGTATAGTATGTTTGTATCAATGAAAAATATTTTAGATATTGTTTAGTTTACGTTTACATCTTACGACATTTCTAATGGAATGCAATGACACTATTCAATAAATTTCCGTAGAAAACGTTTTCACTGCGAAAATTTGTTATGAAACGAAATTCCTTTGGGTTTTAAATTGACAAATAGACAGCTGTAAAAGTTGCAGCATCTATTAACATAGCCAGACTCTAAAATGTGGACATTAACAATACAATAGAATAATAGGTACCAACAGTTGCGTAACTTTCGCAGAATTTGTCTACTACCTGTATAAAATATGATTTAAACGTTAGTGGGAATAGAAATTCTGATAGGTTTTTACTGTTCTTAAACCATTCTATTTTACGCTGTTAAATAAATACCAGCTTTCAAATAGTTTCGTTTGAATAGCGGAAGAGTATTCTTGTTTTCTCTGTCTAGTTTTAATGACTTGGGGACGGTTTTGCTTGTCGATTTGTGGTACAGACAAATAAAAGCAGTAGCATGCCATGCATGAAACAGCGACAAAACGATTATACCGTCATGCGCACATGACTTTCACATGGTGAATGAAAACATCGTGAGGAAACCTGCATACACAGAAGAAGAAATTTTGATGTGTGTGTGAAGTCTACCAATTCGCATTGGGCACTCGTGGTGGACTAATGCCCATACACCCTCTCTGAGGGTAGGCCAGTGCCCTGCAGTGGAACGTTTATAGTGGTGATGATGATGTACATAAATGAAAGAAAATGATTATTGAATTCAAGAAAAAAGAAAATAATAGAGCTAGCTTGATATATTTTTTTATTTGTATGGTAATCTTTGAACCATGGTAGCTTTGGAACTAAATATCTAAACGGAAATCTGACATTCTAGATCTTTATTCAAAGATCTTTCTCAGGAATAGCCTCTTATAAATTATAGTCATAATACGTTATCGATCTTGTAAACGATATAATCGGAAACTTGCACAATAGCCCCACAGAAACACAATCATGACCCGATGCGATCAATAGTGTAATTTACATTCCGACTAAATTCCAAGTTCTTGTACAAGATGCTTCGCTGCTATATTATTAACTGGCTAGCTGATTTCACAATACATTTACAACACAAATAATATTAATGGTAGGTAGTTACTTTAAAACAGTATTTTAAGTCCTTCCAAAGTTTTTATATAACTATTCTTGTTAGTTAGTTATTTTTAATTGGAAACCAATTATTTAAAATTACGAAACATAATACATAATGTTTTGAATGTTTGACCTATATTTCAGTGACGTACGGGTGGGTTTCTGCCGCCCGGGGCAAAGTCCGATTTTGCCGCCCCCTTATCTTTATAAGAAGAGCATATGCTCACGACTATATTCCCCGAGGGGGTAGTCAGAGATATTCTGATATTTTGTTCTTATAAATATTTATATGATGAATATGAATATTTGTACCCGAGTCATGGATGTTTGTATCTATATATGTATTCTATATCGTTGTCTAGTCATCATAATACAAGTCCAGGTACTTTAAATGTGACTAGATAATTTGTGTGACAATGTCAAAGATATTTATATTTATAAGAAGACCTACACAAAAAATAATGAAGCGAGCTCATTGTTTTGTGTTTTCGGGTTGTGGTCACACATCTTTTGGTTTATACATGCAAAAAAAGAAACTTAAGAGTCGACTTTTCTCCTCAGTAGGAAACGGTTAGAGCCAGAGCTTTATTACGTACAAAACATGTGCAAAGTAACCTGTTATGGATTCAGCGATGCAAGTTCAATATTTTTAGAACCACCACCTAGGCACAGTAATTAAAACAAAAGCTTAGAGCGAGCGAAGCGAGCTGCTCTACGAACTGGTTATAGACAGAGCTCAATCAATCTATATTTTTCCCGAATTTGCCGTCCCCAGTGAAGTGCCGCCCGGGGCATTTGCCCCCTCTGCCCCCCCCCCCCCACGCTAAGCTACTGCCATATTTATTCTCAAACTAGAATAACCAATTATTTAATTGCAAACTTGTTTTCTTTTATTTTATCAGGTATAGATAAATTTAATGCGTTTTATCAGACGATCGAACAGACCATCAAACATCACTTCGAAAACAATATCGAAATGGTAAAAAAATAAATTTGCTGTTCCATAGTGAATGTCAATAAATCTACTCAACCAAAATGTATGGAACAACAGTTTTTTTCGCGATTCCAAGTTTGGTCCCATAATAAAAGTTATTTAGTTTGATGTTCTCTGAAGCACCCTGTTCGATATGTAATGCATTTAAGTTTACACCGTGTATAACAATGTAGAGTAGGCCTGTGCCCTGCAGTGATGTGGGACGTATATGTATAAGGTCTAACAAAATTAGGTGTAACTATTTTAAGGGGATGATCAGACCATCAAACTGAAAACTGTCTGTATGGGACCAATATCAAAATCGCGAAAAAAATATTAGCTGTTCGATACTACCTACTCCACCTAAATGTATGGGACAGCAGATTTTTTAGTCTTATAGAGAAAGTTGTTCAATTTGATGGTCTAATCATTTATCAAGTTGACAAATTTCATGTTTGGAACGGAACCCGGGCTCTCTGGAAATATCCTTTATACCACTAAGGCTTACGACTAAAACCTAGCAACTCTTACTTGTATCAAAGGCTGAAATAAAAAACTTGAAACTTACAATCTTTTTACCCGACTGCGTCAGAAGGAGGGTTATGTTTTTTACGATATACGATATACTCCCCGAGGGGGTAGTCAGAGATATTCTGAAACCTCAGAACATCCATGCTTCACTAGTAGTACCAAAACTCTGTCCAGTGTGACGGGGAGTGAGCCCGTCGCCACTTATAATGGACAGTAGGTACAATACAAGCCTCGAAATTGAAGCATGCAGGTTTCCTTAAGATATTTTCCTCCACCGAAAAACCCAGTGGTCTTACAAATCGTACATAAATTCCAAAAAACTCATTGGTACGAGTCGGCCTGGACGAGGATTGAACCATCGCCTCCTGCACGGCAGGCAAGGTTACTCGCCAACGGACCACCACGGCGACATGTTTTTTATTAATCTAGTATTAAACACTTAAACTTATAAAAGTAATAAAAAATAATTTATTTCGAGCAACATGGGACTCATAGCGTGTTAGTAACAATATCTTAAAACTAAGTGTCAGTATTTATGATTGCAGTCTATATTTACTTATGAACGTATATTTTGTGATTGCAGTCTGTTTATGTGACTATAAAGAATAATACCACACAGTACTATATTTACTACCGTAAATAATACCTTACTTATCCTAGTTGTAATTATATATCGCATGTATTATTTATTTTACCGCCTAAATAGGTATATGATGTATACAGGGTGTAAGGGGACAGCTGATTTTTTTCGCGTTTCCTGAGGAGGTTCTATAGTGAAGTTGTTCAGTTTTATGGTATGAGTTCACCGTTTCAGTATTTGCTAGGCTGTCACTTACACCCTTAAATATACATTTAAAAGATAATTTAATTTATTGTTGTATTGTAGCTGACTCGTAGCTACCTATGTACAATAATAAACTGGATGTGACTATATTGCTTTCTCCCTCAAGATAACTGGACAAGATTAATGAGCCTAACGTGCAAACCGTTTAAACCCATTTCCAACGGAAATCCGGCGAGTCAGTTCCATATATTAGTTCTCGTGAAAACGTTTCTGGCACAAATTTCCATCATTAACATTATCCAAATTAGTTAGCTTCACCATCCCATGTAGCGGGGGTTCCTCCGCGTTATGCGAACGAATTGAATAAATTACACTCACATTAAACCTGCTGTCAATGTATGTGTGAAGGATGGCAATGCCGCCGCCGTTTTACATAATTTTGCAGCATCATTTCAAATGTCTTATTTTACCAAAGATAAAATATAGGGGTAGATAGAATGCATAAAAACGATACTTGACATCTATTCACACTTATGACAAAAGTCAATTGGAATAAGCAGGACGTCAATAGTATACAGATGCCATACTATACTGCGCTTCGGATCTATTTTGGAGGCCTTTCGTACTGGTCCACGGCTAACACCTAGTGATATGTCACTTAATGCGTTTTTTCCCAGCAAGCACGTATCCAGACTTAGTTTCGGGAGGGGGGATATTTAATTTTCGGGGGGAGGGGAGGGGAGGGGGGGAGAATTCATAGAAAAACAATTAAACAGTAAGTGCTGTAATCACTTTTCCATACAAATATTTGGATTTCGGGGGGGGGGGGGGGGGGATAGAACCCACCTATCCCTTTAATAATATAACCAAATTGGTTGATTTGGTTAAAAAAAGTGGTGACAGTTAGCTGATTGTTATTGCTAGTCTTTAGTTTTAAATGTTAATGTATTTTACCATTACATTTCCGTTCCAAATTTTTATTTTCTTTTGGTTTTTTTATAGTAATAAACTAATTTTGTTTACATTGTTGCAGGTACGGTACGAGTACGTTTTAGTACGGACATCTTTTATAGCGGAGACCACTCCAGGTATAGAATGTGTTAATTTTATCTAACCACACTGACAGTTTTATCATTATACGTATACAATACACTTTAAAATTTTCTTTTATTATTGATAAATAAGCCGCAAAATTCTTTTATTGCTTGGATTACGATAGCGTAGATATAAAATATGCGAAGGACTTTTTAACTATTCATGTTGTTTGTTTGAAGAACTTTCAGATATCTAGTTACTTTAACAACATAAGGGTCTTGCTCCGTCTGTACACACTGAAAACGAACATCATGAAAAAGCTAAAAATAATACTAAAATTAGATTAACATTATACATATTAGTCTTTCGTCCAAGATACTAGTCAGTGTATTATAGATTGCGCGAAAATACATTGTAACTATTACATAAATAACAATAATTTTCCTAACGTTTATTTGTTACTGTAACGTAAATGAAAGGCGGAGGCTAATCGCTGACTGACGTTTATTAGTTACCCACAAAGTACATGACATATATTTATTCAGATACCCAACACATTTTCCTTCTTAAATACAGGACTACAGCATCATTGTTTAAATGGAATATATAAATGAAAACCTATGACTAAGACAATGGTTTCTTGGCCTGGGCCCTTAAGAATGCGTGCACCGCGCGGGCCGATGCTTCGGCCGGCAGCAGAGGCGTCCCAGGACTTTGCGGGCTCACGGCCGCGTCGGCGTCCGGCTCCGTACCAATCAAATTAGTTTTTTACCATCTCTTAGGACCACTAAACCAATCGAAAAGGCATGTGGCCCTCTTTTTTTCACCCTCTATTATAGAGTTTCTCCTGCCTTCAAGTGGGTGAATGGGTCTCATAGGCTCTTTTAGAAAAAATGTTATACCACAAAATATTCAAGAGTACATTATACATTGACTTACACACTAACGATACACAAGGCCTTTAATAGAAAACTTGAATACGGTTCCCGTACCGTCGATTTTCCTAGTTCACTTTATAGGAATGACAGACCGCAAGTGTCATTTTGTGTTGTTCTGTGTGACATGTTGCTTCTATGAAATGCTTGTCTATCGTTAGAGTGTAAGGTCCGCCACTTACAACCGCAAAAAACCTGATTCGGAATTAGATTCCGTATGGAGTGTTACCGCTTTCAGAGACTTTTTCACTAGATCTAGTGATTTTTTGATGTCTTAGCTGGCATATTTTAAAGTGATTTTTGAGCGTAGGCGTTGATGGAACGATACCGTATCGTGACGGTGCAGTTGCGACGTCGTTGCGGCATAGTTGCGAAATCGCCTACGCTCCAAAACCGCTTGTGTGATAATGGTTCATGCCATTTTGTATGCAGATTATGTCTCATGTTAAAACTATCGATAGTCTTTTGATATAGTTGCATTAATATTGGAATCCAATTTGCAAACTATCATCGTAACATTCGTAACGTCATGACCTCATCACATGATTATAATTATCATGTATAGAAATTGTTTTTTTTGTTTTAATAAATACCTAAAAAAGCAATTATTGTCATTCCTTTGGCGTTTCATACATTTTTATTTTAGGCATTTTTTAAACAGCACTAGTATTTTTTGTAACCATAGTTGACAACACTGAATCCTGAATCAGGATTCCGGATCGCAATTCAATCTGTGTGTGGCGGACTTAAGTCAATGGTATTTTTAGTTACAGCATTTGTGCTATATTATGATGTGTGTGTTTTTGGTAATTTCTTTGTACTGTAAAGAGATTGTATAGCCATAGCTTGCTGGCTGGTTTTTATTTGAAATAAATTTGGAACGTCTAACAACCCCGGCGCGGGCTTCAATCATTAGGAAGTCAGAAGAAGATCGTTCTCAGAGCTAGAAAGCAAATGTCTCGATAGACGAAAAGTAAAATATTAAACAAACAGTAAAGCTCTATTTTAATTACCATTTGAGCCACGCCTCCACAATACCTACGAGTTTAGAGTTTAGGCAGCTTAGAGTTGAATGATACAAGTTTCATAAGGGCCAGTTCACATTAGGCGGAAAAATGGTAGAGCAGTTTTCTTTGACAAATTGATAATGAACTCAATTACAGTTTGAATGAAGTTGAAAATCGTTATCCCATGCTGTTTATCTTCAACACTATTTCAATTGTAATTGTGTTCATTATCAATTTATCAACGAGTTAAAACTGCTCGAGCATTCGTCCGCTTTATGTGGACTGACCGTAATGCTTCCGATTTGTTGTTTCATGACTTCTCGTTCTGAATTGAGACTCGGTCGTGATAATAAAACCATATCGTACGTAGGTGGTCCCACACTGTGTGGTAGATATGCTAACGCTAACATATCTTTATGATCTGTATAAGGTTTTACTGTTCCTACAAATCTTTATAGCATGAAACGCTAAATAATTTCTCAAAAACATTTTTATGGTATCGATTTTGAATTTTATTTTTTATTCGAGAAGCTGTAATCGTGAAACATAATGCTCACGAGCATAAATTCGTGTTTGTAACATGAGGGAGGGTTATTCAAAGTTTTTGGCCCGTAAGAGCGTGTTACACAAATTTTGTGCATATGCATGCATAATAGAAGCATAACTTCTTAAATTTTAATGTTATGAAATGCTTTTAAAAGCAAAGTTAGCGTCCGCGAGCTCAAAAGACACACTACTCACATTTTGCTTTATCTTACTTTATGACTTTAACATTTACTTTTCTAATTCAAAGTTTCTTGTAAAATCTATGATTATATGAATGACCAGAATGTCTGGTCTTGACAATGCTACACTATGTAATTCAATATTGTATTTGTAATTGTACTTTGATAATTTTGTTTTGTTTAAAAGATATGTGTTTTACAGTTTACGGAGTCTATGGATTTGTTCTTACCTGTAATGATTTTAGTTATTGTCCTAAACCCGCTAAAAGTATCCTCTTTTGGTGGTTTTAACGATTATAACTACAAGCATAAAACATAATGCGTAATATTTTAGTTATTGTCTTAAACCCGCTAAAAGTAGCATCTTTTGGTGGTTTTAACGATTATAACTATAAGCATAAAACATAATGCGTAATATTTTAGTTATTGTCTTAAACCCGCTAAAAGTATCCTCTTTTGGTGGTTTTAACGATTATAACTACAAGCATAAAACATAATGCGTAATATTTCGATAAATTTATAAATAACAATGACCTTAATGTGTGAAATGTTGGATAATTGAATAGGAAATAAAACAAATACAATTGTTGGAAGCACTATAGGTTCGGTACCATCTTAACCTAATAAAACTACGTTATGTTTTACGTAGTTTTCGTGAAGGTACCACAGCGTCGAACATATTGTCAATAAAGATTTAAAATTGAAACCTGTGTAACTTAAACAGATTGGCATTTTATGAATAAGTAATATGTCTGTTTGGTGTATGATATCTTATAAAAGTAAAATACGTTATTAACAAAAGGTCAAATTGTAAGCACGCGCATGGCATGAATGGAAGTTATATTGGCTCCTCAGACGACCAGGCACTTTCTGATGTAAAATAATTGACTCAATTCAATGTTTCTCCAGATGGCTCGACACTTAACTTTACAGTGCTGTGATTACCATTACTTAGTTGGTTATTAGACTGATGACTCATTGGGATCGTCCTTTCGAATGATACCCGAACTAAATCGATTTCAAGTTCTCGAGAGCTTTGAAGCTCACGTTAACGTATGCTTATAATTATAACTTTATAATTAACTAGCGTTAACCCGCGACTTTGTCCGCACAAATTATATGCCAGATTTTAAGTCAGATAATAAGCTATCAAACAAAAAAAGTTTTATCAAAATCGGTTCAGTAGTTTTTGCGTGATACTCGTTCAAACAAGCAAACACACAAACAAACAGACAGCAAAAAAAAAATCAAAAATTGGTGATATGGAATCAGGGATACCTAAAAACCATATCGTAACTTTTTTTTTTGTTAATATCTTCTATGTACACACGGAGACACATCAAGCTATACAAAACTAAAATAAGCTGGCCGCGCGATGGACAAGTAACTTATAACGTGTCGCGACCAGTTTATATTGGTTTTGTATAGCCTTGTGTACAGTAGCTTTTTCCGTGCGTCTTCGTCTTCGTCGGCGTAGATTGATAATGCCGCTTAATTGTAAAAAAAAACGCTGGAGTTTTGATGACGACAATTTAGCATTTAGTAATATTTTGTTGTTATTTATCACTATGTAATTTATACCAATAAATACACGGCACCATTTAGCATTTATATCAGAACACTACGATTTGGCCCGATTCGTGTTTGAATTTGTAGATTTTTTTTCAATATTTCAAGTATACATCTAATTTTCTCATAATGTTTTAATTGTGTTACAAACAGTTGTTTGTATTAGCGTAAATTTTTAAACACTTGTGTAATATTTTCCCTTACAAACAAAATTAGCTCTAGAGTCTGCACGTTTATTCATCTTCACCCACTTACCTCATGTTTAACAGGGCCCGGGTTCAATGTTTCGTCCCTTTAAATGTACGACGGAGGTTAAGTGGTCTGTCTGTTTCACTTAAAGTAGCCCGCAGCTCCATGGCCGCCTGTATTCACAATAATATTATTATGACTACAACCTCAACGTTTAACGAAGACTAAACAAAAACGAAACTTACGTTTTTTTTCGAACTCTTGGTCTACTTTTTGCAATATAGGTTGTGTTATTTTTTAACGTATCAAGGTTTTAAAATAGGGTTGCTAGAATATGTTTACGAAAGGTATATTTCTTTACAATAAATTATTTTATAGCTAAATAATCGAACTGGTAATAGTAATGAAGTTATACGTGGACACAATAAAGAGATGAACATAGAAAATCAAATTAATACTACTTGCTAGAATTAAGTTTAATATCGATCATCTAAAATGCATACTCATTGCGAAGTTGGCTCATTCGATAATAATAGCTCGCATCAACCTTTAAAATACGATATCAACGAAATCTTTTCGTGGCGTAAATCACAAAGCTTCTCCAAAATTACTGAGAAGCTTCAACATTCTTTGTAGTGGTTTTTCGAGCTGATTGGTTTTGTCGGTGCAAGCTCAAGGTAAAAGCAAGGGCCCTCGTTGGCACTCGTTCGTCCGCCGGTGGACTATGGGCCCTCGTTCACAATCGTTTTCAGCACCGACCGTCGAGATTGCTTAGGTTGTTGCTTCTGATTGAATTCACCCGAACGATCGCCGCCGCCGACCGCCTCGGGCGTCTCGTCGGAAAATTGACCCAAACGAGATAAATGCCGATATGTTGTGTCAAGTGGTTAGAATATGTGCCCACGATATTTCCCCTCGTTAATATTGTTAATATTGTTAGTAATATGAGCTTTTTTAAATGTCAAGAATGTCATACTTACCTAAGTGTATGAATGCACTTTTCGTATATAAATTTTCGTGGAACTGGAAATATGCAGGTAAATAATTTCATCCCATTTTTAGAATATTCCATGAATAATATTCACAACAAAAGTTTATTAATTTCGACTTTTATTAATTCAAGCAGAAAAAAACGCCCTAAATCCCCTTCACAATGGAAATAAAAATACATTTAAGATTACAAACATCACATAATCTATTTGGAAGTAAGAAGCAGTAATATAAAAGAGAATTTCCGAGAAGATAAACATAAAAGAGTGGTTGTGAATCATAAAAACAATGAAACGCAATACAAAGTTATATTTTACAGTACGCTATTAATCTTCCAGCTGAATAAGGTCAGTGGGTAATTTGTGGGTAATTTAAAGTGTGAAATCTACTTGGTTTTACAGTGGCAATGAAGCAATTAGCACGGGAGGAATTTACATCTTCATATTTAAACTTGGGGCTTGTGCATAATATATGGTGAATAAATTGTTTGATGAAAAAGAAGCATCCTGTGAAGGCAAAAGAGAATGTATAACAGTTAGCAGACAATGTTACCTCATCATTTCAAAGACGTGTTCTGCTGCACGGCTAGCATGCCACCCACGATAAAGCGACAAAATGAGAAAAACGTCATTTGCTATCCTTTTTGGCATGCCTACATAAAATAACAAAGATGAGAGAGAAACATATAACAGAGAGGCACATCTCGATTTTTATCGATTTCTCGGGGGTGGCATGCGAGGCCTACTAGAAGTGTAGATCTGACACAATAATATCCATAAAGACAGATTTTGCAAGAATTGATGTTTTCAAATGTCACCGATTCCGAACATTAACTTAAATATATCATCCATTAATGTCGCTGTCGGTCTAGCAAAAAAATTAAAATCGACAAGATTACTAACTCTTTTGGTTCCCAAGATAAATATTTGCAAAGTCGCTTGAATAGCTCATATATTTAGCTACAGTAATAAGCTATACGACACACACAACCATCAAAGTAGCATCTCATTAGCGGTTCGAACGTTTGTCACCTTTGCTAGAGCTTTACACTTTTTCTCGCTAGAGACATATGATGATGGAGTCAGGAACAACTTGAGAGGAGCAGACAGTGTTTTGTGAAGTTAATATTAGATAGTTGTACGCTCAAACAACTACTTTTGTGATGGTTGGATCTTGGTGGCTAGTTTTATAATCAAGAGTATTATTTTTTCTGACGTAATTTAGGAGAACAATCTAATTTTGTCGAGTGAGAAGGAGTCTGTTCGCTTAAACATTACATTTCTCCATGGCTAAATCTTGGTTCAGAACATGGATTAGCTTATAAGCTACCATCAGTCATAATTACGGTGATAGATAACAATGACCTGGTTGGTCTAATGGTTACCACACCGGACTGCAAAATCAGGGTCCTGGGCTTGAATAACGTTCAGTCATGGATATAATATTTTCGTGCCGTTGTTTTATGGCTTCCACACTGTTAAAAAGTATGTTAGACTGTTAGATCTTGTTTCAGAACATGGATTAGCTTATAAGCAAGATCCAGCCAGGTATACCAAAAGTCCAGAATCTTATTTTGTAATGCAAACAAAAACATGAATCTTCGCGACGTCTCTGGATCTTAGTAAATTAACTTTCTTCTGCTATGCGAATAATTGTTTCTTAGTGCACTGTTAGCGTAATGCAGAAAGAGGTTTATTGCGGTCTGCAGAAGCATAATCAGGAAGTCGTCGCATTAACTCTTACGTATTCGTATCTTAGTTTTTTTTTATTTGGGATAGATTCATTTATAGAAATTAATTCAACTGTGTTTCACGATTTTAGAAATTTTCCTTATCCTCGTGTGCAAAAATGTTTTTTAAAGTCTGATGTTAATTTATTATCTACCTTTTTATCGTATGCAAATCTTTTAACTCCCGTATCTTTACCACACTGATATCTGTTTTTTTATTGCTACTATCAGATATGGAATGATTACGTATTTTCTTATCAGTGGTTATGTCATAATATAGATATCAGGTAAAGTACATAAAATATATTATTTATGGGTGTAATTTTGAATTTCCACCTCTATTCTCAAACAGCGCCAGCGTGCTAATTTAAAAGTGAACTCAAGAAACTATATAAATAGATTGGTTAAAAGATATTTTTATTTTTTTACGTGAACGAATCCGTATGGTTCCTGCTTTAGCACGTATTTTATTAAAGAATTTATAAATTATGTTTGTTAGGTACGTGAGATTATTTTTGGTGTGCAAACGTCAAACGACATTATAAGTTTTGTATTGTACTGACTTAGGAATACAGAAGCCGAGTTCTTTGTAAAATTCTTTCGTCTACGCTCGCGACAGATGCATAAATTGAAAGCGGCTTGTGAGACAGATCGCTGTTTGTGCCTCGCTCGCAGTTTCAAAGCATCTGCGGTGTCAATGCAAAATAGTCTTAATTCTAAGCTGGTCTCTTCGTTTGAAGTGAACTGAAGAATGTTGGTTTCGCTGATGCTTTAATTAAAATTTGGAGTTATTTTGTGGTAATTATGAGCTTCAAAATACGAATGGTCTCCCCAAATCTATCCGTGCGGAAACATTTACGATGATTATATTATGATGATACGATGCTACGTTCGTTAACTCTATGTTATTTTATAACATATATTATTGTCCCATACACCGTAATAACACTGACCAAGATAATGGTTGGATAACATTCACAGGCAAGTCTTACAATAACAACAGATCCAAGCCTTAAGATCTTGTTTGTGTTGCAAGTTGGGTGACTTCCTTCGGTTGGTCAGACAAGGATAATTGTAAGGTTTACAAAATACAATGAGTCCAGTAGGTCTATTAAAAGTAATCTTAAAGACGCACGCCTACATACACCCGTTGTATCAAGAATACAGCGGAGACACACACACAATAGAAATATAACTATAATCTCGGCCACAGAATATTATAAGAGGGGTTATAAATGCAAAGTAGCGCTTTTGCTTCGGAGACGGCTGTCGCTGTGCTACAATTACTCATGCCCTCTCGCTCGCACCACGCCGCGCCTCTAATGGTGTTATGCAAATCATTGCACAACCTGTGGCGACACGTTCCACGCCTACTTTGCACTTCTAACCCCTCTTTTGTTCTGTGATCTCGGCTATATTCCTGATCATCAGTCATCACGCTCTCGGTCATCCACGCCCGACAGAAGTGGATTTTAGGTAATTAAAAATTTTTTGCTATTATATTCGATAGTGCAAATACCGCAGATACTTAGATAAATGATTGGTCTTTTGAGCGAAGCGAAGACCAATCATTTATCTAAGACTAGAGGCCTGCAGAGGATTGTGCGATCCATGATAGGGGGTCGGACGTTTCTATGAAGATCAGAAACTGCTTATCGATCAATTGTGCTACGCATGAATGAGCATAAGGCATCCTTCTTAGAGGGGTCTAATGTGTGCGTGCGCTTCGTGCGGACGAATGAAGGTCCTTCTGTACTTCGTGGTGCGGTTTACAAAGTTGATAGGGCATGCGGTCCGATAATGCGCTTAACTCGGCAGGGGGAGATGTTGCCGCATAAATCATTGCTAAGTGAGATCGGTCCCGATGTGTGAACTCGTAAATCACCCGTGTAAATGAGGCCCCGCTTGAAACCGACGTTGATGGTGGCCTGTCTTTAAAACACATTAAATAAATTAATCGAATCGACTTTAAAATCCATTAATAGTGTACATTAATAATATTGTTTCTGAAACTTATTATTTGATTTAAGAGTTACGCGAAGACATTTAAAATATTGGTACTTTTATACCTACATAAAAAAGGAAAACACAGGATAAAACTAAGACTAGGTACTATGAGTACATAGTAATCTTAGTTTTGGCCTGTTATGGGGTAAGAGTAACTATAGCCAATTAAATACCTATAATAATGGGAATTTTTATTTAATGATGTAAACAGAGATTGCCAATCAGCAATCAACGACGTCAATAAAAATCAATCAACAAACTCAATATCTAATCGATTTTATAACAATACTTCGATTATAGAAGTTAATCGAAAGATAAGAACTGTACAAAATCACATTAGCCTAGTACTTGAAGTACCGTACTTAATAAGACGTGAAGTACCATCTCAAGTTAAGAAGTATCCTCAGACGGTCCACAAAAACCGTGCAACAGTTGTTGCTTCTGCCGCAGAATCTCAGCTTAATTTCACCAAAAAAGCGGACGAGCTTAAAATATGAGCGACAGTTGCTATCGCTTAAGGTAGAAAGAAATTACTTTAAGAAACACTTTTTGTTCAAGGCTTAAGAGAAGGTTTCACTAAACAGGCTTCAAAGCTGATCAGTCTATCTGAAGGATATCTAGGTATTAAATATTTTTTGTCTCAAACTGTGAGTTTTAATCAAAGTAGCTGCCGTCGTAGTATGCCAGCGTGATAAAGCGCTATCACGCTTTCGCTCTCTCTCTATTTGCGCGCGAACGAACGAGATAAAAAGCGTGATATAGCCGTATCACATCCAACATGCTAGCCCAGCAGGTCAATAATTTGAGATATAGTTACGACCAAGAACGACGACGTTATCTATAGCCAGCGCAGCATGGCAGTTTGATATAGCTTTTTATTTGCAGGAAACGAACGAGATAAAAGACGTGATATAGCAGTACCATGCAAAACATGCTATACGTTATCAGAAAATGCGCCATGTTAAAATTAAAAGTAACTAAAATCTACGAGATATTAATGACAAGAGGTTCTACAGGAAGCGAGGGAAGTATGTCAGGACTCAGAGCCGTCCATGGTCTCTGTCTATCCAGGGAAAAGGGCGTGAGTTGATGTATGTACGTTTGTGAAGCTATGGAACCGCACTAGGTTGGTGCTATTTTAAGCTTTCAATCAAAATGATTCGAACATGGCAAAAATAGTAAAATGCATGTTTTTTTAAATGTTTTTTCAAAATTTTATCAGGTTAGGTTATTTAGATTACTGTTACTGTACCTATATAGTAAATAAAGATATCATTGTTTAAGAATTTAAAAAAATAAAGCGTAAGCATATGATCACGACTATATTACCCGAGGGGGTAGTCAGAGATATTCTGTAACTTCAGAACATCCACGTTTCACTAGTAGTACCGAAACTCTGTCCAGTGTGACGGGTAGTGAGCCCGTCGCCACTTTTAATGGACAGTAGGTACAATACATGCCTCGAAATTGAAGCATGCAGGTTTCCTCACGATGTAAAAATAGAAAATAGTAAAAACACAGTATATTAGGTGTAACATAATTAGCTGAACCTATTTTAAGGGGATGATCAGACTCATCAAAGACTGCAATGTATGGGACAGCTGATTTTTATTTCGCGATTTTTGTTTCGCGATTTCGATATTGGTCCCATTGAGAAAGTTCTTCAGTTTGTTGGTCTGATCATCCCCTTAAATAAAATAGTATTAGTTAATAAATACGTAGGTATAACGTAGTTAAGGCCAGGATATCCCGAACCACCTGTTTTTGATAAAGCTGTAAACATAGTAATATTCGTTTTTATGATTCGCAATAAATATATGTTTTAGTTTAATATACTTTCTTGATTATTCAACGGTTCAAAACACGATACTTGTAACTTGCCTCGATAAAAAAAAATCACAAAGATAGGATGTTTTTGATTGTTTTTCTTGTTTTACTTGAAGATTATCAGGTTTTAAGTAACAATAATCACATGTAAAAATAGGTAATAACATATCAAAGAATATTTAACGATTACTTTTTTAAATAAATGTTTTAATATTTTTAAATATCAAATTATATAAAAGATCCTGTGATCCTGCTTTCAATTAAAGTGGGATGGCTAATTGCAAACGTATGCTTGTAAGAAAGAGACGCTTGCACTGGGATAACCTGCCCTTAATGACGACGCAGTAATTCCAACTTAACTCTTGTAAGTAAAATCACTGTAGTTTATTACAGTACTTAGTCTATAACTGTCTATTACAAAATCATTTGAAGGTTTAACACTAGCAGTAAAACAGTGATAGCTAAACGAGCGGAAACTGGCAATTAAAGAGAACTCTAATGGTTTTATTTTAACTTACAAATGCTTTACAATCCCTGACATGCGTAGAATAATTATCATATTGAAGCTTATTGAAGTGCGATTTACCGGTGAGAAGAAATTAATCAAAAAAACATTTGTTCCCATAGAGATCTAGAGAGATGCCAACCAACGCGCTGAGTGCTGCCCTAACTGTCGGTTGCAGAAAAGCGTATTAAAGTTAATCCTCCATTAAATCTCTTGCTATCACTTTTTGTCTTGTTGACGTAGTAGAAGCTATCAAGAGATTTAATGGAGGATTAACTCTAATGAGCGTTTCTGCAATTGAGTGCTAGTGTCGCATTACCACCAGTACCACGCGATAGACAGTATTTTGTTAGCTTGAATGTGTTCATTATCGATTGCGGTATCAGAACTAAACGTTTGAATAATCTTTAGTATAACGCAAGCATTGTAATCTATTTACACATAATATCTCGACGGGCTTTAAGCCTCATAATATATTGAATCCTTACTGTCGCGAGTAATGTGTTCCGTTTTTGCGCATATTGCTGCGACACTGGCCCCGCCCCCTTTTCACATCTCCCTTTAGTTTTTGTGATCTGTGGTTGTTCCATTCTATTCCATACATTTAGGTCAAGTCACCATTAACGTTTTCTATGAAACAGAAGATTTTTTGTCGCGATATCTATTTTGGTCCAATATAGTGAAAGCTGTTCAGTTTGATGGCCAGAAACACCCCCTTAAGTATGTAACGCAAGTATTAAGTATTAAGTTTACACCCTGTTAAACATACAAACATAGCCCGTTATATTCTTCGTATATTCTAAATAGAGGCCCCGTAATTGTACGTTAACGTTAGTATTAATTGACTTAGGATAAATAACTATCGATACGCCGGCGTAATTAGCTTGATGATCGGCTTTACTATAGGCATATTCGTTAGCATAGTGTAGTGCTACTTGCCTCTGTTTTAGAGTAAATGTTCAAAGCTACCTGTTTAGATTTAATCAATTTTAACTGTACTAATAAATTTCTAACAAATGAACATTTTCATTTCTGTTTAATTATTATCAGTTATTATAGCAATACATATCCATCGGGTTTACAATTGGCACGTTGAAATAAAAAAATATTTGAAAATCAAGTTAAAAATAATCGAGAAAAGTTGATTAGTGAGATTTTTTCTCACTTTTTAATTTTTTTGCATAATTTTGTTGTTATTAATTCTACTATTGATGGCATATCACACCTCCTTCCAGTTTCAAAATGACCCTGATTCCATAGTGTATGTCCCACTCGAGGCCTCCTCTCAATAATGGTGAGACGAGCGACTCTACAAAACGGGTTCTCAGTGCTGATTGGTAAGATTTTCGGAGAGTAGGGTTCAATGATGAATGAGATTTTTTAAAAGTTCTCTAATTACTCAGATGGTGTTGTTCATTGCTTCATATATAAAAGTGTGCAAAATCATGTTAAGACTGTGCCCGTTCTTGTTTTTTTACGGAAAGGCCAAGGGATAGCATAGAGCCCATATCCAGCCAATCAAAACATATTTTCAAATTATCGATTAAAATGGTTCGTAATTAACTAAATATTACAAAGATATGTTTGAATCTTGTTGATCACCTTTTTCTTTTTATTTTATTTTTAGGAACTACATTTAGAAATTTCGAACGCTGTCATCATCATCTGTGGCGCCATTCTATAGCGATCGCCACGAAATTTACTGGAAAAACGCCCTAAGAACATCATTATCATTATCTTATGTACGCGCTACGCTCTTGTCGGTGGAGTATTCGTCAATCCAGTCTATTTTCCGCTAGTACCTTAAGCATGCTATGTTATCTTAGTACAAACTAAGTGGAATGCTGATTTTCCATAGACAGTTTCCGCAATCTATCGGTTATGTTTCGAAGCACTTTGTGTTGAACTAGGTTTCATATCGGAGTAACAGCGCACTACACTGCGCTGCGCTGTAGTAGTGAGAGATTTCGCCCATATCAATCACTATCATGTTGGTCTAGCGGTCTAGACAACCGGCTTATGATCCGGGTAGCTAAGGTTCGATCCTCGTGTCGGCCGATCGTCTTTTTCAATTTATTTCATAATGTGGCGCCCCCTAGTGCTAATAAGCGGCAACGCATAGGGACGTTCTAAAATTCGAGGCGAGTTACTATCTATATCCAATATACATATTAATCTATGGTCTTGAGTTCTTGATACGACACATGACATAAATCTGTTCCTTCTTTTGGGCTAGATAACTCTGTCTAGGTCTTCCACTGCCTCTCTTCCTCTCTATGAACAGGTATGTTACCTTAAATTGTTACTCAGATTATCTCGAATAACATTAGTTCCTATGAATATGAAGTGCTTGAGTTTCCACAATATATATTTCAATCAATGTTATACATAGCTGTCGAGACAAACATTATCACGTCTTGCTATACATAATGTAATTTATCAGCCGACAACGTGTTTAAATCATACTTTACGATCGGTTAAATGCGAAATAAGATCTTTACGAGCTTGTTCCTGGTTTCTAGAAGCGCCATCTATATTTCAGTCAGTGTTCTGTGTACGCTTATGATGTTCAGTTGTGTGCGATGTTTTACTGCCCAGAGCGTGCGGAGTCCAACTAGACAGTAAATTACTCGTATCACGGCCTGGTATGTCATAATATGTGGAAGGCTTTTGTTTTATTACAAGAGCTATGGTTAATCTATTGCCTAATTATACCTTGTGTACTCTATGATTTCTCTTTCATTAAGATTTGAATGTGCTGATTTGTTATAGCTTTCTTTTTGTGAGAATAGTCAATATTTAGAAGAGTGGTTGAGTTGGTTTTGCGACTTTCAAACGTTAATTAAGGGCCGTTTATATTATCTAAGAATGAAAGGAAAGCTGGTACACACGGCGACACATCAAGCTATACAAAACCAACGTAAGCTGGCCGCGCGCAGGTCGAGTAACTTATAACGTCGCGCGGCCAGTTTATGTTGGTTTTGTATAGCTTGATGGGTCGCCGTGTGTACATTAACTAGTTCAAAATATAGGCTGACATATAGTTTAAAATAGCTTGTTCTCATGTAGACAAAATTAAGCTTATTGGGTATTTCATTTCAATAAATGACACATATTTATGTTGAATTTGAATCCCAATTTTTTTTCACTTGTGAACCAAAACATCTGATTTGTATGAAAAGCACAAATATTTTTTACGTAAATCGAAGAGATAAATTTTAAATACATCCTTCTTAATATGCACACAGATTTTTAAGGGGATGACCAGACCATCAAACTGAACAACTTTCTCTATGGGACCAACATCGAAACCGAAAAAAAAAACAGAACAGTTTTTTCGCGAATTCGATGTTGGTGCCATAGAGAAAGTTGTTCACTTTGAATGAGGGTCTGACGATCCCAGAACCTTATAGAGTTCAGTTATCGATTCTGTCCTCCAATGTTTTTCCACTTAATTTTTCAGTGCAAATTATAATTAACTTTTAAAACTAATAAGACTCAGTGACAGACGTAAAGGATTCAAAAGGTGATGATTGTCAGACAAAATGACAGGCGTTCGTTATGTTAATGGAGCATCGCTATATACCTGTCATTAATTATGACGGGTGGGTGTATCGTTCGAATGGAGGTCTGAACGGAATGTCCAGACTGATCGGGTATCTTGATCTTTAGTCCAAATATTGAACGGAGATACGGTTTGATTTATTATCATTAATACATTTAAAGTTTGAATCTACGAAGTACTTAGTTGTTTGTAGGTACTTGTATTGTTTTGTTATTTTAGCTATCAAAAGTCTTAAGTATTAAAAAATATAATTATACAGGGTGAAATTGATATCATTAGCATCCTTTTAATCTAAGAGTCTACCCATCAAACTGAACAACTTTTACAATGGGAGAAAACCGTGACACATTTGACAGATTTTTATTATTTGTTGTTTTACTTTAGAGTATTGTATGGGATAGGAAATTTTTTTACGCGATTTCGATATTGATCCCATAGAGACGTTGTTTAGTTTGATGGTCTGATCATCCCCTTAAAATAGTTTCAGCTAATTTAGTTAGACCTTATATACCTACTCTCTGTTATTTTACCATAAGTACTATAATCATACCAAAGGCACGTATGGATGAATTGCCGATTTTGTGATAGAGTAAAAACAATAAACCCTGACCAAAACACGTTTCTTGTATAGGGAGCCTTACTATAGTAATTTTTTCACTATTGGCATATGTATTTTTTTATTATTTGTTAGCAAACCCAAAATAATAGCAAATATTCTGTAAAGAAATCAACTCTCTACTTATTACGGTTCAAAAGATACGGCCCTTTAGAGCTAGGACGAACGGATAGGCGGACAGCGTAGGCTTTGTAGTAGGGTCGCTTTGGCACCCTTTGGGTACAGAACCCTAAAAAAGAAGTACCTGTTTTAGTCAAAATTAAGTGGCTGTAAGTAGCCTGTAAGCTTCTTTATTTATTTTCATTATGTTCCGATGGTAATAAATGTCAGATTTATTTTATTTATCCATTCCATAAAATAAATATAACGGTGTAAAATACGTATGCACACAATTTGGCGCTAACAGGAAACCGGGCCGGATGCTGGGCCCCCGGCAGCCATGTCAGCAAGAATCAACTTCCCCTACGTAAATATAAATAATATCTACCTAGGTATATATTCCCTTCATATTCTGATGTTACATTTAAATTTAAGAGTTTTTAAACTCTTTTAGGAAGCTGTGTGGTGCGGCTTGATGAACCATGATATTTCTTTCCATTTTTTTTAAAGAAGCGACTAAGTGTAAGTGATAAAGCTCCTTAAGCAGAGTTTTTATGGGCCTATCATACTATCACTGGACAGGTCATGCCGGCCTGAAACCTTAAATATGCTAATAGACAGCCTTGCTACAACTTTTTTACTGCAAACTTACATGATAGATTATAGTTATAGCAAAGTTCTGCCTCGAAAAAGATGATAGCCACTAGTTTATGTAGGTAACGTATTATGATTTTAGTCTAGTTCTAAATATAAAATTAATGTTCTAAATAATAAATAAATAATCTTGGACATTGCACACAAATTATCTAGTCACATTTTAAGTGCTAGAATCCAGCCTGGACTTGTATTATGACGACTAGACAACGATATAGAATACATATATAGATACAAACATCTGGTAAAAATATTCATATTCATCATACGAATATTGGTTCCTTACGGGATTCGAACCCGCGACGCTCGGCACAGCAGGCCGGTTCACTACCGACTGTGCTAAGCTTTATTTCACTGTCTTCGATATTGGTTTTAAAATCTACAACGCTCTTTTTTAGTTCTTTTCAAATTATGTGATATTATTATATCCTGAGAAACTGGCCAACTGTTGCAAAATATTGCCGTAAGTAACAAAAAGACAATATTATTTTTAATTACCCCGCCCCGTTATGTTGTACATGTCGTTGATGACAATAATGCATGTAACTTCTCTTCTCTTTTCAAAATATAATAATTAATCACTATGCTTTCAAATACCCCTTTTCCTTCCACAAACTAGTTCAGATTATAATAATGAATAGAAAACAATTGTAGCCCAGCGGGAGTAGCGCCACTTGTCGGTCCACCAGCAACCAGCATTCGCAATGAATATTCATCTAGACTCTAACCGTGCAGTAACTAAGCAATATCAATTAACAATACACTCGTTCAGCATATTATAGAGCTGTTGCCGGCTATTAGATTATAATATCTATGTATAGCGTGAGAATCATTTGTGGTTAAGCTTCGTTAGGTTAGTAATCTCACGAGGATGTTTATTGTGGAAGTAGTTGTAGCAGTTTAAGAAATAATCACTTTGAAACCCGGACAGAATATGGAAAACAAAATATTCTTATTAAGGGAGTGATACTGTTCGATGGTCTACAATGTAATATTTAAATCTCTAAATATTTTTAAAAACACATTGAATACATGCATTTCTTGCTAACATTAGTATGTTAAAATGATGTATCTACATTTAATAAATTGTTAACCTTTCTATCTTATGCCAATTCGTTGAATTATTAACTATGTATTATCTTTAAGTGAACCGTAATTGTTCTTTTGGGAAAAATAATACGTGTCTTTAAATCGAAGTACAAACGGCGACACATCAAGCTATACAAAACCAACATAAGCTGACCGCGCGTAGGTCGAGTAACGTATAGCATCGCGCGACCAGCTTATGTTGGTTTTGTATAGCTTGATGTGTCGCCGTTTGTACTTCGATTTAAAGACACGTATTATTTTTCCCAAAAGAACAATTACGGTTCACTTAAAAAAACTTGATGTGTCGCCGTGTGTACCTGTAAAAGGATTTATGGCTGCACCTTCGCAAGAAACTTGGGGTTTTATGGCTTTATGCAGTTGTTCTTGTATGTAATTTTGCAAATGATCCTCTGTGGTGTTCTATTGAATGTCTGAAACACTTTAATACCTTTAGAAAAAAAAAGTTGACACCAAATTTTTCTTTCTAAAAATATTACAGATACAGATTCAGTTTTTTTTTTCTTTTTACAGTTTTTCAATGTTTTCCAATCTGTATCGAGCTGTAAAAATATAAAGTTATGGGAAGAAACACTGCATCCTAATATTTTTGCATATAATCGTAGCTCTATTTACCTATGTATTGCTCCGGAACGGGTAAGAAGTTCTTGGGTGCCGTATCGCTTGCGTAGATTTAAATCATTCCTCTTTATTTACTCCCCTACGGGCGGATTTTGAAGAACCTCCTCGCCTATTTGCATACGTCGTAAATAATTACTTCAATTGTAGACGTATTTTTTTTTTGGGTTACAAACTTTGCTACAGCCACAGTATA
This sequence comes from Agonopterix arenella, assembly GCA_927399405.1. NCBI lineage: Eukaryota > Metazoa > Arthropoda > Insecta > Lepidoptera > Depressariidae > Agonopterix > Agonopterix arenella. The sequence goes on along the minus strand of OV656691.1, from coordinate 14,863,251 downwards.
ATAATATGCATACGGTTCAAAAAAATTAGTTAAAACTATTTTAAGGGGACGATCAGTCAGACCATCAAACTGAACAACTTTTTCTATGGCTCCAAAATTGAAATCGCAAAAAAAGAAACTCCTGTTCGACCCAAAACATTTGGGTCGAATAGGATTGCAGTTTTATATGGAAGACCTGATTTTTTAATTGCAATTTCCACATTGGTTCCGCACTCCTGGAGTAAGATTTTTTAAAGTAAAATCAGCAGTAAAAAGATGCATATCTCCGTTGTAATTTTGACATTTTCCACTGCTGAGTTCAACGTGTGAGTTTCAAAAATCTCACTCCAGATCATCCCCTTAAAATAATACATTTTGTTAGACCTACTGTTCATGTATATTTCCATGTGTACAATAAAGTGTTAAAATAAAAAAAATAATATCCAGTTGTCGCAAGGCTCACTTTTAATCGTATTTTGGGGTTTCCAGAACAAAACAATAATCAACTTATCAACAATACATAGCTTAACGTTGGCACTATATGAATATTGGTCAAACAGTTAAAGCTATCGTTTATAAGTTAATCAGAACACGACGGTTGTTAAGCTGTTCTAGATTTCTTAACATTTGCAACTAAATATTATTATACTCATGCTTGTTTTTATGTTCATTAACTATTTTGTTAATTCCTGCTATAGTCTGTTAAAAAAGCAAATGCATTCTAGATATTCCTTGGTGTAGTTCTATCTCCAGTAATACCGGCTGCAGTTCAAGTACTAGAATGTATACTATTAACATAAACTTTGCTCCTAGTGGCCGTTGTAGGTTCTTGCATCTTGTACTACACCGGATCATGAATGCAAAGTAGGATATTTGGTATTAAATTGTGCATGGGTACCTATTATATAAGATACATTTATGTGCATGTCTATTTTAATTAAGTTCACTTTACTTATGGATAATTGAGGTAGAATTGGCTAGCCTTTTATCTTTTGTTCAACGGAGAACACTTGGCTTCTGTACCGACGAGTTTTTCTTTGTAAATATAGAATACGAGCGTTAACCCGTTTGTCCGCACAAATTATATACCAGATTTTCAGTCAGAATATAAGCTATCAAACAAAAAAATTCTCATCAAAATCGATTCAGTAGTTTTTGCGTGATGCTCGTTCAAACAAACAAACACACAAACAAACAAACAGACAGACAAAAAATCCAAAAATTGATGATATGGAATCAGGGATACCTAAAAACCATATCGTAACTTTTTTTTTGTTAATATCTTCAATGTACAGACAAACTTGCTGTTATAGTTTTATAATAGTTTAGATTCGTTGTAACTGTGACCTTGACTGTCTATGACAGTGTGTGTAGTATGTGTGAGAAAATTTTTTTGTGTTAGGGCAGGGTGCATTACTTTATTGTGTGATTTGTACTCGTGATACTGAACAACTTTCCCAAGGGAACAAAGGGAACGTTTGTAAGTACTTTACATACAAACGTTCGATCAGCTGATTGCATTTAGTATCGTAAGGCCACCATTTTTAGGGTTCCGTAGTCCAACAAGGAACCCTTATACTTTCGTCCATTCTACCTGTCTGTATGCCCCGCCTCAATAACTCGCTCATTTTTGAAATAATTTTTTTCGACACCCTACCCATACAACGAAAATGTGTTTCGAAAAAAACATTTTTTTTTTAATAAATCGAGTGAGGTATCTTTGAATAGGTCATGTCCAATGGAACAAGACTTCTATAGAAGCTTGTGTCTCGAGATATTTGCGTCTTGAAGATTTCTTAAGTTATTAAAGCTATGTTAGGAGAAGATTTTTATGAAATGACTACGGAACCCTAGCTTGGGCGAGTCCGACACGCTCTTGGCCGGTTTTTTTTTTTTTGCTAATTTCCTCTTCATTTCTTAAGGAAAAAAGTACTGTATCATGACATGAGTAAAATCAACTCTTAAAGTATTGCAACTGTTTACTCTAAAACCCTGAATAAAATTGTCACTTTAGATTTACGATGTAGATTCTTGCTTCCACATGGGGGTTTTCGCCTTGTGAATTGACACAATGACAATTGTAAAACATGATAAATATCTACAAATTAACTACTTTCAGATTTTTTACTTATGCTGTGAGATCTTGCTTCTTGCAAAATTTCAAGATTCTAGGTTAACGGGAAGTAATAGGTTTTGATGAAGATTGAATTTTTTACACGTCCAATGGACCGTTTGTCATTTGTATTATATTTAATATTAATTTTGATTTTATACCTCATCCCTTTCCTGAGAAAAAGGGCCTTGACAGACGGACGGACAACAAAGTGATCCTATAGGGGGATCTTTTTTTTGCTTTTGAGGTAAGACACCCTAAAAAAGATTTCACAACTCGTATATTCAAAACTCGCGTAGAATCTAGCGAGATAAGTGAAATATTAACGTAGTGAAAATCGCGCCACGTTTAGTTATGGAGTTTTAGGCACGTTACAAAAGATAAATCAAGTTTATGTGACATTTTCTGCCACACTTGAATTTATGTTTCTATGTGACTCCGTTTCCTCTAATGTATTCCTTTAGTGGAATATTTTTACGTCATAAAAATCTTGAAACGTGTAATCTAGGATTTTTCCCGATTCTCTTGGAGGTAGAAAAGGTGGAAAAATTCAAACTGTTCCTTGCTAAGGTAATTTGATGCTTTTATATTAACTTTAGCGTCTAGACGTAGATTTAAGACTGCTTGTGCTCTGAATATATCATTCGTAGTAACATTTATCTTGTACATAAACCTAGCTGCCATTTTAGCGGTTGCAACGTGTAGTTTAGCGGGTGGATTGCATTTTGTATCGTTGTGATAAAGGTCATTGTTGTTTTACTTTTGGATATATAGTTTATTATGGGTAATAATTTTGTAATGATGTGTTTTTATCTCTATATGTATAATAAATTTTAAGCGCTTCGTAATAATAAAATTGGGAAAATGGAACTCTTGGCGGATATCATACGGCGCTGAAACTGCATTTTGTAGTCAGTGTGGTATATTATGTGGGTAAATGAAAAATAGATTTAAATTAAAATTATTTTCAATGTCACTAGGTATATCATCATCACAGCCTATATAGGTCCCACTGCAGGGCACAGACCTACCCTCAAGGAGGGTGTATGGGCGTTAGTCCACCACGCGTGCCCACTGAGAATATATCGAACAAATACTATATTATTATGTATATGTAATCTATCCATCTATCTATTATAAAACTGTAACAGAAGTGTGTACATTGAAGATATTAACAAAAAAAAAGTTACGAGATAGTTTTCAGGTGTCCCTGATTCCATATCAGCAATTTCTGGATTTTTTGTCTGTCTATTTGTTTGTTTCTTTGAACGAGCATCATGCAAAAACTACTCAACCGATTTTGATGAAACTTTTTTGTTTGATAGCTTATGATTTGACTTAAAATCTGGTATATAATTTGTGCGGACGAAGTCGCGGGTTAAAGCTCGTAACATCTAATAAAATTGTAAACTTACCGATGATGTACATTGAAGATATGTGCAAAAATAATTATTGGGGGTGTTCAGAATACATAATGGAATACATACATTAAGACCATTTTAGATTTTTGTCGGTTTGTCTGTTTGTTTGTACACGCATCACTAAAAAACTACTGAACCGATTTGGATATGGATTATCGTAAAGGCTTTATTTCATCGCAAATTATGAGTATTTAAAGTCAGTGGTCCGTGCAATATATTTTATGCAATTCAACCGGATTTAAAAATAAAAAATAAAGCCGCTTCTCTAATTAAAGTAATTTAATAAACTGAATAGTACAGGCTTGTCAGGACAAAAAAAAATGTTCCTAACGAATATATTAACAGCTCAATATTGCTCCTTATTGTTCTCGAGCCGACGCATACGTGACTTGATTTAAATAAAAAAATCTCCGAATTTAAACACAAAGAACTATAATTAGGTCTGATAATAAAAAAATACTGCATTTATCGTACCGGTCGACCGGTTACTATGTAAATCATTATGATAATGTAGAATTTAACATAAATGGAGTAGAATTTGTAGAGTCATGCTTTGAACTATTGAAGCGGGCTGGGGTACTGGCAAGGGTGATACAGCAATACGTATTGCTGCATGGTCCACGTAAATACCTACTATTTTTTTACGTTACAAAAGCTTAAAATAATTCTTTTGAAGGGTTTCTGATGAAGGATTAGCCACCATACCTCAACTTAACTTGATTAGTTATTTCATTTTGTTTCTGATAAAAGAAAAATATGCTATGAATGCGCTTTTAAAAGGTGGTTGGCAGTTCTAGAAAATTTTCTGACCGCACATGTATTCAAAAAACATTGTCGTTTAGTCGCCTCATTAGTAATCGGGCGTTTCGACAGGGTGAACTTGATGTCATTAGCATCCTTTTAAACTAAGAGTCTACCCATCAAACTAAACAACTTTTACTATGGGAGCAAACCGATCGGAGCAAAAAAAATCTGCTGTTCCGTACTCAACTGCACCCGCCGCCGCTGCCTACTCAACTTAAATGTATGCAACAGCAGATTTTTTTTGCTCCAATTGGTTTGCTCCCATAGTAAAAGTTGTTCAGTTTGATGGGTAGACTCTTAGTTTAAAAGGATGCTAATGATATCAATTTCACCCTATATAAGTATAGAGAAGAGAACTCAAGAGAAGAACTAAAGAGGTCTACGTAGACGGTAATTAGAAAATGCCAGGTTAAAAGTAGGTAGCCGAAATCAACGGGAATATATATAAAAAAGAAAGCTTTTACCCGCGACTACGTTGGCGTGGATTGCAGAAAACTTCAGCACCCCGTTGCTCCCCTTTAGGAGTTGATATACGAAAAATCCTTTCTAGAATATACATTCCGAATTGCATAGGCTGCTTTTCCACTACTTGAGATGTGCGACACGGGTAGGTAAAATTGGCCAATGAGAGTACTTCAATTTCCCAATGACGTGATCGAGCGATTGCACTATTGGCTGATTTTTTCCTCGCTCACCGCCGCGTTTCCTAGCAGTTATCGCTGGTGGAAAAGCAGCCTAAGCTCTGTTTTATAAGTACAGAAGATAGATGAAATGTTACCTAGAATATTATATAATTAACGCTGACCTCCTTTGACTTTCATCATGTCTAATAATCCATACTTTACGGCGACATCGTGGGCGTCCAATTTAATATTATTGTCTCTTGTATTGAACATCTTAATTAACATCGAAGGTTCATTAATAATGCCATTTCGTATGAGATTGATTTTGACGATGTAGTATTACGTCGTCAAAATCAAAGAGTTCGTCTTCTCTTGTCTTCCCAGCACGAGTTTACTTGCGTATATCCCTTTATTTTAGTTTCATCTAAGTTACCATAACTTCGATTAAACTAAGAGGGAGTATTGCTCGCAGAACAGAAGACCGGGGCCGAAGAGTTTTTGAGTGGTGACTGCTTACCGGAAGGCGCAGCCCCCCCATGGTGGTCCGACGATCTGGTGAATGCGGCGGGATCTCTTGGGATGAGGACAGCGCTGGACCGGTCGTTGTGGCGATCCTTGGGGAAGCAGTACACCGTGGAGTGTCCGCGCCCAAAATTCACTAGTTTTGGCAATTCATTAGTATCGGTGGTAGCTTTGCCATAATTGGCGTACAGCCGCGGGGCGTCGTGTCAATAAGGAGATAAAGCCGATAAGGAGACAAAGAAATGTCACATGCTTCTTACATGACACTTCTTTGTCCATCTTCCATGTACACAACATGGAACTGGAACTTCATCATATCAGCCGAGAGACGTCCACTGCTGGAGCCTCCTAAGCCTCCCCCAAAATGGGGGAATTTGCCATAATCGCCACGCTTGGCAGGCGGGTTGGCGATTGCAGTTGGATTAAATGTGTGTACTCAGAGGATGCTGCTGCCCATCCTCCGGTAGATCCCTTAGTCGCCTTTTACGACACCCACGGGAGGAAATGGGATGGTGCTATTCATAGCCACACGGCAATTAATTACAAATTTTATTTTGAAATTATGATTAAGAAATGCTATTATTTGTTTTGAATTACCATTTAACTATCTTTGAAAAAAAAGTTCAATAAAATATGTAATGGTTTGAGCAATTCTATCGAATAGTAATTTATATTATAAAAAATATGAATCAAATTTGATAATTACAGTTTGAAATACGAAAATGTTCATGGCAATGGTAGTTCTCGGTTAATTACATAACTTATTATTGGTAATAAATTGGTAATGAATGTCGTAGTTGATAGTAAACGATAGATTCACAGCGTTTGATGGGCATTTAAGTAAATTAATTAATTGTAAACTTTTAATTAATGTTATAAATTGAGAATAATTGAAGACAACTTTACATCTTCTCAAGATAAATACGAAAGATACTTCATTAATCCTATTTATTAAATGCACAACCTTTGAAGTTCAAAGTTCATTAAAATTGCTAACTTATTGTATCAGATAAGAATGGTAAATGCAGATGCGCTGTAATAAAATAAATTAGTAATTAAAAGAGACATTCTGAAATATGAGAAAATATATTTTATTTATTTTTGTGTTAGGTTTTAGGTTAGGTTGTTTTAGGTTTTCATTTGATTTTTCCGACATTTATACAGGGTCCTTCTTAATATGCTGACACTTTTCACCAAAGACCTGGCACCAACATCGAAATAGCGAAAAAAAATCTGTTGTCCCATGCATTTGCTTTGGCTCGAGTAGGTTTGCAGTTTAATATGGAACAACTATTTTTTTCGCAATTTCGATGTTGTTGCCATAGAAAAAGTTGTTCAGTTTGACGGTCTGATCATCCCCTATAAAGTGTCGGTATTTTAAGAAGGACCCTGTATAAGTGTCGGAAAAATCAAATGAAAACCTATAACATAAAAATAAATATAATATATTTTCTCATATTTCAGGATGTGATTTTGTGAAGCATATTCAATAGGTGCAGTAATGTGGGAGAAATTGAGGCGAGGCATATAGACAGACAGACAGAATGGACGAAAGTATAAGGGTTTCTTGTACTACGGAAGCCTATAAAGCAGAATCTTGGATTAAAAAGAATAAACAAAACTTTATTATTTTCAATATTTGTATACATATATGTATAGAGTCCTTCTTAATATGCTGACACTTTTTTAAGGGGATGATCAGACCGTCAAATTGAAGAACTTTCTCTACGGCACCAACATCGAAATCGCGAAAAAAACATCTGCTCTTCCATACAAAACTGCAAACCTACTTGAGTCAAGTGTATGGGACAGCTGATATTTTTTTCGCGATTTCGATGTTGGTCCCATAGAGAAAGTTGTTCAGTTTAAGCTGTGTGAAAAAAATAGGATTCTTCAAAGCGTCATATATCATGAAGTACTAACAGTAGGAGTATGATTTGCGTATATGTGTAAATTGAACATATAATTGAAGTTTTGATTAGAGCCAAAACACTATTAAAACACATTTTCTCGATAGAAAAACAAGCCAAAGTAGCCTCCGTCTTTATCGATAAACGCTTGGAACTGCTAAACGGTGAATAATAGAAACACGAGACTTGATTTAAAAAAAGAGATTGATATTTTACAAATTTTGATTAGATCAGAATTGTACTTACATAAATAGTACAATCACAATTAAATAAAGTTTGTTTTACGCTTGCGTCTTTTCAGGCGCGCGCGCCGCCTATAAGCTATCACACGCCCATTTAGCTTCAATTATTATTCGACATAGGCCCTTAATGGTCTGATCATTCACTTAAAAACGTGTCAGCATATTAAGAAGGACCCTGTTTGTTTCTCACCCATCCGCTTTGCTTCAAATTACTATGCGGTGCTTGCGCCAATTTCCAAAGAAAACCAATAGCCCAGTTTTACGCCACTGCTTTTATTGAAAACCAACGAACAGCGACGTTTTCACCTTTTTTGTTCAGCCACAATAACTCTTCCGTTTGCTATTTACTTTTCTTGTGTATTTAGGAGTATTTTGATTTGAAATTGGAAAAGGCTGTGTCGTAGAAATTGAATAGTTTTTGGTTGAAGTGGTATAAACTAGCAGTGGACGCGACTTCGTCGGCGCAGACCACTGAATTTCAATACACATAACTTTTGATTCAATGAACTGATTGCGATGAAATAAAGTTTATCCAAACTAATCCTATGCCTTTGTGAAAACCCCATCCAAATCGGTTCAGTAGTGTTTAAGTACGACCCACTGAATTTATTTGTAAATAACCACCAATGAATTTTTGTGCAAATATCTCTAATATACTTACAATGTTATTATAATATGTCCTATAGATAGATATAGGTATCGATAGATAGTCTTGTTGTGTTATTTTGTACCGTTAGAAGTATTAGCAAAGTGGTAGAATGTACCCTAACGCCTACGAGATGGTTCTTTATGGTAGCAGGCACCCACAGCTGTCACTGCAGCCTTGTTGCGTGGTCACACTACACAGGACGGGCTGCATGCTTAATGGGTTTGATGATCTATTTAAGTTGACGAATTGTACAAGTAATGCTGGTAACTATGATAGTTTTAAAGGGTACGAGCGTTAACCCGCGACTTCGTCCGCACAAATTATATACCAGATTTTAAGTCAGATCATAAGCTATCAAACAAAAAAAGTTTCATCAAAATCGGTTCAGTAGTTTTTGCGTGATACTCGTTCAAACAAACAAACACACAAACAAACACCCAAACAAACACACAAACAAACAGACAGACAAAAAATCCAAAAATTGGTGAAATGGAATCAGGGACACCTAAAAACCATATCGTAACTTTTTTTTGTTAATATCTTCAATGTACAGACTAACTTCCTGTTACAGTTTTATAATAGTATAGATAAGTAAATTAATATACTGTTACTGAATAGATACTAGTGTTAACTTAACTTAACTTAACTTGGTAGATTGTACCATAAAGGTTCCAATTTAATATAATGTCAGTTTTGAAAGGGGATGATCAAACCATCAAACTGAACAACATTATCTACGGATCTAAGGTGCTGTTTATACAGAAGAGACGTGTGGCGGGGGCGGATTGTCAAAGTAACACCAATATAAACCTTATAGTACGTAGCATAGCGTCGTTTTTGACGTAAAGGAAAATCGCGCCCGCGCCATCAAGCGACGTCGCCTGGAGACGCGGACATAATTCTCCAAACGACGCTATGCTACGTACTATTTATAAGGTTTATACTGCCGCAGCCGCACCCGGCCACGTCCGCACCACGTCACTTCTATATAAACCGCGCCTAATATCAAAATCGCAAAAAAAAATAGCACTACCATACAAAACTGCAAACCTACTCGACCCGATTGTATGGGACAGCAAATTTTGTTTCGCAACTTCGATGTTAGTTTATTTTTATTTCTTTTATATTCGGAAGATTTAAAGCATTACAATTTTGTTAGTATTCTTATATAAATCTAGACGCCAATTAAAAATCTTCACATTTAAAAAAGTCTTATAGAAAAAGTGGTTCCGTTTGATGGTCTGATCTCCCCATAAAATTGTTTCAGGCTAATTTTGTTAGACCCTACATAATATAGCCGGTGCTATTTCTTGACAATATAATTATGTCGTAGTACTGTTCAAGAATCGTGAGGTCGTTGTATGGACAGCCAGGGGTGTGGTTCTGTTAAAAAGGATTTAAAATAAACCTCATTCCATATTTATTTGTAAACTGACGATTCATGCATTTTACTGTAGCAGCCCTTGACATAGGTACACAAGCTAAGCAAGCTCACAGCATTAGTCCCAGCATGTAGGTGGGAGCTATTTTGAAGCCATTCGAACATGAATGAATTTTGAAATGAAATAATCGAATATATTTTATTGTCATATCCTGAGTCCACCCAGAACGTCTATTCCTGCAGAAGGAAAACAGATTTTTTTTATGATTATTATAACTCGGTTGTTAACTTTTAAATTATATTCTCAAAATTTGTTTCAAAAGGGGTAGCAATTAAATTCAGAGCTCACTCATGATTGCCACTCAACTTTTATTATACTATGCAAATTTTTAATATGAAATTTACACTACATTATTTTTCCATATTACGAAGTATACATGGTCCTTTTTAATATGCAGACGGTTTTTAAAGGGAATGAAAAGACCATCAAACTGAACAACTTTCTATATGGGACCAAAATCGACATCGCGAATAAAAAAAATCTGCTCGACCTAAATGTAGGTATGGGACGGCATTTATTTTTAGCGGTTCCGTTGTTGGTCCCATCGAGAAAATTGTTCAGTTTCGTGGTCTGATCATCCTCATAAATAAAAACTGTCATTAAATTATGTTGGACCCTGAAAACGGAAAAAATAATGTACTTTTAAATTGGCTGACAATGAATACGGTCTCTGAATTTAAAGTCCTACGGAATTATCTATCGATCTTACAAATAGCACCTTGGCCGTGCGCAGTGCCAACAACACGGCATGGACAGTAAGATCTATCTGTTTGGATTACGTGCGCTCGTGACCGTGTTTTACTTTTACTTTTTTTTCTTAAAGTCCTTAAGGTAGGGCTGGTCCATTGTTTCTTCAATCCGTCGTAGAGATGTGGGTGACAATGTTTTTCTAGTGAGTTCAAAACGTGCTATGGATTTAAAATAAGTAAGGGATATACTTAAGAAGTTATTGTTCATGATTTTAGTTGCATTTGAGTAGTCTTATTTCTCTGGTCATATACAGATATTTTGAAGTCAGAAACAGTCAGAGATATTTTAAATAATGGAATATTTACAATCCTACCTACCAATTCTACAGGGTGAAATTGATATCATTAGCATCCCTTTAAACTAAGAGTCTACCCATCGAACTGAACAACTTTTACTATGAGAGCAAACCGATCTTAGCAAAAAAAAAATCAGCTGTTGCATACATTTGAGTCGCGAACTCGCGCGTGGAGATATCAGTTCAGTATGGAACAGTTGATTTTTCATTTGCTCCGATCGGTTCGCTCCCATAGTAAAAGTCGTTCAGTTTGATTGAAGACTCTTAGTTTAAAAGGAAATGATATCAATTTCACCCTGTATATCCTGTATATTCTACTTTCTTGTATATTTCAACTTCAACCCCTCGGGAATTTTTGCTGCTAGATTGGAATTGGAATACGGGGACAGGTAACTGATAGATTGGTTTTGACCACAAAGGCAAATGTAGCGCATTGAGGATGTCCCCAGCTCACCGATGATCCCTTTTGACTGTTGCACTTCAGTTCTATGTCGGTTTAGAATGTTACTCCTAACACGTTCCCTTGGGTCACCATGCCCAGTACGTTGAGATAGTCTAGAGGTAGAGTTACTTTTAAATTGAAACATTTTTGAGATTAACTAAAATGCCATGTGTATTCATGCCAAGGGCTTTATAAGGGAAATAGGGCAGCAAATATGAACTAAAAGGGGAGACACACTCGGATGCCTACTGGGTTCAGATAATTTCTCTGGCATCATCCAGAGGTGTAAGGTGTAAGTTGATGGATGATATTGTAACAAGGATTTTGAGGGGTATGCTTAAATGGTTCGGTCAAGTAGAGAGAATGAATCTAAGAAGACTTACGAATGAAATTTATCAAGCAAAGGTGAGCGTAAGTGTTGGGAGAGGCCGTCCGAGGAAAACATACCATGATTAAATCAATGATCTTTTCCAAAAAGGACAAGTGCGTAGCACCCTCAATCGACGGAAGTGCATGAAAAGATGTATGAATGTCAATGAGGCTAAAGAGGTCTGTCAGAGTCGTAGCGTGTGGCGGTCCGTGGTCTCTGCCTACCCCCATGGGACAATGGCGTGAGCTTATGTGTATGTATGTATGTATGTCATCCAGAGGGGCAATACACCTGCATCTTAGGGGGGACTTTACGGGGTTGCGCGCCTTTAGCTTAGTTATAGCCTGATAAAGCTTGCATGCGGATTATATCTTGTATGTTGCCATTGACAGCTTGTAACGGATAAAGATGAAGATGTGGCTTTGTCGTGACGAAGCCTTTGTAGCGGATTCGTATTTTCTGTTAATTAACTTATATGAACAGTTAGAAGTTTTACATTAAAAGTACCTATTGTAAGTATTAACTGCAATACCTATAGGTTCCTTCTTTATATTTTGACGATTTCTTAAGGGGATGATCAGACCATCAAACTAAACATCACCACTAACTCTATGGGACCAACATCAAAATCGCGAAAAAAATCAGCGGTTAGGTACATTTTATAGGTAACTGCAAAATGTCCTTAGAGAGAGGTGAAATTTTTGTAACCTGTATATTTTTTTAAGGAGACTGCATTCGCATACATTGGAGCTCATAATAATCAATTTTAGAATTTTAAATGAGAGAAATCCAGTTTTTACATTGTGGCTAACCAACTGCGAATGTAGAAAAGTTGAAAATTATAAAAAAAACGTTTTAACTAACTTTTATTCGCAGTTGTATACTAAAATATTTCCCAACAGTAGAAAATGAACCCTGGGTTTTCATGTTGACTTTTGACTTCAAAACAGCAAATAGTACAGCCATTTTGTTTTAATCCGATTTGGTGACGAGGAAACGTGATCTTAACTTTTGGGTCAACCTACTGGATGTTTCGGGTCAAGTGAGTTTGACTATGCATTTAAATGTCTATCTAAACTATTACAAAACTGTAACAGAAGTGTGTCTGTACATTGAAGATATTAAAAAAAAAAGTTACGTTATGGTTTTTAGGTGTCCCTGATTCCATAACACCACAATTTTAGGATTTTTTGTCTATCTGTTTGTTTGTTTGAACGAGCATTACGTAAAAACTAATGAACCGATTTTGATGACAATTTTTTTGTTTGATTGCATATGAATCTGGTATATAATTGGTGCGGACGAAGGCGCGGGTTAACGCTAGTATTCTATAAAAGCACAGTCCAACGCAATAGATTCTATAGCGTCGATAGGTATATACAGAGAATATAAGTTATTTTCACGATCTAGGTATCTTGTAGGGTCTGTCTTAATATAGGTACTGAGGTTTTTAAGGAGATGATCAGACCACCAAACTGAAAAACTTTTACCATGGGACCAACATTGAAATCGAAAATAAATCGGTCGTGCTGTACAGGCACGTATCCAGGGGGAGAGGGGGGGGGGGGGGGGGGGGGGGTAGGTGGGATTTATCCGCCGCCCCCCCCCAATCCGAATATTTGTATGGAAAAGTGATTAGACCACTAACAATTTGGTCGTATAGGTGTCGTATATTAGAACATTAGACGCATAAAACACCAGTATATGACAAAATTACCGTAATATAAATTTTATACGTCAAAATAGTCATATAAATGGGGGCCTAATACGACCAAGTTGTTTGCTGGGTTATCATCCTGTTCAAAAAGCGTCCGCATATTAAGGTAATTGAAGTTTACAGGGTCCCGGTATCGGTATAGAGAAGACATTGACTTTGTTGGCCATTCCTAACATTCCTTCACTCTTAATGGGCTATTCAGCAGATTATTTCGTTACGTGTAAGTACTTCATAAAATTGCATAAGCCATTAAGCAAAGTTTTAACGTCTACGCAATCTTTAGAGGCTTTTACTAAGGGCATTATCACATCCACGGTTTCTTTGTCGAATACATAATATGCACACAAAAATTCACGATAGTATTCACTTTCGAAGTGGACCTTGCTGTAAGTATTAATTTTTTTTTACCTAATTTGTCCCATTGTTGGGCAAAGGTCTTCTCCAAGCTTTTCCAGCCTTCCCTATCCTGTGCCATTAGTTGCCATTTCGCTTCATGGGCATCCAGGTCGTCGCGCCATCTCTTTCTTGGTCTGCCCCGGCCCCGGCTTCCATCGTCGGGCTCCCATTGGGTCGCGATCGTTACCTATCGCTCCGTGTGCATGCGACAAACATGTCCGGCCCAATCCCTCTTCAGTTTGGCGGCCTTAACACCTGCATCAGCTATGTGGGTCTTGTAGCGCAGAGTGGTGTTTCTGACCCGGTCGATCCTTCTGACACCTAATATGCGTTTGATTGTTCGTTACAAAACAGTTTGTAACTCACATAAGTTGGTAAAGTATATTTTACCTTTTTTTTTGTGTTTTCAGTAAGGTTTTCATTTAGCAAATTTAAGGCGTCAGTATAAAATAACGAGTCTAATGGTAATAGGCTAGCTTTTTTCCCAAAATAACACTGTAGCAGAACCCACGTGGTCCATTCTGAGCTGGAACCACGCTGCTAGGAAGCGCAGAACCATGTTCTAATTCAGTTCTATAAAAGTCCAAAAGAACGTTAATGTAAAACGTGAAAATTCAATTTCCATTCTGACAGCCAGTTCTGTAGAATAACCTACCTGTATACCAATTTAGAAGTACAAACACAAGTCTGTCATTGAAGGCTGCAAATATGACGCGTACGTTAACGACGTTACAGCCGAACTGCGAAAAGCCTGCAGTTAATCTTTCCGCGTTATTAATACATTAAGAGTAAACATAATTATGTTCCTTCCATATTTCCTTTACCTTATATTTGCGAGGGAGATGTATGTAAATATTTTTCTGAGCGGCGTTTACTGATGTTGCGGAGATGGCAATAACGCCAACAGACGTAATGAGGAAGGTTGGTTGTAAATCTTTGCCACGTTACGTTTGCTGTATGAAAGTCTTAAAGAGTAACTTAAAGACACAGTATTCGTAAGATATAAGGTAGAAAATGCATGTGAGTAAAGTTTGAGAGAGATATGCAATATATTTGTGGGTGTTTTCAAGGCGCCGCGGGGCTCGGAATAACGAGCGCCCTCGCTGACGGGGCGACGGCGATCGCGACAAACCTTCGAGAGAGCCTCTTTTAAAAATTACCTCTTGAATTTTAACTCTGTGTCCGCCATTTTCAGAGCCTGTAACTTTTGTGAATAATGTCGTTTCTGGTTTAGTACTCACTTTGTTATATTGAAGAAAAAAATACTGAGGTCGTATAAAATGTTCATGTTACTTGTAGAGCTGCTACATAAACCTAAAAACACACAACTCTATTCAAATAAACTTTATTAAGACTGTTCTTCTCACTCGCTAATAAGGTTCAAAGTTTCTAGAATTCTGACTAACTTTGCGAATGTTAATATTAAAACAGAAATAGGTTCAACTGTGTTCTTGTTAGTTTCTCTCGCATCGCTCCATCTCACGTGGTAGCTCTCATATTTACGATGCTCCATGTGTCTATCTGGAAAACTTGATAACTACAGTGGCACGGCTAGAAACTTATAATTAAACTGACGATGTCTTCGCTAGTAACAATTAATTAGAACATAACTGAGTACAGCAATAACTACGAGCCGCGAGTGAAGGATGAGAGCGTGTAGCAAAAGATACATGAAACTTAGATTGGAAAGTGCAAGACGACAACGTATATTAAATAAACTTATGCGTTTAACCACCACTAACTAAAATATAGTCACTTCCCGGTGATAATATCGTACAACATGCAACAAATAAACTTAAACCCAGTATTTATGGCAACAAAACGATTCATGACGAAAGATTTGTAACAGTCGTATTGGACAACAATCATATTTCACAAGCGAAGTTATCGAGCAAGTCGCGGGCGGAGCGGCTGTTTCTCCATTCTAATGTACGAAACCAAATAGTGTCTTCTTCATCTGGTTTCTTTTCCCACGCTCACACACATCTCGAACCCTTCCGTATATGACAACTGGTTCGACAATAGTGTCATAATTCACTTTTTTAGGATTTGTGGAACATAGTATGTATTAACATACAGCGGAATGCTTTTACGCATAAAAGGCATTTATGTTTAAAGGCATTCCGTTGTTCGTTATTTTATTTGTGCGCTGTAAAACCTGACGGAGCTTACGTAAAAAAATAATGTAACAGCAAAAAGTAATGCGACGTTTATTCCGATCCTCAAACAATTCATACCTCAAATGTCAGATTAATCTTAGGCTTCGCGCACACTGTCGATTGCGCGAATAATAATCCTTAGGAGCGGCGTTACGGTTCAGGAGAGCGTCAAAGCCGAGCGCAAAGGAACAAAGCCTCCAATTACCCGAGCGGGCACGCCGTGGGCTTTTAGTGAATAATGAGCCGCTTATCCCGGCGGATGACGGCTTCACTAGGATTGTTCTTGAGTGGGCCGGGCGTGGACCACCCGGTGCCAGGCACGGGCGCGACGACTCGCCGCAGACATGCGACTGAGCCATCATAGTCTTAGTCGCTACTCGTCTATGACTGTGCCTGCGGTTACTGTGTCAAACTATTTTCTGCTTGACACTTAATTTTTCCCTCGCTTTGACATTTTACTCAAAACGGACGCGGTCACTGCGCAAGCTTTCCAATTTCAATAGGACCGTAATAGATGTAGAATAGCTTTAATGTTTTGGCCTCGCTAACTTGGCTCTACTTATGTAGGTACTAATGATGATGAAATAACATTGTTACAATAATTTAATATTGAACTCGTAACTTTTGTTATCATAATTATTTTTAACCAGCTGGTTCTCGTGACTTCGTTAGCTTGTCTTTAAAAAAGTAGGTATATTGTATTAATCCTACTTCCTTCCTACTAATATTATAATTGCGAAAGTTTGTGTGGATGGATGTTTGTTACTCTTTCACGCAAAAAGTACTGAACGGATTTCGATGAAATTTGGCATACAGATAGACCATGGCCTGGATTAATATATAGGGTACTTTTTATCGGGGTAACGCAGACGAAGTCGCGGGCAACAGCTAGTCCATAATATGTTACTATGGTCTATTGAATGCATAACATGTTTTGGTATTTTATGGGCGAAACTCTTGAAGATAATGTTATTAAATTTAATGGAGCTGTAATTTCGTGGCAATAGTTTTGCCTTTAAAGCTGCAGACAAATTGCAGAAAGGGAATAATAATAAAAAGTGTAGCACTGTTTATTGTCGACAGCAAAACGTTTATTCCGTGGAAATGCCGACAATGAGTGCCTGGGAAATTGTACTGCCTTTTCAAACGAGTATATTTTTAAATGCGCCCTAAATTACAACTCGTAACGTTCAGTGAGATCTCTTTTGTTTACAAAAGGTTTCGTCCTCAGAAATGTGACATCTCGCTTAAAATATGTATTCTTCTAAAACGTTTCTCACATTTAGTGGATTTCAAGATAAAGGACACTGGGCAAAAATGTATGGCCACTGGTCCAAGAGCCCCCCGCTATGGCACAGGTAGGGATAGTTAAAGGTTAAAATATTTTTGAGGAAAAAAATATACAGGGTGCTTTATTTTGACGCAGTCGTTTTGATATTTGGCCCCGAAAGATGTAATGTCTTTCGGAGTGATCAGAAACTTAGCTAAAACTACTAAAAGTTATTATTAAGCGTGCAATAGTAATAAGGCTCACGATTACTATACCGGCAATTTCAAGATGAGATAAAGATTTTCTAGTTTTAAGTGTTGTGTTGTGTTTTGAGGGTTAAAGATTCTTTTACGTTAATAATAATGAAAAACAGTAATACTATCCACGTAACACAAGGAATTCAGGCAACAGAGTTAAATAGCGGCTATATTCTAACATTAGTATGAAAAACCGCTAAACAAAACACCCTGTATCTTTTTTCTCTCGAAAAGATATTAGTGCCGCATATAAAATGTTCTATATTTAACCCCCTTTCAAACGTAGTATGCCACTTATGGGGGGGGGGGGGGGGGGGGGGCTCTGGGACCACTTCTGCCCACTCTCCTTTAATTTAGAGAACTTAATTGCACAGTTTAATAGAACAATTTAGTTTAACACTTATTCATAATAAGTAAGAAGAAGATAATAAGTGATATTAATTAAACAATGAGCTAAAGGTAAATCACTTGTCTCATAGTGCATTCCTTAATAATATGAGTTTATTGACCAATAACACAACGTCTAATAAAATTTAGCACCTAGCACTTGTCGCACTAGATGCGACGTTATATTCTAGAAAATTAAATAAAAACACATTAAAGTTACTTTTACGTTCCCCATAAACGATCGAGGTCTGACATCAAATTCAACTGTTCCCGTGTTTTATTATAAGGAGCTGTTTCTTGACACAGAATTGCGAATTAAAAGGAGAAAATTCACGTTTTATAGCATCGTTATTTCAGTGTTTTGGCAATTACAGCTTTTAGTACTCATGACGGTTAAAATGTTCCCAATTTTAATATTTTGATAAGAAGTTAGGGAATAAAAATGAAGCTAAAAGCTGATGATAAGATGGTTGTAAAATGAGAAACAGCGAGTTTGTAAAATAAATTTGCGAAACGTTATTTAATAAGATTAAAAACGCTATTACTTAATTGCTCAGTAAAGTGTAAAATACAAGACCATCTGCGTGTTCTAGAAACTCTCAATAAAATTTTATTTAGTGAGTTCTGTTTTAGTGAAGCCCGAGCCGGGGCTTCTGGCTGCGGGCTCGTGCGCGGGCGAGCGTAGTCAGGCGAACGCAATTTGTACACCATTTCTCCCGCATGCCGCGACACTTCTGCGAATTGCACCGAAAGAACAATGTGGACACACCTTAGTATTTATACTACAAAACCTTTACTAACACTCCTATAAGCATAAACATGGCAATTCCTTAGAAAACGCAGAGATGCTGTAGAACAGTAATTTGAAATAGTGTTATACAAGGGTGTTATTTAAAACTCAATAACATCCACGCTACATATGACAGCTCCGCAGATGAGCTGATAAAATTGTTTGAGATATGTTTAGAGTTCGTACAGAAAATGAATAAATTTCTACATGAGAAAATAAGCTGCTAGTGAAATTGCTCAGAACGGGTAGCGCTCATTCGTTCTTCGTAGGTCATACGTAACTATTTTAAAATCATTTTCAATTGTACATTTTTCTGCAGCACCGAGTGGCTACTTTGTAAGGCCAGACAGTTGTGCATAAAATCACCATCGACTCAGTATTGTGTCCGAGCGGGTGCAGTGCCTCTACGCAATTTGTCGGACATTTCTCTTGTGCGCCTTTGCAACAAAGACTCGAATCTGGCTGACTACTATCGATAACTGAATAGAATTAGTGCCTTTGTTCTTATTACACAAAGAACTTATTTTTCTGAGCTACATTTTATACTACTGCAACTACAATACTCGGCAAAAATTGTCTCGTTAGTTTAACGCGATAAATCTAGAAATGGTTGAAATAATTTGCGTTCCAGCGCTCAAGTGGAATAAGTGCCTTCGATTTTTACTGCCTGAAAAATGTAGCTAATGTTGAATTCAACTCAAATCGAACATTCAGCAACCTAAAACTGTAATGTTTTAGTTTTATATGGCTGTAGTACCTGCTTTATTTTTTATTTAGCCTGTTCTGTATAGTTTTTAGTTTTTGGTTTATGGCCAACAACCCACCACGCTGGTCCAGTGCTGGTTTGTTTTGTATCCCACTACAGGGCAAAGGAATCTTCTCCTTCAATCCTCTCTATGCAATGCAATTACTGGTCAACCCTCCAGGAAGGTATTCAAGTCATCGCTCCATCTTCTTCTGGGCCTTCCACGACATCGGCAACCATATTGTGGACACCATTCGGTGGCCATCTTGGTTCACCTGTCCGACAGAATATGTCCAGCTCGGTCCCACTTTAGTTGAGCTGTTTTAAGGCCTAATAGTACTAATAATATTTTATTTATAGCCCAGTCATTTTACGATGTTTTGTTAGGCGGGGTAGGGGTAATTACTAATTGGACTTTTAAACTGTAACCGGCACCATTTATAATCAAGATAAATATAAATCAAATCAAATATAAATCAAAATTATGTGTCCCAGAAAGATTTTAAATTAATAATATTATAACCAATGCACTCATTTGACTTAGATTTAACAATATAAATTATTTTTGGAAGTGGAATTTAAAAAATGAGGTATTTATTAGAAAATACAAATGTATTTTTCAAAACCTTCTAAGTAGACAAAAATATTCACACCATGTTCGTAGTTTGTATAATGGTAAAGCCTTAAATATGTGGAAAAAAAATGTATCATCGGTTTTTTTAGAACGAGGTATTACCTCGCTAAAGTTTAAAATTGGAACTGTTGCTGACGTGATTTTTTTTAATTGTGGTATATTTCTAAGCTCAAATTGGCTCTTCAATATTATACCGAAAAAAAATGTCAATTACTAATTAGTCCCGGCTCAAACCGTAAAATGACTGGGCTATTAACTGCCATTTCGAATGTAGTTTAATATTTTAGCGAATGGCAGCGGTTACGATGGGAAGCCTTTAATCTCGTCGCTTGGTGTGGGCATATCATTTTTACAGCAGTAGAAATGCCGCCCGACCACATCATAATACTCTACTCTGTTTCAGCCAAGTTCGAAAAATACGCGCTCTGCCAGAAAACTTGGCAAGATTTCGATGTAGTTAACATTTAGATTAGTCGGTGGCTGTGTAATACCGAGACCTTTAAGAATTTTCTCACACTTACGACGGTTTGGTGAGGAAAGTTTTAACATTGTAATTAAAGATGTCTAGGAAAGTTCTTGATGAAATTTAATATACCTAGTTATCATTAATCTTGTCTTTTTTTTATTGAGATTACTCATGTTTTTGAAAATAAGTTTTAAATAAATAAAAATTATCGCCGGATTTGTAAGGAGGCCTATGCCCTGCAGTGGAACATATTAATAGGCTGATGGTAGGTAATGATCATGAACAATTTTAATCAAACTTATTAAAAGTACCCAAGTCATTCCAGAGCCTTGCTACAATTGCATGCTTATGAAGATAGTAGTTATAGTAAAGTTTCTGGCGACAGGGATAATATTCGTGAGTTTAATATATATGTAATTAAAAAAATAAGAATACTATCTGAAGCCCGCGACTTTGACCGCATTTGATTATAGCTCCCGGGGATCGTTGTTGCTGTAAAGCAACTTGCTGTTCAACTGTAAAGTTGAATTTACAGAGATTACCCGCTACATAAAAAAAAAACAAAAACGTATCCCTGTTTAATGTTAGTATGTACCTAGTGCCAAGTCAACGATAAATAAATAATATATCTTTAATATTGTCACACAGATTAGGTATATCTAGTCCGAATTGAAGTACTAAAATCTATTCCAGACTTGTATTCAATGCACTTTAAGTTTAAGTTGAAATAGACACCCATATTTCAAACAAGATAAAATCCTACTTTAAAAACGAAACAAACCCTGCGATATTTCATACGCTCGTGTAGTGTAAATATCTCTCCTTTTAAGTGTACCTCTTCAGTTATGAAAGCATTTCGCAACTCAACATGGAGCTTGTTTATCCGATTGAAATTTCTTGAAGAAAACTGAAGTTTGTTTGCGTTCCGTTCGATCGCGCGTGTTCGCGGCCAAGTGGAGCGCGCGGCGACCACAAAATGCAATTATCGACCGCTGTCTGCCGCAGCTATGCTCGGATTGCATTCCAATGCTGCAGCCAAGTATGAGCTGGTCGAAACGCCGTCGATATACGGATATAGGGTCAGGTTAGGATCGCAAAAATCTTGTCTTTTACTGCAAGAGCGAGTCTCTAGTCTCTATAGGTTGATTTATTAACAATATCGGCGAATAACGTACGAAATTCTTTCATTTTTGGCTTAGCGTAGCTACGGGGCGACTGAAGGATACGTTGTTTTTTATGTATTTAAGTGATTGAAAGCTTTGTAGAACACTTACGTACGTAGGTACTTACTTATGTAAGTAGATTAATTAATTGTTTATTTCTAGATTTAATAATTAATACGTAACTCTAAAAATATCTTTTTTTAACCTGTTTTGTCCCACTTCTGGGCAAAATATTAAAGACCAAAAAATATTCTGAAGAAATTCAGATGCCTATTATGAAGTCTACCAATTCGCAGGGCACGCGTGATAGATTAATGCCCTCCCTGAAGGCAGGCTTGTGCCCTGAGGTGGGACGTATTATATATAAGGTCTTACAAAATTAGCTGAAACTATTTTAAGGGGATGATCAGACCATAAAATGGAACTACTTTCTCTAAGGGACCATTATCGAAATCGCGAAAAAAAAATCTGCTGTCCCATACATTTGAGTCGAGTTATGTTTTATTGTATGGGACAGCAGATTTTTTTTTCCCGATTTCGATATTGGTCCCATAAAGAAAGTTGTTCAGTTTTATGGTCTGATCATCCCCTTAAAATAGTTTCAGCTATTTTTGTTAGACCTTGTATAGGTTGGTAATGATGATGAAATAGTACGAATGGTTCAGACCATGTCCCACTGGAGCAAGTAGGTAGTTACAATAAAAAAGTACAATAATAATACAGTACAGTAATATTTACAATAAATTGATCGTATACCATTCTAAGTACCTACTGCAATCCTTACCACATATCTCTTGTCTCTCCGAAGTCCCAAAACATGCTTACTATTATTTTAAAATAGAGTAGGTACAGATTATATTATAAATATCAACTGGAACATGTAAAAACAAAATTAATGTTAGAAAAGCAGTGTTTGTTCACGAATCAGCGTACTGCTTGTATAGCTCTACATACGTTTTAATTGCCTTTCTTCGTTCTGCTATTCAATCCCAATATATGCACTGAAAGTTTGTAGGTTGAACTTCTGTGTGGAATAAAGTGAAGTACTTGTTACCGTAGATAATGTAACTCTGGCTTGGAAAAGGATAATACTGTTGGTATACGCGTAGTTCACGTAGAATTACGATTTAATTATAGATGATTAATGTAGTTTGGTATTGTACTGAGATTTATGAACGATTAGATTTTGACCGTGACTTCGTCTTCGTTGACTCTAAATTAATATCCCATGACATGTGTAAATCCAAAACACTCTCCAAAATTCATCCAATTCAGTCTTTTATGTCTGATTGAGTCACAAACAACCAAATACCTGAACATCTAAACATACAAACATCTTAACATCCAAATATCTAAACATCCAAACACCTAAACATCGTCACAAATTTTTAAATTTATGATAGGTATAATATTGTATTGTTTATGTTAGGTACCTATATTACAGGGTGAAAGGAAAAGTGTAATTAACCTTTAAACCACAAAAGTACCCATCAAGATGAACAACTTTTACTATATGGCAGCAAACATGTCAGAACAAAAATAAATCAGCTGCCCCCCATACGTTTGAATCGAGTAGGTATTGCAGTTTAGTATGGGACAGCTGATTATTTTTGTTCTGACTGGTTTGCTCCCATATTAAAAGTTGTTCCGTTTGATGGGTAGAGTTTGTGGTTTAAAGGTTAATGATACTTTTCCTTACATCCTGCATATTATTAAGTCGAATTAAGTGTTTATCTTACTCATTGCTAATGTATTTTGTTATGTTAATAAATACGTTCTTATTATAATATAATTAATAGACTTATTATGTACTTATTATTAAGTACTTAAGGTGGTTGCAGAGGGGTCAATTTTATACAAAACTTTGACGCACAATATGCGTACTTTGTATATATGAAAAAATAGTTTAGAAAATCTAGATGCCGCGTCACAAAAAACATTTGCAATTTATAAAATAATTACGACGATATAAAGCTTTGAAAATTTTCATATAAGATTTTAAAAGCTTTATTTATATCTCTGTAATCATATTATAAATTGCTAATGTTATTTGTGACGCGGCAACTAGATTTTCTAAACTATTTTCCACATATAAAATATTACTTTTATTAATTCCGTCTACGCGTATTGTGCGATAAACTTTTGTATGGACTGAAACCACCTTAAGGCCAGGATATCCCGAACCACCTGTTTTTGATAAAGCTGTAAACATAGTAATATTCGTTTTTATGATTCGCAATAAATATATGTTTTAGTTTAATATACTTTCTTGATTATTCAACGGTTCAAAACACGATACTTGTAACTTGCCTCGATAAAAAAAAATCACAAAGATAGGATGTTTTTGATTGTTTTTCTTGTTTTACTTGAAGATTATCAGGTTTTAAGTAACAATAATCACATGTAAAAATAGGTAATAACATATCAAAGAATATTTAACGATTACTTTTTTAAATAAATGTTTTAATATTTTTAAATTATATAAAAGATCCTGTGATCCTGCTTTCAATTAAAGTGGGATGGCTAATTGCAAACGTATGCTTGTAAGAAAGAGACGCTTGCACTGGGATAACCTGCCCTTAAGATATTCGTAGGATAAATTTAGTTTGGTAAAAATTCAAAATTTATATGACTGTGAGCAGAGGTGGCAATAGAGATATATTTTAATCAGTTTGCTAAGGCGTTAGGCGACGAGTTTTATTCCAAATATATATTATTATTTATACCCACAATTAAAAACAACATGATCATGAACCCATGGAAAATTCAACTTGCATGAAAACACAATAAGTTACTAATCATATTAAATGAATGATGTCGAGGCTTATTTCATCAATTTTAAAGTTACTTTCCAGATCAAACTGATTGTACAAAATGTTGAGTAATAACAAATTTCACTTAATAAATTGCCCCGCATACCCTGTCACTTTCGTACAACACACCACAAAGCTTGACCGCACCTCCTTATTTAGTAACAATATCCAGTAGGTGGGGTGTACACCAACTCAAGTGAAGTTAGACAACTAGTTCGCCCACGCGACTCCACGTGTATTGCAGCGGGATGCACGCACACTGAACCCGTTTCAACTCAATTTCGCTGCACTTCGGAACTACTAGAATTTTATTTTCGTACCACTTTTTCCTGCCTCCAGGCAAATGTAATGTTACTAATTTTATCACTACACTACATTTATAATACAGGGTGTACAATTAAATGCGTTACAATATTAACAATTTCAAACTGAACAACTTTCACTACCGGACCATGATCGAAATCGCAAAAAAAAAAAACTGTTTTTCCATTTATTTGGGTTGAAAAGACAGCCATTGACTTTTTCTATGCGAACAACTGATTATTTTTCACGATTTGGATGTTGGCTCTATATTAAAGGTTGTTGAGTTTGATGGTCTGAAGAATCCCAAGATATGTAACATATTTAACTTTACTCTAAATTAAAGCCCTGCGCCGCATTTTCTTTTGTCATCTTGTCCATCTGTACATGCTAATCTCAGAAACGATACTGTAGGGAATTTGATATGGTTTTCACTTATAGTTAGATTGATTCACGAGGAAGGTTTGTGCTATTTTTGCGTGCGAAACCGTGTTGATATATAGGTAGTCTTAATTATGGACTGATTACTTACATCTATGGATTATTATTAGATCTTTATTGGGACAAATGTGAAATAAAATGGCTTCGACATTCGACAGTATATTTATGAGGTTAATAAAGTTTCGCAGGTTCTAATGCGAATACTTTAAAGTAATATAAATTATTTCTTGCATCATAATAAAACAAACCTTTAACAGGTAAGTGTGCGATAAAAAAACTTTTATTTGTCTTTTAGCACTTTACAGCTATTTCGAGACGAAGGCTTTTAAAGTGAATAGGTTTGAATACATTTATTTAAAATGCACATGTTTTGAAAAATCGCAAACGTATTTATCTTGTCATGTGTTTACTAAAGCTGCGGCAAGCTTCAGATTAACATACAACTGGCTGCAAGTTGCAGTTGATACGGAGAGCCTCCAGTCGAGGTCGGTACGGAGCGGAGTGCGCGCGCGCAGTTTAACGATCCAAGTTCACTTCCATTTCAGTTAACGTCTTCATTAGGCGCGATACTATACTACTATACTAGATTAGCGATAATGAAATGAGAAGAGTAAAAACGAGACCTGTGCATTATGTTTACAATTACATCCTGTATAGTGCCGAAAATATTCAGTAAAACAAGATCAAAATGACAAAGTTCGCTCTGATTGTAATCACGCTGTCATTGTTTATACTTGCACCAGAGGCAGAATTTGTTATAAAAGGCAAAGTTAAAAAGCGCAACACTGTGATAAAAATAAACGAAAATTTTCCACCGACGTGCTTTTATAACAATTCCATATTTAAAAACAATGACACGTTAAAACGAGCAGTGTTCACGTCAAAGTATATTTTTACGGGAAAAATTTCGAGCTTCCAAAAAAAGAGACGTGGTAATGAAAAGTTTAAAAGAAGTGTGTTCAAAGTGTTTGTGCGGAGGGTTCTGAAGGGTGATGTCGGTGCGTTGGGTGATTTATTGAATTTTGAAACTAGAACGACCAATTCATCATCTCGTGCGTATGTATTTGCGGAGGGAGGGGCGATAAGGAGGGGATGCTCTGGTGCATCCCACGGCTGGGCGGCGCTTATGTTCAGCAGAGAATACTCCTCACCCCTGAAACTGTTGATAGATCCTGTGCCCACGAGTTTGGAGAACGTACGACGGATAAAAGCCGTGTTAAGAGGTAAAAGCATAACCTATTCAAATTCATACATTTCTAACATTACCTACTACTTAACATACCTGTCTAGTTATCTTTATCTACATACCTTTACATATTTATGTAGAAATGCAACGGCTATCAAAAGACTAGATATAGTATCCAGTAGTAGTTTAAATAAACATTACCCTTGCTCTTTCAAAATATGGTCCTCTAAATTTAATCTTTTACTTTAACCAAAAATTAAAAAAAAAAATTTTTACTAAAGTTGGACTACGACCATAATGACGAATAAGAACGAATTCTGAATGCTGCCATGTTTGTAAGGGGTGCAGATATACGATACTAGCGATCCGCCCCGGCTTTGCTCGGGTGCAGTACTAATATACAGGGTGTCCCAGAAATGGTGAATCAAACTGCTATGGGAGGCAGCATGACTAATGTCCTATCCATAAAAAATATAAAAAAAAATAAACGCACATGACCATAAAAAAAAAGAATATCAAAAAAAAAACGGGAAAATCATCAAATTTTTCTAAGTTTCCAGCTCTAATTATCGCGTTTTGGGATAATTTGTAATTTTTTTCTGCCATTATTAATTGTTAGAGGTTGCTTCGACTGATTGTTAACATTTTACAAAAAAAAATGTCTGCACTTCGAGCACAGACCACTTAGTTTAATTGTTTTTTCTGAACCGAAATCTTTGTTTTTGAATCTTTTTTTTTTATGGTCACGTGCGTTTTTTATGGATAGGACATTAGTCAAGCTGCCTCCCATAGCAGTTTGATTCACCATTTCTGGGACACCCTGTATAAACCTTCCTCTTGAATCACTCTATCTATTAGAAAAAACGCGTCAAAATTCGTTGCGTAGTTTTACAGATCTAAGCATACATAGGGACAGACAGACAGCGGGAAGCGACTTTGTTTTATACTATATAGTGATAAGAAATTCGAAATTTATTTTATACGAGCATTAACCCGCGACTTCGTCCGCATAAATTATATACCAGATTTTAAGTCAGATCATAAGCTATCAAACAAAAAAAGTTTCATCAAAATCGGTTCAGTAGTTTTTGCGTGATACTCGTTCAAACAAACAAACAAACAAACAAACAAACACACAAACAAACAGACAGACAAAAAATCCAAAAATTGGTAAAATGGAATCAGGGACATCTAAAAACCATATCGTAACTTTTTTTTTGTTAATATCCTCAATGTACAGACAAACTATTTGTTACAGTTTTATAATAGTATAGATTACCTATGATGATTATGATTATATTTTGTATGGGTACCTATCACAAAGCTTTTAAAAATATTGCCTTGTTTTATTTTAAAACTAAAAACGAATTCTCTACATAAAAGCCTGAAAATACAAACGAAACAACAAAATTAATAATAAAAAATTCATGCTCAAATTCTAAATAGAGCAGTATGTTGTGATGTTTCCGCTTACAATGAACTTTAGAATGAATAAAGTAATTTTAGAAACTACATGAAAGTGAACATAATTACAAAGTTTGGCTTTGCACCCGAAAACCAGAAGTAATTTAGGTAAAAAGAAAGAAAATACTAAAATTTTAACCGATTTTGTCGAAGAGTAATGTAACCTAGTTAGTAAGTAGCTAGAGTCAATCAATCAAAGGGTCCTTCTTAATATGCTTACGGTTCTTTAACGGGATGATCATACCATCAACAACTTGAGAGAGACTTGAGAGAGTTTTTTAACACTTTCGCGGACACTGAACGAGACACAATAGAACTTTTATTGTTATTACTGCTATAGCCGGTCACTGTCCGCGAACGTGTTAAGAACTTGTAAAACCACATGAGAGCAATAAAGATATTATGATGAATAAAAAAAAGAAAAAAAGAAGAAAAAAGAAAAAAAAAGATTTAACGTTTAATAAGTGTGCTTGTAGCTCCTATATTGATTAAATTATGTTGACTTATGATAATGATCAAACTAAACAACATAATTTATGGGAAATCGGGAAAAAAATCTTCTGTTCCATATAAAACTACAATCCTACTCGACCAAAATGTATGGGATAGTATAATTTTTCCGCGATTTCGATGTTGGTCCCATAGAGGAAGTTGTTCAGTTTGATGGTTTGATTATCCCCTTAAAAACCGTCAGCATCTTAAGTTGGCCCTCGACCCTGTTACACTTCCCTATATAAGGTCTAACAAAATTAGGTGAAACTATTTTAAGGGGATGATCAGACCATCAAACTGAACAACTTTCTCTATGGGACCGATATTGAAATCGCGAAAAAAAATCAGCTATTCCATACAAACCTACTCGACCTAAATGTATGGGACAGCAGATTTTTTTTTCGCGATTTCAATATTGGTCCCATAGAGAAAGTTGTTCAGTTTGATGGTCTGATCATCCCCTTAAAATAGTTTCACCTAATTTTGTTAGACCTTATATATAAGTCCTAAAGTCAATTTCTATGGTCTTTAGATTCGATTTACAGTTCGCTTATATTATAGAAGTATGTTTTGATATTGCTGTTTGGTTCCCAGAGATCCATATTAGCTTTAGTTTGAAGGTAAATAAATTACTTTTCCAGCAAATAATATCTTTTTTGTGGGCATATACAACTATCCCTTGATTGGTTACTAGATAGCATGTTGCTGACCAGGTAAAAGGTAATGTGAATGTAGGTTTATGTATGTATTGAACCTTGCAGATAATAGTCATAAATCCATAATATTCATAATTCCATAATATAATTCTATAACAGTTCTTGGTTTCATAGCTCTGTATTAGTTGGTCTTGTTTATTATATTATAAGGTCTAACAAAATTAGGTGAAACTATTTTAAGGGGATGATCAGACCATCAAACTGAACAACTTTCTCTATGGGACCAATAGTGAAATCGAGAAAAAAAAATCTGCCGTCCCATACATTTAGGTCGAGTAGGTTTGTATAGAACAGCTGATTTTTTTTTCGCGATTTCGATATTGGTCCCATAGAGAAAGTTGTTCAGTTTGATAGTCTGATCATCCCCTTAAAATAGTTTCACCTAATTTTGTTAGACCTTACATAATTGTACATTGTTATAAATTAATCATTTCCATTCCATAATTCTATAATATTCATAATTCCTTACATCAGTATAAGCATAATTCCATAATTGTGTACCTATCATGGGTATAACTGTACTATGAGCTACTTTGAATTCTACAAAGATTATAAAAACCAAACAAAAATTGACTGTTTTCTGTGTACACACAATATGGTAGTACACAATCAACTGTACACATAGCGTGTACATAATGCGACGTGTATAATTTCCGTGTGATTTCACGGTGATGCACCGGCGGCGTTTTATCTCAAAGATGATTATCGGGTGTGAATTGTTGTGCCCAAACGTAGACTGCAGTTGTAAAACCAGAGAGCTTCGAAACCTTGAACCTATCACAAATCGGAGAAGGCAGGTTACATGTTATCTGTCTTATTGTTTAGTCACTTTGCAAAGCAACTGATTGCGGTTTAAGAAAAAACTGGTGGCGTTGTCTGGATCACAGAATAAAATAAAAGTGCTAAATTTGGAAGACAATTGCGGTAAATAAATCGCAACTGAACCATGATTGGTCCGCGTGCGAACCACAACTTTTGACGCATTCGGTATTGCGCTATTCATTTGACAGCAGTTCGAGCCGTTTTGACAGATCGCTCAGACGTTAAAGGCTGTCAGTCACATAAGTCAAGTTTAGCGCGATACGGAACTCAGCGCAGTTGAATAGTAACTGGATTCGATTGTGCTTAGAACTGAAATTGGATTAGGATTGAACTTGGATGTTTTAAATAAGCGCAATCGCCTCCCTGGATTATGAACAAAATCATATCTTGCAGGGTGTAAATTTAAATATGTTATTATTATTATATCTTACGAGCGTTAACCCGCGACTTCGTCCGCACAAATTATATACCAGATTTTAAGTCAGATCATAAGCTATCAAACAAAAAAAGTTTCATCAAAATCGGTTCAGTAGTTTTTGCGTGATACTCGTTCAAACAAACAAACACACAAACAAACAAACAGACAGACAAAAAATCCAAAAATTGGTGAAATGGAATCAGGGACACCTAAAAACCATATCGTAACTTTTTTTTTGTTAATATCTTCAATGTACAGACAAACTTCCTGTTACAGTTTTATAATAGTATAGATAACATTTAGTTTAATTAGGTTTAGACTTCAAAACAGTAACAACTTTCACATCGAAATCACGAAAACTAAAAGGTTGAATAGCTGGTATATTTTTTTCGCAATTTCGATGTTGGCTCTATAGAAAACTGTGACACCAGGGCTCTGCGACACGATAAGAAAGTTAAAGTTGTTCAGTTTGATGGTCTGAAACGCCTCATAAGATATATAAATAACGCATATTTATGTATACACTCTGAATCCAAAAAATTATGTAGATTCTAAGGCTGTACATTTTTCTATGATTTCTAAACAAACCTTCACAGTAATTTGATGAACTGTTTTTGTAATTTCAAGGAATTTTTTGGAGGCATATCCATAATAGATGCATCATTCACACTTCGTTGTATACGCTTAAATTATGAACACAAAGTTCCACTCCTTGGTCAAAATGTATTCGTAGAACCATCGTGGGCGGGGTGGTATGGTTGTACCGTGAGAAAACATTTCCAGAACACACCGATTGTTGCTTGATAACGATATCAATTCAATTTATACCTTTGAAAAGTGATAATAGAAACTATCAAAAGCTGTATTTTGCATAGGTATGCACCATGCTTTATTTGTTTAGTGTCCTATTAAAATAAAAAAAAAATTAAAATACCAGTTATGAAAAGAATCAATTGGTTTTGTGTTTTGACTATTTATTATAAGGACTGGCCTTGCGGTAGCATTTCCCCTGTGCCACGGTATAAGATTAATTAATCATGTGCATTAAACATTTAATTTTATACCTTATCACTAAACAAGACAGTCTATAATAGCGAAACAATAATTTCGAACTTAGAACGTTTGGGGTTCACACGAAACTTCTTTTCATGATTTTTAACGTTCAAAATTAGAATCTAAAGTTATGGGAAATAAAATCCAAAGTTGCAGATTTCATGTTACCTCGCCCCCCGCAAAAAGTGGCAGAAATGTTTGTTAGTAGAATTACACACGTGACTAGTCCCTATATACGTAGTCAAAGGTTTTGTGTTATAAAATAAACAACATACATTAAAGTAACAATGTAAATTCAGGTAAGAAAAAGTAATACAAGATAGGCAGATTATTTTGTACGATAAACCTTTTTGAACATATATTATAATGAAGACAAGGTCGGCGGCAGATAAAAACAAACGGTCGTCCCCCGGAACAAGGGTCCGATCCTCCGGGATGTGTCTCCGCGCCCCGGGACGATCAACTTTATCCCGACCACCGGCGACGCGACGACCGCCCGACTAATTTATTGACACTCTTTCAATTAAACCCATTGTTGCCCATGAACATCCACAGCGGTCAAAACAGAATAAAACACGATAACTCGCCGCATGAATCCGTAATGCACGGTATCGCCCGCTCCATGCACCGTAAAAGGAGATTTATTAAAACTATTTGGGAAACTGATTCGATCGAAACGGAACGATTTGACATTTAGATAAAGAGTAAAATTTATTTTTTACCTCGGATACGTTGCTTCGCCGGAGTGACAATGGAATAAAAAGGTTATAAAATGCGGCTGTTGCGGCCGGTCGCCCACGTCCCCCGGGTGTTGTCGGCCCGAGTCGAGCTGCATATCGGGCCGTCCCGACCGGGGCCAGTCGCAGCTGCCACGCTAGCAGATAAAATGCGATGACTGTGTTATTACGGGTCGCTACTCGCAAGCACGTGTAAATTTCTATGTGAGAACACGCCAGATAAGCCGACGAGCGTGGGCGCAGGGAAAATTCACGGCGCCCGTGCGGCCTTAGGCGCCGCCGTTCTGTCGCGACTTTTTTGTTAAAATATATGCGAGTACATGGCAATATTGCTCTGATGGTTCCGCAGGTATCAAAATATCAATGTAGTCAAATAAAATTTTATTTAGGACGATTTGGTGCTCTACAGGGCACGAGATTTTAGTAAGTACGAAACAAGGTTACATTTTGTATATCACAAGAAATCTTTCTTCTGTGATATGTCAAAATTCTAAATCATATTACAAGCTCGACAATTGGAGTCACGTTGCAAGTTTTATCGAAACAATTTCTAACTAGGAATTCAGTGGTCAGAAAAGTTACTGTCGCGTAGATCTACGGATCCCTAACAACAATAATTTACGACGATAATAAATTTATTGCGGTTATATTTTTGACACCTAGATCGTATTCTGAGGTTCATAAATATAAATAAACGTGTGTCAATAATAATGTTATTAATTATAATACGCCCACACGAGACCAATGTTAACAAGTAGCCAACCATTGTGATGCGTAAGTTTTACATCTTCAAGGCAATGTGTGGCGTAGACAAAAAATAAAACGATTAAATACGTATATACAAAGCACGCCATGGCGAACGAATAAAACAGGGTTCCGGTTGAAATTGATATCATTAGCATCCTTTGAGACTAAGAGTCTACCCATCCAACTGAACAACTTTTGGAGGAAACTGATCGGAGCAAATAAAAAATCAGCTGTTCCATACTAAATTGCAATCTCGACACACGAGTTCGCGACTAAAATGTATGCAACAGCAGATTTTTTTTTGCTCCGATCGGTTCGCTCTCATAGTAAAATTTGTTAAGTTCGATTGGTAGACTCTTAGTTTCGTTCGATGGGTAGAAGAGAGCGTCGTTGGCGCGTTGCGGAGAGGTGTGGACACCCAATTATTAGGGTCCGGGTTCGAATCCGCACGGACAACATGCCATGTACCAATGAGTTTTTCTAACTTATGTACGTAAATAGCGACTGCTCTCAAACGGTGAAGGAAAACATCGTAAGGAAACCTGCATACACTGAAGAAGAAATTCTGATGTGTATGTGAAGTGAACCAATCCGCATTGGGCACGCGTGGTGGACTAATGCCCATACACCCTCCCTGAGGGTAGGCCTGTGCCCTGCAGTGGGACGTTTGCAGGCTGATGATGATGACTCTTAGTTTAAAAGGATGCTAATGATATCAATTTCACCCTGTAGAAATACAGTTAAAGCATAAAATAAGAGACGAGTATAATACGAATAAATGGAAGGATACAAATAGTTACAGGGACAAATAGAACATATTATATTATTTAAATAAAATGGTTTAACAATGTCACTTTGTTTGAAATCAACTATCGTTATAAAAGTTATTTTAGGAGTCTATTAACAATTTTGTTAAGATTTTTTTAGAAATTAGAATTTAGGGCACAAATTGTTTGTGACATTAAGGACAGTCAGCGAAGTTACAAGGATTCAGTTTTGTGCTGTTTGGTAACCCTGGAAGACGTGTAGTCATAAAATACATTGTGCTTACTTAGTTACTTAAAGTATTACGAGCGAGACATTTTCAATCTCATTGTTTTCATGGGAGGTAGATCAGGGCTTCGAACATAATCTTCTTAGGACGTGCCGTAAGAATAAGATATTTTAGCTGACGCATTGTTTTTGGAGTCGAAGTGTCATGTCATGTCATTCCTTAAGTATACCGTGACATTGGGCTAGCAAACACAATATGCAATTCATTGCCAGCTTAGATTGCCCGAATTTCTGTGCTACGCAGACAAATAAAAGTGAAATGTTTGACTACTATCCTTAATTAAAAACCGGTTTAGCTAGTTCAATTTGGAAAAAAGCCTCAATTTAATAACTAAAAGAAAGTAAACAATGAAATTAAAAAAAATTTCATATCAATATGTGTATTTACTCAGACCGTACCCAAGGATGCATTCCTACCCCGTACGCCGCGTCTAGCAAAATAAACATACTAACAAGAATTTCGATTTAACGATGGACCAAGTTCTCCCTAACTTTACTTCCTTGCCCCAAAGTGCTCGCTTACCTATCTTTATCGATAATAACATCTATACCTTTGACAATCAATTTATACGAGGAGTACTAACCGGGTGAATTGAAAAGCATCATAGGTACAGTAACTTTAGATGTTTCCCTAATTTACATATTTCTATTGTATCCAGCTGAGTTACCATAAAACTTAACAACGGCCGACTCCACGTGTCCTGTGAGCACCCAAGATGCTACTTTACGACGATCCTCAAGACCAAGTTAAGGTTATGACTATAATTCAGTTTTATGAAACCCCTTTCAGGTAACAAAGTGTATATTCGGAAAGTTCTCACATAACTTACATTAGTCGAGTCGATGGAATGGTTTTATTATAACGTACGCGTATTATAGTCAGAGAAATTATGGTCCTAATAGTGCATTTGAAACGGGCAATTCTTTTGTCTATTGTATTGATATTGATGGCTTAAGTGAAATTGTTTCCGTTGTTCCGCGGAGTTAAATTATAGCTTGTTGCATGAAATGTTGCTTTTTGGATTTATTTAGTCCCCTTCTTCCCTTATAAATGATAAAAATTTGGATTATACACCTAATTGTAGCCGTAGTGATGATAGATACTTATTGTATAGAACATGGTTTATTGTACGAAATATATGAAAGTGTGATGTGATATGTGATAGTGTTCATAGATAAATCGCAGATTTCTCTATGAAACTGGAAAATTACCTCCTCATAGTTTTGATGTTACTTTGGAAATGTTCTTTGCAAAATTGTACTCCATTAAAGACGCAGAATCTAAGCCAACTTTGTTTTTAACTCTTTGTCTGTTTATCTGCCATTCGTCACTGTTGTCTGTCTAGAGGCAATGCGAGTTTCTTGACTAAGGTTTAATGGCTTCAATGCGAAATGTATGATATTCAGGTTGTAGTATGGAAAGTATGTAAAGGATGTCTGTCTACCCAAAATTAATTTAGTAAAATTGCTTGTATTTAAGGAGTTGTTAAAATTTTGCTTATTGGGAGAGAAGAATATCTTTTTAAGGATGATAGTATTGCCAATTAACAGAATCTTACCTCGTTTGAACAATTTCAATCATATTTCAAACATACCGATTATTAAAGATGCTCAAGTCAACCTGGATTTAATAGCGCACAGTCGAAATCTAAGTTTAGATCGCTTTTTTGGTATATATATTTATTAACTGCCTCCAAAAAGTAATTAAATAAGCTTTTTGCTGAATATATAAGGTCTAAAAAAATTAGGTGAAACTATTTTAAGGGGATGATCAGACCATCAAACTGAACAACTTTCTCTATGGGACCAATATTGATCTCGTTTTGACTTTTCATACAATTCAGTTCGATCAGCTGATTGCAATTATTATGGAAAGTTTAGACAAAAATCAAGTCTGATAAAAAATGAGTTCAATCAACCATTGGTTTCTTAGGGAAAGTTGTTCAGTATCATGGGTACAGTAACCCCTTAAAGTAATAATGCAACTGTTTACCCTAACAACTATACATTACTGATAGCAGAAAATTAAGTTCTTCAATCTGTTAACTTATTTTAAGGACTATTTTTGAACAATTATTTGGTTGTAAGGGCTTGGTCAATGACCAATAGCTACTGCGACCTGAATAGATCTATTGTAGCTGATTGATGACTACTGCTGACTATTTTTGAGCAAACTGATGTTTTGATTTTTATCATTATGCAACACGATGACATCTGTATCCAAATTTTATAAAGTTGCATATTAGCATTCGTAAACTGTGCTTTAGGTCAGTAGATAGCCTAGTACGAAGATTTCTCAAACCGCTGTTTCAAACGAGTTAGAAGGGGGATGGGGTGATCGTAAACCAAACTAAAGCGGTGTTACGGGCACAGGGTGCTGCCGCCATAAAGTGAACCAACGCCGGTGCTGGTCGCTTAAGAAAATTCGAATAGAATTGTATAATGCTGTTTCCAATAAACCAAGCAGACTCTTGATATTCGAACTGAGGCTTCATTGCTTTCTGAGAACAGATTAGAAGATTTGATCCGAGATTATTTTATAGCCTACGTACTTCGCAACAAATATTTGTACTTTAAATCGATCTTATTGGTGTGACATTTCAATAAATATTTTATTGGTGACTTTGGAGTAGTGTTGCCAGCTTAGATGTTTAGAAATCCGTAGATTAATGTTGAAAAATCTGCTGAAATCCGTAGATTACCTCTTGAAATATGTTTTCTTCATATCATTTCAAACAAATTTCGATTCGTGCAAAAATGAGCGAGTTATTAAGCACGTATCCAGACTTAAGTTTTAGGGGATATTTAATTTTAGGGGGGGGGGGAATATTCATAGAAAAACAATGAAAAAGTAAGTGCTGTAATCTCTTCTCCATACAAATGTTCGGATTTCGGGGGGAAACCACCTATACCTTCAGCCTTCAGTGAGTAATATATGATATATGTAATATATGTGCGCATCGCTTCTACGATAATCTTTACTCGCACATTCAGGTTCTTAAAAGTTACATTTTGAACCTTAAAGTTTACCCATAAGACTCAGAAGTGTTAATAAGCAGTGGGGATAGTAAACGTCGCGTACGCAGGTAAGGAATAAAATTCGGCCGACATTCCATTCCATCTCTTTGTTCGACCGGCTAAAGATCTGCCCACACGTTTCCGGATGCCGTACAAATCGTAACTGTTTAGTGCATTAACTAGAAACCGATTGGGTGTTAATGTTTTATGACACGATGATCTGCATGAGAATAGGGATTACATATCAAAATGGCTCACTATATGATATAATACTTATTTTATTTATTTTTCATATACTTTCCAAAAGTATGTTTAGAAAATTTATTGGTAGTAAATTACATTATTGTATTTTATCTATCAATAAATAATAGGTCAATGAAATCTACTTTTCCTTCTTTAAATTTTTCTACAAGAATCTTAACGTATTGTAAAAGTGAAGGGTGCTTACATTATCCTACAGGCTTTATTGCTCAGGTTCAGTTGTTTTAGCATAGAAGTTAGGAATACTGGCACGGAGCCGAGCTTAATCCTCATCTACATTCGACTGTGGATTAATACGAAAAAAGTTACTAGGAATGGTTAACTTGGGAGCCACGTCGGCTCAGTAAACTTAGTTCGACAGGATGTATAATTATGAAGTCATCTAGATCGTTTTATTTATAGCCCTGATCTTTCGGGGAGTCCGAGAGGAATTTTTAATTGAGCATTACCTATTTAGTCGATTTAGGCATTACCTATTTAGGCGATTGCAAATTTTTTTTTTAAATCGATTGAGGTGTTGTTTAATAGCTCTTGAACAGGTTAATAACTTTTCTTCTTACATGCGAGTCCGACACGCTCTTGGCAGATTTTTTTATTTTAAGAAAGCAGCTAAGTTGTATGTGATAATCATAAGATAACTCGTACAGCAGATGTTAAAATCAAGTCACTTTACGCTTCCCTCAAGCTACACAACACCCACAGAGTTATGATTTACTTCCAACAATGATGCGGGGGCTAATATATTGTTATAGCACTAGATGAGGTAAGCTATTTTACTAATTGTATTTATTCGTCATTGTTACAGGTATGGTAGTGTCTACTTCGATGTCGGAGGTAACGTTTTTTTGTTTTGAATAAATTAAATCATTTAACATCGTTTTGGTTTTTAGGGTTCCGTACCAAAAGGGTTTCAACAGGACGCTATTCATAAGCCTACGCTGTCTGTATGTCCGAATCCGTTTTGAACCGTAATAGGCAGCGAGTTGACATTTTCACAAAATATGTAGGTATTATTATTTTGGACTTGCTAACAAAGAATAAAAAAAAAACAAAATGTATATAATTAAGAGGCGTACCCCTATAAGAAACGCGTTCCTTTTAATGTTTTTTTTTTTGTTTTTGCTCTGTCGTAAAAATGGCAATACATACAAGCATCAAACTTGGTGAGATTATAGTGCATACTCGGGTAAAACAACAAAATTATAAAAAAAATTTATATGTCGGGCTTGCGCTAAGGATCCCGAAGAAAACACTTTTTATTTTTATTTTAGGTTGTGGTACGGAACCCTCCGTGCGCGAGACTAACTCCCACTTGGCCGGTTATTATTGTTTTGTTTTTAGGCGACCTTAGTTTCACTTTTGTGTTAAAAAAAAAAATAGGAAATAGGTATGGTTTAAATATCCAATAACTAACATAATGTTGTGTTCGGTTCCACTGATGGTTATTATGACTACAGAGGCGTATTGAAGCGCATTACTCGCACCGATAAATTTAAATCGAAATGGGCGCAGTTGTTTATATTTATTATACTTAAGGTGGTTTCAGTCCATACAAAACTTTGACGCACAATACGCGTAGACGGTATTAATATAAGTAACTTGGTATATATGGAAAAATAGTTTGGAAAATCTTAATGCCGCGTAACAAATAACATTTGCGATTTATAAAATAATTACGAAGATATAAAGCTTTTCAATTTTTCATACAACATTTAAAAAGCTTTATATCTTCGTAATTATATTATAAATTGCAAATGTTATTTGTTACGTGGCATTCAGATTTTCTAAACAATTTTTCCATGTATACATATTAATACCGTCTACGCGTATTGTGCGTCAAACTTTTGTATAAAATTGACCCCTCCGCAACCACCTTAAGTGAATACTTTAATCTACAAATAATTGTCAACCACTCCTGCCGTAATTGTAGAAAATGTATCGGCTTTAATTATATACTAAGATAGTCTTGATCACTTTTGTGATATTTTCCAAGAATATCTGGCCCTTTTGACAACATTGCCTTATTACTAACAAAAGGACTTGACTCAGAAACAATTTTAATATAATAATTCAAATTCTCAGACTCTCTTTGAGCCAACATTAAATTTCAATGAATAAGTCTCAATGTTACTTGTAAAGTATATGCAGGATGTAAGGAAAAGTATCAATAAACCTTAAACCACTTACTCTACACATCTAACTGAACAACTTTTACTATGGGAGCAAGCCGTTTGTTAAAACAAAAAAGAAATCTGCTGTTCCATACTAAACTGCAATACCTACTAGACTCAAACGTATGGAACAGCTGACTATTTTTTTGTTCTGACAGGTTTACTCCCGTTGTAAAAGTTGTCCAGTTTGATGGGTAGAGTCATCATCATCATCATCATATGCTCGCGAATATATTCCCCGATGGGTAGAGTATTTGATATAAAGGTTAATGACACTTTACCTTACACCCTGTAGCTACAGGATGAATTTCAAGATGAATATCGTATCTTTTATTTCAAATGCATACCCAGGAATCGCGGTGTGCAAGACATTTCGAAGAATAGGTTTTTAAAAGATCTATTGCTGTCCCGTTGCTATATAAGGTCTAACAAAATTAGGTGAAACTATTTTAAGGGGACGATCAGACCATCAAACTGAACAACTTTCTCTGTGGGACCAATATCAAAATCGCGAAAAACAGAATCAGCTGTTCCATACAAACCTACTCGACCTAAATGTATGGGACAGCACATTTTTTTTTTTCGCGATTTCAATATTGGTCCCATACAGAAAGTTGTTCAGTTTGATGGTCTGATCATCCCCTTAAAATAGTTTAGTACTAACCTCCCAACAAGATTAACTTGCATATAATTTTTTTATACATATTTCCAATGGTTACCACGCCGGACGGCCAAACCAGGGGTTCGAATCCCGGTTTGGTCATGGATGTTCTATGTTCGTGCCGTTGTTGTATGGTTTCCATAATAAAAAAGCCTATAGTGCTTACTTGGGATCATTACAATGTATGTGCCTGTGAGCGTTATTTATTTTATGTATTTATTGCATTTATCGTGTCCGAATGTCATCATACATACTATTTTGACGACCCGGTTGGTGTAATGGTTACCACGCCGGACTGCCAATCCAGGGTCCTGGGTTCGAATCCCGGTTCGGTCATGGATGTTTATATGTTTGTGCCGTTGTTGTATGGTTTCCATAATAAACAGCCTATTAGTGTTTGCTTGGGATCATTACAATATATGTGCCTGTGAGCGTTATTTATTTATTTATATTATTTATTATACAATAGTAGCATACCAGGCACGACAAAGTGACAAAACGAGAAAACTGTCATGCGCGCTCATTGGCATTTGGCATGCGTAAAATAACAAAGTCAGAGGCACATCTACATTTTTTTCGGGGGTCCCACGCTACCCACGCTACCCAGAAGTTGAGAGACATTGTTTTGTAGGTTCTCCGTTTGAAATTTATTTTTTCGTCAGCTTTTGCATCGAAAGGTTGCTGAAAAAGTAGGTACAGAGTGTCGCTAATTTATAATTGACTCAATCGAGTTTTCTCCATTTTAGCACCGAGACGGAAAATTTAATCGAAAATTGCATTTTAAAAGACATTGTACCTACCCTACAGCAGCTATGGTAACTAACCAGTAAATTAAATTAACCGTCTCTAAGTTAAATGCATTTCCTACACTGTCTCTTTGTATCATTATCTAATACATAAAGAGACTATGCTTCCTTGTACATATACTCTCAATATAAACTTATATTAAGGG
This sequence comes from Agonopterix arenella, assembly GCA_927399405.1. Taxonomy (NCBI): domain Eukaryota; kingdom Metazoa; phylum Arthropoda; class Insecta; order Lepidoptera; family Depressariidae; genus Agonopterix; species Agonopterix arenella. Next base: position 14,822,400 of record OV656691.1, on the reverse strand, counting down.
ACCATGTACACTGCATTATGCAGATACAGTTAAAGGTAAGAGCATATAACGACACTGACGCGACGGGCCGCTTCGGAGTGGAGCGGGCCGCACGCAGCGGAAAATGCGTACTTCGGACGCTAGAGTTGGCCGGATCGCAACACTTATTGACGGATTTTTACTTTGACGTAATACTGAAGACATAGTAATAAGTTCCGCATGGTATGGCACACTATGAAGGGCCACATCGGGGCGAAGCGGGCCGGATCGCATAGATGGAAATCCATCGCGCAAAAATGCGACCCGCTCCGCCCCGGGGCGTTCATACAAACAATAAGTTTATTGACACAAAAAACAATTAAAAGTAGGTGTAGGTACATTTCAGCCTTTTTTATACGTCCACTGCTGGACATAGGCCTCCTCCAAAAGGGAGGTTTTGCCATAATCGCCACGCTTGGCAGGCGGGTTGGCGATCGCAGTTGGGTGTTAATATACTCGGAGAATGCTGCTGCCCATCCTGCGATAATCCCTTAAGTCGCCTTTTACGACACCCACGGGATGGGCTGGGGTACATTAAAAATAAGTAAAAATAGTAAAAGACTAAACTAACTTAATCTGAAATACGGTGCAGGTTTGGACCGCACGCCGCCCAAGGCCAAGATGCAGGCAGCATTTCCTCGCTGAACGGCTAAACTGATCCGTTGAGCGAAGAAAGCTCCAGCTCTTGGATCAGGTCGAGTCTACCAAGCACTTCGAAAGACCTATAAAAAGCGTCTGGAAGCCGGGACCCCATGGTTCAAGGGTTTCGACTTTCGACACCGAATGCTATGTATAGTGCCGATATCCCATGTATTTAAGCTCTTTTGCCTGTTCGGCAGATTCATATTTATAAATTCAGTCAGAGGCCGTAAGGCGGTCTGAAAAAACTCTTGACACAAGGGCTCTGCCCACACGATAAGAAGATTGTTTAGAAGAAATTTGGGCGGATTTTTGCGGTGCGTCGCAATATACGCTTACCTTTAGTATGCAATGCTGCCGTAACTTAACGTTGCGGCTTATTTAGTCTCACGTGGCTTTACGCAGATATATCTAAGTAAATATTAAGCTAGTAGCCAGAAGGCTTTCGTTGAGTAATGTTTACACCAAATGCCGTGTTGACAGTGGCGCTAGCGTACTGCGCCTACCAGTACGGCAATAACATTTAGGGTAGTGACACACAATCGATTTTACAGTTACATCTAGATAACTTTATTAACTCAACAGAATATCAATATGCAGTCAGTCAGCTATATTAGTAACTATACAGGGTGTTAGTGACAGCCTAGCAAATACTGAAACGGTGAACTCAGACCATCAGACTGAACAACTTTCACTATGGAGCTTTACTCAGGAAACGCGAAAAAAAATCAGCTGTCTCATACATTTTAGTTGGGTAGGTACAGCAGTTTTGTATGGGACCGCTGATTTTTTTTCGCGTTTCCTGAGGTAGGCTGGAGCCTACCTCAGGAATAATATAACTTTATCTAACCAAACTGAACAACTTTTACTATGGATAGTAAAAGTTGTTCAGTTTGGTTAGATAAAGTTATATTATAATTATAACCTACAGTATCAGCTAATAGTTGAAGTGCTAGCTATCTGACTTGATCACCGATTGGTCTTTGTGTGCTGTATTAAGGAGATATTCTTTTTTGAAAACAAAGTTGTTAAAAACCATGGATCAAGAATAAAAATTTTCATATATTTGAGCGATGTAATTTCCTTTAAAGTTTAAATATTTTCGTCTAGACTCAGTCGTTCGGCACTGTACTTTTGAGACATTCTTTGACGTTTTTGTGTCATTTCTTTGAATTTTTTTTTACATTAGAATACAAGAACAATGTTAAGGCGGTTGCAGAAGGGTCAATTTAATACAAAACTTTGACGCACAATACGCGTAGACGGTATTAATATAAGTAACTCTGTATATATGCAAAAATAGTTTGAAAAATCTAGATGCCGCGTAACAAATAACATTTGCAATTTATAAAATAATTACGAAGATATAAAGCTTTGAAATTTTTCATACAACATTTTAAAAGCTTTATATCTTCGTAATTGTATGTTAAAATGTAAATGTTATTTGTTACGCGGCAACTAGATTTTCTAAAGTATTTTTCCATGTATAAAATATTACTTTTATTAATTCCGTCTACGCGTATTGTGCGTCAAACGTTTGTATGGACTGAAACCACCTTAACACAATAAAAACCTGACTAATTTACTGACCTTCACTAAACGATTTAGTCGTCTACACGAACTCGTTGATTGCAAATGATAATAATACTTATAACAACTACATTTTATAATCGCTCGTGTGCCTAAATCTTAAGGGCAAATAGTACAAGACAGGTTTAAGTGAAATCTTATTTAAAAGAGAAAATCTCATTGCACAGAGATTTGCATACATACTGTCAGTCCATCGTTTCTGGTTCGCGAGCAGTGGTTGTAGCCATTCTCCGCGCAAATCAAGCCATTTTGATATACAGGGTGAAATTGATATCATTAGCATCCTTTTAAACTAAGAGTCTACCCATCAAACTGAACGACTTTTATTATGGGAGCAAACTGAACGGAGCAAAAAAAAAATCTGATGTTCCGTGCCGACTCATCTCCAATGTATGCAACAGCAACAATTTTTTGTGCTCTGATTGGTTTGCTCCTATAGTAAAAGTTGATCAGTTTGATGGGTTGACTCTTAGTTTAAAAGGACGCTAATGATATCAATTTCACCCTGTATTTAAGTACAACATTCATAATAAAGTTTTAATTAATTCGTTGAAATGGAAACTCCATTGTCCGTTTGTCAAAAAAAGTCTCGTGAATTAAGCAATTTTAATGTTTATGTCGTTGGTATAAGATATATTATGACAAGGAGCTTGTTTAGATGTAGGGGTAGTAGTGTAGTACCTTCTCCAAGTGAATCATGTTTCAGTTACGTAAGAGGCCACACTTGTGCGATATTATATGCAATGCATGCAAATATACAGACAAGCACGAGTGAACACTTAGGAGTGATATTAAATTCACATTTGCAGGAATTTCTCTTTAAAATAACATACACTAATTTTGTTCAATTTTGTTGCATTTTTGTAGCATGCCAAACAAAAAACTCAAAGGTTATCCTTATATGTTCTCTAAGTAATGTTGTTCAGCTCTGTTCAGTTACATTATGTGAGAACACCCTTAATTTTTTTCTAGTAATTAACAGGTCACCGAGCCTATTATGCTGCCCTCAATGATATTTTTCGAATCCAGAAATATTATTTATTATAATGTAGGTACCCGGAGTGCAAACGTAGTAGTCAAGTCAATAAAGTAATGAGCAAAACTTGTTTTATCTAGTCTTAGTTAAGGTAGGTACTGCCAAACCCAATTTCTTAATGTAATTGATATTTAGCCAAGTTATGGGTCGGACCTATGTCAAAACAAATCGTTTAGCCTATGAATAACTAATAATAGTTTCACATAAGCTTAATAGACAAAAGGCTCAATGTGAAACGTTAGTGATCGACGTCAAATTGGAATTTGCGGCTATTTTAGCGTCAATCACTTCATAGTTAAATACATTGTTAGTACAATTTAATAGTACAATACGTGATATTGAATGCTATCGTTTCAAAAGAGTTACAAATGAGCAAATGTTAACTGATTTTATGCTGAAATTAGTGCTGGCCGTTGTAGATTTCGTTGAAGAAGACGAGACCTATGACTATGTGATTTTTTAGGCTGATGACGATGAAATGCTATCAGTCAATCAAATATATTATAGTACATATATAGACTACTACTACACTCTAAGTATAGTAGTAGTATATTATATATAGTATTTCTGGACTTAATAGTAGATTACACACCGAGGGCAGGAAAGTAAGAAAGGTCTCAGATCTCATGTGATTGTTGGCCGAGGCGAAGCGAAGAAGGCTTTCTTATTTACTGCCCGAGGTTAGTATACTATTTTTCTCCTCGACGGAGGCGGAAAGTGCCAACTTCGTTTAGGGCAGCGGGACGAAAGTTGACGCTTTCCACCCGGAGGGGTGAAAAAACTTTTACTTAATTGCATTTTATTTTTGGAAATTATGATGTGCCCAGCCTAGGTACGTACCTACTACTACAACTTAACAAATTAAGTCATTTATACATTACGATGCTTCTAAGTATGCTAAAGGTTTTTAAGGAAATGATCAGACCATCAAACTGAACCACTTTCTCTATGACACCAACGTCAAAATTGCAAAATATAATTGATTGATTGAAATACAAAGTTACTACAAACATAAACTCATGAACTCAGTTCTTTTTGGTTCATCCAGAAACTTATGCTGCAACTACCAACAATCGTTTGAAAGGTGATTTAGTTACTTACATTTTAAATAACACAATTACTTATTAAAAATGAAAAGATCACAAATAAGTACTAAATATTCATAGCAGGTAACAGATCTTATACAACGTGTTAATGAATAAGCGCAAAACCTTATACACCCCAACTGATTTACTACAAAATAATTAGAATGAAATAATAATTTCATTATTTTGATAGTTAATATTTAAAATTATTCGCATTTTAAGTTTTGAGGCAATAATGATTTGTTATCATTTCTGCAATGAATGAAAGAGCCAACATACTCATGGATACATTTTAATAATCTTGTTTTGATAGTAAGTAGGGTGAGTATACCCGTGGGGTGGGTTGACATCGGGTTCTGTAAATTTTAAATTTTACAAACCAATTAATTAATATTACGAAAAAAATTACCTATGTTGAAACCATGAAAATTCGATTCTGGTCTTGATTTTAAACAAACTATTTTCTAGTTTTGCGTTAATTCATTAACACGTTGTATACTTGTTGTTGTACTAGTTAATAGACTAACAAAATTTTCAATTTTAAAAGTAGTCAACACGCTAAATACTCGTAACTTGCAGCGTTTAGTCTCAAATTATTATTTTATAGTCTCTAATAGCCCTCGATAGCGAGTCATGTGCTAAAGTCCTTCACGACAACGTGAACGTAAACACGTAATAGGTAGCGACGTGTGCAGATTGTGGTGAAGATAGCGTTGTTACGGTTACTGCACGTTGTTAAGTTGATAGAGCACAGAAGGTTTACTCCATTTAAGTATAGACACTGCTCGACGCAAATGCAGGTCCAGGAGTCCGATTGCGCTAATTTAAAACATTTAAGTTCTATTCTAATCCAATTTCTGTTCTAATCGCATTGCAATCCAATTACTATTCAACTGTGCTGAATTCCGCATCGCGCTAAACTCTATGTAACTGACAGCCTTTAACGTCTGAGCGATCTGTCAAAACGGCTCTAACGGCTGTCATGAGCTGTAACGCGATTAGCACAATACCAAATGTGTCAAAAGTTATGGTTGGTACGTAATCCAATCACGGTTTAATCACCGAATATTTACCGCGATTGCAGCCCAGGGCCCCAATTGTGGTAAATAAATTGCAACTGAACCATGATTCGACCGCGTGCGAAGCTTAGCTTTTTACACATTTGGTATCGCTCGCGGTACAGCTCTTGACTGCCGTTAGAGACGTTTTGACAGATGGCTCAAACGTTAAAGGCTGTCAGTCACATAGTAAATAAGTCATGTTTAGCGCGATGCAGAATTAACACAGTTGAATATTAATTGGATTGCAATGTGATTAGAACTGAAATCGGATTAGGATTGAACTTGGATGTTTTAAATTAGCGCAATCGCCCTCCTTGAACGTTAGTTTTGCCGAATTGTATCTATAGGGTTAGCTAAAGGGTGTAAAATTAAATACGTTATATATATAAAACTATGTTTTGCAAATTTATTGTTAATTTATTGTATTTATTAAAACCACAGAGTAGGTACTATAAAATCCCTCGCGAGTACTCTATAGTTTAAATTAACTTCATTGCAATCAATGCGTAAGTAGTGTGAGTCTGACAATCGATCGTATTACTTGCCAGAGGCGTATTACTAAATACTGAGCCCTGGGCAAATATATTTGGCCGCTCCCCATAAATTCGTCGTTGAAATATCGGCGAGCTGTCAATTCAGTATTCCCTAAGGTCATGTCATGTGTCAAACTTATATAAAAACTTCTGAATTTCTTTCGATCTGAAGGATGCAAGAAGGGTGTTACATTTTGTGAGCTCATCGATGTTGTTGACAACGATAGTTTTTGTAATCTGTGGATGTGACGCTAGAGAATTGCACTCCTGTACTTAACGTACTTCGTGGTTACTGCAAGGGGCTGCGGTCGAATGACAAATACTGCACGAAATACTCTTAATGTACTTCATGCTACACGCGAGTACTTTACCAGCGTGACATGTTACGAGCAGAGTGAAAATGAATTTCAGTCTGATCATCGACCTACATGATACAAGACTAGTTTCTACTACTAATTAAACCTTTAGACAGTTAAATTGACTTCTATTCTGTACCATTAATAGCAATATTCGTTTGAAGGAGTAACCTCTTACAAACCAGTCATCACTGTCATCCTCAACAAGCAGAACTAACTGCTTGACGCCGGCGCCGGCGCCTAATAGCTCAACCAATAACAAACTATACTTAAGAAGTATACTTAACAACGCAATTAAAACAACCCATTTTAAGAACAAGAGAAAATTAAAATACAGCTTATACTTAATAACAGCTTTGTGTTGTTTCAAACACAAAGCCCGTTAGTTTTATAGTAAAGCTTACAAGAAAATAGCATTGGCATGCAAAAACTTGTTAATTTTGTGTTGCTAAAAAGCTTAAGCTAAGCATCGTTTCTGAGCTTTTAGTTCACTTTAAACACTACATTCTTGATTGAAAAAAATGAATCGAGGATAGAAAAATATGGCAACGATTTGCTGTTTTTAATCTAGACTTAAGTTACACAGAAGAGCGATTGCGCTAATTTAAAACGTCCAAGTTCAATCCTAATCCAATTTCAGTTCAAATAACATTGCAATCCAATTACTAATCAACTGTGTTAATTAAGCTTGACTTATTTACTATGTGACTGACAGCCTTTAACGTTTGAGCCGTCCGTCAAAACGACTGTCATGAGCTGTACCGCGATTAGCGCAATAACAAACGTGTAAAAAGCTAAGCTTCGCACGCGGTCCAATCATGGTTCAGTTGCGATTTATTTACCGTAATTGCCCTCCAGGGTAATAAAATTTAACTTTATAACGTTTAAAAATATAACGTTACTATTAAACGGGGTGCTTCAGATAATCAAACTGACCAACTTCCACTACAGAGCCAGTATGAAAATCGTGAAAAAAAAAATCACCTGTTTCCATTGCGGTACCTACTAGACGCGACACCCAGACACAATTTTTTGTAACACTCGTTTGAGCTGATGGGCTCTAACTTACTTAGCATGAGCCGGGCGCGTGCTGCACCGCGACGACGCCCCCAGTGCGCGCCTCGCACTGATCGCGATGCACAGATTTTATTCGCGTTTTCTGTTCTATACATAATTATTCAATGCCTGTTTCATACATGGGTCTAGTAGCCATTGACTTTCTATGGCATAACAAAACATTTTTTTGCCATTTCGATCTTAGTCCCATTGATAAAGTTGTTCACTTTGATGGTCTGAAGCACCCAGTTAAATATGTAACGCAATTAATTTTTACATCCTGTATAAGTTGTATAAAAATGAACGCGAAACCTGTAAACCGTTTCTTCGGAACAACGTGTTTTGATTATGGTACTTTATTCGTTGGCCCATTGAGGATTAGGAGCACGATTGAAGCACAGATAGAAGGCAACATCATCATCAGCCTTCTAGTTAGGTACGTCCCAATGCATGGCACAGTCCTGAGGCCTACCCTCAGGGTGTTCGAGCGTTACTCCACCACGCGTGCCTGATGTGGAATTGTGGATTAGTAGACCTCACAAACGCATCAGAATTTATTCTTCAGCGTATGCAGGTTTCCTCACGTTTTCCTTTTCCATTTGATAGTAGTGGGTATTACTTACGTAAGCATACGTACGGACGTAACTTAGAAAACCTCATTGGTATAGTACTCGGCAAACAATTTGAAAAATGGACTGGGGTGAGGGGTATGCGCATTGCGCAGTAGCGCTTTCACCTACAAATTTTATTCTTCGCTGTCAAGATCTTGTTCAAGATGTTTGCCGGCTATTATACAAAGATTATCATCCATGCGGATTTGAACTCCGACCCGCAAGATTGAGGGTCCATACCTCTCCGCAACACCCTACCGACGCTACGCTCTAAAGTAATTTATGTTCAATTAAACAATGTTTTCCAAGGCTTCAAGTTTTGCCAGTTAGCCGTTGGCTATTCACACTAGTAAGTGCAGTGCAGTTCGCCCACACAGACTACGAGTGGCGCCAAATGCCAGACGTAGCGCATTCTATTCTAACTCTACCTGTACAATTTGTGTAGTCATTTGCAGTTTACCTGCTTACGAGAGAGTGTTAAAGTTAAGAACTATACAAAACATTTAAAATTGTCTTTGATTTCATTAAACTAAAACATACCGTCGTATAGATAAAGTGGAAGGTACAATAAAACCTCTAATTTCATTATGCACCCATCGGCTGAGATGATAAAATGTATAGGGTCTGGAGCCAGAAGGATGAATTATGGGCTGCATGGGATGGGATACTTCTTCTTGTCTTTTAATGAAATAGTGCATATCAAGCAGAAATATTAAAATTACCATGGATGTATCTATGCCTGTCTCTTTCGTAGGCCTACATTATTACCTACAACAGTAGGTACATTTCTAGATACTTCGAGAACTCTCTTTATTTAACAATAAGCAATCAATTTTGAAATATTACGGTCATTGCTATATTTAGCAAAAAAGTTCATCATCATCATCTCAGCCGATGAACGTACACTGCTGGACATAGGTTGGTTCACCAGGTATTCGATATACGAGTACCGTATGAATGGCCTACTCATCCAGTCGCCACTCGAGAACTCTTCGGCCCTATCGGCCATCTCGTTCTCAAGCAATTTACCCAGCCACTTTAGTTTAGCAATTCTTCCGGCTATGTCGGCTAACATGGCAGAAAAAAAAGAGAATTTTTGTTTAAATAAAAACTAGTTACGTAGTCTTTATCTACAAGGTGTTACAAAAATACAAATAAAATTTTAAGGGGGTGGTTCAGACCATCAAACTGAACAACTTTCACTATGGGACCAACAGCGAAAAAAAACTGATATTCCATACTAAACTACAAATCTAGTCAAGCTAAATGTACGGGATAGCTGATTTTTTTTCGTGATTTCGATGTTGGTCCCATAGTGAAAGTTTTTTCAGTTTGATGGTTTGAAGAACCCCCTTAAAGATTTTAAATTTTTATTTTTACTTCTGTAACACCCTGTATATATATATACGAATGTATCCTAGACCTGAACTAAATTCTCTAAGCTACTAGCAGCGTTGGAACTAAAGTTCTAAATACTTGTCCTCGTGATCATTTGTCCCGGTTCGGTACCGAAACTGCGGTGTTTTACCGGCAAAGTAGAGAGTCCATTACATTTCCAACATAGGTACTTACCTAATAATAAAAGTATACAGGGTGTAAAGAAAAGTATCATTAACCTTTAAACCACTCAACAGTAAAAGTTGTTCAACAACTTTTACTATGCGAGCAAACTGATCGAAACAAAAAAAAAAACCATCTTCAAAAAAACTAAAAAGTTAAAAAATAAATATTGTAGCCGATGACTTTTTCGTTCGCATCATAAGAACATTAATTTGTTTTATCTAAGTCGCTGTCCTAGTACCTACTATATCTACTATGTCGAGTATTGCAGTTGAGTATGGAACAGTCAATTTTTTTTGCACCGATCGGTCTACTCCCATAGACAAAGTTGTTCAGTTTGATGGGTCCCTACCCATCAAATCATATGTGATTTAAAGGTTAATGATACGAGTACTTTTCCTAACACCCTGTATAGAGCCAAAATACATACATATACTCACGCCATTATCCCACAGGGGTGGGCAAGAGGGGAGTAGAGCACGCGACATACTTCTATTCTGACCTCGCCGTGTTCATACATCTCTTCATGGACTTCCGTAACAATATACAATTTAATTTGGTAGTCTCTATTTCAGATTGTTAAAAATTTGTATGTGAAGTAAGAATATTATTTTACAAATTTATGAATTAATTGAAATTAGGTAAGGTGGAGTCTTGTAATTGCAACTATCTGGTAAATTGCAACTATGGATCAATTGCACTTATAAGAATCACGATTCAGTTCTTCTCTCAATAGACTTATGTCTAGTCATCTAGAAGGCAGGTGTTGGTATAAAGAGAAGGACTGAATTATGATTCTTATAATTGCAATTGCTCCATAGTTGCAATTACCAGATAGTTGAAATTACAAGACTCCACCTTAGTTATCTTTACTTATCATCAATAAAATAAGCATCAATGTGTACTGTGTATTGAGGGATTTGCCATAATCACCACACAGCTTTGTTAAACGCGGTTCGATAGAGATTGATTGATTGATTGTAACAGCCGACTTCAATTACACCAGCTGCTTATTTCGTACCAACGGGACCCTATTACTAAGCCTACGGTGTCCGTCCGTCCGTCCGTCCGAACGTTAAACGGCTGTCTTTTGAACCATTATAGTTAGCAAGGTGAAAGATTTTCACAGAATATACGTTTTTTTGGAAAAAAAAATAAAAAAAAATGTTAGGGTCTCCATAATAATCCAGCTCTAGTGGCCTCCTAAACACCATACTGGAGAGGACTGATTGCCCGGTCGTGCGGCACTGGAACCATGTGCGTGCACATGGAATCCAGACCTTCCTTGTTTAATATAAAATAAAAACTGTTTTTGCTTCTGTGTACTAATATAGTTTTTAAGAAATACTAACTTAAATATATGGATTTACATCTGAAATAAATGATTTTATTTATTACGAGCGACTTCGTCCGCACAAATTATATACCAGATTTTAAGTCAGATCATAAGCTATCAAACAAAAAAAGTTTCATCAAAATCGGTTCAGTTGTTTTTGCGTGATACTCGTTCAAACAAACAAACTAACACCCAAACAAACACACAAACAAACAGACAGACAAAAAATCAAAAAATTGGTGAAATGGAATCAGAGACATCTAAAAACCATATCGTAACTTTTTTTTTGTTAATATCTTCAATGTACAGACAAACTTCCTGTTACAGTTTTATAATAGTATAGATTATTATTATTTATTTATTATAAGAAATTATATTTTATTATAATTATATTTATCAACGTTTTTGTTCTTGCTCTATTGTAAAAACAAGCGTCAAACTTGGTGTGATTAGATCATAGAGCATCAAATAAGAAAAACCGGCCAAATGTGATTTGGGCTCGCTCTAAGGCCCCGGGACACACAATTTTTTTAATATGTAGATGACACGATTGTATTAAGACCTCCGCTTCCAAGTACCTAGTAGACAAAGTTGTATCACGTTATGCAACACAACCTGCCCACCAAATAATTTCTACTCTATAATTTCTACTTTACTTGGAAGCGGAGGTCTTGATACAATCGTGTCATCTACATATTAGTCATGGATTTCCGCAAAGTAACGCCTGATTCAATTAATCACAATTTTTTTGATAATTATTTTATCAAAAAATATTGTGTTGTAACCCTCGTTGCGCAAGTAGGCCCTACACATACGATCTGAAGTGCGAATTTATTAAACTTTTTTTTATTTAAAATGTTACGTTCTGAAGTGCGAATTTATTAAACTTTTTTTTATTTAAAATGTTTTCAAATCAGCAGTTGAAAATGACAATATTACTAATTGTGCATCATTCGAACATGACTGTAAATCTCACGATTAAAAAATAGCACTTAGAGGTGTGGTACCCTTTAATATTAATGGAACAATATATTTTTTTCCCTAATTCGATGCTGGAGTGCGATTTTTAAATCTCATACGTTAAAATCAGCAGTTGAAAATGTATGGAGATACGCATCTTCCTACTGCTGATTTGACTTTTAAAAATGGCACTCCAAGAGTATGATTTTTGAAATTCAAATCAGCAGTAGAATGATGCAATATCTTCATAGTGATTTTGACATTTTCAACTGCTGAGCTCAGCGAGTGAGATTCAAAATTCGCACACCAGGTCCCATAGTAAAAGTTGTTCAGTTTGATGGTCTGAAGTTCCCCATAAACTACGTAACGCATTTAAGTTTACACCTGCATTATTAGTCTATGCATATCATACACGGGATCTGTAGGTACTAGCACAAAATAAAATATACTACTACTAGGTCTGTCAAACTGATAGAGTTTATTCTCTTATTATAGTTGTAATTAATGTCATGCTGTACACTATTTTGTTATTATAACTTAATGTCTTCGAACATCATTACACGTTTGTCGTTCTAGTCACAATAAGAAAATAAATGACCGAATCGACCTAGTTATTAATCTATGAGCATTCTTATTGATTTTCGTGCCCTGATGGAAGGAAAGGGTTTAATAATAAATTCGTTTGGTAATTTTGATTCTTTGCTTTTGTTTACAAGTAGTACTTAAAGTTACTATTCAAGACCGTGTGGTTCCGGCTTAGAAAGGACCACCCTAATTCTTCCCGTGGGTATCAGTACGAAACGACTTAGAGATTAAAGGTTTCTTATACAGGGTGTTACATAAACATTTAAGGTGGTGGTTAAGACCATCAAACTGAACAACTTTCACTATGGGACCAATATCGAAATCGCGAAAAAAAACGGATGTTCCATCATCATCATATCAGCCGATAGACGTCCACTGCTGGACAAAGACTTCCCCGAAATGCCATTATCTTTGCCATAATCGCCATGATGCGATGCGTTTGCGATGTTCCATACTAAATTACAGATCTTGAGCACTCAATACATTTAGGACGTACGATTTGTTTTTTGCGATTTTGATGTTGGTCCCGTAGTGACAGTTGTTCAATTGATGGTCTCAACAACCCCTTAAAAGTTTTGAATGTTTATTTTTACTTTTGTAATACCCTGTTTAATGTCTATGTGGGCCAATGGTCACCCACCCACCTCTCAAGTCATTTCAATTAAAAAATAACGAAATGTGAGCATTGCTAGAACTAAATTCTAAAGGGCAATTATCCCAGTGCAAGCATCTCTTTCTTACAAGCATACTTTTGCAATTAGCCATCCCACTTTGATTAAACGCAGGATCGCAAAAAAATGTATATTTCATCAATATCTTTTCTCTTGGGTGTTTAGGGTAAAAACTAGCCTCGGAATAATGTAGACAATGTCATTAACAATTTTTCGGTGTATTTTTTTTATTTATAGTGTTAATAATCTTTAAGTAAAACTTGAAAAATAGTTATAAACTTACCTATCCGTGTATGGTTTTATGATCGAGAGAAGTTAATATAAGTATCGTGTTTAGAGCCTAAAAATAATCAAGAACAGTTCATGAACAACAAACTATATTTTTTCTGGATTAAAATAACGATTATTTTATGCCTTAAGACTCAACAAAAACAGGTCGATTTGAAAGAACCTATGCTTTTAGTTGGTAGTTGTAGCAGTGTTTCTGACCATCCCGAAAGGGATTGCGGTCGTGAGTTTACGTATCATCATTATCATCACAGCCCATATACGTTTCCCTGCAGGGCACAGGTATACCCTCAGGGAGAGTGTAGTTTATGTAAGGTGTAGTCTTGTAATTGCAACTATCTGGTAAATGCAACTATGGAGCTATTGCACTTATAAGAATCACAATTCAGTCCTTGTCTTTATACCAACACCTGCCTTCTAGATGACTAGACATAAGTCTATTGAGAGAAGAACTGAATCGTAATTCTTATAAGTGCAATTGCTCCGTAGTTGCAATTACCAGATTGTCGCAATTACAAGACTCCACCTCTTTTATATGTATGCATCCAACTGCGATCGCCAAACCGCCTGCTAAGTGTGGCGATTATGGCAAATCCCCCCATTTTGGGGAGGTCTATGTCCAGCAGTGGACGTCTATCGGCTGATATGATGATGATGATATGGATGTACCTAAAGTTACGTAAAAACGAGTATTTCCCCAATTTTATTTAATGGATATAATTTTTTCTAAAATACTATTTTTTTCTGTAAAAGAAACGATAAACTACAATTTCTACAATCTGAATGCGAATTGTTATAAATTGCGAAAAAAGACGAGCCCTCGCTTTTAGAAAGCGATTTCTTGAAATGCTTTACAATACGCTCTGGAGGCATTGTGTTGAGATCTGGGCGTTTCCTTTTCAGCCTACACATACTTTATTTATCTCTCTTTATTCTACTTAAGCGTAGAACCACAATTCACATATGTACTGACGCAAAAAATGTTAATATTTTTTGTAAAAAAATGTATTCTACTATCTGTGGGTTACTCGTGTCAGGGCTTTTATACGTCCTGTTTTTCATACAATATGATACTAGTATAAAATGTTAATATGTCATTGTAATAAATACGTCCCAAACCTATTTTGCTACGTTCGTTGTATACCTATCAGAATGAATTTCTTCTAATAAATAAACTGTAATAAAAAATCATACGCACACCATACATTATAATTATAATTATTTCATTGCAGCACAGGTAGTGTGCTGTGTAGTGTATAAAGTTACCAGACAACACAACCGGCGAGGCGGGCGGGCTATTAGCATATAAAAAGTTATGTCAACATAACAATATCGAAACGTCTGTTAAATATACAAACATAAGCTCACGACCGAATTCCCTTTTGGGGCGGTCAGAAACCTTACTACCACCACCAACATGATGGTGACAAGCACATGAGTAACCCCCACAGAGAAAAAGCTTCGAGACAATCGTGCTAGTGGACAATCTATGGCAGACGTTGGGCGAACACGTCACGTGATCAGCATTTTGTGGTTCCTAAAAGCTATGTTTCTGTGGAGCCAGGAGCGCATAAAATGATCACGTGATGCGCTCGCCCAATGCCTCCAATGTCTCGCACTCAAGTTGGCCGTTGCAGACAAAGTTTCTACGATTGGAGGTAACGGGATCCTTGCCTAACGCAGTGTGATTGCAGGGAACTTATTCAGACGATGGTACACCTGCTGGAATTTCCATTGTGCCCGTACTCCTGCACTAGAGAGGACCTCAATAAAGCTACAATGGACGCTGTCAGGCTTGTCGAATATCTTGCGAGTAAAATGTATGGAAATCCAGTAGTAGAACAATTGACACGAAGAGAAGAAGAATGTCTCCCAAGACTGTCCACTAGCGCGATTGTTTAGAAGTTTTGTCTTATTGGGTTTTTACTTATTGGGTTTCGGCCATAGATATATCATATAGAACGGAACTAGATACACAATCAAAGCTCTAAAAATGGCAGATTCAAAAGAGCTACTAAGTACCTCTATATTAAGGTCAATGCTTTCAGCCCAATAATTCGCAAAAAACCAAAACGGTACTCACATGAAATCAGAACGTAGAGCCCTTATCTCGGATATGCCGTCTCGCTTGATTGCAACGCGGGGGAGTAATAATGACTTAATACAATGCTTTCACGGAAATTGTACACCATTATTGTGCCACAACATGTCCTACCCCGTCATTAAGGCGTCATCAACTTAAAATTTAATCTTGACGGTTCGTGCTGTGTTTATTCACCTTTGTTTTTTTCCTGTTGAGCTATCGCCATTTAGCTGATCAACTTTATTAATCGTACCACCATAAACCCGCGACTTTGTCCGCACAAATTATATACCAGATTTTAAGTCAGATCATAAGCTATCAACCAAAAAATTTTCATCAAAATCGGTTCAGTAGATTTTTCGTGATGCTCGTTCAAACAAACAAACAAACTCTGCAAACTCATAAACAAACACACGAACAAAGAAACAGACAGACAAAAAATCCAAAAATTTGTGATATGGAATCAGAGACACCTAAAAACCAAATCGTAACTTTTTTTTTGTTAATATCTTTAATGTACAGACACACTTCTGTTACAGTTTTATAATAGTACGAGCGTTAACCCGCGACTTTGTCCGCACAAATTATATACGAGATTTTAAGTCAGATCATAAGCTATCAAACAAAAAAAGTTTCATCAAAATCGGTTCAGTAGTTTTTGCGTGATGCTCTTTCAAACAAACAAACACACAAAGAAACAAACAAACAAACAAACAGACAGACAACAAATCCAAAAATTGGTGATATGGAATCAGGGATACCTAAAAACCATAGCGTAACTTTTTTTTGTTAATATCTTTAATGTACAGACAAACTTCCTGTTACAGTTTTATAATCGTTTAGATATAGATAGATAGATAGGTAGATATAGAATATAGGTAGATGTGAACTGAAGTTATTGAGTTCGATGTAATATTTTAGTATCCTACTTCCTACTATTACAAAGGGTGTAAACTTCAATGCGTTACCAACTTAAGGGGGTGCTTCTACCATCAAACCGAACAACTTTTAGAATAAGACCAATATTGAAATAGCGGGAAAAAATCTTCTGTTCCATACATTTCGGTCGAGTAGCTATTGACATTTTCTATGGAACAGCCGGATTTTTTCACGCAATTTTAAAGCTGGTCCCATAGCACATGTTGTTCAGTTTGATGGTCTGAAGCACAACTTAAGTAAATAACGCATTTAAGTTTACACCCTGTATTTATAGTACTACTAGCTTTTACCCGCAACTTCGTCCGCGTGGATTTCGGACTTCAGCAACCCTTTGCACCCTTTTTGGAATTGATTTTTGAAAAATCCTTTCTTAGTGCACCCCTATTTATGCTCTGTAGAATATTTATTCCAAATTTCATGTTTTTGTCTTCAATAGTTGAGGCTGTGCGTTTGTCAGTCAAGGAACTGTTTTTATTATAATGACAGAGTGGTAGGGTAATCAGTTGCATTACTTTAAGGGGTGATTGTATTCATGATACTGAACAACTTTCCCAGTTGCTCAGTTTGATGGTGTGATCATTCCCTTAAAAAACCGTCAGCATATTAGGAAGGGCCTTTAATGTGCATAGTATACAGGGTCCTTCTTATTATGCAGACCATCAAACCGATCAACTTTCTCTTGGGGACAAACACGGAAATCGCGAAAAAAAAGCGGCTATTCCATACATTTTGCTCAAGTACGTTTGCACCTTTGTATAGAACAGCTGATTTTTTTGCGATTTCGATGTTGGTGCCATAGAGAAAGTTGTCCAGTTTGAAGGTCTGATCATCCCCTTAAAAAAAAATCAGAAGGACCCTATAAAAAAAATTCAACAATGATACTGTCCATGACATGCTCAAGGAAAATATAATCATATGAGAATGTCCATGATACCTATTTATTTAACCTGACTCCGGTGAAAAGAAACGGGAGATACGGCTAATGCTTTAGCAAAACCTTTTATGATATAATGCATTAAACACCTGTGATGTACTACTTAGCACCTGGCCTTCCCTTGCACTTTTTACTTATAAACAATAGCAGCAACTAAGTAGCACTTACGGGCACTTAACATTTTCTAAAAAAAGATAAACGTGAGCAAAAGCAGAATCAATAGTAAATGTACCTATTCAATATACTTTTTCTACCTTCTCCACTAAAATATTAAACAATTTTTTATCTAGACATCAAAGTTGAAGAAGGTCGCACCTAGTATGAATATTAAGTAGCAAGTCTATCTAATTTTACGAAGTGAACTAATGTCAGCTACTAACGTATTCGCACCCAAAGTAGGTTTTCCTAAGTACCATGACTCGTAAAAAAGGCTTATAAAATAAACTTGAACCATTTCGACGGTCTAGTGCCCTTAACTCGGCCGACCGTGTAATTTTATGTCAAAATATCACCATAAGCCGAGTGGGAGATGGAAATGGAATAAATATGTAACGCGAAAAATAAATTTTGGTTTATTTTGATTTTATTTTTTTCTTAAGTTATGCCTGGATAATTTGTTATGTATTATTTATGATCTGTGGTGTTGTTTTTTTACATTTAACGCTCGCTCTTAAATTTAGTCATAGAGTATAGAAGTGTAGATAGGTAATCCGCAATAAGAATTCCACAAAAGACATCAAGCCCACACTGGAGTTCAACCGAAGTGATTAACTTTATCTAATCCACAATTAATATGAGTGTTTAAGCTGTGTTTGAGCGTCTCTAACTTAATTAAGGCAGTCAGTTTACCTTATCCAAGTATTGCAGCGTCAAAATGTTCGAAGTTTGGGCGAAGTTATCTCTAAAGTTCCTCAATCCACGTACCTTGTAGGTCGAGCCAATCTCTCTGCAAATGGCTCTCTAAGTAGCAAAAGCAGTCTTAGCTCTACTACAAGTCCCCAAACGTTGTTATGAAAATCCGTCCATGCATAATGAGAAATAATGGGTTGTACTCATACACCTACATTGTTCATTTCACTACTATACATATTATAGAATCGCTGGCTTGAATTCTTTTAAACGAGCGGTCCAAAAGTCATAGCTAGCAGATACGAAAAGTTTGCGATAAAAAAAATCGTATCAGTTGTGACTCGGACGCCCAGCTTTCATTTAGATTTCGTAGAGGAAACGGGGAGCCAAAATGAAACATCACAGGCAAATGCCATCCAAACAGAAACTTTAAAATGCAATCTTTGCGGAAGCGAAAGATTAATGGTTGAAACGTTTAAACACTCGACGGTGACAGTGCCAAAAATCCTTGTCTTCCGTACCGTGTGTTGGTGCTAACAAAAAGGGTTCTGCAGAGAATTTCCTTCATTAACGCGGTGGAAATTAGCGTTAGTTTGTGGCGCACTCACAAGGGGGTGGCCGCCGCATGCAAGTCATTATGCGGACGATCATTGAATTAATTACGCGGACGTTACGGGCGCGGAAGTGTGGCGGAGCCGCGTCACTACGCTGCTACCGACTCCGTTTTACAATGGATTCGCTCCGCCTCTGATGAATGCTAGGTATTCCTTTTCTTATTCTCTTTTCGTCTGAATGCATTTTCTAAGAAAATTCAATTGATTGTGCACAACCATTGTTAAGCCAGGAATCCAATCCGTTACACAGATACCATTTGACCCATCACCGAAGCTCGGCAATACTGCTGTGGATAAATCAAGAGAAGTTTCATTTATTCCTCTGAATGTTCATTGATATATAGATTTATAGATTGTTCTCTACTTCCGTGGATGCTGAATTTATGACTGCAGCAGAAACAAAAGTTTGAACTGAATGCTATACCTACAGCATCCAATAGTAAGTACCTATGTGAAGAGCAATACATTTTAGTGTATATATTCTGGATACACGTATTAACACGTGTACGTTTGCCAACTGTACAGTAAAACTACGAATTGATTGTCGTGATCCGAGCGGACTTTGCATGTTTAAGTATAGATAAGGGGCCGTAACATTCCCCCTTTTGGAACGAACCGTGCTTGGCGAGCATGGCGGGTTACGCGGGGAAGGCGGACTCGGACTTGGCGAATCGAATTAGGTCGGGTGCCCGATGCTATCTCTAGCATCTAGGGCTACCATCCAAATGATTTTGGAAACTGCCGACCGTCTAGCAAGAATAGAAAGCCTATTTAGTAGACTAAAGAAATAAATAGGCTTTCTATTATTGCCAGACGATCAAGCGTGACTACACGAGTTTACTTGTATAGAGGGTGTAACAAAAACTCCAGTAATATTTAAAGGGGTGGTTTAGACCATCAAACTAAACACTTTCACTATCTGCGTTCATAAACTGTAGTACCTACTCGACTCAAATTGTGTGGGACAGCAGTTTTTTTTCGACGTTGTCTCCATAGAAAAAATTGTTCAGTTTGATGGTGTAAACCACCCCTTAACAGGATGTAAGTGACAGCCTAGCAAATAATGAAACGGCGAAAAAAAATCAGCTGTCCCATACATTTGAGTCGGGTAGGTACAGCAGTTATCTATGGGACAGCAGATTTTTTTTCGCGTCGCCTGAGGTATGCGCCATAGTATAAGTTGTTCAGTTTGATGGTCTGAGTTCACCGTTTCATTATTTGCTAGGCTGTCACTTATACCCTGTATAAATAGTACTTATCAATCAATCAATTGTTCTTTGTTTTTCACTCTTATCAAAAACAATCAATAGTTATATCAATATCACGTTATACTGGTACGATACGTGCATTTAAATGATAGCTAAGAAAACATGACTAACAGCTACGTATAGCTTTCGTTTGGTTATTTGCAGAAATTGTATTAAAGGGGGTCTTTCAGCAAAAATATCGTACCTACTAACTCAAGAATAATACATTACACCACATTATTATTTATTACTATCTATTGTCCCTATTTTGCATCATACCTACATGTAATACCTAAGCAAAGTATACCTCAACTTTTTTTTTAAATATTGATGTTCATGCAGAAGAAATTGACTGTATAATGACTTAATTGACATCCTATTCCATTGAACTACGTTATGCTACGGAAATACCTGGGAATTCCACAACAGCATCCCTAGCTCGCCCGTCCACCGATAACAGAATGTCTGAACACTAGATACCGCGTTCATTTGCTTATTGCTCTCCAGTTGATGACGTCTCCTTTAATGGTCTGGGAAAATGTTTTTTTAGTGTCGTGCTTTATCAACCTTTCTGTTGTTTATGAAAATTGAAACTAAACAAGAGTAGCGAAAATCCCGGTGCATAATTTAACATCTTTGTATTATTTATCAGCTACCCGAGGTAGCAAATTATATTATGTCAGTCAATCAATACTGTCTTTTTTTTAAAATGAAATTTTCACGCTACAGTGTGAAATTGATATCATTAGCATCCTTTTAAACTAAGAGTCTACCCATCAAACTAAACAACTTTTACTATGGGAGCAAATCGATAGGAGCAAAAAAAAAATCTGCTGTTCCGTACCAAATTGCACCCGCCGCGCCGCTGCCTACTCGACTAAAATGTATGCAAGAGCTGATTTTTTTTATTCCGTTTGGTTTGCTCCCATAGTAAAAGTTGTTCAGTTTGATGGATAAACGCTTAGTTTAAAAGGATGCTAATGATATCTATTTCACCCTGTAGAAACCTGCCTAATGTGCCTGCCTTACTCTATAAACTCTCTCTCTGTCACGGATCTGCTGGAAGAAATAAATAATATAATATGCTCGCACTTTGTACTTATGCTATTCTCATTCGTATAATTTCTGTGTACAATAAAGAGTTAAAATAAAATTATGTCAAAATCAGGTCAATACCGTATTTGAGATATTATCTACATCTACAATAATATTATGAAGAGGAAAGATTTGTTTGTTTGTTTGTATGTATTGAATATGCTCCGAAACTACTGGACCGATCTGAATAATTCTTTCACTATTTGAATGCTACATTATCCGTGATGAACATAAGCTATGAAAAAAAGGGCCAAGTGTGTGTGGCGAAAAAAGGGCATTGCAACGCACGCAATAGCTAATAAATTTTGATAGAAATCTAATCAAAATGTTGTGGTATACATACACACCGTGCATATGATATTATATAATGCAATAGGCGCTGGATATCCGGATACTGTAATACTGGTGATTTTGTTAACGCTGTTTTTAAAAATTGAAATGAATGCTCACATTCTTTCGACCAATCGAATGACGCGTTTTTACAACACAATTTATTCAAGGGTAGTGCTTTTTCTGCAAATTTAGAAATACCTTTCCTGTAATAACTGGCAAAGTCTACAAAACGCGTTACTTCGTCTGCATTCTGTGGCCTTGGATATTTTTCTAATACTTTAATTTTCTCTTTGTCTGGCAAAACACCCTTTTCTGATATAGCTGTAAACTCTTTAATCCAAATTCATATAAAGCCAGAAAAACTTATTTATTTTTCTCTATTAGTAATGCAATATTTCACTGGCATTGTCGAAATTGTTTACTAAACTTTAAGTTGAAATAGCTTACCTAACTATAACTGTAATTTCTTAAGTCTAACCTAAATTTATATGAAGTTATAAAAACGATGTTATTTTTATCTATTATGCTAAATTTAAGTTGGCAACACTTTCACTTTCCAAAATTGTTTAACTAAGTATTTAAATCCATAAACTAAAATCAAATTTATGTTTAGCCAAACACCTATTAATTTTTTATTAAAATTGTAAATATAACTTTTGGGACCTCCAAGTCTGGTATCTGTTCACTAGTTTTAGATTAGACTTTTTGTATCCAAAACCGAAAAATAAAATAAAAGCACTGAAATTACTCAGTTTGACTTGGTCACTTTATAAAACACCCTGTAGTTGGATACCTGCCACCACACTAGCGTGTCCTTATCTTGTAGGTGGCATTCCTATAGCCAGTTAGTATTAACTGTTCGTGTTTTCTTTACGACGTATGTAGCGACAGTAAGTAAGTGCTTCAAAGGATTCAATATCCTTTTTGTTATTTTTCAATTCACTCCATAAAAGGTACGAGTAGTTCTACTAATGTACTTTGTAGACGCGAGTTTTATTTTGAAGTAGAAATCTTTAAGATGTATCTTGTCTATTTCAGCTAATGGTTGTTTCATGCTTTACTAAACTATTATGTCCAATCAGCACAAGGTATTATAGCCTATTACTTTTACAAGTCGTGATTGTATACATTACACAATTAACTGTGATAATCTGGGTTACTAATGTTGCATTATTATAGAAAATTGCAGAGAAACTAACAAGTAACTTACAAGATTATCTTAAAATTGTAAGGATGAGACATCAAGCAGGCATTTTATTTTCATTGGATCGCTCGTGGGTCGAGTATAGAAGAGATTTATCCAGACGAGTGTCATAATGCAATCCGTCGGCTTACTGTGAAAATAGTGTGAAAACCTCACAAGTACCAAAAATTTTCTCATCTCACATTCAACTTCAAAATCCAATAGCTGCAAAATTTATATTTCATTAGAAAAATATGATTATATACGGTCTAACAAAATCAGCTGAAACTATTTGAAGGGGATTATCAGACCATCAAACTGAACCACTTTCTCTACAGGACCAATATCGAAATCGCGAAAAAAAATTCAACTGTCCATTTGGATAGACATTGATACTTGCAATGTTGTATGTGACAGCAGATGTTTTTTTCGCGATTTCGATATTGGTCCCATAGAGAAAGTTGTTCAGTTTGATGGTCTGATCACCTTAAAATAGTTTCAGCTGATATTGTTAGACCGTATATAATACGTTTATGTACATTAATAGAAAAACAAGCATTCTGTCGAAGTTGTTGCTTGAACCGAGCCCTTAGAGTCGTATGCTAATGCGATTGTTAAATTATTATGACATTTAACACACATTCAATTAAAACTGTTAATTTTACAACCCCGGGGCTTAAAGTTGTAGACCTGCTCATTGTTAATTTACAACATTATAATAGGTTATGATAAAGGTGAATTATACAGAGTCTAAAATTAAACGTGTTATATATCAAAGTATAATAGGCGCTTCAGACTATCAAACTGAACAACTTTTTCAGTGGTGCCAACATCAAAATCTCGAAAAACATTTTTGTTGTTCCATCGAAAACGTCAATAGCTACTGCACTCAAATGCATGGAACATTGAACATTTTTTTTAACGATTTTAAATGTTGGTCCCATTGTGAAAGTTGTTTAGTTTCATGGTCTAAATCAGCCCCTTAAGTAATGGAACGTATTTAAGTTTACACCCTGTATTATCTAAACCGGGTCACAGATTATTTAATAGTTACTAACGTAACAGATACCGCACTCTCCCGATTTCATGCGCTTTTAGAGCCAACAGCGACGAACGACGAACTAAAACGCGCCTTATGTCAATGCATGACAGCCGTATCGTGCGCGATACGTAGGTAATTTTCTCTGCTGCCGAACGCGAGTGACGTAGCACTGACCGGATATTCATTGATTAAATTAAAATAGCAAGATCGGTGACTAGCCTATAGCGCATGGATCACATAAATTGCGCCCCGTCGCCTAATTTACTTAGTAGCGGCATTGCGTCATTGAGATACTTTTTTGGTTTTAGGCAGGATATAGATACCACAATATCTTCGCGTGCTTAAAACTCGTAGTACAAATCATTTAAAAAGAAAACACAAATCTCATGGCATTACTTTTCACTCGTAAGTAAATGAAAAGAAGGTCCATTTTGCGAGTACGTACTGCAAGACGTCATCCATCTTATTTTCCCCGACGGCTTGAAAATAATCAGACAGAAAGTCGATCACCATCTTGCCTCCGATAAGTCCTCACTGGACTCCTCATCCTCATTCGTAATAGGAGGTTTGTGCACTGCAGTGGGACGTAGGCTGATGATTAACATAATTGATAAGGTTCTAGCGACCGAAGGGCTGGCGCGTATCTCGGGCAACGAATATCCATTGCCATCCAACGAGATAACGCAGCCAGCGTCCTGGGCACCCTCCCGCAGGACGGTGGCCTCGAGCACGTCTTCTGTTTAGTGTAAGTCGAACGGAAGTCGTGCTCGATATAGTGGCTCATTTTTTCTTCGCGTACTTTATTTGTTTTTATTTTTAATTTTAGCCATAAGTTGTACATAATGTTGTAATTGTAAATACCTATACCGTTAATAAAAACTTCATTTTAGGTTCTAGCAAATTTGATATTTCGTGCTAAGAAATAATTAACCATAAGCGATATTAAATTTTATTGGCAATTTACATAATCCTAACATAGATTATGGAGATTAGTTTTCGTTCCTAGTTTTATTGGATAAGGTGTTTGTATTATCGTTGGTAAATACCTAATAGTTTTAGGTACTTCACAAAGTGCTTTAAAAGTTTTAAGACAAGAATATTCGACATTTTTTTAATAAAACTTAAAACATATCTAACATGATAGGTACATAGGATTCCCTTTGGAGGAAATCAGAAAGTTTACTACAACTACTAACAACATCATTTCAAGCACGCGTTGTTTAGGGATATAATTATACACCAAGTGGTTAGATTATGTGGCTGGACTCATTTTACACCAAAAACACAGACTGAAAGGGATAGAGATATTTGCTAGGCTAGGCTTTTTGCCTTACGTGCATTACGTACGGCAAAAAGCACAACTTTTAAACATTTATATTTTTGGTCATGTTGTGGAAAATAACGTAGCAAATAACGCAAATATCAAACACGCGTTTCCGCCCACTTGTCGGTTTTTTATCGAATCTGTCAAAGGATAAAGTCGTGTTTTTGATATTTGCAGATTCATCAAAATACGAGGGAATAGGGTATTTGACAGCATGTAAAATATAGGATCTATTGATGGCATCCGTATTGAATATGAATTTTGGAAACCAACTATGTAAGGTCTAACAAAATTAGGTGAAACTTTTTTAAGGGATGATCAGACTATGAAACTGAACAACTTTTTCTATGGAAACGATATTAAAATCGCAAAAAAAAATTGCTGTTCCATACAAACCTACTCGACCTAAATGTATGGGACAGCAGATATTTTTTTCGCCATTTCAATATTGGTCCCATAGAGAAAGTTGTTCAGTTTGATGGTCTGATCATCCCCTTAAAATAGTTTCACCTAATTTTGTTACACCCTGGATATTTTCCATTATATAAATCGACAAAGACCATATTGTAAGTCACGTGATCGTAAACGACTGTGATTGGCCGAATGGTTGATGACGTCAACTGCATGTAGACTTTTTCTTGCACTTTATGTAATGGAACGTAAAATATACATTTTCTATAGAGTTCCTAGACATCAGTGATAAACGTAGAACAGTTTTTAAAAACCTGTCAAATTCCCTATTTCTGCCATGAGATAGCCAGGGGTATATTAATGAGGAAGGCAATGCGGTAATACGGCTCATTAATTTCATGTGATATAGTAGATGTGCATACCGAGAGCACAGAACGCTTTGTACTAGTAGTCTTTTCATTCGTTTTTATAATCAGTTTTTGTCTATCTGATGTTTTTGGTTTTAGCGGCAGAGTAAACCAAACACGGGAGAGAAATAAATAACGGATTTTGAAATGAAATGACATTACTTTGAGATGCTATAAAATAGAATATAGTTGAATTCAAAATTCCAATATATTATACGGGGTGTAATAGAACAACCCAGTACTGGTTTGATTTAGACAATCAAACTGAACAACGTTCAGTATGGAGCCAACATCAAGATAAATAAGTATCAGCACAGTCTTTTCTGCACAGGGTTCGAATCCCGTAAGGGACAAATATTTATATGATGAATATGAATATTTGTACCCGAGTCATGGATGTTTGTATCTATATATGTATTATATATCGATTTCTAGTCATCATAATTCAAGTCCAGGCAATGTCCAAGATATTTATTTTTTATTTCCCCTTGTTATGTTTTTATTTTGTCCTCTTAGTTGTTTAGTTTGATGGTCTAAACTCTAAAGCACCGCTTTTTTGCTAGGGTGTTTTATTACACCTTGTATATCCCAGATCAAAGTAGCCAGTCCGATAAAACGAGAATGACTAATTATACCTTAATATGCTGTTAAAAAGATAAAAATATAAGGGACGAAGCTAGTCTACATAATTATTGGACCAAGAATAAGTGGCCGATGGGGCCGAAGAGTTCTCGAGTGGCGACCGCGTACCGACAAGCGCAGCGTGGGTATTCTCCCCTCAAGGTGGACCGACGACCTGGTGAAGGCGACGTGAACCCGTTGGATGAGGGCAGTGCAGGACCGGTCGTTGTGGCGATCCTTAGGGGACGCTTATGTCCAGCAGTGGACATCCATAGGCTGAGATGATTATGAAGTGGCGTATTGGATTTCATAAATGTAGGGTTCTGTATTGAGGCTGCTGTGGACTGCTAATGTTCCGATACGCAGATGCAATGATGTGAAACAAACCTAAAACGAACACTGCTTATAAATAAAATTGATTCTAAAAAATAAGGTAAACTTAAGTTATTGCCACATTAGTATACCTATTTTTAGTGGGTCAGATAGCGACCGTAGTCTTAGCAGCTATTGCTGACTGTACATGCATTGTACAGCCGCAATCGAGCTTCGCTCGTCGTCTTTATATACCGGTCTGTGTTGTGTGGCAACGTATTTTCTCAGCAACGACACCTATGTAGATAAACTTGGAAAGTAAAACGTTATCAAAATAAGTACACAATTTCATCCGAAAGTTTCCGAAGCATCCGTTTTATATAATAGCTAAAACTATTATAAGGGGATGATCAGACCATCAAACTGAATAACTTTCTCTATGGGACCAATATCGAAATCGCGAAAACAAAATCAGCTGTCCCATACAAAACTGCAAACATAACTCGACTTCAATGTAGGGGACAGCAGATTTTTTTTCGCGATTTCGATATTGGTCCAATAGAAAATGTTGTTCAGTTTGATGGTCTGATCATCCCCTTAACACGTTCCGGTACAGTGACCGGCTATAGACGTGATAACAATAAAAGTTCTATTGTGTCTCGTTCACTGCCCCGGAACGTGTTAAAATAGTTTCAGCTTGTTTTGTTAGACCTTATTTAATAATTATTTACAAGAATTGATCACTTAAAGAACCTGTTGGAAATTTAATATAGAATAGATAGATCGATAAGATTAGATAATTATTATTATTACCTACGATCTATTATAAAATGACGAAAGCTATTTGAAACACGTAAAAGTATTTTTTGTAAATTACAGTGTTAATGGCTTTCCATTACTTATTTTATTGAACAAAACATCCAACATCAATTTCATAATTAATAACGCTGTAAGACCCTTTAGTATAAAATGACTTTTATGTTCAATCCATTATTATTAAAACACCTGCTATTTTATTAAATTTTAATAAATTAAAGGTTAATTCCATCCAATGAATCCCATATATAAGGTCTAACAAAATTAGGTGAAACTATTTTAAGGCGGTGATCAGACCATCAAACTGAACAACTTTCTCTATGGGACCAATATCGAAATCGCGAAAAAAAAATCAGCTGTTCCATACAAACCTACTCGACCTAAATGTATGGGACAGCAGATTTTTTTTTCTCGATTTCAATATTGGTCCCATAGAGAAAGTTGTTCAGTTTGATGGTCTGATAATCCCCTTAAAATAGTTTCACCTAATTTTGTTAGACCTTATATTTAATAGGTTTACCGTACAGTACGACCAGGAAAATAATTCCGCTCGTCAATCTTCGCTTGCGCAGAGCAATGCAAAATCGGGTATTCTCTATCTCCCTCCAACTCGAATAGCAGACTATGGATGCTTCGGCAGCGAAAAGGGCGCGAAAGCAATAAGCCAATAGCGGGAAGGTATCACATCCTGATTGGTCAATATATTGTCGCGCGCTTTTAAAATTTGTCAACTGCGCAGGTACATCGGTGAGACTTATAAACCTGGTACTACTGTACATATGTTATGAGGAATCGGCAAATGAATTAGGTATGCCATTTTTGAGCACAGTGTACCTAAAATTGTATAGTAGGCAAACTCGGACTATAGTTGCCAAAGGTTTACTCAGTATTTATAGTCACGATACATTGTGGGCAGTCTGCTTTTTTAGTCAATTTGCGTGATTGATAGGTATGATTATGAATGCACCCATCTTTCATTTTAAGTACTGTGCTCATAGTCTGTTTACTTTAATGTAAATTAAAAAGAATAAACCTAGAGTACATCAACATTTTTCGTTAATAGATCAGGCTTTGCTTTAAGTATTTAGTTCTAAGTGGAAGGAAACCAAAAAATACAAAACCAAAAAAAGTTCTGTTTTTTCCATGAATTTTGGTTAAGTTTGCAGCATTCAGTGAAAACATAATCCGAAGGCGAAAGTTCACGAATTTTGCAGATATTGACGAATAAGAGCAAAACCCGAACTATTCCGGAGCTTAAACTGAACTGGACGTAGTTTACTATGAACTATGAGATTTACTATTACTCTCTTCTTTGAAATGTCAAACGTGAGGGTAAATGACAAAACTGTCATAAAACTTACCTCATCTACCCAGACTTCTCATAACCAGGGGAGCTCTTCCATGACTATGAATTAGAAGCGGCCTCATTAACCCATATAAGCCTGCCGCACTTAGATCACTATGGCATTAAGAATTAAATGAATCACCCTCTAGACACGATGCCGCCGACGCCGACTTAGGGGAAACTAGCTTACACATAGAGTTAATACAATAGCTACATACTTTATTTATACATGGTGTACATTTAAAATACAGTTAATGCAGAAAGCGTACTACACTGAAAAAAATGTTTTGTTAAATATAACCGAACTTTAGTGACTTCCAAACTGTTTTGATTGAGTCTAGTTAGCATTTGAAGGTTAATGATACTTTTCTTACACCCTGTATTTATTTTTGAAACAGTACTTTTTACAGGTCTAAATATCGAGTATATTTTGGTACAAATGTACTAAGGGGAAATGTCCATTCAAGGAAAGGGACGTAAGGGGAAATGTCCGTACGAGGAAATGGCCGTTAGGGGAAATGTCCGTTCGGGGAAATGGTCGTACAAGGAATTCAGGCGATGGACGTTCAGGGAAAAGGACGTAACCGACCTGATCCTTTTGTAGCACATAACCAAACTTTTGTATATAAATAGCAAAAAGTTATGCTATTTATAACCAAACGATTGTTTATGTGCTACAAAACAGTTTCGAAGTCACTAAAGTTCGGTTCTATTTAACAAAACATTTTTTTCAGTGTAGGTTTACAGTTTACACACAAGATTTGGATAGACAACAAAATTGTTTCATTTTGTAGAGTCTTAAGGGTTAAGGCACGATGGGGCTGACGTAACCTCAGGGTTAAAAGCTCCAAAAAAAAAACCAAAAGAATTAAAAAAAAACATGGATAAGTATTTTAATAAAGTTTTGCAAATTTTAGAAACACACGGTTCACCAGCCCTCCTAGCATTATGCATCTAGGTACCTTTATTGAATTTGCATTTAAACAAAGATTTTTTTATGTTCCACAATTGATTCCACCATTAGGTTTGGACGTGCGCAACGATATCGCAACAGTCAATGAAATGCTAATTTCAGTAACTTTGTAAATAATTCTAAAGTCTGTTCATATTTAATAAAAAGTCTTTAGTACACACGGCGAGACGGCAAGCTACGCAAAACCAAAATAAGCTGGCCGCGCGTAGGTAAAGTAATGTTTAACATCGCGCGGTCAGCTTATATTGGTTTTATTTTATTTATTTGTTTATTTCCTTTTTGGAGAACTTACAGCTAAATAA
Organism: Agonopterix arenella; assembly: GCA_927399405.1. Taxonomy (NCBI): domain Eukaryota; kingdom Metazoa; phylum Arthropoda; class Insecta; order Lepidoptera; family Depressariidae; genus Agonopterix; species Agonopterix arenella. The sequence goes on along the minus strand of OV656691.1, from coordinate 14,792,185 downwards.
CAGTTTTGTGACAAAGACAAATTGATAGTCAGATGCTGACAACAAGTTCCCACAGTTTGCGTAGCTTGATGTGTCGCCATGTGTACGTTCGAATCAATTGCCCACAATTGCCCGCAATAGAAACTTAACAAACTGCATAGTAATTAAAAATAAAAAGAGTCCCTTCTGTTTCCTATGTATTTAATGTTATAGGGTTGATGCAGGTACAGCCCCAGGAAAACCCAGTGTACAGGATTTAATTAAAGTAAAGGATGTACCATTCTACTGCCTGAAAGTACTAATTAAACTTGCGTTTTGCGGAAAACTCTGCTTTGTAAATAATATGAACCGCTTTTTGTTCTGAGAGCCTAGTATCTTTTCAGAAGTCTAATTGTTACAAACCATGTGGTTCCGGCTAAGAATAAACCTCACTATTTCTTCCCGTGGCGTAAGTGTGTTATGAGGTGACTAAGAGATAAAGAAGGTTAGCCATCGCACCATTTTGGCGAACCATTCTGTCTTGAAACTTTTAATAAATATGATAAGTGAGCCTTCCTACAACTTTGGGTGTGTCAAAAATAATTTTGATAGGTACCTAGGTACATTATTTAATACTGCGTATCTGTAATCTCTGAATATAAAAAAAGTCTAGATCTGCGTTTATCCTTCTGCCTGTTTCTCCGTTTATTTCTTCTAAACCACGCAACGGATTTTAATACAGTTTTCACTGTCATTTAGATAATTTATTCCGGATTTATGTGTATAATATATGTTAACTTATCCCACCCGGGCGAAGCTATGTCGGGGTTCTAGCTAAGTAGGTATATAATCATGTCCAAAATGATAAGCAAACGTTAGAATTCCCTCATGTGACCAACTCGACAATATATTGTACAATAAATAATACTCGGCCAACGCAGGAATGCCGAATCGACAATAAGCTATTGTTCTTTCCAAGAATGAAGTCCCGCGAATCAAGCAATTTTCGTATATTCAACGTAGATAATACGATTTCTGTCAGGGCATATCTTATGTGGAATGAGCTGTATAGGCCGTACCAGACCAGTGGTTGCGGTAATAAAAACGGAAGGAGAATTCCTCGCTTCGGGACAAGTGGTTGGGTAAGGATGACCGACTATGACCACATATTACACAATTGCAAAGGAAAATGGATAAAGTATTTAACGAAAATTATAAGTTCGCATGTTGCAGGGTTTAAACTTAAATGCGGTACGTATACTTAACGGGGTGCCATTAAACTGAATAAATGTATACGGGACTAACGTTGAAATCCCGATAAAAAAAAAACCGACTGTTCCATAGAAAACGACAACTGCTGAAAATGTATAAAACTGCGTTTTTTATTTCCGCGATTTTAAAGTTGGTCCCTTAGTTAGAGTTAGTTTGATGGTCTGAAGCACCCCCTTAAGTATGTGACGCATTTAAGATTACACCCTGTATAATAGCTATAGGTCTCTGTCTATAGAATTATGTGCATTTCGACGAATTCGCACGGACGACATGTCATAGTGCCATACGTACAAATGAGTTTTTCTATGAAGCACTCGAATATTTTGGCCAAAGATTTTTGTTGGCCTGTCATATAGACCAAAAAAAATGCTTGGTTTTGGCGTTTGGATTAGAGGTAAAGCGATAATTCACGGTGTAAGGTACAAAGTCTTAGCAGTGGTAAAACTAATTAAAGAGCCAAAACTCACACAAATAGTAAATTTCACTGCAATCAATCAATCATCATCAATCATTTTTATAAAAAAAAAATTGAAAATGGAAACACAATTTTCACTGTTCTTCAAAACCGTAGTTCTCATTTGATATAGTAATTATGCTATACGTAATGGCAGACCTCATATTTTCCAGATTCATGAGAAATGTTAATTTTCTTATTAATTTGTCTGCGGTTGCGGTCTAGAGTCTAGACTAGACGAAGTTGCTCTACATTCTAAGATTATTAACACTACACAGCTATATTAATATTATGGTCCTTCAATATGCTGACGGTTTTTAAACGGGATGATCAGACCATCAAACTGAACAACATTCTCTATAGAAAACCATGCAATCCATGGGACAGTTTGTTTTTTTTTTGCTCAATCTTGAGGTCCAGGTTCAAATCCACACGGACAACATGCTATGTAACTATGTAACTGACTGCTCTCAAACGATGAAAGAAAACATCGCGAGGAGGACCAGCATATATGCAGAAGAAGAAATTCCGATGCGTATGTGAAGTCTACCAATCCGCATTGGGCACGCGTGGTGGACTAACGCCCATACACCCTCCACGAGGGTAGGCCTGTGCCCTGCATATATGTCCATATAGACGCCGAGATGACGCTATTTGAACCTTGTTACGGTTCCGCACCAAAAAGGTGCCAAAGGGTCACTATTCAATTCATAAGCCTACGCTATCTGTTCGTCCGTCTGTCTGTCCGTCCTACCTATAAAGGGATGTTATCTTTTAAACTATAATAGCCATACAAGAAACGTGTTTTTTCAATGTTTTTTTGTAAAAAACGGTATCTATACTATATTACTATTATAAAACTGTAACAGGAAGTTGTCTATACATTGAAGATATTAACAAAAAAAAAGTTACGATATGGTTTTTAGGTGTCCCTGATTCCATTTCACCAATTTTTGAATTTTTTGTCTGTCTGTTTGTTTGTGTGTTTGTTTGTTTGTTTGTTTGTTTGAACGAGTATCACGCAAAAACTACTGAACCGATTTCGATTAAACTTTTTTTGTTTGATAGCTTATGATCTGACTTAAAATCTGGTATATAATTTGTGCGGACGAAGTCGCGGGTTAACGCTCGTAATACATACAAGCGTCAAACTTTGTGTAATTATAGTGCGTACTCTTCCCGGAGTAAATAATTTGTTTCGGTAATATTGTATGGTAGTACGGAACCGTCCGTGTGTGAGTCCGACTTGCTTTTGGCCATATTTGCTCTTTCAAATATAGTGCACACTTTGAAAAATAAAATTGATTCAATTAAAAGAGTAACGTTGCAGGTTTTGCCGCGAGCAGTTGTCTTTCGCGTGGGGTTCGCGCGGTTCACGTCTGAGCCTGCGACGAGGCACCGCAATCGATCTCAGTTGTGTTTTTACTCAAAAAAATCCACGAGATTGGATAGACACTCCCAGATACCACTTGACACTGGCGGAAATGCAGTGCTAACGCACAAGTCCAATCAATAATAACTGGCCAAGTGCATGTCGGACCGCTCGCAGGGTAGGATCCGTAGTTGCCCGTCACAATATAATATGGACTGAGAAGGAGTCTTTTTGTTTTATACTACAATTTAACGGCTAATAAAGTCTTAAAAGTAGGTACATTTTATAAGTTAGACGACTAATATTTTCTTAAAATCGGGCATAGGACCACCACACATTCCCACCGCTGTAACTCCTGTAAGCCAGGATCAACAGCGGCGCGGCACCATTCACAACACTAGATAATGAAGTCCAGCGAGCCCGGGGGATGACTCTAATCTGTCTTGGAACCCGCAATGAATTAACGACGACGAATTGGACGACTATTACTCGTAAACTTGTAAAGCCTACTTAGCGGTGATACTTTTCCTTTTAATTTCGTTATATTTTATATACTATTGCCATGAATTTTTTCTCATATCCAGAAACAACTTAGCTGGCAGGGGGGCGGGGGACACTTGACTCTAACAAAAACTTTCACTTTAAAGCTTAATATTTCGCTAACGGATCCCTGTATCGAGAAATGGTTTTTACACACCAATAATATTTTTGAACTACCTATCCAACGATACCCCATTTTGCCTGTAGGGTAGGGGAGGTACCATAAAAAAAATATTTTTCAAGATTTTATTTTACCACTGTCGGCGTGATGAATATGTATTTCCATTCCAAATTACAGCTTTCTAGTACAAAGCGTCTCTAGGCCGCGGACAGACGGACGGTCAGACGGACGTGGGGAAACTATAAGGGTTCCTTGTTGACTTCGGAACCTTAAAAACTATATTTATATATTGACCGTCGCTTTGAAAGCCAACGCGTTGTTTTGATTGTACCTCATTGTACCTTCACTGGCAAACAATGCTCTTTATCCTTGATCAAGTAGACTACCTACTTAACATTAAGAACATTAATCAACTAATTCGCGAGTCATGTTTGGGAACTGTGAATCTATTACAAACAGCAAAAGCTAATAACTGTGTGGGTGAATGAAGCATGATTTAGCTTATCATGTAGAATTTGTATACAGAAATCAAGGATACGTTTTGTTTTTCTCTAAACATTATTATGAACGATAATGTGATACCTCTGGCTTTTCGATGAAGGAAAAATAATGAGGAAACCTGCATGCTTAAATTTCGAAGCATGTACCCACTGTCCATTACAAGTGGGGACACGGGCTCTCTCCCCGTCACACTACTGGACAGAGTTTCAGTACTACTAGTGAAAAGCGGATATTCTGAGGTTAGAATATCTTTGACAATATAGTCGTGAGCATTATGCTTACTTTATTATTTTAGAAACACACCAATTAAGAAACACAGGATGTCAGGGTAGACAGTTGCATTACTTTATTGGGTAATTGTCATAATACTTAACAACTTTCGCAAAGGAACTTATGGGATTTGATTTTTTTATTCGAATTTCCAGTAGCTTTCTCAGGAAAAGTTGTTCAGTATCATGGGTACAACTACCGTTAAAAGTAATACAACTGTTTACCCTAACACCCTGTAGAATAAGCGCTGGGTATTTTTACCCATTCTTTCTCAAATTGTGTATAACTACTGATTTGCAGTACTTCTTCCAACAAAGCTAAAAATAGTGACAAATGATTTACCTACCTAGCTTATGAACAAATCCTAAGAAATTGTAATGAATGCAATGTTCTATGCCGAGCTCGTCTTTGTTTCACTATGCACATTAAGGTTGTTGCAGAGGGGTCATTTTTATACAAAACTTTGACGCACAATACGCGTAGAAGATATTAATATAAGTAACTTTGTATATATGGAAAAATAGTTTAGAAAATCTACATGCCGCGTCACAAATATCATTTGCAATTTATAAAATAATTACGAAGCTATAAAGCTTTTAAAAGGACAAGAATGGACAAGATTAGGAATGAGTATATTAGAGGAAGTTTGAAAGTAGCACCTATAACGGAAAAATTGCAGGGTAATAGATTATCGTGGTATGGGCATGTAATACGGAGAGAAGAGTGTTAAGTATGAATGTGGATGGCTGTAGTAGGAGAGGGAGGCCGAAGAAAAGATGGATGGATTGTGTGAAGGATGATATGTGTAAAAAAGGAGTGAGTGTTGAAACGACGGCTAAGAGAGATAAATGGAAGAGGATGACATATTGCGCCGACCCCAAATAATGGGAAATGGGTAAGACAATGATGATGATAAAGCTTTTAAAATTTTGTATGAAAAATTTCAAATTTATCATACAAAATTTTAAAAGCGATTTCGATTTTCTAAACAATTTTTCCATGTATGTATGAAATATTACTTTTATTAATTCTGTCTACGCGTATTGTGCGTCAAACTTTTGTATGGACTGAAACCACCTTAAGAGGCTATGTGAAAAAAAATAGGATTCTTCAAAGCGCCATAATATCATGAAGTACTAAAGTAGGAGTATGATTAGCGGATATGTGGAAATTGAACATATAATTGAAGTTTTGACAAGAGCCAACACACGATTAAGACACATTTTCCCGATAGAAAAACACGAGTGACGATGTGAGCACAAATTTTAAAGAGCACCTGAGAGCAAAAAGGATATTCCTAGCTTTGTCTTTGTGAGGATGAATAAATACCTTACAGAGACAAGGGTTCTAAGGAGCGCATAAAGATAAGATAAGATAAGATAAGATAAGATAAGATAGATAAGAATAAAGTAAAAATTGTGACGTTACGTAGATTTAAGATTTCATAGATAGCTAGCTCACAGATTTTCCACTGCTGAGTAGAAAACCCAAGTAGAAAAGAAAAACCATAGAGTACTATTATACTATACGAGATAATTTTCGAATTCTACGTAATTCTAATTATGTATTAAGAGAAGACCAATCAAAAACCACTGAGTCTTTACTCTGTAACACTTCGTGGTACGACACCAGAAAACTCTATCTAATGTGTCGCTTGCGCCCCCTGTTCCGGCGAGGCCGTAAAGTGCACACGATAGTACTTACAGTACGAGATTACGACCTAGTACGCAAGTGTGAACTGATCCCCAGCGAGATGTGCCTAGCGATACTTACACGGCTAAATTATTAAATTAGATGCTTTAAAGAGTCTTTATCGTCTATTTAACTTCACTCTTCTATAACGAACTAAATAATAAAACCGGTCAAGTGCGAGTCGGGCTACTCGCGCACCGAGAGTTCCGTACCACACCTCCACATTACATATTAACTAACAAAAAAGTTTTGTTTTCTCCAGGACCTTTATCGCGACCTTTAGACCGACTCTTACTTGACCGGTTTTTTTTATTTGTTGCTATACTGAAAAGTTTGCTCTATAATTGCACCTAGTTTGACGCTTGTATGTATTACCGTTTTTACGATAGAGCGAGAAGAAAAAACGTTGATAAAAACTAGTTTCTTGTATGAGTTGACCCCGTTAATTTTTTACTTTTTGACATTTGTTAGCAAATCCGCAGTAATAGCGCACATTTTGTGAAATTTTCAACTCTCTATCTAATACGGTTCAAACGTTACAGCTCTAAATAGCTAGGACAGACGGACAGAAAGATGGACGGACGGAAAACGAGGCTTATGAATAGGTTTCCGTTTTCGCCCTTTGGTTACGGAACCCTAAAAATGGGTTCTTGCAATACAAGTAAGTTATAACCTGTAGGGTTCCACTGTAGGGTAAAGATCTCTTCTTACGACTGAGGGTGAGAGGGAGTGTGGGCCATATTCCACCGCGCGGACCCAGTGTGAGCTGGTGAAGGCAAGTTAGAATCAACTTGCCGCAAACTGCAATGCAATATTGAACTAATTTTACATGATGTCTTACAATTTCGTAGATCAATCTGAGGTCTGTCTAAATGTGGTCTAGTAGTGTCATCAAGATTAGGGTATCTTGTGGAAGGAACGCCTCAATAGCTAGTGGTAGACATGTCGTGTTTTGATCGTCTTTTAGGCCGTCTTCACACTAACATGCATATGCGTGTACGTATGAAATGCGCACAACTGAAAACAAAAAAAAATGTCAGCCTTCTAGTTTTGTTCAAAATAGAGTTTAGTGCTCGTGATATTGCTCTGAGAGTCTATATACGGATAATACGGAACCTCCTTTTCAGACTAACAGTTAACTTTATTTGGAATACTTTTTAGTATAAAAATATGTTGTATTATAACTTTCTTTGTTATTCTCGGCTCTTTAAACGCTGTAGAATACAATAATGTTAATCAATCCCTATAAAATCTTGATCACCGATAGTCAAAATCGAGTAAAATTGAGGTTCAACGTAATCTAAAAAAACTCGTATATTTACGTATAATTTCTTAAAACCATTTTATGACAGTCTCTCCAATATTTAGATCACATTCTACGACGTGGTCGCACAGAAGAGTGCTCGGAGTAAATTGCAAACGATTTTCATAATTTACAGTGCAACCTTTAAGTGCGACTTTCTGAGACCGGTCGCTAATTGAGTGGTATTATTAAATGCTAACTTGTGCATTAAAGTACCAGATGGTTTAATTATTTCGCGCGTGGGTTGCTTCGAACAGAAAAAAACGATTGTCATGCCTCAAAGGTGCATAATTATGAAGGTATCGATTGCTACGATTATAATGAAAAATGGGATAACGTTAATCTTTTCTCCAGAGCTATGCGTGGGTTGCTCTAATTAGCTACTTTTATGTAGCTTTTAAAGTTAAATTTTATTCAAAATTAAGTATTATTTAATAACATCAATAAACTATTTTATTTTTTTAAGTTATAATTAAAGGATTTTTTTAATAGGCAGGTAAAAAAACACATGCATACTACAATAAGAAACTGTACATTTATAATTTATTTAAATGCAATTTTTCAATGCAATCTTCTAATCGAAAATATTTTCGTAGCTTTTCGTGCCGTGCCACAATCCTGGTATTAATTACCTCATGGTTGGGGTAAAATATAGGACCAAGATAAAAAGAGCTCTTACGATAGAACCACACAAGCTGAAGAAATGGGACTTATACAACACACGGAGGTCACATATAATTGGTTATGTTATGGTTATAAAATAGAGCTAGTGCGTGCTGTTGAGTGTGACTGTGGGACTCGTAAATATAGGCAGGTTATAATAACGGGACGAATGAAGTCGTATACCTATATTATGTGCCCATTATACCTACACCTAACTTTTAGAAATTACGAATAAACATCGAAAGAAACAGTATAAGTTTCAGAAAAATCAAGGTTTCTTCTCGCTGAAAAATGGAATCAATTTTCAAATCCGGATTCAGAAACGTATTGCAAGAAATATCCCCGGCTACCTCGAATCGTCGATAAATAAAAACGGATTTTAATAAAAGCGCTGCGTCCAACTAGAGGCGCGATCCGGCGGCATATTGCATCCGTACAGTATAAATTCGCTAATACGCCTGAACTCGCACGATAAAGCTTAAATCGCACAAGTTATTTTACTGCCAGAATAATTCTTCGGATTTTTGACAGGGCAATCGAAGTTTGCCGCTAGGCTCTGCCGTGCTCTAATTAAGAGCCTCTGCAAAACTACCAACTTCTGCCACCTACATTTTAGTGCTACTATATAGTGCAGTTCCTTTATGCTATTACACGTTGACTCAATTGATAGTTGTTGTGTTGCTTGCTACCAGGCTAGTTTATACCTCAATTATTAACGGGAGCTACCTCAATTAGAGTTAGATTTGATAGAGAACGCATCTCATAGTTTATGAATTAGTAACCTCACTACAAACATTTGTCAATTAAACTTCATGATTACTACCTAAATATTTAATATATGATAATACTTGTTTCTTAGAAAAAGTATATGTCTAGAAAGAACCTCATGCTTCTACCGTAAAAACAAAAGAGGCCAACTTTCTTAGGTTGGTGTGCGTGAGGCGCCATACAAATTATATGTATGTGCGTGTACATGGATAAGGTTTAGCGGTCCGTACTGGTTGCAATTTTTTTCTACGCTTTCGCAGCTTCGACTGTCAATCTTGACATATACAGGGTGTTAGGGTAAACAGTTGCATTACTTTAAGGGGTGATTGTAACCATGATACTGAACAACTTTCCCTAAGAAATCTATAGGAAATTAGCAAGAAAAAAATGTTGACTTTTCATACAAACGTTCGATCGGCTGATTGCATTCAGTATGTCCACAATTTTTTTTTGCGATTTTCCTATAAGTTTCTTCGGGAAAGTTGTTCAGTATCTTATGTACAATCAACCCTTAAAGTAATGCAACTGTTTATCCTACACCCTGTATAACTTATCCAAGACGTGTTTAATGACTCAAATCTGGTGATATTCCCAGACTTACCAATCTAAAAGAAAGATCCCTAATTCAGAAAAGGCAAATGCAAATGGCTCTCAATCGGGCCGCCAAAAAAGATTTTGCAAATGAATCCGCTATCACAGATTCGAGAGATTACTCAACAAATCGTTTACATAAAGAGAGCGATTTCAGTAATTCTACCGAATTTGCAATCGGACACAATCAGCTAAAAAAGAATAAAGTTTTTATCGCCTGTCCGAAGCTGTACGGGCTGATTCTAACGAGCTCATTGGAAATTCAAATGGGACTGGACCGCCGCACCCTGTAATCAATAATATTACACGTACGTGGCTTCCTGAAGCACCCGCTCCAAGACCGTCGTCGGCGTCGCGTTGAACACAGTGTGAGAGTGCCATAATCGACACTACCCTACTTATCTTGCATTTAACTTATGACTATATCTCAATTTTATGAAGGTAGCTTAACAAGTTGCTAGTAATCAGATTTGCATTTTACAACATTAGGATGCTATTTAAATTTTGAGTATGCAAAACGAATCCTACCTTGAGATCAAAGAATTTGATGGAGAGTAATTGAATGCGGTAATAAAAGTATTAAGGATTCATGTCTTGTTCAGAAACTTAATGAAGTCGTTAGAGTACATTAATAATCGTCGAAAACCAAATAAAGTAAGGATACTACAGGGTGAAATTGATATCATTAGCATCCTTTTAAACTAAGAGTCTACCCATCAAACTAAACAACTATGGGAGCAAATCGATCAGAGCAAAAAAAAATCAGCTGTTGCATACATTTGAGTCGAGTTGGCATTGCAGTTTAGTATGGAACAGCTGATTATTATTTTTGCTCCTATCGGTTTACTCCTATAGTGAAAGTCGTTTAAAAGGATGCTAATGATATCAATTTCACCTTGTATATACTTTATTAGATGTAGAGACGGCTAATTATACATTTAAATCTTATTTGCTTATTTATCTCCCATTTTCATAGTAGCGAAATTATATAAATGTTCAATGAATGTTAATAGTGTTTTCAATAGTTCGACTACATAATGAGACCACATCTGGGATATCCATACAAATTATCAGAATCCTTTGACTACTTATATAGGGATTAGTTACGCGTGTAAATCTACTAACAAACATTTCTGCCACTTTTTGCGGGGGGCGAGGTAACATGAAATCCGCAACTTCGGATTTTATTCCCCATAACTTTAGATTCTAACTTTAATTGTTAAAAATTATAAAAAGTAGTCTCGTGTGAACCCCAAACGTTCTAAGTCCGAAATTATTGTTTCGCAATTATAGGCTGTCTCGTTTAGTAGTAAAGTATAAAATTGAGTGTAAATGCACAAGATCAATTGTTCTTATACCGTGACAGAGGGGAAATGCTATCGCAAGGCCAGTCCTTATAATAAATAGTCAAAGTCGGAATCCTGTCTTCCAAGTTTGCCAAGCTTCAACCGAAAAGCAATTACAAAGTATTATTCATTCCTCCCATAGCGCTCTTGACGATAGTGTTCGTGTTGTGGATGCGAAGAAATTGCACTAACTAATGATCGTATCGTTTCTTGAATACAAATTCAGGTCTTTCAGCAGAGGCCGGGCAGCGGCTGGGGCTGGCCTATTACTGCCGTGTTAGACTCGGTAAATTGAAATGGCGTTATGATTTATAGCGAGACTTCACGAACCAGTATTACGGTCAGCTTCCTGCACGGACGTGACGTGAAACTGAACACCATCCGCTATATCATGTGTGTTTATCAAATACATTGATTTTTCACGTAATTCATTTTCCAATTTGCGCAGAAGTCAACTGATGTTTTAGTACGTTGAATAGAAATGTTGAATATTCCACAATAATTTAATGTATATTTTCACACTGGCAACTAAAGTTACCGAAATGAAAATTTTAATCTGTCTGAGTTGACACTCGTTGTTCGTAATAAATATTCACAGCACTCTACGTTAATATGTGGAGCGGAATACATTAAACCGTCGTAATAACATTTTGACGGGTTGGTGTAAATTTCTTCAGTTCAAAATTAAATATCAGATAGCAAATGGGATTTTCGTATGAAGTTGTGCTCGTTTTCTGAAAAGGTTGGGAATACAGGCTTCTAGTAGGGAGCTCTTAGTTTAAAAGTCATATTTAGCTAATTACACTGTGGGCTGCGGTCGTCGGCTGGCGGGACTGGCGAACTGGCGGCTTCTGGCGGGCTCTGGCAGAAGTGGCGGGAATGGCCGTCTGGCACACTGCGGTCGCCCATCCCGCTTTAGTCCCTACTAAATTAAAGTCACTGTATCTATTGTTTGTTAAAATACATGCATTTTATTTTCACATATAGCTATTAGTAGTTGTTTGAGCGGACTTGCTAATTAAAATATCTTCAACCAGTTACAAAACTTGTTTATCAAAGACATTCTTTTTAATTGAGTCGTTCTCAACTTAAAAAAAAAATAACGAGCGTTATAAGCTGAAGAAAAATGGTTTTTCTTCAATGTTCTTTAAAAAGTAAACAAACTAGGTACTTTCAGGAATATTTTGACCAGATTGGCGTAATTAGTCCTAACGCACTAGAGTGATGAAATTATTAATATTAATACCGTCTACTGCACTTTAGTGATTGCAGTTACCTTAGGACCTTCATTTCAATTTGAATTTTAATGAATCACACCTAATAATAGCACCGGGTATTATCGACTTAGAATAGATCAGCCAAATTCTTTTATTACGATTTCCTTTTCAGTGTTTTCAAGGATGAAAGATCACCACTTAATGTGGTTTCCCATACTCGAAACCCCATAGGTCGTTTAAACTACGCTCCATGGTTGGCTCCAATGTTTCTAACCACCCAGAAAAGTAGTACAGTCGTGTCTTTATGTCTACGAGTATAAATGTACCTAATTCTTTGACTATTTATTATAAGGACTAGCCTTGCGGTAGGATTTCCCCTCTGCCACGGTATAAGATCAATTAATCATGTGCATTTACATTCAATGTTATCCTTATCACTAAACGAGATAGCCTATAATTGCGAAACAATAATTTCGAACTTAGAACGTTTGGGGTTCACGCGAGACTACTTTTCATGATTTTTAACGTTCAAAATTAGAATCTAAAGTTATGGGAATAAAAAGTTGCCGATTTCATGTTACCTCGCCCCCCGCAAAAAGTGGCAGAAATGTTTGCTAGTAGAATTACACGCGTAACTAGTCCCTATATAAGTAGTGAAAGACCTAATTACACTAACATCAACCTTATCCATATAGCGCACGTACTACAATTCATTTTAACAAAAACTACATCCCCTCGGTTCGTCAACCGTATAACAGAAGTGTGGAAGGGTGACACCCCAGCCACTAAACTTATTCCCCAAGCTCTCACACAAAAGGCTTACGATTACGTCATAGGGATGAAAATAGCTTGATTCTTGGGACATCGTACATGGAAAAGTCCCCCCTTTATTTTAATAGCATTGTTTGCATACTTCGATAATTAACGGAACGTTTTTGAATTCTATATAAGTAGTGGAATTTTTTTAATAGTTTATAATACCAGTTTAAACCTGAAAGTTTATTGATAGGTATGTTGATTTAGAAGGCTATTTCGATATTTCAACTAGGTATCGAGTTGAGAAACATTTGTTGTCTTGATTTATCTAAAATTAAGTACCTACCTACGATGTTATTAGGATTTATTAGAATTTGTATTATTTCAATGACTCAAAATCAACTTTTTAGTACTATTTTTAGGAAATCAAAAGCAGAAAAAATAGTTTGCAAAATTAAATACGTTACATAAGTGACTGCGTGCGGGGTGCTTCAGACCATCAAACTAAATCAGTTTCTCTATGGGATGCGAAAAAAAACTCTATTCCAATACATATGGTTCAAGTAGCGGTTGTCTACGAAACAGCTTTTTTCTTGCTATTTCATAATTAGTCCCATAGTGAAAATGGCTTAGTTTGATGGTCTGAAGCACCCTTTTATGTATATAACCCATTTATGATTACACCCGAAATGTGTTATAACAAAATCGCATATTACTTTGAAAGTATTTTATTACCATTATTTTGTTTTGTTACACCTTGTATATCATAAAACGTAGTACTATTTATTAAAACTTCATAGCTGACGTTTCTTTAAACGTTCATTTGAAACTAAAACGCTATAATATGCATTTTCGCACGAAGGTAAACTATTTTTACTTTTCTTCTCCAATAATCTGAAAAGTTTCTAACTCGCAATTAATGTTCTAGGAAACATAACATTTAACCTTCACACTTTGCTCAAACACGCCACTTAAAACTACGCGGACTCAGGTAGGTACTAAAAGTTATATAACTATGAAGCTGCTCTGTGCTGGCTGCAGAGTAGGGGTCTGAAGATTAGTAAGTTTGCTCTTGGTTTGAGTTCTATAGGATAACTAGTTTGTCAGAGAGGGGACGGATATCTTCAACATGCAATGGAGGTACAAAGCCTAAATCATATTTTGGAAGTGAATCCATGCATCTAATTGATGCAAAAACTGAAAAGCGTTTCTTCAGAATGAATAAATTAACAATAGATATTTTTAAAATACGTCATTTTTTTAAATATTTCAGAAAAATAAAATCAACTAAATAAACTTTATTTTATACGAAAAGGTAGGGGAAAAAATAATTAGAGAGACGTTACAATACCTACATAATAAGTGCAAATAGGCAGTCTAAAGTCTAGGTTAAAGAAAACCATGAACGAAGAAGAAAAACGATACGATACGATACCATATCGCTTTTCAGCGATAAGATCGCCTGTTTTTGTACCTTTGTATTTCCTATTTGTTTGCTCTCTACTATGTTTTTTGGTGTAAAATAAAGTATAATTGATTGGTTGAAATACGACAAACGGAACGAACCTACGTGCTCGTAACGTACGAAAAATGTTAGAATGGTTTAATGGCTTTTCGGTAATCCTTGTTTACACTTTGTATATTGCGTGGGCGATCCCATGCTAGTGAAATGTGGTTCTCCATTCTTCTTCTTGCGGTTCGAAATTCCGAATGTCGAACCCAAGAAGGTTATACGAATCTTTATTCTACACAATAACAGCATACAATAGTCGTGTCGTTTTTAGGTTCGAATCCCGATTTGGTTATCGTTAGATGTACCGTTTTGTTTTTGCTGGTTTCAATATAATCTAATAAAATAAGCTACAGTTACAACTTAGTCCATCCCTGGATACATTCAGCTCGAAGTTCAGTGCATATTTATAACGAGGTCAGGGTAATGGGTGAGATTAAGTATTTAGCATAGATGTAGGACTTACTCGCCTATTTCGTGACTTTTCTTACTGAGAGTGTCCCAATTTACTTTACTGTTGGATGTTTTTTTAATGAGAAACTTTGAAACAGCATGTTGCACATAAACTTAATATATTTAGGGGATTAACATTAAGTTTATGATGTAGCATGAGTTCATTATTTCGCTTCTTCATGGACAACATTTCATTTTAGGAAAGGTACAAAAATTCGAAAACCATTCGAAGCTTATACAGGTTGTAAGTGACAGCCTAGCAAACACTGAAACGGTGAACTCAGAACATCAAATTGAACAACTTGCCTACCTCGAGAAACTCGAAAAAAAATCAACCGTCCCATACATTTTAGTCGGGTAGGTACAGCAGTTTTATATGGGACAGCTGATTTTTTTCGCGTTTCCTGAGGCGGGCACCATAGTGAAAGTTGTTCAGTTTGATGATCTGATTTCACCGTTTCAGTATTTGCTAGGCTGTCACTTACACCCTGTAGGTATAAAAATTTACTTACAGATTTTTCCATCCATTATTTTCTTGAGTTTCAAATAACTACGACTTAATAATTTTACGATGAAATGGAATTTCCTTGGCCTGAATCCATCTGAATCTGATATTTCCATTTTTATTTAAAACTTTTCGCTTACGCTAAGATATTTCTTTACATATCACTGAAAATCGTTTACCCGCCGCCTTATTTGTACCATATTCAGTTTATGTTTCCTATTGTGCATTGTATTTTCTTTTGGTGTAAATAAAGTATATTTCATTCATTCATTCGTTTTTATCTCCGGCCCAGGTAACAATGGCCATAATGCCCCGATTATAGAAAAAAAAAAAAACGCGCTAGGAAACTCAAACCCAGGCTAAATTAGATCTTAAAACTTAAAGCATGATCGACTAGCTAGATAGTAACTTAAAGCTTTGGTCTGAAAGGGACAACTCGGAGCTAGATGACTTGATATTGCGGATAGGTGATCCGGATCGACTTGATCCGTGTCTAATTTGTTTCCATATTGATTGCAAGAAGCTCTGAAACCTTTATGGTGTAGTGGAAGTGTCTTATGGGCAGATTCTAACTATCCATTTCTATTTAGTTTCTTTTGAATACCAACAGCTGTTAATAAATTACAGTTTGGACCAACATAAAGCTATTTTTTTACAGGTCTCTACAAAAGCAGATATCAGACTATAAATACAGTGTGGGTAATAAAAAAATAAAAAACGTAATTAAATTATAACAATCGAAAATGAAAATAGTCTTTTTTTTAATCTATTAACATTTTTTCTTTTAATTTTTTATACTTACGTTGAAACTAAAACTATATTTTTTGCAGGAGAGAGCAAAGTCAAAATCTATACATTGCCGCTCGTAGCGCAATCTCGTTTTGTCTCTAGTTAGCAGAGCAGGACGGAAGGGGTGGTTTGTGACTGAGGACCTTGTCAGGGACTCTAATGCAGAAACGCTCATTAAAGTTAATCCTCCATTAAATCTCTTGCTGTCACTTTTTTTCTTGTTGATGTAGTAAATGCTAGCAAGAGATTTAATGGAGGATTAACTCAAATGAGCGTTTCTGCAACTGCAACTGAGTGTAAGTGAGATCTTGGACAAAAGTTCCGGGCAATCGATTGCTCCTGAGGAAATTTTCAATAGATCACTTTAAGTCTGCGATCTCACAACGACGTTGCTCTAAGTCTAAGGCAAGCAGGTGATGCTTCTTGCATAAATTATGATAGTGATAACCAACAAATTTTTTACGTTATAAATGTCTTTTCGTTCGCTCCAGTATAGGCTCCGATTTCACGAAAAAGCGCGAACCCTTATATCTCAGAGAGTTGTGATGATATGATATTCAAAAAGACCCACAAGACGTGTATTTTACGAGAGCTGTAAAGTGCAAAAAGAATTATTCGAGAAAATCAAAAACGAAAAAAGTTATGGTCGAAAAAGTGAAAAAAAAAAATTAATTTTCCGAATTTTTTATTTTGGCGCTCGATATTGTGGAAACGAAGAATGATATCAAAAAATTGAGAAAAATTCCTCTGGACAATTTAGTCAGCTACAATTTGAGCCTAAAACAGACACAATCGGGTTAAGAGTTTGCCCTATAGCCTAACCTTTTTGAGACAATATTTTGTCGAATTCCGTAGATTCATTTCCAATATGCTCGATAGTCGTGTGAGTCACGAAATCTGTGAATTTTTAAGATCCCAGACTGGCTCTAGCACCTAATAGTCCTTTAATGGCAGTATTTTCATCCCCAAAAGGGTTGTAGAGTAGTTAACGTAGCAATGTAAGTGCCTCAAAGTGAACAATGTACGTATCTTTGACCGCAAACCGCGACCGCGTGTGCCCGTGGTCTGCTTAATTGTGCTAATTTCAAATCTAGTTACCGCTATTTGATATTCAAATTGTAATTTTCGTCAATGTCGATTTAAATAGCTATTGCAATCTAAGTATGAGAATAATTTATGATGCATCGTTGAACAACTCCTGCATTAACAATCTTTTTTTTTTTTCATCAGTTCTATTAAATCCACTTTTTACGTTTTGTTCAAGTTTTTCAAAGTTGTAGGCATACCTACATATTAAATTCTGTAAATATAAAAAAATTCCCCTATTATGTTATTGTGGTGAGATAATTTTTTTTAAACTTTAAATTAACATTTTATTTAAGGAAGTAAAACAGGTAAAAGATAAATACGTAATGTCATGATTTAAGGACTGGACTTGACTAGGTTCATGATTGAACCTATCTTAGTCATAAAAAAGAACAAAACGTTACATTTAGTCGAAACTATACTCAAACTAAGTTCAGATATCGATTTCTGCTTAAAGGGCTTAGTAGGTAGTTACGCTTTTAGTCTAGGTTCAGCAACAAATATTCTATGTGGTACAAACTTATATAGATTTTCTAGAAACAACTTTAAAATGCAGACTACAAATCTCTTCTAGTAAATAAGTACCTACAACTTTTCGTACAGGTATATAAAAAAGGGAAGATCTGCCACCAGGCTAAATGTGATATTTGAAGATTTGCTATGGTCCAATGGATTTCAATTAAATCTTTACATTATGTTATAGTCATAGACCGATATCTATACTCAATTCCGTTAGTACCTTTCCATTGCTTAAACAATAAATAAAACAGGTCAAGTGCTAGTCAAACTCGCGCACGGAGGGTTCTCTACCAGCGTACAATATTATAAAAACAAATATTTTCTCTGTAACCCTTGGGCACAAGCTGGACACACAATTGACCAGTTTTAATTATTTGTTGTCTTACCATAAAGTATGTAATGCACTATAATTACACCAAGTTTGACGCTGTAATACCTTTTTAAAGATAGAGTAAACATGAAAAACTTTGAAAAGAATACGTTTCTTGTATTAGGACCCTACTTAATTGTGAATAGAGACCCCAAAAAGGAATAAAACAAAAAAAATTTTGGTCCGTTACCTCCCCGGCCCGGCCGGCGGGCTCTGTGTGACGAGCATCTAACAGTTCCTTCAAAGTGTTACGGGTGGTGATCCACATTAACTGGTACGACTATGTGAAACCGTTCGCCTAAATAAGCGATCGGTATTTCGGTAAGCCCACCGATATCGACACTGTTATCTAAACATTGACAGAAGGGCTTAAAGGAGATCGCTGTCGAGCCCCTCGTTATAGGCAGACTTAATAAATTGATTTAAGATAAACAGTTCCTATGTCATCCAAGGGTCGACTCGACCTTGGTCCTCCAGGAAATGAACGTGTGAGATTGAATTTTTGTTGGGGTTCTACACGGAGCAGTGATAGCCATAGGTTGCTCTTTAGTGAATAACTCATAATGTTTTGAAGGCATCTTTAGGAAAACTTAAACGTGTGTAATAATATTAATATTTGTACCCGAGTTATGGATGTTTGTATCTATATATGTATTCTATATCGTTGTCTAGTCATCATAATACAAGTCCAGGGACTTTAAATGTAACTAGATAATTTGTGTGACAATGTCCAAGATATTTATTATTTATTATATCCTCGATATTAGTTACAAAAAGAGGGTATGGATATTCTGTGAATACAATTTATTCACAATTATACTTGTTTTTTCACTATTTGTTAGCAAATCCAAAATAATAACAAATATTTAGTGAAAATTTCAACTATCTAGCTATTATGGTTCAAAAGATACACAACCCTTTAGAGTTAGGACGGACGGACAGCGTAGGTTTAGTAATAGGGTCCCGTTGGCATCTTTTTGGTACGGAACCCTAAAAAAAGAAAAACATTGACAAATTATTCAGAAAATGTGCGTACCTTAAATATAGGTATAAGCAGGAAAATTACGTGAGTCAAGCACATATATCACACTTCAGTAACCGTGGAAGCCGACAAATAGTTGCAGTACATAATACAAGTTTATATAGAAACATTAACACAACATGTGAACTACAGGCGTGTCGTATCGATGGCACTGCGACCCGGTTACTTAGCAGCCGAGGCTTATTGCGGTGCTCTTACAAGTGTCTAGGGAAACTGTGAGCTGTTATTACACGAAAATTTATGAGGTGAATTGCCCTGCTAAGTTCCAAGTTTGCAGTAAACAACAATATAGAAGTTAGCCAATGTTTGGGCGGCACCAACCTAATGTGACGGGGAAAATGGAAAGAAATCCCGAGCTGAAAAATTTGTGTAACGTCGTGTTATGAGAGTTTATACCCTACTTTGCGAAACTTTAGCGTTTCGTCTTAATGTTTTACTGTATTATTTTGGGAGTTGAGACGTTGACGATAAGAAAGAAAATTCGAGTGGAGATTCAAAAGTTTTTCAATTATTAACACTTACGTTCTTTGATACATAGGAGGGTGAATCTTCAATTCTTCAGAGCGTATAAACGCCATAATTTCTCTGACCGAACAACGTCATCCTTTTTTAACCGACTTCAAAAAAGGAGGAGGTTTCTCAATTCGACCGTACAAATTTTTTTTGTTCCTTTTTTTATGTGTGTTCGCGGATAACTTCATCGTTTGTAAACCGATTTTGATGATTCTTTTTTGTTAGAAAGAAGCTATTTCAACGGTGGTACCATGATAAGGAAACCAGGATCTGACGATGGAATCCCAGAGAAATCGAGGGGAACCTTTGAAAATCGTAGTGCCGGCTAGTGCGTTTGTTAATTTAAAGCACTTCTATTAAATTGAACTAATGAATTCAGCACTGAAAATTGTGAAATAAACAAAATTTTTACAAAAAATTAAAACTGCCTTCAAAAAAACTAAAAAGTTAAAAAATAATATTGCAGCTGATGACTTTTTAATGTTCATTTATTTATTTATTTTGACACTTTATTGTACACACGGAAATATAAATGAAAATAGCATAATAGACAATTACAAAGGGCGAGCTTATCTCTAAAGAGAATAAAGATGAAGAGAATGTTCTTATGATGCGAACGAAAAAGTCATCAGCTGCAATATTATTTTTTAACTTTTTAGTTTTTTTGAAGGTGGTTTTAATTTTTTATAAGGAAATGCATGCAATGTTCGGCTATAAATGTCCAGGAGCATTATAATAGCAGTATAAAATTGTATGCATTTTCGTGTAAAAGGATGAAAATGTTCGGCAAGATAAATTAGGGCGTTTAAGCACTGTAAAGATTCACTCAGCGGCGTTTGCTTAGCGTAGATTTTGGTCGCGACTTGGTCTGCGTCAATGTATCACAGTTTTACCTTGGTTATAGTATCGATCGGGATAAAAAGGATCTCATTTTATTCGTTCAGAAATATTAACAACGTATAACAAAAGACTAAAGCATTTAAAGCCTCATTTACGTGTAAAAATTTGAAGCTATATTTAAAGTGTAACGGAACACGCCATAAAATAATTAGTATTCTAGTTCTCATACGGAATGTTCACGCGACAATGTGCAATTTCCTTTGTCATTTGAATGTATTAGAGTAAGGCCGTTAACAGGCTCGTACGGAGACGAAGTTTTACTTAAAGCCATTTCACATATGAGGTTCATTAAATGAATATGATCGATAGTTGAGCGGAGCCGGGGCTCGTTCGAAGCCTTAGATCATTACTGATATGCGAATGGCGCCTGCGGTTCTAAAACGCCCTTCTGCTCGTTATTAATTGCCCCACGAACAAAAGCAAATGACTCGGTAGAGGTGATCGTGCGAGGGAGGGTCGACGTTATCCATTCAGCCTGTAGACGTCCGCGCGAAAGAGAAATGTTCATTCACGATAGCGGAATTTATGACTTTGATTTACGCGAGACTTTTCACGTGGCTCTCGAGTAGTTCCTCCATAAATAGAGAAGGGTCCGCTTGACGTTTTGGGACGGTTCGTTATTATTGCATGTTACTGCCGACTGCCGCGCGTAGCTGTCGCTATTCAACTTCCATCGACCGTACTGAATTGATATAGGAAACGGAAACACTCATATTTACATATTGACTGCTTTTGTATATTTCCCTTTTATGCTGGAATTTCAATCGAGCCGATATCGGAATAAGTTTGAATTTAGTTTTTCCGGTGATCAATTTTCTGCTGTATTGGCAGTATGTTCGTTGTTGCAACAGAAAGTTAAGGTGAATTATTGTTTGATTAATTATTAGAGTGAGAATTTAAACGCCAGGTGAAGAAAAAACTGAAAATGTGTCCTGTTTCAAATAATCTATAACTAAAAAATTCTGTCCTGCAGGTGCAAATTTGTATTGAATGTGAACGTGAAGATTAAGTTGCTTAAGTATTTTTTGCGACATTGGCAATTATTATATCGTTTGCACCGTTAATGGAGCTACCAAATCATATAAATAGTGAAATGTTTTGACGCATTCGATGCAGAAATATAACGACGATCGGTCATAGTAAACTCACACTCAAACAATTCATATTCGCACAACAAAAGCGTCATTCCCATTTTCAGAGGCTCTACATTCAGAATACGAAAAATTAATATTATGCAGTAAACAGCAAACTTTAAATAAAACATTCGTGGTTAGGTACATTGTTTGGTGGGCATTGCAGCCGCAGTTAGGTAGTTTTATCTCGCACAATTTCAATTTTTCATCTGCAGCTGTCAGCGCTGCGGCGCGGCAGATAAGTAACGTTCGCGTTCGCGGCGCGTCCCGACAAAAGTTTGTTCGCCGCCAGTTTGTTCGCTCCACTTCCTTTTATAAACTTTTTGTATGAGCCACCCGCGCGATATCAATAATTCTTACAATTTGGTGTGAGTATACAATCGGCTGAAGACGAATGAAACTTGGCTTAGGTAAGAGACGATATTTAACAACTTTCTGCAGTTGGTTTTGGATATTTTTAACATTTAGAAGCCGGTAGTGGATATTAGGTATACCTTAACCACAGTATAAGAAAGAGTATCTATTACTAGATACAGTACGGATACACTCCCTTCCTCCGAAAAAATTTTTACCTCACCCCCTCTATCGCCCTCAGGTTACCCGGCAGTTACCTAAGAAGAAGACTTAAGGTTCGATTTCTTTGGTTTCGCATGTGCTGACGTCATCTAGTCAATTTAAATTTTTTGTATGCAGTGTCCGGGCTGTGCCTTAACTTAGATAGTTACACAAGCATCAATCTGCATTTCGACTGCCGTTCTGCAGACTTATAGTTGAAAGTTAGGAAGTGTTGTCCGTTCAAATAAAACTGTAATTAAAATCCGTGGTTATATGCGAACATTATTAATCCAGTCGAACTGAAACGAAACAAAGCTTTAAGTGGTCTTGAATATCGATGCGGACACGTTGAAAGCGCACCCTGAATTGCAGCCGGACCCGACTGCCCTGAAAGTTAGGGATGGTCGTGTGACGTAAATTAATCGACTGTTTTTTACCGACTTGAAAAAAGGAGGAGGTTCTATATTCGTCTGTATGTTTTTTTTTTGCAAGCCCAGTTGCGAATCGTACCGGCTTGACAGCAACTCCGATAAAACAAATTATTGTTCTTAATAGATGCGAAAAAAGTCAACGAAGTTGTGGGAAAAAATAGTTAGTAACTAATCAATTAGTGTACCTAAATGGTTTATTGAATTTCTGAACATAATAAACAATATAATTTGAAAGCGTTAAATATAGAGATCGTATGAAATAAAATTACCAGGGGTCCTCAGCAGGCAAGCCTGGGGAAGATAAGTACCTATATTATCTTCTTATCGCTATAATATGCGAAAATAACATTTTTAGATGCCTCTGAATAAGATTAAGGTGGTTGCAGAGGGGTCAATTTTATACAAAACTATACGCGTAGACGGTATAAATATATGTAACTTTGTATTCATAGAAACATAGTTTAAAAAATCTAGATGCTGCGTCACAAATAGCATTTGCAATTTATACAATAATTACGAAGATCTAAAGCTTTGAAATTTTTCATACAAAATTTTAAACGCTTTATATCTTCGGAATTATATTATAAATTGCAAATGTTATTTGTGACGCGGCAACTAGATTTTCTAAACTATTTTTCCATATATAAAATATTACTTTTATTAATTCCGTCTACGCGTATTGTGCGTCAAACTTATGTATGGACTGAAACCACCTTAACGTAGACACTGAAAATATCGTCGGTAGGAACGCATTTTAAGGTATCTGTAAGGACATGGAACATGGAACGCTAATATAGGTATTTATACATATTAACGTTCGACGTTCCATGATCACATTAGTTTGTAACGTTCTATCCGAATGACCTGAAAATTAATTCCCTGTATTTTCATAAATATAATTTAATTTTATCGAGTAAGTACCTTAATAATGTCTGAATCTATTGATAGGTTTAAAAACGAATAACAATAATCGATTGATATTCTGATAAATCGATGATTTGGCTTCCAATACGATTTTATTTTCCACCGGACGAATCGCCTTCCCTGCTGAAAATACGATAAATTTATTGCAATACCGTTCACTTCTAAATGCATTCGAATAGAATAACGAGTGATTTAATGAATCGATTATTCATACCAATTGGATTAGAATCAGAGCCTAGTTTGAACGACTGAATGCTTTCCTAATTAAATATGTTCGAAACGGTTCATTTAACTTTTGGGAAATAATTTAAAAAATCACCTTAAATTAAATAAATAATATTTAAGGTGGTTGTGACAAATGTTGGCTACTTATCAGTTTCCAATATAATAAGATCTAAGTAGTTTCAATGTTTAGTACCATTATACATAAGTAAAATATTTATTTAGTCCAATACAAAGTGCGTACACACGACAGGCTTTGTCAATGGTATGTATATCACTTACATCCACAACAGGCTTCGTCAATAAATACATCCTGTAGGCCTCGCATGCCACCCCCGAGAAAACGATAAAAATCGAGATGGGCCTCCATCTTTACTATTTTACATACATACATATGCTCACGCCTATGTCTCACTACTGGGGTAGGCAGAGACAACAGATTACTACGATTCTGACACACATCTTTCGCCTCCTCAACATCCATAAGTTTCTTCATACAAGCTCGTCGGTACCGGGCACATTTCATTTGGCCCTTCTTTAGTACGCATCCGATTTGGTCAGCGTGCCTGCGCTTAGGACGACCCCTTTCAACCATTCCATTCACACTTGCCTTGAAAATTTTATACGTCAACCTACTTTCGCTCATTCTTTCCACATGGCCAAACCACCTCAACATGCCTTTTTCAATCCTGGTCACTACATCTTCTTTCAGACCACATCTTTCTCTAATCACACTATTCCGTAACCGGTCCTTCAAAGTCACACCACACATTTATTCAACCGCATTTATTCTAGATTCATGCTTCTTCTGTCATACCCAACTCTGACTTCTATACATTAAAGTTGGTCCCAACACACCGTCGTGAACCGCCAAGCGAGCCTTTTTAGACATAGTTTGACTCTTCATGACGGTCTGCAAGGCTCCATTAATCATATTTCCTGCTTTCACTGCTCTCTATATCTCCGTCGTACTTTCCGTCTCTTGTGAACATACAACCCAAGTACTCAAACTCACTGACTTGCTCCAGTCTTTCATCACCTATCATAATCTTACATTCAGTCACTGTTTCATCGCGCTCGATAACCATAACTTTCGCCTTATTCTCATTAACATTCATTCCCTTCTTCTTAAATGATTCATTCATACATGTTACCCTCTCCTGCAAGTCATTTACCGATGACGCAAGCAGAACTTAGTCATCGGCATACAACAGAAACTTGACTAATAACCCATTCATCCTTAGACCACACGCTCTTTCTTTCAAATCACTCAAACAACTATCCATGAATAGGTTGAATAGCCACGGTGACGCTACACAACCTTGTCTGACACCTCTGGAGATACCAAACCAATCGGTATGTGCCCCGTTTATCCTGACACATGCACTGGAACCCTCGTATAGGGATTTCAGTGCCCGTATCAAGTTACCATTCGCCCATACATGGCCAGGGTATCCCACAATTCTTCCCGCATCACTCTGTCATAAGCTTTCTCTAAATTTACGAAAGCACAATAGACTTTTCAGTTCTTGGCCAAATATTTTTTTACTATTTTACGTTTATGGCCCGAAAGAGCACGCATGATGTTTTTCTCGTATAAACGCTTTGTCGTGGGTGGCATGCTAGCCGTGCTGAATATCTGCAACAAGCTTCGTCAACTTTAAACCTCAAAAGCCTCTCCCTGAGGGACGGTTCCAAGAACGCTAGCAGCATTTCCTCTGTATCGCCAAGCTTATGCGCTGACGAAGGTAACTGCCAGACCTCTTATCACGTAGGCGCAAATCTCCGAACCGGGAACGGTTTCGTTCTGGAACCTAGTGGACCTGGTCTCCTGGGTCAATATTGGGGCCCAGCGAGCGCTGTACAAGCCGGGCGCGGTACAAAACAATTTCTATAAAATGTTTATCTATTCACTGAAAACCATAAATTAGACAAAAACGTTACAGAAATTCGATCGATTACGTTCAATAAAAAATGTTTCCTTACAGGCTTTAAAAAAGTTGAATTTTTGTTTTTATTGGTGACTGAAAGTTATCTCATGTAATCAATCAAATGCAAGCTAGAAAATAACGAAGCTATAAAAGGCTTTTTCCATCTGGTGAAATTCAATTAAGTTCACGGCAAATTACTCTACTTAAAGTATACCTTTATATCAAGAGTGGGGAATCTTTCGCGAAATTCATATTTTCTTCTTAGAAATGGAAGGGAACTCGAGCTAGCCAGTTTTGAAATTTATTAAAGGAAACACGAAGCACCCACCTACTTTAGAAACAAATTAAATAAATTAGTGAGTCGATCACCATTCAATCTCTGTTATATTTCAGAAGTTATACACAACGATATCCTAAAAGTTTTCCTATCTTTGCTGTTTGTTTAGTGTTATTTAACGGACAGTTAATTAAAGCTGTACTTAGTTTGCAAGTTTTACTTGGAAGAACTTTTACATCGATAACAACATTAATGAAAATTCGTCTGGATTTAGAGAGTGGCGGTGACAGAGGCGCGCGGGGTAGGGCGGGAGGGTTTCAGTGTTCGGGGTGCCAGTCCGCTCCGCCGCGCCGGCGAGGTCACGTCTCGCCGCGGTACCCTACCAACTGCCTACACCACTCGCGATCGCGATCCAAATGACTTTCTACTAACTCAAGTGCAGTACTCAGTGTTCGTAATGGGGACTTTTACCAGGACAATATAAGGCAGACAGTGTGTTTAGTGTTCTACATGGATGTGTTTGCACTTAATGCAGTATGTGAAGGCGTTAGTTCCGTTTATATGGGTGCATCGGTTCGTCGCCCTTAGTGGTCCGTCACCCACTTTCGATTATTACAATGAACTGTGTCAGTTGGGTGCTTGTATGATTACTATGATGCTATTTTCGTGTTATTTATGCTATGTTAACTATATGGCTTTTCAATTAAACATTTAATTTGGTAATTTTTCAGAACGTGTATTATAATTAAAAGCTTGTTAATGATTTTTGTCTTATGACTCTTTACAAAAATCGTTCAAATTAAAAGCTTGTTAATTATTCTTGTCTCATGTCATGACTCTAAACGATAATTTGTCCTAATAAGAAACAAAATGAAAAGTAATTTAATAATAAGCTTCATTACCCTTGACATAAACCTTGTGTTGAAAATCAGTTATCTTAAGCCTGTCACAAACAGCGGGTCGTTTCAAAACTTTTGTAGGGCCATTAGAACTGAAGGTCCATGCTAATAATCTTAAACAACTTCGACTGATATATATTTAAATAATTATGAATAATATGTGAAGTATATCAATCCGCATTGGGCACGCGTAGTGGACTAACGGCCATACTGCCCTGAGGGTAGGCCTGTGCCCTGCAGTGAGACGTTTATAGGCTGTGATGATGAAGATGACAATTAAATATTCCTTTATAAAATAATTTTAATAATACTTTCGAAAAATAAATGTGCATGTGTGTGTGTGTGTGTTGATGGCCCGGTAGCACATTCTGTAGTGAACCTGCCTGCTGTGCCGAGGGTCGCGGGTTCGAATCCCGTAAGGGACAAATATTTATATGATGAATATGAATATTTGTACCCGAGTCATGGATGTTTGTATCTATATATGTATTCTATATCGTTGTCTAGTCATCATAATACAAGTCCATGTACTTTAAATGTGACTAGATAATTTGTGTGACAATGTCCAAGATATTTAAAAACGGATTTTGCAGATAAATAATATGATGATAGCAACCAAAAGGTATTTATGATTTTCAAACGTTATTATTTATTTGTCATCATCATCATCATCAGCCTATAAAGATCCCACTGCAGGGCACAGGCCTACCCTCAGGGAGGGTGTATGGGCATTAGTCTACCACGCGTGCCCAATGCGGATTGGTAGACTTCACATACACATCAGAATTTCTTCTTCAGTGTATGCAGGTTTCCTCGCGATATTTTCCTTCACCGTTTGAGAGCTTTGAGAGATTTGGTACACAAATACTTATCACCTTGCGAAGCAGTTCATTGAATATTTTATTTTAAAAAATACTAAAAAGGAAGACCTTATTCCTTCATTAAGAATAGGGCTGTGAAGATAGCTAGTCTTCAGTCTTCTAAAGGTGTTGAGAAACAAATATGGATATCTATTGCACTTTACCATTCCAAAACATTTTATAAATGAAGATAGCAGGCGAGAGGCGACATATCAAGAAAAAACGTTATAATATTATCGTCACTTCAAAATTGTATTATTATAAAAAAAAATGATTTAATGAATAAAGAAAGAGTTTGGGCAACGACAGTCAAAAGAGGATATTCTGCATAATATGCAAAGTTAAGCGTCGGTGGCGCGCTGTGGAGAGGTATGGACACCCAATTATGGGGGTCCGGGTTCGAATCCGCACGGAAAACATGCCATGTACCAATGAGTTTTTTAAACTTATGTACGTAATACCGACTGCTCTCAAACAGTGAAGGAAAACATCGTGAGGAAAAATGCATACACTGAAGAAAAAATTCTGATGTGCATGTGAAGCCTACCAATCCGCATTGGGCACGCGTGGTGCACTAATGCCCATACACCCTCTCTGAGGGTAGGCCTGTGCCCTGCAGGGACATTTATAGGCTGATGATGATGCAAATTTACATCAATTAATTCAGTCTATCCCTCGGAGAACATAGTCGTGAGCATTTATGCTTGCCTGGCTTGATTCAATAATTTTCTTGAAAAATAATTGCGTAACTGAAAAAAAACATTGAATTTAATACTACCAATGTAAAAACCAAATCGTGTTCGACTGTTCGTATACTCTTTAATTGGTAACACAGTTCGAAGGTCAAAGGTCTATTTTTGTTTTGTTTCCTAATCATGACTAAAGCGTTTATGTTAAACCTATTAAGGCGTATTTGGACAGAAGCTGTTGCTACTGTAATGTATTAATGTGTATAATATTTGGCTACGAAAATGAAACTTCAGATAATAAGGCGTTTTGGTAAAAAAAAGTGTTTTTCAGTGGCACTGCACTGAAAAAATAAAATAGTATGAGTAACTAGATTCTAGTTCTCAATACAATATTTCAGCTCATTTTGTAAACGCTACATAACGGTACTAGTCAAATATGAATTGTAGTTGCTATTGTAAAAAATCGTTTGTATATCTACGTTAGGATTATTTATTGTCCTAGTAACCAGAAGTACTGAATTAAGGCTTTAGGTGAGCTGAAGCCAAGTACAATACCAATACGACAAAAAAAAATTATAACGTTTCTTAACAACATGATGAGACGTTTTTCAAGACTAGTAAAACCTTAGACGATTTAAATATCAGGAGTTACGGGTGTAATTCTAATAACAAACTTTTCTGCCACTTTTTGCGGGGAACGAGATAGCATAAAATACTCAACTTATAAATAGACAATAACACCGAAAATGAATGTCAGTTTGTTGTACATAAACGAACAATGACTGCACAAAAAGTAGATACGTACACAGTCATACACTTTTTATAAATTATCAAATTGGGGAATCGAGAAAAACACATTGATCTGACAGCAAAATTTTTAAGATTGTAATGGCCGTTTTCACATATTCACATATTTTTCATACAAAATATGGCTAACCAGATGTCAGATAAGCTAAAAAGAACTTATCAAAAGTGCTGAAACATGCCCCTAATATTGTATTGCCATCCATCCACTGCCACTAAACAATTATGTTTTAATGAAAATTCCTACGTAAAATAATTCGTAATATACATCGTAAACACAATACCTAAATAACGGTTGAAATTTTTCTGGAATGACACATGAGATTCACGTAAAAATTTTCTACAAGCGACTTTGTTATAAACTTTTCAAATAGGTATTTGATTTATGTTAGAGGTGGGTACGTAAACGCGCTCGTTTATGTCTTTAACTTGAAGAGGTTCATATACGGTAGTTGCGTTTGCGCATAATGAAGACATAAACGCTACATTATGTTGCTACTTGCTACTTCGTTGGTGACATTTGCCTCGTACTGAGGTATTTAGTTAGTGATTTAGTACGTAATTAATGTGGATGTAAATTTAAATCGATATATACAGCTTTTGCTTAATGGTTCGCCCGCTTGCAAGAATACGTCATTGTACGAACTAAAAACAAACATTTAAGGGCCTATGTCGAAAAATAATTGAAGCGAAATGGGCGTGTGATAGCTTATATTACTGCCTGATGCGAGAGAAAGAGATACGGCGGCGCGCGCGACTGAAACGACGCAAGCGTAAAACACACTTTATTTAATTGTGATTGTACTATTTATGTACGTTCAATTTTGCTCTAATCAAAATTTGTAAAATATCTCTTTTTTTAAAATCTGGTCTCGTGTTTCTATTATTCACCGTTTAGCAGTTCCAAGCGTTTATAAATAAAAACGGAGGCTACTTTGGCTTGTTTTTCTATCGAGAAAATGTGTCTTAATCGTGTTTCGGCTCTTGTCAAAACTTCAATTATATGTTCAATTTACACATATCCGCAATTCATACTCCTACTGTTAGTACCTCATGATATATGACGTTTTGAAGAATCCTATTTTTTCACATATCCTCTTAAGAAGTAAAAAATTATTTAGTCACCTATTATTTTAGATGTAAGCAAATGTACGTTTTACTTCTTAACTCTTTTAGGTCAATTAATGCGAAGGGGATCGCTATGAAATGACCATTGATTTTTTTTAAATCACTATTTTTTATATTTTATTTTTTATGTTTGTTTTTCAATTTGTAAATTAATGTTATTTCATAATTTTTAAAGTTACATGAAAACTACTGCTAGCTTTCTATTAAAAAAAACCGCATCGAAATCGGTCCACCCATTTGGGAGCTACGATTCCACAGAAACAATGCTTGCAACACTCTCGCGAAAATTAGCTTTCTATTAAAAACAAACCGCATCGAAATCGGTCCACCCATTTGGGAGCTACGATGCCACAGACAAACAGACACACAGACATTGGTGCCAAACTTACAACACCCGTCTTTTTGCGTCGGGGGTTAAAAAATAAAACTAAAGCTCAATATGGCCGCAGCCGGAGCAAATAGTTACGGGCTCACCCGTCACACTGGATAGTTTCAGTACTACTAGTAAAACGTGTATATTCTAAATATTCAGAATATCTCTAACTACCCCTTAGTTTAGTTTACTAGTATAAGAGATACACGTACTTTTTATTATCATCAGCTGCAAGGCTGATTCCAGTACTCATAAGTTGAAGAGCATCTCTGTGATGGGGATGGACCAAGGTCTGCCTGCAATTTTAGTCAATTTAGGAGTTACATACCTACGTTCAAAGGTTTGTTATCGTTACAAAAAATGAACATGCGTATGCAGTTATTATTTTTATATGCACTGTAACTATGCGAACAGTACAAAAACTAACGTAAACCGAATGATGATCTAGCTGATAATAACAAAATGTGCATCTGTCTCTTATACTATACGGTGGCGGTAACCATTCCACCAAACCGGACTTCATATTAGATATAGGTACCTACTTTTTTTTTAATAACATTTAATCAAAGTAAAATTTTCTGGACTATTAACGTAAAGATAAGAAAAAAATTATTTATTTGCACACCAAAATACACAAAAAACAACAACAATAATATACATGAACAAGAAGGGTACAAAAAGGCGGTCTTTTCACTGTGATTTCTCACAATGAAAAGACCGCCTGTGATCACAAGTGATTTCTTCTATACAACCAGTTGTTGGAAGATGTTTTAAATGAAATAAATGCTGATAAGGCGGTAAATAGTTACATAAAACGTTAATAGTTGTTGTGTCAGGTTTATGGTTCTGGTAAAGAGTTATATCTTCTATCTATCTATCTATCTATCTATCTTCTATCTATCTATCTATATCTATATCTTAACGGCCAAGCAATATCGTGACACAATAATGATTGCACCGACTATCGGTGCAATCTAACTTTTAAAACGCTTTGTCCAGCAAAAGTTAGTTCAAGGAGGAGTCATGGTTAAAAGTTTTCTTGTAGTGTAGCTTGGCTCACTCTGTACCTAAAATGAAATAAAATTTTAATGATTATCTATTACAAGTCTTCTTCTTCGTTCCTGTTACTTCTCAGTGTAGTCTGGGACTTGTATTTCTCCAACTTACGAAAAGTGACGACAAATATTGTAACATAAATTACGCTCAGTTGCAGAAACGCTCATTAATGTTAATCCTCCATTAAATCTCTTGCTGTCACTTTTTGTCTTATTGACATGGTTAAAGCTAGCAAGAGATTTAATAGAGGATTAACTCTTTTTTTTTTTTTTAATTCTTTTGTTTTTTTTTTTGAGCTTTTAACCCTGAGTTTACGTCAGCCCTTGATTAACTCTAATGAGCGTTTCTGAAACAGAGTGTTAGTCATTTAATTCAAATCAATTCAATTTGAATCATTTTTTTATTTATTTATAGGATAAGTTATAAATTTTGTTTCCCTCTTTTTTCTGTTTTTGTTGTTAATAAAAATTTATATCAATGTCAAAAAAGGAACATAAAATTGTAGATGTTTTGTCGATGACTTTGCCAATCGTCAGTATAAATAGAAATTGTACTTGACGTTGTCCAGTAATGGATATTATGTACAAAAACTCGCTTGAGCCAACACAGAATGGTAGAGTTTCATAGCAAGTCGGAGAGCAGGCAACCGACACGCGATCGCCCAGTAACAGACGCGACTCTACTTGGTCATCGCATAAACCTTTACTTATTGAATAAACAACAAACATGTCCGTCAGCAAAATTAAAATGAATCTATTTTACGTGTCACTGCTGTCAACACGTTAAAATGTTGGATTACGTGACAAGTTAGCAGCTCTGTATTTGTCCGATTCACACGATTCTCATTAATATACAGGGTGAAATTGATATCATTAGCATCCTTTTAAACTAAGAGTCTACCCATCAAACTAAATAACTTTTACTATGGGAGCAATTCAATCGGAGCAAGAAAAACTGCAGTTGCATACATTTGAGTCGAGTAGACGTTGCAGTTTAGTATGCAACAGCAGATTTTTTTTGCGCCGATCGGTTTGCTCCCATAATAAAAGTTGTTCAGTTTGATGGGTAGGCTCTTATTTTAAAAGGATGCTAATGATATCAATTTCACCCTGTATACCTAAGTAAAATTAAGTTTCGATAATTCTGCTGCTATTTCCAGGTACTTCATGAATTATTTTGCTAAGACATTTTCACCGCAAAATGAGGAAGCACGTTGGCATATTTGCGGTGTTGCTGTGGAATCTCATTTACATTCATGGTACTGGTAACTGACTGTGACGTCAGTGCCCTAAATATTTCTTTCGAAACATTTCAAAGTACCCTTACGTTTGCTCGTTAAAATAACGTATTATGAAGAATGCTTTTCTAGAAACAATACTGCGTATTTTCACGAAAAGTTTGTTTAATAACAAAGTTGGAGATTCAATTAGTCCGTAGTTTCCAGACTGTGTAGCTCTCTGCTACTGAATGTCATTGTTTTGTGATATTTTTTTCAATAGATGTGGGAATTATTTGCTAGATTTTTCTTGTATATTCCATTTAAACTCTATCTGTTTTGTTATTAAGATTCAATCTCCACTACGGGGTACATTATATCGCTCCATGTCTATAACCTTTCAATCTACTTATTCCTTTGCCCTGCAGTGGGACGCATATAGGCTGTGCTGATGATTCCACTACTAGTATATATAACTAACCTTTAGATAACAAAATATTTTCAAGAATTTTAGCTTTTTTTTTTATCAATTATTTAATCCAATAGGATATTTTAAAAGTATGTTTCGTTTAGTCAACGAGTTAGAAATTATTCAACATTACTAATAATTATGATTTTGTTTATTAAACATAGGTGATACTAATTATAGTACTCTGTGGTAATATTATAGGACAGTAAGTCAAAGTCTACATGAAGAAAGGAGAAATGTTAGTTTCACCTAATTTTTGTTACTTAAGTAAGTGTAACTCTCAAAGACTGTACTTGGATAACCATATTAAGTTAAATAATCTATTATACACAATCACTTAGCTTCAAGCACAGACAACTCGACAAACTGTTACGTAAGTTACCGTAAGAGTAACTTTAATGTTTTAGCTAGGTATTTGCATTGCCGCACACTACGAGTATCGATTCTCTAGAAACTACTGTACGATATTGTAATGTTACGTTCTAAGGTGAGAGTTCTTGTAAAGTGTTTTAATGATCAGCATATAAATGCATATGCATCAGCTTAAGTGTTTTCTTTAAAATGTATTTTACCGTTTGATCAAATAAAATCGTTTTTTAAAAGTATTTTACCATTCTAAATTACTATGTTGTTGATATTCGCCACACTACTTTTAAACAATTCTGACTGTTCCCTGTCTATAGCGTCATAGGTTTTGAGAAACTTCTCGGGAGGAGAGAGTCGAGTCTTCGAGTTTCTTCACAGGTTCTTCTTCTTCTCTTCTTATCTTCTCTTCCACTCTCTTCTTCTTCTCCTTGTTGGGAATTAATTACCACTTGTTCTCATTTGCTGGCAAAAATAAAGAACAACAGTGTGAGCTCGTGTGTGTGTTTGTGAGCCCTTTCTTCCCGATACACACAATTGACCGTTTTTTCTCTAATAACTAAATTTTGCCAAATCTATCTAGCCGTTCTCAAGTGATACGCTTACCAACGAACAGCATTTCATTTTTATATCATTTTTAAATAGATAGGTAAGTAATTTAAAGCGATACCTGGAAGAAAGGCGATACATAATAACTTACTTTGTTCTGACTACCTTTCCGGAAATATTCTCTCTTCGACACTGTTAATAGATACAGGTAGTAGCCCAGTCATTTTACGAAGATTTGTTAGGAGGGGTCGGGAGTAATTATGAATTGGACTTTTAAACTTTAACCGGCAACATTTAGTGACAACAAGACTATCTAAAAATATTTAAAAAAAAAAATTTGCTACGCAACATAGAAATCAAAATTGTATGTCCCAGAAGGTTTTTAAATTATTTTTGAGCAGTAAATAGCCATTGAAATATAAAAACTGAGATATTTAATAGAAAATACTAATGTATTTTTCAAAGCCTTCGAAGTAGACCAAAATATTAACACCAAATATTAACAGTATGTATAATGATAAAGCCTTAAAAGGTTGCAAAAAAAATTACCATTCTTTTTTTAGAACGAGATAAATGCTAAATTTAAAATTTGGGGCTGTTGTTGACGTAAAATTTTTTTAATTTTGGTACGTTTCTAAGCTCAAATTGGCCCTTAAATACTATACCGAAAAAAATATCAATTATTAATTAGTCCGGCTCAAACCGTAAAATGACTGGGCTGTAGAAATGAAGTTGATTTGGACGCTAGGGAATTTCGAGTCAGTTCGTTGTCTGTCTCTGATGAGAGTGATTTCTGCGTACTACTGCGCGCAAAAGTGTTGATTCCAAAATTTATGTTCTGTTTCCTAGTACGGGGACAGAGGTTTCTTCCCTGAACGGTACTGCTTCCTCATTTAACCATGTTTTTGAAGGGTGAAGAAAATAAATTTCTGGGCTCAAATCAAAGGATCCCATTAGGTTGCCAGCACCGCCAATAAGATAAGATAGTATGGGAACTGATGAAACTGATATTTATTAACACAACAGAATATAGCCATAACTTAAACATTCAAAATTAATCCTGGGGGTCTACCCGGACATTCGAACTTCGCAATTGCGTGAACGTTTTCGTTCCAATGTCAACTCTATTACAATGAAGTTTGGACCGAAACGGTCGCGGTATATCGAAGATCGAAAGTCCGGGTAGAGGGCCTGGTACAGGACCGATTCTTTATAACTTTATCTTGTTATATAATATTGGATCTGGTAAAATCACCCACTAAAACTATTCTTGAACTAATTCACATTACTTTCCTTTCTTACCATCTGACCCGAAATCTTTGTGTAACGCTAAATAATTTTTTCAATCTGGCAGTGAATCGATCGAGCTTTTAATAAACAAAAAGGATGCTGCTCATACAGGGTTTTATGGCACACAGTTGCATTACTTTAAGGGATGATTGTACCCATGATACTGAACAATGCTTCCTTAAGAAACGTATAGGAAATTCGATTTTTTTAGACTTTTTTTTAGACATATTAAACGTTCGATCAGCTGCATGATTAATACATTGAGATGATGCATTTAGTAAGGAAACTCAAATTAATTTTTGCAAATTTCTTATAGGTTTCTTAGGGAATGTGGTTCAGTGTCATGGTGGGTACAATCACCCCTTAAAGTAATGCAACTGTTTACCCTAAAACCCTGTATGAACAGCATCCTATTTGTATATTCAAAGTTTCGCCAAAATGATCACTACGACAAGAAACACAACGAATTATAAAGATGTAGAAGAACTAGGCACTGAACAATGAATGGCCTAATAAGGAAAAATAGCCTAGTCTGCTGTAAAGCGAACTATAAGTAGTTATTTACTTATGTATGTGGGGCTATTGCCTACAGTCCCTACTTGCTAGATTGCTGACAAAGTGAAAATAAAGGGCCTTGGATTTTTCGCCTTCGGAAATACCCTGTGCTTAGGAACAAGTAGTTTTTGCCAAATATAGGTAGGATATAGAATCTCAAGACGGTTTTGCTAACTCTGCGTTCGCTATTTGAACGAAAGCGAATTGTTTTTACTTCCCTAGCATAGGGTACTCTCCATAGGAACCTATAAACAGTGTAAAGACAACGTTGAAATCAAAAGTAATTAATTAAAATAAAAAAATGGAATAAAGAAAAATGAATAGTACACATGTAAAACAAAAAATAATAGTGCATAGTATACCAACGGCCACTTTATTTAATTTTTTTTCAAATTGGTTACACACAAAAAATTTCCTTTTACCGCACAAAATAAACGAATAGTGAAACCTTGATCGTAAGAGAAAACGACTTTCACAGAATAGAGAAACGTTTGAAATTGTCCTTTTTATAGGGTTACTACTCTTACTTTAAAGTCGTTCAACCCTTCCTTAGTTGGACGAAGTTTAGTAACTTGAGAGTAGGTATTACATTTATTGGCAATAACGACGAAACTAAATATTGTTAAACGCTTATTTGTGGCTCTGTTTGATACATACATACATACATATGCTCACGAATAAAATCCCCGAGAGTAAGAGATATTCTGAAACATCAGAACATCCATATTTCACTATAGTACCGAAACTCTGCCACTTGTAAATGGACAGTAGGTACAATACATGCCTCGAAATTGAAGCATGCATGTTCAACAACCAACCAACCTCACGATGTTTTCCTTTACCGAAATGCCAGTGGTGTTATAAATCGTACTTAAATTCCGAAAAACTCATTGGTACGAGTCGGCCCGGACGGGGATCGAACCATCGCATCGATCGCCTCCTGCACAGCAGGCAAGTATACTCGTCACTGGACCAACACGGGTTTTTCATGGTTAGAATTAATTATAATTTTACATATTTCAGTTACAATTTTTTATTACATTAATTAAACCAGAGCGTTATTACATTTAAACAGTGCATTAACATTTTGAAATGTTTGTTTATGTAAATAAAATCGAATATACGGATTAATGCTGAAATTAATTGAAATAGTTTTCCGGCTACCTTTCTCTGTTGTGACTTTTAAACCTCAATATGAGTAAAGAGGACAGAAAACTCCGGTAGTTGGAGTTAACACGACCCGTTTCCCCAACTTTGACATAACGACTTTTGTTTTGTTTTTAATTTAATTAATTGGGACGGATAATCCCAGTTATTGCAGGGATTCAGTCAACTTCTGCTGTCGACTCAGTTAGCTAAAAGGTCAACGATCTTGTATTTATTATACTGTATAATTACCTACATAGTAGGATATCCTATCCAATGGGATTGAACAATAGTTTTAATATATTTTGAATTTTCGACTAACTAACATTAGGTATTTGGCGTTTTAATTCATTTAAGACTCTTATACCGATACAATTTTGAAGCATGCAGATGTAACAAGGCTAAAATTTAGCAATTTAAGTTTCATTAGTCAAGTGGTGAGAGGTTTCTAGCCCTTCACCCACATAAACACTGCATAAGAAACTTTTAAATCCCTTAGTCGCCTCGTACGACACCCATGCACGGAAAGAATTGTGGTTGTCCATTCAGACTCAATAACATATATTAAAGTCTAACGTTGTTCACTCTAACAGCTACCTATTTCATCAGGTTTATTCCTGGCTACGTGATGCTGCACAGCGCAATACATCTACGTCGTAGCGTTGGATACCTTGAAACTGTACGAGGCATAAAATTATAAAATTATTTACCAAAAATGCTGAAGTAAACATCGAAGCTCTTAACTCTTTCTTTGTGACCCATGTGTCTAAATCAGGAATATATAGACGGTTAATTTAAGTTAGTGCAAGTTTATTTACTCACGTTTCTGCTTCTTTGTCTACCTCCCCGGGTACAGCGGGCGGCGCGCGCTTGTTGTAACACAAAAGATAAATACCACCGTCGAACAAGAGGGGTAATTGAGATAAACAGATGTGTATTCTACTCTATAACTTTCTGCCTTCGTGTGTAACACGTAACAAAATCAACGAAGTTTGTCTACTAACTTACCCAGGATTATTTACTCTTACGCGTTTTGCTTCATGAGGAATGTTGCAAAAGTCATTCTTATTTCTACTTTGTATTAACATAAATTCACATACCTATATCTTATAGCGTTAACACGGCAGTAGCATCATAGTAGATCGTCAGTAATCCATATAAATAAAGTTTATTGTAAAATTTCTGCAGTGCTACATAAGCTCAAATGAGTCGATCAAGCATTGAAGATGAACAGGCCGGGCTACGATTACACCGTGCCTGCATCCACCACGTACTATGCGAGCAATAACCGACAACCGCAGTTCGACCACGGCTACGGGCAGCTTTCGGCAGGACCCCTTTATAGCCCCACATCGCATCCGCTATCCAACTACGCAGATGTTTACGAGGGCAACAACGACACCACACTCAGAGCCGAGGAAAGGCACTGGTACATAGAAAATCATAAAAACTTACAACCCAATTACGACGTCACTCATGACAGTATTCCTCAAGATGCCAAAATTAAGAAAGAGGAGGAGAAGAAAACTGATTCTCTCGTCAGAAGAGGCGAGGCTTCACAGCCGCGACAGAGACGAAAAGAAGATCGGTGTTCGTGTGAATGTTGGCCTAGTACAGATAATAATGTTGCGCAGGATGCTGTGGCGACCGAGACCACGAGGTCGCTGTCTGGGGTCGACATGGTTGCCTCGTACGGCGTTTACGGGAACCCGCAAGACGATGAAAGTTCAGGGTTTGCGCGGGTCGCGGAGAAGACAGTGTATGGACAAGGGAGCGAGGCTCCCGTGCAGGGTGTGATAGTGAACCAGCAGGGTAACAGCACAGTGGTGCGCGCCGCGACGTCACCCGAGCGCGGCTGCAGCAAGTGCTGCTTGTGGTCGAGCGCGCCTGCAGCCAACTCAGAGGACTATTGTTGGATCCATTACTGCAAGCCAGCCTTAATAGTACTCCTGCTACTGTTTTTTCTAGTCTTGCTGGGAGTTTCAACAGGGTTCTTACTGACAAATAACTGTAAGTAACAATATCACTATAAATTAATTATGTTTTAGTAACACTTCAAAATTCATTGTTAGCAAATTCAATTTCAGAAAACTAAGTAATTAATATAATGCTACCCCATTTAATATTTTATACTATACGTGAAATGCTAGACGATGTGGAATGTACACAACTCAACCAAAACACAAAGTAGACGTACGTTAGAATAACGTACACATTTCGTCACATATTTACTCAGGTACTTTACATAATTTGATACTGCCGGTTTTATTTTACGAAGAGAAAGGAAAATCTAAGTGTATTTCGATGATTGTGATGAAATGGGAAATAAAGTAACATTTTATTCCAAATTTATTGCGAGTGGAAATGTATTATTGTGTTTCAAAATGGTTTAAAAGGTTTCATGTGCTAACCGTATACTACTACCCAGTCATTTTACGGTTTGAGCCGGGACTAATAAATAATTGATATTTTTTTTTGGTATAATATTAAAGAGCCCATTTAATCCTAAATATGTACCAAAATAAAAAAAAATCAGGCCAGCAACAGTTCCAATTTTAAAATTTAGCTATTATCTCGTTCTAAAAACCTAATGGTAAATTTTTTTTGCACATATTTAAGGCTTTACCATTATACATACTTCAAACATGGTGTAAATAATTTTGTCTACTTAGAAGGTTTTGAAAAATACATTCGTATTTTCTAATAATTTCTTAAATGTCAGTGCCTATTTTATTGCTAAAGAATAATTTATATCATTAAATCTCAGTCAAATGGGTGCATTGGTATTAATATTATCAATTTAAAAGCCTTCTGGTACACACAATTCTGATTTCTATGTAGCGTAGCGAATTTTTTTTTAAATAGTTTTAGATTTTTGTCACTAAATAGTGCTGGTTATAGTTTAAAAGTCCAATTAATAATTACTCCCTACCCCACCTAACAAAACACCGTAAAATGACTGGGCTATACTACAATAATACGATTTCAAAATTACAAACTACTGACTAATCTGGATATCGCTAACTGCTTTGTATGGTCGTCACGCCACGGAATAAATATACTAGTTGGTAATACTATATTTATTCCGTGGTTAAAGTCACGCCAAACTCTCAAGCCAAAGCTGTAGTTTGTTCAAATCCCATTTTAAAATGCTGTAGCGTCAGTTCACTGAATTTGGTGTTTGACTTAAAATAAAAATCCACTGTCCACGATTATTACTATAACAACTTAAAAATTAGAGGCAAAGCACATACAAACATACATATTAACAAGGTTTAGTGCGGCTTTCAATCGTTTTATTACCTTCTTCTTCTTTGTCTGGTTTGGCCGTCCCATTATTTGGAGTTGGCTCTCTCAATCACACGTCACCAAAGAGCTCTGTTCTGGGCGGTCGTTTAGTCTGCATCAACCGTTTGCAGATCTTTATCCATGACAGACATACGTGTCAATCGGGGTCTGCAGCAGCCTTTAACCACCTTCAGCCGCAGCATGACGAGCGCGATAAGGCTATATTGCGCCTTAAGGTTGTCAATCTCTAAATTAACTTGATTCTGACAAGTAAGGAAAATTGAGCAAATCGATTGGTTGATTGTACAAGCGCGATAGAGGGATAGCGCAATTCGCGCTGCCATGCTGCCGCTGCTTAGTATAAATTTAAACATAATGCTATTTCTGTCAAATAATAAAACTTTATATCTAATAACCGTAATTAAATGGAAAGTCATGTAACAGTTAAGTGATAAAATTGTATTAAAATCAAATTAATTTTCTGAAAGCTTTCCAGAATAGCGAGAACAGTCTCGCCTTTTTTTATAATTACCTATTTAAAGTTTCGGCTATTAATGAATTTATTTTTTAAGGATGCTTGACTTAGATGTAGTAAAGCATCGATATTCGAAACCATCATCAAAGTTAACTTGTCCATGTCTTTGGGTCACCGCTCCGTTTTACTTCATCCCAACAATTGCCATTCTTTCGGAAGGCACGATAAGCTGCTGGTTATAATGATATTCAGCTTAACCTAACAATGTTTTGGCCTAGTTGTTGCTGGTAGCAAGAGGTCAACTTGCTGCCAGATTATTTTCAAGGTTCCTATTAGTCATAACTCACTCATGAGAATGGTTTGAATGAGAGTCATGCAAGACAGCGATGAAAAAAAACGACAAATAAAATAGTTTTAAATATCCAAATGACACGATTGAGCGAGCGCTCTATTGGTGGAATTTTATCTTGCTCACAGCCTCTCTACCTTGCACAACTCTGTCGGGCTAGCATGTCAAGCACGAAAAAGTGACAAAACAAGAAAACTGCCATTTACGCTTATTCTGACATGCATGCGTAAAGTAACAAAGGCAGAGGCACATCTCGATTTTTCTCGTTTTGTCAGGGATGGCATGCTAGGCCTTCTGGTGGAAAGCTAGCCTTACTCCTCTCCTCACTTGATTGTCCATGAGGTTCAGCTGAGCATTAAGCGTATTTCTCACCTATTTTATTTATTAACATACCAAATAATTCGCTTTACGGTTTACGAAAGGATTTCAATTCACTTCCGTTCTAATGATGTAATTAAATCGACTCGTTTGCGGAGCCTTACAATTGACTTTTGTCTCCGATTTAAAGGAATCAAGCTCGTAGTAATGAAATAGAATTGAGTAGTGACTAGGGTTGCCAGATCTTAGAATTGTATGACTTAACATAATCCCACTTATAATATTGGATATTGTCGTAGATTATTATTGAGTCCCAATCGAAGTTTCACAATTTATACTAGACTAGATTTGTGTCACAGATGCTGGTTCGTAGGTTTGCTCGTTGTTCAAACTCGGTAAAAATAACACTTTTTCAAGCCGTTTGTACATCTTTTTACACGAGCACCCTATGGAACAGATATATTAAAAAATCGTACAGCGCTCTGCGAGTTCAATACAACAATGGATTCGGGATGCTGTTGGGACTGCCCCGATTTTGTGGAGCCTCAGAGATGTTTGCTAAGGCTCTGGTGGACTGCTCGCAGGCCATGATTCGCAAAAAGGCAGCATCTGTGTTACGGCGGGTCCGGAGTAGTGGCAATAGCATCCTGAAGGCCATTGCTGATAGTAACCAGTGTCCATTGCTGCGACACATGTCCCAAATCACAAGTTCCGTTTTTTAAATGTTTCTAACCATAGTTTTTCTTAAGTCTTATTGCTACTAACACATTGGATCTTTATTATCCGTAATAAAAAGTTTTTTTTTTATTAGTAATATGTTGCTAAGCACTTGTGTAATATCACAAAAAGATAAGTAGGCTGCTGATCTGTTCTCAAACATCAAGCTCATTTCCTCTGTATTAACTGTCAACAGCATAATTAGGATCAATACCGATTACCGCCAACCATTCACAACACTATTCAATAAAGCCCAAGCGAGCCTGGGGGATTACTATGAACGTGCTATAAACTGCCTTGGAACCCGCAACAACTTTCAATCAAAGAAGAAGAAAAATGAAGTATCCGACTACCCTTCCTTACAAAGAATGACAGCTATAAGAGAAACCAGGCTGGAGTCGCGTGGCTAGAGGTCTCTCGAGAAGACGTCTTTCGTTCGGCTTGCGATTTAAGTGGCCACGCGGCTCCGGGTGTGTGTTTTTGTATAAAAACAGGGCTTTGAGATCGCCATATCTTTTACCGTACAATGTCAAGCACTAATTGCTCCTTAAACTAGATATTGGCAAAATCATCACTACCAAGATGGCAGCCATTTTTTAAAAATAGAATAGAATAGAATAGAAACCAGGCGAATAATTTACCTGACTCAAGTTGCACGTTTGCGCAGTTCGCGCGGTTTATGTTTTAGCTTGCCACGAGCTTACCATATCTTTTCTCAAATAATGTGTTTTTGGTCAAAGACCAGTCCTTGAGATTGGGATAGATACACCAATAAACAACTTGACATTAGCAGAAATGCAGTGCCTAGACACAAGCCAAAAGCCATTAATTAATTTAAAAAAACCTACAAAGATTCTATCGCAAAAGCACATTATTATCTCTTTGCTTCCAGTATTGTGTGTAGCCAAAATATTTGAACACACAGAAGTAATCCCTAGTTGAAACAGAATCCTTGTAATATGTCGGATATTACAAGGATCCTGTTTCACTAGAATAGACGGGAAAACTGGTAAAGGTGTCGATTGTAGACCTTTACTTTGATCCATCCGATCCATCCCACCTTACCTGCCAATATACCTAGTTGTGTTAATACGGACCCTCTTGGTAAAGTCTCGGTAGGTAGTTTAATTGGTCTACAGTTTAGACCGCAACCAGCCAAGGGCCGGATGAAACGGTTGGGTTAAAGTTCCTTCGGTTTTTTAAAAGTTTCCATTTTATTTTAAAACTTTATTGTACACACGGAAATATAAATGAAAACAGCATAATAGACGACTACAAAGGGCAAACTTATCTCTAAAGAGATTTCAACCAGCAAAACCGTTCTTCAAGTTCTTCAAAAGCGTCGCATTTAAGGTTAAATACTATAAACTTTTTTGTTTGATAGCTATGATCTGACTTAAAATCTGGTATATAATTTGTGCGGATAAAGTCGCGGGTTAACGCGCGTTACGAATAAATTTGGATTTTATTCAACTCTATAATCTAAGCTATTTTTATATTCTATAATAAATTAATAGGCTTTTGTGGCGTTAAATGAGGGAACAACTCTTACAAGTTCGGGAAGGGTTTCAAAGCTGACAGCTCTAGAGGCTTTACAAAGAATATTTAGCCCTCATAAGCGCTTTGAAGTAACTTTACGGCGTACTGCTCCGATATCCGACCTATCTACATAAACACACCCTAGGGCTTGTTTGCTATAGTACTGTACCAAGATTGTATCTACCTACCAACGTTGCGGAAAAAATATTTTTACTATCTAGAATATT
Organism: Agonopterix arenella; assembly: GCA_927399405.1. Taxonomy (NCBI): domain Eukaryota; kingdom Metazoa; phylum Arthropoda; class Insecta; order Lepidoptera; family Depressariidae; genus Agonopterix; species Agonopterix arenella. Next base: position 14,747,891 of record OV656691.1, on the reverse strand, counting down.
GAAAAGTCATGTCTAAAATGAGTCTGTATATCAAATTAACTAGAGTTAACCCGCGACTTCGTCCGCACAAATTATATACCAGATTTTAAGTCCCAAGAGAAACTTTTTTTGTTTGATAGCTTATGATCTATAAGCTATCAAACAAAAAAAGCTTCATCAAAATCGGCTCAGTAGTTTTTGCGTGATGCTCGATCAAACAAACAAACAAACAGACAGACAAAAAAAATCCAAAAATTGGTGATATGGAATCAGGGACACCTAAAAACCATATCGTAACTTTTTTTTTGTTAAAATCTTCGATGTACAGACACACTTCTGTTACAGTTTTATAATAGTATAAGCAGATAGATACGTAGGAAAGTAGAACAAAACTGAGTTTTGTAATTTTTTTGATATTCTGCAGGGCATACTCTCAAGAATGAGAATGAGAATGACAGAGCTCTATCTACTCTATCACGCGGGCGCAATTCTAATAGAAGAGGCAAGTTAGGGCTAATTACTGGTCATTTTGCTGTCAGACACTGATCAGGTTTGTACTGTAGGAAGGCGTAGCCCAGGGATCGTACAAACAACTTCAAACTCGTTAAAATTGATTTTTATTTCTCATTTTTAAGCGCAATACTTCCTATATACACTATAGAACCCAGACAGAATGTGCAGGTCAATTCCAGAAGTTCCAAATTTGACTATAAAATATCGAATAAAAACCGGCTAGTATGCTTTTGGCATGGAATATATAAGAGTCTTTTGGGACGGTATATGACCTCTTACAGTACACAAGTCTCGACTAGATTCCAGTATTCCGAGAACTAAATCTGTGTGCAAATTTTCAAGATACCTAGGTATATTTCTGAAAATCTAACTCCAATAAATTTTCTATCCCTGGGGCGTGAAATTCCTAAAATATCATGAAAAATCCAGTCGTTTGGTGACCCTACTGGTGCCTGCGAGTTTCGTTCCGCTCGTTTTTCTCTCCGGCAGAACATTAATTTTAGTGGCACTCTGGGTGCCACACAGTAGGATTTTCAAACTCCAGTAACTATTGGCATTAAGAACCGGTTTAAATATTCATCGGAATAGATTTACTTTGGGACTATGCAAATCTTGTTAAACTGGGAAATAGCTACTATATGGAGTAGATATGGAATTATAGAAGACTAGCTGTTGCCCGCGACTTCGTCTGCGTTACCCGGATAAAAAGTACCCTATGTGTTAATCCAGGCCATGGTCTATCTGTATGCCAAATTTCATTCAAATCCATTCAGTAGTTTTTACGTGAAAGAGTAACAAACATCCATACATCCATACATCCATACTTACAAACTTTCGCCTTTATAATAGTAGTAGGATGTTTGTTCTGCAAACAATAGTTTCATCTCAATATTATTGTTACGCTATTCTGTTCTGTCCTAAGTTTAGATCGAAACCCATCCTTAGATGGTCATTTCCAGTGTAGATAGATAAACAGAATCGTATGGGAAGTATGAGTTTATTATTGACACGCAATCGCACCGAATATTAAAATTCGACAAAATAATAGTGTATCTGTAATTCGTTAATGGAATTCAAAAAGGCTTGGTTTCAGAGTCGCGCTTACAGCCGCGTGCAAATGTATGGACCACATTATAGCTACAAATTGGGATGCTAATTAAATTACAGGATAAAAGTCAATATTAATTAAGCAATATCTAATTTATCATATATTTTAGACGTGAATTTCCATAACGCCATTTCCAATTACATTTTACATCTTATTAATTTTATAACCAAGAACGGTGGATCTTATTACGCATCGATTATTGAATAATGTGATAGAATTCTGCCTTCACAATTGGCTATGATTTTACAAAATTTTGCAGATTCGTTGTCCATCTTATTTGCTTCTTTTAAAACGCAACAATAAGAAATTCGAGTTGATCTAAAATATTGACAGAAATTTCTTAATAGAGTTGAATATGTTTGTGTCAATCCAGATCCCTTGCTCGCACTTTCGATTTTCCATATATCGAGAACGTATTCGGTCAAATGTCAACACTATTTCTATGAAGTACTGACAATAATCACGATGTATCGAAAATAGAAAATGTGAGTAAGTAGTCAATAATAGTAAATATTCTGAATATGACTTTACAGAAACAGTTCATAATTTTATTATCAAGCAAAACAATATGAACGAATGAACCCTCGATACGTAATAAAGTCCTTGCGAGGTACTTACACCACATGTGTGCTTGCAAGATGGCTTCGAATTCTGCCAGAACTTCGGGAGTCTTCGATTAACTTTTAATTAATGAAATACCAAGTTTGCTTTGTGAAAATTCTTCTATAGGTTACTTATTTCAGGAATCGCGGAAAACTTCATTTTAGCTTAATTAGAAATTATAATTATGTTGCACTACCCACGATTCTTTACGTGCAATCTTTAAATTAAATATCTTGGACATTGTTACACAAATTATCTAGTCACATTTAAAGTATTAGAATCTAGCCTGGACTTGTATTATGATGATTAGACGACATAAAATACATATTAATATATATATACAAACATCCATCACTCGGGTACAAATATTAATATTCATCATACAAATACTTGTCCCTTACGGGATTCAAACTCGCGACCTTCGGTACAGCAGGCAGGTTCACAACCAACTGACTTATTGGGCCGTCGGATCAGATTCCTTAAATTATTACTGTCGGTCATAGAAACACGTGGTAGGTAGGTACAATTTTGCGAACACCTCAAAAGAATAAAAAACAATAAACTCAAATTAATAAAGATGACGCACGCAGCCTACACGTAACTAGTTCTAAATTAGTTTTGGAAAATAATGCAGTTACCAATTTAGAATGTTTCTACGTGCTGCACTACAATCTCGAATTCAAACGAAAGTTTCGAAGCAAAACTAATAACGGAGTTCGATTCTGCGGTGACCGAAGCATAGCATGGCAATATTCGAGTCGATATTACCAAACATGCCTACGAATTGCAACAACGTAAAAGTGTTAACGCTTTATTCGGAACTCCATGCAATAGATTGTCGAAAAGTCGAAACGATTCGTTCGCTTTTCATTTTTTTTATCGGGAGAATTAATTTCCAGCGGAGCGGCATCGGCAGCAAGGGACTGGTTCAGTCACGTTCAACTTTAGCTTTTAAACCGGAGCCCGATTGGCTAATCGATCGATTAATTTTCACCCCGTTTTAACCGAAAATTCTTGTGGAATCCTAGCTATATTTGCAATACGCGATTTTGTCGAACGCAAATAAGCTATTTGTGAAATACTATTGCATTTAATGGAGATTATTCTGTATTATACAGAAATAATTTGACATTAGAGGTACCATTAATGTTTAGACAAATCTCAGCTAATAGGTTGTTACAGATATGAAAGTACTTTCATAAAGGGTTTGGGTACTTACCCAAATCACAGCTGTTTATGTCGTACTAGAATATCTACATGGTACATTTAATGAATGACCCTTTTATTAGAAAAACAGTGAGGTCCGCAGGTTATTCTTAAGTGCATAAGTAATAAGTATTAAAGTTATAATAGTAATAAACCACAGAGTACGTTAAACATAATATGCACTATTGTCCATACCCTCCTAAATCTGATGGAACGGTTACTTACATTCAAATTTGTATACAGAGCGTTAGGGTAAACATTGCATTACTTTAAGGTGGATCTGGATGCAGAGGGGTCATTATATATAAGTAACTTTGTATATTATATGGAAAAATAGTTTAGAAAATCTAGATGCCGCGTCACAAATAACATTTGCAATTTATAAAATAATTACGAAAACATAAAGCCTTGAAATTTTTTATACAAAATTGTAAAAGTTTTATATCTTCGTAATTATATTATAAATTGCAAATGTTGTTTGTGACGCGGCAACTAGATTTTCTAAACTATTTTTCCATATATAAAATATTATTTTTATTCCGTCTACGCGTATTGTGCGTCAAACTTTTGTATGGACTGAAACCACCTTAAGGGGTGATTGTACCCATAATACTGAACAATTTTCTTTAAGAAATCAATAGGAAATTTGCAAAAAAAAAAACGTTTCATATAAAATTTCGATCAGGTTATTGCATTCAGAATGGGAAGTTCAAATTTTTTTTTACGAATTTCCTATAGGTTTCTCAGAAAAAGTGGTTCAGTAGGTATTATATTTACCCTAACATCCTGTAGTTATCTATCTCGTCATTATAATGTTTTATGTAAGGTAATTTTGTTTTTGATATTAGCTTGGTATTATGTAATGTACTGAGATTATTATTTTAATAACGTGAAAATGGTTTGCGTGAAGCAAGATGTAATCGCGAACTGATATTACAGAATAATTGCCAATAAATCATTTCGTCGAAACCACAATTCCCATTTATTAAATTTCGATAAACACCAAACGGAATTTCTGTGTTGAGTCATTATTCTTTTAAATGGAAAACTGAGTATCTCATTCTAGTTTTTTACCCCGTCAGACACGTGAAGCGTATCTGTCGCGACAACAATTTGTTTAATGTTTAATAAAGCAATTTTCAAAAAAATATTCCAAAACAAACAAAATACTAAACTAACGCAAAATCAGAAAATCGTTTCTCCAGTATTCTTAAATACGCAAAACATATTCCCGTCTTTCCAAACAGTACAAATGTAAATACAAATCGACCGCATCGGTTTTCACAGATTCAAGTATCAAATGTGCAGTTTTCACGTATTGTGTTTTTTCTGTTATCATGTTGCATGCCTTCGTATATAGCCAAGGACAGCCAGCTAGATGCATAGATAACTTTCCTATAAATACCCATCGTTCCCAGCGAGCATTTCAATCCCGCGATCCTAGATTAAGTCCGGTGCGATAGCAACAGGAAACTAGAGCGAAATCGATTCACAACGAATCGAGCAGAGGCGGCGGTTATGGCACCGCAACAAATTGAAATTGATATCATCGGTGGGCAGTATCGAGCGGCCGGATATTACGAGTGTCAAGCGCAATCACGCACTAGCCCACGGCCGACGAACGGTGGTTGCCGTATCTAACACCGTGTTGTGTCTATGGGCCTGCTGATTGTTATCATCTAACGACTTTAGCTTGAAGTTTTGTGAACGTTATGTTTACGCCCCAGGGTTGGGATGACGCTAAGTAGAATCTGATACCCAGGGGATTAGAGGGTGCCGTCTGCTTTTTTATCCTAGTAATATACAATTGCTTCTTCTAAGGTCCACCACACACATACGGAATTGCAATCCGGAATCTTGAATCTGGATTAAGATTTCGTATGGATTTTCCCCCTCCACAATTCCGTTCGGAATTGCGCAGCTGTCAAATCCTATACAAAATGGCACGTCTAAAGGGTATTTGTGATGTTAATTTAGGATTCATCTACAACCATAAAATAGAAGACTATACATCGAAATCAAACCTAGAATCCGGGGGTACGATGTCGACTACCTATAGCTTAATTCAAGGATCGTCGCGAGACTTAATTCAATACCCTTTGTGCACATTTTTTTGTGACCGGGTGTTAAGGTAAAAACTTGCGTGTCAGGAAACCGTTAGTCATATTCATTATCGTTGTTTAAATTATAGCTTCATACACAATTATTGTATAGAACAGGACAAAGCGTGGCGCTGTGCGTGATTCATAAAATTTAACGTTAACCGCCGCTGACATCTGATAATCTGGTAATGATATTGAATCGATTTATTCGACTAATTTACATTTTACAATATAAACACTGAAATTGGCCGGGAATAACTATTGTTTTAAAGCGCCGCGTTGATAACATTTGTAATTAATGATGAGGTTTCAAAGTTTGTATAGTATCATTCGCAAACCATATGTTATAGTACACACAAAACTTTATACTTAGGTATCTGTACTACACCTGTCCATGTCTAGGACTATGTTACATTAGGATGAAAAAAGAATTGATCGCTACCTGTGAACACAAATGATTCTTAAGGTGGTTGCAGAGGGGTCAATTTTATACAAAACTTTAACGGACAATACGCGTAGACGGTATTAATCTAAGTAACTTTGTATATATGGAAAAATAGTTTAGAAAACCTAAATGCCGCGTCACAAATAACATTTGCAATTTATAAAATAATTACGAAGATATTAAAGCTTTGACATTTTTCATACAAAATTATAAAAGCTTTATATCTAAGTAATTATATTATAAATGGCAAATGTTATTATTTTTTTTTATTTTAAATTTTCATTTTTTTACAAAAGGTACAAATTGCTTTAATTTTCGCCAAACTGCAGAACAGTTTGTTGGCGAAAAATTTATGACGCGGCAACTAGATTTTCTAAACTATTTTTCCATATATAAAATTATACTTTTATTAATTCCGTCTACGCGTATTGTGCGTCAAAGTTTTGTATGGACTGAAACCACTTTAAATAAACAGTGGGAATGCACATTGTTATTAATATTTATTAAAGGAATAAAATAGTAAAAGCACTAGAACAAACATAACTTACCGTAAACTTAAATTTAATCATAATAAACAGAGCCACTACTAGTACTTCTAAGGTCCTTAATTGAAAAGCCCGCCCCTGTTCATACCTGGCCCGAAGGTACCCATAAAATGCGGCCGCGTTTTCGCGTTTAAATGTGTTGGACCAGGAATGACCCAGCACGAGGATCATTACCCGAATGCACATTAATATCGCGCGCTTTTTATATCTATCTACCTACCCTACTATATGGGATAACCTGTCTATACCACTTTTGCCTGATTTTGCAGACAAAAGTGGTTTTGACCGGTTATGAGCTTTGACTGTAACAGATACTTACACGTAATTTGTGTTTTTTTGAAAATCAAAATAGAGAAATGGCATGTTAACCTTAACGTTTAAATCTGTAAATTTCATTTCAAAAGTCAAACCAATAAAAATATCGGTCAGCGCATTCGACAAGCAAAACGATTGCAATAAAATGCATTGTCATGTTATCTATCCCGCCTACGTTTTTCCACAAAAAGGCTGGTTGATGCGCACTCCAGCTGAACGAAACGGCTGTCATTTGCACAGCGACTTCGATTTTTCCAATCCTTATTTAAGTGTCAGTGTCTCTCCATCTAACAGTGTATGCAGCGATCGGATTCGTTTAACACGTGACTGGACACCGGCCGTAGTTTAATAGCCTCGTATATGTAAAGGACAAGCGGTCTGCGTCCAACCAATTTGCAATAAAACAATATGGCGCGCCGCCTAGCCGCCTAGCACATGGCTTGCGCTGCCAACCTCTTCGAAAGTACTCAAGGGACATACAAGTCATGTGGAAATGGTAACGATTGGAATTTTAATAGAGACTGAATGTTAACTTCATGCTTAGTTCCGAGTCGATTTCTAAGTAATGGAAATGTTGTATATGTAATAGGTAATTCAGCCTCTTTGCTCATTTTAATCAAATTCCAGAAAATATGTCCAATTTATCTCTTAAGCCGTAGTGACAGGGGTTAGAAGGGTAATATCGAGGTAATTTTAAGACCGTATGTACGAATTACTATTACCTAAATTGGTTCTGGAAATGAAAAGTATATAAGGTACTGACCTTCCACATGTGGCAGAATGTGTCTTGCTTCAAGCTATATAAGGTCTAACAAAATTAGGTGAAACTACTTTAAGGGGATGATCAGACCATCAAACTGAACAACTTTCTCCATGGGACCAATATCGAAATCGCGAAAAAAAATCAGCTGTTCCATACAAACCTACTTGACCTAAATGTATGTATGTATGTAAATGGGACAGAAGATTTTTTTTTCGCGATTTCGATATTGGTCCCATAGAGAAAGTTGTTCAGTTTGATGGTCTGATCATACCCTTAAAATAGTTTCACCTAATTTTGTTAGACCTTATATATAATTTAAGACCTCAATGTACCACATTCTGGCAAATCAACGTGTTGAATTCTATTCTATTTTTATTAGCCGGACAGAATAGGATTGATGCATCAAACGGCAAAGTTACAGTTTACACAATAAATCAAATCAAAGGCAGATGTTACAAAAAATATTTTAATAGATCAACAAAACCAAAAAAAGGGTCAAATAATTATTTTGCACCTGAATAGGATTAAATATTTTATTCGACTTTAAATATTCATTAGAGAGTAAAATTAACAATGACACTCAGCATTTTCTTACTTCGGAAGGATTTAAATAATCTTAAATCTGACGGCTTTCAGTTTGAAACAGAATGGGTAAATTAAACAGCAGCAGTAAGGATTTTAACGGATTGTATACTTATTTCCCTTCCTTGAAGTAGCCTTAATAATATAAAAGATTAGGTAATAAATGTTGGAGTGTAAGTCCATGACCTTGAAGTCACCATGAACTTTGTGGTGATTGGAATGGAATTATCGACAAGTAACTTTCAGAAAATTGCTGGCGTGTCACATTTTGTTGGCAAACTATTAAAAATTTTATGGAGAAGGAAACATGCCAAAAACGTAAACAAATTCTCCATAAAAAATAAACAAGTAAAAAAAAACCGTCGTTAATACTATGTTTAATGTTTTTCTACTTAAAAGTTACTTACCTTAAATATGGTTGTAACAAGATCACAAGACTAGCGTCCTTTTCTTATTAAGGGAGGAAGTTCTAAGAAGGGACGTGAACATCGAAAATTCTTGTCAAATGACTTGGAGAGTGACATTCTGAAAATGTTATCATGTTTATCGTTCGTGACCTTATCAAATAAATTCTTTGGGTTTATTGAGAAAGACTATTTGATATAGTAAAGTAGTTGTGAGTAGGGTGGGGCTTGTGATAATGAACCACCAAAAGTTTATAGAGCTGTAATTATTTTCCTATTTGCCCAAATCAGATATTTTACAGATATTTGTTACAACGCATTTTTCAATAATGCATAACTCTTAACTTAATACAAGAAATAGAATTTGGCTGTGTGTATAACCTAATGGTACCAGTTTGAGCCAGGGTTTTGTATAAAAAACAGGCGGTTGCACACATTGATCCTAAGCAGTACACATTTAGCAATAAAATGATGGTTTATTAATTTTTGTATGCAGTTAGTAAATAGCTCTAATCTCTACAGCACAGTGATAAAAAATTACAAATCTTCTGATGAAATTTTCTTACGACTTTAGCAGGGTATGTAATCAACCCGCGAAGCTTGTCAAAAAAACAGATCATGTGAACAGAAACTGTGTGTGAACTTCCGTACCTAACATTCATATTCCGAAGGGTGTGATTTTGTGGTAGGTAACTAAAACACATAAAACACAATAAGCAGCTAACAAAATAAAGCAGTTATGAGACAAAAAATGTCCTCGTAGCTTGTGAAAACAATACATTAAGCAAATATATTTGGTTCGGCTCGTCCTATATGTATGCTTGCAATACAATACCCCACGCTGCTGTTTATACGTGTTTTGCATAAAGATGCATCCGTGCATTCGGTTTGCAGTACAAATATTTTCAGTGTACGTATGGAAAGCGGTACGGTCCAGAACGGGTAAGCAAAATGCTACGTGATCTAATATTTTTATGGTCCAAGGAATACAAAATGAGGTACCTATTGGTTGAATATCATTTTGTGTACGGAGATAAAACTTTCATAGTAAAAATAATACAATGTAGGTACAATTTTCTCTAATATTCACAATTTCTCTGTTACCCATTTACCATCATTTAGTCTAAAATTGTTCTATGATAGAATATTAGAGTTAGGTAGATAATGAATTTTTATCTTTGATGGTATGTTCCAGTAGAATTTTAGTTAATAGAAGATTTTTAATTAAAAATCGTACCTAGTAATTACGATAGTACCTAGTACTTGCAATTTCATAAAATCTTTGATAGCTAATACCGTTCTGAAAATAATATTTTCTGTATCTCGGTGAAGATAGGGAAATGCTTGGGAAATGTAACGTGCGTATTAAGAATCAGGGCGGATCGAAAACGGATGAGATGAGTTAGGTCTGATATTTTTTTTGCCAGCAGCGGCCGGATTTAGCACTAGTGAGTGAAAAATGCCAATAATCTGTTTTAGCATACTCTTTGCTATTTTCCCACATTTTGAAGCATTGATTTGATGAGTAGGTTAGGGATAGCTATTGGGTGGTAGGTACACTTTACAATTTCCAGCGAAGCGAAGTTTCAAAGTATATTTTTTTTATTTATAAATGTATTAACATAATTTTTTTTTCAACATACTTGCTTTAAAAGTGGCTCTTATTTTATTGCACCGCTTGCTTTCAGGTACCTACATAATGCAGCTCATTTTAAAACACGCGTGAGTTTTACTGAACATACCTAATATTTTTGTACAGTTTGATTTTAAATCTCTGCAAGGAGTTTTTATGTAAAAAAATAAAACAATTTTGTGAATAAATAAACTGTGTTAATTAAAATATGCTGTAGAAACGTTTCATTTCATCAAACAATTTATGTTTGTCAACGAATTAACATTAATTTGAGTTAAACAAATATTACATTTATTACAATTAATATACTTATAACATAACATTATAAAAATATTCTTTATATATTAATAATTATTAGGTTGTTTGGATCAAAATGTCTATGGTTGAATGTCAAATTATTGCCTCTCCTTCTTATAAGTAGGTAGGTACCTGCGGGAAAAAGACACGGCCGCCCAAGCACAAAATGCCCAAGCAAGCGGCCCACGAAAAAAGAAGTACCGGGCGACGCCATTTTTCAGAAATATTTGTTTTTTTAAATTAGTTTTACGAAATTTTATTACTATTTCCTCGCAAGTGTGTTGAAAACGTCTTATGAAACGCGTAAGCGTACTTAGCTCACTTAGGTCCGCCACATACATCCGGAATAAACCTGAACCGGAATTAGATTCCGTATGGAGTGTTGCCGCTTTCAGAGACTTTTTCACAAAATCTAGTGATTTTTTTATGTCTTACGTGGCATATTTTAAAGTGATTTTTGAGCGTAGGCGTTGATGGAACGATACCGTATCGTGACGGTGCAGTTGCGGTATAGTTGCGAAATCACCTACGCTCAAAAACCGCTTGTGTGATAATGGTTCATACCATTTTTTATGCAGATTATGTCTAATGTTAAAACTATCGATAGTCTTTTGATATAGTTGCATTAATATTGGAATAAAATTTACAAATCATCATCGTAACATTCGTAACGTCATGACCTTATCACATGATAGTAATTATCATGTTTAGAAATTCTTTGTTTCATATTAATAAATACCTAAAAATACAATTGTCATTAATTTGGCATTTCATTCATTTTGATTTTAGACATTTTTTAAACAGCGCTCTAAGTAATTTTTGTAACCATAGTTGACAACACTGAATCCTGAATCAGGATTCCGTATCGCTATTCCGTATGTATGTGGCGGACCTTAGGCCAGATTCGACCAAACTTTGATGAGGGTTGGTAAAACGCAAAATTAGTTTACTCTAGAGTAACCGGCGACTTAATCTAAGAATAAAATTTACTTGCGTTTGGTCGAATTGGGCCTTAGTTGTATCATAATATTAAAATATTTATTTCTTAATTATAATATTTTGTGCTCAATATTTTATGAAATTAACATTTGAGTCAGATTATTATAAATGTTGCTTCTATGATGTGTACTAGTAAGTATGTAATGTAAAGTACTGTCTGGTAGAGATAGAGATAAAGAATACCGAAAATATTCTTAAAAATTACGCTATTTTCCAAATAATTATGATGCGAACCGGAATTAAGTACTATGGACGTAAAACAAAAAAAAACTATATACCCATCTATGGATAGGAATGAAAAAGTTTCATTTCGAATAAAAAATTGCAAACGTTGCGGCGCTCTTAAAAACATTTTTCATGAGAGTGCGTCCAATGTTTTTCCGTAACAAAGAAATTAATTACCTGTTGCATTTTGTTTCAGATTTACATTATCAACCGCGACCGCCAGCCCCAGAGGGTAAGAACATTTTACTTTAAACACATTTTAGATTTATTTTCTTTTGTCTATGAAAAACATAGAGGCAATTAAACAGGGTCAGACCATCAAACTAAACAAATTTTTCAATAGGTCCAAAATCGAAATCGCGAAAAAAAAAAATCTGTGTTGGTCCCATATACGGTGAAATTGATATCATTAGCATCCTTTTAAACTAAGAGTCTACCCATCAAGCTGAACAACTTTTACTAAGGGGGCAAACCGATCGGAGCAAAAAAAAAAACAGCTGTTCCCTATGGAAAAAAATAGGATTCTTCAAAGCGTCATATATCATGAAGTACTAACAGTAGGAGTATGATTAGCGGATATTTGTAAATTGAACATATGATTGAAGTTTTGACAAGAGCCAAAACACGATTAAGACACATTTTCTTGATAGAAAAATAAGCCAAAGTAGCCTCCGTTCTTATTTATAAACGCTTGGAACTGCTAAACGGTGAATAATAGAGACGTGATTTTAAAAAAAGAGATTGATATTTAACAAATTTTTATTAGAGCAGAATTGAACTTACATAAAAAGTACAATTACAATTAAATAAAGTTTGTTTTACGCTTGCGTCGTTTCAGGCGCGCGCGCCGCCCCATCTCTTTAATATAAGCTATCACACGCCCATTTCGCTTCAATTATTTTTCGACATAGGCCCTTAAATGAAAAGAAATAATTGCAACTAACTATAATTTATGAAAATTAAATGTCGTTTCGGCAAGGTCTTAATAGGTAAATTGGGTAAAATATAAGTGAACGTAAAATACCTCTTGGTAGAATCTTTTTCTGATATTCCGAACTGTAATAGGTAAAGTGGACTACTTAAGAGGCTATGTGAAAAAATATGATTCTTCAAAGCGTCATATATCATGAAGTACTAACAGTAGGAGTATGATTAGCGGATATGTGTAAATTGAACATATAATTGAAGTTTTGACGCTTGGAACTGCTAAACGTATAATAGAAAAACGAGTCTTGATTTAAAAAAAAGAGATTGATATTTTACTAATTTTGATTAGAGCAGAATTGAAATTACATAAATAGTACAATCACAATTATATAAAGTTTGTTTTACGCTTGCGTCGTTTCTGGCGCGCGCGCCGCCTCATCTCTTTCTCTCGCATCAGGCAGTTATAAAAGTTATCACACGCCCATTTCGCTTCAATTATTTTTCGACATAGGCCCTTAACATAATTTGATGTCCTGTATTTTCATATCCGATTCAAAGCGACACAAATGTGGTTAGAAACTTTGTAATGACGCTAATCCGTTTGGGTCGGTAACACCTAGCATTGTGTTATTAGAGATAAAAGTTATACAGACTAAAGGTACTTTACTAAAACTACTTACGGCGCTTATCTGGGTCCGTGTACAAAGTAGCTAAGAGAGTATGCGGGTGACGTGCCACCTACCCGTCTCGTATAATAAATAAATAAATAACGCTCACAGGCACATACATTTTAATAATTATAATTTGTATAAAACAGTAAATCGGTCAGCACAAGCGTCGTCAAAAACCAAGATACAAACAGACAAGATACAACAGACATAAATCAGCACCATGCTTCGTCGAAACAATGAAATACAAGCTCAGTCAAATAACCCGCCCCTGGTCGATCCCGGCGCAAAGGAGCCCATTATGCTAGCAGCGTTGCCACGTTGAATTGCTATGGCTAGCCTTTGCACCAGAAACGACCCGGAACGGGGGTCACAATTTCGCTCCCTCAGTCGACGGCCAACCTCCGCAACGAAGGTCTTAGCCTCGGCAGCCCAAACCCCCGTGGTCTCAACGGCGACAGGTACAAAAAGATAATCGGCCACCAGGGCCGAGTACGTGTCCCACTTCCTAACGGCAGCCAGCTCCACGGTTGCTCCAGGCGTCCGCGACGTACGACTCAAGTAGCTGGCGGCGAAAGTGCTGTCGCACGTTGCGTCCCATAAAAGCCACTTGCCTTTCTACCAGGGCACCAAAGTCAAGCCATCCGGCCTCTTGCCGTCGGCACGGCTGAGACCAGGCGGCTCAAGTACGCAAGGGACGTTGGCAGATACGAGAGCCCTCCTGACGATATCATTGAGGGCATGGTGGCGAGGAAACCTCCCCGAGCAGCGACGGCAACTCAAAGCGTGGTGCCCCTTGGCCTCCACCATGGAACCGCAGATGCGTCTATGGTGTATAATATGTAAAATAAATGGTATAATAATTATAACAACAAAAAAATTTCTTTTGGAAGGACTAGGTACTAGGTACCTAGTACGTATTATGTGTAAGAAAACGAAATCGCAATGTAATGATATTATTTTTGGCTTATTTGGCGTACTGTAGCCGCGGGACTTTCTTATTGCTAAAAAGGTTATTGATTGCCGTTTTCATATTATTGTGAGGTATACGTACATTACAAATATAAAAACCCAAGTCTTAAAGATCACTACCCGCGGTAACCAAATAATAATAATTAATTGAATCAGGCGTTACTTTGCGGAAATCCATGACTAATATGTAGATGACACGATGGTATCAAGACCTCCGCTTCTAAGTACCTAGTAGACAAAGTTGTATTACGTTATGCAACACAACCTGCCCACCAAATAATTTCTACTCTACACGTGTTTCGCTCCACCAAGGAGTATCCTCAGGAGTTAGACCGACGAACGTTCGAAACAGAGTTGTTACTCCGCCAGGTGCGGGGCACTGTCAAACGGGTATAAATAGGCGACAGACGGCGCGCACAGGTCACACAGACGCTACCGGTACATCGCTGGCCGATTCTCACCGATCCCCACTACCCAATCGTAGCCCGCGTAGTCCCAGCAACGCCCATTGCCGAGGTCCGTACCCCTTAGGGGTGCCCCTTGGGCAGGTTGCTTAAGCTCATGCATTGGTTCGGTAGACCTACCAGGGCGCTTCGCCGTCACTGGTGTGGTCCCCCCATAGTCCGCAGTAATAAACAGTCGATGCTCCATGAGCAATGCTGAATTTGTCAATTCGAAAAAAAAAAAAAAAAAACGCACAGGTCACTCGGTGTCGGACGCTCGGCGGAGTAACAACTCTGTTTCGAACGTTCGTCGGTCTAACTCCTGAGGATGCTCCTTGGTGGAGCGAAACACGTGTAGAGTAGAAATTATTTGGTGGGCAGGTTGTGTTGCATAACGTAATACAACTTTGTCTGCTAGGTACTTAGAACCGGAGGTTTTGATACAATCGTGTCATCTACATATTAAATAATAATAAAAAAATTGCCTTAAATTATTAAATATCGAGGTTATCGTTTTTTTTTCTATATTGTCATTTTCTACACCTTAGTTCAGTAAGACTGTCTTAAGTTGCCATACAAAGTTTTAAGACAAGATGAAAAAGTAAAAAAAAGTCAATTTTGAACGGACTTAAAACTTTGTACGGCTACGTACTTACTATCCAAAATAATTATATTTCAGAAACAGCCCATAGATTGTTATTGTTAGTCATATACTTAAAAACTATATTAGTACAGTATAATACAACAATAACAACATATTTATACATAGACTATTTTCTGATAGAGGGGACAGCGGAGAGGTGTAGTTCCGTCCAATGCCTCCAGAAGGGACAGTGTGGCCGGTTTGAAAGGGTGTTCAGGAGACTGATGGTGCTACTTTGGACGCGACGCATCAGGAAGGCGACTCTATTGCGTATTATGGTGTGAAAAGAAGTCACTCTTGCCGCCGCGAACATCCCCGACGCACTACAAAACCTCGGGAGCCCCATCAGCACCCTGAACCCATTATTGTACTGGATGCGCAGGGCATTGCAGGCTCACTGCGTATAGCTGACACACAAGCAAAAAGCTCTGAAAAGTGTCCGCTTTACCTCTTATTGAACTATGGTGAAGAACATGACACGTGACAGTATATTAATATTTTTGGGGAAATTTTTTGTTTTCGGCGGGTTGTGATCTTTAAGACTTGGTTTTTATTTATTACTAATGTCGTACCTAACAACAATATCAAAACGGAAATCGGTAACCATTTTGGTAATTAGAAACTCCCATGGCTACAGTACTATTCCTTTGATCATATACGTACCTACCACGCACTAATGAGGATCAGTGCCACAGATGAATTGTGGTCCCTTAATAACATCCTTTTCGTTTATACTCTACTCACGTTTGGAAATATTTCATTAATTTCGTTTCTTTCTATATTGTACCCCCTTTGTAACTATTACGGTAGATATATAACAAATCGAGTTCACGTGACATGAATAGCGATATGAACATAGAAGATTAAAGTAAAATCATCATACAGAAACAATTCAATCACATCTACAGAGCGTAACAAAATGAATATGAGAAATGAAGTAGCGGATATTGCGATCTTTGTTTTGACATGCTAGGTATATGAAAAACCCTTTTCTGCGAGCTTTATAAAATTTAATAAACGAGTAAGGTCGGCAGTGATTTCACTTTTAGACTGTATAAGAACGACTTTATGTTCAAATATAGATTATTTAAACAGCTCACGCGGGACTAAAAAAGCGCCGCGGTGAATTTCCTAATTTTCTTCCATTCACGGAGCATCCGCCATCATTTTTATCTCCCCTCCTGTCTCCATTTATCTCGGCTTCTCCTACAGCGATTCGCGTTCTAACATTTTGTTTGTTTCTTACGAAATTGTTATTTCCGGTTGCTTTCTTTTCTTTAAGCGGATTCGTCTACGGCCTTTATACAAAAGTCAAGGAAATGAGTTCGCGGCAAAATCCTGATGCTTGACCTCTTTTCTCGAGAAATATAATAACAATTTGTCGCCTTTCGTGGATCTCATTACGTTCTGAATCGTAAAATGAAATCCAATTCACATTTAAATAGCATTCAACGGTTACAAAAGAAACGGAACTATAGGGTAAGTCCGGGGGAGATGGCCTTAAGGGAGAGATGGCCAACTCGAAAAAAATTGACAAAAAATTGTTGGATATCGCTAGCTATGCAGCACAAAAATATTTGCGAATATAATACGAAAATATATGTAAAATCCACCTTTTCACTTTTGCATACTGTAAATATTTTACAGTATACTTGAACATAACCTCAAAATAACTACATGGGCTCATACATTTTGTCACTTGGCTGGTGTGGCTATCTCTCCCTGAAAATTAAGAGAGATGGCCACCATTATTCAGGGTGAGATGCCCATAGTATTACTAGACATTTTTTCATATTTTTCGGAATAATTTCATATTTAATGGACGATAACGAACAGTCACTTTTATGCGATGCATCTGATGAAAAGGGTAAAGGGAGAGAAGAAAATAACAGTATTTTCTGTGGAGAAAACTATTCGAAACACGTCTTACTGAAGATTGGATTTAGTCTATCTTATTCCAACTTTTGGTGCCCCAAAATGGCTCTCAATGTGACTACATGTGTTCAAAATGAAAAAAGGGACTAAAACTCAAACGAATTAATGGTCAAAAGGAAGAAACAGTAGAATTAAGTACTGGCCAACTCTCCCATACTACTGAGGCCATCTCTTCCGGACACCAAGGGAGAGATGGCCAATCGTAATTTTTTTAAAGTTATTTTTAAGGTTGATCCCATCAAAATTATTAACATTTTTGTTAAATATCCTATAGTGTAACATTCAAAGTTTAATTAAAAATAATAATTACAAGTAATAGTTTTATATAAACTGGATCTTGAAAAAACTTCGGCCAACTACCCCGGATTTACCTTAGCGAAATAGTAAAATATTTTACTCATTTCAATTTGTAATGCTATAAATAAACACCGGTTGTTACCAATTTATTGCCTAAAAATCCTTTCGATAAATCATTGGCTGAAGAAGGTTTATCACGTTTTTGAAGGCTCGAAATTCGATATTACCTTTCACAATTTAGTTTTACATAAAGAAAAGTTTATTCGAGACAGTTCAGATTATATCGTATAACTCGAGTCGGCTGAAACCTTTTTTACGAGTCGAACCCTCCCTTACTCTACCGCATATGTGATCAGATTGAATGTGATCGAGGAAAGCGGAAAATTAAAGATCTCTCCCTTCACGTCACATTTTTCTAAATATTAGATTTAACTCGGAGGAAATGAAACCCTTATATGATTTCTTGTTTCATAATTAATTTCCATTCATCGAAAATGAATACCTTTTACTCTGCAAATTAAAGTTTACCGCAACGATATCAATTATTAACACGAACCTGGCTTTTAATAAAAAAAAACTACGCAAAAGAAGCTTGTAGACTTCTGAAGAAAATTAAGTCTTGAAGGTATTTAGGGTACACTTCACTCAGTATAAAAGTCTTATTATGTCTACAAATGACGGCAATTCCAACTTTGAAATCGAGAAGAAAATTGTAAATTAACTTTTGTCAAACCGCTGTGTGACTTCGCGCCCGACAATTTCTGCTCGGAATTTTAACTAGACGATAGAGATCGGTAATCCTTGAAGCCTGCTAATACAATGCTGTGGCAAAGCGGATGTTCGCATCTTATTTTAGTCCCCTTAATAATTTAGTCACGGCTCCCGACTCCCCAGGTGGAAAATTGGAAATTGTGTCATTCTGTGTGGAGTTTGCTAAAAAGTCACGTTCGTTTCAAAGACTTTTGGATGCGAAGAGTTTTGTATTAGCATCACTGGCGGGATATTAAATATTTTCTTTAGCCTTTTATAAAATATTGTATACCTACCTAAATATCTAAGTGGTTACCGTGTTGTAGTCAGTAATCAGACGGGTGTCGTAAGATGAAACTAAATGCCTTCAGGCAACACAACTTATGCCCAAACCGTGTGTAACCGGTTAGGGTCACTGCACTCTACTCCTCTCCGCATTCTATTCAATCATTTTCAGGAGACTGCAAAGGAGCGAACCTCAAATGAGAAAATTTTAAAGGAGAGCAAATAATTGTAATTTTTGTTTTCCGATTACGTGCTTTTTTCGACCACATTTTGGGATATGCCTTTGATCTGTTTTCTTTTCTAGTCCGAACAAAACTCCAACGCTCGCTGGCGGCCCCTTAAGATGACGTGCATTTCTGAGAGACTATCAGAGATCATTAGATCAGTTTCGTTTATAAATACTGACCTTAGAGCTTCGTCTTTTTGTAAATATAAAGCTCGACAAATTGAGCATTTTACTGACTCATTTTCGACCGTTTGCGGTTCGCCCCTTTGGGAATTATTATCATAATCATGAGTGATTATTTCACAGAGGCATGCGAGAAGACCTTTTGTCGATGGGGTGCGGAGTGCGTGTCCCTGGGAGATGGGCGAGCGCACTGCGCCTGCCCAGTCAGCTGTCCGTCCGCGCCTGCGCCCGTGTGCTCCACCGCCAGCCGAACGTACCGCAACCATTGCTACTTGCGCAAGGAGGCCTGCGAGAGGAGGCTGAATCTACGTGTCAAGCATGAAGGAGAATGCGGTATGTCCGAAATGTGATAGACCTTTGTTGTGATACAAAACGTAAAGGTAGAATGTTATACTACAAAATACTCGAAAATGCTTGCTCTCAAACATCTTGTTAGTATGGAGATTTATCACAGCCCTTTTATTTATCTTTTATTACACGCATATAAATGAGAACTATGAAACTAACTACCCTGCATTCGCTAAAGATGAAATTCCGGTGCGTATGTGAATCCAACAAGCGAAAGCTTCAGGGTAGGCCTGTGCCCTGCAGCATATAGGCTGATAAAGATGAATGATGAATGAATGATGCAGAGTAGTATATTTCTTGGGTATATGTATAATTATATGATTCACAGTCGTCAATCGTCTGTCACGTCTAGAAGTAAATAACACAACAATAATAAATAAATTTTTGATCTCCTTAATTACATTAATTTTTTGATTATAATTAAGCACTACCTACGTAGGTGGACCGACGACCTGGTGAAGGCGGCGGGAACCCGTTGGGTGAGGGCAACGTAGGACCGGTCTGTCGTAGTGGCGATCCTTGGGGGATGCGTGGGTGTTTCTCCTCGGCGTTTGAACGCCGTCATTATCCTCACCAAATATTTTCGCTTTGTTAAAAGGTATACAATTTTAAAACGCCGTTATAAAACAAAGCGAAAATATTTGGTGAGGATGATGACAGCGTTTAAACGCCGAAGAGAAATACCCGCTTATGTCCAGCAGTGGACGTCCATCGGCTGAGATGATGATGATGGTCACTTACGTATACAAGTCTTTTATGATTGTGTTAAACGTGATTTCGTTACGTTTCAGCCTCGGATTTAGGCTTCGTTTTTATGACAGCAAAAATTTTACTGTAACTAAAATCTGATAACTTTGTTTAGCACGTCACAGAACATGGGCATACTTTTAGTTCAGACACCTCATAAAAAATGCCATTCATCTCTTTCACTGTAGTCATCTCATAAAATATGTGTCGTACCGGCTGTCGTGAGAGCTTGCGATAGTTTATATACCTACGTAGGTTGTACCAAAGTTTTGTCTTGTCTCGGGCAGATATTACAAAAACTGTCATATTGTCCAATCCGTTTATTTAGTAATTCTAAAACTTTTCCCATTGTGTCAAGATTTTTTTCTTATTGTCACCATTTTTATTTTATTTACTCAATCTTTCATATTTGGTACTTGAAGTTGTTGTAAACATTTTAGGGTTGACGAACAAGTTATTTTTTTTCATCCTTACCACTTGACTACGCGTTGACGGAACCCTAAAATGAATGTAGACTGTAACGTAGAAGACGACTCTCGGCGGAGTAATGCCAGTTTGTTTATGATCTCTTGAAGAACAATAGAAATACCCTATGTGTTGTAGAAAAACACATACCGGAAAACTCCGTAACTTCGCCTGGGTCTTGACACATTTTTTTACTTTGGCGCTAAAATTAAAAGCTAATTTTGGCAACATCGATAAAAAAAGAGAAGATGGCAAGATGATAATGGTCAAAAAAGTATGTACCTAATTAAGAGTTGGCTACAGCTACAGACGAAAATCACTGCTCTCCAGGCGAAGGTTGGCAATTTTGCCTAACTTCGCCTATGCTATGTAACTCCCGTTTATCAAAGCGCCTATGGCTGAAATTTCTTAGAATTACTGTACATATTGTGAGTTTTCAATAAAGACCTTCATATACATTTGAAATCATCTTCCCGAGTTCGATATAGCAGGCGAAGATAGGCAGGACTAGGGTTGTCAAAAATGTTCTGCTTTACCCGACTAGACAAAAGGGAGGTTTTGTGTTAAAAAAAACTAAAAGTACTCAATTAAAGTACTTAATGTTTAATTATAAATACATATTACCTAACATGTGATGTGTTTTTTTATTTATAATATCTAGACAAATTAATATAATACCAGTACGTGCTTGAAAATTATATGTATTCCGCACAAAAAAAAACCATTTGAATATTTAATTAGTCTCACTTCTTTTTGTTATTTACTAAATTAAATAAAATTAAATGTCCCATGCTAAATAAAGTCCCATTGAAAAAAAACTCGGTTTGCGATTGCGTTTGGGTACAAAAAATTCACAGTGCAAGCAAAAGCTTTCCCTTCTTTAGGCTATAAGAGAAAATCACTAAAGTCCTCATAATCGAGTTCTTTTCTTCCGTACGAAAAATATGATTTAATATGTCGTGTAACGGAGACGGATGACTTGCGATAAGACAAACAACTTGCTACTATTTCTTATTTAGTTTCCTATGAATCTTGTCATAGATAGTCATTTTATTTTCGTTTTTTTATAGAATACTACGTGACGTGGAAAGAATACATTACTTTTAAATAAAAATGAGTATTAGGATTCTGAAATACTTTACTAAGAAATAAAATATGAAACCTAGTCATTGACCTCTTAGAACTGAAAATAAGCGGTCGATGTAGCAGTAAAATAAAATCAGGTGACTCATGTTTTTGAGTTGATACAGTAGTAGGTATGTTGATCAAAATATAGTCGTATTTAACACAGTAAGCTATGTTACAGGAAATAATGGTAAACCTACTCAAATGGTAATTAAAATAGAGCTTTACTGTTTGTTTTATATTTTATTCTCATATATCGAGACATTTGCTTTCTAGCTCTGAGAACGATCTTCTTCTGACCTCCTAATAATTGAAGCCCGCGAGTTCTTCGACGTTCCAAATTTATTTCAAATAAAAACCAGCCAGCAAGCTATGGCTTTACAACCTCCTTACACTACCTACCTACTATATAAACTCCTTTCTATCTCTACTGTTATAAATCTTTAACAGATATTT
Source organism: Agonopterix arenella (assembly GCA_927399405.1). Classification (NCBI taxonomy): domain Eukaryota; kingdom Metazoa; phylum Arthropoda; class Insecta; order Lepidoptera; family Depressariidae; genus Agonopterix; species Agonopterix arenella. The sequence continues at coordinate 14,725,702 of OV656691.1, read as the reverse complement.
TTATTTGATAGATTTTAATTGATATGGTTTATTATTCAGAGTGTAAGGAAAAGTATCATTAACCTTTAAACCACATACTCTACCCATCAAACTGAACAACTTTTACTAAGGGAGCAAGCCCGTCCGAAAAAAAACAAAACAGCCGTGCCATACTAAACTGCAATACTCTATTCGATTCAAACGTATGGGACAGCTGATTTTCTTTTTGATCTGACAGGTTTGCTCCCATAGTAAATAAAAGTTGTTCAGTTTGATGGGTAAAGGTTAATGATAATTTTCCTTATAGCCTGTATTATAGGTGTCCCTGATAGCAAATCACCAAATTTTTCTGTCCGTTTCTTTGCTTGTTTGTTTGATCGCGCATCACGTGAAAACTACTGGACCGAGTTTGTTAAAACTTGTATGTGTTTGAAAACTTATGACGCTAACCCGTGCGGACGAAGTCGCCGGTGAGCTCTCGTTAATTGCGAAACCTTTTTACGTCATCTTTTACTTTTAGCCTTAATAACAAAAGAAATGTTACCAGTATTGTTTTGAATGTTATATTTTTATGCTATTCAATATTTTTTTCAACAATATTAACATCGCGCACATAGCGCATCACGTGAAAACTACTGGACCGAGTTTGATATAACTTTTAGTGTTTGTAAGCTTAGAATTAGACTTAAGGTGGTTGCAGAGGGGTCAATTTTATACAAAACTTTGACGCACAATACGCGTAGATGGTATTATTATAAGTAACTTTGTATATATGGAAAAATAGTTTAGAAAATCTAGATGCCGCGTCACAAACAATATTTGGAATTTATAAAGTAATTACGAAGATATAAAGCTTTGAAATTTTTCATACAAAATTTTAAAAGCTTTATTTCTTTGTAATTATATTATAAATTTAAAATGTTATTTGTGACGCGGCAACTAGATTTTCTAAACTATGTTTCCATATATACAAAGATACTTATATTAATTCCTTGCTTCAAACTTTTGTATGGACTAAAACCGCCTTAAAGCCTGGTATATAATATCTCGCTACGAAGACACAAACCCGTGCGGACGAAGTCCCGGGTAAACTCTAGTTCATTGTGAAACCTTTTTTCACCTTTTTAAACAAAAGCAATGTTATTAGCATTGTTTTGAATTCCATATTTTTTATGTCATTAAATAAATCTTTTAAACAATATTTGGAATCTAAACAATTAAATCTTAAATATTTTAAAGCAATCCTCTTTTCCATGGAACGTATCACGGAATTAATGCAAAACCTGGAACCATTTGTTCAGTATTGCACACAAACTCAACTCTCTCGACGCGGTTAATTAACAGTAGGTACGCGATGGCGAAATTTCAATTTACGTAGTTCTAAAAGTTACACATCAATTCATCCATTTATTGATACCTACTGATAAAGAAGGTATCTCAGGTATTATGATTATTCACATGTTATATCTTTAATAACTACGAGCTTATATCCGCGAACTCGCCCGCACAAATTATAAACCGGATTTTAATCAAAATCAAAAGCTTTCAAACAAAACAAAAAATTCATCAAAATTCATCAAAAAACAGAGAAAAAAATAAAAAAACTTGTGATATGGAGTCAGGGACACCTAAAAGCAAAAAGTACACTTATCTCTTAGTCTAAGAGATAAGTGTACTTTTTGCAACCAATCATTTATGAGGTGTAGAGCATCTCTGTGATGGGGATGGACCAGGTTTGGCTGCATAAATCCAGTCGGTTTAGAAGTTACTGATGTTTAAAGGTCAGTAAAAAAATAACGATCCGCTGCAAGGCTGAAACTAAAACTGACATGGTTCATCAGTTGGTTTAGGAGATACAGCCGTTCAAAAGTCCGACCTTTGAACGGCTGTATCTCCTAAACCGACTGGCAGTTCATTTCAGTTTTTGTACTGTTCATATAGCTACAGTGCACTCTACAATAACATCATATGATCAGGCTTGCAGCTGATCGTTAATGTTTTACTGACCTTTAAACGTCTGTAACTCCTAAACCGACTGAAGTTCTGCAGGCAGACTTAGTTCATCCCTATCACAGAGATGCTCTACACCCCATAAACACTGAAACAGCCTTGCTGCTGATTGTTGCAAAAAGTACACTTATCTCTTAGTCTAAAATATCGTGTAACTAAACGATTCAACATCAGCATGGTGCAAATCAACATGGTGTTTTTCGGCAGTTCTTAGCAATTCTTTATAGTTAATCAATTTCATTCATAGGATGTTAGGTGGTGGTGGTGTTATGTGTGGTTGTTGTTTTGATGATCACAGATACAAAATATTACTGAAAAAGGATACAGGGTTCATCTTAATATGCTGACATTTTTTTAAGGGGATGATCAGGATAACAAACTGAACAACTTTCTCTATGAGACCAACATCAAAATCGCGAAAAAAAACAGCTGTCACATACATTTGGCTCGAGTAGGTTTGTAGTTTTGTTTGGAAGAGCAAATTTCTTTTTCGCGCTTTCGATGTTGGTGCCATATAGAAAGTTGTTGTTATTAGCATTGTTTTGAATTCCATATTTTTTATGTCATTAAATAAATCTTTTAAACAATATTTGGAATCTAAACAATTAAATCTTAAATATTTTAAAGCAATCCTCTTTTCCATGGAACGTATCACGGAATTAATGCAAAACCTGGAACCATTTGTTCAGTATTGCACACAAACTCAACTCTCTCGACGCGGTTAATTAACAGTAGGTACGCGATGGCGAAATTTCAATTTACGTAGTTCTAAAAGTTACACATCAATTCATCCATTTATTGATACCTACTGATAAAGAAGGTATCTCAGGTATTATGATTATTCACATGTTATATCTTTAATAACTACGAGCTTATATCCGCGAACTCGCCCGCACAAATTATAAACCGGATTTTAATCAAAATCAAAAGCTTTCAAACAAAACAAAAAATTCATCAAAATTCATCAAAAAACAGAGAAAAAAATAAAAAAACTTGTGATATGGAGTCAGGGACACCTAAAAGCAAAAAGTACACTTATCTCTTAGTCTAAGAGATAAGTGTACTTTTTGCAAACAATCATTTATAAGGTGTAGAGCATCTCTGTGATGGGGATGGACCAGGTCTGGCTGCATAAATCCAGTCGGTTTAGAAGTTACTGATGTTTAAAGGTCAGTAAAAAAATAACGATCCGCTGCAAGGCTGAAACTAAAACTGACATGGTTCATCAGTTGGTTTAGGAGATACAGCCGTTCAAAAGTCCGACCTTTAAACGGCTGTATCTCCTAAACCGACTGGCAGTTCATTTCAGTTTTTGTACTGTTCATATAGCTACAGTGCACTCTACAATAACATCATATGATCAGGCTTGCAGCTGATCGTTAATGTTTTACTGACCTTTAAACGTCTGTAACTCCTAAACCGACTGAAGTTCTGCAGGCAGACTTAGTTCATCCCTATCACAGAGATGCTCTACACCCCATAAACACTGAAACAGCCTTGCTGCTGATTGTTGCAAAAAGTACACTTATCTCTTAGTCTAAAATATCGTGTAACTAAACGATTCAACATCAGCATGGTGCAAATCAACATGGTGTTTTTCGGCAGTTCTTAGCAATTCTTTATAGTTAATCAATTTCATTCATAGGATGTTAGGTGGTGGTGGTGTTATGTGTGGTTGTTGTTTTGATGATCACAGATACAAAATATTACTGAAAAAGGATACAGGGTTCATCTTAATATGCTGACATTTTTTTAAGGGGATGATCAGGATAACAAACTGAACAACTTTCTCTATGAGACCAACATCAAAATCGCGAAAAAAAAACAGCTGTCACATACATTTGGCTCGAGTAGGTTTGTAGTTTTGTTTGGAAGAGCGAATTTCTTTTTCGCGCTTTCGATGTTGGTGCCATATAGAAAGTTGTTCAATTTGACAGTCTGATCACCCCTTTAAAAAGTGTCAGCATATTAAGAAGGACCCTATATGCAGTCGTAATACGGTACCCATCTTATGAACCTACCTTCCTAAACAGAAACTTAGTTTACAAATAGACCTACTACGAATATTGACGAGCAGCATGTAAAATTAGGCGTACTGTATATTCTTCATCATAATTTTAGGGATATAGGAGGTGCTTTGGCCACTACCGGTTCTAAAATTAGGGAGTACTTATAGTACCAGTCTAAATTAAACATTGCTAATTTAAAATGGTTTTATCCAGAAACAGGAGACCCATGCACAGGAATAAGCTGTCCGACGGGAGCCCGTTGCGTCACCACATACGGACAACCAGAGTGCCGATGTCCGAGGAGTTGCCAGCGAAGGAAACCAGTATGTGGAACTGATGGCAGGGAGTACCCGTCGGTGTGCCACCTGGATAAACATGCGTGCGATAGTCAACTGAATGTCACTGTCAAATATCATGGGAAATGCGGTGAGTGGGAATCATTTTTTTTCCTACCTATTTGTTACTCTAACGATTTTATGTCAGTTTATGACTCAAGTGCCTCAGACTCTTGAAATTACTTGCAATTCGATACCATTTATGATAAATGTATGAAATGAAATATATGAGGGTATGAAATAGTGAGATAATGAATGAATGTATGAGGACCATCTCACACCTGCGTTTTGCCGATGACATCGTCGTCATGGCGGAATCGCTGCAGGACCTCAGTGGCATGCTTAGCGACCTTAATATCGCTTCCCGACGGGTCGGTCTCGGCATGAACTTAGACAAGACGAAAGTCATACTTAATTCTCATGTCGAGCCAGAGGCGGTTTACGTCGGTGAGGCGGCGCTAGAAGTTGTGCAAGACTATGTCTACCTTGGACAGACTATAAGACTAGGTAGAAACAACTTCGACAAGGAGGCCGCTAGGCGCATCCAACTAGGATGGGCTGCTTTCGGGAAACTTCGCCATATATTTTCCTCGGCTCTACCACAATGCCTCAAAACGAAGGTGTTCGATCAGTGCGTCCTGCCAGTAATGACCTATGGTGCGGAAACATGGACCCTGACGATAGGACTAGTTCATAAATTCAAGGTCGCGCAGCGAGCTATGGAGAGAGCTATGCTCGGTGTTTCTCTGAGAGATCACATCAGAAATGAAGTGATACGTCAGAGAACGAAAGTGGTTGACATAGCTCAGAAAATTAGCAAGCTGAAGTGGCAATGGGCTGGTCATATCTGCCGAAGAACAGACAACCGGTGGGGTGTCAGGGTTCTGGAGTGGAGACCGCGAACTGGTAGACGTAGTGTGGGACGTCCTGTTGCCCGCTGGACAGACGACCTAAAAAAGGTAGCGGGGAGTGACTGGATGAGGAAGGCCGAGGACAGAGTTTTGTGGCGCACCTTGGGAGAGGCCTATGTTCAGCAGTGGACGATGATAGGCTGATGATGATGATGATGATGATGTATGAGGACCGACCTTCATTTAGATTTTTTATAAAAGTAACAGCCCTAAATAGGTAGGACAGACAGACGGACGGACGGACGGACGGACGGACGGACGGACGGACGGACAAAGTCGGTTATAATAAATGGGGTGTCATTTTCTCCTTTTGGGTATGGAACCCTAAAAACAAAATCTAACAACTCGACGATGCTTTTTAAAGAATTCTTTTCAAAAAATAAAAAAATTTTGCCTCTTATGAGGGATTTATATGCGAGTAAAAAAAACTATACAGAAAAGGCTGCCAATCGACAAAATTACTCAAAAAGTGTAGTGTATTCTTACAGGACTAACCGAGACGTGAAAACAACATCAAGTTGGATTCATTACTATGTAGGTATAATGAATTACGAATCGATAGATTGTCACATTGTAATAAAGTAAAGTAATTCCAATTAGCGAAAAGAATAATGGCAGACTGCCTGTTTTTGGGCCTCCGCCTTAGGGACCGTACATAAATGAAAACTTAGCAATACGTGTAGAGTAGAAACAAAACTAACAAAGTTAATGGGTTGTAACCTGCAGAAGTTGGAAGAAAGGCATTTCTCCTTAGGATACCTTTTGAAACTTATACCTAATCTTTCTCCTTAGATAGTCTGTTTTTATTTTAATGAAAATTTAAGAAAACCGTAGAATAATTATGCTAATTGAAAAACACACACATTAATCAGATCAACTAAACCCAAGACCCAAAATTCCTCAGTGATCATATTCGATGAAAAAGCTATGTTGGTGGCGTTTTGCTAATGCTTTTTGGATGATTAGTCCATTTTACTAATTTCTACTTCACAATCCGAACTTCTAGAGATGTGGAAGTTCTTTAAAAAAATTCCTCATTTTTTCTGTTTACAAAATAATTATGACGGCTTTTTATCGTAAAAAAAATACTGGGGCCAAATTCGACATCCTTCTTTATCTTGGGACGTTTAATGAATCGACTTTCCATTCAAACGGCTCACCACTCTTTTTAATGAGGTAGAGATGTATTGTAGTTGCTGATCTCTGACATAAAAGGAACTCGTTACGAAGAGGTCACTCCTTGATAATAGAGGCAGAGTACAAAAAGGGTCAACATTTCATTTCACCCCGAAGATGACGTGGCCTCGGAATGAAATCGGGCTCAGAAGGGAAACGTGCATGCCAAGGTGACACACCTTATGTCATGCGTCTATTGAAAGGAGCCAGCTATTGTGATCCGGTCGTATCAGGGTGCCGATTTAGAGAGTGAATGATAAGAAATACCCTTACGAATTCGTTTCTGAATAGACATATAAAATGTTTCCGTATACGTTTAGTAGATTGTTTTATATTCAATGGATAACTTTTGACTTGAAACGTCTTTCATTTTGGTCATTAGTTTCATTTGGGGGTCACTGGCAAAAACCATATGTAACGCAATATGTTATGACAAGATCGCTTTTTACTTTGGAAGTATAGCACATAGTGGCATTATTTTATTACTATTATTTAGAGGATAAAAATGTCTGTATTTGCGTTTACTGGATAGAAACCATTACTCGGTACAAGACGTATTGCGTACCCCACTGCGGCTGCGTCCCTGATACAGCCTACATGTTTTTTTTTATGTAAGTTTCTCGCTCTATACTTTATTACCATTACCATTTAAGATTGTTTTTCGAATTAGTGAAGTGTATAATACAACAAAAAATGCAAGTAGTATGACTACAAAATACAAACATTATCTTGAAAAGACTTTTTTTGGGTAGAGGAAAATATGTATAGGTGTACTACAACTTTAGCTGTAACCTCGGTTAAGTTTACCAGTAGAAAAACCATGTCCCCATAAATCTCAAGTCCCTATTATTACAATAATGGAACGCAATAAATTACCTACCAGGAATCTTGAGCACCTAAAAGTTACCGGATCTCTAACCGGGCAGAATATTTATTTTTCTCATACAACACAGAAATTGGGTCGCCTTCTTTCTTTTTCATAAAAGTAATTTAATCTCGTCCACTTTATCTACGACGTACATTTTGTTAACCCTTTTCAGAGAACTTGTCCAGGAACATTCGATCTGAACTAAATTTGTACGAGACCGAAGCCCGCACATTCCAGCGTCCTTTGTGAGATTTTGTTTACTTTGTTAGTTCATTCTGTACAGTTTTATTAAATTGTTTTTTATCTTCGTCTTTGCATCTCTTTGTATTGTATTTCAAGGACCTGCGAATTCATTTCAATGTTTTTCTCTGTTGTTACAATAACAGTGTTTAAACAATTTATTTACCTACCTACGTATCAGACAAATCTTCTTGTCCATATTTTAGATTATCGAGTAATAGATTTTACTTTTACCACAACCAGGTATCTAATTAATCTTCTACGATGTCTAGTATAGGGATTTGTGTTTTCAAACGCCAGGGTGTTTCTAGTCACTTTTGTACCTACTGGTCTACAACAAATTATGCCTTTCTGATTCACTTTCACTTAAATAATAATTATTCTGTGCAGATCCTTGTGCGGACCACGAATGCGCGGACGGTGGTGTATGTCAGCTCAATGAAGCACGCGCTCCGGTCTGCCGGTGCGGTCCCCCATGCGATCTGGTCGCGCGATCGGGCTCAGCGGTGTGCGGGTCCGATTACCGGGACTATCAGAGCGAGTGCGCGCTACGACGGGAGTCGTGTCGTACTCGACAACAACTCACCATTGCTTATAGAGGAGAATGTGCTTCAGGTAAGTAAATTCAAACGTTCACTGCTGGATATAGGCCTCCCTAAAGGATTGCCACAACGACAGGTACATGCGCTGCCCTCATTCAACGGGTCCCGTCACTTTTACTAGGTCGTCGATCCACTTTGTAAAGGGGGGGCGGGGGAGGGGGGGGGGGGCATACACCCACGCTACACTTTCCAGGACGCCACTCGAGAACTTTTCATCCCCATCAGCCATCTGTTCTGCGAGCAATGTACCTATCCCATCGCCACATTAGTTAGAGTACTCCAGTACGTCATGAGCATGTGTGCATTTTATACTTTTGTTTTTTTTCTGCGTATACCTTTGGAATACACTTTTCCCCATAATTATAACCTCTTAAACCGAACCGAACGTGAGTCAAAAGGTAATCGCGAGATTTGGAGTTACAAGTCAGGCTAAAATTTTGTTTAGGCAGCGAAGGCAAAAGAAAGAATTTCCACTAAAGTAAAGCCATTATTTTATGATTAGCAGACAAAATAGCTTTTTACAGCAATTTTGCTGAAGTAAATTAGGGAAAAACGAGTAATGAGAAATCTCAGAAATTAAGAAGTACCTACTTCTATTAATTACATTAAATTTACTGAAATAACGACCTACGCAGCTGTTAAACGGATTTAATAGCTATATTCTAGTAGGAATAATATTTAATTAACTGAGCTAAGAAATTATGTAATCTATACTATTATAAAACTGTAACAGGAAGTTTGTCTGTACATTGAAGATATTAACAAAAAAAAAGTTACGATATGGTTTTTAGGTGTCCCTGATTCCATTTCACCAATTTTTGGATTTTTTGTCTGTCTGTTTGTTTGTGTGTTTGTTTGTTTGTTTGTTTGAACGAGTATCACGCAAAAACTACTGAACCGATTTTGATCAAACTTTTTTTGTTTGATAGCTTATGATCTGACTTAAAATCTGGTATATAATTTGTGCGGACGAAGTCGCGGGTTAACGCTTGTAGAGTATATTTTTATAATCGATATTGTTTTATCGTATACAGTATCTCTTTATGTTTCAGTTATTACGGAAAAGAGAATTCTCATATTATTATGAGGAAATCGTAAAATTTATCCCTTTACAAAGGAATGATTAATCAAATTCCTTGAATGTCGCGTTTCACAAAATAGTTAGGTACATTAATGCCTTGTCTTCTAATCTGAAATTAAATCTTTATTCGAAAATGCAAAGAGCCAGCTTTATTGAAAGGCCGTTCTGAAAGGACGTTTTTGTTCTAAAGAAAGTAATTTGACACGAGCATCGGAGCGTCTTGTCGGCCCTAAAAGAAATTGTGTCGTGTCGGGATGAAAATAATTTTATTATAAAGTTTTAACATTTGAAGGGTTGTCTTTTTCCCTAAATTATTTCTATCAAAACTCGCCCTTTGGTTAAATTGAATAAGGTATCGTTATTCAACCATATTTTTTTCTTTCGGTTCCTGACAAAAACAGAAAGTTGTTTCACCACTTTTGTATAAGTTGTTATTAGTTTATCTGACTGCAAAATAAGCTATCAATAACTTTTTCAGAAGTAATGAAACACCCCCTAATATAATAAATGAAACTAAATTAAATGTCTGTTTAGATGTGACATTATTGAAAATGAAAAAAGTTATATTGTGCAAACAGAAAGTAGGTACAAATACAATACAGAATAGTTATCACTTTTCCTCTAATGGGAAATGTTATCTTTATAAATGATTATAATTAAACATAAAATACAGGGTCCTTCTTAACATGCTGAATTGCTGATAGTTTTTAAGGGAATGATCAGATCATCACATTGAGCCACTTTGTCTATGGGATTAACATAAAAATCACGAAAAAATAAATCAGCTATCCCATACATTTGGCTCGAGTAGGTTTGGAGTTTTGTATGGAACAGCTGATTTTTTTTTGCGATTTCGTTGTTGGTGCCTTAGAAAAAGTTGTTTAGTTTTAAGGACTGATTATCGGCTTAAAAAAGTGTCAGTATATTAAGAAGGATCCTATACAGAGAACTACAAAACGAAATCTGTTTGCGACAAAAGTGATCAGCTCAGAGTTTGGGCCGGCCGATCTGATCAGAGATCAAAGCAAGACCCTGATTTTCAACTGTCCTGTTCTCACTTGCAATACTTCTGTCACTGTTTACTAAGAAATCAACAACCTTTACTCAAAAATTAACTGGAATATTTTCATCAGCTCAACATCCTTGCGAGGCAGTCAAGTGTGGCGTTCGGGAGCGGTGCACGCTTGACGCACGGGGCGTGGCCGTGTGTGGATGTGGTCCGGAGTGCGACGCGATCGTGCGACCGGTGTGCGGTACGGACGCCCGCACCTACGACAGTCCGTGCACACTGGAAAGAGCTTCATGCCTTGATAATAGAGATATACGCGTGGCTTACATTGGATCTTGTGGTAAGTGTATTATGGGTGTGTGTATAATCTTTTTATTGTTGGACATCCAGGCTCACCACTGGATATCACCCCTACTTGGTTGACGTCCCACTAAGCGCCTTTCAGAATCTTTTATAATGCGAAAGCCAAGAATTAGAATGCCCTGTCTGCGTCAGTATTCACTGAAAAAAATGTTTTGTTAAATATAACCGAACTTTAGTGACTTCCAAACTGTTTTGTAGCACATAAACAATCGTTTGGTTATAAATAGCATAACTTTTTGCTATTTATATACAAACGTTTGGTTATGTACTACAAAACAGTTTGGAAGTCACTAAAGTTCGGTTATATTTAACAAAACATTTTTTTCAGTGTTTCCGAACGCTTGCAACCCGAATTACTTTAAAATAAAATGTTAAATTTCACGGTCTTCCTTTTATTTGAAATGATATTATGTTATTTAAGAAAAGATATCCTTATGATTAATCCTTTCGACCGTTATTATAAAATACAGTATGTACTATTTCACATTGGTTGGATTTGATTCCCGGTTCAGACAGGCGATTATTTAAAACATCATTAGATGCAGTTCGAATTATTTTAAAAATCAATTTTAAGTCTTGTTTCAGTAATATTCCCTATACATATTATACAATATTTAAGGTACTTTCCTACCGTGTGGCATGGCATTGGGACACCTTTATAATAGTGAACTATCTCACAGGTGATGAAAACCCATGTGCACGCGCAACTTGCCCATGGGGTGGGGCGTGCGTGTCCCGCGGTGGATCCGCCCAGTGCGCATGCCCGGTCTGTGACGCGACTCTCGCGCCGGTCTGTGCGTCGGACCACAACACGTATGGCAGCGAGTGCAAGATGCGGATGCATGCTTGCCAGGACGGCATCAAGGAGAGAGAGCTGAAAGTGCTTTACAATGGAACTTGTCGTGAGTAGTCGTCAATGGAGAAGTTGGTCATATACAGGGTGTAACAAAACATAGTAATATAAAGTAATATTTAAAGCAGTGGTTTAGATTTAGATCACTTAACTGAACAATGTTCGGTTCAAAATTGGATGTCCCAAACATTTGAGTCGAGTCAGCACTGCAATTTTGAATGAAACAGCAGTTTTTTCGCGATTTCTCTTTTGGCTCAGTAGTGAAAGTTGTTCAATTTAATGTAATAAGTCTATTGTCTGAAACGACCACATAAGAATTACTAGGGTGTTTTGTTAAAGTACACCCTCTATAGGAATTGTGAAGGGTATCATGTCGTGACCGATATGTGTCCGAACATTATAAAAATCGATGCGCCAGTTAGGTATCCATCAATGTAGGTAGGTAACAAATATGACCGGCTCAACACAATAAATTCTCATAATCGCTACTCGTAAGCGAAACAAAAATAATACTTTCATTAGTTATTTTATTAGAAGCTTCAACGCCGCAGAGGCATTTCAAAAGGTAAGTCGAAATAAATTATAAAATACTCCTCTCCAAGATAAAAATTGCTATCAATTTCCCGTGATGAAAATCTTTTCCTGTTATGAAATTGTCAATAAAAGACGCGCGGGATTCTTTTGCGGCAAAGATTCTTTTATAAAGAAAAACATTTTGAATGTTTTGAATACCAATCGTATTGCGTAGGTACTTAATATAAAAGATGGATGTTTGTCTTGAATACGTTTAGAAGCTGCTGGAGAAATATAATGGTTCTCATGTAACTTTCAGCTAATCAAACATTAAAATACCGCCATTTGTACCCTTACATTCTTTTTATTCTGGTTTTGTTGCTTGTTTGTTTTTGGTGTGCAAATAAAGAATATGTTATGTTATGTTAAAATAATTATTAGCGAATTTAATTTGTTCTTCCTGTTTATTAGGAAAAATAACTACTTAAGTAGAATTATAATGTGAACTGAAACACATTCAATTGTTTTAAGCATAATTTATTTCATAACGAATGAGTTTAAACAATTAAATTGATTCCGTGCTTCGGATGGCCGATGGTCCCGGCTACTATCTGAAGTCTGTAAAAACTCTGAGACCAGGGCTTACCCACACGATAAGAAGAAAAATTAAATATGTATGCTATTTGCCAACCAAGTGAAATCAACAAAATGTCAACGAGTGTTTGTATGAACAATTATTTGTAGCTACTAGCTATAGGTATTGGGTGTAGCTACTAAATACTGTAATATGACGTCTCATATACTAGTCACACTTTTATCCTGTTATTAAAAAAAATAGTAGGTATTTTAGCTAAAATACTGAGAATGTGGGTTTATTGCTTAATTTTCGAAGCTTTTTGAAAATGAGAAGATGATACTTGTATTTAGTCTTTGCGCCTTGTATTTCATGCTGGCAAAACACCCTATTGCTTGTTATTTTAGTTTCAATTTAAAAAAAAACTTAATAAAATACAACATTATACTGTTAGCCGTGTGGTGTCGGCTAAGAATAGCACCATCCCGTTTCCTCCCGTGGGTGTCGTAAAAGGCGACTAAGGGATCTACCTGAGGATGGGCAGCAGCATCCTCAGAGTACACACATTCAATCCAACTGCGATCGCCAACCCGCCTGCCAAGCGTGGCGATTATGGCAAATCCCCTGACTGACAGATGATGATGACTGTTTGCCTTAAATATGACTCAAGTAATTATCTCCAGTACATTCAGGTGGTTGTACCGACCCAAAAGCCCCAAACATGAAGCTTCGCAAAACCAAACTAGCTGGCCGCGCGTAGGTAGTATGTATAACGTCGCGTGGCCAGCTTATGTTTATTTTGCGTAGTTTGATGTGTCGTTGTGTGTACACTCAGCTGTCGGGTAAAATCGTTTACATTCATATAATAGGTAAGATCGCAACTAATGACAATAGTTGTAACAGTTGCAGTTTTACAATAGTTGTAAAAAGTTTATGCAGAGCAGTAGAGTAATATTATATTCGCGTGCCTCCGGCAATAACCCAAGCTTACTTAAGACCCGAATCCTATTCTAAGTTTTCATGGACTGTATTTAAGCTAGCTAGAACCCTAACATTTTTTACTAATTTTCGAACAAATAAAGAGGCTGAATTCTCATGTACTACTTGTTACAAACTAGCGAAGACTCGATACGATGGATATTATATAAGGTATAAGAAAATAAGGTGAAAATATTTTAAGGAGATGATTAGACCATCAAACTGAACAACTTTCTCTATGAAACTAATATCGAAATCGGGAAAAAAAATCTGCTGTTTTATACAAACCTACTCGACCTAAATGTATGGGACGGCAGATTTTTTTTTCGCGATTTCGATATTGGTCCCATAGAGAAAGTTGTTCAGTTTGATGGTCTAAGCATCGCTTTAAAATAGTTTCAGCTAATTTTGTTAGACCTTATATAGGTAGTAAACTCGTGATAGAGCTACATGTCACAGCCTCAAGATTACAAGAGCGATATTAAAATTCATGAGGACGATAAATTCTTCAAACAAGCCCAAGATATTGAGAAATTTGTTTGTTGTAACGTTTCTATTTATGTTTCAATCGACCGAATATAATATTTTTTTACTGAGAATTGACTCTAATTTTTTTTTACTGAGATTTGATACTTGCAATTTTTGAAATAATCTACTTATTTATGGCAATGTTTGTTCTCTAAAAAACGAGGCTGAAAAAATTTACGCCAAATGACTTTAAAATGTGACAAAATCAACAAGACAGCGAGACAATCCGCACTAAGCGCCTTTCTGATTCTTTTATAATGCACAGCCAAGGAGTGGAATGCCCTGGCTGAGTCAGTATTTCCGAGCGCTTACAACCTGAATTACTTTAATGTACGAGTGAATAGGCATCTTCTGGGTAAGCTCGCTACATCTTCGACCCCATCTTTATCCTGAGACTGGATTGAGATCAAGAGCAAGCGCATTTGAAGTAAAAAAAAAAAAAATAATACAGGGTAGCAAATCTCTGATCTCTTTCTCATCACGATGGTAAAAACTCAATGACACAGCCTTCTGCAACTTGGAGAATAAGATACTGAACAAAACAAAAATAATATTTAAGTAATGCTATTAAACTAGACCATAAAAGACGACATTTAATTTTACGAAAGGTCAAAAAATTCGATAATCGTTTGGAGATTATGTCGGCCGAAGCTTTTATAACAATTATTAGATTTTATTTCTCGAGTTGTTTAATAAATGTCAGGATGAATCATTGTCAGGGTTAATGAGAAGTATTCCTTTGCCTGCCTTTCCTGCATAGATATTTACAGTTTCGTTTTTATTTTTTCTGATCAAGGTATAGATATTACAGCCATTTATCCTAACATTTTCAGGAACATTAAAAAGAACAATCTAAGTAATAAAAATTAAAACGAAATAAAATAAGTATGACTTATACAACTAACAACGTACAAACGCTCATTTTCTTCTAGACATATTTTTTTTTTTCGATAAATTATAAACTAGAGCTATGGCCGTATTTACATAGTGTTGTCATAGTCACCGCCCATTTTGATTTTTTCATTTGGTTGTGCTCGTATGTTGGAATTGTTCACGCAATTATCCATATAGGTATTTAAATGTTTTTATGTTGTTTCGATACGTGCTGGTCCATAACTATTATTGGTTTTTCTTCGGTGACGTAAAAATGGTCATTTGTTTTGCTTACTGAACGAGACGGGTTAATAAATTGTACGGAACCCTAGTGGAACCTATCGTTTACACTGCGCGCTGAAATGTCAATTAGAGATTAAAACCGCTTGAATGGGAAATGGGGCTGGACACGGATTGATGAGCTCCAGCAACAAATTAATTTTGTGGCAATTGTTTTGATGTTCAATTTATCTGCCTTACTTTTGTGGTAGAAATTTTAATCAAGTGGTAATGTAATGATTAATTACACTTTAAAATATTTTATTTAGTAAAGTTTCGTCTCTTGGGACCTTTATCTAATAGTAACTCTTTTAATCCAAATATTCCAAATACAAAAGTACTGATCAAAAATGTGTGATTATATTTAAATTGAAGGGATGTCCTCCTTTTTGTTACACTCTGTATTAGAAAGGTAGCACGATTTTAGTATCATGTCGCCATTGGTCACTAAATTAATGGAATCGATTAATTTTATTTGAACAGTAAGTATATGTAGTTAAGAGATTTATTTCACAAACGAAAGGCAGGCAGGTAAAAAAGAAATTTTTTATTTTTTATTTCATCATTTTGACAGGGCCATTTTAACTTTCATAAAGCCTTCATTATTTGAAAATGATTTCAAAGGGCTGTGAGCTAAAATTCAAAATAAATTACAACGATTCATCAAATTATTATTCGATCACTTTGTTAATCGCCTAGATTAATTTCGCCATTCCTAATTTACAATTATTTATCCAGAACTAGCAATCAATTTCCAGAGGGTTGATTTATGTTTGAGTTTGATTGATAACAAGGTAAAAGAGAAAATAAAAACTGGGCAAGTGTGAGTCAAGCTTCTCGCGCACCGAGGGTTCCGTACCACACCACACAACATATTAACTCACACAAAAAAAAATCTCCGGGACCTTTAGCACGAGACCGACTCACAATTGGCCGGTTTTTATTATTTGTTGTTATACAGAGTTTGCTCTATACTTACACCAAGTTTGACTTTTTACGAAAAAGCGAGAAAAAGAAACGTTGATAGTCTTATATCTCCAGTTCATTATTAACTTTTTGACATTTTTATAATTTGTTAGCAAATCCGCCGTTATAACGCACATTTTGTGAAAATTGCATTTACCTTTTTGTTAACTCGTTGAATAAAATAATACTACCCGGTAAAAAATAAACAGTAACTAAAGGGTGAAATTGAAACGAGTCGAAAAAAATTTAGGGGTGGTTCGGACCATCAAACTGAACAACTGAGTTGTTTGGGATCAAAACGGACGTAAAATCCAGACATAATGGAAAATCCATTGTGTCTAGATGCTATGTCCGTTTTTGATCCCAAACAACTCAACTTTTAATATGAAAGCAAATCTGAAATCACAAAATAAACTGCTGTTCATACATTTGACTCTAGTATAGGCACTGCAGTTTCGTATGGAACAGCAGATTTTTTAAATTTCAGTTTCTGGTCTGAACAGAAACACCCCTAAAAATTAGTGGACTCATTTTAATGTCATATGTTTCATGACGGTGGATACAATCGAAATATCAGTCTTATTATCAACAACGATCTTACATAGCATGATACAAAACATAACTCACACTTGGCCGGTATTTATTATTTGTTGTTATACTGTATAGTTTGCTCTATAACAAATCCGCTATAATAACGCATATTCTGTGAGAATGTCAACTGTCTAGCTATTATTGTTAACACTTACAGCCCTAAATAGGTAGAACGGACGGACGGACCACGTAGGCTTAGTAATAGGGTCCCGTTTTCACCCTTTGGGTACGGAACCCTAAAAACGGAAAATCTCGAATACTGTACAAAATCTACAACTACCAACATTACGATAAGTACATTCAAACTTAAACTAAATTGTATTTTCTGTTACACAGAATCTTGCTCCGACATCGTATGTCAAGGAGGCGGAGACTGTACCGTGGACCCAGACACAGGACGACCAACTTGCGTCTGTAACCACAACTGTTCTGAGGCACAGGTGAGGAACAATTGATTTTCTTTTACTCTTTAATATTTTTACTTTGTGGGGGGGGGGGGGGGGGAGGGGGTCCGTAATATCTACAGTGTGAAATTGATATCATTGGCATCCTTTTAAACTAAGAGTCTACAACTAATCAACTGTTGCCTACATTTGAGTCGAGTAGGCAGCGACGGCGGGTGCAATTTAGTATGGAACAGCAGATTTTTTTTCTCCGATCGGTTTGCTCCCATAGTAAAAGTTGTTCAGTTTGATGGGTAGACTCGTAGTTTAAAACAATGCCAATGATATCAATTTCACCCTGTATAGCACTGATATATGTTGCTAATGTGAGTGAAAGCGTCGGCAGAGGGCGCCCTCGTAGGACGTATGCTGATCAAATCAGTTGCGTCCTACAAAAAGGGGAGGTGCGGAGTACTCGAAACCGACGGGCATGTATGAAGAGATATATGGATGTGCATGAGGCAAAAGAAGTATGTAAGGATCGTAGTAAGTGGCTCGCCCTGGTCTCTGCCTACCCCACTGGGAAAGAGGCGTGACGTTATAGATAGATAGATAGAGCACTTTCAGCTACTACAGACCATTTGTAAAAGGACTAGTTAAAGTTCTTCGCTTCACCCCCAAATGAGGCATTCTATAAAGTTGTCTGGCTGCGCCTGATTCTGTGTTCTGGCTGAGACGGAACACTATTACAATGGCCGAACAATGGATTTTGTTTCTTAAAAAATCACAATATTTACATAGTACAAGTGATATTTTTAGAAACAGCCTGTTTTATTTTTCAACAGCTTAATGAGATACCATTACCTATAGATAGTGATAATCATCATCGCATTACTTAAGAACTACTTACGCTCTTGTCGGTGGAGTATTCGCCAATCCTGTCTCTTAAGGTGGTTGCAGAGGGGACAATTTTATACAAAACTTTGACGCACAATACGCGTAGACGGTATTAATATAAATAACTTTGTATATATGGAAAAATTATTTAGAAAATCTAGATGCCGCGTCTCAAATAACATTTGCAATTTATAAAATAATCACGAAGATATAAAAGCTTTGAAATTTTTCATACAAAATTTTAAAAGCTTTATATCTAAGTAATTATATTATAAATTGCAAATGTTATTGTGACGCGGCAACTAGATTTTCTAAAACTATTTTTCCATTATATTAAATATTACTTTTAATAATACCGTCTACGCGTATTGTGCGTCAAACTTTTTTATGGACTGAAACCACCTTAATAGTGATAAAAAATAGTGATAACATTTGGATAAATATATTATTAAGGTATAATTTATGTCAATATTTTGAAGGATGATTCAGAACGACTTTTGCTAATAAGTAGTTCACTAAGTTAATAAGTAGTTCACTATGTTCACTACTTAGAGCAAAAGCGAAAAAAAATTGCCTTACCAAATTACCTACCTATATTGCCACTGTCTTGACAAATTTTGTTGGAATTACTATTTTTTTATTGATGTCGTCCTACAGTATTTGCTTAATTTTATCGTCTGAATAACCCTATGGAATATCGTAATAACAATTCGAATTCGAAATTGTTTACTCAGCAGACCCACGGCGGGATTAAGTTACAGAAAATTATTTATCTACCATTATTATTCAATTAGGATCCAATAGCAGCTTGTTTAGCTAAATATACGACGATACGATACGATACGTTTACGATAGGCTTAAACGGGAATTGAAATTAATTTTACGAAAATCCATTGCAATGTTGGAATATAACATTATGATACAAGACAGCAAAGTTGTTCATGCCAGTCAAGGCTAAATTGGAGCACGAGCCACAGGCGAGCACTGTAAACGAGCCGAGACTATAATGACCCACACTCACGCGTTTCTTACGACGTTTTTCTACACACTTCCGAGGAAAAAGTAAATAAAATTTCACAAAATGGTGTTGAGAAATATTTGTGCGACGCCTGTGTTGGAATCAGTTATGATAGCGCAGGTATTAAGTGCGGTACCTGATGTAAATTAAAACGCACTCGTGTTTTATAAACTGCATTATGAACCTAAACGCAGTGAGATAAGATACACTTTACGAGCAAGAGTGTTGAAAAAGTATATTCACACCGTGGAATCGCGGTCATTTTGAAGCCGGAACAGGATGCTTCAGACCAACAAACTGAACAACTTTTAGTATGGGACCAACATTGAAATCACGGAAAACAATCTGCAGTTCCATAGAAAATGTCGGGTTGCTGGAAGAAATCTCTTTAGAGATAAACTCGCCCTTTGTAATTGTCTATTATGCTGTTTTCATTTATATTTCCGTGTGTACAATAAAGTGTTAAAATAAATAAAATAATGTCAATAGCTCCTCGACAAGAATGCATGAAACAGCTGTTTTTTTTCGCGATTTCGGTATTGGCTTCATAGTGAAAGATGTTTTGTTTGATGGTCTGAAGCCCAATGTTTTGACTTCAAAATGACGCTGATTCCATCTATACTCTATAGGTACCTACCAGGTAAATTCACAAAGCTATGAGAGAACTGACTAAACAACAATACCGACGCGCTGAAGCGATGTAAACAAGAGATCATAATGTCAGGCCGTAGAACAATGCACGTCACGAGTTTCAACCAATTACATGACAAGGCCTGAGTCACTATAATAAGTTTGCAAGAAAATTTGCATAAATACAAGAACCACTAAGAAACTTTGGACCGGCCCGGGGCATTCCATAACGAACGCCCGTAGAAGATACCTCTTTCTGAAGACTTTTCCTCCACAAGTATCAGTTAGATGTACCATCTAGTGGAGGCAAAAAAGGCCAATTATTAGTTTGTTTGTAGATCTAAGACTGAAGCAGGAGTGCGATTTTTAAAATTCACTCGTTCAAAATCATGATCAAATGATGCATAATCGGCGTTGTAATATTGAAATTTTCCACTGATGATTTGAACCTGTGACTTTCAAAAATCGCACTCCAGGACTGAAGTATAGAGATTAAAATATATTTTATTTCAAGTACCTACCCACCAAAAGACTGCAAAAGAAAACACTCGATCTATTTCAAATTTAAAATGTAACTAATCTTGGAGAGCGACGTAGGCTAGTATTTTAATATTTAACTGAATGTACTGAAACCGCGGTGGGTTGCTGACACGCTGGTAACTTATAAAAGAGTGAGATTAAACACACCCTAAAGCGCCACTATGGTTTCTCAACCATACAAAGGCGTTTACAAACGCTAAACCTGAAAACAACAATACATAATCAATAACAGATTAAGAGGATACGCGGGATGAAAAGGAAATTTGGAGAATAGGACACTTTTCCGACTGTATTCGTATTTGTCCGATCAGCCCCACTCTGGCACCCCGCCGACTAGAGTGTAAAAGTGACCACTGCATCGCGGACCGATTTTATCTACATAAAATCGACGAAATCAGCATTTGTATTCCCGTTTCCTCCGCCAAAACTGAATCGATTTTAAATTTTTTTAAAGAATAATATGAAAAAGACTGGCTATGTCTGTATGTTTAGCTTTCTTTGGTTTATATTCGTCAAATTTGATTGTTGGATGTCTGAAAACGGACGGTAAAATTGGTCATTTTACAATTCTCAGTTCTTACAATTCTCAATTAAAGCAAAACATGAGGACATAGCAGAGGTGACATAGATTGTAGGTAAAAAAATTGTTTGTGTCATTATCCAGAGAGGAAACAGGGGAATACGTTTTTATGGAAAAAACGGTACCCGCCTATCCTCTTAAGTTGAGAAGCTGAGTTTTTTGCGTGTTATTTGGTATACTTAATACTTACTATCTAACATGATAAGGATCTTGGTTACTGTTGTCTGTAGACTGTTTTTGAAATAAAATATCTGACTACTTTAGAACTAATATCAGTTTTTATAATCTATTCAATAGTTAATAGAGATTTTCACAGATTTTAATTCTATTCCATTATTTTAAAATTCTTTTGTCCTCTTTCCTAGCAGATCAGAAAGGCTGATTCGAGGAAATCTTGAAACTTAAGAGCCGTAGATTTCAATGAATATTAATTTGATTAAAAGTTTCATTTCAACATAAATGACTTATTTCAATTTGAGTTGATACGGTTTTTAATTACTTTCAGTAGAGTTTTATTCTGATTTTAGTTCTAGGAAATTTTATGACTTATTTACGTGGATTAATTAAGTATTGATTTTGTGAAGGAATCTGACGTGGTTTGCGGGAGCGATGGTCAAACATATCCGTCGCAGTGTGATTTGGACTCGACAGCGTGTCGCGAACATAACGATCTGCGGCTTGCTTACCGGGGTGATTGTGGTAAGTGTACTGTACATATATCTATTTTATATATTATGTATTATCTATATTTATGTTTTGTGTATTTATGTTAATAACCTTCTTATAAAATCGATGTGGGATAGACCCGGCTGCTAGTTTATTCTTGAGATAAAAAGGATGGAATTATAACCTTATCACTCTTCCTCCTGATCCTGATATAATATAAAACACACATATACCCTGTAACGGCACAATAACGTATTAAAACGAATGAAATCCAAATATACAAATCGTAGTAAATAAATAAAACAAATAAATATATTAGGTAAACTTACTCTGTAACTCTTCTATTACCTTATCATTCTTTATTTATTATTATAACTTTTAGTTGTGGGTACATACCTTTCCATAGTAACAAAGGCTTTTATACTCTACCACTAAATTAAAGGGTATGCGTAGGTAGACTTGGACGTTTGCCATTCAGACTTTATAACCCTTCTTTAAAAGCATTATTTGGAGTCACAACACAAACCCTTTATTACAACAATGACTCACTACGGAATATATATCCTTTATGAATCAAAATTTTAAGGTGCCCGATACCTATCGACACCGAAGCTCATTGAATTTTATGCTAAATAATTGACATAAATGTTTCCTTTGCTCACAAATTTCTAGGTACCAACCCTAATGCACGTTGTTTGAACACAAAGTCATCAATTAAGTCGCTAGTTTCTTAGAAAACAACCTCGAATCGTTTCAGGATATTACGTCATTAACCCCTAAATGTTTTACAACACGAAATGATGAGGATTAAACGAATCGGTTGATCGGTAACAAAGATACATTGGACAATAATACTAGGAAACGTTGCATACTAGGAAATAGGGCAAAAATGTCGGTAACAAATATACATTGGACAATAATACTAGGAAACCTTGCATACTAGGAAATAGGGCAAAAATGGCGGTGGTTAGGTTAGGTTAGAAACAGATAGCCCTTGTTGATTCAAACCATATTTGTTAAAAAGTAAAAAATGTGCGCCGTCATGATAAATGAGTACAGCAGTGTCGGAAGTACGGGAGTCATAAAAAAACACAGTTGTTCCATATATTTGAGTCGAGCATTTTAAAGTTGTTCAGTATGACGGTTTCTAAAACACCCCTTTAAATAATATGATTAGATCTTTCTGTTAAACCCTGTATGAATTAAGAACTATCTTGTTTTCAAATATTATTGATTTTTAAACATGTTACAGCCATGTTGTGCTTTTCGATTTGTGTTTATATTTTTTGTGTGGTTTTTGTTTTTTTGTGTTTTTTCTATCTCATTTTGTTCACTAATAAATAATAAAGTCTGATGAAAATGTACATTGTGTACATTGTGAAAATGTACAATGTTTATAATATACCATGAGGGAGAAAATAGAAATTAATTAACTACCGTTAATTATGTTAATACTAAGAAAGGTCGCTGTTGAATTATGTGTCATGAATAGACAATGAGTTTGATATCTTTATACATTGCGACACAATAAGTTTGTTTTAGAACATTCAACATTATTATTGATATTGTCTTAGTACTAAAAGATAATATTAATTAAAATGTGTTTATTTGATAATGTTATTTAGAGTGTAGGTACAATGTGTATTGTATGTTTTAGTATAGGGTTAAAGTTGTTGGGAATCATCCCCACTATCTTCTCGTCTATTTTGGACCACCCTGTATAATTTTTCAGAGATCTTTTGCCCCCATAATTCTAAAAATGTTATCGAAATCCTTAGAGCCGTTTTCTAACAGATATACCGCCGCCGACGCCGACGCCTGACTGCCTTATTTTGTGCCTTTTGTATCTACTATGTATGTATTACTTATGTTTTGGTGTAAAATAAAATATATCTTTGATTGGTAGATAGTTATCAAACAAATGTTGATCTGAAAGATCGGATTACAGATCACACGTCTCCTTTCACTAATCAGGGCAATCGGGCAATACTACAACTTTTTTTACGTGGTAGGCCTAGTTTCGGCACGTTTCGGGGTACTACTGCACTGAAAAAAAGCTTTTGTTAATTATAACCAAAGTTTAGAGATTTCCAAACTGTTTTGTAGCAGAAAGCAAATATACTATTTGTAGCCAAACGTTTGTATATCAAATCCTTTTATCAAACATTTTGAACACTCTGCACTTAGGAAATACAATACCTAATAGTAGAATTGGAATAATAGATTCGTTGTGGTTCTGGATTAGAGATCGATGGGGATTAAGGCCTGCTTCATGGCGTATAGCCGAAACGAAGTCAGATTAAGTAAATAAATCGGCTTTGTTCGTGCATCCTATAGTTACTTTGAGGTTAATCGGAAAAGGTTCAGTGTATAAATAACCCGCCTCGTATAGGCACACATGCAGGGAGTAAACTGAAATGCGTTACGTACTACAGGGGGTGCTATATACATACCATCAAACTGAACAACTTATACAATAGGACAAAGATTGAAATCGCAAAAAAATCTGCTGTTTCATAGAAA
Source organism: Agonopterix arenella (assembly GCA_927399405.1). Lineage (NCBI taxonomy): Eukaryota > Metazoa > Arthropoda > Insecta > Lepidoptera > Depressariidae > Agonopterix > Agonopterix arenella. The sequence goes on along the minus strand of OV656691.1, from coordinate 14,701,727 downwards.
TCAAGTTTACAACCACATTGTTTTTTTTACTAGCCCACTTCATCCCACAGCTGGGCCTTTACCTCCTCTTTCATCCTCCAACCATCTCGGTCCTGGGCATGCTCTGGCCACACGTCGTTGAAAGCATCCAGATCGTCCCGCCACCTCTTCCTAGGACGACCTGGACGCCGAAGACCGTTTTTTGGGATCCTGGGCGTTACAATTCTCGCCCAACTTTCCTAGTGCATTCGACAGACATGGCCGGCTTTCAAAAAAAAACTAGAAGATTTACGTAAATCCATACACAAAAATATGACCGAAATATAATTCTGAACCCAAGACCTTTGATTGGCAGTTAGACTACACATAAAAGTTCTCCACTTATACGCAAGATGGTTAAACAGGTACATTTTAAAGAATGTCTAGTTTTTTCGATAATTCCGGTTATTTAATTATCGTTTCAATGGTTACTAAGCTTTTTCGATCAATAGCTCATTTTGATCAATTATCTGATAGGGTTATAAAACAACACTTTATTTTTTCAATTCAGTGCTAGATAATATAACATCTTCAAAATATTACTTTTCCTAAACAAAATTACAACCTTAGAACTAAGTTTAGTACCTAATTAATAAAGCCTATAGAAACCCACTGAAGGAGCAGACCTCATTCATTCACGAAGGTAGGTATACCTTCTTGTTCTTGTTCAAAAGGTTTAATTATCTCAGTTGAGCCTCAGTTACGTGGTATCTTAATTTGACAATACCACGTGACCTACATATTACCACCATCATAGGCAAATCGTAAGTACATAATGTTTTAAAAAAGTATCCTTCAGATGGGCAGAGACAGAGTGATTATTAAAACGTAATTAATTTGTCAACTTATGTGAAACTTTCAAAAACTTTTTTCAAAGTGGAGTTAATACACGTGCGTAGAGCGTCACGTGACTCCCGTCTACGGACGTGTATTCAGGGTGTTAGGGTAAATTGTTGCATTACTTTAATGGGTGATTGTACCCATGATCCTGAACAACTTTCCCTAAGAAACCCATAGGAAATTCGCAAACAATTTTTGGATTTTCCATACTAAATGCAATCAGCTGATCGAACATTTGTATGAAATTTATTTTTTGAATTTCCTATGGTTTCTTAGAGAAATTGTACAGTATCATGGGTACAATCACACCTTAAAGTAATGCAAGGTCTCTCTGTAATGTTTTTTGTTTGTAAAGTATATTTTTTATTCATTTACAATAGACAAAGGATTACAGTCGTGAATTTATGTATATATGTCAGACTCGCGCAACTCCCTAATATTTTTTTTAGTATGAAACGTGCACTTATTCCCGAATAATAATTCCTTTGAATGCGCGCGCTTCCTTTGTAGCGCAGAGCACGTTTATTTATTCTGAATATCGGTCACGACCAGTTTTTAGTGTGGAACTCCGGACTCTTAAAACGTACAAATTAGTGACAGTACAGTAGTTATGTTTTGGTATTTGTATTTAACAACTAGCTTTCGACGACTTCGTCGGCGTGGATGTCTGACTTTAACACCCCTAAAGGGTAAACCCCTTCTTCTTCTTATCGTGTGGGCAAGCCATAGCGTCAGAGTTTTTTCAGACCGCCTAACGGCCTCCCCAGGGGCACACCCCTTTAGGGTGGTTGTATTTTTTAATTGGTTGATTTTCGAAAAATCCTTTCTTAGTGCACCCCTAAACGTCCTCTGTAGAATATAATATTCCAAATTTCATGTTTCTATCTTCAGCGGTTTAGGCTGTGCGTTGTCTGTCAGTCAATCATAAATACAGTCAGTGCCTGAACTGTTTAATAAGTATAGAATATATACAAGGTGTAAGTGACAGCCTAGCAAATACTGAAACGGTGAACTCAGACCATCAAACTGAGCAACTTTTACTATTGAGCCTACCCCAGGAGACGCGAAAAAAAATCAGCTCTCCCATATATTTAAGTCGGGTAGGTTCAGCAGTTTTATATGGAGAGCTGATTTTTTTTCGCGTCTCCTGAGGTAGACTCCATTTTTTTTTTATTTTTTTTTTATTCATTTTAGGAAAACTTACGGACTAATTACAGGATAGTAGGGTATCAACATTTTTATAAAACAACATTGCCAACTAAAAAAATAACATGTGAAACAACAAAAAAACATAGTGAACGTTGTTTAGTTTGATGGTCTGAGTTCACCGTTTCAGTATTTGCTAGGCTGTCACTTACACCCTGTATATATTTTACAGTAAAACCGCATTTTGTACCTAGTGTTAAGTGGTTATAATTATAAATGACTGGTCTACCGTCCACAAAAACATCACACAAGAAACTGCATCCCTTGGTTTTGTATGACACCCTTATGATGAAATGGGGTGGTTTACCCTAAGTCGGAACGACCCGGCCACAAAAAAGTTTTATCAAATTGAAATAGTGAACAATTACGTACAATTTGTGACATTTACGTACAATTAATTTTGATAAAAGTTTGTCATATCGCGTGTCGACACTTTTCACAAAAAAAATTAACTATTTCATTTAGTACCTATTATGGATTAATCAAATTAAATTAAACTACTATCTTTCTTATATGGAACCATTATTTGTATTTTTATAATTCATAGAATTACATCCAAAGCTTAAGGATACCTACCAATTTTATAAACCATCGTATCGAATGTTTAAATTAGATGATTATTGGAGCATTTTCTCTTTTGCCGTTAAAAGAACTAAAATATTCTTACAACTTTTGTGAATGTGACATTTTGCGCCTAATCCCAGTTATAATACTAATACTAGAGCAATCATAAAATATGTAGTTTTTCAAAACTCCTGCCCCTATACGAAATAGTTTACCTGAAGTTAGCTATCTCCATTATAGATTACTGTCTATTATGATTAGTTGAATAACGGTAGATATTTTAAGTGCCTCAGATGTAATTAACAAAATGTTATACCAATTATAGTCGATATAATCTTACATAATTCATTTCTCTAATATCCAACAAATTCTTTTCAGTAACGTTTATTGAAAGCATTCAATTGTAATTTTAAATAGAATGAATGGACTATTGACCGATAAAATAAAACGTACCGTATTCTCGACCTAAATATTTAATTTTAATATTGTTGGAAAACCGCTTCCTTTATTTCCAGTCCAGCACTAATCGCCCGCATTCACAAGGCTTTCATTTTGCGGGGAAGTGGTAAACAATCGTTATTAAATTTGCACGGATGTCTTCCCCGTTCCTCATTGTGCGAACGAGAAGGGCTAATTTTCTTTCGCGAGAAAAAGAGAAAGTACTATGGAAAACTCGCAATGTCCGACAAAATGACATTATCTCTTCAGCCATTCGTTTCTCGGCAAACTTTAGCCGAGTGCTTACAAAGTCGTAACCTTGCCCGGCGTAGACGAAATAAAACTCGCATACTTACTATAATTTATGACTTGTAATATAAAGCTAAAATGTTTAATCCTGCCTTTTATTTGTAAAAAAAAATACCTACAACATTGTATTTTTGATACGACTTCTGCCATCATTATTATTTTACGCCGTTTTATTTACATGCGACTTTTTGAACGCAGCTCTCTGTGAAGGAGTGAGGTGCTCTTTTGGTGCTCATTGCTCAGCCGGCGAGTGCATCTGTCCGACTGATTGCATCAGTGCTGCACGGGAACCCGTTTGTGGAAGCACCATGCAAACCTACCCCAATGAGTGCGAGCTACAAAAGGCTGCCTGCAGACTGCCCCTGCCTGCAAAACTACACGTCATATTCTATGGAGACTGCAAAGACAGACTCGCAGTTGTACCACCAATAGCTATGAGTAAGTAAATTAATAGTTCAAATATTCATAGAAAGTAGATACCTACTATCATAACCCACTAACTTTCAACATTAGTCAAATGAAACCACTAACAAAATTGTAAGGCACTATGATGAATCTGAAGTCAAATAAAAGTTACCTACTAACAAAGTCAAAATATTTGCCATCGGACCGTCATCAAGCGAGTTGTTAGCAGTAATTCCAATAAAGCGACCCATCCTCGATCAATTAACTAACTTTCCGCTTTATCGCTCGACTAACACGCAAATATTTGGGTGGGATGGTTAGCTACGACCGCGATGACCACGACCGAGGCGGAGGAAGGGTCGACGGGTTCCTCGGGAGCGACCGACGAGGTCGGCACGACGAACCCTCCAGCGTGTCGTGACATCCGCTGCGACTTCGGCGCCAGCTGCGAGGTCGGCTCCGACGGCTACCCGCGGTGCTCCTGCCTTTTTGAATGTCCACCCGATGATGAATACTTCCCTGTCTGCGCCTCCGACTTCCGACTTTACCACAGTTTGTGCGCCATGCGGAAGGAGGGCTGCCAAAAACAACTTGAGCTAAGGTTGCGGCCTTTGGATCTTTGCAAAGGTTTGTTCTATTGCATGCTTACTTTACTAACATTCCATTGTTTAGAGGTACTTATTTTGATAATTTATCTAACTGTTCTTGTAATGAAATTCTGCTCTGAATGTTCAGCCTAGGAAATGAATTGTTTTACCGCAGGTATGGAAGTGAGGCCTTGCGGTAACAATAAAGCAATGGTCGACTCTACAACGGGTCTTGAAATAGATTGTGGCAATGGACCACATCGTCAGGATTGTCCTGTGGGCAGCTACTGTCATATTACATTAACTGCAGCCAGATGTTGTCCTAAAAGTGAGTTATATTATATCATAGACATAATTAATACTTTGCCAAATGCCTTCCTACATTTTAATTCTTTCAAAATGAGGAAGCTATTGAAGTCTGTAGTCTATAAAACTAAATATAAAAATGACAAATGGAACCTAAACTACTGTCTCATGATCCATAATTTATTTACTCGCCCATAGCTTTTGTCATGTATAACTGAATACCTATATGGCTGATTTGTAAGGGTGAAGATACTAACGGTACACGGCACCACAAGTAAATTGGGTACAATCACGCTAGCTGCTACCTACGCCGCATGAATCCTTTGTCCCCTACATTATTTGTTGACACTATATGAAAACGACTGCAGCTATAACTTTTGATTCATTTGCTTGTAGACGACACTAAGCAAATGGAAGAAAAGAAGATATCGCATTGCTCTGAGGGTGCGTACGGTTGTTGTTCGGACGGTTCGACCGCAGCTACGGGTACTAACGAAGAGGGATGTCCAATTACGAGTTCGACTTGTGGTTGCAATCGGCTGGGATCTGTGTCGGATCGATGCGACGAGAGCGGGCAGTGTGTGTGCCGGCCGGGCGTTGGCGGTGCGAAGTGCGACCGATGTGAACCCGGCTACTGGGGTCTGCCACGCATCGGCACTGGCCACGCCGGCTGTATACGTACGTTTATACGAAAACATATGATTATATCGCCCTTTTGTAGATAACCATATGAAATGGCTAGTTAATTTCTTAAAGTAATAATTTCCCTAGCTGCTCACAATTATATTTCCCGAAGAAGTCAGAGATATTCTGAAAACTCAGAACATCCACGTTTCACTAAAAACTCCGTCCAGTGTGATGGCTAGTGAGCCGGCCGCCACTTTTAATGGACCGTAAATAATGCCATATGCCTCGATAGAACATAATACTATAATCCCTCAAAATTGAAGCATGTAGGTTTCCTCATGATGTTTTCCTTAACCGAAAAGCTAGTTGTATTACAAATCTAATGTGAATTCCGAGAGTAGCTCTAGTGTATGTATTTAATACATTCTGGGAAGCAATTTCGTCTACAAATTAAGATTAAAAAGAAAATTGTATTTTAGCTTGTGGGTGTTCGGCGTTTGGGTCTGTGAGGGAAGACTGTGAACAGATGACGGGACGGTGCGTGTGTAGAACCGGGGTCCAGGGTCAGAAGTGCACTGTATGTGCTGACCATCGACGTCGTCTGGGCCCTAATGGGTGTTCCGATCGTAAGTAACAATATCATAATCATTGATTTCTACTCTTTTAGACTATTTTCAGAACGGTAACCATTCACAGCGTGAGGCTTGACCTGATTGCCTAACCCTTGTCAAGTGAATTCTTACATATTTCAGAGGCACTCTTCAAAATAAATATTGGTATAATGTGTGAAGCCATTTGTATAATGTCGAGTGGGGACTTTGAATTACTTAGTAAAATAATATTATTCCACATTCGTCATATTTAATCATTAGTACAAACCCGTCATGTTACAATGAAATACAAACATTGACCTATAATTAAATTCCATGTTGACTCAGAATGTGATGTTTATTTTAAGTATCTTTACATTGTAACTGGACACACAGTGTTTCATTTTGTAGCAGAAAGCGGCGCTGTAGCGGGATCTTGTAACGAGTTATCGTGTTATTTCGGAGCAGTGTGCACTGAACGCACTGGGGGCGCACTGTGCGAGTGTGCGGCTGCCCCTTGTCCTGACAGCGACTTGAACATGCTGGTGAGTAGTCACCTTACGAATTAGTTTCAAATACAGACAGACCTCCGTTACTCGACTGTACCTTAGCCTTAGACCATTTAACTAAGGACTAGCCTCGCGTTAGCATTCTCATCTGCCAAGGTACAAGACCAACTGATCAAGTGCATTTACATACAATTTTATACATTTTCACTAAACGGGACACAATTGCTTCAAACTAGTAATTAATCACGCAAAACGACCCACACACCACAAGACTTTCACACAAGACTGTTATTTCATAATTTTTAACGATCAAAATTAAAATCTAAAATAATGGGATAAAATCCAAAGTTGGCTACTTACCTCGTCCCCCGCAAAAAGTATTAGAAAAGGTTAACAAAAACAAACAAAACAGGTATGCGGGAGCGACAGCAAGACTTACGAGTCGGAGTGTCACCTCAAACTGCAGGCGTGCCGCACGCAAGAAGACATTGTGGTACAAGCCTTTGGACCCTGCAAGTTGGGTGAACTAGCTGGCACGGCGGGACCGCCCCGACCTTCATCCCCCATTCAATTCACGCAGCAGGACGATGGAGCCGCTTCTAAATCAACCAGGCATCTACTCAACCCAGATAAATATTATAACAAGTACGATTGGACTAGAAAAGAAACACCCAGTGACTTTGAAGGAATTATGTCCGGGCAAAAGTTCAAAGGTAAGATAATTACGTTCTAAAATTTGCTTAAGAGGCAAGCCAGGTTCTATTTATTCTATACAAACGTATTCCCCTGTTTCCACCATGGATTATGAAACTAGAGCTAATATTTTTTACCATACAATCTATGTTACCTCTGCCATGTCCTTATATTATATTTTTTTCTATACTTTAATTACTATACGTACTAAGAGCCTTCGAAAATGAAAAAAATTTCTTAATTTTACCGCTGAGTTCTGACATAAAAAATAAGGTACGCCACACACAGACGGAATTGCGATCCGGAATCCTGATTCAGGATTCAGTGTTGTCAACTATGGTTACAAAAAATACTAGTGCTGTTTAAAAAAACGCCTAAAATTAAAATGTATGAAACACCATAAACGCCTAAAATAAAAGTGTATGAATGACAATTTTATTTTTAGGTATTTATTAAAACGAAACAAACAATTTCTATACTTCATAATTACTATCATGTGGATGAGGTTATGACGTTACGATGATGATTTGTAAATTGTATTTCAATATTATGCAACTGTATATCAAAAGACTATCGATAGTTTTAACATTAGACATAATCTGCATACAAAATGGCATAAACCATTATCACACAAGCGATTTTTGAGCGTAGGCGATTTCGCACCTATATCGCAACGACGCTGCAACTGCACCGTCACGATACGGTATCGTTCCATCAACGCCTACGTTCAAAAATCACTTTAAAATATGCCACCTAAGACATCAAAAAATCACTAGATCTAGTGAAAAGGTCTCTGAAAGCGGCAACACACAAAAAAAAAAAAAACTAATTCCGAATCAGGTTTATTCCGGAAGTATGTGGTGGGCCTAAAACGAAAACGAACAGACATAGCCAATGTCGACATCAGTATTAAAAAATCTTAAAATTTCTTGCAGATCGCCTTTCTTTTTAACTTTTAATTTTGTTTCCAAACGTTTGCGTTAATTATAATAATGGTAACACTGTTTTCTATTTTGTTTAACAAATAAGCCAAAACCATAAGCTCTTCATTAACTTACCTAATAAATTTCTGATGTATTTAGCAGAAGAGAACTTCGGATCATTAATTTGTCTTGGCTTTAAATACTTTAGTCACGTTAACTTCGTAGAGATTACAGTAACGTGGTGGATTTCGTTTCGCCCTCGTCACTCTGACGCGGTCCCTACATAGCGAAACTTTGCTAAACACGTTATCTTACTTATTAGTCGGAGAAAGTTACAATTTAGGTCACGTAACCGGAAACCGTTCAGGAAAAGCGTTAGGAACTCTGATTTTCTTCCATAGCCACGGTTATGCAACAGCGGCTGAAAAGCTGAGACCTAATTTCTTATTACTTAGGTATTCTCATAGCATGATTCATGGTTTTGAAATTTAATTAACGCTGGTTACATTTTTCCCTTTGTGTAGACAATTTAGAAAATAATTTCGATCCTCTAAAATGTATCAGTATGAGTTTTTTTTAGTAACGTTCGTTTTAATTTTATAAACCACCAGTTAGATAATCAGATTTAAAATTAGACGTAACATAGGCAGGATACTGTTTTCATCATAAATCGTGACTTTATTGTTCGTATGAAAATTTGAGTAGCGTCCTGTAATTCATTAAAGATGGTAAAAATTGGGAGTGACTTGAAGAGTAGTGTGAAGATGGCCTAATAATTAGGCTGAAGGTCACCCAAAGGGCAATGGAAAGGGCTATGCTCGGAGTTTCCCTGAGAAGAACCAGAGTAGCTGACATAGCCCAAAGAATTGCTAACTAAAGCGGAAGTAAAAAAAAAAATAATAATAATAAAAATATTTATTAGACTCAAATAAACGATTACAATATGCCTTATAATTATCAATTATATACAGGCAATATTTTCTTATTATTTTGCTAGTAAGACAATTTTTGGTATCCCTGATTCTTAGACGGGACCTAAAAGGCCTTGTTACCTAAGAAGTGGGCACATTGTTTGTAGAACCAATGACCGATGGGGCCGAAGAGTTTTCGAGTGGCGACCGCATAATGGAAAGCGCAGCGTGGGTAGGCTCCCCACAAGGTGGACCTACGACGTGGTAAAGGCGGCGGGAATACGTTGGATGAGGGCGGCAAAGGACTGGTCGCTGTGGCGATCCTTGGGGGATGCCTATGTCCAGCAGTAGACGTCCATCGGCTGATATGATAATGATGATGAAAAAAGTATGTCCACGTATCACCATCATTGCTGAAAAGCAGACGTAACCCCGCCGTTATACTCGAATGAATGTGTCATTAACTTGTTTACGGATTTAGGTTCTCCTTTCAATGTTTTCCTCCACTGTCGAACTTGTGACAAATGGGTACTTTAAAACAGGTTCACAAACAGCAACCACGGCGACGGTGGGGGCAGTGGGTCCTCTACTCGGTGACCTGTGCACTGAGGACGAGGATTGCAGCGCGTTGCCGGGCGCACACTGCGCTAGCGGTGGGTGTGTGTGCCGCCCTGGATTCACCCCAACTACACATAGGAAGGCCTGTATCGGTAAGTGTATAAGTATTATAGTACTCTGTAGTATAAGAGATGAAAATGCAAAATACAGGCGACAGCCCTCCGCAAACTGAAATGGTATACCCAGACCATCAAACTGAACAACCTACACTATGGAGCCTACAGGGTCTATAATGATCTCTTAGCTTTTAAGTTTACCAAATCATGTAACGTATGCTATAATTTTATGGAAAGCAATAAAATATTGAGTATTGAGTACCTCAGGAAACACGTAAAAAAAATCAGCTGTTTCATATAAAACTGCTGTAGGTACCTATCCGACTCAGATGTATGGGATAGCAGATTTTTTTTGCGTTTCCTGAGGTCAGCTCCATAGTGGAAGTTTTTCAGCTTGACGGGCTGTCCCTTACACCCTGTATACATATAACTTGTCAACAAGATTACTTCAATGTACATGAACCCTGAAAACCATTTTTTGCTTTCAATTTTGCCGCGGTGATACTGTACCAATATTAAATAAATAGCGATGTAAAAAAGGTTTATTTTTTGATGCCTTGATGGGATTACGCTTCATATCACCTGATGAAACGTACATGGAGCCGAAGATGTAGTATTGGACTGGCCTAGAAAAAGCCTATCGTCCCTTGAAGAGTCCTGGACTGTGCTCTGCTGAAACGATCCAATGTTGTAGTTTCTGTTGGAACTTGTTTCAGGTGTTACGTACATTTGTTAAAGGTAGCCTACAACAAAACGTTGTTGAGATTTCGTAAAAGTGGTGAATTTTATTTTTGCAAATGTGCCTTGATTTTTTGCACCAACCCATTTTCCGACAACATCTTAATTGTGTAATTACTCTCGACATAATTAACTTTTTACCTTTGTCAAATATTAATTGTGTAATAAAAAATCTGTTTTTCCTGGGTTATAATGACTGGGAAGATTTTCAAATCACAACGATGATATTTGATACGTATCTTTCTATCAAAAGCAGGTCCAATTCGTTGAGATAATATACTCAACTTTTTTTACAGAACATGTAACACAAGAAACAACCGAAGAATATAGCGCGTGTTTATCAGATCCATGTTTCAACCTCGGCACCTGTATCGACCTCCCCGCATCAACCTACACGTGCGTGTGTTCCGGCCCTTATACCGGGTCCAACTGCGAGTCCCTTACAAATGACGGTATGGGTCCGTACATAGAAACCCCTTCCTTTGATGGCTCGTCATATATTCGCCTGAAACCATTGAAAGCTTACCATAAATTGAACATCGACATCGAATTTAAGGCTTTCTCAGAAAACGGCGTCATATTGTACAATCAGCAGAAAGCTGACGGCACCGGCGATTTTGTTTCACTCGCTTTGGTCAACGGATATTTGGAGTTTAGGTTAGTATTGCGATTTTTCTCTTTCTTGTTTCTTGTCGGTTGGATGGAATTTTTATTTATCGACTGTTTTTCGTTTAGGTACAATCTCGGGAATGGAGTAATTGTCCTGACTTCTCTGGAGAAAATAACTTTAAATGAGTATCACAAAGTGTCAGCGAAGCGATATCATCGTGACGGTATTCTGTCAGTTGATGATATGGAAGATGTAGCTGGACAATCCACTGGCCACCTGAAAGCTCTAGATCTAGCCGAAGATGCTTATATCGGCAGTGTACCCTCAAACTATTCCCGGTAATTAATTTCTCACCTTATCATTATTACTACCTACCCTCTTATTTTCATATTCGTGTCATAATATATCGTTCATTGTCTTTGTTAATAACCTATCAAACATTAATTAATGCTTTTGTCCAGGGTTTTCGATAATATTGGCACTCGAAGCGGCTTTATTGGATGCATGAAATACTTGAGAATAATACGTCATCAAGTGACAAAGAAATTGGGCCGCCCGGACTCATTAGTCGTGGCTATAGAAAACGTACGAGAGTGCCAATCTAATCCATGTATGAGTATGCCATGTAAGAACGGAGCCACGTGCAAGGCTATTGAGGGATCGGCTATCGAATATACTTGTCACTGCCCTATCGGATTTCAAGGAGCCAATTGTGACGAAAGATTAGATCCATGTGAATCGAATCCCTGCGGATATGATGAGGGGCTATTGTGCGACATCGGACCCGAGGGTGGGCACATTTGTCGTTGTTTGTTTGGAGGCGAAATTGGTTCCAATGGAAATATGTGCAACAATGGTGTGTATATTTTTCTTATTTTCTCATCGATGATAATAATGATAAGGTAAATTGCGATTATTTATATTATTAATTGAATCAGGCTTTACTTTGCGGAAATCCATGACTTATATGTAGATGACACAATTGTATCAAGACCTCCGCTTCTAAGTACGTGTAGAGTAGAAATTATTTGGTGGGCAGGTTGTATTGCATAACGTAATACAACTTTGTCTATAGGTACTTAGAAGCGGAGGTCTTGATACAATCGTGTCATCTACATAATATTGATTATTTATATAATACTAAATACTTTAATTTATTTTCAGATGTAAATGTAGTTCAAGAGACTTGGTCTCCCCAATTTAACGGTACGAGCTACGTCGAATTATTGCCACTCGAAGGGTTGGGAAAAGCGTTTCGCATTGAAATCTGGTTTTTAACGAACCGTTTCTCTGGGATGCTCCTTTACACCGGCCAGTCTAATAAAGCCAAGGGGGATTTCATAGCGATTAACTTGGTTAATGGATACCTTCAGTTTAGGTACAATTTGGGAAGCGGGGTCGCCAACATTACGTAAGCTTTACTTTTTGATCTTATCTCTTTCCTTTTATTCTTACTACAGATTTAATGTATAAGTACAGGGTCCAACTTAATATGCTGACGGTTTTTAGGTGGATAATCAGACCATCAAACTGAAAAATGTTCTCTGAAGAACCAAACTCGAAATTGCGAAAAAAATTCACATGTATGAAACAGGTGAATTTTTCAAACAAAACTGCAATCCTACTTGACCCAAATGTATGGAGCAGCAGATTTTTTAACAATTTTTACGTTGGACCTGTAGAGAAAGTTTGATGGTCTGATCATCTCCTAAAAAACTGTCTGCATAATTAAGAAGGACCCTATAAATGAATTCATTTATATTTTTATAGGACTTTAACAAAACGACTTTTTGGTAGATGCACTTACATGAATTATCTTCCTTTTAGATCTCCGGTACCAATAACGAAAGGCCGTTGGCATAGAGCCCGAGCCACCAGAGTGGGTCGTCATGGAAGTTTGCAGCTTGACCACCATCCCACGCAAAAGGGGAATTCTCCACAACACCTTACTCATTTAGAACTCACTCTACCGCTCTTTATTGGATCTCTACCGTTAGTATAACTGTCTTGTCTATTTATTCATAAACAATTATTAAATATAAATGTATAAGTACCTAGGATTTATTTTATCATTCACTGGAATAGGTAGGTTGTCGTTGTTTCCTGATCTAAGTCCCGAAATACAGAATTCAAAGAGAATACACACAATAGAGGTTACATAAATCTCTCGTTAACGACAAATACAAGTCTCATTAGAACATTAAAAGCTTTAGTCTTGGCTGTCGAAATTATATTTTAATGGCCTATAAATCTATCAAGAAAGTTAGGGTTGATAAATAACGCAATTAGGATAGTTTCATCAATCTTCTTAACTATATGATCTTTTGTGAGGATGTCAAGGGACCAAATTTTTGCAGAGCGTATATCCGTCCACATAAGATGTCGGGCGTGACGAGCAGTTTCATTGGGGCTGTGCAACAGGTCTTCGTGAATGGAAATCCTCTGTCTTTGTATAGTGGGGAAATAGCAAGGTGTGATGTAGTACAAGAAGAAGATCGGTTGCCTTGCGCTACTAGTGGAGTCACTAAATATACTGGACCACCTTGTGGAGATGGTAAGCGTTTAAAGCAAATACACAGCCTCATGGCTACAATCCCATTCGTGCTGGGTAGAAACTGTGTTAAACCGCCAACTATGTTACTGGTCCGATTGACCTACCAGGGTACTTTGCCGTCACTGGTGTGGTCCCCCCATTGTCCGCATTAATATGCAGTAATCGCTCCCTGAGCTATGCTGTATTTGTCAGTTTCGAAAAAAAATTCAGAGTTTACTGTAAACTTAAATATGGCTCATTAGTAGCTTATTGAAGGTTTCAGAATCAAATGACGTATCTAGTGGTGATAGGTAGCCAGCCTAACCCAACCCACAAAACACTGAATAAGAAACTGTATCATTTAGTTGCTTCGTACTACACCCACGGGAAGAAATGGGATGAGATGGAAGTGGAATTTAGAGATGTAAATTAATTATTGGATGTGTTTTTTTCCAAGGTTTGACCCCATGTAAAAACAACGGTTCTTGCATACCTTTATTGAATGAATATAAGTGCGTATGCCGAGATGGGTACCAAGGAAGGAATTGTGAAGTACCACAAAACGTGGGAATGCTAAATGATGGAGCGCCCATCAAGTTTGATGGTAACAACTACTACTCATATAGGAGTAGAGGTAGTCGCAGGTAATTGTCATATTTGGTACTTTTTCTTTGGTACACATGTAGTCACAATTTCGATAACATTCAATTTTGGACGTATGAATTTTTTTAACATCTGCTTACCTATCTCGTTCTGAAATTATAACAATTTATATATAATTTTTGAAGTTAAAACTTATAAACTGTTACGTAAGTGTATACAATTATATGTTGTATAAAAGACAAGGAATATAAATCCATTATTATTATAACACTTTCTTGTACACACGGACATAATAATACACAAAGTAGAGAAAACATGTACAAAGGGCGAGCTTATCTCTAATCCATGTGAATCTTTAGGTATATAAAATAATGTACAATACAGAAAGAAAATTATAAATACCTTTTCACCTTTACCGACCACGCATCATTGAACTGTAAGAGAAATTGTGACTACGAACAAATTTTACGTCCAACCTGTTTCTAACTCTTACTAACCTAATTTGTACATTTCTAGCATAAATACTAACACAGAAGTCGGTGAATTACATTATGATGTAAGATAACATTTGGACGATGCATCAAACGATTCTTCTAATTAGTAGATAAATACCCTTGCAGTATCTTTAAATTAGGTAATAATTTTAATCATTACTATTTTTATTTATTTCGCAAAATATAGGTTTTATTGTAATATGTTGTGCTTGGATTGATATGCGACTGAGCTTCGCTTGGCGTTTTTTCTTTTTGCGTAATGACAGATTTTCCCAGATTTCTCATTTAGTGTAGATATTTATTGTTAGTGTATACATTTGCATTACTTTAAAGGGTGATAGAGTAGGGGTGCGTAGATAGGGCGAGTATGGGGTGTGTAGGAGATACGTAGGGTGTGTAGGGGGTACGTAGAGAGTGCGTAGGGCTGAGTAGGGGGTGCGTAAGTATTGAGTAGGTGCTGCGTAGAGGAGGTGAGTAGGGAGTGCGTAGGAGGTGCGTAGGGGGTGAATAGGAGGTGCGTAGGGGGTACGTTGGATGTGCGTAGGGGGTGCTTAGGGCGTGCGTAGGGGGTGTGTAGGGGGAGCGTAGGGGTGTGCAGGTGTGAGAAAGGGGTGCGTAAGTATTGAGTAGGGGGTGCACAGAGGGGGTGAGTGCCACAAAAAGAAACCCATAAAAAAGTCCTAAGTCTACGCGTACGAAGTCGCGGGCAACAGCTAGTTTCGTAATAAAGTGCTTTGACTTTGACTAAATTTTCTTGTATGAAAACAGTTGAAAGAAACACACACGTGCCCAGTGCGCTGAGAGATTACATTATTAAATTGTTATAGAATATGTAACATTTAAACAGGCAGCAGGATTTTAGTAGCGTCGAGGTAAAAGCCTGAATAACAACCAAAATGTTTCTTTCAACCAAGTACTAATGGAACCATTAATCATTTCTATCTGGGTTTTGGTTTATTCTTCTTTTTCTCTTCTGAAACGCTTAATGGTGCACACAAAGCGTTATGCATATTAAAACAATAAAAACGCAATGAACTGAATTTTACGAGAAATCTGAATACTTGAGAGCATACAGTTTTGGTTAAAAACTTGTAACCGGCTGTTTGTAACATAATAATATCTTGTTTTCGTGTAAAAGAGAACGCCCAATCCTGTTTCGCCTACAAAACTGGTAAATTTTAATTTTATAAGAAATGCCACGATAGAAAAGGATAATTTCCATTTCATTGGGAAGCACGATATTTCTCCTATCCTGTATATAATTTCAGCTATCATACGATTTGTATTTGTTCTTTGATCATACACATTCGCCAGCTGCGAAACGACCCGAAACGAATACACTTCGTCACGTGGACAATTTTTTTTTGGCATGAATCCGTAATTTTAACCTAGAACTTTACAATGTCTATTAAATACCTACTATTCGAACTTTTTAAGTCTATGATGTCTAGACAGTTTCGATATTACTAGTGATATTATAAAATCATTAATTAAATAACTTTTCAACCTTTAATAAAACTCGACTGAACAGTCGATCTCATCAAAATATTCCTAATTAACTTAATTTTTTGTTTCTTAATTAGGGTGGCTTGCAAAAAAGTATTAAAGCTTAGGTAAACGCTCTCTCTCTCTCTTACACTGTTACCACCCTAGGTAGCAACTCACCTTGAAGTGAGGTTTTTAGTGGTGGGGTGTCTCCTAAGTCTGCCACAGATATACAGGGTGTAAACTAACAAGACTATCAAAGTGAACAGATTTTACTTATGGGACTAACTTTGAAATCGCGAGAAAAAATATTAGCTGTCCCGTACATTTGAGTTGAGTAGCCACTGGAAGCCATTTTTTATATGGAACAACCAATTTTTATTCGCCGTTTCATTATTTGTCCCATTGTAAAAAATGTTCAGTTTGATGGTCTGAAGCAACCCATTAAGTATGTACAGTAGTACCAGGTTTATAAGTCTTACCGATGTACCTGCGCAGTCGACAAATTTTAATACCGCGCGAAATTATATTGACCAATCAGGATGTGCCACCTTCAATCCGTTTACGCTATTGGCTAGTTTGTTTTCGCGCCCTTTTCGCTGCTATCCGACTTTGCACTCTTTGATTATTTAAGGACTTCGGGTTTTGTCGGGGACTCCGTCCTACTGTGCGCAAACGAAGATTGACGAGCGGAATTATTTTCCTGGTCGTACTGTAGCGCATTTAGTTTACACCATATATTCAAGCAAAGAAAGTAGACAGTTTCAAGTCAGATTACGCTTTTTGCAACGAACCCAGATTTTGCTATTTTGAAAAATAAATTGTAACCAACTTTTTAAACTCATCAGTAAAGTTTGAGATTATTTTCATAAAATTTCCTTCGACCTTTGTTTAGGAATCGCAAAAATAAATAACAAAACCTCCTCATTTTTTGAAGCCGGTTAAAAATATTGGTGATGCTTATTAACGTAGCCGTAGTTTCATTACTGTTTATCTAACTACAATTTATTTAAGACTAAACATTTTCGAACAAAATAAAAAATCATATTGTTTTTTTTAGAAATCACGGCATCCGCGGTATCAGGTACGAAATCAAATTTAAGACGTACAACGACTCTGGACTCCTCATGTGGAGACGGAAAATTGGGATACGTCCACGAGACTTCATTGGCCTTGGACTGAGTGAAGGAAAGCTGCAGTTGATATACACCGATACGGACGCTAAAGAAACGAATTCGGTTACCCACGAAGACTGGTTCCAGTGTATAGAGTCCAAGGTTCGAGTCGACGATGGCCTATGGCATACCGCTACGGTGAGGAGGAGGAAGAGACTCGCCATGTTGCAGGTTGATGATACGTCAC
The DNA here is from genome assembly GCA_927399405.1 of Agonopterix arenella. Lineage (NCBI taxonomy): Eukaryota > Metazoa > Arthropoda > Insecta > Lepidoptera > Depressariidae > Agonopterix > Agonopterix arenella. The sequence goes on along the minus strand of OV656691.1, from coordinate 14,684,302 downwards.
CTGTAAGGGGGTACTCCCAATCACCTTTGGTGCCCTCGAAGTCTAATCCCAAGCTGTGGATAGGTACGTTGTTTTTTAGATTATTCTACTTATACAATTTTAGTTAAAATTTTTATACAGAGTGTAATATTAAATGCGTTACATATCAAAGGTTGTGCTTCCGACTATCGAACTTTCACTATGGCATCAAAATCTGCTGCCCTATACCATAAAATAACTAATTATTCTTATGCCCATACATTTGGGTCGAGCAGCGCAAGCACGTATTCAGACTTTAGTGTCGGGGGGGGATATTTAATTTTCGGGGGTCGGGGGTGGGGGGGGGGGGGGATATTCATAGAAAAACAATGAAAAAGTAAGTGCTGAAAAACAATGAAAAAGTAATTTTTTTTTCGTTATTGTGTTTTGTTTGGTCTGAAGTATTATATTATACTAGCGTTAACCCGCAACTTCGTCCGCACAAATTATATATCAGATCTTAAGTCAGATCATTAGCTATCAAACAAAAAAAGTTTCATCAAAATTGGTTCAGTAGTTTTTGCGTGATGCTCGTTCAAACAAACAAACAGACAGACAAAAATCCGAAAATTGCTGATATGGAATCAGGGACACCTAAAAACCATATCGTAACTTTTTTTTGTTAATATCTTCAATGTACAGACAAATTTTCTGCTACAGTTGTATAATAGTTTAGATTAAGTATGTAAGGCACTTAATTTTACACCCTTTATAACTTTAAGAATACAATTTACTTGTTAGAGATATACAAAGTACATTTAAAGAGTACAAAAACATAAGATAGCAGGAAAGACTTTAGGTAATTAAATATTACAATTCGTATTGGCTAAGAATATGAAAAACCAAGAATTATTTATTATGTTTTCAGGGTATGAGAAATACTTAAGTACACAGTCACGGAAAGGGACTTATTATGTATCGAATTAAGTTTCTTGATAGAAATAGCAATTGCTATAATACATATCAAAGAAGATATTAAAATACTGTGAAAGTGTGGTACTACAGTTTCTTTTTAAATAACTGAAAGAATAGAATGACTTTAATGTACTCCTCTGTAATGTTTAATGTTGTTACAATAGTAAGTAGACTGTTGTAAAGCTGTGTCTTATACGTTACCTACGTTCTTTTTGTCATAATTTGTGCGTGGCGCACGCAAACAGAATATTGTTAGCTCTCCTTCCTTCCTTTATGCCGCCGCAAGCGCCATGTGCCCTGGGATCGTTTAGACTAACGAACAGCGACGAATTTTTTTATAGTTCAGTTTTAATATTTTTTGAGTACTTTGTGAGTTTTTAATGTTTCTGTTTAAAATGTTCCTGATCAGTCAGTATACACGTGTTGTATTTTATATTATATTTGGAACAAAGTCATTACTATCTTTCGTTTCTTCGTGTACATATGTTTCAATCCCACATTCTTTATTTATGTATCGTGTTTAGAATCAACCTAAAATATAATATAATATACCTTTTAAAATATTTTCAAGAAACTACAAGCACAGGTATTACAAGCGTGTCCACGTTCTGTTTTTCGAGTTACATAGATTAATTGGTAGTGAAATAATTATTTATTCAGAGTTACTTTCTGTTAGTTAAGTAGGTACCTCCGGACTAATAGTAGAAAATACGAAAGTGCTTTAATAATAACCTGTAAACCGCACGTGTATCGAGCAAGTGTGCTTCATAAAATGTATTGTGTGAGACCGTAAACAGTTGTCCAACTTGAGTATAATTTTATTAGCGAGACAACTTTTATTTCTACATGATAACACGTCCGTTGCTAGCAATAAAAACTCGCTCTTTGTTCTACGATCTGAGCGTATTGCTCTCGAACTTTCTAGAAATGCAAAAAGTATATTCTTTTTGTTATTCTCTTTTCTATCTTATGCTTAGAATATAAAAATTTGATAGCGAAATCTTTTGTCCATAGTTTCTTGAGAAATGTTAAGTTCTGTTCACACCCTACTCCGATAAGGCTGCACTGACAAAAAACCTCAATGGTGGCACTTCATAATGGCGTTTCGTAATCGTGTAGCAATATTCGTTAGTATATAGCCAAATATTTGGTGTAGGTATTCGCAAAGATCACAAACATTCTATTCACAAACTGAATCCAACAAGTAATAAAATATTTGAGTCTTTTGCGCAGTAACCCGTGTTGGATGTTTATTAATATTTTACTTTTCGTCAAATATACACACTGAGACAGAACAACCTACCCATATTGTCCATAAACATAGAGTTCAACTCCGGGAGGTTGATCTGTCGCCATGTATACTCTCACACAATGGCGGTTGTGTGATAGTTAAATAATAATATTATTTCGATTATAGGAACTAGTAATTAAGCCGTACATATCGTATCATTTGAGCCGTACATATCGTAGTATTTATACCTACGGTTTTCACTGTATTTTTTGTTCAATTTCAAAATATTCTATCAAATATTTGCACGAATTCGCAACGCCATGTGAAGTGTCACCTTAAAATACTACTCCTCTACTACTACCTACTCGGTGAAAAGAAAAATATATTTTTTTTATTAAGGACAACAAATATCCAACCTAAAGGAAATCAAATTAAAGGAATAACTTTTAATTGATTTTTATTTTTATTTTTTGGAATGGATTTTTTAATGGATGGATGTTTTAATTTTTTATATTTTAATTTTTTTATTTTACTTCATATAAATACTTTTGAGGGTTTACATTTTAAGTACTTACCTAACTAGGTATAATACAATTTTGATGAATTTTGTACAGGCGGATCGCCATCTCTTCCGTTGGGGTTGCCAGCGGCCCTCTACACGGGTCTACGTGGCTGTGTTGCTAGTGTCAAGGCAAGCGGGCGCCATATACAGCTGGCAACACCGATACGACCTGCGACTACGATACGACATTGCGACTAATGACTACGACTAATTCGTACCACGTGTGTAAGAAAGTGTCAATTGCCAATTCCTTACAATGGAAGGATTGTGAGATAAAAAGTATTATTTTGGAGCTTATGTTCCCTAGTGTTTGAAAGTACCTGTCTAATAAAGTACCTACCGATACATATCCATTCCGAACTTATGTTCGTATTTTATTCAGTTGTACCTCAAGTTAAACGCGGCATTTACATAATTGAGGAAAAACTGTCTCTAAAGGGACGATACTCGTAGCTCAGGCAAAGAAATGAAAGAGTATTCATATCTAACCAAAATAATGTTGCCATAATATGTTACGTCATAGCATAAGGATCTTAAAACTAGGTTTAAATCAATTTTTATCTTTGTAAAATCGGTGCTCGGATAAACACATCAGAGGTATTATATCAAGATGAGGATTAATGTGCGAATGTACTGAATGAAAAGACTCTCGATATTTTGTTGTTATTAATAGCTGAAATATTATATTTAGATAGTAGAATACTTCATAATGTTAGTTTCATTATTTATAAGCAAGTGCTGAAATATATTACTATTAAATGAAATATATTAAATTTGGGTATTTGTAAATTTTAATGTTTATCGTTAAATAAATGTAGAAAGTTGATTGAGGGGCTTTAAAAGTGACATTCCCTTTTTGTTAGAGAAGGATATGCCTTGATTTACGAATTTCATTTAAATGTGATGTAAAATTTGTACTTACTAGTTTTAAAGCCAAGTTTACATTGTATAAAGGGCAGCTTTGTTGAGTTATTTAACATTTGTGAGTGGCTACGGTGGGCAAACAGAATCGTTGATGCTCCTCAGTTATGCCATGAATCTGCATTTCCGTGAATGTTCTCCAGGGAAACATTTTTCAATGAAATAATATTGGGAGAAAAAGTATGGGACATAATTTACAAATAATACAATGTCCAAATCAAAATTTTTTATTCAAAATAATATCACATGTATAGCTTTTTGACGTCATTTTTTGACTCTACCACCGCGTCGGAAGGTGTTCCGTTGAGTGAAGATGCGGCTAGAAACTCTACAACACACATCATTTAAATAAAAAAAAATATACAAAGTACAATTAAAATACAATATTGCATTACATAGAGTAAAATTGTCAAGACCAGACATTTTGGTCGTTCAAATAGTCATCGAGTTTATAGTAGCCTTTTGTTACAGAGGACTTGTTTAACATGGGACTTAAACTTTTTGTCTGGCAAGTTTAGAATATCCTCTGGTATCTTATTATAATAGCGTATACCGTGCCCCATGAAAGATGTGTTGACCTTACTGAGTCGAAAATGTGGGAATACTATTTATTTTTATTTCTTGTATTAGCATTGTCCAGCAGTGGACGTCCATTTGGTAAGATGATGATGATGATGAATACAATAAAGCTACAGGTAAGTGAACGCATGATGACTGTAATGGCATATTATCCGATATTAAGATAACTACCGATATGATCCCTGCAAATAATGGAAAATATACCTATTGTTATTGTCACTGATAGCGGCGTTCAGCGTCTTGAACTTTTTTTACTTAGGGACAAATATGACTCAAATTATTATCTTGTTGTGGGGGCTGGTAATCCAGCAACATTTCGACCAAGTGGGATCTTTTGTGTTAGCCCTAATACTTTTTACTTTCACCCTTCAAATACATGGTCAATGAAGGAGGCGATACCATTGAGGGGAAGAAACCTAAGATCTCCCGGTTTTGGATATCTATCTCCGAGGAGGCTCATGCGTCGACTCAAATCATTTATACTCGTGTTGTTTAAAACAACTAATAATAATATAGGTATTACATAATTCATCGATATACGGTCACAAATTCAAAAGCAAAATAATATTAATAATGTAAACTTGGCTATTTGTTGTTAAACCTAATTGCCGTATGAGATTTTCAGATTCATAATACGTATGAAAGTATACATTTGTGATTTGTTTATTCCACTTAAGATCATTCCGTGTGTAGAATGCTAATAAGTTAACTAATAATTTAAACAGTGCCATAGTTGTACAGTAGGTCTCAGTAGCTGTAACATTAATGTTCTCTAACTTTTAGTTCATGTTTTGCAAGTTTGCTATAAATTTCAACTAAGTACTTCTATGACAAACGCATATTTATAATGATTTTATTGTTTTTTTTTCTTTGTGAAATAACTAGGTTATTTAAAAATCTTTCTTATTTATCATTCCATGTTCTCATACCGTTTCGTTCACATTATAGTACGACCGGCGTAAGTCACTTAAAATTAAAAACTTTACGAACTATTTAATTTCCTCTTTTAATTTTTGTTCGAAAAAAATTGACGTTACTGTTATTTAAGTAATTACACCCGGATAATACCTACGTTGCTGTAAAATAAAATGTCAATCAAATTTAAGTTTTTACGCTGGTTGTTCTGTACTGGAAAAATTAACTCTAAGCGCTATGTGACTTTTACTTATAATTATAAACAATAATTTTGTGTAGATACTAATCGTAATTTGTCACATATGTAAATAGTTATCTAGAATAGTTTTTTTTACAAGCCGCTTTACTATTGTTTATATAATAAGTGTCCACACTATCTATGAGTATTTTAGTATAATAAAATGCCATGTACTCTATAGAGTACAATAACCCTGACTTTCCCAGAACTTATGATCACCCTTTCGAGGGTAGAAACTTTCATATTGTATGATAAAATCGAATTTGTATTTAATTTCACAAAGTGTACGATATGCGTAAGAATTTTCGAAAATATTAACATAGTTTAGATCAAATTTAGTTTTGGTTAAAAATTGATACGCTAATAAAAAGTAAAAGCTAAGTTGTTTTTACTAAAATTGTCTAGCGAACTACTTGTAAAGTATACTTATTACTAATTTTAATAAAAATAAAAGAAATGACAATATTAAAATATTTAACAACATGGCATTTAGACTTACTTTTTCGTGTTAGACGTCATGCTTCGTTGTCGAACGAAACATATCCAGTTCACTTTTAGATGATTATATTTAGATCAGATCCGCTTTCGCTGATTCGAATCCTGACTATTATTAAAGTACTCTTTATACGTAACGATACAAGCATAAATATACCTTATGTCTTGTGTTATTTAAGTCGTTTTTGGCGCCTCTGAGTTTAATATAGTGGTAGAAGGAATAAGTGTACGTACCTACATCGTTAATTACACGCGCCAGAAAAATCTTTTTTCGTTTGCATACATATCTTGCTGTTATAATAATGTAATGGATGTTCGACGATACGTACCTACGTCTAAATTGAATGTTAAATAAATTGATCAAATAAGCGAAAGTAACGGACTTACAGCAAATAAATCTCCCTTCTGATATGTGGCTATAATATTGTGTCACTGGCTCTTAACATATCTTCCAATCCAATTTGTTACGCAATGAGTGTTTTGATGTAACTCTATCTTAGTTTATTTAATACAAAAATGATAAATTAAATGAGACTGCAATCAGTGAATGTGTTTATTTTGTCAACAGTCAACCCTGGTTTTAAATAATATGGAACAGACACGGCGTACGAAGGGCGCATACTAATTTTACAGAATACTATGTTCTTTCATATAGTAGTCGAATGCTGAGATAAAACAGCTTATTTACGACATCAAGGTTTTGTGATCTGACAGCGATATAAAGCGAAAACAATAAGAATTGCCTACTAACCTAGGTTCCAGTGGCAATAGGTTAATATTTTCGATACGGCAATAGGAATGAATTAATTAATGAAATATACTTTAAATATCACTAAACAGCAAACAAACAACAAAAACAAAGGAACAAAAATAAAAGATTTGAAGTCTATAAAATTTACAAATAGGTAGATAACAATCATGAAAATATACCTAGTAGACAAAGTTGTATTACGTTATGCAATAAAACCTGCCCACCAAATAAATCAAGTATTTGGTGGGTAGGTTGTATTTCATGACGTAAATACAACCCTCTATACAATCTCTATAACGCCTGATTCAGTAAATTATAATAGCAGCAATCAAGGACATAGGCGGTACCATTTGCAATTCTTAAGAAATGTAATAAATATAACACAGTCAACGCCCATGAAAAGCCGTCCGGTCGCAATATCCGACCGTATACGTTATGTCATTGCAACTTTATTGAGGTAACTATTTTTTTGTTAACGATTTCGTGTAGAGAATGAATTTATTGCTCATCTGTGTAGTGCTAAATACAACGTGTTAATGAATTAACGCGAAACTAGAAAGTAGTTTGTTTAGAATCGAGAGCAGAATCGAATTATCATGGTTTCAACATTGGTAATTTTTTTCATAATATGAAGATATTTGTTTGTAAAATTTAAAATTTACTGAACCCGATGTCAACCCGGACACCAAAACTAGATTATTAAAATGTATCCATGAGTACGTTAGTGCTTTCATTCACTGCTGAACTGATAACAAATCATTTTTGCCTCAAAACTTAAAATGCTAATAACTTTAAATTTTAACTATCAAAATAATAAAATTATTGACTCGATCTAATTATTTTGTTATAAATCAGTTGGGGTGTATGAGGTTTTGCGTTAATTCATTAACACGTTGTATAAGCCCACACGGCGACACATCAAGCTATACAAAACCAAAATAAGCTGGCCGCGCGTAGGTCGAGTAACGTATAACGTCGCGCGGCCAGATTATTTTGGTTTTGTATAGCTTGATGTATCGCCGTGTGTACATTATAAAAACTCACACCATAATCCGTTTCGGGTTAGTCAGAAAGTTTCTTCTGCAACCATCAACTATATTTTTGTTGTAGCAACTCCAAGTTGTAGTAAGGATCACACTTCTCTATTTAGCGTTTTGAAGCTTTGAGGAAATTGGATACCTACTAAATATTGCTTATGAAACCCACAGAAAAAAATGGGGTGGTTTATTCTAAGCCGGAATCACACGGCGAGGTCAGTGTTAAGTAGAGCGTTTAAAAATATTTTTGTTATGTAACAATATGTTGAAGACTCCAAGGCCTGACTGCCAAACTAGCGGTCCTGGCTTCAAATCACAGTTTTGCCAAGTTTGTTATAGGTATGTTAATGTCGTTGTTATAGGTAGGTAGCTTAATTTGGGAGTTTGGATCATAACAAAGTACCTACTATGTATATGTACACTTCCTATTATTTTTACTGTCAAACAAATTGAAATGCAAGTAGGCAGACCGAAGAATTGATACAACAAACCATTTGCAATTATATTTTACACAACCTTAAAGACGTTAATACAAGGGATTGTTTCAACAAGGTCCTAAGCTTGCCTACATTTTAAATTGTTTGACTGTACCTAGATCGATAGAAACCGGGATTCATTACCTCGCCACTGATAGTCTGATACATACTTATTAAGACACAGTGTTTGGCTAACTTGTATCCCGCTTTCAATTCACTACCTGATTAAGCACAGTCTAAACTCGTAAAACCCTCTTAGAACGTGTCTTATCAGCTTCTTGATCAGAAATTTATGGATAATAAATTAGTTAACTGTTTGGCCGAGCGTGCCCTTCCACGAATGGAGCTCTAGGTGCCGTGAATATTACTAACAGCCTTCAAACACGAATGCTTTTAATTTAATGATATAAACAATTGCGGCGCTGCAGTAGTTTACTTAAATTTTAAATCCGCTTAATATCCGACTAGACGTTGTGTCTTGATAATGTTGTTCTATTAGTGGATAAACTGCATTTTATTTAAACATGCACATTAACCCACATACGGAGTCACATTCACGTTTTGTCCTTTTCTTATGTTTGTTTATTATTTTAAAGTGTTTTGCTTGGTATAAAGATAAGTTTTAGTTATACTAGGTGTAGTTTTATGTTTTATTTTATTTATTTTTTTGTTTCATGATTTTGAACACATTTTGAATCAATCTCTCACAGATTATCTAGTGACATTTAAAGTACCAGTAGCTTGGACTTGTATAATGATAACTAAACAACGATATAGAATACATAATACAGGGTGTAAGTGACAGCCTAGTAAGTACTGAAACAGTGAACTCTGACCATCAAACAGAATAACTTTCACTGTGGAGCCTACCTTAGGAAACGCGAAAAAAATCTGCTGTCCCATACATTTTAGTCGGGTAGGTACAGCAGTTTTGAATGGGACAGTTGATTTTTTTCGCGTTTCCTGAGGTAGGCTCTATAGTGAAAGTTGTTCAGTTTGATGGTCTGAGTCCACCGTTTCAGTATTTGCTAGGCTGTCACTTACACCCTGTATACAAGGTGAAATTGAAATCATTAGCATCCTTTTAAACTAAGAGTCTACTCACCGAACTAAACAACTTTTACTATAGCAGAAAACAGATCGGATCAAAAAAAAATCAGCTGTTGCATATATTTGAGTCGCGAACTCGCGCGTCGACATTGCAGTTTAGTATGATTTTTTTTTGCTCCGATCGGTTTGCTGCCATAGTAAAAACTGTTCAGTTTGATGGGTAGACTCTCAGTTTAAAAGGATGCTAGTGATATCAATTTCACCCTGTAGATACAAACAGCAATGACTCGAGAGCACAATACATTCTTAATTCAATTCAACGAAGAGCATTGTTCTTTTGTCTCATTTTTTTATATTATTCTTCATATTATTAGGTCCTCCTGTAGGCCTCGCATGCCACCCCCGAGAAAACGACAAAAATCGAGATGTGCCTCCATCTTTATTATTTGACGTACGCCAAAAAGAGTGCGCACGACGTTTTTCTCGTTTAAACGCTTTGTCATGGCATGCTAGCCGTGCTGATTCAAACATTCGATATTTGAATGTGATAGAAAAATCAAGACTAAACTTAAACATTTAATAGTCATAAATATTGAACCAATAAATTTCTACACTCAGATTTTAGTCGAATTCAATGTGTAAATGTCACCTTTGGGAGGGCTAAAGTTCACCACATTGAAGTTAGAAACACTGGCATGGCACCAGTTGGAACGGGTTGATAGCTGTTAAACGGGTAGATTGATGAGCGAAACTTGTATTTACACGTATTTCAACGTTGTTTTAGTAAGCTCGAATCTGTTTTGAGTTAGGATAACTTTATTGTTTTTAATTACAAACCAGACGGCTTATTTGAAACTACGTTATGAATTAGTGCATGCTGAAGAGCGTGATGCGATTTAGTTGGAGGTCACTGATAAAAAATAGCAATGAGAATTGTTATTTGATAAGAATCTTCTGGATTAGGTATGATATTGAGTTCATAGCATAGGCATGGGATAGTGCTCATTTCTGTGATGATATTTTCCGTGGGATAGTCAAAAATATTCTAACTTATTCAGAATATCTAGCGCACTGCAAAGAAGATATTCAAATCTATAGAATATAGGTATAGGGTCTCACAAAATTAGCTGAAACTATTTTAAGGGGATGATCAGACCATCAAACTGAACAACTTTCTCTATGGGACCAATATCGAAATCGCGAAAAAAATGCAGCTGTCTCATACATTTGAGTCGAATGAGTTATGTTTGCAGTTTTGTATGGGACAGTTTTTTTTTTCGCGATTTCGATATTGGTCCCATAGACTAAGTTGTTCAGTTTGATGGTCTGATCATCCCCTTAAAATAGTTTCAGCTAATTTTGTTACACCTGATATACAATGTTCTTGATTCAAACCCCTCTAGTGTAACAGACAGTGAGTGTGTCTTAACTTTTAATGAACTTTGGACAAAATACAAGGCTCGGAAGTAAAGCATGCAGGTTTCCTCACGACGACGGTTGCCGTCACAGAAAAGCCCGTAGTGTGTAAATCTTACATATAGGGGTAAATTACATACAGGGTGTACCACAATTCCATAGTAATATTTAATTTAGTGGTGTAGCCTATTAACCTGATAAACTTTTACTTGAAACCTATTAAGTTACATAAATTATTTTTATTATTTATTATAAAATAATAAAAATAATTTATTTAACTCAATACCTAGTTTTTACATTCAAAATTTTAGGTCTTCCCTTAGAGCAATTCGAGAATGCTTGTATTAGGAATGCCTTGGATAAGTTATATGTCAAGATTGACAGTCGAAGCTACGAAAGCGTAGAAAAAAATTGCAACCAGTACTGGCCTCTAGACCCTATCCATATACACGCACACAGACATAATTTGTATGGCACCTCACGCACACCAACCGAGGAAAGTTGGCCTCTTTTATGTTTTACGGTAGAATCGTGAGGATCCTTCTAGACATATACTTTTTCTAAGGGGAATGCCTCGCTACTTCCTTAATTAATTGTAACTCTTAGATTGAGATTAATTAACAAAAAGATATTGAAATAAAAATGAAAATATGCGTGTGAGTGAGCATGTGTTCCCGCGGGAGTGTGTGTGTTTTTTTGGAGCCAACATCGAAAAAAAATCTGCTGTTTCATACAAATCTGCAGTACCAATTCTGCTCCTTATGTATGGGATAACAGTTTTTTTTCTATTTCATCTCCATGGTGAAAGTTGTATAGATTGATGATCTTAACCAACCCTTCAAATATTACTTGGGTGTTTTGTTACACCCTACCCTGTATAAGTTCAAAAAAACTTACGTTATTCAGTAAAAGTCTAATATCTAGTCTAATACTAAGTCTATTTCTACGATAGGTTCAAATTCAAATGTGTTATTCAGCTTTCGTTGCTGACCGTACGAGACTCGTCTAGGCTAGGATCGATCCGGCACCCTTGCACGGAAGGAGATATTCAATTTCTTTTAGTAGATTCAATGACTTTTATATTCTCCAGGTCAATACTGTAGGTAATCTAATAGCCCAGTCATTTTACGGTTTGAGCCGGGACTAATTAATAATTGATTTTTTTTTCGGTATAATATTGAAGAACCAATCTGAGCCTACAAATGTACCAAAATTAAAAAAAAATCAAGTCAGCAACAATTCCAATTTTAAAATTTAGGTATTATCTCGTCCTAAAAAAACCTGACGGCAAATTTTTTTTTGCACATGTTAAAGACTTTACCATTATACATACTTACTTCAAACATGGTGTAAATATTTTTGATTACTTGGAAGGTTTTGAAAAATACATTCGTATTTTCTAATAAATACCTCATTTTGTAAAATTAAATGCCTATTTTATTGCTCAAAAATAATGTATATTGTTAAATCTGTGTGATCTGTGTGATCAAATGAGTGTATTGGTATTAATATTATTAATTTAAAAGCCTTCTGGGACACACAATTTCGATTTCTACGTTGCGTAGCGAATATGTTTTAAGTTGCCGGTTACAGTTTAAAAGTCCAATTAATAATTACTCCCTACCCCGCCTAACCAAACACCGTAAAATGTCTTGGTTATAACGAGACCTTCAATCTCATTGTCAATATCCTCTTTAGAATCCTCGGCAGCATGATAAACGAACAACTTAGATCTCAGTTTGAAATTGAGGTTAAAATAGGTGAAGGAAATGAATAGATTGATATATCATGGCCGACCACAGACCCGCCTCTAATCGCAACTAGTCTGAATTATGGTGTAGAAAATATCCTCTCATTCTTTGCATAAGTCATAAATCACGGGCCACCGGAATCCCTCGGGGCATTATGAAGGGAAAATATAAGCAATAGGCATTAACAAAAAAGCGGTTCGCGTCGGAGTGAGTTGTTTGAAAAGGCGTGACTTTTGACGAATGTGATTATAAAAGAATAATAAATTATGTTTGGACGCTTGTTGTAGATACGTAAATTACTTAGGCTCAATATTAGGTTATGTTCAGTCTTCTCCTTCTATCGTGTCTGCATGAGCTATATCGCATAACAATCACTCATGCCGTAATGAGCGTTTTTATTTTCTTTTTTTCGAGATTCTGTCAAAATCATGTCAAGACTGTGCCTGCCATTTTTTTTTAAGCCAAGGGATCGAGCCCATACAACCATGTCAGAAGTAAACAGTTTCAAATTTTCGATTAAAATGATTCGCAAATAATGAAATATTCCATCAAAAGATGCGTTGGCATCTTATCTTTTTGATCATCTTTTCCATCTTTATTATTTATAAGAAACCCTTTTTGAAATTTGGACCTTTATTCGCACAGACCGCCATATGTCGATCTCTTAGAAAACCAAAAGAAAAACGCCCATTGAAAGATTATCCAGTCAGCAATGGTCGCCTCGATGCTGTCTGCCCAGGGGGCACTAGATGAAATCAGGTCGGGTTATGTTCAACGGGGACATGAGAAACAAAATCATCTAGGTTACAATAAAAAAATATACGTGATGAAGGATTTTGTAGCTTAAGTTCAAGTTTTCAACTTGTTATTAATGCCACAGATTACTAGTTAGTTCGTAACAATCCTTCCTTAGAAAACTATAAATTCTTACACTTTAACTACCTACTGCTAGACGATACGAGCAAAAATATATTTAGTGAAGCTAACCACAGCGTTGTTATTAATTCGTTCAGCGCGCGACGTATGCGACGTTGCCGTCTGGATCGAGTGGCAGAAATCAAGCAAGCGCATCGCTTACGATCCAAAGTGTAGGTAGGTTCTTAATCTCAGTATCTACGGCCGAGGGCCTAATTCTTGTGTGTTGTCGACACAATAATTTTACCTAATGCGGTTTAGTAGTCTTCTTACTCGTATATTATACGCACCAGAATTTCTTTTTGTTCGTATGCTGGTTTCCTCACAATTTTTTCCTTCACTGATGAGCCAGTGTACAAATCTTACATACTTACGTTTTCTGAAAACTCATTGCTGCAAATCTGTCATTTTTGTGTGTTTTTGTACTACTAATAGCCAGAACAGTGCATGGCCTCTAATATCAAAGGCTACTTCAAACAATGCATAATTATTTAATGCACATGGTACCTAAATTATTAATGGAATGTAACATTTCACTGTTAATGTAAGGTAATGTATTTATGTACTTACTTATTTATGGGTTTCTATGACATGAAATTAAAATAAATGTTCATTGCTTTTCATTAGTGTAATATTGTTTGTTTAATTTAATAGTTTATTTTCAAGGCTTACCAATTAAACACATGCAAAACAGTAGATATTAATCTAAATTATAGGTATGGTCAATAATCTTACTAAAATTACTAATACCATTGGGTATAGTAGGTGTTTTCGAAAACAATTTAATATTTTTCAACACACTTGCTCATAAAATGGCCCTTATTTCACCGCAATTAGGCACATAATGACACCTATAATCAAACTGTGACTTTTTCATTACTATTATTCACAAGGGAGTCATAGGTTTTTTATAGTAGGTATCTAAACTTCTTGGTTGAGTTCTTGAGTTGCTTTGTTCTTAAAAAAGTTTCGATACAAAAAAGATCATATTCAAAAGTAAAAATAAATTCTCTAAATAAACTTTTTATTTACTAAATAAAATGATTTTTTATTATTATTTTCTTCACAAGTGTGTTGAAAAACGTCGTATGATACACGTGTGTATTGATGATTACCGTCCTCGGCTCTCTTAAGACCCTCGCCTACGGCTCGGGTGTCAATGGCGCCTCAGCGGTAATCACCAACATTGCACACTTGTACCATAATGTACTATTACACTGCATGTAGGTTTATAGTAGTTACAGCAAATATTCTTATTTAAAAAAATTTACCAAATAATCTACGAATCTAAATCAATGGAAATGTAGATAACATGGTAGGTGACTATCATATTAAAACTTAATTTTTTCAACCGCTATTGTTGTTACCCGACTGCGCAGAAGGAGGGTTATGTTTTTTTATTCTTCCAAACATTGTTTAAAACATTGTAAAAAATACGAAACCTTCCCCTCGGAGCAAGCCCTCTATGTTATATGCCTTGATACTTGAAAGCATTTAGATTTTTTTGTCATTTTTTACTATTTTAAGGTCATTTAAGTATGTTTTTAAGATCAAAGGCATAAAAAAAATCGTCTAGTTGAATATGGTATCGAATGCGTAAGTTTTAAAAGTATTAAAGTGTGCAAAAGACAATAATTTTGAAAAATTAAGTAAGTAATGAGCAAGGATTTTAGAATCATCAATACCTATGCCAGCTTCCTGGTAATAAGACATAAGGAAATAGATAAAAGAAATCAAACCAATGAAAAGTCACTATCGTAAATTTTTTGCCAATTTGTGGGTTGAAAGATTATAAAAAATGGAATAGGAAAAAGGGAATAAAAAGCGAATGAAATCGTAAAAATATCGCGTGTTCAACGCGAACATTTTATCACTTTATTAAATGTTCGAGTCGATGTATAAATGCAGGGGAATGCCTGTAGAGTGTAGAAAGAGTGTTACAATTCTATCATTGCATGGTGCTGGGTAATTTCAACCTTTTTATTACTTTCACCTTGTCTATGGTAATACCTACCGACCCGGCCGTATTACTAGTTTATAGTATCAGTATCATCAAATGTTTTTAATATACAGGGTCCAACTTAATATGCAGATGGATTTTAAGAGAATGATCAGATCATCAAACTAAACAACTTTCTCTACAGGACCAACATCGAAATCACGAAAAAAATCTGCTTGCCCATACATTTGGCTCGAGTAAAACAGCTGATTTTTTTCAGTTTGGTGGTCTGATCATCTCCTTAAAAAAATCTTCACCACATTAAGCTGCATCGATGTAGCACTTTATTAAATTTAATGCAAATTTATTTGTTTTCTTCTTTATAAAGTACGAGCGTTAACCCGCGACTTCGTCCGCACAAATTATATACCAGATTTTAAGTCAGCTATCAAACAAAAAAAGTTTCATCAAAATCGGTTCAGTAGTTTTTGCGTGATACTCGTTCAAACAAACAAACACACAAACAAACACCCAAACAAACACACAAACAAACAGACAGACAAAAAATCCAAAAATTGGTGATATGGAATCAGGGACACCTAAAAACCATATCTTAACTTTTTTTTTGTTAATATCTTCAATGAACAGACAAACTTTCTGCTACAGTTTTATAATAGTTTAGATACCAGGTTTGAATACCTCAATTTACCTAGACTAAGTAAAATACCTACTTTGATCTAAGCCTAGGGGAGCAAATTTTTCAAAATGTCAATGGTCCCTTATGGGTAGTACTTACTATCTCTATGCCTTATGGCGCTTAGTTTACGGTAGTAACCAATGAGTTTTTATAACCATAGAGTCATCATGTCATACAAAACAAAGTCTAAACATGGCACATGTCTCTAATGTCACCATTGTATGCATCAGTTATGCCCAGCTAGTGAGTTCCATTCTCTTTGTGCCCGGCTATCATACATTGCCGCTGACATTCCAGTCCTTTCAAATCTTTCAAATATACGTAATAGGTTACAAAGCAGTAATGTAAAACAACTGGGTATAATTTAGTGGTCCCGTTAATAGCGCACTGATGCGAAGTCCTCTTTATATAGAATGTCATTGGTAGTAATCATTAATTAATGTGTGGGTTGGCCAAGCAAGACCCACTTTGAGTAGCTAGAGTAGCCAGCGGAGTTTGTTAGTTATCCTATGACGCCAAGCCTAGGCAAAATGTAAACCCCTCGCAGGTTTAAGTGCCAGAACACCGATATTATCCATGTATTGCTTTTATGATAAATAAAATTACGTACATAAAAAAAAAACTAACGCTTCGCAGAATTTCCATTAGGTAATCTCTACATTAAATTCAATGTAAAACATCGTAAAATAAAAACAAAGAATTTTTTTTAGAACATAATTTACCATTAGTTAAAATTATCACTAGTTCAATAGAACTAACGTTTAATTCGTTAAAACGCAATGGACTTTTTTACATCGATGTTATTAACAAAATTTATAAATACATCTTGGTTTTAATATAAACGTAATAAGTATTTCTTAGACTTTCACAACAGAAAAGTAGGTAGGTACAATTCCCTAGAAAATAAAGTTGCATCAAAATGTTCCGCAGCGCGACCTAACAAAGCTATGGCACTTTTGCATTGCACACGATCATGCACGTTGTATATTTCTTTCAATCGAGTATAAATAAGGGTAAGGTGAACATAGAGGTGTATGCTGCGAACAGATTCCCAGTCCCGCGGGATTTGTATCTCGTCTCCCGCAGAGCGAGACGTGTTCGCAATACTGAGTCGAATCCCGATACTCGCCTCGCGTAAAACTCCCGTTTGATGACTCACTGAAAGGAATCCGAACACTGCAGAACTTGAAAAGAATCTCACATTGGAAATGCATTGCATAAATAAGTAACAATACTAGAGTAAATCTGAAAATTACTTTTCTTCGTGAAATCAATTCTATTAGTTTTGTGTCACATAGAAAAAAGAAGAAAGATAATAATTATAAGTGACGAGCGTTAACCCGCGACTTCGTCCGCACAAATTATATAACAGATTTTAAGTCAGATCATAAGCTATCAAATAAAAAAAGTTTCATCAAAATCGGTTCAGTAGTTTTTGCGTGATACTCGTTCAAACAAACAAACAAACACCCAAACAAACACACAAACAAACACACAGACAAAAAATCCAAAAATTGGTGAAATGGAATCAGGGACACCTAAAAACCATATAGTAACTTTTTTTGTTAATATCTTCAATGTACAGACAAACTTCCTGTGTTATAATAGTATAGATATACGAATCTGTTGTTGTTTTGCTTGTATACAAGCTTTCTACAAAAAGTAGGAAAATGTTTTTCGACAAAAGAAAGCAAGCTGAAAGAATAATGTAGCAACCTAACCTAACCTGTATTTCATAATATCCATATTTTATATAGTTTCCGCTAAAAACATATTTTTGAGGGATAATCTTGTAAGTGAGGACACAGTGGAAGGCTAGAAGGAGGAGGTTACAAAAGGTTAGGGGAGAGAATAAATTGGGGTTGATATATTGTCCCTGAGGAGGTTCACGTGAAATGAGCTACGTTGAAATATGACTGCCGAAATACTTGTAGCTGAATCGACAATAGAAAAATTTGCATTGAAAACTACACAAAATTGTGATAATCTACAATTTCGGCTTGAAATACATACATCATCATCATCAGCCTATAAACGTCCCACTGCAGGGCACAGGCCTACCATTAGGGATTATGGGAATTAGTCCACCACGCGTGCCCGGTAGACTTCACATACACATCAGAATTTCTTCTTCAGCGTATGCAGGTTTCCTCACGATGTTTTCCTTCCGTTTGAGAGCAGTCGGTATTACGTCGGTAATACATACATACACAATAGCCCAGTCATTTTACGGTTTGAGCCGGGACTAATTAAATAAATAAATAAATATCTTGGATTGTCACACAAATTATCTAGTCACATTTGAAGTACCTGGACTAGTATTATGATGACTAGACAACGATATAGAATACATATATAGATACAAACATCCATGACTCGGGTACAAAATTCATATGCATCATATAAATATTTGTCCCTTGCGGGATTGAACCCGCGACCCTCGGCACAGCAGGCAGGTTCACTACAGACTGTGCTACCGGGCCGTAATGTAAGATATTAGTAGAAAGTTGAATTTTTTTTTTCGGTATAATATTGAAGAGCCATTTTGAGCCTAGAAATGTACCAAAATTAAAAAAAAAATCAGGCCAGCAACAGTTCCAATTTTAAAATTTAGCTATAATCTCGTTCTAAAAAACCTGATGGTAAATGATGGTTTTTGCACATATTTAAGGCTTTACCATTATATAATACTAAAAATATGGTGTAAATATTTTTGTCTACTTAGAAGGTTTTGAAAAATAGATTCGTATTTTCTAATAAATACCCCATTTTTTAAATTTCTTTGCCTATTTTAATGCTCAAAAATAATTTATATTGTTAAATCTAAGTCAAATGAGTTCATTGGTATTAATATTCATAATTTAAAATCCTTCTGGGACACATAATTTTGATTTCTATGTTGCGTAGCGAATTTTTTTAAATATGCCTTAAGATAGCCCTTTTGTCACTTAATGGTTCCGGTTACAGTTTAAAAGTAGAATTAGTAATTACTCCCTACCCCGCCTAACAAAACTCCGTAAAATGACTGGGCTACAAAGTAATAATCGTATTCGGGTTGGTCAGAATCTTCGCTTTTAACTACCAAACTAATAGTAGCCAGGCTCTGTACTCAAACTTTCGATTTTCGATATATCGCGACCGTTTCGGTCCAAACTTTATTGTAATAGAGTTGACATTGGAACGAAAACGTTCACGCCGTTGCGAAGTTCGAATGTCATGGTAGACCCCCTGTACCTTGAATAGTCTCCATAGGTACCTTTACACCGCTATAGTTTGATACAAATATCAACTTGGTACCTATTGATATAAGATAATTATTTATAGATTTATGGAGCGAAAATAATCTTCTCAATTCCTAAATATAAATACGTTCTCAATTTCCGTTGCCTGGAAATTTGCGGTTTTTGAATTTCAATCTCGCTCCGTTCAGATAAGTACGTAATAAATAACACTGTTACCAATAATATTACCTTTGCTGTTATAATTTATGAGTAGGCATGTTATTGTAAAGTTAAGTAATTAGTTTAAAAAAATAATCTACGTATCTTCTTTCGTCAAGTCGATGGCATATCATTGAGTTTGTCATTTTCATAGTGAGTCCTTTTACAGTTCATTAGCGTCTAGGACCAAGTATGGGTCTTAGATTAGCGCTCTCATCACAATTTAATTTATTTTATTTCTTAATGAAGAAAACCTAAATTTAAAAAGTGCTACTCACCTATACAATAACTTTTATAGGTCTAAACAATGACATGCAAATTTGAAAGAAGAAAAATGATTCCGCGCTTCGGATGGCACGTTAAACCGTTGGTTCCGGCTACTATCTCTGGTGGTAGTAGTCGTTATATAAAAACCACGTCAGAGGCCGTAAGGCGGTCTGAGAAAACTCTGACACCAGGGCTCTGCCCACACGATAAGAAGAAGAAGAAAGAAAATAAAGGTCTAAAGTTCTAAACAATGACATTTTGAAAAAAAACTGCTTCTTTTACAGAATAATCATAATATGCTCACGACTATATTCCCCGAGGGGGTAATCAGGGATACACACCACTTTTACATTTATTGCGATATTCTTTAAAGTGTAATGTTTAGAAACTATAAAATTATACTAGAAAAATAGCTTTTAGGCTTTTCTAGTAATTTAGAGTAGCATTTTTTCATTATTGAGAAAGAAGGCGCCACATTTTGTTTTCGACAAAATATGTAATACTGTGGTATATTGTTTTGCGTATCCCTTTGTAATTCGAGTAACTAGTATCAGTACCTAGGTACCTTCTCTTTTGTTATAGTTTCAAAGTTTTCAGCTGAACTATATTAATGAGTCAGCCTAACATCGCTATTTGATTCAATATTAAACATAATATATAAGGTCTAACAAAATTAGGTAAAACTATTTTAAGGGAATGATCAGACCATCAAATTGAACAAGACTGAACTGTCTAGTTATCACAATACAAGTACAAGTACTTTAAATGTGACTAGATAATTTGTGTGACAATGTCCAAAATATTTATTATTATTACCTAAATGTATGGGACAGCAGATTTTTTTTTCGCGATTTCGATATTGGTCCCATAAAGAAAGTTGTTCAGTTTGATGGTCTGATCATCCCCTTATTTATTTATTTAACACTTTATTGTACATAACAATACAGAAAAAACAATTAAAGGAGACATGTACAAAGGGCGAGCTTGAAATAGTTTCAGCTAATTTTGTTAGACCTTATATACAGGGTGTAAGTGACAGCCTTGCAAATACTGAAATGGTGAACTCAGACCATCAAACTGAACAACTTTCACTATGAAGCCTCAGGAAACGCGAAAAAAATCAGCTGTCCCATACAAAACTGCTGTACCTACCCGACTATAATGTAAGGGACAGCTAATTTTTTTTCGCGTTTCCTGATGTAGGCTCCATAGTGAAAGTTGTTCAGTTTGATGGTCTGAGTTCACCGTTTCAGTATTTGCTAGGCTGTCACTTAAACCCTGTATATTATACACATATTTTATCCCCAGTTTAAAAAGACACTAAACATTAATCTATATCTAACAACATCTGAACATTTAACTATAAACACACCCATAAACACACTCAACACCCTATTTCTCGTAGTCACTCTAAAGGGGTACAAATGTGAAATTATACATACATTAAGGGCGACCCATGTAACAACAATATTGCCACCCGTGACAGGGATCCGTGGAAATCGGAGTCCGTGACTACGATAAATCGTTTAATTCCACCCCGGTGACTCGACCGATTGCGAGAGGCCAAAACGCCGTCACGATTTACTGCTAGTCCCAGCTCCCAATGTGCTGGAAATAGGTACCCGGGTACTTGCTTCTACACAATCGTTGTCGAAGCAGATATCGGGGTGCCGATATCAGATTTGAATGGTCACAATAGGTCAAATAATTCCGCTCGTCAAGCGTCGTTTGCGCAGAGCAGAGCAGATACAAATACCCGTCAAAATCCGAAGTCGTTTGGCAAATCGTTTGGTAATTAAAAATCGAAAAGTAGTAAAAGGGTGCAAATTAGGTCGCTACTAAATCTTTCTCTAACTTGCACCAAGTTGAATACGACGTGTTGTGAATAGTCGCCGCTGTTGATCCTGGCTTACAGGAGTTACAGCGGTGGGAATCTGTGGTGGGCCTATGCCCGAAAAAAAAAAAGTTGTATACGGCAAAAAGGGCGCGAAAACAATTAGCCTATGGTGGCAAGGGATTTTTGCGCGTTATTGAATTTTTTTAACTGCGCAGCTGTACATCGGTAAGATCTTAGACCATTATGGACTATCTCGTTTAGTGATAAGGTATAAAATTGTATGCACATGTACATGACCATCTGATCTTGTACCTACCTTGGCAGAGAGGAATGGTATCGTAAGGCAGGTCCCTATTTAAATGGTCTAAGGGTAAGACTCATAAACGCCGATTTATGTTAATACCTATAGGGCTGTGTTTATAATATCTATATATAATATCATGTTTAGTCTTAGTTTGCTTCAGTAGCTTGTAAACCTGGTACTACTGTACTTGGTTTAACACTGTTGTCGAAGCAGGTATCACGGTACCTTTATCAGATTTGAATGGTCACAGGGCGAATCGTTGATGAAAAAAGTATCGGAGGATTGGGATACTTTTCAATTTTTCGGAAACCGCTAGTAATTTGTAGGACCGTTCAATTATAAGTGGCTTACGATTTTCTGTAATTTATTTTTGGCTAGCTTTTTCGTTTCGTGTGGAGCCGGTTTATTCTTTTTAATTTTTTTATACATGTACTGTGCGTTGTTTAATTATTGTCTATTCTATTTTTATTAAATGGCGTTTCCTTAAAGATTTCGCCAGTATCAAGTGTTGAAGATATTATTATAATTCAAGTTAACGTTCATTGTACAGTAATTGATATGGAGATCTCAAAGCCCTGTTTTTATACAAAGACACACATCCGAAACCGCCATAAAATGGCGGAGCCGCGTGGCTACCTAAATCGCGAGCCGAACGAAAGACGTCTACTCGAGAGACCTCTAGCCACGCGACTCCCCTTAATTATTGTCAATGATGTACATTAAATATTTCACGTATTTTAGTTCTTTTTTATTATTTATTAGAAAATCAAGCACAATAACGCATATTGTGTGAAAATGTCAATCATGTAGCTCTAAGTATATTTGATTGATTGATTGATTGTATTACACTTAAAAAATACAGCCCTTTTTAGATACGACAGATTAACAAACAGAGGGACAGACGGACGGATGGACTGATAGCGTATGCATACGAATAGGGTCTCGTCAACGCCCTTTACGAAACCTTAAAAAGGTAAATATCTTAGGTAGGTAATTATAGTAGGTCTTTCTTAATATGCTGAGACTTTTTTAAGGGGATGATCAGACCATTAAACTGAACAACTTTATCTATGGGGCCAACATCGAAATCGCGAAAAAAAATCTGCTGTATACATTTGGCTCGAGTAGGTTTGCAGTTTTGTATGGATGAGCAGACAATTTTTTTTGTCGGAAAGTTTGACGGTCTGATCATCCCTTTAAAAAGTTCAGCATATTAAGAAGGACCCTACATAATTAAACATCGTATTTCTTCAGTGAGTGACGAAAGGCATCTCTCGTAAGTTATTATAAAATAATTGTATGAAAGTCAA
Source organism: Agonopterix arenella (assembly GCA_927399405.1). NCBI lineage: Eukaryota > Metazoa > Arthropoda > Insecta > Lepidoptera > Depressariidae > Agonopterix > Agonopterix arenella. Next base: position 14,661,238 of record OV656691.1, on the reverse strand, counting down.
AAAGGAAAATTTTTCCTTTCAATTAAAAGTAATCCATGCAAAAGAAACTGCATTTCTTTGCGACTCCTTTCCACAATGTCATGTAAAAAATAAAACATTTTGAAATTTAAATAGGATTTTCTATCCCGAAGCCTTGAAAAACGGATTTCTTCGCTTTCTTGAGTTATTGTACGTAAAACTCGGGCATTTCAAGTATTCAGCTTGCAAGAATATTTAATCCTTAACTTTACCAGTTTGTAAATTTTGAAACACATTGCTTATTTAATTAAGTTAGAAGATGTAACTTTGGTCATATACCTATCTATGGTACCATATAATATCAAAAAAGATGCTCGATGCTTTTTAGCCCAGTCATTTTACGGAGTTTTGTTAGGCGGGGTAGGGAGTAATTATTAATTGGACTTTTAAACTGTAACCGGCACCATTTAGTGATAAAAAGACTATCTTAAACATATTTAAAAAATTCGCTACGCGACATAGAAATCAAAATTATCTGTCCCAGAAGGCTTTTAAATTAATAATATTAATACCAATGCACTCGTATTTAACTTAGATTTAACAATATAAATTATTTTTCAGCAATAAAATGAAATTTAAAAAATGAGGTATTTATTAGAAAATATGAATGTATTTTTCAAAACCTTCTAAGTAATCATAAATATTTACACCATGTTTGAAGTATGTATAATAGTAAAGCCTTAAATATGTGCAAAAATAATTTACCATCAGGTTTTTTAGAACGAGATAGTTACCTAAATTTTAAAATTGTAACTGTTTCTGACGTGATTTTTTTTTAATTTTGGTACATTTCCAAGCTCAAATTGGTTCTTCAATATTATACCGAAAAAAAAAATCAATTATTAATTAGTCCCGGCTCAAACCGTAAAATGACTGGGCTATCTCTCGATTCTCTCAGTTACGGTTATTCGGCTAACACGTTGTATAACGATGCGAAATAAGCCCACATCCACCTTTTCCACTATTGTGGTGATTGAATATTGTCCATGTATATGCCCCGGGCTAACTCGATACTTGAATACTATCTCATTCGCTTCATTGCGTTCCGTCTGGCGGAGGGTAGTCCGAGGATATTATGTTCCAGATGTCGTAATAATCTATTACGTCACGTTTCATTTTCACGTGTTGTAGGACCCTAAAGGAAAAATGATTAGTATAAGCACAGAGTACTATAATTACGTATAAGATGGACAGAAAAGTGGTTTTCACTGGGAGAATTTTAAATGAGATAAATAATGCATTGAGGCATTGAGTTCGTTGTACCAATTCGTCTTGAGCATAGAAGTTTCACTAGCAAGTACCATTAAACTATTGTGTAGGTATCCCACTGTAAGTTTTCTACATAATTTGTTTAGGCAAAGATACAAATACCAGTGGAAAGGTCATAGTTTAAGAGGCTATGTGATAAAAATAGGATTCTTCAAAGCCTCATATATCATTAAGTACTAACAGCAGGAGTATGATTAGCGCGTATGTGTAAATTGAACATATAGTTGAAGTTTTAATTAGAGCCAAAACACGATTAAAACACATTTTCTCGATAGAATAACAAGCCAAAGTAGCCTCCGTCTTTATCGATAAACGCTTGGAACTGCTAAACGGTGAATAATAGGAACACGAGACTTGATTTAAAAAAAAGAGATTGATATTTTACAAATTTTGATTAGAGCTGAATTGAACTTACAAAAATAGTACAACAAGTTTGTTTTACGCTTGTGTCGTTTCCTACTGAAAAAAGAGTTCCTACTGAAAAATAGGGTTGGCACCCTAAAACCTGTCGCCACCATTTTATATGCCGATTTCAAAAATGTTGTACTATTTTATTTCGTAATAAAACCTTTCCTAAAAAGAGGCGATTTCACACGTGAAATGACGTGACGTGATTTTGGAATAAATATTTCTCATTCTCACTACCGAAATATTTTTTTTTTAAATATAATAAGTATAATAATGAAGGCATTCTTATTTTCTTCGTGTAGCTGATACATAATAGTTGAATGGGATCTTGGCTTTCATGTACCTATAGTGCAATTATAATACATTATGAGGACGTGAACAATTTAGATCCAAATTTGCATTTAACATAATTATGTGAAATCGTCGGTCTGTTGAAAAAACACGATATTGATTGTGTAGACCAAAGCTCTAGAGAAATAACGAAAAAAAGTTTAAAGCTCGACCGATGTTACCAAACGATAAATAAAGTATGCAAACGAAATATGAAAGCCTGATTTTTTGTGCTGTAAAACAGCCACCTAACTGGGAAAAATAATGTGTAAATTTCCGTTCGCTTTTAACATACGTACGAGCATAGAGAAACGCGTAACTCGGTACGAGTTACGTTTTCGTTCGAGAGGAGTGGCCTTACGCATAATTTAATTTTACTGTTATTGTCATAGCAACGGTCCCTCCCATTGATAATCTGATTTACTTAAAATATAATAAGTTACGATAATTATGCATCCTACCATTGTACACCTATTTCTCCATAGAACATTTCGGCAATTTTTTCCGAGGGGGGGGGGGTACATTGTACATCTTGTGAACGTAAACTTCTCACTTTTTAATGTTTAGTGACCAAGTAAATAAGCGTGGGGCGCTTTATCGAAATAGAGTTCTCCAAGAAACGTTACTTACCGACGCTCCCCCAATGCGATGCCTCCCCCCCCCCCCCCCCCCACCCCGGAAAAAATTGCCGAAAAATGTTCCATGGAGAAAAAAACAATAACTACGTACTAAATACTCCTTACGTGTTTCTCTATGCGTACGAGTATAGTCTGGCTAAACAAAGTAGAGTAGTTTCGAAGCCAAGACTGGCATCTTAGTCTAGTTCGGTATGTCGCTGGAAGTTGGACTAAGTCGTATTTAACTTATGTGAACACAGCTTGTGTTGCGACCGCATACCAACAAATTTTGACACCGTATACTTTAGTACAATTTGCGAAACTGTTGGCGTTGAGAGGTGCGGTTAGACGTTAAATTAACTTTAAAACATTCTTATCAGGCTACATCGAATGAACTTGGTTACTTTCAGTCTATCAAGGTTGTTAATCGCTAGGGAGGGAACTAGGAAGTACATAAACAGAACATTGTACACTTTTTAATCACAGAACTGAGTTATTTAATCTCAGCTGTATGTTTTTCTCATAATCGACTCTTTATACAGCGACTTCCTTAAATAGAAAATATTTAGGTATCAATAGACTTAGGATAGAGCGTCGTTGGCACGTTGCGGAGAGCTATGGAAACTCAATATTGATAGGTCCTGGTTCGAATCCGCACGGACGATATGTCAAGTACCAATGAGTTTTTCTAACTTATACGTAGGTCCGTAATACCGACGGCTCTCAAACGGTGAAGGAAAAGATCGTGACGAAACCTGCATACGCTGAAGAAGAAATTTCGTAATCGTATCTGAAGTCACTGTGAAGTCTACCAATCCGCTTTTGGTGTCAGTTCACCACGCGTGCCCGTAACGGATTGGTAGTCTTCACATACACATTAGAATTTCATTAATTTTCGTTTATATCATAAGAAAATCCTAATTAGTATTAGTAGGTTTGTTCAAAAATTACCTAATTAAATGTTTTTCATAAATGTCTTCAGCCAGTGTTCTCATTTTCCTTAACAAACTGTTTACATCAGAAATACAATCGCTGTGATTGAATAGTTGCATGTTTTGCGGTATTAAAGGGCCGACGCCTATCGTGGCTGGGGGTCGTAAGTTCGACTTAATTTTCACCAGGTAATGACTTAGAAACCATGGTGATTCGGTTGTATAGCGATAGTTTCACGTTAGTTGGTATAACAAGATTCCTTTAAAACTACTAAACAAAATGATGAGCGGAAATATGTATTTAGTACTATTTGTTTGTACTCTTGTAATTATATTCCGTGGTTCTTAGTATATTGCCATCGATCGTTTTGAATGCGTATGGAGGGGGTTTTTATTGCACTAAGTACCTAATGGTCTAGAATGACAACGCTAAATAGCACTCTCGCGGCTTCGCTCTATTCTGATTCTTCACGAAAAAGCGCCGAAGTCTTTTTTGATTCAGAAAGACCAACCAAGCCCCATCAATGAAAATCAAACAAATCATTAGAACCGTGACACAGAAGCCATATAGATCAGAATCTATCCAAAAATAGCATTTTCCCTATTCCCTAAAATGAAAATAGGGGTAGGTACCTATATCGTTAGAATCCTTTGAAAGCGAGGTATGTAACATGAAAAAAAAAACATCTGAAATTGAAGCTTCATTTCAAAAAACGAATTTCCTAGTAAAACTGGAATAGCCGGTATACAGTCACCGGATTGTAAACATAAAAGACCAATAAAAAAATGGCGAAGAGAAAAACAATGCAAACAATCTAATCTAAACTATTATTAAACTTCAAATATTAGTAAAAATTTAAAATAAAATAAAATGTTTTGTTACTAACACTAGCTGTTAGATAAATGTATACTAACACTATAATGGACATCTATATAATAATTTTGTTGTCAAAGTCGCCATAGCCGAACACGGCGAGTAGGACTATACTATAATGGACATCTTTTCTGAAATAAATTATTTGAATTGAAATGAATTAGTGATTATAAAAATGTTATGTGTAATAAATGTTGTAACATATTTCAAATAAAATAAAAATTTTACTGTAACAGAAGTCTGTCTGCACATTGAAGATATTTACAAGAAAGGATATGGTTTTTAGGTACCCCCGACTCCAAATCAAGCTTTTTTTAGAATTTTTGTCTGTTTGTTTGTTTGAAATAGCATCACGCAAAAACTATTGAACTGATTTTGACTTCGTCCGCACAAATAATATACCAGATTTTAAGTCAAATCATAAAGCTATCAAACAAAAACGTATCATCAAAATCGGTTCGGTAGTTTTTGCGTGATGCTATTTCAAACAAACAAACAGACAAAAATTCTAAAAAAGATTAATAGCCTTCTACAACCCACAAAAATACTGCATTCGATTCCATATCTCTTAGTCACCTCGTAACCCACGAATAGAAAGGATGATTTGTTTCTTATTAAGTTTTTGGCGAAGCATTGTCATAACTTCAAAAACTGCAATGTTTCTTCTTTTCTTTCAATAGTTTTCCGAAGAGCTTTTAGCGCTATGAAACTTATCTTAAACCATTTATTTTTAAATTCGTGAGTTACTACGAGTCCAAACTTTCTAACTGAACCTTTAATCGACTTTAAACGTTATTCGCACGTGGGGCACATTTTTCTCGCAACCATATCAGGGTGGAGCCCCATATATCTTGAGCTCAGGCCGACGTATCTACCTCCGAGATACATCTAAATTGCCGGATTTTGCCTCGCCTTTCTAATTCGAGTACCTTTTGAACAAAATTTAACATCCAAGTAAACGTTCAAACACTTTCAAGAGATCAAAGTGAGTGTAAGAATATTTTGAGAGATATTTTATGAAACAGTAACTAATAATTCGTCAATACATTTCTTCCAATGGGTGTCGTATAAAGTGATTATTCTTCTGCAGTGTTTTTATGGTAAAAGGTTCCCCCGTTATTTCATCATGAAACCCCAAACATAATAAATGAGAATCTTTTTACAACTACAGGCTTTTAGTATGTAGTTACCAAAAGGGAAGATGATCAATGAATAATGTAAGTATCATTATTTGTAATATATGTTTAGTACTACAAGGTTTAGGTTATGCTACTCTTCCCGGGGAGGTGAGTTACCCATTCATTGTTGGATGATTATTATGACATTTATACGGTCAGCGAAATCAAGGTCAGCGTTAGAGATTCGTGCCGCGACTTATATCTAGGTATTAATACAAAGTCATGATTATGTCACCGAAAGGACTCTGCCCACACGATAAGAAAGAAGAAGGGGGTGTCCATAAATGAAATGAGGCGATTTTGTCGTTCTTTCGACCCCCACCTTGGTGAGATATCGTGAGATTTGACTCTACGTTTTTTAAGTTAACGCAGACGAAGCCGTTGGCAAAAGCTGGTGTTTAATAAAACATCGATCGAAATATCATAAAAGACATTTTAAAGTCAATCCGTGCATTACAGTGGCTTGCAAAGTCAGAAACAGTAGGTCGGGCGCGACTCGCGACGTTATGGCTGGCTGCCTTTTCCTCTACGACAAAATGCACTCACGCCTCCGTCGGGCCGTGTGCACTCACGAATGCATTTACATATTGATCTCGAAATCACAGTGCCTGTCTGAAGTACAAGTAAAATAATGTTTTTGTCGGAGATTACAGTTTTCAGAAACGTTTTAGATTCTTAGTGCGTTTTATTCGTCATGTGCAATGAGTGTTTATAACTATCATGTCATACAATCACAAAGCCTAAACATGGCACATGTCTCTAATGTCACCTTTGTATGCATCAGTTATGTCCAGCTGTCATACATTGCCGCTGACATTCCAGTCCTTTCCAATCTTCCAAATGTATTCGGTTACAAAGCAGTTATGTAAAACAACTGGGCAAAACTTAGTGGTCCCGTTAATAGCGCTCTGATGCGATGTCCTCCTTGTATAGAATGCCATTGGTCATGTGATTAGTTAATGGAAAAGATCAAGGATGTTCGGAGGGAATCAGCCTGGTGGAGTATGGGCTTATGCACCAGCGGTGGTAAGGTTTATTCATTTGGCGCTCATTGGCGTTGTTGAGCCTCGTTATTGCAAATCACCAAAGTTAAGCAACGTCAGGTCCGATCAGTCTTTTAATGGGTGACCGTTTAAGTGGTATTTCATCTCGACCTTCTCGTTCTATCAGATGGTCTATTAAAGGCGGCTTCAAAATTCTCAGGCAGCTTTTTGACTAACTTGCCTTCGCACTTGGCTCACATTGTGGAGTATGGCCAACTGGCCCAGAGCAGTGGGATCGCTCAGGCTAACATTTTTTTTTTGTTCTGATCACAAAAAAGCCGTTAGAGTATTAAGAAAGACCCTTATACGTAATTAAGATTCGTGATCATCCTGTCGATTGGTCGAGTCAGAAATGCTATCAAAACATGTTGTCAGAGATTACAATTTACCGGACACTTCTAAAAAGAAATTAGGTACTAAAAAATTAAATGATTACCTAATTTAAAGCCTACAACGCAACGTCACGGGAATCATTAAAACCGTTTTATTATCCTGATAAAAGTTCAGTATACGTGACGCGCACCGTGGCTACTGAACTATGGCCAGTAATTGCCATCACTGATAGTAATTGGCCTGCTTCAACAAAGCGAGCATTAAAAGCGGGAGCATTTATTGACATAGAGCATGACGCACGTTTTCGATCTATTAGTGGTCCGAGTACTACACCACGATGTGTTTTTAACGTACATTGCGACGTAGAAAACGTTGCGTTTAAAATAGACATTTCAAACAAATGTTCGTGTGAAAAATGTATATACAGAAATGGAAATCATTTTGGCATCTTTTTAAACTGAGACTCTATCCATCAAACTTCACAAATTTTACTATGGGAGCTGATCTGAAATTGCAAAAAAAGGCTGTTTCATGCATTTGATGAAACAACCTTTTTTGCAATTTCAGGTCAGCTCCCATAATAAGTTTACCACAATAATAGCAGGTTTTTTAAAACAAATAACCAATGCGTATCTACCTGAGAGAAAAGCGAAAATAAATTGTAACAACCAGACTGATGAATAAATTATTGGCAAAGAGATTGGCGTTCAAAGTAATCTTATTACAATTAATTGGTTACAAAATTAATCTGTTTAGCATAAACAAAATAGAATAAAACGTTTGATTTAACTTTTTATGCTATTTTAGTTTAATTTGTCGTAAAATTGATGACGGCGGCGGCGGGGGTTTGTGTCTGTCCGGTATAGGTACCACCTTTTGGCAGTCGAGAAAAAATATCGTAGTTCTATCTTGGACCACATGCTTACTGTAAAAACAGACAAACACAAAAAAAAACAGTGTATTTTTATAGGTATGTATGTATTATATATACCACAGGGTGAAATTGATATCATTAGCATCCTTTTAAACTAAGAGTCTACTTGTTTATTCGAAAGATCCATAAAATAGTAACATTAAATAAAATTATAAATAAAGAGACTTAAAACTAAACTAACCTAGGATGTGGTGCAGGTTCGGTCCTTGTGGGAGGGTACCCAGAACGCCGGCCGCATTTCCTCGCTGAATGGGTATGCTGATCCGTTGAGCGAGGAAAGTGCCAGCTCTTGGGTCCCCTGTCGAGTGTATCAGGCGCTTTGACAGGTCTTTAAAAAGCGCCTGCGCATTAGGTCCCCACGGCCCAAGAGTTTCGACACCAAAACCCATAAAATGGTATTGGGGGCCGATATCCCGGTACCAGTAGGCCTTTCGTTTTTCGGCCGCCTCCGCCGCTGCGCCAGCCCTTCGACTCGTGCCCTGTAAGTGAGACGGGGCCAGTGTGTCCAGAGTCTACCCATCAACTGAACAACTTTTACTATGGGAGCAAACCGATCGGAGCAAATAAAAAATCAGCTGTTCCATACTAAACTGCAATCTCGACGCGCGAGTTCGCCACTCAAACGTATGCAACAGCTGATATTTTTTTTGCTCCGATCGGTTTGCTCCCATTGTAAAAGTTGTTCAGTTTGATGGGTAGACTCTTAGTTTAAAAGGATGCTAATGATATCAATTTCACCCTGTATAAGGACATAGAGGATATACAATTATTACATTACACACGCTTTTCATCTCTGACAACGCTGAAGAATTTACCAAAGTATTACGTATTTTTAAGTTACTTTTCATACTGTATTTTGAGTCGTCACAAATTTTGAAAATACAAATGCAAACATAAAATTGTTAAACAAAGTAACTGCTAAAGGTTTTTTTTTTAATTTCAGATACTTTCAAGGTTTGTTTTCCGTGTCAAATGAAAAGTATTTTTTTATAAGAGTTCCTTTCATTATTTTAATGAAGGTTCTGTTTAATTAGGAAAGACGTCAAAAACGGCTACAAAGGAATAAAACTGACTAAACAGAAGTGGCAAACAAAAGAGTAATGAAACAAAAACATTAGTTATTAAGATAAAGCACAGTTTGTTTAGTGTAATTTGAAAAAGAAATCCGACGATATTATACAGGGTGTAAGTGACAGCCTAGCTATACTGAAACGGTGCATCACCTCTGCCTGAACTCATGCCTTCAAACTGAACAACTTTCACTATGGAGCCTACATTAAAAACAACATTAAACACTTTAATGGTTGTTTTTTCGGAAAAAAAACACAGTTACTTATATTAATACCGTCTACGCGGATTGTGCGTCAAAGTTTAGTATAAAATTTACCCCTCTGCAACCACCTTAAGAGTTAATTCTCTAAAACAATAAAAATGTTACAAAAATACAAATAAATATTTAAGGGGGTGGCTAGGACCATCAAACTGAACAACTTTCACTATGGGAACAATATCGAAATCGCGAAAAAAATTTGCATGTTCCATCATCATCATGTCAGCCGATAAACGTTCACTGCTGGACATAGGCCTCCCCAAAATGAGGAGATTTGCCTTAATAGCCATGATGCGATGCGTTTGCGATGTTCCATACTAAACTACAGATCTACTTGAGCTAAATGTATGGGACGAAAGATTATGTTTTTCGCGATTTCGATGTTGGTCCCATAGTAAAGGTTGTTCAGTTTGTTGGTCTAAACCACCCCCTTAAAAGTTTTCAATTTTTATTTTTACTTCTGTAACATCCTGTATACGGTCGAATTGAGAAACCTCCTCCTTTTCTAAGTCGGTTAAAAATACAAATTGACACATTTTCTGTAATTAACGGTACCTATACCTAGTTGTTATTATCAAACATTAATGCAATAAACGCATCGACATGATAATGGTTCCCGCAAAATTTCACATTTGGTTAAATTACACAACGCAGAGCGAACTAACAACCATGTTGATTATTTTCGCGTGAACAGTCCAAAATTTAGTTCTAAAATTATACTATGAACGCTCATAACAATGCTAAACTTATTTGCTTAATTTATTAATCAGTCAGACCACAACAATAACTTCATGTTGTGGTTTTTTACTTTATTGACGTTGTCTTCATGGCGGAAGTTGTTCAATTTGATGGTCTAAACCACTCCTATAAATTTTACTAAAGTGTTTTAGTACTATACGACCGATGGCTGTCGAGTAGATCTCGCATGCCACCTTCGAGAAAACGATAAAAATATAGACGTGCCTCCATCTTTGTTATTTTACGTATGCCCAAAATTTTTGCATGGATGCATTTTTATCATTTTGTCACGTTGTCGTGTGTGGCGTGCTAGCCGTGGTGTGCACAGACCTACCTTGAAGGAGGGAGTAACGCCCACACAGCGTTAGTCCACCACGCGTCCCCAATTGGTAATCTTCACATAAGAATGTCTTCTTCAACATATGCAGGTTTCCTCACGTTGTTTTCCTTCACCGTTTGTGAAAAGTCGGTATTATGTACATCATCATCTATACGTCCCACTGCAGCGCAGGACACAGGCCTACCCTCAGGGTGTTTGGGTTTTAGTCCAACACGTGTGTCTAATGCGCAAATGTAATTGTATATACCTACGAGTACATAAGTTAGAAAAACTTATTTTCATCTCTCATACTCTGAAAGAATGTCATTGTTTATCTAAGAAGCGGGTTGAAAGTGATACGTGATACATTATATCTGGCTTTACTTTCCTCGTATTCGAAATGAAAAGCAGAGTGTTTAACTCGGGTGAAAGACACCCATTTCACACTCGAAATATGGGCGCCCCTCACGTTCGTTCGGGGCGCCAAACATCTCGTGTGAAATGGGTGACTTTCATCCCTTGGTTAACAATCTACTATTGTGCATGGCATATCGTCCGTCCGAATTCGAAACCGGGTCCTCATGATTAAGCGTTCATACCTCTCAACAACGCATCAAGTTTTGCCGTCTTTGAGCCGCTGAAAAAAGCGTTTTATGACCATCTTTCAGCCTGTCCGTAATTTTCTAAAACGAGCAACAAATCGACGAAAAGGTATCTAAGAATCTCGTTTAACTGTAACTTTGAGCATCAAACGTTTCCAATAACGTTTGAAATATTGGGTCACAAAAGCGAAATGCCCTTACTTCCGAAAACGAACTGACAAGCCTTAGAAAGGCGACGAAAGTTAATTTCACGGGTTGTGAATGCTTCCACTGAACTCATCTCGCTCGAACAATCCCTGAGTCGGTTACCATTAATCACTGGTAGACAAACACTTATTTTAGGTATAGGAGCATCTTAAAGGGTTGCTGAGTTCGAATTTGTATTGTTAGCTTAAATGCATTATAAATATTTTAAAGTAGACATTACATTATTTTATTAGATAACCACAGAGTATGTGTGTGAGATTGTCATAAAGTATACCTACCTCAAACTGATAAGAACAGAAGAAGTCAGAGTATTCTAACCTAGAATAATATAAAAGACTTTGGAAAAATACTGAGGTGACTAAAGGTCTACACACCAAAGACACCACCGACCAGCCGAAATCGTTGCCGGGTAGCCGGGTAGCGGGTCACCGACATAGCCATCCAGATGAAACCTCAATAATTTCGGCGACATTGTTCGCGGGTAGATAACTTTTGGTGTGTAAGACACATTGAGGGATGATTTTTTTTGCGGCTTTTTGTATTCGGAAGGCTAGGCTAAGGCACCTCAGTGACTGAAACCTAAGAGCTAAGCCACAAGGTGTTTTGCGGTGCAGCAGGGTCTGATTTTTGTATAAAGAATGATGCAGTAACGTCACAGCTGCGTAGTTCTGCATACAAAAAATCCAACGCTGCTCTGCAGCAACCTATCGTGTGGCTGAGAAGCTTGCTTGCTATTGCGCTCATAAAAGTTGGTTCGTATTAGGAAAGTTACGATTCCAATAGAAACTGAGGTTTTTTAATGTGAAGCAATGAAGAAAATGCAATCTCCATACAAGGAACAAAACGTTTTTACGCCACTAACACCTTATAGAAATCTATGGTTTTTAACTCATTTGTTTCGTTTTACTTAAAAGACACTTCTTTTTTTATGATAATTATGATTTTGTTATGGTAAAATTTTAATACCCACTTAAACGTACAAACCTGGTATATTCAGTATGTTAATATACCAGGTTTGTACGTTTAAATTACATGAAAATACATAATTGAACTTAATAATTATATTATATTGAAATACGTTAATGATTAGTTTAAAATGTTTTCGCTTTTTGTTCTTACTTCAGCACAGTGTTTATAGAAGGAGGAGATTTTAAAGCACAAAATAATGCAGAAGCCTACAAATTTTACTTTGCTATATATTCTTATTCGTAGGCTGAGGCTCTTATCTTTTTCATTGTTTTTAAGTTAACTAGTTAAAAAAATATTTTCTTCATGTAATTATTCAATAAAAATAGGTACCTAACTATTTGCTCTCTTTATGCTATTTATTAGGTATACAGAACAGATTGGGCTATTTTTATTTTCAGACTAAAAGCGTGCTACATAAATAAAACCATTTCAGTAGAAAAATCTCTAGAAACGAGACGCCGGAAAAGAAATTAATAAAATTACTTCAAAAATGCATACGTAAGCCGTCGCAATCCATCTAATGTAAGAACTTTTAAGTTCCTTTAGAAAATTTTGCTAAGAGCCCGTGGATGACATGCAAAAGTTTTAAAACTTAGCCTATAAATCATACGAACCTACCATAATATGAAATATTATCTACCCATAGAGAAAAATCTTAATCTACTTTTCCTGTTAAAACCCGGAGCCCCTCTCCGTATAACTTTACAATGTAGAAAGAGTTTGAGATATAGGAGTTGGAAATAAATCTGTCATCTTGTCTTGCAACGGAATAAATGCATTTAGGCTGTTACTAAAAGTCACTGCTCAAGAAATGCGAATAAATGAAATGTGGAAAAAAGCTTCGTGAAGAGAAGTTTATTCCGAGAGCGAAAATGCGCGCTGCATACAAACGAAGTCTAGTAATATCTTCAATACTATCCAATTAATACAGAAACAATCTAGAAACGAATCTCTATTGTTGTATGAAGTCAGATTTTCGTTAAAATATGTAGTTGCCAGTTTTTGTTTCCTATTGTCCATTGTATTTTATTTTGGTGTAAATAAAGTATATTTCATTTCATTTATTCAGTTGCTAGGATTAATTAAAAGATTTATATGGAATTATTTGAGACACTGTTACTTTAAAACTATACATTTTAACGAAAATCTGACTTCATACAAACATAGAGATTAGTTTCAAGATTATTTCTGAAAATTTTAATTTACTTTAATTGGTTAGTATTGAAAATATCACCAGACTTCGTTTGTATGGAGCGCCCTCCGAATTATATTCCCTTAAAGTTCAGGAGTGCGATTTTTGAATCTCATTCGCTGAGCTCAGCAGTTGTAAATGTCAAAATTACCTTGGAGATATGCATCTTACTACTGCTGATTTGACTTTCGAAAATCATACTCCAGAAGTGCGACTTTTTAAAGACTAATCAGCATTAGAAAGATGCGTAACTCCATACATTTTCAACTGCTGAGCTCAGCGTATGAGATTCAAAAATCGCACTCCTGGTGCACCCTAGGCAGTCAGCCTCGTCGGTACGATCATTGCTGACTCGCTAATCTGTCCACTACAGCATGAGTGATTGTCATGCAATATAGCTCATGCTGACACGGAATAAGATGTTATCTATTTCAAACATTATGCTTGTGTTTTCTGTTAGGTACAAAAAATGCCTAACAGTAACATTGTTTTCATCTATTGGGTAGAATTCTGTGCAACGTAACTTGATCGTCTAGAATCTAGACCATCTAGACTCAAATCTAGACTCTAGATCAAGAAGCTTAAAATACATACCCAGATTATTGTCATCGAGTCTTCTCATATAAAAAAAAAAGTATTTGAAACGATGCTATTATAATTTGTATCCTTATTAACTTTAGTATAATATAAACACAGTACGTTTAAAAGTTATTTCAATTATATAAATCAATCAAATATACTTTATTTTACAGCAAAACAAAAGCAATACCTATAAATATGTCTAGCAATATCTAGTTGTATCTATTTATTTGGAAAACTGCAACATCAACTTATTCTAAACACTTCTTTGCGTCAAAGCAGCACAAGACAATATTGTGTCTCTTTAAAATCCCTATGTTCGCTTTCAACGAATCGAAATTATATGTCAGCTATATCGAAAGCTCTGAAGCCGGGAAAAGAACAGTGAAATTGTCTTTGAGAGTTGGAGAAGCTCAAGTGCTGAGAGAACGAAACGTGTCTCCGGAATCCCGCGGGATTCCACCAGGAGCGGTTAACTGGGAACATTCCACCCGTACCCTAACTCGCCCTGTTTCGTTTTATACGTACAGTATTAAATAGAATTCAATGAAATATAAAATCTAATGTTTTGAAGGTCTTTTTGGCTGTTGTACTGCATTATTGTTTACCTTTTTCGTTATTTTGGTTTTCTTTATTTGTCACATACATACACATATATAATTTCATGACTATAATCCTTATCGGGTTGGTCAAAAGCTTTGCTACAACTACCAACAATATTATACTATACGAGCGTTAACCCGCGACTTCGTCCGCACAAATTATATACCAGATTTTAAGTCAGATCATAAGCTATCAAACAAAAAAGTTTCATCAAAATCGGTTCAGTAGTTTTTGCGTGATACTCGTTCAAACAAACAAACAAACACCCAAACAAACACACAAACAAACAGACAGACAAAAAATCCAAAAATTGGTGAAATGGAATCAGGGACACCTAAAAACCATATCGTATCTTTTTTTTTTGTTAATATCTTCAATGTACAGACAAACTTCCTGTTACAGTTTTATAATAGTTATAGCGTTAACCCGCGACTTCGTCCGCACAAATTATATACCAGATTTTAAGTCAAATTATAAGCTATCAAACAAAAAAAGTTTCATCAAAATCGGTTCAGTAGTTTTTGCGTGATACTCGTTCAAACAAACAAACAAACAAACACCCAAACAAACACACAAACAAACACACAAACAAACACACAAACAAACAGACAGACAAAAAATCCAAAAATTGGTGAAATAGTATCAGGGACACCTAAAAACCATATCGTAACTTTATTTTTGTTAATATCTTCAATGTACAGACAAACTTCCTGTTACAGTTTTATAATAGTATAGACTATACGAGCGTTAACCCGCGACTTCGTCCGCACAAATTATATACCAGATTTTAAGTCAGATCATAAGCTATCAAACAAAAAAAGTTTCATCAAAATCGGTTCAGTAGTTTTTGCTTGATACTCGTTCAAACAAACAAACAAACACCCAAACAAACACACAAACAAACAGACAGACAAAAAATCCAAAAATTGGTGAAATGGAATCAGGGACACCTAAAAACCATATCGTAACTTTTTTTTTGTTAATATCTTCAATGTACAGACAAACTTCCTGTTACAGTTTTATAATAGTACGAGCGTCAACCCGTGACTTCGTCCGCACAAATTATATACCAGATTTTAAGTCAGATCATAAGCTATCAAACAAAAAAAGTTTCATCAAAATCGGTTCAGTAGTTTTTCCGTGATACTCGTTCAAACAAACAAACAAACACCCAAACAAACACACAAACAAACAGACAGACAAAAAATCCAAAAATTGGTGAAATAGAATCAGGGACACCTAAAAACCATATCGTAACTTTTTTTTGTTAATATCTTCAATGTACAGACAAACTTCCTGTTACAGTTTTATAATAGTATAGTATAAATAGATTGTTGGTTGATTGATTAAAATATAGGGTCCCTCTTAATATGCTGGCGGCATTTTAAGTGGATGATCAAACCATCAAACTGAACAACTTTCTCTATTGAACCAACATCAATATCGCAAAAAAAATCTGCTGTTCCATACAAAACTGCAAACCTACTTAAGACAAAAGTATGATCATCTCCTTAAAAATGTGTCAGCATATTACGAAGGACCCTATATAGGTTATTTTTTGTGTTGACCATTGTCGTTAACGACAACGCAATTACTTTACAATAAATTTAAATTTCCTTTTGCTTTTCCTTTTTAGGAGAACTATAACAATTTGATTTAATTGAAAGTCAACTGGCAACAAGTTCTTGAGCTGAATTTAAAAAAAATAGTTAAGATAGGAATAGGATAGAAATAGGAGCCCTTTTTCACCCTATGGGTATGGAAACCTAAAAACTTTTAAAATGATAAAGTGAATGCAATAAGACTGTCAATATCAATGCTCAAGATAATCCACATGTCCACAGAAAAAGATTTTGACTTATACGAAACCTGCATAGACACGACTGTTCCCATGGGAGCCATCTCGAAGTCCAAATGTCAACTGTGTCGCAGCGATCGCTATATTAGGAATATTGATGGCTCCATGTCTGTAAGTCAACCAAATTGAAGTGTATGTCTCAGAAAAATCTTTTCACAGTAAACTATTTGCTGTTTTATTTCAGAAGTCAGGCTACAAGTTATTTTAACAAGGTTCTAAGGTGAGTTATCTTCACGTTTGAGTCTGCCATGAGACTCCGCAATAATTTCTCAGCCTGTGTTTTTGTTCATAAACAATCCTTAAGGTGCTTTCGGCCCATACAAAAGTTTGACGCACAACACATGTAGACGGAATTAATAAAAGTAATATTTTGTATATGGAAAAATTGTTTAGAAAATCTAGTTGCCGCGTCATAAATAACATTTGCAATTTATAATATAATTACGAAGATATAAAGCTTTTAAAATATTTTATGAAAAATTGCATATACAAAGTTACTTATATTAATACTGTCTACGCGTATTGTGCGTCAAAGTTTTGTATAAATTTGACCCCTCTGCAACCACCTTAAGATTGGATTAGATACTCTTACAAACTACTTGACACTGGCGGAAAAAAATAACTAACCAGTTTTTGACCCGCGAATTCGTCCGCGTCGATTACCCCTTTAGGGGTCGATTTTCGAAAAATCTTTTCTTGGTGCACCCCTAAATCCTCTGTAGAATGTACATTCCGAATTTCATGCTTCTATCTACAGCGGTTTAGGCTGTGCGTTGTCTGTAAGTCAGTCAGTCATTCAGTCAGTCACAGAACTCTTTTATAAGTATAGATAAAAAAAAGGTTCTAAGGTGGCTTACATATCAAATTACAATTTCTTCCATGTCGCAACTTACGCTCCTACTCATCACTTTGTCACAAGTGAATAGACCTCGGTTGTTGTAGCGGTGCTTCAATATTTTGAAACGATTACCGAAGTTAAGGAACGTCCGGTCAGTGTTTGTATGGGTGACAGTTTGGTGGTCTTTCACCTTGAGCATCTCCTAGCTTTGGAAGGCACGTTAAGCAGTTGGTCCCGGATAGTTCCGTCGTATTTATTTATTTTAAGGTGACTTAAAAGTTCTCTGACACCATATTGACCACTAACTTGCCTCCACCAATCCGCCCTGGGCCCGCGTGGTGGCTAATGACCCACTTCCTCTACCACTATTCGTGAAAGGCCTTTCTTATGACAAACCGGATACCGTTGACTATTTATTAAGGACTAGCCTTGCGGTAGCATTTCCCCTCTGCCACGGTATAAGAACTATTGATCATGTGCATTTACATTCAATTTTATACCTTATCACTAAACGAGACAGCCTTTATTTGCCAAACAATAAATTCGAACGTTAGAACTCGCCCCCCGCAAAAAGTGGCAGAAATGTTTGTTAGTAGAATTACACGCGTAACTAGTCCACATATAAGTAGTCAAAGCCGGATACAATCCTCGTTATCGTCATAACTTGTATATTTTATATTCATGTTCACTTTGAACTCGCAATTATGCAGTTCTTTGTATAAAACTAAACTAAATTGTAAAAGCAAATAACATCATAAGCCTTATTTCCTCAAAACGCACTGTATTACACATGACTATAATCTCTAAAGTTAGTCTCACTGTAGCATAATGTAAGGGGGCAATTCAATTTTAGCTGAGAGCCGGCAAGTGTACTTCCATGTCACACATTCAAGGCTATGCTTGCAGCTAGTGTTTGAATTATTCAGCTTTATGATTCTACCGAGAAAAGTAATTAAGTTTTCCTTCGCAGAAGAGCTTCGCTTGCGGCCAGCACGCTGTTAATTAATCATTCTAGCTGTCTCTTTTCTCCACTTTCTAAAATAGGTTAATAATGCGGTTGTCTTTTTCGCATCCTTTCTGTTAGCTCCATTATTGAATAAGTAAATAAATTGCTGCAAATTTTAATTAAAAGAAACGTTCAGTTTTTATGAGTTCCAACGCAGTGGCAGTCAAGTTTGTTTGTGTTTTATTAATAAAGTCCCAGTTTTGTACGGAACTTGTGGAACTATTAATTTATAAGTTTTATGTTATGACTTAGCTGATGGTACTTTTCGTGTTCCTTATTTAAATAGAATAGTCAATTTCAAGTAGTGGAATCAAAAATAAAATTAGATATTTGAAGTGTGAGCGGGATAAAGTATTATCTGATATCAAGTCCAGTTTCCTACACCCATTCTCACTAGGCCCGAGTGGTAGAGACCACTACCTCTCACCCTAATTCGTGATAGGATATTTGCCCTGCAGAAGTATTCCAACTTATTTATTTGCGAAAGGACGAGATCAGAAACCGAACCAAAATTTTCGATACAAGGTGTTAGGGTAAACAGTTGCATTACTGTAAGGGGAAATTCGTAAAAAAAAAATTGGACTTCCTATACTAAATGCAATCAGCTGATGGAAGTTTTGTATGAAAAGTCGAAATTTTTTGTTGCGATTTTCCCATAGGTTTCTTTGGGAATGTTGTTCAGTATCAACCCTTAAAATAATGCAACTCTTTACCCTAACACCCTTTATACCTAGTTAAACTTAAAATATTTTATTCAGTATAGGAACTTGAAGCCCCTTATGTCAAATATTTTTTGAAGCTACCACCGCGTCTGAACGTGTTGTAGAAGATGCGCCAAGAAACTCTACAGCTAACTTATCAAAGTAAATATTGACGGAAAATCATCACCATCAGCTTTGTTCGGTACGGAGCAAAACAATACCCGTAAATTAATATGCGCATAGTGAATTTTTGCTAAAACACGTGTTGATTTTTCTTGCAATTTTGAAATCATTATTATTCGAAAGTTCATCCTAAGTATTCAGGTTGTAAAATTAAATGAGACACTTAAAGGGATGCTTCAGAGCATCAAACTGAACAACTTTCTCTATGGGACAAATATCGAAATCGCAAAAAAAAAATTTGCTGTCTCCTACATTTCAGTCGAGTTATGTTTGCAATGATGAATATTTTTTTCGCAATTTCAGTGTTGGTCCCATAGTAAAAGTTGTTCAGTTTGATGGTCTGAAACACTCCTTTAAGTAAGTGTCTCATTTAATTTTACACCCTGTATAGATAGATAGCTACAACACGTTTATTCATTCAACAGTGCAATAATAACATATTCACTATGTTTCACTAACAAGGCTTTAAAACATCTAGGAGAAAGATAAAAGAAAAGTGCAAAAAAACTTGTTTCTCCTTTTTAATTTAACTAAAACGAGCTTTACGTTGGACAGTAAATATCAATTATTTGGATGTTTTCCCAGAGAAAAGAGAAAAAGGCTGACGGCTATTTTGTAGTCTTCATTAGCGAGGGACAAATCCTTTCACTAGTATTTCTCGTTCTAATTGCAGCATTAGGGAGCAGAAAGAGCTATTATATAGCGCTGTCTGTCGGATCTGTTTTATTTTAAACGTTCTGAGCTCACAATAGCGGGTTTTAGAGACTGAGGGTAAAATGCTTTTGTTCCAGAAAACAAATGATTTATCGGTGAATGAGTGTTTTCGTTTTACTATTGAGGGGATTGAGAGTTTATTAGTCTCTGAGTTTCTATTAGAATGTTATTGATTTGAGATTTGTTTATTCGAAAGATCCATAAAATAGTAACATTAAATAAAAAAGAGAAATTTGAGATTAAAAAATTAGAAATTTGTTGTAAAAATATGCCGCAGTGACTCCGGATTTGAATGGATCACCTCGTTTATTACCGTGTGTTTCGTATTCTGAGACGATTAATTGATAATGTAGCCAGTGTGAGCGAAACTGTCGAGAGAGGGCGTTCGAGGAGAACTTACCATGACCATATAAATGGTCTTCTCCAAAAAGGACAAGTGCGCAGTACCCTCAACCGACAAAAGTGTATGAAGAGATGTATGAAAGTGGATGAAGTATGTCAGAACCGTAGTGTGCGTCGAGCCGTAGTCTTTGTCTACCCATGTGGGATAATGGCGTGAGTATATGTATGTATAATTGATTAATAAAAAATGTCTGTATGTTTTCTTATTCAGTTTTCTTTCGTGGGCACAAGGCTATTCAGCGGTATACGGATAAGAAGTCGCGGGTTTATTTTTTATCCCAAAGCAATTTCTGATCGATATTCAGCCTAACCATGTACACGTATGTATTGAAATGGGACCAGGACGAATATCTAAGTACGTCCGTTTAGACAGGATCGGTTTAACTTAGCGCAAGCGGATCTCATGCTCCATCGCGTGTAACGCCGATGGTGGATCCAAGCCGAGTGGAGCCCCTACTAATTTGGGATAAGTGCTCACGTAGCGGGCTCGACGATTCGGCTCCAAGTGGAAAATACCTTTGAACTCAAGCCTTGACGCGCCCCGCGACAAATAATGACTGAGGTTATATTTTTCCTCTCTTTTCTTGTTGGTTCTATGAATAGCGTAGTAGCTGCTGTAAACATCAAATATTACGTTCAACCTCTCGAGAAAAGTTCAAACGTTTCAAATCACGAAATTATAATTAACCCTCTAATGCATGAATTATGATTATGAAGGATGCGATAAAAATGTTTGATACTAAATATCTGTTTAGTATCAAGTACAAAAACCATAACAAATATTTAAAAAAATTTATGACTTTATTTTCAGAACCATATATGGCTTCATATGCATTCAGTCCAAAACTATTGCTGACATAAATGGCTTCGTATATGCGTGTATTTTTGAATGATTTAAATTATTTCGTCTAGAGGCCATATTTGGCTTCGTATGCATTAGAGTTAAGTTTACATTGTACATGTTTTACTGGTAGTACAAATAGTTATAAAAAAAAAACATCAGTAGGCCTACCATGAGTTTACACTGTAGTAAAATACAGTTGAACTACTGTAGTAAACGTCAGTTTTTGTATTTAATTTCGTACAGCGCTACTAGTGGTTACGTTGAGAACTAATCCTGTCATACAAAATTGTTGCCGCAACTACAGTAGTAACGGACAGTGAAAACTCATGGTAGGCCTACAGAAGGTAGACACATCGCTTTGATAAGTTATATGTCAAGATAGACAGTCGAAGCTACGATCGCGCCGAAATAAATATCATCGAACTCTGGGGTGATAAACCGTGTCGGTATACACGCACACAGAGACAAGTTGTATGACTTGTCTATGACGCCTCACGCACACCAACCTAAGAAAGTTGGCCACTGTTGTTTTATACGGTAGAAGCATGAGGCTCTATGTAGACATACCTTTATCTAAGACACATCGATTGATCCTCTGATCAATAATACTTGCGCACTCAAATTCTTGAGTGCACGCGAGGCGCAACGTGAGTGCATTTTGTCGTCGAGGAACCCAGCGAAGCATGCAGCCTGCTGCATAAACACACGCTCGAAACTGAAGAGCTAAGCTCCTTGCCACCGACGCAACGACAGATTTTTCCACGGGCTTTGAATATTGATGCTTTATAAACACGAGCGAAACCGGCAAGCGCACTTTTACCCCAATTTTTGTTTGAATTGTTACTTGACTTCAAGAGCAATTTGCTTGAGGGATTTTTTTACGACTTTGTCTTGTGTTTTGTACGCTTTAAGAATTTACTTATTAACGCTATAACATAGTTTGTTTACAAATCTGTAGGGCTATTTGTCGCCGATTGAATCGAAACAAGACCGATATCTTCATGTCTGTCCTGGATTGTGATTTTTCGATCATCTTAACCTTTGTCTAGACTTAATTAACTAATATTACGAAGCAGCATAATGAATAGATAATCCATTCATATGGCAGCATAGAGAAACACGTGACTCCTGTCCGTGTTTCTCTTATGTATGGCAGAATCGCCTAGAACTGTCAAAATTACAGACTTAAAAATTTTTCCTCTTTTTCCCAATTCCTCTGGACAACATTAATTAAGCCAAAATAATGATAGGAATTTCGTGTATTAACGAGGTAGACAGTTGCATTTCTTTCATGGGTGATTGTACTTACGATACTAAACCACTTTCGCACAGAAAGGAAGAAAATTTTGCTACAAAAACACAACTTTTCATACAAACGTTCGATCAGCTGATTACATTGAGTATGGAGAGTCCACATTCTTTTTCTGATTTCCTATTTGGTTTCTCAGGAAAAGTTGTTTAGTATCATGGGTACAATCACCCCTTAAAGTAATGCAAATGTTACAACCTAACAACCCTAACAACCTGTTTAGCTAAGTTAAACGTTTTTTATGATTTATTCAAAACACAACGGCAACTTATCTACATTGGAGCTGTTTCAAAGTAAAACGAAAGAGTATTTATTTTAACCACGTAAGGTACTAATTGCAAAAATATATTATCATTAACAGTCTAACGGTAGAAATCAGACATGCAATGGCCTCTAGAAGCAAATAAATAAATTGTCCTTAATTTAGACGTGGCACAGAAAAGAACTGGCTCCCCCGTGACGTGGCTAACATCTCCATTTGGACGGATGCCCGAGGCATAGGCTCTGCAAATCGATCGACAATAACAAATTGTACCCATTGAGTAGCCTTCCCAAAAACGAGAGACCTTTTCCTTTTAACGGTTAAGTGTGGCTTGGTAAGAGTGAGTTTTAGGAGATTACATTGGTCTTGGCCATTTTTATTTTTAGTCTGTTTAACAAGGAACAGATTTCATATGTAGGTATACTGGGTGATTTTTAATCACTTTCCAAAATATCAGATAAATGATTCAGACCATCAAACAGAAAAACTTATAATAAGGGAGCAAACCTGAAATCGTAAAAATGTGTTTACCAAATTATCCATATTTTTATATTATTATTATTTAAACAAGAAAGTTCTAGGATGGATTTCAGTTTTTTTTTTTCAAATTGTTTTTCTCTTGACCTCAATCCAGTCCTCAGGACAAAGATGAAGTCGAAGATGTAGCGAGCTTACCCAGAAGATGCCTATTCACTCGTACTTTAAAGTAATTCGAGCTCGGAAATACTGACGCAGTAGTCTGATATTCAGTAAAAGACCAAGCTTGATAGTAGGATAGGATGGGCAAGATGCAAAATGTCGACGAGTTTTCGCTTGAGTTTCAGAAAGGTTTCCTTCATTAGTTCCTTCAAGGACCAGTAATTAGCTCTTCCAGGAATTTTGGATCCGTCTTTAGACTTTCTTTTCCTGTTTGATCTAAAAAGGGGTAAGAACCTTGAGTTTACTGGTTTTTACCGCGTTTTTAATTATTTGAGGGTAGGTATACAGGGTCTAAGGGACAGCTCTCCGCAGACTGAAACGTTAAACTCAGATCATCAAACTGAACAACTTTTACTATGAAGCCTAATTCAGGCGGAAAAAAATCTGCTGTTTCATACAAAACTGTACCGGCCCCACTTAAACGTATGGAACAGCAGATTTTTTTTCGCGTTTCCTGAAGAAGACTCCATGGTAAAAATTCTTCAGTTTTATGGTCTAAGTTCACCATTTCAGTCTGCGGAGGGCTGTCCCTTACATCCTATATAGCTTTCTTTATTTTTTTCTATTTATATACTTTATTTTCTTACGTACTTTATTGCTTACTTTAGTTTCAATAATACTTTTAAAACTCTCTATCAGGAAACTACAGAAATACACTTTAACCTCACAATAACAGAACCGAACACATTTGTAACCCACTTAATAAAACTTCAGTAAAGTATTGACGAAAGAAAAATGTTGCTTTATTCTGAAAGAAGTTCTTTCTCGTTTCTTAGGAAAGGACCGCGGCCGGGAGCGATTTTCACAACAGCGTGAAGCTTTTAGAGCCCCTTTACCTCAGGGTTGCTAGATTTAAATTTTAAAATTCTCCTATTCAATTTTCTCTGATATTTTGGAAGCTATCGAGACAGTGCTTTTGTCAGAGAAAATGAATACCTTTAATGCAATGAGGTATTTTAATAAACACTTAAGTAAATGAATTCATTAATTTTTATGCATTTCAGCTTAATTAATGCATCAATCGAGTAGGTATATACTTAAATTAATCTAATATTTAAATCAAAATCAACATTAATTTAATACCAATTTATTAATTTGTCTGCTATTCAGTCTTCATACATTTCAGTTGATATTGAGCTGAAATTTGCAACAATCGAAACTAATGACATTATTTTATGAAAAGTACCTATTGTACCCAAGGCCACATTAGTAAATGTTTTCAACGCAATGATATAAAGTTTTCCCGAAAATATCGAGAAAATTCACGACTTTGGTAACCCTGCCTTACCCCACTTCAACACGAATGGCTAAAAATTCGAGATAAGTGCCTCTCTAACAATTTTGAATTAATCTTGAAAGAATTTAGCCTTTTGTGTTGTTTCAATACGTTGATAGGCAATTTAAACAGTTTAAGTTGGTTTTATTCAGATTAAAATTGTAATTATTAAATTAAAGGTATTTTTTTAAACATTTTTTTTTTGCCAAATTTTTGCTTGTAATTTTTTAAACATTGTGTGAAACTGTATAAAATCTTTTCACGCACTTACCACATGATGGCATAAATAATTGAAATTGACCTACACCTATTTTATTTACGCCGAACAGTTTGCTACGCTGTATTTGCTACGCTGTCTGTTACAACCTGTATACAGAGTCATTCTTAATATACTGACACTTTTTAAGGGGATGATTAGACCATCAAACCGAACAACTTTCTCTATGGGACCAACACCAAAATCACGAAAAAAAAAATCTGCTGACCCATAAATTTGGCTCGAGTAGATTTGCAATTTTGTATGGGACAGCTGATTTTTTTCTCGTGATTTCGATGTTGGTCCCTAGAAAGATTGGAGTTTCACGGTCTAATCATGTCCTTAAAAAAGTGTCAGCATATCAAGAAGGACCCTGTATTATTTATTATTATTTGGTTATAAGGGCTTGGTCAATGATCAAATAGCTACTGCGACCTGGATAGATCTATTGTAGCTGTCACCCTAGACCTAAAGGTCATTTCCTAGGCCCACGGACTTCATGAACCGTGTTATGCTTTTGGAGGGGAAGTCCCTAATGTCAGTAGGTGTTATTATGTATCCACCTAGATGGCGACTCGGGACACTCGAGGAGGTGTATAGGCGTTTCCTCTGCTTCACAGCAGAATCTGCATGTGGGTGAATCTACAAGCCCCATTCTGTGTAGGTGTTTGTTTAACTTGCAGTGTCCTGTTAAGGCTCGTACTAAGAGCCTTAAGTCGTTGCGGTTTAAATTGATGGCATCTGAGGTATGTCTGTTTGAAAAGCCGGTAGCAAGTTCTTTCGCATGCCTCAGTCCTGGTGTATCCGACCAGAGCTTACGGCTTTGGTCCACGACCCTATATTAACGACAGTACTTGTTTTTTTTCTCTTTAATAAATTTTGCACCGTTATCTATCTAATCGTACTAGTCAATAAGCTAATATTGTCTAAAGACTAATCATTGGTAAGCATGTGAGTAAATAATTACTTTTATGTAGCCTCTGAAGTTGTATTTTAGTAAATGTGGGGCTGCACAAATTGCCCCCGGTTCTTCCGGCGAGGCTTCGCAATTAACGCCTCCGAACATCCGGGTCCGGATAAGGGTTGAAATATACTGAGGTACTTTCAATTCTTCTCGTATTCTTTTTTAAATTACAAGACTTCTCTAGTCGGGGTGGAAAAGTAATATAATTTGCTTCGATTGGTAGTGGGGACTAAATTGTTCGACTTGACGGAGATTATCTTTATGGTCAATGCAGGAAAATTATCTAATCTAATCTTAACTACTATTTAATTATAAAAGTGTAAGAAGAGCGTGATATACAGTAGTAGCTCAGTCATTTTACGGAGTTTTATTAGGCAGGGCCCTTATTACTCCCGTAATAATTAATTGGACTTTTAAACTATAACCTGCACCATTTAGGGACAAAAAGACTATCTTAAAACATGTTAAAAAAAATCGCTACGCAACATAGAAATCAAAATTGTGTGTCTCAGAAGGCTTTTAAATTAATAATATTAATACCAATGTGTTCATTTGACTTAGATTTAACAATATAAATCATTTTTGAGCAATAAAATAGGCATTGAAATTTCTCATTTTTAATATTTCATTAATTTTTTTCTTATTTCATTTTTATTTTCTCATTTTTTTTTCAATATTTTTGTTTACTAAGGTAAACAAAAATATTTACACCATGTTTGAAGTGTGTATAATGGTAAAGCTTTAAATATGTGCAAAAAAAAATTTACCATCAGGTTTTTTTAAAACGAAATAATAGCTAAATTTTAATATTGGCACTGTAGCTGACGTGATTTTTTTTTTAATTTTGGTACATTTCTCGGCTCAAATTGGCTCTTCAATATTATAACGAAAAAAAATATCAATTCCTAATTAGTCCCGACTCAAACCGTAAAATGACTGGGCTATAGTTTTGTATGAAACAATAGATTTTTCCCGTTTTGTCCCAAGTTTTTTTTCCCTTTTGTTCCCAAGTTAAAGTTGTTCCGTTTGATGTTCTAAATTCACCGTTTTACTATTTGCCAGGCTGTCATTTACACCCTGTATTCCGACACAATAGTTGTATAATCGAAAATTAAAAAAATGTTAACGGGTTCTCACCGCGCGTTAATAATAACCGCGTAACTCTCAAAAACTGTACTATACAATAATTGTATTCATCACGTAATTAAATACATAATTATATGTTTTAAAATTAATGCATGAGGTATGCCCCAGTCTTACCAAGAAGCCTATTAACCGAGATCGTTGTACCACTGTCCTGAAAATTCGACTCGATTGGTGTTCGATATAGCTATACGAAAATATACAGTGTAGGTACAATACACCATACAATAGTTTTTATGCAAATACATATAGTTCAAAGCTGCATGACGTTTTTCTTAAGGTGGTTGCAGAGGGGTCAATACAAAACTTTGACGCACAATACGCGTAGACGGTATTAGTATAAGTAACTTTGTATATATGGAATTTTTTTTTAGAAAATCTAGATGCCGCGTCACAAATAACATTTGCAATTTATAAAATAATTACAAAGACTAAGCTAACTAACTAAGCTTTGAAATTTTTCATACAAAATTTTAAAAGCTTTATATCTTCGTAAATATATTATAAATTGCAAATGTTATTTGTGACGCGGCAACTAGATTTTCTAAACTATTTTTCCATATATAAAACATTACTTTTATTCATTCCGTCTACGCGTATTGTGCGTTAAGCTTTTGTATGGACTGAAAACACCTTAAGAAAGTGTAGTTTAAAACGTATTTTGTATGTCAATCGAGTAGCCATTGACATTTTGTTTTTTTCACCCATGTTCCTTAGGGAAAGTTGATTGGTTTCATTGTCTGTTGTTGTTGTTTTAGAAAACTAGTGGTGGTATACCGTACAGATATTTTATTGTTTTAAGCCCAGTCATTTTACGGAGTTTTGTTAGGAGAGGTGGGAAGTAATTATTAATTGGATTTTTAAACTGTAACCGGCACCATTTAGTGACAAAAAGACTATCTGAAAACATATTACAAAAAAATTCACTACGCAACATAGAAATTAAAATTGTGAGTCCCAGAAGGCTTTTAAATGGATAATATTTAAACCAATGCACTCATTTCAATTAGATTTAACAATCTAATTTATTTTTGAGCAATAAAATAGGCATTGAAATTTAAAAAATTAGGTTTTTATTAGCAATTACGAATGTATTTTTCAAAACCTTCTAAGTAGACAAAAATATTTACACCATGTTTGAAGTATGTATAATGGTATTGCCTTAAATATGTGCAAAAAAAAATTCGGGCAGCTTTTTTATAACGAGAAAATAGCTACATTTTAAATTTGGAACTGTTGCTGACAGGATTTTTTTTTTAATTTTGGTACATTTCTGAGCTCAAATTGGCTCTACAATACTATACCGAAAAAAAAATATCAATTATTAATTAGTCCCGGCTGAAACTGTAAAATGACTGGGCTATTTGTTCTTTAAGTAAAACATTGAACATATGAAAGAGTTCTAAGTAAGTAACGCTTCGTTACCAACCCAGTCCACTCCCGTCTTGGCCTGTTTGATAAGCGCTTAACTATCCAACTTGAATAAAGTGTCTAGTCTTACAAATGTGCCTTTGACCGAGAAAATTTTGACCTTTAACATTTTTAAAGACTATTAAAATTTTCGTTTCCACGGAATTTGCAAAGGTACAAAGACTATCAACTTATAATTTGGTATGGATATTTCTATTGACATCTAGGTGCTAACTTAAAAAGGGTTTTTAGCAAATCAACCCCCGAAGGTGTGAAAACGGGGTTAAAGTTTGTTTGGGTATTTCGTACGATGAACGTAATAATGTCGATAGTGTTGCCCATTTCTTTACTTTTCCCTTTATTTTAGCATGAAACTAGTTTTATCATAAATTTACAAACCTTAACTTAACATTTTATCATAGAGTACTATAATTACTACCATTTTATGTACAAAATAATTCATGGATCCTTAAGGCGCTAATGTCATGCACACAACAAATAAGAATATATTTTATTGTTTTTATTCTAAGACAGATTTACAGCATCAAACACATTCTTAAATAACTGTTAAGGTGGTTTCAGTCCATACAAACGTTTGACGCACAATACGCGTAAACGGAATTAATAAAATTAATATTTTATATGTGGAAAAATAGTTTAGAAAATCTTGTTGCCGCGTAACAAATAACATTTGCAATTTATAATATAATTACGAAGATATAAAGCTTTTAATATTTTGTATGAAAATTTTCAAAGCTTTATATCTTCGTAATTATTTTATAAATTGCAAATGTTATTTGTTACGCGGCATCTAGATTTTCTAAACTATTTTTTCACATATACAAAGTTACTTATATTAATACCGTCTACGCGTATTGTGCGTCAAAGTTTTGCATAAAATTGACCCCTCTGCAACCGCCTTAAGCTAATTACAAATCTCCTCCTCCATATATTCTCTATTTCTGCACTTAATTAAAATACACGCTTCATTGGAAGTGTAGAGTTAAAGTTAGTTAAATGCTAGAGTAAATACTTAAATAGTCATCAGTTAATCAAAGAAGATAATGAGCGTAGCAGTCTTGCTACGGTATTAGAGCTACGCCTCGTAGCGGAAATGCTACGAGTCTACTACGAGCGAGTCGTGTTTTGTAGTATTATACTTAATTATAAAATAAACCCAGACATCTGCTTTTATTGCATTTGATTAAAAAAATATATACAGGGTGTTAAAGAAGTAAAAAAAAATTGAGAACTTTTTAGGGGGTGGTTTAGACCATCAAACTGAACAACTTTCACTATGGGACCAACATCGAAATTGCGAAAAAAAAATTTTGTCCCATACATTTAGCTCGATTAGATCTGTAGTTTATTTAGTACGGAATATCGCAAATGCATCGCATCATGGTGATTATGGCAAATCTCCTCATTTTGGGGGAGGCCTATGTCCAGCAGTGGACGACTATCGGCTGATATGATGATGATGATGGAACATCCGATTTTTTTTCGCGTTTTCGATATTGGTCCCATAGTGAAAGTTGTTCAGTTTGATGGTCTTAACAACCCCCTTAAATGTTTATTTGTATTTTCGTAACACCGTGTATACTATACTCCATTACAAATAGTAATGACATTTTAAGGCTATTTTGTAGGAATTACAGAAACAGATATTTAAAACACTTTCTCTCACTTATTCTTAGAACAGTATTGGTAAATATAATTATGTCAGATAGTATTTGTAATGTATTTATCTTTCTGATAAATAATAAACTATATTTGGTAATCAAAATTAGCCAGCTGTAACGAAGTATTATTATTGAAGTATTTACTTCGTATGCGCGACCACTGAAATACGCGTGGATGTCATATTTTTGTGAACATTAAATTCTCAGTACATAATTTTTGAAGTGAAACCAAAACTTTTTTTTAAGAATTTAGAAGACGAAAATAGTACTTTCATATTATAATAATTATCTAAAGTGTTATAAAACTGTAACAGAAGTGTTACTGTACATTGAAGATATTAACAAAAAAAAAGATACGATATGGTTTTTAGGTGTCCCTGATTCCATATCACCAGTTTTTGGATTTTTTGTCTGTCCGTTTGTTTGTCCGTTCGTTTGTTTGTTTGATCAAGCATCACGCAAAAACTACTGAACCGATTATGATAAAACTTTTTTTGTTTGATAGCTTATGATCTGACTTAAAATCGGGTATATAATTTGTGCGGACAAAGTCGCGGGTTAACATCATCATCATCATCTTATTTAAGAGCTACGCTCTTGTCGGTGGAGTTTTCGCCAATCCTGTCTCCTTAACGGACTCCTGTCCTCTCCTGTCTCCTGTCGGGTTAACGCTAGTAATAAATAAAATGGTGAAAATACGCATGAAAATGTGTACTTGTACACACGGCGCCACATCCAGCTATACAAAACCAACATAAGCTGGCCGCGCGTAGGTCGAGTAACGTTTACGTCGCGCGGCCAGCTTATGTTGGTTTTGTATATAGCTTGAGTGTCACCGTGCGTACTACTTTAATTTGGTTATTATAATGCGGGACAAAAACTATCGAGTCAAAACAAAATTATAATACCTTAAAAAAATAGTTCAGTTATAATAACATTTTCAACCAAATACATTATTAAACTAAACAATTATTTTAATTTAAAATGGAAATAAACATAATAGCCCTCAGGTGAAGTCTAATTTAGTAACGTTTCGTTAAAATAAGTATGAATGTCATAAATAAACATTATTTAAATGTGGCAAACATTTACATTTAAAATTAAACAATCTCAGACTGTAATTCAATTTACTCTGCAAATATTATACGCCATTACGGGCCCCGACTCGATAATTTAGTCTTTGCTTTGCCTATGGATTTATTTACTCGGAACTGGAAAGCAAAACTTGAGAAATGAAGGAAATTAAATAAGTTAACTTTTATTCGAGGTGTTGTTTGTTTATTTCACTTTGATTATTGAAACTTTATTGATAATTTTCTCTTGAACTTTGACGTCAATTTTTAATTTGCTAAGTGATGCTGATTGAATTCTCTTGTTAGGAAACCTGTACCATAAGATAACCAGTTATTTGAAATGAGTGTAAGGCAAATTAAATCTAAATATCTCGAAAGGATTTTTATCGCGCTTTTAGATAAAAGTATGGTGTCCTTCTTATTATACAGTCGAATTTTAATGGGAATGATCAGACCATCAAACTGAATAACTTTCTTTACCGACGACGAAATCATGCAAATAAATTAGTCCTCTTGAAAAACCGAAAGCATATTATTTGAACTCTATATGTATTGGGAACATAAGTCCGCGATATTTCGGCAAAGTTACAACTGCCTGAACGGAATGACTTAAGAATTGCAGGTAGATTTTTAAAAGTAGATAAATCTGTATTATCGGGTACTCAAATAAAAAAGGCGGCATGAACAAGGTATGGTTCATAGAAAAATGTCGAAATTATTTTAAATAATCTAGAATTACACATTTTAACGGGTTCTTACCACGTTTTGGTATATTTGAGTTCCCGATATTTCGGCAGTGTTACAACTGCCATAATCACGGGATGACATCGGGAAATATCGGGAACTCAAATATACCAGGACCCGTCAAAATGTTTAATTATAGATTAAATAATAACCGCGTAACTCTCAAAAACTGTATTAGTTTAAATAGAAACCGTATAAAACCACCTCGTCAATCTAGAAAAAAATCCCCACTAGCATGAGCGTTGCTCTTAGATTTATAATGTATGTAGGTAAACGTCGTTTTAGTCACCCAGGAGTAAGTATCTCTGAGGCAGAGGAGTTGTTTGCCCAACTACCAGCACATGAGACGGTATGCTTGAAGAAAATCTAGCAGCGTTTGACATTGCTATTTTCTTAGTATACTAAGTAATTATGTCAACGGTACTCTAGTTATAAAGAGCACGACATAACTTAAACGCCGCAAATGTTGTTTTTGTGATGTGCTTTGGTGCTACTTAATCAAATGGACAGAAAGACGCACGTTGCATTCGTAATAATTTATTAATCTCTTAAGAGATAAGCTCGCCCTTTGACGTCGTCTTTTCTATTGTTAATGTCAATGTGCCTGTGAGTAACATAAAGTGTTATAATCATAATTAATTTATAACGAAAGATGAAAAGTGAAAAGTCTTAAAATTATTACTTATATAGCATATGCTCACGACTATATTCCCCGAGGGGTAGTCAGAGATATTCTGAAACCTCAGCACATCCACGTTTCACTAGTAATACCGAAACTCTGTCCAGTGTGACGGGGAGTGAGCCCGTCGCCACTTGTAATGGACAGTGGGTACAATACATGCCTCGAAATTGAAGCATGCGGGTTTCCTCGCGATGTTTTCCTTCACCAAAAAAGCCAGTGGTGTTACAAATCGTACATAAATTCCGAAAAACTCATTGGTACGAGTGGGCCTGGACGGGGATCGAACCATCGCCTCCTGCACGGCAGGCAAGGTTACTCGCCACTGGACCACCACGGCTATTTTATTATATATTATTAATATAATTTACTAAATATATTAATAATATATATTACTAAAAATATATATATTACTAATATAATTTACTAAAATAATTTACTTTTGTAATAAGCTGTTGAATTGCCTAGTAAAGATAAAACAAGAACACAAAATGATATCAACAAGAAATGCTTTGTATTTAGTTGGTACTCTGGTATAGTTTGCTATTCTACATCTTCTTCTTCTTATCCTTTTCTTCTTCTTATCCTTCATATCCGATCCTAATAAAAACCTGAAAGTTGGTGACGATATCGACGTTTGGATGTTTATAATATAATTACGCCTGAAAATTTTGGCACACAAATAAAATATGTTCTGGATTAACATATAGAAAACTTCTTTAGAGTGATCACAGACAAAGTCGCGGGCAAAAGTTAGTTTAAATTAAACCTGACTCAGAAGAATTATTCCTAGAACTTATTCCCTTTGTTATAACTCGCTCTTTGTCATATTTTAATTTAGGAGTATTATGGTTGACACGGCTCAGTAATAATAATTATCAAGTAAACCACACGACAGATTACAAACAGACCACAATCAGTATGCTACACAAAGCTCGAAGGCATTGAAGCCCGTGTTTAATACACTCCACAAAGACATTTGCTACGCCACCCACAGTATCTAGGAGACGTATTATCTAGGACCTAGATAATACGTTTTCCATGTTTAATACCTTTCTCTGTTTCAAATAAAAAAGCTTAATTGAAACTTTTCAAAGCACAAAATATTAAGTTGTTCTTCTTTTCGAGTCACCATTAGTTATATCGAATGACAATCAGTCATGATGTAATGGAACGATTCCTGCCAGTCAGTAATGGTCATGTCGAGTCTGACAGCCCAGAGTCAGAGTAGATGGCTAGCATTTCACTGACTTGTCAACTGGTGATACCTATCACCACTTGACACATCAGTGAAATGGGTAGCCAACCCACGGAAACTCTGCAGAAAAAACTGAACCCCTTAGTTGCAGTAAGAAAATTAACGCAAAAACTGAAAACTATTAGTACAGGATCGATAACTGAACTTTTTTATGATCATATAAAAATTACTTTAGAATTTACCGGCCTCTTTCAAATTTGATTTTGTATCAAAAATAGAAAAAATTTACAGATTTCATAAGTCGGAAAAATCATTGATACAAAAAAATTTTTAAACTACAGTGTGTAACAAAACGCATATTTGAAGAGTTGATTTATTGAGTTTATACCATCAAACTGTACTTAACTTTCAGTATGGAGTTAATACAAGAAAAAAAAATCTGCTGTTTTGTACAAACTTTTTTTTAAATATTCTGTCACATTTTCCGTCCCGTACGTAAAATTTTGTTAGTGAAAGTTGTCAAGTTTGATGGTCTAAGCCACACCTTCAAATATTAATAGGATATTTTAGCGGAAAAAGAGTCAATGCAGAAGAAGACCAGTATAGCGTATAGGTGAAATAAAATGTTGATGTATTGTATCAGTAACTGCGTGCAAAAGCATAGCGCAAGGTGGCACATCCCTACTATACGTGACACCTGAATGTTGCTTATTATGTGTGTGCGTTTCAACCGTACGTAAGCATTGGGTACCTCTTCTCTCCTATCTCTATTTCGAGCACAGGATCAACCCGATGATTACCTCGGTACTGTGCGTCAATCAAGGATCGCAACTAAGCGTCGGTTTGCTCGCAAACAGAGCAACGCATCGAAACAAACGCTACGACACAAGCTCGTCCAATCAATTAACCAATCAAACATTGTTACGAACGAGCCCACTAAGGCTGGGTATTTGCATAAAAGGTGATCGGGTGCCGAATTTTGCATATAACGTTTTTTTTTTGGCATAAAGTGGAGCATAAAGTACCTATAGATAATAGGTACAACTATAAATTAATTTTATCGTCCTTACGTAATAAGTAAAACCAGAAAGAAATGTATTTTGAAGAATATGTATGTCGAGGTACCGACAGGTTATGGACAAGTTTAAGGTAACTTGCTATTGATTTCCAAAACTACAAAGGACTTCTGCTTCTCATATTTTGAGCTTGTTCTCATTATTTATTTAGATCATAACTCATGTATGACATTTCATTTATTTTGTGTCAGATCAAAGATCAATAGTCAATGATAGTATAAACCATAAAGAAGTCCATAGTTAAACAGCAGCAGTCATTTAATATGAAATAGAAAAGACTAAAAAAAGTGATGATCTCGATATTTTCTGGATAATTTTATAAGACAAAGTGGTTATCCCTTCTCACCGCGTCTATTTCACGGAAAATCTTAAACATTTATTCCTTAATCTTACAGACAGATACAATAATAGGTACCTACTCCATTTTATTATGTTGTATTATTATACAAAAGAACATAATAGGTAATGTTTTCCAATCCACTTAGAGTTTCTAGCAACTATCCAGAGCTTAGCGGTCTCTTGTGGCTTTTATTGTTAATAATTTTTCTAATTTTAAAATTGTGGCGTTCATCTTAGTGTTTATTATTTTTCAAATGTCTAGTTAAAATAGAAAAAGTACTAGACTTTGTACGGCTATACTTACTTTACTACTTACTACTCAGACTTACTTAGAGTACTTACGTACTCTGTACGGCGGAATATTTGGTGACATAAAAGGTTTTTTTTTTGAGAAAAAAAAACTCTATCTTGAGCCACCATAAAATTCTTCGTTACAAGAGCTTCGTTGTAGACCAGGGAGCAGGTAACTGACACTCGACTACCCAATAGCAGATCGACAACGCGACTCCCTTCTTAAACTTCAAATTTTTTATCGTTATAAAACATACAATTATCGAGCTAATACTCAGTTAGCTCATTAAAGTTAATCGTCCATTAAATCTCTTGCTGTCACGTATTGTCTTGTGGACGTAGTAAAATCTAGCAAGAGATTTAATGTAGAATTAATGCTAATATGCGTTTCTGCAACTGAGTGTAAGACTCCTAAGCTTAAGTGAACCTTATACCCTCTATAAACCTAAGTTTAGCTAACTATCGAATAACAAAACCCAGAGCTGATCTTACTTTGTACCGAATATTCTCGGCAAAGTATCTTCGCACAAAGATATCGGAACGATCTATTGTAACAAAGCTAGTATCCGTGGCATTTATCTGCTTTGTAAGACATTCCTTCAGTCTCAAATAACACGAACTACTAGTGTCATCACAGAACTTCATTGGATAAGACATCCTTTAGTAATATTGTTTTAAGTGCTAGTCAGGTTTAAGTAACTTTCTTAACTATTTGCGAAATCCTGGATACCCTAGGGCTAGCATGCCGTTTACGATAAAATGAAAATACCGTCGCGCTCGCATTCGCATACGCCAAGTAACAAAGACAGAGATAGGTAGGTACATCTTGATTTTGTCGTTTTCTCAGGGGTGTCATGCTAGGCCCTCTACTTGGTGCAAAACAAGGATTATAAATATTCATATTCACTACTGACTGAGCTATAGAGCCGTCAAAGTACCTACTTATGTATTCTATAAAAATTTCTAAGGAGATAATCAGACCATCAAGCTGATCAACTTTCTATATAGGATCATCGTCAAAAAAAAATTTGCTGTTCCATACAAAACTGCAAACCTACTCAACCCGAATGCCTGGGACGGCAGAATTTTTTTCGGGATTTATATATTGGTTCCATAAAGAAAGTTGTTCATTTTGATGGTCTGATCATCCCCTTTGCGTGTATCGCAAATATCGCAATTGTAGGTAAAATTTGTAACTAACAGACCCTACGTTCCTCTCGGTAAACTACATACTTCTTTAGTTTCCAACACAAGCATTATTGCCTAAAGTGATTGCCAAGTATAAGTTCTCTAACGTAAATTATTTACAAAACCCTGGATACTTTTAAAACAGTTTGCTCATACAATATTGTGAGGCAACCGACGAAGTTTGTATGTTAAACGGAATTTTTATTCCGCTAAATTTCCAACTCACTTTGGGACAGTTTGTAAAGTGGGAGGTTTTTGGGTTACCTACTTGCATCGGCGGAACTGAAACGAGAGTTTTTTATTTGTTTTACCTTTCACCACCCACCTCTCCCGATCAGCACGATACCTACACTTCTACTATTAGTAATACAAATATACGAACATATTCTCTTGCCAGTGATCAGAAGCTTTGCTGTAACTACCAATCTGGCACTTTTTTAAGCGTTCCTGCCTATATAGGTATATTTTTTTTTAAATCAGGCATAGGCCCACCACACATTCCCACCGCTGTAACTCCTGTAAGCCAGGATCAACAGCGGCGACTATTCACAACACTGGACAGTGAAGTCCAGCGAGCCCGGGGATGACTCTAATCTGTCTTGGAACCCGCAATGAATTAATCAAAGAAGATAGGAGGAGTAGGAAAACGAAATATCCGACTTCCCTCCATTGCAAACGGGAAACAGCAATAAGAAGGAAAAAACATGGCTATTAGAGAGCCAATTCCGGAGATCATTTATGGCAGTGTTGAAGACACTACCGCAAAAGCACCAAAAATACAAAATAAAATAAAACAATAGGAACCTAACATTGTACTGAAACTATGAACTATTTTGCTTTCAGTAAGTATGGCAAAAATATCTGAACGCACGGAAGTTATCCCTGATCGCAACAAGATCCATGTAGTAAGGTACTCCAGAAAACAATTTTATTGAGTCAAACATGGTCTGGCGCTCGGCGTACCAGAGCTGACACTCCCAAAGAATATGATGAATATGCCTACATAGGTATACGCAAATTCTTTACAAAGGGTAAATAAATTCTCAAATTCTGAAAACCGATACATAATCAATTAGGCACTAAACTAAATTTTCAAAGCTAATTTGCATGAAATTCGAATTTTTATAAAGATAATATCACGTTACTCTAATTTTTAGTTTATTAATATCGTCTGTGGTTTGTAGAAAGTATTATCCGGGCATATAATAAAGTACCTACGAAAAAAAAATGTATTTTCGCTTTTTCTACAATAGCCCAGTCATTTTACGGAGTTTTATTAGGAGGGGTAGGAAGTAATTATGATGGGACTTTTAAACTGTAACCGGCACCGTTTAGTGACAAAAAGACTACCTGAAAACAAATTACAAAAAAAATCGCTACGCAACATAGAAATGAAAATTGTATCTCCCTGAAGGGTTCTTACTTAATAATATTAATACTAATGCATTTTTATTAGATTTAACAATATAAGATATTTTTGAGCAATAAAATAGGCATTAAAATTTAAAAAATGAGGTATTCATTAGAAAAATACTAATGTATGTTTCAAAGCCTTCAAAGTAGACAAAAATATTGACACCGCGTTTAAAGTATGTATAATGGTACAGCCTTAAAAATGTGCAAAAAAAATTTCCTTTAGGTTTTTTAGAACGAGATAAATGCAAAATTTTAAATGTGGGGATGTTGCTGACGTGATTTTTTTTTAAATTTTGGTACATTTCTGAGCTCAAATTGGCTCTTACAAAACCAAAAAAATATCAATTATTAATTAGTCCCGGCTCAAAGCGTAAAATGACTGGGCTAAAATCACCGACCATAATTATTACGCAAGTAAGTAAATAGTATAATGATCTTTCTTTCAGGTACCTTTATCATTTTGGCCTCTGTTTCCATGCAAACCTTATTTATTTTCAAACGTGCTGTTTGTGCCAATTTTGGTAGTGTACATCGTAACTAAACCAACTCAAAGACAAAACCGGAGCTGAAGCTAAAAACTATTACCTACAGCACAGTCTTTCAAGAGAAAATTAATTAAGTTTACTCTTAATAATTATTTTGTAGCAGGGTTGTACAAAATAGAGTGAATAATATCGTAGCAGCGCCCCTGGGACCATAGTCAGTTTATCCTAAGAACTCCCGACATCTAGCTGTTTTCACGCTTATGGCGTTTGCATAAGAGTGTTCTCAAAGGACTTAAGTAATGTGATAGAATGGACTGGTCCTTATTAATTAATCGCTCAACTAGCCGCCTCTCGGTCGGCTCCGGTTACCTAGTTAGTGTATCGCTTGTCATTTTATATGTGTTATATTATTGCATCGAAATAAATATCAATTTATTTTTTTAAATGTCTCCAGCATTTATGTACCAAAGCATATTATGTTTACGACTGTATTTTCCGAGTCAGAGATATTCTGAAAACACAAAACATTGTAGGTACGTTTAAATGTTGTGTCCTCAATTAAGAAATTCCTTACTAAGGTTATCTCAGAATTATCGTTAATATTCATTATTTTACACGCTTGTTAAAACCATTTTGATGATATTGAAAACGATTAGAATACCTGGGTTCCGAAAAACAATTAACAAATTAAAATCTGTTTTGTACTGAAAACATAGATCAATGATAATATTTTTGTCAGAATGTTGTTGTTGCTATTGTTGTTTTTATGAAGTTTCATGTTATTGTTAACATTAAATGAAGTCATTTAATTTGTTTTTTTTTTAAACCGTAAACTTCAAAAAAGGAGGAGGTTATTCAATTCGACCTTATATATATATTTTTTTTTTTCGCGGATAAGTTCGTCGTTTATGAACCGATTTTGATCATTCTTTTTTTGTTGGTTAGAAGATATTCCAAGGGTGCTACCATGACAAGGAAATCAGGATCTGATGATGGCAACTCAGAGAAATCGAGGGGAACCTTTGAAAATCGTAGTGCCGGCTAGTACGTTTGATAATTTAAAGCACTTATATTATATTGCACTAATGAATTCACCACTGAAAATTGTGAAATAAACAAAATTTTAACAAAAAATTAAAACCGCCTTCAAAAAAACTAAAAAAACAAAAAAATTATATCGCAGCCAATGACTTTTTCGTTCGCATCATAAGAACATTAATTTGTTTTATACAAGTCGGTGTCAAGCCAAGCCAAAAAACGAATGCAAGCCCTGTTGCGAATCGTACTGGCTTGACAGCGACTTCGATAAAACAAATTAATGATCTTGTGATGCGAACGAAAAAGTCATCGGCTGCAATATTTTTTTTTTTTTTTGAAGGCGGTTTTAATTTTTTGTTAAAATTTTGTTTATTTCACAATTTTCAGTGGTGAGTTCATTAGTTCAATATAATAGAAGTGCTATAAATTTTTTTTGTAAGCTGCGTCCAGCCTGAGTAGCAAACTTTGAAAATACGGTTCGTCATACAATAGCACGGTCTAAACCTCTCTCTGATCATTTTGACCAATCATCTAAATATCTAATCAAATCAATAATCAAAATTAAGTTTCACGTTTCACACTAGTGTTTATAATCTGAATTCATGACATACACACACAGTGAAATCATGTTGCTACGACAGTGTACTATAATAACTAACGTAATTGCTACGGTATAGTAATTATAGTACTCTGTGCTACGGTGTTACGGATAGGAGCAAAATATATCTAAATACGTAGATACAGTTTAAAAAAAGTGATAGTTAACACAAAATTTTATTGTTGATTTTTTTATTTAACAGTATCATAAAATTTTTATGCTAAATCTCAGATATCATTAAATAATCAGACTATTTGTTACCCAATCAATTGTTTCGAAACAAACTCGAATTTTTTTTAAAAATTCTTTGTGCAGTGAAAAGAAGCGACGTTCTCTTTTACGTAATCAGAAGAAGCTAAGCCCTCTTTAAAGATGCGGGTAGCGTTCAGTGCGGATCTAATTTAGGTCCGCGATAAAACACCCACTCCTCTACATTTCAATTTGAAACAAGGTGTGATTTTGAACATTATTTTATCTGAAACTAACTTCAAAGAACTTAGTCTAAGTAATGTGGCTCTAAATCTTTTAGGAAACTAGTTTACTTACATTGATTTTGGGTTAACTTTTTATTTTTCTTGCGTGACCTTTATAAGGCTACCTTTTAGGGTGAAAACGGAACCATATCGTGCCTACGTTATTCGTCCGTCCGTCGATTATAAACTCAGACCATCAAACTGAAGAACTTTCACTATGGAGCCTACCTCAGGCCAGGAATCCAGAAAAAAAATCAGTTGTTTCATATAAAATTGTTGTACCTACCCGGCTCAAATGTGACTCAAATGATAAAACAACCGATCATTTTTTTTTCATGTTTCCTGTGGTAGGCTCTATATGTAGTGAAAGTTGTTTAGTTTGGTGATCTAAGTTCACCCTTTCAGTCTATGGAGAGCTGTCCCATATTGATGTAACTTTAATTATGACAGTTTTTGTACATGTATGAAACCTACCGTTTTTCGCACAACTATTATCTACGGCCCGCAACTTTCCAAAGGATCCATGCTCTACAGTATAACAAGAAAATAATAAAAACTGGCCAAGTGTGAGTCGGTTTCGCGCTAAGGAAAAAATTAAATTTTGGTATAAGTTAATTTTTGTTGCGTCGTGGTACGAAACCCTCAGTGAGCGTGTAGTCCGACTCACACTTGGCCGGTTTTTGTCCTTTTTCAGACGTCTAGACTTGTGGATACCTACAAGTTCGTTATTGAGTTAGACCATTACGTGCATGCACACTGCTACTGCTTTGGAGAGAAATTAAGTTGTAAATAACATATTATTATCATAGAGACTTGAAGGAATGGCACTAAGAGGGCAGGTAGTCACTGGAAATTATTAGCTTATATATAACGTATACCTAACGAATTGAGTGCGACTTTTAATGCGAAGTGCTTTCAGGAAAAAAAGATATTACATTTCTCGACTCAGTTATTCACCAGTTTGAGATATTACAAAAATATATTCAACTAAAAATATAATTACTGACAATTTACAATCATCATCACAGCCTATAAACGTCCCACTGCAGGGCACAGGCCTACCCTCAGGGAGGGTGTATGGGCATTAGTCTACCACGCGTGCCTAATGCGGATTGGTTTTTACAATGTGGTCACTTATTATTTATAAGAAAAATAAAATTATCTTTTCTCGAATATTCGTTTGTTTGGTACAAATGCTCCCAATGAGAACGCACCTTAAGGAATTTAATCTAGCTGTAAAACGTTACGAACAAAAGACGACAAGCACAAACAAGAGTCTCGAGATAGCCTCGATTAAACACTAACAACAGCATAGAAAAGTCATTAACAAGAAGGTGCAAGAAATATAATTACTTAGTTAGTACCTACTTGCAAAATTATTTTTAATTTGACAGTACTTCACCTTTAATTACACATA
This sequence comes from Agonopterix arenella, assembly GCA_927399405.1. Lineage (NCBI taxonomy): Eukaryota > Metazoa > Arthropoda > Insecta > Lepidoptera > Depressariidae > Agonopterix > Agonopterix arenella. The sequence goes on along the minus strand of OV656691.1, from coordinate 14,619,201 downwards.
AAGGAAAATAAATAAAATAGTTAAAAGAAATAAAGAAAATGAAGATGTTGCCTTTTCTGTTTCCAACATAATTAGAGTTAGAAAGAGAAGGCAGGTGATTTTTATATCTTAAAATTAAGCAAAGATTTTTATGGTGTTCAAATTATTTTTTCGCGACCACTTTTGCCATTATATTTATCTTCATGCTTTTTTGAAAACCCTATCCAAATCAGTTTAGTAGTTTTTAATTGATGCGTCCACAAACAATCAGACAATTACTCTTGTGTCAAAATGGTAGCATAAAAGTACTCTAATATATATATACTAGCGATAATCCGCGACTTTGTCCGCACAAATTATATACCAGATTTTAAGGCAGATCTTGAGTTATCAAACAAACAAAGTTTCATCAAAATCGGTTGAGTAGTTTTTTGGTTAATCCCCCTCATTTCTTTTGATTCGCAGACAGACGCCATCTTGAAATTATATAGCCTATGTTACTCTCACAATTTTTACAAATCTAGAAAAACCTCATACTTCAAAATCCATCAAGCCGTTTAGGCTGTAGGCCGTGACAAAGAAATAGACATACAAATAATATACATATGCTCGAAAAAAATGCCCCTCCTTCTGGCGCAGTCGGGTAACGAAAAGACAACAATTCTAAAGATGGTCTCAATGCATTCTACGTACGTACTTATCTACGTACCATAAATATGATTTGCAAAATTATCTTTTTAAATGTTATTATATGTATAGATAAGCATTTGTTTGACTTCATCGTTGGAAAGGTCCTGAATAGTTTAGATTCTATAGCACTGCAGTAGACGTGGATTACTCAAGTCGGCAATAATGTTTCAAATCCTCTCTCATTTGTTTTCCTTGTAGAGAGCCAGTAATGAAGGCTGCTGCGTCAGTTAACTTCCTACTCTTACTGTAAAACGGCAAATTTATTTACCATCCTTCCTTTTCTTTAAACGAGAGAAAGAGATACAACACTCAAAAGTAAATACTACCCGCACAGAACGGTGGACATCATGAAACAAGTCACGCACGCTGCCGATGTAATTTAGCATTTCCCAAAAAGTGCCTGTAACATTTTCAAGGGTCAAAATTAGTTTTGTACGAATTGAAGCTAATGATATCCGTGTCAGTTTAAACTGGTTAACGGACTGCCACAATTTTTGTTTTCATGAAAAATATTGTCGTATAACAACCATACCCCTAAGTTTTCTGAAAGTTCTGAATCAAAGAAAAAGTCTCTCTATATTTCCTGGAATAAATGATTTTCGTGAACAGTTCCGCAATTTCGCTGAAATATTGACGCTATAAAGTTTGCAATTTTAAAAGAGTAATGGCAGATTCCAGGTGCTTGCAATCACTATTGGAAAATTTAAATAAAATGAAGCAAGATAAGCAAATGCGCTCTGAAACCGCGGTTCATCGGAAACTGCTATCCAATAATTGTCATATTAATTTACGTTATGATTATTTCTAAAAAAAACTAAATTATAACTCTATTTAATTGTGTAATTCATTCATTTTTATATTTTGTTGTTCGTTTGGAGCTGGAGGTGCAAGATTGGATTGAGATGGCACACAGAAGAGATGGATGGTGTGTTTTGCTGCCGGACCCACTTTGGGTCCCTGAGCCAAGCCAGTGCAGTAAGTTTGTATGTATGATATAGTTTGATTCATGTGAGAATAAAGTAAACATAGACTTAGATAAACTGCTACCAATAAAATAAAATAAAAATAAAAACTTACTTTTGCTTTAAACCTACTTATTGCTAAAACACTGTTTTCAATGACTAAAAGATTTCCAACGTTAATTTCGTTAAAATCTTATATTTAACAGACATTCCAAAAAGGGTTGGCGGTTACTCCTTTAAGGCCCGATCCGACCAAACGCGAGCAAATTTTATTCTTAGATTAAGTCACCGGTTACCTTAGAGTTAACTGATTTTGCGTTTTACAAACCCTAATCTATGAATAAGCTGAGAGTAAATTTTACACGGCCCATTTTGACGGTGTAAAACTTATAACGAGACTAATGAAAATTCAATGTCACATAATTAAAAAAATTAAAATAAAATGAAACCTAACAAATTAAAACTGTATAACCTCACACTGCAATAAATACGTATACAACGACCTCTTTCTTTAGGTGGATTATACATTCGTTCTTTTAGTATGGGTTTAGTATGGTAGACGGCAAATGAAGTTATTTCGGGGTTAACACTAGGAGTAAAATTGTTCCTTGTATAGTTACTCTTCTATAAATCGAAGTTTGGTCGAATCCGACCTAAGAGAGCGTACGAACATAAACGGTAAGTAATTAAATGTCACTTTGCTGATCTCATAATGCCATTTGTACTGGCAACAGCATCAGTTATAGTCGAATATATAAGACTCCCATTTTGCATCTATGTCACGAATAGGTTGTTTGCGTGGCTATAACACAACAATTTTACCCGACACACTAATACCAAGGAACGCAAGGCTCAAATGGCATCTATTAATCTCGTATGATAGATCTGAAGCGTACAAGAGCTACATTTATCGTACGAAGCGTAGGGCTCAATGAGTTATGCGGGGCACATCCAGCGCAAACGATCGCAGACGCCTCGGTGCATACGAGATGTGTGCAAATTGATCGAATACAAATATCCTTAGATATCCCGTTTAGCTGAAAACTAGATGTTATTCAATATTATTACACTGGGTACCTAAGTACACAGGTTGTGACGAAGTACCCTAAATAATATTTAAAGGAGTGCTTTAGACCATCAAACTGAACTACAAGAAGGCGGGCTACTGTGGAGGAAAAGTCGAATAAAAATTTTGAAAATCGGCTGTCCAATACATTTGAGTATGTTTTATCTACTGAAGTTTTTTATAAAATATAGATGATTTTTTTCTCGATGTTGTTCAGTTTAATGGCGAAAGCAAATACTGAAACGGTGAACTCAGACCATCAAACTGAACAAATTTCACTATGGAGCCTACCTCAGGAAACTGGAAAAAAATCAGCTGTCCCATACATAACTGTTGTACCTACCCGATTAAAATGTATAAGACAGCAGATTTTTTCTCGCGTTTCCTGAGGTAGGCTCCATAGTGAAAGTTGTTCAATTTGATGGTCTGAGTTCACCGTTTCAGTATTTGCTAGGCTGTCACTTACACCCTGTATAAACCGAGGTAACTTGAAGGTAAGAGAGCGTAGGCATGTTGTTTTAGTAAATGGTATACAAATAAGAAATAACCTAAATCAATGTTATTTCAGCATTCTGAAAATTACAAAACTGTTTACTCTATACCTAACTTTCTACTATAACAATATTAAAAAGGGAAATAAGAAAAACACAATTAACGAAACAATTAGAACTAACAAAGGTTATTTTAATTTGATTTCTACTCTTGTGATTTATCTTTGGGTACATAGGTATAGCTAGGGTACAGGTATTTGGAGTAGGGAATAGGGATATTGGCACGCGGGGCGTAAAATAAGTCTCAGGTGTAGTTGATAGCTTTTATACGCCAAAACTGATAAAATATGCTCCTCGCTCAAACCCGACCGTTAAGGTTGGTTCTCACCGGAATTATTAGGAGCATTCGAAATTCTATCAAATCCGAGTATAACGGCAAGTATGCGAGTACCTATAGCTTTGGACTAACGTCGTCTTGAACTTTCAATTGTTTTTTCGGTTAATCAAATAATTCCCATCCACCCACTACTGGGCCTTCGGACCTTCATTTTGATTGCATTATTTATCACGGTTCACTGCCAATCATACATCTTGTAGTATCAAAATTAGGTCTCGGAGTAACCGAGCGAGCACTGTATATAACCCAAAAGGTAAAACAATCCATCTAGACAGAATTTTTGCTACAAATTGCACCAAAATGGACGTCAAGACAGTTTCCACCTTCCGTGTATTCCATTATCATTTTTTAATTCAGTATCACAATTTTTTTAATTCTTTCAATCTTCTTCTGTCTAGGTAGTCGATGGCATGTCATAGAGATTAACTTACCAACGTGGTGATTAACAAATCAGCGTTAGATGCGTGCTGAATGCCCTCGTGCGCCAATGTTACTCTATGTAATGTAATGTTGTATTTTAATTGTACTTTGTATATTTTGTTTTGTTTAAAAGATGTGTGTTTTAGAGTTTCTGGCCGGATCTTCTTTCAACGGAACACCTTCCGACGCGGTGGTAGAGTCAAAAAATGACGTCAAAAAGCTATGTGATATTATTTTGAATAAAAAATTTTGTATTTTGATGATTTTAAACATAGGTATCGGTTGTTCATTACGTCACTCCACATGACGTAAGGCTCTTCTTGTTTCATTCTTTCAATGAGACCACCACTGACCACCAATGAGACCGTCATAGGAGGCACAACATTGTAAATTTTAAACAAGTATTACAAATTTTTATGTAGTTAGAAATAGGTGAAACATCTATTCTGTTTATTATTAATGAACTTTTGAGTGTCAAGTAGTTAGTGGGAGTGCTATCCCAATCTCAGGGATTGTTTTTTATCAAGAATAGGAAGAGATTGGGCATTGAGGAGCCTCGTGGCAGGCAAAAATGTAAACCGCTCGAACACCACGCAGGACAAGTGCTCGTGTCAGAACCTGCAACGTGACTCCAGGTAAAACATCATTGCGTGATTTAAAAACCCGTGTGTTCGCTTCGATCGTTGCCGGTGAGAACGCTCTTTCATCTCAGCTTCGTACAAAATTACGAAACTTGTTATTACTGCAATTATTGTAACCCTGTTTCAGCACATATTGTCACATTTATCGTTAGCTATTCGGTAACAGAAAGTTAGAATGCCTTTGTACCAAAACCGACGTCAGGTAGATAGTGTAGTTTTAGGTAAGTACTTGTTTTCAACGAAATAAACAATAAGAGCAGAATTTTGCATAACTTTTATACACATAACATTGCGTATTGCCTTTCGACGGGGTTAGAAACTATCAATCGCAACACAACTGCATCGTGAAATAAAAGGTAATCTGAAAACCATTTGGACATAATCTACCTTTCACCTATCGGTGGCGCGTAGGAGCGTCGGTGTTGCGTTGCGGAGAGGTATGGACACCCAATTATGGGGGTCCGGGTTCGAATCATCCAATGAGTTTTTCTGACTTATGTACGTAATATCGACTGCTCTCAAACGGTGAAGGAAAACATCGTGAGGAAATCTGCATACACTGAAGAAGAAATTCTGATGTGTATGTGAAGTCTACCAATCCGCATTGGGCAAGCGTGGTGGACTAATGCCCATACACCCTCCCTGAGGGTAGGCTTGTGCCCTACAGTGGGACGTTTATAGGCTGATGATGATGAATAAAAAATAGACATGGACAAAAGTAGTAATGTAGGTTTTTACTTTTAAAAATATTCGAAACTGATTGAAAATTGTTATATTGAAAAACTGTGACAAATTACGGGTCTTCTCTGGGTGAGCTCCTTACATCTTCGACCCCATCTTCATCCTGAGGACTAGATTGAGGTCAAGAGCAAACCCATACGTAATAAAAAAAAAAAAATTGACTTTTAAATATTCTATAGCAAATGAATAGAATAAGAAGCCGATTTTAGTTCCTATAACCTGGACCGCACCATGAAATGTGAAGCTATAAAATATACTTCCGCAACTGTTATTATACCCACTGTAAGATCCTATATTATATCCAATTGCATCACGAAGAACTTAAGGTAATGCACTCAAGCTCATCTGACCATACACATTGATATACTCATCTAAATTCAGTTTGTTCGTGACTTGGAGTTCAATTCAGACTCCGCTCCCAGCTAATTTGTACTGAAACTGCCACTTCAAGATCGTCACGCTCGTCTTAATTTGCTAAGATAGCGAAACAGGTTTAACTATTAGAAATTTATAGATAACTAGGGTTAACCCGCGACTTCGTCCGCACAAATTATATACCAGATTTTAAGTCCGATAATAAGCTGTTAACAGACAAAAAATAGAAAAATTGGTGATATGCAATCAGGGACACCTAAAAACAATATCGTAACTTTTTTTTTTTGCTAATATCTTCAATGTACAGACACACTTTCTGTTACAGTTTTATAATAGTTTAAAGCTTCAAGTTTTATCAGTTTTAAAACTATACTCGTCATACTTTAAAAAATCGAAATATAAAATATTTTTTTAAATCTTCACTCCGTAAGCTAACATTTTTCGTTGAGTTCTTTTTACAGATTTAAAAAACCCGTGGCATTTTATAGTTTTATAGGGCCGAGTACTGCAGGGGATCGGTTTAATGCTGCTCCCGTTCAGACTGATCCGGTTTAAGCGGGTTGGATCCAGTTTGCTAGCTAAATAATAAGTCTAGACTACACGGAACACGGGACTGAACGTGTGTTACTTTAGAACTCGTTTAAAACGATTTTATACATCTACAAACGTAGAAATTTAAATTTCAAATGTTTGGTAACAAAAAAGGCATTTTTTATTACAAACAGATATATTTATGTAATATCCTAACCGCATCGAAGCAAAATTTTATTCAAAAGGTCAAACTTTTGCCGGAACGATTGGATTTATTTGTGACCCTTCGATTATAAATTTGATGACAGCGCCGGACTTCTATTGACATTTGGCTTGCTCATAGAAATTCTGCAGACGCGTGATCTGAATTCTGATGACGGGATTAAGTCGTCCTTGTGCGACCAAATTTGGCTTCGGAGACCTTCCCTATGGCTCCTAATTAAGACAAAGCTAATGGAAAGACATGTCCAAAGACGCTGAGCTAGTCAATTAAGGTGGCGTAGAATGTAAACATCGCAGAAGAAACTGTAACATAAACTTTAATTGGAAGAGCTTTACCAAACGTTAAGCTGTCTGGAATAATGCTGCTGCAAAATTCTGCCTGACGACTGTTTCAAGATTACAACTTTCATACAAAGGTAATCAAAATAACTGATTGTAATAACTAACAATAAAACTATCTTAATAAACTATACAATAAATAATTAAAGTTTGCGATCGTGGCGGGCTCCTGGAATATCATAGGTTCATCTTTCATCTTTTCTTTCTTTCTTATTTTTTCCTTTTTAACCTTTGTCGCCTATAAATATTTCATGAATTAGTTATAAGTTCTTTTTCTATATTATAATTAGTTTAGATCTAGTTTAGATAATTATTTAGTTTATTTACAATTGTGTATCTCCCTTCTCGGGAACATTTAAATAATTATAACATATTTTTCATTAAAGTCTTATTGTTATTAGTAATTACCTAAGTTTGTAAAAGCAGGATCATAAGCTGACAGCTCGTAAGAAGAAATCGTATTTATAAGACCATTAAATAAAATTCTAACCTTCAATGTTAATATAAAATTTAACGTAGGTAAGTAGATCATTTACCTAAAGTAGGAACATTAAAGAAAGTACAGATTCTAAACGATAAGATTAATTAGAGAGGACGGTCCTTGTGGGCGACTCTCTGTCTCATATTATTGCATCTCAAGCCAGAAGCTCGGTGTTTTCTCCTCTTAATTAAAGGAAAGGTTTAGCGACCCTCCTCTGAGCGTTTTCTTGAAATTACTTAATGTCGATTGAAGTTAATTAACTTCAGTTATTTTAATCGAGAACTACAGTAATTGAAACGCCCCAGACGCCATTTATTTCGTGAGCTTATTTAATATGTTTTTCACTGTGTACGCAGTATATGTATGTGGTGCTATTTATGGCACAGAGCGCGATGTTAAAAGCGACATTTCCTCATCGTGATGTATGGGGATCTTGCCTGAACAGTAATGAGAAATTCCGCTGTCACTGCTTTTTGTATGACGACACGGGCCGAAAAGCACTTTTGAAAGCGTACTTTGATATAAATGTTATGAATACGACACATATTGATATGCGACTTTGAAGTTACAATAGAATTATTGTACTTTTACGATCTGGAAGGAATATGATGAAAGAAAAGTGCTTATAAGTATTTAAAAAAATTGAGGAAAATCTGCCATAAAAGGCTGGGGAAATATTTTTTCAAATTTTCGCTTTAAAAGTGTCGTTTTATTTCCTCGGAGAAAAGAAAGCTTTTTCGCATCATTCTAGTTCCAAAGTTATTTTGTCAGGAAAGACTCAATTTTGTGTGAGGCAATAACATTTTCACGATAATGCTGAGACGATACTTTTCTTTACTTTTCTATCCTCTTTTATATGAATACTATGAGGAAATATAAAATATTCTATGAATACATTTGTCAAATAAGCAGGGAACTAAATAGTTACGCATTTTATTTAAAAATAAACAAAATGTAAATAATAATTATTTCTCCGCCTACGAATGTGCCACGAACATTGTATAAAATACATACATATATACATACATACGTATATAAAATACATATACTTACGCCTGTGTCCCATTGGGGTAGGCAGAGACAAAATATGGGGGTATGTAAAATACAGTGGTGACTAAAAAAGTCTTATATCACAAAAATAAAAATCTCTACATAATTATTTTACATCTAAACTGTTATAAAACTGTAACAGAAATTTGTCTGTACATTGAAGGTTACAATATGGTTTTTAGGTATCCCTGACTCCAAATCAACCATTTTTATATATAATTTTTGTCTGTCTGTTTGTTTGTTTGTTTGTTTGTTTGTAGGAAACAGCATCACGCAAAAACTACTAAACCGATTTTGATGAAACTTGTTTTGTTTGAATAGCTTATGATTTGACTTAAAAACTGGTAAAATAATATAATATAATAATATAATTTGTGCAGACGAAGTCACGGGTAAACTCTAGTGTTATATAAAAGTGTTACGCGCGAAATCACACACCGAAATAGGTAGGTAATATAGACATTCGATAACTGTTATCTTATTCACCTTATACGATATCCACGAGAAGGAATGGAGTGGTCCATTCTAAGCTGAACCACCCCTAGCAAACAATTTGGCCCATTTATATGACTATTTTGACTTATAAAAGTTATATTACTGCAATTTCGTCATATACTGCGGAGTACGCCAACCCGCGCCGCGATAGCGAAATTTAACACATCCATCTGTCAAATTTAGTCTTTTATCTCTTTCGTTTGCGCGCAAAAAGAAAGAGAGCGGAAGCGTGATAGCGCTATATCACGCTATCGCGGGTTGGTGTACTAGCCCCGCTGATGCTTTGTGCGTCTAATGTTCGGCTATACATATACGAGCAAATTGTTATTTGGGCCGTAGTCGCAGTATAGTAATTAATACGCTTGTTGGCTGCACCTTTATTTTATGCATACATTAAGGATAATAGGAGTGCGTGCAAAGCAAGCAAAATGATAGTACGGAAAATATTATACTGTAATATTTTAAGCGCCAAATATAGTTTAATTTAATAGTAGAAAAAAAAACTCGTAAAAGATAATACTTTTTCTAAAAATGCTTATGGGTATTGTAAGCTCTTTGAGATATTTAAGTGATAAGAACTTTACTTTCTTTTGTTCATTATAGTGCATCATGCTGAAAATAAACGAAAATAATAAAACAACACCAATAAATAACTTTCATAAATTTTCGAGCGTAGAAACTTTCATTATGTTGTGTTTTTAATCCAAGTTCATGTAAGACCTTGCAAATATGATGTCTGGTAGAAGATGGACGTCCTAGCTTAAAAACTTATGTGAATGGTTCGATATAAACACCACCTTACTGTTCAGGGCTGCAGTCTCTAGGGTTCAAAAAGCCCTAATGATAGCCATCCTCCTATAGGAGATGGCACCACAAGAAGAAGAAGTTTAAAACTGTAACAGAAGTGTGTCTGTACATTGAATATATTAACAAAAAAGGTACGATATGGTTTTTAGGTATCCCTGATTCAATATCATCAATTTTTTTTTATTTTTTGTCTGTTGTTTGTTTGTGTGTTTGTTTGAACGAGTATCACGCGAAAACTACTGAACCGATTTTGATGAAACTTTTTTGTTTGATAGCTAATGATCTGACTTAAAATCTGATATATAATTTGTGTGGGCAAAGTCGCGGGTTAACGCTAGTTTTATATATTTTATACCTATTGCAGGAAAGAAAAGGCCAAGAAACAATTTGCAACAGGATGTATAGCAAAGTCTAAAATTATACATTTCACATCGTTTCGTAATAACAGAGTTAGTGCAACGATTTTGTTTTTAGAACTAATGTTACGCAGAAATTATACAGTTTACATATTTCGCGACATGCAAGGGGCGTATCGAATCGGACGCAAACCTTAAAATGTGGCGTGCTGACTCCAATATACTTCGAGAGAATAGGTAAGTAATACCTAATTATTAATTTACCATTAATTACTATGTTAGAATTCAAAGTTGTCATGATTTTGAGCATCAAACATAAACATAAACATTTATTTCCAAAAACGCATGCATTTACAGAGTGAGAACATCACAGCCAAGTGTTTGTAACAAAGGGGAGCGTGTTGTTTCTCTGTGGTTTGTAACTATAAATCGGAGTTGCGTTGCAGGTCTGCTATTAGGTGGTCGCGTGTCGGTAGCCTGCGCTCCGGCCTGCCACGAAGCTCCACTACTTTGTGGTGGCTCAAGCATGTCAAGCCCATTTGCTATTTATAATGGAGATTGGTTTTAACCAATCTCCAGATTTTATGATTTATCATCGACACCAAGATGGAGCCACAATTTTATGATTGGAACAATACATCGCGCGTGGTAATGAACTTTCCCAACGCATAAAACAATTGAAGAAGTTTTTGATAAACATACATTTCATATTTATAATTAAACACGGCCCTAAATAAAATAGGTCAGATAACACAGACTCAAGATTTTGAGAGGAAAAATGTTACGTGTCATTTAGCGGAATCAATCATGCGCTTAAATTTACTCTCGCAGACCTCGAGGGTTAAATGTAGCGAAGCAAATCACTTCGTAGGTTCGCATAGTGTTATTGGATATTCGACATTATTGGGTACAGAATAAAGGCACATCATAATGTCATAATAATAGTTTTGACAATCTTGAGTACATAAAGTAGTGGCCCACGCCGGAAGTATTTCGGAAAGAAGCCGAATGTTGCTTTATAAATGCCATAACAATGTTTTCCTTTTTCTGGGAAAACATTATTATCCTATAAATATTATTAGTGCGAACGTTCGGATATTTGATACTTATTACGCTAAAAGAAGTCTTATTGGAATTTACGCTGGTGTAGAGCTATTTTAAAACTTAAATTTATACAAAATTAATACAGAGATGTATGAGAACACAGATAGAGAATGTAAAATACGATGTAATTTTTTCTCGATGGGAGGATGACTTTTTTTAAGGGAGACTCAACGTCCTCATTGCATTGCAATTTGAACTATATTATGCACGAATAAAGTTTTTATCCAAAAGATCTTTCCAACCATTAACGACAAGGAAAATGTCTTCGCAAAGTTAAAACTCCGCCTGATGATCGTAACAGGTAGAACGCTGATTTTTCACCAACAATAAACGACAAAGACCGCGTTTATACGTTTCTTTTGCAAACGCAAAGGTACGAGAATTACCCTCTCTTTGTGATGCTAATTTTAAAACCAAGGAATTCATTTTTTATTCATAAGTTTTTCTGCTCCAAAGCCTGCAGTCGGAGCATCCGACTCGTTTGCGATGAGTTTGAAGCTGAAGTCGTTCATACAAAAAGTTATAGCTTTTTCTACGCGATGCCAGTCCGCGTTGATTTTGGATTACTGAAATAAATCTTCTCGAAAAATTGGTATGACATTTACATTACTGGAACAGTACGTACGTAGTCAACAGTGTTTTATATTATATCACTGCCTCCGTGGTCTATTAAGAGCATTGGGTTCTCGACACGGTCGTGGTTCGATTCCCACGGGGGACACCTAGTGCTTTGTCACTTTGTGCGTTTTGGTTAGGACATTGCAGGCTGAATCACCTGATTGTCTGAAAAGAAAAATGACTCCGTGCTTCGGATGGCACTCTAAGTCATTGGTCTCGGCTACTATCTCTGGTGGTAGTAGTCGTTACATAAAAACCACGTCAGAGGCCGTAAGGCGTTATGAAAAAACTCTGACACCAGGGCTCTGCCCACACAATAAGATCTTAGAAACTACTGAACGGATATTCATAAACGTAAAGTTGTAAAAACAATGGTATAAAATGATATAAGGCAAAATTTTATTTCCAATTTATGTCGAGCAGATATTGTAATGTACAGAACATTACAATAGCAAATTTTTCGTTATCAGTAAATACTCTTTTATAGTCTGTAGGCATATAACTACATTGACAATGTACCTATATAATGTTGACAACAAAGGAAAGGACCCTACGAGAGAGCAGAATTACAAATAGATACTGATCTCATTCAAGAGTGGGTTTTCATTGCGAAGAGCCAATATTCGATACTTTTTTTCCCGAGTGGCACACTTTTACATTTGGACTGCGTTCCTCATTGACGATTCAACCCTTGCGCGGTCGAACAAACTGGATTAGCTCGGGACATGTTCGCTCGCAAGGGAAATAAATTGATTTTTTTTTATTTTGTTGTGTTCCCAGCTCGCGTCCGCAATAACAGGCCACAATGAAAAATAATAACGCACGCAAGATTGAATGGCGGAAAAGTGAAAGCGTATCCGGATGATTTCAATACAGTTGTGTTGTCTATTGATCAAGCATGATGCAGATTTGAAGCTTATCCTACTTTGATTTAAATATATTTCAAAAGTCTTCAAAGTAAACAGAGAATTTGTACGAATGTTGAAACGCGACACCATATTGAACCGGGATCCAAAACTAAATCAATAGAAGAAAGCAACGCCACAGATAATTGAATACCGTAACAGATACTGCACTCAACCCGATTTCGCGCGCTTTTTCGAATATCGAACTTTGCGCTTCAGGAACGAAAACTAAAATGCGCCTTAAGTCAATGAGCGACAGCCTGCACGGAGTCGCGTGGCTAGAGGTCTCTCGAGTAGACGTCTTTCGTTCGGTTCGCGATTTAGATAGCCACGCGGCTCCGCCATTTTATGGCGGTTTCGGGTGTGTGTTTTTGTTTAAACACAGAGCTTTGAGATCGCCATATCAATTACCGTACAATGAACGTTAACTTGAATTATAATAATATCTTCAACACTTGATACTAGCGAAATCTTTAAGGAAACGCCATTTAATAAAAATAGAATAGACAGCCTGCACCTAAAGGAGGCACTTCACTCTCGCGAGAACTTCTCGGCGAGAATTCTCGGCGAGAACTTTCAAGGAAAATTACTACGGCTTATGACGCCACGAGAACAATGAAGGGCATCCACAATCTCGTTTTCGGCTGTTCTCGGCGAGAACGAAGTGCTTCCTTAAGAAGATAATGACTGTCAAAGGTAATTAATTATCGCAACTGTCAAACGTGAGTGACGGTGCACTGGCAACGCTCCATTAATAAAAAAGTTCATACCTGTAACATTTTCGTAGTCTGTGGCATATTTAAAAAAAACAATTTTTTTTAAGGAAGAAAACAAAGGAGTAAATTGGTTCATATATTCAAGAGATGTTCGTAAAGGTACTTACTAATTACTCCATTACTTCAGTACGGTTGAAATTTTAAGTGAGAAAATCTAAAGGACCAAAAGTGTCTAAGTCTTTTGAAAGACTGGCAGTTGTATTTTTTTTCAGAAGCTATGAAAAATCTATCTAAACTTTTTCATGTCGTTAGCAGATCTGGGTCTAGTAAAAAAATGTCCGTCGAGGCTAACGCCATATGTGCTCATATTGATTGGAAGCATATTCTGTCACTGAAGTATTTTTGGATCGCTGGACCTTATATTCGTTATCCTATTGTGTAGTACGAGTAGGTATTGCAGTGTTCGATACTAATATTAGCTTTCGTAGACGGGCTTGTAGAAGGAATACTTATAGAATTCTTGATTTTAATAATATTTATTTATTTATTTTTATTTATATATTTCAAAAAACGCATGCATTTACAGAATGAGTAGATCAGCAATCTGTACTGGAGTTTTCTGCCTCACAGACAATATATACCTACTTACATCTAATCTAAACTATTATAAAACTGTAACAGGAAGTTTGTCTGTACATTGAAGATATTAACAAAAAAGTTACGATATGATTTTTAGATATCCCTGATTCCATATCACGAATTTTTGGATTTTTTGTCTGTCTGTTTGTTTGTTTGTGTGTTTGTTTGTTTGAACGAGCATCATGCTAAAACTACTGAACCGATTTTGATGAAACTTATTTTTGTTTGATAGCTTATTATGTGACTTAAAACTGATAAATTATGTTACTTACGTCTTACAGAAAGGTTATGGTGTAGAATACCTAAAACCGGCAGGAATGTATGAGAATCATGTAGATAGGTATGGATGCAAATTCAAGAGGTGAAAGAGATTATGTATGTAAAAATAGTAGAAGTGGTGCGCCCTATACTCTAACCTCTCGGAAAGAAGCGTGACTTAATAGATAAATAATAAATAATAATAAAAGACGTTTATTCAACCACACTTACAGTTACAAAAGTAAGAACAATATAAAAAAAAAAATAACTAGAAGTTACACATTTTTGCAAGTGCAGTAGAACAGGATAGAGTCTCAGCATTACCTACTGCTGTTTTTCAGTCTCTTCCTGACGACTCAACTGCCCGAAATTGCCCGAACGGACTACTTAATAACTAACATATTAAAAATTAAAAATGTTTTTACAATACAAATCGTAGGTAGTGTAGTATTTTTTATACTAATATAACTGTAACTATATATATACGCTTAATAAATATACGCTTCACTCTTGTCTAAATCAAAACTAGTTGAGATGATTTGGTTTCAATACCTACACTTACCAACCAGCGACGAGACGGGACCAAGCAAGCGTGAGCAAGACAATAACTTACAAATGAAAGCGAGCTATATTGCCCATCCACATTCTCGACTTATCTAGACCCGCATCGGCTCACTGTCACATCTATGAAAGTGAGGCATCAGCATAACAAATTCCTTTACAACAAAAACGTACGCGTACTAAATTCCCGACTCAATACCAAAATAAACAGCAGGATCTTTATTTTCTGTGTTCAAATACAATTCAATTTTCTGCGAGGACTTTCATGTTAGTTCGCGGACTCATGAGTGCATATTTGCTCAAGGGATAGAAAATCCTTGTCTGGGAAAATTGCCTCTGATCGGATTGGATGACGGTGCGGAGTCGCCGCCCCGGTTGTCATTTGTTTAGTGCTAAACTTTCAATCCCTCCCGTTTGCATTATAGACAGTTTAGCTATAAACAGTATGATTATTTGTCATTTATATCGGCCCAGGAAAGTATAAATAAGTAATACAAGTAATGATTCCCGCGCTGGGTCATAATTGGTCCTACGCATTTAATTATCGATTCAACGTGGAAACGTGGCCAGCATTATGGGCACTTTCGGGCCAGGTATGACCAGGGTGGACTTTTCAATTATATATTCTGTAGTTCTGTTTAGAATGGTTAGATTAATGTTTTAATTGTTCTAGTGTTTTATTATTTTATTTTGTTTAATGAAAATAGAACAAAATTATACATTAAAATATGTACCTATACATATCTATCTATACTATTATAAAACTGTAACAGGAAGTTTGTCTGTACAATAAAACTGTAACAGGAAGTTTGTCTGTACATTGAAGATATTAACAAAAAAAAAGTTACACTATGGTTTTTAGGTGTCCCTGGTTCCATTTCACCAATTTTTGGATTTTTTGTCTGTCTGTTTGTTTGTTTGTGTGTTTATTTGTTTGTTTGTTCGAGCATCACGCAAAAACTACTGAACCGATTTTGATGAAACTTTTTTTGTTTGATAGCTTATGATCTGACTTAAAATCTGGTATATAATTTGTGCGGACGAAGTCGCGGGTTAACGCTCGTATTATATAATATGTATAAAAGTCAGTGTGTTTGTTATTTTTATTAAATAAAGTAAACATCGAGTATTAAATCGATACCTTTATATTTAAATAAAGAGGTGCTTCAACCGGTAGAGTACTTCACACTCTAGTTTATTTTGTTCTTCAATTTTCAATAAACCGTAATTACGAACCCGTACATTCGCTTTTTCAATAGAAATTTAAATAGAGCTCATGCTACACATTTAGTTAATTAAAATTTGGATTTGGTTATTATTTTGACCGGTATGTGCGTGTATGTATGTATGTATCTGAGTAAATATTATGTATGTATGGTCATCTGTTCCCTCATATATTCACGTGTTAATCGTCCGCTAGTTATACAGGGTGTTACAAAGGTAAAAATAAACATTTAAAACTTTTAAGGGGGTTAGTTTAGACCATCAAACTGAACAACTTTCACTATGGGACCAACATCGAAATCGCGAAAGAAAAATCAGCTCTCCCATACATTTAGCTCAAATAGATTTGTAGTTTAGTATGGAACCACAGATTTTTTTTCGCAATTTCGATGTTGGTCCTATAGTGAAAGTTGTTCAGTTTGATGGTCTTAACCACTCCCTTAAATGTTTATTTATATTTTTGTAACACCCTGTATAGGCTATATGAAGTCACATTAAATGGAATATGGCGCCCTCTAGAGGAGATAAAATCAAGAAATAAAAAAAAATAATGATGCTCTGTTAGGTATCAAATGAAAGGGCTTAATTGAAAATAATAAATAGAGTAAGCACCAAAAATAATTTAAATAAAAAATAAGTTCAATAACTAAAACCCGACTATTTATTGAAAAATCACGGTCTAAAAAATATAAAAAATCTGTCTAGTTCGAGTTGGGCTACTCGCGCACCTAGGGTTCCGCACCACACAATATATAAGGTACAAACATTTGTTTTTGTCCGGTACCATTAGCACGAAAATCACACTTGGCCGGTTATTATTATTTATTGTTATACTGTAGTCTTCTCTATAATCTCACCAAGTTTGACGCTTGTATGTATTACCGTTTTTACCATAGAGCGAGAAGAAAAAACGTTGATAAAAACTAGTTCCTTGTATGGGGACCCCCCTTTATTTTTAACTTTTTGACACTTTTATTATTTTTTGGCAAATCCACTTTAATAACACACATTCTGTGAAAATTTCAGCTATCCTAGCTATTACGGTTCGAATGTTACATCCCTAAATAGGTAGGACAGACGGGCGGACGGACGGATTTCCATCCGTCCGGATGGACGGACAACGTAGGCTTAGTAATAGGATCCCGATTTCACCTTTTGGGTACGGAACCTTAAAAAAGATAATAATTATTCTCATTTCAATATTTATCATCTATTAATTTATGGTTGGTAGTTATTAACTGATTAGACTGGCACGCGTCAGTTATTATTGGACAGGTTGTTATTCAACGCGAAATTATCTCTCATTAGCCATTACATCAACTAGTCAGCGCAATTTGTACAAAACCTGTCAGTGAAAATAATGAGGCTCTTTACAACGAATTGAACTTCGTTAAATTTTCAATGTTTAGAGTTTAGAAACTCTTCTTCTTCTTCGGATTCCTCTCCATAACTGAAGGTTGGCAGTCAGCTCTGCATATCCCTGTCTATCTCTAGCTATAGAAACTCTAAGCGATGAAGTATTTAGTCTTTGATCAGCCAAGTATCAACTTGCCACACTCGACTCGGTTGAACGCAGAGCCAGGAGGCTCATTGGCGACAGTAAGCTGGTGGAGACCAAGCTTCATAGCCTATCCCACCCCCACAGAGTAGCCTGCTTGTCGGTTTTCTACAGATTGTACTTCGGCGAGCGTGCCCAAGAGCTTCATGAGCTCATCCCGCCTTCCCCTTTCTACTATCGGACTTCCAGATGCACCGCGGGATATCACCCCTTTTTGGTTGACATCCCACATATCCGCACCAAGCGCCTTTCTGAATCTTTTATAATGCGCACAGCCAAGGAGTGGAACGCCCTGCCTGCGTCAGTATTTCCGAGCGCTTACAACCCGAATTCCTTTAAAGTACGAGTGAATAGGCTTCTTCTGGGTGAGCTCGCTACATCTTCGGCCCCATCTTCGTCCTGAGGACTAGATTGAGGTCAAGAGCAAACCCATAAGTAATAAAAAAAAAATCACCTTTATGTCATGAAAAATCAAAAGGATCGATGTATACTCGAATCAGTTTTATAATGGTGTAAGCTTAGTTTTAGCGCCAGACTTGACATATTTATTTATGCTTGTATAGACAATAGACTGTATTTTTACTTATACAGGGAGTAACAAAACATGCTAGTAATATTTAAAAGATAGTTGCTGAAGGAAATCTGTTTTTTTCTAGAGTTTTCCTTGTGCCTTGTGAACTTTGACTACTTATATAGGGACTAGTTACGCGTGTAATTCTACGAACAAAAATTTCTGCCACTTTTTGCGGGGGGCGAGGTAACACGAAATCCGCAACTTTGGATTTTATTCCCCATAACTTTTGATTCTAATTTTGAACGTTAAAAATCACGAAAAGAAGTCTCGTGTGAATCCTAAACGTTCTAAGTTCGAAATTATTGTTTCGCAATTATAGGCTGTCTCTTTTAGTGATAAGGTATAAAATTGAATGTAAATGCACATGATCAATTACTCTTATACCGTGGCAGAGGGGAAATGCTACCGCAAGGCTAGTCCTTATAATAAATAGTCAAAGCTTGTGAAAGATGTTCAGTTTGATGGTCTAAATTAAACCACCCCTTTACATATTACTAGGGTGTTTTGTTAATACTGTACACACACACACACACATACTCACATACATAAACTCACGACCGTAATCCCTTTCAGGATGGTCGGAAATATTGCTATATTTTTAACTAGGGACCCGCTCCGGCTTCGCACGGATGCTATGCTGATATATAAACCTTCCTCTTGAATCACTCTATTTAAAAAAAACCGCATCAAAATCCGTTGCGTAGTTTTAAAGATCAAATCATATATAATAGTAAAAAGTACAAGTACAAATACAATGCTTTGTATGATATCCTTAATCTCATTCATAATCATAACATACCTACCTACTGATCACAAATTCACTATAGAAATAAGATATCAAGACCTGAGTAGCATTTATTAAATTCTGTATGTAGAAAAGAGCTAAGTGAGCAGAGAAATCACAGCAAACTATTATGAATTAGTTCGTAGCAGATAATCGGTCAAAATCACCAGCACGTGGCGACCGGGCGCAGGGAAGACGTATCGTGTTTCTTATTTACTGATAGTCACCCGGCATCTCTCCTTTTGTGTCTAAACTGATTTAGGCCATGTCGGAAAATATTTGATAAGGCTTCTTTGTTTTGGGTAAGGTGTAGGCCCTTTTATAGGTCAGGGAATCCTAGTTTGAGAGATATTGGTTGTAGAATTATGCTTTATTTTGATTTCTTCTTTTAGGGTTCCGCACCCAAATTTACCCCTATTACTAAGCTGTTCTACGGACTGTGTCTTTTGAACCATAATAGGCAGCGAGTTGCAATTTTTATATCATACCTACTGTGTTATTATTTTGGATTTGCTAACACAGAAAAAATTTAAAGTAAAAAATCAATCAAACCCTGTAAAAAGCTGTAGGTAATATTTTGAGCATTGATGCGGCGTCTATCAAATCAGAACCATTATAATTCCCTGACATCTAGCCGGAATCGACAACTGCCTCAGGCAAAATGTAGCAAAACTACAAGAGATGCGATGGAAACAACAGATCATAATGTTGGCGAATAATCAGACGAGCGCTAAATCACACTATAAAAATGCAAGAGAGCTTGTATAAATTCGACATGCCACAAAAAGTAGTTGGTCCCGAGCAATATATCATGTATGATATTTTCCCATTTTGCCCATT
Source organism: Agonopterix arenella (assembly GCA_927399405.1). Lineage (NCBI taxonomy): Eukaryota > Metazoa > Arthropoda > Insecta > Lepidoptera > Depressariidae > Agonopterix > Agonopterix arenella. The sequence goes on along the minus strand of OV656691.1, from coordinate 14,599,377 downwards.
GTATACTGATCTGCAATGTGCATTACCTATATGAACATTTAGGACTGTGTGGTATATTATAAGTCAACCGTATGCGACTCTCTTTATGGGGACAAGGTTATACACCTACCTATTCTATTAACAACTTCGCAGGTAATTCTTAAATTCTAAAATCCCTGTGCTAAAAGTGAACTACACTACAATAAGCTCAATCACCTCGCTTTAATAGAATAGAATAGAATAGAAAACTTTATTTTCGACCAACTGAGATCACAATATTGTTAGTAACACACTACTTAGCCTATTGTTAGTTTTTTTTTTTTTTACTTATATTTAATGGACTCTTGCTTGTGCGTTAGCACTGCATTTCCGCCAGTGTCACGTGTTTATGGGAGAATCTATCCCAATCTCAGGGATTGTTTTTGGTCAAGACAAGAAGAGATTGAGGATTACGGAGCCTCGTGGCAGGCAAAAACGCGACGCGCGAAATCCACGCGAGACGTGTGCTCGGGTCAGAACCTGCAACGTGACTCCCTATTGTTAGTTTATACGCAGCGACATATTTCTTTTTAATTACAAGGCATTAATGCAGTAGGTAGGTACTTAAAACATTTACTCACCATTAATATAACTCATCACATTTCATAAAATAATAATAAGAAAAATATTTACAAACAAGTAATTTTCATAAAACGAGTTTCGCAAAACAAATAAGCGCCTCAATTACACATTCAAACAAATAGGTACGAAGCAGGTACGAATAAACTGTAGGGTTTTAATAAACTGGCCAACGCTCACGGTGTCAGTTATGAATGTTATGTTATTATGCATACAGTAATAAGGCGCGCCAACAATGCTCAGGCGTAGTGCTGTGCACTGCCATAGTAAAATAAAACAGTAAGAGCATGTATGTGTAAATTCAGAGTTCAGCCGAAGGTAGGAAAATAAGGCAAAGCTTCACAGAAACACTCTGCATGTGGCTTTGTATCGGCATATTTGCGTGTGCAACGCATAGTTAGCGCTATTGTAGTATTTGATTTCAGTACATGGCGCTATTACAATTGCAACGCATTTATTGTACGTATGCTTTGGTTTGTAAAGCAATTTAACAATACACTGGTGGTGATGATACTGTAATATTATGAGATTAACAGAAAGAAACAGCTTTTCATCTCAAGCGATGGAATTACTTGCTTATATGTAAACAGACAAAACGCAGTCAGGCTGGCTTCCGGAGGAAGGCTCGACGACGCGCGCTAAACCTGTTGGCGCGAGTGGCTCCACGAGCCGCGAAGTATGCAGCACCGCGTCATCGGAGCGATACTTCCCAGTTTCCAGGCCTGGCTGGACCGGGAAGGCCGAGGCGTCACCTATCGTCTTAGTCAGGTACTCACCGGACACGGCGGTTTCGGAAGCCACACCACAGTGCTACCATTGCGGAGCCGACGAGGATTCTGCGCAGCACACGCTCGAGGAGTGCCCAGCGTGGCATTCCGAAAATTACAGGAAATGACCTCTCCCCACCGGTCCTAGTAGCGGCGATGTTGGGGAGCCGGGTGGCATGGGACGCCGCGGTCGCCTTCTGTGAGACCTTCATGGTCCAGAAGGAGAACGCAGAGCGAGACCGCGAGCGGGCTAATCCCGCCCGAAGATGGATACGCCGAGGACGCCAAGTTGGCAAGAAGGGGGTGTTCCCTTGTCATTTATCATGAGGCTGGAAGTGTGTTCACTGTACTTTACCGTGAGCCTTGCTACAACTGCATGCAAGACAACTGGTAGTTTAAGAAAAAGTTTTTGACCAACCCAAAAGGGATTATGGTCGTGAGTATATGTTTGTATGTATGCACTGGTTCATATTTTTTTACACCAGGAAAAACAAGAGTTTTCGTACGCATGTAGGTACGCAAGGACACGCAAACACACAGTAAGTAGTAAGATTTCTTACTGCTCGTTTTACACTTTGGCTCTGTTCTGCTGAAGCATAATGTGAGCGTAGCTTCAGGAGCAGAAAGAGCCCATTTACCTTGTGTAGTGGCTTTGTGCCGAGACTGGCGGGTTAAGCATCGCGACGCAGCAAGCACAATGGGTCGGACCTTTTTTAAAATGCCTCTTTCATTCCCTACTGCTGGCAATTCCCGAAATAAAATGGTTGAGAGTTGATCAAACTGTTCTAGATATTATAGGTAGGTATAGGCATATTTTAGGTTTTTACAGCTGTTACTAAAGCATATGTAGCGTTCAAAACTTTTGCCGGGCTGAGGGGGATCATGACGTCTCGATTTCTTGATAGGTGATCTATTCTAAAGTAAACAGTACGTATTTTAAAATTTTAAAGGAATTACACTCCACAATACATTAATTTGTAGAAGGCACAGTATGGGAAAGAGTAGACAGGTACTACGTACCTGAGGTCAGGAGTAGGTAATAGGTATAAGTAGATAATCCATGTTGCTAGTACCTAGAGAGACCAATGCGTTCTGGCTGTCTCTGCATTGTCAATATTATAACAAATAAAAGTTAAGATCACACCGTTCCAGAACAGATATGAATAACCTTTTATAGCCCCAAAGAAATATAAACAAACCTATTTTCTATAGTTTTTTTTTTTCAGTTCTCTGTAAATTATACTATTTATAGGCACAGGTTTTTTTTACCCTTCTAAAACTATCAAGGGTATTAAATTCCATTTTTTGTACCGAATCAGGTACAAATTTTAGGGGTGGTTCAGACTATCAAACTGAACGACTTTCCTAGGAAACCGAACCGAATTCGTAAAAAAGCTATCTCATACATTTGAGTATGCATTAATTTATTTTATTTTATTTATTGCAGTTTAATATTGAACAGCTGTTTTTTTTGCGATTTCAGGTTTGCTCCTACAGTAAAAGTTGTTCAGTTTGATGGTTTAAATCACCCCTGAAAGGTTCGGAACGGTAAAAAAAATCTTCCGGTATTATAAATTATAAATATTATAATCCATGACTTTGGACTACCCTATGGACAATCCATTACCTACACTGATTTATCCCTTGAGAGATTTTAACCTATTACCCAACTATCACCTTTCAATTCGTAGTCAAGTTAAAATGCCAACCTAAGCTATCTAGCCGTATTTCTACTTCATAAACAAGTCAAGTCGTAAGTTTAGTCAGTATAAAACAAAATTCAAGAGACAAAGTAGAGATTACACTTGCAAGCGTGTTAAATACACTAGAAGTAATAAGTGTACAAAATGTTATACACTACAGCTCATTCCATGTAATGTTCCCTAACAGGACTCCTATATAGAAGTCGTATGTATCAAAATTGCTTGAACACGGGCCTTCGTATATTGAACAATAAGTATCTCAGAACGTAGGTAAAACTTTAATAATGTGAAACTTTGCTGGCGCTATTAGTGAAGTAAATTGTTGCTGTTGCGGTTTCATCGCTAAACTAAATCCAATAAAAGGATTCAACCCTTGAACAAAAACAAATGAGGAAGATGTAGCACTCACTGATCGTACATGATTCTGGAACATTCACTATCTTCAATAATTATGCCGACCGAGACGCACCGAAAGCTTAGTTGGTACAAAACCTGCCTCCTGCTCCTGCTCTTAGGTTCGAATCCCGCAACGGTAAAATTTTTGTATGAAGAATAATGAATATGGTTATTTGTATCTGTGTATTATACATACAGGGCCCTTCTTAATATGCTGACACTTTTTTAAGGGGATGATTAGACCATCAAACTGAACTACTTTCTCTATGGGACCAACATCGAAATCGCGAAAAAAAAATCAGCCGTCTCATACATTTGGTAGGTAGTTTGCAGTTTTGTATGGAGCTGATTTCTTTTTTTCGATTTCGATGTTGGTGCCATAGAGAAAGTTGTTTAGTTTAACGGTCTGATCATCTACCTAAAAAAGTGTCAGCATGTTAAGAAGGACCCTATATATTGTAGTACATGCATTATAATACAAGTCCGATCAAGATTCTATTCTTTAAATGTGACTAGATAGTAATTGTGTGACAATGTTTATAATATTTTAATTATTTATTACCTACTAGCTGTTGCCCGCGACTTCGTCGGCTTTGTACCTTAAAAAAGTATCCTATTTTTTAATCCAGAACATACTCTATCTACATGCCTGTAATCTAAATCCGTTCGGCCGTTTATGCGTGATTAAGTGACAAACATCCAATTTTTTTTTTTTTTTTTAATTTTCTTTATTGATTTCCCAAAAGTTGTTACACTAATACAATACAACAATATATATCTTCAGAAACATTTAAGCTAAATGTACAACTAATTATAGGGAAATACAGCATGCACTGAAACAAACATATTAAGGCGGTTGCAGAGGGGTCAATTTTATACAAAACTTTGACGCACAATACGCGTAGACGGTATTAATATAAGTAACTTTGTATATATGCAACAATAGTTTGGAAAATCTAGATGCCGCGTAACAAATAACATCTGCAATTTATAAAATAATTACGAAGATATAAAGCTTTGAAATTTTTCATACAAAATTTTAAAAGCTTTATATCTTCGTAATTGTATGTTAAAATGTAAATGTTATTTGTTACGCGGCAACTAGATTTTCTAAACTATTTTTCCATGTATAAAATATTACTTTTATTAATTCCGTCTACGCGTATTGTGCGTCAAACGTTTGTATGGACTGAAACCACCTTAACAAGTTAACTCCAACATCCAATAATCCAAACATCTAAACATCCATAATTTTATAATATTAGCGAGATTTAATGGTATTTCATTGATTTATTGTATGAAAACGATGAAAAGTGAAATCTATCCTAAACTCGGGAATATAAATCATATTCCAATTTTTTCAGTAGATCCCCAATAGGCTTAAACCGTTGCTCTCAATTTACACCTGTGTGAATGGAATTCAGCAACGACTTTTTTTTTAGCACGAACATGCTTTCGTAATAGGTTTTATTTATTGAATGCTATACTTGTTGTAAAGGATTAATTTACATTACCTACCATAATACAGTAATTCCAGTTTTATAAGTCTTACCGATGTGCACACGGCGACACATCAGGCTATACAAAACTAAAATAAGCTGGCCGCGCGTAGGACGAGTAATGTATAACGTCACGCGATCAGCTTATATTGGTTTTGTATAGCTTAATGTGTCGCCGTGTGTACCTGCGCAGTTGACAAATTTTAATACCGAGCGAAATTATATTCACCAATCTGGATGCGCCACCTTCAATCCGTTTACGCTATTGGCTTATTTGTTTTCGTGCCCTTTTTGCTTCAATCCGACTTTGGAACCTTTGATTACTAAATGACTTCGGGTTTTGTCGGGGACTCGGGCCTGCTCTGCGCACACGAAGATTGACGAGCGGAATTATTTTCCTGGTCGTACTGTACTTTAGTATACCTAATTCTCTTAAAGAGGATGATGATCATAATAACGCAAAATTTATAATTTATATTACCGAATTTAAGCAACGTCAGGTCCTGTCAGTCTTTGTGTGGTTGACCTTTTAGAGATGTGCTTCGGAAGGCACGTTCAGCAGTTGGTTCCGGATAGTTCCGACAAAGAGCTGTGTAAATTTTCGTTAGGCCAGGTCAGCAGCCCATTAATGCGGCTGGAGAATTATTTGACGGCAAGTCGACCTAATTTCTTGCCTCTACCAATCCGCACTGGGCCCTCGTGGTGGAGTTGGCCCTTTTCCCCTCAACCTTATTCGTGGGGCAGGTTCTGCCCTGCAATGGTATCCTACAGAACTTAACTTTGAACAATTTCTTAAAATTATAAATAAGTACATTGAAAGCGTCAAATAATTACTATATTCTTCCCCTTTTTGGTTCTATCTAGTGTATGACCCTTTAGAATAGAGAAGTGTAAAAGCCTGTCCTGGTTGTTTGTGTTGTAAAGGACACTGAATAGAACAAAGGGTAATGATTGTTGCTTCGAATTTCGTAGTTACCGGAACCTATTTCTAACATCTGTGAGGTTAAAATAATTTAGAAGGTTAATTTGGGTACCTATAGTAACAAATCCAATTTGTAGAACCACTTATCTTGTATTGGAGAATTTAATTTAAACTTCGTTTTATTCTTCTTACTATTGGGTGGTTTTGCACTAAATTATATTATACGAGCGTTAACTCGCGACTTTGTCCGCACAAATTATATACCAGATTTTAAGTCAGATTATAAGCTATCAAACAAAAAAAGGTTCATCAAAATCAGATCAGTAGTTTTTGCGTGATGCTCGTTCAAACAAACAAACAAACAAACAGACAGACAAAAAATAAAAAAATTGGTGATATGGAATCAGGGACACCTAAAAACCATGTCGTAACTTTTTTTTGTTAATATCTTCAATGTACAGACAAACTTTTTGCTACAGTTTTATAATAGTTTAGATTTAGGCGTTTTTGGTGAAAGCCAAATTTAATTCTTAATTATGGTTAGTTAATCAAGAAGTGATAGTCTAGATCTAGCAATTTTTTTATAAGTTTATTATTTAACTAATGTAATGTTTTCTTTCACATAATCTAAATGCCTAGAGAAACACGTAAGGAGTAGGTATTGTTTATTTCTCTATAGAACATTTTTCTGCCAATTTATGCGGGGGGGGGGGGGGGGCAGTAAAACGCATTGAATTAAGTAGCCCATCGGGACTAGGTCGGGGCCGTCGCGGGGGTGAGACTTTGACAGAGGGGAAAGTATGGGAAATTATGCGTAAGGCCACTCCTCTCGGGGTACGAGTTACGTGTTTCTCTATGTCTAAATGTATCTAAATGAAACGTCTGTAGGCTGTTATATATGTATTCTTCCAGACAATAGAACTATTTTATTGAAAAAACAAAAAACAATGAAAGTTTGGTTTCGTTTTAAATTAAAAAGAAAAAAAATCTTTTGATAGTTTGCACGTAGTTGAGTAACAACGTTACTCTAATATAGTTTCTTAGAGATATTTGAATTTTATAATTTGCAAAACAAAGAAATAACAAGAAATTATGTTCTTCTGCCAGTTTTCATTTTAACAATTGTTTCACATGACACCATAAATTACGATTTTACGATAAAGCTTGTTTTTCGAGAGTCGTCCGTTCTGGTATCGACATATGAATAATATTCATTTGCTACGTATTTTTTTCATTTACAAGGAAAAATAGTAATAAGTTTCATTGTTTTAAATAAATAAATTAAAATTTAAATAAATAATATTTATTTTTATTTAAAACTTGACATAAAAAACTTAAAACTTGGCTGGAAGGTGATAAAAAAATTAATTTATCAAACGATCAGTTATTGATTCTGGACAAACGGTTTTCCGCAATATTTTACAGACTGCACATTCCAAAACAGTCAAATTACATCAAACATTCAGTAATTAATAACTAACTAACTGTAATGCAGTGTATAATTATTGTTCATAATTTCCATTTCCAAATTCACAAACAAACTCAACAGTAATTCAGCGTTAGACGTTTAATATTAATGTAGGTTACTAAGTAAGCCTGATTATTATTATGTATTTTGTGAATTTATCCAACAAATGCATTAAAATCTTTGACTACTTATATAGGGACTAGTTACGCGTGTAATTCTAGGGGGCGAGGTAACATGAAATCCGCAACTTATTATTTGGTTATAAGGGCTTGGTCAATGACCAAATAGCTACTGCGACCTGGATAGATCTATTGTAGTTGTAATCCGCAACTTTGGATTTTATTCCCTATAACTTTAGATTCTAATTTTGATTGTTAAAAATCATGAAAAGTAGTCTCGTGTGAACCCCAAACGTTCTAAGTTCGATATTATTGTTTCGCAATTATAGGCTGTCTCGTTTATTTATAAGGTATAAAATTGAGTTTAAATGCACATGATCAATTGTTCTTATAGCGTGGCAGAGGGGAAATGCTACCGCAGGGCTAGTCCTTATAATAAATAGTCAAAGATTAAAATTTTAAAAGAAATGTCAGTTAACTAAACCATAGCCGTGACTACTTACTTCAAGAGCAGACTTTAGAGCCGTAGAAAACAATAACGGTATCTTTTTATTCGTAAAGCCTTCACAGTCATTCTTATTTTTAACCCCGTTTCCTCACCGAGGACAATATTTTCCAATTTAAGTGACAAAGTGCACTTAGGTCGGCTTGTCTGAAACCAAAACTTTGCCATTCGAACTACAAAGCAAGTTGCAACCAAGAAAAGAAATAACTTTTTAAGTTATTTATAGCTTTCACTACAAATGCGTTGATGTGAAAGAAAATTGCACTCCGAATTGTAGACTTAAATAGTTCGCATAGTTTAAACTCAAAGCATCCGAAAGTGAGACTGTCAGTCAATATATTCATCACTTTTAATCGATGTTTTGTTTCAATGAAACATTGAAAAGCTTTCACCGGATTTCGCAATGTGTAGTGGGCAGGACAAAAAGTTACCATCTGAATTGTCAGTATTTGTAACATGATATGATAGATAGACATATTTTTATTACTTACTGAAACTATGTAATAACATTACATATACAGGTATACCTAACTATGTTAGGTATACAAGCAGGTACGGATCGAACGACAAAATAATGTTATGTTCGGAAAACATTTTTCGAGAAAGAGAATAATAAAGAGACAGTGTACCTCATACAATGAAAATTTGTTCGGTATAGATTATGATATTTGTACCTTGTCTTGTCGCCACTTAAAATGGACAAAATGTATGCAATTGATAGGTGCCTTTTGCGAATAAATTCTATTTAATGGTTTTTTAAAGCGCATAAAATGTAAAAAAGCCTTTCATAGAAATCTATGACGTAGATCTCTAGTTATGTTCTTACAATATAGGTTAGGTTTTTAAAAAAAATTCTAGTTAAAATGATCACTTCAGATCGGTACACTAACTATATAAATAGAGACACCTTAATTTTCTTTTACATACATTACCTATAGGTAAGTATAGTAATTTGTGAACGACAGACGTAGCATGGCATCGCAGTATAGCGCTATCGCACCTTAATTCTCTTTCTATTTGTGTGATAAAAGACGCGATACGGCTGTATCGCGCGCATCATGCAGCGGTCGCTGGTCAATAAAATTAACCGCTATATTAAAAATAGAGAAATCACGAAATCTTTTTTTCCGTCATAATATAAAATTACTTAACTTACTGAACTTTCCCCAAATGATCAATAAGAATATGACTAAAGTTGTCTAAGCGCTAATTTGAATTTTGCATGCTCGCATACATATGCCAAATGAAATTATTAATTCCGTTTGCGAAGGAGATAATTTTGCAGAATGGTTGCGTTGTTTGACTTTAATTAATTCGAGGCTTGTCAACGGTGAATGTAATTTCTCTGCGCGGCTTGACTGTCTGAGGCGTGTATCTCGTTACCGCAATCGTCTAACGTTCATTTAGTGTTGATTGCGCACGTGACGCTAATCCATATCCACACTTGATTGATACTTCCAATTATTCAAATTGTTTCTAATCAAAATCTTAACTGATTCTACCTTACATCTGTCAGTTTAATTAAAATTAAGTTTAAATGTTAAATAAAGCCACCCCTTGGTCCCGAGCCTTATTGCGGAATCTCTCGCAACACCTCTATGCGTGTGCTGAATCAATGGGCCGTGAACCAAAGTGTAGTAGATATTGGTCATTGACCAACCAAATAATAATAAGAATAAGCCACCCCATTTCTTCTCGTGGGTATCAATTCAATACAAATTAATACTTTATTGCACACCAAAACGTTATAACGATAAAAAAGTAAGTGCTGCAATCACTTTTCTATACAAATATTCGGATTTCGGGGGGGATAAAACCCACCTATCCCCCCCCCCCCCTGGATACGTGCCTGCCAAAACTGGATTGTACGAGTTGACTATGGGATTCAAGGTTTCTTGTACAGTGTCTTTGTGGGCAAAAGACTAGACACCTCTCCCCACTTGACACGTCATTTTATCCTGAAACTTAAATTACTAAATGTGAGCATTGTTACAACAAAATTCTTAAAGCAGAAAGTTGGTAGTTGAAGCAATATTTCTAGCCACCCCGAAAGGGATAACGGTCATGAGTTTGTGTATGTATGTAAAATCCAGTTTAAATACAAGCCATGTAAAATGTCGCCAATGCAGCGAACAGAAAACAAATGCACGGAATAAGTTCGATGCTTTTCGAGTCGCGAAAACCGATAGCTGGGACTCCCCGACGCACGTTGAGCCCAGAGCCGAACGGAATCCGTACCATATTTCATGTTCTCTACGTTATGTGCTTTGTGAAAGAAAATACATTTTTCACTATCTTTAGAGCTTTCACAGTATATTCTCTTTGTTTGTTTCATTCCGTATTCCGATACTTTTAATATTTCTACTCGTGAAACCGTTTCAAATCAAATACTGTTTTATTTCCTTATCAAATTTGAACGCTGTTTTCATTAGTGGGTTTGCTGAATTAATTAGCCGTAAAATGTGTTAACTTTTTTCAATTTCATGTCGTTTAATTAATTTAGCAATCTATTATGACTCGTATTAATTGGAAGTAGGTATTGAAGGGAAAAATTTGTTATTAAAAGGGTTGTAATAAATCATTAAAAAAAATAACAAAAATAAATTGTTTCATGTATTTGAGTCGAGTAGGTACTGCAGTTTGGTATTAAACATCAAACAACAGATATTTTTTATTTTTTCTCGATGTTGTTAGCTTCATTTTGAAAGTTGTTCAATATATTTACAAGGGTGTTTTGTTACAGCATAGCATAGCATATGCTCACTACTATATTCCCCGAGAGGGTAGTCAGAGATATTCTGAAACTTCAGAACATCCACGTTTCACTAGTAGTACCGAAACTCTGTCCAGTGTGTAATTAATAACAACAACAATTACAATACGTATGTTTTCGATGTTTTCCTTCACCGAAAAATGTGTTTTGTTACACCCTGTATTTAACTTCATCAGAAGGGAATAAAGTAGGTACATGCACTTGTAATAAGATAACGTCTGCACGAGTAGGTACGTTAAACGAATCAAATGCGATTACGGTAATTCATTCCCGTCTCTTTCTCCGAAAAATCGTGATCAGTATCATATTTAGGTCAGGGATTACTGAGACGCATATATAGAAAAAGTGAGTACGCGAAATTGGAAAGCTCTCAAACGAGCTCGTTGAATGATTCCTCGTTTGCCGACACTTGGTAACGATTCATTTGAGAAACTCATTTGCGAGAAGCCTCTAGAGAACGTACCTCGTTTGCGTTTGTAGCTACTGCTTGCTGGTTACTTGTTCTACAAAGAGCATTGTTTGAACATACTCTCAGTATAATATGGTTATTTAATGAAGTTATTATGTTTAAATATTGAATAAGAAATATCATTCTTGCTGTTATTTTGGTAGAGAAAAATACGGGGCTCTGAAAATTTCAAACTATTAATATTAATATCCTCTAGTATGATTTATCAACTTACGCGCGACTCAGCTTTTTTCCGTACTAATTGTCGCGGCAAGCGGGACTGATAAGCGCGGGAAGGGGTAATTTTCTATGCAGCGAAGGCGCGTCCCGCGCGAATAACAAAATCATACTAGGACAACGTTATACCTACTTGTACATAACTACAGGGTGAAATTGATATCATTAGCATCCTTTTAAACCAAGAGTCTACCCATCAAACTGAACAACTTTTACTATGGAAGCAAACCAATCGGAGCAATAAAAAAATCTGCTATTCCGTACTAAACTGCAATGCCTACTCGACTCAAATGTATGGAACATCAGATTTTTTTTTGCTGCGATCGGTTTGCTCCCAGAGTAAAAGTTGTTCAGTTTGATGGGTAGACTCTTAGTTTAAAAGGATACTAATGATATCAATTTCACCCTGTATAATTAATATGAATGTTATATTATGACGGAAAAAAAAGATTTCGTGATTTCTCTATTTTTAATATAGCGGTTAATTTTATTGACCAGCGACCGCTGCATGATTCGCGCGATACGGCTATATCGCGTCTTTTGTCACACAAATAGAAAGAGAATTAAGGTGCGATAGCGCTTTACTGCGATGCCATGCTACGTCTGTTGTTCACAAATTACTATACTTACCTATAGGTAATCTATGTAAAAGAAAATTAAGGTGTCTCTCTTTATAAAGTAAAGCGAGCGAATCATTTTCCCGCTGACAAAATCCTTATCAAACCGCATTCACATTTCAAACTAACAAAGCCAAACAAATTTAAATCTAGTGTTGTAAGCAAAACCATCTTGAAAACTCTCGTGCTGTTACAAAACAACAAAAGGCTGTTGAAATCTGCACTCTCCTTGCATCATGAGTCAAGGAGAATGCTCGACTTTTCGAGTATTAGCATGCGGTCATTTTAACACGGTCTGCGGTTGCGGTCACGCTGACCAAATACTAAAATGACAGATCTGTGAACACGAAATCTCCAGTAGGCCTAGCATGCCACCCCCGAGAAAATGATGTGCCTCCATCTTTATTATTTTACGTAAGCCAGAAAGAGCGCGTATGACTTTTTTCTCGTTTAAACGCTTTGTCGTGGGTCGCATGCTAGCCGTGCTATCAATAATATAAAAATATGCTTTGAAGAATGCATGGAAATTTTGCGCAAGGAGGTCTAGCTAGCATAACATATCTACAACATTAACAAATAGATCAGAGTCAGACAATCAATGTCCAGCAATGTAAACCTTTCGCAGGTTTATGTGCCAGAACACCAATGTTACCAATGTATTGTTTTTAAGACGAATAAAATTAATAATAAAAAAAAAAGATAACAATTGCTGTGTTTTTGGATTAGAATATTTTAATGTATATTACATAAACTTCTTCATTTGGACTACAATTAGATAATTACTTGATACATGTTACCTGATGGTAGCTACGTAACCGTTAAAGCCGTATAATTAATGCTCCACAGACCACCAGTATTGACCTCGGTCGTCTAGTTCAATCTACTATTGCATTTTATTGATTGATATTGTGTTAAATATGATACGTTAGCTGCGGGTGACCGAAGTTGCCAGAGCATTCATTCCGAACTAAATATTAAAGAATGCATCGTCACGCCGACCGTTATCGCAGACCGCGTCAAAAAGACCGTAGCTTTATAAGGGGGAACGAAACAGTGACATCTTCCTCCACTTAGAGTTCTCAACTGACGAAGAATTCTCGTCATTGTAGGTAATTGCCCGAGGTGGCTGCATTCTAAAGCCCTTCGTCCGTTCATTGACCGCAGTCGAGACTGAAGATCGTGCGGCTTCACGCAATATCAAAGGAATGGTACAAGTGTAAATTATACAGGGTGTAAACTTAAATGTGACACATTTTAAGGGGTGCTTTAGATCATCAAACTGAATAACTTTCAATATGGGACGAATATTTTCGCGATTTCGATGTAGGCTTCAAAGTGAAAGTTGGTCAGTTTGATGGTTCGAATCACCTCCCAAGGCCGACCGATATTGTACCGATAGCAGATGGGGCCGAAGTTACGGCCGCGTATGGTGGCAAGGTGGATCGACGATCTGGTGAAGGCGGCGGGAACCCGTTGGATGATGGCAGCGCAGGACCGGTCGTTTTGGCGATCCTTGGGGAGGCCTAAGTCCAGCAGTGGACATCTATCGGCTGATATGATGATGATGATTCTGTACAATTGTTCTCTCTCACAATTGTTTTCAGCTAACTACACCTTGAAAAGAATCAATGCGGCGAAAATTTCCAACAAAGCTGTTCCCAATTATAAATAGAATTGAATGTATCGCCCTAATTAAATTCAAAGTACCAAATCGTTCGAAGTAATACAGTTAATTAATTTGAGCGTCGCTATTGAAAAGTATGAAACAAAATGTATATTAATTAATTCATCGTTGAGTAAAACTGAATGACGTCACGTCACGGCTTGCCATAAAATATTCAGACGTTTAATCCCAAAGTTGACGTTTCATTCAAAGAGCGCCCGATGACTTTGTAATTTTTTTTTTGTAAACGTTAAGTAATATTAACGTCAACAAAAAGGCCTGAAGTGACCCAGCATTAAAGTCAGCTTATGACTGAGAGCGTGATAGATTGCCGACCGCCCGCCGCTGCTCTCGTTTATTTTTTATTAAATGCCTCGGCATCTGGCTTCAATTGCGGTAACAGCTTTTTATGGAACCTCACCGTTGGATGTTTATGCGGGAATCTTCATGTTACGTAATGTTTCAATCTACTGTAACTGCTTTACTGAAAATCTTCCACAGATTTCCGTCTTACGGATTGGTTTCCATTTAGAGCTTGTGTCACATTCAAATTAAAGATTGAAAAATTTGTCTCGGGCGGGACTTGAACCTGCACTTTTCCAAACCGGGAAACTGCGTTATCCAATTTCGTCACCGAGCCCACTACCCAGAGAACGAAATTTTCAATTTGTTGCGTCTTAAGGGACGTTTGATTCGGAGTATTTGAGTCGAAATAGCACAACATGGCTGTAACATGTTTAAAAATCAATAATATTTGAAATTGTTTCACATTGTCACGATTTGCGTTGAATTACAATCAAACAATACAGGGTGTATAATTCATTTTTTTTTTCAAATACCATAAAACTGAACAACTTTCTATACATATCAAATCATCATCAAAACGGCGAAAAAACTGCGCTCTAGGCAAATTGTATGGAACAGAGTCTTTTTTTATTTCAATGTTAGCTCCATATAGTGAAAGTTGTTCGGTCTGTCTGGCAGTGTCAGCACCTCTTAATGTTTTTAACTTATTTAATTTTACACGCTGCATTTACAATTGGGTTTGATTAACATAATCTCATAAATTACGCGTAATTATGACAAATGACTGGTGCAACATCATTTGATAATGGACTTACTGAATTATATTTTACATTACATACATAAACGGCAGTGGGCGGGGCACATTTCTCGCAGGACCGATGGCCGATGGGGCCGAAAAGTTCTCGAGTGGCGGCCGCGTATACCAGAAAGCGCAGCGTGGTTAGCCCCCCAGTAGACATGGTAGACCGACGACCTGGTGAAGGCGGCGGGAACCCGTTAGATGAGGGCAGCGCAGGACCGGTCGATATGGCGTTGGCCGCCCCCAAGGGAGGCCTATGTCCAGCAGAGAACGTCCATCGGCTGAGATGATGATTATGATGACATAAACGATTACAATCATTTTCCCCTGTGGAGGTCTATCTACCTCCTACTTGTAGCTACAACTACAAAATAACAATTTAATGAAATTGTTGACAGACCTGCCTCCGTGGTCTAATGGTTAAGAGCATTGGCTCTCGACACGGAGGTCGTCCTAGTGTAGTCACCTAGTGATATGTCACTTTGTGCGTTTTCCTCAGTTGATTAGGACATTGCAGGCTAAATCACCTGATTGTCTGAAAAGAAAAATTATTCCGTGCTTCGGATGGCACGTTAAGTCGTTGGTCCCGGCTACTATCTCTGGTGGTAGTAGTCGTTACATAAAAACCACGTCAGAGGCCGTAAGGCGGTCTGAAAAAACTCTGAAGAAAGAAAGAATGAAATTGTAGCTAGGTTCACCTTATATCCTATAAAGATTGCCAATTTTAAGACAATGTTATTTATAACGTTATGCTTTATACAGGGTGTAGCGAAACACCCTAGTAATATTGAAAGGGGGTTAAACCATTCGCAGACCATCAAACTGAATAACTTTCACAATAAAGCCATCGAGAAAAAAATCGACTGTTTCTTACAAAAATGCAGTACCTACTAATATTAGAATCAAATGTGTGAGACAGTTGATCGTAATTTTTTTCGACGTTATCTCCATAGTGAATATTGTACTGTTTCATGGTGCACCCCTCTAAATATTACTAGGGTGTTTTGTTACACTCTGTATAATATGTAACTGTAGTGCTTTTTAAACAAAATCTATAGGTAGCCATTTTTTTTTAATTGCATCAGAAGTGAAAAAAAAACATTTAGCCTGCATTGGCATCCTACACTCCTACACTCGCTTAAAATATGGGAAAAATCGTGTATAAGGTAAAAAAAAAAGATTAATTATTTTTTTACTTACGTAATACGAGTAGGTACATTAAACTTTATTGGGACCACTTTCACGAATTCTAAGAAGTCGAACCCAGGGTTCTTAAAATAGAGGACATGCCTGAAAGATTGAAGCAGTCAAGCAGAAATGAGTAATGTGCAAAAATTCCAGCAGACTTAGTTTCTCCGCGCTTGCTTTTTTAGTGTCTAAACACACTATACCGAAAGTACGCGACCGAAGATCCGCGGCTGAGTTTACGTTCCGACCATGTTCCGACGTATTCGGGTAATATGACACACCATAAGCGCCGAACTTACGCGGCAGAAATTCAGTTGCGTAAACTTGCGTAACTTTGTTCAGTGTCTCTAGCGCTGTCGTGGCGTTGTGCCGTATTTCTACACGGACAGACAGACGGGGAAACAAAGTGATCTTGCGTTGGTTCCGTTATTACTTTTGATGTGCGAAAAACGAAAAATGGACTATTTTACAGTAATAGCAATTGCTGAGGCTTTAGAAGAAGACAAATACAGGAAAGAATATTGGGTGCACCCATTGAATTCTACGAGACTACAAGATGGCCAGTTTCAACGTTATGCAAAGTACAGAGCCTTTCCCGATAGGTTTTTCAATTATTTTCGCATGACGATACAATCTTTTGATGAACTACAGACTAAGTTGCCGCTGAACTTACGCCCGACCGAAGTTCGGCTGTACGCTATAACGCAACGTAATTTCGGCATAATGTGTCGTCGTTCATTCAAATAGCATTGCTGGCGTAATCGTGCCGAACTTCGGTCGCGTACTTTCGGCATAATGTGTTTAGACACTTAGACTTACCTACACAAATCTTTCGGACAGGTAGTATATTTGTTTTTACCTGTGAGTGAAATACTGCTTTCTTATAGATTTGCCGACAATATACCAAAACGGGTCGGGTGCCATTATACAGGTTATATGCGGACGGTTTTTAAGGGGATGATTAGACAATCAAGCTAAACAGTTTTCTCTATGAGAACAGTCGTACTCGAAACAAACTGAAATCCTATCAAGCAGTTTGTTTTGCCGTGTGGTGTCGGCTATGAATAGCACCATCTCATTTCCTCCCGTGGGTGTCATAAAAGGCGAATAAGGGATTTACTGAAGGACGGGCAGCAGCATCCTCTGAGTACACACATTGATTCGATCCAACTGCGATCGCCAACCCGCCTGCCAAGCGTGGCGATTATGGCAAATCCCTCCATTTCGGGGGAGGCTTATCTCCAGCAGTTGACGTTTAATGGCTGATATGATGATGATGATGATGAGTTTGTTTTTGCGTTAGGTTCCCATTGAAAAAATTGTTCAGTTTGATTATCTGACCATCATCTTAAAAAACAGACAGAAAAATTATTAAGATGGGCCCTGTATTATGTAGAATATAGATCTACATTTATTAAGCACTGGCAAATTTTATAGGCATAGAAGTTTATCTCTATCTATGCTATTAGAGATCAGAAACATTGAACATTTGGCCTCTTTTTTATGTTATTTTTAACCGACTTCAAAAAAGAGGAGGTTTTTCAATTCGACCGTATATATTTTTGTATGTAAAGTTCGGTTTTTCCAACTGCTGGTCTCTCCTGAATCTTCAAGTTGATAGAACTGCAAAATAATGTTTAAAGGAATTAATAAATTTAATGTTTCTGTTGATTTATTAAATATTTTACATTTTAGAAATATTTTTTTATTGCGGTATTATTTTTGTTGTACACAATCAACTTGTCATACAGGTAGGTAATTCCTGAATGCAAGTGTTCATAAATCAAAACTGATTCTTTATAATTCAACAATAAAATATTATAATGAGGATATAGAAGTTTATTCAATTGAACGTTCACACCCACATTAAAAACATAAATACGTAGTACCTAATAGAATTATCATAATTTATAAATCCATACCAATATTATAAATGCGAAAGTCTCTCTATCAGTTCGTTTGTTACGGCTTATCCGCCGAAACGATTTTAATGAAATTTTATATAAAGATAGCTTGAGAATTCCTCAGAGAGGAATGACATAGGCACAATAATTCCACGCAGATGAAGTCGCGGGAAGTAACCAGTTCTTAAATAAATGACCTGGTATATTCTACCAAAAACAAGGTAAAGATTTGAGGTGAAACTACCGGCGGATGACCAATCGTATATTGTATAAAAAAACAAGAATAACAATCAGTCCAATGCTATTAGAACCACACGGATTCAAAACCACAAAAAAAATCACAGAAAATAGCAGTTAAACTATGTTCATTGTTCAAGCATTACCGCAAATTCTTCCACTCAAGTGGGGCACATAACGAATGGGCCACCTCCCAACTGTTCCGTGCCGTTTTAACCCACGCGACCGTAAACCGACATTGATAAGTGTTCAATGCGACACGTCTTTATTTGGCCTGAGAGCCAGATAAGAGATATAACTCTGGCAGAAGTAAAATCGTAACTGTTATGGGCATTTCTTTTAGTATTATTATTGTTGACTGGGCTATTGCAAGCAAACGGTGAAGGAAAACACCGTGAAAAAACCTGCATACGGTAAAGAAGAAATTCTGATTCCCATGTGAAGTCTACCAATTCGCATTGGGCAGCATGGTAATCTGACGCCCATACACCGCCCCTGAGGGTAAGTCAAACCATGAGCTATCAAACGAAAAAGGTTTCATAATAATTGGTTAAGTAGTTTTTGCGTGATGCTCGATCAAACAAACAAATAAACAAACATTTACAGTTTTAGTATTGACGACCCGGTTAGTGTAATGGTTACCAAGCCGGACTGCCAGACCAGGGTCCTGGGTTCAAATCCCGGTTCGGTCATAGATGTTATATGTTCGTGCCGTTCTTGTATGGTTTCCATATTAATAAAGCATATTGTGCTTACTTGGGATCATTACAATGTATGTGAGCGTTATTAATTTATTTATTTTTATTTATTGATTGAAAAAAAAACATCATCTTTGTAATTTTTTTCCATTTGCTAATATTTTTTTTATTGATTTAGTTTCAGTTATCGACTGAGAGCCGTTCTACACGGCGCGCGGTGCGGCAGCGGCGCGGCACTGCACCGCAAAGATTTCGCCGCACAGAAAACACGCAATATTGTGCGGCGCCGTTACAGCACGGCAGTGGCGATGAAAAGAGTGTTGACGTACAGTCTGTTAATAAAAATCTGCTGCGCAAACAACGGAGCGGTGTCGCTGCGGCGCCGCTCCTCTCGACACTCCTCCCCGCCTCGCCTTGCACGTTGGCGCCGCGCCGCTGCGCCGTGTGGCCACAGTATAAGACAGTAATCCATCTTCATACAATGGTACCAAAAGCAGCGTACGCCTCGTAGCACGCACACACTGACAATATCTCCGCATAGCCCCGTCTGGCGCATTCGTGGCAGTCGGAAAGAGTCAGTGTGTGCGTGCGTGCTACGAGGCATACTGGCGAGCGCACATACAAGCCGCGTTTGGTATCACTGTATGAAGATGGGTTACTGTCTTATACTGTGGTGTGGCATACCATAAAGTTTTTATGCAGGACACCGCAGCGGCACAGCTCAGGCGCCGTACAGCAGCCACACCGCGCCGTGTGAAACAGTATTTAATTCAATTAAAATAAAGTTGTTCAGACAAGTGTAACATTTTACGTTATTTTGGTTTATACCTGCATCTAAATTCCAATTTCATGGATCGCAGCTCGTGGCAGTTTTCTGTTACACAAGAGTATTAAGTTACGGTATTGAGACTAACATAAATAACTTTATATTCCAAATTGAAAATTAAATATACAGAACAATTTAATTTAATTTATCTTTATTGGTTATCAAACATCAAATTACTTACTTTCTAATACAACAACATTAAAATTTTACAGCGCCAATTACACGATAACACGTTTTAAAAACTGTTTAAGGTGGTTGCAGACAGGTCAATTTTATACAAAACTTTGACGCACAATACGCGTACACGGAATTAATATAACTGACTTTGTATATATGGAAAAATAGTTTGGAAAATCTAGATGCCGCGTCACAAATAACATTTGCAATTTATAATATAATTACGAAGATATAAAGCTTTTAAAATTTTGTATGACAAATTTCAGAAACCGAAACCACCTTAAGGTACAAAGGACAAAACGTAATAAATATGAAACTATGGAGAATTAAAAAGAAAACCTAACATTTGAACTAACTGCTTCTACAGCATACATTACCCCGTTTTTGAAGACTATTTGAGTTACTTGTACAAAGAACAAAACGTACAAAATATGAAAAATTGGACAAATAAAAAGACTACCTACCTAACATTATTTTAAATTATGTGCTTCTAAGGGACACATTAAAATACTCAACAAACAATTCGGTCATAAATTGAAAATATATAAAATAGAATATGACAAAATCCAAAAATATACAATAGTATAACTAGCACAAACCAGTACAACTATCGGGCAAGCCAGCCATAGAATTCCGTCACCACTAAAGCGTATGCCTTCCGTCTAATCGAGTAAACGTTTCCAAGCCAATGGTTTGGACACGTCGCGTAGCTGCTACGAACCGCCGTAGCGTCCTAGTGCTATACTCGTAGCATCGTAGACATGCTACGACGCTCCAAGCTGAATAAACATTTGTATGGCTCTAGGGTTTGACGGACGCATTGCATTCCAAATATTTTCCCTTGTAAGTATTTGATAATGTGGTCTACTTTGAGAATAATAAATAACACCGGTCAAGTGCGAGTCGGGCTACTCGCACACCGAGGGTTCCGTACCACAGCACAACACAAAATTATAAACATACAAAAAAGTGTTTTTTTTCTCCGGGACCTTTAGCGCAAGACCGACTCACACTTGGCCGGATTTTATTATTTCTTGTTATACTGTAGAGTTTGTTCTATAATCATACTAAGTTTGACGCTTGTAGGTGTTACCGTTTTTACGTTAGAGCGAGAAGAAAAAACTTTGATAAAAAGTAGTTTCTTGTACTTGTCTTAAATTTAAAATTTTTGACTTTTTGATATTTGTTAGCAAACCCGAAAAATTTAGACTACTATGGTTCAAAATCAATTTACAGGCCTAAATAGGTATGACAGACAGATAGATAGACAGATAGACGGACAGATGGACGGACAACGTAGGCTTATGAATATGGTCCTGTTTTTACCCTTTTGGTACGGAACTCTAAAAATGACAAAAATCTTTATCTACACTGGGTTTTAGAGTCCATTAAGTTTTCAAACTTAAACAACCCTTTCAATCCACACAGACAAAGTCGCAGGAAGCTAGTTACTTCATAAAATTAAATCAAAGAGAATAATAAAGCTATTGAAGTAAAGTATTATCTACTTTAAATTAATTAATTCAGTTGATCATGTTCCGTCAATTACCTGGGACACAAAGCCAAAATTAATGCCACCATTTAATAATTAACGGTCAATGAAATTTATTTAATTGAGGATATTTTTCAACAATTAACTTAGCCTACCGATTCCGTTACCTATTTTGAAACGTATCAAAAGAAATAATCCATTTTGGTCCAAATATGAAAGTGCCAAAGAAAAATAATACACATATTCTGTTAGAATTTATCCGTCTAAACATTTATTATTATGTTATAGCACCAAATCTAGTGATCGGTTAGAATGCCTTTAGGCGGTCAGAACATCCACGTTTCACTAGTTAGTCCAGTCATTTTACGGTTTGAGCCGGGACTAATTAATAATTGACATTTTTTTTTCGGTATAATACTGGAGAGCCAATTTTAACCCAGAAGTGTACCAAAATTAAAAAAAAATCACGTTACTAACTGTTCCAATTTTAAAATTTTACTATTATCTCGTTGTAAAAAACCTGAGGGTACATTTTTTTTGGCACATATTTAAGGCTTTACTATTATACATACTACAAATACGGTACGAATATTTTTGACTACTTAGAAGGTTTTGAAAATTACATTCGTATTTTCTAATAACCCGTTAAAGGAATGCAACTGTTTACCCTAACACCCTGTATAATAATAATAATTATTGTACGTATAGAGTACGTTTGAAATTATGACAAAAATCAGTTGAGTCCCCGTTTCGTCGCCCCTTGCAAAAGCTAACCGTTTTGGATAAACTTTTTTGATATTACTCAGCACCCGTTGCACGTAAATCTGCCCTTACAGTAGTCCCGGCAACTTTTTCAATTTAACAGGTAAGGATAAATCGTTCATTCTTTTTATTTGAACATAGAACTGATATAAACTCCCTGAAAGTTTAGAAGGTGGGTCGGCGATATTGTTTGCTTCGTGTTAACTCGGAAAATCTTTTACTCTGGAAAAGATTTAGTTTGGTGGCGCAGGTATACTCTTACTGAAGAAACAGTTTTTTTTTTCAATTATGCTTCTTTTCCGTAAAAAATGTTTGGTTTAATTTTAACGCACGTGAATGGAGAATATGTTTGATATGTTATCACGATTGTTGAGCATAGCATGATTTTGTGGATATGCTGAAAGGGTCCAGTGGGCAGATTATAGTTTTACAGTGTTAAGACATTTGAAAAATTTGTTTTATGCGATTTTGATTTTGATTGTCATTGTATGATCTACATTTCATACAAAAACACTGTAACTTGCAAATAATGTCTATTTATTTACCAACTAGTGGACGTAGGGTCTGCGCTCAAAAGTGTCCAAACCAAAAGAGCACGAAAGCTTAAGGTGGTTTCAGTCCATACAAAAGTTTGACGCACAATACGCGTAGACTGAATTAATAAAAGTAATATTTTGTATACGGAAAAATAGTTTAGAAAATCTAGTTGCCGCGTCACAAATAACATTTGCAATTTATAATATAATGAGCGTGCCTGGTCTGAGCAAGCCCAAGGAGATTGCCAACCTTTTCCAGAGACAATTTAGAGTCGCGTCTTCTTTAGAAAAAGGACCGAGGCCGAGGGTGATCGATGAAGAGGGTACGGGGGGGTCCGGTGAACTTACCATTCTGTTTACGGCTAAAAAAGTTGCCACTGTGATAAGAAAAATGACAAGAGGTAAGTCGCCGGGCCATGACGACCTCAGCGTCGAGCACCTGAAGCATGCGGGATGCGACCCCGCATACTACCTACCTAGGGTTCTTGCCTTATTGTTTAATTTGTGCCTTAGTCACGGTTATTTGCCGCAAGATCTCATGCAAACAGTAGTAGTACCGATCGTCAAGGACAAGACGGGGGATGCCTCTGACGTGTCCAATTGCAGGCCTATTTCGCTGGCTACGGTCGTCGCCAAGGTCTTGGACAGTCTGCTTGATCAACAGCTGGCCGAACATATTGAACTCCATGACGCTCAATTTGGGTTCAGACCCGAATTATCCACGGAGAGTGCCATATTGTGCCTCAAGCAGACTGTTCAATACTATACTAATAGAAAAACACCTGTCTTTGCCTGCTTTTTGGACCTGTCAAAGGCATTCGACCTAGTGTCCTATGAAGTGCTATGGGACAAGCTACGCAGTGATACAACGCTACCATCAGAAGTTATCCTTGTTTCGGTACTGGTACTGTAATCAGAAAAATAGTGTCAGATGGGCGGGAGCCCAATCGAACGTGTACCGGTTGGAGTGCGGGGTGCGGCAGGGGGGGTTGAGCTCACCCCGCCTCTTCAACCTGTACATAAATCGTCTGATCGGTGAACTCAGCAGCACTCGTACCGGATGTCATATAGACGGCGTCTGCATGAACAACATTAGCTACGCAGATGATATGGTGCTGCTGAGTCCATCAATCGGAGCACTTAGGAAGCTTGTAGCGATCTGTGAGTCATATGCGGTGGCCCACGGGCTCAAGTACAATGTCAAGAAGAGTGAGCTGATGATGTTTAAGACAAATTCTATCAACTACTCCAATGTACCTGGAGTCTCACTCAGTGGCACTCCCCTAGGATGGGTGAAAGTTTAAGTACTTGGGCCATTGGGTCACTGATGATCTCAGGGATAATTGCGATATTGAAAGGGAGCGTAGGTCGCTGACTGTACGTTGTAATATGCTGGCACGAAGGTTTGCACGATGTACGAAACCAGTAAAAATCACACTGTTTAAAGCATTTTGTCAGTCTTTCTACACGTGCAGCCTTTGGACCCGGTATACGCAACGGGCATACAGCGATCTACGCGTACAGTATAATAACACATTCAGGATACTGATGGGGCTGGCACGGCATTGTAGCGCGTCGGGAATGTTTGCGGAGGCGCACACGGACGACTTCTATGCTATACTGAGAAAACGGTGCGCCTCCATGTTGGGCAGGCTCCGAGCCAGCACTATTGGTCTCCTGAATGTGTTCAAAGACCGGTGGGACTCCCCGCTGTTACATCACTGGGTGAAGCTCCACACCGGGTTTTTAAAATAAAATGTTTTTGTTGTTTTTTTTGTTACTAACACTAGCTTTAAGATAAATGTATATACTAACACTATATGGACATCTTGTCTGAAATAAATTATTTGAATTGAAAAAAATTATTGAATGAAATAAATTATTTCAAAGCTTTATATCTTCGGAATTATTTTATAAATTGCAAATGTTATTTGTGACGCGGCATCTAGATTTTCTAAACTATTTTTCCATATATACAAAGTTACTTATATTAATATCGTCTACGCGTATTATGCGTCAAAGTTTTGTATAAAATTGACCCTTCTGCAACCACCTGGGATGGAAAATAATTTCAGTATTTTCAATGTTTTTAGTTGGTTTATATTACTATATGTACTTAGGTTTGCGTAGTTTAGTCTCAGATACTTTTGTACTAGACTCCGGCGTCCATAGTATTCGACGTCAATGATATTTATTAACATTGACATAACATAAATAAAAATTTAATGACAGTTTCTCATCTTTTTTTTAACTTTAAACATAGCTCTTATTTTTAAATAAAATTTTATGAAACGTTTATTTTTAATTCTTATAATCAAACAACATCACAATTATCATTTCAAACAACTATTCTAGTTTCTGAATCCAGTCGCTCATGACTGCCTGATTGGACCCCAATGGCTTGGATGACCACAATTATTACCTACCTAAATATTGTAGTGCCCTTGCAGTATTCATGTTGAACACGAAACTTGTTTATAAGACGTTTTGTAACAACATGAGTGCAATAAACATATTGAATGGCTTCGTAATCTTAGAATTAGAATAGTCTACCATAGTTATATGAATGCACGTCTTACTTACGCGGCGAATGTGGGATTCGGTTTCTTATACAGTGTTTTCGAGGACAAAATGTTAAGCCACCTATCAATACCTGATACGTCACACCATTTTGAATCGTAAGCAGTGATTAAATTACCCAACATGCAGGGCCGATTTCGGCATACATTACCTGCTTTGTTTTCTTTATTTTATTTAAAGTTTAGCGACTAAAACAAGCAATGTATGCCCAAATCGGCCCTGCATATTGGGTGATGTAATCGCTTCTATTACATTTACAGCCTTAAAAGGTGGTTATTGTAGTTGTTGCAATGTTGCTGACCACCTCAAGAGGGATTAAGATTTTTTATAGGTATCGCCATCAGTCTATATACGTCCCAATGCAGGGCACAGACCTTACAAGGAGAGTGTTGGGAGACTTCACATACGCATCAGAGTTTCTTCTTCAGCGTATGCAGGTTTCTTCACTATGCTACAGCTTCAGTGGCGCATTACGGAGAGGTGTGGACACTCAATCTCTAAGGTCCGGGATCGAATCCCCTCGGACGACATGACATGTACCAATGAAGAGTTTTTCTGTTTTATGTACGTAATACAGACTGATCTTAAACGGTGAAAGATAAAATAATAGGTATATAAGGCTATAAATATAACTCTACAATACGCAAAAAATATCTGTAGGTATATGACTAAGTACACATGATCGATAAATCACTCTACCCCTTAAACGTTTTTCAATAAAAATATTTTAATAGCCCTTTGAATAATGTCAATAATGGCTTCCGAGTGTAACAATAGGGTTCCGTCCACGGACAGGCCGTATTGTTAGGGGCTCTCAATAGCTGTCCTTGTGGAAAATGGCTCCAGGATTATTTCTTTTATAAACTTAACGATTGACAGCCTTTGAATGTATGACGCAGAAATATCTTGAACTTCGTTTTTAATCCTGAAAATAATAATTAAACGTACTCCTTTCCATTCGCAAAGCCTTTGCGAACTTATACTTTTCCCTCAAGAGTTTTTAACAATTTACTTCTTTTGTACAGCATCGTATTTTTAAATAAAACACTACTAAACTAGGTCATTGACCTCTCAGTACTGTCGCCCGGCAATTCCAAGCCTTGTACACAATAATTGTACCTATATACATCCGTTGAAGGTTTTATCTCAAACGTTTACCGTTTAGAAAGCCTGCCAGACGACAATACGCGAGCGATGCAACTGCACCCGTGCCAGATAAAAGTTTTAATGACTCCAGCGTACAAAGGACGCTTGGATTGCCAGCTTCTTTCGTCCTTGTGATGTTAAATTCTGATGTTAAAATAATATCCAAAGATTTTACATTATTCATCATAAAGTGTCCCGCTGAGAAACGGGGTCTGCTTTCCTTCTCTATTTACTCCACTTCGCTCACAGATCACCCCCAATAGATACCGCATATAAGGCCGCCGACGCGCGCCACACATCTATGATTTTGCACTGATATAAGCAACGTGAGTGAGCTAGCTCGAAATAGTGCGACCTTGAGTTGACCAATCACGTTGCATTATTTCGTGCCCCGTTACCCGCACCTACCGCCAAAAATGGTGACTTCGGGCCTGTACAAAATTTTCATCACGCGGTATCTCTTGGGGGTAATCTGTGACTTCGCTCTATCCTGATCATCGTCTATGGAGATCTCGCAACTATCCATGTCCTTTTTAACAACATCAGACAACCTGAGTTTTAGCCTGCCTATATCATTAGTGTAATACAGGGTGTTAGGGTAAACAGTTGCATTAATTTACGGTGTTATTGTACCCATAATACTGAACAACTTTCCCTAAGAAACCAATAGCAAATTCGCAAAAAAAAATTCGACTTTTCATACAAACGTTCGATCAGCTGATTCCATTTAGTTTGGAAAATCGACATTTTTTTTTGCGTATTTCCTATAGGTTTCTTAGGGAAAGTTGTTCAGTATCATGGGTACAATCACCCCTTAAAGTAGTGCAACTGTTTTCCCTAACAGCCTGTATTTAGATACGCATTCTAATCCTGGCTTTATCATGGTTAAATGCACGTGTTGTGCCATTGTTATCTGGTTCTAATATGGATATAGATGTTGTAGCATTAATATTATATTGATGTGCTTCAATTATCAATATTCCTTTTAAACAAGCAGCGAAAGCTAACTTTTAGTATTATTAATATATTGATAATTGAAGCACATCAATTTGTAAAAAATAATGCCAAAAAAAGCCTTTATTAATCTACCAAAAAAATTTCATACTTTTAATAACTTAGGTTAATAGGTAAGTATATAATATACATTCTTAAAAATAAAAGGTAAGCATAGCATATGCTCACGACTATGTTCCCCAAGGTAGTCAGAGATATTCTGAAACCTCAGAACATCCACGTTTCACTAGTAGTACCGAAACTCTGTCCAGTGTGACGGGGAGTGAGCCCGTCGCCACTTGTAATGGACAGTAGGTACAATATATGCCTCGAAATTGAAGCATGCAGGTTTTCTCACGATGTTCAAAATAGAAGGTAATTTAATAAAGGTATAAATAAAAAAAACTGTAATATTCCTTGACACTTGACTCTAACAAAAATGTTGCACTTTGATAGCTTAATATTTTGCAAACGGATCCCTGAACCGAAAAAGGGTTTTACACACCCGCTATATTTATGTACAACCTATCTAAAGACATTCCACAACGTTGAATAGACGCGAAAAAAAATCATCCCTACTTTACGTGTAGGGGAAGTACCACAGAAAAAAATGTTTTTCTAAGGTTTTATTTTACCACTTTGTCGGTGTGATTAATATTGTATGCCCATCCATTACATAAATAACAGCTTTCTAACATTTTCTGAGATAAGCCGCGGACAGACAGATGGATAGACGGACGAACATGACGAAACTATAAAGGCTGGGCCACACAGAGTGCAGCTGCGGGCCGGCTGCGGAATCGTTCCGCACCGGACTGCATCTAGTGTGACACCTCGCATATAATTTCATAGTTTACAACTACTGCCCGGCCTGCTGCCGTTCCGCAACCGGCCCGCAGATGCACTATGTTTGGCCCAGCCTTTTGGGTTCCTTGTCGACTACGGAACCCTGAAAAACCCTTTCAAAGCGCTAGATCTTAATTCCATAGCGCTGCTATGGCAACCCTGCCTCCATAATACAAGGGACACGGTTCTAGCATTGGAAGCGTCTTTCTATCAGATAAAAGTAGCGCCGAGCTAATCGATAAATAAACTTATCCATTGAAAAAGTTTTGTCTATCAATAGCCGAGTTAGTTTGGTCGGGACAAATTCAATTTGTATAAGTTAGTTTTACAATTGGTAAGAATTTTTGTTTTATTCTAAAATTATTTAGCAGGGTTGTGCAAATCTAAAATGCTTATGTTCTCATTGTTTTATAGAACATTCAAAATATCCCTGATTCCCTGACTTTTGTATGAAAAGTTTGTTTCGAACTTTTGTATGAAAAGTCGAAATTTTTTTTTGTGAATTTCCTATAGGTTTCCTATAGGGAAAATTGTTCAGTATCATGGGTACAACCACCCCTTAAAGTAATGCAAATGTTTACCCTATCACCCTGTATACAGTGTAAATTTTTTATCAGTGCGGAAAACTTCACCTTGTATTCTACTCATTTACTAGCTTAGTGTACGTGTGAAAAGTGAAGTTTTTAACTTAACAAGCTTACTTATTATAAACTTAATGACAGAGAATTAAGGTACACAACTCAATTTCAACAGCCCCAAACCAATTTGAACATAAGACCTTGATACAAAAGTTAATTTTGCTAAGTTAGGATCAACCATCAGAACTTTTGACATGTCAGCAAAATTGAAACGTGCTTCTGCGATTTTGCAACAAAACTGCCACTTTGTGTTTCTATACAGGGTGAAATTGATATCATTAGCATCCTTTAAACTAAGAGTCTATACCCATCAAACTGAAAGACTTTTATTTTACTATGGGAGCAAACCGACCGTAACAAAAAAAAAACATACATTTGAGTCGAGTGGGCATTGCAGTTTAATATGGAACAGCAGATTTTTTTTGCTCCGATCGGGTTGCTCCCAGTTGTTCAGTTTGATGGGTAGACTCTTTGTTTATAAAAGGATACCCTGTATTGTTATGAAAACGTTGAAATAGTACATACACTATAGCACACCCCAGACTAAGAAGATGTTAGCACAATACACTTTAATGGTGAATAAAGATTTTTCTTTCTTTCTTCTTTTCTTTCAATATAAAGTTCTTCTTTCATTCTTATCGTGTGGGCACAGCCCTGGTGTCAGAGTTTTTTCAGGCCGCCTTACGGCCTCTGACGTGGTTTTTTATGACTGTACTACCACGAGAGATAGTAGCCGGGACCAATGGCTTAACGTGCCATCCGAAGCACGGAATCATTTTCCTTTTCAGACAATCAAGTGATTAGGCCTGCAATGTCCTAACCAACTGGAGAAAAACGCACAAAGTGACATATCACAAGGTGTCCCTTGTGGGAATCGAACACACGACCTCCGTGTCGAGACAATGCTCTTAACCATTAGACCACGGAGGCAGTTATGTAAACTGATTGAGTGCGAGTAAAAGGGGACTATGCACCGTGGAATCGGGGTCGTTTTGAAGCCAGAACAGGGTGCTTCTTCAGACCATAAAGTGATCAACATTTACTATGGGACCAACTTTGAAATCGCCAAAAAAAATATGATGTTTCATAAATTTTGTCGAGAAGCTAGTGTTTTCTATTCTAATTTTTTTTTCGCCATTTCGATATTGGCTCCATAGTGAAAGTTGATCAGTTTGATGGTCTGAAGCACCCTATTCTGTCTTCAAAACGACTCCATGGTTTATGCGCGACTGTAACTGACGTCCACCTCGGGTACCAACGAGAGGGGTACTGTATGTGAATACAAACTCTTTTTATACTGTGGTTATAGCATACATACATACATATACATACGACCATAAAAGCTTTGTTACACCTACCTACCATCTTTCTAGATTCTAGATTCTTTATTATACACAAAAACAAAATTATGAAAAAAAATTAAAATAAGTCGTGATGTACAAAGGCGAGCATAACTCTAAAAGAGTTTTCTTCCAGCAAACCGTTGAGTGAGAGGAAAACTAATATGTTTGGGTAAAATCAGTGTGCACACAAATAAAAATCTTCTTAATTATGAGATATTAAAATGAATACCTATAAAATAAGAAATAATATAAGATGATTCTTTTGAAGAATACAGATGCCATACCCACTTATATCATAATTATTGAAAATTTCTAGTTAGAATAACAGGGGGCGACCCTTTTAAAAAAAATACAAGAAATCTTTTCCGTCATCGACACCCACGAGACGAAAAAGAGTGGTCCATTCACAAATGGGAAAATAGGGTCAAATTGATATAAAATAGTATAATCCGGAATAAAACCAGCAAAAATTTTAAGGTTTGCATTGTTTTTATAATCGCATGCTTATGAAAAGGCCAATAAACAGCAGTTTTATTTTATGATCATAACAATTTAATTTAAACTCAGAATATTCCAATTACGTCAATTTTAAAAGAGCTTTCCTTTCCCGGTATAAATTTTTCCTATCAAAAATTTCGATATTAATAAAAGCCACAAAAGAATTTAATTTCGACGTTGACAGGTGCCCCGCTCACTGCATGACAAAATAGTCAGTCACTGGTTAATTTTAAATAAATGCAAGTTACATATTTTTAATCGAAAATCATCAGTTTACACTGAAAACTCATTAAGCATCAAGAATAAAAGATTATCAAATTACATACTGCACATACGTAAAATTAATGTTTTCAAAATAACAAAGTTGTAGTGGATATTTAAAAATTATGTGTCCGATTTTTTTAACGACTTATTGAATACAGTATTCGAAGATCTTCATTCGCTTATCAGTGCATATCATAGCCTAGCACACCAATATCAAAATAGCATAACCATATTCATATAGCATTACCATATGCATAAATAGCATACGCTACGCAATACCATATAAAAATAATTCGGGCATAGGCCCACCACACATTCCCACCGCTGTAACTCCTGTAAGCCAGGATCAACAGCGGCGACCATTCACAACACTGGACAATGAAGTCCAGCGAGCCCGGGGGATGACTCTAATCTGTCTTGGAACCCGCAATGAATTAATCAAAGAAGATAGGAGGAGTAGGAAAACGAAATATCCGACTTCCCTCCATTGCAAACGGGAGACAGCAATAAGAAGGAAAAAAAAAAACATGGCTATTAGAGAGCCAATTCAAGAGATCATTTATGGCAGTGTTGAAGACACGACCGCAAAAGCACCAAAAATACAAAATACATAATACCATATGCTATTTTTCAACTATTTTTTCTTTCATTCAATTTATCATGCAGCATAGTACCGAAAAAACAATACAGTTGTGAAGCTTTACAATTGGGACAGGTCAATCGAGGCCAGTGGTGTGCAGGGACGGGGTACCAGCATTGAATTCGCTTGTTCGGTACCGCAACTCGGTCCTGGTATGCGCTCAATTGACCTGTCGCCACCCCCGAGCTTAGCTATCTCAGAAAATTAGCAAGCTGAAGTGGCAATGGGCTGATTATATCTGCCAAAGAACTGACAACCAGTGGGGTGTCAGAGTTCTAGAGTGGAGACCGCGAACTGGTAGGCGTAGTGTAGGACGCCCTGCTGCCCGCTGGATAGACGTCCTAAAAAAAGTAGCGGGGAGCGACTGGATCAGGAAGGCGGAGGACAGAGTTTTGTGACGCGCTTTGGGAGAGGCCTATGTTCGGCAGTGAATGATGATAGGCTGATGGTGATGATGATGATGAACGCCGAGCTTCAGAACTATTATTGTTTTTTTCGCTAAGTCAGCCAGCAACTTGTAATCATGATGATTTAATTGGTTTGCTGATACGTGGTTAGTTTTTCAGCCAGAAGTACGCCAGTAACCTCCCCATTATTATAGACACCGTAAGAAATAGGATGGTCCATACTATGGTTTAGTATGGTAAGTAACACAACTCATGAAATTTTAAATAAAACTGGAGTTTACCCGTGACGCTACGAACCGCACCGTATAAATGATATAGATATTAAGTCTTATCATAAGCTTTCAAACAAAATAATTTCATCGAAATCGGTCCAGTAGAATTCGCGTAACGCGCAAACAAACAAACAAATAGACAGACATAAAATAAAAAAATTGGTAATTTGGAATCAGGGACACCTAAAAAATTACTAGACCAGACACACTTCTGTTACAGTTTTATAATAGTAGAGATAAAACTGAACTGTTCCATAGAACAGAAACTCTCTTCACTAGCAAACTCCCCTTAACGGTATGTAAATTAAGCTCGGTACACACCGTCCGATTACAGTGTAGAGAGCAGGCGGCAGCCTCTGGCAGGTAAACAATGGTTTAGCCTGCAACGCCTCATCAGCGACACGCCACCGAAAGGTTTGAATGGCGGCTGATGCCACACCCATTCATTGCTTTGTCTATCGTCCTGTGGGTAACTATTTCGCATTTAAGCTTTGGGTATTTCCTACTAGGCCCGTCATATCGATCAGTTGGAGGTATCTGGTCGATCCCCACCACTTTCCATAGATAGTACATAAATACCCGGATAATTGTTCACCGGGTTACCCCCTAATTTTTAAAATGATGTTACTTTCTTGGCCCTGTAGCACTTAAAGGTTAAGTACGTATAATTTGTCTGGAAATTTGTCAGGTTTAATTTGTACCTTCAAAACTCTTCGATACGACTAAATAGACTTGGAGAAAAACCAAAAAATGGGATGGTTTTTCGAGTGATGCAAAGTTAGCACAGCTCTTTCGAAGCTGCAAACTTAGATATAAGCTACTGGTCCTAACAACATATTAAAAATCAGAACTAGTCGTTAGTTTGCGATTTCTAGTGTAAGATATGACTGAACTATACTAAGGTGAAGCTTAACTGTGGCCACCTTCGATGTTCTGGAATCACATTTGAGAAACAATCAACTAAGCCAGACGTCCGTCCAGATTCCAACCAGTACCTAATTGTCGCGAATACAAAGATACCATAACTTTGAGCAGCATAAGCATAAGAAAACGCTCAAAGATACATTTATTGCTTTTATAATAATTTTTAAATAAACAAATTAGGTACTAAACTTTGAAAGTTACAAAAAAATTGTTCTTATAATATTTTTGTACGTGTCGGTAATTCGATATTTAAATGACTTCAAATTACAGTCACATTGATAATATTCTATTGCACATTTAAACAAATACAGCATACTCTTCAACAAAATTGGAAACTACTGTATTAATGCTGGCAGTGGAGCTACAAGAGAGCTGACTAAGCAGTTAGTGCTGATGCATCGAGTAAGAATATCTAGGTCAGCACGTACGAACAGCCGTGTTGCAGCACGTCACACTTATGACAGCCAATCAGAATATGAAGACTAAGGGTCAGGATATACTGACCGACTGCGACCGATGGCGGGCGTTTATGGGCCCGCCATCGCTCGCCGTCGGTTAATGTGTCTCAACCCTAAGCGCTCTTACAGACGAGCGACACTTTGCAGTCGCAGAGGGTCGGACGGACCCACGGCGACCGTAAAGTCTATGAGCGCGACCCTCTGCGACACACGGCGACCGCATAGTGTCATAGTTTTTTGGAATTTTATCTTGACTAATTAAACTTTGTTTTCCGTTTAGTCATGAGATAAAATTTTTTTTTTAATCTGGTTCTAACTTAATAGTTTTCCTTCAATCTAAACATTATTTCTAACGATCGTTATAATTTTCAAATTTTACATGGGTATAAGTTTTTGAAGGACAGGTGCGGTGGGGGACAGCATTATTTTTAAGTCTTCAAAAATATAAAATGGAATATTTTTACTCTTGCATTTTCGATACATTTTCTCACTTTCAACTGATATTCCACGCAACACGATAATATAGGAAACGTTTTTTTTACCTTTTTCTGCCCTCCTAAACTGACAGTGTTCTATTTTGCCACTTTTTAGTGCTGCATCACTAAACAATTTTTAACCGACTTCAAAAAAGGAGGAGGTTTCTTACTTTTCCCATTTACCTACAAATAAGAAACGGTGAAGATAACCTAAACTAATTTAAGTAAGTGATCACGTAGGCAAAGTTCCCATTTCGACGTTCCAACTTCTCTTAAACGGTTAATGCAGGTTCCTGTAGATGTTTAAGGTTAAACTCGTAGAATAGTAAGTACATTTGAATTTGACGCAGTACCTATTCAAATTTACCTAACAAAAAGTTTAACAAGCATTTTTTTCCTTCACAGCTCTTAGACGAGGGGACAATTTTGTAAGGTAATTTCTAACATAAAAACTTGAGAGATTATAATTTACTAGCGACCTGCCCCATCTTCGCAAGCACCACAAATAACACAAAACTTGACACACAACTCATGAATCTATCTTTATCTATTTGTAAAAACCGTATCAAAATTCCCAGAGTAGTTACTGAGATAAGCCTATACACACAGACAGAAAGACAGAAAAACGCGGTGGGTTTTAAGCGTGGTAATCCGGCGCGACTCCTAGAGGAGGGGACTTTTAGTATGTTTACTCCCTAAGAACCCTGAATAAATTTCAGAAGAAATCACTTAGGTCCCAGCTCACACACTCTACACCCCCTTATAAGCCATTCATTGAGTGGACTGTAATGTTAGATTTTGCGATTATGGCGTATTTAAGAGGAAAGGCGGTCTGTAAGAAATTTTAAGAATAGGTTTTTAGCAGATCGATTGCTGTCGCGCTGTTGCCGAGCAAACGAGGTACCAATGAGAAAGTTACAACTGCAGCTCAGACTAATCGAAATCACGATTTCTTATTCTTCTGTTTCATGCTCCAAAACAAAACCTATTTTATTTAATAACGAGCGTTAACCCCCGACTTCGTCCGCACAAATTATTTACCAGATTTTAACCATTTAGATTTTAAGTCAGATCATAAGCTATCAAACAAAAAAAGTTTCATCAAAATCGGTTTAGTAGTTTTTGCGTGATACTCGTCCAAACAAACAAACAAACAAACACACAAACAAACAGACAGGCAAAAAATCCAAAAAATGGTGAAATGGAATCAGGGACACCTAAAAACCATATCGTAACTTGTTTTTTATTAATATCTTCAATGTACAGACAAACTTCCTGTTACAGTTTTATAATAGTATAGATTATTTTAAGAATAAATAATATGAGCTTGCTGGATGTCTGACCACTGATGTAAAGTTGATTTTCCATCATTTTCGAAGACTCCTACACTCCTAGTTCTTACAGTAATTAATTTATGGACAAAACAAAACATAGGGACATGGCAGATGTATAGATTGTATGTTAGAAAACTATTTGCTTTAGTGTCATTATCAAGAGAGGAAACAAGGGAATACGTTTGTATGGACTAAATGGAACCCGCCTTTCCTCTTAATGTGCCGTCCGAACCACAGAGACTGTCTAGATGAAATACCAATAAAATAGTCACCCAACCAAAGAAGGCACCTGATCGGGAACTGCTTATATTCGGTGATCGACAATACCGAATCTTCACTACGATAGCGACCGTCTCTTGATGGAAATGTAGTTTCCTACTCAAGAAAATTACTATTCAGATCACGAAAGTAGAGAAACGTCATTAGACCTCTGATTAGTAGCTAAACATGAACACAGGTAAACAACAAACATTGTTGTATATATTCTAGTCCTAGTGCCTATATTCAGAACTCAAAGCAATGACAAAAGTCATAGAGTAAAATGGTAAACCGTAAAAAATCTGTAGGTTTGTAAAATTTTAAGTAAGTATTTATAGTTTTTTTTATTCAAGTTTTAGTTTAAGTTAAGTTAAGAAAGAAATTACAAAAAAATAAAAAAATAAATTGCTGTAATTGCAAGAATAACAATAAAATCTGATTTTTTCCAAAAGGTTAACTTAAGGGGGCACGAGCCTATTGTGCTGCCTTCAATCGTTGGCCCAAGTGAAGGAAAAGGTTGATGTCGTATCGTATCAAGAACTCAAGAGACTAGCGGAAAGGAGACAGGATTGGCGAAAACTCCACCGACAAGAGCGTAGCTCTTAAATAAGATGATGATGATGAAACAATTAAACAACATTTCCAAAAAAAAGAAAGTCACATTGTAGTCATTGCTGATTTTCAATTTTTTGGGTTACTGTTTCTATAACGTTTGTAGTTGGAGTCACGTTGCAGGTTCTGACCCGAGCACACGT
The DNA here is from genome assembly GCA_927399405.1 of Agonopterix arenella. Taxonomy (NCBI): domain Eukaryota; kingdom Metazoa; phylum Arthropoda; class Insecta; order Lepidoptera; family Depressariidae; genus Agonopterix; species Agonopterix arenella. The sequence goes on along the minus strand of OV656691.1, from coordinate 14,562,906 downwards.
CTCGCGTGGATTTCTCGCGTCGCGTTTTTGCCTGCCACGAGGTACCGCAATCCTCAATCTCTTCTTGTTCTTGATCAAAAACAATCCCTGAGATTGGGATAGATTCTCCCATAAACACTTGACACTGGCGGAAATGCAGTGCTAACGCACAAGCAAGAGTCCATTAATAATAAGTAAAAAAAAAAAAGTTTGTAGTTACTATCTCATTTAAAACCGCCAAAAGTGGTACAAAGCATAAAACATTACTAACATTAACCCGTAATGTTTCTATAAATTGAAACGCAATCATGACTATAATGTGACATTCTTGTTTGTTGGAAATGTTGTTTAATGGGTTAGAAATTAAAAAAAACTATTGAGGGCAACACAATAGACTCGGTACCCTCTTAAATGAACAAACGAATACAAAAGGTATGTATGTTATCTTTAATATCTTCATTTCAGTTTTCTTTCGTTATCATTTTGTTGTATTCACTTCTTTTTCATCTATAATTTTATTTTTTACGAGCGTTAACACGCGATTTTGTCCGCACAAATTATATACGAGATTTTAAGTCAGATCATAAGCTATCAAACAAAAAAAGTTTCATCAAAATCGGTTCAGTAGTTTTTGCGTGATACTCGTTCAAACAAACAAACACACAAACAAACACCCAAACAAACACCCAAACAAACAAACAGACAGAAAAAAAATCCAAAAATTGGTGAAATGGAATCAGGGACACCTAAAAACCATATCGTAACTTTTTTTTTGTTAATATCTTCTATGTACAGACAAACTTTCTGCTACAGTTTTATAATAGTTTAGATAACACCGACCCGTTCTTTGTTATATTTCCTCTACCCTAAGGTTGTCTGGAAGAAATCGCTTTTTAGCGATAAGACCGCCTTATTTGTACCATATTCAGTTTATGTTTCCTATTGTGCATTGTATTTTGTTTTGGTGTAAATAAAATATATTTCATTCATTCATTCATTTTGATAAACAATTGTGTTTCCGGGTTAGCTGTAGCAATATTTCTGACCATCCAGGAAGGGATTACGGTCGTGAGTTTATGTATGTATGTGTTAGAATATTCGATTTTATGTAATCAAAAAATGTATGTAAATTAATATTGTTCAGAAAACTTAGAAATAGAATCTTGTTGTATATTGTGATATTAATGATAAAGTTATAATTGCTATGATTCTATGCACTGTACGATGTAGGATTACTATCAGAATAATTAGCTTTTACAATCAGCATCATGGATTGATTTGCTTTAATTATATCAAATTCGGTAATAGATTGACCGAATAGTTTATGAACCTGATACTGACAATATTGGCATATGCCATGAATATTAAAGTCCTCTAGCTCTTCTCTTAATCTGACATAATCTGTATGTAAAAAATATTGAACCACTTAAATTTAAGTATGTAGTTACTTAAAAAGGACAGTATTTTAACATTTTTAGTTCTAACATCTATACCTTACTAAATCGGAGGTTTGGTCTGACACGGGTCCGACCTAGATTAAAGACGATCGTAATTTAGCTCAGTCATTTTACCGTTAAAGCCGGGACTAATTAATAATTGATATTATTTTTCGGTATGACATTGAAGAACCAATTTGAGCCTAGAAATGTATCAAAATTAAAAAAAAATCACGTCAGCAACAGTTCCAATTTTAGAATTTAGCTATTATCTCGTTCTAAAAAACCTGACGGTAAATTTTTTTTGCTCAAATTTAAGGCTTTACCATTATACATACTTCAAACATGTTGTACATATTTTTGTCTACTTAGAAAGTTTTGAAAAATACATTGGTATTTTCTAATAAATACCTCATTTTTTAAATTTTAATGCCTATTTTATTGCTCTAAAATCATTTATATTGTTAAATCTAAGTCAAATTGGTATTAATATTAATAATTCAAAAGCCTTCTGGGACACACAATTTCGATTTCTATGTTGCTTAGCGAATTTTTTTTTAATTAGTTTTAAGATAGTATTTTTGTCACTAAATGGTGCCGGTTACACTTAAAAAATCCAATTAATAATAACTTCACACCTCTCCTAACAAAACTTCGTAAGATGACTGGGCTAAAAACAATAAAATATCTATACGGTATACCACCACTAGTTTTCTAGAACAATAACAACAACAGACAATGAAACCAATCAACTTTCCCTAAGGAACATGGGTCAAAAAAACAAAATGTCAATGGCTACTCTATTGACATACAAAATAATGGACGCAAAAGTCCAATTAGTAATTACTCCCTACCCCGCCTAACAAAACTCCGTAAAATGACTGGGCTAATTTTCCCGCTTTAGAGCTTGTTCAGAGCCAGTCAGTTTGTTTGTCATTGTATTGTAGGAACTAAACTCTTAACAGTGAAAGTTTGAGTCCAGAGTAGAATAGAATCAGCATACTATTGATTAAGTAGAGTAGTAGCTAAATGTAGTAACTATTTATATGTCTTTTGAATGAAAATTTAAATAAGTTGATTTATTTTTTTTTCTCTTAGTATTATCGTATCCTCGTTTTCATACGTCAGGACCGTGAGTTCAGGGTTGTCTGCTCATTCAATTGGGCTCGTTCCAGGTCCGTGGACCACCTCTTGTCTTTTGCCAACACTTTCTTCACAACATTGTCATCGTCACCGCGCCTCATAACGCATGCTATCTCAATCGCTATTCTGTGAGTTTTTCTATGATATACTGGGAAACTCTCTCTGATGTGTATGATTGTAAATAAAATGATTTACCCGAAAATGTATCGATTCGCCGGTTAATTCCGATATCATTTAAAATAATCCTGGTTGGACCAGTAACATTATTATAACAGCCAATCCCTGCATTATCACACCGTACTTACCGCGGAAAATTGACGATACTCAGTTAGACAAAATATTATGTTGAAACAGTTAATACACATTTTTTTATTACAGCGAGAAAATAGCATCTCCCCTTTAGGGCCGTACACGAACACCCATGGACATTGATCGGCTGATATTTACACAATTAATTGTAGCGACAAGTGAAAGAAGTGTTTGACCATAACTTCCCTGACAATAAATGCATTAGAGAATAAAGCAGAGTAAACAAGTCCGATGTCAATAAATTGTGAGATGTCTCAAGTGGGAGGAGATAGTAGCTGGTATGATAGATAGATTGGCTGCGGTTTCACACTCGTGCGCTTCCATTGTAGTGATTTATGAGCGTTCTACGGAAACCGAGTTGGCTAGCTTATACGGATTACGGTAGCTGAATATTATTTTGATAAAGCCTTAGCTTGCTTGGGATAGGTATTGGTTTGTGGATACCAGATAGTCGAATGATCAACTCAACCTAATAACCAAATTTAGTTTAACTTATTTATTAAAAGTTCGGTCTTTCTCAGTGGTTCTCTGAGATATCACATCAGGAATGAGATAATCATCAGCATCATATCAGCCGTTAGACGTCCACTGCTGGACATACGCCTCCCCCAAAATGGGGGAATTTGCCATAATCGCCACGCTTGGCAGGCGGGTTGGCGATCGCAGTTGGATCGAATCAATGTGTGTACTCAGAGGATGCTGCTGCCCATCCTCCGGTAGATCCCATAGTCGACTTTTACGACACCCACGGGGGGAAATGGGGTGGTGCTATTCTTAGCCGACACAACAAGGCTGTCTTAGCCGACACCACACGGCAGATGAAGAATGAGATAATACGTGAGCATAAATATGCTTATGAAGAGAACTAAAGTGACTTCATAGGTCTGAAAATTAGCGTGCAGACAACCGATGGGGAGTACGAGTGGAGACTACGGATTGTGGGAAGCCCTTTAGCCTACTGGACCAATGACCTGCTGAGAAAGGTCAAAACTAAACTTTTTAGTTTTTTATTTTCAAAATAATATCATATAGATAGCTTTCTTACGTCATAGAGAAGAGGGTCGAGAATAGAGTTTTGTTGCGCGCTTTGGGAGGGAAATGATTATATCCTGCAGTGGACAGTAACAGGCTGATGATGTGTTTATAATTATGGCTTTCGCAATTCATTTTCTTAAAATTGTTGTATCCTTCCGAAATCAGGTTAAAAAAAAAGATAAATTGAATGCTCTGAAATATTGAGTTAGGTAGGTAAGCGGAGGTGGTGATAGTAAAAAAAACATGTCTAATTCGGATCTGCTCTCATGACCAGTTGACCATGACATACCAAATTGGCTCCAGACCTATGGCAAAACAAATCAGACCCAGGGCTACATTGTACTTTTTCTAAGATAGTTACAATAAAAATGTATTTAATTATTTCAACCAAATGCTGCATAATATTATGACTTTGATAGTAAAGAGATAAAACAAAAATGAAAACTATGCTAACTGCACATTCCCTATATCCATAAAATAAGTAAAAACCCATCAGCGGCTCGCTAACATTTGGTTTTCGCCACACGTAGCCCTCGTCCTACATATTTCTTCGTAATGCCATATCCTGGCAACGCACGGTAAGGCTATTTCAGGAATGTTTCATTTCATATGTTACACAAATTGATATTTACAAGAAATATTATTACTTTTATCTCTTTATGGATGAAGATCGACGCGTGAGAATTTGAGCTCTCTAAGTGCTTTTTGTCTCTCATATAGGTAATGTTTCATTAATAATTCATTAAATTTTAGAGCACGCTTCTTATTGAAGTTTCTGCTACATAATTTTCATAACAAACATAATTTTCACTCACGCGATTTTCCCAGAGGGGTAGGCAGAGACTAAGGATCTCCACTTTGGGCGGTTCTGACACACCTCTCTTCCTTCCTCTAGGGGCCTACATCTTGTCACATATTCCCGTCAAATTCAGCTACTTTTGACCTGGCATTTTTAATGCCGTCCCTAATCTGGTCTAGGTACGTTCTCATAGCCGAGAGCCGTTCTTGGAGGATCTGGAGGTCTACTCTGACATTCGAACTTCGCAATTGCGTGAACGTTTTCGTTCCAATGTCAACTCTATTAAAATGAAGTTCGGTCCGAAACGGTCTCGATATATCGAAAATCGAAAGTCCGGGTACAGGGCCTGATTCGTACGTTTTTCCGTAATTACGTCAAATACTACAACGTTGACCCAAAGGAAGAAATGAGGAGGTCTATCCTAAAGCCAGAACACCACGTCCACACGGCTATTATTATTATTACATGAATATATTTTTAAAGACTAGGATAATCTGTTTCATTGCAATTTTAATGGTAGTCTAGTACATGATATTTATTATAATATGTTTATTGTGTTAGTCCTAGATCTAGATACAATAATAAAACTAGGAAGAGATTATATTTACAAATGACCATCCATCCTATGAATTTGTTGGCAAAGGAACGTTCAACATAAATCTAGTGACTTCAAAACGTTATTATAGAGTCATCTCTTTGTGTTACTCTACAAATAGCTCTGGGGAACTCTTATATAAGAATGTCAATAATGCCCTGATATTTGCAGTGAAAAATTATTGCGATTTACAAGAGATAGACCAAAACCAATTTCAAAGATAATTAGTAACAGATTAGTGTTATTATAAGACATGGAAAGTTTTATTTCTCTAAAATTAACGATCGTGCATTAAGAGAAAATGTATCCATAAGCCCAATGACTTTTTGCATAAGCTTCTTTTACATTATGCCATTCTTTCCGGCCCTATTCTACTTTCAGCGATTTCCGCGCTGTTTAGATGACCCGCGCGTCCAAAGAGTTTCCGACATATTTACAAGTCTCACAAACTTTAACTACTTATATAGGGACTAGTTACGCGTGTAATTCTACTAACAAATATTTCTGCCACTTTTTGCGGGGGGCGAGGTAACATGAAATCCGCAACTTTGGATTTCATTCCCCATAACTTAAGATTCCAATTTTGAATGTTAAAAATCATGAAAAGTAGTCTCGTGTGAACTCCAAACATCATAAGTTCGTAGTTATTGTTTCGCAATTATAGGCTGTCTCGTTTAGTGATAAGGTATAAAATTGAATGTAAATGCACATGATCAATTGTTCTTATACCGTGGCAGAAGGGAAATGCTACCGCAAAGCTTGTCCTTATAATAAACGAGCGTTAACCCGCGACTTTGTCCGCACAAATTATATACCAGATTTTAAGTCAGATAATAAGCTATCAAACAAAAAAAGTTTCATCAAAATCGGTTCCTTCGTTTTTGCGTGATGCTTGTTCAAACAAACAAACACCCAAACAAACACACAAACAAACAGACAGACAAAACATCCAAAAATTGGTTATATGGAATCAGGGACACCTAAAAACCATATCGTAACTTTTTTTTTTGTTACAGTTCTTCATAACTTCCTGTTACAGTTTTATAATAGTATAGATAGATAGTCAAAGCTCACAAAGCATGCGTGTGTGCTGAGACGGACGTTATACAAAAACAAATACACTATTTTGTTGCTCGATTAGCGGTGACACTAATTGGCTCATCGTTCGCCGCGAGCCATGTTATTATATTACCCGACTGCGCCAGAAGGAGTTTTGTGTTTTTATGTAATAGATCTCTAAACGGCTACATTAAAAACTCTCAACTAAATTGCATTCTGTTTTTACAAACATAATAAATTCGCTATTTCCATACAGCTCTTCATTGGCAACGCGGCGCTTTGTCTTTCTACCGAACCGCCTGGCCACATAGACTAAGAGATAAGTGTACTTTTTGCAACCATCAGCTGCAAGGCTGATTCAGTGTTCAGTGTAACTCCTAAACCGACTGAAGTTAAGCAGGCAGACCTAGTTCATCCCCGTCACAGAGATGCTCTACACCCCATAAACACTGAATCAGCCTTGCTGCTGATGGTTGCAAAAAGTACATTTATCTCTTAGTCTAACAGGTCAGCACGAACTGCGGCGTGAATTGTGATTATTCAATACACTACTATTACGCAAGCACGCAGAAGCGCGTAGGCAGTGTATTGAAAATTAGGTTTTCGCGCCGCAGTTCGCCCTGTCCCGTGGCCAAGCGGTAAAGGTCAGGCCACACAGAGGCGGTTTTGCGGGAAAGCGGGCCGGAGGCGGACCTTCGGGAATTGAATATCTCCGGACCCGCGCGTATTTCTGTGTGGTAGGGTACATACAAACTCGAACATTACCACACCACACCATACACAACAAAACACACAGAAAACCGAGCGGGTCAGGAGATATTCGCTTCCCACAGGTCCGGCTCCGGCCCGCTTTCCCGCAAAACCGCCTCTGTGTGTCCTGGCCTTTAATCAGTCATGAAATCACTCAACACATTTGCCACTTGAGGATGTAAAAACAATGCTCTGCGAAGGAAGACGCTCTTTGTTTCGATTTGGCAAGGTATTTATTTCTATTTTGTGATCCATTATACTTGTGAAAGTGATACCTACAAAACACAAAGTACCCACCGACCAGAATCATGAAATTTGAGTTATATCACAATTCCCAATTCGATACAATGAACAAGCAGAACGAAACCTTATCTGATGACGACATTTTGACAGCAAAATGGCCGAATAACCGAGATAAGCGTTCAGTAATCGAGCGCTCGTCCTAATAATATAATGATAGTCTCAAAAGCTACGATTCGAACGCTTTCAGTCAAACGGATGCTCTTATGGTGTATTCCACAGGGCGCAATTAAATTATTAGTGAGGTACGAACCGTAAACGGACAAAGCAATTCGACTAAGTGACTATGGCATGCTTAGTTTATCTGTCAGGAACATAAATAGGGATCCCCTTTTGCACAAAGCACTAGATGCTTTTGCGGTATTGTCTTCTGTTACTCTAATTTTGTAGGATCTCGGTCGTTGGTTTATTATTAGCTTTGGATGTCTAGTATTGGAATCATCAGCTTCTAAGTTTATCTATCTACAATCTACATCATCTTATTGATTGATTAAAAAAACGTGTTGCTGTTATTGCTTCATTTGAAATGTTGCGAACGGTCGCTGCTGAGTTAGATGATAGCATTGAGTCGTTGGCCATTTATCAAAGAAAATAAGAAATTAACGTTTATTCAATTTTGCAGTCCAGACAATGCCAGGTTTCCAAAGAAACCAGTGCACACTTTATTTATTTATTTATTTATTAGGTCAGCCTACAGCTATTACATCTGACACAAGTTTAAGTACATTACACAGTACATTACACACTTAAATTAAACTATATGGAAATTATTGTATGTTATACCAATTATTAAATTGGCAAAGGAAAAGGTTTGAAGAAAGTTCGTGGTTTGCAATTCTACCATACGAAATTACGAATGAAATAATATAAAAATAATTTCTTTATCTTCGATAATAAAATACTTACTTAGTTCTAGTAGTTAATAAATAGTGCGAGAAATTATGAATGAATATTTTATCAATTCTTACTAAATCTATTTTGATGTGCACTCACCTGGAGTGCGATTTTTGAATCTCATTCGCTGAGCTCAGCAGTTGAAAATGTCAAAATTACAATGGAGATATGCATCTTTCTACTGCTGATTTGACTTTCAAAAATCATACTCCAGGAGTGCAATTTTTGAAAATCAAATCTGCAGTAGAAAGATGTGTATCTCGATACATTTTCAATTGCTGAGTTCAACGTATGAGATTCAAAAATAGCACTCCTGGGCCTAAATTCGGCGTCCCCCTGTGTATACCTGACGAACCATTTAAAATGTTTTGTGACTATTTTCCCTGTCATTTTGACAAAAAATTTTTAAATTATATTCACGCTACTAATCTTGCCTTTTTCTGTATCATTCATCAATCATACTTTCAAAATTATTTCAAGAGGGGAGATAACAGACGGATTTATGAATAAAAAGTTTTGAATGGGCTAAATTCATCGAGGGAAATGATTTTTCTCACTGTCTCGATATTTATTTTTTATGGAATGGCAAATCTCTTCTCTGCAGCGGCAAGTATTTATTTATTAAATTCAAACACAAGACAGAAGGAGACTAATCATGGTTCGTGCTTATGTATGATATATCGTTATACTTGCGAGGATTAGCGAGGGTGTCATGGTGAATTTAGCAAAAATAAAAAAAAAATTGCGTAACCGAAGTTTTGAATGATTTTTTCTCAACATTTTATTTCTGAACGAATGTAAGGTTATGATACCAAATTGAAGAGCCACTCATGGTCTCTTTTCTTCTTATACACATTAAATATAAATAAGAAAGGAATAGAGAATAATAGCCAAATTTTTTACTTGAGCGACAGCCTCGAGGCCGAGGGCGTTCCGAGCTTACGGCAATGTGTAGCGTGCGCACATGTGCGCGAGAGATATAAAAATAATTTTAAATTCGAAATCATTATTTGACGTATCTTCTGAATTTGTAGCTTCTGAATGAATGCATTCCAAGAACATTGTATATAGTATCCTATCGCATTCATAGTCGTTTTTCATTTCCATCGTTACGTCAAAACTTATCATCTAATAAATAATTTCTAGTTTAGACTTTAATTTTAATTGTGACATCGTTAAAACTGGTTTCTTCATCTTCAGTAGGTTAACCACTTAATAGATTCAACAACAGGGGACTAAATAATATTCTGAAATTAATGTTGGCATGAATTCGTCTTTATATAAATAAAGTTTTTTTTACGAATTTATCCCAGCAAAACTTTTTAATTACTATGTACCTAAATAAAAAAAAACATTCTTATATTTTAAAGGGTCCGTCACTTTCTGCTATTCAGCATAGCAATAAGTGTAAACATTGTTTACAGTCGCATTCACTGTTATTTTTATAGAGTCCACCCCCGTTAATCTTCGTTTGAAACAACCCCTTGTTTGTGTTGTAACGTAACATCTGTTTGGGTAATATTTTACAGCAAACGTCACTTTTTTTCTAATAGCTGTAATAAAATGTTAAACATCTCTTAAACGATTATTTTCATGAAGCGTAAAATTTTCTTTTTAACATCCTTTTAAGAAATATGGTACGGGAGATTTCTACTACTAAAAGAATGGACATAAAATTCATCAACAATTTCCATCAGGTGAGCTGAAGCCAAGCGTATGCCCATTTCTAATAAAAAAAAAGAAGTTCACAAGTAAGTAATACATCATTTACAATCCACTGCATGCAGGACGTACTAGGTAAAGAAGGAGTAGGACATACATAATCCAAGAGAATCAAAGCCAACTGGTGGCAGCAAATTTGTTTTTCACTTCAGTAATCATGCCCGAATCGTTAAATCACTTCACTTCTATTATACAGATCAAGATACAAGATCATTAACTAATTAGTTAACCTAAACACTAACAAGGTTGTTTATATTGTGTAGTTGATATAGTTACAGGGTATCTCGATGTAGTATTGTCAGATTAAATTTTGGACAAACAGCGGGCACAGCTGCACGTTTTGAACTAATTTCATCTCGACATGACAAGGGTATTAGTTGGGTCGAGACCCTTTTTATAACCTCAGGTTAAGAGCATACGCTGCAAAACCTGCCTTTACGGTAGACCGGAATAATTGTCGCTCAAATTAAATGTGAAACCGCAACTGTGGATCTCATTCGCGATTCTGACCTTTGTTGGTGTATTTTGTACAGTTTTGTTCAAATGTTTAATTTTGAGATAAGTAATGTTTTTGTTTTTTAACATTTATTTGCAACGACAGGAAACAGTATCAGAAACTCTTGAGGAGTTGTGTGTTGTGGATCAGTTACAACTTATTAAGGTACTTAGTAAATATAAATTTTGCCCTAACTAGGCGAAACGTTGCTAATCATTTTTTCATTTTATTTAAGCACAGAGCTATGTGAATGTACCTATGTATCTATGAACTTATGTAGGTATTTGCTCTTGACTTATTGACTAATATATTCCACATGGGGATAGTTTAGAGATAGATTTCAAAAAGGTGGGAATAGATTGGAAATAGCTGAGCCTATTCTTAAGGAGGTTTCTCATACCAAATAACATATTGCTAAACTTAAATTCGAGGAACAAAACTAGACTGTATAGGAAGGTTTGCTGCCGCAGGTTCACTAGTAATAATAGTACCCAGACGGAGTACAATTTGACAGAAAACGTTCTATTTCAAAGCTGGCTTCCTGGTAAACAAGACGTAACACAAATAAACTGAATCCGATAAACGAGCTAAGCCATAACAACCGTACTGTATCTCACTGCCGACGTATAATCCTGATTTAATACTGCTAAATTATGCAATAATTTGTCTCGTATTAAAGGCTTGTAAGTGTTCCTGAGTGAGTGTCTAGTATTCGAGAGTTAGCAAGATTTAGGAGCGTCGTCGCTCGCAGAACTGAAAGAGATAAGAGTGGATCGCGCTAAGCTGTTGAATTACCACCGTTTCTTTGTACGACACCGTTCACTCCGAGTTCAGAGGATAACTTAGCCGTATGTGCCTGAATTTATTTAAATTCCCTGCATACCTCGCCTCGACGCGAATAAGTGAAGTTACTACGACATCATTAACTTGACAATAATCGTAATGAAATGTGCTGCTCGCCATGACCCAGCTGCGTCGCGCAGAGACAATATTACGAGCGTAATCACAATTTAGGAGTGCTAAGAGCCTCTGAATTTCTTTATTCAACACAACTTATTTTGAAAAAGAAATATTAAATGGTAATGTAGGCTGACTATAAGCAATAAAGAACGATGTCAGTTTTATCTTATCTGTGTTGAATCACGAACCTTAGTATACCTACATCAACACATGGATAAAGCTGGGTTCACATAAAATAAGGGAATATTTCATTCGAAATGCAGTATGTACTTAGGTACTGTATTTGCACTATATTTAGAACTTGTTTTTTTTTTAACTTTGCGTATGTGATGAGATGAGAAAAATAAACAATTTATATCTGCCTCCGTGGTCTAATGGGTAAGAGCATTGGCTCTCGACACGGAGGTCGTGGGTTCGATTCCCACGGGGGGCACATTTTGTCACTTTGCGTTTTTTCCCAGTTGGTTAGGATATTGCAGACTGAATCACCTGATTGTCCGAAAAGAAAAATTATTCCGTGCTTCGGATAGCACGTTAAATTGTTGGTCCCGGCTACTATCTCTAGTAGTAGTAGTCGTTACGTAAAAACCAAATTAGAGGCCGTAAGGCGGTCTGAAAAAACTCTGACACCAGGGCTAAGAAGAACAATTTATATTTAAAAGCTTGGGGGAGACCTTTGCTCAACAATCGGACAAAATAGGTTAAAAAAAACAGAACGTTGTGTACGTATCTAAACTATTATAACACTGTAGCAGAAAGTTTGTCTGATATTAACAAAAAAAGTTACGATATGGTTATAAGTTGTCACTGATTCCATATCAGCAATTTTTGGATTTTCTGTCTGTCTGTTTGTTTGTTTGTGTGTTTATGTGTTTGTTTGAACGAGCATCACTCAAATACTACTGAACCGATTTTGATGAAACTTTTTTTGTTTGATAGCTGACTTAAAATCTGGTATATAATTTGTGCGGACAAAGTCGCGGGTTAAAGCTCGTTACTAAATATAATATCATGAATCAAATATTTCAACTATTATACGTTATTGTAAAATAGAACAGTCAGTATTAAATCAAAGAATACTTCTTATACTCTAGTGCAGTTTATATAATGGTTACTACGTAATTTGTAGTACTATGTGTCGTAGCTAAAGGCTACGAATGTTGGATATTTTTTAGTTTATTAAGGCCGGATTCGACCAAACTTCGATTTATAGAAGAGTAACTATACAAGGAACAATTTTACTCGTAGTGTTAACTCCGAAATAACTTAATTTGCCTTCTATCACACTAAACCCATACTAAAACAATGAATGTATAATCCACCTAAAAAAAGAGGTCGTTGTATCCGGACTTATTGCAATGTGAGATTATACAGTTTTAATATGTTAGGTTTCTTTTTATTAAAATTTTTTTAATTATGTGACATTGACACTTCATTAGTCTCGTTACAAGATTTACACCGTCAAAGTTGGCCGTGTAAAATTTACTCTCAACTTATTCATAGATTAAGGTTGGTAAAACGAAAAATCAGTTTACTCTGAGGTAACCGGCGACATAAACTAAGAATAAAATTTACTCGCGTTTGGTCGAATCGGACCTAAATCGTGTATCGTTTTAATATTATTTCAGATTGTTCACATTTCAAAAATATTTTTTTTTGTGATAAATATATATATTATTATCGTAAGTTTTCTTACTAGGTACTTAGATTAAACGTGTTGATATCACAACTGGCAATCAAGTGAAATAAGTAACAATAAACATATTTCCAGCCAGTCATTTTACTTCCGTTACGCGCTTTCTTGTCTCGATTTTCAACGAAGCGGTACAGGAAATTATAGAGTATAAACCGTGCTTTATACATATAGATTTTTGTGACAAATACACGTCGTTCTCATAAGAAATTCACCCTTGTCGCTGGCTCGGGCGGGCCTCGTGAATTACAACATCAGAGAACGCCAAGTTTTTGTGCCGAGATTAACTGCGTATTACAAGCCGAAAGTATGCCAATGAGCCGGTGTTCTCAAACTTCTTAATTACTTTCCAAGGATTTTTTTACTAGGCCTTTTTCAATTGTTTTTACTGCTGAAAACTAAAAAGTTTGCATTTTTAATGCTCGTCTTGATGTCAAACACTTGTTAAGTTCTAAAAAAACTATATACAGGGTGTAAAATTAAATGGGACAGCTACTTGAGCGAAATGGGATTGGTCTCGAGAGTAAAAAATGCTTTACTTACTTAAAAGTAAGTAAATCGAATTTAATCGGCGACAACGGACACTACACGGTTAGAGGTTGAACGGCTAGAGAGAGCCAGAGAGGACACAGTGTTGCCTCAATTAAAATTATATCAAATGAGTCGGATACATCGCCAAAGTTTTTTGTATTCAACACTACTTAAAATGGTGCTTCAGACCATCAAACTGAACAACTTTTACCATGGGACAAATCCGCTGTCCCATACAAAACTGCAAACATAACTCGACGGAAATGTATTGGACAGCAGATTTTTTTTTCGCGATTTCGATATTGGACCCATAGAAAAAGTGGTTCAGTTTGATGGTCTGAAGCACCACTTTAATTAATTGTCCCATTTAATTTTACACTCCCTAAATTTTACACCCTGTATATTTAGGGAGTTTTGAAAGCAATTTCATGCCATTCTAAGATATTCATTGTGTTCTTAGCTAAAAAAAAAGATTAAAACATAATTCCTTGTTCGCGTCCCCAAAAACATAATTTAAGAAAGAACGATGAAAAGACAACAAAAACCACTAAACGTTTCTGCAAAAAGAACGCTGTCTCATTAAAAATTACAGAATAGTGAATCGTTATTATTCGAGCAATTGTTAAATTGTTTCATTTCTTAGGTTGAAGAACGATGGAGCTGACATGGCCTCAGGGTTAAAAGCTCCAGCTTAAAAAAAAATTAAAAAAAACATTTCAAACTGCATCCCTGTAGCCTGAACAGCTTATTATAAAAAGTAAATAAGATCTATTTAATGAGCGGTCCAGGCACCTGGGAAGCATAAAAGCATTACATGCAATGAACGTGGAAGTACTTAGGACGATTCATCGTGGTTTAACCCGTTTTCACGTCAGTTAAATAGTTTCCCTACTGCACAGTTTAACAAATCGTATTTTCCTCAACAACGTACCAATTACCTACATTAATAGTACTCGATTAATAATTGTCTCCTAAAGGAACCAAATTACTGTATCTATAGGCAAGCACTTATAATAAATCTTTAAAATGACTTAACTTGATAGCTTGATGCTTATAAACAGTGAAGCATCAATCACAAGTCGTAAACGAATGATTTATTCCAACCGCTTTACGCCTTAAACATTGCACCAGGGATAATACCTTTAACCGAAACGGTTCATCAGTATTCAGCGGTGAAGCAATTGAAACTGCGGTAGTGCTCGGTCCTCCCACTCAATTTTCCTTGTTCCGACGGCTCGAGTTATTTGCATCACAAAAACACAATGTCGGGGGAACGCGAGACCATTAATCACGCGTAGCGGAAACTTGAGCGCAACGTTGAATAGCGTCAACCGCACGCAAATGATTCAGACGTTTTGGCACCGATCGAAGGGCGATTCGTGTCGCACGTCGTCACCGAATCAAAATGTCATCCTAGTCCTGAGTGACGCGTTTGTGCTATAACGGGGCGGTCCATGATAGCGGGCTTGTTCCATCAATCCAAGCTAATCAACCTGGATTAGCTATCGAGTTCGACTGCATTGTCATTCGTCTCTAATCCCTGAAATCTTACCAAGACTGCTACTATTTAATGAACTGCTAAATTTATTTGACGACATGAATCTTTATTTAAGTCAGTCTGCTAATTTTGAATTGTTCTCAACTGCTAATTACTTAAATACAGTTTCATGTAGTCAATGAATCAAATTCAACTAAATCATGGCTTGGTTGCCTTGTTTCTTTTCACAGCATCCCACAAAGAAATAAAGCTTAAATAATTTCAACACACATTTTTCTTTGCAGACTATCAAAGAATTACGGATGTAGAATATAATTAAAACGAGAATTCTCGCTTGCAAAATATCCCTTAAATTATCAACAACAATACACGTTTACTGTTTAAATTGTCTGTGCCTATACTTTAAAAGTTTTTTAAGTGCCGGAACAAGCCGCCGTTTTAATTGCGCCAACCGGAAAGGGGAGAGATGAATGGAAGGAAACGGCAGCAGCCTTGCCAACCGCCCTACATTATTAAAACTTGCCTCTTACTCCACCGCGCTCCACTCTTGCAACTCTGCGAGCATAATGAATCGCGCATCTCGAATAGACTTGAAATAATTTCGTTTATATAAAAATTTGACTGGAAAAGAAAGTTCAGTGCAGTTTGAAAATCTAGCTGAAAGAAAATATTATTATTTTGCACGATTTATATTCACGTCGAGGCAACAATGTGCCTTAATTCTCAAAGGCATAAAATTCCATTTGTATCCACTGTTTCTTTTTCAATCCTCAGAGACTATAAACTTTGCTGCACTAGATAGAGGCACTTGAAAGAAAGTTACTTCAATGTACCATGTGGTGCATAGAGCTCATGCTGTTCAGGACGTACTCTTAGGTACTTATTTACTTTACTTTTATCTTGTTCAAAAAGTTTTGAATTTTCCTCGTTCAATTAACTATTGTTATGAAATAAATTTTCACATAAGATAATCCTCGATGCTTAAGAATGCAAACACCATTAAAAGCTCGTAAAGAGGAAAGGAAATTCTATACGGAAAATGTTGACTGACATTCGGAGTTAAACAACAAAAGTTGTTCATATAATGAGTACTCCACCCTCAGAACGCAGCTACTTGTTAGTGTATTTTCATTTACCCCGGTGCCGGTGAGTAGGCTGAGCGTAGCACTTTAACGTGCGTTGCAAGAAAAACAACGCTGAACGAGTAAACTAATTGCGTCCTTGAAAAGCGAAGCGGTACCACGGGTTCTCGTAAACATTGTTTATAAAAGGTGTGAAATAGACGGCTGTCCCCGCGTGCCGTGGCCGCCTTATTACATTGCACAAGTACCTCCGCAAAGCCTCCGGCGTGCCTTATCTGTGATGCCGCAAGAGCCTCATAAGCCCAGGTTGTTACCTCCATACACATTGTAACACATTATGCGCCAACGTGATGTCGACCTAACACATCCTCACGTAATAAGAATATGTAGTCTTATGAATATTTTGCTCTTCCTTGACAATGTGCGATTAGGGATTACGGGCTTGAGGCTTCCGCAGAGCGTGGAGGAGCGACTGAACTCGATAACACGTTGTTGCATCGCTTCCAATGCAAAACTGAGTATAACGTATTCTGTAGGTACTCTTGAACCTCGATACGTACACAAAACGCGTACGCTCCCTAACTTTAGGTTTACACTGTACTTGGATAATACCTATTTAGAAACTCATTCCATTATATTATATTCTAAGTTAGGAAACTAGTTGTCAGAAGTAGTATGCATATACAGGGTGTAAAATTGAATGGAACACTTACTTAAAGGGGTGCTTGAGACCATCAAACTGAACAACTTTTACTATGGGACCAACAGTGAACTTGCGAAAACAATTTTTCTTCTGTCCCATACAAAACTGAAAACATAACTCGACTGAAATGTATGGATCAGATTTTTTTTTTGCGATTTCGATATTGGTCCCATACATAAAGTTGTTCAGTTCGGTGGTCTGAAGCACCCCTTTAAGTAAGTGTCCCAATTCATTTTACACCCTGTATAGGTATTATCATAATTCCAAGTCAGAATGAATGTTTCGGTCTAGAAATGAGTTGCTAATTTTCGAAATTGACATGTTTAACCACTTTAAAAACCTTTGGAGTTATAGATGATTTTCTATTTAATCTGAAGGTAGGTTAAATTAATAAGCTTTTTCAAGGTGTGTCGCGGTGGACTTCTCACGTTTGTGTGAAATGTACAAATGAATGCAAAGCACTACATTTATTTTTTTTTGCATCAAAAGTTGAAGATATTTCTTGTGAAAATCATAAAGTTACTTAAGCCTCGAAGAGTTGGGGTGTGGGTTGCTGGATTGATATGACACGGAACTCACTTCGGGTCCCTGAGCTAGCACATTATGTAAGTAATTTACTTATCAAATTACAGATTATGAACAAATTGTTTTCAGCTTATTGGGCGGCTTCGTGGGGTGAACTCTGATCAAATGGATTCCGTCGTACAAAAAGGTGAGATGCTGAGTACTCGAAACCAATGGTCATGTATAAAGAGGTGTTTGGTTCTGAATGCGATGAAAGAGGTTAAGTACAGTACGACCGGGAAAATAATTCCGATCGTCAATCTTCGTTTGAGCAGAGCAGTGCAAAATCGGGTATTCTCTATCTCGCTCCAACTCGAATAGCAGACTTATGTATAGATAGATATAGATAGATTGAAATAAATCAATTATATTACGTAAATAAAAGCAACCAAATTTATATTATACAGAACTCACAATTTTTTTTTATATCGTATCTCGTAGCTTGTTTCTTGCAAGATGGATATCAAAACTATAATAAACAATTTATTTGTAATGTATCCTTATATGTTTGAGTGTTAAAATAAACATACTCCAATTAAAAAAAACAATAAACAAAACATTTACTTCTCAAATCGAAAATTTAAAATCAAAATTCAAAAAATCTGCGGTCATAATCTGGGTTAAACAGATGCGTTCAGAGAAGTCCTCTGATATAACCAAAACCAAATAAGACGTCAATCATTCAAGGGTTGAACCAAGGATGAAAGTGAAGGGCTGGATTATAAGGGTCCAACTCTCAGAGGCAACAGGATTATTAATATTCAGGGCCACGGTTGATGGCCTTAATTTACTTTTATTTAGTATTCAATTACAGGTTGGTTGTGTAAGCCGATGATATAGGATTAGGTACGATGTTATATCGTGTGATGTGCCAGTTTTGGGTGTTTATTGTTTATTTTGTAAATAGATTAGATTTAATAGCGTGGTTAGAGGATTTTGAAACTTTTGCTTTGTTAACAAATTAGTAGGTACGTGAAGTGTTCATGTTAAAATTGAGGTTCTTACCGCATCTTCTCTACAGCGACAACTCGGCAGACGCGGTGGCAGCTTCAAAAATGGATAAATGGGAGCGTACACGTTAAAGCAACATTGTAATGTAACTAAATCTTTTTGGATTTTTAGATTTTTCTAGTGTCGTTGTATTATAATAAAATGAATCGATACAATAGACACAGCTATGTAAAATCATATTCAATACACAAATTTTCTATTGCGACATTTGCGTACTTTAGCACTGCATTTCCGCATGTGTGTCAAATAGTTTGTGGGAGTGTCTATCCCAATCTTAGCGATTGTTTTTGATCCAGAAAAGGAAAAGATTGCGGATTGCGGAGCCTCGTGGCAAGCAAAAACGCGAACCGCGCGAACACCACGCGAGCTCACGCGAGACAAGTGCTCGTGTCAGAACCTGCAATGTGATTCCCTATACACATTTTAGCCTGGTGTTCAGTTAGAATGACCCTTAAAATATATATTTTTTTAAAACAAGATCTAGAAACTAGTTTTATCCCTGTCTGCGGTTTATCACATTTTTTTTAAAAGGTACCTTTAAGTCTCAGATACAAAATAACTCTGAATAATGCACTCAATTAAATGTCAAGGATGACGAAATGTACCTTCAAGTCTCAGATATAAAATAACTCTAAATAATGCACTCAATAAATCTCAGAGATGACGAAATGTACCTTTAAGTCTCAGATAGAGATGACGAAATCTACCTTTAAGTCTCAGATACAATATAACTCTAAATAATGCACTCAATAAATCTCAGACATGTCGATGTATTTGTATACTTACAGGGTGTAAGTGACATCCTAGCAAATACTGAAACGGTGAACTCAGGCCATCAAACTGAACAACTTTTACTATGGAGCCTACCTCAGGAAACGCGAAAAAAAACATCTGCTGTCCCATACATTTTAGTCGGGTGGGTGCAGCAGTTTTGTATGGGACAGCTGATTTTTTTTCGCTTTTCTTGAGGTAGGCTCCATAGTGAAAGTTGTTCAGTTTGCTGGTCTGAGTTCACCGTTTCAGTATCTGCAAGGCTGTCACTTACACCCTGTATGTTGGTATATATTATTGTTCAATAGCTGGTGCCTGCGACTTCGTCTGCGCTTCGTCTGGACAATTCACACAATATCTTTATAAATTGTAGCCTATGTGTTATTCTGATGTATAAACTATATTATTGTAAAGTTTCATTAAAATCCATTAAGTAGTTTTTACGTGAAAGAGTAACAAACATCCATTCTTACATACAAACTTTCGCGTTTATAATATTAGTAGGATTACAATAATAAAACGTATTCCGCGTTTTACAGGTCTGTTAACTAAAGCTGGCGCGTTCAACACATTTACACATTGCGCTTGTGTAGTGTCTGTGAATAAGCGCGCGGTGTGACGTCGTACTGCATACGCATCATGAAAAGTCTGCCCGTCTCTCTCGCGCGCGGTCTATCTTATGAGCGTGAAGGGGACGGTTATTATTTTTCTTTTGCTACTGTTTATAAATACAGCGTGATGTTAAATGTTAGCGTCAGTCAGTCACGTGTGATGTAATAATCATAATAAAAACAAGTAACACATATATTTGTATTTATTTATTTACAACGCACCCATTTTACTAAAAACTAACTCTAGTCTACACTTATGAATCAATTATTTGAAAATCATTTATTTTTAATAATTCTGTATAGTGAAATTGCATAAGTGTGAGTACTGTGAACGCGCCAGCTTTAGTTAACTGACCTGTACGCTTATGTTACAGAGAAAAGATAATTATCTAGTAATTAAGCAAAAATGTCAGCTAAGAATGTAATAAATGTATAACTCTTATTAATACGAGTATAGCTAAAGAAAACCGAATAAAATTCAATTAAAATCGTCAATGTTGGCATCCTTTTATCCGCGTTATTTAATAACGGTATATTCGTAGATTATAATTAGAAAAGGCCTCTTTTCGAGATTCATGTAATTATGAAGCTTAACAAAATTTGGCACAGCCCTCAATGAATCATATTGCGGTAAATCGGATTCTGCGAATACCACTACACCCATGAAATATGTTGCGGCACAAATAGCCACGAGTCTAATTAACATGGCTCTAGTACCCATTTATGGTTATTGCTAGTATTCAATTTTAGCAAAACTTAAAAAATAATGAGAAACAGTTAGTTAGATTTTTCTTTACACAGAGACTACAGAATTTTTTTTATGATTATAGTTTAAATTTTTTAAGTATTTAAGTACGGTTTTTACTCTTATACAGGGTGTCCTGTCCCGTAAACCGACGTCAACCCGGCGGATGCTGATAGGTTAGGTCATGACTAAGCAGAATATCAAAATTTGACTTTTGTAAAAGTGTCTGAGTTTTCGAGATATTGACAGTTTTAACACAGATACTGCATGGAACATTTGTAGCCGTGGCAATCAAAATAGTGACTAAGGTAAATAGTTTCACGAATTTCATAAAACTATCCTTATCTCGAAAACTAATAAACCTTTTCCTCAAGAAAAATTTTGACAGATTGATTGATTGAATGACTGAAATTTTTTTATTTTTTTTTTATTTTTGTATATTCTGGTTAGGCATGAACTAAGCATCCACCGGGTTGACGTCGGTTTACGGGATACCCTGTTTATTCCGTGGTACAGTACTTATATGAGTATTCATAATCATACATAAATTATAATAAAACTGCAAACTATGCTTTGTCTTTAAAAAAACCTTTAATTAATTCAAGATATCACAATATTTACCTTAGTTTCGCTTCAACACAAGTATATTAATTAGCAATTTACCAAAACAATCAGTGATATGCACCATGCCGACGACGGCGTATACGACAGTGTATTTGCAGCAAAAGGCAGCTGCGGGTTAACTTCTGAATATATAAGCAAGTCAAGGCAGATAAGTAGAACGCTCGGTTAAAGACAAAGGAGTACGACACAAAGCCATTCCAAGCGAGTCGCCTTGATCTCTTGGGGCCTGTGGTTTGCGTTAGCAATACTATATTTGTTTCATTTTATACTATTTCGCCTGTTGCTGTTAAAACGTGGCCTCTTAAAAATGTGAATTGTCTAACTGGAGATAAGGATGATAAACCGATAAAAGACTCCTTGAGAGCCTTTTCCTACGCAATGCTTTCAGCGTCGCGTTGGTAACGCGGCGTAACACAGCGCTTTTTTAAGCGAGTCGACTTGATGTCTTGGGGGTTGTGGTTTGCGTTAGCAAAACTATATTTGCTTTATTTACTACAACTTCGCCTGTTAACAGCGGTGAGCCTTCTCCAACGCAACGCATGTCCGCCGCTTGAGTCCACGCCGCTTTCATACATTTTGTGTGACAAAGTTTTGATGCGGCACCATGCCTTCGCCGCGCCTTTGCCGTACCTTTGCCTTATCTCTTTTCTGTATAAATTTGCGCCTAAGGGACCAACAAACAGACAGTCAAACAGACGTTGATTTAATTATACTAGGTATATAGATTAAGCAGAAATAAAAAAAAAAATTAGTCCATAAAATGTCTGCAATGTTATAAACTTTCTACATTCTTTTTGTTTCATTTTTTACCGTATTACCTGTGTTCAGTGCTTCAGATTGTTTTACAACTTTTTTGGAATGTGAATTTTTTTCATGTTTCTATTTTTTGTTTCGTTTTATGAATTCATAAAAGGTTTTGTTTTGCGTTTTTAAAATAAGAACGACTACAAAAATTTTTGAAAGCACTGAAAGGCTAAATATAATTATTAGCCCCGTCATTTTACGGTTTGAGCCGGGACTAATTAGTAATTAACATTTTTTTCGGTATAATATTGAAGAGCCAATTCGAGCTTAGAAATGTACCAAAATTAAAAAAAAATCACTTCAGCAGCAGTTCCAATTTTAAAATTTAGCTATTATCTCGTTCTAAAAAACCTAATGGTAAATTTTTTTTGCTTATTTTTAAAGCTTACCATTATACATACTACAAACATGGAGTGAATATTTGTGTCTACTTAGAAGGTTTTGAAAAATACATTCGTATTTCTAAACATCTCATTTTTAAAATTTCATTGACTATTTAGTTGCTCAAAAATAATTTATATTGTTAAATCTAAGTCAAATGAGTGCATTGGTATT
Organism: Agonopterix arenella; assembly: GCA_927399405.1. NCBI lineage: Eukaryota > Metazoa > Arthropoda > Insecta > Lepidoptera > Depressariidae > Agonopterix > Agonopterix arenella. Next base: position 14,540,237 of record OV656691.1, on the reverse strand, counting down.
AATATTAATAATTTAAAATCCTTCTGGGAAACATTATTTTGATTTCTATGTTGCGTAGCGATTTTTTTTTTACTCCCTACCCCGCCTAACAAAACTCCGTAAAATGACTGGGTTATATAGAGAATGTTGGCTGCTGACAGCTTCAATTGTTTGTTATCATCATCAGCCTATAAACGACCCACTGCAGGGCACAGGCCTACCTTTGGAGGTTGTATGGGCGTTATTTCACCACGCCTTCCCAATGCGGATTGGTAGACTTCACATACAGGTATGCAGGTTTCCTCACGATTACTATGTTTTTCTTCACCGTTTGAGAGCAGTCGGTATTAAGTAGTAATTATAGTACTCTGTGGCATTAAATTACGAAGGTGAAGGTCCTACAATAGAAAAACTAATTGTTACATAGCATGTCGTCAGTCGTGGTGAGGACCAGTGGGGACAAAATGTTAAGTATTCTATGGTGCGGATTCGTAATCTATCTATCTATCTATACTATTATAAAACTGTAACAGGAAGTTTGTCTGTACATTGAAGATATTACCAAAAAAAAAGTTACGATATGGTCTTTAGGTGTCCCTGATTCCATTTCACCAATTTTTGGATTTTTTGTCTGTCTGTTTGTTTGTGTGTTTGTTTGGGTGTTTGTTTGTTTGTTAGTTTGAACGATTATCACGCAAAAACTACTGAACCGATTTTGATGAAACTTTTTTTGTTTGATAGCTTATGATCTGACTTAAAATCTGGTATATAATTTGTGCGGACGAAGTCGCCGGTTAACGCTCGTATAAAACAATTTTAGTTTTCCAAATTTTAAAAGACATTTGAAAAACAGCTGTTAAAGCGATGTTGAGAATAAAATAATATGAATACCTGTTAACCGCTGTTTATCTAAGGTGCGGTTTACACAGAAGAGACGTGAAGTGGTGGTGGATAGTCAAAGTAACACAATATTAAGAGGCTATGTGAAAAAAATAGGATTCTTCAAAGCGTCATAATATATCATGAAGTACTAACAGTAGGAGTATGATTAGCGGATATGTGTAAATTGAACATATAATTGAAGTTTTGACAAGAGCCAAAACACATTTTCTCGATAGAAAATCAAGTCAAAGTAGCAGTAGCAGTAGTAGTAGAAGTAGTAGTAGTTTTTATTTATAAATTCTTGGAACTGCTAAACGGTGAATAATAGAAACACGAAACTTGATTTAAAAAAAAGAGATTAATATTTTACAAATTTTGATACGAGCAGAATTGAACTTACATAAATAGTACAAGCACAATTAAATAAAGTTTGTTTTACGCTTGCGTCGTTTCGGTCGCGCGCGCCGCCCCATCTCTTTCTCTCGCATCAGGCAGTAATATAAGCTATCACACGCCCATTTCGCTTCTATTATTTTTCGACATACACCCTTAAACTTATAGTATCGCGTCGTTTGGAGAATTACGCCCGGGCCACTAGCGGACGGCCGCCACCTATAGGCGCGTGCGCGATTCTCCTTTATGACAATAACGACAGACAATACTATAAGGTTTATAATATTGTGTTATCTATCCGCCACCGCCACACGTCTCTTCTATATAAACCGCGCATATGAGCAATATTCAAACAAAGAATTATTAAAAAAAAATTAATATCAGTATCACGTTTGTTATTTCAACGTTATTTGTTTATGTGCCAAAACAAAAGATTAAAATATGAGCGTAACGCAGGCATGAATAAATTTTAATAAACTCTCGATTCAATTTGTTATCTGCCCCTTTACACATTGTTTCACGAAAACCTAATCAAGCCAGTGAAAAACACAATAGACCCAATATCTGTTAATTAAAATCAATCCTTTCTTTTGTCCCAAATTCGAATATGTACAATGAAAAGAAAATAAAGATATAAAAATACATTTTCGAAATAATAAAGAATATTAGGTAGTCCCACATTAAAGGACAGATCAGATGGAAAATTTAATGTACCAAATACAAGATTGTAATGTGTTATCAACTTAACCCGATCTCGGATTTTTGTTTAATTTATAATAAAACGACAGCTAAATATCCGAACAGGAAATTAAATACAAATCGGAACAAATCCCATTATAAAGTCTCATCAATCACAAAATTTTCCTTTTAGGTTCCGCAGGAAAAAGGTAAAAGCGGGACACATTTTAAGTGACATTATGCCACAAACGATCCCCTAGTTTCGGTTTTTCAATGTTAGTCTCATAATGAAAGCGGCAGTTTGTTCTTAGGTCTGAGCATCTCTGTGACCTGTGTGTGGGCGTTCCGCGTTCGAAACATTTGTTCACTATAGACATTAATTGATGAGTGACCGACGGTTTCAGTGGTCATGGCTCATTGCGATTTAAGAGCTCCCATTGTTTAAACGTTGGGCCGGGCCATCTTTTGCTGGTTTTTAGAAGTTATCTTCTCGTTAGTTGAAATTCACATAAATATGATGAAATCTCATTTTTATTTGCTATTCTGAAGTATATTTATTATTTTTCTATAAAATACATATGAAACCTGTGTTCAAAGGAAAGCCAAAAAAGAAAATTTAAAAAAGTCTGTATTATGTGCATGTCTTTATAAGTCACTTTTACTTGCGACACACCATTTTGTAGACAATTTTAAGATCTAAAATTGCTATGAATAAAATTCTTCTTAAAACCAATATTAAATCAGTTAATTTGAAAATTTGGTGCGAATTCTTATGATTTTAGAATTTGATTTCCTTGGATTGGCACCACAGTGGCATAATAAAGGACAAGCCAGTCAAAAATATACCAACTAAATTGGTGCAGTTTAGTATAAGTGAGACGGCTCTGAAGGGGTCAAGGTCGTTCGATCAGGGATAAGTCTTAAGAATAAATCTAAACAAGTTGTACAGTCTTGCTTCGTTTAAGGAGATCCATCTTTAGTCTCCTCTAATTTATGGTCTACGGATTCCAAGGAAACCTGTACCAAAGAACATGTAATAAAAAAAAAAAATACCATTACTCATCTGTGCACTGTCATTGGACTTATATAAACTGACGAGCGTTAACCCGCGACTTCGTCCGCACAAATTATATACCAGATTTTAAGTCAGATCATAAGCTATCAAACAAAAAGTTTCATCAAAATCGGTTCAGTACTTTTTGCGTGATGCTCGTTCAAACAAACAAACAAACACCCAAACAAACACACAAACAAACACACAAACAAACAGACAGACAAAAAATCCAAAAATTGGTGATATGGAATCAGGGATACCTAAAAACCATATCGTAACTTATTTTTTGTTAATATCTTCAATGTACAGACACACTTCTGTTACAGCTTTATAATAGTATAGATGATGATTACATGTCTACTCTCTAGCTCAACAATAAAATGCTTACAGACAGACAGGCTTTATCAAAATCAAGTAGTCATAATATCAAAATGACTGTAAGGAAAAACCGCAAGAATCGCCGCGGGCCGCGGTATGCCATAACTTTTGTAATAAGCCCCGGAATAAATTGTGATTCTGAAAAGGATGTCGGGATTTAGTACCAGTGTATTGTACTCGAATCTATTACTGTCCGAATATATTTCCATTATCCTCTCTTGAGGCTAATCGGGCTCCATTGTTGTTTATTTTTTTATGAGTGTTCTGTTTACATATCTACCAATTTATGACCACTAACCGTTGAGTTTCAGTGATATTTCAGTAGGGTGAATAAGATTATAGTACATTTATTACATAAGTGAGATGGTGCCGTCTATCTGGCATAACTTTCATTGTCCGAAACATATGTAGCATAACATACTTGGCATAATTGTTCTTGGACGAATATTAACAATGTAGAAAGCTTTATTTGGTATAACAACTAAGTGGCAGAATATTAATTTATGCGAATTTAATATGGCATACTACTACCATAATCGAATTTAATATTGAATAATTTTGCATAGCATAATGATCATGTGGCATTATTTCGCTCAGCATAATGATCATGTGGCATTAGGGCGGTTTAGAATAATTTCGCTTAGCATAATGATCATGTGGCATTAGGGCAGTGGATGGAAGCTGCGTTGGCATGCTGCATGCTTGCTTGCCTTGCATGCTGCATTCTTGCTTGCATGCTGCATGCTTGCTTGCTTTCAGGATGCGTGCATGCATAGTGCATGCTTGTTTGCTTGCTGGATGCGTGCATGCATGCTTGCTTTTGTGCATGATTGCTTGGTTGTTTGTCTGCATGTTGGGGGGAGCAGGGGGGCTGGGCCCCCCGCTCGGGGGGTGCGGGGGGCGGAAGCTCCCTGCCTGAGAAAAACAAATTGGTGCTTGTAAAATTCTAGGTTAGGTTAGGTTAGAACACGTATAACACTAAGCGGAGCGAGCGAAGCGAGCGGAGCATCATCATGCTTGCTTGCATGCTGCATGCTTGCTTGCATGCTGCATGCTTGCTTGCATGTTGCACGCTAGCTTGCATGCTGCATGCTTGCTTGCATGCTGCATGCTAGTTGCTTCGGGCGCAGAAAGGTACCTAGCTTCAAAACTGTAGGTTAGGTTAGGCTAGATGGTAGATATGCATTACAAAATTATGCGACAATAGTGAGAGCCGTAACAATACTCTGCGAAAAGGCAATAATGCCATACAATACTTCTGAAAATAAACTTAATGCAATTCAACTGATCTGCCATAGAAGACTATGCGTTATGAATGGATGCCAAACAAAGTATGCCAAGTGAAGTTATGCCACTAGTCATGTATGCCTATAGTGATCAGGCATTAGAAAATTCTGCGAAAAAAAGTTATGCGATAACAGGGTAAACCAAGTGAGATAAATTGGTCATTACAGTCAAGGCTAGATTTACGCACGAGCCGAAGGCGAGAGCTCCAGCCAAGACTAAATGACCAACGCTCACGCGTTTCCTACGACGTTTTTCAACACACTTGGAGGAAAAAAATAATAAAATTTCATAAAAAGGTTCAATAAATATTTGTGAAAAAATGCCCCCAGATATATTTCTTCCCGCGCCGGCCGTGCACCTGTATTCTAACTAATTATGCGCGTAGGTATTACTGGTGCATTATGAACCTAAAAGTGGTACGCTAAGAATAAGGGCCACTTTACGGGTAAGTGTGTTAAAAAGGTATTTACTTAGGTACCTAGCTACCTGGTATTGTGATAAACATTTTTATTTATTTTATGGTGTAAAAACAGGTCAACATATTTTATACAATTGTTTAAGTCTAGGCTACCATTCAACCGGCTCTACCTAAATACATCTATTATGCGTCCCACTAAAGGTTACAGAAATCCCCACACAATGAGAGCTTTGGTCTCTTAAGTCTACCACGTTTTACCGGTGCGGTTTTGTTGACATTAGTACTATAATTACTTTACTAGTAGGTAGATAGCTACTCAAATGCCAGTGCCATACATTTGAGTCGAGTAGGTACTGGAGTTTTGAATGAAACAGTCGATTAGAAAACAAATAAAAAAATATTTTTTACCAATTGTATTCGACATATCTAGTTGTAAAATTAGTCAGTGTTTTTGTTAACTTGGTACGTACTCAACTACAATATTTTTATCATTGTGCGATATTTTCCGAACCACCTACACACATTTTTATGTAGGTACCTAGTTTAAAAATAAGTTTTACCTGCTAAATTTTTAAATATAGTTTATATCTATATAAGGTCTAACAAAATTAGGTGAAACTATTTTAAGGGGATGATCAGACCATCAAACTGAAAAACTTTCTCTATGGGACCGATATTGAAATCGCGAAAAAAAATCAGATGTTCCATACAAACCTACTCGACCTAAATGTATGGGACAGCAGATTTTTTTTCGCGAATTCAATATTGGTCCCATAGAGAAAGTTGTTCAGTTTGATGGTCTGATCGTCCCCTTAAAATAGTTTCACCTAATTTTGTTAGACCTTATATACTTTTTCTAAGTTCTCATGTAAGTAAATTATTGTAATTCTTATGAGGATACTAAAGATTCTTAAACCCGATGTTTCATTTTTTCTCTATGTTCCATAGTGAAAGTAGTGCAGTTTTATGGTCTAAACCAAACCGATGTGTACGTTAAATATTACTAGGATGTTTTGTTACACCCTATCTGTATACGTCCTACTGCAAGGCACATGCATACCTACTGATTGCGGTAGACTTCACATTATTTTCTTCTTCAGCGAATGCACGTTTCCTTACGATATTTTCCTTCGCCGTTTGAGAGCAGTCAGTATTACGTATAAGTTAGAAAAACTCATTGGTACAATAATAACATGTCGTACGTGCTTTCTGGAATTCGAACTTGGACCTCGAGATTGAGTTTCCATACCCGCAACGCTCCACTGATGCTCCGACCTATTATGATTATCAAATTATCATTCTTATAAAAGTTGAAAAAATGGCTCTATATCACATAGAAATAAAAATTATTTACCTATAAACATGTGGATTGAACCGATACCTCCATAAACATCAAAAGCTAACCTCTGGCATTGTTCAGAGCAATTAGTCTCTAATGCAGTCGCGAATTGCGGTCACAAAGGAATAAAAAATGGCGGATGATATAAGCCGTCAGAGAGAGACCTCAAATTGCTCATTTTGTTTGGTTTATGTAACAATTAGAAAGGGAAACAGAGGAAAGAGGTGCTCTTGCGCCGTAATGATCGTTGTTTGGGAACCAAAATTAAGCCTTCCACCACTTCCGCGGCTCGGCTTTTGTTTTATTTCTCCACTTTTTAAGCTAACTTTTTAATTACGTTATCAAAATGTTTGCGTAGTTTTCGTTTCTGTTTTTTTTAGTTTACTTGCTAAGTAGTTTTTAAACTTTTTAAATTAATAACTTCGTTATGAGTAAATTCTATATAAGGTCTTACAAAATTAGCTGAAACTATTTTAAAGGGATGACCAGACCATCAAACTGAACAACTTTCTCTATGGGACCAATATCGAAATCGCGAAAAAAATCAGTTGTCCCATGCGTAACTGCAAACAAAAATCGACTCAAATTTATCGGACAGCTGATTTTTTTCGCGATTTCCATGGTGGTCCCATAGCGAAAGTTGTTCAGTTTGATGGTCTGATCATCCCCTTAAAATAGTTTCAGCTAATTTTGTTATACGTTATATACCTAATTATTAATTTTAAGTTTCAATTAAAATACAAAAAGTTTAAGTTATGGCCTGTAGAAGCAGGCCTGTAGAGCAAAGGTATATAGAACTATACAGGATGTTAGGATAAGCAGTTGCATTACTTTAAGGGGTGATTGTACCCATGATACTGAACAACTTTCCCTAAGAAACCTATAGGAAACTCGAAAAAAACATCAACTTTTCATATAAGCGTTCGATCATTTAGTACGGGAAGTCAATTTTTTTTTTGCGAATTTAAACTTCCCGTACTAAATGCAATCAACTGATCGAACGCTTGTATGAAAAGTGGATTTTTTTTGCGCTCAAAAATCGCTTGTGTGTTAATGGTGCTTGCCATTTTGCTATGTAAATTATGTCTAATGTTAAAACTATCGATAGTCTTTTGATATAGTTGGCGTTTCATACATTTTTATTTTAGGCATTTTTTTAACAGCACTCAAGTATTTTTTGTAACCATAGTTGACAACACTGAATCCTGAATCAGGTGGTGGCGGTGGTTTCAGTCCATACAAAAGTTTAACGCACAATACGCGTAGACGGAATTAATAAAAGAAATATTATATATATGGAAAAATTGTTTAAAAAATCTAGTTGCCGCATCGCAAATAACGTTTGCAATTTATAATATAATTACGAAGATATGAAGCTTTTAAAATTTTGTATGAAATATTGCTAAGCTTTATATCTTCGTAATTATTTTATAAATTGCAAATGTTATTTGTGACGCGGCATCTAGATTATCTAAACTATTTTTTCATATATACAAAGTTACTTATATTAATACCGTCTTCGCGTATTGTTCGTTAAAGTTTTGTATAAAATTGACCCCTCTGCAACCACCTTAAGAAGATTTTTCTTCAGCGACATGCCTCTTAATAATTTCGAACACTGTCTTTTTAGAACATTACACTCCGTATAATGCCACTATGCTATCTCTCTTATTTTAAAACAAAGACTTGGCTAACCTACCGAAACAATCTTTTTTCAAATAAAAATCTTGTAATGATCATTATGGGAGCTATTAACATTCGTTATTGTTACGCGACATAATTGAAAGTCTATTGAAAAGTCGCCCCACAAACCGACGTGATTAATGTACCAGCCAGAACTGAAGACAGGACTGTTTTTATGATGCAAATCAGTCTGGCCAAGCGTGGTGAGACGAGACAAGTTGCATATTCTATTATGTCAAGTGTTTGACACACACAGCGATAAAGGGTTCAAGTGTGGACAGTTTTATTACTTTAAAGGGTGATTGTACATGCGTAGGTACCATGAGATACTGAACAACATTCCTTTAGACACCTTTTAGGAAATTCGCAAAAAATTTGGACTGGTCAAACTAAATCACTGACATACCAAATAATGGACACAGGGTCTAATACAAAATTCTAGAAAAAAATGTCACACAAAGGAAGCCAACTCTTTTTTCATCTTGCCAGCGTAGTTTTTACAAATTATGCAGCACCACTTGATGCGTTTTGTAACTCTTTTGGTTCGGACACTTTTGAGCGCGATCCCGAGACATCCAGTAGATTATTATTATAATTATTGTATGTCTTTTCCTTATCTCGGGACATAAGTGTCCCGGACCTTTGGGAGGCGTGCGTGGAGCCGAAGCCAACACGTAGAGGCCCGTCAGACAATTTGATCTAAATAGTAATGTGACACCAACCGGCAACTATCCCAGTATACACTATAGAAGTGCATCCAAAACAGCCCCCGGTCAGTGTAGGACTATTGTAAGGAGTGGAAAGAAACAAAATCTGGGCTATTGGGGTGGGGTGCTAATGGAACAGGTAACTAGGTTTTGAACGGGACTATGGCGCCTGCCTGACCAATGTATAAACACGGAAAAAATGGCAGACGGTGACTCGCCAACTCCAAACGAATGGGCTCCCGAAAACAGCCGCTCGCACGGAGCGACAAGGGGGCAACATTTCCTGAGCGGCTTAGAGTGGAGAGAGGTACTTCTGGACTTTAAACGACCATCATTTCAGTCTCCAACGGCTAATCAGGTGCCCTCTCGCCACTTACGCAACACATCCACTCTTCGAGCATATAGCTCTTGCGACTCCAACCTAAGGCCGGCCAAATAAGGCAAGCACAGAGGTGGGGGATCTGATCCTCTTGGGGTCCACTACGACCGGCCAGTCAAGGCAAGTCAGAGACTAGGATCAGGGACTTCCCCCGGGAGCATTCGGGCCCGTGGTGTCGCCACTCACCAACAGCTCGCCACAAGCTGTCCTGCGGGTTATTGTTATTATTATTGTCAATTTACAAAATGTCATCTTTTTTTGCGAAATTAAGTTTTATAATACTAAATCAAAAAAAGTTATCAAATTCTGGTCCTGCTAAGCTGACACACACAGTCTAGAGTTGCGATTGCAAGCTGCAACCTTTTGTTGGCAACATCACTTGGTTCAATTTGCTAGGAGTTCACTGACATATTGTGTAATTCTGTGAACTAGAATAGTAAAACTGCGAAACTAGTCTAAGGCCTCGTTCAAGGAGGCCCTAGGAACGAAGCCTAACACTAATTACGATGCCAGACTAAGACGCAATATGATTTCGGTTTAGAATAGACCACACCATTCCTTCCCGTGGGTGTATCACGAGGCGAAAGAATCTGTATGCCTTAGTCACCAAGTAAGAGATACCCAAGCGAACAAAATTTCTTGCCTTGGGTGAAGCATATTGATACTCACTTTTGCATATTGATGATTTCAGGATGGAATGACGCGTTAAAAAGTGATGATATTGGGGATATCTTATCAACCACAAAATAGCTGCATTGCAAACCGTATGATCGTTTTTTCACATACGAGAAAACAGAAAAAACGGGAAGAAACTATCAAAGTAATTCCTATAAAAAAACCGATTACTTTACCTTCTTGTCTCATAGCGTTTCGCTTTAAGTGTAATTGCATTTCCTAATAAGTAATTTGGTAAATTCACTTCTCCGGGACTCGCTCTCAGTACCGGTGGTATAATTAGATACGTCGTTAATTAGACGTTGCTTCTCAAGAGCACTCTGGGGCCGCTTTCCTTTACTTCCCTGCACCAAGTCCTGGCTAAAATTTAAATTTTAAGTACGCAATACAGCGTTCAGAACTGTTTAACAGCTACAATATATAAACAATAAATTTATATGCTCACGACGACATTCTCGAGGATATTCAGAGATATTCTAAATGGGTATTCACAATATCCAGATATAATCAGTTGATACGCAAAACTCTGTCTAAAATGAAAGGTTAGGTTAGGTTAGGCCATCAAACTTCCCGTGGCAGGTGGGTCTGCTATCGGGCGCGTCCCCCGGGTGGTGGATAGGGGAATGCCCCCCAGATATGGGGGGTACCGGCTTGCCGGCGTGAACCAACCCAAAGCGGGGTGGTCGCATCACTGAGATGTGACCACAAGAGGGCGGCGGGTCAGCGTGCCTCGGCTGCGTTCGTTTCTCCACGTGTCCCTCTGCGTATCAGAGGGCACAGTGGAGGAGCAAGGGCGGGCTCTGCGTGTACTCACCGTACCGCAGAGCAGGCTGGGAAGGATTTCCTTCCCCGCTACCACCGAGACAAGGAAAAGTCAATAACACCCGACAGTGAAGTCGTTAAAACCGACGGCGGCGGTCGGTGCGGTAGCATAACCGCCTTCAGCCTCCCGGTGGTGAGTAGCGGGCGACAGGTGCGGGGGCGCCTCCGCCCGCATTGCACTACTCACTACCCTCGCGGGAAGACATGAGCGGCGGGACATATCCTAAGGGACGAAAGTCGAATCCGCGAAAAAAATCTGTTGTTCCATACTTTTACATTAAAAGTAATCCCATTCGACCCAAATGTTTGAGAAAGCAAGCAAGCAAGAGACTCTCTGTTCTGATCATACAGGCCATGGAGTCTCTTTGGTAACAAAGTTAAAAAAAAACTTGGGATATGTAATTACTCTGGAATAGAACAATGGGATTACTTTCTCAAACAGTCGATTTTTTTCGCGGTTTCGTCTTTAGTCCCTTAGTTTTTAAGTTTGATGGCCTGATCATCCCCTTAGCAAACCGTCAGCATTTTAAGAAAGACTTGAGTGAGCGCAATTGTATTGGACAATGGACATATTATTTGTTCCACAAAGTCCACGTTTACGAGCAAGTTCGAGAGCATACTGCATGAATTATGAATTAACAGCGCTATAATTTGGAGCTTAACTCCGCCTAGGGGCACGCATTGATGAACTGCTTGCAATATCTATTCTAGACCTATAATTTTCTGAGGATTGTTTAACTGTTATCGTACCTATCTATACTATTATAAAACTGTAACAGGAAGTTTGTTATGATAACGATATGGTTTTTAGGTGTCCCTGATATCATTTCACAAATTTTTGGATTTTTTGTCTGTCTGTTTGTTTGTGTGTTTGTTTGTGTGTTTGTTTGGGTGTTTGTTTGTTTGTTTGAATGAGTATCACGCAAAAACTACTGAACCGATTTTGATGAAACTTTTTTTGTTTGATAGCTTATGATCTGACTTAATCTGGTATATAATTTGTGCGGACGAAGTCGCGGGTTAACGCTCGTACTATTATAAAACTGTAACAGAAGTGTGTCTGTACATTGAGGTTATTAACAAAAAAAAAGTTACGATATGGTTTTTAGGTGTCCCTGAATCCATTATCACCAATTTTTGGATTTTTGTCTGTCTGTTTGTTTGTGTTTTTGTTTGAACCAGCATCACGCAAACACTACTGAACCAATTTTGATGAAACTTTTTTTGTTTGATAGCTTATGATCTGACTTAAAATCTGGTATATAATTTGTGCGGACAAAGTCGCGGGTTAACGCTCGTACTATTATAAAGCTGTAACAGAAGTGCGTTTGTACATTGAGGTTATTAACAAAAAAAAGTTACTATATGGTTTTTAGGTGTCCTTGATTCCATATCGCCAATTTTTCGATTTTTTGTCGGTCTGTTTGTTTGTTTGCACGTTTGTTTGTTTGAACGAGCATCACGCTAACACTACTGAACTGATTTTGATGAAACTTTTTTTGTTTGATAGCTTATGATCTGACTTAAAATCTGGTATATAATTTGTGCGGACGAAGTCGCGGGGTAAGCTCGACAACCCAATCGATTGACGATAAAAGAAAACAACACAATCAGAGGTCATAGCGTAGAATGTGGGAACTTACACGCTCTTTTCATCTGGCTCAGAATTACGAGAATTGAATGGAGAGCTAATAGCATAGCTGTAGTCACGCGGCTGTGCTATAGTCATATAAACAAAGTTAGGCTATATTTTTTCCATAGAATCTTTAGAATCATTGAACAGTTAAAGTTAAGCTTCGATCTCGAATAAACAACGAGACGTAAATGCTCCAAATAATTTTAAATGTTCTCAAACGTATCTTTCTCGTGTCTCGTATCTTTGGGCATTTTTTACTTCAGCTGCTGCATGTCGATGACTGTAAACAAAAATAATAAAATATTTCTAAAGACACGACACTTTACATCTAGTTTTTATATGTGATCGATGGATACGGCAAAAAGGTTTCCATGCCAAACTTAAGGTTGGTTTATCTAAAACCTTTTCTTCGTTTTAATCATGTTTTTGACATCGTGGAAAACAATGACAAGACGTGAACCGCAAGCACCAAAAAAGAAAGCAAAAATCACAAACCATCCAAAGTCCAACTCGGAGAAGAAAGAAAAATAGCAGATATAATTTTGCGCGAACACATGGCGTCCGCTGGGAGAGCATAGGGGAGAAAGCTATTTTGTTAATGGAAGCACAATGGAAAAGAAAACTCAATCAAGCGCACGAGTCGCCGTGATTTCTGCGCCTAACTACAGATCATTCCACACTGGAAATCCCTTGACAGCACTCCTATTATCTGTGACGAAAGTACGAAAATGGGTTGATTATAGGACTTTGTAGAATGAACTATAGGTACGAGAGATATATTGTGGGGCGAGTCGTCATTAGTGGAGAAACGCCGCATTGGCCACAGAGCGCGGAAATTCTTCTAAATAACCTTTGTAACTTTTCATATGCGATCCTAATTTAGCAACCGCTATAAAAAGATTAGGCGGGATTTTTGTGGATTATGTGTAGGTTGGTAATTAAGTGCTAAAAACCAAATTACATTTTAGCATACAGAATTTAATTATACCACTTTAAAAAATGCGTAATCTTCTTTGTTACCTTTAAACAGGTGTTCCGATTTATACTTGATATGTTGATCTTTTATTGCTTTAGCGAGACATGTCTCATTAATTCAAATTTTCGGGGGTCACATAAGACCTGTCCCTTAGAAATGCTGCACGGGAAGCTATGAGTCCAAACTCTCACCTATCCCCGCTACCCAATCCGCCGCGTAGCCCCAGCAACGTCCAATGCCGAGGTCCGTACCCCTCCGGGTGCCCCTAGGTCGGTTGCTAAAATTCATTCATTTGGCTCGGTAGACCCTTCGTAGGATTGGAGTTAGGTTTGGGTGGTTACCCATTGGAGGAGTCCAATTAAATAGTCCGCAGTCATATCAAAAAAAAATATATATATATATGTATAAGTCCAAATATTAGTTACCAAAGTCTAAAAAATTTAGCATGCTTGGCTCGTTCTCTATGACCCGCAGATCTAAATTTGGAGGTTTGATCTGAAGGACAAACATTCTTCTCATTGCTTGGCAAACACGTACAGTACATATTGCAACAGACATTAGCCGTATTCTGGCATCTAAACTATCTCTACCTGTTATTATTTTCACCCTCCTGGTGCATAAGATAATTTTATCCAGCCCAATCCCACTTCACCTGAACTTATCTATAAAGAAGAATTTATTGAAAAGAAATAGCGGGATTTTAAGAGGATTTTTGACATCAAAAAAACGTTAAAGCATTTATCACATGGAGTACGGGAGCAGTTTGGCCCATATTATAATGCCGTCGTTACGGCATGCGCAAGGAATATACATATTTATACATGTTGTCAGGCGCGGCACGTATGCGGCGCGTGCCTGGATGAATTGAACGGGATACGATGCTTTCCTCTCATGTCATGACATGATCTGAGAATTAAAATAATTTGGTACCTACGTTTGTCATTTGTGATTTAATCTCTATTAGGACTACAAAATTTACAAATCATTTTAAGACTTACAGAAATTTAACAGTCCTTTGAGACTTAACATGACAAAACAATCGTCTCTAAAATGCATCAAATACCATAATTTATATATTATGTACATGATATTTACATAATGGACTATTTATATATTTGTGTATTTCAAATAAAGAAATACAGAATAAATAATTATAATCAATCAAAGACACTCTCGTGCTTAATACATTTTTCAAGATTAGTTTTATTCAAAGCAGTAACATAAATACTGCATTTCCTCTCCTCTTTTCTATAAATCTCCTTGGCATTTAATTATCCCGTACAACCAGCTTTAAACATTTCAAAAACGTTTTTCTACGGTATTGCATTTCTAGTTCTTAGCGGGAGGTTGCCAGTCGCCTCCTGATTCATTTGCGAAAAAGTAAAAAGCAACTCTAAGTAGTTACAAAACTCGTAATCCCTAAAACGTCTGTTCCTAATTTCTTTTCCGATTTTAAAAGAGCCATCTTTCATTTACGACGACATTTAGAACAAGAAAATTTCAGGCCTCAACACGAAGTTTTGGCAATTTCCGCACTTTGCGACGCTTTTTTGCGACCCATACTTTGTCGTTAATCTTGCGAACAAAAAGTCGCCTATGCTCGACGAGTCGTTACAGTAACAATGTAAGGCGACAGATTTAAATTACTGGACCCAATTGGCCGAACGCACTTTATGGACCATATTTGAATGCCACAAATCCCTCCAAATGAAACTTGAATTTGAACACACACGTTTAAAGATATATCACACCTGTTGTTCCGGTGGAGTCAGGTCAGTATCATACACTAGACCGTGCGTACCACTTAATGAGTCGTGCTCATAGGAGTAGACAAATTTATTCAACCAAAAACACCAACATTTTGTTAAAATGAAATGTCGTTACTTAGTCAGTAAACCATTAAAGGGTTCCAAATACCTCTTTGCGTTTATTCACCAAAAATTGGTCGACCTTATTACGAAATGTGTCCGCTTATTTTGTCTATCTCCATTCAATATTGTAAAAGAGGTTTTCACTGGATTTTATATTACGGTTGTAAGGGATCGTTTCGTCTCTCCATTCGAGGTTATATTCGACCCAAATTTGTCCAAATGCGGACACATTTTCAACGTATCTTCAGAACACTTTTCTTTTTATTGGAATGTATATTTCAGAAATTTCATAGGTACATTACATATCTCTTTCTTGTTGGATAGATATGCACCACGTTTATAGCATAGAAAAGCGGCGAGATATTTCATATATTAAAGTCGAAGGAACACGAATCCCATCTATGTAGCTGTAATAGTATTATGGTTCTAAACTTCATAATATATTTTTTCAGCGAAGATCGCTCATATCATATTGATATAATATAACACTTTTTGAGGAAAGGATCTCACTAAATTACATCCACATTGGTCCTTAAGGTGGTTTCAGTCCATACAAAAGTTTGACGCACAATACGAGTAGACGGAATTAATAAAAGTAATATTTTATATATGGAAAAAAAGATGGCATCTAGATTTTCTAAACTATTTGTCCATTTACTTACATTACTTATTTACATTAATACCGTCTACGCGTATTGTGAGTCAAACGTATGTATGGACTGAAACCACCTTAAGCATTATACTTAAATTTTATAGAGACCAACATTATTTTTAACAGCAAAACATTGCAAAAAATTGCCGGGCCAAAACATTAAACAGTATAAGCCAGCATATCGGAAATTGCTAATATATTACTGGAAAATTTTATGTTTCCGTGCTTTTTATAGACCCATATATTGGGCTTATTCTATACTGAAACCATTTTTATAGCTTCAACGAGCCCAAGTAGGTGTTTTATAGTGCTTTGGTGTAAAATTATTATTGGTGGTGAGTGCATTACTCACAATTTGCGAAAGTGCCAAAACATCCTCTTGTGTAAATCTACATATTGTAGTCTTCTTCAGATACATTATTATGAGAATTTCTTCGATAGCGTATGCAGGTTTCCTCACGATGTTTTCCTTCACCTTTTAAGAGCAGTCGGTATTAAGTTCATAAGTTAGAAAAACTGATTGGTACCTACATGGCATGTCGTCGGAGTCAAACGTGGACCTTCATGATTAAGTGTCAATACCTCTCCACAACATGCTACCGATGCTCTCATCATCAGGTGAAACAGAAAAAATAAATAAAACATTACTAATTCATCATAGACAATCCACTATTTTGTAATATAAAAAAAAAAATTATTTTACTCAATAGTTTTTACATTTTAAATTTGAGGTCTTCCCTTAGAGCAATTCGAGTCATAATTTTAATCAATCCTATATTTCTGTTCCAATAAATTTATACGTCGTAAAATATTAACTTCAGCCCTGGATGTTGTTTCAGGCCTACACCAAACTCTGAATAACGTGTTTTTATTCAATTTACTAGGCCCTATTCAAGTTTAAAGGGAATTTTGGTATAAATCTTGATTGATAGCCCGTACGAGGGCCCATCAATTTTCGCCCCAAAGCCGCATTTGCACTTTAATGGGGGAAAGTAGGTAAATTAGTTACGCAGTTCTTTCTGTTCCGTTAAATCGATGAACACCCTTGTAAGCCTTTCGGAGCTAGGTAGTTGATAAATTAACCATTCGTCTGGTAGTGAAACCAGCCTGCGTGATTTCGATATTGGCTCCATAGTGAAAGTTGTTCAGTTTGATGGTCTGAAGCACACCGCTTAATATGACTGTAACGCATTTAAAAGCCAATGCTTAAAAATGACGCCTATTTTTTTCGCGCGTCCATGAACCAAAGTTTAATATTTTAGTTTAAAGGAGTCAATTTATGTGGTATTACACTCCAAAAACATAATTTAATTGACTCTAGTAATCATGAAATAAATATAAAAAATGCACTGTTTTGAATTTTTTTGTTAAGATTCTTTTTTCCTATTAAAACGGCACATGCAACGCAATACGTGTATAGGAACATTAGATGTTAATACGAAAATAAAAATAAAAATCATCATAATTATCTTACCAAGACAAGATGTGCGCCAACTGCGATTACGCGAAACTCCGTTTAGATGAGGGATAGTTAATATTATATTACCACTATATTCTAGAGATTATGAGAAACAAACGGACATGAGTTCCATAACAAAATTCAAAAATATTCAAAATTCAAAAATTTTTTATTCTAAATAATGTCACATAGATAGCTTTTTGACGTCATTTTTTGACTCTACCACCGCGTCGAAAGGTGTTCCGTGTGTCGAAAGGTGTGTGAAAAGTGTAACTATATGCCAACTATACGCTAACATTTTTATGTTAGCTTATTTCCCATACTAAGATTGAGGATCTCTTTTAGTTGCTGGCCGCGTCAAAAAATTAGACGAAAAATAAGGCGCCACCTTCCATTATTATTATTTGGTTATAAGGGCTTGGTCAGTGACCAAATAGCTACTGCGACCTGGACGGATCTATTGTAGCTGTCACCCTAGACCTAAAGGTCATTTCCTAGGCCCACGGACTTCATGAACCGTGTTATCCTTACGGTGGGGAGGTCCCTAATGTCAGTAGGTGTTATTATGTATCCACCTAAATGGCGACTCCTGCTGTGAATGAGCACTTCGCATTCGCAGAGGAGATGTATGGGCGTTTCCTCTGCTTCACAGTAAAATCTGCAAGTGGGTTCCATACAAAATCCCTCCCGCATTGCCTTTTACACCTAAAATGTGATTTTGTAAAACTTGTTATTTACCTAGTTCAAGTTTAATGCAGCCATTGGCCAATGTTTGCTTTTCTACAGTTTGGAGTTACACAAAACACAACCTTTTCGAATCATTAAATATGAACGATGTGCGTAGGTAACAACTAACATTCTCGAGGGAAATGCTTGGGAGATACATCAGGTCTCAAGTTATTCACGTACAAGGCATACTGTATCTAATCTAAACTATTTTAAAACTGTAACAGAAGTGTATGTCTGTACATTGAAGATATTAACAAAAAAAATTTTACGATTTGGTTTTTAGGTGTCCCTGATTCTGTACAACCAATTTTTGGATTTTTTGTCTGTCTGTTTGTTTGTGTGTTTGTTTGTTTGATCGAGCATCACGTAAAAACTACTGAACCAATTCTGATGAAACTTTTTTGTTTGATAGCTTATTATCTGACTTAAAATCTGGAATATAATTTTTGCGGAAGTGTCGCGGGTTAACCCTAGTTGTAAATAAATACATTGTGTTACTTCATTCCATAGAATGATCCGAAAAGTTATTCCAATTCCTATTTAGCTTTCTTGTCAATTCTGATTAGCTAATATAATTTATTTATTAGAAAAATGTACTGTCCGACGTATCTTATAGCTGTTCTAAGAATATATGAGTAAGTGTTTCAAATCTCTGTTTCTGGAATTCAAATTAGCCTTAAAATTTCGATGCTATTTGGAATGGAGTAAAAATATTTTAATTTTGATTAAAAGATGTTTTATTCTTTTTTACCATTCTCGGTTACGGTTTTAGGTTTAATGATATTTTTTGGTGAGCAAACACATAAAAAAGATAAATATAAATACATAAATATAATAAAATAAAGTACATAAATGATACTTACCTACTAATGTAAAATGTAAATTATTTGAATTGAATATTTTTTGTTGTTTATCAATTTAATACACTCACTGCTGGCCATAGGCCTCTTTTCTGGTCATGTGCTAATCAGATCTATTTCAGACCTGTGAACTTTGCAACGTTGGAGGTGGTGGGGGGATAGGTGGGTTTTGTACGATAAAATTAAATAAGTAGATTTTTATTTTCTTTAGAATTAAAACAATTATAGAAGAGGAAATAAAAAAGAAGCTTCCCAATCCCAACATACCTATTTTGAATTCTGGATGCTACCAACACAGTGGTTGGAGGAATCGAGTGAAATTAAAATAACATCTTATTTCTAATCATTTTATCACGAAACCCGAAAAAAAGACGGACGTAATGTCACACTAAAAAGAGGTGAAGCATGCAAGGTCCTACAATTTCGTTTGTTCTACAAGGGACCTACACTCACACAGACGCACCAGTACTAGGCGCAGGTCCGACAACCTGCCGCCATTATGTACCGCGCGAGTCGCGCGACAGGGCGACAGCATGCACACTCATATAAATGGGTGCTTCACTTTTGATTAGACGAGATTCCGTCCGTTTTTTTTCAGGTCCGTGCATTTCATAAACATTTTTGCCGAATATTCCTACGTCAACTAGGTAGAGACGTAAAATATCGTTGAACGCTGATAATTATCTATTTTTCAAATAAAAGTGAAAATAAGTTGCATAATAAAATGATAGTAAAGTATAAAACAAACTCCAAGAGGTTTTTCATGCATACATTACTCTCTTTAGGACCAACAGTTTATAAAATGATGAGAGATAGTGTTGCCGAAAAATCGATAGTTTTGCTATCGATTGTTGAACGTCAAAATCATGTACCCGCTCGATAGTACAATCGATAGTATCGATACTATCGATTGATCATTAGATGGCAGCGATCGAAACTATCGATACTATCGATAGTATTGCTGTTTACCGATACTATTGGAGTAAAAGAGATATCGATACTATCGATAGTATCGATACTATCGATACGATCGATTGTCCTATCGAGCGAGTACATTATTTCTCACCTATCGATAGCTATCGATAGACAATCGATATTTGGCCTATCGAGCGGCAACACTAATGAGAGATAGTCTAAGTCATGACAAGAGTTCTCAAAGTGTGCCGCGGCATTTTGGGACCTCGTGGACAAAGATTAGTAGGGCTATTGCTAAGAACGAGGGCTATTGCGTGAGTTTTCGATTATATCGTCTACAAGATCGGTAACGTATCATGACTGTACTAGGCAATTTTTAAAGTAATATTTTGTTTCTGTGATTATCATGTCCCTTTGATTAATTATGTGTCAAGATAGAGCTTCTCGTTTCTAACGTTCAAACGGGTCAAATTTCTTATGTTGGTGTGCCTGAGGTATGATAGTCTCTGTGTGCGTGCATAGTGATAGGGTTTATCACCATAGACTTGGGTGATATTTTTTGATTATCCTACTACTACTCGTAGTACTACTACATTACAGTACGGACACTCCCCCCACCAATTTTAACCTCACCCTGCTTGGCAGGAAGCGTGGCGTGAAATTTAGGCAATGACATAGTCTTGTCTCGCTCGCACTCACTCAGTACCACAAAAGCTTGCAAAAACAAAACCTTTTCTTGTTGTACTTATATTTTTTGTCAATTAAGTCAGCTAACACCTAACATTAAACAGGTAAGTCAGTGCTCCGTCACTCGCGTTTGACAGCTGAGATGTGCCACCAACTTATCTGTAGAATGGCCAAAAGCGGAACTACTGATGCCATTTTGAAAACGTCATTTTGTTGCTGTCAGTCGATGTAGTCTGTGCTGTTCAATCGAATGAAATCATGCTTTGATCCAGTAAGTGGCGCCATCGCTCATTCTACAGATAAGTTGGTGACACTGTACCTACGGTGCCGTGTATCGCATGCGATACAGGCTGTCGTGCATTAACACAAGGCGTGTTTTATTTCGTCGTTCGTCGCAGTTGATTGTAAAAGCGAGCGAAATCGGGTGAGTGTGAGTGTTATAAAGTAACTACCTATTCAAATAATCTGTGGCTAAGTGTCCAAGGTGCGAACACACACAGTGTTGCCACTAAAAGTAAAAAATGTGAATCTAAAAAAAAAACTTTACGAGTAAAATTCAACAAAATCGGGCTGTAAAAAATTGAGTAAAATTTGTAATTAGTACCAAATCTGTACCAGAAGTTCAAAATCTGTATAAAAATAGAGTAAAATCTGTCATCTGTACCTATTAGAAGTCCAAAATCTGTATAAATAGGTACAGATAAATCTGTAAATATGGCAACACTGCACAGACATGTGTGATTGTGATAAAACAGTTTGGGAGCCCCTCAGCTAAGGTGTACATTTTCTGTGAAATTTTCAAAGGCGTCAGAGCGCAGTAACTTGAGCAAGATAGTTAGTGTAACGAGCACTACCCGCGCTTGCTGCAAAAGCGGTAAAGGAGTCGGAGGTCACTAACCAATTGGTGCAACCGCTGTCTTCCGTCGCTCAACTAATAACTATTTGTAATATTCACTAGATTATGTAGGGCAGAAGGTACACATTTTGTAATAAGCACTGATTGTAGTAAGTACCTACTTGGTTGTTGTAGCGAATTTTCTGACGACTCCGAATGAAATTATGCATACGTACCAATGTGTCGTACTAAATCGTAACATTACATAAGATTACGGAGAAACAATGCTGCCCATGACCTACGCACAATCTAGGTCTTTACTTTGCATGAATACAATTCATTATTATAAGGTTTTGTGAAATACAGGGTGTAAGTCACATCCTAGCAAATACTGAAACGGTGAACTCAGACCATCAAACTGATCAACTTTCACTATGGAGCCTACTTCAGGAAATGTGAAAAAAAATTTGCTGTCCTGTACATTTTAGTCGGGTAGGCACAGCAGCTTTGTGTGGGACAGTTATTTTTTTTCCCATTTCCTGAGGTAGATCCCATAGTCAAAGTTGTTCGGTTTTATGGTCTTTACCGATTCAGTATTTTCTAGGCTGTCACTTGCACTCTTGCATGCACTCCGTCAAGACTCCGTCGCACTGAGCTTAGTCTGAATCATAGACAAGTTAGAATCTGTGGTCTGAATTAACACTCTTTATGTACGTTCGATGCTTTCTGTATTATCCATCTTCATTATCTTTCCTGTTTTAACCACCATAAATAACTGAAGGTAATAATAAGAAATGAAAACGTCCCGAGTCCGGAGAACCGGTCAAGGGTAAACCCTTGACCTTGCATTTCAATATACTATTTACATTTAAATTCTACAACTCGACTGTTGGTAAGAAGTAGACTATCTGTAATTTACTTATTTTGTTTTCTAAGCAGAATAGACTAGAGATGACCACCGGCTGAAACGTTGTTAAGGATTCGCTGAGTTAGTTTGTACTTAGTTGTAGACAGGGGAATAGTAAATCTAACAAAACAATCGAAGTTTGTCGGTTGTGCCGTAGTTTTGGGTGACGCTGAAGTAGATTTTTGGGCTGAAATTATTTTATCAAGTTGATTGGGATCAGTCGCCTATATCACATTGGAAAAATTATGTAAATATTTTGCCCCTTGATTTGTACCCCATTTGGATTTAAATAAGATTTTTCAGTAAACCAAAAAAAAAAATTTCAAATATTATTGATTTTTAAACATGTTACAGCCATGTTGTGCTAATTCGAATAAAAAAAAATTGAAAAAAAAAAGAAAATTGAAAATGAAATAAAATGAAAAGATGATGATAATGATTTGAAAATTTCATTCTCTGGGTAGTGGGATCTGTGGCGAAATTGGATAACGCAGTTCCCCGGTTTGGAAGAGCGCGGGTTCAAGTCCCGCCCGAGACAAATTTTTCAATCTTTTAATTTGATTTAAAAAAAAACACATCGGTAGCGATAAATAAATAGCTAAAGTTGAACGAGCGAAACGCTACCACCGTTTAGAATCGTAAAATACGCCATTCATTATTTACATAAACGCCATAAAACTGAACAAAAGAAAATTTATACCGTAAAGTTTTGGGCAATATCCGTTTTCTGTGACACGTTTTTTCGAGGGACGTTGTTCATCGTTAATCTTGGAAAAAAAAACACCAAGTTCGGCGCGTCTGCGCGACCCATAATTTACGCCGAGCAAGTGCGCTCGACATGCGGTACGGGGTAGGTAGTAGGTACATTACATTACAAATACAATAATATGTTCCATCGATAAACTTTACCGAGGACTTTGGTTGATATATTTTTTTTACGGACCAAATTGGCGACATACTTAAAAAGGGCCAGGTCGACCAGGTCACCCGAAACCGACGAGCATGCATGAAAGGACTAATAAATGAATGAAATATACTTTATTTACACCAAAAGAAAATACAATGCACAATAGGAAACATAAACTAAACATAATGAATGTGGAGGGAAGACGTTTGTCAGGATCTTAGCAGGTGGCGTTCCGTTGTCTCTGCCTACCCCAGTGGGAGACAAGTATAAGAATATGTTATGTATGTATCAAAGAGAATGTAACTCACTACGTTATAAGAGTCGGGACTTCCATACTAAAAACTGGTTGTGACCGATTATCCAGAATCTATGAAACGGGTGCAAACGTTCAAAGGAATTTAATGGCGTCGGTGCACGTTTCATATAACATTTTTTTGTTAGAGAGTTGTGCGAGCCTGGTATGTATGTTTCACGAAATTAAACTAATTACCAAACAGTTGGTTTGAATCTCTGATATCGTGATTGAGAAAGGTGATTATTATTAATAATAATTTATTTATTTGCATTTAATTTAGCCTACTTACATTACACAAATTCTTAATAATACACGTTATACAAGCGGCTGATACACTTTTTTTGTTTAAAAACTCTGACCCCTAAACCAAAAATGGATGTACTATAGGGGTCAGCGCTCTTCACAGTTTTGAGGTCGAATCGAAAGTGTTTAGAATTTGGTAAGAAACATTTGTTTTGAGCCATGCTGGTATTTCATAGGTAGTTTACAAGTTAATTTAATTTAATGACAGGGTAGTTTAATTATTGTATGAAGCCAAAGTAGATAATTGTCTATGTAATACCAGTCTATAGCAACAAAAATTTTACATTTAAAAGAAATAAGTACTAATCAAAATTTTTAAATATGATACGTTTACGTACGTATTGAAGTCCTATAAACTTAATTGTAGCTTTGTGGTAAATTATGTTAAATTCGTATTTATACGGTGTAAGAGACAGTCCTCCGCAGATTAAAACGGTAAACTAGGACCATCAAACTGAACAACTTTCACCGTGGAACCTATAATGACTTTGGTTGATATATTTTTTACGGATCAAATTAGCTACCAAATTAGCGACATACTTAAAAAGGGCCAGTAGGCCTAGCATGCCACCCCCGAGAAAACAATAAAAATCGAGATGTGCCCCCATCTTTATTATTTTACATGTAGGCCAGAAAGAGCGCGCATGACGTTTTACTCGTTTAAACGCTTTGTCGTGGGTGGCATGCTAGCCGTGTAGGTCAGGTCTACCCGAAACCGACGAGCTTGCATGAAAGGACTAATGAATGTGGAGGGAAGAGGTTTGTCAGGATCTTAGCAGGTGGCGTTCCATTGTCTTTGCCTACCCCAGTGGGAGACAGGAATGGGAATATGTATGTATGTATGTTTCACCAAATTCAACTAAATACCAAACAGTTGGTTTGAATCTCTGATATCGTGATTGAGAAAGGTGATTATTATTGAAGTCCTTTAAGCTTAATGGTAGCTTTGTGATAAATTATGTTACATTAGTTATACACGGTGTAAGAGACAGTCGTCAGCAGACTGAAACGGTGAACTCGGACCATCAAACTGAACAACTTTCACCATAGAGCCTATCTCAGGAAACGCGAAAAATAATCAGTTGTTTCATATTTTTGAGTCGGGTAGGTAGGTACATAAAATTTTTTTTTTCACGTTTCCAGGTGAAACTTAATAAGAATAACAAATAAAGAAAAACAAAACCACCCCTTTATAGTATTGCTAGGTGGGCTAGTCATTTTACGGCTTGAGCCGGGACTAATTAATAATTGATATTTTTTTTCGGTATAGTATTTAAGAGCCAATTCGAACTTAAGAATGTACCGAAATTAAAAACTTATCACGTCAGCAACAGCACCAAATTTAAAATTCAACATTTATCTCGTTTTAAGAAACCTAATGGTATTTTTTTTCACATTTTTAAGGCTTTACCATTATACATGCTTCAAACATATTTTTGTCAAGGCTTTGAAAAATACATTACCTAGTATTGTCTAATGAATACCTCATTCTTTAAATTTCAATGCCCATTTTATTGCTCAAAAATAATGTAATTAAAATGAGTTGTTAAATGTCATCAAAATGAGCGCATTGGTATTAATATTAATAATTTAAAAGCCTTCTGGAAAATACAATTTTGATTTCTATGTTGCGTAGCAATTTTTTTTTAAATGTTCAATAATAGTCTTTTTGTCACTAAATGGTGCCGTTTACAGTTTAAAATTCCCATTCATAATTACTCCCCTCTAAAATGACTGGGCTAAGGATGTTATACCATGTACAAAACAGTTGTCGTCTTTCTCGTTATTACCTTAATCACTACTGATCAAAATGATTTAGCAAACAGTTTGTAACTGGTTAAATATTTAGCTATATTGAAATGTGTCTGTCAATCAAATCTCGCTTCAGCGGCAATAATAATTAAAAGCCCTCTGAGGGCGTCGATAGAATTTAATACAATTGGAAATTCCAATTGATTAAAACGAAATATTTCATCACGTTTCACTGGCGTAATTTAATTCATTTATTTAGTCACTTATACCTACTGCAAATTCAGCTAAAACTTTGGCCTTTACTCTAATTTCAAAATGGTTATTCTTTTCATGTCATGACAGTAAAATATGTTTATAATACACGGAGTGTAAGGAAAAGTATCATTAACCTTTAAACCACATACTCTACTCATCAAACAGAATAACTTTTACTATAACCAGGAAGCTGGCATAGGTATTGTCTATAGTCTATACTTTGGATAGCACACTGCCTAATAAGCGGTGAAACTTAATAATACTCCTTGGTGGTCGGTAAAGACCGTTTTTCTTTCGGAAATTCCTTTCTAATCCAATAAAGAAAAAAAGGAAGTTTTTATTTAATTTTTGTTCTGATAGAAAGGGACACAAAAACGTTGGAAATATCGACTACGAAGAAACGAAAGAAGGTCGAACATTACCGACCGTCATGGCCAATTTTCTTGTTTACGTACTTGTTTAGAGGAGTGATATCCTTTATGATTCTAAAATCCTTGTTGCTAAACTGCAACGCCTACTCGACTTAAATGTATGCAACAGCAGATTTTTTTTGCACCGATCTGTTTGCTCCCATAGTAAAAGTTGATTAGTTTGATGTGTAAAGTATGTAGTTTAAAGGTTAATGATACTTTTCCTGTATAGTTTTTCATATTTATACGCAGTTCATCATCATCATCTATTCTTAGCCGATTGACGTCTATTAACGTCCACTGCTAGACATAAGCCTCCTCCATGCTGCGCTGCCCTCATCCATCGGATTCCCGCCGCCTTCACCAGGTCGTCGACTGGCCTACCCACGTTGCGCTTTCCGGTCGCCACTCAAGAACTCTTCGGCCCTAACAGCCATCGGTTACGCGGTTATGGAAATGAAAATATTTATACCTTCTTAATAACTACGTGATATCTTTTAAGTTTTAACGCATACTAGGGAATGGAAACGTTCCCATATGTCATACCATAAAGTATTGTTTAAGTATACATTAGGGTAGGGCAGGTAGATACAAAATGATCACCACCTGGAATGCAATTTTTAAAAGTCATACGTAGAAATGAGCAGTAGAAAAGTATGAAGTTTGTGTATTCTCGCTCATGATTTTGAATTCAAAAATAGCACCTCAGACAAAGATAGACAAAATGCGTTTTCACCCCTCCTGGCGGAAAGCGACAACTTTCGTCCCGCTGCGCTAAACAAATTTGCCGCTTTCCGCCTCCGTCGAGAAGAAAAATAGTACCGGGCAGTAAATACGAAAGCCTCAGATCACCTCGGCTTCGCTTCGGCCTACAAGGATTATCATTTATATGCCGTAGGCGTCATTGATTTAAAATAATGAAGTTTTTATCACGATCAGCTTCAAAAGAGCCTAATGTGGCTAGGTAGCCACACTGTAAGTATGTACTCTTCCGTCATGGTTCGAAAAAAATAGTTAAATATTAAATCTATTAAAAGCGATTTCACTTAATATTCCATTTAACAGTAACGTTGTAAAATTACGCCTTTATTGAAAGCCGAGCTTTTGTAAAAGGCGTAGGTAATTGAATTCATTGGCAGTTAATAATATTAACACGACTCTGTGTCAAAAAAGCTTCATACTGCATCACGAGTGCTGGAATTTGGATTCCTGGAAAATATAACAACGTTTTTTGTTTTCATTTTGTATGTTTTACGGTTACGAGCATGGTCTGGCAACTGGCCTCGGGGCTAGTAGGTGACGAAGAGTTACACTGTGATGTAATCAATGAATATCATTATATTATATCACAATATCTGCTCACTGGTTTTCGTAAAAGATAATTTGATCATGCTTAGTGCGTAAGCGAGACTTTTCCTACTACATACATACATACATACATACATATTCTCACGACTGTCTCCCACTGGGGTAAGCAGAGATAACGGAACGCCACCTGCTACGATCCTGACATACCTCTCTAGCTTCCTCCACATTCATAAGTCCTTTCATGCATGCTCGACGGTTTCGGGTAGATCTGACCTGGCCATTTTTAAGCACGTCGCCAATGTGGTTAATATATGTACGTCTAGGCCAACCTTCCAACTTTTCCACTTACGCTTGCCTTATAGATTGCCCTTGTCAATCTGCCCTCATCCATTCTTTCCACATGACCAAACCATCTCAACATACCTTTCTCTATTTTTGTCACTACATCCTCTTTCAAACCAAAACGTTCTCTAATAAAACTATTTTTCAATTTGTCCATCACAGTCACACCACACATACTTCTCAATGAGCGCATTTCCACTGCGTTAATCCTACTTTCATGCGTCTTCTGCCATACCCAAGATTCACTTCCATACATCAATGTCGGGACTAACACTCCATTATGGACTGCCATCCGTGCCTTTTTGGACACGTGGTGGCTTTTCACAAAGGAATTCAGAGCTCCATTTACCCTATTTCCTGCTTTCACTCTTCTCTCAATATCACTCTGACATTTACCGTCTCTGGTAAACATGCATCCCAAGTACACAAACTCATTCACCTGTTCCAATTTTTCATCACCAATCATAATACTACATAAGGTACGTTCGTCATTATTATTCCTCTCTAACACTATCATTCCTTTCTTTTTAAACGATTCATTCATTCATTTCATCATTCACTCATTCATTCTCTTTGCCTACTTGCCTACTTGCCTACTGTATAATAAAATTATGTTTTCCTCGGACTACTTCTCCCAACTGCTTACATTGACATCTCTATAAGTAAGTCTGCTTTCTCTCTGCTTTTGACCGAACAATCTAAGCATTCCTCTTTCAATCCTAGTTATTTCGTCATCCCTTCAAACTATAATATTGCGTGAGTTTTCGATTATATCGTCTACAAGATCGGTAACGTATCATGACTGTACTAGGCAATTTTTAAAGTAATATTTTGTTTCTGTGATTATCATGTCCCTTTGATTAATTATGTGTCAAGATAGAGCTTCTCGTTTCTAACGTTCAAACGGGTCAAATTTCTTATGTTGGTGTGCCTGAGGTATGATAGTCTCTGTGTGCGTGCATAGTGATAGGGTTTATCACCATAGACTTGGGTGATATTTTTTGATTATCCTACTACTACTCGTAGTACTACTACATTACAGTACGGACACTCCCCCCACCAATTTTAACCTCACCCTGCTTGGCAGGAAGCGTGGCGTGAAATTTAGGCAATGACATAGTCTTGTCTCGCTCGCACTCACTCAGTACCACAAAAGCTTGCAAAAACAAAACCTTTTCTTGTTGTACTTATATTTTTTGTCAATTAAGTCAGCTAACACCTAACATTAAACAGGTAAGTCAGTGCTCCGTCACTCGCGTTTGACAGCTGAGATGTGCCACCAACTTATCTGTAGAATGGCCAAAAGCGGAACTACTGATGCCATTTTGAAAACGTCATTTTGTTGCTGTCAGTCGATGTAGTCTGTGCTGTTCAATCGAATGAAATCATGCTTTGATCCAGTAAGTGGCGCCATCGCTCATTCTACAGATAAGTTGGTGACACTGTACCTACGGTGCCGTGTATCGCATGCGATACAGGCTGTCGTGCATTAACACAAGGCGTGTTTTATTTCGTCGTTCGTCGCAGTTGATTGTAAAAGCGAGCGAAATCGGGTGAGTGTGAGTGTTATAAAGTAACTACCTATTCAAATAATCTGTGGCTAAGTGTCCAAGGTGCGAACACACACAGTGTTGCCACTAAAAGTAAAAAATGTGAATCTAAAAAAAAAACTTTACGAGTAAAATTCAACAAAATCGGGCTGTAAAAAATTGAGTAAAATTTGTAATTAGTACCAAATCTGTACCAGAAGTTCAAAATCTGTATAAAAATAGAGTAAAATCTGTCATCTGTACCTATTAGAAGTCCAAAATCTGTATAAATAGGTACAGATAAATCTGTAAATATGGCAACACTGCACAGACATGTGTGATTGTGATAAAACAGTTTGGGAGCCCCTCAGCTAAGGTGTACATTTTCTGTGAAATTTTCAAAGGCGTCAGAGCGCAGTAACTTGAGCAAGATAGTTAGTGTAACGAGCACTACCCGCGCTTGCTGCAAAAGCGGTAAAGGAGTCGGAGGTCACTAACCAATTGGTGCAACCGCTGTCTTCCGTCGCTCAACTAATAACTATTTGTAATATTCACTAGATTATGTAGGGCAGAAGGTACACATTTTGTAATAAGCACTGATTGTAGTAAGTACCTACTTGGTTGTTGTAGCGAATTTTCTGACGACTCCGAATGAAATTATGCATACGTACCAATGTGTCGTACTAAATCGTAACATTACATAAGATTACGGAGAAACAATGCTGCCCATGACCTACGCACAATCTAGGTCTTTACTTTGCATGAATACAATTCATTATTATAAGGTTTTGTGAAATACAGGGTGTAAGTCACATCCTAGCAAATACTGAAACGGTGAACTCAGACCATCAAACTGATCAACTTTCACTATGGAGCCTACTTCAGGAAATGTGAAAAAAAATTTGCTGTCCTGTACATTTTAGTCGGGTAGGCACAGCAGCTTTGTGTGGGACAGTTATTTTTTTTCCCATTTCCTGAGGTAGATCCCATAGTCAAAGTTGTTCGGTTTTATGGTCTTTACCGATTCAGTATTTTCTAGGCTGTCACTTGCACTCTTGCATGCACTCCGTCAAGACTCCGTCGCACTGAGCTTAGTCTGAATCATAGACAAGTTAGAATCTGTGGTCTGAATTAACACTCTTTATGTACGTTCGATGCTTTCTGTATTATCCATCTTCATTATCTTTCCTGTTTTAACCACCATAAATAACTGAAGGTAATAATAAGAAATGAAAACGTCCCGAGTCCGGAGAACCGGTCAAGGGTAAACCCTTGACCTTGCATTTCAATATACTATTTACATTTAAATTCTACAACTCGACTGTTGGTAAGAAGTAGACTATCTGTAATTTACTTATTTTGTTTTCTAAGCAGAATAGACTAGAGATGACCACCGGCTGAAACGTTGTTAAGGATTCGCTGAGTTAGTTTGTACTTAGTTGTAGACAGGGGAATAGTAAATCTAACAAAACAATCGAAGTTTGTCGGTTGTGCCGTAGTTTTGGGTGACGCTGAAGTAGATTTTTGGGCTGAAATTATTTTATCAAGTTGATTGGGATCAGTCGCCTATATCACATTGGAAAAATTATGTAAATATTTTGCCCCTTGATTTGTACCCCATTTGGATTTAAATAAGATTTTTCAGTAAACCAAAAAAAAAAATTTCAAATATTATTGATTTTTAAACATGTTACAGCCATGTTGTGCTAATTCGAATAAAAAAAAATTGAAAAAAAAAAGAAAATTGAAAATGAAATAAAATGAAAAGATGATGATAATGATTTGAAAATTTCATTCTCTGGGTAGTGGGATCTGTGGCGAAATTGGATAACGCAGTTCCCCGGTTTGGAAGAGCGCGGGTTCAAGTCCCGCCCGAGACAAATTTTTCAATCTTTTAATTTGATTTAAAAAAAAACACATCGGTAGCGATAAATAAATAGCTAAAGTTGAACGAGCGAAACGCTACCACCGTTTAGAATCGTAAAATACGCCATTCATTATTTACATAAACGCCATAAAACTGAACAAAAGAAAATTTATACCGTAAAGTTTTGGGCAATATCCGTTTTCTGTGACACGTTTTTTCGAGGGACGTTGTTCATCGTTAATCTTGGAAAAAAAAACACCAAGTTCGGCGCGTCTGCGCGACCCATAATTTACGCCGAGCAAGTGCGCTCGACATGCGGTACGGGGTAGGTAGTAGGTACATTACATTACAAATACAATAATATGTTCCATCGATAAACTTTACCGAGGACTTTGGTTGATATATTTTTTTTACGGACCAAATTGGCGACATACTTAAAAAGGGCCAGGTCGACCAGGTCACCCGAAACCGACGAGCATGCATGAAAGGACTAATAAATGAATGAAATATACTTTATTTACACCAAAAGAAAATACAATGCACAATAGGAAACATAAACTAAACATAATGAATGTGGAGGGAAGACGTTTGTCAGGATCTTAGCAGGTGGCGTTCCGTTGTCTCTGCCTACCCCAGTGGGAGACAAGTATAAGAATATGTTATGTATGTATCAAAGAGAATGTAACTCACTACGTTATAAGAGTCGGGACTTCCATACTAAAAACTGGTTGTGACCGATTATCCAGAATCTATGAAACGGGTGCAAACGTTCAAAGGAATTTAATGGCGTCGGTGCACGTTTCATATAACATTTTTTTGTTAGAGAGTTGTGCGAGCCTGGTATGTATGTTTCACGAAATTAAACTAATTACCAAACAGTTGGTTTGAATCTCTGATATCGTGATTGAGAAAGGTGATTATTATTAATAATAATTTATTTATTTGCATTTAATTTAGCCTACTTACATTACACAAATTCTTAATAATACACGTTATACAAGCGGCTGATACACTTTTTTTGTTTAAAAACTCTGACCCCTAAACCAAAAATGGATGTACTATAGGGGTCAGCGCTCTTCACAGTTTTGAGGTCGAATCGAAAGTGCGACATACTTAAAAAGGGCCAGTAGGCCTAGCATGCCACCCCCGAGAAAACAATAAAAATCGAGATGTGCCCCCATCTTTATTATTTTACATGTAGGCCAGAAAGAGCGCGCATGACGTTTTACTCGTTTAAACGCTTTGTCGTGGGTGGCATGCTAGCCGTGTAGGTCAGGTCTACCCGAAACCGACGAGCTTGCATGAAAGGACTAATGAATGTGGAGGGAAGAGGTTTGTCAGGATCTTAGCAGGTGGCGTTCCATTGTCTTTGCCTACCCCAGTGGGAGACAGGAATGGGAATATGTATGTATGTATGTTTCACCAAATTCAACTAAATACCAAACAGTTGGTTTGAATCTCTGATATCGTGATTGAGAAAGGTGATTATTATTGAAGTCCTTTAAGCTTAATGGTAGCTTTGTGATAAATTATGTTACATTAGTTATACACGGTGTAAGAGACAGTCGTCAGCAGACTGAAACGGTGAACTCGGACCATCAAACTGAACAACTTTCACCATAGAGCCTATCTCAGGAAACGCGAAAAATAATCAGTTGTTTCATATTTTTGAGTCGGGTAGGTAGGTACATAAAATTTTTTTTTTCACGTTTCCAGGTGAAACTTAATAAGAATAACAAATAAAGAAAAACAAAACCACCCCTTTATAGTATTGCTAGGTGGGCTAGTCATTTTACGGCTTGAGCCGGGACTAATTAATAATTGATATTTTTTTTCGGTATAGTATTTAAGAGCCAATTCGAACTTAAGAATGTACCGAAATTAAAAACTTATCACGTCAGCAACAGCACCAAATTTAAAATTCAACATTTATCTCGTTTTAAGAAACCTAATGGTATTTTTTTTCACATTTTTAAGGCTTTACCATTATACATGCTTCAAACATATTTTTGTCAAGGCTTTGAAAAATACATTACCTAGTATTGTCTAATGAATACCTCATTCTTTAAATTTCAATGCCCATTTTATTGCTCAAAAATAATGTAATTAAAATGAGTTGTTAAATGTCATCAAAATGAGCGCATTGGTATTAATATTAATAATTTAAAAGCCTTCTGGAAAATACAATTTTGATTTCTATGTTGCGTAGCAATTTTTTTTTAAATGTTCAATAATAGTCTTTTTGTCACTAAATGGTGCCGTTTACAGTTTAAAATTCCCATTCATAATTACTCCCCTCTAAAATGACTGGGCTAAGGATGTTATACCATGTACAAAACAGTTGTCGTCTTTCTCGTTATTACCTTAATCACTACTGATCAAAATGATTTAGCAAACAGTTTGTAACTGGTTAAATATTTAGCTATATTGAAATGTGTCTGTCAATCAAATCTCGCTTCAGCGGCAATAATAATTAAAAGCCCTCTGAGGGCGTCGATAGAATTTAATACAATTGGAAATTCCAATTGATTAAAACGAAATATTTCATCACGTTTCACTGGCGTAATTTAATTCATTTATTTAGTCACTTATACCTACTGCAAATTCAGCTAAAACTTTGGCCTTTACTCTAATTTCAAAATGGTTATTCTTTTCATGTCATGACAGTAAAATATGTTTATAATACACGGAGTGTAAGGAAAAGTATCATTAACCTTTAAACCACATACTCTACTCATCAAACAGAATAACTTTTACTATAACCAGGAAGCTGGCATAGGTATTGTCTATAGTCTATACTTTGGATAGCACACTGCCTAATAAGCGGTGAAACTTAATAATACTCCTTGGTGGTCGGTAAAGACCGTTTTTCTTTCGGAAATTCCTTTCTAATCCAATAAAGAAAAAAAGGAAGTTTTTATTTAATTTTTGTTCTGATAGAAAGGGACACAAAAACGTTGGAAATATCGACTACGAAGAAACGAAAGAAGGTCGAACATTACCGACCGTCATGGCCAATTTTCTTGTTTACGTACTTGTTTAGAGGAGTGATATCCTTTATGATTCTAAAATCCTTGTTGCTAAACTGCAACGCCTACTCGACTTAAATGTATGCAACAGCAGATTTTTTTTGCACCGATCTGTTTGCTCCCATAGTAAAAGTTGATTAGTTTGATGTGTAAAGTATGTAGTTTAAAGGTTAATGATACTTTTCCTGTATAGTTTTTCATATTTATACGCAGTTCATCATCATCATCTATTCTTAGCCGATTGACGTCTATTAACGTCCACTGCTAGACATAAGCCTCCTCCATGCTGCGCTGCCCTCATCCATCGGATTCCCGCCGCCTTCACCAGGTCGTCGACTGGCCTACCCACGTTGCGCTTTCCGGTCGCCACTCAAGAACTCTTCGGCCCTAACAGCCATCGGTTACGCGGTTATGGAAATGAAAATATTTATACCTTCTTAATAACTACGTGATATCTTTTAAGTTTTAACGCATACTAGGGAATGGAAACGTTCCCATATGTCATACCATAAAGTATTGTTTAAGTATACATTAGGGTAGGGCAGGTAGATACAAAATGATCACCACCTGGAATGCAATTTTTAAAAGTCATACGTAGAAATGAGCAGTAGAAAAGTATGAAGTTTGTGTATTCTCGCTCATGATTTTGAATTCAAAAATAGCACCTCAGACAAAGATAGACAAAATGCGTTTTCACCCCTCCTGGCGGAAAGCGACAACTTTCGTCCCGCTGCGCTAAACAAATTTGCCGCTTTCCGCCTCCGTCGAGAAGAAAAATAGTACCGGGCAGTAAATACGAAAGCCTCAGATCACCTCGGCTTCGCTTCGGCCTACAAGGATTATCATTTATATGCCGTAGGCGTCATTGATTTAAAATAATGAAGTTTTTATCACGATCAGCTTCAAAAGAGCCTAATGTGGCTAGGTAGCCACACTGTAAGTATGTACTCTTCCGTCATGGTTCGAAAAAAATAGTTAAATATTAAATCTATTAAAAGCGATTTCACTTAATATTCCATTTAACAGTAACGTTGTAAAATTACGCCTTTATTGAAAGCCGAGCTTTTGTAAAAGGCGTAGGTAATTGAATTCATTGGCAGTTAATAATATTAACACGACTCTGTGTCAAAAAAGCTTCATACTGCATCACGAGTGCTGGAATTTGGATTCCTGGAAAATATAACAACGTTTTTTGTTTTCATTTTGTATGTTTTACGGTTACGAGCATGGTCTGGCAACTGGCCTCGGGGCTAGTAGGTGACGAAGAGTTACACTGTGATGTAATCAATGAATATCATTATATTATATCACAATATCTGCTCACTGGTTTTCGTAAAAGATAATTTGATCATGCTTAGTGCGTAAGCGAGACTTTTCCTACTACATACATACATACATACATACATATTCTCACGACTGTCTCCCACTGGGGTAAGCAGAGATAACGGAACGCCACCTGCTACGATCCTGACATACCTCTCTAGCTTCCTCCACATTCATAAGTCCTTTCATGCATGCTCGACGGTTTCGGGTAGATCTGACCTGGCCATTTTTAAGCACGTCGCCAATGTGGTTAATATATGTACGTCTAGGCCAACCTTCCAACTTTTCCACTTACGCTTGCCTTATAGATTGCCCTTGTCAATCTGCCCTCATCCATTCTTTCCACATGACCAAACCATCTCAACATACCTTTCTCTATTTTTGTCACTACATCCTCTTTCAAACCAAAACGTTCTCTAATAAAACTATTTTTCAATTTGTCCATCACAGTCACACCACACATACTTCTCAATGAGCGCATTTCCACTGCGTTAATCCTACTTTCATGCGTCTTCTGCCATACCCAAGATTCACTTCCATACATCAATGTCGGGACTAACACTCCATTATGGACTGCCATCCGTGCCTTTTTGGACACGTGGTGGCTTTTCACAAAGGAATTCAGAGCTCCATTTACCCTATTTCCTGCTTTCACTCTTCTCTCAATATCACTCTGACATTTACCGTCTCTGGTAAACATGCATCCCAAGTACACAAACTCATTCACCTGTTCCAATTTTTCATCACCAATCATAATACTACATAAGGTACGTTCGTCATTATTATTCCTCTCTAACACTATCATTCCTTTCTTTTTAAACGATTCATTCATTCATTTCATCATTCACTCATTCATTCTCTTTGCCTACTTGCCTACTTGCCTACTGTATAATAAAATTATGTTTTCCTCGGACTACTTCTCCCAACTGCTTACATTGACATCTCTATAAGTAAGTCTGCTTTCTCTCTGCTTTTGACCGAACAATCTAAGCATTCCTCTTTCAATCCTAGTTATTTCGTCATCCCTTCAAACTATAATATCTGCATCTATGCCTTCTCTTAT
This sequence comes from Agonopterix arenella, assembly GCA_927399405.1. Classification (NCBI taxonomy): domain Eukaryota; kingdom Metazoa; phylum Arthropoda; class Insecta; order Lepidoptera; family Depressariidae; genus Agonopterix; species Agonopterix arenella. The sequence continues at coordinate 14,503,653 of OV656691.1, read as the reverse complement.
AACACGGTTTCAATATTAATTGATTGTAGAAGCGCAACAGTGCTAAGTGCATGTATGATTGTATGATATGATTGATCATAACCCTAAACATAAAAAACCAAATTAAAGATTGAATCTCGGGCGGGACTTGAACCCGAATTCTTCCAAACCGGCAAATAACTTTTCCAATTCGCCACCGAGCCACTATACGCCAGAGACCGATATTCTTCAACCTATTGCTTCTTAAGGGACGTCGCACCATCTACGGGCATTTTTACAAACTAACCAACTCGCAAAAAACCCACTCGCCTAATCATAAAGTTATGACGATTGACGAGCGCCTGCTTTTAAATCTCAGTTGAAGTGCGATAACAGTATTTTAAATTACTTAGAACTGATATTAGAACAGTAACTTCCTGTCTATACTTATCATTATCATCAGTCCACTCTAGTTCACTGCAGGCCATGTGCCTCTCTCAATATACGCCGCTGCCCCCTTTTTCCTGTACTTCTATAATTATCTAATAGTAGCTACTTTTATCTATATCGTTTTACCCTCCACATTACATCTGTCAAACGTGGATTCTCTCCCTAAGCAGATATCCCCAACACAACACTCCGTTCATCATCATCATATCAGCCAATAGACGTCCACTGCTGGACATAGGCCTCTCCCAAAATGGGGGGATTTGCCATAATCGCCACGCTTGGCAGGCGGGTTGGCGATCGCAGTTGGATCGAATGCGTGTACTCAGAGGATGCTGCTGCCCATCCTTCGGTAGAGCCCTTAGTCGCTTTTTACGACACCCACGGCAGGAAATGGGATGGTGCTATTCTTAGCCGACACCACACGAACTCCGTTACACCCAAAGTTCTATGTTGCTGCGTGATCCTAAGGGCTCATAATTGAAGCCCTTGAGATACACAACGGTGTGACTGCCAGTACCCTAAAGCAATAACAACACGGCCACGACGTCCGGTCGCACCATTAACTACCGCATTATCTCGCTGCTTCTCTTTTCCAAATATTTGAACGTTTTATTCGCCATCACAGTGAACGGCAGTTACAATTTAACTTAACGATCAAAATATTCATACTCAAAAGCATTTTTAAGAGCAGTTGAAACCTAATTTGTATGTTTAGGATTGGTTGGGAAGTTCACAAACTATAGTTAATGTTTGTACTACTTTAACTTAGTTTGGGGACTAACGATCAGAGAAAGTTTAGCGTGTTTATTTGGGAAGGAATCTGAGGGCACAGGGCACGGCAGTGTCCCGCCATGCGCCATGTCGAGCAATGACGACTGACGATGACGAAGAACCTCTTTTTCTGCAAACAGCTTTGTAAAATGAAAATGTATTTATTGTGGATCATCATCAAAAAAATATGCAAGCAAGAAAAAATTTAAACAAGCACTCAAAATTACTAGTAATAAAAACAAATATTACAATTATACAATTTGGTGTATTTACAATGGAAAAAAAAATAAGTTCACAATTTGGTACATTATATGGATTTGTCAGCAAGGAATTCGTCAAGACTATAGTAACATTTCGTAATTAATAAGTCATTCAATTTGTTTTTAAATAAATTAAGCTCATCTGTGTCCCGTATGATCTTAGGGATTTTATTGTAGATGTGAGGTATCCTACAGAATCAGCTTTTATGTAACAAAGCCGTGTTTGATGGACACACCATCATATTTTTATCTATATGACGCTGACGAGTGTGAAATTTAAATAAGTGTAAGTTTGATTTTGCAAATACAGCTTTGTAAGTTTGTAATCGATCAGAGTAAAGCCTGAAATTACCGTTATCCCAAATAACATGCTTTTTTCTGTTAAGTTTTCAAAATATCTACCATAACTAAAACCTTATCGTTGATTCAACATCATCATCATCTCAGCCAATGGACGTCCACTGCTGGTATATCCAGCCTCCCCCAAGGATCGCCATAACAACCGGTCCTGCGCTGCCCTCATCCAACGGGTTCCCGCCGCCTTCACAAGATCGTCGGTCCACCGTGTGGGGGTGTGCTGCGCTTTCCGCTACGCGGTCGCCACTCGAAAACATTTCGGCCCCATCCGCCATCGGTTCTGCGAGCAATGTGCCCGCTCACTACCACTTCAGTTTAGCAATTCTTTGGGCTATGTCAGTTACTCCGGTTCTTCTGCGGATCTCCTCATTTCTGATTCGATCTCGCAGGGAAACCCTCCATAGCCCGCCTCCGAGCATAGCCCTCTCCATTGCCCTTTGCGTGACTTTCAGCCTTTTTATGAGGCCTCTGTTGATGTATAGGTGATTGGTATAGGTATAATAATTGAGTAGTTGGTGAAATAGGGAAAACATGTCAAGTAATTTATTAATTATCGAATGGAGAGTCACAGACTTGGCTTCACATGAGAACTCGAAACTTTTTACAGCAAAAGAGTTGCAAAACTTGGCTTCCGTTCCGTTCTTCACTATCATAAAATAACAAGAAAAGAGAAAAATGTTTCAAAGTTTATCTGTAAAAATAAAGTTTAAAATGAATTAAAAAAAAAAAAAAAATTATTGGACCACTCAATCCTTAATTTTAATTATAATGTAACTTCATTCACATTCTTCATCATACTTCATTTATGAATGCAATGTTATTCTACTAACATCGATGACCACCAAAAGCTTTATGCCGAAAAACTTTAAAAGAGGTGTAAAAAATACGAAAAGCTCTTGTCATAATCCACTGCAACGCCAAACAAGTAAATGAAAAGAGTTTCATGTCAAAAATCTGTTAGCATGAAAAGGAAATTCAATTTGTTGAATAATGAGCCCCGTCCTGTGCACGGAATTCTCTGTAGAATGTTAAATTGAGTAAGTAAATACGGTTGTTAAAAACCTTGACTCATGCCGGTTGTATTAACAAAAACCGCCGGATCTTTGTCTAACGACACCGCACTGGTCTTTGCGGTTACACCAAACATTTAAAACGTTTTAAATCAGAGCAATTTCGTGCACTTTTGTACTGCCAGAGCAAATTGACTCTTCGTTTTAGCCTAAAATTGTAAAAGAGTTGGTACTGAGAGAGGTTACTTAGAAAGTGTTCACGAGAATTTCTCGGCGAGAATACTCGGCGTAAACTTTCAAGGGAAATTACTATACGGTTCACGACGACCCCAAGACGAGAACAATGAAGGGCATCCTCCACACTCTCGTTCTCGGCCTTTCTCGACTGTTCTGAGCGAGAATGTAGTGCCCGCATAACAATTGTTAGACATACACATTAAACGATTTATTGTGTAGGATTGTCAACACTGTTTAAATACATTAAAGTAATTTAAATAAATAAATAAATAACGCTCACAGGCACATACATTGTAATGATCCCTAGCAAGCACTATAGGCTGTTTATTATGGAAACCATACAACAACGGCACAAACATATAAACATCCATGGTTTGGCAGTCCGGCGTGGTAACCATTACACCAACCGGGTCGTCATTGAGTCTATGCTATGTTTTTTGTGTAAAATAAAGTTATAGGGTAAATTGTTTGTTTGATTAATTTAAATTTAATATGTAAATCTTTGAGCCACTGTAACTTTAAAACAATGTACATTTCATTTTAACGATAATCTGACAAACAGACAAAGAGATTATAGTTTTTTAAAATGTAAAAAATCATTGACTTTAATAAGATTGATTAGTGTTGATGTTGGCGTGCTGCAAGAATCCTGTTAATCGCTCATTGTGAACGAGAAAGAAAATTTAATGATAAATTATAAATTATTAAAGCAAAATAAACCCATATTATACAACGTGTTAATGAATAAACGCAAAACTAGTAATTAGTTTGTTTAGAATCGAGAGCAGAATCTAATTATCAAATTTTAAACATAGGTAAAATTTTTTCAAAATGTTCAATAATTTTTTTGTATAATTTAAAATTCACTGATCTCGATGTCAACCCACCGTACGATTATTTCAGCAATGAATGAAAGCGCTAGCGTGCTCATGGATAATACATTTTAGGAATCTTGTTTTGGTTGTAAGTAGGGTTACTTTTACATACTACCAAAACAAGATTCCTAAAATATATCCATGAGCACGCTTTCATTCATTGCTGAAATAATAACAAATCATTTTCCCATGAAAACTTAAAACTAATAAACTTATAACTAATAAAATAATATTAAAATAATGAAATTATTGTTTCAATGCAATTTGGTTATAAATCAGTTGGGGTGTATGAGGTTTTGCGCTTATTCATTAACACGTTGTATATTTATATTTCTTATCATTGATTCTAATAAAAGCTATCGTGGCTCGTTGACCAATTAATGAGTAACTCTGACAATGTACTTAGAATCCTTTTATTACGTACAATATTAAAGGCGGTCTGACAAAAACTCTGCCACCAGGGCTTTGCCCACACGATAAGAAGAAGACATACAATATTCATAACGCTGACTGTATCTCGTAAGTAATATATGTATATTTCATCTATGGTAATATACGATAGGATTATTACTTAAACAGACTTGCTGACAGGGAAGGCATACAATATATTTGTGTATACGGAGAGATATAATTAGATTGCGTACAGTCATCCTCAGATATATCATAGAAAACAAGGTGGTATAATACTTAGAAGCAGTTCTAATTTTCAATAATTTCTTTACACAAAGGTAACCAATCAAAAACATCTGGACGCCTAGAACATCCAATATATCGACATTATCAACGCAGTTAGTCAAGGTGATCATAAACATTTAAGCAGTTTAGGAAAAAAGACCTTAATCCGTTGTTATACATTTTAATTTTTAATAACATTGTAAAGAAATTATTGAAAATTAGCTGTTCATGTACCTATTTATGACAAAATGCATGTCATTCAATAATACCACAACAATATTATTGTCAGCATTTTAGCACAAAAATATTACAATATTAATTTTATTATATCATATTATTATTCACTGTACAAATACATGTTTAGATATAATTGTTAACATTTACTGTAAAGAATTTATTAAAAATTAGCACTGTTGAGACATATTTGAACCCCTTGTAGGTATGCTAAGATATATCTGATAGCGACTACGACTGTACATAAGCTGTACGGATATATCATCATACAATATAGGTACATATTATAATTAAATAGTGATTCGGAAGAGTAAATTCACGGTGTGCTCAAATAGCCCAGTCATTTTACGGTTTGAGCCGGTACTAATTAATATCTGATATTTATTTCGTTATGGTATTTAAGAGCCAATTTGAGCCTAGAAATGCACCAAAAGTAAAAAAAAAATATTACGTCAGCAACAGCCCCAAATTATAAATTTAGTATTTATCTAGTTCTTAAAAACCTAATGAAAATGATTTTTTGCACATTTTGTAGGCTTTAACCATTATGCATACTTCAAACATGGTGTTAATATTTTTGTCCACTTAAAAATTAGCTTTGAAAAATACATTAGCATCTTCTAATGAGCACCTCATTTTTAAAATTTCAATTAATTTCAAAAATTTCAATACATTTTACTACTTATAAAATATATTGTTAAATCTAATTAAAATGAAATATCATTAATTTAAAAGCTTTCTGGGTGAAACAATTTTGATTTCAATGTTGCGTGCCATTTTTTTGTTGAATGTTTCAGGTTGTCTTTTTGTCACTAAATGGTGCCGGTTACAGTTTAAAAGTCCGATTGATAATTACTATCCAGCCACCCCCTCCTAACAAAACTCCGTAAAATGACTGGGCTAAAATTAATACGGAACACAATACCCAAATACGTACAACTCGCTAATCATATTACTTAAACAAAGATATTCTTAACTTTGCAACTACAACCCCTTGATAAGCCACAACAATAGATTAGAATACACCTAGTAATCAAACTGAAAAGTCATTACAAGAATGGAATACTAAGACCCGAAGAGCCTCGTTTAAACACGATTCTCACGTTAAAGCATTCACACTGTGCAAACACTTCTCATTGTTCTTCCTAACAGATAGTTTCCACGTGTAATTAAAGTTTGCGGCTCGGATAATATCGGTTGTGATTGCTACTACTTAATTACGGAATGGGACGATCCCACGGGACCCAAGCGAAGCCGGGGAAGCGATCGAGCCCGCGACTGGCTTTGAAGATTTACTGCCTCTTGACCCCACTTGATCCGAGCCTCTATGCTTGTCAAACAACGTGTAATTAAACGTGGAGCACGCTATTAATGTTTCTATTAAGAGTCGGCATACAGGGTGTAGGTACCTTTACTTACCTTACCTTACGTAAGGTCTTACAAAATTAGGTGAAACTATTTTAAGAGGATGATCAGAACATCAAACTGAACAACTTTCTCTATGGGACCAAAATCGAAATCGTGAAAAAAATCAGCTGTTCCATACAAACCTACTCGACCTAAATGTATGGGACGGCAGATTTATTTTTCGCGATTTCAATATTGGTCCCATAGAGAAATTTGTGCAGTTTGATGGTCTGATCATCCCCTTAAAATAGTTTCACCTAATTTTGTTAAACCTTATATATTATATACATATTATTATGTATATATATATGTAATTAGTCCGTAAGTTTTCCTAAAATGAATAAAATAAAATAAAAATAAAATAAAAATAAAATAAAATAACATGTAGGTGAAATAATATAGAGGGACTTGTGTTTACTGGTCTAACTGAAGAACATTTAAAAATATAATTAATTTGACAAAATTCAAGCATGGTTATAATCAAAAAAGAAATATAAATATTTCTTGACCAACTGTTGTTGCCATATTATTATATTTCTGAGTTTTGAAAATTCTTGTGAATAAATTAGAGTTAATAGTAAAAGTTCCAAAAACATTGTACTTAGCTCCACCAACCGGAATCAGGCCAGCGTGGTAGAGTATGAACAGTTATCTTATTCTCTTCAACAAGAGGATGTCCTACAGTGGGTTTCTATGGGTTCCGCCACCAGGATCCCCTAGACCGATCCCACTGGGGATCACAGGGGAGATCTCAAAATTATCACAGCAATAAATGATTTTCAGGTGGATGAACAGGTGAGATCACATCGTTTTACGCATTTAGTAATGTTACAAGAATTACAATTTAAATATCGACTTTATAAATGTTTGACAATTATTTTAATCACTTCCCAACAAAATTGCCAAAACTTATTGAAGTGCGAAAAAATAATAATTTATGCAAAATAATTGAAATCAAGTCACTTGACAATGGTGCTGCAAAACGTCCCCGATCTATCATTCAAAAACTAATTATACATTCGCTGTTCGTATTCACGAATCGAGTTCTTGAAGTGGAAAATTGGAACATCATATTTCGTTTTTCTGACAGGATATTAAAATGTTCATAAAATTATTTTTACTCCCATCACAAAAATGTTAATCGCTTTGTTTCGATTCGGGTGGTATTACTTTCATGTTTTCAATAATGATTCTGAAAGTCACTATCAACTTGTCAGATCATAAAATTGAAACAAATTTTTAAAAAGGATTTATTTTAGCAACATAATAAGATAAAAACTATTTTCGTTTCAGTGAAGACGTATCCCACCTTAATTAAACAAATTCACAAAAGAAGTTGCAATATTATACCCGAGAATACAACTAAATTTCATGTGAAATCAATAATTATAGGTACAATAAGAGTCCCCGTTAGATGAACTCGGTAACATATCAATAATTTTGAATGAAATAGTTATTTTTTTGGAGGGCATAAAGCATCTTGCAGTCCAAAACCAGCGTATGGTGGGGGTTCAAGTAGGGTTGTTGGTCCACTAATTGGCTCTGCAGCATATCTTTGACATCTGAAAAAAGAAAATTGTATAAAGGGGAGTGAGCTCGTCGCCACTTATAATGGACAGTGGATACAATACATGCCTCGAAACTGAAGTATGCATGTTTTCTCACGATGTTTTCCTTCACCGAAAAGCCAATGATGTTACAAATAGTACATAAATTCCGAAAAACGAGAAAATAATCACCGGAAAAAACGCATTTTCAGGTATTGAAATTCTTAGTATAATAGTAATAGAATAAGTAAGTACACACGGCGACACATCAAGCTATACAAAACAAACATAAGCTGGCCGCGCGTAGGTCGAGTAACATATAACGTCGCGCGGCCAGCTTATGTTGGTTTTGTATAGCTTGATGTGTTGCCGTGCGTACAAGTAAAGATTTAATCAAGTCAAGCAAGTAACAAATTGTGATGCTCATTACTAATGTAAAGTGTAATGTAAGTCTTGTCAGTTGCAGGCAAAATACATCATCCGATTTGGTCCAAAACTTGAAAGTGCCGGCCAAACAAAAAGCCATTTATCATTATGCCACCAAGGCTGTAGGCACATTGTCCTTGGTTTTTTTCGGTTTTGAAGAAACTGCCTTTTCATACTTTTTTGATGTAATAAAACAGCTACAGCTTTCATGACATAATAATAAATACTTAGACGGACTAGTTCTAACAGAATTAATTAATTATTTATTTAATATTTAATAATATTAGTTTATGTTGGCTGGTACTTATAAATTTGGATAAACGTAGAGTAATAAGTATCATACTAACTGCGGTCCTGCACGTGGTATTCCTCCATTTCTTAACTCGTTTATGATAGCATGAACATCACAGACTGTCAAATCCTCCTGCAAAATAATGAAAAATATTATTATTTTGAAAACCAAATATCATATAAATCACATCCCAACTAGCAAAAGTTTGTTGTATAGAAGAGAAGACCATAGAACGTTTTGTAAAAACCAGTCGGTGGTCAAATAAATGGCCAAAGAAGGTGCACCTACAAAGAAAGTGGCACAATTATATCTCCATGCTTTAGCGGTGTCAGGGATGACAATTTTGTCCTATGCAGTTGATGTAACAGTAACGCAATCTCTATTTGGTGACACACAAGCCACCGTAACGCTACTAAAGTACCTTTTTTGTATTGTAAAATAGTTCATGATTCCATTACTTCACTAATATTTTATAATTCATTCATTTTACATTCGTTCACGCAGCTGCAGTATCTCACTGTTTTTGAAAAGAAAAAGATAATTATAAAAAGAGAATACGAGGATATCTTGGCGAGTTAGAATTATTTTGTAATTAAATTATTCGTCTCTTACGGGGAAAATGGAATATGACATGCGACTGTAATTCTGTTATTTTTTATTTTATTTATTTATTATTTTTTATTTATTTATATATATATTTTTTTTTTGTCAATATTTTAATGCACCCCTCGAATTATTGAGCTTTTACTGAAACAATTACGAATTTTAAGTCATAAACATACTTCGAACTTCCTGAACTCTACTTTAGCACTCGTTATGACATTACAACCACCATTGAATCAAAATTTAAATATTGTTGAAGAAGAGCTATAGAAATGTCTTTACAAAACTGAATTATCATTTAAAAGCATTGCTAGCCTACCTTTATATACAGTAATTATGTTTTAAAAAGAGAAAGGATCCCCGTTTTAGTACTTTGTGTAATAGAGGGCTGATAACAGTTGTACAAAAACAATCCTGTTCTAATAAAGTGTCTTTGTGATAAGTTTATCACTACGACTAACAAGCGTATAAAGGTTTTTTGTTAACCTTTATATCACAATTTAAGCTACATAAATGTGTTTTGAAAGTCAGCTATATCACCAAATCACTCTGTTGTAGACTTTTTGTGCCCACTATAGTAATATGTACTGTAACGATGATCTAAAAACCCACAATATCACAATATCGCCCTATTCTTGAGTTATCATCTCTTCTATAACGAAAGACCCATTAAAATTCATTCATAACCTTTATTGCGTAAATCAAGCGCACTAAAGCGACAGTACACACTATTATAAAGTTCTATCGTTGCACACTACTCACATTCCTATAACGCCTGACTAGAACAGCTATATAGTCGCAAAGTAAACCTTTACATCAAATCTTAATACGTCGTTTTCGCTCTATAAACTTATAGAGCCAAAATGTATTGTCAAACGCTTTTACACAACAATCACCCAGTCACCCAGAACCTTTATACATTGTTTACCCAGCTTTTTTGAGATATTAGGTTTGGTTATAGGGCAAAATTGTTGGTTGGGATAGTTATTTTTTTCAAGTTATAGAGCTTTGGTACGAGTAACAATATTCTATTCCTATTCTGATTTCTTAAGAAATCTTTATCTTAAGATATTTGAAAGGCACAGGTGCAAGCCTGTCCAGGCCCCAAACCCCAAATAATAATAGGTGTAGCCAAAAAAAAATCTTGACATTCCGAACTCCCATATTGACTGAAATTTAGTCAATTTTGGGTTTCAGTTATTCTGTGCCTAAGACATTAAAAATTGATCGATTTGGACTAGGCCATTTGAATTTCAGTCAACATGGGAAATAGACGATTTGGGTTTTGGTTGTACTGTACCGGAGGCTACTAACATAGTAATCGTCATCGACGACAAGGACCGGAGCGTTGACGCATGCGCCCTGGCATTCCACAGCATCAACCCCGAACATTCCGTCCGCTGACAAGCCGCCCACGTTGCAGTAAGTAGCCTGCTCGACTGCTTGCAGGATAATATCAGCCCCTCGCAGCATGCACGGTGTTGTCTTACATACCTTCACATGGAATTTACCTCTGAAATGTCTGTCAAGCACAACGTATTGATTAAACACTGGGTACGTTTTTGCTTTTAATGAGGCGTTTTCCGAGACAGTTAATCGAAAAATCAGAAGATGTCACTTTTAAAATTACAAATTAATGAACCTCTCACATTGACGGTAAAAAATTGCAGTTTGTCTATAGTTTGTCTTATTAATTATCATAGATTTAGAATGATAAAGGATACCAGTCCTCTTCACAAGCATGAAAACACGAAAATTGGCCATGGTGGTCGGTAATGTTTAAACATTAAGGTGGTTGCAGAGGGGTCAATTTTATACAAAACTTTGACGCACAATACGTGTAGACGGTATTAATATAAGTAACTTTGTATATAGTATATTCAATATTCATGTTTCACCGCTTGTAAGACAGTCTGTACTCCAGGTATAAACATTACCTATATCCAGCTTCATGTTAACTATCATCACTTGCCGTGGGTGTTATTGCCCATGCTAAACTCTTCACTGCCAAAAAATACGCAATTACACCGAAAATGTTACTGTAAAATGATCCATCACTTTGAAGTATCAAAACGTCTTTTACATTACAACCATCATAATCATTTTTACGAGATGGCACCTTGCCTCACTTTAAAAACTTTCGCTTTATCCCGGATCTGCTGGAAGATCTCCCAGATCTCTTCAGAGATAAGATCTCCCTTTGTACATCCACTATGTTGTATTTATTTCTATTTTCGTGTGTACAATCATTATTCATCATTCTCTTGCCCATTTCCCATTATTTGGGATCGGCGCAATATGTCATCCTCTTCCATTCATCTCTCTTAGTCGTCATTTCAGCACTTACTCCTTTCTTGCACTTATCATCTTTCACACAATCCATCCAACTTTTCTTCGGCTCTCCTCTCCTACGACAACCATTCACATTCATACGATAACTAACACTCGTTTCGTAAGATGACACTCGTCTCTCCGCATCACATTTCACATGCCCATTACAAAGACAATCTAAAGTAGTACCTTGCTATTTTTCCCTACTTTCAAACACAATTTTTGCGTGTGTACAATGAAGTGTTAGAATAAAAAAGATTTTAATTTAATATCTTACCTCTTAACCATTGTGTAGAAGGTAGCCCACTCATAGATTCGCATCCTCGGTGTACAAAGAATGTCAGCAATCTTATGCATGGCAGATATCGGGACCCAACCGATTTGTCTCTGTACGATGTCGAAGGCAGCGCTTATGGCTGCCCTCTCAGCCCCCTTTGGATAGTTGTTAATTATTGCTGCCAACCTCTGGAAAGTTAACAAAGAAAGGCTATCTATCATGAAATGAAAATGATACGATAATAATCCAATCGAGTTGAATTTTTATGAAATAACAATTTGAACAAAACCCTGCTCAAGTTAAATCTTTTCTAACGTTACCCAATTTTTCAGATGAAGATTGGAATGGAATGGATTGGAATAGAAATATCATCATCATCTCAGCTTACAGAAGTCAACTGCTGGTGCTGGACATAGGCAGGCAGGTGACATTGTCAGTCTCCAGACTGGTCGACCCACCCGCGCGGGAATCACCCGCTTTCTCCACGTTTGACACATAAAGCGAATGTTTTATGAGCATGCTTGAGATTCGTTTTTGACGATTTTTCGACCTCAATTCTTTTTTATTTCTAGCAAAAGTTGTTCAGTTTGCTACACCACCACTTTAAATATTAATAGGTTGTTTTGTAACATCTTGTACTTTAGGTGGTGTTACAGATCATCAAGCTAAACAACTTTGACCATACGACCACCTATGAATTAGTTGTTTCATAGAAAATTTTAAAAACTCTTCTTTCTCCACAAAAATGTGTAAAACAGCATAATTATTTTGTTTTCGCGATTTCAAAGTTGGTCCCATAGTCCTATAATAAATGTTTTTAGTTTTATGTTCTGAAGCACCCGTTTCGGGTTCAAAATATCCTCGATGCCATTGTATATAAATACTGAACCTGAAATTATTTTGAAAATCAACAATCTAACCGCCGCGCCCGCCCAACCAGATAAGCAACTAAAGCCGAAGCGAAAACGTAACTTTGATCCCTTGTGACATGCTTAACGAACTCTGAAATTGCAACAGAGAAAGCACTATGAATAATGAAGTATTGGGTAGTAAGTTCTTCAGTTCATGAAACTTTACCAAAAATGTACCATCCGAAAAGCAAGTAAAATTGAATGTAAGTATAAAAAAAACAAAGTCGATATCCCTTTTTTCTCCGCTCACTTCTTCTACACCACGCAATGGATTTTGATAGTTATTACTGTCATTAAGAGAATTTCTTCCGAAAGGTTTATGTTTAAAATTCTATTTATTTACTTAAATATTATTTATGGATTTATTATAGATCTGGGCGAAGCTGGTGCAGGTCGCTAGTCTAATCTTAACTATTATAGAACTACAAAAGAAGTGTGTCTTTACATTGAAGATGTTGATCCTGGCTTACAGGAGTTACAGCGGTGGGAATGTGTGGTAGGCCTATGCCCGTTTTTTTTTAAATTGAAGATATTTACAAGAAAAAGATTACGATATGGTTTTTAGGTATCCCTGAGGTCCCTGACTCCAAATCACAACTTTTTTGGATTTTTTGACTGTCTGTTTGATTGTTTGTTCGGGCATCACGCAAAAGCTTCTGAACCGATTTTGATAAAACTTTTTGATTTGACTTCTCGATTCTAATTATTAATTTGTTCGTAATTTATGTTACTGGCCACAAAGACAATTAAACTATATAAAATGTGCCTATTGTTTTACATTAATTTTGTCGTAAAAAGTCATATTACTTTAGGATTGGTACAAAAATAAAAAAAAAAACCAAAACAAAAAATATTCTTTTGTAGTACAAAATTAATGGGGAGGTTTAGACCATCATACTAAACCACTTTCACTATGGAACCAACAAAAATGTATATGAAACAGCAGTATTTTTTTGCTATTTCAAATAGCAAAAAAATACTGCTGTTTCATATACATTTTTGTTGAGTACCTTCAGACATTTTCTATGGAACAGTTTTCTTTTTTACCATTTCAAAGTTGGTCTCTGAGTAAAAGTTGTTCAGTTTGATGGTCTAGCATGTAAAGCGTTTACGCAGTTAAGTTCCTTGTATATGAATTGCTCACAATAAGTATTTATTAGAACTTAGATTATTTTGCAAAAGAGATGTAAATTATTACCATCATGTTAGCTTCAGTGAACTCAAAAGGAACCTTTGAATGATTATCTACACTGTCTCTATGAACATTCAACTCATCCGATAATTTAGAGCTGGTTGTTGAGATCCTTCGAAATGACCGAGATACCTAAAAAAGTAAGAAAACTATTTGATTATAAATATCTGAAATTACAACTTTATTTGTAAGAACAATACTTGGTGCATCCGGGACATAATTAATTAAATTAAATTAATATAAATATAATAATACCTAATAGCTTATATCCAGGGTGAAATTGATATCATTAGCATCCTTTTAAACTAAGCATCAAACTAAACAACTTTTACTATTGGAGCAAACCGATCGGAGCAAAATAAAAATCTGTGCACATATGAGTCGAGTCTGCGGTTTAGTATGGAACAGCAGATTTTTTTTTGCTCCGATCGGTTGGCTGCCATAGTAAAAGTTGTTCAGTTTGATGAGTAGACTCATTAAAAGTCACTCATCACACATCAATTTCACCCTGTAGTGTAGGTATACTGGGATAGGAGCCGGTTGGTGTCAAATTACTATTTTAGATCAAATTGTCAGACGGACCTCTATGTGTTCGCTTCCCCACGCACGCTTCCCAAAGGTCCGGGACACTTATACTCCGAGTTAAGGAAAAGACATACATAATAATAATAAAATAATAAACATTAATTAAATTTTATGTTATTATGTTCATGTTTCAATCGCACAAAAACTCACGACCTCAATTCCTTTCGGGGGGATCAGAAACTTTGCGTATTGTTGGACTTAGCTAAGAAATGTAACGCAATTTCTTCCCGTGGGTGCAATAAGAGAGGAATAAGATGAATCGTGTCTTTTGCTGTGTTTTTATGGGTAAAAGACATCTAATTACAACTTGTTTTTCATACTAAACTTATTATTATTTTTTACTTTTTTTTATTATTTTTTTTTATTTTTATTTTATTAAAGGTAAGCGCATATTGGGGCGGACCGCATCGATCAGGGCGTAGCAGGCCTCATCGCAGCGGAATAAACATTCTTCGCACACTAGAGCGGGCCGCGGCCGGGTCGCAACGCATTGACGGATTTTTAGTTAATACTGGCAGACGTTGCAAAAAGTTACGCTTGGTATCACACTAAGACGGGCCACATCGGAGCGGAGCGTGCCGCAACCTGCGGCGCAAAAATCCCGTCGACACGCCGGCATAGTACCTAGTAGTAGTACCTACATGTACTACTACTAGGTACTATGCCTTTACTATTTGGACGCCCAAATAGATTCTAAGGCTTCTATACAATTTTTATTTTTGCGCTGCGTTCCGCCCCGATGTGGCCCGTCGTTATATGCGCTTAACTTCAAAATAACGGTTAGGCACAATAGAAATATACATTAATTAATTTACGTTTGTCGTAATAATTTTCTTCAATGCAAACATGATGTCTGTTTCGGCTTCTCTTTTCCAGTTCTTATCAATTATTGTAAAGGATAAATGTTGATGAATATCTTTCGAATCCAATCCAATTTCAGAAATATAGAAATAATGCTGAATTCTCCTAAAAATCTTTAAACGACAGCTTAGGACAGGTGTCTATGACGACATTACTCTTTTTAAATGAGATGGAAATGACACAACTGGCATTCACTTTTTCAATCGTTTGACTTTTGCAGTAATTGACCAAGAAGTTTCGCGCCCGGGAAAAATTCATTGGATTTCAAAAATTTTATTTTTATTCCTCATTCTGAGATTATAGTACTCTGTGTTGTGACCCTTATCATAGTACAAGAAAAAGCACATGCCCACCCACACCGGATGTTGAATGTCAAGCAATTCTTCTTCTTATCGTGAAGGCAGAGCCCTGGTGTCAGAGTTTTTTTCAGACCGCCTTACGGCCTCTGACATGGTTCTTATGTAACGACTACGTTAAGCCGGTGCCATCCGAAGCACGGAATCATTTTTCTTTTCAGACAATCAGGTGATTCGGCCTGCAATGTCCTCACCAACTGGGGAAAATCGCACAAAGTGACATTTCACTAGGTGTCCCCCGTGGGAATCGAACCCACGACCTCCGTGTCGAGAGCCAATGCTCTTAACCATTAGAACACGGAGGCAGGCAAGCAAGAGTCAAGCAATTAGCACATGAATACAGATCCCTACAGAAAGCTTCATTATATGCTTACTAAGCGTAACAGGTGCACACACTCATCCGGGTTATGTGCACACCACAGACTTCTGTATAAGGTCCGCCACATACATCCGGATTAACCTGATTCGGAATTAGATTCCGTATGAAGTGTTGCCGCTTTCAGAGATTTTTTCACTAGATCTAGTGATTTTTAGATGTCTTGGGTGGCATATTTTAAAGTGATTTTTGGGCGTAGGCGTTGATGGAACGATACCGTATCGTGACTGTGCAGTGGCGACGTCGTTGCGGTATAGTTGCGAAATCGCCTACGCTCAAAAACCGCTTGTGTGATAAATTGATAATGGTTCATGCCATTTTGTATGCAGATTATTTCTAATACTAAAACTATCGATAATCTTTTGATATAGTTGCATTAATATTGGAATACAATTTACAAACCATCATCGTAACATTCGTAACGTCATGACCTTATCACATGATAGTAATTATCATATATAGACATACATAAAAATTCAATTATTGTAAAAATTTGACGTTTCATACATTATTATTTTCGACATTTCTTAAACAGTACTCTAGTATTTTTTGTAACCATAGTTGACAACACTGAATCCTGAATCAGGATTCCGGATCGCAATTCCGTCTGTGTGTGGCGGACCTTACAATAATACAAAAGTCTGCGGTGCGCAGTTGCGCACCTGTTCGTACGTCCTCTGACGCGCGTTATGTATGAGTGCACGACAGCGGCTGCTGCTTGTACGAACATTATTTATTTATTTATATATCTTTTGTGCACAATGAAATCAAGCTAATCCCAACAGAATTCGGAATTCAGTTAACCAAGTCCTCCAATTACTTTAAGTAAATATTACTACAATATTTTTAATGAAAAGAAAGCTTGAGGAGCGTGCCCAACTGAGATAGGATAATTTAATTAATAAAATACATTGGTCTGTGTAGCTCTTAACCCTTCTCCTAAACCTGCCGCCTAAGGTTAACAAAATAGAATTCTTTTATATTCAAATTTTACTTTGACGTAAGTTTTTATCATGTACAAGGTAAAGATTGAGAAATATTTGTTTTTAACCTGTTTACTTCATACCATTGCAAAATTTTTGTTTAAAATAACAAAACTTTGAAAAATTACAAAATGTTTCAAATTCCACTTCGTTTTCATAGGAAACAAAAATAGTAAATATTAATATAAAAAAACACATATCCAGGGATGGACGTTGGGACGTAGTGAAACAGTGTTCTAAGTTACACTTCTCTATATTGAATCGTTATAATTGATTATATATCTTAACAACTAGCTTACTACACTACACTACTACCTCTAACAAGTAAACATTTTACTACATCCAATTTCCATATCTATTTAGGATACGGTGCGAATACATTTAAGAAATTGTTTTCAACAATCTCGAACTTGTTACCAACCCAGGACCAATATTAGCGGATATTGGAAAAAGATGGTAAAAGATGGCAGTTGCCGGATCAAGTCTAGTAGGCACTAATATTCTCAGGATGCAATATCGGGCCACCTCAGGACCGTTTCCAGGATATCGAGAGAAAATAGGTAGCTTACAAAGCGTTACTTAGCGTTCAAAGAGATAATTAAGATATCATAAAGCAATGTACTATAGAATTAGATATCACATAAAGATGCAGACGAATCTAATGTCTACGCCTCTGAAATACAGTGGTTTTACTCATGACTATTAAGAGGCTATGTGAAAAAAATAGGATTCTTCAAAGCGTCATGTATCATGAAGTACTAACAGTAGGAGTATGAATTGCGGATATGTGTAAATTGAACATATACTTGAAGTTTTGATTAGAGCCAAAACACGATTAAGACATATTTTCTCGATAGAAAAACAAGCCGAAGTAGCCTCCGTTTTTATTCATAAACGTTTGGAACTGCTAAACGGTGAATAATAGAAACACGAGACTTGATTTAAAATTATTTTTTGACAAAGACCCTTAACTAACAATACCGATTTCCAGCTTCCTGGGTTACACATTCCTGGTACCACAGAATAAATACTAGTATGTATACGTCATAGTGCGTTATGTATAATGCGTCGAAAAATTTTTCGTCTATGAGTGCGTCCAGATCATGATTTTGACAGATCGTTTAAAAGATTATTTTACTCCTAAAATTTTATAATAATTTTAATTAATCCTGTATTTTTAGTTTATTAAAAACAAAATTTTCAAAAAGTAAAATAAAATATCTCTAAAAACCGCCTGTCAAAATCACGAAGCTATCTTGGACGCACTTTTAGTCTCAGATGCAGTCGCGAAACAAATCTCCATACATATCGTCCTTTGTTATTCTATCACAGCAACATTGTAACTATTTATAGGTTTGAAACTAGTCTGGTTAGAATGTATC
Source organism: Agonopterix arenella (assembly GCA_927399405.1). NCBI lineage: Eukaryota > Metazoa > Arthropoda > Insecta > Lepidoptera > Depressariidae > Agonopterix > Agonopterix arenella. The sequence goes on along the minus strand of OV656691.1, from coordinate 14,485,297 downwards.
TTATGTTGAACGCTGAACCAACCGCGTGACTGTCTCTACAACGCCAAAGCGCTTCCAAAAGTCTCAGTCAGCTTCAGACGTCAAACATGAAATGTGTCTAGGTTAATACAAGGTCCTTCTATAACCTTGGTCCCATGGAGAAAGTTGTTCAGTTTGATGGTCTTAATAAACCGTCAGCATATTAGGTATTACCAATCCGAAACTTTCAGGGGTGGTCCAGACCATCAAACTGAACAACTTTCTCCATGGGACCAAGGTCGAAATCGCAAAAAAAACCGGAATTCGTAAAAAAAAATCAGATTTCTCATACATTTGAGTCGAGTTCATTGCATTTTAGTATGGAACAGATGATTTTTATCTTGCGATTTCAGGTTTGATCCCATAGTAAAAGTTATTCAGTTTGGTAGTCCCAGCCCTGAAAGTTTAGTAACAGTAAAAAATCATGCATATCGCATGATTTGACAGAACTTTCTTTTGATTTCGTTTCGGAAGCAATTTGTTTTGTGACAGTAGTTCACTCTTGTAAGGCAATGACAATTTTGCGCCAATATTCAAATGCCAGCGGATAAGCACCGTATACACACTTTCGGCGCCAGTAAATCTCCGCACGCCAGCGGGAGCGCTGGCACCTTGCTGGCACGGAGTATAGCACGCATCTATTTTTTAGCGCCAGTGACCTCAGCCCGCGTTTCTCGCATCCCTCGCGCCAATTTTTGGACTCGTGTAAACACGTCGCGTCAATCGCTGGCTCGGTTTTCTCAAAAAAAAGCTTACGACCGCGCGAAAGACTGGCGCTGAAAACTAGCACGGTATAAATAAACAATCGCGTGCCGTGCTTTTTGTCGTGCCAGCGCTGGCGCTTGAAAACTGGCGCCGCAAAATTGTCATCGTTTAAGGTGGCACATACATCCGGAATAAACCTGATTCGGAATTAGATTCCGTATGGAGTGTAGCCACTTTCAGAGACTTTTTCACTAGATCTAGTGTTTTTTGATGTCTAAGGTGGCATATTTTAAAGCGATTTTTGAGCGTAGGCGTTGATGGAACGATACCGTATCGTGACTGTGCAGTGGCGACGTCGTTGCGGTATAGTTGCGAAATCGCCTACGCTCAAAAACCGCTTGTGTGATAAATTGATAATGGTTCATGCCATTTTGTATGCAGATTATTTCTAATGCTAAAACTATCGATAATCTTTTGATATAGTTGCATTAATATTGGAATACAATTTACAAACCATCATCGTAACATTCGTAACGTCATGACCTCATAACATGATAGTAATTATCATGTAAGAAATTGTTTGTTTTGTTTTAATAAATACCTAAAAATGCAATTATTGTCATTTATTTGGCGTTTCATACATTTTTATTTTAGGCATTTTTTAAACAGCACTAGTATGTTTTGTAACCATAGTTGACAACACTGAATCCTGAATCAGGATTCCGGATCGCAATTCCGTCTGTGTTTGGCGGACCTAAGGCTTCCTAAAACCGGCCCAGGGTCTCATTGCCATAAACGCGGTGGAGGCGAATATCTTGGGTACGTTATTGACCTCATAGAGTTTTGCGCAGGAAGCAGATATCTTAGGCAATTTGAACATCGTAAACGATGTTTATCGTTGTAACCCACTGACCCTTTACTACCGACTTGTCAATGTTTGAATTGCCGTTCTGAATAAGTTATATTTGCCTTTGTAGCTTCTTGAGTATGTTGTCTTATTTTGTCTGTTTAAACATTATTATACAAGAAAGAAACTCAGACTGTTTTTAAATAAGAAAGTTATTTGTTCAGCGTAAAAAGAACAACATTTTCTTTATTCATGCCTTTTTTTCCAGAATGTTAAACGAAGAAACAAAGCATATTATTACCACAAGTAGTTTGCTAATAATATTGTTATCTGCGAACATTGACTTACCAACTACTGGACTTAGGGTCGGCGCTCAGAAGTGTCCAAACCAAAAGAGCATCAAAACGTAAAAAGAGAACCAATTACGCGACAGTCTTCGTTTGGTCAGCCGATTACGCGCACGCCGGGGGCGCGCAGCGCGCGCCGCCGTGACTCGATGGGGAAGTTGGATCGAAAATAATTTCAGCTTTTTCAATGTTTTTAGTTGGTTTATGCGTACTTAGGTTTGTGTAGTTTAGTCTCGGACACTTTTTTGAGAATTTTGTACTAGACCCCGGCGTCCATAGTATTCTACGTCAATGTCTGCGAATAATATTTGAATTGCTGATCTTGTCTACGCAGTACCTACTGCTTATCCAATTAGGGCGCAATAACTTCCAAAACTTCCTTTCCATAACAGGAAAAATCAACGTTAAAATTCCATCGACAAATTTAATTTCATGTTGACTGTCGGCGTCCCTCGCTCGTTAGAGAAAACGAATTCTCCATCAAGCCACAAATATTCAACTTCTTCTTTAATTCTACCATTGACTCGCAAATTTGTCTTTCTGAAACACCGGAATAAAAATGTATTCTCACCATTAAACTTAATATTTATTAATAAGTTTATGATTCTCACTTCGATTAACTACAAACTAGAACAAGAAAATGATTAACTAAAAACAACGAATGTATGTAAGTGTACAGAGTGTAAACCATAGGTAACAGTCAAACTCAGATCATAAAAGTGATCAACTGAATGAAATCGGGTGGGGGGGGGGGGGGGGGGGTCAGATATTCCATAGAAAACGTCTACCGCTACATGTGTGGAACAGCAGGTTCCTTTTTTCGCGATTTCAATCTTGATCCCATAGTGAAAGTTGTTCAGATGGATCTGATTGATGGTCTGAAGCACACCTAATAAGGTATCCTGGCCCTGTACCCGGACTTCCGATTTTCGATATATCGCAATCGCAACCGTTTCGGTCCGAACTTCATTGTCAATTTGTCATAGAGTTGACATTAGAACGAATACATTCACGCAATTCCGAAGTTCGAATATCCTGGTAGACCCTCGGTATCATAAGCTCTTTTAAACAAAAGTTCATAAAAAAATACACTTAAACTATAAAATCAACCCTGTGCAAACTCCTTTACGTAAAGAATCAATAAAATTTGTAGTGTACATAAATGAAACAAACATTCATTGTACTGGACACAAAAAGCGATGCAACGTTTCAGTGGACGACCAAATGATAATTCGTGTGTCCACAATGCGACATTTCTACGTAGACCGTTCCACATACAAGGCCTCACCAACCAGGCCATTTTAATCCCTGTTACGTAGATATAAGGGTTCTGTCAGGGGTCATCTAATGAGGGGTACACCGTAGGCTGTAGGATAATGTCAGTATATCGGACAGGGCTCCGGCAGTACTGCTGCACCTAAAATAGCATTACCAGTTTATTTGACATATTACGTTGCTTGACAGCTTTTATGCTTTCAGAAGAATTTCAAGTGAACAATTTGTTATTAGGAAAGGATAAGTAAAGTTTCAGTTTCATTAGGGAACGCTGAGCTGTGATATGAATCAAGATAGATAAGTGCAAAAAGGAATGCTATGTGGTCGGTCGGACAAATTGAAAGTATGAAAGAAAGGTGACTCACCAGTCACCACTGATTTGTAATATAAGTATGGATGGAAGAGAGATTCATCGAGATTTTTTCCTCCAGCAATCCAGCATATCGATAAATAAATAAGTAATTCCAGATTCAAGAAAGTCAAAATAGACTCGAATCAAATGTTTAATGGTTCATCTATCCTTTTCCTGAGTGTAATTAAGTACAAATTATATCTTTTTTTCAAGATTTCAATGTTGGTCCCATAGTGAAAGTTGTTCAGTTTGATGGTCTGAAGCTCCCCCTTTAATATGTCAGGCATTTAATTTTACACCCTGTATAATATCTAATAGAGGAGATAATATTTTTTCAGTAAATAGTCCCCTAAAGTCTTGCAACGACGTGTTGAAGTTTTCCAAAATCCACGCGGACGAAGTCACGGGCAAAAGCTTGTTCTTCATGCTTCATACGGCCTTCATAGTTATGTTATATACGTTCAAACTGACCGCTTACCCCAGGCCCGTGCAGTTTATGGACAGTCCCTTACACATGGCGCAATTTAGCGAAGCCAGCATTATAGCTTGAGTACTACGGTTCATTCTACAGAAGAAGATTCCACGTAACACCCCTCGTAGCTTATACATAAGAACAAAACTGGTTTGATTCTCGAGACTTTGGCTGTACAAGGAACTATAGATACCGCTTGGAAGTCTTATAAAATTGGGTTTGTTGTGATCCAAGATTAGGTTCGCGATTTATCCTGCTTTCGTCGCTGTTTCATTTATAAATCATTGCTGACAGGAAATACCTGTAGCGCTACCAATTTACAAATTCCATATTTTGTCGGCTTCAAAGGGAACCAGTACAAATCTGGGGTGAAATAATTTATGTCAGGGATTAAGCTGACGCAATGAACGAGAGGGAGGGAGAGTTTTGAAAGCCTTTGCAGCAGAATCTACCCAAAATGGACGAATTTGTAAATCCCTTTTGTAAAATAAGTCATGAACTTTCATGTAAAAGGGAGAGTTATCTGATAACATTAGCTTATTAACGAAAATAAATGTTTATAATTCATCATCAAGGAAATGAAGTCGTATTCCACTGTCATTTACAACTTTGTGGGCTGCCCAACGTGATGTGAAATAAAATTTGACCAATGACCGAAATAAATGACGTAACATGTTCCACGCATTCCATATTCACGACTGACTGTGAAACTCAGTTGCGGAATGGGAGTATAGGGGACGCAAAACGGTTCATTCCCTTTGTTTTATGAGACAATTAAGAGACGAAGGGACGTTGGGGCGGCGAGAAGAGTACATTTTTGTTCGTCGTAATAAAAGAAGAGAACATTTAAATAGCAGATTGAAAATTCCCTAACGATCGACGTTTAGTTCTCGAGCCAACAAGAGCTTTTTTGTCCCTGATTTCTGTTATATACATTATTGCCTTGTATTTCAATTGATACATTTTATTTGAAGAACGACAAAACGCTTTAGACGACAGAAAATAAACACTTTAACAATTTAGCACTGCACTCTGGCGGACTTGTTTGAAACTAGAACTTTTCTATTTAAACTTCTGGATAGCTTCCTTTTCGTTGTTTATAAACGGTTTCCATCCTGTTTTATTTGAAAAACTCAATTTGTACCACACACTTTGTTATAGCAAAGAATACTAAGAAGATTTCTAAACCGTACTTATATTTTCGCCGTTGTTGTGATTGATCTTTTAAACATGCATAGTTGTGCTACAGAATATAGATTCTGACCTTTTAATTTATTTCAAATTATGGAAAATAATAGCTATTTATTATTCCAAATACGGTCGGCAAACAACAGTTGATAAAAAAAAATGTTTATTCTCTCCACAAGTACATCTTTTGTTGTTGGTGAACACTTCATAAACTTTATTCATACGGAACAGATATAAAGGTGACAAAAACGTTATTAAACTTTCGTCATCGATTGAATAAGTATCTCATCGAGATTATTCGTGGGGCAAACGAATATTCAGTCGATGAGTAGAAAGAAGAGAGAGAAGAGAGATCTGCAGAAGAACCAGAGTAACTGACATAGCCCAAAGAATTGCTGATGGTGTCGATGGAATGGATGGCCGATGGGGTCGAAAAGTTCTCGAGTGGCGACCGCGTACCGGAAACCGCAGCGTGGGTAGGCCCACGGTGGACCGACGAACTGGTGACGGCCGGCGGCGGGAACCCGTTGGATGAGGGCAGCGCAGGACCGGTCGTTTTGGCGATCCTTGGGGGAGGCCTATGTCCAGCAGTGGACATCCATCGGCTGAGATAATGATGGTGATGAGTAGAAAGAACACGCCGAGAATTACAAATGTTTTGATTTCTTTCATACATTCATTGTCCTTTTTTAGATGGTATACATTTACAAAAGAAAGTTAGGCACTAAAGTCAGTTCTTAACAATTAAATTGGTAATTAGTATTCAGCGAGACTTCAATTTGAATATTACAACTAAATAGAAAAGATAAACGAAAATTTAAGAGAGGCGACAGTTTCATTGCTTTTATTATCTTAAGGTATGTCTTATGAATTTCAACTACAAATTAAAATAATGCCTAAGCATCTTATTGACTAGTGAAAATTATAACTTCTCAAAAATATAGCACCCAAGCGTACCATTAACGCCCTTGTTAAAAGGTTTTCATAAGAGCACAACGCTTTTGTGTCTTTTTCTGACCCTCGTCAGAAGTAATTGTGTTATGAAGCAATTAATTCACGTTTTCATAAATATGATTACTTTTCCGCTACCAAGAATCTTTTTATTAACGAGACCGCAGACGAGCCCGTCGCAACTGTTTACTTTTGAAACAAAAATTTGATCCTGAAGTGTAATTTGCTATTTCATTCATCAACATCATATAATATACGTCCCACTGCAGGCCTACCGTAAGGGAGGTCGTATGGGCGTTAGTCCACCACTCGTGCCCAATGCGAATTGGAAGACTACACACTGGCATCATAATATCTTCTTCAGCGTATCCACTATCCAGGTTTTCTCGCGATGTTTTCCTCCGCCGTTTGAGGGCATTCGGTATTATGTTATACGAGCATTAATGCGGTTGCAGAGGGGTCCATTTTATACAAAACTTTGACGCACAATACGCGTAGACGGAATTAATAAAAGTAATAATTTATATGTGGAAAAATAGTTAAGAAAATCTAGATGCCGCGTAACGAATAACATTTGCAATTTATAAAATAATTACGAAGATATAAAGCTTTGAAGTTTTTCATACAAAATTTTAAAAGCTTTATATCTTCGTAATTATATTATAAATTGCAAATCTTATTCGTTACGCGGCATCTAGATTTTCTTAACTATTTTTCCATATATAAAATATTACTTTTATTAACTCCGTCTACGCGTATTGTGCGTCAAACGTTTGTATGGACTGAAACCACCTTAACCCGAAACTTTGTCCGCACAAATTATATACCAGATTTTAAGTCAGATCATTAGCTATAAAACAAAAAAAGTTTCATCAAAATCGGTTTAGTAGTTTTTGCGTGATACTCGTTCAAACAAACAAACACCCAAACAAACAGATAGACAAAAAATCCAAAAATTGGTGAAATGGAATCAGGGACACCTAAAAATCATATCGTAACTTTTTTTTGTTAATATCTTCAATGTACAGACAAACTTTCTGCTACAGTTTTATAATAGTTTAGATAAGTTAGAAAAACTTATTGGTTCATGGCATGTTGTCCGTGCGAATTCGAATCCTGTCCGGGTTCGAAGATTAAGGGCCTATGACGAAAAATAATTGAAGCAAAATGGGCGTGTGATAGCTTATATCACTGCCTAATGCGAAAGAAAGAGATGATGCGGCGCGCGCGCCTGAAACAATGCAAGCGTAAAACAAATTTTATTTAATGGTGATTGTACTTACTATTTATGTAAGTTCAATTCTGCTCTTATCAAAATTTGTAAAATCTCTTTTTTTAAATCAATTTTTCAATCTCGTGTTTCTATTATTCACCGTTTAACAGTTCCAAGCGTTTATAAATAAAAACGGAGGCTACTTTGGCTTGTTTTTCTATCGAGGAAATGTGTCTTAATCGTCTTGTCAAAACTTCAATTACATATATGTTCAATTTACACATATCCGCTAATCATACTCCTACTGTTAGTACTGCGTGACATATGGCTCACGCTTTGAAGAATCCTATTTTTTTCACATTGCTCCTTTTTCATTCAGCATCAAAGTTAATTTATGTAATGAGTGCTAGTACTGATTTTGCAAAAAGTCGACTCGTCACGTCACAGTCTCGACAAAGGAATTAGGCTGATACAAATTTAGGCTTTAGAAAATAAGCTTATCTTGGACCCTTATAATCCCCGCCCGCAACTTTGATCCCCTCAAAATGGAGCAGTCCTACTGAGATTGACATTTACAACGTTATCTGTCCCAGCAGGCATCGCTTTGAAACTAGCGTCCTCAGAATATGATCACCATACTCTGACGATGCCGCAGCCGCACACACCAACTGCGTAATGTAACCCTCAGTAAACTGAGGTAAACTTTACATAGAGAGTGGCTTTTGTGAAATATTCTTTGAAGTTTGATCTTGTCGACTTTTCACCGAGATGGCTTTGTTTCTTTTAGCGTATTTATCTATTCATGGATGTCACAGACAATGAAATGGGATAAGCTTTTCACCCTTAATTTTGTACACCGGTTCAGTACTTTATTCATTTGCGCATAAACAAAAGGCTCGCTCGTTTTATTTGCAAACCTCTTCACTAAACAGGCAGAGTTACTCACGTCAGGTTTTAACGCTTAAACAAACATTCATTTTCGCATTCAGGTGGAAACAAAAAGTGGACGAGTGGAATTGTTTTCTCTTGTTAGAGATACATAATAAATTAAAAAAAATTGTATTCTGCTGACAATGTTTATTCATTTTAATTGATTTTTTTTTTGTACTAGATGGTACGATGCGATCTGGAGTTCCAATTCAAATTCTGATAAGACAAGCTATGTTAAAATGAATTGAAGAAAGTTACTTTGAAATAATGTATGCAATGAATGAGGTAGGAAATTTCAAAGAAGGCATGTTTTATGTAGTGTCGATTCATGAAAAAAGAAATGTGGGACATACTGAAATAATTTATGAGTAATTTATAATTTCTATAGTATTAGCACAGAATAGGTAATAGTTAGTTCTACGTATTAGTACCTACTTACCTATACCTATAATCATTGAAATATTATATCAATGTATAGAGTAGTAACTATTGATGAACAAAATTCCGAAATAGCGAACTTCCTCAGAACTCCAATCACTTGAAAAGCTATTCACGAATCGAAATCGCAAATTGTATCAATGGCGTAGAGTATTTAAGTCAATGATACAATTTTCCATCTCGCCGCAATTTGTGTAAAGGTAATATGCGTCAGTAGAAACATACTAATAACAAGATTTAAACAAAAGACTCAGATGAAGAGATGAAGTACTAACCATGCGGTCTCCAAAGAGGGTGTTAAAGTAAACAGTTGCATTACTTTAGCGGGTGATTGTACCCATTATACTGAACAATTTTCTCTAAAGAATTTGCAAAAAAATGTTGAACTTTCTAAATGCAATCAGCTGATCGTACGTTTGTATAAAAGGAAGAATTTTTATTTTGCGACTTTCTCTTTGTTCCCTTGGGAAAGTTGTTCAGTATCATGAGTACAATCACCCATTTAGGTCATGCTACTGTTTACCGTAACACCATGTAGATGAAATTTTTTGGTCTTATAACAGCCATATAAAATGAATGTAAGCGTTAAAACTTGACATGAGTAACTCTGTCTGCTTAAAACCCAATTGCATTTCTTAATCTTAGAAATATCGACCTCACTTTTCGACGTCCAATTATTTCTAAGCACATAGGTTTCAATTTCCTTTACAGAAAACCTAGTGGCCTTTCAAGACGAGAGATTTAAGTTCTTAAAAAATGTAGGTATTTGTTCGAATGGAGAGGTTGGGTAAGGAACTATCGCCTTGCCTCAAAAGAAGTCGAGGCTATTTGCCACTCGACCACCACGTTACCTATTGAAAAAGATGGACTTTATTCTCTCCTTGAAGATAATGTTCAATTACGATTCCTAATGCAACGTATATGAGCATGCCGCATAATCCTCTTTTTCGTTTCGTCTAAGCTACCTATCCGTTGCTCCTATAAAGCATTAATCCAACCTGTTTACTTTGACCCCAAGCTATTGGGACTCGGGTGTCCCTTGTGACCGGGACAACGTCTGTGCTCAAAGGAGCTTACTTCAAAATCTAGTGAGGCCTTAAATATGATCAATGCTCTACTTTGGTTACTGTAGAGTGTAGAGGTTTCCTGAATGTGTAATCAGATTATGTGCTTACCAATTTCCAGTGGTATTAATAATAGATACCGTTATTGATATACTAGCAGGAATTTATATCTATTAAATTACAACGGTATTGTTTTTCAGTTACCGGTTGTGAATAGATAAATAAATTGAATCGGGGAACATTTTCCCCGATTACGGTTATGTTCAGGCGGAGTAGAAATAAGTTTGTTCCTCTTGTGTCTAATTAAATGTCCCCCAATTTTCGGATGTAGGTCTTCCACCCATTAATGTTTACAAAGAAATTTTTTTTTTATAATTTTTTTTTAATATGTTGTTAGTTTGCCTATACCACGATAAGTATTATGTTAGTTAAGGTGGTTGCAGTCCATACAAAAATTTGTCGCACAATACGCGTAGACGGAATTAATAAAAGTAATATTTTATATATGGAAAAATAGTTTTGAAAATCTAGATGCCACGTCACAAATAACATTTGCAATTCATAATATAATTACGAATATATAAAGCTTTTAAAATTTTATATGAAACAATTTCAAAGCCTTATATCTTCGTAATTATTTTATAAATTGCAAATGTTATTTGTGACGCGGCATCTAGATTTTCTAAACTATTTTTCCATACATACAAAGTTACTATTAATAATATTACTATATTAATACCATCTACGCGTATTGTGCGTCAAAGTTTTGTATAAAATTGACCCCTCTGCAACCATCTTAAGATTATAACATTACAGTGTTACAGCTCTGTGTTGTGGGTAACCTCATCAATAATGTTCAAATTGAAAAAAAAATGGATCAGCACACCGATTAAGACGACCAAAATCATTATAATTTTACAAATACTTACATATAAGCACATATGTTTCAAGAGATAGACGTACTTTTTGTTATCATCAGCTGCAAGGCTAATTCAGTAGGTGTTCATAGGGTGAAGACTAGAAGGTGGAGAGCATCTCTGTGATGGGGATGGACTATAGGTCTGCCTGCATAACTCCAGCCAGTTTAGGAGATACAGCAGTTCAAAGGTCGGACCTTTGAACGGCTCCTAAGCCGACTGACAGATCATATCAGTTTTTGTACTGTTCACATAGCTACAGTACATATTACAATAATATTCTATGATCAGCCTTGCAGCTGTTCGTTAATTTTTTACTGACTTATAAACGGCTGTAACTCCTAAACCGACTGGAGTTATGCAGGCAGACCTGGTCCATCCCCATCATAGAGATGCTCTACACCCTATATGAATACTAAATCAGCCTAGCAGCTGATGATAACAAAAAGAACGTCTATCTCTTATACTATTATATTATATATTGTTCTATGCATAAACACGGCCGTATCAGGTTACTTTGTTATTATCTGTAGCTGTAAGCCTCAAATAACTATTCTCAAATTTTGAAATAAAACAAAAGGATTCGTCCTATATTCCCATTCCAAGGGTCATAAGTGGAACAGGAAAGGGTGGTTTTGTGCAATCGTAAATTACGGTGGCTCTGGTGTGTGACAGAGGCCCACCATCTCGTGCGGTAACGTCTTCTTATGGCCTTTAAAAAGACAATTTTAGCATACGCTACATTACAAAAAGCGTGTTACGCGCGAAATGAACTCTTCTGATTGAGGTTCCGTATAAGTTAGCTGTCTTCGTCAAAAATTAAGCTTTTATTTTCACTGCTTAACGTGGTAGTAACTTTTATGTTACAGATGCATGTTTTACATCCGCCACATATATACGGAATAAACCTGATTCGAAATTAGTTCCGGATGGAGTGTTGGCGCTTTCAGAGACTTCTTCACTATCTAGTGATTTTTTGATGTCTTAGATGTCATTTTTTAAAGATTTACAGTCATATCAAACAAGTGACTTTTGAGCGTAGGTGTTAATGGAACGATACCGTTTCGTGACGGTGCAGTTGCGACGTCGTTGCGGTATAGTTACGGAATCGCCTACGCTCTAAAATCGCTTGTGTGATAATGGTTCATGCCATTTTGTATGCAGATTATCTCTAATGTTAAAATATCGATAGTCTTGTGATATAGTTGCATAATATTGAAATACAATTTACAAATCATCATCGTAACGTCATGACCTCATCACATGATAGTAATTATTATGTATAGAAATTATTTGTGACGTTTTAATAAATACTTAAAAATGCAATTGTCATTCATTTGGCTTTTCATACATTTTTATTTTAGGCATTATTTAAACAGCACTCTATTATTTTTTGTAACCATAGTTGAAAACACTGAATCCTTAATCAGGATTCCGGATCGCAATTCCGTATGTGTGTGGCAGACCTTAGATATTTTTTTTTCATATTTTGTTTACCACTTTTGTTTTATCTTGTGTTTGCAATTTAAATAACATTAACGTTTGTATGTGAAAACAGTTGAACAGCATACGATCTATAAAAAATGCAAAATAAAGGGTTTTTTCTTGCACTAAGGGAACACTAAAACGCACTAAAAAGCTTTAATGGATTGTATACGATGTCGACGTAAATCTACGTTGATACACGACTACGCAAATCCCTTTTTTGTTTATACCCGTTTTTTAAATGCAAAAGTTTTTTGTTGAATTTAAAGTTTTTAGCTGGATTGTATCAAATTAAAATGTGATTTTGGATTCAATATTTATGGATACAGACATTTATAGTTGTATCCATTTGTATCTATTAAATAAAATAAATTGTTGGAGAACAATTGTATATTTTTGCAATATATCTGTACGAATAAAAATCAAAATGTCAAAAAGTGTTCCTTTAAAATAATAAAGAGGGAAAAGATTATCAAAAAGATGCCAACCCATCTTTTGATGGAATTTTTCATTATTTGCAGATCATGTTAATCGACAATTTGAAACTGTTTACGTCTGAAATGGTTGTATGGGCTCGATTACTTGGCCTTAAAAAAATGGCTGGCCAGTCTTGACATGATTTTGACAGGATCTCGCGAACGTCTCTTTGGAGCGATATAAACATGCCATCTGTCGAGTTTTTTAGGAACTAAATTTAAAAAAGAAAAGAAAAACGCTCATTGCACTCCTAGCATCTTATAGGCCAGCTGTAATCCAAAACTACAAACAAATTTCATACCCAACAACTTCCTAGAATTATGAACCTTACTACGGCAGGTTAGCCCAGTCATTTTACGGTTTGAGTCGGGACTAATTAATAATTGACATTATTTTTCGGTATAATATTGAGGAGCCAATTTCCAAAATAAAAAAAAAATTCCTCCGCATCAGTTTCAATTTTGAAATTCAGCTATTATCTAGCTCTAAAAAACCTGATGGTATTTTTTTTTTCACATTTTTAAGGCTTTACCATCATACATACTACAAACATGGTGTGAATATTTTTGTCTAATTAGAAGGTTGTGAAAAATACATTCATATTTTCTAATAAATACCTCATTTTTCAAATTTCAATGTCTATTTTATTGCTCAAAAATAACTTATATTGTTAAATCTGAGTCTAATAATAATATTAATTTAAAAGCCTTCTGGAACACACAATTTTGATTTCTATGTTGCGCAGCAAATTTTTTTTTTATATTTTTTAAGATGGTCTTTTTGTCACTAAATGGTGCCGGTTTCAATTTAAAAGTCTAATTAATAAATACTCCCAACCCCGCTTAACAAAACTCCGTAAACTGACTGGGCTAAGGTTAAAATTTCGATAATTTAAATCCGTAATATTCACAAATTTACAAATTCGGTAGGTAATGGTGAAAGTCGCTTAGCGCTGAATATAGAGCTGCAGAGGCGACACTCCATTAACCGACGCATTATCTCCCGCTGTTGCTGGCACTCTTCATTTTAAAATATCTCTCATACCTAATACTACAACGCTTTTACCGCAAAACGGAATTTTATATTCACTTGTTTTGCATTAAATATGTTTCAGCCTGCTAGGGCCTTTTTGTCACATCATTAATGAAGGCAAGTTGTAATTAGGGTTCCGTAGTCAAACAAGAAATCCTTATACTTTCGTCCATTCTCTCTGTATGTCTGTATGCTTTCCGCCTCAATAACTCGCTCATTTTTGCACCTGAAGACAGATGACAGTAACCCAAAAACAGAAATGTTGTAATTATGAAGAAATACATTTATTTCGACCCCTCCCATCTCCCATACAATGATTTTTTTTTAAATAAATCGAATGAGGTGGCGTTGGATAGGTCATGTCCAAAGGAACACTCCCTTAGAAACTAAAGCGTTAGAATGTGTCTGTCTCGAGATATCTGCGCTCAAATTCAAAAATAGGGTACCCCCGTCTAACTTCTAAAATACTGGAGTAAAAAATCTGAAAATATTACAAAATATAGCTTTCGGTGAGTAGTTTTAATGAAAATTATAACGGTTGCTGTATCCCTACTAGTATCTGTAAAAACCTGTAACATGAATATATTTTCGTTACGGGTCGAAAGTCTACGGGTTTGTATGAAAAGTCTCCCTTCTGTCGCGTCGTTACATGCGCGCACTTTCATACAAACCCATAGACTTGATGTGCTTGTCTGCATGGGACACGCGTGGTGGACTAACGCCCATACATGCACTGGGGTAGGCCTGTGCCCTGCAGAAGAACGTATATAATTATAGGCTGTGATCAAAGCTGTGATGAATGAATATGTTTCAACAGTATTGAACAAACAATTCAATTTGATGAGGAATATCCTTTGAAAATTACGTTAAGATTATATCTTATAGAGAAAGATAGGGATTATTAAAAGGGCCCCAATTTTAACTTGGTATAAAAAGGTTGTGATGAAAACTTTTTAAGTCTTATCTTTATCCCTTAGAACAGATTAAGGACTAATTAACTGGATAAGTAAGTATCCTCATCAGTGGTCCAACCCAGGTATGAAAAATGTAAAAACCTGTTTGGCTTGAGTGAGATTATCTAAAAGCCTATTTTATAAACAAAACTCTTTAGAAGTAGGTCAAAGACAATGATCTTTTGTTTTCAGAACATTTAATAAAGGAGACATAAATAAAACAGTGTGCAGATTTTGTATAGGCAACGCTACATAAAGATGGAAAAATATTGTAATGCTAAAAGCTAAATAAGCTTCAAGGCAGACAAGCTGTTTTTCACTGAAATAAGTATTATTCGATTGTGAGCATTTATAAATGAACATCCAAATAATCTTTCTCTAAGAATAAGATCTTTCTATTTCTAAAGCAAAGTTTTTGTCAGCATTTGAAAATGAGCTGAAATACTAATTTTTAATAGCGTGATAATTTTGTTCTTTTTGGAACAAAATAACAATCAAGGAAGGAAGTTAGGAAGCATCTAGGCATTGATTAATAGGTAAAAGTGAATTTGTAAGGTTCTAAGTAAGATTGGAAACTTGCGCGTGCCGACGAGTTTTACGAAACTTACGTAATTCAGTTTTCTAGTTCGGGACCAAAATGCTACATAGGAGGGAAAAAGTAGATCGATTTGTCCCTCACAACACTAACGTTAAAGGAAAACAAGTTAAACTAACTAAATTTGTGAAAAAAACAACCAAGTTTGTACGTTTTACTCATATCAAATTGTGATAAAGGACTTACTTTTTCTTAAGGCCGTACCCAACAAAACATATTGCGTATATTACGGTTATCTTTTTCACATTTACTGTCCTAGCTGGTGGCGAGGAAAAAACTTGCTCGAACGCGTGTCGCGGGTTCTGGGGACATAATAGGTGCCTTAAAACTGTGCATATAAATTTTAAAAGTTTCCCAATTTGAATTTAACTAACAGCTTGAGATTTTCTTGGGAGCATACTAAAAAGTTTTTAGTGTTTTAACTAAGCAGCGTTCGCTTCCGGGAGGTGGGAACGAAAAGAAACAGAGTTAAAACAAGTTTTAAAAGATTTACAGTAATGTTAAATGTACAGTTGGGAAAAGAATGTTCTAATTATTAGGACTTGTGAACAGGTGCTATTCAGAATAAAAAGTCAAAACTATTTCTTTTTAGAACACTTGTTTTTAGAAATCAATAAAGATAAATGTAAAACTTAAAACTATTTCTTTTAGAATATAATAGAACAACATTTATTAGACAAGGTCGTGTCGGTTTTTAAGTTTATTATGAAAAGTAAAAAAAAAACATATTTAAGTAGATAGAATTTAAACAAATGGTTTTCATGTTATTCGTTTTTATAAAATTTTTGTATTCGAATATAAAAATAAAGTAAAATGCTTTTCACCTATTTCTAAATTAAAAAAAATGTAAACGGAATAAATGAAGCAAATTAATTTTAATACTACTGCAAACTCTACCAATTAATTAAAACATCGACACGAATGCCAAAAAAATGGTTCAAATCAAGTCAGTGAAAAATTCAACGCAACTTTTTTTCTATCAGCTTATTGGAATACTTCAGAAAACATTTAGGAAAAAATTGTTGAGTGGAAGTTTAATTTCATCCACTCTCGCCGAGTCGTATAATATTACTCAAGTTTCGAAAGTTATTTCATTTCTCTACCTAAGGGATAAAAGTTAAGCCCGATCGCAAACTATTGTCTAAACAACTAAAGCCACTAATATTGTAGATATCAGATTAGGTTGGCAAAATTATTACATGGTTGCTAGAATGAATAGCAACTTTTTGCGTAAAGTTATATTAATTTCAGAATATTAAAGTTAGTTGATTTGGAATTAAATGTTCTCGAATATACTTTACGGTCTGCTACGAGTAATTTGGTATACCTACTTTACGTTCAAAATTATCAAGTCAAGGTACTAAATAATTATTTACACTAAAATATAATTTATATCTCGAAAAAGATTACATTATGAAGACGGTAAAAAAAAACGAGAAAGTCTTTGTTCTATATTTAAATCAAAAATTTGATAAGATATACAGGGTGCTCTAAACTTAATCGGGAAAAATCTGCTTTTCCAAGCAATAGAAAACGTCAACGGCTACGGTGGTTTGACCCAAACCCAAATGTGTACAAATGGACCAGCTGATTTTTTTTCCGCGTTTCCAGATGTTCCCATAAAGAAAGTTGGTCAGTTTCATGGTCTGAAGTACCCCTTAAAGTATGGAATGCATTAAATTTTACACACTGTATAAGTAAATTATCGCTTGCCTTACTGCACGAGCCTAGCATTATGCCACTGCTGAGAAAACGACAAAAATCGAGACGTGCCCGTTTTTTGGGTAAAGAAAAAAACTATCCTAGTTCAGTGCCACCCTGATAATTTTCCCGCCATCTATAGGTTATTTCTGATGTTCATTCGGAATTCTTTTTTATTTTCCCTTTCTACCTCCCCAAACTCCCCAATATAATAATTAAGCTTTTTTTACTTCATTTATGATATTGAACCAGCAATTGCTATATCTGTGCCGAGTTTCAGTTTCCTATGTCTTACGGTCTCTGAGAAAAATGCCTGTAACATACGGACGGATGGACAGACACCGAGCTGATTCCATAAGTGTTCCGTTTTGCCAATTTGGGTACGGAACACTAAAAACGACTTTCAAGTCTTGTTTGAAGAATTAAAAGTCTTCAAATGCTTAATATTGACAATGAAAAAGCATGTAAACATTTTAGAAAGGGTCACCGACGAATCATGGGTCGTTAAATAGAGAACGCGACAAAGCGACGGTCGTATATCCCATCCCCAACTGAATAATTTTCCCAAAGCAATCTCATGGATGTACAGTGGTCCACACAATAACTACGCTATTCTTCAACAAAGGTACACCCGGATGTTTCACATTTTAATCTTTTGAATCTATTTAGGTTAGCATGTTTTTTTTTATGGAAAATTATTTCTTTTTAAAACGACTTGTCTTTGTAGAAAGGGCGCTTCTTTTTGGGAAAAGCCAGTGTTTTTATAAAAGGTAGTTCTTTTTATAAAAAGCATGTTTTTATTTAGGAAATTCATTATAGATTCTTTATAGCTTTATTGTTTTGTGATTTTCTGTAGTTTTAGCCGAGCGTTGGTAAATGAATTAAACTTTATGGTTTAATCGTATATTTGATTGATTGAAGGTATATGTTACAGGGTGCTAGGGTAAACAGTAACACAACTTTATGGGGTGATTATATCCATGATACTGAACAACTTTCCCAAAGAAACCTACAGGAAATTAGTAAAAAAAAACATTTTTTTTTCGACTTTTCGTACAAAAGTTCGATCAACATTTAACTTTTCATATGGAAAGTTGTACTATATTATGGGTACAATCACCTCTTAAATTAATGCAACTGTTTTCCCTATTAAGGTGGTGGCAGAGTGGTCAATTTTATACAAAACTTTGACGCACAATTCGCGTAGACGGTATTAATATAAGTAACTTTGTATATGTGGAAAAATAGTTTAGGAAATCTAGATGCCGCGTCACAAATAACATTTGCAATTTATAAAATAATTACGAAGATATAAAGATTTGAAATTTTTCATAAAAGATTTTAAAAGCTTTATGTCTTCGTAATTATATTATAAATTGTAAATGTTATTTGTGACGCGCCAACAAGATTTTCTTAACTATTTTTCCATATATAAAATATTCCTTTTATTAATTCCGTCTACGCGTATTGTGCGTCAAACTTTTGTATGGACTGAAACCACCTTAACCCTAATATTCTAGTAAAGAGGCGCCCGATTTGCTTTCCCAAATTCAAGCACTAAGGGTATCGAGTATTCGCAAATAGAGGGGTGACAAAAGAGGATTATCTAGCTACTAGTAGGTTACCTCACTGACGCCCTTTCCCTGTAACCGGGCGTCAGTTGCTTATAATAGCAATAGAATTACGAGCAACACGACCGTAGGCTCTTATTCGATGGCTTTATTTTATGGCTGCGATCTCAATCCTTCTTTATTACGTAATTAATTTCACACGGTAACGTTTCGTAACCTCTGAGTGTCTTGAAGTCGTAGTACGTAGTAAAATGGGTTTTATTTATCTTTAATACTTACATAAATGTTTTCACGAATGAACGCAAAGAAAGCCAATCGTGAAAACCGTTTTCTAAATCCATTTTTGACACTTTCATAGTAAACAGTTAAGTCAACAAAATTTTGATTTTCATTTCACATGAATATCCAATTCGTCTAAAAAGGCAAAATATATATTTTTTTAAACTCGCAAAGTTACGGTATGAATTTTGATAAGTTATTAATTTTGAGGAAATCTTTTTCAGGGTTTACCTACATTCATTAACACCTTGTATAAAGGGCTGATTGTAAAGTTTTGTGTGATAGCATTACCAATTTCGGAATTGAATTCTATTATTATTTTATTTTTACTACTTCTTACTAACCCGTTGGATGAGGGCAGCGCAGGACCGGTCGTTATGGCGATCCTTGGGGGAGGCCCATGTCCAGCAGTGGACGTCCATCGGCTGAGATGATGATGATAATGATGATGATTATACTTAATACATAATAAATAAAGGAGTTTGTGGCATAAACTGCAGATCAGTTTAAGATAAAATTTAGCAAACAGATGGAATATATTATGTTCTGGGTTAACAGAATGATGTAGGATACTTTTTTAAGTCAACGCAGATGAAATCACAGTTAAAAGCTAATAACTAATAGAGAAAACAAATTACTATTTATTATCAAATAGCTGAAAAAAAAATATTGTGTTGAATACTTATTGTTAAAGCTTCTAAAGTATCAGATACATAAGTTTACCTTGTTTGTTCGGATCTATACCGCTAGATGGCGTTGCATGTAACTTAAATCGCACTAACGAAATCATCTACGGAATAAGTAACCTTGTGGCATCGATTTGTTAAATATACTCTAATTACTACGGAATTCTAGTCGTTTTATTATTAAAAACCTGGTCTTCTCAGTGGTGTTTATTGGACGAATTAACATGGTCCTTCGAACCGAATAATTCGGCAAGAAGTTGACTACTGTATATTCGGTATACCTAGTGCGCTGAGCCAAGATAGTGGATTGCTATCTAGCGCGGAACCTGAGGTGAGGGGTTTCTTCGACAAAGATCTACCAACGGGGGAGAGCACCCCCTCGGTGGTCTTGGTGACCAGTTGTCCATAGCACGGGCAGGAGTTCGAGCGGGGGGAGCACCCCTTCGGACACCCAGCATTCTACGTGAGGGCCAACTTCGGTACTGAAGGAGCAACATCAACGGTGACGTAAAGTGACAGGTGACAAGAGCTGTCAGTGCCATACGGTGACAGTTGACAAGGAGCTGTCAGTGTCATACAGTGACAGTTGACGGGAGCTGTCAGTGTCATACGGTGACAGTTGACAGGAGCTGTCAGTGCCATACGGTGACAGTTGAGAGGAGCTGTCAGTGCCATCGGTGACAGTTGACAGTAGCTGTCAGTGACGAAATTGACAGTTGACAAAAGCTGCCAGAGACGTTTACTTTGTTGTGACATTTGTGCGAAGAAAAAACTGTGAGTACATTTTCAACCTTATTATCAAGAGAACATTAACTTAGTCATTTCAAACTAGTGATTTATACTTAGGACATTTGCAAGTGCTGTGGCATGAACTTAGAATAATTTCTCAAATTGTGTTCCGACGGGGAACCTATGCCCGATTTTTCAAAGTGTTTTGATTTCAAACACTTAGAAAATTTACGTGTAACTGGACTTAGAATAATTTTAAGATATTTTTGCTGGACTTGTAAAATTTTCAAATTATTTAGCTTGTTTTGACTATTTTTGGTACTATTTTTGTCTCCATTCTGGACTGTCTTTGTCTATATATTTAACTTTTGTTAATTTATTTCTACTTTATCAAAATGTCGGACAATTACATTAAAATTCAAGAAGACCTATTGTCCAAGGTCGAAAGAGGTATAAACTTTAAAAAGGCTCCTAAAGATCGGGTAACCATGGCCTATATAGAAACTAGATTGGAAACCTTAGAGCAAAAGTGGAACACTTTTGTTAGTACGCACCATAAAATTGTGCTCGAGTCAAAGAAAGTCGAGTTGCTTAAAACAGAATACTCCATTAATAATGTCTACGACGAAATGGAGGAGGAGTACATAAATTATAAAGCATTATTAAAAGATTCGTTGACTAAATTTAAGTCGACGGCTACTAAAACCGATCATCACGAACCTAGGAAAGTTTTTGTCAAATTGCCTGATATCGTTTTGCCCAAATTTTCCGGTAACTATTCAGAATGGACCAACTACATGGATCTTTTTAAATCATTGATTCACAACAATGAATCACTGGATGATGTCCAGAGGCTTCATTATTTAAAAGGGTCACTTACAGGCGATGCGGAGGCCTTGGTAAAAACTATTACCATTACCGCCGATAATTACAAAGTCTGCTGGGACAGGTTGGTCTCGAGATACAGTAATAAGAGGTCGATGGCTAACTCGATCATCAGACGGCTTATGAACCAAAAATCTGTAACGCAAGAGTCGGCCGCTGCCATTCGCCAACTGCTGGACACAACTAACGAGTGTCTTCAGTCACTGCGGAATATGGAGGTTAGCACTGCTTCTTGGGATCTGATAATTATTTACGTGGTTACCCAAAGACTCGATCCCGAGTCCAGATCTAAATGGGAAGCAAAGGTCAGCGAATCGAGTGGTGAGCTGCCTACGTACAAGCAACTCGAAGATTTTCTCGAGATGAGATTTAGGTCTCTGGAATACAGAATGTCGGAAAGGGTACAGTCAAGTGTAATTCAAGCAAAGGTTGCACATGCAGTTGCAACAGACCCAATTTCATGTGTGTTTTGTTCTGGAATGCATAAGATAAATAACTGTAAGTCATTCATAATGGAAGGCGTTGAAGCAAGGCGACAGTTTGTACAAACCCGCCGTCTTTGTTTTAATTGCCTGAGTCCAAAGCACTCGGTGTACGTGTGTACGGTGTCGACTACTTGTCGCCAATGTAAAAAAAGACACCACACCTTACTACATCCGAAAACACCACAATTAGAGTTAGAGTCAGGTAAATCCGAGCAGCTACTCGAGACAAGCAAGGTTGTGGGCGTTGTTACTGGGGAAACAACGGCACTGAAGGCAATCACCGAGACCAGTGAAGCTGACAATCCCGAAGTGATAACCACCTGCTTTTCCACGTCTCGCAGTACTGTTCTATTAGCTACTGCTTTAGTCAATGTGAGAGCGCTAACTAAAGATCGGCTAGCGTTTTGAGGTCCTTGCTAGATCAAGGATCTCAGGCGTCGTTTGTAACGGAATCTGCGGCTCAAATGTTGGGCCTCAGAAGAATAAAGGAAACTGTTAAAATTTCCGGTTTAGGCGGTTCTGGTTCTTTGGAATCCAGGTCGTCGGTAAGCTTACAAATCACCTCTCGTAGTGATCCATCATTTTCTTTGCACGTCAAGGCTCACGTCTTAGACAAACTGACCACTTTATTGCCTAGCAAAAGGGTGTCCATCAACACAACACAAATGCAGGCACTGCCATCCTTAGAGTTGGCTGATCCCTCCTTCAACCATCCTAGTAGGGTAGATCTTCTATTGGGTGCTGAGGTGTACAGCAAAATTATGATGGAGGGTTTGGTCCAAGGAACTAATGGTTCTTTCATGGCCCAAAAAACTAAATTCGGTTGGATCTTATCAGGCGTAGTTGAGGACCCCACTCCTGAGCAAAAGACGAGCAGGCATCTAAATTGTCACACTGCTACCATCAATCGGGTCGATGATAGCGGAGACGCCTTACTGAAAAAGTTCTGGGAGTTGGAATCGGAGCCTGTTCTTGGCGAGAAGATATTGACCGAGGAAGAGAGAGCATGTGAAGACTTGTTTACCACGACTACCAAAAGAGACCAATCTGGAAGATATGTAGTCAAACTTCCATTCAGAAATTTGGAGCCTGCTTCAAAGCATGGTAAGTCCAGGGACATAACACACAAGCGATTTCTCATGCTGGAAAAGCGTTTATCCAGCAACCCTACACTTAAGATTGAATACTCGAAGGTGATCGACGAGTACCTTGCAATGGGTCATATGGAGAGCTGTACAGACAAGGATAAGCGAGATGTGGTGTACTTACCTCATCACGCCGTTGTGCGCGATGATAAAACCACAACCAAAGTGCGAGTTGTATTCGACGCCTCCTGTAAGGGAACGAATGGCGCTTCGCTAAACAGTGACTTAATGGTTGGTCCCACATTACAACCCGAGTTGAGACATCTAGTGATGAGGTGGCGCTGCTTTCCCATCTCGCTATGCGCGGATATAGTCAAAATGTATCGGCAGGTCAGAGTAGCGGATGAAGACGCAGACTTTCAACGCATTCTTTGGCGCGGGAGTCCAAGTGATGAATTACGTCACTTTCGACTATTGCGGGTCACTTTTGGAATGTCCTCAGCACCATACCTTGCCGTTCGTGCCCTTCAACAGCTTGCTTATGATGAGGGCTCAGAGTTCCCCTTTGCAGCAGATAGAGTCCTCAGTGACTTTTACATGGACGACTTAATGACTGGCTGTTATTCTGTGTCCGAGGGAATCCAGGTGCACGACCAAATGACCGAGCTACTGACACAAGGAGGATTTCCACTTCAGAAGTGGTCAAGCAACAGCTCGGACTTACTCAAGGCTATTGGGTGTAAGGAGAGTGAACAGAATTTGGAGTTAAAGACCGACGAGATAATGAAAATTCTAGGTTTATCATGGAATAGACAAACCGACGAATTCCATTTCAAGGTTAACATATCTTCATTATCTGACGGTCCTGTGACTAAAAGAAAGGTCATATCGGACATAGCAAGGTTGTTTGACCCTTTAGGGTGGTTAGCGCCAGCTATCACCACGGCTAAGATTTTTATCCAAAGACTCTGGCTTTCAGGTATTGGTTGGGATAATCAACTTCCTCCAGCTTTACTGCGGGATTGGTTAACATATAGAGAGAATTTAGTTGAGCTCGAAGCGTTTGCAATTCCTCGTTGGATAAGTTCCAGCAGGGAAGACCTAAGCCTCGAGCTACATGGATTTTCCGACGCATCCAACGTAGCTTATGCCGCCGTTGTGTATGTTCGAGTTGTCGACAAGAATAGTAATGTCCATGTCAAACTGGTGGCATCTAAAACTAGAGTAGCACCCGTAAAACAGGTTTCAATTCCACGTTTGGAATTGTGCGGTGCAGCCCTACTGACCAAACTTCTGAACGAAGTTTCTGGTGTCTTGAAGGTACCTCAGTCAAACATTCATGCTTGGTCGGACTCGACTATAGTCTTGGCGTGGCTCAGTAGCCACCCTAGCCGGTGGAAAACCTTTGTCGCGAACAGGGTTTCGGATATCCTTACCACCATGGACTCACAGCAGTGGTCCCATGTGGCGAGTGGAGACAATCCTGCCGACTGTGCGTCCAGAGGTCTTCAACCTACTGAATGTGTTCAGAGTATGCTCTGGAGACATGGACCGGACTGGTTACATCGCCAATGCATAAACTATGGAAAGGGAAATTATAAAGATACTAACTTGGAAGAAAAGAAGGCAAAGGTATGCCACATAGCGGCGACTGATGAGTGTGATGATAGTGAAGACTTACTACACCGATTTTCGTCCCTCAAAAGACTTACCCGTGTGATCGCGGTCTGCCGAAGAGTCCTACACTGGAATAAACCGGAAAGGGAAAAATGTAAAGGATTAGGCTGCGGTGTAACAGTACAGGAGATAAATGAATCTTTACTTACCTGCACAAAAATTTGCCAGAAGAACAATTTTTCTGAGGAAATCCTCGGTTTGCGATCGTCTGGTAAGGTGAAGAAGAAGAGCAAGCTTGCTTCGCTCAATCCATTTCTTGATGAGGATCAGATTTTAAGAGTAGGTGGAAGATTACAGAATGCTTCCATTAACGAAAATACGAAGCACCCCATAATAATACCACACAAATCTCATTTTACGAATCTTTTGATTGATGAGGCCCACAAACGAACGCTACATGGAGGGGCTCAGTTGATGCTCAACTACTTACGCTCTCAATATTGGGTCATCGGGGCCAAGAGTGTCGTGCGTCAATTCGTGCGTGGGTGTGTCACGTGTGTGCGCCACTCTCGTCAAGCCAATCAGCAGATGATGGGACAATTACCTGCAGCAAGAGTAACTGCACACCGGGCTTTTCATAGATGCGGGGTGGACTATGCTGGTCCAATCAGCATCAGAACTACCAAGGGCCGTGGCTATCGCTCCACAAAGGGGTATATTTGCGTGTTTGTCTGCATGGTGACTAGAGCTGTGCATCTCGAAGTGGTCAGCGACATGACTTCTGAGGCTTTTTCAGCAGCTTTCAAACGTTTTGCGGCCAGGAGGGGTCATGTTGCCGAAATGTGGAGTGACAATGGTACCACCTTTGTAGGAGCGGCCAGACAGTTACAGGAGCTTTTCGATGTGGAAAGTTCGAGTGGGGCAGTCGAAATTTCTGACTGGTTGGCTTCAAATGGAACCGCTTGGCACTTCATCCCTCCCCATTCTCCAAATTTTGGAGGATTGTGGGAAGCGGCTGTAAAGTCGACCAAGAACCATCTGGTAAGGGTGATAGGCACAAGCACGCTGACATTCGAGGAAATGTCGACGACACTCTCTCAAATTGAAGCTTGTCTCAATTCGAGACCTATTTGTCAAATGCCTTGCGACCCATCGGATCCGTGCCCACTGACACCGGGTCACTTTCTTGTGGGCGAACCACTCGTGCTCGTACCGGAACTGAATTATGAAGCTTCTAATATTAATACGCTGAAGCGTTGGCATCTAACGCAGCGAATGGTCCAAGACTTTTGGCGTAGATGGTCAGAAGAATATCTGACCCAACTACAGTCCAGACACAAATGGACAGATAAAATCCCAGAACCAGGTGTGGGGGACATGGTCTTAATCAAAGAGGATGGTCTACCCCCTGCTCGGTGGGTGTACGGCAGGGTGACTGAGAAGTATCCGGGTGCGGACGGTTTGACCAGGGTGGTTAGTCTGAAATGTAAGGGACAAACCACTATTAAGCGACCCATTTCGAAACTGATAATTTTGCCCAAGTCGGATTAATTAACAGTTCGATAATGATCTCGGTTTTAGTATCAGTCCATTTATTATACACTTCTATTTTTATGTTACATTTTTGTATAACCTCTTTAATAAGTTACTTTACTTGAAATTTACTTAAGCAAATTTTGTAAGCCAATTTTAGGTCTACCAATGTTCTTATTTTAATGTTGGTTAAACTTAAGCCTTTTATACAAGCTTGTTTGTTTTTTTTTATTTGTTACTATTGTCTCGCAATTTTTCATTGTTTTAATGGACTGTGTCCATGGCGGGCGGTATGTTAAAGCTTCTAAAGTATCAGATACATAAGTTTACCTTGTTTGTTCGGATCTATACCGCTAGATGGCGTTGCATGTAACTTAAATCGCACTAACGAAATCATCTACGGAATAAGTAACCATGTGGCATCGATTTGTTAAATATACTCTAATTACTACGGAATTCTAGTCGTTTTATTATTAAAAACCTGGTCTTCTCAGTGGTGTTTATTGGACGAATTAACACTTATTTACCAAGTAATTTTTTTCATGGTGCACATATAAGGAAATAAATGCTTACCTACTGGGCAGTTCATAAACATTTCAAAATTTTCAGAAGTCGGGTGGTTCAGAGCATCAAACTGAACGACGTTTACGGTATAGGAGCAAACCTGAAATAAAAAGTGATGTTCCATACTAAACTGTTTTGTAGTCAAATATAGAACCCTTATTTTTTGCGATTGCTCCAGTAGTAAAAGTTGTTTATTTTGATGATCTGAACCACCGCTGAAAATTTTGAAAGTGTTTAAAAAATCACCTAGTATCTTCTTTGCGTTGCATCGTGTATGCATGCCCGCAGTTAAATGTCCTATCTCCTGTCCGTCATCCGCGTTGAATCTATTAGCTAATGGTCACCTATCACCCAGGAAAAATAAGAATACATTGCTGGCTTTGATCTCTACACTTTAAAATATAGAAAACAAATCCGGCAATGTATGACGATATCGGCCCTAAATGTTGGGTAATGTAATCGCTGCTTTAACCATACATAAGGGCAGGTTTAAAATCGACCTGTCTTTGGTTGAGTCTTAAGTCATGAAATAGTCGTTGTTTTAATCCAGTAAAATATATTATGTGGTTGTTCATGAACAGAACTGTTCTTGATTATTCTTAGGTTCAAACTTCTCCCGATCATAAAAACAATGCAAAAATATGTATGTATATGACTATTTAAGTTTTACTTAAAGTTTATTAACACAGTAAATAAAAAAATAATACACTGAAAAATAGGAAATAACATTGTCTACATTATTCTGAGCTCTGAGACTAGTTTTTACCCCAAACACCCAAGAGAAAAGATATTGATGAAAAATACGTTTTTTTGCGATCCTCCTTTCAATTGAAGTGGGATGGCTAAATATGCTTGTAAGAAAGAGACGCTTGCGCTGGGATAAGCTACAGAATTTCACTAGTTTGAACCCGATACCTACGAGCAAAAATTCCAAAACACAGCAGGGTTGTTATCAAAGCTGTTCAGGGTTGGGATCGTTCTCGCGGGCATCGTAATTGTCTAGTTGGCCAGTAAATTCCCTTTTAATAACAAAACCCACTGTGCTTCGCTTCGCTCCGTAAAATGAACCCGGCTTAATTCATCGGAAATGCTTATTTATCTGTTTTGGAAAATATCTCAATTATAATGCTGACAAGGTTTTTCCCTTGGTTTTGGTTTGTAAAATTTGTCCATAAATTGTTTTCCCATACAAATATCTTCTAAAGTTCCTTAATGCATCCAAATTTCGTATGACGGAATGCTTAGATTACAATTTTTTCGCTTACGAGCTAAAATGATCCAATAACATCGTCAAAGTATATATAACATAATAGTAGGTGCGCTTCTAAGAAACCGCGCGACACGCCCACGATGCGGCAAGATGGCGGCCATGCTAAGGGTTGTAACTATCATGTTCAAAGGATATGAAATAAATATAAGATAATCAATATGAAATAAGTCTAATCATTTAATATTTTATAATAATTGGTAGTGCTCATAATACCTACCTAGGTATTTATTTTTGTTATGAACTATAATTTACGTTTTTAATTCAATGTTTTATAAGAAAAACACATTATTTTTTAATTAATAACATGTATTATGTACAAAAAGAGGGGTCCTTAAATTAATTAATTATTCAATGTTTTATAAGTGTAATGTGTGTGTAAATTATTTAATTAAATGAAATGAAATGTAAAAAAATTGTACTTATATATAATGAGATTAATGCATGCTTAATGAATTTAATAAGATGAATTGTATAATGAATTTATTGTAATTGTAATTGAAATTAAGGAATAAAGAGGCTTTATTATTATTATTATGTACAAAAACAATTATGTAGCAGCGTAGCTTACCTATTTACAGTATGTATTACCTGCAGTTTTGAACGGTACCTCCAGTAAAAACAACAAAGTTTCAAATCGCGATAAAAATGTTTCAAACCACTTTATTTTCAACAAATCTTTATTTTGATTGAATGTATAATCACACCCGAACACAGTACAACCAATTCGAACCATTGTGGTACGTGCGCGCTCGCAAGTATACATTTTGACACTGCTGCCGGCGAGTACCCCAAGTCTCAGTTGAGTTACGGTACCGCGCGCAGGCAGAGGGGGCTGAGACGCGCTCCTCCCGCGCCTCGCACCCCGCGCACAATAGACCTGTCGCGATCGCTAAGCGCGCTTACTATTACGTTATACAGGGTGAAACTGATATCATTAGCATCCTTTCAAACTAAGAGTCTACCCATCAAACTGAACAACTGTTACTATCGGAGAAAACCGATCGGAGCAAATAAAAAATCAGCTGTTCCATGCTAAACTGTAATTTTGACGCGCGAGTTCGCGACTCAAATGTATGCAACAGCTGATTTTTTTTGCTCCGATCTTTTTGCTCCCATAGTAAAAGGTGTTCAGTTCGATGGGTAAACTCTTAGTTTAAAAGGATGCCAATGATATCAATTTTGCCCTGTATATACTTTGAAATCGTATCGTGTTATTTTTATTTTGTAGCTGCAATATCATACAGAACTCTAATGTTTATTGAGAAGAATAAATAAATAAAGTCCCCACTAAGGTTGTCACAAACCTAAATAGCTAAAGCTTAGTGAGGCAGATCTGGAGCCGATGCTTTTAGTTTCGTTAGTTTATCCCGGAGTAAGTAGGTTTATCCCGTTTTCTATTGGTTTAGAAGCATCTCGTGTAGAAAATAACATGTCTCTGTGAACGTAAATATTGTTACTGCAGATGATTTGAAAATATCATACGAATGCGAATAGTAAGTTAGTACCTATTCCTTAAATATTGTGATTGTTACCAGGCCACTGATACTAGTCTGTTTATTAGCCCGACCGGGGATTTTTTCTAACAAATGTATTTTATAAGAGCTGATAGAGAATGTTAGATATAGTATCGCCAGGATACATAGACATAACAAAAAATTTGTTGATTTTACACGAACTATTTATCAAAATGACGATCTATGTTTTAGCGCTCCTAAAGACGAGCGACACTTTGCTGTCGCCGTGGCGTGGGCCGCAGACGGTCGCGCTCACAGACTTTACGGTCGCTCGACCCTCCGCGACACACAGCGACCGCAAAGTGTCGCTCGTCTGTAATCGCTCTTATACATACCTATTTATACTTAGTCGTTTGAAAAGTACCAAAGATTTATATGACGATCTATGTTTTAGCGCTCCTAAAGACGAGCGACACTTTGCTGTCGCCGTGGCGTGGGCCGCAGACGGTCGCGCTCACAGACTTTACGGTCGCTCGACCCTCCGCGACACACAGCGACCGCAAAGTGTCGCTCGTCTGTAATCGCTCTTATACATACCTATTTATACTTAGTCGTTTGAAAAGTACCAAAGATTTATAGGCTTTTGGCTTTAGCCTTCTATTCAAACTTTTAACGGTTTTGTAACATTTCTTTCTTTAACATTAAGGTAAAAAAGTAAAAATGTCAAAAGTAGACAATTTAAAACATTTTTTTAAACTGCTCTTTGTACAAAACTTGTATTTACTCAATCGAATTTTATAATAAAACTAGCTGACCCGGCGAACTTCGTAACGCATCAGAATCAGTTTTACCCGACACATACTTGGCCGTTTTTTTGTTTATAAACCTTCCCTGACATGTGCACGACAACCCACCAAAGTTTCATCGCAAGCGGTCCAACTGTAGCCGTTCTCGAGTGATGTCGCGACCAAGTACTATGACGGACGATACGATTTAATACTACGTAGGGTATTTTCGGTAATATTTAGAAAAAATATCAGCTGTTCAGTTCACTTCTTGTGTCACGTTATCACCAGCTAAAAACATCTTAGTATAGATGCAACCTAAATCTAGAGCAGGTTTTTTCGAGATTTCAAAGTTCCACCCGTTCCTTAACTTGATCGGTTTGATTACTCGAACAATCCCTAAACATTTTCTTGTTTGCCACCTAATACCTTGTTGTACCATCTAGTACAGTCATGTCCATACTTCGCCTACTGTTTCCGACAGCCGTATGAGAAAATATTGTTCTATTAATGCGATAAGTGTGTGAGTGTCACTTTCACGCGACATACGTTGTTCATACAGTAACGTAGGAGCTCATAAAAAGGATCAGAAGAAGCTTTACTGGCTCGCGGGGCAAATGAAATATTTTCTTTACGCTCGTGTGGAACGCGCGTTTTCGCTGCCCTATATAAGAGTTAGAAAATTCATAGAAACGTCACGAGGGGCACGCACACGGCCAGTCAAGGATTTCAGGTGATACAACAGATGCGAGTGGCACTACAAGAGGTAATGAAACACGGTACCTACCTATTGCTAGAAAAGTTTTACTCTATCGTAATGTTTTCTTATTTCGCTGTAGTGATTTTTTTTAAACTGTAATTTTATTTAGAGTTGTTGTGATTATGATATGGAACATCATTTTCTATGGGAGCAACATTCTTCTTATTCTTGTGGTGCCATCTCCTATTGGAGGTTGGCTATCAATAGGGCTATTCGGTCGGACCCTGGAGACTGCAGCCCTGAACAGTGAGGTTGTGTCCACATCAAACCATTCGCACAGGTTTTTAAGCCAGGGCATCCTTCTTCTACCAGGCATTCAACACAAGGTCCAGGAGCAACATTAAGAACACGAAAATATAGAAGTATATTTATGTAGGTTACAGATTTCTTTTAATTCAACGTCAAATGATGCTTATACACAGATAACAAAAACTAAAGGGAGATGTGAAAAGGGGGCGGGGCCAGTGTCGCAGCAATATGCGCAAAAACGGAACACATTGCTCGCGACAGTAATGATTCAATATATTATGAGGCTGAAAGCCAATCGAGATATTATGTGTAAATAGTTTACAATGCTTGCGTAGTACTAAAGATTATTCGAACGTTGAGTTCCGATACCGCAATGGATAATGATCACATTCAAGCTAACAAAATACTATCTATCGCGTGGTACTGGTGGTGATGCGACACTACGTTTTGTACTCAGCACGTTGGTTGGCATCTCTCTAGATCTCTATGTGCATATACTACCTCAGACTTAGGTGTTACAACTACTTATATTAAGTTTATGGTAGTGACGTAGGTACCAAAATAAGTACCTAAACAAATATAAAACTTTAACCTGCATAGCTTAAGCTCACAACTGCATTACCCCGAAGAGATAGTTAGATATATTCTGAAAACCTAGAACATCCTCGTTTCACGACCGAACAGGTTCTTACCTACCGAAACTGTCTATATGTTATCTTATATGTTATCTATATTAAATTATTCTTTAAATCAAGTTCTAACGCGCCATATGTTACAGTTCATATGCGGGAGATTCAATTCTGTTCTTCAGTTATTCTTTGGCTATATCCAACGCGGAGGATACGTGTACGCGAGCTATATGAAAGTGCACGCACGAAGGGTTGCCTGGAGGTGCTTATCCGAAACGATCTCCTTTCTTTTCATCTTAAGATTCAGGACATTACGGCAAACGAGAAGTGACACAGGCAGTGCTTTCCTGAATTTCGAGTGGGCCAATCTGTCCAGTAAGATAAATTTATTGTTCGTAAGGCTAGGTAGAGGTGTATAAATATTCATCATCATCACCATCAGCCCATATACGTCCCACTGCAGGTCACAAGGGCCTATCCTCGAGGAGAGTAGTCCGCCACACTTACCCACTACCAACCATTAATAATTACCCCACTCTGGTTCTCCAGGAATTGTTCTAATCAGTATTGAAAGTCTTAACAAATTTAATTGATGAATCTAATCTAGTAGTGATTTAAATTAACAAACGCACTAGCCGGCACTACGATTTTCAAAGGTTCCCCCTGATTTCTCTGGGATGCCATCATCAGATCCTGGTTTCATTATCAAAAATCATCAAAATCGGTTCATAAACGACGAAGTTGTCCGCGAACACACATAAAAAAAATATATAATATACAGGGTGTAAGTGACAGCCTAGCAAATACTGAAACGGTGAACTCAGACCATCAAACTTAACAACTTTCACTATGGAGCCTACCTCAGGAGATGCGAAAAAAAATCAGCTCTCCCATACGTTTAAGTCGGGTAGGTACAGCAGTTTTGTATGGGACAGCTGATTTTTTTTCGCGTCTCCTGGGGTTGGCTCCATAGTGAAAGTTGTTCAGTTTGATGGTCTGAGTTCACCGTTTCAGTATTAGCTGGGCTGACACTTACACCCTGTATATACGGTCGAATTGAGAAACCTCATCCTTTTTTGAAGTCGGTTAAAAACAAGCAGACCACTTTCGCCTCCATTACGAGAAAGGCCAAAAAATAAAAAAAAAAATAAAAAAAAATCAGGCCAAACAATATTTCATCAAGAAAATATCAATAATTAGTAAAGCTTAATCTGAAAGCAAAGGCATTATGTATACTATACCTGGATTACCTACATCATTAACAGTAATTAAAAAAAGGATTTTTTTAATTGTATTCATTAGCAGAACTTTTTGCTATTTATAACCAAAATTCAAATGTTTGATTATGTGCTACAAAATGTTTGGAAGTAAAGTTCGGTTACAATTAATATTAATAAAACATTTTATTCAGTGCATTGTCAAACAATTTTACTTCAATTTATATTGCATAAATCCTTCCCTACATTTTGAACACCACAGGTGAAGATAAGACCACAGAAATGGCGTCAGTATGTGGGTGGTAATTTTTAATACATATTTATTCGGCATTGCTCCCGTTATGTGGTATTTCCACATACGGTTCCGGCATGATAGGGTTCACGCAGATTATAAATTGGATTTCATTTCTACGCGACCTGACTCCTGATTTTATTTATTCGAGTTACATCACATATACGTGAGCTGAACCTAATATAATTTTGTTTATATTAATCTAGTCTTATCTCTATCTTTCTCATTCTCTAATATATAAAATTCTCGGTCTCGGTGTTTGCAACAAAACTCCTCCGACACGGGTTGACTGATTCTTATGAAATGTGTGTATATTCAGTAGGTCTGAAAATAGGTCGTAAAGGAAAAAAACGTTCAAGTGTGTGTCGGAAAAAAGGGGCGTTGCAACGTAGCCGGGCACAGCTAGTATCATATTTGTGTTTTAATACTGTTTTTCATCGCTTATTTTTCTTCCTAAAATTCAAAATCCGATGTAGGATAATTTAATAAAGTTTTTTATTAGATACTAGTAATAAAAAACAATAATAATAATTGTGACGACTATTTTCATAAATAAATTGGTATACGTATAACTATAAATATAACGATATTATTATATAGGCACGGAATGTATAAGAGTACAGGCGTGTAGAGTACTTCTTATGCTCGCTACTTTGTAACAAACAAAAAATAGGTTTTTTAAATAAAATTTCAGGGTAATAGATTAGGTCTGGTCTCTGGATGAGTGTCATGTATGAAGAGAGGACGGGAGTTAAGTATGAATGTGTTTGGCTGTGGTAGGAGGGATGATATATTGATATGTGTAAGAAAGGAGTGAGTTCTGAAAAGAAAATAATGAAATACTGCGACGTCCCCAAATAATGAGAAATATGATGAGGGTTTTTCATTACGTTCCTCATTCGTATTAAGAAATGTTTCTCTGACAAAATTTTTCATTGCATTACTTATGTGCACGTAATAACAGATATCATAAACATTTACATTCAATTATAATAATTAGGAAAAAATTGATGCTTAGATTACTAAAACATTAGATTACACAGCGTCCAAATCTCGCATTGTTATTTACACAATAAAATTATGAAATTCTTTCTTATGCTCCCTGCTTTGTAACAAACAAGAAATAATGTGCTTTTTAAAAAAACCGGAAAAACTGTTGTTTGCTGCTAAGCTCGCAGAAAATTCGATTATCTCCACAAGTTGCCGTCAAACGTTTCTTTCTTTTGCTTCCGCATCAAGCCCCTTCCCCGGAGACATCTTGGGAAATTCTCCCGGCAACAACTAAGAAGAGAGACACATGTACAGTATAATTTTAATAAGCGGCTTTTCAGGTATCCAATATACATATTAATCTATGTTTTCAGGATTGCGAAATAATTCTTGCTCCAACCTTGAAAACAACTAGAGGAAAAGCTAATTTATTAGTTTCAAATTGTACTTACATGGAAAACATCGTTAGGAAACCTGTAGGCTTCAATTTCGATGCATGTATTGTACCTACTGTCCATTATAAGTGGCGACGGGTTCACTCCCCGTCATACTGGACAGAGTTTCGGTACTACTAGTGAAACGTGAATGTTCTGAGCTTTCAGAATATGTCTGATTCCTTCCTTTCTCGGGGTACCAATTATATCTAGTACAACACCTTATATTGGGCTCTATACAGTAAGTACTTCGCTAGTTCGGTAATTTAAAAAATCTCGGTCATTAGATAAAACTTAACAAGTCCAATCACCACTCTATAGTAAATTAGACACAACTTCCAACAACTTGAGGTCAAGAGCAAGCAGAGTGTGAGCTCTGGTACGCCGAGCGCCAGACCATACTTGACTCAATAAAATCGTTTTCTGGTGTCCCTTACTACATGGATCTTGTTGCGACTAGGGATAACTTCCGTGCGTTCAGATGTTTTTGCCATACTTATTACTGGAAGCAAAATAGGTCATAGTTTCAGTAC
Source organism: Agonopterix arenella (assembly GCA_927399405.1). NCBI lineage: Eukaryota > Metazoa > Arthropoda > Insecta > Lepidoptera > Depressariidae > Agonopterix > Agonopterix arenella. The sequence goes on along the minus strand of OV656691.1, from coordinate 14,450,290 downwards.
AATGTTAGGTTCCTATTGTTTTATTTTGTATTTTTGGTGCTTTTGCGGTCGTGTCTTCAACACTGCCATAAATGATCTCTTGAATTGGCTCTCTAATAGCCATGTTTTTTCCTTCTTATTGCTGTCTCCCGTTTGCAATGGAGGGAAGTCGGATATTTCGTTTTCCTACTCCTCCTATCTTCTTTGATTAATTCATTGCGGGTTCCAAGACAGATTAGAGTCATCCCCCGGGCTCGCTGGACTTCATTGTCCAGTGTTGTGAATGGTCGCCGCTGTTGATCCTGGCTTACAGGAGTTACAGCGGTGGGAATGTGTGGTGGGCCTATGCCCGATTAAAAAAAGAGCAAATCCATCTAATAAAAAACAAAACTTCTACCAAGTCTAAATAAAGATATTCTTGCCTTAGAAGGTCTAGGTACTATAAACGAAGTGACAATAATAAATCTAAAATAATAAAATAGTTTCCTTTTTGAGAACTACGAAATATTCAAGATGCTATATCATCTCAGATACTTTTATTAGATATACTGTCAAGCTGGATGAGTAGATGAGAAGGTTAAAGAGTATTACACGGATGATATCAGCGGGAACACTCTGTAAATGGAAAAGTAACGGGTCAGTAAACCCGTGATTTTTTTCGCGTTCGCAACGTGATAAATGGGCAGGAAGTCAGGAGCGTAGTAGTCGGACTCCGCCTAGATTCAACCGGAGCGAATGGCAATGACGCGAAAAATTGCTGTTATTTTTCTCGTCTATAGGCGAGGCGAAGGAATTGCTTTATGGGTATCTGATATCCGATAAAGACTAAAGGCTTTTTGTGAACGCTGTGAAGGCATACTTCTTTACTATCGATACTTCGTTCTTCCTTATGGTATCGATATGAATATTAGACACGCACGAAGAAATCAGATGGCCTAATACAAATAGTGAGCATGTTCTTGCCGATTATTATTATACAGGCTGCAAAATTAAATGCATTACATATCGAAAACCATCAAACTGAATGGCTTTCAATAGGTATGGAGCCAAAATCGAAATCGTGAAGAAAATTTGTTGTTCCGTTGATTTAAAGAAAATTTTAGTTGTTCAGTTTGACGGTCTAAAACACCCCATAAAGTATGTCACGCATTTAAGTTCATACCCTATTTATAGTCGATGTCGGTTATGAGAATTTATTGAGTCCTTGATTGTTCAAGGACTGGATGAATTCTCATAACCATTTCAAGTTTAGATTACCTAGTACCAATACAGACACCGTATTATTATTATTAGCAGGGCTCGGGGTTAGGCAGTGTGAATTCGGGATTCGCAACACGAAAAAATAATATGGGGAAATTTCGCGGGATTTTTTTTATTGCCTTCAAATAAAATACGGGATTTTAAAATGTATTAAATTATAAAAATTACCATAATCCTCGTAATGTATTCATGATACATGTAAAATGAATACATTTACGAAAATGTGACATTAAAAACACTCTATTAAGTTGTTTTAGTCTGGTTAGATTTAAAAAAGATTTTTTTAAAGAGGGCAGCCCTGTGCACCACGATGCTCCTTAAAAACAAGCCTAAATTGTTCATAAGTAGTTCTAAGTAGGTAACAAAATTAATAATCAACAAATCAGATCAACAATCGGGATTCAGGATTTATCCCGGGGGTATGTCCATATTAATCTTTACATTTTGTTACAAGTACCAAATTCACACTACCTAACCCCGAGCTCTGATTATTAATTTATTAGAAATGCAGTCAGGTACCTTACCTACGAGTACGTAGGATAATTTTAAGTGCATTAGTGTCTTGATTCGGATTCGCATGCACTCTCTGCTGGTGTGTTTACTTTCTGTGTTGTTATTCTACTTGAACAAGAAAATTAATAAAGAACATAACCCTCCTGGCGCAGTTGGGTAAAAAAGCAATTTTAGTCTATTTAAAATCCTGAACAGTTACAGCGCCACCTATCACAAACAAACGTTACCATGGTGTCGACTGAAGAACGAAACGCTTAAAACTGAGCTTACAGTGACTCAGCGTTCAACAACGGTTTAGTGTGCAATGCTGAACATAGATGTCGCCGGTAGAAAAATGAAATCGGATTTAAAAAAAAGTGTGTGTGTTTGTTTTATTAAACGATTTTATTTTATCGCTTGCTTTCTATTAAAACGTTGCTAAAGCTTGTTCAGAACTGCGTTGGTTGGAAGAGTAGAATATTGCCCACTATCCATTTCTCGGATAACGTAGGTGTAATCTATTTTTATTTTTAATTAAAAAGTATTTGTTACACAAAAATCCCGTAACGTTATATTGTGGCTCGTTGGACCTCAACAGGGCACTGGGCCAGTTCTAGAGATACCAACGCCCTCCCAGGATTACAGCTATGAAAGTAGATAGGTTATACACCACTAGTTTTTAATTATTTACATAACTTTAGGGGTGTATTCAGACCATAAATCTTAACAACTTTCCCTAAGGAACATGGGTCGAAAAACGAAAAAAAATTGTGGACCTCCAATAGAAAATCGATCGGCCGAACCGCACTTTTGTATGGAAGGTTCAATAAAAATCCTCTTTTTTGACCCATGTTTCTTATGTATAGAAAGTTGTTTAGATTCATGGTCTGAATTCACCCTTAAATGTATGTTAGTACCTGATAAAAAACTATACCTATAAACCTCTACCTATAGATAAAATGCTAACAAAATTTTTCAAGAGTTGTGTTTAGTTAAAACCACTTTAATACAGAAAGTGTAGGTAGGTACTTTAGCTAACATCATCAGCCTATCATTGTCCACTGCGGTAGGTAGGTACTTTAGTTAAGTTCATCAGTCTATCATCGTCCACTGCTGAACATAGGCCACTCCCAAGACGCGCCGCAAAACTCTACTCTCTGCCTTCCCCATCCATTCGCTCTCCGCTACCTTTTTAGGACGTCGGACCAGCGGGCCGTAGGGCGTCCCACACTACACCTGCCAGTTCGTAGTCAACACTTTAGACCTCTAACTCCCCATCAGTTGTCAGTTCTTCAGCAGATAGCTATCGGCTAGACCAACCTATTGTCACTTCGACCTGCTAATTTTCTGAGCTATGTCAACCACTTTAGTTCTCTACCACATTCCTGATGTGATCTCTCAGAGAAACATACCCAACTAACAATTTGGTCGTATAGGTGTCGTATAGTCCGACATCAGACGCATAAAACACCAGTATATGACGAAATTACAATAATATAACTTTTATAGGTCAAAATAGTCATATAAATGGGGGCCTTATATGACCAAATTGTTTGCTGGGACCGAGCATAGCTATCTACACAGCTCGCTGAGCGACTTTGAATTGTGACCTGATCCTTTATACTCCGGAAAAGGGGCGCGAATTCTGTGGAAACTCTGGGCCTCCAGCACCAGCACCCTAGACTGCTAAGTTACATATTCAGTGCGAACGGTTTTCAGATTTTGCGTTTATATTTAGCATGTATTGTGTAGGTAAAAAATGCACACGTCATTAACATAAAAAAAAACTGGTGGCAAAAAATAATGCCATCCTCGTCACTTCTCATTATGCAGCTGCTACTCTAAATTCAGATAAAAACTTTGGCAGAATCCTTACATCATTGTACAGGAAAGAATAGTGCCTAAAAGAATGCAGTTGACAGCCTGCTTCTATCATAAGTAGGTATTTCCCGTTGAAGCGCTTCATCCTGTTGCTTTTTTTGTGAACTTAAGAGGCTATGTGAAAAAAATAGGATTCTTCAAAGCGTCATACGTCAGCGTCGATAACGACGATATAAATCATGAAGTACTAACAGTAGGAGTATGATTAGCGGATATGTTTAAATTGAACATATAATTGAAGTTTTGATTAGAGCCAAAACACGATTAAGACACATTTTCTCGATAGAAAAACAAGCCAAAGTAGCCTACGTTTTTATTTATAAACGCTTGGAACTGCTAAACGGTGAATAATAGAAACACAAGACTTGATTAAAAAAAAAACCGGCCAAGTGCGAGTCGGACTCGCGCACCGAGGGTCCCGTACTAACATAAAATATACAAGGTCTAACAAAATTAGCTGAAACTATTTTAAGGGTATGATCAGACCATTAAACTGAACAACTTTCTCTACGGAACCAATATCGAAACCGAGAAAAAAATCTGCTGTTCCATACAAACCTACTCGACCTAAATGTATGGGACAGCAGATGTTTTTTTCGCGGATTCGATATTGGTCCCATAGAGAAAGTTGTTCAGTTTGATGGTCTGATCATCCCCTTAAAATAGTTTCACCTAATTTTGTTAGACCTTATATTTATGGTTTGTATTTACCAAACAAATTGTGTTTAATTGTTGTTCTGATAGAAAGTGACAAACCTAAAGTTGGAAACATCGACGTACGAAAGAACGTTGAACATTACCGACCTCTAAGGAGTATTTTCATGTTTCACTCATTGATGGTAGCTACTCACTTCTCGGCAGCAGCATTGTCGTCAAGGTGGAAGAGATTCGTGATCTTGGTTATAATGGATAGCAAACAGGCGCATTGACAATGTTGTACGAAAAGCCTCAAAAGCGCTGGGTTTTGTTATGCGCACTTCGGCTTCCTTTCAGAATCTGAACGCCACCGCCAGCGATCTGGGCACTCTCCCGCTCGATAGCGACCTCGAATGCATTTTCTATCCGTCGTAAGATTATTTAAATTAGAAAAAACGTCATCGAACGTCAAGGAGAATTTTTCCCAATAAAATATAATTATTTCATTTATTGTTGAGCTACTGCCCTTTACGAATTTCCGAATAAGGAATATAATAATAAGGAATATCTGGAAGGATACACGTTGCTCGATCTCCTTTATTGACCAACGCTCTATGATATGCCTATGTTTAGCAGCAAAAGGAAAAAGATTCCCTATAGTACTAGCGCCACCAGCGTACTATCCTAAGAAAAGAACAAAAAGGTTCAATTTCTTTGGCCGCAATTTCTTTCATAAACGACAAGGACTGCGCATGGCCGACGCCCCACGGCGGCGCCAGGCCTGCGCCGTGTGTCACTCCACACGTCAAAAATTTGTTTATGTCTATGTGCCAAAGGATGATTTAGTGACATTGTTTTTTATATAAGTGTATATTTTTCGATTCCCTTGTTTTAACATAGTTTTTCTGCGGTGCAGGTTATCACACGGGTGTGCGGATGCCATCTCCCAACCGAATTGCTACACCGGTCATCTGTTCTCAGTGCAATAGGTCCTTTACCACCGAACGAGGCCTCCATATACTGGTGTATATGGAGGCCTCGTTCGGTCCAGTCCCGCCAGTCCCGCATACATAAAACTAATCATTCCGTAACACCCACTCCACCAGGTACAAACACCCTACATAATGCTCCTCTTTTCCATCAACATCTCAGCCAACTAAAACACTCCATTCCGGTGGTAAAAAGAATTCCTCGCGGTGCTAGGATCTCCGTCGCTACCTTACTCGCAAAATTAATTTGCAAATGCGTAAATACAAACACCACCGAAGACTAGCAAAATCTTTTATCATTCTCGTACAACACACTGCACGCCGATTCAGAAAATCCTCGCATATCTCTCACTCAAAAAATAAAAAACAACTGCACAAACACTCTTCATGCCACCCCATCCAACCAACCTACCCAAAATCATTTCAAAATCCTCAGAAAAGTGGAGGAGAAGGTGAGTGACGGAGACCTCAAGGGCGCCGCGAGGTTACTCTTCACGGCCGATACCCTATCACCTGATACACCTGACACTCTTATCGCCCTCCAGAACAAACACCCCCCAGCCCCTGTAACACCCCACGTCTTGGACCCACCAACACCTCCCCAGACCTGTCTTCGCGCCTCCGTTAAAGATATCCTGTCTGCCATTGCATCTTTTCAGACAGGATCAGCCGCAGGACTAGACGGTATCTCCCCGCAACATTTAAAAGATCTAACGTCGCTCAGCGCAGGGGAGTCCGGAAAGCAGGTGGCCGCAGCACTTACCCTTTTAGTAAACAAGATGCTGGCCGGCGACGTCAACCCCGAGGTAACCAGCGTACTTTATGGAGCAAACCTCATTGCCTTATCAAAAAAAGACGGTGGAGTTAGGCCTATAGCGGTTGGTTCCACCTTAAGGCGGTTGACATCCAAAATATGTGTGAAACATATGTTTCAAAATTACAACCCACATTCCAGCCGGTCCAGCTCGGTTTCGGTACAAAGGGTGGGTGCGAAGCTGCCATCCACGCTCTCCGGACCTTCCTAAGCGACAACAGCCACGAGGTCTTGGTCAAAATTGATGTAAAAAATGCTTTCAACTCGGTCAAACGGGACACCCTACTTAGAGAGGTAAATTCAAGAGCTCCAGAGATTTATAATTATTTGGCTCAATGTTATTACCATCCGTCAAAATTAATGCATAAAAACAATGAAATCCGGCTGTCGGTTGTCAGCAAGGCGATCCCCTCGGGCCAGCAATATTCAGTTTGGCCATCAATCCATTAATCCAGTCTCTCCGCTCAAAATTTAATTTATGGTATCTCGACGACGGGACCCTAGGAGGAGACACGGACACGGTTCTATCGGATCTCACACTTGTAACAAACGAATTTCATTCCATCGGTTTAGATTTAAATTTTGACAAGTGTGAATTATATATCTCTGACGCGGCAACCAACAGAAGCGAAATAGTGGATAAGTTTAACGTTTTGACACCCAAAATTAAAGTTCTCTCAAAGAACAACCTGACTCTCCTAGGATCCCCAATTTTCGACGAGGCCATAGAACCCTTCATAAATAATTCAGTTTCAAAATTTCATCAAAATTCTGACCGGTTACTGAAAATTAACACACACTCGGCTATCTTTCTATTAAAATTCTGTCTTTTGGTTCCGAAATTTACGTACCAACTGCGCTGCTGTCCTGTATGGAAATTTCAAAGTTTACTCCTTTTAGTAGATCAAACGCTCAAAACACAAGTGGAAAAAATTCTCAATATTCAGTTCAGTGATCGTTCTTGGACGCAGGCATCCCTTCCCATAAGACACGGCGGCATAGGGATGCGCAACACCAGTAGCATCGCACTGCCAGCCTTTCTTTCCTCCATCCACAGCACGTCAGACCTCATAGGAAATATCCTAGGTGTATCCTCAAACTATGAGGTCGCGTGTTTGGATGAGGCAAGACAAGCCTGGGTTACTGCCGGCCCGAATCAAAATTTCCCTTCCGATCCGAAAATACAGAGGGAGCTGGGACGACATTACTAGCAAAATCACCTTTGAAACACTTGTCACCAACACAGAAGGCCACGACCGCGCCAGACTCCTAGCATCGACCACAAAGGAGTCCGGGTATTGGCTACACGCCTATCCTTCGGTCAACACAGGAACCTACCTGGACTCCAACACCTTGCGCGTGGCAATCGGGCTTCGAGTCGGCGCAGAAATTTGCATCCGCCACCAATGTCCTTGTGGTGCGGCCGTCGATCGCTTGGGTCACCACGGACTCTCGTGTCAAAAGAGTGCCGGCAGATTCCCTCGCCATGTCACCCTTAACGACATCATTCGTAGGTCTCTTGCCACAGTCAACGTTCCTGCCATTCTCGAGCCGACTGGCATCATACGGAGCGATGGCAAGAGACCAGACGGGATGTCTCTCGTCCCCTGGAAGATGGGTCGGGCGCTAGTGTGGGACGCTACCTGCGTGGACACACTGGTCCCGTCTCACTTACAGGGCACGAGTCGAAGGGCTGGCGCAGCGGCGGAGGCGGCTGAAAAACGAAAGGCCTACTGGTACCGGGATACCATTTTATGGGTTTTGGTGTCGAAACTCTTGGGCCGTGGGGACCTGTCAAAGCGCCTGATAGACTCGACAACTCAAGACTCGACTCGACAAGAGCTGGCACTTTCCTCGCTCAACGGATCAGCATAGCCATTCAGCGAGGAAATGCGGCCAGCGTTCTGGGTACCCTCCCACAAGGACCGAACCTGCACCACATCCTAGGTTAGTTTAGTTTTAAGTCTCTTTATTTATAATTTTATTTAATGTTACTATTTATGGATATTTCGAATAAAAAATTAATACTTTTAAATTAAATTAAATAAACTTAAATTTGTTTAGCTGATACGACGCTACGCTTTACAGGGTGTAAGTGACAGCCTAGCAAATACTGAAACGGTGAACGCGGTCAAACTGAACAATATTCACTATGGAGCCTAGCTCAGGAAATGCGAAAAAAAATCAGCTGTCCCATACAAAACTGCTGTACCTACCCGACTTAAATTAAACGTAAAAAAAAATGACTACGGAATAACTACTGACAACTGATACGTAATAAATCTGAAATGATTCAGATACGGTTCCATTACGATTTAATAAAAATTAAATTTCATAAAATTAAATCGTAATTGAATCGTAATTGATTCAATAGACTCGTAACTGAATCGCAATTGAATTGCAATTGAATTGCAACGGAATTGTAACTGAATCTTAATTGAATCGTAATTGAGTCGTAATTGACTTGTAATTGAATCGTAATTGAAACGCAACTGAATCGTAATTGAATTTGTTGAAACGCAACTGAATCGTAATTGAATTGTAATTGAATCGTAAATGAATCGTAATTGACTCGTAAATGAATCGTAATTGAGTCGTAACTGAATCGTAATTGAATTGCAATTGAAACGCAACTGAATCGTAATTGAATTGTAATTGAATCGTAAATGAATCGTAATTGAGTCGTAACTGAATCGTAATTGAATTGCAATTGAATCGCAACTGAATCGTTATTGAACTGTAATTGAATCGTAAATGAATCGTAATTGAGTCGTAAATGAATCGTAATTGAGTCGTAACTGAATCGTAATTGAATTGCAATTGAAACGCAACTGAATCGTAATTGAATTGTAATTGAATCGTAAATGAATCGTAATTGAGTCGTAACTGAATCGTAATTGAGTCGTAAATGAATCTTAATTGAATTGTAAATGAATCGTAATTGAGTCGTAACTGAATCGTAATTGAATTGCAATTGAATCGCAACTGAATCGTAATTGAATTGCAATTGAATCGCAACTGAATCGTAATTGAATTGTAATTGAATCGTAAATGAATCGTAATTGAATCGTAAATGAATCGTAATTGAGTCGTAACTGAATCGTAATTGAATTGCAATTGAAACGCAACTGAATCGTAATTGAATTGTAATTGAATCGTAAATGAATCGTAATTGAGTCGTAACTGAATCGTAATTGAATTGCAATTGAATCGCAACTGAATCGTAATTGAATTGTAATTGAATCGCAACTGAAACGTAATTGAGTCGTAACTGAATCGTAATTGAATTGCAATTGAAACGCAACTGAATCGTAATTGAATTGTAATTGAATCGTAAATGAATCGTAATTGAGTCGTAACTGAATCGTAATTGAATTGCAATTGAATCGCAACTGAATCGTAATTGAATTGTAATTGAATCGTAAATGAATCGTAATTGAATCGTAAATGAATCGTAATTGAATTGCAATTGAATCGCAACTGAATCGTAATTGAATTGTAATTGAATCGTAAATGAATCGTAATTGAGTCGTAACTGAATCGTAATTGAATTGCAATTGAATCGCAACTGAATCGTAATTGAATTGTAATTGAATCGTAAATGAATCGTAATTGAGTCGTAAATGAATCGTAATTGAGTCGTAACTGAATCGTAATTGAATTGCAATTGAATCGCAACTGAATCATAATTGAACTGTTATTGAATCGTAAATGAATCGTAATTGAGTCGTAATTGAATCGTAAATGAATTGTAATTGAATCGGAAATGGATCATAATTGCATCGTAATTGAATTGTAATTGAATCGTAAATGCGTCGTAATTGAGTCGTAATTGACATACAATTTAATCGTAATTGAATTGTAATTGTATTGTAAATGAATCGTAATGAAGTCGTAATCTCATCTCCTCTCCTCTCCTCTCCTCTCATTTTATTTTTATGTGATATACTATTTTTGGATTTTTTATTAATTTCAACTTCCACCCGTTTCAGAGAAAAAGGGTCTTGACAGACAGACAGACAAAGTGATCTTATAAGGGTTCCGTTTTTCCCTGTTGAGGTACGGAACCCTAAAAAAGAGATTGATATTTTACAAATTTTGATGAGAGCAGAATTGAACGTACATCACACACACATCACAATACAATCACATAATTGTGATAATAAAGTTAGTTTTACGCTTGCGTCGTTTCGGTCGCGCGCGCCGCCCCATCTCTTTCTCTCGCATCAGGCAGTAATATAAGCTATCACACGCCCATTTCGCTTCAATTATTTTTCGACATAGGCCCTTAACTGTAGTCAAATAACTTTGTGGACGTTATATTTGCAATGTCAACAAGCAATACACGGTTTAATTGGTGTAAGTGGTCAAAGTAGTGGTACCTAACGTAATCAATCGATAATAATTACGAAATACTGTACCTGTCCACAAATTAAAGAAATGTAAACCTTCGAAACCAGTTTCCTAGTTGGTATATCAAGAACAGACTAATTATCCAAATTATAAACATCAAAGTTACCACCTGAATGAAATTCAACAAGTTCTCAAGGCAAACTCCTGCGATAAAATGAGTCAATTAACTTTCTATTTCAGATCGAAGACATTCACATTGACCTTCGTTTCTCATTTCTATGAGAAAAGGAATTAAATGACAAAAACTACATTTAGTGGGTTCGTGTCCACGGAACATTGGACTAAAATAATTATGTTGGCCTGTAGCGTCACCTTGACCGTAGCCAGCGAAGGTTGAAAGTGTTATATTTTCTAGTAGGTTGTTCTATTTATTATTTGATTTCATAATCAAAGGCCCGATTCGACCAAACGCGAGTAAATTTTATTCTTAGATTAAGTCGCCGGTTACTCTAGAGTAAACTGATTTTGCGTTTTACCAACCATAATCTATGAAAAAGTTGAGAGTAAATTTTACACTGCCAATTTTGACGGTGTTAAGCTTATGCAGAGACTAATGAAATGTCAATGTCATATAATTAAAAAAAATATAATAAAAAGAAACCTAACAAATTAAAACTGTATAGTCTCACATTGTAATAAGTACGGATAGAACGACCTCTTTCTTTAGGTGGATTATACATTCGTTCTTTTGTAGAAGACAAAAGAAGTTATTTCGGAGTAAACACTAGAAGTAAAAATTGTTCCTTGTATAGTAACTCTTCTATAAATTAAAGTTTCGTCGAATCCGGTCTAAATTGTCATGCTAAACCGTAGCTCCGAAATTAAGCTGGTTCAAAAATTGGCCACATAACAAAGACATTCTATACAAATGTCATTGCCATATAAAAATACATACAGGGTCCAACTTAATATGCAGACGGTTTTTAAGAGGATGATCAGACCATCAAACTAAACAACTTTCTCTATGGAACCAACATCGTAAACGCAAAAAAATGCAACTATCCCAATTATATTTGGGCAAGTGGGATTGCAGTTTTGTATGAAACAGCCTCAGACCGTTGAACTATGGACGAATACAAAAGTTTCTGACCCTTTTTGTGAGGGACGAGTTAGCATGAAATCAGCACTGCGACGAGACTAGTTTGGTATTTTTGATGATGAACTTTGGATTTTACTCCATTACATTAGATTCTTATTGTTAAATGAACTAAGGAGACAGCACATTTTTTCATTTCGATTTCGACATTAGTCGCAAAGAGAAAGATGTTCAGTTTGATGGTCTGATCGTCTCCTTAAAAAACCGGCAGCATTTAAGAAGGACCCTATAGGTACATATATGTTTTTTATGCGAATATTTCACACACATTATGATATAAAATTACATTCGGAACCATAATGCAATCATTCGAAATTATCATTAGGTTAGAAAGCCGAGAAGTTAATTTGAAATCATGTTCGCAGAAACAAGTCGGAAACACTTCAAGTGTAATAAATTCGTTTGAACAATCTGAGATAAGATTAAACTTCTTCCAAAACAGAATAAAACCAATGATAAATGTAAGTACCTACCTATACATCCATGAGGAATAAAACAAATAATCGCGTTTACTTTTTCAGACCTATTGTAATTTATTTTTCTTTTTATTAGAATAATGTATGCAAGTATATAGGTAGGTAGATAGGCTGACGAAAAGCCTGTTTTCAACTTAAAACTTACAGAACTTACCTTCTAAATGTATGTACATAATACTATGTATCTTCGTTCTCGCATAATTTTTTTTTATTTTATTTTGGAGCTTACAGCTAAAAAACAAATAGTTTACAAAAGTCAGCTATAAGCCAATTATAAGCTTTCATATATAGGATTACCATACCACACCATTGAATAAGTTTCAATGCATTGTGCAACTTATGCAATGGTAAGATTTGCAGGATTCAAAATTCGAATGCAGACCTTCATTAACCGACTTCAACAAAAGTAGAGCTTCTCAATATATATTTTTTAATTGTATGTTCACCGTTAATTTAAACATCAGCTGGTTCTAAAATTAAAAATCGTATTAACTCCCTGTCCATGGAATCCACGTCCGCAACCGCATGAGCACGTGTCAGACCCAACCTCGATGTGCATGTCACCTCACACTTGTCTTTCTCGACACAATAAGCAGAAAAGGGCCGGATGCAGTCACGTCCTCATTAGCTGATGCATCAGGTTACAGCCTCGTCAGATAGGTTTACTGCTCTCTTGAATTAATACTTACTATATTTCTTAGATACATACATTTCTTACTTTGTCTCACTGCAGGGCATGTTTGCAGGATGTTTGGGCTAACCCACGATATCTACAATGTAATTATAGTAATCTGTGCCTACAAGAAGGAGTAGATATGATTAATCATGTCCTTATAAGAATCGGTATTTGATTTTATTTAGAGACCTGTGTATTACTATAATTAAGAATGTAGCTATAATAAAATTATATTCAAGTACCTACTTGTACCTACACAGCTGAATTATAATTTGGCTGACTTATTTTTTGTACTCCATTTGTCTAACATGAGCTAATCAAAGAAAGAAATAAAATATAAACACACTGACACTATTTTTCTGAAATAATACAGATTATAAACAATATACCAACAAAATCGAATCCTCAATGCTAGCTTCGTCAAACCTTCATAACAATATCACCTTCATTATTGATTAGTTAATTAATACTATTCCGGTAGGTGATCTCTTTGCCTACCCCAATGGGACTATGAACGTGAGTATACAATATACACACATGATTGTATCTAAACTATTATAAAACTGTAGCAGAAAGTTTGTCTGTACATTGAAGATATTTACAAAAAAAAAGTTACGATATGGTTTTTAGGTGTCCCTAATTCCATTTCACCAATTTTTGGATTTTTTGTCTGTCTGTTTGTTTGTGTGTTTGTTTGGGTGTTTGTTTGTTTGAACGAGTATCACGCAAAAACTACTGAACCGATTTTGATGAAACTTTTTTGTTTGATAGCTAATGATCTGACTTAAAATCTGGTATATAATTTGTGCGGACAGAGTCGCGGGTTAACGCTCGTGTTTTAATATTAATACATGTTATGCTCCGAAAATTAAGCATCTCCGTGTTGAAATGAAAACCCAACGTGACAACTGCGTGCCTTATCTGTTTTATCGAAGTCGTCCAGCCAACCGCCGGTGTCATCATTGATGGGTACCTGGGGCACTTGGGAAGGTATGTAGTACCATTATAATTATAAGCCCATCAGAGTGTTCTGCTGGTTCATCAGGAAATATTGTCTGGTTTATTTTTCTGTATGCGTCTTTCTTTTAGCAACAGAAAGCTTTAATTATTAATAACCTGGATAAAACTAGATTATGTGCTATCACATAAGTCGAAACTATGGATGCTGGTTAACCATCGCATCCATCGCATATTATGGACGCCAGGTCTAGTAGGTAAAAAATTCTCGAAAAAAGTGTCCGTGACTAAACTACATAAACCTAAGTACGAGAAGACTAACTAAAACCAACTTAAAACATTGAAAATGCTGAAATTATTTTCCATCCCACTCCCCCATCGGGGCTCCCCGATCAAACGAAGACTCACGTAATTGGTTCTCTTTAATTACTGTCCGTGTGATGTCGGCTAAGAATAGCACCATCCCATTTCCTCCCGTGGGTGTCGTAAAAGGCGATTAAGGGATAGATCCCTTAGTCGCCTTTTACCCATGCCTGCCTGCTGCTTTGGCCTGCTGCCCATCCTTCAGTAGACTGAAGGATGGGCAGCAGCATCCTCTGAGTACACACATTGATTCGATCCAACTGCGATCGCCAAGCGTGGCGATTATGGCAAATCATCCCTTCATTTTGGGGGAGGCTTATGTCCAGCAGTGGATGTTTAATGGCTGATATGATGATGATGAATTACGTTTTGATGTTCTTTTGGTTCGGACACTTCTGAGCGCGAACCCTAAGTCCAGTAGTTGGTAAGTCACTATTTCAATGAAAACATTGCAGAAGCAATTGTACTCCAAACGCACACGCACGTGCGTGACAGTGGAAAGAAGGCCTTTGTATTAGGAAGGAGCTACTTGAATTGTCGTACAAAAATGTACAGATTCGAAACCATACCTGCCGATGATGCTAATTAAATTATTCTACCTTTCTAGTACACACAACCTAAAACCGACCCTTTGCAGTCAGCAAAATAGCCCAGTCAATTACTTACTTAACTCTAACCATATCTCAGACCTTGACCGGTCCGAGATGTATCGTGATTTCTTGAATTACCGAGAACGAGAATATATATTTTTTTATGGTCGGCGGACTCAATCTAAATCCATTACAGGTGGAAGGAAAATCCATCGCGATCAAAGAGATCAAACACATTGTATTTTGTTATTTCGGTTCTGGTTTGTTCTTTATTTTCTTTTTTAGGGTTCCGTACCCAAAGGGTAAAAACGGGACCCTAATTACCCTAATTACTAAGCCTACGTTGTCCGTCCGTCAGTCCGTCCGTTCGTCGTGTGTCGCAGATCGTCGCGCTCATAGAGTTTACGGTCGCCGTGGGTCGCGTGACCCTCTGCGACTGCAAAGTGTCGCTCGTCTGTAAGCGCTCTAAGGTTCAAAAATATAAGGTGAAACTATTTAAAGGGGATGATCAGACCATCAAACTGAACAACTTTCTCTATGGGACCAATATTGAAATCGCGAAAAAAAATCTGCTGTCCCAGACTTTTTAGGTCCAGTAGGTTTGTATGGAACAACTGTTTTTTTTTCGCGAGAGATAGATATAGAGATAGTTAGAGAAAGGTGTTCAGTTTGACTGTCTGATCATCCCCTTAAAATGGTTTCACCTAAGTTTTATAGACCTTATATAGGGTCCTTTACTTCTTAATATGTTCATGTTTTTTTAAGAAGATGATCAGAACATTTTGATGGTCTCATCATTTTCTTAAAAAACCGACAGCATTATTAGGTTGAACCCTATAAGGTTAGATATATTCTGTTTGTTGTTTGAGAATCTTCCGCTTCTCATAGAAAGCAACTTAAAAGTAAGAAATGACTCAAAATAAAGTCGTTTGTTCACTAACGCTCATAAAAAGCGTGGGAAAATTGAACCGCCCTTTGACAACTTGAGGCCGATCGACCTCGCGGATGAATTTAGATGACAGTGTTTTAAGAAGTTTTAACTTAGATAGTAGTAGGTACATTTCCTGGTACTTTGTATTTACAAGAACGTGATTTATATAAATAAATAAAGAATAAATACTTGGAAAGTCAAAAGTTTACTTGAACCATTGAAAATGCATTAAAGTTATACTTAGGTGCTTACTCTACAGGGTGAAATTGATATCATTAGCATCCTTTTAAACTAAGAGTCTACCCATCAAACTGAAAAACTTTTACTATAGGAGCAAACCGAACTGAGTTCACTGAACATTTGAGTCGAGAGTTGGCATTGCAGTCTAGTATGGACTATGGAACAGAAGATTTTTTTGTTCCGATCGGTTTGCTCTCATAGTAAAAGTTGTTCAGTTTAATGGGTATAATATACCTACTCTTACTTAAAAGAATGCTAATGATATCAATTTCACTCTGTAGAAAAGAACAGAACAGTTCGTTATAAATATTGTATTTCCGTGGAAATTAAATGACCAGGTATAAAATTCGCACTCAAGGGATCGCCATCAACCATCGTATATCGCCAGGGCTACTGATTTGTTTTTATGATAAGGGTGAAGCGAATCGATAACGACAGATACCTTCTAACAGTTCTATCCGATACTCGATCACTATACACCCCCGTTTCTCAACCTTTTTGAGACGTTACCTTCAGAGTAAAACTTTACTTATAACTTCAATATAACATTACTTTACCAGTTTCAAATATTTTACGTAGAACATAAACTCTCATTCGAGGAGCCAGTAATAAAAACTAATAGTGGTGACACTTAGCGGTCGCGACAGGTCAATCGAGAGTACGGTGTTCTTCTGCCTGCGCCCGTACCCTCAAAGTGAATTCAATTAGTATCTACGCTCACGTGTACGCCCGTCTCCCGTATACCGCGTGAGCAAAGACCCGCTGCAACCGATTCAACATTATTCGTTTTGATGTGAAACATCTATTGGCGCGCCTTGGCAGTAAAATCAACTCGTATGCCGTGACGGCAAATGGTGGCATGACTCTCACGCCACACGTTTAACACTTGCTATTAGTTTGTCGTGGTTCGTCGTTCCTGAAGCGCAAAGTTCGAAAATCGAAAAAAAACGCTCTAAATCCGGAGAGTGCGCGGTATTTCGATGTTTCGCATGCCGGGCGCCGGGCGTCCCGCGATCGCCTCTTTTTTTACTACATTGTAATATCAGGACTTGGGGCATGCTATGTTATCTTAGTACAAACTTAGTGGGACTAGGTTCTATGTGTTGAACTAGGGCTCATATCGGAGTAACAGCGCACTACACCTCACGCGCTGCGCTGTAGTAGTGAGAGATTTTGCCCATATCAATCACTGTCTTGTTGGTCTAGTGGTCTAGACAACCGGCTTACGATCCGGGTAGCTAAGATTGGATCCTCGTGTCGGCCGATCGTCTTTTTCAATTTATTACAATTTAATGTGGCGCCCCCTAGTGCCACTAAGCGGCAATTAGGACGTCCTAAAATTCAAGGCGAGTTACCTATCTACATATATCCAATATACATGAGCTGGGGGTTGAGAAACACTGCTTTGTGCAGTAACCGCGATCAGCTGTCTCCGATCCGATGCCTTGATCAAGGCTGTGCACGCGCCGCATACCTAAGCATGATTTAGATTTAGAAGCACGATCGCTATCGCCAGTGGCTATCGCTATCTCTTTCCTGTTCTAGCTTCTAGTTAGACCCTGTTTTGAAGGCAGGAATGTTGTGGCAGAAATACATTTTATAGTTTAATATGAAGATCAGTTAAGAACAACTTGCCTAATAAAAGTCTGAAAGGCAACACAATCGGACAAAAATAGTTCTTTCTGGTGATATCATTTTAAACTTTACTGGCATGCTTTTAAACTAAAAGTCTACCCATCAAACTGAACAACTTTTACGATAGGAGTAAACTAATCGGAGCAAAAGAAAAATCTGTTGTTGCATGCATTTGAATCGAATAGAATAGAAAGGCATTGCAGTTTAGTATGAAACAGCAGATTTTTTTTGCTCCGTTCGATTTGCTCCCATAGTAAAAGATGTTCAATCTGATGGGTGAAATGTCAAAATGTCAAATGATATCAATTTCACTCTGTAGAGACATAATATTCTTTTTAACTCACTTGCTCGTAAAGTGGCTCTTATCGCACTGCTTTTAGGTTCATAATGCAGTTTTTATAAAACACGCGTGCGTTTTACTTTTGTCTAAAACTAAAAACAAATATTTGTCTAAAACTTTTTGTGATATTTGTCTATAATTTTCTCATAAGTTTGTTAAAGAACGTCGGCTTTGTATGAAACGCGTGAGCGTTGGTCATTAGAGTCTCGGCTCATTTACAGTACTTGCCTGCAGCTCGTACTGCAATCCAGGGCTTGACTACTGTAACCATAGAGTAAGGGAGATAAGAAAGAGTGCTATTCTCCGTACTAAGTGGCGTTCCTCGGAAAATGCTCAAAATCCCGTCTCTTAGATGGCACTGACTCCGTGCGAGTAGATGAATTGCCAATATACGCTAAAAAATTTCGATTAGTCTTCAAATATTATGAACCAAACCAACTACGTAAGAGAGGTAGCCAATTCTTCAATTCTCCAATGGATTTACATTTTACACGCCGATTAACCTGCAACAATGTGTTTTGTTTATCCGCACATTCCACGTGAAAACACATTTCTGGTTCAATGCACATAAGCAGCACCTTTTAGCATTCAAAGATATCTTGCGAAAAATTTGGGTCTGATAGTGCCAATACCTATACATGGTGTACATTAAATGCGTTACCCATTAAACTCATGATTAAACTGAACAACTTTTACTATAGAGCCAACATCGAAATCCCTATAAAAATACGTCTTATACTATATGTACGACCGTTTCTCCGCGACTTCGTCCGCAAGGGTTCCCGTCATCATAGCGAGATAAATGATAAACCTTTTTGAATCTTTTATAATGCGCACAGCCAAGGAGTGGAATGCCCTGCCTGCGTCAGTATTTCCAAGTGAGAATTCCTTTAAAGTACGAGTGAATAGGCTTCTTCTGGCTAAGATCGCTACATCGTCGACTGGATTGAGGTCAAGAGCAAACCCATACGTAATAAAAAAAACAGATTTTAAGTCAAATCATAAGATATCAAACAAAAAAGTTTCATCAAAATAGGTTCAGTAGTTTCTGCGTGATGCTTTTTAAAACAAACAAACGAATAAACAAACAAACAGTCACAATCAGTCAGACACAAATTCTAATAAAAAAGGTGGATTTGGAATCAGGGATACCTAATAACTATATCGTAATCTTTTTCTAACACGTATCTGCGAAAACATAGTAGGTATGAAAAGGGTACATTATATTATTAGAATATTATAGGTGAACATCATCTTTTGTTGTTCACAATACAATTATTAGCTGTAATAACAGTTATTGTATTGTAATTATTGTTTGTGTACTTGATTTTTCCAGATATATCGTCAGTGCATTGAATGTGTTAAATCAAAGGAATCTTTGTTATATAGAAACGTATACTTACTTATGATTTACGAAAAAAAGAAGCGCTCAATTTGTCATAAAAAAATATCGTAATCATGATCGTGCTTCCTCTGTCGATACTATTCTAGTGTCGATCACTTTGCCAATATCTATTAGTTTAAATAGCATAATTTGCTCGTCGGTGTTAGGTACACTGAAAAATAGTTTTTGTTAAATATAAAAAAGCTTTTGTGACTTCCAAACTGTTCTGTAGAACATAATCAAACATTTGGTGTTAATATCCGTATGTAATAAATAGCAACAACTTTTGCTATTCATAACCAAACGTTTATTTGCTAGTTGGTAATTTGGTTGGTTATGTGTTTTGTTCAATAAGTATACCTGCTGAGTTCATTGTTGGCATCCTAAATAAAGGCTGACACTTTTTTAAGGAGATGATCAAACCGTCAAATTGAACAACTTTCTCATGGCATCAACTAGAAAATAAAATCAGGTCTTCCATACAAAACTGCCAACCTACTCGAGCCATGGTTTTTTTCGCGATTTTGGATTTGGTCTCATAGAGAAACTTGTCCAGTTTAATGGTCTGATCATACCCTTAAAAAAATTGTCAGCATATTATTATGAAGGACCCTGTATCTGGAAAAGCAGATTTTCTTTTGATACTATTAGTTACCACCCCAGAAAATGTTAATACTTCTCCAAAAATTACCGTCAATACCGTCGCATACGAACCTATACAGGGTCCTTCTTAATATGCTGACACTTTTTTAAGGACATGATTAAACCGTCGAACTGAACAACTTTCTCTATGGGACCAACATCGAAATCACGAAAAAGAAATCAGCTGTCCCATACAAAACTGCAAACCTACTCGAGCCAAATGTGTGGGACAGCTGATTTTTTTTTTTGCGATTTCAATGTTGGTCCCATAGAGAAAGTTGTTCAGTTTGACGGTATATAAATGTTAACGACACCCAAATATTGTTCACCCTACTGAAGCGTGACGATGTAACAGACGCGGCGGGACATGCCGCACCCCAAATATAACACGCAAAGTAGAAACCACCTTGCAAACCTACCTTGCTATGACAATAGGTACTCGTAACGTAACTACGTAAACAATCATCCATCACGCCTAGGCGCCTGGAGAGGTACATAACGCGCAAGCTTTTTTTTATTTCGAAATTAGATTCTAGAAAATCTGTTACCTACCTTATAGTATACGAGCCTTAACCCGCGACTTTCTCCGCACAAATTATATACCAGATTTTAAGTCAGATAATAAGCTATCAAACAAAAAAAGTTTCATCAAAATCGGTTCAGTAGTTTTTGCGTGATGCTCGTTCAAACAAACAAACACACAGACAAAAAATCCAAAAATTGCTGATATGGAATCAGGGATACCTAAAAACCATATCGTAACTTTTTTGTTGTTAATATCTTCAATGTACAGACAAACTTCCTGTTACAGTTTTATAATAGTTTAGAAGAGATAACCGTACATTTGGTAACCATCAGCTGCAAGGCTGATTCAGTATTCATAGGGTGTAGAGTACCTCTGTGATGGTGATGGACCAGGTCGGCCTGCATAACTCCAGTCGGTTTAGGAGTTGATGAAAAATTGATGATCAGCTGCAAGGCTGATCGTATGATATTATTGCAGTATGCACTGTAGCTATGTGAACAGTACCTAAACTGTCATGGTCTGTCAGTCGGTTTAGGTGATACACATATAGCCGTTCAAAATCGGACCTTTGAACATCTGTATCTCCTAAACCAACAGACAAACCATGTCAGTTTTTCTTCTGTTCACAAAGCTACAGTGCATATTATAATAATATCCTATGATCAGCCTTGCAGCTGATCATAAATTTTTTACTGACCTTTAAACGTTTGTAACTCCAAAACCTACTGAAGTTGGAATGCGATTTTTGAATCTCATTCGTTGAGCTCAGCGGTTGAAAATATCAAAATAACTATGGAGATATGCATGTTTCTACTGCTGATTTGAATTTCAAAAATCTTACTTTTTTAAAGTCAAATCACCAGTTGAAAGATGCGTATTTCCATACATTTTCAACTCCTGAGTTAAACGTATGAGATTCAAAAATCGCACTCCTAGTCCATCCCCATCGCAGTAGAGTTGATCTACACCCTATGAATACCAGTCTACCCATCAAACAGAACATCTTTAACTATGGGAGCAAACAGATTGGAGCAAAAAACAAATCTGCTGTTGCATACATTTGAGTCGAGTAGGCGTTGCAGTTTAGTAAGGAACAGCTGATTTTATTTGCTCCGATCGGTTTGCTCCCATAGTGAAAGTTGTTCAGTTAGATGTGTAGACTCTTAGTTTAAAAAGGAAGCTAATTATGTCAAATATATGCATAATTTGGAACAGAATATAATAAATTTTGTTTTCCATGCAGTCCCGTATTTATTACCTAGTCAACAATAACATAATAACCTTAAGTAATGCTTGAGTTACATAACAGGCCAAGCGCGTAATGGCCAGTAAATGGTAACCGGCAAACACGCTTCGCTGACGGCACGCACGACTCGCCACAACCACACCATCATTTACCATGTGGCCAATCGTAACATTCGTAACGGACTCCCAAATTCCTGTTACTTGGGTCAACGCAGCCGATTAAAGATGCCCCCGATAAATGAAGACAAGATTGTAATCTGTTGACCTCCGAAAATTGATCGGATTGCATTCGCCCGGGGAAAAGCAGAAGGCACGCCCCCAAAAATTACATGCTCCGATACCGCAAACGTCGGCAGCGAAGCCGTATCTTAATGTCGGCTTGTTGGGTTTAAATTTAATAATAGTATTCGTTCAACGTCAGTTTTATCTCGACGTGCGGTTAAGAAATAGATTTTTATGCATGCCCATATTAATATAGGAGTTATGGGTTTACGGCACATTAATGTAACAAAGGAGCATTACCCAACATGTTTGTAGTTAGGATCATACTTAGTTAATAAATAATGCATATCAAGATAAACTTAGGCTATTCGATGATCTCTGATGCTTTACCCGAGCTATTATGTAACTACATACTGAACTATGTAATAAACTAATGACTCCATTTACATAAGTAATAAATACATGAACTAAACAGTGGGTGTTATAATAATTACTGCTTTGGGTTATGTTTAAATAAAGGCGCTTGTGGCCCTGTGTAAGTATCTTCCTTGTTCGTTTTTGTTTGTTTACTGTAGGTATCTCGTAAAAACTACCGCGCCGGTCGCGATACTGGGCCAATTTTGAGGGAACAACATAAAGCTCGACTTGAAGTAAAATATTGTTCATGTTTCATTGCAATCAAATCTCGCTCAATCACAATTCACAATCTATGCGATACGAATGCATCGGTCTGCGGCGCGTATGATGTCGCAAAAGAGAATATAATCACTACGTTTTAGATGTCGCGGGCACAGCTATTATAAACCAGGTAGTCAACAATAAAAAAGTCACAAAACAAACGAACAAACAACAATTTAGCCCAGTGATTTTACGGAGTTTTGTTAGGCGGGGTAGGATGTAATTACTAATTGGACTTTTAAACTGTAACCGGAACCATTCAGTGACAAAAGGACCTATCTTAAAGCATATTAAAAAAAAATCGCTACGCAACATAGAAATCAAAATTATGTGTCCCAGAAGGATTTTAAATTATTAATAATAATACCAATGCACTCATTTGACTTAGATTTAACAATATAAATTATTTTTGAGCAATAAAATAGGCAATGAAATTTAAAAAATGAAGTATTTATTAGAAAATACGTAATAAGTAGACAAAAATATTCACACCATGTTTGTAGTATGTATAATGGTAAAGCCTTAAGTATGAGCAAGAAAAAAATTTACCATCAGGTTTTTTAGAACGAGATAATAGCTAAATTTTAAAATTGGAACTGTTGCTGACGTATGTTTATTTTATTTTGGTACATTTCTAGGCTCAAATTGGCTCTTCAATATTTTATACCGAAAAAAAATGTCGATTACTAATTAGTCCCGGCTCAACCGTAAAATGATTGGGCTAATTATCCCCATAAACTATTACCGAGTATTCTAAGTACCTACCTTACAACGAACATAACGAATTTTTAAGGAAGAAACAGTTTTAAATTACGTCCTGAAGCCATATCGGTAGATAGTTGGACGGGGGAACATATTGACACAAGTGTGGTTTCTGTATTCCCGCCTGTGACTCGGTATTTGTTTGCCGCAGAGGCTTTAAACCTTTGAAGTTGAATACCCAAGCCATTCCCATTGACATAGCTGGAAGTACTCGGGCACAAAGTGTATAGTACTTACAATGGACATTTCGAGAATATGGCTTTTTGAAATTCAATAACATTGCTTGCTTTAAGGACATAATAGACGCAAAATAAACTGCACAAATAGGAAAACATCGTGAGAAAACCTACATACGCTGAAGAAGAAATTCTGATGCGTATGCGAAGTCAACCTGTCCGTATTAAACATGCGTGGTGGACTAAACGCCCATCCCCCCTCAGGGTAGGCCTGTGCTTTGCAGTGGGACCATGAAGGAAGAAACCAAGGACACATATAGGCTGATGATGATGACGAAACTTCATAGGTAATACGGACAGATTCGAGTTTAAGAGGTTTATGTGAAAAAAATAGGATTCTTCAAAACGTCATATATCATGAAGTACTTAACAGCAGGAGTATGATTAGCGGATATGTATAAATTGAACAAATAATTGAAGTTTTGATTAGAGCCAATACACGATTAAGACACATTTTCTCGATAGAAAAACAAGCCAAAGTAGCCTACGTTTTTATTTATAAACGCTTGGAACTGCTAAACGGTGAATAATAGAAACACGAGGCTTGATTTAAAAAAAAGAGATTGATATTTTACAAATTTTGATAAGAGCAGAATTGAACTTACATAAATAGTACAATCACAATTAAATAAAGTTTGTTTTACGCTTGCGTCGTTTCGGTCGCGCGCGCCGCCCCATCTCTTTCTCTCGCATCAGGCAGTAATATAAGCTATCACACGCCCATTTCGCTTCAATCATTTTTCGACATAGGCCCTTAAGTTCAAGAAACTACAAATGAACCCCTTCCAACATTTATTATATCACACGCAAATCAATTAAAAATCATGAGAGCACCAGATTTCACAATCAAAACCGTAAATTCCGATCTAATTATCATTTGTATGTAGATGTTCTTTGTTCTTACATCACCGATTATCGAGCCAAGCCATACATGTTACGTCACTCTACTGCAACCATCCATCACTTTCTCTCATAGGCTATCGGGATATTTGGGTCGCCTTTGACTCATGGTTCAGCTTATGTATTCATATAGCAGATAGCTAAGCAACTCAGAAAGGTCATGCTAATAAATAAATCATTTCTCAACCACTATCAGACAACTTTACTGTTTGTAACACGGCTATAGATAAGCATCTGTTTAAATTAATAAAATTATTCCATACCTACAAAATCTTTAAAACAAAAATATATTTGTTTAGTATCGAAAATCATCGAAAATATTATATTATTTTCTACACAATATATTAGAGTGTCCTAGACAATATTAGTTTGTCGCAAGTTGGCCATTTACGAGTAAAAGAGATGTTTATCAAATTATTTATTTAGGCCCACCGCTGCAACTCCTGTAAATCAGGATAAAAAAAAATATTTATTTGTCAAATACAATTTTCGCATTCCAAAGGATAACCATAGACAAAGAAATGTTTTTGGAAAGGTCTAGGAGGCAATACCTATGCCACCTTATGGTCCAAGGTTTTATTTTATTTAAGAACGAGCGTTAACCCGTGACTTCGTCCGCACAAATTATATACCAGATTTTAAGTCAGATCATAAGCTATCAAACAAAAAAGTTTCATCAAAATCGGTTCATTAGTTTTTGCGTGATACTCGTTCAAACAAACAAACAAACACACAAACAAACATACAAACAAACAGACAGACAAAAAATCCAAAAATTGGTGAAATGGAATCAGGGACACCTAAAAACCATACCGTAACTTTTTTTTTGTTAATATCTTCAATGTACAGACAAACTTCCTGTTACAGTTTTATAATAGTATAGATTAGAATGTCATCTCTTCTTTTTTGTCAAAGGCTGAGACCGCATGTTATGCATACGGTGTGATGCGGTCTCTGAACTTCACGTTCAAATTGACCCAGTCCTTAGAAAAACTCTGATTTGAGTTCAATTGAAAACACCATTGGTCACTCCTTTTTACTTCTTCAAGATCTGAAAACATAAGTACACACTGTACTTATCTGTAGAATGAGCGATGGCGCCACTTTCTGTATCAAAGAATGATTTTATTTTGAGTATAATTTCTCGTACACCACTTTCGGCATGATTTTCACAAAAAATACTCAGAAATATTTAGAAAAACAAGAACTAGATTGAACAGCACAGACTACATCGACTGACAGCAACAAAATGACGTTTTCAAAAGTAGTTCCGCTTTTGGCCATTCTACAGATAACTTGGTGACATTGTAAACGATCATTTACCTACCTAAATCAATTTCTGAACTAAAATCGTAACTTTTCTTTAACGCAAATATAATGTACGATTTATAAACTCTGACAAAGACCACACGTGCTTCTGATTTATGTAACCCTTATGTAGCTTTTGTACAGCCCTATTTCAGTCACGATCCGATCTGAAATACAATACAAAATTAATGACCGTTTTACGTGACGTCGTAAACCACGGAACCCTCTAAATGAAAGTTCTTTCGCGTAATAATGAAAACCGCAGTGAGGAAAAATTGATGACCTAAGTTCGTTCAAACACTGATGAAGGCAAACTTTGAGCAGTGGGCAATGTTGAGTGCTCGCATAGAATTTTAATTTAAAAAGTCAGAGTCGACCACAGATTGAAATGTATATGTATACTGGGTGACATTGATATCATTAGCATCCTTTTACATTAAGAGTCTACCCATCAAACTCAACAACTTTTACTATGGGAGCAAACCGATCGGAGCAAAAAAAATTTGCTGTTGCATACATTTGTGTTGAACAGCAGATTTTTTGTTGCTCCGATCGGTTTCTTCCCATAGTAAAAGCTGTTCAGATTGACGGTAGACTCTTAGTTTAAAAGGATGCTAATATCAATTTCCCTGTAGAGACGCCCGATAGAGAATCTCCTCCACTGGGACCGCGTCGTATGGCTCGCTCCTTCTCATCTCTCTCTCTCTTATGATACAGGGAGGCTGACTATGATAATGATAACTCTACCAAAATGTTTGATAAAGATACCTATGCCTTTTGAGTTATTTAACGGCAATATGTGATTTACACATGTCATAAAAAATAGACTATTATAAACTCATTCGGACAGATGAATTATCGTCTAAGTGATAATTGGTCTTCAAAGTCTACGATCGTTAAACAAACCTCATCTACAAATATTAGCTAACTAAGATTGATTCCAAGTATTTTTTTTAAATTAAAATTCCTTAAACCAAAGTACTAATTGATTCACATACCCGCATGTGAAATCTTAACCAATTCTATTTCAAAAGAGTACACTTTCTTTCTCGATATTCTTTTTTAATTATCATCTACGTGTTCTTCATGAAAGACTAGTTCCATATTTTAATAGAAATATTGTCAGATGAAATTTTCACACGCTTCAGAAACTGGGCCAATAACGTACAGATTGCTCTTTCATACGAGCATCATGAATGACGTTCGCCTATCTCGGATGAGTGGCCGAGTTAATTCGATACCATTTGCATCGATGCATCGAGTCGTCTACATTCGAATTGCTAGATTGAGAGATCTCGTTTTAAGTGCAATTAATATTAATAATAGACAACATGTTGACTCTGACCAAACACGCTTTGGTTATCGACTATTAATGGTCATGCAAACTGATTAAATTAATCGTTCAATAAACCCTCCGTTAAATTATTAATGTTAATGGTCCGCTCGACAA
The DNA here is from genome assembly GCA_927399405.1 of Agonopterix arenella. Lineage (NCBI taxonomy): Eukaryota > Metazoa > Arthropoda > Insecta > Lepidoptera > Depressariidae > Agonopterix > Agonopterix arenella. Next base: position 14,423,169 of record OV656691.1, on the reverse strand, counting down.
TATGCGGCTATTTGCATAATATTGCTAAGCTGGTATAGTTCAAAGCATGTAGTACAAAGAACTAAAACTTTTAGACGTCAACTAGGTTTATTTTATTATATTATCCTGGGGCAATTGTACCTACTATACAGGGCGTCCCACGGCGATGCCACACGGAGGGAAAGTACCTTAAATATTAAAGATAGGATATTTTACTGAAAGAAGACATCGTTTAATTTTTAATAATAAGTAGAACTGCATTCACAGATTTTTTAAAAATCGCCTACCTCAACCGGGAATCAAACCCGCCAAATGTGATAGTAAAATTACATGTATTTTATAATAGCGTTTGAAAGGGCTACTCATAAGCATTATTTTTTCCTAAATAACCTAGCTTATTAAATGAAACTAAGATCATAAAATTTTACATTTTATTTAAAATTTTGTTCAGAGAAATTTCCTCTGACTTGGCCATGCTTCCAACAATTAACATTATCATTTCCTACCCACTTGAGATACGAGATTTCCGTGGTATACGTACATGATAATAATAAAGCGATACATAAAGTTTAGTAGGTACTTGTAGGTACCATGCAAAAATAAGTAAATCGACAGGGAGAGAAATTATTAAAAGAGTGAGAATTTGTATACAACAGAACGGATCACATTTTGAGCATTTGATAAATTAATTTTTTTTTAATAAAATGTAAAATTTTATGATCTTAGTTTCATTTAATAAGCTAGGTTATTTAGGAAAAAATAATGCTTATGAGTAGCCCTTTCAAACGCTATTATAAAATACATGTAATTTTACTATCACATTTGGCGGGTTTGATTCCCGGTTGAGGTAGGCGTTTTTAAAAAATCGGTGAATGCAGTTCTACTTATTATTAAAAATTAAACGATGTCGTCTTTCAGTAAAATATCCTATCTTTAATATTTAAGGTACTTTCCCTACGTGTGGCATCGCCGTGGGACGCCCTGTATAATAATCTCGATATTCATAAAGCTTTACTGCCGCCTGATTTGTATATTTACATGTTGTTTGTTTTCTTATTATTCGATGGCTTGATCGATAATTGGATAGGAGTTGACAAATTTTTAGGGTTGGTAAACCACTAAAAACCACCCCACCCCACCCCTAAAAATTTGTTGAAATGAGTTGACACGAGTTACTACCTACCTACCTCTATGGTTCACACCATCAAACTAAACAACTTTTACTATGGGAGCTTTAAAGAAAATGATTCCGTACTTCGGATGGTACGTTAAGCCGTTGGTCCCGGCTACTATCTCTGGAGGCCGTAAAAGGCGGTCTGAAAAAACTCTGACACCAGGGCTCTGCCCACACGATAAGAAGAAGAAGAAAATCAACTGTTCCATTCTAAACTGCAATACCTAGTACTCTACTCAAATGTATGAACAGCTGTTCTTTTTTGCAATTTCAGGTTTTTCTTCCATCGAAATATCGTAAAAGTTGTCCATTTTTTACAAGCTCATAATTTCTAATTTTGAATGAAAACTTTTTGAGATGATAATTTTTCTGTTTAAAATACGTAACCCGACACTGGTTCGGCTTTCAGTTTTTGTGAAAAGGACTGGGTTCAAATTCGGCACCCTTCAAATGTTAATGATTCATTTCGTACTTAATTAGTAGTAGGTATGTGTTACACTTGGTTGGAGAAACGCTCATTAGTGTTAATCCACCATTAAATCTCTTAATAGCTTTTACTACGTCAACAAGTCAAAAAGTGACAGCAAGAGATTTAATGGAGGATTAACTTTAATGAGCGTTTCTGCAACTGGCCGTTAGGTAGGTATACTAGACGGAAGACTCAACAAAAAATCATACGCCAAGTCAATGAAAATGAAGCTAACATATAAGTAATAAAACATCAATAGAATCGCTAATTATTTATAATTCCCGACAGATCGTTCGCGGTGCATCCGCGTTTTTGTTCCGCTCCATTCATGGAACCCAACTATTGCCTATTGTCCTTTGAAAGACGTGGATGCTAAGTGGATGCCATTATATACTCTGTTCTGAGTTCCGATTTTTTTCCTTCATTTTGGTTCCTGCACACTCAAAAGAACGGTTTCTTTTTTGAAAACAATTGACATACTATAATCTTTTGTGCAATGCAACTGTATAGCTAGGCAAGGGTACTAGCTACTAGAGCTAGACTGTAGGTGACTTCAGTGGCTATTACTTAGCCACTCTAGTGCCTAGACTAGAGTGACAAGACAGACACGGCTTGTTTTTAAACTTATTATGTTTTGTATATTATTTTATAAATATAATTATTCTATTCTATTATGTATTGTCGTTGTTCTTCTCTTATATTTCGTTGTACTGTTGATTTCATTCATTATTTGCTACAAGTTTATACAGGGTGTAAAATTAAATGGGACATTTACTTAAAGGAGTGCTTCAGACCATCAAACTGAACAACTTTTATGGGACCAACAATGAAACAGCGAAAAAAAAATCCGCCGTCCCATACAAAACTGCAAACCTAACTCGATTGAAAGGTATGGGACTGCCGATTTTTTTTCGCCATTTCGATAGTCTCATAGAGATAGTTGTTTAGTTTGATGGTCTGAAGTAAGCAACCCCTTGAAGTAACTGTCCTATTCAATTTTACAACCTTTATTTTCTATTGTAAAATAACAATACAGTTCCAGGCTTGCAAAGAAAACCAAATTTTTCACGTAGGTTTCTTATGAAGTGACTAGATTTTTTCGTTTTGTTTTTGCTTAGATTTTGTAATGTTTTTGTGGGCGCAAAGCTATAGACATTATTCACCACATAGTACGTGATTTTATCCTAAAACCCTATCTACTTATTTAGATTTAACCAATGCCATTGCTACAATAGCATGCTTAAAAGAGTTATAGTGTACATTTATCTGTATACATTCCGTGGTTATAGCAAATATTGTGACAGGGATTACGGTCGTGAGTAAGAGTTTAAAGAAAAATAAATTTAGATAGGTACGTTGTTCTACGTTACAAACTTCGTCAAAACGTTATTAATTCATTTATCGTAAATTCAACACAAACAAAATTATTTTGCGAAATAGATTCGTGACTTAGCACCTGTCATTGCCACAAAAAACTTTTAGCACTTGCTAAAAGTTTCATAACTTTTATTAAGATTGCTAAAATCAATCCGCATTTATATTATTTCAAATAAATTGGGTTTAAATTACCAAATTCTTATTTTTTATCTTTGAGAGTAATTCACTACCTGCTGTAGAAGTTTTAAGAATAGGTTATGCAAGTAAATATTCTCGTGTTAATTGCCTCCCACAACAATTTATTTATTCTTGTAAATGTGCTCCGGAATTCCTTTAACAATGGAACGTGGAGTATATTAAGCATTAATGCTAAGTAAATCTCCATCAGTCATTTGGACGTTGTGAATGGCAGAATATCCATTAGAGATTTCCTTTTCATTGCTTTCAGTGTCAGTCTCGTGGGATCATGCCTCCGCCATATTGGATTTCATAGATGAATTTCCAGTTGGTTTTTATTTGTTTTTCATTCATGCTGCTGTTTCGAGTTTCCGAGTTATCCTGAGGCAGTATTTCGGTGTATTTTTTAATCAGTGAATTTGCGTTACTGTACAGTTTATACCTAGTAACAGCATAGCAAATGCCCGACTATATTCCCCGAAAGGGTGGTCAGAGATATGATGTGAAAACTCTTGAACCACATTTCACAAGTAGCGCCGAAGCTCTTTCTAGAGTGATGGGTAGTGAAGTGAACCCGTCGCGTCACCACTTTTAATATACAATGGGTACAATTCGAATGCCTTGAAATTGAAGCATGCGGTTTCCTTACGATGTCTTCCTTCACCGAATAGTCTGTGGTGTTAGGTTCAAATCGTACATTAATTCCGAAAAACCTTGGACGGGGATCGAACCATATCGTTTTCTGCACGGCAGGCATGCATGGGGCATGGTTACTCTTACCATTGGACCACTACTTTTTTGTAGCAAATTTTTATTTTTTATTTTATTTAGCTAATAGGTTACCTGAGTAGGTATGAATAATAATCCAACGCTTAATAATAATAAAACAAAATATTAAACGTTGATATACAACATGTTAATGAATTAACCCAAAACTAGAAAGTAGTTTTTTTTAGAATCGAGAGCAGAAAAGAATTATCATGGTTTCAACATAGGTAATTTTCTTCAAAATATTAAATAATGTGTTTGTAAAATTTAAAATTTTCTGAACCCGAACTCAACCCACCGCAAGGGCACACTTACCCTACTTACTGCCAAAACAAGATTCTTAAAATGTATCCATGACCACGTTAGCGCTTTCATTCATTGCTGAAATGATAACAAATCATTTTTGCCTCCAAACTTGAAATGCGAGTAACTCAAAATATTGAAATTATTGTTTCAATCTAATTATTTTGTTATAAATCAGTTGGGGTGTATGAGGTTTTGCGCTTATTCATTAACACGTTGTATACTGATATAAATAAGTCACTGAGCCTTGTGCTTCCCAGAGTTTCCTATTGCAACGAATACATTCATTTTTTGTTTACATTTTAGGTAGCATAGTTTAGGCTACCTAATATGTAACTAGGTATGCACAATTGCACATTTAATTTAGATAGGTACTATAGGTTCAATGTAACATTAATTTATGAGCTCGCATAATGTCGTCATCATTTGAATATTTGCGTCAATAAGATGCACATGTGCAGGGAAAGTGCATACCACACGCAACGATATGTAAATATTCCACTACAGGAGACATATTCGCAAAGAAATAATAAACTAAACTGACTGACGTTTATTTATTCTTTTATTAGGTAAAAACAAAAGCTCATCGTACAGGGCTTTCGGCGGGCGTCGTGGAGCCGACCATAACCGATATCAGTAATGCCGGGAGCCAAAAGGAGGTAAACGAAATACTGCTATTTTACGGTAATATGTTACTCTGGGTACGCCCAGAGTAGGTATGGCTGATCGTGATTTTGACTGATATGCAACGAAAATATGCCAAATTTGACCATTGGCTGTTTCGGGTGATCAGAAACAGGAACAGAATCAATGAGGCATTGTCATTAAAAAAAATGTTCAAAGACACTGGAAGGATGGCGTTACAATCGTGCCAATTTAGCTGTCAGATCGAAAGAGTTCAGTGATTTTTTATTCCCTCATTTTAGGGAGCAATTTGTGTTATAATGTGAAAGACGTTATGACTTATGATACTTTGAATTAATCGCGTTTTTCGCGTTTTCGGTACTTTTGCGTGTTTATTGGTAGTGGACAATTTATCCATTGGCAACACCACCTGTCAGTCTTTATACAAACCATAGACAAAAAGTACTTTATAGTATCAATGTGACAGGTTTATCGTAAGTAATTTTAATATAGCCATCTAGTGATTTTTCGATTTACCTACTAGTCTTGGAAAACGTCTCATTCCAAATACAATGGGTTACATGAAATGACATAAATCTTTAAATGATCGCATCAATTCTCCTAGGGTTTTTGATGTTGTTTTCAATAAAATTACCTATTTATAATTCCAAACATCCACATTTTTTATTGAAAAACTTTTTCTTTTAAGTACTTGGCATGTTGATTTTACATTAAATTGGGGTTTATTAAATAGATTCGAGCTTATTTAAACCAAAATATTTTAAATGTACCCACTAATTATAAAAAATACCTACGCAATTAAGCCTCCATCCGTTTATCGGAAAATTTTCAGTTCAGTGTAAAATATTTTTCTGTGTAATGAAAAAAATGCATCTCAATAATTTATGACTTCAACTTGTGATGAAGCTAATTATTATTTATTTTGTTTGTGTTTCTCTATTCCTAATTACTATTCCTAAACCGTTTCAATTGCTACAAATTTTTGGGTACCTACATTTTCGTTCACTTTCATTATGCATTGTATTTATTGAATTTTAAAAATATTTAAGATACACCTTTTCCCCTTGTGGCGGCAGGCCGCCGCGGCCGACCCGTCGCCTTCAGTCGGAAACCTGCGACCGCCCCACTGCTACGTCTCGTTCCCTCGCGTGCGCGAAACAAAGTTATTCTCTTCGTCACACATTTGTGACGATAAGTGGAGTGAAAAATTGCACTGAAAAAATTTATACCCATTCGGAACAGAAAGTTTAGTGCAAACAGATATTTTTGGGTATCGCTTTCACAGTTTCGTTGACTATTGCGCGACGAATTTGTTTTTGTTTGCGCATTTTATGCCGGTACGCTAATTGCTGTTTGCCGAGGTGAGTAAAGTTCATTTTTATAATCTTCTTTTGTATTCGTTAGGATAATAGAAAAATTTCGTACTGAAAGCACTATCTCATTCATTTCCATCCTAATTTAATAAAAACATATCAATACATTCGCTATACGTCACGGTTTTCCATCTGTTCATACTATATTATTATCCTCAACATTAAAATAAAGCAACATGTCTATACCTACACAGTCTACAATTTATTACCACTCGTTAGTTTCGATTTAATTAACCACGGTCATTTTATCATTAAGTGTCCATCTTTAGATCAGAGAACATCATTTATTCCCTTATCCCTGTTCTACAAGTAATAAAAAGCTACCTTTCGCCTTATATCTATCGAGCCTCATCCACCGGCAGAACCTGTTCTAGACCAGATGATAGTTTGTTATTATTTTTTGCCTCAAGGTAGGTATCTCGGCTCCGGTTTTCGTGCTTAAATTCCGAAGTTGAAACTACCGCCTTACGCTGCCGATGACATGATGAACATAAACTTCATGAACTTACTCTAAAGTAAAAGTTTCCGATTTTTTACTCTACCTAGTATTTTAAAAGTTAGTTTCTAGAGTTTTGAGCTTATAATCGCGAGATTCGAGATACAAGCAACGACTTAGTTTGCATGGGTAAGAAGAGCTATCCAACGACACCAATAGATTGAGTAGAAAAAACATTTTTTTTTCCAACACCCTTTTCGTTGCATGGGACCGGGTCGAAAAAAATGTGTATCTTCTTGAATTTCCTGTTTTTGGGTTACTATTATTGTTTTCATGCCAAATTTCGATTCTATAGGTTCAAAAGTGAGGCGGAACACAGAATCGACGAAAGTATACCTCGTTTTGACTACGGAACCCTAAAAAGGTAGATTATGAGGATGGGTTTAATTCTGCATATACTTTAGTGCATTGAAGAAAGAAGATAAACAGAATAATCTAATGCTATTAACTTTACCCACAAGATTCGAGCTTGCATGCTAAGATATAATCCAATGATACCAATAATCGTTCCTAAAGGAAGATCTTCCAGTGCCATGGCTCCGTGTTTTCAACTCTTCGGATATCAGAAATTAATTACTAACGTGAGAGTGATCGGATCTCACTAAATACTAATTAAAATTCTGTCTTCGCTCGAGCAATTCGATTTACTCTAAGATAACAAATCCGGCCAGATGCTCGTCTCCGGATATTCAATAAAACTTTAGTTCAGCCGCGTTCAGGCGACCCGCACCAGGCCCGCACCCGCCCCGCGCTCTCCCCTCGTTCGCCCCACGGCCTATAACGCATTCTTCAAGAGTCTTCTAACACGATAATAAATCTCGTATTGTACTTTAGGGGAACACCCGCGCCTGCCCCGCACCCGGTCCGCACCCGCCCCGCAACCACCAAGCGCTCGCCCCGCGACCGCTCGTCGAAAAACAATACAAGATTTATTATGGTGTCATAAGACTCAAATTGCAAGCAATGCATTATAGGCCGCGGGGCGAACGCGGTGAGAGCGCGGGGCGGGTGCGGGCCGGGTGCGGGGCGCTTGCGGGTCGTCTGATCGCGGCCTCAACTACCTAGTCACAAACAATATTAGATTGTAAGATAATAATTATTTCGTTACCGTTGACGACATTAGTTGTTTTTGAAACGATTGCGAATTAGAAAGACTGCATTGTTCTGCTTATTCCATCATTGTATGTTAAAAAAATAAATGTAATCACAATTATACGAATATGATGTGCAATGTTATACAAAAAATTGATTATTTACTTTTAAAATGTTCAGTATCCCGAAGTCAACAACATCATCCTGTCAAATTAACTATTCATAACAGCTGAGATAAAGATTAATTTTTAGACATTAGTCACACAGCAACACAGTTAGGCGTAGAGTTAGGCTGTTCACAGGAATAAATAAGTCACAAATAACCTATCTTATACTACAGAAGCCAACGTAAACATTTTAGAGAAAGAAAACCAATCTTATCAAAATTACCCAACGGTCAACAAAGACATCCTGCTTGTCAAACTAATCGTCCATTACTCTTCATACTTACATGTGCTTTTTGATAAAAAGAATCCCTCTGACGTTACCCGAAGGACCACTACACAGCCGCAGGAAATAATAAACATGACAAATTACCTCGTCCTATCTTACAAGAAGTGATAAGGCAGGGTAAATGTCCTGGAGACATCCGCCACTTTCGCCTTGTAACTTGTAGGGCAGCTAACTACCTATAGCATGTATGCGGGCAGTGATAACGAGCAGTATATGAGCTGCTTTGGAAATTTTCATATAATGTTTCCGCGAAAATATACAGTGTGTAAGTGAACCATAAAACTGAACAACTTTCACTATGGAGCCTACCTCAGGAGACGCGAAAAAAATCAGCTGTCCCATACAAAACTGCTGTGCCTACTCGACTCAAATGTATGGGACATCTGATTTTTTTTCGCGTCTCCTGAGGTAGGCTCCATACTGAAAGTTGTTAGGCTGTCACTTACACCCTGTATACTTCCTTGTTAGGATAGGTTACTTCCTTCATTTCTCGTTTTTAAAACTGTCGCCATTCCCATTTCGTCCACTATGTCGGTCTTGTGACTGGATTGAATTACATTTCATGTATGAAATTGTCATAAAACTAAAGTAGGTAACTCTCATCAAACTCAGACCTACAACCTATACGATATTATTCTAATTTTAATTTCATCGTTAAAAGCTAGCGACCGTTAAAACATCTGCATAGAATGCTTGGGGGAGTATTAACAAAATGTGTCCAAACAACAGGGTAAACTTCCCCTCCTGATACTTTTGCAGGCGGAATACAAACTGTCTTGTCAGGATTTTACAATGAAACAATGCGGTTTATGCTAATTTGTGAAATTGCGCATTTTATCGAGGATTCGAAAAAAATTTATTAGGTGTCTTCATATATCATATGTATACATACGGTAGTAATATAAAGTTTATGGTATACATACAAATTTAGCGTTCGTGTATGTACCTATAAACATTCTAGAAAAATCTTCCCCGAAACATCTGATAAAAACTTTGACTATTTCTCTGCCACGGTATAAGATCAATTAATCATGTGCATTTACATTCAATTTTATACCTTATCACTAAACGAGACAGCCTACAATTGCGAAACAATAATTTCGAAGATTAGAACGTTTGGGGTTCACGCGAGACTACTTTTCATGATTTTTAGCGTTCAAAATTAGAATCTAAAGTTATGCGGAATAAAATCCAAAGTTGCGGATTTCATCTTACCTCGCCCCCCGCAAAAAGTGGCAGAAATGTTTGTTAGTAGAATTACACGCGTAACTAGTCCACATACCTGTAAGTAGTCGAAGGATAAAAAAAAACGTTTTAAATAATTACCCTAAAAATGCACAGTGTTCCCGACTACGTATCAATTTACACTTTTACACAATTCGTATAGATTGGTTTTTTTTTTTTTTAACGGGCATAGGCCCACCACACATTCCCACCGCTGTAACTCCTGTAAGCCAGGATCAACAGCGGCGACCATTCACAACACTGGACAATGAAGTCCAGCGAGCCCGGGGGATGACTCTAATCTGTCTTGGAACCCGCAATGAATTAATCAAAGAAGATAGGAGGAGTAGGAAAACGAAATATCCGACTTCCCTCCATTGCAAACGGGAGACAGCAATAAGAAGGAAAAAACATGGCTATTAGAGAGCCAATTCAAGAGATCATTTATGGCAGTGTTGAAGACACGACCGCAAAAGCACCAAAAAATACAAAATAAAACAATAGGAACCTAACATTGTACTGAAACTATGTCCTATTTTGCTTCCAGTAATAAGTATGGCAAAAACATCTGAACGCACGGAAGTTATCCCTAGTCGCAACAAGATCCATGTAGTAAGGGACACCAGAAAACGATTTTATTGAGTCAAGCATGGTCTGGCGCTCGGCGTACCAGAGCTCACACTCCCAAAGAATATGATGAGCGGTCTGTTCGAACTCGTTACTGTCAACAGAACATTCACATAAAGGTGACGCAACCAATTTAAAATAAAATAGCTTTCCCTTAAAGTTACCATGTCCAGTAAGAAATTGGGCTACGCAGTGATCTACCTCTAGCCACGCTTTGTCTAGACGATCGCGAACAGATGGAAAAAATTGGTATAGATGTCGACCCTTTGTAGACCCTTGCCACCGTAGTTCCCAGTCTAATAAAAGTTCATCAAAGATGTTGCAATCAAAGTTAAATAATTTACTAATTCTATTTCGGTCGCGAGGTTTTAAGAAGTTATGACTAACTTTTCTTGAACGAAAGTAATTGGCCGCGCGGCGTTGTATTTCCAAGTCTACTGGAACCACCCCCGCTAGAACGGGGAGTGCTTCGGTGCTGACCGTTCTATACGCTTTACACAGGAAAATCAAGGCTAAACGTTGACTTTGAAGTAACTTACGGCGCGCAGCGCCAATAGCCGACCTATCTGCCCAAACGGGGGCTCCATAACACATGCACCCGAGGTATGTTGCGGAATATATTATTTTAAGTGTTTTGTAACAAAGACCCCATGTCGAGGTGGAAATACGCGCTAAACTCAAAAAATTACTTTTGGCTTTCTCTCCTATTGTCTTGATATGATTTACGAAGCTAAAATTACGTTCCAAATGAAAGCCTAAATAGGAAACAGAATCTTTACTTTTAATATTAATGCCTTGAAATTTTATTCGTGGTGGTACTTTCAGGTTCCCTTTGAGCAATAGTTGGAATGTTTTATGCGGGGCGAACTGAAGACGATTTCTGTATCCCCAATCTGTTATTTGCTGCAGGCAGTTGCTAGCCAGTCTTTCGATACCTACTCTAGTATTGGAATGTATGAGCAGGAGACCATCATCGGCGTATCCTATTAGCGAGCAGCTTTGAGGGAAAGGAAGTGTCAGAAAATCATCAAAACCTATATTCCATAAATAGGGTCCAAGGACAGAGCCCTGAGGACAGCCCTGTGTCAGCACTTTGGACACTACATGGTGACCAAGCCTCAACTTTGAAACTCCGTTCGTAAAGTAAGAATAAATAAGCGAGTAGATGTTCCGATGACAACCTCTATTTTTGAGCTTTAGGAGAAGCATTGGCCACCATGCGTTGTCAAAGGCACCCGATATATCAAGAAATATACCGACGATATAGCTATATTCAGATAGCTCTACCGCCTCTCTCACAAGTAAGCACGCGTCTGAAGTCGATTTCCCTATGGTAAAGCCAAATTGCCTGTCACTGAACTTAGGTCCTCCTGGAATTAACCGAGGGACAACGAGGCGTTCCAAGAGTTTACCCAAAGATGGAAGAAGGGTAATAGGTCGATAAGACTTCGGATCATCAGGGGGCTTATCACCGGCTTTGGGGATTATTTTAATGCAACCACGTCGCCATAAGTTTGGAAAAACTCCCCCAGCAATGCAACGGTTGAAAACTGTTAGAATAGACTCACCGGCAACTTTAAAAGCCTCCTTGATCATCCGATTCGAAATCTTATCCTCACCGGAAGCCTTACCCGCCGGCAGAGATCCCACGACATTTCGCAGTTCATCAAGAGACGGTAAACAAGAAGATGGTGTTTCAGGCAATTCAGCAGCTCTCTTTCTTATTTCACGATGATAATCGCTGTCGTTTTCAGGTGAATCATCCGGAATTAGTGAACCTAAAAGAGCAGCCGCCGTCTCCTCGACCCCGATAGTATGGGTGTCATTTACTTTTATATTTGAAAAATATGTAGAAGCAGGTGTTTTGCTAGTTTTACATTCGTGATAAAGAGGAGACCACGGCCCCTCCCTCTCGAGTGCTGCTACCATACGCTGCAGTAATTGTTTCTTAGACAGTTGAACGGCAGCACGATAGTGAGACCTAGCAGTTCTAAGGTCCCCAATCGCATTTACCAGTTGATCCTCCGAGGTAGCATCCGATTTACGTACTTTATTATATTTTCTACGAGCTTGCCTAAACACTCTACGAAGTCTAACTAAGTCATCGTTCCACCAATCACATCTACGTGTTAAGGTTGCACTTGTACGTCCCAAAGCTACGTCAGCACAAAATGTAAATGTTTCAGTCATAACTTCGGCGCACTCAATCGGAGTCAATTCCGACCGAGTAAAACCATCAGCAAGCGAGACAAAGAGTGAGCCAAACAATGACCAATCAGCATTTCTAGTCTTATAACTATAGTTAGGTAATGAAGCAGGCAGAACTTGTTGCGACCGCGGAATATACTCGTACACGATCAGGCGATGATCACTACAAGACGCATCAGGAATGACGCGCCAACAATCTATGCGAACGTCCACATTAGAAAATGTGACGTCAATAGAGGACTCGCCTGAAGGGCTGCTGTATGTAGGTGGTGCATCAGGGGTGTTATACGTATAGAGGTTGAGCTCAGCGATGAACTCTTCCACAGCTGTGCGACGCACAGCGTCAAAGGTACGCAGTTTGCCATGCCATAAGGGAGATGAAGCATTGGTATCAGCTCCTATGATGACCCTACGGCCAGCCAAGGAGTGTAGGACGGATCGCAAATGGTGGAGGTAAGGAGTAGCAGGATCGGCGTGTTGGAAATAACAGCTAACAAGGTAAATTGTAAAGGAAGGGCAGGATACCTCCGCAACGGCGCAGTGCGTAGTAGAGAGATTGTTTAAGGCTGTGACTGTGAAGTTAGCGCGCGGAATGTAAATGCCAGCGAGAGCCGACTTAGATACTTGTAAAAGTTTATTTTTTAAAGCAGTAAGCTGGTACTGTTCCTGAACTAAGACTACGTCTATGTTATAATCAATAACGAGCCTATCTAACTCTAAAGTTGCAATCTTATTGTTATGAAGATTTAATTGGCCTATTATTAGCTTATCCATAGTTGATGCGAGATACAAGATTATCTACTCTAATTTTATACATAGGACAATTTGATGAACCCGAAGCGTGATCTGATGGTTTTTTAAAACATTTGCAAGATGCGCAGACAGGCTTAAAATCACTAGCGCCTTTAGCCATGCATGACCTAGACTCATGAGGCCCCGCGCAGTAGGCACAACAAACGGGTTGAGTACAATGTTTAATTATATGACCGTACTGTTGACAATTAAAACAACGCGAGACGTCTACTTGATCATCGAAGTGACACGTGTCCCAATCGATGAACAATTTTTGCTTGGTATCGATCAAGTGTTTACGAACGGTCGCTGAGACTTCAACTGTTAACCATTTAAATTTCGAGTCACCCCAACGTTTAGTACGCACTATTTTAGTCGTTTTATTAAACTCATCCTCAGTAACGGGTGTTTCATCTAAAATGTTTTGCTGAAAAAGGCACTTAAGAAAAAAGTTATCGTCCATTTCAACCGGAACGTGTTTAACTAAAATGCGAGGGTTGATTTTCTTTGGCTGTTCTATACGGAGACCAGCCTTCGCGATCGCGACATCAGACGAAAGTTTTTTAACCTGCTCTTGATTTGTAACACGCAGAACTACACCAGCCTTAGCAGTCTTTTTCAAACCAACAATCTGGAACCCGTCGGTAGGATCAATAACCTCTTTCAATGCCTTCTTAGTAGCAGAAGACGTCTGCAACTCACCCGCCCTCTCATTAGATGGGTACGCGATGACACAGGGAAGCGGCGTGCGCGACTCACGAACGGCTGGCTGCGCTTTAGGCGCGACCCTGAGGTTCAGCGTTTCCGCATACGAGAGCTTCGGCTTGTTGGCATCTAATGTGGCACGGGTTGATTGGTACTTGGCCAAAACTAAGTCACGCTCTGTTTGAGCTAGCTGAACCTGAAGTTCTGAACACTTAAGAGCAAGCACTCCCACTACGGCAGTAACCATTTGAGTCATATCCATAACGGCTGTTTTATTTGACATATTCAAACGAGAACCCTGATCATTAACAAGATCATTAATTTTAGACAAGTAATCCGACGCGTTAGAAACAAGAGCAGTAAAAGAGAGATTGTCATTCGAGTAATCAACGTTATCATTAACAATGGGCGGCGAACCGCCGTCGCCGCCGACGTTACGACCGGCGATTAAAACACGTTTCTTGGCTGGAGAAAGTTCATTCGGGGTGATGTCCCCAAAATTGCGCTTGTTTGAACTAGGAGGAGAACGAGGCGTACGCTGGCTACGCACAAACGGTTCCGGTTGCCCGCCATCATCTGGCGGTTTACCCGGACGTCCGGACATCATGTAAACTCCGGTTAAAACTATAAAACTGTTCTTTTAGTTAATATTAATTGCAAATATCTAAATTAGTACCCAAACTAAACAAAACTAAAACTAAACTACGGTAATCAGCCTCGATAAACAGCTGATCAGTGATGACGTAAGACCCCGGCCGCTAACGGTTTACCAGCGAGCGCTCGCCGCGCTCCTACCCTCTATTACCTAAAGTGACAAGAAAAAAGTACTTACGATTATCCGATGATTTTATTTATTTAAAACTGTACAATTACCGTGAAAAACTATTAGAAAACCTACACTTTACACAGTCACAGACGTAATCAATGATTTAGGATCACTCACAGCACCAATACGATGTTTTAACCACATAAAATGATTAAATTCGCGACAGCGATACGCAGAGCAACGCACTGCACCGGGCGCGGGGAGGGAAGGGTATAGATTGGTTGCAATAGCTAATTCGAAATTATATTACCATAACATTATCTGCGAATGCGAAGTGCTCATTCACAGCAGGAGTCACCATCTAGGTGGATACATAATAACACCTACTGACATTAGGTACCTCCCCTCAAAAAGCATAACACGGTTCATGAAGTCCGTGGGCCTAGGAAATGACCTTTAGGTCTAGGGTGACAGATACAATAGATCTGTCCAGGTCGCAGTAGCTATTGGTCATTGACCAAGCCCTTATAACCAAATAATAACATAACATTATCTTCTTCTTCCTTCCCATACCCCTTTATTTAGGGTTGGCTCTCCTCGTTCTCAGGCACCAAGGTGTTCTATCTTAGGTTTTCTGTGTCTCCAGCTAATGCCTCCAAGTATATCCGATGTAATCCATGCCTAATGTAATCCATGGTTACGGTTAACCACCTCGTGGCTAGCGGGCGTCCTCTGCCTTTCTTCTTCTCTAGTCTCATGCCGAAGCTCTTTTCAAGATAACATAATCGCTGCTGAAGCTTTGTAATGATTGGCTCGTGTAACCAGCTCGCTTCGAATTCTCCCGGAAAGGAACGATCCTTATATTTCATTGAATTTAGGTGAAATCGTTTTAATTTCCGATTCGTATTAGACTAAATAGTGCAACCGTTCGAACACTTAATTACCAAACCAAAACATCCATCGCAGGAAGTACTTAAACAACATTGGGAATATTAGAATCGAGCACACCTGACGGTTGTGGGGGTGGAGTTATAAATAAATCGCTAATTTAGACGGGACCGGGCCATTCGATGACCGTGTTGCAGTACATTGCCACTCGGAACTTCTAACTAAAATGCTCTCGAAATAATAACTACCTATTTCGAAATCGCGAAAAAAAATCAGCTGTTCCATACAAACCTACCCAACCTGAATGTATGGGACAGCAGATTTTTTTTTCGCGATTTCAATATTGATCACATAGAGAAAGTTTTTCAGTTTGATGGTCTGATCATCCCCTTAAAATAGTTTCACCTAATTTAGTTAGACCTTATATATGGAAAAATAGTTTAGAAAATCTAGTTATTTTTGACGCGGCATCTAGATTTTCTAAACAATTTTTCCCTATATATACAAAGTTACTTAGTAGCGTCTACGCGTATTGTGCGTCAAAGTTTTGTATAAAATTGACCCCTCTGCTATTGATAAGTGATATACTTAGACTTATTTTGACTAATAATTTATAAATGACGGCTTGATGACAAAATGCTTGAAAATATCAAAACACAATTAAGTAAGTTTAATTTACGTTTTTAATTGACCTTACACGTTTGTGGACACAATAGGTACCTACCTAAATTCAAACGTTTTGCTTGTCACTGTTTTTTGCAGCAACTAGGTAAGTATGTACTAAAATGTTATGTCCTCACCTAAGCAAATGGAAAATTTTGAAGAAGGCTTTAGCGTTTTAAATAGACATCGCACATAAGAGATATCCTTGAATGTTTTCAATTATTTTAAATCGATATCTATAATCGTTTTATTGTGCTGATTACCTTGTTTTCATTTTGCATCCAAGTTTATTCAAATTGAATTGGTAAAGATGCAGATTCACATCGTTTAAATAAATAAATTTTTATTCGGGAAACCAACAGTCAAATTACAAACGAATGGTTACAAACTATGAACATAGAATAGACCAATTACAGGAATCCGCTAATGGTAATTTAAAATTAAATGAAAAAGTGCTTGCAAAGCTCATACAATAAAAGCTACCTATCAGAAGGTAGGTACGCTAAAATAACAACAAATGACAAGAAGAAAGTATATTACTAGAGGTAAAGACTCAGTCTAAAGAGCTTTACCAGTTATGCCCTTCTTAAACTGTGCCAAAGATAAACAAAATATTTAAGGTTGTATAATACAGTAGTTCTATACATATATATATTTATTTATGAAATTTTTTATATTAATTAAGTAGAAATTACGAACTATTATCAAATAAAGATTAAAAAAATTGTCTCGGGCGGGACTTGAACCCGCACCCGGGACGCAACAGATTGAAAATTTCGTTCTCTGGGTAGTGGGCTTGGTGGCGAAATTGGATATTGCAGTTCGGGTTCAAGTCCCGCCCGAGACAAATTTTTCAATCTTTAATTTGATTCGAAATAGCATAACATGTCTGTAACATGTTTAAAAATCAATAATATTTGATATTATCAAATAATACTCAATTTTTGTACAAATTTAATACAGTGTGTATACAAATAATATGTATACACACTCATAACTTAATAAGAATTTAAAAGAAAGAAAACTTACGCTAAATAAAGTCCATTTTAGTACTAAAAAGTCAAAATACAAAATATTGTTGGATTCGTTAATAAAGTCAATAGTAGTCAGTTAATAGTATCATTATGAATTGTTTAGAGGATCTAGCAAAAAAAAATAGCTAATTATAAATTATTTACCTTCAACCTGTATTTTTACTGGACTAATCCGTTAAGACGTCACTCGAATCAACACAAATTCGTACATACTGCGCGGACATAAGGGTTCTGACAGGGGATGAGGTTAAACAGTTTGTAACTACAATCACTTCCTAATAGTCAAATTGATGACATACAAGGATAGGATCTTCGAAATCACGTAAAATGCGGTCATACATTCAAGTTTAGCAGGTGTGTCGTGCGATACGGTACCGGTGACATTCGGCAAGACCGGAATTCTGTCATGTCAAATTTATGCTGGTTGCGACACTCTGGCCGGGGGACCAATCGGCAAAACTGAATACGTAAGTGTGGCGAAATGTGCCCTCTTTTGATCTAACACTTCACTGGTCTTTACCGATGTCTAATCATTCAAACTTTTTATCTTTCCACGGCTATTTAATTTCATGGTAAGCACCAATTTAGTCCCAAGGAAATTAAGTGCACTCTCTTATTACTTTTCAATCTTCGACGGTGGTCTCATTTTTATCAATTTGTAAACTGTAATATTAAGCCAGGATTCAGCGGCCTTAATAGTTTAAGTAAAAACAATCGAACCCATTTGTCATAAAGCTGTTTTCACGTTGTCAGCGCTGGCATCTGAGAGTATAGAATGTAGGAGCACTGAACTTTGTTGCCTTCCGAGGTTGTCTTCCCCGCACCTGAGGTTCACTCACACAACCATCAGTTCCAAGCGTTTATAGTTTCATTTCAAGATAACTATCACGTGCTTATCATACATTATTATTTTCAAAAAGTTAACACGTATGATAATGAGATTTTTAACCTAACACAAATGATGAGAAACTCTTTAATTGTTTTACCTATGTGATTTCTAATTCTAATTAAGCAGTTTTAATTTATACAATTTGCTAGTGACGCAATTTTAAATGGCATGGCTACACCAAGCACTTAAACAGTTAACAAAATCTAAATATTACACATTCTTGATTCGTAATTTATTTTTAAAATATTTTCAGCAAGTCATCAAAGTAATCACAATATAAATTATAGGATCCTGTACCAAAAATAAACAAGTCAAAATTTTATGGTATCAATTTTCTGCTACATTATACTGAGATAGTTCCACGAAAGAAAAACCATTAGCGGCACTTATGATATAATTACGACTTTATTTCTGGAGAGTCACTGGACTTTTACGGCAATCTCAGTGACTATTTTTAATACTGTGGCCGTCACGCCAGCCACATCACACATAGTGACGAAATAACGCTTTGACATAGAGCCGGTTGAGATAATTATCAAAAGATTTACAAATTAGTTCCACCAAAACAAATTACTTAATTGTGATTTAGCTTTGATGAGCACTTATGACGATATAACAATTATAACGATTAATAAACTTCGTTTACATTTATAACCTGCTATTTGGGTTGAAGACACATCTGGCAACTATCTAGCACTAAACAATAAAAATAAAAACATAATGCTGCATTCTGAGCGTCGTCGTAATTCTAGTTTGCTGTTCTGTACCATATAGTTTGTGGTTAATAATAATAGACTAAAGCGCAGGTGCAGACGGGATGGGAACCAGAAATATAAGCTACGACCGTCTATAAAAAAACGTTCAATGATATAAAAATCTTAACCGTGTAAAGCTTATTATAATAGACTAGATAGGTACCTACATAAAATCTGAAAACGTGAGTAAAGCTGCATAATAATTTAGTCGCACAATTAAGCGACACTAAGCCACAATCTGAGTGTAACTAAAAAATAAAACAGGTCTTGTAATTGCAGAGCTTTCCACAATAAATAGCCGTCGTTAAGCTCGGCACAAGGGCCATTATGTCGGGAACCTAACTACACGAACGAGCACAACCCTACGAGAAACATAGGGAAACCACTTGGACCCTCGTTAGTGGTTTCTTACACTAATTACTGCACAAAACACTTGTAGACTTAAATACCTACGAAATATTAATTGCATGGTCGGATTACCGTATCTAATTTATTCACGAATACGGAAACAACTCTAGTTAAGTATGATTTGACTTTGAATTGTTTCTCGGCACGTATCAATGAACCTTAGTGACTCAACATCTCTGTTCATATTTTAAAATGAAGGCGTAAGCAGGAAGTAAAGGTACCTGCCAACCCCAAGCATTCAATCGACCAAATCCATAAAAAAACAAGGGTTTTCGAGTAGTTTCGACCGAGGAGTCCTACGGATTGCGTCAAAAGATTTCAGTAACCAAAATAACATGGGAACTAAATTGTGCATTTAAAACGAGGTTAGAGCTGCTGTTGATTGTTTGAGTTAATTACTGTACAACAATAACATTCTTCGGTCCAAATATGAAAAGATTTGAATATAATGTGTTGGTTGCCCAGACAATTGTAGCAACTTTAATGGTTGGTAACCTTGATGGGTCAAGTGACTACCTGTCAGGTAAGTTCGTCATAAGAACTGTACGTGCTGCGGTTTGTATTGCCATTCAACCCTGAAATACTATAGAAATGTCTAAAGACTTTGATGATCAGTAAAAACAGCATAAAGAATCGTACATGCGGATTTTTTACTATAATAGCCGTAAAATACGGCAACGTTGAAACATAATTTCAAGGTCTCATAAAGACTGCGAATCCATGCAAATGTTTTATGCTAAAACGTGATGGTACAAAACGCTCTGCTCGGGTTTTATGTCTTTTGTTCACGAAACTGTTTAATCCACCACATGGTAACAAAGCTTTTACAAACACCCGTATACAATTTCATTTGAAACAATAACTTCCTAAAATAGTATTTCATAAATCTATTCACGATTCTAGGTACAATGTGTTTAGAAGTTACAAAGTTAATATTAGTACCTACCTTACCTACCTTGTTCAAATTAGAAATAAATACATTTTATTGAAAGTCAAAATTAGATTCAAATTAATATCACATAGAATAGCTTTTTGACGTAAATTTTTTACTCTACCGCCGCGTCGGAAGGTGTTCTGTTGAGAGAAGATGCGGCCAGAAACTCTACAACACGCATCTTTTAAACAAAACAAAATATACAAAGTACAATTTAAATACAATATTGCATTACATGGTGTAGCATTGTCAAGACCAGACATTTTGGTTTTTGGTCATTCAAATAATCATCGATTTTACAGTTGCCTTTTTTACAGAGGACTTGTTTAACATGGGACTTAAACTTTTTGTCTGGCAAGTTTAGAATATCCTCTGGTATCTTATTATAATAGCGTATACAGCGCCCCATGAAAGATGTGTTGACCTTACTGAGTCGAAAATGTGGGAATACTAATTTATTTTTATTTCTTGTATTGTTATTATGAACGTCACTGTTTTGGGAAAGTTTTAGTTTAGTATTTATTTATTTATTAACAATAATTTACATATTAATGAAATAGAATTGTATTGTCATTGTAAATAAATAAACACATATCCCAAAATACATTAAATTAATGTAAGTTTATCTCCACCTAAGCGATAAAAAGATAATACCATGACATAAGTAGTATATATTTTTTACTCATCCCAGGAATATAACGTTGGAAGGTTTTCCTTATAACCTTGCCCTTTCGCGCTCTTATAAATCAGCCTCATTGATGTAGGTAATTCCCAGAACCAGAACAGGATTCTGTGGGTCATTCTGAATTAAACATAACCTACCTTACTTCCGTCCAAGAATTCCCTAAAGATTACACCTGCGTTTTTTCCCTTTTTTTATTCCTAAGGAAGTTGTGTCTATGGCGAGTTTCTTTTACTTCTTTATTAAATTTCCTAAGGTATATCTACAGGGTGAAATTGATCATTAGCATCTTTTTAAACTAAGAGTCTACTGATCAAACTGAACAACTTTTACTATGGGGGCAAACCGATCGGACCAAAAAAAATTAGCTATTCCATACTAAACTGCAATGCATACTCAACTCAAATGTATGCAACAGCAGTTTTTTTGTTGTTGCTCCGATCGGTTTGCTCCCATTGTAAAATTTTTTCAGTTCGACGGGTAGACTCTTAGTTTAAAAGGATGCTAATGATATAAATTTTTACCCTGTATATTGCTTTACTTATCTATTCTAGTTAATAACTCGATGGTAAATGCCAGTTATGCAGAAGGGTGTCATAATATAACAGAGGTAGAACTGTGAAGCGGAATAGGCGCGATCGATATTGTAGGTAATCCTATTGCTGGCCATTCCCCTGACACTCCAGGAAGTGACCCCACTTAATGGAAGAGTGAACTCAATAAGCCTTTATTTTTCCCTCTATTCGCTCCACATTTCTCTTCGGGAAAAATTTCTCTTGTATCGGAATATAGGAGAAACTTTTCGTTTTCCATGGATGGTTGAATGTGATGAAATGTATTGACATTCCTCCATTATTTCGGTACAGAGGATAAAATTGGTATTTATTTTTTATTAGAAGTGCTCTTTTAGTATATAAGCGTCAATTGCCTGTAATTGATTCCTTTTTGGTAATGTCAACATAAAATGTGGTCATTTCAGTTTAGGTACATTACGCATCATCTTTTAAAAAGGTATCTTCAAATTGTAAAGAATTACAAGGTTGTCTGTTCATGGTGTAGTTTGAACAATTTGCAATGCTACTGTTTGTTGTCCAGCACGTTTTCTCACGAAACTGGACACGTATAGTATGTAAGGTAAGACAATGCAAGGTGTCAAACAACTACACATTCTGACGAATTAGCATTAAGATGTGTCACATTACCATTACATGCCTTGTTTTACGATGTCAAGATGGTGCTACTGACAAGAAATGACGATCATTTGCTTACTATTGCATCGTAATAATAACGCTTAGTATTACATAACAAAATGTTTCAAAGAAATCAAAACTGGTTAACGGAAACATTTAGGTGATGTTGTCTTTATTGGATACAAATGTGTGTATGATTTCAGCTGTATTTTCAGCTGTATTTTCCAAGGCGAGTTTCCCTAAGAAAAATATTCAAGCTTCAATTTTCCGTGGGATATTAGGATAATCTTGTTCCTAAATCAAGTTTGTTCAGGTGCGAGAAATCCCGCCTGACTACGTATCGCGAATCGCGACTTTTGCATTACCAGCTCAGCCTCCTTCGATTGTCTAGTTTACGAGAATTACATTACAGTAACAGTATGTAGTAAAGTTGTCTGAGTTGGTTGTGAAACAGCAATGGAGATACGTTGAATCGATAATATTTTGATGATATGCTCGGAACTGGCTATCCGACCGGACCGCTTCGTGGTGGCGACAAAATAACTTTAGATCAGTTGAACGCGGTATTTTCATCGAAGTGAACGCATCAACGCACGTGGCTCTTCTATATTCCATCAGATTATAAACACAACAGTTTTCTGTCAAGTGAATTGTTTTGTAAACATCGGATTTCACAAAATTACTCTATATCGTGTTATGTGGTGGTGGTCTTGACGAACAACTATTTTATGGATCCGACACCAGTTGAATATTGAAGGTAGGCTTCTTCTTACGATTCCTTATTTCTAATACAATATATTTTTGAAACAGATGATGATGATGAGACAGATGCTATTTATTTATCTAAACCTGTGATACTGGACAGGGCTTCGGCATTGTGGTGGATATTCCGAATATTATATTTACTTTAGGAATATAGTCGTAGTATAGGTACATTCATGCTTATAGTTTATTTATTCTAAATACTATATTTATCAGTCTATTGTTATAGTTTTACCTGCTTACTTCACTTAAAGGTTTACCTGAAGTTGAACGGACAACAACCTGTTATTTATTCTTAAGATCGTGAAATAAAACAACATTTATTAAAGAGACAATTTTTGTCACTATTCACGTGAATTAAAGGTTACTTTTATTTTTTCAATTAATAATTGAGTCAATGTTTTACATTATAGATACAAACATTAATAAAATTCAATAAATCTACCTCTTTGACTACTAATATAGGGACTAGTTACGCCCGTAATTCTACTAACATTTCTGCCACTTTTTGCGGGGGGCGAGGCTACATGAAATCCGTAACTTTGGATTTTATTCCCATAACTTTAGATTCTAATTTTGAAGGTTACAAACTTTGACTACTTTTTATAAGGTCGAGTTTTGCGGTAGCATTTTCCCTCTGCTACGGTATAAGATCAATTTGATCATGTGCATTTACATTCAATTTTATACCTTATCACTAAACGAGACAGCCTATAATTGCGAAACAACATTTTCGAACTTAGAATGTTTGGGTTTCACACGAGAGTAGTTTTCATGATTTTAATCATTCAAAATTAGAATCTAAAGTTATGGGAATAAAATCCAAAGTTGCGGATTTCATGTTACCTCGACCCCTGCAAAAAGTGAGTGAAATGTTTGTTATTACAATTACAGGCGTAACTAGTCCTCATATACGTAGTCAAAGGTTACAAATCATGAAAAGTAGTCTCGCGTGAACCCCAAACGTTCTAAGCTCGAAATTATTGTTTCGCAATTATAGGCTGTCTCGTTTAGTGATAAGGTATAAAATTGAATGTAAATGCACATGATTAATTGATCTTATACCGTGGCAGAGGAGAAATGATACCGCAAGGCTAGTCCTTATAATAAATAGTCAAAGATCTACCTATTACTAATATCGTTGCCTATTGAAAAATCTCAGGTTATTTAAATATATGTAATGTTATGAACAGCATATCACCATTTAAAAGAATAACATTAAAATAAATAACTTTGTACATGTTTGGTATTTTCCGATTTATATTAACTATCTAATAACTCACAAAAACAAAATTAATTATGCTTTTAAGTTCGGGCCAACATCTTATTTTGATATTGACTCTTAATTAATTTCAAATGACATGTTAATTAATATCCTGGACATATATTTTCATAAGACCTCAAAAAATGTGTGTGTTTCCCAAAAAGGAGTTTGAATGTGTTTAGATCCATAATTATTCAGTTGTATATGCTATCAAGATGTCATTACTGACTATATAAATAATCATTAAAATGTTGTTGTTTTATTACCCGATTACGGCGAAGCGAAAAGGAGGGTTATGATTTTTTGCTTATTTATTTTAACTAAAAAGAACTTCTAGTCCTAAGTTATGTAAACCATATTATACTATTATGTATTCTGAGTAAATATAATACAATTAATTAACAACAGTTAAACAAAATAGTGACATTAAAAAAAAATACACATAAGTTAGTTTAGAATTGAATTTATTTTATCAAGCATTTCAATACCAATAAACCTAACATTTTAATGGAGATTATTGTCGAACTATCCATAAAGGTAATTTTTTAATGCACCATGATGGTCGAAGTGCATCTGCATTCCATAGCATGATTCATAACAATAACAATCATTATAAATCAATATGACGAATTGCTCAACGTTAATCGAGTAATCTGTATTTTATTGATAAATTTGAAGTATAATTTTTTAAGAATATGATGATAAATGTTGCTTTGTATCGGAATATATCATAGGATTCTTATTGCTTATATCAACTGTTTGGAATTCACCCGGATTTAAAGTGCAGTTAACCATTCGAGGTCTCGGTGTGGTCAGACTTCTTTACCTATACCAACAAATATAATATATAATAGCTCTAGTATGAGTTTACTGGTAAAAAATTTACTTATGGAATGGATGCCTCGATAGTAGATTACACACCGAGGGCAGGAAAGTAAGAAAGGCCTTAGATGTCATGTAGCCGAGGTCAACAAACATGCGATCTGAGGCTTTCGTATTTACTGCCCGAGGTTAGTACACTATTTTTCACCCCGACGGAGGCTAAAAGCGGCAAAATCCTTTAGCGCAGCGGGACGAAAGTTGACGCTTTCCGCCCGGAGAGGTGAAAAATTGATTTTTGAACTTACTAAACTTTGTAATTTAACTATGTATTAAAGCTTTTCTTCAATAAAATTTTTGACTATTTGTATAAGATCTGTTAGTTCAGGTAGCTCCACAATGAAACACTACTCACTTTACACCAGAGCCACTTTAAAGAATTTATCTTGTGTCAATTACTTACTATACACGATAATTAAAATTATTAAATGTATAATAAGTGGATAGTTCTGGTAATACAGGGTCTTAATATGCTGACACGTTTTTAACGGAATGAAAAGACCATGAAACTGAACAACTTTCTCTATGGGAACAACATCGAAATCGCGAAATAAAATCAGCTGTCCCAAACATTTGGCTTGAGTAGGTGTGGAGTTTTGTATGGACGAACTGATTTTGTTTTTTGCGATTTCGATGTTAGATAAAGTTGTTCAGTTTGATGGTCTGATCATCCCCTTAAAAAAGTGTCAGCATATTAAAAAGGACCCTATATATTTTCCAAATATTAAAAAGAAAATCCTCAATTATTATACATTTGAACAAGGTACATCCATTTGCAAAAAGAGCAAAATCTTTCAAAATGGCATTTTATTTTCGGTGTTTCATTTTGAAGCAGCCATGCTGCTCAAATTGTTTGATCGTATCTCGTATCTGGTTTTTGTTTTTCTGACATCACTTGTGTCATTTTCTAGTCACCTTTCCTCTTTCTGTTTACGTAAAGAATTACGACAAAGTTCACGTATCTACACTGTGCGACATAATAATTCTGAATATTATATAAGTATCATTTGACATACAAAAACGATTCTAATCGTTTGGAATTTAAAATAGATCATGATTTAAAAGCTTATCCGAGCTCCATTCGTTAGTTGAATGTTAGTTTATAATACCAACACCCGTATTCTCTTTGAGATTTTATGCACTCGAGTCGACCTTCATTCTGTCAATACAATTTGTGTGTCGAAAACGTCCCTGACTCGACGTAGGAATTCTCGAGGAGACAACAAAGAATACCTGCAGGTATTAGTTACAGTTACCTCGCGATTCAAAAACTCACTTCTATCCAGCCCCCTTTGCTGTCACAACAAATTATATAATTATGTCACCATCTCATGTCATTGTGCTCCCTGATACAGGAGAGACAGAGGTGGGAATGATTGATGAACCAAACATCTTGCAAACAAGTTGTTTATAATGCCATATTGTTCCGTTGAATCTAATACTTATCACACACCGGTCTCCGTACCGTACAACCACTGTCAACGTACCGGCCACCCTTGAGCCAAAAGGTATTGTACGGGAGGAAGGCAAGAGACCAGACAGGATGTCTCTCGTCCCCTGGAAGATGGGTCGGGTGCTGGTGTGGGATGCCACCTGTGTGGACATTCTGGCGCCGTCCCATCTACGGGGAAAGAGCAAAAGAGTTGGCTCGGCGGCGGAATTTGCCGAAAAGGCAAAATGCGGTCATACAAGGGTATCGGCACCCAATACAAATTCATAGCATTCGGTGTCATTCAAACCCTTGGTCCGTGGGGTCCCGGCGCCCAGGCGCTTTTTAAAGAACTGGCAAAGCGCCTGGTAGACTCGACCGGGGATCCAAGAGCTGGCGCTTTCCTCGCTCTACGGATCAGTTTAGCCGTTTAGCGAGGAAAAGCTGCCAACATCTTGGCTACCCTCCCGCGCGGTCCAAACCTGCACCATATTTTAGGTTAATTTAGTTTTATTTTCACAATATTTTTATTAATTTTTAATGTACCTACTTACCTTTCTTTATTTGTGTTTAATAAATTACTTATCAATTATCTTAAATAGTTACGGATCCGAATTAGGTTGGGTTTTAGTACGAACTCGTGATAAATCCACGAACGAATTCATACAATGTATATAAATATAAAAATGTATATTTTTTTAGATAGGTAATTACTTATTGATAGTATACTTCGATGGTGTTAAAGTTGTGAAAATATATAGGTACAACAGGTATGATTATGTAGGTAACATGTTATTGTCTAGTTTCTGTTATTGTATCATCGTTGAATAAAATTGAATCACTTCAAACAAAAGTGTAGTAAACAATAATCACAATTGGATAAAATGAATAAAACAATTCAATTATGTGATGAAATTCTATTAAATGCTTTTACTTTTCGCAATTCAAATGTATGTATGTAATGAGGACGCGAGACTATAAGTTCAAACCATAGCTTAAACGCTTCATTTACATCTTGCGGCTAACTGGAAATCGAAAAGTAGCACATCTGTGATTACTTCGCTACGAGACTAGAATTTGCTATCTAAACATTACGCGAATTAGGCTCCTAAGCCTAATTCGCGTAATTTTCAGATGTCAAAGCGCGGTCAGGACTGAAGGAGTGAGGTCCCGGTATTAGTGAATCCATATTGACGACTAAGGCCGGATTCAACCAAACTTTGATTTATAGAAGAGTAACTATAGAAGGAACAATTATACTCCTAGTGTTAACTCCGAAATAACTTCATTTGTTTTTTACCACACTAAACCCATAGGTACTAAAAGAACGAATGTACAATCCATCTAAAGAAAGAGGTCGTTTACTTATTGCAATGTGAGTTTATACAGTTTTAATTTGTTAGGTTTCTTTTTATTTTATTTTTTTTAATTATGTGACATTAACATTTCATTAGTCTCGTTACAAAAGTTTTACACCGACAAAATTGGCCTTGTAAAATTTACTCTTCAACTTATTCATAGATTAGGGTTGGTAAAACGCAAAGTCAGTTTACTCTAAAGTAACCGGCGACTTAATCTAAGAATAAAATTTACTCGCGTTTGGTCGAATCGGGCCTAAGACAAAAATAACATTCATACCTTTCCACAGACAGATTTACTTGATTATAATTACCTACTCATCAACAACTTCAGGTACCGGGGATTGCAATCCCGGTAAAAAATCGAAAACACTAACTCGCTTGATTCGCAGTGTTTATTGTTAGTATGATTCCAAGCTATAATGCTCATAATTCATTCTGGCCTTGTGTCCAGCGTGATCGTCTCATTTATTTTGAGTTATGTTCTTACGGTTTTTTCTATTCATATCTTAAAAGTGCGACGTAGATTTTACGTAGCTATAATTATAAATTAAAACTAATATTTAACGCACGTGTTCGCAAATTCTTTTACATAATAAACGTAATAGTTATTTAGATATTGTCACGTCTTTACTCTCTAATCGTAATACGATCTTCTTTGTATAATATGGGAAAGCGAATGAAATGGATTACGTATAGTGATGGTATCATCTGTCAATATAATCCGACACTGGGTATCCACATTACTTTCACTGAATGTCTGTGTATCTAATCGTTCTAGATTACGCTAGTCTCACTCGGGCCACTAATGACAGCCACTGTGGTAATACACTTTTGCCTGAAAATTGAGTGCAGTGAGACACTCATTATCATCATCATATCAGCCATTAAACGTCCACTGCTGGCCTTTGGGGGATTTGCCATAATCGCCACGCTTGGCAGGCGGGTTGGCGATCGCAGTTGGATTGAATGTGTGTACTCAGAGGATGCTGCTGCCCATCTTCTGGTAGATCTCTTAGTCGCCTTTTACGACACCACGGGAGGAAATGGGATGGTGCTATTCTTAGCCGACACCACACGGACACAGTGAGACACGGAACCTTTGAAACTATAAATAATTTGAAATAATCCTAATATTATTAATGTGAAAGTATGAGGATTTTAAGATGTCAGCAGGCACGTATCCCTATAGCTGGGTTTTTCTACGAATACCCCCCCCCCCCCCCCCCCAATTAATGTCATCCCCGAAACAAAAGTTTGGGATACGTGCATGATTGGCAGTTTCTGACTCAAGAGTAAATAGATTTGGATGATATACATATAGGATACTTTTTAATGTCTACACAGGTGATGTCATGAGCAACAGCTAGTATGGTCTCAGAAGTTGTAACGAGGGTTACTTATACCTATGAAACAAATAATAAATTTTTAAGCACTTCATTACGTTTTCAAGAAAATCACTAATTTACCCTATATTAATATGGTAGAAACAGAAAAACACCACTTTTTAAACGATTTTATTTAAGTCTTGTGGTTGGACTGGGTTGGACCAATGATAGGTAATAGTAAAAATATCATTGGATAGACGTATCTATTTCGTAAGCGGCATGTGTGCGTCGACATATACATGCAATAATAGCAAAAAGTATATAAGATTGTTATCTGCTCCTACTTAAAACAGTATCATCACGTTTAATGATAATAATGTTGTATTATCAATATCATACATTTAGAAGCAACGCTCTTCGCAGTGGGCTGTCTACTTGGACGAGTGGTTTATTCGTCCAAGATTGTCAAACACTCATTTTATACATACAAAATAATCTATATTTCATTATACAAAAACCGGCCAAGTGCATGTCGGGCCACGCGCAGGGTAGGGTTCCGTGGTTGCCCATCACAATATATGGACTATTACTCGTAAACTTGTAAAGCCTACTTAGCGGTTATAGTTTTCCTTTTAATTTTGATATACTACTGCCGTGCATTTTTTCACATGTCCAGAAACAACCGTTTGGCTGGCAGAAGGGGGAAACTTGAATCAAACAAAAAATTCAATTTTAATACTTAATATTTCGCTAACGGATCCCTTAATCGAAAAATCTAAAAACCAACACGTGTAGGTTAGGCACCCTAAAAACAATATTTTTCTAGATTTTATTTCACCACTTTGTCGGCCTGATGAATATGTATACATATGCCAAATTACAGCTTTCTAGTATTAAGCGTCTCCAAGCGAAGCCGCGGACAGATAGACGGACAGACGGACGGATATGGCGAAACTTTAAGGTTTCCTTTTTGACTTCGGAACCCTAAAGACTAAGACTTCCTGAATTTCTTAAACACAAAATCATTTTTCTGTATTCATAATTTTTTAAGTGATTGTTATTGTGTCTAAAAAAAATCTAGAAGAGATTTGGTTATATTTTACATCCTCATTTGTATCCATTTATGACATAACCTACGGAAGGCTATAAAATTTTCATAAATAAATAATCAACCTATTAACATAGTATTAGTAACACAAAATACTTTAAAAGATTCTCTATTGGCTTTGTGTAATCAGCTGTGCAAAGTCCAAACCGACGAAGAATATGAAATTTTAAAGTGTATCTTAGTAGACATTTCACTGGAAAAAGCAATTTATAATAATTATTATACTCATTACAACGACCGCGATCCAATCAACGGTAAATCTAGGTTAACAATACTAAAGGAAACGTCAAAAAATCGCGGTCTGCGGTGGCGGTTGCTAACTTCTATCTAGTAGTTATAGTAACTATTAAATAATATAATACAATACAATACAAATCATTTATTGCAACCATAGGTTTATAAGATGTTATATAGTGATTGATTACAGTACATATGGACCCTGCTAGGGCACTGCAAATCTTACATCTATAATTAAAATCATACGCATTGAAGTGAATTTATACAAGAAATCTGTGCTGTGCTTTAATCTGTGCTATTAGTATGAGATTTCTGGTTTACTGGCAATTTTACCACATGAAGACAATAAAATGTTCTTCATTCTGATCTGGCGTGCTGTTGTGAAACATGCCAACGAACGATTTGTTTTTGAAAATTCTTGACGATTTTGGTTTTCGAACATGGATTAAAATAACAGATTCGCAAGTTAAATCTAAATTTATTATTATTATTTTTTTTTTATACGTTTTTTTATTTTATTTATTTATTTTAGAATATTTTTCATAACTGTTTTCTTCTATATTGATTTTGAGTCCTGACACATGCATTAAACAGAACATCAGAACCATAGCGCGTGATTTCTTTATGATCAGAACCATAAACCATGCATATCTTAGTTAGACAGAGAGAGATCGCTTTACGACCGCATCCCGGTTCATTTTAAACCGTACTTTAACGGATTAAAGTTCAATTAGCTTTGATAATAATTATTTATCGTAATTGTTTACAATACAATTAACATTATAATAAGCAATTATTGAAAATTGATTAGTTTGACTAAGTTTATTATACTATGTTTTCTATGTATACTTATCTAATATTCGGTAGGTACTTATTAAATACCAAGAGCGATATTTATTTATATTCATGCAGACACGATAGAAGAAGAATTGTAATAGATTGTATTGTAATATAGAATCCTATAGGAGCAACTGTTGACATGACATTATATACCTCAATTAGGCTTGATCCCGTTGACCTAATATTCTGATTAATATTATTGTTGTGGGCCTAAACACTTTCTGAATATTTTAGTCGAATAATATACTGGCCGCGCGTCGGACGAGTAACATATTATAACGTCACGCGACCAGCTTATATTGGTTTTGTATAGCTTGATGTAACGCCCTGTGTACATCGTTTCTTATATAACATACATTACACCTACAACAACTTATTTTATATAAAACTGGTATTTCTGTTTGTCATGGTCCGGGGCAGTGAACTTTGTTCGTGCTCATTCGTTCCTCATTAGTTCCGAGTTATAGCTATTCAATTAAAAGATTAAAATAAAGTGAATATTACCGATTATCTCATAAAGTTCAATGGATAGTTTTATAGCTATATTAATGAGCAGCAGGCATCGTGGATGTCCACATTGTGGTTTGAGTACGAGTATCCTAGCTTATATCATCATCATCATCATCAGGTACTAGATCGCTTCAGGAGATCTTATTATTATTACGATCAAAACTATAATATACTAAGCTGTTATATTAATATTACCAGCAATATAAGGTCTAACAAAATTAGCTGAAACTATTTTAAGGGTATGCTCAGACCTTCAAACTGAACAACTTTCTCTATGGGACCATTATGGAAATCGCGAAAAAAAAATTTGATGTCCAAGCTTTTTCTTTTTATTTATTATGTTTAATGAATATACTGGAAGTGAGCAAATTTAAATTATAAGTAACTTTAAAGGTAGGTAAGTACGTAACTAAAGTAGGATTAGTCTAATTATAGATATTTATTATAGATAATTGTAGTTAGTATTATAGATAAGCAAATAGATTTAAATGAGTGTAAGTTATATGGATACACAGATAAAAATGATAATATACTAGATACATTTAGGTATAATTGGATACAGTTGGTAGTAAATATTAAACATAAGTCACATAGAAAAGTTCAAGCTGCAAATAGGTGGTCCTTAAAGAGTTTAACTTTCTTAGCTCCACATTATTTAAAAACATTTTACTATTCATCGCAGCGTTCTTAAGTCAAGAAACTTCAGATGGTGCACCGCAAACAAATTTTCATTTAGTAAATCTCCATGTTTGCCGTGAAGTTTCACAACTGGTATGACAAAGAGCCCTTGTGAATATTTCATGGTTTTGAAACGATATTTTCTCGGGAGTTAAGACTTATTTCCTAAACAAAAGACAGAGCTTCTTGCTTCTTTGAATATTCATCAGCAAAGATACTAAACAGTGAAGTTGCTGTCAATAAAGTTAAAATTACACCTCGTTACCATATGCACATAAGTAATTTTAACGGGTAAGGACATACTTTGAAACAATATTAACATGAATCGTTGTTTGAGGGGTTTTTTGTTTCACATTATAGGATTCCAACGATACGACACAAAATATAATATAATTTCATTGTTGAATTACAAATATCGTTTAAAAATAAAAGAATAAGTTATAGTACAGCGAACTGTCACCGTATCGAATGCATTAATACACAGAATAATTATAATATAAAGTTATCATTGAATATAACAGAATAATGAAAATATTTTCTTTATGCACCTAAAACAAAAAACAGCTGAACGACCAACTTAATTAAAAAGGTGAACGAAAAGATAACTAATTTGATACGTACCTGGTTTATTTAAATGGAATAACCATAATATAGAAAATATTTACAAAAGATACAAAGGGCACTTTCCCAAAATTAACCACAAGTTTCTGGCCACAATAGATTCAACACAATAGTACCAACTCGCACGAGAGGTAATTAAATTTTCCAGAGTTACCATTACTTTTCTTTTTTGGCGTTTACAGATTACATAACGTAACTTGTGAACATCGTAATTCAACAACACGATTGAGTAATAGTTGTACGTGAATTTTAGACTCGCAAAATAGCGGAAACATTTCGCAGCTCCGAATTACGTGACCCAAAGCCAAGACGTGAAGTACAGACTAACTTACTTCTGAACCAAATAAAACAGGAGTTTAATAGGGTTTTTGCACGTCATAAAAAGGGAACAAGTTGTAAAACAGAATTAAGTCCGGGCAGTCAATTTGGGAGAAGGCGTAAAACGTGGAACTCTTTTTTTATGTTCATTACTTCAAACCCCTTTTCTAAATGCGTAAAGGATTTAAAAGGCCAACGGGACGGTTTTATTATTTAAATTCAAAGTGATAAATATTTCACTTTCAGTAGAATAGAGTTAATATAAATCTCATTAGATTCTTACGGGTTCTTGCAAATCAATCACAAAGTAATGAATGAAGTCTCGGTCGTACCTAAAATCTTTTCAATCTGGCTCATACAGTACCTTGAACCGCATTATACATCTCACGTCTCGACGCTCAATAGAATTGCCCCCTACGAAAGAGAGTACAAAAAGAAAAGCCCTGTTCCGGGAGCGTGAAAGCCTAAGCTGGTTGAACTGTAGACTTTACAACCACAAAATAGCCCGGCCACGTCGGCCTGTCGACAGAACCTATTGAAAAATATCCGCCATGCTCGTTTATAAAGTGAGAACTTTTAGAAGCTGAATGCACCTATTCCTGTGGGAACACTATTATCGTATTCGTTTGAGTTTCCAATGCCGGAATAGATTTAAGTCTCCGTAGAATTTTGAATTTGTTTCAGAATGCACTTAGTCGAGCCGAGAAGTTTCAACGCCTTTCGTATTGATAGAGAAACGTCTTACTCTGCCCTTGAAGTTAATGGAGAGCCCTTTTGTAGTTCGTTTATTTCACGGCTAAGCAATTGAGTCATAATATCTTTCATTTTAACTCATACGTGTTTATGATAAAACCAAGTGCCGAAGTCAAAGCGTTCGGTTTCTTTCTTTCATCAGCATTAATAATTTAGACGGATCTTGTTATGTACCTTGAAGATAAATGTGTTTGTGTGATGTAGGGTAGTGACCGGGGACCGGGTCTAGCCTAGTGTGTGTCACCGCTAATCATAGCCATCAAGGTATGACGCACCTTGACCTCTAGCACCTCTAGTCTTCAGCTTCGTTCTGACTCACGTTCAAACTATAATTGTGTTTTTATTATGAGGTAATTAATCTGATCAGTGATCACAATTGTCTTCCGATTATTCTAATTTAGATTGTGGATTATTTTGGTGTTAAATAAATGGGCTTTGTTCTTTTATCTTTGTTAGAGTTACAATAATATCAAATGATTCAATTAAATGTACTAACATTTATAGTGATTACGAGCGTTAACCCACGACTTCGTCCGCACAAATTATATACCAGATTTTAACTCAGATAATAAGCTAACAAACAAAAAAAGTTTCATCAAAATCGGTTCAGTACTTTTTGCGTGATGCTCGTTCAAACAAACACCCAAACAAACACACAAACAAACAGACAGACAAAAAATCCAACTATTAACTAACTTATTTTTTGTTAATATCTTCAATGTACAGACACACTTCTGTTACAGCTTAGCAGATAATTGGTAAATGACGTCATGTACCTAGCTTGGTCGAAGCTACCGTGACATGCTACCATTATTGTTATCTTAGTAGACAATTTGTCATAAATAAGTAACGTCATGTCATGATACTAATAATTAGTAGGTAATGTAGGTATGCACAACTGATGCGCACTAACTAAACCAAAATATATAACGTTTCATTAGAAAAGGATAATGATTTTTTTTTGTTTTATTTCAAATGGGTTTGCTCTTGACCTCAATCCAGTCCTCAGGACAAAGATGGGGTCCAGGGGGGGATGGGGACGCAGGCAGGGCATTCCAATCCTTGGCTGTGCGCATTATAAAAGAATCAGAAAGGCGCTTAGTTCGGATTTGAGGATAACTGATAAAACAACAAGGACTAAATTCAAATTGTATTTGAAAGTAAAGTGCATGACAAACATTACCGTCCTTGGATTTATAATAAAAAGTGGGTCAAAACATTCAGAGTTATCAACTTTGTTATCATACTTGCTATCTCCTGGTTCTAGATAGAAGGGAAACAAGATTAATCGGCATTTTTCGAATGCCAGTATCAGATTATCTTTCATTTATATTCACACAACAAAA
Organism: Agonopterix arenella; assembly: GCA_927399405.1. NCBI lineage: Eukaryota > Metazoa > Arthropoda > Insecta > Lepidoptera > Depressariidae > Agonopterix > Agonopterix arenella. Next base: position 14,387,667 of record OV656691.1, on the reverse strand, counting down.
ATCAATATCTGAATAGCTTATTTTAGTTTCTTGGTAGACAATAGTCTTATTTTTATTGTCCACGTAATTTTCACTTTGACTACTTATATGGGGACTAGTTACGCGTGTAATTCTACTAACAAACATTTCTGCCACTTTTTGCGGGGGGCGAGGTAACATGAAATCCGCAACTTTGGATTTTATTCCTATAACTTTAGATTGTAATTTTATACGTTAAAAATCATGAAAAGTAGTCTCGTGCGAACCCGAAACGTTCCAAGTTCGAAATTATTGTTTCGCAATTATAGGCTGTCTCCTTTAGTGATAAGGTATAAAATTGAATGTAAATGCACATGATTAATTGATCTTTTACCGTGGCAGAGGGGAAATGCTACCGCAAGGCTAGTCCTTAAAAAGTCAAATAATTTTCAGTACAGGTTTCATTATTTTATCATTTTTACACCTTGCATGCTAGATAATTAAATAAACCTTCCTACCAACAAGATTTAAACTCAAGCAGATGAAAATCCAACCCTTAGAACATCCTATCTTTTTTTTTTTAATTCTTTTGTTTTTTTTTGGAGCTTTAAACTCTGAGGTTACGTCAGCCCCATCGTGCCTTAACCCTTAAGACTCTACAAAATGAAACATTGAAAATAAAAAAATATGAAGAATGAATTAAAAACCTAACACTACCTAACGAATATACAAACAAACACACATATTAAACACTAGTACTATAAATAAAAAGGTACACCATTTTAGCCTCTCCCGACGTAGGGTCGGCTAAAATGGTGACAAAAGAGCCTACATTCGCAATATTTAGATTTAAACTATTATAAATAAATAAAAAATAAAAGACGTTTATTCAACCACACTTACAGTAAATACAAACATACAATAATAGCCTCTGCGATTGATACCGGAAACATCCTATCTTACTAGTTTAACTATTACTACCTAGACATTACTTAAACACTAGTATAGCTTGAAGTTTGTAGAACCAATTAACATACAGATGTTTTTCTACAGCTGTTTATACCTTCACCTCCGTGTTGTCAAAGCATTTTGTATTCTCATGTTATCCTCAACCGTAACCTCCATATTGATTACGACGTGATCGAAACAAGAATGAGGGTTTCACTTCAATCTCGAGATTAAAATTTGAAACTGCACACAAGTACGTTGTCAAAATACTTAATGTTCTTTCACTTTAATGGAATACTTACTGGAAACTGGAAAGTAGCTTAAAGGGGAAGGATAATATTATGATTTCAATCATAAGACGATACCATCTGCTCCAGACTATAATAATGGGCAAAGTGGAGGGCACAAGAAGCGTCGGTAGGCCACGAATGTCATGGCTCGCGAACCTTAAAGAGTGGACAGGCATCGCCAGCGTCGAAGAGCTGTTTCGTTTGGCGAGAGATAGACAGGGATATGCAGAGCTGACTGCCAACCTCCAGTAATGGAGAGGAATCCGAAGAAGGAGAATCATAAGACCTCTGGTTCAAAACAGCAGGACAAATCAATACTCAATACTCAATACATTTATTGCATCACCTGATTAGCTTACCATAGCTTACCCAACGACAAGAGTGTTGTTCTGTTATTGTATTATGACGGCTGAAAAGCTATGCTCTGGCTAAAAAAAATTGATATTATCTTCAAGGATTAGCCATAGTCATTCTTTGACGACGAGGTCATTGTTTTGCTAACAAGCCGGCATCGTTTGCTCGTATCCAGAGGGGGTGTTGGGTAAGAGTTATTTTGCATTGTTTCTTCAATAACTTCCCCCCTCCAAAGTCTAGATACGTGCTTGGTTTGTAGTCGGTACTTATTACAATATGTAACAAAAATTGAGGATACGTAAGATAACTGTAAGGTAAATATTTGAATATTGTAAACCAGTTTCAATACTCATGAACGAAAGCTTTGCTTCTCGGGCATTCAATGCTCGACTTGGAATGCTCGCAATTGAATGCTTCTGGTAAGAAAGAACAAGACTTGATCGAGTGTTCATTAAATTATAATTAACATTCATTAAAACTGCAATGTCAACTGGTTATTCATTGTCATTCATTAACCACTTCCTTCTTTGGGATTTGCGTTAATTATAAGCTATACGTTTTTTCATAATACTATTTAATAACCACTTTTTCAACTATGTATACTATACAGGGTTACTTCAATCATTCAAAATAAATAGACACGTATTTTTTATTTTGTCATATCTCAAAAAATATTAAAATTCGAGCGTAAACAAGACGCGTGCGCACGCGGCGGCGGCGGCGCCGGCGGCAATGCGCACTGTCTCCGAAGTTACCCTGTATAATACATCTCTCTATATTACATTGCAAACTCACAGACGCAATATCCTGCAAAAAATAACACCAAATACATTTCAATGCTAAACATACGACATTTGAATACATAAACAAAGAAAACTCATTTACTTTCCTACATTACATATCTTATTTGAAATGATAAGTTACTACGATTGTCTCTCCCTATTATGTATTCCTGGTAGCCAGCCAAATTAGGATTACAAGTCATAAACATATTTCTTTAGGTTTTATTTTGTGCGATGTAACGAAAACATAATATTAACATAACAGAAAAACATTTTAGTATCAGAAATCTTAACGTGACTTGCACTTTAGAGCTCGGAGCACTGAAGGGTTGGCCTGGAAAATCCGGATGATCCGGTTTCAGAGAGCTATATGTTTACAGTCATAAAAATGAAAATGTTATATTATTATCTGAATAAGTGTTCTGTTTCAAGTCATGCATTTGGATCTTAGACGAGATACGCGTATAAATCTACTAACAAAACTTATGGAGGTGCTACTGGGAATGTTCCTCCATTGAAAAGGGAAGATCTTCCACCAGGCTATGTGTGAAGCCTGGGGACCGGCCGTGGTCCAACAGTTCTTAGTTGGACCTTGTATATGTATCGAATCTATAAGATTATTTCTCTTGCGCTATGTATGTCTTGCATTCGATGGTGAACCTTATTTGTAGTAGGTTACGAGTTACGTATGTACGAGCATATTTCCGAGAGCGACGGTATCGCCATCTGTTGGCATCTTTGCTATAACTTGTGGGTGCTGACATCTGTAGCAAGTCCCCACAAACTTTTCTGACACTTTTTGCATAGCGTGAAATCCGCTACTTTGGATTTTATTAATTTAGATTCTAATTTTCTGAGGGCTCCCCACACGAGACTAGTTTGGAGCTATTGTTTCACAATATAGACTGTGTCGTTTAGTAGGTATTCATAAAACTGTATGTAAATGCACTTGATCAGTTGTTCTTGTACCTTGGCAGAGAGGAAAAGGCTAACGCGGCTGGCTGTTCCCTAGTTAAATGGTCTATGATTTGGTTATTTTAATGTGCATCACTATAATTATGAAACATACCTTTACTTTTTAGAAAAAAGCCTTGTAAAACAGTATAATAATATTTAAAACAATAGCAAATCATAAGATACCTAAGTACATTCATTCTAAAATAGAAATTATACAGGGTCCTTCTTAATATGCTGACACTTTTTTAAGGGGATGATCAGACCATCAAACTGAACAACTTTCTCTATGGCACCAATATAGAAATGGCAAAAAAAAACAGTTGTTTCATACAAAGCTGCAAACCTACTAGAGCCAAATTTATGGGGCAGCAGATTATTTTTTCGCGATTTCGATGTTGGTCCCATAGAGAATGTTGTTCAGTTTGATGATCTGATCTTCCTCTTAAAAAACTGTCAGCATATTACGTTGGACCCTGTAGGCAACTGACGAGCTCGTAGTAAATAAATAAATTACGCTCACAGGCACATACATTGTAATGATCCCAAATTAAGCCTTAAGACTTTTTGTTATGGGAACCATATACAACAACGGCACACACATATAACCAAACCGGGATTTGAACCCTGGGCCCTGGCTTGGCAGTCCGGCATGGTAACCATTACACCATTAGGCGGCATAATAATATCAATAAATATTGTGTATGTCGCTAGGTCGATGTGGTTAAATCGTCCTAGTTATGTCGAAATCGTAGCTGGTAGCGAAGCGATACATTTTTTAAGCTTGAGTATAATAATAATTATCACGTATCTTACAAGGTTTAGAACGAGTCAATGAACTGTAGATAAGAATAGTTAAACTCGATCTGTCTGAAAACAAACCGGCAGTAGGTCAATATTAAAATAGAATCCTATTATCTAGTCTCTACCTTACTCTAAAAGCTAACTTCAATAGAGAAAGAAAATAAATTATTCAAACAGTGCCTCATAAAGCGGAGGAAAGATACTTCTGCGAGTAAATGAAGCCGTTTTTTTAACCCCTTCAAAGCAATTTATTGTCCAACAAGTTTTTCTTAAAGACTTATTTAATTGTGTCACTTTGCAAACAAGATGAGCGAAGTCATCATTTTCCATTCGAAAAGTATTTTCTTTACAAGTGGATATCTAAGTTGATAACAAGGTAGGATTTATTAAACTGTGAACTTTTATTCTTGACGGCCCAGTAGCACAGTCTGTAGTGAACCTTCCTGCTGTGCCGAGGGTCGCGGGTTCGAATCCCGTAAGGGACAAATATTTATATGATGTATATGAATATTTGTACCCGAGTCATGGATGTTTGTATCTATATAATATGCATTCTATATCGTTGTCTATTCATCATAATACAAGTCCAGGTACTTTAAATGTGACTAGATAATATGTGTGTCAATGTCCAAGATATTTATTTATTATTATTATTATTATTCTCTAACTTTAATTATCTTATCTTGTTGTGGGGGCTGGCAAGCCAGCAACACTTCGACCCAGTGGGATCTTTTGTGTTAGCCCCAATACTTTTTGTTTTCTTCACCCTTCAAATACATGGTTAAATGGTTAAGTTGCCACTTGCCGCCTCCGTCGAGGAGAAAAATAGTGTACTAACCTCGGGCAGTAAATAAGAAAGCCTCAGATCACATGTTTGTCGACCTCGGCTTCGCCATGGCCAACAATTACACGAGATCTGAGACTTAATTAAAGTTGATTGTTTTCAAATATTTACAATCAAATAAATTCTTAATTGGCACGGGGCACATCAAAGTAAACCCACAATCTACACATAAATACACAACGGCATTTAACTGCCTTCCAGTTTTTACAATTGTTAAATATACCATTACAGTGCTTTATGAGAAGCCGCCCCATAATAGTGCAACATCAAATTAGTTTACGCATCACAATCTTCACTCAAAGTAGTATTAATTAACTTATTACGATATGTCACTAATACAGGCTTTGTCAATAAATTAAAATATTAATTTCTTAATGTTACTTAATATAATGGTTTAAATATGTCACTCGGAAGTGGTCGGAAGTTATCTAAGCAAAGTGGATACTACCACACTATATACTCTTTTTTCTAGACATTTGTAGAATCAACTATGAATTTAGATGGTTTATTTGCTATCTATAATAGGGATGATGACTGATCCTGGAAATCCATATATTGTGACGAATTACAGAAATAGGCTAAATTTTATACCAAAATGTTCAAACGAAATTACAAGTGAATAGAAAACAAAAAAGTTATAAGCTATTGAAAAATGTTTTTTGTCATCTTCTCTCTCTTTCATGCAAAACAGGTGTTTGTATGACACGTCGCGTCGTCATGATTTGTATGACAATACTCAATTATGACGTCACTTATGTTATACAGGGTGTAAGTGACAGCCTAGCAAATACTGAAACGGTGAACTCAGACCATCAAAATGAACAGCTTTCACTATGGAGCCTACCTCAGGAGACGCGAAAAAAAATCAGCTCTCCCATACATTTAAGTCGGGTAGGTACAGCAGTTTTGTATGGGACAGCTGATTTTTTTCGCGTCTCCTGAGGTAGGCTTCATAGTGAAAGTGTTTCAGTTTCTGTGCCTCTCGCTCTAATCGTAAATTTTGAACACTTATATTTCAGTAATTTTTAAAGATACTCAAAAATTTATTTCACTTTAGTGTTTAAGATACGTATCAAAGAGTTTTTAAAAAGTATTTTTTTTTTGTCATCATCCCTATTACTCTATTAGCTTTTGCCCGCGACATCGTCCGCGTTAAATGAGACACCCTCCGTAGAATATAATATTCTAAGCGTGTTTCTATCTTCAGCAGTTACGGCGGCTGTGCGTTGTCCGTCAGGTCACGGAACACTAGAGTTTACCGGCGACTTCGTCCGCACGGGTTTCCGTCCTCGTTGCGAGATAAATGATATAGGTAACGGATTTCTAATCATAAGCTATCAAATACAAAAAGTTTTATCAAAATTGGTCCAGACAGACAAAAAATAAAAAATTGTTAATTTGGAATCAGGGACAGGTGCCCCAAAAAATAAGTTTTTAACTTGTTTTTAGGGTTCCGTACCCAAAGGGGAACGGGAACACGGGACCCAATTCATAAGCCTACGTTGTCCATCCGTCTGTCTGTCTGTCTATTCTAGCTATTTAGGGCTGTAACTTTTGAAGCATAATAGCTAGATGGCTGAAATTTTCACAGAATGTGCGTTATTATTGCGGATTTGCTAACAATTTATAAAAATGCCAGAAACTAAAAAAATAACAGGGTTCCTCACACAAAAAACCAGTTTTTATGCAAGGTTTTTTTCTTTTCGTGTATCGTAAAGACGGTAATTACATACGAGCGTCAAGCTTGGTGTGATTCTTCTTCTTATCGTCTGGGCAGAGCCGTTGGTGTGATTGTTAGTAGAGGAAAGTTTAAATAACAACAAATAATAAAAACCGTCCAAGTGTGAGTCAGTCCCGTAGAAAACAAAACTTTTTTGTGCGTAAATATTTCGTGTGGTACGGAACCCTCGTTGCGCGAGTAGCCCGACTCACACTTGACCGGTTTTTTAATATCTTCAATGGGCAGACAAATTTCTGACAGTTTTATAATGGGTAAGATTAAGATAATATTATTTTCATTATGAGCTAAGTACCTACTTACAATAATTGGGAAGATTTTTATCAAGAGACCAAGAAAGAAGAAACATTGTGTTTAAAAAAGCAGCCATCACATAAAACTCTTTAAATAGATCTTATAGTCTTTTATTAAGTTATTCCATTCATAGCCCAGTCATTTTACGGAGTTTTGTTAGGTGGGGTACGGAGTAATTACTAATTGGACTTTTAAACTGTAACCGGAACCATTAAGTGACAAAAGGACTATCTTAAAGCATATTAAAAAAAAATCACGACGCAACATAGAAATCAAAATTGTGTGTATCAGCAGGATTTTAAATTATTAATATTAATACCAATGCACTCGTTTGACTTAGATTTAACAATATAAATTATTTTTGAGCAATAAAATAGGCAATGAAATTTAAAAAAATGCGGTATTTATTAGAAAATACGAAAATATTTTTCAAAACCTTCTAAGTAGACAAAAATATTCACACCATGTTTGTAGTATGTATAATGGTAAAACCTTAAATATGTGCAAAAAAAAATTACCATCAGGTTTTTAAGAACGAGACAATAGCTAAATTTTAAAATTGGATCTGTTGCTGACGTGATTTTTTTTTAATTTTGGTACATTTCTAGGCTCAAATAGGCTCTTCAAATACCGAATAAGAATTTCAATTACTAATTATTCCCAGCTCAAACCGTAAAATGACTGGGCTATCATTCTCGGAACCCTTAAAACTAACTAGGTAAGTTTCAAAGTGCTTATATGTAAAAATATGTGCTCAAAGACATTACTCATAGCTGTATAAGGTGTCGCAAGTCTAAACTAATAGATGGGCAATTAAGAAGTTGTCTGCTTATACATCAAGCTGAGCAAACTTAATTAACATTGTCATTAAGATGTTATTACGTATGTTGTTGGACTAGTTGGCCCTTTTAACCTATTACATAAGGAGTATATTCATCATACTACGACATCGTCTGCGATCGTCTGGCGCACCCTGGGCATTCAGCCTTGATACGACCATTATGCTGACTGGCGAATAAAATTTTTCCACTACAGCATGAATGATTGTCATGCGATATGCTGAAATGAAAGAAGAATTATACTACGACATGACAGAAATTACATGAATCTGAGTAGGTTGGCAATAAAAACTGTTGGCTAGCTAAAGCGCTTTACACGATCCATCTTGCTGGACATCCCGCCAAAGCCATGCAAGATGCACGATGCAAAAGCACCATGAATAGGCTTGACGTACGTTGATAATTATTATTTATCGACGTACGTCAAGCCTATTCATGGTGCTTTGCATCATGCATGGCCTTGGCGGGACGTCCAGCAAGATGGACCGTGTATCATTATCATCATCAAATCAGCCGATAAACGTCCACTACTGGACATAAGCCTCCCCCAAAATGGGGGGATTTGCCATAATCGCCACGCTTGGCAGGCGGGTTGGCGATCGCAGTTGTATCAAATCAATGTGTGTACTCAGAGGATGCTGCTGCCCATCCTTCAGTAGATCCCATAGTCGCATTGTACGACACCCACGGGAGGAAATGGGATGGTGCTATTCTTAGCCGACACCACACAGACAAGACCGAGACAGGACCGTGTATAAAGCGCTTAAAAAGGCGATAAGAATATTAACTTCATTTTATTCAACAACATGAAACTATAGTGTAAATGTAATTATTCATAACTATTTATTGTCTTAATCATAATTTGATAATTTTTCCACATTATTCTTCATTCATGTTACTAAAAATAATAACTTCTTTAAGCAGGTAATGTCTATGATTCTACTACAGCTACTATACGATGACTTCAACTTCTTCTATCTTCTTATCGTGTGTGCAGCAAGCCCTGGAGAGTTTTTTACAACCTCTGACGTGGTTTTTGTGCGGCTTGACGTGCCATCCGAAGCACGGAATCGTCTTTCTTTTCAGACGGTCAGGTGATTCAACCTACAATGTCCTAAATAATTGACTTTATGAAATTGTCAGTTCCGGCTACGGACAACAGAAGCAACTTAAACTATTACCTTACCGATGTTAAATCTTGTCGCATTCTATTCTCGTTTCATCCTCCCCCCAATAGTCTTCTCAGTATATTTAATATTCGAAGGGCACTTACATTTTATGACAACATGCATTTTGAATCCAAAGCCATGACGTCATAGTATTGCGTGCGTTTCGTGCTGTATAACCCGATCACTCGACCGCCGCCGTCGAAGGCCCACGCGTAGCAACTTTGACGATGACAGTTATACACCCATAAACTTTAACATTTACAATGTGTGTAATAACAAGACGACCAGTCATAAAAGCTGCTCAAATTGTTTTCGTAAACAGTAAAAACATGTATCTATTAATATTGTTTTATGCCAGTCTAGCTTTGTAAACACTTGGTAATGAAGCATCAAGTGTATTTTAACTTGTTTAATTGCTTTTTGAAATTACAACAGACCACCCGCATTCAAAAACGTTTTGCAAAACATAAAACAAGCTATTAAAAGATAAAAATCATTTTAAACACGGGTATCTCAAACACAATAGATACTAAACTGTTTTAGATTGAATTATCGTAATCAAGATTTATGCGTCTATTAAAACTCGACTCCTTATTTTCCTTTACCGGATATTATTTGACACTTCAATTTCCGTTCAAAGTAAAAGCTACAGTTTTGTGGTAAAAGTAAATAAAATTTATTAGTCTTGCACGTTCTGTCTTCAATTATATTCGCGAGTTATCGATTTCTTGAGGCAAAATAAAGACAATAGATGGATTACGCTAAAAATATCTTTATCGATTTTTCTCGTTAGTTAAAAGATTAACAAATTGCCATAAGTCAAGCCATGGAAATTTGACCCAATTGAAGTTGGAATTGCCTTAAAAAAAGTATCATTAAATTGAACCTTTAACGACGATCGGTAGGTACACTGCAAGTCTATATTTTCACGTTAATTTATATTTCAAACCAATACATAAATCAAACTTAAGTCCCGCAGTTTTATTGGGTATTCGTTGAAATAAAAACATTGTCTTAATTTATAACAAAGTTAAATAAGAAAGTTAATGTGGTTTTCTTGTGTTATACTGATAAGGGTAATGGTCTGCTTCAGTTTCCATTGTTCTAAACAACAGCTAATATCTTCGAGATAGCCGCTTATCTTTTGTTTCAAGAGCACTCTATAATTTGAGGCTCATTTTCTTGAACATACTATTTTACCAAAATTTGAGCCTTAGTTGAAATTATGGATATTTTTTTGGTTCTGACTTTCTGATGAGTTTTTTATAAACTAGAATAACAACTGCGGTGAACGGGTTGTTTTCTTTTCTTTTATTTAGTTGCACTCATTTCTTTCTTTTCTTTTCTTAGGGACGTTTATGTCTCAACTATAGTAATTCTAATAAAAGTGAGAGTCAACCGTAGCTAATGCCCACATTATGGGCATCATTACGGCAATGCGTCTTTTTTATATAAAAGTTCTAAGCCGTGTGATTCAATCACATAACGATTAGGTACAAAGAATGATTACTAGGGCAAAATATTTTTTTTACTTTAGTTGTTACTTAAAAGAAAGATCCATAAAATAGTAAAATTAAATAAAATTATAAATAAAGAGACTTAAAACTAAACTAACCTAGGATGTGGTGCAGGTTCGGTCTTTGTGGGAGGGTACCCAGAACGCTAGCCGCATTTCCTCGCTGAATGGCTATGCTGATCCGTTGAGCGAGGAAAGTGCCAGCTCTTGGGTCCCCTGTCGAGTCTATCAGGCGCTTTGACAGGTCTTTAAAAAGCGCCTGCGCATTAGGTCCCCACGGCCCAAGAGTTTCGACACCAAAACCCATAAAATGGTACTGGGGGCCGATATCCCGGTACCAGTAGGCCTTTCGTTTTTCGGCCGCCTCCGCCGCTGCGCCAGCCCTTCGACTCGTGCCCTGTAAGTGAGACGGGGCCAGTGTGTCCACGCAGGTAGCGTCTCACACTAGCGCCCGACCCATCTTCCAGGGGACGAGAGACATCCCGTCTGGTCTCTTGCCATCGCTCCGTATGATGCCAGTCGGCTCGAGAATGGCAGGAACGTTGACTGTGGCAAGAGACCTACGTATGATGTTGTTAAGGGTGACATGGCGAGGGAATCTGCTGGCACTCTTTTGACACGAGAGTCCGTGGTGACCCAAGCGATCGACGGCCGCACCACAAGGACATTGGTGGCGGATGCAAATTTCTGCGCCGACTCGAAGCCCGATTGCCACGCGCAAGGTTTTGGAGTCCAGGTAGGTTCCTGTGTTGACCGAAGGATAGGCGTGTAGCCAATACCCGGACTCCTTTGTGGTCGATGCTAGGAGTCTGGCGCGGTCGTGGCCTTCTGTGTTGGTGACAAGTGTTTCAAAGGTGATTTTGCTAGTAATGTCGTCCCGGCTCCTCTGTATTTTCGGATCGGAAGTAATTTAAAAGTAATTTATAGCTTTCCAATATTATTGATTATTTTTAACATGATCAGCATCAGAATCAGATTAATTTATTGCCATAAACCATAGGTATAGAGTACAGAAGGAGGGTGATTATATCATAGGACCAATACAGTTTGCCTTTTACGGCGTGCAAGCTTTTAAAATATACAATTATAACAATATCATTCACATTTTAATTCATTTAATTTAACTCTAACTGATACAACTATGTTGTGCTAATTTGAATCATGTTGCTCGGATGGGATTTGAACCCGCAATCCGATCAGGTTGAAGAATATCGTTCTCTGACGTAGAAGACTCGGTGGCTTAATTGGACGAAAGCAAATCCCCGGTTTGGAAAGTTACGGGTTCAAGCGTCCGAGACTAAATTTTTCAATCTATAATTTGAATAATTAGCTTGCTTGTTAATTTGAGTAGATTTTGTAGTATCGGGAAATTTTACTATTTTTTCATCAATGCAAATAGATTTTGACGTTTAACCCGTTTAACCCCGTGTTACTTTGATTTCTATCTGTCAGGCACAAAGATAAAGGGACTGGGAATGTAGGTATGTAATCTTTATGGAATGGAATGTTTCTGTTTGACATTATCTTCGAAACTGCTGTTATTTCTGACACTTCAACTTGATAACCTATTTAACCATGTTGCAAAGTGCAATATTTCTAATAAAAGGTCAGTGATCGAACGGCGCCAACTATTTAGAGTAAAATTTACAAAATCAAATTAAATTATGTAAATGTTTATGTTCTGCTGATACTTCGTACTTAGATAGACCATAAGCACATGCTCGCGACTATATTTCCCTAGGGGGTAGTCAGAGATATTCTGAAGCAAAACATCGACGTTACGTTAGGTAGATCTTACTTTATTAATTATAATTTTGTGTTATGCGTATCATACTGTTTCTTATACTGACCGTGAGGCTATGCTGGGTTCTAAATTTCATCCTAAATTATTAAAAGCCTACCAACGGTTCGTGTATTTTTATGTATCAAACCTTTATTTGTAATTGGTTTCCCGTTTATGGATTAGAAGTTTTTTGTGTCTACCATAATGTTTTTCGCTAATAATTAACGCTGATCGAGTAGATAAACATAGTTTACAAAGGTATAGGTAGGTACTGATTTGAAACACAATCATAGATTGACCATTATTTTTCTACTAGCGACCCGCCTCGGCTTCGCAAGGGTGAACCCGTACGATATATAAACCTTCCTCTTGAATCACTCTATCTATTAAAAAAACCGCATCAACATCCGTTGCGTAGTTTTAAAGATCTAAGCATACATAGGGACAGACAGACAGACAGCGGGAAGCGACTTTGTTTTGTACTATGTAGTGATAGTGGTAGTGATGATGATGTATATTAGGTACATTAGACAAAAGATGCAAGCCGTGCTTTTAACTCGTATATAGCGTCCATTTACTGATCGCTTTTGCTCGCCCGTATTTTTATAAAAAAATATCAGATTGGTTCTGAACTTGAGTGACCAGTACGTTAATTGTTTTGGCGTATTCGATACGTTTTCGGCAAGCCAGAAAGTCGTACCTACTTGAATACCCAACAGGTTGCGTATAAATGTAGTCAAATTAATTATAATCAAAATTACAATGTGACAAAACAATTTAGATAAAAATCCGAAATTTTTCGATTAACATTGAATGAATGAAATATACTTTATTTACACCAAAACAAAATACAATACACGATAGGAAACAAAAACTGATTATGGAAGAAATAAAGGCGGTCTTATCGCAAAAAAGCGATTTCTTCCAGACAACCTAATATTATAGTTCTAAAAAAATTTAAAATGTTATCTAATTCGTGAACAATTTTGTCCCTACAGAAGAAAATCGTTAAGCCAATTAAATTGTAGGTCCTTTTTATTGTTTTAATAATGGAAAGTCTTAAAAAAGGCGTGACACCAAAAGTTTTGATTGTGGGTTTTTGCTCTAGTACCCCTATTTCGTACGTACATTTATTAACTTTAGATGAATTATACCTTCATTTTTTTTACACTTTTGTATAACGTCTATATACAAAATCGTTTATTTATTTAGCAAGTAAACGCAACGGGTTTTGAAGGTATTTTTATTTGGGTATAGTAAAAGGAGGCACTATTAAAATTACAAGGTGCCAAACCAGTTGGTACGAACTCCAGTGAGGTTTCATTCTCATTAAAAGTACCTACCCATTGCATCATCTGCAATTCTGTAACTTGTATGACTTGCGACCTTCATTATATATGTCACTGCTTATATTACCTATTCCATATACTTACCTATTATAATAAACACTGGGCTACCTTTAAAGATTGTCTCGTTAATTCTAAGTATAACTTAATTAATTATTATTATCATATGTGGTATTTCGGAGTATTCCTACTGGTATCGTTGAGTGCATTTGGATGTTATAACCGCAAGATCAGTTATCGATTTCAATGCAACTTGGCTCTGGTAATTTGAAGGAAACAACCAGTCAGTGTATCAACATATTGAGCTTTGATTGATGTACCTGAAAAATATTGAGTTATACTTAGATGTTCCATTACGAAATATGCTGAAAAAGCTGCGAGTTCTCCATCGATAATGCTCAGTATAGAGCGAAGTGGATGAAATAGACCAGGAAAGTTGACCCCGCTACCCAGCGGAACAGTAGCTAAGAAGATGATGATGAAAAAAAAAGTAAATAAATAAATATAAACAAAATGCAAAAAAAATCAATAAATGATTATGATGATGTCCCATTAAGAAAATGCAACTGTTACAAAAATGTTGCGATACAGCGACTTAGAAGTCTTTGTTATTTATCGAATTCTTATATTTATTCTTATTATTATATTATGAAAAACTTCTTAAAGAAATCACTTATAGGAGAAATATTCCATAATTTGACCGTGCATAACTGAGTAAAAGTGTGAAATAGGTAACAAACACTCGTTAAAATGTGTTTACATAACTTCTAAAGCCACTTTCTTTTGTTTCAGACTTTCAGACGTTTCACAATGGAGTGACCTAAAGCAAAATGCGGTGGTTCAAAAAAGGCGAGCCGCCGCGGCTGCTTGCTGTCTCACCCGAAACCGAGGCACGCTCCGCCAGACGGTCTAGATTTGGTAAGTTTACCCTAGCTTTATTTATGTATATTGCTGAGTTAGCTAATTTAGATTTTATCGATAACCTAGTTCTGATATTGAGTAGGTACCTACAAAATTAATGGTTTAATATTCTTGCAATAAGATTTTTCTTAAAATAGGTTTGAGTAAGATTTGAATACTTAGGTTTGTTACGTCAAAACATCCATTAAAGAGTAACAACTATATTAATTTAATCCATTATTAATCTAAGTACAATCAGGAGCAAAATAATTATGTTGTTTAAAGAGATTTTAGGCTGGGCCACACAGAGTGCAGCTGCAGAACGGGTGCAGGCCGGCTGCAGACCGGCAGTAGTTGTAAACTATGGAATTATATGCGAGATGTCACACTGAATGCAGTCCGGCTGCGGAACGGTAGCCGCAGTGTGACACCTGGAATATAATTCCATAGTTTACAACTACTGCCGGCCTGCAGCCGGCCTGCACCCGTTCTGCAACTGCACTCTGTGTGGCCCACTGCATTCGTGTGACACCTCGCATATAATTCCATAGTTTACAACTACTGCCGGCCTGCAGCCGGTCTGCACCCGTTCTGCAGCTGCACTCTGTGTGGCCCAGCTTTAAACGACATAATTATTTTGCTCTTGATTGTACTTAGATTAAGATTAAGTTACGATATGGTTTTTAGGTGTCCCTGATTCCATTTCACTAATTTTTGGATTTTTTGTCTGTCTTTTTGTTTGTGTGTTTGGGTGTTTGTTTGTTTGAACGAGTATCACGCAAAAACTACTGAACAGATTTTGATGAAACTTTTTTTGTTTGATAGCTTATGATTTGACTTAAAATCTGGTATATAATTTGTGCGGACGAAGTCGCGGGTTAACGCTCGTATATCATGAAGTTCTAACAGTAGGAGTATATAATTGAAGCTTTGATTAGAGCCAAAATACGATTAAGATAATAAATTTTCTCGGTAGAAAAACAAGCCAAAGTAGCCTCCGTCTTTATCGATAAACGGTTGGAACTGCTAAACGGTGAATAATAGAAACATGAGACTTGATTTAAAAAAAAGAGATTGATATTTTACAAATTTTGATTAGAGCAGAATTGAACTTTAGTACAATCACAATTAAATAAAGTTTGTTTTACGCTTGCGTCGTTTCAGGCGCGTGCGCCGCCCCATCTCTTTCCCTCGCATCAGGCAGTAATATAAGCTATCACACGCCCATTTTGCTTCAATTATTTTCCGACATAGGCCCTTAAACTAGATAGTATCGCCCACAAGTGTTACGCATTACTTACTCTTGCAGAGCATTGTGTTGGCGGCAAATAAAGCTCGATGCCTCACACTAAGCATTCTAGATTATCATTTCCTTTATTACCAATTTCGTTAGTTAAAGAGATTTTATATTACTACATACAAGGTCCTACTTAATAGGCTGACAGTTTTTTAATGGGATGGTCTAATCATCTAGCTCTCTTTTTCTCTCTATCAGATTTCGATGTTGGTCCCAAAGAGAAAATTGTGCAATTTGATGGTCTGGTCATCCCCTTAAAACAGTATCAGCATATTAAGAAGGACCCTGTATAGGCCTACAGTATATTTATATAATATTTTATGCTTAACTCCGAATAAAATATATAAACTCATATCTGCATCGATTCTTAGACTGGATCATAAAATCAATATTAAAGTGTATATCGACCTTCAACTCCTGCAAGATAACACTAGCCGCAATAAACAGTCAGAAATGGCATACATAATCCAAATTTGTATGCCTGTAACATTACTCAAAGCTATAAAATAGTTAGACACGCGTTAAAGTTTGCTAGGCTTCAATAATTGTTAAAAAGACGATCATTAAAGATTGTTAAGAGTCCTTTTCCCGCTCAGTTTCATCCTCACTGCAATATTTAAGAGGCTATGTGAAAAAAATAGGATTCTTCAAAGCGTCATATATCATGAAGTACTAACAGTAGGAGTATGATTAGCGGATATGTGTAAATTTAACATATAATTGAAGTTTTGACAAGAGCCAAAACACGATTAAGATACATTTTCTCGATAGAAAAACAAGCCAAAGTAGCCTCCGTTTTTATTTATAATCGCTTGGAACTGCTAAACGGTGAATAATAGAAACACGAGACTTGATTTAAAAAAAAGATTGATATTTTACAAATTTTGGTACGAGCAGAATTGAAGTTACATAAATAGTACAATCACAATTAAATAAAGTTTGTTTTGCAAGCGTAAAGTCGTTTCAGGCGCGCGCGCCGCTCCATCTCACACGCCCATTTCGCTTCAATTATTTTTCTACATAGGCCCTTAAGATTTCTCAATCAAGAAAACCTAAAAAAGTGCAACTCCAAGAAACTACAAAAGCGTAACAGCTATTTTTATTATATAATACTTTTACAGTTTTTTTATGTTTAAATATAGGTACAAAATGTATAAAATTTAATAAAACAGCCACACTTTACTATTTATTAGATTTTGGAAGAGGAATGTTTCGAACATATACAACTATTGTATAAAAAAATAGGTTTTATGTTCTGCTTTTGCAGTAAGTTGAAGTTGTAGTTTATATTTCTTCTTATCGTGTGGGCAAGCCCTGGTATCAGAGTTTTTTCAGACCGCCTGAAATGAGAAGTTTCTATTTTAGGTTTCCGTAACTCAGAAATCTTAAATATTATTAGGGTGACACTGAAAGGTAAAAGGACTCTTAAGAAACCTAATATACTCAAGAACTCAAATTATGTTAAACAAGTATTCAATAGTTAGACGAGCTAGAGTTGTTATTCCCTTGCTCGTTTCCTAACCAATGGTAAGTTGGTACACTACATAACAAAGGTATAAAATGTACCTCAGGTACTTAACAAAACTCGCAAACACGCCTGATTTACAAATTGTGCTTAAGTACGCGTTAAGTAATTTTGCTAATTAACATTTAAACGGTTAGTCCATTTTACTAACGAACAAATGTATACTTCTCTCATGTTATTATTCTTGTATGCATCAGCATCGTAAGACCACCATTATAATTTAGAAATTTGGCCATTCACATAACTAATAGATGTCATAGGTACCTAAATTAACCAGCATAATAATCAAACATCAGCGTTCCACCAGTGCCATAGAGTTAGGTGTTAACAAATAAATACAACATCAGAATTTCTGAAAAGATTCTCCAGAATCGATTACTAACACGTTGTACTTAGTTATATTTGTTGATAATTAGTGCTACTATTTTCAAACAGAATTAGATTTTGTTAACATTTTTTAAACTACCTATAAATTTAACAAAAAGTAAATTCCTTGACACTAGGTTGATGTAACAATCACAATAGATTTGCTGTGGCAAAATACTGGGCTGTAAAATTACTTAAGGTTACAATTAGCCCAGTCATTTTACGGTTTGAGCCGGGACTAATTGATAATTGATTTTCTTTTCGGTATATTATTGAAGAGCCAATTTAAGCCTGGATATGTACCAAAATAATAAAAATCACCTCAGCAACAGTTCCAGTTTTAAAATTTAGCCATTATCTCGTTCTGAAAAACCTGATACTAATAATTATACATACTTCAAACGTGGTGTAAATATTTTTGTCTACTTAGAAGGTTTTGAACAATACATCTGTATTTTCTAATAAATACCTCATTTTTTTAAATTTCAATTCCTATTTATTATATAATTTATTTTGTGAAACCTAAGTCAAATGATTGCATTGGTATTAATATTATTAATTTAAAAGCCTTCTGGGACACAATTTTGATTTCTATGTTGCGTAGCGGATTTCTTTTAATATGTTTTAATATAGTCTTTTTGTCACTAAATGGTGCCGGTTACAGTTTAAAAGTCTAATTAAAAATTACTTCCTACCCTGCCTAACAAAACTCCGTAAAATGACTGGCCTAAATGGGAAAGGCGCAGTTATACTTTGAATTTATCGACTTTTCATGCAGTTTAATTATGTTCATCTAAGTACAACAAACTAGCATTTTCGGTGTTTTTGCGTATTTTTTGGTAATGAGCAGTTTATTTATTGGTAACACCACTAATTACCTTTTAGTCAATCAACAAACCTATATACAACCAACCTATAGACAACCAACCTTATTGAAGCGCAAAACCGGGACGCATGGAGAGAACGGAGGGAGGCCTTTGCACAACACTGGGACAGTGACTGCTGATATAATAATAATAACATTAATTACCTTATTTTACCTTTTACAAGGTTTTTTGGGAAAATTACTAAATCAAGTTGACTTTGTTTTTGGTACACTAGGAAAACGTCTTATTACGTACACACAAAAAGAATCATAGTGATCCCACAGGGCTGAGGCACACGTATTACTAATAGCTTGTACCTAACTACTAACTCTCAAGCTAAAGCTAGCCTTATGCAACGGTTGCGTTGATAACTGCTTGCAATACCAACTAGGTAGCTGGCAAATAGGGAAATTAGGTAGTGCTTGTATGACATATGAATAGGCTCTCCCGCTGTGCCTCATTGTATTTGCGTACTAAGCAATAAACATCTTTGAAAACTAGCTTCTATTTCACCGTAATAGGGTTTAATTCAGATGCGTGTCTACTTTATTATACTCACTCACTAGATCTGGTAGGTATCTGGTAGGAATACCTCTATAACGATTTTCATACAACCATTTGTTTGGACATATCCGTTGAGATGGCGATACCCTACAAAACTCGTACGTATCTATACTTCATTCCAAATAAGGATGACAAGATTTTCCGATTCCTATTCCTATTTTCTGGCCAATTCTGATTACCAAATATAATGTGTTTATCTGAAAGATATACTATCCGGCATATCTTGGAACTAAAGCTGTTCTAAGAATAAGTGAGAGGAAGTGTTACAAATCACTGTTTTTGTTCAAAATTTCGTTGCTATTTGGAATGGAGTATAGGTAGGTGCTTTAGGGTTTTATTAATATTCTACAACTAATAGTTCACTTTTCTACAACACTGAAACTTATTTTAGTCAAGAGGATGTTCCTTTCAAAGCGCTCCATACACAACGAAGTTACGTACTAGTTTGGACATTCAGTCAATAATAATTTAGTCAATCTAGAAAACAATATCAATCTCAGTACGTTGAAAGATTTCCGTTTTGTTCTAAAGTTATCATGACTTAAAGATTTCCACCTAGTATTGAAACTAAATGTAAAGGTAATGAGACTGATATTGGTTTCTAGATTACGTTAACAACATTTTTTTTTTACTGATTAATATTGAATATAGAACGAAACTTTGTTTATATGCAGCGCGCACGGCCTGCAATACAGTTGACAGTTCTAGCATATGAATTGTCTATTCATATGGTTATAGCTTTGTTTCTGACCACTCCCGAAAGGGATTATTTTGTGTGTTTATGTATGTAGAAAGCTATTTACCTGTAATTAAGTCAATTCGAATTTGTTTTACTCTATAAACTACAGGAAAGTAAAACATTAAGGAAAAAATATATTGTAGTAGTTTCTGCACAATACTTACGTCATTCACGGAAATAGGTTAATTTATTTAACTGTGAATGACGCATTAAAAGTTACGAGTACTTTTGTAAATAAGTACCTACCTATAAAATATTTGCTTTACCTCAACATGTTGCGGATGTAGGAAAGCTAGATATTGCCTTATCAGGAAAGGTTGAATTACCACTTTCCTTACAGCTTTGACCAGTTAAGTAGGTAGGACTGTACGTAAAGTACATAATATTATAGGGTCCTTTTTAATATTTTGAAGGTTCTTTAATAAACTGCAAACCTAATTGACCCATATGTATGGGACAGCAGGTTTTTTTTTTACGATTTCGACATTGATCCCATGGAGAAAGTTGTTAAGTTTGATGGTCCGGCCATCCTCACAGCATGTTGAGTTGGATCCTGTATAATTAGGTACCTATTATAGAAGTTAGTAAAGTGAATCATCCATTATAACGAACCAACATTTTTGTGGTTTTAGCTTGGTTTTTTAGCTTGTGCGGTATTATGTTGTTTCCTTGAAATTTTAAATTCCCATCGAGTCGGTGACGACCAATCAATTTACCCCAAAATTATTTACTTTCAACACAAATTCTAATGCAATTCAATTTCTTGTTTCCAGATATATCTCCAGTGAGCATGCCAAATCGCAAAAGTAGCAGCAGTTCAGTAGAAACAAACTTCTACAATCTTAGCGACCAGATAATAATCGTTGAGAAATCTCCTCACCAGAGCCTCCGCGGTGGGGAGACCCCGGTCTCTCGACGTATATCGCTACACAACGGCCCGCAAACACCACAGGAAAGTTATAACACTCGCAAAAACCGCGGAGGCTCTTTGGAGAAAGAGTACATGGTTTACCGAGAAAAGCGAAACCCGTTACTAGATAAAGTAAAGAACACTAAACTATCATGCTTCAAATCGAACGGTCCTTTGCGACACGGAGACGACGCTGCATCTACGTCTGGAAGTGACTGCAGCGGTTTCGGCCACGTGGAAGACGTCACGCACTGTCGATACCCCACCAACTATCCCAATTCTCACATAGAATTCGAAAACCACAACCCCTGGGTAAAGATGCAGAACTACGACGACGACGTGTTCTTTACCAAGAGCATGACTAGTCCTGTCGAGTGTAACTGGAGAGATGCTAAAGCCTTCACCGCCAGAGGCACCAGGTGTTATAGTTCTGGCTCAGAATGCGATCGTTACCACGGTATACCCAAAGCTGGTGCAAAACTTTCTAAATCTAGTGACCAAATTTTTAACGACGATTATGAACCATTCGATGACGCTCCAGTTTCGATTAAATCTCAAAAAAAGACTGATAGATTTAAGACTAAAGATATAAAAGACACAGTAGGACCTAGTTCATGCCTGTCGGCAAAACTAAGAGCTATGTCAGACAGATATTTAAAGTCGTCAAATAAATTTCTTTCGAAACTTTATAAGCAAGGCGGGGAAAATGATGAAGAGGTATGCAGTAATGATAATACCTTAAAACCAACCAGTGCAGTCAACAAAAGTCGTAAGAAAAGAGGTGGAGTCAAAGCTAAACTACGAAGCTTTTCATACGGCGCTTTACCAGGTTTAGATGAATTCCAAAAAGGCCACTCTGTTTTTCACGATGACGTTTATCATGTTGATGATGAAAATGTTCTGATACAAGACTGTGAAGATGCAGATTCAGGTATACTAGTCAACGAATCAGCCGCTTCATCAATATTTGACAGCGATAGAATATCCTCCCGTTGCGAAAGCTCAGCCTCGCACGCTCTTCCTCTAGTTCCCTGTCATGGTAGAAGCGTGTCTGGTGACCAAAGCTATCAGAAGGCCAGATCATCAAGTAGAAGGAGCAGAGAAAGAAATGATTGTCCTAAACCCAGACCTCGAAACACCCAAAGAGCTTTATCTCTAGATCGCAAAGAAATACTTAGGCGAATGCCAAAGAATAACATCGAATACGAAGAACCGCAATATCTCCAACTAACTGAGAAGCAAAAGATGCGTCAGAGAGATGTCAGTCAAGTGTCAGACTCTGGTATTCCACCCATTCCGCCTTGCAGAAAACCGACGAAATCCGATAAAGTACAATCTGAGTTCAAAGTTGTTAAGATAGTGAGGAGGAATCCATTAGATGAACTGGGAATATTTATAGCCAAGACCAAGCTTTCAGATGAAGGTCACGTGGGGTACTTAGTGGCTCATGTTGTACCAGGGGGCTTAGCCGAAAAGTAAGTTATTACAACGTATAATAATTACACAATCTTTATTTATAATTATTATATTAACAAGTTGACTCATCATAAATTCATAACAAATTTATTTCTTTTTCAGGGAAGGTACTTTGCGTATTGGCGATGAATTGCTCAATGTAAATGGACGTAGACTACGTGATCTTACAATGGGTGAAGCTAAAGAGGCACTGAGATCAGGAGCGTCGGAAATCGATATAGTAATCGGCAGGCAGCGAGAAAAGCCTTTGGACATGAGACAAAAAGAAGCACCTCAAAAAAACGTTTTGCTTATGAGAGAGAGCTCAGTAGACTACGAAAACGCAATAATATTGGGAAAGGAAAAGCGTGGTGATAAATATGACGTCAGAAACGACCGTCGACGGTCGCAGGACGAGTCCGCGTGTAATCGCGGCGCGCTATCAGTGGCGGACGAGCGGGCCGACAGCAGCGGCAGTGCAACTAGCTCGCACTCACACTTCCTTAAAGGCCAGAACGCGAGCTACAGCAGCATGAACAACAAGTTGCTGCGTCGGCAGGTCGTAAGCTACGGTGGCGCGAACAAGGAAGGACTTGCACTGAGTTGTGCTAGTGATGTCGTGGACCTCGATGTTCCGGACAGTGCCCCGACTCGGACTAAAGATAGGAACGGTAGTGAAAGTGAAACACACACACAAAATGCAGCAAACTTCTGCACTCTGCCCCGAAGACCGCGAGCACCTACGCACACGTATCACACTATTACCTTCGAGAAAGGCCACGGCAAGAAACCCCTCGGCTTTACTATTGTGGGAGGACGCGATTCGCCCCGCGGTCCCCTCGGTATCTTCATCAAGAGCATCCTTCCACAAGGGCAAGCAATCGAGGATGGTAGACTGAAAGCTGGTACGTACTTTTATTATTTATAACATAAAAAAGTGCTAAAAGGCGGGACGACCGAATCGTTGGGTTTCAAAAGACTAGCCGATCGGGGCTTAAACTAGGGATAGATAGAGAGAAAGAACTGGGAGATCTATTGCCTAACACTGGGACAGTATCGCAAGACTTCCAAAGATCTGTGCTACGGCTCTATAAGGATCTGTAATGTGATACATAATAATACAAAGTAATTGCAGTGCCTGCTATGAATAAACGTCAAGCATGCAGTTTGATAAGAATAGGAAGCCGCATTGTGTCTGTTTGTCCAAGTTGTAAATAATAAAGCGCACATAATATTAACTTGCTAGACTATTGTCATTGTTATATATGGGCATCACGTGTGATATGAATGTTTTTAATTATGTTCAATCAGATTTATTGTTTACTTGTTAATTGTATGATATTATACACATCAACAGCAAGTACATAATATTATCAATTCTTACACATTTTAAAGTACAAAGAAAGAACTTTTGACTTTGGAATTCATAACTTAGTTTAATTATAATAATTTACATTGTGAATATCTACTCTAAAAACTCTTTTGAACCTTGCCCCCGAACGTATATCGATCGATATACCTACTCGATTACCTTGTTGATAAAATTTCTTATCGTACGTTACGACTTATGAATCTATACCTACTTACCTAAATATTAAAACATTTTATCAAAACTTCATCAAATATTCGATATTGTCACTCAAATGTTGAATTTTCCATCACATTTTATTTCTAGTATAATTATATCCAGTATCATTGTTAGTTCAATAAAAACAAAGATTTTTATAATGCTTTTGAATCTTCTTCTTTCTCGATCTTTAAGTTTACAGATTAAGGATGATAATAATTTGTCAACAACCTGTAATAAATAGTTAATTAAATTAAAGTTAATTCTCCACTATGTTAATTTCCAGGAGACGAGGTACTGGCGGTCAACGGGCAGGCGTGCCACGAGCTCGCGCACGTCGAAGCCCTGGCTCTCTTCAAGGCGGTCCGGAACGGGTCCATCGAGCTTAGAGTCTGTCGAAGGGTCAAGAATTCTCAGTAAGTTTATTATGAAAAGAAATAGCTCCCATAATTCCTCGATACCAATAATATAACGAAAATTGGCCATGGCGGTCAGTAATGTTCAACCTTCTTTCGTACGTCGATGTTTCAAACTTTAGGTTTGCAACAAAAATTCGTAAAATTTTTATTTTTCGTCGTTGGATTAGAAAGAGACGAACCAACAATGACCAGACGATGAAAACGTACGAAAGAAAGTTAAGGAGTATTTTCATGTTTCACCGCTCTTGTAAGGCAGTCTTTACTCCAGGTATAGACAATACATACCTATTTCCAGCTTCTTGGTACAGTACCTGCTGTGTAGCATTTCCACGTCACATAACTTCTTTAATAGCATAATGAAACATACTAGGTACAATGAAACACAAAATTTTGGAAAACACATTGAGTTGAAAGTTGAAACCCCAATAACATTTGTCGAAATGTCAACGACATTAAATTAAAGTATGAAAAAATTGTCTCGGGCGGGACTTGAACCCGCACTTGGTTGGTTAGTTTGTAATAACTAGCAGTATATAGCGCTCACGTCCCCTTAAGACGCAACAGATTGAAAATTTCGTGGCGAAATTGGATAACGCAGCTCCCGGTTTGGAAAAGTGCGGGTTCAAGTCCCGCCCGAGACAATTTTTTCAATCTTTAATTTGATTCGAAATAGCACAACGTGGCTGTAACATGTTTAAAAATTTATATTATTTGAAGTCAACGACATTATTCATTAACAATATTTCATTAGGCATTCCGAAAAATAATATAAATTTTATATTGACTTGATCCTGGCAAGTTTTGTAATAAATAGCCTATAACTTCCATACTTACATGGGCCATGTTACAATTTACTACTCGTATTTTCCCAATGCCCAATGTTGTGAGAAGAAACAATAATATTTGATTACCATTTCCAGGTCAACCAAAGCTAAATCCTGCACGGATCTACTGAATGACGACGAATGAACAAGTCGTTAATAATAAACAGATGCTGTTGGTTTTATGTTAACAATACAAATAATGTAAGTTAAGGCCCTGCCCGCTTGCAGATGACGTGCATAAAGAATGGAATTTTTGCATGTTGGCACTCGTAACTACAAAATGGTCTGCACTGGGCCTACAAGTAAATAAGACATTCTGAATGTCAAAGTAAAGGATAAGTCACGCTACACCGTGCCGGGTCCGAGCCGAGTCCGAGCCAAGCGTCGGCGTCGGCCGTAGGTAACAGACCCGGCACGGCCCGGCCCCGGCTCGGTTGCCGCTCGGTATTAGCGTTAGTGTGTCCATACAAAATATATATTCAATGTTGACCATGCTACGGCCGACTCTCGGCTCGGACCCGGCACGGTGTCATCCTTAACGTGCATTTAGCGCAAAAAAGTATGGTTTGTAAATTTAATATTTATCGTTATTCAATATCATAAATTTTTTAATGTAGATAAAGTGCATATTGTAGTTCATTGCTATGAAATAGCTATATCGGTAAATACAAACCGAATCCTAGAACTCCATGTCCTGTAATAGACTTCTTGTGGCTTATGTATGATCATGGAAAAAAATGAAATCTCACAAATTATTCGACAATGTAATGTATAGAAAAAGAAATATGTATGTCTATCAATTCATTACTTATACAGAGTGTTAGGGTAGACAGTTTCATTACTTTAAGAGGTAAAAACTTTCCCAAAGAGACTTATAGGAAATTCGCAAAAAATGTTTCGACTTTTCATACAAATTTTCGATCAGCTGATTGCATTTAGTATGGAAAGTCGAAAATCTTTTTTGAGAATTTCCTATAGGTTTCTTTGGGAAAGTTGTTCAGTATCATTGGTAATGGGTAAAATCACCCCTTAAAGTAACGCAACTGTTTACCTATGAGTGTATTTTACTGCTAATAATTATGACGTAGGTACGGTGTTATTACTTGCAAAACAAAATAACTAATTACGTGCGTACGTAATATTTTAAGTAGAATTTAAATTACAGTTATTCATATTACTTTAAACACTTTCCTGTTTCTAACGAGTCAATTAACTGGTAAACCTACCTACCTTATTCCTATTGCATAAGATTGTAATTTATAATTTAAATTGACATAACTCGATGAATGTGCCATTAATAAACTTATAAACAGCACTTGTATAATAACTTCGTAAATAAGGATGTTTTAGTATTTCTTCTATTTTCTTCACTAAATTACTATAAAGCTGTACCTGACTATAATTTTTCTATCTTCACTTCAATAGCGAAGCTCAGACATAGTGGATACCTAACCGGCAATTATCCCAAAGATAATAACTAAGGTATAATCTATAGCACTATTATTCGGCTATTTGATAAAATAAGCATTATTGTTATAAAAGTAGTTTATTCTTAGATTTAATGTAATTAGGACCGCGATTTCCAATTGTTGTTATTTTAAAGAAAAACTAATTAACTACTCTAAAATATTATTATTGGAAGTCTCGCGTTTATTTAGTCTTAGACTACAGGGTGAAATTGATATAATTAGCATTCTTTTTAAACCCATCAAACTGAACAACTTTTCCTATGGGATCAAACCGATCAGAGCAAAAAAAAAATTTGCTGTTCCGTACTAAACTGCACCCGCCGCCGCTGCCTACTAGACTCAAATGTATGCAACAGCGGATTTTTTGTTGCTCCGATCGGTTTGCTCCCATAGTAAAAGTTGTTCAGTTTTATGAGTAGACTCTTAGTTTAAAAGGATGCCAATTATATCAATTTCACCCTGTATAAAGTTATTGTTGAATACCTGAACATTATAATTGGATTGAAATTATTTCTCAAAAGTGCAATAAGATTTGATTATTTTGAACAAACTAGGTACTGTTATGTAAATTAGAACATTTGCTTAGCTAATGATCTGCCTTCTGTGATAGTTTTTATTTCAATATGAGGTCTGACAAAGCACCATTGTAAAACAGAATCTGCCCATAAAATACCCCATGTTTTCTGACAGTATAGAGTATTTTGCCCGTGTTTTAGCGAGTGAATGATTAATTTTATTAATGTTTAATTATTGGTAACTAAAATAAATGTATTAGGTGTCATACAAGTTTTGATTAGTTTACAATTTTTAGTATGGCTTTTAATTTTATATACCTACATATCATCGATTTATAATTTGTACTGATTCAATAGTTAAAAAATTCTTGCTGAAAATTGTATGTGGTGTATTATTTTCGTACCTTTGTAACCTTGGTCACTTCTGTTGAAAAAAATAAGTTATACAGGGTGTTACAAAACACCCTAGTAATACTTAAAGGGGTGCTTCAGACAATCAAACTGAACAACTTTCACTATAGGAGCCAACTTCGAAATCGCTAAAACAAAATCTGCTGTTTCATACAAAACTTCAGTAGGACTGACTCGACTTAAATGTATGGGACGGTAGATATTTTTTTCGCGATTTCGAAGTTGGCTCCTTAGTGAAAGTTGTTCAGTTTGATTTTCTGAAGCACCCCTTTAAGTATTACTAGGGTGTTTTGTTACATCCTGTATATACATAAGTAAGTATATTAAATAGTACCTAATCCACACACACTAATAGTTATATACATAGAAATGAGCATATGCCAGTTGTATGCGAATCAGACGATTTTTTTCGCTTAAAGCGAATAGGCACACAAACAAAGTTTATTTTTATTATAAAACAACTTTGTGGATACCTCTAGGCTTCAACAATGCGAAATCAAAGTTGTTTCCTTGCTTTTCTACATTTTTACCAAGAATTCTATACTCTGAGTCATGTAATAAAGTCACGTTAATAATTTTACCGTGTTCTTGCCGCTTTCTTTAATGTTTTGGAGTTTCCTTATGTATTTTTGCCTAATTAATAACCGCATAGCTGTCAAAAACTGTATTAAATAAAGTCACGTCCATAATCCCTTTCGGTGGTCAGAAACGGAGCTGCAACAATCAATTACTTACAAGTTTTCATAACTGAGTTGAGGAGATTCGTATTAATATTAATTATACACAGTGTTACAAAATACAAACAAACATTTAAGGGGGTGGTTTAGACCATTAAACTGAACAACTTTCACTATGGGACCAATATCAAAATCCAAAAAAAAAATCGGATGTTCCATCATCATCAAATCAGCCGATAGACGTCCACTGCTGGACATAGGCCTCCCCCAAAATGGGGAGATTTGCCATAATCGCAATGATGCGATGCGTTTGCGATGTTCAATACTAAACTACAGATCTACTCGAGCTAAATGTATGGGACAAAAGATTTTTTTATCGCGATTTCGATGTTGGTCCCATAGTGAAAGTTGTTCAGTTTGTTGGTCTAACCCACCCACTTAAAAGTTTTCAATTTTTATTTTTGCTTCTGTAACATCCTATATACTAATTACGGATGTAGGTAAGCTCTGTAGATATAAAGGGCAAGCAAATAACTTATTAGATATTTATTACTAATGATCGGAAATAATTATTACGCTAACCGAAACCAAAAAAGATTTAAATGTTTGAAGGGACGTAGGCAATGCCCCAATATGGGCCAAAGTCTTAACACCTTGGATCCTGGAGAATGAACGTCGCCGACCCTGAGGTCGACCTGGTTACCTTCGACGAAGGGTGGATGAAGCTGGCCCAGGACTGAGATGGATGGAGGATAAACGGGAAGACCTTTGCCTAGCAGTGGGATGATAGGCTAAAGGAAAAAAAACGTATTCTTATTGTGGAACCCTCTCTCCACAGAAAAGGGAACCACCGGCTCTGTGCTTCTCTCACGTCACTCAAAGCCTTACACTCACACACTTGTTTACCGACATCTAGTACGAATAGAATGAAACGTCTACAAATGAAGTAAATCAAATTTAACAGGGCAGCAATAAGCTCTGCAGCTGTAGGAGAAAGTCTGTAGTACCAGGCTCTACAACATAGATGGCTCTACAATTCGTAATTTAAATGGAGATTAAAATAATGGTGAAAGCCAATTACCTATAGTCACAGATTATTTAATAGTTATGCTATAAGTAGTACTCTGTGGTGAAAGTATTGACCATCCCCCAAAAATCGAAATCTGAATCTACACTGAATTAAAGGTCAAGTTTTTGTGAGGTTAACGTTTTCGCTTTTTGTATGGAGACCGCTACCTCCACAATTCTCATAACACCATTTATAAGCTGATGGTGATGATAGGTGAGGAGACACTAGTAAATACAGGGTCCTTCTTAATATGTTTACTCTTTTTTAAGGGGATGATCAGACCATAAAACTGAACAACTTTCTTTATGAGACCATCATCGAAATAGTGAAAACAAAATTTGTTTTCTATTTGGCTGGAAAGTGTCAGCATATTAAAAGGATAGACCAGTACGGTTTTCTCCATACAAACGTATTCCCCTGTTTTCTCCCTGGATAATAAAACTGGAGCAAATATTTTTTTACCATACAATCTATGTCACCTCTGCCATGTTTTGCTTTTTTGCATCAATTAATTACTGTAAGAACTAGGGACCTTCGAAAATGATCAATTTTACCGTCCGTCTTAAGACATCCAGTAAACAAATTTGACGAAAGTAAACAAAAAAATCAAAACATAAGGACATAGCCAAAGTCTTCCTCATATTATTTTTGAACGAATCATTAAAAGTGAAAAAAAAGTCATGTGTTGTGTCATTTAAAAGTGATCATTAAAGTGTTATAATAATAATAATAATAAGTGTTACAATAAAATCGGTTTAGTTTTGGAGGAGAAAACAGGAGAATACGAAATGCTGATTTCGTCGATTTTTTGTACATAAAATCGGTCCGAGCTGCAGTTGACTCTTCGCACTCTAGCCAGCGGAGTGTATGGATGGGGCAGATCTGATAAATACATATACAGTCAGAAAAGTTACCTATTCTCCAAATTAGCATTTCAGCCCGCCTATCCTCTTAAGAAGAACCCTATATGTACCATACGTAAGATATAGGTGGTGGTAGCTAAGGTGGTACCTACTGAATCTTTGATATTTTAAAAGTCATCTTTTGATCTAACAAAATACCTAACTACATCGTTAACACCGATTGATATACCTTTCCAATTCCCAATGCAAAAATATCTTTAAAAATTATAATTTCCAACGATATAATCTACCTCGCTGTGAAACTTTCACTATCATCAAGAAAACAATAGAAGTGGCGTGTAGTCATTATCAATCCGCAATGCCATGGTGCGGAAACGAGAAAAGAAGCGTGTATTTTCACATTGTCACATTTCTTTTAAAAAGTGTTTTATTGATTTAATAATCGGGCCATAAAAAACAATCTATAAGTGTTTATAATTTAATTTGTAACTCATCTAATACGGAAATATTGATCGTAGTAAGTTATCTTCTAATCTTGAAACTGATTGGGGGTTATTTCTACTCCAACCTAATCTAGCAACTCAACATAATTTCACTTAATTCTGAAATAATGGAACTGTTTGGTACCCAATTGACCCACTACCTTAATAAGAGGGAGGGAGAGTAGGTACTACCAACTTTTATAATAATTGTTTCTATGAATGTATTCTAAATATGAATTGTAAAAAAGAGAGACGCTTTAAATCAAAATAATTTGTGTCTTAATCATTTTTTGTTCGATCAACACAGTTAAGGTGGTTGCAGAGGGGTCAATTTATTACAAAACTTTGACGCACAATACGCGCAGACGGTATAAGTAACTTTGTATATATGAAAAATTAGTTTAGAAAATCTAGATGCCGCGTCACAAATAACATTTGCAATTTATGAAATAATTACGAAGATATAAGCTTTGAAATTTTTCATACAAAACTTTAAAAGCTTTATAATTCTTCGTAGGTAATTATATTATAAATTGCAAATGTTATTTGTGACGCGGCAACTAGATTTTCGAAACTATTTTTCCATATATAAAATATTACTTTTATTAATTACGTCTACGCGTATTGTGAGTCAAACTTGTGTATGGACTAAAACCACCTGAAACGGTTAAATCTACAAGGGACAGATTCAACTGAGTGACATTGAAATTATAGTCGAACTTTATTTAGACGTGCCAAACACATACGGAAGTCTGATACGGAATTCAGAATCAAGATTGTGATTTTTCGGAATTCCGTATATGTGGCGGACCATAGTGCTTCAGAGCATCAAACTGAACTTTTGCTAAGCGTAGATACCTGAATTGCAAAAAAAAATGCTGTTCAGATTTCCTGTGATTTCAGGTTTGCTCCCCTAAATATTTTTTGACTAATTTCAGTGACACCTGTAGAAATAACATCATTCATGTTCAACCAAACGCAACCTAACACGTATAACACGTATCCAGACTTTAGTTACGGGGGGGGGGGGGGGGGGGGGGGGCAAAAACATTAATTAATTAATAGCTCCAATAAACAAACACACCTACATCGTCTTACGTATTTATCTCGAGCTTTTTCCTCGTATGACCTATTTATTTACTTTGCTGACTTTTTCTTTTCTTTCATTTATGTCAGCAATGGAAAGGCCAATTTCATCCTATGAGGAAAAGAAGTTAATCACTTTTGATTAGGTAGACATATTTTTTAAATCAGCTGTTTTGTTTATTTTCAGGGGGTAATTGACACATCATTATGTAAATAAAATATCAGATAAGAGTAGCGGACGTATACCTGTTATTTCAGACCCTAATCTTAGAGGTAGGTATGTACCTACATCTATTAAATCTAGAGTGAAATAAAACGAACAAAAAGTTTATTTTAAAACCTGTAAAAGTTGGAGGAAAGGCCCTCCTTATGATACCTCTGAATCAAGTGTGTGAAAAACTTTATCAGCAATGTGACAACTCGCGTGTCAAGATTCATACTGAATAATAGCAGGAGCAAGGCTTGTGCCATAGTCGGAGCCCTCACTGGGCACTACGCTACAGGCGCGATGATGCACAAAATGAAACTCACCCTGGATCCCAGCTGCAGAGCATGCGGAGAGGATGAAGAGACTATGGAGCATGTTCTTTGTGACTGTGATTTCCTGGCGGTAAAACGCATGTGCCTCCTCGGAGATGGATACCCGAAACCGGGGGATCTTAGGTTCCTTCCCCTCAATGGTGTTGCCTCCTTCATTGACCATGTATTTGAAGGGTGAGAAAACAAAAAGTATTGGGGCTAACACAAAAGATCCCACTGGGTCGAAGTGTTGCTGGCTTGCCAGCCCCCACAACAAGATAAGATAAGATAAGTGTGTGAACCTTATAATCTTTCTCATTAGGTAGGGAGAACCGAAGAGAATAGAAGACTCAATCTTCTATTCATTCATGGTCTTTATTCTAACTCACAATTCATCATCATCATCATCAGCCTATAAACGTCCCACTGCAGGGCACAGGCCTACCCTCAGGGAGGGTGTATGGGCATAGTCCACCATATACATAGTATATATAGTCCACCACGCGTGCCCAATGCGGATTGATAGATTTCACATACACATAAGAATTCCTTCTTCAGCGTATGCAGGTTTCCTCACGATGTTTTCCTTCACCGTTTGAGAGCAGTCGGTATTTACATAAGTTAGAAAAACTCATTGGTACATGGCATGCTGTCCGTACGGATTCGAACCCGGACCCCCATAATTGGGTGTCCATACCTCTCCGCAACGCGCCACCGACTCTCTCTTTACTTCTTTGTAAAAGTCTTCTATTTTTGACTCTACTTCTCTTTCACACTTTGCGCCTGATTTGCGCCCTAACATAACGACTTTGCTCCAACTAATCATGTTTGCAACGAAACCCCTATCTAGGATAAACTAATATCTGTGCTAATATCAAAACCATTGGAACCACATTACAGTTCGTGCAAGCGCAACAATTCACAAGTTAAACCCCCGGAGAGCAAACGGAACTAAATTTACTTGTCCTGTGTTCCGGAACAACATGGAAACTCTCTTACCTTTGTTCCAGTCCACCACCACCATACCACCTTGATTGTGCTACTCTTTTGGGAATTCGTGTGGGGTGTAAAAGTTTACCCATAGTCCTATCCTACGAAAGTTTGTAAGTATGGATGGATGTTTGATACTCTTCCACGTAAAAACTACTGAATAGATTTTAATTAAACTTTACAATAATGTAGCTTATACATCAGAATAATACATATGCTACAATTTATAAAGATATTGTGTGAATTGTCCAGACGAAGCGCAGACGAAGGCGCGGGCACCAGCTAGTTCCTCATAAAGTTTATTCCAATTAGGTATGATTTTAACCAGATGTGAACAATATAAGGATCACAAGACTCAACTGTGTCGAAAGATAAAACTATTACAACATTAGTTACAGCTATTTTCAACTAATACCTACACAAATTAAGTTATTTATCAATTAAAGTGAATCAAAAGAATCCCTATATTAAATATGTTATGGTGCCGCCATTGATAACTTTTTAAATTAAATTGTTGTTAATTAAACTCCTTTTTTATTATTATCAGGAGAGCATCAGGTTCTTTTAGGTTTTTGGTGTGTTTTGATGACAATGCGCAGTACAATGTTCCCTCTAATTTGCTCTTTATGATGTAGCAATTAGACTCCATTTTAGCATACTGAAAGTTTCAGGCTGGAGTGGCTAGCCTTCCGACCACGAAAATCTTACTATAGTTTGACCTCAAGCCTGTACCGCTCATTTGAGGCGAAAGAGCTCAAAAGAGTCAGGTGCAAATAAACCGAGTATAATTACAGCCCTTTACTTTCCCTATAATTTTTATGATTGTGATTCCACATAATTTACTTTACAAGATGTAAGGAACTTGCAAATACTGAAGCCTGAAGAGACTGGAAAATACTGAAACGGTGAATTCACTATATGTGGTACATTCTGTGAAGATGAAGAAACGCGAAAAAAACTTGGTATTCCATATAATACTGCTGTACCTACCGACTTAAATGTAAGACACAGTTGATTTTTTTATCGCGTTTCCTTAGGTTGGCTCCATAGTGAAAGTTGTTCAGTTTGATGGTCTCAATTGTAAACCCTGTATAGCAATTTGGTATTTGAATGGTACTAGTTTGGTATACTAAATTACGCGAAGTGCTTGTGGCTAAAGGCTGTTAACTAAACACACGACATCCGCAACATTATCATCTCTAATATCAGTAATCAAGGCTAAACTTGAAAGATTATAAGAATCACAGTTGCTATGTGCGTGCACGCAGCGTCCAGTGATCTAGCCGCAGTGTACTAATGACGCGTAGCAAACCACTGATGATCCTGCGCAGAGCTGCGTGCCTCCAGGATATTAATCACAAAACTACTCACGCGCAGAAAAACCATTCGTAATCGCTGCATTTATTAGAGCCGCAAGTATTTTTTTTCTGGATTCTAGAAACACTGTGTCAATCACCCTAACCCTATATCCTATTTCGCATAAGATGTATTTTATACTACTAGTGAAATGTGGATGTTCTGAGGAATATAGTCATGAGCATATGGCATATGCTTATGCTATACTTGCGAAATTCTTCTTAGCTTCTAATTAAGGCTATCCGGACCTTGAAGATTGCATCCCTGAACAGATAATGTGATACCGAACCATTCACCCTAGTTCTTAAGCCAGGAAGCCCTTCAGTCCTTCCCTGGATTTTTCCCTGCAAAATAATCTGGAAAAGCTGGTTCGTCTGTACATCACTTTAGTCTCTCCTTTTTTGGTGAAATGTTCAAAGTGGATGCCTACTTCGCAAATGGAAGCAACCCCTATAATTTGGCGTATCTAGGTCAAAGCGTTTTAACTAGAGCGCGTCAGGACATCTCTCTTTAGGAGTGAACTTTACAAGCGTCGTAAAAGAAAAGGTTTTAGTACTTGAGGTAACATCAATGTGTTTTACGCGATGCACTTCGTAATCGTAAAGTATGTTTTATTAGTACATAGGTACGTAAATTTATGACAGCATCTTTCGGGGTGGTCAGCTTTTAGAGGTTTTAATTGTAACAAGATTCACTTTTAGCATTTTTAAGGATTCTGGATGATAGCTATATTTTGCGTAAATTATTTCATTACGGGTCTCAATTTAGAATCAATCAATATTTCTAACTTTTTTTTCTGCCGTACATTTTATTTAAAAATCTTCTGAAATTCTTAAAACATAAATATTTATGTTCAATAATAAGTTTGATCGCCAAATCAGGAATAACAAAACCATCAAAGAAAAAACTCAAGCTTGCTTCAACGTAACTGTTAAATATTCACAAACTTTTTGACAGTAATCTCATTCTGTAGGCAAAAACTTTTATATATCTAACTAGCAAATAAGTTAAGTGAACAGTCCTACAAAACGAAGCTAGCGTACTAAAACAATGACTTTTAGTACGTTAAAACTGTAACACTCAAATTATTAGTTTGAAAATCCCCTAATTCTTTTAAACAAATATCGTCTGAGGAAGGTGACCTACCACGTCCAGTTTGTATTAATTAAGTTAACAGGAAGACGAGTTAATTCGGAAAGAAACTACCAACTGGGAAACTACTAACTAACCCAACGTCCGAAGGGATAAGCCTGCTACCTTCATACAAACTAAATAGGCCGTAGCGACCTCTTAGCAAACCCTTCTCGGTTCATAAGTTTCCGTGGAATACTTCCCCGGGTCCAATTTTAGGAAAAACGACCCGGAATAAGACGGTTAGATTAATTTGGAGGATAAATCGAGTAGCATCTTGGGATTCTTCACATAAACACGCTCTATGTATGTATTGCTACCGTAGAGTGGGATTCCTCCTCGCCGATTTCTGCCACGGCAACTGCTTTAACTCCGTTGTTTGGTATTCATGAGCTCTCATGTGGCATAGCCAATCTTCTTGGAGAAGATCCTTGCACATAGCGGGCACATTGTATTATTATAGCTGGTGGTAGTCGGGCTTTCAATTCATTAAGGCTGCTGCTCACCATGCTGCTATGCTATGCCTATGCCACACCTTTTTTTCAAGAGATAAAGAAATACTTGTTTGTAGACTAGACGTTTCCCCGGAAAATTTCACAGAATCCAAGTAGGTATGATCAACAGTACGGAGAGAGGAATAATCATAAAAAAAGTATTGCGTTTTGAACGACAATTGCTTGGGGCTGCTTTTTATTGATCGCGAAAGTACCTACCTACTAGAAGAAATAGTCGTCGTAGGTACCTGGCCCGATAGCATAATTTTATTCTTTCTTTCTTCTCATTCATAATATTATATTATTAGTAAGTATCACAATGACAAAGGCGAAATCTCAATGGATGACAAATATGGTAGTAAAACTGATGTACTGACAAGGCTTACGAATAAATAACTTACTTTACTGTAAACTTGAAATGTATCACGGCGAGTGTTATTTTATGAATGAGCAATTAAAATTTTATCGATCGCAACGTGAGACTGGACTTTCACTGAATTATTATCGTCAGAGAAAGTGGAAATCCACAATTACCTTCTTAGTGTTCTGATCTAATACATTAATTTACGACATAGCTTCAAGTCTTTCTTAAAGATTTTCTTTCATAAGCCGCCTGGAAGTTTAGTTACGGAACGGGGCCATTTTGTAAAACTTCCGCCTGATACAGCTTATGATTTATTTTACTTTCGCACTAAGAATTTCGTAAGAAATTTTGCAGTGAAACTCGCAACCCCTGAAATATTGCCCCAGATAAGAACTGTGAAACTTGTAAATCTTTTTAAACTTTCCTTACTTGAAAACAGTTTTACTTTTCGTGTCGTTATTTCCTTATCTCAGAAGAATACTGTTGCAAGACAGAGTACATCTCATGAATGGCAAACTACTTACAAGAAACAACCAAGGTGTTCAAAATTACAACAGACTTAACAACATCAATTACGATGCGTGTACACATAAAACGGGTGTTATTGTAAAGCAAAATGTGTTGTCGACAATGTCACCAAAGTGTTATCGTAAGCATTGAGAGGAAGCGCTGTTTTGAAACACAATATAGGCTGCAAACAATGAACGAAATCTTGAAGATAAGCGTGATATTCTTAAATCGTGATAAAAATTACGAGCGGTAGAAAATAGAAATATGATTTAGTTGACCAGAAAATAATATATGCTTTGGAACTCAAGGAAATGGGCCCAAAAAAACTGCAAAAGAAACTTAACCCTTAATCATCTCATATGTACGACACAAACGGGAAGAAAATGTGGAAACTAAGCATACGACAAAATTTAATTGAAAACGCCCTGGATTATCCTTCCGGAAAATTAATCAACAGTGGAATATTACAATGAAAGGTGGCTGTTTCATTGTTTCTAAAATCGACCCCATCGCGTGTGTCGCAAGCCAAGTGACAACAAAGGGTCGATTTGTCGTTGCATTGTCGCGACACAATAGCAACCGGGTCGAGTGGCTATGGAACCCATTTATACGTCGCTCAATCTTCAAAGACACGTAAATCAAGGCATTTTCAAACTTGTATTTCAGACATAAAAAATCTGCTAAGAGAATTTATGGAATGAATTGGTCACGAAGACGAGGCTTGCCAAACTTTAACAGCTTGGTTTTGTTTGATAATTCCCTTTGATGTTTAGGAGGATTAGGTTGAGCTGTTTTGGAATGATAATGTGGGCATTAAGTTATGATTGTTAACATTGTTTTAATGTTGGGACACTAATCTTCTCTTATGTATAAAGGAACGTGAAATAGCTACATTATGCCGACGGATGAGACATAAAAGAACCAAGATCAATTTACCTACGTATCTTAAATTTTTCCACTGCATCTATTTATAATCGAGAAACGTCTGTTCATTTTGCTGTATCCAAAATTTTAAAGTCAATTTTGAATTAAATCCTTTATCCTGGAGGGCCTACAATTGATCGTTAGTTTAAAATGTCTCATAGATGCTATTATTCGGTGTCGCTAAAAGTATTCATCAGTCAACTACATTCACTACGATGGCAAAGAAGAAAAAGAAAGAAATAGTAAAGTACGATACGATGATTTGTACGCTTTTAAGATTAAGTTGAGAAATGTATTTTAGCACTATTATTATGGTACTTTTATTCAGCCTTTGATATCAATTTCACTCTGTAGAGCATACTTTTATTCAGCCTGCTCTACAGAGTTAAATTGATATCATTAGTATCCTTTTAAACTAAGAGTCTACCCATTGAACTAAACAACTGTTACTATGGGAGCATATCGATCGGAGCAAATAAAAAACTGCTGTTCCATACTCAACTGCAATGTCGACGTGCGAGTTCGCGGCTCAAATGTATGCAACAGCTGATACTTTTTTTGCTCTGATCGGTTTGCTCCCATAGTAAAAATTGTTTAGTTCGATGGGTAGACTCTTAGTTTAAAAGGATTCTAATGATATCAAATTCTACCTGTATATTCCACTGCTAGACAAAGGCCTCTGGTTCTCCTCTTCCTATTTCCCATATGAAACGCAATTATGGTACATACTTATTTAATTATTAGTCTAGTAACGTATTATAACGTACGTAATAATAAGCAAAACAACCAGCAAAAACGGTCGTATAAATCGTATGCTGATAATGATAACTCTATATTTTTGCAAAAGCCAGCAGATATACCTTATCGCAGGAAGTCGTCGGGGCTGGGACGGAAATTGTCTCGCATTAGAGAGACATTAGCCGTTATAATATGAAAGGGACACCTCACCCCTCCCGTTACAAAGTTATAAATAAATTTTCTTATTACGAAAGTTGTGTAATAAAACTACATGTGGGGTCTTATTTGATTCTGTGATGGCTTATTGATATTAGGTTATTTATAAAGTATAGTTGAATGGATATACCTACTAGTTTTTAATTACTAACTAACTGAAAAACACACTGAAACTAAACAAGGAAAATGGGTCGAAAAATGTATTTCCTGTATTTCCTCCCGTTTGCAATGGAGGAAAGTTCCTACTCCTCCTTTGATAAAATTCTCTCAGATTATAATAGTCCCCGGCTCGCTGTCTATTGTTGAGGCGTCACCACTGTTGATCCTCGTTTTTAGAAGTTACAGCGATGGCAATGAGTGAGGCCTATGCCCAAAAAAACATAACAAAGCTAGGGCACAGATTATAAGTAAGTAAAGACTAAATATAATGAGTAAAACACCAGAACGTTGAATGGAGTCTAACAGCAAATAAGACATTATGCGTGTCCAAAATTGACTAAGACACCAGCCAAAGATAGAGCGCTCTCCCATGGCGGCTTGTTCCTTTGGATAGCAATGGTTATTGCGAGGTACTCAACAGCCTTCTGATCACATCTTATGTCGACTAGTTCAAAATATTATTTCAATCAATCAATCCAATGGTTTTTTAAAACCATAAGCACCAAAAAATAGAGAGAAAATTGTACATTCCTTTATTTCATGTTTCTTTTGTCAACATTATAAAATAATCTATACTGATTTTGGACTTTGGATCTACAGATAAGTAAGCCTTTGTTTTGAATGTTGTATTTTTAAACATTTTTTTTTCTAACTTTAGCGCCCTGAATACTAAAGAATCTGCTAAATGCGTACCGTACTTATTGCTCTATCTGTTCTTTATTTAGTAATAATTCAGCCTATATCGACAATATGCTTCGTCACGCATCGCCTACTAACCTTGGCAACTTACTTTAGCAAAAAACCAGGGTGAGTCAGCCACGGAGATGATGGTGCCGTTTTTTGGAAAACCTTTACACAAACAGGTGTAACTGGCGTGTGATGGATCTACGGGGGTTAATTATAGCTATGAGCACTGCTTTTACGTTCCGTCCATGAAAATTTTAAAACATACTCACGACATAAACTCACGGGATATTATTATTGCAAACTAAGCATTTTTTTTTTGTTAAGATTTATACCGACGAGCTTGTATGAAGAAACTTATGGATGTGGAGGAGGCGGAAGATGTGTGTCAGTATCGTAGTATGTGGTGATATGTTGTCTCTGCCTTCCCCAGTAGTGGGACATAAGCATGTGTATGTATGTATGTAGATTTATACCTAGCGCTACCCTCAGTCGTACTTTTTTTAATTTTTAAGCAATTATGGAACATATCCAAAAAACAAGAGTGTCACATTAATAGTCATTGTTAGTTTTTAATTTATCGAAACATTACGGATTATTATGTTTATGCTTGTAGTTATTATCGTTAAAACCGCAAAAAGTGAACACCAAAAACAAATCTGTATTGACCCGACTTAGAGATGACCCGATAAATTGACAATCAGCAATTTATTTTATTTTATTTGATTCATTTTTGAAACTTACGGACTAATTATGACTACAATATTATGACATTCTTGTTTTTTTGGTAATGTTTTTTAATGGCAAGAAATAAAAAAATAGCATTAAAGGGAGCACTACAGGCTTGGTTCCCCCTGAAAGACGCTTGTTATTTAAAGCAAATACATACAAATTTTTTGACTATGTATATAGGTAGGTACCTATACTTCATTTCATATAAGGACGAAACAATTTTCCAATTCCTATTGAGCTTTCTGACTAATTCTGATTAGCAGATATAATTTAACTATCAGTAAGATATGCAGGGTGAAATTGATATTATTAGCATCCTTTTAAACTAAGGGTCTACCCATCAAACTGAACAACTTTTACTGTGGCAGCAAACCGATCGGAGCAAAAAAAAATCTGCTGTTCCGCTGTTGCATACATTTGAGTCGAGTAGGCAGTTAGTAGGTAGTTAGTTTAGTTGCAGTTTAGTATGGAAAAGCTGTTTTATTTTTTGCTCCGATCGGTTTGCTCCTTTGGTTTGCTCCCATATTAAAAGTTGTCTAGTTTGATGGGTAGACTCTTCATTTAAAAGGATGCTAACGATATCAATTTTACCCTGTATACTATCCGACAAATCTGGAACGTTACTAAAACTGTTCTCAAAATAAGAGAGAGTAAGTGTTTCAAATCTTTGTTTTCATAATCCAAAAAGGTCATAAAATCGTGTCTATTTGGAATGGGTCAATGCAGTTTAGGTAAATCCATAAAGTTCTAAGGGTAAATCGAATATCCAAGCGCCACTGTTGTTTTTATTTTACTTTCAACATAAAATAATCGGCCTTAGACCTTAACTTTTGCTCCAAATTCTAAACATTACGTTATCACCTATGCTAAAGTGGATTGGATATTTGGATCGCACTAAATCGAATTCACGTTGGTAGGTATATAATTCACCGGCACACGTCTCGTTATCGAAGCATTGACCTGATTATACCAGATCTGACTGACTACATATTTGCTTAAGTATCGTAGGCTACTGGTTAATTTAAATTAGATAATTCCATAATACAAATCTTGTACATAATGAAATGAGCCAACGAAGGTCGTTTGGTTGTTATTATAGCTAGAGAATCTAGAGGTCATAATTGACATCCTATGATAAATAATTTTTTTTATATTTTTTTTAGTTATTACTTATATACTATACAAATTTTTTTCTTAATTGTCTTCTCTCTTGTCTTTTCTTTTGTCTTGATTGGTCCAGTAACTCCAGTCCCTACCTAGTTAATTTAGTCGTAATTCTTGCTATAAAGGTTCATACACTTGAATGCGAAACATACTTTAAGGGGTGCTTCAGACCAACATTAAAATTGCGAAAAAATAATCAGCTGTTCCAAACATTTGGGTCAAATCACCATTGACGTTTACAACAATAAAGATGTTTTACAAACAAACGACCATTCATCATCATCATTGTCTTGCCCATTTCCCATTATTTGGGGTCGGCGCAATATGTCATCCTCTTCCATTCATCTCTCTTAGCCGTCGTTTCAACACTCACTCCTTTTTTACACATATCATCCTTCACACAATCCATCCATCTTTTCTTCGGTCTCCCTCTCCTACTACAGCCATCCACATTCATACTTAACACTCATCTCGTAACATGACACTCTTCTCTCCGCATTAACGTTTACTATTTTTGTCGCGCAGCAGCAGCAGATTTTTTTGTCGCGATTTCAATGTAGTTTCCATAGTGAAAGTTGTTCAGTTTGAGTGTCTGAAGCACTTCCTTAAGTATGTAGCGCATTTAAGTTTACACCCTGTCTAGGGATTGATAATCAAATATAATTTAGATCTATTTTTATCAATATCAACGGTAGTCGTTACATAAATGCCACGTCAGATAGGCCGTAAGGCGGTCTGCAAAAATTCTGACACACGCCCACACGATAAGAAAGAAAGAATATAAACGGTCTTCTGTTTTCCATATTTAATAGTTCTGAATAGATAATACGATTAATACAATATCTCTAACAGAATTGTTCAACGGTAAAATCAGTATGGCAAGGTCGTTTTCTTAAGGGCTTTTGTACAGGGCGTTTTGAACTTTAATAACGGCGCCTGGACAATCCTTAAATTTTGTAAAAAATTATTTGGTACACATAAAATCTAAATCCTAAAAATCGTTTAACTGTGATTGCTGTAGGAGCCTTTACAGCAATCCGCCGTCCAAGCCGCCGTGCTCCCGGCGGCATACAAAGCCGCCGGCTTTGCCGCACAAAGAACTGCGAAGCACAGCTTGTATTGACGGCGGCATAGCCGTTCGGCATGAACCCGGCGGCACTGCCGCCGGCATGTGTGTAGTAGTCTTAAGATTAAATTCCACAATGATGTTAACTAAAGAATCTGTCTGTTTTGTTAATTGGTATTGTCAATAGAAATTAATTGAATGAGATCACGCTGCGACGGTTTACTTTTTGTTCACGAATGTTGTTAGTGCTGTCAATTGTGATAGGTACAAACGCTACCAAAATTAGAGGCACATTAGTAATTTACCTAATAATTTTAATTGCATGTTTCTATTGACACTTCTACCACTGCTTCTACCTGACTAAAACATTATAAGAAGGGCAATTTCTTACTCATAATTTAACGGTTTTGTGAAATAAATACAGTTTTATAAAATTAAATTTAACTGGTAAAATGTAGAGATACTAAAACACTGTAATTTTGCTAATTACGTACCATGACATGAATAATGAAGCCTCCATTTAAAATTCGTGAACCGCTAAATGCTCATTTATTAAGGTTAATCGACATTAAATACGACGGTATTTATAATCGTTTAGCCAAAAATCCTTCTTGTTTTAATTAAAACTGGGTATGAATAAATTTCTGCCTAGTTACAAATTTTATTTAAAAAGATCAGTAATTAGACTAATAGATAGTTTTTAGTTCTCAGCAAACAATTTAATCAAAAATCAATAGCTTACTTATCATTCCTTAATTAAAACTTAAATTCGAATTAAATTATTAGGTCCCTTACTTTGAATCGAGCTCCGAACTCAATCCAATAATCATAAAACCAAATGCTCGACTTATTTTGTCCGCAAGTGCTTAAGCATAGTTGTCCCGATAATTTATTCCGCATTGCATTATAAAGTAACAGTGCGTATCGTTTCGGTGTCATCACTGCGTCTCGTAATTTGCCGACACGCATGCCTAGCTGCGCATACGCATCGTATGGGAACAATACACTAATCAAGCAGTAAGTAAGCTAAGACCTCGTGAACGAACAAATTATACTAAGCACAACGACTGCTAAGAAGCTGCTGCTGCTAGAAGTAAACAATATACAGGGTGAAATTGATATCATTAGCATCCTTTTAAACTAAGAGTCTACCCATCAAACTGATCAACTTTTACTATAGCAGCAAACCGATCGGAGTAAATAAAAAATCTGCTGTTCCATACTAAACTGCAATGCCAATTCGAATCAAATGTATGCAACAGCAGATTTTTTTTTTGCTCCCATCGGTTTGCTCCCGTAGTGAAAGTTGTTCAGTTTGATGGGTAGACTCTTAGTTTAAAAGGATGCTAATGATATCAATTTCATCCTGTAGTATGGGCATGTGGTATTTACCTGTTAATGGTTGTGCAATCAGACATTAAGCCCTTTAATCTATGATATATCATGTGTATATATTATTGTAACAACTGTTGGTAGATCTATCTATACTATTATAAAACTGTAACAGGAAA
Organism: Agonopterix arenella; assembly: GCA_927399405.1. Lineage (NCBI taxonomy): Eukaryota > Metazoa > Arthropoda > Insecta > Lepidoptera > Depressariidae > Agonopterix > Agonopterix arenella. The sequence goes on along the minus strand of OV656691.1, from coordinate 14,343,486 downwards.
TTTGTCTGTACATTGAAGATATTAACAAAAAAAATACGATAGATAGTTACGATGTGGTTTTTAGGTGTCCCTGATTCCATTTCACCAATTTTTGGATTTTTTGTCTGTCTGTTTGTTTGTGCGTTTGTTTGGGTGTTTGTTTGTTTGAACGAGTATCACGCAAAAACTACTGAACCGATTTTGATGAAACTTTTTTTGTTTGATAGCTTATGATCTGACTTAAAATCTGGTATATAATTTGTGCGGACAAAGTCGCGGGTTACCGCTTGTCAATAAATAAAATAAACAAACGCGCACCAGAAGGTGCACACCAACTCTCTTTGACGTAGGTACACAATCCAGCCGTGGTTATCAAGACTGCAGTTTTTTTGCCAATATTAAGCCTCAATATTTTCGGAATCCTTGTGATGGGCTCTATTTTTCGGAACCTAAAACTATCTGGATACGATCACTTTTATTTATTTTTCTTTTTTTTTGTTTTTAATGGAGGTGTGAGTGACGTTGCAGACACAATGGTAATGGTATGTAACATATATTTACTATTTGTAATTTGAAATTGTAATGTACCTATATAAGGTCTAACAAAATTAGGTGAAACTATTTTAAGGGGATGATCAGACCATCAAACTGAACAACTTTCTCTATGGGACCGATATCGAAATCGCGAAAAAAAAATCAGCTGTTCCATATAAACCTACTCGACCTAAATGTATGGGACAGCAGATTTTTTTTTCGCGATTTCGATATTGGTCCCATAGAGAAAGTTGTTCAGTTTGATGGTCTGATCATCCCCTTAAAATAGTTTCACCTAATTTTGTTAGACCTTATATACCTACCTACCTACTGTATTCTCGTTTTCGCTGATATATCTTAGTATATTAACTACAGACTGTTACTTAACACGTTCCGGGACAGTGAACGAGACACAATAGAACTTTTATTGTTATCACGGCTATAGGCGGTCACTGTCCCGGAACGTGTTAATCTCTTTCTTCTTGAAATATTTTAATTTGTTAGTAATTTGTAATTGGCTATTTTAGTACTACTGGTGAAAACTTGTAATTGGCTCAGATTGTACTATAGTATTAACAGAACTATTATTGTGATTGTAAGCTGTAAGTTTTCCGAATAAAATAAAATAAAAAAAATAAAATAAAATAAAAATAAGGATCGACCATACTTACGCACTCCTGCTTAACATTTATACCTCTTCTGGAGAGATATCACGATAAGGACCAAAGTTGTATCATACCTACAGCTCGTCACAAGGAAAAGAATCCAGAAATATAAACAAATCAACCCCTCAAAAAAAATACTGCAGTCTTGAATCTTGAGCACAGAAGAATTCGAATGGGTAGTACATTATTCGTTATCGCTACTGTTTGATTAGTGTAAAGGTGCCTATTTTTGTACAGTCTTACTTTCTTACAATAAAATAAGACATAAAGTTTAGTTCGTGACTTCTTAGTCTTTTTGTCAGACACATTTACAAAGGTAAGTAAAAGTGAGGTGTTTGTATTATAATATGTCTCTTGTCTAAATCTTGCTACACTACTTTCAATGCGGAATTTCATAACCTATAAATGTACAATACGTAAATGCAGTACCTACCTACGATAGGAAGTATGCAGGTTAAACAAACAACAACAACAACAATGGGCTGACGTAACCTCGGGGTTAAAAGCTCAAAAAAAAAACAAAAGGACAAACTTGTACATATTTTATACTCTACTGATGTGGCAGCGAAAAGTCACCCACTAAAAACGCGTTAGGTGAACCTTGTTTCGCGGTTGATAGTTGTAGCACAGAGTACCTACTATAATTACTACCGGTTGTAGCAATGTTTCTGACCACCCAGAATGGTGGAAATACGCTCGTGAGTTTATAGGCACGATAGAGTATGTAATATATTTTTTTGACCGGCTTTTCATTATAATAGAACAAACAAATCAAGTTTTTTTCTTAGCAAATTTCTGATTTAACACTTATTATCTGCCTTCTAGTCTTTTTTTTAAATTTAAATTGGTGCAAAAATGAGAAAATAATTCTGACTATCGCACAAAATTGGACGAAACTATGAAAAATCTTGCACTGCATTTCTTTAAGTGTCAAGGAGCTTGCAGGAGTACTCTGAACGTAAACAATACATGGGTTAATTCGTCTTCTATACTATTATAAAACTGTAACAGGAAGTTTGTCTGTACATTGAAGATATTAACAAAAAAAAAGTTACGATATGGTTTTTAGGTGTCCCTGATTCCATTTCACCAATTTTTTGATTTTTGTCTGTTTGTTTGTGTGTTTGTTTGGGTGTTTGTTTGTTTGAACGAGTATCACGCAAAAACTACTGAACCGATTTTGATGAAACTTTTTTTGTTTGATAGCTTATGATCTGACTTAAAATCTGGTATATAATTTATGCGAACGAAGTCGCGGGTTAACGCTCGTATTATTATAAAACAGGCTTTGTAACTAAGTAGTTCAAATACAGATTGCTTCCCACATTCATATTTCCGATATGCATAACGCACGAATCACCTACATCACCCGCATGTCGAAATCTAGTTTCACTAGACTTGTAGAGGCATGAATAGCTACTTTAGCCATCACGTTTGCCACCAGGGTTGCCAGATGTACGAGGTTCCTCGTACGAATACGAGATTTGGGAACTCAGCCTCGTACACATATGTACGAGGTTTTGACTTTTGAGGAATTAATTGAATCAGGCGTTACTTTGCGGAAATCCATGACTAATATGTAGATGACACGATTGTATCAAGACCTCCGCTTCCAAGTACCTAGTAGACAAAGTTGTATTACGTTATGCAACACAACCTGCCCACCAAATAATTTCTACTCTACACGTGTTTCGCTCCACCAAGGAGCATCCTCAGGAGTTAGACCGACGAACGTTCGAAACAGAGTTGTAACTCCGCCGAGCGTCCGACACCGAGTGTCGACACCGTCTCGGTGTCATCTACATATTACTTTTGAGGAAATTATGTCATGATATTCTAACAAAAAAGTTGGGAAATTGCAAGCACAAATACAAAATCTCGTAATAATTTTAAAAGTTACTTTCGTCATTATTTACTTTTGATGTTGAATTGGCCTAGATATTCATTTATTCTACAAATGTCGCTGTAGATTCTAGGCAATCAAAGACTATCAGATTTTATGGTTAGTTTGTAGTTTGCCGGGAAATCCACATGAAATCGATCATTACTTCGATTTGTTTCCGTATTAGCAGCTTTTATCCTCTTTTTTCGTTTTAAACAACATTAAAAATGTGTTTAAGTATAACCAAATTTTGTTGTACTATATGAAACGTCAAAAATTAAATTGTGTTTTATGCCTAATTCTTTGTTTTTTCGTACTTTAGATGAATGTACGAGGTTTAATATCCAAAGTACGAGATTTTTCTTGCCGTTTGTACGAGGAAAAATTGTCAACGTCTGGCAACCCTGTTTGCCACTCTCAGATACTTATTATATCAATGCATTTGGCAATAATGACTTCAACCCTTGACAACCCGGTTGGTGTAATTGTGACATTGTTATTGTGATTGTACTTTTTATTTTTTTTGACATTGTTTTCATCCATCAGATTTCAGTTGTATAACTTTTGTAAAAATTATCTTGACATTAATTTTGAATTATTATGTAGGCATAAATTGTAAACCTTGACATTTCATGTTGTTGTATGTCAGAAATGACTAAATGTGTGAGTCTCTGCTTATTTATCTGTAATGTAATATCTCAATGTACCACATTTATAACAATTAATATAATTCATTCATTCAATTCATTCATTCATTCCAACCTGGGTCCTGGATTCGAATCCCGGTTCGGTCATGGATATTATATGTTCGTGCCGTTGTTGTATGGTTTCCATATTTCTTCTTCTTCTTCTTATCGTGTGGGCAGAGCCCTGGTGTCAGAGTTTTTTCAGACCGCCTTACGTTTTCATATTAAAAAGCCTATAGTGCTTAACTTGGGATCGTTACAATGTATGTGCCTGTGAGCGTTATTTAAAAAAAAAAGAGGTAACGTGAAATGAGGAAAGCCAATTTGCAAAACCATTTAATTCTGTATTCCCCATTATCGAGAAGCGCGTTGTAACTTTACTACGAGATCCATTTAAAGGTTCAAATGTTCACCAACTGTACCGATCCTAAACTCCTAAAGTAACGTAAATCAACACGAAACATTTTCCGAACATTCCAATTCTATTTTAATTAGAAAAGCGTGTCAAGAGGAAGTCAAAATTCAGCAAATTATGCAGATACAAAAACGTATTTGCAGCAGGCCGCCGTACTTTAAATTAATTTATGTTCTGTCCTCCGTTCTCCTTCTCATTAAACACCCTTTCATCTCTCGAAAATAAGTAAAAGTACTGCAAAAGAAAAATATAGGGTCTTTTTACTTAAAAAAAGGAGGAGGTTTTTAAATATTACGAGCGTTAACCCGCGACTTTGTCCGCACAAATTATATACCAGATTTTAAGTCACATAAAAAGCTAAAAATAAATTTCATCAAAATCGGTTCAGTAGTTTTTGCGTGATGCTCGTTCAAACAAACAAACTCACAAACAAACAAACAAACAGACAGACAAAAAATCCAAAAATTGTTGATTCAGTCAGGGTTATCTAAAAATCATATCGTAACTTTGTTTTGTTAATATCTTCAATGTACAGACAAACTTCCTGTTACCGTTTTATAATAGTTTAGATAACTTCGGTATGATAAACTTTTCATATTTTTGTTTTTGGCAATTTTTCTTATTTTTCTTCGTTATAAATCAAAAACTCAAAGTCGTATTTTTTTTTAACTTTCCAATCTATGACTTAATTCTTCTTCGGTATCAATCACAGTATAGTTAATTTTAAAATGTTCATAGAGGAAACACGAAAGTACTTACATAATTATTTAGGTATTGCCAAATGTCAACAAAACGTTTAATTATTTAACCTTATTTCTCTACAAGGAATTTTTACACACCAAGTATAGTATCTTCCACATACTGGCTCTACGATGACCTGTTTCGGGCTGGTTGTAACCTCCTTTCTCTCCTCATCCTGACTGTGAAAACCCTACACTCCTGTCCTATCTACATAGCTCACTGGTGCCTCGGGCAGAAGATCGGTAATGTTCCAACGGAACGGATTTCTCTACAGAAATTTATAACTGTGTGACTACGAGTCATACATACCATCTTTCAAAATGTAAACACAACTGAAGTAAAATACTTATATTTTATCATTATCACATGCCATTCTACAAGTTATTTAGGTCAGCTGGCCTTAGGAGTTAGATGGGAGGGCCACGCCTAGCAGATACGCCATTGATATTTGTTTCAAAATCAAAGGCCCGTGCGGTCACGATGGCAACCTGAGAATGTATTAGACAGAACTAAATTTAATTTAAGTTGAGTTCATATATGAATTAAGAAACCATTTTTTCTTATCTGAAAGTGATATAGCGTGGTAAGGTTTATTCTTGAATTTGTCATGCATAGACCAGAACAAATTCAATAGTCTCGCAGTGAAAACTAATTTACATAAAGCAATTACTAAGTTTGTTTTAAATTATAGAAAGAAATTGCAAATTGCATTTCAGAGCTAATTATACCTATATCTATTTTTATTCTTATATATATATATATATATATATATATATATATATATATATATATACGAGCGTTAACCCGCGACTTCGTCCGCACAAATTATATACCAGATTTTAAGTCAGATCATAAGCTATCAAGCAAAAAAGTTTCATCAAAATCGGTTCAGTAGTTTTTGCGTGATACTCGTTCAAACAAACAAACACCCAAACAAACACACAAACAAACAGACAGACAGACAAAAAATCCAAAAATTGGTGAAATGGAATCAGGGACACCTAAAACTCATATCGTAACTTTTTTTTTGTTAATATCTTCAATGTACAGACAAACTTCCTGTTACAGTTTTATAATAGTATAGATACAGGATGTAAGTGACAGCCTAACAAATACTGAAACGGTGAACTCAGACCATCAAACTGAACAACTTTCACTATGGAGCCTACCTCAGGAGATGCGAAAAAAAATCAGCTCTCCCATACATTTAAGTCGGGTAGGTACAGCAGTTTTGTATGGGACAGCTGATTTTTTTTCGCGTCTCCTGAGGTAGGCTCCATAGTAAAAGTGGTTCAGTTTGATGGTCTGCGTTCACCGTTTTAGTATTTGCTAGGTTGTCACTTACACCCTGTATTATATATTATACCTATATATATTTGTGGTGCAAAACCACGCTGAAGGAATCGATATCAACGAAGACTTTAATACAAATTCAACTTATCTCCAAAAAAGTTATATAGTACCATTCCAGGAGTGCTATTTTTGAATCTCATTCGCTGAGCTGAGCTGAGCAGTTGAAAATGTCAAAATTACTATGGAGATATGCATCTTTTAACTGCTGATTTGAGATTCAAAAATCATGCTCCATCCAGCAAGGCGATTTTTGAAAGTCTAATCAGCAGTAGAAAAATGCGTATCTCAATACATTTTCAACTGTTGAGTTCAACGTATGAGATTCAAAAATCGCACTCCTGCTTCCTGTATAGTACTTTCTAATGAACATAAATAAGGAGTTTGACATGAATGCCCTATTATGTAAGTAGAATAATGTGTAACATTTCAATGTGCCTTCAGCTCGGTGCAATCGCTAAACGCATAGTGCATCGGTCGAAATGGTCTATTCGTTTCGCCACGATCGCCTCTCACCGCGACGGGCTAAATGTCATCATGTCCAGGATATTAACTCTACTATTATTGACTATTTGTTCTTACTCTGCAATTGACCTATTTAGTACTCTCTTATAACTTATAAGTCTGTCACTCAGTTGCAGAAACGCTCATTAAAGTTAATCCTCCTTTAAATCTTTTGCTGTCACCTTTGGTCTTGTTGACGTAGTAAAAGCTAGCAAGAAATTTAATGGAGGATTAACTCTAATGAGCGTTTCTGCAACTGACAGTCAGTCTAGAGTACTAAGTAAATAGTGCATATTAGTGACGATGACGTCTAAATCCGCGGTCTAGGTCTAGGACTGTCTGGTCTGCTTTTAAAAATTGTTGCGTCATTTTGAAGACATTTTATACAGGGTCCAACTTAATATGCTTACAGTTTTCTAAGAGGATGATCAGACCATCAAAATTAACAACTTTTTCTATTGGACAAAAAATCAGCTGTCTGATACGTTTGGCTCGAGTAAGTTTGCAGTTTTGTATTGTACAGCTGTTTTTTTTTTTGCGATTACGATGTTGGTGCCATTGAGATAGTTGTTCAGTTTAACGGTGTGATCATCCCCTTAAAAAGTTGTAGCATATTAAGAAGGACCTTATATGTATTCATTGGCGTAAGCGAAACAATTTGGTGCATTTTCTTGTCGTTAATGAAAATTTAGGACGGGAGGAGGACAGCAATGAGCCGATGGTGCATATCGCCGCACTTCCTTACTTTGTCTTCAAAACAATGGGTTACAACAGCTAAGTCTCTGTTGTAAAATAGAAGCGCAATTCAAGCAGTTTCATGGCCTTTCCAGTAACATGAACACTATCACGTGGCAACTTATTAAATTAGGTACCTACGTATTTTCAACCAAGGAATTATAATGGTCGATGGTACCTCAGTTTACACAAAAACAACACTATAAAATTAATCCTACTAAATAATAATATTTACAAAAGTATATGGCTATGAAATATTTTGTCATGGTACCTAATTAGGAAGACCTTAATATTCTAAAGACTTCATTCAAGAGTTTTAGCTTATATTTGTACAAGGTGTTTGGAAAGAACTACCAAGAGACGCCATGTCGATTTGATACCAAATATTAAGATAATTAAATAGATTAGAGTTAATCAAATTTCACGAAAATATGTTGATCACAGAAACAAAATATTAATCAATCAATCAATCAAATATACTTACTTTATTACCTACCTACTTTAAAATTGCTTAGTACAATCATAATATTATATCGTTTAGGTACAAGATCGGTAGCGTAATATGTATGTCATTTTACGGTTTGAGCCGGGACTAATAAAATTCGGAGCCAATGTGTGCTTAGAAATGTACCAAAATTTTTAAAAAATTACTTCAGCAACAGCCCCAAATTTAAAATTTAGCATTTATCTCGTTCTAAAACACCAGATGATAGATTTTTTTAAGGGGACGATTCTGACCATCAAACTGAACAACTTTCTCATTGGGACCAACATCGAAATCGCGGAAAAAACGGCTGTGCCATACAGGAGCAGTTGATTTTTTTTTCGCGATTTCAGTATTGGTGCCATAGCGAAACGTGGTCAGTTTAATGGTCTGATCATACCCTTAAAAAAGTGTCAGCATATTAAGAAGGACCTTATATATTTAGGTATAATAGTTACCTACGATAAGCGCGGGACAACTGCACGCAGCCGCATGTTTACTTCAAATGATCTTTTCCTCAGTGAAAATGATTTATGAGATGCAAAGTTCATAAAAAATTTAACAATTTTATTACCTTCAATGTAATGCAGGAACTCTATCTAATATTACTGTTACATTATCATAACAGTGCGCCCAAGGAATGCGACGCGGCCGGTACCATGTTGTGTGACCATAAACAGATACAGTTTATTTTCGGATGTCCCTAGTTCCCTACGTGTTTTACTACCACAGGAAGATATAATTAATAGGATAACATTAACAGATCGTTTATAATACATGTTTTAAAAGGAAACACTGAATTAGAAATAACATTAATTTTATTTATGTTTTTGTAACATATTCAAAATTAGATTCGATTCACTGCTGCCAACTCTGAATAAATGTTGCTTCAAAAAATAACAACAAATTAATTTTTCTATGAATATTAAGCAAAACATAAAATGTAAGTCCAACGTTAGATGAAATTCATAGAGGTATACGATCGGATATAAAACAATAAATACAAATAGCCATCGACAAGGAAATGGTCAACGTAGAGGAAATTAACGTGCGTTCAACACAGGTGGAAGCAAGAGGCCCTTTCTATTGCAATTTTATATGGTATTAGTTTACTCTGTTTACGAGGCATGCTGTGAATACGACACTAACAGCGGAAGAAAGTGCACAATATGTAGGTACATAATCTTGAGCTGAGAACAATTTCTACTAAGAATCAGGGTATATATCCAACCCATTTAATACACAATCATGACATGGTGTTATTTTACATGAGGGCTGCAGGACAAAAACCTCCATTAACTGACGATTGTGAGAGCGTGGGCCTTGCTGGTTTGCTAGCCCTGTACCGATTGGTGCATGCAAAAATCTTTAATTCGCATCAAAGGGTTTCTGACTTGGCTTTATAAATACTGGGATCAACAGTTCGAAGAGCCGTCCAAAGAAAGGAGGCGGTCGACATGAAATACCTACCACCCAACTAAAAAACTTCAAAGATAATTGCATTCTTGCTTCGCCGACAAAGTAATGTATATATTGTACCTACTTATATACAGGGTGTAAAATGAACTAGAACACTTACTTAAAGGGGTGCTTTAGACAATCCAATTGAACAAATTTTACTACGGGACCAACACTGAAGTCGCGAATAAAAATTCCGCCGTTGCATACAAAACTGCAAACATAACTCGACTGAAATGTATGGGACAGCAGATTTTTTTTTGCTATTTCGATATTGGTCCCGTAGAGAAAGTTGTTCAGTTTGATAGTCTGAAGCACCCCTTTAAGTAAGTTTCCCATTGAATTTTACACCCTGTATAACTGCAACCGCTTCATCTTCGGGTTCCTCTGCATTACTAAATGTTGACAGTCAGTGCCCCATTTCTCTGCCTGTCTTTATCTTTTGTAAAATAACTAAAAATACCTCTAAATCCTAACTCTCCAGTTTAAATATATAGATACAGATTTAGTTAGTGGGGTGTTTAGCGTTATAATAATTATAATAAAACAAACAAGTCGTTAGAAAAACAAGGGATAATTCTATCATATTTATATTCCCTTCAATCGCTGCTATTTCATTTTTCATCTTGTTAACTTTCAAAACACGTTTGGTCCCTTGAGTATATAAAAATGCAAAGTAGAGATGTAGGCAAACGGCGAATGCAAATTTTATATTTCTTTCTCTGGATCCCTACGCTTCCTCTCTAGTGTTACATCAAATAACATTGTTTTCCTTATTTCTATCAGAAAGCCTTTTTATTATTTCCTTAGTAGACTACATGATTTAGTTCGGCTACTACCTGCCTCCACCATTGCTGCCGTTGTTAAGATATTAATAAGTATTGAGTACTAACTATACTTACCTATAATAAAACTGCAAACTTGACGTATCTAAACATTGAACATAGGTTTAAAGCTAATTGTAATTCAACTTTTCTCTGGTGTTGACATAAATCTTCAGTGCGGTTGCAGAAAGCTTCATTTCCGTTGCAGAAATAGATTACTCCGGTTTGTTTATTTTGAGTTACTGTTGCAGATCAACTGTTATTTCTATCTCCACTCTTTTAATAAAGCAGTAAGTAAATACCTGCATCTACATTATTTAGCAGGATGTATAGATATATTATGCTATAGCTGTTCATATCCATTTCTTTGGATTTTTATTAAAGAATATTACGTTTTCCAGCATATTATATTAATTCGGTATAAATTTCACGCTGTTTTGATATGTTTAGATTACGTTGGGTACGTATATTATGTTACTAGCTGGTTCCCGCGACTTCGTCTGCGCTTCGTCTGTACAATTCACACAATATCTTTATAAATTGTAGCCTATGTGTTATTCTGATGTATAAGCTATATTATTGTAAAGTTTCATTAAAATCCATTCAGTCGTTTTTACGTGAAAGAGTAACAAACATCCATCCATAATTACAAACTTTCGCGTTTATAATATTAGTAGGAAGGATAGTAGGATAAGTAGGATTAATTAGATTCTTCTTGTGCAATTTGTTTTATTATAAATACAGTATAAGTACGTATATTTATTACTGCTCCTATATATATTTTGATTATCTTATTTATATAAGTAATTTACATTCTCCTGTAAGTATAATTAGTTAAGTTTTTTTTGTCTCATCACCATCGTCGTATCGAATGCGTTAAAACATGTTTGTCCTATTTGGACAATGGACAACCAGCTCTCAAAAGACGATGCTGTGGTAGTAAACTTATGCATCCTACTGATGAGGCGTTTTGTTCCAAATGAGTCAGTCAGTCAGAAAATCTTTGTTACATAAATACATATTACTAAACTTCAGGATGTCACGGAAGGTTGGTGTTTATTTTAGCATTGCTATTTATATGTCGTCCCGTTGCGCGTTGTCGTCTCGACGTCTGTCAACACAGGTGCATGTGCACTGCAGTGGCCAGACATACACGTTCATTTTGTTTATAATGTTGGGTTTCGTGGGTGGTATTGTATAGTAAGTATGCACGGTGGAAAGAAAATATAGGTAACAAGAATATTAACAAAGCAATTTAAATATACTTTAAATATAAATTAATTAATAAATAGTCCCTTTCGGAATGGCCAAAAATGCATCTTAGTATAATTTTAGCCATTTTAGGGTTACAGTTACAGCAAGGCTGCCCAACCAATTTTGGAAGTGGGCCACAATTGGCCGACGGGCCACCTACTTACTATTTAGCCTATAGTTCTAATAGTGTATAAAAAGCCAAAAACGTCAATAAGCTGCTGTTAGCGGGCAAATTCAAATGCGTTGGTCGCGGGCCGCGGGACTGGGGTTGAGCAGCTTTGAGTTACAGGATATTATTCATGTTTTTACCTACTTAATATTAAAATCTAAACTGTGAATACTAAAGATGATAAGAGAAGCCACAAACCGGAATAGGGGAACCCACTTCCTGAGTTGATTAAACATAAAATTCCATGTTTTTTATATATTTAATTGAAACGAAAGTTTTTAAACAGTCATTTCTGTCGTTGATGAGAATGACATATGGTGCAGAAACGTAGACTATGATGACAGGACTATGTACGGTACCGCATCCTATTCAAAGTGAACGCGCTATAGAAAGAACTATGCTCGAATTTTCTTTATGTCACCTCATATGAAATACGAGTACGTAAGAGAAGAGAAAACTCAAGTGGTAGACATAGCTCTAAAAATTATCAACTGATCGTTACAACCACAGAACATTATAAGAGGGGTTAGAAATGCAAAGTAGCGCTTCTCCACTTGTCTTCCCGCTCACGCTGCAACAATTACTCATGCCCTCACGCTCGCACCACGCCGCGCGGCTTATGGTGTTATGCAAATTAATGCATAACCTGTGGCAACACGTTCCACGCCTACTTTGCACTTCTAACCCCTCTTATAATGTTCTGTGGTTACAACCTAGGGACTAATGAAAAAGGCAGAGGACACATAACTTTATGGCGCACCTTATGTGAGACATTATGTTTAGGAGAGAATGATGCTAGGCTGATGATGATCATGTGGTGCCCTCTAGGACAGTTTACAAGATGTGTGTTGTTCTGGCCGCATCTTCTCTCAACGGAACACCTTCCGACGCGGTGGTAGAGTCAAAAAATGACGTCAAAAAGCTATCTATGTGATTCTTTTATATTATTATTTTGAATAAAAAAATTTTGATATTTTGAATCATTTCCGCGAAGTTCTAGATATACTATTCTGTATTGTTCGTTTGCCTAATTTTATTGATACCAACTCCTATTCCTCGTTTGACCACATTTCCATCATAAAGGGCGCAAGTTGTTCCTTAATTGTTTAGTACGTTTTTTCTACGGACGAAATCGTGTCCCGTTCATATCGGAATGTTTCCTAGATCGTGAAATGCCAGCCAAGAGCGAGCCCGACCGAGCACTTATTTATTATAGCACCGTACTTTTTACTTGTTCAACAATTACAGTGCTAAATTGGTCTAAATGCGGTATTCCCATCGGAGATTTTAATACCTACTTTCTGTAATTCTTGGTTCAGAAGTTATTTAAATAAAATATAATTTTTAATGGCATAATTTAAACTTTTTGCAGTGCGATTTTTGGAAGTCACACCTAAAAACACTATGAGGTTTGTGTATTCATTCTGGCATGATTTTGAATCTCACGATTCAAAAATATAACTTCCTGCCAGACAGATTTCGATAATGTTTTCTTAGAATTAAAAGATGTTGTGATGTGCTTTAGATATTAAAACTATCACGTCCTTAAATTATCCTTATGGTAGTCCACTTTTTATTTTTGTTATACATTTAGGTACAAACCTTGTATCTAATAGCGCAGTCATTTTACAGAGTTTTGTTAGGCGGGGTAGGGAGTAATTATTAAATGGACTTTTAAACTGTAACCGGCCCCATTTAGTGACAAAAAGACTATCTTAAAACATATTCAAATAAAAATCGCCATGCTACATAGAAATCAAAATTGTGTTTCCCAGAATGCTTTTTAATTAATAATATTAATACCAATGCACTTATTTGACTTTGATTTAACAATATAAATAATTTTTTAGCAATAAAATAAGCATTGCAATTTAAAAAATGAGGTATTTATTAGAAAATACGAATGGATTTTTCAAAACCTTCTAAGTAGCCAAAAATAATGTTTGAAGTATGTAAAGCCTTAAATATGTGAAAAAAAATACCATCAGGTTTTTTAGAACGAGATAATAGCTAAAGTTTAAAATTGGAACTGTTGCTGACGTGATTATTTTGGTACATTTCTAGGCTTAAATTGGTTCTTCAATATTATACCGAAAAAAAATATCAATTATTAACAGTCCCGGCTCAAACTGTAAAATGACTGGGCTATAAAATAATAGTACTGCCCAACTTTATTTCATTTGTTTGTGCTATTATCTCGTTGGCAACAACTTCGATAGAAAATAAAGCTATTAAGGTGTTTCATACGAAGCATATTTGGCATAGCAGCGGGGATGATGAACTTTTGAGCAACGTTTTGCATTCTGCGTCTATTTCAGTACCGAAGCATGCGCGCTACTCATCAAGCAACAGAAAGTGAATAAGTAGAGTTGCTTACTGACCAACACGGTTGAGAATTTTATTCGTTGAAATCAGCAGTATTAAAATTCAAAATTACTATGGAGATTGTGCATCATTCTGGGATGGAATAGATAATCAAACTAAAAATTATTAGGTAAGTTGAGCTTACTTTCAGCAATAATTATGAAATTACAAAAAATTGCTACGTAACGTCTCTGTACGATGTAATACAGCTGTTTTTTTTTAGGATTCCGTATCCAAAGGGTGAAAACGGGACCCTATTCACGCTGTCCGTCCGTCCGTCTGTCTGTCTATCTGTCCTACCTACAGTGTTGCCAGACGTGCGATAATTATCCTAGATCCACGATATTTTTGAGGGGCATGCGATAGAAAATAAAAGTTGGGTATCGCACGATAATTCACAAAAATTCCAGGATAATCCACGATAATCCACGATAATTTTGTAATTCAATGAAATCTGTGTATAAAATCACTATTTTCAACCATATTATCCGTCTAATTCCGATAATATACATCATTTTGGCGTTAAGTATAGCGTAAAACAGTTTTCAAATACCTATTACTAAAATTGAAGTTCTAATGAGAAAAATTGAGAAAGAAAATATTTCCTCACTGTGTCGTTTCAATCAAGAGTTTTTACTAAAATTCCCTAAAAACCTCGTACTTGCCTAATAAGTGGCATGCAATATAGGTAAGAATGATTGAATTTCACGCATCATTTGACACTCTTTTAGGTTCTAAGATACGAGAATTTTTTGAATTTTTGATGCGATAAAAACACGATAATTTTGCTGTCAATCTGGGATAATTCTTAAGTGTCGATCTGGCACCACTGCCTACCTATTTAGGGCTGTAACTTTTGAACCGTAATAGCTAGACAGTTGAAATTTTATTATGGCTGATTTGCCAACAAATAATAAAAATGTCAAAAAGATAAAAATTAAGGGTCCTCATCTAAGAAACTAGTTTTTATCAACGGTTTTTCTACTCGCTCTATTGTAAAAACGATAAGACTTAGAAGCGTCCAACTTGGTGTGATTATGGTCTAACTCTACAGTATAATAGCAAATAATAAAAACCGGCCAAGTGTGAGTCGGTCTCGCGCTAAAGGTCTCGGGGAAAAAACAAAACTTTTTTGTATATTAATATGTTGTTTGGTGGTGTGGTACGGAATCCTCAGTTCGCGTGTAGCCCGACTCGCACTTGACCGATTTTATTTCTGGTACGTAAGTACCATGTAGGTATTATGGAAGCAAACCAGTGTTGCCAGAAGGTAGCTTTTTTAGGTGATTTTTAGCTGTGACAGGTTTCTTTTAGTTTACACAATTCAAAAGGTTACTTTTAGGTGATTTTTCGGAATTGGTATTAACCAATTTTAAAATACTAATTTTTCCATGAAATTGAATGCTTTTTCATATTTTTTGCAATGTTTCATAACGCAAAACGTTCGTAACGTGAGTGAGTGCAACTCCTTAAAACCCATTTTTCTCTCTCGCACTAATGTATACCAAATCTCAAATGACTAAAAATGGTATAAGTAAGTAGTCTCACTGACTCGCTCGATCAATCAATCGGATGAAAAATGCAGTTTAAAATAGAAAATGCTACTGAATTGTTTTTATTTCTGTAAGTTAATACAACCAACATCTGTCTATCAACTTATAATAGAATATGAAAGGTTACTTTTCACACCAAAAGGTTACTTTTTAATCTATTTATACTTACTTTTGACAAGATCCGGCTGGCAACACTGAAGCAAACTTCTTCTTATCGTGTGGGCAGAACCCTGGTGTCAGAGTCAGAGAAGCAAACTTAAATATTTAATACTTACTCTACCAGAAAAAAACAGCTGTATTACATCGTATATTACCATATATTTTTTTTAAATTGCATAATTATTCCGTCCCTTAGAATACTGTGATCGATCACCCCATAAAATGTTTTCAAATATCTTGCATTTTAGTTCTTTTTGTTATTATTATATTCATATAATTATTATATTTCTTCATTCATTCATTAAATTATTATATTTCTTCAGGCCGAACCAAATAATAACAAATCCACGATCTATTTATGCCCACCACACACATCCGGAATAAACCTGATTCGGAATTCAGTGTTACCGCTTTCAGAGAACCTTTCACTAGATCTAGTGATTTTTTGATGTCTTAGGTGGCTTTTTTTAAAGATTTACAGTCATATCACACAAGCGAATTTTGAGCGTAGGTGTTGAAGGAACGATACTGTATCATAATGGTGCAGTTGCGGGATAGTTGCGAAATCGCCTACGCTCAAAAAAAGCTTGTGTGATAATGTTTCATGCCATTTTGTATGCAGATTATGTCTAATGTTAAAACTATCGATCATCATCATCATCAAAATTTACAAATCATCATCGTAACGTCATGACCTCATCACATGATAGAAATTATCTTGTGTAAAAATGTTTTATTTCGTTTTATATTACTTAAAAATGCAATTGTCATTCTTTTGGCGTTTCATACATTTTTATTTTTTGCATTTTTTAAACAGCACTCCTGCAATCCTGAATCAGGATTCCAGATCGCAATTCCGTCTGTGTGTGGCGGACCTTATTCCGGATGTGTGTGGTGCGCCTTATGTGCGAATTGCAGAACCGGAATCCTAGCGTGTCGTCGATAAATCACGAAAGCGAATGCGGATCGTGCGCCAGCGCAACGTTCGACATGTGTTCTGTTTATTTCGTGACTACTTGATAGTCAATGAAAGAATTAGGTAATACGATTTGTACTGTAGATTTATTTATTGTATAATTAAGGTTTGCGTGTTTGTTGATCGACTGTCGTCACGGGTTAGGTTTTTGACACTGTTGGTTTATGTATTTATTTGTATAATATAATATGGCTTTCATAACCTTTTTTTTTTTGTTAGCCTATTTCATCCCACTGCTGGGCAAAGGCCTCTCCCCTGCTCTTCCACTCGTTCCTGTTGTGGGCAACCTCTGACCATTTGTCGTCAAATTTGTCCAGGTCATCACGACCGGTGTGAAATTGGTAGCCAAAAGTAGTAGCTTTTTATAACCTGACCAAATTAAGGAGTCGTCATATTTAATAGACTATTTAGCTTTAAAAAGGCATGATGCAAGAGACCTGACAGGTTAAAAAGTATATAGGCATAATGTTTGAGTACTAAGCTATATTTTAAGATAAATTTTATCAGGTTTAATAGTGTACGAGTGATTGATATGATCGATAGAACGTTAGAATATTTTTTTCGCTATAGTCCCCAATAAAATGCTAGCTACCGGTATGATGCAAGAGACCTGACAGGTTGAGTTGTTTTTAGGCATAATACTTGAACACTAAGCTATATTTTAAGACTAATTTTATTTGGTTTGATATGGTACGAGTGCTCGATATGGCCGATAAAGGTGAGATATTTTTTTTTCTTCGGTACTAATAAAAAGCTACTGCTAGATAGAGGTATGATGCAAGAGACCTGACAGGTTAAATTGTAGAAAGGCATATTGTTTGAATACTAAGCTACATACTAAGATAAATTTTATCAGGTTTGATATGGTACGAGTGATTGATATGATCGATAGAACGTGGGAGTATTTTTTTCGCTATAGTACCAAATAAAAAGCTAGCTACTGGTATGATGCCAGAGACCTGACAGTTTAAAAAGTATATAGGCATAGTGTTTGAGTACTAAGCTATATATTAAGATAAATTTTATCAGGTTTAATAGGGTACGAGTGACTGATATGGTCGATAGAACGTGAGAGTATTTTTTTCGCTAAAGTACCCAATTAAATGCTAGCTACCGGTATGATGCAAGAGACCTGACAGGTTGAGCTGTTTTTAGGCATAATACTTGAATACTAAGCTATATTTTAAGACTAATTTTATTTGGTTTGATATGGTACGAGTGCTCGATATGACCGATAAAGGTGAGATATTTTTTTTTCTTCGGTACTAAAAAAAAGCTACTGCTAGATACAGGTATGATGCAAAAGACCTGACAGGTTAAATTGTAGATAGGCATATTGTTTGAATACTAAGCTTTAATCAAAGATAAATTTTATCAGGTTTGATATGGTACGAGTGATTGATATGATCGATAGAACGTGGGAGTATTTTTTTCGCTTTAGTACCAAATAAAAAGCTAGCTACTGGTATGATGCCAGAGACCTGACGGGTTAAGTTGCATTTGGGCATAATACTTGAACACTAAGCTATATTTTAAGACTAATTTTATTTGGTTTGATATGGTACGAGTGCTCGATATGGCCGATAAAGGTGAGATATTTTTTTTTCTTCGGTACTAATAAAAAGCTACTGCTAGATACAGGTATGATGCAAGAGACCTGACAGGTTAAATTGTAGAAAGGCATATTGTTTGAATACTAAGCTACATACTAAGATAAATTTTATCAGGTTTGATATAGTACGAGTGATTGATATGATCGATAGAACGTGGGAGTATTTTTTTCGCTATAGTAGCAAATAAAAAGCTAGCTACTGGTATGATGCCAGAGACCTGACAGTTTAAAAAGTATATAGGCATAGTGTTTGAGTACTAAGCTATATTTTAAGATAAATTTTATCAGGTTTAATAGGGTACGAGTGACTGATATGATCGATAGAACGTGAGAGTATATTTTTCGCTATAGTACCCAATAAAATGCTAGCTACCGGTATGATGCAAGAGACCTGACAGGTTAAGTTGCATTTGGGCATAATACTTGAACACTAAGCTATATTTTAAGACTAATTTTATTTGGTTTGATATGGTACGAGTGCTCGATATGGCCGATAAAGGTGAGATATTTTTTTTTCTTCGGTACTAAAAAAAAGCTACTGCTAGATATAGGTATGATGCAAGAGACCTGACAGGTTAAAAAGTATATAGGCATAATGTTTGAGTACTAAGCTATATTTTAAGATAAATTTTATCAGGTTTAATAGGGTACGAGTGATTGATATGATCGGAAGAACGTTAGAGTATTTTTTTCGCTATAGTCCCCAATAAAATGCTAGCTACCGGTATGCTGCAAGAGACCTGACAGGTTGATTGGTTTTTAGGCATAATACTTGAACACTAAGCTATATTTTAAGACTAATTTTATTTGGTTTGATATGGTACGAGTGCTCGATATGGCCGATAAAGGTGAGATATTTTTTTTTCTTCGGTACTAAAAAAAAGCTACTGCTAGATATAGGTATGATGCAAGAGACCTGACAGGTTAAATTGTAGAAAAGCATATTGTTTGAATACTAAGCTACATACTAAGATAAATTTTATCAGGTTTGATATGGTACGAGTGATTGATATGATCGATAGAACGTGGGAGTATTTTTTTCGCTATAGTACCAAATAAAAAGCTAGCTACTGGTATGATGCCAGAGACCTGACAGGTTAAAACGTAAAAAGGCATAATGTTTGAGTACTAAGCTATATTTTAAAATAAATTTTATCAGGTTTAATAGGGTACGAGTGATTGATATGATCGATAGATCGTGAGAGTATTTTTTTCGCTAAAGTACCCAATTAAATGCTAGCTACCGGTATGATGCAAGAGACCTGACAGGTTGAGCTGTTTTTAGGCATAATACTTGAATACTAAGCTATATTTTAAGACTAATTTTATTTGGTTTGATATGGTACGAGTTCTTGATATGACCGATAAAGGTGAGATATTTTTTTTTCTTCGGTACTAAAAAAAAGCTACTGCTAGATACAGGTATGATGCAAAAGACCTGACAGGTTAAATTGTAGATAGGCATATTGTTTGAATAATAAGCTTTAATCAAAGATAAATTTTATCAGGTTTGATATGGTACGAGTGATTGATGTGATCGATAGAACGTGGGAGTATTTTTTTCGCTTTAGTACCAAATAAAAAGCTAGCTACTGGTATGATGCCAGAGACCTGACGGGTTAAAAAGTATATAGGCATAATGTTTGAGTACTAAGCTATATTTTAAGATAAATTTTATTAGGTTTAATAGGGTACGAGTGACTGATATGGTCGATAGAACGTGAGAGTATTTTTTTCGCTATAGTACCCAATTAAATGCTAGCTACCGGTATGATGCAAGAGACCTGACAGGTTGAGTTGTTTTTAGGCATAATACTTGAACACTAAGCTATATTTTAAGACTAATTTTATTTGGTTTGATATGGTACGAGTGCTCGATATGACCGACAAAGGTGAGATATTTTTTTTTCTTCGGTACCAAAAAAAAGCTACTGCTAGATACAGGTATGATGCAAGAGACCTGACAGGTTAAATTGTAGATAGGCATATTGTTTGAATACTAAGCTACATACTAAGATAAATTTTATCAGGTTTGATATGGTACGAGTGCTCGATATGACCGATAAAGGTGAGATATTTTTTTTCTTCGGTACTAAAAAAAAGCTACGGCTAGATACGGGTATGATCCAAGAGACCTGACAGGTTAAATTGTAGATAGGCATATTGTTTGAATACAAAGCTACATTTTAAGATAAATTTTATCAAGTTTGATATGGTACAAGTGATTGATATGATCGATAGAACGTGGGAGTATTTTTTTCGCTATAGTACCAAGTAAAAAGCTAGCTACCGGTATGATGCAAGAGACCTCACAGGTTAAAAAGTATAAATGCATAATGTTTGAGTACTAAGCTATATTTAAAGATAAATTTTATCAGGTTTAATAGGGTACGAGTGATTGATATGATCGATAGATCGTTAGAGTATTTTTTTCGCTATAGTCCCCAATAAAATGCTAGCTACCGGTATGATGCAAGAGACCTGACAGTTTGAGTTGTTTTTAAGCATAATACTTGAACACTAAGCTATATTTTAAGACTAATTTTATTTGGTTTGATATGGTACGAGTGCTCGATATGGCCGATAAAGGTGAGATATTTTTTTTTCTTCGGTACTAAAAAAAAGCTACGGCTAAATACAGGTATGATCCAAGAGACCTGACAGGTTAAATTGTAGATAAACACATTGTTTGAATACTAAGCTTTAATCAAAGATAAATTTTATCAGGTTTGATATGGTACGAGTGATTGATATGATCGATAGAACGTGGGAGTATTTTTTTCGCTATAGTACCAAATAAAAAGCTAGCTACTGGTATGATGCCAGAGACCTGACAGTTTAAAAAGTATATAGGCATAGTGTTTGAGTACTAAGCTATATATTAAGATAAATTTTATCAGGTTTAATAGGGTACGAGTGACTGATATGGTCGATAGAACGTGAGAGTATTTTTTTCGCTAAAGTACCCAATTAAATGCTAGCTACCGGTATGATGCAAGAGACCTGACAGGTTGAGCTGTTTTTAGGCATAATACTTGAATACTAAGCTATATTTTAAGACTAATTTTATTTGGTTTCATATGGTACGAGTGCTCGATATGACCGATAAAGGTGAGATATTTTTTTTTCTTCGGTACTAAAAAAAAGCTACTGCTAGATACAGGTATGATGCAAGAGACCTGACAGGTTAAATTGTAGATAGGCATATTGTTTGAATACTAAGCTACATACTAAGATAAATTTTATCAGGTTTGATATGGTACGAGTGATTGATATGATCGATGGAACGTGGGAGTATTTTTTTCGCTATAGTACCAAATAAAAAGCTAGCTACTGGTATGATGCCAGAGACCTGACAGGTTAAAACGTAAAAAGGCATAATGTTTGAGTACTAAGCTATATTTAAAAATAAATTTTATCAGGTTTAATAGGGTACGAGTGATTGATATGATCGATAGAACGTTAGAGTATTTTTTTCGCTATAGTCCCCAATAAAATGCTAGCTACCGGTATGATGCAAGAGACTTGACAGTTTGAGTTGTTTTTAGGCATAATACTTGAACACTAATCTATATTTTAAGACTAATTTTATTTGGTTTGATATGGTACGAGTGCTCGATATGGCCGATAAAGGTGAGATATTTTTTTTTCTTCGGTACTAAAAAAAAGCTACGGCTAAATACAGGTATGATCCAAGAGACCTGACAGGTTAAATTGTAGATAAGCACATTGTTTGAATACTAAGCTTTAATCAAAGATAAATTTTATCAGGTTTGATATGGTACGAGTGATTGATATGATTGATAGAACGTGGGAGTATTTTTTTCGCTATAGTACCTAATAAAAACCCAGCTACTGGTATGATGCCAGAGACCTGACAGGTTTTTTTGTAAATTGGCATAATACTTGAGCACTAAGCTATATTCTCAAACTTTATTTATCAGGTTTGATATGGTATCAGTGCTTGATATGACTAATAGAACGTGGGAGTAATATATTATTTCGGGCTGGTGAACGAGATACAATAGAACTTTTATTGTTATCACTGCTATAGCCGGTCACTGTCCCGGAACGTGTTAATAGATTTGTATTATAGAAAGCAAAAATTAAAAAATTAAAGGAGTAAAGTGAAGGGTATTAAATATAAGTAATCTAGTCAAAGTAATTTAGTAAAAGTTTTAGACATGAATTATTCTATAGTCGAACATAATAACAAAGACACTTAAATAAAATATCTCTCATACAAGGAGTGCAATAAAACAATTTTTATGCACTACATAATTATAAACAAAACCGTACCGGCGGCAGCGGCAGCAATTGTAAGTCAATAATAGGACAATGGCGACGGCCCGTGCATTTCCGATAACAAGTGGAATGCATTGTCAATAAGTAAGAATAAGACTAGCCAAAAATGTTTCGCATGTGTTATATTTCTTCAAAAAGAAAATAAGTGCACGTGTTTTTTTCCTCAAACCAAATTAAATGGTACTTTAAAATAAACTATATGCACTTTTCAGGTTTTTTGCAACAAACCAGTCCGTAATTCTTCAAACTATGATCTATGGAAAAAACTGACTACCACATCCTTTCGGTCATATTTTTTTACACTCGAACCATATTAAACCATATTAAAGAATTATTTTAGATATGGCTTAGTATTCAAGTATTATAACTTTAAACAATTGAACTTGTTTCTTTGCATCTTACCAGAAGCAGTAACTAGCTTTAATTATGGTCCTATAGCGGACTCTTTCTTTTTTTGGCCATTTCGGATGACCGTTCCATATGAAACACTAAAAAAGAAATATTTAAATATAGGTAAGTGTTTATAATCATACCCGTAGCTAGTTTTTTAGTTAATACTAAAGTGAAAAAAATTACTCCCACATTCCGTCGGTCATATTATTATCGAACACTCGTACAATATCAAACCTGATATAATTTCAAATATTATTGATTTTTAAACATGTTACAGTAATGTTGTGCTATTTCGAATCAAATAAAAGATCAGGCTCGGTGGCGAAATTGGATTACGCAGTTCCCCGGTTTGGAAGAGTGCGGGTTCAAGTCCCACCCGAGACAAATTTTTCAATCTTTAGTCTGATATAATTTATCTCAGAGTTTAGCTTAGTGTCTTGAACACTATAATGTCTACGTACAACTTAACCTGTCAGGTCTCTTTCATCATACCTTAATCTAGCAGCAGCATTTTTAGTAACAAAGCGAAAAAACTTCTGCAACGTTTTGTCGGTCATATCGAACGTTCGTACCATTTCAAACCATATAAAGTTAGTCTAAAAATATAGCTTAGTGTTCAAGTATTATGCATAAATACAACTTAACCTGTCAGGTCTTTTGCATCATACCGGTAGCTAGCTTTTTACTTGGTACTATAGCGAAAAAAATACTCCCACGTTCCATCGATCATATCGAGCACTCGTACCATATCAAACCTGATAAAATTTATCTTAGTATGTAGCTTAGTATTCAAACAATATGCCTATCTACAATTTAACCTGTCAGGTCTCTTGCATCATACCTGTATCTAGCAGTAGCTTTTTTTTGGTACCGAAGAAAAAAAATATCTCACCTTTGTCGGTCATATCGAGCACTCGTACCATATCAAACCAAATGAAATGAGTCTTAAAAGATAGCTTAGTGTCCAAGTATTATGCCTAAAAACAACTCAACCTGTCAGGTCTCTTGCATCATACCGGTAGCTAGCATTTAATTGGGTACTTTAGCGAAAAAAATACTCTCACGTTCTATCGACCATATCAGTCACTCGTACCCTATTAAACCTGATAAAATTTATCTTAATATATAGCTTAGTACTCAAACACTATGCCTATATACTTTTTAAACTATCAGGTCTCTGGCATCATACCAGTAGCTAGCTTTTTATTTGGTACTATAGCGAAAAAAATACTCCCACGTTCTATCGATCATATCAATCACTCGTACCATATCAAACCTGATAAAATTTATCTTATTATGTAGCTTAGTATTCAAACAATATGCCTTTCTACAATTTAACCTGTCAGGTCTCTTGCATCATACCTATATCTAGCAGTAGCTTTTTTTTAGTACCGAAGAAAAAAAAATATCTCACCTTTATCGGCCATATCGAGCACTCGTACCATATCAAACCAAATGAAATTAGTCTTAAAAGATAGCTTAGTGTCCAAGTATTATGCCTAAAAACAACTCAACCTGTCAGGTCTCTTGCATCATACCGGTAGCTAGCATTTAATTGGGTACTTTAGCGAAAAAAATACTCTCACGTTCTATCGACCATATCAGTCACTCGTACCCTATTAAACCTGATAAAATTTATCTTAATATATAGCTTAGTACTCAAACACTATGCCTATATACTTTTAAAACTGTCAGGTCTCTGGCATCATACCAGTAGCTAGCTTTTTATTTGGTACTATAGCGAAAAAAATACTCCCACGTTCTATCGATCATATCAATCACTCGTACCATATCAAACCTAATAAAATTTATCTTTGATTAAAGCTTAGTATTCAAACAATGTGCTTATCTACAATTTAACCTGTCAGGTCTCTTGGATCATACCTGTATTTAGCCGTAGCTTTTTTTTAGTACCGAAGAAAAAAAAATATCTCACCTTTATCGGCCATATCGAGCACTCGTACCATATCAAACCAAATAAAATTAGTCTTAAAATATAGATTAGTGTTCAAGTATTATGCTTAAAAACAACTCAAACTGTCAGGTCTCTTGCATCATACCGATAGCTAGCATTTTATTGGTGACTATAGCGAAAAAAATACTCTAACGATCTATCGATCATATCAATCACTCGAACCATATCAAACCTGATAAAATTTATCTTAGTATGTAGCTTAGTATTCAAACAATATGCCTATCTACAATTTAACCTGTCAGGTCTCTTGCATCATACCTGTATCTAGCAGTAGCTTTTTTTTAGTACCGAAGAAAAAAAAATATCTCACCTTTATCGGTCATATCGAGCACTCGTACCATATCAAACCAAATAAAATTAGTCTTAAAATATAGCTTAGTATTCAAGTATTATGCCTAAAAACAACTCAACCTGTCAGGTCTCTTGCATCACACCGGTAGCTAGCTTTTTACTTGGTACTATAGCGAAAAAAATACTCCCACGTTCCATCGATCATATCGAGCACTCGTACCATATCAAACCTGATAAAATTTATCTTAGTATGTAGCTTAGTATTCAAACAATATGCCTATCTACAATTTAACCTGTCAGGTCTCTGGCATCATACCAGTAGCTAGCTTTTTATTTGGTACTATAGCGAAAAAAATACTCCCACGTTCCATCGATCATATCAATCACTCGTACCATATCAAACCTGATAAAATTTATCTTAGTATGTAGCTTAGTATTCAAACAATATGCCTATCTACAATTTAACCTGTCAGGTCTCTTGCATCATACCTGTATCTAGCAGTAGCTTTTTTTTGGTACCGAAGAAAAAAAAATATCTCACCTTTGTCGGTCATATCGAGCACTCGTACCATATCAAACCAAATGAAATTAGTCTTAAAAGATAGCTTAGTGTCCAAGTATTATGCCTAAAAACAACTCAACCTGTCAGGTCTCTTGCATCATACCGGTAGCTAGCATTTAATTGGGTACTTTAGCGAAAAAAATACTCTCACGTTCTATTGACCATATCAGTCACTCGTACCCTATTAAACCTGATAAAATTTATCTTAGTATATAGCTTAGTACTCAAACACTATGCCTATATACTTTTTAAACTGTCAGGTCTCTGGCATCATACCAGTAGCTAGCTTTTTATTTGGTACTATAGCGAAAAAAATACTCCCACGTTCTATCGATCATATCAATCACTCGTACCATATCAAACCTAATAAAATTTATCTTTGATTAAAGCTTAGTATTCAAACAATGTGCTTATCTACAATTTAACCTGTCAGGTCTCTTGGATCATACCTGTATTTAGCCGTAGCTTTTTTTTAGTACCGAAGAAAAAAAAATATCTCACCTTTATCGGCCATATCGAGCACTCGTACCATATCAAACCAAATAAAATTAGTCTTAAAATATAGCTTAGTATTCAAGTATTATGCCTAAAAACAGCTCAACCTGTCAGGTCTCTTGCATCATACCGGTAGCTAGCATTTAATTGGGTACTTTAGCGAAAAAAATACTCTCACGTTCTATCGACCATATCAGTCACTCGTACCCTATTAAACCTGATAAAATTTATCTTAATATATAGCTTAGTACTCAAACACTATGCCTATATACTTTTTAAACTATCAGGTCTCTGGCATCATACCAGTAGCTAGCTTTTTATTTGGTACTATAGCGAAAAAAATACTCCCACGTTCTATCGATCATATCAATCACTCGTACCATATCAAACCTGATAAAATTTATCTTAGTATGTAGCTTAGTATTCAAACAATATGCCTATCTACAATTTAACCTGTCAGGTCTCTTGCATCATACCTGTATCTAGCAGTAGCTTTTTTTTGGTACCGAAGAAAAAAAAATATCTCACCTTTGTCGGTCATATCGAGCACTCGTACCATATCAAACCAAATGAAATTAGTCTTAAAAGATAGCTTAGTGTCCAAGTATTATGCCTAAAAACAACTCAACCTGTCAGGTCTCTTGCATCATACCGGTAGCTAGCATTTAATTGGGTACTTTAGCGAAAAAAATACTCTCACGTTCTATCGACCATATCAGTCACTCGTACCCTATTAAACCTGATAAAATTTATCTTAGTATATAGCTTAGTACTCAAACACTATGCCTATATACTTTTTAAACTGTCAGGTCTCTGGCATCATACCAGTAGCTAGCTTTTTATTTGGTACTATAGCGAAAAAAATACTCCCACGTTCTATCGATCATATCAATCACTCGTACCATATCAAACCTAATAAAATTTATCTTTGATTAAAGCTTAGTATTCAAACAATGTGCTTATCTACAATTTAACCTGTCAGGTCTCTTGGATCATACCTGTATTTAGCCGTAGCTTTTTTTTAGTACCGAAGAAAAAAAAATATCTCACCTTTATCGGCCATATCGAGCACTCGTACCATATCAAACCAAATAAAATTAGTCTTAAAATATAGCTTAGTGTTCAAGTATTATGCCCAAATGCAACTTAACCTGTCAGGTCTCTTGCATCATACCTATATCTAGCAGTAGCTTTTTTTAGTACCAAAGAAAAAAAAATATCTCACCTTTATCGGCCATATCGAGCACTCGTACCATATCAAACCAAATAAAATTAGTCTTAAAATATAGCTTAGTGTTCAAGTATTATGCCCAAATGCAACTTAACCTGTCAGGTCTCTTGCATCATACCGGTAGCTAGCATTTTATTGGGTACTATAGCGAAAAAAATACTCTCACGTTCTATCGATCATATCAGTCACTCGTACCCTATTAAACCTGATAAAATTTATCTTAAAATATAGCTTAGTACTCAAACATTATGCCTATATACTTTTTAACCTGTCAGGTCTCTTGCATCATACTTATATCTAGCAGTAGCTTTTTTTTAGTACCGAAGAAAAAAAAATATCTCACCTTTATCGGCCATATCGAGCACTCGTACCATATCAAACCAAATAAAATTAGTCTTAAAATATAGCTTAGTGTTCAAGTATTATGCCCAAATGCAACTTAACCTGTCAGGTCTCTTGCATCATACCGGTAGCTAGCATTTTATTGGGTACTATAGCGAAAAATATACTCTCACGTTCTATCGATCATATCAGTCACTCGTACCCTATTAAACCTTATAAAATTTATCTTAAAATATAGCTTAGTACTCAAACATTATGTCTTTATACTTTTTAACCCGTCAGGTCTCTGGCATCATACCAGTAACTAGCTTTTTATTTGGTACTAAAGCGAAAAAAATACTCCCACGTTCTATCGATCATATCAATCACTCGTACCATATCAAACCTGATAAAATTTATCTTTGATTAAAGCTTAGTATTCAAACAATATGCCTATCTACAATTTAACCTGTCAGGTCTTTTGCATCATACCTGTATCTAGCAGTAGCTTTTTTTTTAGTACCGAAGAAAAAAAATATCTCACCTTTATCGGTCATATCGAGCACTCGTACCATATCAAACCAAATAAAATTAGTCTTAAAATATAGCTTAGTATTCAAGTATTATGCCTAAAAACAGCTCAACCTGTCAGGTCTCTTGCATCATACCGGTAGCTAGCATTTAATTGGGTACTTTAGCGAAAAAAATACTCTCACGTTCTATCGACCATATCAGTCACTCGTACCCTATTAAACCTGATAAAATTTATCTTAATATATAGCTTAGTACTCAAACACTATGCCTATATACTTTTTAAACTGTCAGGTCTCTGGCATCATACCAGTAGCTAGCTTTTTATTTGGTACTATAGCGAAAAAAATACTCCCACGTTCTATCGATCATATCAATCACTCGTACCATATCAAACCTGATAAAATTTATCTTAGTATGTAGCTTAGTATTCAAACAATATGCCTTTCTACAATTTAACCTGTCAGGTCTCTTGCATCATACCTATATCTAGCAGTAGCTTTTTTTTAGTACCGAAGAAAAAAAAATATCTCACCTTTATCGGCCATATCGAGCACTCGTACCATATCAAACCAAATAAAATTAGTCTTAAAATATAGCTTAGTGTTCAAGTATTATGCCCAAATGCAACTTAACCTGTCAGGTCTCTTGCATCATACCGGTAGCTAGCATTTTATTGGGTACTATAGCGAAAAATATACTCTCACGTTCTATCGATCATATCAGTCACTCGTACCCTATTAAACCTGATAAAATTTATCTTAGAATATAGCTTAGTATTCAAACATTTTGCCTACATACAATTTAACCTTTCAGGTCTCTTGCATCATACCTTTTTAAAGCTAAATAGTCTATTAAAATTGACGACTCCTTAATTTGGTCAGGTTATAAAAAGCTACTACTTTTGGCTACCAATTTCACACCGGTGTCATCACGCCACCTCTTCCTCGGTCGACCTGGACGCCGCCGACCGTTTTCGGGGATCCAGGGCATGATGATTTTTGCCCATCTCTCAGGATGCATCCGACAGACATGACCGGCCCATTCCCATTTAAGTTTGGCACGTTTCTCTCCGACGTCGGCTATTTGAGTTTTGGAGGGCAACGTGGTGTTTCTGACCCGGTCGGTTCGTTTAACACCTAGAATGCTGCGCTCCATCGCTCTCTGGCAAACCTTAAGCTTGGACTTTTGGGCCTCAGTGAGTGACCACGATTGAGCTCCTTAAGTTAGGATGGGCAGATTTTTCAGAACCTGTCATTGTAATATGACGTCCAGGTTTGTCGACCGTTTGGAACACTTTTTCGTTAGGTCGATATGTTCTCTTGGGAAATGTATGAACAGATACAAGGTCCTTCTTGATATGCTGACACTTTTTAAGGGGTAGATCAGACCATCAAACTGAACAACTTTCTATATGGGATCAACATGGAAATCGCGAAAAAAAATCAGCTGTCCCATACTCGAGTAGGTTTGCAGTTTTGTATGGAACAGATGATGTTTTTTCGCGATTTCGATGTTGTTGCCATGGAGAAGCTTGTTTAAGTAGACGGTCTGATCATCCTTTTAAAAAGGTGTCAGCATATTAAGAAGGACACTATATACTTAGAATTTGATAAAAAAAAGCATTGCAACACCTGAATACTGTAGTTAATCAGTATCAATTTTTAAGTTTGAATCACAACATAAAGTGATAAATTGATAATAATGGAGTAAATAGTAAATTTTATAATACCTGCGTAATTTTATAGAAAGCAAAACAGATGACAGACAACAAAGCACACCCTAACAAACATTACAATAATGTGTACCTACCTAACTCTCAATTCGGAAAATTGTCCTTTCATTTTCACTTGTACATAACAGCGAATGATCCAGTTGGTTTTTTCACCTATTAAAAAGTTTTATGATAAAACCGGTCAGTACTATTATATATTATGTGTTAATACTACAACATAATACGTAGTAACAAAAACTAAGTATTAACTAAGCGGCGGTTACTGCCGTAACACTACCTCTATAACGATTGTTATTCACTTACGCGCTACGCAAAATGATATAATACTGCGAATATTAAATAAGCAGTTCCTAATGGATAATTATAGGGTTGCTAGACTTAAGATAATGTAGGTGTATATTTATACAGGGTTAAATTGATATCATTAGCATCCTTTTAGACTAGGAGTCTACCCTACAAACTGAACAATTTTCACTATGGGAGCAAAAAGATAATAGGCATTGCAGTTTAGTATGGAACAGCTGATTATTTTTTTGCTCCGATCGGTTTGCTCCCATAGTCGAAGTTGTTCGGTTTGATGGGTAGACTCTTAGTTTAAAAGGATGCTAATGATATCAATTTCACTCTGTATATGTTTATCATTTTAATGTATGTTTATCATTCTTGAGAAAATCTTCCTTTCAGAAGACGAGTACGAGAATTCCAGCAAGTCATACCGATCACACAAAAAAAAAGAATTCAAACTCTTTATCGAAAATGTTATGTTTTTTTTAAGCCAACTCTAAGTATGATTTATTTGAGAAACAAAATGACACATTTAAAAAACAAATACAGACGTAAAAATAAATGAAAAGAATAACATAATACTAAATGTCAAAAATCCACGATAAGAACGTAGGTCTGTCTGTACAGCTTTGATTAAATTAAACAAAGAGGAAGGTACAGTCAAAAATCCACAACACGTTTTATCAGCAGTAAAATATTATTTATTATTTATAAAATATCATTATTACAAGACTAATACGAGAAACCATGTTTCGTAGTCTGGCAACCCTGGTCGCAAACACCTGCCGCCCGATAGGAACAGCTTTATGGCTGCCCACCTTAATAGTCATGAATAAAGAATAGCTAATAGATAGCCGTATACAATGCAGTATCCGATACCAACACGTATACAAATAGTGGTATGTCAACAAGGATATAGCAAACTATATTAGCATTGTAAACGTAAAATGTTATAGAAGTCAGTTTATTGTTCTCAAGAAGGGGGATACACAATTGTAAATAAACTAAATAATTATCTAAACTAGATCTAAACTAATTATAATATAGAAGACGAACTTATAACTAATGAATGCCTAGCGCCTAAGAGCCTAAAATACTGGCGGCGTAGTATTTTAGGCTTTTAGGCGCTAGGCATTCATTATGCGTTGGACCAGAAGCGAGCCGGAGCGGGGGTCGCAGCCCCTGTCCCGGAGCCGTCGGCTCAATTCTTTAACGAAGCCCTTTGCCTCTGCACACCTGGGGCCGGCTGTCTCCACGGCGAACGGGAAAAATATGTGGTCCGCTTCCAAGCAGGAGTATGTGGAGTGCTTCAGGTGCGCCGCGTGTTCGGCAGCTGACCCGGCTACCTGTGTGGTACAGGGAAGGTATGTTGGTGCAAAGGTGCACGAGCAGGTGGCATCCCATAGGAGGCAGCGGCCCTTCGGCCAGGGGATAAGGGTAAGGCCATCGGGCCTTCTGCCATCGGTGCGACACAGTCCAGTGGGCTCGCTGACGTTCGGAACGTTGGCTGAAATGAGCGCCCGACGGATTAGGTCATTCAGCGAATGGTGGCGTGAGAATCGGCCCGCCCGACAGCTCAGGGCGTGGTGGCCGTTGGCCTGAACGAGAGAGCCACAAACACAGGGATGGGTGACGCATGTGTCCGCCGTAATTGTTGTATAGTGATGTATGGTTTGCTTTTAGGTAGGCACTTCCTTGACTCTTGGAATACTTTTATTTTTTTTTATTTTAATTTCACTGTGTCACCAAAAAATGTTCTGTCCAGAGGATTCAAACCGTTTTTCTTTTCAGACGTCCAAATCCGACCGCACAATCGCCAAACGGCCAAATCAATCCATCATCGGTTAAACGTCAGTAAGTGTTTCGGAATGGCGGCGTAGGTATTTCCTTATTCTACTGACCAAGTCTTCCGAGTAATAATATACGTTAATCCAAGTTAATTGTGATTTCTTGGATAAATCTGAAATTCATGTACAAACTATTTATTCATCATTCTATTTATTCATTATCCTGATTTGAACTCCATTTTTGAACCCACTCTTATTTTAAGAACGATAGATTTCCAAAATAATTGTTGTTCTTCAAGTTAAATGGCGTTAATATTGTTTAATATTAAAATCCTTAAAAGTGCTAGATCTGGGTATCAATTCAATTCAATAAGCTTTATTAATTCCTTACAAAAGATTTTAACACTAAATTTTTTGCAAATATGAATAAAATTATTACAATATACATTATTTGATTTCAATCAATCAATTATACTTTATTTGACACCAAAAATATTTTTATTAATATTATTATTAGGTTCCTGTTTATACATAATTATTAATTACATTATTATTTTTATTTTTATTAAATTCATATAGCAATATTCAAATCATCTGGATCTGGGTATAGGGACTGTAAAAGCTTCATAAATTTTCCTATAGTAACAATGAAGGAAGATTAGAATCTTCCATAGAGCTATCAATAAGTATTTTACAAATTCATCACAACTTACATTCATATCCACACAACTTCACACATCATAAAACTTAGTCACGTAGCAAAGGATCTTACAAAGGATATTTTAATATTACCAGTATTGGCATCTAGTTAATCAGATTAATATTAACGAGACCAGTTATTCCTGATAGGTCGGTGGCTCGGTATGTAATTACATCCACGACCAAACAAATAAATAAACCGATCGCTAAGTGATGACAGGATAGTGGCCCTGATGCTTCCAATCCAAAGTAATTCGCAGCTTGGAGGTGATACACGATATGATAAGTCGTGGTTGAATTGCCAAGACGAGTTTTATTTTAAATTACTGTTATTTTGTAGTTAATATCTTAAAAGTGTTGATAATTCATGATTGAGTAGGTGTACAACGCATACAGCTGGCTTGCAAAAAAATGTAGAGCCGAATAATGAGAGACATTAAAAAATATAACAAATCGATTTCGCTCGCGACTTCCTCTGCATTTATTTTATAAAAGTACTTACCTACCTATCCTGTGTTTATCCGGTAAACTTTATGCATTATCATATTATGTGTAATAGTAGGTGAGATACCTCATCCAAATAATATGTTAAATTCATACATCTTATTGAGTCACAATCATCCAAACATAGTCACAAACTTTACATTATCTGCCTCCGTAGCATTAAGGTTAAGAGCATTGGCTCTCGACACGGAGGTCGTGGGTTCGATTCCCACGGGGGCCACTTAGTGAAATGTCACTTTATGAATTTTTCCCCAGTTGGTTAGGACATTGCAGGCTGAGTCGCCTGATTGTCTGAAAAGAGAAATGATTCCATGCTTCGGATGGCACGTTAAGCCGTTGGTCCCGGCTATTATATCTGGTGGTAGTAGTCGTTACATAAAAACCACGTCAGAGGCCATAAGGCGGTCTGAAAAAACACTGACACCACGGCTCTGCCCACACGATAAGAAGAAGAAGAAGTCTCTACATTTAATACAACAGTTTATTAACTAAGTATCAATTAATATATACCTAGTTGTTATTTTGGAAATTAAAAAGCCGTTTACGAACATAAGAAAATGTGTACACGCACGGTCGCAATGTCGTCAAATCGACTAATACAGATATTTATTTTAAATAATCACCTGCTATTATTTAAAAAAAAGTTCTTGCTGTTTTTGACCCCACGTACGAGTACAACGGCTCAAGAGACGAACGGCCTTAACTCGGAGCAAGGAAAGACGATCGAGATAAAAAGTCAGGACCAATGCAATGGACCGTTAGTTATGGAATGAATATGGAAGAAACGAAACCTGACAAAGATTATGTTGATGTCTGTACCAATACCTATTAGATAATGCGCTGGCGCTGGGCCCGCGGAGTACTTATGCTCCCGTTCGCCGATATTCAAGCCGAGCAGGCCTGTAGAGTCTACAGGCCTGCTCTTTGCCCGAAAGCTGATGAGTAGTTTGACTGCTGCCACTTTGGCAGGATCTGTTCTAGTCCAGGTACCTAATTATTTGTCTTTCTGGTTTCTAGTGTGATGCAAGCGATATTTCCTTTCAGTCCTCTGTGGGAAGGGCGGTGTGGGCACAGTCGTTGGACGTCGTCGCGACGGATCGATCCCGTTCTCCGCCAGCCGCCATATCTGTCTGCTCTTTTTCATCTCGATTCTCGATGTACCGTGCAAAAATACACGCCATCTTTAATATTCAAGTATGAATACAATAAAACTCAACTTTAAAATAAATGTTCTTATTAACTTTAGATCCTTTTTTATTAAACCAACTTTGTTTAACCAAGATTGAGTCGTAAAGTCTCAAGTGTAATTTTTTGAAAGCTTAATCAGCCTACCGATAAAATACTCGTTACCGTTAAATAATCTTTTTTTTCTTTTCGTTCAATTTTGAATTACTTTCCAGAGTTTGTTAGGAGTTTGTCAGTTGTTTACGAGTTTCCGAAACACAGGAACTCTATTTAAGTAACTTTTCTCAAATAGAGTTGCCGACGACATCATTGCATAGAGGAAAGAAAACCTGTCTAAAGAAAATCCCCTATTCATCCTGTTCAAAGTAAGTAGACATTCATGTCCGCGCAAGATAAAAGTGTTCGCTAAATGTGGGATCAGGTGACAGCAAGTGCGAAGCACCATAAAGCCGGTCATTGATCTTTATTCTGTTTGCCCCCACTTGGTCCTTACTGCCGTCGACTAGACGTTAAGCTGGATATATTCTCCTTATCGTCCCCGCGAGATAATTTAAGGTTGGTTGTTTACACTGTAGGTAGAAAGACTGGAAGATATGAGTTGTTCTGTGTTTTGTACCACGGGCAGCTCGACTAAATGTGTTGATGTCTTTATGATATGCTGGGGATAAGCTGAATCTTTGTTGCAATGTTCTAGACCACAAAGTCTTGTGGGTGGTCTATGAACTGTGTGGTTTCTGTATTTTGAATAGGCTGTGGTCATGTGGTAAGCTTACATGTTAAGCCCCAGCTTATACTTGGTCCACAGCGATGATCACCGACCACGTTACACTGTTATACTTATTATTATATTATAATCATAACATTCATATCTTTCATCAAATTGAAAACAACCCACTAAAAAACTTTAAGAAATGAGAGGAAATTATTTAAATTGGAGGAAAAATAAAAAGATTCAACATGCTGCGAAAACAGACAGCTAGATGTGATCCTAAGATGAGTGCGTATATAAAACTATGTAAATAGGTATATCAAATACGTCTCAATAAAGGTATTATCACGTAAAATATAAGATACGAGTGTTAACCCGCGACTTTGTCCGCACAAATTATATACCAGATTTTAAGTCAGATACTAAGCTATCAAGCAAAAAAGTTTCATCAAAATCGGTTCAGTAGTTTTTGCGTGATGCTCGTTCAAACAAACACAAACAAACAAACAGGCAGACAAAAAATCCAAAAATTGGTGATATGGAATCAGGGATACCTAAAAACCATATCGGAACTTTTTTTTGTTAATATCTTCAATGTACAGACAAACTTCCACTGTTACAACTGTTACAGTTTTATAATAGTTTAGATTGGTAGGCCAACAATAACATGAGTCGCACGAACCTTCCCTTTGCTAAAGTTTATCGCTATAACAACATATGAGGTAGCTTTGGCAAACGGGGAAAGGTAAAGGAAGTAAAATAAACGTGATTTCCGGAGTTGACATGTGCCGCTGCCGACTCCCGACGAGATTGAGAAGCTTCGGCGCAAATCAATCGAATCGGTAGTCGGCATCTATAGGGCTTCATAGTTTGAATAGACATGGGGCACGTGACACGTGTTTTGGTGTACTCAGAAACTTAATAGTTAGTTGTACTAGGCGAAATTACAATATGTACTTATATAATTTGATATGAAATAAGAATTAAATTATAAAAGATTTCGGTGATAGACTGACAGACAACGCTGAGGATAGAACATTAAATTTGGAAAAGGTACATATTATACAGAGCATGCAGGGGTAGGGCAGGATTTTGAAGTTTCCTCAATCCACGCGGACGAAGTCGCGAGCAAAAGCTAGTTAGAAATAAATTAAAATACACAAGGTGTTACAAACTAAAAATAAACATTTAAAACTTTTAAGGAGGTTGTTTAGCATAGCATAGCATATGCTCACGACTATATTCCCCGAGGGGACAGTCAGAGATATTCTGAAACCTCAGAACATCCACGTTTCACTAGTACCGAAATTCTGTCCAGTGTGACGGGGAGTGAGCCCGTCGCCACTTGTAATGGACAGTAGGTACAATACATGCCTCGAAATTGAAGCATGCAGGTTTCCTCACGATGTTTTCCTTCACCGAAAAGCCAATGGTATTACAAATCGTACATAAATTCCGAAAAACTCATTGGTACGAGTCGGCCTGGACGGGGATCGAACCATCGCCTCCTGCACGGCAGGCAAGGTTACTCGCCACTGGACCACCAAGGCACTAAGGAGGTTGTTTAGAGACCATCAAACTGAACAAAGTAGATTTCTAGTTTAGTATGAAATATCAGATTTTTTTTCGCGATTTCGATATTGGTTCCATAATGAAAGTTGTTCAGTTTGATCGTCTAATCATGTTTGTATTGTATTGTTGTTTTGTATTTTTGTAACACTTTGTATAGGGTAGGGTGCTACTTTATATACTGACGGATTTTTAAAGGAATCGATAGTCAGACCATCAAACTGAACAACTTTTTCAGTTTCAGTTATCTTTTTATTCTTTTTCAGTTTGATGGTCTGATTATTCTATTAGACCCCGTATTGGCAAAACATAGTGAACATAATAAACTTGTGGCATTTTGTTTGTGAGATAGTACCTACCAGCAGTAGGTACCTACCAGTATTTCGATCATATTTGAAGTTTGAACTAATCTTATCTTATCTAACTTATCTAACTTATTGTGTTTAACAGTTATTCGAGTAACATTTTGTTTTACAGAGCTGCCTTGCCTACCCATAGAAAAGGAGTAAACTCATCAACGGTGTCATGTGTCTCACTTGTTTTTGCAAATACGACAGCTTCTTGGAATCTGCAGGTAGTTATTATTTAGACTGATGATGAACATAGGCTATTAAATTTCTCATCTATTAATAATACCGCTGGCTGCTGAATTAGCAATTGTATTGCTCTTTTTTATCATTCAGTTAAAATGCTTATTGTATTGTATCACAATTGTGTTGTACTAATGAAAACGGAGCTTATGTTTTTTTCCTGAATTCTTATTTTGCGTTAGGTATAACCTAGGTGTACTTATACATCGTAAACTGGGAAATTTTTGAACCACAGGCCAAATCAAGGATTATTCAGATGACCAAACTGAACAACTTCCGCGATCTC
Source organism: Agonopterix arenella (assembly GCA_927399405.1). NCBI lineage: Eukaryota > Metazoa > Arthropoda > Insecta > Lepidoptera > Depressariidae > Agonopterix > Agonopterix arenella. Next base: position 14,305,689 of record OV656691.1, on the reverse strand, counting down.
AATGTTGGTTCCACCCTAGTAAAAGTTTTTCAGTTTAATGGTCTAAAGCACTTTGTGACCCTGTTCGATATAGTGCATTTAAATTTACACCCTGTATATTTGTTACACGTTATGCAGCCTTTCACGGGCCAGCTTGTCTTGGTTTTGTATAGCTTATGATGTGTCAACGTGTACAAGCGATTTTTTCTCGGATCTTAATGTTATATAATATAATATATATGATATATAATTATAATTATAATATTATAATTATAATAATTATAATAATAATATAATATATATAATTATAAAACTGTAACAGGAAGTTTGTCTGTACATTGAAGATATTAACGAAAAAAAAGTTACGATATGGTTTTTAGGTGTCCCTGATTCCATTTCACGTCTTTCTGTTTGTTCGTGTGTTTGTTTGGGTGTTTGTTTGTTTGTTTGTTTGAACGAGTATCACGCAAAAACTACTGAACCGATTTTGATGAAACTTTTTTTGTTTGATAGCTTATGATCTGACTTAAAATCTGGTATATAATTTGTGCGGACGAAGTCGCGGGTTAACGCTCGTTCTATATAAAGTCTAACAAAATTAGCTGAAACTATTTTAAGGGGATGATCAGACCATCAAACTGAACAACTTTCTCTATGGGACCAATATCGAAATCGCGAAAAAAATCTGCTTTCCCATACATTTGAGTAGAGTTATGTTTGCAGTTTTGTATGGGTGGTGAGCAGATATTTTTATCGATTTCCATATTGGTCCCATTAAGAAAGTTTTTTAGTTTGATGGTCTGATCATTTCCTTAAAACAGTTTCAGCTAATTTTGTTAGACCTTATATAATAGGCACCTATGAAACTTTTAAGATGTAAAATTAGTTGCGAAGAAGTACTGACATACCTAATTAGAAGTCTTACAATATGAATACCTAGCTGTATAACTGGAAGCACATCTGTTTTTTGTGTAATTTCAAAAGTTTTAGCGTGCTGTAGGTAGGGGCAGACCGCCTGGCGCCCGTGGCCCGTGGATGAAATCGAATGCAGAGACCATTTATCACGCCAGAGCAACGCTTATCGTCTTGGCAGAACTCCACAAGAGAGTAGCTAGACATCATCTTACTGTGTAGGTGGTATACTTATCTACAATATACAATAAAATAAATTAGTATTCCCACATTTTCGACTTCAGTAAGGTCAACATATCTTTCATGGGGCACTGTATACGATATTATAATAAGATACCAGAGGATATTCTAAACTTGCCAGACAAAAAGTTTAAGTCCCATGTTAAACAAGTCCTCTGTAAAAAAGGCTACTATAAACTCTATGACTATTTAAATGACCAAAATGTTTGGTCTTGACAATGTTACCCTATGTAATGCAATATTGTATTTTAATTGTACTTTTTATATTTTGTTTTGTTTAAAAGATGTGTGTTGTAGAGTTTCTGGCCGCATCTTCTCTCAACGGAACACCTTCCGACGCGGTGGTAAAGTCAAAAAATGACGTCAAAAAGCTATCTATGTGATATTATTTTGAATAAAAAATTTTGAATTTTGAATTACATCCCCTTGTACAAGTTTATTACACCTTTATTTTATACCTATTTTAGTAATTACAAGCAATAGCAGTAGTAACTGTTGATAATCTGTGGTAGTTTTTTTTTTATTCGTAATGGGTTTGCGCTTGGCTTTAGCTCACCTGATGGAAAGTGTAGATGAAGCCGAGGATGTAGCGCGCTCGCTCAGAAAAAGCCTATTAACTCTTCTTTTAAAAATATCCTGATTATTTTTGCCCGGGAAAACAGACGCAGGGGGAGAGGTTTGGAACCTTACCGGTTCTCATTATAAAAGAGGATGCAAACCTATTTATGCGGATTGTTATAGTAGTTGTAGACCTATTAGAAGCATAGACATGAATCATAATAATTATATACCATGTTATATTCATTTATAAACTGTGGCGAACAAAAATATTTTGCAATGATTGTGATTGGCTGCAATAAAGTTATTCAATACAAAGAACGTAGACTATAATTATAATTACCTATGTTATTGAATGACAGAGACCAATTATTTATACAAAATGCATTGACATCTGAATTGTGAAATGTATATTAAAACTTGCATCAAAATAAACAATGACAATCATCTCAGAATCCGTTCAACTTCCATTCTCAAGTTAACCATTTAAAATGTGTAGACGCAAATTAAATTTGCATTTTAAACAATACAAGTTTTTGTCCGAGGCTTGGACCTCATCTGTCTCCATGCCTTACGCTTGATAATGATTGTTTGAATGGTTGAACAGCAGCATGCTATGTTATCTTAGTACAAACTAAGCGGAACGCTGATTTTCCATAGACAGCGTCCGCCATCTATCGGTGATGTATCGAAGCACTATGTGTTGCACTAGGGTTCATATCGGAGTAACAGCGTACTACACCTCACGCGCTGCGCTGTAGTATTGAGAGATTTCACCCATATCAATCACTGGCCTGTTGGTCTAGCGGTCTAGGCAACCGGCTTACTATCCGGGTAGCTAAGGTTCGATCCTCGCGTCGGCCGATCGTCTTTTTCAATTTATTTCATAATGTGGCGCCCCCTAGTTCTAATAAGCACCAACGCAATTAGGACGTCCTAAAATTCAAGGCGAGTGACCTATCTATATCCAATATACATATTAATCTATGAACAGCAGTCAATATTTATTCAAACTTAAGTTGAGACGTGAAATTGGACCAAACAAGCTGACTTCTTAAGGGCCATGTGAAAAAAATAGGATTCTTCAAAGCGTCATATATCATGAAGTACTACCAGTAGGTGTATGATTAGCGGATATGTGTAAATTTAACATATAATTGAAGTTTTGATTAGAGCCAAAACACGATTAAGACACATTTTCTCGATAGAAAAACTAGCCAAAGTAGCCTCCGTCTTTATCGATAAAAGCTTGGAACTGCTAAACAGTGAATAATAGAAACACGAGACTTGATTTAAAAAAAACAGATTGATATTTTACAAATTTTGATTAGAGCAGAATTGAACTTACATAAATAGTACAATCACAATTAAATAAAGTTTGATTTACGATTGTGGCGTTTCGGGCGCGCGCGCCGCCCCATCTCTTTCTCTCGCATCAGGCAGTAATATAAGCTATCACACGCCCATTTCACTTCAATTATTTTTCGACATAGGCCCTTAATTAAAGCCTTTTCCAATAACGTGGCGCTTTTGGAATTGTTTTAGTCAATACTAAAACAATATTTTCCATAATAAGCCGCGTCGCAGAGTCCCCCTTTTGGTATCTGCACAATACACACAAAAACATCTTTTACAAAAAAAAAAGAAACGAGAGTTACTTTGCCACTCCAACCCGCCGAAAACGGAATAACACCAGTTTCACTTAGCGTTATGTTAATGAAACCTGACACAGCAGGACACGCGCTCTCGTTTGTTACACAGAATGCATTGATTAACACCAAAACCCTTTGCAAAGTGGATCACATGATAATGTATGTCCACCACCGACAGCGAAGTTAACTAGCAATAAAAAGCTAAAGTAGGTAGGTAAGTACCTAAGTAAACCTACCAAACCTAAAAGTGAAATAGATGATTCAACAGTCCATAGGTATGTTGCGATAGCAGTATAGCCAATGACATTATTCCTAAAAGAAGTGTATAATATAATTGAGTACCTATATAAGGTCTAACAAAACTAGCTGAAACTATTTTAAGGGGATGATCAGACCATCAATCTGAACAACTTTCTCTATGGGACTGTTTTTTTTTCGCAATTTCGATATTGGTCCCATAGAGAAAGTTCTTCAATTTGATGGTCTGATCATCCCCTTAAAATAGTTTCAGCTAATTTTGTTAGACCTTATATACCGTAAATTCACTGTTTATATTTCGCTGGTTTTGTCTCCTTTCTGAGGGAAAAACCTAGACCGCGTATTATTTGTTATAATACAAAAAAGTCATTTTAGTTATTCATATATATTTACAAAAAAACGAGCAGTAACAAAATTCGATCGTTCGTACGTGTCATATCCGTAGATAATGATGTTAATCTTTGCAGCGTAGGTAGATTAGTTCTATGCTTAAAACTACGTGTACCTACGTAATTGTGATTATCACAGAAGCATAGCTGAGCGTTGACGTGGACGATTGGACTTACTTTATCCGAATCTCTGATTCAGATTCCAACAAAGATCAGATTGTAGCAATCTCCTCTCATTACTGTTTCTCTGATAAGATAACATGACGTCAATGCGAAATTCTAACTTTAGATTCGGAGGCATCATCAATATTTATTACGATAGGTGATGTAAATGTACCTATCATTGCAAATATATTCAAACAATGTGCAACGATTCGCATTATCACACGTGCGTTATGCGAATGTACTTACATTTCGCGTGTGATAAATTTTCAGTTAATATCATACAATCACGTTTCAAAAGCGTAATCATTACGGCATATTACGATTTATTTATACTATTATATCACAAATTGTCCAAACGTAGATACAATATGCATCGGAAATATGTTGCCATATCGGAGGTATCATAGCCGGCACCTAGCACAAACATATACCTACACGGCTTTAGTGAAGACATTAGCATTTCTTTAATGGGTGATTTTACTCATGCGATACTAAACAAATTTCCCTATGGAATCAAAGGGACACTCGAAAAAAAATTACTTTTCAATTTTATGTTACGCTGATTTCATTTAATAGGACATGTACCATATGTACCAATGCTTTTTTTTGCTGAATTCCTAACTGTAGGTTCCTTGGGGATAGCTGTTCAGTATCATGAGTATCTAAAATCACCCTTTAAATTACCTAATGCAACTGTTTACACTTATACTCTGTATTATCATGTGCGAAAAAAACCAAGGTATACATATTTTTTATGCCGACTGTACCGAAATACATAATCTGCAAGTAACGTCCCAGCCACGTGCCTTGCGGTACCCTATTTTAAAATCGCTCGTTACGTTATCTTCAAGCTTCCCAGCTCACTAGAGCGGGTGTATTATGTCGAATCACATCCGCTAGTACCGAACGTATCTTATCGAGTGTTTTTGTAAACGGATACTGTAAGTTCTCCAAGAATAGAATCGAAACTCCTGGGAACTTCAGGCGTGTTATCAGAGACTTCGGCTGAGTTGGCTGGAAAGTCTTTCGAAGAAATAAATCGTAGTCTGTGCTAGTAGTGAATTACGATAGGATGGTATTTTGTTACTAACTTCCTGCTGCTGTGAAATATGTTGCTTTCGAAGGTACTTATTATAAAAAGATTTCGTAAGTATATATTATTGTCTTCTGCAAATAAAATGTGCCTGTCTTCATTTAAATGTATAAAAGTAATACACGCTGAAAATTGATGTGCTGAAATTAAACATCAAAAGAAGGCCCGGGACTAAGGTTCACGACAAAATCTTAATGTATTAGGTATTTAGTGCCTACACAAGCTTTATTTAAATGTTAAAAGTAAGGTCAAAATAAGCATTCAGTACGACAGTGGAAGCTCACTGCTGTGTAAGGATAGTTCCGGGAACTTCGTCGCGACATCTCTGTTGAATATCAAATACATATACCATACCTACTTCGCTCTTCCGCCAATCACTATACGTGCTTATCCATCTCTACGAATTGATAAACCTTTTTTTTTGTAGCGCCGTAGTAGTAGCGTTTCTTCGTTTATACCTAACCTACATATAAATCTTGTAAGTTTCGTATCGTCAACCTATAGAAGTAGGTAAGATCGGTCTTTTCTTATAAGTTGTCCTCGCCAATTTTTAAGTAATATTGTGCTTGCCCGATGATCATCTCAAGTGTCTGAAATTGGTTAGAAAACATATGTAGTTTTTATTTATTCGACAGATCCATAAAATAGTAACATTAAATAAAATTATAAATAAAGTGACTTAAAACTAAACTAACCTAGGATGTGGTGCTGTTACGGTTCGGTTAGAAAACCAAATATTAAGTTGCAGAATCGCTAAGAAGTTGTACACATGTATAAGGTCTAACAAAATTAGCTGAAACTATTTTAAGGGGATGATCAGACCATCAAACTGAACAACTTTCTCTATTGGACCAATATCGTAATCGCGAAAAAAAATTAGCCGTCCCATACATTTGAGTCGAGTTATGTCTGCAGTTTTGTATGGGACAGCAGATTTTTTTTTCGCGATTTCGATATTGGTCCCATAGAGAAAGTAGTTCAGTTTGATGGTCTGACCATCCCCTAAAAATAGTTTCACCTAATTTTGTTAGACCTTATATATTTGATTCTGATCGAATAGGGTAGTCTTAGATGAATGATTGGTCTTCGCCGCGCCAGATCAATCATTTATATAGAGGGTAGTTTATACAAAATGCAGCACCCAGCAGTCTGGTACCCCTGGAAACACTACATCCCATGCAAATCTCATATTTTGAATTTATGTTACCTACCTATACGTAGTTGGTAAGGTTTAGTGTATGATTTCAAAATCTTCAACGAAACTAACCTAAAACAACGAATATGAAAAACAAAAACTCTACGGATGTTCCCATGCCCATTTTTACAATTCACAGAACAACGGTACAATCAATTTTCTTTCCCTTCAAACAATCGACTAGAACTTGAAGACATGATTGAGTACCACGGTTTTAAAATTACAATCACGCAGTCCAACTCCTTATCACTGAAGGCTTTATGCCTCTTATGATAGGGTTCAAAATAAATAAGTTATGTAAGTCGGTTTGCGTCCATAAGTTAGTTACAATGTCAAGCACATACTGCATAGTAAAACGTGTCGTATGAACACTGTATAAGTAATTAGTCCAGCATGCATATTTTAGTGTAAACCTTTGTACGAGGCATGTAATTAATTAGGACTTACGGCATACTATTGAAATGAAGACGAGAAAGGAAAACCAATGTTACTTATGTTAATTCTTTTTAGCCCTTTGAAGGGCTGAGATTTTGGCTATGAATAATGCTCGAGTTCTTCTAAGAAAGGGCGGGGAGATCACAAAAATATTCAAATTCAAATTCAAAAATTCAAGTTTTATTTGTTAAATGTGCACACTATGCCTGCCTCACTAAATATGCTCTCTCTCTTTCACGGGTTTGCTGGAAGAAATCTCTTTAGAGATAAGCTCGCCCTTTGTAATTGTCTATTATGCTGTTTTCATTTATATTTCCGTGTGTACAATAAAGTGTTAAAATAAATAAATAAAAATTTTTTATTCAAAATAATATCTCATAGATAGCTTTTTGACGTCATTTTTTGACTCTACCACCGCGTCGGAAGGTGTTCCGTTGAGAGAAGATGCGGCCAGAAACTCTACAACACACATCTTTTAAACAAAACAAAATATACAAAGTACAATTAAAATATAATATTGCATTACATAGAGTAACATTGTCAAGACCAGACATTTTGGTCATTCAAATAGTCATCGAGTTTATAGTAGCCTTTTTTACAGAGGACTTGTTTAACATGGGATTAATCAAAATGTGGTCTCAATCCAAAATATTATATGTCTCTTATTATATTACTTTACACATTACAAAAACTCTGTACAACTCCTTATAATTGTTCGTTAATGTCTGTTTCATGAACACAATAATATAAAATCTATAGGGTCCTTCTTGATATGCTGACACTATATAAGGAGACAATCAGACCATCACACTGAACAACTTTCTCTATGGGACCAACATCGAAATCGCGAAAAAATGCTCTTCCATACATAACTGCAAATCTACTCGAGCCAAATATATGGGACAGCTGATTTTTTTTAGCGATTTCGATATTGGTATTGGACTAATATTGAAATCGCGAAAAAAAAATCTGTATGAGTAGGTTTGTATGGAACAGCTGATTTTTTTTTCGCGATTTCAATATCGGTCCCATAGAGAAAGTTGTTCAGTTTGATTGTCTGATCATCCCCTTAAAAAGTGTCAGCATATTAAGAAGGACGATGTATTGTATACATACCTAACATAGTTATATTTAAATTGTAAATAAAAAGTACGATTCCGAACCTTTGTTAGTTAATAAAACGGTTGTGTTAAAACAAATAATTTGTAATGTAAGTACAAACAAGATGTAGACAATAGCACGTCTCTTGATTCTACAAATATATGAGTTAGGTATTGGTAGAGTCAAGGTCAAAGTTTAACCTCAGCAAGATTGCGTTCTTTAACCTTGACGTCAATTTAGCTACCTACCTAATATTGTATTTTATTCGTGACAACTGTTTTTCTTTGAAACAAAAAACCATAGCAACCGAACAAAATTAGAAATTAATTCAACGAAATATATTCGGAGCGACGAAAAAAGGAATTCAATTTACCAAAATAAAAAACACGGATTCCATCATCAGATTGAAGAGGAAAATGGAGGAATTTCTCACGAAATACATCCCCTATTGGCCCATTTTCGACGAAACCCTCGCTTTCTTCGGTCAAATAAATGGTGCACGAAAAATTTATGTCGTAGCGGTCCTTTCAGTCGGTCCTGATTTTCGACTTCCTAACACGATTCCTCTTTGAGGCAATAATTCACGCCCTACATCTCTTATTCTATCCGATTGTTCCGATTTCTCCTTGGTGGACCCAGAATTGTCTTTATTTCCATAATTTACATTCATAGAAATATCAGAGCAATCAAAAACAAATAATTTGGTTAAGTTTTAGTTTTGGTATAGGTATCTGATATACGTATCAGGTTTGTTTTACTAAAATGAGACGTCAAAAAAGTTACGTTAAAATATAAGGTCTAACAAAATTAGGTGAAACTATTTTAACGGGATGATCAGACCATCAAACTGAACAACTTTCTCTATGGGACCGATATTGAAATCGCGAAAAAAACATCAGCTGTTCCATACAAACCTACTCATACAGATTTTTTTTTCGCGGTTTCAATATTAGTCCCATAGAGAAAGTTATTCAGTTTGATGGTCTGATCATCCCCTTAAAATAGTTTCACCTAATTTTGTTAGATCTTATATAGGTCATTTACTTGTGTCCATTCAAGTCGCTGTCAAGCCGGTACGATTCGCGACAGGGCTTGCATTAGTTTTTTGGCTTGGCTTGACACCGACTTCTATAAAACAAACTAATGTTCTTATGATGCGAACGAAAAAGTCATCAGCTGCAATATTATTTCTTAACTATTTAGTTTTTTTGAAGGCGGTTTTAATTTTTTGAAAAAATTTTGTTCTTTTCACAATTGTCAGTGGTGAATTCATTAGTTCAATTTAATAGTAGTGCTTTAAATTAACAAACTAGCCAGCACTACGAATGCTGCTGCGAATTTTCAAAGGTTCCCCTCCATTTCTCTGGGATGCCATCATCAGATCCTGGTTTCCTTATCATGGTTCTACCCTTATCCTCATTCCACCCTACCCATATCTTCTTTCCAAAAAAGAATCATCTCGACTCATAAACGACGAAGTTATCCGCGAACACACATAAAAAATATAATTATATAGCGTCGAATTGAGAAACCTCCTCCTTTTTTGAAGTCGGTTAAAAAGGAGAACATCTTTTAATCTAGAATTAAACATTTTAACGGGTTCTTACCGCGTTTTGGTATATTTGAGTTTCCGATATTGTCACAACGCGGTAAGAACCCGTTAAAATGTTTAATTCTAGAGCGTAGCTCCAAAAACATATTTTATTTAAAAAAAGAATGTTAATAAGTTATTAGTTTTTAATGCCACCAAATGAAAGAGCCAGCCATGATGGTCTTTCCATGTGATTATAAAAGAGTTCCGTAATTAAAAAGAAGATCAAATAAAAATACATGCTCCGTGGCTGCTGTGTCAATATTAGGGTGTAGACACAGTGCGACTGTTGTTCAAACAAGCGACAAGTGTCCCTAGCCTAATCTGTACACGTGGAGCTTTGGAAAGCACAGTGCACGTTTCCATTGATCAAAACGAACAGTGTGAATGTGAAGCAAAGAGTAAAGTAATATAACGTAACAGTGAAGCCTACGTAAGGTATATTTAAATCTTCAAAAAAACTATTGTGAAATAACATTTGTCTATTGTGAAATTGAAATTGAAATTGAAAAAAGTTTTATTGTGCAAACAGAATGTAGGTACAGTAATTGTTACAATAATTATACTAATAGAGTCTGCTTGCGACAAAAGGGATTCAGCTCAGTGTTGTGCCGGCCGAGTGATCTGATCAGAGATCACAGCGAGCGCAGCCCTGATTTTCAACTGTACCCTGTTCTCACTTGCAATATTTCTATCATTGTTCATTAAGAATACACTGCTAGAGCTTCTATGCCAGAAACAATTTTGGTAAAAACATTGAAGTTAAAAAGGCGAGAGAAACGGATAATTTATAATAAAAATGAAATAAAAACATAAAACACACATGAAAATAAAATTCTAAAAAATACAACATTGACAGTAATGTAATGACAGACTACTTGTTAAACTGCTCTATACGGTTATTTAGTAGGTACAACATAGCTCAAACTATTTACATAAACAACAAATTAGCTCTTGGCTAATTCTAATTAGCAAGTATACTTTATTTATCACAAAGATTTATACTATTCGACATATCTTGGATTGGAGGTTACTAAAGCTGTTCTAAGATTGAGTGAGAGTGTTTCTGTAATTAAAAATTTCGTTTATATTTAGAATTATTGGTATAGAGAATAGGGAAGTACACACGGCGACACATCAAGCTATACAAAACCAACATAAGCTGGACGCGGGACGTTATACGTTACTCGACCCACGCGCGGCCAGCTATTTCGGTTTAGTATAGTGTGATGTGTCGCCGCGTGTACCTGTAACTTTAGTTTTGAACATTTGTGTATGCCTCTAATTATTATCATTTTTGTCACTTGAAAAAAAAACATTTTTATAATTATAAGTTCGAATTTGGCATGCGGGTGCAACAATATTGAACTGTAAGTAAATAAAGTTAAAAATAGTTAAATACGATCAACGCCACTTAAGTAAGGAGGGAAACAGTTTCAAAAACGTTGTACAAAGTCGTGTCACACACGGTCGAGGTGCGTGCACGCATGTTTACCCGTTGCTTTTAATTATCCGTACCTCGTAAATCTTTAGGTGCACCATGCACGCACACACACACAAACACCCTAATTCGGAGCCATATGCTAACATTTTGTCATACAAAAGAGTTAACTATAAAACAGTTTGTATAAGATCGAGTAGACGTCTTATCTACACGGAGCAGGCGCAGCATTTTATCTCGTCCGCGATAAACGAACGCGACATCTGGCGCCGAACACGATCTCAAGTGTCGTAACCCAACTGATATATAAGGTCTAACAATATTAGGGGAAACTATTTTAAAGAGGTGATCAGACCATCAAACTGAACAACTTTCTCTATGGGACCAATATTGAAATCGCGAAAAAAAAATCTGCTGTCCCATACATTTAGGTCGAGTAGGTTTGTATGGAACAGCTGATTTTTTTTTCGCGATTTCTATATTGGTCCCATAGAGAAAGTTGTTCAGTTTGATGGTCTGACCACCCCTTTAAAATAGTTTCACCTAATTTTGTTAGACCTTATATTGAAAAAAACATACACCCTATACTACTTTTGTACCGTCATTTATCTCATTAAATAATCAATTACAGTATAAAATAATAAAGCAATTAGAGTTGAAATCGTGACACTCGTGATGCAGTAGGTATTGTAGTGACTACTAGTGACTCACGATCTTGGTTGTAAATAAATAGTTATGCATCGTTGACGCGAAGATGGCCCACTCGCATCCTTGTGATGAAGGACTGAGGAGTTACCAATTAGGAGGCGCAGGGCGGACAGAGAGGTCGTCGCACGCGCGTTGGCATCTCGCCAGCTACCCACTCTTCTATTATTTGAACAATTTGCACTTAGGTACTTGCTTGCGCTACATCCGCAACGGGACAAAAGTGCTTGTGCCAACAAATGCAAACTAGGTTGTTTTAACTACTGTTTTTATGTTTGCTTATTTATATCTACCGCCTGTATCTTTCTTTGTGTTTGAACAGCTTAAAACAAAATCCACAGCAAGCTTTGGTTGCTTTTGCCTTTCAACGAATATGCTGTCATGAAAGAATGTGCGAAATTATAACGTTTTTCCCATTTTGCGGCGAATGAACCCTGTTCATATCCAGGGTCCTTCTTAATAATTATGCTGACTCTTTTTTAAGGGGATGATCAGACCACCAAACTGAACAACTTCCCTACAAAACTGCAAACCTACTCGAGCCAAATGTAATGGGACAGCAGATTTTTTTTTTCGCGATTTTTATGTTGGCCCCATAGAAAAAGTTGTTCAATTTGATGGTCTGATCATCCTTTTGAAGTGTCAGCATATTAAGAAAGACTCTGTATATTCGTTTGTTTGTCAGTCTTTTGATTTTCTCCCTTATGCGTTCCTAAACTGTTCGTCCGATTGGGATGAAACTTTAGTGGGTTGTTGTTCACATGGCAAAAAAGCCCGCATTGCACCGCATGTCGGACTAAAAATTAAAGTACCTAGCCTACCTATCAAGGTTATCTTAAGGCGATGGCAGCAGAACTTTTTACAGGAAAATCGCTCACCATAACAACATTTAGCCGTTCCGAAATTAAAATAGGAACTTGAACAAAATAACTAGTTAAATACTTAGCTTAAAACGCGTCTCTTTTTCAACCGCAAAAATTCTCCTCTCGTAATCCAATGAGCTAAAATATTTCAACTATGACGACCACACTAACCATCTGTTATAATTCTCTAGAAGAGGCTACAGAACATGATACCGTGTTCATAAGAGTCGATGAAAGCATAATTGAAACCTGAGCTTTTGCCTCCAATCATTGCATATGAGTGAGTCTCTCATCTCATCACATTACTACAGTGTTATGTTCCTTTGGGAGATGCCCTATTATGTGTATTAACTACAATGGTGAAGTTTAATTAAGCCTTACTAATTGGTATTGCATGATAATATAATGGCTGTGCTTGGTTTTTAATGGCTTTGGCTTTGGCTTAAGCATGTGAGGTACGCGATACTGGAGTCCCAGTACACTTTTGTGCCGGTGGCAGTGGGGACATCTGGAACGTGGGGGGTGGAAACTAAGGCGTTTGTGAGAGATCTGGGCAGGAGGTTGGTGGAAAGTGACAACGATGTCCGCTCTGGGTCGTATCTGGTGCAGAGGATTTCGTTTCACCAGCGCGGGTACGCAGCTAGTGTGATGGGATCCTTTGTGCCGGGTACGATTTATGACTTTTTTATGTTTAGTGTAGGTTTATTTATTATTTTGCTGACGAAACGTGTTGTGGATTTTTATATGTATTCTCTTGTGACGAAGCCTGTTGTGGATTTTTGAATGTACGTTTTTGTGGACGAGGCATGTTGTAATTAACACCATGTTCTGGCAAATAAATCTCTAATGGCTTTAGAAGGTAATTGTTGACATGGGACAAACGTGTTTATAGTTTACGTAGGTATAGCTAGGTACTAGAAATCCGCCTTCGAAATGCTACATATGCGGTTATTATGGCATAATAATGTGGTTTCCGCCAATCCGCAATGGACTCGCGTTGAAAAACCCCCATACACCCTCTGACCCTCACCGTGATGGTGAACTGTTTCAGTGAAGACGGTGGAAGCTGATAATGACGATGAGGATGATTATGGCGTGTTTGAATTCCACCCAAACATAAACTGCTAAAAATATACAAGTTTAAAAATAAATTTGCCTATATTCGAGCTGAGAGTTGTATAAGGATCCTTTGTACATTTTATAATGCTGACGATTTTTAAAGAGATGATCAGAAATCAAACTAAACAACTTTCTCTATAGGACTAACGAAGAAATCTCTTTAAGGACCCTGTGTATAATGCGTCCGAGCATGAAAAACTACTGTCAGATTGTCATATAATGTGCCAGTGAATTTAGGAGCTCTAAAATACCTAATGCTATTCATGAAATGATTCAGTTTAACAAAGCTTTGATCCCGAAATTTAACAGAAGCAAATTGAAACATTGATTTTAATCTTCGAATCGCTTATCGGAGTTTTGGAGCCAGTCAAGTTTCCCTCGTGATTATGTAGATTTCTCGTAATTACAATCGCAGATTCCTTGAGCACAATGATACTACGTATATTTCGTTCCAGGCACAAAGTCATTTCAATGAAACCATTTTGAATCGTATTACATTGGCATAAGAATGATGTCAATGCTGCTTATGTTTAATGATACGAAACAGGCGAGCAACAGGACCCTTATTAGTGCAGATGACTTGCTTTATTGGCCTTCCATCGACGTGCATAATACACGCAAACACGATCTTACGGAAAGTGTGTGTAATGGTGCGACCAGTCATTGTCACATACTAAACTTTAATACAAACTTCGCAGAATCATTTAGAAAAGTATAATTTTAAAGAAGGAATAGTAGGGCATCATTCTCAATTTACTTCATCAATACATGATTCTATCCTGCTTCAGATACTTTCTAAGCTATATAAGGTCTAACAAAATTAGCTGAAACTATTTTAAGGGTATGCCTAGACCATCAAACTGAACAACTTTCTCAATGGGACCAACATCGAAATCACGAAAAAAAAATTGATGTCCCATACAAAACTGCCAACACAACTTGACTCAAATGTATGGGGCAGCAGATTCTTTTTTCGAGATTTCGATATTGGTCCCGTAGAGAAAGTTGTTCAGTTTGATGGTCTGAGCATACCCTTAAAATAGTTTCAGCTAATTTTGTTAGACCTTATATAAATTCAGTAACAATCTATACAGACTTTAAAACTCAAACGCATTATAAGTATACCTACAGTCAGCTTCAGAGAAACCTGGAGTGTGATTTTTGAAACTCAAACGTCTACGTATGATACTCAGCAATAGAAAAATGTCAGAATCACTATGGCGATATGCATTTTTCTACTGCTGATTTGACTTTCAAAAATCAAAATCCAGGAGTGCGATTTTTGAAAGTCAAATCAGCATGCATATCTCCATAGTAACTTTGATATTTTCAACTGCTGAGTTCAACGTGTGAGTTTCAAAAATCACACTCCTGACCCCTCTATTATAAGGGGGGTAGATTTCTCTGATGCTGACCGAATTTTGCTAAGCAAACATTCTCACCAATATAAACAAATATTAACAAGTGGTAAATAAGTATAAAGAGTTGGTAATGGTTAGTCATTTAGGGCGAGACGTCTGGTTCGCTACAGATGGAGAACAAAGGTTTCCTACGCTCCTGTTAATTCCTTAACACTTTCCCACTGGCTGTTAAAAAGGAAGTCACGGACAAGGTTCGTTGCTCCAGCCTTTGATAATAGGTACTAGCTATTTAGTCTGCGATCAATATTCCTACCTACCTTTGGACACAGGCCTACTTCGAACAATAGCTAAATTAGATACAACTATACGTAATATACCCACTAGTAAACGCCATTTATGTTGGTAATTTTGTTAACTCTGGTAAAACACAAAATAGTAAATTTTTTTCTTTGCCCTGAAGAAGAAATTCTGATGCGAATGTGAAGTATACCAAATTCAAATATTATTGATTTTTAAACATGTTACAGCCATGTTGTGGTATTTCGAATCAAAGTATAATTGATTGATTGATTGATTAAAGATTGAAAAATTTGTCTCGGGCGGGACTTGAACCCGCACTTTTACAAACCGGGGAACTGCATTATCCAATTTCGCCACCGAGCCCACTACCCAGAGAACGAAATTTCCCGCAGTTCCCCGGTTCAATCCGCATTGAACAGAAATCTGCAACATGCAGTCAACATACTAAACTAAAATATATAGCTTAAGCCTTAGAGAAGTTAAGGCGATGTGAAGAAATTAAGCTGTTTTTAATCAATAAATTAATCATCATCATCATCAGTTTCTATCATCTACCTTATTGCAACACATGCCCGGTCCAAACCTGCACTATATTTTAGGTTAAGTTTGTTTTATTTTCTCAATATTTATTTTTATTTCCTGATTGTTTGCTCTCTGTATACTATGTTTTTTGGTGTCAAATAAAGTATAATTGATTGATTGAAAAAAAAATGTAAACAAAAATAATCAATATTGTTGGTGGCCAGATACCTGCTTTAACCCGTCCCATGTCTGTGGGTCCGACGTCGGACCCAAACATTTTTCATACGTAGAGAGTCTGTGGGTCCTACGTCGGACCCTTAAGCATAGTGCCGCCATTGGTTGGGCGGTTGTGCAGGCGCGTTTCGTTCTACCTCACGTTTTATATTTTTTATAGACTTAGTGTACTGTTGGGATGTCACTTAATTTTTTGGAGTGTGGTTTGGGAAAAATGAAACGCAATAAAAAATAAAAATGTGGTCTAAGATCTATAATGTGGAATAAGCTCAGTTTCCTTCAAAATAGTAGGGTAGGGTAGACTGGTCAAATGTAAATGCCTAACAAAAGCCGGACAGGCCGGACACCGTCTAATTTGCCCGGACACACATCCAAAAAGCCTATATACTTTGGCCTAACTATGTCCGGCTTTATCCGGACGCCTAGCAACACTATGCCCACCTATCTGGTGTGCCCTATTATGCGGTTTTCACACGATGTTTTTTTCCTTTACCGAAGAGTCGGCGGTGGCGGTGATAGAAATCGTGCATAGCCTTCTAAAAACTCACTGGTACAAAACTGACCAAGGCTGGCATCGAACCGAGCCTTCTAAAGCAGAGTTGCTCGCCAAAAGACCTATACTTATAGGACGCAATTGATTAAATAACTTTTTAAGGAGCTTAATCTTATAGACAATCACTCAGTTGCAGAAGCGCTCATTAAAGTTAAAGTTAAATCTCTTGCTGTCACTTTTTGTCTTTTTGACCAAGCTAGCATGAGATTTAATGGAGGATTAACTCTAATGAGTGTTTCTGCAACTGATTGTAGAGAAATTTTAGTGCCAAGGAGTGCGATTTTTGAATCTCATTCGCTGAGCTCAGCAGTTGAAAATGTCAAAATTACTATGGAGATATGCATCATTCTACTGCTGATTTGACTTTCAAAAATCATACCCTAGGAGTGCGATTTTTTAAAGTCAAATCAGCAGTAGAAAGATGCGTATCTCCATACATTTTCAACTGCTGAGTTCAACGCATGAGATTCAAAAATCGCACTCCTGCAATTGAAACTAACAAATAAGTTTACACTGTTCTCATTTGCGTATCAATTAAATGTTATACGATAAAAGAGAAAAAAAGATATTAAGTATTAATAAAATTAAAAAAATATGGCTTAATCTCAGCAGCACTTACAAAGTTGTATTTACAAAATCATGCTTATTCTTCGTACATGAAAATGAAAGTCGAACACTTACGACAAGAAAGTAAACACATTTGTTACTTACAACGTGTGGTGGAAACACGACTGCTTCATTGACCGTATTTTCATGGTTATTTCTGTCGATATTACCTACCCTGATAGTACGAGTAATGTATGCAAAAGTATGTCCCAGTAATGTGAAGAAATTGGAGCAAAAGTGACTCGTGTGACAATGCTGCTTGACTAATGTGAGACTTTCTCGTGTGGCAATTTATTTTTATGTTCCTAATCAGATCGAAAATTATGTAGAGCATAGTATGTAACCGCAAAGATAGAAATGTGGGACTAGTTATAAGCGTTTATGTCGAAGAATTATATTGTTAACTAGACATTTATGATTTTCTTATCTACTCGTAATATGAGCCACTTATATCTTCCAGTCAGCAAAATCATATAGTCGTCAATATAAATGGAAAAATTCCAGGTATTCACTTTTACAATTTCCATCGTTCCCAATTAAGTATGACATCATAAATTATAGCAAATTGCTATACGATGTTACGACGGTATCATAAAAAGGGTGTAATGACTTTTACTGTTGTTTTATGGTAATTCCATTAAATATGGTACTTAGTTGGGGCTGTAAAATTAATGTGAAAATTTTAAGTTTTTAATCAGCGTAATTGTTGTTATTTATAACGGTTTGGAAATAAATTTATTTGATTAATGAAACAATAAATCTCTGCAAATTATTTTTACAATTTCAATCCACGAGTAAAAACTTAGAAAAGTAAAGCAAGGTCAAATCTTTAAAACCTGCACTAGATTAAAAATAAACTAGTCACAATCGAGTGGTTACATAATAAACACCTAATACCTACCTAATTACCAGAATCAGTATAACAAGAGACCAATTGGGATGATAACTGATCCTGGAAATTCATATCTTGTAACGAAGAGTACTCTGTGTAGGTACCTCTACACAGTAGAAGGGGGTGGTTTAGGTCATCAAACTAAACACCTTTCACTATGGAGTATACTTTGAAATCGACAAAAAAAATTTTTTTTCGCTAATGTCGAGAGAGAGAGAGTTGGGTTATAGCTGATGCACCATTATGTGACTCATGTATTATCATTATCTGCTATAATTCTTACTTAATGAAGTTAAATTTTAAACCTGTAACTGTAAACCAGTACAGTAACTATGACTATGTAAGTACGTAACGTAGAGATCTCCAACCTTTTTTGTTAAAGCCTACAATTATTTATCCAGTGTCGGTAAAGCACAAACTAGCCACCTGCAAGGACCACTTAAATAGGAAACCCTGCAAACGGGCGTTTTTTAAGACGCTGATAAAACGCTTGATATACCAACATAAATAACAAAAGTTATGAACTAAAACTTTTATTTTTTGTGTTGTACAACTAAACCTTATTTAGGTATTATTATATCATCCCTTGTACCGGGTGTAAAACTGTACCTATACAGGGTGTAAAATTAAATGGGACACTTACTTAAATAGGTGCTTCAGACCATCAAACTAAACAACTTTCTTTATGGGACCAATATCGAAATCGCGAAAAAAAAATCTGCCGTCCTATACATTTCAGTCGAGTTATTTTTGCAGTTTTGTATGGGACAGCGAAATTTTTTTTGCGATTTCAGTATTGGTTCCATAGTATTGATGGTCTGAAGCATCCTTTTAAGTGTCCCATTTTATTTTACACCCTGTATACACGAATAAATGCTATGTAAGTATATTTTAATGTTAAGTTACTTTTAGGTGGTCCAAATGAAATGAGGCGAAGCAGACCATCAAACAGAACAACTTTTACTAACCTATGGAAGCAAACCTGAAATCGTAAAAAAAATCTGCTGTTTCATACATTTTCATACAGTTTGCATTGCAGTTTAGTATAGCTAATTTTTTTCAGGTTTGCTCCCATATACTAAGAGTTGTTTAGTTTGATGGGTCTGAACCACGACCGAGAATTTTGAAAGTGTTTGTAAAAGCAGTGATAGTTATAAACAGCATTTCCATTTTTGTATTATTCTTGCAAATGGAGTCTTTTTTTACAAGCTTTTGTTTAAAGTAACTACAAGAGTAACTCAATGACCGCTTCAAATGCTTCTCTGTTTTTCGAAACAGAAGAACAGAGGACATCTCGGTAGCTTCGGCCATCTCTAAAGCTAAACCTGTACCCATTAGCGAGTGCCTAGCCGCAAAAACAACAGGGAACGAATCGGGAATGCGCCCTGGATCGGGCTCCACCAGGGTTGCTAGATATGTGCTCTTATCCTATCTCCAAGGGTAATTTTATAACAATTCGATTCGAAAAAAATATAAATCTTTTAATCTCTTCTCGTCTTAAAATCTTTTTCCCTGGAGTGAATGTTTTAATAAATCTTTTAAAATACCAGTAAATTTGTTCAAGATGTCATTAAAAAAATGATATTTAGGTTAATTTCCGTAATAAATTCTTCAACGATTCGATGAACCCTATCATGAAGTGGAAGCAGTTTAATTACAGGAGCGTGATTTTTGAAAGTCACACATTCAAAATCATGATCGAATGACGGATAATCTCGTTCTGAATTCTCTAAGATAATCTCCATAGTAATTTTGAAATTTTCTACTGCTGATTTGAACGTGTGACTTTTAAAAATCGTACTCCTGGTTTGAACCGGTGTGACAGCTTGATTTTAATATTTAATTGAAAACAAAAAACTGTGTATAGGTAGAATCAAGTTCATAATGTAACAGGAGTATGGGCATAACAGGTAGTTATTAAGTTATAATAACTCACTAGTTAAGTATGTATTATGTATCATGGTTGGTGCTCGCTGTATTTAGTCTCCGTTTAAGTAGCGTGTAATTATGTAACGTCTTCGCATGAAAAACAACTTATAATAGAGCGTTCCACGAAGAACGAAGTACTTTGATATTACACTGTTACCAGTTTTCAATTAAGAGTAATCTGTTCATTTGCTGATATCCTTCTACATTTATTAAAGTTAAAACTTTTCGGTATAGGAAAAAATCGTGAGGAAACCTGTATGCTTAAATTTCTATGCATGTAAGCCCATGGTCAATTATAAGTAGCGATGGGTTCACTCCCAAACACTGGACAGAATTTCGGTACTGGGACGTTATGAGTTTTCAGAATATATCTGACTACCCCATCGAGGAATATAGTCGTGAGCGTGAGCGTTCATGCTTGCATGCATTTATTAAAGTTGCACAAAGAAAATATTAATCGTTATTATATTAATTAACACTGAGAAAAAAAAGTGAGATTCTATTGACAAAATATGGGTCTAGTTTCGAACAGGAAACTGAGTTCTTTTTTGCTATGGTAGCAAATCATACAATTTATTTATTTTATACTGTGTATTACGTCTTATTTAGTACCTACACTTAGGTGAAGGAGTGGAATGCCCTGCCTGCGTTTCTCCCGAATTCCTTTAAAGTACGAGTGAATAGGCATCTTTTGGGTAAGTTCGCTACATCTTCGACTTCATCTTTGTCCTGAGGACTGGATTGAGCTTAAGAGTAAACCATCAAGTATTAGAAAAAACGTCAAACAGAAAATTACGTTTCCGAAAATGTTTTATCAAAATCCTTTTTGCTGGTCTAATATAAACCACTCATACTGACTACAATTTTAAACTGTAGGTATATAGTTTTATTTTCAAATCAAAGTAAGTAAATATTCCATGTTCTGGTATTACTAGCGATTCGATTAGGTAGTAAAATAGCGCACGTCTCAGCAAGGACCTCATTTACGATGAATAGCCGACCGATCAAGAGCTATCCGGTTCTATGGTTTAATTACACGTTCTTGGACCCAACTAACGCATTGTTGCTACTATACTTGCTTGTCTTAATCATTCGGGGAAAAGATTAACTGATGCTACAAGAAAAGTCCAGAGTTAAACGTGATTTTTTTACATAGGGTGTAAACTTGTGTTGCATACTGTAGAGGACTGAGGTGGTTTCAGTCCATACAAAAGTTTGACGCATAATACGCGTAGACGGAATTAATAAAATTAATATTTTATATATGGAAAAATAGTTTAGAAAATCTAGTTGCTACGTCACAAATAACATTTCACCAGAGATAGTAGCCGGGACCAACGGCTTAAGGTGGCGTCCGAAACACGGAATCATCTTTCTTTTCAGACAATCAGGTGATTCAGCCTGCAATGTCCTAACCAAGTGGGGAAAAACACACAAAGTGACATATCACTAGGTGTCCCCAGTGGAAATCGAACCCACGACCTCCGTGTCGAGAGCTTAGACCACGGAGGCAGTTAAAACTTTTTGATTTTATAAAAAACGTAGGGTACTTAATTGTTATTTTATTTCAGAAGATACTGCTAAAATATAATGAAAATAATCAGTTTTTCCCTAAAGCACATAATTACACAAAGCATAAATAAGAACAAAATGTAAAATGGCAAACGGATAATGCCAGTATCGTTGATTTGCATCAATAATTTAAAACAGGACATACCTATCTAACTTAAAGTCGAAGGCTATTATGATAGATAACCATAACAACTTCCAACACGCTTAGCTCAAATGCCTTCTTTGAATAAAAGAAACTAATAGAAACGAAAATCGAAATCTTCTGCAATTAATTTTAACTCTGATAGGAATAATACTAGCTACACGCCAAGTACAGTGATTTAACTGACTCATATTTAATGATAGCGCACAAAAACGAATAAATTCGCTTGAACTCACAAAAACTGATCAATTTTCACGCACGTATAGGCCCGACGATTTTCAGCTTTTGTTTTAAGTTTATAAGTAAGCAGTAAAAACATTGAGTACCTAGCAGGCTGTTAAAATAATTGTTGTTAGTTTTTTTCTTGCATTTGGGTTGTTTCTTTTATTATAATCATCATTGCAATCGTTCAACGTATTAAGATCATTACAATCTCTGTTGCCACGAATGTTCTTTCTGCAACATATAAGTACGTTAAGAGTGCGCCGTAATAAATGTCAGGGTCGATTTTCTTACGATAGCGTTTCTTGAAATCACTTTCAATAATAACACTAAACCAGTATCATTAGCATTACTGTACAAAGTAATCCAATTCAGTCAATCAATTTAAAATGACTGACTACTAAATTATAGAAATCATCCATATTCGAATGAGATAGAAAACACAGACGTCAATCGGAAACATTAGTGTGAATCAAGTCGATGTTTCCCATACATCGTGAGACCGCTCTGCGTCCAGAAGTGAATGACCAATTACTCGTACATCTGAGGGCGGATGTGCGGCGATTCCACTCGAAAAGTAATCTACTGGCGCCATTACCTTCACGTTCCTGCCAGTCATCAGCTACGTAATTCACGTAATAAACGCACTATGTTTATTGACACTTCTCGACCTTCATTTCTTCCACCACAAATTGTCGCCTTGATCGTCGATCGAGCTTCTTGTCTCTTGTGTGAAAGTAAAAAACGCAATTTCTCCATTTGAGCCTTATTAGGTGTTGTTTACGTAATCTTTGTCATTGTTGCGATGGTGGTTATAGTTAGGTTGCGGTTTAGACAAGAATGGTGCTGAACTGTAACGGTATGGGACCTTGACTTAATATCATCTATTACTTTAAAGTAGTATGGTTCTGTAATGTAATACAACGTGTTAATGAATTAACGCAAAACTAGAAAGTAGTTTGTATAGAATCAAGAGCAGAATCGAATTATCATGGTTTCAACATAGGTATTTTTTTTTCAAAATAATAAATAATTGGTTTGTAAAATTTAAAATTTTCTGAACCCGATTCAACCCACCCCACGGGTGAGTATACCCTACTTACTACCAAAACAAGATTATTAAAATGTATCCATGAGTACTTTAGCGCTTTCATTAATTGCTGAAATGATAACAAATCATTTTTGCCCCAAAACTTAAAATGTGAATAACTTTAAATTTTAAGTATCAAAATAATGAAATTATTGTTTCATTTTAATTATCTTGTTATAAATCAGTTGGGGTGTATGAGGTTTTGCGTTAATTTATTAACACGTTGTATACAAATTAATTATTCAGATCATATCTTTTGCCATCATCCCAATTCCCAAATTCGCGCTATTAACAATTTATCAGACGATTCAAGCGTTAATCTTTGAATAGCCAGCCACATCCGGGCATTTTAGCGAAGCCCAATATACTAGTAGCAGCCGCCGTAGCCGTACCGGCAAGGAAGATATCATCATCATCAAACTTTGAACACAGTTATACTGACCTGTGAGAAAGTTGAATCTCATTGTGGGATGCATAACCTGCACTTTTGCTTTATTGCACTGCTTTCTCAACTTCTACTCTTTCAGTCACATACCACACACGATGCCATACCATGTCTCTAAGTATACATGGTGTAAGTGACAGCCTAGCAAATACTGAAACGGTGAACTTAAACCATCAAACTGAACAACTTTCACTGCGGAGCCTACCTCAGGAAACGCGAAAAATAATCAGCTGTCTCATATATGTTAGTGGGGTAGGTACAACAGTTTTGTATGGGACAGCAGATTTTTTTTTCGCGTTTCCTGAGGTAGGCTCTTACACCCTGTAATAACATTTGCAATTTATAAAATAATTACGAAGATATAAAGCTTTGAAATTTTTCATAGAAAATTTTAAAAGCTTTATATCTTCGTAATTATATTATAAATTGCAAATGTTATTTGTGACGCGGCAACTAGATTTTCTAAACTATTTTTCCATATATAAAATATTACTTTTATTAATTCCGTCTACGCGTATTGTGCGTCAATATTTTGTATGGACTGAAACCACCTTAAACATCTTAATCAATAACAATCTCAACTTATCAGGTGAGACTAGATCATACTCTTCACAAGGTTGTGTTTCCTTCCATGGTGTTTATGTCCTTTCAATTTTGCATATAGCGAAAACAGTAGCATGTTGCCGGTGGAACTGGAACGACCTCGAAGGACGGCGCGGCGCGCGCGCATTGTACACGGTTGCGCGATATCCGCATAGTTCGCTTGACCGCCCGCACTACGTACCCTGTACCTACTAATTAAAGAGCAATGTGCTACGCAGAAAAGCTAACGTCAGAATGTTGTTTAAACACTGTTATGATTGAGCAAATGTACGTATTTACAAGACTATAGAGTAAGTAGAGCATGCTGAATGGAGTCGACGGACAGAAGTAAGTCAATCAGTCGATTGCAAGGAATGTTTCGAATTGTAACAACATTTTTAACAAGTGAATTATAATTGTTACTAAATGAAATTCCAGTAAATATTTGACACAGAAAGTAACACGGAATATAGTCAAAAGAAATCACAGAGACCCACGATGCAACCACTTTCATTTGAACCGAAATCCCATTATTTCAAAGCTCATGCTATTTGGTAGTCTACGTCCATCCAATAGTACCAAACTGCGATCAGTGACCGAGTCAGGAAACTGTGGCATTCCGATAGTCCGCTGACTCACTATGAGACCAGCGGCAGCGGCAGCGGCAGCGGGCACAGATAGCGCCCAATTAAACCCCGATCAACTGTCAAATACATGCGGATTGCGGACAAGCCAATATCATTACTGCTATAATATTAATAAGATGAATTCTCGGAATTTGTCGAGCAAAAATATTTCTAAGAATAATTAAACCATAGGCTTATCAAATGGCAATCTGACAAAATAAACAATCAATATTAAATAAATAATAAAGTGTCTCAAAGGGGCCTCCACACGTGTTGGACCTGTTTCCCCACGCAAGCCTTCCAAAGGTCCAGGCTACGTCCCGTGAAATACCTTCCCAAGATACAATAATAATAAATAATAATACGACAACGTTATACTGTAAATATACGTAGGCAGAATTGCTTTGTATGTCCGAAACCGAGAAAATCTCAATGCATTTAAACAGCCACGAATCTTCTAAAAGAAGCGGATAGCATACAAATAAAGGAAAAAGGTTTCCTCATAAGCATCAAAACAAATCCGAGGGTTGAATCTGAGAACGTTATGCAATGCGACGTAATGCAATAACATAACGTATGTCGGACATTTTGCCAAATAGCCACGTTGCTTGGCGTTCGCTATTGTTTGCCATTTCCGGGGGCGGGGGATGAATTATAATTCGGACATATCGATTTTTCGATAACATGTTTTCTCATCCTACCATATTTAAGGATGCCGTTTACTTTTAAATCATAGCATGCTAGATAAGGCTAGATAGCATGTGATCATAGCGTAAAGATTTAGCCACTATCTTTTAGTACCTACCTATACTTTTAGGTAAGCCGTTTCAAATTGTATTTTTAGTTACTTACCTAATTTTATGCAGCATACGCATGCAGTTAAATTAATATTTACTGTACATTTATCGAAGAGGTAGGCTAGGGTGATATTTAATGTTTATTTCGGCACGGTGCTTGCATACAAATAAGTGAAAGCAAAGTACTTCAATATAACCATATAACGAAATGCCACAACGATACGCAACTTGAATACAATTTCTAACATTATATTGTAATAGATTGACAAGACTTACTTGTCATCGTCTACTTTTACATGATCATTTTTTATTATTGTTAGTTCTATCAATCTTTTTGGAGATAGTTAAGAGTGGCTTATGTAACAACATCTTCTGTAAATACACAAGTATTATCTCAAAAACATTTAGAAAGGTTTCTCAGCTCAAAGTTCGTCATCTTGAGGCTCGTCATAAATCTTCTCGTCTTCGTTACGTTTAACTATATTATGTAAGAAAATAAATCAATCAATGCAGAGCAAATCTGACATCACATCAATTTCTCTATCTAACCATAGTTGTAACATAACAGCCTCTCGTATCCATGGCAAATAAATGAGCGGAACCACAGCACTTCCTGCTACGAGGCCATTTGAAAAAATCGCATGAATTGTAACAAGAGTAAGTGTGTCGCGTGCTCGGAGCTCCGACAAAGATGCTCACCGCCCGCCAATCATTCCGTTAATTGGAGAGAATCATCGCTGTAGAAAGTCAGCACGTCAATATTTATTATTATGAACTAACGAGTGCAGCTCAGCTCGGAGCCGGGGCAGTGTCAACGCACAACGCATAACACGGCCGCGAGTGCAACAAACTGTGCCGGCCGGTCGTTCACGTGGTCACTAATATGTACACAATAATTCTACGTCACGTCCGACAAGACACTCACTATTTTTAGGTATCAAATTTATGGCAGAATGATGCAGCAGCATGGCTGAAGTTGTTTCGTGAAAACTTCAAAAACAAGATGGTCAACGCCTACGAGGAACTACAAAGTACCTTGGAATAACGACAGTTAAAACATCAAAAATTAAGTGACAATGGGTACATTAGCAGCAACATTCCCTTTCGCCCCAAACAATTTTGCAAGGCAGTGACTGTAGAAACATTAGCTGCTCACTTTATATCCAAACTGTGCTCATAACAATGGCTTGACACCTGTACACCTGTATTCACAAAGCTAAATAAGGTTGGATAGATGCAAATAATATTTCATTGCGTCATAGATGTATTGATGATTGAGAAAGGCGTGGGTCCACCTATGGAAGCGCTAGCGCATTAGGTCGCTGAGTCAGTGGCATTCAGGCATCATTCCTTCCTGTCAACTTGCCATTTGGGGAGGTTACGTGAGCGACGGGACGCGATCTGAACTCCAATGTTACCGCATTGTCTGAGAAGTAACTTTGTAAGTTATAAAGCTTGGCATTTGCAAAATAGTTATGTAATTGTAATGGTCAATAAAAACAGTACCTGAAAGAACATTTCAGTTGTCTCTATTTAGTTAATAACTTTACAATTTAATTAATATCTATCTTCCGAAAGGAAACATAAAAATACGTGAGTACATAACTGCTTAATATCCGTTATACTACCTTTAATTATTTTAGACTTCTATGTATTAATAATAGCTTTGAATTTTAAACATTTACATAAGAATGCCCCTAATAGGTGCGTTTAATATTCCAATCATAATACCCACTCATTCATTACTTATGCAAATTAATGATACTTCCACTGCGATCAATCGTTTATGAATTGTTTATATTGACTAGTTAATGTTTACATGTTTACAGAAACGAGATTCGCAGGAACAAATGGATTCTTGTGAATGACTGTTTCGCGATACGATAATTGTATTGTGAGTCAACATCAAGTCCTGTCCAATTGTTTTGTCGTCGTAAGAAAAACATGGGATCATTTAAAAAAAACAACATTGTTGTTTTGACAATAAAAGAATAAAGATTTGTAAAAGTTTTATGAAACTCTGCACCCGAACAGACCAGGAGCGCGATTTTTGAATCTGATTCGCTGAGTTCAGCAGTTGAAAATGTCAAAATTACTATGGAGATATGCATCTTTCTACTGCTGATTTGACTTTCAAAAATCATACTCCAGTAGTGCTTTTCGATTTTTGAAAGTCAAATCAGCAGTAGAAAGATGCAAATCTTCATACATTTTCAATTCAAAAATCGCACTCCAGTTAGTTTTATGCTACAATTTTGATGAATAATTTATTTTTAGCGACTTCTAAATATTATAATAGGTAATGTTATGAATATAACAATGCTAAAGCGTAAGGGCATTGTCCACCGGAACTACGATGTTTTTGTTTCCCCATGCCTATCATCATATTTTTATACCTGAACACAAAACATTCGACAAAATATAACGAAGGCACGTCAAAAGACAGAACGTCGCAATTCATTCGGTTCTCGATTTGTCAATGTCATACACGATAAAGTAGAGGAAATGCGATAAAATATACCGCTGATGTAATAGAAATAGGACGTGATATTTGTGAATCTAAAATCTAAAGTTCTGCGTACCTACTTACGTAGTTAATAAGTATTTAAGGTAAGTGAAGATAAGAGATGGAATTTAAAACGAAACAAACTCAAATAGCAGCCATTAATAACAACAATTAATTAAATAAAAGCGGTAACATACAAGTGTTTGTTTCGTTTTGTTGTGAGGATGTGGAGTGACATTTTTCAGCCCGTTTAATTGTGGAGGTTGTCCTGCTGCATGTTATAAACCCTAGTTTTTTGACGGACTACTAAAGGAATCCCGATGACATTCATGCACCTGCTATTTATTCCCATAGCACCCTTGCTATTAAATTATGTTAAGATATTGTGAAATAGACTATGAACACGTGAAGTGTTATTTTATTACTGTATACTACGATATTACAATACATTTTCTATCTTTGTAAACCATTATTGACAGAATTTATTGAGTATCAAATATTTTATCGATAAAAAAAATTCTTTACAAAATGTATTATTATTTAATTTACTTTCATAGAAAGGTTAAATCGCGATCCCTTTTCGGGCAAAACAGCTTTAAGTACAAGGATGCAAATAAAGAAAATCTGAATGATTCCAGCTTAGAATGAACCACCCCAATTTCTTCTCGTGGGTCGTAGGTATGTTTAGCAGGCGAATAAGGTATGCAGTATTTTAGTAGGCGAAAAGCAAAGTGCAGTAGACTGCACCATGCAGTTGACTGCAAGCTTAAAAACATGGTTAGTTTCAACAGAGTTTCAGACCACCTCAAATGATGATAGTCATATTCATATGTTTATCAATGTATATGTAGTACATTTACGATTATACGTTACGTGCCGTATTTACATCTACTTATACAGGGTGTAAGTGACAGCCTAGCAAATACTGAAACGGTGAACTCAGACCACCAAAATCACCGTTTCAGTATTTGCTGGGCTGTCACTTACACCCTGTAGAATCGATGTGACCTAGAACCTCGAACTTTCTTATGTCATGGTCGAGAAATGCTTAGCTAAGTATCTTAGTCAGCACAACAAACTGACTTTGTAAGGTATGACTGACATAATTATACAATAATATGTTATGTACGTTACGTATGTTTTGAGTCTCTCAGTCTTCTCCTGTCTCTTACTTTTTCACGCTTGTGTTTTATCGGAATGACTTTCGAGCGTTTGCAAACAGATCTTTATCTATTATAGCAATTTCTATGAAACAATTGACAACGAAATTGGTAACCTTCGTGTTCTTTCAAGTCCAGAGGAGTACAGAGACTATGATATCCACTTACAGCGAGCGGTCCGCTCTTATTTCCACTAATATTCGTAATAGTCGAAAGTCATTCCTCTCAGATAAAAATCTGAGAGGAATGACTTTCGAGCGTTTGCAAACAGATCTTTATCTATTATAGCAATTTCTATGAAACAATTGACAACGAAATTGGTAACCTTCGTGTTCTTTCAAGTCCAGAGGAGTACAGAGACTATGATATCCACTTACAGCGAGCGGTCCGCTCTTATTTCCACTAATATTCGTAAACCTTGTCATTCTCGACGGTTTCGTGTACCGTTTAAATATTAGTTATCTGTACTATGATGATTTAAGGCAGATTTATTCAATGTACACACGGCGACACATAAAGCTATACACAACAAGCATAAGCTGGCCGCGCGATGCTATATGTTACTCGACCTACGCGCGGTCAGCTTATGTTGGTATTGTATAGCTTGATGTTTCGCCGTGTGTACAATATTGTAATACCTACGTCAGTGCTAATCTAATTGTTTTAAATTAAATTATATGAACGCACGTTTTTACGACGTAGTAAGGCTAAGACTATTTGTTTCTCAGTAAACTCCTATATACCAATAAACTTATTTAATTGAGACAAAGTCGAGAAAAATTAAAAAAGTCTATGAAACTGCCGTACCTACGTAGTAATCAATTCATTTACTTTAGTTGAAGGTAACAAACGTTACAATAAGGAAGTTCATGTAGCAACGACAAGTATGTGAGCATCCCATACCTATAGATTCAAATTGTAGGGCAGAGCGCAGGATAGTAGATGTTGCAAGCCAAAACGCCCACCTCCGCCAGGCAGTGTTGCCACACTCATCGGAAGCTGTTTAATATATGTTTGGCAACACTGATAAAACATGATTTACGGCCTGATACAGCGCTAATTGTGCTACTAAATTCTTTAAATATTTCTGTAGCGGCTGCTAAGTACTGTGTTTCCGAAACAAACATAATTAAAACTGAACAAATTAACAGCAAAACAATGTTTTATGTGCAAATACGTTATAGGTCAACATTGTTTAACACATTCCTTACTATAATATTTACGTGTAGGTACATAAGTTAGTACTGGAGCACTGAAGAGAAAACCAGTGAGGGACTGATTCTGTCTTCTGTGCTTCTCGTCATAAGATTTTCACTCAGTCGCTAATTTAAATATGTAAATACGTTAGTACTGGAGCACTGAAGAGAAAACCAGTGAGGGACTGATGCTGTCTTCTGTGCTTCTCATCATAAGATTTTCACTCAGTCGCCAATTTAAATTCGTATTTCAATATACAGGGTGTAAACTTAAATACGTTTCATACTTTAGAGGATGCAGACCATCAAACTAAACAACTCTTACCTACTATGAAACTAAATTTGAAATCGAGAAATAAAAATCTGCTGTTTCATACATTTTGGTCGCGAGTGGTATGACTTTTCTATGGAACAGTTTTTAATTTCGTAATTAGTTAAGTTGTTCAATTAGATAGTCAAAATGTAACGCATTCAATTTTACACCCTGTATATATTTATTAGAGGTCCAATATCCAGGGTGTAAATTTAAATGCGTTGCATAATTAAAGGGGAGGCTTGCAGGCTCCAGACCATCAAACTGAACAACTTTCACTATGGAGGCAACATAGAAATCGCGATCGAGTCGAAACAACAGATTTTTAAAAAACTTTTTTTTTTTTTTTTAGCCTATTTCATCCCACTACTGGGCAAAGGCCTCCCCTTTTATCCTCCATGCAACCCTGTCCTGAGCCAGTTCCATCCACTCTTCGTCGAATGTATCCAGGTAGTCTATCCATCTCTTTCGGGGTCGACCCTGACGGCGACGCCCATTCTCCGGGATCCAAGACGTTAAGACTTTAGCCCATCTTTCCGGGTGCAATCGACAGACATGGCCGGCCCAATCCCATTTCAACTTGGCGGTTTTCTCACCAAACTTATGTTTTTTTCTAAATAAGTCATTACGTCTTCCAGCTAACAAAACTTGGATCTCTGTTGGGCATAGGCTACATTACGTCAGGGGTTGTATATCTTTACGGTAACTGTACTCTATTCCAAATAGCAACGAAATTTTAAAGCTATTTTGCATTACAGAAACAGAGATTTTAAACACTTCCTCTCACTTATTCTTCGAACAACTTTTGTACTGTCCAAGATATGTCGGATAGTATATCTTTATAATAAACGAGCGTTAACCCGCGACTTCGTCCGCACAAATTATATACCAGATTTTAAGTCAGATCATAAGCTATCAAACAAAAAAAGTTTCATCAAAATCGGTTCAGTAGTTTTTGTGTGATACTCGTTCAAACAAACAAACAAACAGACAGACAAAAAATCCAAAAATTGGTGAAATGGAATCAGGAACACCTAAAAACCATATCGAAACTTATTTTTTGTTAATATCTTCAATGTACAGACAAACTTCCTGTTACAGTTTTATAATAGTATATATAGATATATAGAATATAGATATAGATATAGATATATCACATTCGGTAATAAGAATTGGCCAGAAAGCTAAATAAGAATCGGTAAATCTCGTCGTCCTTATTTGGAATAAAGTATACTATACGGAAAGTCAACTGAATTCAATTGAACATAACTGAACTCAGTTGATTATATTCTACTTGCTGGTGCCCGCGACTTCGTCTGCGTTTCGTCTGGACAATTCACACAATATCTTTATAAATTGTAGCCTTATGTGTTATTCTGATGTATACGCTATATTATTGTAAAGTTTTATTAAAATCCATTCAGTAGTTTTTACGTGAAAGAGTAACAAACTTTCGCGTTTATAATATTAGTAGGATAGTAGGAAGCAGGGACCGAAAATTTTCGGTTACCTTAAATTAAATATTACCTTTATCCAGGTAACAACCGATTTTAATACCGGTAACCTAAATATGACCTTCAAGAGAATAAGAGTGAGTGCGGGTAAGGGTCAGTATAGACGGAACGGCCAAAAGCGCGCGTAGTTTTTAATAACACTGAAAAATGAACTTTAATTTCTACTAATCAAAAGTACAAAATTTATTGAACAACGTGGTTGTTGTAGCGGGTGACGCAAATTTTGGAGCACCCAACGAGGGACGCGCGCACTATTTTCAGTCTT
The DNA here is from genome assembly GCA_927399405.1 of Agonopterix arenella. Taxonomy (NCBI): domain Eukaryota; kingdom Metazoa; phylum Arthropoda; class Insecta; order Lepidoptera; family Depressariidae; genus Agonopterix; species Agonopterix arenella. The sequence goes on along the minus strand of OV656691.1, from coordinate 14,273,166 downwards.
GCTACAGCATTGGACAGGTCGAGATAATAAAGATGATTATTTACATTTTATTGAACCCAAATAGTTTAAGTTTACGTTCACGTTTGAGTTTAAGTTTGTTATTATAATTGATTTAATTTGTATTTAGTAACGACTAACGAGGTACTTATTTAGAATTGAATACTTACTATATTTATACAGAAACAATTTTATATTTAAACATATCTCTGTGTACACGGACCGTTAGTAGAATGATATAAAGGTTACCTCTAAAAATACCTGTAAAAAAATATAGGTTGTAACCAAGAAATACCGGTATTATCGATACCGGTTTCGGTCCCTAGTAGGAAGTAGTATGTCGAATGATCAAAATCAACAATCATAAATTTTTTACTACTTACATTTGTTCAAGTGACAATATCGAATGGAATTTCTCTACAATACAAAAAGTAAACAAGCTAAAACTGGCCCATTTTTAGGAGAAATAGAAATAGTATTGCAACCTGTTAAAAAGGCCAACTGAACTAACATGTTATAGACTCTAAAACTATGGACTCAGGGGGGGCCACAATAAGATGATCATATCTCAAACAGTAAAACAGAGGCGAAGTAATTGATAAAATATGAAAATGGTCCCGACTAGACCTTGTAGTATACCCTCTCCCTCCTCGGTGACCACCCGTAGTATATGTCAATAGGTAAAATAGTTATACTGAAATTATACATATATGTGTATATATTATGTATAATTTCATATATACAGGGTGTCCCGTAAACCGACGTCAAACCGGTGGATGCTGATAGGTTAGTTCATGCCTAACCAGAATATACTAAAATAAATTTTCTTTAGGAAAAGGTTCTTAGTTTTCGAGATACAGTTTTATGAAATTCGTAAAACTACCTTACCTTAGTCACTATTTTGAGTGCCACGGCTACAAATGTTCTATGCAATATCTGTATTAAAACTGTCAATATCTCGAAAAGACACTGACACTAAGACACTGCTACAAAAGTCAAATTTTGATATTCTGCTTAGTCATGACCTAACCGCCGGGTTGACGTCGGTTTACGGGACACCCTGTATATATATATAATTTTATATAAAAAAAGAACTAATGCATATATATATTAGTTAGCATTAGTCTTATATATTAGTCAAATATATATACATATATGCATATAGTATTAATGCATATATATATATATATATATATATATATATATATATATATATATATATATATATATATATATATGCATTAGTCCCTGACTAACTAACTAACTTCTAACTTGGATTTGTAACAGAGCAAAGACCTCCTCTCATGAATAATTGTCAGAGGTAGTGGGCTCCACCACGAGGGCCTAGTGCTGACTTGTGGAGGCAAGTTAGTTGTCAACTTACTAACAGAGAATTTTAAAGCCGCCTTAATAGGCCTCTAACCAGGCTTAAAGAATAAGAATTGGAAAAAATCGCTCGCTACGGCACGTTCGGGGGCCCAAATGAGTATGGCACCAGTTGCACCGACACTGCACTTATGTATTGGCAATAGGCGCATCGTTGCAGGTTAATATCCCGGCATACCGGAGCAAGGTTGAAGCCATACAAATTGGTTAACTTTTACTGTTGTAAGCAATTAACGAAACATGCATAGAGTCACCCCTTTTCGAACCGTTTTTTTTTTAACGCATGAAAATTAATGAGTCTGTAATATTACTTTGCATACAGACAGGATGTTTCAAAAGTAAAAATAAACATTTTAAACTATTAAGAGGTTCTTTAGACTTAAGACCATCAAACTGAACAACTTTCACTATGGGACCAACATCCAAATCGCGAAAAAATAAATTAGCCCAGTCATTTTACGGTTTGAGCCGGGACTAATTAATAATTGATTTTATTTTCGGTGCAGTATTTAAGAGTCAATTTCAGCTGAGAAATGTACCAAAATAAAATAAAATCCCGTCAGCAACTGTTCTAAATTTAAAATTTAGCTATTATCTCGTTCTAAAAAACCTGATGGTAATTTTTTTTTGCACATATTTAAGGCATTACCATTATACAGACTTCAAACATGGTGAAAATATTTTTGTCTACTTAGAAGGTTTTGAAAAATACATTCGTATTTTCTAATAAAAACCTCATTTTTTAAATATCAATGCCTATTTTATTGCTCAAAAATAATTTATATTGTTAAATCTAATTCAAAGTGCATTGGTATTAATATTATTAATTTAAAAGCCTTCTGGGACTCACAATATTGACTTCTATGTTGCGTAGCGAATATTTTTAAATATATTTTCAGATAGTCTTTTTGTCAGTAAATGGTGCCGGTTACAGTATAAAAGTCCAATTAATAATTACTTCCCACCTCTCCTAACAAAACTCCGTAAAATGACTGGGCTAAATCAGCTGTCCCATACATTTAGCTCGAGAAGATTTGTAGTTTAGTATGGAACATCAGATACTTTTTTTGCGATTTCGATTTTGGTCCGGATAGTGAAAGTTGTTTAGTTTGATAGTCTAAAAGGGCCACCCTTTAATGTTTATTTTTGTTGCACCTTGTACTTACTGTAAGATATTCTGTTAGATGCGACTGTAAAATATTACAAACAATATTTATTTGCACGCTGTCCCAGTTTCGTTGTATATTTACAAATCAGATAAAAAAACTCGAAACCGTTCGTAAATTTTTTACCGTCTAATAAAGTTAGCTAATTTGCTCAGTCACCGTTATGCTCACTGTACCTATCACACTCCAATTATTTCGCTATATCTAACAATTCCGCAACTAAACAAAATATTAAAATCATACTACATCACAGAATAATGCATGAGAGTAACGGTTAGATCATTTTTACGAATTTAAAGATTAAAGAATTTTAGAATCTTAGTTAAAATGAGTAAAGCAAGTGTGTAAAAATCCGAATAATGTGTAGATTGGCGATAAGGTTATCGAGTGTGTGAACGTGATTCGAAGTGGTCGATAGAAACGTGTCCGATCACTCCGACCCAATATCAACAACTCAATTCTTACCTCTACCGTGACTAGAACTTTGCCAGACCGTGATTAATCTACAATAATTACAAATACTATTGGGTTTTCCAAAAATCTGGTGTTGTATAGAAGGTACTGGAGCTTGTATCGAGCTTGTGACTATAAACAAAAACGACACAAACAAACGTCTAGGTAGACAAAAAAAGTCTAGGTAGTTACGTTATTTCAATTTTGTTTTATACATATAAGTAATGGTAGATAGGTATAGGGTACCTACTTAATACCTAATATAATTCGTCTTCAAACTGGTATATTAATTTCGTAAATATTGCTCTCATTTTATCGTAACACGTAAGTATAACTTTATATAATTCTAGAGAACCAATATATGTTGAATATTTAAATACATATAGTTGTAAAATTTATTAATCTCTTCCTACAATAAATTTACGCCATGTTATGCATCTAATATTCTAAATAGGTATGTTTACGTTATATAATTTTACATTCGTTTAACACTAAAAGAAAACAAGAGGAGGTAAATCATTATTATTCAAATTAATGAACATAATATTTCTGTTAATTATTATTTTGCGGTCAAACATTATGTTATTTACATTTAACTCAGTGATTTATCCCAGGAATAACATGTCTCATACTCATGAAGATGAAGATGAATCTATCCTTCAATTTTAATATCACGTTTTATGTTGATACTTATTTTAATTACAAATTAATCAAACATTTAATTGATTTCCAGTTCAGTAAAACATAAGCCACGGAAACAAGAACTTTCACTTCGTCAGAAACGAACGTTTTCAGACGAAGCGTACAAGCAGAGCGAATTCGAAATTGGATTGTCCGCAATTGCTAAATCGACCAACCGAAACAGCGACAAGGGAATGAATGGATGCACTTGCCGCGTGCATGCATGCAGCATCTTATCATCTGTAGTTACTACAGAGAGCAATGCCGCAGAGGGCCGGGTGGCGAGGCCGCCGGGCGCCGGGCGGAGCGTCACGTCAGTACGTCACGTCAGTCGCGCCGCGCGCACCGAGGCCTCCACTCCTCACTCCTCACGCTGCGCTGCGGCATTCCGCACTCCGCACTCCGCGGAACACTCCGCCCTTATCAAAACATTCCCACACCGGGATCGATCCGCACGTCTCCACCTCCTGGCAGTGATAACGCGAGATCGCGACCCTCAAGTGACTTTGTGACTCGAGTGACCCAAGTACGATTGTGTTGTGATCTATGCCATGTGATTTTCAGAAGCGCTTGTCTGATCTAGTTCGGGAGAATAAAGTGTTTTCTGAATTCTATCTCGTTGAAGTTTCAAGAGTAAGTTTTATAATTAATAGAGTTGGCTTTCTATATTGTTAAATAAACAAGTTAGACCACGATTTTTCTTGTAAGTTGGGTTCAAACAAAAATATCAAAAACAAGGCTAGAAGAAGGGATTTTATTGATATTATAAGGCGATACCTTATAATATCAATAAAACCCCTTCGATTTTTAACATTTTATTGCAATAAATAAGGGTAAATAGCATTCACTCTATCTCTCAATCGCACGCTAAGTGTGAGAAAGAAAATTGGTTAACAAAACTATAAAAACACAGGTACAACAAAAAGTATTTTGTCACCTCTAAACACTAATGACATCCACATAATTTAAAGAATCTAAAATAAATAAAAAGAATCAATAATTTGAAAACACCACCGCATGATAATTTGAAGTGTTCGAGTTAGAATGAAGACCGAAATGAAAATATAATGCAGAATATGGATCTGCTATTGTACACAAATTTTGAGGCTTTGCATTAATTTGTTAACACGTCGCCGTCGGTCATATAAAAATAATCCTGCTCTTTAGTCTTTAGCAGCTCTTAATTCATTCACATCACAGCTCAAGCGTGAAAGATATTTAACTTTGATGATATTTAAAATAGGCATATATCACCAGTTGGGGTTCAGCTAGAAACGTCAAAACATGTGTGTATTTTTACACTCTAACTCGAACATTAAAGAGTTCGAAAGAAATGAAAGAACATCCAGCCAGCTGCTCTTGATAAAATAAACTTAATTTTATTGCTTACCGTGAAAGCAATTTACTGTACCTTATCCTCAACATTTATTTCATAACCATAACTGTACAGAGAGAGTGTACAAGAAATATAATGTGTATGGTAATATTAATTACACGGTAGAATTTAACGTAGCTTACACAGTCATAAGAGCGTAATTTGGTAGAGATGATCCGGTGTATGCCGATGTATCCCATCAGGGTCATCGCATCACCATCAGTGACTGGCACTTACATGTTAGACGTCTTAACGACTCCTGCTGCATACAGTTTATAATAAACACTCTGGGATGGCCGTGATTATCTTTGTAAGAGCTCAGCGCGCAGCACAAAGCGAGCCTTTTTATTTAATCATACATAAATCAAATAATGTTAAAGCCGATCATAATAACGATAGACGCATTCTTCTGTGACTATTGTTATCATTAAGAGATAATTAATCATGACTTATCTCTTCTTCGTGATGTTTGTAGAAATTTTTACTGAACGGTAATCATGATTTTGTTTGATCTTTACTATTTATTATTAAGTATGTAAAAAATGCGTTAAATGTTAATTTAAAGTATTTTAATTAGTAAGCACGTATCTTCAGTAATTCTAATACCTTTATTAAATACTAACGACCTAATCTGCACCACGATCTTATTCCATCTCAAAATAATCAACAAGCATTCATGTTTTTCACGAGACTGAACAGAGCAGAGCTCATTGAGTGCGTCCGCAATAGGCCGAGCTGCGCGCACGCATCTGCGGCCTGGATGCCACCAGACCGTCTCATGTATTAATCTGGACAATTCATCAACGCGAGCCTACATAATTAAACATCTCAGACATGACTCGCCCCGACATTCTTTTTAATCCAACAGCACTTACGCCCTTCATAATAAATGCGATCGTACAATGTTGTAATTGACAGCTAAAAATGAAACTTTTTAAGACCCGTTACGCAAAAATAAAATACGCCATCGTTCAGACCTCGCTCTTTAATCGGTTTTCGATAAAGAAACAGATTTTATTACAATTTACTTTGCGCAAGTCGCGAAGGGAAGGACAACATGCACAAATTCCAAATGGGTAAAGATTTGTTTGCAAAATAACACTTGTTTTGCTTCCTTCTTTTTGTTGTTTTACCGATAACCTGGTAATTTAATGGTAATGCTCTATAAACGACCCTGCTCCACTGTTTGCGATTCTAAGACAAAAGTTCAGATAAATGCTACCCAAGCCCAACCCACCTTCATTTGTTTACTTTACCACGCTTTTGTTTACTTTACCTCATATTCCCTTCAGTTTAAATGTTCGTTTCGCCGTAATTTTTTTTATTTACCGTATACAATGAGAAACTCATCCTTTTAAACGTTTACCCAAAATAAAAAATAAACAATAACGAAATCCTCGTTTTTACAACACAAAAAACAAGTGGATTTAATCGTGTTTAGGAGCATCAGCATTTATTCCTTTCAATTTGAAACTATAATCTCTTTTACGACAGTAAGTCCCTTTCCATACGCTTAACAGTCAAGTTATCAGGGAACTTAAATAGTATAACATATGTAAATGATCATCGAATGGAACTGTTTACAGGCCATTACCATTAATTGGCTGAACCGGTAAGATACTTTGTTGCAATACTTACAACTAGTTTTTATGCAAGACCATAAGTTTTGTTCGAATGTTATTTTGATTATAGTTATTGATTAATTGATCTGATATTATATAGATATATATTGTGTTATTGTGATCTACACCGCCTACCAATCTTCTTTCACTATTTCCTCATCCCTAAGGTTGTGTGGAAGAAATCGCTTTTTAGCGATAAGACCGCCTGTTTTTGTGCCTTTTGTATTTCCTGATTGATTGCTCTCTGTATACTCTGTTTTTTTGATGTCAAATAAAGTATAATTGATTGATTGATATTACCAATGTTATCAGAGATCATAAAAATTAGACCCAACGTTTTATTATAATCATATGTAACAAAATACTACACTTTGCATACATACATAAAGAGGACTTTACGTATGCTCTAAATTAAGGGCCTATGTCGAAAAATAATTGAAGCGAAATGGGCGTGTGATATATATATTACTGCCTGATGCGAGAGAAAGAGATGGGGCGGTGCGCGCGCCTGAAACGACGCAAGCGTAAATCAAACTTTGTTTAATTGTGATTGTACTACACTGGCCTGCAAAACTAAGTATCACACGTTTAAAATTGCAATAACTTTTTAAGTACATAAAATATACTTTCGAAATAAAAAGGACTCAAAAAAGAGTTTAATTTAAAAAGAATAGTTACATAAAAAGCTGATAACGTTGCTATAAAACGTTTTTTATTTTAAATCTCTAATTTCTATAGTTTAGAAAAAATTTAAATATTAAAAGTGTAGTACTTAGTTTTGCAGGTCAGTGTATTTATTTAAGTTCAATTCTGCTCTAATCAAAATTTGTAAAATATCAATCTCTTTTTTTTAATCAAGTATCGTGTTTCTATTATTTACCGTTTAGCAGTTCCAAGCGTTTATCGATAAAAACGGAGACTCCTTTGGCTTGTTTTTCTATCGAGAAAATGTGTCTTAATCGTGTTTTGGCTCTAATTAAAACTTCAATTATATGTTTAATTTACACATATCCGCTAATCATACTCCTACTGGTAGTACTTTATGATATATGACATTGAAGAATCCTATTTTTTTCACATAGCCTCTTAAGATTCTGTATAGAAGACACCCCTTGCCCAAAGTGCCTGAATGGCCATTAAAGTCAGACCTTTTATCGTAAATATGGACGACGAAAAGGATAATCTTCACTTAATACGAGTCAATGACTATTCACTTATCCATCCCATCTATAGTATAAAGAAGTTACAAAATAAATGGACTATGGATAGATACATGTTAAAAACATTTTCAAAACGAACAAATTGTGGGCGCCCGACTGGTTTGGCGTAACGCCGGAAGCCAACAGGTTCTTCGGAGCTGAGATAAATATTAATTGGAATTGTAATTTTTACTAATGAAAGACGCTCGTACGTTGACGTCGACAGTAATGATTTTCCGAACCTATTACGCCGATTGTGTAACAACAACTGCTTTCACTAATAGGTACAACTAGTTATTACAATCGAAGCAACACGCAACGCTTTTTAGGTAACTAAATACAGTTCGTCGATACTCATGTAATGTAACACACTGTAGCTTCACTAAACAATTACGATCACATTATGCGTTTTAATTGCAGCGGTCAGTATCCATATACGACGTAATAAAAATTAATTGATAGTTTTATAAATTGATCGTTCCAGATAACCGCCCTTCAAATAATTTACAACCTTTTAAATAAAAGTTAAGAAAAGATGGAACATGGTAGGTAGGACCGAGACGAGTCGTAAATCTTTGTAGGCTATTTTGCATTTAAAAATTAATCCTTTTCGAAAAAAAGTTTAATCACATTCCGTGATCGCGAAGCATGACTGACGGCCCGAGATAATTGCTTTAATTGGTGAACACTCCGCATCACACATGGAACAAATCATAAGCGCAAGTTCCGGATAATAAAACTAGTTGTCGAGATCCGATCTACTTGTTTTGTAAAAGTAAAAATCTTACTTAAAAACTTGGACGCGATGCACTCGGCAGTTCGAAAAAATTTAAAAAAGTACATCTTAGTCCTCAAAATTAATAGAATCATTTCCTTAGTCTAATTAAGTCGCCTAAGCATCAACTTTCTTCAGCCATTATATCTATCTATCTTTTTAATAAAACGACAACGGTTTGCTATTAAGTTTTATCTTTAGAACTTCCGTTTACAGATCCTAATTAATTATTTTGCAGACATATACGATTAAAAGCAAACCTATCTATTCCATAAACCAATAAAGTTATGGGAACATGCTCCCATCAAATTTTCTAAAGGAATTTTAATATGTGATCCATCGTAAATATATGTATATCGGAGTCTTCGGAGTATTCTACGGTTGACAGGAAACATTGGAAATGGCCGAGTTTGCTTTTATGCCACTCATTAATGTCTTTAGATTGATTTAGGTACCTACATTTGATTTGCGAGGGACGGACTGAGCCTTATTTAATGTTCAATTTCCGATTACGAAAGTTAATACGTACGTTACGTGCTTACTTACGTTATCTTCTTAGAAAAAGTATATGTCTAGAAAGAGCCTCACGTTTCTACCGTATAAAATAAAAGGGGCTCACTTTCTTAGGTTGGTGATGTCTGTATGCGTGTATATGGATAGGGTTTATAGGCCAGTACTGGTTGCAATTTTTTTCTGCGCTTTCGTAGCTTCAACTGTCAACCTTGACATATCCAAGGTTATCTTATCGACCATTTAAGATGCACCGAGCGTCCAGTGCACTCGATCGTGTTTTATTAATTTCTTAAAAATAATACAGGATATAATTTAATAAATTGTAACTAAACTTACGTAAGAGTATAAAAGCAGAAGATGTTTACTCAGTAGCCCAACAGAGTTTTGATACTTCCAACCCTCGGCCGGAAAATTGTAACCTTCTACCTGACAAAGCAACCATATGATTCAAACTTCATAGTTGCCCATCGTTCCTACCTGTGTTGGGAGCATGCGCTGAGAAACTTTCAGCTTTTATAAAATAACGAAGGTCTGATCTCACGGGATCTTGGACCACAATGTTTAAGAAATTAAAAAAATGCTATGAACAGCAGCACTAATGGCTCGAGGCTACCCTCTTAAGAACAGAACCTGAAATAGAAGCGTAACTCATCCCTTTCAGATATAAACATCAACAATCAGCAACTATGCTAAAGTTCTTTCCTTTTGATTTGCACACTCTTTATATAAAAGATATTTATAATTAAACGAGCGTTAACCCGCGACTTCGTCCGCACAAATTATATACCAGATTTTAAGTCAGATCATAAGCTATCAAACAAAAAAAGTTTCAACAAAATCGGTTCAGTAGTTTTTGCGTGATACTCGTTCAAACAAACAAACAAACAAACAGACAGACAAAAAATCCAAAAATTGGTGAAATGGAATCAGGGACACCTAAAAACCATATCGTAACTTATTTTTTGTTCATATCTTCAATGTACAGACAAACTTCCTGTTACAGTTTTATAATAGTATAGATTACCTGTAAAGCTGCTGTAAAACGTGTGGATGAATAAAGTTGTTAGTAAAATAATCCTAAAGCGTTATCTAAGTACAAACAAATAAAATAATAACCGTATTAGCAACACAACGACCAAATCTTTTGTCAGAGTAACCGATAACAATTTTAACAAAACATTTTTAGTTTACAAATTGTAATACATTGATGCCGTTGTTTGCTTTCTATAGGGCTATTGTGACGGTGTTAAAATTTTATTAAGGCACGTTTTGTTGTAGATCGTAAACGCCACATCTGGGTGTAGGTGGGTAGTGCTTTTGAGGAGCATTTCTCGTCAATGGTGTCCGCCCACGGTGCGCGTGCGACGGTCCCACCGCCCACGCGCTTGTAAATTGTCCCCTTAACTGTATCCGCGACAAATTACCCATAGCCTATGTCGCATATAGTCCTTTCATATTAATTTACATTTTGTCTGTCCACAAAGAAGCTTAATTTATAGCCTTTGTAAATCAAAACGTAACCTGTGAATGATTTAGCGTCTGTCGTTTTACTTTCGTTTGCTTAATGATGTTGACAAATTGAAGTTGAGCATAAAATTGTTTGTAAGCTAATCTCAAATCAATTTGTTTTAATATTGAATCAATTGAAAGACCCAAAAAAGTAAAGACTAAAGTGTAGATTTTAAAACAATTTGGTATAATTCAAATGCCACTCAACTGACATTCATTTTCTTTTCTGTAACGTTCATTCTAAGAATGTGTAGGTATATCAAGGGCACATTTCTTTGAATGTAACTGCTTGGTCACTGCAGTTTTTTATATGGCGGAAACCTACATGTAGTGTTGTTTTGTAAGTTCATACTTTTCTGAAAATTCTATAGTTAGAAAGAAGAACTTGATCAGCGATTCCGTGTGGCCAATAAACCGCCAGAAATATGTAGACTTTTGACAATTTGACAATCGTTTTCTTTACAGTTAAATTTGTGCGCACATCTATTAGATACATTTTATCATACATACATTGTATTATTGTATTCCATACACGAGCGTCTTTTAGCCGGTGAAACTTAACACTAACTATCTTGTCCCGGATAACCAATAGGATAGCATGTTGGCTCTCGAATGTATGTTACTCGTTGAGCCAAGTTGAAAAATTAAAAAATAATTTTATTCTATTGAATTAAAGTAACATTTTGATCTCCAAATGCTGTCCAAACGGAGATTAAGGAGTATTCTTTTTATTAGATTGACTAGTACTAGGATTGACGTCCCACCGAATTTTAAGTGTGTATATCCACTTACAAATAGAATTACCTATGCACTGCCTCAATAAACTTAATAGATATTTTTTTAAATAAGAAGTAGAGCTAAAAGTTGTTGTTATAAAAAGATTTTTTTATAATCTTTTTGTTTTGTTTTCTCCCCAGTAACTCAAAATGTAGCAAAAGTATAGTTTTGCTTCAAATTCTACGTTATACCTAATAGTGACTATTACTGACTGAAGAACTTGCCTCTATCATTTCCTAACATGCTCGCACAGTGACGAGATAATATTCAACCAGTTGCTGTCTAGCACACGCTACGATACAATGAAAGGGTATTATTGTAACTAAGTCTATGCATTTACAAACTCCAACATTAGACTGCTATTGTAATTAAAATGTATAAGCTCGTTATAGCGCCTTGCGATTGCAATTTAGACGATTATACGAGTAATATATAGCGCGAACCAGTCAGGTTTTGGACATACCTACCTACGAGCCTACGACCTACGTCTATACATAATATCACTCGCATGTACGTATGTATCCCAGAGATGGCTTATGCAGTAGAGGCAGACCGGTACGACGGTGGGAGGATGATTTCCCAAAGGGTTGGAGAATCAGTGCAAAAGAGAGAACAGAGTGGAGAATGTTGGAGAAGGCCTATGTCAGGACAACCCTACCAAATGCATGATTAGGATAAGTTAAGTGAAGTGTAGAATAAGGAAAACACTGTCGAGAATAATGGCTATTTTGTCAAGCACGAGGGACACGCTTACCAAGTTGATGCCTAGCTTGGCTTTAAGATACGTAAAGACAAAGAAATTTAATGGAGACTTAGATGTTCCTCTACTTTTCATTGCACCCCCAGAACATCGAATGCTGCTTCGTTAGCAAATAGAACCGAAATAGTACCAAACGGTAGGAATTACAAATCAAATTCAGTTTTACCACGTTTCACCTAGTTAACGTTACAGTGAAATCAAAACTCTAAATGTAGAACATAAACATTTAACGGTCTAAATTCGCAAAATATAATGCCTGCCCATTAACCATTACCGTCAAATATCATTAGAGCGGCTACCCAGACCAACTACGCAAAAGACTTCAATGCAGGTCGAATGCGTCCAACATCGACAAAACACCGATGCATAGAATAGGTACATTTGCATGGATGTAGGTTGACGTTAGACACAATTACTCCAATTCCCCCCCAGAAAAATCCCCCGTTAGGGGTGAAAATTGGAATGGAATAGGAATATTTTTTTCTTTTATTCCAATTTCCCCCCTATAAGCAGGATTTCTAGGGGAAAATAATTTGAATATTCATTTAATTTAGTTGATAGATGTACACAGTTATACAGGCACATTAAACAGCCATAATATCCGCCTTAACCAGGGAAGAGTCTTATTAATTTTATTATAAACCAGTGCAGGTTTTAGATAAGATGTCTAAAGGGTAGTTGGTCTGAGATCGGCATTGACCGGCGCGTGTCGGCCCCTTCCCTCAGCCATTTATTTGGTGGTTTTACCGTAAACGACATAGAGTTAATCACGGCCCATTGCCGCTGCTGTCAACCCCAGGTGAGAAATGCCGTCCCTGGGAACCCGGGGATTAGCTGACATAATTAAGCCTACTGCGGAGAAAAAAAAAGAGAAATTTAATAAATGGTAGACAATTATTGTATTGATGTGGTTTCCGTTAAATTGTATTATTCGACAGGAAAACGATTTATGGGTAGGTACGATAAGTCTATTGCAGATTTTTTGATTAATGTATGTAATAAATTTATGTTCTTGCCCGTTAGCCCAGTCAATTTACGAGGTTTTGTTAGTAATATTATATATATGGAATAATAGTTTATAAAATCTATTTGCTGCGTCACAAATAACATTTGCAATTTATGATATATAATTACGAAGATTAAAGCTTTTAAAATTTTGTATGAAAAATTTTAAAGCTTTATATCTTCGTAATTTTTTATCAATTGTTCAAATATTTTTCCATATATACAGAGTTACTTATATTAATACCGTCTACGCGTATTGTGCGTCAAAGTTTTGTATAAAATTGACCCCTCTGTAACCACCGTAAGATGTTCAGCTACCTTAAATTGTCTTTACTTTGTATATTCAAGTCAGTACTTTACATAAGTCACACACAACCAACATGAAGCTAAGGTAAAATGGTCATCGTAAAATCCAAAGACTAACTAATATGACTGGTCACTTGAGCAGGAACAATGTCCACGCCGGAAATAATTATGACAATGACGGCCATATTACCTTAGAAATAACCGCGCAAAACGAAGGTCTGTAGAGCTGAGTACAAAGCTTTTTTTTGACACCCAATTACCTGCCTATAATAATAAAGCGGCATTAGTTTTAAGGTGGTTGCAGAGCGGTCAATTTTATACATAACTTTGGCGCACAATATACGCGTAGACGGTATTAATATAAGTATCTTTTATATATGGAAAAATAGTTTAGAAAATCTAGATGCCGCGTCACAAATAAGATTTGCAATTTATATAATAATTATGAAGATATAAAGATTTGAAATTTTTCGTACAAAATTTTAAAAGCTTTATATCTTGGTAATTATATTATAAATTGCAAATGTTATTTGTGACGCGTCAACTAGATTTTCGAAACTATTTTTCCATATACAAAATATTACTTTTATTAATTCCGTCTACGCGTATTGTGCGTCAAACTTTTGTATGTACTGAAACCACCTTAACGGAATATCTATATTTGCATATCATGGTGAACGGCCGGAGTTACGAACGGAGTTATGATGGCTTACCATTATAATTCGTTCCAAATATGAAATCTCGCGAATTAAGCCATTAACATACATCTGACCAACGCATAAGTGTTATGTATGGGACATCTAGTGGGACTCTTTCGTCGCCGCCCTATTGTCCTGCGATAGGTAGAAAGATGGCGATGAAACATTCGATACGTGATGGCATTTTTATGTTTCCGATCCTTTGACGCTTTTGGCATTATTATTTTTTAAATACCTATCTACGCGGATTATATAATTTTGTTTTGTAGTGAAGCTATTTAGTAAATACAATTTCTTGCGTTTTACAACACTAGTCATCAACAGGGTGAAATTGATATCATTAGCATCCTTTTAAACTAAGAGTCTACCCATCAAACTGAACAACTTTTACTACTATTTATTTCTTTGCTCCCATTGTTAAAGTTGTTTGATGGGTAGACTCTTAGTTTAAAAGGATGCTAATGATATCAATTTCACCCTGAATAAACGTACAAGCCTGAGGCTGACATTTAACACAATCATACATCCCTATAACCGCTTGTCGAATGTATTAGGGAGTAGGTAAGATTTTATTTGACTGAATATTGTGAAAACATGATTATTCCAATTTAACATACTAAGGAAGATTTTTCTATGGAGGATAATTGGAATACTTAGGCCGGATTCGACCAAACTTCGATTTATAGAAGAGTAACTACACAAAGAACAATTTTACTCCTAGTGTTTACTCTGAAATAACTTCATTTGTCTTCTACCCCACTAAACCCATACTAAAAGAACGAATGTATAATCCACCTAAAGAAAGAGGACGTTGTATCCGTACTTATTGCAATGTGGGGTTATACAGTTTAATTTGTTAGGTTTCTTTTTATAAAATTTTTTTTATGTGACATTGACATTTCATTATTCTCGGTATAAGCTTTACGCCGTCAAAATTGGCCGTTTAAAATTTACTCTCAACTTATTCGTAGATTAGGGTTGATAAAACGCAAAATCAGCTAGGTAAATCTAAGAATAAAATTTACTCGCGTTTGGTCGAATCGGGCCTTAAAGTCCTAAATATATAATATTCATTTATTTTATTAGTTATTACTTATTATTATTAGGTAACACAATACATGATGTTAGCTCCCTGTGCCCGTTCTAATAATGTAAAATGCACGCTCAGTGTTAAGCTAGAAAATATAACAATGTTTTCTGAAGCTCATGTTTTATAATTTCAGTCGTGCGTTGCTGCGCCGGCGCCGCCGCTGCTTGCCGTAACTCCATACGCACTGGCATGAGGTGAGTCATCTCCGTGTATTTATAATGCACCTACTGTGTTTACACCCGCATTTAGATCCCTTATCCCTATCCCTTCGAATAAACTTCAAGTAGATCGTTCAGATACACATTCGTATTAAAATTGTTTACAAGTTTTTAAATTAACTAAACGAGAAAAAAGGATAGTATTGCATCTGTATAATTTTACTACCACAATACTCGCACCTATAAAATTATTTTCTTATGTAAATTCTATTATATTCTTGTTCTTTCTATACTGTTAAAGTTCTTTAGACTGAGTCTTTAGTTCGCAATGTACTTTCTTCCTATCATTTATTGTTATTTTAGCCTATCTTCTGATAGGTAGCTATTATTGTATAAGCTTTGCAACCATTTTTCAATTAATTTTAAATTAACATTAGCGGATTCCTGTAATATTCTATGTTCATAGTTTGTAACCATTCGTTTGTAATTTGACTGTTGGTTTCCCGAATAAAAATGTATTTAAATTTATTTATTTATTTTCTTATTTATTAAACTGTCAGGCTTCCAAGTTAATGATAATTCCATTTGATGGCAAAACATTTGAGTACAAATTCCTTCTTTACATTACTCTCTAGATCAATAGTTCATTAACTGTGTGGTAATTACTAAATATTACTAATTACCCATAATTAGGGTAATTCTTATCTGTTCAGCATAAAACGTGACCGCTCCAAAATACATAGTAAGATGGCCAGGTATACCTACGTTCGATCATGAAAATTCTGCAACACAAACATTATAAATATAAGGCAAAGTAACATGATTTACACTACAGGGACACATACACTTAAAAGGTTAATCCATTGCTCTACACAAATGCATAATTGTTAAGAGGATAGGCGGGTACCGTTTTTTCCATACAAATATATTCCCCTGTTTCCTCCCCGGACACAAGACTGGAGCAAACAAAATTTACCATACAATCTATGTTAGGTACCTCTATTATGTCCCAATGTTTTGCTTTTTTGCATTAATCAATTACCTTAAGAACTTCGAGAATTAACAATAAAATTTTACCACCCATTTTCAGACATCCAGCAAACAAATTTGACGAATATAAACAAAAAAAAAAGCAGAACATACGGACATAGCCAAAGTCCTTCATTTATTCTTATTATTCTTGAAAGAATTATTAAAATCGGTTTAGTTT
The DNA here is from genome assembly GCA_927399405.1 of Agonopterix arenella. Lineage (NCBI taxonomy): Eukaryota > Metazoa > Arthropoda > Insecta > Lepidoptera > Depressariidae > Agonopterix > Agonopterix arenella. The sequence continues at coordinate 14,256,486 of OV656691.1, read as the reverse complement.
TGGAGGTGGAAACAGGGGAATACGAAATGCTGATTTCGTCGATTTTATGTAGATAAAATCGATCCGAGCTGCAGTTGTCTCTTTTGCACTTTAGTCGGCAAAGTATACGGTACCGGAATAATACGTATACAGTCGAAAAAGAGACCTATTCTTCAAATTTCTTCAAGAGCCCGCCTGTCCTCTTAAAGAAGCCCTTCTCCAATTAGATAGTAACTTAGAACAAACCAAAAACCGTCTTGTGAATGTTGTAAACGTGCAACATTCTACATTACCATGTACCTACTCGTGAGCTCGCTATTAGTTAGCTCGCACCTGCCTCGGATGTCAATGGCCGTCAAACGCGGTCCTAACTATAGTTTACCATACACTATAGTATAGTAGTCTATAGTAACTTGTCGCAACAAGGCTTCTACTGCTTTATATATATCAAGGCCTGTCTGTTGCAGAATTCTTTATTAATTTATTATAAACGAGCCTGTGCGACCGGAGTCCTAAAACACCTAAAACTTGCCTACATAATACCTATACAGAGTGAAATTGATATCATTAGCATCCTTTTAAACTAAGAGTCTACCCATCAAACTGAACAACTTTGGGAGCAAACCGATCCGATCGGAGCAAATAAAAAATCTGCTGTTCCATACTAAACTGCAATGTCGACTCGCGAGTTCGCGACTCAAATGTATGCAACAGCTGAAATTTTTTTTGCTCCGATCGATCTGCTGCCATAGTAAAAGTTGTTCAGTTCGATGGGTAGACTGTTAGTATAAAAGGATGCTAATGATATCAATTTCACCCTGTATAAAAGCTTAATCCACTCACTCATTTGAAAATCTTGAAAGGTAAATATGTTCTGTTACTTCCTAGCGTATCTACATGTATGCTTTAGTCTATATTGAACATAAATCCAGTGGCAACGAGATACGTTAGGAAATGTGGTCTTCTCAACGCCGGCGCCATTAAGAAAAACGTAATTACTGAGTGCGCAAACAAATCAAGTCCGAGAATGGTGACTTGCGCGGCATTTCTACCCGCTAGGAATCTTAAGTGGCTAGTAATCTAGGGATATTTCGAGCTATTATCCTTGCGCAGGTAAGATTCGTCGCGTTCGTCAGAACGTACCGTGTTTAAAGGTATGCATCGAATTGTGCAATTACTCCGATACTAATTGGAGCTGTAATGATGCACTACGAATCGGCAAATGCGTTCGAAAATTGCTGAAGTATTATAAAGCAAGCTTTTTTTTTATTTGCGTAAAAAGTCTATACAAAGGCGTTCCTAGACGTCACTAAAACTTCACACGATATTTAAAAATCTATTCATTTTGCATGTTGCTAGGAGTTTTATGGTTTGCGTGCTGTATTAGTATTAGGTATAAAGTCATAATAGCAAAGCAAATTAACGATATGTTTTAGAAGATTCATTTTCTTGTTGGTTAACAAGAAAATGAATCTTCTAAAACATATCATTAATTTACCTTATAAAAAAGTAGAAACCGTAATTTTGAAGGGCCGCAACATTTTAAAAATATCATTATAAAGGCTGGGCCACACAGAGTGCAGCTGCAGAACGGGTGCAGGCCGGCAGTAGTTGGAAACTATGGAATTATATGCGAGGTGTCACACTGAATGCAGTCCGGCGCGGCTGCGGAACAGCTGCGGAACGGTAGCCGCAGTGTGACACCTCGCATATAATTCCATAGTTTACAACTAGGTACTGCCGGTCTGCAGCCGGCCTGCACCCGTTCTGCAGCTGCACTCAGTGTGGCCCAGCCTTTATTGTGTGGACCAAGCGAGCAACTCCAAAAAATTGCATTCATCTATTTACCCGAATGAATGTCTTTCTTCCTACGATTATGAAAAGCTATTAGGTATGATCAACTTCAACATTCGATTGGTGTAAATGCAAGCATAATAACGATAAACAATTTCTTTGCATTCCCCGGTTTAGCAGTGTTGTCTTAAACGGAAAACACTCTTTTCTACATTTTTATGTGCTAATAGGAAAGGAATGCAGTCTTACTACATGTTAGTTAACCCGTTTCGTGTCGACCTCCCGCGCAAAAAAAGTGCCCCAAATGTCTGGGAATATTACGTCATTTGTTTTATTTTCGACTACCTTTAGAAAATAATTATTTGTGGAGGTTATGTTTGACCCTATGGTATAAAAAAAATATCACTGGAAAGCTCACAATATTTGCCACAGTGATATTATGTTATATGAGAGCTAAATTACGTACCTGATATTCAAATAGAATTATCAATTTTTTTGATTCAAATCAAATTTTGATTTCGAGTTTTTTCCGACATGACCTCGAACGAAATTTACAATCACATTAACTTTTTTCACTGTTTGCACTTCACAGATCACACTAACTACACGATAATATAATAAGCTCTTATTTTATCACTTTATAGTAACAATACTTTGTTTCTAAACACTAGAATTACGCCACAATAACTAAATAACAAAACAAAAACCGGCCGCCATTGCCGCACGTCGGCACTGCCCGCGAACCACATTTTTATTTTTTATTGCGTTTCGTTTTTCCCAAACCACACTCCAAAAAATTAAGTGACATCCCAACAGTACACTAAGTCTATAAAAAATATAAAACGTGAGGTAGAACGAAACGCGCCTGCACAACCGCCCAACCAATGGCGGCACTATGCTTATGGGTCCGACGTAGGACCCACAGACTCTCTACGTATAAAAATGTTTGGGTCCGACGTCGGACCCACAGACATGGGACGGGTTAAATGCGAAGCAACTACATACTACAATAGTTGAGTAATATGTACGTTGCACATATACATAATAACGAACATGCATTGCAATGTATCAAGCCTTTTATAAAACTAACAATCTCTCTTCATAAAAATTCACTCCGCGGTCGCGTTTTTATAGCAATAAACTTTTATTTTCCGGCACGGTAATAAAAAGTTGTATGTTTTAAATAATGATTATTAAAGAAAATTCTCTAACCACCAAGTTCTGAGCGAAGCTTTGAAAAGTCTTGATTTTATTACTTGAAACTTTATATCCTAACATCACCTATCTTTAATGGCTTGGCCCTTGAATTATTTATAATCCTACTTGTTGATTTGTGGGCAATTAAGAAAACTATAGTCCGGTATTAAGTAGATAATTAAAACCTTTGGTATCTTAATTAAAGACGGAGATGAGAGACGATGAGATGATACCAATGCCCTGTTTAATAGTAGGTATTTACGAAGGATGGAGACTAGACGCATCCAAAGATTTATGTGTAATTCTATCGGACATTTTAAAATTTTGCACAAGATATCCCCTCTCCTAATATGGGCTGCGACTTAGCGTGTGCCGAACAATAGCTCGCATGCTACGTGTCATGTGGACAGATAACCGTGAAGTGTAACTGGCATCCGGCCGGAAGGCGGTGCTTCCGAACAACCATCTACCGCTTTACACAAACAATACTCTTATTTTTTAAAGCATGGTTAACTTTGGTGCAGGCCGAACAAATTAAAAGTGTCGAGCCCCTCGTTATTTGCGTATTATACCAGTTAGGTTTAAAATGATGCATACATGCATGCATAGGCTCACTAGTCACGACTATATTCCCCAAGGGGCTAGTCAAGAGATATTCTGAAACCTCAGAACATCCACGAAAAACTATGATGTACGTTAATATCAAAAGCATACTAAATTCATCTTTATTCTCTTGAAAAAAACCGACCAAGAGCGTGTCGGTGGGTGGGTACCCATGGCCATGTTAGGGTTCCGTAGTCATTATGTATTAGCGGCAAATATTCATTGAAAGCTGTGATTAAAAGTAATGAGGTATATAGTGTAAGAGCTACATTTAAGTGTTGAATATTTTCAGAGAGCAACATCTGAAGCAATAGGGTAGGGTACGTAAATCGTTTTTTTCCAACACCCTTCTAAGGGTAATAATTTTATGGGAGAGTATTTGTCCAAGGGGAGAGGTCAAAAAATGTTTTTTCTTTTTTAATTTCTGTTTTTACGGTTACTAAGTATTATCTATCTGCCTACATGCCAAATTTGACGGACAGAATGAACGTAAGTTTGTATAAGGGTACCTTTTGTGAGTACGAAACTCAAGAGGGTCAGTAATCAATTTCTTCGGCTCCACCTTAAAAGTATAATCAATAAACATTTAAGAAAACGACCGTATCTGGTAAAAGCAGAGACATCAGACAAGATGTGCTTAATCCATTAACGTTTCCTGTAACGGTCGGCCATTAAAATTAGATTGAATATCTCGTAGGTACAGCTATTACGTGCAGTCGGTTAAGTGAAAAATAGCTCTTCTGCGCCGGCTTTTGAGAACGGGTTGGGATCATAGCCAGTTGATGGCGTCTTAGTGTGGATTTCCGGCAATCCTGTCCAACCACTAAGATCGACTCTATGAGTCACTAAACACATATTTAGAAAAGCAAATTATCTTGTAAGTTAAAGACTGCAAGGGTAGTGCGTGTGTTAATCAAGCACAAGTAATGATGGTAAGAAAACGTTCACATCCTTCCAACTGTCCTGCGGTCTGTCCAGTCTTATTTAATTATACTGCAGCACACTGCAGTATCTACCCTGCGAGATGAGCAAATTACTAACTTGTTGTTATCGGTTTTTTGTTTGTTTTGTACTTGCTGGTTTCATAGAACAATAAACTTAAGGTGGTTTCAGCCCATACAAAAGTTTCACAATACGCGTAGACGGAATTAATAAAAGTAATATTTTATATATGGAAAAATAGTTTAGAAAATCTAGTTGCCGCGTCACAAATAACATTTGCAATTTATAATATAACTAGAGTTAACCCGCGACTTTGTCCGCACAAATTATATATCAGATTTTAAGTCAGATCATTAGCTATCAAACAAAAAAGTTTCATCAAAATCGGTTTAGTAGTTTTTGCGCGACACTCGTTCAAACAAACAAACACCCAAACAAACACACAAACAAACAAACAGACGGACAAAAAATCCAAAAATTGGTGATATGGAATCAGGGATACCTAAAAACCATATCGTAACTTTTTTTTTGTTAATATCTTCAATGTACAGACAAACTTCCTGTTACAGTTTTATAATAGTTTAGATTACGAAGATATAAAGCTTTTAAAATTTTGTATGAAAAGTTTCAAAGCTTTATATCTTCGTAATTATTTTATAAATTGCAAATGTTATTTGTGGCGCGGCATCTAGATTTTCTAAACTATTTTTCCATATATACAAAGTTACCTATATTAATACCATCTACGCGTATTGTACATCAAAGTTTTGTATAAAATTGACCCCTCTGCAAACACCTTAAGACCTTGTCCAGAAGGGGCGAATTCGCCGCGAATCGTATCGCGCGAATTCATACGCGCGTTGTCGAGGTACTAGACATCAATACATCGCGTCCACAAGCATCGCGCGAATTCAAAATACTCGCGTAAATCGCGTGCACTACGCCAGACTCTCGACTCGCGCTTGATTCGCGCGTATTGGGCGCGAGTCGAGATACTAGGGACGCCTTGTTGCGTCCAGTTAACGCGCGAACTCTAGAGCGAGTGCTCCATGTTTGGTACTGAATTCCTCCCCAAATGCTCGCGCGTTGGTACGCACCGTACGCACCTTGTGGACGCAACGGTCGCGCGTAATACGCGCGAGAGAATCGCGGCGAATTCGCCCTTTCTGGACAAGCTCTTAAGTGTATTTAAAGTTACCGATCGATTATGCAATACTTAATTTCATTAACTAGGTGGCTAACCCATTTTATCTTACATCAAAATTAACTGTTTAAAAAGGTGCAAATGCAAAGTAGTTTATTCATTTTCAAATCATAATTGATATATGGCCTCGCGCTAAAATGAAGTTGTACGTACTTTCCATGTTTCAATATCAAGGTTGATTAATACAGTTTTATAATTTGTTTTTCTTGTTCATGATACGCATGGACCACCATTGATAAAGCCACGGAATAATAATAAGAGTACAAATAAAGCTGAAAGTAGGCTGAAGTTAGTCAGATCGCAGACTTTATACATTTATCTGACGTTGACTATTTGTAAACCAGAAACATCTATTTCCGCAATCCATTGGCTTAACCACATCAAACTAAAGCGGTTAATGTCTGGTTAAACGACTTTAAAATTTAAGTAATTCATGCACCGTTGAATCTAGCGACTGCCATTCCTAAAATAGAGTTTTGTTCAAACTTATGTAAAAAGCGAATAAGGGTTGAACTTCATCTGGCAGCACCGCATCGCATTTTTCCGTCGCTTCATCCTTTTCTGTCACTCAGGAACGTCATTTGCTAAAGCAAATAAGAACGCCATCGTACGCCGCAGCACCGCCGCGTTGCAAATGACGTTCCTAAGTGACAGAAAAGGATGGAACGACGGAAAAATGCAATGCGGTGCTGCCAGATGAGGTTCAGCCCTTAGTTAGGTAGATATTAGATTTTGTTGATTAGTCTTACCTACAAGTGATTAACGACAAGCTACTTATACTTGGTGTAAGTGACAGCCTGGCAAATACTGAAACGGTGAATTCAGACTGAACAACATTAACCATGGACCCACCCTCAGGAAACGTGAAAAAACAGCTGTCTTTTTTTCGCGTTTCCCGAGGGCGGCTCCATAGTGAAAGTTGTTCAGTTTAATGGTCTAAATTCAGCGTTTCAGTATTTGCCAGGTTCTAAATACCTGCCAAACAAATAATTTCTATTCTACACGTGTTTCGCTTCACCAAGGAGCATCCTCAGGAGTTAGACCGATGAACGTTCGCAACAGAGTTGTTACTCCGCCGCTAGTCTGTGCCAGATGCATCGGCAGTAGTTTTTGCTAGATATTTAGAAGTGGAGGTCTCAATACAATTCTTTTGTTATCTAAATATAATATTTCTTACAAAGACTGTTAACATTTCAGAGCATGTAGCGAGCACGGGGCGGCGCGATGGATGCGTGATCGGTCATCATGCGCCTCTTCCGCGGGCCGAAGCGCAGGGAAGTGACCGGGCCGCGCGCCGCCGGCGCGACGCCGTCTCCGCGCAGAGACGCCCGCACCGCCGCGCCGCCGCCGCCACCGCCGCCGCCGCCGCAAGCGCAACGTTCGCACGACTACACGCTCGTCACCGCTCTCCCCGCAATGGTCATGGAGGACGACGTACGGGAGATGAAGAAAGGTGACCCTAACTTCTTACTTATTGCTATTCTTAGACGGGTGTCACATGGTCAGTCTCTCGTCAGCATGGTCACGTCAGACTGACGAAAATTATTAAAATATTAAAAAAACCAGCTTGGAGCCTCTTTAACAAGCCAACTAAGAACGGATTTGCCTATGCATCGTTTTATCTAAGCGTGATAATTCAGATAGGTACCAACTTTCAAAAGTAAGACAATCTTAAAAATCTCTTTCCTTTGTTTTAGCTTTTCTCAAACTCATACGACGTAAGATATTGTGTTCTTTATTAATTACCTATTTGGCGTCATCAAATATTTGCAATCTTTAAATTTGTTTTTTCAGTGTTCGCCACATGGGGACGTCGAATGGGAAAGAAACTAGACATGTTGAAAAAGGTTGATTCCAAGGAAAATTGTGAAGAATCGCAACCTAAAGAGAATCCTACAGAAGATCCTCCTACGACGCCCATCACAGGACAGTATAAAAAGAAACAACATTGGAAAATGGGACGTAGCAGTTCTGATTCCACTTCATTGAGGAAAGACAACGATACAGATTCAATTAGAAGTAACTCACGAGATAGATCTCCGAGTCCTTTCAAATCTTTCTTCCAGAGAATGGGTTCAACGGGCATGTTGAACTCTTCATCGAAATCGCAGTCTCTCAACGTCAATAGGACGTCTGAGGCATATCCCGTTGCAAATGGTCCTTCTTTGTATCGTAGCTGTTCCACTTCACATCTATCCACCTACGTCAAAGCCGATGACCCCTCCGATGACATAGATCTCCAAAATTCTGGCAGTGATAGTAAACATTCTCCCTCAAAGCATGACAATGTTTTATCAGATGAAAAACTTGTATCGTCAACAGCTAAAGCCGTTAGTTGTGATAATATTCCTAATTTGGAAGGCCAATCAAATAATAACATGTGTAGCAAAAAACCAAATTTTCCCTACGCTTTCTTGAGGTCTAAACTGTCGGTTTTACCAGAAGAAAATAGCTTGACATCGCAACAAAGAGGTAGTTGTGTCAGGCAAAGTTTCTCAGAAAGGATTGACCGAAAATCACCTAAGTTCCGAAAAGAAAGAATGTTTCTTACGAACTCACGATCGGAGGAACGTTACCAGAGTAGTGACAGCATATCTATTCATGATGATAACATGCTACTTCAAAATGCACTTAGAAATGATTACGATTTCGCGAGAAGTTCTTTGAGAAGTATCAACGAAATCGACGGCAGCATATATCCTATGCGACGCATGGAGGATGTTCCTCGGAGATCGTCCATGATTTCCCAAAGAGCACCTTTCGATTATGATCCCATGCTTATACCAAGGAACAGAAATAGTTTGCCAGTCTATGAGTACAGTTCAGTTCTCGGTTCTGTTCGAGATCTGAAAACTGAACTCACATCCTCCAATCAAAGCATACATCATGGCCCAGAAACTGCGGAATTTCTTCAAGCACATAGACTTAGTAACTATGTTAGTTCTAATGAATCTGGATACGACAGTGACGGTCGACCTACCGACGAACACTACAATCATTCCCCTCCAGGTTACTCGTCTCATTTGTCTACCGGATCCAACCGACCCGAACCTATCGATATGAACTCCGAAATACATCATGGAACTTTCACAAGGCAACTTAGTTTTAACCATAAGATAAACGTTAGTAAAGTTCAAGTTCCAGCACGGCGAAGTTCCACTCCTTGTGCTTTATTTCCTATAGACAAGGGAATATCTTATGATTATGAAAACGAGAACAGAGAAAATTTCGTCAAATACCATAAAGATACAGCCAATATAAATAAATACATAGATCACAATGACGCTAAACCACCGCCACTGCCAAAGAAGACTTTTAACAAGAGGACTCCTTACATTTACAAAACGATAACACTAGACGAACGCGTACAGACGAGAAAAATAAAGTTCTTACATTCACAGCTTCTTCCCGTAGAACACTCATCTACTCCAAACCTAGATAATAAATCTCGAGAAATTGAGTCTCAGTCTAAATGTCAGCCGCATCCTGAAACAGATATTTTTGGTAGAGGCCCATGTATGAAGCGATTCAGGAAAATAAGACTATTAAAATCAAGGTTAGACGAAAGTCTTGGTGTATACTTATCACAACACAGGGTGGACTTCGATAGTAGTGGGTCAAACTTTGAAATACGCTATATTGTAGTCAAACTCGACTTCGATGGAATAGCCCACAGAGACGGCAGACTGCGTATTGGGGATGAAATAGTAAACGTTAACGGTAGAGTACTCCGTGGATTGTCATCACTGAAAGAAGTTCAGCATATTGTTAATTCTTGTTCAACAGAAGCTACATTAGAAGAAGGGGCTCTATTTCAGAGGTATCAAGTAGATTTAGTTATGGCTCACGATGAAATAACTCCTATAACGTTGAACCGGATAATAAACAGCCAAGCTTGTGAGCAGATTCCAGTAGCACCCTCAATATCAAATGTACCTCCAGATATAATTTCACAAACAGTTCGAAAACCATCCTCATCAAATCAAATAACTATTGAAACTCATTTCCCTAGTGATAACCAATATTACGCCTGCAATACCAGTACCAGTGGACAATCAAACGAAAAGCAATCTAATGTCAATAGAACAGATGCTCGCCAAAAATGCGAAGTTGGTGTTCAAGTGAGTAATAGCCCAAGACTTTCAAACCAAAAAAGCGATGATGAAAAATTGCTAGAACGACATTGCTACACGCAACCCTCAACTTCGTTACAAAACATAACAAACATAGAAATCTCAATGAGGGCCTCTCCGACTCCGAGGAATAATAATCAAAGTAACAATTATAGACCAATATCGCTTCACAATTCTAGACCTCAACCCCAGGTCGGCCAGTACAATATATGCAACGAAAATGCGACTAACGAACTGAAAGAGAATGCCCCACATTACATAAAGCATGTACCAAGGTTATATCAGAATAGATCCTTCGAAAGCATACCGGATCAGTTGAGAAATAGCAGCCGAAGTAGATTTTTTAGTAGAGTTGGGTCTCAAAGGTGCTCGCCGAATCACGGCTCACACGTTTCACGTCATCAAGAATATAGCGCCACGTTACAGCATGATAGTCACCATGGCCACTATTCACATAGTTTAATAAACACAGCTGAATTTTGGAAAGGACCAGGTCATAAGAGTCTCGGTTTTAGTATAGTCGGAGGAACTGATTCGCCAAAGGGACAAATGGGCATTTTCGTTAAGACTGTCTTTCCCAATGGACAAGCAGCTGACAAGGGTACAATCTTTGAAGGTTAGCATTTTAAAAACCAATTTTTATCTTAAACAACGCTAAGTACCCAAGTCAATTTAAGTCAAATAAAATATTTTTGTTGCAGGTGACGAGATCTTGTCGGTAAACAAAGTGCCAACACGTGGACTGAGCCATGCTGGGGCCATATCGCTTTTCAAACAAGTTAAAGAAGGAAAAATAGAACTGACGCTTTCAAGAAGAAGGTAAGATATATAAAACAAATTGCAACTATGTTTGGAATTAATTTGAAAAGTTGCGGATTAAAAACTTGGATAAATTAGGCCCTACACAAAATAACATTATGATCATTGTTTCAGAGCACCTAGGTCAAGATCTGTGGAACCTCTGGGCATTTTTCACTGTGACGGTAAAAGGGAGTGAAACTCTCAATCCCAAAGAGACAATTTTTTACTGAGTGCAATAATATTAATTTTCTTTATAATAATTTTGCCAAAGGCGAAATTTCTATGCTTAGTATTACTATGTACTACTTATGATTTTTCATTTTAGGTATAACTATGTACACAATGTTGCTAATGCGTAAAATGTAAATTGTGTACCACTTTAAGTTCTATGTAGATATCCTAAAAATGTTTTATTGGATCTATTGTATACTTAATGTATAAATGCTTATAAGAATCATACAGCATAAACGCTAAATAATAAATAAATAGACGTCTATAAAGTTTTATAGCTACATTTTCGTTAGCTTGTACGTAATTAATGTGAATATGATAAGACTGTGCGTATTGTATAAACAACTCATACTTTAATTCCTAATTTTATTGTTGTAGTTTGTCAATTGACGACTAATGTTACAGTTTCCTTTAGGAATGCTAGATCTCGTTACTTACTGTACTTGTACCTACTACGTTATTCTAGCTAGTGGAACATAAATATGATATTATCGGAAATATACCTAACCCAATGTATTAAAAGTAGGTGTCTATTTATATTGTCAATAATCAAGTTCAGAAACATGTTTTAAAATTCGAGTACCTTATCACTGCCAAAGTTTAAGATAACAGTTTTAAATTTTTTTTTGTTTTAACTTCTATAAAAAAACAAACTGAAGACTGAATACATCGAAAAACACTTCTAAACAATTTGCCGCCCTTCTATGCAATATCAACTCACATCAACAAAGTTCAACGCAAAATGCTTCCATATTGTGATGTTATGCTAGTGTAAGTAATTAATATAATACTTATGTGCAACTCGATAAAATATCTGCGAATTTGCTCCGTCCATTAAAATTGTTACAGAGTCAATTGCTTTGTTGTGATTGTCTATATTACTTTTAGCTCTATCGGAAAAGGCAACTTTCAGTTGTTTGTTTAAAAGATAGTTAGCCTTCATCTAAAATGTACTGCATCTGGTTTAAAAAATTACGAACTAAATGAAATCCAGCCAGACGGTAATTACCAATAAACGAGTTACAATCACATGAATTGATATGTTTTGTAAATAATTATTTGATAAATACACCGCAATTCTTAAAACGCTTCCATTATTTTATGACAAATAAACCATATTTAAACCATTATTTCAATTTATTGAGTCAATAAAAGAGCTATAAATTAAAAGAACGATAAAAATATATAACAATATTTGACTAGCACTAAATAGGGTTTTTAGCTCCTGGGATCCGATCACGCTAAATAAATCTCCACTAAAACGTCGTTGGACCGCATGCGTGCATCACAGCTGTTTACATCGGTATCGCACTTATCATTTGACAGCTCATGAATAGCTATTTGACAGATCGCTCAGACGTTTCAGGCTGTCAATCACATAGTTAATAAGACAAGTTTAGCGCGATACCGAATACAGGTACAGTTAAATAAAAACTGAATTGCAATGTGATTTGATTACAACTCTAATTGAATAAGGACTGAACATCGATGTTCCAAATTAGCGCGATCGGGGCCCTGTGCAAAAACACGTATAATTCGTTCGTCACAATTAAAGGCGCGTTCGACATAATTTGAATATAAATTATACATAATCTGTTTTATCTTGTGGCCATTTATAAGGCGCGTCTCAAACATGATAGTATCAAAATAAGTAAAAGTTATTTGACATCACACAACATGGCCACTCCTCTCAGGATCCAGTGGTCAGGGTTCTTGATCGTCGGCAGCCACACCGGGGTGATGAATGTCAGTCCGGTACGCACAGGTTTCTTGTACACTGGGCACTGTAACAAACATCGTCATCTATTACTAAAGTGAATAATATTCAATAGGATTGCCTCAAAATCATCATCATCATCTCAGCTGATGGACGTCCACTGCTGGACATAGGCCTCCCCCAAAGATCGCCATAACGACCGGTCCTGCGTTGCCCTCATCCAACGGGTTCTCGCCGCCTTCACCAGGTCATCGGTCCACCTTATCTTTATAAGGGCTTATAATTATAAAGGGCTTATCCACGATGCGCTTTCCGGTACGCGATCGCCAGTCAAGAACTCTTCGGCCCCATATCGGCCATCGGTTCTGCTAGCAATGTGCCCCGCCCATTGCAACATTAGTTTAGCAATTCTTTCGGCCTCAAAATAAATGCTCTAAATCTAAATTATACTATCAAAAACAATAAATCTTCACTGGTATAAAATGTAGTTTCGCCAATTATTTAATGTGGTAGGACATTTCAGAACGAAGCTGGGATTTGATAATCCATGTTTTAACAATTTTACACTTGTTTTTAACTTGAGAAGTGCAGAACTGATTTTTAAACCAAGGTTTTGGAACAACTGGACGGGCTAGTAAGAATGAGAAAACAAAAAGCGCACATAAAAAACGCGCATTTGCACAATTTGATCTGTAATATAAAACTAATACTAAACAATTTTCTTATGCCGCAGACTTGAACAAGTGATGCACCTAAATAGAACAAACAAGAGTTTAGCCGCGCCTTCTTCCGCACAATGTTCCCGTCATCGTAGCGTTATACCAGAGTAAGATAACTGTTATACCAGAATTTAAGTCTAATCATAAGCTTTCAAGCGCAAAAAGTTTCATCAAAATAGTTTTTGCGTGATGCTCGATCACACAAACAAACAGATAGAGAAAAAATCTAATTGATTTGGAGTCAGGGATATCTAAAACCATATCGTAATCTTTTTCTTGTAAATATCTTCAATGCACAGACACACTTCTGTGTTCTTCTTTTTCTTATGTTCTGACACCATAATCAATTTTGTTTCCTATTATGCGCATTTAATTTTGTTCTTGCCGTGGTTGTCCAGTGGCGAGTAACCTTGCCTGCCGAGCAGGAGGCGATGGTTCGATCCCCGTCCAGGCCGACTCGTACCAATGAGTTTTTTTGAATTTATATACGATTTGTAACACCACTGGCTTTTCTGTGAAGGAAAACGTCGTGAGGAAACCGGCATGCTCCAATTTCGAGGCATGTATTGTGCCCACTGTCCTTTACATGTGGCGACGGGCTCAACCCCCGTCACACTGGACAGAGTTTCGGTACTAGTGAAACGTGGATGTTCTGAGGTTTCAGAATATCTCTGACTATAGTAGTGAGCATATGCTATGCTAATTTTGTTCTTGGTGTAAATAAAGTATAAGTATTTCATGCATTCGTTCACTTCTGTTAAAGTTTTATAATAGTTCAGAATCTAAACTATTATAAAACTTTAGATAATGTGAAAAGTAACCTGGTAGAGCTTAGGATCCTTGGGCGCAGTAGAGTTGATGGCGTACACGTGGACTACGGGCAGCGCTGTGTACAGCACTTTGAGCGTGGACTCACACAGGCGCATGTTGCGGCGGTCCCACCCGGCACCGTCCAGATATAGACCGTGAATAAATACACCTTCCTAAACACATCAAAAACATTAAGTTATAGTATAACCCGTATGATGTCATTGCAGGCAAAATCCTCGTCTTACCAAAGAGCGATCCATATGATATCGACATAATCACATAGATTGAAGATTATTAATCCTAACTGCAGTTTAACTCCTAACTGCGACCTAACTCCAATTAGTGCTGGAAAAATGACGTTTTGCGAATAGAAGGGACTTTTTCTTCTTATCGTGTGGTCAGAGCCCTGGTGTCAGAGTTTTTTCAGACCGCCTTAAGGCCTCTGCGTGGTTTTTATGTAACGACTACTACCACCAGAGATTGTAGCCGGGACCAACGGCTTAACGTGCCATCCGAAGCACCGTATCATTTCTCTTTTCGGACAATCAGGCGATTCAGCCTGCAATGTCCTAACCAACTAGAAGACTAACGAACCTACCAACTAGGCTATAGAAGGGACTAAAAATTATGACACTGAATTATTTTGAGCTCTAATTGTTAGAACCAATGATCATATCATTTTGAAATTATATGAGTACAGTAGGTACTTAGTGCAAAACCTCGGCGACTGTGAGTGTCCGGCGATGCGGCTATTGTGGCTTCATTCCCTGTATCCGTCAGTCAGTTAGTCTCGGATTTTTTAAATAAGAATAGATAGATATATGTCGGTGGGCATCAATCGTCACGCAATGGTTGCCTCACGACGAAGGGAGCCGAGGTACAGGCAGACCCAGGAAAAAGTGGCGAGACTAGCTGGATGCCTACTGCAATGAGTGGCGGGATCTAGCGCCGAACAGACAGAAATGGAAGGGTTTGGGTGAGACCTTTGCCCAGCAGTGGGACAAAACAGGTTAAAAAGAATGATAGATATATACGGTGTAATAAAACACCCTAGTAATACTCAATGGGGTGCTTCAGCCCATCAGACTAAACAACTTTCGCTATGGAGCAAACTTCGAACTTTTTTATAGAACAACGTATAATTTACCTATCTGTTACGTAGTGTGTGCGTGTTTTATGTTCACTCACCGGAGGTGGAGCTTTAATTTCATCTAAAGTGAATTTAGTAACGTCGTTATGTAGGGTGACCATGTCCAACGCCCAACCCTTGTGTGCTCGAGTCACTTCCTGACGCATGGCCGTTAGAAAACCTGCAATTTAGCAAATAAAGAAAATCGGATTTATACACATTATAGTATGGGAAAATAGAACTTGGATGTTATTTAACACGTTCCGGGGCAGTGAACGAGACACAATAGAACTTTTATTGTTATCACGGCTATAGCCGGTCACTGTCCCGGAACGTGTTAAGGGATTCGTATTGCAGGCCGTACAAAACAATATCATTTGTCGCAAAAATCTTTGCCCGTCGAATAGATAATTTACCGTTGTTTATTCTGACGATAAGTTTTCTTCTGTCTTAGGTCGGATTCGGCCAAACTTTGATTTATAGAAGAGTAACTATACAAGGAACAATTTAACTCTTAGCGTTTACTCCCAAATAACTTCATTTGTCTTCTACCACACTAAACCCATACTAAAAGAACGAATGTATAATCCATTTAAAGAAAGAGGTCGTTGTATCTGTACTTATTGCATTGCGAGGTTATACGGTTTTAATTTGTTAGGTTTCTTTTAACTTTAATTTTTTTTATTATGTGACATTGACATTGCATTAGTCTTGGTATAAGCTTTACATCGTCAAAATGGACCGTGTAAAATTTATTCTCAACTTATTCATAGATTAGGGTTAGTAAAAAAAATCAGTTTACTCTACAGTAACCGGTGACTTAATCTAAGAATAAAATTTACTCGTGTTTGGTCGAATCGGGCCTTTGGAAGGTATTTTCTACACTGGTAGGTTTACATTACACCGTTTACATTTAGTGGCTCTAATTCCTAAATGGACTGTAGAATCTAGTTACACATAGGTACCATATAACCTATATTTTTCAGTGTGAGCAGCAAATATTTGCGTTACCTTGAGGGTTAAAAAATCCAGTCATCCAGAACGAAAAAGGGCGTGCCTGAAAACACCACGTTGAAAACTGAATATTTCTCTCAAGAAACTCGGTAAACCAGAAACCAAGTGTGGACGAAGTCCACGAGCTCTTCACCCAATTTTTTGGCACCTTGGCGTCGTAAATGTTATCCAGCGCATCGCGGAGAGCCTAAGATAAATACCATATTAAAGGAGTAATGCCTATTTAAAAAATTTTATTATTATATCAACGAATACTTTATTGTTATGAGTTCATTTTCTGGGCGTGCACTTTCAATCAAGTGGTATGAAGCTCTTGGCCTCTCAAACCCCTTGCGAATAAAAATTAAAAAAAAAACAGTTCGTAATTCCCTTATACTGTTCCCGGCCTCCCAATACACGGTTTTCCGACTTTGGGAGTCAGGGACTCAATTATTTGTATTCCACTAAATTGTAATCAAATAAAGAATTTAAAGAATTTTATTTATTCGTAACCACACGGGTTTCGGAAGCAATTCCCTTATCTCATCCCGTATATCATTAAAAATATAGGTAATTTGCTCACCTCATTCATAATAATAGTACCGTCGATCGCGAGAAGTAGATCTTTTAAAGTCGTTCGTACTAGTCCAATAACTTTTTGCATGCGATCAATTTCTTGCCGCAAGAAAATTACCATCGAACCCAGAATACCATAGAATTTCAACCTTAAACAGATTTAAAATAAAACGTACACAAAACAACAATTTTTTTGTCTTGTTGACTTTGATACTCTCTGCTAGAAGAATACGTTACCTTTCCTTGACTTCATGAGCGTCAAAGTTGGACGGTACTTTATCAAGCATCTCCCTGGTTTGTCTATAGACGGAAGCTTCCCGAGTTTCGCCACCACCCCCGCCGGACTCCTTCGGCTGGATTGAGAGAATCGTGTCCAATAAAGTTTGTGTCTTGTTTCGCTGGTAACTGAAATGACAACACGATGTATGATACAATGTTATCTGGATTGTGATTTTTAAGAATTAACCTTAATCAGTCACAATTGATCCATTTTGGTACGTAAAACGGTATCTCTCGTCGATTAGTAACGACCTACTTGAACGGGACGTAGATGATTTTGTGTGAATCACTAGCACGGATAATATTGTATCCTGTCTTCTTCTTATCGTGTCGACTTCAAATTCTGAACAAAGTCACTAAATAGTAGCTTGCCAGAATCGGGCAACCGATACTGCACCGTCGCTAGCGGTCATTAGCTCCTCCTGCGTGCAGGTGTTAGGGCACGCAGGGCACGATGTGAGAAGGGCCAACGTTTGTGGAGCTCCACACAAGCAAGTCACATTTTGCGCATCCCCACCTGACCATGTTGTCCTTACTGCGACCGACCTGGATTCGAAGTCGGTTTAAAGAGACTTCCAGGTCGCCCAAGGCAAGTCATGTCCAAGCGGGAGGCTCTCAGACGGCGACACAAATGGAGTTGGGAGGGACACTATTTCTCGCCATGGAGTACACCTCGCTTGCGCTGGGCCAGTATTCGGTGGGTCGACACACTTCATAAAGCTGCGTCGGCTTGGCAGCCTTTGCGGCGCAGGAATGAAGCCATGCATGGGATGTCATGTGTCGTCCACCATTTTGGCTCTCTCTGAGGAACCTGCCACAGCCCTGCGGACATCTGGGGGCTCTATGCCAGCCAGTGGATAAAGCAACTGTACCGGAGACGGTTTCAAGCAAACCAGTTATAATCCGACACGATTCGTTTAGTGCCGTATCCACCAGCTTGGCGTGGGCAGATCGGCCCCTCATCCTTAAAATACTGATTTTACTGACCATTTTTCGAAAAATCAGACTTTTACTGACCTAAGCCAAAAAAACTGACTCTTACTGACTTTACTGAACATTTTCCACACCTGTTTCTATGTTGCGTGCCGATTTTTTTTTTAATATTTTTTCAGATAGTCTTTTTGCCACTTAATGGTGCCGGTTACAGTTTAAAAGTCCAATTGATAATTACTCCCCACCCCTCCTAACAAAACTCCGTAAAATGACTGGGCCTGGTCTGATCATCCTCACGATTTTTAAATCATTAGCACATTAAGGAGTATGCCATAAAGTTACTATTATTACAGGAATAGAGAAACAGACAGCTGAGTGAGCGAGATGTACCTAGCGGCACTGCTGTATAATAGAAAGAGATACGTGACGGGAGGCAAAAGAACCGTTTTTGGGAACTTATCGGGAGCGTAAAAATTCGAGCTCTGTGAATAATATTGTGAATCTGAAGACTTTCTACGAAAATCGTATCTTCTCTTTGAAAGGCTAAAGTCCATAAAACTAAACCACTATCGTTTCAGAGAACTTAAAGATCGTTAAATCTTTCCGCGAAGTTATCTCGACGCCTTTTAGTTACGAAAAGTGAAATCGAAGATAATTTTGTGAAACACTATTACAGAGCTCGAAGAAGGTGGCGGGACGAAATCGACGGCTTCTTGAGGAACTGGCCTAACGAAGCGCAAAGCCGGGATGCATGGAGAGAACGGAGGGAGGCCTTTGCCCAACAATGGGACAGCGACAGCTGATAGAATAATATAATAATTTCATTAAAATATCCACGATTTCACGTTTGATTCAGAATTATACACAGAACTCGAATTTTTACCTTATTGCCGATAAGTTCCCAAAAACGGTTTGACAACTCATGTCAGTTCCTCTACTCCTGTAAGGTATTGTCTGTGGGTATAGTAACTTTCTGGAGTATACTTAAGGATGTAAGAATCTCACGTGATATCAGCATTGGTATGAAGTCCATAAGCTTGTGGAGGGTCAACAGTCCTCATCTTGTCGATCTCCTCGAGGTACTCGGGTATGTTCCTGAACTTCAAGATGCCGTAGCCCTTGTAGAACTGGAAGTCCTCGTTGAAGAGCTGGTCGGAGAGCCAGACGCGGGTGAAGCAAACGAGCAGGCGGGTGTCGTAGTCATCCGTGACCCGCCCGCCGTACTGCACGGCTGATACCATGTAACTGTTCAAACGATTATCATCAACCACTTTGACAGTGACATTTTGAACGCTGTTTACTGTCGGGTTTACCCGACCGTAGGTATTTGATTTAAGGGTTGTTTCACACGTACCACAACCACACCATAACTACAACCACAACACTTGGGCGGCCGCATATTTTGTTATTGAAAATGAATAGTAGAATTTACCGTTTATTCCTGATTTTTTCCTCGTTTGTTCAGTCGACTAACTATTGCGATTTTTTCTCGCTTCTTTAGTCGACTGAACTACTGAGATTTTTTTTCTCACTAGTCCGGTTGTAAATGAACCTACTTAGGTTAACTTCTTTGACTATAAAGGTAAACTTATACCTTAGATCAAAATAAAATGAATGCGCTTTAGGCCCCTAAAGCGCATTTGTTTGAAAAACAGAAAGAAGGTGCCGGCGCGCACTTTGTCTGTCATCTACGTACCTACGCATTTGAAGTATATCTGACATTCCTACAAAGTAATATCAATATTTACTAGCAATTGTTTTAATTTAAACTTATTTTTCTCGTTTGAAATGTTCGCGTACCTAATCCATTCATTTTACTTTGATCGAAGTTTTTGCACCTGGCTTCTACCTGTGGATTCTCAATTAAATGTTCATTTATTTATTATTATTTTTTTATAGATTTTTCTAAAAAAAAGGGACATTTCACTCTATACATTTTTAAAGGCTTGGTAACTTTTTCGAGTATTAAATGGCAACACTGTCAGTCAAATAAACAGGTGGACCGATTTCGATGGGTTTTTTAGTAATCGAAAGCAACAAAAGGTTTTAACAGAACTGAAGGTTCCTATAAAATTTGATGTTGCCGTTTCCTATGTTAAATAAGGCATTTAAAAATTATTATTGAGGCGCTGGTATACCTACTTATTTACGGATACCAAATCATACTTGTCCAAATCGGTTTAACATACAGTACCAAATAAAATATACATCCGCATTAAAAACATTGCTTTTGGCTTTGTGTCGGTTAAAAACTAGTTCAAGCTTCTACGCAAAACGCAGAAGCTTAAGCTAGTTGCATCGTATGTGTTAATCTCAAGCTGTAAACAAGTTTTGTTAGGACCTATAAATTTCATATTAAGCCTTACCGCACTGTAGTCCAACTGATTGACTGTCCAGGCTCTAAATCATCCAAATGATTCTGCACAAACAAACAAGAGGACAACCAGTCGGCGGAATTGAACTCATAGGGAATGTTCCAGCCAAGAGGGCCGAACTTTCTTCTCTCTTGGACGACGGTGTGCAGGAAGGATATGGTGAATATGAGAGGGAGGTAGAATGGACTGTCACTGTAGTCCAGGAAATCTTGACTCATGGAGTCATAGGTTCTCATTAAGCCGGCTTTGATTCCTGTTGAAATCCTGTTCCTATTAAAACTGTTGTGGTACATTAAAAATGGAGCAATTAAAAGTAAAAGGATGTTGACCTACCAGATGGTGGTTCACAAGTATATTTGATTGACATCTGCAATAGGGTTATAGGGAATCTTGGATGCACTTCTGTTGTTATCCACAACCTAAAAAGAGTTAATAATATTAATCACAAGCCAACGAAAATAATGTATTTATACCACGGTTAAAAAAACTATAAAAAGCAAATATTGAGACAATGAGAGATACATTCGAAATATTTGCATACATATAATAAATGTTATTTACCTAAATGTTTCGTGAATTGCCTCGGGATCTTTTTCTAATTCAGCAAACTGTTCCATAATTTCCACCATATATTCCAAGCCCAAATGACAATTTTGTAGAAGCACCCATATACCCTATGTGAATAAATAATAAAAATTACAAAATTACAATCTTCTTCTATCGAGTCGATGGCATGTCATTTTATATTTTTCCAGCCCAGTATTTTGCCACGCGGATAGCACTACCAGCAGCGTCCATAAGCTCCATTCGCGTGCAAGTTTGCGGGCAGGAAGGGCAAGATATGAGATGGGCCATAGTCTGAGGGGCAATACCATACTCACACCTCAGGTCTGATCCATCGATAAAACCCCATTTGGACAGGTTCTCCTTACTCCGGCCGACTTGAGTTCGGAGCCTGTTTAAAGACCTCCAAATCGGCCTGGGCAGTTCATGTCCTGGGGGAAGGCTTTCCGAGGGGGGGACAAACGGGTCGGGTAGCGTACTCTTTCTTCGCCAGAGGTCACATCTAGCTCGAGGACCATTACCAATACCTTGTATAGGGTGGACACACTTCAGGAAGTTTTTGCGGCTCTTGAGCCTTTGAGGTACTGTGGAGTATCTGAACATAGGATGCCATGGATCAACCTCGAGTTTTGCTCTTTCAATTGAGCTCGCAACGGCCCTGCGGACCTCTGGTGGCGCAATCCCAGCCAATGGATAGAGCATTTGTACCGGAGTCGGTTTGAGGCAGCCTGTAATGATTCGACAGGTTTCATTTAATGCTGTATCCACGAGCTTTGTGTGGGCGGAATGACTCCATACCGGGCAGGCGTATTCGCCTGCGGAGTAACAGAGAGCCAGTCCAGTAGTCCGCAGAACTTGAGGCGAAGCTCCCCATTTGGTGATGGTCAGTTTCTGCAAGAGGTTGTTGCGAGCAAACACCTTCTGCTTGACGCTCTCGCAGTTTTTCTTGAAAGTCAGCGTTCTGTCCAATGTAATGCCGAGGTATTTGGGGTAGCTGCTGTGAGTAATCGGCACCCCTCGCCACGAGATGTTAAGTTTGCGATCAGCTTGTCTATTGCGTAGATGGAATACGCATGATTGAGTTTTGGTTGGGTTAGGTTTTAAGACATTGCTGTCATAGTAGGCACTAAGCAGTTCAAGTGCCGTACTAAGGTTTGCCTCAATTTTCTCAAAGGATGTATCCTGGCATGTAAGAGCTAGATCGTCAGCGTACAGGAATCGTGACGTATTTGGGCAATAATAATGACAAAATTACAATAATAATGAATAGGTAACTAGTACAAAAATGTATTATTTGGCAAAACGCTAACTTTAAGTGCTTTCTTGAGCAACAGAAAAAAATATATAATTTATAATACAGTCAGGATGACAGGGTAAACAGTTGCATTACTTTAGGGGATAATTGTACCCACGACACTGAACATCTTTCCGTAAGAAACCGTCCTACCTAATAAACTGACGGATTTTTAAAGGGATGACAAGACCATGGAACTGAAGCTGAACAACTTTCTCTATGGGGCCAACGTCGAAGTAGCTATAACAAATCAGCTGTCTCATACATTTAGGTTGAGTATAATCACTTGTGAGCACATGTTTAAGGAGGACGCATATTTATCCGCGGTGAACGAGCCGAAGGAGGCGAAAGAATCTAATTTTAGAATTCTTTGCATGCAATTCTATGACACCTCGCACTCTTTACCACGGCTTAATCATTGATTGGGAAGGCACTAGCTCCTAGGGTTCAGGCATCTAGATTAGGAGCTAGGGTTTTCAATGTTCTGTTATTACTGAGACTTAATAAAACAATTTTTAATTAATTTAATCACAAAGACAGTTAACTCACCTCCTTGAGTCCGCGGTCGACCAGTTTCCTAGCATGCACCTCCTGGCCTTGGCCCATGGATATGGCAGAACATATACACTCCATGCGCTTGGCGGTAGTCTCGATGGACGGTGTAGGATCTGAGCCCATGGCCAGGAAGCCAATCAGTGGGACTAGGGGACGCGACTCAAGAACCATTTGCTAAGGAAAGAGAATACGATGTTGTTACAACGAAGACACTTTCTTAGAGATTCGCTTTAAGAGGCTATGTAAAAAAAATGGGATTCTTCAAAGCGTCATATATCATGAAGTACTAACAGTAGGAGTAAGATTAGCGGATATGTGTAAATTGGACATATAATTGAAGTTTTGATTAGAGCCAAAACATTTTCTCGATAGAAAAACAAGCCAAAGTAGCCTCCGTCTTTATCGATAAACGCTTGGAACTGCTTAACGGTGAATAATAGAAACACGAGACTTGATTTAAAAAAAAAGAGATTGATATTTTATAAATTTTGATTAGAGCAGAATTGAACTTACATAAATAGTACAATCACAATAAATAAAGTTTGTTTTACGCTTGCGTCGTTTCAGGCGCGCGCGCCGCCCCATCTCTTTCTCTGGCATCAGGCAGTAATATAAGCTATCACACGCCCATTTCGCTTCAATTATTTTTCGACATAGGCGCTTAATTAGGCTGCTATTACATCAAAGCGGAGACCAAAACATTATAATTATGTACCCACACTCAGCGGGACCCCGTGTCCTAGAACGTTGCGAGTGTGCCTGTGATTTAGTACCAAATTTGTTCTATCGAATCCTATAAGAATTAAAATTTGTTCCGTTAAAATCTTTCGACTAATTTCTTTATATAAGGTCTAACAAAATTAGCTGAAAAAATTTTAAAGAGATGCTTAGACCATCAAACTGAACAACTTTCTCTATGGGACCAATATAGAAATCGCGAAAAAAAATCCGCTGTCCCATACATTTAGGTCGTGTACGATTGTATGGAACAGCTGATGTTTTTTTTTCGATTTCGATATTGGTCCCATAGAGAAAGTTGTTCAGTTTGATGGTCTGATCATTCCCTTAAAATAGTTTCAGCTAGTTTTGTTAGACCTTATATATGGACTGGTTACGCGTGTCATTCTACTCACAAACATTTCTGCGGGTAACATGAAATCCGCAACTTTGGATTTTATTCCCCATATCTTTAGATTAAGCCAACCTCCAGTAATGGAGAGGAACCCGAAGAAGAAGAAGATCTTTAGATTCTAATTTTGAATGTTAAAAATAGTGAAAAGTAGTCTCGTGTGAACCCCAAACGTCATAAGTTCGTACTTATTGTTTCGCCATTACAGGCTGTCTCGTTTAGTGATAAAATAAATGGGGGATATAAAATTTAATGTAAATGCACATGATCAATTGTTCTCATACCGTGGCAGAGGGGAAATGCTACCTCAAGGTCAGTCTTTATAATAAATAGTCAAAGGTTAAAATGGAAGAAGCACTTTTTATTTATAAAGCACAAGAACTCCAAATAGGTGTCAAATATTACATTCTGTGTTCATTGTGTTCTACATTCTTTTATTACGTTGTAAGTAAAAACAGTGTCCTAGCGTCTACAAAAAAAAAATAGCAGGGTTTGAAAAATAACGAATTTTTCACTGCCAAGCCATTATCGACTTTGCTTGCATTGATATAACATTGAAAATCAATTGACACAACTTTCGCCTCAAGTGGTTTCGATGCTCTCCAGGACTAATAATTGTGCGCCCCCGGCTCTTAAGAAACAAATAATTCAGTAGAACTAATCAGAGGGAAGCGATTGGTATAACTCTTAAGTTCCCCAGCACTAAAATAAAAAAGTGTCCCGCTGGCTGGAGGTTCTCTCAAACCATTTTATTTTTGAAATTACATACGCTAGAACACTGTTTTCATTTAGAACGTAATCAAGTAAAGTAGAACCAAAGTTCAACACCCATTTGGAGCTCCAGTGTCTTAGAAATAAAAAGGTTCCCGCAGGCTGGAGGTTTTTTTCAAACCAATGCCCTTCTTCCATTTTAACGGAACAAATTTTAATTCTGATTAGATTCGATAGAATTTAAAAATTAGAAATTAGGTACTAAATGCCAGACATACTCGCATCATTCTAGGACACGGGGTCCCGCTGAGTGTAGGTAGGTACATTAAACATTATACCCATAACACATTATACAAACTTAATGTACATTTTAAGTTAGCAGAATGGAAATAACTTTGCTTTTGGTGCGCTACAATCGACTAACATTTAATGTTAATGTTGCAAGTACAAAAATAAGTTCCAATTACTTATTATTATTTTCTGGTTAGGCGTTGCTTTTTCTCGTAAAGACCAATATATTATGTTGGGTTTGTAATAATATAAATACCTCCTAGTTGCATTTGAAAGAATTGAAATATGGTATTATGTTATGTTTATATAATGAAAAATAAATACCTCGTAATTAACTATAACAGCTTCCGAAAATCGCTGTCCCATTGAATGTATGACATATTTTCTGTAAAATAATAGGTAATGAACGAGGTTAGAAAATATTTAAAAATCGTATTTAGAACAATAGCGAGGTGAAATATTCAACTTACAAACTTTGTGCCAGAGTCCTGTCAGGACACCAGGAACGCACCACCAGCAGTTTTCTGAATACATCCAGATTATGATATCCATCTGGTAGAGGCTCATCTTCTGGTGCTTCCTTGTCAAACCTACGAAAAGAAGAGTAAAAGCCTGAACACAAAAATAAAATAGAAAACTTTGATATTTTTAATGACATTTCAAGCACAAAACTTTGTTCCAATGATTGTCCGCTACATGTCGAGGTATTTTAATTCAGGCTTCAGATCAGGCTTTACTTATATTAGGTACGGGCGTTAACCCGCGACTTCGTCCGCACAAATTATATACCAGATTTTAAGTCAGATCATAAGCTATCAAACAAAAAAAGTTTCATCAAAATCGGTTCAGTAGTTTTTGCGTGATACTCGATCAAACAAACAAACAAACAAACAAACACCCAAACAAACAGACAGACAAAAAATCCAAAAATTGGTGAAATGGAATCAGGGACATCTAAAAACCATATCGTAACTTTTTTTTTGTTAATATCTTCAATGTACAGACAAACTTCCTGTTACAGTTTTATAATAGTAATAGATATCTAAAGGGCATAACATAAACACCCTAGTAATACTTAAGGGGGTGCTTCACGCTCAGTTGCAGAAACGCACATTAAAGTTAATCCTCCATTAAATCTTTTGCTGTCACTTTTTATCTTGTTGACGTAGAAAAAACTAGCAAGAGATTTAATGGAGGATTAACTCTAATGAGCGTTTCTGCAACTGAGTGTCAGACCATCAAACTGAAAAACTTTCAGTATGGAGCCAACACCATAAAATAAAACATTATTTTATCTTGGAAAGTTCGAATTATGCTTTTCATAATTTAACGGCTGCTATTTCTAATTGATATTTACTAACACCACAGATAATTTATATTATCATTTAGTATTATTACTATACTAATTATTCGACACGATTCTAATTATAGCCTAGTCATTTTACGGAGTTTTGTTAGGCGGGGTAGGTAGTAATTACTAATTGGACCTTTAAACTTTAACCGGAACCATTAAGTGACATAAGGATTATCTTAAAGCATATTAAAAAAAATCGCTGTGCAACATAGAAATCAAAATTATGTGTCCCAGAAGGATTTTAAATTATTAATATTAATACCAATGCACTCATATGACTTAGATTTAAAAATATAAATTATTTTTGAGCAATAAAATTGGCAATGAAATTTAAAAAATGATGTATTTATTAGAAAATACGAATGTATTTTTCAAAACCTTCTAAGTAGACAAAAATATTCACACCATGTTTGTAGTATGTATAATGGTAAAGCCTTAAATATGTGCAAAAAAAAATTTACCATCAGGTTTTTTAGAACGAGATAATAGCTAAATTTTAAAATTGGAACTGTTGCTGACGTGATTTTTTTTATTTTTGGTACATTTCTATGCTCCAATTGGCTCTTCAATATTATACCGAAAAAAATATCAATTACTAATTAGTCCCGGCTCAAACCGTAAAATGACTGGGCTATTATTGTTATGGGCAAACACGGTTAGAATGGTACAATAAGATCTTCCCCGAAAAATAGTACTGCTGAGTGTACTTTAGACAACATATTTAAATGAAAATTGAAAGCAAATCTCACCAAGCCTTCCAGCCTTTCTCGTTGTTGATGACCTGCTCAAGTATGTTGGTGAACTGCCTAAGACCTGCCAGTTGTACCAAGTTCAGCCAAGACATTACGGTGACCCATTTGTATGGTATCGGCGGACACGCGTTTAGATCCAATGCGGCGCCGCCTTAACATGCAAGTTAATTAACAATAGGTGAATATTATAGTTTATCAATTATCATCATCATCAGCAGCCCGGTAAACCCCACTGCTGGGTATAGGCCTACTACTTGGATAAGTTATATGTCAAGATTGACAGTCGAAGCTACAAAAACGTAGAAATAAATTGTAACCAGTATTGGCGTCTAAACCCTATCCATATACACGCACACAGACATAATTAGTATGGCGCCTCACGCACACCAACCTAAGAAAGTTGGCCCCTTTTGTTTTATACGGTAGAAGCATGAGGCTCTTTCTAGACATATACTTTTTCTAAGGCCTACTAGTTACGCAGAATTATTAGCGCTGTTGTATTAGTATATCAATGATTGTCATCATCATTACCCATATAAATGTCACTGCTGAAAATGGGCGAACAAGGACAAAATTTGCTGGCGATACGTACTTTTGATCGATCACGTACCTGTTTCGATGGACATAGTGATTAGGTATGAAAACCTCAGATTATTCAAGAAATAATAAATTCGATATTAGAGATTTATAATAAATTATTCTTATATCACACAGGACAAGACAGGTTTATGATGATGATATCAAAAGAAAGCTATCTGAAATTACGATAATAGCACCACTTTACCATTTTGTTCTGTTCAATATGTGAACTGTAAATAATTAGACGAAACAGGAAATTACGTATTAAACCCGTATATGCAGCAATTACTGCAGGTCTTTCTTTGGTAAACTTTAAATCGAGTAATGGAATGGCTCTATTTTGGCCCACGACCAAATGAGAAAATAACGCTCACTTTTGGGCATTATGCCTATCTAAACTATTAACGGAAAAGAAATTCTACTTTGTGAATGAAAATATAATTATGTAGCGTACCTTTGATAAGTGTCTGAAATTCTTCAAAAGTGATATACTCTTTTTGTATGTCAATTTTTAAAGTCAACAGTATGGTAAACAAATATTTGTGTTCTTCGTAAAATCCCCGGCTTATATACTTGAAAACGTCATACGTCTGCAAAGAGAAGACAACAGATTGCCATAGTTTGCATCTTATTTAGACAGCATAAAGAACTTCTGCTTTAAAATGACAAAACACGCCAGTTATACAGGGTGTAAGTGACAGCCTAGCAAATACTGAAACGGTGAACTCAGACCATCGAATCGAACAACTTTCACTATGGAGCCTTCCTCAGGAAACGCGAAAAAAAATCAGCAGTCCGATACATTTTAGTCGGGTAGGTACAGCAGTTTTGTATGGGACAGCTGATTTTTGTCGCGTTCCAGGTAGGCTCCTAAGTGAAAGTTGTTCAGTTTGATGGTCTGAGTTCACCGTTTCAGTATTTGCTAGTTTGTCACTTACACGCTGTATAGAATGATGTTTTGGTTGGAATAAAAAAGACAAGTGGGCTAGGTGGCGAAATTGGATAACGCAATTCCCTGGTTTGGAAGAGTGCGGGTTTAATTTGATTCGAAATAGCACAACATGGCTGTAACATGTTTAAAATCAATAATATTTGAAAAAAAAAACATATCGCAAAATTACTGAATGAGTTTCGGAACAGATAACTAACCAGATATTCAATAATATATCCCAGCCGCCTGGACGTAATAGGACTAGGCGGTGACCTCTGCAAAGAAATGTCGAATCTCTCCAAGAACTGCGCGAGTGACGTCTGGTACATGTTGCAGACGAGAGACATGTTGCACACGAGGAAGTACAGCACGGAGCCGCGGGTCGCCACCGGCCGGAACTCTTCTCGGGCCGTGTTGATCTTCAGCTCTGTCTCTTTTGCGATATCTAGTTTTTCTTTTACCTGTTTGAAATAACGATATTTTATATTTACTAAATATTCTCGTGGCTCACATCACACCATAGGCGCGTGAAGAACCTAATCGAACCACCAGGGGAAAAATCCAGGCCCGGAATCCATCAAAGCGGACCCGTGCAAAATCAACCAATCATCAATTATTAGTTAGTTGACAAATTAAATTAAATAGCCTTGTATTGGTAACAACTTCTAATTACCTCCAAATAAGAGGATTGCGCAACATCCACCAAATCTGTTAGTTTTAAGGATGTAAAGAAAATGTTGAAACTATTTTTTGTGTAAAATAAGTTTTAAAACCAATCGAATCGCTCAATTTTCATCGCTTTTCAGAATTATGGTTTTTAATTGGTTGATCTTACAAATCTCTGCTCCAATCATCTTTCAGACTACACAGTCGAACTTAATATGCTAACGCTTTTTTAAGAGGCTGATAAGTCCATCAAACTGAACAACCGACCGTCAAGCATAATATTAAGGACCCTATACAAGCGATCGAATCATCGTGACCTAACCGTAAAAATTAAAGTACATAAGCATAGTACGTACGCAAGCATATATATAGTACTCCCTGAGAAAGCCATTAAAATATTCAGAAGATCCACATTTCAGTAGCAGTAACCAAAATCTGCCTAGTGTGGCAGGTAGTGAGGTCATGGACTTAACAATAAAGGGGTTTGAAAACTTTTGTCATAGTCCCGAACGAACGATTGATTTCTTACTTTTCAAACGCTTTTGTAATAAATAAAATACTATATCTGCAAACCTCC
Source organism: Agonopterix arenella (assembly GCA_927399405.1). Lineage (NCBI taxonomy): Eukaryota > Metazoa > Arthropoda > Insecta > Lepidoptera > Depressariidae > Agonopterix > Agonopterix arenella. The sequence continues at coordinate 14,226,668 of OV656691.1, read as the reverse complement.
GTAGCAGTACTCTTAGTGACATTCAGCACTTGAATGAGAGAAACATCTTCAACAAGAGATCCTTGAATCGTTGTCAATTTATGAAGCAGGTTAGCTTCTAGCTCTTGCATTTTGCGACGATTGGCCGTCACATCCATGATTAGCTGGGTACGTTCTGCCTCCATTTCTGCCTTCTCCGTTAAGATCACTCGCCCTAACAGTTGGTCCTCCAAACCTGAATTAAAAAAAATACTAATTAATTGTCATGACTAGTTTTTGATTACAGCGACTATTTATGGTTGAGACACATTGACCGATGGCGAACGCGACGGCAACGAACCCCAGGATGTTGGGTTACCAAATTGAAAATTTTAGGCTGTACGCTTGAATTATTTCACAATAGTTGTTTCTAATCACATCCAAGTCGTGGACAGACATAGAACTAAAAATGACGGAGGCACAGGTTGCGTCGTTAAATAGCAACGAAAAACATACCTTGCATGGTGACAGTAAAGTCTATAATGGAAGTTCGCGCCGAGATCTCAGGAGTATAAGCAGGATTAGGAAGTTTCGTGGTTATGTATATCTTATGGCCGGCAGTTACATCTACTTCTTTATCGCCTAGTTTTACCTGAAAATGTCTCAATATTGTATCCCATCCGAAACTAGTGATCAAGTATCTAGTATATCTCTAATCAATAAAACAAAGTATAGCTACTTTGAGCCATACGAGCAATGTAATACTTTGATCCGAGTCTATCCACATTATTTTTGTCTCTCCACTTACTAAACAACGCAATGGATTTCGATACGGTTTTAACTGCCATGCCATTAAGAGAATTTCTTCCAGAAGGTTAATGTGCGTAATATATGTACGTATAAACTATAGATCTCAGTCCCACCCAGGCGAAGTTGGGACGGGCTAGTATAAAGAACGGGCTAGTACTGAAGTATAAATCATAATTATATACTTTGAACGAAGAGCCAATCTTGATATAATTCTTTTCTAAAATATTGTCGAGCGCTGGATCTAATTCTTCTGCAACATCTTCTATCAACATCGGCCTGCCTTGGGAAACGCAATCTTCCACGTGATTTCTGCAATTTTCAAGTCAGCAGTTTAATATTCTGAATTGCGGAATGTAACTTATTTCCGGTTCTATTTCAGACTAGCTTTTGCCCGCGATTTCGTTCGCGTATCAAAATATTATATAGGGTATGTTACTCAGAAATAGTGTAGCTTTATATAACTGAAATAATTTTAACAATCGGTTCAGTAGTTCCAGAGATTACCCCCTACATGCAAATCAACAAATATGCATCTTTATAACATTACTAGCTGTTGCATGGCATGCGTTGCAAAGCCCCTTTTTTCCCGACACACTTGGCCGTTTTTTTCCATAGCTTATGTTCATCACGGATAATGTACCATTCGAAATAGTGAAAGAATTATTCAGATCGGTCCTGTAGTTTCGGAGCCTATTCAATACAAACAAACAAAAAATCAAATCTTTCCTCTTTTTAATATTAGTGTAGACTTCTCAATCTATAGATTGTCAGTGTAAATAATTTAGAAAGGAAAAGCTAGTGAGTCTTAGTTTGTTAGTTAAGCAGTGACTAGCTTTTGTTCTAATCGAAAAGCTAGTCTGATTTATACTAATAATAAATACTGATCCCTGCGTGAAATATCCCCAAGATTTCAATTATATCTAAAGCGGTTTCAAGAGCACACAGAAAAGAATCGATAAGGTAAATATTTGTACCAAAGAATACAGTAATATCAACACGCACCTGAAATATTTATGATTAAGAGTAGTGACAATAAGAGTATTAAATTTCTCCATGTTCTTGATCCATATCTTGCCCTGTGTCTGGGGGTCTATGAGCAGCGGGAAGCGTGCTGCTTTAGTTACTATGATACCGTTCTGTATCGACAGCTCGTCAGTTGGCAGACCACACAAGTTCCACTCTCCTATCTATTGAGATACGTTGAACATTTTATGTGTTTAATAAAGAATAGGGTTGATGTCTCATCCAATGAGCACGCATTATGATGGATAAAGATGTAGATAACATACGAAACAAGATAAAGAAAACATTAAACAAGTAGCAAAAATGTACAGGTTTTTCTAATCACAAGGAGAAACAAAGTTTTTTTGTGTTAGGTACACAAAACGTGACCAGCTCAAACAGTGTTTAAAAAAACAAAGCCTAGTGTACAATTTTGTTGGATGTTTTAAAAAAACGATCGCTGAAGACCCATGCTTAAAGGGGATTTAATTCGGAGCGCGCTCCATACAAACGAAGTCTGGTTATATTTTCAATAATAACAATAAATAAAATAATAAGTAAACAATTAATAAAATAACGCTACACTCACATTTTTAGTGTTTTTTAGCAGGAATGCTATTTTTAATAATATGATTAAATATAAAAAGTAATGAAATGTCGATGACGTCACTTGTGGGTATTTAGTACAATTTTTCATACATCTCGCGCGTTTTGACGTTCGATAAAAAGTTGCTAATTTGACTAAATTGTCCGATCCTCTATTTAAAGTCAATGATTTTTTTCAGAAACAATCTAGAAAGTAAATAGGAGTCATTTTTTCGTTAAAATGTTTGAGTTACAGTGCTTCAGAACTTACATTAATCCTAGCATTGAAGCTGTATATTTTAACGAAAATCTGACTCATATAAGCATAGAGATCAGTTTCTAGAATGTTTCTGAAAAAAATCATTGACTTCAATTGGTTATAATATTGAAACTACGACCAAACATCGTTTGTATGCAGCGCGCATTAGCACATGATCACTACATAGTATAAAACAAAGTCGCTTCCTGCTGTCTGTCTGTCCCTATGTATGCTTAGATCTTTAAAACTACGCAACGGATTTTGATGTGATTTTTTTAAATAGATAGGAATAGGAAGAGGAAGGTTTATATATCAGCATTGCACCCGTGCGAAGCCGGGGCGGGTCGCTAGTTAGGAATAAACTTCTCTAAGTGGTGCGTACGGATCGTGGATGCAGAGTTAGTCATAAAAAAAGTAAAGAATTGTTATAACATACCGTTGCTGTGTCAGTCAGCGACTCCGTAATGTTCATATTCATAGAGACAGGTATTTTCCTCTTAAGCAGTTCATTGAGCCAAGTGCTAACCAACAAATTTCTGAATTCTTGATTGAACGGTCCCGAATACGATAAAAATCTGAAAATAACAATTAAGCTCATCTAGCCGATTGGTCAGGGCACTTGTGCCCTTATCCTTTTACCATCCATTTATCTAAAACGTATCTATAATAGAGCACGTTTTTGCACATAAATATGTGTTAAGAATGTGACGTGTAATCCGAAACTAAAAGGATTTATTTATTAGTTTTATTTTTATTTTATTGGAAAACCAACAACAATATAATAAAAAAGAAAAAAAAGAAAGAAAAAAAATAGATTCTACCACATCGATATAGTCAGAACCCTTGGAGGCTGGCACTGTGATTAATTCCTTGCACGATGGATACTTACCCGACTAATAGAAGAATATCTCCAACAAGCCGCTCGATCTCAGACTTAAAGAGCGCGGACTGTTCAGTCCAGCGTATCCTTTCTCCGCTCAAACCATTGATAAGCGCGGTAGCAGCGTCCATCTTCTGTTGGCATTTTGCCGCGTCATCCAATACCGCTTGCTTTAACGTCATTGCATCGTCGAATTGCTTTTGTACTTGTGCTAGCTCACGCTGTAAATATTATAAATATAATTTTCGATTTATTGCGTACGAAAAACGATTTATTAATTGTATTTGTTCTGCTTAATGTTTCTTTTATACAAAATTCAAATAGTTGCCTACAGCTAAAAGTATACAGGCGTTCAATACATTTCTCACAAGACATCCATACTTGCCTTACACGCAAGGGGTGCGTAGCAGGGACCTATACTTCGTTCCAAATAAGGACGACAAGATTTTCCGATTCCAATTTAGATTTCTGGCCAATTCTGATAACCAAATGTAATTTATTTATCAGATATATCCGACATATCGTGGACGGTACAAAAACTGTTCTAAGAATAAAGTTTCAAATCTATGTTTTTGTAATGCTAAATAGCCTTAAACTTAGATTACCTACTACAAGTAGTGTACAAACACGAGCGGCAAATTCAGAGAGCGAAAAATGAAAAATGAAACTAAAAATTAAAATTTGTTTATTTTTTTTTATGGAAAGGGGGGCCCAGACAAATTTTTTAGATGATGCTTACACTAAAAGCTGCAGCTGACCTCACTCGTATATGTCATTGTTAATAAACGATAATATCACCTCTTTAGCAGCCAACTGCGCTTCAGCAGCGTCCAGCTCACGCTTGGCCGCCTGGTACTTGCCCTGCATTACAGCCAAGTTAGCTTTCAGAGGCAATACATCCTTATTTACGGAATAGAACAGAGCCATCGCAATGGTCCACGAGATCAGGCCGGCAACGTTACCGCAAGCAAGTTTGGCTGCTTCGAATGTGTATTGTCTAAAAGATTTTAACATTGTTTCAGTATTATTGATAAGTACCTGGGCGATCGTGCTTTGCCCAGCGCCTTCCAACTTAATCTAGAAAAATTTCATGCCTGAGAAAATCTATTTTCACACAAAAATTATTACTTATCTTCTAATATTGTTATATTGATATTACAGTAGGCTGAAATGTATGCGACCTGGCTTGACAGTCAGATAGCATGCACACTTCGGCTTACTGCAATATCAGCATAGATGGCACTGGCATAAATGCGATGTAAGGTCTGAATTCCGAATGTATGTAAAATATCGGAATTCCGAATCAGGATTACGATTTCGTATGGATTTCCCCCGTCCATAATTTGGTACCTATGTCAAGTTTTTTTTTGGTCTTCATTTTATATTTTTAACTCCCGACGCAAAAATAGGGGTGTTTTAAGTTTAACGCCTATGTCGGTCTGTCTGTTTGGGCTTGTTTTTCTGTCTGTCTGTCTGTAGGTCTGCATGTCTGTGGTATCGTGGCTCCCATACGAGTGGCCCGATTTCGATGCGGTTTTTTTTAATATAAAGCGAGAGCGAGAGTGTTCTTAGCTTTTTTTCATGAAAATCGGTTCAGTAGTTTCATGTATCTTTAAAAACGATGTTATAACATTACATTACAAATTAAAAAAACCCCCAAAGCCAAAACAAACATTTAAAAAAAATCGGTCACCCTATTATTAATTATTATTTATGGAAGCAAATATATGTTTTACTTCTTAACTCTCTTTAAGATATTGTAGGTCAAATAATGTGTCGGAGACTGCAAGTGGTTGTAAAAAAATCAATGGTTATTTCTTAGCGGTCCCCTACGCATTAATTGAACTAAAATATCTAAAACATACCTACATTTGCTCACATCAAGAAACCGACCAATAGTGACCGAATTATTTTTTAGTTTTTAAATGTTTGTTTTTTAAATAAATAGAGTGCGGTGTCGTAGGGTAGGTTTTGTCCAATTATGGAACAAAACTCCCATAGAAACTGTCAAAAGTAGGGCGTACCCCTATCTTGGGCGAGTCCGACACGGTCTTGGCCGGTGTTATGACAATACTTATGCTGACTGCTTGATTGCTTGCTTTTATGTAAGTAATAATATAAATGATTAAGCAAGATAGTTAAAAAGTCTCATAATCAATAATAACAAGATCTTACGGGAAGCCGAAATAAGGTTGCAATAAATCGACCATCTCAGCATTAATTTCATCCTTCGGATAATTCTTTAAGTTATTCAAAAATCTTGCATCCGCCATAACCTATATATACAAAAATACATATTTAAGCCGTTGATATCTTATATACAGGGTTTAAGGAAAAGTATCATTAACCTTTTAACCACATACTCTACCCATCAAACTAAACAACTTTTACTATGGGGGCAAACCTGTCAGAACAAAAAAAATCTGCTATTCCATACGATTAAGTCGGGTAGGTATTGCAGTTTAGTGTGGAACAGCTGACTTATTTTATTGCGCTGACAGTGTTGCTCTCGTATAAAGGTTAAGGCTGCACCGAGCCTATTGTCCTGCCCACAATCGTATTTTTTTATTTCTTAACAATTAAACAATATTTCCAAAAATCAAGAATGTCACATTGTAGTCATTGCAGATTTTCAATTTATCGGGTCTCAGCGGATTTGTTTTTATAATGTACAAATACAAATACGAAATAATTTATTTGTGATTCACACGGTACACACGTATACATTATTTGATGGTGCATGCATTGTTTAGTGTCACTGTGATCTGCCATAAGGCTTACAAATTTTGTTATCTAATTATAATGTATGAAATATAAATGACCGAAATGACAGAAACAGAAATCAGTTATCAGCGATAATGCGCAAACATAAACACATATTTATAACATAAGTAATTAGAACAATGATTTATGGACTTTGATAATTATTAATGTCAATGAAATAAAAATAAACATTATGTCAAAGGATGGTCAAAGGTAATTAATGTCATGTAATCTACACTATTACAAAACTGCAAAAGAAGTGCGTCCTGAAGTCCTGATTGGCTTTATACGATAATAGCTACAAGCACAATCCGTAATTTTTCGGTAAATCGAAAGCCAATCAGGACTACAGGAAATGTTGTTTAATTGTTTCGAAATAAAAAAATACGATTGAGGGCAGCACAATAGGCTCGGTAGGCTCTTAATGATACTTTTCCTCACACCCTGTATAACTGAACTAGATTCACAATGAAAGTTACAAAAATGACTGAACCAAAAGAGCTCCTATAGGTGGATATAATGAAAGTTACAAAAGTTACAAGTTTAGTGTAAACAACACTGAGGTAATTAGATTAGGGCCCTTTAAACACTGCGACTTTTATGCAGCGCAGAAGTTCTGCAAAAAGCATCGATTGAGTCGCGATGCAGCATCGATGCAAACGCGATAAAGCTTAGATGCATACGCGATACAGCCACGACGCAAAACTTTTGTAATATTTGATGAGTTATTCGTCGACAGCCTTTGCAACAATGCAGACGCGCGTGTACATCAAAACAAACATGTGTGTGCATCGTAGCGATGCACGTTTGAATCGACACAAACGTCTGTTAATTGCTAGTGTAGCGATTCAGTCACGCGAAGGACAAACGCGCGTTTTTATCGCTGCAAAAAGGCTCAGTCTGTAAATGGGCCTACCATGTGAAAATCTAGTTTTTTTTTCTTTTTTTCGATGCCATGAGATTCTAGTCAACCTATACGAGGGATTTTTTGTATTAGCTGCCTGCAACTAGCTGACTGTCAAAAATTTGCGGAGGTCATATGATTTAAGCCAAATAAAATGGCCATTAAAAGATTAAAAATTCGTATATTGATGATGATGACTATCGAATTTTGTATTAATTAAAACAATAGCAGGCCGTACCTTCAGAGACTCTGCCCAGGAAGCAGTCAAGAAATTTTTTTCCGGATCTGGTTTAATTGGATCAATTTTTTTCCTGAATAAAATGATTACGGCATCCATAATGAGCGTGATGAGGAACGGTGGCTTGCCCAATTTTCTGACCGTGGCAATGTCAGCGGCGTTGATCGTCTGAAAAATGTTTTAAGTCATGCCGTCAAATGGGAAATGATTTTTTTTTTTAAAACAGTCAAGACTCAGTCCGTCCGTCCTAACCTCAAAGAGCTGTATCTTCTGAACCGTTAGGGTCGAACCTCATCTTACAGCACAGAAACACAGTCATTTTTAAGCTCTATCCTTTTCTGTCGCTCAGGAACGTCATTTGCTAGAGCGAGAAAGGCACAGCACTGTCGGTGAAAAATGCGCTTCCGTGCTGCCAGATGAGGTTCAAGCCTAATAGGTAGCCGATTGAAATGTATACATAATATTTATTATTTTATTGGATTTGATGACAAATAATAAAAAAAAACAAAGTAAAAAATTAAGGGCCCCTAACTAGTTTTCTTCGACGTTTTTTCTTTTCGCTCTATCGTAAAAACGACACTACATACAAGCGTAAAACTTGGTGTGATTATAGAACAAACTCGAGAGTATAACAAATAATAAAAATTGGCCAAGTGCGAGTCGGTCTTGCGCTACGGGTTCCAGATTTTTTGTTTCTAAAATAATTTATATTGTGTGGTGGATCGGAACCCTCGGTGCGCGAGTAGTCCAACTCGCACTTGACAGGTTTTTACAAGTACCTGTAAAGCGGCTTCAGCTGCGTCCAATGCAGACTTGGCAGCCGCCAGCTTGTCCTCAGCCACGCCGTCTCCGCTGCTATGACGGTCACGATACTCACGGCGCGGTCCTTCACTGCCGTCACCTCCGCCTTCACTTATAGTCTTGTACCTGTAGAGCAGCCTCAGCCGCTTCCAACGCAGGCTTGGCAGCCGCCAGCTTCTCCTCAGCCACGGCCGTCTCCGCTGCGATGACGGTCACGAGGCTCACGGCGCGGTCCTTCACTGCCGTCACCTCCGCCTTCACTTTTAGTCTTGTACCTGTAGAGCAGCCTCAGCCGCTTCCAACGTAGGCTTGGCAGCCGCCAACTTCTCCTCAGCCACGGCCGTCTCCGCTGCTATGACGGTCACGATACTGTCCTCTGCGATGACGGTCACGAGGCTCACGGCGCGGTCCTTCACTGCCGTCACCTCCGCCTTCACTTATAGTCTTGTACCTGTAAAGCAGCCTCAGCCGCTTCCAACGCAGGCTTGGCAGCCGCCAGCTTCTCCTCAGCCACGGCCGTCTCCGCTGCGATGACGGTCACGAGGCTCACGGCGCGGTCCTTCACTGCCGTCACCTCTGCCTTCACCACCTCAGCCGCTGCTGCCGATTCTGCTACAGCTGCCAAGACCTAGAAAAACAAATTTCGTACGGATCAAAATAACGTATTTAATAAAAAGGCTGTCCATAGAAGATATATTAAAAGACTAAAAAAAGATTACCCGTTTTCAAGGTTCCGTAATCAAACCCTTATATAGTCGAGCTATAGCTTTTAATCTATGAGCGTTGAACAAGCTTTTTCTCAACTTACGTCATAATTACCTCGCTGGCGGAATTGACCCGCTGTAGTATACTTACATATATTATGTATGTCTGTCTGTATCAATAAACACCCATACAAACAACATCGTTAAAATGCTTTCCGAACCTCTTCTGAACCCAGTGTCTATAGCTACGGTCCACGGAACCCTAGTATAGAGGCGAGTCGTACTCGCTCATGGCCGGTTCTTTTAAAAATTACCTATTAAATCGCCGTGAGATGATGATGACGAAAAAAAAAACAAAAGAAAAAGAATTAAATGAAAAGGAATTCGGTTTTTAGGAATTGCAAAAATTCGTTCAGCACAAATAATTACTTATTTGTCAATCACAAACCTCTTCAGCTACAGCGGTAGCAACTTTGATCTCCTGTTCTTTCAACTCCAATTCCTTTTTCAAGACATCCACACTCGCAGCAGCTTCAACTAGTTTATCGAGACCCGTCGTCATTCTTTGAAACAAAAAACAGTTTAAAAATACTTCCCTTGGTATCTAATAATAATAATAACCCGCAGGGCAGCTTGTGGCGAGCTGTTGGTGAGTGGCGACACCCCGGGCCCGAGTGCTCACGGGGGAAGTCCCTGATCCTCGTCTCCATCTTGCCTTTACTGGCCGGACGGAGTGGACCCCAAGAGGATCAGATCCCCCACGACCCCACGCACGCCTCCCAAAGGTCCGGGACACTTATGTCCCGAGATAAGGAAAAGACATATAATAATAATAACGCTCACAGGCTATATAATGTTCGTTAAAGCCGAAAACACTAGACTAAAGAACGTCTTCTGGCGTAAGACTGACAATAGAAGTGACTTCCTAAATAGAAGTGAAGGTAAAGCCTGACCAGAAAAATAAAAAACCTCGTCATGTTGCCTCGTCAATTCATTGCAACAAACACAGTGTTGTGTTTGAAACACTGACATTAATGGTTATTATAGTCGATTGCAGCTCCCTCAAACCAGGTTATTTATATTTCTGCTCAGACATTACAACCCAATCCCCGTACTGACCTTCTAGCCATTTCGGCAATACTCTCATGTTTTTCTTTATACAAGACTTTGTAGCCTTCTAAGAAGGACAAGTAAGACTTGGGAGTTACATGGGTCTGCCTTCTAAATCTGTCGTAGTATCCAGTACACGCTTCGGCTACGCTGTCCTGTACCATACCCATCATTTCGATTAATTGTGTTTTCGTTTCCGTCTTACAAACCACCTGTTATAGAAATAATACTTTTTACACAGTTTGATGAAAAAGGACCGTATCTAATTAAAGAGAAAAGTATCAATTTCTTTTTACAAAGGATTATCTATTTCATTCTTACTTTTTTTATTGAACAACCCTAGTAAAATTTATCAAAAACCTATCCAGATTTTTTTTTGTTTATTCTAATTTCCATCTAACTCAGCGCGGTCAGCCTTGAATAATAGTAGCATACTAACGTTGAACGTCCATAGGAAATGATGTGCCACTTCGATCAAAGCCACTCTCGGCCACTTTTGGAACCAGTCCATTGTAGAGCCAGATATGAGGCCGGGGAATTTCAGAGCCCTGCTTCTGAACTTTTCACCAACCTGATTATAAAGAAAAAAAATTAATTTTAGGAGTGTGTGTGGGGGTGTGTGTGTAGTGTGAGTTAGTCCACTTACCGGCGAGAAACATAGCACTATGTGTAAGTTGGCTCTGGACCTCATGATAAAGTACTCATACAAGATATCAGGAACTGGGATCCTCTTCGGTGCGTATTTCTTCATTATAGGCGTTAACTCGTTCATTATCTCATCTAAAGTTTTGGAAATTGCGTTATTGACAATTCTTTAAATCACCAACACCGACAGGACCAGCTTGACGGCATGATGCGTAAAGAGTATCTACAGTAGAGGCACAAACCTAACATAAACAGAGAATAATCGTTGCGCTATGACTACTTAGGACTAACAAGACTTTGACAAGACGTAACAGTATAGAATATTATGTTGATATAATTAAGCAAATTGATACTGAAGAACACGCCTGTTTTTGTGCCTTTTGTATTTCCTGATTGTTTGCTCTCTGTATACTCTGTTTTTTTGGTGTCAAATAAAGTATAATTGATTGATTGATTGAATTTGAGAAAAAAAAAACTCGGTTGAAATAGTACATTATGATTTTATGATACAAGTGAGCAAAGTAGGTCATTACAGCCGAGGCGGGTTTAGCAGAGGCTGTAATGACCAACTTACTTACTTAGCTTTTGCTCACTTGTATCATAATGTACTATTCAAACATACTTGCTCGTAAAGTGGCTCTTATTGCACCGCTTTTAGGTAAATAATGCAGCTTATAGAACACGCGTGCGAAAATGATAATGATTACCGCACTAGAGCGGTAATGTTACTTTTTATTTCTATAGTTTGTTTTTAAATCTCAGCAAGGAGCTTTTATGTAAAATTATGTACTCGCCTGTGCGGCGGCTCGTACTGCAATCCCGCCTCGGCTCTAATGACCAACTTTGCTCACGTGTATCATAATGTACTATTATAAAATGGCTCCGGAACCTTATGATGCTCATGGCTGGTTTTTAAACTTGTACCCACGAAACCTATCATCTGTTTGACACGGATGCAACACCCATAGATTCTACGGTTGATCTAAATTTTACATCTTGTTCTAACCGGTCTGTATTCTGGTCAAGTACTAACCCAGTTCATCCTTAGGGAAGAGATTGGCAATTTCTCCCGAACTGAGAATATTATTGAGGAATTCCAAGAACTGTTCATCTTTAATATCGTTGTCAGTGAAAATGAACGAGATGCCGCTGCCTTGAAGTCCCGCTATACGGTAAAGAATCTTTATGTCATCCATGAAATTGTTTACGCTGTATGATCTGTCAGTGGATAGATAACGTAAAAATATCTAGTCGGAGTATCAATACACATCTAATTGTTAAAAGATTTTTATTACATGTTGAAAGCTGCAATGAAATAAAGGGATTTGTTCGACGAATAAAAAGTTTCGCCCCAATCTCGCAGCAATATTCGTAGTGGTTTATTTGTATATTCTCATTCTATATCGTACTTAAGAATAATATTATAAATAAGTGTTACCAAATAATTATTTTTACCTTGTTAGTGTGATTTGATAGAATGAATAGTTAGCTATGTAAGAGGCCAATTTCGTCAAACTTTGTTTACCAGAGCCACCAACACCCACAAGTAAAGCATTTCCTCTGCGAATAAAAGTTATTTTATAGGTAAGATACATATCATACTTATTACATTTGGACATGTTTTATGTTCAGTACTTAATATGTATTTTTCAGCTAAAAATACTTGCCTTGGTGTGTTTATTATTCGTGATATAATAAACAGGTGAACCATACAATCGTGGAAGAACACCAAATCCAAATGCGCTCCTCTGATTTGTTCATTGAATAGATCTTGGAACTGTCCTAGTTTCATCAATACAAAGTCCCATCTGAAAATATGTCAGAGAAATTATTTTTTGACTTTACGTTCATTTGTGAACATCTTGTATTGTTTGATTGCCGAGTGGTCCAATTAAGGTGGTCTAAAGGCAAATCTGGGGTAGGTAGGGGACATCATTATCAACGTTTTTGATTCAATATAGAAAATACAAAACTGTAGTAGGTATGGGACAGCAGATTTTTTTTTCCGATTTCGATGTTGGATCCATAGTGAAAGTTGTTCAGTTTGATGGTCTAAAACACTTCCTTAAGTAGTGTATGGACCAACTTAACTCGAATATAACTATACTAAACCCTGTATATAACTTAAGGGATCGTCGATCGCTACGTGACCCATTTTTCACCCCCCACCCCCTGGTTACCACCCGTAGTATATGCCAAGACCCCCCCTCAAGTTTTCACGTAGTAATTCATAAATATTGTTTAAATCATCTTTTGCAAACAGAAAGTATAAAAAAATGGTTCATATTGGTCATAATGAGCAAATTTTAGCGCATATAAAGGCGATAGTATAGTTCGTTCAAGTGTACGAAGCTAGGACAATAGATCGAAGGCTGGTTAACTACAAATATAGCACGAAAAAGGGCGAGATTTCTCTAGAGGATATTGACTACGTGACGAAAACCTAAGCCCCCGTCCCCCGCCCCTGTGACCAGGCGGGGTATTTTGAAGCCCCCCCCCCCCCCCCTAAACGGATCAAATAGTACGTTCCCTAAATGAAATACATAATTGAAATATCTCACGTGGGAAGCTCTTCATAAACTTTGGGCGCGTCCGTGCTAAAATCTTCATCTTCATCTCCGGTCGGATCTACCGGCTCTCGTAGGAAATTAACGAAGAATGTTTCTTTTTCGGGAAACTCGGACACTACGTCCGGCAATTCATGTGCTGCGGTCTTCCAGAAGTTCGCCACAAACCAGTCCTTGTCATCGAATGTTGTAAATCTATATAAATACAAAAATTATCCCTGTAATCGGCTTTTATTTATATATTTATCGGCTTACTGTTGAATTCTCATCTCACATAAAGACAAAGCATTAAATACAGGGAAGAAAGACAAGTGATAAAAAACCAGCCCACAAAACGAGAAAAACGCCATGCGTCTTTTTGACATCCTTAAAATAAGAAAAATGTAGACACATCTCGATTTTTATCGTTTTCTCGGGGGTTGAATGAGAGGACTACAGTGCGTGTTGGACTGACACCAGTATTTACCAAACACATTTTTCTCTGCTCTTAAATCCTTAGCACACTTGAACGGTTTTTATAATTTGTTATTTAACTTTACACTATAAAGTTTAGAGTACCTATGCTTATAAGGTTATTTCAAATTAGTTAGCGAAACTGCACCAGGGCACTTGTAAATTATACAAGCGTAAATTTTTTAGACAGTTAAAGACATTCCTATTGGATAGCATTACCTAAGAACTAAGAAAATACAAAAAATGTTAAGATGTGTAATGACAGGTACAATTATTGTATTGCAACGTTCACTGTAAGTATATGTATCAATTATAGTTAAAATACACTGGCCTGCAAAACTAAGTATCACACTTTTAAAATTGAAATAACTTTTTCAGTACACAAATTATATTTTTGAAAAAAAAAGTACTCGAAAAAGAGTTTAATTTACAAAGAATAGTTACAAAGAAAGCTGATAACATTTGCTATAAAACGTTTTTTATTTTAAATCTCTAATTTCTATAGTTCAGAAAAAATTGGAATATTAAAAGTGTAGTACTTAGTTTTGCAGGTCAGTGTAGTTTGAGCGTGATTGTAGCTCCCACAGACAAACCGAGCAATTAGTTTTGTGGGATTCTTTGTCATCAAGTGCTTAATGTAACTTATATAAGGTCTAACACAATTAGCTGAAACTATTTGAAGGATATGATCAGACCATCAAACTGAACAACTCTCTCTATGGGACCAATATCGAAATCTAGAAAAAAAATCAGCAGTTCCATACAAACCTACTCGACCTAAATGTATGGGACAGCAGATTTTTTTTTTTCGATTTCGATATTGGTCCCATAGAGAAAGTTGTTCAGTTTGATGGTCTGATCATCCCCTTAAAATAGTTTAACCTAATTTTGTTGGGTTGGGTTGGACCTGTGTCCCCACGCAAGCCTTCCAAAGGTCCGGGCTACGGCCCGTGAAATACCTTACAAAGATACATAATAATAATAAAAAAATGATAAAAGATTGAATTATCAATGTTTCTAATGGGTATTGAAAGTTGAGATGGGGACACAAAGAGCAGCTACCAGAAGCAGTACAGCCACAAGAAAACTTTATTAACAGGGTCGCAGTCCGATGAGGCACATGTGCCTAATGGGTGGTTTCACTGGTACTTCCACGTAATGGACACGACAAGAATAGACTTACTTTTTATCGTTAAACGTAAATATTTCATTTCCTTACTTCTATCACTATGATTCATAAAGTACCGTAAAATACTTGACGAGAATCATAAGGTGTCATTATTACTATGGGGACGTGTACAAAGAACATCGCAAATTGCTTCGAGACTGCGAACCTGTTAAGAGACTAACCCTAAATTTTGGAGCTATTTACTTCTGCATTCGCAGATTTAAAAAAAAAAGTAAGTACAATCAAGTCATCGAGAAAACTGCAATTTTCACAAAACTTTGTTTGCATCCCATTCGATTCTCTTACTGATAAGGAAGAAGTCTCAATGGGGTCAAGCGATGTCCAGGTATTAGAACTCTCAGAAAATGCAAAATTAAATTTCCATACTTTTAGTAGGGAAATAACAAAATCGCCAAGTGATGATTTTGTAAACCCTTAAAATTTTCTGTGGTTCAGACTATCAAACTGAACTTTTACTCAACTTTTACTATAGGAGCGAACCTGAAATCGCAAAAAGAAATATGCTGTTTGAAACATTTGAGTCTAGTAAGCCTTGCAGTTTAGTATGGAACAGCAGATTTTTTTTGCGATTTCAAGTTTGCTCCCATAATAAAAGTTGCTCAGTTTGATGGGCTGAACCACCCCTGAAAATTTTGAAAGTGGTTTCAAAATCATCACTTGATGATTTTGTTATTTCCCTACAAAATGTATGGGAATTTAATTTTGCGTTTTCTGAGTTGACCCCATAGAGACTTGTGTTCGTTAGCAGTAAGAGTCTACAAAAAATTTCAACTTTCCACCTATTACGGTTCAAAAGAAACAACAGCTCTTTACTTATTTATAGTTAGGGCGAACAGGGAGCATATTAAGCATTGAGCCTCATCTGGCAACACGGAATCGCATTTTTTCACTCTCTTTCCTTTTCTGCTCAGGAACGTCATTTGCTAGAGCGAGAAAGGTCTCAGCACTGCCGGTGCTGCCGCGTGCTGTCGCATTCCTGCTCTTTTTCTCACTCTACCAAATGACGTTCTCGAACGACAGAAAAGGATGAAGAGTGAAAAAATGCGATTCCGTGTTCAACCCTAATAGGATCCCGTTGGAACCCTTTCAGTACGGTACCCTGTGACGCTTACATTGTTTTTTTAATTAATTTGGTCAGATTTTACCTGTCAGATATAACTCGCAAACTCTCATGAAACCACAATTTGATCGCAGTTTGAATTGAATGCAACTCCTCTTTGTGGATAAATAGAATTCCTTCCCAGATCCGAGATAAATCTCTTAAATTAAATACATAGTGGAACTTAGCTGGTGTAGGTAACATTTTGATCTATCGAGGAAAAACCATAAAGTCAATTGGGGACCACATAATACGTTATATTCTATGACCTTTCAGTAATTCGTACTATACCTTTGTTTGTTGCCAAATAATACGAGTAACAGGCACTAGTCTCGGCATAAACTCGACGAACTTTTTATCGAAACGACTCTTACAGAAATATCCTGCACTTATGGTTTCTGAAATCATCATAGTATAAACATAATCGTAATAAAAAGACAATATTATATAAAACAGAATGAAACTTGAAAATTTTTACCAAAGATTCTGTCCATAGAAACGTCGCTAGGTAAAGTGCAATTGAAGATATTAAATTGCCTCTTCAAGCGGAATGGGATATCATTCCTTCCGCCACCTTTCACAAAAACACAACATTAAGTTTTGATGTTATTATTGTTAGTTGTTATTAAAGTCCTGCAAGCATTGTTCCCAAATGCGCTGAAGTTAATTTTCATTTCAAAAAATTCAATCATAGAACAACATTAACGTAGAAATACTATGGACGCCGGGTCTAGTACGAAATTCTCGAAAAAAGTGTCCGAGACTAAACTACACAAACCTAAAACTAAGTACTTGTAGTAATACAACATGTTAATGAATTAACGGAAAACAAGAAAGTAATTTGTTTAGAATCAAAAGCAGAATCGAATTATCATGGTTTCAACATAGATAATTATTTTTCAAAATATTAAATAATTTGTTTGGAAAATTTAATATTGACTGAACCCGATGTCAACCCATCGCACGGGCACACTGACCCTACTTACTACCAAAACAAGATTCTTAAAATATATCCATGAGTACTTTAGCGCTTTCATTCATTGCTGAAATGATAACAAATCATTTTTGCTTCAAAACTTAAAATGCGAATAACTTTAAATTTTAACTATCTAAATAATGAAATTATTGTTTCAATCTAATTATTTTGTTATAAATCAATTAATTGGGGTGTATGAGGTTTTGCGCTTATTCATTAACACGTTGTATAAACCAACTAAAAAAATTGAAAATACTGAAATTCTTTTCCATCCCACTCCCCCACAGGGACACGGCGCGCATGCGCGTAGTCGGCCGATCAAACGAATATTGACAAGTAATTGGTTCTCTTTTTACGTTTCGGTGCTCTTTTGGTTCGGACACTTTCGACGAATGGGGTGACCCTTCGTCCAGTAGTTGGTAATGTCAATGTAGAACCACAAGCCCTTCAAGGTACGGCACCTAACGAATCGTAGCACAGAGTACTTTTCACTGCCAAATCATTATCGACTTTGCATCCTTTGAAATAACATCGATAATCAATTAATACATCCCCGAGAGCATCGAAGCGACTTGAGGCGAATGTTGTGTTAATTGATTTCGATGTTATTTCAACGTACTACTACTTTAATAGTAGATAATGGTTTGGCAGTGAAAAATGGTCAGCGCTGCGCTTCGCAGTAGACCACGAACACTT
Source organism: Agonopterix arenella (assembly GCA_927399405.1). Classification (NCBI taxonomy): domain Eukaryota; kingdom Metazoa; phylum Arthropoda; class Insecta; order Lepidoptera; family Depressariidae; genus Agonopterix; species Agonopterix arenella. Next base: position 14,209,029 of record OV656691.1, on the reverse strand, counting down.
CTCTTGTGGACCACCCTCTCATATACAGGGCGGTGATCGGTTTTGTAGTAGCCTCACTATATTGACTAACTAGTCTAAAGGGCCACTAAATCAATCAACGATCGATGTTAAGACAAACATACCAGGATGGATCATAGCACCGAACATTTGAATATCAGCTATTATTATAAACTCTCCAGGTTTTTCTAGTGAATAGAAACCTCCACCTTCCATCATTTCTCGCACTATCTCATTTGTCACCTAGAAATAACAATTTGAGGATAAAACACGAAATTGAGAAAAGTCATTGAACTTGTTAATATAGACGACTCGTTGGGAGAAACGAGTAGGTTAGATTACCGATTGGACATAGATATTCTGAAAACTCTGAATATCCATGATTCACTAGTAGTACCTGTTAGATTTATTTAAATTATGTACTCGGAAATGCCTTTTTCGTATAATTATATAAACCGACTAAGGACAATCTGCATAAACGGAATTATATGAACAAGGTATAAATATACTATACAATTTTTAATATTATGATTGAATATCGAATATAAGCTTTTAAAATAATTTTGATATAAATAAAAAGTCTTGAAACACAACTCGTTGTGGCACGTGTTGTTTTGCAAGACTTGTTCGATTTCTCTAGTGTCGGGGTGGGGGTAGGGCGCTTATAAGCGAGCGCACTGCCGTCCCTCGGCTCATTCTGTATCGTACATCATACCTGATTAAGCTATGTTATTGTGTTTCTGTGATTTATATAATATACATAATTAAATTACGTACGTATTTCCTTTCTGCCGCCTGATATCTATTATCAGAAGCGGGGATTGGTAATCACGCCTACAAAAAAAAGCGATGACGAGCGACAATAGTGATCACGAGCATCGATATCGATCTCGATATCACAAACGTCTGCATCGACACGATAGTTCTTCCAAATGGATCGGAGATCACGAAATAGACAGGGAAAGAACCAAAAAAAAAAAAAAAATCTAAACGCAGCCGAAGATCCACGATCTTCTTTTCTGATCTTTTTTTTCTAATTTCTGTTATATACTAAGTGGAGACGACTAAGCCGCCTGTCATCTGGACATAGTTTGTGCACTGTTAGTGAAGTGCGAATTTTCGAAGTATGCCATATTTGGAATACCTCGGGTTAATTAGTATGCTCGTTTTGATTTCATAATAATTAAGCTTCTTCTTCTTCTTCGTGTGGGCAGAGCCCTGGTGTCAGTTTTTTTCAGACCGCCTTACGGCCTCTGACGTGGTTTTTATGTAACGACTACTGCAACCAGAGATAGTGGCCGGAACCAGCGGCTTGACGTGCCATCCGAAGCATGGAATAATTAAGCTGATAGTAATTAATGCTTTTAGCAAATTTTATCTCCATTTTCATGTCGGTAATTTTTATTTACATACAAAGATAATCATATTATTGTCCTTGACAAGTAGAAAACTATTTTTTGTTTTTTTACCTGCTTAGAGAATTATAATGTTTCTTTCATAGGAGAATTGATGTTACCCGTGTTAATTGAAATAATGATACTGTTGTATTAAAATCTTCAGGTTACCGATAAACCGAATCCGGGAAATATGGCGACGCAGCTATGACCAGAGGCTGCCAGCGGCGGCAATCGGAGACCAGAGGACCTGAAGGTGCCTGAGCTTGTTGCACAAGCAGCAGTGGTGCAGGCTGCAGAGTCGCCGGGTCAAATTCAGCAGGATCGTGAAACGATAACAGAAGGATTGCAGTTCCGCGATGGTGAGCAGATTTTGAATAAAGCATTAAGCAGTTACCTCGAATAATGAATTGAATCCATCTATTATGACTGTAAACACTAGCGAATTTGTCACATTGTAACATAGTTTGATGGGACCCGTATGACATGGCATTTCATATGATAAAAACATAATACCTTGTCTCGATCCTATTCAAAAGAATCAAAATATTGACGGCTGGTTAGCGAAAGAATGAATGAATGCGCTAAGATATATAAGTGGACTGATGAACAAACGACGCATTTTGCACTCCCAAAATTAGCAGGTCACGCAGGTACGAGAGATTTTAAACAATACTTTTAACGTGGACTGAGTAGCAAATTCGTTTAAGTAAAGCCTTTCATTCAGAAAGTAACTACGGTGCGGTGTTAACTGAAATTTTAGAGCGAAGAATGAAAATAGGCTAATCTGTAGCTATGATTATTATTTTGAAAAAACTCACTCTATTAAATGCTTTCGAAATTAAAGACAGTAGATTGTCTAATATACTGAATAAATGATCGGATACTTAGAGCCAGTGCGTCTTCACCTATGTTTAACTTTAACTTTTGAAAGATTTGGGCAGAGAATTAAATTTACGTTATGCGCGACCGAAGGTTCTTTCTACTAATGACAAAGAAATAATTTGTTATAAATGCAATGAAGCTGGGCATCGTAGTGCACAATGTTGTAGTAATGTAACTGAAATGTTATGCTACAGTTGCAAAGAAAAGGGACACAGCTTATAAATGTGAAAACACCTTTGATCAAATGTGACGTATGTATGTAGTAAATTGGGACAAGTCTATAGACTGCGTTCACAACAAAAACAACAATAACACTAAAACCTCCTGATAAAAGAACTATGTTAACCCGTTCTAGTAAGAGTGATGCCAAATATCGAAAGCAAGCAGTTATTAACAATAATATTCAAGTTGAGTGTTAAATTGATTTTGGAAGTGACTGTACTCTCATTAGTAAAGAAATAGTAGACTTAAATTCTCGGCCTAAATCTGAAAATGACTTGCCGGCAATCAGAGGATTTGGGAATAATTCATATACGCCATTAGGAGGAACTTTTCTGGAAGAAATAGCTTTTAGCGATAAGACTGCCTGTTTTTGTGCCTTTTGTATATCCTGATTGTTTGCTCTCTGTATACTCTGTTTTTTGGTGCCAAATAAAGTATAATTGATTGATTGATTGAGGAACTAAAATCACGTTGAATATAAAAGTTACTGCGGAAATAGATGCGTTTATAGTTGAGCTATCGATGTTAGTAGAACCATTACTAGTAAGACAAAATTTCGCGGAAAAGATCCGAGGTTTTGATAATAAAGACAAGTGGACAGCTATACATATTAAAACAAGAGCTATCGCCAGAACTCACCAAATTGTCAATCGAAGATGATATCAAGGGTAGAATAGTACTAAGAATTTCAGCAAGTTTAGGGTTAATGATTTTGATTTTATAGAATGAACACGTGAAGACGTGAACACAGCATGATGATATTGGTTATTTTAGTGTCGAGAAAACTTTAAACAAAATTGGCAAAGACTTGGTTTTCAAAAAAGGAAAAAAAATCATAACCAAATATGTTTATAGTGTGCTTATAGTTAAGAAACAGCTGGGCCTAAAGAGGGCCTTTTACATCCGATTAGTCATAACATAAGGTTGAGAAGTCATTTGAAGTGGTACAGTTGACATATGTACTACTTTTGGTTACCCAAATAGATTAATTTCAGATCAATTTACATCAAAAGAATTTAAAAAATAAAATTGTGTAGTGATTCGAAAGTTCATCATAATTATCCTGAATGCGGTAGCATCTTCCAGATCAAATGAACAAGTTGAAAGATATAATAGGACTGTGCTGGACTAAGTTAAGTAAAAAAATCTTGGGATTCAGTTTTAGAAAAATTGCAATGGGGGTTAAATAACACAATAATAGGGAAAATGCCATCAGAAGCATTATTTGGAATATAATTGAGCAAGGGTGATAACCTATTTGCAGAGGTGTTACAGGAAATAAGACTACCAGGATCAGTAGAAAATTAAAGCTTAAAATTATAAAGGTGATTTAGTAAAAATATTAAAGCCTACCCAAAGTAATAACGGAAAAAGTAAAAAGAAAAGCTTTTTCCAAAATATACCGGACCTTTTAGAGCCACAAAAGTACTTGAAAATGTTGGATACGAAGTGGCAAGTATCGCTGGCACAACAAGTACACAAAAACAATATTGTAATGTCTGGGCAGCAGATCGCATAAAACCATGGATCACAATTCGTGACGATGATGCCTCTAATAGTGATCAAAGTGATTGTTGTGCAAGTGACACTAGCAGTAACGAACAATTTTAATATTGTTATTTGCATAATAATAAAAACTTAATAAACTCATTATAATAAGAAAGCCTAGAGAAAATGTTATAATAATAGGAATAACTATTACCTAAACCTTTTGACATCTATCTTAAATTCACTTTTGCTCTTTGTCTTGCAAATTATCAAACATAATGCCAGATATACTGTGTGTCCGATCAATAGCTATGGTAATAATATTTATACAACCAAGTATTTTGAAAGTTGTTGATTTTGATAGTAACATATAGTAATATAAATATGTAGTAATATGTAGTACTACAAGTTAAAGTAACCTACATGTTTATGAGATAAAATGTGGACAGATTCGCTCTTGAAGTGGTGACTTTTGTAATTTTGAGTAGTGCTAATAGTGAGTGTTGATAGATCCACTCCTGAGATGTTTGAGATATAAATTGATGCGAGTGTTGATAGATCCACTCTTCATCTGTATGTAAAGTATAATAAAAATGTTGTAAATGTTGATAGATCCATTCCTGCAATACCTAAGTGAATTGAATAAAATGAAGTGAGTGTTGATAGATCCACTCTTTGAATAAAAATGTTGTGAATTTTGATAAATACCTAAGTGAATTGAATAAAATATGGTGAGTGTTGATAGATCCACTCTTTGAATAAAAAATGTTGTGAATGTTGATAGATCCATTCCTGCAATACCTGGCGAGTGTTGATAGATCCACTCTTTGAATAAAAAATGTTGTGAATGTTGATAGATCCATTCCTGCAATACCTGGCGAGTGTTGATAGATCCACTCTTTGAATAAAAAATGTTGTGAATGTTGATAGATCCATTCCTGCAATACCTGGCGAGTGTTGATAGATCCACTCTTTGAATAAAAATGTTGTGAATGTTGATAGATCCATTCCTGCAATACCTGGCGAGTTTTGATAGATCCACTCTTTGAATAAAAAATGTTGTGAATGTTGATAGATCCATTCCTGCAATACCTGGCGAGTGTTGATAGATCCACTCTTTGAATAAAAAATGTTGTGAATGTTGATAGATCCATTCCTGCAATACCTGGCGAGTGTTGATAGATCCACTCTTTGAATAAAAAATGTTGTGAATGTTGATAGATCCATTCCTTAGATATATTATATATACATGTATAAAATGTTGTGACTGTTGATAGATCCACTCTAGGAATAAATGAAATTTAAAATTTAAATTTTGTGTATTTTTAAGTAATCAGTTCCTGACTTATGTTAATTAATAATAAAAAAAATATCTTGGACATTGTCACACAAATTATCTTGTCACATTTAAAGTTATATAAATTAAATTAAATTTTAGACGAATTATTTATTGTAAATATTTTGGAATGTTGAATTGTTGTTTAATATCATTATTGATTAAAATGTTTTTTTTTAAGTTTGGGGTCAAACTTAGTGTCAGGAAAGGCCGAATGTTAGATTTATTTAAATTATGTACTCGGAAATGCCTTTTTCGTATAATTATATAAACCGACTAAGGACAATCTGCATAAACGGAATTATATGAACAAGGTATAAATATACTATACAATTTTTAATATTATGATTGAATATCGAATATAAGCTTTTAAAATAATTTTGATATAAATAAAAAGTCTTGAAACACAACTCGTTGTGGCACGTGTTGTTTTGCAAGACTTGTTCGATTTCTCTAGTGTCGGGGTGGGGGTAGGGCGCTTATAAGCGAGCGCACTGCCGTCCCTCGGCTCATTCTGTATCGTACATCATACCTGATTAAGCTATGTTATTGTGTTTCTGTGATTTATATAATATACATAATTAAATTACGTACGTATTTCCTTTCTGCCGCCTGATATCTATTATACCGAAACTCTGTCCAGTGTGGCGGGGAGTGAGCCCGTCGCCACTTGTAATAGACAGTGGGTACAATACATGCCTCGAAATTGAAGCATGCAGGTTCCCTCACGATGTTTTCCTTCACAGTAAAACCGGTGCGGTGGTGTTACAAATCGAGGGGGAGGACAATCGCCTTTTGGAGGGTATTCTGGCACCAGATGGCAGCATTTTTTATGCGAACTGCATCGGAAAGTGCCATCTAGTATTCACGACGCAGAACTTTGGAAAGCTACCTAGCTAGCGTATGTGTGTGTTGTTTGTAGTGTCCATTGAATTTCGTGCCGATTTAGTGATGTTTTGGAGTTTCTGTTGTTGTTCTCTAACCAATGTAATCTGTATTACAGGAATAGTACGGACACATTTCAATGGATCGGTGCGGGATAGAACGAGAACTGCCACTCAAAATAATAAATATCTATTGATATGAATAGATATCAGTAGGTATGTATAGAATAAATTAATGTAAATAATTGAATAATTATTGTAAAAACATAGATGGAGCTAGCTAACTTTCAATTTGAGATAAGATGGATGCAAAATGTTGCTACGAGTGGGTTCTCTATTCTAATTACTTATATTACTCTATATTCGACCCCACAACTGCTTATTATGTAGGGCTCCCACACATAACTGCCAATTCGCATCGTATTGCAAATATCTGCAAGCGAAAATCATACATAATTCATCGTAATAAAGTCATCGAGCGCTCGCAGATATTTGCGATTCGATGCGAATTCGCAGTGATGTGTGGGAGCCCTAAACTCTTAATGAACCATTTCAAGTGATATTGTGTTACCATACCTGGTCACCCCATTCGTTGACGACGGGCATGTTGATATCGTCCACGAATACTGTCATCGCTCGACCACCAGGTGGACCGTAGGTCATTCCCACACGCTTCTCAACGTACGACTCTAAAATTCTCTAAAAATGATGTTTTTTTTAATAACACTTAGGTTTTCAATATGAGATATGATATACAGCACACAGGCACATACATTGTAATGATCCCAAGCAAGCACTATAGGCTGTTTATTATGGAAACCATACAACAACGGCACAAACATAATATAAACATCCACGACCGAACCGGGATTCGAACCTAGGAGTTGGCAGTCCGGCGTGGTAACCATAACAACAACCGGATCGTCAATAATTTCAAATTAAAGATTTAAAACTTAAGACTGGGACTTGAACCCGCCGGGGTTTCCAAACCGGGGATATAATTAGGAGCGCGCTCCATACAAACGAAATCTGGTTATATTTTTAATACAAACCAATTAGAGTTTAAAGTCAATGATATTTTTCAAAAACAATCTAGAAAATAATCTATATGCTAGTATGTTGTCAGATGTTCGTTAAAATGTGTAGATAAATGTTTCGTTTTAATTACCAAACCTGTGCCCATAGTGAAAATTCAGTTTGATGGTTTGTATGTAACGCATTTCAGTTTACACCCTCTATAAAACCATTACTAACCTGAAACATGTTAGGAGTGGTAGCAGAAGAAAAGTTAATCATCTTGTATAGTTTGACCTCATTGTCGTACTTCTGCATGTAGCCCTTCAACATCACAGTTTTCCCAGTGCCCTGTTCGCCGATCAACAACACTGCCTTATTCTGTTTAGCAATTGCCTCGATAAGGAACGTAATGCAGACGTTATCGATGTTTGGAACTAAAATAGAGGAGTACTCGGGTACGGAGTCCGATGCGTAAATGTAATCTTCTACCAGTTCTGACCTGTGGATTCAGAACACACAATTTAGCTCTACTACAGACGAAGTTACTTCCATACATAGGGTGGATTAGACCAAACGATATGACATTTAATTCTCAAAATAAATCGCCACTTATTCGAGAATAAATTATTCGTTTTACCATGCATTACTAAGAAGACCTAACCAATTCATCAATGAAAATCAAACGTGGAGGTCATGCAGACACTTAAAATTTTAAGAATATTTTGAGTCCTACCTACCATACCTATTAAAGACAATTAAATTACATTACACAAATTTTTTTTAACCGACTTAAAAAAAGGAGGTTATTCAATTCGACCGTATACATGGTCTAACAAAATTAGGTGAAACTATTTTAAGGGGATGATCAGACCATGAAACTGAACAACTTTTTCTATGAGACCAATAACGAAATCGCGAAAAAAAAATCAGCTGTTCCATACAAACCTATTCGACCTAAATGTATGGAACAGCAGATTTTTTTTTCGTGATTTCAATATTGGTCCCATAGAGAAAGTTGTTCAGTTTGATGGTCTGATTATCCCCTTAAAATAGTTTCACCTAATTTTGTTAGACCTTATATATATATATTTTTTTTATGTGTGTTCACGGATAACTTCATCGTTTATGAACCGATTTTGATAATTCTTTTTTTGTTGGAAAGAAAATATTCCAAGGGTGGTACCATGATAAGGAAAGCAGGATCTGATGATGGCATCCCAGAGAAATCGAGGAGAACCTTTGAAAATCGTAATGCCGGCTAGTGCTTTCGTTAATTTAAAGCACTACTATTGAATTGAACTGATGAATTCACCCCTGAAAAGTGAGAAATAAGCAAAATTTTAACAAAAAATTAAAACCGCAAAAAAAAATATATTGCAGCCGATGCCTTTTTCGTTCGCATCGTAAGAACATTAATTTGTTTTATCGAAGTCGCTGTCAAGCCGGTACGATTCGCGACAGGGCTTACATAAGTTTTTTGGCTTGGCTTGACACCGACTTCTATAAAACAAATTAATGTTCTTATGATGCGAACGAAAAACTCATCGTCTGCAATATTATTTTTTAGTTTTTTTGAAGGCGGTTTTAATTTTTAAATATTTTGCTACGAAAGCACATAGCGGATAAAGTTTAGTGTCCAGTGGTTTGAATTTAGGGGGGTCACACCGAGGGGACTTCTTACCACTGTAACCAAAACATGTTTGTTTTTAATAATCATAAATTACATGACCAAAGCAAAAGCTACTGTTTGTTTTCGGGCACGAAGCGTCTTAGTTCATAGAAAAATCATTGGTAAATCAGAAAGAATAATAGGTGCTAAGTTTTAACGAATTTGTTTTAGCTTTACTGGTCCTCATTGTAAACGCTGTGCCTTATTCATAAATTAAAATTCAAATGGGACATACCAAAAAAAGGCTACGCGTCTAGTATAATACCAACTGTGATAAAAGGCGGGATGTCGCACGACACCGAGATAATTAATGTGGAAGAATATAGGGAAGACTTTTGCCCAACAGTGAGGCAGAATAATGTTGAGAAAAAAAGAATAGGTATCCTACTAACCAATGCTGCCATAACCCAGATTCGTTGACCATATACTCGAAAGGCATGATCCATTCTTTGGACTTAGCTCCAGGCCAATCCATCTTGGCAGGCAGCTTGGTCATGTACTCTGCCAAGCGCGTTCGAGCGTCTAGTTCCAACACCGCGCCGAGTGACCACATCATGGAGAATATGAACAAGCGTTCCAGGATGCGGTCTGTGTGTGCCTCTGTAAGCATTTCGCTAATTATTATTATCGATTTTGGAGCCGTGCTGTCAGACAAAATATTAAGATACTAGGTACTGTTAAGCTTTCGCCAAGTTTAAATTTATAATCAACTAGCAACCCGCCCCCGCTTCGTACGGGTGTAGGTTTTATTATGTACATAAATAAACCTTCCGTGAAAAATTATCTAGCATCAAAATCAGTTGCGTTGCGTAGTTTAGGGGGAGTTAGCGGATATACAGACAGACAGACGCAGAAAGCTACTTAATTTTATACTTCGTAGAGATGCCGAAGTTGTATAGATTACATTGAAACTATTTAGAAAAACTGACTGACCCCCTCGGGGAATATAGTCGTGAGCATATGCTTATGCTTACTTCTGCATTATAGCGAACGTCATACAACTGTAACTACGAAATTAATAAAAAACTTACTGCCACTTGGATTTTCAATTTCTAGCAAGCCTATCAATACATCTATGCATTGTCTGCAATTAAAATATACAGTTAATATTTATAATTACACTTCTCCATAGCATTTACTCAAAGGCCCTAGGGATATAAAATAAAACATACCTGATGTAAATAGCTTCAAGCAACTTCATTTTAGCGTTTAGTCTTATTTGAACGAAGTTATGAACATCATCATAAACTTTGTTGAACGCATTACGTAAAGAGTCCATTTCTTTTTGACTCCTCTTCTTGAGCCAACCCTAAATAAAAATACGAACAAAATATTTCTTAAATTGTGGACGGTAGTGTTTTGCATCAGTGATCATGACAAGCACGTATCCAGACTTTAGTTTAGGGGGGGGGATATTCATAGAATATCCCGAAAACGATGAAAAATAAGTTCTGCAATCACTTTTCCATACAAATATTCGGATTTCGGGGGGGATAAAACCGACCTATCCCCCCCTCCCCCCTGGATACGTGCCTGGATCATCATCACTGATCTGGAGTGCGGTTTTAGAACATTACACGTTGTAATCAGCAGTAGAGAAAGTTAAAATTACTATGGAGATTATGCATATTTATATTTCTACTACCGATATAATCGTGTGATGTTCAAAAATCGCATTCCAGTGCCACTGTCAATTAGACTTTAGCCTTGGACGAATAAGCCACTGTAGCTTTAGTTAGCGTCATGAATACCTTACCTCTAGTATAGGTTGCCATTTAAGGACAAAAGATGAGAAGAACACCATGCCCATCCGAAAGACAGTAGCAGGCGAGGCGTTATCGACGTTATCTGGCTCGAACACCAGTTTACAGTTCTGGGCCATAGTGATTCGGTCACCGTTTGCTAGGGTCAAAAGCCACTGTAGCTGAAGCTTTAGTTAGCGTCATGAATACCTTACCTCTGGTATAGGTTGCCATTTAAGCACAGAAGATGACAAGAACACCATGCCCATCCGACTGACAGCAGCAGGCGAGGCGTTGTCGACGTTATCTGGCTCGAACACCAGTTTACTGTTCTGGGCCATAGTGATTCGGTCACCGTTTGCTAGGGTCAAAAGCCACTGTAGCTGAAGCTTTAGTTAGCGTCATGAATACCTTACCTCTAGTATAGGTTGCCATTTAAGCACAGAAGATGACAAGAACACCATGCCCATCCGACTGACAGTAGCAGGCGAGGCGTTGTCGACGTTATCTGGCTCGAACACCAGTTTACTGTTCTGGGCCATAGTGATTCGGTCACCGTTTGCTAGGGTCAACGTTTTGTTGTCGTCCAGTACAGAGTTAAGGTTCTCGATCCATACAGCGTCTACTGGGCCGTCTGTAACGTGCATGAACCTTTTTAGTATTTCTTTCTTTTTTACGAATCAAGTTTTTAATGCGATATTATCATTTTATTCATTTCCGAACCTGATTAATTTTAGCATAAAACTATTCATGGGGCGATCGAATAAAATAATGGATCTAAACAATGATCTAAAACATCATTATTTTATAAATGTGTAAAAAGAGGAAATGAAAACTATTTATAAAATAATGGTTATTAACAATGACATTCTATGAATTTCATTGGTTATCAAACAGCAAATTAATTAATTTTTACTACAATAAAATTTTAATTTTACATAATACGTTTTGGAAAGTGCTTAAGGACAAAGAACAAAACGTACAAAATATGAACATTTTGACAAATAAAAAGATTGCCAAACGTTTAAAGTAAGTGCATCTAACACTTTACTCCCTTTCCGCCAGAGTCCGCCTAACGCAGGGGTGCGTAGCGTTGTTTCTATTTTCCTTGGATAATGGTCAAGTCTGTAGAAATGTAGCCCAACAATTATAATAGCACTTAGCGAAAAGTTCTTTCTAACCCAACACAATCCATGTGGTATCAGATTTCTTCACTTTCAAAGCTCGTCTCCATAACGTAGAGAAAATACCATCCGTCCAGTCGTTTGTCGCTACATCTAATCGACCGAACATTTGAGGTGCCGTTATTGCCTAAAACATAATGAACAGCATACATTAATAAAAAATGTAGGTAGGTACTACGTAGGTACTAGATAAAACACTGCACTCCATGAAACTATCCCACTCAATTCGGTAGGTCACGATTTTTGTTTTGAAGGGCTGAATCGTAAACCATTTCGAGATAATTGTCTCAATAACAACTTCTTGTCTAAACCACCCCTTTAAATATTACTAAGGTTTTTTGTTACACCTTCAAAATATGTGTACGCTTTAAAATTATTGTAGCAAAGTTTTAAACCACCCCGAAAGCTGGTCGTAAGATTCCAAAGATATTACCTTAGGGTTCATTCTCATTTCCTTATGAGGTTTGCCGAGCACAGTTAAAGCAGCCATTAGAGTATGGATGCAGGTAGTTTTGCCGGAGCCGGTGGGGCCCATGGTCATCAGTCCGTGACGCACCAGAGACGTCTCGAACAGCTGGATAATCTTCAGGTTCCAGTCAGGGTGGTTGACAAGGCCGGTTTGCTCGGTAACTGTTACTATAGCGCGTTGCATGTCCCTTAAAACGTGGTGTTAAGAGATGTAAGTTTACTTCTACATCGATTCGAATATATATTTATTATGAATGCTAATCATAAATAAATAACGCTCACAGGCACATACATTGTAATGATCCCAAATTAAGCCCTAGACTTTTTGTTATGGGAACCATATATATAACAACGGCACACACATATAACATCAATGACCGAACCGGGATTCGAACCCAGGACCCTGGCTTGGCAGTCCGGCGTGGTAATACTTACACCAACCGGGTCGTCAAATCATTTGTACACATTGAAGATATTTACAAGAAAAAGATTACGATAAGGTTTTTATGTGTCCCTGACTCCAAGTCAACCTTTTTTAGAATTTTGACCGTCTGTTTGTTTCGAAACTTTTTTGTTTGAAAGCTTATGATTTGATTTAAAATCTGGTATCTATACAGGGTGTAAGTGACAGCCTAGCAAATACTGAAACGGTGAACTCAGACCATCAAACTGAACAACTTTCACTATGGAGCCAACCTAAGGAAAAGCAAAAAAAAATCAGCTGTCCCATACATAACTGCTGTACCTACCCGACTTAAATGTATGGGACAGCTGATTTTTTTTTTCGCTTTTCCTGAGGTTGGCTCCATAGTGAAAGTTGTTCAGTTTGATGGTCTGAGTTCACCATTTCAGTATTTGCTAGGCTGTCACTTACACCCTATATAATTTATGCGGACGAAGTCACGGGTAAAGTCTAGTTTAGTTTATATTTAAACACTACCTTTGCACAGTTTGAGTTAGTTTCATTCCAGGGAACAAGTCCTCAATTAATGATACAAATAACGGTTCATCTTCGTCTACAAGTTTTGAAACGTTCATCTCTCTGAAATAAAAATAATAATACATCAGGAATGGAAGGGAATTACGGTCGTGAGTGTACGTATGTATTACATCACCATTATCATCAACCTATACCTAGTGGATGATTTGACTATCAAACTGAACAACATTCTCTATGGGACCAATGTCGAAATAGCGAAAAAAAATTGCTGTTCCATACAAAACTGCAATCTTATTCGACCCTTTCGACACACATACAGACACGAATAGAAATAGGATGAATATGGGCTGATGACGATGATGATGACTGAAATGTACTTTGCGATTATGACTATATGTCTGATTGTATCTATTGTCAAGAAACAGTTTACGCCAAAATTGTAGCTGCATATTTTATTGATAATATTTTTTTGAGTTTGTTTTTATTAGTGTTAAGAACCATTATTGTTTTCACACTCACTGTCACTGTAGTGGGTAAGAACTGACTCCGGACCTTCAGACTTGACTAGTTTAGGAGCCAGTACCGCAATTGTTGGTTTAAATGTTGTAAAATTTCAATAAAGGATTTTTTTATGTATGTTTCCCTGGTCGGTTTTCGGTTGAGTGACCCTTCCAAAATTGTTATTCATGTGTGTATTTTTAATACACACGCTACTAAGTTAACGGACGTAATATACTAACTTTAACACTCTCATCATTATATTTTCTTCGGTGCTCTCAGGGTTTGCTCGTTTCTGCGCTCCCATAGTCCTCAATACGGATAAAATGTTCCGCAGTCCAAAATCATAGTGCACTTGCTTTGACAACTGTTCCTCGCACAGCTTGTATAGTGTGAAGAATTTGCGAGCTGTAACAGTACATTATGATACGAGTATGCTAAGTTAGTCATCGCACTCGAGACTCGATTGTAGCCCAAGTCGTAGGCGAGGGCGTAATTGGAGCCGAGAGTGTAATGACCAATGCTCACGCATTTCATGCGACGTTTGTTTTACACTTGCGAGAATAAAATAAGTAAAATTTCATGAACAGGTTTAGACAAATATTTGTGAAAAATGGCGCCTATTGGTTGAGATATTGGTAAGTAATGCGCGCAGAGACCTAATACCGCACTAGTGCGGAAATATAAAGTAAAACGCACGTGTTGTATTTTTATAAACTAAAAAGTGATGCAATAAGAGCCATTTTACGAGCGAGTGTGTTCTTCTTATTGTGTGGCCAGCAAGTGTGTTAAAAAACAATGTTTAATAGACCTGTTCTATATTCCGAAGGTTTGACTTAGCTGCTTATTAAACTTGATCCTCATTATATGAAGAGTTTTGCATACCCAGTAAAATATTTTCTTTGAAGCCGCAACTGGCCAGCTTTACTCTTATAATGATCTGCCTGTCCGGAACCATCATGGCAACAGAACGGAATTGAATCTTGAGATTTTCAGGCAACTCCTGTCGGCCGGCGTATCCAGGGTTCATTGTGATGATAAACGCGAATTCAGTGTTCAAACTTACAACGTCACCGTCACTAGAAAAGCAGTAAAGTAATAAAAATAATGCAACATCTTGAAGGCAAGAAAAATTACATATTAAATTTTAATGTAGCCTAAATATTGTACAAATTGGTTGTGTACCAACAAACTACAAACGGTTTTCAAGTTTCGCATTCAATTGTTACACCTTGGTTACACCTCTCACCGTGTGTGCGATTAAACTGTATTATTGAGAAAACAAACACTAATTGTGTAATATAAATAATAGTAACATAAGCTGCTGCACCATAGCACAGTATAAGAAAGAGTATCTAGTACTACATACAGTACGAACACTCCCTGCCTCCCACCAACTTTTTACCTCACCCCCTCTGGTTGATCCGTGGTTCCTTTTGAGCAAATACGCATTCCTGTCTCGCTCGCACTCACTTAGTATCGCACATGCTTAACTCTTCTTTTTTATTTTTCCCATTTTTATGAAATGACAGCTATCATCAGCTGAATGTGCAGTGTCCAAGGGTCCTCCCACCAACTTTTTACCTCACCCCCTCTGGTTGATCCGTGGTTCCTTTTGAGCAAATACGCATTCCTGTCTCGCTCGCACTCACTTAGTATCGCACATGCTTAACTCTTCTTTTTTATTTTTCCCATTTTTATGAAATGACAGCTATCATCAGCTGAATGTGCAGTGTCCAAGGGTGTGACAATAAGTAATTTTATCGATCAACCTTGACATAAACCAAGACGGACGATTAAAATGCGCTATGTATTTCATAATCATCATCACCATCTTAGCCGATGAACGTCCACTGCTGGACATACGCCTCCCCCAAGGATCGCCATAACGACCGGTCTTGCGCTGCCCTAATCCAACGGGTTCCCCCCGCCTTCACCAGGTCGACGGTCCACCGTGTGGGGGCCTACTCACGCTGCGCTTTCAGGTACGCGGTCGCCACTCGAGAACTTTTCGGCCCCATCGGCCATCGGTTCTGCGAGCAATGTGCCCCGCCCACTAGCACTTTAGTTTAGCAATTTTTTGGGCTATGTTAGTTACTCTGGTTCTTTTCCGGATCTCTTCATTTCTGATTCGATGTCGCAGGGAAACTCCGAGCATAGCCCTCTCCAGTTCTGATTTCTGATTTCTCCATTGCCCTTTGGGTGACTTTCAGCCTTTTTATTAGGCCTTATATACGCTATGTATTTAAGCACCTGAAAATAAAGCTATCCTTCTTCTCTCTTCTAGCTGTGAGACAGATGTAGATCTGCTGCGCGGCGACGGAGAGCACAGGCAGCTCGATGCGGTTGAACTCGTCGAAACATCCCCACGTACCGGATTGTGCCAGACCTTTGTAGATACGGCCCAAACCTGCCACCAAAGTGTTGCTATTTAACTCACCGGTCTACTAATTTGTTATTCCAAAAGTAGGAAATTGTAATCCTTGTGCTTCCACAGCGGTTCTGTGCTACTTTTTACACAAATTAAAATTGAGAAACTATTTGAGAAACTATTCTGTGACACGAGTCTGAAATCAAATCGGTCATGGAGAAATGTTGTTTTAGAGAACTTCTTTTTGATGGAGACAAATTGAAGATGACCTATTGGGCTGACTCCAAATTATGCAATGAATTGCTGGAGGAGAATAGAACTCAACAAATTCAATTGACAGTTATATAGGATGGGACACAAAGGGCAGCTACCAGAAGCATTATAGAAGAAAACGTACTTAGGAGACTAACCCTAACTTTTGCAGAAGGCATTCACCGATTTTGAAAAAAATTTACAGTCATCGAGAAAAACTGAAATTTTCACAAAACTTTTTTCATCCCATTCGACCCTCCTACTGATAAGAAACATAAGTCTCTATGGGATCAATTGAGGTCGAGGTATAAGAACTCTCAGAAAACGCAAAATTAAATTCCCATACATTTAGTAGGGAAATGACAATATCACCAAGTGATGATTTTGTAAACACTTTTCAAATTTTCAGAGGTTGTTCAGATCATCAAACTGAACAACTTTTAGTACAGGAGCAAATCTGCCCATAGGTATTCCGATGGCCTGAGATAAAACGCGAACAGACTTCTGAAGTCCATCTGGCCAGAGCAGTTGTACACGATGACGAGCTTGCCCAGCGTCCTGGCCATGTCCTTGGTGGTCTCGGTCTTGCCCGTCCTTGGTAGTCTTGGTGTGGGCCCCACCCATACATATTCCGATGGCCTGAGATAAAACGCGAAAAAACCTCTGAAGTCCATCTGGTCAGAGCAGTTGAACACGATGACGAGCTTGCCCAGCGTCCTGGCCATGTCCTTGGTGGTCTCGGTCTTGCCCGTGCCGGCGGGTCCAGCGGGCGCGCCGCCCATACACATGCCGATGGCCTGAGATAACGTGATGTAGCAGCGATCGGTGAGCGGCGTGATTACAAGCCGCTCCGTTATGCCCAGGTATTCGTTCTGAGGATACAATACAATACTATGTTAGAATAGTTATTACGATACAATTCTTTGCATGTATACTTAATATGCTGACAGTACTTTCAAGGGATGATCAAACCATCATACTGAACAATTCTCTACGGGACCAAGACCGAAACCGCGAAAAAAAAAACTCCTGTTCCATACATACAATTTATCCTACTCGACCAAAATGTATGGGACTGCTGGTTTGATTTTTCGCGTTTTCGATGTCGGTTCCATAGAGAAACGCGGTTCCACGCTATCGCGGGTTGGCGTACTAGCCCCGCTGGGTGATGTCGCACTTTCGCTGAAAATGTGAAGCGACAAAAAAAAACATTTTCAATGTTAAAAACGTGAGACGTTCCAAATATATTTACCTGATATACGAAGTCAACATCAGTAATTGATACAAGGCAATCGTCGGTATCTTCGAAGTAATAGAAACGAGCCTGTTTCTGCCACTCGAAGTCTCCCGGTGATTTGATGCGCATTTTCACAAGATCATCGAATATGTCTCTATAACAAAATAATATGGATAAGTACAGAAATGCTAAAAGTTATATTACATTCCTGGTAACGAAGTGCCTCTGTGGTCTAATGGTTAAGAGCATTATTGGGCTCTTGTGCACTGAGGTCGTAGGTTCGATTCCCACGGGGGACGCCTAGTGAAATGTTACTTTGTGCGTTTTTCCCCAGTTGGTTAGGACATTGCAGGCTATATCACCTGATTGTTTGAAAAAGTAAGATAATTCCTTGCTTCGGATGGCACGTGAAACCGTTGTTCCCGGTTACTATCTCTGGAGTAACTAGTAGTCGTTACATAAAAAGCACGTCTGAGGTCGTAAGGCGGTTTGAAAAAACTCTAGAGCTTGCTGTCCACACGATAAGAAGAAGGTAATGAAGTTTCCTGCCAAGAAATTGTTCTTGAACCAGACATTCGATTTTGCAGTTTGTAGAATAGTTCCTACATACCTTTGATGGACGTGTATTGTAATCATGGTCTCTACTCTGGTTCTATCCAACCCATTCAAATCTTTAACAGTAAGGTCGATGAGGCCGTTCAACAAATCCAAGAACTTCTGGTTAGTAATTCTCATTATATAACGGTCTGCTCTGGCTTTCTTCAGAGCATACTCCGCATCAGACGTCCACAAGATTTGCATTCCCAGGAGACCAGCCTAAATTAAAGGAATAATGTTAATCCTGTCTTAACAATGTTCATTGTTTCTTTCTTTCATCAATCAATTATACTTTATTCCGCTCTAAGTAAATTAGGCGACGGGGCCTAATTTATGCGGTTCATGCGCAAGAGGCTAGTCACCTATCTTGCTATTTTAATTTAATCAATTACTTTGAGTTAGAAATACTCAAAACTAAGAATCAGCATGGATAGTTGCCAAAGAAAATAATTATCGTGATAATTTCGAACCCTGCCTAAAGAACTACAACAAATAGGAACAAAAAATAAGGCAGAATTTTCACTGCTGGTTCGAGTTCAGTCCGATACTGAATTTTTCTATCGTAATTCAGTTCATTTCAGATTTCAGATAATAAGTATTCATTACCCTTTTTACACTATACACGCTCTTCACGCAAAAATCTGTTAAAATTAACGAAATTAGTTTGCTAGTTCAGACGTAACAAACAGACAGACAAACATTATGACAGACATACGAATACGGTTATAAAATCTAAATCTGACAAAATGATTCAGTTCAAGGTGCAGTTCCGATGTGTACAGTCAGCAGCAATAAGTTATATACACTTCAGTACTACGATGTAGAACAAAAGTGTATACACAACTTATTGTTGCTGACTGTACTTGAACATTAAAGGTTTTTGTACATTGAACATGGAGCATTGTCGTGAGTCGTACCCGTCAGCAAACTATACAATAACTCGACCCGCCCCAACTTCGCCCGGGTGGGATTTACAATATAAATCCCTACACACAAACCTTACGGAAGAAATTATCTAAATGACAGTGAAAACCGTATCAAAATCCGTTGCGTGGTTTAGAACTAGTTAGCGGATATACAGACAGATAATCAAGGAAAGCGACTTTATTTTATATCTACTAAGTATGTAATGTATGTATTCCTAAAAATTTACCTGTCCAGGAAAGCCCCAAAATCCAATGAGGAACTCAAACTCTGGATCGGGCATTGATTGCGCAATACTAGCGATTATATTGCGTACTGTATCCTTCATTGTGTCTAACAAGACGTTTAACCAAATCTGCAATATGAAAACATCGTCATCGCCAGAAGTTGGCCGCGCTGTTTAATAATTGGCTTTCCTTCTTAGATATTTTTAATAATTGGGTCATTACTTTATTCAGGGTACCATAATCCGGTCCCCTTCAAAGGCAACGGAACAAAGGCGATTTTGTTAGTAAAATAAGTAAATTCGAAAATAAAACTTATCGGTAGCTACCGAATAAGAAATCAGTTTTAGAAAAACGTAGGATTTAAAGTAAAATACTATACTATACTATACTATAATTTGCAAATTACGGTAACTCAATTGTTTGTGTAAGCAACGCAATATAATTTTGAGGGACGGTAACGCAGTGGTTATTTTGCTGAAAAACCATCAATAAATGTAAGAAGTAGCAAGAATACATGGCTACAAATGGCTTAATAAAATGGCTTATAGAATTTATACAATTAAAGAAAATAAAATGTTATCCAAATTGTACCCTGAATAAAATAATGGCCCAATTACCATTACCACGGTTGACAGGTGGATAAGCGATCGCAGCTATTCGGGAGGGGCGTAGGTGTCGTAAAAGTTTACTTTTAGTCGCCTCGTAAACCAAACCAAACCAATTTGGTAAACCAAAGAAAGGGCAGCTGCATTCACTTGAGTATAAATATCGTAATAATAAATGTCCGAACATACTAAACAATTCAAAATAAATTAGTAACAAGGACAGTTTCTTTTTGAAAAAAAAAATTAGTTAGTCTTTAAATCATGCAGTTGCATGCAAAATACTACGTAATTATACGTAACTAATTATAGTACTCTGTGCTACGAGCTACGACTGTGTAATAGATAAATTACCTCGACACCTCCGACGCAAGCCACTGGATGTTCCAGGGGGATCACCTCCCCGTTATCAGAGTTCATGTTGATTATCCTGTCCTTGTCATCGAAGTCGACCGTGTTCAACGCATCGAAGATACTCGGTAGGTGAGGCTGCACAATTTATCTTAATTTTATACACAGGTTTTGAAAAACCCTGTTGGAGCCTTAAAGGGTTGCTTCAGTTCAGACCATCGCATCAACCTGAACAACTTTCTCTATGGGATCAATATCAAAATCGCGAAATAAGGTAGCTGTTCCATACAAAACTGCAAACATAACTCAACCGAAATGTATGGGACAGCAGATTTTTTTATTCGCGATTTCGTCCCATAGAGAAAGTTGTTCAAGTTGATGGTCTGAAGCAACCCTTTAAGGCTCCAACAGTGTTTTTTTTTACACCCTGTTTTTTCTACTTTTACTTTCATAGTAATAGTTGTTCTGATGGTCTGATCCACCCCTGAAAGTTTCGGAACGGTTAAAAAAAATAATTCGGTATAGCCGCCGCTGGTGGTACGTCTTCCCATTACAGTATCTTTAACTGAAAGACTGATTTCGAAGTCTCAGTCTAGCGTTATATTTTTCAAGCCAATTACAGAGAATTTCGAATCGCTGTAGCATAATGTATTATTTATATTACTCATGATCATGGTTAATAGGCGATAGTTCACCACTCGTGCCCAATGCGGATTCACGGACTTCACGTACATATACGTATTAGAATTTCGTCTTCTTCGTATGCAAGTTTTCACACAATGTTGTCCTTCATTGAAGACAATAGATAAACAAAATGTTATAAAAATCCCAACCTGAATAGAATGAGGATCAGATGCCTGTCCAAGAATCTCAAGCAGCACAGGATCCGATACGAAGAAGAACCTCGGGAAAATAAGTCGCTTGGTCTCTAGGTACCCAGTGAGGGACTTCTGACAGGCTTCCAATTGTTCAAATAGATGTGGCAGAAGTTGCTTCAGCGTGTCATCGGCTGTACAAACTTCCACGCAGTTGATGATGTCGCGGGCACGATACATTATCTTGACGTAGGCCTTGTCGATTGACTTGAAATAACGAAAACGATCATTACAACAAATCATAATAAAAGCTACTACTTTAATATGTTATATACTTATACGTCGAGTACATCTCACACCTGCGTTTTGCCGATGACATTTTCGTCATGGCGGAATCGCTGCAGGACCTCAATGGCATGCTTAGTGACCTTAATGCCGCTTCCCGACGGGTCGGTCTCGGCATGAACTTAGACAAGATGAAAGTCATGCTTAATTCTCATGTCGAGCCAGAGGCGGTATACGTCGGTGCGGCGGTGATAGAAGTTGTGCAAGACTATATCTACCTTAGACAGACTATAAGACTAAGTAGAAACAACTTCGACAAGGAGGCCGCTAAGCGCATACAACTAGGATGGGCTGCTTTCGGGAAACTCCATCATATATTCTCCTCGGCTCTACCACAATGCCTCAAAACGAAGGTGTTCAATCAGTGCGTCCTGCCAGTAATGACCTATGGTGCGGAAACATGGACCCGACGATAGGACTAGTTCATCAATTTAAGGTCGCTCAGCGAGCTATGGAGATAGCTATGCTCGGTGTTTCTCTGAGAGATCACATCAGAAATGAAGTGATACGTCAGAGAACTAAAGTGGTTAACATAGCTCAGAAAATTAGCACGCTGAAGTGGCAATGGGCTGGTCATATCTGCCGAAGAACTGACAACCGGTGGGGTGTCAGCAGTGGACTGTTAGGCTCATGATGATACTTATACAGAGTGTCCCAAAACTCAACGTCAAACCGAAATTTTAACATTGGAAAAATTGTCACCCCGCCCTCATCTTTTAGATGTACCAAGTCGGTCATTAAATACTATCAGAAGTATGGTCATAAAATAAAAAATTACAGTTGTTTTCATAAAACGGTTTTGTTTATTAAAAGACTTTTAAATTGAGCCAATAATTTATTCGAAATGTGCACCTCTATTTTTTATACACTCTCTTAAGAGTCGCACGTCCATATTCATGTCAATCATATCACTGGTCAGCCACTACTTTAGTCGCTGATGACTTGAGACTCTTAAAATTTTTATGAGACTTAGAGCACACTTTCTCCTCTAAAACTTGCCATACCTTGTAATCCAGAGGGTATATAGGTCAGGGCTTGGGAGGCCAATCTTCATGCTTGATAAGGTCGATATTTTGGCACTCAAATCAAGCTTGGATAGTTTTTGCCTTATTAAATTAAATTAATTAAAAAATTATTTATTTCAGATGATTCATCCATATTGTGTTAGTAACAATTGGCTTATAACTATGTTAGTTAATAAAATTCATTCATTAATAAAATTAAATAAATTACAATATTACATTAAATTACATTATTGTACAATTACGGGCCGCTGCAGAATCTTGCTGAAACACCAACGCCGCCCCGTAAGACAATCTGAGATAGATCTTTTACGATACCATCCAAAACAGTCTCTTGATACACTTTGGCACTAATTTTGACACCTTTTTCTCAGAAATGTTCTTCAGTAGGGCCATAGTACTACACACCTAACCAAACGTTCGATTTCAGATTTATAACCAGTTTTACAAGAATCACCATACACCATTTCCTCCAAATATACCATCATTTGAAAGGTAATTAATTATATCAGCGATTCTACCCGATGGTTTTTACCCCAAACACCCAAGAGAAAAGATATTGATGAAAAATACTTTTTTTTGCGATCTTGCTTTCAATTGAAGCGGGATGGCTAATTGCAAAAGTTTGCTTGTAAGAAAGAGACGCTTGCAGTAAGAATACCTGGCCTTAAGCACTGTTTTAATAGTCATTCTTCTCAAACCCTTTTGAAGAGCCATCAACTTCTGCTTGCGGGCGGGATTCTTAGCGATTCGCTCCTCGATTGCTTTGATCACTGCTGGAGTTCTAACAGAACCAGGTCGGCCGCTTCTTTTTCTGTCATCGATACTAGAATCTTCACTGTACCTTTTTATGGTACGGTACACAAAATGCAGCGTGATATTTAACTTTTATAGCAACTTAATGGTTGGTGAGTGGATACAACGATGTGACGCAATTACTGATACACGGTCGTCTTTGAACGTCCACTGCATTTGGAAAAATGAATAAAAGAAAACAATTTTTACGTCGTTATTTGAAATAAAGTATAATATTTTTTTTTTATAATTTCCATGCTAGTGATAGTATTTAGGGACTGACTAGGTAATAACTACCAATTTGTAAATTTGTTCATGAAAAGACTTATTACGCAATCCTGTATAATCTTTTCAATGGACCCAATTCAAAAATAAATAGTTGAACTATTTGAAATCGGGTTGTTATGCGAATGGCTGAATCAGGAGATCATGTATAATTGTTACTAATACCTACAATATTGTTTACCCTGTTCAAAAGCAAATAAATGATTACTGATTACTGATTACTGATAAAAAAATTACCACTTAGGTATTGAAAAGTAGAAGTGTCAAATGTGATACCATTTTGAAAACTTGATTAAATGGGCCAACTTTTGAAATAACTTGCCAGGTTAGCGCCATACATTTTTTGTACATGGTGTATCCTAAAAGTTGCCAAAGAAAATAATTTTGCCCCAGAAGTCTGACGGAAGATGGTTTTATCATTCAGATACGAAAGCCAGAAATCAATAAGCAGTGACATAAAAAGACGAGAAGCTACCGAGTTGCGGACACAAAAAAGTATATTTTCAATTCTTACCGCGAATCTTTTGGCCTCAGCCGGCAACTGTTTAGAGATGTCGCCACCAACAAACACGGCTTCCAGGTATATCCAAAGATTCTGTACCAACAACCATTTCTCTAAGATCTCGGTGGTGCTGACTAGCTTGTTGATCCAGAGCAGTATATCCCTCTTGAAAGGTGCATTGTACCTGTTAACGATTTTACGCTATAGAGTTTACCCGCGACTTCGTCGGCACAAATTATATGCCAGATTTTAATTCCATTTATCTAAACTATTATAAAACTGTAACAGGAAGTTTGTCTGTACATTGAAGATATTAACAAAAACAATGTTGCGATACTGTTTTTAGGTATCCCTGATTCCATATCACCAATTTTTGGATTTTTTGTCTGTCTGTTTGTTTTTGTTTTTTGTTTGTTTGTGTGTTTTTTGTTTGTTTGAAGGAGCATCACGCAAAAACTACTGAACCGATTTTGATGAAACTTTTTTTGTTTGATAGCTTATTATCTGACTTAAAATCTGGTATATAATTTGTGCGGACAAAGTCGCGGGTTAACGCTCGTAAGCTATAAAAAAAAAGTTTCATCAAAATTGGATCAATAGTTTTTGCGTGATGGTCGACAACAAACAAACAAACAGACGAATTTCTCAAAAAGACGAATATGGAGTCAGAGACACATACAAACCATATCGTTATCTTTTTCTTGCCAAAATCTTCAATGTACAGAAGAGACACTACTTCTGTTACAGTTTTATAATAGTTTAGATTATAATCAGTTTAGAGTACAGAAATCAACATTTTTGGTTAGAGCTTGCTGCTCTGTGCTTGTCGAACCTGACATAAAATTACGGTAAAAATATTTGCAAGTCATAAAGGGATTAGATTAGACTAATCCCTCTGTCACTCGCAAATCTTTTCATATTTGAGTAAATTTTTGTATTATGTTTCAGGCTGTTTAAAGGGGAAATGGTCCATAAGAGTATCGAAAGAACACGGAAGGAAATGAGGATACTAAGGATACTTAGGAAAAGATTTAACAATTACAACTTAATAACATTCTCAACTAAATGTCACCTGTTAGATGCCAAGGAATTCAAGATCATGAGAGAGTCTTCCAGAAGAGTGATAGTGTCCAACGTGTCCTGAGCTTTGATAAGCAACTCTCCGCGGTTCTTAAACGGCGCGAATGTCAAATCTACCACCGCCCAGTCGGCCATCACTTGCTTCAACTTGGCTTCGATATCTTTCTCTTTTACAGCACTGATGCAGATGTCCTGAGGGAAAATAGGAATCGTTTTTTAACTCCATGAGGTTTGACTATTTCGATCTACGAGGTTTTATCGAGGACATCACTAGCAGTGAGGCCCATCGAGGCACGTCGCAATTTGATAAAACAAAAGACGACAGCAAAACCGCTTGTTTGTCTCGTCTTGTCGGGAGCACTGCCGTTGCCGGCAATATCAATTAACTTACCTCGACGTCTTCTTTGTTTTTCAACAAAGGCGCTTCCATAACATTTGCCAAAGTAAACGAATCCGATTCTACATCCAAGACGCAGTCTGCAAATTAATCAATAAGAATGAGTACTCTATCATAATAATGATAGCATAAACTCACGACCACAATATCGGGGATAGTCAGAAACATTGATGGAACAACCAGCTTTCATGCATGCCGTTATAACAAGGCTCACATTTAAAAAATTGGGTGATTGACCTACATTGAAATCGCGAAAAAAAAATCAGTTCTTCCATACAAATCTGCAAACCTACTCGACCCCAATGTTTGGGAATGGGACAGCTGATTTTTTTTTCTCGATTTCGATGTTGGTCCAATAGAAAAAGTTGTTCAGTTTAATGGTCTGATCACCCCCTTAAAAAAGTGTCGCCATATTAAGAAGGACCCTGTACATTATTTTATGCAGTATTTTAAATTTTAATGCATCCTTCATAAACGCAAAATTAGCACAGGTCTATCGAAGCTGCAAACTTGGATATACGCTAATGGTAGTAAAATGGTATACGATAACAACATATTAAAAAAATCAGAACTAGTCGTTAGTTTGCGATTAATTTTCGATATGAAGGGCCTATACCGTTGTTACCGCGATGTAGCCAGCCTTCCATAATGACACGGACACAGATCCGCAGTGGCGGCGGCGGAGTAATCTATTGCGAAGTATGAGATTGAGAATGAGCGGCAGTTTGGTAGAAACATCGCTGCGAATGTAGGGGTGTACTGGCCGTCGCGAATTTTATAAGCTGTTTTTCTGGTAGAATATCTATTCTGTCACTACGCCGTTGGTACAATTCGCGCACCATCTTTGTAATTATTGATCGTCTTTGATATTCAACTGAACGGACAGGCACCGGCCACCGTGTACACACGGCGACACATCAAGCTATACAAAACCAAAATAAGCTGGTCGCGCGTAGGTTGAGGAACGTATAACGTCGCGCGGCCAGCTTATGTTGGTTTTGTTTAACTTGATGTGTCGCCGTGTATACGTGTGAAAGCTCTACAGCCGTGTATACGATCTGTAAACCGCGTGTGTGCGAAAAGGGCCTTAATCGTGTCGTACGACACCCACCGAAAGAAATGGGGTGGTCTACCCTAACGGTTGAACTGCATCGCATTTTTCCTTCGCTCCATCCTTTTCTGTCATTCAGGAACGTCAATAGCAAATAAGATAGCGGGAACGCGACCGCACGCGGCAGCACCGGCAGTGCTATGATCTTTTTCGCTCTAGCATATGACGTTCCTGAGCGACAGAAAACGATAGAGCGTGAAAAAATGCGATCCGGTGCTGACAGAGGCTCAACCCTAAGCTGGAACACCACGGCCAGCAATGATAACACTTTAATAATATTACACGTACGTTCGTTTAAATAAATGTCTCTACTAAATACTAACTCATAAGTTTTTCAAGTCTCCTCCAATGACGATCTTTCATGGCCTTATCGGCCATCAACTCTAGCAATGGGCACGTCTCGTTGAAGTCATCGATTTTCTTTTTCAATTCAATGAATGCTGGCCAATCTTTCATAGCTCTCGGCAGCTTACGGCACCTAGATGTCGATCATTATGGTATTAAAGCATAACCAGATTTTCCAACAAAGAACAGATATTATTGAGGCGCTGCTTTCTGGATTACTACAGCAAAATCAAAAATACCTACTGATCATTCAAATTATTCATAAATTTAAGTTAACAAACTGACCATGTGCGTGTTGGGCCACGCGCAGTGTAGGGTTCTGTAGTTGTCCGTAATAATATGCTGACTTAAAAGTATATTTTATAAGTTGGTCGACTATTATTCGATAACTTGTAAAACCTACTTAGCTGTCATACTTTTTCTTTTAACTTACTTATATATCTACTGCCGTGCATTTTTTTACATACTTATTCAAAACAACCATTTAGCTGGCAGAGTACTACTGTAAGTACATAATTAACTGAATGTGTAAATAAATACATGATTCATAACATTTTACGCATTGGTTAACATCAAAGGAAGAACTAAAAGGCTATCTTACCTTAAATCGAACTCGGCCAACTGCGCAACAATTTGCTCAATATCAATTTCAACCCACGGCGTCTCAAAGTAGCCATCGATTGAATTCATGACAGCAAGATATAAGCTGTACCTGTTATTAGAACAATAGTCTTTCAATAATTGCAACTTTAATACCATTACCATTACCCTACCCTAACCTTTCCCTTTCTCTCTCACCGATCCCCCCCGCTACCCAAAAAGCCGCGTAGCCTCAGCAACGTCCTATGCCGAGGTCCGTACCCCTCTGGGTGCCCCTAGGTCGGTTGCTTAAGTTCATTCATTTGGCTCGGTAGACCCTTCGTGGTCCCTCCAATAGTCCGCAGTAAAAACAGTAGTTGCTCCCTGAGCAGAGCTGTAATAGTCATCTCAAAAGAAAAACCGGGGTAATCTGAAAACTATCTCTGGAGGTAGTAGCCGTTTCAATTAAGAAACACGTCAGATGCCGTAAGGAAATCCGACACCAGGACTTGCTTCCCAGACGATAAGAAGAAGCAAGAAATTGCGAAATGATGAAGATCGATGTTTAATAATACATCAAACGTCTATTTATTGCCCCGTGGAATAATATGAGTATGTCGATCGTTCGACGGAGGTCACATCGACATCATGGATCGTTTGGTGTAAAGCTCGTTCGACTCAAATTTCTCCCGATCTTGATCAGTCGTCGCTTAACCAATAATCAATGTCAAGATCGATTATGTATTGATCGACGAGGCAATTCTGTTTGGTCAGACGTATCTGTACGTTTGATCAGAATCTATCTCATATATTCGGCGTTGGCGACGTCGATCGCGTTAGTGTAATAATGTACCTAAATGCTATTTACTTACAGCTTGCTTAACAAATTGAACTCTTTCTTTTTCTGATGCAGAATAGGGTAATCTTTCACTTCCATCCCAAATAGTTTCTCGCCGTTGGAGTACATTTCAAAGCGCCGCCATAAGTCATCGAATCTCGATTGGAACAATATGACCCTGTAATGTAAATTTGGTCAAACATAAAATCGTTTACGTTTCCTAAATAAGTAACCGAAATAATATAAATATGATTTATTATTTTTCACCCTCCGCAAATTGAAACAGTGAACTCAGACCATCAAACTGAACAACTTCCGCTATCGAGCCTACCTCAGGAAAGGCGAAAGAAATCAGCTGTCCCATACAAAACTGCCGTACCTACCCGACTCAAATGTATGGAACAGCTTCGCGATTCCTGGGATAGGCTCCATAGTATAAGTTTTTCAGTTTGATGGTCCGAGTTCACCGTTTCGGAGTTGCGGAGGGCTGTCCCTATTCGGAAGGAAACCTGAACTGATTGAGGCACTAACTTGTATATTATGGACCTCTCACCGCACCAATAAACAAAAAAACTAACTTTTGATAATTACTTAAAAACTATGACACTTGACATAATACTAATTATGTGGTTTAAAATGATCATAAAGGTGTCCTCAATCATCTCAGAAAATATCTACATCGTTCTACCAAACACCATGTATTAAAATAGAGAGAGCTCAATCAACATTATTTTCCTCAAATTTGCCGTCGCAGAAAATTGCGAATAATTCAGAATAATGAGACCTTTACTTAGACCGCGGGCCGCGGGTTGCCAACCACTGCTCTAGATTCATGCAACTTGTTGAACCTACATTATATAACAATGTTCGTACCTGTCACTGGCTTCCCTAGCCGTCAGTCCAGGAGTCATAGGCCCGAAAGCCTCGTAGTCAGCGTCAAACTTCAGCACGTCGTCGAGGAACGACGATACACCTTCTGTCAGCTCCTTTTGCAAGGGACCTTGCATTTCCACTATCTTCTGTTGTACTTGCTGAGACTAAAATTTTACACTGCTTATTTGTTTCTGGTGGATAATGTATTTAATAGGTACGTCACAATTTTTTTTATTCAACGATTCGACTACTGATGGCATATCATCTCCTTCCGACTTAAAAACGACCCCGGTGTATTGTGTTGGTACAGACCTTTCGGTGCGCGTTTCCAACTCGCATGTGTCCGGTTTTTTTATACCCCGTTTGATTCCACCTACTAACACTCAATTGCAGAAACGCTCATTAGAGTTAATCCTCCATTAAATCTCTTGCTAGCTTTAACTACGTCGACAAGACAAAAAGTGACAGCAAGAGATTTAATGGAGGATTAACTTTAATGAGCGTGTCTGCAACAAAGTGTTAGCCACGTCGTCTGCTTGCCACTTAGACCATACTAGCGTTAACCCGCTACTTCGTCCGCACAAATTATATACCAGATTTTAAAGTCAGATCATAAGCTATCAAGCAAAAAAAGTTTCATCAAAATCGCTTCAGTAGTTTTTGCGTGATGCTCGTTCAAACAAACAAACAAACACACAAACAAACTGACAGACAAAGAATCCAAAAATTGCTGATATGGAATCAGGGACACCTAAAAACCATATAGTAACTTTTTTTTGTTAATATCTTCAATGTACAGACACACTTCTGTTACATTTTTATAATAGTACGAGCGTTAACCCGCGACTTTGTCCGCACAAATTATATACTAGATTGTAAGTCACATAATAAACTTTCAAACAAAAAAAGGTTCATCAAAATCGGTTCAGTAGTTTTTGCGTGATGCTCGTTCAAACAAACACACAAACAACCAGACAGACAAAAAATCCAAAAATTGGTGATATGGAATCAGGGATATCTAAAAATCATATCGTAACTTTTTTTTTGTTAATATCTTCAATGTACAGACAAACTTCCTGTTACAGTTTTATAATAGTTTAGATAGATAACTAGGGACCAGACTCGCGTTAGCATGTCTATTCTGCCACGTTACAAGATCAATTTAATCATTTGTGTCAACGACACACAATGCACACACAATTTTATACCTTATTTATTTTATTTATTTACGAGCGTTAACCCGCGCCGCACAAATTATATACCAGATTTTAAGTCAGATCATAAGCTATCAAACAAAAAAAGTTTCATCAAAATCGGTTCAGTAATATAATAGTATAGATTATAATAGTATAGATTCACAATATAAGGTCTAACAAAATTAGGTGAAACTATTTTAAGGGGATGATCAGACCATCAAACTGGACAACTTTCTCTATGGGACCAATATCGAAATCGCGAAAAAAAATCTGCTGTTCCATACAAATGTACTCGACCTAAATGTATGGAACAGCAGATATTTTTTTCGCGATTTCAATATTGGTCCCATAGAGAAAGTTGTTTAGTTTGATGGTCTGATCATCCCCTTAAAATAGTTTCACCTAATTTTGTTAGACCTTATATAAGTTACCACTAAACGAGAAAGCAAATAATTGCGGAACAATAAATTCAAACTAGTTTCATTTGGGATTGTGAACACCCTGAGACTATTTCTAGCAATCAAAATTAGTAAAGTAATGGAATAAAATCAAAAGTTGCTAATTTCAAGCTACCTCGTCCATCGAAAAAAGTGGCAGAAAAGTTTGTTACTAGAATTACACGCGTAACTCGTCATTAGTTATACAGGGTGTAAGTGACAGCCTAGCAATACTGAAACGGTGAACTCAGACCATCAAACTGAATAACTTTCACTATGGAGCCTAACTCAGGAAAAGAGAAAAAAAATCAGCTGTCCCATACGAAACTGCTATACCTCCCAGACTAAAATGTATGGCACAGCTGATTTTTTTTCGCGTTTCCTGAGGTAGGCTCCATAGTGAATATTGTTCAGTTTGATGGTCTGAGTTCACCATTTCAGTATTTGCTAGGCTGTCACTTACACCCTGTATGGTCTAGGCTTGCCATCTTCACTACTTTATCAAAATGATAGCACAACGATTATTAACTTACGGTCAACAGCATGTTTTGGAAAGCGTAGCGCAAGCCGTATACCATGTCAGTGTCTTCTCTCGGAATGTCGATATTAAAATCAGAGAATATAGCATAGCTCTCTTCTATTAAATCCAACTCCATGTCCATTCTGAAAATGATTTCAGTTAATGCTACTCAAATACGGATTTCTATAGATAATGCATGAGCATTGATCATGACATGGCAACACGTTTTTGGAACTCATTTTCAAATATTATTGATTTTTAAACATGTTACAGCCATGTTGTGCTATTTCGAATCAAATTAAACATTGAAATTTTATTGAATTAAAGATTTGTCTCGGGCGGGACTTGAACCCGCCCTCTTCCAAACCGGGGAACTGCGTTATCCAATTTCGCCACCGAGCCCACTACCCAGAGAACGAAATTTTCAATCTGTTGCGTCTTGAGGGGACGTGAGCGCCATCTACTGGTAGTTATTACAAACTAACCAACCCGCAAGTCCAGCATTACAACTGGAATTCATATGATATAGATGACACACCCTGTACCAACGTTGGATAACGCAGTTCACCGGTTTGGAAGAGTGCGGGTTCAAGTCCCGCCCGAGACAAATTTTTTAATCTTTAATTTCAACCTTATTTTCATTTTTCATTCGCGGTCAATTTTTATTAAATACAAGCTAAAATGTAAATATTCGGGAAAAGCTAAAGATTTAATTTCAAATTTTTCTTGTTCGTCATGTGAGTTAATCAAGACTAAATGGAACCCATTTCTTTTTTTGTAGTTAATACTTACCCGATGAATTCTTCTCGAATTAGTTCCAAACAAAGCATAGCCAGTCTGACGTCATCCAAATCTTTGAGCTTCTTTCCCATAGTTTTCATCCTGTCCTTTATAAACTGCATCAGTTTGGAAACTCGTTCTTTGTACGCTTGACTTAGCAGCTTGCCCAGGATACGTTTCCATTCAATCGATTCCAGGTGCAAAGCCAACTTTATGTTATCTGAAATAGTTGTCATTTATGGTGCGTGATGTATATATTTATATTTATATACATCACGCATTTCGCATGAAAATCTCTTTTGAAATTTATACTACACGAGCTTTAACCCGCGACTTCGTCCGCACAAATTATATACCAGATTTTAAGTCAGATCATAAGCTATCAAACAAACAAAAAATTTCATCAAAGTCGGTTCAGTAGTTTTTGCGTGATGCTAAAAAATAAAAAATCCAAAAATTTTTGATATGGAATCAGGAACACCTAAAAACCATATCGTAACTTTTTTTTTGTTAATATCTTTAATGTACAGACACACTTCTGTTACAGTTTTATAATAGTTTAGATACAATACAGGGTCCAACTTAATATGCTGACGGTTTTTTAAGAGGATAATCAGACTATAAAACTGAACAACTTTCTCTATGGGACAAACTTCGAAATCGCGAAAAAACTAACAGCTGTCCTATACATTTGGGTCGAGTAGGATTGCAGTTTTGTATGGAACAGCAATTTTTTTTCCCGAGTTCAACATTGGTCCCATTTAGAAAGTTGTTCAGTTTGATGGTCTGATCATACTCTTCAAAAACGGTGCGCATATTAAGTAGGACGGGTAGTTATGTTCCACCCAGTTATGTAGGGGTGGACGACCCACTTTTCCAGAAAACGTCATGTATATTATTTACTGGGTTATTAGTTATTGTGGGTTTTGTGACGAAGCTTGTTGTGGATTTTCGACTGTACATCTTTTTGGACGAGGCATGTTCCCAATTTTATAATTAATTTTTATGTAATCATTTTATAATGCATTTTTTTGTTGTTGTAATTTTGTTTCACATTTATTATATAAGGGTTCGATCAGAAGCCTTGAAATGACTACTAATCACAATTCAAGCACGTTGTTACACCAACTTTACAATAACAGTTCAGGAGTGCAATTCTCTAAGAGCAAACATCGGTTGAAACATCGGCGAGCTGTCAATTGTGTCAAACTTAACATGAACACTTGCACTCCAGGTTCATGATGAAAGACGAGGTGACTAGCATTTTGCTCTTACCCATATTAATTTGAATAGACCCAATAACATGCCTTTCAGGCAAATGATTCACTTCATCAGTTTGACCTTCATATTTCTTCAGCATATCATTTATAATTACATTCAGAGGATTAGAGTCAACGAAATCTTGCACTTGTTGTACTCTGTCTTCCGCCCATAAATGACCAAATCTACCATAACTCTGGTGGGAAACGAAACAATTAGGTATTTTCATTTAGTCAGGAAGCGCTTGTGGTATATTGGAGCTAATGTGTACATTTTAATGGGTAACCGTTTGTTGTATTTTATATCAAGCGCCTTCGTGCTTCAGAGGATATACGTTAACCAAGTTAGTCGTAGATAGTGAATTTAGGTCTAAGATCAAGGACCTCTTTATTCTAAAACATAGATTCCGCATCAGTAGTTAGTCTCTTTTGCCTTATGATGTACCTCTAATAGTAAAAGGAGATGGAATATAGATATTTGTTTATGTGGCTGTCCACTTTTTTGACACTTTGACGAGCCTTTTGTCTTACCACTTTAAACAACTTTACACACACTAGCATGTCAAAAAGTGTCAAAAAAGTGTGGCTCCCTCTATGCTTTACAATGGATCCTTCCTCTTAGGTTTAGGTAAAAGTACATAAGCCCAATAAAAAGGTACACACACCTCTTTGGCTTAGGTACCTCCACCTGGTGGCTTGAAAACTTGTAGATTAGAAAAGTAAAATAGATAGTAAAAAGTAGATTGACCTTTAAGCGCTCTTACAGACGAGCGACACTTTAAGATCAACGTGGGTCGCAGAGTCGCGCTTATAGAGTTTACGGTCGCCGTGAGTCGCGCGACCCTCTGCGACCGCAAAGAGTCGCTCGTCTGTAAGAGCGCTAACTTGCATGTATCAACAAGCACGAGGTGAAGAATCGACTGTCCCTCTCTTTTGTGCAACCTTTGCCTTGCACGTGTGATCGTAATACATGAAACCAACTTAGAGGCAACCAACTTACATACAACTTAGACAACTTACCTGCATATTATAGACAATTGCGTTTTAATGTAATTACCAAAGAGAATGTAACTCACTACGTTATAAGAGTCGGGACTTCAATACTAAAAACTGGTCGTGACCGATGATCCAGAATGTATGAAACGTGTGCAACCGTTCAAAGAAATTTAATGGCCGCGGTGCACGTTTCATATAACGTTTTTTTGTTAGAAAGTTGCGCGAGCCTGGTTACTGGACCTTGGACCTGGACTTACCTTCAATAGTTTTTCTATGTCAGGTTTATATTTATACATCATTCCTTGTAACGCCATGACTGATCTTACAATGTCTTTATGCTCGGATACCATTCTGAAGTAATTCCGAACGCCACCGATGGTGGATCCAGTCCTCGAGCCAGCTGAAACAAAAAATACACTCATCAAATGTCATAATGTCATCTGATAGAAGTCCCCTGCTGGACATGGGCCTCCCCCAAGGATCGCCACAACGACCGGTCTAGCGATGCCCTCATCCAACGGGTTCTTGCCACCTTCACCAGGTCGTCGGTCCACCTTGTGAGTCCTAACACACGCTGCGCTATCCTATCGGCCATCGGTTCTGCGAGCAATGTGTCCACCCATTGCCACTTTAATTTAGCAATTCTTTGGGCTATGTCTGCTACTCTGGTTCTTCTGCGAATCTCTTCATTTCTGATTCAATCTCGCAGGAAAACTCCGAGCATAGCCCTCTCCATTGCCCTTTGGGTGACTTTCGGCCTTTTTATCAGGCCTTAATGTTTTATGACTTTGTCGGCTTTATCAGCTAAAATAAAATATGCTACCGCTACTTACCGCTACCGACACTCATCGCTTGCATCAAAGACTGCTCTCCTTCTGCTTTCTCTTTCTTTATTAATTCCTGTTGGCCCCACATGTACACGTTGCGGTGGATGTCCATAATACAGTTTAACACAACCTAAAAATAATAAATTTGGCTAAATAAACAATTTTAATATCAAAAAAAATCATGGAGGCGATGAGAATGCTACGATAATTTGAACTCAAAACAATGGTCTATAATACAGGGTGTAAGGAAAAGTATCATTAACCTTTAAACCTTTTACTATGGCAGCAAACCGGTCAGGACGAAAAAAAAATCTGCTCCATAATAAACTGCATTACCTACTCGACTCAAACGTATGGAGCAGAAGATTTTTTATTGTTCTGACAGGTTTGCTCCCATAGATAGTAAAAACTATTCAGTTTGATGGGTGTAGAGTATGTGGTTTAAAGGATAACGATAATTATCCTTATATCCTGTATAAAAAACCCAATAATACATAATATACATTATATTAGGTTTTCCTACCACACAAATACCCGTTCGAATACCTACACACATAAACAAGACTTTATGTACCCGTATCAAACGTAGATGGTAGACGTAATTTTTCTAAAAGAAATATGTTTAGTATGTACACACGGCGACACATCAAGCTATACAAAACCAACATAAGCTCAACGCGCCTAGGTCGAGTAACGCATAGCATCGCGCGGCCAGCTTATGTTGGTTTTGTATAGCTTGATGTGTCGCCGTGTTACGTGTAAATAGATAAGTTAGTTTAGTAGGCCATAAACCAACATCATCCATCATAATATCTTAGCGAAAAAAGTTTATTTGAGCTGCCTTAGTATATTAACATTTTTTGTGACAAGCAAATAAAATTACTGACCTGGGAAAATGCTGACTGTATCTCTTCCAACGTCGGTTTTATTAAAATACGAGGTATTTGTAAATACATCATTGTTTGCATGAGTGGCTTCAACTTCTTCTGTTCTTCTGGGTCGGTCGTCATTGTAAGAAAACTGAAAATTGATTAAAATTTATAACAAAGCTACAGCCAACTAGGTATTTTTTTTAGATATAAAATTATAGCAGCCAAAACGCAGCGATTATCCGCCCACAAATAGGAAATTGAAAAATGAGGCTTTGGTGGACCGGTTGCCATTTGAGGGTTGCCGATTAGCCATCTACTTTCGTTGTTCAGCGATTAGAGTGCGTCTCAGGGTTCCACTTTTTTTTAAAGTACCTGTGTGGACAGGGAACAGAAATCAAGTCGATTTCAGCATAATAGCCCAGTCATTTTACGGAGTTTTGTTAGAAGGGATGGGAAGTAATTATGAATTGGACTTTTAAACTGTAATTGTCACCATTTACCTAGTGACAAAAAGACAACCTGTAAACATATTAAAAAAAATATCTACGCAATATAGAAATCAAAATTGTATCTCCCAGAAGGCTTTTAACTAAATAATATAAATACCAATTCACTCGTTTTAATTAGATTTAACAATATAAATTATTTTTTAATATAAAATAAGCACACAAATTTAACAAATGAGGTATTCCTTTGGAAAATACTAATGTATTTTTCAAAACCTTTTAAGTAGAAAAAAATATTTACACCATGTTTGAAGTATGTATAATGGTAAAGCCTTAAAAATGTGTGAAAAAAAATTACTATCAGGTTTTTTAGAACGAGATAATTGCTAAATTTGGAGTGATTGCTGACGTGATTTTTTTTAATTTTGTTATATTTCTAAGCTCAAATTGGCTCTTAAATGCTATACCGAAAAAAACCATCAATTATTAATTAGTCCCGGAACAAACCGTAAAATGAATGGGCTATAAGTCCAGAATCAAATTATAATGTAGCAAAATCTCGAGATCGATTGGCACGCTCCTGGTGTTAGTTTATATTTCAACGACCTAAGGTCCGCCACATACAATACGATTACGATTTCGTATGGATTTTCCCCCTCCATAATTGCGGAGGTATCAAATTCTATACAAAATCATAATCATAATTCGGAATTCCGGGTCAGAATTCCGTATATGTGGCATGTCTATTGCAGTTAAATCTCGAGATCGCTCGCTTCGCTCGCTCCTGATTAAATTTTTTTGTATACCTACCTAAGGCTACAGGAGTGCCATTTTTTAAACTCATTCTTTGAACTCAGCAGTTGAAAATGTCAATATTACTATGGAGATATGCATCTTTCAACTGCTGATTTGACAATCAAAAATCATACTCCAGGAGAGCGATTTTTGAAAGTCAAATCAGCAGGAGGAAAATGCGTATCTCCATACATTTTCAACTGCTGAGTTCAACGTATGAGATTCAAAAATCGCACTCCTGGTATATAATACGTGAATTAAAAGAATTCGGATCTCATTTCGTCGAATTAACAGATGATTAAAAATACTCACACCGAGAATATTAATTCCGACTTCACAAAGCCATACGAAAATATAATATCTAAATTAATAGATATTATATTTTCGTATGGATTTGTAGTCGGAATTTATATTAGATTAACAGACGTCACCTTTATTTCTATAATAATTTTTCAGAAGTAAGTATTAATCAATTATCGTTGCCAACCGTTCGAAAAGTTGAAAGAAATCGATTTCAAAAAGTTACTTTTAAGTTATTGGTTCTGAAGAAACTATTTCAGGTTTGCCTTTATTGTTTAACAGAATAAAATATGTGAAATCACCTGGAAACGGAAGCTCGTTTCCTCAGAACATCAAGACTTTGCCTAGTACATTTGATGAGGGCCTCCAAGCATTTCGTGGCGAAGTAAGCAAACAATTCGTTGCACTCATTGATCGCGTGCAAAGTTTCATAACGTTCTGGATTTTCAATTTCCAAGAAAGCTGCAAGAATATCGGTGGTAATTAATCCTCCAGTTAGATGAGAAATTGTTAACAGATATCAGTCACTAAGTTTATCTTACCGGCATCTTCGGGGAACACTCTTGTTGCTGAAGTAACTTGCTTTAATGCCTTCTCGATGTCTAACCTGGAATATAATAATTAATAAACTATATATTATTCAGTAACTGTTATCTGAGATTTCGTCGACGTGGGATTTATTTCTATGTCCTGCCTCAGGGTTCAAGCTATTTAATTCTATTATATACCAAAAATCTAAATCGGTTCAGTGGTTTAGCCGCTAAAACGTAAAAGACACTGGAGGTCTACCCGGACATTCGAACTTCGCAATTGCGTGAACATTTTTGTTCCAATGTCAACTCTATTACAATGAAGTTCGAACCGAAATGGTCGCGATGTATCTAAAATCGAAAGTCCAGGTACAGGGTCTGATTATAAATGCGAAAGTGTCCATCTTTCGCATTTATAATCATCATCATCCACAGCCCGAACCCAAAAACTGCTGGGTATAGGTCTCTATATGGTTATGCTCAGCGTTGCGGAAGCAGCATGTCGTCTTCCTCCCGTCTTCCACGAATGGGTAAAGTAAATAGCTCCCGCAGCCCTCTTTATATCGTCAACCCACTTCGCTTCCCTACCCTCGGCCACCCCTCGGAGACAGCTTTGCGCTATATGCCGTCACCCGGCCTTGCCATGTGCCCTGCCCATGTCCACTTGAGCTACATGACTCTCTTCTCTTATCGTCATCTTGGACCTTAGAACGGCGTCGGATTTTCTAATTCGAACATAGAATATAAGTATGGATATCCATTTGTGTTAGATATGCGCATAGAAAAATCTACAAATTTGTAGTTTCTATATCTATACGTTCGGCAGAGGGTGGCGATTATCAAAATGTTCAAAAAATGACAAATTTCGAAAACGATAAAACATAATTTTTGGTGGATTTTTCTGGCATATCTCCTGATTTCGGCTTGACGTTGAATTTTGGGACGTATTTGCGTTTTTGTACGGGGCGTAACAATTACCTACTTACCAATTATCTTGTAAATCGTTTATCTGTTTAGAAGGTACACTGCTTAGAAATTTGTTGATGAGTTCTATAACAGCTATTTCAGCATTCCACGATTTCTGCTGCAGCTCTTGTGCTGAAACAACGATTAACTTTCAATCACCGACCGCTAGGGGGAACCACTAACACGACGGGTGTTGAAAAACAAACACATAATCCCCGGGTGATCAGAAATTTTGCAACAACTTCCTACCAGTACCAGATACATTGTAAAGTGCAAAGTGCGGTTGTGGCACAAACGGGCTCTAAAGTCTTCTCAGTCAGTGCGAATGAGATAGGACTACACCATTGCCTAATGTCGTCTTCCTCCAGTCTTCCAAGTGGGGAAAAGATTACCTTTTCTCTATTATTTTCTCTTTATTGTTTGCAATGAGGCTACTTCCTCGAAATCTCCCAGGAATACCTAGACTGAGGACTAGAGTGCTATATTTATGTAACTACAATAAGTTTATTGCAAAAATAAATATTTTTTCATTCTCATTTAACTACACGTACAATTCGACTAGCCAATTGTATTTTGCTGCGTTTAACAGATTATTTACGACAAAACTTGGATTCTCCAGCCACATCCGAGCTCACACAAGGAACCAATAAGAGTCTCCGTCGACAGAAACATCGTGGACAACATAGACGAATTTTTCGATTATGCTGGTAGACGGAATATCAGTGTAACCGGGTATGACATAGCGATAGTCATAAAATCCTATACAATTTATATGAAGTGACAT
Source organism: Agonopterix arenella (assembly GCA_927399405.1). NCBI lineage: Eukaryota > Metazoa > Arthropoda > Insecta > Lepidoptera > Depressariidae > Agonopterix > Agonopterix arenella. The sequence goes on along the minus strand of OV656691.1, from coordinate 14,169,049 downwards.
GTCGGAGTCAGGTGGAGTCAAAAGTGGTACAAAGTACAAACAAGTGGTTACGCCGATAAGGACTGCAATAAGGTAGCGATCTCCTTTTTTAACTAGAGCGAATTTGCTATGTTCATCTCTTATTGAGTGAATATGACAAGACACGTGAGATCTAGAGAGATGCCAACCGACGCGCTGAGTACGAAACCTAGTGTCGCATTACCACCAGTATTTTGTTAGCTTAAATGTGTTCATTATCTATTGCGGTATCAGAACTCAACGTTCGAATAATCTTTAGTACTACGCACTACGTACGCAAGCATTGAAATATATATACACATAATATCTCGACAGGCTTTCAGCCTCATAATATATTGAATCCTTACTGTCACGAGCATTGTGTTCCGTTTTTGCGCGCATATTGCCGCGACACTGGCCCCGCCCCCTTTTCACATCTCCCTTTAGTTTTTGTGATTAGTGAATCAAACGTACCAATTTCATCTCGCCGAACAAGATTTTCTTCGTAGAATATATTAGGATCAACAGCTTGGTCAGGCAAGTATACGAGGAGAGTCTTTGCAATCGATTTCAATATGGCATCAATTCGAGCTTCCTTCATGTCTACCACCTGAAATTAATTTGTGGTTTTAGTTTTACAGGCCTTCAGCTTTAGCTTTACTGGATTTACAACAAATTATATTTAAATTAAAGTTTGTCTCCGCATACATACACTCACGACCATAATCCCTTTCGGGGTGGTCAGAAACATTGCAGAGAATTTTTCAATATGCTAAGAGTGAAAGGCTCACTTTTAGCATATTGAAAGTTTCAAGATGAAATGACGTGTAAAATAGTAATATGTAGCTAGCCTCTCGCCCTCAAATACGCTGCATAAGAAGCATTATCCCTTAGTCACCTCGTACAACACCCACGAGAAGAAAGGGGGGGTACACTCTAAGCCGGAACTACAAGGCGATTGAGACGTCGCGCGCGTTGACTCCTACTTCAATAAACAGTTTGTAGAAAATCGATAACCGACAAGATCAAACCAACCAACCGATCAAAAATTTTTATTATTACTTTTACACATTCATTTCAGTCCGTAAGAATATATTTCAATACACAACAATGTACATGTAAGGGTGACCAACATAGCAAAAATCGTTTCGTTTCAAAATTAGTCAAGACTTTTAATGCCTAACATTTTTCTTTGCTAATCGCCATTACATTTAAAATCATGCCCATAACGATAACGCTGTCAGCATTAACCCTTTGGATCGCTATAGAGATCCTGTAAAAATCCGGTTGCAAAAATTAAATGTACATACTTCTTTGACGAACAAATCGACTTCCTTGAGAACATTTTCTATGCGATCGCAATACGAAGGTATTTCTAGCGACGTCCACGTGATGGTAGATAGGCCGGGCAAGAATGCTTTGTCCATCTTCACCAGTTGCGCTCGCAGTAACGGCAGGTAGAGTTTCGGCATTGCCCTGACAGGAAGTAAGATTAATTGAATACAAATGATCATCATCATCACCTGTTAACTGTCATCAGGAACATAATCATCATTCATCTCAGCTGATGCTGGACATAGGCCTACACAAAGGATCGCCACAACAACCGGTCCTGCGCTGCTCTCATCCAACGGGTTCCCACCGCCGTCACCAGGTCGTCGGTCCACCTTGTGCCTACCCACGCTGCACTTTCCGGTGCGCGGTCGCCACTCGAGAACTCTTCGACCCCATCACCACTTTAGTTTAGCAATTCTTTAGGCTATCGCTCAATTGCAGAAGCGCTCATTAAAGTTGAACCTCCATTAAATCTCTTGCTGTTACTTTTTGTCTTGTTGACGTAGTAAAAGCTAGCAAGAGATTTAATTGAGTATTAACTATAATCAGCTTTTCTGCAACTGAGTGTATGTCAGCTACTCCGGTTCTTCTGCATCAGGGACACCATAACATGATAAAATGGAACAAGATGACATGGGAATTGCAAGGACCCAATGTTCTTAACTTATTATTATTATTTTTTTGTCTTTGTGATTTCTCAGCTTGCGCTGGTATTTTTGTTATGCAATTTACGGGACAAAGCCTATTATTATTATTATTATTATATATGATAAACTAGCAGCTCAAAGCTGATGCGTGTATATCACTGCACTTGTTTAGTTTTTTAAATATTTGTCCAGTCTATTTTTGAAAGAGTTCACTGAAGGCGCACTTAACTTGTTTAGTTTCATTATCTGAACAGGGTGTATTTTTCTAGTACATAATTTAAAATAGTGGTTTAGTAGTACACAGCACAGTGAAGAACGAATCAACAAAGAACAATGAAAACGAGAACGAAAAAACAATGACTACATAACGCGCGTCTGTTCAAACTTTGTGACCAAAGTTTGTACATAAACGCTCACATATTATTAGGGAACGTACTCATACTACGAGGCCCGTTTAGGGAGGGGAGGGGGGACTTAGGTTTTCGTCACATAGTCAATATCCTTTAGGGAAATCTCGCGCTTTTTCGAGCTATATTTGTGGTCAACCAGCTTGGCACCGTTGAACGAACTATACTATCGCCTTTATGTGCGCTAATAAGGACCAAATATGAGCCAAATATTGTTTTTTTACTTTTTGTTTGCAAGAAATGATTTGATACCATATTTATGAATTACTGCCTGAAAACTAGAGGGGGTCTTGGCATATACTACGGGTGGTCTCCGAAGGGGGGTAAAAAATGTAAAAAAATGGGTCACGTAGTATGGGTACGTTCCCTTATCAGCATGAATGTTTCATTTTAGAGGGCGCTTGATCACACTTACATTGGCTATGGCAAATCTCTTGCTGTAAGTTTTTACTTTTGATTTGGAGGCTTACCTTCGAATCTGATTGTTTCGGTCGACCAAGCTTTTGATTCGCTCATAAGTTCCTAATATTTTGTCCTTACAAAATGCTACGATTTGAGCGGAGTCCGGTACAGCTAGAAACAAATTTTATATTTTTAATTGGCGTGAATGCTTATATTTTTTTTTAAGAAGTGTAAGGACTGCGATTACGGCCTGAAAGGTCTTTCTGGCTTAAGGCAAAACTTTGTCCAATATCTCTCTGTTTAGTCCTAATAATAATCAGCCTTTAGGCAATCGGGTTCAAATCCGCACGGATAACATGCCATGTACCAATGAGTTTTTCTAACTTATGTACGTAATGCAGACTGCTCTCAAACGGTGAAGGAAAACATCGTGAGGAAACCTGCATAAGCTGAAGAAGAAATTCGGATGTGTATGTGAAGTCTACCAATACGCATTGGGCGCGCGTGGTGGACTAATGCCCATACACCCTCCCTGAGGATAGGCCTGTTTCCTGCAGTGGGACGTTTATAGGCTGATGATGATGATGAGGCAATCGCGCCGAACAATTTCATTGATAAAACGTTGATTCATTACTATAAAAACATAAATTCAAGATATTTATAACATACGAGCGTTAACCCGCGACTTCGTCCGCACAAATTATATACCAGATTTTAAGTCAGATCATAAGCTATCAAACAAAAAAGTTTCATCAAAATCGGTTCAGTAGTTTTTACGTGATACTCGTTCAAACAAACAAACAAACAGACAAAAATTGGTGAAATGGAATCAGTGACACCTAAAAACTACATCGTAACTTTTTTTTTTGTTAATATCTTCAATGTACAGACAAACTTCCTGTTACAGTTTTATAATAGTATAGATAGATACGTTTGTAAATCATAATATAACAATAGACTTACACAAGCCTAACTGCCACATGTACTCAACTTCTCGAATACACTCCGGTATGTAAATACTAAAATTGACAACGAACAGGTTTGTCACAGGATGCCGAATCAAAAGTGGTGCAATCAAACCCAGCCTCACCTAGAGAATTAAAAATATTGTTTAAAAGCCCACAATGAAAAGCACATAATGAAATGAAATTATTAGAAATGCAATGTTTGTGATGTTTTTCATTACCTGTCCAACATTTTCTGCCCACGCATCATGATAAATCAATTCAAATTCCGTAAAAACTATTTGCATTACGTTGAATAGTTTTATACATCGTTGTGTGTTCTGGAAATTAAGTTTTGCGATAAGTATAATTTAGATACATAGGTACCTATGTTTTATATTAATAAATAAGTATGTGAAAAGTAATACGAACATATTTCTAACACTTTTATTACCAAATCCAAACTACGTGCACTTATAACTTGATCTCTGAATGCTGTCATTATATATGTGTGTAAGGAAAATAAGAGTGTTAAAATAGCATGGCCTGCATAATCGGTTACCATACCATACTTTTTTTTTACAAAAGATGCGTTTGCTCTTGAACTCAATCTAGTCCTCAGGACAAAGATGGGGTCGAAGATGTAGCGAGCTTACCCAGAAGAATCCTATTCACTCGTACTTTAAAAGAATTCGAGTTGTAAGCGTTCGGAAATACTGACGCAGGCAGGGTATTCCACTCCTTGGCTGTGCGCATTATAAAAGATTCTTAAAAGCGCTTAGTGCGGATATGTGGGATGTTAACCAAATAGGAGTGATGTCCGATAATAGAATGGGGAAAGCGGACCATAAATTATAATATGCGTATTTGAAGTCCAAAGTTTAAACCTAACGTGCATTTGACTTTACATTGATCATACACAATATACCGTATAGCATACCGTATGATTGATAACTTCATGATGATCCATAAATATTATCATAGGTTTCTTAATATTGTTGTCATAGAACCTTATCCACATGATTCGACCAGCGACGGGTGGCATATTCCTTGGAAGTTCGGGGTGCTCTCTCTCCTCGTTGTAACTGTGTTTAGAATAATTATATTAATTCAACAAACAACTATCATACCAAAGACGGATCACACACGATGACGCATGTCGGAGTGGCAGACGTCAGTCCGTCATTTGAGAAGCAAGGAGTTGCATGAAACCGCACGTAGAAGCACACACGGTGCGTCAATCCGTCACCGTGTGTGCTTCTACGTGCGGTTTCATATAACTCCTTGCTTCACAAATGACGGACTGACGTCTGCCGCTCCGACATGCGTCATCGTATGTGAATCACCTAAGTGTCTGTGTGGCACTACATATAATAAGAATAATTTATTTATAATCATAGCGCAAAGTAAATTGAAAAATGCAACTATAGTAAAAGTTCGTTAGTGTTGCGGCACACTTGCAGAACGTTCGGCGCTGAACGTTCCGTCGAATTCGCGTCTACTAGGAAAAATGGCGCGTAATGACGCGTAGGTGTGTCGCCAGTATAGGGAAAAGCGTTGCGCGCGTGTTCGACGGAACGTTCGGCGCGGAACGTTCAGCAGGTGTTCCGTAACACTTAGAGAAATATTTTGTTTACCACTTACTTCAGGATATTTCAGTTAAAATATGGTGGTATACGAAATTAACTGCACTTTGTAGTATGAGATGAAGGATATTATTTCAGGTTCAACCTATGGCTACTTCATTATGGCCTTCAAACGGATACAACAATTTTCTATATTACCATAAGGCGTTGTTCTAATTGGCCATCGCTAGCGCAATCGTGCAAAAAACGCATAGCACTGTTCGAACGAACCCGCATACAAATATAAGTTAACGTGATCGCGCTATATGGTTAATTAGAACATTCGATGGAGATTATAAATTGCGATTTGGTGCGATATCGGTGACTGAAAAGGTGAAATGTGCAATGCGATCCTAGATGGCCAGTTTAGACGACCCCCCATTAGTTGCGATGTACTTGGGTTTTTCACACACCTGTCACGTATAGATTCAATTTCACCAGTATATTTGCTGATTAAATCATAGTACTGATCTTCTAAGTATAGACAATCTAATTTTAATTTCTCAAATCTAGTGAGCAGAAGCAACGCAATCTCAGTTGTGGGACATTTGTTTACACTCTGTAAAAGATATATTTCATATTCATATTCATTACAACATAATGTATTTGTGTGTATCTTGACTCTATTTTCTAAGATTTGTCATACTCGCATTAGCTTAATAACCTTTTCATGTGAATTGAAGGATATGAAAATTGACTTAACAAAAAACATATCGTATATTAAGACGCATCCCCTACCATAGGACCTTGACCCTTTCAGAGCCGTCAAACCTTTACTAAACTAGGTACATCATTTTAGTAGGTATACCTATTTTTTACTGGCTTTTCCTCTTATTATGTCACTGTGGTGCTTTCTAATCCAAGGAAATCAAATTCGAAAATCATAAGAATTCGCACCAACTTTTTAAATTATCTAATTAACTCAATTACTTCATAGCATTTTTTTAGATCTCAATATTGTCTACACAAGGGTGTGTGTCGCAAGGAAACGTGACTTCAACTTATAAAGGCTTTTCAATATTTAGACTTTCCTTTGAACACAGGTTTCATATTTAGTTTATAAAAAAAAAAAAAAGAAATGTACTATGTAAATAAATCAGAGATGTTTAAGATTATTGCTATATTTTTCATTAATTTGTATATTTTTCAAATACCCAGAAGATAGCTTCTACAGACCTGTAAAATATAGCCCGGCCCAGCGCTTACATAGTGGGAGTGTATTAAAATAAATACTTACATTGATCATGAAATTCTCTAATAGCAGCTCTTGGTTTGCGACTGTGTCTTTATATATCTTGTAGTCTTTATCAAAATCAGGTCGTCTAGAACAAACATAATATTAGTTATTTTATCTAAGGTGATTTAAGTATCATATTAGAGCGATGATAGCCCCTACGGAAGAGAGCTAGCGCCTCAATCCTGAGGCCGCGGTTCGATTCCTGGCCTGTACCATTAAGTTCTGCGGAATTTATGTACGGGTGTATTTATAATTTACTAGCTCGGCGGTGAAGGAAAACATCATGAGGAAACCTGCATTCACGAGGAAGAAAAGAAAATACCATAAGTTCGGAGGTATGCGTAAAATATGGATGAGCTTGGGGCGAACACAAAGGACCAGCGCTGGTTTCAGTGTTACAGCTACCCTTGCTTGCAATAGCCCAACCACAAATAATCAAGTATCATATTTCAGCCTGTTCGATATCCCACCGCTGAGCAAAGCACTCTCTATTTCAGCTCATGTGAAGTGCAAATATCGACACATTATTCGGTCTTGTATCTAAGATGTTTCTCCCTTTTATTCTAGGTCGGCCTGGACACCTACGACCTTCATAACGAACCAATTTTTCTCATGATTTTGACTAAGCTCTCCAAATGCATGAGACCCTCTACCCCAACTAATCCCATCCCAACTAAAGGTTCGCTGGAAACCGAGCAAGTGTAAAACCGAACGTACCTAATCGAAAAATATTACCTAATGTATCGGATATAATTGACATAATATCCGATATCATCATATGTGTGTTAAATATTTCAGTAATTTTTAATGTAATTGGGCTTGCGTTTGGCCACAGATTCTTCGTAACAGATATAACACTTCCTTAGAAAACTACTGCCAGACGGTATGCGCGAAAATGTATCTAATAACGCTTGACTCAGTGATAACGTCGTATGGCGTACGGCGCGCGCCGAATGCGACGTTGCTGTCTGGAGCGAGTGGCAGAAATCAAGCAAACGCATCACTGACGATGCGACAAAGTGTAGGTGCTCGGTACCTACGGCCGAGTGACGGAGCCTGTTTTGGCCTCATTGGTGGTGATTGATGAAGAGGCCAAGGGTGGAACACTATTTTATAAATTGTAAGTTAAACTTACCTGTGATCTAAAGCATCATACGTCTTAGTTGATATAACTTTAAACAACTTATTGAACACCGTTGCAAATTCTTCTATACCTTCTAAAGTTGTCTTGTTTAATACATAATACGTTATGTAAGTTTGGAATAAATCTATTATCTGCAAATATAACATTAATTCCACATAATTCTCTAAATCTACAATTAACAAACTTTATACCTTAGAGTCTAAGGTATCATATTATAACTATATGTATAAGCTTTATACCAATCTTCAAAGACTTGAACGTACCTTTAGCAGCCTCTTGCGAAAAGTTTCAAATTTCCCAAAGATATACATGTCAGAACAATCAAAAGGTCTTTCATCTGCCGCCTCCATCATCTCCTTCTGAGTTTCAGCGTAGCATTCACGATAAAAGCTGTATAGACCTAGACATAACTGTACAAAAGACAATTACATTATTAACCTAGAACTGCACTAAGTTAATGATTTCAATATGTTCATGTGGTTACAATCCACAACTGATTGAATGATACAAACGTTCATCAGACAACTTTTAATTACACTTTTTTATGGATGGATTTTAAGTTTTCAATGGCTTAAGTCTAAATGAAAATAAACAGATAGAAAGTTAGGTATTTGCCGTATTATTACAGTAACAAAAGTAAAGTAAAATTAATATAAAGTACCTGCCTACATAATTAGTTTAATAATCTTTTATTTGCATCTTATAGTGCAGTGATAATAAATCTGTTTTGTTGTATTTGGATTAAAAATTAAACGTAAGTACATACACACGATGTATGGGAGAACATTATTTTCCATTGCAAAATTAATTTTGTATGAAAATAATTAAGTTTAAACGGAACCCTTAGATCGCGAATCCGACTCGCACTTGGCAGTTTTTAAAAAGACCAAAGAGTGTAAAACAATAGGGGTCGTCAATATAATTAAAGATACACTCACACCCTTTTCCACAAGGGGTAGGCTGAAACTAAATTAAGAAAAATAAATAACTAAAAACTTACCCTAGCTTTTTTAATAAAGATGATTTTATCTTGATTCCAAATAGTTTTCTTCCCGCCGTTCGTGAGAAAATCCATGCACATATTAAGTATTTGATTTGTAACTTTGACAAGTAATGTAGATATTTGTTTCGTGGTGTTATAATAGCGCGAAGTGGCGAATATCATTCTTACAGTGTATAACAAACCAGGTATATACTGCTGCATCGTAAGGGGATCGCATCTAGAAAATAAAACGTTATTGATAAAAGGTTTTATCAACGTTTCAACTTAAAAGTTCCAATTTGTATGACGGCCACACAAAATTCATGGCACGATAGAGTTGGTAGACTTGATAGTGAACCTGCATATGAAACCGAGAGTCGCAGATTTGAATCACGAAAGGGGCAGACGTTTGTTTGTTTTTCAAATACAATAACGTTCTATACTCAAGGACTCCGCATCAGCGTGCTGTTAGGACTGCTGATGGGACGACAAAGTTGTGCTTAACGGCAGTGTAAGCAGAGTGTAAGCTCAACTTCTTCTTTAGTCGTGTGTTGATCGCAAAGTAAGGATGCCGAAGTGTGTCTAAAAAGGATCCGAAAAAATACCCTTACGACGCAAAAATAAAAGATCTGACCAGTATACATCTAATAACGTACGCACGGCAACACATCAAGCTATACAAAACCAACATAAGTTGGCCGCTCGACGCTATACGTTACTCGACCTACGCGCGGCCAGCTTATGTTGGTTTTGTATAGCTTGATGTGTCGCCGTGTGTACGTTTTAAATTACTGCTTAGTGACCGAGAACACTTTAAAAAAGACTGGATTGTCAACCGCAATGTATGGACAAGATCAGTTGAAGCAGAATAATTATGGTAAAATAGGCTTTGTTATTGTATGACGTGATGAGACCATGTGTCCATTGGTATAGAATGTCATTGGTCAAATACGAATATTTTTACTAAAATTATAGAGATGTTTATAAATATAAGGTAAAGCCTGACCATAAAAATAAAATACCTCGCTATATTGCGAAAAATCATTGAAAAAAAATTGTGTACTACTTAGAAACATTATCATTAAAGGTTATAATTGATGGTAGCGGCCCCAAAGCACGTTTTTTATTTTCTGCTCAGGCTTTACTTAGTTTCCGTTTTTTCGGTTCTGGAACATTCCTTTGAAACTAGACGATCTGCAGGGTGTAAGTGATAGACAGCCGTGAAAAAAATCTGCCGTTTCATACATTTGAGTCTAGTTGGTACACAGTTGTTTTGTATGGAGCAGCTGTTTTTTTTTCGCGGTTCCATAGTGAAAGTTGTTAAGTTTGATGGTCTGAATTGACCGTTTCAGTATTTAAAATGTAACAAAATTAATTAAAGTTCACAAATACCTGTACAAAGGCTCACAGTACTTTTCAAGGGCGTACAAGTATTTAACGTTATCAAATGCTTCATTGTAATAATCTGTTACTTGATTATCCAACTGTCTCCATTTCTAAAATACAAATTGACATACCAAAAAATCACATAGAAATATAACCATAAAGATAAAAAGCTATTGAGGATTCATTAAACTACTTTTTTTTTACTTAGCCTGTTCAATGTCCCACTACTGGGCAAAAGCCTCCCCTTTTGCTCTCCAATCCTCTCTATTGTGTGCAACTTCTGGCCAACTCTCCAAGAAGGCATCCATGTTGTCTCCTCACCTCTTTCTGGGTCTGCCTCGACGCCGGCGACCATCCTGGGGAACCCAGTCTGTGGTGATTTTGGCCATCTTTCCGAATGCATGCGACAGACATGTCCGGCCCAGTCCCACTTAAGCTGAGCTGTCTTGCGCCGCACGTCCGCTATGCCAGTTCTAGAGCGCAGTTCCGTGTTTCTAACCCGATCAGTTAGACCTAAAATACTGCGCTCCATCGCTCTGTGGCAGATCTTGAGGCTGGATTCAAAAATCCAGCCTCAACAAAATGTTCAGTCAAAGACCAGTTTCGAACCTACTAGTCAAGAATATACCCACAGCATGGAAAATTAGTAACTTAGTTAATGGACCGAGATCCGATCGTAAAATTATGCACTTATTTGTTTGGTGAACGAAATGTGATTCTAGTGAATGTTTAAGGGTTCATACAACGCCGCCACGTTCCCTAGAAAAATCTTGCCGCAAGTACCCTCTGTGCTAACTTTTCACACTCAAATACAACATAAACATACCTTAATAAGTTTAGATTTGGCTCGAATCAGAGTATGTATGTACATCTGACATGGTTCACTCTTTATATGTTCTATAATTGAAGTGAATGTGGTTAGTTGACGACGCCAGTGGTCCAATTCTGCTAACGGACCTATGTTAGATGGCTCCCGTCGCAATTGCTGACTTTGCACTAAGACCTGAGAAAATAAGAACGATTAGTCATAAATTCTTACTGTCACGATATCCTATCAAGTCGATGGATACCTGATACGCCAGGTATGTTAAACGTGCGGCCCTCGCTGCATTTTTTGCGACCCGATCCAATTTTAAGATTTCCTGATGCAGTCCGTGAACTTGCTGACATTTACGAGTACAAAGGTTCTCATATAATTTACCACCACCGTTTTGAGATATGGTGTGAAAAAATTCGTGCTCGCATCGTCGCTCGCACATTTTTTTTCACCCTTATCATAAACAACTTTGTATGTTTTGGTGTAAAATAAAGAATATTTGATTGATTGATCGATTGAACTTTAATTATATACTGTTACTACTGTTTACCCTAATGCCCTGTATTAGGGTATACAGTTGCATTACTTCAAGTGGTGATTGTACAACGTTGAAACCTATGAGAAATTCCCCAAAAATGTTTGGTCTTTCCATACTAAAATACAATCAGCTGATCGAACATTACCGCTGACCGCTAGCGACGGTGCAGTATCGGTTGCCCAATTCTGGAAAGCGCTTCGTTTAGAATTTGAAGTCCATAAGCAAGCATCGAACATTCATTAATCGCTTTTTTTCCGAATTTCCCAATTCAATTTATTTATACTTTTTACACCAAAAAACATAGTTAACAGAGAGTAAACAGACAGGAAATACAGAAGGTAAGTACAAAGATAGGCGGTCTTCCTCCAGACAACCTTAGGGTAGAGGAAATGGTAAAAGAAGATGTACGATGACGATGATGATGATGATGTTCTCGTATGTTCTTTTGGGAATGTTATTCAGTATCATGAGTACAATCGCCCCTTAAAGTAATGCAACTGTTTACCCTAACACCCGTAGACCCAACATCGAAATCACAGATGTAAAATGTAATAATAACATTGTATTATTTACCATTGTAATTTGTTTCATCCACTGTTTCACAAAGCTACAGATTTCTTCCAAAACATGAGTTTTAGTTATAGCACTTTTCATCTTTTCTGCGTTAGACAATTCATCCTCATAGAGCAATAGGTTTATTTTGAATTTGGTACAACAGTCCAGATCTATTTTTGTTTCTAAAACAAGTATTATATTGGTTAAATAAACGCTAATACAAAGAGAACATTACGCCTTTACGCCTGTTTTATGAGCACAGCTGTTGTAAAATTTACCTGAGGTACATAGATACCTTGGTACATTAAGATAGATATGACCACATTTTAATTAAAAGGCAGGCAGCTACCTTACTGATTTAATTTTGGTGATACCTATCTAGTTTGTAATGAGGCATCTTCAAAGGTTGGTATGAAAAAAAACAATAGCTAGTGTTATATGTATGGAACTTAAAAAACCTGTTTTTCAAGACCTAATTTTTTTCATCTTCGTGAAATAGTACATTATGATACGAGTGAGCAAAGTTTGTTATTACAGCCAAGGCGGGATTGCAGCACGAGCCGCCAGGCGAGTGATGCATATTAGCCGAGGCTGTATTGACCAACGCTCAAGCGTTTCAAACGACGTTTTTCAACATAAATGTGACGAAAAAGTAATAAAATTTCGTAAAATACAACAATTTTAGACAAATATTTGTGAAAAATGGCGCTGGGCTTCTTTTTTTTGTGTTACGTGCCTTTGGTTGTGATAGCAATGCGCGCGCAGGTCGACAAGAGTCCAATTCTCTAATGAGTACCAAAGACCTTTTTTTCTATTTCACAGAATTCGCCTCCAAAGATTGTGACCAGTCCCAAATTACACAATCCTATGAAATGTGTGACGTTTTGTATGTTTGTAATTTTAATAAAATCAAACTTAAACTTGAGAGCCAAGTTGAAACTAAAAACTATTTTGAAGGAACTCTAAAAATAAACAATAAACTTACTTGCAAGGTAATCTATAAAAAGATTGATATTAGATATGTAATACTTGATAATGTTTACACTATTGGGGTTTGGAGGGTTTAAGTCACCCCAAGCTTTACAGACGTTCAAAGCTGGCATGTAAGCGCGATCCATTGTTTTGAATATGCCAGATACCACATTCTCAGTCTCTTGATCCATATTAAAGTATACATAGAAGTAGTCCTGCAACATTTAAAAGACAAAATATTTTATTAAAAAGAAAGATTTTGTTTTCTCACTGTATATGTAGGTGAGAAATATTACTACAATAATACTATACACTACTACTACGAGGACAGAGTGATAAGTTTGGTAAAAATTAAACAAGGAATTAAAAATTTGTAAAAGTTATTATTTATTTTTCGACAGTCTCCCCTAGCTCAATACATTTCATCCAACGTTTCTCCAGCTTTTCGATCTCTTTCATATAAAGAGATTTTGATAACCATTCAAAATAGGCATTGGTTTCATGCATGATTTCTTCATTGGAGCTAAATCCTTTCCCACCCAGCCATTTTTTCAAATTCGGGAACAGAAAATAGTCGCAGGGGGCTAAATCTGGCGAATATGGTGGGTGAGAAAGCTACTCGTAGTGTAACTCATGGAATTTGGCCATGGCGACTGCGCAGGTGTGCGTATGCGTTTTTGATCCACGCTTCTTCGTATCTAAATGTTGGTCTAAGATATTGCGCACATGTTCGACTGAGATGCCTACGATCTCAACTATCTCACTCACTTTTATTCTTCAGTCATACAATACTATGCTGCGGATTTTGGTGATCATCTCTGGAGTCGTGTCCTCAAATGGGCGTCCTGGACGTTCAGCATCACTTGTGCTTGTACGACCTTAACGAAAATGGACCAACTGAACAAAAAAACCACTTGTGAATCATTCTAATCGACGGAGCGGAGTCCCCATAATATTTTTCAAGTCTTTGTTTCGCTTCCGTAATAGTTTTTTTACGCAAAAAAAAATGTTTAATCGACACACGAAATTAACTTTTCTCCAGGTTTGCGAAAATGCATTCGATTGTTTTTCTTTTATGGCCGACAAAAAAAAAGACCGACAGAACAGGCTGAAAATTATAACTTACGTCTTTCAAAAGAGTGTTCAAGAAAAATATTTTATGCAATTTGCGATAACTTTATTCCTAAGTAGATTTTTACCAGACTTATCACTCTGCCCTGGTACTATATAATACTATTATCTCATTATTAATTAATGAGTAACAGGACGGAATATTTAAGAGTTCAGTAACAGTGTCAGTTCCGTAGAACTTAGTGGTTTAGGCCAGGAATCGAACCGCCGCTTCGTGATTGAGTTGCTAGCACTAGCTCTCTTCCGTGTGGGCTATCACCGCTCTTTTAGCATTTATGTAAAGTTTTATTTATCATTCTCACTAGCTCGGCGGTGAAGGAGAACATCAACATGAGGAACACGAGGAAACCTGCATACCCGAGAATAGAAAATTTTTTTTGGATGAATGTGCAGGTAAAATATGGGCAACATTAGGTATAGGGCGAACTCAACTCTTAAGAGTTTTCCCTGACCGAACAACCTTGACCCTTTCAGAGTCACCTCACCTCTACTAAACTACGTCATTTTAGTAGGTATACCTATTATTGACTGGCTTGTCCTTCTTAATGTCACTCCGGTGCCTTCTAATTCAAGGAAAACAAATTCGAAAATCATAAGAATTCGCACACAAATTTTACAATTATCTAATTAACTCATTAAATATTGGTCCTAAAAAAAATTCACTTCATAGCAATAGTAGATCTTAATATTGTCTACACAATGATGTATGTCGCAAGTAAAAGTGACTTCAACTTATAAAGTAGATGCACATATTAGAGATTTTTCCATTATTTAGTTAAGCATTCCTTTGACACGTGTTTCATATGTATTTTAAAGAAAAATAAGAAATATACTTCATAGCAAATAAAGTCGAGATGTTGAAGATCATTGCTATATTTTTCATTAATTTGTATGTCTTTCAAATAACGAGAAGATAGCTTCTAAAAACCAGCAAAATATGGCCCGGCCCTGCGATTACCTAAGGTGGACTTCCGATGCCAGCGGCCGATGCGACAATACTAGTTACTAAGGAAACGTATGGCGCCACTAACGAGGCCAGCGACGCAACTGACGCGCCTGACGAAACGTCCCACTGCAGGGCACAGGCTTACCCTCAGGGAGGGTGTATGGGCTAATGCCCATACTAATGTCGTGTACTAATGTCCTTCACGCGTGCCCAATGCGGATTGGTAGACTTCACATTCACATCAGAATTTCTTCTTCAGCGTAGGCAAGTTTCCTCACGATGTTTTCCTTCGCCGTTTGAGAGCAGTCGGTATTACGTACATAAGTTAGAAAAACCTATTGGTACATGGCATGTTGTCCGTACAGATTTGACTCGGGTCCATATACCTCTCCGCAACACGCCACCGACGCTCTAGTACCTATGACCTAGTACCTGCATTTGGAGTAATCATACAATTATCTTTTTACCATGCAATCTCACATTTGAATAAAGTAGAAAATGTTTATTTCAAATGTGTTGAATAAATCATACCTCAGCAATATTTTTCATGTCAATAGCCTTATTCTTGATTCTGTACATAGCCACGCAGTTTCCTTCTGTTCCAATAGTGTAAGCATCAGATATGTACGTCCTCTCCATCTTACCTCTCTGATTTGCAATAAACCGACCAGATTCTGTGAAAAAATAATACCTAACTATTGTCATTTTATCATATTTAGGAGCTTTTGCCCGCGAGTTCGTCCGCGTGGATTACACCTTTATAGATTTTCTAAAAATCCTTTCTTAGTGCACGCCAACATAGAATATTATAATATTCCAAATTTGATGTTGGTGCTTTTTACAAAGTTTAGTTCAGATGAAGCTAAAAACTTGTTTACCTACCTTTGTGACTTCATTAGTGAATCAAAGATGATTTTTGATGTTTCGTTTTGAAAAAACTGCGCAAATTATAGATTTTTTCTTTAGGTTTTGTATTAACAGAGAGGGATACAGTCAAATATGACTTCTAAACCAAAACAGGAGAAATTCCACATTTGTGTTAAATATAGAATTGGTGTTTAGATCCCACCAACCGAAGACTTTCCGATCCGACTGAGCCTCACAACGGTCTCCTATCAAGAATTGTTACATAGGTACATACAAATACAAAAACTCATAATACCATTCAGGAATGAACAGAAACTTTGCTATAACTACTAGCAATCTGTTTAAGCATACAGTTATAGCACCATGGGATGGAATGAAGAATTATTTATAATTAGATTACTCAGTATATAAGTAACTATCATAAGGAAATTAAAATTATGAACTATTATGTATAGGTACTATGTATTCAGTTCTTTGAACTACTATAATGTATATGTTGGCAGAGGGCCCCCTCGTAGGACGTATGCTGATCAAATGACGTATGCGGGAGGAGGAGCCTGGGCAAATGAAAGAGATAGCGATAGCAATTTATTAGACATACATAATACTCACGCCACTATGAGGTGTGATATCGCCACATTTAATGGGACATTTAATAACACACATTGCTCAATTGCAAAGCTATGGAGTATCTCCATGGATCTAGATGGTTATCCAAAACTGGGAGATTACAGGTTTCTTCCCATAAACCAAATTGCCTGTGTCGTTTACCACGTTTTTGAAGGGTTTAGAAATAAATAAGTCAACACAAATGATCCCATTTGTTTAAAGAGTTGCTGGCTTGCCCTCTTAATAAGATAAGATCTCCATGGGGAAATCCATTATCTCATGGCCCGATCAGTTTAGCAATTAAGTTTGATCACCAGGAAACATTACTCAATAAGGATAACTGATTATTGATTAACCAAATGATCACATACCCATTTTCAAAGGTGGTAACAAAGCATCACACAGAACAATGCAATTTCTGCCTCCCTCTGCCACAGCACTGTCCAATATATCTATGTGAATATCAGCATCATATACACCTTCCTGAAATACATAGTAAATTATTTTAAATTCCATAAGTCTATTTAATAAAGCACAAAAATTAATGTGTTAGTTAAAAGTGACATACCAATACATAATCTATATTCTTATTCAACATGGTAGCTGCACTCTCCAAGAGAAATCTATGTTGAGTTTTCAAGGATCCCATACGATTGTTGCGAGCTTCTTTAGCTTTCGCCTAAAATTGAATTTTTAATTTAAGTATAGATCACACAACAGTTTATGAGTGCTGATCTGCCAATCACGGTTGCCTGATGACCACCTCCCGATTACCCCCGCCGAATAGACACGAATTTAATTTCTGCACATTCAAGCTCAGCACTCATAAACCGTTGAAAGGTTCCAAATGATACATCAAATTAAAGACTGAATAATTTTAGCATGTGACGCCACATGCCCAGGTCTGTGCTTACGTCCAACAACCGTACCATAACTTCTACCGAATGGTACCAAAATCTATTGCCACCTATGAGTAAAAATGCACTGCTTTCAATCTTTAATTTGATTTGAAACAGCACAGCATGATTATACACATATTTAGGATAATAAGCATGCAATAATATTTAGAAAATGAAACATAGTAACAAGTGAAACTATTTTTTATTTACTTGCTTGTCTTTATAAGAATCGTGAGCGAAAGCCAAAGTGCTCATAGACACTTTGCTTTTCTTTTGAATGTCTTGGATGCGCATGCTGACATCAAGGATTGCTTCCAAAGCTGTCCTATCGACTTCTACTCTCTCATCCACGCCTGGTTTGTACGAATCTCTTCGCTGCAGCATAGACTGCTTCTTTGATAGTCTCCGGGCTAATGCTTCCATTTTATCAGCAGTTTCGTCGACGGCATCGGCGTGTTCCTGTTCGATACCCCCAGCTACCGCTGGCTGCGACTGCGACGGTCCGGCAGCTACAGGTGCAGGGGCTTCGCCTGCGCCCCCTGCTTCCGCTGCTTCCCCTGCTTCCCCTGACATGGTTTCGTATTAGAGAACCGCTAATTCAAAATATCAGATTCTCAACTATAAAACTCTTGAAATTATCAAAATTATTTACAAACAGTTAAGTACTCTTCCTTTTTCCGTTTGTTTGTTTATTTCGTCTGTCAACATTCAGCAATAAACAAAACAAATTGAAAGGAAAGGCGTACGTAGTTTTCGAAACATTTCGAAAATCGAAAAATTTCGAATTTCGAGCTCTGAACCCTAGACTTTTTATCTATTCTTTAATCTTTTTCTGTTGTTGTTGTTGTGTTTTTCGTTACAAAAAGGCAAAGGGTACATAGCCCATGCAGCCAAGTCTCTATTTGTCTTTTCTCAAATCCATTATTTATAAAAGGCATTATGTGCCTGATCTCTGTTAGTAAATTGTCGTTTTTCCGTAATAATGTCATTTCTGGGGTTTTTTCTTTTCCATGTGTCATTTCCGAGATCATGTTTCTTGTGATCGATGTCTGCAATAAGGTTTTTTCCATAGAAAGAGACGACAAATTTTTCGAGGGTGGTTCACACATTTCCATGCTCAAGGGAGTTTTACGCGGATATCAATCCAAATCAAACGGTCGCGACTTACTTTATTTCTCACTTTTACTATATTGTTCTTCACTAAAGGCACATTAATATTATATTTCCACCACATTATCACAATAATAGCCACTGAAAACTAATTTAGAAAATTAAGAAACAAAGTCCGTCCGTTTCGTTTTGTTTCCCGCGCAAAACTCCTATTCTTTTCCTTTCTATTGATTGTTTATGACTTATATTACTCTTTGATTTATGGGAGGAAAAGGAAAAGGGTAGGCAGCTCGTATGCAGCCATTTACACGATCAATCCTTATGGGATTTGGGTTCCTTCCGAATTCTTTTGACGATTCGTCCGATTCGCCGCGGATAAACGTGCGAGGTGTCATAGAATTTCATACAACAAATTCAAAAATTTGATCCTTTCGCCACCGATAAATATGTGCGTCCACCTTTAATTTGCCATACACCAGCTAATAGTATTAGCAAGGAAACTCCAGCAACTCCTCCAACATCCTGAATAGCAATTGTTATCAGGGAAAAACATAGGAAAAACTCTCGTTACCTATTAATGACTTTCTTGTTACTAGACATTACCAATGCCAGCTTCCTGCTTATTATATACCCTTTGCCTATTTTTTAAATATTTTAATTCAGTTTTGAAAATAAGCACCAAAGAGACATTATTGGGATTATATAGGATTTCAGAATAAAAACTATTTATTTATTTTAAATTTTATTGATGTGATCTCTCAAGATGTCTTGGAAAAAAATATGAAAACCCATAAAAACTAAAAAGGTAAACAAGAAACAAAAACTAAAAAAAATATTTTCGTTCACTTCATTCATAACATCAAAGAGAATGTAACTCACTAGTTTAAGGAATATACTACTCTCTACCGAGAGCACTAGTTCACTAAGTTGTACTTATCATAACTTTAAACCTACGACCAAGTATTAAGTTAAACAATGTTCTTAATCTTTATATCGTCGGTGGTTTATAAAAAGAGCGAATAAACCATTTTTCGCAAAAACCTTTTTTTTGGTTAGTATAAACGAGACGTACCTAAAAGACCACGGGAACAGGAGAATATCAACTTTTGGTTTCTCCAAAAGGGCTATTGTGCCACATTCGCCCTTACTAACCTTTTTATCTTATAAGTACTTTATATCGTCAGTGAAAGGGCGAATATGCCATATCAATATTTTTCAGAAGAACAGTTTCTTAATTTCAATCACGGTTTTTAATTATTTACGGAAATCTTGCTAGCTTTTTATGTTTATTGCAAAGGGTTATTTTAGTTGTTATTTTACCCATTATTCATTTCACTATCAATAATCTGTGTAACTCATTACACAGAGGGAAAAAGGACGTTTGCCCTTTAAGCAGTCTCTTTTAAGTGAGATTTTTGTATATTCGCTCAATATTGAATATTAAATATTGATAAGTACTTTATTATGGATTTTAATAACTGATTATAACAGATCAAATTAATATCCGTCGCTGACCTTAATAACAGTCAGTGTTCTTTTATATTTCATAGGTTGTATTATTACGATAAGATATTAGAATTGTATTAGGTATACCCAATAAAACTTCAAAATTTGTATTGCAAAAGAAGCTTATGAAAATATTGGTATTTTAAATGTTTATTTTAGAGGCTAAAATAATCATTTATCTGTTTATCTACAATGTAGACAATATATAATAATAATAAATATTTGTTAGTGTTAAAATCTATCTAGCACAACTTGGTTATTAGGAACTTTTTGGTCTTCGCTGTGTGTTAAGACTTTATTGTAGTTATGGTACCTAGTTGCGTGTAATGGCACCTGCAAGAATATTGTATATATTCTACGGGGGCGCCAGATTTGCACAATGACATCAAACCATTATAGGTAACCTTTCCCTATAGACATTAGGCTCGCCCTATCTCTACTGTAAAGTACTGCCGCGAAGCGAAGACTAGAAAGGTGCGCTGCGTATGCTGTACTGTAGCTGCGCTACGTAGATTAAAATTAACTTATATTTAATGTTATCTCCTTGTTCACAATAAATATGTTGGTAATAATATTTTTTTAATAAAAATTTTTAAAATGATACAAGTTGCTTGAAGTATTAATACTTAGTACAATTCTAATTTCTTTTCACAATAATATAACCTCTAAACGAGGGAAGAAGACTGACTGGTAGTTAGGATAAGTATTAAGTTATAAAAACCATAACAACGTATCAGCATTTACCATACAATATGGGGCGAATGTACAATAAGTTCATGCAAGAGAGACTGTTTAAAGGGCGAACATCAATTTTTTCTCTCATATCTTCTTACACTGATTTTTAGTGAAATTATTATTGGGTAATAATAAAACTACTTTAACCCTTTGCAATAAGCATAAAAAGAAGTTTACAAGATTTCCGTTAATAATTAAAAAACGTAATTGAAACCGGAACCGAAACCTAGAAACTGCTCTCCTGTAAAATTATTGAAATGGCCCTTTCGCCACTTCCACCTCATTCAATCGACGAATTCGACGATCCACACTTCAACTTGTTGTTATAAATGTAAAATTTGCTGACGGAAGAAAGCTTTTTGTGTTTGTAACCCTAGTTTTTAGGGCTCCGTACCCAAAGGGTGAAAACGGGACCCTATTACTAGGCTTACATTGTCCGTCCGTCCGTCCGTCCATCTGTCTGTCCTACCTATTTAGGGCTGTAACTTTTAAACCGTTAGAGCTAGATTTTCACAGAATGTGCGTTATTTCTCTTATTACAGCGGAATTAAGGGGGGTCCTCATACAAGGAACTAGTTTTTATCAACGTTTTTTCTTCTCGCTCTATGGTAAAAACGGTAATACGTAAAAGCGTCAAACTTGGTGTGATTATAGAACAAACTCTACAGTATAATAATAAAGAATAAAAACAGGCCAAGTGTGAGTCAGTCTCGTGCTAAAGGACCCGGAGAAAAAAAATATTTTTTTGTGCTTTAATATGTTGTGGTGACATGGTACGGAACCCTCGGTGTGCGAGTAGGCCGACTCGCACTTCACCAATTTTATTCTCCTTTAGTTACGACGAGGGCTACTTTGGTACGCCCGAATATTTTATTATTCTCAGTTAGGACGTCTTCAACCATAAACTTAATATACTATAGTAAGTCTTCAACATATGTGTTGAAGTTTCGCACAGTCTTCTCGATAAAACCTACCTAATATGATAGTTTTAGTAGTAAAGATATTAATCTAGTATTCATAATTTCATAGTAAAAATTATTTTTGTAACTAGTATTCATAATTGGGGGGTAAAAATTAACTATATGGAGGTGCTACTGAGAATGTTCCTCCGTTGAAAAGGGAAGATCTTCCACCAGGCTATGTGTGAAGCCTGGGGACCGGCCGTGGTCCAACAGTTCTTAGTTGGACCGTGTATGTATCGAATCTCTGTGATTATTTCTCTTGCGCGATGTATGTCTTGCATTCGATTGTGAACCTTATTTGTAGTAGGTTACGAGTAACGTATTCACGGTGTGCGTTGCCTTTGTATGGAGCATATTTCCGAGAGCGACGGTATCGCCATCTGTTGGCATCTTTGCTATAAGTTGCGGGTGCTGACATCTGTAGCAAGTCCCCACAACTATCTTGCTTAGCCGATCCAAATCCACTATTCTAACTAACTTTTAGTTTTATTTACGTTCACAGTTGCAGCAAGAAACATAAGCACAGAAAAAATACTAGTAGTTACATAAGTAAATAAAACAGGTACTTGGTAAGTATATGTAGTCAGTGTGGTAAAGGTAAAAACTAGATGGCCACGATTTAGAACATTCTAAAACTATCGTCTCTTTTATTTTAGTTTCAATACAATATCATAACTCTAAAATAAAACTTAAATTCTAGTTTCGCAAACAAACATCCAACAATGGAAGAAATATTCACAGCATACGCGAAATTCGGGCAACCAAAGGGCGACGGAAAACAAATAACGTTAGCAAATATAACTAAATGGCTCAAACAGGCTAATATCATAGATGGCAAAAAAATAACTTCTACAGATGTTGATATCGCTTTTTCAAAATTGAAAGCTAAACAAATTGACTGTAAAACATTTGAAACATTTATGAAAAACTTGGCAACGCCATTTTTTTTTTGTGGATTCTCTCCATTTGTTCGATGACATCAGGGTCCTTTCTTCCTTAGGAATTGGTATTGACAAAGTTCTATGAACAAATCTTGTAAGTTATCGGAGAAAACTTCACTGGAATAAAATTCTAGTCATAATAGTTAATAGCTTTTTCTTAAGCTGTATTTTTATGATTGTTCAGGACATACTTAATTTTAGACAATATGTAAGGACAGTAAAGTTCAACCTTAGATAACGACATAAGAAAAACACGTTTTTCTCTCTCGCACTAATGTATACCAAATCTGAGACCAAATTCATAAATGACCAAAGAGTTTCACTTACTCGCTCGATCAATCAATTGGATGAAAAATGCAACTTAAAATGGAAACGCTACTGAATTGTTTATATTTCTGTAAGTTCATACAACAAACGTCTATCAACTTATAATACCTTAATAGCTGGAAAAAAATATGAAAGGTTACTTTTTACACCAAAAGGTTACTTTTTTTTCTACTTCCGGTTACTTTTGACCAGATCCGGCTGGCAACACTGATGCGAACAGCTGTTGTTTTTGACATTTGACAAATCGGGCGGGAATGTGGAAAAGTCTCTCGAACTACGAATAAGTACTTAATTATTATTTTGTTCGTAGCCCTCGAATAAATAAACAGGAAAATGCGAATTTAAGTACCTTCTTTAATTTCATAAAACGCGTATAATTTCAATCTACACAAATATGCGACGTAATTGGAGAGGCCGGTATAGGAATAATTGGCATCGTAATAATACAAACAGAAGCAATGTCGCGGATAATCGTAGTATCAATAATTCGGTGAATTCTTTACGAATATCCAGTACAGCAGGTTCTTCAAGGGCACCAGCTAACCAAACGCCTGTAGTACATTCTATCAATAGCGAAAACAACATCTGGAAATTATACTTTCCCATCGAAGGTAACATGAATTTGAACTCACTTTCATGTTTCATCGCTTGTGCTTTTTCTTATCCTTCAACATTTTCACAGATACTCCATCAAGTCCAGAAATAAAAGATCATATAAAAAGTTTCACATCATTCGTAGAGAAAAATAAAAGTTTGTTTGACTTGGAAAAGATTGATCAAACAAGAAGTGTGCCACTGGATGTCCAAAGCTTAATGAATGATTCAGACTTTAAAAGTGGTTGGTCTACTTTCACCAGTGATTTATTTGAAAAGCCCGATGTCACATTACGTCTCTTGGAGTATACTTTACATGAGGTAAGAATGCCAATTAAATTATAAGTACCTACACAAGCTTTTGACCTGCGACTTCGTCCACGTGGATGTGGATTTCTCCTTTAGGGGTCAATTTTCGAAAAATCATTCTTAATGCACCCCTGCATTCTCTGTAGAATATATATTCCAGATTTTATGTTTCTATCTTCAGCCCTTTAGGCTGTGCATTGTCGGTCAGTCATTAGTCAGTCCCGGAACTCTTTTTATAAGAAAGTTTATATACTTATTTAATAAGACTGTGTGTGAACTTGTAATATTATTTTAGCACATGAATGAATATAATGCTTCACGATCAGAAGGTCTATGCAGCAAAACGTCCAACAGCGCGAAATGTCTAATGAGCAGTAAGCCTAATTAGGAAAAGGTCCATGTAGCAAACAGTCAAACTCTCAGATGGTCCGTATAGCAGAACATAGACGTTCTGCTATACGGACCATCTGAGATCATCTTTTCTCTAATTGGCTATTTCAAAATGATAGAAAATAAAAGTCATTTTGTCATTTATAAAGTATTTAAAAATTATATCAACATAATACTGAGTCGCGCTGCAAGTCTGGGGGAGGTCAGACGCGTGCGTATTGGCATCTGTTAGGCTTGCACGTGGCTCCGCCATTTTGTAAACTCTTTTGTGTTTTAACTATAAAACGTTAACTTGAGATTATAATAAACTACTTGACATTGGCAGAAATGCTACTAATCATTTTCCTATGTGTACTCTCCACATAACGGGACATTGGCACAATTGTGATAACGCATCGGACACCATTAAATAAAAATAGAATCGAATCAACATATACTTAGTTGAAATAAGGCCCATGATGATATATCAACCAGAAGACAAGCTTCTTACAAGCGTGCACAACTATGGTAGTCCCTTGAGAAATATTGTACAGTACGACCAGTAAAATAATTCCGCTCGTCAATCTTCATTTGCGCAGAGCAGTGCAAAATCAGGTATTCTCTATCTCGCTCCAACTCGAATAGCAGACTTATGGATGCTTCGGCAGCGAAAAGGCGCGAAAGCAATAAGCCAATATCGGCAAGGTGTCACGTCAGTAATTTCATGCGCTTTTTAAATTTGTCAACTGTGCAGGTACATCGGTGAGACTTATAAGCCTGGTACTACTGTAATCCCTTGCTATATGGATCCAAATGGTGTTTATACGGGTCTACAGCGGTGCAAGATTTACTCCAGTTTGGTGCCCCGCTTGTATGAAGCTTGTTTTCTGGTCCGACCTCACCGAAATATCTATTCATGTGATATTAGATAATCTATTTAAAATATATTTGCATGCTAAGTAAACTTAGTAAATTAAAATCTTATGACATCATCAAAAGTGAGGAATATTTTTACATTATTGATTTAAGATACATGCTACTATTGCAAACAACACTTATAGATCTATGACAACCCGGGGTTGGTGTAATGGTTCCCATAACAAAAAGCCTAAGGCTTAATTTGGGATCATTACAATGTCTGTGAGCGTTATTTATTTATTTTATTTACCTATGTACTGTAAACTCCGTGTATCCATAGGTAGATTGATAGGTAATCTAGAAATAAACATTTTAAGGTGGTTGCAGAGGGGTCAATTTTATACAAAACTTTGACGCACAATATGCGTAGACGGTATTAATATAAGTTACTTTGTATGTATGGAAAAATAGTTAGAAAATCTAGATGCCGCGTCACAATAACATTTGCAATTTATAAAACAATTTTTTTATTTATTTATTTATTACAGCCTTTATTGTTGAAGGGTTTACAATATACATTACATAGGTATTATTTTAAGAATCATTTAAACTTAATTTCTATTATATTACGTACACTAGACAACACCTCTTTCCCTAATCTTCTAACTCAACTATCTCTTCAACTTGTCTTCCGAGATAGGCCTCTTCCAGAGACTTCCACTTATAAAACAATTACGAAGATATAAAGCTTTGAAATTTTGTATGAACAAATGTTATTTGTGACGCGGCAACTAGATTTTCTAAACTATTTTTCCATATATAAAATATTACTTTTATTAATTCTGTCTACGCGTATTGTGCCTCAAACTTTTGTATGGACTGAAACCACCTTAACGGGTTCTTACCGCGTTTTGGTATATTTGAGTTCCCGATATTTCGGCAGTGTTACAACTGCCATGATCACGGGAAATAAATAAAAATCAATCAATCAATTATACTTTATTTGACACCAAAAAAACAGAGTATACAGATAGCAAACAATCAGGAAATACAAAAGGCGCAAAAACAGGCGGTCTTATCGCTAAAAAGCGATTTCTTCCAGACAACCTTACTTAAAAACCTTGTAACTATCAAAAACTGTATTAGATTGATAGGTACATTGATATTTGAAAAATGAAATCATTCCTGGGATAAAGAACCAGTAACACAGTAGTATCACACACTATTATTTAATTAAAGAGAGAGAGAGAGAGTCATCCTGAGTTAATTTTGTTCCAGAACCTTAAATTTGATTCAAAAATAAAAGTTAGAATTCTGAATCACCAGCCAATAATACCTCTAGCTAACTTAAAAGTTAACTATTTTGGTAAGTTCTTAAACTTTTGTGTATTTAAAATGTTTTCTTATAGCGGAGAAGTGTTCGAGCATTTTCCAGCGCCCAATGAAATTTCGTCCTTATCAAATGGAAATAGAGTTGTAAATAAGTGTCAAGTTATAATTTTACCTAGCGGACGGGCGGCGTTTACTGGCGCACGCTATTTACTACTATTTCACAAGGACGACATCAATACATGCTCGAACAGTTCTCCAGATGTGCGCTGACGCTTATGCTTAAAATCATAAATTCTATTTTATGTTTTTAGGAAAGTTGGTGACAATTAAAGGGACCGTGATAAGGGTGGGAAGTGTAGGGTTAATTTGTACATCCATGGCGTTTGAATGTTCTAGCTGTCACAACATTCAGGCTGTGGTACAACCACAGGGCATATTCACAGGTAATAGGTATTTTATTTCAATATATTCTTTCTTTCTTCTTATGACCAGTTGGAGATATTTGCAAAAAAATTAATTGGAGGTTTAGAATACGTAATGGACGTATCCAGACTTTGGTTTCGGGGGGATATTAATTTTCGGGGGAGGTTTCCCTGACCGAACGACCTTGACCCTTTCAGAGCTGCCTCACCTCTACTAAACTACATCATTTTAGTAGGTATTCCTACTTTTGACTGTTCAAATTCGAAAATCATAAGAATTCGCACCAAATTTAACAAATTATCAAATTAACTCATTAAATATTGGTTACACTTACATAATACTTACACTTAATATTGTCTACACAATGTTGTATCGCAAGTAAAAGTGACTTCAACTTATAAAGTAAATGCACATAATACAGATTTTTTCCAATATTAACACGTTACGGGGCAGTGAACGAGACACAATAGAACTTTTATTGTTATCACGGCTATAGCCGGTCACTGTCCCGGAACGTGTTAAGACTTTCCTTTGAACACAGGTTTCATATATATTTTATAGAAAAATAAGAAATATACTTCATAGCTAATGTTGTTGCCGAGATGTTCAAAATGATTGCTATATTTTTCATTAATTTGTATGTCTTTCAAATAACGAGAAGATAGATTCTAAAAACCAGCAAAATATCGCCCTGTCCTGCGTTTACCTATGGGAAGCCTGTTTAAGACCATTTTTAGAATGTTTGTCGGTTTATCTGTTTGTTTGTGCACGCATCTCTTGAAAACTACTGAACCGATTTGAATGGTTTTCGTAGAAGCATAGGGCTTAGTTTGGCAAAAGTTATGAATATTTAAAGTCTGCGTACGCAGTCGCGGGCGCCGCTAGTATTATATTGAGAATTTTTTTCCAGCACCAAATTGTTGCCAGAGCTGTAAGAGTGGCTCCAAGTTTGAGCCACTGCAATCATCACCGTTCACAAACACGACGGATTGGCAAGTCGCCAAGATACAGGAAATACAGTCACAGGTAGTTCTCCTTTCTACTTTAAATTCCTACCTACACGTAGGTATGTGCTCTGGATTGCTCTGCAGTTCAAACATAAGCTGATGATGATGAAGTAAACAAAATGCATTATAATCAATGATATTTTACACAAGATAATTATGTTACCTGGCGCTAGAAATTGTGCCGCGTCATAGCCGTCTTGCTTGTCTATTGAAACACGATTGAAACACACTCAGATGGGTGGTTTTTGA
This sequence comes from Agonopterix arenella, assembly GCA_927399405.1. Lineage (NCBI taxonomy): Eukaryota > Metazoa > Arthropoda > Insecta > Lepidoptera > Depressariidae > Agonopterix > Agonopterix arenella. Next base: position 14,140,887 of record OV656691.1, on the reverse strand, counting down.
GTCGTCTTTTCGGTACAATATAATTGATTTATTATGTTTTTGTGTACAATAAAGAATCTATGAATCTATATGATTATATTGCATTTTGTTACCCACTATAGTCAGCCAGAAGTTTCACACTCTGGATCGTAGGAAATTGTCGTCAGCGTCCAGGTAATCCTGGAAAGTGATGGTGGGACGTTCTGTGGGCCTAGCTGCTTGCTAGGCCCTCAGAAACCATGAAAAATCTAGATGTGCCGCTGTCTTTATTACTTAACGCACTTTTACGCATGCCAAAACGAGCGCGCAAGATGTTTTGCTAGCCCTACGGGATGCTTTCGACTAGTTACAACTGGTTAGAGCTTGCCCAAATCAGTGTTGGGGTTTATAAGGGAGGTCTTTGCCCACCATTGGGATATATCATCCAGACTAATTAAAAAAATAATTACCGGTTGTAAATGTATGTTTCAGAGCATATCAGGAACAATACCAAGAAGTGTTGAGATAGAACTACAAGGAGACCTTGTCGGTACAGCGTGCCCAGGCGATGTGCTGTCTGTTACGGGAATAGTGCAGGTAACAATATGTTTACCATTGAACATTGGTTGCATATTCTGGAAAATAAATTCTATTCTATTGAAACACTCATTGATCTTCATAAGAAAGCTCAAGAGTTGCATTGTCAGTGGACTTGCGGACGGTCGTGTCATTTGTGCGCTTTTTGGCTGGCTTCATGCCTCCACCATTTTTGTATTACCTTAAATGTGCTTTAGTTCATAAAACAAATCCAAAAATCGGCCAAGTGCGAATCGAATTCTCGCGCACCAAGGGTTCTGTACACACATTACTCTACATTATACCACACATTATATTAACCCACCAAAAATGCCTTATCCTTCGACCAAAGCACTTTGGTTGACAGCCTTATAAGTCAAATCTAAGCTAATTAATTTTGCGTTTGCAGGTTCGAGGTGAAAGCAAAGGCGGTGAGGATGGTAAACGAGCTGCAAGACTGTTGCAACTCTACATAGAAGCTGTGTCTATACACAGCCAGAGGAATCTAAGCAATCCTACACTGTCGTTCACTTTGAAAGATTATTATGCTATTCAGGTACCTCTACCCACCTACTAACTACTACTTCTATTTGCTTGACACTCGCGCATTTCAAAACATGTACACTACAATTACATTAACAATATTAAAAATTATCCAATACAATTATATGAAAATAACATGAACCACCTAAATATTGGACGGCTGTGGTTCTTCTCTTATTGGCTCAAATCAGACATGTTTGACTACGCAACCCAAAAAATCTATGTTATAGTCAGTCGCGGCTGCGAGAGATTTCACGTCCATCTTTATTAAAGAGCCAATGCAGATTGATCGGTACACCATTGTGTAAACAGCGACATTTTGGAATTAATTATTGGCCCAACATGCTGGCCCACTACCTTGGCAAAATTTGTACAGCGGCCTTCATATGTCGTGCGCAAAAATTCAATTCACATTACCACGGGAGGGCAATGACGGTCGCGGAGGGTACAATGGAAAATAATACCTATTTCAATACAGATAGATTTCACGTCCCAAATACCGCAGTGTCTTAAAACGGTCGCTTACTCAAGGCCTCATAAAAAGACTGAAAGTCACCCAAAGGGGACGGGAGGAGAGACCTATGCTCGGAGTTTCCCTACAAGATCGAATCAGAAATGAAGAGATCCGCAGAAAAACCAGAGTAGCTGACAGAAAGACAGCCCAAAGAATTATTAAACTAAAGTGGCAGTGGGCGGGGCACATTGCTCGCGGAACCGATGGCCGAGGTAGCCCAGTAAATTTATGGAGTTTTGTTAAGCGGGGTAGGGAGTAATTATTAATTGGACTTTTAAACTGTAAACCGGCACCATTTAGTGATAAAAATACTATCTTAAAACATATTTAAAAAGATCCCTAAACTACATAGAAATCGAAATTATGTGTCCCAGAAGGCTTTTAAAATAATAATATTAATACCAATGCACTCATTTGACTTAGATTTTACAATATCAATTATTTTTGAGCAATAAAATAGGCACTGAAATTTAAAAAATTCCTTCCTTCCTTCTAAATAGACAAAAATATTTACACCATGTTTGAAGTATGTATAATGTAAAGCCTTAAATATGTGCAAACAAAAAAAATTCCCGTCAGGTTTTTTAGAACGAGATAATAGCTAAATTTTAAAATTGGAACTGTTGCTGACGTGATTTTTTTTTTTCTATTTCTAGGATCAAATTGGTTGTTCAATATTATACCGAAAATAAATATCAATTATTAATTAGTCCCGGCTCAAATCGTAAAATGACTGGGCAAATGGTGCCGAAAGGCTCTCAAGTGGCGACCGCGTACCGGAAAGCGCAGAGTGGGTGAACCGATGACTTGGTGAAGGCGGCGGGCACCCGTTGGATGAGGGCAGCGCAGGATCGGTCGTTGTCTGTCAACTCCATCGGTATTGAAATAGGTATTATTTTATATTGCACCCTCCGCACCTGTCCGTCGTAATTTGAGATGTGAAGAGCTTGAAACGAATAACGTGGCTCACCTTGAATGTTGAATCACCCGTGCCGTATAGGCGTAAGGGTTAGGTGAATCCCTCTGTAGGTCATGAGCACAGGCGAAATGCAATAGAACTTGACCCCTTTCGTAGATCTCGCATAGTCGTAACGTGGCTCACCTCGTTCACCCGCACAGGCGTAAGGTTTTCGGTGACTCGCGTGGTAGGTCATAAGATTGTTACTGCTCGCATGCCAGCATAAGCGCGCATTTTCATTTTGTCGCTTTGTCGTGATTGGCATAAAAGACCTGAAGTACATTAGTACCAGGTTTATAAGTCTTACCGATGTCCCTGCGCAGTTGACAAATTTTAATAGCGCGCGAAATTATATTGACCAATCACCTTCAATCCGTTAACGTCATTGGCAAATTTGTTTTCGCGCCCTTTTCGCTGCTATCCGACGTTGCACCCTTTGATTACTAATTGATTTCGGGTTTTGTCGGGGACTCGGTCCTGCTCTGCGCAAACGAAGATTGACGAGCGGAATTATTTTCCTGGCCGTACTGTACCTAATTAAAAACTATTTTTCTTTCAGGAAATCCATGCATCAGAAGACGTATTCAGACTTCTGGTACACTCCCTGTGCCCAACTATATTTGGGCAAGAAGCTGTGAAGGCAGGCCTTATGCTCGGACTGCTTGGTGGAACGGAGTATGATAACGGATCGAGGTCTAACCCTCATATCCTGGTTGTCGGGGACCCTGGTCTTGGCAAATCTCAGTTACTGCAGGCAGCCGCCCATGCCGCGCCTAGAGGTGAATACAGGGTCTAAGGAACATCCCTTCTCAAACTGAAACGGTGAACTTAGACCATCAAAATGAACAACTTTCACAATGGAGGAAACATGACAATAATCAGCTGTCCCATACATTTAAGTCGGGTAGGTACATTAGTTTTCTATGAATGAAACAGGTGATTTTTTTTCGAGTTTCCTGAGGTAGGCTCCATAGTGAAAATTGTTCAGTTTGATGGTCTAAATCTAAAGTAAACTACACCTTAAAATATATTACTAGCATTTTTTGTTATGCCCTGAATAAAAATAAACGTTTGTTTGTTTGTTTGTCCCTTAGGGACAGCGCACATCTAGCGAAAAGTTGTTCAAGCAGTTTTTATTACCTAATCAATAATAATAACTCAATGCCAATTGAAATAGAGTTGAAAATAGCGTGCAAGAGATATATCCCTGTGATTTGTTCACGTTATCTATTGCACGCTATTTTCAAATCTAAACTATTATAAAACTGTAGCAGGAAGTTTGTCTGTACATTGAAGATATTAACGAAAAAAAAGTTATGATATGGTTTTTAGGTATCCCTGATTCCATATCATCAATTTTTGGATTTTTTGTCTGTCTGTTTGTTTGTTTTTGTGTTTGTTTGTTTGTTTGAACGAGCATCACGCAAAAACTACAGAACCGATTTTGATGAAATTTTGTTTGTTTGATAGCTTATTATCTGACTTAAAATCTGGTATATAATTTGTGCGGACAAAGTCGCGGGTTACTGCTCGTCTATTATAAAATTATAATAGACATTGAGTTTCAATTGATCAATTGATTAATTAAACTCGGACAGTTTGCTGCTAGATGTGCGTTGACCCTTATACATTTCTATACCATTCATCCGATCCGATGATTCATTGCAATGAAACTTTGATGGGTTGTCGTGCGAGCGCCCGCGAAGGTTTCTAACCAAAAAAGAAAACATTGTAACGCATAGCACAGCTAGTTAAAGTAGTTAACAATAAAACATTTCTGCTCAAGGTGTGTACGTTTGTGGCGCGTCTGCGTCGGCCGGTGGTCTGACAGTGGCGTTGGGTCGCGAGGCCGGTGGCGACTTCGCTCTGGAAGCCGGCGCGCTGGTCCTCGCCGACAAGGGCGTGTGCTGCGTCGATGAACTCGATAAGGTAAGAGCCGAGCCGCAGGATGTAGGCGTCGCGATGTTCTAAAACCTGACCAGAAAATATGATACCTCGCCTTGTTGCTGTGTAAAATTATTTAAAGTAACTTTTGCACTTGAAACTTTGTCATTAAGGGCCTATGTCGAAAAGTAATTGAAGCGAAATGGGTTTGTGATAGCTTACATTACTGCCTGATGCGCGAGAAAGAGATGGGGTGGCGCGCGCCTGAAACGACGCAAGCGTAAAACAAACTTTATTTACTTGTGATTGTACTATTTATGTTAGTTCAATCAAACTTTATAAAATATCAATCTCTTTTTTTTTTAAATCAAGTCTCGTGTTTCTATTATTCACCGTTTAGCAGTTCCAAGCGTTTATCGATAAAGACGGAGGTTACTTTGGCTTGTTTTTCTATCGCGAAAATGTGTCTTAATCGTGTTTTGACTCTAATCAAAACTTCAATTATATGTTCAATTTACACATATCCGTAAATCTCCTACTGTTAGTACTTCATGATATATGACGCTTTGGAAAATCATATTTTTTTCACATAATTATCCTCTTAAAGGTTATAATTGAGTAGCGCACCCAAAGCAGGTTTTTATTTTTCTGGTCAGGCTTTACATAAAAAAATCCGCCTCAGCAACGTCGCTGCAACGCGGCTACATCGTTCTTCGTATGATCCGTGGAAAAAAATATCATACATTTGAGGCGAGTCGGTAAGCTGCAGTTTTGTTTGAAACAGCAGATTTTTTTTATAAATTCTCGATGTTGGCTCCATAGTGAAAGTTGCTTAGTTTGATGGTCTGAACTAAACCACTCATTTAAATATTACCTACTTGTGTGTTTTGTTACACCGGCCTAGCTAGCATGCCACCCCCGAGAAAACGACAAAAATCGAGATGTGCCTCCATCTTTATTATTTTACGTAGGCCAGAAAGAGCGCGCATGACGTTTTTCTCGTTTAAACGCTTTGTCGTGGGTGGCATGCTAGCTAGGCAGAAGCCGTAGCATGATGCGCGTGAAAAGGCTCTACCACGCCTTTTATCTCGTGCGTTCGCGCGCAATAGAAAGAGAGGTGCCATAGCGCTATATCACGCTGTCATTCTACGGCCGCATGTTTGTCTTTATATGTTGTCGACTGTTATATGATATCATATTTTCCGTATCGTCTCCATCTGCTCCAAGGTCCATCAGGTCCAACGAGCCACAATGTATCGTTACGTGTGTTTTGTGTAATAAATACTTCCCATTCCTCCCGTGGGTGTCGTAAAAGGCGACTAAGGGATCTACTGAAGGATGGGCAGTAGCATCCTCTGAGTACACACATTGATTCGATCCAACTGCGATCGCCAACCCGCCTGCCAAGCGTGGCGTTTATGGCAAATCCCCCCATTTTGGGGGAGGCTTATGTCCAGCAGTGGACGTTAAATGGCTTATATGATGATGATGATATGCTCACGACTATGTTCCCCGTGGGGGTAGTCAGAAATATTCTAAAACCTCAGGACATCCACGTTTCCATCTTCCAATCGATTTAATATGCCACAATAGCACCCCTGAAAGATAATTCTATTGAAATATACAGATGACGGCACATCACAGCAGCCTACTAGAAGCGATGGAGCAGTGTCGAGTCAGTATAGCGAAGGGTGGAGTGGTTTGCAGTTTAGCCGCCCGCGCTACCGTACTGGCCGCTGCGAACCCCTCGGGCGGCAGTTACAATAGGTGAACATACATTATAATAATATGTAAAGCCTGACCAGAAATATAAAAAACCTTGTTTGGAGGCGCTGCGATCGACTATTATAACCTTCAATATCAGTGTGATTTTTATACCTAGAAGTATTTTTTATTATGAAGAATATTAAAAATAATTTTTATAATTTTTATGTAGTTTTTTTATTTTTCTCGTTGGGCTTTACCACCCCGCCTGTTACTCTTGACACTGACACTGACTGACATTTTTGTAATTTCTGCCGCCTGTAATTTTATCTTTATTATCTGTAATTTTGTCGCTGACTGTCATTTTTCTTAATAGTTTAATCAACCAAACAAACATGAAAAAAATCTCACTAGTTCTGTTGACTGAACTAACTAGCGACGATTTTTTTCGTGAGAAAACGCGAACGATCTTCAGAAGCGTCACTTAATTCATGGACCTTGGTAATAGGGTCCCGTTGGCACCCTTTTGGATAAAGGAACATTAATTTCAAATAATTTCCCTTGCTGAATATAAATGAACTCTAATATTTACAAGAATAAGGTCTAGTTTAGAACAACTGAGCTTACTATTTTTATTGTTTGTTTCAGAGCTAAAACTGTTACTGAAAATTTAAAACTGAATTCAGCTCTCTTATCAAGATTTGATTTGGTTTTTATACTATTGGACCAACCAGATGAGGTACTTGCCAAATTTTTAACCTTTTTTTAAAATCAAAACTTTCGCTGATGTCGACCTCGGCGACAAATGGACCGCAGTGCTAAAGAACCCACGTAACTAGTCGGTTGAATTCCATTTCGCCTGTGCTCATGACCTACCGCGCGAGTCAGCTTTGCGCGAGCCACCGTCAAGAATCTTACGCCTGCACGGGTGACCCACGACGCGAGCCATATTTATCGATTCAACGTTACGACTGTGCGCACGACCTACGAAGGGGGGTCAAGTTCTATTGCATTCACCTGTGCTCATGACCTATAGCATGAGTCACCTTAACCTTACGCCTATGCGTACCAACAAGGTGAGCCACTTTGATCGTTTCACCATTACGACTATGCGCACGACCTACGAGGGGGGTCAACTTTAGCACTGCGCGAGGATCATGATATTAAGCTTACCAGCGAAAGTGTTAATTTTGAATTGAATTAACTCCTGACACTATTACTGCCCAAATTCATCATTTTATTTCACTATAGCTTAATCATCATCATCAGACTATATACATCCCACTGCTGGGCACAGGCCTGACGGTGTATCATACACCCTCCCTGAATACTCCGTGTATGGGCGTCAGTCCACCACGCGTATCCAATGCGGATTGACTTGTAGACTTCACATACGCATCGGAATTTCCTCCTCAGCGTAAGCAGGTTTCCTCATGATGTTTTCCTTCACCGTATGAGAGCAGTCGGTATTATGTACATTAGTTATTAAAACTTATTGGTACATGGCACGTCGTCCGTGCAAATTCGAACCCGTCCTTCTTAAATTCATGATTGAGTGTCCATACCACTCCGCAACGGCCGACGACGCGACGCTCTCTTTACATTAATTATTAAAAATGTAAACAACTAAACATCGATCTTCGAGAATGACAGAAGTGAAACGCTTGGCATTATATTCTAATCCCTTTGTGTGTTTCAGAAAATTGATGCAATGTTATCAGAGCACGTCCTAGCTCTGCATTCTGGTCATAAAGGGAAGAGCTCAGCAAAGAGCAGCAAACTAAATGTCAGCATAAATACTAGCCAAAGTGATAACGATGCTTCCCTAAGGTATTTATAAAAAATACGAGCGTTAACCCGCGACTTCGTCCGCACAAATTATATACCAGATTTTAAGTCAGATATCAAACAAAAAAAGTTTCATCAAAATCGGTTCAGTAGTTTTTACGTGATACTCGTTCAAACAAACAAACACCCAAACAAACACCCAAACAAACACACAAACAAACACACAAACAAACAGACAGACAAAAAATAAAAAAATTGGTGAAATGGAATCAGGGACACCTAAAAACCATATCGTAACTTTTTTTTGTTAATATCTTCAATGTACAGACAAACTTCCTGTTACAGTTTTATAATAGTATAGATATCGTTTGACATATCTTTCACACGAGTAACTCAAACGACCTGTGATGTAAGCTATTAAGAACTTGTTCATAAGTGGTAACTAAAACAGCTAAGAGCCAGCGCACACCTGGCGAAGCGCAGAGCAGTTTTCATAGCCACACCATTATCAACTTTGCATGCCTTGGAATAAGATCGAAAATCAATTAACACAACATTCGCTTCAAGTCACTTCGTTTCCCTCGAGGACTAGTCTTTGACTACTTATATAGGGACTAGCCACGCGTGTAATTCTACTAACAAACATTTCTGGCACTTTTTGCGGGGGGCGAGGTAACATGAAATCTGCAACTTTGGATTTTATTCCCCATAACTTTAGATTCTAATTTTGAACGTTAAAAATCATGAAAAGAAGTCTCGTGTGAACCCCAAACGTTCTAATTTCGAAATTATTAGTTCGCAATTATAGGCTGTCTCGTTTAGTGATAAGGTATAAAATTGAATGTAAATGCACATGATCAATTAATCTTATACCGTGGAAGAGGGGAAATGCTACCGCAAGGCTAGTCCTTATAATAAATAGTCAAAGGGACTAGTAGATGTGTTAATTGATTTTCGTTGTTATTTCATCGCATGCAAAGTCGATAATAAAATTGATTCATTGATAAATGCTTTGCGCTGCGCCCCGCCACATGTGCTGTTGGATTAAATACTATGATGTAAAAGTTAGTGACGGTAAAATACAAAATTTACTTAATAGAAAGAACCGCTACGCTAATCAAATTAGCTATGAAATTGAATAACGAAGCGAAGGTCATACACAATCAACCAATTTTTCACGATACCACGCAAATTTTTCACTTTTATACTAAACTTATTAGCCATTTGATTAATTAGGCGGCCCGATAGCTAAGTTGGTTCTTGGTAGTAGACCTACCTGCTGATCAGAGGGTCGCGGGTTCGAATCTCGCAAAGTGCAAATAGTTGTATAATATGTTGAATGTACCCACGTCATGGATGTTTGTTACTAAACATGAATTCTATATCGTTGTCTAGTCATACATAAAACATAATTAGACGGCCCGGTAGCTCAGTCAGTAGTGAACCTGCCTGCTGTGCCGAGGGTCGCGGGTTCGAGCCCCGTAAGGGACAAATATTTGTATGATGAATATGTATATTTTGTATCAGTCTTGAAAGTTTGTATCTACAGGGTGAAATTGATATCATTAGCATCCTTTTAAACTAAGAGTACCCATCAAACTGAACAACTTTCACTATGGGAGCAAACAGATCGGAGCAAGAAAATAATCAGCTGTTGCATCCATTTGAGTAGAGTAGGCATTGCAGTTTAGTATGGAATAGCTGATTATTTTTTTGATCTGATCGGTTTGCTCCCATAGTGAAAGTTGTTCAGTTTGATGGGTAGAATCTTAGTTTAAAAGGATGCTAATGATATCAATTTCAACCTGTATATAAATGTATTCTATATCGTTGTCGAGTCATCATAATACAAGTCCAGGCTAGATTCTGGTACTCTAAATGTGACTAGATAATTTGTGTGACTATGTCCAAGATATTTAATATTAAATTTTTCAGCAAAAGATTACGACTGAAACCTGGAGAAGTGATCGATACTTTGCCTTTGGTTTTACTTCGCAAGTACATTGCTTACGCGAGAAGATATGTACATCCAAAACTTAGTACAGAAGCTGCTAACACACTACAGGACTTTTACCTTGAACTGCGACATAATCATCAAGATGACGGTACCCCGATCACGACAAGACAGCTTGAAGCATGCATAAGACTGACCCAGGTAATTCATACCTCATCTATATTTATTTTATCGATAGTCTGGTACAGTCGCCATCCAGCGGCATCCAAATATATCGTAGCATACAAGGTGTTCAAATATTTCTGAACAGTGCTAATTTTCAATAAATTCTTTACAGTAAATGATACCAATTATATCTAAACATGTAAATTTTTTACCCTTCCGGGCGGAAAGCGTCAGCTTTCGTCCCGCTGCGCTAAAAAGTTGCCGCTTTCCGAAAAACAGTATACTACTAACCTCAGGCAGTAAATAATAAAGCCTCAGATCACATGTTTGTCGACCTCGGCTTCTCCTCGGCCAACAATTACATGAGATCTGAGACCTTTCTTACTTTCCTACACCGAGGGGTGTGTAATCTACAATTGTTATAAATATCTGAACAGCTAGTTATCTATAATTTCTAGACAATTTTATTTAAAATTAAAATGTATAACAACGGATTAAGGTCTTTTTTCCTAAACTGGTCAGATGTTTATGATTACCCTGACTGACTGCGTTGATATATTTGATGTTCTGAGCATTCAGATATTTTTGATTGATTATATGTAAAGAAATTAATGAAAATTAGAACTGCTTAGAAATATTTGACCACCTTGTTTGCTGATGGTGACTGTAGAACTATTTTTTGAGGGGTTGGTCAGACCATCAAACTAAACAACTTTCTCTATTGGACTAACATCAAAAGCGCCTGTCCCATAAATTGGATTTTTTCGTGATTTTGATGTTAGTCCGATGGTCTGATCATAAGGACCCTGAATAAATGATCTTTAAATTCGAATGTACGGATTTAAACAGAAATATTGACGTTCCATAGGCTAGAGCAAGAGCAGATTTGAGAGAAGAGGCAACAGTACAAGATGCTAATGATGTCATAAGTTTAGTAAAACACAGTTTGATGGACACATTTAGTGATGAATTCGGGAACATACAACTATCGAGGTCGATAAACGGCTCTGGAGTTAGTTCTAGAAACAAAGTAAGTTTGTATAATTTATTACTTTATTTATTATGACTGTGTAAAATCTAATTTTGTCAATACTTGTAACGTGTAAAATTCATGAGGTAGGTAAAAAAATATAAAATGTAAAGTTTGTAGAGATTAATCACAATAACATTTTGTTTCAGTTAAAAAAGTTCCTGGATGCGTTAACTCGTCGCTCACACCAGTTAGGCAAAGATGTGTTCACAAGGCAAGAGTTGATACAAATACATAAAGCGGCAGGGGTCGCTGGCGACCCTAACGATCTCATAGAAGCAATGCACATACATTCCTACTTACTTCTAAAAGGTTCTAATACATATCAGTTAATAGCTGTTTAATCATTTGTGCAAACTTGCATATCCTCAGCCTTAAGTGTTATATGAAAATTTTATTAAAATGTTTGTCATAAAAATACATTATTACTCATTTATCACAACTTGTTTCTCTTATTGCTAGCTTGTTTTTCTAATAGAGGTAAGGCAGTTCTTTTAGAATTCACAATAAAAATTACTTTAAAAATTAAATACCAACTTATGAGTGGCACAATTATAATTTCGTTTTTAACAGAACTTTGAGATTCAGACTAGATTTTTTCATATGACCCAATCAATTCAAATCAATGGTAGTTATGTTGTCTTCAAAAACGTTACTTAATTTTAACACTGTCTCTCTTCACATCTGTCCTCGAAGGAACATCTTCTAGAGCCATAGATACATGGCAGCAACTGTATATTGCTACACACACAAGAACAGAGTTACAAAAAGTCGGATGCATGAAAGAATTGAAAAACAAATCACCGACATCGGTTCCAGCAAATAAATAGAAATTTGATATGGCAGATATAACCAAAAGCGGAACGCACAACATAGCTGTAAATCTCGTTTCCATTGCATCTGTTCTCAGAATTGTTTTTTTAAACCATTTGTATCTTTCACACTGAGAAATAGTTTTGCTCAATTGTTCTAATGTTATGCCTAAATAGTTTAAAATTGACCAAACAAATATTCTCTTTATTGTGCCATGCCACAGAAATATGAATAGGAAGGCGGCAAACGATGCTATTAATTTATTTGCCGTCTTTGGAAAATTACACTTTGTTGATATTGTATTGAAGGTTGGTTTGTAGATATACCTGTAAAAGAAAAAGGACAATAGGTATAAAATATAAGAACTTTCCTAGGCCTAGTAGGAAAGGTAGGAATGTACCTACTAGCTTACCACAAAGCGAATGTCAACTTTCAAACTTCTCTAAACCAAGTTAAAACATTACAGTTGACAGAAAATATTGTGAAGAACTTTACAATTTCTTTTGAAACACACACTCCAAGTTTTACCGTTTTGTTATAGTCAAAAACATGACTACAACCTTCAACCATAATAATAGGTACCTATTATTTCGGTCGAAGACTACAACTAACATAAACATCCTTTTAATGTGGTAAGGCATAGAAAACCTGTACGCTTCAATTTCCTTGCATTTATTGGACCCATTGTCAATTATAAGTGGCAATGGGCTCACTCCCCATCAAACAGGACAGTTTCAGTACTAGTGAAACATGAATGTTCAGAGTTTTCAGTATAATTCTCGGTTCTTGGGGAATATGGTCGTGAGCATTATACATTTATGTGTAAGCCTAAATCGTGAAGGAAATGATTGCTTACTTACTTCACTAAAAATCTATAGAGGCCCACATCAAAATATCTCCACATCTGTGAGTAAACATGGATTCTAGCAATGCACCTCGGTGTTGGAGGTGGTTCCATATTGTCCAGCCTAGCAAAGGCGGATGAAGTGCCATAGGCTATTACATATTTCATGTGAAATTGCAATCCCATCCAAAGTCCTCCCCCACAAAGAGCTATTGTGGGTAACATTTTTATAGACTGAAAAGTAAAATAAGTAAAACTTAAAAACAGATTTCCAACTATGTTCAAGGGTTGAGCCTCATCTGGCGGCACAAAATCTGATTTTTTCACATTCCATCCTTTTCTGTAGCTGAGGAACATCATTTACTAGAGCGAGAAAGGTTACCGCACTGCCCCGTGACAGTATCCAGACTTTGGTTTCAGGGGGACATTCATTTTGGGGGGGAATGATGAAAAAATTATTGCTGTCATCACTGTCCTATACAATTATTTTGATTTCAGGGCGGATAAATCCCACCTAGTCCAGCTATCTTTCTTGCTCTAGCAAATGACGTTCCTGAGCGACAGACAAGGATGGAGCATGAAAAAAAGTCTGATTCTGTGCTGCCAGAAGAGGTTCAACCCTAAGTAAATTATTTTAAATCAAATGAACAGGTACCTCCATATTATCTTGCATTGCATAGAAGTAAATATAATGAAGAGCAAGATCCAACAATAAAGTATACACGAGGAACAACAACATATCCCAAACAAATCTTCTGAGTTTCACCGACAGTTTCTCACCGTTCGCATGAAAACTTTTCTCAAAATCGTTATAAAGGATCACAGGGCCGGTGTATAAAAGGGGCGCGTACAGGACGTAGCTCAACATATTTATCACATTCTCAATTTTGAATGATTTGCCACTTTCTTTGCTTTTATCAATATAGTCCATGCAAAAACTAATGCAGCGCAATTCTATCCATGCTACACAGAATAAAATCAAATACACTTCCTCATCGTGCAAGTTTTCATGATCCAGAAATATCCAGAAAACGTTTTTATATTTAAGTGAGTTGTAGCTCACAAGGAGTAGCACACTTAATATCCACACCACACATTTGTTGCCTATGGAAAATGTGATAGCTCCATACAATAACGGCTGTGCTGATAGAAGCAGTAACTGTCTGAAGCCCATGTGAAGAACAATGAATATTACACTTGATACAATATACCAGTGCTTGAGGTAAGTGATCGCTGTCCTGCGAATAGTTTCAGTAACCATAAATTGAACCATTAGGTAACACCAGGATGTTTGAACATAATATTTCCAGCTAGTCCATTCAATATCCGAAACATCTTTGAGTCTGGATGTAAATTTCCAGCCTGGTTGCAAATCAATGAGATCGTTGTAAAATTCTTGATTATTTCGCAAAATATCTGAAAGGTATATTTGATTAAGCAATGAATGTTAAAAAGAACTGGATGATTTTTTTATCAAACTAAAGCTATTATTCTAGTTTAAAAAAATTACCACTTTGTGCTGTAAATAATTTGTAAAGAGAATAAACATTTGCCAGTATCCAAATACTAAAGTAAAGGGACAGTTCTATAGGATTCAGATTACTTTTCATTTTTAACATTTATGTTGTAATTTTTACAATAATTTTTGTTTACAATCTTTTAGAACTTTCAAATAATTTTTTCGCCGGGATCAAACTGCTGTCAGTGCATAGATAAGTAAACTTGTGTCAGTGGCTGTCAGTCAACTGAGTTGAAGTACTTACTAATCTTACTATCTATATTGAGTTGAGTTTTTGGCGGTTTATTTTCAGCAACCAACGTTTGGAGTCCTCATATTTTATTGAATTTTTATTGTTTATAGTGAGTTTTGGTTCGTAAAATTGGTGTTGTTTTGCGTAACAAAGTGTCGTGCAAGTGAACAATATACAGTTCAGTGAAATATGAAGGTGTATGGGTCGTAAACAGGAAAAGTGTACAGTCATTTTGTAGCGCGGCAAAGCGGTCGGTTCACTTCTTTCCTGTGGACTTCTCTGCGTTTCTCGATTGCCTCCAAAAACTCCAAAGAAGCGTTAAAACATCGAACACCAATGTTTTAATTGCTATATATGAGAGAATTTTATTGACTACATCGGTTATATGGGATATTATAAGCCCTTTACCTTGAACTGAACCAAAAAAAAATCTCTATGGAGTTGACTCAACTCAAGTTGAGTTACTCAACTAGGACTGGTACTTTACGTTAGTATTTATATTATTTGCTAGTACGCCAACCCGCGATAGCGACATTTAAAACATCCATCTGTCAAATTTAGTCTTATCTCGTTCGTTCGCAATTAGAAAGAGAGCAGAATATCACGCTATCGCGGGTTGGCGTACTTAGCACCGCTTCAACTTGTCATGTCAAGGCTGCGTTTCATAGCGTGTGGAAATCACTCAGGATTAACGATTAGTTCGGATCAATTAATATAACTATTTCACTCTTGCCTAAATATCTTCATAAGCTTTTTTCTTTCTCACTAACTATCCCGAGTGATTTCCAAATGTTATGAAACGGTGCGTTATGTCAAATTATTTAGTGTTGCCAGTACCGTACACAGATCAATTAGAATATGTCCAAGGTACCGTAGCCGAGTCTAATCATGTACTTACTATCTGTCTAATCGGTACATATCCGATTATTTCTAATAAATCTAATAAAAAATGGGATTTCTAGGGTTGGCACGTCTAATCTGAAAAAAATAAATCCAAATGGCTCCATGGATGGCGTTGATGATGGATTTGAAACCTTGTTATTAAGGGGCTGTATGTCCCGGAATTACCTGGGAAGGGGTCACTTATTTTTCGTTTTTCGACAAGATTTATACGATTTACCGAAACGAAAAAAATTACACAGTAGGTATTTATTCTTGGATATTTATTTTACTTTAATGAAATTTTTTATTTTACAATTTTCATTGGTTATGTAGATAAGTTCGACTTAGATATCAGTTATACTCGCAAAGGGTACATCGATACGAAGCAAATGTTTCAATCACTGATCATTTGCTTTCAACTTTTGAGGAGTTCTATTATGTAGCTCGGAAATGCGTCATCAGATCTTTACCAAATTAAAATAGAACCATCTCGGGGGTAAATCTTTCATAACAGAAAAGAATAACTAAATTGGTCAAGAAATGCTGAAGTTATTGCGTAACATAATTATAAACCAGGCCGTCACACTTACACGTAGGTATTAGTCCATATCTTGAAAATTACTGAACCGATTTTGATGAAATTTGCACTGTTTCTTAAGTTGAAGTAAGTGTCAGCTAATAAAAAGAAAGAATGAATATTACCGGAGAAATGCGTGCACAAACATACATACATTCACCTAAATAATGCAATGCAAGCCTTGTCGCGAATCGTACCGGCATTACAGCGACTTCGATAAAACAAATTATTGTTCTTATAGATGCGAACGTAAAAGTCAAAAAAATCGATTAAAAGTCATCGGCTTATATCATTACTTTTTTATTTTGAAAACCAGTCTTAAATAGTTTTTTTTAATAAGCAGGAAAAAATGAAAAGATTCCGTCAACGGATGCGTCTGACTGAACCAGTGACGTGCATTTATATTATCTGCTTAAGGGTTCCGCACCCAAAGGGTGAAAATGGGACCTAGGCTGTCCGTCGCCGTCGTCCGTCCGTCCGTCATCAGTCTGTCTGTCCTACCTAATCCATGGTCACAGATTAATGTTACCTTTTGCCTATAAAGTGCCTATTGTCGATCCAAAATATTTATCGACGTATCCAATTCACAGATTATTATGATGTAATATTTATGACGACTTGCCGCCGCCTGTGAGAGCAGTTGCTCCAAATTGAGACGATTCGTTGAGACGTGGCCATGAACGCGTATAATATTAATATCTCAAGACGTTCAACCAGTCTGGCCACTCCATTCGTCGTTCACCTCTCTTGCACTGAGGCAGATTGTAGTCAATAAATCTAGTCAATTTGTATCAATAACATTAATATTATTATAGAAGTTGGTAGTTACATTAATAAGTTCAGTGGAAAGGTTAAACTCATCGGCCTTATCTAAACCGTATGTTTTCCTTATGTTTTGCGTTGCATTTATTTAATAACTGAATATGTTTACGAATAAAAGTGTTGTAGTATTTTTCTTTGTGCTATGTACGTTAACGAGTTCATACGGTAAGCATTTTTATTATGAGTTAAATTATTTTGTTAGTGAGTGACCTATTGACATGGTCTTATGATTAAATTTTTATGCGGTCACGATATTTTTGTTTTATCATGTTGGCTTTAAACATGGTCACAAATCACAATAGATAGTGACATGGCTAATGTATTTTAGAGATTTGAAGATTTTAGATGAGACTTAGCTAAGAAGATAGCCATATTTGTTTTGTCCTAGTATTGTGTATTTTAAAAAACACTCTAATTATTGGTTTCAAAGAAAAAAATAATTACTACTTTTTTAGAAAAGGAAGTGACAAGAGTGACATTAGAAAGTTTTGAAAAATACGTTCGTATTTTCTAATAAAAATCTAATTTTAAAATTTCAATGCCCTTTTTTATTGCTCAAAAATAATTTATATTTTTAAACCTAATTCAAATGAGTGCATTGGTATTAAAATTATTAATTTAAAAGCCTTCTGGGACTCACAATTTTGATTTCTATGTTGCGTAGCGAATTTTTTTAAAATATGTTTTCAGACAGTCTTTTTGTCACTAACTGGTGTCGCTTACAGTTTGAAAGTCCAATTAATGATTACTTCCCACCTCTCCTAACAAAACTCCGTAAAATGACTGGGCTAAAAGTGTTTTCTGTAAAAAGTATGAAACTGATAGTTTATTTTTGAATTGGGTCCGCTTAAAAAATTATTCTGGATTGCATAACATGTATTTTCATGAAAAAAATTATAAATTTGTAGTAGATAAGCTAGATTTAAAAGTTGAGCGCAGGGTGGCGATTTTTCTAATGTTAAAACAATGACAAAATCTCGAAAACTATCAAACTTGGATTTTTTTTTGTATTTTTTCCTGAACAATTATAAACTCACCTGTCTCCTATTTGCGGCTTGACGTTGAGTTTTAGGACACCCTGTATATGTTACGTACCTACCTAATAATTATCCTAGCAGTGCGTTCCGAATCACACCAACAGCGCGTCAAGCCGCGGCAAGACACTATACACTCATTCGAGCGCTAGAGATTCGTGCAGCGACGTATAGGTGAGTGTTAATAAAAAGAAATTGCAAGGAAATAGCACTCCATTTCTGCAATCTTACGCAAAGGTAAATTCTGATGGCGCCACCTATACATGGCAGATGATGGCAGAGATGTCAAGATTTGTGTAAAAATAATCCTTGAGATCACCCAAATATCAATTTCCGAATAACGTATATTCACCAACAAAATGTTTATTTACAGGTCGACGTTATAACAACGCCAATTCAGACTTCTTACTACACGAAGCTGGAGGCAATCCACAAGAACCTAAAAGAGATTATGTAGCAGCACAACCATCAAACAGTCCTGGAAATTCTAAAACTAGTGAGCCTACATCGGGAAAACGAGATTATGTGTCACAATTCCCGGCGTTAGGACCTCATTCTACATCTCAACCTGGAGCAACTAAGCCTAGCACACCATCAGGAAAAAGAGACTATGTTGCACCCCAGTATCCGACCTCAAAGCCTTTTAACCAACAAACAACCTTGCAACATAATTTGGTTACATCTGGAACTACTGCCAAGCCGAGCACACCATCAGGAAAACGAGACTATGTAGCACCACAGTATCCAACACTAAAGCCTACAAACCATCAAACTGGAAATGTAAAGGATCTTATAAATTATTATGACAGTCAGAACAAGAATCAAAATGGACCTCAAAAGGTTCCAAGTTACAGTTCAATTGTGCAAGGTTCCACTGATAAGCACGGGTCAACATCATTCGGTACTACAAGGCATACACAACCAGCCACACAATCTACTTCAAAAATGCCATCAGCACATACTACGAAACCATTTAGCTATAGCTCTGTTGTAGCTGGTGGCTCAAATGGTCCGACAACAGTCACAACTCCTAAACCATCAACTCGAAGCCCCAGCAGCACGCCTTTAAAACCAGTTGTGCCAGGAAACGGGAATCCTACCCCTCGACCAGTGACCCCGGTTTTACCTAGCACTATAGTTGATAGGAATAAAAATAATAATCAAGGTAATGCCAATGGTCCAAGTGACGCAGAAATACAAACAATCAGTGAAGAACTTCTGAGAAAAGATGTGAATAATGCATTTAAACTTATTAAAGTTAACTATCAAGAAAAAACAACATCCCAATCAAAAGAAGATAAAGCTCCACAGCCGTGAGTACTATTGCCTTATTCGTCTCAAATTCTCAATATTAAAAAATTACTTATCATTTTCACGACAGCAATAGCTTTTTTAAATTTTTTTGTTCTATCCTACGAGGAAGGAGCAAGAAAAGGTCGTAGTGAAACAAATGACTAATTAGTATAGCATTGCTCAACGAGAAGTTTTTTTTTTATATCTTCGTGTAATGCGAACAAGTCTGAGAAGCTGACTATGATCGATGACTTGTTTACAATGTAATTATTTACCCCTTCCATCATCATTACTTTACTTTTTCAGATTGCTCGATATACCATCACAAGTGTGGAATATTCCGACCATTCAGAAGTTTTTGCCACTACTAGATAATTATGAAAGAGATGTCTCAATAAACGAGCATGTCACAGCACAGGTATAAAAACGAAGCTTGCAAATTACCGTGATTTGTTGTTACTTACCTTTGAAATACTATGACCATAATTTCAGGAAAGAATTGAGGAAAATGCCTTTATGGATGCTATTATGTCTACCGCAGTTATTCGTCACCTAATGTCTTTCCTCAAAGAGAAAGGTAATATCTATTTTTAGGTTCTACATTCTGTTTTATTACAACGAAGAAACAGTAAAGACTAATATTTATCTTTGTTTCAAGGATATGTGACACCAGATCCCAAGCAACAGAGAGATTTCTTGAAACAGCTCTGGTTTAATCTGTATTCTAGAGGCAAGGGAAAAATTAGTAGCTCCGGCTTTGAGCATGTCTTTGTATCTGAAATCAGAAATGATGATGTATTAGGTATGTATACATTGCTCATTAACATAGAGCAGCTCATTAACATTTAATTTTTTTCATTGCTGGAGGTGTTTTATTTAAATCACAAAAACTTTAATTTTCTTTAAAAAATAGTATCCCCTACCAAAAACTAAGCCGTCGGTGCACTTCTTTCGCTGCAAGTTAATGAGGGATTTTCCAGAAGAAAAAAAAAGTTAGTTCCTAATTTCTCAATAGATGGCGTTGACCAGAGAGGGGTCCAATAGGTATGATATGAGCAAATATATTAACACGTTACGGGACAGTGACCGCCTATAGCCGTGATAACAATAAAAGTTCTATTGTGTCTCGTTCACTGTCCCGGAACGTGTTAATTAATGTTAATTATAAAAATACACAGTACAAATTATTAACAATCTGGGTGTTATTGGCGATCCGGTTGGTGTAATAATTGCCACGCCGGACTGTCAAACCAGGGTCCAATTTTTCGTCTATTCTATTTTTTTTTATTAAATGGCGTTTCCTTAAAGATTTCGCCAGTATCAAGTGTTGAAGATATTATTATAATTCAAGTTTACGTTCATTGTACGGTAATTGATATGGCGATCTCAAAGCCCTGTTTTTATACAAAAACACACACCCGAAACCGCCATAAAATGGCGGAGCCGCGTGGCTACCTAAATCGCGAGCCGAACGAAAGACGTCTACTCGAGAGACCTCCAGCCACGCGAAACCAATTTTTCGTCTATGGCCTTGCTTTTCATTCACGGAATCTGACGTCCGGAATCCGGTTTATTTTTATTGAAATTATGTTTCTGTTAGGTTTTTGTAGTTTGTTATTGTTTCTCGTTTATTGTTCGTATATTCAAAACGGATACGTAGCCCATACAGCCACGTCTAATACTCGATTCGTTGTTGACGAACAATAACACTGAGATAGCTATATAATAAACCAACAACAATAAGAAAGGGTTTGTACTGTGTATTTTTACTATTGATATTAATTAATATCTTTGCTCATTCCTATTGGACCCCTCTCTGGTCAACGCCATCTATCAAGAAATTAGGAACTAACTTTCTTACTTTTTTGCTTTTGGAAAATCCCTCATTCGATGCTACTCCCTTTCAGATAGTGGTGGATCGGAAAAAAAATCTTTCGGACTTAATGCATTCGGATATTGAGTAAATCGGACTTGCTGTGTTGCTTTCCAGACCAAAGTTATCGCTATTAGGAAATATAACATTACAGCTACGCATAACAGGCATAAAACACTACAATAAATTTGAGCTCGCTAAATTTATGAAACCTTAATTTGCAGGGTTACACAATTGGATATATTTCTCTAGAGAAGAATCAGCACGTCGTGCTAATTACCTGGGGTACTTAAAATACCTGCAACTGAATGACGTAAGTTAAAAAATCACGGAAATTTTGTACGGAACAACTTATATAATGTAACATCTCTATTTTTGTCTATGTACCCATATTCGCAAAAATAAATGATATCTATTCTATTCACAAATCACGACGCGAAGCGGTGATGGTCCGGTAGCGAGAACCCCTGCTTCGATGGTTCGATCCCCGTCAATGCCGACTCGTACCATAAGGTTTTCGGAATTTATGAACGATTTGTAACACCAAAGGCTATTCAATGAAGAAAAACATCTTGAGGAAACTTGCATGCTTCAATTTTGAGGCATGTGTTTTGTGTTGTACCCACTGTCCAAATGATTATAAGTGGCGACAGGCTCACTCCCCGTCACACTGGACAGAATTTCGATACTACTTCAGTGAAACGTGGATGTTCTGAGAGTTCAGAATAACTCTGACTACCTCGAGGAATATTAGTCGTGAGACTCGTGAGCATATTATATGCTGTTATGTTACGCCTGCCACACACATATGGAATTCGTACTTAACTTACGTAACTACTAATATTTGGAAACAATATTTTCTGTCACCTAAGTTTAGATGTGTCACTTATCTGCAATACCCTAATAATAATATCTATCCCCAAGAAATATATTAGTCATCATATTTATCAAAACTGTCTCTAATTATAAATCATCGGATTAATGTAAATATGTATCTTAAATTATAGTTTGATCACTTTTTTCTATAGCCTGAAAATAAGATCTGTCCTCTAAAAAGTAAGTCAAGGGCAGCAATAATACATTTGTACCTAAAAATAGTAAATCTTTCACCTATTAAATCTAATCAACAAACTATTAGTATTATTTAATTCGTTCAATCATCAAAATAATAGATCTGTCACCTAATAAATAGATCAATTCTTTAATTTAAAGAAAAAAATGCCTAACAGGGCTGCGTTCAGAACCTACGCCCCGGGTGCACCCCGAGTGCAACTTTTCGCACTAACGCCCCGTCCCGAGCCTCGGTGAACGGTTCCGTACGATAGAGCGTGTTGAAAAAACAACCGCACCCAAAGGTCGTGAACGCAGCCCAGGAGCAGCGGAGTCAAATTGGCGGGCTATGAAAATCCCTTTAAATCAAAACCAGCACTAATAGTGCAGTAATAAAATCTCTCTTTTTCTTAATTTTTTCTCCTATATAGTGCAATGATTCGTTTAATAAAGTCTTGGTTTTTCAAGAATAAAGTTCATATTAAAAAACCTATGGTAGTTTTATTTAATTAATTGTGTATCGTCAAATTTCAGTTCAATTATTTGATAAATTAATATTATTTTCCAGTGATTAAAATTTAATTTTTAGGGTAACCTTTTTATATTGTTTCGTGATTCAGTTTTAGTGACACTTTTATTATGTTGAAAACCGATATAATTATTTGATGATTGATATTATTTCCAAGTAATTCTTATTTAATAATTAGGTAAGCGTTTTAATATTATTTGGTGATTCAATTTAGGTGACAGATCTACTATTTTAGGAACAAATATTATTTATTAGGCCACTGAAAATTCATTTATTAGGTAAGTAATTGATAAAATCATACCCCTAATATTTTAACCATTTTCGTTTGCAGAAAGGAGTGGTATTGAAATTCCATTTCAACCAACAAGGCGTTGATAAACCAGTGGACTCGATGTTTATTGGCACATCACCTGAATTAGAGATGGCGCTCTACACTCTTTGTTTTGTTTCCCGCCCTGACGACGATTGTAAACTCAAACTTACAAACAAAGACGTTTATATTCGCTCGCACACATTCCGTTACAGAAGCAAAAATTATATCGGAAGTGCATTCCCACAAATATAAAATTATTTTTCAAATTGTTAATTTCATATTTCATCATCATCATCATCATCAGCCTATAAACGTCCCACTGCAGGGCACAGGCCTACCCTCAAGGTGTATGGGCATTAGTCCACCACGCGTGCCCAATGCGGATGACGCGACTGCTCTCAAACGGTGAAGGAAAACATCGTGAGGAAACCTGCATACACTGAAGAAGAAATTCTGATGTGAATGTGAAGTCTACCAATTTCATATTTATTCGTAATACATTATTATTTTTATAAACAATTAGGTACACACACGGCAACAGATCAACACAGAGTTCAAGTATGGGTAAGTTGATCTGTCGCCGTGTGTATATCTAACCTAGTTTTCTTTTTTTGGTCTTACAGCCAGCTACTCCCCGAAGTAAAACGTAGTGTTATATTGGGAAATTCGCGAAAAAACAAACTTCATACAAACGGTCGTTACATTTAGTATGAAAAGTCCATAATATTGTTTGCTAATTTCCTATAGATTTCTAAGGGAAAGTTTGTTCAGTATCATGGGTACAATCACCCCTTAAAGTAGGTAATGCAACTGTTTACCCTAACCGCACTCTTAAGAATATTGGTGGTGTGGTTAATAATAAGGTTAATTATGGTAAACCCTAGTGTTTTTGGATTTGGACACACTAAAATGCCTAGATATACGTGGCATTTTTATGTAATTTTTCTTTACAGTGTTTGGCAGATTTTGGCCGATAGTGTGTGTGACAGATTCTCTATTTTACAGATGGTCACACTGTTCCGAATTTCCGTTTCCGGAGGTTTCCGGGTTTTAATCAAAGAGTAATATAAGTATATTGTTTCAATGTTGGATTTGTGACCTTTCGTACGTTGACTATTTCGTACAAAGAGAATGTAAATTTCGTACGATATGAGGACACTGTCAGCGTCGTATAAAAATTTACTAGGTATTGACTTTTAGGGAAAATAATGGAATGTTTTTACATTGCAAGCTTTTTTTTATAGAATAAATGGATACATATTTAAGCCTAGAAGGACTATCACATTTTTATGATAAGTTTGAGTTAGCTGAAAAATCCCAGAGAAACTGATCGTTACTTAAATTGGTTTCTCGTATTAGCTGTTCTTATCTTTTTAGGGTTCCGTCAAACAAGGAACCCTTATACTTTCGTCCATTCTGTTTTCTGTCTGTCTGTGATGTCTGTCTGCCGGGTTAGGCGATTTATCGCCATTCAGGCTACATTAGGCTTTAGGCTTCGGTCTTCTGGCGACCAAGAAAAGCGAATGGCGACCGGTCGCCGTTCAGGCTATCTCAAAAATTAAAATCGGCGATTTTAGGCTACATCAGGAAAACCTGTAAATGAGTGTTTTTTGTAAGTAAAATGCTTATTTTAATTTTTTATTTGTTTCGGTGTTGTGGGGGTGACAAATTAATTGTTGAAATCACATTTAAATCACGTTAGACTTTACAGTACAGAATAATGATTTACCAAGTAGGTTTCTCCAGAAAATAACATCACCCGCCGCCGGCCTGCTTCTCAAATTAGACCTGAAATTGTGGGTATATCAACCTTCGTTATGTTGTTCATAATGCCATGTAGTTTTTCTAGTCTTATGTATACCTTGAGTTGATTCGTGCAATGTATAGCTGATCCAGTACATACGTCCGATCATTCGCTGGTACCACCAATAAGTTCAATGTGGCTGTAGGTTTGCACCAAGGGTCGGCTTTAAGTCCTTACCTCTTCCTGTTTATTATGGATGCTTTAACATCGGACATACAGGAGGAGGCACCCTGGTGCATGCTGTTTGCCGACGACATTGTTCTTGTCGGTGAAAATGGACTTGAGGTCCAGAGCAGATTGGCAAAATGGCAGCAAAATTAGCAGAACTAAAACGGAACGTTTGTTCTGCAATTTCGGCGGTCTCTCCAGTTGCATGCCTATTGCCCTTGATGGGGTGCCTTTGCCAATCTGCTCCGAATTCCGGTACCTCGGTTCACTCATACAAAACGATGGAGAGATAGATCGGGACGTGAAGCACCGAATCAACTCAGGGTGGATGAAGTGGCGGCAGGTTACGGGAACGATCTGCGACTCCCGTATCCCCCTAAAATTGAAGGGGAAAATATATAAGACCATAATAAGACCTGTCGTTTTGTACGGATCAGAGTGTTGGGCCACAAAAGGGACGGATGAGAAA
The DNA here is from genome assembly GCA_927399405.1 of Agonopterix arenella. Taxonomy (NCBI): domain Eukaryota; kingdom Metazoa; phylum Arthropoda; class Insecta; order Lepidoptera; family Depressariidae; genus Agonopterix; species Agonopterix arenella. The sequence goes on along the minus strand of OV656691.1, from coordinate 14,115,591 downwards.
CGATTGCATGCAGCTGAGATGCGAATGTTGAGATAGATGTGTGGTGTAACAAGAATGGACAAGATTAGGAATGAGTATATTAGAGGAAGTTTGAAAGTGGCACCTATGACGGAAAAATTGCAGGGTAATAGATTATCGTGGTATAGGCATGTAATGCGGAGAGACCAGTGTCATGTTACGAGACGAGTGTTAAGTCTAAATGTGGATGGCTGTGGTAGGAGAGGCAAGCCGAAGAAAAGATGGATGGATTGTGTGAAGGATGATATGTGTAAAAAAGGAGTGAGTGTTGAAACAACAGCTAAGAGAGATGAATGGAAGAGGATGACATATTGCACCGACCCCAAATAATGGGAAATGGGCAAGAGAATAATGATGTACGTAATACCGACTGCTCTCAAACGGTGAAGGAAAACATCGTGAGGAAACCTACATACCTACACTGAAGAAAAAATTCCAATGCGTATATGTGAAGTCTACCAGTTTGCATTCGGCACGCGTGGTGGACTAACGCCCATACACCCTCCCTGAGGGTAGGCCTGTGTCCTGCAGTGGGAGTACGGGGTGTACAATTAAATGGGACACTTACTTAAAGGGGTGCTTCAGACCATCCAACTGAACAACTTTTTCTATGGGACCAAAGTAAGTGTCCACATTTAATTTTACACCCTGTATAGGCTGTGATGATGATGTTCAAACTGAATAATACATACCCTTATTAAAGCGAACAAAAAACGCGACGCAAAAACAAGTTTTTCTGTCAAGAACAGATACTCTAGCAAAAAATCACCGTTTACTTGCCAATTTTCGGTATTTTTACGCTACTTTAGGCTACATTACATTGGAAAAAAATTGGGCGACTTTAGGCTACTTCGCCTGAACTTTTTAGCGATTTGGATGGCTGGGATTTGGCAGTTTCGTCTATGGTCTGTGGTTATGGCATTGGTTATGTCAGGAGTTTTTAGCTGTTATTTTTCAGCTATGTTTAGAGTCCTCATATTTTATTGAATTTTTATTGTTTATACTGAGTTTTGGTTCGTAAAATTGGTGTTGTTTTGCGTAACAAAGTGTCGTGCAAGTGAACAATATACAGTTCAGTGAAATATGAAGGTGTATGGGTCGTAAACAGGAAAAGTGTTCCGTCATTTTGTAGCGCGGCAAAGCGGCTGGTTCACCTCTTTCCTGTGGACTTCTCTGCGTTTCCTGCGTTTCTCGATTGCCTGCAAAAACTCCAAAGAAGCGTTAAAACATCGAACTCCAATGTTTTAATTGCTATATATAAGAGAATTTTATTGACGACATCGGTTGTATGGGATATTATAAGCCCTTTACCTTGAACAGAACTAAAAAAAAAATGGTTATGTTATGCAGTGCTGCCTTAGCGCTTTCCGCGCTAGATCTAGCGCTTTTTTGGTATCTTTAGCACCGTATATCAGATTTTAGCGCCTAGCGGAGTATTTAGCGCTTTTTATACTTTAAATACCTAAAGCAACATTATTTGTGTTTGAATATGCTATATTTTGTATTTTTTATTGGAATTTGATAAATATTGATCCCATTTTGTGATCAAAACATGTCCATAAAAGAGAGAGATCAAGTTCGGGAGATTCAAATATGAACGCATATTTTAAGTGTTATCATTAATTTTACAGGGGACTTATGAGTTGACTGACTTAAATTGACTTATAAATGGGTTTCGGAAAGGCTGATTAGACTATTTAGATAACTTTAAAAGATTTTTTACGTGATAAGAATTAAGCGCCTAATCTAGCTTTTTTGAGCCGCGAAAATTTTTGAATCTAGCGCTTTTTTCACAGTTTTAGCGCACAATCGATTTTTTGAGGTGGCAGCCCTGATGTCATGTCATGTCAGTCAGTCAGTACAGTAGAGTGTAGCGGCAAGTGTTTGTGAGTTGTCGTCGTTAACAAATTTTTATTATGCAATGATCGTCTTTTATTTAACATTAACTTTAATTTTATCGCTGATTGACTTAATTTGACATCGTTCAATACCTCTTCTGTTAAAATCTAAATCGCTTCCTTGGGCAAAATAGTACCTAATCCAATGTATAAAACCTGTATTTCTGCAACGTTGATAACATAACTGAAATTAAAATAAATCAAAATGAGCCTGTATAGTAATTTATTTAGCGGGATCAGGAAATTTAATACGAGCCTGAATCTTATTAGCCTTTCAAAGAAATGTGATGTAACGCTCAGAAGTTTTTCTACGCGGGAACTGTTGAAGGAAGCGTATTGCCGCACTAAGTTGAAATGTCGATGTAAGTAGAATTTATGTAGTACCTTGCCTATTTAAAACACCGGCTAAGTGCGGGTCGAACTCGCGCACCAAGAGTTCCACACCAACACACAATATTATTTTAACCATAGAAATTTTAACCAAAAAAAAAAAAACCGCGATCACGACTCACACTTGACCGGTTTTTATTATTTATATTGTTTGAACTATAACTACCCCGTTAACTATAATTATCACCGAATACGACCCTCTGACCAGTTTGACGCTTGCCTACTGCCGTTTTTACGATAAAACAAATACAAAAAGAAATATATTAGAAAACAATAAGTTTATTGATGGGGTACCCCCCTTAATTTTCATCTTTTTGTTTTTTATTCATTTGTTAGGAAATCCAACATATTCATAACATACACTTATTCTTTGAAAATTTCATATGGCTTCCTATTACGGTTCAAAAGATACAGCCCTCTTAAGGTAGGACAGACGGACGGCATTGGCTTAGTAATAGGGCCTTTGGGTACCCAAAGGGTGCCAACTATAATTAAGGTCCTATTTAGATTTTGGCTTCTTTATCTAATTATAGAATAAACAAAAACTTGCTTATTGATTAAATAAAGATTAAAAAAACATACATTCATACATAAGCTCGGGCCATTGTTTCATAGGGGTACTGCCACACGCTACAATTCTGAAATATGGTTCAAACTTTCTAATCAGAAGAAAAATGTTGAAAGTTATAAGCATGTATTTATTAAGTAGGTCGGGTCGGTATGTGATATTTTGAAACCAACCATTCACTTAATTTGAATTAAAGTACCTATTTAAGATGAAAGGCGGTTTTCAAGAAATTTGAAGAATAATAATAATAAATATCTTGGACATTGTCACACAAATTATCTAGTCACGTTTAAAGTACCTAGACTTGTATTATGATGACTAGATGGTTTTTAATAGATCTATCGCTGTCACGCTATTCCCAAACAACTGAGCTACTAGTGCGAAAGTGACAACTGCAGCTCGGACTGATTTTACCTACATAAATAGATGAAATTGCGAAATCGTAGGCTTTGCTGCCATACATTGCCATTGACATTCCAGTGCATTCAAATGTCCTCAGTCACTAAGCTGTAATTTAAAACAAGAAGCACTTTGCTGTGCCGGCCGTTAACAGCATGCTGATGCGAATTCCTTGCCTTTTTTGAACAAAATGAAATAACATATGGGGGGCAACCCATATCAGCCCTACATGCTAATTCTATAAAGTCAGGGGTTCTCTCTCATCACAGAACTTAATGAATTCATATCTCAAATAAATTCTCCTATTAGCTAAGAAGCTGCCGCAGGATGTGAATCCACAAGGAGTGTTCGCCTGCAATGAGCTGGACCTGTCCGAAGTCAAGGTTTACGGCTTTGATTATGATTATACTCTGGCACATTACAAACCAACCCTCGAACATCTGCTCTACAATCTTGGCAGAAAAACTCTGCTGGAAAAATATAAGGTTTGCTAATTGTTTTTTAAATTATGGACTAGCAATTCTTAATTACAAAGTTATAGGGTCCTACTTAATATGCTGACGGTTTATTCAGACCATCAAACTGAACAATTTTCTCTATGGGACCAATGTCGAAATCGCAAAAAAAAAACGGTTGTTCTCTAAGATGTTTTATATGTAGATACGTTGCCCGCGCTCCGAAATGGCAACAAAAAAGCAAGGTAATTGCCAGGCTTTCACATAGTGTTGCACCGTCTAGTGTACGAGCTACACATTACTGTATCGCGCCATTTTAACGTATAGTGAAGTGATGTTAGCGGATGACGCGTCTATTGTAAAACGTCATTGGTTGTTCTGTACAAAACTGAAATCAAAGAGAATATAATCACTATGATTTACTGAAATCTCACTCTACCCGAATTTATGGGATAGCAGATTCTTTTGCGCAATTTCGACATTAGGGACTTTGAAAATCCATCGGCATATTAAGTTGGACCCTGTGTGTTAGTCATACACCTAGGATTTTCGCTTATGCTAGTGGACCTAAGCTCAGCATAACCACATATGAAGAGAAAGAAAAGCATTTTTTATATATACAGGGTGTTACAAAAATACAAATGAACATTTAAGGTGGTGATTAAGACTATCAAAAACAATTTTTTTTTTTTTTTTTATTCATATTGCGTTTGCGCTTGGCTTCGTCTCACCTGATGGGAAGTGTAGATGAAGCCGAGGATGTAGCGCGCTCACCCAGAATAAGCCTATAAACTCTTCTTTTAAAAATATCCTGATTGTATTTGCTTGGAAACACAGATGCAGGGAGTGAGTTCCAAACCTTACCGGTTCTCATTATAAAAGAGGATGCGAACCTTTTTGTGCGGATTGTTGGAATATCGACTACGTATGGATTCAGTCTCGCACTACATATTGTTGTACATTGGTGGAAGGGGGATGGTGGAATCAGGTCATGTAGCTCCTGGGCACACTCGCCGAAGTGTATCCGATAAAACACCGACAGACAAGCGACCTGAACAACTGCAACCGCAACTGAATAACTTTCACTATGGGACCAATATCGAACGCGAAAAAAAAAAATCGCCATCGATTCGATTTGCCATAATCGCCAGTATGCGATGCGTTTGCGATGTTCCATACTAAACTACAGATCTACTCGAGCTAAATGAATGGGACAAAAAAAAATATTTTTTGCTATTTCGATGTTGGTCCTATAGTAAAAGTTGTTCAGTTTGTTGGTCTAAACCACCCCCTTAAAAGTTTTCAAATTTTATTTTTACTTCTTTAACACCCTATATATTTTTTAATTACATCATGAGTAATTGTCATGCGATTTGGCTCATGATGACAAGAAAGAAGATGATTTTATAACACTTAACAACAATGAGCAGATAAACTGCTGGTTGGCTGACCCTCTGTCAAGCAGAGCAGTGAGCCTATATCATTTTGTGGCTGAACCATGCCACTACGGGTGACAAAAGCCTTAAAAATATTTCCTACAAGATTCCAACAAGTTACAATTACCTTTCAGTATCCAGCAGAGATCAGGAATCTGGAATACAAGCCAAACTTTGCCGTTCGTGGTTTACATTATGATATTGAGAAAGGCCTATTGCTGAAGTTGGATTCGTTCCTCCAAATACAATTTGGTGCAGTCTACCGTGGTCTGACTCAAGTATCCACTGAGGAGGTGCTTCAGATGTACAGGAACAGAATCATACCCATAGCTTATGTTGAAGGAGATACTAGAGCTCATAAAGTAAGTAATAGTAGATTAAAACAGATAGATTTCCCGAGTGATTTTTACGCGTTTTAAAACGGATCCCTGCGACAAAATTTAGCAACATCTATAAGTCCGAAGCCATTTTTTTCTTTTTCGCGCAACTATATGGCTTTTATATTTTTTAAAGCCAGCGAGCACGTTTTTTTTTGTCTGTTTTGAGGAGGTTTTAATAGGGATCACTTTTTTCTGTATGCTTATAATTTTTACAAGTCTCCAAATGACAAAAAATATTGTTATTTATTATAATTCAAATATATTGATCATAATAGTTTTAAAAAATAAGAAAAAATATAATTTTATCGAAGTGTGGTTGTATAGGTTTCTGTCTGCTCAGTATAGACGTAGATTTTTTTTTAAATTACTTTTCCGCCCTAGCTAGGGATGAAAACGTTCAACCCGCTTCTTAGATAAACAATGACTTACTTTCAGAGTATGAGAGATGAATAAATATTTACAGGTTTTGGAATTATAAAGATAATTATTCTCTTTGAAAATGATCATGATAATTATCGGATAATTATCAGATAATTGTGGGGTAACTATCGGATAATTATCAAAGCTAATTCTTAGTTTTAAGTTTTCTTACTAATTTGTAATTTGTGAGCTTCTTTTTTCGCGAATCGTGACCGGAAACATAATATTGCGCGACATCGCTAGCGCAAGCTTTTTGTTTTTCCAATAAATTTTATAATTATCAAGGTATAATTATCCTTTCGAACCCTAACAAATCCGCAGTGACCCGATAAATTGAAAATCAGCAGTGACTACAATGTGACATTCTTGTTTTTTGGAAATATTGATGTTTAGAAATAAAAAAAATACGATTGGGGGCAGCACAATAGGCTCGGTGGAGCTTTAACTATAAAGAAAATACTCTGGGCTTTGTTGCAGTCAGATAAAAAATCACATATTGTTTTCGACTATTAAAATCTCGAATATTGATTCATGATAAGAATTATCGAAAGTTGATTTCTACCTTTCTTTGTTCGCATTTTAATGACTGTTAGAGCCATAATATCTCAAATGGTTCATAGGTAATGTATTACTTTTGTCTAAGACATTATAGTCATTGTTTGCACTGTAGAACGAAGTCATTTAATTGTTTTACGTTTATCGTCATAAGCAATTTAATAACATGCATTTGAATAGGTAGAGCTATTGTTGTCAATTACATATACAGGCTGTAAATTTAAATGTGTTACAATACTTACATACACATCTTTTACTATGGGACCAACATTGAAGTCGCGAGAAAAATAGGTTGTTCCATACATTAGAGTCGATTAGCCATTGTCATTTAAATTTATACTAGTGTTAACCCGCGACTTCGTCCGCACAAATTATATACCAGATTTTAAGTCAGATCATAAGCTATCAAACAAAAAAGCTTCATCAAAATCGGTTCAGTAGTTTTTGCATGATGCTCGTTCAAACAAACACACAAACAAACAGACAAAAAATAAAAAAAATCTAAGTTGGTGATATGGAATCAGGGACACCTAAAAACCATATCGTAGCTTTTTTTTTTTGTTTATAATTATTTTCACTTACATTGGAATTCAAAATAGGAATTGTGAAAATAATTATTCCATCTTGCATTTCCAAAGCCATTACCTATTATATGTATACAGTTTTAAATGTGTATATGGTATAGTAGATGTTAGACGTTCAGTATAATCAGTGGCACTTGTAGGCAATCATTCATTTGTGATCGCTCCCCCTGCACTAGTATGTTGACACAAGGACCATGTGTGACATGACGCGACAGTGATGTATGCTTGTAAATAATGTTCTACATCAATTTGGAAGCAATAAGCAATTTGCCCGACATCCTTTCTGTAGGCTGACCAAAATCTATTGGTTGGAATATTATAAAATGTTTTCGCACGCGGTTCAATCAATGACAAAAATATTCCTCGTAAATCAGTTTATCTATTAGTGAAAACCGTATCAAAATTCCTACAATAGTTTCTGAGAGTAGCCTATACAGACATACATCCCGACAGAAAAACGGGGCGGGGACTTTAATTTACAATTGTATTGATATGCACTTGACAACATTCCTGTTAGAGGTATTATAGATATAAAAAAATCTGAAAATCCAAATTTGCCCCAACTCTGTCCACTGTGACATACGAAACGAAAGAAGTGGCGAAGACCCACTACCTTCGCCACTTCTTTCGTCGTTAATTGTATGGTCTTGTTTTTTTTTCAGGCAAACAGGGCGAAGATGGTGCATTTAGCAGATTTGTTTTCTGTACCAGAAATGGGCTTACTGTGCAATGTTGCTGAATATTTCATTAAAAATCATATTGATTATCATCCGGAAATTCTATTCTTAGATGTTAAGGTAATTTTGATCTGTCATAATAATCTTCCACTTTTTAATGTTTTATATTAAAGACGAGCGTTAACCCGCGACTTCGTCCACATAAATTAAATACCAGATTTTAAGTCAGATCATAAGCTATCAAACAAAAATTAGAAGTTTTTGAAAAAGTTTCATCAAAATCGGTTCAGTAGTTTTTGCGTGATACTCGTTCAAACAAACAAACAAACAGACAGACAAAAAATCCAAAAATTGGTGATATGGAAACAGGGATTTTGTACAGACAAACTTCCTGTTACAGTTTTATAATAGTACGAGCGTTAACCCGCGACTTCGTCCGCACAAATTATATACCAGATTTTAAGTCAGATCATATAGCTTATATGAAACAAAAAAAATTTCATCAAAATTGGTTTGCATTTGGCATTGGCATTGCGTGATGCTCGTTCAAACAAACAAACAAACACCCAAACAAACACACAAACAAACAGACAGACAAAAAATCCAAAAATTGGTGATATGGAATCAGGGATACCTAAAAACCATATCGTAACTTATTTTTTGTTAATATCTTCAATGTACAGACACACTTCTGTTACAGCTTTATAATAGTATAGATAGATTAAAATTATTTCTAATATTTGCAGAATTCTGTACAAAGTTCTCATCCAATAATGCATAAGATTGTAGCCCAAAATGTGGAAGAATACATAAGGCCGAACCCAGAACTCCGGAAATATTTCCAAGTGCTGCAAGACGCAGACAAGAAGTTATTCCTTGTTACAAACAGTCCATTTCATTTTGTGTAAGTTTTGTCAGTGAATTGTGTAGGTGGTTTTGATTTTGTAAGCATGCTGTATCTCTAGCAAAAGGTAGTTGTTATTATCATCTATTAGACGTGTGTGTGAACTATGTCGTAATTGTTTCTATCCACGATGAAACAAACGTGTCGTTGTGTAGTAACGTCATTTATGAATGCAAATTAGTTTAAACTATTCTAATCATGCTGCATTTTTGTTTACTATTTTATTCTAGCGAATAGGCAAACATATTAAATGTGCTGCTTGATCTTTATTGGCCCTTAAAAATCAGATTGTTTCAATATCCTTTTTCAGAAACGCCGGCATGGAGATGCTAGTAGGGCACGACTGGCGTGAATATTTTGATGTGGTCATCGTGAATGCAAACAAACCCAAGTTCTTCACCGAAGTATCCCGACCCATCAGGGTTTTTGATAAAAACGCCAACACGCATATTTGGGAAAAAGTTACAAAGTTAGAAAAAGGCACAATATATTATGAGGTAAGACTCATTTTGCGTTATCTTGCCCGTGTGTGATGAATAGATAATTTATCGTTATAAGTAAGTGTAAGTCAACATTTTTGATATTTATTAGATAACATGGTGAAGGAAATAGATGTGACTATAATTTGCCACAATGTATTATGTAAAGTAAGTAAATAAATTATGTAATTGTATAAAATAAAAAAAATAAAATATTTATTATTTCTCAATATTTTTACATAATTTGAGTTGAGATCCACCCTTCGAGCATGATAAATGCTTGTATTGGGAGAAACTCGCATTGTATTATAACTTGTATAACGCATGAAAGTAGGATTAATGCCGTGGAAATGCGCTCATTGAGAAGTATGTGTGGTGCGACTGTGGTGGACAAATTAATTATAGTATAATTAGAGAACGTTGTGGTCTGAAAGAGGATGTAGTGAGAAAGATAGAGAAAGGTATGTTGAGATGGTTTGGTCATATGGAAAGAATGGATGACAGCAGATTGACGAGTGCAATCTATAAGGCAAGCGTACATGGAAATGTTGGAAGGGGACGGCCTAGACGTACATATACGGACCAAATTGGCGACGGGCTTAAAAAGTTAAAGAGTCAGGTCAGATCTACCCCAAACCGACGAGCATGCATGAAAGGCGATGTTTCCCTTCACCGTTTAAGAGCAGTCGGTATTACGTACTTAAGTTAGAAATAATTCATTGGTACATGGCATGTCATCCGTGCGGATCTGTGTGAAAGGAAATGCTTCGCCTAAATCATTAGTGAGAGGTATAATATAAAATTGCAGGGAACAGTGAAACAGCTACAAGATCTGACGGGGTGGAGCGGCCACCAGGTGTTGTACTTCGGAGACCACCCGTACAGCGACCTCGCTGATGTCACGCTCGAGCACGGCTGGAGAACTGGCGCCATTATCAACGAGTTGACGGTCAGTTATACGGGGTTTAAGAATTGACAGCTGGTGGAGACCACCCGTACAGCGACCTCGCTGACGTCACGCTCGAGCACGGCTGGAGAACTGGCGCCATTATCAACGAGTTGACGGTCAGTTATACAGGGTTTAAGAATTGACAGCTGGTGGAGACCACCCGTACAGCGACCTCGCTGACGTCACGCTCGAGCACGGCTGGAGAACTGGCGCCATTATCACCGAGCTGACGGTCAGTTATACAGGCTGCAAGATCTGGCAGTAGGTGGAGAGAACACCCGTACAGCGACCTCGCTGACGTCACGCTCTAGCACGGCTGGTGGACCGGCGCCATTATCAACGAGTTGACGGTCAGTTGCTTTTATACAGGGTGTAAAATTAAATACGTTACATCTTAGAAAAAGTATATGTCTAGATGAGCCTCACGCTTCTACCGTATAATACAAAAGGGGCTTTCAAAAACTTTCTTGGGTTGGTGTGCGTGATGCGCCATACAAATTATGTCTGTGTGCGTGTATATGGATAGGGTTTTTTAGAGGCCAGTACTGGTTGCAATTTTTTTTCGACGTTTCGTAGCTTCGACTGTCAATCTTGAGATATATGACTTATCCAAGCGTTACATATCTTATTTGATTTCGATGTTGGTTCCATAGTGAAAGTTGTTCAGTTTAATGGTCTGTAGCACCCCCTGACGTATTTCTAGGGTTTTTTGGTACACCTTGTATTTATTATGTTATTTTTTCGATGACTGTCTATGTGAAACGAGGATGTTCTGAAGATTCCGAATATCTCTGACTCTGACTGACCGAGGGGGTCCTCGGGGAATATAGTCGTGAGCATATGCTATGATATCTTTCTATGCTATGGCGTCTATCTCACCGTAACATTAGGTTTATGATCTCACCCACCGATCTGATGAAGGGTGCCTCATAATCGTTGTCAAAATTATACAAAATACTTAAAAATAATATTATAATTTTACAGCACGAGATAAACACGTTAAACATGAGGTCGTTCAAGGAGAACGCCAATTGGCTCCAAATGCTGACGCAGCTGATCGAAGACCACCAGGTTTACAAGCAGCCCGAGGCGCTCGAGGTCTTGAACGAGTGGATGGAGGAGAGAGACTATCTCAGGTACGAATGTCTCTTTTTGCTTCTACCTTTCAAGTTATTCTCGTGTAAACAGAGAGTTTACAAGAGTCGCCTGTTTCACCATTTTCGAATAAGTTCTTGATAGCGTATCTGACAGATCGCTTGAAATCTTTCATATGAAACATCAACATTAAATTTTCTGTGGGTTAAGCTATCAAGATCTTATTCAGAAGTATTGAAATAGGCCCTTAAACTTACAAACTTATGAATACAAACCTTCAAAACAGCTTCTTCGGGGTGCATAATTGAACAACATTTAATGGGTAGATGATTTTCTTCACAAAAAAGTCTTTTGTTCAAAAGCCGAGGAGAATATGGCGCATTTTATAATATTTCATATTAGATGTTGATATTACACGGCCCGGAAGCCTAGTCGGTAGAGTAGGTACTTGGCCTACGTAGGTACGTAGCCCAAGGGTTTGAATCCCGTAAAGGGACTTTTTGTGATAAATAGACAAAAGATAAATAATGTTATTCTTGTTGTAGTCTATGTAATCCATATCGTTATCAAGTTACCATAATGCAAATCTAGCCTAGATTTTGGTAGTTCGCTAGGAACCAGATAATCTGTGACAATGTAAGGGGGGGGGGGGGACCTATTTTGTCTGTTTTCGCACCGGTTTTTGATATATCCAAATTATTACATTTAATATACACATATAGTTCAAATAACAGTTTAGATACGTTCTTTCTGCAGTGAATCTAACCGTTTAAAACACGATTCTATAAAATTTTCTCGATAGAAAAGAGGACCGAAGTAAGTTCGATTTCAGATTTATAACCAGTTTTACAAGAATCACCATACACCATTTCTTCTGAATATACCCTCATTTGAAAGGTAATTAATTATAGCAGCGATTTTACCCGATGGTTTTTACCCCAAACACCCAAGAGAAAAGATATTGATGAAAAATACGTTTTTTTGCGATCTTGCTTTCAATTCAAGCGGGATGGCTAATTGCAAAAGTTTGCTTGTTAGAAAGAGACGCTTGCACTAGGGATACCTGGCCTATAATGTTTAATCTGTTAGGACACAGAATGTTAGGGTTTGTGTTCATTTGTTAAGGCAGGCGCCAGACTTAGCCGCAAAGCTATGTTCAGATCTATTCGATCCTATCTTTATAGAGGACATTTACACTTTTTTAATTTACACATACCTTTGCAGCTTAGTCTAGCGCCGGTATACCTACATATAACTTATCTTCGACGCTTTGCAAACTGAATAGATATGTATACTCTTAAAAACTGTTACGCGGACTGTTACAAGAAATTCCTTGAAAAAGAAGCTCACCTTTCGTAAAACTTTACTCTGTTGTTTAAATCAATGTATGTGAGTGTATTAAGTGTTGCATTAAAATTAATAAGCTTACATGGCGTCCGGCAAATGAGAGTGGTACAGAAATGGCTGGCGGGCTTGTCTCCTATCCTCCAGGCTTTTTAGCGCTAAATTCTCAACAGTTTGCGTCTATGTAAAGTTACTTGTGCATTGTGCTATTTAGCTTCAGCTTGCTAACGAATATAATAATGGCTATTGATCAAATTCTGACTTTTAAACACAAAACATGAACATTTTCTTGTTTCTCCTCATTTCGGTGCCGATGGTTGGTTTGTTATTATAATGTACCTAAGTATACGAAAGTAATACCACAGTATAAGAAAGAGTATCTTGGTAACACTCAATCACTAGGGTCCAGGTTCGAATCCGCACGGACGACATGCTTTGTACCAATGAGTTTTTCTATCTTATGCAAGTAATACCGATGCTCTAAAACGGTGAGGAAACCTGCATACGCTGAAGAAGAATTTCTATGCGTATGTTTTGTCTACCAATCAGCATTGGGCATGCGCGGTGGACTAACGCCCATACACCATCCCAAAGGGCATACCTGTGCCCTGCAGTGGGACAAATTCAATCATTTAGGGTTCGATTGCCTTCTTCCAAAATCAAAAGGAATATTTATTATTATGTTAAAATGTGAAGAAGAAATTCTGATGTTTATGTGAAGTCTACCAATCCGCATTGGGCACGCGTGGTGGACTAATGCCCATACACACTCTCTGAGGGTAGGCCTGTGCCCTACAGTGGGAGGCTGATGATGACGATGATGATGTTAAAATATATTGTATTGTATGTATGCATCCGAATTTACGGTACTTACAGATTTTATTCATCTGGGTTTCGACTCCCTGCAAGACTGAAATAATTGTATTTTTGATGTAATCATGTGTTATTGTGTTTATCAAGCTATGTTACATGCAATTCTAAATTATCAACTGTGTAAGTATATTAGCCTAATTGACCGCTGTAATATAATGCTTGTATCTTTGCTTTTCACGCTGACGCATTGTAGGAGTCTTTGTTTCGCTTCCAGGAACGAAATAAAGGCAGTGTTTAACCCCCAGTTCGGTAGTGTATTCCGGACTTATCACAATCCTACGTACTTCTCCAGAAGATTGTTCAGATTCGCCGATATCTACACCTCCAATATCATTAATCTGATGAATTACTCCCTTACGCATACGTTTTATCCGCGCCGTGGTGTTATGCCACACGAATATGGATCTTATTTTGTTTAAGAGATGTTTGTTATTCTTATAATAGGTTGACAAGGTAACAGAGAGTGCGTACATTCAAGATGTTGTACTTTGCATTGTTATAAATCGTTGTATCAAGGGTTTGAAGATTAGTGACCTATCATTTGACCTAACTAGAATTTTCACAAAAGTGGTGTAGGTAATAAAAAAAAAATTATCAATTATTAGACACTATGGATTTTCCATTGTGATCCCAAACAACTCATATACGTTATAAGAAAATATTTGTTTTTTGTGATCTATATTCTGATAAAAAAATCCCTCTGGTATACAGGGTGAAATTAATATCATTAGCATCCTTTAAAACTAAGAGTCCACCCATCAAACTGAACAACTTTTACTGTGGGACCAAATCGATCGGAGCAAATAAAAAATCAGCTGTTCCATACTAAACTGCAATGTCGACACGCGAGTTCGCGACTCAAATGTATGCAACAGTTGATTTTTTTTGCACCGATCGGTTTGCTGTCATAGTAAAAGTTGTTCAGTTCGATGGGTAGACTCTTAGTTTAAAAGGATGCTAATGATATCAATTTCACCCTGTATAATTCTGAAACAGGCGGCTTAAAACAAAATAACTTATTTGTGATATTTTGTGATCATCTGAGTGTCATATAGCGATTTATAAAGCTTTCAAGATGCGACAGCTAATTTGGAAAACATGTTGGCAGCTGGCAATAGGCAACCTTCTCTACTAAAATCTTCAAACTATTTAATCATTGAAAGTCACTCTCTGTTATTTGGCATAATATAGTAAATACAATTAATACAAATTAAGTATGGAATAGATCTAGAATTGGAATATTAATAGTGCAATTATACAGCTAGAAATAACGACGTTTGTTATCGATATCGTTGGTTAAAGACTTATGGTCAGCGCACATCTAGTGGAAAAATTCTAGAGCAGTTTTTATGAACTCAATGTTCGAGCATGTTTCCGTTAGATGTGCGCTGACGCTTACCTTAGACCATCTAACTATGGACGAGTTACGAGTGTAATTCTACCAACAAACTTTTTTGTCACTTTTAGAGACAATCATGAAAAGTAGCTTCATCAATAACGACTTCCACACGAAACTAGTTTGTAGGTATCGTTCCGCAACTATAGACGGTCTCGTTTAGTGATAAGACTGATAAGGTATAAAATTGTATGTACATGCACTTGATCATTTGGTCTTGCACCTGGATAGAAGGGAATGCTAACGCGAGGCTTGTCCCTAGTTAAATGGTCTAAGGTTAGAGATCATAATTTTACAAGCAGTCTTGCTAGTACGTTTTGTTAACGTTTTTACTATGTAAGCTGTCTCGGTTTATAATTATTAAGATTGCATACGAAATGTATTTCGAAATACCTGAAGATGAGATGTTATTGATTTGTTACTTTATTTTTTATGCTTTTTATAGATTAAAATGTTATATTTTGTATAGCGGGATTTTACGTTTTTAAGTAATGTATATAATAGTGCAATTGAGACAATACCTATTGGTATTCTGCCAACGATGTTCTAGTCAGAAGTATTTACCAGTTAATTGTAAGTTAAGATTTTTTAAATACTTATCTGCTTTTAGAGGAGTTATACAGTAATCTTAAATGCGTTACATACTTAAGCAAGTGTTTCAGACCATCAAACTGAACAAATCAACATTGAAATCACGGAAAAAATATCGGCTGTTTCACACATTTTAGTCGAGTAGCTATTGAAATTTTTTATGAAACAGTGATTTTTTTTTCGCGGATTCTATGTTTAGCCCAGTCGTTTTACGGTTTGAGCTGGGACTAATTAATAATTGATATTTTTTCCGGAGTAGTATTTACGAGCCAATTTGAGCTTAAAAATTTACCAAAATTAAAAAAAATATCACATCAGCAACTTTTATTCGTCAGCAAAATTTTAAATTTAGCATTTATCTCGTTCTAAAAAAAACGTATTTTTTTTTTGCAAGCCTTTAAGGCTTTTAACATGCTTTAAACATGGTGTTAATATTTTTGTCTAATACAACAAGGCTTTGAAAAATACGTTAGTATTTTCTATTAAATATCTTATTTTTTAAATTTTAATGCCATTTTTATTGCTCAACAATTATTTATATTGTTAAATCTTATTAAAATGAGTGCATTGTTATTATTATTATTACTATAAAAGCCTTCTGAGAGAAACAATTTTTATTTCTATTTTACGTAGCGAATTTTTTTTAAATATTTTTCGGATAGTTTTTTTGTCAGTAAATGGTGCCGGTTGCAGTTTAAAAGTCCAATTCTTAATTACTCCCCACCTAACAAAACTTCTTAAAATGACTGGGCTAGTTGGTCCCTTAGTAAAAATGGTTCAGTTTGTTGTTCTGAAGTACCTTATTTACGTAACGGTTTTAAGTTTACACCCTGTATATTTATTTGATCTGTACCTTTCCATTAAATAGTGTTAAGCTATTAACAATTCATTCAGTTTGTCCATTAGTAGGTAAATAATTAATGAGAAGTTTATTTTTCTATTTCTTTTCTAAGTACTTATAAATATGAAAATGAAAAAATAATTCTGCCTTCAATTTTATAGTGTACCTTGATGACAATTACATAAAACTCAATTGCACTTGTCGTTATCTGTAAGAATGGGCTAGACTAGGCTTACCGATAAGGAGCGCAACTCAAAGTGATTATACTCTTTTTTGTTTGAATCTACTAACAACAGGTGTTCTTAATATTCTGTTTTGTATTATGTTAGTTTAGATAGAAAAACTACCTCACGATTAAAGTGGCGCCATCTAGTATACAAACGCACCAATGTTAATGTTAACCATTCGTTAACACTAATTGAAAATGCCGTATATTAATACATTTTGCTTCCAAAATGTAAACAAAAGTACGGTTCTATACTACTTGTAATTATTAGGACTACCTATATTAGTGACGCTATGTTTGGTGTTATGAAGTAAATTATCTTAAAGTATTTCTTTTCGAGAATCTTGTTGTATTTGATCTTTTTTTACTCACTAAGAAACAGAGAAGTTTTAAGCTTGCGGATAAAAGGTTGCGCGTATGTTTGTATGTCTGTCATTAGTCAGTCAAAGAGGTAAATCCGTCATAGGGACAAATCTTTGTAGAACTTTCCAATATCTTGGTCCGAATCTATTGGAAATTGAAGGAAGCAATTTGCTTCTGAAATTACTCGAAAAGTGGTTCTTGACGGATTGTGTCTTTTAAGAAGACTTAAATCTTTTCTGAGATATAAAATTGTACACGGACTTGTCCATATCTATGACGGACCTACCCTACTTGACCGTAGTATTTATTTATTATCTATAAAATTATGGCCAACATAATACTGTGTTTTTATACAAACACCATACTATTTAGAAGTATAGTGTAAAATTTTATAATCTCTTCTATTAGAGATGTTTTGCCCCACCATTTTGTAAGTATGCCTAAATGTTAAGGTTAGTCTAAATGTTATCGTTATCGCACACAAATTGCCTCATCTCGGACTGAAACATTCAAATGTGGAATTGTGGACTTTAAATCGTTAGCCATTCGGTAGAAGTTGTGAACCGTGACTTCGAGTTTACTACTCGCGGTCCACTCGTGTCATTGTTGTCGACTTTGTACCTTATAATACAGGCTTTAAAGCCCTCATTGCAAGCTTCTTTTCGAGATTTTCGATAAGAGGCGATATGTGTGCGATAACCTTTAATCAGTTATAAAAAGTCGTGGCTACATTGTGAAAATAATATGTAACTAATTTCACGTATATCACAGTCATGTGGAAGATCTTGATGGCTATGTGAACCTAATAATGGTTTTAGCGGATAATAAGTACAGTACCGGGTAGGTATAAAGTATTTTTTCAGTGAAAACCGAGTTCGTGTATAGGCAGAGATCATCTTAACCGAAATGGTAGTCAAAAAGTGTGAAAAAGCAGCGGAAATTCGCATCTTAAATTAGATAATCTGTTCCTACCTAGTATTTGTATTATTGTAATCTGTAAAAAGACATAAAAAAAGACGTATGTCAAGATACCTACATTATAAAATCCTATAAATACTTTTGATGGTTTCACTCTAGGCGAATCAAACTCATTTGAGTGCATAACATATTAATAAATAATATTACATAACATATCAAATGAAGCCCTCTTGTCAATCTGTTTACTATCAATGGATTTTGTACTGGCATAGTCTTTATTAGTGTGACCTGTAGATAAGTTCTGTGCCATTAAACTAGACAATAAATCATTAAAAATCAAATCACTCACTATCAACTACTTGTGTACATTATTTTGTATCAAAATCAGGGAGAAGAAATAATGTCATAAGTACCACAGTTTTATGAAAATAAAAAAAATAATTATTGTTATCAACGTGTTTGTTTTCAAGAAATCCGTTTTCTTTAGTTTATCGCTAAGGTCAAACTTGTGTGTTAAAATAATCGCCACGATAATAAAATTAAAATGAAATAACATGGTGTGAATAATTCATAGCTTATTCATTTATTTTATTTTGTACTTAAAAGAGAGCTTTAAATAAATCTTGTTTAACTTAACAAATCTCACAATTTTAACTAGTTACGTAAAAAGAGTTTACAATTCAAAAGTAAATCTACAACAATAATATTTATGTTAAATATCTTGTTCAAAGGGAGGACTGCAGTATTGATTCTGCTGAGTAGGCTTATAATATCCTATCCATATAATTTTTCATGTAAAAGTCTCAATAATTTCCAATTTTTATAATGTGCAAAAGCAAAAGGCTTAGCGAAGTTGACAGTCTGTGGCGAACATTTTAGTTCGTGAAAATAGAGCATCTAGATCTCATCTAGATCATATCATGTGTATACGTGTTACAGTCTTTTTGCATGTTGCACGCAAACTACTGTCATCTGCGATGAGCCTAAAAGTTTTCGCTGGGGTTACGTACACACAGCGACACATCAAGCTATACAAAACCAATATAAGTTGGCCGCTCGTAAGTTGAGTTACATATACCGTCACGCGGCCACCTTATGTTGGTTTTGTATAGCTTGATGTGTCGCCGTGTGTACATTAAACAGACTTCAGTAGTCAGCCTAAAATTGTGGATAAGCAGTATCAATGAGTAAAATGTTATCAGACTTCAGTGTCTTGGTTTGAATTGTGAATGGCACGTTGTTGTAACGAAGCTTGCAGGCCCTGTCCGGGCGGGCCATGAAGCAGAGCGTGTAGAGGGCGGTCTCAAGCTCGGGGGACGTGCCCACGAACATGGTGATCTCCGGCGCGTCTTTCGTTTCACTCAGCACTGAATGCTGCTTCAGGATCAGGCCTTTCTGTAATTTATAATGTTTTGATATTTAGCTTGAACAAGGCTTGAACTGATGGAGTCGACATTAGAGGAGCACGCTGCGTACAAGCGAGGTTAGATCCAATTTTTTTCATAATTTTTTAAATACGATCTAGCCACTAATCTCTCTGTAGCTGTAATTTTTTCAGATTTCCGTTAAAATATATTGTTTTAATGCTAACATTAATTTTAGATTTGGAGTGCGATTTTTGAATCTCATTCGCTGAGCTCAGCAGTTGAAAATGTCAAAATAACTATGGAGATATGCATCTTTCTACTGCTGATTTGACATTCAAAAATCGCACTCCTGAAGTATGATTTTTGAAAGTTAAATCAGCAGTAGAAAGATGCATATCTTCATAGTTATTTTGACATTTTCAACTGCTGAGCTCAGCGAATGATATTCAAAAACGCACTCTTGTATGGAAATCTTTGACCGACATTAATTTTTAAACTAACGAAAATCTGATAATCCACAGGCACAGGTTTCTAGATCATCTTTAATTGATTGATATCCATATAATTTATACTTCGTTTGTATGGAAGGCGCAATTTTAGTAGGTATATTTAGCGTGTATAGTTCGATAGAAACGGATACGTTTTATCCCGAAAATTAAAAGCTATATTATACAAAGATAAATAAAATGTGGTATATTTGTGTTTAGAACATCGATCAGAAATGATATATGGTTTATAATGCAGAGTAGGCAATATACATTTTTGTTAACCATAGTTTTTGCACAGTTGCAGTCCACCCCGCAAGAGGCGACAGTTTTGAGTGTACTATATTCGTCGGCTTGTCGCAAGAAGTCATTAAAGTCAAAAAGTCACTGAGTACAGCTGACCATACTACCACATACTACTGAGTTCACCGCGACGAGTGCTATTATAGGCAAAGATCATTATCTGTATAGTTCTTCAAATTTCACCTTTATCGGCTTATATCACAAGAAGTCATTAACTTGAAAAAGTCACTAAATACAGCTGACCATACTACAGAGTACTATTGTAAGTAAAGATAATTATCTGGATAGTTTTTCAAATTTCACCTTTATCGGCTTATATCGCAAGAAGTCATTAACTTGGTTTTCCAAGTGACCATACTACAGAGTACTATTATAGGCATAGTACTTCAAATTTCGCCTTTATGACCTATGTATAAAGTCCATAACACGACAGACAAAAAACATTATGCCAAAATTAATAATTTGTTTTCTCGACTTTTACAAAATAGTAGTTAATAACCTCTTGCGAAAAGCCGACTTATGTTCGTAAGGCCTTGCATATTTAAGTCATTTTTTTGTATTACTTATAGCCTAAACGAAACGTTCATATGGTAATACGTAAGGTCGCATAATGACCCATGAACTTCAATGCGAGGTCGTGTTAAAATCGTGTGACTTACGCCAGAGAGGTCAAGCTTGTCGATGTATCCCAGGTAGTTAGCCTTGCGGTCCTGCTCGCGCTTAGCGTAGAACAACCAGCTGTGAAGACCTGCGTACAATTTGATCATCAATTATCTAAGTATTTATCTATATATTTTGAGCATGTTATTTCTTTGTGATAAAGTTTACTTTAGATTGCACATAGTATCAGACAATCGAAGCCAGGTAAGTTCAGTTTCACACCAGAAGAGCATCGAAGAGCATTTGCTCGCAGCGGGAATCTTATCACTAGTGAATAAAGGTTAAATTTATTTGCACGTCACCGACGTGGCCGACGCGCTCGGTCCAAATAAATTTGGCCTTTATTCACTAGTGATAAGATTGCCGTTGCGAGCAAATGCTCTTCGATGCTCTTCTGCTTGTAATCGACCCTTAGTGATGTCACAAAACTTGATGACTAAACATTCAATTTTCTCATTCACACAATATTCACATATTATCATCGTGGTCTCACAAATGATGTCATGAAAACAATTGACATCATCCTTACCTGTCTACAAAGGGCAATTTAGTATGATGACGCCTGTGTTTGAAAACTTGAATTGAATATCAAGATAAAGTAAATACAAAGGATTATCTGTGTCCATTCGCAATAGCCTAAAATTCGACGAGCTATAAATACTATACCGGGCAATTTTTTTAACCGCTACGAAATTTTCAGGGGTGGTGCAGAACATAATACTGAACAATAATTACTATGGAAGCAAACATGAATTCGTAAAAAAACAGCTGTCTCATACATTTGAGTCGAGTAGGCATTGCAGTTTAGTATGAAACAGCTAATACAAATTCTTAGGGTTCCGAAATCAATAAGTACAAATATTGCGCCCCTGTGCAAATATAATTTGGCCGCGCCCCCTATAACTGCAGTTTGACGGCGGTGGGCCTGTAGCCAAGATTTGTGCCAGCAAAAGTTATGAGACTCGACTTTTTTCAGTAACTATTCTCTCAAACAGGTCAAAAAAAAAGCCCCCTTCTAAGTCCATATATTGTGAAAGGCAACTACGGAACCCTACACTGAGCGTGGCCCGACACGCACTTGGCCGGTTTTTTATTTGCTCCTATAGTAAAGTTGTTCAGTTTGATGGTCTAAATGTTTTATATGTTACGCATTTAATTTGACACCCTGTAGTTTGAGTACATTTTTCATAGAACTTTAATTTACCGAGTACATCGTTGGACTTCAGCTCTGCCATGAAGATGTTCTCGAAAGCACAGCTGCACTTGCACAGGCCGGTCCAGTGGCGAGCGTACTTCGTGAACCAGATCTTCTTGAACAATTCCACTTGCTCGTTGTATTCGTTCAGCTGGGCTAGACCTGTGGCATAGAAGTTAACACTGTTATACAATCTAGTTAAGAACCTACAAGTCTGTGCGTACAATGTGAGATCTTTTTTCAGATGTAAACGCAAAGAGGGTTGGCGGGAGGCATATCCTCCTAAGAGAAACATAGATACCTAAGAATAGCTGTAGTCTATTTTTTGTCATTTATGAGGATTTTGTCATAACATAAGACTTATTAAGATAGAATATAGAATATCTTTATTTGCTCTGAATATGGACAGTTCAGATCTTAGTGTCATACAATTATACAATAATATAAAACTATTATAAAATTGGATTGGCATGCAAAATTATAAATGTGTGTTGAGTAATTTATTTACATTATAAAAACGAATAGTTAATTAATAGATTTCTTAAGTTTTAGACATTATGTCAGGAAAACAGTATCTAAACTCGTCAGGTAATTTATTGTAGATTTTAACATTACTTAAACATTAAACACATTATTCATTTAAAACAGTAGGTACGCCTTTAATACAGAAAATAAATTGTTTAAGGTTGTAGGTAAAAGACTACGTAATAAAGATGGGCCGCATCAAGACAAATTCATTCTCGCATAGTAACTGCAACATGAGGTGCATTGTGAGCAGCATAGTTCAAACACACACATGCTGTAACAGGTTTTTGTAATTTTTTTGTAGTATTTTGTTGTAGACGGACAGTGACCTAATACTAGTGCCTTAGGGCGCCTGATTGATCTAGGGTTAATATCAGTAGCCAGCGTAAACGTTAAGGTTAAGGTTGAATTTAATTAATAATAACCGACATGATTACCTATTAATTCCGTCTTTCAACATAATAACTACTGTCTTTTATGGGTTCATAAGTCGATGCTTATTATAAAGATGTAAGGAATACCCACGCTTTAATTTCATATCGTACTTTTTAGTAGTAAGTGTTGGACACCTCCGTACCTACTACGACATGTAATGAAAGTGAATACCTACATCTTTTTTGAGACTGACTTTAACTAACGTACTACCTATATCATGTTTTCGTAATTCTAGCAAGTCGCCGCATGTTGACAATAACAAGTGATTTCTTGAATCACGTTTCGTTTTTGTAAACTTTTCCACTACATGTAACACATGTTGCTGAATTGAGTGAATGATATCTACATCACATCTGCTTTCGGTCACAGTGACTACTATCAGAGTTATCGGTATTTAACACGTGTCACTACAGGGAAAGGTCTCCTCCTCACGTGACCTTCATAAAATTGTGCCACTGATCATAACTACAGTGAAAAAACAGTTCCCAAATGTAGGTACGGATTTCGAAGGGGAGGGGGGGGATCATTTCCCACCTATCCCCCCCCCCATCGCGCAAACCTGGGGTCTGTGTATTTACCCGATTTAGGTAATCGGTATCAAATCGGCATGGTGTTTTTTTGGCAGTTCTTAGCGATTCTGCTTTTTAATATTTAGTATTTCAGACAAACAAAGTAGGTACTTATAATTGTTTATCACAAAAACCAAATAATTATTAAGTACAATTAGGTAACTTTAAAATTGCTTAGTAAAGTCATAAACTCATAATACTTTACCGAAAATATATATACGGTCGAATTGAAAAACCTCCTTTTTTGAAGTCTGTTAAAAATTAAACAAATCTATACTATTATAAAGCTGTAACAGAAGTGTGTCTGTACATTGAAGATATTAACAAATAATAAGTTACGATATGGTTTTTAGGTATCCCTGATTCCATATCACCAATTTTTGGATTTTTTGTCTATCTGTTTGTTTGTGTGTTTGTTTGTTTGTTTGTTTGAACGAGCATCACGCAAAAAGTACTGAACCGATTTTGATGAAACTTTTTTTGTTTGATAGCTTATGATCTGACTTAAAATCTGGTATATAATTTGTGCGGACGAAGTCGCGGGTTAACGCTCGTTAATTATAATTAGGTATACACATCACAGTCCAGTCGTATTGTTATTGATCACCTACCTTTGCTGGTTAGGAAGTTCATGAGGCTCCTGATCGGACCGGTGGCCAAAATGGTGTTGATGAATGTAGTCTGCTCCGATTCCTCCTGTAAGAAACATTTCTCAGTTTAGGGGCATCCCTTTGGATTTGAATTGACACATAACTCGTGTGGTGTGCATAGGGAGGCTCAAATAAGTAATAGATAGGTACCTACACACAATTGTACTTCGGTACTTTTTCCAGTTATATAAGGTCTAACAAAATTAGCTGAAACTATTTTAAAGGGATGATCAGACCATCAAACTGAACAACTTTCTCTATAGGACCAATATCGAATTCGCGAAAAAAAAAAATCTGCTGTCCCATACATTTGAGTCGAGTTATGTTTACAGTTTTGTATGGTACTTTTTTCGCGATTTCGATATTGGTCCCATAGAGAAAGTTGTTCAGTTTGATGGTCTGATCATCCCCTTAAAATAGTTTCAGCTAATTTTGTTAGACCTTATAGAATTCGATTCAAACTCATCAAAATGTACTTAAGTATACACATCTATTCTTAGTTGCTGTCTTGATATTTCTTCAGTCGAGTCGAGGACGTTTACGAATACCTAAGTACGGGTGTTCGTATCTTGTGATTTGCTCGTATACGAAGCGAGGAGTGCCATACCTAGGTAGTAGGTAGGAAGGTAGGTATTAGGTATTTTTTCATGTTGAATGAGACATGTTATTGACGTAAATTAATGACGTAACAATTATACGCACGATCTACAGTGTGTAACAAAATACCCTAGTTATATTAAGAGGGGTGGTTAAAACTACCAAATTGAACAACTGTGGAGCCCTCAACGAAAGTGTGAAAAAAAATTCAGCTGTTTTATCCAAAACAGTAGAACCTACTCACAGCAGCAGCAGTTGTTTTTTTAATATATTTTTTTCGAATTGGTCCCCATAGTGATAAGTTGTTCAGTTTTATGGTCTATTACCGCCCCTTTAAATATTACTATTACTAGCCTTATAACACCAATTATATAATATTCAGGTTACATAGTATCTGATCTTATTAGACATTGTTTTACCTAACTTGTCAGTGCAGTTAATATAGCTGCGAAGCGAATTTTGAATAGAGAATAGGATTGAAGGTGTACAATTCACAAGTAATGTGTAAACTACATTGTTGGTATTGTCAATCCGTTACTCACATTGGGTGTGACGAATTCAGGCCTAATCACGTTTTTATGATAGTTGTCGAAGAGTGCCACGAACGGTTTTATTGTCGGACCGTTCCACACGTTCTCTGGCACGCTCAGGAGACTGCAACAAACAAATAAAGGATTGTATGAACTATAAAACACAATTGGATTCTTCTACAGTGGGTGCTTGAATTAAAATAACGAAAGTAGTGCAGTACTTTTATTTTAAGTGCAGATAATAATGCACTAATGGTATTGTACAGTGTACACACAGCATCAACAGATCTTTCAGAAATTACGAACTTACAAAGATTTACCTTTCTGCAAATGCTACAAGATACTATATACAATGTTCTTGGCTACAATAACGAGGTTTTTTTTTTAATTTATCAATACAAACTTTTTTATCTTCTCTAAAATGAGTAGGTTAGGTAGGTACCGGCCACTAAGTTACAAAAAAGCGAGCAATTAGCTCTTTACGTAAAAAAATATATTTTATGTTATATTCTTTTAAATATAATATGGCGATCACAACATTGTTTTGACAAACATAGCCAGTTCATTAATACTAGATCTAGCTCACACTTGACTCAATTTAAGCAATTTAGAAAAGTAGGATAGGAATACTTAAGTAAATCGATAAAAAAAATCGTTAGATTTTAGTTTCAATAAAAAGATTTTATTTTAAAAAACTAATTTGAAAATATTATTATATTATATTACTGCTTTCATTGGGAATATTATGGCTGTTCGTAACTAGGACTAATTTTACAATAAGTACTTACTTATAATCTTAGGTACCTAACTAAAAGGATGTCTAGTTACTAAGACCTTGGTAATTTAATGCAAAAGAAAGTAACCTCCATTGAGTAAGTTGTGATTGGAATAAGATTAGATAAAGGTAGGTATTAGAAGTTAATGAAAATGTTACAACTATCATTAGTGACTTACTTAGACTGCGCCTCGTCGTTCTTGGACATGGGACTGGTTTTGCCTTGCAAATTGACCTGGATGTAGTTGAACGCGTTGTTTATATCCGCGTTGAACATTTCCTCGCTGATCCGCAGGATGTCTTCATCCGTGGTCGAGTCCTGCACCTGCTTGAGCAGGTCTTCGTAGCTCTTTTTCTTCGCATAGTCCACGACACCTCCCACTACCGTACCGATTTGTTGAAGAGTGTTTGTTGCCGTGTTGCCTTGCTGACCTGTGACTTGGTTGCCGATCAAGTTCGGTAGGATGCCTTTGAAGATCTGGCCAGCGGCTTGGGCGAGGTCATCGCCACGGCACAAAGCTACACACAACAGGAATACTACTGCAAATCTCATGTTGTATAATTAACGTTCAGTCTAGCGCGGTTCCGTCGCACTAGTGATCTCTGCGCCCGCGCTGGCCAGGCGATAATACACGACCTCTGGGTGACGTCATGTTCGACTATATGGAGATACGGCGTGTTATTAAGATTCAACCCGCGGACATCCAGTTTTTGCGCTGGTGATTGCCCTGAATAGGTAATACGAGATGCTAAGTGGGTGTCTGTAAGTTACTAAACAAAATTGACCTTGATGTCTTTAGTCTACTCGTACAACATCTTGCATGTATATTTATTTTCTAACTCGTGTCCTCTAACAACTTTGTTTTATATGATCGTACCCTATCCCGCGTCTAACTAATTAGGATAGCCTCTAAAAGAATAGACAAAGTACCTATCCTAATTAGTTAGACGCGGGATAGGTCTAAGGGAGCAGAAATCCTGAAAGCGATAAAAACTCTGAAACTAAAGGACCTCGATCGAAAAAAATCATCTGCTTCTTATAAAACAGCTGTGCCTATTCGACTCCAATGTATGAAACAGTTGATATTTTTCGCGTTTCCTGAAGGTGGCCCCATAGTAAAAGTTGTTCAGATTGATAGTCTGAATTCACCGTATCAGTATTTGCTAGGCTGTCACTTACACCCTGTATTTATCGTCTTTACTAATCAGACATCGATCGTCTATAATACTCGTATATAAGGTCTAACAAAATTAGGTGAAAATATTTTAAGGAGATGATAAGACCATCAAACTGAACAACTTTCTCTATGGGACCAATACCGAAATCGCGAAAAAAACAGCTGTTCCATACAAACCTACTCAGCCTAAATGTATGGAACAGCAGATTTTTTTTTCGCGATTTCAATATTGGTCCCATAGAGAAAGTTTTTCAGTTTGCTGGTCTGATCATCCCCTTAAAATAGTTTTTCACCTAATTTTGTTAGACCTTATATAATCACATAGCTTGCCATGCTATGCTCTTGATAATAGAGCAGCCTGTATGTCCATAATTGCTTTGAACATTACTTTACTCGTAGTTATATATCTAATTAAGAAATATTGTTGAGGTTTACGCATGCCTTTAAGATTATGAATACCTAAATATTTAAACCACTTTTTATGGTAGGAAAGTAAAAACCACCTCATTGATTCTGCCAAAATACCTTAGTCCTACAACCTATTATTCTTTCTTTCTTATCGTGTGGACAGAGCTTGAGCAGAGCCCTGGTGTCAGAGTTTTTTCAGACCGCCTTACGGCCTCTGACGTGGTTTTCCAGAGATAGTAGCCGGGACCAACGGCTTAACGTGCCATCCGAAGCACGGAATCATTTTCCTTTTCAGACAATCAGGTGATTCAGCCTGCAATGTCCTAATCAACTGGGGAAAAACGCACAAAGTGACATATCACTAGGTGCCCCCCGTGGGAATCGAACCCACGACCTCCGAGTCGAGAGCCAATGCTCTTAACCATTAGACCACGGAGGCAGTTACCTATTATTGCTCTAAACAAACAAATTTAGAAGATTGAGAAGAAAGTGGACGAGTTAGTTCAAGGTACCCAGTTATTTCAGTTAGTTATACTAAATTAACATAAGGCCTGAAAAGGAAATATAAAATGTTGTTTTTACTAAAAGTACCTACCTATACTTTTCTTCATTACCTATATTGTTTCTGATTCGTGTATGTATTAAGTTTACAGCATCTGTAACTGCTGTACCTACCAAGAAGTATGTAAATTACACTCTTTTCCATGGCTGTCACACATATTTGCATGCAATTCAATCATTTGGGGAGAATTACTTCGATTTATGCAGGGACGTAAGTGACAGCCTAGCAAGTACTGTCCAACTGAGCCAACCTCAGGAAACACGAAAAGAAATCAGCTGTCCCATAGAAAACTGCTGTACCTACCCGACTAAAATGTATGGGACAGCTGATTTTTTTTCGCGTTTCCTGATGTAGGCTCCATAGTGAAAGTTGTTCTGTTTGATGGTCTGAGTTCACCGTTTGAGTATTTTCTAGGCTGTCACTTACACCCTACATATTCGATTATGAAATCAATGTAACATAGCACCAATAGGATAATTCTGGTGAGAAATAATAAAAACATCTGAAATCCACCTGGGGTGCGATTTTTGAATCACATTCGTTGAACTCAGCAGTTGAAAATGTCAATACTACTATGGAGATATACATCTTTCTACTGCTGATTTGACTTTCAAAAATCGCACTCCTGAAGTATGATTTTTGAAAGTCAAATCATTAGTAGAAAGACGCACGTCTCCATAGTAGTATTGACATTTTCAACTGCTGAGCTCAGCGAATGAGATTAAAAAATGCAGGTCAGATTTAATTTCATAGAATTCTATTGTCATTGCTTTGACTAGGCAGGTACTCCTACGTATCTTTTTTTTAAAATAAAATATATAAAAGAATTTGTAACGCATAAATGTCAAAATAGTTGTAGCAACCACATAAATAAAAGAAAGTCCTGAAAAGAGACATTATCACGTACGGTCGCAGGCGAGCGCGCAGCAGCAATGCACTCTCGTGTGCGCGGGCGCACCGCGGCGGGAAAATCTTTTACTCCATGTATAATGCATCAGCAGCATCACCGCACCTGGCTGACTCGAGCGTGGATGTTAGAACTGTACAAATTACCGTTCTCATTGGTTGTGGTGTTTAGTAGGTACCTAGGTACATGGATTGTTTCATGTTTTATTTAATAAACTGATGGCAATCGCGTTTAAATCATAAAACATCTTTTCAAAGCCCTTAAAAATTCTTAGTTCTTACCTATTTTTCAATATACGCCAAGGTATCCTAAATTTTTAGTAAAGCAAAAGCGTGGATTTTTATTGTGATGCTCAGATACAAAAAAGTATAGGTATACGTCGGATATAGGCAGAAGTTATGTATCACCATATAATAACACGCATATTTGTATTCAAAAAATAATATTGAAAACCATAGATTACCGCGAGCATTTTCTCTATAGTTTCGCCAATTAATTAAATAAGGTAGGCAACTACAGTGTCAGAGTGTATTTTGTACTCTATGATGATAAAGATCTATAAGTCTCTGCCTACACCCCTGGGGAAAGGGTGTGTACCTACCTATGTATGTAGGTATTAATGATCTTGATAATGTTTTGACTTGTGAAAACGAATAATGTTTTGAATTAGGGGTTTGTTTAGATCAACCTTGCAGCTGATCGTTAATTTTTTACTGACCTTTAAACATCTGTAACTCCTAAACCGACTGAAGTTATGCAGGCAGACCTAGTCCATCCCCATCACAGAGATGATCTACCCCCCATAAACACTGAATCAGCCTTGTTGCTTTTTGGTTGCAAAAATTAATTAAGTCAAATTTTTTTTGATAATTTCCTATATGTTTCTAAGGGAAAGTTGTTCAGTATTGTGGGTACAGTCACCCCTTAAAGTAATGCAACTGTTTAAAGTAATACACCTGTATGGTCTACAATTTTACTATTTACTGCTAAATGGATAATTTCAACACAAAATAACTTTAAACATGAAATACACGAAACGACGAACTAACCCATGAAATATTGTATTTATTTAGCTATAAATGTCTTGATGTTTTAACTCTTCTGTAATAGAAAGAGAGTGGAGTGGTATACAATTAAATGTACCTACTTATAAAGAAAGGCTGTAATTAACTCTGCGCTGCGTCTATGTTCATGTAATTGTATGCCATCAATTTATTGGTTTTAATAAACTGCCTTCACTTACGTTATGTAGGTACTTACTGTGAGATGCAACACAATCGGCCGCTGTAGGTAGTACCAACAACAACGAGGTTTTTTAAGCAGTTGCCTAACCTACCTGTACCTAACTTAGTTATTTATTCTGTGCTATAACCACAGAGAAGTTACACCAAAGAGTAATATATTTTTATAAGTTACTCGCTCCCCTAGGCAAAACAATTTGATGATTTATGTTAGTTGTCTTTACAGGTTCTCTCCTGTAATTTTCGGGCATAGATAAACACGTTACTCGTGTCAACGCCCCGAGAGGAGTAGGTATTGTTTATTTCTCCATAGAACATTTTTCTGCCATTTTTTGCAGGGGGGAGGGGCCGTTGCTATGACAATAACAGTAAAACGCATCGAATTAAGTAGCCCATCAGGGCTAGGTCGGGGCCGTCGCGGGGGTGACACTTTGACACAGGGGAAAGTATGGGAAATTATGCGTAAGGCCACTCCTCTCGGGGTACGAGTTACGTGTTTCTCTATGTTTTTGGGCAACAGTTTATGTCTGTGTGGGCAACGGACAAAATTATAAAATTAACTACCTAGGTAAGTACCTATCTTACCTACTTTCGACCGCAGAGTTTCAAACAGAAAAGTTTCATCAAAATCGGTCCAGTATTTTTAACGTGTTGCTCCGTACAAACAAAACTACTGAAATATAGACACACAAATATCAAAAATATCCGAAACACCTAAACACCATATCGTATCCTTCTTATTATGTAAATATCTTCAATGTAAAAGATCTACTTCTGTTACAGTTTTTAATAGTGTAAAATCAACTAGAGGTTAATTATCAAAATAGTGAAACAAGAAATCTGTTGTTTCATACGTGTTCTATGGAACAACAGATTTTATTTGTTAAACCTTTTTTATTGGATTATCTACTATGTATGTAAAATTCAAGATATACGGGGATACATTACTTAGGTATAAACTGACTCTAAAGTTGTTATTTATTTCGAATGCGATAAAGCTAGAAATGAGAAAGTTTGTGAGATCACTTCGCAGATCAGTTAACTAGATAAGTGAGTAAAATATGGTAGAAGGTTCATGACGAACGGCGCACCTGGAGACGTTGAAGATTTGTTGATACCCAAAGTTGCATAAAACAGGACCAATAGTGAAATATACAGGGTATTGGGGAGTTGATAGCATCAAATATATTTTAGTTTTATCTTCTCAGTAAAAAATACGTTTGAAAATAATGCTAAACTTACATTTTCAGTAATTTTGTAGCATGAATACTATCTAAACTATTATAAAACTGTAACAGAAGTGTGTCTGTACATTGAATATACAACTAAAAAGTTACGATATGGTTTTTAGGTGTCCCTGATTCCATATCATTTTGGATTTTTTTGTCTGTGTGTGTTTGTTTGAACGAGCATCGCGCAAAAACTGCATTTCAGAACGACTTTCCAAATTTTTTTTAATTCTTGATGCTCCTTGAGGAAAGTTATCATGAGTAACATCACCGTTTACAGTAAACAAATATTCTAGCAGCACTAACTTTAACTTTTGCTACAAGTATAATAAAGTCTTCTTTAAAGGCTATTTCAAAATTTTTATTAGGAGGAATATTGACAAGTTTTAGGTACCCTATTGTTTTATTTTGTAACCAAATAGATAAGTTAGCTATCTAAGTAGCACAAACATCTTATTTAAATTAAGTATATCAAGTAAAATGAGTCCATGATGTCAGTCGAAACCGCAGGTATAAGTTCCACACCTGTCTGTGGGTTTACCAAGAATGTTCAACTGAATAGAGAAATGGCTGCCAAATAAAAGGTCTGCTTATGTAAATGATGTTTAAATAACAAAATGGAGTGGAACTAACGAATGGCGAAGATAATGTGCTCTAACGTTCCACTTCGTGTCATTTATTTGCATGCGCCTGCGCGGATGCGGTCGCGAGTAGCTGATGGCCTTATCAGGCCCACGCGCATTTACTGCTATTAGAATTACACTGTTGATTTGAAACATCTTCCTTACCTACCTATAACAAACAAAGGAAAAGATCCACGGCCTTAGACACTTGCCTTCTTCGTACCTACCTATAAATTGGCTGATTTATATTGAGTTATGTTATAATACGTACAGGTTACAAAAGTAAAAATAAACATTTAAATCGTTTAAGGGGGTTGTTGAGACCATCAAACTGAACAACTTTCACTATGGGACCAACATCGAAATCGCGAAAAAAAAATCTTTTGACCAATACATTTAGCTCGGGTAGATCTGTAGTTTAGTATGGAACCACATGGAACATCGCAAACGCATTGCATCATGGCGATTATGGCAAAACTCTCCATTTTGGGGGAGGCCTATGTACAGCAGTACGTCTATCGGCGGATATGATGTTGATGATGATGGAACATCAGATTTTTTTTCGCGATTTCGATATTGGTCACTTAGTGAAAGTTGTTCAGTTTGATGGTCTTAACCTCTTATTAGTATTTTTGTAACACCTTGTAGAAGTTCCAATTAATTCAGATAAAATAGGTGCTGCTATCTTATAAACATGTTAAATTGTAGGAATAGGTATGAAAAAATGTTGTTATTTTCCTGTTATCTTAATTTAACTTAAAACAAGAATGGTTCTTTGTTTGAAAAATAGGTATCACGTTCCTGGATTTACAATAAATCTTATTAGCATACTATAAGTAAGTATGTGTGTATGTTATCGTATTGTATGAGGTCATCAAGCAGAGGTCGGCCGGGCTGACTCGCTCAGCCAGTAGCCTGCCAACGTTGTGAGCTCGCTTGACCCCGGTGAATGCTATCACAAAACCTGCCTAAAACCGTCAGTAACTTCTTGTTTATAGAAGCAAAGTGCCGTGTGGTTGATATTGCTCGTATTATCTTGAAAAGTTTACAAAATGAAGTTGGTAGTTGTTTTACTGTTCATCTTTTGCTACGCTGAGTGTAAGTAACTTTTACTATTGTCTTCGATTATGTTTACAAAAAGTGCTCGCTCAAATTGCTATCACAAGAATGTTGTTAAAGAATAGTAGAAAACATAACCTATAATAATTGTTAGTTAGGTACCTCATCATCATCATCATCATAGCAGCCATTAAACGTCCACAGCTGGGCATAAGCCTACCCCAAAATGGGGGGATTTGCCATAATTATGAGGCAGGCGGATTGGCGATCGCAGTTGGATTGAATGTTACACACATTCAATCAAACTCAGAGGATAGGATTAGTCGCCTTTTACGACACCCACGGGAGGAAATGGGATGGTGCTAATTCTTAGCCGACACCACACGGACAAGGTACCTACCTACTTTAATTACCTAAGTATTTTTTTGTGAATTAATAAAGTAGTAACTAGTTATTGTAGAGTAGACTTTAACAAAGTTCTAAACTTTTCACTAGTGATGTACCTAATGTAATTTTCGTCACAATGTAATTACCGTGGAAATTTTAGTTTATCTCAAAATAACAAACAAATTAATAAGTATTTTATTAAAACATTTCAGGTCGCAAAGTTCTCATTCCACTTAACAAAAGTGCCAATGTCGATTTCATCAACATGGAAGGGGGCGGCGGTACCAGGCCGGGTGGGAATACGAAGCCATTAGCTCCAGCGCCTAAACCTGCAGTTCCAGCTCCAGCACAACCTAGCACCACAAAACCTGTCGCACCTGTCCCAACACCTGCGAAACCAGCTGCACCTGCCCCAACCCCTGCGAAACCAACACCACACCCATCAAAACCAGCCCAGCCAACTCAAGCCACCCAGATAAAACCAGTACCCGTGAACCCTGCGCCTGCCTCCAACCCAATAACAACTCCTGGACCTGGAAGTGTCAAACAGCTGATCAACTTCTACGATAGCCAGGGAAAAGCAAGTCCGATCCGCCCTTACAGTTACAGCCAAGCCGTTAAACAAGGTTAACACTTTCTCACTTAGAAAGTATAACGAGAAAGATCTTTAATTTTTGATAAACATAATTATTGTATTTCCAACTAATTAAACTTTACGTAATGATCATAATACGTCCTGTTATTTTGATATACATTTACTTAATTATTAAACAGATTGCGTAACTAAGAGCGATAAAATAAAGCGTTCGTTTAGAAAAGACAGTCAACGACCTTCTCATCAGGCGGATACATCTAGAAGCAACATAAAAGGCGCATTAGCACGTAAACAATTGCTGCAAAGCCTATTTCAGACAGTGAAAGTGGCCGACGCGGCGTGCTAGGTGGGTGTAGTTTGTAGACTTTGTAGTTCGTAGTACCACATTCCAGGTTATATGAGATATCTACGCGGTCCCTACTTAAATGCAAGCACTGTAGCGTTGACCAGGTGCATGCATTGTTGGACTGACATTGAATAAGGTGGTTTCAGTCTATACAAAAGTTTGACGCACAATACGCGTAGACGGAATTAATAAAAGTAATATTTTATATATGGGAAAATAGTTTAGAAAATCTAGTTGCCGCGTCACAAATAACATTTGCAATTTATAATATACTTACGAAGATATAAAGCTTTTAAAATTTTGTATGATAAATTTCAAAGCTTTACATTTCACATCTAGATTTTCTAAACTATTTTTCCATATACACAAAGTTACTTATATTAATACCGTCTTCGGGTATTGTGCGTTAAAGTTTTGTATAAAATTGACCCCTCTGCAACCACCTTAAGCGCTCTGTAGTAAATGTATCGATTTTAGAATCGAAATCGCAGAGTAAAGGCAAGTTAGGTATTTTAACAAATCAATAGTAGATCAATAGTAGAGCTACCCTCAGGAAACGTGAAAAAATCAGCTCTTTCATACATTTGTCTCGAGCAGCTGATTTCTTTC
Organism: Agonopterix arenella; assembly: GCA_927399405.1. Classification (NCBI taxonomy): domain Eukaryota; kingdom Metazoa; phylum Arthropoda; class Insecta; order Lepidoptera; family Depressariidae; genus Agonopterix; species Agonopterix arenella. The sequence continues at coordinate 14,080,597 of OV656691.1, read as the reverse complement.
GCGTTTCCTGAGGGTGGCTCCATAGTGACAGTTGTTCAGTTTTATGGTCTGAAGGCTGTCACTTATACTCTGCATAAGGACTTGACGGAATTAAGCATATTCTTGTAAACAGTGTCATAATTTACATTAAAAAGATTAATATTTAATTCGCAATCAAATGACAATTCCCTTTCTTAATACCTACAACCTACCTACAACGTATGGCAAGGCGCCACCACACAACACACAGTAGGGCTACGCGAAACGTCCTGCTTTCACTCTCGTTGACTGAATCACAGTGGTAACGACACTACAGGACCCCTATAATGTTCTTTCCAAATACTGAGTCCCGCAAATCATGCCGTATTCATCATCATGCCGTGGACATAAGAGTTATATCGGGGTTCCTCTTATACGGAACTGTGTGTAGCCACAAAACGTGAGCTGCCACATTATTATGCAATACGACCGCATTTACAGTTTAAAATAACAAACAATGACTCTTATTTCCTTTGACATAAAATAGATATTTTAGTTAAGTTAGTCACATTGGAAGTGAAAGCTAATTGCATACATACTTAATAATTAATTTGTTTTTGTTTATGTAGATTTAGGTGAAGAACGGTTCATAATTACAAAATGGGCCAGAGTGGAAAGTTCAAGTTTTGATAAAAATCTTAGGTACTATCGATAGGTAACAAAACTAGAACAAGTAATAAGTATTTAGTACAATTATTTTATTGAATAATAACAGAATTGTAAATATAAACTAAATAATTATCTAAACTAGATCTAAACTAATTATAATATAGAAGAAGAACTTATAACTAATGAATGAAATATTTATAGGCGACAAAGGTTAAAAAGGAAAAAAATAAGAAAGAAAGAAAAGATGAAAGATGAACCTATGCTATTCCAGGAGCCCGCCACTATTGGTTTCCGGTTTCCTATAAACCAAAATTTATAACACAAATTAATGTTAATATAAATAGTATTATTTTTTTTTACCTTTTGATAGCAAGACATTTATTATGTTCACCAATCTATATACAGGGTGAAATTGATATCATTTGCATCCTTTTAAACTAAGAGTCTATCCATCAAACTGAACAATTTTTAATATGGGAGCAAACCGATCAAATCGTAAAAGTTGTTCGGTTGGGTAGACTCTTAGTTTAAAGGGATGCTAAAGATATCAATTTCACCCTGTATACGTCCGTCTGCAGGGCACAGGCCTCAGTGAGGGTGTCTTGGCTTAGTCCACCACGCGTGGCCGGCCGTGCCCCTTTGCGTATTGGAAGACTTCACATACGCATCGGAATTCTCATTATTTTCAGTATAACAAATTATCCTGTGTCAGGCAGGCTATGCCCTTTCCTTCATCACACACCATGGGCTATCTTTATACCCAATTCATAGAAATAAAAAACTGTAAAAAAAATCATAGAGTAAGAAACTTCTTTACGCATTTATAATAACTTATATACAACTCCAAAAAGCTGCCATACTGAATAAATGTCGAATCGTAAGAAAGTTTTTACAAGTAGAAAAAGATGCCACTGATCTAAGAATGTAGAAGTATTTCCTAATATGTCATTTACTTGGCTTTGTCCCGTAAATTGCATAACAAAAATACCAGCGCAAGCTGAGGAATTACAAAGACAATTTTTTTTTTATTAAATTTCACAAAAACCATTTACATAATGTTTACATATGAATTAGGTACTATGAATAACATTTGAGCATTGTGTTAGGCTATACGTTTTGATCATTAAATTGATAGCTGATGTCATGAAAGGCAGGTAAAACCTGTCTGTGCTATTGACATCAGCTATATTCTTAAGAGATGCTACAGTTATTTGGTCACAGATACAGGGAGCTGACAGTACTATAGAGTTAATTAATTAAGTTACTAGTATAATAATACATTTAATGTTGATATAATTATAAGATTTATAATAAACAAATTAATGTATGTGTACTATAGTATATGTTGGGTATGTTTGTGTTATGTGTTTATATGTGTGTGCGTGTGTTTTATGTCAATGTGTGAGGAAGAAGATTTTCTGATAAAGAAAAATCATTAAAATTGTGTTATATTATTTGTGTGAAAGCGGATGTATATGTGTTGTTTCAGTGTGCTGTGTGGAGTGTGAGGTTGGTTATGTGGTCTCTAAGTATGTAAAGTAATAAAGTTGCGAGGCTACTCGGGGGGGTGTAGTAAGTTTTCAATGGAGTCGTATGTCAGTTTTTGAAAAGAAAAAAAAAAGATTAAAGAAATCAAAGAAAAAAATATCAATAAAGAATCTATCTATGAATCTATGAATTGATAATTATTGAAAATTTGAAAGATCCATAAAATAGTAACATTACATAAAATTATAAATAAAGTGACTTAATCACCTAGGATGTGGTGCCGGTTCGGTCCTTGTGGGAGGGTATCCAGAACGCTGGTCGCATTTCCTCTCTGAATGGCTATCCGTTGAGCGAGCAAAGTGCCTGCCCTTGGGTCGAGTCTATCCGGCGCTTTGACAGGTCTTTAAAAGATAAATTAGGATCTCATGTGGTACCTTTATTGAGGATCACTCCAAGTAGAATCTTTATCAATATTCTTTACTACGCCTAATATTTATTAACGGGATAGCTAAAACTTTAAAACTGATAATGATGTAACCAATGCGAATCCACGCTTTCGGCCATTGAAAATGATTTATAGAACTTTCTTTAGCCGCGCCGGTAAACATTATAATCTTATGTAATTGAGTACGTCAAAATGAGAATATCTCAGTGAAGGACGGAGAAGATCGTTAAAGTTATACTAAATTGGGTGTGTAAATAGTCTAACAATGGTGAACTTGTTTAGAATAATTTCACACAAGTTCCCATTATAAACAATAGGAAACCCCTCCAATGTATGGTTAATCTGCACACAATGACAAGAGATCATTTGGTAGCACATACGTTCTTGGCCAGGCGAAAGTAGCTTCACAATTTGTATGAGAAAATGCTATTTCATGGAATTGAATGAACGATATAAGTGAAATTTTTTAAATATTCCAAGTTTTGTTAACAGGTAGTTAAGGTGCAATGCAATCATCAGTCATATTAGCAGTCAGATTTTCATTGATTTATTTTTAAGAAATACCTAAATATCAAGCATTGAGGGACCAGGGTTTCTTTACATATAGAAAGTTTTTTGGTTACCTAGTAAATAACATCGACCTTTGTTCCATTCGTTCGTTTGTTCCATTGTATTGTTCTGGATAATCTGGATTGTTTTAACTATAACACAACACGGTCCAAAAATAGTTATGTGATACTACTATACAGGGTCCTTCTTAATATGCTGACACTTTTTTAAGGGGGTGATCAGAACATCAAACTGAACAACTTTATCTATGGGACCAACTTTGAAATCAGCTGTCTCATACATTAGGCTCGACTAGGTATGCAGTTTTGTATGGACGAGTTGTTTTTTTCTCGTGATTTCGATGTTGGTGCCATAGAGAAAGTTGTTCGGTTTAATGGTCTGATAATCCTCTTAAACAGTGTTAGCCTATTAGGAAGGACCCTATTTAAAACTACATCGTCGCTGATATTAGCACTTTAAAGAGCTATTGCGTAAATTAAGGTGTAGGAACAATAAAACTGTGCGTATACGCAATTATTATAAAGTTTTCTCACAGATCTTTGTGTCTTAAACAAAAAGTCGTGCATTTTTTCTTTCTACTCATTACCGAAAAAATTTAACGATTTAATGATTCTGACCAAGAGTGCGATTTTTGAATCTCATACGTTGAACTCAGCGGTTGAAAACGTATGGAAATACGCATCTTTCTACTGGTGATTTGACTTTCAAAAATCGTACTCCTGGAGTAAGATATAAAAGAGGACTCGTAGAGAATTCAGTCGTAGAATACATACTTTAAAGTATTTTCTTTAGATAGTGAGTAAGTTTAACAATGAAAAAAACATTTTTTCTTGGTCTTTCTTTAATTTAAGATACTATGTTGTTTAAAAGAAATTGATCCTTATCAATGACTCTTTCGGTTGGTATCATAAAATACAGAATGTTCGATTTTTCAAAAATCTTTAAATGCAGTTTTAATTAAATTTGAAAATAAAGGAATGTTTCCTTTCAGTAAAATTTGCCATCATAAATATTAAGGGTGCTTTCCCTCTAACCACGGCCTTTTTTTCCACCCTGTATATTAGTACATTCTGCGACATTGTCAATTTGTCACGAAGATTATGCTTCTGATATAATCTAAACTAATAAAAAACTGTAAAAGAAGTATGTCTGTACATTGAAGATATTTACAAGAAAAAGGTGTGCCTGTCTGTTTGTTTGTTTGGTCGAGCATCACGCAAAAACTACTGAACCGATTTTGATGAAACTTTTTTCACACTTAGTTAGCTTATTATTAGATTTGACATAAAATCCTGTATATAATTTTTGCGACCGAAGTCGCGTGTAAACTCCAGTATTACTTTAATTCATAATATAATAGAGCGGAATCGGTAAGTGAACCCTGGAACCTGGAAGTTATTATAATATAATACACGAAGCAGTACCTAACCATTTAACAACAATTTTAACAATTGTAGGCTATGCATACTTATAATAATAATTTACATTATAAAAAATGTTATGTATGTAATACTTATAATATTATTCAAATTCTTTTTTACACTTTCTTCCATAACTATATTTCATTTGAATTTACATTTAATTATTTATTATCACTCATTTCATTGGTTGCTGCGTCTGACTAATACTATAAAGGTTTCATCTGAAAATCAACACCCTACTTTCAGGCAAGGTCTTTGTTGAGCTGGGACCTATTTGCTGCTGTAGCATACAATAAATTACCTGTTGTTTTATTGAAATTTCGTGGTATTCTTGTTTTGTAAACTTGTCGTGAACTGTAATATTATGTGTGTGTTACTTATTCAAATAAACTGTTTATATATCTATCTATCTAACCTCCTATGACTAGGCACCTACGTGAAGTGCAATTTTTGAATCTCATTCGCTGGGCTCAGCAGTTGAAAATGTCAAAATTACTATGAAGATATGCATCTTTCTACTGTTGATTTGACTTTCAAAAATCGTACTCCTGGAGTAAGATTTTTGAAAGTCAAATCAACAGTAGAAAGATGCATGAAAGATGCCCGGTGAACCTGCCTGCTGTGCCGAGGGTCCCGGGTTCGAATGCCGTAAAAGACAAATATTTGATGATTCGGGTAAAACTATTTATATGATGAATATGAATAGTTTTACCCGAGTCATGGATGTTTGTATCTATATTTATTCTATATCGTTGTCTAGTCATCATAATACAAGTCCAGGCTAGATTCTGACACTTTAATTGTGAATAGATAATTGATGTGGTAATGTCCAAGATAATTTATTTATTTGTAAACTTGTATAGGTAGCTGCAGGGTTTCCCAGATATCAGCCCACTCTCACTTTCTTCGCCGCTCCAGCGCAGCGCAGCGCTCGATTACGAAATAGCCAAGATCCGCCCCCATTCCAGCTGCGTCCGCCTCGTTGAATAATCGTTGCCGCCTGGCCCATACTAACGACGAATTTGACGTACGCGGTTACATAACCAAATAATAAGTTGGACTAGGGTCAATGGCGCATAATGTTACGTTGCTGAGGCTTGAGTCATGCATGCCTGCCTGGGTACCGGATTGCCTGCAGCACTAGTTTATTTTGGGTGTTTGGTATTTTGGAATAACCATTGACGTCGTTCGACACTGTTGTAACCACTTTGCAATAAGATTAACCCACGATGTCGAGCTTAATTACGTAACAAGCACAAATTTGATGGAGATGATTGATTGTACTGTTTAGCATACAAAATTGCACTTGCTTTCTTCTGCATTAATAATAAATTAGTTTAAAAAATTGCGTTACAAATTGCATACTTAGTCATATTTTCGAAATTTAGGCAGATCGTATTATTACGACTAGTTTTCTAGCTTAATTGAATGGATAACAATGTATAAATATCGTTAACTCAATACAAATGGCGAATAATATCGTTAACTCAATTGTCGGGGATTTGACAGAATCAAAAGTCAAACAGTTTTTTAATATACATATATTAAAAAAAAATTTTAACTTTTGATTCTGTCAAATGTCGAATTCTCAGCAGTAGCCCAGTCATTTTACGGAGTTTTTTTTAGGAGAGGTGGGAAGTAATTATTAATTGGACGTTTAAATCGTAACCGGCACCATTTAGTGACAAAAAGACTATCTGAAAGCGTATTATAAATAAATTCACTACGCAACATAGAAATCAAAATTATGAGTACCAGAAGGCTTTTAAATTAATAATATTAATACCAATGCACTCATTTGAATTAGATTAAACAATATTAATTATTTTTGAGCAATAAAATAGGCATTGAAATTTAAAAAATGTGGTATTCATTAGAAAATACGAATGAATTTTTAAAAAACCTTCCAAGTAGACAAAAATATTTACTATATATAAATATTTAGTATGTATAACGGTAATGCCTAAAATATGTACAAAAAAATTACTCTCAGGTTTTTTATAACGAGATAATAGCTAAATGTAAAATTGTTGCTGACGGGATTTTTTTTTATTTTGGTACATTTTCAAGCTCAAATTGGCTCTTAAATACTATACCAAAAAAAATATCAAGTTCTGACTCAAACCGTAAAATGACTGGGCTACAGCGGCGCCACTTTTATCCTTAGATGAGTTTACGATATTTATACATTGTTATTCATTCATTTAAGCTAGAAAACTAGTTGTAATAATACGAGCTACCTACATTTCGAAAATATGACGAAGTATGCAATTTGTAACGCAATTTTTTAAACTAATTTATTATTAATGCAGAAGAAAGCAAGTGCAATTTTGTATGCTAAACAGTACAATCAATCATATCCATCAAACTATACTTAGGTACCTACTTACAATCAAATACCTGTATAATATGATCTGCGTTATAAAATGAGAATACAATGAACTTTCACTTATTTCGTATGCAGGAGTTGCAATAATAACCTAATGACGATTCGGTGTAAGCCTCTTATGTAAATCGGAACAGCTCAAAACGATGACTAACGTTCTACGTAACCTAAATTCATGTTCCGTTTGCATGAAAGTAATGCGAACGAGCCATTGAGAAATAACGCGGAGACACTCCAAGCGGATATCCACATGTACGCAATTTAGGAAAACTGTCCTTGCGTATTTTTGGGGCGCAGATATGTTAGATTCAATTTGCATTCTATATTCTTGTGTGTATTTTGAATTTGAACTTTACATTGGGTTTGTTAGAGTAGTTAGGCAGCTTAGCGTTTAGAATTTGTTTTAGGTTTCGAATCAAATTAAGTATGATATTTTATTTGCGTTGGTTTCTTCCGTAGAAGTGTATTAATTTGTTTTCTTAAAGTAGGTACCTAAAGTTTTTTTGATCGGTTGTGGAGTGTGGCATGAGTGTTCAAATGAAGTACCTAAAGTTTTAATCTATCAAATAAATTAAGATAAATCAAAAGAATTAACACATACTGTTGTATTGACGGTAACTGGGTATATGGACGGTCGCGGGGCGCGAGGGCAAAGAAAATTGACAAGCGAACTAGTGCCACTCCGTTTTCTTTTTTCTAGAAAATGTAAATTAAAATCTACGAATTCCAAAAGTGGCCACCTAATTTTTAATGTACATAACTTTGCGACTTCGTCTGCGTGGAATTTGTATGTCTATGTCGTTCCTCAGGCCTCAAGCTATCTCTATACCAAAATGCAGTTGTTTAGTCGTGAAAATGTATCCTGTTTTTTGTGTGGTGTCCTGAAGTTGATTTGGCATGGATAATTATAAAATTCCAACTTAATAGAAAGACAATTTAAATGTTTAGACGGACAAATACTAATAGAAAGAAAATTAATTAAAACATGATGTAGCGCTAGTTGGCGCTGCGGGCAGAAGGCGCGCGCCGCGGCGCCCGCGCACCCAAAATATGAAATTGAAGGAAAGAGTGAAATCGAATAAATTGCCCATTGTAAGGTGCACGAATTTGGTGAGTATTACTTTCTGTTTCCATCGCGTCATGTGTTCGGATTCGGCGGATGAATGATCTAATGTTTGGTCATTGCCATGATCAAGTTCTACTAGGTATTACTTAATATTTCGATCGTTAACATTACATACAGGGTCCTTCTTACAATGCTGATGGTTTTGACGCAATTTCGACGTTTGTCCCGTCGAGAAAGTTGTTCAGTTTGATGGTCAGATCATCCCTTGAAAAAACGTCAGCATATTAGAAAGGACTCTGTATACAGGGTACTTCTTAATATGCTGACACTTTTTTAAGGGCCATCCCATAGAGAAAGTTGTTCAATTTGATGGTCTGATCATAACCTTAAAAAGTGTCAGCATATTAAGAAGAACCCTATATAAGCTCACAACCATTTAATCTGTTCAGGGCTACAAGAAACTGCAACAACTACTATCTCTTTATAGCATGTAGTCGTAGTATATTCCGTGGTTGTAGCAAGACTTATCTTTAGCATATTACCTACAAAATACAAGGTGTTACAAAAATAAAAAAAACCATCAAACTGAACAACTTTCACTATGGGACCAATATCGAAAACCCAAACGTATGGGACAGCTGTTTTTTTTTCCTAGAGTCTAGACTGTTGTCATTTAGCACAGGCGAAGAAAGAGATTGGAACCTCGTCGAATCAGGAAATCAGAGCACTTGCAGAAAAGAGACTGACGAATGCTCCACCGACTGGGGGCGAGTTATAAGGGACAAGGGTTTCTTATGCAGTATGTTTTTGTGCGAAAAGCTGGCTATCTATCAACCACGACTTTACACGTCATTTCCCTTCAATGTGCTAAAAGCAAGCAGCCTTTCATGCAAGACAACTGATAGTTGTAGCAATGATTCTGACCACCCCGAAAAGGTTTATGGTCATGAGTATGTACATGTATACTATTATTTATCACACGGTCCTACTCATATAATTTATTGTTATAAGATTCCGTTGTGCTCGCGTTGAAGTCTTTTATATGAAAAAGAACTTTTTTTTAAATTTATAATTAATGGACACACATTTTTTTTTTTAATTTATAATTAATGTACTTTTGCTTGCGCGTTAGCACGCGCGTTATTATTATTTCCGCCAGTGTCAACTAGTTTTGTGGGAGTATCTATCCCATTCTCAGGGATTGCTTTTGACCACGAACAAGAAGAGATTGAGGATTGCGGAGCCTCGTGGCAGGCAAAAAAGCGACGCGCGAAAACCACCCGAGACAACTGCTCGCGTCAGAACTTGCAACGTGACTCCTAAGTAGGAGGCCATAAATTGTTTACCATTTTGTAAGCGTTTAGTTTTCATTAATATTCTGTGAAGAAAGATATCCCGGTTCAGATCGACCAAAGGAATGAAGTAATTTCATTGTTGTTGACTGTTGTTTTGAAAAATTTCTAAATTGGTACCTATAAAACACAATTATTTCATACATTATTACATACTGAATATACCCTTTTTTGGCACAGTCATGTAAAATAACCCTAGTCACAGAGAAAAAAAATTGGAACCGTGGAGGTTAATGAATTTTTGAATCTCACAAATTCTGATTCCTATAAAAATAACTATGGTGTTTTTATACAACATTTGCACACGAATTTAAGAGTGAGATTTAAAAATAGCACTACTGGGCTCTGTTAACAAAAAAAAAATCTACTGTTCCATACATTTTGGTCGAGTAGGATTGCAGTTTTGTATGGAACAGCAGATTTTTTTTCGCGATTTCGACCTTGCTCCCATAGAGAAAGAAAAACCATCAGCATATGTTGGACCCTGTATACAGGGTGAAATTGATATTATTAGTATCCTTTTAAACTCAGAGTCTACACATCAAACTGAACAACTTTTACTATGGGAGCACACCGATCGGAGCAAAAAAAAAAATCTGCTGTTCCATACTAAACTGCAATGCCTACTTGACTCAAATGTATGCAACAGCTGAATATTTTTGCTCCAATCGGTTTGCTCCCATAATGAAAGTTGTTTAGTTTGATGGGTAGACTCTTAGTTTAAAAGGATGCTAATGATATCAATTTCACCCTGTATAGTGATAAGACAAATATATTGTCATTTCTTTAACAGTTGCAACCAATCAAATATTGTATAATTATAATACTAAAAAACAAACATGTTTTGTTTGAACACTTATGGCCTAGCGCACATCGGAGCTGAGATATTTGACCCTAAAGGTTCATGAAAAAGTAACCAAAACCTCAAGGTTGAAAATGAGTTGATTATTCAAATAATCAACTCATTTTCAATCAATCAATCGAAACATATTACCTACTCAGCAAAATATACTGTAAAGAAATACAGAAGATACAAAACAAGCTACTGTCTTCTTCGAGCTAAAATGTTATTTCTTCCATACAACCTTAGTAGTTATAAGATACCTAATAGCACAGCTTCTATGCGGCCTAGCAATGAATGTGATGTTTTTAATGTATTTTAATTAATTTTAACTTCCTCCGTAGTCTAATGGTTAAGAGCATTGGGCTCTCAACACGGAGGTCGTGGGTTCGATTCCCACGGGGGACACCTAGTGATATGTCACTTTGTGCGTTTTTCCCCAGTTGGTTTGGACATTGCAGGTTGAATCACCTGATTGTCTGAAAAGAAAGATGATTCCGTGCTTCGACTGGCACGTTAAGCCGTTGGTCCCGGCTACTATCTCTGGTTGTACTAGTCGATTCATAAAAACCACGCCAATTTTTCTCCATACAACCTTACTCATACATTTAGGGCGTTGATGTCTTTTGTATGGGCTTAATACACTTTTATACAAAACTCTTCTTGTAGGTACCTAGACGTCACATTGGATGATCCATCCAGACTAAGTTTTATGAAGTCAATTTGTGACACCACTTTAACACTAATGTCTCGAGCATTACAACACAATATCACAATTTTCTAATAAAAAAAACAAAAGAATTTTTAACTGAAAATTAAGTAAGTGGTCGCTTTAGCTATTGTTACGTAATGTTATGAGAGAAAAAAAGGAAAGTGTTCCGTATTCAGTTTCCTCATTTGTAGAGAATCGACCAGGGAGTTATCTATACAGGGTCCTTCTTAATATGCTGACACTTTTTTAAGGGGATGATCAGACCATCAAACTGAACAAATTTCTCTATGGGATCAACATCGAAACGCGAAATAAAAATCAGCCGTGGCATACATTTGGGTCGAGTAGTTTTGCAGTATTGTATGGAAGAGCTGTTTCTTTTTTCGCGATTTCGATGTTCGTGCCATAGAGAAAGTTGTTCAGTTTGACGGTCTGATCGTCCCCTTAAAAAGTGTCGGCATATTAAGAAGAACTCTATATATGAGATGAGGATTATACAGCGTGTTAGGGTAGACAGTTTCATTACTTTAATGGGTGAATGTAGTCATGATACTAAAAAAGATTCCCAAAGGAACATAAAATTCGTAAAAACATTTCGATTTTTCATACAAAAGTTCGATCGAGTATTATTGTACCAATGGAAAGTCCACACATTATCTATTTCGAATTTCCTATAGGTTTCTTAGAGAAAGTAGTTCTGTATCATGGGTCCAATCACCTCTCAAAGTATTGCAACTGTTTACCCTACCCTGCACAGCATTAGGGTATATTACGTCTGAGCTACGGACTTACGGAAAAGGGGTTCAGATCATCAAATTGAAAAATTTTTACCATGGAAGCAAAAGTGGTCGAAGTGGTACTGGCTTGTCAGCAAATAAGATAAGCTAAGAGGTCTGAACCACACTTGAAAATTTTGAAAGTGATTATAAAATCACCCAGGTATACTGCCCAAAAAATAAGAATTTACAGAGTGCAACAAAATACCCTAGTAATATTTTAATGGGGTGGTAAATCACCATATTCCATCGACCATCAAACTGAACTTTTACTATGGAGTCAACATAGAAATAAAATTAAAATAATTTGCTATTCCATATATTGGAGTCGAGCCGGTACTACAGTTTTGTATGAAACAGCAGATTTTTTTTATTTTATTTCGATGTTGCCTCCATAGAAGACCTACATGTAGGTATACCAGTTTGTTACAGTACATTATTTCTGATTAGTGAGTTCTTTAGTTTGATGGTCCAAATCTAAACCACATCAATAAATTACTAGGGGGCTTTTGTTATACCCTGTATACAAATATTCTATTGTTATCTAGGTCGCTATTTCTGAAATTACGAATGGGGTAAAGCTCAGGATAAAGTTTTGTAGCATGCCTTTGAAGATGTATATGTTCAGGAGAGGGTGTTGATAGGCTGATAATAATGATAATATCTAGGAAGTGTGAAATTAAATATAACAACACTCTACTACGTGGATATTCTGAGTTTTCAGGATATCTCTGACTTCATTAGGGAATATAGTCGTGACTCTTTATAACATATTTAAGACCTTCGAGTCAAACAGGAAGATATTTTTTCAAAACTTACAAAGCCTGTCTGACTGAGTGTAGAGTTAGAGGGTCTTACTCTTTAAGCAGTTTTAGATCCCGAAAACCTGATCCTGATGTAGATGTAGCAACGTTTTTGACATACGTGAGTTTAAATGCTGAACCTCCGCAAATGTAATGGGCTACTTTTTTATGGTGTTCATATAGGACCTAACATGAAAAACCTAATCGCGTGCGAAGCAAGAATATCAACAGCTCCAACATTTCCCATGATCACAGTTGAGAGCTGCGTCTCCAAAAAGTCTTGGCATCTAGGAGACGGTCATCCTGCCTCATGAATGATTTTCAGGTTAAGAATTATTTTCTGGTCCGCGCCGCAAGCGTGAGAAAAGCCCTGTCTATAGTCAGCCTTCTGAGTTTCCTACAGTAGACAACCAGGATGGACAACCTGTCAAAAACAGTTCAGGATCTTTCTCATTACTCATTAGACGGTTGGAAAACCTCATCCATTAGTCAGATGTTGCAAAACTCGCGTCGTGTACTTTCAGACAATTTCCGCTAGTAGCAACCAATTTCCTAACCTTAAAAGCTTTGACCCACGCAAATTCTTAGTTACTCACGATGACATAAATGTCGTCATCAAAGGATTTCAAAATTCCTCGCCAAAATGCCAAAACAGTGCGATCCGGGATAGAAGCATTGTTGGAAATGATGCAGGCGGACGCAACTTTCACGCGTATAAAACGGCGCGGACGCCGGCGGCCGCGACCAGTACGCTCCACGTCCGTGAACCCGCTTGTATGCGCCCGCGCACACGTCGCGCCCGCGAAATCGAAAGTGACATTTGAACGCAGACTGTGACAGGATAAGTGATTGTGAACTCTGGAACAGTGATTGGTAGCTGGCTGTGTTATCCTGAAACTGTTTCTACCACCCGGATCCCACCTGGAAAGGTAGATCGGATTTTGTGGTTTCTTTTTGTTGGATGAAATTTGGTGTTTAAAAAGTGTGCATGTGTGTTCCTTAGGAGTTAATCAGAAGGACTTCGGATGCTGAGACTTTAGTTCATGCTAGGTATATTCTAATTTCTGAAGATGGACAAATTGTTGAATTAGGTTTTATTTTCATGAATGAAAATAATCAATCACTTTAATACACAAGGATTTAAGAAAATTACAATAATATCAAAGGTACCTATCGTGTATCACTTGTGAGAAAATTGGGATTGCATCTCAGATTCATCCTCGAAAATTAATAATCGAATCATCTAATTTAATCAAACTTTAGATTGCCTTTCGTTTTTGTAATCGGCTAGTAACATAGAGAAACACGTAACTCGTAACCCGAGAGGAGTGGCTTTACGCATAATTTCCCATACTCTCCCCTCTGTCAAAGTCTCACCCCCTCGACGGCCTCCACCTAGCCTCGATGGGCTACTTAATTCGAAAACTGGTAAAATTAGTGGTGTTCTTGTCAGTAGTTTAGTTATTTTATTCTTTCAAAAAAACTTCGATATCTAGCAATAATAACAAATTGTTTCAAACCGTAAAATAATAATTACATATTATGAGTATTAATGCTAAACATACAATTATCAAAAACTTCGCATAGTAGGTAGTACAGTAGTTAATCGTATATTTATCTCCGTACCCAGTTGTAGAAAGTTGCATAATTTTACTTTCACTTGCTCGTTCAAATTTTATCTTTCAATATCGTGAATGTTTTACGAACGCATTTGCATGTGTTCAACGGCTTTACTCTATGCAGCTGACAGCTTTTTGTTTTTCAAACGTACACGTAATTCTACAAAGGAAGTTGTACTTTATTTTTATAGACGTAAGAACCACACGTGAGGTTGTAGATGACATGCGGCGTGTTGGAAAGTGGGTCAGTCGTTACAGAGCTCGCGTTTTATAGGTATACCTTGGGTTTCTCGTTTACTTTAATATGTGAAATTGTAGCATATAGCTCGATAATAGTCGATATACATTTTCTTAATATGTCATAATTAAAATTGATGACATAGGTTAGTGATAAGAAAATTATAGACATATAACTGAATAATCAGCAAGGTCCTTTCAGAGGTGTATTCTGAAGGGGGAGGATATAGAGTTCATTGTGTGAGTGACAGAATTTATTGTGGCCCTTTTCATCATTTTTGTCTGTTTCTGTGTAAGTCTGTTTATTTGTACTAGCATCACGCAAAAACTACTGATTTGGAAATGGTTTGTAGATAAACGAACAGCTTAAATGGAATTAAAAACCATTAAGGGTGGCTTGCACCAACAAGTATTTAGTCTTACAAAACGTATTTACCTAGTCAACGCTCTATTCCTCGCAGTGCTCATATTGGTGACGTGAAGTGACAGCATCATATTTAAACATGTTTATGCCCAAATACTTTTTGGTGCAAGCTGCCCTTAGTGTTTTTTTTCATCGCAATCGGCTTACTCATACCAAAGTTAATAGTTTAAAGTTTCACGGAATACAAAGACTCCAGTGCCATAAATAATAATTATACTTATTAAAAGCCTCAATGAGTCGTCGTGTTAAATATAAATAATCGATGTAGGTACTTAGTTCCGATCCAATCTCTATACCTACAGGGTGTAAACCTAAATACGTTACATGCTTAAAGGGATGCTTCAGACCATCAAACTGAACAAATTTTACAATGGGACCAACTTTGAAATCGCGAGAAGGAAGTCAATTGTTTCATACATTTTGGACAAGTACTTAGATGTTTGTGATAAGTTATTGTTTATATCTGAAGATAGCTTATAATTAAGCTCGTTGAAATACTAATATATTAACATACTTATGTCTTTAATAAAGAGTACCTACTTGGACAAGTACAACAATTGCTACATTCGATTTGGGACACTTAATTTTTTTCCCATTCAATGTTGGTCCCATTGTAAAAGTTGTTCAATTTGATGGTCTAAAGTTCCCCCTAGTATATAACGTATAAATTATGTTACCCCATTAGTATGTAACGGATTTAAGTTGATATCCTGTATAATACCTGACCTAAGTTAACCAAAAATAAAACTACAACCACAGACTTACGTCGTACCATAAAACATCCGCCGTTGCCTCCTCACTTTTACTTTTAGTAGACTGATAAGAACATAGTAGATACCTACCCAGTTAAATGTAGAACCTATAATTTATGTACGTCAAAAGCGTACGCTCTTATCTGCAAACAGAGGATACGGTAAAAACCCTAGCTACTACTGAAGTATGGCTGTTGCATATTGCAACATGGCATGGGTCTGCCAGTTCTATTGTTTGGATGCACTCGAGTTTTGTAACATACGTCACGGTGGCTACGATCTCCAGATATTGTTTATGTCTTGTGCAATGAAAACAATATGAGTTGCAAAAGTTTGAATTAAACATGGTTTTAAGAAGATCACTGTGGACATTTTTTTATCATTGCAAAATGTTACGACGTGATGAAATTTCTAATGTGTCTTACATTTAACTTGCAAAGGACTGAAACAAGGTTTGGGTCGATAATTGAACAAAATGTGATTTTAATAATTAACATTTTATGTACCTACAACGAGCTTTTGCTGGCAACTTGGTCCGTACCGCATAAGCTTTTTATTAGGTAACATAAAAATTTTCATCAAAATCGGTCCAGTATAATTTTTGTATGATGCTCGAACAAACAAGCAAAAAGACAGTCAAATATTAAAAAAATCTGTAATTTGGAGTCGGAGTTTGGAAAATATCGTCAATCTACAGACACCCAGCTATTAGGTACAGTTTTATAATAGTGTAGATTCACAAAAGCAATTTAACATTTTCATATAAAATAAAAATGATACGGTTTGTGAAGAAACCTCTTTAAAGATTTCATTCGATAGTTATCGAAGAACCAATACGCGACGTCCGTCCGCAGAATTCTACTCGAAGATTCACAAGTAAAGCTAAAAGTGTAGCTATATTATTTAGTAGTAGGTATTATTTGTTACAAGAAGCACCAACTACACCTGCTGTGCACGTCATTCACGCAGTCATGCTCATGAATTTTGATAAAATGGCGTAGAAAGCTTCAGAATAATTTCGTCAGTCACGAGCATGTCTGGGATTTGAGAAATAATTAGTTTTGAGGAGACTTACATGATGAGGGATTTCTTAATGCGTGTTAGATTAGAACGTACCTCTTTTCTACATAGGTAGAATACAATAAATGTGTAGGATGTGTGTGTGTATTGAGTAACCTTATTGAAATTCACACAAAGAAAGCTTTAAACTTTTTAGCCAAACTAAAAATATTATGTTTGCTAGATTAAAGCTTATTATATCTTTGTTCTGTCATTATAATTTACTTGTCGTTGTTTACTTATCGATGCGTTTTTCGTTTCTATTCATGTTCAACATTACAATAATTAAGGTATCTTAGTAATATAAAGAGTACCAGGAGTGCGATTTTTGAAACTCATTCGTTGAACTCAGCAGTTGTAAATGTAAAAATTACTATGGAGATATATGCATCTTTCTACTGCTGACTTGATTTTCAAAAATCGCACTCCTGAAGTATGATTTTTGAAAGTCAATCCTGCAGTAGAAAGATGCATATCTCTATAGTAATTTTGACATTTACAACTGCTGAGCTCAGCGAATGAGATTCAAAAATCGCACTCCTGGGCAAAAGAGCTTTACTCGGCGCCTGCGTCGTCCACGTTAATCTAGATAGAAAAAAAAATATTTGGAATGATTATTAACTTGGAAAAAAAATCAAAATTTCATGCAAATCGTTGGAGCTGTTTCCGAGAATTTATACAAGATTAGCTAAATAGCGTCGCAGCCCGTAACGTTAAATTTTTTAATTTTAATTTCAATAAATAATTTGTTCAGTTTTTTTGTTATTATGAAGAGATTAGCTCACTGAAAGTATTAGATTCACATCGAAAGTAATACTAATTTGATTAATTAACTATTATTTTGTATGTAAACCCAAAGTCGTGTTAGCTAAAATATACATACTTATTATAGCAATTCGTACTTCAAGGTCGACGGGCTTTATTACCTCAAAATTTTATTGAGATTGTCTTAAATGGTCACTTTCTCTTTCAGCGTATAGGTTTCATGTTTACGAGATAAACTCGAATATAACGGAAACTGTGCGGAGAAAGCGTTAATGAATATGTCCAGTTTTAATTTCCGACAGAACGACTTAAATCTTAAAAAAACCTCAAATTAGATGCGGCATATACTGTCATTACTTGACTTAAAATCAGTAATTATGTAGGAGAGTTGCACCTGTTAAAGTTTTCGTTAAGTGTTTTCAGTAGCTTAATAATAATCACTTTAATATTTAAATAATGTTTTCCTTATTTCTGAGTATTAACTAATTTGAATCGTCACCGTTCATACTCATTAAAATTATTTTCGTAAAAAATTATCGACCAGGAGTGCGTCTTTTGAAACTCATTCTTTGAACTCAGCAGTTGAAAATGTCAATATTACTATGGATATTTGTATCTTTCTATCGTGCGATTTTTGAAAGTCAAATAAGCAGTAGAAAGATGCTTATCTCCATACATTTTTAACTGCTGAGTTCAACGTATGAGATTCAAAAATCGCACTCCTGAAGCCAATTGCAATGATATAAGGTGACGGCCGGCATCTTTTGGATACTTAATGTACCTGGAAAGAAAGCACGAACACGGTAAAATTATTAAAATACTAGTCTTAAAGGGAAAGAAAGTCATTGAAGGGAACACTTGAGATTTAATTTTCAGTAAACATTTAGGGCACATTTAGGGTTTTTTGGTTAAAAGTTAAAGTTTTGTTTGTTCTAGTGTTTTTACTATCTTATCCTGTTTTTATAAGTTGTAAGTTTCTAAAGACAGAAGTAAAAGACAGTAGCTATTTATTATATAGGTACTTATACATATAGCGAGTACTCTAGCGGCGGGCGGCATGTCAGTGTCATCGCACAGCAACCGGCGAGTGGCGAATGGAAAGCGAGTCAGTGTGTCAGGTGTCAGGTCCATCGGCACTCCTCCGCTCCCATCCCATCTCTATGACCTGATTACGTTTTAAATGGCCAGTGTCCTTTTGATACTATTGCAAATCAGATGACATATCTAATCGTAAATTACCGTACATCCACACCACAGGCCCTATGCTATGGTATGCTGGCGTGATGAATAGAATTGATTATCTGATGTAATTTTGAAGCAATCAATAAACGATGTGAGAAATTTGTCTAAAGTTAAAAATTAACAAAGATATAGAGTAGTAGACAAACAGATAAATAAGGGTTGCTTTAGTAGTGTCATGTTTACAGAATCGAAATCTAGAATAACTAGAAGAAAGCTTACCAAGATTTCGATCAAAAAACTGGTTTAATAAGGGTGGAGCAGAAGGGCGGGATTCTTTAACACAGTGGCATAGGAAGCAGGTTGTCGGGCCGGTTCTCACTGTCGATGTCGCCCATAAACTGCGTAATTGCGCCCGCGCATGCATTGGGCGCGGTTCAAATTATCGCTTGTATACTTGACACCGGATTTTTTTCAAGACTCGTTTGTTGTGCTTTGGTGAAATTGTTGTCAGTAAACATGATCAGATTAAATAATTTAAATGTAGGCGTAGTTTTCTGTCACATAAAAAGGAAAGTTTTATGAGGGCTAATAGGAAAAGGTACATTTGAGAAATTAACGGGAAGTCATCAATGACGAGATGAAAAAAGATAAAGTAGATATAACTTGAATTTCCTGACAGTGCAACTGTCTGTATTGAACAGACACTTTTAGATTACTCTAAGCTTATCTTAATTACAACGAAAGCTGGGAAAATTGGTCGCTTTGCGGATCGTAGCACGGACTACATTATTGTGCGCCCGCGCCGCCTACGATCGCATCAGAGCCATCAGATCGCGGTATTGTTTCAACTCACAGCTCTAAAGTAGGACTTATCTTTTCTTTTTCTTGGGAAATGAATCCGTTTACAAACACGGATAAAAACTAGAACTACATTGCTTTAACTCGGAAATTAACCCACTGGCTGATGAGTGATGACTACGGCGTAGTACTTAGATACTTCGAACTTGTTTGTATGTGTCCGGTCTATTTCGGGGCTTTCATGAAGAAAGTTTCTCGATTTGGCTCATCGTTTGAGAAATAATTAATGCGGATTTTTATTTATTTACATGTAATCTAATTTTGCTAAGGAACAATGTTGGCGTTGTAATTTGTAGGTGTACCTACCTACATTTATTTGTAACTAAGGTTGACGTAATTTGTTATTTTTGTCATGGCAAGAGACTTTTAAAGAATGCGGTTGTGTGAATGAACCGTGCGGTCAGCTTTCCATCGATTGTTTTGATTGATTTTACAACGTTGCCCGAGGTGCTTGGAGCGACCCACTATCTTGTTATAAACTATTTAGGCGTAGGTCTACGTATGAATATTAAAAATGTCGATGCATATAAATTATGTGTCGATTTTATAGGCAATTTATAATATGCTTAAGTTATCAATGTTAATCAATAATAATGGGATGTAAATTGCATCTCATGGACCGTTAGTATTAGCAGTCCATAGTTTAATAGGCCAGTTCTTCGATGAGTATTTACTTGACTTCACAAACTTGACAGATTGGATTGGAACTAGACGTTATTTTTGTAAATTCGATTATTAGTTAGTAACAAAATAACTTTATTGGAACGGAGGGAAATCAAAACATAATGAAGCACAAACCTTAAAAATTGCTAAATCAAAAAGAAAATAAACAAAACCAAAAAGTAGAAAAGAAAAGACAAATGAAGATATCTGCAGGTGGACCGGACCACAAATCATAGAGTGACCGGCATTCGCATATTTTAAATGTCAACTTTTCATACAACTCAAAAATCGACGATGATGTATGAAATGGCGGAAAAACTTATTTTTGTGTTTTAAAAAGTTACATACCAGTAGTTATTAAATCTTTTGTTAACGTGTATACAAAAATGCGTAATGCGGATTTGTTAGCTATGTACTTATAGTCATACCTACCTATCTACGTATTTAGTCTACAAATGAACGATTCTAGACATGACTACATTTAAAAGTAATCCTAAGTTTCTATACATTTCATCATGAAAATAGCAAATTCGAGAGGTAGACCAGAAATTATTTGGTCAATTAATATAGCAAATTGCGACGGATTTTTTTTTTCTTTGTAAATAGAAAACTAATTGTAATAAAACGTAGCATGACAAATGAGGTAATAAATCAGCAACCATACCTACTACAGAGTGAACGTAAATGAACCGATAGCGCCCCTATAAACTGACTATCTCCACGCGGTGGCCTGCGCCCGCGTCTGTCGCTACAGGGAAATTCTGCCGATTTCACTTTTGTTTCACTCTCAATTGTTCTATCTGTGACACTTTGTTAAACACGAAAATCACTGAATTAGCGATAAGTGGATAAGCTTTAGCTACAATAAGCTATTCTCGGTGTATGACTCTTGTAAATTGAAATATATTAAGTAACTTCATGATTTGAAAACTCGATTCTGTAATCATTATTAGGGAATGTTTATTTGTCCAGTATTTTATGTTATATCTTATATATCACACTATTTGACACGGCAATCCTTAGATTGTAAATCTATCCTAAAACATCATATCAGCTAAATGTGATCTTTGCTACTTGAAAGTTGCAGTACAGTATCGGCAACTCCGAAAGGAAACACTGTATTGACTTTGAGATATATATGTATTGTAAGTACTTTGTATATTGTATATAGTGTTAAACAGTACATCAGGTTGTTGAAAATAATATTTCACATTTCTATATAATAAAAATAATATATAATTGTAACACACTAAGTGGTTCCGGTTGTAAATAACGTAAGAAGCTATTGTTTCAAAAATTTCTCAAAAAGAAACGGAAAGTACTAATTAGACTCACATTGTGGACATCCGACGTACGTGTGTGTGTGAATTTTTATGAATAATTTAAATGTTGGATTAGAGAAAGTATCTCAAATTATTTTGCTCCAATTATGATGTGATGTTTGATGTTACGCCAAATGAGTTTGAGACGGCGGATACTGCGCCGCCGCGCCGGCCGCGGCGCAGCTGACGTCTAGTTAGATTTGAACCAAACGATACGGATGGTCGTAGAATAATGTTTTAGTGACATGTCAATCGAAACCTATAAGAATATACTGCAGTGCACAATTCATATCTTTAAATAGCAAATGGCTAAATAAATATTTTCTGAAACGAAATATCTAACCCTTGCTTGTTTAGGAGTCCGAACAATGTATGTCCTAGAATATTTCCCTATATTTGGTCCTAAACTTTGCCCTTTGCCATTTGAATCTATATTTTTGTTAATCCCGCCTAAACGGGTCCTAACCGGATTAATTCAGTTTCAAGTAGGTAGTTTTAACTATTTAACTTTTGTACGATTTGATTACCATTGGATCATTGATAAGTTATTCCGGAAGCTCCCGAGCGCGCTGCATACAAACAAAGTTCCGTTCTATTTTCAATAAAAGTCAATGATTTAAAATCTGGAAGCCAATATTTGTACTTTACATTTGTAATACAACCGTTAAAATTGTAGTGTTTCAATGCTAGGATTTAAGACAGAAAACTTTGAGCCATAACTTTAATGCTAAGTATATATTTTTTGATAAATATAAAGCACAGATATTGGTTTCTAGATTGTGTTAAAACATTTTTTTTTACTTTAATTACTAAATGTTCAAACTAGGACGGAACTTCGCGCTTCGTTTTGTACGGAGCGCCCGCCGTAAGAATTATCCGATCCTCTTAATAGCACTAAATCGAGATTCAACGGTGATTGCACTAAGGTAGCTATTTCTTTCTAATGACAGATCAATAAACGGAACCGCTTAATCTGATACCAATTATCTTTGTTAAAATAATCTGTATATGATAAATACATATCAGTTTTATCGTTCCCAATAGTGAAGTTGTAGTCCAAATATAGATATGTACTTGTAAAGACTACTGACTATATACTAATATAGAATCTTAAGAATAAAAGGTAAGTATATAATTATACAGCATTCTTAAGAAAATAGTATTTGAGTCGAGTTTGCCAATGAAAAAAAAAATTTAAACGACCAAACTATTGACGAACTTTTCAATACGTACACAACACATATATCTACACAAAACATTAAAGGTTTCTTTTTCCCGACTGCGCGACGCAAAGGGAGGGTAATGTGTTTATTCGCCATCCATTCAATAAAGTTAGATACAAGACAGGGTTTGACATCTTGCCACTTTCCCAGATTTCACTTTTTTGTTATTTGGCCCAACAGGACGTCCTTTTTGGATACATGCCAAACAGTTGTAAAATTCAAAACTTGTGGCTATTGCATGTTGTAAGAAAATAAATATTATTTGTACACAGACTTACAGATTTATAATATTCAACATTATAGTTTTGTAGTTTTATACAGTCTTAACATGCTGACACTTTTTTAAAGGGATGATCAGACCATCAAATTGAACAACTTTCTCTATGGGATCAAAATCGAAATCGCGAAAAAAAAATCAATTCAATTCAATTGATTTCAACAACTTACACTAACAGTAAAAAATCTGCTGTCCCATACAAAACTGCAAACATACTTGAGCCAAATGTATGGGACAGCTGATTTTATTTCGCGTTTCCTTAGGTAGGAAACGTAGTGAAGGTTGTTGTTCAGTTTGATTCACCGTTTCAGTATTTGGTAGGTGGTCACTTACACCCGGTATATTGAACATTTGATAATTATGTTACTTTTTGAATGGGATAATTCTTTAGATATACATATATATACAAAGTGTTAATGAATTAACGCAAAACTAAAAAGTAGTTTGTTTAGAATCGAGAGCAGAATCGAATTATCGTGGTTTCAACATAGGTAATTTTTTTCAAAATATAAAATTGGTTTGTAAAATTTAAAATTTACTGAACCCGATGTCAACCCACCCAACGGGCATACTCACCCTACTTACTATCAAAACAAGATTATTAAAATGTATCCATGAATATGTTAGCGCTTTCATTCATTGCTGAAATGATAACAAATCATTTTTGCCTCAAAACTTAAAATGCGAATAACTTTAAATTTTAACTATCAAAATAATGAAATTATTGTTTCATTCTAATTATTTTGTTATAAATCAGTTGGGGTGTATGAGGTTTTGCGCTTATTCATTAACACGTTGTACATAGACCACATAAATACTAAATTACTAAACACGTAGCGACTCTTGCAGCTGTTCCGCAGCCGCGCATTGGCAAAATCATCTCAACCAAGATGGCAGCCATTTTAAAATATTTAATAGAATAGGTTTCTTAGGGAAAGTTGTTCAGTATCATGGGTACAATCAACCCTTAAAGTAATGTAACTGTTTACTTTAATACGCTTATAAGTGCGTTAAATATTTTGCTTCAGAGCTCGATTTAGGCTTGATCTAGCATGGCTCTATTTGAGCATGTCTGAACGAACCTTAGCGAAACCAGTTAGACGATTGAAGGGCCTGCTTGGCCGAACTAGTGCATTATTTATTACCTCGGAGATTTCTCGCGGCACAAGTCAGATTTCTCCACTTTCTTCTCTTACTTTACTAGTGTGTACTATACGTGTACATCGGATGTAACATGGACATTCTTTTTCATTCTAATGAATCACTAATTGATGGTTACGGAAATGTGTGTCTCAGCTTGGAATAATATTTTTACCTGCTTATAGGTATACAGGGTGAAATTGATATCATTAGCATCCCTTTAAACTAAAAGTCTACCCATCAAACTGACCAACTTTTACTATGGGACTGTTGCATACATTTGAGTCGAGTAGGCGTTGCAGTTTAGTATGCAACAGCTGGTTTTTTTTTGCTCCGATCGGTTTGCTTCCACAGTAAAAGTTGTTCAGTTTGATGGGTAGACTCTTAGTTTAAAAGGATGCTAATGATATCAATTTCACCCTGTATAAATTATGGCTTATGTTAAATACAGCTCCCTCACATTCTACTGCTGTTTTATCTATTAACACACTAGGTACTTGTAACTACACTATAAGTGTTTGTATTCCACCCGTACAAAAAGATTCGCCACTCTATAATAACTACTGAAAATGAATAGATACACACGGCGGCACATCAAGCTACGCAAAACCAAAATAAGCTGGCCGCGCGTAGTAGAGTATGTATTGACGTCGCGCGGCCAGCTTATGTTTGTTTTGCGTAGCTCGATGTGTCGCCGTGTGTACAGTCAAAGTTTATATGTTTACCAAAGGCAGACGTGGTCGTGTTAGTGTTAGTATTGTCTAAGCAGGCATAGACTCTGTGATATGACTTTGGAGAGATCGTAGAAAACTGACTACTATCTTTCTAAAGTCTAAAACGCCAAAAAAATCAACTGTTCCATACAAAGCTGCAAACCTATTCGACTCAAATGTAAGGGACAGCTGATATTTTTTTCGCGATTTCGATGTTGGTCCCATAGAGAATGTTGTTCAGTTTGATGATCTGATCTTCGTCTTAAAAAACTGTCAGCATATTAAGTTGGATCCTGTATACTGCAAACCTGCTCAACTCAAATGTATGGGACAACTAACTAGCCCAGTCATTTTACGGAGTTTTGTTAGGAGAGGTTCGAAGTAATTATTAATTGGAGTTTTAAACTGTAACCGGTATCATTTAGTGATAAAAATACTATCTGAAAACATATTTAAAAAAAAATCGCTACGCAACATAGAAATCAAAATTGTGAGTACTAGAAGGCTTTTAAATTAATAAAATTAATACCAATGCACTTATTTGAATTAGATTGAACAATATAAATTATTTTTGAGCAATAAAATAGGCATTGAAGTTTCAAAAATGAGGTTTTTATTAGAAAATATGAATGTATTTTTCAAAACCTTCTAATTAGACAAAAATATTTACACCATGTTTGAAGTATGTATAATGCCCTAAATATGTGCAAAAAAAATGACTATCAGGTTTTTTTTATAACGAGATAATAGCTAAATTTTAAATTTGGAACTGTTGCTGACGGGATTTTTTCTAAGCTCAAATTGGCTCTTAAATACTATACCGAAAAAAATATCAATTACTCATTAGTCCCGGCTCAAACCGTAAAGTGACTGGGCTGAACTTTTTTTTTCGCAGTTTCGATGTTACCATAAAGAAAGTTAATCAGTTTGATGGTCTGATCATCCCTTTACAAAACCGTCAGCATATTAAGAAGGACCCTGTATTGTATAGTGAAAATGAAAATGAAAAAGTATTTATTTTCTCTCTTCACAAAAGTTAAACAAATGCGACACATTAGGATAGGATAGAATGGTTTTTTAAACCTTTGTGCGAGACTGGTGCCCGAACTAGGAGTACCCTTCTGACGGATCACCAGTACCATGAAGACTACATTTTTACGCTTATATCTCCTGAAAACGGCACTAATGTGAAACACAAAGCAGCTACACAATAGCTAGACAAAATATGTTGAAGTACGTACTTATTTTTACGTAAAGTAAGTTAGGTATGCCTTGAAAATAATTTTAAATATAAAACACAATAGTAACACGACTAGTCATAAAAGTAATTGCCTCTACAAAGTGCTTTCACTTTCTTGTTTCCGTCAGTCTAGGCAGCGACACGGGAAGGCTTATCGCAAAAATAGCTCATTGTCTGCAAGCAAACCCCATTGTTCACAAGGACGATTTCACCGGTTATAACCATAATGAATGAGATAGTTTGTTATAGCGTTATTGTGACATCACTATTCAAAAGATTACACGGTGTACTTATATCGTTGGAAATTATCTATTCTCAATCCGCCGCGTAGCCTCAGCAATGTTCTCTATGCCGAGGTCCGTACCTATTCAGGGTGCCTATAGGTTGTTTGCTTATATCTTTGACTACTTGTTGTTGACTAGTTACGCGTGATATTCTACTAACAAATATTTCTGACACATTTTGCGGGGGGCGAGGTAACACGAAATCCGCAACTTTGGATTTTATTCCTTCAGATTACTTTAGATTCTAATTTTGAACGTGAAAAATCATGAAAAGAAGTCTCGTGTGAACCCCAAACGTTCTAAGTTTGAAATTATTATTTCGCAATTATAGGCTGTCTCGTTGAGTGATAAGGTATAAAATTGAATGTAAATGTACATGATCAATTAATCTTATACTGTGGCAGAGGGGAAATACTACCGCAAGGCCAGTCCTTATAATGAATAATCAAAGGCTTAAATTCATTCTCGGTTCGGTAGACCCTTCGTGGTTCTTCCAATAGTCCGCAATAATAATAAGCTGGCTTTCAGGCTGCTGCCATTAATTGCAAAAGACAAAAAATGTTCGTGAATGCAACTTCGGTGCAACTGAGTTCAATGCGTAATTCCAAAACACGTTTCGTCTAATCATCTCTTCACTTCACCAATCTCTCTCACTATTTATATTTGATACACCCACTTGGACGAATTACACCCAACGACATTTTGCTGAGTAAACACTGCAGCCCCAATTAACTTTTTTGTTAAAAATGTCATATTATTTTGATTAAGAGTTTTGGATAGAGAATATAATATTTCGCTCAAATATCATTAGATTTTAATTTGTTTCGATTATAATTAAATACGTAGTGCATCCAGTGGAAGCAGAGACCACCGCGTGTGCTACGATTGAATGTGACTTTGACTGACAGATTTACTTGCTAGAGGAGGCATTTTGACTGTCTAGAAAAAAAGTGTTACTTTTTACTGCTTTATTTAAACATTTTGACGTGAAAACGTCTTATAACTTGAAATGTACCTATGGGAACCGTTACAAGAGGTTGGCCTCTGATTCTTTAAAATATGAAATTATAATAGATATCGAAAGGCTAGTAGAATCTATGGATAATGTCAGTCGGACCCTAGAAGACGTACCTAGTCCTTGTGAGTGGAAAGGGAGTGGGGTGAACATTATAGATCGATTCCTCTTTGAATCTGTCAATCCGTCGAAAAATATGTTATACCAGTCAGTTCATCCCAGGAAGCTGGCAGGTAGTCTATACCGAAAATCTTTGGTCCATCCCTTAATATGACGTGAAGTCAAGGTGGTTTTCAATGAAATTATAACACTAATAGTTACTAGAATATAATGTGGACTTAACTTGGGGTCCACAGCGTGAACATAATAATTATAATGAAAAAATTTCTTCCGAGTTCCCCTGTAGTTCCCACGACCAGTCAGCTATTCAGACAGTAACAGAGCCATAAAATTTTTTCGTCTATTAACCATGCTCATGCTGCCTCGAAAAAAGGAGAAGTCTAAAAAGTCGCCTTTAAATTGAATAACTAAACGAGATTTTCATCGAGAATTCATCTCCTTGGTATTTTATGTCATAAACAACTGGCCAGAAAGCTTGAAAAAAAATTGTTGTCATCGCTATAAAAGAAAATAAAAATATATTTCAATTTCTTTTAAATTTTTATGGTATTCACTGGCCAGTCTTTTATGCATACCTACATATAAAAACTCCTTGATTTCGGTGAAAAAATATATAACGTTTCGCTTTGGAGCCTGCTTTGGAGGATCGAGGATCAAGAGTTATAGAATTGGAATAATGGAGGTACTTTGGTTTAGGTGTTTGATTACTTTCTCTATTTACTTGTTATATAACAGCTACATAGTGGTTATACATATAAACAAAGTATATTAAGTTTATGATATCAACATTATTAAGAAACAATATTTTCCTCTGTTGCAGGTCAACGCGATTTGGATTACACACAAATTTATGTCACCAAGATAATATCGTTCGTGTGAAAAGGTAATTACATTTCTTTGACAATTCGCTTATTAACATATAATCAAAATAGAAGAGCCCTTAAGAGTATGGATATATGGTGTAAACTGAAATGTGTTATATATACTTTAATTTAAGAGATGTTTCAGACCATCAAACTGAATAATTTGTACTTCGGGACCAACTTTTAAATCGCAAAAAACATTGTTATTCCATAGAAAATGTCAAAGGCTACTTGACCAAAATGCACGAAACAGCAATTTCAAAGTTGGTCTAGTAGTGAAAGTTGTTTAGTTTGATCGTCTGAAACATCCTCTAAAGTATGTAACGCTTTTAAGTTAAGGTACAAACACCCTTTATAGCTAATAAAAACTCTTCGGCCGCAACTAACACGTAGCTAAAAATAATTATTTCCATGATTTATTTACAAGTATGTAGGTAATCATTACGTTACGCGATTAAAAATAACTCAATTATATTTTTTTCAATCGTTGTGCAACTTTAGGTCGTTAAGAGACGGATGCGCATGTTAGACCCGTATAGCCGATGCTCTCGATCATTTGCCGCCGAAATGTATCGACTTTCTCTCGACAATTATCTGCATTATTATGCGATCGTTAATCGTGTTACGCAATACAACTGTAAGCCAATTTCGTACGAACGCGTGCTAGTGAAAGTTACAGGACCATGACTTTAAAGTTAAAGCTTTTATGTTGGAAAATTGTTTTTCTAATTCCGTATCTTTGGGTAAACAATTGGCTATTTAGATCTTTGACTATTTATTATAGGGACTACCTTGCGGTAGCATTTCCCCTCTGCCACGGTATACGAACAATTGATCATGTGCATTTACACTCAATTTTATACCTTATCACTAAACGAGACAGCCTATAATTGCGAAATAATAACTTTAAACTTAGAACGTGGGGTTCACACGAGACTACTTATCATGATTTTTAACAATCAAAATACTCTGTGTACTCTATGTTATTATTTTTGTATCCTGCTCTGTACTGTATTTATGTGTTTGGTGTAAATGTGGTATATTTCATTCATTCAAATTTAGAATCTAAAGCTATGGGGAATAAAAACCAAAGTTGCGGATTTCATGTTACCCGCAAAAAGTGGCAGAAATGTTTGTTAGTAGAATTACACGCGTAACTAGTCCTTATAATATAAGTAGTCAAAGGTTTAGATAGAGTATACTATTCTAATTTTAAAATTGTGGTCAAGTGTTGATGAATTTTGCCAATGTCAAGTTTAAATAGCAAAAGTGCTTGACGTTTTGAGGTTATAAATATTTGGTTACTTCCAGGGTTATTTTTCGTAAAAAAACACTACCTTGAGCCACTACAAATTTAGAGCTTAGTTATAGGTTGGGGAAGAACAACCGACACTCGGCCGCCTAATTACAGACCTACCACACCTCCTTAGATAAATAAAGAGCTGTCAATTACAATACCCTAACCACAATATAAGAAAGAGTATCTCCCTAACTACAATTTTCTTTATCAATAAGGCATCTTCAGGAAGGTGGCATAGGAATCCATGGGCATCTCTAAATAAAACCATAAACTATGACGAAACATGATTCATTGTCCAAAAATACCATAAAGTGAAAGTCGTGCCTCTAATATTAGATCATCAAGGTTCAAATATCGGAGTCATCATCCTTAAATCGGCATCCGCTTTGTGGTTGTTTCGAAACGACTGCAGGCGTGCGACCGACTTCGGCTGAACTGCCGCGCGGCATCGGCAGACGCAAGCGCATCAATTATCTCACGGTGTTGCCAGTGTTGCGCAATCGGGAGCGACGGACGGACGGACGCCCTCGTCCTTGAGCCAGTAACTTTCTCTTCCGCTGCGCGTGCCATGCCCTGTCCGCATCCTACCGAAACATTCGTCTTCACGTTTATAGTTAATATGTCCGCTGGCGTGAAGATTTCTTTAAACGATAAATCTTTAATGTCTTCCACTTCCACATTAATGTCATCATGCGACATGTTATGCTTTTACACAAACAAATTATACGTTCTCAGTTATCGTGACGGCAACTAACGTTATTATAATGCAGGGAACTTGTGAATACTTACATTCAATTTCCATATTGAACGGAGTCTATCGGCCGTATTAACATGTTATAGTAGACAGGAATGCGCTACCGGCTACCGGTATTTAGACTAGCAGTGGGTCAGGTGCATTTATTTATCTCAGTGACACACTTATATTTAGAACACTATACATTAATGAAAAAAATTATAAAATCTTATCTTTTTTGTCTATAGAGCTAAATGTTTTCTATTTCAAAATCAAAGGTGTAGTTTTGCTTCTCACAATGATGTGAGACAATTCATACTCAAACAAGCAGATTTACTTACCTATTAGTTTCACTGAAGCTATATAGGTGGGTGTCTAGATACAGTTGTTATGCGATATCAGGTATCAGAGTTACATTTATGTCTAGCAACAAGTCTGATATAGGAGCGAGTCGTGTTTTCTCCGGTCGGAAGTTCCGGCTGCGCGAGAATGGAAATATTGGGAGGAGACGAGAGCGGGTGATCTGGAACCGGACCGCCTCTCACCCACTTTTCTCTCGGCGTGAAAACTAACAATTCAAGATTTGATGCCTACGATCTGAAAGTAATTGAAGGTACTTAGGTCTTAGTGACTAGACGCAATAACTAGATTTACTGTAATAAACTGGGTACTAAGAATAAATCTCTGTTTAACAATATATTCCATGGCAATAACGGAGTTGAAGTAGTCGATGCCGTGGCTGAAATCGGTCAGGAGCAATACACACCATACTTAGATAAGTCCTTGAGAGTTGGGGTCCTAGATAAGTCCGTGTATAGTCCATACAATAAACCCACTACCTAAAATCACATTCGTTCTGGTCCGTCAGAAACTTTCCAATTATGTTTAAAGTTTTAAATGACGTTCCAGTATTCGAGCGTTAGTCTTTAGGTTTTATGATTTGTAGTCGAAACAAATGAAATAGGTAGACTATTTGGAATCGATATAAGGCAGTACTAGCAGTTTGGTAACTACCATCTTTTTAAAGTATGCTTGAATGGGATTAGAAAAAAAAACGCCGGGTGTACAATGGCAATTATTTCACGAAAAAATGGGCATAATCTCTACATAGACGCCAGTACAATCGCCCTACATAGCCAGAGCGAGTAAAAGAAGATCAGAAAGTCTCCACTCGTATATTATGTCCCCACGACACCATTCAGGTGGTGTGGCGCCGATATACTTGTAGAGACAACCCGAACCGCCCCGGGATGCAAATAAGGCAATTTTCTCGGAAAACCGGGCCAATTTCTACAAGATACGGAAGCTCAGACTGACATCGGCGCGTGATTGCAACCGCGTTAATTTAATGGCAAATGCCGGTCAGTTCAGTTCATTCCTGGGCTGAATGATCGCCTAGACTGATCAATTATGCTAATCAAGGGAAAGGTCCAGTATTTATAGGTTTACGTCGTAAAATCAACTAACTATTACTAAATGACATAACAACGTTTTCTAATTTGATTCGATTTCCCGACGAACATATTATATCTAAGTTTTGAGTAAAATGTAGGTTATATCCTTTTCAGATTTTTCTGTTTCTCTTAACTGTGTATAGAAAGTGTTGTTTCATAAATTGTTCCGACTCCTTTAAGCAAACAGTTTTGAACTTGTTTGTCAGCTTTTCCATTGTTAGTTTACCGGCGTTTCTCTTCCGATCCAAGGTTGTCCAAGTTCATTATAATCAATCTACAATGTCATATCCGTGTTTTAAAAGGAAAATAGGTCTATTCAATCAATCAAACAAATATACTTTATTCAACTACTACTACTACTTTTTTACTTTTTTGTCTATTGTAATTTAGCTAGTACATTTTTAGCTCCTTATACTTTTTTCATCTAGATTCGTTCAATTAATCAATCGAATAAGCTCATATCAACCCACGGCTAGGCATGGGCCTCCTTTTTATGGCACCACTCCTCACGGTCCTGTGCCAATCTGATCCATCTCTGACCCGCAATTCTTATAATGTCGTCTGACCAACGCATCGGTGGTCTGCCCACTGACCCAATTTCAATTTCTTTTAGTATTAAATAGATCACATAATTCATCTGTCGTACCTAATTATCAGATCAAAATGTGCTACTTTTTATCTTGACGTGATATTTTGACCTTAGCTTCATGCTTTTGTAGGTGGTTTTTTTGTGGCCGAATATAACACATTCTCTACCTGCTCGTATCGTAGGTGGTCTGTGGTTTTGTTAAGATTTAAGGCTGGACCACACAGAATGCAGCTGCAGAACGGGTGCAGGCCGGCAGTAGTTGTAAACTATGGAATTATATGCGAGGTGTCACATTGTGGCTACCGTTCCGCAGCTGTTCCATAGCCGCGCCGGACTGCATCTAGTGTGACACCGCTCGCATATGATTCCATAGTTTACAAGTACTGCCGGCCTGCACCCGTTCTGCAGCTTCACTCCGTGTGGCCCAGTCTTTAACGTCGGTATACTTATCGTCTCTCATATCTCTAATATCTAATATCAATCATTTCTAATAGGTAACTTCTACATCTAACCAACAAAATAATTATGTTCATACAACATTTAAAAAATCAATCACTTGATTAATGAGCCATGTATGCAGTTTTTTAAATCCTGTGTAGTGATCTATGCAAATCGTAAAAATTCAAGTCTAACCACATTATTTTACATCTCCACAACACAAGACCGGCTAATACTCGGAACTCTATTGAAATTAACCCAATTCACAGATGACCAGTTTCACGAATCATTAACCCATTGACTGATATTAATTGTGACAAGTTATTTGAAACGATACAGTAGCAAATATTTTAATCCAGTCCATTACAAGTTGACATGACAGCTCGATGTGAGATCTTAAAACACGTCTCAGGTGTGAAAGTAGATTTTTAATCACGTTTACGGGTTGGGTAAAGACTAAGTATTTTTATATTCGATTGGTATCATTTATTCTAACTGATTCGTGTTAAACAACATTGACATGTGCGTAAAACAAAAGTGGAAAGGGAAAGCTGACTCGGAATAGGCTGAAATGGTTTTAGAATGCACATTCTTAGAACGTTTTTCCTCTGGTTGAATGGTCAACTAGAGAGGGAAAATGTTCAAAGAAGTTAAACTTTTTTATCTCATTGGCCACGAGGTTTATTACGAGGAACATCAACGCTATAACCTTCCTTATTTTAATACATCTTCTTTTTATTATCTTATCAGTAATTTTTAAAACTCAAGCCTCTAATGATCTTGTTAAACGTGTAGTATACGAAAATCGTTATATTATTGTATTCGTCAAAAAAAATTAAAAGTATGATTCCTTACCCCTAAAACCAGTGTTGCTCCAGGTAAGTTTGTGAGTTAGTCTGTCCGCGGATTCCAAATACTCAAACCGAGGATAATTCCAGAAATTCACGACAGAATCTATAGAGCTATCTTATCTTATTGTGTGAGCGGTCAAGCCAAGCAATACTTCGACCCAATAGGATCTTTTATGTTGTAATTTACAGCTAGGTATGATGAGTTAATCGAGGAACAAATGTATTTTCGCAAATAAAATTATGTCTTTGAAATCCGCATGTAAATTATTCTCTCTAACACCTAGATACTCTCTTTGTCCTGGCTTTGCTGAGAGAAATCTATTCAGAGATAAGCTCATAAATCCGTCTTTGACTATGTGTTTACAGTAAATAATACCTAAATCCTCACCACATGTTTAATATGTACCGAAATATTTTACTAAAGTGTTCGATTTCTACCAAGTTGAAAGATGGTAACAAAGGTTGCGTAACAAATTAAAAGATCAGCTAATTGAATCAAAGCGACGCCCTCCTGTATTTATAAATATACATTATGGGTTTGCGCACTCTTAAGGTATCTTAACAGTATACACCAGATTGAGCTTAAGAGAGTGTGAGGTCTAGAGATCTGATTATTAATTTGGGCCCAAGAGTCCACATGCCGCACCGCGCCGCTACCACCGGCACCGATGACGACTCCGCTAACGAAAGTTACCGAATTTTGTGCACCTCCAATGCCAACAAGTGCTCCAAAGAAAGTAAGCCCAGCTTCCTCGACAAACCATCTCTAATACCTTCTTCTCTCTCTACCAACTTCAAAATCAGCATACACAAAAGAGACAACGTGTGCTTAAAAGAGAAAGTGGGCCACGTTATATTCTCGGTACCATTAACACGGGCATTGAACGTAAACGTCAACGGGTAGTATCTTGGAGGTTCTGCGAACTGCGTTAAACTAATTTCGGTGCTATTCCTGTGTAGTTGAGGTGTATTTTCGTTTGCGTTAGTTCCAATGGCGAAGCCTGGGATGTTTGCTATTGATACAGAGATGCAGAATTCGGAGAGCAACGAACTGCGGACGGTGAAAGTGTTGCGTGGCGTAACCTTGAGCCCACGTCGCTCCTCATCGAATCACCTAATAGATACGTCACTCTTGTGTGATAACCTGATAAACAATCAATATACAAGTGAACATTGACTGTTAAGTTCTTATATTTATTATAAGGTATTATTTGTATTTTTACAGTATTGTTTTAAAATGTAAAGAATTTGTTTCCTAATACAGCCGATGTATGGCCGTTTTAATCAAGCCAGGCATGTTGAAGCGGCTTAAAAATACGCTGACGGCCATCCGGGGCCATCGTCGATAGTGTCGATCATAGAGAAGGCCTATTAACACAGTATTACTACAGGGTGAAATTGATATCATTAGCATCCTTTTAAAATAAGAGTCTACTCATCAAACTGAACAAGTTTTAGTATGGGCGCAAACCGATCGGAGCAAAAAAATAATCAGCTGTTCCATACTAAACTGCAATGCCTACTCGACTCAAGTGTATGCAACAGCTGATTATTTTTTTGTTTCGATCTGTTTGCTCCCATAGTGAAAGTTGTTCAGTTTGATGGGTAGACTCTTAGTTAAAAAGGATGCTAATGATATCAATTTCACCCAGTATAAGCCTCACAGTATGGCAACGGTCTTGATGGCGGGCGATGCCGCCCGGCGCCGCGCCCGTGTACTTACGCTGTCATGCGCAGATAAGCAAGGCAATCCCGACACCTTCATACAGATCTCATAATGCGACCCCCGCGCCCCGCCACCCTTACTTCCACCCA
The DNA here is from genome assembly GCA_927399405.1 of Agonopterix arenella. Classification (NCBI taxonomy): domain Eukaryota; kingdom Metazoa; phylum Arthropoda; class Insecta; order Lepidoptera; family Depressariidae; genus Agonopterix; species Agonopterix arenella. The sequence goes on along the minus strand of OV656691.1, from coordinate 14,045,174 downwards.
CACTTCCTTGCAGGGAAGCTGCAAGCCCCCTCCGTTGCTCTGCGCAAGTACATCCGTTGCCGTGCTGTAAGGACTATACAGTTATGCTGTGCTAATAACAGGGTTAAGGATGATACGAATCATTTTAAAATATTCGTGCCATGAACGGTTTTTAAATATTTCGTCAAGGCCCAACCAGGGTACAGAAACGTGACGTGAAATATAAACAAATTTGGCACAGTCGGGACAGGAATTTAGCGTTTGGAGATCAATCGGCCATACGCTTTACGATTACCGATTAGATTAATACTTTACAAATCCACTTTGACCTAAAGTAAACAAATAGAGTACGAGAAACATTATAAATGTCAATAACATACTCTCTCTTCCTGGCTGTGGCTAGTTGATATGAAGTTATCGGGTCTGCCTTCCACATTGTTTTCTCTCCACTTCACTCTATTCCTGACGTCATCTTCTGAGGCATTGGAAATCTCAATAACATACACAATTCTCGCAAATAAAAAAGTCTTTCTTCCATTTGTTTGCAAATTGTATACTGGGGAATTTTAACAAACCTACGATTACGCGTTTTAGTTTCAAAGAAAATAAAATGGCATCAGTAAAATGATATCGAACTACTTTTTAGCTCCATGACAGATTCATCACAGTGGATCACTCCCCTGCATGGGAACACTCGACAATAGCGAACTATAATGAATGCGCTAGACTAGATCATTGACCCAATGAGTGAAAATTGCCACACAATAAAAATAACGACGACTTTTTCATTAGAAATGAAAGCTAGTAAAACATATACAATGGCTCCACGTTGTCTCAGATTAATTCATGTATTAATGAAGCGCTGCATGTTAGCATCGCGCCTTTTCTTGGAAACGCTTGAATAGAGTCCGATTATTTATCCGTTTTTACGTTTTCAGAACAATGATTCGAGAGAAATCTTCTATAGAATGTTTGTTACAAATGCGAGTACATCTTAATTACATTAAACTATTTTAACATAATCAAGGGCGTGTCTGGGACCTGAGTTTTGCTATGAACAACGCGTTCACTTTCTAACGCTTACGTGTGAAGAATAATGAAGAAGAGAAGTTAAACCTTTTGGGGCATTCCCATTCATTAATTAAGAAAAACTTTCTGCTCGTTACTGGCTAATTAAAAGTCGCTGCACTGGAGCTCAGTCGTTAATCAGAGCCGAAAGTGACTTAGCAAACATCGCAGCATGTAATGTGTGCCACAAGTACGCTCAGCAACTTTGAAGCAGACAGACAATTGCAGTTCCCTTTTCAAAAATCAATTTTCCATTGTGACGCTGTAGGTAAAAGTACAGAATTAAGCGTTTTCCATTTCTCTTTAGCTTACCTATATTTGAGAACCTCGACAGTATTAAATTGAAAAGAAACTTAAGTTAGGCAGGTCTCGGTCGTTAGTGTTTCCAGTTAGTTAAAACTGATTTCCAATTAAGCATGGAAGTAGATTTGAATTAAATAGAGTGTCTCCGCAGTTTTGTTTCTAAGTGCTTTTATTTTATTTATCGTAGAATTTGCTTCCAACTAGACTCTAGTTAGAGCACTTGTGAGATATTCAAGAAGAGATAAAACCACTTACTGTGGTTAGGTTATATACCTATTATGTTTAGCGGCAAGCTATCCAGAATACAACCGCAATTATTTCTAGTTTTCGTGTCGAATTTTTTATTCCATTACCTAATAGATTTCTTTAAATACTTACGTACTACGTGTAGAGGTAGAGTACATTGAAATGACGGCTAAAAGGAGATGACTATTACAAATATAAATAAGACTTAAGGCTGGGCCACAAAGAGTGTAGCAACGAGCAAAAACTTTTCAAATTTTAACAGCCTAATTAGGTAACTTCAATTTTGTAGTATGCCTGCTGCACTGAAGGACACAAGTTCAAATCCCGCAAGGTGCAAACATTTGTATGGTCAATATGTACGAATAAATTGTACGTAAGTCATTTATGTTTGTACTATACTCAATTCAATTCAATTATAGTTTATTGCACACCAAAACGAAACATAACATTACACATTACATATACTCCAATTCTGGTGGCCACTTAAGATGCCGTTTTAGTTTGCGTTTGGAGCCTAGTTGAGTTGAGTTTAATACGGTCGTTAGATTCTGGTATATCGATTGGGACTAGGTAAACCATTGTCCAAGACATTGATGTATAAATACTCAATTCCCTACAATTCTGATACCTCACTGATCTCATTCCACCAATGCTTACATCAAAGGTCTTCATACCTGCAATTACGAGTTCAATTTGTATCGTGGTCCAGTTATAGGCAGAAGACAATAGGATGATGAGGTGTGGAGATATTGAGATAAGATAAACCGAGCACGCCGTCGGCGACGCCTCGGTAATTGCTTTACGTGACTCGGCGGCTTTCTCGCGGGCGCGTGCGCGTGCGCAGGGAACGAGATATTGAAATAGTTTAGTACCGGAATAAGTTCATTTTAGTAAATATGTTACAGTCGAATAAGAGTTATAGAGATATTGCTACCTGACTGATTGTGACCTAACGGCCCTAGGTTTCCCTATTAAGTACTATACCTAGAGATATTATAATTTTCTCTATACTGTCCTAAAAACGGAGTTTTATAATAGGACCTTTAATTTTAAGGAGATGCATAGACCAGATTATATATTGTTATTGTCGACTTTGTTTTCCTAGTAAACGTTGTTCAGTTTCAGTTTGGTGTTCAAAACACATTTGTTTGTTACACCCTATTATACAGGGTGTAACAAAACACTCTAGTAATACTTAAGGGGGTGCTTCAGACCATCAAACTGAACAACTGGATCCAACATCAATGATGACCCAATTATTTACATGTATCTCGATACGCACTACCGCACTACAGGTACAGGGTGAAATTGATCTCATTGTGTTCAGTCAGACTACTTAAGGTTTTCTCGAGTGCTATTAGCACTTTTACATATTTTTTTATACAAGAACTTTAAAGGGCTGTATCTTTTGAACCATAACATAATAGCTATACAGGGTGAAATTGATATTATTAGCATCCTTTTAAACTAAGAGTCTACCCATCAAACTGAACAACTTTTACTATGGGAGAAAATCGATCGGAACAAGTAAAAAATCAGCTGTTCCATACTAAAGTACAATGTCGACCCGCGAGTTCGCGACTCAAATGTATGCAACAGCTGATTTGTTTTTTGCTCGGATCTGTTTGCTCCCATATTAAAAGTTGTTCAGTTCGATGGGTAGACTCTTAGTTTAAAAGGATGCTAATGATATCAATTTCACCCTGTATATTTAAGAACACGCCTAGTTATTTCAATTATCTGAGCCATATTATAATTATTGGTGTAGAGTATAATTTTTTTCAATACTTATAAAATTAACTTGCAAATTAGCGCTAGCCAAGGCAGAAAACGAAAGTTTTAACACATTGACGACTCATGCTGCTTTTTGTTGATCATCTCGTGTGAAATCTTTGCATTACTTTTAACGTATTTTAATGCATGTTAATAATACCACGAGTTTGTTAGGTGAGGCTTGTATGTTAAACATACATACTGGTATATCTAATCTATATAATATACAGGATGAAATTGATATCATTAGCATCGTTTTAAACTAAGAGTCTACCCATCAAACTAAACAACTTTTACTACGGGAGCAAACGGATCGGAGCGAAAAATCTTGCATACATTTGGGTCGAGTAGGCATTGCAGTTTAGTATGGAACAGCTGATTTTGTTATGCTCCGATCGGTTTGCTCCCATAGTAAAAGTTTTTCAGTTTGATGGGTAGACTCTTAGTCTAAAAGGATGCTAATGATATCAATTTCACCCTGTATAAAATGAATCCCTGTTTCCCTTGGTCATGACATACTTTGGTGAATTGTTGTGTACATGTCAGGGAATGTTTATAAATAAAAAAACGGCCAAATGTGTGTCGGGAAATACTGATTCTGAGCCGGTACGAAGTTCGCAGCTAGTCTACTTATACAATTGATTTTTTGAGATATTACTTGAATTATTTTTCTTTTATAGAAACGAACCCTAAACCCGAAAATAAATGGTGTCATAATAGAAAGAGAAAAAATTAAATCTGTAACTAATATCACTTAAGGTACTTAGTTAATATTTTATTATAAGAGGAGTATCGGAAATAATAAAGTTTTTAATACTTATTGACATGAAATAATTAGGCATGTAGGTACTTTGTCAGACTTGTTGAATCATCATCATCATTGTCTTGCCCATTTCCCATTATTTGGGGTCGGGGCAATATGTCATCCTCTTCCATTCATCTCTCTTAGCCGTCGTTTCAACACTCACTCCTTTTTTACACATATCATCCTTCACACAATCCATCCATCTTTTCTTCGGCCTCCCTCTCCTACTACAGCCATCCACATTCATGTTGAATGAGGTAGAAAAAATATATAAAAATTTTTTTTTATGCTTTCTGGAAGAAATGGGTTTAATTTAATGTTGTTTCCATTTCTTTAGATACACTCACTAGTGTTTACACATTTTAATATGCTGACACTTTTTTGAGGGCATGATCAGACCATCAAAAAACTTTCTCAATGGGACCAACATTGAAATCGCGAAAAAAAAAACAGCTGTCCCATTCATTTGGCCCGAGTAGGTTTAGCAGTTTTGTATGGAAGAGCAGATTTTTTTTCGCGATTTCGATGATGGTGTCATAAAGAAAGTTGTTTAGTTTGACTGGCTGATCATCCTCTTAAAAAAAGTGTCAGCATATTAAAAATAGGACTCTATACCTTCAGGGTGTTACAAAAATACAAATCAACATTTAAGGGGGTGGTGAAGAGGACCAATATCGAAATCGCGAAAAAAAAATCGGATGTTCCAACATCATAATTATCATATCAGCCGATAGACGTCAACTGCTGGACATAGGCCTCCCCCAAAATGGGGAGATTTGCCATAATCGCCATGATGCGATACGTTTGCGATGTTCCATACTAAGCTAGAGATCTACTCGAGCTAAATTTATGGGACAAAAAAATTTATTATTATTTATTACGATTTTTTTTTCGCGATTTCGAAGTTGGTCCCATAGGGAAAGTTGTTCATTTTGATGGTCTCAACACCCCCCTTAAAAGTTTTAAATGTTTATTTTTATTTAAGTAACCCTTGTGTAGAAGTCTTATCCAAACATTTGCTTAATTCAACATTAATTAATCAATAATTATTATTATGTATTTAGTAATTTGGTACACAACTTCTGAAAAAATGGTGTACACATACACATTTCATTCTCCAAATGCTACAAAGAAAAAAACAAAAATACTAAAACGATGAATAAACATATAAGTAACGCGAAAAATTAGGAACAGCTTTCACTGCATATTGGCATTGATCAATGAGAGGTCATTATACAATTTGAAGGCTCTACCACTAACCTTGGGTAACGACCGACGTCTTCCACAACACGACTGATGAGTGTCTTGACAGAGTAGTCAAGGAATTTTAAGAGCAAATTAATGTTTTGCGAATTAGTCTCGAGGTATGTAGCACTAGATAGTCTTTTTTACACTGTGCTCGAGGCTGTGCTATTCGAAAGGGTACTTTTTGTAGGTGAATTTTGGTTGGAAGTAGTAATATCTTCTTTTTTTTAAAATAGAATATTATAGTAATTAGAACAGAAGAAAGTCAAAGAGATTTTGTAATGGTTTTTATGTGTTTAATCTTCAATGATCGGACAATTAGTAGACCTGTTTCGTTTCAGTTTAATTCAATACAATGTGTAGATTCATTAAGAGACTATAATGTGTCTTCATGCATGCTCGTCGATTTCGGGTACATCTGACCTGGAGTGCGATTTTTGAGTCTCATACGTTGAACTCAGCAGTTGAAAATGTGTGGAGATACACATCTTTCTACTGCTGATTTGACCAGAAATCAGCAGTACAAAGATGCGAATCTCCATAGTAATTTTAACATTTTCAACAGCTGAGTTCAAAGTATGAGTTTCAAAAATCGCACCCCTGGCCCTTTTTAAGCACGTCATCAATTTGGTCACTGTATGTATGTCTAGGTCGTCCTTTTCCAACATTAAGTGTAAATGTTGAACGCTTGAATTATACAGGGTGTTAGGGTAAACAGTTGCATTACTTTAAGGGGTGATTGTACCCATGATTCTAAACAACTATCGCTAAGAAACCTAAAGGAAATTCACAAAAAAAAATTGACTTTTCATACAAATGTTCGTTCAGCTGATTGTATTTAGTATGAAAAGTCGAAATGCCGTATTTTGTATCGATATAGTCGGAAACTTACACAATAGATCTACAGGGCACTCAAGGGTCACGCCACGCCTCGTAGCGTCGTAGTCGCTATTGCCTCGATTGCCTCGATTGCCTCCATACAGAAGACTTCAACGTATGCGCATACTTATAACGTAGCGTATTTCTGTCATCGTAGTACCTATTTTTAGGGAAACACAGCTCAGAAACTTATTACAAACTAAGCTTATTAAAATCCATTAACGAAATAATGAACATAGAGAAAAAGTTTAACTAACTTTCTGTTTAAATCATTGAGTAAGAATGGAAGTGAATATGATTTTGGTACAAATAAATATACATTTTAATTACAGGAAATAAAAATACAAGTACCGAATATTTTTTTTCAAACAAACAAACACACAAACAAACAAACAGACAGACAGAAAATCCAAAAATTGCTGATATGGAATCAGGGACACCTAAAAACCATATCGTAACATTTTTTTGTTTATAAGTTCCATGTACAGACACACTTTGTTACAGTTTTATAATAGTATAATAGATGGATCACTATCTCGCCCTTTGACTCATTGTTATTAAATTATTAATATGACATTTTGATCCATTAGACTTATTATATAATATATTTATTATTTATTGTTGGATATTTTGTATGTATATTTTTATATATACCTGAAATGTATTGTAAGCTATATATTTTATATCTTATTACACCGCCATAGCAAGTTTTTTTACTTAAGAGTTCGTCCATCCCATGGTTGTCTGGAAGAAATCGCTTTTAGTGATAAGACCGCCATTTGTACCCTTACGTTCTTTTTATTCGTTTTTGTTACTGTATAATATTTTGGTGTGCAAATAAAGAATATTTATGTTATGTTATAGATAGATACTGGTTTAAACGAGAAGCCACAGAAAGGCGTGCACTTTAACCACAGTAGCTATAGGTACAGATCCTTACTCATTTGTGATAAGGTTTACGTTTGAATGAACTTGTGGTTTAAATAATAAAGAACACACTTCGCTTCAAACTATCACGTAGGTACTTGGATACACTTAGAATTGGATTGGGTGACTCTCGTCCCACATTCGCGTTTCTTGTCTGAGGTGCTTAATTGAGCGCGGCCAGAACCCACTACACAGTCTATTATTATAATATCGCCGCAGATTACATGAAAATAGAAAATGCCCCAGGGCCAGCTTTCTTCCGACTAGAGCTAGCCTAGTTAAAGCCAGGTGGGTGCAGCCGCGGATAAAAAATACCAATCGTTTATCTCAACACGAAAGATATTAGCGAACCGATTTGTCTGTGGTTAATGACGCTAATTTGCGCAAACAGTCATTAGAAGCAGCCGGCATGGCATTCCGTCATCTCGGATCATTGTCGTCGTTTTATTTCCTAGCTAAGTATCAAATAATTGGCGCTGAATTTACAACTGTCCATAAAGAAATTAAATCATTACATTGCGCATGCAGTTTGTGTACAATTGTTATAGTCGTATATCTAACAGAGTGCACTAGTGTGTATTCTCGAATCGACAGATGAAACTTTCTAACCAGCGAGCGATCGAGTGTCTGGGGTGAAATCGAACCGAACAGACTGTCATGCTGCGCCCGCGCCGCCGCCGCTTATTGCGTGACGTTAGATATAATACATTATTTACATAATTCTCTACAAAAGGAAAACACCCAATCCCGTTTCACCTTAAAACTGTTAAATTTGAATTTTATAAGAAACGAGCGTTAACCCGCGACTTCGTCCGCACAAATTATACCAGATTTTAAGTCAGATTATAAGCTATCAAACAAAAAAAGTTTCATCAAAATCGGTTCAGTAGTTTTTGCGTGATACTCGTTCAAACAAACAAACAAACAAACAGACAGACAAAAAATCCAAAAATTTGTGAAATGGAATCAGGGACACCTAAAAACCATATCGTAACTTTTTTTTTGTTAATATCTTCAATGTACAGACAAACTTGCTGTTACAGTTTTATAATAGTATAGATGCTAAAATATAAAAGGATAATTTCCATTTCGTAGCTATTATATGTACTAAGTATTTGTATGTGTTCTTTGATCATACTCATTCGTTAGTTGTGAAACGACTACATTTTGTCACGTGGGCAATGTTTTTTCCTTAATAAGTGAACTTCGAACGAGAAAATGAATTGCTCTACTCTACCTACACACGATAAAATGCCTGTAATGAATTCATTGAAAACTTCGGAAAAAAATATCTCTACTCTCTACTCTAGTGAGAAGAGAGAGAGAGATATATATTGTAGAGTATGTAGACTGTGGTATAAATAACTGAAAATAGGAAATTTAAGATCAGAAACATTTATACAAACATTGCAAAGTTAGCCTTGAGATGACGTTATGTTATAAAACAAATTTTCCATCATATAATAATTATGCTAAGCTACAACTGTCGCATGATTACGTAAAATAATGAATAAACATCATTATGCCACATAACCAGCGATAAAACGCGACGTGTGCCTATCTAATTTCGGAGAAATTTCACTCTGAGTCGTTTATCACACTCTTCTTATGAGATTTTGAGACATTTCTCTTTCATGTTTTACCTTATATTTTCGTAACTAAATTGAGAGATTAAAAATTCTTATGTAACATTTACCAAAACAATATGTTACTGGTCCAGATTTCTTTTTGTAGTTTTTAGATTCATCCGCTTAATTTTATTAATAAGTAGTTTATTTTATATAAACATTTCAATCGGGATTAAAATATGTTCTAATTTATTAACTAGTTGTTTGGTAACATTGCTTGGTTAATTAATAATCATGATTAAAATAATTGCATTTTACTAGAAACATTAATAACGATAACGTAGCCTACATATCGCAAAGAAAGTAAAAATGCATCAATTGATAAACTGCAACAAGTTAAACACGACCTTGGGAAGGTGAAGGCCGCGCGCGGTTTCCTCTCGTCGCAACGGGAGCGGCGCGCGCGCAGAGAAAGATGCAGCCATAGCCGGTGCAGTTCCGGCGGTGCTGCACTCGGTCAGTGGGTCACCCGCGTCCCCACTGCGGTGGTGAGACGTGGGGGGGCTCGGCGCGGCGAGCAGCAGAGCGCGGGCACAGTCGTCGCCGCCATGTTAGCCGCGCCAGCGCCCGCGCCGCGCCACTAGCGCCCATGCCAAGCGCCGCCCGCGCGGGGCCCTAGGCTAGTGCTCAGCTGAACGTGTTTCGTTGGTTGCAGGGCGAAGCTGGACTGTGAATATGACGAGGACCAGGTTGCTGCTGGCGGTCGCAACGCTCCTGTTACAGGTTGGTTTTAACATTGTTTTATTTAGAATAACTTTAAAATTCTTCTTCAATATTCGGAAATCATTATTGATAGGAGTTATTATAAGATATGAAAAGATGAGTTACATAACTCATAGGGATGTTTTAGATTTAGAACATTAAACTGAATCACTTTTAATATGGAACCAATTTAGAAACTGCGAAAATAAATTTGCTGTTTCATACGTTTTCGTCGATTAGCTATTGACATTTTCTTTAAGTTTTCGCCATTTCAATATTGCTCCCATAGTAAACGTTGTTCAATTTGATGGCCCCCTGTAGGTATGTAACTCATTTAAGTTTACACCCTGTATTATGTATTTATCATTTGTCAGTAGATAGATACCAGTCCTCTTAATTGATAACAACAATGTTTTCCGCCCTGAAGGCTCATTATGTCCCAAGATTTAAAAACACAACACAGCATCATCACAATAGTCTTCCTCTCATCTACAGCCTTTGGAAAAATCGTTTCACATATTTCTGTCTACAAAAATGAAATATCAAAAGTTTCCCGAGTTTCGAGTTTCGAAAAATCCTAAAAGAGAATAATATGTTGAGATTGAGCAATCAAAAAACCTTCAGTTTATTTAATATATCTATAAAAATTTAAAAGTTTCGCTGCTAAAGCCTCTGGCTAACATGTTATTAAAGTATAATTACCTTCAAACAAGAGCGGCAAAAAGAAACGTAAAAGTAACGCATTAATAACCATCAAATAGCCGCCAGAAAAAATGTAAAAGCAACGCAACACTAGCAACCAATTGCAATCATCGTAGATTGTATGCGGACAGTACTGGACCACTGATCAATGATACCGTTCTCGATCTGATCTAACAGTCGGCTAACCGTCCCATGCATGTTGCAATAAACTGCACACTCATACTGAACGAAATGTAATGATAAAAAAAAGAAATTCTTTAAAAGCAAAGTAAAAGTTAAGTAAAACTCGAAACGCTTTCATACGTTCATACTTACGTGTAAAATATAACACAATGTTTAAATTATTCTGACAAAAAAAAAACTATAGTTAGGTATAATTAGATCGTTGCATCGGCATTTACATTCTACCTTCTAACTACTTAGCAGATTCTTTTCAGTCTTACGTCTAAATCTAAATTCGTACTAATAGACCAGTCATTTTACGGTTTGAGCCGGGACTAATTATTAATAGATTTTTCTTTTCGGTATAGTATTTAAGGGCTAATTTGAGCTCAGAAATATACCAAAATTAAAAAAAATATCACGTCAGTAACAGCCCCAAATTTTAAATTTAGCATTTATCTCGTTCTAAAAATTGATAAATTTTGATAATTTTTTTTGCAAGCTTTCAAGGTTTTACTATATACATGCTTATTATACATGCTTCAAACATGGTGTTAATATTTTTGTCTACTTAGAAGGCTTTGAAAAATACATTAGTATTTTCTATTAAATAATCTCATTTTTAAATTTCAATGGCTATTTTATTGCTCAAAAATAATTTATATTGTTAAATCTAATTAAAATGAGTGCATTGGTATTAATATTATTAATTTAAAAACCTTCTGGGAGATACAATTTTGATTTCTATGTTGCGTAGCGTATTTTTTTAAATATATTTTCACATAGTATTTTTGTCACTAAATGATACCGGTTACAGTTTAAAAGTCCAATTAATAATTACTTCGAACCTCTCCTAACAAAACTCCGTAAAATGACTGGGCTTGTTAGCTGTCCCATACATTTGAGTTGAGCAGGTTTGCAGTATACATGGTCCAACTTAATATGCTGACAGAATTATCTATTAAATATCTCATTTTTAAATTTCAATGGCTATTTTATTGCTCAAAAATAATTTATATTGTTAAATTTAATTAAAATATGTGCATTGGTATTAATATTATTAATTTAAAAACCTTCTGGGAGATACAATTTTGATTTCTATGTTGAATAGCGTATTTTTTAAAAATATATTTTCAGATGGTCTTTTTGTCACTAAATGGTGCCGGTTACAGTTTAAAACTGCAATTCATAATTACTCGCCACCCCTCCTAAAAAAATCCGTAAAATGACTGGGCTACAATTCTATTTAAATTAAAGTTTTAAAATTATTATTTTCTAAACCAGAGAATCAGTTCTAATCAGTTGCAGTTAGAATAGTGTTAGCTACACTTCTACTTGCAGGCATTGTAAGAATTTAAACCACCATGATTTAAAATCACACACACACTGCACACAATAAAACCGAAATTAAAATACTTTAGTAAGACAAAGAATCTCTTTACGGTAGTGGTTACTAGTAAATAACAGATATTTTGCACTTTATGATGCATAGAACAGTCGGCATCGGGCATGCGGCAATGCTTCTAGGAGCGCAGCGTACTTATTCAGCTTTTTCCGCTCGCGTTCTCTCCAAGTAGGCTAATGATTCCGTTAGCACATCAACAAAACAGCGGACCATTGGAAGCTAACTGTGTGCTGATCTACGTATATTTCATGTCCAAAGGAGAAATCGAAGCTTAAATATTTTATCGCCGTTTAATTGCAGTACACACCACAGGGTGTTACAGAAGTGGATGGTGGCTTATGTCATCAAACTGAACAACTTTCAGTATGGAGCTAATGCAGAAATCGCAGAAAAAAATTAGCTGTTCCATGAAAAACACTCAGCTGAAAGTTTTTTCGCGATTTCGTTGTAGGCTATGTAGTGAAATTTATTCATGGTGTACTCTAAACTACCCCTTTAAATATTACTACCCACTTCTATTATACCTTGTAGATACAACATAAAGCTATAATACGTAATTTGAAGGTCGTTTGGTTATGTTGCGGGACGGTCTTCGACAGCTCATTATATATCTTGATAAGAGATTTAACTTATTTAGTGTACATTTCCTGAAAATTTAATGCCTTTACATGTATTATGTGGCGAATTTGTCGTTTAGGGAACGTCACAAAACCAAAATTATTTAATTCTAGGTTACATTTGTGAGTGCTTCTTTTACACTGATATTGCAAGTAAATTTTTAGAATTCTGTGATGTACCTAAAGTTTTCTTTTAGAAATTAACATTTCGAAATGATTTTCGGTGATTTTGATCCATCTAAACTTTAGTGTTACCTAGGGGTGGCGTAAGAACTTCATCTAATAGTATAAAACAAAGTCTATATTTCTTTCTTTCTGTTGGTGCACTTACTTCTTTTAAACTACGCAATAAATTTTGATGTCATTTAGAAAATTTCTTCCGAAAGGTTTATGTACCTGTGGGGCAGGTTTATTTAAAATTGTCTTATTGATATCTCAACATTAAATAATTCCAATAAATGTTATCGAAACACTACATCGATAGTTAAATAGATTCTTCAATTAAAACTTATATCATACTTTAATAAAAAGAAATCGCAATAAGAGTAACAAGAGAAACAAATCATGTTTAAAGTAAGACGTAATTTACATAACACGCGCTTTACGGTGCTCTCTTACACTGAAAAGGAACGAATGCACGATTGACGCGCCGTGAGTCGTTGACCGCTAAACTACCAAAATACTTTTTACAAACTCACTTTCACTGCGGAAATTTCGCAGCTTTGTCAGAGAATGATGCAATCTCATCGAAACGATTTCATTTTTGGCATTGAAATCTGTTACAGCAGCGGATAGTAGAGAGTAAATAATAGTTTCGTCGCTAGTTACAGAACTCTTACGTAGTCGTAGTGACGATCGTGATAGATCGGACAGTCAGGTTGAACGATTAGGTGTTTGTTAAATAAGTGGGGACTTTACAGTGTTAACACATGCACATACACATACAGTGGCGTAGCGTGGGTTTATGCCCGGGGCACAGACCGATTTTGCCGCCCCCTATCTTTATAAGAAAACCTAAGCAAAGAATAAAGTAGCGAGCGAAGCGAGCTCGGAATTTCTTAGCACAGCTATTCGAGTTGTGGTCAGACATCTTTTAATTTATAAATGCAGGCAACATAAATTACTATTAGAGAGCGAAGCGAGCTCGACTTTTCTCCTAAACAGGAATCGGTTGGAGCCAGACCTTTTTAAGTACTTATATGTGCAAAGTAACCTAAGTAAACGCTGTGAACCTCGACGCTCGAGCGAAGCAAACTCGAAATTTTTAGCACCATCTTTAAGCCAGAACTCTTTAGGATTTTGTGTAGGTTTTCCTTACACACTGTATACGTCGCACTACTGCAGGGCATAATCCTACCCTCAGGAAGGGTGCATGGGCGGGCGTTAGTACACCACGCATATCCAGAGAATAAATAATAAATAGTAATAATATATTATATTCGAAATAACTTTTGGCTACTACGCCGCCCTATATTACTCTTTGACATTGCTACGCCGTAGTCATGTACAAAGGAGATTGCCCAAAGTTCTATGGAAGTCGGGCTAATCTTGCGTCTGGTCAATTTTTCGTCAAAAGACAGGGAATGTTCTAAGGATTATTGTAAAACGAAAATTGTTGAACTATTTGATGGGAAATTGGAATAATCCTAATTTATAAAAAGATAGGTTATAAAAACAAAAGCATCCATTCCTTAATTAGAATATTATTTTTAGCTTAGTTACTTCTTGTTACACACACGTACATATACTCAACACCGTAGTCCCTTTCGGGGTGGTCAAAAACATACTTCTTGTTATGCACAAAAAAACACTCACGACTAAGCCCATATAACAATGTAGCATAACAGATTTGATAGCGATACAATGTCCTATAGTCACTTGGGCATTCTCCTTTGTTTCAATGCTTCTCTATTAGCTGATCGCCAACACGCACCACAAACTCTTGTCAGTCTTAAACTCTAAAAGGTAATGTTAATATAGTTATTATTTTATTCTCCTAAACGTATTAAACGAATTTGAAATAGACCTAACCGAATAGACAACATAATATCAAAGCACGTAGGTATACTTTTGATATGTTACCTGATGCACTGGAGTAAATCTGAGAATAATATGTGTTTCTGGGCCTTCTGCTGACACTCTGTATGATCGAGATCTTAACGTAATCTCCCACAACCAAAGCAAACTTGTTGGTGTCCAAAATCTGGTGCAGGTATGACCTCAGGAGCTGAATGTGTTCGAATCACGAGTATAACATTAATTACAAAGAATACCTCCATCGGTTACCTCAGTGCCGCGACACTCAGAACAAAATCGTAATTGTATGAATTACACTAGATTGTATGGGCTCCAAAGATTTAATACCCTAGCTCTACACTAGCTTCATACTATTTTAGATTTCGAAGCTAGTTAGGTAGTGCCGACTTTTAAAACGTAGTGATTCCATTCTCTTTGGGTTACTTTGTATGGAGAGTGGCCTGTGAACCAATAGAGATGGGAGTATTGCATATTTGTTGGGTGACCTTACCTCATTACACATAGAAAGGCGCATCAAAATCGGCTCCGAGGATTTTGAGAAAATCATGTTTAATTTTACTATGAAATCCGCAACTTTGGATTTTATTCCCCATAACTTTAGATTCTAATTTTGAATGATAAAAATCATGAAAGTACTCTCGTGTGAAACCCAAACGTTCTAAGTTCAAAATTATTGTTTTGCAATTATAGGCTGTCTCGTTTAGTGATAAGGTATAAAATTGAAAGTAAATGCACATGATCAAATTGATCTTATACCGTGGCAGAGGGGAAATACTACCGCAAGGCTAGTTCTTATAATAAATAGTCAAAGTTCATAGGCCACTCACGCCCAGTCTCTTTTGCTTTTATTTTATATGAGACTGGGGGTTTAGTACAAAAGGATACAACTTAATCAACCTTAACGAAACCTTTACTCTTTACATGAGATTAACATAAAAGCTGTATTATAAAACTGATAGGTTTAAAATGTTTTTTCGAGACAACCGCGGCATTCAGTGGGATAAGGTACCTACATCTACAATCCTATAACAAAATTATCAAAAATGTGTTTCTTGAAGTCACCCTGTGTACAGAACGACCGCAACCCGAAAAATAATTCTTCAAAATCCGAAGTCAAGGGTGCAAAGTCGGATAGCAGCGAAAAGGGCGCGAAAACAATTAGCCAATAGCGGCAAGGGATTGAAGGCGGAACATCCTGATTGGTGAATATAATTTCGCGCGCTATTAAAAAGTCAATGCCTAAAACTAATGCTTTTTTTCGTTTGGCTATTTTTTTAGGGCGGCCAATCAATCAAACTTCAATAATTATAAAGAAATAAAGTTATGAACAAAATTTGTATGAAAAGTATATCTCTGACCTCAGTCCGAACGGAGATGACGGCTTGAAGTAAACGTAATGAATATATTATAAACTTCAAGCCTTTATATCTCTGTTCGGATCGAGTTTAGGGATATACATGTAATAACAAGTTTGTTTGTTACTTTATTCTGAACTAAAATATTCAAGTTTGGTTGATGGCCACGCCAAAAACAACAGCGCAAAATAAGCCGCCAACCTTCCATACAAAACCCGCATTGTCTTTTGTCAACGCGCAGGTACATCGGTAAGACTCATAAACCTGCGACTATTTCTTCTTTCTTCTCCATAATTCTTAAATATTTTTAGTTGTAAGTGACAGCTTGGCAAATACTGAAACGGCGAACTCAGACCATCAAACTGAACAACTTTCACTATGAAGCCTAACGCGAAAAAAATGTAGCTGTCCCATACAAAACTGCTGTACTCATCCGACTAAAATGTATGAGACAGCAATTTTTTTTTCGCGTTTCCTAATGTAGGCTCCATAGTTAAAGTTGTTCAGTTTGATGGTCTGAGTTCACCGTTTTAGTATTTGCTAGGCTGTCACTTACACCCTGTATTTGAATTACGAACTATATTAACAGCTTTTTAAAATAATTGAAGTTTTATTCACCAGCCAATAGATTTTCTCTTCATTCCTCAAGCCATAGCCGATGTGATGTCTTAATATGGACATATTAAAGTGTAAAACGACAACACAATCTCGCTAATTCGTGTTAGAAAGCAATTCGTCATAGAAAGTGTAAACGAGCGATCGCTTTCATTCGCCGAATGGATTTTTATAAATAAAGTTACAATAGTTTATTGGAGACCATTATGAACGTATAAATTGATCTGTTTAGTACAATAGGTGCTAAATACTTGATTGATTGTATTCTGCGCAGCTGTCGTCTATATAATATGGTAATTAAGAAGTAACTTACTTCTTACCATTTACAATGTGCACGCATTCAAGATAAAAATGGTTCTAAAATGGATAAAATCAAAATTGAACTTGATTCATGAAATTCATGGTCCTAGGGCCGAGTCGAGGCCAAAATACAAGAGCATTACAAAATTAAAAAAAAAAACGTTTCTTGTATGGAGACGCCCTTTAATTTTGTATACTTATGGTTTTTATTATTTGTTAGCAAATCCGCCATAATATTCCGTAAAAATGACAACTATCGATACAGGGTGAAATGGATATTATTAGCATTCTTTTAAACTAAGAGTCTACCCATCAAACTTAACAACTTTTACTATGGCAGCAAACATTTGAGTCGCGAACTCGCGCGTCGACATTGCAGTTTAGTATGGAACAGCAGATTTTTTATTTGTTCCGATCGGTTTGCTCCCATAGTAAAAGTTGTTCAGTTTGATGAGTAGACTCTTAGTTTAAAAGGATGCTGATAATATCAATTTCACCCTGTATAGCTATTATGTTATGGTTCAAAAGATACAGCCCTTTAAAGTTCTAGTATAAAAAAATATGTAAAAGTGCTAATAGAACTAGAGAAAACCTTATGTAGTCTGACTGAACACAATGTTTAACCACTTTACCTAAAATCGTAGTCCAAATTGTCATTAAACTGGAAACAATTGCACGCGCGTACCATACAATTTACCTCCGTACTCGCGGAATCACGGAATGGTCTCGAGACGTGCAGGGAAAGTGGTGGAACTACGCCCGTGGCCCTCCACGCCCTAAGTTCAAGTTCATGAGCATCAAGGTATTAACTCGTTACGTAGCCGCAGCGCCGCAGGCGCAGCGCTGATCGTGATTAAACGCGCAGGTACGTTACAAAAGCGAAAGTCTCTTGTTATTGGTTACTAAATTAATTTAACGCACCTTTTAACTTGGAAGGTGTAAAATAAATTTGAAGTTAGTGTTTTTGACATGTTTTAAAGAGACAGCGCGTGAGTTTCACCCAATCGTCGTTATCGTAAAAATGGGGACAGACTCACTCCTTGTCATACCTACTGTAGGGCTAGCATGTCACGCATGAAAAAGCGACAAAACCGTCATGCGCGCTCATTTTGACATGCTTAACACTTTCGCTGCTAAGCTCAAAACCATGATCCTCGCGCTGTGCTAAAATTGGCGCCTCTCGTAGGTCGTGGGCACAGCCGTAACGTGAAAACGACCAATGCGACTTACCTCGTGGGTCATCCGCAAAAGCGTAAGGTTTGGGTGACTCCCGCTGTAGGTCATGGGCACAGGTGAAATGCAATAGAACTCGACCCTCCTCGTAGGTCATGCGTACAGTCGTAACGTTGAAACGATAAACGGGGCTCGTCTCGTGGGTCACCCGCGCAGGCGTAAGGTTGTCGGTGACATGCGCGCTAAGTCATAAGCACAGCCGAAATGCAATAGAACTGACTCGTTACGTGGGTTCTTTAGCACTGCGGCCCATTTGTCGCCGACCTACGAGCCGTAGGTCATCAGCTGCGAAAGTGGTAAAGTAACAAAGACAGATAAGAATTTTCTCGTTTTGTCGGGAGTGACATGCTAGGCCCTCTCGATTGCGATTTTTTAAAGTCACGTTCAAATCAGCAGTAGAAAATATCAAAATGACTACGGAGATTTGGATCATTCGATTAGGATTTTGAATCTCACGATTTATAATATTATATGATAATTAATATGGGTATATTGATTCGAAATAAGTTATTTTGGTTAACATTTTCGAAATATCTTCGACATAACCCTCAGCTACGCCGCGCCGTACCTACAATGTCACTTAAATATGAATTCTGACTCTATAGAATGTTGATCAATAATGTGACTTGAATACACGAACACGAACTACTGGACGAAGGGTTCGCGCTCAAAAGTGTCTGAACCAAAGGCACAGAATAAATACTAGTACTACCAAAAGAGTACCAAAACATACAGGGTGAAATTGATATCATTAGCATCCTTTTAAACTAAGAGTCTACCGATCAAACTGAACAACTTTTACTATGGGAGCAAACCGATCGGAACAAAAAAAACAGCTGTTGCATACATTTGAGTCGCGAACTCGCGCGTCGAGATTGCAGTTTAGAATGGAACAGCTGATTTTTTATTTGCTCCGATCGGTTTGCTCCCATAGTAAAAGTTGTTCAGTTTGATGGCTAGACTCTTAGTTTAAAAGGATGCTAATGATATCAATTTCACCATGTATAAAGAGAACCAATTACGCGACAGTCTTCTTTTGAACGGCTGGCTACGCTCAAACTACGCAAGCAAAATGAAAATGAATTTCAGCATTTTCAATGTTTATATTACTATACACGTAGTATCACAAGAAAGTTGTACGAAATCCTCAAATTCACTACTTTTAATTAAACAATTTACCGAATTAAAACGCATCTCAAATTCTAACATTCATATCTAAATCGCCATGTTATAATATCACGTTTCTCATAAATCTTGTTCGTACGCATATTTAGTGGAAAGAGTCGCGAAGCAGGTTGTTCTAACCAGACCACGCTTCATCAGATAGCACGAGCATGACACACTCACGCACCTGAAACACACTTCCCACGTCCCGCGATACAACACAATATCTGCAAGTTGAGGGGAATATGAGATACTGGCTGGCGATGTGGCGAAAAGAAGTGCGTTTTCGAAGAGACCTCAAGAATCAAGAGGGAAGTTATTGTCTATTGAAATTCTTAATTATATCCATATATTATCTCTTTTCTTTTCCATTAAAGTTCGAATTCGCTAGTTGAAAACTAACAACTCTATCGGAGACGTCAAAACGCGCGCTTTGTATCAAAAGTTTTACCAAAGTCCTTCCTGTAAGCTAAACAGTAACAAGTGACGTCATCAACATTTCATTACTTACTTTTTATAGTTTATCACGCTATCTTGATGTTGACTGATACTGTTATTAAAAATAGTATTCAAGCTAGGTATCTGAGTTATTGAAAATGTAATTTTAGCGTTATTTTTAAACGTTTCTTGTTACTGAGAAGATACAACTAGAATAATATTTAATACATTCAACTAGGTACACTATTGATTGGATAAGCATGGTAATCTAAACTTATAAAAGAGTTCTGTGACTGACTGACCGAATGACTGACAGACTTACAGACAACGAAAAGCCTGAACCCCTCAAGATAGAGGATGTAGGGGTGTACTAAGGATTTTTCGAAAATCGACCCCTCAAGGGGGGGGGGGGGGGGGGGGACGACGACGACGAAGTCGCGGGTCAAAAGCTCGTATTTTAATATAGGTTGGTTATACTTATTTATTGATTGAATATTAGTCTCAAAATTTTGGTTGTCTTTCCATCAGAGATAATTCCGACATCCTCGGACCTCCAACACTTAGCCCGTAGTTTCAAGTGGTATCTAATCTCTCTTTTCCTTTAGGTCCGCCACACACATACGGAATTGCAATCCTGAATCCTGATTCAGGTTTACGATTTCGTATGGATTATCCCCATTGCGTTCGGAATTGCGCAGCTCTCAAATCCTATACAAAATCACAATCCTGATTCGGAATTCCGGATTGCAATTCCGTGTGTGGCGGACTTTAACCAGTGAAACGAAGGTTAAAACACAAGGTGTATCAAATCAAAGAATGCAATCAACGAGGTGTCTATTATTCGTAACTAACAAAAGATGAATAGCGGCACCTAAAGTAGAAACAGCGGAACAATCAGCAGCAAGGTACTTTTGTTTTCGTCTCGTTGGTCGGTCAATCGGTCATCGATGAATACTTATTTTTTCTTTTACATCCAAGAATGCGTACAGTCAAGGACACACATACGTAGCAATACAAATTAACAGAAAAACACAAATCAGCCTCGGCCTTGTTAAAGATTCACAACATCCTAAGAACGCAAACAAAAATCCGGTTCTCATTTCTCGTTCATTTAAACAACTTTCATCCGCAGTGTACCAATTCTTTAGGTACGTAGGCAGGCCCTTTGACCACCTTATTTTATCTTTTATCAACTTGTGTAAGAAATAAATAGTAAATTTTTACCGAAAGAAATTTCCAGAAATTCGTTATGATTGATATCATCCTGCTGAAACTCACTTGATCCCCAGGAGATTAATCGAAAAGGATCAACTGCTTTACAGAATGTCATTCATGAATTTTAACATCTGATCACATCAGTCACATCATTCGGTTAATACGCTGGCGGAGCATAAAATAAGTGATTTATTCTTTTTGCCAGAATTCCGAGTAAAACTCGTTCCCTCTTTTTAATAAAAACACAATGCTAACATTAGGGTGCTATGCACAATGCTCATGTCGTCTAAATTGGGTGGGAAGCGGATGCGGTTTGAGGCGGATACTTTCACCTGCGGCGCGGCGCGGCGCACCTGTCGTTTCGCGCACTTGCTTCTCGAGCTGTAATCTCTTCTTTCAATTTCACATTAATTATTATGTTAAGCAGTATGCACGTTAATTGCTTTAAATGTGATAGATATGCTAAAATAGGAAACAATAAAATAAAAAATAAAAAGTACGGTGAAAAGAATTGTTCTCGATTTGTTGAGTATAGCTATCGGTAGAAATAATTTGGTACCCTGCAGTTCAGTCCTAGTGTTTGATTACGCTACATTGTATTAATTGCGATGTAAAATCTACTAAAGTTCTAACCTATCAAAGAAAGCTCTAGTTGTCAAAGACTTACGCATGTTTATAGATCCGGTGTTTTCTTCCGCAACTAGCA
Source organism: Agonopterix arenella (assembly GCA_927399405.1). NCBI lineage: Eukaryota > Metazoa > Arthropoda > Insecta > Lepidoptera > Depressariidae > Agonopterix > Agonopterix arenella. The sequence goes on along the minus strand of OV656691.1, from coordinate 14,023,670 downwards.
ACTGACAAACTCGATCAGTGGGTAATTTCTAACCGGTTTAGAAACGCGTACGCACTGGCGGCCGCTAGGGCAGGGTCCAGCTGTCACATGCAGCTATTCTTGCACACAGCAACGTTACTCACCACTTGTCCCAGCTCTCGCTCCATTTCCGACGTTATGACCAAATATAGCTCTATATAGCTCGACTAACATTCGATAGAGTCCTTTTAGGTCTTGACAGGCTTGGACAGAGCCGTAGTTACCGTATACGTAAAATAAATGACTTGAGATAAAGCTGAATTTCAGATCCAAAATGAATCATTACATCACTACACTTTAATGTATGACCCACTAGGGTACGTATCTAATAAATGCTCCCCTACCGCTCCGCCATTATACAGATTACGGCGAACTGTCGTGAAAGCAGCTTCGGAACTCATCTAGGCAGTATGATTGCGCTGATTAATATTATAATTGCTTGCGCGAGCTATCCATCAGTGTAGAAAGTCGGCAAGAACGGCGCACGCCGCCGCTCTCGGGATGCGGCGAGGGCGCCGCGGAGAGCACGCGCTCGCGTGGCGCGAACTAGAGTGCGACGCGAGAGGAATGCGCTCCTCTGTCGTCGCTCCACTAATCGAGAAATTGCCACTACCATATACACTATTTGTTAATAAAACAACTATAGATGTTACATAACCTAGGAAATATAGTAATATTGATTTTATAGTTAAAAAACAAAAATATACAACAACTTTTCTTTCATTTCCAGGATGCAATATGCGAGCCTCCTGTGGATTCAGCAGCGTTACCACTCGAGCATCGAGCGGGAGGCGGCTATGGCCCTCCCCTGCCCCCCACGCACTCAGATGACCCATGGCCGCTGGCCACACCGGACAGTCCAAAGATAAAACACTTACAAGTGCAGTGTGAAAAAACCCACATGCGTGTCAACATAGAGTTCGACCGACCTTTCTATGGCATGATCTTCTCGAAAGGATTCTATAGTGACCCTCACTGTATGCATTTAAAACCGGGCACGGGTCATCTCAGTGCGACATTTGAAATCTTCCTTAATAGTTGTGGTATGTCCAGCTCGGGCAACCACAATGTTGCGACATACGGAAGCCCGACTCCCAGCGGGTCTTACGTCGAGAATACCATCATAGTCCAGTATGACCCATACGTCCAAGAAGTATGGGATCAGGCTAGAAAACTGCGATGCACCTGGTATGACTTTTACGAGAAGGCAGTCACCTTCAGACCTTTCCAAGTAGATATGTTACATGCAGTCACAGCAAACTTTCTCGGCGATAACTTGCAGTGCTGGATGCAAATCCAAGTGGGCAAAGGACCTTGGGCCTCCGAAGTGTCAGGGATAGTCAAAATCGGACAAACGATGACAATGGTCCTCGCCATAAAGGACGACGAAAACAAATTCGACATGCTTGTCCGAAACTGTGTTGCACATGACGGCAAACGAGCTCCAATACAACTGGTGGATCAGTACGGATGTGTAGTGCGACCCAAGATTATGAGCAAATTCCAAAAGATTAAGAATTTCGGACCTTCGGCTTCCGTAGTATCATTTGCTTATTTCCAAGCTTTCAAATTCCCCGACTCCATGAACGTTCACTTCCAATGCGTAATACAAGTGTGCAGATACAATTGTCCTGAACCAAAATGCGGGCTTGGCGCCGACTATGGAGTACCATTATTAGGCGGTAATAGTCTCAGTGCTGGAGAATATGGTGCACCCAACTCTCCTCATGCGGAATACGGACCCCCTCCGGCGCCGCACTCAGAATACGGTGTACCGCCAGCGTTCCCCGACCCACGTCACCCAGCAGACGCCACAGGATCCTTCTCAGAAAAACGTGACGATGCCGTACCACCTCCACAAGCACAGGTATCTTCAACACCAAACGCTCCTAGTCCCTCGTCACCTGCTCCAGCGCGCGAAGATGACGAAGTAAATCTACCTCCTCCACCGCCCCCTGGCCGTCGGGGTGTTTACAACACAGTTAAAAGGAAAGACGAAGGCCATGGTAACCTCGCGACGTTAGGTGGCAGACCTCGATCCGTCGAGGACTTGCCGGAGAGGTTAGTCGGTGTCAGGAGACGGCGAGAGACGTCCACGCCGACAAAGGCACGTATTTATAAGAGAGACGCACAAGAAATGACGGATGTGAACACGAGTCGCACCATTCAGGTGGTGGCGCCGGGAGACGTGAACTTCGCGCTAAACAACGCCGCGGGGAACGAGACCGTGGTGATTCAGTCTCCGGCGAGCGACCCGGAGACGATATGCATGTCGGTGCCGTCGTTCGTGGCGGGGCTGGTGATGCTGCTGCTGGTGCTGGTGGTCGCGTCGCTGGTCGCGGCGTTCCTCTTCGTGCGCGTGCGCTCACTCGACAGGAAGGGCGCGCACGGCGGCACCGCGTACTACGAGACGGATTACGTGAAGCACGCGAACTAGCGAGTATCGAGTGGCGCGAGTGTGACGCGAGGACGTTCCATAAACTCTTCTCGGATCCAAAGAGCGTGCGTGTTTCGGCCCCGGCCGGACGGCGCAGCCGCTGTCGCGGTCGCGATCGAAGCCGGTGACGTGTGTGTTATTTATTATTAAGTTATTAATGAACGTGATGTATATGTTCGACTGTTTTGTAAATTATTTTATTCGTGTGAAAAGCACTACCTGTACTGCCCTTATAGTCGATACGTCTGTTGTAATTTTGTAAAGAGTCGTAAGTAAGGAAATAGCCTAAGTTATATACCAATTAAAACTGTCGTGTGAGTACGTTGCTAATTTATTCATCTCCATATCCCCGCACAACAGCACAAATGTCTACAAAATATCTAGATATCTACAAAACATCTAATACATATCTAGTAGATATTGTGTGCTGTGTGGGATATAGTTCCTACTGTGTCAGACAACATTCAACGAGACACCAAAACATTTCAATATTTGTATCTGAATCTTATTGGTAGGTAGTTAGTTGCATAGAGGTCCTCTCTAATGTGCATGATTAATTATCTAAAAGCACCTACATATCCCTAAAGAGCATTGGAAAAAGTGTGGGAAATATGAGACATTGTTTTAAATGTGTAACAAACAAAAGAAAGTCGCGGGAATAATGGTGCTCTCACGACTCTTGTTTAAATTAACCATGACACTGAGCATTCATTAAATTATTTCAAAACCTAAAAGCTACGTCAAATCAAACCAAAATGTATATAATATAGTTTATTCATATACCAATACCCTAAAACTTAAATGACACAAATATAGAAAATAGAAAATAACAAAAACCTACAATAGTTAATTAGTCGCCTTTTGTATTGTTAATGTGAATAAGACACTACAGTCAACAGAGTTTACTAACAAAGGACGACGTATCATTTTTATAGTTTTTGCTACATGTCTGAATAGAACGAACGGTGCCACGTTGTTTCAAAACGTCATTAATTTGACAACAGAGACCCCTAATTCTACATACACTAGAATAATTTTCAGTGTCATTAAACATATTAGGCATGAATCTCCATACAAAAAAATCACAGGAGTTACATTCCATGATAAAGTGTGTATATCTGTTGATATCCTGTTCTTCACGATGATATTAAAAGATTTTGAGGGGGCCCACAGTAAAAATAAACAAAATGGAGGCATTTAAAAAAAAGTTCAGTTTATCCTGTATTTTCTGCTATAACTCAAGAACTAAAAGCACTAGTGGAAATATGTACTGAATCAAAAATATTCTTCATAAAATTGTCTACAACTCTGCTTATTATGTTTTTAGTGATAAATCTAGGGTTTGCGAGAAAATTGCCTCACAAGATAAAAAACATACCGAATGTTATGAATCTTTATACAAATAATAAAATCGTAAACGCATAAACGCTCATCACGCAAAAACCGCTGAAAACCACTGAACGGATTTGGATGAAATTTGACAAACAGATAGAATATGATCTAGATTAACACAGGATACGTTTTTATTTAAGATCTACGTAGACGGAGTCGCAGGCAGCAGCTAGTTATTAATAAAATAATTTGTTTCCGTTGTCAATTTAATTATAACGTGTGATGAGTCTACTTAAATAGGGGTTTAGTTAGCACTTTCCACAGTTATAGTCAAAATATAATACCAGATAGACCCCTGCAACCACCCGGTCCACCTGGTTCCTAGGAGGGGGACGCTCCGTCGCTTTGTGCCTATGCGGAGCTCGTCTCTGCGATCCTAGGCCTTCGCAATAATTACTAGGGAGGTGGGTTCGGCCTTCGGCCTCCTGGCTCGCCGTGCGAGCTTCCCAACCCTCTTGAAAGTTGAAGATAAAAACAAAAAAACTTATTCTAAAAGCTAATTTCATTTTGTATGGCAAGTCAACAATTTTTTTTTAAATTTATATAGGTTTATTGAGGGAAGTTGTTCAGTACCATGAGTACAATCACTGAACAGTAATGAAGCTGTCTACAACCTTATCATGTAGTGTTAGCTTAGCACTAATTGCAGTTAGTGGTAATAAACAAATATTTATAAGCGTTTCCATAACGGCTGTCTTTAAGTAGGCCAACCAAATTTGACCAGGGTCCTCTACAACATTTGTTTGGGGCCCATAACCCTTGTCGTAGTTTTTGAGGGCATTTGACCCTATATGTGAGGAGATGACCGTCCGGGAGGGTCGAAATTTTCTGGTACTCATTTGATATACCTTAAAACCCCCTCCGAGTTTCGTTCTTTTCTTCTACGGGATCCATGAGAACAATGCCGATAATCGCTCGTACCTGTCACCATTAATATATTGGTAATGCCATATTGTAAAGCATTTTTCTCATGAACTTTTAGATTTATCAATAAAGTCGTAAGAATTAAAGTTATAGATAAATTTATATTCAACATATTTTTCCTTAAATGTTTTCCTATAGCACTTAGCGTTTCTGAGTTTTATAACAAAATAATAAATTTTCGAGGAAAAAAAACATTTCAACTGGCCGTCATTTTTTTTAGTTAAGTTTGCCCCCCTCTATTTTAATTAAGAACAATCTAAAGAATAGTTTCCAAGACGGGAACAAACTTTATCATGACTTGTAACTCCCACTTAAGGATTCATACCTACTAACAATTTGCATCTTTATTTCCAAGGTTTCAGTGTCTTTGACCCGACCTGTTTCCTCCGATTCTTAGGACTCCGAACCAGGTTCATGACCGATGGATATTCCTCCTTCGTTGTACTTTGGTACAACAATTTTACATGCTTATCCTGGAAAGAAGCTAAGCGTTAACAGGTAGGATGCGTTTTAGGTAAATACAGACGATACTTCGTCCAGATTACCAGGTAGATAGGTACCTACAACATATCAATCTCCTTTTTCGTTCGATTGATCGATTCGACTCGATGAGTGGACAACGAAGAATGGAGCTGCTGACGTTATGCTATTATGATTAGTTACTAAAGTTCGGCGAAACAGTCAAGACTTATAAAATGTCCATGCGTAAGTTGTAATTCTAAGCAGAAATTATGAATGATGTGATGAACGAACTAGCCCTGTGATTAGTTGTTTGAAGATTATTTTATTTCCGATCCTGTCTGATTATACGAATATTATTGATTTAGTTTTGAATAAATACTTACTTTTATTTATCATCCATCCATCCTTCCCAAACAGATTATTTTTTTGTATATAATAACATCGAAAAACGAGAAAAAAGAGGTTTCGATATCGAAATTATACCGATATTGTGAAAATCCGCCAATAGTCCATGCTCTATTTGAATTACCTACCTAACGACGCCTACGGTCCCATAACTAATGACTTGAAAACAAAAAAACCATAGTCAATCACTTTAAAACAGCGTGATCAATTTCGTCGAAAGTTAGCATACCGATACAAACTACCACAGAAATCCCAGGCAGTAATTAATTATCATTATCAGCCTGTCACCATCCACTGCTGAACATTGGCCTCTCCCAAGGCGCGCACCAAAAGTCTGTCCTCAGCTTTCGTCATCCAATCACTCCCCGTCTCCGCTACCTTTTTTAGGTAGTCTGTCCAGCGGGCGGCAGGGCATCCCACACTACGCCTGCCAGCCTGCAATGATTGCTAAATCTAAAATAGTAAAAAAATACTTGCATCTTGCCATGGCTGAGGTTCCTTGCTACCTATTTGTCTACAGTTAGGGCTCTTCTTGCGCCGCGGAGGGTAGAATGCGGTGGTAGCACGGCTCTTGTGGAAATGTTTCTGGGACTTGGTGATGTTCAGTGGTATTTCCAACAGTCGACGCTGGGGTATATGCTCCGTTTGGGTTGCTTTGTTCTCTTTCTTTATTTTCTTTTTCTTCTGCTATGAAATGAATTAAAATTGCATGTTCATATGAGACAGCAATGTAGGTCTTTAATAAGACAGCTTCTTAAGGGGATGATCAGATCATCAAACTGAACATCTTTCTCAATTCAATTCAATTTATAGGTTATTGCTTTGATGTACAGTATTAAAGGTCTTATTATATGATTAGGTATAAGTATATGCTGATTAGGGCATTGCAAATTAGAGGCATGCAAGATAATTAATAACAATGAACACAAAATAAATTAATATACAGATGACTTTGAAATTATGAAATGTTGTAATACATTTAAAAATTTAAATAAAATCTATACAGGACTAACATCGAAATAGCGAAAAAAACTGCACTTGAGTCGAGTAGGTTTGCAGTTTAGTATATACTTACATCATTCTTCTTAGGACGTGTGACGTAGTTAGAGCTACGCTTTGTAAGGGAAATCGTAGACGGGATGCTGTAGGTGTGGCACATACGTGGAACCGGCCCGATGAATTCAGACTTTGGTGGCGAAGGTGAGGCGGCCTGACGCACGCGCTTTTTCACCGAGGATCGTCCTTTATGATTGGGATACTGCTGTAAAGTAAGTATAAATAAATAGCATGTCACATGTAGGACAGAAACGTGCGACGAAAACAATATTTCTATCTAAGTGTCGCCAAAATGCGACAAAAGACTGGTGCGAAGGTTCCGCCTCTAAAACTGAATTCAGGCACAGCGCACGTCGAGACTGCGCTCGCGATGCTGTATGACGAGTAGACAGTAGACCCCTGTACCTGTGTTGGTTGTCGTCTCAGAGTGTAGCGAGGGAGACGGGAGGGGCGGCGCTCGCGGCTTGCGAGACTGCGCTCTCGACGCTGTATGAGGAGTAGACAGTAGACCCCTGTACCTGCGTTGGTTATCGTCTCAGAGTTGAAGACTGTAGCGAGGGAGGCGGGAGGGGCGGCGCTCGCGGCTTGCCAGACTGCGCTCTCGACGCTGTATGAGGAGTAGACAGTAGACCCCTGTACCTGCGTTGGTTATCGTCTCAGAGTTGAAGACTGTAGCGAGGGAGGCGGGAGGGGCGGCGCTCGCGGCTTGCGAGACTGCGCTCTCGACGCTGTATGAGGAGTAGACAGTAGACCCCTGTACCTGCGTTGGTTATCGTCTCAGAGTTGAAGACTGTAGCGAGGGAGGCGGGAGGGGCGGCGCTCGCGGCTTGCGAGACTGCGCTCTCGACGCTGTATGAGGAGTAGACAGTAGACTCCTGTACCTGCGTTGGTTATCGTCTCAGAGTTGAAAACTGTAGCGAGGGAGGCGGGAGGGGCGGCGCTCGCGGCTTGCGAGACTGCGCTCTCGAAGCTGTATGAGGAGTAGACAGTAGACCCCTGTACCTGCGTTGGTTATCGTCTCAGAGTTGAAGACTGTAGCGAGGGAGGCGGGAGGGGCGCCGCTCGCGGCTTGCGATACTGCGCTCTCGACGCTGTATGAGGAGTAGACAGTAGACCCCTGAACCTTCGTTGGTTATCGTCTCAGAGTTGAAGACTGTAGCGAGGGAGGCGGGAGGGGCGGCGCTCGCGGCTTGCGAGACTGCGCTCTCGACGCTGTATGAGGAGTAGACAGTAGACCCCAGTTCCTGCGTTGGTTGTCGTCTCAGAGTTGAAGACTGTAGCGAGGGAGGCGGGAGGGGCGGCGCTCGCGGCTTGCGAGACTGCGCTCTCGACGCTGTATGAGGAGTAGACAGTAGACCCCAGTTCCTGCGTTGGTTGTCGTCTCAGAGTTGAAGACTGTAGCGAGGGAGGCGGGAGGGGCGGCGCTCGCAACTTGCGAGACTGCGCTCTCGACGCTGTATGAGGAGTAGACAGTAGACCCCAGTTCCTGCGTTGGTTGTCGTCTCAGAGTTGAAGACTGTAGCGAGGGAGGCGGGAGGGGCGGCGCTCGCGGCTTGCGAGACTGCGCTCTCGACGCTGTATGAGGAGTAGACAGTAGACCCCAGTTCCTGCGTTGGTTGTCGTCTTAGAGTTGAAGACTGTAGCGAGGGAGGCGGGAGGGGCGGCGCTCGCAACTTGCGAGACTGCGCTCTCGACGCTATATGAGGAGTAGACAGTAGACCCCTGTACCTGCGTTGGTTGTCGTCTCAGAGTTGAAGACTGTAGCGAGGGAGGCGGGAGGGGCGGCGCTCGCGGCTTGCGAGACTGCGCTCGCGATGCTGTTTGACGCGTTGAACAGCAGCCGGCAGAGTTCGCAGCCGGACGCCGTCGTTGCTAGATGACAAACCAATTTATACTCCTCAAATCTTTAGAACTAACGAAGAAGCACTTTAATTCAGCGGTGTTTTCATTTTGTCAGGACGGGATTCAAACTGCAATCTGCATGATTTATGCTGCTCTTTGCTTACTCTTTATGCAAAACACATCCTTAGGGAACCATGCTTCAATTGCGAGACTTCATGAAATTTTGAATACTTATATCTAATTGTATTCTTCGCTTTGTAGGCACTAAGGATTTTACAAAAACGACCCCTGGAGGGGTTATCCACGCGGACGAAATCGCGGGCAAAAGCTGGTGTACTTATAAATTATACCATTTAACTACCCCTTTGCGTAATATAGTCGTCAGCGTATAATGTTTATATGCAGAAAAGATGTAACGTGAATATCTCAGATGATGTGAGCTGAAGCGAGGCTCGTACATCAGAAGCAGCACCTGGGTCGAGGTGGGAGCATCCCGGCGCTCCAGTGGGAAGCTGGTCCTGCCGGTTGTCCCCCGCGCCTGCGTCTCCCCTGTGCACGTGCACTTTTATATTGTTCCGCAACAGGTGAGGTTTTATATCTTCGAACCATACGTCGCATAGCTGGAAATGAACGTTAGGCTTTAAAATTTGTATTATTATCGGTAGTTAGCTCAATCAATGGGACTGGGGCACAGAACAAGCGCTTGAATCAGGTGAAGAGTCTTAAAGAATCTTACCTAGATGAATTTAACGAAAGTTTTGTGGGTGTTTCTCCTCAGCGTTTGAACGCCGTCATTGTCCTCAACAAATATTTTTGCTTTGTTTATAAGAAAAGGTATATAATTTTATAACGCAGTTATAAAGCCCGCTGGCCCCTTGTAACAGCGCTAAAAAAATATACCTTTTCTTATACCTAAACAAGGCGAAAATATATGGTGAGGATAATAACGGCGTTCAAACGCCGGCCGAGGAGAAACACCCTTGTGTAATCTTAAATGCGTTAAGTGTAAGTGCTTCCATGGGGGTACCCACAGTGGGGCAAGGTGCGGCATTTGCCCCACCCCGACTCGAAGCTAATAATAATAATATGTTTTTCGTTTTTTTTTCTATTACTTATCGAGTTTTTTCTTTTATTTGCTTCTGCCCCACCCTTTACAAAATTGAGGGTAGGCCCATTGGTGCTTCAGAAAATATTACTGAACGACTTTTACTATGGGACTAACATTGAAAACGCGAAAAAAAATCAGCTGTTCCATGGATAATGCCATAGATTAATATATATAATTGTATATTGGATAACGAGATAACGTCATCCGCTACTAGAATCAAATGTATGGAACATCCGAACATTCGAAACTTCGATGTTTGCTCCATAGAAAGATGTTTGAAGGCCGGCTTCCCATACCAAATGACATTTTTGTATGGGCCGGCCGTCGTCGGTCTCCGTCGTTAGATGTGTCTTCGCATTTAAAATTAGGTACACCCTGGTATTACCTACCTAAGGTGGAGTCTTGTAATTGCAACTGTCCGGTAATCGCAACTATGGAACAATTTCACTTATAAGAATCACGATTCAGTTCTTCTCTCAATAGACTTATGTCTGGTCATCTAGAAGGCAGGTGTTGGTATAAAAAGAAGGACTGTATTGTGATTCTTATAAGTGCAATTGCTCCATAGTTGCAATTACAAGACTCCACCTTATATTAAATATTGGCTGGCATTCTTGATGTATTTAGATACTTAACTGCATGTCGCGTGAAAACAGAACATTGCTTTTAAATAAGTACAGGCGGAAAAACTTACTCCGACAAGAGCATTTTCTAAGTCGTAACGCAAAGCTTTTGGTACTTTACTGGATTTGCTTTTGCTTTTACTCCGTTGGTTTTGACGTTGTGGATGTGGTGTGACAGTGTCTCCAGATGCCTTGGTGTGCGACGGTCGGGCTCGGAGCCCGGCATCACTTCCCACCGCAGGCGCTTTCCTACTCCGTGACTGTGACATCATATTCACGCAAACGACATCACAACATCAAAGAACTACAGACGAAGTGAATAATTAATTGATATTCTATTTATGTAACAACTTTACTTATAAAACATAAAAATAGAGATATAATTATAAAAAAAGGAAATGTCCAGACAGGCACCGTCAACTGTTCTGTCGTTCTGTCAGTTGTGTCACAGGTTTTATTTTTGGCAAACTCCATGGAGGTTTTATTGTTCGATAAGTACGATGTTTAATAACTTTTTTAAAGTGCTGTACAATAACCACAGACTTCGGTATTACTATTACAGAAGTTTGTGCTACCTTCTACGCGCTTTGTTTTCATCACAAACTAATTAGAAGAACTACCGTTTTGTTTTAATGAATCCCGGTTCGGTCACGGATGTTTATGTTTTGTGCCGTTGACGTTGTTATATTTGTTATATGGTTTTCATATTAAACACCCTATAGTGCTTGCTTGGGATCCAGTGGTGTTCTGCTATTTAAATAAATAGATATTATTATATTATTAATTATAAATATATATTACGTTTAGTAATAGTGTATTGTGATAATAATAGTTATTGTATTGATCTTAAATAAATGTATGCATTGTAGGTGGTGGGGGCAACACCCGCCATCATTACTAATCTACTCCTCGTATCAAGCGGTCGTTGCATCCACCAGTTGCCGTGTGTAATTAACTAATAACATATTGTGTAATTATTTATCCACCTCACGCAGCGAACACCACAGGATCATTACAACGTGAGCGTTATTTATTATTTATAATCATCATCATGTCGTATGGCATTTTTATCTTCCTGCATGGATCCGAGGGGGGGGTGAGATTTCGAGGTCGAGGTGTTCCAGCCCGTATTCCGCTGCCGGGGTTAGCCTGTGAAGTTATTCGATGCCACCGGGGAAACAGCGCAGATTGCACTCGTTTACCAGATGTGGAGAGTCTGGTCAGGTGCCCCGCAGTCGCACGTCGGAGACTCCCTCAAACCCCACTTGTGGAGGTGATAGTTGGTTCTTCCATGGTTGGTTCTGAACCGGTTAAGCTTAACCCAGGTCTTAAGTCTCTAAAGTCGGGTTACGCACGACGCTTGCATGCGGATGGTCAAAAAGGCCCCAATCTGCCAATTATTTATAATGTTAGGTAATCAGAGAAAACTGCCATCTTTTGCAGATAAATTAAATCATTACCATAGAAATGACTCTTTGAGTTAAATTAGATCGCAGTTAGTCTTTTATTGTTATAATTAGAGAGTGCGCCACACTTAAAATCTGCAATGAACACACTAAATTGGAAAGCAGCGCTCAGCGCAAACGCATTAGCATTGGGTGGATTGGCGATAACCGTACTAAAGAATATAGGGAAGAAATATTACGATCAATGAGGTGCTATTCTATGAAGAGGATAACGATAAGAGAGGACCAAAAAAGGTGGGCTTACTTCTCTGCATCTACTAAGTAGGTATGTGGTCTACACGCGACACCGACTCACACTTGGCCAGTTTTGTTATTTGTTGATAGATTTTGTTCTACAATAAATCACACCAAGTTTGAAGATTGTATGTATTACCGTTTTTACGATAGAGCGAGAAGAAAAAACGTTGATAAAAACAAGTTTCTTAAATTCTTAGGACCCCCCTCAATTTTTCCGCCGTAAAAACGCAAATTCTGAGAAAATTTCAACTATCTAGCTATTACGGTTCAAAAGTTACATCCCTAAATAGGTAAGACAGACGGACGGACGGACAGACAACGTAGGCTTAATAATAGGGTCCCGTTTTCACCCTTTGGGTACGGGACCCTAAAAAGATGTTGATATTGAAAATTAATGTCCTAATCACGGACCTAAAGTCCGTGGCCCTAACCTAATGCCTAATCTGGTTATTAATAAAATAAAAGTCTTGAATAACAAAAATAGTTTGATTTTATTTTGTCCTGCTAAGAAATAATGTTTAAAGCAAAAATCTAGATTATTAATTTTCCTAAACCAACTAGTTCATTTGTACTCGAGTGCTTTTATTATCGTGCACACCCCATTTCAGTTTATAATGCTATTAGAATAAAGTTCCTATCTAAGAGACATCCAAATAAATAGTGATACTTATCAGCTTATCACAGTTGCTTTTGTAGTTATATTACGAAGATGTTATCACAAAATACAAATTGTTAGGTAGACACAAAAACTTTTAACATCTACAGCTTACATACCGCATCAGGAGTGCGATTTTCGAACATCACACGTTCAAATCAGCAGTGGAAAGATGCATAATCTCCATAGTAATTAACATTTTCTACTGCTGATTACAACGTGTGATGTTCAAAACTCTTGGGTCCATTTCATAGCGTGCGAAAGTCGAGTTATATTTTATTCACGTAAATGAGACTGATCTAACACCGACTCCTTCTTATTTAACGATTGAAAATCTCAATATGAAACGCTTGCGAGTAGAGTGAATACCTATAGCCAGCGCAAGCGAAAAATTCTTGGACTATTCAAAGATCTGTCAAAAGTTTAAAACTTTAAACTCCATATTAGGTATCTGGCAGTTGATCTGTCAGGCATAATTCAACGATACTTCAGCAGTGAAGGAAATCGCATTTATCAGCGTCGAATTCACTCGCTGCGGAAGCGTTTCGAAACGCGATGGCCCTATTTAATAAACGTGACAATTGTAATTTACAATAACAATAATTCAGGGTACATTGATGTTAGTAACTAAGGACGCTATACATACAGTAGCTAATGTATCACTAACATTCTCAGCAATGGACCCTGAATTGTCATGTTTATTAAATGGAGCCTAGGGGCCTATTTCATAAACATAACAATTGTAATTTACAATGACAATTCAGGGTACATCGCTGGCATAGACGAAGAATTTTTGCTTAAGCTGGTAGACGGAATGTTAGTGTAACCTGGTATGAGATAGCGATAGCCATAAAATCTTATACAATTTATATGAAGTGACATGTCGGAGTCAGGTGGAGTCAGTACAAAAGTGGTTACGTCGATAAGGACAGCAATAAGGAGGCGATCTCCTTTTTTAAATAAAGCGAATTTGCTATGTGCATCTCTTATTGAGTGAATATAACAGAACACGTGGTTCCTTCTAGTACCTTCTCTTTCTACGATTGCTGGTTACCTGTGACATTAAAAAACATGTGTATTAACATTCTCGGTAATGTATCTCAAATTGTCATTGTAAATAGCAATTGTCATGTTTATGAAATAGGCCCCAGGTAAATGTCGGGTCACACGACCTGGGCTCTCACGACTCGGGCTGACCCCGAGTGATTTTCACACGTTAATAAACGGACCCCTGTTAATTCAATTTTTAGTATTCACTCAATGATATCAACAAAACACGTTCACCACTTCACATTGATTATCTAAGCATATAAAAAGTATTTTCAAAGTTATCAAGATTTTAGGATTCTTAATAATATTGCAATCACAGGACACTGGTGTATGATATATTGATAAAATGAATATGCTTCAGCTATTTTAAAATCTTTTCTATAAGGGATGATGTAGTCAGTTTTTGGTGTAAGTACATAATACTGTTTATAGTAAAGTTTAAATATTCGATGCAAAAATACTAGGTACATATAGTACAAATGGAGATAGTACATTACAAATACCTTATTAAAACGTATTTGCTTAGATTAGAATTATGAGTCCTTTTACTGTTCAGTGGCGGCCTCATCACAACATTTATAATTCCTCAGTTAAGAAAACCTTGTTTATATATACAGGGTCCTTCTTTAAGGGGATGATCAGACCATCAAACTGAACAACTTCCTCTATGGGACCAACATCGATATCGCGAAAAAAATATCTGCTGTCCCATACATTTGGCTCAATTAGGTTGCAGTTTTGTATGGACGAGCTGATTTTTTTTTTCGCCATTTCGACGTTGGTGCCTTAGAGAAAGTTGTTCAGTTTGACGGTCTGATCATACCCTCGTTTTGCTTATATTATAATTATTGTTTTAATTATACTAGTAATTCAAAACTGCTACCTACTCCAACTTACTACAAAAGCCTGAAAGATGTTTTTATACAATACTTTGATATGTTTCTTATAATTATAACTTACATACATATTTGAAAAATGAAAAAAACAGCCTCTTCTACATTTATTTCGATATTAGCGGCGCCGGCGCCCGCAGGCTGCAATTGCAGGCTGAATCACCTGATGGTCTGAAATGAAAAATGATTCCGTGCATGGGATGGCACTCTGACACCAGGGCTCTGCCCACACGATAAGAAAGATATACTCATAACTTTTGATTGAATAAACCGATTGGAACAAAGCCGTCCAAGCTAAGCTTTAGTGAAAACCCCATTCAAATCGGTTCCGTAATTTTTAAGTAATGCGTGCAGATAAAAAAAATCCATTAGGTGTCCTAATCTTCAATGTACATCGTCGCTAAGTTTACAATTTTATTATACGTATAGTTAGATTCTAAAAAGTGGGATGTTTAAAACCCATAAAAATATTATTTGAAAATAGCTTTTAGGGTTTTGTAGTAAGTTGGAGTCTTGGAGTAGCACTTTTTCGTCTTGGGTTATCACTATCATTATTGAGAAATCATAAATATTGTGATAATGGCGTCACTTAACGGTAAAAGGAACAATGTAACATTTCATTTCAAAATTGCATTTTTAACCTACGAACTACTGCATAGCAGCTACGCACCACATATAAAACAAATTAAGGCGCTAATATACAGGGTTCTTCTTAATATGCTGACGTTTTTAGTGAATGATCGGACCATCAAAAAACGTTCTCTACATCTACAGGACCAAAATCGAAAAGGCGCAAAAAAAAATCTGCTGTCCCATATTATAGCAGTTTTGTATGGACCAGCAGATCTTTTTTGCGCGATTTTGGTCCCATAAGGCCTGTTTTCACTTTGATTAGTGATTAGTGCAGGTGCTTAGTGATTAGGAATAAACACGTGTGGACTGATATTGATTAGTGCGAGTGATTAGTAGCTTGCGTAGTAAAGTGATTAAAATCGTGTTCTATTTTTTGCGAGTGAACTGCGAGTAGCAACGTCGCCCGCTTAGCGTCGGAGGCGTTTAGCTTCTTGAGATGCGTCCATACTTGCTGGTGGACGGCTAACAACTGAATTTACTAAACACAACCGCGAGTATCCAACTAGTCAAATCAGCAACTCTTTATCGAACGTCAAAACACAAGCTTTGTATGAAAAGTTGTACTACATCATGAACAGTGACGTGATTGTTTTTCGTCGTCGTTCCAATACTTTTTAGTTTATCCTTTTATTCTTTCTTATCGTGTGGGCAGAGCTTGGGCAGAGCCCTGGTGTCAGAGTTTTTTCAGACCGCCTTACGGCCTCTGACGTGGTTTTTTTATGTAACGACTACTACCTCCAGAGATAGTAGCCGGGACCAACGGCTTAACGTGCCATCCGAAGCACGGAATCATTTTCCTTTTCAGACAATCTGGTGATTCAGCCTGCAATGTCCTAACCAACTAGGGAAAAACGCACAAAGTGACATATCACTAGGTGCCCCCCGTGGGAATCGAACCCACGACCTCCGAGTCGAGAGCCAATGCTCTTAACCATTAGACCACGGAGGCAGTCATCCTTTTATTAAAAAATAGTATTCAAGCTACAGAATTACTGAAAATGTAAGTTTAGCATTATATTCAAACGTATTTTTTCCTGGGAAGATAAAACTAAAATATATTTGATGCAGTCAATTCCCAAATTGGACCTCGCAATTACTAATCACCTGCACTCGCACTAATCAAAGTGAATACATGCCTATATAGAAAGTTGTTTAGTTTGATGGTCTGATCATCCTCTTAAAAAACCGTCAGCATATTAAAAAGGACCCTATATGTGACACTACCGATACCGCTACCTCGCACTTTAACGCACGGCTTATACAGAAGAGACGTGTGGCGGTGGCGGATAGTCGAAGAAACACAATATAAACCTTATAGTACGTAGCATAACGTCGTTGGAGAATTACCTTTACGACAAAAACGACGCTATGCTACGTATTATAAAGTTTATATTGTGTTACTATGACTATCCGCCACCGCCACACGTCTCTTCTGTGTGGACAGCGCCTAATAGGTTCATTCCCATTAATTGGAATTCTTCTCTGACCCATCTTGTAGTATGTAATCGTTGTTTATGAATCACAGATCACAAACAAGTAAGTATAGGCAGTTATTTTAAAGGGAACCTTATTCATTATATTGAACAACTTTCCCCAAGGAACCTGAAGGAAATTCGCGAAAAAAAAACTCTTCATACAAACGTTCAGACTGCTCTCAAACGGTAAAGGAAAACTCGCAAGGAAACCTGCATACACTGAAGTAGAAATTCTGACTCGTATGTGAAGTCTATCAATCCGCATTGGGCACGCATGGTGGACTAACGCCCACACACCCTACCTAAAGTAGGCCTGTGTGCAGTGCCTGCGGACGTTTATAGGCTGATGATGATGATAAAAACTTTCGATGGCCTCATTGCATTTAGTTTGAAGATCAATTTTTTTTTGCTAATTTCCCTTAATTTATTTGTGGAAGTTATTCAATATAATGAGTACAAATTACAATCGCCCTTTAAAGTAATGTGACTGTCTATACTTACACCCTGTATAAAGATACAATGAAATTAGTTATAATTCGAAATAATCGATAGTGTCACAGATATGGTATACAAATATTGTAACATTAAAATCACTACAATAGTCGAAATTAGAATGTAAAAGCTACTTAACAACTAGCAATAGTAAAAGATATTAATTCCATCATTCAAACTAAGCAGACTTATTTACAATCAATCATTATTAAGTTCAAAATTTACATTATCATATAAGTACTTAAATATAATGCTTTGGATGATACACAAATATATTAAAAAGTACACTTTTAGAATATATTCAATCAGAATTTCCATTGTGTACCTTGGTTTTACTCTATTTATAATTATTTCATTAAAATATTAAACAGTCTATTACATTCTTTGGGGGATTTTACAACAGCTAACTAGTTTAAAAAGTACAAAACGTAGATAAATATGCCTCGATAGATGGCGTTGACGTGTAATGGCTCCGAAGATGATAATTTAGGCTTAAAATGTAAAAAACAATATACGTCAGAATAGATTACCGATTAAAAATAAGGTTTTCCTGTTAATATAAAATAAACTTTTTTGCTTTTTTTATATTAACAGAAAAGTTGCAAAGCCATCTCGCAATAACGCCATGTATCCAACCATATGAAATATTTTCTTTTTAACTAACTGTCAGAAAGTCCCCCATTATAAAATCAATATTAATTAAAATCCATTCAAATAAAATTACACTAAAACCAGTTCCTGACACAAGTGACTAGCAACACCAAAAACAGAGTCATTTCGAAGAGGAGACAACACTGCTGCGCGTTTTTCATTACCAACCAAGTCAGCAGAGTGACCGAGAGGCACTTCTAATCACTTGACAGGGAAGACGTGTGTCATACGTCCACCTCGATGTCGCTTGTGGCGTCATTGGTGCCGGAGAGAGGGGAAGCCGCGTCGGGATCGGCTTCCAGAGGGGAACCCATCGCATAGTCTTGGGGTGAGCTCATGTCGTCGTCAGGAGACTCGGGCAGATCCTCATCCATCATTATAGTAGCCGGCAAAGAAGCTGATACTTCTTGTAATTGACTTGTGTATACTGTATGGAAAACATTTGTATTACTTAATATTTTTTATTATATTTTATCATCTTGTTTACTTATCATAAAATAAATTCTGTCTTTAAGATCATAGTTGTCTCGAAATCAACAAAGTAGCAGCATTAAAATAAAAAGTTGATTAATACAGGCCAGCATAAACAAAGCAGTTCATGGCAGTTGTAACACTGCCGAAATATCGGGAACTCAAATATACCAAAACGCGGTAAGAACCCGTTAAAATGTTTATTTCTAGCATAAACAAAATCTTTTTTTTTATATCTAATTAATGTACTCTTGCTTGTGAGTTACCACTGCATTTCCGCCAGTGTCAAGTATTTTGTGGGAGTATCTATCCCAATCTCAGGTATTGTTTTTGATCAAGAACAAGAGATTGAGGATAGCGGAGCCTCATGGCAGGCAAAAACGCGACGCGCGAACACCACGCGAGACAAGTGCTCGTGTCACAAGCTGCAACGTGACTTCCTACACAAAAACTCAGCAATTTTTTTTCTGAATTGACATATTATTTGCTGCCCAAAGTACCCTTAGATATTCATTTATGAGACTTTTAAGTCTGTAATCTTTAAGATTTGATGGTCTATCTTGTTTTTTATGATCGAAGATAGTTGGACAATAAATATATAAAACATATCATTATTCACAGAGATTGGCCTCCCCCAGGGATCGGTTCTGCGCCGCCCTTCTTATCTAACGGGTTCGCGCTTCCTTCACCAGGTCGTCGGTCGACCTTGTCAGGAGCCACCCACCCACGCTGCGCCTTCTGGTACGCGGTCGCCAAGGAAAATTCTGAGCATAGTCCCCTTCATTGCATTGCATTTTTGGGTAATAAACCAAGTCACTACTATAAATTGATACATGCATTGCATACCTTTAATATTAGAGTTGTTGAGTTCAGTGCTGAAGTTAAGAGACTCTTCCATGGCCTCCATGGTGAGGGTGTCGGTGTCCAGACTGTCCATGGACCCTGAACACGATGGGGAACTGTCTGGGTTCGAGTTCAGGGTCAGTTGCAGGGTCTCCAGCTGAGGTATGTGCGGTCTCACCTAGAAACAAATGTTTATAAAATATTACAGGAAGGTACTGCACTGTTACATACCATTTACCCTGAGTACTGTAGCCTCGGAACTTTTTAATTACGAAAAAGGGTATGATGGAACTAACATGTACATCTCTAAATAAAATTAGAATAAAAAAATTAAAAAAAGGTCAATGATTGCCGTTGTGACATTGTTGCAATATTACGATATTTACAGATATAATGACCCAAGTCTCAAAGATCTAGTGATAAAAAATTTTTAAAAATGAATTTAAAAAAAATGTACAAATGAAGCTTTTATTTTAAAATAAAATGACAAGAATAAATTTTTACCTTCCCAATTCTTCTCTGATCAAAGAAAAATGGGCCATTACATGAGCATTTCAAATGAGAAAAATAAGTTAGAATAAACAAATAAGTTAAAATAAACAATTTTTTTTTTCTAATCTTTATTGAAGAGCTTGGCCTGAGGCCATGTCGCTCTGTGGGATTTTCTATTGGGTAAGTTAACAGACATTATAAAAACAATAAGAAAAAACTAGTAACTACACAGTGATGAAATAGAAAAATAAATAACTACAAATTTAAGGTTTTTTTGTAGATGGAGTACAGTCCCTTGGCAGCAAATATTCAGGTATACTTTAAATACTTACTGCGATGACAGACCAAGTGTACTTGTGTAAGTGTATTTGTGCAGACCAAATATATGCGTGTAAAAATACTTTGCTTGATGCCACTTTGTATTCTTTTTACTTTGATTGAAGATTCAACTTACCTTCATGCCGTCAGGTCTATGCGGGTTCCTGCAACCTTTGCACTTGCACTCGGTGCACGGCTTGCTCTCAACATAGCACGGGCACCGCTGGCCACAACATGTCAACTTGCCCGGTGTGGCTGTTGCATTGCCGCAGCGGCAACCCTTTCTCTTGCTGCTGGCAGAGCTGCGGGAGCGATTCGACGGCTTTTTGAAACCAAGCTGATTTGACTGGAAAAGTAAATGTAGATAAGATTATTTTCTGAAGTGGTATTTTTAAAAGCCACATGTTCAATCAGTCAAAAAATTACTAATTTGCTATGGAGATTCTGCATCATTCGATCAAGATTTTCAAAGTGTGAGATTCAAAAATAGCACTACTGGGTATGTAAAGATAAAAATAAAGCTGTAATAGTAATTTTTTTTTTTAAAAGAAATAGTTAACCAGTAAATAATCAGCATTTAAATGTAAAATTATCTTATGATTGGTACAGTAAAGGGTAGAAAAGTTTTGGTTCCTTTTAAGGATGAAAGGAATTATGGTTGTGAGTTTGTGTATGAACTATTTATTTTCATTATAAATTTAGCTGTAAGATGTCCACTGCTATACGATTGGCTATGTGAACTTGTCACCCGACATTGGAAAAATTTCTTTTTATATTTTTTTCTAATAGATATTCGTATGTAGTTGATTGTAGTAAAAAGAAAATCGTTTGTAGTAGCTCCAAAAAAATTAGAGGACTAAAAAAAACTCAGCACCCGATTTTGTCGGCACTCAAGTTTGATAATTTATTCTTCAAAAGAATCGTTTGTAGTTGATTGTAGCAGAAAAATTTTCGTTTGTAATTGAAATTTTTTTTTTTTTTGTGAACTTGGGCACCCGACATTGAAAAATTATTTTTTTTATATTTTTTTCTTATAGATATCGGTATGTATTTGATTGTAGTAACAATTTTTTCGTTTGTAGTAGCTCTAAAAAAAAATTTGAGCACATTGATAAAAAATAATTTTTTGTTAATTTGGCACCCGACATGGGAAATTTTTATTTTTTTTTATTTTTTTCTTATAGATATCGGTATGTATTTGATTGTAGTAACAATTTTTTCGTTTGTAGTAGCTCTAAAAAAATTGAGAACCTCGAAAAAATTGGGGACACTGGCAAATGATTTCTTTTCGTTATTTTTCTTTTCCCAATAGATTTTTATAAGTAATTGATTTTATCAGAAATATCTAAATGTTGTTTTATTTTAATTGAATTTATACAAGTGTTATTATTATTATTATTATATATGATACACTAGCAGCTCAAAGCTGATGCGTGTATATCACTGCACTTGTTTAGTTTTTTAAATATTGTTGTCCAATGGTTCAACATTGTTTTCCCTCCATCAATCAGAGCAATAAAATAATGGCATAACAATGTCATTTAATAACCTACTCAAATCAACCCAGATCAACCCACTGCTGGGCATATGCCTCTCTTTTATTGCGCCATTCTTCACGGTCCTGTGCTAATCTGATCCAATGCAAACTCGTCACTCTCATAATGTCATCAGGCCAATGTGCTGGTCGTCTACCTACTGACCTCCGTCCCTCTCTTGGCCACTCTGATGACTCTGATTTGCCTTGGTCCACCGGCCATCTTCCCGTCTAGCCAAGTGTCCTGCCCATCTCCACTTCAACTTTGTGAGCCAGTTACCTACGTCTTCGACCTTGGTTCTTCATCGAATTTCGATGTTAGGTACTCGGTCCATTAGTGTAACCTACATTTAACTATCTAAAACTCGTGGATCTTCTAATTTTCTTTATTTGTAAAGAAACACAGCTTATTAACATAAATGAATAGGTATAATGCTCACTGGCACATTATGCTGATAACAAACTGAATAAAATAATAAACCTTTGACACCCTTCTTGTTCTTGTTGTTAAGGTGGTTTCAGTCCATACAAAAATTTGACGCACAATACGAGTTGACGGAATTAATAAAAGTAATATTTTATTTATGGAAAAATAGTTTAGAAAATCTAGATGCCGCGTCACAAATAACATTTGAAATTAATAAAATAATTACAACGATATAAAGCTTTGAAATTTTTCTTACAAAATTTTAAAAGCCTTATATCTTCTTAATTATTTTATAAATTGCAAATATTATATGTGACGCTGCATCTAGATTTTCTAAACTATTTTTCCATATATACAAAGTTACTTATATTACTACCGTCTACACGTATTGTGCGTCAAAGTTTCGTCAAAAATTGACCCCTCTGCAACCACCTTAACAAAGAACTTGTTGTTTTTGGTGTTAATATTATATTAATCTTTTAACCGCCGAAACTTTTTCCATTGAAAGGGCAGTGCCCCCAGCGCCGTGTCATTTAAAAACAATAGAAATTAGTCTTATTTATGAGACGGCGGCTTTGTGAGCTTGATGTGGTATGTCTTATATTTCAGACCATGGCCACAGAATAAGAAAGAGTATCTAGTACTACATACAGTACGGACTCTCCCTGCCTCTCACCAACTTTTTACCTCACCCCCTCTATCACCCTCCAGTACCTAAGAAGAAGGCTTAAGGTGGTTTCAGTCCATACAAAAGTTTGACGCACATTATGCATAGACGGAATTACTAAAAGTAATATTTTATATATGGAAAAATAGTTTAGAAAATCTAGATGCCATACGAGCGTTAACCCGCGATTTTGTCCGCAAAAATTATATACCAGATTTTAAGTCAGATCATAAGCTATCAAACAAAACAAGTTTCATCAAAATCGGTTCAGTAGTTTTTGCGTGATACTCGTTCAATCAAACAAACACCCAAACAAACAGACAGACAAAAAATTAAAAAATTGGTGATATGGCATATGGCATCAGGGATACCTAAAAACCATATTGTGACTTTTTTTTTGTTACTATCTTCAATGTACAGACAAACTTTCTGCTACAGTTTTATAATAGTTTAGATTACTTTTATTAATTCCATCTACACTTATTGTGGGTCAAGGTTTTGTATAAAATTGACCCCTCTGCAACCACCTTAAGGTTCAATTTCTTTGGTTTCGCATGTGCTGACGTCATCTTGTCAATTTAAATTTTTTGTATGCAGTGTCCAGGCTGTGCCATGGCGGTTGATAGGTTAATGTTATATTTAAAAAACATTCATACCTTACTTTCCCGAGAACTTGGTTCATGATGAGACGAATCTGTCTCATCAACGGCTTTCCTTTTTATTGTTATTTTATTACCGGAGCCGGCGTACATTACTGAATACATAGGGGACCCATTGGAGACCGATCTCGAGTTGGGAGAGTCTTTACTAGAAGGCCTCGTCTCCGTGTTGCTAGACATTGACGCGGCTTGCGTCTGAGTAGACGCAGAGTTTGTGTAAACGCATGGTAGTATACTATACGCTGACTTAGATAACCCAGCAGTGCTTTTATAGTCATCAGAAAACCCAGCCCCTTCCTGTATCAAGTCTATCAAACCAGAGCTTGCCACTGTCCCACCGTTCACACCCGCTACTATCTCATCCTCTTCCAACAAAGTCCTGTACACGTCTGTACCCATAAAATATTCACACAGTTTCTTGTAACACTGCAGAAGAATTCGCAGCTGTAAATTTTCCGCATAGTTTTCGTAATCCTTGCACCAGCTGCACGATGGTTTTAATTTCTTTCTCCCTCCTTTGCACTTTTTACAAACGTGATGCTGGCAGCCAGAGCTCGTCGGCGTGTAAGGCTCCTTCAGTAAATTACCGCAAACCGTACAGGATAAAGATTGTCGTAAATAAGGAACCAAGCGAAATAAGTCAGTCCAGGAAGACTTGTCGGCCGCGTCGGCCAGGATTATCAGACGGCATGTAGAAACGTATAAACTGGTCGCATTCATCTTCATTTATTAATTATTTCCACGTTAATACTTCCGGTTTTAAGGGCAAAAATAAACAGTTTTCATAAAAATAATACACGCCAAAAAGCCGCAAAATGCTCCTCACGGCCGGTAATCTTCATAGAGAAAAAACTCGCCATAAGTTTTTTTTTTTTTTAGCTCAGTATTTGATTTTGACACTTACCTCGCCCCTCTTTCCCCTACTTCTTACCTGTCTCGCCAACGCCGGCTGTCAAAGGCCGCCATGACGTGTCCGACCGCCATTACTGTTTTGGTTGTTGATCGAGTGAAGTGTACGTTGATTAATTTCCGTAACTTATCCTCTCAATAACTAAAATAGTAATATTTTGTCACGACGAACGGTTTAATTACATTTTGTGCACAAAATGTATAACAAGTGTTGTGTTGTGGCTTGTAATAGCAGACGAAAGGACGTCAAATTGTTTATTTTCCCAAAAACTGAGATAGGACTCCAAAAGTGGTTAGAGTGTATAAATTGTGATAACTTGCGGAGCTTGAGTTTTGACGAGCTTCGAAAAAGCTTCGTCTGTCAAAAACATTTCGAAAAAAGATTTCTTACACAGAAATCTCGCCTTCATCTTGGTGCCTATCCATCGCTGTTTACTGACGACGAAATAGCTAGTGGAATACCAAGTACACAACATGATGATAACACAGGTACGTAACAATCTTTTTGGTACCTATTCGTTCTATCCACCCTCTCATCTTTTACTCCAACAAGTTCAAATTTCTGTTACCCGCGACTTAGTCTGCATTGACTTGTAGGTACCCATTTTATATGAAAGCTTTTTGTTTAGACTCCTGAGTCATAACATGTGGTATTTTTGTCTACAGCAATTCTATAAATGTTAAAGATAAAACATGTTAAAAGTAATTTTACCATTAAATCATAACACATGGTATTTTTAGAGATATAGCAATAAATTCTATGTACTTGACTTAATGGTAAATAAAACACAAGCAAGTTTTAATCAGACTAGTCGTGTTTTTCTTGAATTTGATCATGGTTTGACGACAGTCAAACCAGTCATAACATGTGGTATTTTCGTCTACAGCAATTCTATAAATGTTATAGATAAAACATAATACAAGTAATACTATTAAATCATAACACGTGGTATTTTTATAGATATAGCAATAAATTCTATATACTTGACTTAATGGTGAATATAACACAAGCAGGTTTATTTCCCTGGGTTCGAATCCCGGTTCGGTCATGGATGTTTATATGTTTGTGCCGTTGTTGTATGATTTCCATAATAAACAGCCTATAGTGCTTGCTTGGGATCATTACAATGTATGTGCCTGTGAGCGTTATTTATTATTATTATTATATTTATTCAAAAGCTTGTCTCTGTTAAGACCAAACATAATATGAATGTATGTATAATTATGTTATTGGCTAATAACAATGCTTAATTGGATTTGTTCTTAACAGAGACAAGCTTTTGAATAAATCATTATCAAAATCAAGAAAAACACTATGCTAACACCTGGCATGGCACTAGAAGGACGCCCAACAAGATAATGGGAAGACTATATATTATTCATCACCAACTTTGGGCCATATTGGACAAGGGTTACAACAGACAGAGCCCAATGGAAATAGTTTCAGGAGGCCTATGCCGAAAGGCACGCTGAATTTAGAGACTTTTATAAAAATCATGTTAGGAAACATATTTTTCTAACTCTTTCTTATTAATTAGATATTACTCGGTCGCCACACGCTACGATTCTGACACATAATCATATTTTTCAGAAAATAAAAACCCTAACTCAGGCAGTGATCATGACTACTTCAGGAAAAGGCGACACGAGGATCACAACTACTGCAAACTAGAAGTTGTGAATAAGCGAACTAAAACAATGAATGGTAAGATTTGTGCTTAGTATGAATAGTTTGACATCAAATTAGAAAACTAAACTAAATATAGGTACATTCATGATCATCGTGGTTTTATATAAAGCAAATACTATACGTTGCTTCTAATTGAACAGAAAAACAAAATAAAAAAATCATGTTATTCATTTCAGAAGTTGATACCTTGCCGTCCACGTCCGCTTCAATAGAGAAAATTTGTGACATTCCGTTAACGATTGATAAGTTGATATATTTTTAAATGATTTCAAATTTCTTGCTTCGATCCAATTCAATTATACTTTATTGCACACCAAAACAGAATACATCACGCTTGCTTCCAAAAGAGTAGCAGAAAAACAACTTTATATTGTTCTTGTTTGCAGTTCGTTATATTACAGTATATTGTCCAACCTATGCACGATGAGATTAGACTTATTTGCAAGCAGTGCATGTTACATATCTAATTATATGGGCTGATGACGCTGATGATGAAATGAAATTCATGCCATTTGTTGTTAATATTTTTTCAGAAGTCAATACACTACCATCTACATCCGCTGCAATAGAAAGAATCTTTGATGTTCCATCTACAGTTGGTAAGTTGAAATATGAATACGTATTTAAATTTTGGTCAATATCAGATTTCTTTGCTTGAAAGCACTATTCACACAATGCTCTCACTCTTACTACAATAAGTGAACCTACACGTGGCCAGGTTATGCTGGTTTTGTATAACTTCATGTATCTCCGTAGGCCGTGTGTACAACCTGCTCCTTTTGTCTGTTGATTCTGTTCTTTTTTTATATGTTTATTTATTTTATTCAAAAAAGTAGCAGAAAAACAACCTGCAGTCCAAGTTCATCTAAACTATTATAAAATTGTAACAGGAAGTTTGTTTGTACATTGGAGATATTAACAAAAAAAAAGTTACGATATGGTTTTTAGGTATCCCTGATCACCAATTTTTGGACAAAAGAGTAGCAGAAAAACCACTTTATATTGTTCTTGTTTGCAGTTCATTATATTACAGTATATTGTCCAACCTATGCACGATGAGATTAGACTTATTTGCCAGCAGTGCATGTTACATATCTAATTATATGGGCTGATGACGCTGATGATGAAATGAAATTCATGCCATTTGTTGTTAATATTTTTTCAGAAGTCAATACACTACCATCTACATCCGCTGCAATAGAGAAAATCTTTGATATTCCATCTACAGTTGGTAAGTTGAAATATGAATACTTATTTAAATTTTGGTCAATATCAGATTTCTTTGCTTGAAAGCACTATTCACTCAATGCTCTCACTCTTACTACATAAGTGAACCTACACGTGGCCAGGTTATGCTGGTTTTGTATAACTTCATGTATCTCCGTAGGCCGCGTGTACAACCTGCTCCTTTTGTCTGTTGATTCTGTTCTCCTTTTTTATATGTTTATTTATTTTATCCAAAAAAGTAAAACAACCTCCAGTCCAAGTTCATCTAAACTATTACAAAACTGTAACAGGAAGTTTGTCTGTACATTGAAGATATTAACAAAAAAAAAGTTACGATATGGGTTTTAGGTATCCCTGATCACCAATTTTTGGATTTTTTGTCTGTCTGTTTGTTTGAACGAGCATCACGCAAAAACTACTGAACCGAATTTGATGAAACTTTTTTTGTTTGATAGCTTATTATCTGACTTAAAATCTGGTATATAATTTGTGCGGACAAAGTTGCGGGTTAACGCTCGTAAATTATACATTTACAACCTGTGCACAGTGAACTGTGAATTAGGTATAGTTACCTAATTATTGTATACGGGATGTAAGGAAAAGAATCATTAACCTTTAAATACATACACTACCCATCAAACTGAACAACATTTACTTTGGGAACCAACCGATCGGAGCAAAAAAAAATCAGCCGTCGTTTTACATATTTGAGTCGAGTAGGTATTGGATTTTTTTTTTGATACAGCAGATTTTTTTTTGCTCCGATCGGTTTGCTCCCATAGTAAAAGTTGTTCAGTTTGATGGGTAGAGTACAGGTTCGATGGTATATATCACTGATATATATATCAATCATTTTTTTCACAAACGCATAGGTAAAACATTCGTAAAATTTGTATCTTTTCTGTATTATGATTGCATTGCACAATGTTGTATTTCTAACATGTTTTGGATGTGCTTACAAAAGGGAAAAAAAAATCTTTCGAAAAATCACTCCGCGCTTAACTTCTTCGAGCGGAGTTATTGATTTTTTGTCGTATTTAATTATTTTCTCAAATGAGAAACGCTTTTTTTACACCCAAATATGCTCAATAGGACTTCACAACTCTAATCCTACAAGGTTCAATAGGAATTATTCTGAATGATTGATATATATCGGATCATGGAGAAAAGAAAGGAGCGGAGTTGAGGCAAGGCAGTGAGGTCAGTTGCCATTCGATGAGGTCATGACGTCACAGTGGGCGTGGCCTATGCTGCTCAGTTCGAATCGGACCGCCATTGTTTTCGTACGTCATTATTTTGTTTTTTGAGAGGTGTTTTGTCAATAAAAAACATCTAGAACGATGAAGTGCGCTGTTCCTGGATGTAAAAATTGTTCAGGATCACAGACAAAGCTTGCAGATGGCATAACTTTTCATAGGTAAGTCCAATATAATTCAATAAGAGTTGTTTTTTGAAAATAATTCTCGAATTAGAAAGAAAATTGGTTTTGCTACTACCCGTAAGATGCCGCTCTTTAAAATGGTAAAGAATTGGAATGGAATGGACGATTTTAGAAACTTAAAGTGTAAATTATAGATGAAAATAACGATAAAAACAAAGTGTTTAACTCGTTTATATCGATTTAACTTTTATTTCTTTGTTGATTTGGTCAATTACTAAAAAAATCGTTCAAATCTAAGACGACATCTACCGGCGAGTAGATAACGGTCACAACAGACGGCACTAGTTGGTTGTCATGTTACTGTGCATTTGTTGTAGTTACTACTTTCGCCGCTAGATGGATTTGGGTTTTTGGGGCGGAGCCTACGGCCATCTCGTACCTCGTCCCCCGCATTTTGGCGACACTTACTTGAATAGAAAAATTGCCTTGCCTCACCTCCGCTCCCTTCTTTTCATGGTGAATCGGATAAATATCAAAAATTGATATATAAGGTCTAAAAATAATAGGTAAAACTATTTTAAGGGGATGATCAGACAGTCAAACTGAACAACTTTCTTTATGGGACCAATATTGAAACCGCGAAAAAAAAACAGCTGTTCCATACAAACCTACTCGACCTAAATGTATGGGACAGCAGATTTTTTTTCGCGATTTCAATATTGGTCCCATAGAGAAAGTTGTTCAGTTTGATGGTCTGATCATCCCCTTAAAATCGTTTCACCTAATTTTGTTAGACCTTATTTATCTGATATACAGGGTGAAATTGAAATCATTAGCATCTTGTTAAACTAAGAGTCTATCCATCAAACTGAACAACTTTTACTATGGGAGCAAACCGATCGGAGCAAAAGAAAAATCTGATGTTCTATACTAAACTACAGTGCCGTGCCGTGCTGACTCGACTGAAATGTATGGAACAGCAGATTTTTTTGTGCTCCGATTGGTTTGCTCCCATAGTAAAAGTTGTTCAGTTTGATGGGTAGACTCTTAGTTTAAAAGGATGCTAATGATATCAATTTCATACTGTATATAATAAATATCAGATATTTACATTTTTATTATAAATATCAGATATTTTCGACCCCTGGTAGAGTATGCGGTTTAAAGGTTGATAATACTTTATATTACACCCTGTATAGCTGATCTGATAACGCTCATAGCTGGTAATAACATTTTCGTTTCCGCAAATTTTTCAGAAGTCAATGCACTGCTATCTACATCCGTTTCAATAGAGAAAATCTGTGATATTCCATCTACAGTCGGTAAGTTGAAAAATGAATAAGTATTTAAAATTTTGCCGATGTCCGATTTCTCTGCTTAAAAACTGTTCACACAATGCAATGCATGGTTAACTGTACAACGTATATGGTAACGTAGGGTGGTCCAAACAGAGAAGTCACATTTTTTTTAGATTCCTCACTCCTAGTTGTATTTGAAAATACCCCATGTCTGTTCCGCAATATTTCGTAGTTTTGTTAGTTATGATTTTTTAAATGTGTATTCTTTTAACGGAGCGGCTTAAAAAATCAAAACTGTTTATAGTAAGACATTTTTGATATTTAATTTTGCAACGTGATTGTCTTGAATCACTCTTCCATACGTTAAATAATCAACTACATAACATCCATACAAGTTACCGAAAAAAGGGATGAAATTAAAAATTGATGATTTGAGTCGGCCAACGGTAAATTTTTAAAATTCTCTTAAGCACGGAGCCTCCAGTGCTGCCATCTGCCTATACCCTATACATAACCATCATCAATCTAGCAAAACATTACGGACTACTAAACCGATACTAAACCGATTATGATGAAACTTGCACTGTTCCCGAAGTTGAAGTAAATCTACATTTACTTCAACTTAGGATCAAACTAACAAAAAAGAATGATCACAATCCGATTAATAGTTTCGGACAAATGCGTGGGCAAACATATATAAATATTAAGTAAATCAATATATTTTATTCAAAAGAGTACCTATCAGATATCTTGTTTGCCGTCCGTAAACTACACATGTACAACCTGTGCACAATGAGACTGGGCTCTTATGCCAGCAATAGGTATACATACCTAATTTTTGTTTATAGCTCGTAACGAAATTCAAACAACAAAATTGTTACAAATTTTTCAGAAGTCAGTGCCCTGCCATTGCCATCTTCCACATCCGCTTCAATAGAGAAAATCTGTGGTATTCCCTCAACAAGCGGTAAGTTGAAATACGTTTTTAAATTAGTGTATGTTTTTTGATAACACGAAGTGCCACTGTCCGAAACCAATTTTAATCAAGATTTATTAAAATTGGTTTCGACAGTGGCACTGAATGAATGCATGATTTTATTGATCTTGTTTAGTCTACATTCATGCATAACATATTATTTTTAATAGTGTCATCTAATATCTGCGCAATCGCTATTTACCAGACCAGTAGGATAACAATTATTTCTGTCACGAAAGACTTGTAACTTTAAACGACTTTAACATATTGTAGTTATGTTTGAGATGAGAGTTTATTCAGAAAGTGCAGACACAAGGATTTTCAAGATATTAAACAAGTCTAAAAAATTTCAGGAATCAATACTTCACCTTCCGCTTCTGGTGCTACTCAGCAAATATCTGGCAGTGAAACTCGAAGAGGTAATAATTATAAGCCGTTTAACTTTTTTCCTCACGAGTATAATAGCCGGCAAACTTCTTGAGCAAGAAGAATGCAGAAACACGCAGAAACTAAATTTGTAGGCGAAAGCGCTACTGCGCAGGCCCTCGGGCCCTGACTCACCCAAGCATTTTCAAGATGTTTGCAGGGTAGCGTATATGGCAAAGCTACTTCAGTACGTCCCCACAGGCTAATACGAAATGAGTTAGGATTTCTAGACGGTAAACACGCGTTAATCCTGTTTCAATACGTCTCCGGTGGTGACGTACTGCAGTAGGGTTTCAAGTTAAATAATTGGGGAAAAGTAGGAGTTATCCTAGTTCAGTAAGTCTCAGAGAGTGACATACTGGCAGTAGGATTTCAAGTAATATAATAGGGCAAAATGTAGGAGTTATTCTAATTCAGTTTGTCAAGGTTAAACTGAGACCAAATAGAAGGTTACGAATTAGTATAGGTTTTACGTTAGAAGATTTATAACAAGTAGGTAGTGCATGACAAGAGAAACACAGTTTAATCGGTAATTAAAGTCGATTTTTAATCATTGTTCAGTGTTTTTTGGCACAAGGCTCATTATTTTATATAAAAGCTATATTACGCATGTTTACCGTCTGGAAATCCTAACTGAGTTCGTCCTAGCATGTGGGGACGTACTGAAGTAGCTTTGCCATATACGCTAACGGGTACTGTATGGCATGTGTAAGCAAATGGAGGTCGATAACTGGCAGTGAGTGAATTAAAGAGGTGGATGATACTGTGACTAACCAAAAAATAACACATCAAGCTACACAAAACCAACATTAAGCTGGCCGCGCGGCGTTATACGTTACTCGAGCTACGCGCAGCTAGCTTATGTTGGTTTTGTATAGCTTGATGTGTCGCTGTGTGTACATTGAAGATATGAGCACAAACATTAATTGGAGGTGTTTTGGATACGTAATGGATTGCATGGAAACCATTTTTGTTATGATTTTTGTATGGTTTTTGTGCACGCATCACTTAAAAGCTACTGAACTTACTTGGACAGGGTATTCACATAAGCATAGGGCTTTGGATTAACATTTAGGCTTTATTTTATTGATTATTTATTGAATTAGTGGTCTGCGCGTACGAAGTTGCGGGCGCCGCTATTAAAAATATCCACAAAGTGCTAAATACAAATACGTACATATTAAAAATACTTAATTTACTATTTTACAGATGCAAACATGCAGCCAACGTTGCTTTCGACTCCGAGAAGATCAGTAGCAAAAAGGCGCCTAATTAAAAACCTAAAGTCCCTCACGCCCAATTGCACGAGACTTTATAACGAATATGTTAAATCTCGAAAGCAGTTAAACTTTAGCCAAAGAGCTCGTAGGGCAGCAAAATTTTCAAAGGAGAAATCCTTCGAAAAAATTACAGAAAAAATGAATCCACTGGCTAAGAAAATAATGTGGATGCAGATCAAGCAATGCACCAAAAAGCAGAAAGGAAGGCGATTTTCAAATGATGAAAAATTTATAGCGCTCTCTATAATGAAGCAAAGCCCGAAATGTTACAGATTTCTCCAACGAATATTTATCTTGCCCTCGAAGCAAACTCTAAATAAAATGGTTACAGAGTTAAATATCGGAGCTGGAATAAATACGCAAATCTTCGAGACTTTGAAACAAGAGGTACTTATTTTGCTATCAGTAGTTAACTTAGACCCTTAGACACTTTATACTTAAATTTATGTTTGCCTTAAAATTTGTGATATGTTTCTAATTCTAAATTAAACATCTTCTTTGTTTGCAGGTTAAAACATGGAATGAAAAAAAGAAATTTTGTTCTGTTCTCTTTGATGAGGTCGCCCTTGAAGCAGCTTTAACGTATGATAAGCATAAAGATATTATAAATGGTTTTGTTGAACTAAATGAAAGAACCACTGATTTCGCTGATCACGCTCTAGTGTTCATGCTCAGAGGAGCGATTTACAAGTGGCAGCAGCCTGTGGCTTTTTATTTTTGTAAAGGAGCAACGACTGCGGTGCAATTAAAAATTATAATAAAAGACGTGATAGCTGCCGTGACCGATGCCGGTC
The DNA here is from genome assembly GCA_927399405.1 of Agonopterix arenella. Lineage (NCBI taxonomy): Eukaryota > Metazoa > Arthropoda > Insecta > Lepidoptera > Depressariidae > Agonopterix > Agonopterix arenella. The sequence goes on along the minus strand of OV656691.1, from coordinate 13,990,459 downwards.
TTTTGCCTGTGGCCCTAGTCTGCGATCAGGGCACAGCTTTCCAATCTGCGTTAAAAAGCTTACAAGAGGACTCAAGGAAAGAACAAATACTTGCCGGAGAACATGTTGGTGAGTGTCTTTTATTTGAACTTGTAATAGCGGATCTGAGTAGTAGTGACCCATTTTTCTGTCGTGTCTTATTGAAAATCTAATTTTACACAGCAAGGAAGTAAATATTGGAGTGAAACTCGTAACAAAATATATGCGAAGCAATTCGACTTCTACTACTTATGTTATTTAAATATTGCATTATATTTTTGTATTGTATTATACCTTCTGTAAAAACACCTAGCAGTACTGTGGTGATTTATTGTGATTTTGGTTATTATAATTATGGTAAGTTCTTTTTTTCATGTTTTTTATTGTTTTTCAGATGACATAGTTCGTATCAATGGTCAAAATTTAAGCATCATTCACGATCCACCCCACCTCATCAAGGGATTGAGAAACAACTTCTTAACGAAGGATATAAAATATAAAGGGAAAATCGCTAAATGGAGTGACATAGTGGAAGTTTATATGACTGATTGTAATCATGCACAAATGAGATTGCTACACAAGCTCAATGACGAGCATGTAATTCCAGAGAAAATTAAAAAGATGAAGGTAATTTTATGAAAAAACTATATTGATTTTAAATCACATAATATACAATTTTGAGTATCAAAGTGTTATTAAGTTATTATAATTATGCTTAAATTTTGTTTCAGGTGAAAAATTGCACGAGAGTTTTCAGCAAAACTGTGGCCGCAACTTTGTCGTATACTGCACAATTTTGTAAGTTATTTGTTTACTTAAATTATTCATTATGATTATAATTATGGTTATTATATCGCATCCTTGTACTATAAGTTCTTTCTTACGTATAAGACTTTTTCGTAAGAAAGGTACCTAAGAATAATGTCATTCAGTAAGTATACCATTTCTTCGGTTCGTGTTTCGTTCTCTCATCGAAGCGCAGAAGGCTTGCGAAAACCACTGAATCAACAAGGACGACAATTTGGAAGTTAAACTTGTGTTGGCGCGTTAGGAAAGACGTATTTTCAGCATGTGACAAAAGTTGCACGTGCCGGTGTAACACGTTATGAAATTAGTTTTTGGGGCATTTCATGTCAAGCGGAGAACCAAAAAAACCAGTGTTGTAGTGAACATATTATAAATAAAGAGAATAATAATCATAGATAGTTTATTTCTACATGACTCAATTCAAATTTGTTTGTTTAAATGTGTAAATTCACGCCAGTGAAATATAACTTCTTACGTGCGTACATAAGTAGGTAAACAGACGCTTTTTTCGATAGTTAGTAAATATATATAATATATATATGGTTAAGTACGATTAAGGGCCCGTTTTACCACTTCTGAATAAGTTCTTGATAACTTATTTGATTGATCGTTTAAGATATTTTATATGATAGATATCAAATGATCTGTAAGATAAATTATCAAGAACTTATCTAGAAGCAGGCCCTTAATGCCCTTTGTGTTTATTTCATTGCAATCGACTCACTCAATTGGAAGATTAAAGTTTTGAAAATAATCGCATAGTTTTGTTACTGATTCAGTGGTCGACACTAGTTATTAATAAATTATTAGTATTATTATATCCTTATAACATTTTTCTCTTTTTGTTTCAGCTCAATATGCAGACGGGAAAAATGTAAGTCCCACTTTGAAAAATACAGCAGAAGTGGTATCATTCTTTGACGACCTGTTCGATTCCGTCAACGGGGCAAGCACTTGTAGCAAAAAATGCAAAGGAAAAGCTCTTCGGAAAGCAGTTACTTCTAGCTCCGAACATCACCAATTCTGGCAAGATGCCATTACTGATTTAAGTAATATAAGATTTGTAGATAAGAACGGTAAAGAAACATCTGTGCCTTCTTTGAAAAATTGGATAACAACTTTAAAAAGTTACCAAAGGTTGTGGCAGTTTTTTGAAAAAAATAATGTTACAATTATGCGTCCGCGCTACTTCAATTCCGATCCAATCGAAAACTTCTTCGGACAAGTGCGGGCGTATAATTTTAGGAACAATGACCCGAATTGCCACACTTTTACCTGCACCTTTAAATCATTGTTGATAACCAGATTTATAAAATTCCACTCCGAAAGTTATAACTGTGAAGAGGATTCAGGTGAACAGTTATTGAAACTGCAATCTTTGTTTGGTGCAAAAATTGATCAGGCTGACATTAATTTACGTTTACCTGAATCCTCTAACTTACGGAGTTGGGAACCAGAAAGCTTTCTGCAAAGTGCGCGCCAAGAACGATTAAATGTACACTCACGAGCTTATGCAGCGGGGTGGGTCATAAGAAAAATTTTACATAAAACTCCATGCGAGCAATGTGCTAAAAATTTAACATCCCGTGAAGAAAACTCAACACACACGTGGATTTCTTTTAGAGAATATAAATCTTTAAAAAAAATTAAATTGACCTACCCCTCGGAGCAAGCCGTGAGGCTTTTTTCGATGATTACAGAGGAAGCAAACAAGTACTTGGAAAACCAACCGAACAAGAGAAACATTATTAAAGAAATAAAAGAATATATCATTTCCAAGTACTCGTTTGACTTCCTCGATTGTCAAACTCACAAAAATATTATAGAAAGCTTTCTTAGCTTAACTTTAAGGTTGAACATTTTTAATTGGTGCAGTGTCATTAATAAAATATTGAAAGGCTCAGATATTTCAAGATTACAAAACAAGCATTTGCCTTCAATGCAGTTAAAAGCGTATAATAAGTATAAAACAAAGCTAAAGAATAAAAAAATTAACAAATAAACATCTTTTTTTTATTTTTCTTTACACTTATAAAAATACAACCCCAATAAACTAAAAAGAATAGTATAAAAAGAGTGGAATCCAAAGCCATTAAATCTGATTTAAAAAATAAAATTTTGTGGTTTGGATAACATCCAACGTGAAGAATATTAAGAAAAAAAAAGCTGTCAAAATGAAATACTGAGGTTTATAAGGTGTATTTTCGTTATAGGCGAGATTTCCGTCTGATGCGTAGCATCTCTAACTAGTCTGTGATGCTCCTCCACAGCAGAATGACAGAACTGAACTGTCAGTGTCAGTGACCATTTTTTTTTTTTTGTACAATTCAAGGTAAAGGACTAAAAATCCCATACAACCGATGTCTTCAATAAAATTATCTAATTTATAGCAATTAAAACGTTAGTGTTCAACGTTTTGACGCTTCTTTGGAGTTTTTGGAGACAATCGAAAGACGCAGGAAACGCAGAGAAGTCCACAGAAAAGAGGTGAACCGATCGCTTTGCCGCGCTACATAGAGTCTTCAGTTTTTCAATGTATTTATTTGCCACTTGCACTGCACGACTCCAATGTAACATCCATTCATCCATGTAACATCCTAAACCCTAACACATTGCAATGTGAGGCATGGCATATTATTAAACTAATTCCACCACATTAACACAATAATAGCCACGAAAAACTAATTTAGAAAATTCAGAAACAAAGCCCGTCCTTTTCTTCTCAATTCCCGCGCAAAAACCCGTGTCCTGTCTAGCAGCCTAGCTAGCATGCCACCCACGACAAAGCGTTTAAACGAGAAAAACGTCATGCGCTCTTTTTCTGGCCTATGTAAAATAATAAAGATGGAGGCACATCTCGATTTTTGTCGTTTTCTCGGGGGTGGCATGCTAGCTAGGCTGCCCGTGTCTGTGACCACTTTTTTTTTTAATTCTTCTATACGGAAAGGCAAGGGGAACTAGCCCATACAGCCGGGTCAAATGTTAATTTTCTTGTGTATATTCAGGCCGAAGCCATGTCTTCAGTTTTTCAATGCCTGAATCGGATGCACAACTACTAGTCCTTGAGAGCACCGAAACCACTTGAGGCGAAAGTTGTGTTAATTGATTTTCGATGTTAAATTCAATGCAAGCAAAGTCGATAGTGGTTTTGCAATGAAAAATTCGGTTTTTTCAAACCCTGCTATTTTATTTATTATGGACGCTAGGCCACTGTTTTCACTTAGAACGTAATAAAGGAAAGTAGAACTAAAATAATATTTCAATTACATAAACAATATTTACAAAAAACAAGAATGTCACATTGTACACACGGCGACACATCAACCTATACAAAACCAAAATAAGCTGGCCGCGCGTAGGACTAGTGTTACGCGACCAGCTTATATTGGTTTTGTATAGCTTAATGTGTCGCCGTGTGTACCTAGTCACTGCTGATTTTCAATTTATCGGGACACAGCGGATTTGTTTTTATAATGTTTGTATTTTGGCGGTTTTAACGATAAACGCTATAAGCATAAAACATAATAATCCCACGGACCTGAAAAAAAGACGGACGTAATCTCATCTAATCAAAAGTGAAGCAAGCACCCATTTATATGAGCATAAGAATGAATACCTACTCTATAGAAACGAAACTCGGCGCACGACTCGTTCAAGGTCACGTTAATAGCCTACCGTCTCGCAGACGCTTATAGTCTAAGTGAGTCAGGGCTGCGTCGGCCGCCTCGCACTCGCTCGTACACGTTTCATCCGATTCAAATTATTTTTGGACAAACTTATTTAGGGAAACCACAGATTACCCCTAATAGATACCGCATACAAGGCCGCCGACGCGCGCCACACATCTATGATCTTTTGATTGATTGATTGATTGATCTATGATTTTGCACTGAAATAAGCAAATAACTGATCACGCCACTTCAGTACCGACCAAGTATTGGATCCGTGTGCACTCAATTTAAAGAAATAAATTGCCCATCTTTTTACGATTTTCGGAGCATAATTAATTTGTGCCATAAAGTGGTGTGGGAAAAACTTTCGGACATCCAGTTACGAGAAAGATGGCATGACTTTCCATCGGAAAACAAAATTTTCATTATTTTGTATGTTTTGCAGAGTTCAAGTTATAGTGGGCGGTCCAATGGTCGCCTCTAAAAAATTGCAGCTCACGTTGATGTCTATTTGAAATGGCCCCTTTCTCTCATTAGTTAGTTTGATATATCCATCACTTTCGTACATTGACACGTGGAACGCTAGTGTTGTTCGTCTCTGCATTCGGGCCGGTATCGATATTTTTATAATATGCCTTATTATTACAAAGTATTTTTAGGCGAGGATTTTAAAACGGTATTACAGGTTAGGCACATTGACACGTGCAATAATAGTGTTCTTCTTCTATGCATACTGACCGCTATCGATAGTTTTATCATAAGTATCATAACGATTGACCTGGATCTGATTGATGTGGATGATCAGCCGAAATAAAAAAAAATAAAAATCAAAAATTTTTTATTCAAAATAATATCACATAGATACTAGGTACATAGATAGCTTTTTGACGTCATTTTTTGATTTTTTCCGATTGTAACGTAGTGATTATAACATTCTCTTTGCAGCCGATGACTTTTTCGTTCGCATAATAAAAACATTAATTTGTTTTATCCTCTCGCATCTCGGTAGAGAGTAGTATATTCCTTGGTTTTATCGAAGTCGCTGTCAAGCCGGTACGATTCGCGACAGGGCTTGCATTCGTTTTTTGGCTTGGCTTGACACCGACTCCAATAAAACAAATTAATGTAAAATAAATTTACTTTATTTTACTATTTAGACGAATGGTGTGGCAGAGAGCTAACAGACACACAAACGCGTTACGACATCGATGCGACAGAGAAATCGATGATTGTACGACGATTGTAAAGGAATAAGGAACGTCTTGAATACGACGACACAACAGTTTTAAACGATACGAGCGTTAACCTGCGATTTCGTCCGCACAAATTATATACCAGATTTTAAGTCAGATCATAAGCTATCAAACAAAAAAAGTTTCATCAAAATCGGTTCAGTAGTTTTTGCGTGATACTCGTTCAAACAAACAAACACACAAACAAACAGACAGACAAAAAATCCAAAAATTGGTGATTTGGAATCAGGGATACCTAAAAACCATATCGTAACTTATTTTTTGTTAATATCTTCAATGTACAGACAAACTTCTGTTACAGCTTTATAATAGTATAGATAAGACGGAAAGAAAATGCGCTGGATTTGCTAAGGACGTGACGGGGAACCAGCTCGGTTTTGACTTTACGAACCGAGTGCCGTCCCACACACGTACCCTCCGACGAGCATCCGAGAAAAGAAAAGCGTTGCCAGCCGTCACATCGACCAGAAGCCTCTGAGACGATTGATTGGCCCCGTCAACGGAACAATGTCGCCGAGATAAACATTACACACGACATCAAGCACGCAGTAGCGACCGATCGTAAACGAACGAGATCAGTTTGCTATGCAAGCGACAATGCCTACGGCGTAGGTATAGAACACTACGGCGTAGTGGCCTACTAGCCTAGAGAAATGTGCGACGGACCCGTGGAATTATACAGAGTGAAATTGATATCATTAGCATCCTTTTAAACTAAGAATCTACCCATCAAATTGAACAACTTTTACTATGGAAGTATACTCTTTGCTGATGATTTATCTATAATTGTAGCTTCTAGTAAAAAACTGACATGGAATGAACATGAAACTGACATTAATAACGTTATTAACATAGTTATGACATGGCTCAATAAAAATAATCTACAATTTAATATTACAAAATCTAATTTCATTAATTTTAATAATCTAAATAATCAGTTGAGTATTAATTGCAATGGACAAATTCTAACGAAGGCTAATAATGTCAGATTCTTAGGTTTAATTATTGATAATTCACTTGACTGGAAAGAACAAGTTAACAAGGTATGCAATAAAATAAACAGCCTATCATTTGCTCTTTACAAGATAGTCAAGATTTCGTCTGTAGAGACTGCTCTTATAGCATACCATGCATACGTGGAATCAACTCTCAGATACGGACTTATTATATGGGGAAACAGCACGGAAATTAGTAAAGCATTTATTGCGCAAAAGAAATGTGTCCGTGTCTTGTATGGGGTGGCACCTGATGTTTCTTGCAAACCATTATTTAAAAGATTGAACATTCTTCCTCTTCCGTGCTTGTGTATATTAGAAATAGCGAAATTTGTAAGAGAACATGCATATCTTTTTAAAACGGCTAAGGATGTATATCCAAGATGCACCAGAAATTGCAATAGACTAGCCCATGACAATGTCCCACGGTCCGCGCGTTATCTAAGAAATGTTTACTCAATGTGTATAAGCATTTACAATAACTTGCCTAGAGAATTCAGAGATTTGTCACATAATAAATTTATAAGCTCATTAAGAAAGTGGTTGATCGAAAAATGTTTTTATACTGTTAAAGAATTTCTAGAACCAAATGTATAAAAAAGTAGATTCTATTTTGAGGATAGGTAATCCCGATTTTGTTACATTTTGCATGCCTATTTAAGTGGTTAAGTGTGAGAAAACTATTGTAAATTATAACATTCCACCTATACTAACCATACTTACTGCAAATAAAGTTTCTATTCTATTCTATGGGAGCAAACCGATCGGAGCAAAAAAAATCAGCTGTTGCATACATTTGAGTCGAGTAGGCAGCGGCGGCGGGTGCAGTCGGTTGGCTCCCATAGTAAAAGTTGTTCAGTTTGATGGGTAGACTCTTAGTTTAAAAGAATCATTTTAATTTTAAATGAATTAGATCATTTTAACAAACTGATTTCATTTTTTTTTGCAATACATCGAGTTTATCAATATAACTTTAATTTTTAACTGTAATTTGTAAAAGGCAAAAGTGGTCCCGAAAAAATCATTCGAACTACATGGAGAAAAAACCAATAATAATTTAAAAAAATAATAATCACCTACCTTCTCTTTCTAACTGGAAACAGAAACGGCAACATAGAATATCAATTTCCGACATATTGAATATTTTTTTTCTTACTGGCCAGTTATTTTATGTCGATTTTTCAGTGATTTTTAGTTTACCAAGGAGTTTGCAGGTCCAACGAGTGCCGTCACTCATTTTATTAAAAATATCTGTAATCCTTTAATTTTAAAATGTCTGACATAGGAAATATTGTTATTAAGACAATTATCTCGAAATGGATTTTTATTTAGCCCTCCCAAAAAAAATTTACATACCGAACTGTTGCCTGGTGGATAAGAGGCTTTACCCACTAAATTGGACAACGCAACGGTTAAAAACAACTTGTACCTACACAAAATTACCATATTTCAAAGCAAATCAATGAAACGTTTCATTTACTTAATAATTTCTTTGCAAATAAATGAAACGATTCATTTAATATTTGCTTAGCAATTGTCATATTTCAAAGAAAATCAATGAAACGTTTCATTTAATATTTGGTTTGCAAATAAATGAAACGTTTTATTAAATATTGGCTTTGCAAATAAATGAAACGTTTCGTTTAATACTTGCTTTGCATATAAATGAAACGTTTCATTTATATTTTCTAAAATACAGTTTAGTAAAAGATATTTATAAACACCATAGTACTTGAAGACACTACATCAGGCTGCTATTCACATGCAATCTTAAGTGCATTGCTGCATTCTTCAGATTGCATGCAATTAGCAGCATAATGTAAAGTTCCTTATATTGAAACCTAACGATTGAAACAGAAGAATTAAGAAAACAAGACAGTAAAACTTTTATTAATCACTGCCATAGCCTTTCACTGTCTACGAAACGATTAAGTTAAGCCCATAACCAACTGGCTATAACATAGCATAGTGCCAAACAGCCTTTGGATGTACTTTTCTTAACCATACATGACAAGCTTATCAGTCTCAGTTGCGGAAAGAATAGTACGTCCTTAGTGTATTATATCCTATTAATATACAGGGTGACTGGTAATTCGACCTATTCCTTGAAAGGGGTTATACTAGAGTTCATTTGCAACAATTTTTCCCCAGTTAACTGGGGGTCGAAAATCGCTTGTTTTCGAGTTCTCTCATTTTTAAGAATTTTTTGAATATTTCCGTTTTTCGACCTAAAAATGACAATTGTGAAAAAAATACTCCACTCTCTGCACTCTGTAAGCATTTTTCTAGTAGCTGATGAATGAGCGACTACTTTAAACTAAAATACATGTGAAAAATACCCAAAACCACCGAAATAAAAGGTTATAAACCGCAAGACAACAATTTTTAATTTGGATTTTGTTTCAATCCAAAGAGGATTACTCAAAAAAAATTTATGACACTTGGCGTACAAATTGCGGAAATAACTTCCTCAATTCCTAAGCTTTCCAAAAAGATGCAAAAGTTGTGTACTTTAGTTCAAGTTTGGAAAATAAACCTTATTAAACACGCAGATGTGAATTTTATTCAAAAAGTTATTGGTTTGGTGAAAATAAAAAAAAGAGTAAAATAATAATGTTTAGTACCTAATCATATGAAATTACAAATTTTGTTTTAAAGTTTTACATTTAAAAATCACAAGTTTTGCTCAAATTGTCTTCCTCCGTTACGTATGCAAGCACGAAGCCTGCGACGTACTTCGCTTACTGTCACTCGAGTTGAAAGCGTGTCTTTAATTTGTTGGGCAGCTGCCAAAATCCTCTCTCTTAATTCTTCTTGAGAAGAGATAGGTGTACGATACACCAATGTCTTCATATGACCCCAAATGTAGAAGTCGCATGGGGTTAGATCGGGACTCCTAGCCGGCCAAGGGATCGGGCCGCCTCGACCAATCCATCTCAGTGGATAGTTCTCATCCATCCACTGTCGCACGCCCCGGTAATAGTGGGCTGGGCAGCCATCATGTTGATACACCAAAGCTGTTCTTGTGGTAAGCGGCACATCCTCCAGCAGCGGACGTAACTCTTCTCTTAAAAAGTTTTCATAGGCGATGCCGGTTAGGCGTGCCGGCAGAAAGAATGGCCCGATTAAATTATTGTGCACGATTCCCATCCACACATTAAGTGAGAATCTGTGCTGGTGAGCTCCTTCGTTAGATTTTCTCGGATTCTGACCTTTAGGGGCCCAAAAATGCAGATTATGATAGTTTGTAATACCATCACGGTCGAAGTTCGATTCATCTGTCCACAAGATTGTTTTTAGATACTCAGGGTCTTCAATGTCTGCATTTATTAGAAATCTGCAGAAATCCATCCTTCTGACAGGATCTCAGTCCTCGATAGCTTGTACTGGCGTGTAATGGAATGGATACTGCCGTGCTGTGTGCTGAGTGAACCAGACTTTCCACTGAGACATACCAAGCTGCCTAGCCACAATTCTTGTTGAAGTAGTGCCGTCTGCTTGAAAACACTGCAAAATTTGCTCCTCTTCGATTGGATCACTAACGCTAGGTCTACCAGCGTCGGTTTGGCGACGTCGAACCGATCCCGTTTCTCGAATGCGCCGATATGTCGTACCAAACACGCTGACATCAGGTAAACGGCGGGTAGGAAAACGTCTTTGATAGTCTCTTCGAGCAGCAGCAGCGTCACCATCACAAAACCCGTAACAATACATGATATCCGCGTATTCTTCATTTTGGTAAGCAGCCATTTGAAAAGGAAGCTGTTTTAGCGCAGAATTTAAGTTAGTTAACAACGACACGTCCGAACTCCAAGATGGTTGAAACTAACTGATTACTTAATGAATTGAGCGAATGAGTGGGCCTCGATTGTGAACCTTAGTACAAACATTCCCGAATACTTACAAAAGAGAAACAATGTAAGCAATAAAATGAAAGAGACAAAAGCAAATCGGCATCTTGTAAGGTTCGCTTCTAGGAAATCCGCTACCTGCTCTGCCATTGTTAACAATTTTTTTCAAACTCTTGTCAAAGTAGACAACATTTGCACCTTTTTGGAAAGTTTAGGAATTGAGGAAGTTATTTCCGTAATTTGTACGCCAAGTGTGATACATTTTTTTTAAGTAATCCTCTTTGGATTGAAACGAAATCCAAATAAAAAAAATTTGTCGTGCGGTTTATAACCTTTTATTTCAGTGGTTTCGGGTATTTTACACATGTATTTTAGTTTAATGTAGTCGCTCATTCATCAGATATTAGAAAAATGCTTACTTAGTGCAGAGAGTGGAGTATTTTTTTCACAATTGTCAGTTTTAGGTGGAAAAATGGATTTTTTCAAAAAAATCTTAAAAATGAGATAACTCGAAAACAAGCGATTTTCGACCCCCAGTTAACTGGGGCAAAATTGTTGCAAATGAACTCTAGTATAACCCCTTTCAAGGAATAGGTCGAATTACCAGTCACCCTGTAGATTATCTATAGCTATAACATAGTTATAGTATCTATCTATTATAGATAGATACTATAACTATGTTATAGCTCCCATGTTACATATGCATGGTGAAATTGATATCATTAGCATCCTTTCAAACTAAGGGTCTACCCATCAAACTGAACAACTTTCACTATGGGAGCAAACGGATCGGAGCAAAAAAAAAAATCTGCTGTTGCATACATTTGAGTCGAGTAGGCATTGCAGTTTAGTATGGAACAGCAGATTTTTTTTGAAGTATTCTAATGTTATCAATTTCACCCTGTACCTATACAGAGTGTTACAGAAGTAAAAATAAAAATTGAAAAACTGTAAGGGGGTGGTTTAGACCAACAAACTGAACAACTTTCACCATGGGACCAACATCAAACTCGCGAAAAAAAAATCTTGTTTCTCATACCTTTAGCTCGAGTAGATTTCACGCTGTATAGGTAAAACCAAATTATATTCTTTCATATGGACCCATAAACAAGGCCAACCGAATTTTCACATATTAGAACTTTTCTTTCATTTAGACTTTTCTTCAATTGGAACTGCGATAACGACAAGTAACGGGGAAGATATGGACGAGGAAGGCTGAGGATAGTTTTATGGCGCTTTGGGAGGGCTTTTTATGTTTTAAAGTGGACGATGTCAGCGAACACAAGAGTATGAGACGGGGTCTGCCGTCTTATCCCAATGATTTCAATTTTTAACAGAACTTTTCCCAACTTCACAATATGATTACTTACCTACACTTCCGAAATAACCAAAACTACTCCAAGACAAGACATCAAGGAAGTTACACAAAATGGTGAAACAGAAAAAGAAACGACGAATAAAAAGCCTATTTAATAAACCACATAAACAACCCTAAGATGACACTCTGACCAACAAATGAAACCAGAAGGAAAGTAGTTAGGTAAGGTACGAGGAACTCCCAATGCGGATGAGATGAACTCAATTCAACGGCATTTCAAAAAATAAATAAATAATAATTGCAAGAAATGATTCTATTCTAAAAGATTTGTGAAAACCAACTTTATTTTTTTTTCGAAATATTCGTTTTTGTTTTGTTTAGAAAAAGAATATGTTGCCAGAATTATTTATGATTTGAGCTGTGAAGTTGAGCTTGAGGTGTTTTTGAGCCATTCGTAAATTTATTCCACGGATTTAATTAAGACAATATCTATGCCACCCTGATTGACATGTAAATCATTTTGACAAGTCATTAAAAATAAAGATCTGACAACAAAGAAGACGTTAATAACATTTCTCCCTTCCTAAGGTCCGTAGACAGTTGTGAAGAAATAATTGATTAGTAGTAGGCAGTACTTACTATCTCTATGTAGTAGGCACTGTTGCAACATCATGTTGTGAAACTAAGTGTCAAAACTCAGAGGCAATACTGTAAAATTTTGAGCTCGCTTCGCTCGCTCCAGATGCATGAGGCATGCAAGGGCTGGAGCACTCATGCCACAACTGTTATTGGTTATGAGATAATCGCGTTCTTTCACCTTTATAACATGTTCAACAACCTCCTTAAAAATCCCAAGCCAAATTCTGGTTACGAAAAATGAAATTTTGGATCGGACCTTGCCACGAGAAATCTGAGTCTTGCCACTGGGGCGGTAGCTATGAGCTGGGTGGTCGGTTGCCCCCCTCATGCAAAATCTCTAGCTACGCCAATGAATACTACCGATAGTATCGATAGTATTTGTCAAGAATCATACTTACTATCGATGCCCCTCCCTTCCCCCAATGGCAACGCCTTTCATATTGTTACTATATTTATCGATATATAGGTTTTAGGGTCAACAGTTGCATTACCTATTTTAAGGGGTGATTGTACCCATAATACTGAATATCTTTTCCCTCAGAAACCTAAAGGAAATTAGCTAAAAAAACGACTTTTCATACGTCCGATCAGCTGATTGCATTTAGTATGGAATGTCTAAATTTTTTTTTGCGAATTTTCTTTACCTTTCTTAGGAAAAGTTGTTCAGTATCATGTCTACAATCACCCCTTAAAGCATCGTCATCAAAGTAATGCAACTGTTTACCCTAACACTACCTCAGTGCCCTAACACCCTGTATTTATTTAGGCAAGACTAACTCTCAATCGTACAGAAGCACCATAATGTTACACCAAACCTAATCTTCATCAGCACCAGGAACAGCAGTAGTTGATAACAATATAAATAATAAATATCTTGGACATTGTCACACTAATTATCTAGTCACATTTAAAGTACCTGGACTTGTATTATGATGACTAGACAACGATATAGAATACATATATAGATACAAACATCCATGACTCGGGTCCAACTATTCATATTCATCATATAAATATTTGTCCCTTGCGGGATTCGAACCCGCGACCCTCAGCACAGCCGGCAGGTTCACTACAGACTGTGCTACCGGGCCGTCTTATTTAGTATTGGTCCAAAGAAATTATAATGTAATATTTAAGTATACTATAGAATTGTAAATTATAATTGTAGAATTGTAATAGTAATTTATTGGCCTCTCGCGACCGCTGAGCTTCACCACTATTAGTTTTTATTACACTGTGCTATAGGAGACAAAGAGAAACTGAACAGATTTTTTTTTAATTTGTCAATAGGTTACCTATTTGAGGTGGAAATTAGAAAGGATCATCTTTTTTTATATATTTTTGGAAACATAGAGTCATCATGTCATACAATTAATGTCACCTTTGTACATAGAGATAATAAGTACCCTTTGTATGCATCAGTTATGCCCAGCTGTCATACATTGCCGCTGACATTCCAGTCCTTTCAAATCTTTCAAATGTATTCGGTTACGAAGCAGTAATGTAAAACAACTGGGTATAACTTAGTGGTCCCGTTACTCTTATAGAATGTCATTGATATCTTATGTATAATATGATTCTTATAGATTGGTATTGGATGGGATTTTAAGCTAGGCCGAGAAGAGATCGTTAGAGTTACGAAGGAAACTCAATTGAAATAATTGTTTTATTTTATCACAATTAGAAAATGTATAATTTAACATTTTGAGCATTATACCTATCTATGTACTTATTTCTCATAACTGCATTGTTGACGAGAAATCCAAACAAAGAGCCATTTATTTATCGATGACAGGAACTCGTTACCGAATAAACATAATTGTCTAACCAATCGGAGCATTTAGATAATGAGCGTATATCAAAGTATCTACCCCAAATGAGCGAACTTAGTCGAATCGTGTATTCGTGTCTCAGTTCGTAGATATGGGGTGCTCAGACGCAGAAGGACGAGAGCGCTGATAAAAGATTATATACGCGGGCTAGTATCATTTCATCCTCCGAAGAGTGAAGAAGTACTAGTCAAGGAGTCCGCCGGAGAACATGCGAGTTAATTGAATCAATTCAACGAATGCCTTCCGTCGCTGATTGTTGCAGTGAACTCTCATAACGTGCAAGTTCTACCGATTCAAAAGTTGTATTATTATATTAGTGTTGTTAACAGTTATCAGTAAGAGTTATGAGGACGTAACAGTTTGTTGTGGGCCACGGTACTGCAGCTATCCTGAAAACCGCTTCGAAATGTTTAGGTGAGTTAAAAAAATAGTTCTTCTTATTAGAAACAGAAATAGGTACTTACGACTTTATTAACATTTTCATGACATTCATTTTAATCAAGAGATGACTAAAAATCACATTCCAGGCATCATCATCTTATTTAAGAGCTAGCTCTTGTAGGTGGAGTACCTATTCCAATTCCATTTCATAACAAAGATTAATTATTTGGTACCTAAAAAAACCTGAAATAAGTTTGTAACTACTTTCAAAAATTTCGTACTTTATGGGTATAGGTAGATACCTTCCTAGTAATTAGAAGATATAGGTTAGGTATACCTAGATGGGTATCATTGTTCATTAATTACTCTGTGGTATGTATCATATCGACATTAGCAGGCATTTCCCGTGGTACAAGCAATTTGGTTCACCTGGTGGACCATGGACAGATATTTTTACCCGTGGCCCACCTGTACCACTATATAAGGACTTCCTGGTAGTTTAAAAAATAAAAATAAGCTGTCGTACTTATAATATCAATATTCTTGAATGGGTGATTTTCTTAATGGGTATTTAGTTTTCAAACGACAATTAATTAAATTATTAATTAAATAGTCATTAGAAATTACTAGTCGTTAATCAAATTGATACTTAGTTTTGTAACGTTTAAACATGTTACCTAACCTACCTATCGTTGTAGGTATTTTCCTGGATTTACACAAAGCTATTTAAATTCCAGTAACTGATCAATCATTCTTTTTATGTGTAATAACTAATAAGATATGAAACAATTTCGTAAATAGTACAAACGTCACGATAATATTCCATTCTGGCTGAATCACACAAAGAAAATAATGAATCAATCTTATCTATGATTTGTCAAATTCAGATATGCAAGTACCCAAATTCGTACAGTCTTACATGTGTGGTAAAGCGATATCACTTGAACAAAACAGTTCTGGAATGCGATTTTTGAATCTCATACGTTGAACTCAGCAGTTGGAAATGTATGGAGATACGCATCTTTCGAAATATAATATCTTTTTTAGAAATATGCGTATCTTTATAGTAATTTTGACATTTTCAACTGCTGAGCTCAGCTAATGAGTTTCAAAAATCGCACTCCTGATGGACACTGGTTATCTTCTATTCATCGATTCATCTTTATAAACGTAGGTAGGTACTACACTATAGGTCTACCTACAGCTATCTATAGGTACTAAGACAGAATAAAACTATTCCCAAGCACTAGTGGGCTCTTAACCTCTCGTATGCTGAAGGTGTGATCCGAACGATGAAACAATTGATTTCTATTGTGTCTGTAATTTGCGGCATTTGTAAGGTTAAGTTCCTTCCCTTTTTGCGTCAAGAATGCTCGAGCGCCTGATATTTCACCTAGAATCGAGATAGAGCGAGCAGTCTTTTTTTTTGTTACCTACTTAGGCACAATATAAGAAAGAGTATCTGGTACACTTAGGTACATGTTCCAGTTACGACAAGGGAGACAGAGACACAGAAATGACGTGGTTAGTGTATCCAGTGCCGGCTTTAGCACTACCAGCGCCCTGGGCGATATTCCTATGGCGCCCCTCTCTGCGCAAGGGAGCAATGGTTTCTTCCCAGATTTTAAACTACCGTTATCTAGGTATTGATCGACAGACATTTAAGAAGCCCACGACGAAAAAACTCAACATCGAAAAAGGGGAAAATAGTTAGGCCCGAGACTCATCTGCAATATACATTCATAATATAATTATAGGTCAATACGATCCGAGATTTTGCCATTATACCTCGATTTCCAGCTAATGCCGATATCAAGCTTATTTATGTACGTAACAAAAGCTGGAGCAAAAAAAGTGAGCTCTAAATTTCCCAGGATAATCACTCGGCGGCGGTTGCAGCGAAAGTTTTTGAGTTTAGAGCCACAGCAACAAAATTTTAGCGATCGAAGCGAGCTCGAAATTTGACTCTATTATTGACTTTCCCCAACGACCTTGAGCTTCCCCGATATTTTAAGAATTTGGATACCTGTATATGTGATAGATATGTGAAGATTATGAGATGGACCCGACACAATCACAATATGCAAACTTTCTAGAGCGGACAGAAATGAAGGGGACCTTCCATCCATGGTGTATCCTGTAATGTCGACATAACATGAACAAATAATACTACTGTCATAGAACCTACATTCGTAGGTACGCAAAATTTATAGACCGTCGGATAAGATATGCATGGCCTTTTAAAAATTGATGTCCACCAATGTTAGTTTTACAATGGGTCAAGGTCATAACCAACGGAGAAGTGATGGTTTATTATTTGTTTTTTTTTTTTTGGTTTAGTAAAAATTTAAATTAAAAAAAAAAATCAGATTGTACGATGCACGTACATCACGTATTATCTGGGTCAATCGCTAGGTGGTTAATTTACTTAATTCGGTAACATAGCAACGATTTTAGACATTGGACGCTGACACTGCGCGGCCCCAATAAAAGTGCATCGAACGTAGAGCGCTCAACAGTACCTATTAATAATATTTAACAAATTTACATTAGTGTTCGAATATACGTGGATACGACCATTACTCTCAGCATTTTAACTCCTTCGGCCGTATCCTAATTCAGCACTCAGTAACGCAGCAAATCATAGGGATATCATTATCCAAAGCATATCAATTAGCAAATCATTGTGAGACAGATAGATAGCTATATCTGTCTCATCGCTTATAAAATAGAAGAGCAGAAACGCGAGTCTTCTTTATCCATTATATCTATCTAATTTTAGGGGAGCAGTAGGACAACACAGGTTAAAAAAGGGACCTATCTTGAATTAGTACCTAATTCGGTTGCATGTATACCCTAAGAACAAGAAGGTTAAAATTCATTGTGTATTGCCAATCTACGAACCATTGGATCATGCCAAAAAGATGTCGAAAACTCACAGGCGGAGAGCTATATAATACTTACCTACAGCCAGCGTTACCTACCTAATTATTCTGCCGTCATAATTAAAAATAAGAGCCCGTAAGTCGGGAGCCAGTTCTTGGCATAGTCAAGGAAATATACAGGCATAATAGACTTATACATTAAATTTTTTCCCAAATTCATACCTTACCTAATTTTCCCGATAGAGCATTAATATTATTCAATACAGTGTGATTCATAAAATTTTTACTATTCTCCTATCTTTTAAACCGTAACGTTTAAAAACTAAAAGTGTCGGCATTTTAATATCTTGTCATTATCTAACTATACTTACTTTGAGCGTGAAAATTGTGATAACACTCTATTGTTGATATGATCTAAATACAATATAAAATTATCTTTGTTTGTTTTGCATTACGCAAGTATACTATTTTAATTACTTATAATGTAACATTACAGTCAAATATTTAGGTATATACCTTTATAGGAACTTATTTCTAAAACTAAAACAAAAACAAAATAAAGAGTTTCAATAACATCTCTTATGATTAGGAACTACCACAAAAGGAAATAATTTCATATTCACTTTACTGAAAAGTGGATGCGTCAACGGATTCTTCGTTTGATCAACATTATGGGCGTGGGCCTCATAAAGATCAATCAGACAATTGGGGCCGCCACGCACCATGCGCAGGAGTGTCCCTCGCATCACAATGCTCAGCTTCCGTTCAATCGATTGATAGGCCTGTATAACTTTGTTTTCTAAATACAAAAAAAAACCTAGTTTAGAATTACATTAATTTTGAGATCAAGAGAGGACAAAAACCGTTCCCTCATCTTTCTCGTTTTAGAGGCACTCGTAGCATAGTGGAGCTCTGGAGAGCGATTTTTGAAACTCATTAATTGAACTCAGCGGTTGAAAATGTCAATATTACTATGTAGATATGTATATATCTAATGCTGATTTGACTTTCAAAAATCGCTCTCCTAAAGTATGATTTTTGAAAGTCAAATCAGCAGTAGAAAGATGCATATCTCCATAGTAATATTGACGTTTTCAAGTGCTGAGCTCAGTGAATGAGTTTCAAAAATCGCACTCCTTGTCTGTCTTTGGATGGGTGACCTCCCGACCATCAAAGTAATCCTATCCCTTAGCTAAGTAGCTTATACCCAGACTTATAAAGCACTTGTAGATGCATTGGTGAAGAGACTCACTTATCATAGCATTCCCTAAGCCTCTATAAATAGACCCAGAATTCCTATGCGTATGAGAAGTCGACCAACGTCCATACAACCTCCAGAAGCATTCATCCTTAGACTCGTATCTCGTACTTATAGTCGATTAAAAAACTAAACTACAAGATTGTTATGAGAGATATTTAGTCACCTGTCCATGTCAAAAGAGTACATTTCATCTCGAGCATGTCATTGCTTCGGGAGGCACGGTAAGCATTTGGTCCCGTATAGTTTCGTTAGTAGGCGTATTCGTTAAGCCAGGTCAGAGAATTCACTGACAGCAAGTTGATAACTAACTTGCCTCTACCAATATGAAGTGGAGCCGCATGATGGAGTATGGCCCACTCCCTGTCACTGTTATTCGTGAAAGAAGGCTGGGATGCTACAGGCACCATTTTAAAATACATTAAATAGGTACCGACCGTAGAAAGAGAAGGTACAGAAGGAAGCACGTGTTCTGTTATATTCACTCAATAAGAGATGCGCATAGCAAATTCGCTCTAGTTAAAAAAGGAGATCGCCTCCTTATTGCTGTCCTTATCGACGTAACCACTTTTTTGTACTGACTCCACCTGACTCCGACATGTCACTTCATATAAATTGTATAGGATTCTATGACCATCGCTATCTTATACCCATGTACTTACTATCTCTATGCTTATACCCGGTTACACTGACATTCGTCTCAGAATTTTTCGCTTACGCTGGGTAAACGAAAAATTCTTCGTCTATGGTACCGACCTATTTTAACTGTGGAGAAAATATATGTGGTTTCAAGAAGATCCAACTATAGGGTCTAAACTACTCGAGCCAAATGTATGGGACAGCAGATTTTTTTTTTCGCTATTTCAATGTTGGTCCCATAGAGAAAGTCAGAGAAAGTGGTTCAGTTTGATGGTCTGATCATCCCATTAAAAAGGTGTCAGCATATTAAGAAGGACCCTGTATTATAATACGCTTATCTAGTACAAGGAATATAATACTCCGTACATCTTTATGATAACTCTTGCCTTGTCTCAAGTAGCACGATAAGGAAAGAACAATAACATTAGATGATACTTTCATTATCCTATGATTCACATTATTGTCACGTATCGGACTATATTGCAAGCACTATTCCACGAAGCAAGTCCACAAATTAAAAGGAATTAATTTGACCTTACGACAATTAAGCCAGTTGACTCACACCCTTACGATGTGAATTCGCCCGCAAAGATATTGCCTACGAACTACAATTTAACCAGTCATTTCCCGTGGTACACCCAATTTGTTTCACCTGGTGCATCATGGGCACATTGACACCCGTTGTCCACCTGATAAAAAAAGAGAGGATAAAAGTAACTAAATAGTTTTTATTTTTTTATTTATTATTTTATAGCGTTACCTTCAATCATGGACAGGAAGGAGGAGACGATTTATTTTTTTCACTGAATCCCACTTTCCTTTTTTGAGTTTTAGGTAGGTACTTATTACACTTTTCTATCTATCTACTGAATAAACTTTAATCTTACAGACTTTCATTTTTCAAGCTCTATCTAATGATCTTATGCCACTTATTATTTTATAGTGCTCATCATTTAGATATATCTGAATGAGGTATATAAAGGTACGGAAAATACCTCATGAATCATGATGAATGATGGTGGGTAGGTCCCATCCATTACATTTGTTGGTAAATAAGAAAAAAATACTGGCCAAGTGCGTGTCGGACCACGCGCAGGGTAGGGTTCCGTAGTTGCCCGTCACAACATAATATGGACTTAGGAGGCTTTTTGTTCTGTACTACGGTTTAACGGCTAATAAAGTCTAAAAAGTACATTTTATAATTTGGTCGACTATTACTCGTAAACTTTTAAAGCCTACTTATATATACTACTGCCATGCATTTTTTCACATATCCAGAAACAACCGTTTAGCTGGCAGAGGGGCACTTGACTCTAACAAAAAATGTCACTTTAAAAAAATATTTTTCAAGATTTTAGTTTTCCACTTTTTCGGCGTGATTAATGTGTATATCCATGCCAAATTATAGTTTTCTAGTATAAAGCGTCTTTGAGCTAAGGCGCGGACAGACGGACGGACATGGCGAAACTATAAGGGTTCCTTGTTGACTTCGGATCCCTAAAAACTTGAAGAGATCCCACTGAAAGAAGACTTAATTTACCTTCATCTGAGAGTTTACACGCTTCGTTTATTTTACCTACATTATTTATTTAGTTATTTATTTATTCATATAGACAACAATACATCATACATTTCACACCTTAGACAATAGTGGTGATAATGATAAGTTATACTTACTTAATTATCTAATTACCAAATGGCTTTGCTATCTTTTTTTTCAACTGTTGCTGATATTAGGTATAACGTAGGTACCTACCTAAGTGTACTTGAACGAAACCTTGAATGATTTACTTATCAATATCAAACATAACGAAATATTGTTGAGCACATTGAACGTTTTTAGAAGACACCTTATCAGATTGTTGTTGTAATGAACTGCAATGATAAAACAATAATAAAAGCCATAACTATGTAGGCCATGGCCAGAAGTTAGGAATTTGCTACATTTTTCTCGAAGGTCGTCGATGCAATGAAAATTTTATTTTTGAGTGACTGTAAGAATGAGGAACAGAGTCGAGCCCACATTATAATTATCGATTCAACCAACAACATTAGCCAGTAAATTAAATTAAGATCCGTGATTTTATGCGTATTTGGATTATGGCACGACCTAGTATAGTAACTACATACCTAGGTACTTCTCAGCAAACAATTTGGTCGTATTAGGCCCCCATTCATATGACTATTTTGACTTATAGAAGTTATATTACTGTAATTTCGTTATATACTGGTACTTTATGCGTCTATTGTTCGACTATACGACACATATACGACCAAATTGTTAGTTGGGTTATTTCTGTGAATTTAAGTGTATTTTGTTTGATTATGGCACGATCTAGTAACTATGGTACCTATACCTAACTACTGCCTTTGCCGAGAAATATTTACGCGACATTCATTGTATACGTACGGATGGAAGTGAACAATTCTTTATGTTTCATACAAGTCAGTAAGTAGTAATTTGGGTAACAAAAGGTACAAAAGCCACTGTCAGAGCTGCAATGGTAGATATCACACGAGGACAGTGGATGCCATTCATTATCCGCTGCACAACTATCATTGCAATTAGTTTAAACCCTCTAATTTCCTATTAATTTTGCCTCAATTATTTTCATTATATATGCTGACAACATTAAAAAATAACGTGTTATACAATGTCACCATATGACGCAAGTAAATTATAGGTGCGGTGTGGAACGAACAGACCACAAACAGTAGGTAAATATTAGACGCATTTTCAGGAAATTGTTCGGGTACATTCATCAAATAATAGGGCGTAGACTCTGTAATTTATTTAGATTTTTTTGTTTCTTAGTAACGCAAAAACGAACATTGCCTTTACAAATGTTTGTAATTGTCATATAAGGTACCTTCTTAGTATAAGTTAATATTCGTACACGTTTTAAGTGTATTAAAGCTAGAACTTAGGTACCAGAATATATCTACGGCAGGGGGGGTGAGGCAATGGAAGTGCTGGCCGAGGGACGGTGACGATGTGACACGTACAGGGTTTGAGTTACGCGTTGGTTTCGTCAGGAACTGATATAAAAACACGTGACGCGTTACATTGAACGTGGGACGTTCAATCACGAGTTCCCGGGAACGAATCCGCACGTACGACAAGCCATTTTATCAATGGGTTTTCTAACATCTGATTGATTCCATGGACATGTCAATGACGATTACTGTGACCTCTTCGTCGGGCGTGTCAGGGACACTCCTGAAAACGTGGATAGGGATACACACATACATACATATATATAATACCAGTAGGTATTCAGATTCAATGAGCTTTGACTTGATAGAAAGAAGACACTCGCTCGGCCTGCGGCCTCGTTTGGCTGGCAGACTGACCCCGGAGACCAGGTTCACCAGGTTCCAGGAGGGACGCTTCGGAGCTTCGCTCCTACGCTCGGCCGTCGGCCTCGCAAAAATTACAAGGGATACTAACTAAACGATAGTTGACTGAACATTATTATTATGTATTAGGATGTATCGTACCACCCTTTTTAACCGACTTCAACAAAAGGAGGAGGTTCTCAATTCGACCCGTATGTTTTTTTTGTATGTTTGTTACCTGATTACTCGTCATTTATGAATTGACCTTGTGATGATTATTTTTCTGTTCGGTAGATCATACTTCAGAGGTGGTCCCACATACATTTTATCGAAATTGATTCATGATTGAATTATTTCAATTAGGTAGTATCCATACTACAATGAACATGTTCTAAGTGTCACTTCGCCTAGTCAAGTTTCCAGGACAAAGACCTAGAAATACGAATCGTGTGACACAGGACCTTAATTACTACTCTATTAACTCAAAGCAAATTAAGATTAAGTTTATATGATGTTATACACACCTACCTATCTAGTACCTACAGTCATATTACTTATTCGTCATTAGTTGACATGTGAGAACTGCTTTGTAATCTAGGGAAGCGCGTAATTTCTCCATGTTTGTAATGTAGCTAATCGTTATAATTTTTAGTTTATTTCCATTATTATTTGCTTTACAAAATGTTTATGTATATGCTAGTCAAATGCCTAATGAATTTTATACTTATTAGGAACTTGAATAACGCGATAGGAAACTAGGAAAAATCATAGTTAAGGTGGTTTCAGTCCATACAAAAGTTTGACACACAATGCGCGTAGACGGAATTAATAAAAGTAATATTTAATATATGCAAAAAAAAATTGTATGAACAATTTCAAAGCTTTAAGTAGGTATATCTTCGTAATTATTTTATAAATTGCAAATGTTATCTGTGACGCGGCTTAGATTTTCTAAACTATTTTTTCCATGTATACAAAGTAACTTATAATTAATACCGCGTATTGTGCGTCAAAGTTTTGTATAAAATTGACCCCTCCGCAACCACCTTAGGTACCATTAAAATACTATCTGCAAATGAATATGGACCCGTACTTTTGAATACTACTATCTATCTACTATCAAGAACTTATCAAATTAAAGATTGAAAAAATTGTCTCGTACGGGACATGAACCCGCACTTTTCCAAACCGGGGAACTGTGTTATCCAATTTCGCCACTGAGTCCACTACCCAGAGAACGAAATTTTCAATCTTTAATTTGATGCACAACATGGCTGTAATATGTTTAAAAATCAATAATATTTGATATCAAGAACTTATTCAGAAGTGGTGAAACAGACCCTTTTTGAACCTAACACTGGCTGGTAAAATTGAATTGGTTTATCACATCCGTCTGTCTGGCAAAACCCTTTTTCTCGGAAACCGGATGAGGTATCAAGTATTTCCGAACGCTTACAACCCGAATTCCTATAAAGTACGAGTGAATAGGCTTCTTCTGTTCTGGGTAAGCTCACTACATCTTCGACCCCATCTTTGCCCTGAGGACTATGGAAATTCCCCCCCCCCCCCCCCCCCCCCCCGCAACGATACTCTCGCTACGATAACCTCTCACTCAAGAGAGGAACGCAATGATACTGCATTTGAACTATGACCCGCAAAGATATGATTCAATGGCACCTCTGTCTTGTAAACTTCGGATAGAGATCGGTTTCTGTCTTAGAGAATCCGGAACGTTTCTGTTTAAGTACCTACCTACCTACCTACCGACTACCTACTACGTTTAAATTAAGGAATCCCGAAGGAACAGCGAGCATAAGCATACCTTTAAGGGTGTTTCTTTAAAATTTTGGTTACGATGAGCCTTTGAAAAATGAACTTTTCTATCCGACTTTGCCACGAGAAATGTGAGTCTTGCCTCTAGGGCGGTAGCTATGAGCTAGGTGGCCGGTTGCAAATCTATAGCTACGTCAATGTACTTAGATAAAAAGTCTGGCATTTTAAAACACACAAATTATGTTGTAATGCGACTAGGTACCTGCCTGACATACTAATATCTAATCGCCTTGTCCCGAGAGCCCTCTCAATAATAAGTAGACCGATAATTATCTTTATAAAACGGTCTTGTTGAAAGAACAAAGGGACAGACCGATACCTATCTGGAAAACAAGACCAATATTCTATAACTATACATCTAGGGTAAAGGTAGATTAATGGGTAATACCTATATACATATATATATACTTCATGAAAAATCTCCGAGAAGTCGCTTGTGTGAAAGGGCAGTAATAATATATACTTTTGATTTCGGATAGCAGGCGCAGTATCGTTTTTAACACCATTCCCTGAATAATAAACAGGTAAATTGACATGGTTCCTGTTTCATTCTAGGAAGGGGGGTGCTCTTGCCTTAGCAGTGCTATGCGCCTGCGCACTGGCCAAGGAGATGACAGACATCGAGGTGCTGACGTCACAGCCTACTAGATGCACCTACGAGTATGCTTACGAGATGTATGGCGCCCACTGTGGGGGACTCCGACTGCAGAAAATCCCTAGTCTCAAAGGCGGCATTGAGGTTTGTAATTTGTATTTATTTGAAGTTTCGATTTTACAATTGGTAGGTAGGACATCATCAAATGATCATTATAGGCCTTACCATCTGTTACAGATAATTTAAGCCAGTTTTGTGGGAGAAGCCCCTTTTTGCTGAAACTATTTCATCATGCATATTTTGTAACGTAACAAAACACCTATACAAACTATGTAGTTACAATTCTTGTATCTCGACATATATGCGCTCAAAGTCAAAAACAGATCGTATTCTCAAACATTTAATAAAAAAACTTGAAACCAATTTAAATAGGCTATATAATTTCTTAGTTTCCGAGATATTAAGGTTATGTTTGTGACCCGGATTCATTGCTCACCAGTGTAGATAGGTAGATACTTACTTACCTACTTACAAAATCATCAGCGGGGCTAGTACACCAACCCGCGATCGTGTGATGTAGCGCTATCACAATTCCGCTTTCTTTCTATTTGCGCGCGAACGAACGAGATAAAAGACGAGATATAGATGGATATAGCCGTATCACGTGCAACGTGCTAGCTAGGCTGAACGTGATTCTTTTAAAAATGCATATCTTCTATAATCATATGTAATTTGCCTTTCTCTAATCTGTTTCCATATTGTTTCAGATCCTGGACTTCAGCGATAACAAGCTACAAGAATTACAGTCGGACACATTCTCTCGATACACAAGTCTTAAGTTTCTGTACTTATCTGAAAACCAAATATACCAAATTACAGAAGATGCTCTTAGCTCGCTTACAGACTTACAAACTTTAGATCTATCGAAAAACGTTATTTTTAAACTACCCGATTCCATATTTCAATTGCCATCTCTCCAGAAACTCTATCTCGGTGGAAATCCATTATTTCATCTGAATCTAAAAGACTTAAGCATAGCTTCTATACGAGCTCCATTACAACTGTTAGACCTATCTGATTGTAAAATTAAGGTTTTACCAGACTGGGGCATTCTCCCCCATTTGGTATTCTATAACATTTCAAGCAATCCACTGAAATCTCTTGAAGTGAAACACTTTTCTGTAATGTGCAACTTGGAACGAGTAGATTTAAGTAAATCTTTTAACGAGATGAGGCTATGTGCTGTCAAACCAGCAGTTTCCTGGTTCCAAGACAAGGGTATCAATTTCCAGTTGGATGATTACACCAAACTTAACTCCAGAGGTGAGTAACATGGTTAACAAAACCTCAAGACAAACAATTCTCGTGAATTTTTAAAATGTTCCTATTACGGGTCACCGCACTAGCGGAGACAATTATAATAGAGTTGAAAATAGCATGCAAGAGATATATGTATATCCCTGTGATGATTTGTGTTCGGGGTATCTCTTGCACGCAATTTTCAAATCTATTTCGATAGACATTGAGTTCATTATCAATGCATCAATGAAAACTGCTCAAGCATTTTTCCTTTAGATGTTCGCTGACCCTAAGGGTTTCCCCACATTATTTTATTGACGCAGAATCGGCTTGAGCCGGTCAGAAACTGCTTTATGTCTACGACATAAGAGCGTAAACGATGAAGTTCGGCTCGGCTAGCCTCGGCCCAGTTCTACAAGGTGTTACAAAAATACAAATATTAAAATTTAATGGGGTAGTTTAGACCTTAGACCATCAAACTAAATAACTTTCACAATGGGACCAAAAAATCAGACGTTCCATACTAAACAACAAATCTACTCGAGCTACTTAAATATATGGGACAGCTGATATTTTTTTTCGCGATTCAGATGTTTGTCCCATACTGAAAGTTGTTCAGTTTGATGGTCTAAACAACCCTGAAACAATCCCCTTAAAAGTTTTAAATGCGTATTTTTACTTTTGTAACATCTTGTATACAGAATGTAAGAAAAGTATCATTAACCTTTAAATCACAAAAAACTGAACGACTTTTACTATGGGAGCAAACCTGTCAGAACGAAAGAAAATTCAGCTGTTCCATACTAAACTGCAATATTACCTACTCGACTCAAACGTATGGAGCAGCGGATTTTTTTTTGACTGGTTTGCACCCATAGTAAAAATTGCTCAGTTTCATGGGTAGGGTATGTAGTTTAAAGGTTAATGATACTTTTCCTTACACCCTGTAAGTACACTGCCATAAATGATCTCTTGACTTGGCTCTCTAATAGCCATGTTTTTTTTCCTTCTTATTGCTGTCTCCCGTTTGCAATAGAGGAATTTCGTTTTCCTACTCCTCCTATCTTCTTTGATTAATTTATTGCGGGTTCCAAGACAGATTAGAGTCATCCCCCGGGCTCGCTGGACTTCATTGTCCAGTGTTGTGAATGGTCGCCGCGGTTGATCCTGGCTTACAGGAGTTACAGCGGTGGGAATGTGTGGTGGGCCTATCAATAAAAAAATACTTGCCTACTAGGTTAGGTAATAATAATATTGTCTCCATTTTTTCAGAATATGAAAATTGTCCAGGAGGAGATGTTTCTGAAGCCCACAATGCAACTTACCATAGGTGTAAAAGAGAATATTTACAGGTAAATCATAAATAAAGTTAGGTATTTTAATAAATGCAAAGACCTAAAAAAAAAATACAAAAATATTAAAATAAGTAAATATTAATATATTATTATTGTATGTCTTTTCCTTATCTCGGGACATAAGTGTCCCGGACCTTTGGGAGCCGTACGTGGGGCCGGAGCCAACACGTATAGGCCCGTCAGACAATTTGATCTAAATGGTAATGTGACACCAACCGGCAACTATTCCAGTATACACTATAGAGTTGCATCCAAAACAGCCCCCGGTCAGTGTAGGACTATTGTAAGGAGTGGAAAGAAACAACATCTGAGCTATATTATTATTATTATCTGTATACCTACTTAATACATAGCTGCGATATTGATACAGATTTCAGTTATAATATAAGTACTGCTCAATTGTTAATTTCCTACACAATGTAATATTATTTAATGGAATACATAAAAATAAAAGAAATGCAATATTATTTGTTGCCCCTTTCAGCCCTTACTTCACATTAATTTCAATTAAAATCACAACCCATATTTGCCAAATTCATTGTTCACACGGCTACGCAAAACCAATATAAGCTGGCCGCGCGACGTTATACATTACTCTACCTACGCGCGGCCAGCTTATTTTGGTTTTGCGTTTTGCGTAGCTTGATGTGTCGCCGCCGTGTGTACTTAGTAGTGGCACGCAAGAGACGCTCTAAATAAAAGAGAGTTCAGAGTACTATCAATATACAGGGTGTAAAATAATATAGGACAGTTACTTAAAGGGGTGCTTCGGACTATCAAACTGAACTACCATCAGTGAAATCGCGAAAAAAAATCCGCTCTCCCATACAAAACTGCAAACATAACTCGACTGAAATTTCGTTATTGGTCCCATAGAGAAAGTTGTTCAGTTTGATGGTCTGAAGCACTGCTTTAAGTAACTGTCCCATTTTATTTCACACCCTGTAATATTCATAGAAAAACATTGAAAAAGAAAGCGCTGTATGTAATCACTTTTCTATACAATGGTCCACAATCAAAATAGGTATTTCATTTCTTTCATTTCATTTCATAGCAATAAAAGTCAACACTTACCATTAACATGCCAGGTCCAAGCATCGCAAGCATCTCGGAAGACTTGGTTAACGGTCAGCTGTAGCCTGGCGGGGTTCCTCGTCGGCTTCATGCTGCTTCTATACCTGATGCACCGCCACAACGTCGCGCAGACCAAGCACGTGGACAGTGTGAAGAAAGTCAAACCTAAAGATGGCGACCAACATGCAACGGCCGGTCTTCTCCAGGACGTCTCTTAGTTTATAAACGACGAATATCATGAGTGATCAAGATCTTCAAGCATGTATTAAACGGGAAAAAAATAAATCAAATTAAAGATTGAAAAATTTGTCTCGGGCGGGGACTTGAACCCGCACTTTTCCAAACCGGGGAACTGCGTTATCCAATTTCGCCACCGAGCCCACTACCCAGAGAACGAAATTTTCAATCTGTTGCGTCTTAAGGGGACGTGAGCGCCATCTACTGGTAGTTATTACAAACTAACCAACCCGCAAGTCCAGCATTACAACTGGAATTCAGTGCGGGTTTAAGTCCCGCCGAGACAAATTTTTCAATCTTTAATTTGATTCGAAATAACACAACATGGCTGTAACATGTTTAAAAATCAATAATATTTGAAATGGGAACAAAATAGTTTTGATTAAATTTGTGAATCCGAGATATCTGTATAGAAACACCAGCTACTAATGTAAACTGTAGTCGCAAATTAATAAATAAAATAAACCTTGAGTAAGGTCATACCTTACAAAATCAGTACCGGTTCTATGTGTTGATGCGTTACATACTAAGAGCGAGCGGTCTTGCACTACGTCCGATCCAAAGATCACAAAAACTAAAGGGAGCAGCAATATGCGCAAAATCGGAACACATTGCTCGCGACAATAGTGATTCAATATATTATGAGGCTGAAAGCCAGTCGAGATATTATGTGTAAATAGTTTACAATGCTTGCGTAGTACTAAAGATTAATCGAACGTTGAGTTCTGATACCGCAATGGATAATGAACACATTCAAGCTAACAAAATAATTTCTATCGCGTGGTACTGGTGGTGATGCGACACTAGGTTTCGTATTCAGCGCGTTGTTTGGTATCTCTCTAGATCTCTATGGTCCGATCCGAAACCGTGTCCGTCCGAAATAATGTTTTATGCAAAATCCTTTGACTACTTATATGAGGACTAGTTACGTGTGTAATTCTAGTAACAAACATTTCTGCCACTTCTTGCGGGGGGCGAGGTAACATGAAATCCGCAACTTTGGATTTTATTCCCCATAACTTTAGATTCTAATTTTAAATGATAAAAATCATGAAAAGTAGTCTCGTGTGAACCCCAAACGTTCTAAGTTCGAAATTATTGATTCGCAATTAGAGGCTGTCTCGTTTAGTGATAAGGTATAAAATTGAATGTCAATGCACATGATCAATTGTTCATATACCGTGGCAGAGGGGAAATGCTACCGCAAGGGCAGTCCTTATAATAAATAGTCAAAGGCAAAATCGGATGATGGAAGCCGGATCTAGTGCGTTAACTACCATAGAAATAGTTCTACTACTACTCCGGACCGTATTTTCACGGGAGCGAAACCGCTCTTAAGGGGGTGCTTCAGATCATCAAACTGAACAACTTTCACTATTGGACCAACAATGAAATCGCAAAAAAAATATACCTTCCCATACGATTGGCTCGAGTCGCCATTGACGTATTTTATCGCTGGTCTCATTCATAGTTAAGGTTGTTCACTTTGATGGTTTTAAGCACGCCCCTAAGTATGTAACGCATTTAAGTTTACACCCTGTATACACAACACATATTGGAATCGGTACTGATGGACATTGAATTTGTTAGAAAAATGTCAAATACTAACCCGATTGTGTATACTACGCCTTACTCAACATGTATGTGCGTCTAAAGTCCATTGCAAAAGACAGTCATAGTGGAGTCGGTAAGAAAAACTAAAAATCGTAATGTTTCTACGAAGAAATAACTTTTTATGAGCGACGCCGCAGATTAGATTGCACAGATTTTACTCTGCAATGGGCGAATACCCTAATCATAATAATATTATGGTGGTCCAATTTAGAACACTATGTAAGGATAATGTTTTTAAAGTCCACAATTTTCATCGCCATTAACCATTCTTCCATTCTATTCTAACTAGATGTAAGCGTTTAATTAAAATTTTAACAATCCTTTGAAATGTATGTAAAGGCTTCAGAAGGCTGATTAGGTTTTACTAATTGTGTAATATTTTAAATAAAACATAATAGTTACGTTACTTTTAAGAACAACAAAACACGAAGCATGCTAATATAATTACACGTTTTGTAATTAATCTTTTGATTAGACGGTATATATAGTGTCACCAACTTATCTGTAGAATGAGCAATGGCGCCACTTTCTGTATCAAAGAATGAGAGACTACATCGACTGACAGCAACATAATGTCGTTTTCCAAATGGCATCAGTAGTTCCGATTTTGGCCATTCTACAGATAAGTTGGTGGCACTATAGTATAAGAGATAATTGTACTTTTGGTAACCATCAGCTGCAAGGCTGATTCAGTGTTCATAGGGTGTAGAGCATCTCTCAGATGGGGATGGACTAGGTATGCCTGTATAACTCCAGTCGGTTTAGGAGTTCCAGATGTTTAAAGGTCAGAAAAAAATTATGATCAGCTGCAAGGCTGATCGTATGACATTATTGTAGTATGCACTAGCTATGTGAACAGTACAAAAACTGACATGGTTCATTAGTCGGTTTAGTAGATAGATACAGCCGATCAAAGGTCGGACGGCTGTATCTCCTAAACCGACTGGCAGTTCGTGTCAGTTTTTGTACTGTTCACATAGCTACAGTGCATACTACAATAATATCATACGATCAGCCTTGTAGCTGATCGTTATTTTTTTTACTGACCTTTAAACATCTGGAACTCCTAAACCGACTGGAGTTATACAGGCAGACCGGGTCCATCGCCATCACAGAGATGCTCTACATCCTATGAATACTGAATCAGCCTTGCAGGTGATTATAACAAAAAGTACGTACGATTTATCCTAAGATTTATCCACATGACCACATGCACCGTCACTGGCGCGGGCGCAGTGAGAACAATAATAATAATCCCTATTTTGTATTCTATTTTCTACCCATATAAAAATAGGGGTTTTGACAGGGATAATACGTCCGTCGCCCGTCAGTTCCCCGCCTGTTCCGAACATTTTTAGGATTCCGTAGTCAACAAGGAACCTTATTGTTTCACCATGTCCGTCCGTCTGTCTGTCTGTCTGTCTGGCTGTCGGCTTAGCTCAGAGACAAGTCTCTGCGAAAGAAGAAAGAAAGAATAAGAAAGAAGAAAGAATAAGAATAACAAAGAAGAGTAAGAATAAGAATTATAGCTGTAATTTGACGTGGGTATACATTATTAATCTCGCCAACAAAGTGGTAAAATAAACTTGGTGGGCCCGGCCGTGCTCGTCAAGTTATGTGGATAAACCTTATTTACCTGTTTCTCAATGTATTTAGGTAATTTGTAGAAATATGGAACATAACCACGGTGTATTTGCTATTGCCAAAGATAATTATGCGCATTTACAATAATTTATTTATCTGTTAACTAATTCTGATTTTTCTTTTGGTGATTAAGTATGACGCGTTGAAATTTACTGTGATAGAATAAAATCGTTACATAATTTGAATAATATTGTTTTGAAATTGAAAAATGGTCTATCTATCTATAACGTCACGCCTCTTTCCCAGTGCGGTAGGCAGTGACCAGGGTGCGCCACTTACAACGATCCTTACATACTTCTTTTGCCTCATGGACATCCATACATCTCTTCATACATGCCCGTCGGTTTCGAGTACTCCGCGCCTCCGGTTTTTGTAGAACGCAACTGATTTGATCAGCATACGTCGCTACCACTCACATTAGCAACATAATATATCTCTTTTGTACATCTGCTGTCACTCATTCTCTCCACATGACCAAACCAACGAAGCATACCTTTCTTTATTCTTGTCACTATATCTTTTAATTTACATCGATCTCTTATTACAAAATTTCTCACTCTATCTCTCAGCGTGACACCACACATACTTCGCAAGGAACGCATTTCAACAGCATTCATTTTAGTTGCATGCTACTTCTGCCATACCCAGCACTCACTGACATACCTCTCAGCGTGACACCACACATACTTCGCAAGGAACGCATTTCAACAGCATTAATTTTACTTGCATGCTACTTCTGCCATACCCAGCACTCACTGCCATACCTCTCAGCGTGACACCACACATACTTCGCAAGGAATGCATTTCAACAGCATTAATTTTACTTGCATGCTACTTCTGCCATACCCAGCACTCACTAATATACCTCTCAGCGTGACACCACACATACTTCGCAAGGAACGCATTTCAACAGCATTAATTTTACTTGCATGCTACTTCTGCCATACCCAGCACTCACTGCCATACATAAGTGTAGTTTCATTTAAATAAAACTATAGGGTCCCATTTAAAAACGAATTATATTTAAATGAAATTAAACAAACTGAACTAAATGGTCACAAGCTAAAATATGATGCATTTGATGCTTTGCTGATTTTTATAGTGACAAGATCTCCATCTCACTCTCACCTAGTTATGTAAATTAAACAATTGAATAAAAACAACAGCGTTTAGTAATCACGAACAATGGTTCCTTCAGTAGGCAGTTTCAAATGTCCTCTTCTACTTTGTCAGTATAGACATGTTACAATGCCAGCTTCAGGATAATTCCGTTGAATGTTGTCCAAGTTTAGGGAAACATGATGGGTATCTCAGGTGTCTTTCTTTTCGCTATCACTTACGGGTTTGGCTGCGGAAGGCGGCTGGACTTCCTTCTCTTTTGCTATACGCTGTTTACTAAACCTGCCCATGCCTGGCTGATATATTGCAAGACTGGGACGGTCCTGAAACAAATTTAGCTTAAGTTTAGTACAACAACCAGCACTACGATGACCTTCGAGAACACTTTTTAAATGGTTATGAGGGTTCTTACATACATGCCTGGGCATTTTGCCAGAATCGAATGAGATCTAAACTAGGACGATTTAACCACTGGACCCGTAATGATGTCCGCTCTCGCCTGTACCCCGCTGTCGCGAACCAAGCTTTTTAGCTAGGTCGGGGTTTTCACTCTATCAGTTTGACTTACAAGCTCGGTGAGAAAACATCAAGGAAAAATGACTAAATTCACGATTATTGGATGTAAAAGCTATAGTGACCAAACAAGTAATGTTGCTTTTCACGAATAAGTACAATTTTACACCATTTTAGTAACAATTTTTCACGAAAATAATTATTGTTGAAAATTATGAACAGTGCAATCCGACCAATTTGAGTACGTAATGTTGTTACATGCAAAGAAACTAAAAAGATGACAACATTAATTAGGCCGAGTTATCGCTCATTCATAACGTATATATTTTTTTAAACTTCACATTTTAGTTTATGGATGGGCTGAGCAAGGCTGAGCATAGTCGATAATATAGTATCGATAAAATCAAATGAGGGAATGAATGATTAATTATACTCTTCTAAGTATTGAAAATCTTTTTGAAAATGTCTGGATATTTGGATATAATATTACTAATGGTACATACAAAAGCATACATACATAATTAATTAATTAATTACATATACAGGGTGGAAAGTTAAGATGGGACACAAAATGCAGCTACCAGAAGCATTATAGCTACAAGAAATCGTTCTTAGGAGTCTAACCCAAACTTTTGTAGCATTTTACTTCCGCATTTACAGATTTGGAAAAAAATGTAGTCATCGAGAAAAACTACAATTTTCACAAAACTTTTTTTTTATCTCATTCAATCCTCTTACTGATGAAGAGCATAAGTCTCTATGGGGTATGGGGTCAACCAAGGTCGTGGTATTAGAACTCTCAGAAAACGCAAAATTTAATTCCCATACATTTAGCAGGGAAATATCAAAATCACCCTATTTGTGATTTTGTAAACACTTTCCATATTTTTAGGGGAGGTTCAGACCATCAAACTGAACGACTTTTACTATGGGAGCAAACATGAAATAGCAAAAAAAAAATCTGCTCTTCATACTAAACTACAAGGCCTATCTACAGAGTGAAATTGATATCATTAGCATCCTTTTAAACTAAGAGTCTACCCATCGAACTGAACAACTTTTACTATGGGAGCAAACCGATCGGAGCCAAAAAAAATCAGCTGTTGCATAGTCGCGAACTCGCGCGTCGACAATGCAGTTAAGTATGGAACAGCAGATTTTTTGTTTGCTCTGATCGATTTGCTCCCATAGTAAAAGTTGTTCAGTTTGATTGGTAGACTCTTAGTTTAAAAGGATGCTAATGATATCAATTT
This sequence comes from Agonopterix arenella, assembly GCA_927399405.1. Lineage (NCBI taxonomy): Eukaryota > Metazoa > Arthropoda > Insecta > Lepidoptera > Depressariidae > Agonopterix > Agonopterix arenella. The sequence continues at coordinate 13,955,037 of OV656691.1, read as the reverse complement.
CACCCTGTGTAGTCTAGACTCAAATGTATCAAACAACCGATTTTATTTTTTACTTAGAAGTAAGACGCAATCAGTTTCAGAACAAATAATTAAAAACCTTTTCTAGACGAAGAATCTGCAAAAATAGTTAAAGCAGCCAATATTGATAATGGCTACGGCATGCCCGCCTGTCATGGTCTTAACTACACGTCTTTTGAGGGTTATTTGATATACAAAAATCAACCAAAATTTTAAACTAGAATATAATTTCTCTTTTATTTTTTACTTAATAAACCTATGACCAATTGTTTGGTACTTGTAAGCATATTATGATATTAAGCATTGATGATTCATATAAATTAAATAACGATTTTATTTTCTCTAGTGCTAGTAATAGGTCTGGCTTGTAAGGGCTATGGAGATTTTTATTTTCTTGATGTAGATAGAGAGTGAAAGTTCAGTTTGATGCTCTGACCTTGAAGCACATTCTAAAATATTGAAGTTTAGTTTAGCGGTAATACAACCGCTAAACTAAACTTCCATATTTTGAGAAGAATTTTTTTAATATTTTGCTTATAAAATTGTTCTTATCTCCTTGTACTAGTTTTATTTATATAACCCAAGTACGCGTATTAAAAATTAATGATTTCGAATACATTAAAATTCAATACCGTCATAATTTTTTAAAGTGCTAATAGGACCAGTCCTATTAGCACTTGAAAAAAAATTGTTCATAAACAAATTAGGTATCGACTATGAGTCGATCGCTAGAGTCGTGGTAGGTACATATACTATAGTACTCACGACTATAATCCCTTTCGGGGTGACCAGAAACATTGCTCAAGGATGAACATAACTGCCCTTCCCCGCTTCATCCCCCCCCCCCCCCGGCCAACATCTAGAGAACATTGCCTCCCTCAACTTCTGTATCGTGCTAAACAGTCGTCACGAAAATTGACTATTGGCTGTGTCATATATTGGGTTCCGGACCACCGTAAATTATTTGAAGATAAATGTTAGTTGAAAGATTGTTACTTTATAGTAAAATAATGTAATTCACGAAATGAGCAACATTATCGATATTAAAATAGGTACCTAGTGGCTGAAATCCACGATCTTTGCAGCGCCGACATCCGTACAAACTTATATGCCGGTATTCACACCTTTCCAAAAACCTTTTTTAGTATGCACCAAGCACCAGCAGTTACCTAGATTAGTCTAGATCCCAATAGAAATTCCATGCCAAATTGAAAGTTACTATTCTTTACAGTTTTGGAGATTTCGTGTTGTTTTAGTTTCTGGATTTGCATAGATGGAAGCATATTTGACACAGCTTGTCTGGAAATGGTACAAATTTCTGCCACCCTGGACACTGCGATCGATTTGACAGTCCATTACCCACTTCACACATAGCCAATAGTAATGTTAATTCTGATTATAACATAAACATTAAAATAAGAACATAGATATCTGCAAACTTCAAAATGTTACCTTATTCCTAATCCTCCTCTCAGCGCGCCTTTCAGTACTTTCACTCTTCTCCTTTTCCTCCGACCCCTCCCTGTCAGTGGACTTGCTTCTATCTTCTAATGACTTCTGTCTCTTCAACCCTGACTCTTCCCTGACTGGCACTTCACCTGACTCCAAACTGTTTCTTCTCATTTTTGAGATCCCAACTACAATTTCATTTTTGTTATCAAACTTGTCATTCTTGGAATCCTTTTGGGATTTATAATCATCCAACTTTGATTTTCTATCCATACCTTCAATCAGTTTAGTCAAATCATCAGTTTTAACTTGAGGTAACTGAGTAAAAGGTTTAATATCATCATGATTTAATTTGTTTTTTCCATCGGAAGACATCATTTTACTTAAAACGGATTGCTTATCTGATTTCATAAAGTCATTTTGTTTAACTCTGTCTTTTCTTGTGTCACTATATTTTTTGCTTTTCTGCTCTCTAGGAGATTCTTTGAATTTATCACGTTTTTCCTTTTTATAGTTCTCATCATCATCATCTCTACCTACATTTTCTTTCTTGTCACTATCTATTTTCTTCTTTTTTTCTGTTGAAATGTTAGAGTTAATTTTGCGTTGATCTCTGTACGATTTGGACTCAAACACAGTACCCTCTTTGTCCGATTTCCCTTGATCCTCTTTGGGTTCATTGGATTTTTCTTTTTCCCATTCTCTGGATCTGATTTTCTTGACATCATTTTCTCCAGGCTCCTCTTCCTGTTAAAAATTATATTAAATTTATTATTGTGCCTAAGTTCTGATCAATGATTAAGAGCGTTTACGCTTCTCAGTGGCGCCCTTATCACAAAATGTTAGATTTCTCGTTCAAGAAAACCTGAAATAAAAATGGTCCGCGCCACTAAACGGAGTAAACTCTCTTAAAGTAAGTCAAATCTGTAATAATATTTTCAAACTATGATGTAAGTAGATAATTAACCTATGATACTCTAGAAACCTATAAAAATGAATTATTTAAAACATGAATATGAAACAAACAACTCGAATGATATACCTACACATAATGTTGACACTATTTACTTTACAACGTAAATTTGAACCTTGAAATATGTATCCCCACTGCTCTTTTGGCTACCCTCTTGAACATCCTTTTTATCACAGACTTTACCAGAAGTTAAAGTGAAAGTATTATGAGTTTTCATAGTTAAGGCAGGGAAGTGGCTGTCCCAGTCGGAATCAGTGCTGATAAACTCATCAGAACCATGAGCGCTTTTCAATTCAGACTTAACAATGGTACATTTAACTTTCGTTTTATGGTACACTCTTTGCTCTCCAAACCAAAAATTGTGTTGGTTATTTTTGTCATAATAGTCACAGTTGTCATAACAGGTTTCATCTTCGGATATATCACCAGATCTCTACAGAAAAAAAATTAATCTACTATATTCTAATGCAGCGGTTTACTTCCATAAAATCAAAGGGATTAATATTTTATTGTATGGAACCCTACACCTTATTTGGGTACCACAAATGGATCCACCTCCTATCATTAGAGCTATTTAGACCCGAAAGAAACTGGAGAACCGCACACCAAATAATATTAGGTAAATAAAAATGTTGCTATGAAATAAAACAGGTAAAAAAATCTTTGCAAAAATGCTTAGCTAGCTAGTTAGCACCTATTGTAAAATGTCACTTATTCAGAACTGAATCCTCTTAAGTTTTACGTGGAACCCTTGCATTCCACAGAGCCCACATTAGTTAGAGTGTGAGTAGTAGGCCAGTGTTTATGCTTACTGTATGAATCATCACCAAGAAAATTTTTTATTTATTCAGGTGAATCCATTATAAAACTCTAACAGAAGTGTGTCTGTACACACGGCAACACATCAAGCTATACAAAACCCACATAAGCTGGCGGCGCGTATGTTGCATAACATAATTATAACGTCGCGCGGCCAGCTTATTTTGGTTTTGTGTAGGTGTATGTGTCGCCGTGGTACATTGAAGATATTTAAAAAAAAGTTACGATATGGGTTTTCGGTATCCTCAATCCTAAATCAAAAATTTTTGGATTTTTTGTCTGTCTGTTTGTTCGAGCATCATATAAAAACTACTGAACCGATTTTGATGAAACTTTTTTGATTGAAAGCTTATGATTTGACTTAAAATCTGGAATATAATTTGTGCGGACGAAGCTTGGACTAAGAAGCCCGAAGTCGCGGGTAAAAGCTCGTTATGTATAAAATAGCAAAAATTAATTGCAAAAATATTACCTTTATTGGCGTGTCTTTAGTTTTTCTCTCAATCCTCATTTTTCTCTTATCATTCTCCCGTCTTCGACGCTCATCTCGACCGCGCTTATCCTGCTTACGAGCCGCAAGGTATTCTAGCAAAGGCGTTGTTTGTGCCTTTTTGTCATTACCTGCAAAATTGCAGAAATTCCTGTTAAGTTAGGGTCACGACACATTGATCGACGGCGAACGACGACGATCGAAGGCTTATCATTCAAAAAAGCTTGATTAGTATGGGAGCGCTCGGCGCGTTCGACGGCGTCCCATACTCGGCGTGCTTTTCGTATGGACGGGCCGTCGATCTTTCGTTGCTTTTTGTACAAGGGACTTGAATGAGCGATTTTCTAGTGATTTTCTAGGCGATTGCTGGATGGCACCACCGTCTCGTGAAGGTCCGTCGTAAAGTCAAAATTTCAAAATGTGTGTCTTTAGAATAATTTTTTTTCCTTCGCCTACTTCATCCCACTGCCGGGGAAAGGACCTTTATCCTCCATGCATCACTCTCTTGAGCCAGTTTCATCCACTCTTCGTCGAAGGCATCCTGCCTAGCTAGCATGCTACATGTGATACGGCTATATCATGCCTTTTATTTCCTTCGTTTTCGCGCAAATAGAAAGAACGAAGGTGTGATAGCGCTGTTTCACGGTGTCATACTACGGCGGCAGGTCGTCACTCAATCACTTTAGAATAATAAAGAGTGAAAAGATATTCAGAAAGATGCCAATAATTTTGTCTTTGGAATACTTATTTCATTATTTATGAACAGTTGCGTTCACTGTTTACGAATCATAAGGCAGGCACAATCTTGACATGATCGCACACATCAATCTATACAAAAAGTTTGCTTGGGGCCATTGCTCTTGGTGTGTTTCTTGTTATTTGAAATTCGTGAAAAATTGGTTTTAGTGATTTTGTTACATAATTTCGTGCGGATTGTGTACCAAACAGTTGCGTAAAGACCAACATAACAGGAATCTCAAATAAATACGAAAACAGAACATAAGCTCTGATTCAAGTTAACTTGCGTGGTGATTTTGGCGGCATCGCACGTGTTCCAAGATCAGTGCTACCAATATTGAAAAAACTTTCCTTCAGACATCGGTTGTATAGGCTAGATACCTTTGCCTTGAATTTAACCAATCTATACTAAACCAAAATTATAACCCTCCTTTTTGCTTCACCGTAGTTGGGTAATAAGCTGGCTGTGCATAGGTCAAGTAATGTATAATGTTGCACGGCCAGGTTTGTGTAACTTTTTGTCGCCGTGTTTACAAGTAGGTATGAATCTATGAATATCTAATCTAAACTATTATAAAACAGGAAGTTTGTCTGTACATTGAAGATATTAACAAAAAAAAGTTTCGATATGGTTTTTAGGTATCCCTGATTCCATATCACCAATTTTTGGATTTTTTGTTGTTTGTTTGTGTGTTTGTTTGTTTGAACGAGCATCACGCAGAAACTACTGAACTTATTTTGATGAAATTTTTTTTTTGTTTGATAGCTTATTATCTGACTTAAAATCTGGTATATAATTTGTACGGACAAAGTCGCGAGTTAACGCTCGTTATAATATAAAACTAATTTATTTACCATCACTAATTGGATAAGAATATTCAAGTTTGGGCTGGTTCTCCGTTTCCTGTTCTCTCGTCAAACTTTCCAAAAACTCCTGGTAGATTGGGTCACTTTCTATAGTACCACATTTTGGATCTTTCTTTTTCTTCTTTTTTGGTATCCTTTGGAACGGGGCATACTCCACTATGCCTACATACTCCACTCCTTGAAATGATAAAGTGAAATTAGAATCAATATTACATTCGCTTAGTTATAGAGTCCATTTCATCATGTGTGAAAAACACTCAGAGAAAAAGCATACAATGAAATCAATGACATTCTATACACATGGACTCACCACATCATACCATAACAAAACCAAAAAACGGCACATGTCTCTAAAATGCATCAGTTATGCTCGGCTGTCATACATTGCCGATGATATTCCAGTCCTTTCAAATGTATGTGGTCACAAAACAGTAATGTAAAACAATTAAGACTAATTTAGCGATCCCGTTAATAGCGCACTGATGCAAAGTCCTTGTGTATAGAATGTCATTGAATGAAATGCATGCTAGAGTGCCATAGGTAGACTCCCCGAGTGATATTAAAACGCAAAGGCCCGATTCGACCAAACGGTTACTCTAGAGTAAAAAACTGATTCTGCATTTTACCAACCCTAATCTATGAATAAGTTGGGAGCAAATTTTAAACGGCCAATTTTGACGGTGAAAAGCTTATACCGAGACTAATGCTTTGACTATTTATTATAAGGACTAGCCTTGCGGTAGTATTTCCCCTCTGAGGGTATAAGATCAATTAATAATGTGCATTTACATTCAATTTCATACCTTATCACTAAACGATACAGCTTAGAATTGCGAAACAATAATTTCGAACTAAGAACGTTTGGGGTTTACACGAGACTACTTTTCATGATTTTTAACATTCAAAATTAGAATCTAAAGTTACGGGGAATAAAATCCAAAGTTGCGAATTTCATGTTACCTCACCCCCCGCAAAAAGTGACAGAAATGTTTGTTAGTAGAATTACAGGTGTAACTAGTCCCTATTTAAGTAGTCAAAGGACTAATGAAATGTCAATGTCACATAATTAAAAAAAAATTTAACAGAAAGAAAGGAGTCGCGTGGCTAGAGGTCTCTCGAGTAGACGTCTTTCGTTCGGCTCGCGATTTAAGTAGCCACGCGGCTCCGCCATTTTTTTGCGGTTTCGGGTGTGTGTTTTTGTATAAAAACAGGGCCGCCGCCTTTGAGATCGCCATATCCATTACCGTACAATGTCAAGCACTAATTGCTCCTTAAACTAGATATTGGCAAAATCAGTGATGATTTTTTAAAAATAGAAATAGAATAGAAAGAAACCTAACAAATTAAAACTGTAACATCGCAATTGTATTGCAATTAGTTCGGATACAACAACCTCTTTCTTTAGGTGGATTATACATTTGTTCTTTTAGTATGGGTTTTAGTATGGTAGAAGACAAATGACGTTATTTCGGAGTAAACACTAGGAGTAAAATTGTTCCTTGTGTAGTTCCTCTTCCATAAATCAAAGTTTGTTTCGAATCTGGCCTTAGAATAACAAAAAATTTTGAATCAAAACAAACTCGTTCTTACCTTTTTCATCTAAAAAAACATATCCATCAAATTTATCCCTGAAGAGGTAAATGTCTTCCACATTGACAAAATTTATGTAAGCTCTCGAATAAACGTTGTTGGCCAGCGATGGGTCAGGCTTGGCGAAGTAGAAGTGGTCATGATCCGGTATCGGCGAGACTTGCTCCAGGAACGCTTCCTCGGTCATCGTCGGCGGCAGCCGTCGCAGAATTATCTAGAACAACCACAAAGGTAAAGCCTCTCACACACTGGGGCAGTCGGCGGTGACGGGCATTTGTGTTATAAATTATAATAGTATACGAGCTTTTGATCCATGACATTGTCCACGTGAATAACCGCTTTAGGGGTTGACTTTCCAAAAAACCTTTCTTTTTGCTTTGCACCCCTATATCCTCTGTAGAATATATATTCCAATTTTCATGTTTCTTCTTCAGCGGTTTAGGCTGTGCGTTGTATGTCAGTCAGTCAGTCAGTCACGGAACTCCTTTATAAGTAGTTTAAACGTCGGAACGCTTACACAGAAGCAGGCAAGACGCGGTCTACAGGTGGTCAGCAGCTACCGCAAGCCTCGCTGCTTCCGCCAACGCCCGTGTCTGCGGTGGCCCGCAGGCAAGATGCAATGACTGGGGCGATAATTTGTACAAAACAAATTCAAATTCATAACTGACTGCGATTCTCTGGCAGGGTCGGCTGTAATGGAGGGTTCTGCACACAATTTTTTGGTACAGGACTCTCCATAGTAAGCTACATTGGATGCTCTGGTTTAGTTCGGCCAATCTTGCTAGGAAAACACTAGACTCAGCATTTAGGCTGCGTTCGGAGCATATTCCAGTTAATAAGTTTTATCATCTAATGGGTATTAAACCCTCCCCACTATGAACAAATCAAATCAAATAAATCAAAATTTTTTATTCAAAATAATATCACATAGATAGCTTTTTGACATCATTTTTAGACTCTACCACTGCGTCGGAAGGTGTTCCGTTGAGATAAGATGCGGCCAGAAACTCTACAACACACATCTTTTAAACAAAACAAACTATACAAAGTACAACTAACATACAATATTGCATTACATAGAGTAACATTGTCAAGAAAGAGTGCAATAAAGTGGAGGACCTTATAGATGTTATGCTGGAATGTGTCCGGAATGCAGATCTAAGAGTTAGGTTTATAGCAACAAACAACTGTTACAATGGGCAGCTCAACTGCTGGTTGGCTGACCCTCTGTCTAGCAGAGCAGTAGGCTTATACCAGTAAAAAAACCATAAACCTATGAGGCTGACATTGTAACCATGCGTGTCAAAAGCCTTAAAAAAAAAAGAAAAAAAAATAACTGACTGCCGAAAAAATTTCATTTTCTTATTGTATGTTATTTTTATAATCAACATATCTCAATTTCAATGTGTTATTTTTATAATAAATATATTTTGAAAACAAAATACAGACATACATAAACTCATGACCATAATCCCATCATGGTGGTCGGAAGCGTGGCTACTATAACCAATTATCTTATAAAAACTAAATATAAGCAAGTTTTGGAAGATAATTAGTCCATACTAAGACGTCTGAAGACAGATGAAATTTTGATGAAAACGTAATGTCCACTTATGAGATAGCGATAGTCATATAAAAATCTTATACAATATATATGAAGTGGCTCCGGAGTCAGGTGGTAGTACGAAAAAGTGGTTACGTCGATAAGGACAGCAGTAAGGTAGCAATTAAGAGATCAAAAAAGAGTGAATATGACACGACACGAGCTTCCTTCTATTACTTTCTGTTTCTACGTCTGAACATGATAAACACTTGTCTTCTGAAGCTGAATAAAAAAATTCGCCACCGTCACCGCTACATCGGCAGGGTGAGCTGTGCATGCCCGCGAGGGCTGACTTCTACCGCCACCGCCTCTCTGTGTGGGAGGCTTAACTCACGTCCTCTTCGTTCACCCAAAATAACCGTTCCAGCAACAGAATACTCACTTTGGTCAGTGGTCGTTGCGACTTTCCTTTCTTATCTTTGTTCTTGTTGGTAAATGTTTTGCTGCCCGAATCAGACTGCGAGTCCTTTGCATCTTGATCCTCAGTCATTTTTAATTTAGTTTTTGTTGTGTCTTTTCTAAATAATCAACATTTTATCAAAAATGCGTGTTTCGTCTGTCGTGTGCAATAATTTGACAATCAACGAACGAAACCAAACGAAACCTATTGACACTTGACACTTGACAGTCAGGCAGGCTGGTAGTTGTTGTTTAGTTCTTCCTTTTTGAAAAGCAATGGGATGTAGCATTTACAGCCGTTGTCTTAGGTTAAAAGACATTGAGATTAGCTTGCTACATATCCGAAATTGGGTGGTAAATTAATAAATTATACGAATTGAGCACAAATAGACATTCTTCGGACTATTTTTAGTGATTGTACAAAGTGCTGATTTTGTACAAATCAATAAATTGTAAGAATTCATAGATATAGCAACTCACTTGATTTTTGTAAGAATTGACAAAATGTCAAACAAAATTTTTTACAAACTGCTAATAAATCAGGATTTGTATAAATCGCACATTCCAGTGTTCCCACATTCCAATGTTCAGGGGGAAGTTTTACGAGGATATCAATCCGAATCAAACGAACGAAACGAAAAGAATCACCTTTATTTCTCAATTTTACTCACAGAAATTATTTGTGCTTTTAAGTAGTAAAAGCACAAATAATTTCTGTGAGTAAAATTATAGTAAACTATAGTAAAATATTGTTCTCCACTAATGGCACGGTAATGAGGGATTTTTCAAAAGCAAAAAAAGTTAAAAAGTTAGTTCCTTATTTCTCGATAGATGGCGTTGACCAGAGAGGGGTCCAATAGGTATGAGCAAAGATATTAATTAATATTAATAGTAAAAATACACAGTACAAACCCTATCTTATTGTTATTGGTTTATTATTTAGCTATCTCGGTGTTATTGTCCGTCAACAACGGATCGAGTATCAGACGTGGCTGTATGGGCTACGTATCCGTTTTGAATACACGAACAATAAACGAGAAACAATAACAAACTACAAAAACCTAACAGAAACTGAGAATTTCTATAAAAATAAACTGGAAATATTTAAATCGTACGTCAGATTCCGTGAATGAAAAGCAAAGCCATAGACGAAAAATTGGACCCTGGTTTGACAGTCTGGCGTGGCAATCATTACACCAACCGTGTCGTCAATAACACCCAGATTGTTAATAACTTGTACTGTGTATTTTTATTATTAATATTAATTCATATATTTGCTCATACCTATTGAAAAGAATTTTAGCATTTTCAATGTTTTTCGTACTTAGGTTTGTTTAGTTTAGTCTCAGAAACATTTTTCGAGAATTTTGTACGAGAATTTTTATAAGCCTATTGGACCCGTCTCTGGTCAACGCCATCTATTGAGAAATTAGGAACTAACTTTTTTTTCTTCTGGAAAATCCCTCATTAATACAACACTGTGATACTAAATCCACCACATAAACACTACAATAGCCAAGAAAAACTAATTTAGAAAAGAAACAAAACCCGTTCGTTTATTTATAATTCTCGCTTCCCACGTTCTTCACCATCTTATTCCTCTTCCTACAAAAATACATACATATTCTCACGCCTTTCTCACTGGGTAGGCAGAGACAGCGGAACGCCACCTGCTACGATCCTTACAGACGTCTCTAAATTCCTCCACATTCATTAGTCCTTTCATACATGCTCGTCGGTTTCAGGTAGATCTGACCTAGCCCTTTAATTACGTCTAGGTCGTCCCCTTCCAACATTTCAACTTACGCATGCGTTATAGATTGCACTCCTCCTCCACATTCTTATTACCTACGCGCGGCCAGCTTATTTTGGTTTTGTATAGCTTGATGTGTCACCGTGTGTACACTGCCGTCTTTGTTCTCTTGATGTTAATTAACACATAAAAAAATAAAATATAGTGATAAAAATTCAAGAATAATTTTATTTTGATATAGATAAGAATACATACCGGCAACGCGACATGACTTATTTTTAAACTGATAATACAATTTTGACAATACCTATGCCAGCTCTCTGAATTTTGACTTCATGTCATTTCTATTATCAAATAACCAAAAAATAACCTTTATAAACCCGATTATAAAGTACTTAGGAGAAAGATTTTTTTTATAGCCTAGTCATTTTTTCTTTTCTTTTACTCAAAAGATGGCATAAAAACTCAACAGATGGCATGTTTAATGTCCATAGAGATGTTCGTGAGATTCTGTCAAAATCATGTCAAGACGGTGCCTGCCATTTTTAAGGCCAAGGGATCAAGCCATAGATCATTAAGAATGTGTCCAAGATCAAGCCCATAAAACCATGTCAGACGTAAACAGTTTCAAATTTTCAATCAAAATGATTCGCAAATAATGAAATATTCCATCAAAAGATGCGTTGGCATCTTTTTGATCATCTTTTCCCTCTGTATTGTTTTAAAGCAACCCTTTTTGAAATTTTGACTTTTATTTGCACAGACCGTAGCGCCATCTATCGAACCCCTAGAAAACGAAAAGAAAAACGCTCAGTGAACCAAAAAAAAATGTCATATAACAAATTTTTATTGGAGTTCGCTTGCCGCCATTATTGTGTTCGTTCGTTGTTGTATTTGATATTCGTGAAAAATTGGTTTCAGTGATATTTGTGACATAATTTCGTGCGGATTGGGTACCAAAAAGTTGCGTAGATTGACCATGATAATGGGAATCTTAAATATATATGAAGAAGGGACAAAAGTTTTGGTTCAAGTTTACTCGTACATGGTGATTTTGGTGGCATCGCGCGAGCTTACAAAATCGACCACAATTTGATCTTCATTTATCATCCTTCATCCCATCATTATCAAGAGAGTTTTGCACGGGGACCACAGATCAATCAGAATATGTCCACGGGGACCGTGAAAAAAAGGACGGGTTTTGTTTCTTAATTTTCTAAATTCGTTTTTCGTGGCTATGATTGTGTTAATGTGGTGGAATTAGTATAATGATGTGCCGTTAAAGGTGAACAATATCCCGTTTGATTCAGATTGATCCTCGCGTAAAACTATCTTGAACATTGGTATGTGTGTACCACTCTCGCATTTCAAGAGTTAGGTATAAGGTTAGGTTAGTTTAGGTTTAAGTACAAAGAAAAATATAACTTGTGACCAGGCTGTAAAGGCTAGTTCCCATTGCCTTTCCGAAAGGATAAATTATATTTAAAAAAAATTGTCAATGTCAAATTGTCAAATTTTATTCGGTGCACAAACTAATTGGTACTAGGTTATGTTGTGATTTTAATATTTCGAATTAAAATCTTGAAATAACTCTTATTTCTATTTCAAATAGTCCTAACAACGAGGGATAAACACAATAAAATTAAAAAAGAAAAACATTGTTGAAAAATGTTAGCAACAGTGAGAATATCCAGGTACTTGGGACGACCGCACTTGAAGTTAAAATCTTATAGATGTTGTAGTGCTACAGTACCCAGTAATACAGATCAGCGGAGCGGAGTGGATGCACCAGCTGATAAAGTAGGAGGATTCGCCAAAGCTTATGAAAAACAATCGCAAATACTTGACGTACAGGATCCTGCACCTAATCATACTTTCGCTTCACTACTGCGACATTCTAAGCTGATGGACGTAAGTTAGCCTTATAATTTGGGTCGGGTTAAGTATCCAGCACCATGAATTAGGGGGGGGGGAGGAGTGGGGTGCTCTGAGTCCATTCCAGGGCAGAGTTTGATTTTGGTAGAACATGGTTTATTCGTTGTTTTATTTTTCAGAGTACTCCAGTTTTGTTTTTGTTACTACACACTCCCCCCTAGGGGTAATCGGAGGGAGGGGCCCCAATCTAGGTCTCTGCTTAATAGTACCTTTTTCTTCTCGTCCCACCTTCGAAAGTCGAAATATCTATTATTTATTAATATATTTGAGCTGTAGAATAATAAAATAACTCCTTTTTTGGTTCTCATAAACTCAATAATTATAATTTATTTTTCTAAAACATAGTTTTGCCCCTTTTAGGGCCGCATGAGCCTCAAGCATCAGTTTTTTAGGTTTAAAACTCACAACTTAACTTAATTTTATGTGTGTAAAATAAACTTCTTATTCTAATCTTTAATTTGTGGTTCTATTGTGGTGTCAATGATTTTACCAATCTCCAGTATAAATAGTAAATGTGCTTGGTGTTGTTCGGTAATAGATATTTGGGTTATCTCAAGGATTGTTTTTCTACAAAACCCATGCTTAGCCCCCTTTTGGTAGAACTTTATGGCAGGCTGGAAAGCAAGCAACTGTCACACGACCGCCCCATTACAGACTTGCAACTCTAATAAAGTTCTTATTCATTTTCAGTTAGGAGACCCCGCCGGCAAAATAGTAACTGGAAAAATATTCCATGTTGTGAAAGACGACCTTTACATCGATTTTGGCTGGAAGTTCCACTGTGTGTGCACTCGGCCAACAAACCGTGGGGACGAATACGTACGAGGAGCCCGAGTTAGGCTTCAAGTTAAGGACCTAGAGCTCTCGTCTAGATTTCTAGGATCCAACATAGACCTGACTCTGCTGGAAGCTGATTGCAAACTTTTAGGATTAGTGTATACACCTACTCGAGCCTCAGTTAGTGAGAAGTGATCAAATGTGAGTAGTCTTAATATTCTGTTTTAGTTATTTATAAAATATACATTTGTAGTTTATTTGTATGTTTTATTATCCTTGTTACTTATGTATGAGGTTTTTCAAAGACCTCGTAATTTTTTTAGAGCTACTACCATTGAGACTTAGAATACTATGGACGCCGGGTCTAGTACAAAATTCTCGAAAAAAGTTTCTGAGACTAAACTAAACAAACCTAAGTACGAAAAACATTGAAAATGCTAAAATTCTCTTCCATCCCACTCCCCCATTGGGAGACGGCACTCGCCGCGCGACCGCGCGTGCGCGTAATCGGTTACGCCGGGAATGAAGACTGTGGCGTAATTGGTTCTCTTTTTACGTTTTGGTGCTCTTTTGGTTCTGACACTTGAGCGCGGACCCTACGTCCAGTAGTTGTAAGTCAATGGCTACTACAAACGAAAAAAATGTTACTACTCTAGTATACAATACCAAAATATATATGAATAAAAAAACATTTTCCAATGTTAGGTACTAAGTTCACAAAGCTAATGATTTCTATTGTTCTTCTTAATGATGCGGTCTGGGAAATTAATTTACAATTATTAACATTAAACCTAAAATTAGCTTAATCACCCATTTGGTTGGGTTAGTTCCATAGATATCTAGAGAAATGCCAACCAATTCAATTTCACATTCAATTCAATGACAACCGGTCTGCTCAATCTATACATATAATAAAATTGTGAACTTGGTGTGGATGTGCATAAAAGATATTTCCAAAAATATTAATTGGGGCGTTTAGGATATGTGATGGATGCAAGTATGTATGCATTGAGAACATTCTATGAATTTTTGTTTTGGATTAACATTCAGGCTTTATTTCATTGCTATCAGTTTATGCAATGAAATGTTATGAGTATTTAAAGTCAGTAGTCTGCGCGTACGAAGTCGCGGGCGCCGGCGCCGCCGCTAATAATAAATAACAAAGGTATTGTATTGTTGCTGTAAGTCGTAGAGCGTCACGTGACTCCTGTCAAACTCGGGGCGTTGACACGAGTTACGCCTACCTCTGTGCTGTAAGTCATAAATAATACAAGTCTGGGCAATATTCTGGTACTTTAAATTCAATTCAAATCATTTATTTCAGACAAGGTGTCCATATAGTGTAAAGTATCTTATTAACTAGTGTAAGTAGCGGTGTTAGTGCGTGTAGTTTAGTTTAAATGGGACTAGATAATCTGTGTGATGGGCAATGTTCAAGATATTTGATGTGCCGGTCAGCGTTATTAATATTTTATTCATCAGTGGAGGCCTACGTACAGCAGTAGACATCAGCTTGTAGCTGAAAATGGCTGTGATGATGCTTGTAAGTTAATCAATAGCGACAACAGCAATATCAAATTTCGAAACTTGCTAAACTATGTGTTCTTTCATTTGATTCGAAATAGCACAACATGGCTGTTTTTTTAATTCCAAATTTCCAACTGCAATGTCCTTAAGCCTGCTTTGTTTTAAGGCTGGTAAAAAACATAGATACATACATAAACTCTCGACCGTAATAATATCGGGGTGGTCAGAAATATTGCCACAACTACCAACTTACTCACCTTTAGCAATTTAAGTTTCAGGATGGAATGACGTGTTTGGTAAAACAAACACAACGTTAAATTCAACATTATTATATTTTTGTATAATTGACATACATTTGGACAACATCAATAATATAACGGCGATCTACTTCACTACATTGGATTGAATTTAATAATAACTATATCTACCTATTTATTGTCTTTTTTTTGAGAGAGTAGAATTTGTTTTCCTAAGCCCTAATAAATATTATACACATACTGTATGTAATATTAAACATATAAATAAAATTTCGGTACACAATCAGAAATAGGTCTTGTGGTTTGCTATTTATTATTAAAATGGAATGTAATTTTTTTTCTACATAATATTTTGTTACTAGGTAGTTAGGTAGATACTATAACAATATTCTACAATAGGTACACCCATTATCATGTAGAATTATGCATTTGTAACCATTAATTGCTCTATTAATTTAATTAAACATTTATAACTCTCCATTAAAATATTAAAATGCAAGCAATTTTTTTTGCAAATTATTATCGAAAAGAGAAATGTATTATTATAATTAGGATTATATTTTTATAACAATTTTCTACACAAAACCAATGCATTTGTTACGAGATAATGTTTCTTATAAAATACCTGATGATCAGTGACAATTATTGTTGTAACTAAAAATGCCAGTGTTATTTTTGATTTTTCATGTGAACAAAACGTTAATATTCCCGATTGATAATTGCGATATTTTCTTGCATATAAAGGTATAATAAATTTAGCATAACCAATAGAATACCATTTAATCATGAGATCGTTTTACTATCTACTACTTCAATAATGAAATAACCCATTTGAGATTCTACTTCTCCTGTTCTTTTTCACCATTTCTGGAGACGATCTCTTGTATGCTAGGGTCTTTAACCGCGTCATCGGCATCTGGCTTCACTTCTAGAATTTCGTCGACTGTTGATGGAACGGGACTCGGAGCTGAATCTGGATGTGAATGTTCCCATTCTTTAAGGTATTTGACCACAGCAGTGTGACCGAAGGTTTCGGCTTCGTTGAGTGGACGGCTGCCCCAGCGGTCGCGAGGTTCGTGGGGCACTGCACACTGGGCCAGCAGGAAGTCGACGCAAGCTAGGTGACCCTCAGCTGCTGCTAGGTGCAACGCTGTGCGTCCGTCGTAGTCTGATAGAGTCATATCCATGCCAGAGAGGTGATGCCTGATAGTGAATAAATACTTATTAGAATACCAGTTAGGATCACAAAACTACTGACTACTTCCAGTATCAACATTGAAATTGTTTACTTTGTATTTTTCTAAGAAGCTTCTTAAGCTTATAATTCTGATGTGTTTGATACTAAGCATTTTGGATATATTAAAAGGTAAATGTTTAAAGCCAATTTTGAATAATACAAATGTGTTTTGTGACGTGGCATAGCAAATAGGCCAATAAGTACATGATAATAATGCCAATTCAATAAGATTACTTGATGAACTAATTTATTTGGACGAGTTCACCGGCACGGGTAGTAGAGTCGAAGGTGTGCTGGCGAATATTAAAAGAAAACATTTATGTTATTTGGAATGAGTGAAATAAAATCGCCAATGCTATAAAAATTACCTTCTCAAAGCACTAAGGTCTCCGCTTGCGGAAGAAAACAGGAGATTCACAATACTGAGGCCAGTAGATTCAAATTTGTATTTGCGTGGATCCTTCTTGTGACTCGCGTAACGAATGTTGTCGTACTTGTGGAAATTGAAACGATTGATTAGCTCCTGTGAAGAAAACGAGAATATAAAAAACCTGAATTTAAAGAAAATTTAACACTGCATTAGTAAAATGACAAGGCTCAGAAGTTACCTCACAGAATTGTAATCCCCTACAGCTATTGCCAAGTGGATCAAGAGGCGGGGACCATGTGCAGATACCCATAACGTTAGGCACTACGATGAGCATAGCGCCAGATACCCCCGACTTCGCAGGCAGACCCACTTTGAAGGCGAACTGGCCAGAATAGTCGTACATGCCACAGCTGTGCATCAACGAAAGTACATTCCGAACAGAATCTGGTGTCAGTACTTTCTCGTCAGTTATTGGACAGATTCCGCCGTTTGCTAGAGTAGCTGCCATGATCGACATTATGTCACAGTTGGCTTCCATGGAACAACACTGGAAATGGAAATATATTGTGATAAAACATTTGACAGTATACCGAATTAAAATTAAACTATTATTATTTTTAAATAGGATCGTGTTTAATTACCTGGAAGTAGAAGTCCATACATTCACGGAAATTAGTTTTCTCGGGGTAACATTTGTATTCGCGCATGTAAAATCCGAGCGCATAGTTACGATCAGCGGCTTCGCGCTCAGACAGAAATACAGCATTATTGAAACCTAATGGCTCATTACCAGCGAGTCTACTGAAGAATGACATAACGTAGTCGAATTTTTCAGCTAGTGTCATCTCTGGTTTGTCCAATGTTTTCAACAAAGAACATACTAAAATTGCACCGGCGTTGATCATCGGGTTGTGTGGTTTCACTGCAAAAATACAGTTGAATCATTAACACATGAATGTTGGCACAACATTTGTTGATTTGGGTTTGACTATTTTTGAATGGACATTATCGTGAGATGAAAACAAATGACTAAGTAGTATAGTAATGAGTGATACAAACTATTGTAGTCCAAGACGAGTTCATTGAAGTTGCGTCCGCTAGGCTCAGTGCCAATGTACTTGTGTACCACGTTCGGTCCCAAAGTGTCGAGCGCCATTGCGTACGTCAGTGGCTTGCTGCATGACTGTAGAGTGAATGGGACAGACACGTCACCTACACAGATAAACATGTTTACAATTTCGTATAAAATTGCACGGGATCAGCTTTAATTAGGTTATTTGGCTTACCAATAGAGAATCTCTGTCCATCTATTGTGCATACACTGACTGCCCAGCTTTCGGCACTTGCTCTGGCCAATTGAGGAATATAACTTGCTACTTTGCCATCTGTATTGCTTTTGGCAGACCAGTACATCTCCTCGACATCTTTAATAAAGTCTTGGAAATCTGGTATGACGAACTGACTGCGGAATGCCCGTGTTATTAGGACGATGTTAGGCGCTATTACTTCTTTAAATGTCTTTCTATCTAGTTTCAATGTTTCTGGCGAGCCACCTTCAAAATTGGATTCCTTGTGCACTTTGTACAAATTAAGCATTACTTCTTTCACTCTTGGATCGTTTTTTCTTATCCCAGTTGTCCTCAGGGCCTGTAAAAGAACAATAACAATAATCAACATTTTGCTCGTGCTAATGCTAATTGACAAGAATTATACTTAGTTTATAAATTACTAAACTTACGGCCAAAAACTTTCCAACTGGCAGAAGTCCAGTATCTTCATTTTTGAACATATCAAACAGGACATCATCTGAATTCTTGTGAGACCCTTCACGTACCCTTTAAGGTAAAAAACACGTCATAATCTTTATGTTTCTGAAAAGTATCAAACACTAGTCATGCCAACATAAAATAGAATTAACATTACATGGCTAATAAATAAAATATGATTTCAACAAATATTATGTAGTGCTGTGTATCTAGTGGGTTAACAACAGAGGTTGTCCTGCGTCATCGATCTAATTTTACTATGTTTGAGTCTGAAATAGCGTCAGACGGGTGTGTCCGCGACGTAGCAAGGTTACCTTGCTTTCCTACGGTTGCTTGTTGATGACAAAAAAAAATTTTTGGCTAACAACCAATTTTTCCTTGAGACATCGAATATTTCCTCGAACTTATGCAACATGATGATAGACATGACGTTTTAAAAGAACAAGAATCCGTGTTCAGCATTAGCAGTAGTACCAGGTTTATAAGTCTTACCGATGTACCTGCGCAGTCGACAAATTTTAATACCGCGCGAAATTATATTGACCAATCAGGATGTGCCACCTTCAATCCGTTTACGCTATTGGCTAATCTGTTCTCGCGCCCTTTTCACTGCTATCCGACTTTGCACCCTTTGATTACTAAATGACTTCGGGTTTTGTCGGGGACTCGGTCCTGCTCTGCGCAAACGAAGATTGACGAGCAGAATTATTTTCCTGGTCGTACTGTACAAGTATTAATGGTGACCTACTTTAATACCTACGTGAAATAGTCATAAGCTGAACCCATCGATCATAATTATCATGGAATATTTTATCTGAATTGACAGTTAGACAGAAATAATAAATCGATTCGGAAGAGGAGCTCGTTGAAACGATGTACTCTATAATGAATAGATCGTTGATTCAAATAACTCGCTTAAAACCACAAAAAACCTTATAGTTACAAAGTCAAATGCAAACCAAATAAAAAGGCTTACCAAGCGAACTTTAATTAAATCAAGTGATTTAACTACGCTATTAAAATTGCAGTTCTACCAACTCAAAACCAAATAATTCAAAGATGATTAAATTAAATGTACTTATGATTATGACTTGCGTGCCTTAGGTAATTGAAATTGAATTAAGTACTGTGTTAAGACAAATCTGTGAAGTGAAAACCAAATAAAAGAATGCCAATCATAACTGTATGGTGTCTATAATAGAAGCTGGGTCATGCAGAAGAGCAGAACACTGAAGTTCCCCTTTACTCACGTGGGATCGAGATTGTGCACGAAAGAATATTGCCGGCACCTTGCAATGTGAACATACAATTAAATAATGAGAATTTTGACAAACTTACAAGTTACTAGTTTAGTCATGGCGGACCAAGGAGGAAATTTGACAGTACGCGGTCGATTTTAAAAATAATAAAATTCCGAACTGGGTTCTCTTTAGAGAGAATGAGAGTCACCAAAGTTAAACCAAAGTTTGTAACTATGTATGTTTCTATAAGTATTTTAATTTTATCTTCATAGCCTTTAGTGTAGACCATGATAGTTGTGGTTTATCCGGAACGATAGGTACAGGAGCCTAACCATGCAAATAACCTTCTGTTCAGGATGTATGTACAGGATCTACATTATTTATTAGTACCTACTTATTGATTCAGACTAGTTGCTAGGTTTCCAGGAATAAGTATTGAGTCAACAATATTCCAACATCAAAAAATGACGAGGGGAAGTGTCTTTCGCAGACTGTCTGCTCTCTTTTAATTTTCTCTGTTTGTAGGTAAGTTTTTTTGTCTGTACAGTGCACGCATCCAGCAAAAACTACTGCCAACCTTTTCGAAAGGTATTTTAAATAAACACATAGTTACAACTTGGAATAACATCTAGTGTCTATTTCATCGCAATCGGCTTACCCTATCAAAAGTTATGAATAAACATTTAAAGTTTTCACGTAGGTACTACGTGTTTCAGAGGACTGCGCAAGGTCACGTAATTTATAAGTAGCAGAAGAGCTACCTGTAAATTACGTAATTTCCCTCATCAATGAAGAAACATCGATGTTGTAAGTATATACTGAATGTCTTAAATGTCAGGGGTTGTGAATTGCCGACTAGCCGGCACTCGTCACTTTGCGCCGCCATCCACTTTCAGAGTTGAAAGATCAATAGCTGTCGATATGTATCATTAACAACAATTTACTTTTAATAGAAGGTTCATCAAACACTGCTCTATTTAAAGACTCTTTTGTTTGAGTGTTATGCTAATTTAAATCTGTGCAATGTTAGTATAACACAGTTTTCTAATATTTACACAATAATAGCTTATTTTATCCAATTTTACCTGGTATCAATAGACTGGGCAGCATAGAAATTAGTTGGTGCTGAATGGCGCCATTTCTACAACAAAACAGAACGGAACATCAAAATTATGTCACTCACAAACTTGGTCACTCGATCAGAACCAAAGGGGGTCTCACACTCACAGGTCGGTCTATGACGTACACGGGTCTTACTTGACTGTACTGCCGGAAGCAGTCGCATGCTGATTGCCTGAGCACGGGCCGGGCGGCCGCGGTAAGCCTTCGCATATGGCGACTGTTCATGTTCACGACCAGATGTGGATCACCACAGAACACCTAGTGTCGAAATGTCGACTTGTAAACTGGCACATGCGCTGTTCTCACTCCTTCGAAACGCAGGCGCCGACTACTCAGGCCCCCGCCCATACATTTTCCTTTATCAGATATTGTTTACCCATGACACTTTACAGCATACTTTGTGAAGAGTTTACGCGAAATTCAATTTGTAATGTGTAATCTTTACTTTGTTATAGTTGTTATCTTTACGTGTCCGATTTGTTATCGTGTTTTACGTAACAACTATGTCAATAATGAAATTACTTTGGCCGTATCTATGGAGATTAATTAATATGACTCTTGCATATTAGCCGTTCTTTGATTCACTTGTCTTATTTTAATTTACAAAGGTTAAGAAATAAACGCAATCCCGGAATACGGTTCGTAGAGAATCGAAATTTTTTTTCGCATAATTTCGCGCATAATTTACTGTTTGGAAACTAATCATTCATTGGTATATTCATCAATAGGGCGGGGTAAGGCAGCGCTTTTTTAATATGAAAGCAAAAATGAGCCTAGTGGTGGTCAGGCGGAAAAGTCCGCGATAGTACCTACCTAACTGAATAGTAAAATAAGCAAAAAAATGTTAGTCCTAACATTAAAAAAAAGAAAATAATTATCTATCTGTATTCTATATCTATCTATATCTATATCTATACTCTATACTTCTATATCTATATCTATACTCTATACTATCTATACTATTTATAAAACTGTAACAGGAAGTTTGTCTGTACATTGAAGACATTAACAAAAAAAAGTTACGACATGGTTTTTAGGTGTCCCTGATTCCATTTCACCAATTTTTGGTTTTTTTGTCTGTCTGTTTGTTTGAACGAGTATCACGCAAAAACTACTGAACCGATTTTGATGAAACTTTTTTTGTTTGATAGCTTATGATCTGACTTAAAATCTGGTATATAATTTGTGCGGACGAAGTCGCGGGTTAACGCTCGTACTTAATATATTACGGGATGTAAATGCTTCAGTGTATAATATTATACATAGTTAAAGTATATACAAAGTATGTAAGGAAAAGTATCATTATTAACCTTTAAACCATATACACTACCCGTAAAACTGAACAACTTTTACTATGGGAGAAACCAATCGGAGCAAAAAAAAAATCTGCTGTTGCATACATTTGAGTCTAGTTTATTATGGGACATTGGAAATTGGGGATTTTTTTATAGTCCCATAGTAAAAGTTGTTCAGATTGATGGGTAGAGTATGTGGTTTATTTATTTATTTGTTTATTTATTTGTTTATTAGGAAGCCAACATGAAACATATAGTTTTAAATTCACAATTGTACATTATAATTTTGAGTGTATACAGGGTGTTACATAATTAACCAAAAAAGAAAAAATCCTTCGAAGCCAATTATTAAAAAATCCCAACTCTAGTGTCACGTCTTCAACATAGACTATTTTTGCAGAAGGGTAGTGTTTGTAAGTCATTTGTACCTAAACAGTAGGAAACGAAGAAGCTTTGTTTGTTGAAAAACACTAATTGTAAGATTGTTAAATTATCTTACATGATGACAAATATGAATACTTTATTGAAATTATTCTTTATTTTTTATTTTTGTAACAATAACTTCCCTTTTTTGTCAATCTGTTATTTATTGCTTTTTTGCAATAAATAGGTCTTCATATTCAAGATAGCTTTAGTAGTAAAGATAACTAAATTAAGTACTTACAAGATAGTGGTGACCTTACGACGCATCTGCTCCCGTTTATTTTTTGAACTACCAGACAGTCAGTAAAATAGTGCTGCGCTTCAACGATGACTTTTTTATTATTTTATTATCGATAGTTAATTTTTAGGTAAATAATAATATTATACTACGGTTGTCATACATTGTCAATAGACTCTTTATAAGGGACCCTTTAACACCCTTTTTTCTTTAGGGGTATTTTTGTAACACCCTGTCTGTACATACATGTCATACTTATAGGCTAACTCAGCATGCATAAAAATTTCATTTTAAGAAGGTGCATTAATGATACTCTTCATTACAGCCTGTATAGATGTAAAAAGTGGTTAGCCAGTGCTAGGCACCAATAACAATATTGTAGTCAAGCATCAAAAATACTCACTCAGGATACCTTTTGAACAGTCCAGGGATCTTAGGCGTCTTTCATGTGGGGTTTTTTCACAGTTGTTGGCGATTTTACTTCTCAATATTTTGTTAATCAATTTCAGACAATGGATATGATGATTGGAGAAACGCAATATTTACTATATAAAAATTGCCCAGTAGTCATAATACGTTAAGTATCGCGATATCGAGAAAAGGTACGGTATATCGGCAGTGCTCGTTTAGCTCGTCTTGGCGGAGGCACTACCGTGCCCCCAAATAATCGGTAACAAACACAATAGCCCTACTAAACTGATGAGTCCGGATGAGTGGGTCCATAATTATACCAGACACCACGTATATTGGTAATTTGTAACATTTTCGGGATATCGTATAGCCTAATAGCAACAAAGTCTTACCAAACACATTTCAACAAATTTCAAATACATACCTACAATTAGATGATCAGTCTTATACGAAAAACTCCGAAACCGTTTTTAACACAAGATGCCTACTACCTAGTTAGAATACTTATTGTGACGTAAAGATTATATAAACACTAGCTTAAAAACAACTAGAA
Organism: Agonopterix arenella; assembly: GCA_927399405.1. NCBI lineage: Eukaryota > Metazoa > Arthropoda > Insecta > Lepidoptera > Depressariidae > Agonopterix > Agonopterix arenella. Next base: position 13,931,186 of record OV656691.1, on the reverse strand, counting down.
ACTTTATTATTCACCTCAAATTCATTGCCATATTCCATAGTGAAGTCTTCAAGATCACTTTCCTACGACCGCATAGGTATAGGTACCACAGGGGGGGAAAGTAAAGTGTACTTTTACGCACTTGAACTGCCGTTGCGCTCGCGCAGATCCGATGCTCCAGATCCAGAACACACACTACATGAACTGAGCTATTCTGCGTCTGAGTCGTTTATAAATAATACAACTTGGAGCCAAGTGCTATTTGCCGGGATCGCAACTAAATATAGGAATGCCATGCATATTATGAATGCGAGAATGAGATAAAATAGTTTCCTGACTTTCTCTGATGTTCTTCTTCTTTTCGTGTCAATTGTTCTACTTCTACTATTCTGTTTCTATATTTTATAGGCCAGATATTCGAGTGGCCTGACAGCGTTCAGTAGCTTTATTGAGCTCCTCTCTCGTGCAGTTGTTTGAGCACAAAAGACATTCTAGCAGGTGTTACTATCGATTGGATATGTTAGCCGCAATCGCACTGCTTTAGGCCAGGACCCCATGTACTCCCAATTGCATACATTTTGTCTGCAATGGCTAATTTAAGTGCGAAACCAGACCAGACTCCAGGTAGATGTTTTTGTGGGGATCTAATGTTGAGGGCTATTTCCAGACTTTTAACTCCTAAGTACAAAGCAAAAACTCCAGGTTGGTCAGAATATAAATATGAAAATGCCTGGTCTTTAATATGTTACTTTATGTAGGTAATTCAATGTTGTATTTTTTATTTTGTAGTTGTACTTTGTATGTTTTTCTTTGTATAACCTCTACATAAACTCAAGACCTTTTTCCCTTTCTGGGTGGTACCTTACAATTATTTTATATTATTGTAAGTTAAATGTAGTAGTGTATAAAAAAGTTCCGAATATCGACCATTAATCAGCAGTAATTGATATCGTATAACAGAACTAGATTCACAAATTAACGTTCCAAACAAATAGCAGAACTAAAAGACCTCATAGGAATTCTTTTTTGTACTAGCTGACAGTAAACTTACCAAATACGACTATTATTTAAGTCAATGTTAGCAGTAAAACGTAGTGAGTCCATTCTCTTTGGTTAGCAGTGCACAAACTCTATCCAGGGTGTCATGTTGAGTTCGTCGCCACTTTCCTGAGTCGATTATTGTCCGAGTAAGCTCTCAGCATAATATCGGTCTTGAACCTGTTGCGTCCACTTGGAGCTCGGCGTAAACGAGCCACCGGCCGGCGCCCAGCGACAAGCAGTTTACACGCTTTTTCATACATTTTGTAGGTACTCTCCGCACACGTGTGGTCGGTGGTAGCCACTCGCTACAGTAGTGTCTGTGACCAAGACAGCCCGTTTGCGCGGAGATATGAGAGGATATGTGAAAAAAATTTGATTCTTCAAAGCGTCATATATCATGAAGTACTAACAGTAGGAGTATGAATTGCGGATATGTGTAAATTGAACATATAATTGAAGTTTTGATTAGAGCCAAAACACGATTAAGACACATTTTCTCGATAGAAAAACAAGCCAAAGTAGCCTCCGTTTTAATTTATAAACGCTTGGAACTGCTAAACGGTGAATAATAGAAACACGAGACTTGATTTAAAAAAAAGAGATTGATATTTTACAAATTTTGATTAGAGCAGAATTAAACTTATATAAATAGTACAATCACAATTAAATAAAGTGTGTTTTACGCTTGCGTCGTTTCAGTCGCGCGCGCCGCCCCATCTCTTTCTCTCGCATCAGGCAGTAATATAAGCTATCACACGTCCATTTCGCTTTAATTATTTTTCAACATAGGAATTTGAAGCGCGCTCCATACAAACGAAGTCTGGTTATATTTTCAAAACCAACTAATTAAAGTCAATGAAATTTTTCATAAACAATCTAGAAACGAATCTCTATGCTTGTATGTTGTCTGATTTTCGTTAAAATGTAAAACGGTCGCGTTTTTTGGGTTTTTGCTTACATCTCGAAATCTATAAGTCGCATCGAAAAGTTTTGTAGGTACCAATTAAACCTGACAAAATCTCCTACAAAACAAGTTGTAGGTATGTACTTTTTTGCCGTAGGACTTAAATGAACAGCATTTTAAAAATTTGTAGGGCGACCCTCATGAAAGTTGAAGATAAAAAGAAAATTATTTCATACCGAATACCAAAATTTCAAACCAACCCTATAAATATTACTAGGGTCTTTTGTTACATCCTGTATTGGAATCAATACAACGCAAGAAGTCCATCCGCTCCGTACGGGTAAATATTCGGTGATTGAACTGTTATTGGACTACGTACGAACCATAACTTTTGACACATTTGGTATTGCGCTAATCGCGGTACTGCTCTTGACAGCCGTTAGAGCCGTTTTGACAAATCGCTCAGACGTTATTGGCTGTCAGTTACATAGAGTTTAGCGCGATACGGAATTCAGCACAGTTGAATAGTAATTGGATTGCAATGTGATTAGAACTGAAGTTGGATAAGAATAGAACTTCGATGTTTTAACTTAGCGCAAACGGGCTACTGGAGGGCAATTGTGGTAAATAAATCGCAACAGAACCGTGAATGGACCGCGTGCGTGCGAAGCTTTTTACACAATTGGCATTGCGCTAATCGCGGTACAGCTCATGACAGCCGTTAGAGCCGTTTTGACAGATGGCTCAAACGTTAAAGGCTGTCAGTCACATAGTAAATAAGTCAAGGGTTGTGTATGAGAAGTTTTGACTTCTCATACACAACCCTTCGCCCATCCATGGTGCAGTTTGTATGAAAACTCAAGTTTGTAGTTGCATAAGCGATCAATGTTTAATACTGCATAAGTATTATTTATTTATCTATCTACCTCTACGTACAGGGTGTAAGTGACAGCCTAGCAAATACTGAAACGGTGAACTCAGACCACCAAACTGAACAACTTTCACTATGGAGCCTACCGCGAAAAAAAATCTGCTGATTTTTTTCGCGTTTTCTGATGTAGGCTTCAAAGTGAAAGTTGTTCACTTTGATGGTCTGAGTCTACTGTTTCAGTATTTGCTAGGCTGTCACTTACACCCTGCAAGTATAAATGTTTTCTCTGTGGAGTTCGAATGATTTTTCGCGACCATTTTTGCATTTTATGATCACAAGATCAAACTGATTTTAAATTTAAATTTTTATTGATAAACACGTTAAATTAAATTCGTTTCTTAAACTATGTCTACTATTCGTAATAAAAATATCATAAAACTTACATAATTAATTAATTAGGTACACAGGTATCTTGTATTTTTTTATTTGGCATCTTACACTGGTCACAAAATAGAGCCGGTTTGTAACTGACTTTTAGGGCTCCCACACATAAGGGCTCCCACACAACTGCGACGTCGTCGCATCATACATAAGTCATTGTAATAAGAATCGAGCGCATCGCAGATGTTTGCGATGCGATGCGACGTCGCAGTTAGGTGTGGGAGCGCCTGCGATTTCGCATCGCATCGCAAATATCTGCGAGCGCTACGATTGAAAATCATACATAAGTCATCGTAATAAGAATCGAGCGCATCGCAGATATTTGCGATGCGATTCGACGTCGCAGTTAGGTGTGGGAGCGCTAACTGCAAATTCGCATCGCATCGCAAATATCTGCGAGCGCTACGATTGAAAATCATACATTAATCATCGTAATAAGAATTGAGCGCATCGCAGATATTTGCGATGCGTTGCGACGTTGCACTTAGGTGTGGGAGCGCCTGCGATTTCGCATCGCATCGCAAATATCTGCGAGCGCTACGATTGAAAATCATACATAAGTCATCGTAATAAGAATCGAGCGCATCGCAGATGTTTGCGATGCGATGCGACGTCGCAGTTAGGTGTGGAAGCGCCTGCGATTTCGCATCGCATCGCAAATATCTGCGAGCGCTACGATTGAAAATCATACATAAGTCATCGTAATAAGAATCGAGCGCATCGCAGATGTTTGCGATGCGATGCGACGTCGCAGTTAGGTGTGGGAGCGCCTGTGATTTCGCATGGCATCGCAAATATCTGCGAGCGCTACGATTGAAACTCATACATAGGTCATAGTAATAAGAATCGAGCACTCGCAGATATTTGTTTTCAGAATTCGCAGTTATGTGTGGGGGAGCACTATAATGCAAATTTGTAAAGGACTGGACATACCTAGGCGCTTATGATTATTTTCTACTTTTTTATTTTGAATAGATAAAGTATATGTCTAGATTGAGCCTCACGGCACGCTTCTACCGTTGTAAATTAAAAGCCCAACTTATGTTGGTGTTTGTGACAGCGAACGTCTGAAATTATAGCGGTAAAATTCAAAGTGGCATGGCGTAACCAACTCGTGAAGTGGGTTGAATTTTTTATTCTCGTCTATCCCATGGTGTGAAGTACCGTTGTATAGGTCTTTTAAGTATATTGTGGTTTTAGGGAAATCATCTTTTGATTAAGGGATCCGTTAGCGAAATATAACCCTTAAATTTCAGACCATCAAACTGAACAACTTTCACTATGGAGCCACACTCAGGAAACGCAAATACAATCTGCTGCTCTAATCTCCATACAAAACAGCTGTCAACTCAATTGGTATGAAACAAATGATTTTTTTTCACGTTTCCTGAGGGTGGCTCCATAGTGAAAGTTGTTCCCCGTTTCAGTATTTGCTAGCCTTTCACTTACACCCTGTATAATGAAATTAAAAAGAAAACTATCACTGCTAAGTAGACTTTACAAGTGTACCTACGAGTAATAGTCGACAAGTCGACAAACTTATAAAATGTACTTTTTAGACTTTATTAGCCGTTAAAACGTAGTATAAAATAAAAAGCCCCCTTCTAAGTCCGTATATTGTGACGGGCAACTACGGAACCCTACCCTGCGCGTGGCCCGACATGCACTTGGCCGGTTTTGTTATTTTTTTAGGTTTTGATGATCAACGGTGAGTGAGTGAGGAAGTCAACAAAGTTTGCGTGTTAATCAAATCTAAAGTATGTATGTACCTAGCAGGGCTACCAATATGAAATTGATCCATTTTATAAGCGTGGCTACGAATCGCCGAATCGCTTAGAGAAAAGGTACTGCAGTGCCCAGCTCGTTTGGCTCGTCTTGGCTACATCACTGCCGTGCGCCTTGCCCTACGTATTAGGCCCTTTACACACTGCGACTTTTAGCATCGATACTGGCCATTGAACTGTAGCGATGCAGTATCGATGCAATCGACAGCAATCGTTAGCATCGCGACTGTATCGATGCTATCGTGAGCCACGACACGAAACGTATTTTGATCAGTCATTCGTTGATTGCCACAGCGCGATGAGTTCGATTGAAACTGTTCTAATCACGCTCTCTGGCCCTTTACCCGAACTTTCGATATTCGACATATCGCCGCTGTTTCGGTCCACACTTCATTGTAATAAAGTTGACATTGGAACGAAAACGTTCACGTAATTGCGAAGTTCGAATGTCCGGGTAGAGGCCCTGTATTATAGCGGACGGACGTCATCACGGCGCGTGAGGCGTGACGTGAGTGATGACGGCATGTGGCAAGGTCATGCCCCCACTATCCCCGCGTCTGCAATTTTGCATCGATGCTAACGCGCGTCTGCATCGATGCTGTCGCGCGTGTGTATCGATGCTAACGCGCGACTGTGTCGATACTAACGCGCGACAGCATCGATGCAAAAATCTGTTCATTGCTGGTGTCACAATGCTGTCTCGCGTTTCAAAAACGCGCGACCGCATTGATGCTAAAAGTCGCAGTGTGTAAAGGGCCTTAGGTATTGTAATATAATACCTACTTATTTATTGCAGCCATTTTGATAATTCCGACCGGATTGTTTGCTGCTAAATCTTTATCAGTGAGCACGCGTAAAATGTTTTTGTATCTAGTAATTATTTTAATAGTTTTGTGCTTAATTGATCTTGGAATCAATTATAATGGAAAAGCTAGAATACTAAAAAAAGTTCCGGGACCAAAGGATACGTTTATTTTTGGAAATACATTGGCAATCCTTCTTTCACCAGGTAAATATTAATCAAAATTTCATAATTTTCCATAATTTATCTGCTCTTCGTAAGACAGGAGTGCGATTTTTGAATCTCATACGTTGAACTCAACAGTTGAAAATGTATGGAGATACGCATCTTTCTACTGCTGGTTTGACTTTCAAAAATCGCACTCCTGGAGTATGATTTCTGAATGTCAAATCAGCAGTAGAAAGATGAATATCTCCATAGTAATATTGACATTTTCATCTGCTGAGTTCAAAGAATGAGTTTCAAAAATCACACTCCAGATTTTAAAATTCTTAGTAAATGCAATAAAATTATCTTTTTTCGATAAGATATGCTATATTTAATATATATCAGGCTATTATTATTATATTTGACATAATCTTGAATGTTATTAAAGTCGTTAGGACGATTGGTTTCTTTTTAGGGTTCCGTACCCAAAGGGTGAAAACGGGATCCTATTACTAAACCGTACGCTGTCCGCCCGTCCGTCCGTCTGTCTTAACTATAAATGGCTGTATCTTTGGAACTATAGGTATAATAGCTAGACGGTTGAAATTTTCACAGAATAATGCGTTATCCTGGGGGAGGCCTATGTCCAGCAGTGGACGTCGGCTGAGATGATGATGATGATGAATGCGTTATCGTGGCGCATTTGCTAGCAAATAATAAAAAAAATCGAATTCAAGAAACATGTTTTTGTCAGGGTTTTTTTTGTTATTGCTCTGTCGTAAAAACGGTACCTTAATACATAAAAATTACAAATCAAACATTTTTTTGCGATTTTCCTATAGATTTCTTAGGGAAAGTTGTTCAGTGTCATGTGTACAATCACCCTTTAAAGTAATAAAACTGTTTACCCTAAATAGCGTGTAGTCGTGGACATAATATGATTTTGTATTTCGTTGCAATGCCTGTATACCTATAAGTGTAGGTAGTAAAGAAGTGAGATTAAGTGTATAAGTGGTAAAGTATTATAGTTTAGTACTCATCAGATTTGGTGTGTTCTTCCCTCTTATCATAGTTTAATTTAAACATACATAAACTCATGACCATAATCTCTTTCGGAATGACCCTTTCCTTTCGGCTAACAATCAAGTCTCACAGAGGATATAATTCGTACGGTGCTCCATATAAAACGAAGTTCTTTCCTAGTTTGGACATTGTTTTAAAACAATTTATTATAGAAACCAGTGTCTGTGCTTTACATTTGTCTGATTTTTGTTAAAATATACAGGGTGTAAGGAATAGAATCATGAACCTTTAAACCACATACTCTACCCATCAAACTGAACAACTTTTACTATGGAAGCAAACCTGTCAGAGCAACAAAAAAATCTGCATTTGAGCCTTCGGAACAAACATCTCTTAATAGTCTTTTGCCCCATTAACAAACCCTTATCTCATAGTCACCTCGTACGATACCTACAAAAAAGAAATGGGGTGGTTCACTCTAAGCCGGAACCACACCGTGAATTTAAACACGTGTTTTATTGATTCACAGCTGAACTATTTAATTTGGGAAGGAAATACGCAAATAAGTTTAATGGCATATACAGATTCTGGGGCTTGGGGATAGGATCAATTAATATTTACAATCCTGAGGATATTGAAGTGAGTATTATTTTTTATAAAGGGGCCCCATTCACTGCAGTCAGACGTGTACTGCAGTCAGATGTGTATGACACAGTTTCATACATTTTGATCAGTGTTGCAGGACTGCGACAATAGCGTCGGACTGCATGTGGACTGCAGTGAAAAGGCCCCTTTTTAAAAAAATCAATCAATCAATTATCAAAATCATAGTTCATTTTCCTAAGGTCGTACATTTTTCAGTTTCTTTTACGATGTGTAAGATGCTTTGCTACTTATCGAATGTTGTGTAGGTAGTACGCATGGCGACACATCAAGCTATACAAAACCAAAATTAGCCCAGACGGAGTTTTGTTAGGCGGGGTAGGGAGTAATTATTAATTGGACTTTTAGACTGTAACCGGCACCACTTAGTGACAAAAAAACTTAAAACATATTAAAACATATTAAAAAAATATTCGCTACGCAACATAGAAAATCAAAATTACTTATGTGTCCCAGAAGGCTTTTAAATTAATAATATTAATACCAATGCACTCATTTGACTTAGATTTAACAATATAAATTATTTTTGAGCAATAAAATAGGCACTGAAATTTAAAAAATGAGGTATTTATTAGAAAATACGAATGTATTTTTCACCTTCTAAATAGACAAAAATATTTACACCATGTTTGAAGTACGTATAATGGTAAAGCCTTAAATATGTGCAAAAAAAATTTACCATCAGGTTTTTGAGAACGAGATAATAGCTAAATTTTAAAATTGGAACTGTTGCTGAGGTGATTTTTTTTTAATTATGGTACATTTCTAAGCTCAAATTAGCGCTTCAATATTATACCGAAAAAAAATATCAATTATTAATTAGTCCCGGCTCAAACCGTAAAATGACTGGGCTAAATAAACTGGCCGCGCGTAGGACGAGTAACGTATGATTTGTCGCCGTGTGTACCTAGTATGGACCTTGGAGTTATCGATTCAGTATAAATTATATTAATTTATTAGTGTTTAAATACTTTATGTACTTTAGAAGGCATAGGTAATACTTTCGGCCATGAGTTGACGAGAGATCTGTAGGCCATGTACCCTGAGTTTGCCCTGTAGTAAACTACTGTAGTTACGGTGCGTATTTTGTATGTTAAAATCAGTTCTCAAAGTAATCACTAGGAGCAAACCTACGAAGCGTGCAATACAATAAAAAAATTGGAGTAATAGCCCAGTCATTTTACGGTTTGAGCCGGGACTAATTAATAATTGATATTTTTTTCGGTATAATATTGAAGAACCAATTTGAGCCTAAAAATGTACCAAAATTAAAAAAAATCACGTTAGCAACAGTTCCAATTTTAAAATTTAGCTATTATCCCGTTCTAAAAAAACTGACGGTAATTGTTTTGCACATATTTAAGGCTTTACCATTATATATACTTCAAACATGGTGTAAATATTTTTATCTACTTAGAAGGTTTTGAAAAATACGTTCGTATTTTCTAATGAATACCTATTTTTTTTTAATTTCAATGCTTATTTTATTGATCAAAAATAATTTATATTGTTAATTCTAAGTCAAATGAGTGCATTAATATTATTATTTTAAAAGCCTTCTGGGAGACACAATTTCGATTTCTATGTTGCGTAGCGAATTTTTTTTATATGTTTTTAGATACTATTTTTGTCACTAAATGGTAATAATTACTCCCTACCCCACCTAACAAAACTCTGTAAAATTACTGACACGGATTTCAATTCAAGGTGGCTGGCAGTGAGCGATTCCGACTCACTTTTGGCTAGTTTTGTTGTTGCTTGATTTTTACGTTTTTGTCAAATAACAAGTTTTGTAGAATTTCCTAACTGAGATAGTTGTTTTTACCATCTACAGCTCTGCTGTGGAAAAACAGACGGAACTAAATAAAATAATAGTACTTACTTATTTGTGGGCGTCCACTCAAAAAGGGTCCAGTTGTCTGTGGTTTTGAGTTAAGGTTAGATTCGGCATCTAGATCAGTCTCATGATCATAATTATGTGATAATAAAAAAGCTGGGTTAATTTAATATGCCGACAACTGGGCCCTTTTTGCGTAGTCCATGCAAAAAGGGTCCAGTCGTTTGAAGATTTACCTAAGTACTTTTCTCCATAAAATAAAACATCTCAATTTTATGTTACAGAAAGTTATTTCTACCACCAAATACAACGACAAAAGTGTCATTTACAAATTTTTAAAACCGTGGCTACAAGAAGGACTACTTTTAAGCAAAGGTTAATAATTATTCCTTTAACTTACTTTTTCCCTTTGTCCATAAATAAAAATTAATGATTTTACTCTTACTGTCTTCTTAAGGTATAAAATGGCATGAACGGAGGAAGATTTTAACTCCCGCTTTCCACTTCAATATCTTGCGTCAATTCTGCGTAATTTTGGATGAAAACAGTAAACTTCTGGTGCAGACTTTGCAGAAAACTAGAGGAGATTCGATAGATGTCGTTCCCGTTATATCTGAATACACTCTATCTTCTATTTGTGGTAAGCTGTTTTCAGATACTTACCTATCCATTCACATTCATGAATAGACATTTAGGGTGAAGTCAAACGAGCGTAATTTTGTGAGTTGTGAGTTGCGTATTTTGAGTCCGTTTCATATAAAATCCGGGAAGGCATTGTCTATGACCTCAGCCTTTATATGAAACGGACTCAAAATACGCGACTCACAATTCACAAAATTAATCTCGTTTGTCTTCCCTTATTGTGTACCTACTAGCGGCGCCCGCGACTCCATACGCGCGGAGATTTGACTTTAAATACTTATAACTTTTGATTGAATGGACAGATTGTAATGAAATAAAGTCTAAATGTTAATTCAAACTAACACGGTTGCTTCTGTGAAAACTGCATCCAAATCCGTTCAATAGCTTTTAAGTGATGCGTGCACAAACAAACAGACAAAAAATCTAAAAATAGTCTAAACCACATTTTTTTTAAATATCTCCAATGTACATCTACGTCGAAATGGTATTATATGTAAGAGCCAATACCTATGCCACCTTCCTGATAGGCACATATAAATTACACGCGCGCTCCCCTTACCTAACCTCACCGAGGTTAGGGGAGCAGCGGCACACCCCGGACACTGCATCCAAAAAATTGAAATTGACAAGATGGCGCTAGCACATGCGAAACCAAAGAAATTGAATCTTAAGTCTTCTTCTTAGGTAACTGGCGGCTAACCAGTGGGCGATAGAGGGGGTGAGGTAAAAAGTTGGTGGGAGGAAGGGAGTGTGCGTACTGTGTAGATACTCTTTCTTATACTGTGGCAACGGTTAGTGTAGGTACCTATGAGTACCTACGATTTTATTCATCTTACCTACATAATAAATTTTTTGTAGAAACTGCAATGGGGACTCGGCTTCTAGACGATGCATCGGCGATGTCGTATAAAGAGTCTGTATATAAACTTGGAGAATTATTAGTTCAAAGATTCATGAAACCGTACCTCATCTTCGATTTTTTATTTTCCTTGACATCTCTTGGTCGAAAACAGACAGAAGTCTTAAAGACTCTCCATAATTTCACAAGTAGAGTTATTAAAAAGAGAAGAGACTTTGCCGAAGAGAATGGAATGAATAATAATGTTATACATTTTGACGAAAATAACGATGATGCCATTTTCATGTCCGGCAAAAAGAAAAACACCGCTATGTTGGATTTATTGTTAGCTGCCGAAAAAGACGGTTTGATCGACAAAACTGGTATTCAGGAGGAAGTTGACACGTTTATGTTCGAGGTGACCTATTGTTTATAAAATTTTTTATTTGGTTTTATTACTAAGTGGGTATCTTGTTAACGAGACGGTTTGTACCCGGCGCGGCGGCTAGCCGGCAGAAGTGCGGCCTCATTCGGTCGTTTTTCGTTGCTATGTTCATGCTCATTGCTATGCAGAAAAAAATTATCGCTTGATATATGTAGACACACCACACGGTGGACCGACGACCTTGTGAAGGCGGCGGGAACCCGTTGGATGAGGGCAACGCAGGATCGTTCGTTATGGCGATCCTTGGGGGAGGCCTATGTCCAGCAGTGGACGTCCATCGGCTGAGATGATAATGATGATGATGATATGTAGACGAAATTTGAATTACGAAAAGAAAATTAAGTTTACAAAAATAGTATTGGATCCATCCGATTGTAGCTGAAAAACAAGAATTTGGAGCGTTTCATGCTCTGGTTAATTAGGTATCTACTTTGCAGTGCTCTTTACCTACATTTTCTTTTGTCAATTCCATAGTTCCAGCTTCCGAGCTTTTAGGGCGCTCCGGAACAGGAGTTCCGGAACCCTAAAAGCTCGGGACAATAAGGGTGGAACCGGAGGTGAAGACGACTCAAGATCGGTCCAGTCGTAATCACCCATCAAACTGAACATCTTTTACTATGGGAATGGGAGCAAACCTACGATCGGAGCAAATAAAATAATCAGCTGTAGCAGCAAAATAATCATTTGAGTCGATAGGTATTGCAGTTAAGTATGGAACTGCAGATTTTTTTTTTGCTGCCATCGGTTTGCTCTAATAGTAAAAGTTGTTCAGTTTGACGGGTAGTTTAAAAGGATGCTAATGATATCAATTTTACCCTGTATATTTAAGTACAAAATAAACTGAATAAACGTATTTTCCACAGGGACATGACACTACGGCATCAGGCTTGACATTTTTTTTAATGACCCTGGCTAATTACAAAGTCATTCAGGTAAGTTATTTTTGGTGGAATTAATTTTAATCCTATACTTTGTCAACACGGCATAGACGAACAGATCGTGTCTACGCCTAAATTAGATAAGATAGGGACATGGGCGTAGCACTCATTTTTTCCCAGGGGAGGCAGGCCCAGGTTAGGTCGTTGCAACAAAATCTAAAATCCTGGAGCGAGCGAAGCAAGCTTGAGTTTTGTACAATAGGTGGATAGGTGGGATTTATCCCCCCCTCCCCAAAATCCGAATATTTGTATGTGAAAAGTAATTGAAGCACTCACTTTTTCATCGTTTTTCTATGAATCCCCCCCCCCCCCCCCCCAATTAAATGTCGCCCCCCGAAACAAAAGTCTAGATACGTGCCTGCACCACACTGAACCCTAAAATATCTTGGATGACAACATTTGTGATCCTTCCTTTTTTAGGACAAAATAAGAGCGGAACTGTTTGAGATATTTGGAGATTCAACCCGTCCTACAAACATGGAAGATCTGGGAAAGATGAAGTATTTGGAATGCTGCATTAAAGAGAGTCTGCGCCTCTACCCCCCCGTTCATTTCATCAGCAGAAATATTGGCGAACCTGTTGAATTGAGTTAGTGGCATATTTTGTTTTATTTTATAGGTACACGTACAGATTACAGTCAAGATGAAACCATTTTACATTGCAATACGATATGTAGAACTAGACTTTAATTTGTAATCGAATTACACAATGTACACAGCAACACAAATTTTAAAACATGACGAAGTGAGCTTGATGCATATATTCAAATCTCAAATAATTCGTAAAACATCGAAGCAAAAACATTTAAGGACAGTAGGTATTTACAAGTTTAGTAATTAGTAATTGCTGACATAGAATAAGTAATTTAATTAAACTAAACAAATAAATATAATTAATAATTTACCATTTCTATTTTAGACATTCTGAACTTGGACATTTCCCATTATCCATTTTTATTTTTGGCATTCTAATACGTAACGTATAACTAATTTGAAGAAAAATTACAAAAAATATTAAATTACGTATATTGTTAGTAATTGTTAAAATAGGGTTGGCCTTTGCCCTGCAGTGGGACCTTTATACTTTATAGGCTGATGATGATGATGAATTGTTGAAATAAATTTTTTAAGGTAAATAAATACTTATGCTATCTTTAAGTAACAAATGTTATTTAATAATCATGCTAAACCTATTAACTATAGTGACCCTCTTATTAATGAGTTAATGACCTATTGGTGACATTAATTTTTATCGAAATTTAAAGAAATAATGAAACATTCGATAATATTATATAGTAGGTAGTTCGGATGTAGGTTATCTATCAGTCAGTCTATCACTATAACAGTTATAAAACAAAATGCATGGATTTATTACGAAATAAGATTAATTTTAAAAATTTGTAGTCTTTGTAACACCACGTTTTTTATTTATAATTTGTTTTTAAATCGGTCGGCAGGTTACTTAGGTATATTATATACCTATAAACTGTGATATGAAAGGGACGTTTCCGTACCAACTATGCAATATTACCAGTTTTTTTGTTTTTTCTGGGATCCTTAGCGCAAGTGTATGTCGACACTTCACTTGACTGGTTTTTACTATTTGTTGTTTTACCTTACAGTATACAGTATTATTATAGCAAGTTTGACGCTTGTATGTATTGCCGTTCTTACGATTGAGCATAAACAAAAAAAAACCTTGAAAAAAACATGTTTCCTGTATGGGCATGTTCCCTTAATTTTTTACCTTTTGTATTTTCTGTTACTTTTCTTCAAATCACATATAATGATGAAAGTTCTGTGAAAATTACAACCCGCTACCTAGTACGGTCCAGAAAATACAGCCCTCTGAAGCTAGAACGGGCTGACTGACGGACAGTGTAGGCTTATGAATCATCATCATCATATCAGCCGACAGACGTCCACTGCTGGACATAAGCCTCCCCCAAAATGGGGGGATTTGCCATTGCCACGCTTGGCAGGCGGGTTGGCGATCGCAGTTGGATTGAATGTGTGTACTCAGAGGATGCTGCTGCCCATCCTCCGGTAGATCCCTTAGTCGCCTTTTACGATACCCGCGGGAGGAAATGGTGCTATTCTTAGCCGACACCACACGGCAAGGCATATGTATAAGGTCCCGTAATCCCGTTCCCCCATTGGGTACGGAACCCTGAAAGCGATTGTCTAAAATTAGGGTTCTACCATATTTTGGCAAATACCTCATTTGTTTTTCTTCCAAGAAAAAAAATAGGTAGGTAGGTAGGTATAGATTGGTGTTTTGTTATACAACAGGTCAATGACAATTCTAGGTTAAGAAAACAAGTTTTAGTCACTTTAGTATTTTACAAAAATTTGACCATTTGACTTAGATTTGTTTATTTTTCAAGCAGCTCCAGTGATACCTACACTATACGAGAACACAGCTAACAATATTGATATCTAAATGCTACCTACATTACCAACCCACACCATGCACAAACTACTAATAAGATCCGCCACACACAGACGGAATTGCGATCCGGAATCCTGATTCAGGATTCAGTGTTGTCAACTATGGTTACAAAAAATAATAGAATGCTGTTTAAAAATGTATGAAATGGCAAATGAATAACAATTGCATTTTTGGGTATTTATTAAAACGGGACAAACAATTTCAATACATGATAATTACTGTCATGTGATACCGGTGTGAAATTGGTAGCCAAAAGTAGTAGCTTTTTATAACCTGACCAAATTAAGGAGTCGTCAATTTTAATAGACTATTTAGCTTTAAAAAGGTATGATGCAAGAGACCTGAAAGGTTAAATTGTATGTAGGCAAAATGTTTGAATACTAAGCTATATTCTAAGATAAATTTTATCAGGTTTAATAGGGTACGAGTGACTGATATGATCGATAGAACGTGAGAGTATATTTTTCGCTATAGTACCCAATAAAATGCTAGCTACCAGTATGATGCAAGAGACCTGACAGGTTAAGTTGCATTTGGGCATAATACTTGAACACTAAGCTATATTTTAAGACTAATTTTATTTGGTTTGATATGGTACGAGTGCTCGATATGGCCGATAAAGGTGAGATATTTTTTTTTCTTCGGTACTAAAAAAAATCTACTGCTAGATATAGGTATGATGCAAGAGACCTGACAGGTTAAAAAGTATATAGGCATAATGTTTGAGTACTAAGCTATATTTTAAGATAAATTTTATCAGGTTTAATAGGGTACGAGTGATTGATATGATCGATAGAACGTGGGAGTATTTTTTTCGCTATAGTACCAAATAAAAAGCTAGCTACTGGTATGATGCCAGAGACCTGACAGGTTAAAACGTAAAAAGGCATCATGTTTGAGTACTAAGCTATATTTTAAAATAAATTTTATCAGGTTTAATAGGGTACGAGTGATTGATATGATCGATAGATCGTTAGAGTATTTTTTTCGCTATAGTCCCCAATAAAATGCTAGCTACCGGTATGATGCAAGAGACCTGACAGTTTGAGTTGTTTTTAAGCATAATACTTGAATACTAAGCTACATTTTAAGACTAATTTTATTTTGTTTGATATGGTACGAGTGCTCGATATGGCCGATAAAGGTGAGATATTTTTTTTTCTTCGGTACTAAAAAAAAGCTACGGCTAAATACAGGTATGATCCAAGAGACCTGACAGGTTAAATTGTAGATAAGCACATTGTTTGAATACTAAGCTTTAATCAAAGATAAATTTTATCAGGTTTGATATGGTACGAGTGATTGATATGATCGATAGAACGTGGGAGTATTTTTTTCGCTATAGTACCAAATAAAAAGCTAGCTACTGGTATTATGCCAGAGACCTGACAGGTTAAAAAGTATATAGGCATAGTGTTTGAGTACTAAGCTATATTTTAAGATAAATTTTATCAGGTTTAATAGGGTACGAGTGACTGATATGGTCGATAGAACGTGAGAGTATTTTTTTCGCTATAGTACCCAATAAAATGCTAGCTACCGGTATGATGCAAGAGACCTGACAGGTTGAGCGGTTTTTAGGCATAATACTTGAACACTAAGCTATATTTTAAGACTAATTTTATTTGGTTTGATATGGTACGAGTGCTCGATATGACCGATAAAGGTGCGATATTTTTTTTTCTTCGGTACCAAAAAAAAGCTACTGCTAGATACAGGTATGATGCAAGAGACCTGACAGGTTAAAAAGTAGATAGGCATAATGTTTGAGTACTAAGCTATATTTTAAGATAAATTTTATCAGGTTTAATAGGGTACGAGTGACTGATATGATCGATAGAACGTGAGAGTATTTTTTTCGCTATAGTACCCAATAAAATGCTAGCTACCGGTATGATGCAAGAGACTTGACAGGTTAAGTTGTTTTTAGGCATAATACTTGAACACTAAGCTATATTTTAAGACTAATTTTATTTGGTTTGATATGGTACGAGTGCTCGATATGGCCGATAATGGTGAGATATTTTTTTTTCTTCGGTACTATAAAAAAGCTACGGCTAGATACAGGTATGATGCAAGAGACCTGACAGGTTAAATTGTAGATAGGCATATTGTTTGAATACTAAGCTACATACTAAGATAAATTTTATCAGGTTTGATATGGTTCGAGTGATTGATATGATCGATAGAACTTGGGAGTATTTTTTTCGCTATAGTACCAAATAAAAAGCTAGCTACTGGTATGATGCCAGAGACCTGACAGGTTAAAAAGTATATAGGCATAATGTTTGAGTACTAAGCTATATTTTAAGATACATTTTATCAGGTTTAATAGGGTACGAGTGACTGATATAATCGATAGAACGTGAGAGTATTTTTTTCGCTATAGTACCCAATAAAATGCTAGCTACCGGTATGATGCAAGAGACCTGACAGGTTGAGTTGTTTTTAGGCATAATACTTGAACACTAAGCTATATTTTAAGACTAATTTTATTTGGTTTGATATGGTACGAGTGCTCGATATGGCCGATAAAGGTGGGATATTTTTTTTTCTTCGGTACTAAAAAAAAGCTACGGCTAAATACAGGTATGATCCAAGAGACCTGACAGGTTAAATTGTAGATAGGCATATTGTTTGAATACTAAGCTACATACTAAAATAAATTTTATCAGGTTCGATATGGTTCGAGTGATTGATATGATCGATAGAACGTGGGAGTATTTTTTTCGCTATAGTACCAAATAAAAAGCTAGCTACTGGTATGATGCCAGAGACCTGACAGGTTAAAAAGTATATAGGCATAATGTTTGAGTACTAAGCTATATTTTATCAGGTTTAATAGGGTACGAGTGACTGATATGATCGATAGAACGTGAGAGTATTTTTTTTGCTATAGTACCCAATAAAATGCTAGCTACCGGTATGATGCAAGAGACTTGACAGGTTAAGTTGTTTTTAGGCATAATACTTGAACACTAAGCTATATTTTAAGACTAATTTTATTTGGTTTGATATGGTACGAGTGCTCGATATGGCCGATAAAGGTGAGATATTTTTTTTTCTTCGGTACTAAAAAAAAACTACTGCTAGATACAGGTATGATGCAAGAGACCTGACAGGTTAAATTGTAGATATGCATATTGTTTGAATACTGAGCTACATTCTAAGATAAATTTTATCATTTTTGATAGGGTACGAGTGATTGATATGATCGATAGAACGTGGGAGTATTTTTTTCGCTATAGTACCAAATAAAAAGCTAGCTACTGGTATGATGTAAGAGACCTGACACGTTAAAAAGTATATGGCATAATGTTTGAATACTAAGCTATATTCTAAGATAAATTTTATCAGGTTTGATATGGTGCGAGTGATTGATATGATTGATAGAACGTGGGAGTATTTTTTTCGCTATAGTACCTAATAAAAACCCAGCTACTGGTATGATGCAAAAGACCTGACAGGTTTTTTTGTAAATTGGCATAATACTTGAGCACTAAGCTATATTCTCAAACTTAATTTATCAGGTTTGATATGGTATCAGTGCTTGATATGACTAATAGAACGTGGGAGTAATATATTAACACGTTTCGGGCTGGTGAACGAGATACAATAGAACTTTTATTGTTATCACTGCTATAGCCGGTCACTGTCCCGGAACGTGTTAATAGATAGGTATTATAGAAAGCAAAAATTAAAAAATTAAAGGAGTAAAGTGAAGGGTATTAAATATAAGTAATCTAGTTAAAGTAATTTAGTAAAAGTTTTAGAAATGAATTATTCTATCGAACATAATAACAAAGACACTCAAATAAAATATCTCTCATACAAGGAGTGCAATAAAACAATTTTTATGCACTACATAATTATAAACAAAACCGTACCGGCGGCAGCGGCAGCAATTGTAAGTCAATAATAGGACAATGGCGACGGCGCGTGCATTTCCGATAACAAATGGAATGCATTGTCAATAAGTAAGAATAAGACTAGCCAAAAATGTTTCGCATGTGTTATATTTCTTCAAAAAGAAAATAAGTGCACGTGTTTTTTTCCTCAAACCAAATTAAATGGTACTTTAAAATAAACTATATGCACTTTTCAGGTTTTTTGCAACAAACCAGTTCGTAATTCTTCAAACTATGATCTATGGAAAAAACTGACTACCACATCCTTTCGGTCATATTTTTTTACACTCGAACCATATCAAACCATATTAAAGAATTATTTTAGATATGGCTTGGTATTCAAGTATTATAACTTTAAACAATTGAAATTGTTTCTTTGCATCTTACCAGAAGCAGTAACTAGCTTTAATTATGGTCCTATAGCGGACTCTTTCTTTTTTTGGCCATTTCGGATAACCGTTCCATATGAAACACTAAAAAAGAAATATTTAAAAATAGGTAAGTGTTTATAATCATACCCGTAGCTAGTTTTTTAGTTAATACTAAAGTGAAAAAAATTACTCCCACATTCCGTCGGTCATATTATTATCGAACACTCGTACAATATAAAACCTGATATAATTTCAAATATTATAGATTTTTAAACATGTTACAGTAATGTTGTTCTATTTCGAATCAAATTAAAGATCGGGCTCGGTGGCGAAATTGGATAACGCAGTTCCCCGGTTTGGAAGAGTGCGGGTTCAAGTCCCACCCGAGACAAATTTTTCAATCTTTAGTCTGATATAATTTATCTCAGAGTTTAGGTAAGTGTCTTGAACACTATAATGTCTACGTACAACTTAACCTGTCAGGTCTCTTTCATCATACCTTAATCTAGCAGCAGCATTTTTAGTAACAAAGCGAAAAAACTTCTGCAACGTTTTGTCGATCATATCGAACGTTCGTACCATTTCAAACCATATAAAGTTAGGCTAAAAATATAGCTTAGTGTTCAAGTATTATGCATTAATACAACTTAACCTGTCAGGTCTCTTGCATCATATCGGTAGCTAGCATTTTATTGGGTACTATAGCGAAAAAACTACTCTCTCGTTCTATCGATCATATCAATCAATCGTACCACATCAAACCTGATAAAATTTATATTAGAATGTAGCTTAGTATTCAAACAATATGCCTATCTACAATTTAACCTGTCAGGTCTCTTGCATCATACCTGTATCTAGCAGTAGCTTTTTTTTTAGTACCGAAGAAAAAAAAATATCTCACCTTTATCGGCCATATCGAGCACTCGTACCATATCAAACCAAATAAAATTAGTCTTAAAATATAGCTTAGTGTTCAAGTTTTATGCCTAAAAACAACTCAACCTGTCAGGTCTCTTGCATCATGACGGTAGCTAGCATTTTATTGGGGACTATAGCGAAAAAAATACTCTAACGTTCTATCGAACATATCAGTCACTCGTACCCTATTAAAGCTGATAAAATGTATCTTAAAATATAGCTTAGTACTCAAACATTATGCCTATATACTTTTTAACCTGTCAGGTCTCTTGCATCATACCTATATCTAGCAGTAGCTTTTTTTTAGTACCGAAGAAAAAAAAATATCTCACCTTTATCGGCCATATCGAGCACTCGTACCATATCAAACCAAATAAAATTAGTCTTAAAATATAGCTTAGTGTTCAAGTATTATGCCTAAAAACAACTTAACCTGTCAGGTCTCTTGCATCATACCGGTAGCTAGCTTTTTACTTGGTACTAAAGCGAAAAAAATACTCCCACGTTCTATCGATCATATCAATCACTTGGACCATATCAAACCTGATAAAATTTATCTTAAAATGTAGCTTAGTATTCAAACAATATGCCTTTCTACAATTTAACCTGTCAGGTCTCTTGCATCATACCTATATCTAGCAGTAGCTTTTTTTTAGTACCGAAGAAAAAAAAATATCTCACCTTTATCGGCCATGTCGAGCACTCGTACCATATCAAACCAAATAAAATTAGTCTTAAAATATAGCTTAGTGTTCAAGTATTATGCCTAAAAACAACTCAACCTGTCAGGTCTCTTGCATCATGACGGTAGCTAGCATTTTATTGGGGACTATAGCGAAAAAAATACTCTAACGTTCTATCGATCATATCAGTCACTCGTACCCTATTAAAGCTGATAAAATGTATCTTAAAATATAGCTTAGTACTCAAACATTATGCCTATATACTTTTTAACCTGTCAGGTCTCTGGCATCATACCAGTAGCTAGCTTTTTATTTGGTACTATAGCGAAAAAAATACTCCCAAGTTCTATCGATCATATCAATCACTCGAACCATATCAAACCTGATAAAATTAGTCTTAAAATATAGCTTAGTATTCAAGTATTATGCTTTAAAACAACTCAACCTGTCAGGTCTCTTGCATCATACCGGTAGCTAGCTTTTTACTTGGTACTATAGCGAAAAAAATACTCCCACGTTCTATCGATCACATCAATCACTTGTACCATATCAAACTTGATAAAATTTATCTTAAAATGTAGCTTAGTATTCAAACAATATGCCTATCTACAATTTAACCTGTCAGGTCTCTTGGATCATACCCGTATCTAGCCGTAGCTTTTTTTAGTACCGAAGAAAAAAAAATATCTCACCTTTATCGGTCATATCGAGCACTCGTACCATATCAAACCTGATAAAATTTATGTTAGTATGTAGCTTAGTATTCAAACAATATGCCTATCTACAATTTAACCTGTCAGGTCTCTTGCATCATACCTGTATCTAGCAGTAGCTTTTTTTTTGGTACCGAAGAAAAAAAAATATCTCACCTTTGTCGGTCATATCGAGCACTCGTACCATATCAAACGAAATAATATTAGTCTTAAAATATAGCTTAGTGTTCAAGTATTATGCCTAAAAACAACTCAACCTGTCAGGTCTCTTGCATCATACCGGTAGCTAGCATTTTATCGGGTACTATAGCGAAAAAAATACTCTCACGTTCTATCGATCATATCAGTCACTCGTACCCTATTAAACCTGATAAAATTTATCTTAAAATATAGCTTAGTACTCAAACATTATGCCTATATACTTTTTAACCTGTCAGGTCTCTTGCATCATACCTATATCTAGCAGTAGCTTTTTTTTAGTACCGAAGAAAAAAAAATATCTCACCTTTATCGGCCATATCGAGCACTCGTACCATATCAAACCAAATAAAATTAGTCTTAAAATATAGCTTAGTGTTCAAGTATTATGCCTAAAAACAACTTCACCTGTCAGGTCTCTTGCATCATACCGGTAGCTAGCATTTTATTGGGTACTATAGCGAAAAAAATACTCTCACGTTCTATTGACCATATCAGTCACTCGCCCTATTAAACCTGATAAAATTTATCTTAAAATATAGCTTAGTACTCAAACATTATGCCTATATACTTTTTAACCTGTCAGGTCTCTGGCATCATACCAGTAGCTAGCTTTTTATTTGGTACTATAGTGAAAAAAATACTCCCACGTTCTATCGATCATATCAATCACTCGAACCAAACCTGATAAAATTTATTTAAGTATGTAGCTTAGTATTCAAAAAATATGCCTATCTACAATTTAACCTGTCAGGTCTCTTGCATCATACCTGTATCTAGCAGTAGCTTTTTTTTTGGTACCAAAGAAAAAAAATATCTCACCTTTATCGGTCATATCGAGCACTCGTACCATATCAAACCAAATAAAATTAGTCTTAAAATATAGCTTAGTGTTCAAGTATTATGCCTAAAAACAACTCAACCTGTCAGGTCTCTTGCATCATACCGGTAGCTAGCATTTTATTGGGTACTATAGCGAAAAAAATACTCTCACGTTCTATTGACCATATCAGTCACTCGTACCCTATTAAACCTGATAAAATTTATCTTAAAATATAGCTTAGTACTCAAACATTATGCCTATATACTTTTTAACCTGTCAGGTCTCTGGCATCATACCAGTAGCTAGCTTTTTATTTGGTACTATAGTGAAAAAATACTCCCACGTTCTATCGATCATATCAATCACTCGAACCATATCAAACCTGATAAAATTTATCTTAGTATGTAGCTTAGTATCCAAACAATATGCCTATCTACAATTTAACCTGTCAGGTCTCTTGCATCATACCTGTATCTAGCAGTAGCTTTTTTTTTGGTACCGAAGAAAAAAAATATCTCACCTTTATCGGTCATATCGAGCACTCGTACCATATCAAACCAAACAAAATTAGTCTTAAAATATAGCTTAGTACTCAAACACTATGCCTATATACTTTTTAACCTGTCAGGTCTCTGGCATCATACCAGTAGCTAGCTTTTTATTTGGTACTATAGCGAAAAAAATACTCCCAAGTTCTATCGATCATATCAATCACTCGTACCATATCAAACCTGATAAAATTTATCTTTGATTAAAGCTTAGTATTCAAACAATATGCCTATCTACAATTTAACCTGTCAGGTCTCTTGCATCATACCTGTATCTAGGCTTTTTTTTAGTACCGAAGAAAAAAAAATATCTCACCTTTATCGGTCATATCGAGCACTCGTACCATATCAAACCAAATAAAATTAGTCTTAAAATATAGCTTAGTATTCAAGTATTATGCCTAAAAACAACTCAACCTGTCAGGTCTCTTGCATCATACCGGAAGCTAGCTTTTTACTTGGTACTATAGCGAAAAAAATACTCCCACGTTCTATCGATCACATCAATCACTTGTACCATATCAAACTTGATAAAATTTATCTTAAAATGTTGCTTTGTATTCAAACAATATGCCAATCTACAATTTAACCTGTCAGGTTACTTGGATCATACCCGTATCTAGCCGTAGCTTTTTTTAGTACCGAAAAAAAAAAATATCTCACCATTATCGGTCATATCGAGCACTCGTACCATATCAAACCTGATAAAATTTATCTTAGTATGTAGCTTAGTATTCAAACAATATGCCTATCTACAATTTAACCTGTCAGGTCTCTTGCATCATACCTGTATCTAGCAGTAGCTTTTTTTGGTACCGAAGAAAAAAAAATATCTCACCATTGTCGGTCATATCGAGCACTCGTACCATATCAAACCAAATAAAATTAGTCTTAAAATATAGCTTAGTGTTCAAGTATTATGCCTAAAAACAACTCAACCTGTCAGGTCTCTTGCATCATACCGGTAGCTAGCATTTTATTGGGTACTATAGCGAAAAAAATACTCTAACGTTCTATCGATCATATCAGTCACTCGTACCCTATTAAACCTGATAAAATTTATCTTAAAATATAGCTTAGTACTCAAACATTATGCCTATATACTTTTTAACCCGTCAGGTCTCTTGCATCATACCAGTAGCTAGCTTTTTATTTGGTACTAAAGCAAAAAAAATACTCCCACGTTCTATCGATCATATCAATCACTCGTACCATATGAAACCTGATAAAATTTATCTTTGATTAAAGCTTAGTATTCAAACAATATGCCTATCTACAATTTAACCTGTCAGGTCTTTTGCATCATACCTGTATCTAGCAGTAGCTTTTTTTTAGTACCGAAGAAAAAAAAATATCTCACCTTTATCGGTCATATCGAGCACTCGTACCATATCAAACCAAATAAAGTTAGTCTTAAAATATAGCTTAGTGTTCAAGTATTATGCCTAAAAACAACTCAACCTGTCAGGTCTCTTGCATCATACTGGTAGCTAGCATTTTATTGGGTACTATAGCGAAAAAAATACTCTCACGTTCTATCGACCATATCAGTCACTCGTACCCTATTAAACCTGATAAAATTTATCTTAAAATATAGCTTAGTACTCAAACACTATGCCTATATACTTTTTAACCTGTCAGGTCTCTGGCATCATACCAGTAGCTAGCTTTTTATTTGGTACTATAGCGAAAAAAATACTCCCACGTTCTATCGATCATATCAATCACTCGTACCATATCAAACCTGATAAAATTTATCTTTGATTAAAGCTTAGTATTCAAACAATGTGCTTATCTACAATTTAACCTGTCAGGTCTCTTGGATCATACCTGTATTTAGCCGTAGCTTTTTTTAGTACCGAAGAAAAAAAAATATCTCACCTTTATCGGCCATATCGAGCACTCGTACCATATCAAACAAAATAAAATTAGTCTTAAAATATAGCTTAGTGTTCAAGTATTATGCTTAAAAACAACTCAAACTGTCAGGTCTCTTGCATCATACCGGTAGCTAGCATTTTATTGGGGACTATAGCGAAAAAAATACTCTAACGATCTATCGATCATATCAATCACTCGTACCCTATTAAACCTGATAAAATTTATTTTAAAATATAGCTTAGTACTCAAACATGATGCCTTTTTACGTTTTAACCTGTCAGGTCTCTGGCATCATACCAGTAGCTAGCTTTTTATTTGGTACTATAGCGAAAAAAATACTATCACGTTCTATCGATCATATCAATCACTCGTACCATATCAAACCTGATAAAATTTATCTTAGTATGTAGCTTAGTATTCAAACAATATGCCTGTCTACAATTTAACCTGTCAGGTCTCTTGCATCATACCTATATCTAGCAGTAGCTTTTTTTTAGTACCGAAGAAAAAAAAATATCTCACCTTTATCGGCCATATCGAGCACTCGTACCATATCAAACCAAATAAAATTAGTCTTAAAATATAGCTTAGTGTTCAAGTATTATGCCGAAATGCAACTTAACCTGTCAGGTCTCTTGCATCATACCGGTAGCTAGCATTTTATTGGGTACTATAGCGAAAAAAATACTCTAACGTTCCATCGATCATATCAATCACTCGTACCCTATTAAACCTGATAAAATTTATCTTTGATTAAAGCTTAGTATTCAAACAATATGCCTATCTACAATTTAACCTGTCAGGTCTTTTGCATCATACCTGTATCTAGCAGTAGCTTTTTTTTAGTACCAAAGAAAAAAAAATATCTCACCTTTATCAGTCATATCGAGCACTCGTACCATATCAAACCAAATAAAGTTAGTCTTAAAATATAGCTTAGTGTTCAAGTATTATGCCTAAAAACAACTCAACCTGTCAGGTCTCTTGCATCATACTGGTAGCTAGCATTTTATTGGGTACTATAGCGAAAAAAATACTCCCACGTTCTATCGATCACATCAATCACTTGTACCATATCAAACTTGATAAAATTTATCTTAAAATGTTGCTTTGTATTCAAACAATATGCCTATCTACAATTTAACCTGCCAGGTCTCTTGGATCATACCCGTATCTAGCCGTAGCTTTTTTTAGTACCGAAGAAAAAAAAATATCTCACCTTTATCGGTCATATCGAGCACTCGTACCATATCAAACCTGATAAAATTTATGTTAGTATGTAGCTTAGTATTCAAACAATATGCCTATCTACAATTTAACCTGTCAGGTCTCTTGCATCATACCTGTATCTAGCAGTAGCTTTTTTTGGTACCGAAGAAAAAAAAATATCTCACCTTTGTCGGTCATATCGAGCACTCGTACCATATCAAACCAAATAAAATTAGTCTTAAAATATAGCTTAGTGTTCAAGTATTATGTACTAAAGCGAAAAAAATACTTCCACGTTCTATCGATCATATCAATCACTCGAACCATATCAAACCTGATAAAATTTATTTAAGTATGTAGCTTAGTATATCAAACAATATGCCTATCTACAATTTAATCTGTCAGGTCTCTTGCATCATACCTGTATCTAGCAGTAGCTTTTTTTTTGGTACCGAAGAAAAAAAATATCTCACCTTTATCGGTCATATCGAGCACTCGTACCATATCAAACCAAATAAAATTAGTCTTAAAATATAGCTTAGTGTTCAAGTTTTATGATTAAAAACAACTCAACCTGTCAGGTCTCTTGCATCATACCGGTAGCTAGCATTTTATTGGGTACTATAGCGAAAAAAATACTCTCACGTTCTATCGATCATATCAGTCACTCGTACCCTATTAAACCTGATAAAATGTATCTTAAAATATAGCTTAGTACTCAAACATTATGCCTATATACTTTTTAACCTGTCAGGTCTCTGGCATCATACCAGTAGCTAGCTTTTTATTTGGTACTATAGCGAAAAAAATACTCCCAAGTTCTATCGATCATATCAATCACTCGAACCATATCAAACCTGATAAAATTTATCTTAAATATAGCTTAGTACTCAAACATTATGCCTATATACTTTTTAACCTGTCAGGTCTCTTGCATCATAGCTATATCTAGCAGTAGCTTTTTTTTAGTACCGAAGAAAAAAAAATATCTCACCTTTATCGGCCATATCGAGCACTCGTACCATATCAAACCAAATAAAATTAGTCTTAAAATATAGCTTAGTGTTCAAGTATTATGCCTAAAAACAACTTCACCTGTCAGGTCTCTTGCATCATACCGGTAGCTAGCATTTTATTGGGTACTATAGCGAAAAAAATACTCTCACGTTCTATTGACCATATCAGTCACTCGTACCCTATTAAACCTGATAAAATTTATCTTAAAATATAGCTTAGTACTCAAACATTATGCCTATATACTTTTTAACCTGTCAGGTCTCTGGCATCATACCAGTAGCTAGCTTTTTATTTGGTACTATAGTGAAAAAATACTCCCACGTTCTATCGATCATATCAATCACTCGAACCATATCAAACCTGATAAAATTTATCTTAGTATGTAGCTTAGTATCCAAACAATATGCCTATCTACAATTTAACCTGTCAGGTCTCTTGCATCATACCTGTATCTAGCAGTAGCTTTTTTTTTGGTACCGAAGAAAAAAAATATCTCACCTTTATCGGTCATATCGAGCACTCGTACCATATCAAACCAAACAAAATTAGTCTTAAAATATAGCTTAGTACTCAAACACTATGCCTATATACTTTTTAACCTGTCAGGTCTCTGGCATCATACCAGTAGCTAGCTTTTTATTTGGTACTATAGCGAAAAAAATACTCCCAAGTTCTATCGATCATATCAATCACTCGTACCATATCAAACCTGATAAAATTTATCTTTGATTAAAGCTTAGTATTCAAACAATATGCCTATCTACAATTTAACCTGTCAGGTCTCTTGCATCATACCTGTATCTAGGCTTTTTTTTAGTACCGAAGAAAAAAAAATATCTCACCTTTATCGGTCATATCGAGCACTCGTACCATATCAAACCAAATAAAATTAGTCTTAAAATATAGCTTAGTATTCAAGTATTATGCCTAAAAACAACTCAACCTGTCAGGTCTCTTGCATCATACCGGAAGCTAGCTTTTTACTTGGTACTATAGCGAAAAAAATACTCCCACGTTCTATCGATCACATCAATCACTTGTACCATATCAAACTTGATAAAATTTATCTTAAAATGTTGCTTTGTATTCAAACAATATGCCAATCTACAATTTAACCTGTCAGGTTACTTGGATCATACCCGTATCTAGCCGTAGCTTTTTTTAGTACCGAAAAAAAAAAATATCTCACCATTATCGGTCATATCGAGCACTCGTACCATATCAAACCTGATAAAATTTATCTTAGTATGTAGCTTAGTATTCAAACAATATGCCTATCTACAATTTAACCTGTCAGGTCTCTTGCATCATACCTGTATCTAGCAGTAGCTTTTTTTGGTACCGAAGAAAAAAAAATATCTCACCATTGTCGGTCATATCGAGCACTCGTACCATATCAAACCAAATAAAATTAGTCTTAAAATATAGCTTAGTGTTCAAGTATTATGCCTAAAAACAACTCAACCTGTCAGGTCTCTTGCATCATACCGGTAGCTAGCATTTTATTGGGTACTATAGCGAAAAAAATACTCTAACGTTCTATCGATCATATCAGTCACTCGTACCCTATTAAACCTGATAAAATTTATCTTAAAATATAGCTTAGTACTCAAACATTATGCCTATATACTTTTTAACCCGTCAGGTCTCTTGCATCATACCAGTAGCTAGCTTTTTATTTGGTACTAAAGCAAAAAAAATACTCCCACGTTCTATCGATCATATCAATCACTCGTACCATATGAAACCTGATAAAATTTATCTTTGATTAAAGCTTAGTATTCAAACAATATGCCTATCTACAATTTAACCTGTCAGGTCTTTTGCATCATACCTGTATCTAGCAGTAGCTTTTTTTTAGTACCGAAGAAAAAAAAATATCTCACCTTTATCGGTCATATCGAGCACTCGTACCATATCAAACCAAATAAAGTTAGTCTTAAAATATAGCTTAGTGTTCAAGTATTATGCCTAAAAACAACTCAACCTGTCAGGTCTCTTGCATCATACTGGTAGCTAGCATTTTATTGGGTACTATAGCGAAAAAAATACTCTCACGTTCTATCGACCATATCAGTCACTCGTACCCTATTAAACCTGATAAAATTTATCTTAAAATATAGCTTAGTACTCAAACACTATGCCTATATACTTTTTAACCTGTCAGGTCTCTGGCATCATACCAGTAGCTAGCTTTTTATTTGGTACTATAGCGAAAAAAATACTCCCACGTTCTATCGATCATATCAATCACTCGTACCATATCAAACCTGATAAAATTTATCTTTGATTAAAGCTTAGTATTCAAACAATGTGCTTATCTACAATTTAACCTGTCAGGTCTCTTGGATCATACCTGTATTTAGCCGTAGCTTTTTTTAGTACCGAAGAAAAAAAAATATCTCACCTTTATCGGCCATATCGAGCACTCGTACCATATCAAACAAAATAAAATTAGTCTTAAAATATAGCTTAGTGTTCAAGTATTATGCTTAAAAACAACTCAAACTGTCAGGTCTCTTGCATCATACCGGTAGCTAGCATTTTATTGGGGACTATAGCGAAAAAAATACTCTAACGATCTATCGATCATATCAATCACTCGTACCCTATTAAACCTGATAAAATTTATTTTAAAATATAGCTTAGTACTCAAACATGATGCCTTTTTACGTTTTAACCTGTCAGGTCTCTGGCATCATACCAGTAGCTAGCTTTTTATTTGGTACTGTAGCGAAAAAAATACTATCACGTTCTATCGATCATATCAATCACTCGTACCATATCAAACCTGATAAAATTTATCTTAGTATGTAGCTTAGTATTCAAACAATATGCCTGTCTACAATTTAACCTGTCAGGTCTCTTGCATCATACCTATATCTAGCAGTAGCTTTTTTTTAGTACCGAAGAAAAAAAAATATCTCACCTTTATCGGCCATATCGAGCACTCGTACCATATCAAACCAAATAAAATTAGTCTTAAAATATAGCTTAGTGTTCAAGTTTTATGATTAAAAACAACTCAACCTGTCAGGTCTCTTGCATCATACCGGTAGCTAGCATTTTATTGGGTACTATAGCGAAAAAAATACTCTCACGTTCTATCGATCATATCAGTCACTCGTACCCTATTAAACCTGATAAAATGTATCTTAAAATATAGCTTAGTACTCAAACATTATGCCTATATACTTTTTAACCTGTCAGGTCTCTGGCATCATACCAGTAGCTAGCTTTTTATTTGGTACTATAGCGAAAAAAATACTCCCAAGTTCTATCGATCATATCAATCACTCGAACCATATCAAACCTGATAAAATTTATCTTAAATATAGCTTAGTACTCAAACATTATGCCTATATACTTTTTAACCTGTCAGGTCTCTTGCATCATAGCTATATCTAGCAGTAGCTTTTTTTTAGTACCGAAGAAAAAAAAATATCTCACCTTTATCGGCCATATCGAGCACTCGTACCATATCAAACCAAATAAAATTAGTCTTAAAATATAGCTTAGTGTTCAAGTATTATGCCTAAAAACAACTTCACCTGTCAGGTCTCTTGCATCATACCGGTAGCTAGCATTTTATTGGGTACTATAGCGAAAAAAATACTCTCACGTTCTATTGACCATATCAGTCACTCGTACCCTATTAAACCTGATAAAATTTATCTTAAAATATAGCTTAGTACTCAAACATTATGCCTATATACTTTTTAACCTGTCAGGTCTCTGGCATCATACCAGTAGCTAGCTTTTTATTTGGTACTATAGTGAAAAAATACTCCCACGTTCTATCGATCATATCAATCACTCGAACCATATCAAACCTGATAAAATTTATCTTAGTATGTAGCTTAGTATCCAAACAATATGCCTATCTACAATTTAACCTGTCAGGTCTCTTGCATCATACCTGTATCTAGCAGTAGCTTTTTTTTTGGTACCGAAGAAAAAAAATATCTCACCTTTATCGGTCATATCGAGCACTCGTACCATATCAAACCAAACAAAATTAGTCTTAAAATATAGCTTAGTACTCAAACACTATGCCTATATACTTTTTAACCTGTCAGGTCTCTGGCATCATACCAGTAGCTAGCTTTTTATTTGGTACTATAGCGAAAAAAATACTCCCAAGTTCTATCGATCATATCAATCACTCGTACCATATCAAACCTGATAAAATTTATCTTTGATTAAAGCTTAGTATTCAAACAATATGCCTATCTACAATTTAACCTGTCAGGTCTCTTGCATCATACCTGTATCTAGGCTTTTTTTTAGTACCGAAGAAAAAAAAATATCTCACCTTTATCGGTCATATCGAGCACTCGTACCATATCAAACCAAATAAAATTAGTCTTAAAATATAGCTTAGTATTCAAGTATTATGCCTAAAAACAACTCAACCTGTCAGGTCTCTTGCATCATACCGGAAGCTAGCTTTTTACTTGGTACTATAGCGAAAAAAATACTCCCACGTTCTATCGATCACATCAATCACTTGTACCATATCAAACTTGATAAAATTTATCTTAAAATGTTGCTTTGTATTCAAACAATATGCCAATCTACAATTTAACCTGTCAGGTTACTTGGATCATACCCGTATCTAGCCGTAGCTTTTTTTAGTACCGAAAAAAAAAAATATCTCACCATTATCGGTCATATCGAGCACTCGTACCATATCAAACCTGATAAAATTTATCTTAGTATGTAGCTTAGTATTCAAACAATATGCCTATCTACAATTTAACCTGTCAGGTCTCTTGCATCATACCTGTATCTAGCAGTAGCTTTTTTTGGTACCGAAGAAAAAAAAATATCTCACCATTGTCGGTCATATCGAGCACTCGTACCATATCAAACCAAATAAAATTAGTCTTAAAATATAGCTTAGTGTTCAAGTATTATGCCTAAAAACAACTCAACCTGTCAGGTCTCTTGCATCATACCGGTAGCTAGCATTTTATTGGGTACTATAGCGAAAAAAATACTCTAACGTTCTATCGATCATATCAGTCACTCGTACCCTATTAAACCTGATAAAATTTATCTTAAAATATAGCTTAGTACTCAAACATTATGCCTATATACTTTTTAACCCGTCAGGTCTCTTGCATCATACCAGTAGCTAGCTTTTTATTTGGTACTAAAGCAAAAAAAATACTCCCACGTTCTATCGATCATATCAATCACTCGTACCATATGAAACCTGATAAAATTTATCTTTGATTAAAGCTTAGTATTCAAACAATATGCCTATCTACAATTTAACCTGTCAGGTCTTTTGCATCATACCTGTATCTAGCAGTAGCTTTTTT
The DNA here is from genome assembly GCA_927399405.1 of Agonopterix arenella. Classification (NCBI taxonomy): domain Eukaryota; kingdom Metazoa; phylum Arthropoda; class Insecta; order Lepidoptera; family Depressariidae; genus Agonopterix; species Agonopterix arenella. The sequence goes on along the minus strand of OV656691.1, from coordinate 13,898,780 downwards.
TTAGTACCGAAGAAAAAAAAATATCTCACCTTTATCGGTCATATCGAGCACTCGTACCATATCAAACCAAATAAAGTTAGTCTTAAAATATAGCTTAGTGTTCAAGTATTATGCCTAAAAACAACTCAACCTGTCAGGTCTCTTGCATCATACTGGTAGCTAGCATTTTATTGGGTACTATAGCGAAAAAAATACTCTCACGTTCTATCGACCATATCAGTCACTCGTACCCTATTAAACCTGATAAAATTTATCTTAAAATATAGCTTAGTACTCAAACACTATGCCTATATACTTTTTAACCTGTCAGGTCTCTGGCATCATACCAGTAGCTAGCTTTTTATTTGGTACTATAGCGAAAAAAATACTCCCACGTTCTATCGATCATATCAATCACTCGTACCATATCAAACCTGATAAAATTTATCTTTGATTAAAGCTTAGTATTCAAACAATGTGCTTATCTACAATTTAACCTGTCAGGTCTCTTGGATCATACCTGTATTTAGCCGTAGCTTTTTTTAGTACCGAAGAAAAAAAAATATCTCACCTTTATCGGCCATATCGAGCACTCGTACCATATCAAACAAAATAAAATTAGTCTTAAAATATAGCTTAGTGTTCAAGTATTATGCTTAAAAACAACTCAAACTGTCAGGTCTCTTGCATCATACCGGTAGCTAGCATTTTATTGGGGACTATAGCGAAAAAAATACTCTAACGATCTATCGATCATATCAATCACTCGTACCCTATTAAACCTGATAAAATTTATTTTAAAATATAGCTTAGTACTCAAACATGATGCCTTTTTACGTTTTAACCTGTCAGGTCTCTGGCATCATACCAGTAGCTAGCTTTTTATTTGGTACTATAGCGAAAAAAATACTATCACGTTCTATCGATCATATCAATCACTCGTACCATATCAAACCTGATAAAATTTATCTTAGTATGTAGCTTAGTATTCAAACAATATGCCTGTCTACAATTTAACCTGTCAGGTCTCTTGCATCATACCTATATCTAGCAGTAGCTTTTTTTTAGTACCGAAGAAAAAAAAATATCTCACCTTTATCGGCCATATCGAGCACTCGTACCATATCAAACCAAATAAAATTAGTCTTAAAATATAGCTTAGTGTTCAAGTATTATGCCGAAATGCAACTTAACCTGTCAGGTCTCTTGCATCATACCGGTAGCTAGCATTTTATTGGGTACTATAGCGAAAAAAATACTCTAACGTTCCATCGATCATATCAATCACTCGTACCCTATTAAACCTGATAAAATTTATCTTAAAATATAGCTTAGTACTCAAACATTATGCCTATATACTTTTTAACCTGTCAGGTCTCTTGCATCATACCTATATCTAGCAGTAGCTTTTTTTAGTACCGAAGAAAAAAAAATATCTCACCTTTATCGGCCATATCGAGCACTCGTACCATATCAAACCAAATAAAATTAGTCTTAAAATATAGCTTAGTGTTCAAGTATTATGCCCAAATGCAACTTAACCTGTCAGGTCTCTTGCATCATACCGGTAGCTAGCATTTTATTGGGTACTATAGCGAAAAATATACTCTCACGTTCTATCGATCATATCAGTCACTCGTACCCTAGTAAACCTGATAAAATTTATCTTAGAATATAGCTTAGTATTCAAACATTTTGCCTACATACAATTTAACCTTTCAGGTCTCTTGCATCATACCTTTTTAAAGCTAAATAGTCTATTAAAATTGACGACTCCTTAATTTGGTCAGGTTATAAAAAGCTACTACTTTTGGCTACCAATTTCACACCGGTTCATGTGATGAGGTCATGACATTACGATGATGATTTGTAAATTGTATGTCAATATTATGCAACTATATCAAAAGACTATCGATAGTTTTAACATTAGACATAATCTGCATACAAAACGGCATGAACCATTATCAAACAAGCTATTTTTGAGCGTAGGCGATTTCGCAGCTATACCGCAACGACGTCGCAACTGCCCCGTCACGAAACGGTATCGTTCCATTAACGCCTACGCTCAAAAATAACTTGTTTGATATGACAAAAGTCTCTGAAAGCGGCAACACTCCATCCGGAACTAATTCCGAATAAGGTTTATTCCGTATGTATGTGGCGGACCTAAAGGAAAATTTTTATAAATAGATACGCTAAGTGCGAGCCAGACTTGCGCACCGAGGGCTCTTTTTTGTAGTTTAGAAGTTATGATTTTTTAAATGTGTATTTGACAATTTTCTACCGGAGTGGCTTAAAACTGTCATAACTTTTTTATAATAAGAATTTTTAAAATTTTATCTCTTCATCATGATTATCTGGAAACCCCGGTTTAGGGAGTATTATATTCCATGCTGGAAACACTCTTCCATACGTAAAATACAACATTCATACAAGTTAACGAAAAAGGAGTCGAAATTGAAAATTTTAGGAGTTAATTTTAGTTTAGTTTAGTTTGAGTTAATCGGAGCCATTTCTTCAAAATATATGGATGTTCCATAGGTTGAAACTAATTTTGAAAACTTTTGTGATTATCCAACTTATCACAAATAAGAAACAAAAAGTAGTTCTGAGAAAAAAATATGTTGTTCTAAAAATAAACAAAATTTTAACAAAAAATTAAAACCGCCTTCAAAAAAAAAAAAGTTAAAAAATAATATTGCAGCTGATGACTTTTTCGTTCGCATCATAAGAACATTAATTTGTTTTATAGAAGTCGCTGTCAATCCGGTACGATTCGCGACAGGACTTGCATTAGTTTTTTGGCTTGGCTTGACACCGACTTTCAAAACAGCGACAGTGACAGCGACTTCTATAAATCAAATTAATGCTTATGATGCGAACGAAAAAGTCATCATGCAATATTATTTTTTAACTTTTTAGTTTTTTTGAAGGCGGTTTTAATTTTTTTCTTAAAATTTTGTTTATTTCACAATTTTCAGTGGTGAATTAATTAGTTCCATTTAATAGAAGTGCTTTAAATTAACGAACGCACTAGCCGGCACTACGATTTTCAAAGGTTCCCCTCGATTTCTCTGGGATGCCATCATCAGATCCTGGTTTCTTTATCGTGGTACCACTGTTGGAATAGCTTCTTTCCAACAAAAAAAGAATCATCAAAATCGGTTCATAAACGACGAAGTTATCCGCGAACACACATAAAAAAAAATATTTATATGTATTTATATATACGGTCGAATTGAGAAACCTCCTCCTTTTTTGAAGTCGGTTAATTATACATTTTTTTATTCGTATGTCATTAGACAAATATAATCTAAACATTTAAATAAACGGCTGTTAACTCCTAAACCGACTGGAGTTATGCAGGAAGACCTGGTCCATCCCCATCACAGACATGCTCTACCTACACCCTATGAATACTGAATCAGCCTTGCAGCTGATGGTTACCAAAATTCCTTTTATCTCTTATACTATAAGTTAGGAATGCAATTTTGCAGATTTTCTTTCGCGATTTCGGTGTTGTTCCCATAGTGAAAGATTTTCAGTTTGATGGTCTGATGATCCCCTTAAAAACCGTCAGCATATTAAGGTACTACTATATTCTAGTAAAAGAGAGTAGATTTTTTTTCTCCGTGTAATCTAAATTGTCTAAAATGATTTTGATACGTCACACCTACGAGGTACCTTCAATACATAGAAACTTTTCTATTATATGCATACTTTCCTTCATAATATTTTCGATTTATTTATTTACATTTTTTTTTTATTTGCAGGCAACTATACGATACCGGCAGGAGTTTTTTGCCACATCCACATATTTGATCTGCACCGTCGAAAAGATTTGTTTAAAGACCCTTTGGTTTTCGATCCTGACCGTTTCTTGCCGGAGAACAGTGTTGGTCGCCATCCATATGCCTACATACCATTTAGTGCTGGACCCAGAAATTGCATCGGTATGTACACAACAGGGTGAAATTGATATCATTAGCATCCTTTTAAACTAAGAGTCTACCCACTTTTACTATGGCAGCAAACCGATCGGAGCAACAAAAAAATCAGCTGTTCCATAGTAAATTGCACCCGCCGCCGCTGCCTACTCGACTCAAATGTATGCAACAGCAGATTTTTTTGTTGTTCAGTTTGATGAATTCACTCTTAGTTTAAAAGGATGCCAATAATATCAATTTCACCCTGTATATCATACTTGTCGAGACAAAATTACACCTCACACGGAAAAAAAACGGTGGCAACCCACTTATTCTGTCGACTTTACTTAGAAAATGTTTTGTTGTAATCATAACTCTTGTCGATATAAATAACTAAAATATACCTAGGCAAATTTTCTAGTAAAGTCTACTAAAAAAGAATAATCTATGACAACTATTTTGTTTTAGTACTTTACAAGAAGATTTGTTGTTGTAAGTATACAGGGTGTTAGGGTAAACAGTTAAGGCAGTTGCAGAGGGGTCAATTTTATACAAAACTTTGACGCATAATACACGAAGACGATATTAATATAAGTAACTTTGTATATATGGAAAAATAGTTTGGAAAATCTAGTTGCCGCGTAACAAATAAAATTTGCAATTTATAAAATAATTACGAAGATATAAAGCTTTGAAAATTTTCATACAAAATATTAAAAGCTTTATATCTTCGTAATCTATATCTATCTATACTATTATAAAACTGTAACAGGAAGTTTGTCCGTACATTGAAGATATTAACAAAAAAAAGTTACGATATGGTTTTTAGGTGTCCCTGATTCCATTTCACCAATTTTTGGATTTTTTGTCTGTCTGTTTGTTTGTGTGTTTGTTTGTTTGAACGAGTATCACGCAAAAACTACTGAACCGATTTTGATGAAACTTTTTTGTTTGATAGCTTATGATCTGACTTAAAATCTGGTATATAATTTGTGCGGACGAAGTCGCGGGTTAACGCTCGTACTATTATAAAACTGTAACAGGAAGTTTGTCTGTCCATTGAAGATATTAACAAAAAAAAAGTTACGATATGGTTTTTAGGTGTCCCTGATTCCATTTCACCAATTTTTGGATTTTTTGTCTGTCTGTTTGTTTGTTTGTGTGTTTGTTTGTTTGTTTGATTTGTTTGTTTGACTGATTTTGATGAAACTTTTTTTGTTTGATAGCTTATGATCTGACTTAAAATCTGGTATATAATTTGTGCGGACGAAGTCGCGGGTTAACGCTCGTTATATTATAAAATGCAAATGTTATTTGTTACGCGGCAACTAGATTTTCTAAACTATTTTTCCATGTTTAAAATATTACTTTTATTAATTCCGTCTGCGTCAAACGTTTGTATGGACTTAAACCACCTTAAGGGGTGATTGTACCCATAGCCCAGTCACTTTGTTCACGGAGTTTTGTTAGGCGGGGTAGGGAGTAATTACTAATTGGACTTTAAAACTGTAACCGGAACCATTAAGTGACAAAAGGACTATCTTAAAGCATATTAAAAAACATCGCTACGCAACATAGAAATCAAAATTATGTGTCCCAGAAGGATTTTAAATTATTAATATTAATACCAATGCACTCATTTGACTTAGATTTAACAATATAAATTATTTTTGAGCAATAAAATAGACAACGAAAATTTAAAAAATGAGGTTTTTATTAGAAAATACAAATGTATTTTTCAAAAACTTCTAAGTAGACAAAAATATTTACACCATGTTTGAAGTATTTATCATTATACATAATAACTATGCATAAAAAAATTACCATCAGGTTTTTTATAACAAGATAATAGCTAAATTTTGAATTTGGAACTGTTGCTGACGCGATTTTTTTTTACTTTTGTTACATTTCTAAGCTCAAATTGGCTCTTAAATACTATACCGAAAAAAAATCAATTAAGTCCGTAAAATGACTGGGCTTCCATGATACTGGACAACATCCCCTATGAAACCTATGGGAAATTCGCAAAGATTTCTCATTAGATCGCTGCCTAAAAGTGAATCGAAGAATTTCAATTTCTCTATGTAGTCGTAAGTACCTACAGGGCACTTGCTTTATGTATATTTGTAATGTGTGAACTTTAAACTGTTTACTACATTGCTCTTATCTTGTCTAATACAATTAAATTGACACATTCGATAATCTAGACTCCAGAAGAAAGTTAAAGGAACTTAGGTACCATTGGTACCTAAGTTCCTTTAACGTTCTTTAAAAGAACATTAATTTGTTTTATAGAAGTCGCCAAGCCAAGCCAAGCCAAAAAACTAATGCAAGCCCTGTCGCAAATCGTACCGGCTTGACAGCGACTTCGATAAAACAAATTAATGTTCTTATGATGCGAACGAAAAAGTCATCGGCTGCAATATTATTTTTTAACTTTTTAGTTTTTTTGAAGGCGGTTTTAATTTTTTGATAAAATTTTTCTTAACTAGTTTTTGCCCGCGACTCGTTTCTTAGTGTACCCTATGTGCACTATGGCCCCTAACAGCGCGAAAGATAGTCTGCCTTGGTCTGCCTTAGTCTGCCTTGGATTCTGAGGAAAAACCAACGTAGGTGTACGTTAGGTTTTCCCATTGAAATATTATGTACTACGTATAGAACCAACATAAGAAACCAACGTCATACGCCACGTGAAAGTAGGACGAGTGCGGACGGGTAAAATAAATAGCAATTTACTAGGTAATGTGGCGATGTCGCCACAATTGAATGGAGAAGCGCAGTGTTCACTCTAGTAATACACTTATATGTATATCTACTCTATAATTACTCAATGGGTCTTCCTCTTGGGATCCTCTTCCTCTATGGGGTTATTGTATGTATACAGGGTGAAATTGATATCATTAGCATCCTTTTAAACTAAGAGTCTAGCCATCGAACTGAACAACTTTTACTATGGGAGCAAACCGATCGGAGCAAATAAAAAATCAGCTGTTCCATACTAAACTGCAATCTCGACGCGCGAGTTCGCGACTCAAATGTATGCAACAACGGATTTTTTTTTTGCTCCGATCGGTTTGCTCCCATAGTAAAAGTTGTTCAGTTCGATGGGTAGACTCTTAGTTTAAAAGGATGCTAATGATATCAATTTCACCATGCATAGGTATCCATTCACGATAGGCTTAATAACACGTACTCTAATTTAATTTGAGCATCTTCCTAGTTTTTTATTTTGATAATCGATTTGAAATGCTATGTTAATGTTTTTTTCAGGTCAAAAGTTTGCTGTTATGGAAATGAAATCTTGCGTGTCATCAATTTTGAGAAATTTCGATTTGTTACCTGTCACGCAGGACAGCGACTTGCAGTTTACTTCTGACCTCGTCTTGAGGCACACGGGTCCCGTACATGTTAAATTTGTGGAGAGAAATAAAGAATAAAATAAAATTTTATTCGTATGTAAATAGTTTATTTTTTAACTTATCCTATTTAAATAATAACTACGCATTGTGTTCGTATAGTTAGATAGCGTACACATGTCAGGAATCAGGATTACTTTAGTGCCATTAAATAATTCCTAAACAGTCTTGGATTGATTAATCCATCAAATAATTTATTTGTTGAAATTTGTTGAAACAATGCATATAGCATAAGCATAGGGGCATATAGGGTCCTTCTTAATATGCTGACGGTTAGAAAATCCAACTGGACAACTTTTTCTATAGGATGTTAGGGTAAACAGTTGCATTACTATAAGATGTGATTGTACCCATGATACTGAACAACTATTCAAGGAAAGCAATAGGAAATTAGCAAAAAACTTTCCATAGGTACTAAATGCAATCAGTTTATCGAACGTATATACAGGGTGTAAGTGACAGCCTAGCAAATACTGAAACGGTAAACTCAGACCATCAAACGATGGAGCCTACCTCAGGCGACGCGAAAAAAAATCTGCTGTCCCATACAAAACTGCTGTACCTACCCGACTAAAATGTATGGGACAGTTGATTTTTTTTCGCGTCTCCTGAGGTAGGCTCCATAGTGAAAGTTGGTTAGTTTGATGGTCTGAGTTCACCGTTTCAGTATTTGCTAGGCTGTCACTTACACCCTGTACAGAAAGTGAAGTTTTTTTTGTGAATTTCTCTTTTGGTTCATAGTAAAATTGTTCAGTATCATGAGTACAATAATCCATTAAGACGCTGAATATCGCCGATGACCTTGCTCGCTCGATCGCACTTTAAGCCACACCCACAACTCCCGCATGCCCCGTGCCTCATGTTTACCCCTGACAAAGTAAAACGTGTTTTGGAAACAATAATTTTTTCAGAAATACGGTCAAATATAACATATATTTTTCCTGCTGCAATCTGTTGCTCTGATCTTGCTAAAAAACTTCTGAAGTGGAGCTCAATTGGGTGTTGTCAGCGTCTTAAAGTAATGCAACTGTCTACCATAACACTAGATCTTATGCTTGGCACCCTTAATATATATATATATATATATATATATATATATATATATATATATATATATATATAATATATATATATCAGCCGTCGCTGTCCCATTGCTGGGCAAAGGCCTCCCTCCGATCTCTCTCTCCCTCTTGGCACCCTTACCATTTAAAAAATGTACATTTCGTAAACTGTAAAGGCACTATTTATTTGTACGAGGCACTAATTAGGCACTAAAGTAATCCTGAGTTCCGTCATGTGTCGGTACGCTAACTAAGTAATATGGACACCTATTCATAGAACCTACACTCTACGAATAAGAATAATTAACTCTAAACAAAATCAACATAATTTTTGACACCTACTGAAAAATTACATGTTGTATGAGTTTTGACGGCAAGGTACAGTTTTTAAAGAACAAATTTAAAACACGGTACAGTTTTTTTTGGTGCCTTTTTGAGCTTGATTTACATTTCTATACATTCTTATTCTTAGCCTACACTATAATATAGGTAGTCTTATATTTTACTGTTGTACTTATAGTAGATAATTAATTACACATTTAATAGTAAAATAAACATCAAGACACGTAATTAGAAGATAAGTGAATTATTAGGTATCAATATTGAAGTGAATGTTGTTTAGTTAGATGGTGAAATATTTATTGAAATTTCAAAAATTTCTGTATCTGCAACATGCTTCGTCAAGAATATAATATATTTAACCAGGAACCCAATCAGCAACACGCTTCGTCAAAAACTTAATCCTATACATTCTAAATCTGCAACATGCTTCGTCAAAAACTTAATCCTATACATTCTAAATCTGCAACACGCTTCGTCAACATAAAGACTAAGGCCCACTCAAAGGTCCAGCTCCACGCAACCCCGGCACCATGGTCCCCATAACACTAGCGGAATTTCCCCTCTGGACGGTCAAAGACAACCTCTGCACCAAAAAACCACCAGAGCGCGGATCGCCGCTTTTAGCTCTCGTCTCAACCGCCGGCCGATCTCGCGCACAAAAATTTTGGCCTCGGTACCCCATGGACCCGCAGTCTCAAACGCGACCGGTACGAAGTCGTAAGCCGGTACCAAATTACTGTACCTGGACTGCTTGAGTCTAGCCGCATTCTCCGCCGCTGAACCCGGAGCTCGCATGGTCCGATCCAAATAGGAAGGAGCAAAGGTGCTCACGCACGTGGCTTCCCAAATGAGACAACGGCCCCTTTACCAGGGGATCAACGTAAGACCATCAGGGCGTTTGCCGTCCGTGCGGGACTGACCAGGCGGCTCTAAAATGCGTGGAACATCCACTAACACCAGAGCCCGACGTATGACGTCATTCAATGCCTGGTGTCGCGGAAACCTCCGCGCACACCTCCGACAACGAAGTCCATGATGGCCGTTAGCCTCCACCCTACAACCACAGATGCAATTATGTGGCTCGCACACCATGCTACCGACGCGCAGGGCCGCTGCCGCTCTCAAAGTGTCGTTGTCCAGCAGCGTTCCCACAAATGGGGAAGGGAGAGCGTGCAACCACGCACCCGATTCTGGCTCTGAGACTGCCTTCAGACGTGCAAGATCAGCACCGGCAGCGCCAACGCCAAAACAACAGAGCCGCTGACTCCTTCGCCGCGATCTCATCCCACTGCCTCTGCACGGTCAAATTCTCCGGGAAAGCACCGCTCGCGGAGCCAACCGACCAAGCCGCCAGAGCCTCCATCACAAAAGGAATAGGGATACCGTCACCATAAGAGGGTAAAATGCAATATTTAATAGATTAAGTATCTAGGTAACTTTTTTTGATAAGGCAATGGTAAGTATAAGCACAGAGTACTATAATGTATAAGTATTCTATTCCAGACATAAACAACTCATTCATAATCATAACATACTTAATTGAAATGTTATCAGTTTCCTATCACATATCACACCGGGTTGGTACCTACTGTTAAAAACGTATTTAAGGAATAAGAATTAAAATTGAAAGCCGCGGATCCAATGACATTTTACACAAGATTATTTTACCTTCATAGAAAATGGCGCGTAAAATTGTGCCGCACCACGCAGCCGTCTCGCTCGTAGCATTGCTTGAGGCGGACTACTGAAAAACGTCCCAATTGGGTCGTTTTCGAGTCTTCACTTTGCGCGCGCTAGTAATATGGCCGGCAAACATCCTGAGCAAGACCTTGACTGCGCAGAAACAAAGCAGATTGCAAAAAGTTCTATGGAAATTTTCTGCGCAGGCCACCCGCATTTTTCAAGTTGTTTTCCGGCAGTTTTCCGGGTACTGTAACATCGCTTCTTTTTGTATAATACAGGGCGTAAGTGACAGCCTAGCAAATACTGAAACGGTGAATTCAGACCATCAAACTGAACACTTTTGTACCTACTCGACTCAAATGTACGAAACGGTATATTTTTTTTCACGTTTCCTAAGGGTGGCTCCATAGTGAAAGTTGTTCAGTTTGATGGTCTGAATTCACCGTATCAGTATTTGCTAATATGTCCTTTACCCTTTATATCATTGCGCGGATCCAAGAAATTATAAATAAGTACTTAGTTATCTTATCATTACCTATCAGTGTCTGTTCTCAAACTTGACATAGATCGGATGTTTAGGCCGTAGTATGAAGTCAGTGATGAAGACGATGTCCTGGGGCTTGGTGACTGGCAGGAGCCTGTAGTGGCGCAGCACGGCGGAAAGCGCTAGCTTCATCTCCATCATCGCAAACTTTTGCCCTGCAGGACGTTTCGTGTTTTTAAGTTAAAAGGTATAGGCGCTTCGTATCCTACGCACGCACCTTCATATTCCTACTTATATTCTGGTGCAATAATGGAGGTCAATATGTTGTCTTGCCTTTTTGCTAATGCATACCGGGTGCATCGTTGACCACGTTCTAGAGTAATGTGTGTATCTCAGAATAGAATGCCCTACGTAGGTAGATAGGTGTACCTAAAATATTAGGTAGTTAAAGGAAATAGATAGTACCTAGTTGGTTACCTTAACTACTCTAAGCTCAGTGATGATCTGATGGCTGATTATATACAATCAAACTAATCAGTAATCAGCTTTACAATAATGCTAACGCAGGGTGAAAAATGCAGGTCCGGAATAACCAAGGCAAGCGCAAGCAACCAATGCGCAAAGTGCGTGACGTCTATGATTCTATCCATCTACAAAGGAGTACTTTTGATTAATGACCGCTTGAGATTTGCCTTGTGTTGTGCTTCGTGAACTCAGATGCACTGCTTGTAAAGCCAAATCTGGGATTTGTGGGTTGGAATATGACCTGTTTACCTCTTCCCATCCAGCCTCCTGAATAGAATCTTATCATAGACTAAGGATTAATCCTACTCACCGATGCAGTTCCTGGGTCCAGCACTGAACGGTATGTAACTGTACGGGTGCCAAGTGGGTTTGATCAGGAACCTGTCCGGTCTGAACTCCAGCGGCTCGATAAATTGATCATCCCTTCGATGTAGATCGTACACCAAAACTGTTAAATCTGTACCCGCGGGAACTTGGAAATTTTCTGTGAAAACAATTTTTACTTTTAAAACTGCTCCCAAGCAATTTCTTCAGAAAAAAATATACAGGATGTAAGGGACAGCCCTCCGCAGACTGAAACGGTGAACTCAGACCATCAAACTGAACTACTTTCACTATTGAGCTTACTTCAGGAAACGCGAAACAGCCATTTTTTTTCGCGTTTCCTGAGTTAGGATCCATAGTGAAATTTGTTCAGTTTGATTGTCTGACTTCAATCAATCAATCAATTATACTTTATTTGACACAAAAAAACAGAGTATACAGAGAGCAAACAATCAGGAAATACAAACAAGACTTGACCGGACTTCACCGTTTCAGTCTGCGGAGGGCTGTCCCATTACACCCTACATCATAATATACCTAATCTTTAACTTGTACGCGCCGGTTTGTTTGTTCTGCTGCGTAGACTTTGATGTGGTATTCGTATTTGCTTTTATCTTCAGGATGTAGGCAAATTATTGATTAAAACCAATTTAAGAAGTTAAGTAGGTACCTAAGAGTAGGTACAGTAGGTACCCGGCAAACATCTTGAAAAATGCGAAAGGGTCGGGGACCTGCGAAAGTAGCCATTATATTTAGTTGAAGCGGACTCACTCAATTTTAAATTCTCCGAAACTTTCCTCATGATGAAATGTACGGGTGGGTAAAGCCTCAGAGATTCCTTGATGCAGCATTCGAGGTATTTCATTTGTCCCAGATCATTCATCGTTGCCGCTCGGCTTGACGATCCGAATATTTTATCACATTCTTCTACCACTTTTGCCTGGATAAATAATGAAGTTATTAGGAAAATAAGGGAATATCTACCGTTGAAAATTAATTGAATTGGAAATCCATGACTAATATGTAGATAACACGATTGTATCAAGACCTCCGCTTCCAAGTACCTAGTAGACAAAGTTGTATTACGTTATGCAACACAACCTGCCCACCAAATAATTTCTACTCTACACGTGTTTCGCTCCATCAAGGAGCATCCTCAGGAGTTAGACCGACGAACGTTCGAAACAGAGTTGTTACTCCGCCGAGCGTCCGACACCGAGACAACACCGCCGTCCGCTCGGCGGAGTAACAACTCTGTTTCGAACGTTCGTCGGTCTAACTCCTGAGGATGCTCCTTGATGGAGCGAAACACGTGTAGAGTAGACTAGATTCTGGAGCCTTGGGGAGCAAAAACGAGAAACGGGGAGCATACATTTTGCTATGCTACATACTTGCACATACCTGTACATCTGGATTATTAGCTAAAGTCATTAAAGCGAATTGTAGAGCTGTTGATGTCGTATCGTGACCCTGAAATTAATAAGCAAGTTAATAGTCGAGACATTTTTGTACATCAATATCATTCTACCTATATAATGAGTCTCAAAAAGACACAAACCTCAAACATAAACGTGTCTACTTCTTCGCCAATGCCTTGAGCAGTGATACCACCTTCCCTCTCAGCTTGCAGCAACAAATCTAGCATGGCTAACCTTTTCTTTCCCGACATCAAAATATCATCATTACCATTGCAATTTACATCTGGTATGAAATTATCGCAGTTAGCAGTCTTCCTTCTTTTGTTAATCACGCTGTCCCTGAAGGAGCTTAACAAATCTAACAGTTCAGACTGTTTTCTTCCTGAATTCGTCCGTGAATGCAACCAGTCTGGATACATCCAGACCCTTTGAGCTCTGTAGACCAAAATTTGTCCCAGAGTATATATTCCGTTTTTGTAATGTTTCCCAAAATCTGATGTTTCTGGATCTAGTTTGGTACCCATCGCAGTTTCTAGAAAGAAGCATTAGACCTATGAAAGTATTTTTCCAAAGGGTTGGAAGCTACTTCAAGTAAGTATCATGCCTTACCACAAATGGAATTCAATGTAAAATTTGTAATAAACGCAGATACGTCTGTTTTTGGTTTGTCGACTTCTGAACGGAGTTGTTCCACCATTTTACTGGAGCTCTCTTCTAATACTGGATGGAAATGCCGCAGGATGTTGAAGTGAAAGGTTGGCGTTAGGATTTTCCTCCGTTGATGCCACTTTGTACCTGTACAAATACAGCGAAATTAATAGATGTTCGTACGTTTCAATTATTTTGGTAACGATTTCTCCGCGAATAGGTATTATATAAAAATATCTACTCAGGTAATAAATTTGTTATCTGATAGTTTTGTTACTATAAATCTAAACATGAAATTACCATCGCTCAAAAGAAGACCTTCTTGCAGCCACGGCTTCAATAATCTGTAGAGAAAACCTTTACTGTTGTGTCTTGTTCCGGATATAGCGATCTGAGGACAGGCAGTAGATATACTTAAACAACTTTTATTTTACCATTTTCGATGTTTGTTATGTAATCTCTACTATTATAAAACTTTAAGTAGGTGCGCTTCTAAGAAACCGCGCGACTCGCCGGCGATGCGGCAAGATGGCGGTCATGCTTAGGGTTATTACTATCATATTCAGAGGATATGAAATAAATATAAGATAATAAATATGAAATAAGTCTAATCATTTAATATTTTATTAATTGGTAGTGATTAATACCTATCTAGGTAGGTATTTATTTTTGTTGTGAACTATTATTTACGTTTTTAATTCAACGTTTTATAAGAAAAAACACATTATTTTTCAATTTGAATTTTAATTTATTATGTACAAAAACAATTATGTAGCAGCGTAGCTAACCTATTTATAGTATTACCAGCAGTTTTAAACGGTATCTCCAGTAATAACAACAAAGTTTCAAATCGCGATAAAAATGCTTCAAACCACCTTCTTTCGAACAAATCATTATTTTGATTTAATGTGGAATCACACCCGAACACAATACAATCAGTTCGAACCAATGTGGTGCATGCGCGCTCGCAAGTATAAATTTTGACACTGCTGCCGGCGAGTACCCCAAGTCTTAGTTGAGTTTCGGTACCGCGCACAGGCAGAGGGAGCCGCGCTCCTCCCACGCCCCGCACCCCGCGCACGATAGACCTGTCGCGATCGCTAAGCGCACTTACTATTACGTTATATATACTTTGACAGAAGTGTGTTCGATAGATGAAGACACTTATTAAAAAAAAAGTTACGATATGGCCATGAAACTGTACAATACTCATAGTGTTTCCACGACATCTTTCATGATTCCATGGGAAAGCTTCGTAAAAATAACCTTATTTCATAATCACCATCCTTATTAATTCGTCAGCTCTGTCACACAACATACGCCTAATGTTAAGTGTGCTAATGTTAGTTAGTACTTAAAAAAAATTTAAATCTTCGGCACTACTCAGAAACAATACCGAAAAAAATATGAGAAAAATAAATATCTTACAATGGACAGCTCTAATGTTGCTCTACTTGCTACTGATTAAGCTAAATATTATTTCATGCTGTATTTCTTTGTAAGTGGTTGTGCATTTAGCTTTAACTTAAAAAATACCTACGTTTGAACAATGTAACAATCGTTAAGAAATCAATAAAATAAATAAAAATAAAAAAATTAAATGATACTGAACAACTGTACCAAAGGAATATATAGGAAATTCGTTTAAAAAAATAAATTCAATCAGCTGATCGAACTTTTGTATGAAAAGTCGAAAAAAAAATTGCGAATTTCCTATAGGTTTCTTAGGAAAAGTTATTCAGTATCATGGGTAAAATCACAGCTTAAAGTCATGCAACTGTTTATCCTAACACTCTGTATAAAACTAAAGCAAATCATAACTATAAGTAGCAGGTGCATCTATTGAAACCTAAGGACTAGCCTTGCGGTAGCATTTCCCCTCTGCCACGGTATAAGATCAATTGATCATGTGCATTTACATTCAATTTTATACCTTATCACTAAACGAGACAGCCTGTAATTGCCGAACAATAATTTCGAACTTAGAACGTTTGGGGTTCACACGAGAGTACTTTTCATGACTTTTATCATTCAAAATTAGAATGTAAAGTTATGAGGAATAAAATCGAAAGTTGCGGATTTCATGTTACCTCGCCTCCCGCAAAAAGTGGCAGAAATGTTTGTTAGTAGAATTACACGCGTAACTAGTAAACTAGTCCTCATATAAGTAGTCAAAGATTGAAACGTAGGTACCTATCAACAAATATGTGATAAGAAAGAGAACAATAAGTACCTATCTGAAAATATTCAAGATCGTAAGAGGTCGATTCAAATCAGAAGAGCATCGGTGAGCAGCGCGCATAAATTTGAACTTAATTCACTAGTGATAAGATTGGCTCCGGACGCTGCGTAATTAGTAGATCGGCGAAATAACAAAAAGTCGCTTTTAAAGCAACGATTTTCTACAATACCCTACATGCATGGCCGATTTCGGCATACTTACATTGCCTAATTTGTTCTCTCAATATTCAAGTGTAGCGATCAAAGCAAGCAATGTGTGGCAATGTATACCGAAATCGGTCCTGCATGTAGGGTAATGTAATCGCTGCTTTATTAAATACGATTTTGGCACAAAGTCGTCTCGGATATAGGTAGGGTGTTAGGGTAAACAGTTTCATTACTTTAAGGAGTGATTGTACCCGTGATATTGAACAACTGTCTCAAAGAAACCTATAGGAAACTCCCAAAATAAAATTCGACTTTACAAATAAAATTTCGATCAGCTGATTGCATTTAGTATTGGAAGTCTAATTTATTGCGCATTTCCTATAGGTTTCTTATGGAAAGTTGTTCAGTATCATGGGTACAATCACCCCTTAAAGTAATGCAACTGTTTACCCTAACACCCTGTAGGTACCTACCTATAATAATTATGGTAATTGCTAACAATGCGTGCAGTATGACCTCTTGAACATTAATACTATATACGGTCTAAAAAAATTAGCTGAAACTATTTTAAAGAGATGATCAGACCATCAAACTGAACACTTTCTCTATGGGACCAATATCGAAATCGCGAAAAAAAATCGTAGCCCAGTCATTTAACGGTTGAGCCAGGCCGCCCATCAGAAAGATGGGTCAATGATATTAGGAGACACGCGGGTCCCAACTGGATGCAAAGGGCGAAGGACGGAACGTCATGGAGAAATATGGAGGAGGCCTATGTCCGAAGACTGACTGCTCAAGGGCTGTGATGGATGGATGGATGGCTACGGAACGGAACCCTACCATAGGAGTGTCCGGTGTCCGACACACTCTTGGCTGTTTTTAATTTCTTTTCACTTTACAGGCAGGTATAGGGTCCTTCTTAATATGCTGACTGTTTTTTAAGGGGATGATCAGACCATCAAACTGATCAACTTTCTCTATTGGACCAACATCGGAATCGCAAAAAAAATCTGCTGCTCCATACAAAACTGAAATCCTACTCTACCCAAATGTATTTGGAACAACTGATTTTTTTCGCGATTTCGATGTTTGTCCAACAGAGAAAGTTGTTCAGTTTGATGGTCTGATCATTCTCTAAAAAACTGTAAGCCTATTAAGTTGGACCCTGCATATAAATTAATTAACATACCTCTACATCCTCCGGATTATAAATGAGGACAACCTTCCTGAATCCTATAGTCACTTTAAACAATTGCTTGTATTTATTGGCCAGGCGTCTAAAATAGTAAAACAGCTTAACTGAAAACAAAATATTCTGTTCAGAATGAGATCATGCCCAATTCATAACTCATTAGTCTCATTACACAGATTTTTGTTAAGAGGGTACCGAGCCTTGAGTGCTGTTCTCAATCGTATTTTTTGAATTTCTTAACAATTAAGTATACACTATTAAAAAAAACAAGAATGTCCCATTAAAGTCTGCTCATTTTCAATTTAAAAGGTCGAAAATGGCTACTTTTGGCGGTTTTAAAGATAGTAAAGAAGGTAAAGAACTACAAACTTATTCGTAATGTTTCAACAAATTAAAAATGAGCAACAATGCAATGTAACATTCTTGATTATTTTTAAATGTAGGAAGCATAATTAAAAAAAAACTTAAGGGCAGCACTGGAGCCTCGGTGTCCCCTTAAGATGTACCAAGAATACAACCAAGCGTATCCAGACTTTTGGTTTAGGGGACTGTGAAAGGCAGGGTGACAGGGTGTCCCAGAACTCACCGTCAAGCCGAAAACATGAGATCTAGATTGCGATTTTTGAATCTCATACGTTGAACTCAGCAGTTGAAAATGTATGGAGATACGCATCTTTCTACTGCTGATTTGACTTTCAAAAATCGCACTCCTGGAGTATGATTTTTGAAAGTCAAATCAGCAGTAGGAAGATGCATATCTCCATAGTAATTATGATATTTTCAACTGCTGAGCTCAGCTAATGAGATTCAAAAATCGCACTCCTAGGCAAGCATTTTATCACTGTTCAGGGAAAATAAGAAAAAATTATTAGTTTGATAGTGCAAATAAAGAATATTTATGTTATGTTATGTTATTATTATTTTGAAATCGGGTTCTTCAGCGAGAAAAAAAAGTTATTACTTCCAACTACTTTTTGAAAAGTAGAAACAAGTGTCTATTGTGATATCATTTTAAAAACTTGATTCAATGGGTCAACTTTTAAAATAATTTGCCAGGTTAGCACAGCGCCATACATTTTTTATACAGGGTGTCGTCTCAAAGTTGCCAAAGAAAACAATTTTACCGCAGAAGGAAGATAGAGTTTTCTTTAAAAAGTATGGCGCTAATCCTACCTAATACGAAAAGATTATTCAGGATTGCGTAGCAAGTACTTTCATGGAAAAATATACAAAGATTTTTTTTTTTAATTCTTTTGTTTTTTTTTTTGGAGCTTTTAACCCTGAGGTTACGTCAGCCCCATCGTGCCTTAACCCTTAAGACTCTACAAAATGAAACAATTTTACAATGAAATAAAAACCTAACACTATTGTAACTAATTACATCTAAAAAATAAGCGCAGGAGACCGGGTGCCGATTTTTCAGATGTTAAAATTTTTTACAAAATCTCCAAAACTATTAAACTATGATTTTTTTGTTGGTATTTTTCCCAGAACAGCATCGATATATTATATACCTAGTTAAAATCTTGCCTCTCTCCATTGTATATAATATATCTATGCCTATCTCCTGTTTTAGCCCAGTAATTTTACGGTTTGAGACGGGACTAATTAGTAAATGACATTTTTTTCGGTATAATATTGACGAGCCAATTTGAGCCTACAAATGTACCAAAATTATAAAAAAATCACGTCAGCAACTGTTCCAATTTAAAAATTTTGCTATTCTTAAAAATGTCTAAAAATCTCGTTCTAAAAAACCTGATGGTAAATTTATTTTTGCACATATTTAAGGCTTTACCATTTTATATACTACATACATGGTGTGAATATTTTTGTCTACTTAGAGGGTTTTGAAAAATAAATTCGTATTTTCTAATAAATACCTTATTATTAAAATTGTATTGCCTATTTTATTGCTCAAAAATAATTTATATTGTTAAATCTAAGTCAAATGAGTGCATTGGTATTAATATTAATAATTTAAAATCCTTATTTTATTTTATTTTATTTACTTTAACACTTTATTGTACACACGGAAATATACATGAAAACAACATAATAGACAATTACAAAGGGCGAGCTTATCTCTAAAGAGATTCCTTCTGGGACACATAATTTTAATTTCTATGTTGCGTAGCCATTTTTTTTTTTAATTTGATTTAAGATAGTCCTTTTGTCACTTCATGGTTCCGGTTACCGTTTAAAAGTCCAATTAGTAATTACTCCCTACCCCGCCTAACAAAACTCCATAAAATGACTGGGCTTTTTTTGTTTTGGGACAGTTTTGGGACACCGCGCACCGTGTATATATCCCTCCTATCCGTCGTGCGGCCGTGGATACGCGCTCGAATATCTACAACTATTTTAAAAACTTAGAATAATCATATAAATAAGGTACATACCAGGGTCCATCAGAAAGTCAAGACTATTGCCCAGAAAGAAGATGCCCTTCGGACCTGGGATCTTGTCAAACTCCTCACATTTTCGCCACTTTTCTAGGCACAACAGAACTAAGCAAATAAATGCCACCAAAATCAATACCCACAACATTTTCCTTTGATGCACTTTTACCAATAGTTTTGTTATCATAGTGTATCAGTTTATATACCTAAGTTCATTTATTTGTGTTTATCTATATAGCTTTATCAGAGTATTGTTACGTTAACCTTTAAGAGTCCCGTTTATCGAGACGCGGAGCGTGGCGGACGATATAAATTTATTTATTGGCACAGTTTGAATAGGTAATACCTACAAGTGAGGAAAAAAGAAATTACGATGCGTATGTATGTGAAGTCTACTATAATCGATAGGTACTGAGTCGTCAGTTTCAAGGATGCAACTATTTACCCTAACCAAAGAAGATTGAATTAGCCCTAACCTAACACCCTGTAGGGGAGAGCAGGTAGGATTCGTACAGAGGGAGCATTCGAACAGGGTGATATCTAACCTATGCAATACGTTGACGCCTACTATCGCGGATTTTTCCGTCTGACCCAAGGAACATATACACCACTAGGCTCATTTTTGCTTGCATACTAAAAAATAAAAGCGCTGTCTAGCCCCGCCCTATTAATGAATAGACCAATGATTGAATAGTTTCCAAACAAAAAATTATGCGATTTTTTTTAAGTGATCAGGCGTAAAAGTCCGATATAGTCCTACTTATGTGCGTAACTCCCGCTCATATACATACATAGGCTCACCACGCGGAGTGCGCGGCAGAGCGGCCGGGCCGCTCCGCGAAAGTTAATTTTTTGAGTATCCTTTAAAAGTGCTTAGTTCTAATATGTTTTGCTCAAATTTTAAAAGTAATTTATAAAGTTAATGAATGACTTAGTTTATTATTTAATCAGTTATTCTAGGGTAACGTGAACGGCTATTTTTATTTCGAATTAATTTATAGATTTTTTGGGTTGGAGTAGGTACATTACATTCGTACTATACGAATCTAATATTTTTTTACGAAAATCCAGTTTTATCTAAAGACATTAAAGAAGAAACAAACAAGCAAAGCAAGCACGAAAGCAATAAACAGTTTGTATTTGTATTTGAAACCTTTATGCTGGTAAAGTTTGAGAAGAAAAAATACCTTTTTATAATATTATTTTGGACAAGTGATAAAAAAGCACTACCCCACTGATTAAAAAGTTTAATTTCTAAGAAAGAAGCCAGATCCGAAATTTGTTTTTCCCCATACCATAGATTAAGGGGCAGTTTATAAGTATATCAGACGTGGTCTGTTAGTAGATCTGCTTTTACAGCAAGTACCACACATTCGCTGAGCTCAGCAGTTGAGCTTTCTACTGCTGATTTGACTTTCAAAAATCATACTTCAGAAGTGTTATTTTTGAAAGTCAATGAGTGGATGAGTTTCAAAAATCGCACTCCTGGGGTGCTTTCGTACGTTTCCCATTTTTTGGAAAAATAATCTTAGCACCGCCATGGTGGTTCTTATCAAATCTAAACTACACGATTGTTAAAGACAGATAGGTATATGGGTAATATATCGGCATTGAAGTTAGTTTTAAATAATTAGTTTTTCTTTTATAAGGCTTAGAGTAAAAAAAAAGTGTACGTATCCTACCTGCTCTCCCCTACTGTTTAATTCATTAAATTTTGAGACTTTTTATAACGAGATAAACGGCCAAGAGCGTGTCGGGCCACGCGCTGGGTAGGTTTCCGTAGATCGGACATCTTACCTACAAATATTATGTTTTCGGTAATTGTAAATTGAAATACATACTTACCTACATCATTTCCTAACTAAAAAAAATATGCTTTATATGAATGAAATATGTGTACCTACTGAGTATGGAATTAAAATCGTAATCGTAATCGACGATTATTTGGGTAATTAATCGAAATCGTAATCGTTTCATCACTAGAATAACGTCGCTTCGACTTCGATGGTCTTGGGGACTATTAGGTAGTTTTTGCAGTGAACGCAAATACAGACATGCGTTCACTGAGTTTTTGTGTGTATTGATTTTCGATATTATTTCGATTAGAGCGTCGGTGGAACGTTGCGAAAAGCTATGGAATCTCAATCTTGAGGTCCAGGTTCGAATCGGAACGGATGTCATTACCATGAAGGCAATGACATTAACTAATGGCATTGCATGTAGGTACCAATGAGTTTTTCTAACTTAAGTACGTAATACTGACTGCTCTCAAACGGCGAAGGAAAACATCGCGAGGAAACCTGCATACGCTGAAGAAGGAATTCCGATGCGTATGTGAAGTCTATAAAACCGCATTGGGCATGCGTGGTGGACTAACGTCCATACACCCTCCCTGAGGGTAGGCCTGCGCCCTGCAGTGGGATGTATATAGGATGTGATGATGATGATGATTATTTCAATGCAAGCAAAGTCGGCAATGGTTTGGCAGTAAAAAATTATCTGCGCTGCGGCGCTGCGCTTCGCCAGATGTAGGCCGGCCCTTGTAAATACGACAGTAGTTTATACTGTGATACAACCACAGAGTTACATAAAAACTACTTGATAAATTATTCACAACACAAACCAAGAAGTTTCTTGTACCTACTCCACAAATTCAAACGAAAGGACACTACTCCTTACAAGCATGGAATCAAGAAAATTGGACATGGCGGTCGGTAATGTTCGATCTTCTTTCGTATCTCCGTAGTCGATATTTCTAACGTTTTTGTGTCCCTTTCTTTCAGAACAAAAATTAAATAAAAACTTTTTTTTTTAATTTTTATCATTGGATTAGAAAGGGACAAAGTAACGTCGAAAGTCGAAAACATAGACGGGAATTTCCGAAAGAAGAACGATCATGACCACCAACGAGTATTATCATGTTTCAGCGCTTATTAGGCAGTGTCCCTTCAAGGTATAGACAATACCTATGCCAGCTTCTTGTTCACAAAAGCATCAAAATTGACAGCAACTGTCTGAAACATCAATGAAACTTCTTGGTCAACGACATAGAGAAACACAAAATAATATTTCTGTAAACAATCATGGAAGAAAAGTAAATTTGAAATGAAATCGCGCAGATGATACACGATAATGCAGTAGCATGATCAAGGAAAATATTTTAGCATGATGACCAAGGCGAGACCTTATGAGTCACAGCACTCTCACCGAAAAACAGCTCAGCATGAAACCGTATCGCCGGGCTAACAAACAGTTCATGGTGGAAGTAAGGACCAGTGTATTCTTATGTTGTTATTCTTAGGTACCTCGGTGGTTCAGACTACAGAGGGCCCTCGTGAGAAGACGTAATCTCTGCCGGTCTTGGGCCTGATATTCTATGTTGCTCCAACTCATCCCGGCTGCTCGTAGCTCAGCATTGACTTACGTCGGGTCGGCTCTCAAAAGTGTCCAAATCAAAAGAGTAACAAAAATGCATAAAGAGTAATAATTATAATTACGCGCCAGTCTTCGTTTGATCGTCTAAAGTGCCCAAGACACTGATGTGCTGTAAGAATTTGTAAAAAATACGCAAGGAAAATGAAAAAATAATTTCTACAGTTTCATTGTTTTTAGTTTGTTTCTATTAAAATGTTAAAATGTACTTACGTTTACGTAAGTTAGTCTGGGACACTTTTTGCGAGAATTTTCTAGACTCTTTTTAATAAACGCGACAATTGACAATGACAATTCAATGTTGACATTGCTGGTTACTAATGACGCTGAACTTGCAGTAAAATGTGTCCTAGCCTACGAACAAATAATTGTTCGTAGGTCCTAGCATGTATGTACTTCATTATTGTGATACTGCAAATAAATACTGAATACTGAACTCAGCTACTCAGCAATGTACTTTGAATTGTCAAATTGTCAATAGTCATGTTTATTAAATAGGGCCCTGGTGTCATGTCCATTTGTATGTAAATCAATGTAGCACAGCATCGACTATGTAATGCCACGTGTATGTGCAGGTTGCCCCGCCGCCTGCTCCCAACAAGGCTTCCACGTGAAGGACTCACCCCTAACACCCTAACCCTCTCCCCCCTCGATTAGAGTAGCATGTTTCTAAACCCAACTCGGAATTTTTATCAGCAGAAAGTTACAGGAGAGGAGCTAGTGTACCTGTTAATGAAATAAGTTGATTTTATGTGAAAGTTGCAGCAAGGTTTATGACTGTTTCGAAAGGGAATACGGTGGTGAATTTATTTATGTAAGTATGTATGAATATGCTATTCGAGACTATCTCTGACTAAAACCTCAGGAGAGCGATTTTTGAAAGTCAAATCAGCAGTAGAAAGATGTATAATATCCATAGTAATATTGACATACGAGCGTTAACCCGCGACTTCGTCCGCACAAATTATATACCAGATTTTAAGTCAGATCATAAGCTATCAAACAAAAAAAGTTTCATCAAAATCGGTTCAGTAGTTTTTGCGTGATACTCGTTCAAACAAACAAACAGACAGACAAAAAATCCAAAAATTGGTGAAATGGAATCAGGGACACCTAAAAACCATATCGTAACTTTTTTTTTTGTTAATATCTTCAATGTACAGACAAACTTCCTGTTACAGTTTTATAATAGTACGAGCTTTAACCCGCGACTTCGTCCGCACAAATTATATACCAGATTTTAAGTCAGATCATAAGCTATCAAACAAAAAAAGTTTCATCAAAATCGGTTCAGTAGTTTTTGCGTGATACTCGTTCAAACAAACAAACACACAAACAAACAGACAGACAAAAAATCCAAAAATTGGTGAAATGGAATCAGGGACACCTAAAAACCATATCGTAACTTTTTTTTGTTAATATCTTCAATGTACAGACAAACTTCCTGTTACAGTTTTATAATAGTAAATAGTATAGATAGATTAAACAACAGCTCAGCGAATGAGTTTCAAAAATCGCACTCCAGGGCACTTGGTTTTGGAGAATTTCAAAAAAATTTTACCATCTTGTAACTTTCAATTTTGCTTGAAACAGGCCTCTTGCTCCGATTGAAAATCATTTTCAATGATAAAAGTGGAGTTAGTACATACTTACATTTAAACTCACGCTTTTTCCCCATAGGGGTAGACACGGACTTTGGGCGGTACTCACTACACACCTCTCTTGCTTCTTCTAGAGGTCCAATAAATTACCGTCGATTTCGGCTACTTTTAACCTGACAATAGCAATTTTTAATGACGTCCCTGATCTAGTCTAGGTACGTCCTCATACTCCTGCCTCTACCAATATTTCCTTCCACACACCCCTTATACTACAGGGTCCTACTTAATATGTTGACGGTTTTTAAGGGGATTATCAGACCTTGGGCCAGATAATTGAACAACTTTCTCTATGGGACCAATACCGAAATCGTGATAAAAAAATCACCTGTTCCATATAAAATAGCAAATCTACTCGACACAGATGTTGTATGAGACAGCAATTCTTTCTTCGCGATTTCGATGATGGTCTCATAGAGAAAGTCGTTCAGTTTGTTGATTTTATCATCCCCTTTAAAAACCGTCTGCATCAAAGAGAATGTAACTCACTACGTTATAAGAGTCGGGACTTCCGTACCAAAAACTGGTCGTGACCGATGATCCAGAATGTATGAAACGTGTGCAACCGTTCAAAGAAATTTAATGGCGGCGGTGCACGTTTCATATAACGTCTGCTGCTGTATATCTGTTTTGTACGTCGACTTTCTTGTTAGTTCTTAGTAGTATGTTATTTAGCAGCTTCGCTCGGCGTCCCGGCTGGGTCGCGTGCGGGTGCATGCGCGGGAGTTCGGCGGGGACATCGTGGCGCTTTGGCGCTACGGTTCTCCCTTCCCCACCTTCCTCAAACTCATCGGTACACTGCTGCTGTGTCTGCTGGTCGTCATGCCACTTATCTACCCTGTATTTGTAGTAATCATCACTTACTTCACTTATGAAAGCCTCTATCTAAGGTAATGGACTATTAACACGCTAATTTTATTGCTTACTGGATGCTTACGCATGGAGTCTAAACTATTATAAAACTGTAGCAGAAAGTGAAAAATTTAACAAAAAAAAGTTACGATATGGTTTTTCCATATCACCAATTTTTGGATTTTTTGTCTGTCTGTTTGTTTGTGTGTTTGTTTGTTTGTTTGAACGAGCATCACGCAAAAACTACTGAACCGATTTCGATGTAACTTTTTTTGAGTGATAGCTTAGGATCTGACTTAAAATCTGGTATATACTTTGTGCTTACACAGTCGCGGGTTAACGCTCGTATTTGATAAAATTTTAATTAGCAAGGACTAACTAAACAAATTTTACTAAGCAGCTAACATGAAAAAGTCATTTGTTCCACGGTTACTTTTAAGTCGAGTGGGCGCTGCAGTTTTGTATGAAACAGCAGATTTTTTCCATTGTGAAAGTTCAAACTCAAACTGAACAGTTTGATGGTCCTGGTTCTGAATCTGAACCACTCCGTTAAATATTACAAGCATGTTTTGTTACACCATGTATCAACGTAGACTTTGAGGATATGATAAACAATTCAAAAAGAAGGTACATCCTAAGTGTCTAGCATGCATCCCGCGCCTTTTCTCTCGCTCTTTCAAGCGCCAAGAGAGATATTTTCTCGCGCGACTTTGGTTACGGGCTGCCATGCGCTACTAGCTAGCTCCACTCGTTATCTTATGAAATTTTTTAAACAAATCGCAACCCAACCGATCCAACTATGTCCTAAAATATAATCGGCATCATTCTTTAACTTATGGGGATTAGGTTGTTAGGTATTTTGTAATTTTGTCTCAATAAAATTCTCCAAAAGATGTTAAAAACCGTAAAGCGCCACATTCATACGGATTTCCGATTTCGTATCAGGATTACGATTTCGTTTTTGGATTTTCTCTCCATAATTCCGTTCGGAATTGCGGAGGTATCAAATCCTATCATCATATCAGCCATTAAACGTCCACTGCAGGACATAAGCCTCCCCCAAAATGGGGGGATTTGCCATAATCGCCACGCTTGGCAGGCGGGTTGGCGATCGCAGGATCGATCGATCAAATCCTATACCTACTTACTATTTAAAATCACAATTCTGATTTGTGTTTTCAGTTGGCGGCTAGACCAACCCTCGCGCTTCCAGCCGGTTGCAATCGCCCGACGCGCCATGTCCGCTGCCTTCAGACCTTGCCAAATGGTGGATGTGTGGAAGGTCCGCGAAGTTATGACCCGAGGCATCCTACTCGCCCATTCATTGGCCACCTCTGTCGACTACCTTTGTGTTATGCAGGGACTTCTAGATGAGAATTAGACCTAACAACATTAGAACTTGAAAATGGTTTTTCTTTGGAGAAAAACTGTAAAATATAAATTGTAAGCCATAGTATGAAGACGACCTGCTAAAAGAGGATCTGCTCGCAAAACGTCAATTAATAATGTATCGCATTCAGATGGGAGACATTCAAATGCAGCTGAGCGGTAATCTATCCACAATTCTGATATCAAGTAAAATTTCAAGTAAAATGCAAAATTTCGATGAAAAATATTATTATTCAGAATAATTAAAAAATCCAAAACGAAATGTTATTTTTTTTCGCATGGCGATTCTATTTTTATCAACAGTAAAAAAATAGGATTTAGGTTAAGAAGAGATCATGGTACAGACATTATCATCAACAAATCTAAATTGACATACCTATGACACACGAACCAGGTACGTACATTTATCTTTCATGGTGATGAAAAGTGACTTTATCTGAAAAAGTTAAAGTAACCTCTTGAGATTACCGTTACGATCATCGGGACTCGATTAAAAGAGAGAACTCGGTACTTGCGAGGCAGTGCCCCACGGTAAGTCGACCCTGCAGCACGGAATAATGGCGTGGCCTACGGTTATCGGACTATTGGCTCTTTGCCACTCGTAAGTACTTTAAAACTGTTTGTTTAAAATTCCATTATTCAACATCAACATAACTGCACATGAAATCGTATCATAGTTATTGCCGTGAACAATTTTTCGCTTCTATTTATTCGTAGATCCGGCCAAAAAGACGAGAACAACGCCTTGAACGTCTTGTCGCCTTGAACGTCTTGTCAATGCAAACACGACAATTAAATTTATTATTTGATCAGTTGATCAAATCTATAATTTAACGCTTTGTTTTGCAAATTATGACGTTTGTATTCTAGGCACCACAAACCGTTCGTGTACGGTTTCATTCTAACTAATGTAGAGATGTTATTGATCCACTAGATACCTACTTATAAAATTAGAGTATAGTACTTAACTTGTCGTTTCTTGACCCTGAATCCCATATGGGATTGGAGTATCCAATCAGCCTTCCGCGTCTGTTCTCTCCACCTTGGTCTATTCCTGACGTCACCTTCGGAGATATTGCACTCGGTCATATCACTGCGAACAGTGTTCACCGATCTAGTCTTCGGATGTCAAGGCACGTATCCAGGAGGGGGGATAGGTGGGATTTATCCCCCCCCCCTCCCCCTTGTCCTGGTATCGACAGTAGCAGATAATGCACAACATTTAATTGCCATTATTTTAGTAAAATTTTGTATTACATGACATAGGTACATCGTCTTAAATCATGCAAAATACTTTCTGCAATGATGGTGATCTAAAATTTGTCTGAACATTATCTAGGGGTATCGCTCAATATACCAAGTTTCCTGAGGGTTTCACCTTCGGCGTGGCGACTGCGGCTCATCAGATCGAAGGAGCTTGGAACGTTAGCGGTAAGTCACATCTGAGTTCACGATTACCTATCTTTTTATTTTTCTCTTAGTAACAACACGATAACGTCACAGTATAAGAAAGAGTATCTATATGACATGGAAACGCCACGAACGTGATGGGCACATTTCAACCGGGTTCGACTCGAGGCGGGCTCTTTGACTGAACACAATTACCTAGTTATGCTTAGTTTTCAATTGTGTTGTCAATTGTATTAAATAGGATTAATTTTATTAAAGCAATATATAGATACCACAAATCTCTTATCTTTTTTCATCTTATAAGGGTTAAACGTGTCAACATATCACACTCAATCAAACTGTTTATCGATAGATAAATAAGCAAGTGTAAGTATACCTACCTATTATTGTAGTAGGTAGGTACTTTATTAGGTGTACCTACATACAAGGTATTTTAAATATTAAACATAACAAAGAAATCTATGGGCACGGGTCCTATTGCAGTGATGTAAAGATATAGGTATTTGGAAAGAACTGAAATTCAGAAGTCACACAGTAGTTACAGCAGCGATGACATGTTTTAATTTACCTAAGTTGAGCTGCTGAGTGGATATATAGTAAGCACTGGGTAGGTAGGTAAATAGGTAAATAGATGCTCCAAATAAAATGGAATGGTTTTGGTTTTGTTTCTAGGTAAATCCGAGAATGTATGGGATCATTTAACCCACACCCGTCCCGACATGATTGCCGACGGTACTAACGGTGATATAGCGTGTGACTCATACCACCGTTACCGCGAGGATGTAGACGAGCTGGCCTATCTCGGCGTCGACTTCTACAGGTTCTCACTGTCCTGGTCCCGTCTGCTGCCCACCGGCCGCATTGACCAAATCAACCCCGACGGAATCCGCTATTACAACGATCTTCTTGATGCTCTGGCCGAAAAGAACATCGAACCACTAGTCACGCTGTTCCACTGGGACCTACCGCAATCTCTTCAAGACTTGGGTGGATGGGCTAATCCAAGAATGGTCGACTATTTCCGTGATTACGCCGATCTGTGCTACAAGGAATTCGGAACTAAAATCAAATCGTGGATCACTTTCAACGAACCTTACGAAATCTGTGAGGATGCTTATGGAGACGATAAGAAGGCACCAGCAATCGACAGCCACGGTGTCGGCGTATATCTGTGCAGTGATACTCTTCTGAAGGCTCATGCAGAAGCTTACCATTTGTACAACGAAACTTATAGACCGAAGCAGAACGGTAGAATAATGATCTCCATCAACTCCATTTGGTACGAGCCCAGCGATCCTGAAAATGCAGTACAAGTTGCTTTGGCGGAAGCTGCAAATCAGTTTAAAGTAAGTTCTACATGTAAACAGGAACATAATAACGATATTTCAAAATTAGAATGTTAACAGATTTACCCATATTTAATTCACTTTACAGTTCGGTTGGTTCGCTCACCCAATTTTTACCGACGAAGGTGGCTATCCAGCAGTCATGATTGAAAATGTAGCTCAACAGAGCGAAGCAGAAGGTCTGCCCAGGTCTCGACTGCAGCAATTTGATGACTACTGGATCCAAAGGATCAAGGGCACTTCAGACTTCCTTGGCATCAACCATTATACGACTCATTTGATCACCGGACCCGGTGTAGATCCTATTGCTAAGTCTCCATCGTGGTTGAAGGACATCGGTGCAGTTACAAGTATGGAAGTTGGCGGAGACTCCGCTTCTGAATGGCTAAGGGTATGTAGATTTTCTATGTAGCTTTATTATTTTTCGCAATGAAGTACCTAAAGTAAATGGTTGTTTTAAAATGATAATTTACGATAACAAGCGCTGACGAGTTTTCTTTTAGAGGACACGAATTAATTTATACGAACCGGTTTCATTATCAGAAGCCGATGAACGGAAGAGTTATATACCATACATAACCGTACATACATACCTACATATAATCACGACCGTGTCTCTCTTGTGGGATGGCCAATGATATCGCGAACGTGGCAGCCAATTACAATGTGAATCTCTTCAAGGAAAGAGTGAAGTACCTAGGTGTTTTCTTGGCGAGCTCGCTAAATCTATAGCTGAAGCTAGAGATTTAGCGAGCTCGCCAAGAAAAGTTAGATGAATCTAACGATTCTTCATCGCCTTCTGGAAAGTAAATTTCCACAAGGGGAATAGACGATATGAATCCAAGCGTAAACCTATCGATATTACCAAGAAGGTCATACTTTTTATTTGTTGTGACAGATTGTGCCTACTGGCTTCGCCAACTTACTTCGTTGGTGCAAGAGTACGTACAATGATCCACCGATTTACATAACTGAAAACGGATGTTCCGACCGCGGCACCTTGCAGGATTATGGACGCATCAAGTACTTCAATGTTAGTATATCTTTATCCTATTTCCAAATACAGCCACCGTCAACATCCGTGCCGTGAACCACGCCTCCTCTCTGAAAACTAATCTATACCTACATAAATACCTACCCTATTCATAGAAATAAATACATCGGGGTAGGCAGAGACAATTTGATCGCCACCCTGCTATTCTGATAGGTACCTATACCTTACCTACATATCTCTCTGACTCTTCGATATCCATCGCTTCATTACAATGCTCGTTGATTCTACCTACTTACATTTGATTTGTTCCTTTTTATACTTACCTATTCCATAAGAATAGTTAATATAGTGTACTATCTATACTATTCTTATTCCTATTCTGCGTATCATATAAGTAATATTAAATATAATGATCTCTAGGATTACCTTACTGAAATCCTGAACGTTATCAACGAGGATGGTGTTAAGGTGTTGGGCTACACGGCGTGGACCCTCATGGACAACTTCGAATGGCGAGCTGGATTTTCGTAAGTTATTATTAATTAATATTCTTATAAAAATTACAATCATTAAACATGTTTGAAGTAGGTATCATAACTGATGGCCTTAACTAAAATTCGCTAGTTCTTGAGCCATCAGTTTTTAATATATTTCATAAATTTTTTTTAATACCGACATTGTTTTGTTTTTTTCTAATTAGGAAAACGATCTGGCCCTGCCCCCGGAGTTTCGACTCTCGATATATCACGACCGTTTCGGTCTGAACTTCACTGTAATAGAGTTTACATTGGAACGAAAACGTTCACGCAATTGGGAAGTTCGAATGTCCGGGTAGAGGCCCTGATTAGTTTAGGAACGTCAGATTAGTTTGCACAACCACCTAAGACTTTATAAAAATAAACTAAGTATATGCATTTTACAGATAACTAAATCAGTCTTGCTTTTTTCCTACACAAACGGGTTTCGCAATTCGCATTCATTTGTTAGGATATTATATAAGGTCTAACAAAATTAGCTGAAACTATTTTAAGGGTATGCTCAGACCATCAATCTGAACAACTTTCTCTATGGGACCAATATCGAAATCGTGAAAAATAAATTTGATGTCCCTTACAAAACTGCAAACACAACTTGACTCCAATGTATGGGGCAGCAGATTTTTTTTTCGAGATTTCGATATTGGTCCCGTAGAGAAAGTTGTTCAGTTTGATGGTCTGAGCATATCCTTAACACGTTCCGGGACAGTGACCGCCTATAGCCGTGATAACAAAAGTTCTATTGTGTCTCGTTCACTGTCCCGGAACGTGTTAAAATAGTTTCAGCTAATTTTGTTAGACCTTATATAATACCTTTGCATTTGTTTAAGTAAATCTATATAAATAAAATTTGTATTCTGTTCCTTGGTAAGCACATCATAATTTATGAGAACGAATGGCTGGACCGATTTGGCTAGTTTTTTTTTATGTTCGTAAAGACTGAAAAATGTTTTTGGGCGGGTGATACACGCTCAGTCTCGCGTCATCCTGGTCCATCAGTATGGTCTCGTCAGACTGACGAAAATTATTAAAATAAATGAAAATTCCTTCAGTCTGGTCCATCAGTCAGTGGGTTAGACGGTCTGTCTGACATGTTTGACCAGACTGATACATACATACAGACATATACTGAGCGTGTAACACCCGTCTTAGTCAGGACGTCGGTCGGGTCGGCACGGCTCGCATGCCATCCACAGCAAAGTGACAAAACAAGAAAATCGTCATGCGCTCTCTTTTTGGTACGTACGTAAATAACAAAGATGGAGGCAATGTACCTCCATATGGGGTGGCATGCGAGGGCTTTAGGTAGGTACAGCTAAACTAAATATATATTTTTTTTTCAATTAGCGAGCGTTTCGGTCTATACCACGTTGACATAACACACCCGGACCGACCACGGACCCCCAAACTCTCCGTCGAGTACTTCCGCAAGTTGGTGGCCACGAGGGAGCTGCCCCAGGATGCAATGTTCAAAGATCCTTCAGTAAGTTTTGTCTAATTTTCATATTCAATATCATTATCGTACATTCTGGATCCACCCACTGCTGGGTATAGGCAGTAATTTGTTTATGCCACTATCCTATCCTAGAGGGCGATCACGCTACTTTAAAACATCAAAGTTCAATGCTAACCCAATTCCAGTTCTAATCACATTACAATCCAATTACTATTCAACTGTGTTTAATTCCGTATCGCACTAAACTTGACTTATTTACTATGTGACGGACAGCCTTTAACGTCTGAGTGATCTGTCAAAACGGCTGTCAAATGAATAGCGCAATACCGAATGTGTTGTGGTTCGCACGCGGTCCAATCATTGTTCAGCTATTTATTTAGCGCGATTGCTCTCCTGAAAATTTTCTACCTAGTGCATGAGTTAACAATTTTACTGAATAATTAATATAAAATAGAATTTTAATTACTTAAACAAAGTTATATTTAAGTAGTTTTCATAAATTATATTCTATTCCAATAGGAACATAAAATGCTGTCGAAGTAAATTTAATTTAATTAAAGTGGAAATTAAATAATTCACAAAGAATTAATAATTAATTTAAGGTTTTTCTTTACATCATAACATAAGACAGACCTATAGGAATATAGTATTATACGCATGTTTTATCTAAAGCCTATGCATGTGTTACAAGCGCTTCATCTACAACCGCCACACGTCTATAATATTATACCTACTCACATCTATCCATCTATTTTTGTATAACGTACCTATAGTAACAAAGTTACAAGTATATTTTATTTTAAATATCTCAAGATGCATTCTAGCGGGCGGGCCCTTAGCCCGACCCGAGGGCAGACTGTTTCCGTACGCACTCGGCGACACATGTGACAGCGAAATTGTTGTAATACTGAATATAAACAAATTATGGAAGATACAGTTTTAATTTCAATAACCCCGTCACACATGCTTTGTCTTGTAACTAATTTGACTTATTCAACATGAAAGGATACCTACTTGTATTTTTACGGCACCGCTGTGTTACTAACACAGAGTTTATAACGATAACGCCTAAGCGATCGCCAAAAGGTACCTTTCGTGTGAAATGACAATTTGATTTTAGTAGACAAATTGAGAAGGTTTAGTTTTGTTTGCACTTGTTTGAGATTTTCCTTCGCAACTTAACACAGAATGTCTAACAATATTATTAATAATTTAATGACAAATTAAGGCCATGGTGAATTTTATTACTAGTGCTACCATGTTTATAAATCTTACGGACGTAGCTACCTTCGCAGTTGACTATTTTTTTAATTTTTATAACCTCAGTTGCGCCAAAAATGACCCGCTTCTATGGTTGGTCTATTAATTTCGCGCTTAACGCATTGACAGTCGGTCATTAGACTGCACGGCAATCAATTTCACACTTTAAACTAGTGAGCATATAGCCCAGTCATTTTACGGAGTTTTGTTAGGAGAGGTGGGAAGTAATTATTAATTGGATTTTCAAACTGTAACCATTTAGTGACAAAAAGACTATCTTAAAACATATTAAAAAAAAATACTACGCAACATAGAAATCAAAATTGTGAGTCCCAGAAGGCTATTAAATGAATAATATTACTACTAATGCACTCACTTGAATTAGATTTAACAATATAAATTATTTTTGAGCAATAAAATAGGTCTTCAAATTTAAAAAATTAGGTTTTTATTCGAAAATACGAATGTATTTTTCAAAACCTTCTAAGTAGATAAAAATATTTACACCATGTTTGAAGTATATATAATGGTAATGCCTCAAATACGTGCAAAAAAATTACCCTCAGGTTTTTTATAGCGAGATAAAAGTTAAATTTAAAATTTGGAACTGTTGCTGACGGGATTTTTTTTAAATTTTGGCACATTTTAAATCTCGAATTGGCTCTTAAATAATATACCGAAAAAAAAAAATTAATTATTAATTAGTTCCGGCTCAAACCGTAAAATGACTGGGCTAATTAGATTGATACTATAAATGGTTTTGTGTGTCATCGGGAAATGTTTGTCCCTGTCCGCGCGAACGGAGATTGACGACATGACAAATAAACGTGGTTGTAATTGTACATAGAATTCAGAGGGCATTCTGCATGATGCGCGCGATAAAGCTATATCGCGCCTTGTATCTCGCTTGTTCGCACTCAAATACAGGGTGTAAAAAAACCTGTTGGAGCCTTAAAGGGTTGTTTTTGCTTTGAGGGTTGCAATTTTTGAAATCAGATAATAACTCATTAAATCAGAAAATACTTTGGAGTGCGATTTTTGAAAGTCAAATCAGCAGTAGAAAGATGCGTATTTCCATACATTTTCAACTCCTGAGTTCAACGTATGAGATTCAAAACTCGCACTCCAGACCATCAAACTAAACAACTTTCACTATTGAGCCAACATTGAAATCGCGAAAAAAGTCAGCTGTTCCATGCAAAACTGCAAACATAACTCGATTCGATTCGATTCGATTTCGATATTGGTCCCATAAATAAAGTTATTCAGGTTAATGATCTGAAGCAACCCTTTAAGCTCCAACAGGTTTTTTTTACACCCTGTAATAGAAAGTGAGCTAAGG
This sequence comes from Agonopterix arenella, assembly GCA_927399405.1. Lineage (NCBI taxonomy): Eukaryota > Metazoa > Arthropoda > Insecta > Lepidoptera > Depressariidae > Agonopterix > Agonopterix arenella. Next base: position 13,863,317 of record OV656691.1, on the reverse strand, counting down.
TGCCATGCAACCGGTGCAGTATCTTAATAATGCTTATATTAATGCTTTAATTCTGCAGGTAAGGCGATCATGAAGTATGGTGTTGGATCATAGTTGTACTAAATAAGTACCTACATATCCTTTGCATGCTGCATAATAATTATGATTAAGCTTGCGTTGTACAAAACTTTAAATGCCAAATAGATAAATATCAATATTATTAAACCATTGTTTTTATATTTTCTGCAGAAAACTCCCAGAAACGAATTATAAAAGAAAGTGAAAAATAAAGTAGGTATTAAAACAAATATTTATTTAAATTCATATAAGAATATCGAATTATTTACAATGAAATTATTGTAAATTAATTACTTTGACACTTTTAATTCCATTGTTACCTATTAACATTGATAAGGTAATGTTACATACACTACAGAGAAAACTTGCATCTGCTTTCAGACTGAAGAGATATGTTTTGTATAATAAAGGCTATACTTATGAAATAAACGATACAGTTTACACTTGAAATATTGTTCCGAATATTATTCTGTGAGGGGCCCGCGCCGCCAACTGTTTGCAACATGGAATGTTTCTTGATGTGTCGTATATCTAGAACTTTGACTACTTATATAGGGAGTAGCCACGCGTGTAATTCTACTAACAAACATTTCTGCCATCTTTGCGCGGGGCGATGTAGCATGAAATCTGCAACTTTGAATTTTATTCTCCATAACTTTAGATTTTAATTTTAAACGTTAAAAATCATGAAAAGAAGTCTCGTGTGAACCCCAAACGTTCTGATTTCGAAGTCATTGTTTCGCAATTATAGGCTGTCTAGTTTAGTGATAAGGTGTAAAATTGAATGTAAATGCACATGATTAATTAATCTTATACCGTGGCAGAGGGGAATTGCTATCGCAAGGCTACTCCTTATAATAAATAGTCAAAGAGCTAGAACGATGTACGGCCAGCAGCAAAATTAGCTATACAATAGGACCTTGACATATTAACAGATATACCAGCCAATTTTAAACTTTTGAATGAATGAGTCAATAGAATTAGTTACCATAATTTAAAAGATAATTTTGCTTAAATCTCATGCCAGTGGCGCCACCTAGTGGCCATTGATTGGTCTTATTCGAGTTATTATGACGATATGCGAAAGTGTATACGTTTTTGTTGCTGACCGTACAAATTCTATAGCAATAATAAATCAATCGGTGCCACATATACAAGGTACTGTCATGAATACAAAAGAAAAGGATCAAGGAAGCAATAAAGAATAATTATCCGAACAATATGAAAAGCATCCTAACTTACGGAGTACAGAATCAATACACGACAAATACAAAATAAAGTACGCACGGCGACACATCAAGCTATACAAAACCAACATAAGCTGGGCGCGCGTAGGTCGAATAACGTATACCGTCGCGCGGCCAGCTTATGTTGGTTTTGTATAGCTTGATGTGTCGCCGTGTGTACAACGAACGGATCTGCAGAATACAAAATAAAAATGTATCATTAACCCAGCACCATTACGCCTAGATACAATAGTTACGCAGATGCTATTATAATTGCTATTTATTACCATTACTGAAGATTACATTAAATCTTATAAGAATAATAGTACTTTTACTAATATGGCAAAGTTTTCAATGTAGCATTTAATAATATAGGCCTAATTTCAATACCATTATTTTCAATCAAACTAATAAGAATTTATTACACTCACACAAAATGAAATCTAAAGACTAGGTGGGCTAAAACACAATTTTGAGAAGACTTTGCTGTTCTAAGAATATCTCAGTGATAATAAGGCACAGAAGGTTCTAGAAATATAACACTATAGACGTAATACTTACTTATATGCAACAATAAAAATATGTTTTAGAACAACATACCTACATAGTTGGCACCAAATTAGTTGGATATCCAATCCATAAAAGACAATAGTCAGGATATTGCACTTCCTTCTCCACAACATGGAACAATACGACGTGTTCTCATAGGACAACAATATATGAAAAAAAGCTTTACCTACCCGTGTGATACCTACCAGGTAAAACACAGTTACAGCTTTCTCACTCTTAAGAGTCATTTTACCGTTCAGTGGCACCCTCATCATGACATTAAAAGTTTTTCTCAATCATGAAAATCCAAAATGAAAAAGCGCTACTCTATCTTACAACAAAAGTCTAAAAGTTATCTTCATAGAATACTTTTATGGGTTCTAAATATTCCACTTTTAAAAATATCGAAATAAATGTAAAAGCGGAATTTTTATTTTTATTTTTTTAATCCTATAAAAGTATTGTATAAAACTAGGTTTAAGGCTTTTGAGTAGCACTTATTTAATTTAGTTTTTCTTGATTGAGAAATCTTAACTGTTGTGATGAGGGCCATCACTGAAAGGTAAAAGGACCAGTTAAGAGCATTTCAACCGACTTTAAGCAACACATTTTCAGTTTTTTCTTTTAGGTTTAGTACGTGATAAGAGATATCACGTCGCTTGTCCGCACCTCCATTATATCTTAATGTTCAGTCACCAACATACACAAAGTAATATTTCTCACTTCGCACCAAACATTATATATAATAAGAAAAGATAATAGTTGCCAACATTATTTATTGTCTATTTCTAGTTCACGATTAACTAGATACGAAGCTTAACATTAATCATAATCTCGAAAATACACAAGGACGGTGTAAGTAGACAAAACACATTAACTAATAAGTAGTTTAATTCTGTCCTATTCATTAATACATCAATAGTTTGAACATAGAAAAGTGTAGAAATATTTCAACATTTAGTCTAAAATTACAAAACGCAATAAATAAATTTTATAAAGGCACAATAAGGCACTGTTACGTCAAGATGTTATCACAAACATAGATTTATCGATAAAATAACATATATCGTCAAGATCAACCAACACACAATCTACATTATAATACCTATAACCAATGAAGGAAGGATTTCCGATAGTCTTAGATCAAAAGAATATTGGAAACCTAGCTTACGAACGATTGAATTGCAACACTTCTACTTTCGGCGACGAAAGAAGGCATGCAGAGGCCACCAGACCTACTATATAGTTCCTAAATATGACTAGCCATTGTGATAGTCATGGCCCACTATTTATTTGCTTTCTTAGACCTTTTAATTTTGAACTGAATCAAACAGCATGGAAACAGCAAACTATTGGCTTACCTTTTCTAATACATTCTCGCTCATTTACATGCTATCATGAATGCCCTATTATTGTTTACAAAAAACATTATTTATAGAGGACTTCAAAGTACAATTTATAAAAATGTAATTAGTACACAGTCAAATCAAACTCGTACATACACACTTTTACAAACATTCTACATTAAATGAAGTGTCACCCTATTATACAGAATTACGTATAATTTCTATCTCTTTTGAATAAATGCAGAGATGACAAAAGCAATTCTGCATAACAAGCGATTAGACAGGGACCTTCGCCAGCCCCGACTGTTCCTATCACTACGTGAACACACGAGCCATACATGAAATACCACACACGCTTTACGCTATTGTCATTTTCATAGTGAAATTTACACCATTACCGTTTGGTCACCGATACTGATAACGTAGTCGACATGAAGCGGTAAGTACTAAATTAATAACAAATAATACCTAATTTGAAAGTTTGTAAGCATTGAGCGAGCACGAAGCGCGCGCAATGCCGCGAGCAGTCGTGCGGCCGCGCAGCCGCTTGCAGCGAGGCCCCTACAGCCAGGTCAGCACGTTGTCCGGCTTGCTCGGCGTCGAGTTTATCAGCGACTGTACGTCGTCTAGCAGTATGTCGTTTGTGAACTCGCTCAGCTGAAAACAACAACATTGTTTCATTAATTATTATGAAGGTTGTCAAAAAAACAACTGTACAGTTAAACAATTTTTAACATTTCTTAGAAACAATAAATTTGTCGTATAGTCCACCATTTATAAGACTATTGAGTTTTATAAGGTCTAACAAAATTAGCTGAAACTATTTTAAGGGGATGATCACACCCTCAAGCTGAATAACTTTCTTTTTCTTTTATTTATTTATTTAAGACCGAAATCGCGAAAAAAAAACTCAGCTGTCCCATACAACTTCAGTTTGATGGTCTGATCATCCCCTTAAAATAGTTTCAGTTAATTTTGTTAGACCTTATATAAAAGTTGTATAATCTACTATTCGTCATGTAACTACCTACTACTCTTTATGCATCTAAAATGTTTGACTAAGCAACCAAACTGTTTGTTGGGAATCTTTTTCCCTTTGAAATTAATTGATCGTATAGTCCACCGTTTATATGACTAATAAGTTTAAAAAATATATATTAGGTACTGTAATTTTTGTTACTCTTCGTCATATAGGTCATGCCTTATGCGACTAAGCGACCAAATTGTTTGTTGTAAATCTTTTTCTCTTCGAAATTAATTGGTCGTATAGTCCATTTATATGACTATTCAGTTTTATAAAAGCTATATTAGGTACAGTCATTTTTTTACTCTTTGACTGGTGCTTTATGCGTCTAATGCTTGACTATCCGACCAAATTGTTTGTTTGAAATCTTTTTCCCTTTGAGATTGATAGTTCGTCTAATCCACCATTTACATGACTATTGAGTTGTAATAAAAGTTATTATATTAGATACAGTCTAGGGTACAGAAATTTTTGTTACTCTTCGACTGGTGCTTTATGCGTTTAATGCCTAGGGGAACGCGCAATTTCTCTATGGTCTAATGTTTGACTATACGACCAAATTATTTATTGGGAATCATTAACATCATCACCTTCGAAATGCTGTCAAAGAGTTAACGCTAGATTCAAATGAAAGAAAAGCATAACAATATTAGCTAAGCATATTAGTAAGCGTTTAACAATAACCTGTAAGGCAGGTACCAAATCGTCTGGAGGGTCGATGCTGTCGCCGAGCGTCATGTCCGTGGAGTCGAGGTTGACGCCGGCCTCGCTGCTGCAGTCCATACGGTCGTCCATACCCGCGAGGAAGTCCTCGGGCGTGTGGGGCATGGAGTAGGACTGTGTGACTGCCATGCCGAGCCCGCTGTCCGCAGACTCCTGCCGCTGGTGGTCAGTCAGCCCCGATAGGAACGGGTCCAGCGGCAGTTCCGTACTCGCTACCGCCCCCGTACTGCTTGCTAGTGACGAGACTATGGATGACGCTTGCCGCGCCATTAATTCTTGCTGGAAACATTAAAATTGATCTTTAAACGCAGTCCTGACAGATAAAACTAAAGCGTTTTGTAATTAACTGGCGGGGCCATAGCTCGGTTGGAAGAGAACCTGCCTGCTGATCCGAGTTTCGCGAATTCGAATTCCGTAAGGGGCAAATATATGTATGATGAATATGAATATTTGTAGCGGAGTCATAAATGTTTGTGTCTATACAGGGTCCTTTTGTACATGCAGACGGTTTTTTAAGGAGATTATCAGACCAACAAATTAAACAAGTTTCTCAATGGGACCAAAGTCAAAATCACGAAAAAAAATCTACTGCTCCATACAAAACTGCAATCCTGCTCGAATCCTTTTCGCTGCTCGCGGATTTTTTTTTCGTGTTTTTGATGTTGGCCCCATAGAGAAAGTTGTTCAGTATGATGGTCTGGTCATCGTCTTAAAAACCGTTGGTCAGCATATTAAGTTGGACCCTGTATGTGTATATTATGTACGTATTTTATATCGTTGTCTAATCCTTGTAATAAATATATGGTCTTATCATCATAATACAAGTCCGGGCTAGATTCTGATACTTTCAATGAGACTAAATAATCTGTGTGACAGTAGGTATCAAAGATATTAATTTATTACTCTGTTGTGGATACGCACTTTGTATTTTAATGGAATTAAACATATTCATAATCTTAAAAAAAGACTATGAAAGGTCATTAATAACATCATCAACAACACAGATTCCTGTTTACCTGGAGTCTGATCTCCTGCTGGCGTTGCTTCAGCCGGTCCCTCTCCTGCTGTAATGACTGCAGGCGTATTTTCTGTTGGCAAGCTTGTATGGAGGCGTTGGCCCAGCCGCCTCCCGCCACCCCGGCGCCCGCCGCAGGTGTACGCTGCAAGTGTTGGGCTGGAAACAGAAATTACCTACATTAGATGATAGACTCTTTAAATAGAGGAGGAATCTTCACCCCATGTTCTTTAAAGTTTAATGATAAAAAGGCCAGGCCAGGCTCAGGTCGGCCGGAGTAAAGACAACCTTCTCAAGTGGGGTTACATAGACGGGTCGGACATACAGTGTGAATGTGGGTTTGCCACACAGTCTATGGCCCACCTCATATCCTACCCTGACACTTGCACGCGAACGGAGCTTATGGATGCTGGACGCTGCCAGCAGTGCTATCCGTGTGGCAAAATACTGGGCTGAAAATGTTTAAAATGACTTGCCATCGACTCGATAGAAGATCATAAAACTTACGTATTCTAGGATCAAACCAGGACGTAGTGCGAGCTGCATGATTGATGAAGTAGATTTCTCCTTCAGGTGTAGCCGCCTGCTCCCAGCCGTCCGGCAGCGGCCCGAGGGGATCTGACGTCGTGTTATTACTTGTACTCTTCGCTGCTGAAATCAATCAGACGTACTCCATCAATGACTAGAACGTTAAGTAAAGGTTGGGTGTTTGATCCTCTCAACAGCGACTAGTTGCAAGTCAGAATATGAACTAAGACGTACGCGCACGTGATTGGAAATCAGGTGGACATCGGGAAGGTCATCACAGCTCGTTCCAAGAAAACAACGGCGCCAGACGTGCGCCCGCACTTCTCTAGGGCTATCGACACTTTGTTTGAGGAATATGATGTCAAAAATTTAAAGTTAAACATTATATCTACATTATTAACAATGTTATATGAAGGCTATTAGAAAGAATTAGTAAAACGGTTTTAGTATTAGCTGCTATTATCATTTACTCGTATGCATTCTGTCCTGGCCTCAACGAGTACTTTTAATTAAGAACAAAGATAATTCTAACCACATTAAGGAGAGGAAAGTTGGCAGCCCTAAGAGCGGCAGTGTTGGCGCACTCAGTGAAATGAATCAGCACGCGCAACGGATGTCGCGGCCACCTCACCGTCGTTTGGGCACGCTCACACTCGTGTTACACAGTTAACAAACAACCGATCAATTATAAACAACAACGATTATGCTTGTCAATAATTAGCTATTTTTTATATATTTTGGTTTGCCAAACTGCTTGGACAGTTGCAGAATAGACATATTTTGAGACTATAGCAATAAGCAGTCTGTGAGGCAGAAAACTCCAGTACAGATTGCTGATCTACTCATTCTGTAAATGCATGCGTTTTTAGAAATAAATAAATTGAAATTGGAAGGTAGTATAGTACTCGGATAAAAACGATTTCTTAAATTGAGACATAGGTACACCTATTATCCTGTACAAAAGATTGCAATATGTTATAGGGAAAGTAATGGGTAATTTTCTTACTGAAAGGAAATAAAATATGCTTGGATTTGATACTATACAGATCACGATCAGCTGTTTGATGAATGAATGATAATAAATCAAAATTACAAATTGTACCTAAAGTCTTTAGATGTAGAAAACAGAGGTAGAGCCAAAAAAAATACTAATCAGTTGGAAAAATACAAAGATTAAGGGCCTATGTCGAAAAATAATTGAAGCGAAATGGGCTTGTGATAGCTTATATTACTGCCTGATGCGAGAGAAAGAGATGGGGCGGCGCGCGCGCCTAAAACAACGCAAGCGAAAAACAAACTTTTTTTAATTGTCATTGTACTATTTATGTAAGTTCAATTCTGCTCTAATCAAACTTTATAAAATATCAATCTCTTTTTATTCAATTTACACATATACGCAAATCATACTCCTACTGTAAGTACTTCATGATATATGACGCTTTGAAGAATCCTATTTTTTTCACATATCCTCTGAACCGATACCCTGATACGCAGTAGATTAAATTGCGTATAAAACAAACACAACAACGGCAAAAGATTCATCAAACACTTGACTAATATCAGATACATAATTACAAGACTCTATCGTAGGTTTTCTTTTCCTCAAACCTACATTGAAGGCAATTAGATTGCCAACACCTTACGATCAAGATAACATATTTATAACATAGTTGTTGCTTTCCGAGTCATGTGCAGGCGCAAGCTAATTAAACATTATTTAAAGTCATCATTACTTAACACTGTTGTGGCGCGACTATGCACCGACGGCGACGCGATAATTACTTAACGTTTATGCATTACTACAATATTGTGGCATTACCTTTGTTGTTAATAATTAATTATTAAGCCTCATACAAGGAACAAGTTTAAATCAACGTTATTTCTTCTCGCTCTATCGTAAAAACGGCAAAATATGCAAGCGTCAAACTTGGTGTGATTTTTTTTTTTTTTTATAGTTTGCTTTATAGCAAACTATACAGTATAACAACAAATAATAAAAACCGGCCAAGTGTGAGTCGGTCTCGTGCTAAAGGTCCCAAAGAAAAAAAAATGTTGTAAGTTAATATGTTGTGTGGTAGTGTGGTACGGAGCCCTCGATGCGCGAGTAGCCCGACTCGCACTTGACCGATTTTATTATTTTGGAATTAAGTTTGGGATAATTAACTTAGGCTAAACTCATAAATTACCTTCTTCAGTAATCTATGCGATGTAGTCATAGGAAAATTATTTCGCTCTTAAAAGGTAAAGTGGAACATTGTTATCGCGACATTAGATTAGGGAGGAATGTGCAATGAAAACAATATTATTTGTATTGTCAGGTGAAATGAAGTCAGTAGACAGGTAGGCAGGTAGGTACACAAAATTTTAGGTTTCTACATTGTTGTGTCAATACTAAAACAAACTTTATTTAGAAGTTATATTCTCTAGTGATATTTTGAACTAAAATAAAGGACACTCCCGAAAAAAAAAAGGAAATTATAAGCGAGTTTCTCAATTTTTAAGCAATATTGACACACGGGAGTTTTACTTGGTTCTTGGTTGGTTGGATTTACTGACGAAAACGGAAAGAAAACGATCATGCATGGCATATTATAAGAGATAAGTATACTTTTTGCAACCATCAGCAGCAAGGCTGATTCAGTGTTTATGGGGTGCAGAGCATCTCTATGATGGGAGTTGACTTAGGTCTGCCTGCATAACTTCAGTCGGTTTAGGAGTTACTGATGTTTAAAGGTCAGTAAATAATTAACGACAAGCTGCAAGGCTGATCGTATGATATTATTGTAGTGTGCACTGTAGCTATGTGAACAGTACAAAAACTGACATGAACTGCCTCATGGCATGTCATTTTTTGTACTGTTCACATAGCTACAGTGCACACTACAATAATATCCTTAAAAATTTTTACTGACCTTTGAACATCAGTAACTTCTAAACCGACTGGAGTTATGCAGGCAGACTTGGTCCATCCCCATCACAGAGATGCTCTACACTACATAAACACAGCCTTGTAGCTGATGGTTGCAAAAAGTACACTTATCTCTTAATCTAGCAGCTTTTCAGGTCAAATAAACGAAACTCAAGTCTCTAACAAATCTAGGCTATACGGTGTACCTAGTTACCTACTATCAAACTAAGACCTACGACCAACGTTCGAAATAAGGTCTAGAGCTAGACATAACTGCTTTTCCAAAAACTCTGAACTCGTTTTCATGTGATCTAGGTAATTGGCCAGAGAGCCATGTTTAAAATTATCATGGTACTAAAATAAAAACAAGTAAATAACCCGAATTCTAAAACAGATTTTATGACGGGAATTAACGCGTTGTTTCCGTCGGTCGATGCGAGACGAGCGTTGAAAGGTGTTCGGAAAATACATTGGTGTCGCGGCGCGGCGCGGCGCCCGCGCCATGCCACGTCCCTGGCGCGCTGCGCCGGCGCCGCGGCTTTCAGGCGATCGCGTTACGACACATCCGCGTTATACCCGCCATTACATTACCAATACATCTCCCAGACACAAACTGACAGCTTTGTCACACAACAATCGAGAAAACGGCTGTTATCTAAACTTAAGCAGCGTAGAAGATTTCAACATCCGCTACAATTTGACTCGAATTGTCTTTAAAAATTTTATACGATAAAAGATATTGCGTACTGCGATGTCACGTGCTCTCGGCCCTGTAATGCATTCTTGCTTGAAAATGATTACTTCGATACGTGCCCTAAAGTCACGTTGCAGGCAAGGTGCATCAGCCGGCGTCTGTGCCCCTAAGTAGTCGTCCATCTCGTCGCAGCAAGTGACAGTGTTGCATCCAAAACTTATCTTTGTTTTAGGACTGACACATCACTAGACACCTCTAATTAACCTGCATAATGCCTACCTACTTCATTTCGCCTATCTTGATAGCTTTTCAGACCAAAAAACACACTGTATCGTAACTACTAAAACTAAATACTTAGTTTATTTGCATAAACTGTGTAAAAATGCATTCAATTAATTAAAAAACATAAACGAAAAGCAAGACTGCGTAAAAAAATAAAATTATAAAATAATAATAATAATATAATAATAATAAAAATAAGGTTATTGAAAAGAGATAATTGAGGTACCTAAACAAGCTCAATAATCTATAGAAATGTTGTTCGAGCAAATATTATTTGAATCTTATTGCAGGTCTAACAAACTAATAATCAAAATAAAATATGTTGGTCTTTAAATGAAAATCTATTAAAATTCAAGTTCAATTTGCTGAAACAACATTTATTTATTAAGTTTCTTTTTCTCTTTTCAGCAAATTATTTTTTTACGCAGTTCAGTCTCGGACTTATGTTTTAAAAATTTGGTTTACCTACTTCAAACGTTTTAGTTCTAGTTTTGTAATGAAGAACATACCAGGTGTAGTGGGTGGGTTGATAGCCTGTGGCACGGCTGCGGTCTGTGTGAGCAGGGTCTCGGCACTCTGGTGCTGCACGCTGCCCGCCACCGCCTGCGCAGCGAGCGACTTCCGAGGGTCCTCCCAGGTCGTCGTCTTTGTTATGTGACTGTAAACAAGAGATACGTTATGTTACAGATTTGTTACTTATAGGAAATTTTCTCGTGAAGCCGACGGAAATCCGTTGGCAGCGCAGGTCCGGTCGTTTTGGCGATCCTTGGGGGAGACCTGTGTCCAGCAGTGGACATCTATCTGATGATACTTATGATGAGATAATATAACGTACCGAACGTATTACTTAACGGTATTAACGTACCGTAGGAAAACATCGTGAGGAAACCTGCATACGCTGAAGAAGCAATTCTGATGCGTATGTGAAATCTACCAATCCGCATTGGACACGCGTGGTGAACTCTCATACACCTCCTCCTCCTCGAGGGTAGGCTTGTGCCATGCAGTGGACGTATAGGGTGATAAAATACCGACCATATAGGTACCGACAATTTACTGCTCAAAATAACTAGGTATCTAATTAAAACGATTGATTGCGCTATGCTCAATTAACCTATCTTAACCTAAATAAGTAATTATTTACAGGACGCAATTATTTCATGATTACGACCGCGATTAATAAACCAGGTAACAAAGTGCATTTTAAAAATGTCTTGCAAGGATGCAGTGAAGAATAGAATAGCGTGAGAATTTGAAAGGAATAGAGTAGGTAATTAAGCATAGGTAACTAGTAACAGTAACACAAGCGTCGTGTGAGTCGAATCTTCCCACTTAGCGGTCGATGTGACCAATCTGTTGGTAAACCGGACGCGGTTGCGACTTGCGAGTGTTGCGACCTAGTGAGTACCGTAGCCACCGCGCTGCGTCGCCACAGATAAGAGATTGAACAGAAAAGCAGCTTCATGCAAGCGCTCGAATCTACGCACGCACAAAGAGGAGCGCCACGTACACAACACACGTCACACGGCCCGCTAAGGTACATTTAAAACATTGAAGTTCAATCCTTATCCTATTTCAGTTCTGATCACATTGCAATCTAATTACCTACTATTCAACTGCGCTGAATTCCGTATCGCGCTAGACTTGACTTATTTACTATGTGACTGACAGCCTTTAACGTCTGAGCGATCTGTCAAAACGGCTCCAATGGCTATCAAATGATTAGCGCGATAGGTACCGAATGTGTTAGAATTTGTGTAGTAAAGCATGGCGAGCATGGCAGCATGATATAGCGCTATCACACCTATGCTCTCTTTCTATTTGCGAACGAGCGAGATAAAAGGCGTGATTAATAGCCGTATTCACGTGCAACGTGCTACGCCTTCTTTTGCGCCCCGAAATACCTTAAGCAGGCCGCATGGCGCTTATTGAGGATTTTAACCTCCTTTCAAGCTCTATGAAAATTCTAGTTTTCTATCGTGCTTTCGTATAGCTTTTGGTCTTACGCCTGGCTTTCGTCTGTCTTGCTGTACCATTTAATAATATTATATTCCAAAGCGCCCGGCCATTCATCACCCATTATTATACAGTCCGCTTCAGCGCTCGTCTGAGTGTGTGTGTATGTGTATCGATTCGAGCGCTTGTATGAAGTGGCTGTACTGTATATCTCTTTTCTGTGGCGATGTCGTCGCTGTGATGAATGGCCATTTTACTTTCTTTCACTGAAAGTAGGCACTCGTTAAATTCGTGGTCAAGGAATATTATACTTTTTACTGCTTGCTACAAATGAAGTTATAAGGTGAAGCTGGTGAAAATATGGAGAATTATATACCTACCTATGAACTGAAAGCAAATCTTGATAATCTAATCGATATAACACGGTCCTTCTTAATATGTTTTTAATGGGATGATCAAACCGTCAAACTGAACAACTTTTCTATAGGACCAACATGGAAATCGCGAAATAAAATCAGCTGTCCCTGTACATTGGCTCGAGTCGGTTTGCAGTTTTGTATGGAACAGGTGATTTTTTTCGCGATTTCTATGTTGGTAACATAGATAAAGTTGTTCAGTTTGACGACGGTCTGATCATCCCCTTAAAAAGTTTCAGCATATCAAGTTGTACCCTATACCCCATGCCGAACTCCCAAAGCAGGGTCCTGGGTTTTTTTTTATTTTTTTATTTATTCAATAGATTACTTTATAATCACTATTTATAAATATTAACCGCACTTCAGAAACCACAGGGTTTATATGAAGTGCGATGTTGATTGTGAAGGGTTCGAATCCCGGTTTGGTCATGGATGTTATATGTTCGTGCCATTGTTGTATAGTTTCCATATTCAAAAGCTTATAATTCTTAGTTGGGATCATTACAATGTATGTGCCTGTGAGCGCTATTTTTTTTAATTTGTATACTTGATGTACAATTAAATACGTTACCTACATATTGTAGATTACTGTGGAGGCGTGGCTCAAATGGTAATTAAAATAGAGCTTTACTGTATATTTTATATTTTTATTTTCATCTATCGACACATTTGCTTTCTAGCTCTGAGAACGATCTTCCTCCGACTTCCATAATAATTAAAGCCCGCGCCGGGGTTGTTCGACGTTCCAAATTTATTTTGAAAAACCTGCCAGCAAGCTATGGCTATACAACCTCCGTACAGTACCTACATAGGTACATCGTAATCTTTGATATCATAATTATATCAGTACTTGATTCTCATCCCAATGGACTTTGTAACAAACGTGTGGTAGAGATAAGGAAAAAGTGTTGCATTGGAAAGCGGGCTGGGGCGTAACCACGACAAATCGATTTGCACGGCCGGCGGTAATGAACTTGGCCGCGCTGGCCCGCGCTATCATCTGTTGCTGATGTCATGACAGCCTTCCACCTGTAGGTTATATTACTTTACTCTTTGCCTGTAGGTACGCGATATGCTGCACCTGCAATACTTAGCATTATCGTTTTTCCTACTCCCCTGGAAATTTAAATGGGTGTAACCTTTCACAGTCGGCGCAGCTGGGAATCGGCCGTGCCTGACTAACAAACTTAGCGTGTATCTTTCATAAAGAATGCAAAAACAAATCGCACATGAAATGGTTTATTCAAGTTCATGACTGTTCATTGTATATTATTAACAAAACACCCTAGTAATACTTAAGGCTTGGATAAGCTATATGTCAAGATTGACAGTCGAAGCTACAAAAACGTAGAAAACAATTGTAACCAGTTTGTTTTATACGGTAGAAGCATGAGGCTCTTTCTAGACATATACTTTTTCTAAGACTTAAAGGATGATTGCTTCAGCCAATCAAACTGAACAACATTCACTATGGAGCCAAATTCGAAATCGCGTAAGAAAAATCAGATGTCCCATACATTTTAGTCGAGTCGGTACTGCAGTTTTGTATGGAACAACTGGATTTTATTTTGCGATTTCGAATTTGGCTCCATTTTGAAAGTTGTTCAGTTTGATGGTCTGAAGCACCCGTAAAACTAGGGTGTTTTGTTACACCCTTTATATTACAGAACAACGCTAGTGTCGGTCCTTATTTACCTACTTGTCTACCCAATGTATTATTATAACTAATTAGGTATGCTAAAACTCTGTATATTTAAGTACCTATCAGAAGTGACTTTTTTTTTGCTCCTTCACCGTTTAAGACAAATCGGTATACTAGGTTACGAACGTACTCAATATACAAAACTCATTTGTCTGTCCTTCCGTCTGTGTCAGTCCGATTCGCATTCGGGACCCTCGCGTCACCAAAACGTGAACCCCATTAGTTCCTCAATGTTAGAATGCCCGAATATCCCTCCAGATTTGTTTGATCTACATCAGATTACCTACCTGTATCCAGCTAGATTCCTGTAACACACTCGGAATCTTTAATAGTGGGTAAAAGACGTGGGTGCATTTGAGGTCATTTTTGTTATGGAACGTTACAGATGTTACGTAAGAAGTGTTTAATCAATGATGTGTGGTCGGCGGTGCTCCAGCTCCGGTGTCAGAGTTTACCTGACAAAGGATTGCGTAAGTCAATTAACTTATTTATGTAACTGCATGTATAATATAAACACGCGATTGTTTTAATTAATTATGATACACGGCGTGGCTTATCCACTTTTTTAATTAGGGGGTTTATGTGTACAACGATGTGAACTGCGCTCATTTGTGATAAGATGAATCGATCAAATTGTATCTTTAGACTTTCTATCAGTTTTATAACACGCACAAATAATTCCTCCTAATCGTGATCTGTCGAGTACCAATTACGTCAAAAGTGTTTGATCTGAATTTATATTTGACAATTAATCGTGACCCACATTTATCTTTTACTCTTCTAAACTATTATAGAACTGTAAAAGGAAGTTTGTCTGTACTTTGAAGATATTAACAAAAAAAAAGTTACGATATGGTTTTTAGGTATCCCTGATTCCATATCACCAATATTTGGATTTTTTGTCTGTCTGTTTGTTTGTTTGAACGAGCATCACGCAAAAACTACTGAACCTATTTTGATGAAACTTTTTGTTTTATAGCTTAGTATCTGACTTAAAATCTGGTACATAATTTGTGCGGACAAAGTCGCGGGTTAACGCTCAATATATAAAATAAACAACGGAAATGCAGTTGCTTCTTTCAGACCTCCGCTATGTAGGTTATTCTTCATCCTATCCATTCTAGCTAATACAATGTCCTTAGCTGTTAAAAGTCCCTCATCTGCACATAAAGGCTCCACGTGGTCAATTTGGAAAAGGCTTTTAATAGTTACTTACGCTTTCCGTTATTCATAAATAAGTACAAAGATTTTTTTGGTCTTCGCTGGTGATAGACCAAAAAAATCTTTGAATAAGTACTGTGGAGGCGTAGATCAGATGGTTAATTAAAATAGAGCTTTACTGTTTATTTTATATTTTTATTTTATAGATCGAGACATTTGCTTACTAGCTCTGAGAACCGGGCTCGCGCGACTGTCTAACAAAAAAATGTTATATGAAACGTGCACCGCCGCCATTAAATTTCTTCGAACGGTTGCACACGTTTCATACATTCTGGATGATGATCCAGAATGTATGAAACGTGACCGATGGGTCACGACCAGTTTTTAGTATGGAAGTCCCGACTTCTCTTTGCTGAGAACGATCTTCTTCTGACTTTCATAATAATTGAAGCCCGCGCCGGGGTTCTTCGACGTTCAAAATTTATTTCAAATAAAAACCAGCCAGCAAGCTATGGCTATACAACCTCCTTACATCACCCTCCTCCAAATTTATTTCAAATAAAAACCAGCCAGCAAGCTATGGCTATACAACCTCCTTACAGTACCTACTTATTAATCGGATTAGTTAAAATTCTAAAAACCCACCGCGTTAAAACTGCAACCTTAGCGAGCAAAAGAAAAGGTGGTCGATAGTAGTCATAAAGTTTGTACCTAGCCGAAAAGGAATAGAGTTGTGAATTTCGGTAAGTAGTAGGTACTTATAGATAGGTATATCAGTACCGAACTAAATAACTTAGCTATTGCGGCATCCAACCTGAAGAAACCACTTGGTCCAGGGGTCGCTGAATAAAGAAAAGAAGTCACGTGATTTAGTTACGATCATAGAGGTACCAGAGACGGTGTCAGAGTGATATTGAGAGAAGAGTGAAATCAGGAAATAGGGTAAATGGAGCTCTGAATTCCTTTGTGAAAAGCCAATACGTGTTCAAAAAGGCACGGATGGCAGTTCATAATGGAGTGTTAGTCCCGACAGTGATGAATGGAAGTGAATCTTGGGTATGGCAGAAGACGCATGAAAGTAGGATTAACGCAGTGGAAATTCGCTCATTGAGGAGTATGTGTGGTGTGACTGTGATGGACAAATTGAAAAATAGTTTTATTAGAGAACGTTGTGGTTTGAAAGAGGATGTAGTGACAAAAATAGAGAAAGGTATGTTGAGATCGTTTGGTCCTGTGGAAAGAATGGATGAAAGCAGATTGACGAGGGCAATCTATAAGGCAAGCGTAAGTGGAAATGTTGGAAGGGGACGGCCTAGACGTACATATTGACCAAACCAAATTGGTGACGTGCTTAAAAAGGGCTAGGTCAGATCTACCCGAAACCGACGAGCATGCATGAAAGGACTTATGAATGTGGAGGAAGCTAGAGATGTATGTCAGGATCGTAGCAGGTGGCGTTCCGTTGTCTCTGCCTACCCCAGTGGGAGACAGGCGTGAGAATATGTATGTATGTATGTCATAGAGGTAAGCGTAACTCGTGTCAACGCCCGCCCCGATGACACGAGTTACGCCTACCTCTATGGTTATGATAATATTGTGCTTCTCCGTAATCAATTTCTCTTGCTTACGTCAATGTCTGGCTAGCCAACAGCAGCGGTTGCGTTTGACCTAGAGGGAGTCCAGTAGTATTAAAAAAACTAAGAGGTAAATACGTGATAAAGACAAAGGAATTTTAGGCATTAGATCATAGTATCTACCTACAGGGCGGAGCGAACTCTGGTATAAATTACAGCAAGCAATACTGCCAGTGCCAGGCGGGAGCGGGGGAGATGTGTCTGGTTTAGTGATGTGCCGATTCGATTATTCTGCTAATCGGTGAATCGATTATGAAATTAATCGTAATCGATCATTAATCGATTATTAATCGATTTTACCCGATTATTGAAAAGAGAATAAAAAATAGTCAAAATGTATCGAAAACCCCATTATCTCATGTAGGTGAATCTAATGTCGAGGCATCCTGAATAAAAATATGAAATAAAAAAGATACTTACGTTGGTATGTTGAATTACTGATTAAGATTGTCTAAGGCATTTCAAAAAAGTTATATTTTTAGGACACTTTTGTAATTTTGTAATATTTTTCTTGTACGTTAGGTACGATTAAAAAAGATGATTGTGAAAGACCGTCGCTTAGGTAGGTACATAATTATTCATTACTGAATTGAATTGATTTCCCTATTCAGATCATCGTATAATCGTATCGCTAAGCACTGCCTAGTTTGCATTTAAAAATACATAATGTTACAATCAAATTAGTAAACTGACCTATTTTTGAACATTAATAATTACAAAAAACCAAACTAAGTAATATTTCGGGACTTCCCCTATAAGGTTACCTACCACAGCTTAAAATAGAACTAGAGACTGTCAGCTACCTTAAAATCGATTATAATCGATTGCAACCGATTATCATCATAATCGATTACGCACATCACTAGTCTGGTTGTATAAAAGCGACCAATTTGTTTAAATCGCGTCTTGTACGGGTGCATCGTGTTTGTACACAATCGTATTATTTACTCACACCCTGTCCGCGAATCACGTAATCGTTTGTTCCAAGAAACCTAACATCGAAATTGGCAGCGCTAGATGGTCTGAACACCTGGCTGACATTAGTCACACGCGGGTCCACTTTCTAGGCAATGACTTGAAAACAATCAAAACGACGACTGTGGCAAAATTTTATTCATGTTTCGACAGTGTACCTGTCTAAATACACAATAAGCTAAGTACGATATTTAGGTATTTAGCTCCAACTTTTGGCCATTTGTCTGTTTTGTTTAACAAGTACTACCTATAGTTTTTTTTATAAACTGTAGGTTTATTTATAAACCTTAGTAGATAACTAATGCATTTATGAATTAAACTTGAATACTTATTTTCTTACGTACTTACAAAACAAACATTAAAATTGGTTTAGCAAGTAGGTACTTTTGACGTGAAAGTCTCCGTTTTCACATCAAACGTAGATAGGTAGTTTACGTACACTCAGTTGCAGAAACGCTCATTAGAGTTAATCGTCCATTAAATCTCTTGCTAGCTTTTGCTACCTCAACTAGACAAAAAGTGATAGCAAGGGATTTAATGGAGGAGTAACTTTAATGAGCGTTTTTGCAACTGAGTATAACTTAACATATTTTAGAAAGAACGAGCATTAACCCGCGACTTTGTCCGCACAAATTATATACCAGATTTGAAGTAAGATAATAAGCTATAAAAAAAAAAAGTTTCATCAAAATCGGTTTAGTAGTTTTTGCGTGATGCTCGTTCAAACAAACAAACACACAAACAAAAAATCCAAAAATTGGTGATATGGAATCAGGGATGCCTATAAACCATACCGTAACTTTTTTTTTGTTAATATCTTCAATGTAGGTACAGACAAACTTCCTGTTACAGTTTTATAATAGTTTAGATACGGACACATATTTTAGTACTTATTTATAATATATGTACATAGGTATGTACTTAGTAGTAAGGATATTGAGTAAGAAACCAATGTTTAGTAAGGAAACGTAATAATTTTCTACCCACATCGTGTAATTGTAATTTTCTTCATAGTAGCGTGTGTACAACTAACGCTAACGTGCGTGGGTGGGATTTCATTTTTCAATGATCAGACGCACTTCTTCAAATACTAATCCTATTTATACCTAAGTAGTTCATCTACGATACATTTTTAATGAAACAAAAGACTACCTAATCTTTGACGCGGATGTAATAAACGGTTTTATTGCCAAAAACTAGAAAATAAGTAATTAGAACACAAATCTGGGTCTTTTTCGGCATTTATTCGACTAAAATAAAAACGTGAGGCGTATTGAAATCTTTCTCTCAATAATTATACAGATTTTTACGCACCCCAAATTTGTTTTTATAGATGAAAGAATGATAAAAGAAGAACCCTAGCAGATATATTAAATTGCCAGATGACTAGTACATATTGAGAAATAGCACGCCATTTCTCTCTTGCGAAGGCCTTCTACTCTTACACAACAATCGCTTGTTCGATAGAACCCGCCACGCCACCAACCAGCTCTCAGAACAACTAGTCATGCGACATGCTGGGTAAATCAGTCACATTAAGAAATATAATGTAGCATAATCATTTTATACTTAACATTATACCTACAATATACAGGGTGTAAGTAAACTATCATTATTCATTAACCTTTACACCACATACTCTACCCATAAAACTGAGCACTTTTACTATGGGAGCAAACCAGTCAGAACAAAAAAATCTGCTGTTTCATACATTTGAGTCGT
Organism: Agonopterix arenella; assembly: GCA_927399405.1. Taxonomy (NCBI): domain Eukaryota; kingdom Metazoa; phylum Arthropoda; class Insecta; order Lepidoptera; family Depressariidae; genus Agonopterix; species Agonopterix arenella. Next base: position 13,843,399 of record OV656691.1, on the reverse strand, counting down.
GTAGGCCGGTGTTTAGCTTTTTTTTTTGCGCTGAGGAAGTATGGTGGTTTAAAGGTTAATGATACTTTTCCTACCACCCTGGCGAAGACAGGAACTGCAAAACCTTCAAGTCCAATAACTAAGTCAGATCCCAGCGGAACGTCTATGCCCGAGAACAATGTGTTTATGTAAGTATTGCGTCTAGTAAGTATTAGCTTGACTGGTAAACAGTAAAATTTCGCTTGATTATTGTATTCAAAGTGACTATGAATTATGAATGTTACTATGTAAAAGCATGAATTAGATGGTGCTTCATTTCATTACTCGACGTTACTTGAACAATTAAAATAACCGTGATGCTGATGTCTCAATCTCATTCTAACGCTTACGCCAATATTAAGATATTGCCGATGTACCTATGTATTAAGATACATAGGTAGGTACATCGGCATCGGTCACGACCACGAAGGCGCACTATTTAATGAGGGATTTCCCAGAAGAAAAAAAAAGTTAGTAATTCTAATTTCTCAATAGATGGCGCTGACCAGAGAGGGGTCCAATATGTATGAGCAAATATATTAATTAATATTAATAATAAAAATACACAGTACAAGTTATTAACAATCTGGGTGTTATTGACGACCCGGTTGGTGTAATGATTGCCACGCCGGACTGCCAAACCAGGGTCCTGGGTTCGAGTCCCGGTTCGGTCACGGATGTTATATGTTTGTGCCGTTGTTGAATGGTTTCCATAACAAAAAGCTTAAGGCTTACTTGGGATCATTACAAAGTATAATGTGCCTATGAGCGTTATTTATTATTTATTTATGGTCTGTCAAAAACGATTAAAGTATCAGACTTGGCTGTATAGGCTTCGTATCCATTTTGAATATACGAACAATATTTAAATTGGTCACTTCACTTTTCAATATAAAGATGATTGAAATTGCTTTGCTAATAAAGAGCTAAATTTTTCGTCTATGGCTTTGCTTTTCACTCACGGAATCTGACGTACGATTTAAATATTTCCGGTTTATTTTTATTGAAATTCCCAGTTTCTGTTAGATTTTTACGGAGGAACAGTTGCTTTTACGGTTCTGGAAAGAATGCTCTATAATAGCTCTACATTGGAATGAAATGAAAAAAAATTCATGAAGTTAAATGAAAAATGCTTTATTGTCAACGTTAAGTTCGTTACGTTTAGTCTAAACCATGGTTTCTCAAACTTATAGCCCTACCCTACGTACGTACCCTTATTAAATTACCCAGAAGACTGCGTACCCTTTACGAAAATAAGAAAAACCGGCCAAGTTTGAGTCTGACCCGCGGACCAGGGTTTCCGTAACACTACACAATATATTTGTTTGTGTTATGTGTTTACCTACACAGTTTTACTTTAGAGTTTGCACTATAATCACACCAAGTTTTACGCTTATAATGTATTGCTGCTGGGCTTGTATTTTCTTGCAAATTGTGACAATTTTAGGTAAAATATCCGCGTTCCCTACAACCAACTTGCGGGCGTACCCCTAGCTAAGGGAACGCATACCCCACTTTGAGTAACCCTGATCTAAACCATGTCTGAACTGTGAAAACGAATTGTCGTGTCGTTTAGAATAAAAAGACCACGAAAGAATGCTCTGGTTCTTGTTCTAGCTCTAAGTTCGTTAGGTATAAATCCACATTTAGTTTACACAACAAACTGATTCGGTGAAACCACATACAGAAGTCAATTAGCTAGTTAAATCGAGTCCAATCTGCACAAGCCGGGTATCGCTCCTAAGATGGCGCTGGTGGCCGCCGGATACGCGTCATGTCAGACGCACATCCCGTTCGTCTGGTGCGTTATTTCCCCGCCTTTACACTTGACTTACGAGAACATTGCACACTGCAATCCGTACCTACCTACAAATGAACATCAACGAGTAACCTCTAAATAAATATCTGTATTTACCCTGGAAATTAATAACGTAACCAAGTTGATTGCGCGGTTAAATTATTGCACAGAAAGTTATGAGACAAAGTAATTCAAACCCCGGAAAACAGACTAATCAAAACGAGAATTACAGCTTGGCTTGGCTGTGCAATCATTAGAAACCTGTTTACCTTATTAGATTTTCGCATAATCCAATAGATAAGTCTAGGTGCTCGAGTGTTGTAGTACTTTTAACTAAGAAGGGAATTTACATCATTCTATTTTCTTTTTGAATGGTCTGTATGTATTGGATTATGACATCAATGATTAAAGTAAGGCAAAACATTCATGTTTTTTCTGATTAATCGTAAATAACATTTTTAATACTAGTAATTATTTTAGGTTCTCCGTAGCACGAGGCTGCATGGTTTGTTGGGTTACAGTATTAGTTTCCGATTAAGGTCTAACAAAATTAGCTGAAATTATTTTAAGGGGATGATCAGTCCAACAAACTGAACAACTTTATCTATGGGACCAATATACAAATCACGAAAAAAAAATCAGCTGTCCCATACAAACTGCAAAAAATAGATCGACTCAAATGTAGTCTGATCATATTTAGAAGCAGAATTGCCAAAACTGCAATAATCATAAAACACCATGTAGATTTAATACCGATCGAATCGGGTAACTAATGCTTTAATATAATATCTTCATCAGTAGGTATGGTAAACAGCATTCTCTAAAATATTAAAAAATAGGTTGACAATTCATATTTCTGTTATTTCGAGACAGTGCAATGCTACGAATGTACGAAGCAGCAAGAAAAATATCTACCTAATCGTTATCCAGGCTGCTATCAAAGCTGACGACTGTCTACTGTTTCAACTGACCACTGACGCTTGTTTTGGCTGTAGCTTAATCAAATAAATATAAGCGATAAGAAAAAGTGCAAAAAAAAAACAGGTGAAAATACGGATGCTTAATGCAGTATAGTCGCCGAGATCTTAGATGACAATAAATTAATAAACTCGGGCGGTTACAAATTGAAAGATGATAGTAAGTACTTCGTAACAATCTGGTGTAGGTAGGTATGACTGAACCAATTCTGGCAGTGAGTCATTCATTCATATGAATGCACTTACAGTTTACTAGGCAGCTAAATTTATTTACGTTACCGGTATCTTTGACCATAATGAAAGCAAAAGTACCTAAGTACCTAATCATCATCGTCTTCTTCACGATTTGATAAAGAAAATTGCAGATATTGATGAGATACCTAAGTACCTAGTATAAAGATTATAATAACTGCCAAGATTTCATTGTTGTCAGGCGTGGGAGACAATTCATTTTCTATGAGGGTTTTCTCGGGGAGTTCAATAACAATTTTATTGTATTTGTGACAGTTCCATAATTTCCAAACGATGGCTCTTAGGTTTTTCACCGAGAACAACATGGCGGAGACTGCGTTCTAAATTTGAATCTCGGACGAGTCGGTGCTCGCGTACGTAAATAAACGCACACACGAATAATGAGTAACACTATACAAGCGTTAGCACAACGTGTAACCACTATTCACGTAAATGATCAGTTTCAGGCTTTGTCTGTGTGTGGTAGAGTCACAAATGTTCTGTTAGAAGACTATGCTGACGCTCAATGCGAAAGACAATCGACAGCCAAAATATTATGCCGTCTATTCTGTCCACCTACTCATTCTAGCGAGCACATACCCACACAAACGCGACGAACGAAAACGAACTAGTGACGCATCGACTTCCGGCCGATTATTTTATTACGGGATCTTCTACTGTCCGGCTGCAGTGTAAAGAGGTTAGATTATTTCCTAAGGGACTATTTAACCAGAAACCTACACAATATCTACATAGTGTTCAGGTAGTAAATTTGTCAGTGAGGTTGGCGCAGCAGAAGAATGAGTAAAGGGTTGGTGGTACTACTTTAGCTCAAAACAAAAGGACTGGCATAAAAACTACTATACGCCAGGAGACGCCCGCGCCGCCGCCGCCGCGACGTCGCCGACCGCGGTCGCGCCACTCGCTCTCATTTGCAACAAGAAACCGATTGATTTATACACACTGTAACATCAAAAGCTGTTTTGATTTTGTATTCGTTGAACTTTCAGTACAATTTAAACTCTGAATAAATAATTAGGTAAGCGCATGTTTTAAGAAAAGTAATCTTCTTAATTGACCAGATAAGACTTGCCAAGTCTTCCCAAATCCCCAATCACTCACAAAAGATTGCTTTAATTCGAGGCCTGTGTCTGCATTTAGATTCATCTCATCACATAATGATTTACTTCTGTGACTTTGTCAATTTGAAGAAGAGGAAGAGCTGGAAGAGCTACTGGTCCATGAAGGAGTTAATGAAGGGTAAACTGCCGCTATCCCTCAAACGAAGACTCATCCACATGTGTATCCTGCCTATCCTAACCTACGGTGCCCAGACCTGGTCTCTCACTGAGTCTCAAAAGTCCAAACTCAAGGTTTGCCAAAGGGCAGTGGAGCGTAGTATACTAGGTATTAAAAGAACCGATCGTGTCAGAAACACTACACTGTGCTCCAAAACACGAATAGCCGATGCTGGGGAAAAAACCGCTAGATTAATGTGGGATTGGGCCGACTATGTCTGTCGAATGCACCGGGAAAGGTAGGCAAGAATTTTGTCACGCCCTGGATCCCAGAAAACGGTCGTCGGCGTCCGTGTCTTCTTAGGAAGAGGTGGCGGGACGATCTGGATGCTTTCGATGACGCGTGGCCAGAGCATGGCCATAGGACAGAGATGGTTGGAGGATTAATGGGGAGGCCTTTGCCTAGCAGTGGGATGAAATGGGACACTAATATAATAAAAAAAGTACACAATAGACATTTCATTTTAATGTTAGTAGAGTAGTATAAAAGGAACGGCCATATCTAGGCTGTACGGCTTTACACTGGTATCGTTCAAAAACTGAATCTTGAGAATCTAGGTATTTGTTTTCTGATATATATCATGACATGTAGGTAGTTAGTTATACTACTCATGTGGAATACTGTTTGTGTATTGCAGTGTGTAAATGTAGATGAATCATTATGTGTAAATAAATAGGCATGTGTTATACGCACTCAACGATCGCAAGGCAGTGCAGACGACCGCGGCTTGGCGCGGCTGGCTAGGCGACCAGTCGGCCTTGCCGCTTGGTGGCCTGCCTCTCGCTGCCAGAGGTTAACAACGTGTTTTTTTCGTCTAACTTTAGAAAGTAACGAGATAATACACATCCACGTTGTCATTCGCGTTATCTTAGCAAAATTTACGCACATGAGCGCCGGTCTGATAACAGTCGGAGCCGTTGAGGGCCTGTACACAATATAGCACGGCATTTAACTTACAAGACAATCCTTGAACTATTGTTATTAAGTGTGAACAGCTGTATGGCGAAAGAGCTAAGTGAAATCGAAGGTACGCTTACTTCCAGTTCCAGTCATACTATCGTGTATCTTATTAAAACTTTCAAAGGACCTTAAATGGCCGTCAATTACGTAGGTGCTAGGGTATATAGGAAATATCATACAGATAATTGGTGGTATGAAATGAAAGACGACAGGGACTGGCGACGGCGGGCGTCGTGACCTGGCTTTTGAGTTAACTCAGGGTATCAGGGCCGCTTTACTTTAGTTAGACTTTAGACCCGCAGCATCCGGGTCGTTTCGTTGGTAACACCGCCTTACCTCTGTCTCATTCTGATTCAAATTACAATTGTGTCTCAGAATGATGATTTTAAATAAGATGGCTGATTTTTAAACTGGTTATGGGGTTGTAATTCTCATTCGCTAATTCATTGCAAAGAATAAACATAATCGATAAAACGTATTCATGAGGTCGTCATTTTGTAACCACCTATTTAGAGAAAAGAAAATTATAGTAAGTAACACATTTATTTTGTGCTAACATTACTAACACATCTATCTTCAAAACCATGAATAACTTCATGAAAACCCACGAAGAAAGTATATTTGGAAGCAGTAATGAAGTTATTTCTAAAAGAGTCATAAAATATTTCGCAAAAGTGCTCATAAACGTCACGTTTAGAAACGTGTAAAGGGAATCTGTATAGCAAACTACGTCAATAACGTCTCATGAAACAGACTCAACTAGAGTTAAAAACGTGAGATTGTACTTAATAATTTTGTAAAGAAACAAAATAGCTAGGTAACCGAAACTTTTAAACTGAATTTGACGTTCAAAAGAAAGTTCATCAAATCACACGGAATATGTGAGAGAAATCTTAAATTTAATGGAAAGTCCACAGGTATACGTCAGGTTTAAGGAAACAGAGCCAGCACTCCAGACCGATCGTCATAAACTTACACCCACTCTCTGCCTGTGAATGCAACGTTCCTAATCCCTACACAACTACTTTTAAGTCCCGAACGGTATTGTGCAGTTATTGAGTGCGACTGAGTCACGGAGAATCATGTGGAGAGCAGTATGCCCTATAATTAGATGTTAATCAGTAAAAAGGCAGAACACGGAGCATGTGATGTGTCCGGCGCCAGCGGAAGCGTCTGGCACGAATAATTCATTGTGGTGCTCGCGCTACTCATTCATATGGCACTGCAGCCGCTAGCCAGGTCGCGGATAGAGCGCCATTCACCGTGTTACACACAGGAAGCTGTAATGGTCGCCACTGTACCGGAACTGGAAGTTGACAGGAACTAAACTGTTAACGCGACGGGAACCCTTTCTGATCAACTGTTGCGAATAGTTAACAGGAATGTTATTGCTTTAATGAAGTAGTTTAACTTTCACAAACCAAATTGAATCTTTAATCGACTGTTTCTACTTATTATCTACTTGGTAAAGTAATCGCTAGTCGAGAGAAAAAACAACGCAATTGCGTACCTAGGTTTGAGGAAATGCCTTATCTCAACTATTATTTTCTACGAGTGTTTCGTTTTTATTAGAAACTAGTATAGCCATTTCAATATTAGAATGCTAGTCCAACTATTCTGATGCTGACTGGAGTGCATCAGTGCAGTGCAACTTGTAAGTGAGGCTACTGTCCTCCAGCGGCCGTGGACTTTGGACCTGAGTGTTTATAAGCATGTCCCGTTCACTCCCGCACGCGGGTGTTGTATCCCGCTCGCACCTCTTTCTCCCCCCTTCACCACCGGCCACCATCACATCATTACCTACCTCACTCGATTCGTGTCGGTGCACTTTTTGTTTGCTGTCACCACAGTTCCAGTTTTAGCGCTTCAATATTTTTATCTGTGATCGAAACACAATGACAGATCAATTTATTGATCTTTGATTATTATCTACAGCAGGGCAGGACCTCGATTAATGTAAACCTATGGCATACCTAAGCAAGTTTATTTTATGTACCTACCTAAGCATTCCGTTTCCGATAATTTTTTTTTTCCTTATGGTGTCTGCACTCTTCATACACTTAGGTATGCTCAAATTATCATGTATGATGGATTGATGATGTGCGTGGATGGCAACAAATTTATGGAACACTAACTCTTTGAGGAAGGACCATTACAGGTGCAAAAATACACGAATTCCAGTGGAAATTAACATTTCATTGCCATTCTGAATAATTTAAATCTTATGACAGACTAATTTGCCAAAATTTAGTAGAGCCACAGAAAACGGCGGAGACAGGACGATAACCCATTTCCCACACGCAACCAGATTATAAATGAGTGTATCAACTGCGCCTCGAGGCGAATGGCTTGGATACCTGGCTACTAAATGACTTCACGGTCCTTGAACCCCTGGCGTTATATACCCTGGTAGATATTTATTGCCATTGTATCTAACCGTCTATGGAAATTTCGTCTCAAACGTGTTCAATTTTTACTGTACGCGAAAATCTACAGGTTCTTTTTCGCAAGAATAGAAGGCGTGACCAACGCGTTATCTCTGTTATGCTACAGTAACTTTAAACGAATATAATTTGATAAAACATGTATCAAGTAAACAAACGTTAAATAAAAAGTTTAAATCTAGGACAATCGCAACAACAGCGCAATGGTTACGAAATTTGAAGGGAAAAAGGGAACGCAGCTCGCAGGCTCTCCGCCCAGAGATGCAAAATGTCAGCTGTGATTTACATAACATACGCCCCAAATACAATTGTTTAATTCAAGGTCGTTTATTCTAATCGAAGCCAAATCAAGTTACACCTAGTCACCATGAACTTTGCTTCAAACACATAAAAAGAGCAATCATAATATGACACCTAGAAGGCAAACATGTCTTGAATGGCTTTGTTTCTAGAATTTCTTGAAATATGTTGGAAAACATTCTTTTGAATCTTCGGAAGTTCCTACCCACTTTAAAATTCCAACAGCTAATAAGAAAAGCTGCTTGAATAACTTTGTAGGTACCTAATACCATCAGAAGAGTTTTTGTAGCATTCGTTTTATTTGTAATCCGCTTCGGCGTGGTCCATGGGCTCTATCGGTGGACTGTCGGAGATTACTGAATGATCGGGCGCAGGTTCCGAGAAACGCGGCAAAACGCTCAAAGGCCCGGGCGGAGCCGAGAGAAAAAATCAATCCCTTTGTTACTAACAACTCAGGTGTACCAAAAGAAAATAAAATAAACTGAACACAAACAGGCAATGTGCAGGGAGGCGCCGATGTTGAAACCTTTTACGTATACCTACGTTATCGATGTTTCGTTTTGTAGGGCGACAGAACTTACTTTATGATAAATTGGTGATGCGCAGTAAAGAATTGGTGAGATAGAAGGAAACTAGTCTACTAATGTGAACCTTGCTATTCCTGGCTGCATCTTTAAGGGATCATCTTTCTCGAAAAATCATCCACCTATACTAGTCATGTTACGCAATCTTCTGAACTTCATCACTGGCATGAAATGCTGAAGTAATAGAAACAATTATTTTAATCTTCCGGACGAATGATGTCGACAACATAAATGGTTCAACAATTTACAATACCTCACCATCAATGTGAGAGTTATTGAGGCAGAGCGCAGGGGCGCGGGTGCAGGGGCGGCGGGCGGGGCCACAGGCCTCCCGGCGTTTCCGAGAAGCTGGAGTGCACCGCAGCCTCCAAGGCAAGGCTCACCACGGGCGCGGTAACTTCACAGGACGTGCGCTCGTTAATTTTGCCGTAAGGTAAAAATCAGACGGCGGATGCACTTTATGCCGACTCAATCAAAAAACTTAATTCGGTCTCATTCTATTATTTTTCCACGAGATTCCTTTACCAACTAATTCAAACTTTGGTTTCCAATAATGAATGTTTCAGAATCAAGTGTATGATTGGTAGGTAGGTACTGTGAGGAGGCGTGGTTCGCTTTGTCTAGAGAAAATATATAAAAGTAGTCAAGAATACGTCGTTTTAATTAACCTCCAGTACCTAGTACCATTGACGGAGCTACCTTGTAGCGGATAGGATCTATGTAGGTAGGTAGTTGAAGTTTAACGAAACCTGCGTTGCGGATTCCATTTAATATTTTCGTTTAATATTGTTTTTAAATTCAATAAATATTTTTTAGTTATTGAATTAAAATATGTATACTTATAAGACTGAATCAAAATCAATCGATCAGACTTAAAGATATCAAGGTTCAATAAGCGAAGACTGCTAGTGAGACGATATATAAATCAAGTGAACTTCACCATTCTTAGACACGATTTTTTTTTAAACTCCAAGAGGACCCAACTAAGCAATCTGTTTCATCGTAGCGTGTCGGCCCTGTCGATGCGCCTTCGCCATGCCGAAATAACCACATGCGTACCGTGTTCAATGGGTAGCGCCGCAAATCGCGGGCGGCGGAGGCGCGGGGGCGGACGTCGCGGCGCTCGCGCCAAAATTAGACGTAAACACGACGAGCCACGACGCACGAGGCGCCACCAACGACTCCGCGCCAGTTCAGCCCCCTATTCAGGACCACTTGATAAGATTACATTATTCGCTTTGATAAGATTCACTCACACTTATCTGCTTGGCGTAAACATGACGTAAGATTCAGTCAATTTATTTGCAGGTTTAAATGGAGAACTTGAACGTCAATCAACAGTTGTGTATTGGGATAATACAAACAACCAATGAATACCTATAAAGTTATAAACCTAAATAAACAGGAAAATGCTTGTCTTGCTTTTTGACAACTAATTGGGTAGATCCCAGGACATTATAAGAGGGGTAGATGTACCTAGGTACGGGTAGGTACCTACTTTCTAGCTTATAACTCCTGCTCCACACATACGTTATTCCGAATCAGAGTTGGATTTCGTATGGAGTTGCCAACTTTAGAATTCCGAACAGAATTTCAAACCTATACGAAAGCGTAATTTCCGTCCGGAATAATTCCCCATGTATAGGACGGGCTTAAAACAGCATTATTTGGAAATGAAACTGTCCATGGAGAATACCAATACTCTTATTGTAAAACGTATCATATGGACGAACAGCCAGTTAGAATATTGCGTGATCCTAAAGAATACAGACCATAATAATTATACTATAACAGTGTGTAAGGAAACGTATCGTACATTTACAATGGGAGCAAACATGTCAGCGCAAAATAATTCAGGTGTTCCATACTAAACTGCAGCGCCTACTCGACTCAAATGTAAGACAAAGAAGATTTTTTGTTGTTCTAATTTGCTCCCATAGTAAGTAAGTCTTTGAGTAAAAGATGTTCAGTTTGATGGGTAGAGTATGTAGTTTAAAGGTTAATGATACCTACTTTTCCTTACACCTGTATAACAGAGCCGGTCATTGAAGAGAAAACACATAGTTAACTGTAGGTCAAAAATCATTTCACAGTTCACACACAGAAATTAAAGGAATAAAAAAAATATAAATATATACATATATATATAAGGTCTAACAAAATAAGCTGAAACTATTTTAAGGGCATCCCCTTAAAATAGTTTCACCTAATTTTGTTAGACCTTATATAAGGTCTAACAAAATAGGCTGAAACTATTTTAAGGGGATGATCAGAACATCAAACTGACCAACTTTCTCTACGGGACTAATATCGAAATCGTGAAAAAAAAACAGCTGTCCCATACATTCGAGTCGAGTTATGATTTGCAGTTTCGTATGGGACAGCTGATTTTTTTTCACGATTTCGATATTGGTCCCATAGAGAAAATAGTTTCAGCTAATTTTGATAGACTTTATATACGGTCGAATTGAGAAACCTCCTCATTTTTTGAAGTCGGTTAACAAAAACTAATATCAAAACGTATTCTGGTTCTCATATACATTCGTTGCTACTGTATTATGGGTTTTACGTAGGTAATCTATGAGTAATCGCTATCAGTATTCAATGGAGGTGTAAGGTAGGTAGCATTTATGCGGTGCTTGCTAGTGAGTGACTACCAAACAGTACCATTCTGTGACATCGTATAAGTAAAATGAGTAATCGCAAGACTGAACACAACAAACAAACCACTCACAATCAAAATGGAGAGCGCGCAACCTCGTCCAGCCCTTTATTAGGTAAGTTCTTATTTTAGAATGAGGAAATTGCATATTTGAGATGTGCAAAAAAAAGACATTTTGACGGTAAGTGTCAGGACATCCCATACTCTTAACGACAGTATATTAAGTTTATGAACTTCCCCTATGGTCCCCTTGACTTTATGGGAAAGTTAGGAAATTCTTGGTTGTTGAGTTTTCCAGTCGAAAGGCTAACCTACCAACCTACTTACTTTTATTTAATGTTACCTAAGTCCTACCTATATTAAAAAATCTGCTTAATAATATGCAAATTAATGGAACCAAAGGGAATTTTTTAACTGTAGCCCAGTCATTTTACGTTTTGAGCCGGGACTAATTAATAATAGATATTTTTTTTCGGTATAATATTGAAGAGCCAATTTGAACACAGAAATGTACCCAAAATAAAAAAAAATCACGTCAGCAACAGTTCCAATTTCTAAATTTAGCTATTATCTCGTTCTAAAAAACCTGATGGTAATTTTTTTTTGCATACATACTTCGAACATGGTGTAAATATTTTTGTCTACTTAAAAGGTTTTGAAAAATAAATTCGTATGTTCTAATAAAAACATCAATTTTTTTATTTCAATGTCTATTTTGTTACTCAAAAATAATTTATATTGTTAAATCTAAGTTAAATGAGTGCATTAGTATTAAAATTATTAATTTAAATGCCTTCTAGGACACACAATTTTGATTTCTATGTTGCGTAGCGAATTTTTTATTAATATTTTTTAAGATAGTCTTTTTGTCACTAAATGGTGCCGGTTACATTTTAAAAGTCCAATTCATAATTACTCCCCACCCCTCAGAACAAAACTCCGTAAGGTGACTGGGCTAAGACCCGAATCCCCGTCCAAACCTGAAGTCATTTAGTAATCAAAGGTTGCAAATGCAAAGTTCGACAGCAACGAAAAGGGCGCGACAACAATTTTAGCCAATCGCGGCAAGGGATTTCGGGCCCGCGAAGGTGGCACATCCTTGTTGCTTAATATAACTTCGCGCACAATTAAAATTTGTCAACTGCGCTGGTACCTACATATTTCGTAGTCCAATGTCGTTAAAAGTCCAATTATTACTCCCTACCCCGCCTAACAAAACTCCGTAAAATGACTGGGCTACTGTTCCATTTTGAACATAAAAACAGTTAAATTTTCATTTCGTGAAACAACGTAATAAAAATTATTATACCCACTTTGATTTGACTGCAGATAAATAGATTAGATCCTGATCCAAAATGAGTAGGTACTTATGTATCGAACTCATTTACCTATACCAAGGATGTAAATTCTGCTTAGATTTTAATAATAATTCTGGTAGCCAGGTACTACTTTTTGGTGATTGACGTTAATGGACTCTATTTATAAAATAAGCACTACATTATTTATTCCAGAAATACGTTACGTTTACGTTTTAGGCACACGAGCTTAAGAAAATTACTCGGAAATGTCTTTCATGTCTAAATATTTTCAACGAGTGTCACAAACATAAATTTTATGATGATACAAATTTAGATGAAATCGTAATTCTTCAATGTATATTCTAACGTTAGTTCCTACATAACCGAGAATGATGCTAGCCCTAACCTAAGGCGCCGTCAACGTACAACACTTGACCCCGTTTGATCCTACAATTAGGCATGGTGATACTCTGTTAACCAATAAGACTCCTTATTCTTTAGGTTTGTACGAGTCTGAATGATCTTATTCATCAAAGAGACAAGTTATACCGATTCTCATTTTATAAAAAGCTTTTCGAAAATAAGTAGATCACCTATGAGTAATACATAGATAACTAACTTTTCCATTAAAAAAAATAGTTTTGTGATACTGGATAGATGCCTATACAATTTTACAATCTCAAAAATTTTGCGATCAGATCGATATCGTTCCGTATTTTTCTCGATTCTCTTATTTAACGGACCTATTTGTTAATTCCACATACATGTATATTCTCCAGCTGGGCTAGCACGTTGCACGTGATACAGCTGTATCACGTCTTTTATCTCGTTCGAGCGCGCGCAAATAGAAAGAGAGCAGAAGCGTGATAGCGTTATATCACGCTGGCATACTAGCTATGCAGCCTAGCTAGCATGCCACACCCGAGAAAACGACAAAAATCGAGATGTGCCTCCATCTTTATTATTTTACGTAGGCCAGAAAGAGCGCGCATGACGTTTTTCTCGTTTAAACGCTTTGTCGTGGGTGGCATGCTAGCTAGGCAGGTGAGGGTGGGGTGGTGGGTCCATAGACTAAGAATGATTAGGGTTTAAGATATTAACCTGTCTTTTTTAACCGTTTTTTAACGTAGATAGAATTTTTATTTTTACTCCTCTTGGAAATCGCAATGAAAATGCAACGATAAGGAGAGTTGATGGTAGGTAATGGTATACAGTTGCGTCTCACTAGGTAGATAAAAAAATGAAAACATAGTACCTATATCTACTAACTGGTAGCGCCGCGCCGCGGCGGTGTGTGGTCTGACTGAATACTCTGTCTCTCTCTTTATCGGTAAGCCAGCTTTGTTGACCACGCCAAGTATTACTGGAGCACATTAATACCGATGACACAAGCAGATGAGAGCCATCTGTGTCCACACAGGTCGATAATGCAGCGCATCATGAACAAAGATCTACACTTGAAAGAGCCGCGAAGAATCTACACAGCAGTGTACGAAAGTACATAAGTTGGAGAGACAAAGTAAATTAGACGCATTTGTTACAAGCAACTTGAAGCTACAAGGCATTTAAAGAATTTATAATATGTCAAGTGGTGTTGCTGCATTCATTTGTAATCTGAAGAGTTACTAATAGTTACTATATATGTGGTTATGAGTTGGAAAAAAACACGGATAGTTAGATAGACCTATGTATTTTTCGGAAATTACACATTTCAACAGGTTTTTGCAGCGTTATTGTATTGAGTTCCCGATATAATTAGATATCTTGATTTATTTTCCGGGTGAGATGGTCACTGAAATAAAATAAAAAAACACGGCAAGTACCCGGTATTTTTATGTTTAAAAGTATCAATTACATCTTTTCTTCAGATTTCACAAAACCATTTTTGATATATTTATTAATTTTATTATGTAGGTCTAGCCTAGGTAGCTATGTAGGTACTTGTACAAAATTTTTTAAATGCAAATACTTAACGAGATAAATAATCGTAAAGCCAAATGATTTTTTCCCGGGACAATCCGGTTCGTGTAATGGTTACCACGCCGTGCTTGACTACCAAGCCAGGGTCCTGTGTGGTCTTGGGTTCGAATCCCGGTTTGGTCATCGATGTTATATGTGTGTGCCGTTTTTGTATGGTTCCCATAAACAAAAAGCCTTAGGCTGAATTTGGGATCATTACATTACAATATATTATGTGCCTGTGAGCGTTATTTATTTATTTTTAATTTGATCCAAATTGTTATGAGTTTAGTATGACTTATATTGGTTCTGTGTACCTATTGATGCTTTCAACGTAGCGTAGGTATTATCAGCTAAGACCTAAGGTTTGTAAATAAACTCGCAATGGTCGTCACTGAATGCACAGTATCGTTTTTGCTGTGGAAACATGAACCACAAGATTTTTATTCTCGGTCCAAAGGTTCATGTGGTTTACGGTTTCCTTTATTTAGCATCTGAACTGGACATTGGATCGATTTCTCAGAGCACTCCCGCTGAGCCTAGTTTCTGATCGTCGCCGATAAAGACGCTGTCTAGAGCCAACACCCAGTAATCAGAGCGTGGAAACTGAGATAGGTACCTCGTATCAACTGCGCCTCTGGCGAAACATTATGATCTTTCTGGCGAAGTATTAGATTTCACAATACGTTGTAATGTAAACTGTTGTTCTCATCACAATACTTAACGCTATCGTAGTCACATAAGGATGTAAATGTCATATTAATAAAGGTACCTATTATGAAACGGAGAATACAGAGTTAGCTAAGTATAACCATAGAATGTAGGTAAACCTGTAGGTAGGAACTCTAATTTTAAATAAGTCAATGTCTAATTAAATTTTCTCTTAACTCTGAATAAAACTTAAATACCTAGTTTATAATAAAATTAACATTTAAAAATTATGTTGTTTTGTTGCAAAAGAACAATTAATTTTTAACCTTAAGGTGATTTCAGTCCATACAAAAGTTTGACGCACAATACGCGTAGACGGAATTAATAAAAGTAATATTTTATATATGGAAAAGTTAAGAAAATCTAGTTGCTACGTCACAAATAACATTTGCAACTTATAATATAATTACGAAGATATAAAGCTTTATATCTTCGTAATTATATTATAAATTGCAAATGTTATTTATGACGCGGCATCTAGATTTTCTAACCTATTTTTCCATATATACAAAGTAACTTATATATTAATACCGTCTACGCGTATTGTGCGTCAAAGTTTTGTATAAAATTGACCCCTCTGCAACCACCTTAATAGGTATAAGATAAGTTACAAACAAAAAATAAAAAAATTACAAATAATTCGGGTAAGGAAATAAAATCAAAATTCCTTATTATTTTCCCTATAGTGGAAAACTCAATCATTATGCACTGTAAGTACCTATACCTATTATAGGTACAATACCTAGGGAAAGTACCGAAGTAGTATTTGCTTAGTGCAAATGCAAAACTTTATATTTAAAAAACGTCTTACCTTTCTTATTAAATTTTATGGGTAGGTATACTTTTACCTAGTAGGTACGAAAGTTTGGTTATTTACCTATCAATAATTTCAAGTTTGCTAATTTTTTATACTAATCTTGTAATCTTTCTATAACGGTGAAATACGAAACACATAAAACCCTACTGTGATTCGAAAAAATATAATGCCTTAGACAATTGGCCAAGACTCGTTTCACATAATATTATTATTATTACCATATTACCTACATACAACTTTGTTCTAAAACAAAAATACCGACGTATTCTCGGCAGTTCCGTTAGCTGGAGCTACCTGTCGCCTCCGCCAGCTCGACGGACGGACGGACGAGTTCTCGGAAGGCGATAGTGAGCTGTATTTTAATGTTATCGCAGTGAATACACTTCTCCGATAAGTCCAATCGTTGTGTATCTGTATGTGACTGCTCCACCATGACTTTCTCAGAAATAGTCGTGAAGTTTTAGCTAATCATGTCGTTACTAATAAATCGTGTTACGCTCACTTCCCATTACAATAATGAATGAATTTCCGTCTTCTAATCAATATACAAGAACAGGAACATAATGTTAATACTTAAATACGATTAAAGTACACAGGTGTCAATTAATTCAACTCGAAACTGGTTTCTTAAATTTAATATAAGTTAAGCAGTGTTGTTTGTATCACAGAGCGTTGAACAGTTGGACACCCACTTAACCAGACAAACCGCTCGGCTAGTCGGCTGGCTGTAATGGACGGCCTTGCCAAAGACGTCTGAGAGGCGATTCCTTTCGCCAAGTACCTAGATACTTGTATACAGAACGTGTCTAAGTGTGTGTATACGCCATTATGCTATGGAATCGTTACCTACATTGTCAAATAACAAAATATTCAAGTCTATTGCAAATAATTGCATGCAATCATTGGAAACAATAGATTCACGAATTATTAAACTCGTTAAGATAAAAATTCAACAATTATGCAGAAGTACCTACATGGTATACCACTTAGTTGGAAATATCACTTTACATCTAAAAGAAGACATTTAAAAACTTGGATACTGCTGGTCATGTATGGCGCTTGATATAATGTAACCTTAATGCCCGTCTAAATAAAGCGGAGTTGAATGAACTTGAGATCTATCTTTTTCGTGCGATGTTTGTTCCTTTGTATTCAACTCAAGAAGTTTCTCTGATTAAGGATTCAAAGGACGACACTTAAAAGGAAATATTGCCCGAAGCTCAATAAGTTTGCTGGCCTGGTGAATGCGTATAGAATATCGGGTGGGTGTAGGTAAGAGGTAGACTATTATTCTACTGGTAATTTTTTGGACCTGACTGTTGTCATTGATCCAATCTGTGAGTACTTTTTGGAATAGTACTAAAAGTAGATAAATGACACGGATGCCTAGTAAACACTCCAAACAAAATATGTCAATAACAATACTAATATCAAATTGCTACAGTTAGTAGGTAGGTATTACACAATTGAATTAAAACACGACAAGGGACTTCAGGTCAAGAGTCAGCAGAAAGGTGTGACGCGGTGTGATGTAGCTACTGAGCCTGATAGCGCCGCGTTGGGCGTCCGCCAAGGCAATTTGCATCGCTACCCGTTTCGGAACATCGCCAAGTCTAGCCGAACAAAACCACAGAGAATTACCCTCCATTCCAATAATAATTAAAGCAAACATTTCGCAGTCGAGACGCACGCCGACGGACGTTATGGAGCTTATAAAGCATCGGCCCAGCTTGCAATTAAGAAACGACGCGCGCGTCTATTTGCCGACACGGAAGAGACGCACCGCTTGCAATGGTCCATCGCGGCATGCTCCTTGCAGTCGCCGCCGCCGCCCGTCTCGGGGAGCAGAGCCAAGCGACCGCCTGTCTAAATTAATACCTTTGATATTCGAAATATCAATATTTTCAGGGAGCTTATGAAGTGCGTCGTTGCAAGATGCATGCAGGCCTTCCGCGTTGGCAATCCTGACGTGTACTAACGAACCGAGATATGTGAAATGTAGACCGTCTAAAAAGCATTCATTTAGTTCCAGCAACACTGTTGCATAATTTATCTTCAAATTTAATTTAAGATTTGGATTAACTTAATTATATTCCTGTGTACAATCTAAGTACCTAGTACATATATACAAGAATTTTGTTTCTGTTGATATTTTCTTGCATTTCTTTCAAAATAACGCAAAAACCATCAGCGTCTTACTATAGGTATAATACGAATGTAGTTCTTTGTATCACGCAATCTCGAATTTTGAGCAGTGTACTAACTACATCGAATGGAAGTGTTTATTTACGAGGTGGCAAAATCTTTGATGTCGCGTTGGCTGGCGTCCACGCACAGCGGGTAGGCGATGGCGGTGTGAGACCCGACTCTGACGGTAGCTCACTACCACAGAGCCAGCCACGTTAATACTAGTTCATCATAATATTTTCTAGGTTCAGTAATGACATCAATGACCTGACATACGATTATTTCATGAGTACTAGGAGGTATTTTTAACCTACAACACAATCTAGATAGTTATGACTTTTAAATTACAAGGCTCAACAGAACTTCACTAATTTAATAAAAACCAACAACAATTACGTACCTACGTTGCGCCATTGTCCGTCGTTGCCTACCACATAACTTAACTTTATGTGATAGATATTATTGTTTAGTATTTTAGAGCGATTGTATATCGATCGATTTTCTTATTAACTTAAAACTTTTCTCATGTAAGAGACTTTACATATGTTTTTAATGAGAATAAAATTCTTTAAACCTAAATTAGAAAGTACATATTTTTTCCAGGCTTCCTACATTTTTATATAACAAAATTAACTATAGAGATCAATTTATTTACATAACTGTTACATTAATTAACAATGGAACCGAATGAATACCTATTTCATATTGTCATTTTGATTCTTCATAATAACTAATTCAGTATAATAGCATAACACTCAATGAATTAAAGTTTTAAGGAAAATTAAAACCAAAATTGATTGAAACTCATATTAAAATAATGTAGGAATAAGTTTATAATTAAGTGTTTACCGTTGCATTTGAATTTACCATTGAATTTATATAACATTCGATTAATAAATATAATTGTTCAGTTTATTCCTTTATCAGAAAAAAGACTAATATGATTTTAGTTTTGAATTTAGACAATAAGCAGTTAAATTAATCAAGGACTGCTCAAAGACCACTCTCTCTCTCTCTTTGATTTGACTACCTAGATCTAGAATGTGTCATTTTACCTACGATATTTATTTAACAATATAATTACATGCGTATGTAGGTATATGTATGAATACATATTTATGTGTAAGTATGTTATGTACATGATTTGTGTTGTAAATATATTATATTACCTATATTTACTGTATGTGTAAATAGTTATACAGTTACCTACCTACTAATAGTTCACAGTCATATTCTTCCATCCAATGGTTGTCTGGAAGCTTTGAGTGATAAGATCATCCTTTGTGCCCTTTTCATTCTTGTTATAAATTGTATTTGTCTGTTCTTGGTGTGCAATTGTGCAAATAAAAAATAATATTTATTTTATGTTTATGTTACTTATTGCAACTCTTCATGTGAAGATGATGATTGCTGATATACAATATTTAAACTTTTAAAAAACAGTTCCTTGACTGACTGATAGACAACGCACAGCCTAAACCGCTGAAGATAGAAATAGCCCAGTCATTTTACGGAGTTTTTTTAGGCGGTGTAGGGAGTAATTATTAATTGGACTTTTATTAGGCACCATTTAATAACAAAAAACCTATCTTAAAACATATTAAAAAATAATTCGCTATGCAACATAGAAATCAAAATTGTGAGTCCCAAAAGGATTTTAAATTAATAATATTAATACCAATGCACTCATTTGACTCAGATATAACAATATAAATTATATTTGAGCAATAAAATATGCATTGAAATTTAAAAAATGAGGTATTTATTAGAAATAACGAATGTATTATTCAAAACCTTCTAAGTAGACAAAAATATTTACAACATGTTTGAAGTATGTACAATGGTTAAAGCATTAAATTAGGTGCAAAAAAAATGTACCATCAGGTTTTTTAGAACGAGATAATAGCTAAATTTTAAAATTGCTGTTGCTGACGGTGATTTTTTTTTTATTTTGGTACATTTCTAGGCTCAAATTGGTTTTGCAATATTATACCGAAAAAAATTACAATTATTAATTAGTCCCGGCTCAAACTGTAAAATGACTGAGCTAAAACATGAAATTTGGAATATATATTCTGTAGTGAGTGTAGGGGTGAACTAAGGAAGGATTTTGTAATATTCTAATTTCACGCGGACGAAGTCGCAGGCAATAGCTAGTCTTTAAAGCATTGTCATTATAGCACAACTAACGCAAACTAAACTAACACTAGGTACAAGAAAACAAAGAAAGTGACAATAATGGAATAGGCGCCAGACGTGCGGTAATTACCGATCGATATAGCTAACTACTTCAATTCCATATACCTATTCGACCCGGCTTCAAGCATTAGCGCCGCATCTGCTTGAATAAAATGAATATAAAATATATTTTATAAAATCTATTTTGATTCTTGTAAGCATAACATTACAAATTATGATATGTTGCTGAATGTTCAATTAAATAATGTAGTTAATGGTTTACTAAGATTATGAAAATAATAGGATAACGATAACGTTAAATGTAGTTATGTCATGCTTAGGTACGGTTCGTTTTATCCATCCTGTATATTAAGAACTGTGGGCTGGTCATATAGCGCGTATGAGGAAGGACAGATGGACAAGGAGAGTGACTGTATGGGTAGGACTATCCAATAAAAGAAAAAGGGGAAGACCTAAAGAGAAATGGTCAGACGAATTAAACAAAATAGCTGGAAAGAACTGGATCTTAAAAGCAAAAGATAGAAATATTTGGAGAAATATGGAGGAGGCCTTTACTCGTTGAGAGGTCCTTTATAAAATAGGAATTTATGTAATTAAAGTTAATAATAATTTACCTAAACCATTTTTTTTTTGCATGCCTGTAATGAAATGTAATTGTTATTAAATTATTTATAGTAATGAAATTGGGTAATTTGATAAAAAGGAAATAAAAGGCTATAATAATAATAACAATAATAATACTAGGAACTGGACTCGACCTTTTTGTTGATAGGTATCGTTTTGACTGATAGAGTTTATTTTTTATTTTAGTCCGTTCGGTTACCGGCTGAGGCAAGCGATTTTGGTAATATAAAAGAATGTTTCCCTTGAGTAAAATTTGGTATCTTCAATATATTACTGATTTATAGCAGGCCTGTGCCGGGCTGTGCCTCATCGCAGGGGACGGATCAGACTGTATCTACAAGGTGTAACAAAACACCCCAGTAATATTTAAAGAAGTGGTTTAAACCATCAAACTGAAAAACTTCTCAGGAGACAACGTCGACGAAAAATTGAAAAAATCTGCCGTCCCATACATTTGAGATGACTCGGTGATGCTGCAGTTTGCATAAAACAGCAGAATTTTTAATTTTATTTCGATGTTGGCTCCATAATAAACGTTGTTCAGTTCGATGGTCTAAACACCCCTTTATAATATTTAAAACAAAACAAAACAAAACACCATAGAACCTAATATTTAAGGTGGTTTCAGTCCATACAAACATTTGACGCACAATACGCGTAGACAGAATTAATAAAAGTGATATTTTATATATGGAAAAATAGTTTAGAAAATCAAGCTGCCGCGTAACAAATAACATTTACATTTTATAATATAATTACGAAGATATAATTAAGAAAATTTCAAAGCTTTATATCTTCGTAATTATTTTATAAATTGCAAATGTTATTTGTTACGCGGCATCTAGATTTTCCAAACTATTTTTCCATATATACAAAGCTACTTATATTTATACCGTCTACGCGTATTGTGCGTCAAAGTTTTGTATAAAATTGACAGTCTGCAACCGCCTTAAGGTACTTTGGTGTTTTGTTACACCTGTATAATAAGCTGATGATGATATACAATTTTGTTTGTTAGTATGTTTCGATTTCCAAATGGGAATAAAATTCGGAATATCTGCAAGGTTACATGATTATTTTATTACGTACCTCTACTATGTAAAATTTCAACGCGTGGCAGTTTTATGTATCTGCGGTACCTATACTTTCATAAATATAATATGTACTTCCTACAGTTTAATTGAGAGTTACGCGGTTCTTAATTAAGTAAAAATTTACATTAGCTATGTACCTACTTAGGTAGTAGGTATGATCGCGTATGTCCTAGTACCAGGTTTATAAGTCTTACCGATGTACCTGCGCAGTTGACAAATTTTAATAGCGCGCGAAATTATTTTGACCAATCAGGATGTGCCACCTTCAATCCGTTTACGCTATTGGCTAATTGGTTTTCGCGCCCTTTTCGCTGCTATCCGACTTTGCACCCTGATTAAAAAATGACTTCGGGTTTTGTCGGGGACTCGGTCCTGCTCTGCGCAAACGAAGATTGACGAGCGGAATTATTTTCCTGGTCGTACTTATCCCTACACGTGTGAGCAGAATTAATAATAGTACCTAACCCATCTACCTACCTAGCGTTATTGTATTTTGAATCAAATATCCGATTTCTTTTCATTTCGTCATTTTGTTCAAACTGTCTGCCAGCACAGCTAGCATGCCACCCCCAAGAAAACGATAAAAATCGAGATGTGCCTCCATTTTTATTTTTTTACGTAAGCCAGAAAGAGCGCGCATGACGTTTTACTCGTTTAAACGCTTTGTCGTGGCTGGCATGCTAGCCATACATGTGTATGTAATTGTATAGTACCTATACATGTGACTGCCACACCCCTAAAATTGTTTTTGTACCCGAAAATCGAGCCTTCTATTATATTGACTTCATGCATGGGCACATTTACCAATCACTGTTTTGTTTCTTATTAATTTAAATATAAATATAAGCGTCGATTTTTCAAATTAATACACCATGGATCGTCTCCATTGGGCAAGCTATTAGGTACCTTAAAGTGTTTTTTGTGTAGAATTTGTATCTACCTGCTTTATAATGATTCATTTCCTTAGTCTTATCAAATTTTATCATTGTACACTTACAGAAGGTATATGATCTAGGTAGATAAGATATTCAATGACGACAATGAGTTTTTAGCATAAAGATAACAAGGTAACTTGTCTTTGCTATTATTACAAAACATTAATATTAAGGATTTAAGTTTTTTTTTCATCAAGTTGTAAGTACGCAAGTGGATTTTTAATTGCGTTCTTTCGTTGCCTTTTGTTCGAAATAATATTGTGAGCGGTGACTAATTACTCTATGGTGGTAACTGGTAACAGTAAATATAGTTACCTAACGTATAGGTATCATAGAGGACGGCGTATAGTAGGTATTTTCAGGATCAAAATTACATCTGTTATTATTTCTTGCCTTTATTACTTAACTATTTAATGTCCCCAAGTCAATAGCATTGAATGGAACAGAAGATGGCTTGATAGCTCGGTAAGTAGTGAACCTACCATCTGAGGTTCACGGGTTCGAATCCCGTAAGGGGCAAATAATTGTATGTTGAGTATTTTGTTCGCGAGTCATGGCTGTTTGTATCTATATCGTTGTATTGTCATCATTACACAAGTCTGGGCTAAATTCTGTCACTTTTGATGGGACTTGATGATCTATGTAACAATTTAAATAATCTAAGATATTTATTTATTTGTATGCCAGAAATCACGATACTACCAAAGTCAAATAAAAAATAAATATAAATATATATAAATAATATATATATCATTTTCTATTAAATATTTAAATCATTGTGTTGTTCTTCTCCGTCTAGTTTAGATGAAGCAGCCTTGGTGATATATTTTTCAGGACTATTGGCAAGTCTTACCTTGTAATAGGTACTTGGTAAGAACTAAGTAGGTACCCAATCCTTTAAATAGGTAGTCAACAAACCGATTTGAAAATAAACATAAAATCACTAATAGGTAACCAGTGTCACTAATCAATCACTTTTGCTTCAATTCTAGTAGTTAGTTAATGACATTAAATTAAACCTACCTATGTTACCTGTCTAGTAACATGAAGCCATTGTAGTGCAGTGATGGTTGGCCGAACAAAGGCATGGAGCTAGATTGCTAGCTCCACAAAACTGCAAGTGTTGCATTGCAATACACCAAGTTGAAGATATAGTCTGACCTTGAAAGAGTTACCCTCGATAGATACTTGTGTTATGTAATTATCTACACATTATAAAAAATAGGTATAACTTATTTAAACTAAAACTGCTTCTGCGTGCCTATAACATTAGTCAACATTTTCTTAGACAAAGCTAAGAACTTGTTTCATAAAATGTATTCCCAGTATTTAAGAAATATTGTTTTTCTTTTGATTGCTGAAAAATACTGTTGATTCGATATTATAGATATGTTATAATAAGCAGGTACTTACCTATACTATCTTATACATATTACATATATAATTACAATATTATGTAAACAAGCACGTACTTATTCTCTTCGTACGTTTTCTCTCCATAGTAATAAAGTAATTAAGCAATAAGAATTAACCAATTAGGTAAAGAGTTACTTACTTGAGATAGTAAATCTGTCCCTCTGGAGTGCGAGCTTGTTCCCAGCCAGCAGGTAGAGGTCCTATCTCATCTGTAAGATGTGATCCAACATCGTAGGATCTCTGTTTAGAGTGCTGATGATGCAATGGCGGTTGCTGATTTTGTTGTCCAGCGGCATAAGTCTGTTGCAAGCTCGCAGGTGAGGAGTGCGCTCGAGAGTGGGACACGGGTGCCGAGCCAGTAGCGGACGACGATCCGAACGCCGAGTCAGCCGAGTTTTCTCGCGAGTGAGACACAGATGGCGACTTGGAACCGGTCGACGGCGGGTTAAAGAACGACTTTGGAAGTTGTCGCATACGTAGAGGCACCTGTAGCGGCCGTTTTGAGTCCGGCTTGAGCACTGTGTCGAACAATGACTGGAGAACCGAGTCCGAATCCTGGTCCACGCGGAGGACCAGGTTCGATTTCTGTTCACCGTCCGAATTGAGGGCCATGGTTTAGTCGGGACGAAGGAATCTCGAAACCGACCTGGCCCACCGCTGTGACACAACACTAGCACGAAACGGGCCGGCCCGGCGCCACCCGACGTACTTGTAATATAGCGCTCGCTGCGCGACTGACTGACGCAGTGCTCCGCCCGCGCCCGCGCCGCGCAAGGCTCCTGCCCACGCGCACCCGCCGCACCACCCGCGCAGACCGGTCTTCGAGAACGGTGCCCCTCACCCCGCTCTGCTTGCTTACAGCTTACCTACATACTATCTCCTTTGCTTGCCTGTCGTGCAACTCGAAACACTTGTACATAAGTAGGACCTTTCTGCAGCACTTATAATAATACACCTAATACAAGGTTTTTTTTTTCGTTTCGAATGATTAAATTAAGTACTTAACCTGAATATAGTAAGTCTTAGCAAAAGGAGCAAAGCAACACGGAATAAAACTAAATTAAGTAGGTAGTAAGTATGTAACTACCAAAATCATCAAATTATCTCTTGTGTCGATCTATCAAATTATGATGAATACATTGATAACATTAATACAGAGACCAAACCACAGAATATAAGATCAAACCTAGCTCCCAGACAATAACATGTATTGATCTTAAAAAGCAATCAGTCATTTTCCAATAAGATAAAGCGAAATAAACTCAAATGAAAGCAAAATACTGCACAAAAATACTGTACTTACCTTTTGGTAGGTACCTACTTACCTAATACCCCTGTAATTAATTCTTTCTAGCACTCCAAGTAATGATTTGTTCTGGAAAAAACAATTCAGAGTGTATTATTATTACGTATTGTATTACAGTTAGACATAAAAATCATTGTCTTCAAAGTTGTGCTAACTAAATTCATTTATACTTAGTTTATTTTTTAGGTATGCTCAGCCACAAAATGACCTCAACCAGAGCAGCCTAAAGGAGGAAGCCTTTGCCCTGCAGTCGGATGAAATAGACAAGGAAAAAAAAGTTCAAAAAATCATACCAAAAACTCTTAGAAAAAGTATATGTCTAGAAAGAGCCTCATGCTTCTACCGTATAAAACAAAAGGAGCCAACTTTCTTAGGTTGGTGTGCGTGAGGCACCATACTAATTATGTCTGTGTGCGTGTATATGGATAGGGTTTAGAGGCCAATACTGGTTACAATTTTTTCTACGTTTTTGTAGCTTCGACTGTCAATCTTGACATATAGCTTATCCAAGCAAAAACTATTGAGTTTTGTGGAACTAACTCACGTTACGATGTCATCTAACCGGAAAAAATCGTTTGGTGGTCAAAACGATTTTAATGGTAATTGTATAATGGAAATAATGAAATATAGGTCGCGCAAGGGATGATGAGCAGTCGGGCAAAATGGTAGGGATTTTCACGCAGGTTGATATACCCGAATTTTATTTCTGCGCATTGAAGGTCATCGCTCATGACATGACTCGTTTTACTCACCTACTCGTGTAGTCTACGCTTTCAGGCAAGTTTCATTAGTGGGCATCAGAAGCTTCGGCACGCACAAAACACCTTCAGTCAGCCGGCCAGACATTCAGTCAGAGAATAAATAAAATGTTGTTTATAGATCCGATGAAACTTAAATATGAGCGTGCGCGCGGGCACCCTAGGTAAGGTACAGAGTGCGATTTCTGAAAGTCACCAACTGATTAAAATGGCAGATATTCAGCATTATTGAATCTCACCGGTGACTAAAATTCTCATACTTACCCATGAGCCATGAGTTCAATACGATTTCCCCTTCCCACTCGTATGGAACTCCTGAATATCCTGGGTATGAGAAGGCTTTTATATGAGACGAGCGTTAACCCGCGACTTCGTCCGCACAAATTATATACCAGATTTTAAGTCATATCATAAGCTATCAAACAAAAAAAGTTTCATCAAAATCAGTTCAGTAGTTTTTGCGTGATACTCGTTCAAACAAACAAACAAACACACAAACAAACAGACAGACAAAAAATCCAAAAATTGGTGAAATGGAATCAGGGATACCTAAAAACCATATCGTAACTTTTTTTTTGTTAATATCTTCAATGTACAGACAAACTTCCTGTTACAGTTTTATAATAGTATAGATTCAAAAACCGTTTAAGCTCACCGGTGACATTAAAAAATCGCATCAAAGTAAAATAATTCCGCTCATCAAACTTCGTTTGCGCAGAGCAGAAGGACCGAAGCCCAGTCATTTTACGGTTTCAGCCGGGACTAATTAATAATTGATATTTTTTTTCGGTATAGTATTTAAGAGCCAATTTGAGCTTAGATATGTACCAAAATTAAAAAAATAGCACGTCAACAACAGCCCCAAATTTTAAATCAAGCATTTATCTCGTTCTAAAAAAACGATGGTAAATTTTTTTGCATACTTATAAGGCTTTACCATTATACATACTTCAATTTATGGTGTTAATATTTTTGAAAATACATAAGTACTTTCTATTAAATATCTCTTTTTTAAATTTCAATGCCTATTTTATTGTTCAAAAATTATTTATATTGTTAAATCTAATTAAAATGAGTGCATTGGTATTAATATTATTATTCTAAAAGCCTTCTGGAAGATACAATTTTGATTTCTATGTTGCGTAGTGATTTTTTTTATATGTTTTCAGATAGTCTTTTCGTCACTAAATGGTGCCAGTTACATTTTAAATGTCCAATTCATAATTACACCCCTCCTGACAAAACTCCGTACAATGACTGGGCTAAGACCCGAATCCCCGTCAAAACCTGAAGTCATTTAGAAATCAAAGGTTGGACAGCAACGAAAAGGGCGCGACAACAATTTTAGCCAATCGCGGCAAGGGATTTCGGGCCCGCGAAGGTGCACATCCTAGTTGCTTAATATAACTTCGCGAACAATTAAAATTTGTCAACTGCGCTGGTACCTACATATATATTTCGTAGTTTGGGATTTGCTTACCTAGTTTGCATCTGCGGCAGGCCTAAATACGAAAGAGTCTACAGGTGTAACAGAAAGGTGTGAGTGTGGCTATTAGCCTCGCCTTCCATGCAGAATTTCGTAGTTTTTTAAAGGTTTTCTATTCAGACTTGCAATGGAAAGGAAATATCGTGAAGAAACCTACATACCTAGTACATACTCGTACCTCCTATATTGTACTGTTCGCACTATACAGGGTGAAATTGATATCATTAGCATCCTTTTAAACTAAGAGTCTACCCATCAAACTGAACAACTTTTACTATGGGAGCAAACCGATCGGAGTAAAAAAAAATCTGCTGTTCCGTACTAAACTGCACCCGCCGCCGCTGCCTACTCGACTCAAATGTATGCAACAGCAGATTTTTTTTTTGCTCCGATCGATTTGCTCCCATGGTAAAAGTTGTTTAGTTTGATGGGTAGACTCTTAGTTTAAAAGGATGCTAATAATATCAATTTCACCCCGTATATGCTATGCACTGGTAGCTATCAGTGCATATTACAATAATACCTGCATACTGCATAACTGACCTTTGAATGTCTGAAACACCTAAACCGACTGGAGTTATGCAGGCAGACCTGGCCCATCACAGAGATTCTCTTCATCGTCATCTCTATGAATACTGGATCAGCCTTGCAGCTGATGATTACAAAAAGTACGCCTATCTCTTATACTATACCGAATTAGATGTCATTGGTACCTGCACGGCTAGCATACCACCCACGACAAAGCGTTTAAACGAGAAAAACGTCATGCGCGCTCTTTCCGACCTACGTAAAATAATAAAGATGGAGGCACATCTCGATTTTTATCGTTTTCTCGGGAGTGGCATGCGAGGCCTACAGGCGATAAGGGATAGGGATCCCTATATGTGAAATGTCCTGTAGGTAAGAACTTACTTCGATTAAATTTAAGGTACCTAATAGGTAAGTAAGTACTTCCATCAAATCGACTGACATTTTAGTATTGGATCTAAAATAATTATATTCACTAGAAAGACTATAGAAACCTTGTTCTAGGTACCTACTCCTTAAGCCTACCGTTGATTTTAAAAACTCACATTGATCTTAGCGATATATAAAAATAATCCACAAAAATTTTAATTAGGACTAGACAACACATTTAATCCAGACTTGTTTTATTTATCAGTTTTATCACTTTAACTTTTAATTGTTTGTATTTGTAAACAAAATCAACAGAAGTTAAAAAATATTTTGAATGATGAATGAATGAGTGAGTGACCCAGGCCTATGACAGGCTTAGTTCCGATACGTCCGTTGTGGCGCTGCAGTCACATTTTCCTTCATGAAAAACACATCATAGGACAGCTGTTGTAAGACATAATAATCGTTAGTTAGTTTATTCTATGGTCAAATACACAGAACATTATAATAGGGGTTAGAAATGCAAAGTAGCGCTTTTGTTTCGGAGACCGCTGTCGCCACTTATCTCTCTCGCTCGCACCACGCCGCGCGCCTTATGGTGTTATGCAATTCATTGCATAACCTGTGGCGACACGTTCCACGCCTACTTTGCACTTCTAACCCCTCTTATAATGTTCTGTGGACAAATATCCCTATTTTTGCATTCTGGAATCACTGTATACATACACATTTTTTTTTTCGATTTCACAAATACAGCATTGCTCAGGGAGCATCGACTGCTTATTACTGGGGACTATGGGGGGACCACACCAGTGACGGCGAAGCGCCCTGGTAGGTCTACCGAAACAATGCATGAGCTTAAGCAACCTGCCCAAGGGGCACCCTTAAGGGGTACGGACCTCGGCAATGGGCGTTGCTGGGACTACGCGGACTACGATTGGTTAGTGGGGATCGGTGAGAGATAAACCCACAACTACCCATAACTAAAAGTTCTATACAAATTAGCTTCACGACAGCAGCGCCACAACGGACCTGTTGGAACTTTGGAACTAAGTGAAAATTTCACTGTCGCATCTATAGCTTGGTGGAGTGCCGACTAAGTTTTTTTTTTGCAATGTTGTGTTGCCAGCTCAGAATTCTAAACAGGAAGAAGGAAGGCTAAGGAAGAGTTTAAAAAATTGGGGTAAATAAAAAAGATGTAAAAGTTACTGTTTTGTAAACCAATACATAAACGTTAAAACTGGCTTTCCCCTACGACTTTATAACCTTTATGACTATAATAATATAACTATTCACAGCAGTGTAGTCATTTATTCAATGATTAGAGTATTGTAGGTACCTAATTTTAAATTATTTGAATGATTATTTTGTTTCGAAATTTTACTACTGCGACAATGTTAGGTACCTTAGCTAGTACCTATCTACACTTTGATATCAACTTTTTTTGTTAACATGAAAATAATCACGATTTTTGGCAGCTTGTATCTATAACAGGGTAGCGCAACGGTTAATGCGCGCTGACCTTGCATGCAACAAAATTTGGATCTATGTCGCGGGGAAGCGAAAAACCATCGTCGCGTACGGTCCATCCACCTTTTATTGATCTGCCTGCGTGAAAATCACAACTATTTTCGCCAAGCGCTCATAAACCGTTGCGCGACCTATATCACGCCATGGACACTTAGCTGTTAGCCTGTTATGTCATACAAATGGGAAAAATTTACAAGAGGTAAGCATGTGCGATACCGAATGAGTGAGAGCGAGACAGGAATGCGCCACTATGCCTAGATTTTCCGCCACGCTTCCAACCAAGTGGGAGGGTGATTGATTATTTGTGGTTCCTTAGGGCTATTGCAAGCAAGGGTCGTTGTAACACTGAGACCAGCGCTGGTCCTTTGTTTTTGCCCCAAGCTCTCTCATATTTTACGCATACCTCCGAACTTATGGTATTTTCTTTTCATCTTCGGGAATGCAGGTTTCCTCACGATGTTTTCCTTCACCGCCGAGCTAGTAAATGATAAATACAACCGTACATAAATTCCGAAGAACTTAGTGGTACAGGCCAGGAATCGAACCGCGGCCTCAGGATTGAGGCGCTAGCTCTCTTCCGTAGGGGCTATCATCGCTCTTAAGAGGGTGAGATTAAAATTGGTGGGAGGGCAGAGATGAGAGGCATAGCAAACTTAGTTCAATCAACATGCCTCTTACGCTACGCAATGGCATTTTTGTTGACGGCCCGGTAGCACAGTCTGTAGTGAACCTGCCTGTTGTGCCGGGGGTCGCGGGTTCGAATCCCGTAAGGGACAAATATTTGTATGATGAATATTAATATTTGTACCCGAGTCATGGATGTTTGTATCTATATATGTATTCTATATCGTTGTCTAGTCATCATAATACAAGTCCAGGTACTTTAAATGTGACTAGATAATTTATGTGACAATGTCTAAGATATTTATTTATTTATTATTTATTAATATGAATATTTTGTACCCGAGTCATGGATGTTTGTATCTATATATTATGTGTTATATATCGTTGTCTAGTCATCATAATACAAGTCCAGGCTAGATTCTGGCAATTTAAATGTGACTAGATAATTTGTGTGGCAATGTCCAAGATATTTATTTATTAATTTATTCGAATTTTTTCTTAAAATACGGCATTTTCAGATTTTAACACGGCAACCCAAAATCTGTCAGAAAATTAATGTTTTTGAGATTTAGAGGTGAGGTTGAGTTTGAGTTGGTTTTGATTTTGTTTTGTTTTAATAACTTGCTTGTTGTTAACATTTCGCAAGTAGTTTACACTAATTTCGTTGTTTCAATCCAGTTGTTTATCTTGAAATCAAGCGACTTGAAGCTAAGAAAGCTGACGCCGCGACGCGCCGCCGCTGAATTGACATTCAGTTCACGAGTTTGCGCATTGGGTGTTCACATGTTATACCTTCTAAAAATATCAATAAAAATGAAGTATACAAAATGCGACATCGCTATCTCTCAACGCGCATGCGTCGTCACCCATACGGAAAAGGGAAAGTGGAAAAATCATTACAGTATACTAAGAAACGGTGCGAGGACATAGCAATGGGTTTTGCAACATAATCATGGCGTTATCTATGGAAGCCAGCTTCGAAAGATGCTGCCGGCTTTGCGCCGAAGAACAGGATGTTACTATAATGATATTCAGCGCAGAAGCCGAAGTTATGCTTCTGCAGAACAAGCTGAACAAATATTTATTAATTGAGGTAAGATCCATTTATTAACACGTAAATTTGACCTTCCCGCCCATTCAACCGCTATCTTATAATATGTACCTAAATACTACAAAAACAAATGTTCAAGTTGACCATGCCTTGTGAAAAGCTTCTAATTTTATAGTGTTTTACCAGTCAACATCCTTTGCCTACCAATATGATTTAAAAGAAAATTTTATTTATATGAATTAATAACTTGATATAGTCATTACATTTTTTATACCTGTTTCATCCCACTGCTGGGCATAGGCCTCCCTTGAAAACCTTTGTACTTCTCTTTGATAAAAAAAAATATCTCTAATGTGGTAACCCAATGTAAACATTACATTCTCACAATTTTTTCTGGTTTTGTCAAACCACACATACACATACAGGATGGACACTCTCTGCCCCCCACTAACCTCTTACCTTGTGGCAGGATTGTATCATAAAATGTAAGCAAATGTGTATTCCTGTCTCACTCGCACTTATCTTATCTTGTTGTGGGGGCTGGCAAGCCAGCATCACTTCGACCCAGTGGGATCTTTTGTGTTAGCCCCAATACTTTTTGTTTTCTTCACCCTTCAAATACATGGTCAATGAAGGAGGCAATACCATTGGGGGGAAGAAACCTAAGATCTCCCGGTTTTGGGTATCCATCTCCGAGGAGGCACATGCGTTTTGCCGCCAGGACATCACAGTCACAAAGAACATGCTCACTCTCACTTACTCAGTATCACACATGCTTCCTTTTTTTTTTCAATTTTTCCCATTGGTATAAAACGATAGCTAAGGAGTCCGAGGTGTGGTGCTGTCTTACTATTGTACTATAATACTATTGAAATACTATTGTAATATAAATTGTATAATATTCCAGGTCGATGAAGATGACAAGTTACCCAAAAACATTTGCATTCAATGCTGCACGAAGCTCCAAACCGTATGTGACTTCATAGACACCGCTCACAAGGCTCAGGAGTATCTACACAATCGCAGCATGATGCTCGAAGAGATAAACGACTCATGCGTTAATGAATTTTCTAATGTCAACGTTACGGACATTAAAACTGAAGTATTATCTGATGACGAAGCAAAATTCTCTGGGATGGAGGTCAGCGTAGACCCAATGATGGTGTTGCAGAACTCCGAAGAGCTTCTTTCGCCAAATCCTGAAGATATTTCTGAAGACGTCACATATTTACACGGTGTTGACGGCGAAAATGTTACTATTAAATTGATTAAGAGAGGAGATAAACCTGTAGAACCTAACGTTGACAAGAAAGAATACAATTGGAAGCCGTTCCCATGTGTTACGTGCAAAAGAAGCTTTACTACGGAACTGGCTTTGAAGAACCATTCATGGATTCACATAAATGAAGATAAGTCAAATCAGCAGTACAGATGCACCTCCTGTAGTGAAAGTTTTGATTATAAGTGTGATCTAATTGCTCACCTGAAGGAGCATAGGAATAGTGGAATGTGTCAACTTTGTGGAAGAGTGTAAGTAATCATTATTAGAATATTTTATTTCTTTCAAGAATGGCATATTGACGGTGATGTACGAAAACAATAGAGTTCTCGATGTATGTAGATCGAATGTTTATACATTACTCTAAGAGATCGACATAATTTGATTTCGGATAGCCTAGAAAAAATTAAAAAGTCATTTGGATAAATTCAATCAATGTTATGTACATTGATTGAAATCATCCAAATGACTTTTGACGCCTGTTAGCGTTATTTATTTTGTTTATTATTTATTTAATTAAATCCTTACAGAAATAATGAAACTTTTTTCGCCTCCTGCTATCTAGGGTATTTCTTAGATAGAAGGTCTTTGCACATCACCATCAATATGTCAATCCCATCATTGTCAAACCTTAGTCAGGTGTTCTCCTTCTGGGTCAGCCATGTCAAAGGCCCTCACCAGCAGATCTCACATTTTGAAATAATCTTAGTATTCTGCCTTTCAGTCCTCCTTAGTGGGAATAGATGATATTGATATCTGATAGTAGGTAGGTACCTACATAAACTGCTGAACTAATTATGGGATTTTTTCATTGTTACCCTTTTGACATCGGTTTTTATTATTTCACAAAGGAACACAGATAATGTGCCACATTGATATTATACATACATATAAATGGATATCTAGTGAGAAATGTATGAAATGCTTTCAGCAGTCACACACAGCTGATAAAATTAGTGTCCAGCTAAGCATCTTTTTTTTAAATTGTTTTCCTTTGTTTTTTTCGTTACTTTTTATAGTTCATCCTGTTATTAAAAATAGTATTCAAGCTTAATAATAACTGAAAAAGCGAGTTTAGCTTTATTTTCAAACGCTTTTTTTTGCTAGAAAGATTAAACTAAAATATTGTATGCAGTCCACCACCCTATTATCCTGATAACAAAAAAATTTTTTGACATATTATTTGCAACAGTTTCAGAACAGAACAAAACCTGGCCTCTCACATGGCAGCGCACCTTACGTCAGGACAGTCATACACCTGCAAGATCTGTAGCCGATCCTATAACACACGGAGCAACCTGAAGACCCATAGTATTACCCACAGCAATGAAAGACCATAT
Source organism: Agonopterix arenella (assembly GCA_927399405.1). Classification (NCBI taxonomy): domain Eukaryota; kingdom Metazoa; phylum Arthropoda; class Insecta; order Lepidoptera; family Depressariidae; genus Agonopterix; species Agonopterix arenella. The sequence continues at coordinate 13,808,615 of OV656691.1, read as the reverse complement.
CAGTGTCATATATGTAAAAAGAGCTTTAAACGAAACCAGGATCTCAAGGTTAGTATAATCACAGAGTAGGGTAGGCTCTCCAGGTGGACCGATCACCTGGTGAAGCCTGGAACCCGTTCAAAACTAGGCTTGCCACAGCAATTTAATTCAATCAATAAAATCAGCCCACATCAACCCATTGCTGGGCAGAGGCCTCCCTTTTATTGCGCCATTCTTCAAGGTGCTGTGCTAATCTGATCCAATGTGAACCCGTCACTCTCACAATGTCATCAGACCAACGTACTGGTGGTCTGCCTACTGACCTCCGTCCCTCTTGGCCACCACTCTGATATTGCCTTCGTCCACCGGCCGTCTTCCCGTCTAGCCAAGTGGAACCAATTTGATTAATGAATATTTATTGTAATTTCCAGTTCCACATCAACCAGCACACCGGAGCAAAACCTTACAAATGTCCATTCTGTGACAAATGTTTCGCCAGTTCTGGTAACTGTTACTCGCACAGAAGTCGCATGCACCCCGGCCGCCGCGTCGAAGGGAAGATAAGACGCCGGCCGGTGGCGCGGGAGAACCAAGTTCTGCCGCGCGCCGCACCTAAGACAACACTAACACCTGTGAAAGGAATATTCAAATACCAGTGCCAACTCTGCGACCATAGCTTCATGAGAAGAGATAATTTTACGGTAATTTGCCATTTTATACTACACTAGAGTTCGACTTCGACCGCATAGGTTCCCGTCATTTTAGCGAGATAAATGATATATCAAATATTGAGTCTATACATTCGCTTTCAAACACAAAAAGTTTCATCAAAATTGGTTCAGTAGTTTTCGTGTGTTGCGTGAACAAACAAACAGACAAAACGGGAGTTATACTAACTATTATTGTATAGGTAGTTTACTAGAGTGCAAACTTATGATAAGCCTACTAACTAGTTAGTTAATATAAATATTGTGTTAGTCATGCTATAACAAGATTAGATGCATGCATGCCCTTATCTAGTCTTATGTTAGTTGGAACTAAAGATTGAAAATGCGTTGTAGTCAGAGATATTCTGAAACCTCAGAATATCCACGTTTCACTAATATAAATATTGTGTTAGTCATGCTATAACAAGATTAGATGCATGCATGCCCTTATCTAGTCTTATGTTAGTTGGAACTAAAGATTGAAAATGCGTTGTAGTCAGAGATATTCTGAAACCTCAGAATATCCACGTTTCACTAGTAGTACTGAAAGGTGAAGGAAAGTCCAGTGGGACGGGGAGTGAGCCTGTCGCCATTTATAATAGACAGTGGGTACAATACATGCATTGAAGCATGCAGGTTTCCTCACGATATTCACCGAATAGCCAGTTGTGTTACAAACCGTACATAAATCCCAAAAAACTCATGCACGGTGGTCATGGTTACTCGCCACTGGTAAAATTAATAATTGCTATTTATTTTCAGTACCACATGTATCAACACACTGGTGAGAAGCCGTTTCAGTGTTCATTCTGCACTGAAAAGTTCGTGACACGAAGAGGCCTGCTCATTCATCACGACAAAGAACATTCCACAAAAGGCCGACCACTTGCACTGATCTCCAAAAACGTTTTATTGAAGTAACTTTACTATAGTGAACAATTTATCCTTAACTTCAACTCATAACAAACCTGTGAGCAATATCTTAGTTCAATCAGCTTTCGTTTTGGGATAGCCTGTCACAGAAGACAACGCGACAAAACGAGAAGGCCTCAAGCGCTCATTTTCAGAATTAAAGATAGAGAGAAAACGAAGATTGACGAGCGGAATTATTTTCCAGGTCGTACTGTACCTATTTTTCCAGGCAAAGGAATGAATTCCATTCAGCGTAGTTTTTAAATTTTCAGTATTTTTCAAATAACTCAATAGAAATATGTATAGAAAAATCTGATAATTTTTTGTACCTATATGTTGAATCAGATAATCTCCAAATGATTTTCTAATTTTGGTACCTTTCAAATAGAAAGTAATGTTTGTCCATTCATAAAACATTCCAGTAGTCGAGAATACTAGCACAGTAACGCGTACCTAATCCAAAGAAGGGAATCCAAATATTATAAATTGTTTTGAGATTTTCAAGTTGAGGTAAAATAAAACTGATCTGTCCACTTTATATGAAATACCTACTCTATATAAGTTTTCCACATTGAGTTTACCCTATTTGTTGTGAAAATAAAACAAAATGTGTAAATTATATTGGGCGATTTTAATTTTATCAATAAAGTCATCAATTTTGACCATATATTATATGTGCGGTACTTATGAGTTCTTTATCCGTGCTTGGTGCACTAAATAAGTAGGCATCAACTAAATAGCATCGTTGGCGATTTCACATAAACATCACAAAATTTAATATTTCTCGGTCAAGAAAACCTACAATAAATAAAAAATGCAGCATAAGCGTAAAACGTGAAAATAGTTTGTTCAGAATCGAGAGTAGAATCGATTTATCTAGATTACATAGGTAACCTTTTTTTCAATACTGAACTCGATGTCAACCTACCATAAGGGTACACTTACCCTACTTATTACCAAAACGTGATCCTTAAAATGTATTCATGCACCCTACTTTAGTCCTTTCATTAATTGCTGAGATAATAACAAATCATTTTGAAAATGAGAATAACTTTGAATTTTTACAAAATCATGAGAAAATCATAAAGTTGTTTTTAAAAACTCTTTTGTTAGGTATAAACTGGGTATAAATCAGTTGGGGTAGTGTGAGGTTTTGTTCTTATATTTATTAAGCTTGCTATAAAAGCCTAAAAGTTATTTATACAATATTTTTTATAGCAACCTATACTATAAGAAATTTGCAAAAATCTTTTCAAAAGACCATCCACGCTAAATTCTATCAGCCTGATCAAGCGTTTAGCCGAGTCATTTTACGGAGTTTTGTTAGGGGAGGTGGGAAGTAATAATTAATTGGACTTTTAAAGTGAAAGCGGCACCATTTAGTGACAGAAATCTGAAACATATTAAAAATAAATTCGCTACGCAACATATAAATCAAAATTGTGAGTCGCAGAAGTCTTTTAAATTAATAATATTAATACCAATGCACTCATTTGAATTAAATTTTACAATATACATTATTTTTGAGCAATAAGATTTTTATTAGAAAATACAAATGTATTTTTCAAAACCTTCCAAGTAGACAAAAATATTTACACCATGTTTGAAGTATGTATAATGGTAATGTCTTAAATATGTGCAAAAAAATTATCATCAGGTTTTTTTATAACAAGATAATAGCTAAATTTTAAATTTGGAACTATTGCTGACGGGATTTTTTTTTAAATTTTGGTACATTTCTAAGCTCAAATTGACCGTAAAATGACTGGGCTGGACTGGTTTGTAACTTTGTATTTTTTTTTTTAATTTCGCCTAGTTTGTTTTGGTAAAGTTATTCAGTATCATGAAGTAAAAACAAAGTCCATCTCTAAAAAATTTAATGTAACTAATGCAACTGTCTAGGAACACGAGCCAAGTTTTGTGGTCTACACCATAGAGAAATTAAGGTCTACACTCACACCCTGTGACTGTAGGTATGCAGTGTAAAACTGTAGGATGATATTAATAATGTATTGGATAACTGCAGGTACCTTACCTACGTAATAAAAATAATATATAAAAAACCCGTGGGGATTGCTAATTTTAAAAACGAACAATCCCCACGGGTTTTTGGAAAAAAAAAACTATCAACTTCTGTGCGGAACGGAATATCCCACTCATACAGTGGGCTCGATACTAGGTCGATAAGGTAGGCAGTTTTGTATGGGAACAGCAGATTTTTTTTTCGCAATTTCGATGTCAGTCCTATAGGAGAAAGTTATTTACTCTTTGGTCTGATATTCATCACAGCCTAACAGTGGCTGTACTTTATTAAGGGTTGATTGTACATATCAACTGATACTGAACATGATCCTGAACAACTTTCCATAAGAAACCTTTATGAAAGAAAAATGGGCAGTTTTGTATGAACCCTGGGCCCAGCACTGTAGCACTTTCTTACCTACTTTAAATTAAAGACCTGTATAATACTAACATTTTATTATTTGGCAGCATAACTGTAACGCGTTAAATAAAAAAGTTACAGCCGTTTAAAAATTCATTCAATTACCTATATGAATGCTTACATTTTTTTACCTAATAATGTCCATACAGTAGAAAAAGAGTATGGTACTGTGGGAGCTTGCCAAAACCAAACATAAACCGTCCAACACCCACCAGGCAACACCCACCACCCAACGCCCACCAGGCAACACCCACCAACCAACATCCACCACCCAACACACCACCCAACGCCCACCACCCACCAGGCAACACCAACTAGCTAGCTAGCTCCTAGAGTACCATACTCTTTTTTTCTACTGTATGGGCATTATTAGGTCAAAAATATAAATAAATAAATAAATTTTTATTCGGGAAACCAACAGTCAAATTTCAAACGAATGGTTACAAACTATGAACATAGAATAGACCAATTACAGGAATCCGCTAATGGTAATTTAAAATTAAATGAAAAAGTGCTTGCAAAGCTTATACAATAATAGCTACCTATCAGAAGGTAGGTAGGCTAAAATAACAATAAATGATAAGAAGAAGGTATATTGCGAGGCAAAGACTCAATCTAAAGAGCTTTACCAGTTATGCCCTTCTTAAACTGTGCCAAAGATAAACAAAATGGATCCAAATCGTATTTAAGGTTGTATAATACGGTAGCTCTATACATATATTCATTTTGCGTATAATTAGTGTATACAGCGGGTTGAGCGAAGAGAGCCTTTCTTCTCAGATTTCTGTTACATACAAAGTAATTTATGCCATTTACTAAGTCAGGACAGTCCAGATGGTTTCTTATTATCTTATACAATAAGGATTGATCAGCCAGTTCACGTCTAAAAGTAAGTGAATGCATATTATAATGAGATAAGGCATCACTGTATGTGTCCGGCTTAGTAAATGATCTGTAATTTAAATATTTAAGAAATCTTTTTTGAACATTTTCAATTTGAGTCAAGTATATAAGCATTCATATGGGTAATTAATTGAATTTTTAAACTGCTTTAACTTTTTTATTTAACACGTTAAAGTTATGCTGGCGTATAAAACGTTGGTATTATTCAGGCCTTTAATTTAAAGTAGATAAAAAAGTGCTACAGTGCTGGGCCCATTCTGCCCCTTGTTCTTTGCAAAAAAGTTTTTGGACAATCTATACTAAATGCAAAGTATGAAATGTTTCCTTTGGACAAGTTGTTCAGTATCCTGAACACAATCATCCATTACAGTAATGCAACTGTCAACCCTGACACGGTGTAACCTCCTGCTGTGGGGGTAAGTAAGGGTGTATGAGCGTTAATCTGCCACGCGTGCCCAATGCGGATTGTTAGACTTAACATATGTCGTCATTATTTGACTAGTATAGCCTAATAAATTTATACATTTTACCTTGCTAAAGGTCCGGTATCCACCATTTTTTATATTTTATACGAGTAATATAGCTTATTAAAAATCCAAGTTTTCGACTCTGGGTGCTGCCGCGGGCTCTGCCATGTCTAAAAAACAACGAAAATTTCGTGTTTTTCCAGTTTTCCACAAATACAACATAAACTTTGGGTTTTAGAACAAAGCGGTTTTCTAGGAGAATAAACAAGACTAAACTAAATGCTCTACAATTTGATTTTTGAATTATCTTTATATATTGTATAGTTACAGAGATACGACACTTCAAAATAAGGGTAGATAGGACTAATTCCTAACATTCAAAAAACCCTCTAGAGCCCTGCTTTTCTGCACCTACAGGCATAGCCTAAACCTTTTTTTGCAGCCAGATAGAATTGATTCTGCAGCTGCTACCTCATGGTTATCAGTGGAGAGATATCGCATTGACTGCGTATCTAAATCCATTCAGTATGGTCTTTATATCAATATCCCTAACCCTTTCTGTACTTGATCTAGAAATAAACATTCTAACGGGTTCTTACCGCGTTTTGTTATATTTGAGTTCCTTTCTGTACTTGGTTATAAGATCTTTGTTTTTGTATGTACCTAGGGATAATCTCTGGAAATGCAAAACCGATTCTTAAAATTATTTCACTGATAGAAAGAAAGCTACACTATCCCTGATTATCGTAGACTACATTTTATTTTATAAACAATTAATTTTCCGTTCGACTTATATACCAATTGACATTTTTTCAACATTTGCTGAATATTTACAAGTGTCACATCTTATGATTCAAAAAACGTATTGTAGCTCGTTAATTCTAGTTAATAGTACTTCTTCTAAACACCTTTACAGTGAAACCTAAAGTTTAGAACTCATTTAATCAAAAAAATTAAAATAAATCGAAATTTTATCGAATTAGGTGGAATTAGTCATACCTTTCCAGACTTTGAGGTGTTGTATCTTGGTCACTATTCAGTATATAAAGATGATTCAATTAACTAATTGTAGCGCATTTAGTTTTGTTTATACCTTTAGTAGACCAGTTTGCTCTAAAACCTAGGTAACGTTTAAGTTTTATTTAGTGAAAACTGAAAAGGTCGCAACAATTTCGTTGTTTTATGGTCACAACAGCGGCCGCAGCAGCACCCAAAGGTCGAAAACCTGTATAACATTTCCAAAAATCACGGATACTCGACCGTTTGTAAGGTAGGGTATCATTTTTCCTACAGATTTACTGAACTACTAGACGAAAACGAGAAAAATAAGTAAGTACCTAATTCAGAGAATATTAGTTTTACCTACTCTGCTCTGTGGGCTAGAAATGAGTTATTCTTTTTACGTAAAATTATTGATAAAGTGTAAAAACCAAGATATTATTATACCAACCCATCTTACGAGAAAAGATAAACTAGAATGAATCAGCTTCTTATCGCACAGAGCAAGTCGACAAAGGGAATTTTTGGGGGAAATTCGGAACACTATCTCGGCATGAATGACGGCGCCGCCGCCGGCGTGGCCTGCCCCCGCCAGCCAGAGTCTGGCCCGCCAGAGACGAGGCAAAAATCTATTTCGTTCTGGATAATACCTCATCATCATCTTATTTAAGAGCTACGCTCTTGTCGGTGGAGTTTTCGCCAATCCTGTCTCCTTTCCGCTGGTCTCTTGATACGATACGACATCAACCTTTTCCTTCAAACTTTCACTATGGAGCCTACCTCAGGAAACGTGAAAAAAAATCTGCCGCCCCATACAAAACTGCTGTACCTACCTGACTAAAATGTATGGGACAGCTGATTTTTTTTTGTATATACATACTTGAGAGCTATATTGACATGAATGGAGATAGGAAGTACTACCTATGCTATGGTCGTCACGCTGTGCTCAAAGAAAAGAGACCACGCTAATAACGAGAGATCGCGTTGTGCAGTGCAAAAATAAAATAATATGCTGCTTGCTATCTTATTATCGTGTGGGCAGTAAAGTAAGCCCTACGTCAGAGTTTTTCAAACCGCCTTACGGCCACTGACGTGTTTTTTACTTTTTAGTATAACGACTACTACCAGACTACCACCAGAGATAGTAGCCGGGACCAACGGCTTAACGTGCCATCCGAAGCACGGCATCATCTTTCTTTTTCAGACAATCAGGTGATTCAGCCTCCAATGTCCTAACCAACTGGAGAAAAACGCGCAGTGACACTTACTAGGTGTTCCCCGTGGGAATCGAACCCACGGCTTCCAGGTCAGGTGCCCAATGCTCTTAACCATTAGACCACGGAGGCAATAATGCCATTTCCAGTCACTCCATTAGATTAAATACAAATATAAATAAACAGGGAAACACGTAGACAGAATACTCCCTCTACGGGGAAACATGAAAAGATTCGTCGTCAATGGCTGCATCAGATTCAGACATTTTTTTTTCTAGAACAAAGATTCGTCGTCAATGGCTGCTTCAGACATGTTATTTTTTTCGTTCTAGTTTTTTTACTTGGCGTAATTTAATGTTAATCCCTGCCTTGCCTAATCCCTTCGGAGCATTTCGGAATCGGAGCCAAAGACTAGTTAGAGATGTTCGGAGCCATGTCACGGCAACGCCGTCTATCGAGTCATGTCGAACCAAGTTTTTAACTACCCACCTACTTATTGCCCGTATCAACATTTTCCCAATTTATCTGAGCATTTTCCACACCTCATTGCTCTGTTCTCCACAAAATTCCCCATCAGTCAGTATGGAATCCCCCACAGAGAAATGAGGGATTTACCAAAAGCAAAAAAAATAAAAAAGTTAGTTCCTAATTTCTCGATAGATTGCGTTGATCAGAGAGGGGTCCAATAGGTATGCATTATATTAATTAATATTAATAGTAAAAATACACAGTACAAACCCTTTCCTATTGTTGTTGGTTTATTATTTAGCAATCTCGGTGTTATTGTCTGTCAACAACGAATCGAGTATCGGACGTGGCTGTATGGGCTACGTATCCGTTTTGAATATACGAACAATAAACGAGAAACAATAACAAACTACAAAAACCTAACAGTAAATGAGAATTTCAATAAAAATAAACCGGAAATATTTAAATCGTACGTCAGATTAAAAAAATTTCGCTCTGTAGCAAAGCAATGAGGGATTTTCCAGAAGAAAAAAAAAGTTAGTTCCTAATTTCTCAATAGATGCCGTTGATCAGAGTGGGGTCCAATAGGTATGAGCAAATATATTAATTAATATTAATAATAATAAAAAAACACAGTACAAATTATTAACAATCTGGGTGTTATTGACGTAATGGTTGGTTGGTAATGGTTGGTGTAATGATTGCCACGCCGGACTGTCAAACCAGGGTCCTGGGTTCGAGTCCCGGTTCGGTCATGGTTGTTATATGTTTGTGCCGTTGTTGAATGGTTCCCATAACAAAAAGCCTAAGGCTTACTTGGGATCATTACAAAGTATGTGCCTGTGAGCGTTATTTATTATTTATTTATTGTCTGTCAAAAACGAATAAAGTATCAGTCTTTGCTGTATGGGTTTCGTATCCATTTTGAATGTACGAACAATACTTAAATTGGTCACTTCACTTTTCAATATAAAGAATATTGAAATGAGGAATTTTCCAAAAGCAAAAAAAAAATAAAAAGTTCGTTCCTAATTTTTCTTCTGGAAAATACCTCATTACACGCTCCCGAATCCCCCGAGTCCCAAGAATCCCCCGCATTTTATTGACAAGGATGGACGAATGGACGAAGCATTGATTGTCTACGATGGCCAGTTTAAATTGACACAGTAATTAGGTGCTGGTGTGTTGGCACGCTACTGGATCCGTCTATACAGTTTTCAATCCAGTCAAGCGTTCAGCCGCCGCCGTAATATGGCAGCGTGATACAACGCTATTGTCGCGCCTTCGCTCTCGTTCTATTTGCACACAAACAACGAGATAAAAGGCGTGATATAGTTGTACCTGCTGTTTGTGACTAGATTATTTGTGTGACAATGTCCAAGATATTTATTTATTTTATCACGCGCAACATGCTAGATAGGCATGTTCCCAGCGGTGGCGCTAGATTGCTGTCGTCATCGGTGACCCTCCCTCCCTCAATCCCACCCACCCCGTATTCTGTTAAGGGCAAAATGGGCAAGTGCTAAGGGCGGCTTGCTTGGCCGTACGCAAGGGAAGGATGGCCCAATGAAATTAAATAGCTAGAGGCACGACAGAGCGGACGCATAGCCTAATATACCACATAAGATAAGATAAATATTCTTTAATAACCAAGACTTGACACCGTTTTTATTCTTGAAGTGAAATTTCGAGCTCCCTTCAGCCTTTGAATAGTGTTTTAAGCATAGATTAGCTACTGGAACTCGTACAACACAAGTTATGATTCTTGGAGCGCGCTCGCTTCACTCGACCCGTTGAATGGTGTTATAAACAATGTGCCTTTTACTTCCGCTCTACCTTAAACTGTCTATGCCTTACCTTACATTCAGTTCTAGCTATGGCCCTGGTGCCTCTTGTTCATACAGGATTAAGAGGGCTCAGTAGGATGCTGGTAGCATGCCACGTACGAGTACGACAAAACGAGAAAACCGTCATGACCGCTCATTTATGGCATGAGTAAAGAGACAGAGGCACACCTAGATTTTTCTCGTTTTGTCGGGGTCGGCAATATTCGCAATAGTCGGCATGCTAATAGACTAATCCTACTGAAACAGTGACTGTCCTCATATTCGATATGTAAGGCCGGTTTTAAAACAATTAAACCAATCCGTTTAAAACGAAAAAAAATAATCAATACAAAATCTAAATCGCGCTATCATTGCGTTTCAAAAATTTCTCATAGGTAATATAAACAGATTAATAACTCTTTTTATTATTCTACTTAAACAATGGCTACGGAACCCTGTCATGGGCAAGTCCGACACACTAAAGGCAGTTTAGACGATGATGATAATGTTGCGGCGCCAATTTTTTCGCATTAAAAAAAAGCACGGCACGCGGTCGTTTACACGGTGCTAATTTTTTGCGCCAATTTTTTTGCATGCGAATGGATTTGCTTGAGAAAACTGTGCCAGCGATTAGCACGACGTGTTTACACGAGTCGAAAAATTGGCGCGGGGGATGCGAGGGACGCGGGCGGAGGTCACTAGCACCGAAAAATATATGGTCCTTTTTTTGAGGTGCCGCAGAATTCGCATCGCAAAATTGTCATCGTATATTCCCGCCTTAATAGCCGGTTTTTCCTTTTTAGTGGCATGCGAGGCCAGTAGGCCTGTTTACACTACTCGTACTTGACAGTTGTGTAAGTTGACACGACTCGCTAAGTACTTGACCAATGTAACCGGGGCTTTATAATATTTTTCTGTCAAGGATTTTCAGAAACCGTGACTGTGTATTTTCAGTGTCGTTCTATAAACAGGAAAACAAAAAATATAAATCAATTAATAAGAAAAGAAATCAAGTGTTGTCCTTCAAAATGACCTCTGCAGCTCTGTTCAGAAATTAGTCGATAGGAAAATAAATGCGCATGCGTAGATTTTCTCTTCTGTCAAATAGTGTTTGGCGCGCTGATAAGCACTTCGTATATATATCACGATGAAATTTATTCCTTTTACTTTTAGTCTTACGGTAGATATCATACATTCCTCACGTATTCAACTACGTCTGTCTCTTGTTATCAATAATGTCTAACAACGAACTAGTAAACACAAGAAAAATGGCTCGCCAAAATGGTATTGTGCAACCTTTGTTAACAGGTGAGTAAAGTTATAATAATAACTTAATTTGGAGCGAATTTCAAAATACCTGTGTCGACGTCAAATTGATTATCATTCTTTTAGACTTTGGAACTTTAGTAACTAATATTCAGTTACTTGTTTATTTATGTACTTTTAGATATACTTGCCTCTAGGTTATTTGCCAGTGTAATAGAGAATTAAGATGACACTGTGACCTATAAGTACTGTTATTAATTATAATAGTTTATGATTCGGTTTAACTTACATACATACATAAACTCAAGACCGTAATCCCTTTCGGGGTGATCAGAAATGTTTCTACAACTACTAACTTTAAAACTAATCTAGTTGTAGCAATGCTCACATGCAGCAAATTGTAATAATTATAAACAAAAACTGCTGTCTGTGAAGCTTCAAAATTGTTTTGTACTTATTAAATAATATGAACATTTAATGAAACCCCAAATTGTTAAATAATTTTAATTTTTCTTATTTACATCTAGGTATTTCTCAAATATTTAAAATATTAACAGCAACTTTAAAGAAAATAGGAAAAATTAAATACAGTAATACCTCAGTTGTAACCTATATACACATATAATACAAATATATAATAAATTTACTTATGAGCGGCAGGATGTGCCACCTTGGATGTTATTTATCTACCATCTAGCTGTAATAAATAAGATTTTCCCTGGAATGCATCTCTCGAGTAAAGCGGAGTATTACCATATCCTAAAACTAACAAACTAGGAAATGGTGCAACAAGCACATATCCAGACATTTAGTTCGGACAAAAATAATGAAAAAGAATTTAATGAACCCACTTATCAGTACAACGACTTTAGGAGGAAAAGTCCCTACCTATCCACCGCTCTAGAAACGTGCTTGTGGTGCCGGGTCCTTGTAGGATACCCAAGACGCACCCAAGATGCTAGCGGCATTTCCTCAATGAATGACTAAAATCTCCTGTTGAGTTTGTAGCGCCAGCCTCTGGGACCCTGTGTCGAGCGGTGTAAATCTGTGAGGCAATTATTATTATTATTATATATGATACACTAGCAGCTCAAAGCTGATGCGTGTATATCACTGCACTTGTTTAGTTTTTTAAATATTTGTCCAGTCTATTTTTGAAAGAGTTCACTGAAGGCGCACTTATTACAGTCTCAGGCAGTTTGTTCCACTCGCAAACTATACGGTTGGGCAAAAAATAAATAACTATTTTAAAATAAATTAATTACCAAATTATGTTAATAATCTTTTTCCATTATATTCATGGAAAAGAAACATATAAATATGTTTTTACGAATATTTTAAACATATATTTTAGACATATATTATAAAGTGACAAAAAGAATGAAAACAAAATACCTAAAACACGTCGAATACAAGAGGATGAAAGTGGAGGCCTTTGCCCAGCAGTGGGATGAAGTGGGCTAGTAAAAAAAAATTAATTACAGTTTTAAAATTTATTAAATGAATAGATAATCCATTTGATACAAATGCAGCATTAGAAAATACTTTTAAAAAAAATTATCTTATTGGAGATAAAGCGATTATATTATCTAGCAATGTTTTCTGCTTAAAATTTTTGATTATGATAAATTTTCAAGGTTTCATGGTGTATCATTTTTAGTGATAATAATAATTAAACATTGCGGGGGTTGGCTATGTCCACCAGTGGATGTGTTGTTTTGTTTGTTGGAAAAGATTTTCAGATTTAGGGCCTATTTCACCACTTTTTGGATAAGTTCTTGTTAGCTTATCTGACAGCTCATTTGACGTATTCTTAATACAAAATATTTCAAATCAGCTGTCGGATAAGCTAACAAGAACTTATTCAGAAGTGGTGAAACAGGCCCTTAGAATAGTTAGCATAATTGAGTTAGCAAGTAGGTAGTAAATCATCAGCATCTTCATTAGGCAAAAAACCTTTGTACAGTTTTCATTATTAGATTATTATAATTGGTCCACTGCAGGGCAAAGGCCTACCTAGGTGCATAGTTTTGATACAATATAATTAAAGAAAGAAAGAAGAAAGAATTTTTTTATTTTGATCTCCTATACACATAGAAATCAATCAATCAATTCTTTAAATTTTTTCCAGATCTTTACCAAATAACAATGGCATATGCGTATTGGAAGGCGGGCAAAGTAGAGGATGTGGCTGTATTTGATTTATTTTTCCGTAACAATCCATTCCAAGGAGAGTTTACTATATTTGCTGGACTAGAGGAGTGTCTTAAGTTTCTGGAAAACTTTCATTACTCTGATAGTGGTAAGATTATTTTAAATATAAATTTTGTTACGTCCGGTTATCGAAACAGCCTCAATATGTAATTTTCAAATTTGTATGTCTCAAAATACATAATCTTCACAATAATTTTTTTTAAATCTGCTGTTCCATACAAAACTGGAATCCTACTCGAGCTTGATGTATTTTGTTTTCGCCATTTCAATTTTGGACCCATAGAGAAATTTGTTTAGTTCAAGTTGAGAATGTTGTTGCATATATTTTTTTTTTTACTTATATTTAATGGACTCTTGCTTGTGCGTTAGCACTGCATTTCCGCCAGTGTCACGTGTTTATGGGAGAATCTATCCCAATCTCAGGGATTGTTTTTGGTCAAGAACAAGAAGAGATTGAGGATTACGGAGCCTCGTGGCAGGCAAAAACGCGACGCGCGAAATCCACGCGAGACGTGTGCTCGGGTCAGAACCTGCAACGTGACACCGTTGTTGCATATTCTCAAGAGTATATTCCGAGGGGGTAGTCAGAAATATTCTGAAACCTTAGAACATCCACATTTCACTAGTAGTACCAATTCTCTGACGAAATTTGGACTAAAATGATAATAAAACACAGGAAAATGTTGTTCTTATCACTACAAGTTATCATCTTGTATAATATTTTTCTTGGGTGCCCTGGGATTTCCAAGTAAAAAAAAATATATTAGATAATACAAGACTCATCTTTCCTGTTATCAAATTATTATAGTTCACAAGCTTGACCTGCCTATTTATAATTTTTTGTTTATGCTCCTTTTTTCCCTTAATTGCATTTTCTAAAATAATTTGTGTATTTCAGATATTGAATATTTAATGCAGACTTTGCCTGATAATGTTGAGCCAGAGTTCTTTGCCTTTTTAAAAGACTTGACTTGCAAGGATGTACGATTGAGCGCCATAGAAGAAGGCTCTGTTGCATTCCCTAGGTAAGTTATTAAATGAAATACCTAGGTACAGTAGTACCAGGTTTATAAGTCTCACCAATGTAACAGTTCTCAAATTTTAATAGCATGCAAAATTATACTAACCAATCAAGATGTGCCACCACTGCGGGATCGAAATCCCTTGCCGCGATTGGCTAATTGTTTTCACGCCCATTTCGCTGCTATCTGACTTTGCACCCTTGGACCTAAATGACGGGTTTTAACGGGGACTCGGGTCTGCTCTGCGCAAACGAAGATTGACGAGGGGAATTATCTTCCTGGTCGTACTGTACAAATGTAAAAGTAAAATAGCAACAGTACATTTGAATGCAAACGTTAGGTAAATAATATAATAATTGGGTAATAATTTGGCGAATCTAAAAACTGGATCGTGATTTATAAGTGAAATTTAATTCTCCATAGTTGCAATTACCCCGGGAGACCATATGCTTTTACAAGTATATGGTATTGTGAAGGTTTAGTAGTTTAAAACTTTAAACAATAAACCCTTTTTTTAGTTTCTGACATTATAATTTAAGTCATTAACTTAACTATAATTCATTAATCTTAATAATTATATGATCATAATATATTAATCTTGAATTGAATTGGATATGACCTCATCGTACATTCAATATTAGTCATTAACAACATAGATTCATTATTGAAATAATAATTAAATAATACTTTGTTTTCAATTAATCAAATATTCTTTTCTTTTTTATTCTTTCTTTATTTTTTTGTTTATTTTTTTTTTGTTTTGTTTGTTACCATTGAACTTGACAACTTTATATAGCGTTTTTACCCAGTTGGTTAGGACATTGCAGGCTGGAATCACCTGATTGTCTGAAAAGAAAAATGATTCCGTGCTTCGGATGGCACGTTAAGCCGTTGGTCCCGGCTACTAACTCTGGTGGTAGTAGTCGTTACATAAAAACCACCTTAGAGGCCGTAAGGCGGTCTGAAAAAACTCATGACAACTTTATATAAACTTGTTTTAGGGTACCGCTTCTGAGGCTGGAAGGTCCTCTTATAATCACACAATTGTTGGAAACAACTTTATTGACATTGGTCAACTTTGCAAGGTAAGAAATTAAATAATAGGTACTTAGATTTAATTGTGTAATTTTAACAAAATAGGTCTTTAGGTTATCAGTCAGTACTTTAATGGATGATGGGTCGACTTTTCATACAAACGTTCGATTAGCTGATTGCATTTAATATGGAAAGTAAAAAATTTTTTTTTGCGTATTTCCAATAGGAAAATTGTTCAGTACCATGGGTACAATTACGTCTTAAAGTAATGCAACTGTTTACCCTAACACCCTGTAGGAAGTGTTGCCGAACTACCGATATCTAGTTTTACAATCGATAATTTTCATATAAAAAGCCATGCCATCGATAGCTCGAAACGAGGCATTACTTTTGAGAGAGTGCAATACTATCGATATTATCGAATTTCGATGTCTTGCTATCATCGGCTACACAGGGTGTTACAAAAATACAAATAAACATATAAGGGGGTGGTTAAGCCCATCAGACTGAACAACTTTCACTATGGGACCAATATCGAAATCGCGAAAAAAAAACGGATATCCATCATCATCATCATATCAGCCGATAGACGTCCACTGCTGGACATAGGCCTCCCTCAAAATAAGGAGAATTGCCATAATCGCCATGATGCGATGCGTTTGCGATGTTCCATACTAAACTACAGATCTACTCGAGCTAAATGTATGGGACAAAAGATTTTTTTTTCGCGAGATCGATGTTGGTCCCATAGTGAAAGTTGTTCAGTTTGTTGGTCTAAACTAAAGTTGGTGGTTAAAAGTTTTCAATTTTTATTTTACTTCTGTAACACCCAGTATAGAAAATCGATATCCGGGTGACATCTATTAAAATAATATATCCCCACCCGTATAATATAACATAAATGGAAAATGCATTACTTATCTAAACTATTATAAAACTGTAGCAGAAAGTTTGTCTGTACATTGAAGATATTAACAAAAAAAATGTTACGATATGGTTTTTAGGATTTATTCCTTTTTCGCCGGATTCCTTATTGGACGGATTCCGTTTTGGACAGATTCTTGTTTGGACGGATTCCTTTTTCACCAGAAATGTATACATATCAATTAATTAAAATGTGCTGTCAGTTAGGCGAAGAAAAAGATTTTAACATAAGTAAAGAGAATCTTATCCTTTGAAGAGATTTCGCTCTGGCCATTTATAATAATAGGTATAAATAATTATCTTAGAAAACAAAATAAGTGTCACTTTCGATTGCCACTTGATTTGAATGTAAATATTGAAGATTTCAGAAATCATTTCATAATTTTATCAAAATATTGGATATTACTAACAAAGACAAGAGTGAAGACATTGTCTTTATAAATAGTAAAAGAGGTATCAACAATATTCGATAAATTGAAAGCCAATCAGGACTACAATGTGACATTCTTGTTTTTTGGAAATGTTGTTTAATTGTTTAGAAATAAAAAAAATACGATTGAGGGCAGCATAATAGGCTCGGCAGGCTCCTAAGTAATAATTTTTAATGCAGTCGGTTTCTCTTCTTAATTGTTTAAATTACATAGGCAAACCCGGACGTAATACATAGTTAAATTTGACATTCCGGTGAACGAGGAATCTGTCCAAACAAGAATCTGTCCAAAACGGAATCCGTCCAATAAGGAATCCGGCGAAAAAGGACTAAATCGTTTTTAGGTATACCTGATTCACTATCACCAATTTTTGGATTTTTTGTCTGTCTGTTTGTATGTTTGTTTGTTTGAACGAGCATCACGCAAAAACTACTGAACCGATTTTGATGAAACTTTTTTGCTTGATAGCTAATGATCTGACTTAAAATCTGGTATATAATTTGTGCGGACAAAGTCGCGGTTTAACTCTATAACACATAAACTTCTCTAAATGACGGTAAAATTCTCATCAAAATCTATTGCGTAGTTTAAAAAAACTAAGCGCACAAATAGATAGACAGAAATAGCGACTTCGTTTTACACTATTTAGACAAGCACGTGCCTAGAGGGTGGAATAGTTGGGATTTATCCCTCCACGAAACAAAGCCAATAAAAAAAAATAAAAATCTGCTGAATACATCTGAGTCTAGTAGCTAACTGCAGTTTTGTATGAAACAGCAGATTTTTTTTCTCGATGTTGGCTCCATAATGATCAGTTTAATGCTTGTTTAATGGTCTGAAGCACCCTGTTCAATATTTAATGCATTTAATTTTACAACACGTATTCTGTACAGGGTGTTATGGTAAACAGTTGCATTACTTTAATGAGTACCGATTAAACTGAACCACTTTCCCTAAGAAACCAATAAGAAAAAAGCAAAAATAATTGTTGACTTTATACAATCAACGGATTGAATATTTGTATAAAAAATGGAAATTATTTATTGCGAAATTCTCTTTGTTCCTTTTGGAAAGATGTTCAGTATCTTGAGTACAATCACCCCTTATAATGATGCAATTGTTTACCCTAACACCCTGTATATTACTAGCTTTGTAGTAAAATAGTATAATGAATGATGTGTAGTAAACAATACTGTCTGACAAAACTATTTATTATTCGATTCAACTATATTACAGTAATTATAGTACTCTGTAATATTTCCTACTAAAAAAAAGAATATATTTTAATGATATAATCCGTAATAATGATGATTCTATGTAGTCGTGCCTAGTTAGTTACATTGTTAGCTTGAATATTGTTGCTTGTTTTATCATAAAACTTCCCACAGTAGATAATGTTACTTCCATTAATTAAAAAAAGATACTTAGATTAAGGTGGTTTCAGTCTATACAAAAGTTTGACGCAGAATACGCGTAGACGGAATTAATAAAAGTAATATTTTATATATGGAAAAATAGTTTAGAAAATCTAGTTGCTGCGTAACAAATAACATTTGCATTTTATAATATAATTACAAAGATATAAAGCTTTTAAAATTTTGCATGAAAAATTTCAAAGCTTTATATCTTCTTAATTATTTTATACATTGTAAATTTTATTTGTAACGCGGTATCTAGATTTTCTAAACTATTTTTCCATATATACAAAGCTACTTATATTAATACCGTCTACGCGTATTGTGCGTCAAAGTTTTGTATAAAATTGACCCCTCTGCAACCACCTTAACGTGTAAAATAATCTGACATTGCTAATTTTACATATTTACAGCATAATTAATAATTATACAGGGTTAAGGGGATGATCAGATCAGCAACGAGAAAAACTTTTTCTGTGGGAATAACATTGAAACGGTGGAAAAACATTCAAATATTATTGATTTTTAAAAATGTTACAGCCATGTTGTGCTATTTCGAATCAAATTAAAGATCCCCACGTCCCCTTAAGACGCAACAGATTGAAAATTTCGTTCTCTGGGTAGTGGGCTCGGTGGCGAAATTGGATAACGCAGTTCCCGGTTTGGAAAAGTGCGGGTTTAAGTCCCGCCCGAGACAAATTTTTCAATCTTTAATTTGAGTGAATAAAATTAACTGTTCATTTGGGTCGAGTCGGTTTGCAGTTTTGTACGGACAGTATATTTTTGCGCATTTTCGGTGTTGGTTCTATAGAGAATGTTGTTCAGTTTGATGGTCTGATAGTAAACCGTCAGCATATTAAGAGGATATGTGAAAAAAATAGGATTCTTCACAGCGTCATATATCATGAAGTACTAACAGTAGGAGTATGATTTGCGGATATGTGTAAATTGAACATATAATTGAAGTTTTGATTAGAGCCAATACACGATTAAGACACATTTTCTCGATAGAAAAACAAGCCATAGTAGCGTCCGTCTTTATCGATAAAAGCTTAGAACTGCTAAACGGTGAATAACAGAAACACGAGACTTGATTAAAAAAAAGAGATTGATATTTTATAAAGTTTGATTAGAGCAGAATTGAACTTACATAAATAGTACAATCACAATTAAATAAAGTTTGTTTTACGCTTGCGTCGTTTGAGGCGCACGCGCTGCCCCATCTCTTTCTCTCGCATCAGGCAGTAATATAAGCTATCACACGCCCATTTCGCTTCAATTATTTTTCGACATAGGTCCTTAAGGACCCCATGTATAATTATTAATTACCTACTGTATTTTAATTGTACTTTGTATATTTTGTTTTGTTTAAAAGATGTGTGTTGTAGTTTCTGGCCGCATCTTCTCTCAACGGAACACCTTCCGACGCGGTGGTAGAGTAAAAAAATGACGTCAAAAAGCTATCTTTGTGATATTATTTTGAATAAAAAATTTTGATATGATTAATAGCAGTGCCCGCGACTACGTACGCGCACGGGCAGACTACTGACTTGAAATACTAATAATAATAACTTTTAAATAAAGCCTAAATGTTAATCCAAACGCTTCTTGCTTACGCTTCTGTGGAAACCCCATCTAAATCGGTTCAGTAGTTTTAAAGTGATGCGTGCACAAACAAAGAGACAAAAATTCAAAAAATTTCAATTTCAGTTCAGTTTCAATACATCTCATTACTTACCCTGAACGCCTCCGATTAATAATTTTGCAAGTATCTTCAATGTAAAGCTACGACTAGTTAAGTAGTAATTTTATTATATTACTAGAGTTGACCCGCGACTTTGTCCGCACAAATTATATACCAGATTTTAAGTAAGATCATTAGCTATCAAACAAAAAAGTTTTATCAAAATAGGTTCAGTAGTTTTTGCGTGATACTCGTTCAAACAAACAAACAAACACACAGACAAAAAATCTAAAAATTGGTTATATGGAATCAGGGACACCTAAAAACCATATCGTCACTTTTTTTTAACACGCTTATATTTTTCAATATCTTCAATGTACGCACGGCGACACATCAAGCTATACAAAACCAACATAAGCTGGCCGCGCGAAACGTTCTGCTACAGTTTTATAATAGTTTAGATTAACTAGCGACCCATTGCACCCGTGCAAAGCGCCCTGGCTTTGCTTTGCAATGCTGATATAAAAACCTTCCTCTTGAATCATTTTATCTATTAAAAAAAACCGCATCAAAATCCATTGCATAGTTAGATCTAAGCATACATAGGGACAAACAGACAGACAGCGGGAAGCGACTTTGTTTTATACTATGTAGTGATTAATGTCAGATTATTTTACACATTAATCTATCTCTATTTATCATATACGATGTTTAATTAGATCTCGTACAAGCTTATCAGTACCCACGGTCGACTAGCTGAATTAATTGCAGACTGTATCATGATAATGCAACAAACTACTTCTTGTTTACGCATGTCGGTCTGCTTGATAATGATAGATAACTTTGGTGTACCACCATTTATGAAAACGCGAAGAAAACCAGTAACGAAAATATACTGGTTGTGATGGTAGATAGTTGCATTAGGTACTTTAATGAGTTATTTTAATCATGTCTCAACAAATAAATATATTTTCATTTTCATGATAGTGATACTGAACAATGTTGTCTAAGGAATAAACGGGGAATTCGCAAAATAAAATTTCTGCTTATCATACAAGTTTCGTAAATGTTCGATTAGCTGATTGGATTTAGCATGGAAAGTCAATTTTTTTTTTTCTAATTTCCTGTATGTTTCTTAGGGAAATTTTTTCAGTATCATGGGTACAATCACCCCTTAAAGTAATGTAATTGTTGGGTATAAGTACACTAAAGTTACATATCCGAAAGTGTAATTATTTGACAGTTACGGTTTTATGTAAACCACTTAACCGATTCTGATAAAAATCAGCAGAGACCGTTGTGTGGTCATCGGCTTTTATAATAATTATTAAAAGCATTTTCTCAATTTATGTGAGAATTTTAAAATGAGTTTTTCCGTGAAATGAATATGTTTTAGAGCAAAAGTATGTTTAGTCAGTACTAGCGACCCACCCCGGCTTCGCACGGGTGCAATGCTGATGTATTATATACATATAAACCTTCCTCTTGAATCACTCTATCTATTAAAAAAACCGCATCAAAATCTGCTGCGTAGTTTTAAAGATCTAAGCATACATAGGGACAGACAGTGGGAAGCGACTTTGTTTTATACTATGTAGTATTTAGTGAAGTGTAGGTTTTCCTTAAAATTAGATTCATTTCAATAACTTCCTGTCATTACGAACAATCCGTATAGAGACTTGAATAAGTAATACTGTAGGTTTGGAAGTACCAGAAAATTCCCTTATGTCATGTTGTGTGACTAACTGTGACTAATGGGTATAAACTCGTCGGATATTTCGTTTTCCTACTCCTTCTATCTTCTTTGATTAATTCATTGCGGGTTCCAAGACAGATTAGAGTCATCCCCCGGGCTCGCTGGACTTCATTGTCCAGTGTTGTGAATGGTCGCCGCTTTTGATCCTGGCTTACAGGAGTTACAGCGGTGGGAATGTGTGGTGGGCCTATGCCCGATAATAACAATGGGTATAAACTGCATAACTTGAGAAAACAGGAAATAAAAACAGTTTTGTGTTCAAACTTGATTCATATTCAATGTTATTTTTCAGCTTGATGGCAACGAATGCGGCACGTTACCGTATGGTTGCCGGTAAAAATGTGTCCCTGCTTGAATTTGGATTACGGCGAGCGCAAGGACCCGATGGAGGATTGTCAGCATCGAAATACGCTTACATGGGTGAGACATGTTTTCTTATTCAACATCATCTCATCCGATGGACGCCCACTGCTGGACAGTGGACATAAGCCTCCCGCAAGGATAGCCACAAGGAGCGGTCCTGCGCTGCCCTCATCTAACGGATTCCCACCGTCTTCACCAGGTCCTCCTTGTGGGGGCCTACCCACGCTGCGCTTTCCGGTACGCGATCGCCACTCGAGAACTCTTCGGCCCCGTCGGCCATCGGCTGCGAGCAATGTGCCCCGCCCATCGCCACTTCAGTTAAGCAATTCTTTGGGCTATGTCAGCTACTCTGGTCCTTCTGCGGATCTCTTCTTATTCGATCTCGCAGGGAAACTCCGAGCATAACCCTCTCCATTGCCCTTTGGGTAACTTTCAGCCTTTTTATTAGGCCTTGAGACTTCTTATCGTGTGGGCAGAGCCCTGGTGTCAGAGTTTTTTCAGACCGCCTTATGGCCTCTGACGTGGTTTTAGTGTAACGACTAACTATCACCAGAGATGGTAGCCGGGACTAACGGCTTATCGTGCCATCCGAAGCACGGAATCATTTTTCTTTTCAGACAATCAGGTGATTCAGCCTGCAATGTCCTAACCAACTGGGGGAAAACGCACAAAGTGACATTTTACTAGGTGTCCCCCGTGGGAATCGAACCCACGACCTCCGTGTCGAGAGCCAATGCTCTTAACCATTAGACCACCGAGGCAGTCGAGGCCTTGAGTGTGCGACCACGTCTCTGTTCCATATGTCATCATAGATTATACAGACTGTTTAAAGCTATTTTCTTATTAAAGCTTTCAAATTCTAAATCATGTCGTTTTAGGTAACAATAGCGCAAATTAACTTGTCTTTGTACTTATCGATTATATTAGCGTGTTTCCGCGGGCTGGGCGGCTGCGGCTGGCGAAACCGACCCGGCCCGTGCCTGGCACCGGGCTCGCCCTATTCTAACTTGTGCAATATAACACACCCCACAGCGCTATTGACTCATAAGAAGCCTCCATAGCGAGTTTCAAATAATGTTTAATCATGCAAGTTTCACGAGCCTTGCCCTTGAACACTTTCCCCGGGTTACTCCATTACTCATGCCAAACTTTGATACTCTATTATCTTTGAATTTTGCACCTAACTTATCTATAGTCATGTAAATGCGATCGAAACGATATTTTGTCTAGGCAACAGTGATATTGGAATACCTATCAAATGGTTATTGTAGTTCAAAGTCAGAATGAGGACAGCGTGTTATGTAACTGATGCTTAGGTAGCTAGTATACCGAAGAGACAGTGCCGGATTCAGACAGTGCAGGGCCTGTAGCAAATGCTTACGGCCCTTGATCTGCTTAAGGTCTTAAGGTTTAGGATGCAAAATAAAACAACTTTTGGGAAATCTTTAAAGGTGTTATTGTTAACTTACAACACGTAATGTATTATACAAACGTTGTACACAAAAATTATAAATAACTATTGTAGATTTAGACACCACAGTCTTTCCATTGGACGTTAGGTGATTGCTATACCATAATATTTATGTAGCTTCATAGTTTTATTACATGGCTAGGCCATTCTCACTGCCCGTGGCATTTGCTTACTCTTGGTACGTGGCTAATCCGACACTTGAAATACATGACCTAATTCGCACAATTTTATTTTCAGGTGGATTCGACGGAACAAGCAATGTGTTAGCCGGAAAAATGTTCAATATTCCAGTGAAGGGGACTCACGCACATTCTTTTGTGACATCGTTCAGCTCTCTAGATGACATACAGGCAGTCGTACTGAGGCACGCAGAGACTCAGAAACAGTACAATTTGTTAGAGCTGGCGACAGAGTGGCGTATCAAAGTCTCCTCCGTCACAGACATATCGCCGGACGAGGCTAACGACGGCGAGCTAGCCGCTCTCATATCATATGCCCTAGCTTTCCCCTCCGGTTTCATGGCTCTAGTGGACACGTACGATGTCAAGAGGTATAATTTTCAAGGCTTACAGTCACGACACAGGCAGCATATGAATGGGCATTCTGACAATAGCAACTGTGGATCCAATGATCCTAGAGTACAAAACTCACCGAGTATACATAGTAATGGATATAGCACGGTCGAACGCACACTGAGGTAAAGATGCCAATAGACAAAGACATTTGGTGTCTGATAAACTTGTATTATTGTTTGCATTGTTCGTATTTGTCTCAGTTATGTGGACTTTTAATTATTATTTTATTTAAGGCTGGCGTTTGCCAGTACTGCCACTTTCATTACCTCTCATTACATAAAAATGTGGGCATGACATGAGCTACTCATACATGGGGGGACGAGCACACTCCTAACAACACACGCCGGGTACACATTGGGTTTCTACTACACAACTATCCATGGCCGTAGTTTATGAATATTTTATTTGGCTTTTTCAGTGAAGCGTATGTGGACGGAGCTTCATGTAACAACCGAATGTAAATAAAGAATACGTCCGACGAGAACCTTACATTTTGCTTCAGTGTGACGTATTGTCCTGGACCTAATTGCAAGATTAGGGCAATCTTAGTCATTGGGCACAGTTGCATTTGTATAGGGATATGCACACATTCACAGTAATAAATTTAATGTATTTGCATGTAGAGGTATATTCATCATGCACTATTTGTTTAGTATAATAGTAAGTTATTATTAATAGGTAGTTTGCTGCTGTACGATTTAGATCTCTTATTGTTATTAATTAAGTAAGTAGTCCATTGTACCCTTGAGGCAATTATGCGTACTAAGAAATGACATCATATAATAATATGTATTTGCCGCACCCAAGCTAAGAGAATAATGAGTATTCAGTACGTAAATTAATTCTTATGGGGCTTTTAATTATTCACAAGTTACTTTATAGAACCGTCTTCCGCCTTAGATTTTTATCTGGGGTATAATTTTAAAGGTAACCAAGTTTAAGAGAATTACATGTGTTCACATTGAGATTGGTTACTAAATGTGATTAAATCAAGCGGTATAACGTTTCTATAAAGTATACGTGACTGAGTAGTAGCAAAAATAAAATAACGTTTAAAATGCATGCATTATTGAAGTATCTTACTTGCTCAATGAACGGTGTAATGTAGTACTTGTGTTAAATATGGTCATCATATTTTGGATACAACAAAATTTTGCAACTGTTGCTTATAATTGGTACTACATAGTGTACATTTAAATACGTAACTTTAAGAGGTGCTTCAGACCATCAAACTGAACAAATTTAATTGTGGGACTAACATTGAAATCGCGAAAAAAAACATTTATTCCATACATTTGGGTCGAGTAGTCGTTAAAGTTATCGATGAAATCATAGAGATCTATAGAGATGCCAACCAACGCGCTGAGTACGAAACTTAGTGTCGCATTATCACCAGTACCACGCGATAGAAAGTATTTTGTTAGCTTGAATGTGCTCATTATCCATTGCGGTATCAGAACTCAAAGTTCGAATAATCTTTAATACTACGCAAGCATTGTAAACTATTTACACATAACATCTCGTCTGGCTTTCAGCCTCATAATATATTGAATCCTTACTGTCGCGAGCAATGTGTTCCGTTTTTGCGCATATTGCTGCGACACTGGCCCCGCCCCCTTTTCACATCTCCCTTTAGTTTTTGTGATCTGTGGATGAAACAGTAGATTTTTTCGCGATTACAATGTTGGTCCGGCAGTAAAAGATGTTTAGTTTGATTGTCTAAACCACTCCCCAAAGATATCTAATGCAAATAAGTTAACTCTCTGTTTAATGGATAACATATAGGCCCAACTCAGACGACAGACGTTGAAAATAAGACAGTATGAAACTTTGAAGGAAACACATTCGAAACACTAGATCCATACTGTATATGTCACAGCCATCTGGTTAAATCTGCCATTTGATTGAAAGGCTAGCCCGTTCATTGAATGGCGACAGTCAATTGAATGACTAGGCCGAACGTTGATTTCACAAGCGTCACTCAACGTTCAACTAATTGGCTGATTGTAAGCTAGCCCTTTGAACATGGCGGACGTAAAACCAGCCAGATGATTCAAATTTAGTATGACGTTCAGCAAAGTCGTTAAACGTTACATTCAACGACTTGGCCAGTTGTCTTTTAGTCATTCAGTTGACTGTCGCCATTCAATGAACGGGCTAGCCTTTCGATCAAATGGCAGAATTAAGCAGATGGCTGCGCCATATACACCACTAGTTTTATATTATTTACAAAATTTTAAGGGTGTATCCAGACAATGAAACTAAACAACTTTTCTTAAGGAACAAGGGTCAAAAAGGAAAATATTTTTTGGACCTCCTATAGAAAATCTATCGGCTGATCCACACTTTTGTATGGGGGGTTTATAAAACTTTCTCGTTTTTCGACCCATGTTCCCTAGGGAAAGTTGTTTAATTTCACTGTCTGAATACACTCTTAAAATTTTGTTACTAATTAAAAACTAGTGGTTTATTTTCAACGCTTAAATTATGGTCTCCTGTGCAGTGATTTTATTTTAGAAAAAATTAAAACAGCCTTCAAAAAACTAAAAATAAAAAAATAATATTGCAGCCGATGACTTTTTCGTTCGCATCATAAGAACGTTAATTTGTTTTATCGAAGTCACTGTCAAGCCACTATTTCACAATTTTCAGTGGTGAATTCATTTAATTTAATAGTAGTGATTTAAATTAACAAACGCACTAGCCGGCACTACGATTTTCAAAGGTTCCCCTCGATTTCTCTGGGATGCCATCATCAGATCCTGGTTTCCTTATCATGGTACCACCCTTGGAATATCTTCTTTCCAACAAATAAAGAATCATCAAAATCAGTTCATAAAAGACGAAGTTATCCGCGAAAACACATTAAAAAAAATATATATATATATACGGTCGAATTGAGAAACCTCCTCCTTTTTGAAGTCGGTTAAAAAGCACTCCATCTAATTTGTAATGTCTGAAATTCAAAAATATCATCCTTCGTCTCAGCAAGCAACTGGTGTACAATTTTGTTGTATTTAAAACGGTGTGCTTTAAATAAAATTTCCTTTACAGGAGTGGTCTGCTTAACTTTTGCGCTGTGGCCTTAGCTCTCCACGACTGTGGCTACAGAGCACTTGGCATTAGGATTGATAGTGGAGACTTGGCTTACCTATCCGTCCTAGCTCGGGAGACCTTCGAGCAGGTCGCCGAAGCATTCAAACTGCCATGGTTCTCTAAGCTATCAATCGTAGCATCGAACGACATCAACGAGGAAACGATTCTGAGTTTGAACGAGCAAGGCCATAAGATAGATTGCTTTGGGATCGGAACACATTTAGGTAAGGTTATAATCGTTGCATTGACTCAATTTCAATGTAGATAACGTTACGATGACGACACTATCTGCCTGATGATAAAGTTTGTTATAAAACTAGCTTTTGCCCGCGACTTCGCGTGACTTTTGAAAAACGCTAACACCCCGTAAATGATAAATGAATAAAATCGATATAAAAGACGACTCGTAGAGAATTCAGTCGTAGAATACATACTTGAAAGTATTTTCTTTAGATAGTGAGTAAGTTTAACAATAAAAAAAATCATTTTTTCTTGGTCTTTCTTTAATTTAAGATACTATGTTGTTTAAAAGAAATTGATCCTTATGAATGACTCTTTCGGTTGGTATCATAAAATTCAGGATGTTTTTTTTTCACGTTTCACCGGTTCGATTCCCGGCTCAAGCAGATGATTTTTCAAAAATCTTTAAATGCAGTTTTAATTAAATTTGAAAATAAAGGAATGTTTCCTTTCAGAAAAATTTGCCATCATAAATATTAAGGGTACTTTCCCTCCAACCACGGCCTTTTTTTTCCACCCTGTATATGAAGTCAGAGATATTCTGAAACAGATTTCTGAGATAGAAACTAATTTTAAAATATTTACTATGAATGAACTATGAATAACTATGCATAACTGAATGACTTATTAATTACGAAATGTAACTATAGTCTCGACGAATTCCTTGCTGACAAATCCATCTAATGTACCAAATTGTGATTTTTTTTTGCCATTGTAAATACGTCAAATTGTATAATTGTAATATTTGTTTTTATTACTAGTTATTTTTAGTGCTTGTTAAAGTTTTTTCTTGCTTGCATATTTTTTTAATAATATTGTACGCCCATGTGGCAGGACATAGCTGAACTGTTTTATTTTCTATGTACAACATCTATTAATTTACATATGATCCACAATAAATACATTTTCATTTTTCATTTTATGTTTTCAGTGACATGTCAACGCCAACCAGCTCTCGGATGCGTGTTCAAATTGGTGGAGATTAATGGACAGCCTCGTATCAAATTGAGTCAAGACGTCGGCAAAGTGACAATTCCTGGACATAAAGAGGTACCGTCCACTTATTATACTTATTTAGGTTAATCACCTATTTAACCCATTAGGTATGAAGCAAACAGTTGTGCTAATAACACGGTTTCTGTCTGAGATGGTAGGATTGGTTTCTTGAATATTTCCAGTTAAGTAATTAATATCTTATATATAATAGTAATATCTTCAATGCACATTGTACATCCACGCCTAGTTTAACATTTTATTATATCTGTAGATATACAGGGGGTTACAAAAGTGAAAATAAACATTTTAAACTTTTAAGGGGGTTGTTGAGACCATCAAACTGAACAACTTTCACTATGGGACCAACATCGAAATCGCGAAAAAAATCTTTTGCCATTTAGCTCTAGTAGATCTGTAGTTTAGTATGGAACATCGCAAACGCATCGCATCATGGCGATTATGGCAGATAACTCAGCTTAACCACCCCCTTAAATGTTAATTTGTATTTTTGTAACACCCTGTAGATAGGCTTTGCAGATTTGAATAATAGGAAAGCCAATCGTCATGCTGCAAACATGTATTACGTTGTTATATTTATCGCGCCAATTGTCTATACAAACAGAATAAAATCTGGATTTGATAACTACGCTACGTACTAACAGTAAACGATAAAGTTACAAAACTGGCATTATCAAAAAGCAATGTTTATAGCTTTTGATAACCTTTAGATAAAAACAAAAAAAAATACAAAAGAAATATCTAGGTACACTGTCATTTACTTACAAATTACAAAACGCTCGGGTTTTTAAGTAAATTTATGAACAAACCATTGTGATGGTAATTAAGATCCTACTAATATTATAAAAGCGAAAGTTTGTGAGTATGGATGTTTGTTACTCTTTCACGCAAATACTACTTTTTTTTTATTACGTATGCGTTTGCTCTTGACCTCAATCTAGTCCTCAGGACGAAGACGAACGACGGACTGAACGGATTTCGATGAAATTTGGCATACAGATAGACCATGGCCTGGATTAACACATAGGGTACTTTTTATCCGGGTAACGCAGATTAAGTCGCGGGCAACAGCTAGTAATTAATGTTTTGATATAATGTTTCAATTATTGTATCTTGGGTATTCCCAGTTTATACAGGGTGAAATTGATATCATTGGCATCCTTTTAAACTAAGAGTATACCCATCAAACTGAACAACTTTTACTATGGGAGCAAACCGATCGGAGCAAATAAAAAATCTGCTGTTCCATACTAAACTGCAATGTCGACGCGCGAGGTTGCGACTCAAATGTATGCAACAGCAGATTTTTTTTTTGCTCCGATCGGTTTGCTGCCATAGTAAAAGTTGTTCAGTTCGATGGGTAGACTCTTAGTTTAAAAGGATGCTAATGATATCAATTTCACCCAAAGTTTATTGATTACTAGCGGCGCCCGCGACTCCGTACGCGTGGACCATTGACTTTAAAGACTTATATTTAAAAAATATATGTATAAACCTATGAGGATGACATTCGTGACAAAATACTCTGAAAAAGAAAAGACAACTTTTGATTAACTGGACCGATTCCAATAAAACGAAGCCTTAATGTTAATCCAAGCTAAACCTTACGTTTCTGTGACCCCCATCCAAATCTGTTCAGTAATTTTTAAGTGATGCGTGGACAAATAAACAGACAAACAGAACAAAATTCTAAAAATAGTCTTAATCCATTCCATTACGTACCTATTGTTAACACGCCCAATCCTTTTTTTTTGCAAATATCTTCAATGTACACATCCACGCCAAATTTACAATTTTTATTATATACGAGCGTTAACCCGCGACTTCGTCCGCACAAATTATATACCAGATTTTAAGTCAGATCATAAGCTATCAAACAAAAAAGTTTCATCAAAATCGGTTCAGTAGTTTTTGCGTGATACTCGTTCAAACAAACAAACACACAAGCAAACAGACAGACAAAAAATCCAAAAATTGGTGAAATGGAATCAGGGACACCTAAAAACCATATCGTAACTTTGTTTTGTTAATATCTTCAATGTACAGACAAACTTCCTGTTACAGTTTTATAATAGTATAGATATAGATTATTGTTATCTATACATATAATAAAAATATGTATATCTATACATATATGTGAATCAGTCACATTTTTGGAACACTAAAAATTCTCAGAAGAATTGTAAACGACATATTACACAAAATGTGTCTGTTTGATTCACTCTCACACTTCACCTTTTCAACCAATCGACTTGAACTTGAAAATTGATAAGAAAATTACAAGCTTAAAATTAGATTCTTCATAGCACATAGTACATAGAGCTAGAGAGTTGATGAGATTCTCTCTTCTTAATCTGCTCTCACAGGCACGACCCGTGGCGGGTTATTCGCGTAGGTAGTAGGCACTTTTGTTATCTTTACGAATATCCAGTGTTGTATTTGATATTTGTTTCTCTACAGTTTTGTTTATGTGTTGTTTGTGAATAAAGAGGTTGGTAAATGAGTACTTACGTTTTTCTATTTAGTATATTGTATACTATATAGAAAAACATACTAGTTAGTGCACAAATCTATCTATAGATCCGTGACTGACTAGCATACAACGCACAGCCTAAACCGCTTAAGATTGAAACATGAAATATCAATATGTTCTACAGAGGATGTAGGGGTGCACTAAGAGAGGATTTTTCGAAAAACGACCCCTAAAAGGGTAATCCACGCGGACGAAGTCGCGAGTCAAAAGCTCGTAATATATAAAGTGCAACTTGTTTTGTACTAATAATCCTAAACGCTCATATTATAATAAAATCAATGTTAACTATTAAAATGATACTGTAAAAAATAAATACAAGGTAACTATGCTATTTAAAGAAAAAAACAAACGATAAGTTATGTTTAGGTACCATCATTGGTGCACTTGGAAATTCCCAGTTCATACGCTATTCCAAGTATATCGTAGATAAAAGCGGGGTTCATGGTCTTTAGAGTAAAGATAACTTAAGAGGTAGGCACACAATTAAATGACTAGATTTTACCAGCGACTTCGAACCGTACAAGTTCCAAAATTAGCTTAAAGTATTTCAAGGAAACGATCAGACTATCAAACTGACCAACTTTCTTTATGGGGACCAATATCGAAATCGCAAAAAAAAATCAGCTGTACTGTTCTGTATGGGACAACTAATATATTTTTTTCGCGATTTCGTTATTGGTCCCACACTAAGGTCCCATAGAGAAAGTTGTTCAGTCTGATGGTCTGATCATCTCCTTAAAATAGTTTCAGCTAATTTTGTTAGACCTTATATATTAGAGCAAGATCCCATGAATGCCAGACCATAGTTATTTTATAAAAGCTGGAAGTTTCTCAGCACATGCTCCAATTTATTAAAGTTTAAGGGTGTCTGGCATTGTACTATACTTACGTTACAGTATAAATGCTGAATTTTATACATGTTAGTTGGGTAACTACTAGAAGATGTTTCCTCAGTATCCCGAAAGTTTTGATACTTCTAACCCCTGGCCAGACAATTTTAACCTGCTACCTGCCAAAGCAACCATAACTCAACAACTTCATAGTTACCCATCGTTCCTACCTGTGTTGGGAGCATGCGCTGAGAAACTTTCAGCTTATATAAAATAACGAATGTCTGTTGTTCATCTTGGACTATATCATGTTATTCTACACCGAAACGCCAGCTTTCCCGTCAAGAAAAATATCCTGAGGAATATTAAGTAGGATTAGTAAAATCAATTATTTAGGTATTAATTTTGTTAATGTCAACCCTATTAACTATAAAATAAAGTGTCATATTTCGTAAAATTTCGTTGCAGGCATACAGACTGTTCGGTGCGGACGGGCACGCCCTCGTCGACTTGCTGCAGAGATCCTCGGAGGCGGCTCCGGTCGTCGGACAGAAAGTGCTCTGTCGGCATCCATTCCAAGAGTCTAAGAGAGCCTATGTCATTCCCAGTAAAGTCGAACACCTATATAAGGTAACTATTGACCGATATACAAAATGTATCTTACTAAAAACTAATTTGTTAAATAGTATATGCTCACGACTATAATCCCCGAGGGGCCCAGTCAGAGATAAAAAGCCGAAGCCGGAAGCTGTCGCCGCCGCGTCGACAGCGGACGGCTTCCCATACTAAATTACATTTTTTGTATGGGCCGGCTGTCGTTCGTCGTCGGTAGATGTGTATCAACCATTATTCTCAACTAATTTGGTTGATGGCCGAGGCAAAAAAGGCGCCAATTTCCATACAAAACCCGCATTGTCTTCTGTAACCAAAATTAAATTCTACAAATATTTGTTTGCATGCAAGCACGTATCCAGGGGGGTGGATATGTGGGATTAATCCCCCCTCTGCCCCCTAAAATCCGAATATTTGTATGGAACAGGAAAACATCGTGAGGAAACCTGCGTGCTTCAATTTCGAGGCATGTATTGTACCTGCTGTCCATTAAAAGTGGCGACGGGCTCACTCCCCGTCACACTGGACAGAGTTTCGGTATTAGTGAAACGTGGATGTTCTGAGGTTTCAGAATATTTCTGACTACCCCCTCGGGGAATATAGTCGTGAGCATATACCCGGCCCCCCGAACCAAAAGTCCGGATACGTACTTGTTTGCGAGTTTTAAGCCTTGTCCTTAATTATTTAAAGGTATGTTGGAAGGACGGCCGTATTTGCACAAACATGAAGCCGCTATCGGAGGTGCGTGAAAGGGTTCAGGCATCACTACGAACGTTAAGGCAAGACATCAAGAGGAATTTGAACCCTACGCCTTACAAGGTTTGTTTCTATTCATAACGTAACAACGACGCAACGGCCCAATAGCTCAGATGGTAGTGAACCTGCTTGCTGATCTGAGGATATCGGTCGAGCGGGTCGAATCCCGAAATATTTTTATAATGAATATTTGTACCCGAGTCGTGGATGTTTGTATCTACAGGGTGTTAGGGTAAACAGTTGCATTACTTTAAGGGGTGATTGTAGCCATGATACTGAACAACTTTCCCTAAAAACATAATCTGGTATACTTATAATTTCTGCGAACGAAGTCGCGGTTAAACTGTAGTTTTTTATATAAGCTTTGAATCGCATAATCTCCAAATGGCTTTCGACTTTAGGTAAGTTTCATAAAATAAAATGTCCATCATAAAGGCTTAAAAAGAAAACCTTGGTATTGAGAATTAAGAATTAGTTTGATTTCTTGCAGGTGGCGGTCAGCGACGACCTATATAACTTCATACACGATCTGTGGCTCCAGAACGCACCCATCGGAGAACTATCGTGAAATCAGTAATCTACAATAATGTCCAGTCATGAAGCAAACTTATAAAACACAAGTAGTATAGTAAGTTAACTCACAAATAGTTTTAAATCACAATCAAAATAATATACGTATAGACACAATGTCAAAGTTTTAGGTACCTATAGGTTATTGTCTAAGATAAGTTTATTTTTAATATTTTCTGATATAGGTAGTACATGATAGCCTTAAAACTATTACGGAATAAATATTTTTAAATAAACTTGGATAAAATACAATCCAATATTTCTATCTCCGCTATAAATAAGTCTGCTAATGACTGAATCCTTGTACACGAGGTTATTAGCACAGAATACGTGTCAATACCTTCGTAAAGAATTTGCACTTTACTAAAACACAGGCTTGCCATCGCCGCGATATAGCGAGCAGTGGGTAAAAGGCTGCGTTTCCACCAGAGATGTGCGAGGTTGCAAGGTAGTGAGCGAGAAAAAATTGACCAATGAGATTGCTTCAACTTCCCAATGACGTGATCAAGCGACCGCGCTATTGGCGGATTGTTTCCTCGCTCACCGCCTCGCTACCTCGCACATCTCTGTTGGAAAAGCACCCTTAGCATATGAATAGATTCGACTAGAAATCAAGCTTCTTGAAGCGCGCGCAACGGTAGCGACTCGCGAAAAAAGTTGTAATCCATCGCTTTATGGATCAAAATGGCGTAAATATGGGTCTAGCGGCGGGCTACGTCGCGGCGTCTCGCTTGTATGAAGCTTATCTTCTGGTCCGGCCTCGCCGAGATATCTATTCATGTGCCCTTATTGTCTGATGCCTGTTATTATTGCAAAGCAAAACGTCATTCGGCCACCATTTCTTCGTCGCTTCTTACTTAAACAAAATAGGCTTTTTGTGTCTTCGAATAGCTTTATGTAGAATACAAATATTAAGCAATTTTTTGCTTAAACTGTTATATACCTAATACTTAGACAGTATAACTATGGACGAGAAATGCGGGTAAATAACAAACTTTTCTGCCACTTTTTGCGGGGGACGAGGTAGCATGAAATCCGCAACTTTGGATTTTATTCCGTTACTTTAGATTCGAATTTTGATTGTTAAAAATAGACCCGTGTGTATCCCAAACGCGACTAGTTTGAAGTTTTTGTTCCGCAATTATAGGCTGTCTCGTTTAGTGATAAGGTATAAAATTGTATGTACATGCACATGATTAATTGATCTTGTAACCAAAGAGAATGTAACTCACTCTTACTACGTTATAAGTGTCGGGAATTCCGTACTGAAAACTGGTCGTGACCGATATCTAGAATATATGAAACGTGTGCGAACGTTCAAAGGAATTTAATGGCGTCGGTGCACGTTTCATATAACATTTTTTTGTTAGAGAGTTGCGCGAGCCTGCTTGTAACGTGGCAGAGGGGAAATGCTACCGCAAGGCTGGTCCCTAGTTATAATGGTCTAAGACTTAATATGTATACTAGCTACAAACCAAGAAGTTTAGACTTGTATAATAATTTCTATATTTTAAGAAAATTGTTATCAATGGATGACCAAAAATTATGCATATAAGATTCGATTAAAATAATATTTTTAAGCAATTTCTTTACGATAAATATGCAAATTATAATTCCTAAACGAGTCTCAAGAATTGGCTAGTCAAAGCTTAATGAAACAATATCGGCATTACTCTGGAATTTGTCTTCATTCCTTATTCTTTTAGAAAAGAATGACCAATATATTTGTGCGACCTGTAAACAGTATCGCGTCATATTCCTATATCTATATAATTTTATATTAAGAGCTAAGATAAAGAGTTAATAAATTAATATATTATTGTCAGACGTAGAGTAAACGTAAAGATTAGATATTTAAACTATTTTAGAGTCCCTAGAGAATAGAAGTATCTACCAAATGTCGTACAAATTATGTGTTTTGTATTTCGGCAATATAGACGTAGGTATAACTAGGAATTACATGGCACTCAATGCCTGTGAAATTTTAAACTAACATCATCATAGTGTAATAAAAGCTAATAGTGGTGAAGCTCAAAGGTCACGACAGGTCAATAGAGCGCGGTGTGCGAATCAATTCAGGGTACGCCCGTTCGTACGCGTGAACGACCGCTGAGGAAACTCCGAGCATAGCTCTCTCCATTGCCCTCTGGGTGACTTTCAGCCTTTTTTTATTTATATTTTCTGTGGTAGTACATTATAGATCAATGTGGGCGGAAGGTAGGGCAAGCACTCCACAAAAACTACGTCCATAAGGATGGGAATTGGTAATGTTAAAGTCATTTAAAGATATCCTAGTTACGCGCTAATTAATATAATTCTTACATCCCTAGTGCATTTAGTTTAACCGATTAAAAATAGTCGAAATGTTTAGTTGTGTGGTTTTTTCAATGTAGTCTTTATTGACAACGTTGATTTGGTGATAAATTCATTTGTGATAGATAGTGGTGTAGGGACTGTATATTATATAGTGTTTGGATTGAGCATATTAAATATGAGAGAAACAAAAAAGAAAGGCAAGAAAAAGTTCGTTGGTTTTTTTATGAATATTTATTTTATTATAAGGAGGCACCAAGCCTCCGGTACTCAATCTTATTATTTTTTAATTTCCTAACGATTATAAAACATTTACAAAAAACAAGAATGTGATAGTAGTATGTCATTGTTTATTTAAAATTTATCGGGTCATTACATATTTATTTTTATAACGTTTGTTATAATATAATGTAAGTAGGTATTTTACACTTTTGGTGGTTTTAACGATAATAATTACAAACATATGACATAGTCATCCGTAATATTTCGATAAACTGAAAAACAACAATGACTGCAATGTGACATTCTTATTTTTTTTAAAGTTGTATAATTGTTTAGAAATAAAATAATGCGATTAAGGGCAGCACCGGAGGCTCGGTTCTGTCTTAATATATGAGAGAAATCATGAAAAGTTTATATACTTAGTGTTACGTGTTGTAAAAATGTTAAATACGTAACACAGTTTACCATAATTCGTACCTGTTTTGTATCCTAAAGGCATCGATAAAATATAATAGTACACGCACGCACGTAGGTACTTAGTTATATTTTTATCGATGCCTTGCTAATCTGTATTTCTTTCCTTGTTTTGTCTTAATCTTTTATCTTTCTTTTACTATGTTATTTTATAGTTTTACTTTTTGTATTTTGTATTTCAATATTGAATTAGTAACCTATTTAAATGCAATGTACTATGTCAGATTTATAGCAAGAAAAAAACATAGTTTTTAAACACAACTGAACAGTTTTTTTAAAATATATTTTTTAAATTATAAGATAATAACAAATAGCAGCAGAAGTACCACTAGTTAAACTTAAAAAATAAGTTGAAATACCTATAGCGTTTATATTTTTGTCTTAAAAGATATAACTTACGTCTTGAAAGACACTCGTTCTTTGGGTGAAACAACTTTATGGGAAATAGCCATTGACATACCAAGTAATGGACGCCGGATCTAATCTATAATTAAAATATATACAGTCTAAAATTCTTGAAAATTACGGCATTATAGACGTGCGCGTAGAAGGTCGATCAAACGTAGACTGTCGCGTAATTGTTACTCTTTTGGTTCGGACACTTTTAGCGTGGACCCGAGACGTCCAGTAGTAGGCATGTCAATGGAAATAGCTATTTATATTATTATTATTATATAATGTTTGTGGTTAAGTTTACTTTGCATTGGCCTAGTTCAGCAATAATAATTATGTGCCTTCGTATACAGCATAATAGATAAATCGTGCACGTTTATTTGTTTTTACTGAATATTGAAGTGCTTAATTATGTTAGTAATGTTAAATAAAAAAAGATTTTTTTAATTGTGTATTATTTTTTAGTTCAACATTGATAATCCTCGACATATGGTAATGTGTTCCAGTAGTGTATTCCACGACCTTTGGGTACATTGAAAATGAATCTGCCAAATGAACTGAATTACATTTGTTTGCATATTAACTATTATTTATTTACCAAAAAAATAACAAAGTAGGTAGGTAACTCGTAGGTAGGTTTTTTACGAGCTAAGACATAATCTTTGTAAGTAGGGTTGCCAACCGTACTTAATAATAAAGTATCGTGCGTTTTTTTAAGTCAATGTACTTCAAAAGAATTTTGGATTCCGGAGATTCCATTAATGAAGAAATATCCAACCGGAATTTTCCAACTGTCATTGATACTAAGTTAACATAAAAACCAAAACTTCTTAAGCCAATTTGACATCATAGATGTCTTCTTCTGAACTCCCAATAGTATTTGTGCCTTGATATTTTTTTCATTACAATAATTTTCTGACAGCCATTTCATCAAATAAAAGTGCACATAATTACATAGAGATAGTATGTACTACGTACACATGGAGGGAGCTCTTCTCGGAATTTTGGGCAAAGCGGGATAGAAGCTGTTGGCCGTCGTGTCCCTATCCTTAGTAGGGTGGCAATGCAATTATACTTTTAGGACTTTTAAAAATTTTTACTATTTGTGCAGGCGTTTTGCCACTGAAAATGTGTACCTGCTTACGCTACCTTGATGAGAAAAAAACTAGCGTACCAGGTAAATTTTTTCTTGGGAATCCTAAAATAAATAAAACAATACTCATTTTGAGACCCAAAATTTTACGTCAAGCCGAAAACAGGAGATAATATGCCAGTTTATACATCATCATCATTAACCTATGTACGACGTACGTCCCACTACCAGGCACAGGCCAACCCTCAGGGAGGTTTCATGGGCGTTAGTCCACCACGCGTGCCCAATACGCATTGATAGACTTCACATAAGCATGAGATTTTTTACTTCAGCGTGAGAGCACTGACTGCTCTCACGCTGAAGTAAAATTATTATTACTGTCGGTATTGCGCATACACAAGTTAGAAAAAGTCATTGGTAGGAACATAATTATTATGTCATGTTGTCCGTGCGGATTAGATCCCGGTCCCTCGCGATTGAATGTCCTAGTGTACATGTTTTATCTTCGTAATTTTTATCATAATTTAGGGATTACGCAGCAATTTTAATTCAAACTGAAATTTTGTTTGCTTCCGAAGCTTACCTTCTATGTTTGTTGTTACCCTAACTACTTTAATATTATCAAAACTAAAACATATTAAAAATACAAACCTTTGATACGATAAGCCACAAACTGGACAATATTCGCGTTTGCAGCCGTCGATTAAGCAAATACGAACCATTTTAATATAAAAATGTGGTTAAAAAATAATAAAAATTAATTTGACGGCTGGCGGCAATTTCAAATAAAATGGCAGGTTGGGTTGTCAAATTTTATCTTTTTTACTACCACGGCTTTTCAACACACAAATAATTTAAAAAGATTTGATACATTTTTGCTAATTTGATCTTACCAATTCGGCTGAAATCATAACATTAGCAAATGGCAACACCAGTACACTGTTAGAATGAAACACCGCGGACAACGATTGCCTTCTTCTTCTAGTGTGGTCAACTTTATTCGAGTAAATAGTTTTTATGTGTTTGGAATATGGATTATTTTTGATTAAACCGAGAGAAAGATAATTTGGCACAGCTCAATCCTCTATTGGATATCTATGCATAATTATATTCCGTGACCACAGACTTCTGTATTATGACAATACCTACAACATTTTTTTTTGACAACTCCGCGCGTTTCTTTATCCCCTCAACTGTCATGACACCCTTTATGGGCCTCCGTCACGATACTGTCACGAGACCCTAAGGGCCGCTGCGTTTATGCTTACGATTAAGTTTTAAAGACAACAGTGACTAATGTCGTTGTCTGGCTCTAAGTTAAGCAGCGGCTTCTCGATAATAGAGATAGCAAACAAAAAGATTTTTGATCCGATATTATTTATATAGGTAAATAAACATGTTACTTATGCTTTTACTGATAAATTGTAGTAATAAGTCCCATAGAACGAAAGAAATCGTGATTTTAGAAACCATGGCATTCCACGATACCATGCCTACTGTCGCTAGGACCCGCGGATTGGCTATGTGTGAAGTGGGTGATGGGAGCGGTCAAGTCGATCGCAGCGCCCGGGGTGGCAGAAATTTGTACTTTTATCGACAAGCTGTGTAAAATATGCTTGAATCTATGTAAATCCACAAACTGACTCAACCCGAAATATCCAAAACTGTAAAGACTACAAACTTAACATTGGGCATGGATGTTTCTATTGGCATCTAGGTGCTCATTAAAAAAGGTTTTTTTTTTCAAATTGGGTTTAATTTGGCGTGAAAACCGGGATAAAAGTTTGTTCGGAAATTGCCACTGCAAAAATTGCTTATTTCTTTAGTTTTTACATTATCTATCTATACTATTATAAAACTGTAACAGGAAGTTTGTCTGTACATTGAAGATATTAACAAAAAAAAAGTTACGATATGGTTTTTAGGTGTCCCTGATTCCATTTCACCAATTTTTGGATTTTTTGTCTGTCTGTTTGTTTGTGTGTTTGTTTGGGTGTTTGTTTGTTTGAACGAGTATCACGCAAAAACTACTGAACCGATTTTGATGAAACTTTTTTTGTTTGATAGCTTATGATCTGACTTAAAATCTGGTATATAATTTGTGCGGACGAAGTCGTGGGTTAACGCTCGTTTTATTATAAAATTAAAAACTTTTAACAAACAATTTACTTGAAATAATTAACCATATAAGTAGCCAAAGTATTAACGGCTGTCCGAAACCGCTAGGGGCCCTAGTGTCGTGCACATAGCCAATAGGGAAATGTAGCCATTTTTATGCGACAGTTGGAAGAGTTAGATCAAAAGCTTCAAGAGTAAATTCTGGACTACAGTCTACACTTTGATACCATCGGCTTTATCAATTTAATGTGAGGTAGCCTACGAGTTAAAGAGATATTAAAATGGCTTCGAACATGTTTGTAAGCCTTTGGCGTTAAGTGCAAACTTCTTTAGTTCTTTGCTGTATTCTCGTGGCACACTAATATTTATCTCTTGCGTGTAACGTTCAAGTAGTTAATCATTGTTTTTCCTAGCCATTATAGATAATATCTCAATTTTTTCTTCAATTTTCAATTTGCTTTTCAATTCATTTATGATTGTGTTATTGTTGGCAACTTGTTTCAATTGTCTGCAATATTTTTGTCTCATATTTTTCAAATTCCTGCCTCTTCTTTCCGCAGTAATTTTATATCGTTCTGCAATTTTCTTCAAATTTTGTATTATCTTTCTTTGATTTGTAATTGTAGCTTTTAGTTCACGGATTTCTTCCTGAACACAGTCCCTTGATGTTGAAGGCTCAACCAATTCTGCTCTTGACGGTCTGGGACGCCTAGGCATCCTCTGCAAAATAATAACAATTACTGCAATAAGAGTTCATGTAGTGTTACTAACGTACCTACGTTACAATAATTATTTTTTAAAGATCTTTATTATTACAGAGCTTGTCTTGAGGCCATGTCGCTCGCTAAGGTATTAAAGTGAATAAGTAAAATTCACCGACATTTTCACACAAAAAATTGGAAGTAGGTAGGTAGGTATACTACAGATAAAAATAAAAAAAAAATAAAAATATTAAGATTTCCTGTAGACAGAATAATTTAGATACCTATCAAAACAAAAGGTACTAATACAGTTTTTGAGAATTACGCGGTTATTATTTAATCTAGAAATAAACATTTTAACGGGTTCTTACCGCGTTTTGGTATATTTGGTTTTGTATTTTTTTTTTCGGGAACTCAATTATACCAAAACGCGGTAAGAACCCGTTAAAATGTTTATTTCTGGATTAAAAGGTACTAAATTCTCACTTTAGATGAATATGAAGGTATGTGAGTGAAGACTGTAGGTACTGCATCACTATGAAGGATCTTCATTTGATAGCCTTCTCTATAGCAAGACTCATTAAAGTGCAGTGCACACAAGCGAGAATACGCCGTAGGAGACCAATTTTTTCGGTTAATGTTTTTTATCCATTTGTCACGAATTTTAGAGTCTTTAGGAAACCTGAAAATGCAAATTTAATTATTTTTACCCGACTGCCACAAAGTGTATGTAGGTAGGTGTAGGTATGTATTTAAATAATATGTATGTATGCATGTTATTCTGACACAAGACTAAAAAGTACCTAGCTATGAAATAAACTACTGGTATTACTGAAAACTGAAAAGATTAAAATAAGCTCTTTAATTATTCATGAGTTATACCAACTTTGCTTGAGCATATACAAAAATATCGCTTACAATAAATAACTAAACTCAATAAATAGCATCAAAGCATAATAATATGCTATACATCAAAGTAAATAGAAAACAGTAAATGTTAGTGGGTGTACAATTCGGTATGCCATGTTTTTTTTTGTCTTTGTTTTATATTTTTTTACGGATAAAAGACCCCACCACCACTGGGCTTTCGTGATGAAACCAGCACGCTTCAATTTCAAAGCATTTCTGTCCATTACAAGTGGCGACAGCCTGGGACGTTACACCACATGGACAGAGTTTCGGTAGGTACTATGAATCGTGGATGTTCTGAGTGTTACAGCCGGGAACGAGAGTGTGTATGCCGTTTATTGTTCTCGTGGGCTCGTGGCGTCATAAGCCGTAGTAATTTTCCTTTCCTTGAGAGAGTGAAGTGCCTGCTTTAGAATCGACGACTTTTTTTTAAAACGAAATTTGCATCTGCTTTCTCTTTTTTACATAAATAAACTGCCACATAAAAATGCCACATACACTTTTTTTTCGCGATTTCGATGTTGCTCCCATAGTGAAAGTTGTTCAATATGGTGGTCTGGTCATCCACTAAAAAAGTGTCAGCATATCAAGAAAGACCCTGTATACAGGATCAGGGTGTTACAAAAGTAAAAATAAACATTTAAAACTTTTAAGGGGGTTGTTTAGACCATCAAACTTAACAACTTTCACTATGGGACCAACATAGATCTCGAAAAAAAATCTGCTGTTGGTGGTGGTCTTAACCACCCCCCCAAATGTTAATTTGTATAGTTCCAACATACCGCGATCGATGGCGTTGATGCGAGACGGATGTGAAGAAGGTTTAGGCTAATTATGAGATCTTCTTATCGTGTGAGCAGCAACAAGCAAGCCGATTTTTCAGATCGCCTCTGACGTGGTTTTTATGTAACGACTACTACCACCAGAGATAGTAGCCGGGATTGACGGCTTAACGTGCCATCCGAAGCACGGAATCATCTTTCTTTTCAGACAATCAGGTGATTCAACCTGCAATGTCCTAACCAACTGGGGAAAATCGCTTCGCCGTAATTGGGTATAGTCGGGGAAATCTACGGATTTTTGTATGGAGTAGGTTGCATTAATTGCACTTTTGGTGATAATTTCGAATATAGTAGATACATACCTGAAAAACATAAATTCTCAATAATCCCCGATTTCTTATTGTGTATTACTGAATAACTAAGACAATTACAAAACATTAAATTTAGGTATGAACCAAAAATGGAAAACTGGTGATTTTATACAGGACGGCTTCGTTCAATACGTTATACTTATAGCAATAATAATCACCGGTAAATATCGTAAATTTGATTAGATATTTAATATTTTGTATGATTTCCAAAATTATAACATCAAAACTTAATTATTTAACGTTTGACTGAACACATTAAATTTGCCTTGTGATAATTAACTGTATCTTTTGCTGGTATCCTGGAAGAAATATCTTTAGATATAAGCTTGCCCTTAGTACATTTATATAGATTTTAAGGTATTTCTCAGGGTCCTCAGCCTACATAACCACGAAATCTCGACAAAAGTGTTACAAACTAACAGTAATATTAGTTCAAACACAATTTACTAAAGTGTCTTTAATGTAATCTCAAACCTTATTTTTCCAAGACTAGTAATAAGTAAGCAAAAAAAAATGCATGTGACTAAGTCAGACGGATCTGTACCTAATCTCTAAAATGAAAAAACGGTCATGAGAAAATCAATCGAACTCCATAGAGAAAAAACCTTCCCCTAGTTAAAAAATAATGTCACCTGCCTTCTCTTTCTCACTCTATGCTGGAAACAGAAATGGCAACATCAGATGTCAAATTCTGAGATTGTGAATATTTTTTTCTAAAGGGTCAGTTATTTGAGTTGATTTTAAAATTACCAAGGAGTTTAAAGGTCGTCGTGTGACACACGTTTGAACGAAAAACGAACTTATTTTATAAAAAAAATAAAATATCCGTAATCCTTTTATTTTAAAATCTCTAACATGTAAAATATTATTATTCAGAAAAATTATCTCGAAATAGTTGTCGATTCAGCCCTCCAAAAAAAAAAAACTTAACATAGTACCAAATTGTCAGTAAGTCATAGGTCAA
The DNA here is from genome assembly GCA_927399405.1 of Agonopterix arenella. Lineage (NCBI taxonomy): Eukaryota > Metazoa > Arthropoda > Insecta > Lepidoptera > Depressariidae > Agonopterix > Agonopterix arenella. The sequence continues at coordinate 13,764,550 of OV656691.1, read as the reverse complement.
CTCTATTTGAAAAATTTTAGTACATAAACTGTCAGTACAAAAAACGTATGAATTTAATTTATAATTTCCGAAAACAAAACAATCTGAAATGAAACTCCACATTATTTTACCACATTTACATTGAAAAAAGCTTTATTCGGAATGAATTATTTTTTTAATTACCTAGGTCAATACCTTAAAAACAATAGTCGATTACTTACCGATGGAAATATATCTTTTGATTATTACCTGTTGTAATTCCCCTTCTGCTCGTGCAGCCAGTGGACACACAAGCCATGGTGCCTAAAAACAAGCTAACGATATTTATATTTAAAATGAATGCCTATCTAGCACAATAGCAAACAAAATAACGCAACGACGTTGGTTCCCAGCCGGGTACCACATCCACAATGACCGATGACCGAAGCTTACACTTTGACGTTCAAGACGGAGACATTTCTCTGTTTGTCTTTTTTCACACGAAACGATACCATAACCAAGAATGAGAAATAAGGCCAGTGTTCTTTTTGTTTTAAAAAAAAGTCGTCCATTCTTTAGGTCCGCCACACACATACGGAATTGCGATCCGGAATTACGAATCAGGATTGTGATTTTGTATAGGACTTGACAGCTCCCCAATTCCAAACCTAAGAACAAGACTTTAGATCGTAAAAAGCTTTAGATTAAATTTCTTTGCTCGCAACATCAAATGTCAAACTCTATTTGAAAAATTCGAGTACATAAACACAAAGAGAATGTAACTCACTGCATAAACTGTCAGTACAAATAAGTTTATAATTTCTTAAAACAAAACAAGCTGAAATGAAACTCCACATTGGCTCACGCTACTCTCTAACAAAAAAAATGTTATATCAATTCACAAACATTCTCGATATTGGTCGGTCACAACCTGTTTTTAGTATGGAAGTCCCGCCCGACCAAAGAGTAATATAAGTCCCAATTCTTATAACGTAGTGAAGTGAGTTACATTCTCTTTGTTATGTGAATGTGGTTCATTCACATTGAAAAAAGCTTTAAGGTACTCAGAATGAATTATTTTATTCATTCTTCTTCTTGTGGTGCCATCTCCTCCTCCCTCCAGGTTGGCTATCAATAGGGCTATTCGGACCCTGGAGACTGCAGCCCTGAACAGTGAGGTTGTCTCCTCATCGAACCATACGCACAGGTTTTTAAGGCAGGACATTTATTCATTACCTAGGTCAATACCTTAAATTAAAACAGTACCAAGTCGATTACTTACCGATGGAAAGATATCTTTTGATTATTAAGGGCCTGTTTCACCACTTCCGAATAAGTTCTTGTTAGCTTATCCAACAGCTCATTTGACATATTCTTCATACAAAATATGTCAAATTATCTGTCGGATTAGCTAACAAGAACTTATCCAAAAGTGGTGAAACAGGACCTTACTGTTGTAATTCCCTTTCTATCAGTGCAGCCAGTGCAGTGGCCACACAAGCCATGGTGCATAAAAACACGCAAACGATATTTTTTTTTTTAAATGAATGCCTCACATGCACAATGAAAATAACGTTTAACCATAGATAAAGTATAGGGGGCCGTACTTACCGATGGAAAGATATCCTTTGATTGTTTTCTGATGAAACTCCCATTCTATTAGTGCAACCAGTGGCCACACAAGCCATGGTGCATTAAATAATGTACCTACCTATTTTCAAAATGAATAGCAGACAAAATAACACAACGAACGAAGTGGGTATCCGTATTATGTTAATTCTCTTTGGGTATACAGACGGGTACAATAAACGGTTCTTTCTAATTAATTTGTGTACAATAACAAATTTATATCACCCGCCGCCCCGTCCGAATTCGAGACAAAACAAAATGTAAACAAAGAAACGCCACTGTCAAAGTGACATTACGTGGTCAGAAACCCCTGGTACATTTTTTTGTACATTTCAAGGTAAAGGGTTAAAAATCCCATACAACCGATGACTTCAATAAAATTATCTTCTTTATAGCAATTAAAACGTTAGTGTTCGTCGTTTTGACGCTTCTTTGGAGTTTTTGGAGACAATTGAAAGACGCAGGAAACGCAAAGTCCACAGGAAAGAGGTGAACCGATCGCTTTGCCGCGCTACAAATGACGAAACACTTTTCCTGTTTACGACCCATACACCATCATATTTCACTGAACTGTATATTGTTTACTTGCACGATACTTTGTTACGCAAAACAACACCAATTTTACGAGCCAAAACAATAAAAATTCAATAAAATATGAGGACTCCAAACGTAGCTGACAAATAACCGCCTAAAACTCCACCACTGGTACTTTTTTTAAGAATAAAATTAGTGCGTCCCGAATCACGCCAACAGCGCTGTGAGCGCGATAAATGTCGTTCCGATTTGACGTGAGCGCGACCACAATCGAAAACGTGGCGTCATTCATGACGTCACTACCGACACCATCTTGCAATAACAGTGCTCAGCTCATGGCTCCGAGCTCGGAGCGTTAGCACTGTGAGCGGGTTTTCAACAGTGACGTTTGACAGTTTTGTTGTAGTAAATTTTTCAATATTGGTTTTTTATTCATTAATCTGAGTATTGGTTATAATTTTGGGAGAAGAAACAGATTTTTTTTTATTAAACACATAATACCGACATGAAAATCATTTTACAGACCAGGCAACTCCTGTTCCAAGGCAGTATCTACAAGAAGGCGATGTAGTTTTAGTTTTTATTCTATTTAAATTCTTTTTTTGCAAAGGAAATGATTAAAAAGATACGATCAAAGTTAATACGATACGTATACGACAAAAAAAAGATGTAATATGAGGCAAATGAGGTGTGAACTTACAAAAGGTTTTAAGTAACTTAAGTTTTAAGGTAAAACCCTGCACACATTCTTTAAAATACGTCTTTGGACACACTAAAATATATGTGGCATATTTTTGGCATTTTTCTTTAGGATGTTTGGCAGATTTTTAGCTAGTGTGTGTGGCAGATTCTCTATTTTCCAGATGGTCACACCAAATAGTATTACAATAAGTATTTCATTGTAATACAGAAGTCTGTGGGTATTTCATCTCATCTCCAATACTATAGACAATCTGTAGAGATGCAGAGAAAGAAGGGTTTTCTGAAAAGTGAGAGAACCTATCCTCCAATCCTATAAAATTAAAATGAAATAAATCCGACTGGCTCAGAAGGCTTATAGCTAGAGCCGCAAAACAAATTAACAAAAAAAAAAATTCAGTTCATTCAGTAATCTGTGGCTTGACATGAGTAGTAACCTAGAACAAGACTGATTTTTTTATCATTTTTATCAAAATAATTTAGTGATATCTAGTGAAAATAAGTTACTGCTCGAACGACTAAACGTACTAGTTTACTACCGAATCGTAAGTACCTTTATTTCCTTTCATAGTGTAGCTGTAATTTAACTTTTTGTACAGCACTGTTTTTGACTTCATACCAAGTTTCCGAGATTCCATGACTCGTATCCTTCTCGTATCAGATGCAATGAAATTTATTTCTTTAATTACCGTACTAATATGGATTGTAATGTTTGGCTTGATTAAGTGTAGGCACACGCACTAAAATCGTCGAAAGCAGACTTACTTTGCGTTCTTACTTGCTCTAAAATTATTGTTTATTTTCCTTCAGCGGTCTTCTCAACATCTTGGCCTTGTGTTTTAGTGTTTTCTGAGCATTTGGTCAGAGTGTCATCTTAGGGGCTAATGTGGAATCACTGTTTTGTGTCCACTATTTAAAACTAATTCCTACTTTCTTTACCCTGTACTTACCTATTGTATTGAAATAGGAGGATTTTATCTTCTCAACAAAAACAATGTGTGAGAATGATAGCTAAACTCACATTTTTGGTCATTTTTTAGCTTGAATAGTTGATTGAGTTTTCCATTCGCTGAGCGTGTATACTGAAAAGGGATGTAGTCAAAAATGTATGAAAAATCGTGCTTTGACAGGCTAAGGTCCAAGATTTTTGTATTTTTTCAATTTAGTCACCAAAAATCCCACATATGCAGAAAGGTACAAACAACATAGATTTTCTCTTGCTCACTCAATGCAATTAGTGTATTAGTATGTCTCATTTTCGCGACTACCTATTATTATTATAATGGCTTGAATACTATTTTTTATAACAGGTTTAACTACAAAGCAGGTAATGAGATGTTGATGATGTCACTGTGCATTATTTAGTACAATTCTATTCTAATCTGAACCGGTCAAACCCTTAAGCATAGCTCAACTCTGTACGACCAAAGCAACTGCGAAGTGGGAGTGTTTACCGCATGGTGGTCGCTACCCCTGTAATCTTATGGCGTCCCGCCAAACTGCTCAGGCCTGCGCGACCACGACGCGGGATGGCAGCCAAATGGAGCGGGACGCGCTCGTCTAGTGGTCATACATGTATAATGTTACGCTCTCGTAAGAAAATAAATGTGTCTGCGTCCCGCGTCGCAGTCGCTCAGGTTTGGAGACTGAGTTTCGCGTCGTAGACGCTCCCACTTAGCGTTCCGCGTCCAGCATGTCGCAGTCGCGCAGGTTTGGAGGCCGAGATTCGCGTCGTAGACGCTTCCGCTTAGCGTTCCGCGTCCCGCATGGCGTAGTCGCGCTGGTTTGGGGGCCGAGTTACGCGTCGTAGACGCTCCCGCTTAGCGTTCCGCGTCCCGCATGTCTCAGTCGCGCAGGTTTGGAGGCCGAGTTTCGCGTCGTAGATGCTCCCACTTCGCGTCCCGCGTCGCAGTCGCCCAGGTTTGAGCGCTGCTTTTTATTGTTATCGTGGCACACATGTTCCACCAGGAACAGACAGGATAAAATTTTTATTATATTGTGGTGTCTATGATTTTGCCAATATCCAGTATAAATAGCAAATGTTCTTGACATTGTTCGGTAATCAATATTTGGGTGATCTCCAGGATTGTTTTTGTTGAACAAAAACCACTATTTAGTCAAAATTTACACAGAATGTGCGTTATTACGGCTGATTTGCTAACTTTGATTTAGTATAATTGTTCACACGAAGTGCACAATTTCAAGTCTAAAAAAAAAGTTATTGATTTTAACTAGTTCTTTACTTGCTGATTAATATGCTTGCTTATTTTTGGTATCTTCTTAAATTGATAAGGTATATCCATGGACGTACCAAAGCATAAAGTCGAAATAAAAGCGTACCACAAGAGCTATGGTCAGTTTATTATTAGATACATATTTACGATGAGTTCGGGTGTTTGCTACTATGGAATGCCATTAAATTATATCCTTTCATACGATATGATGATGATATCATTTCATTACATAACCAATAAATAATTTCATTTAGCCGCAACATTTTTATTATATATTTTACTAGAAGAGAAAAATTTATACTTGTGACATGTTAATGCAATCTCGTGAATTATAAATAATTTGTTTTTAAGAATCTGCTTCCATTACTTTTTATTAGAGATGCAGCGATTACGAAGCGGTGCATCATTTTGCAGCTGTAATTGCAATAATCACGATTAATAACAATGATTATGCACAGTAAGAATTATGTGCATAAATTATTTTTAAGATTGCTGACTTGCGGACCTAGAAAAATATCAGATAAAACCTTTTTATTTAAATTAATAAAAAATGTTGTGTCCTTTAAATCAACCAATTGGACTGGGTTTTTCACATGGCATAAACAAAAATGCGAAAATGTACATTGATAGAATAAAATAAAAAATATATGTGCCTCAAGACCACAAAAACAAAAAAAAACTTTTCTTTTGTAATCAGTGGTAACCGACTTTTTTCCTGGTAGGTATGTAGGTAGTAAAATATACAGTCTAAAAGTTAAAAATTAAGGGTCCTCACCCAAGAAACAAGTTAGACGACGAAGCCGATAACACTATAGACAATACCTATTTCCAGCTTTCAGGATAACACCCATCATGGCGCCTCTAGGCCAATACATAATAATGCAGGATCAAGGGATTAGCTGCAGAAAGTTTTATTTTCTAACATAACATTCTAAAAGAAACCTTTGTGTGCAGTCCATGCGCAGTCAGTGTGCAGCAGGAAGCTGGCATAGGTATTGTTTTGATTCTAAAATCCTTGGTGTGCAGTTCACACGCGGTAGAAGTGAAATCTTCTTAGTCAGAAACTATTAAGTGTCTGTTTTTCGTTTCATCGAGTTTCAAATCACAACGGTGCTAAAGAAGTTTTCACTTCAATAACAAATTTTTAACTGTCTGCGTCAAAAGGAGGGTAATGATTTTTGGTACCATGTTTTCATTCGACAGTTCTATCTCTCTTATCAGATACCCATAATATGCAGGGTGTTAGGGTAAACAGTTGCATGTCTTTAAGGGGTGATTGTACCCACAACCTGAACAACTTTCTCAAAGAAACCTATAGCAAAATCGCAAAAAATAATTTCGACTTTTCATACAGAACTTCGATTCGATTGCATTTAGTACGGTTCCCTAGGTTAAGTTTCCCTAAGAAACTTATTCAAAGTTTCACTAAGAATATTTTTGGACTTCCCGTACTAAATGCAATCGAATCGAAGTTCTGTATGAAAAGTCGAAATTATTTTTTGCGTATCATGGGTACAATCACTCCTTAAAGTAATAGTCGGGGAAATCTACGGATTTTTGTATGGAGTAGGTTGCATTAATAGCATTTTAGGTGATAATTTGAAATATAAGTACACACATACATTACCTGAAAAACATGAATCCTCAATAATCTCGACTCGACGCTCGTCATATAAGTTAAGTTTAGAATGTGCGACTACGAGCGATACGAACTATACTTATTAGTAGCGTTTCCGACTGTTGGTAGGGTCATAAGAATAATTTATTCTATGGTAGGGTAGCAATGTGTAAGCTGGTGGAATCATTTTTATTAAACCTGCACTTAATTTGTAGACGAAATCTCAGAACCTACCGAGACAAGTAAGACGAGAGAAAGCAATTTGTCGGACGTAATACGCAGTCGCGTTCCTCTCACACCCGGCTCGGCCGAGAGTCGTTAGTTGCAGGTGGTCACCGCAATGACTGCGGGGCTGGAGCATACTGTCTGACTTGTCCAGCGACTTGTCCCACTTATGACCTGCCTGACCGATCATTTCACTTATGACTTATGACCTGCCTGACCGATATTGTGTTTGATTCTTCGATACATAAGCTTACGAATATATATTTTTATCTGACTTCCACTTGTGACCTGCCTGACCGATCTTTAAGCCGAATTTAAATATTTCATCGACTGTTAACCCGGATTGGATAGATTCTTCGACATATACATAAGCTTACCAATATATTTCTTTATCTAAATAATATCTGTCCTCATCGATATTTAAGGCAAATTTAAAAACTTTTTTAATTTTAAACAGTCTTAAGTGCTATTTTTCATAGAGTACTGAAGTATAGGAAAGAAAGAAAGATGATCGGTGACCCTGATTGGTAATAATTTAAATCTAATTTAAATCATATTATATTAAGGTGGTTGCAGAGGGGACAATTTTATATAAAACTTTAACGCACAATACGCGTATACGGTATTAATATAAGTAACTTTGTATATATGGAAAAATTGTTTAGAAAATCTAGATGCCGCGTCACAAATAACATTTGCAATTAATAAAATAATTACGAAGATATAAAGCTTCGAAATTTTTCATACAAAATTTTGATTTGTCGGTCGAATCCACAGATCACATAAGTCGAATCGGTCTGACTCTGTGTCTCGAATAAATTGTTGTTCATTGTCCTCAGTCCCATTACAGCCACACCTCCATTACGCTACAAAGAAATGCACCCCAGAAGATTAATTCCCCACAATCGATTCTTTATCTTAGAGACTCGTATTAGTGACCTTTAATTAAATTAAAATAGCGGGATCTGACGATTATGCAGACAGATAGATAATAGCAACCTTAAAGCAGAAATGTGTTAGTGGAAAAGCAATAATTTTTCGACCATTCCCATACCTAACTCTGAAAAGATGTTGAAACAAAATTGATTTTTCTATTGGTCAGTCGTTGATTTTGTAAAATGTAACAAAATACTCGTAGAAACTAGTCGTTATAATGCTTCTATCTCGAGATATTTGCACTCAAAGTAGAAAATAAGACGCCCCCCGCTACTACTACTAACTTATACTTATAATACTGGAGTAAAAAATCTGAAAATATACAAAAAATAATTATTTCTTAACAATTAATAGGTCGGTACAACATTTCTAAAAAAAAAATCATTCATAGAAATAAAAAAAAACGATTGAAGGCAGCACTGGAGACTCGGTGACTCCTTAAGTACGGGACAGCCCGACACGCACTTGGCCGGTTTTTTAAAGACTAAAATGAATCCCTTTAAAAATTTTCATGAAAAACGTTTTACCTACAATGAAATATTTTTATGCTAATTAAGTACAAATCTCATACAAATTTTAAATTAACTAAGATGACCAAGAAATAACAAGATTAATATTTTGATGTTATTTCTGAGTACGACCAAGGCTTATTAATTTTAGGCACATAAAAAGGAATTAGACCCTGTATTACAGTAAGACTACAGTAGGTACTGATTTACAAAACATAATTGTGTCAAGCGCTCCCTACGGGTAATTTCTGGTTTTTGCTAGGACCGCTCGTTTCCGTGAAGTACGGGTAGGTATGTTGGAATTCATCCCGAATTGATTTAGTTTTTACCTCCCTTTGACGCGTCTTTCTAATGACCGAGGGGGAAATATCAGCTTTTTCACTAAAGCTGTTTTGGAAATTGGTATAAAATGTTTTCGGTTGAGGCAAGTAAATTGAAGAGATCAAGTGCTGCGTCGGATTATGTAAACAAAAAAGCAGTAGTTATACTATAGTTAGTTACATGATTGTAAGCTTAGGATAAGGTTTGAGGTCCCAACTTGGTAAGAGCGGTGTGGTACGGGAATGGGGGCGGATGGCAGGCAGGCAGGATGCGCCGGGCGGGCGGCGCATCCGCCCTGCGTCAGTGCCCCAGTCGCCCGCCGCCGCGCGCCCGGCCGGCCGCCGACCCCACCGCTATTTCGCACAATTCTTTCATAAGGCTGCGATTGTTAACAATATTATGAACTCTGATGTTATACACTATTAACGTTTTAAATTCTATTTTAACACGAATTTCTAATTCAAAAATACATTCTAATTCAATGTTTACATTTTTATTCATAGACTTGTTGTATTTTTATCGATAAGAAATTATTTTTATATTAATCCGTTTCTAATTATGTTTAAAAGTTGTTGTGCGCGACCGAACAAAAAAATAAGTAAAAGTAAATCGAAATCCGAAAATATGGATTCTTCGCCTGAATCAGATACCAAACAAACAAAAGAAAAGTTAGAGAACAATGTTTGCGACGTGCTAAAGAAGGAGAAATCTGCGTTATCTAATAATGAAGTTACTGCTAAAGAAGTTTTAAATGTCAAGGATGCTGAGGACAGTGAGATAAAATCGAACGAGAGGGTTAGCTCTGATTGTACCAATTTACCTGACCTGAATAATCCAGAGATTTCTAATCGGGATAATCCCACAAATTTAGACCAGAAAGAAATTCTCCAGGATGTAACAGACATGAATAAACTAGGAATACCGGACCAAAGTAAAGTGGCATTTAAAGATACAGGTCACGGGGAAGGAGATGATGACACGCTAGATACGACGCTGATCAAAAAAGATCTTCCAAGGAAGAGGTATTCAGTCGACTTTAAAAATAGTCGTTTGGACTTTAAAAGATTTTCCGTTGACTATCGGCCAGATACTGCCACTCTGGAAGAACTGAATCGCCTCGAGCATCAATTGTCTCAGACAAATTTTGACGTGCGTCCCGGAGGTCGACGTAAATCTACAGGGATACTGAAGTCAACGACGAGCAGTACTGATGTTAGTGAGCACATCAGTCGATCAGTTAATAAGCAGGAGATATTGTCAGATGACGATGACGTGTTTGAGGATAGCGTACCTGTAGGTGAAGATGGGGCAGAGCATAAAGATCCTCCAGCCACACCTGTAGGTCGCGATGAGCTGGCATTGCGGAGGCACCGGTTCTTTTCCGACCTCGTTTGCGCCGCGCGCGCCGCTGTCGAACATCGAGTACGATTTGACCCTCTCGGTCCCGTTATTGCTGATCCAGGTGAGATAAAAATCTCCTTATTAGTTCATGATTAAAATTTTTTAATCCACAATGATGTAGCAAATTATTACAAGTTACATTATCAGTTGTCATTTTTAAAACATCCAGTGGTCGTAGCATGGCAGCGTGATAAAGTACTATCGCGCCTTAGCTCTCTTTCTATTTAGCTAACGCATCATGCTTCGGCCGCAGTTGTCGTTGAAACATTTTGGAATATACAAGATTTAAACTTAAATGCGTTATATACTGCGAAGGAGTTGCATCAGAACATCAAACTGATCAACTTTCATTATGCTATGGTACCAACATTGAACTCGCAAAAAAAAATAGCTGTTTCATACATTGGAGTTGAGTCGCTATGGACGTTTTCAGTGGGACAGCTGTTTAATTAACTATTTTAATGTTACGTCCATAACAAAAATTGTTCATTTTGAAGGTCGGAAGCAACCCCGTTTACACCCTGTATAGTTGACACCAACAATTATTTAGAATAGCATAAAACAAAACATTTAGGACGACGATACTCTGTCTTTCGTTCAGTGATATCTCAAACATTCATATAATAGCGTGACAAAAGTGACAGCATCATATTTAAACATGGTAAATTCTTAATTAAACCACCCTAAATATAAATTGAATAAAATTACATACTAATAAATGACTGTCACATCACATTAGGTATTAATACACGTAAGTATTGTGTACAGACACACCTTTAAACTTATTTATGAAAACCTCGTAAATTTTCGCAGCGGATGAAAATCGATGCGGTTAGTTGGCTGGTGCCCAAGTGCGCCCTGGTTTCATTGACCCCCTCAGCCTCCGTCCCAACACGGCTTACTTAAGAGTTACGAGTACGCGCCAAAACTTCAGACAAATTGCGAAATAAACGGCAAGAACATCACCGGATATAACACATTGTTTTATTAGCATCATATCCAGCATTTCATCAGACGCCTGTAGAGAAATGGCACCCAATTACGAGGGACAATCAATTTATCGCCGATGAACATCGATGGGCTCACGCTATACGATCAAAGTTCAAATGGGTGCAACTGTAATTGAAACTAACGGTAATTTTAGTCAAGGAATACCTTGTGCATCCTATTTTGCTATTTTCATAACATATCAAATAATAAAAAATGTATTTCAGACGCAGTCTAACGCGCAAAATTAAACATGTAGTTTGGAAACCTTTGGGAAAACTAGTCGTAAATTAACTTTTCATAAAATGAACATGTTTCATAAATAATTAAGACCTTTATAGGACGGGTTCTATTCTAATCACGCTGACATCATTTAACTTAGGAGCTTTATTTAATTTTTTAATAGAGAAGCCTAATAGAGGTGTGATGAAGTGCTATTTTTTAAAACCTGAGATTCGAAATCATGAATGAATACACAAACTCAAGCACAAACTTAATACTATTTTGATCATCTTCTACTGTTGATTCAACGTGTGACTTTCAAAAATCGCACTCCAGTTCAATGCAGTTCAAACAACGGAAACGTGCGGACTTTATTGTTTTCCAAAAAATTCCGTAAAAATGATTTTTTTAATGTTTTAAGAATCTACGTTATCGTTTGTGCTTTCTCGGCAGTATCGTCATAGAATATTGCCAATCTGTAAAATGTTTTACTTTAAAGACTACCTATATACAAGCTAAGAAGTCAAGAATGTTTTACAAGATTTCTTATTCATGGAAGTGAATCTAAACAAAGCGAATTCATAATAATTGTGAAACATCATCTCAAAAATTAATCCGGCTTAATTTTTTGCTTGTTCTTTAAATGAAAAATAAATAATTTTAATAACTGAGGAAAAATAAATCCTTACTTTAAGTTAAAACGTTTACAAAATCCTCTTAAAAAGTACTTGTAACATTTGGAGAAAATGAGTTTTTATGAAATAGGCCTAGGCCGAGTTTTAAAATACCTACTCAGTAAGTAGTTTAGTAATGTACCTCGTTAACCTGCAGAGTACCTCTATATAATGTACCTAAGGCTGTAAACAAGCCTTGAAGTAGCTTTGTGTTTTTCATGTTTTAGTGAAGTTCACTTCAAATTACTTTCTCGGTAAATAAATAACAAGGGACGAAAGGACATTGTCTGGGACATGTTCGCATTCGAAGCCAAACGAGCGTAATTTTGAGTTGTGAGTCGCGTATTTTGAGTCCGTTCATATAAAGGCTGACGTCATAGACAATGCATTCCCGGATTTTATATGAAACGTACTCAAAATAGACTCACAACTCACAAAATTACACTCGTTTGTTTCACCCTAAAAGGGCAGTACCAGTAAATATTTATATTACCTACTAGCGGCCGGCCTCAGCTTCGCCCGGGTGGAATCTATAATATAAGTAAATATAGTATACACATACCGGAACCGTACCGTACCTTCCGGAAGAAATTATATCTAAATGACAGTTAAAACCGTATCAAAATCCGTTACGTGGTTTAGAAGAAGTAAGCGGAGAAAAAGAAATTATGGCAGACGCGGGAAGCGACTTTGTTATTGGAGATATCTTCTAATACATAAGGTCTAACAAAATTAGGTGAAACTATTTTAAGGGGATGATCAGACCATTAAACTGAACAACTTTCTCTATGGGACCAATATCGAAATCGCGAAAAAAAATCAGCTGTTCCATACTAAACTACTCGACCTAAATGTTGTTGTTCAGTTTGATGGTCTGATCATCCCCTTAAAATAGTTTCACCTTATTTTGTTAGACCTTATATAAAATTCTCGGTCGCGGTGTTTCTAACAAAACGGCTTGACCGATTCTTATGAAATTTTGTGGATATATTGAGTGGGTCTGAGAATAGGACGTAAAGTATATTTCAGATGGCTGCGCGTACGAAGTCACGGGCAACAGCTAGTTTCATATAACATTAAAAGATACTAGTGTTTTGAGATACTGCAAATAACATTAAAAGCACCTCAGCATCTCGTCCATTAAATTTCCGGCAATACCTCTTTTGATAAAAACGAAGTTGGAAAAATCCAGTAAACTCTAGGGAAATCAATCAGGGTCCGGATTGGTCAGTGAAATGTTAGAGTCAGTCTCGCTTTCGCAACATATCCTTTTACATTTAGCCAGGTAAAACTGGAAATTAAGGTAGCTAAATGTTTTCTATGGAACTCTGCTAAGCCTTTATATCTTCTTTATATTTATACTTTAGAGATTAATTTCATTTGCACTACACCTGACCTCTTAATGATGATTATTTTTAACAACCCGTACCCATACACGTGTAATTTTGGTTTTCCGATGTGTTTTTTGGATATGATACATTTTGTCTGCTACTATACTAAAAATCTATACACCTAGTTGTTTACAAGTGCAAACGTAACGCCTGAACAATTAAATAGAATCCGTGTTGATTTAAACCAATGAATGTAGTTGCTCGTACTGCGTAAAATTTGGGAAAGATATGCGAGTGTATAGTATATCGAGAAGTGTGAAGGAAAACAAAGTTAATCTCGGCAGACGCGGGCAATGTGTCGTAGGCGATTGAGCGGAAAAGATTACCAATTGCGTGCGGATAATTCCAGTTATACTTTCTTGAGTGTACTAAATAAACATCTAATAATTGTTTACTTTTTCAGTGTTAAGGTGGTTTCAGTCCATACAAAAGTTTGACGCACAATACGCGTAGACGGAATTAATAAAAGTAATATTTTATATATGGAAGAATAGTTTAGAAAATCTAGTTGCCGCGTAACAAATAACATTTGCAATTTATAATATAATTACGAAGATATACAGCTTTTAAAATTTTGTATGAAAAATTTCAAAGCTTTATATCTTCGTAATTGTTTTATAAATTGCAAATGTTATTTGTGACGCGGCATCTAGAATTTGTAAACTATTTTTCCATATATACAAAGTTACTTATATTAATACCGTCTACGCGTATTGTGCGTCAAAGTTTTCTATAAAATTGACCCCTCTGCAACCGCCTTAAACATTAAAATGCCGCCTTAAAAATAATTCGTTTTAATAGATCAAGAAGTAGCAGAGTGCGTTAAAGTATTATCTTTTATTTAAAATGTATGCATTTATAAATTTTGATTAGAGAACCTCTGGTGGAATATAGTATTAAATGTGAAATATCCTACTAATATTATAAACGTGAAAGTTTGTAAGTATGGATGTTTGTTACTCTTTCACGTAATTTGGCATACACATAGACCATGGCCTGGATGTTATGTTATGTGTTAACTTACTTTTTATCCGGGTAACGCAGACGAAGTCGCGGGCAACAGCTAGTAAATTATAAATCGTTACAAACCCTTCGAAATCTTAATAAATGTTAGGTACTGTCTTTGAAGATTAAACCCTCACCAACGCTGAATTCCTGGCTAGCCTTGACTCTCATAAACATTTGGTTTGCTAGATGTAATCTGTGGCTAGATCTCGAATATTGATAGGATCAAAGTGTTTCATGTAATCTTTCCCTTTGAAAATCTTCCCTCTTTATCTATTTAAGACTGGCAAAGGATAATGGAATAGAGGTTCTAGTCCTGTTTTCTTTGTTATTTCGCATTATATTATATATAAATATTGTATTAAATTTGAACAGGATTATATTTTAATGCATAGGATTTATGTAGGTCCCTACGTATACTATACCTACATTTTGTCAGTTTTTCTGTTACAGCATCAAATTAAGGCTTCATTAACTAACAGAATAAATACTTCGTATATTACGATGTTCATAATACTGGGTCCTTCTTATTTAAAGTTGTCACCTTTTTTGGAGGAAATATAGTATTTTTTTGATAAATTACAAATAAATATAGTCCGGAAAATTCGGGAGAAAATATATAACAGATGAATTTTGAATTTGATAGATTTTTCCAAACGTGCAGATTTTACTTTATGTTGGGCTTGACTGAAATTTTATTATTTTTTAATAATATATGTAACTATGTGTGTAAGATTAAGTCTGCATTAACATAATCATCATCCACATAAGGGCAGGGATGCCCTTATTCTATTATTTGGGGTTAGGCGAATATGTATTGCCATTCCAAATGTCACTTATAAACTTAAGTAGTGACAACTGATGTTACAGGAATTGACAAATTATCAAGGAATAAGTTGCGACAGTTCAATGAGCTGTAAAAAACTAAAAATATAGTATTTTCCGTACTATATTTTTTATCAATATTATAATTGACCAAAATGTAAGGTCTAACAAAATTAGTTTCACCTAATTTTGTTAGACCTTATATAAGGTCTAAAAAAACTAACTGAAACTATTTTAAGGGAATGATTAGACCATCATACTGAACAACTTTCTTAATGGGACCAATATCGAAATCGCGAAAAAAAAATCTGCTGTTCCATACTAACCTACTCGACCTAAATGTATGGGACAGCAGATTTTTTTTTCGCGATTTCAATATTGGTCCTATAGAGAAAGTTGTTCACTTTGATGGTCTGATCATCCCCTTAAAATAGTTTCACCTAATTTTGTTAGACCTTATATAGTACGGGTGGCAACCCTATTCTTAATATGCTGACTGATACATTCGAATAGGGTTGGCATATTGTATGGAACAGCAGAATTTGTTGTTGGTCCCATAGAGAAAGTTGTTCAGTTTGATGGTCTTATCGTCTCCTTAAAAAACTGCATATTATGAAAGAATATTAAGAAAGACCCTAAATTAGCCTAATTACCTATTATTTTATGAATAGACTTTACACGCGTAATAGAGTGTACTAATTAATTAAAAATAACGTTTTTAAATGACTCAATGCACTCAGAGTAATTAGTATGTGGTAATGTGACAGCTTCAAAGTTCTATCATCGCCAGCATGAGTCTTGTCCTACGTCATCGTTATGAGCTTATGAGTCATTGCGATAATGCGATGCGAGCGGCGCGGGCGCAGGCGTGGATCGCGATCGCTGAGATAGTTTCAACGGCTGCCAGTAGTGTTTCTATTCAACATAGCCGGCAACAGGCCTGATTCATCGTCGTTCGCGCATCCGCTGATTCTGCTCCAGTCGGTCGGTGTTCAGTGGCGCACGCGCATGTTTTGCTATCAGTGCATGAAACAACGGTTCTAGTGTCTGTTAGTGTTTGACAGTGCCGTGTCTAGCTCTACATTTTTGGATTTGCTTTTTATATTGTGGGGTAAGCATTAATTTTCCTTCCTAACTGTTACATTCAATGATTCGTCAACTCAAATAATAATATAAGCTGAATTTATGTTTTGCCGGCATAAATGAGGAAATTATTATTATATTATCCTCGTTACCAACGTTTTGTGTGAACTCTAAATGCCGGGTCGGTCACAGCACAGGGCTCAATCATACAATGTCATTCAACTATTCGTACGTGACGTTTGGCGCCTCTGACTGATTATAATGTATTGGTTTACCCCTACGAACGATGTTTACCCCTCATTATGCTTCTCCCATTAGTGCAGCTCTGCTTCTGGTAAACACATTCCGAAATGTACCTAAATCAATTATACTTCATTCCATATTAGGACGAGAAGATTTTCCGATTCCTATTTAGGTTTCTGGCCACTTCTGATTAGCAAATATAATTTATTTATCAGAAAGATATAGTATCCGAAATATCTTGGACGTTACTAAAGCTCTTCTATAATAAATAAGTGATAGTTCTGTAATTCGAAATAGCCTTAAAATTTCATTGCTATTTGGTATGGAGTATAGACTTCTAAATTACGATAAATCTTCACAGTTGTTAAACAATATTAAAATACATACACAAACAGATTTATTCAAATTCAACAAATATACCCACAATCTTATCTCTACAATATTCGTTGGCAATCAATTATCTTGAATCATTTGCTATTTTTAAATCTCCCAACCCGTACCTATTATATTTTTTCTTGCTCATTCAACTTGGTACGATGAATCGAATTACGCTATGCATTTATGAATGAATCTTATTTTAAATTTAGCCTTTACTTATTCGAAGCTACATTTGGAATTCATTAACAATATAACCTAGGAGTATATAATCGATTGCCCTCGCCATTGTTAGTGAATCTATTGATGTGGAAAATACCTAGTTTATTGAATGCTATTCAATACTGTCGCCGGTGGTTTGGTATGTAAATTTGTTCGCCGCAGCTAGAGTAGAGAAGCCGTGTCTGATTTCAATAATTAAATTCCATCCATAGGTTAGTTCCAATTCAAAACCACAAGCTTGCTTTTATAATTTGATTCGTTTCAAAATTTAGGTTCATTCTCATGCACGAGAGTAACAAAATAGAAATTTGCGAGAAAGCTATGCATAGCTAAAATTAATCGAGTTGAAACGTGGAATAAAATTAGTAACGTAAGTAAATAACGGGTAACGTTGTCACACATCCACATTGACCTCTTGATGTCCCAGATAGAGGAGAGTAAACATTCGAATAAAAGTAATGGCAGTGAATTGATCAGAACCTGTTTATATAAGTAAATATTACCTGACGTACATTTGGCTGGCCAGATTCAATGCTTTTCTTTGACCCGGCTGGCACGCCTCCCAAGTATTATGTAAATATAGAACAGAAAATATTACTGGAGAGCATAGCATTCTGACCACATTTCTCGTAATATCCGACGGTTCTCAAGATCCTAACTCTTTGGTAATGTATCACGCCCTTGACACATCTTTCTAGGTCACGTTTGCTTTCCTAAAATATTTAAATGTGGTGGCTCCCTCTCGTCATTGCCCTCAGAGTAAGATAGTCATTAAAATGTATAAGATGGTCGTTTAGTGGAGGGTGTGCAAGAATGTGGGGCGAGCTGAGAGGCAACCACTCATTCTATCTTGCTACCCTTACATTACTTCACCTCCTCACTACCTTTCTCAAGAGTTGTCGTCAGCATCTGTCTATGAGTAAAATGTATCTAATGTTATGTTTATGTATGATAGATGGAATATCTTTGACAAAATTATAGCGAAGTAATATTTAGTGCTGTATAACTTAATCCTGATTTATTTAGCTGTTGACGGTGATTAACTGGCACTGGTTTAATGCTGTGGTTAAGCAGGTCAAGCGTAACATTATTGCCCGTCACCAGACATATAAGGTACTGTGAGACTGGCACGAACATGATATGGCGATCCGCCATTTGAGCAACAGATGGTTCTAACTTCTACCAGGAATGATGGACATGTGATCTCGGATGAATTGATATTTGATTTTCTTTGCAACGATATATACCTATTATATTTGATGCTGTATAATTTATACTTTCGGCTTTTGTTGACAAAAACGAAAAGGGTTTCAGTCTCGAAGTTCTTTTAATTTGAAACTTGTGGTTGCGATGAATAAACATAATTCGCAGAATCCCTTTGAATAAGTTTTGTTTGTTAATGGAAAGTAATTAAAATTTTAAATTAAAATGAACATATTTCAAGAAGTTAATAATCATTTTATTGTTTGCCTTTTGTCAAAGTATCTGATTTAGGAAAAGCTATTTAATTCGTTGTATTAAAAGAGTTTGCTATAACAAAATGGAAGACTCCCTAGACCAATTTCGTTTGCCGCATCAAATTGCAGTCCTATATACACTGTTATGATGTCTATCTAGTTGGAGAGATATTGTAGAACAAGTAATGCACGGCTCTAGTTTGTATCTCACACTAATTAACCACTGGTACCGCCTGAAACTAGTTGTGCTTGTGATACGCCTTGTGGTTTTTTGCGCGGTATGAAAATACAATCACAATATTTAACTTTGCGTTGGTCGTTACATCATCTTTATTACTCTCTTCTCACTATATTGTTTTTATTACTTATATTAGATCAATAAAATAACGACACGAAGTTCCATCTATTGACGTAGAAGCAACACAATTTTGATGTCGTTTAGGTTATCTTGTTTCTCGTTCTTTACCCATTTAATATTCCCAATGAAATCGTACCATGCATGTTCAATGGAGTAAAAGCACAAGAGATATAAGTAATCTTTATATACTCAGTAAAAATATGAAGTGTTAGGTTCGGATATGAGAAAATTCTTGATGGAATATCTTTTGAGTTTTTCATTTCGCGTTCGATATGACGTTGAATAAATTCCGTTTAGATATTAATATGGTTTTGTATCTCATCATTTTATTAACATGACTCTATTGGGATACGTAAATTATGTTTTCCAAGGTTTTCCATTTTGAGCTAATAACATTACCTAGTCCTATTATCGGTGGTAAAAGGATCGATATGGTAAAGGTTCTTAGTTAATTGGGTACTTATTTCAACTTTATGGCTCTAGCTATGCGAGCACATAACTATTATGTATTGTGTTATCATTGTGCTTATGCTATGCTTATGTTTATCTTCCTTAAATAAACCTATTTATATAACAGCGTCCATAATTTTAGACTAACCTTGGCCGAACGCAGCGGTACAGTAATAAATCTGCTTACTAACACTACGCTCATAAACGTTTGAGGAGCTATTTAGCCCAGTCATTTTACGGTTTGAGCCGGGACTAATTAATAATTTCTAGGTAAGCATGCTACATCTTCGGCCTCATCGTCACTTAACATCAGGTGAGATCGGGGTCAAATGCTTACCTATCAGACATAAAAAAAAAAAAATAAAAAAAAAAAGTTTTTTTTTTGTATAATATTTAAGAGCCAATTTTAGCCTAGATATGTACCAATACCAAAATATTGTTGTCTTCTTAGAAGGTTTTGAAAAATACATCCGTATTTTCTAATAAATACCTCATTTTTTTAAATTGCAATACCTATTGTATTGTTCAAATATAATTTAAATTGTTAAATCGAATTCAAATGAGTACATTGGTATTAATATTATGAATTTAAAAGCTTTCTGGGACAAACAATTTTGATTTGTATGTTTCGCAGCGATTTTTTAAAAAATATGTTTTAAGATAGTCTTTTTGTCACTAAATAGTGCCGGTTACAATTTAAAAGTCCAATTAATAATCACTCCCCGCCCCTCCTAACAAAAGTCCGTAAAATAAGCATAATCATAAGCATATGCTCACGACTATATTCCCCGAGGGGATCAGAGATATTCTGAAACTTCAGAACATCCACGTTTCACTAGTACTACCGAAACTCTGTCCAGTGTGTGTGACTCCGTAAAATGACTGGGCTATATTGTAGGAACTTAAATTGAAGCTGTTTGCCAGATTACTAGGCCTTACTATGCCTGTAGGATAAGTAAATTAAAACAACTCTTGTGTGGTTCTTACCTAATATCGTAATTAACCAGATTTAAACTTAAATCGGTAGAGTGGAACATTCTAGCATAATAATTGCAAAACTTAGCAAGAAGAGCCATTTAAACGGTAAAGCAGCTAGATGTCTTGATGAATGGCGTCTTGTACGAGATTCTTGTTCCAGTCGGACTGTTGGACCATTGTCCTTATTACGGTAAACGGGATATAAAAGGTGCTTGCACTCGAATGATGTGACCTCAGTAGCCTCCTTAGAATTCCACACGGATGGTCCATTTCTAAGTTCTGGCACACCCCGGACACTGCCTACAAAAAATAGAAATTGACAAGATGACGTCTTTTCTGCGTGCGGTACAAAGAATTTTAAGAGGATATTTGAAAAAAATAGGATTCTTCAAAGCGTCATATATCATGAAGTACTAACAGTAGGAGTATGAATTTCGGATATGTGTAAATTAAACATATAATTGAAGTTTTGATTAGAGCCAAAACACGATTAAGACACATTTTCTCGATAGAGAAACAAGCCAAAGTAGCCTCCGTTTTTATTTATAAACGCTTGGAACTGCTGAACGGTGAATAATAGAAACACGAGACTTGATTTAAAAAAAAGAGATTGATATTACAAATTTTGATTAGAGCAGAATTGAACGTACATAAATAGTACAATCACAATTAAATAAAGCGTGTTTTACGCTTGCGTCGTATCAGTCGCGCGCGCCGCCCCATCTCTTTCTCTCGCATCAGGCAGTAATATAAGCTATCACACGCCCACTTCGCTTCAATTATTTTTCGACATAGGCCTTTAAGCTAAAGTAACTTGTTCTTAGGTGCTACATGCACGACTTTTTCGTTTATAAAACGCATTGACACCCGTCTATGCCCAAAAAATTTTTATCATTCGTCCTCAGATTATATTCTCTTTGTTTCGAAAACATAAATTCTAGCGTTTCAATTGTGGAGTCTAGGCCACAGGTAACCGCCGAGGTAACCAGAGGGGGTGAGGTAAAAAGTTAGTGGGAGGCAGGGAGTGTCTGTACTTTATGTAGTAAGTAACGTGTGTCTGTAATAATATATTGAAGAGTCTCTTTAGTACATAACTTACACTCGTGTATCTCTAGCAAGAAGCAATTTGTTCGCGGAATACTAATGTAAGTTAATTGCTTCATCAATCTCCATTTTGTACTACTAGTTGTAGCATCCTAATTACTGTATCAGGATCCAACTTAATATGCTGACGGTTTTTAAGAGGATATTCAGACCATCAACCTGAACAACTTTCTCTTTGGGACCATAATCGAAATCGCTGAAAAAAAATTAGTCGTGCCATACATTTTGGTTCGAGTAGGCTTGCAGTTTGGAAGTTGATATATATTTCGTGATTTTGATGTCGGTCCCATACAGAAAGTTGTTCAGGTTGATGGTCTGATCATCCCCTAAAAAAAAGGAGGACCCTGTATAAGCCCAAATCCGTAGTCTCTTCACAGATAAGCTGAACGTTTATATCTCAAGAAGTTTTTCGTTTTACCACACAAAGCTGGCTTTCGTATTAACAAACTCTGAAGCGATTAAAAGTTGTATTGTTAAGACTGTAGATCGTGGAAGTGGGTACTCTACAAAATTGTTTAATTATTTGCAAAAACCTTCAGTAGTATTTGTTGGTTTCTGTTCTACGTGCTTTATACACCACTAGCATATGAATATATGTAGGTGCTACTGGGAATGTTCCTCCATTGAAAAGGGAAGATCTTCCACCAGGCTATGTGTGAAACCTGGGGACCGGCCGTTGTCCAACAGTTCTTAGTTGGACCTTGTATATGTATCGAATCTCTGTGATTATTTCTCTTGCGCTATGTATGTCTTGCATTCGATTGTGAACCTTATTTGTAGTATATTACGAGTTACGTATTCACGGTGAACGTTGTCTAAGTATGGAGCATATTTCCGAGAGCGACGGTATCGCCATCTGTTGGCATCTTTGCTATACTTGTGGGTGCTGACATGTGTAGCAAGTCCCCATAAATATATAATAATTGTAGGCGTATTTTGACATTTAAAGCGGGAGTTTCGTTTCTATAGTTGTGTGTGTGTACTATTATTAATTAGTATCTATTCATAAGCACTAGTTTTTTATTTCTTACAAAATTTTAAGGGTGCATTCAGACAATGAAACTAAACAACTTTCTCTCGAGAACATGCGTCGAAAAACGAAAATGTTTTTGGAACTCTCATAGAAAAAATAGATCGGCTGATCCGCACTTTTATATGGGAGGTCCAAAAAAAATTCTCGTTTTTCAACCCTAGTTTCTTACGGAAAGTTGTTAAGTTTCATTGTCTCAATACACCCTTAACATTTTCTTAGAATTTAAAAACTAGTGGTGTATAAGATAGTCATGATTTTGCCCACACTTTTTTCTATCATTGTATATAAGGTCTAACAAAATTAGGTGAAACTATTTTAAGGGGATGATCAGACCATCAAACTGAACAACTTTCTCTAGGGGACCAATATCGAAATCGCGAAAAAAAAATCTGCTGTCCCATAGATTTAGGTCGAGTAGGTTTGTATGGAACAGCTGATTTTTTTTTCGCGATTTCATTATTGGTCCCATAGAGAAAGTTGTTCAGTTTGATGGTCTGATCATCCCCTTAAATTAGTTTCAGCTAATTTTGTTAGACCTTATATTATTCTGAATAAAGACTTGTAGGTACTGCCCTTACCTCATAGAATCTGTGCCTTGCCTTCACACGTAAACTTTAGTAACTACAAACTTTTAGTACAAACGTAAATGGTTTTATAGTTAGTTCATACTCTTGAATAGTAGTAAAAGTTAGCCTCAACGGAACACATTTTCTAGATAGTAAATCCATACAAAAGCCTTCTCCGCTATAAAAATGTATTGTTGAGAAATAAATATACTACGGAGCTTTGTGGAATAATGGTTGTTTGCGTAGATATTTATTTGGCTTTGATATTAGGGTAAATTGAAACTTATTGCTATGGTATAATGGTACATCTACATAAGACCTTAGATGAAAGTAAAATTAATGGATGGGACTAACGCGAACATTTCTAACGAGAAAATTCAAATGACAGGTAAGTATATTTCAAATACGTACCGAGATGACAGACCAAGTGTGCTACTTGTGTGCTTCAAACGCGCTTTGGGCCTATCCATTAATTTTACTTTCATCTAAGCATAAAACCAATAAATTATACAGGGTGTTAAATTAAATGGGACATTCACTTAAAGGGGTGCTTCAGACCATCAAACCGAACAACTTTCTCTATGGGACCAATAACGAAATCGCGAAAAAAAATCCGCTGTCCCATAAATTTCAGTCGAGTTATGTTTGTAGTTTTGTATGGCATAGCGGAATTTTTTGCGATTTAAGTGTTGGTCCAATAGTAAAAGTTGTTCAGTTTTATGGTCTGAAGCACCCCTTAAGTGAGCGTCCCATTTAATATTACACCCTGTATAACGTACTTCATTACAGTTCTTTTAACTTTCAATTATCCTGGTAATGCCACTTGTATACTTAGAATTACTATAGTAATTATAAGTACTCTGTACCTGGAAGAATAAAACTTTAGTTTGTATGTGAAATTTGCATTAATGCATGTTACACAAATAGAAATTAATCCAAAAAATCCAGTACCTAAAGCTTATCATTTAAAAATAAAAAGTGTGACGATTTCGACGCTACCTAAACAAGTTAAACTAGATTTTGATATGATATGTAACATATTATTTAACGACAGCTCTAATAAGACTTTAGTTTGTATGTGATACTTGCATTGGTTACAATGCATGGTACACAAAAAGAAATTAATCCAAAAAATCCAGTACATAAAGCTCATCATTTAAAAAAAAAAAGTGTGACGATTTCGACTCTACCTAAACAAGTAGACTAGATTTTGATATAAATGTATGTAACATATTATTTAACGACAGCTCTTTATCTATTGACGAATAATATCATTACCAAGTTTAGCTTTAAAAACGTCTTTATCATATCTAAGTGAGTCAGTCGTTAGATAATGGATTGGATTGGTACAAAATGATCGGTGATATATCGCGAGTTCTATCCGTTCTATCAGTCGAGTACACACCTTGTGCTGTTTAAATTAAAACTAGTTTAGAATTCTGTGGTCACTGCGGTACGGTATTGAGTCATGGAGACGGAGGGCGGTACGAAAAAACTGCAAAATCTTATACAAATGTTTGAATCACGTACTAATCAGTCTGAGGAAGAAGAGCCGGATATTGGAGATGTAGATCCTGAAGCGGATATCGTATCTGGTATGATTGAGTTTGTCAAATTCCCTTTTGATTGTAGAATTCGGAGTTTCGACTATTTATGATCGAGTGTAACACTCCCTGATAAATAGGTAGGATATGATTATCTTGTTACAAGCCTTTAATCAAGTTTAATCCCTTGTGTATAGTTCCATCTTGGGTTCGGTTTTGCGATGTAGTTAGTAGTCTAAGGCCCGCTTGCACCAAGCAGGGTTATCGTTATTAACTCGGAACTAGACGCTACTTTGGAATTAAATTATAATTATGTCTTGCACCATCCTGTTTCAGGGGCTAAACTTGTGTTATATTTAAACCGTCGATGTGGTAGGTTTAAGTCGCTAAATGTCAAAATTGAGGCAACAGCTGTTTTTACAGTTTTGTTGTAAGCTCGCTCAACTCTCAAACAACCATTGCCATTTAATTGCTTTGAACGGTTGCACATGTTTCATACATTCTGGATAATCGGGCACGACCAGCGCAACTCTCAAACAAAAAAAAATTATATGAAACGTGCACCGACGCCATTTAATTCCTTTGAATGGTTGCACATGTTGCATATTCTGGATAATCGGTCACGACCAGTTTTTAGTATGGAAGTCCCGACTCTTATAACGTAGTGTGTTACATTGTCAAATGTCATTGCCAAAATAAAACAAATGAGACAGACAAATACAAAGAGATGCAGTGTGAAAGAGACGTGCATATATTATGTTCATTCATCATTCACTTTGCATATTTTGTCGAATTACATAAACTCTATGGTCATTTAGGATGTTGCCAGCGAAAAATAGAGAATTGTCAGGTTAGTTAACTATGAAGTAGTTTTCATTGGCGCAAGTCAATCTTTGATAGCACTTTAGGTCGGTGCTACTAAAAACGGGGTTACGGAATTTAACCCAGCATTTAGCGCAAGTAGGCCTTAGATATCTAAATAAATATTAAAAAATGTTTGGTGCTCAAAGTGTCTAAACATCTTACGATAATGAACCCTATTCCAGCTCGCAAAGCAACCTAATTCTTCTTCTGTCATTAACAATGTTTATTACAAAAATAAATCTTATTTAGTTGAGATCAGTTCTATTTTTAATTTGTTCAGAAGTGTTGAGATATTTGGATATTAAATGCCGACTAATAGCTCTATTAATGCCGGGACCTTATCAAACCGTGTAGGTATTCGATATTAATTGATTATTTCTGATCGAGTTAAGGATTCTTGCTGTCGTTGATTATATTAAATGTGATTTTATATTTGTAGCTGGTCTACGTCTAAAAAGTTTCGAAAAAGCCATCGAGAATTTATCGTTGATATATCGGAATGTAATATTCTAGTTTCCGCAAATCGACTTGTCGCTCCCCAAGGGATGGTCCATAAATAATGTCACCCTCAAAGCATACACCCTCGATATAAGTTACCTTGTTTCATTTTGTGTTGGTTTCTTTTCGTCTCTTTTGGCATTTCACTTTAGGGTAAGCACTGGGTAACCTTTAAACAATTCTACTGATAAAAATATTTACATATCATGGTATTTCTTTGTACATGTCAGTATAACATTGAACTAATGAACTTTTCGTAAAGTGAAGTAGGTAGTTGTTAATTTTAATTCTTCCTCAAGTTTGCTTATTTCTTGCTCAACATTTTCAGCGCAACGACAGTGTTTTATATATTACATATTTATATACGAAATAATTTAACGTCATCTTTTTGGTATAAGTTTGGAAATAGCTCATAATATCTTCTAGGTCGTGAGTTTATATTATGTATAAAATATATATTTTATTCTTTCAACTATAACATAGATAAAGTGGATTGAGCGTACATAGCCATGGTATGTTATAAATTCTCCATAAGGTATATGCTAATAAAGTGTAATGGAGAAGTTCTAATATACATACCATTTAGGTAATAAGGTTGTTTGAGTTGCTTAAATATTTGATATTTTCCCAACTATGTGTGTTGTATATTTGATGCTAGTTTCAGGCTCGGGTGAGTTCTGGGTGTAAATATGAATTATATATTTACCTTAGTAAGTTAAGAAATACATACCTACTCTAGATGTTTCATAAAGTCAACTGTCATTCCTTGATTAGGGTATGTAGAGTCTCTACTGGGAAAATTGTAAAACACTTTACGAAAATCGTTTGTACTTAGTCTTTTGTAGTTAAAGTTATTTTAATTACCTTTGTAATTGTATATATATTTATGAAGTACCTACCTACTTAATTAAAGCCTTACTTTGACACCCAATATTTGTTAAGTTCTTGACAAAATCCTAACCTACCAAAACTGAAAGTAACGCTCAGTCAGCGGAACCTTTAAAAGATATCAACTATCGTGTCGCAAGGTTATAATTTGATATCTCTTTTCTTTTTACCGAAAAGCTGTTAGGATCATGTTGATTATTTTAATTTTCTATCCAGACTCTCTGTTTACTGAACCATGGTATGTATATATTTTGGCTTTGGTTTTGGGGTGGTTCCGTCAAACTGAACAACTTTTCTATGGGAGCAAACCTGAAATCTCAAAAAAATTCTATTCCATACTAAACTGCAATGCCTACTCGACTCAAATG
Source organism: Agonopterix arenella (assembly GCA_927399405.1). Classification (NCBI taxonomy): domain Eukaryota; kingdom Metazoa; phylum Arthropoda; class Insecta; order Lepidoptera; family Depressariidae; genus Agonopterix; species Agonopterix arenella. Next base: position 13,737,351 of record OV656691.1, on the reverse strand, counting down.
TTTGAGACAGTTTTTTTTTTATGAATTCAGGTTTGAGTAACAGTTGTTCAGTTTGATGGCCTGAACCACCCCTGTAAGTTTCAGAACGGTAAAAAAATCATTCGGTATAAGTGGTGTTGAAAAAGTAGCGCGTTCCTACAAACTCTTGTATTTGTCTACAGCTAGTGACGTAGAGCCAACAGCAGCTGCCAACAGTCCGGCGGCGGAGCTCGAGGCTTTGATCGAGCGCCTGGAGCTTGTCACATCGCGCCTGGAGCGGCTGCCCCTACTGCTCGCGCGTCCCCCCTCCCCGACACCCGTGACATTACCCTCACCGTCACCACCACCACCGCTTGTTGAAGAGTTTGTGCCCAGCGACATCATGAGCGTCAACGGCTACCAAGATATATTGACGGTATGTGATTATTGTGCATAGAAACATTTACGTAGGCTTTGATCGAGCGCTTGAAGCTTGTCATATCGCTCCTGTAGCGGCTGCCCGTGCTGATCGCTCCCCCCCGCCCTCCCTGTCACCCTCACCACCACCCCCACCGCTTGTTGAAGAGTTTCTGCTCAGCGACAACATGAGCGTCAACGGCTTCTTTTTTTGGCGGCGAATTGTTTTGCGCCTAATGCGTAAACCTTCGATGAAAATAAATATTGCAAGGGGTAGAACTCAGGAGGAAAATAGTTGGTTAACCGAGACGGAAATTGAGCGGCGCTTACTTCCTGGAAACTAAGCTCGCAGAACACCAGCATTAATTGATACTGAGGAAATATCACCGGGGAGTAAGAGCTTCCTTATCGAACCTACCTACAAAAGACTGTACAACCATAGTGTAATAAAAAATAGTAATGGTGAAGCTCAGCGGTCGCGGCGGTCTATGCTCGTGCGGTGTGTCCTGGCAGTACCCTAATTGAATTCGCTTTGAGGGTACGCGCGCAGGCACAGGGCCGAGGGTCGCGCTCCTCCCTGTCCCCGCACACCGCGCTCGATTGACCTGTCTTGACCGCTGAGCTTCACCACCTTTCTTTTATTACACTATGGTACAACAGCCCATTTATATTAATGAAAGAATTATTACGATAGCCTTGACCCCTCGGCTCTAAAACTTTTAAAGGAACCTTTAAACCTTATTGAATAAAAAGAATTCATTTATCTTCATTATCATAATTCGTTCACGCTTTCAACTTCCAAGAAGCTGTGAAATAAATAATTTTATTATACAGCCTGTAGCACAATAGGTTTAAGTTCCTCTTTTGTTTTTGTATTGCTATTTAATTGGTTCTTTTGCGCGTGAATCCTTTATATGGAACAGCTGATTTTTTCGTTATTTTGACCTTGGTCCCATACAAAAAATTGTTCAGTAAGATGGTCTGATCATCCCTATAAAAAACCGTCAGCATATTAAGAAGGACCCTGTATATTTCCATTTTGTATAAACAAGAGTTAAATTAAAAGTTTGTTTTGTACATGAATGTAGAAATCGAGTTAGAAAACTCGATTTAAATAAAGATAACATAAAAAAATCTGCTGTTCCATACTAAACTGTAATGCCTACTCGACTCAAATGTATGCAACAGCTGATTTTTTTGTTGATCGGTTTGCTCCCGTAGTAAAATTTGTTCAGTTTGATGGGTGGGGTTTGGTACGTCAAATAAAATCAAAATAATATCACATGGATAGCTTTTTGACCTCATTTTTTGACTCTACCACCGCGTCGGAAGGTGTTCGGTTGAGAGAAGATGCGGCCAGAAACTCACAACACACATCTTTTAAATAAAACAAAATATGTATACTAAGTACAATAGTGTAACATTGTCAAGACCAGACATTTTGGTTATTCAAATAATCATCATGTTTATAGTAACCTTTTTTTACAGAGGACTTGTTTAACATACGACTTTAGCTACAATAGATCTATCCAGGTCGCAGTAGCTATTTGGTCATTGACCAAGCCCTTATAACAAAATAATAAAAACATACGACTTAGGACCCGTTTCACCACTTCTGAGTAAGTTCTTTTTAGCTTCTCCGACAGATATTTTGACATATTTATCATTGTATGAAAGATACGTCAAAATATCTGTCGGATAAGCTAACAAGAACTTACTAAGAAGTGGTGAAACAGGCCCTTAAACTTTTACTTACTGGTTGGTACTTAGTTTAAAAGCATGCTAATAAATTTAATTGTGTAAAATTATGTTTTAAAGATAGATAAGACAAAATCCATGTTTCCATTTTTGTGGTGTCATCCGTCTGGCAATCGATAACGTATGTTAGGAGACTCCGAAGGTTCCTTGCTCAGTTCTTTGTAATAAATAAGGAACGTGTTCGCTTTCATGAACGTTGGTACACTCGAATGGTCGATTACTTCGTGTAAAATACATTCAGTACAATGTGATTTTGGGTAAAAGGATTTTCTTATATTTTCAAAACATTTCGTCCTTTTTAGGTTTCCGCCGTGAACGAAGGAGGAATTACTCATACGGCTACTTTTCGTAGTCATATGATGAAGAATAAAATAAAATAAATAAATAATATTACAGTGCTGACAAAAAAAAATACAAAATATCTGTTGTTTGTACCTATGTCTATGTTTGTTTATGGCGCCCGCCCGCTACGTACGCGCGGACCACTTAAAAATTACTTAACTTTAAAAACATAACTTTTGTTTGAGTGAACCGATTGCGATAAAACAAAGCCTAAATGTTAATCCAAACTAAGCCCTAAGCCTCTATGAAAACCCCATCAAAATGCGTGCCCAAATAAACAGACAAAAATTCTAAAAATGGTTTCTATGCACTCCATTACGTACCCTAAACGCCCCCAAATAATTTTGCAAATATCGTCAATGTACGTCAACGCCAAGTTTACAATTTTATTTTGTGTATTTTGTGTATTATTATAATGTAGTTTGAATGTTTTCGTTTGTTAGACTCCCCTGCGGACGTACCTCGAGCTGGCCCAGAAGATCGGTGGCGATGTCGCTACGCATGCCGGTCTTGTCGACTCTGCCTTCCAGTAAGTTATATTATTAATTATAATAGCAGTAACTACGACAATGATTCACTTTGGCACATAATAAATAATAGTTTAAGTTGGACCCTGTTTAGTTCTACATATAGAATGGATCTCATGTCAGGAAGGGCCCTGACTTCAGATACCACACCTTACCTCACACTTCCTGGGGACACATTATGGAAGCTGTGCAAGGGCATGCAGTCTGGTGCGCCTACCCGGACTATATATTCCGTGCCGTGATACTACAAAATTTATTTTCTTTCATCTCTTCAGTAAAGAAACTTTTGAAAATAACGCTTAACAATTTCAGTACTTCTTTAGCTTGAATACTATTTTTTGTAATATAATATGACAAAGTAATGAAATGTAGATGACAACTGGTCATACAAAGCGCGGTCGTTCGTTTGCTCGTTCAGCCCTAAACATTATGTTATGCACAAAGTGCGCATGTGCAGACGCCATCATTAAAATCTAAAACGTTGTAGGTAGGTACTCTAGGTACCTGCCGGACCTGTGACTTTGGGTGAAAGTTTTTCCATACATACTTTCGGTTATTATCCCTAATTGAGAAAGCATAACCATGGCATACAGTACGAACACTACCTGTCCCCCACAAATTATTACCTCATCCCCTCTGGCTGAAAGCGTGGGAGAAAATAGTAGGCAAAGATGTATCGCTGTCTCACTTGCACTCTCTCATTATCGCACACGATTACCACTTGTCAGTTTTCCCATTTGTATAAAGTGACAGCCAAGTATTCAAGGTGTGACCTGGGTGTGACATCGAAACCACTTTTGTCAAAATTGGCTTAAGCTAGCGAGTTTCATGAATATTTCTTCAAGTTTTTAAGCAAACATTATGTCAAACAGGGCACAGTTCCGCTACATTCAACTGGCGGCAAGCCGTAGCAAGCCGTCTCAAGCCGAGGAGATGCAACTCTTGGCTCCAACCAGCGAAAAAATATCCGCCATCCAGCAGTTCCGCGAGAAGAACCGCACTTCGACGTTTTTCAATCATCTCTCCGCGATATCTGAGAGCATCCCTGCTCTCGGATGGGTAGCGGTGTCTCCCACCCCAGCACCTTATGTGAAAGAGATGAACGATGCTGGGCAGTTCTACACGAATCGCGTCCTGAAGGAGTGGAAGGACAAGGGCACGCAGCACGTGGAGTGGTGCCGCGCGTGGGTGCAGCTGCTCTCAGATCTGCAGGCTTACGTGAAACAGTACCACACGACAGGACTTGTTTGGTCGGGTGAGTCATTCTTGTTTGTGCTAGTTGGCAAAGTCTCGTAAAATTTTATCTTGAGATAGATAAACTTTTATGATATTGATACGTAAGATATAACAGTTTACTTATATCCTAGGAAGCGTAGATTGTTACCAACTTAAAGCTATTAGAAATTAGAACTATTCATGTAACTTATAGTGGCAGTGTGTATGGAAGAAGGACTCTTTAACATTAAACATTGGAAAATAATTACCTAATCGGAGCGTTAACGCTTATCTACTCTTATAAAAGAAGACCGCCTGTTTTCGTGCCTTTTGTATTTCCTGATGATTGCTCTCTGTATACTCTGCTTTTTGGTGTCAAATAAAGTATAATTGATTGATTGATAAGAGACAAATTATGATTAGTGTTAGCAACTATGCTCGTCATACTTCCATTGCTTTATGAAAAATTCCCTTTAATAAGATTACGGTTGCTGACGTTGAGGTTTACATTTCGGATCCTAAATAAAGAATAAACGAAATGAAAGCTGTGTCTTTTGAGCTACATTTTCGGCGCTCGAATGTTTGTAATTGCGTAAAATTTTAATTACTTTAACTTCGTTTTGAAGAAATTTAATTTGCATTTTATATCCGCCCTCAAAGTTAAATGGTTCGTTGTAATAAGCACTCAAAGAATTCCAGCATTTAAGTAAATAAAACATTTATTTAATGTATCCGTACTTACAAGTTTAGATCTAATAAAATATAAAGTGTTCTTAGCAACATATCAGGAGCAAATACTTTCAGGATGTTCACTGGAGGATAAAGATATACTCCGATGGGACTTTGTACTAGTCGTCTGAGGGTTGCTAAGTGATTTGCGAACTTTACTACAACCGTACCTAACCCACTGTTCTGTACAAAGACCAGTTTTCAATGTAAAGACTAAAGTTTGTTGATGACTATTGAAACTGTTACCCTCGCAGACTCTGTAATAAGTAACCCTTTGTAATAAGCGCAATAATTAATATACTGAAACAATCCTTACATTTTTAAAAACGTCGGTGTTGCGCTGCGGAGTGGTGTGCATTTTCAACTCACGAGGGTTCGAGTTTTTCTAACATGTGCATTTACTAATGAGTTATTCTAACTTATGTACCTGCGTACACGCGTACGCAGTTTTATAAGAACTAGGAGCATTCGAAAATGATGAAAAATTTCTCAATTTTACCGCTGTGTTCAGATCAGACATCAAGCAAGCAAAGACGAATATAAGCAAAAAAATTAAATAGGAAAACATAACAGACATAGCCAAAGTCTTTCTCATATTATTCCTGAAAGAATTATGGAAATGGGTTTAGTTTTGGAGGAGGAAACAGGGAAATACGAAACCGTGATTTCGTCCATTTTATGTAGTTAAAATCAGTCCGCGTTGCAGTTGTCACTTTCGCACTGGTAGCCCGGTTGCTCGGGAACAGCGCGACAGCAAAAGCACGCGTGTGGCGTGGTGGACTAAAAGCCCATACATCTTCAACTGCTACTCTAATCGAATCATAAAGGCCGATGAAGTACATAAAAAATTTTCCCAAACCCCTACAATTCTTGAGCAAAGTAAAAACAGTGTTCTTTCGTTGTGAAGGTAAAGGAGCGGGCGCGCCCCCTCCACCCCCGCCCGGAGGCATGCCCCCGCCGCCGCCCGTGCTCCCCGAAGTCGACTTCTCCAACATGTCCGTCGACGACCGCAGCGCACTCTTTGCAGAGATCAACCAGGGGGAAAACATTACCAGCAGTAAGTGTTTTATGTTATGTGTACCTATTATTAGACTATTTGTACCGTGTGTCCGTGGCACTAAACCAGTCGTGTGTTCATACAAAATTGCAAACTTACTCGACCCAAATGTATGGGACGACAGATTTTTTTCGTGTAGTGAGCGCGCACATTGGGTCATAGCGTGTGGCGGTCCGTGGTGTCTTCCTACTCTCATGGGACAATAGCGTGAGCTTATGTATGTATGTATTTAATATATAATTATCTTGATTGGATCAGTCCCAAATTCTGTCAACTGTCTTTAAAGCTTTGTTTGGGTGTGAGGTCAAGCAAAATGTTGGGTAGATACCTATTTTACATGATTTTATTTTTATTTAGTAGTTTCCTTTGATCTGCGATTTGAGCTAGGTTGACATCTGACACTTACCGCCCTTACTAAGCTGAAATACCCTACAGACTACTCGAGTGTGACGTCTCATTTTCGAAGAATATTTCAGAATTCTATTTTGAAAAAATGTCAACGTATTTATTTCGTTGCTACTCATACTTTAAGGTGCTGCTATAATAAGTGTCCCTCGTCGTTGGAACTTGGTCATATAAATTATGCTCGACTGCAACGGAGCCCAAAAAGAGGGTGACATTTTGACCTGAAATTTGTATATCCACTGGAAATCTGACAAACCACAGACACCGATATTCGATTCTAGATCATGTTTACAAAATTTCATTGGCACCAAAAATGAAAAGAAAGAGCCCCCAAAGAGCTCACTTGCCATTTAGCTGACAGTAAACATACCAAATATAACCAAGTTTATTAATTAAATACAACGTAATGCCACCAGTGCTTGGATACTTGATTTGTGAGGGTTACTGTGTTATTTGGACAACGATTTGCTAAGATTTTATATTAGACGAGCGTTAACCCGCGACTTCGTCCGCACAAATTATATACCAGATTTTAAGTCAGATCATAAGCTATCAAACAAAAAAAGTTTCATCAAAATCGGTTCAGTAGTTTTTGCGTGATACTCGTTCAAACAAACAAACAAACAAACAAACAAACACACAAACAAACAGACAGACAAAAAATAAAAAAATTGGTGATCAGAAAAATTGGGAATCAGTACCTAAAAACCATATCGTAACTTATTTTTTGTTAATATCTTCAATGTACAGACACACTTCTGTTACAGCTTTATAATAGTATAGATATAGATAGATTTGAAGTCTACAGTATCTAGTACCTATATCCTGTTAATTAACTTTTCTTAAACTTGTCCCTGTTTGTCCAGGCCTGAAAAAGGTGACGTCGGAGATGCAGACGCACAAGAACCCGCAGCTGCGGCAGGGCCCGGCGCCGTTCAAGGCGGCGCCGGCGACACGCGCGGCCGGGCCCGGCAAGCCGCTGCCGACGCCCGGTGCCGGCGCGCTGCCGGACAAGCCGCCCGTCTTCACGCGCGACGGCAAGAAGTGGCTCATTGTGAGTACATACTAGACATTATTAGGTTTCCGAACCCAAGGGGTGCCGTGCCAACGGAACCCTATTTCGATACCTTAGCTATCATTTCTTACAAATGAAACATTTGCAACATTATACAGGGTGTAAACTTGAATGCGTTACCTACTATATGGGGTGCTTCAGACCATGAAACTGAACAACTTCTACCGTGGTACCAAATTGCGAAAAAAAAAAAAAAAAAAAAAATTTCATTCATTTTACAGCTACAATAGATCTATCTAGGTCGCAGTAGCTATTTGGACATTGACCAAGCCCTTATAACCAAATAATAATTCATTCATTTTGGACGAGTATGCTATTAACATTTTCTATGAAACAGCCGATTTTTTTTTTCGCTATTTCATTATTGGCTTCATAGTGAAAGTTGTTCAGTTTGGTGGTCTGAAGCACCCTGTTTGATATGTAACGCATTTAATTTTACACCCTGTATTTACCAATACCACCGCTTGCTACCAAGCGGGTGAGGTTGAAATTGTTTGGGGGCAGGGAGTGTACTACTGTATGTAGTACCACGGAATATCTAAGAGTACAACAGAAGGTTCACTATCTAAGAACGCTCGCTCCAAGCGCGACTGGCACTCGCACATTGACTCTCTATGGGTGAATGTCACGCACACATTGACTCTCTGTGCGTGAATGGTAAGGGATGTCAGCAACGCAAGATTGGAACGAACGTAAGTAGTTACATCCCGACCGAGTGACGGACGATCGACGAGTAGGTTACTTAGGTATTCACCAATTTCTTACCTTTCTTTGTCCTTAGGGAGTGCAAACAATGTCAAGTCCGGGTCTGTGTCGTTATTTAAACACTCGAATGCTATACAGTATTCTTTACTCATCTTTTTGATTATTGCTTTACGCATCCGACGTATACACGAATAGGTGCTTATATTATTTCGCGAAACAAAAACAATAAACTAAGGTCACGCGTGCGATGCAATGAGCGCGTGGCACTCGACCTTTGACTACTGATATGAGGACTAGTTACGCGTGTAATTCTACTAACAAACATTTCTGCCACTTTTTGTGGGGGGCGAGGTACCAAGAAATCCGCAACTTTGGATTTTATTCCCCAAAACTTTAGATTCTAATTTTGAATGATAAAATCATGAAAAGTACTCTCGTGTGAACCCCAAACGTTCTAAGTTCGAAATTATTGTTTCGCAATTATAGACTGTCTCGTTTAGTGATAAGGTATAAAATTGAATGTAAATGCACATGATCAATTGATCTTATACCGTGGCAGAGGGAAAATGCTACCGCAAGGCTAGTCCTTATAATAAATAGTCAAAGCACTCGACTGAATCAGGCCGCGACGTCGCGGCGCGACCGCGTAGGTACGTTTTTATACCTACAGTGCGGAGTGAGACAGGCCTGATAGTACTATACCGCATTTCACATAAGATGAGTTCTGACAGGACTCTTATGTCAAGAAAGTATGTACGAATTTCACGCATCTTCCAATGTGAAACGTATTACAGATACTCTTTCTTATGTTTATAGTACTCTGTGTTTATACTGTGATAGAAGGCAATCAGTTCGGTTTTGATGATGTTATCTTCGGCAAAAAATTTTGTTAGCAGCGATTTTTCGATAGCTACAATGAGGAAAACAAACATTGAAGAGAAAAATACACAAAACTGTTGTGAACTGTTTATTCATTGGAAATCGAGACGTCAAACGAAATAAGCAGATTCCGTATTAATCTACAACAACACGAAGTTATGTTTACTTAGTAACTTTTGCTGTTCTGATTTCAATTTTAGACCAAGGAAGTTCTCAAAGCACTCGTATTACCTTGTTATGATGCCTATAGTAGCGAAACTAGCGCCTCACTTTCAAAAACTGCCTCCGTGGTCTAATGGTTAAGAGCATTGGCTCTCGACTCGGAGGTCGTGGGTTCGATTCCTACGGGGGGCACCTAGTGATATGTAACTTTTTGCTATTTTCCCAAGTTGGTTAGGACATTGCAGCCTGAATCACGAAAAGGAAAATGATTCCGTGCTTCGGATGGCACGTTAAGCCTTTGGTCCCGGCTACTATCTCTGGTGGTAGTAGTCGTTAACATAAAAGCGACGTCAGAGGCCGTAAGGCGGTCTGAAAAAACTCTGACACCAGGGCTCTGCTCAAGCTCTGCCCACACGATAAGAAAGAAAGAACTTTCAAAAACTTTCTATCTTTATACTTTCTTTAGGGATATCTCTATACAGTAAGAAAAAGTTACCTCTGTAAGAAAAACCCTAAAGAAAAAAGGGTATTAAAGGGTCCATTGTAAAGAGTCTATTGACAATATATGACAACCGTAGTATAATATTATTATTTACCGAAAACATAGTTATCGATAATAAAATAGTCATCGTTGAAGCGCAGCACTATTTTACTGACTGCGTGCTAGTTCAAAGACTAAACGGCACCAGATGCGTCGTAAGGTCAATGCGATGTCCCACTATATTGTAAATACTTAATTTACTAAAGATGATTATTCTCTAAGTTAATATCTTTGTTACTAAAGCTAACTTGAATATTAAGACCTATTTATTGCAAAAAACCAATAAACAACTGATTGACAAAAAAGTTATACTGTCATCATGTAAGATAATTTAAGCATCTTACAATTGAATTCAGCATCGAAATTTTCAATCTGTTGCGTCTTAAGGGGACGTGTCCCCTTAAGTCGCAACAGATTGAAAATTTCGTTCTCTGGGTAGTGGGCTCGGTGGCGAAATTGGATAACGCAGTTCCCCGGTTTGGAAGAGTGCGGGTTCAAGTCCCGCCCGAGGCAAATTTTTCAATCTTTAATTTGATTCGAAATAGCACAACATGGCTGTAACATGTTTAAAAATCAATAATATTTGAAATCTTACAATTCGTTTTTTCGACAAAGAAAGTATTTTCGTCTCGTACTGAGATGTAGGTACAAATGACTTACAAACACTACCCTTCTGAAAAAATAATCGATGTTTTAGATGTCACACTAGAGTTGGGATTTTTTATTGATTGGCTTCGATGAAGGATTTTTTTTTGGTATATATGTAACACTCTGTATGATAATAATAAATTTCTTAGGAATAGTACAATGTAGCTTAGAAATAGAAATAGTACCTGGCTCCAAAACTAGTTTTGCCGTAGTTCTGGTAGTATCCCCAACGAAAATGTTTAATTTCTCTTTTGTATTGCAACATGCAAAACACAGAGTAGGTAAACATTGACAGTGTCATAATTATGCATGCATATACATTATTACTTCATGTTGATACAGTACTGTTGATTGAAGTTCGAGCTTCCGTGCCATTTGGGTTTTGCTGTTATTGGACAATTTCCGTAAAATCAGATATGTTGTTGTAAATATGTTGATAAGAGCTCTGCGGAATTAAGTGAAAATCTAATACAAATATTTGTGTTTATTAACATGTTACAGCCATGTGCCATTTCAAATCAAATTAAAGATTGAGAAATTATTGATCATGTTAAGACTGTGCCTGTGTTTTTAAAGGCCCTCTTGGCCTCGAACACATATTGCCAAGTCAGACATAAACATAAAAGGATGCGTAAACATTGCAATATTCCATTAAAAGATGCGTTTGCAAATAGCATCATTTTGATCATCTTTTCCTTCTTTATTATTTTAAAGAAATACAATTTGAAATTTTGACCTTTACTCGCGACGTCCGCCATCTATTAATGCTCTAGAAAACCACTTGAAAAACGTTCATTGCTCGAACCCGAACGTTTCTGAAGCCTAAACTTCAACTAACAGTACTAGTACTTAGCTAGGTTAACATTGGTCCCCGTCCACCATTGCCATTGGCTGGCAATACCGAAATGGACCCTTAAACACTTTAGAGTAAAAGTAATATTATTTGTCCAAAGGAATACCAGAAAGGCAACTCTAACCTGGTGGTTGAAAACGCGGAGATGAACAACGTGGTGTATATGTTCCGCTGCCGCGACTCCGCGCTCACGGTGAAGGGCAAGATCAACGGAGTGGTGCTCGACTCCTGCACCAAGTGCGCCGTCGTGTTCGACAACCTGGTCTCCTCCGTGGAGTTCGTCAACTGCCAGTCCGTGCAGATGCAGGTCAGTTAATATACACTATTAGAGATATATCGCAACTGCACAGCAACCACGTCGCAAATAAATCGACATGATATTAAGAGAGCGTAGTCGCCGCGAAATATATTTCGCCACGAAATTGCGGCAGCCTATAATTAGACTTAAAAACTGTATACAGGGTGTAACATTAAATGACAACTTACTTAAAGGGGTGCTTCAGACCATGAAACTGAACAACTTTTACTTTGGGACCAACACCGAAATCGTGAAAAAAAAATCCACTGTCACATACAAAACTGCAAACATAACTCTACTGAAAAAAAAAAAATCTGCTGTCCCATAGACAGCAGATTTTTTTCGCGCTTTCGATATTGGTCCCATAGAGAAAGTTGTACAGTTTGATGGTCAGAAGCACCCCTTTACGTAAGTGTCCCATTAAATTTTACATCCTGTATTTTATAAAGCTACGATGTCAGGAATGGACGGGACTGGCAATAGCTTGTATTATAATAGGCATAATAAAGTGAGGATCACGGAGTTCCCCCGGGAGTACTCGGGGCCTTGGTGACGCCACTCATAAACAGCACGCCACAAGCTATCTTGCGGATCAATAGTTATAATTATTTATTATTTAGCCAACTGTGGCCCTAAATTTATCGTCATCGTTTTTTAACTCTTAGGGCCTGTTTCACCACTTCCGAATAAGCTCTTCTTAGCTTATCCGACAGCTCATTTGAAATATTCTTCATAAAAAGAAATATGTGAAATGAGCTCTCGGTTAAGCTAACAAGAACTTATCTAAAAGCGGTGAAACAGGTCCTCAGTTTTCTATTTTCCATTACCTTTTCTTGCTTTATACGCATGGTTGTAAAGAAAACTATATCTGTAATTCTGTATTTAAACGAATTTTACACGACTGCGCCAGAAGGAGGTTTATTCATAACTTTTTCATAACAAAAATTCCTTGCTGATAGCAAACTATCAACAGGTAAAGTATTGAAAAATGGCATTATAACGTCTCGTCTCTCCATATAATGTACTTACGCAACATAGATTATTTTATTATGATAATGCTACACACTACAAGGTACATGCCAGTGTAGCCTTGACATAGCAATGACATAGACGATAAAACGCTAAGCAAATGGAACAAATCAATTGCGAATTTATTATTAATCATAATTCATAAGCACGTGGATATATTGATTTTTTTGCATTAGTTAGGTTCCCTAGGTACCACTATCATGATATTCACATTCAATTCCAATAAGGGTGGGATGTATTAGGCCATACTTAGTGCAGATCGGCGCGGACGCAAGATAATGATTAATGACACATTAAGAAAACCTAACCCTAATCTAAAACCGAACGAAAATAACTTACCTATACCACAAATTATTTAATAGATTTAATACCGTAACCTATACATATTTTACGATGTGAAAGCTATATACAACAAATAAAAAAGGAATCTTTTCTTTGAAATTTATTCATTATTTTACTATTAAATAATCATTTAAACAGTATAAAAAAACTTTAGAGATAGCTCATAGTGCGACGATATCTCTGTACTCTGCCTCGAACTCGACACCAGTTTCGCTTTTCATCTCTTCGATGGCGATCTGGCTGTTAGTTTCCTCCGGGAGGATGAACAGGAGGTTGGGCTCTTTGATGCCGTTGCACTCACACGGATGCATCGGGTAGGCTTGGCTCTTCACGTTGAAGTCCTGAGAGTCGTAGAATTCTTTAGCTGCTGGATTGTCTGACATGTCCTGGAACAGAAAAAAGAAGTACTCTTAAAGTTTCCAATTTCTCTAGTAAATGCTGTGATTGCGAGTAAACAAGATACTCCTATTAAATCAATAAATCAATACCTACCTAACCCCTTATCAATGTACCCATGAAAGCAAGCAATAAATGAATATAAATATGATTCGATATGTCTTGCGCTTACCTCATAGTTGTACTGGTAGCTCTTATAAGGCCAGCTGAAGTTGTATTCATCGAAATACAGATCACTACTGCTTCCCCTCAAGTCGCTGTCCGAGTCAGATGATTCACGAAGGTTCGGCTTAGAGTAATCTCCCATTGCCTCGGACGATGTCACTTCTAGTTGATTGTCCATCTTGGACAGCTCGTTGTTGATCACCATGCTCAGAGTCTTTTGCCAATCTTCTAACAGCCTCATGATGCCTTCAATCTGAAACAGAATGTGTCGGTTAGCCTGCGCAATCATGTTTCGTTTGTTGTGGTAGTCAAATGAAATCTTACTTTTTTCCTCAAAACTGCCTGTTTGGACGCCCGCCGTAACCTCTTCTGTTTAATATAATGCTTAAGATATGCTACTTTATAGACATTTGTCACTTTGACCATCTTGACGCGGCACATTTGCTTCGAATCACCATCGCTTAATGTCGAGTAAAGGCTTTCCTCGCAGCTATTCGGCTCGGACGTTGCTTGCTCGCCACTCTCCTTCCCCGTCTGCCATTCGGGTAGAGATATTACAAATTCGCGTTCTGAAAGAAAGCGTTTTAACGTTGATTTTCATTTGTTAGTTTCAAGCTCTCTACGAGAAGTCACATAATCTAGGCACTACCAGGATAGTAGGTGAAATGTTACCATCCTCGGGTGAGGGGTGGACATGGAGCTCTGGCTCGCTATCCCAGGGCGCCTGGCCGTCGAGCGCGCGCTTCAGCTCCTCGTCAGCGACTATCATGCCGCGCACGCGCGCCCGCACCGCCCGCAGTCTTTGTGCGCCGCGTCTTAGTTGATCCGCTCGCTCTGTAAACTCCGAGTCCCTTACGTACAACTTAGTATTCACTATTTGAATCTGTTGATAGGAAAGATGGTTAAATTTTATATTTTATAATCTGGGTAACCAGCGACAACGTGCTGAGTTAAACATATCACGTTGGCACGAGGCTTATATTCAACTATTCAAATGCGCTCATACGATATGCATTACAAGATGTCTTATTAACTCTTACAAAGGTATGTCAAGTACCTAAAGTATTTCATAAAACGGAATAAAAGATTAGTACCTGGAGCTGTAAATCCTCCAGTTCTTGTTGCTTTTTTTTAATTCTTTCTCGAGATGTGACGTAAATATTCTTTATGAGTTTGTAGAGATAAAAGCCAGTGGGTATGTATTTTAGCAGGAAAACTGCCTGTGTAGAAAATATTAGTTTGATATCTTGAATTCTTACGCTTATATCTTGAAACCTACGCTTTATAACTTTAGAAGTTTCCTTTCGGGTGTACCTTGTAGGTAGTATAAAGTGGTTCCAAGTTGTGTTGTCCTAACTTTTAGGGTAAATAGATGTCTCAATTCCTTCTTAAAGTTAGGGAACTAGAGGACCGTCCTTTGTATAACAATTTTATGCCATGGCTAGTACGGAACAACAAGCAACAAATTATAAAAAAGTAGCGTAAGTAGTAACGTAAAATAACGAACCAGTTTGAACAATGTGAGGCGTCTATAGAGAACGTACAGTGAACTGATGCAGTATTGTCCGAAATGGATTCCATATTGATCAATAGCAGACGTCCAAAAGGTGAAATACGAGGATGCTCCGTTGGTAAGTTTGGAAGGTTCCGCAACTTCCATCAACTCCTCCACGCTCCGGCGACCTATCAGGTGGAAGAGGAGCAACAAGGTCGTCGCCAGCGCTACTATGGCCGCTATCATCTAAAACGTGTACAACGTACGATATCTAACACACATTTAACAAATTAAAATAAGTACCTATAAATTCCATTTGTAACAAAAACTAATATTTTATTTGCGTTATCACATTTGACAGATGTCCTTCAATGTGAAGTTTGATAGAAGTTTCATTCTTCTTGGAGGGTAGAATTTGTTCAAGGAGTTTTTATTTGTTTGAGGTTCAATACAATGCCTTTTCTCTTTTCAGGCTTGCACTTGTGCTTTTACTTTATGCAGTCTACTTTTACTGACGCACGGATCAAATTAATTACCTACTCATCTGAATAATCATGACGATAAAAAATATTATTACCTACCATTTTTATGCTTGGATCCCGGATTAGAGAGCTTCATTTCCATAATACCCATTGTTGTCGGGTTTCCGAGCACTTGCTTCGGTAGCGTTCGACTTTTCTTTTTTGGTAAACACACACTTAATTGAATAGGTACCTTAAACAGGGTGTAAAATAAAATGGGACACTTGCATAAAGGGGTGCTTCAGACCATCAAACTGTACAACTTTCTCTATGGGACCAATAATGAAATCGCGAAAAAAATCTGCTGTCCCATACATTTCAGTCGAGTTATGTTTACAGTTTTATATGGAACTGCGGATTTTTATCGCGATTTCAGTGTTGGTCCCATAGTAAAAGTTGTTCAGTTTGATGGTCTGAAGCACCCCTTTAAGTAAGTGTCCCATTTAATGTCACACCCTCTATAAGGTCTATCAAAATTCGCTGAAACTATGAACCATATAAATATTTATTGTGCAGGTTTGGTTTAAATCTGGTTTACGTTTTTTTTTATGGTTTCGTTAGGAATGCAGTAAATATTAAAATTATTAATTCATACAGTTTTTATGAGTTCCCAATATTTCGGTACGAACTTCAAAAACAGTGTCAACTCCGAGAATAGAAATAATCATTAAACTTGGCAAGGATCCTTTTAAAAAGTTAAAGTTTAGTTTGAACAATGACCGTACAACTTAAACACGTATCCAGATAGTCCCTCTCCAAATCTAGAAAATATAATATGTATAGTTCACTGATACACTGACGACCCGGTTGGTATAATGGCTACCAGCCGGACTGCCAGACCAGGTTCCTGTATTCGAATCATGTTTCGATCATGAATGAGAAGAAGAAGACGATTTCAATGTGTCTATTTTTTCTAACCGTGTTCTTGACACTCGACAGGTACTCGGTAAGGTACCGACCATTTCGATCGACAAGACGGACGGCTGCCAGATCTACCTGTCGCCCGAGTCGCTCAACGTCGAGATAGTCAGCTCCAAGTCGTCCGAGATGAACGTGCTCGTGCCTAAGAGCAATGGAGATTACGTTAGTATTACTTTTTTTAATGTATCTCTGATTAAATTATAATAGCGAAAGATAGGTGACGTGCTTGCATTACGTAGTCGAACTATGGATCCGCTTTTCATGTACTTGCGAGTGAAAAGTAATGCCGTGTGATTTGTGTAACGAAATGCACACGAAGGCGTTGTGGTTCCTTTATTCCGTCAATAAAAAAAAGCATGTAAGTATCTCAATCACGCAATGTCGCTCGGATTGCGACTAAGTCAATTAGGCGACGGGGGCTTAATTTATGCGGTCCATGCGCTATAAGCTAGTCACCTATCTTCTGCTATTTTAACTTAATCAAAGTTTATCTCTCTTTTTTTTACCAGGGCCAATTCTTCCCGTGAGTGTCGTACGAAGCGAATAAGGGTTTCAAGGTTTCTTATGTAGTGTCTGTGTGGGCGAAGGGCTGGCCACCTCTCACCATTTGAAACTTAAATTGATACAACTATATTCTTTAACAAAGTTGGTAGTTGCAGCAATGTTTCTGAACACCCCGAAAGGGATTACGGTATTTCGTATGTATGCTTATTTTTTTATAAATTCGCAATGTGTTACCGTGCTAGTGAACGAAATCCAATTCCGATTTAAAATGACAACCCGAATAGTTCCGATGCTTGGATTTCATTTAGTGAATCTACTGGTCCGAGGGTCGTGGGTTCGAATCTCGCAAGGGGCAAATATTTGTAAAGTATACGAATACTTGTACCCGTGTCATAGATGTTCGTATCTACAGGGTGAAATTGATATCATTGGCATCCTTTTTAACTAAGAGTCTACCCATCAAACTGACCAACTTTTACTATGGGAGAAAACCAATCGGGGCAAAAAAAAAAAGTTGCTGTTATATACATCTGAGTCGAGTCGCCATGGCACGGCACTGTAGTTTAGTATGGAACATCTGATTTTTTTTTTGTTGCGATTGGTTTGCTCCTATAGTAAAAGTTGTTCAGTTTGATGGGTAGACTCTTAGTTTAAAAGGATGCTAATGATATCAATTTCACCCTGTATACAGGGTGTAAAATTAAATACGTACGTTACATACTTTATGGGGTGCTTCAGACCATCAAACTTTTACTATGAGACCCACGTTGAAATCGCGAAAAAAAACATCTGTTTCTTAGTCGAGTAGCTGCTATTGAAATTTTCTATGGAACAGATGCTTTCTTTTTTTGCGAAAGTTCAGTTTTATGGTCTGAAGCACCCTGATCGATTATAACGCATTAAATTACAGCCTGTATATATAGGCATCGTTGTCTATTCATCATAAATCATAATACAAGGCTAGACTAGATTCTGGTCCGTTCTTTAAATACTAGTTAATCTGTGTGACGTGCCTGAAATTTTTTTTTAAATGTTACTGTAACAGATTACGAGTTAGGCGGATTAAACGCGTTAACGCAAACAGATTTTAAATAAATTCATGTTTCTGTATTATTCTCCGCCCACAGCCCGCGCAGGCCTTTAATTTATTCTTTGTCAATATTGTTTATGCTAATTTCCTATCTGGGTAATTAATTACTCTTCTACATTGGTGGTCACGTGTATCTAATTAGTATTTTGTGTATATGTCTTCAGACTGAGTACCCCATCCCGGAGCAGTTCAAGACGGTGTTGAACAAGCCGCCCACCGGGCTCACCACCTCGCCGGTCGAGAGCTCGGGATAAGTCTCCGCCGCGTCCCGGGAACTACATCTAGATTTCATTGCCTAAGGATTCAGCGTAAGTTCTTCGCAACCATAATTTTTATTTTTGATATGCTGATCTGTATTTTATCAGTGCCAAGTATAATAAGGCACTTATGATCTCTTCTTTATTTTTTTTGTTTTATCTAAGTATTAGGCTCATTTCGTATGCGAAGTTCTTGCGATGAAGCCTCGGCCTTACAGTTAAGTAAGGGAGGCGAGTCTTTTATTATAAAACTTTACTATATTTTGCACAGTCTAGTTCAACTTAGTTCACATTACGATTCGCCTCAATTTAATGAGAATATTTGAGCACAAACCATCGTAATCGCTTGAGTATTATAAAAGGTTCTCGGGTTTCACTCTTATTTCGTCTTCATAAGAGATGATTTCATTTGTTGCTCATTTCGCTCGATCCTAGTATATTTAATGGTATAAATCAAATATGACGTAGAAATAACTCAAGTATTTACTGGCCTTCATGTGTAATGTAAAAACGTTCCTTCAAATCATCTTTTATCATTTTTGACAACGGTAAGGATAACAGCTCGGAGTACCTCGTGGTACGGGAAGTAGTTAGTAATAAGGAGTGTGACTGTCTCGAGTTTGTACTTAGAAATGGTTTGCGTTCTCGACTTTAGCTAAATTAATGCAGCGATCACAAAACCCCGCTTAAAAATCTTTTCTAGTGTAACTTATTCGGCTCATAGTATTTAATTTAACTTTCGTCAGAACATTACTTTGAAAGCTTGTTTTATTATTAGGACATACTATTTTAATTTATGATTGTAATTATTATTTGATTTGAATTAAGTTAAACAAGAATGTGAATCAGTATAATTTGTATTCCGCTAATTGTAATAATTTGTGACGTCTAAATAAGAATAATGTGTAATTATTTAAATTATGCCATCCTAATTTTGGATAATAATATTGTATTACAAGTTTGCATTTTTGTTAATTTATTTGTCGAGAGATTAAACTAATTTTTAAGAAAACGTTCTTTTATTTAACGAATTCCCAAAAATCTATCTGAGAATAAAACACAGTAGATAATTATATGTTTTTATTCATGGCTCACGTCGTCCATTGGAACAATGGCATAATTCAAACGAAAAAGGTCAGCCATGGTCTTTTCAATAAATAAATTTGATAAGCAGTAAACAAAAATAATGTGGTAAACAACAGTTTGGGCGTGTCAAATTAAAGCTATATGTACACAAAAGCCCAAGTTACATCGAATATGGCAAAGTAAACGTGGAATGAATTAAATTTTGATTATAAAGTCTGACCAGAAATATAAAAAAACCTGGCTTGGTGGCGCTGCAATCGACTATAACCTTCCAAGTACAAAAATAAGTTCCTCTGATTTTCCGCAACATGGTGAGGTTCTCTATTTTTCTGGTCGAGCTTTAATCTCCGCTGTTATTCGATGTCGACATTTAACATTTTTGATTGATAGATTTTATACTTAATTCTACTTACAAAATATCAGTCGAATTCAGAAATTTACTCTAGTATTAAATACTGGCTTACATGTAACTTAACACTTAACCTGGTATAAATATCAATCAGGATCATGTGTATTGGAGTGATTTAACGCAACCTTGCTGCATTGCCACTCGTCACTGCCATCTGAACATTCAAGAAAACCGTTGCACACGCTCGACGCTGGCAAGCATTCACCGAGAGGACACCGGTATCCTTTACAAGTGTCTAGTCTGGTAGTTCTTCTGTTCTCTGCGGTCTCCAGGTCTGCATAGAAGTCGTCGCCGGGGTCCGAGTCGAACACGGTGTCGTTGTGGGGAGGCGTGTGAGCGTCCATCATGCTCTCGATCCAGTCTATGTAGTTGGATACTTTGGTGTAAACTCCTGGCCGGTTTGCTCTCGCGCATCCGTAACCGTTGCTGGTAACACCATAGATATACCACTTGTCTGACTCCTGAAATATGTACAAAGTTTTTGTTAGAAGTGGATGTTCTAAGTTTTCAGAATATCTCCGACTACTCCTTCGGGGAATGTAGTCCTAAGCTTAATAAATAAATGAGGTGGAAAGCAAATGCATCTACTATAAATTAAAGCCTCGCTAAAAACATTCAAAACGTGTATTGTAGCGCCGCGCCCGACAATCGACAAACGAATTTAGTTACTATTGTTTTCCGCAAAATGGCGAGGGTTTTAATTAATACTTTTTAATTTAATTAGCAAATTCTAAACAAATTATTTATCGTATTTAAAGGGCAATAGTAAACTGTCGCCTCTTCAGACAATATTTTTAACCCTAACATAAATTTTCTCTTAATTCATTAGATCATTAGTAATGTTTAGAGGCTATCTAGCTTTTGCACGCGACTTCGTCCGCGTGAATTTTGAAAAACTACAACAACCCGTTGCACCACTTTAGGGGTAGATTCCACGTCAGAGGCCGGTAAGGCAGTTTGAAAAAAAAACACTCGATACCAGGGCTTGCTGCCCACACGATAAAGAAGGAGTCGATTTTCGAAAATTCCTTTCATAGTGCTCCACTACATCCTCTGTAGAATATCTTCAGTGGTTTTGGCTGTGCGTTGTTTAGCTTCAGTGGTATAGATATGGAAAAAAGCGCTAGGAGGTAGTTACGCCAGATCAGAAAAATAAAAAATCTATTTTGGGGGCGTTGAAATCGACTATAACCTTGAATGACAATATTGCAAGTACAAAAATTAGTTCTAATGATTTTCCGCAACATGGAGAGGTTTTTTATTTTTCTGTTCGGGCTTTAAAAGACAGTCGCACCTGGCACATGAGTGGTCCGCCGGAGTCCCCGAGACAGGCATCGCGGCCGCCGCGCTCGTAGCCCGCGCAGAACATGTCATCCGTGACGCGATACAGCGGCAGGAGGCGCGTGCGCCGGCGGCACTCCGCCGTCGAGATCACCGGCAGCTCCACCTCCTGCAGGGTGTCCGCTAAGGAGGAAGAAACTCATTTAGTTTCAGTCCTTCTTAAATAAGTCGCTTATTAACACTCGTCCTCCTTGAAGTGGCGACGGGCTCACTCTCCGACACATTGGCGACTAGACACACTGGACCAGTGTTTCGGATTACTTTCTAGTGAAAAGTGGATGTTCAGAGTTCGAAAAAAAAAAACGCATTTGATGTAAGTATAAGAAATTCGAAAACAAAAGATCTACTTTGTACAAATTGACCGCATCTCGGTCAGTTGTAGAGTTTGTGTGAAATAGGCATAAAAATTTTAAAAAGAGAAGAATGAAAAAAAAATTCTATGAAATGTTGATCTGGATTATGTATTAAAACAGTTTGGGCGAAGAACGAGACATGTATATACTTACGTACTATACCTACGTGTAAGTATTGTTCGGCTTATAGGCGTTATGTTTAGGTAGTATCTAATCGAATAATATGTGGTAATGTGAAGAGAATATACAATGTTCTTGAAATAGAAATAGATACTTTATTTGCTGTAAGTATGGTTACATAGTATAGGTGAAATGTAATTTACAATAGGTTTTTCACACTTAACCACTTACTTGGTGTAGTGATTATATCCAGTAGTAACACATCCGTTTTTCTATCATCAAATAAATGTGAAACACAGAAAAAAAACTCTTTCAACTTACGAAAAACTCGTTCATGTTCATACAGTTGTCCCCAGCCAACTACAGTGCAATGATGCCCGGCAGGAGGCTGTGTCCTTGGCTCAGGCAGACAAGCGGGTCTCAACCTTGCGTGCAGCGGCAGAGGGTCCACTCTCAGCAGTGCGATGTCGTTGCGGAAGCCGCGGGGGGCGTACCGCGGGTGCAGGATGACCTGGCGGACTCGGGCTACGCGCTCCCACGGGCCACGGGGCCATGCGCCACGGCGTAGGGCGCCTAGGCGTGCCACCCAGTGCGCTTCTGTGGCCCTGGAATATACGAGAACATTTTTAAATGATCCTTTCAAGATTTGCGTCGCATTTTACTCTCAATATTTCGTTACTTCTGCGGTATACAGGATCATTTTATCTTGAGTATGGCTGTTTAGGACACCACGCGTTCCCAAATCATATTGGAGGACTTAACTGCTCTGCGGTTTTTCTTCAACGAGAAGCCAGAGCTAAGTGGGATGGTTTGCTAAAATAGCATTGTAAAATCTCAAATTGTTGTGAAGGTGAACCACGTGGTCACAGTATAAGAGAGAGTATCTAGTACTACATAAAGTATGGATACTTCCTGCCCCCCACCAATTTTTACCTCATCCCCGTAGGAAGTGTCGCAGAAGACAGTCTTTGCTTTCGTCCAATTAAGCCACCGAGCCTAGTGGCGCCCCAGATGTTCAAATTTTATACCGAACCGTCCGACCGGTCCATTTTTTTAGTTTTCTTTTTTTATTGATCTTAATTGGACGAAAGCCCCCGTTTGGCAGGTTGCGGGTTCAAGTCCCGTCCCGAGACAAATTTTTCAATCTTTAATTTGATTTAAAAAGGCATACACTTACTGGTAGAAGCAATGGCTGGCGGATAGTAGCCACTGGCTGGAGATGAGGGTGGCTCCGCACTGGAAGTCTCCATCCCTGTAGAGCGCGGCCTGCCAGGGCCAGGCGCCGGCCGCCGCTCCGCCGCCGCCCACCACCCTGCCCCACCGCATGCGCTCGTAAGTTACACGCCTGACGCCATTCACCATCAGTTTACACACTTAAGCTAAAACTGATCGTGTATGGCGGTCTTTTAATCTACGGTATTTTACTAGTTCTTTGGTTTCGGTACCCGATTCCAATCAAATCTTTAAAATTAACTATCGAAAATCACCGATTTACTTAAATTAATGTACTCTAGAGCCTATGGATTTACTCCAGGTTTTTTTAATTATGCATTGTTATGAAATTTTATTTTGGGGCCTGTTTCACCACTTCTGGATAAGTTCTTAATAGCTTATCTGACATGAAAGCTGGTTTGACATATCTTTCATACTAAATAGGTATGTCAAACGATCTGTCAGATAACCTATCAAGAACTTTTCAGAAGTTGTGAAAAAGCCTGTATTTTATTTTGTAGGTGTTTGGTTTAAGAAGACACTAAAATGAAGTTTTTAGTTCGTGTTTTGTTTACATCTTAAAACAGTTCTATTGGAATGGGATATAAAAACCATCGGGCTCTGTTACCGCAGTTTTGCGGAATATCATGTATAAAGATAAAAAAGTTTTCTGAAATTACTTAAAAACAGAAAAAAAATTATGTACCTATTTGAAACAAAAGCAATTGGATTTCACAAACTTATTATGTGTTAATTCAGAACAATATTACTTTCGTCAGTGCACTTACCTAGGCTGCTGCGCATCAGCATGCGGCCTGATACCACAGTCCAAGTCCTTGCAGCGCACGCGCAGGGCCTTGCGCCTCGTGCACACGGACCTTCTGAAAGTCAGCCGGGTGTCGGCTGCCCTTGCGGCCGCGTTGTGCCAGACCTCCCAGTAGCCCACCGAGCTCGCTTTCCGACCCTCGCGAGATTCTTTGGCCCATGGGGAATCACTGCAGGCAATAGCAGAAAACTTTGATAAGTTATATGTCAAGATAGACAATCGAAGATACGAACGCGTCGAAAAAAATATCACCGAACACGCATATTGAGACGCCT
Organism: Agonopterix arenella; assembly: GCA_927399405.1. NCBI lineage: Eukaryota > Metazoa > Arthropoda > Insecta > Lepidoptera > Depressariidae > Agonopterix > Agonopterix arenella. The sequence continues at coordinate 13,713,440 of OV656691.1, read as the reverse complement.
ACGCACACCATCCTAAAAAAGTTGTACACTTTTGTTTTATACGGTAAAAACGTGAGGCTCTATCTAGATGTATACTTTATCTAAGGCGGAAAATTTTATTAGACGAGAAAGTAATTAACTGGACAATTACGAATTGGACTCGCGGACGGAGGATTCCGTACCACCACGCAATATACTTAAAAAAAGGACTTCTCATCATGGATGGATTCTCTGGGACCCTTAGCGCTAGCCCGACTCACACTTGACCGTATTTTATAACAAAAAAAGAAAAATCATTTATTTGGATCCACACACATACTAATCTTTTGCATACATTGATATCTGTTATTTTGCATACCTACCATAGAAACACTTTTGTAAATTATTATTTGTTGTTATACTATAGAGTATACAGTTTTCACTATAACCACACCAAGTTTGGTGCTTGTATGGATTACCGTTTTTACTATAGAGCAAATACAAAAAACGTAGGATTTTTTTATTGTTTCTTGCAAATCCAAAATAATAACACGTATTCTGTGAAAATTTCATCCGGCTTCCTATTACGGTTCTTTACTTTAAAGTTAGGATAAATAAAGTAAATATCCCGATCCAGGTTTCGGTCCCGTTGGCACCCTTTAGCCTCGGAACCCTAAAATTAACTAGTAGCCTGTATTTGTTTAGTAATAAAGATGAAACAAGTGTGGTTATAAATCTCACTGGTAAGTCATGGCCCGGCACACAGCTCTGCCGAGGTCCGGCAGCTTCAGGGAGCTGTGAGCCTGTGCCACAACATCCTCGAAGCTCTCTACGCACAGCCTGCCCCAGACCCCTCGTTTCCGTACCATCACGAAACCTGCAAACCACAAAGTAAATAGAAAAGTACTTTATTATTACCTATACATACATAAAAAAATAGGCTGTATGTTTACTATAGAGATGGAAAGTGCGAGGGGAATGTGGAAAGGACAGTGACTGCGGGAAATAAGGTAAATGGTGCCCTAGATGTCCTACACACCGTAGTGAGGAGCCGGTCTGTGTCAAATAGGTCACGTCTGGCTACTCACACTACTGGGGTGTTGGTTGGTACCCTTATGTAGGTACGTGAGTGAATGTTGGGTGTTAAGCAAAAAGAATGAAAGTCGACCGAATCAAGAATGCATGCATGAAGAGATGTATGAAAGTGGATGAGGCGAGAAAAGTATGTCAGAATACTAGTGTGTGGCGAGCCGTAGTCTCTGCCTACCCCTGTGGGATAATGGCGTGAGTATATGGATATTACCTTCTTCATTATAAGGAATCACTTCATTATTTTCCAATTCGTCAGCTAATGCGACACAACTCTTTTCATCGTCACCAAGAGGACAATCCGGGTTTCCATCACAAACTCTTGCCATGTCAATACATTGTTTAGCGTTTGCACATACGTATTGATTTTTTTCGCACCAATCTGAAAAAAATTTATAAGTTACAATGACACGCACAATAGTACATTATGTATAAGTTGGTCATTAGCATTACACCAACATAGCTTGCTTGCTTGTTCGCTCGCTTATTCTCTCGCTTATTCTGGATTGCCGCACGAGCCGCAGGCGAGCACTGTTACGAGCCGAGACAGTACGTTACATACGACGTTTCTCAACACACTTGTGAGGAATAAATTTTTAGAAAGGTTTAGATATCGTTACAAATACATGTGAAAAATGGCGCCCAGATTTCATTCTTCCCGCGCCTTCCTGTACGCCTGTGTTCAAATTAGTTATGCGCGTGCAGATATTACCGCACTAGTGCTCTTAAAATGCCGGCGTGTTTTATAAACTGCATTTATGAACCTAAAAGCATGTGTTGAAAATAAAATAGCAAGTTCATACCACATTTGTTCTCATCGGTATAATCCCAGCAATCGACAACACCATCGCAGATCTTCGCTTGAGAGAACTCAGCGCGCAAATAATCTGCGCATGAGCAGGAGCGTTCGTCCTCACCGCCAGGGCAGTCCAGCAGGCGGTTACAACGGGAGGTGATCGGCAGGCAGGCGCCGCTCGCGCACCGGAATGACGTCGCATTGTTACATTCCTCTAAAAATACAAATAAAATAAAAAAATTGCTTCAAGAAACGTACGCTGTAATTGAAACAAAGTTTGCCGATATTTACCTTCTTTTTTTGTGGCTTTTAATATCGCATTGTCTTGCTCATGTTCTTTATTAAACTTATTTGCGTACGGTTTGCTGTAAGTTTTATCTGGTTTATCAAAGATGTTGTCTTCTTTTGATGGTTGAATTTTATTGTATGTTTTTGTTAGTATTTTAAAACCTGCTTGATTCAGAGTATAACTAGATGGTATAGCTTTAGTTGAAATTACACCTCCAGGTGCTCTAAATAATGTGTTATTATTTGAATCAGAGATTGTTGCGAGGCTGGCGAGTTGTTTTAACTTATCTATCGTCAAAGTATTTGTTTGATTGTACGGTATTTCCAGAACTACATCTGGTTCTAATGCCAACTCGTAAGCAGGTAGGCTTTGAGTTTTATTGGCTTGTTTGCTACTTACGCTTCCAGTTACATGATAAGACACTCTGTACGTGCCTTCTGGCAAGACTGGTGCATTCGTATTTTGCCTGTTTTCTGCTGCTACATTGTCATTTCCAGGATCATTCAAATCGTCACTAGATTTGGGTAGTCTATTATTAGGACTGGGAGCACTTTCTGCTGATTCTACTTTCATACTTTCAGAAACATTTGCTAAAAAAATTTCGTCATCAGATTCTGTTTCGTCTATAATTGTTGAAGATGTGACGATTTCTAGGCTACTTGGGACACCACTTTGAGATTGAATGTTATTTTCTGTTGTGAGATCATCGATTAGCTTTTTTGTTTCTGGGTCACTACGAAAAAAACTGCGCACGTTTTCTTTTGTGGCCTGTGTCTCTTTAATTTTTGGTCGGGGTCTTAAAGGACGATTTACACCAAGATTAGACTTAGCCGGTAACAAAGTAACTATTGCTGCAGTAGTAGTCTCAAGATCTTCATCAGATACTACTTCAACAGAACCTGTCATTTTATTATGGTTATGACGTTCTTCAATTTCTGATTCTTTGCCTGGTTTTTCAGGTGTACTTTGTGAATATCTTTTAATTATCTCAGTTAAATTTCTTAAAATTGAAACTTTGCTTGGAAATTTTGGAGTTGTGTTTGGGAAGACATCGTCGTTTTTCGTTATTATGGCTTGTAAGGTGTCATTGTAATATTTTTCGGGAGAATGTTTACTAAAAGTATCATTTTCATTTGTTGAAGTATTAACTAGTTCCCACGTATGGTGTGGTACGCCTGTGCTAGGGATAATCGACACTTTATTATTAGGTCTTCTTGTCGAATTTTCTTTAGCTGTGTCATTGTCCTGCTCTTCCCGTCCCTCCAATTTGTCAGTAGTATTGACTATGAGTGTTTCTATAGATGACGGAGATGCCATTGTAGTTGATGTGGTACTTGTAGTAGTTGTTGTAGTAGTGCTACTAGAACTACTAGCTATAGTTGTAGCATTATGTTTCTTGAGAATTGATGCTCCTTCAATAGATACTTTTTCAGTACTGTTATCTTGTTGATCGAATTGCATAACATTTAAAGTAACTGATGTTGTTTTCTCTTTAGGAGGTCTTTCGACAGGTTTTCCATCATCTTCGGTAGGGCCCATTTCCTGGACCACCTCCACCACACCACTTATTTTGTCCACAGGAATAGGATGTGGCTTTGGATAATTGGATCCCAATGTTTCCATGTCTTTCAGTGGTGGTGCAAATGTAGGAAGGGTAAAACTTGTGTAGACAGGACTTGGAACATAGACATCTGCAGCCAGATTTGGGTCAATGTTGAATAGACCCCCGGGGTTACGAGAAGGTTTTTCTCTATGTGCTACTGGAGGTATTGGAGTTAGAATACTTTCTAATACTGATATGTCTTCAACGACTTCTGCTACGCCTATTCTGTCTTCTGCATTTTGATCACTAATTACTTCTTTTTCTACTGGTGGAGGTGGACTAGTCGTCTCGTAATAGGGCTTAGTTATTGGTCGCCACGGTTCATTATCTATCACATGTGGTACTGTGAATAATGTATCGATTTTCGGTATATCTTTATAGTGGTTTTCGTTTGTTAAAAGATCTAATAATATTTGTGATACGTTATTTGTAGTTGTTTGCACAGTGGTGGTTGATGTTGTTGACATCGACGTAGTTGAAATAGTCGGTTTCGATGTCGTTGTCTTGTCGATTTTCGATGTAGGCTCGGTTCTATGTTTCACGTTAAGAGTCGATTTTATTGTAAAAGGCCGATTCTTTGGTGTGGAAGTAGGAACTCTTTTCGTTGTTGTAGATGATTTAATAGAGGTCGGTTTTGCTGTCGGCGATCTCGTTGTAGTAGTCGTTTTCGTTGATGACAATGGTTTGTGGCTATCATGTCGCGCAGGACTAGAATTTTGCTTATTCTCTGTTATATCTGCTTCAGTCTTTGTGATCTGGAAAGAGCCAAACGAGCCTTGGACTACAGGTATATTTTCTGTATCGATCTCGGGCTCGTCTGGATCTTTCTTTTTCGTTGGTTGATTTGGTTTGACTGTAGTTTTACGCACAACACCCACTCTACTTTGGAGAGTTTTATCTTTGCCAGTTTGTGGTGGTGGCGTTTTTTGATGGTTCGCTGACATGCTATCATTCATCGCTTCTTTCACATAAGATTCAGAATGATATGTGTGTTCTAAATCCCTTTTGATTATTATACTAGAGGGATCTATTTTGATTTGTCCAAACGCAGGATGCTTTGATTGCAAATCCTGAATTAAAATAGTCTTTAGTGTTTCTTCTATATTTGATACAGAACTGAAAAAATTAAGTTATGATGATATAAATGATACAATTCTTGTAATCGTATTTAATTAATACTTTGTTTTAAATATTGTTTATGACCTACCTAGGAATTTTTCTTCTATCAAGATATAGCCTAAAGTGGACATCAAGTCGTCGATCGCCGAAGCCCGTAACTAGGGCTCCGGCGAAGGCCTGTCGCAGCTGTGACGGGGCTGCGTACACCTGCCGCAGCGCCGCCCCGTACCGCCTCGCCCGCTCCCGCCACGCTGGGCTATTGGGCGCTCCGCCATACACGTCACCGCGCGTTACTCGCAGTGTACCCTCGAATGTCATGATCGCTGGAAGTAACGTTTACAAACTTTTTATTAAATGATCCATTTTGTATGGCAGTGAGTGGTGATTTCACTATGATATAGGTTGTCCTCGGAAATCAGTACGGCTTTTGTGAAATTGCCCGTCATCGATTGATACCTTTCTAACAACACGGTTTTTCCCAAATAAAACACTGCCATTCAAAAATTGTTTGCCCTTTTTCTTTTTATTTACAAATTGATGTGCCTTGTTTAAATGTAACAGAATTGAGGATCCTTTTTTAAACATTTGGGAAATATACTAACATGACTATCTACAAATCATTTTATATATCGTGTACAGTAAGTAATTGATACAAAATAAATTCTTGAAAGTAGCTCTGGTGGAAAATTTGTTATTGTAGCGTATTCAGTGTTTTATTTTGGAACAACCGAACTGTTCTAGATTATTCTTAAGTGATATTCCATTTTCCTAATAATCCAAAATTACCGATTACCCAAATACCAGAACCATAAAGAACTACGTGACATTAAAGTTTTTTCAAAGTTTCAGTTAACGTAACAAAGAATTAAACTTACGTTCGCCATTATCAGGCCTCAGCGCACCCATGTAGAAAGCCAGGGCAGCCACCGCCAGCACGGCCACCGCAGCGAGCAGCGCGCCGCCCACCAGTGCCGCCGAGCACAGCCCGCTGCTGCGACTACCTCCTCCCGTACTCCGGGGATACCCTCCCCCCGCGAACCGGTATTCACTCTGAGGACAAATATTAATATTACATTAGTTTATGGGAGAATTTCTTAGATTCATGTTTAAACGATGAAGCTGGCATAGGTATTATTATTGTTGGTTAGGCAAGCAAAGTTCGTTATGTAACACTGCGAGCATCGCTGGTCTATTGTGTTCGCCCTAAGTTCACCCAAATTATACGCATGTATACCTACTATTGTAAAAAATTGAATAATAAAATAAAATAAAAAAGAAATTGTAGAGGAGGTATACCTCCGAACTTATGGTATTTCCTTCCATTCTCGGGTAGGTATGGAAGTTTCCTCACGATGTTTTCCTTCACCGCCGAGCTAGTGATAAATACCGTACATAAATTCACCTTAGTGGTACAGGCCAGGAATCGAACCGCCGGCGCCGTCTCATGATTGAGTCGCTTCCGTATTGACTATCATCGCTCTCTGGCATAGGTACGGTTTAAACTTACGTTCAAACTAAAGTTATAATATTATGCACAAAGAAAAGAAAGCACTGCCTTTCGTTTGGGGCGCTTTATTGAATCCCGAGCGTAACGAAGGATTTTTGGGTACCTCGCTGTGTGAGTTAAGACTAGAATGAGAGCAGCGAGGGTTTAAAGCTCGCCAAAGACGAAAACACGTTTATCCACGATACTTTTAACAATAAAAAACAATACCTACTGTATTTTGACTGTATTATATTATCGAAACGTATTCGCGCTTTTTTTGTGTTCAAAGTTCTACTCGTGGTGGCCAGTAATATTTTCATTTTCGAATGAGTTCTTTTTGGTATATGTTTAAATTAATAGTTTAAAGCTCTCTCGCTCCGCTCGAGAATTAACCCTAGAATCCTTCGTTTCGCTCGGCATTCAATATGCCCGTGACGAAAGACACTGCTTTATGCCCTTGGTGCATAATCTACTATAATTGCCTTTTTATATACGAATGTTTCGGTAGCCCGGTACGTACCCGGCTGTTTCTATCCTGCCAGTGGGATGTCAACAAAATAGCTCGAACTGGATTATAGAGACTCAATCTATTTTAAGCTAAATACGTTACGTGGTCAACCGGCAGCGGGAAAGATTTAGGTGTACTTTTACTTTAAATTGATTGTAAAACGGATATCGGTTCTTAAAATAACCACGAATACACTGAAGTAACTGGATTCTATTTCATACAGAAGACTTTAACGTAAATTTTTTTTTTATCTAAACATGATGAAAAAAAATGATAAATAATTATTCACAAAAATTGTCAGTACCTGGGTATCTTTCAAAGCTTGAATGAGTAATACGAAGATATCTAAGTCCGCCTATTAAGGTGGTTGCAGAGGGGTCAATTTTATACAAAACTTTGACGCACAATATAAATGTTGTCTACGTAGTATCTTCACGTCCTAAATACCGCAGTGTCTTAAAACGAAAGTCTTCGATCAGTGTGTGTTGCCAGTGATGACATATGGAACAGAGACGTGGTCGTTCACTCAAGGCCTCATAAAAAGGCTGAAAGTCACCCAAAGAGCAATGGAGAGGGCTATGCTCGGAGTTTCCCTGCGAGATTGAATCAGAAATGAAGATATCCGCAGAAGAACCAGAGTAACTGACATAGCCTAAAGAATTGCTAAATTAAAGTGGCAGTGGGCGGGGCATATTGCTCGCAGAACCGATGGCCGATGGGGCCGAAAAGTTCTCGCAGCGCAGCGTGGGTAGGCCCCGCACACGGTGGACCGACGACCTTGTGAAGGCGGCGGGAACCCGTTGGATGAGGGCAGCGCAGGACCGGTCGTTATAGCGATCCTTGGGGGAGGCCTATGTCCAGCAGTGGACGTCCATCGGCTGAGATGATGATGATGAATTTATAAAATAACGATAACGCTCGTTATTTTATAAATTCATCATCATCATACTACAACTACCTACCCTACCTTGCGCCGCGTTATCGAAGCATCGCTACACTTTTCGTTAAACAATAAGTATAATAACATAACATTCGAGCGTTAACCCGCGACTTTGTCCGCACAAATTATATACCAGATTTTAAGTCAGATCATAAGCTATCAAACAAAAAAGTTTTATCAAAATCGGTTCAGTAGTTTTTGCGTGATGCTCGTTCAAACAAACAAACAAACAGATAGACAAAAAAATCCATAAATTGGTGATATGGAATCAGGGATACCTAAAAACCGTATCGTAACTTTTTTTTTGTTAATATCTTCAATGTACAGACAAACTTCCTGTTACAGTTTTATAATAGTTTAGATTACGAAGATATAAAGCTTTGGAATTTTTCACACAAAATTTTAAAAGCTTTATATCTTTGTAATTATATTATAAATTGCAAATGTTATTTGTGACGCGGCATCTAGATTTTCTGAAACCACCTTAAGGGGCCATAGGTTCAGATGAATATGTTCTATGAGAAACGCGATTACCCAGCCCTCCGAAAAGTGCGTGCGTGTGCCGCATTTTCGATTAAAAAGAATTAACAAAAGTACTTTTTATAGATTTTCTTAATAATTTCACTAGATAAACTAATGGTGAATATGTGAGTATAAATACCAAAAATCGGAAACTGTTATAAGTTCTTCTAAAACGAGAAAAATGTTTAAAAATACAAGAAAGTACGTCATCTTTGTGACGATTTTTTATCGAGTGAAATAATTCCAATCGTGTATTCGATTAATGATTTCACTAGATAAACTATCCAAAAATACTGAGGTATGACTTTGCTTTCGATAAATTGTATAAATTTAGTAGAAAAATGAAAAAAAAAAAGATCCCTCCAAGGCGTTTCGTCCTACCATAGGGCCTTAATACGTGATACGTCCCGCTGCAGGATACAGGCCTACCCTTAGGGTGTATGTGCGTTAGTCAACCACGCATGCCCAATGCGGGTTAGTAGACTTCAATCGCAATTTCTTCTTCAGCGTATGCAGGTTTCCTCAAGATGTTTTCCTTACCGTTTGAGATCATTGGTATATTACAGGTCGTTGGTGCGGATTCGAACCTAGATCTCAAGATTGAGTTTTCATACCTCTCTGCAACGCGCCCCCGCTCGCTCTAGTCTTCTAGGCCTGCCATGAGTTTACACTGTAGGAAACTACAGTAAAATTACCATAGTAAACTTGATCGAAGAGTAAAATACAGTTTTTGTATTGAATTCCATACAGCGCTTCTACCACTAGAAGCGATACAATATAAGAAGATAACCACTTATGTTGAGAACTAAAGGCTGGGCCAGACAGAGCGCAGAACGGATGTCACACTGAATGCAGTCCGGTGTGGCTGCGGAACAGCTGCGGAACGGTAGCCGCAGTATAAAAAAATCGGGCATAGGCCCACCACACATTCCCACCGCTGTAACTCCTGTAAGCCAGGATCAACAGCGGCGACCATTCACAACACTGGACAATGAAGTCCAGCGAGCCCGGGGGATGACTCTAATCTGTCTTGGAACCCGCAATGAATTAATCAAAGAAGATAGGAGGAGTAGGAAAACGAAATATCCGACTTCCCTCCATTGCAAACGGGAGACAGCAATAATAAGGAAAAAACATGGCTATTAGAGAGCCAATTCAAGAGATCATTTATGGCAGTGTTGAAGACACGACCGCAAAAGCACCAAAAATACAAAATAAAACAATAGGAACCTAACATTGTACTGAAACTATGACCTATTTTGCTTCCAGTAATAAGTATGGCAAAAACATCTGAACGCACGGAAGTTATCCCTAGTCGCAACAAGATCCATGTAGTAAGGGACACCAGAAAACGATTTTATTGAGTCAAGCATGGTCTGGCGCTCGGCGTACCAGAGCTCACACTCCCAAAGAATATGATGAGCGGTCTGTTCGAACTCGTTACTGTCAACAGAACATTCACATAAAGGTGACGCAACCAATTTAAAATAAAATAGCTTTCCCTTAAAGTTACCATGTCCAGTAAGAAATTGGGCTACGCAGTGATCTACCTCTAGCCACGCCTTGTCTAGACGATCGCGAACAGATGGAAAAAATTGGTATAGATGTCGACCCTTTGTAGACCCTTGCCACCGTAGTTCCCAGTCTAATAAAAGTTCATCAAAGATGTTGCAATCAAAGTTAAATAATTTACTAATTCTATTTCGGTCGCGAGGTTTTAAGAAGTTATGACTAACTTTTCTTGAACGAAAGTAATTGGCCGCGCGGCGTTGTATTTCCAAGTCTACGGGAACCACCCCCGCTAGAACGGGGAGTGCTTCGGTGCCGGAGTATGACACCTCGCATATAATTCCATAGCAACACAACAACTATTACAACTACTGCCGGCCTGCAGCCGGCCGGCACCCGTTATGCAGCTGAACTCTGTGTGGCCCAGCCTTTATGCTGTCATACAAAATTGGCGCCGCAATTACAGTATTAACGTACAGTGAAAACTCATGGTAGGCCTACTGAGTAGTGAGTACTTTTTTTTAAACGCTTCATTTTGTGATTATATTCTATGTGATTAGGTACGTTTTTAAAGTATCTACTACAGGTTACGTGATCTGCTTTTAGTATTTTTTGCTCAATGTTGACAGGTTATGTTTTTGTCGCGCTCTTCAAGGTTTCAAAATTGCTATAACAAATGGGTATCATAATTTATTCGTCAGCTAACGCGACGTGGGTCTATCTGTCTCCAGTGAGAAGACAAAGCGAAGCCTCGTTTGTCTTTTGGACCTTCAAGATTTTTTGCCGTAAAGGCATTATAGGTAATGTATATAGGAATTTAAAAAAAAATGCTAAAATATTTATTTCAATGAGCACTAAGAGCTCTGAGCTTTGTCTTTATTTAAGAAGTATAAACAATTGACTAATACCTTCTGAAGTCGGTACAGCGATATTATTTAGGTAATTCTATCTTTTATTGTAGCCAATTGCATTGAGCAGCAATTTATCAATTTAGCTGAAGTACATTTTTGCCATCATTGGCCGTCAGTGGTAGTGTGGTTACCGGTTAGAATCACTGCGTTACCCTGATTGGGATCCCTAGGCGTTAGAGCATAATTTTCTTTGCACTATGCCTATAGGTTCTTGATTGAGATGGAACTGTATTGTAAAGTATCTGATGTAATAACCTAATGAAAACGTAGTAGATCTAGGTATAGCAGTGGACAAGAGAAATATGAGCCGGTCGCGTTTATACGAGACGCTGTCGATAGACCCCTCCTCTGATCGGATCCTGATTCCGGAGAATTGAGGACGTAAGGCATTCAATGATAAAACAATGTACCTAAATGAAATTACTATTATCGCTGTCGCTGTGCCATACAAATATTCGTATGTCAGGGAAGATAAATCCCACTCATCATCATCAATTTATCAGTCTTGAAACTGATGATCCAAATGATGTAGGTATTATGGAGGCGTGGCTCAAATGGTAATTAAAATAGAGCTTTACTGTTTGTTTAATATTTTATTTTTATATATCAAGCCATTTGCTTTCTAGCTCTGCGAACGATCTTCCTCTGACTTCCATAATAATTGAAGCCCGCGCCGTTCCAAATTGATTTCAAATAAAAACCAGCCAGCAAGCTATGGCTATACAACCTCCTTTCATCACCCTCCTCCTCATCGAAAATTTGGAACGTCCAGCTCCCCGAGCCCACTGCTTACCTAACCTACGTCAATACGACTACTGTAGGTATCGACTTATCAAGCATCAACAGTGAAGAATAAAACCAAAGAAGAATGACCACTTCGCCCATACATTCGTTTACCTATCAAACTAATTTTAGTTTAGTCGTATAATACTCAAAGGTATACAGGTAATATTGATAGGTATAGGAAAACTATAGGTTGATTCCATATCGGTAATAATTTATCTTAATTTGACAATGAGGAATAAAAGTTAATACACATTATTATTAATAGTTGTTAAATTATTTGACAGGTAAAAAGTGGACAACTGGACACCCTTCTTTTCGTGTGAAGACAACCCTTTCACGCCTATGTGGTTATGTTATGTTATGGTTATGATTATGAATCACATGTAATTTTTGCGACACCGTCATTACCGTGCCGATATGATGTGAATACGGGCTGGGAATCGCCCGCGGAGGGCTATCCATTCAGCCTGTCTGCACAGGTTTTGACTCACCTGTCACTTTAGGCCGTTAATCATCCGTCTTGTAGGTAACAAATCTCCTTTGAAGATATAAGATTGCTTTTTAAAAAAAAAGTGAGACTGATTCAGAGACATCTTTTAAGCATTAGTTCAGTAAAAAAATCGTTGAGTTCAGTCTTACTTATAGGGTCGAAAATGTATGGATTTTTACATACGTGAGTTCGAAGTTTAAACTAAAATAAACATCTGCCAAGTGCGAGTCGGCCTACTCGCGCACTGAGGGTTCCATACTACTAGACAATATACCTATAAACTATCCAAGAATGTTGTAAAAATCCGTGACCCCTAGCAAGATACCTACTCACATTGGGCCGATTTTTTAGTTATAGTGTAGAGTTTATGCTATAATCATACCAAGTTAGACGCTTGTATGTATTACCGTTTTTACGACAGAGCGAGAAGAAAAAAAACGTTGAAAAAACTAGTTTACTGAATATGGGACCCCTTAATTTTATACCGACTTTTTTTAATTATTTTCATCATCAAATCCAATAACAATGATACATATTTTGTGGAAATTTCAACCAGCCACCTATTAAACTGGTTCGAAGATACAGCCCTCTGAAGCTATGACCTACGACGAACGGACCATAGGCTTAGTAATAGGGTCCCATTTTCACCCTATGCGTACGGAACCCTACAAACATATGGAACTCACAAGGATTAAACAAAGTAGGATAAGAAAGGTATCGTATCTTGCAATAAATATCAAGCTACGATAGCTACTTGCAAAATTAAAAGATAGCACTCTTTTAATAATATTAATGAAAAAAGGTCAGTTGACGAAGGTCCCACCGAGATTTGAACTCGGATCGTTGGATTCAAAGTCCAAAGTGCTAACCATTACACCATGGGACCGCGACACTAGCGCCACGAAAATTCTAGTCTCTTCATATTAACTATATACTTTTAGTCAGTCTACTTTCACTTTTGTAGACCACCGCACCGGGCTATATTATTTATTACTAGCTTTTGCCAGCGACTTCGTCTGCGTGAAACTGCGTGAAATTATAATAGAAAAATGCTTACTTAGTGCAACCCTACACATCCCCCGTAGAGTCTACATTCCTTTCATGTTTTTATCTTCAGTGGTTTAGGCTGTGCATTGTGTGTCAGTCATTCAAAGAACTGTTTTATAAGTATAGATTACACTCCCGTATACAAAGATTTCCTACACTAAATTTGACGTACACTCACTCAAATAGAATGTCGAAAATGTCAAAAACTTCCTTGACTCTTGAACTTTCCTCAGTCGAATTGAGGAATGACACGTAAAACTCAACATAGCTGTTATGTAGGCCTCGCATGCCACCCCCGAGAAAACGATAAAAATCGAGATGTGCCTCCATCCTTATTATCTTAAGTATGCCAGAAAGAGCGCGCATGACGTTTTTCTCGTTTAAACGGTGGCATGCTAGCTGTGCTGGCGTAGTCTGCCCAAGCTCTCTTCGATAAAACGTCGCTAAAGCATAGTTTTTCGTAAAATAATTGGCACTTTGTCTTTTGAAATACCTACCTACCACCAAAAAATAAAGAAAAGGTCATCACCACCATTACCTCGCACCATTACACACCACATCATTCTTTGACTCAGGCTCAGTGGAAAAACCTAGAGATTATGACGAATACAGATTTTGAGGATAAGAAGAGGAATTTTTTGACTGAAGTTGAGTCGAGGAAGAATTAAAAAAAAACGACTGCGAAGGGTACGAGTGTAAGATCCCGCTGCATGTTTTCTACACATGCATTTCTTTAGGACCCGTAAACCTTTCCTGTGGAATCCAATATCCATTGTCTAAACAAATGAGTGTAGAAATCTTACAGCGGGATTGCTGCAAGATTTCTACATTTTATTTTATTTTTTATTTTATTTCATTTAAATTTTTTTTTCTACTTTCTTTTTATTTTTTCCACAACAAACAGTAACAATTATTAGTCTTTGTAACTCTGCTCCTCATTATTTTCTAGCTCAGCCTCAAAAGTCAACGGCACAAAAATATTCGGCTACTAACTTTTTTGGTCCAGAGTAATTATACTGTTGGAGCGGCTGTCATTATAAAACGTTTCGCATTTTTACAAACGCAAGAATGAAGAAAGTCTGACTTGGAGAAATGATCCCCGCACATTAAGGCGGACACATTATTTAATACCACTGTAATCGGTTACTGGTTTGGGAACCTTCCGTGAAAATAATTATCTACCCGTTGGAACACTACTGAATTATTTTTAAAGTCAGTAGGTACATATCTTGTCCATAGATATCCAATAGAGGATTGAGCTGTGCCAAATTATCTTTCTCTCGGTTTAATAATTTAATTTAAAAATAAACGGTTTAAAAAATAATCCATAGCCCAAACACATAAAAACTATTTGACACGCGTAAAGTTGACCACGCTAGAAGAAGAAGGCAATCGTTGTCCGCGGTGTCTCATTCTAACAGTGTACTGGTGTTGCCATTTGCTAATGTTATGATTTCAGCCGAATTGGTAAGATCAAATGAAGCAAAAATGTATCAAATCTTTTTAAATTATTTGTGTGTTGAATAGCCGTGGTAGCAAAAAAGAAAAAATTTGACAACCCAATCTGCTATTTTATTTGAAATTGCCGCCAGCCGTCAAATTAATTTTTACTATTTTTTATCCACATTTTTATGTTAAAATGGTTCGTATTTGCTTAATCGACGTCTGCAAAAGCGAATATTATCCAGATTGTAGCTTATCGTATCACAGATTTGTATTTTTAATATGTTTTAGTGTTGAAATTATTAAAGTAGTTAGGGTAACAACAAACATAGAAGATAAGCTTCGCAAGCAAACAAAAGTTCAAAATTAAAATTGCTGCGTAATACCTAAAAAGTACGAAGATAAAACTTAATAGGTAGAAATGATATGATATGGTAATGCTGGCGGTGCGCTAACGTACAAACGAACACAACAAATTTTACTTAGATTTTTGTGCATTTCCCCTGAACAATAGCGTCGATGGCGCGACACTAGGACACTCAACCGGGTTCGAATCCGCACGGACAACATGACATGATAATTATGTTCCTACCAATGACTTTTTCTAACTTGTGTATACGTAATACCGACTGCTCTCAAACGGTCAAGAAAAACATCGTGAGGAATCCCGCATACACTGAAATAAAAATTCTCATGCTTATGTGAAGTCTATCAATCCGCATTGGGCACGCGTGGTGGACTAACGCCCATGAAACCTCCTTGAGAGTAGGCCTGTGCCTGGAAGTGGTCGTACGTCGTACTTAGGTTAATGATGATGATTTTCAGTGGCAAAACGACTGCACAAATAGCAAAAATTTTTAAAAGTCCTAAAAGCATAAATCGCATTGCCATCCTACTAAGGATAGGGACACGACGGCCAACAACTTCTATCCCGTTTTGCCCAAAATTCCGAGAAGAGCTCCAGGTGTACGTAGTACTTACTATCTCTATGATCTTGTCTTCTTTTGCCTATCTATGTAGCTTTATGCGTGCCACGTAGGAGTGACAAATAAAAATACAAAAGTTGGCACGATTACGTTCCGAACCTATGTCAAAGGGGTTTGAAGATTTTAGTATGGAAGTGGCCAATGGCCAGCCGCCAACAAGATTTTTTTCGAATTACACCTTAACACCTTAATAAATCGCTAATGGAAACTTACTCAGATGATAACAAAATAAAATTTTAGTTTCAGTGTTATTTCATGCCAAAGATTTATTCATTAGAATGTAGATCACAAAAATCAATACTTAGGTACCTACTTGTTATCTTTATAATCGAAGGACCAATATGCCACTGATCGAGACATTTTAAAACAATAAAACAAACGAATCTTTATTCGTTTCATAATGATTATTATTTAGTTCATAATTAGTTCTGTGTGTGTCCCATTGCACCTTAATCATAACATTAAGGGACACCTATTATAACAATTAAATGGCTGGACCCCACACGTCTCACGTCCGAAACTAGTCTGTTTCACACACGCAGTTCCATCGATCGCTACCTCTCATGGCAGTCTCGGACCTCGAAGCGAGTAATTATAATTATTACTTATTTATTTAGCGACTGCCGACATCCGCCGTATAATTGGACCAAGCTAAATGACGTTGCGTAATGAGGCTCTTGCTCCCGAACTCCTGCCGAACTGCATTATTGTGCTTTTGCAACAGATACTAAGTTAAATGATGTACAATTAATTATACTAAACTGAAAATTATACTAAACTGATTGGTTCATCATAATGGTAATGCTCATACTTAAATCAAAATGTTATGTAATTTTTCTTTTTAAATCTTTATTAAAAAATACTTAGTCGCGGGTTATGTATGTCGCTTTTTGTGAACCCTGCTTTATTTAATCTTCAGTATCGACCACGCACGTTAATGCTACACCGAGCCTATTGTGCTGCCCCCGATCATATTTTTTTATTTCTTAACAACTAAGCAATATTTCTCAAAATCGAGAATGTCACATTGTAGTCATTGCTGATTTTCAATTAAATCAATCTTAAAAGCCGCCAAAAGTGGCCACTTTTGGCGGTTTTAACGATAATAGCTACAAGCATAAAACATAAATAATCCTTCATGCTTCGATAAATTGAAAGCCAATCAGGACTATAATGTGCAATTCTATTTTTTTTAAATGTTGTTTAATTGTTTAGAAATAAAATAAATACGATTGAGGGCAGCATAATAGGATCGGTACCCTCTTAAGCTTCTCCCCCCAAAAAAAAAGGGATTTTATAAAAAAATTACAGCTATACTTATTAAAAAGATGTAAATTAAAAAAAAATCTGGATTATTGCCAAAAAGACAGGTTCCACCGAGATTTGAACTCGGATCGCTGGATTCAGAGTCCAGAGTGCTAACCATTACACCATGGAACCGTTGAGACGATGGATCCAAATTGAGGACCGGCTTCTTCATCAGCATGTGTGTGATACTTTCACTTAATTTTTGCATTTCACTCATAGACAAATTACGCGCTTTTCACTCATTGATTTCAAAGTTTACATTCGCTTTTTTTTTAAAGTATATAGTCTACACATTGTATGCTATATGTAGCACATATCATGACTTGAGAACATGCAATTATCAATTTAGAGACAGAAAACAATTACTTACGTACATAAGTATAGGTACAATTATTAATTTCCATAAATACCTACGATAAAGCTGTAAAGTATTTGTTACATGAGCTATCAGCATAAAATGCCATTATGTCGTGTTAGCATTGTATGTGGGTTAGGTATTATTAGTAATTATCGAATGCAGAATGAGAAGACACGGTGACCGTGGTCTCAATGCAACTGGGCTGCAGTAATGATGTCCCCTTGCATCGTAACAATCGCCTACTTATCAATAGCCGTGGACGTAGCTTAATTTTACGCCACTTGCACCTTAATTGAAGGCGATGTTAAATAGCCACGTAATATGCACGATTAAAATAAAATAATAGCTGTGAATTAGTCGTGCACCTACTTCTGTCTTTGTTGGGTTGTTCAATATTCTCATCCAGTTGCTATAAGTGGTATTCTGCACTTGTGATGATTGGAACAAAGGGATTGTTACGGTTCTCAATAGTAACTCTAGTTTGGTTATCAAATCAGACTTTTTTACGGAAAATTCTGATCCTTACGTCTTTCACTTATAAGCTGTTTTTGTTTACAATATACTTACCTACAACTTGACTCAATAAAATCGTTTTCTGGTGTCCCTTACTACATAGATCTTGTTGCGACTAGGGATAACTTCCGTGCGTTCAGATGTTTTTGCCATACTTATTACTGGAAGCAAAATAGGTCATAGTTTCAGTACAATGTTAGGTTCCTATTGTTTTATTTTGTATTTTTGGTGCTTTTGCGGTCGTGTCTTAAACACTGCCATAAATGATCTCTTGAATTGGCTCTCTAATAGCCATGTTTTTTCCTTCTTATTGCTGTCTCCCGTTTGTAATGGAGGGAAGTCGGATATTTCTTTTTCCTACTCCTCCTATCTTCTTTGATTAATTCATTGTGGGTTCCAAGACAGATTAGAGTCATCCCCCGAGCTCGCTGGGCTTCATTGTCCAGTGTTGTGAATGGTCGCCGCTGTTGATCCTGGATTACAGGAGTTACAGCGGTGGGAATGTGTAGTGGGCCTATGCCCTATGAAAAATATACCTACATACAGGTACTAACTAGAATTGTTATATTTTTTACGTAATTTGATTGGAAATATCTTTACATGAACAAAAATCAAGCCTCAAAAGCTCGGTGGGTCATTTCTTCTGTTTTTTTGTAGGACGTTTATTTTTGTTTATGTTTTCATATACAGTTCGTTCGTCGTTCTTAATATGCAGACACTTTTTTAAGGGGATGATCAGACCGTCAAACTGAACAACTTTCTTTATGGCACAAACATAGAAATCGCGAAAAAAAAAATGCATTTCCATACAAAACTGCAAACCTACTCGAGCCAAATGTATGGGACAGCTGATTTATTTGCGATTTCGATTTTTGTGCCATAGACAAAGTTGATCAGATTGACAATGACTACTATTCCTGTTTGGCCCTATGATTATGTATATCGCGTCCATTCATTGCTTACAACTTTGGGGCAAAATGCCAAGAAAAGAGATAATTTGGCCGTGTGGCAGTATAAATTAACGTATCTATTTTAAAACTCATTGTCAACAAGAATGCTTGTGAGATATAAATGTCTTACTGAAATAAAACTGGGAAACGCACTAATTTTGTATATTTATCGTATCGTATCGTATCGTTTGTTTTAAAATTACATAGGTGGGCTGACGTAACCTCAGGGTTAAAAGCTCCAAAAAAACAAAAGAATAAAAAAAAACATAACATAGGTAAATATCCTTTATTTGCACACCAAGAATAGACAAATACCATTTTATAACAAGAATGAGAACAAAAGAAGACAGAGAAAAAGCAATTTCTTCCAGACAACCATTTGACGGAAGAACTATTATTTAAAGAGACAAATGCTACGGTTTTGTATTTATTTTTTTATTTTCGTTTTTTTAATTTCACATGCACATACATAAACTAACGACCATAATCCCATTTGGGGTACTCAGAAATATTGCTTCCAACTATATTTTTACGATTGCAGTTGTAGCAAAGGTCACATTTAGCATATTGATGGATTTAGGATCATCGAAAGAATAGAGATCCTCAATCTTAGTATGGGAAATAGGCTAACATAAAAATGTTAGAATATAGTTATGGAACTCATGTCGATTTGTTTCTCATAATCTCTAGATTATAGTGGTAATATTAGCTATACCTCATCAAAACGGAGTGTCGCGTAATCGCAGCTGGCGCAGATCTTGTCTCGGTAAGATATGTTGGACTATTATTTTTATTTTCGTATTAACATCTAAGATGTTCCTATACACGCATTGCTTTACATGTGTCGTTTTAATAGGAAAAAAGAATCTTAACACGTTCCGGGACAGTGACCGCCTATAGCCGTGATAACAATAAAAGTTCTATTGTGTCTCGTTCACTGTCCCGGAACGTGTTAACAAAAAAAAGTCAAAACGGTGCATTTTTTATATTTATCATTTTGCTTTGTATTACCAGCCCAGTCATTTTACGGTTTGAGCTAATTAATAATTGAATTTTTTTTCGGTATAATATTGAAGACCCAATTTTAGCCTAGAAATGTACCAAAATAAAAAAAAAATCACGTCAGCAACAATTCCAATTTTAAAATTTGGCTACTATCTCGTTCTGAAAACATGATGGTAATTTTTTTTGCACATATTTAAGGCTTTACCTTCATACATACTACAAACATGGTGTGAATATTTTTGTCTACTTAGAAGGTTTTGAAAAATACATTCGTATTTTCTAATAAATACCTCATTTTTTAAATTTTAATGCCGATTTTATTGCTCAAAAATAATGTATATTGTCGAATCTAAGTCAAATGAGTGCATTGGTATTAATATTATTAATTTAAAAGCCTTTTGATTTCTATGTTGCGTAGCAAATTTTTTTTAAATATGTTTTTTGATAGTATTTTTGTCACTAAATGATGCCGGTTACAGTTTAAAAGTCCAATTAATAATTACTCCCTACCCCGCCTAACAAAATTCCGTAAAATGACTGGGCTATACTACTTATTTTCGTGTTAAGTGGGTATAATCTGAACTTGAGCGTCTTTTGTTATATTGTCAAACAGTAGTTTAGCCCTGACAAAACAAACTGACACCTTGTACTGTTTATTGTTAGTCCAACCGACATAACGTTCAAAGTCAAGCCTTTACATTACTATGACAGGTTTAATGGTAAAATATAAAGTATTACATTTTACGTTGTTCCTATACCTCGTACGAGGGTAGGCAGGGATGCCTATTGTGTGATGTGAACTATGCTACATCTTCAAAATTTAAGCTTTGAAAAATTTATTCTTCTCTTTTATGCTTGACTTTCCTTCTAAAATCTCAATAAAAACGTAGATAGATCAATCAACTATTCTTTATTTTACAACAAAAACATAGGGTACACGTCAACATGTACAAAACCAAAATAAGCTGGCCGCGCGACGTTATAGCTTAGGCAATGAATAATTGTGGATGGAAAAGTCGAAAGCAGAAAATTTGACTTAGGAACTTTGTTTGGACTAGTTAGGAGATAAACATACTAAAAGTCCTTACCCCTCCGAGGTGCGCTCGAAGGGGAGGGCAAAGAAGGTCCCGTTTTTTGGTTTTTTGCTTACAACTCGAAATTTATAAGTCGAATCGAAAGTTTTGTAGGTACAAATTAAACCTGATAAAATTTCCTACAAAACTAGTTGTATGTACTTTTGTCATAGGACTTAACCTTTGAGAGCTACAGGGCCGCGAAAGTAACAGCATTTTAAAAATTATGACATTTGTATGGCGACCCTCATGAAAGTTGAAGATAAAAAGAAAATGATTTAATATTCTTGATTAGCGACCCCGAAAACCCTCGGATACAAATTTTCAGTCCATTCGGTGAACCTTTAAAAGCTGCTTTGGCGTTTGAAATTTCCATGGCAGCCATCTTGGATTTCGCTATTTTGGATTTTTTTTTACCGCCAACCAAATCTGACCAGGGTTTTCTATGATGTTTGTTCAAGGTTGAGGGCCCTATCTGTCATAGTTTCCGCGGGCTGTTGACCTCATCCGTCAGGAGTCGACCTTTTGAGGAAGTCGAAATATTCCTTTTATCACCAGAACCTTATTATGATTCCGAAATTATTTTAGTTAGTGGGAACCCGGCGAATAATTAACCGAGTACTCATCCGGGGTCATCTACTTATCTATAGAAAGAGGGAATCGACCAGATACTTCCAATTGATCTGCGTGTTCCCACTACGGTATAAGGATGACATTTAGGAATCATCTTATGGATGGTCTGATGATACAGGGAAAACTTTGACTTCCTCGGAAGATTGACTCCTGGCGGATGATGTCAACGGCCCGTGGAAACTACGACAGATAGGGTTATGGACCTCGAACAAATGATATAGAGGACCCTGGTCAGATTTGGTTGGCAGTAAAAAAAATCCAAAATAGCGAAATCCAAGATGACTGCCAAGGAAATTTCAAACGCCAAAGCAGCTTTTAAAGGTTCACCGAATGGACTGAAAATTTGTATCCGAGAGTTTTCGGGGTCGCTAATCAAGAATATTAAATCATTTTCTTTTTATCTTCAACTTTCACGAGGGTCGCCATACAAATGTCATAATTTTTAAAATGCTGTTACTTTCGCGGCCCTGTAGCTCTCAAAGATTATCCTATGACAAAAGTACATACAACTAGTTTTGTAGGAAATTTTATCAGGTTTAATTTGTACCTACAAAACTTTTGGATTCGACTTAAAAAATTTCGAGTTGTAAGCAAAAAACCAAAAAACGGGACCTTCTTTGCCCTCCCCCCCTCGAGCGCACCTCAGAGGGGTGAGGACTTTTGATATGTTTGTCTCTTATCTAGTCCAAACAAAGTTCCGAAGTCAAACTTTCTGCTTTCGACCTTTCCGTCTACACCCCCCTTGCGAGCACTCATTTACTGAACTATTAGCAAAGAGAACCTATGTAAGGTTTTCAGAACAGGTACTGACCGGACAGGTGTCCCTTAATTTTAAGCCAGAAAGCGAAATCTAATAATTCATATCTTAGAGACATATCTATTGACCGCTATAATTAGTATTTTCATTCTGTATCACTAATCTCTACTATTCTAAAACTGTAACAGATGTGTGTCCGTATATAAAAGATATTTATTGAAAAAATTTACGATACGGTTTTTAGGTGCCCCTGACTCTAAACCATACATTTTTGGATTTTTATCTACCTGTTTGTTTGTTTGTTCGGACACTAAAAATAATTAATAATTTAATTCGAAAACTACTGGACCGATTTTGTTGAAACTTTTTGTGTTTGAAAGATTATGATTAAACTTAAAATCTGGTGTACCATTTATCCCGCTACGATGACGGGAACCCGTGCGGACGAAGTCGCGGGAAAACTAGTGATTAAATAAAAAGAAATGGATGAATTACATATCTATCTAAACTATTATAAACCTGTAACAGCATGTTTGTCTGTACATTGAAGATATTAACAAAAAAAAGTTACGATATGGTTTTTAGGTGTCCCTGATTCCATATCACCTATTTTTGGATTTTTTGTCTGTCTGTTTGTTTGTGTGTGTTTAATCAAGCATCACGCAAAAACTGCTGAACCGATTTTGATGAAACTTTTTTTGTTTGATAGCTTATGATCTGACTTAAAATCTGGTATATAATTTGTTCGGACGAAGTCGCGGGTTAACTCTAGTTATGTATAAAAGTATTACTTACACTGGCTCGCTATTACTAGGACCTATTTCAAGATGTACATAATAAATGGCCTTGCATCCATGTTACAGTCGGACTGGTCGGCCTTGTAGCAGATGCGCACGACCTCACATCCCAGATACACATAGTTGCTCTACCGATTACTAACTATCGATATATAGGTAGGTAGCTCTTGACCGAACTGGGGGTTAACTTATATCCTATTTTTCAACGAGCTTAGAATGCTGTTTTCGAAACTCACATTGTGTGTAATTTCGACAGTTTCGAATGCTGATTTGAACGTGTGACTTTCAAAAATACTCCTGACACGATATGTAGCAAGCGAATTTATTGGCCTTATTTTGAGCAATGAAAACAGGGAAATTTCCTTTGAAATAAGAAAACACGTTGCACTTGGGTGCGATCGCTCGCTCCCGACCCGTTCATGAGTGCGATTTTTGAATCTCATTCGCTGAGCTCAGCAGTTGAAAATGTCAAAATAACTATGGAGATATGCATCTTTCTACTGCTGATTTGACTTTCAAAAATCATAGTTCAAGAGTGCGATTTTTGAAAGTCAAATCAGCAGTAGAAAGATGATAATCTCCATAGTAATTTTGACATTTTCAACTTCTAAGCTCAGCGAATGAGATTCTAAAATCGCACTCCTGAAGTGTTATTTTTGAAAGCCCAGAGTTTGGAATAATTTTCGTAAACGAATAAAACTACTTTAAAAAGTATACGACTCTAAAAAAGAGCACTCGTGGGCCTTATTATGCTGTTTTATATCCTCATCCGCTGCTCTATGTCGTGCTCAGTCCTTTATAACATGGTTAAGATATAACGTTACTGAACTACTGAAAACATAATTATCACGATATAATTTGAAACCTTCATTAGTAAATGTAGCTTCAATAAAGAAGTGAATCAAGTGAATGAAAGATGATTTGAGCTTCTTGTGTGAATTAGTGAGTTTTCATCAATTAGACAATGTTTGTTCAGGTACCTAATTGGTGTGCAAGGTTTACTCGTACGTGTTGCGTGTAGGTCATGGATAAACACCAATAATAGTCTGAACGAGGGAACTAATGTGTTAGTCATGGTAGCATTGAAAATATTGCATACTTCTTGTTGCGAGAGATATCATGCTGCGATGATATAATCTTTAAATTATGATTAATTGCAATCCTAGCTGCTATTAAACACAATGCACGCCATCAAGACTCAGTATAAATACAATCTAAATTATGTAAAAACTGTTAATGATAGTTGTAATAGCTCAGTCACGTCAAGTTGTCCTCGTTGACGGTTTTAATTCCCCTCATTTTGTTATAATGTGTTCAATTGCGTAGGTCTATGGCATGAGACGTAATTTGTGTCTTCCACTTGATCCTGACACAAGCAGACGCTCGGCATAGACCGCTGACACTAACAGCCTTCCTTAGAAGATTATATATAATATGGCTTATTATCTGCGTGCGACCATTGTGCCAGATACAGGAAGAGTTTTTGTTAGAAAAGCCTTCGAGGTTTACAATGTGGGAGTTAAATTCTATAAATTATTTAAGATGAATATGTGTATTTATATTATTTACGTGTACAAAGTAGGTACAGTCGGTTGCAGATACATGCAGGATAGAAGATATTTGTGTTCCTTCAAAATAATAAATATTAACAAATATTCATTCAGTTTAGCTTCATTCAACATAAGCGTTCTTTCTGTGAATACCTACACCTACCTACCATTCCGTTTGGCTGATAAATTGAAGAGTTCCAAAAAAAACCTGTGATTGAGTGGCCGTTGATCGATAAAAAATAGAATAAATGCAAACAGATTACTATAGTAGAAAAAAATAATATTCAAATTTACGCATTGGTTTATATGGAACAAAAACAATCGATCGCCATACAGTCTGTGTCTGTGTGAACAAAATGAATCATGACCGGTCTCAACTAGTATATATAGTAGGTAATTATTATGTTTCGTTACATACCAACTGATAAACAATGTGACAAAAAACCTTGACATGCGAACACCTAAACGTCTATATAATTTCATAAAAAATCATGGACATGAGGCTTTGAACTGTATCAAGGTTATCTTATTATTAATAACAAGACCTGTTAATAAAAAACTTAAATTATTATAATAATTTTCTCATTGCACCTAGTCATATAGATAGATAGATATATAACTCATTTAAGAATTTTTTCTTTTAATTTATTGTTTATTTTTTTTATTTTTATACGCATAGATTTTTTTTCATTCGTTCAAGATAGTTTCCGTAGTTCTCCGAAACGCGCCACACCGACGCGTCCGACGCGACGCTCTTATGTTACTTTAATTATAATTAATAGTTCTTAACATTGAAATGAAAATTACCTATATATAACTACATAGTATAAAACAAAATCGCTTCTCGCTGTCTGTCCCTATCCCTGTCGGTTTGTTTTTAATAGATAGAGTGATTCAAAAGGAAGGTTTATATGTATATATAATACATCAGCATTGCACCCGTATGAAGCCGGGGCGGGTCGCTAGTATATAAATAAACTAGAGTTTACACGCGACTTCGTCGTCACAAATTATATACCAGATTTTATTTTAAGTCAAACCATAAACTATTAAACAAAAGAGATTCATCAAAATCAGTTCAATCGTTTTTGAGTGATGGTGTTACAAACAAACATTTACAGTTTTATATTAGACGAGCGTTAACCCGCGACTTCGTCCGCACAAATTATATACCAGATTTTAAGTCAGATCATAAGCTATCAAACAAAAAAAGTTTTATCAAAATCAGTAGTTTTCATTCAGTAGTTTTTGCGTGATACTCGTTCAAACAAACAAACAAACAAACACACAAACAAACAGACAGACAAAAAATCCAAAAATTGGTGTAATGGAATCAGGGACACCTAAAAACCATATCGTAACTTTTTTTTTGTTAATATCTTCAATGTACAGACAAACTTGCTGTTACAGTTTTATAATAGTATAGATAGGTAAGTATTGAGTGCTACAGATTTCCGTATACTAACGCGTTGAAGTCTTTCTTTAGGCGACATACATTACGGCGTAGCAGCCGTAGTAACAGTAGTACCTAGATGACTTCATTCTTTTCTTCGAGAATCGTGATGTTTCTGCGTAATTTGTATTCTATTGTGTTTTTTGCAGCTTATCTATTATTTTGAAGTCATGCACAATAGATGGATGACTTGTTTTTTTTAAAGAACTAGGTAATTAGAAAAGATAACATAAATGGGTAACTCTACCTATCTTTAAATATCGATATTAATTTTAATTAACTGCCTCCAAAAAGTAATTAAATAAGCTTTTTGCTGAATATATAAGGTCTAAAAAAATTAGGTGAAACTATTTTAAGGGGATGATCAGACCATCAAACTGAACAACTTTCTCTATGGGACCAATATCGAAATCGCGAAAAAAAAATTCAGCTGTTCCATAGAAATCTACTCGACCTAAATGTATGGGACAGCTAATTTTTTTATTTGCGATTTTTATATTCGTCCCATAGAGAAAGTTGTTCAATTTAAGCTAATAAACATCTAAAAGGAATAATGCAGTCAGTGTTTATTCATTAGCATTACACGAATTCTTAACGGCATTCCGGTAACATGCGTGTTTTATGTAATGTGCTAATGTGTCTATTGTCAACAGAAGTACACAAACAGCTGTTATCGTCTAAGAATGCAGGTGCATCAAGCAAAGAATGCACCGCGAATGCTTGCTTTCGATCGAAGCATTCTACAAAAGATAGCTCGACGATTGCCATAATGACGCGTCGTTCACTTTACCAATGACTTTGCTTTTATGGACATCATACCGGACCGACGATATAAATCTCTGGTTTGTCATCACCACACGCTTCATTTGGTACCATCTTTTATGGCTAATAATGCTGAGGAATGTTAGACCGCTCGCGCTGCTGTGCGGTGGCGGTTTTTATTGTCC
Source organism: Agonopterix arenella (assembly GCA_927399405.1). Classification (NCBI taxonomy): domain Eukaryota; kingdom Metazoa; phylum Arthropoda; class Insecta; order Lepidoptera; family Depressariidae; genus Agonopterix; species Agonopterix arenella. The sequence continues at coordinate 13,686,614 of OV656691.1, read as the reverse complement.
TCGTCTTGCTTATGTTTATCTTTTCTTTGCCTATAGTATACTAGGAACTTGTAACATACGCAACTAGTGGATTGATAGTTATTCTAAACATTAGCATCCTTATAAACTAAGAGTCTACCCGTCAAACTGAACAACTTTTACTATGGCAGCAATCCGATCGGAGCATAAAAAAAATCAGCTGTTGCATACATTTAAGTCGCGAACTCGCGCGTCGACATTGCAGTTTAGTATGGAACAGCAGATTTTTTATTTGCTCCGATCGGTATGCTCCCATAGTAAAAGTTGTTCAGTTTGACGGGTAGACTCTTAGTTTAAAAGGATGCTAATGATATTAATTTCACCCTGTATACTTGGCGTGGATGTAGGATAGAAGATATTTGCAAAAATTATAATTGGGGGCGTTTAGGAATACGTAATTTAATGGATTGAGACCATTTTAATATAATTTTTGTCTGTTTGTTTGTGCAGGCATCACTTTAAAACTACTGAATCAATTTAAATGCGGTTTTAATATAAACACAGAGCTTACGTCGGATTTTAGGGTTTATTTTATCGAAATCGGTTCCATCCATCATATATTAGAAGTATTTAAAGTCAGAGGTCTGAGGCTTCATTTTTTGACATTCGAAATGTCTTTTCGTTCGCTCCAGTATAGGCCCCGATTTCACGAAAAAGTGCGATCCCCTTATATCTTGGAGAGTTGTAAAGATATGATATTCAAAAAAAGCTCAAAAGACGCGTATTAACGAGAGCTGTACGGTTCAAAAAGAATTATTCGAGAAAATCAAACACGAAAAAGTTATGGCCGAAATAGTAAAAAAAAAAACTAATTTAATTTTGACCGATTTTTTTAATTTGGCGCTCGATATTTTGGAAACGAAGAATGATGTCAAAAATTTGAGAAAAATACCTCTGGACAATTTATTCACCTACAATTTGAGCCTAAAACAAAGACGATCGGGTTAAGGGTTTGCACTGTAGCCTAACCTTTTTGAGACAATATTTTTTCGAATTCCGTAAATTCATTTCCAATGTGCTCGATAGTCGTGTGAGGCACGAAATCTGTGAATTTTTTAACCGACTTCAAAAAAGAGAGGAGGTTACTCAATTCGACCGTATATATATATATATATATAATATATATATATATATATATTGTATGTGTGTTCGCGGATAACTTCGACGTTTATGAACCGATTTTGATGATTCTTTTTTTGTTGGAAATAATGATAAGGAAACCAGGATCTGATGATGGCATCCCAGAGAAATCGAGGGGAACCTTTGAAAATCGTAGTGCCGGCTAGTGCGTTTGTTAATTTAAAGCACTACTATTAAATTGAACTAATGAATTCACAACTGAAAATTGTGATATAAACAAAATTTTAACAAAAAATTAAAACCGCCTTCAAAAAAACTAAAAAGTGAAAAAATAATATTGCAGCCGATGACTTTTTCGTTCGCATCATAAGAACATTAATTTGTTTTATAGAAGTCGCCAACCCAAGCCAAGCCAAAAAACTAACGCAAGCCCTGTCGCGAATCGTACCGGCTTGACAGCGACTTCGATAAAACAAATTAATGTTCTTATGATGCGAACGAAAAAGTCATCGGCTGCAATATTATTTTTTAACTTTTTATTCTATAATACAGATGTGCAGTTTTAACTTTTGAAGGTCGTGCCACAGTGACACAAATTCTGTACGTGTTAAAATTTGCATGCCACGTTATTAGAAGCATAAAACAGCATAGTCTAGCCAAACTCCGAGTATGTCGCCTAGCGGTACCCGCGTCACGGTGCGATACAGCCTGCCGATGCCGGAGACCTGCGTCGCGCTCCAGCTGCGATTAGCTTTGACGAATTATAGTTTTTAGGGTTCCGAAGTAAACAAGGAACCCTTATAGTTTCGCCATGTCCGTCTGTCCATCCGTCTGTCCACGGCTTAGCTCAGAGGCGCTTGGTAAAAGAAAGCTGTAATTTGGCATATTAATCACAACGACAAAGTGGAAAAATAAAATAATCTTGAAAAATATTATTTTTTAGTCTTATTCCCCTACACGTGAAGTGGTGACGACATTTTTTTTCCTCGTCTGTCCCATGTATCGTTGGATACCTAGGTCTTTTAAAAATACTGTCGGTTTTTCGATTAAGGTATCCGTTAGCGAAATAATAAGCTTAAAAGTAAACTAAACGGTTGTTTCTGGATATGTGAGAAAATTCACGGCAGTAGCATTTAATTATAATGAAATTAAAAGGAAAACTATCACCGCTAAATAGGCTTTACAAGTTTACGAATAATAGTCGACCAACTTATAAAATGTATTCTTTTTAGACCTTATTTGCCGTTAAACCGTAGTATAAAACAAAGAGCCCCCTTCTGTATATTGTGACGGGCAACTACGGAACCCTACCCTGCGCGTGGCCCGACACGCATTTGGCCGGTTTTTTTCTTCTTTTTTATAATCAGAGGAGCATGACCGGAAATATCTAAGCATCGTGCTTGAGTCTGTATTATGGTACGTGAGATGATATTACGACGGAATTAAAAGATTTATCTGTGCAGTAACGATGCTGTTTAACGTCCCTACAATTTTATGAAAATACTTTTGTTAGTTTATGAGTACACACAAAATGCCACAATAAAATTAAAGGAAATTCTTACGGGATTTGTTTGTCTGTTAGTTTTTCGTTTAATGACACTAGCAGCAGTTTTTGTTTTCTCGCCGATCCTATCGCCACATAGTACTATAACTACTACCGTACTATCGCTATCCAACTCGCCGCGTAGTACCACCAACGTCCATTGCCGAGGTCCGTAATTCCGTATCCCTTAGGGTTGCCCCTGGGCAAGTTTTGAACTATTAGGGCGCTCTGCCGTCACTGGTGTGGGCCCCTGATAGTCACAGTAATAAGCAGGAATCTCTCTGAGGAATACCTACAGGAATACAATAGTACCAGGTTTATAAGTCTTACCGATGTACCTGCGCAGTCGACAAATTTTAATAACGCGCGAAATTATATTGACCAATCAGGATGTGTGACCTTCAATCCGTTTACGCTATTGGCTAAGTTTTCGCGCCCTTTCCGCTGGTATGCAACTTTGCACCCTATGATTACTAAATGACTTCAGGTTTTGTCGGGGACTCGGGCCTGCTCTGCGCAAACGAAGATTTATTTTCCTGGTCGTACTGTACCGTCAGATCCGAAAAAAATGGTTTTTGTCGTAAATTATGATTTAAGTTTGTAATTAAACTAGGTTTCATTACAAACTTAAATCATAATTTAGATATGGCAAAATCATTTATTTCGAATTGAATGAGTTTGTAATGAAACCTAGATTAACACGTTCCGGGACAGTGACCGCCTATAGCCGTGATAACAATAAAAGTTCTATTGTGTCTCGTTCACTGTCCCGGAACGTGTTAATTAGTTGATTACAATACTAGTAGATAGGTTCAATAACAGTTGTTTGTTGTTCGATGATGGAAAAGTCAATCCTAAACAAAGAGTTGTATGAGCTTGAGACTGCGAGTAGAGTAGATGGATAAAATGTTTCCCTCGTCAGCGTCAACTTCAAGACGCACAGATCAATCAATGGAAGAACCGTTGATAACGGATCGCTCGCGTGACGTCACAATAACGCTAAGATAATATTGAGAAATGTAACACTACATACACAATAAAATACCGTCAGGAGACTTGGTAAAAGGTTAGGTACCTACGTACTTAGGCATATTGTACGTACTTAGACACATCATAATCATGAGTGCGATTTTTTTATCTACGTTAAACTCAGCAGTTGAAAATCTATGGAGATCTTTTTACTGCTGATTTCACTTTAAAAAATCGCACCTCTGCAGTATGATTTATGAAAGTCAAATCAGCAGTAGAAAGATGCATATCTCCATAGTAATTTTGACATTTTCAACAGAAGTTGAAAAGCGAGCTCAGAAGAGCTCAGCGAATGAGAATAAAAAATCGCTCTCCTGGTCATATAGAATTTGTTGAGTGATACCTTTGACGAAGCCTGTCGTGGATACGCACTTTGTATTTTTTTTTCTTAAAAGTATTAAATATCTGGTTATTAATAACTCTCTTTATCTTAAGATGTAAACGTTACATTTTAAAACGAGCACAATAGTCGATACCATCACATTTAAAGCACAACTTTCACCCACACCATAACTGAGAGCCTACTTTTATAAATATTTCTAAGAAGCGGCCTAATAACAGCGTAGGGTCCTGGCACACGACCGTTTTGATTTATAACAATTTCTATATAAACTACAGGGTGTTAGGGTAAACAGTTCCATTAATTTAAGGGGTAATGCACCCAACTTTCCTTAAGAAACCTATACGAAATTAGCAAAAACATTTTTGGACTTTTCATATTAAATCTCATGCTGAACGTTTGCATGAAAAGATTTTTCCCTTTTTTCATTTGTGCATGTTGTTCAGTATCGAAAACCACCAAATCACCAATTTAAGTAATGCAACTGTCTACCATAACATAACACCATGTATTACGCGAATTACGAAAAACCTGAAAATCATTTTGGTCGATTTGCATTGAATGAAAAATTCTTGAAAAAGAAAAGAAATGGATTTTGTTTTCGAGAATTCCTTTGCAAAAGAAATTGATTTGCAAGAAGTCAAATTAATGTTTCAAGTTATCGATCATCCTGTAGAATTTATTTTTATATTTGTAAACTTACATGATATACCTACCTATATAGTGTAGAGTACAGTTCTTGGTATTTCTGCACCAATTCTTAAAAAAAAAATTAAGTAATAAATTGGTTCCCAATCAAACAAACACTCAAACAGCATACTATGAACGTAAGGGAATAAATGGCGTTCTTACGTCTAAAAGCGATTTCTTCAACCATAGGACGGAAGAACTCTACCATTTCACGTTGTTAAAAAAAGGAATAGACACAGTCTCAACTATCGAACGTTTGCTGAAGTCCTATGAAGTCAAATGGAGGGACCACGACCGAGTCCATGACCGAATCCGTGGCCGCTGTGGGTCAAGGTCCGGCCACTCAACCAACACCGTCCCACACATCGCAAGTGTATCTTGAATTCGGTACAAATCTACATATTTGGATACTATAACATTTTCGTTTTTTCTTAGAATGCCAAGATATTTTTTTTATCTTCGAGTTATTAATATTATCGATTGTGTAACAATTTAAAAATATATTTCAAGACGAATAAAAATTTTATACGTAAATAAATCTTACAATTTACTAACGTAAAACTAACAAACATTGTTTTATAATTAATTTAGAGAACGATCATGAACTACCTATTCGTGCTGTTTTTTTGTCGGTAAGTGTTAGGTAATACTTAGACCTACTCGTATCTATTTCGTTCTTACTTAATATTAGGTAGGATATGAGTATTTTTTTTTGTAATTTTTTTGAGATTTTGATTAATTGAGTATATTAAATTGTAAATAAGTTACTCAATAACGTAGCTTACCAATTTATTCAACCGGGTTCGACTCGAGGCGGGCTCTTTGACTGATGGTATTTTGTTTAGACCAGTTATATTTTAGTTTTAGGATATTTCAGTTTTAGGATATTTTAGTTTTATTGTGTCATTTTCTTTATAAATATTTTCTTATTATTATCATAAAGTGAATAAATAAATAGTCCTATTTATTTACTATAACAACTGTTGATTACTATTTGCATTTTTTATTAAATAAATTACACAATTCAACGCTCATATAAAAAATACATAAAAGCACTGTTAAATCTGCAACGTGACCATTGGAATCGCTTCCTCAACCAAAACCTTGTGTATTTTATTTTATGACTTAACAACCAATAAGTTATAATAAATATAATAATACGTAAAATACGAATGCAGTATTGTTTGTAACGAGAATTTACGAGGTATTGTATGCAGGAACTTTCATTTAGTGTCCACAATACACGGGCTTCGCGTACCCGTACGTTTCAACGTGCGCTACAAAAGGTTCCTCAGATTTACCATCCATCATGTTTTGCTTCATTAAGTAATGATAAATGGCAAAAGAAATTTAAAAATATAATTTTTAAACTTATTATTTAAGCACCTACTTACCAGAATTTGTAACAATAATCAACATAATATTTTGAATTTTAACTTTAACAAATTCACAAAACTTTTAGGTGTTATTGTTTATAACCTGCGACTTCGTCCTCGTAGATATAATATGATTTACTCAGGGAAAGTGTTAATAGAACTCTGTCAGCGTCAGTTTTCGAATGTTCATTTCAAAAAGTTAAATTACAAATGTTAAATTACGATTGTTCAGAACAACTTAAATGAACACTGAAAACTGAACATTGTTTCGAATCGAAACTGACAGTAGCAGTTTTGCAACATGCTGCTGGTGCTTTGCTTTGTTTAAATTTTTTACATCTTTTTTTTTTAATACCTTATTCCTTTATTTGCTGTAACTACTTACATTTATACTGAACTTTTTAAGCATGGTTAACTCAAAACTTTATTGGATTCAGGATGGAATGTCGTGTCAAGAGGTGATAGTTGGCAGACCTTTTGCACAGCAACTCAATACAATGCAATAGAACTTCCTTAGGTACCCAGTACGACGGACACGGATTATATTATATAATACGTTCAAAGATAATCCCTATACTGCCAATAAAGCTTCGATAAATCATTGTATTGTAAATCTGCACGTGCAACACCCGAGGGCATTTATAGGCATCTTGAGACGTAACCTGCAATCTTACATTTATAGTCTAATTAATATCCTCATTGTTCATAGTTTATTATAGCTTCTCCTATTAGCTTCTAGAATATGCAGCGTAATCTTTTGTATTTTATTATGGACTTGACTTTGCCCTAGGATATAGACAGTGTAACTCTAGAATACATAAGATATCTATTATAGCCTAACCATTACAAATATCTTAAGAAATACTAACCCTACAATTGATATGAGTGGATTGGTGAACGTGGAGGGATGTTCTAAGTTTTCAGAATATCTCCGACTACTCACTCGGGGAATATACAGGGTGTTAGGGTAAACAGTTGCATTTTACTTTAAGGGGTGACTGTACACATGATACTGAACAACTTTGCCTAAGAAACATATAGGAAATTCGCAAAAAAAAAACGACTTTTCATACAAACGTTCGATCAGCATTTTTTGCTTTCAGAATTTAGTATGGAAAGTCCAAATTCTTGTTTGCGAATTTCCTATAGGTTTCTTTGGGAAAGTTGTTCAATATGATGGGTATAATCACCCCTTAAAGTAATGCAACTGTTCACCCTAACATCTTAGAATGCGATTTTTGAATCTCATTCGCTGAGCTCAGCAGTCTGAAAATGTCAAAATTACTATGGAGATAAGCATCTTTCTACTGCTTATTTTACTTCCAAAAATCATAATAGAATAGAATAGAATAGAAAACTTTATTTTCGACCAACTGAGATCACAATATTGTTAGTAACACACGTAGCCTATTGTTAGTTTATACACAGCTACATATTTCTTTTTAATTATAATTGTTTGTTTGTCAGCAAGTGAATCATACAGCAATGGTTCACGTACTGACATTCAAACCTACTTGCAAACATGGACAAGATGCTGTTGGTACTGGTGATAATGCAAGAGGTATATTAAGATTTTTAATATATATTTTTATATAATTTATAGGTTTTGTATAGCTGGATGTGTCGCTGTGCGTCCAGGAGTGCGATTTTTGATAGTCAAATCATATTAATTTTGACATTTTCAACTGCTGAGCTCAGCGAATGAGATTCAAAAATCGCACTCCTGTACGCACGGCGACACATCAGGCTATACAAAACCAACATAAGCTGGCCGCGCGTCGTTATACGTTACTTGACCTACACGCGGCCAGCTTATGTTGGTTTTGTATAACTTGATGTGTCGCCGTGTGTACAGGAGTGCGATTTTTGAATCTCATTCGCTGTTATGTATATATTAAAAATCGTAATATTAATTTTGTTTAGAAGTCAATTATGTTATTCCATTCTAAGCATGGATTAGAATATTAGTTGCGTTACTATAACTTTTATTTTAGCAGCCTAGATAGTACTAAAGTGCAGTAAATCCAACGTCTAATCCTTTAACCACTTATGAATATTATTACCTACCAATCAAACGACTTGCAACTGACGTTTATAGATTAGGTTCTAATCAACAATCTGCATTCCTACTTTGAAACCGGTTCGTGAACAACGCTCTTTGCTTCGCTTTGCTTGTTTTAATTAATATTCTAACAAATGACATGTGTGTGAATTTTGTCATACTTTTGAAAGCTTATGTTTAGCGCTAAATACAGTCCAACAAGTTTATTTTTAAAAACCTTGATCGGGAGAGTTAACAGCAATGTCGCACTTGACATAACATTAATGTTCGTTACTTGTAGTCTTGTGAAGTAGTTTTTTTTTCACAACGTCCTATAATATTTTGATAAGCTTTAATGAGCTGGTTCGGTCTAGCCTCACCTGCGGTCGTTCAACTCAGATCGGTCAAAAGCCCCGCAGTGCAAGAACCGCCTGTACTTTTATTGCTGTTATAATCTCGTTGGGTAATTAATCCTGATAATAAAGGATTTCGCATGTGACGTGTGGTTACAAAAGATTAATTAAAGATTCTTTGTACACTTTTCGTGGTTCAAAGTCATTTAAAATTCTCACAGGGGTTACGAGTAATTAAAGGTTTTAGGTACTTAATTGTTGATTATATTTTTAACATTATGTTTGAGTTTAATTTAACTTTTGAGTTTTCAAAAGTTTTAAGAATACCCACAGAAGTTTAAAAAAAAACCCACAATTAAATAAAACCCAAACATAACGTTAATAATATAAACAACAAGTAAGTACATAAAACCTTTAAACACCTACTAAAGTAAATAGCAACGGACCAGGACCACCCAAGCAATGGTTCTTTTTGAAATCAGTCCAGTTAGATTCACTAGATTAGCTCGAACAAATAGACGTAAGTATGTTCCTGGAACTTTATTTGATACGACGTAGAGATCCTTAATGATAGCCATTATGTATTGTGTTACAAACAATGCTTTCTTTATTGTTCATCCAATTAACTTTCGTCGTCCATCTGAAGTCTAACGTAGTGTTTCCATAATGTCAGGCGACAAACAATTGTAATCATTGTAATTGTAATGCTGATGCGCATTCGCCCGCATACTTTCGCGTGCCTTTTAGTACTGTTCATTGCACAACAGCAGGATACATGACTCTTGTGTCTTTCGTCCCATGTACGAGAATGGTTTGATCCTTGAGACTTAACATCTGTAGGCATTCATCGTAGCCAAGTCTTGGACGTGTCTGAATTACATGCTTATCTAGTAGATGAGGGCGAAGATATGATCAAATACAAAGAGATCATCAGTAAAAATGATGAAAAGGGATCGAATGCTGGGTATGGGTTAATGCTGGCTAACAGGGCCTTATCCGAAAAGTTATCGAGAAGGTATGTAGCTAGCTAGCTATATAGGTATGTAGCTTTTTTGTCTGATAAGATTAATTATTCAATAGTAATAATGGAAGCTTTTTCGTGAAGTTCATCTCATTAAAATTACATTATTTTTGTAAATCTTTAAAAAAAATGAAAAGAATTGTAGATTTTCTAGAAACCAAAACACTGAGTCATTCTCATTAGCCATTTCAATGGTACTCAAAAGCTGCCAGAATACAGAAAACAATTTGTTTTAAAGTTTGTAAAATAAAATAAACAAAAGGAAACACTTTCTCCAAATTTCAATGAGTCAAATGGGTATCACGAAATCAAATTGAAATAAACATTTTTTTTGTATACCCAAGAGCTGAGAGAAAGGCGTGCCTGGACCCACTAACCTACTGGACGGTCAGTACTTTCCTTGCGGCTTTGTTCTTCATAAATCTGTGCTTAGTCTCCTACTCTTCGTTTTCAGTAGAATTACTTACATGTAATTAGAGAAAACATTATTTTCTCTAACAAAGCACCATTCTCCTAAAACATTTATGCTTATGAATGGTTCGCTTCATTAAAGGCCTGGTTGAACGATCAACATCGAACAACAATTACTTGACTTAAAGATAACTTTCCACGCAACCATAAACATTGAAGTAGCGCCTATTTACGTCCCTACCTCGCACTTAGTAGAATATCCTCGTCTATTTAATTAAAACTAAAGTCCATCCGACGAGGGGATGGTTTACCTACAACTATAAATAAGCCAGGACTGGCTGGACGCTGCAAGACAGGTTGGCAGGTAAGGACTAGCTTCGGGGAGCTAAAAATAAATACTAACGACTTTTCGCTTTCAACTAAGAAATAATGGTAGGCTTTAGTTCGAAGAAAAATTGCTATGGTCAAACATTACCATGTTCACGCTTCACGAGAAACCGCAATATTTTTTTCTAAAAGCTTTTACCTACTTGGTCGAAAATACCGTATTACCCTAAAATTATCAATAAGAGTTAAAACATTGGTAGAGTAAACAAAAGCATTATGATTCGAAAATGAAACGACCCTATTTAGTATTTCTGCCATATTCTGTAACAAGAAATGCGTGGGTTACAACGGTTTGTCATTTGACCTGATTCGTTACTCTTGTCGAGCCGGTCCGCGCCAGGGCCGGCTCCGGCTGTTGCACTGAAGACGCTGCGCCCGCGCCGCCGCCAGCCAAGTGCAAGGCGAACCTCTTTGCATTACACGACATTACGACAACAAAATACCAACAAGTCAACACCCGTTTCTTGCTTTTTGCTCGAGTTTTTTTTTGCAATGTAGGTAGGTATTCGATAAATTTTTTTAACTCGAAATGTGATTTGTTGAACTCTCAAATTCATTCCTGATGAAACATTCTTCGTTCTTTCGCAGTATAGTACTCATTCGAAAGTTGCAAATGGAAAGTGAATGCGACAATTGTATTCTAAGAAAAAAAAGCGCAGAACTAGTGTCGATCAATCTCGTACATGAGATCAATATTAAATGTAAATGTTAATTTAACCCTTTATAAGGCAGAAGAAATGAGAGGACATAATAAAATAAAAGATTGTGAAATGGTAATATATGGTATTAGAGAATAATACCGTGTTTTTTTTTTAAATTAAGGTGTCGTTATGTCGTATTTATTTCAGCGGGTTTATGAAAATCGGCAAAACATGGCACCATCTAAGTTCCGTTTTAGTATTAAATTATTAGATGTCAGAATCTAAAATTCGTTCCATAACCGGCATATTTTTGAAAACATGGAACGTAACATGATGTCCAATATATGGCCAGAGCCGTATAAAGGGTTAAAATCTCGCAAGTTGGGTCGAATTTATGTAGAACGAAGAAAAGAAAAAGTATTAAAGAACTAAGCGCGTAAACATGGACGCACAATGTGCAGCGAGCAGCCCTTGCACGCTGTGTTCATGTTCGCGATTCAATCTGGATACCTGTGGAAGTTCAATTTTGTATTTCTTATTTTCAAGCCGAATGGAAATAAGATAGCAAATATGTGTTGGCAGGTAAGTAAGTGGACATATATTTTAGTTTTAGGATATTTCAGTTTTAGGATATTTTAGTGTTATTGTGTCATTTTCTTTATAAATGTTTTCGTAATAATTATCAGAAATAAAATACAACATTTTAGTTATTGTTGCGAACTATTACAAGTTGTAGATAGGGTAAACATTTTATTATACCTAACCGTTTTGTTAGTTTTTTTAATTTACGCATATAATTGTTGTACACATATCATAGTATTGTTGATTCTTTAAATTATAGTAAATGTCATTTAATAAAAATAAGCAGATTCCAACTTTGGTATCATTATTATAACAATGTTAATTGGCAAGAATTCCCACATAGATAGAATTAGCAGACGGAATTAATGCCCCTCGACGGGCATGCAACAAAATAAAACTGAAACATCTCGAACGACCGAGCTGGACCGATCGTTACTTTAATCTGATGACTCAAAAACATTCAGACGGATACTTAAATATGATGTATGATGACAGTCCTGTCGATAATAATTTGATAGATAAATACCCAACAAATAAAATTGTGGCGCGCAAGGAGGTTGGACGTAGTCGGCCAAGAAGACGCCCCGTCTTCGTGGTCCGAGGGCCATTAGATAGAGACGGCTGTCAGAAGTGTCGAGCTAAATAAATTAGTAAATTGTTTTCTCAAATTTTCTCATTGCGTTTTCATTGGTGATAAAATACAAAGAATAACAACTCTCGCCCGGCCCGCGCCATAGTGGTGACCCGCACTGAACATAATTATCGGCGCACCGCACGCGGAAAGTAGACACAGTTTTACAATGGCAGAGCCAACCGAGAAAGAAGATTTTAAAGACGCACAAAATCCACGTCGAGCCGCTACAGAAGGTACCTCACCCCAGGGTTCTGACATTTTTCGAGTCGGAGTTCGGCTACCACCATTCTGGCCGCAGGAAAATGTTTTCTCAAATTTTCTCATTGCGTTTTCATTGGTGATAAAATACAAAGAATAACAACTCTCGCCCGGCCCGCGCCATAAAATAAATACACTATACTTACAAAGAGATTTCAGCGCGCTTTATAGAGACCACTGGTGATAAGAGGGCTGGCAGTTACCTTCGTCAGCGCATAAGCGTGGCGATACAGAGGGGGAATGCTGCCAGCTTTCTAGGAACCGTCCCTCAGGGAGAGGCTCTGGAGGAGGTTTATAGGTTTTTTCTTTAATATATATTTTTATATGGAAGTTGACGATGCTTGTTGCAGATATTCAGGATGTATTTATTGACGAAGCCTGTTGTGGATATGAGTCATGTATTTTGTATTTTGTTTAATAAATTCAGAATTATTCTTACAAAGAAATTAAAATTGCTGGTTATACAGGGTGAAATTGATATCATTAGCATCCTTTCAAACTTATAGTCTACCCATCAAACTGAACAACTTTTACTAGGAAGCGAGCAAACCGATTGGAGCACAAAATCTGCTGTTCCGTACTAAACTGAAATCTGCAATGCCTCCTACTCGACTGAAATGTATGCAACAACCGTTTTTTTTTTTGCTCCGATCGGTTTGCTCCCATTGTAAAAGTTGTTCAGTTTGATGGGTAGACTCTTAGTTTAAAAGGATGCTAATGATAACAATTTCACCCTGTAGACAGCAGCGATAGATAAGGTCATTCGTTAATATAGAGTTAACCCGTGACTTCGTCCGCACAAATAATATACCAGATTTTAAGTCAGACCACTTATGGTCTGACTTAAAATCTATCAAACGAAAAAAGTTTCATCTAAATCCGTTAAGTAGTTTTTGCGTAATGCTCGATCAAACAAACAAACACACAGACAGACAAAAAATCCAAATATTGGTGATATGGAATCAGGGACACCTAAAAATCATATCGTAACTTTTTTTTGTTAATATCTTCAATGTAGAGACACACTTCTGTTACAGTTTTATAATAAATCTAGTCAAATCAGCAACTCTTGAATAATCGTAAAAAAACGCGCTTTGTTTGTATGTATTGTAGTAAAATCTTTAAAATATGACGTCATATTACCTATCATACTTTTTTAAAGATTACCTTATCACGTTAATAAAAATCTTAATCTAGGTAAAAAATTACTGAAAATTTTCAAATGTTTTTTTTTACTCATATCTGGATGAACATTTTATATTTTTCTTGTAGGCAAAAACCCAATTGATAACATTACCTATGTAGCGGAACTATTTCCACGACAGCCATTAGATTAATTAGGTAAATCAACTCTAAAAAAAATGGATAAAACAATGCTCGACTTAAACCGAATAATGATGTAACTTTAAGGTGGTTTCAGTCCATATAAAAGTTTGACGCACAATACGCGTAGACGGAATTAATAATATAATTACGAAGATATCAAGCTTTTAAAATTTTGTATGAAAAATTTCAAAGCTTTATATCTTCGTAATTATTTTATAAATTGCAAATATTATTTGTGACGCGGCATCTAGATTTTCTAAACTATTTTTCCATATATACCAAGGTACTTATATTAATACCGTCTACGCGTATTGTGCGTCAAAGTTTTGTATAAAATGGACCCCTCTGCAACCACCTTTATGCGAACAAGTAAAAATAAGAAAATTAATAGAATAGTAACGGTGGGCGTCCATACGGTTAATTTACCTCTCGTTAATGTCGGGCGTCACGCTCGCACGCGCTTGGCGCAGGCGCACCTCTGATTCCCTTCATTTACTATGTTAAACTAATTTAATTTCCTTTGACATGGTGCAATTTGTACGTAGTAAGATCAATGTAATTGTGTTTTGTATTGATTCCGCTACGATGATACCATGGGCTTGTATTGTTTAGATATTCAATGCAGTAATAAGAGTGTGAACAGAAAGAACGTAATAGAAAATATGGCAGTTTTCACTTGTTTCATTCAATCAAATCTCGACACCTGACACAATGTCACATTGTAGTCATTGCTAATTTTCAATTTATCGGGTCACTGCGGATTTCTTTTTATAATGTTAGCTACAAACGTAATGTTTTGATAAATTGAAAGCCAATCAGGACTACAATGTGACATTCTTGTTTTTAGGAAATGTTGTTTAATTGTTTAGAAATAAAAAAAATACGATTGAGGCTCTTAATACGACCTTCCGAACCATTATTTTTTGTTTGTTTTTTATTTATTTTTAGGGGGGCTTTTAAGTCTGAGGATATGTCAGCCCCATCGTGCCTAACTTTGAGACTACATAACAATGAAAACCTAAATTCCAACCAATAAATGTAGGATAACAATCGATCCTGACATACATAGAGCCTGCTAGATGACAGGTTTCTTATGAAGGACATTTGGGATTCCTATCTAACTGTTACTCTACTCAAAAATACATGTAGAAGTAGAAGAGGAAGTAAAGATCATTGACTCGAAATCCCGGTTTGATGTTTGTGAAGGAAACCGTTCCGTGGCATTCGACCCGAGGCCTTAGGTTCAACGATCATTCGACTTTCGGACAATACGTTAACGCCTTTTTCTCAGGCGACTGCGAACTATCCGACACTATCTTGCTTTATCTAAACTATTATAAAACTGTAGCAGAAAGTGTGTCTGTACATTAAAGTTATTTGCAAAAAAAAGTTACGATATGGTTTTTAGGTGTCCCTGATTCCATATCACCAATTTTTGGATTTTTTGTCTGTCTGATTGTTTGTTTGTGTGTTTGTTTGGGTGTTTGTTTGGGTGTTTGTTTGTGTGTTTGTTTATTTGAACGAGTATCATGCAAAAACTACTGAACCGATTTTGATGATACTTTTTTGTTTGATAGCTAATTATCTGACTTAAAATCTGGTATTTAATTTGTGCGGACAAAGTCGCGGGTTAACGCTCGTATGTTATGTTATTATACTTATTGTTTAACGAAAAGTGTAGCGATGCTTCGATAACGCGGCGCAAGGCAGGGTAGGTAGTTAAGGTTACGGTAGTAAGTATTAAATAATCTGTGGTTAGTAATTACTTAATTGAAATTTTACCAAGATTTGCAAAATGTCTGTATCTGCAACACGCTTCGTCAAAAATAAATGGTGGTATGGTGATAATGGTGGTGGTATATGTGTTTAAGGTTGGTGGGTGTGTTAATTAATTATTAATTAGGTTGTCTAAGATAACTAAGAAGAACTAAGAAAAAGAAGTTGCAAAACGCACCGAAAATGCCTGGAAGAGCTTTTGGTCCATGAAAGAACACATGAAAGGAGATCTCCCATTGCCACTCAAATGCAAGCTCATGAACATGTGCATTCTTCCCATTCTCACCTACGGTGCTCAAACGTGGTCTTTGACAAAGGATCAGAAGTCAAACCTCAAGGTCTGTCAAAGGGCTATGGAGCGCAGCATCCTTGGCTTAGAACTGATCGACCGAGTCAGAAATGAGGTCATTCGCGCCAGAACCAAAGTGACAGACGTCGACACCAGCGCTGCCAATCTAAAGTGGGATTGGGGTGGACATGTCTGCCGCATGCCTGATGACCTATGGGCCAAAACCACTACCACCTGGTCCCCGGTAAAACGACATCGGCGTCGAGGCAGACCCAGAAGAAGGCCTAACGAAGTGCAAAGCCGGGACGCATGGAGAGAACGGAGGGAGGCCTTTGCTCAACAATGGGACAGCGACGGCTGATATAATAAAGATAACTAAGTACCTACTTTCTCAAAGATGATTCTTAGGGAAGATACCTAGGTACTAACTATTCGCTAGTGATCAATATTGGCATTGCAATTAACATTTATAATTGGAAATTAAAACGAATGGGAAATTACTAAGAAGTAACAGTGTATTAATTACTTACCTATTGTTTTAAGAAAAGAAATATCAAGCAATAAGTACCTAGTAAAAAGTATTGTAACATGGTAAGCATTGATGCTCCAAGTAGCTCATTGATGCTGTTATCTCACGATTGAATGGTCTCGGCTTATAGCTTAGAGAATTATTACATAATAATGGTAAACTATAGACATCAGCGCGTGTCTTTATGGTCAGGCGCGTGCTCGTATCGAGTTGAGAAAAAGTTAATGCCTATTGTTTACCAAGCAACACAGGCTACGAAACTCCACACTAGAGGCGTAGGAGGCAATTAAACGATCACGCGGAAGTCGAAGTCCATTCTTAAATATTCATTAGCGGCGTTACTAAGAGCTCTGGGCATGCTTCCTGGGTTTTTTCTGAGCAGGATGAGAGCAGAGGAGCGCTCGCGTGCCGCGCGGGTGCGCTCGTGCGGCCACGGTCCGTGCGCACGCATCTTACATCATAATGTTTCTATGTAAACACTTCTTAGAATGATCGTTTCGGTCTATGAAGTTTATAATTAATTAATTAATAATTTGTAACGGTTTTGTACATCCTCATGGGCTGAATTGAATTGGCTTTTTGAGAGGTATCGATGATAGGTACGTACGAGTAGGTAATTTATTGAATTAATTGTATATTTAGTTTTTTTTTTTAAACAGGATGAGTTAAACTAAGATAGGTTTTCAAACACTTATACGTTACGCAGTAACTACCTACCTACGCTAGTAGAATAATTCACAAATTATTCCATTAAATTATTCATGCTAGGAAGTTCCAGTGTAAAAATTTATTGGTACCATTCTATTCTCATAAATAAGCATCTCGTGCTGGTACCGTTTTATCAAGGATTAGGTCAACATCAATATAAGGAATGATCGTAGGAAGAGAAGCAAAATTTTAACGTTAGCCTTTTTAACAAATTCTCTTTATCAATAAAATATATCATCAAACATGAATCCTATATTATATTCAACAACGATTACCCAATAGTAACATCGTCATTACCATCTCCGTTAGACGCCATGTCACTACCATAACCGTTACAGCATGCAAGTGCATGCCACGGATGAAGTCACGGTGCCTCGGAGGTGACACGCTGAGCAATATTTACCACTGTAATGACTACTCCGAATTATGATGCGATGTAGCTCACTAGAGCATGAGATGGAAGCACTTCTTTTTTACTATTTTGGTCACGTAATCGATTCTCAATGAGTTATGGTCTGCGGTTGCCTTGCTCGAGTTAAGATTTGTGTATAACCTCACGTCCGTATTGAATCTGTTTTGGAAAAAAATGCTACGATCAAGTTTGCTGACCATTATTTTACTAACACTCAAAACTGTTCTACATTATTTGATTATTGACGTAGGTATAACTAGAAAGATATCCTAGATGACTCATCTCAAAACGTTTCACTTGGCCCTAGAAATGGCTAGCCATATTAAATTGTATGCGTGATAGTCTCGTATTAATTCTAGTATAGTACTCTGTGGTATTAGGTAAAGCAATGTCAAACGCAAGAAGGAAAATTGTTTGAAATTGTATTATGAACTTAGTAAAAAGTTTGACTGTTATCTGGCCCACAAAATTAAACGTGCAATTTAAAAACTGCCAGGAAATTAAACGCAAGTTACTACCGTTGCAGGTAAATAACTCGATAACTCTTCGGCAGGGCAAGAGCTCGTAAACATGAATTTATAAAACAAGGCCCCGTTTGACGAGAAATGTTACTCGTCGCGTCACACGAACTTGAACTGAACGTAACATTCTCAACGATAATACAGATAAACAAGATGTTTAGATAGAAGTACAACTGAGTTTACAAATCGTGATTAAATACTTATGTTTGTTTCTCTTTAAAGAAGGAAACGAAGCGCAATAAATACTTCACAAGGACATCAACGATTAATAAAGATTTGAGTGATTAATACAAAGAATGCAAGTGATTTGATAATCAGAGGGCCCAGACCACGAAAGTAACGGTTTTATATCGACAACGTTGACGGTGAACGACACCGTGCGATCTGCGCCGGCGCAGACTATCGATAACACGATCCATTCTGCGTATTGATTACTTCACCTACGTATAATAAATTATATAACAAATTGACTTCAGTTGAACCCAAACACCACAATTACGGCCCGCCTCATACCTACATGCGGAATAACCGAATCAGAATTACGATTTCGTATGAACTTGCCCCCTCCAGAATTCCGTTCGGAATTACAGAGGCATCAAATCCTATACAAAAACCTAATTCTGATTCGGAATTCCTTATGTGTGTGAATGGTACCGAGTACCTACCTACCTAGCATAAAAAACTATCAATGTTTCATCACTTCCCGTTTATGTTACAAACGACAGATCGTGTACGCTTTACTAATTAGAACTTAAACCGAACCAAATAAGTCGTGAAGGCAACTTTAATATTAGCATGACAAATTGGCTTTTGAGTAAGGAACAAACTTCCGGCAACTGTGTACGTTTACTAACCTATCGTATTCTTTTATTTTTCTTATTTTTACATAAATGCATTATGTCTGATTCGTTTTAGTACCGACACGACGCACGCGTTGCCTAAATACTCGATCTCCTTAGAAAACCGCTGTATATCAATATTCGTAACTTTAAGTACCTACCAAAGCCCTCTGTTTTCGTTCTAAGTAACTAATTTACCTACAGTACTCATAAATATCCGAATAGTTACCGAATTTCTCACATTCTCTCCATTACCTAACTACGGGGTCTGCGCATATTTGTGTAGAAATACAAACATTTAAGAGACTCATCATCTCATTTGTGAAGTTATGGCTTACTTTTTAACGGCATAATCTGTCATTTTAGATTTTTTTTTTGTGTCTATAGGAATGATTATCGGACGCTTTATTCCACTCTAACGATCATTGTCGGGCCGGGTACCGTTCGTTCGGCGGCAACTGCGGCCACCGCGGCTAACGGGACTGACCCACCGGCCCTAAGCACCTTGAATAATGCCCCGCGGATGATTCCTATCATCTGCCCAATTGTACAACACCACTTGGACGAGTGGACAGTAACACAAAAGACATATGTAAAGTTACTAACTTATTTCTCTGGGAGTGTATTGCTATCGAATCGAAACGCGTAGCCTGTCGGTCGGTCTGAGAATGTCGTCATTGATATGGCCATAATTAATGTTAAATTACCTTTTCGACAATTGTATGGGTTCTAAGCTATGATTATGAATAGGTCGTAAGTTGCATGTAGCTACGGATACAACATATGTTGTAACATTCGGGATATCCCTGTTTCACAATACATCATGAATGTGAACATACTTATACAGTAACTCTACTATTTGCTTTACACTTGCTTATCTATTAACCTTAAACGTTTTGATGGTTAACTTGGTTAACAAACCGTTATTTAACACGGAAAATGTGTGGGTAAAACTTAACTGCTTCTGCTTTTTGTTTCAAATCTATTGTGATTTAAATTAGGTAATGTGGAACGGTTAAAATTAAAGTTCAAGAGGTTTATAGCTAACGCTTGTCGTATTTTTTTGTGTAATTAAAGTAGTTTGACTCGAGTTACCAACACCACGGGCTCAAGATCGAGCCGCATGGAGAGCGGGCGGAAGAAGACTCGGAGTAAAAGCTCTCTTCAGTACAAGTATAATAAATTCGAGTTTCCTCACTCACCTGAGGACGAAGCGTGGTATGCCTGGAGTACATGTCATGCTGGTAGAAGCTGGTGGGTGAGAGAGGCGGCCGGTACTTCTTGTGGCCGTAGCCCATCGTATCCATCGTATGCATCTTGATCTGATCACTGCACTAGTCCATCACAATTATACCACTCTAGTCTTACGCAAGATACCTTCGAACGTCCTTCGAAAAGATTTTCAAAGTCATTTTTTATCTGTAACAAAATAAAAGGTACATTAAAACACTTTCTTTCAATCAGGATAAGCTTTTGGTTAACCTTGGTGAGTGGAGGCGGAGGGATAACTCGCGCGCACGCGCATGCTCGGCATCAGAAATATGGGATGACGATGCGTTACGCATTTATTAGGTATTAAACACCTCTACCCTTACGTCTGATGTTTAACAGTGTGAGAATGGTAACTAAATCGTTTCAAAGTACGCATGTTTATGCGAGGAGATGGTCAGATATATATTCTGAAACCTCAGAATATTCACGTTTCACTAGTACCTAGTACGGAAACTCGGTCCAGTGTGACGGGAAGTGAGCCCGTCGCCAACTTGTAATAGACATGGACATGGACAGTGGATACAATACATGCCTTGAATTCGCAGGTTTCCTCACGATGTTTTCCTTCACCGAAAAGCCAGTGGTGTTACAAATCGTACATAAATTCCAAAAAAATCATTGATACCGAACCATCGCCTTCTGCACGGCAGGCAAGGTTACTCGCCACTGGACCACAGCTTTTTTCGTCGTTCTAAGTAAGAAGTAAAATGACTAAAAAGTCATTTTTTTTATCTCCGTTTCTTTTACAGTAAAATGCATATCATAACGATTTATGGTAATGAAACGGAAACCTTTTTCCAATAGACTGCTTCTAATTTTAATAATACGGTAAACTATCACGCACGACGAAATAAAAACATTGAATAATGAATTGATTAGACTAACGTTCCATAACGGGACCTGTCCTCGGAACGCATTCTGTTCTATACTGTACTATTTGCATAAGCCACACGATCTCCGAGCTGCGCCCGCGCCGCGCCCTGTCAAACCGGCCCCTGTTTTATGTCAGGTCAGTGAATTGAAAAACAAATGATTGGTGAAGAATATGGGTTCTTGACCGATCGAAATTTGAAGGAGGATGATGCTATCGTCCTACCTTTTTATTCTATCAGGCTATCAGCTTCTTCCTCCTCACTTTTGTTCAAGTATTTTATTTTCTTATTTTAATATAATAAATAATGAAAATGAATCGTTATGGGTTTTCAGTTAACGACCAATATATTTAGGTATACAGGGTGTTAGGGTAAACAGATTTTTTTTGGAATTCACGTACAAAATGCAATCAGCTGATCGAGGTTTTGTATGAAAAGTAAAAAAATTGCAAATTTCCTATAGGTTTCTTTGGGTATCGATAGGTATAATCTACTTTTATTTTAGAATTGTTTCCCTTTCGAGGTACCTCAGTTTTCATTCTTTTTATTACCTGTCGTATTGTATTACAGCTTAGCCGCTTAAAAAGCCGTAGTGGTCCAGTGGCGAGTAACCTTGCCTGCCGTGCAGGAGGCGATGGTTCGATCCCCTTCCAAGCCGACTCGTACCAATGA
This sequence comes from Agonopterix arenella, assembly GCA_927399405.1. Lineage (NCBI taxonomy): Eukaryota > Metazoa > Arthropoda > Insecta > Lepidoptera > Depressariidae > Agonopterix > Agonopterix arenella. The sequence goes on along the minus strand of OV656691.1, from coordinate 13,664,994 downwards.
GTTTTTCGGAATTCATGTACGATTTGTACCACAATTGGCTTTTCGGTGAAGGAAAACATCGTGAGGAAACCTGCATGCTTCAATTTTGAGACATGTATTGTACCCACTGTCCATTACAAGTTGCGACGGGCTCACTCCCTGTCACACTGGACAGAATTTCGGTACTAGTGAAATGTGGATGTCCTGAGGTTTCAGAATATCTCTGACTACCCCCTCGGGGAATATAGTCGTGAGTATATGCTCGTATATGCTAGTACAGCTTAGCAGCCACACACAACACAGTAAATAATACGTAAATATACCTACCTATATTTTGCCACAGAATAAATGTTGATAATATAGATTAAATCATGCTATAGACCAAAAAATGTGTTTAGAACACCTACAATTTTATGTTCAGAGTTGTGACCTGTAGTTCGGTATAAAGAATTAAAGACCATGTCAATAACGTTAAATGTCTGAGATTGCAGCGCCAAGAGGAAAATAAACACTCGCATACCTACCATTGAGTGTTCTCACGAATTTTTTGCTTTGACCGACTTGTACATATCAAAACTCGTGTCCCGGTTTTTATGCGGGTTCTTATATATGTTATCTTTGACGAAGTTAATCAGTGATGACCTCCAGTCAGAGGTCAGGGTCAGCCATTGCACTATTAAGTGGGCCCACAAAAGGCCCACTATCGATAACACGGATGAATGCTAATTTTTTCCCAATGTTTTTCCTTAGCGATCTATTATTATTTACGATTTGTACAAAAAATACCAACCATGTCGAAATTAATGGTTGATTGCTATCAGGAAGCTGTTGTTTAGAGTTTTTTAGTCATCTGCTATGTATGTTCACTATGATTAATATAAGAAATATTAATTTAGAGAGGTATTCAAGCGTTAATTTCAGAAAATAAAAAACGAATCATCTAAATCATGTAGCAATAGTAAGTATTGACGGCTTATGCCTGGTCACAGGCCTATTAGGCAGCTTGAAATTAAAATCACTAACTTGCCTCCACCACAGACAGGAACAAACTCCTAAACAATTACTTGACTCTATCAATAATTTACAGAAGTTCTATTTTTGAACCTCAAAATTTCAAAATCATGATCGAATGATGCATAATCAATCTCCAAAGGAATTTTGACATTTACTACTGATGATTTAAACGTGAGCCTGTATGGGCCCGTGTGGTAGAAGAGAAGTATGACCCACTCCACTCAAAACGTATAAATATTGTATAGGTATGAATACAGGTTGTCCCGTAAACCGACGTCGACCCGGCGCGGCGGATGCTGGATAGGTTAGGTCATGACTAAGCAGAATATCAAAATTTGAGTTTATTAAAAGTGTCTTAGTTTTCGAGATATTGACAGTTTACTAAGTAACTAAGGTAAAGGGTTCACGAATTTCATGTAACTGTCCTTATCTCGAAAACTAAGAACCTTTTCCTAAAGAAAAATGTTGACAGATTGATTGATTGACTGACAGATTTTTTTTTATTTTAGTATATTCTGGCTAGGCATGAACCAGGTCCACCGGGTTGACGTCGGTTTACGGGGTGCTGTACATCGTTGATTAAATTACAATGAGTTCTTGATTGATTATCTCACAGATCATTTGACATAGGTAATAATTATCTTTCATACGAAATTGCCCATGAATGTTTGTTTTGAGGCTATTTTATTTCTATCTTATTCTTTAATATGTACCTTTAATTGGTTTATAGACACCACGTCAAGTATAACCTCTAAATCCCGTAATCAAGAATTAACTTATTCTAACCCCTATAACAAGTTCACAGTTTGTCTTATCATTAGTTTGTTTATGCTTGTAACAAAGTTGCTAGAAACATGATGCCCTTAGAACTTCGCAGCACGTACCTTACAGCACATAGTAGACACTGTTATAGATCGTTAGCACGTAGGTTGTTGCTTAACCAGAGCACTGCAGACCTTGCTCCGTCCAGTGCATCGGGGCTTACTGGTTGACTCACCGGGCACCGCCGTGGGAAACTATACGAGTTAGTTATCTTTACATAGATAGACTAGTGTTGATAATATTCATAGATAGTGTCTAAGATTTATGTTTTGAGGTAAAAATGTTGTTATACTAGTACCTATTGTTTTGGAAATAGTTTCGTACAAAACTTATGTTAGATTGCTTGCTTGTTTTGCTATTCATAGCAAATAAACAATTCTATTCTAAGCCAATGCTGTTACAATAATTATTTAATTACTTCGGTATTTACTTATAGCTTGAATAAATGGGGACTTTCTTTATATGCCATTTAATCAAGCTATATAAATACCTAAGTAATGACTAAGTAATGAAGACCACGAACTGTTGTGAGGCGTAGTGTGGGACGCCTTGCAACTTGCAACCAGCTGGTCCGACAATCTAAAAAAGGTAGCGGGGAGCGACTCTATGAGGAAGGCTGAGGATAGAGTTTTATGGCGCGCCTTGTGAGAGGCTCATGTTCAGCAGTGGCCGATGGTAGGCTGATGATATTTAGATATCCTATAAAGAAAGTTTAATAGATAGATTAAATATCTATAAAAAAACGTCAGCATATTAAGAAAGACCGATATAGAGCAAATATTGCATTAAAAATATATGTACGGCAGGGTAGTATACTTAAAAATTTTTTCTAAAGGGAAACGAGGTCGGTGTCTCAACAATTTTAAAAATCTTGTTTACTCTGGTGGAAAATATTTGAGAACCGGATCGAAATATGTCAAGACAATAATTTCATTTCAATAATGGTCGTGGGTGTTGGTAAACATAATACCTGTAGAGTTCAATGTTTGGGGCTTGCAGCGGACCTCGTCTGGCGCGCAAGCTACTCAATGTCAATGTCACCTTCCACTTGCGCGCGCCTGCACCCCACCACAGAACTGTCTACTTATATTATATCTTCAGTGCATTCTAATTAAATAAATCTAAATAACAATGCATTTCACATATCACGATCGGTAAAAAGGCTAATTGGATGTTGAATCCTTAAAACGAGCAAAATCTGGGTGAACTAACGCGAATCGCGGCGGAATTCGGCCGAATACGGTACATGTGCGTGCGCACGGCTCGTATGCGAGCCGATGTCGCGCGACAACCGTACCAACAATAGATACTAATTGTGGAATCAGATTCCACTCTTATTTTTACCACAGATGTCCTACGAGCCAGCTAAGTAAACTACAAAGAAAAATAGGGCGAAAGAACAAATAGCAATTATGTCAACCGCTCGTGCAGTGATGCCACTAGAATAATGTTAATTACAATCAAAGAACAGTTTCTTTAATTTTGTAACAAAGAAACTACCAACGATCACAAAACCGTGAAACATACAATTTAATCGTCTCGTAATCTGTGCGACTACGCATTATATGTTTTTTATGCCATAAACACTTGCATGCGCTTCCTGCTGCCGTGTGCTGTGATGATGCTTATGAGATATCATGTCACGACCGCGATGCCACCGGGCGTCCTCACAGCACCAGCACCAGCCACGGCCTCGGCGTGACGCATCTTCGGTAACCAATTATTGAAGAACGTATGCAGTCGTTTTCAATCATTTAGGAATTGAATCACGATTGGATAATTTATCTTTTATATACCGATTTTATATATTCAGCGGTAATAATTACGGATTTAGAGTTAACGCATTAGGTACGTAATAAAATTAATGACCGAAACTGTTTAGTATATTTTATGTAATGGTCCACGGTTGCTAAATATAGGTAGGTTTTAACATATCAAATTATTAAAGAACAATAGCAATTCCTTTGCAAACGATCCATGTTGTTTATTACATTAAAAGAAGCAAATGTGACGTTTTTTCATTATTTGTTAAAAATAATGAAAAAACGTCACATCGAAATCAAATCGAAAGACGCAGGAAACGCAGGAAAGAGGTGAACCGACCGCTTTGCCGCGCTACAAAATGACGGAACACTTTTCCTGTTTACGACCCATACACCATCATAATTATTTCACAGGACTGTAAATTGTTCACTTTCACGACGCATTTTTACGAATCAAAACTCATTATAAACAATAAAAATTCGATAAAATATGTGGACACCAAACGTAGCTGACGAATTCCCGCCAGAAACTCCATCTAGTACTTACTAATATTTTCTTTACCATATTTTACTAGAAAAGGAGATTACCCAAAGTTCTATGGTGGAAGTACGCCGGAATTTTCTAGTAAAGTCTGCAAATATATTCGTATCGGTATTTTAAACTTTTAGTCTAATTAATATATAAATTATTGTCACAAATACTACTATCAAATAGTACTATAATTACTACCGTAACTACTCGTTACTTATCTCCGTCTATGTTTTGTTTGTGAGTACATAACTACGGTATTGTTACCTAAATGACGTCACAAACGGTAAGTGCATAAGATAGTGAAGACATGGTATAGTTACTTCATAGTAAATAGTAGTAGTCGAGAACAACGGAACGCCATTAACATTGAATGGGTAACAGTGTCGAGACCTTAACACTTCGTGAACTCTATCGGGGCACTAAAATGGTGCTTTTTGTTTAGGTTTAAGCTAGAAATAGCTTCACTAGTTTACTGAAACTAGTAAACATTATTTTATCCTTATAGATATTTCAAGATTTTTGTATTTATTCACGTAAGTATGTGCCGAAAAATATGGTTGAAAATGGTAAGGACAGTGGGCAGCAGTGGTCCAAGAGCCCCCCCCATAAGTTTGTAGCTAAGTGTCTGATCACCCCGAAAGAGATTACACATTTCGGGCCATTATGTCAAAATGACTAAGTACTCGCTAAAACGACCACTTCAAAATTACATTATACAGGATGTAAGTGACAGCCTAGCAAATACTGAACAACTTTTACTATAGGTTCCATTATTATTTGGGGGTATTCTGGGCCTTGACAGGCTTATCAAGCCTGTGCCACGTAGACCATCGCTGGTCCTTTGTGAACGCCGTTTTTAAAGTTCTCTACCAATCCCCACTGCGGCCAGAAAACGCAGTAGATTTTTGATAGGGATAGTTTGTATCTCATCTGGTGTCAGAACCTGCCTACCTAGATGAGTACTACGTTTGTACATCAGGGGGCCACAGTCACATAGGAGGTGTATAGGAGTCTCCATCTCCTCCTTGCAGAATCTGCAGCCGGTGGTATCACTTAAATTCAGTGTGTGCATGTGTTTATTTAATTTGCAGTGGCCTGTGAGTGACCTTGCTACTGTACAAATTTGATCCTTGCTGAGGGCAAGGAGACCGTTCCCAAGTTTGCGATTGTAGCCTTTGATAAGTGCTTTGGAGTGGCCCATGCCTGGGGTGTTGCACCAAAGCTTTATTGCCTCTCCAAAGCTGACCCTATTCAAAGAATCTCGCGTTAGACTGCTAGTTATTCCCAGAAAGGCTTCGGGGCCTATGAAGTGGTTTTCTGTGCCCCTTCTGGCCAACTCATCCGCCCTTTCGTTCCCTTCTATGTCTGAGATATGTCTATAGGTTCCATAGTAAAAGTTGTTCAGTTTGATAGTCTGAGTTCACCGTTTCAGTATTTGCTAGGCTGTCACATACATCCTGTAAAATGTAATTTTGAAGTGGTCGTTTTAGGGAGTACCTAGTCATTTTGACATAATGGCCCGAAATGTGTAATCTCTTTCGGGCCTACCTCAGGAAACGCGAAAAAAATCTGCTGTCCCATACCAAACTGCTGTACCTACCAGACTAAAATGTATGGGACAGCTGATTTTTTTCTCGTTTCCTGAGGTAGGCTCCTATCCATAGTGAAAGTTTGATAGTCTGAGTTCACCGTTTCAGCACGTTTCAGTATTTGCTAGGCTGTCACTTACACCTTATACTTTTACTATGCTTACACCCTGTACTCTGTGATTTTTTAAATACTTTCTATACTTGTTTATTTAAATTTATATTATTTTGAAAATACTTAAAAAAAATGTAAAAAATAGAGCAATGCAAACTTTATCTCTAAGGCTTCTACTTAAAGAAAGTAGTATTTGTGTTCAAACACGAAGTAAGTTGTGCATTTGTTTACAAGTTTACCTGCATTCTCGCAGAGCTTGCAAGCCTCGTTCAACTTGCATCGCCCATCGTGTAAAAGTTTAACACACTAGCTAGCGCTCTCTGGCTACAGGTAACCAAACTAGTTGCCATGAGATAACGTGTATAACCACGTATAACTTGAGTCTCGCATAAAATTATCACATGCTCGTTACATATGTGTGTCAACAGTGGCATGGCGTCCCGCTACACTGCGCCTGCACATCCACAGTGCAATTATATGCACAGCATTATGTGCATCCTCCGTTGGATACCATTTTCTGGAAAATAATGGTTGGTTGCACTTGGACTCATTAGCAGCATCATTATTTTATGACTTATTACTTACATATACAGGGTCTATCTAAATATAATATACTGACGGTTTTTAAGGGGATGCTCAGACCATCAAACTTAACAATTTTCTCTACGGGAGCAACACCGAAATCGCGAAAATCGATCTCCCATAGTAAAAGCTGTTCAGTTTGATGGTTTGGTCTGATTTTTGTATGATACATAAGTACATAATTCACGACCATAATCCCTTTCAGGGTGGCCAGAAGCATTGTTACAACTGGCAACTGTATTGCAGGCAAGCAGTATTGAATGACAAGTAAAGCGGTGATTGGTGGCGAGCTTTCGCCCACAAATAAACTGCATAATCCCTCATCCCTTAGTCGCCTCGTACGACATCCTCGGGAAAAAGTGGGATGGTCCATTCTAAGCCTGAACCACACGGTGGACCTATTCACCTATTTACCTAATTGCCAATTATATAATTAACTAGGGTTAATCCGCGACTTCGTCCGCACAAATTGTACACCAAATTTTAAGTCAGATAATAAGCTATCAAACAAAAAAAGTTTGATCAAAATCCGTTCAGTAGGTTTTGCGTTATGCTCGTTTAAACAAACAGACAGACAAATAATCCAAAAATTGGTGATATGGAATCAGGGACACCCAAAAACCATATCGTAACTTTTTTTTGTTAATATCTTCAATGTACAGACAAACTTCCTGTTACAGTTTTATGATAGTAAAGATAGATAGATAGATCTAGTCAAATTAGTTTAGATTTAGAGGTTTTGTTTAAATATAAATATAAACATCTCTTTTTCAACGTAATTTTGATACGTGCAAAATTTTTTCTACTTGCTGCAGTAGGTTCTTTAGAATGGAAATACCAAGAAAATGTTATGATAAAAAACTAGTTGAATCATTCCTAAAAACAAAAAATTCACAAATCTCGTGTCTTCCACGACCTTCGGGTACATTGTAAATGAATCTGCCAAACGAACTGAATAAAATTTTTCCTTCTCGTCACAAAGGTACTACAACTTCTGATCTAAATAATCCATCAGTTACACGCACCCTCAATATATTTTTTTTAAATATATCATGTCATAATCTCTAGGGTTTTTTATTTTTTCGATATCTCATTTCGTTTTCGAGATATGATTTTTTCTGACCGAAACCGGGCGATAAACGACCGCAACTTTTCGATTTTTAACCGACTTCAAAAAAGGAGGAGGTTTCTCAATTCGACTGTATATATATTTTTTTTTCAAATAAAGTTTTTGAGTTTTCTCAAAAAATATTTTTGCCTTTAGAGCCCTCGTCGAGAGCCATCTTTTGAAAAGCCCCCAATCAGTGACGTCTTCTCAAAACCCACGACACCAAGAGGCTGATTGCGCTAAGTTAAAACACCGTAGTTCTATTCTTATCCAATTTCAGTTCTAATTACTAATTACTATTCAACTGTGCTGAATTCCGCATCGTGCTAAACTCTATGTAACTGACAGCCAATAACGTCTGAGCGATCTGTCAAAACGGCTCTAACGGCTGTCAAGAGCAGTACCGCAATGAGCGCAATACCAAATGTGTCAAAAGTTATGGTTCGTACGTAGTCCAATAACAGTTCAATCACCGAATATATGACCGCGATTGCAGCCCGGGGAGAGCGATTTTTGAACCTCATACGTTGAACTCAGCAGTTGAAAATGCATTTAGATATGCATCTTTCTACTGCTGATTTGAGTTTCAAAAATCGCACTCAGATCAGCAGTAGAAAGATGCATATGTCCATAGTAATTTTGACATTTTCACCTGCTGAGTTCAACGAATGAGTTTCAAAAATCGCACTCCAGGGCGATGACGATGACTCACTTTTGCTGAAAATCGGTGCTATACCGAAGTGACAAAAAACATTTTTAATGTTAAAACGTACTATCTACTTACTATATTATCTATCTCTATTTTTTTCCTGCCAAATCGTAGAGGATTCCCGAGATTCTGGCTTGCCGCATTCGGGGACCATTGTATCATGTGTATTGAATTTCTCTTTTGCTAATAAAGATATTTGTATTTGAATATCGAATATGATATGAATGTGACACACCTTACAATGGTTCCCCTACGTTACTGGGAAAGTCATAGAGATTGTCTCTTCATCGAACACAGTTCATGGACTGCACGCTTCAGTACGTTGAGATTTGAGTGGTTCCATTCCATGCGACAGCTACCCGTTACGATTACCTATTTTACATATAAATATAATAATTTTATAACAGTATATTTTATGCTATTTTTATTATACATCATCACACAACATAGTATAATTGGCATCTAAATAATGACACCCGATATCAATACAAAACTTTTTATAGCTTCAATTAAAGATGACCGCCTAGAGAATATGACCGGTTTCTTTTCTTATTATTTCTTTTATGAATAACTGTAATTTTACGATAGTATGAGAACAATTTTCTATGACTACGATAACAGGTTTGAGTCAAGTGAATCATTGTTCTTTCTTAGTATTGAAGAATAGAAATGACAATATTAAAGGAATTTCAGCTTATTCATATTCTGGTTTTGCAAAATGCTACATTTTAAGAAAAGTCACATCGAATAATGTATAGTAACGGTACCTAATAATATAACGCACAATATAGCCTACATTGGTACTAATGTAAATTGTGTGTTTCTATCGTTACTAACAATCGTTTAATATTAATATTTACACATAATTATATTACTTACGAGCGTTAACCCGCGACTTTTTCAGTCAGATAATAAGCTATCAAACAAAAAAAGTTTCATCAAAATCGGTTCAGTAGTTTTTGCTTGATGCTCATTCAAACAAACAGACAGACAAAAAATCTAAAAATTGGTGATATGGAATCAGGGAGACCTAAAAACCATATCGTAACTTTTTTTTTGTTAATGTCTTCAATGTACAGACAAACTTCCTGTTACAGTTTTATAATAGTTTAGACACCTACACTAGTATACAGGGTCTTTCTTAATATGCTGACACTTTTTTAAAGGGTTGACCAGACCATCAGACTGAACAACTTTCTCTATGGGACCAACATCAAAATCGTGAAAAAAAATCAGCTGTCCCAAGGCTGTCCCATACATTTGGCTCGGAGTACCAAGGTTCGCAGCTTTGTATGGAAGAGCTAATTTTTTTTTGCGATTTCGATCTTGATGCCATAGAGAAAGTTATTCTGTTTGACGGCCTGATCATCCCCTTAAAAAAGTGTCAACATATTAAGAAAGGGTCTTCTTAGATATAATAGAACTATGTATAATTATTACGTACAATTTTTTATGAAGAATGAGTACCTAAGACACATCTTAGGTAAACTGTATGTATGTTATGTATTCTCGGAATTTAATGGGATCAGACACGATGACGCATGTCGGAGCGGCAGACGTCAGTCCGTCATTTTCTAAAGCAAAGAGTTGTATGAAACCGCACGTAGAAGCACACGCGGTGACGGACTGACGCACCGTGTGTGCTTCTACGTGCGTTTTCATACAACGCCTTGCTTCACAAATGACGGACTGACGATGACGTCTGCCGCTCCGACATGCGTCATCGTGTGTGATCGCTCTTAGTCTCAGTATTGTAGAGGAATTATATACGAAATAAATCATAAATAATAGTAAATTGCCTATTAAAACAATTATTAATTAATGGCATTACCATAATAATAATTTAATGTCTCACTTTATTCTTCAAATTACAACTCAAACTTTATATTTGCACTGCACGTTGATGTCTTTTTCATTGATAGACTCATGCGCTACGCAGAGATCTATGTAGAGATGCTAGTTGACGAGGAAAAACTATTTGTTTTTTTCTATTGCATTATAAATTTTGTATGAAATTTCGGTATTGTAGTTGTATTTGTTAACTACATTTTACATACATATTACCTACATTCAAGTTTTTTTTATTTATTTTGCAGTACCTATGTAAACAATTATTGTACTTATTGGTACCTCGGCTCCAGTTAATTTCTAAGTCATTGTGTATTTTCTATAATTTAATTTTCTTTACTTACCCCTCTATCTGACCCCAATAAGAACGCAGCAGTCGTGTTCCTCAGGAATAGCTGCTTCAAAACCGCCTCAACAAACACAATTCACACGAACGTCTTTTTCTTTAATTGTTCTATAAAACATCAATCAACATATTACAGATATTCATTGATGTATTTTCGTTATAATTTCGAATGTGGAACGCGGCATCAGTGCACAGCGAGCGCGCATGCGCGCAACCGTACAGACTCGTCGGGTGTGCGCCGGCGACGCACTTGATCGTTGAACTGGCGCGCCAACCCGCCCGAACCAACTCGTCTACCGCTCCAAAAGCTGCTCCACACAACCTGATGACTTCAACACTTTGCTGCGTAACACCAACAACGCACATCTAAGCTAAAGTAATTTCATCGCAAAACGAATGCGGGCAATGGACAGCAAACCGCAGAAACAGTTCGGAAACTGTGTTGTGGTCAGCCGACGGAGCGCAAGATAGCTTAATTGATCGCTCAATGATCGCTATCAATCCATATCTATAGTTATCTGGCGCATAACTGTACCCTACAGAAGATATGAACTAATTATTTTTGAGAACATCGCTTTACGTGTGGCTCTGTAATATTCAATATATATTGTAATATTCGTCAAGTGTAAAATAGTAAGTGAATAGTAATAGTTGGGGGTGCATGCTACGAATAAGAATGAGTATAGAAGAATAACTCTGAACACGTAGTACTTACTATCCCTATGCTCTGAACAAAATCAACATAATTTTTGGCACCTAACGAAAAATGACTTATTGTATGAGTTTTGGCGGCAAGGTACAGTTTTAAAAGAACAAATTGCACACGCTACAGTTTTTTTGGTGCCACTTTTAGAGCTAAAAGGTGCTTTATGGGCAACCGCATATACATGCACCCTACGAATAAGAATGTATAACCATTATGTGGAGGCGTAGTTCAGACGGTAATTAAAATAAAGCTTTATAGATTCTTTTACTTATTTATTATTAAACTATTTTGCTTTTAGCCCTGAGAACGATCTTCATATTCCGACCCCCCATAATAATTGAAGCCCGCGCCGGGATTCCACGACGTTCCAAATTTATTTCAAATAAAAACCAGCCAGCAAGCTATGGCTGTACAACCTCCTTACATTCATTATACATTCTTATTCGTAGGGTGCATGTGTATGTGGTTGCCCATAAAGTACCTTTTACGTCGGCTCTATGTACATGCATGTTGTTATGTCGAACCGTGTGAAACAAATATCCTGGATATACAGTGCGGCCCAAATTTCTTTTTCAAAATTAGTGTTAAAGTTTACTGCTGTTGCAATTGAGTCATTTAGAGCGAATCATAACTGTTCGGTAACATCCGTACACCTAAACAAATACTTTGCTCAATGTGTAATTATAATTATACACATGTCTAGAGTTACATTTTAAAAACACAAGTGTTCAAAAATTTTAGTTACATCTATACGCCGCGCCGCCGTATAGGTAAAATCGGTCATTATTTTATTCAGGGTACTATAATCCGGTCCCCTTCAAAGGCAACGGAAAAAAGTCGATTATGTTCGTAAAATAGGTAAAATCCAAAATAAAACTGTTATCGGTAGCTACCGAATAAGAAACCAGTCATAGAAAAACGTAGGAATTAAAGTAAAGTACTATACTTTTTTTGCAAATTACGGTACCTCAGTTGTTTGTGTAACCAACGCAATATAATTTTGACGGACGGTAACGCAGTGGTTATTTTGCTAAAAAACATCAATAAATGTTAGAAGTAGCAAGAAAACATCGCGACAAATGTCTTTAATGATTACTTTAAACAATGATGAATAAAAATCGGCATAAAATGGTAAAAAAAGACTTATAGAATTTATAAAATAAAAGAAAATGAAACTTTATCCAAATTGTACCCTGAATAAAATAATGGCCCATATAGCAATTTACATTATAACTACATCAAAATGCAAGTTAAGTAAACAATTATCATAGTTTTGTGGTTTAGATAATATACTAAACTACAAAAGAAATTGTAATGTTTAATATACATACATCCTGTGCATATCCTAGCACGAGCCGGGAGGCTCTCGCGACCGGGCATCGAACCCGGGAGTCCGGGACTCGCGACCGCCGCAACAACGCGAAACAAGGGTCCAGTGAAAGCAAAATAGATATTACCTACATACGACATAAGACTGACGAATTAGTAAAAATTTTTAATCGACTTCATTACCAAAGTTACAACCTATTTAGAAAAACAAAAAATATCAAAAATTAAAATGTTTATGGAAATGTCAATGGAAATCAAGGAATATTCTTCTTTGGAAATGTTTCATTCAAGTTTCATTATTAGAATTTTTTTTGGTTGGCACTTTCACATTCCGATCAAAAATGTGTTAAACTAGATGATGTCCTTTAAAATTAAAATTTTCAGGAATAAGGACTTCAATTCACTAAGGATCACATCGCTGTCAAAAACATCGACGAGCTCGATCCTTCAGATCGTCAGAGATTTTATATGAGTTTGACACATGAAATTGAAAGCTCGCCGTTGTTTCAACGACGAATTTAAGGTTGTGACGAGGTTTGCGCTTAGTGAATTGCATTGTTGTACTTAATATCATGACACAGTCGGGTCTAAACACTAAATACGATAATCATCTGTGATATTGACAATCTGAACTACTATAAAATTAAAGAAGTGTGTCTGTTTATTGAACATATTTACAAGAAAAAGATAACGATATGGTTTTTAGGTGCCCCTTAGTCAAAATCACAAATTGTTTGATTTTTTGTCCATACTGATGTTGATGATGTCTGATTTTGAAGAAAATTTTTGGTTTGAAAGCTGATTTGACTTAAAATCTATCATTTATCTCGTTACGATGACGGGAACCCGTGCGGACAAAGTCGCTAGTAAACTCTAGTGAAACATCAGATTTACATTATAATTATTTCTTTATATTTAATAGGAAGATTGGTTTACAAGTAGATGTACTTATAATACAAGGACCTAACTACTGAGCATTGATTGAGCGGACATTCTTAGCCTAAAACTGTTTCTATTACTAAAATTACAGTTCAGTCACGCATAGTCTTATTATAATACTATCTAATAAATGTCTTAAGAGGGTAACGAGGCTGTTGTGCTGCCCTCAATATTTTTTTTTATATCTAAACCATTATTAACATTTCCAAAAACAAGAATTTCACGTTGCAGTCCTGATTGGCTTTCAATTTATCGAAAAATTACGGATTATTCTGTTTTATGATTGTAGTTATGATCTTTAAAACCGCGAAAAATGGCCTCCTTTGACAGTTTTAAAGATAATAATTACAAACATTACAAAAACAAATTCTACTGTGATCCCATAAATTGAAAATCAGCAATGACTACTATGTGACATTATTGTTTTGTTGGAAATGTTTTTTAATAGCTTTGACTATTTATTATAAGGACTAGCCTTGCGGTAGCATTTCCCCTCTGCCACGGCATAAGATCAATTTGATCATGTGCATTTACATTCAATTTTATACCTTATCACTAAACGAGACAGCCTATAATTGCGAAACAATAATTTCGAACTTAGAACGTTTGGGTTTCACACGAGAGTACTTTTCATGATTTTTATCATTCAAAATTAGAATCTAAAGTTATGGGAATAAAATCCAAAGTTGCGGATTTCATGTTACCTCGCACCCCGCAAAAAGTGGCAGAAATGTTTGTTAGTAGAATTACACGCGTCTCTACAACAACTAGTCCTCATATAAGTAGTCAAAGTTTAATAGTTTCGAAATAAAAAAAATACGGTTAGGTTTAGTTTATAGGTTCGGTGCCCCCTTAAGTTCCGTGATTCGATTCAAGAGAACTTACAAACAAAAGTTCTGTCAAATCGATTCACAAAACAAAACAAATCGATTTAATTACTGGGTAACAAGGACATCTAACTCAGTATAAAATCATCGTTACCCAGTATAAAATAACTTTGCTTGAAACTTGCTTAATAATACTAGAACTACTCTTCGTAATGTTTAGAAATAGCATCTAATATGAACTGGAATGTTTGTGGTGTGATCCAGCTAAGTCCTGAGGGAAGTTCCCAGGAGTCCAGACTCCTTGTGCTCCTGCCGACAGTTCGCTGCAGGAAGTAGTCATCGTATTCCATACTGTAGTCCGGGAGGATAGGGTTAAATTTCGCATAGTAGATGGCTGATAGGCAAGCGTAGAGTAGGAGAGCTGCGGTGAATAGCTGAAATAAAAAAAACATTTATAAAGTAAAGTTTATCTCCATATGAGTGCACTTCAGGGTGAAATTGATATCATTAGCATGTCTACCCAACAAACTGAACAACTTTTACTATGGGAGCAAACCTATCGGAGCAAATAAAAAATCTAAAAAATTATCTGTTCCGTACTAAACTGCAATCTCGACGCGCGAGTTCGCGACTCAAAATGTGCAATAGATGATTTTTTTTTTGCTCACATCGTTTGGCTCCCATAGTAAAAGTCGTTCAGTTCGATGGGTAGACTCTAAGTTTAAAAGGATGCAAAAGACACAAGGTAAAATAGCTAAAAATTGTAAAGAGTAAGTTAGAAGAGCCGATCGTGCTAAATAAAGCTCCACTGAATCGTGACTTTGACAAATCGCTCAGACGTTTCAGGCTGTCAATCACAAGGTAAAAAAGTCAAGTCAAGTCAATATTTTCAAGCAAACTTATTTATTTTCATGCAAAGTCAGTCAAGTTGAGCGTGATACGGAATTCAACACAGAATATTAATGAGTTGATTACAATGTGATTATAGAACTGCAATTGAATAAGGATCCATCTACGTTGTTTTAAATTAGCGCGATCGTCCCCAGCTTGGCTAGAAAAATAAATCAATTGCAACTTCTCATCATATTGATGCGAACAACCAACCAATTCAAGGCGTTGAACAAATAAAGCTTTTGCACGAATGAGATAAGGATCATGATTATACTGCATGATTAAATACACGAGTAGGTACATTATAATGAATTAGTTTGCTTCATTAGTTACATTATTAACGTTTTGACCTGGGTGCTTTGAACTTAACTTTACACGTAGGCGTTAGATCTCAACGCTGAATTTGACTTTAATTAATTGTATTCTTTATGTTTAAAAAATACGGCAATAACTATTCAATGTGGGTTCAGAAAAGAAGTTAGGAAACAGGTCGACTAACACATTGTAAATTAGATCAACTAATAAAACTGGGTAGCTTTTTACAATGGAGTAACAAATGTGTTCTAAGATATTTTCTGTATCATTTAGTTACCAAGTTCATGCGAAATCAAGATAGTTACGGTCAGTTGCAGAAACGCTCTATA
Organism: Agonopterix arenella; assembly: GCA_927399405.1. NCBI lineage: Eukaryota > Metazoa > Arthropoda > Insecta > Lepidoptera > Depressariidae > Agonopterix > Agonopterix arenella. The sequence goes on along the minus strand of OV656691.1, from coordinate 13,649,254 downwards.
AAGTTAATCCTCCATTAAACCTCTTACTGTTACTTTCAATCAATCAATCAATCAAAATCTTTATTTGTGACACACAGGTATTACAGTCGTTGTAAGTACAAAATATAAAAGTTCTCTGTGACTTTTTGTCTTGTAGACGGAGTAAAAGCTAACAAGAGATTTAATGGAGGATTAACTCTAATGTGCGTTTCTACAACTGAGTGTTAGACACTTCTATACTTCTAATCAAGTGCTAAACGCCCATAATTCTCCTAATAATCAATCAAAGTTACTGTTATATGGATATTTAATGACATGAGGCCATGGAGCAACTCTAAGTGCCCTCAAAAAGCACTATTTATGAAGCCTTTACCTGTAGGTTAAGGGAAGTTACAAACATAATAAATCTATTCAGGTCAAAATGACTCGGTCAAATTGTAATACAATAATATACCTAAACATACGTATTAATGACTTGATTGACGGTTAACAAGAACATAATGGATTAATAAATTAATAGTTTCTGTAATATAATGCGTAAGACTGGGTTCAATACCGCGACCCGCACGCTCGGCGGATCGCCCTGCCGATGTGACGTCATCACACGCATCATATCCGAGATTTTATGTGTACGGTTTGGATATTAAGTATTTCAAACCATAATCAAGCCTATTAAATGTAATCTATAAACGCGAACTACGTTTGAACACTGAATCGAATATGCAGATGACCTAATTTACTCAGACAATAATAAACAAACAAAAAATACGGAACTATTTAGAGAAGAACCACTCAAAGAGTTTGACCGTGGAAATAATATCATGTTCCGGACGAACACTATTCAATTAAACTATTTTCAATAAACGTAGGTAGGTAGTTACTATTATTGTTAAAATTATCGTGGGAACACACCTCACTAACATTGTAGAACGGACAAAGAAAATTGACCTCTATAAACAACGACTATTGATAATGCATGGGGAAATATGACAAATGACATTATAATCTGCAAGGTTTCAAGTCCTCGGCTCTGCGCCCATGCTTCACTTAGACTTGCAAACTTAACTATGTCAATGTTATGTCTAACTCTGTAACTTTTTGCTCGCCGAAGTAACTTTTTTTAAACCAAACTATTATATTAAACAATATTTTCTTGCTACGATGCGCTTCGTCGACCGTGAGGTCAAAACTATTTGTCTGCATATTTAAACGTTAGTTGACAACGTCCGAAACAAAAGCATTTACTGTGAGTTGCGCCAAGTGTATTTTAATTCTTGACTTGACCTTACGGAAGGTTTTCCTAGAGTCACATGAATGCACAACAGATGATACAATCAGCAACAAATAGAACCAGTTAGTAACTCCATTGCATCTTGTTGATAAAGCCGATATAACAATACTTTGTAATTGATTTTATCTATATTTTTGATATCTTAGCATAACATAAACTGCATCATGGGAGCTATTGAGAATCATTGAGTTAATTACCTACATCAATACTTTGTAAGATAGAGTTTTAGCTTTTGACAAAAGCTTTCTCAATTTTTTCTTCGTTTAAAGATTCGCGTATGGGACATCGAAACTTCCACTGTAGCCCAGTCATTTTACGGTTTGAGCCGGGACTAATTAGTAAATGATATTTTTTCGGTATAGTATTTAAGAGCCAATTTGAGCTTAGAAATGTACTAAAATTAAAAAAAAAAATCCGTCAGCAAATGTTCCAAATTTAAAATTTAGCTATTAACTAGTTATAAAAAAACCTGATAGTCATTTTTTTTGCACATGTTAAAGGCATTACCATTATACATACTTCAAACATGGTGTAAATATTTTTGTCTACTTAGAAGGTTTTGAAAAATAAATTCGTATTTTCTAATAAAAACCTTATTTTTTAAATCAATGCCTATTTTATTGCTCAAAAATAATGTATATTGTTCAATCTAATTCAAATGAGTGCATTGGTATTAATTTAATTAATTTAAAAGCCTTCTAGTACTCACAATTTGGATTTCTATGTTGCGTAGCGATTTTTTTAAATATGTTTTCAGATAGTATTTTTGTCACTAAATGATACCGGTTAGTTTAAAAGTCCAATCAATAATTACTTCCCACCTTTCCTAACAAAAATCCGTAAAATGACTGGGCTACTGGTCGATTAACGCAAGATCGAATGAATCTTGTATCTGTTTAAGTTTTGTTCGAAAGACTACTTTCTGGCACATATCGAATGTACCTTAAACCGATAAACTGATTGTTGAATCAATTTCATATACTTAGCTTCATGTAAGGTGACTAAAGTACCTATACAGGGTCTAACTTAATATGCTGACGGTTTTGATGAACATCATACTGAATAATTTTCTTTATGGGACCAACATCGAAATCGCGAAGAACTGTATATTTGGGTCGAGTTGCAATTTTATCTGAGATGAGAGAAAAATGTTCAGTTCAATGTTCTGCATGATCATTCCCTTAAAAACTGTACTCATATTAGGTTGGACCCTCTATATTAGGTAAGTACTGACCTGGAACACACTCCAGAACTTGAAGGAGCCCTCGTTGATGATCCAGTCGTAGTAGCCGGCCCAGGGGTCGGTGTAGCGGCCCTGTTTCACCGGCTTGGCCGTGGTCGTCTCGTGGTCGTGGTCATGGTGCTCGTCGTAATAGTCCTCCATCCCTCGCCCGCTGCCCACCGACGACGCCGGCGCCGTACCGTTCCGTGGCCTACTTCGACGCAACTGCAAATAGTTTGTTTTCTTAACATTAGAAGGATTTAAAGTGTTTTTTCATAAAAGTCACCTCTCGGAGGTGACACGACAGCTAAACATCATGAGCCACCTGCGAGTGCGGGCGGGTGAAATAATCTTGCGAATGACGGAGTACGGGTTGAACCTCATCTGGCAGCACGGAATCGCATTTTATCACGCTCCATCCTTTTCTGCCGCACAGGAACGTCACTTGCTAGAGCGAGAAAGATAGAGGTAATGCGACAGCACGCGGCGGCACCGGCAGTGCTGCGACGTTTCTCTAGCAAATGACGTTCCTGAGTGACAGAAAAGGACAAACCGTGTAAAAGTGCGATTCCGTGCTGCCAGATGAGGTTCAACCCTAAGGCGACACAGCTTCACTTGAATGGGACAGCATATAATAAAAGTGCAGTGTACTTATTAGCTTGTTTCTAAAGATTCGATTTAATGTAAAACCTGAGAACTGTACAGATTAGACAAAGATAAATAAGTATTATAGGTGTGCCCTCCAGGCCTACATTTCTTTGGGCACCTGGAGTCCCCCTTTATCTACTTGACCTAATAGACTAAGAGATAAGTGTACTTTTTGCAACCATCAGCAGCAAGGCTGATTCAGTGTTTATGGGGTGTAGAGCATCTCTGCGATGGGGATGAACTAGGTCTGCCTGCATTAACTTCAGTCGGTTTAGGAGTTACAGACGTTTAAAGGTCAGTAAAAAATTATCGGACAGCTGCAAGGCTGATCGTATGATATTATTGTAGTGTGCACTGTAGCTATGTGAACAGTACTAAAACTGACATGGTTCATCAGTCGGCTTAGGAGAAACTGCCGTCCAAAGGTCCGACCTTTGAACGGCTGTATCCTGTGGCCTAAACCGACTGGCAGTTCATGTTAGTTTTTGTACTTTTTACATAGCTACAGTGCACACTACAATAATATCATACGATCAGCCTTACAGCTGGTCGTGAATTTTTTACTGACCTTTAAACATCAGTAACTTCTAAACCGAAAGGAGTTATGCAGGCAGACCTGTTCCATCCCCATCACAGAGATGTCCTACACCTCATAAACACTGAATCAGCCTTGCAGCTGATGGTTGCAAAGAGTACACTTATCTCTTAGTCTATAAGACCCTTTATCTAAGACCTAACCAATATTCTGTTAACTATTAGATATAAAAGAAATACAACATAACCAAACCTACCAATTCACATGGCGATGTCAACCTTTTATATTGTTTGACCAAACAAGGGTATCTATCCGGGGCTCCGGGCTGTTAGCGACACCCAGTTACCCAGTTCAGTGGGTACCGTTGTGACCCAGATCCATGTCACCGTCTTGTTACAATTTCAGTTGCACCCATTTTTGACGGTAAGGTAATCTGATTAGCGTTGTATATTGTAATATAGTGTGAAAAGTACTACGTACGACCTATCCAAATAAAATGAACTGTATTTAATTATCTATATAGTACACGGTTCTTTCTTGATAATGCTGAAGGTTTTTAAGTGGATGATCAAACCATTAAACTGAATAACTTTCTCTATGGGACCAAAATATAAATAGCGAAAAAAAAATCTGCTGTATCATACAAAATTGCAAACATAATCGACGAAAATGTATGGGACAGCCGATTGTTTTTTTGCGATGTCGATGTTGCTCCTGTAGAGAAAGTTGTTCAGTTCGAAATTCTGATCATCCCTTTATAAAACCGTCACCGTAAGTATATTAAGAACAACACTAATATTGACGATATAATAAAGCTATAATCATCAAAAGTAATAAACAAAATACATATTTATTTTTTTAAATAATATTTAAATTATATCTTGTGTACTTATATCTTAAGAACACACTATTTAAGATTTTGTTTAAACTAAAATAGTTGTCATTTCTTTTCTTTATCACAATTTAAACTTCAATTGTAAGTCATTTATAGGGGTGTCGCATAGCATTATGTTGCATGACATTAATGTTGTTCATAACATTAACGATGTTCTGAGTTTTTAGAATTCCTCTGACTGCTCCATCTGGGAATATAGTCGTGAGCATACGCTTACCTATGATACAAACTTTTTGTTCGAATCGAAGATAAAATAAAACAAATTTTCAGCAGTCTACCTACGTACTACTCTGTTACTACGCGTACAATGAAAATTTTTAGTACATTAGACATCAACGTGAAGACTTTTTTTAGACATAATTTTTTTTTTTATTCTGTAACTAGTTCCCGCCACAGCATCACCACCTCTTCCGGGCTTTGACTACTTATATAGGGACTAGTTACGCGTGTAATTCTACTAACAGACATTTCTGCCACTTTTTGCGAGGGGCGAGGTAACATAAAATCCGCAACTTTGGATTTTATTCCCATAACTTTAGATTCTAATTTTGAACGTTAAAAATCATGAAGTCTCGTGTGAACCCCAAACGTTCTAAGTTCGAAATTATTGTTTCGCAATTATAGGCTGTCTCGTTTAGTGATAAGGTGTAAAATTGAATGCACATGATTAATTGATCTTATACCGTGGCAGAGGGGAAATGCTACCGCAAGGCTAGTTCTTATAATAAATAGTCAAAGCTTCCGGGTTAGTGCCATCTCTCCCCATTCCCAGCTGCCCCCGTCCCAACTAAACCCGACATTATCATCACTCATTCTTCATTATCATGATTCATTTTATTAAAAATATATTTTTACGATATTTCCATAATTAAAACCGGTCTGGGTGAGATCTATAATATAAGTAAATACACAAAAATCTTTCGAAAAAAATTCTCCCGGATCAATAGATATTTGTATGACAGTCAATGAAATTATATGTAAAAAGTATTTCCTTATGACAATCACGGAAGGCGACCGCGTAACGGAATGCGCAGCGTGGCCAGCCCCCCCCACAAGGTGGACCGACGTTCTGGTAAAGACGGCGGGAGCCCAGGACCGATCGTTGTGGCGATCCTTGGCGGAGGCCTATGTCCAGCAGAGGACGTCCATCGGCTGAGATGATGATGATGAATCAACGAAGTTGGATATCAAATTAGCTGCTTGCGACTTACCGAAACAGCAGTACTATTAGAAGGAATCTGTCTAGTGGCCGCTCGGTTCTTGTTGATGTTCCGGACGACGTCGAGGATCGTGCGGAGGCCGGTGAGGATCAGCTCAGAGGGAGCCAGCCCGTTGTACTGGGGTTCAGGGTCCTCGGGGCTGGTATCGTCGACTTCATAGCGGTTCGGGTCTGCGCTACTGGAGAAAAAAAACTCATAAACTCTTGTAATACGTTACACCAAAACTCACTACCCTATAAGAGATCAAAAATAAACACCAAGCGAATCAAGGGTGCAATTGTGGCAAGAAGTTTTCAAGTGTGAAATTCATAAATTAATTTATTTGCTTGTAGGTTTTGTTACTTTACTTTGTACTGCGTTTCCGCCAGTGTTAAGTATTTTGTTAATAGGGGTATTTATCCCAATCTCAATAACTGATTTTGCACAAAAACACACGGGATTGCGCAGCCTCGTGGCAAGCAAAAACGCGGACCGCGCGAACACTGAGCGAAAGACGGTTGTCTTTGTCTCGGCTTAATTTGCAATGTGACTCCAAGACGTTTTCTGTTACATAGAATTTAAAATATTATGTTTCTTTTCGTAGATCACTATCTAATTGCAATGCTCAAATCAATCCAATGTCTAATCAGCAGCAAAATGTTTTTGGTACCTTTTTGCACATTTTTGCGGGGTTAATTAGTTTATTAGCGTAAACAGAATAAAATACAAGAAACTAGTAAAGAAGAAGTAAGAAATATTATTTAATTAAATGTTGCTAAGCTCGGGTGGTTACTGTACGTTTTTATATTATACGAGCGTTAACCCGCGACTTCGTCCGCACAAATTATATACCAGATTTTAAGTCAGATCATAAGCTATCAAACAAAAAAAGTTTCATCAAAATCGGTTCAGTAGTATTTGCGTGATGCTTGTTCAAACAAACAAACACACAGAGAGACAAAAAATCCAAAAATTGGTGATATGGAATCAGGGACCCCTAAAAACCATATCGAATTTTTTTGTTGTCAATATCTTCAGTGTACAGACAATCTTCTGTTACAGTTGTAATATAATAATAAGTAAGTATATATATGAATCCACAAAAGATTCATGTTTGTCTTGCTTTATTTCCAACCAGCCCATCTAGTCTAGCAACAGAGCGCGATTAGGAAAAACAAGGAACCTATTGGATCGACCCTTAATCCATAGATTTTAAATTAGATTCCTTTCAAATTATCGAACATAAAAGGCAAGGTACTTACTGCAAAGGTATATATTTATACTTCGAAAAAGGCGGGGTGTAAGGCGTAGCGGTGTCGTAGCGCGCCGATGCGCCCGCGGCACCGCCCGCCCACAGCGCAAGCGCCATCGCCGCAGCCCAAATAAAACCATGACATGTTAACACTAAGGTGCTTTTTGATACCATCTTAAATTCCTAAGTCCTTAATATACAAAAGTTTTATCACACTTTTAGTTTCACTATAAATAAACTTTTATGTCAGAGGTAGTGTCCGGTCAGGTGATGGCAAAGTGACTGACTGATGCAGTGCGACGCGTGCCAGTTGAACACCTAAAGGGGGCAGCTGAAATATGAATTCTGTAAACACGCTACGTGCGAGTTATTCTCAAGTGGCAGTGACATGTCAATTTAATTTGCATGCTGTGTTAAAAGGAAAGAGCGGTCTGCAAGTTTGAAGAATAGGATTTTAACAGATCTATTGCTGTCGCGCTGTTCCCGAGCAACCGAACTACGAGTGCGAAAGTGAGAACTGCAGCTCCGACTGATTTTACCTACTAAAAATAGATAAATTCACGATTTCGTATTCCCCTGTTTCCTCCTGCAAAACTAAACCGATTTTAATTGTCCTTTCAAAAATAATAGAAAGACTTAGGCTATGTATCCATGTTTACCTTTTATTTTTTTATTCGGAAAAAGTTTCTTGCAGAATGTGTAAAATTGAGCAATTTTCATCATTTTCGAAGGTTCCTAGTTCTTACAGTAATTAATTTATGGAAAAAAAACAAAACATGGAGACGTGGCAAAGGCAACATGGTAACATCTCATTGTATGATAAACATTTTTGCTCTAGTCATAAACAGGGGGAATACGTTTGTAAGGCCTAAACGGAACCCATACACCTTTCCTCATAAGTTGGTCTTAGATATTACTTTCCCACCGCGCTAAAGAGCGACGGACATAATTTTAAAGAAAATAGTTGTCTGAAAAGTGAGAAAGCGACGAGACGATTACCTGAGTTATCGACATTAACACCTGTGTACTAACAGCAATAATTTATTAGACACGTGCTCTCAATCTTTCTCGTCTCTTGCTATTGAAGCAAAAATAGGTATTTTTGAATTAACGAGTTGGTGTACCTATTCGATTGAGTTCACCAAAATAAATCATATACTTTCTTTGTAACTGCCTACCTAATTAAATTGCTCAATTAAACTAGGATTTTGCTATTATTTCATTATGACCTAAAAAAAAACCTTCAAGTACTGTTATTTTTTTATCCCGTGTTATTTCGTGTTTTTTTTTTCTTTTAGAGCTATTATATTAGCACAGGAGTGCGATTTTTGAAACTCATTCGTTCTAGTGCTGATTTGACTTTTAAAAATCGCACTCCTGAAGTATGATTTTTGAAAGTTAAATCAGGAGTAAAAAGACGCATGTGTCCATAGTATATTTGACATTTTCAACTGCTGAGCTCAGCGAATGAGATTCAAAAATCGCACTCGCAGGTCTAATTCAATCGCGCGACGGAGGCGATTTTCTACAAACTTACCTAGGTACTTTATTTTAACTACCTGCCTCATGGAGCGATAGAAAAACGCACGGGTGAAGAGGAAGGTTTAATAATATGACAAAAAGAAAAAATTGGAGTATCTACTTGTAAGTAGAAAGATTTAGTTTTACGAAAAAAAAAGAAGCTAAAAAAAGCACTAAAAAAGAAGCAAATTGTGTTGTTGTTGTTTTCGTGTAAAATAAAGAATGTTTGATTGAGTTGTATTTTAATTTGCACATCTGTCTATCTATATCTAGGACACTCTACATTGAAGATATCTACAAACAAAAAAATTACGATATGGTTTTTAGGTGTCAAAAATCCAAAAATTGGTGATATGGAATCAGTCCATATCACCAATTTTTGGATTTTTGGCTGTCTGTTTGTTTATGTGTTTGTTTATTTGTTTGAACGAGCATCACGCAAAAACTACTGAACCGATTTTGATGAAACTATATTTGTTTGATAGCTTATGATCTGACTTAAAATCTGGTATATAATTTGTGCGGACGAAGTATATAAAACCTACAAAATAAAAACCTACGAAACAATCGTAAGGCACGCCATTAAAGTTTTTTTTTTTCACTAGCGTTAACCCGCGACTTTGTCCGCACAAATTATATATCAGATTTTAATTCAGATTATAAGCTATCAAACAAAAAAGTTTCATCAAAATCGGTTCAGTAGTTTTGGCGTGATGCTCGTTCAAACAAACAAACACACAAATAAACAAACAGACAGACAAAAAATCCAAAAATTGGTGATATGGATTTAGGGACACCTAAAAACCATATCGTAACTTTTTTTTGGTAATATCTTCAATGTACAGACAAACTTTCTGCTACAGTTTTATAATAGTTTAGATAGATCGATTAATTTATTAACATTTTTCTCTCCATTTTTCGCCAGGTGCCAGGTGCTGCGTAGGATATTCAATCTCATTTTTACATTATCTTGATATCTATTTTAATAGTAGGTAAACATTGTAATACAGAAGTCTGTGAGGCAAACATCATTTTACATGCACAAAGTGACAACCGGAATCTCTTTCAGGGTGGTCAAAAATATTCCTGCAACTATCAATAAAATATCTAAGTAATCAATTCAATCATAAGATGGGTTATGGATCAATCACGGTGAAGGCGTTAACATGTAAAAATACTGTCTATACTTGTGCATACTTTTTACATACTGTGTACACCCTGTGTTGATATAGCTGCGTAGCTGTATGCATGTGCATAAAATATTTTCGATTTCAATTTTAAAATTTGGTTGTTATTATTATTTACTTAACTATTATAATATCAGGTATAGTCTATTATCTATTATAATCTCAGCTAAAGTTAATAATTTTAACGGGTTATGTAGGTACAATATGTGTAAAATATTTCTGTCTTCTGTTTTGTACGTCTGAAAAAAAATGAAATAAAACTAAAACTTTCACATAATATGCTTGTTTTTTTAACCGACTTCAAAAAAGGAGGAGGTTTTTAACCGAATTCGAAAAAGGAGGAGGTTTCTCAATTCGACTGTATTGTATATATTTTTTTTATGTGTGTTCGCGGATAACTTCGTCGTTTATGAACCGATTTTGATGATAATTTTTTTTTAATGAAGATTTTCCAAGGGTGGTACCATGATAAGGAAACCAGGATCTGATGATGGCATCCCAGTGAAATCGAGGGGAACCTTTGAAAATCGTAGTGCCGGCTAGTGTTTTTGTTAATTTAAAGCACTACTATTATATTGAACTAATGAATTCACCACTGAAAATTGTGAAATAAACAAAATTTTTATAAAAAAATTAAAACTGCCATCAAAAAACTAAAAAATAATATTGCAGCCGATGACTTTTTCGTTCGCATCATAAGAACATTAATTTGTTTTAAAGAAGTCGGTGTGAAGCCAAGCTAAAAAAGTTAGTAGTTTTTTTGAAGGCGGTTTTAATTTTTTGTTATGATAGATTTTATTTACTTACCAAATTATGTAACTTTCCTACAAAGACTGCTAAAAACAAAGGATAGCTCTACAGTCTCTACATGAACGTGACTATACTTACCTACCTACCTAACGTAGCTCTTATCGGCTGTCAGTTATACATGGTGGAATTGATATCATGAGCATCCTTTTAAACTTCTTAGTCTACCAAACTGAACAAGAGCAACAAAAATCTGCTAATCCATACTAAACTGCAATGCCTATTCGACTCAAATGTATGCAACAGCAAATTATTTTTGTTCAGTTTGATGGGTGGACTCTTAGTTTAAAAATATGCTAATGATATCAATTTCACGATATAGTCCTTTACTTTGTTCAATTCAAAAGATATTATGTTCGGTAAAGGCGTCGCAATGTATGAACATTAAGCAGGCCAGGAGCGCGATTTTTGAATCTCATTCGCTGAGCTCAGCAGTTGAAAATGTCAAAATTAGTATGGAGTTATGCATCTTTCTACTGCTGATTTGACTTTCAAAAATCGCACTCCTGGAGTATGATTTTTGAATGTCAAATCAGCAGTAGAAAGATGCTTATCTCCATAGTAATTTTGGCATTTTCAACTGTTGACCTCAGCGAATGAGATTCAAAAATCGCACTCCAGGCGTGACGAAACATTTCGTTTGCAAAATAATATGAGTACCTAGCGCTGTTTGACTTCTGTTATGTATTCTTGAAGGATGTATAATTTTCATGTTTATTGGTATGTTTTGTGATTCAATTAAATTTGATGACGTCTTTTTGTAGAATATATAATTTAATTTTTTTTTTCTGTTGCCTATCGGTGTGGGGTACCAAATGAAAGGGCTTCATGAGGTGATTCCAAAAATATACTACATAAATACATTGCGGCCACTTGTTTTCTAATAAAAAACAAAAACCATTTTTAAAACCACACCAAATTTGGGCTCCTCATGGTAGAAAATGGCTAATAAATTTTAGTAAAACACGCCATCTAATGTGGTGAACATTTTTTTTAATAGGTATTTAAATATTTTTCCTACATTTGAAATTCCAGTTAAGTTATTGATATCAAGATCTTATCTTTTTTTATTTATCAGATAAAGACGCAATCAAAACTTGTGTTTTTAATGACATTTTGATTGATTTATCATTCTCATTTCTCATTACACATTTGTTAAAATGGAAATTATTTACTTACCTAACTACCTACTTAATAATAATATAGAAAAAAAATATGGGGTCACGAAAGATATTATGGAGATGGAATGGGACCATAGAGGAAGAGGTAACTCGTGTCACACGAGTTACGCCTTCCTCTATGGATGGGACGGACGAAAATAGCTGTAGTAAAGATATTTAAAACTCTACAATAATCGTTTATATTACCTATTATATTTCTGTGAATGAAAAAATCTCTTTAATTTCAAGGCGACATATTATCATCGGTAGGTAGGTAGGAACTTATAACATTATATCAGTAGTCTCTACAGATCGATATTTTCAATTTATTTTTCTTAAAGTACAGTGAGAATAGCATGCTAATTAATACAACAATGAATTGAGCAACGCCACACCTCTACACGTGTATTTATTTAATAATTATATGTTGTGATAATCAACGATGTTTAAGCAAGGAACAAACTATATCAGCACCAGCTATAGGTGCAGCGGCATTATTAAACATGTCGAGTTCACAACAAGCATACAATCTAAGATCCACTTATAACAAAAAATTTACTAACTATGTATTTACATTATTATAGGACTAAATGAGGAAATTTTGATAGCCCACGCTATGTTTCTTTACTCTTTACATATTTCTGGGCCGCTGTGGCTAAGGCATGAGTAACTTTTCCTGTAATTTCATGCAGATTTTCGTTAGAGAGATCCCACGAGTCGACGGATCTCTTCGTAAAGAAGCCAGCGGTTTGATCATTCGGTCTCCAGCTGTTAGGGTATACAATCTTGTGCCTTAGAACTGCCTTGATAATAAGAGCACCGACGTAAATAATGAAATACACGCTAAAATACAGCGGCAGGTAGTATAACTTCTTTCCCAAGTAGTAGTAACTGAACCTGTTGACACGAGGCGTCTCCGTAGTAGTAGTAGTCGGGTGGTGGTAGTAGTAATGATCGTGATCATGATCCTCAAAGTCGTGGTGAAACTTGAAGTCGCCTGGGAAGTCTTGAGGGAACCCATGGTCGTCCATCGGCGGCCCGGGTGCATCCATGCCTGGCTTCATGTTTGGAGGGGGTGGGATCATTCCCATGTCGTCATCTTTTATACCGTCGCCCCCTTTCATGTCGCCTCCGTGATGCTTGTTGAAGATCAGCTCGGGGTAATCAGAATCATGATGATATGATGAAGGACCGTGGTGACCGTAGCTAGTCGGTGGATGATCTTGTGGGGGTGATGGTAGCTCGGGTTTATTGTAATGATAAACTTCTTTATCAGGCATTGCAGCCGGCTCTGGTTTGTCGTAGTTGTATCCTTGGAAATCTGGCTTGTCATTCATATCCATCGGTGGGGCAGACATAGGCTTATCGTATGAATAGCCACCAAATGGTTTTTTCAGTGGTGGGAGAGTGGGTAAAAATGGTTGCGCTGGAGGCGAAGGTGGTTTATATCGGTAACCTATGTCCATAGGCGGACCAGCGTCACTGTCTTCTGAACTCGGAGGACCAGAGTTATCATCTGAGTCGTCAGACATTTGGAACGTTGAGACTGGAGGTTTTGGAGCTGACGGAGGAAGGGCGGGGGCAGAGGGTGCGTAAGGAGGAAATGATTCATAATTAGTTGGAGAAGGGAAATCGTCAGCTGTAATTTGAGGCGCTGGTGGTGGTGGCGGAGGTACTAGATTAGCCACTGTCTTCGGAGGACCTGAACTAGGACTGGATTGCTTGGACTTACTGCCGTATTCGGGTTGGGGCAAGTAAGGCTGTGCAGGATTATACCTATCGACGGGCTGACGCATATTCGGTACAACATCTTGGGCTTCACCTCTCACAGGATTTTTTACATCAAAAAAGTTATCTAAGCTTGTGTACATGTTGTTGCCCTTTTTGCTGCTCGAAAATGTATTTTGAGACGGCTTCTTATTACTTTTCATTTGGAATGGCTTCAAATTGATGTACGGAAAGCGAATATTTTGTTCAGTGCGTATTGCTCGAGATTCGTTTTCAGCGCCGTTACCGGGGTTGGTTCCAAATCTAAAAAGAAATAAGAAAAAGATTAGAACTGAATAATCCCAATACAAATTTTCAAGTTCATTAACATATACGTACTACAATGTCCAAGTAAATACACAAAATCTTTATAATACACTTACCCAGGCAAAGCAAAGTTTTCATCGATTTTGGTATCATTGTCATCATCTGATTTGCTTCCATCACTAATCGCTTTTATCTCATCTGGAGTTTCTTGCTTTTTCTCTTCATTTACAGGAACTTCATCCCAATGTCCAGAATATTGATTATGTTTCTCATTGTCTATTATATGCCAAATGTTTTCTACATTATTGATAGGAGCTGGTGTGGTTGTAGTGGTAGTAGTAGTTGTCGCTTTTGGAGTTGTCGTTGTCGATGGCAAATAAATGGGTACTGGTGGTGCGTTGTCGGTATTGTACATGTTATTGTACATTGCGAAGTAATCCGTCATATCCGTGCCGCTCTGCTTAGTTTCTTCTGTCTCGTCCATAGTATGAGTGGGTAATCCATAATTATTGTTTTGAAACTTTTCGACGTCTTCTTCAGGCACATAAATAGGTTTAGGTGTTGTCGTTGTCGTCTTCGATTCGATTCTTTCCTTTTCCAGTAATTTTCGTATACTTTTCATGTGGTCTGATTCGAATTCGGCGAATATTAAGTCTGGTGTCTTCACAGTAGTCGTGGTCGTTGTTGTGGTTATGTTCTGTGGCGTGTCCATTCTTCTCCAGTTGTGATAGTAAAAGGGCCGCGGTGCCGACCGTCCTTCATCGATCTGCAAATTCTGTAGCGGTCTCGGCGTCACCACATACACTCGGGGTCCGGGTAAATTCAACGCGTTTACTTCGTTTTGATAAAAACTCACTAGTAACAATAAAAGTGTTAGGATTTTCATTTTGAATTTATTTATTCATTGATTGACTTTATCGAGTGATCCGATCAACTCGGAAACTGACTAGAAAATGAATCGTTCGGCTGAAAAATTTCCGACGCCATTCAATGGTTTGGTCGGGAGTAAAATAGCGATAATTTTTAGCGGTACCCTAGTATGTAGAACGGTGGAAGCACGATTCGGATGACCCCAGCCCGAGTTACAATTTACACTATTATCGCGTAAGGTTCCGGTAAAAGAAAGTGTCACATATTTGTACAAAATATTCGACACAGTAAGAAATAGAACTAGAGATTCTAAACCAACGGTACCTAATTAAAATTATTTAGTTTCATTATCACTATCTGTTTTTTTCTAGCTCAGTTCGATAATTCAATAAATTTGTCGTCAAGATGGAATTAAGATTGTAATCTTCATATACAGGGTGAAATTGTTATCATTAGCATCCTTTTAAACTAAGAGTCTACCCATCAAACTGAACAACTTTCACTATGGGAGCAAACCGATCGGAGCAAATAAAAAATCTGCTGTTCTATACTAAACTGCAATGTCGCCGCGCGAGTTCGCGACTCAAATGTATGCAACAGCAGGTTATTTTTTGCTCCGATCGGTTTACTGCCATAGTAAAAGTTGTTCAGTTCGATAGGTAGACTCTTAGTTTAAAAGGGTGCTAATGATAACAATTTCACCCTGTAGGTATCTACCTACCTAATGAAAACGCACCAAAGTAACGGTTGCAGAAGCAATTCCAAACTGAATTGCACAAAAAAAAAGCGATAGGGTTTGGTTTTACGATAGCGACTGCGCTTCTCTGTACTACGTATAGTTGATAGACGTTCGAAAGTTCCTACTTACTTACATCTTCCCCGTTCAAGCGAGCCAAACAAGAAAAATCTTGTTACGAACTATGAATGCGAATCTCTAGTAGACTGTAGGTTTCGTACAATAAGTTTACTTATATTAAATACTACTTACGAGTTTTCCCACGACTTCGTCCACACGGGTTCCTGTTATCGTAGCGAGATCAATGATATACCAGATTTTAAGTCTAATCATAAGCTTTCAGACACAAAGTTTCGCCAAAAACGGTCGTATTTAATACTGTTTTATATAATAGTATAGAGAGATAAGTATACTTATTGAAGGAAACCTTTGATGACAACTACATTTGTGAATCTATTTTTTTTTAATTTTATTTTGATAATCAACAGCGTAATAAGTAACATACAGGGTGTAAGTGACAGCCTAGCAAATACTGAAACAGTGAACTCAGACCATCATACTGAACAACTTTCACTATGGAGCCTACCTCAGGAAACGCGAAAAAAATCAGCTGTCCCTTACATTTTAGTCTGGTAGGTACAGCAGTTTTGTATGGGACAACTGATTTTTTTTCACGTTTCCTGAGGTAGGCTCCATAGTGAAAGATGTTCAGTATGATGGTCTGAGTTCACCGTTTCAGTATTTGCTAGGCTGTCACTTACACCCTGTATAGAATTATGGAAATTGTGGAGTGAAGCTGAGTAACACTGTGCGAACCATGCTTTATATAGATTGAGAAAGTATCTATATTGAGAATATAATTGACCCACTGCCACACAGCATACCCCGGGAGCACTCAGCAATTACTTATGGTAAGGCGAATAATAAGAATAGAAGAGAAGGAACTAAAAAGTAGGTACTAAATCCAGTTATTGATAGTCTAATAAGTATTCGTAGCATACACACAGTATACGGTCGGTATGCGTAATTTCAACTAAAATAATACTTTCTGTCTCACGTCAAATCGGCTCCCTTGTAGATCGACGTGACTTTGAAGACGGACTAGTAGAAGGCTCGTTATTTTTAACACATCTGCGTATCCGATGTGTGAAATTCGTTTTAAAGTTCATTAGCGATCGCGGAATTCCGAATCAGGATTACGATTTCGTATGGATTTTCCCGAATGGATTATGGATTTTGTTCGAAATTGCTGTGGTATCAAATCCTCAAAATCCTGGTTCGGAATTTCGTATATGTGTGGCACGTCTAAGGGTGGCAGAGACTTTGTATTAAGAAGGGTGGTAAGAAGTCAAATGCAGGGTAGCAGGCAGTAGTAAAACATATAGGTCAATTAACAATAAATAAAAATAATTTATTATTGTCTAGTCAAAACATTATTTCGTATATTATTATTTATCTACGATAGAACCTAATACAAATTTGTGTAACATTTAATTAAAATATCATAAACGCATTATCACAATAACTATCCATTTATTTTACTAACATCTTTCTTAGAGTCGTTGGAAGATGTTTCTGTCTCGGTAAAGGCCGGATTGTCAACACCGGAGTCGCTACCGCCATCTGTGTTGTCAGGTACTAACTTTGCTTGTTGATTTGAGCTTGCGACCTTCGGTTTCTCAACCGCCGTTTCGTCCGTTTTGCTTTCTATTTTCGTAGCGACATCTACAGCGTTGTCTTTGATCTCCTTGGTCTCGCGACATTCGACGTCTGCTTCTGCGGGTTTCTTCTTACAGAGGTCGTTTTCGTCGCCGGCGGCTCGGCTCCGCAGGTAGAATGTGTTGAACAAATAATACATGCAGCCTGTTATGAATGTGGCGCCAGAAAATATTTGGTATGTTGGCCTCGTTCCGAAGAATTTCATTAAATATCCGCCTATCAAGCTTCCGGCTCCTTTGCCTGTAAAGAGAAAGTGAAAGTTACCATTATGCGACAAATATTTATATAAGTATGTACCGGCGATCCTCGCGTGCTCAATGCGGATTGGTAGACTTCACATACGCATCAGAATTTCTTCTTCAACATATGCAAGTTTCCTCACGATGTTTTCTTTACCGTTTGAAAGTAGTAGATCACAGCATAGCATATGCTCACGACTATAATCCCCGTGGGGGTAGTCCGAGATATTCTGAAACCTCAGAACATCCACGTTTCACTATAGTACCGAAACTCTGCCCAGTGTGACGAGGAGCCCAAGTAGTAGATCGCGCGCCTTAAATCCCTTGCCGCTATAATGATAATCATTTTAGCGCGCTTGTGGCCGGCGAAGCGTCCGTCAGTCTACTATTCGACTAAGAGCGAGATAGAGATAACGAAAGATTTAGTAGCACCTGATTTTGTATCTTTTGAATACCGCTCATGACTGATTTTTAATTTAGTACTAAATGTCAGCCGGTTTTGACCGGGACTCTGTTTTTCGTAAGCGACAAAGGTATGATGTACTCACCGACTCCATAATACAACCCGCCGAGTAGTCCCTGCACTGAGGTGTCCGTGGTGGTCGAAGAGAGACGTGCTGCGTAGGTGACGGCGGCGGTGAACGAGAGCGATGACGTCACTGACTCCAGCGCCTCGAAGATCAGGCACAGCCACGGGTTGTAGATCAGAGAGTAACCTGGACAATAAAATTGACGATATTAGTTTTATTTCACACTAGCGACCCGCCCCGGCTTCGCACAAGTTGCTTTTTGGCGCGAGTACCTATGTAGCAGTAGTATTGAAACCTGAGCGTAGCGAGGGTTTCAAAGCTACGAGACGTAGAATAACTTTGCTGCCGAGTGAAACACACAACTTTTCACCTCTCTACAGCGAGAAAAATGTCAATGCGCCAACCTCATTTTTAGAATAACAGTGGCCAGCACGAAAACAGCATGAAAAAAAACTTGTTTAGGCTGTTTTTCTTTATTGAATAGAAAGATTCTAATTTTAAAAACTCTTTCCACGCTAGCGGATAAAATGTAAAATACGTAAAATGTTAAGATATGTATCCGGCGCTGGGGCCAGCGGGGATGAAATACGTTCGCAGAGGGAGGCCATGGTGGAGCGGACAAACTTGACTTTAAGTCTTGTCTCCCAGTAGGGTGACAACAACCTAGTCAACTTCAAAGCCACCAAAACACAGGCTTCTCTGCTCACCACCAAAAGGAGTCCGTTTAATCTGACTCCCACTTTTCGGGGTACATCTGTCACTGTTTCCGACAGTCTTGAGTTTCTGGGCATGAGGTTGACCACGAAAGTCAACCTTGACGCTGACATCGAGTCTAAGGCTCAAATTGCGGCCAAAAAGTTGGGCATCTTAAACAAGGTGAAGCGGTACTTCACTCCTGGCCAACTCTTAATCTAAACTATTATAAAACTGTAACAGGAAGGTTGTCTGTACATTGAAGATATTAACAAAAAAAAGTTACGATATGGTTTTTAGGTATCCCTGATTCCATATCACCAATTTTTGGATTTTTTGTCTGTCTGTTTGTTTGTTTGAACGAGCATCACGCAAAAACTACTGAACCGCTTTTGATGAAACTTTTTTGTTTGATAGCTTATGATCTGACTTAAAATCTGGTATATAATTTGTGCGGACGAAGTCGCGGGTAAACTCTAGTAGTATTTAAAGAACAAATGAATAGCTCACGTACCAAGAAGCCTGATAGCGTAAAACACGAATCCAATGAACAGCACGTTAGCATGGCCCAGCCTCCTGATGATGGGCCCGGAGAGCACGAGGAGGGGCAGGCCGGCTATGCCACCCACTGTGATCGTGATGCCCATCAGTGACCTGGACGCGCCCAGGTCTTGCAGCAGCCAGAATAGGAAGCTCTCGATGTAGCCCCATGCCGTGCCTGGAATTATTATCCAGAATAAACAGGTTTAAACTTAAATGCGTTACATACTTTAGGCGGTGCTTCAGAACATCAACCTGGACCACTTTCACTATGAGACCAGCAGTTTAAATAGATTAAAAAACAGTTATGTTCCATAGAAAATGCCAATGGCTGCTCGACTCCAAATGTGTGGAAGGAACAGCTGTTTTTTTGTGATCTAACTTTCAATAATTATGTATAAGTAGATTATGTATGTGTTATGTGGGTTGATTGTGTTATGGATAATTGTGTATATTTGTGTGATTACTGATTGTGATTATGTATAAGATCCTTCTTTATCAATCTCAATCTTTTTATTTACGGTTTTTTTTATTTTTGAACCTCATCTGCTATCGCATTTTTCCTTCGCTCCATCCTTTTCTGTCACTCAGGAACATTATTTGCTAGGGCGAGATAGATAGCGGGAATGCGATCGCACGCGGCAGCACCGGCGGTGCTGCGACCTTTCTCGCTCTAACCAATGACGTTCCTGAGCGACAGAAAAGGATAGAGCGTGAAAAAATGCGATGCGGTGCTGCCAGATGAGGCTTTACCCTTAAAAGGTAAATGTATGGTGTGACTTTGAATAACCGGGAATAGTGTGATTAGAAAAAGATGTGGTCCGACTGAAAATTGACCTGTCAGTTAGCAAATATAGTGACACTGGTGAAAAGAGATATGTTCAGGTGGTTTGATCATGTGAAAAGAAAGAGTGAAAGAAGATTGAAGCATGACATTACATAACAAGGCGAAGTTAAATGATTTCATTTAGGGTAGTTAAATGATTTTATTTATTTATTCTCATTTAGGGTCGCCCTAGGCCCACATACGCTGATCATATCAGACGTAATGTATATGTATAAAGATACTCTTTCATAAACTGTGCCTATAGACATCATAATATAGGTCTGTCTAACTCTACATATAGGTATATAGAAAATCGAATATCAAATTAAAGATTGAAAAATTTAGTCTCGGGCGGGACTTAAACCCGCACTCTTCCAAACCGGGGAATTACGTTTTCCAATTTCGCCATTGAGCCCACTACCCAGAGAACAAAATTTTCAATATATTGCGTTTTAAGGTTTCAATCTATTTCGTTCTCTCGGTAGTGGGCTCGGTAGCGAAATTGGAAAACGCAATTCCTCGGTTTGGAAGAGTGCGGGTTCAAGTCCCGCCAGAGACTACTAATTTTTCAATTTTGAATTTGATTTGAAATAGCACAACATGGCTGTAACATGTTTATAATAAATAATATTTGAAAATCGAATTTCAATTATTAAGAATATTGATTTTGATATAAAAAATGTGAAAATGTAAGGGTCATGCAGGTATTATTAAAAACAATATTAAACTAACCCATAATGAAGCAAGCTATAAACAGGGCGACTAGCTCCACGTTCCTGAACACAGAGATGACATCCTCGAGAAGGTTCTGCGCGGGCTGCTTGAACTCCAGGTCGATGCTCAGCATCAGAGCTCCGGACGCGATCTTCAGCACCGCGTACAGGTAAAACGCGGGTCTGTGGATTAAACAACAAAACATAATGTACCAGTAGCTTACAAATAAGTAGGTACCTAACCTAGCGATCCTTCAAAAAGCTACATAATAGATACAATAAGGGGTTAGAAGAACTTATTATAAACTATGTTGGTATTAAGACGACATGATTCGGAGCGCGCTCCGTACAAACGAAGTCTGTTTATCTTTTCAATACTAACCAATTAAAGTCAATGACATTTTTCAGAAACAATCTAGAAACTTATCTGTATGCTTGTATGTTGTCCGATTTTCGTTAAATATATAGTTTGAAAGTTACAATACCTCAATGATTTCCATATTAAATCTAAAATTAATCAGTATATTTAATGGAAAATCTGACAATGTTGTTGCGGCGCCAATTTTGTATGACAGAATTCGTTCTGAACGTAACCTCTAGGAGCGCTGTACGAAATTCAATACAAAACCTGTAGTTTACTGTGCAGTAGTAGTCCTACAGTACAGTGTAAACTCATGATAGGCTTACTGTATGATTTTAAATAAGACTGGAGTCTATGGTATTTATGTCAATGGCGAAAGGCTCTTACGAGTACCACCACTTAACAAACATTTCATTCTAAAACATTCAAAGGGATTACGGTCGTGAGTGTATGCACCTACGTAGGCTCTTACGAGCTTGTGCTTGTATGTTAGGAACCCAAAATGCATTTTAACAGTAACCATTCATTACAGAAAGTGTAATGAATAAACATTTCCAATTGTTGTAATGTTGCGTGTGTTCAGACAAAAGCAAAACCTCCGCTGAATTGCCCAGAAACAAAGAATGGGTGATGATCGGCATCAAGAGAGCATAAATCTGGGTTGACCTACAGGCCGACGTTCACTGGGTCGCCACAATAGGCGTCACAGGCGTCGCTGGAGCGACGTAGCGGAGGCTGACCTACTCGCACGTGAGCTTGAAACCAGATTCTGGCGACCGGTCGCCCAGGATAAAGTAGCGATCTTTCGTTTCGGAGGCCAAGACCGAGTTCTAAAGTTCTAAGTCGTTTCAAGATCGTTTTAATTTTGTGGAGTTTGGTCAATGAAAACCGGCAGACTTGTTACCATTTAATGTTTTCACAGAAATTGCGAACTAGGAGGAAAAGTCGCATTGGCAGAACAAAAAAACAAAAGCCTAAAAACTCAAACATAACGTTTTTTCCATACTCGATCCCAACGAGGACAAAAGGATTTCTTCTATCAGAAATTGTTTTATTAATAAGTATTTAAAATAGAATTAAACTTCGTTTGAATGGAAATTGGAACCAAATTTTTTCACGTCCCACATACGAAAGGGGCATAACAAATCTAAAACCATACGTCATGTATGTAACATAATTAGTCGATTAAGTTTCGTTGTTGGCTGTAACGAATTACATTCACAAATAAATAGGACGTCGCGTCGGTTACAATTACATAACACTTTCGGTTCAGAGTACAATACGTGGCTGCATTATACAAACGTACGTGCGGGTTCGAGCTTTGTCTGTAATTACGGATAATAACCGCAAATTGAGATGTATCTACGTAACATGACATATGACAACTCAATAGTTAGACATCTAACCCTATCGTTACACCATTACATTACACATGTAGGTACAGGCAAATCTATTATTATATTACATACTAGTAGACTAAGAGATAAGTGTACTTTTTGCAACCATCAGCTGCAAGGCTGATTCAGTGTTAATGGGGTGTAGAGCATATCTGTGATGGGGATGGACCAGGTCTGCCTGCATAACTCCAGTCGGTTTAGAAGTTATTGATGTTTAAAGTTCAGTAAAAAATTAACGATCAGCTGCAAGGCTGATTGTATAATAATATTGTAGTATGCACTGTAGCTATGTGAACAGTAAAAAACTGACATGGTTCATCAGTCGGTTTAGGAGATACAGCCTTTCAAAGGTCGGACCTTTGAACGGATTTGCCTTGCAGCTGATTGTAAATTTACTGACCTTTAAACGTCTATAACTCCTAACCCGACTGATGTTATGCAGGCAGACCTAGTCCATTCCCATCACAGAGATGATCTACACCCCATAAACACTGAATCAGCCTTGCTGCTGATGGTTGCAAAAAGTACACTTATCTCATATAATATAGATTTTGCCCGCGACTACGTTCACACTCGGACCGGCTCCCGGCGAGATAAAATACTGGGCAATTTTTCAGGGGTGCTACTGTTCAGACCATCAAACTGAACAACTTGTACTAGGAGCAAACATAAGGTCACAAAAAAATTTGCCTTTCCAAACATTTGAGTAGAGTATAAATGAAATTAATAGAGTATATCAGTAGCAGCAGTTGCAGTTTAGTATGGAACAGCAGATTTTTTTTTCGCTATTTCAAATAGAAAAAGTTGTTCAGTTTTCTGATCATCCCCTTAAACTTTGACTATTTATTATAAGGACTAGCCTTGCGGTAGCATTTCCCCTCTGCCACGTTATAAGATCAATTAATCATATGCATTTACATTCAATTTTATACCTTATCACTAAACGAGACAGCCTATAATTGCGAAACAATAATTTCGAACTTAGAACGTTTGGGGTTCACGCGAGACTACTTTTCATGATTTTTAACGTTCAAAATTAGAATCTAAAGTTATGGGAAAATCCAAAGTTGCGGATTTCATGTTACCTCGCCCCCCGCAAAAAGTGGCAGAAATGTTTGTTAGTAGAATTACACGCGTAACTAGTACATATATAAGTACTCAAAGTATGCAATAGTAGTACGTTAGCTTTTTGTTTGCTACGATCGGTTTGCTCCCATGGTAAAAATTGATCAGTTTGAACTAGTCCCTATATGAGTAGTCAATGCCTTAAAATAGTTTCAGCTAATTTTATTAGACCTTATACTGCAGCAACATGAATACGACATTGTCGACATTTCTATATTGTATGACAACGACTACAGAAATTAAATATTTAGGTAAGTACCTAAGTAATTTTGACTAGAGGAATTATTTTAACTTTTTTGTACGTATTTGATGATAATTTAAGATAAACGCACATAATTTATTAAAGTGCTTCATTTTTTACCAATAAAAAGTGTTTATCGTGTTCGTCCGCATACCGCATACCTAAGTAAAGTACACCTCCTTAGAGTAATTTTGACTAGAGGAATTATTTTTAACTTTTTTGTAAAAATTTAAGATAAAATTATGTAAGATAAAGATAATCTTTTTAAATAAACGCACATCATTTATAACTAAAATGCCTCATTATTTTCTAACGAAAAATTAATTGTGTTCATCCGCATACATAGTTAGATGGCGACAAAAATAACTCTTTGCAGCCAAATCTATTTTAGACACGATTCTTAGTATGAAAACTTTTGAATGATTCTTAGCAGTAGTTAGTAGTTTAGAATCTGAACTTAAATGCATTACATATTTTAAGGGTTGTTTGGCTGCATGAAGAGAAGACGATCAAAGAAATGATGGATCTTGTGTGAAAAATGTCATGTGTAGAAAAGGGGTGTGCGCTAAAATGACGGCATGGAGGAAGACGACATATTGTACCGACAGGCAGGAGGGGTTTTATCCCCCTCCCCCGAAACCAAAGTCTGGATACGTGCTTGACCTCAAATAATGGGATAAAGGCAGTTAAATCAAAAGATGATGATGATTTTAGAGGGTGTGACCATCAAACTGAACAATTAACAATAGTTTATTCTCAGATACTACTTTAGGGATTTTGATATGGTTTTCATTTATAGATAGACTAATTCACGAGGTTTGCGCATATAAACTTAGTGCTACCCATGCAAAATCGGGCGGGTCGCCAATAGTCAGGTACCTACATAAAGAAAAATTAAAATAAAACCGATGACGCATATATTTTTTTGTTAATTTAACTATGATAATAAATTGATAAGCAAATGTTTTTCGTACAATACAAACAAATTCGTTTTATGCCAAACAGCATGACTCGCTTATGTTATGATGTCCAGCCGCATACTAATTCAACCACTTTCGTAATAATTCCCATATTTATATTCATTTGCTTAATTCTAACGTTTCAATGTCGTGACAATGACATGAAGCATATAATTCAAGGTAAATATAGAGGAAACACTAATTTATGTTTCAACTACTTAAAAGTTCCACATTGTTATTAAAAATCGTAATGTCTGTCTTCAAAAATATCATCATTGAACTAAGATTTTTACATAACCTTTGTTGATCTCGACTATTCTTGACTCTTTTTCTTACTTATAAAAAATTTGCAGTACCTACTTAGGTATGTTGACTTATGGGTAAGTATATCAAAGTAGTAGGTATATCAATTTTCACTACACGTGCAAGAGAGCATCCTGGCTGAGTGACGTACAGTCAGCAGCAATAATATGTATACACTTTTGTTCTACGTCGTAGTACTAAAGTAAATACATGTTTTTGGTGATGACTGTGCACCCAGTGACGTAGCATGGGTTTCTGTCGCCAGGGGCACACACCGATTCTGCCGCTCCCTTGTCTTGGACTTGGCTTCCCTTATCATAAAAAAAAAGCGGAGCAAGCTCGAAAGGAGAACGGTCATTTGTGACCCAGGCCCGACAGTAACATAGTATCATCATTTACTCACAAACATTTACGTAAAAATAGGCATTATATATATTTTTTTATGTTACGCCTTAATAAAAGCATAAGGCATTATTTTGGTGTTAGCCATCGATGTTGAATATAATTTTGTTTTTTTCTACTATATAAAAAATTACAAAAAAAAATGGCATATGTCTCGTTACTGTCGGGCCTGGGTTTTTTTCTATAGGCCGTGACCGTTCTCCTTTTTTAGCACAACTATTTGGGTTGTGGTCGGACCACTTTTGGTCTATCCATGCAAAAAATGGATTTTCAAAGGACGTACTACAGAAATGAAAATTACAGTAATTTCTAAAATTAGACCGACTTGAATCTTATTTATTGTCATGGTCTGGTTTCCATAATAAAAAAAAGCCTTGTAGCTTCAGTTTAGTTCAACAAATTTATATGCATGTGTGAGCGTAATATATTTACCTAAAATCAGTGTATCCCTTCCCCCTGCTAGCGTAGTCGATGAGCAGGCCGGAGAGCGGAGAGGAAATCATGCCGCCGATGCTGCCGTAGACCCGCTGCAGGCCGTAGTCCGCGCGCTGCTCCCGCACTATGGCTATCACAGCCCCCTCGAACATCGCGAAGGCTGTCCCGCCGATGATACCGATGAAGACACGCACCTGGAGAAGTTAAAAATTATTATTGTAGTTCAGGTTGTAATGTTATAGACTTAAAGCTTTCAATATCGCTTTATAGCTATCGAAATTTAAAATATAATGCAAAAAAAACAGTTTTTTCATACAAAATTGCAAATCTACTGAAGTCAAATGTATGAGACAGCTGCTTTTTTTCGTGATTTCGATGTTGGTCCATAGAGAAAGTTTTTCAGTTTGATAGTCTGATCATCCTCTTAAAGAACGTTCAGCATATAAGGTAAGTTGGAATATGTATGATAAAATTATAAACTTGGCGCATCACTTGCGCAAACTATGGAATCGATTTGGATGGGTTTTGACAAAAGCATAGGGCTTAGTTTGGATTTGGATTATAGGCTTTATTTCATTGCAATCCGTTCATACAATCAAAAGTTATGATTATTTAGTCAGTGGTCTGCGCGTACGAAGTTGCGGACGCCGCCAGTGCTAAAGCTGACTCTCTGCGTTTGCGGTATTCGTTTATAGCGTGGCTATTGTACTGCTGATAATTGCTGGTACCGGTTGCCGTTCCGCAATATAAAATTGCCTAATACCTGAGGAACACAGGTGGGTCGCATGTGACCCACTAGTGTCATTTTAAATTGACCTATATTTTATGTTATCATTGCTGGAATGCTGCCAGCCTCCTGGGTACGGCGCCCCAAGGCGAGGCCTTAAATGAGATGTTTTGTTCATAGGGTTTTTATTTAATTTATTCGTTGTTTTTTACCTATGTTAATATGTACACACGGCGACACATCAAGCTATACAAAACCAAAATAATCTGGCCGCGCGTAGCTCGCGTAACGTATAACGTCGCGCGGCCAGCTTATGTTGGTTTTGTATAGCTTGATGTGTCGCCGTGTATACCTAAGTACCTCACTTTTTATTGAATAAAAATAAAAAGAGATTAACATCGAGGTTATCATTATCCTAATCAAATTTTACGTGCGATTTAGGATGCGGTTAAAGGCAGTCTTAGTTTATAATGTCTCGCGACAAATAACTCAGACGCTCTGAAGTTGTCTGAATACATTCCTCTCAACATCCATGAACCTTGTAGCAAGCAAGACCAACCACTGATCATAATAGTCTAGTTCGGACTTTGCGCCAAACTCATATTTCCCTTGCGCACTGGACGCAACATCCAAATCGAAGCTCGTAACTACGATCTGGAGTGCGATTTTTGGAACTTAAAAGTTGAAATCAACAACAGAAAATGTCAAAATTATTATGGAGATTATGCGTTGTTCTACTGCTGATTTGAACGTGCGAGTTGCAAAAAGTCTGACGTTAAAATCAGCAGCAGAAAATGTCAAAATTACTATGGAGATTATGCATCTTTCTACTGCTGATTTGAAAGTGTGAGTTTTAAAAAGTCACACGTTTAAATTAGCAGTAGGAAATGTCAAAATTACTATGGAGATTATGCATCTTTCTATTGCTGATTTGAACGTGTGAGTTTCAAAAAGTCACACGTTTAAATCAGCAGTAGAAAATGTCAAAATTACTATGGAGATTATGCATCTTTCTACTGCTGATTTGAACGTGTGAGTTTCAAAAAGTCACACGTTTAAATCAGCAGTAGAAAATGTCAAAATTACTATGGAGATTATGCATCTTTCTACTGCTGATTTGAACGTGCGAGTTTCAAAAATCATACTGCAGTAACAGAATCTTATGGTCATGGTATTGCGTGATCGATCACCCTTTGACTTTGTTTATAGCCCAGTCATTTTACGGTTTGAGCCGGGACTAATTAGTAATTGATATTTTTTTCGGTATAATATTGAAGAGCCAATAAGAGCCTAGAAATGTACAAAATTAAAAAAAAAAATCACGATAGCAACAGTTCCAATTTTAAAATTTAGCTATTATCTCGTTCTAAAAAACCTGATGGTAATTTTTTTTGCACCTATTTAAGGATTTACCTGCTCATTCATTATACATACTTGAAAATTGGTGTAAATATTGTTGTCTACTTAGAAGGTTTTGAAAAATACATTAGAATTTTCTAATAAATACCTCATTTTTTAAATTTCAATGCCTTTTTTATTACTCAAAAATAATTTATATTGTTAAATCTAAGTCAAGTGAGTGCATTAGTATTAATATTATTAATTTAAAAGCCTTCTGGGACATACAATTTTGATTTCTATGTTGCGTAGCGAATTTTTTAAAATGTTTTAAGATAGTCTTTTTGTCACTAAATGGTGCCGGTTACAGTTTAAAAGTCCAATTAATAAATACTCCCTACCCCGCCTAACAAAACTCCGTAAAATGACTGGGCTATTATCGGTTTTATAACTACAGAGCTTTCTATATATAGGTATATCTAGTCTTTAAGCTTTTCTCATCAAGTAGTGAAGAAACTTTTGCTGTTGGAATTTGACACAGATGTCCACCATTTAAACTTTATGGTCAAGCTAAACTATAAACAGTTCTTGTTTACAGATGTTCTAGACACAAGTTATTGTGCAAACTCTTATGATTCATATTCTGACGACCTAAAGCTTATTTGAATAGCACTAATAGAGGTACCTCGGTACCTGTAGCGCGTAGGCTTTGTACGAGGCATGAAGAGTCTCTACCGAACTGTTTTGTTGCGTATTGAGTTGAGCAATGTCAATTATGTAAAGGTAGGTCAATGCCTATAAATAATCTAAGATAACAGATATTTGTTTAACTTAACTAATTGCATAAACTTCGATGTTTAATGAAAACACACATAAAATTTTAAAACATTAAATAATGTTGAAAAATGAGTAATGAAACTAATGAAGGTCATAATAAGGATGCCGTGGTAATACAGCGAAAACGTTGACTTCCTCTCAAGATAGAGTCCTGACGGATGATGTCAACGGCACGCGGAAACTATGACAGATAGGGTTATGGGCCTTGAAGAATATCATAGAGGACCTTGGTCAGATTTAGTTGGTGGTAAAAAAAATCCAAAATATCGAAATCCAAGATGGCTGCCATAGAAATTTCAAACGCCAAAGCAGATTTTAAAGGTTCACTGAACGGACGGAAAATTTTTATCCCGGAGGTTTTAGGGGTCGCTGATTAAGAATGTAAAATCATTTTCTTTTTATCTTCATCTCTCATGAGGGTCGCCATACAAATTTCATAATTTTTGAAATGCAGTTACATTCTCTGCCCTGTAGCCCTCAAAGGTTAAGTCCTATGACAAAAGTGCAAACCACTTGTTTTGTAGGAAATTTTGTCAGATACAATTTGTACCTACAAAACTTTTCGATACGACTTATAGATTCCGAGGAAACTGAAAAAAGTCCTAAAATGAAATGATTTTCAAGTATTTAACAATGATCCGAAGGGCTTTCGAGGTGAAAATCTTGGATTTTTTATTACCATGTTATCACAGCCAACATATACAAAAATACAGAAGTACCTCATTTGATTTAGGGTAACACCTCTTTATTGGTACGATAGTTTCTTGGGGAAAGTTGTTCAGTACCTACCTATCACGAGTAGAATCAGCCTTTAAAGTACAGCAGCTGTCTAACTTATACCCTGATAAATACTATGCAAGAAGTTCATAAATAATGTTAGCACGATCTAAGTAAGGTAAGCTCAGCATCGAGGACAAGGCCATATAGTCAAGTCAGTCGCTCGTCTCTCGTATGTGATTACGAAACAATTTATACGAGTTGATGGTTAGGTTTCAATACATGCTAAGAGCTTAAAACGGTAGATATGCGGTGTCATCACGAATGGAATATTGATATTATTTTGTATCTGTCGTATTTTGCAATGTCATCAAGAGTCTTATTTAGGTACTACATTTTCAAGAAGGGTCTTATTTACAAGCTTTTTCTTTTAGCCTTTTGTGAGGACCCCTGCCAACAGCTCTTGGAAATTAAGGTCATAGTTTTAATTTTATTGTTTATTTTGTATTGTATTTTTTTTTTCATATTAAGCTCCATACAAAACTGCAGTGCCTAACCGATTTAAATGTACGCAATGGCTATAATTCTATTTCGCGATTTCGAAGTTGGGTCCATTGTGAAAATTGTTCACAATGATAGTCTAAATCACCCTTTTATACCGTAAATACCCACTTCTGTTACACCCATAAAACGAAGATTTAAATCTTCGGTCAGGAGTGTTTTTCTTTTAATTTTGAATAGCAAACTTTCAAAATCAAGATCGAATAACGCATAATCTCTATAGTAATTTTGTCATTTTCTACCGCTGATTTTGAATACCACTCCTGGAGTGCGATTTTTTTTAACCGTTTTATACCGATTTTTGTTCGTCATTGTTTATAGTAATCATAAAAGACATATACAGCGATGTTTTCTTGCTACTTTGCTACCACTGCGTTACCGTCCCTCAAAATTATATTGCGTTGCTTACACAAACAACTGAGTTACCGTAATTTGCAAAAAGTATAGTATTTTACTTTAATTCCTACGTTTTTCTATGACTGGTTTCTTATTCGGTAGCTACCGATAACAGTTTTATTTTGGAATTTACCTATTTTACTAACAAGATCGCCTTTGTTTCGTTACCTTTGAAGGGGACCGGATTATGGTACCCTGAATAAAATAATAACCCATTTATCTAAATAATTTTCGCCATTGCCAATTGTATTTTAATAAGGTAAGCGTGTAAATTTGTATGACTCCTCAAATAAATTCCCATCGCTTTTATCGATAAACCAACATTACAATAATGTTAAGTAGGTAGGCGCATGTGTAGAAAACGGACACAAACTGGGAGCGTCTAGTTGTTGGCAGTGGAACGGAACTTGTATAGTCCTAGTATACGTCTACACATAGTACCTACAATTTAGTACTCTGTCACAGTAACTGATCTACAAGATTTTTTTAAACAAACGAACAACCCGTATACTACTGGTTTACTGTGACAAAGTACTAAAATGATACATACACTTTAATATGACTGTGTGATTTTACAGTGGTTATACTGGTGCTAGGCAGGCATCGGGCAGTGTTCACAGTAGACATGGGCAGAGTCGTTATTTCGTCATCACCGTGACTGTCGTTCCGGTTACACATAAATCACAGTGAAAAATCATCGTGACTTTGTCACATCGATAACGTCGGATACCTACCTACTTGGAACGTTGGAATGGAACGTTTTGCTATGTGACTAGTCGCGACTTGGAAATTACTTATTTTCTATTTCAGTAATCATTCCTTACATACACTTATTGCTTGCAACGTTACTGAGAATTTTTCTTGTCATTAGCAATAACAAATAACGCTTGCATCTTTAACTACAGGAGTAAAAAGAAGAGCGTTCATTTTGTTTCAAATGTTAAATCTCATAATCATTTTAACTTCGCTCACTCTGTACTAAAATTAGTACTTTCCTGACAAATCGTAGAGGATTCCCGAGATTCTGGCTTGCCGCATGCGGGGTCCATTGTATCATGTGTACTGAATTTCTCGTTTGCTAATAAAGATATTTGTATTTGATACATAACGTGCTAAAAGTTCTTTGATAACAGGAGTGAAGGAGAACTCAGCACTGTTACGGCGTGAAGAATTAACATGATATCAGAACTATTTTCTAAAAAGTCACTGTGCAATTCTTAGGCGACAGATCGCAGTGATTTTTTCACTGTGACGTTATTTATCATCCATGTCTAGTTCAAAGTAGCGGAACGGAATGAGAACGGAGGCAATGGGCCGGGCGAGTCGAAGTATCAAGTTCGCCATTACCCAGTTAGTGACGATAAGAGGGCAATCTACCCATCAACGGGTCCACCGCTCAATCTGCATGCGTCTACGTTAAGGCACCACGTGCTCCGCTCACGTTCTATTCCTACGCCTATCAACTGGATAATCATCCTTCAGCGTCGTTAAACTCTATTACATTATCCGTCCAAAATTATTTGTAGGTACTTACCTACGTCTCAGCATATTATTTACTTAGACCGAGGCCAAATGATTTTTTTAGGGTTCCGTACCTCAAAAATAAATAATGGAACCCTGATAGGAACACTTTGTTGTACGTCCGCCTGTTCGTACGTCTGTCAAGACCATTTTTCTCAGGAACGGGTAGATATTTCAAGTTATAACTAAAGTCAAATACTACGGTCTACGATCCCTTGTAGGTGTAAAAAATTCTAACTTTTATTTCAACGCAATCAAGATACGTTCATTTATGTCACATATTTGGACAATCACTTATCAAAACCTATAGGGTACTTCCCGGTGACCTAGAATCATGAAATTTGGCAAGAATATGGTCTCACAAGAGAAGTAGAGGAAAAAAAATAAAATTGAAAATTTCTTTCTCTGGGTAGTGGGCTCGATGGCGAAATTGGATAACGCAGTTCCCCGGTTTGGAAGAGTGCGGGTTCAAGTCCCGCCCGAGACAAATTTTTCAATCTTTAATTTGATTCGAAATAGCACGACATGGCTGTAACATGTTTAAAAATCAATAATATTTGAAAGTAGAGGAATAAGTCAGAAAATCGTTAATTTGTAGTTTTATATCACAAAAACATTATTTTTTTCGATTACAAACTTAAGTTTGCAATTGGTATCTACACACATAATAAAGTTTGTACTGAACCCTCAGTGCCAGTCATAATCTCACTTCTCCGGTTTTTTACATTAAGAGACACTAAAGTTCAATCGAGCTGAAGCAATGTTTAATATTTTAGAGAAATATTATTTCAACAAATGAAACAATTTCCATACCATAGCTATAGGTAGCGGCCTATAATATCGATGTACATATGTAAACAATATAACGGTACTCACCTACCATTGAGTAATTATGTAAATTACATACTTACTAGAGTGAACACAGCGCTCCATTACGCTGTCCCATTCAGTTGAGGCGATATCGCCACACCACAGATTATTGAATGCCACACTTAGTAAATCGGTATTTCTTGTACCCCCGCCCGCATTCGTCCTAATCTCACGTGGCGCATGCCGTTTATTTGTCGCGTTAGTTCAATGCGTAGTACCTACCATAGAAAAAGAATAGAATCTAGTCTAGAACTGACTTTAAAATAATAATAGTCGCGAAAACGAGACAGGCTTATACACTTATTACACAGAGTGAGCGAGAGAAAATCTATGTTATTTATCCCTTTCTGCGTAAGCGATATTTATTTGACTTCGTTGCAAATGCATACAAAATCCTGCAACTAAGTCGCTAAACGCAGTATTTTTTTTTCATAAATTTTTGTCATATCTTCTTCCCTTTCCAGTATAGGCGCTCAGCTTATCTTGATATTATTCAATCTAGGCGTAGTTTAAATAGTACCATAGAATAAGGAGAACTAAAGAACGGTATTCTCCATACTAAGTAGCGTACACTGGAATTTAGTACATTCTAGTTCGCTAGTTGAGCATCATTTCGTTATTTTTGCATCAACAATTGCTTAGTTACCTAAGCTACCTCTCTTACGTAGTTGGTTTGGTTTATAATATTTGAAGAATAATCAAAATTTCTTAGCGTTTATTGGCAATTCATATACTCGTGGGCAAGGGGCCATCTAAGAGACGGGAAATTGAGCTTTTTCCGAGGTACGCCACTAGGTATGGAGAATACATTGACTTAC
Organism: Agonopterix arenella; assembly: GCA_927399405.1. Classification (NCBI taxonomy): domain Eukaryota; kingdom Metazoa; phylum Arthropoda; class Insecta; order Lepidoptera; family Depressariidae; genus Agonopterix; species Agonopterix arenella. Next base: position 13,615,650 of record OV656691.1, on the reverse strand, counting down.
TAACTACTGGACGTAGGGTCCGCGCTCAAAAGTGTCCGAAACAAAAGATCACCAAAACGTAAAAAGAGAACCAATTACGCGACAGTCTTTGTTTGATCGGCCGACTAGGCTGCGCGCGCCATGCCCCGATTTCAGCATTTTCGATGTTTTTAGTTGGTTAATTTTATTTATTACTACATATTATTTAGTTTATTTAGCGCGTTGCGGAGAGGTATGGACACCCAATTATGGGTGTTCGGGTTTAAATCCGCACGGAAGACATGTCATGTACCAATGAGTTTTTCTAACTTATGTACGTAATACCGACTGCTCTCAAACGGTGAAGGAAAACATCGTGAGGAAACCTGCATACTCTGAAGAAGAAATTCTGATGTGTATGAGAAGTCTACCAATCCGCATTGGGCACGCGTGGTGGACTTTGACTACTTATATGAGGACTAGTTACGCGTGCAATTCTACTAACAAACATTTCTGCCACTTTTTGCGGGGGGCGAGGTAACATGAAATCCGCAACTTTGGATTTTATTCCGCATAACTTTAGATTCTAATTCTGAATGATAAAAATTATGAAAAGTACTCTCGTGTGAACCCCAAACGTTCTAAGTTCGAAATTATTGTTTCGCAATTATAGGCTGTCTCGTTTAATGATAAGGTATAAAATTGAATGTAAATGCACATTATCAATTGATCTTATACCGTGACAGAGGGGAAATGCTACCGCAAGGCTAGTCCTTATAATAAATAGTCAAAGGTGGTGGACTAATGCCCATACACCCTCCTTGAGGGTAGGCCTGTGCCCTGCAGTGGGGCGTATAAAGGCTGATGATGATGATGATTTAGTTTATTACTACACGTACTGAGGTTTGTGTAGTTTAGTCACGGACATTTTTTTCGATAATTTTGTACAAGACCCGGCGTCCACAGTATTCGACGTCAATGGGGGAATATCACTCTTTCTTATCTCCTTTAATCTATGATGGTACTTACAGCAAGATATGCCCAGAAGGTGAACGCGGGATCCAGTTCGATCTGCTGTTGCTTGTTGTCGCAGAGGCCCTTCCTGGGGGTGGCGGCGGCACACGCGGCTGAACACCGCGTCAGTTTCTGTGCTCCAGACTGCACCCGCGCTCCTGTAGCCTATGACGAAGTACATCACGATTACTAAGTATTTGGGAAATGTGAATATATATCTTCTTATCTAAACTATTATAAAAATGTAAAAGAAGTGTGTCTGTACATTGAAGATATTTACATGAAAAAGATTACGATATGGTTTTTAGGTGTCCTTGACTCCAAAAACCAAAAAAAACATTTTCTTAAATTTGAGACTGTCTATTTGTTTGTTTGTTTGTTCGAGCGAGCATCACGCAAAAACGAATGAACCCTTTTTAATTGAATTTCTTTTCTGTTTGATAGCTTATCATTTGATTTAAAATCTGGTAATCAATGATATTATATATACTCATAAAACATTTCTTCGGACGAAGTCGGGGAAACTCTAGTTAACCCGTATGTATAATTTTATTATTAATGGTCAAATTATTAAGAGGGTACCGAGCCTAAATACCCTCAATCGTATTTTTTTTTATTTTTAAACAATTATAAAACATTTCCAAAAAAACAAAAATTTCATATTGTAGTCATTGTCGGTATTCAATTTATCGAAACATTACGGATTATTATGTTTTATGCAATGTTATTATTTTATGTGCCCTCTTTTGGCGGTACTACAAACTACGAACATTATAAAAACAAATCTATAATGTCCCGATACGTTTTTAATCTGCAATGACTACCGTGTGATATTTTTGTTTTTTGGAAATGTATAAATGTTAAAGAATTAAAAAAATACAATTTACGGCACACGCATTATATTTAGTTAATCTGAACATTGTACAATTAGAGCTCCTCCTTCTACTAATAAGTACAAATGCTAGAGGTTTCTAATAATAAGTATTCCATCCATTTGCAAAATAAATAAAATAAAATAAAAGACATTGAGCCATTAAGGTGGTTTCAGTCCTTACAAAAGTTTGACGCACAATACGCGTAGACGGAATTTATAAAAGTAATATTTTATACATGGAAAAATAATTTAGAAAATCTAGATGCCGCGTCACAAATAACATTTGCAATTTATAATATAATTACGAAGATATAAAGCTTTTAAAATTTTCTATGAAAAATTGCAAAGCTTTATATCTTCGTAATTATTTTATACTACGTACTAGACGTACTAGAGATGACAATACAAACAAATTACATGCGCCACATGCACTAGGAGGATGCAAATTCACCGGCGGGTGAAACAGATAGCAATAACGATTTCCTAAGTTAGGATCTGGTAATATCGATATCGCCACAATGAATGAGACAGCGTTGCGACGTGCAGTGACATCTCTAGTATGTAATATACATAATAGTTCAATGAAAAAGATGTTTAGCGTAATTCCGCATAGATACCATTCTGAACTAAGTACTCACCACTCCAAAGTTATCTTCACAAGCGATGCTGTCCACACCTTCAAAATCGTCATCGTATTGCGTAACATTCCCAACAGATATCGCCCGCACCCCATAGCTTCTGACGTCATCAGCAGCCTTCTGAGCATCATGAGATATTCTGACACGGAAATTAGCTTCTCCATTCCTCTCATTTATGTGGCTCATGAAATCTTTTTTTCCGAACGAGCATATAGCGTTAGTTGAATCGAAGGAGCATTCTATTTTGTACAATTCCGGTGCTGGAAAGAAGATTTCGCTGTCCGAAATCCTTGTGACGGTAGAATTGAAATAAGGATCATTAGTCATGATCCGGGATGTGCTCTGGTCTTTCTTCGGTGCCGTTGTGTGTGTGAGTAGAGAGGAGACCGTATGTCTGTAGACGAGCCGTTGTGTGTCAACAGGCGATTGTAAATGTACATCGTATGAGTGTGCGTGAACTATTGCGTCTGCATCTTCCGTAGACATATCATCAGGTAGTTCGCATAGGAATCCGCATGAAAGTATCCTATAACAAAGGCAGGCAAGGTTAAAAACATTTTATAAGCTGTCAGGGTTATGTAGGGTCCTTCTTAAGGCTGGGCCACACAGAGTGCAGCTGCAGAACGGGTGCAGGCCGGCTGCAGACCGGCTGTAGTTGTAAACTATGGAATTATACACTGCGGCTACCGTTCCGCAGCTGTTCCGAAGCCGCGCCGGACTGCATTCAGTGTGACACCTCGCATATAATTCCATAGTTTACAACTACTGCCCGTCTGTGTGGCCCAGCCTTAAATATGCTGATGGTTTTTTAAGGGGATGATCAAACCATCAAGCTGAAATACTATGGGACTAAAATCAAGAATGCCAAAAAAAACAGCTGTCCATTTTGAATCGATTTGATTTAATATACAATAGTGTGTAAAATTAAATGCGTTAAACTGAATAATTTTCACAATGGAGCAAACATTGAAATCGCATAGTGGATTTCATTAGCTATTCAACCAAAATGTATGAAACAGATGATTTATTTTCGCGATTTCAAAAGTGGTCCCATAGTAAAAGTTGTTCAGTTTGATGGTCGGAAGCACTCCATAAAGTATGTACCCTGTATATTGTTTGGATCAGCAGATTTTTATTCCGTGATTTCGATGTTAGTCCCATAGACAAAGTTGTTCTGTTTGATGGTCTGATCATTCCCTTAAAAAACCGTCAGCTAAAGACCCTGTTTAAGAGTGGGTAACTCACGTGAGATTGACGTCGTAAGAAAAAGGATGGAGCGGCGAACATGGATAGTCGTGCATGTGTCGGAGCCTAAGGCCCGAGGAGTTGCAGGAGGCGAGCAGCTCCACGGCCGGCGGGAAGGTGACGGTGATGCGGCCTACCGGCACCGCCAGTAGCAGCAGCGCCGACGCGCCGCCCAGAACCGACGACAGGGCCAGCAACAACTGTCAGTGTTATTATACCTTACTATAATGCTTTTGACCCATAGAAAAAGAATAAGAGTATAGAACTGACTTTCAAATAAAAAAAGTGGCCATCACGGGGCGCCCGGCTGATGTGAAACAACGAAATACCGCACTCTCCCTATTTCACACGCTTTTTTTGAAAACTAAATCTCAGCTGTCTATACCGCTCTCTCCCGATTTCTAAATACAAGAAATGTGTTATTGTATTCATCGTTTTTGTTTTTGCTTTATCGTTAAAACAGTAATACATAATAATATAGGTACAACTTGGTGTGATTATAGTGCATATTCTAAAGGCCGGTCAAGTGTGTGTAGGGCAGTGTTGCATTCCGTACTATAGTTATAGTTTTTGTACTATAATTTCATACTGAGTACTACATACTATCGTCTATATAGGAAAGTACACTAAAATACTATAATTTGTAAGTATCTCCCAAATATTTTTCTTTTTTGTAATGTTTTGCGGTAAAGTTAATCGAGGATGCGTTAAAAAATGAACATTTATGTTGTCTTTTGACACTGACAGCAGGATCTTATGTTATCTTATCTTGTTGTGGGCGCTGGCAAGCCAGCAACACTTCGACCCAGTGGGATCTTTTGTGTTAGCCCCAATACGTTTTGTTTTCTTCACCCTTCAAATACATGGTCAATAAAGGAGGCAATACCATTGAGGGGAAGAAACCTAAGATCTCCCGGTTTTGGGTATCCATCTCCGAGGAGGCACATGCGTTTTGCCGCCAGGACATCACAGTCACAAAGAACATGCTCCATAGTCTCTTCATCCTCTCCGTATGCTCGGCAGCTAGGATCCAGGGTAAGTTTCATTTTGTGCATCATCGTGCCTGTGGCGTGGTGCCCAGTGAGGGCTCCGACAATGGCACGAGTCTTGCTCCTGCTATTATTCAGTATGAACCTTGTGACACGAGTTGTCACATTGCTGATAAATTTTTTGGAGTGTTGTAGGCCTACAAGGCTAGACCACTCCAGCTTGTGTGCTTTATCAGCCCAATCCCTAATGGTCATTCTTATACTGCATGCCGGGACAGCAGGATGGCGCATTATTATTTAGGTGCGAATGAAATCACAATAGAAAAAATGTTTTATCGTACAGTGTACAATATTATCTCTAACGACTAATTCGTGAAAGAAGTTTTTATGATGAGATAATCTTACCATAACAATTTTAACACGTTCCCGGGCAGTGTACGAGACACAATAGAACTTTTATTGTTATCACTGCTATAGCCGGCCACTGTCCCGGAACGTGTTAACATTGAATTTAATTGTATGAAAACAAATTGTCTACGTGATTTTTATTCAAAAAAGCTTATTTTAAAAATCGTACTATAATTTTTGGCAAATACTATCCTTTTTATTTCCATAGAGTATAATTTGTCGATAGCTCGAATGCAACACTGATGTAGGGCTCGTGCTTACGATTTTGGGAAAAAGCTTTTTTTATTTTTTGGTGGTACGGAACCGTGCGTGCGCAAGTCCGACTCGCACTTGTTGTTTTAGAAATTGCAGAAATTCAGTTATTGTAGATATTATTGTAGATATGATATACCAAGCTAAAGCCTGACCAGAAAAACAAAAAACCTGCTTTGTTGGGGGTGCTACAATACATCTACTATACCTTTAATGTTTCACGTACAGAAATCAGTTCCAATAATTTTCTGCTACCTGGCGAGGTTTTTTATTGTTCTGATCAGGCTTCATTGGTTCGGAAAATAAAACTCATACCAAATAAGCAAATTACAGTGGCAATGGCAACTGAAAGAAAAACAGGATGTGGCATTTAAGATGCATGATCGACAGAACTACATAAATTGACATTTTCATCTGAAATTATGGGTCGAAGCGATAACAGAATAGCATCCGAGAATAGAAATGTTTGTACACACTCTGGAGCATGTTCATAGGCGGAAAATAGTGTAGTCATGTCATCTCACAATGGACAATCATTCCCACGGATGACTTTATAATGATTGTAAAAAAAAAACAATACCTAGTTCTGATATCAATGTTAGTACCTATGTGGTGTTGAAGACAATGCCTGATGCTTACGCTTGTATGGGCAGAAAGCAATTTGAGTAGGTAGGTACTTAGCAGACGTATCGCATAAAATCAAGGCCGCGAATCGCCAAAATTTAACGGCGGAAGCCTTGGTTCATCTTTAGGTACACCGTAGCCAAGGCTAAACATTCGATCAATTAGTGCGAGTCTACTTTCACTAAATACCTCGGTATTTATGTTATTTAATTCACGGAAAAGTAGTTGTTAAGAGTGTTTAGCAAAATCAAATGGATTTAGTGTCGCTGATTAAAAGCTATTAATAGGACAATGTTGTTTCGACAATAGTTCCGGACATTATAGTTACGGTTTTAGATACTTATTTATCTCGATTCTCAAGTAAGTGATTAGGTAACTGATTACTTTGTCTGTTATTCATTTGCGTTAGGTAGCTAATAGTTATAGATATGTAATTAAATCAGGTGCTTTGACATAATTTATTAATTATTATAATATCAAAATTGTATTCATAGAATCATGGAACATTCTCCATGCTATTGTATTTTGGCAAGGAAGGAGTGTACAAACAATAGCGAGTCGTACTAACGCAAATAGAGTCAGGGCAGGCTCAAGAATAGGTTATTACGTATACTTAACGTATCTAAGTATACTTTTTTTGTCATAGCCTATTTCATCCCACTGCTGGGCAAAGGTCTCCCCCTTTATCATCCATGTCTTGAACCAGCTCCATCCACCCTACGTCGAAGGTATGTAGGTCGTCCCTGTATGGAGGTCGCCATTTCGATTCGACCCCGGAAGAGATGGAGAGACGACCTGGATAACTTCTAACCACAGATCACAAAAACTAAAGGGAGATGTGAAAAGGGGGCGGGGCAAATTTCGCAGCAATATGCGCAAAAACGGAACACATTGCTCGTGACAGTAAGGATTCAATATATTATGAGGCTCAAAGCCAGTCGTGATATTATGTGTAAATAGTTTACAATGCTTGCGTAGTACTAAAGATTATTCGAACGTTGAGTTCTGATACCGCAATGGATAATGAGCACATTCAAGCTAGCAAAATACTTTCTATCGCGTGGTACTGGTGGTGATGCGACACTACGTTTCGTACTCAGTGCGTTGGTTGGCATCTCTCTAGATCTCTATGCTTCTAACTATTCTTATGCAAGAAAAAATCTTTCGCAAATTTGTTTATTCTGATTATTTAGCTAAAAAGTACCAACGTATCTCCAATCTCTGTTCTAGCTCATGCTTAAGGTAATAATGCGATTGAACGCAATACAGAAAATGTATATTGTATATCCAATACAATATTGATAAAATTTAATATCTAACAACAGAAGTAAGTATTCAGAGTAGTACCACAGATAATTTGTTTTTCATTCATATTAATTACCTATTTTGTTTTTATATATGATGTGACAATATGATGTTAAACAGTTGTTTTGTTATGGAACGTAACATAATAAACAATCAAACCAGTTATTGATACCGTCTGCGAAACAAATCGTTCACTCTTCACGCAAAACAAAACTACATTATACCAACATAACCTCACCCTATCCTTAGGGCCTGTTTCACCACTTCTTAGTAAGTTCTTCTTAGTAACGATCTGTCAGATAAGCTAACAAGAACTTACTAAGAAGTGGCGAAACAGGCTCTTAGTCCTGTGCCTTACTCCGTCCCTGAGGAGTGGTTATGCTCGTTCGGTTATTGAGTGATTGCGAGCCATGCCATGTTTGAAAGCAATGGTCGACAGCGTTGCTTCCGGCACGGACGACGAGTGTGACGCACGCGCGTCGCATCGTCCTGTATACGGCACTCGTACAGAAGCACCGGACAAATAGGGCTGGTATTCAAATTATACTTCTTAGCTAAGAAGTCAGTAAGAACTAGTTCTTACTATTAATCAAGTTCTCATACCGGAAGACATATAGACATACTGAATTAGGTAGCAATTTTTTTTTTTTTTAAATCTAGAACAAAGGTCTTATTCAATCGCTATCCAATCACCATGGTGATTTTTGCAGTTCTTAGCGATTCTGCTTCTTAATATTTAGATACTTAATTTAAGACAGTGGATATGATGAGCACAGAAACAAAATATAAGTAACTTAAAAATTGCCTAATAGTCATAACACATTTCCGATCTTGTAAACCATGTAATCGGAAACTTACTCAATAGCCCTACCTATACAAACCCTTTGGAATCCATTAACAATAAAAAAATCATAAAATTATTGTTGATACCTCAAGGGGAATAATAAATTCTGTTGATCATTACAAAGCTTCAACTAAGTAAAAGGTTATTACAACTAGGTACGTCAAGTATTATGCACATTACATTGATACTTTGGAACGGACTTGGCCGGACGCGACGGACGGAACGCGGGCGCACGCAGTAAAATATAAAATGTATGGAGCGGGCGCGGCAGCAGACGAACGGGACCAGGCGGGCAACGGACGGTTCTCTCTGTATTCTCTATCAATATAAAAAAATATATACGGTCGAATTGAGAAACCTCCTACTTTTTTGAAGTCGGTTAAAAATAGAGACTATTTCATATAGAAATTAAAAAAGGCCTATACCCAGCAGTCGGGTTTGCGGGGCTGATGATGATGATTTTATATTGTTGTCATGCGTCCGTCCGTGCAAATGCCGTTGTTATATGGATAAGACAGACCTTAACTTGACACTTGCGTGTGCCGAAATGATCACAGCCCTAGGCGTAATACAGTGGCCGGGCGACCACAATGCCGCGACTACAATACAAGGTAAAGGTTATTGTATCCAGAACATCGCTGTAATTCGCGTTGACCGATGTGGATTAAACCGGAACCGATGAATTCACTGATTGAAAACATGTACATAATGTGTCATTCATAGATGTTGAATACGCAATTGAAATATGCACGAGGTATTGGCTAAAGTTTTGCTCTGGTTTGTGTTTTTTGGCAGAACCATCATCATCGTCGTCCTGCCCTTATCTCATTATTTGGGGTACGCGAAATATACAGGGTGTAAGGGATAGCAAATACTGAAATTCAGACCATAAAACTGGACAACTTTCACTATGGAGCCCAACTCAGGAAATGCAAAAAAAAAATCTGCTGTACCTACCCGATTAAAATGTATGGGACAGCTGATTTTTTTCACGTTTCCTGAGGTAGGCTCTATAGTGAAAGTTGTTCAGTTTGATGGTATGAGTTCACCTTTTCAGTATTTGCTAGGCTGTCACTTACACCCTGTACAATCTACTCTGATTCATCGCCATGAGTCGTCATTTCATTGCTTCTTTTACACGATCAATAAATTTTTCTCTGCTTTTCTTCTCCTCATAAAGCCAAAATTTATTGACACCTTATATTGGCAGGGACGTAAAACCGTTGGAGACCCTTTAGGACCCAGGTTTGAACCCGTGATCTTTTCTAAAGTGAAAATTGCTCATTTAAATGGTCTATTCTAGACAGTGAATTAAGAGGATAGACTGGTACGGCTTTTTCCACACAAACGTATTCCCCTGTTTTCTCCCTGGATAATGAGACTAGAACAAAATAATTTTTACCATACATTCTATGTTACCTCTGCTATGTCCCTATGTTTTTTTTTCTTTGAATTAATTACTGTAAGAACTTGGGACTTTCGAAAATTACCAATTTTACCACCCGTTTCCAGACAAACAGTAAACTTATTTGACGAATATAAACAAGAAAAGCAAAACATACAGACATAGCCACAGTCTTCCTCATATCATTCTTGAAAGAATTATAAAAATCGGCTTAGTTTTGGAGGAGGAAACAGGGGAATACGAAATGCTGATTTCGTCGATTTTATGTCGATAAAATAGGTCCGAGCTACAGTTGTCTCTTTCGCACTCTTGTCGGCGGGGTGTAAGGGTGGGACGGATCGGACAAATACGTATACAGTCGGAAAAGTGACCTATTCTCTAAATTACCATTTCAGCCCGCCTATCCTCTTAACACCCCCTTAAAAGCCCATGCAGTGTTTCCAAGTACCTCGTGTAGATTTTAGAAAAAATAGCTGTGTGTAAAAATAGCACATTTGACCTTAAATGCTTCAATACATAAGCAATCAATGCAATACTAATCGCAACACGATATCCTAATCGAAGTCAGACATACAAAAAGATTTATATTACCAATTCGCAGATATAATTTCAGAATCAATCAAAACAATTATTTGTTCCAATGTAATCTTTATCACAATCTAATAAGGTGTTAATTGTTTAGACAGGTACTTAAATAGAAGACTCTACTAACCCTGAAGTTTCCTATTTTGTCTGCAAGCATGCCGGCGAGCGGCGGCATCACGATGGAAACCACCGGCGTCACCGCTGACATTATCGCCGTCTCCTCCACGTTGATGCCCAGCTCCCGCATGTGGATCGTCAGGTATGGATACAGCACAAATAATGCTGAAAAATTAACCTCAGGTGAAATATACAGGAAAAAGGTCGTCTAGTAACGTGTCCTACTACGATGTTTGACTGCAGTAGGGATAAGTAGAGAAGTGTAAAAAGGGCGTTCACAAAGAACCAGTGATGGTCGAAGTGGGACAGGTGCAAGCCTATCAAGGCCCTGAACCCCCCAAATAATATAATAATGTGTTGGCGATTAACTATATGCTTCCAGGCAGACTCGTACTCATGAGTTTTTCGGAATTTATGTACGCTTTGTGACACCACTAGGTTTTCAATGATGGAAAACATCGTGAGGATGCCTGCATGCTTCAATTTCGGGGCATATTTTGTACCCACCGTCTGTGTTATAATTATAAGTGGCGACGGGCTCAATCCCCGTCACACACTGGACAGAGTTTCGGTACTAGCTACTAGTGTAACGTGGAAGTTCAGAGTTTTCAGAATATCTCTGACTCCCTTCGGGGATTATATTATATAGAAATTATGCTATGCTACCTAAGGTAGTCCTTTGTATCAGAAATGCCATAATATTCAATCGACATACCTACATACACATAAATGCATAAACTCCATAATCTCTTACATACTATGAAAGTAGGTATTCAGTGTCAAAACTTACTGGAAGCATGGACGAAAAATAATATCTTCAACGGTATTAATTTCTTCTGTTTGAGATCGTCAGTGATCCGCTTGAAGAAGGACCGTATGAACTGCATGATGGCTTCTTTGTACTAAGTTTGTATCAAAAACTATAACTATGTATGTTCCGCACGAGGTCGAGGTCCCTACGTGGGAAAATTCTTTGTCACCCAACCTCCCTCATTAACGAGACCTCGTTGGTGTTCTAGAGGCATGGAAAATGCGTGGCTGGTGGTCTGCGCGCTCTGAAAACAAACATTTTAGTTTTAATATAATCTATACTAGCTAGATGACGTTGCACCGTTGCTCAGTCCATAGACTGAGCGATGGACCAGGACACTGGAGTGGAGACCCATTGAACGCACGCTGAGTAGAAGCCGCCCACCAGAAAGATGGGTCAATGACATTCGGGTCCCAACTGGATGTAGAGGGCGAGGGACAGAACGTCATGGAGAAATATGGAGGAGGTCTAAGTCCGATGACGGACTGATCGAGGGGTGTGATGGATGGATGGATGATGTAGCTATGACAAAAATTCATTACGCAGGAAATTTTAAATAATTGATAACAACTGCAAAATAAACTTTAACGCACGGCGTTGAACCTTATGTCCATTGTACAAGGCACTATGCACTTTTTTTGGTCTAAATGCTCAAGATCCGTGCCCAGGACCGGATTATAAAAAGAGGCAAAGAGCAACTTAGGCAACTGCCTATGGGCCTGTGAGAACAACAATTCAAAACTCAAAGATTTAGAGCCCTCCCCCCGCCCCCCCCCCCCCCCCCTCCTCCCGTAAAATTAAAAGAAATTACTTATTCAAAACAAGAGGCTATCACAATAATCGAAATATTTTGTTTCCTTTCTCGTGTTAACTGGAAAAAAAAATTGCTACGCCCATGAGCAAAGGGCCCCGAAACTTGCGTAGGGGCCTCTACATAGTTTAATCCAGCCCTGCCCGTGCCGCGACGTACCTATACCTAGGTACACATAAAGCGGGACCTAAATTTTCGAGAGAACTTCTGGAAAATTACTTCGCGACCGCTCGAGAACAATGAAGGGCATCCACACTCTCCTTCTCGCCCTTTATGGTATGTTCTCGGCGAGAATGTTGTTCAGGTTTAAGATGTTACGGGTACAGAGGGAGCTTCGAGCGGATATAAACAATGGGCAGATAACCTACACTTTATACTGCGTGTACCATGAGTATAGCCTACAGCCAGGGGTGGCCAACCGGTCGATCGCGATCGAGCGGTCGATCGCGACTATTAGTCCAGTCGATCGTGGCAAGGCAAAAATATATATAAGTAGGTAGACCAGACTGCGCAACGTAATTACCAACTACTGCAGCATCATCTTGTATCATTTTTCAATCTCACATGTGATAAGAGTGGTCAATAAAAAATACTACATGATTGTGTACTAAACTATGCTGTTTCATTTAAGATTTCAAGAAGTATGTAAGTGGTAGATCGTACAGGCTTTCGTTAGTAAACAGTAGATCTTATGTCTAATCAAGTTGCCCCCCCCCCCCCCCCAGCCTACACTGTGTAGTCGTACATTGCAGTTATTCCATTGTTTTATGTACTACCACGGATATCGTCCGCGTGTACTACACATATAAATACCTATACGTTTTCGACTGGTCATAAAAGGAAGCAAAAATACGCATTCAAATTATGCTACTGTATTTCCGAGTTTTTACCCTTGTCTGGGCACGATTACCGATCTGATAGATGCAAGGTAAATTACATAAACAATTATCTCTACTATGCTAATAATGCTAATAATACAAATTATGTAAGTACATTTTTTACAGAAAGATGCACAAAATGAAAACATGTGTTTATATAAAAGTTTTACAATGAGTAGTAGTTACAACAGAACTTAGCAGGCGTGCTAAGATTTTAACTATAATGTAACAATTTAGTTCAGCGAGTGTGATTTTTGAATCTCATACGTTGAACTCAGCAGTTGAAAATGTATGGAGATACGCATCTTTCTACTGCTGATTCGAATTTCTAAAATCATACTTCACAAGTGCGATTTTTGAAAGTCAAATCAGCATCAGCAGTAGAAAGATGCATATCTCCATAATAATATTGACATTTTCAACTGCTGAGCTCAGGGAATGAGTTTTAAAAATCGCACTACAGGAGTGCGATTTTTGAATCTCATACCTACATTGAACTCAACAGTTGAAAATGTATGGAGATACGCAACTTTCGACTGCTGATATGACTTTCAAAAATCATACCTCAGGAGTGCGATTTTAAAAAGTCAAATCAGCAGTAGAAAGATGCGTATCTCCATAGTAATTTTGACATTTTGTACTTCTGAGTTCAACGTATGACTTTCAAAAATCTCACTCCTGAAGCTTGCTTACTGGGCGATAGTTTCCAATGTAGAAATAATATTATTAGTTTCTCAGCATATTATAATTAATAAATAATAACACTTTCAAGTGCACCTTGTATAGAATAGAACCGTAATTAAAACAACGCATATATCTTACTGACTTTGTAACTATATAATTATTATATCTGTAGAGTTAGGCTGATGTTTACGCCACTGACAATAATATAGGTAATCACTTAGTTTGTTTACGCAGCCTGGCGGTTAAACCTCGGTTGCTTCATCAGATAGAATTGCTTTATAATATTTTACAGTTATGTCTAGCCAACTAGTTAGATTTAACAAGCAAAACTAAAATCACGACTTCGTCTTAGACCATATAACTATGGACGGCAGTAATTATAATTACTCTGTACTCAGGAGTGCGATTTTTGAATATCACACGTTCAAATCAGCAGTAGAAAGATGCATAATCTACATAGTAATTTTTAAATTTTCTACTGCTGATTACAACGTGTTATGTTCAAAAATCTCACTCCTGGACGAGTTACACCTGTACTTCTAATAACAAACTTTGCTAAACGTTGCATGCTACCTGTAGCAAAAGAATGGAATTACTACGTTTTAAGAGTCGGCACTGCTTAACTAGCTTCGAAATCCAAAATAGTATGATGCTAGGGTATTAAATCTTTGGAGCCCATACAATCTAGGTCATTTCATACAATTAGGATTTTGTTCTGAGTGTCGCGGCACTGACCTGCATGCAATAATAAAGAAAATAAAAAAAAATGAATGGAATAAAATCCAAAGTTTCGGACTTAGGATTTTATTCCATTAATTTAGATTCTAATTTTGATTCTTAAAAGTAGTCTCGTGGGAACTCCAATCGAGACTAATTTGATTTTATTGTTATGCAATCAGCATAGGCTGTCTCGTTTAGCGATAAGGTATACAATTGTATGTAAATGCACATGATCAATGGATCGTGTAGCTTGACACAGGGTAATGCTAACGCGAGACTGGTCCCTAATTATATGGTCTAAGGCCGAAGTCGATGTAACGAAACACATCTTACACATCTCAAGCACATGAACTTTTGATATTTAAAATGTACCTACCTTCTTAGTTACTGGTTAATATTAATCAATATTCTGTATAGTGTGCATTTTACTTGCATTTTACTGTTGGTTGCGACATGGTTAGGATTATATTTTTGACACTATTTTAACAGGGCCATTCCTAACCTACTACTTAGAAAAAGTATATGTCTAGAAAGAGCCTCATGCTTATCTCATCTAAACTATTATAAAACTGTAGCAGAAAGTTTGTCTGTACATTGAAGATATTAACAAAAAAAAAGTTACGATATGGTTTTTAGGTGTCCCTGATTCCATTTCACCAATTTTTGGAATTTTTTGTCTGTCTGTTTGTTTGTTTGTTTGGGTGTTCTTTTGTGTGTTTGTTTGTTTAAACGAGTATCACGCAGAAACTACTGAACCGATTTAGATGAAACTTTTATTGTTTGGTGATCTGACTTAAAATCTGGTATATAATTTGTGCGGACAAAGTCGCGGGTTAACGCTCGTACTGTATAAAACAGAAGGGGCCAACTTTCTTAGATTGGTGTGCGTGAGGCGCCATACAAATTATGTCTGTGTGCGTGTATATGGATAGGGTTTAGAGGCCAGTACTGGTTGCAATTTTTTTCTACGCTTTTGTTGCTTCGACTGTCAATCTTGACATATATCTTATCCAAGCCTGTATATTAATTTAATAATAAACATACCTACTAATTTGTCCTATGTTTTTCTTATATATCGACCATGAAGTAAAACGTGTCATTTCATTTAATACCTATACCTAGTTATCTTAAACAACGTTAAGAATATTTTGTGAATTAATCACGTTCATAGATAAATAATTACAGATAGGTAACCTACATCTACCAGTTTAATCTGTGTAGTTTTCTAGACTTTCAATAATATTATATTGTAGGCATAGATAAATGCACTCTGTTTATTCAGATGAGAAAATTTTACTAATAGATTTATAATCGTACTGTCGGACAAAAAAGTAATTTTTATTATTACATGTGGTTTGGGGGAAAATGATAGTTTTCCTTACACCCTGTATTTTGTTTTGTTTGAAAGATGTGTGTTGTAGAGTTTCTGGCCGCATCTTCCAAACAACGGAACACCTTCCGACGCGGTGGTAGATATAAAAAATGTACGTAAGAAAGCTATATAATACAGGATCCTTCTTAATAATACTGACACTTTTTTAGGGGATAATCAGACCATCAAACTGAACAACTTTCTCTATTGGACCAGGATTGCGATTTTTGAATCTCATAAGATTTTGAGTTTGAGTTGACGTCATCTAATCCAATCTAAACTATTATAAAACTATACAGAGTGGAAAGTTAAGATGGCACACAAAGAGCAGCTACCGGCATTATAGCTACTAGAAACGTTCTTAGGAGACTAACCCTAACTTTTGGAGTGTTTTACTTACTTCTGCATTCAAAGATTTTGAAAAAAAAATGTACAGTCATCGAGCAAAACTGCAATTTTCCCAAAAATAAAATTGTATCCCATTTGATTCTCTTACTGAAAAGGAACATTTAAGTCTCTATGGGGTCAACTGAGGTCGAGGTTTAAGAACTCTCAGAAAACGCAAAATTAAATTCCTATACAATTAGTAGGGAAATGACAATATTATCAAGTGATGATTTTTTAAGCTCATTTCAAATTTTCAGGGGTTGTTCAGACCAAACTTGAAATCGCAAAAAAATCTGCTGTTCCAAAGTAAATTGCAAGGACTAGGTACAAGACTCATTTTTTTTCGCGATGTCAGGTTCGCTCCCATAGTAAAATTTGTTCAGTTTGATAGTCTGAACCACCCCTGAAAATTTGAACGGATTACAAAATCATCACTATAGGTGATTTGGTTATTTCCCCACTAAAATGTATGGGAATTTAATTTTGCGTTTTCTAAGAGTTCTAATACCTCGACCTCGGTGACCCCATAGAGACTTGTGTTCCTTGTCAGTAAGAGAATCAAATGGGATGAAAAAAAAGTTTTGTGAAAAATACAGTTTTTCTCGATGACTACATTTTTTTCAAAATCGATGAATGCAGAAGTAAAACATTCCAAAAGATAGGGTTAGTCTCCTAAGAACGTTTTCTTGTAGCTATAATGCTTCTGGTAGCTGCCCTTTGTGTCCCATCTTTACTTTCCACCCTGTATAACAGAAGAAGTGTGTCCCTACATTGAAGATATTTAACAAGAAAAAAAAGACTACGATAATGGTTTTTAAGTGTCCCTGACCATTTTTAAATTTTTTGTCTATCTGTTTGTTCGAGCATCACGCTGGGTATCTATAGGTTCTAAAACTATGACAAACATTCGCGTCAACAGTGAGAGTAATAGGAAATTTTTTAGACGAGTATCGCGCCCCTGGAATGGGTCATAGTAGGAGGCTTGTTTAGTTTCATCAACACTTTTCAAATATCTGGCCTCAGTAACGAAATAGGAATTGCCCTCTTTTTTCTTACATTCACGAAAAATATCAATGACACCTACGCGAAGATAGAATAATAATTATCACGACCCACTAGTCACGAGCTGGAGTGCGATTTTTGAAACTCATTCGCTGAGCTCAGCAGTTGAAACATTTCTAAAGATGTCGGTGCTATAGATAGAAGAGAACAAATAATTATTTCTAAGTGACTGTCAAGTTTGAGTCTTATGCGGTATCCAAAGTCAACTTAGTGGCATATTAATGTCTGCTTGGTGAAATTAAACAAACCATAGTTTAATTTTAACCAGCTGATACTGAAAACTCCATAAATTAAAAATACCCACTGTTTGTGAACACTATGTGAAAGCTTCTAGGTACGTTTAAAAAAATATATATACAGGGTGTCCCAGAAATGGTGAATCAAACTGCTAAGGGAGGCAGCTTGACTAATGTCCTATCCATAAAAAATAAAAATAAAACGCACATGACCATAAAAAAAAATATCCAAAAAAACGGGAAAATCATCAAACTGCCAATAATAATTGTTAGAGGTTGCTTCGACTGATTGTTAACATTTTACAAAAAAAAATGTCTGCACTTCGAGCACAGACCACTTAGTTTAATTGTTTTTTCTGAACCGAAATCTTTTTTTTTTTAATCTTTTTTTTTTTATGGTCATGTGCGTTTTATTTTTTTTTATATTTTTTATGGATAGGACATTAGTCAAGCTCCCATAGCAGTTTGATTCACCATTTCTGGGACACCCTGTATATGTATAAATATTACATTCCTCCTGGCGCAGTGGGGTAAAAATTGGAATGTTTAAAGGCTGAACTAGGCTGATTTATTTGGAAAGAAACTTACGTAGGCTTCAAATAACATCTACGTTCCATATAAAGATATACAGGGTGTAACATTTCAGGGGCACTGAACCAAAAGGAAATGATTTCTCTCAACTTGATTAATAAGGGCATACAACACTTCAAACACACCAAAGGAATATCTACATAATTACAATATACTTAAAAGTATACAGACAGGTTGACAAAACGCACATATAAATCGTATCTAAAACAATTAAAAATCTTACTCACCGTACTTGTTAATTGGAAAACCTTATCACAAAA
This sequence comes from Agonopterix arenella, assembly GCA_927399405.1. Classification (NCBI taxonomy): domain Eukaryota; kingdom Metazoa; phylum Arthropoda; class Insecta; order Lepidoptera; family Depressariidae; genus Agonopterix; species Agonopterix arenella. The sequence continues at coordinate 13,597,580 of OV656691.1, read as the reverse complement.
CGTCAAAACTTCACTGAAAAGAAAATCTTATCGGCCAGTCCTCATAAAAAAACTATAGTCGGTTCGATAGTTAGGTCTTTCTATTTTTCAACAACTATGTCCCAGAAATTGTTTATCTTACACACTTTTGCGGATTTAAAATGTGCAGAGGTATCAGAGACGATCGCGCATCTGCGTTTAGAAGCGCATGCGCGGCCGCGAGTAGGAAAGTTTTGCGCGACACTGGCATGGCGCTACCCTGTGCATGCCTGTGCGGCGCCCGTCCCCTCTCGTACGCCAAACACCATTCATACAACACTCGAGCTACGTATCCAAGTATCAACATTGACGTACCTCGGCACAGTGAAAGGTACGAAGGCCCACGGTTTTCTATACGAGCTATGTCGAGCGTCGACCTCAGACTTGCCTACCTCAATTTCTTTTGCTTGACTTTATAAAATTTATGTAGTTTACATTAAAACAATAACGTTTTAATAATAGTTTACATAAAAAAATATATTAGAGCATCGGTTGCGCATTGTGGAGAGGTATGAAGAAGAAAAACATCATGAGTCAACCTGCATACGCTGAAGAAGAAATTCCGATGCGTATTTGAAGTCTACAAATAAGCATTGGGCACGCGTGGTGGACTAATGCCATATCCCGAGGGTAGGCCTATTGCCCTGCAGTAGGACGTTTTTAGGCTGATGATCTGGGTAATTTTCTCTGAAGGTGATCAAATTACACTACAGGGTGAAATTGATATCATTAGCATCCTTTTAAACTAAGAGTCTACCCATCAAACTGAACAACTTTTACTATGGCAGCAAACCGATCGAACAAAATAAAAATTTGCTGTTGGCATTTGAGTCGAGTAGGCATTGCAGTTTAGTATGGAACAGCTGATTTTTTTGCTCCGATCGCTTTGCTCCCATAGTAAAAGTTGTTCAGTTTAAAAGGATGCTAATGATATCAATTTCACCCTGTATATCGCCTATGATCATTGATCACCCCGGTGACTGAAGTAGAAATAAAAACCGGTCAAGTGCGAGTCAGGCTACACGCGCACCGAGGGTTCCGTACCACACCACCAATATGTTGCATATTTACATAGAAAAAAGTTTTGTTTTCTCCGGGACCTTTAATACGAGACCGACTCACACTTAGCCGATTTTCATTATTTGTTGTTATACTATAGAGTTTGCTCTATAATCACACTAAGTTTGACCCTTGCATGTATTACCGTTTTTACGATAGAGCGAGAAGAAAAAACGTTGATTATAACTAGTTTCTTGTATGAGGACCCACCCGCCTTAATTTTTAACTTTTCGAAATTTTTATAATTTTTGAATAAATCGCCAGTAATAGCGCATATTCTGTGAAGATTTCAACTGTCTATCTATTACGGTTCAAAAGTCTGTAACTTTTGAAATAGGTAGGACGGACGGACAACGTAGGCTTAGTAATAGGGTCCCGTTTTCACCATTTGGGTACGGAACCCTAAAAAACGACTTCTTCATTCCAACTTAAAATATACAGGGTATTTCTTAATATGCCGACGGTTTTTTCAGGGGTTGATCAGACCATCAAACTGAACAACTTTCTCTATTGGACCAACATCGAAATGGCGAAAACAAAATCAGCTGTCCCATACAAAATAATATTTGCTGATATTTTTTTCCCGATTTCGATGTTGGTCCCATAGAGAAAGTTGTTCAGTTTGATGGTCTGATCATCCCCTGAAAAAACCGTCAGCATATTAAGAAAGACCCTATTCAGATAACGCTCACAGACACATACATTGTAATGATCCCAAACGTAAGCTACTATAGGTTTTTTATTAAATAAACCATGCGACTCATCTATGGCCGAACCGGGATTCAAACCTATAGGATCTCTGGTTTGGCAGTCCGACTTGGTAACCATTCCAACAACCGGGTCGTCGAAATGGCTAGCTACTTATGTATTCTGCTGCACTTACCTTTTTCCTGCAAGATAATGTCACCCGTATGTAGAGGTACACAGATGGGTAAGTACATAGGCACTTAGATATAATAATCCAAATCATTGTCGTCGCCGTCGCCGTTGTCGGCGGCATGGCGACACTTCCTTCACGCTCCCCAATCGCCTCGAATTAACTCAGAATAATGTACCGCTCCGTCTACATCTTGTCATCTACAAGTAACAAAAGCAGAGCAACGCCACAAACCATTTGAACCAAACCAAATTATTAGCCGTCATTTTATGGTTTGAGCCGGGACTAATTAGTAATTGATATTTTTTTTCCGTACTGTATTTAAGAGCAAATTTGAGCTTAGAAATGTACCAAAATAAAAAAAAATCCCGTCAGCAACAGTTCCAAATTTTAAAATTGAGGTTTTATCTCGTTATAAAAAAAGTATTAGTAATTTTTTTTTGCAGATGTTTAAGGCACCATTATACCATTATACATACTTCAAACATGGTGTAAATATTTATGTCTACTTAGAAGGTTTTGAAAAATAAATTCGTATTTTCTAATAAAAACCTCGTTTTTTAAATTTCAATGCCTATTTTATTGCTCAAAAATCATTTATATTGGTAAATCTAATTCAAATGAGTGCATTGGTATTAATATTAATAATTTAAAAGCCTTCTGGAACTCGCAATTTTGATTTTTATGTTGCGTAGAGAATTTTTTTTTTAATATGTTTTCAGATAGTATTTTTGTCACTAAATAGTGCCGGTTACAGTTTAAAAGTCCAATTAATAATTACTACCTACCTCACCTAACAAAACTCCGTAAAATGACTGGGCTATTATAGCCACTCAACAAAAACAAGTTTTATTTTCTTTTACGTACGTGGATTGTTGTTCCATAGAAAACGCAATTGCTACTGGAACCAAATATGGAGCAGATTTTTTTCGGGTTTTTGATTTTCTCATAGTTAAGTTGTTCAGTTTGATGGTTTGAAGCATCCCCTTTTATAAACATGCATTTAATAGATAGGTAGATAAAAAGAAATAAGTATGATATTAAAATAATTAAGTAGGCATTTATTAAACATAGATACAATAGCAAAAAATCTCTTATAATAAAATCCACGAAACAACGGTATATTTAAAAACTATAATATTTTAGAGTCAGTCTTTGTTTGGTTTTTTGCATAATAATAATAAGTCTATCTAGAATGTTCTCTCTCTTAAAATGCTTAGATTCAGAGGCATTTTCTAAGTCTTAGATAGGTACCTATCACACAAGCTAATTTTGAGCGTACTCGATGTCGCAACTTTGCCGCAACGATGCCGCATCGAAACTTTGCAACTTGAATTGCTGCGATTTTTACTGAGCGTTATCGCCGCGACACTGATTGATCTCAGAATCAATCGCGGCGATATCGTTCTGTAAACGCCTACGATCAACAATCGCTTGTGTGATGTGGCCCTTAGTTTGCACTCCCAAATGTCAAAATCCATACATTTACGACTCTACTAAGACTAAGCTATTGCTCAAAAAATATCTGCCTAAGAGTTTCGCGTAGAAATGTCCAAGATACTTTTATTTATTATGTAAACAGTTGGAAAGTTTCCATCTATTGAAATTTATAAGTAAACCAAAAATAATTACTGTTTACTAAAAACTATTTGAACCTTCGGTATGGGAGCACCTTTAAACATAGGTAGGTACTATACCACTCGTATTGTATTATTAATTTATTACTTAGTCATAATTTATTAATAAAATATTATAAGTGCATTGTGATTCTATAAAAGTATGTTTCTGCAACAAACAAGCAAGTGTTAAATGATATTTCAGGTGCAACAATATAACAATAAGTAACTGAGCTTCAATAAAAAATATCAATATTGAGTATTTTATTATCACAATTAAAATTTATAAAAATAGAACTCATTGCAAGAATTAAACCACTCAGTCAATCACACGGTGAGTAATCAAAACTAATTAAACAGAGTTCATTCAAAGATCTAAAATCTTGAAAAAATATTCAACTTCTAGCAAACCATCTTCAGCTAAATCACTGCAGTGGACTGCATTTTGAAGTTTTGTGTTTCCCAATTTTGCTCGTAACGTGTTTGGGCGCAATAATCTAGCTATTTCCTGCAACAACAGAAAATACTTCAATCAATGATAATCAGCCTATACCTGATGATTTTTATACCGTTTCGAAATTTTAAATTAAAGCTATCAAACTGAACAACTTTTAAGGCCAGGCCACACAGAGTCGGTTTGGCGGGAAAGCGGGCCGGAGGCGGACCTGCGGGAAGCGAATATCTCCGGACCCGCGCGTATTTCTGTGTGGACAAAATACAAACTAGAACATTACCACCACACCACTCTATACACAACAAAACACACAGAAAACCGAGCGGGTCCGGAGATATTCGCTTCCCGCAGGTCCGTCTCCAGCCCATTTTCCCGCAAAACCGTCTCTTTGTGGCCTGGCCTTCACTATGGGAGTAAACGTGAAGTCGCAAAAAAAAAACTGCTGGTACATACTAAACTGCAACCACTCGACTCAAATGTATGAGAAAGATGTTTTTAATTTTTTTTAAGGTATCAGGTTTGCTTCCGCAGTAAAATTTGTTCAGTTTGATGGTCTGAACCACCCATGCTAGAAACGGTATTTTCGCCCAGTGCTTATACCTCACACTGCACGGGACAGGCCTACCCTCAGGGAGGGTGTAAGGGCGTTAGTCCAATGCGGATTGGTAGACTTCCCTTACGAATCAGAATTTCTTCTTCAGCGTATGCAGGTTTCCTCACGATGTTTCCCTTCACCGTTTAAGAGCAGTCGGTATTAGTTACATACATAAGTTAGAAAAATTTTTTGGTACATGGCATTGGCATGTCGTCCGTGCGGATTTAAAACTAGACCCTCATGATCGGATAATCGGATGGATATTTAGTATTTACCTAAACTTCACTTTTTTCGCGACGAAAACATAATATGGATATATCTGTATAAACTTAATTTAAATTATCCGGCACCGATTTTTCATACTGGTGCTCGTAGGTAGTCACACCACTATGATATTACTTCGACAACATAAACAACTCAGTCAACATTAACAACTCTGACCACATGAACAACTCGGATAACTTGAACAACTAATTTTACTTGGTCAAGTTGTCCATATTGCCCAATTAAGTACTTTCGACAACAAAACAGCTCGGACAACATGAACAACTTGGTCAAATCAAACAACTCCGACAACATTGTAAAAGTTGACCCAAATCGGCAGAGTTGTTCATGTTGTATGAGTTGTTCGTGTTGTCCGAGATGTTCAAATGTCCAAGTTCTACGATATTTTGTATGTCGATAAATCTTTTAGCAATCACGGGACTTTGGAACAATCCTGGGATTGTTTCATAAAATAAATGAATTAGGTCGTGTCCACATTATTCTTGAGAAAAATTAAGTTTAGGTAAATATGCATCCGAATATCCGATCTCTACTCATGATTGAGTGTCCATATACCTCTCCGGAACGCGCCTCCGACGCTCTCGCAATGAATATTTTTTTTTTTTTGTATCGGGCATAGGCCCACCACACATTCCCACCGCTGTAACTCCTGTAAGCCAGGATCAACAGCGGCGACCATTCACAACACTGGACAATGAAGTCCAGCGAGCCCGGGGGATGACTCTAATCTGTCTTGGAACCCGCAATGAATTAATCAAAGAAGATAGGAGGAGTAGGAAAACGAAATATCCGACTTCCCTCCATTGCAAACGGGAGACAGCAATAAGAAGGAAAAAAACATGGCTATTAGAGAGCCAATTCAAGAGATCATTTATGGCAGTGTTGAAGACACGACCGCAAAAGCACCAAAAATACAAAATAAAACAATAGGAACCTAACATTGTACTGAAACTATGACCTATTTTGCTTCCAGTAATAAGTATGGCAAAAACATCTGAACGCACGGAAGTTATCCCTAGTCGCAACAAGATCCATGTAGTAAAGGACACCAGAAAACGATTTTATTGAGTCAAGCATGGTCTGGCGCTCGGCGTACCAGAGCTCACACTCCCAAAGAATATGATGAGCGGTCTGTTCGAACTCGTTACTGTCAACAGAACATTCACATAAAGGTGACGCACGTGGCAAAAACATCTGAACGCACGGAAGTTATCCCTAGTCGCAACAAGATCCATGTAGTAAGGGACACCAGAAAACGATTTTATTGAGTCAAGCATGGTCTGGCGCTCGGCGTACCAGAGCTCACACTCCCAAAGAATATGATGAGCGGTCTGTTCGAACTCGTTACTGTCAACAGAACATTCACATAAAGGTGACGCAACCAATTTAAAATAAAATAGCTTTCCCTTAAAGTTACCATGTCCAGTAAGAAATTGGGCTACGCAGTGATCTACCTCTAGCCACGCTTTGTCTAGACGATCGCGAACAGATGGAAAAAATTGGTATAGATGTCGACCCTTTGTAGACCCTTGCCACCGTTGTTCCCAGTCTAATAAAAGTTCATCAAAGATGTTGCAATCAAAGTTAAATAATGCAATGAATATCACTTAAGAGTTAAGAGGAAAGGCGGGTTCCGTTTGGTCCTTTAGTCCATACAAATGTATTCCCCTGTTTCTTCCCTGGATAATGACACTAGAGTAAATATTTTTTTACCATACAATCTATGTTACCTCTACGGCAGAGGCAGAGGCTCTGCCATGTCCGTTTTTTTCTACATAAATTAATTTACTATAAGTACTTACCGCTGTATTTAGACATCCAGCAAGCAAATTTAACGAATATAAACGACGAGCGTTAACCCGCGACTTTGTCCGCACAAATTATATACCAGATTTTAAGTCAGGCAATAAGCAATTAAACAAAAAAAGTTTCATCAAAATCGGTTCCAAACAAACAGACAGACAAAAAATCCAAAAATTGTTGATATGGAATCAGGGATACCTAAAAACCATATCGTAACTATTTTTTTTGTAAATATCTTCAATGTACAGACAAACTTCCTGTTACAGTTTTATAATAGTTTAGATTAAAGAAAAACATAGAGACATAGCTATAGTCTTTCTCATATTTAGAAAGAATTATTAAAATCGGTTAAGTTTTTGTGAAGAAAACAGGGGAATACGAAATCGTGATTTCTTCAATTTTATGTAGGTAGGTAAAATTAGTCCGAGCTGCAGTTTTCACTTTCGCACTGGTAGCTCGGTTGCTTGGGAACAGCGCGACAGGAATAGATCTGTTAAACACCTATGCTTAAAATTTCTTGCAGACCGCCATTCCTCTTAACAATATTATTTTGTCTCCAATAATGTTGTCATTCAACTGATTGTACTTACAGGGTCTGATGGACCGACAAGCTTCCTGAACTCTACAGCGGTATTTAAGGTCTTATCTTTGGCCACAATCTCCATAGCAACACACGAACCACTGGCCAGCTCTTCCACCATGCCCTGTTAAATTAAACAAAAAAAGAAGCTCACATTGCTGTCAGTTTACCTGCGGCCTTAGGTCCGCCACATACATACGGAATAAACCTGATTCGGAATTAGATTCCGGGTGGAGTGTTGCCGCTTTCAGAGACTTTTTACTAGATCTAGTGATTTTTTTGACGTCTTAGATGGCATTTTTTGAAGATTTGCAGTCATATCACACAAGTGATTTTTGAGCGTAGGCGTTGACGGAACGATACCGTATCGTGACGGTGCTGTTGCGACGTCGTTGCGGTATAGTTGCGAAATCGCCTACGCTCAAAAATCGCTTGTGTGATAATGGTTTATGCCATTTTGTATGCAGATTAGGTCTAATGTTAAAACTATCGATAGTCTTTTGATATAGTTGCATAATATTGAAATACAATTTACAAATCATCGTAACGTCATGACCTCATCACATGATAGAAATTGTTTGTTTCGTTTTAATAAATTCATAAAAATATAATTGTCATTTTTTTGGCGTTTCATACATTTTTATCTTGGGCATTTTTTAAACAGCACTCTAGTATTTTTTGTAACCATAGTTGACAACACTGAATCCTGAATCAGGATTCCGGATCGCAATTCCGTCTGTGTGTGGCGGACATTAGTATGGCAGCGTGGTGCTATCGCGCCTTAGCTCTCTTTCCTTTGATTACATTAAAATAGCATTAAAAGTAATGCCGTGTGGTTTATGGAAACGTATCATTAACCTTTACACATACTCTACCCATCAAACTGAACAACTTTTACTATGGGAGCAAACCTGTCAGTGCAAAAAAAAAAAGCTGTTCCATACTAAACTGCAGCAGCGCCTACTCGGCTCAAATGTATGAGGCACCAAATATTTATTTGTCCTTTCAACTTTACTCCCATAGTAAAAGTTGTTCAGTTTGATCGGTAGAGTAGAGTATGAATACTTTTCCTTACACCCTCTATAGCAGTTGCTGTAGTCAAAATCTACAAATGAGCATTATCATATTAATGCAATACTCACCTTATACTCTGGAACTATTCCCTTGTAAACCTCATAGAATTCAGCAGCATTAACATTTTCAACAATAAACATATTGAGTGCAGTTATATCGAAGCCACCGTCATCTATAAGTTCCATTGCCTTGCCCAGCTTGCCTTCACGGACGGCGTGGGGCTTCACGAGACATAGTGTGCAGTTAGACAATGTAGCCGTCTGTCGAAGACGCATTGCGCGTAGCGGCGGCGGGGGGAAAAAGTATTCTATATCCTGCAAATTAAAATAAATATCTTGGACGTTGTCATACAAATTATCTAGTCACATTTAAAGTTAAGTAGGTTACTGCGACCAAATCAGCCAAAATATGTCAAGGGACTTCCCCCGACATAAACTATGGCGCGCGCACACGTATCCAACGCTGTGAAGTGTCCAAAAGTGATTTGATTTTAGAAGAACTTTTAGATTTTTGATAATTTTATAATATTGTTTGTTACATATTCCAAATACACACGGCGAAACATCTAGCTACGCAAAACAAACATAAGTTGGCCGTGCGACGTTATACATTATTCTACCTATGCGCGGCCAGCTTATTTTAGTTTTGAGTAGCTTGATGGTGTCGCCGCGTGAACATGTGGATAAAAAAAATATAATGTGTTTTCTTTAATTAATAACTGAATTCCAAATTCAAAAAAGATCAGAATGAAAAAAAAAAAAAAATCCGATTTAAATCAAATAAATCCGTTTTTTTTATTTTTTTTTTAAATCATGATTTTTATCAACCCTGGTAGGTACCAGAATTAAGCTGGGACTTGTATTACGATGACTAGACAATGATATAGAATACAATATACAGGGTCCTTAATATGCTGACACTTTTTAGGGGATGATTAGAGATTAGAGAGGAAACCATCAAACTGAACAACTTCATCATAGGAGGCATGGGAACAAACCGATCAGAGCACGAAAAAAAAATCTGGCTCATATATTTGGCTCAAGTAAAAGTAAAATAAACAAATAAAAAAAAACTACCGGGCCGTCAATTGAAAACTTTGATATTTCCTAAATCCCCTCACTGGATAGTTTAGGCACACCCTGGACACTGCCTACGAAAAACAGAAATTAACAAGATGACGTCAGCACATGCGAAACGCAGTCTAGGGCTGCAATAACTTTAGCTGCGTGCGGTACATTGACTTTTGCGCATAGACGAAAATTTTTCGCTTACGCTGATAGACTGAACCACAACGTAACCACGTATGAGACAGCGATAGTCATAAAATCCTATACAATGAATATGAAGCTAGATGACTTCGGAGTCAGACAAATTTTCGTCTATGCGCAGAAGTCAATGTACCACACGCAGCTAAAGTTATTGCAGCCCTAGACTGCGTTTCGCATGTGCTGACGTCATCTTGTCAATTTCTGTTTTTTGTAGGCAGTAACTTCAATGTATAGGGTGTAACAACACACCATAGTAATAATTAAGGGAGTGCTTCAGACCAGCATACTGAACACGTTTCACTACGGAGCCAAGTATGAGAAAAAATAAAAAACATCAGCTGTCCCATACCTACATTTGAGATGAGCCGATACTGCAGTTTTGTATGAAACAGCTGATTTTTATTTCGCGTTTTCTGTTACAGTTTTATAATAGTAGAGAAGATATTGCGATTTTTTATAAACCACATACTTTCAAGAATCTCAGTTATCATACCTCTGAAGATGATGATGTGTGTGCACAGTTCCTTACACGATCTGTGCCATACAATGCTCTGATTGTTCCAGGAGCTGCCTTTAGTGGATTTTTATCTCCTAGAATTTTAGAGCAAACTGCGATAGCGTCTTGTCCAGCCAATTCTAAGCCATACACTAGCTGACCAGTCAAATGTTCCACCAGAAACCTACAAAAAATACAAACAAACAATCAACCAAATCCACATCAACCCACTGCTGCACAGCTAGCATCAAAGAGTAATATAAGTATATTAGAAAAGAGAACCCACTCGTGGCAACATTATGCATCCACCTTATGTCAAATTGAAGGCTAGCTAGCGCCATCTATGTTTCACCGACAATAATTCAACCTATACTATACATACCTACTTATATCTACTCATACTGATGGATATTATTGCTTTGAATGCTAGTTTTCGTTCAATCCCGCACCGATCGAGTGAAATTCCAGTATCCTTACTATTCCTGTAATCTAAACATTGGTAAGAGAACAACAGAAACTCTAGAACATCACTTAATCGGCACGAAATTGAACGAAAACTACAAACAACCCGCACATTACGCAAGATAGGTAGCCATTTTGTGAATTTGTCAATTTGACATTGACATAGACAATACCATCTTTTTTTTCATAGTTCTGCGAAATATTTAATAGATGGCAGCACATTCTATGCAAACTGAATCGGGAAAAGTCACCAAAAGGCGACTGTCCTCCGCCTGGCTAGCATGCCACCCACGACAAAGCGTTTAAACGAGAAAAACGTCATGCGCGCTTATTCTGGCATACGTAAAAATAATAAAGATGGAGGCACATCTCGATTTTTATCGTTTTCTTTCGGGGGTGGCATGCGAGGCCTACTGGGCATAGGCCTTTTTTTTACTACGCGACAACGAAAAAAAAAAGAGTAATGAGTTTTCGGGAACTTCGGTATGTAATAGTATAAATCCTTTGGTTTTTCTTTTTAGTATAAGTATGTTCTCTTTAGGAGAAGGTTAGAGGAGGCCTTTGCCGATTGGCAAATAGACTTGCGAAGCAATGCACAAATATAAGAATAAAGTAGAGACAGGTGTCTGAATAAAGGTTTATAGTGCACTGCCTTACGGTTGAAAAAAGCTGAAAAAGTTCACTTCCGGATACCAGCACCAAATTTTAGTATGTTGTTATGTATGTTCTCCAGACCCCAAAACTGCCGGGAGACAGTCTTTGAGGTGTCAGGTTCTTCAGTTATGACGTTAATTTTGTGTATGGGACTAGAACGATTTTTTTATTACTTTTAAAATTTATATTCAATGAAAAAATTTATAAAAAATTGTAAACATAAACATTTATCAAATTGCTTTATTGACGTTTGATATGAGGATATTATAAGTCGTTTAACATATGTTTTACAGAAATTTATTCAGCTGTTTCCTACCTGGAGAAGCCCAAACTTTGTATGACTTTGAAAATAATTTTTTGGTTTTTTTTAAAACAATTGGCTGAAACGTAATAGTAGAGTATATTTTTAGAACCGGCTCATGGAGCCCTTTCATTTGATACCCCACACGATAGGTTTCGAAACAATTTTTTTTTAATCCCATAAACAAATTTTATGACCTCATAACTGGAGACCCTGACACCTTAGAGACTGTCTCCCGGTAGTTTTGGGGTCAAGAGAACATACCTAACAACATACAAAAATTTGGTGCTGGTATCTGGAAGCAAACTTTATTTCCATTAAGGCAGTGCACTATTATATTACACAGGGCTGACACTTTTTTAAGGGGATCATCAGACCGTCAAACTGAATAACTTTCTCTATGGCACCAACATCGAAATCGCGAAAAAGAAATCAGCTGTTCCATATCTTTTGCTCCGATCAATTTGCTCCCATAGTAAAAGTTGTTCAGTTTGATGAGTATGTGGATTAAAGGTTAATGATACTTTTCCTTACACCCTGTATAAAACACATAATTGTATAGAACTCAGATTACGTCACTTGAGGAGGCTCTATCCTCGCACCTCTTTCATCATTTTAGTGAAGACATGACTTAATAAAACCGGTCAAGTGCGAGTAGGACTACTCTCACACCGAGGGTCCTTTCCACACCACCACACAAAATATTACCTTACGAAAAAAATTGGTTTTCTTCGGGACCTTTAACATGAGACCGACTCACGCTTGGCCGGTTTTTATTATTTGTTGTTATACTGTAGTTTGTTCTAATCACACCAAGTTTGAGGCTTGTATGTATTACCGTTTTTACGATAGAGCAAGAAGAAAAAACATTGATAAAAATTAGTTTCTATAAGGAGTGTAAGGAGTGAGGACCCCCCCCCCCCTAATTTTTAACTATTTGACATTTTTATTTGTTAGCAAAACTGCTATAATGACGCACATTCTGTGTAAATTTCTACTGTCTAGCTATAAACGTTTAAAAGTTATAGGCCTAATAGCCCAGTCATTTTACGGAGTTTTGTTAGGCGGGGTAGGGAGTAATTACTAATTGGACTTTTAAACTGTAACCGGAACCATTAAGTGACAAAAGGACTACCTTAAAGCATATTTAAAAAAAAATTGCTACGCAACATAGAAATCAAAATTATGTGTCTCAGAAGGATTTTAAATGATTACTATTAATACCAATGATTCATTTGACTTAGATTTAACAATATCAATTATTTTTGAGCAATAAAATAATCAAAGATGTTTAAAAAATGAGGTATTTATTAGAAAATACGAATAATAAAAAATATTCACACCATGTTTGTAGTATGTATAATGGTAAAGCATTAAATATGTGCAAAAAAAATTTACCATCAGGTTTTTTAGAACGAGATAATAGCAAAATTTTAAAATTGGAACTGTTGCTGACGTGATTTTTTTTAATTTTGGTACATTTCTAGGTTCAAATTGGCTCTTCAAAATTAAATCGAAAAAAAATGTCAATTAATAATTAGTCCCGGCTCAAACCGTAAAATGACTGGGCTATAAATATGTAGAACAGACAGACAGAGCGACGGACGGACAGACAGACAGACGGACGGACGGACGAACAGACAGATGGACAACAGCTTAGTAAATAGGGCTGCGACCCTATTTATATAACACAAGCGTTAACCAGCGACTTCGTCCGCACAAATTATATACCAGATTTTAAGTCAGATCATAAGCTATCAAACAAAAAAAGTGTCATCAAAATCAATTCAGTAGTTTTTGCGTGATACTCGTTCAAACAAACAAACAAACACCCAAACAAACACACAAACAAACAGACAGACAAAAAAATCCAAAAATTGGTGAAATGGAATCAGGGACACCTAAAAACCATATCGTAACTTTTTTTTTGTTAATATCTTCAATGTACAGACAAACTTCCTGTTACAGTTTTATAATAGTATAGATAACAAAATACTAACGGGAATGTAGGGTCATTAGACATTGCTTTGTACAATGCGTTAACATCATCGGACACGAGTCTAGCTTTCTTCATCCTTGTTATGCGAAGGCCATGGTCATTTAAATGTGTTATAATTTTACCAGCAATATTTGTAGGCATTGGCTTGATCATGATGAATAATCTGAAAATGTTAAACATTTTTTTTTTTTTTAATTCTTTTGTTTTTTTTTGGAGCTTTTAACCCTGAGGTTACGTCAGCCCCATCGTGCCTTAACCCTTAAGACTCTACAAAATGAAACAATTTTACAATGAAATAAAAACCTAACACTACCTAACGAATATACAAACATTCCATTTTATAAAATAACATTTCATAAAAAAGGATATCATATTTAGGGTCAGGACACATTAACCGATGGCGACGTGCCCATACAAAAAACCAAGAATAATTAATACAGGAACACGTTTAATGCGGACTGCTGTTGTAGGACACCAAAGCTCGTAAAGGTGACTAAACAAGCTGAGGTTACGTCAGCCCAAGTTTTTCATTAGGTGCCAAAAATGATGTGGATTTTGTTTATAGAGTTATTCTTCTATAGTTATTCTTATTTGTAGGCCATCAGTCAATGTTTCTCGAGTATTAGGCAAAGAACATTTTAAGGGGGGTTAGAAATGCAAAGTAGCGCTTTTGCTTCGGAGACGGCCACTTGTCATCTCGCTCACGCTGCTACAATTACTCATGCCCTCTCGCTCCCACCACGCCGCGCGCCTTATGGTGTTATGCAAATCATTGCATAACCTGTAGCGACACGTTCCACGCCTACTTTGCACTTCTAGCCCCTCTTATAATGTTCTGTAGTCTTAAGGGTATTATTAGGTACATACACCTGCATATCTTTATCCAACTTTTTCCTAGTGTCTTCACAGGCAAAGTCTACAATTTTGATCAAGCGGCCTAAGATGTATAATGTGCAACCAACGTAAAAATGATCTATAGTTATTCCTGGTACTTTGACGCGGCGTACAAAAGTTTTCCGATTTTTTAAATCAAACATTTCTATTGTATCGTCCGTAGGATAGTAAAAGACATTAAACCGCCGTATAAGACTGGCCTGATTGTCGTACCATTCACCAACAAATGAATATTTATCTCTATAAGCCCCTTCCTGAAAATAATAATTCGATTAGTGAATGCAAGCAATATTTCTAAGTCGAATTGATTAAAAGTTTTGAATAGGTATACCATTTCCAAGATTAAGGAGAGAAGGCAGTTTCCAAAATTTTTAGAAACTTAATTAAGAATATTAATTATATGATACTAGAGCATACGACCAAAAAATTTTATTATTTATTTCGAATTAACAACCGACACCGTACATAACAACAACAAGAGGATATATATATATTTTTTTTATAATATGCTTTACGGCACTGGATTCTGGTCCTTTTGTAATAAGAGGATACTACGTTCAGTGTTGCCAGATCCACACTTAAGAATTATCCCAGATTGACAGCAAAATTATCGTGTTTTTATGGCATCAAAAATTCCAAAAATTCTCGAATCTAAAAGAGTGTCAAATGATGCGTGAAATTCAATCATTCTTTCCTATATTGCACGCCACTATTTAATGTTTTCATGTTACCTATTTATAGGTAGGCAAGTACGAGGTTTTTAGGGAATTTTATTAAAAACCTTTGATTGAAACGACACAGTGAGGAAATATTTTCTATCTCAATTTTTCTCATTAGAACTTCAATTTTAGAAATAGGTATTCGAAAACTGTTTACGCGATACTTAACGCCAAAATGATGTATATTATTGGAATTTGACGAATAATATGGTTGAATATAGTGATTATTTCATTAAATTACAAAATTATCGTGGATTATCCTGGAATTTTTGTGAATTATCGTGCGATAATCGACTTTTATTTTCCATCGCATGCCCCTCAAAAATATCGTGGATCTAGGATAATTATCGCACGTCTGGCGACACTGACTACGTTTGTACGCAACAATTTTTTTTTCGCTCCCTTCGGAGCAGGCTGAGGTTTATAAACCATACTGCCTTTTCATCAGTAGAAAATTTTCTTCAACAAGCAAAATAGCAAAAATGTTGTTATGATTTGGCATCAGTGACAGTGATCGTCAAAAATATATTTTTTTGTACAGTTCAAGGTAAAAAATCCCATACAACCGATGTCTTCAATAAAATTCTCTTATTTCTAGCAATTGCTACAAATGACGGAACACTTTTCCTGTTTATGACCCATACACCATCATATTTCACTGAACTGTATATTGTTCACTTGCGCGACACTTTGTTACGCAAAACAACACCAATTTTACGAACCAAAACTCACTATAAACAATAGAATATGAAGACTCCAAAAGTAGCTGTCCAGTTACCGCCAAAAACTCCCGTCAAAAATGCTTTATGGCACAGGATTCTAGACTATAATATACTTATATTAAAATAAAATAAAAATTTTAAATATCAGTACATTTTGGTACTTTTTCCTAGATTTTGATTGTTTTTTTTTCGTTTCTTTTTAGTAGATTTTGAAAGAATTTTTTGGTTCTTTCGGTAGTTTTTGGTAACAGAAACAACAAAAACTTAAAAACTAACAAAAACAAAAGAACTAGGTAGGTTCTAGAAACTTCAAAAAAGTAGGTAATAAAAACTACCAAAGAGTACCAAAGTACTCTAGATGTTCAATTTAGTTGGACTCCGATGTTAAAACCATAGAGATAATAAGTACTGGTATGGTTAAAACGAAAATGACATAACCACAACAATAGTTAAAGAAGTGTTGCTTAATGACATGCAATTCATCAACAAATGAAGTTCGCGACCCGCGTCGCAGTCGCGCAGGTTTGGAGGCCAAGTTTCGCGTCGTAGACGCTCCCGCTTCGCGTGCCGCTTCCCGCTTCGCAGTCGCCCAGATATGAGCACTACTTAAAAGTGGAAAACCGTAGAGAAATACCCACTATCTATACTAACGGTCCTCGGCATAATGTCGCGGGCCACGAAGACCGACAGTCTTCTTGGCCGACTACGTAAAACCTCCTTGCACGCCACAATGAAAAATGGTGGAAAAATGTTACACATGTCATAGAACAAAATTATATTCTCTTTGGAAAAAAATAGTATTGAGTACATAGTACATAGAGTACCTACATAATAATAATAGTTTATGGTTTCTAATTAGTCTGTGGCGATTATATTCTCTTTGGTCTGTGGGACATAGAGAGTAGTATATTCCTTGTAATCCAGCATCCAGCATTTTATCAGACTAGTTCATTTTATAGTTTATACCTAACTATTCATACAAAGTTTCTGAATTTGTTATTTAGGTATCTCTAACACACTCAAAAAAAATGGTGAGATTATATTTTAAGGTACAGATACACATGCTCATTACTAGCACGTGAACATGCTAATTTCGTGCAAATATAGTAGCATATACTACATACTTTGCTAGAAAATACAACGCTTAGTAGCACCTTGCTCAAAAATCGATCGGCTGTTGATTTTCGAGCATGCTATAAGTCGCGGCACGAATCTCTAGCGAGCGCTGACCTTGAATGCGCTGACCGTATGCACAAGGCACGATGCACTATTTTCGTCTAAATTCACACATTCGAGCGCCGCCGCCGTTTCGTGCCGCGAGGTGTACCTGGGGTGCGGGGTGGTGTGGTGGGATGCGTAATTTCTCTATGGGTGGGACGCACTCTTTAAGCAAGTCTATTACGTAGTACCTATAAGAAATGTTCGTACTTTTGGGTCTTTTGGTAACCATCATCTGCAAGGCTGATTCAGTGTTCATATCGGGTGTAGTGTAGAGCATCTCTGTGATGGGGATGGAGCAGGTCTGCCTGCATAACTCCAGTTACTAGCCTGCTTCTGTCATCTGTCAGTTCAGAATCGATTTACTATTTTGATTAGCTAGCCCAGTCATTTTACGGAGTTTTGTAATAAAATTATCAATGGGATTTGAAACTGTAACCGGCACCATTTAGTAACAAAAACACTATATGAAAACATATTTTAAAAAATCAAGTCGGAAACAGGAGACAGGCAAGTTTATAACAATTCAGGGAAAAATTATTTAAAAAAATCTAAGTTTGATAGTTTTCGAAATTTATTTTTATCATAGTGAAAATCGCTACCTTGCGCCGATCTTTTAGATGTACTGACTATACAATTCTTTTTTCTTTAATGGTACTTGCTATGCAATCATGAATGATCGTATCAGTGATACCAATTCAAAATTAAAGAATTATGCCACACTTTCTAAGGAAAACACAATGTTCGGTAAGACTTAAAAAAAAAAAGTCTTTTGCAACTTTGAGACTGCACCTTGTATAAAAAAATTATGGCGTTAACCTGGCAAGTTGATTCAAATGATGTTAGCCCATTTAATAAAGTTTTCAAAATGTCATCACACTTGGCAAGAAAGATACTACTACTTAGACTATTAAACTATTAAGATCTGCGCAGGATGGTGATTTTATAACTACTCGTATGTTCAAAAAATCTCAAAACGAAAACTAGGTACCTATCAAACTTAGTTTTTTAAATAATTTTTCGATGAACTCTGTTGTTAACTTGCCGATCTCCTTTTTTTAGTTTGACGTTACGTTTTAGGACACCCTGTATAAAAGGTTCCTAGCTATATACTTATGCTTGCAGGTTTACGACTATTTCGACAAATACACATTTTTGTGTAATATGTATGACGAAGAAGCGGACGAAATAATGGAATTAGTTTTAAACTTCTTCCCATTCGACAATTCAGTACAAGTAATTAATACTACGAAAGGCAAAATTCTTCTAAAACGTGTACAACTGCCAAGCCTAACGTTAGAAATGCTTCAGATTGGAAACATTGTAAACATTTTCTCAAAATTACTGTACATAACTGACTGTGCGCCGGCAACACGTAGAACTTTGTTCAATAACGTTCAAAGGTATTATCTTATATCTACACCAAAGAGTTATATTTAAGTAGGTATATTAGAAATCTATACCTAGGTAAGTACTTAAATACTTAGTACGTATATTCCAGGTATATTCTTTATTCCAATAGCAAAATCTTAAGATAGAACCTACCGAGCCTATTGTGCTGCCCTCAATAGTATTTTTCTTTTATTTCTAAACAATTAAACAACATTTCCAAAAAACAAGAATGTCACACTTTCAATTTATAAGAACATTACGGATTATTATGTTTTATGCTTGTAGCTATTATTATCGTTAAAACCCCTAAAAGTGGACACTTTTGGCGGTTTTAAAGATAATAATAACTACAAACATTATAAAAACAAATCCACAGTGACCCGGTACATTGAAAATCAGCAATGACTACAATGACTTCTTGTTTTTTGGAAATGTTGTTTTATTGTTAAGAAATAAAAAAATACGATTAAGGGCCGCACAAGAGGCTCGGTGCAGCCTTAATGACCGTTATCCTTTTGGTTTTCTAGAGGATCGATAGATGGCGCTACGGTCTGTGCAAATAAAGGTCAAATTTTCTAAAAATTTATTTAAAATAATATAGAGGGAAAAGATGATCAATAAGATACCAACGCATCTTTTGATGGAATATTTCATTAGTTACTAATAATTTTAATCAAAAAATTTAAACTGTTTACGTCTGACATGGATGTATGGGCTCGATCCCTTGGCCTTTAAAAAAAGGCGGGCACAGTCTTGACATGATTTTAACAGGAGCGATAAACATGCCATCTGTCGAGTTTTTAGGAACTAAATTTAAAAAGAAAAGAAAAATCGCTCATTATGATTTTATTTTGAGTTGAACACGTTAACTTTGCCATTTTGATCATAATAGTGATTAGGATTAGGACTAACGTTGTGATCCGCTTAATAATAACCTAGATTACAACAGACTTGAGATTTATCTAGTATTCTGACAAACAGGGACCTAGGAATACTTACTTAATCATTTACCAACATATTTCAAATAGTAATACCACAAAGTACCTACTATAATTACTACCGTAAAGTAAGTACTACTAACTTTCTAGCCTATAAACTTATTTCTGTTAGGATAATGACATCCCACTATTGTTTATTATTTAATTTCAGTAATTTATATTGTATAAAAAGGAATAATGCATTAACTATTTTATTAATTTAAAAGTATTAATTTGGTTACATGTTTAAAAAGTACTGTACTCGATTGTCATGAGTACAGTACTCGATTTGACTTACACAGTGGATAACGTTAACTTTATTGGTGATCAAAGTGGGGAGGTCATTCCTAGCTTGGCCGTCGTGACGAACGGACGTACCGGGAGCCAATATTGTAAATTAATGTTGAAGTGATAGTGCCAATCGAAATAAATACGGAGTATCGAGAAATCAAGGTGTTTGATTTTATAGTTCCGAAGTGGAAAGTACGAGAATTTATAGAAAATCTCTCGCCACGCCCGTGAAAAGTGTAAGTACGTTTTGATTTCTCTTTTCCCCTATTCTACGATATCTCATGATTTTTTTTTTTCTCTTTTAAATAAATACGTTTTGTTTGACTCTCGTTCAAAATGTTCAAAGCAAAATGCATGTAATTTATTTTTATTTGTTGTTCCTAAAGAAAACATAGCATAAGCATATGCTCACGACTATATTCCCCGAGGGAGTATTCAGAGATATTCTGGAAACTCAGAACATACTTGGGTAGTGGATTAGTGTCACGGGTAGGGTGCCCGGTGACTATTTGAATATAGTTTGAAAGAAAAGCCACGTTATGATCTTAGTAAAGCCACGGTAAAATATATACAAGTATCTACGTAATAACTATATTTCTGACCGATACAGTACAGGGAATATAATATATAGTTGGACTGTATGTTTAAACGAATTATAAATTACTCTTTGTTTTATCCACCTTATCTGGAAATTTGCCGTCTTTTTATATTTAATTTCACAAATTTTATTGATGTTTATAGGAAGTATAAAATTTTGTTAATTCAGATGCTAATTTACCAGGACATAAATTGATATTTAAAACAAAAACTAACGTAATGATTTTCAAGTTTCAGATGGACAATCATGAGCAAAATGAGCAACTCCGCGACATCGCTGGTCCATCAGGACGAATGGCGAGGTCGAGGAGTAGAAACGGTGACCAAGGGAGAAGGTCGAGAAGCAGGAGTATCGTGCTTGGCAGGAACTGCCCGCAACGCAGAGCAGGACGATCGCGGAGCAGGAGCAATGTGAGAGATCGATCCGATATAGAGTTAAGACATGATTCGAGCGTGGAGCTTGAGCAACGTTCTAATCATTTGAGACATGAACGGGTGCATAATTGTGGTAGTCGCGACGGTGAGCTTGAGCAACGTCCGCCTGCTACATCACGTTACCCTAAAACCGGGATGAACGATGAGCTTGAGCGACGTTCATCCCAAAACTGCGGCCGTGAGCGGTCACGATCGAGACATAGAATTCGACTAAGTGGAAATGATCGCCAGAGAATCGAAGAGGACCCTGAGCGACGTGAGCGAGTGAGAGATCGTTCTGTACCGCTAATTAATTCTAATTATAGTAACAACGAACCTTTTAATAACTCTAGCAACGTCATCAATCAGTTCATAGAAGCATTGAAAGGTATCAGTAAATCAAATAGTCATAAACTACCCTCCCTTACAAATGTGATTCCGGAATTCGATCCTTTGTCCAAGAGTCAGACTGTTTTGAGCTGGCTTACCAAAGTCGAGGAGTGTGCAGAGATATACGAATGGGACGAACGGGAAACTATACATTACGCTTTGCCCAAGCTTTCTGGTTTAGCAAAATCATGGTACGAAAGCTTGCCTAGTATGAAGTATACTTGGTCTCAGTGGAAGACTAAACTTCTTGAGTCCTTCCCTTGTAGGGAAAATCATGCCGAACTCTTGACTGAGATGCTGAGCCTCAAAGTCAAATATGGCGAACCCTTAGAACAATACTATTACGCAAAATTAAATTTGCTTAATAGATGTCAAATAACTGGGAGAAAAGCTGTAGACTGCATATTATATGGCATCGAGGATAGGGCAATAAAAGTAGGGGCACAGGCCGCTCAGTTTGAAACACCTGAGCGAGTTCTTAAATACCTGAAATCAGTTAAGGTGGGACTAACGAAGGATGGTGCTGGTAATTTACGAAATAATAAGAATGATAAACGACCCCCTATCCTGAACCAATATTCAAGTAAGCAAACAAATCCGGTCTTCAATTCCAAGCCCCCTCTCAAGTGCTTCAACTGTGGGGTTGAAGGGCACCCCAGCTTTAAATGCCCAAAGCCTTTAGAGAAATGTACCAACTGCTTTAAGATCGGGCATCGTACCATTGCTTGCCCGAATTTGAGTATCCCTAAGGGACAAGATAACACCAGAGATGCCGAAAATAAAGAAAAAAAAGTTTTGCGATTAGACCTGAAACAAGAGTCTGACAGTAATATTGGGTGTGCTATACCGGAGGAATTAAAAACCGCCAAGGATAAGTATGTCATATCTGTGACAGTAAATAACGTACCTTTGTCTTGCTACGTAGACCTCGGTAGTGAATGCACCATCATACGACATTCTGAAGCAGTCTCCCTTGGACTAGAATTTAGTACAGAAAACTTGCCCGTCATGAGAGGTCTAGGTGGTAATCTAGTACAACCCATAGCCAAGGCTAAAGCAACCATCGGCATCCAAGGTATAACAGAAACGTTAGATTTAATTGTGGTTGATGATTCAGTTTTAAAACATTCCTTGCTTCTAGGACATACCTTCACCGAACGTCCGGGGCTTCTAATTACCAAAACACCCACACGACTAATATTTGAAAGGATAACAAATGATACGAAGCTATTTCTCACTGTGCGACAAGATATACAGATTCCTCGAAACGAAATAAAATCGGTGCCTGTTAGTTCTGACAATAATTATAATGGACGAATTTACGTAGATGGCTCCATCAGGGGTAGGGCTGGTTGCGAGTTTTACCTTTTACCAGGAGAATACGTTCTTTCCAATGGTAACGGAAATCTTTTGATTCAGAACATTTGCCCGGACAAGATTGAGTTCACTAAAGACTCGTTGATAACACGTGCTATACCTTTGAGCCAGACCAACGACGTTTTTTGCATGTTAACATGCGAGACGGATAAACACGATACCATCAATCATGGCACTGGGATCACCGAAAAACAAGTTCATATGTTGAAATCCTTGTTGATGGAATTTGATGATTGTTTTTCTCGAAGTCTCAAGGATTTGGGTTATACGACAGCGACTGAAATGGAGATCAAATTAACAGACTCTGAACCAGTTGTATACCGTCCTTACCGTATGTCTCATAGCGAGCGGATGCTGGTCAGAGAAATGGTACAAGATATGATGGACTCTAATATTGTTAAGGAATCATCATCTCCTTATGCCAGCCCTATTGTGCTCGTGAAGAAAAAAACAGGTGAGAAACGACTCTGTGTCGATTATAGAGCCCTGAATCGTAAAACAGTGAAGAATCATTATCCATTGCCACTAATAGAAGATCAGCTAGACTTACTTGCTGGTCATAAGTTCTTCATAACCCTGGACCTTGCTTCAGGGTATTATCAAATACCCATATCGGAAGATTCTACACCAAAGACAGCGTTCGTAACGCCCGATGGGCAATATGAATATTTACGTATGCCCTTTGGACTGGTAAATGCGCCAGCAGTATTTCAAAGGACTATTAACAAAATACTGAATGAGGCAAAGGTGAAGTTTGCTGTTATCTACATGGATGATATTCTCATTCCAGCGCACGATTTTGAAGAGGGTATTTCTCGCTTGCGGGAGGTACTACAACTCTTGAGAAATGGAGGGCTGACACTGAAACTCAGTAAATGTCATTTCTTTTACAACAACATAGATTTTTTAGGATTTGAGGTAGGAAATGATGGTATTCGACCCGGGGCCCGAAAAACTGAGGCAGTTGCAGGTTTCCCAGCACCGAAAAACGAACATTTGAACACGAACGTTAGGCAATTTATGGGCCTCGCTGGTTTCTTCCGGCGGTTTGTCAAAGATTTCGCCATTATTGCAAGACCTCTGACCAATCTGTTGCGCAAAAATTCGGACTGGGAATGGACAGAGGCACAATCAACCGCCTTCGAGAATCTTAAGGAGGTTCTAGTGAAACGGCCTGTGATCGCCCTCTATGACCCTCAAGCTGAAACAGAATTACATACGGACGCGTGCAAATTCGGCGTAGCGGGAATTCTATTGCAAAAGGACAAGGAAGGTTTGCTACGTCCCGTATCCTATTACAGTCGTAAAACAACCATCGATGAGCAAAAACAGCACTCTTTTGAACTAGAAACATTAGCTGTTATAGCTTCACTCAATAGGTTTCGGGTGTACCTTCTCGGGAAGCAATTTAAAATATACACAGACTGTAGCGCCTTGAGAACCACGATGTCAAAAAGGGATCTGGTACCACGAATAGCTCGATGGTGGATACAGCTGCAAGAGTTCGATTGCGAAATCGAATACAGAGCCGGTAACAGAATGGCTCATGTAGATGCGCTTAGTAGGCATCCAGTGGCACCTCCCGACGAAGAGCAACATGTTTTGGATGTTCTCGATATCGATACAGATAATTGGCTCAGTACAGCTCAGTCGGCAGATGATGAAATTGTATCCATCAAAAATACGCTTAGCAACACAGATGTCGAGAAAATTTTAGATGTTCATAAAAACTTTAAACTAAAAAATGGCAGAGTGTACCGCGAGACAGACAAAGGACTTCGTTGGGTTGTCCCTAAAGCTATTCGCTGGCAAATTCTAAAAAGAAACCACGACGACATCGGTCATTTCGGTTTCGAGAAAACATTAGCGCGAATAAAAGATTCCTTCTGGTTTTCGAAGATGCGCCGATTCGTGAAGAAGTATACAAGTGCCTGTCTGGAGTGTGCCCATCACAAGGCTGTAGGAGGTCCTCGAGAGGGCCTGCTTCACCCCATAGCAAAGGTCGAAAGACCTTTCCATACTATTCACGCTGACCACCTGGGACCCTTCGTTCGCAGCAAGCGTGGAAACTGCTACGTATTAGTAATCGTAGACGGGTTCACAAAATACATAAATATTACAGCTGTTCGAAACACCAAAGCAGTGACGACGATTCGCGCCATCAAGGAACATGTAAGCTATTTCGGTACACCAACAAGGCTTATAACGGACCAGGGTTCCTGTTTCACGAGTCAAGCTTTCAAACAATTCATAAAGATTACAGGAATCAAGCATATTCTAAATGCTGTAGCGACACCGAGAGCCAATGGCCAGGTCGAAAGATTTAACAGGACGATATTAGACGCATTGGCTACAAAAACGCATGGTAAAGACGATAGAACATGGGACGAATATGTGACTGATGTACAAATAGGTTTAAACACGACAATACACAAGACAACACAAAAAAGTCCATCAGAACTTTTGTTCGGGTTTAGACTATCTAATACAACGGAAGCAATTCTGAACGAAGTTATCAATGATACTTTAAATGTTATACCACCAGAAAATATCGATGAGATGAGGAAAGAATCAGGAAAACGGATTAGAGATCAGCAAGAAAAGGATAGAGAAAGGTACAATAAGAGAAGGAAAGTTGCGACAAATTATAGCATAGGTGATTTGGTTCGGGTAGAGAGAGAAATTAGCTCCAATGATGGAAAATCAAAAAAATTGGTAGCAAAATATCAAGGACCCTATCGCATTGAGAAAATACTCCCCAATGATAGGTTTGTGATAGAGGATACACCTATGACAAAAAAAAATAACCGTCGATATGAGGCCATTGTTGCTATAGACAAAATACGACCCTGGTTAAATTTGACCACTAACCTAGATAGTTCAACAGCTAGTGAAAATAGCGATGAAGGAGGTGTGAATAGGACAAATGATGAAGTTACTGATAGTGATAATGGTGAGGAATAGGAAGTCAATTAATCATTTGCATAATCATTCAGATTTCTAATGTAGTTTCTATTCTTTGTTTCTTCATGAACTGATTGACCCGATCCTGCACCTAGTAGGTACAAACATTTGTGTTAATGTAAGTTAATTTATATAATACCTAAGTATAACTGAGAGTAGACTAAACCCTGTCTACAGTATTCATAACGATTGTCGATGATATATTTATTAAATAATGTACCTACAAAACGTAATGCATGATAAAAGATAATAGTTATGATAAAGTTAAGATCTAGAATTATGGTATTTCATAGCTTTGGTATTATTTTGTATACGATAGTGGTATGTAACAAAACGTATCTAATAAACAAGAAAACATTTACTTTTCTTTAGATTTTCCACAAAATGTCATGCATGAGTAAAAATGATTATAATTAATATAGACAATGTAACAATATACCTTGTATACCTATACCAGTATGTAATACGGAGTATGTATACCTGTAACTATATATTAAAAATACAAACATAATTAATGTATACCATTATTTATAAACCTTAAAAATAGCCAGGTTTAAATACTTACTTAATTTAATACATTTTATATATGTATAATCCAGAAAGTAATTACATAGATCAATGATTGTTTTATTTTGGTTAATTAATGTTATGTCTTGTAGTTTACAGGTATACATGTAAATAATATCGTTGTGTACCTACCTATGTAACTGGTTTAAGACTATGTGATTTCATTTTCATATTATGTAGTACGAGGACGTACCTAAATATCAGATGGCCGAGCTGTTAGGATAATGACATCCCACTATTGTTTATTATTTAATTTCAGTAATTTATATTGTATAAAAAGGAATAATGCATTAACTATTTTATTAATTTAAAAGTATTAATTTGGTTACATGTTTAAAAAGTACTGTACTCGATTGTCATGAGTACAGTACTCGATTTGACTTACACAGTGGATAACGTTAACTTTATTGGTGATCAAAGTGGGGAGGTCATTCCTAGCTTGGCCGTCGTGACGAACGGACGTACCGGGAGCCAATATTGTAAATTAATGTTGAAGTGATAGTGCCAATCGAAATAAATACGGAGTATCGAGAAATCAAGGTGTTTGATTTTATATTTCTGACTACGAATTTGAAGTTATTATCAGTAAATGCAACTTTCGACTCTCCGTTAGTAAGCGATGAAGCCATTAAAAAATAATACCCCCTTTATTTATAGAACTTATCTTATTTTACTATTTGTCAAGTGATTAACTTAGATTTCTCTACCAATTAAATATATCAGAATTCCCCTATATTCCTTCGCATGATGTGCAGATTGGGGAATCAACAATGGAGGCCCGCCTTCCTGCATCCACAATTACGTTTTGGTAGCCTTTTTTACATTTACAAGAAATGTCCGGAGTATTGAGTTTGGTGCAGGGTCCAAAGTCATTGGCATTTGAGTATTTTTGTTGCTCGTCAGGTGTGGCTTGACCGGATAACCACTGCTGCACCTGATAGTAAACTCTCAGTGAATGTTCTCGTGCAGCAGCTTCAGTGGGGGGTAATGAGGCAAAGTTTGTTGTTTTAGCGATTTTGTCAATGTTGCATAACGAAATTTTGTTAGCAAACCTCAGATTAGAATTCAGCACCCCAAAATACATATAAATTAAAGAAATCAGAACTACCTACCCCAAAATTTTCCCATTACTCTTCTGAGTACAAATTGACTAAATTAAATATGATTAGTTCCGTCATGGTTCCGTCTGAATTATTTTCAAGACTTTTTTGAAACCTGATCTATGCTTGGATAAGTTATATGTCAAGATTGACAGTTGAACCTACGAAAACGTAGAAAAAATTGCAACCAATACTGGCCGATAAACCCTATCCATATACACGCGCACAGACATAGTTTGTATGACGCCTCACGCACACCAACCTAAGAAAGTTGGCCCCTTTTTGTTTTATACGGTAGAAACGTGATGCTCATTCTAGACATATACTTTTCCTAAGGATCTATGTATTTTCGTGAAAGTTTGTCTTTCTGTTCCACCCAGTATACCGAAATTATAACCTAACGTATCCACTTTTATTCCAGTACTTTCGTAATGATCAAACCAGTCCCTCCCAGTGAACATGGAAAAATTATAACGTTCATAATGAAAAATGGTTTTCGTATCGTACGAATGAAGAATGGTAAACTTAGCAAAGATTTTGCAATGCAACTTTACAAAGATATATCTGGACATAACATGATGCCGTTAGTACCTACCTACTATATATCGTCATAGTGTAATTAAACTGCTGAACGCACTGCAAATCATTGCATAACCGTGTGGCACGCGTTCCATATACTTTGCACTTCTACCCTCTTATAATGTCCTGTGAAGTTAACAGACTTAAAGTAAGTTACTTTTCCTGGAATTCTCACCCAAGTTCGAGCATGTGTGGTCTAAAAAAAAAGTCAGGATGGCCAACTTCCTCAAAAGTTGCATATTTAAAGCATTTTAAAATGGTATAATATAATACAATGCTATTTTGTTTCTTTATAAATAATATTGCTATTAAAACTTAAAACGAGCTCTTTCTGATAAAACGAAATTTTAATTAAAATCCTATACTTAATACCTGATTTGATCGAAGACAGCATACGTGGAACTTGAGTACTCTATTTACGCTATGGTAATAGGGTGAGCGTTGAGTTCTGACTTCTGACAAACTAGGTAAAATTGTAACACTCAGAGGCAATGCTCAGAGGCCAAGATGATTGGCGCGACTCGGCAGCTCGGCACTACACATTTGTGATTTTTACAGCATCATCATAGATTATGTAACTTCTGGAGAAGTTATAGGACTGGAACTAGTCGCACCAGATGCAGTGAATAAGTTCCGTAAGCACCTCGGAGCTACGGATCCTACTGACGCGGCCCCCGGTACCCTGCGGCGCCTGTATGGACAGAACATGCTCAAAAACGTTGCACATGGTGTTAATACTGTCGAATCAGCAACAGAAGTAGGTGACGATTGAACATAATCTATTCTATACCTCATACGTAATCACAATATTTCTAGATCGGGCAGGTATTTCAAATCAACAATTAATACCAAATAATAATAATTAAAAGCTCACAGTGAAGACGGAAGTCTTTGACCAGTTTATTGCCAGTAATGACATATGGAACCGAGAAAGTGGTCGCTCACTCATGGCCTCACAAAAAGGTTTAAAGTCACCAAAAGGACAAAATGGGGAGGGCTATAATATGCTCGGAGTTTTCCTGCGAGATCGAATCAGAAATGAAGAGATCCGCAGAAGAACCAGAGTAACTGATTTCAGCCCAAAGAATTGCTAAACTAAAGTGGCAATGGGCGGGAGGCACATTGCTCGCAGAACCGATGGCCGATGGGGCCGGAGAGGTCTCGAGTGCGACTGCGTAGGTACTGGAAAGTGCAGCATAGGGGCAAGGTGAACCGACACAACCGATGACCTGGTGAAGGCAACGGGAACCCTGTGAATGAGGGCAGCGCAGGAGCGGTCGTTTTGGTGATCATTGGGGGAGGCCTATTTCCAGCAGTGGACGTCCATCGGCTAAGTTGATGATGATGAGGTATTGTCCACTGCATTGTATAAGAAAGACATTTATTACGGCATCACAATAAACATATTTACCTATAATTACCTTAATGCAGGGTTTCTCAACCAGAGGACTACTGCCCTCAATCGTATTTTTTAATTTCTAAACAATTAAACAACATTTAAAACACGAATGTCACATTGTAGTCTTGATTGGCTTTTAATTTATCAATAAGCCTATTAATGCTTGCTTGGGATCATTACAATGTATGTGCCTGTGAGCGTTGTTTATTTATTTATTAAGCTTTAAATTTAAAGTGAAATTTTTTGTTAGAGTCCCCCCCTCTCCCAGCTTCTTCTCGTGTGGGCAGAGCCGTATGGTGTCAGAGTAAACGGCTAAACGGTTGTGGATGGAGATGTGAAAAAATTCACGGCAATAGTACATAATTATAACGAATTTAAAAAGAAAACTATCACGGCTAATTGTAGGCTATTACAAATTTACGAGTGACAGTCGACCAACTTATAAAATGTACTTTTTAGACTCTATTAGCCGCTAAACCGTATAGTATTAAAACAAAATGTCCCCTAAGTGAAATATAAATATAAATATAATAATAAGTGATACAGAGTGAAATTGATATCATTAGCATCCTTTTAAACTTAGAGTCTACCCATCAAACTAAACAACGTTTACTATGGAAGCAAACAAAAAATCAGCTGTTCCATACTAAACTGCAGTGCGTACTCGACTCAAATGTATGCAACAGCTAATTTTCTTTTTGCTCCGATCGGTTTGCTCCCATAGTAAATATTGGTCAGTTTGATGGGTAAACTCTAGTTTAAAAGGGTGCCAATGATATCAATTTCACCCTGTATTGTGACGGGCAACTACGGAACCCTACCCTGCGCGTGGCCCGACACGTACTTGGACGTTTTTTTTATTTAATACTAAAGCAGCTATTACATTACCCAACATTTAGGGCCGATTTCGGCATACTTTGCTTGCTTTGTTAGCTACACTTAAATTTAAAATACAGAGAATAAATCCGGCAATGTATGCCGAAATCGTGCCCGACCAACTGCAAGTGTAATCGCTGCTTTACTACCACTCGTTCACAAAGACCTTCCTGTGAGGAGAACGAGCTGGAAAGGTAGACAGTCCATACAAAAGTTTGACGCACAATACGCGTAGACGGAATTAATAAAAGTAATTTACATATATATGGCAAAATAGTTAAAACTAAAAAAAAATTGTTTAAACTAAAAAAAAAATAGTTTAAACTATTTTTCCATATAATTATACAAAGTATATTCTTATATTAATACCGTCTACGCGTATTGTGCGTCAAAGTTCTGTATAAAATTGACCCCTCTGCAACCACCTTAACCTAATTAATTATTCCGTAGATGCTGGAATTATTTTTCGGTTACGAAAATGGTTTACCGAGAATCCCATTTCGAGCAACCTTCAAGAATTGCACTTGCTGCGTCATCAAACCACACGTCATAATAGATGGCAAAGTGGGAGCTATTCTCGAGCTAATATCAACTTCGGGGAAGTTTTATATTTCAGCTATAGCTATGTTCCCTATAAAAATATCAGATGCTGAAGAATTTTTCGAAATCTATAAAGGAGTTTTGCCTGAATACGAGGTACATATAAATACTTAAATAATTTTGACTATGCATAGCTTTATTACACCTACCTAACCACCAACCAAGCCAATATACGTCCCACTCCGACTGCAGGGCACGGGCCTACCCGGGCGTTACGTTAGTCTACCACGCGTGCCACATGTGTATTAGAATACGGTGTAGACTTAACATATCGGCATCGGAATTTCATCTTCAGCGTATCAGCGTATGTAGGTGTCCAAACAATGTTTTCCTGCACCGTTTGAGAGCAGTCGGTATTACACTCAATTGGGGCTGTTCATTTATTAAAAGTATGCGATGGGAGGGGTCTAGATTGTTATTACCTGAATAGGATCGCAAAAGCAAAAATACATTTTTGCTACTTTTTCTTGGAATTTTGGTAGTTAGGTAGTAGAACTTACGTGAGATTAAAAGGGGGGAAGGGGTTCATCCAGTCTTATTTTTTCTAATCCCCCAAATCCGAATATTTGTATGAAAAAGTGAGTACAGCACTTATTTCATTGTTTTTTCTATGACAATCCCCCCAGAAGCAAAAGTCTGGATACGTGAAATACGACGTGCTCCTCTTGTGCACGCAGTTCAGTTTCATCAATTTATAATTTTTTTTCAAATTTTAGGCCATGAGCATCCATATGGCGGAAGGTAAATGCATTGCACTGGAAGTTAAATCCATTGACCCCACAATAAATTGTGTTTGTGAATTCAGAAAACTATGTGGTCCCCGCGATCCGGTACGGTATCTATACTTTTTCGCTATACCAAGTATAATTTAGGGTCGATTCACACCAGAAGAGCATCGAAGAGCATTTGCTCTTAGTCCAAGGCATTTGCTCGCAGCCGCAATCACTAGTGAATAAAGGTTAATTTATTTGCAAGTCACCGACGCGACGCTGCCCGTATCGCTCCAAATAAATTTGATTTGAACTTTATTCACTAGTGATAAGAATGCCGCTGCGAGCAAATGCTCTTCGATGCTCTTCTGCTGTTAATCGATCCTTAGGGTTAGGTAGTACGTATCTTTTGAACCGTTATAGGATGCCGGTTGAAATCTTCAGATTATTTTGGATTTACGAACAAATAATGAAAAGTTTGTTTGGTCACCATAGTTACCTTTTTTTGTTTTTTTTTTCGCCTTATCTACGCAATGGTACTGGGGCGCTAGAACCTCAAGACATTAACCCAAAGAGTAAAGTAATATAACGTAAAATTAACTTCTTGTAGGCCACCATAGGACCTTGTCACAACAAACTTTTTCCATGTTATACTTAACTGAAACTTAATGACGCAAAATAAAGATAATTGAGACTAAGTTCTAAGTTTGCTTTTGTTTTAAATTAGGTGACTTTACCTCAATGGAAAAATATACATACTTTTATTTCTTAGATTTAAACTTTATTAACAATTATTTCCACATTCTTCATAAAACTTTTTATAAAAGAATTCAAACAATTTCAGGACATATGTCGTCAATTATATCCGGATTCTATAAGAGCTTTGTTCGGAAAATCAATAGTACACAATGCAGTACATTGTACTGATCTTCCTGAAGATGGTGAAATGGAAGTGGAATATTTCTTCAAACTTTTAGCAAATGATTAACATTTTTTCTTCATTCACTTATTTTACTTATTTTTATAGTCATTTTTAATAACAAAGTCATTGCCTTCTATTTCTATTCTGTCGTACATCCATTTCCTGTTTACCCTGCAAAAGGTTTTAAATTGTTAACATTAGACTTTACATCTTACAACTTTACTTAATAATTGTGTAATAAATAAAGTATATGTAATGATCCTTAATAATTATGATTTATGCTATTATCTTTCTACTGACAACTCATATTAGAGTTAGGGTTGAACCCTTTGACTACTTATATAGGGACTAGTTACGCGTGTAATTCTACTAACAAACATTTCTGCCACTTTTTGCGGGGGGCGAGGTAACATGAAATCCACAACTTTGGATTTTATTCCCATAACTTTAGATTCTAATTTTGAACGTTAAAAATCATGAAAAGTAGTCTCGCGTGAACCCCAAACGTTCTAAGCTCGAAATTATTGTTTCGCAATTATAGGCTGTCTCGTTTAGTGATAAGGTATAAAATTGAATGTAAATGCACATGATTAATTGATCTTATACCGTGGCAGAGGGGAAATGCTACCGCAAGGCTAGTCCTTATAATAAATAGGTAGTCAAAGGTTGAACCTCATCTGGCAGCACCGCATATCGCCTTTTTTCTGTCGCTCCATTTTCCGTCGCGCGATCGCACGCCGCAGCACCGCCGCGCGCGATCGCGTTCCGTCTATCTTA
This sequence comes from Agonopterix arenella, assembly GCA_927399405.1. Classification (NCBI taxonomy): domain Eukaryota; kingdom Metazoa; phylum Arthropoda; class Insecta; order Lepidoptera; family Depressariidae; genus Agonopterix; species Agonopterix arenella. Next base: position 13,564,554 of record OV656691.1, on the reverse strand, counting down.
TTTGCTCTAGCAAATGACGTTCCTGAGTGACAGAAAAGGATGGAGCGACGGAAAAATTCGATGCCGTGCTGCCAAATGAGGTTCAACCCATAAATTTAACCTTTATCAGGCCCAGTCTATACACAAGTAAAAATTACCATCAAACTGAACAACTTTCACTAATGTACGAACATCGAAATCGCGAAAAAAAAATCAACTGTCCCATACATTTAGCTCGAGTAGATTTGTAGTTTAGTATGGAACATCAGATTTTTTTTTCGCTATTTCGATATTGGTCTTAAAGTGAAAGTTGTTACAAAAGTAAAAATTACCATCAAACTGAACAACTTTTACTAAGGTACGAAAATCGAAATCGCGAAAAAAAAATCAACAGTCCCCCATACATTTAGCTTGAGATTTGTAGTTTAGTATGGAACATCAGATTTTTTTTTTCGCTATTTCGATATTGGTCTTATAGTGCAAGTTGTTCAGTTTGATTGTCTAAACCACCCCCTTAAATGTTTATTTGTATTTTTGTAATACCCTGTATACAAAGGGTGAAATTGAATTCATGACAACTTTGCTTGCCACGACTTGTAGTATGGAAAAAAGCCGAGTCGCGCGCGAGTAGAGAAATCATGCTAGAGGGTCTGATAAAGGTTTAAATTATTGAGTTGGTATAATATGTATTTAATTTATAATTGTTTTATTAATAAAAATATTCAAATACTTTCGTTTTTTTAAATCTTAGAGCAGATAGTAAAGCATAATTAAATAAATTAAGGCACTTATAATATGTTAGAGTTCAGAAGGAATACAGACATCCTTAAGATGAGAACTTGAGAGAAATCTCTTTCATTTCTATGATGCATTCGAAAAGAATTGAATAAAAGAATAAAACTCATTTATTTGCAAGAACATGTTACAAAAATTCTTAACTTACAGGGTATACATAGCGCAAGACCATGGATATAATAAACCAATGGATGCAAATCCTCTTTACAAGTCTTGAAACCCGAAAATTGGTAATCCGAAAATTGGTAATGGCGGTTGATAATATTTGTCCTTCTTTTGTATAAGTTTTCATCGATCTTTCCAATGTGTTTGCTTTGTTTCTTTCTATACAATGACGCAATTTCCTTCCTCTTAGGTTTTATGCATGATATAAAGAAACAAAGTTAACACGGATGGAAATTTATGAAAGAAGGACGAACATTATCAACCGCCATAGCTTTTTTTCATGTTTCACCTCTTGTAAGGCAGTCATTTCTCCAGGTATAGATACCTAAGGCAGCTTCCTGCGCAAGACATAATTTACCACACCACACAGGATAGCATGCAAATTTAAAAAAAATCTAAATGAAAGTCATCATCCATTTCGGTCCAGTAGAAAGTGCCGGCCAAAAAAATGTATTCTTGTATGTAAATGTGTTCTGTTAGAACTTGTATGTCTGAACATTCATTATTATGGCACCAAAATTTTAGGACCATTGTCCTTGGTTTTATTTGGGTTCTAAAAATCTGCCTTCTCATACATTTTCCATGTAAAGGACTTGTTAGTCTCATCATTTTTTAGTATGACACCAAAACTATAGGGGATTTATTCAAGTTCGAAAAATGTTCTCTAACTCTTAATAACTATTATAAAACTGTAACTGAAGTGTGTCTGTACATTGAAGATATTAACAAAAATAATGTTACGGTATGATTGTTAGGAGTCCCTGATTCCATATCACCAATTTTTGAATTTTTTGTCTGTCTGTTTGTTTGTTTGTTTGATCGAGCATCACGCAAAAACTACTGAGATTTTGATGAAACTTTCTTTTTTGATAGCTTATGATCTGACTTAAAATCTGGTATATAATTTGTGCGGACGAAGTCGCGGATTAACTCTAGTCATGTAATGAAACAATAAAACTTATAGCTACAGCTTTCATGCCATAATAATAAATGCTTAAATGGAAAAGCATACGTCAAAATATAGCATTCGTTTTTGTTGGCACTTTCACATTTGGAGCAAAAATTTATGAAACGTGGATGTATTTTATTACTCTGCAGCAAAGACATTCTATACAAGGAGGACTTCACTTCAATGCGCTATAAACGGGACCGCTAAGTTATGCTTAATTGTTGTACATTACTGTTTTGTGACCGAATACGTTAGAAAGGACTGGAATGTCAGCGGCAATGTATGTATGGGGTTCTGTTATTTTATTATGTGGGGAGTCCCGTATAGAATGTCATTGCTCTTCAGTAAACAGTTTACCTGCAATCGTGTCCACATTTGTTAGAGCCACATTTAGAGCAAGGAAAATGACAGCCTGGGCAAGATTCGTCTAAACAATCACACAAATCTTTGCCAGTAGCAGTTATATGCCCACGTTCATTGTAAATACTTTTAGTTTTACGACTGAAATTAAAGTAAATAGGTATTGTAATGATAATAAGTGATGATATAATATAATATTTCAGTGAGAATAACACTGAACGAAACTTACTTCATGAAATAACTTTTACGATTTAATTTGCGTCGTTCGCGGGCTGATGTTTCAGGATCAAAGTTATCCAGGAAGTGCATTGTTGTTTTGTTCAACATGAAACAAAGTAAGCAAAACTATTTAATGAATCGTTGAATCAAGCAACGCAAACAAACAGCACCTTTCTTAGCTAATTAAGCACCTTTCAATTTCAAAATGGAGTGGAGTCTGTAATCTTGACATTGACAGTGACAGTGTGAGTGACCATCTGGAAAATAGACAATCTGCCGCAAACTAGCTAAAAATCTGCCAAACACAAACACCCTAAAGCATCGATTACATTACCCAACATTCAGGGAGCCAACATCTAGTGTAGGGTAGTGTAAATGCGTGTCGGGCGCTCTCACCCTAAATTAGGGCGGTCGAGGCTTCTCGACGGCCCGACGTGCGATTTTTCTGTTGTGTCGGGCAGTGTGCCATGTTATGCATGTCCCATGCTATGACTGTTATCTTAGTACAAAGTGGAACGCAGATTTTCCATAGACAGCTTCCGCCATCTATCGGTTACGTTTCGAAGTACTATGTGTTGAACTTAATGTTGCAGTGTTCATATCTAAAATTGTAACGATAGCGCGCTGCATCTCACTGTTGTAGTAGTGAAAGATTTCGCTCATATAAATCACTGTCTTGTTGGTCTAGCGGTCTAGACAACCGGCTCACGATCGGGGCAGCTATGGTTCGATCCTCGTGTAGGCTGATCGTCTTTTTTTCATATTTATTTCATAATGTGGCTCCCCCCAGTGCTAATAAGCGGCAACGCTAATATTTAGGACACCCTAAAATTCAAGGCAACTTACCTATCTTAAACCAATATATATTTATGTATTACTTTATGTAAGTTATTATAATTACTACCATTTATAGAATTATTAGAAATTAAATATACATAATTATTAATCTATGATCAGTCCGCGCGCGGCAAGCGGCTGTGGCGAGTCGAAACAAACTAAAATACGACCATTATCTGTGTTGTAGTCTTGTAGTAGTAAATAGTTGTACACATGGCGACACATCAAGCTGGCCGCGCGTAAGACGAGTAATGTATAACGTCACGCAACCAGCTTATATTGGTTTTGTAAAGCTTGATGTGTCGCCTTTTGTACTCTGATTTGCCAACTCAAAAAGGAGGTTATATATATTACGTAGGCGATTAACTAAAATAATAGTGTACAGATAATTATTCTCGAAACAATAAGTATGTTTAAAAATGAATAAACATAATATTTTGTTAAAATATTTTGAAGTTATGTCTATTTAATTGCTTGAGACGGTATTCTTATCTATTTAAGCTTTGTAGACTAAAAAATAATTAAAATAATAAGATTAGACATCATTATTTCACTCATAAATGCTCATAAATGTACATTAATCTATATAAAAATATACATTAAAGCACTATATACATGACCATTAACCTAAAGAAAAAACAAAAAAGAAACAAAACTAATACTACTTACAAATAAAAAATGTCTTCGAAATTGCCGCCGCTTGGCGGCAAGGTGCCCAGGAGGCTAGCAGCGTTACCTCTTTGTATGGCCAGGCTGATGCGCTGACCGAGGTAGCTGCCAGCCGTCTGGTCACCGGAGACCTCGATTAGGCGCGCCGATAATTCTTTAAATAATCGGCGCGCCTCTGGCCTCCACGGACCCAATGTCTCGGCCCCTATGCTCATAAATAAATAAAAAAAATGAAAAACAACAACATCTGCCAAAGTGAAAATTCGATAGCCAAATCTGCCAAAATGGCAGAAATCTGCCACAATTAGTCACACTGAAATAGTTTTTTTTTTCATTCTTCCTTACAGTAAGGCAAGGGGAACTAGCCCATACAGCCTGGTCTTAAGTTTCTTTTTCGCTTGTACCTATCTTATACCTAACTCTTGAAATGCGTGGGTGGTACACACATTCCAATGACCAAAGATCAATCCGAAACAAACGGGAGCGCCTTCTTTATTTCTCACTTTTACTATATTATTCTCCATTAATGGCACATCATTAAACTAATTCCACCACATTAATACAATAATAGCCATAAAAAACGAATTTAGAAAATTAAGAAACAGTGCCCGTCCTTTTCTTCTCAATTCCCGCGCAAAACTCCACACAGTAGGCCTAGCATGCCACCCCCGAGAAAACGATAAAAATCGAGATGTGCCTCCATCATTATTATTTTACGTAGGTCAGAAAGAGCGTGTATGACGTTTTTCTCGTTTAAACGCTTTGTCGTAGGTGGCATGCTAGCCGTGCTGATATCTGAAATAGTGATGGATGTGACAGTTGTTTTTTTCTGTTATTTTTTTTAATTTGCCCGTCAGTTATCGGGACAGGTTAAGGCATCTAAGGCCATAGTAACCGCCTTATTTCTGGTAAAAGGCGAAGGGTGCATGGCCGATGCTGACATTTTTTTATTCTTCCTTTCGCAATGGCAATGGGATCTAGCTCTCTCTCACAGCCATTGTCTCCAGGGAAAATCAAATCTGTGGTCGATCTTGAAAGCACGCGCGTTGCCACCAAAATCACCATGGGCACGAGTTTTCTTGAACCATATTCGATAAGATTCATAAGAAGTTAACTTGTACGCACGGCAACACATTAAGCTATACAAAACCAACATAAGCTGGCCGCGCGACGTTATACGTTACCTGTGTGGCCCGACCAGTAAAATAAAAAATCTCGCCATGTTGCGGAAAATCATTGGTACTCTTCTGCGACCGAAGGTACTAACATAATTTTTGTACTTGGAACATTGACCATAAAGGAAGTCGATTGTGGCGACCCCAAACCAGTAGGCCTCGCATGCCACCCCCGGGAAAACGATAAAAATCGAGATGTCCCTCCATCATTATTATTTTACGTAGGCCAGAAAGAGCGTGCATGACGTTTTTCTCGTTTAGACGCTTTGTCGTAGGTGGCATGCTTGCCGTGCAGGTAGCATGCCACCATGATACGGCGCTATCACACCTTCACTCTCTTTCTATTTGCGCGCGAACGAACGAGATAAAAGACGTGATACAGCCGTATGACGTGTAGCATGCCACGGCTTCAGGTTTTTTATTTTTTAGGTTAGGCTATACATGGTGATTTGGGCGGCAATGCGCGATCTTAGAAGATTGAGTAAAGATAAAAAGGAAAGAACTGAAATAAACGGCTGTAAGGGCTAGATCCCATTGCCTATTCCGAAAGGAATATGAACTAAACAACAATGATTGTTGCTTGAGCTTAGAGTTGAGTTGCGTTCTTGCCATAGATTAATATGTATATTTAATATAGATAGATAACTCGCCTTGAATTTTAGGACGTCCTAATTGCGTTGCCGCTTATTAGCACTAGGGGGCGCCACATTATGAAATAAATTTAAAAAGATGATCGGCCGACACGAGGATCGAACCTTAGCTACCCGGATCGTAAGCCGGTTGTCTAGACCAACAAGACACTGATCAAAATGGATGAAATCTCTTACTACAGCGCAGCGCGTGAGGTGTAGTGCGCTGTTACTCCGATATGAACCCTAGTTCAACACATAGTGCTTCGAAACATAACCGATAGATGGCGGAAGCTGTCTATGGCCAATCAGCGTTCCACTTAGTTTGTACTAAGATAACCATAGATTAATATGTATATTGGATATAGATAGGTAACTCGCCTTGAATTTTAGGACGTCCTAATTGCGTTGCCGCTTATTAGCACTAGGGGGCGCCACATTATGAAATAAATTGAAATAGACGATCGGCCGACACGAGGATCGAACCTTAGCTACCCGGATCGTAAGCCAGTTGTCTAGACCGCTAGACCAACAAGACAGTGATTGATATGGGCGAAGTGTCTCACTACTACAGCGCAGCGCGTGAGGTGTAGTGCGCCTGTTACTCCGATATGAACCCTAGTTCAACACATAGTGCTTCGAAACATAACCGATAGATGGCGGAAGCTGTCTATGGAAAATCAGCGTTCCACTTAGTTTGTACTAAGATAACATAGCATGAAGATAACATAGCATGGTTCTTGCCAAAGAGAATCACTCTAACTAGTCTGTGAAGAGAATGTTCTTGCGTCAAAATCGTATTTTCATTCGTTATATCAGTCAAAGATTAGTTCAAGAGTTGTTTTAATTCATAGATAGCCACTAAAGCCGTACCTAGATTCAGAACGGGACGAGGACATAATTTGTTGAAATGGCAGACACCAGTAATAAAGAGCAGTCTGTAACGAAAGTTCCTATGATATACGTTTGCGGCGGTAAGACAATTTTATAGCATAGCATAAGCATATCCTCACGACTATGTTTCCCGAGGGGGTAGTCAGAGATATTCTGAAACCTCAGAACATCGTTTCACTAGTAGTACCGAAACTCTGTCCAGTGCGACGTGGAGTAAGCCTGTCACTTATAATGGACAGTGGCTACACAATACATGCCTCGGAATTTAAGTTTCCTCACGACGTTTTCCTCCACCGAAATACCAGTGGCGTTACAAATCGTACATAAATTAAAAAAACTCATTGGTACGAGTCTGCCTGGATGGAGATCGAACTGTCGCCTCCTGCACGGCAGGCAAGGTTACAGTATTCAAAGACTGCAGTATTTAAGTATTTTTTACCAAAATTGTGCCACATCTTTTTTGGAATCCTTGTTACAATCCCGTTGTGTTCTAGTGTACTCAATTGTAATCCACAGAAAATGATCTTTATAACCAGTCAATGAACAAGTGAAAACGCATGTCTCTTTAAGTCTGTTTTAATCTAAACTATTATAAAACTTTAACAGGAAGTTTGTCTGTACATTGAAAATATTAACAAAAAAAAAGTTATGATATGGTTTTTAGGTATCCCTGATTCCATATCAGCAATTTTTGGATTCTTTGTCTGTCTGTTTGTTTGTTTGTGTGTTTGTTTGTTTGTTTGAACGAGCATCACACAAAAACGACTGAACCGATTTTGATTAAACTTTTTTCGTTTGATAGCTAATGATCTGACTTAAAATCTTGTATATAATTTGGGCGGACACAGTTGCGGGTTAACGCTCGTTTCTTGTTAAAATTTTAATCTCACACTTTCAAAATTATGCATTATCTCCATTAGTAATTTTGTCATTATCAACTTATGATTTGAGATCATAAATGAGTTATATATTTATAATTATGTTATTTCTTAATCTTTCAGAATGTCACAGAGAGAATGAAATAAAGCCAAGAGATCCTATCAGATGCAGAGAGTGCGGTTACCGGATTATGTACAAGAAGAGAACAAAAAGATGTATCCTTTTCAAAATAATGATAACATAATATACGTTTTTATTATTGAGCTTGTAATAATTAATACTACTACTTGGGGGAAAGATATACTTTTAGGTTTATATTCTGGAAACTAGCTATAGCTACACAGATTTCATCATGTGGTCAATCCTATCGATTTTTGTCATAGCCTGTTTTATCCCACTACTAGGCAAAGGCCTCTCCTTCATCCTCCATGCATAGCCGTCTTGAGCCAGCTCCATCCAACTTTCATTGACTTTGATCGTCTATCTATCTCTTCACAGTTTGACCCTGACTATGATATCTATTCTCTGGTATCCACGGTGACTTTGACCCATCTTTCCAGGTGATCAAAGTCTTAATTCTAATTCTAACTGCCTCCTTAATATCACTATGAGCGAATCTGTTGTAATGTGAAATAACACCATAACAATTTTTTTATGTATTATCTGGCTTTTTGGTCCCAAATAGTTCCATAAGATGGTGCTGCTAACTATTTGTTAAGCAAGGTCAGAGGCATATCTATTCTTAGGCAATACTAAGTTTGCCTCCACCAGGCACTGGGCCCGCATGGACAAGAACGGGCCACTTCTCACCCTTATTCGTGAAAGACCTTTGCATTGCACTTCTTCTTTCGTGCCAGTATTAGCTATATCGCATGACAATTAGGTCCGCCACATACATACGGAATAAACTTGATTCGGAATTGGTTCTGGATGGAGTATTGCCGCTTTCAGATACTTTTTCACTAGATCTAGTGATTTTTTTATGTCTTAGGTGGCAAATTTTAAAGTGATTTTTGAGCGTAGGCGTTGATGGAATGATACCGTATCGTAACGGTGCAGTTGCGACGTCGTTGCGGTATCGTTGCGTAAACGCCTACGCTCAAAAACCGCTTGTGTGATAATGATAATGGTTCATGCCATTTTGTAAGCAGATAATGTCTAATGTTAAAATTATCTATAGTCTTTTGATATAGTTGCATAATATTGAAATACAATTTACAAATCATCATCGTAACGACATACCTCATCACATGATAGAAATTATCATGTATCATTATTGTTTGTTTCGTTTCAATAAATACTTAAAAATGCAATTGTCATTCTTTTCGCGTTTCGTACATTTTTATTTATTTGAATCAGGCAACAGTACAATGTAGTATTTAAGGCATTTTTTAAACAGCACTAGTATTTTTTGTAACCATAGTTGACAACACTCAATCCTGAATCAGGATTCCGGATCGCAATTCCGTCTGTGTGTGGCGGACCTTACTCAGGCTGTAGTGAAAAGATTAGCCAGGCAGCAAAGCTCGTATTGAAGGTGACTGCCCTGCATTACAATCCTTCGATAACTATAACTAATTAATTATGTATATTTTCAACCGCTTATGCTTACTTAACTTACGTTTTAATTTTATTTTTGGGGGGATTTGCAATAATCATCACTTATAGCAAGCAGGCTTAGTTGCCTTGTATTACCATATGGATTTGTCCTATTATTTTTATGTCCTGTGCACTACTGGGATTTAATTTGGCTAAAGAAAAAAAAATTTATAGAAATAATAATGGTTTTCAGCTTCAAATATAATAGCTCTTCATCTTAAAGGTTTTTTTGTGGTATATTTGAGGCCGTAAACTTAGTTGCCTGAAACATCAGTCTTTGTGAAAGAAACTAGCATAGCATAAGCATATGTTCACGACTATATTCCCCGAGGGAGTAGTCAGAGATATTCTGAAACCTTTTTTTTCTGTGAAGGAAACTAAAATATACTAAATGTTAATCTTGCTACAACACATAAGAAAGTTTTGATTAGTTGTAGCAATGATGCTGTGTGAGTGTGTAGAGATCTAACAAATCTTGCATCATAGTTTTCACATTGGTATTGATTTTAACACCATTGAATGCCATTATAAAATGCCTAGTACTTGCAGTATGGGTCAGTTTTTTTCCATGAACCATATCAAATTGATATCATTAGCATCCTTTTAAACTAAGAGTCTACCCATCAAACTAAACAACGTTTACTATGGGAGCAAATCGATCAGAGCAAGCAGCAAAAAAAAAATACCCCGGTGTTCCATACTAAACTGCAATGTCTACGCGACACAAATGTATGCAACAGCCCTTATTTTCAAAAGCCCTGTATACATGGTGAAATTGATATCATTAGCATCCTTTTAAACTAAGAGTCTGCCCATCAAACTGAACAACTTTTACTACGGGAGCAAACCGATCAGAGCAAATAAATAATCAGCTGTTCCATACTAAACTGCAATGTCGACGCGCGAGTTCGCGAATCAAATGTATGCAACAGTAGATTTTTTTTTGCTCCGATCGTTTTGCTGCCATAGTAAAAGTTGTTCAGTTCGATAGGTAGACTCTTAGTTTAAAAGGATCAATTTCACCCTGTATGTAAGTTATCTCATGGGATTTTTGTTGAGTGTTCTAAGTGTTTAGTTTTGCCACCATAGAAATAGTATAAGAAAGAGTATCTAACTAGTACTACATACACTACGGACACTCCCTGCCTCCCACCTACTTTTTACCTCACCCCCTCTGGTTGAATCGTGGTTTCTCCTAAGCAAATGCACTCATCAGTATCGCACATGCTTAAATCTTCTTTTAAATTTTTCCCATTTGAATGAAATGACAGCTATCAGCTGACAGTGTCCAAGGCTAGGTCCAAGGTGACCCATAGGACCAGATTTCGATCAGATTTGGCACCTCATTAAATCATGCAAAATTCTTTCCATAGATACTTGTATGGGCCTAAGGTGGGAACAAGGTCGTAACCGATTACATCTTGCTTGAAATTTGGGCTTCAATGTAAATATGCAAAACTCATTTTTAAAATATTTATTTCATTGCATGTTGATTATAATTATAAGAAACATGGTATGTTTGCGTGCATGGTGTTTGTTTTATGTATGTTGTGAAGAATGGCGAAGAAGGAAGGTAAGATTGTTTCATTCCACAATCTAGCAAGAGAATCCCGCTTCGGTTATGGATTTTTGTATGTTTATATCGTTGTTGGTTTGGTTTCCAATAATTATTAAAACCTCGTATGGAACACCGGAAACAATGTATGTGCCTGTGAGCTTTATTTATTTAATACTAGAGTTAACCCGCGACTTCGTCCGCACAAATTATGTACCAGATTTTAAGTCAGATCATAAGCTATCAAACAAAAAAAGTTTCATCAAAAACGGTTCAGTAGTTTTTGCGTGCTGCTCGATCAAACAAACAGACAGACAAAAAATAAAAAAAATTGGTGATATGGAATCAGGGGTACCTAAAAACCATATCATAACTTCTTTTTGTTAATATCTTCAATGTACAGACACACTTCTGTTACAGTTTTATAATAGTTTAGATAATTATTGTCTTTACCACTTTTGTTAACAATGGGGTATTTTTTATCCTTATTACCTTTACCTATATATTTACCTTTAAAATAATTTTTCTTTTTCAAAATAATTTCCTATACTTACATTTCAGTGGTTGTATTCGACGCCCGATGAAGTGAATGTGAAATAAGCAAGAAGACAAATAATTTTACATTTATTTTATTCATCTTACTATTATAAAATATCCATCCATATAATGTATAATAAACAATAAATGGGTAAATATTTGACAAGTCTGTGTTTTCCTTGCCTACCTTATCAACGCTTTACCTACGAAACATTTTAATGAATTTATAATAATGTAACTACATAATGTTACGGAAAATGAACAAAATATCTCCTAAAACATTAAATATATTTTCTAGATAACAATGTTCGTTCGTATGAGGATGTTAAACAGTTTATTACATAATTTTCCCAGATTGTATGGAAGTGTTTCCTCTATATCACACGCTAACGCACACCTAGAACATTTTCAAATAATTTATAATTATTTCATTTCAATAGGATGTGAAATTTTATTATTGGCGTCACACATGTGAAAAATAGCAAACATTTCTTATAGTTATTTAATAAATATACAGGTGGAAATTGATATCATTAGCATCCTTTTAAACTAAGATTCTACCCATCAAACTGAACAACTTTTACTATGGCAGCAAACCGATCGGAGCAAATAAAAAATCAACTGTTCCATACTAAACTGCAATCTCGACGCGCGAGTTCGCGTCTCCAAATGTATGCAACAGCTGATTTTTTTTGCTCCGATCGGTTTGCTGCCATTGTAAAAGTTGTTCAGTTCGATGGGTAGAATCTTAGTTTAAATGGATGCTAATGATATCAATTTCGCCCTGTATATTCAACACATACGACAAAAAACTTTCATAGTTGTAGGCAATTTAACAAGGTCACAAGAAAATGTGACAATACGAAAACTGAGTAGGTACCTAACATAAAATGCACATTACAAAATTATGGCTCATTTGCACAATACATTCCACGATTATATGATAATTTTATCTACTAATATGTACAAATGAATAATCTAAATAGATTGATGGAAAGTTGTAAGTCATACTCATCAAATATTCACCCAGATGAAGAGTAACTAGAATTAAACAAATATCTAGCACAAGTACTATGTTTGATATGGAAGACTCTTCAAGGATTTTTATAATGTATATAATCTAAATTTCGTTTATGGAAGTTGATATGCCAATCGTTTTAGTTTAAGGACTTTGGAAGTAGATGTTACTCAGTATGTAAATACATCATGGTATATATTTTATAAAAATACATACAAAAGTAATTATGGTACTTATCAAGATATTCTTGACTACAATTTTAAGAATTTGTAATATGTTTCATTGATATTTCAAACGTACTTTATCTAAAACATGGACCACAAAATGTTACCTGTAAGATATTCGTGACAAATCTGATTATAGTTGAAGCTTGTACCTAGCTTCCACTTTCGGCATTCAGAAACCTCACTCCTTAGAGTTACTAGTAGTAATAACAAATGTAATACGTAAGCCTTACAATGGAAGCAAATTTAACAACGTTAAAATTATTTAAATTGAGATATTTACAAGACTTCACAATTATATTGAAAAAAATACACATGTATATAATATAATTAAAGCGCATTATTTTGTTTTCACACGTGCCTGAGTTCGATCCCAGTATGAATAATTACATCTTAAATTAACAACAAAAACAAAATTGCACATTAAAATATCCTACTTAGTTTAATTTTGGCACTAATTATCTGTGGCACTATAATTAACTTGTGTTTCTTTATTTTGATTTTCACATTTTTTGTCAATCACCTTCATCTCACTGTCTCTTTCACTGTCACACGGCTTATCCGAAGCTAGGGCGGCATCTTCATCTTCAGAGGACTCTCTGCCAGCGAAAGGTGCCGGTGCAATTGCGCCGTTAGGCTCCCGGTATTCCAGTTTTGTGGGATCTTTCTCGTGCAACTTACGCGCAAGAGTTTGCAGACTTGCTAGAGAGCTGGCGCAATCTGTGGTGTCTATGTCAGTTAAACTGACGCCTGCGCGCTCGATTTCTGTGAATGTCCCAAATGGTAATTTAAACAAACACTCGAGTCGCATAACATGCATTTTACTCCTAAGATGTTTCGCTAAATGTCCATGTATCCTAAAAGCAATGTTGCAATCTGAACATCGGAATGGACGAGGATTAAAAGATGTTGCCGCTCCAAATGTTGATGTCATAGAAACTTTGTTATGGTGTGAACCAGAACGCTCATGTTTCTGAAGATGTCCTCTTGTTCTGAAACTAACGGCACATACGCCACATCTGAATGGTCTTTCCATATAGTGTATATTGAGATGTAATCTTAATTGAGAAGGTTTAGTAAATGTCTTATTGCAAAAATCGCAAACTCTACGTCCGTCTTCCATTAGTCTACCTGGTGAATAAGACGAACTTTCAAATTCTTTTCCCTTAGTAACTTTGAACGCTACTCCTCCGACCCCTATTACTACTTTACGTGCAATAGGATCGTGCTCTAAAGAAGGCAGTTTAATAGATTCGGTTTCGGAGCCCTCATCAGTTTGTTCTTCTGTATTAGCATTATTAGTGTCGTCCCCGAATTGTTCTGTTGCATTTTGCTGACTGTCTTCATGCGATTTAATGTGGTTTATTCTCGCGTGTTTTAAATACTCTGAAACCACGTGTTTCGCATTTTCAGCATTTGTAGTACTCATTATACGGGTGCTTTTCGTCTCCACAGTTGTAGTCGTAGGAGAACTTTCTATTTTATGGTCATCCTTAGCAACAACCGGTAAACTTTTAGAGGTGCTCTCGTTGTCATTAACACTTGACGTATTTGTAGAACTCGATATTATTGGACAGGGTGAAGAAGAAACAGTGACAGTGTTTTTAGCGGTTGTTACTGTTTTGGTGTTGATAGTATCACCATCATTTTCAGTATATAGTGACTTTTCCATATCAATCTTCCTTAATTTGCTTAGGTTAAATGTAAGTTGACTTTGTTTTATTTTTGAATCAAGCAGTGCTCTTTCTGTCAAATATGTGTGTAACATGGGTTCTCCGTTGGACCATTGAGTCTGATGTTGTGGAAGCTTAGCAGTATTTGAAGCGAGGGAGGCTAGAACACTAGATTCCCCGGCCGTAGGGATTTCAGGAATGTTTGGAGTAGTTTTAATATCGTTTTTGCTAAGATCCATTGGTTCGTTCTCTTCATCCATCGATGAATCCACCGATGTGCTTCGAACAATTTGTAGTCTTTCAGGACAAAAATCTAATGTTACATTTTCCAGCCCTGTTGGAGTGTACGGGTAGGTTGACGGCCTTGCACTGGTTATGAGGCCGGGCGTCGACGCAGTGGTGGGCCTAGATCCTCCCAAAGATAATAAACAGTGAGCCGCTTCATGTTCTGGCAGCCGTGATTTACAAACTTCTGTATCTGAAATATATAATGTTTATTGTAAATGCATTTAATCCGAGATGTACGAATGTTCCAATTAGCTATCGATTCCAAAGTTATTTTAAGAACAACTAGAGCTTACCCGCAACTTCATCCGTACAAATTATATACCAGATTTTAAGTCAAATCATAAGCTATCAAACAAAAAAGTTTCATCAAAATCGGTTCAGTAGTTTGTGTGATGTTGTTACAAACAAACCAAAAACAGACAGAAAGAAATTAAAAAAACTTTTTTTAATTTGGAGTCAGGGATAAACGTAAAAACTTGTAATCTTTTGTTTGTCAAAAAAACAATCAATCGTTGATCTTCAATGTTACAGTTTTATAATAAAAATACATGTCTTACCGCTCGATTCCGTTTCCCCTTCGTTTCCCTCGTCGCCGTCGGAGTCGGTGTCATCGTCCGTTTCTCCCGACTGGAGCAGTTCCCCACCTTCAATATCATTGCCTTCGTTCGGATTTATTCCCAATTCGCAACACTTTTTATAGTGTGCTTTGCTTTTCATATGCTTCGTTAGGTTTCCTTTCGTCTTGAAGCTGAAAATTTTTTTTTCACACATTTAACATTTTGTTCATTACCATATTAACACGTTCCTGGACAGTGACCTGCTATAGCAGTGATAACAATAAAAGTTCTATTGTGTCTTGTTCACTGCCCTGAAACGTGTTAAAATAATACACCGTTATTTGTTAGTTACTAAAAAAAATTAAGGGAGTATTCAGACAATGAACTAAGAGTATAAAATTTTCCCTAAAGAACATGGGTCGAAAAATGAGAAAATGTTTTGGACCTCCCATACAAAATCAATCGGCTGCATGGAACGTTGTTTAGTTTAATTGTTTGAATACACCCTTAAAATTTTTTAGTAGGTAATTAAAAACTTCTCTCTTATCTTGATAAATTTCTAATTTGGTGGCCGCTTTTCAGCATTCCAACGTTTTTCCCTGGGTTGTTTTTGCCACAATACGTTTTAAAAATAGCTTGTAGAGTTTACAACAATTATCAAAATTGCAAATTTCTTGACTCGTCATTCCATCCAGTAGGCCTATCATGCAATCGCCAACAAAACGAGGAAAATCTAGATGCTTCACCGTCTTTGTTACTCTACGCACGGCAAAATGAGCGCGCATGACGGTTTTCTCGTTTTGTCACTTTCTTGTGTATAGCATGCTAGATGTTAGGTCCACTGAAGCTACGAATAAAAATCGTAGTACTGAAACCATAAATGTGAGCCTACAACGCATAAATAGTTTGTTAGTTTTAACTAAGTTTCTAACCATCCCGAAATGGGATTATGATCGTGACTCTTGAGTTTTTTATGTACGTTTGTTTTGAACAATTAAACAAAATACAAAAATACTTTACCTGAATGCACAATGAATACAAGTGTACGGACGAACGTCCGTGTGCGTGCGGATGTGTTTCTTTAACATCGATGGTTTTTTGCAACGGATTCCACACTCCAAACATACATATCGCCCCCTGCCTCGACCACGTACATACGTGTATTCTTCATTACTTTCAAACCCTCCAGTCAACTCTTTTTTGGGAGTACCAGTTCCATCAGAAAGTGAATTTTTACTTTCATCTGATCTTTTAGAGTCAAATAGCATTGCCTGAAAATAATTACATAATATAAATTTTCGTATAAGATTAAGTAAGTGGAGTAAAAGCAAGGAGTCAACTAGATCAACCACATCTTCAGTCTTTTGTCAGAATTTTTACTTATATTTTAATATTTTCGACATTGGTATTATTGCATATACTTTTACTTGACTGTTAACAAATTGAGAATCTAAATAATAAATAAATATATTCGATAGAAAGGGACAGTTCTAATAAGATTTAGGGTACAAAGAATAAAATCCGCAAGTGGAATTTATCTTTGGTGTTTTCTTTTATAAAAAACACAAAAACTAACTGCGTGAGTAATTAACTTTTTCCTATAGCATAAACTAAAATCAGTCCGTCGGTCGTTTGTCATTAGTTATTACATTTCCCCCACCTGACCTCACTATTTATTTTTTACTAAGTATAAAACAAAATGCTTACCTGTTTACAGTCCTTCGAAATTGTATTCCACTGCGATGAATGAGTCAATATGAGATCCTGTTTAATTACAGCGGTAACCACGTTTTGCGGTCGGTGACGTGAGTCATAGAGAGACATAGCAGACGATGCTGACAGTCCCAGCGGGTCTGGCGTCATCTCTGATAATAACTGTAAACATATTTATGGATTTATTAAACGTGTACAAACTATCAAATGGTTATTAATACACATTTTTATGAGATATAAATAATTACCTGCCAATTACTGTACATTGATAGGAAATGCTGATTTGGAACATACGTCGGTTGAGGCCTATTGATTGTGCAGTACGATACTTTAGTTGAGCATTTGAGGCCCAAATATGTATATGCATTTCCGTTTAGATACAGTTGTCCGTATGCCTTTGCAGGGCGTGGCGTTTCAGGAGATACTAACGGCATTGTGTTTGCATTGGGTGTGATTCCATGGTGTCTCTTGGGAGTAAATGTTCCCGGTTTTAAAGGTAAAGTGGATGGTCGTAAAAATTTTGGTTTTCTCTCTTCTGCACCAGTTTTAGAAATCTCATTTTTTTGAAAATATGATGTTTCAGATCTTTCGTTTTGTACAGAAACAGGCTGCGTTTCCTGAGCAT
Source organism: Agonopterix arenella (assembly GCA_927399405.1). Taxonomy (NCBI): domain Eukaryota; kingdom Metazoa; phylum Arthropoda; class Insecta; order Lepidoptera; family Depressariidae; genus Agonopterix; species Agonopterix arenella. The sequence goes on along the minus strand of OV656691.1, from coordinate 13,547,215 downwards.
TCGTATTTTTTTGAACTTCAGACGAACTTGGAATTTGGCTGTTGTAAATTTCAGTTTTTGTTATTAGGTTTTCAAAGTTAAAATTTCGTATTTCAGTGTCTGATTTTGTTTCGATAGTTTTGCCAGAAATGTTGAAGTTTAATTTATCTCTGCCTTTTGTTTTATGTGATGTAAAGGTTATATGCTCTTTAAAAGTCGTTGTTCTTGGAAGGCCATCTACACTTCTCTTAACAGTGCTATCTTGTCTTCCAAGAATTGGTTTGATGTTATTTGAAAATACTTTTGGAGCTGAGTTTGGTTCATCCACATGCTTTATTTTTATAATGGGCACCGAAGATACGTATTGTGGAAGTTCGACGTTAATTATATCATCACTATGTTTCTGTTTCCCATGATCCACATACGCAGGCAGCAGGACTGAAGGACTTCTAACATTTCTCACGGATTCAAACTTCGTAACACCCGCACCTTTTGTAGCTTGTATGTTAACAGATAACATGTTGCCATGAATAGTATCGGAATTAGGAGACTTTGAACTTTTATTAATATCCTTGCTTAGAATGTTCTTGGTTTGCATATTAGTGTTGCCAGCAAAAGTTCCTGAAGTATTAGGTCCAGGCATACCGGGTACATGAGGTATTAATTTTCCACCATGAAAAATTGTCGAAGCTCCATTTGGTGATGACGATGGACTAAGTGGAGGCAAAGTCAAGGGATTGTATGCCGTTATGGCGCTTAAAGGTGGAAATTGGAAATGCGGCATATCATGTATAGAAATTCCTGGTGTATTTGCTAGGGAAATTCTGGGAGTTTGCTGCTGAGGTATTTCTTTCGGTGTTGGAGGATTATGCATAATGGTTCCACCTGAATGTAAACCTGATCTTACTACAACACTACTCGCTTCCGAGTCATTGGCAAGTTTTGATGGTGACAGACTTTGTTGTATTAAAATAGGCGACAGCTGAGTCTTACTTGGCTCAATTCTTAATGTAGTTGTGCTACCCAAATGATCAACTATCTTTACTTCACCACCGAACATTTGTAGGGAAGTTGAATTGTGCCTCATTTGTTGTGACATTTCTTCCAATGATCTTAACGTAGCAGAACCTGCCTCAATACACCTTATTTTAGATTGTACGTAAAAATCTGTAGATCGGGGTGAAACGTTTTCTACCATTCTGGGGCTGTACGCGTCAGATCGACTGTCTCTCTTTCTTATTGGACTAGCTAAAGGCTTCAGCTTGAAATTTTCATGCTTTCTATTATATTCTGAGGACGCTCTAGAGTCCACTAGTCTCGTATTTCCCAACAAAGGTCCTGGTGATGGTAGCGGGGCAACGACGTCATTTGTTTCCTGTTTCACGATTACAAGGTTGTCAGGTTTGATACGCAGAGGCGGCGATTTATTCAACTTTGGAAAACTCGATTGCGTTTCCGGTAATCGCACATTTATGGAGTTACTTCTTACAAAGACATTTTCGGGTCTTTGTATTTTCACATCTTTCTGAACTGTATTCATTGCTGTAGTAGTGGAAGCAATGCTTCCTTTACAATAATATGATCTGTGTACTTCTAAATTTTCTGAGCTTCTAAACATTATCTGACAGATTGGGCAAATGAATAGAGGTCCTAGCCCGTCTACTAATTCGCCTGTCATCGAAGATAAACCGTTCGATTTAGTTTTAAGGAGAAGGTCTTTTATTATAGAGCCTTCTGGATTCAGTGGATGCTTTTGATAGTCAATATGTGAAAAACTCTCAGAGTGAGATCTTTTTCTAAAGGAATTTTCAGATTCACTGCAATTCTTTGTCAAGTTTAGAGGTGATTGATCTGATTTTAAATCTATACTATCATTCAAAAGCTGCTTGCTCTCTGCAATTTGCTTAATTTTTCCATATTTCTTTTGTAATTGTGGTTCTATGACATCAACGATAGCTTCATTATCTGATATAATTTTAGAGATATGTTCCGTAAGAAAATCAGCATTCTGCGATATTGATTTCTTTAACTTATCTTTTTCAAATGTTTCTTGATAACATGCTGCTCTAAACTTGGGTTTGTAAATTGTTTTTAATTTGCTGTTTTCACTTGTAAATAAATTCATGCTTATCAAAGGCGTGATGCTATCGTTCGTTAATTCTGGTGAAGAAAACTCGTTTGGTCGCGAGTTGTCAAAGCGAAGTATAGAAGCATCGGATCCAGCATCCGATATTGATGTTGGTGTTATAGAGGTATCACTCTCGGACCCACCTGATAAGTCGTCATCATTTGTAACAGATACATCTGAGCCTTGCGATCTTAATGCGTGTGTTCTTGATCTTCGATGCTTATAAAGATTTGATTTTGTTTTAAAAGCAATCCCACACGGTATACAAGGATAAGGTCTTTCATTCGTATGAGCTCTGATATGTTTTTGAAGAACTGAAGGCTTGGCACAAGATAATTTACAATAAGGGCAAATATATCGCCCACCTGTCGCTCCACTGTAAACGTCCCTGATAAAATCATTTTCAAGGTTCTCAGTCTTATTTGAAAATTCATCAGAAAAACTGGTTTGACCAGATAGATTTACAATATTATTTACATCACTTAACCTACTACTCTCATTATTAAAATTAGTTTGTACATTTTTCTTCACTTCTTGATCATCCGAATTTCGATTTTCTTTTATCTTTTCGATTTCTGGATGGGCTGCTGAAATGCTGCCATTCGTTATGGAAGTTGTCTCCTTATATCTAGTTTCCTCACCCTTTGATGGGTTTCCAGGAAACACAGATATGGTAGATGCCATTTTTTTGAACTTCTTGTGCAAATAGCTGTGATCATTGTTGTTAGAGAAGTTGCTATCCAAACGTTTTTCTTGTGTAAGCGGCATCGTACCGTTGTACCTGAAATAAAACAAAAAAAGTTAAGTACTTACTAGCGATTTTTTGTACTACTCAGCATTTATTTTTCCTACTAGTTAACTTCAGAACGACAGACACGAACTTTTCTTCTTCGATTCTGGTTACAATGTATGTTAAATACCTTCGATAAAGGTTTCCCCTTTTTTTCTAAATCTAAACTTTAGGTATCTCAATACACAAATGTTTAATAAACAAGTACCTTAGATTGATTAATGTATTGTAAGATTGTAACTAAACAATTAAATCAAATATTCACCCTAATGCTGTTTTCCTAAGATTTGTTATCTTACTTTCAGGAATTAGAACATGAATACCTACATAATGTAGATAAGTAATTTAATTAAGTGATTTGGTTTTGATTTTTAAATCTTAGTGTCTCATAGGAACTTAATTCACATCGTATTATGATATGAGTGACCCACCATATATTCATCATTAACATAAAACAAGATAAGTAGGACTCTAAAGTGATCGTTGTTGTTTACATAACATCTAACAACCACCTAAACGTAGTATTCCATTTGATGTGTACGAGTATTTGACGACGAATAATGGCGGATTTTGAACGATTTGACGCAATGCGCATGTGCCGCGTTATATCTATTGGTTATGTTATGTAGGTAGTAAGTACACTGTAAATGTGTGACATCATCGTACCTAAGTAAGCACAAACTTACGCTTACGCCTAACGGTTAAGGATATTCTAATTCTCCGTAACTTTAAAATTTCACTAAGCGTATTTTATAAAATTGAAGCCGAAATGTCTTTGACAAATCGAATAAGTAATTTAAGTTTTCTTTAAAATAAAACTGTGAGGCAAATGTTTGGTATAGCTCAGACATAGTTTTAATAGCACTGTTGTCATCGCTACGTTGTCGATTTAATAGGTATGTTACACAATCTATCATGTAATTTTGAAAAACCGAGAGAAGGTTTGATCGTATCTTGTACAACGTATAACACGAGGAACAACAGGTATTGAAGTATGAAGCGAGATGCGAGAATTCTTGTTGCAAATGAAGGCGTTGTATCTAGACAATCTGAATACGTGTAGTGGTGTAGTGGTGACCTCGGCTTGCGCTCACTCGAGAGTCGAGTCGTTCGTTCGTGAACGGCTGTGTTAGTGCGTTCCGAGAAGGCGTTACAATTTCTGAGAACCGGAGACAAGCAAGCGGCTCTGCTCGTTTAAGAGAACGAGCGAGCAAATAAGCGCATTACGCAGTACACACACTAACATCTGGGTACGTGCCGCTCAATGCTAGTGTGCGCTATTTATTAACGAGTACCTACCTACCCAGGCTAAGTAAAGAAGCTCAAAATGTTTCCTTTGAATAGATTTTTTTTATTTATTAACTTACAGAATGGAACGGTAATATATTTTGAGGAAATATCCTTCATCTAATGTAAGTAACTAAATAAGAAAATTATGAAAGTTCGGCAATAAGTTTTCAAAATGTTTTTTTATTTCAAAAATTTTTAAGAATTCTGATTAGAGATGCAAGCAAGCAATCGAGAGGCGGCTCAAATACTAGTGTTGTAATGAGACAAAGGAATCCCGGCGGTCGGCCGCCGCCCGCCGGCCTGGCGCCTAGCCAGGCGGCCCTGGCGACGACGCGGACGCCCGTGTCGGCCGCCTGCACGCCGCCACCGACAACGTCCTATACCTTCCTTCCCCTACAATGCATATGAAGACACAATTTACATACTTTCTTGTCTACTGCATTTAAGATATTTGTAGTAGGTACCTAATAATAATAACGTATTTGATTTACCTCTAATCATAATCAGGAGTGCGATTTTTGAATCTCAGATGTTGAACTCAGCAGTTGTAAGTGTATGGAGATACGCATCTTTCTACTGCTGATTTGACTTTCAAAAAACGCACTCCTGGAGTATGATTTTTGAATGTCAAATCAGCAGTAGAAAGATGCATATCTCCATTGTAATATTGATATTTTCAACTGCTGAGTTCAATAAATGAGTTTCAAAAATCGCACTCCTGATACAAATCTAATTAATCACAAAAATTCAAAAATGTAAGCTTGTTGATTACATTTCTTAATACCTAATTTTTGAAATCAAGTACAACTAAAGATACGATATTGAGGTAATTTGGCACTGCTTTAATTCCTCTCAAGATCATACAGGCACCTAAGTATAATAACAACACTAGACAGTTCTATAAACTGGTATAAACGGATATGTTTATACCATACTCGGATTTGTAATCAAACTCATTGTGAAGTGTCCATTTCGTTTACCTATTTAGTTTGCACTTGCAGTACCTACTGTATGCTTGAATGTTTAGGATATGCTCAAAATTAAATGTGTCATACGAATTAACCATTTATAAAAATAGGTAGCTTTATTTTAGATTAAAGTTGGAACAGAGTCTGAGCAAATATTGTACAAAATGACTTAAGTTGTTATCTAAAGTTTATTTTATCTTGAAACCTTGACTTGACCTATCAATCGTTTAAATGAAAACACCACATCCCACCTAATGACAATTAGAGTATGTAAAAATTTATCATTGCAATCAGAAGTATGATTCCTACCTAATATATTATTTACTTGCACATCAATAAATAATGAGCAGAAGGGTACAAATAGCGGTCTTAGTGATAAGCACTAAAAGCTATTAACCTGATATCTACGGAATGAAAAGTATTTAACCACAGCCTAAAATTTCTTGGTGAAGTTTTTACCTTCTTGGTGCTTCCAAACGAATAAGGAAGATCAATATCTACAGATACATAAAATAAAAGTCTTACCGCGAAATTATTAATCAGTCCACCATTATTTGAATATTATATTGATATCATTTGTTTATGCCTCCAAAACTAATGTCAACAAGTCCACTAGGCTGCATTTCACCCGCGCACAAGTGAATCATCGTTAATAATTACGCGACGATCCACGCCACATACACACACACACACACACCTGTGATATCGTCATTCGTCACTGACGTCTCACTCGCACCCCGGTAACGAAGCCACTTTTCAACTATTCATATATTTCCATTCAATTTAACTATAAAATAGGTAGTCGATTAATCAGGGTATTATTTTAACAGTAATTCTCGGTTGTATCCCAGGGTGGACCTTACAATAGAGCAACAAACGACGCACGTAGCCGCTTCGCGGATGACTGTTCAACTGTTTGTACTTTGTCGTTCATTCGTTTCGCTCCGTTCGGCTAAGCTGAACGCCCCGCCCCGCACCACCCGCATCCCACCCGCGCGCCCCGCACCGACTCTGCGCCTGCTATGAGTAGTGATTCATGTCGCATTTTATCTATCTCCCTCCTTCACCGCAACCGGATCGGTCGTTCTTCGTAATCTATTTATACATCTATTATATGCACGGACTTTAACACAGCAATTACAGTGCGATCCTCACTACAAAAATATGCAAGTATGTATTTGACTATACAAATACAGCTTGACGAATCGCGATTCGCGAATAGCAAGTGATTTAGGTATAAAAATAAGTGAAGCTGGCTACCTCAGTATTTTAATTAGGTAGGTATGTTATCAGTCGGATATAGGTACTTATGACAAACTTACAACTGAGCTCCACAGGAGGTTATAATTATAAAGATTAACAAAATATGCTGTAAATTGATTAATTTGATAATAGGTAATTAAAACTCATGATTAAATTGCTCAAGATTTGATTTGACTAAAATACATCCAGCAGTTATCTATGAGGTAAGCTATTCATTTGTTTCTTTTTGTTTGAGTTATGATATGAATCATGTCGAGTCATTCATTATCAAACTAAAAGAATATGTAAAATGTTTTATAAGTATTTAGAGATCCTGTCCATTACAAGTGGCGACGGGCTCACTCACCGTCACACCGGACAGAGTTTCGGTACTACTTTCGGTAACGTGGTTTTTTCTGAGGTTTCAGATATCTCCGACTACCCCCACGGGTAATATAGTCGTGAGCATATGCTATGCTAAGCTACATTTAGAGATAAATCGAAATAATACATCTTATAAAAATGTTATGTAGGTTGTATAAAGTACTATTGATCTTCGATAGTTTTACTATATAGATTATATAATTACATAATGCCGAATATTATATTATTATTATACCCACAATTTGATCGACGCAATATAGTAATTTTCATGCAGCACTGATTTCGTAACGGTTGCGCTCGACTAGAACGGGTATTGGCTTTGTATGCCCCGTCCCGTCCATTTAACATTCTCCAGTAGACAGTGAAGGAAGAACGTCGTAACTAGTAAGCAGCAAGTACAGGAAACTGCTGTTATCGAACAATATTCACAGAGCTTTTAAACTAAAACATTGAAACTACGTTACGTTTACCATAAAACGGGTCAAGAAAATTACGCAAAACATTTTCTTTTAACGTTGTATTTGTGAAGTTACTAAAATATTTATGTACATAAGTTCCAATAAGTTAATATAACTCTAGTCAGTATATTTAACTTATCTGGTGAACCCACTATCTATTGGTAAGACCTCTTTATCAAAATTCAGTTCAAAACATAATTTAACTCATCACAGCCAAGGCAAATAAGACTGGCGTCACTCTGGACATTAATCTATTTAAATGCTAAGCTAAAGTGATAATTTCCAGTGGAGAAACTCGACGTCGGGGCGGCACTAGCATTAGATACGAATGTATAAACACATTATTTGCAATGATAATTAGTAGCTGGTTATCAGTGGAGCGGAGGCGATGACGCACACGCTTTGTCGATAACACGCTGCCAGTCGCTTGATTGTGAACAACTTGGTCAGGAAGCGAGCGATACATGTAAGTATAACATCGGACACTGGCACAGGCCAAAATAATATTTTTGGACGGGATTTTCGGAATTTAATCGAAGTTAACTTTTGGTAGTCCCAAAACTGTTACCCGCACAAATTATATACAAGATTTTAAGTCAAATCATAAGCTATCAAACACAAGTTTCATAAAAATTAATTCAGTAGTTTTTGGGTGCTGCTCGAACAAACAAACAGACAAAAATTCTAAAAATAGGTTGATTTGGACTCAGGGCTTAGAGAATAGGATAAGGTACCTAAAAACCATATCGTAATCTTTTTCTTGTAAATATCTACAATTATATGTACGACACACTTCTGTTACAATTTCAAATATTATTGATTTTTAAATATGTTACAGCCATGTTATTTACTTCTGTTACAGTTTTATGATAGTTTAGATTAGATAATCAGCTCTGTTTTAACTATTACATATTACTATTAAACTAATTAGAATCTTATTTAGATCTTTATCTCCAGGTCCCCTGTGTCTTTATTTAAGCAGTTGTTCCCGTGCTACTTTAGAAAAGCTATAGGTAGCTAAGTTCGATGTTTATACTATCAGAAGAAGAAGAAAAAATGTAGAGATCGGGAGATAATGCGCTGCTTCGACAGCTGTTTCGTATTCGCTGGTGGTATGCGAAGCCGGGTGGGCGGGGTGCGGGGCACTTGTTGCGTTGTTTGGATGGCGCTGGCGTTCTCGCCTGTTGCCGATTGTCGACGTCACGTTACGGCCTTGAGCCACGCGGCGGCTCAGGGAGTGCCTATGTTTTTGTCATATTGTTGTATCACCTTTCCTCTTTCCTACATTATTAAAATACTTTTGCATAACATAATATGCATACTAACCATTGACTTACTAAGTTATGTACGTCGGGTCTAGTACAAAATTCTTGAAAAAAAGTATTCCAACTACATCAAACGAAATAGTTAGTCCCTAATATAATCAAACTAAAAACACTGAAACTAAACATTTTAATTTTATTGTGCTAACGTTTCTTTTTACAAATTCTTGCGCGTAGTCCGTCAATCAAGCGTAGACTAGCGCGTAATTGTTTCTCTTTCAGTGTTTTGTTTCTCTTTTGGTTCGGACACTTTTGAGCGCGGATCTTATGGCCAGGAGTGCGATTTTTGAATCTCATACGTTGAACTCAGCAGTTGAAAATGTATGGAGACACGCATCTTTCTACTGCTGATTTGACTTTCAAAAATCGCACTCCTGGAGTATGATTTTTGAATGTCAAATCAGCAGTAGAAAGATGCATATCTCCATAGTAATATTGACATTTTCAACTGCTGAGTTCAAAGAATGAGTTTCAAAAATCGCACTCCAGTAGTCAATGATAACTAGTATAGTATAGAATACAGAGCTCTAAAAGTAATAATTGCGTTTCATTCTCCTAACCAATTGACGCTTCAGATCAGATCTCAGAAAATACCTACATCTACATAGAAGCGTTTGGCAACACAGCTATTGAATGTGTTAGTCCGGTCGGGCGCCATGATGTCGCGTGGGCGGGAAACCCGTCTTGGTGGCAGCTAACTGGCGCAAGCGGTAACTACCAAAATGAATACAAAACACCGTCTGGTAAGTAAGTGCCCTTTTCCTTTAAGGTATAACTTACTTTATGATGTGATTATGTTGATTATAATAACAATATTTCAATATTTGAATAAATCTTCTGGTATTCTTTATGCAAGAAGGTACCTTTTATTCTACGAAATTTAAATGCGTGTAGGTACCTTACCTACTACAGATTGAATAGCGAATCTATTGGCTAAGCTCGGTCAGCGAATGGTATTGCCGATGCCGGTGCAGCGTCGCACCGTCCACGTCTCCCCACCTTGCACGGACTTCCCTCGCAACCAGGTCATCGCCTGCCTGGCCTGACCGCAATGTCGACGCGCTGCCCAGTTGTACCGAGACGGGCCGCGCCCTGGCAACCGATCTCCATGTTAGGTGTTCTGTAGACCGGCCACGTAACGCCTACTTATTTATAACCAGCTAATCGATAGCAAACTGAATGGCACGCAAACGCAAAGGAATTTAAAGAAAGTTTGGAGCATTTGTTTATTTGACTTAATTAGAATTAGAAATGTGAATGATTTTTTTTTAGTACCTACCGAAGTTTATTACAAAGATACTGTCTTTTTAATACCAAGGATTATTTCGGTACCATAACTGTAAGTACCTACTTAATATTGGAATTGGAACTATCTGATTTATCTTATCCTACGTTTTATCTTTACTTACAGAATCTAAAAAAAAGAAAAACCGTCATGCTTGATTAGAGATATTTATGAGGCAATTCCATTCATATTCGCGATCTTGCGTACCTATACTCTATACTTTACTAGCTAAGTTTACGTTTGGTTATCCAAACATGCTCAAATCAGTTTGAATAATAAATCTGTTTTCATTCGGTAACGTTTTTCAGCCTTGACTATCATCTCATGCATATCTCGAAAACTTGATATGATATAGGGTCCTTCTTAACGTGTTACTGACGGTTTTCTAAGGGGATGATCAGACCATCAATTTGAAGAACTTCTTCTATGGAGCCAACATAGAAAAAGTTAAACATAGAACAAGCGAAAAGAAACAGCTGTTCCATAGGTAGTAAATACTCGACCAAAATGTATGAAACAGTTGATTTCTTTTTCGCGATTTCATAGTTGGCCCATAGTAATTTTTTTTCAGTTTGGTGGTCAAGTGTAAGTTTAAACCCTGGTATATTATTTATGTTTCGTAGAGTACTACAGTGTTTTTCTAACACCTTTAGGAGCTGTTGGGAAGGAGGGGAAGTCGGATATTAGGCAGTTTTTCCAATTTTTTGACTTCATTTGATTCACGACAGAAGTGTAAACCCCGGGCGGCGCTCTGGACTTTATTGTCTAGTTATGTGAATGGTCCCACTGTTAATCTTAGCTGTACCAACTCTACAGCAGCTATAGTGGTTGGTGAACCAATGCATGAACTTGAACCTATTTCCTCTATCAGTCATAAAATAATTCAATGATTGGATTAACTATTTATGATCACATTGTCCAAAAAACCTTCTTAGGTATCTAGTGTTGTATAGAGAGATTCCGACCTTCAGTTTATTCACGACATGTGTGTGAGTTCTTTGCCAGAAATAATTTTACACAAACAAAATGGCACGCTAAATAGTCAGGTTTGCTGACGACACGCGAAGGCGACGTACAGCCAAAAATATTTCGTTTTACAACTAATAATAAAAAGGTTCTGCAGGTGTTTCCTAACTGTCAAAAAACTATACTCTACTACAGGGTCTCAGGGTAAACACAGAGGTGGAAACTGATTCCATGGCCAAAAATACAGATTTTACTGACTAAAACCCTCTTAAATACTGAGCATTTACTGACCAAATCTCTATCAAATGGGACAATTAGACCCTTCATTGTCCAAGCGCTGCTTTTAATTTTTTGTTATGATTTGATGAATTAATCACCGAAACAATAAAACACCTGTGATATTATACAAATTCTTAATTAAAGGTAGTTTAGGGACCTACCAAAATTTTTAAGGGACTCTCATTCCAAAACGGAAATTTTTTCACCTTAATCTACTGAAACCAGACCACTTTTGTGGAAACGTAGACCCTCATCCTCAAAATACTGACTTTACTGTTTTTTTTTCTCGAAAAAACTGACTTTTACTGACCTAAGCTAAAAAAACGGACTGTTACTGACTTAACTGACCATTTTTCACCCCTGTAAACAGTTCTGCTGCATTACTTTAAGGGCTGATTGATGAACTTTCCATACTAAATCACTAAATGCAATGAGCTGACTGAACGTTTCTATGAAAAGTCGATATATTTTTTCAAATTTCCTGTGGGTTTCTTAGGGAAAGTTGTTCAGAGTCATAAGTACAATCACCCGTTAAAGTAATGCAACTGTTTACCCTAACACCCTGTTATAGGTACTATATATTTCGGTAAATTACCAACCATTTCGAATTCGATGTGATATATCATTTTGCGGTGAAAAATTATCATTTTAATGTTGTATGTGTTATCAACATGATATAGGTGCCTACCTACAAAATATGTCTACCTATATTCTGTATGTATGCACACTTGTTTCAAGATAATGGCGTCATCCTCCGCGAATTCTGGCGTTCACAATACGAATGACTTAAAATACTCGCCATATGTATGAATTTGACAATAATATTCATGAGTCAGTCGCAGCGAAGCGGAGTTACCACTTGACCAAATAAAAATAAATATATTCATTGTTGCGAGTTTTCCACCACGACGTATTGTGATTTGCATTCGTAGGTAAATGTATTCGATGATGTGTACTTTCGTAGATGTTTATTATTTTGAAAGTTTAGAATAACGTAATAATCTATTGTTTTGCGTTATTATGATTATAAACGGGTATTCATTTTTGTAAATTGACGTAGGTATAGTTTAAAAATCCTGAAATAGATTTGGCATGTGTCCCCTTACATCACGCTGTGTTTTGAGGGACTAAATGAGCGCGCTTGGAATCGAATTTTTGGACAAACGCCAGCTCCATGGAAAGGTATTCCCACTTCCGAAGTGCATTCCCAAACACGTAGCTTGTTATTCGTCAGATAATTATTTTTGGACAAGACAATTTAGTCAAGTTTAGTGAAATCTTAATATAATTTTATTATAAACAAATACTGCATGTAATTTCTTAATGCGCGTAACTTAGGCTTGTATCTATGTAGAAAATATGAAATATGTTGATAAAGTATAATTTATGTACTTAAGCTTAAAGTTACATAAATAAATGTGTGTGTAAATAACACGAGTACCTACTGCTATTAAATGTCGCACAGAGTATACCTACGCATTACCTATATCAAACAAATCCTCTTGTCTTATTTAAAGATTTAGCGCGATACGCAATAGGCGTAATTTGGACAAAAAGATAATAACATGTTGAGTTTTAAGGTTTTCAAAAATGATACCTACCTAGCTTTATTCGGGCCCCGGCGTATTCTAAGAAAAATCCATCTGCGTTCTCTGATTGGTTTATAAACTCTCCTAGGGTTTCGTCAGCAAAATCAATTATAGGAGTTTTCCCGTAATACTGGGTTTTGTCTACAAAATCTACTAGCCCAAGTTTAGAAGGCGGGGTTTTGTCTGCAAAATCTATTAACTGAGTTTGAGACGACTAATGAGCAAGCCCGATCATGCCCCACCGAACTTACGCGTGTTTAAAGTAGAAACAACAATTATTATGTTTATTAATAGTTATTTTTTGTGGACCCAATGTTCAATCGGGGGCGATAAGAGCCAATTAACTTAGGCAAAAGTCGAAAAAAAAAATATCATCGCGACTATCAGTAAATTTTCGTTATCAATATTTAATATAAGTAATTTTATGATGAATGAGAACTAAAAAGATCAAAAGACATAGTGATAATTTTCGAGACAAGGCCTTAGATCAAAGGACAAGGCAATAATAACGAATTATTAAAATAACTAACGTTTCCCCGCAACTTCCATCGACGGCGAAAAAATCCTTTCTTAGTTTGTTTTCGTTCTTTGTTGGTATTGATATGATGTTACTCCTACCCTCCTAGTCCTACCTTACGATCATAGATGATATCTTTTCATGCATAATAATAGGTTCTAGATTCTAGATAAACATTTTTGTTACATGTTCCGAGTTAAATACATACTTCTTCTACCTACTCATAGTAGGTGGTTTGGTTACTTCCAATATGCTACTTAACAGATGTAAGTAATAGAACATGTTATTGTTAAACTTACCTTCCCGTACAACGTTCAACTGTTAGACTCTCGGTCGAAGTGGGTTTCTTCTGTTAAACTGAGACATTATTTTCTTTTATGCGATCTGAAACAAAAATGTGCATCCAGTAAAAAATTGCAAAGTCCAGCTAAGACAACAGTATAAAAATAATTTTTGAATTCTACCTTATTCATTTTAATTAATTTAACTTCACTATAATTCTATAAATACGGGTACTATTTGTTAAATGTGTTGTTAGTTAAAGCATTGAACGGTTCTCGGAACACCCCAGAGCACGCGCCGACAGCGACTTGACCATTTTTTTACATTTACGATTCTAATATTTCCAGGAATCCTCCTTGCTTCCCTCTACCGCTGCCGCGCATAACAAGTTATTGACGTTGCTTTGCTATATGTAGGTAGGTACCTACATAAAGAAACATTTTGCATAGATATTCAGAAGAACCTGAAACGTATTCCTGGAAAAGCATTGATATAATAATGGGACTGTTCCGGAGAATAGGATGAATTTAATATACATATAAAATTTAATATACGTATACAATGAATTTAATATACAAATATAAAATATTTCTTCACACATAAATTTATTTATTTATTTATCTCCTTCATCCTGACAGACAACGCACAGTCTTGACCACTGAAAATAGAAACATGGAACTTGGAATACATATTTTATTATAGAATAGACAATAGGAGTGCACTAAGAGAGTATTTTTTGAAAATCGACCCCTCAAGGGGTTTTCCATACTCCACGCGAACGAAGTCGCGGGAAAAGCTAGAAGCCCTGAGCAGTGAGCACGCTAAAACACTACCTACGCTCCAGTTATTTTTTAAACATAGAAACATTTCACAAAGTAACTACCTAGGTAATACCTAATTTAAATGCTACCGTACTATTGCAATTACACAATTTCCATTCATGATCGATTCTAGAGATATTATAAACTATTATTTTCTATTGAAAAGTTTATTTTTAACGATAATTGCTATTAATTATACTTTGCTATAAGAATAACATTTTCAAAGCATGATTAAAGAATAGTCTGTCTATGAAAGCCTAACCACCCAATCATTGTTAACGTCAACTAACTCTATACTTATTGGTTATATTCAACAGGTTTGGGTAAATGTTTACACAACTCATTTTATACATAGGTAACACACGAATTTGTATTTTATGCTTTAAATGTTATTCTGCTGTTTTCAGGTTACATCTATCCTAGAGCAGCATTTTTTTATATCCTGTCTTGTACTGTATTTTTGTGTTTTAAGTAAGTAAATAAAGGTTGAAAACTACGATAAAGGAATGGCTGAATAATTAAATTCAATAAGATTCACCCATATTGTGTTTCAGATGACCTCTGCGACACTTACATAATTAATTTGTATACGAATGCTTTCACACCTATCACGAGTTACTGAAGTGAACACATTTAAATAATAGGTGATTTCAACCTGTATTGTTTCTTTGCAAAATAATAATAATTAGATATTACAGTGCCTACGTATATCTACGAGAATAATTCAAATTGCCTGACAAAAACGCAAAAAAAAAAAACAATTTTTAACCAAGATTGAAATGTTTCGTTTCGTTTTCCAGAGCGTAGCCCAATAAAATAACTAAAAATTTCCAGGAAGAGAAAATTAAAAGGTTTAGGACTATAAACACATAAAGGTGTCTTTATTTCTAGGTATACCTATATTTGTTTTATTCTGCGGAGTTCGAGACAGTAAATGGAGAAGGAGAGCACATTGACTTTTGCGGTTCGCAGAACTTACTAAACCAGTAAGTTCAGGGGGCGCAGCGCAAATGCACCTGCCGAGAGCCGTGCGTTGTCGGCGAGTTTGTCTGTCCGTTGCACAAACGTCCGGTGAAGGTACAGAATTTAGTATTATTCTATTGATCTAAAGTAATACAGTTTTTGAGAGTTACGCGGTTATTATTTAATCTAGAATTAAACATTTTAAAGGGTTCTTACCGCGTTTTGGTATATTTGAGTTCCCGATACTTCGGCAGTGTTACAACTGCCATGATCACGGGATGACCTCCGGGAACTCAAATATACCAAAACGCGGTAAGAACCCGTTAAAATGTTTAATTCTAGATCTAAAGTAATTTCTTAAAACTGCAAGATATCGAATATATATCTGATAAAGAACTTATTAAGAATGAGGAATGCTTTGAAATTCTAACTGGGCAATGCCACGTAGGTAAAAATACCGAATGCATATTGCTTGGTTAGGTACGTAATCAATAGGTGAAGTTTCTCAATAAATCTAGTAATAGTATACAGGGTATAATTATACACCTTAGTAATATTTAAAGAGGTGGATTAGATTAGACTATCAAACTGAACAACTTTCACTATGGAAACAAATAGAAAATATCTGCTATCCGAAACATTTGAGTCGAGTAGATACTATACAGTTTTGTATGGAACAGCAAATTTTTATTATTTTTTCTCGATGTTGACTCCATAGAGAAAGTTGTTCAGTTTGATGGTTTAATCTAATCCACCCCTATAAATATTACTTACTAGATGTTTTGTTTTATTTATTAGACTTTTTATTATCATTAAGTATAATTATAAGTATCTAGGTATTCTCTATATAGGTTTGTACTATGTAGGTACTGCAGTTTAAGTGGCTGTGTGAGCTAAAGGAGATGAATGGAAAAAGACAGCAAGTGGCACCGGTGAGTGAGACTGGCAGAAACCTGTGGGACCGGTCGCGATGGCGACGGCAACGCTTTTTGTTCCCTGCCGCTGCCGCTGTCGCCCGCCAACCCACCGTGTAGTTCATTATTTTATAGTACCTATGTGTTCTCCACTGAATGGGAATTCATAATAACAATCCTAATTACATCGTACCTATATTTTCTCCAATTTTAATAATGTATCTACCAAAAAGTAGTCACATATTTCTAATGCTATGATAACAGTTCGCGTAAAAACGTTGGATCACCAGAACCGATAACTGTTTTTGTCAGTAAATCTAAAAACACACGAAATATAATATTTCGATATTGAATAAGTTCTTGGAAACGGAAATTAACATATTAATTTCAATCAAAAAAATAAGTAGGCACCTTGGTAGTTAGGTTTATTATTTAACGCAATGATAGTAAGTATTGAACCTCGTTTGTTTAACCGATCATTACCTATTGCGAGAGCAGGTGGTCTCGAGCTTTACCTTTTATAAGAACTCGTTCAGCGAAGTTCATAAAGAAATAGATCTATGGGCTTAAATATTTTAATTTTATTTATAATTAATAGACTCTTGCTTGTCGCCAGTGTCAAGTGTTTATGGGAGAATCTATCCCAATAGCGGGGATTGTTTTTGGTCAAGAACAAGAAGCGATTGAGGATTGCGGAGCCTCGTGGCAGGCAAAAACGCGACGCGCGAAATCCACGCGAGACGAGTGGGGTCAGAACCTCCTTAACGTGACTCCTACTTAAATATTTAGTAGTAGAAAAAAAATTACAATCTCTTACCAAAAATTAGAGTGCCCTCATGTTTGACATGCCTGACGTACCTACTCATATTTACATTGTTTCTGAGAAAGATTCCTGTAAGTAATGATATCATACATTTGTGTAATTTTAATAATGATTACATATTATTATAACCTTTTGTATGAGCCATAATTAAGACAACATTGTAAAATAAACACTACGATTAGATTCAAGCAAAATGCTGTTTATTTTGCCTTTATTCAAATAAGAAATGCTAGTAGAACAGATTCCTTCTTATAATCGCGCTCATTATCTCTAATGGGGAGAGTAGAGTATCCTGTGTGCACCAAAGCGTGCACCGAAGCCACTTGACAAATGGCATGCATGGGCTAGCAAATTGTCATGAATGTGACTAACTCCATCCATGCCTTTTTTTATAGTGACAAGATGTCTTCCCTTGCTAAGTAATAAAACTTAACTCTATGCCCCTGTAAGGCTATTGTGCAACTTTCCGATAATATCTCTATATATATATATATGCATGTAACTCATTACCAAATTCTAACTAACTGTCGTTTAATCGTCGTTTGTTTATAACAGGCACCAAACGAGTCATTTAACGCGATGAAGTCACCTTGGAAGACGATCTGCGTCAGATACCTCGCTCCGCCCGCGTGGTGACGTCAATTATTGCAGTCTCATATACAAATGCTATGTCATGCTCAACCAAAGTACCCCACTCCTCGGAGGTGATTGCAACATGATCATAGGTGGATATTGTTGGTCAATGTATCGTTCATCGTGTTTGATACTTGGCGTTCGTTCGAGATGGGCCAGCGATCGGCATGCGGCGGAGGCGGGCGGACATGCCAAGGCAGGCAGGCAAGCAACATATTTACTCATACGCCCGAGGCGTAAATCACCGTGCATCTATTTCGAGTGGGCCGATGCGGGCACGGGCGGTGGGGCGCGGGCAGACACCGATGCCGGTCTGGCGCCAAAAGGATTCCCCAGCGCCCCGCGCGCCTCGCCTCCTCGAGGTCACGTGCACCCGCGCCTTCGTGCCGAGTGCCTGTGCCAGTAATACCAGTGCTGAGCTGACTATACAATACTATACCTCACCTCACCGCCCGCACCCGACGCAACCACCAGTTGGCTTGGCTATATGCTCACTAATGTTTAGCTTCGGACTACGCCATTTCATTATCATTTTAATTCACTACGTGTAGAATCGCTGAATTATAATGACATTGCAAAATACATGTATAAAACCTATCTATGTTACATGCGTGAAGGAAGATATGGGTATCTTTCACGCATGTCTCTTTCAAACATGGATCCATGTTTTTTGTAACGCACAAGGTTTTTTTTGGTTAACTAGGTAGGTATACAGGGTGTAAGAAAAGTATAATTAACTTTTAAACCAACATACTCTATCCACCAAACTGAAAAACTTTTACTATGGGAGCAAACCAAAAAAAAATCAGTTTAGTATTGAACAGCTTATTTTTTTTGCTCTGACAGGTTTGCTCCCATAGTCTAAAGTTTTTCAGTTTGATGGGAATGGATAGAGTAAGTATGTGGTTTAAAGGTTAATGATATTTTTCCTTACACCCTGTATTGCTTGCGTTGCGATACCTGCTGCAATTTTAAAAAACAAAAAATATATGTTATTTTTACACTTAATCCATACTATGTAGTACTAGACTAGATACTCTTTCCTGTACTGTACCCATTCCTTACAATGAGAGGATGTTGAGTTTCAACTTTCAAATTGAACAAATTCAAATTTTAATGTAGTAGGCAGCTATAATTTAGTTAATAACTAGTTACTTCATATCATAATATAGTAGAAGCATGAGTCATTAATTAGGATTGCTGTATGAAAACCAGTTACAGAATAGCCGCGCCACCTACCTAACTTGGAATAAGGTAAAGAATTCTTTGGCACTGAACGGAATTGGCCGAGCTACTGAGAGATATCCACAGCGGAATAGCACCCGGAGATAATATTCCACTCGTCATCCATCCAGTCTAGCTATATAGGTTTTCGTATATTAAACTGTAGGCTTTGAGCGTTCCTATGTATGCTACATTCGCCTACCTAATCAACAGCATTTGGAATCATGATTAATAATGTTACCTGTTTAATCGATTATCTACACACTTTCGTTCGATTTGCCTAATCAAAATGTGCACCTAATCTTATAGATATTGAACGTTGGCACTATTGAAGTAAAACTTACAAAGAAATGAACAATTTGTAGTTAATATCTTGATCTATCTCAAATATGAATAAGCATCACTGATAGAAAATGATATGCCTTCTTTGCCTACCGTTGCTGAATGTAAGCTCTGACTTCATTTGCATGTTTGCCTTTCTACTATGATTCAATAGGCCTTCAATGTTAGCGAAACTTGTTTACGTCGAAGTTCAAACTGATTTCTAAAAAACGATACCGACGGGTTCCTTATCGCTCGCGTGAATAATCCGTTGGAGATTAAAAACGGATAAATAATATAATTATGCTAATTATATACACGAGTTCTACTCACTTGTCTGAAGTTGGCAGAGTCCTCTCCGAAGTGCCATAATTGGGTGATCTCCCCGTCTCCTCCCTCCCCTGCCCTCCACGCCGCGGTGCAGGGATGCCCTGCGGTCATTGGTTACTCATACATCTTGCAAAACCTTTACCCGTTCCATTACACTAGGTTTAATATTTGTTTACATAACATATATGGCACGACACTATTTTTTGACGACTGTCTTCAAATTGAATATACAACACACAAATTGAAAGATGAAAATCACACATATAAAGTATTTAAACAAAAATGTGTAGGAAAATAAACGAGACACGCGTAGCGCGCTGTACTGCTGATCGCAGACAGAGAGGGAATGAATACCTTTCTATACAGATACACAACACAACACAGCAGATATGCTGCGTACGACGTAGAACGTATTACGTTACGCACACATATTCAGATAATCAAATAGCTCTCTTACCCGGTGGCAGCTTCTCAGCGCGGTGCGGGTTCCACAAAATAATTTATATTTACTACGAAAGATTATCATTAGGCCGCCGCGCCGTTATAAATTTTTATCATTGCCAAAAAAGTTTTCCGTCAGGTCAGCATCATCGTATCCAAAATTAACACAATATTTTTTTTTCTGTACTTTTAGGACTACTGATGCAAGGTAGGAAAAGGTCCTTAGGACCAACTTAGGACTTGATTTTTAAATTTCTGCTACTTTCTTTTCTGCAAAGAAATATCTTTCCCTTCTGCAAAGAAATACACCTACCTACTGCATTTTACTTCTCCTTAGGTGTTTTTCCTCCGCCTTGGTATCGGGCAAGGAAATATAATGAAAAATGGATGGGGTTATTTCAATTCTTGCCTAGCGCATCTTCAGTGGTTAATGGATTAGGGCCTAGTTGTCTGCATAAAATATATTTTAGTTTTATCTTCCCAACAAACAATTTCCAGTATTTTTTTTAGCTTGAATACTATTTTTAAAACTTGCATTGCCTGTACAAACAGGATAAACTATAAAAAGTAATAAAATGTTGATGACGTCACTAGTTTTTACAAACATTCAGTTACAATTTTTCATACAAAGCGCCCGTTTTCTAGTCCGATAAAGAGTTGCCGATTTGACTAGTTGTCAACTAACGGATTTATGTCTATAATTAATGTAGGTCCTAACTGTGGCCCTAATGTGTAAAGTGTAATTTTAATCTATGTACGATTAGACAATGAACGAACACGTTTAGGCAGTTTGTTTTCGTTTGGGCACTACACTACAAGCACGGCTCGCGCCATCTAGCGTAATATTATCATATGTATTACATCGCTTTAATCCAGCGATTGCAACTAGACTATAGACAGTACTAACCATAAACTTAATATTACTACCAGATGGTGCTACATGTCGCCGTCCGATTTTCTAGAAATTGGTTTGTGCTATACCTTGGCTATACCCCTGTTATATTAGACAGTTCTATTTCTTTAAAGGGGCGATTGTCATGATAACGAACAACTTCTTTAATATTTACGAGCGTTAACCCGCGACTTTGTCCGCACAAATTATATACCAGATTTTAAGTCAGATCATAAGCTATCAAAAAAAAAAAGTTTCATCAAAATCGGTTCAGTAGTTTTTGCGTGATACTCGTTCAAACAAACAAACAGACAGACGAAAAATCCAAAAATTGGTGATATGGCATCAGGGATACCTAAAAACCATATCGTAACTTTTTTTTTGTTAATATCTTCAATGTACAGACAAACTTTCTGCTACAGTTTTATAATAGTTTAGATTAGCAACAACATATTTGGAGAAAGTTTTTCAGTATGATGAGTTTGTGACCCTTTAGAGTAATGCAACTATCTACACTACCTATTAGTAGAAAAGGCTTTTTAGCCGGTGGAAAAACACCTTTAAGAGAAGTTTATTCCCGGTCCCGCGCGCTGCATACAAACGAAGTTCCGTCGTATTTTCTAGTGAATGCTTTTTTTTTAAACACGATCGAGAAATTGACGACTGCATTTGGCAGATTTCCTTTTAAATAAATATTTTCAATGCTTCGATTACTTTAAGATATACGTGGATATACTATAGAATTAATGAAAATGAAATTATTATTATATCAGCCGTCGCTGTTCCATTTTTGGGCAAAGGCCTCTCTCCATGCGTCCCGGTTTTGCGCTTCGATAGGCGTTCTTTAGAAAAATTATGAATTACAACTTGAAAATGAAATGAAAAATTTAAAAGGAAATCTGACAAATGCAAATTACATAATTATATTGGTTTCTAGCACAGAGTACTGTTTCTTTTTAATTTAATTACTAAACGTTTACGAAACTTCGTTTTATATGGAACGCCGTACAACTTTAGAGGAAGAATCATTTTAGAATGTTAATGTATCAAATGGCGGGCGCATCCGCACCCTAATCTCTGCCTACCTCAGTGGGAAAGATACACGCATGTTATAAACATATCACCTTATGAATTTATGATTCGTGGCTGGATTAAACTTAAAAAATCTGACTAGAGACAAAATGGCGCTCATAAATCATGGAGTTTATGTGAAAATTATCACATTCGCTGCTAGTCTTAAATCATACTCAATTTGTTCTACGAAATAGTAGATTACACACCGAGGACAGGAAAGTAAGAAAGGTCTCAGATCTCAAGCCGAGGTCAACAAACATGTTATCTGAGGCTTTCTTACTTACTGCCCAAGGTTAGTATACTATATTTCTCCTCGATACAGGTGGAAAGCGGCAACTTCGTTTGACGCAGCGGGACCAAAGTTGACGCTTTCCGCCCGGAGGGGTGAAAAGTATTTTTTTTCCATTACCACCATACATTTTGGAACGCGCGGGCGGCTCTCACTCCCGTCACGTGTTGCCATGCAGGACTTTGAGGAAGATGATTTTAAATAACCAAAACTAAATAGTATTTTCGTTTATTTACTCCCAAATTACATGTCCAGTTAAACATATAATAATTATGTATTTAAATCAAGCAGTAATAGAATGACACTTGAATTCAAACATTACATGTGACAAAAGTTAGACATTAAAAGCCAAATTAGAACGATACAATTTCTTGCATGGCGCAATCTTTAATCTTTTAAAAGGTATTCAATAATAGAAATTAATCGAGAGACATTCCAGCGTCACCGTCTTTTTTATCGCCTTTATCGTCATTCGGTTTATCATCTTTTTTCTTATCTTCCTCCTTAGAAGTATCGGAAGCATTCGAAGTGTTCTCGAGAGCCTTGAAGAATGCTTGCATATCGCCGGTGTTGGCTGCCGAAGTCACCTCAGCCGGGAGACCGAATTGCGAGATAACTGGACCCATCTGTCCCGAAGTCAAAGCCGATGAAAACTGGTTGGCTGCCTGAAAATTTCCTCTATTTTATAAACCGTTAGATTCTTAAATAAGCCATGGTACTATGCTACACAATCATAATTTTTTAGTTGTGGATAGAGATAACATTTATAATATTAGTTTTCCTTTAATTTTGATTTTAATTCTTACATTCTAATCTTAAAACCAGTGCATACATGGCGAAGCTCAGCGCATAGCATTTTTCACTGCCAAACCATTATCGACTTTGCCTGCATTGTGATAAAGAAAGTCAATTAACACAACTTTCGACTCAAGTCGCATCGATGCTCTCGGGGGCTTGTAGTATTGTGTTAATTGATTTTTATGTTAATTCAACACAAACGAAGTCGATAATGGTTTTGCAGTGAAAAATGTTGTGTGCTGCGCTTAGCTAGGTGTGGGCCGGCCTTTGACCTCGCATAGCATCTCCCCTCTGCCATGGTATAAGAACAATTGATTATGTGCATTTACATTCAATTTTATACCTCATTACTAAACTAGACAGCCTATAATTGCCAAACAATAACTTCGAACTTAAAACGTTTGGGGTTCACACGAGACTACTTTCATGATTTTTAACAATCAAAATTAGAATCTAAAGTTATGGGGAATAAAATCCAAAGATGCGGATTTCATGTTACCTCGCCCCCCGCAAAAAGTGGCCAAAATGTTTGTTAGTAGAATTACACGCGTAACTAGTCCACATATAAGTAGTCAAAGGCGCCGCGCCGGCTCCTAAAGGATTAAAAGCAGATAGAAGATTGTTAGCATCGTACCTAGGAATACTATTGCAATAAACAATAAGTAGCCCAGTCATTTTACGGAGTTTTGTTAGGCGGGGTAGGGAGTAATTACTAATTGGACTTTTAAACTGTAACCGGAACCATTAAGTGACAAAAGGACTATCATAAAGCATATTAAAAAAAAATCCCTACGCAACATAGAAATAAAAATTATGTGTCCCAGAAGGATTTTAAATTATTAATATTAATACCAATGCACTCATTTGACTTAGATTTAATTTTAATTTAATGTTTATTAGAAAATACGAATGTATTTTTCAAAACCTAAGTTTGTTGTAGTTGTAGTATGTATAAAGGTAAAGCCTTAAATATTCGCAAAAAAAAATTAACCATTTAGGTTTTTTAGAACGAGATAATAGCTAAATTTTAAAACTGGAACTGTTTTTTTTTATTTTGATACATTTCTAAGCTCAAATTGGCTCTTCAATATTATATTTAAAAAAAAAGTCAATTAGTCCCGGCTCAAACCGTAAAATGACTGGGCTAGAGATAAATGTCAATAAATAGAAAGTTAACTAAATATAAAAAGCGTAAATAAAAAATATTAATGGCATACAAACCACAAAAGCATTCACACGAGAAACCGAAAAAGCACTGCTATAAATGAAATGTGACGTTAATAAAAAGAATTACGACATGGAGATTAAGGTGACGCAAAAACCCAACCAAAAACCATGCAAATACAGAGTCCAACTTTATATGCTGACGGTTCTTAAGGTGATGTGATCAGACCATCAAACTGAACAACATTCTCAAAAATCTGCTGCCCTATACATTTGGTTCGAGTGGGTTTGCAGTTTTGTATGAAACAGCTGATTTTTTTCATGATTTCGATGTTGGTACCATTGATGGTCTGAGCATTCCCTTAAGGCTGCACCGAGCCTATTGTGCTGCCCCCAATCGTATTTTTTTTATTTCTTAACTATTAAACAATAGTTCCAAAAAACAAGAATGTCACATTGTAGTCATTGCAGATTTTTTATTTATTGGGATTTGTCACTGCGGATTTGTATAGCATAAAACATAATAATCAGTAATGTCTCGATAAATTGAAAGCCAATCTTGTTTTTTGGAAATGTTGTTTAATTGTTTAGAAATAAAAAAATACGATTGAGGGCAGCACTGAAGGCTCGATAGGCTCTTAAAGAACCGTCAGCATAATTAAGAATGTCCCTATGCAAGGTGTCAAAAAAAGGAAAAATAAAAATTTTAAACTTTTAAGGGGCTTGTTTATTAGACCATTAAACGGCAGAACTTTCACTAAGGGACCAACATCAAAAGAGCGAAAAAAAAATCTACTGTCCCATACATTTAGCTCATGTAGATTTGTTGTTTAGTATGGAACATCCGTTTTTTTTTCGCGATTTCGATATTGGTCCCATAATGAAAGTTGTTCAGTTTGATGGTCACCACCTCGTTAAATGTTGATTTGTATTTCTGTAACACCTTGTATAAAGAGTGTTATGCATCCATCGATCACATCCGTCATGCAGGGCAAGCATATACCGTATCATCTCGGGCGGCTATAAAGCCGCGTGACGCATCCAGAAGCAGGTGCGCAATACTTAATGGTTCACCTGAGCGAACTGCGGTGACAGCAGTGTGGTCCTTACATCGTCCTGGGTGCATGCGGGCGGCGCGGGCGGCACGTGTGGCACCAGGCGCGGCGCGTTCTGGGGCGCCGTGGCCGTGGTCACCACCTCGGGCGAGGCCAGGGCCGCCGCCAGGTCCACTCGCGCCGCACCACCCGCTGCTTCACCCTCCGAAGGAGCGTTTCCTAGCCCGGAGAAGTACCGTTGCAAATCAGATAAGAATATTTGTCCACCTGCAACGTCATAATTATCACATAGGCTAGGGGAAGGTCTCTTATAAACAGGGTTCGAAAGGATAATTATCACGATAATTATCTTGATAATTATCACGATAATTATACAATTAATTGGAAATCAAAAAGCTTGTGCTAGCAATGTCACACCATCCATGTTTATCCGATCACGATTAACGAAAAAAGAAGCTCAGAAACACGAAATAATTTTTCTCACAGTTTTCTGTTGTTTTTCTCAATTATTTCTTTTCCATATGAAACAAAAATTCCGAACACTAGATGCTGTTTGGTCTGGATACGAGTGCATTAAAACAAACAGCAATATTCGAACTTTCTTTTTGTGACAACTTAGTCTCAAAATTAAGAATCAATTTTGATAATAATTATCCGATCATGATAATTATCAAAGAAAATAATTATCTTGATAATTCCGAACCCTGCTTATAAATACAGTGGATATATAAAGTTCAGAACTGAAACAATTTTAATTAATTTGGAAGCTAGAAACGCATATAATATGTGATAGACTGCAGGGTTTTAAAAACTAATGTATAATTTTAGTATCAAGCTAGTGTGTTAATGATATTTATAATTACATGCCTGATATGATGTAGGTACGAACTGTACTTGAAAACTATCTTAAGACATATTAGTCTAGGGAAAATAAGTGGTTAATGAAATATTATTTGAGAACTACATTATTAATATATCGAACTAATTATAACAAACCGAGGAGTAGGTACTTTCCCGCACCGGCTCCCCTCATAGCGAGATAAAATACTAAAATACATACCAGTTTTTAAGTCTAATCATAAGCTTTTAAACACAACAAATTTCATAAAAACGGTCCAGTAGTTCTTGCGTGATGCTCAAAACAAAAAAATAAACAAACAGATGAACAAAAAAAACCAAAAATCGGTGATTTAGATTCAGGGACACCTAAACACCATATTGTAAGCTTATTTTTACATGTCTGTTACAGTGTATAGTTAATCACTTACTAGCATCATTATGAATTTATAATAAATGGAGTGCAAAAGGTAGAGGTTTGTAAGATGACCACTAGTAAATGGGTGGTAATGAGGGGTATGCGCAGTAGGGCTTCCGCCTGCTATTTTTATTCTGCGCAGTCAAGGTCATGCTCAAAATGTTTGCCGGCCATTATATAGGTACAGAAGAGTTTCGGTAGCGCGTTGCGCTGTGGAAGGATTGAGGTATGAAAACTCAATCTCGAGATCCAAGATTAATTAAGAATTAGTACGGACGACATGCCATGTGCCAATGAGTTTTGTTATGTATGTAATACTGACTGCTCTCAGAAAGTAAAGGAAAACATCTGCCCCGTGAGGAAACCTCTATACGCTGAAGAAAAAAATTCCGATGCTTATGTGAAGTCTTCCAATCCACATTGGGTACGCGTGGTGAACCCCCATCTCTGAGGGTAGGCCTGAGGCCTCCAGTGGGACGTATACAGGGTCCAACTTAATATGCTGACAGTTTTTTAAGAGGATGATCAGACTATCATACTGATCAACTTTCTCTATGGGACCAACATCGAAATCACGAAAAAAAAATAGCTGTCCCCATACATTTGGCTCGAGTAGGTTTGCAGTTTTGTATGGAACAGTTTTTTTTTTCACGATTTCTAAGTTGGTGCGATAGAGAAAGTTGTTCAGTTTGATGGGCTGAAGCACCCTCTTAAGTATAACTAAGGTGTTTTGTTACACCCGGTATAGGCTGATTATGATGATACGAGCTTTTGAACCGCGACTTCGTCCGCGTTGGATTACCCCTTTAGGGATCGATTTTCGAAAATTCCTTTTTTAGTGCACCCCTACATCATCTGTAGAATATATATTCCAAATTTCATGTTTCTATCTTCAGCGGTTTAGGTGTCGGTCAGTCAGTCAGTCAGTCACGGAACTCTTTTATAAGTATAGATAGGTACAGGTAGCACTTACTGTGCGGCTGGGTGGCGCTGGCAGTGTTGGGCGGGGTGGCGGTGGGGGCGGGCACGTCGCGCGGGCGCGCCGGCGCCGGCGTGCTGCGCGCCGCGGGGGTAGCGGTCGCACCGGCGCCGGCACCCGCGGTCGCACCTGCAGCCGCAGCCGCAGCGGCCGCCGGTTCGGTGCTGCGCGGCGCGCTGCCGCTGCGCGAGCTGTTGCCGCTGCCCGCCGACGGACGAGTGCTCGTGGTGCTGCTGCTGTTGTTCCTAACAAATTATTGGTTCATTCATTAGAAGCTTCACTACATCTGGGTTCGAAGTGATAATTATCATTGATAATTATATTTAACACGTTCCGGGGCAGTGAACGAGACACAATAGAACTTTTATTGTTATCACGTCTACAGCCGGTCACTGTCCCGAAACGTGTTAAATATCAGCAGCCGTAGTAATAAGGCTATATCACGCCTTTTATCTCGTTCGTTCGCGCCACTACACGCGCAAATACAAAGAGAACTAAGTGTGAGACACCACACACCTGATGATACTGCATCTGAACAGTCTATGTAGTGCAGGGTTCGAAATTATCACGATAATTATACGTTGATAATTATCTTGATAATTACAAAATTAATCGGAAAAAGAAAAAGCTTGTACTATGCGATCAGGATTTGTGAAAAAAGAAGCTTACACACACGAAATAGTTTTTCTCACTGTTTTCTGTTGTTTTTCTCAATCATTTGTTATTCGTGCTCTACATGCCATTGTGGCTAGCCAATTAGTGTCCAAAAACGCGCGACTTGCTATACACAATGGTGTGTTGGTGCCTACACTTATGTATGGCAGTGAGTGCTGGGTATGGCAGAAGAAGCATGCAAGTAAAATTAATGCTGTTGAAATGCGTTCCTTGCGAAGTATGTATGGTGTGACGCTGAGAGATAGAGTGAGAAATTGTGTAATAAGAGATAGATATAAATTAAAAGAAGATGTAGTGACAAGAATAGAGAAAGGTATGCTTCGTTGGTTTGGTCATGTGGAGAGGATGAGTGACAGCAGATGTACGAAAGAGATATATGTTGCTAATGTGAGTGAAAGCGTCGGCAGAGGGCGCCCTTGTAGGACGTATGCTGATCAAATCAGTTGTGTCCTATAAAAAGGGGAGGTGTGGAGTACTCGAAACCGACGGGCATGTATGAAGAGATGTATGGATGTGCATGAGGCAAAAGAAGTATGTAAGGATCGTAGTAAGTGGCGCGCCCTGGTCTCTGCCTACCCCACTGGGAAAGAGGCGTGACGCTATAGATAGATAGATAGATTTGTTACCCATTGTGATGTGAAACGAAAATGCCGAAGACTAGGTGCTGGTTGGTCTGAATACGAGTGCATTAAAGGAACAATAGCAATTTTAGAACCTTGAGTTAGAAATTTAACTCAAAACTAAGAATCCGCTTGGATAATTACGTGATAATTATCCGATAATAATTAAAAAAAAAATTATCACGATAATTTAAAAAAAAAAAAAATTAACTTGATAATTTCGAACCCTGCACTACCTAGACTGTTATGCTGCAGTATCGGCAGGTGTGTCATCTCATCACACTTAGTTCTCTTGGTATTTGCGCGCGTAGTGGCGCGAACGAACGAGATAAAAGGCGTGATATAGCCTTATCGTACGCTACGGCAACTGATATTTAAAGATAAAATAAACATTTAGTGTAAAATCAGAGTCTAACTACCAACATTATTTCAGCCAATCCCTCACTGTTACGATTCAGCTAACTCAGTTTCTTACATAATTTTTTGCAAAGAAATGTTGCTGCTAACAGCACTGACACTAATAAAGTCCACCACTTCACATATATAACGATTTCTCTCTATTTAATGTCCAAAAAAATGTCAGTACCTACTCAATCAATATGTATGAAACAGTCGATTTTTTTTGTGATTTAATGTTCTGAAGCACCCCTTTAAATATAAAACGCACTTAAGTTAACACCCAATATAATTGTCATATGTAAGTAACCTCACCCCATAGTGCCAAGCAGAGAAGACAAGCCACCGATCTGGCCAACACCTCCAAACAGCTGCATCAGCTGCTGCTGTGACATGTTGTTCAGCAGGTTCTGCAGCTCACCGTCCTGAGCTCCGCCGCTGCCTCCGCCGCGCCCGCCCGACGTTGGAGGGTTGTTCAAAGCCTCATTGATACGTCGGCACAAATCATCATCTTTTTCGGTCTTGGGCTCCTGTAGAAAATTCCATCTATCTACAAAGCAGTTCCATGACAGACAGACAATGAACAGCCTAAACCACTGAAGATAGAAACATGATAGTAATACATACATATTCTACAGAGCATGTAGAGGTGCACGAAGAAAGGTTTTTCGTAAATCTGAAATCTACACAGATGAAGTCACATGCAAAAGCTAGTAAAATCGTAGTAAGGTCTACCCATACACATCAGAGCGAGATGTTAATTTGTATGTAGTTTCTCGGATGTTAGTGGTAAAATTTGATCTAGGGTTGAGATTTCTAATACTAGATGATAGTGTGGATTTGAACTGAGAAGACTGATTGATTTGCTTGAATTTGAGTTTTATACCTCTTCGCGCCATTAAACTCTCATCATGAATAAATACAATAAATTTCAAATACTCCTCTTTAAATAAAATAAAAAACTCCTCTTTAATACAATTAAAATCAAAATCAAATTCCTCATTTCTCTACTTTCTAATCTTAAGATGACACCACACGAATAGATATCTCGGCGAGGCCGGACCAGAAGATAAGCTTCATACAAACAGAACACCACACCGGAGACCACAGCTAGACCCTTAGATACACCATTTTGATCCATAAAGCAATGGATTACAACTTTTTTTGTGAGTCTAGCGCCGTTGTGTGCGTGTGCCCGAAGCTTGACTTCCAGTTGTATCTATTCATATGATGACACTGACCAATTCATGTAGTAATTTGATAATTTCTATAGTAAAAAAATAACAATCATCATCTCATCTCAGCCGATGGACATCCACTGCTGCAAAGAGAATTTAACTCACTATGTTATAAGAGACCGGACTTCCATACTAAAAACTGGTTGTGACCGATGATCCAGAATGTATAAAACGTGTTTGACCGTTCAAAGAAACTTAATGGCGGCGGTGCACGTTTCATATAACGTTTTTTTGTTAGAGAGTTGCGCGAGCCTGCTCTGCTGGACATAGGCCTCTCCCTAGGATCGCCATTGGACGAATATCAAAGCAAACACCTAATTATAAGGCTAAATTCATACCTGCATCCAAAAGAAGTATTTCTTAGTGAATGACTTGAACTTCAAAACGTAGACTCTGCCCGTAGTACATTCATTTACGCGCACGAATTCACAGTCGTCGGGAAATATGAGCAGATCATCTTCAACTTCTCCCGTAGTCCTGTCCTTCCAGCAAAAATGCATCAGCGAATCTTCTCCTTGGTAGACGTAGAGGAGGCCCTTCCTCTTATCTGGGTGGACCATACGTCCTTTTAGCGTCATCCTGCCTGCACGGAATTCTACTAGGTGCTTATTGCCACCAGAACTACCTCCGAGGGCCGAGGTGTTACCGAATAATGCAGTTGCAGACATTTTGCTGATAACAAAACAAATATGTAGATTAAAATGTGGATTTAGGAACTAAATAGTTTATTGGTGGTGACGAATCAGTTTTGAACAATAAACTGCTACAAATACATATAAATAAACTTACATTTGAAAAAAAAAATTTACAGTCAAGTCATGAAATAATGAATGAATGAGAATGAAATGAATGAACGAACGACTAAGCCAAGCCATGATGAACGAAAATCGCGAAAACGAAGGAGATGAACGATGAAACGAACGATGACGAATGGTAATGAATGAGTTTACAATTTTTTAAATCAAACTTTTAAGGCTCTAATTACTGGTATTTTTGAGCCATTCGTTATTTTCATGAACGAGGGTTTCTTTATCTTTTTCGTTTTTATTTTATTTTCTAATATACTTATATTATTCTTTGGTTCAAGTTAACTAGTGTGGTGATTTTGGCGGCATCGCACGTGCTTCCAAGATCAGTACTCCCAACAGTGAAAAAACTTTACTAAAGACATAGGCTGTGTGGGCTAGATCCCTTTGCCTTGAATTTAGCCTAAAAAAATAGTTTTTGACAAGTGTTTGACACTTGCTTGCTTGACATTACAGAATATATGACAGAAAAAAAAATAGTTGCAAGAGTGTGTGGCACTAGGGAAGGAAAGATTATTTTCTTTTTCGATATTCAATTCAATATTTATCTAAAACATATTGTTTTGGGTGACCTTTGTAACATTTTATTGGAGCTAAGACTGAAACTACGCTACTGATCAAAATGAGCGGTGTACAGACAGGTAAGAAATTATCTGAAACTATTTTTTGTTATTACACTGAAGAATGAACTCATTTCAATAGGTGGATTCTAAGCTAATAAAATATCTTTGGCACAGTTAGAATATTCATATTATACTTATTTACACATAGAAGAATTCGATTGATTAATCTGCTGAATTACCGAGAAGATTCTGATGTAAATAACAATAGAATTTGAAATGCGTAGTCTCGACTGTGAATCACTGGAAACGGATTGATAAAATACTTCAGCGGCGGTGAATGTACGTATTGTAGTTCCAGTTTCACATATTTTATTGACATTCAATATAACTACTTCTTATTGGATTATCCAATTAGCAAGTATGCTATGTAACTTAGTTACTGATAAAACAGTAAAACTCCATGGCATTTATGAATAGAGAAGAATAGTACACCATAAAAACCGAACTCCTGTACAGTAGTACCAGATTTATAAGTTCCCCCAATGTACCTGCGCAGTTGACAAATATTAATAGCGCATGAAATTATATTGACCAATCCGTATGTGTCACCTTCAATGCCTTGCAACTTATCCGACTTTGCACCCTTTGATTACTAAACGACTTTGGTTTTTTGACGGGGACTCTGC
Organism: Agonopterix arenella; assembly: GCA_927399405.1. Classification (NCBI taxonomy): domain Eukaryota; kingdom Metazoa; phylum Arthropoda; class Insecta; order Lepidoptera; family Depressariidae; genus Agonopterix; species Agonopterix arenella. The sequence continues at coordinate 13,514,776 of OV656691.1, read as the reverse complement.
GGAAACGAAGATTGCCGAGGTTAATTATTTTCCTGGTTGTACTGTAAATGTCAAGTTACGCCTAAAAATGTGAAGATATTCCTACCAATTTCGTGTTGGTTTAGGGTTGAGACAAATTTGCCGACGGCGACCAAAGGAAACATGACATTTGGTATGGGAAGCTGTTCAGCATTGTTGCCACGTCGACGGCGGACAGCTTCCCATACTAAATGACATTTTTGTATGGGCCGGCCGCCGGTCACCATCGGTAAATGTGTTTCAACCCTTCAACATAGTTTCGCTTCTATAATGTACTATTATTATCTATTATCTGATCTTATCTTGTTGTGGGGGGGCTGGCAAGCCAGCAACACTTTGACCCAGTGGGATCGTTTGTATTAGCCCCAATACTTTTTGTTTTCTTCACCCTTCAAACACATGGTTAATGAAGGAGGCAATACCATTGAGGGCAAGAAACCAAAGATCTCCCGGTTTTGGGTATTCATCATCATCATCAATCATCCAGGGTCTCTTCATCCTCTCTGCATGCTCGACAGCAATTTTTATTTTTTTTAAGATTACCTATTAATATGTCCATTGTACAGTATATTACATCAGTAAAAGACATTGACATAAGTAAAAGACACTAAAGCTGTCACCATGCAAACATACGAGCAAGTATCTATAATTATATATCTGAGTTTACCCACGACTTCATCCGCACAAATTATATATCAAGTTTTAATTCAAATCATAAACTAATGAAATAAAAAATCTGTTTAGTATTTTTTGTGTGATACTGATAAAAACAAACAAACATTTACAGTTTATTTACAAAGTATAGATTAGTTGCAAATAAAGAAGTATCAGAGAATTCATGTTTTGACTATAAATAATCCCTGTTAGCAAAATGCAAGATACACATTGCAATTTTTACCACAAGTGGTTGTCTTTCGCATGGAGTTGGCGCGTTTTTTGCTCACATTTTTGCTTGTCACAAGGCTCCACAATTTCTTTTTAGCTGTGTTTTTAATCAAAAACAATCCCTGAGATTGGGATAGATACTCCCACAATCTACTTGACAACGGTGGAAATGTAGTTCTAATGCACAAGCATGAGACATTTTATTAATAAAAAAAAATTAACCATAAACAAATGTACTAATAAAAATTCAGAAAGATAAACCTTATTTATGGCAAGAGAATTTAAAATTTTCCTTTTAAAATCAAACTGAACTCTCTCCTATATATTCCCTGACTGTACATAATTAACTTTTGTGTAAATAAATTAACCGACTAGTATTAGAGTTAACACAGTAAAGTAAGCAGTTTTAGCAATGTTTCTCTCCACCCGAAATGGATTATGATCATGAGTTTATGTATTGTATATAGGTGTTAACTAATGTACAGAAGAAACCCACAATTTGATGGCTCACTGGCTGCAACCTGTGACTTTGTCTGCGTGCCTGTGCCTGTTATTTTGCTGCTTGTATCAGCTTGTGTGCTTGTATCTTGTTTTCTGCTGCTTTTGGGTTCAGTTTCTCTAGACCTTTTTCTCCTTCTTCCTTCTGCTACCCCTATGTGGGGTATATATGGTTCGGATAATAGTTCTCCACCGGTTACAATCTTGGGCAGCACTAAAAATATCCTCCCTTGTTAAGACTAGTTTCTCTAGATACACCAAATTTTTTACAAAACACTTTTCAAGGATATTATACTAACATAACTATCCAAAATAACAAAGGTAAAGCAAATCAAAAAGCTTGTAGACAATAGGTGTTAGATCCATAACAGTTTCAACAGTTTCTAGCATCTCATATAGCCGATTCTCCAGTCTCCATAAAATCTCATATCAATTCTGAAAACCCACCAGTTCATACATATACAGGGTGAAATTGATATCATTAGCATCCTTTTAAACTAAAAATCTGCTGTTGCATACATTTGAGTCGCGAACTCGCGCGTCGAGATTGCAGTTTAGTATGGAACAGCTGATTTTTTATTTCCTCCGATCGGTTTGCTCCCATAGTAAAAGTTGTTGAGTTTGATGGGTAGACTCTTAGTTTAAAAGGATGCTAATGATATCAATTTCACCCTGTATATGTTCTATTTTGTTTATCCTCATGCATGCATACTCCTATCCAAAATAATTATGTTCATAATGTATTGTATGTATGTGAACTAAGGTTATTGACACAATAATGGTATTTATTAAAATGTAAAAAAATTACTCCCACTTTGCACATTCACTATGTTTATAAAAACAGGTAGCAATTTCCACGGTTGTATACAGGGTGAAATGGAAAACATTAAACAAACTTACAACACCACAAACAAGTTACGACTTTAATACCTGTGTGTCACAACACAAATAGATATTTGATTGAAAGACTGAATATTTACAGATTTCAGTTGATAGCTAAATATACCTGGATGGTCAAACCAAAGGAACCTGCAAAAATTTGGCATCTCTCCATACAATGCGGTCGCAAAGTGCATAGTGCAGCACGCAAAGTGCAGTTTGTATGAAAACAGAATTCATTAACTAATGTCAAATATATTGTTAACCATTCAACATTTCATTTTAGGAAAGGTACCAAAATTCGAAAACTATTTATTAAGAGATGATTTTACGACATAATAGGATGAATCATTCCTTTGCCTCAATCTGAATTAATCATTGTTTGACATATCTTTAGATATCACAGTTTCTAATCAACTTTCATCATCAAAAATACATACCTATCGCTGGTTTTTAAATAAATTATTAATTTATTCAATAAAAAATTGGTGATTAAAAAAATTAAATGTTGTGGTACTAGGTAGCTATGGTATAATAAAGATACTTAATAAGACTGACTTTTTCATTAATCATTCACAATCATCATCATCTTTAAAGTTTGTAGATTAATTTAAATTTCACCCTGTATTCTTCTAAACCCAAACTTCTTTTTTGCAAAAAATCGAATGTATGTAAAAATATACACTTGAGAAGTTCAATAACTTATAAAAAAGAGCATCAAACTATCAATTCTGATAACAAGTTTTGTAATTCATAGTTTCATCTAAATGCCAGTCTGAGTCTCAGAGTCAGTTCATGCCTAAACTGGTTTTTTTTTATCCAGTCTATTTTTTCTAGTTACTTTTTTATTTCTATTAAGAACTTTCAGAGCATCAAAACGATTGTTTTCCTTTAACAAAACGTAGGTACCTAAATAAGAGTTAGAAAACTCATTGGCACAGTCAGCATCATAATCATGTAAGCCTCCAGGGCGACCAAAAAGATCTCATTTACAGAAGTTTAATTTTATCTACGCAATCAGAGTATTCATCTTAATCCAAGCACCCCCAAAGAGCAATTTTTGCAAATTAATATAAGCTGCCAGGGTACTCAAAATTATGTTAGCAAGTAAACCGCTCGAAGGTAACTAAGCAATCATAGTGGTCAAAAGTATATACACATTTGGCAAATATCAACCTTACAACCTTAAAATTGTGGCTATTCGCATTAGTTAACAGGCAAAAATGATTTGTTATAATTTCAGCAATTAATGAAAGCGCTAACGTACTCATGGATAAATAAAGTATCTTGTTTTGGTAGTAAGTAGGGTGGGTGAGTGTGCTCGTGCGGTGGGTTGACAGCGAGTTCAGTAAATTTTTAAAATATTACAAACAAGTTATTTAAGATTTTGAAAAAAATTACCTACGTTGAAACCATGATAATTCGATTCTGCTCTCGATTCTAAACAAACTACTTTCTTGTTTTGCGTTAATTCATTAAAACGTTGTAGATATTTATGTAGGACAGGATCTAAGGACAGGATAGCAAAAGAAAGAAAAGGAGTATGAATGAACTACCTCTGCAATCATAAAGTTTTTCGATAGATTATGTATTCTCATTGATTGCTATTAATGAAGAGCATTAAAGACCTCTCGGTAGAGAGTAGTATATTACTTGTTAAGAGGATAGACCAGTACTGTTTTCTCCATACAAACGTAATCCCCTGTTTTCTCCCTGGATAATACACTACAACAAACACACACTAGACTAACTTACACTAGAGCAAATATTTTTTTACCATACAGTCTATGTCAGTTCTATGTTAGTCTATGTTAGTTCAAAAACTTCGGTCTTTCAGTAAATGCCGATAAAACGGTTATAGTACCCTTCACAAGAAGGCGAAAATTGGAGCGCCTTAGACCTCCAACACTCTTCAACAAATCTATACCGTTTTCCAAGGAGGTTAAATATCTAGGAGTAATTCTAGACCAAAAACTCACTTGGAACCAACACCTTGACCACATTGTGCGAAAGGCAAAAATAGGACTAGGGACATGCTGTCGCTTAGCGGGCTCCAGGTGGGGCCTGAAACCGAGTTCGGTTATGTGGATCTACACTGCGATAGTGAGGCCTATGGTATCCTACTGCAGTGTAGCCTGGCATAAGAAAACCGAACAAGCGAAGTGTGTAAACACCCTAAATAGCCTACAAGGATTAGTATGCAGAATAGCAACGGGGGCAATGAAATCTACACCCACGGCTGCTATGGAGGCAATATTAGGTTTGCCTCCACTACACATCCATGTGCAGAAAGAGGCAAAAATTGCAATGCTCCGAGCCTTGGAACGAGGAGATTCCAAATGGAAGTCCTCTGTTATGAGAGGGTTACATGAAACTCTCTTAACAATTCCGATCATGTGTATGCCGAAAGACACCATGAACAAAGAATATAACTTCAACAGGTTATACAAGGTAATCCTACCCCAAAGAGAGGACTGGAACGGGAATACCCCACAATCCTTCAGCGCTGGAGATGTCGTCTGGTTTACAGATGGCTCCAGGAAGGACAACCGTGCTGGAGCTGGAATATGTGGCGGCAATCCAAGAATTAAAAAGGCGATTCACCTTGGACAGCATGCCACAGTATTCCAGACTGAAATGTACGCTATCATAGATTGCGTACATGAGAATCTGAAAAGATGCCCAAAGGGGAAACATATTGTTATTTTATCAGATAGCCAGGCTGCTCTAAAAGCGCTAGGATCTGATGAAATAGAGTCAAAACTAACATTAGAATGTGCCCGAGCACTCAACCAGCTAGGACGGACAAACTCTGTCACCCTAGGCTGGGTGCCCGGACACTGCGGTATTGATGGAAATGAGGCTGCTGACGAGCTGGCACGAAGAGGGGCGGAAGAGGACGCCATAGGCCCCGAGCCTTATTGCGGCATCTCCCGCAACACCTCTAGACGTGTGCTAAAGGAATGGGCCGTGGACCAAAGCCGCAAGCTCTGGTCGGATACACCAGGACTGAGGCATGCGAAAGAACTTGTGACCGGCTTTTCAAACAGACATACCTCAGATGCCATCAATTCAAACCGCAACGACTTAAGGCTCTTAGTACGAGCCTTAACAGGACACTGCAAGTTAAACAAACACCTACACAGAATGGGGCTTGTAGACTCACCCACTTGCAGATTTTGCTGTGAAGCAGAGGAAACGCCCATACATCTCCTCTGCGAATGCGAAGTGCTCATTCACAGCAGGAGTCGCCATCTAGGTGGATACATAATAACACCTACTGACATCAGGGACCTCCCCTCCAAAAGCATAACACGGTTCATGAAGTCCGTGGGCCTAGGAAATGACCTTTAGGTCTAGGGTGACAGCTACAATAGATCTATCTAGGTCGCAGTAGCTATTGGGTCATTGACCAAGCCCTTATAACCAAATAATAATAATAATATGTCAGTTCTTCCCTATGTTTTGCTTATTTGCATTAATTAATTATTGTAAGAACTAGGGACCTTCGAAAATGTAAAATTTTACCGCCCGTTTTCAGACAAACCAATTTGACGAATATAAACATAACAACAGCAAAACATACGGACATAGCCAAAGTCTTTCTCATATTCTTTTTGAAAGAATTTTTAAATCATCAATAAAATCGGTCCGAGCTACAGTTGTCTCTTTCGCACTCTAGTCGGCGGGGTTTATGAGTGGGGCGGATCTGATAAATACGTATACAGTAGGAAAAGGACCTATTCTCCAAATTAGAATTTCAGCCCGCCTATCCTCTTAAAGACTCTTTTGTCACGTAACATAGAAATTCAATTCAATTTCTAGTTTGTCTTTTTGCTGTCATCGTTGCAAATATTCTGCGTTATTTATCCCGTTGTATTTTTCCTGGTCATGGACCTAATGATCCTGGTATATAACATTGATTTATCCAGAATCATTGTGGTAATTTCGTTTTCGACGTTATTAATGCTGATGGACACACACGATTTAATATTTATGTTTATGTTCATAATAATAAAAAATATTAAATAATATTGGATTATTTTTTACAATAAGAATCCATCTACAAAAACTGTTAATGTAGGTCAATGGAAAACAGAATTTTAAGTACCTATTACAAATGATTCGAGGGGGTCACCGGGGTCCACCATAGTAAAAGTAGTTACTAAAAATGATGCTTTTAAAATGTTACCCTGGAGTGCAATTTTGGAATCTCATTCGCCGAGTTCAGCAGTTGAAAATGTCAATATTACTATGGCGATATGCATCTTTCTACTGCTGATTTGACATTCAAAAATCATAGGTACTCCAGGAGTGCGATTTTTTAAAGTCTAATCAGCAGTAGAAAGATGCATATCTCCATACATTTTTAACTGCTGATTTCAACGTATGAGATTCAAAAATCGCACTCCTGATCCTCTAAACAGGCTTGAAAAGATGATTGAATCGTTGAGTTGTATATACTATATCGAACTGAAAGAATTAAATTTACTTTATATACTTATACCTAAGTATATCTACATATCTTTATACTTATATCTATGATTGAATCTTAAAAAAATCTCTTCGTTCTTTCATTTTCAAATATTTGAACATGAAGGAATAAAGTTAAGGAAGAAAGGCATACTGCCTGTTTTTTCGGTCTCCCTCTTAGGGTGAAGCCAAACGAGTGTAATTTTGTGAGTTATGATTATGAGTCGCATATTTTGAGTCCGTTCCATATTTAAAATCCGGGAATGCATTGTCTATGACTCCAGCCTTTATATGAAACGGACTCAAAATACGCGACTCACAACTCACAAAATTACGCTCGTTTGGCTTCACCCTTAGAGGGACCGTATGAAACTTAGTAATACGCGTAGACTGAAACAAAACTAATAAAAAAGTAAATTGGTTGTAACCTGTAGGATGAAAACCTGGGGGAAAGGAATTTCTCCTTATGATACCTTTTGTATGAAGTGTGTGAAACTCATAAACATTCTTATTAGATAGTCCATTCAATCTTCTACGCATTGATTATGTGTATTTTAATGAAAATTTACAATAACCGTACAATATTGTGATAATGAGGGATTTTCCAAAAGCAAAAAAAATAAAAAAGTTCCTAATTTCTCGATAGATGGCGTTGGTCAGAGAGGGGTCCAATAGGTATGAATTATATTAATTAATATTAATTGTAAAAATACACAGTACAAAGCCTTTCTTATTGTTGTTGGTTTATTATTTAGCAATCTCGGTGTTATTGCCCGTAAACAAAGAATCGAGTATCGGACGTGGCTGTATGGGCTACGTATCCGTTTTGAATATACGAACAATAAAAGAGAAACAATAACAAACTACAAAAACCTAACAGAAACTGAGAATGAGAGACCCTGGTTTGACAGTCCGGCGTGACAATCATTACACCAACCGGGTCGTCAATAACACCCAGATTGGTAATAACTTGTACTGTGTATTTTTATTATTAATATTAATTAATATATTTGCTCATACCTATTGGACCCCTCTCTGGTCAACGCCATCTATTGAGAAATTAGGAACTAACTTTTTTTTCTTCTGGAAAATCCCTCATTGAAGAAAACGAAATCACACTATCATATCAGTTCAACCGACCCAAATACGTTCCATAACGACAAAAAATACGACAGTGATAAATATTCCATGACAATAGCTGTCATGGTTGCGTTTTGCTACTACTTTTTGAATGATTTGTCTATTTTATTTACTAGTAATTTCTACCTTTGAATCTGGACTTCTAGAGATGTTAATTTTTTTTTTTTAAATGCCTGAATTTTTTCTGTTTATAATAATTATGTCCGACGTCTTGAAGGGCCTTTAGTTTTCGTAAAAAAATGACTGGGTCCAAATCCGCCATGGTTCTTTACAATAAATACTATTAGACCATTTTAAATGCCTAGATACCATTGATCAGTTTGACTGCCTATTGAGAGCTTACATATTAATGACAGGTGGTAGCTTAGTTGCCACCGGCATATCGCTGGCCGGTTCTCACCGATCCCCACTACCCAATAGTAGTCCGCGTAGTCCCAGCAACGCCCATTGCCGAGGTCCGTACCCCTTAGGGGTGCCCCTTGGGCAGGTTGCTTAAGTTCATTCACTGGTGAAGATGGAATATCGATGCAAGTCATCAAAGCATGTGCATGTTTTATTATTCCACCACTAGTGCATATCATAAATCTTATGTTTGAAACAGGTAATTTTCCGGATAAATTAAAAATGTGCCTTATCAAACCATTACATAAAAAGGGTCCAAAAGACGTGCCTAATAATTATAGGCCTATAGCTTTACTTTCTAGTTTTTCCAAGATATTAGAAAAGGCTATTTACAATAGGATTATTAACTTTTTTGATAATCGCAATATACTTAGCCAAAATCAGTTTGGTTTTCGTAAAGAGAGATCTACATCCTTGGGTATTTTTGCTTTTCTCTCGAAGTTATGGGAATCCGTAAATAATAAAAAACGCTGTGCCGCTCTTTTCCTAGACATGTCAAAAGCATTTGACTGTGTCGTTCACTCGATCCTGATTCGTCAACTTGATTGTCTTGGTGTTAGAGGAATAGCAAATGAGCTTATCCGGTCGTACTTAAAGGATAGGAGACAAGCACTAGTACTCTCAAAGTATAATAAAGTAACCAAATCCATTGAAGAAGTAAAGTCATCGTTTAAAACCAATCAGATAGGTGTGCCACAGGGAAGTGTACTCGGCCCCCTTCTCTTCCTAGTATATGTAAATGAATTGCCAAATTTGACTAATCATTTATGTGTAATGTTCGCGGATGATGCTACCATTTTATTTGAAAATGATAGAGATAATACAAAAAATTTTGAAATGGAAATAGCTAATACCCTTGGAAAATTGACTACTTGGCTCGAAACTATAAATTTAAAAGTTAATTTAAATAAAACAAAATTTATGCAATTTAGAAACTACATGCAAATAGATTTAGACCTGAAATTAAATTACAATAACACTGAAATTGAAGAAGTTAATGATATTGGTTTCCTAGGTGTTACTATTGATAAGCACCTAAACTGGAAAAACCATATTGACAAACTTAATAGTAAACTTTGCTCCTGTTGCTATGCTCTTTCTGTGTTAGTCGATGTATCTTCAATCGAAGTTGCAACAAATGCATATTTCGGAAATGTCTACCCCTTATTACTGTACGGAATCCTTTTCTGGGGAAATTCAGTAGACGTAAAGAAAACATTTACAATGCAAAAACGATGTCTGAGAATAATTTATAGTTTGCCTAACGAAGAGTCCCTTAGAATATTATTTAAAGAAAAAGGCTTTTTAACACTGACAGGTATTTATATATTAGAAGTTTGCCTTTTTGTACGTCAGCACAAGGCTTACTTTAAGAAAGTCTCCGATATTCACACTAGAAATGTCAGAGACAAAGACCGCCTTGTTCTACCACGCATAAATTGCATGATTTATGATAAGAGTACATACTTAATGGCAGTGAGAATTTATAATGCGGTTCCAAAAAATATTAAATGTTTAAATGACATTAGTTTTAAAAAAATACTGAAAATGTGGCTAATTGAAAATGTATTTTATAACTTAGAGGAATTTTATGCTGAAACGACTACATATGTAAATGCTGTTAAATTATAATATTTTATTGTTGATCTTGACTTGTTGACATTTTTGAACATTATAATTCTAATCTTATTGATATTGAGTGTGTTGGCAATTATCTGACATTTGACGAATTTATGACATTATATTATTTTTTATTTATTGAAATTAAATGTATTTTTTGGTAATTGTATCTGCTTGCTTTTTTAATGTAATGTAAATATCCAAAGGTGTCTTAAATGTCATTTAAGTTTTGTTTTGCGTATAAATTTTGATAAATTTGCATGTAAGATAATATGTTTTAAATGTTTGTATTGTATGCCTGAAATAGGTAAGAGCTGCTTGTTTATGTAATTATTATGTAAGACCTTTATGTACCAGTTCTAACAATAAAGTTATTCTTATTCTTATTCTTATTCTTATTCTGGTTCGGTAGTCCTACCAGGGCGCTTCGCCGTTACTTGTGTGGTCCTCACATAGTCCGCAGTAATAAGCAGTAGCTGCTCTCGGAGTAATGCTGTATTGGTCAAGTCGAAAAAAAAATAAAAACGTTGGTTAGATTTATTGAACACTTTGGGTGCTTATATCAATATGTTTACTCTGATCGTGTAGATAAAAATGAACTTCTGTAAATGAGATCTTTTTGGTCGCCTTGTAGGCTTACGATGATGCTGACGTACACACGGCGGCACATCAAGCTACACAAAACCAACATAAGCTGGCCGCGCGACGTTATTCGTTATGCAACCTACGCGCGGCCAGCTTATGTTGGTTTTGTATAGCTTGATATGTCGCCGTGTGTACATTGGATGTCGTCCGTGCGGATTCGAACCCGGACATAATTTGAGTGTCAATCTCTGTCCGCTTAGCGCCACCGATGACGCTCTCGTGAGTGATTTCCCTAGAATTTATGAAAATTAGTTTTTAATAATAGAAACCGGCAGCAAACAATGTAAGCCTAAAGTAAAATTAAATTAAAACAAATACACACAAAATAACTCATAAAATAATATTATTTTGCGATGCAATTAGAAACTATTTCTTTATAAATGCTAGTTAACTTAAGTGTGACTCATAATCGCTTCTCGGTTGTCGTGCAATCACAGTTTTTTTTTCTTTTTTTGTACGATTTCAACGAGTTCTAATGACGTAACTCTCCTTTATGATATGGTCCAGCGTTCGCTCCACTCGCTCGCCGCGGGCACTGTCAATAAACTTTGCTCGCACAAGGTGAGCTCTCGGTCCGTAGTTGTTGTTTTGTTCATCGTGTATTTCGGTCAGAAACTTGTACCGCACCATTATAATTAAGGCACGACTTTGGATGTTACTATCTGTACAATTTTGTCCACTTGTTCAAAATAGTTACAAATGGTTAATAGTTTTTTTGAAAATGTATTGTAGTTTGGGGGTCAAGATCATAATTTGATATCGCCAATATAGTGACTCGCGTGGTTGTCGGTGAAAGTGGCAATCGCGAGTTGTAGAGCAGCGGCGCGAGACGGGCGCGGGCGGGTGCTAGCGCTGCGCTGCCCGACGTGGCGCTGCGGAAGAGACGGACATCATTGCGCGCGCGCCTCGCCGTGCGCCGCGTCGCCATGCCCCTCGTGCTGAACGTGTTGCGAAAATCACACCGTGTTTATGTACTACTTTTAACTTCTAATTAACTCACGTATCTGGATTTGTGCTTATTGTTGCCAATGTGCATGTTATCAACTCGTGCAGTAAGGACGATCTGCACGAATAAATCGATAATATCTGTTCGGAATGTGTTGGATTGTTGTGGAAGACTTAGATAGAAGATAGGGAATGGCGAGCCATGGAGGGGCCGGCAGCGTCGAGCCGACGAGCTTGGAGTATATGGAGGACCCTTACTTCGTGCCCCCTGATGACGACTCGACGCCGAGCTTCGACGTGGCCGTAGATGAACTGGATGAGCTGGAGGAACTGACCACATGGCCCCAGGAGGACCCCGAAGCAGATTGGCGCGCGCTACCAGACATAGCCGAATCCGCACTATGTATAGAGACAGAATTCTATATGGACAATCGCCGACGACGGCTGCGAATATTTAAGAAAAAAATTCGTGACGTGCGAGTTACCTTTCAAGACCTATCTAAGCCGTATCTTGCCAAAGTGTCTAGCCACACAAACTATAAGAAATTTTTAGGTATCACACCTGGAGGTTAGTGCTATTGGTATCTACAACTACATATCCACAGGTTTGTTCATAAACTTTAGGTGGTTTTTGTACTTAATTTGGTACCTTTGTAAGAACCATCTAAATAATCGACATACTATAAACTCAGAACTACACTATAATATAATAACGAACAAGAAAGAGGAAGCATTCCAGAAGAATCAAGGATTCTAAGGTCATTCAAGAGTAACAGAAAAAGAGACTGGCATAGATTGTGCTGTTTTATATTATGCTCCTTTTATATAACCGTTTCAATTTATTTCCCTCTAAATAACAAAAGGTGCTCACAGTAATTACTTACAATTGTTATTTAATTGTCAAGTTGACAACTGAACAAACAAACATTTCAAGTCATGAACATGTGGCGTATTTTGTATTATTTAACTCACTTGTTTAAGTTATAAGTGTTTAGAACTTCTAGTACTCTGTCGCTGTCTTTCGTTATGTGTATAGATCCTTTTAAAAGGATAAATAGGATAGACTGGCGTATGACACTTTAAAAAATAGTTATAAGTGATCGAATCGAAAGGTTCCTGAAAACCAGTGTGGTAAAAATTCTCACGGAATATTTCAAGACTATAAATGATTTATCATTATATCATTAACTGTATTGCCACTTCTTTACGGTAACTTGTTGCATGCGTTGGATAGCATTTACTAGATTTTGTTTTGATTAAGAGATTAAGAAAGTGATGATCGCTAGTTTTGACACTCCATAGCAGCTGTTTGCGGGATCCCGCTTACAACTTCACAATTCACTTCTAACTGTTATTTTATATTCTGTGGATGTGCGTAAACTTTCCTTTTAGGGACGATCTAGGGATCTTTTCAAGAAAGGTTTCCTGTAGCTACAACGGTTAAGGTAGTTTTCATTGCCGACCTACATAAAATTTGTCTGAAAAGTTGAAAACGGTCTTCCATATGTAAAATAATTAGCAACACAACATTCCTAGAAGTTACCGAAAAAAGGATCGAAAGTGAAAATTTTTTGTCAGAGTTGATCCGTTCAACAAGATTCGCAAGATTTTCCAAATTCTCTTAAACATATGAAATGGATGTTTCATAGGTTGAAACTTATTTTAAAAACTTCAGTGATTATTCAACTAAACCTTTAAAAACTTCTTATGTACAAAAAATTGCGGAACATCCATGGGGTATTTTCGTGTGTCCAGGATCGCGGGTGTATTTTTTAAGTATTTTCGGATACACCGAGGGGTAAGAAATCTAAAAAAAAAATTTTGGACTTCTCCGTTTGGACCATCCTGTATGTTCTATTGATACCAAGCCTATCTTTAAAGTCTTCAGTTAAAAAACCCAAGCGAACCATGTTACAACAGCACACTTAGGATAGTTTTAGCAAAGTTTTTGTTCACCCTGAAAGTTAATATACTTTTACATAATAGTTGCGAATCTGTGTCTAATTGTCTATCTTCAGAAAACTGGTTGATAATAAACGGTAAATTGTGAGTGATGTAATTTTTGTAGTAATTTTGTTTTCTGTAATCATGTGTCCATCGATAAAGTCTAGGTTTTTTAAATTATTACCTCTGAACTATCTATGGATAATGTAAGTTGGATATGTGTATTAGTGGAAAAATATAATAATTATAAAATATTTTATTATAATACAATGCATACAACTGCCTCAGTGGTCTAATGGTTAAGAGCATTGGCTCTCGACGCGGAGGTCGTGGGTTCGATTCCCACGGGGGACACCTAGTGAAATGTCACTTTGAGCGTTTTTCCCCAGTTGGTTAGGACATTGCAGGGTGAATCACCTGATTGTCTGAAAAGAAAAAGGATTCTGTGCTTCGGATGGCACGTAAAGCTGTTGGTCCCGGCTACTATCTCTGGTGGTAGTAGTCGTTACATAAAAAACCACGTCAGAGGCCGTGAGGCCGTCTGAAAAAACTCTGACACCAGGGCTCTGCCCACAGAATAAGAAGATTATACAATACAGCTCAGCTCACCTAGTGCGGTCGGTACTGCATAGAAATTACTTGTTATATCGTATTGTTAATTAAGTGAATGTAACATTTGTCTAGACGCATGTACATAATATTATTAAAATAACCACCTCTGCGATCGCAACAAGCTAAACTAGGTTCTCGATACTACTTTTAAACCATTAATTTCGCTTTATTTGACGAAGGGTATTCCTGGGAGAATACATTTCAACTAATACAGTAGCAATATGTAACTGTTTACTGGAATAACAATCTTGTATTGGAGTAATTGTACATATTTCGTCATTTTCATATTTACACAAAAATAATTTTTGTTTCACCGTATTACAACATCTGCGGGCTACATTTTATTGTTCAAATGACCACACTGTTCAAAGCATTTCAGTTTTAGTTTTATTTTGCCACTCACGAGTGCCGGTTGTGTAATGAGACTAATGAGTGGTTTTGTTGATGGTGCAGCTGAAGAGGCGATGCCGGGAGCGGGCGCGGGCGCGGGGGCGGCCGGAGACGTGAACACGCCGGACGAGCTGGCGGGCCTGACGCCGGAGCAGGCGGAGCAGCTGCGCGCGGAGTGGAGCCGCGAGCTCGCGCGAGTCGAGGATGAGATCGCCACGCTTCGCACCGTGCTGCAGAGCAAGGTACGTCACCCAGCTCCAGAACACGCCGTACGAGCTGGCGGGCCTGACGCTGGAGCAGGCGGAGCAGCTGCGCGCAGAGTGGAGCCACGAGCTCGTGCGAGTCGAAGACGAGATCGCCCCGCTCCGCACCGTGCTGCAGACCAAGGTACGTCACCTAGCTCCAGAAACGCCTGACGAGCTGGCGGGCCTGACCCCGGAGCAGGCGGAGCAGCTGCGCGCGGAGTGGAGCCGCGAGCTCGCGCGAGTCGAGGACGAGATCGCCACGCTCCGCACCGTGCTGCAGAGCAAGGTACGTCACCTAGCTGCAGAACACGTCGGACGAGCTGGCGGGCCTGACCCCGGAGCAGGCGTAGCAGCTGTGCGTCGAGTAGAGCCGCGAGTCTAGGACGAGATCGTCACGCTCCGCACCGTGCTGCAGAGCAAGGTAGGTCACCAAGCTCCAGAACTACAGATCCCGAAAAATCATTCTTTGTCAAACGTGATCCTTGGACCTAAAATCAACAAATACCAAAAACTCTTCCCTATAGTGTCCAAAGTTCCCATCTACAGGGTGAAATTAATGATCATTGGCATTCTTTTATAAACCAAGAGAATGGAACAGTAGATTTTTTGCTACGATCGGTTTGGTCCCATGATCCCATCAATGCTCCCATAGTAAAAGTTGTTCAGTTTGATGGGTAGACTCTTAGTTTAAAAGGATGCCAATGATTTAAATTTCAACCTGTAGATTACATTAATGTCCAAAATCGAGGATTTTTTAAAGAAAGTTTTCTCACTCCTCTTCTGCACGTCTAGCATGATTTCCCTACTCACGCGCGACTCGGAATTTTTTTCCATACTACATGTCGCGGCTAGCGCGACTTGAAAAGCGCGGAAAGAGGTTTACTATGGAGCGAAGGCTCGTCGCGCGCTTGCAGAGAAATCATACGAGACGTTCTGGTATTCAGGATTACGAAACAATTAATAAATACTTAGGTTTTACAATATTTTTTCTAAGTCATTTGCCCGTTTGCAGATCCGTCAAAGTTCCGAACTAAAACGAAAACTTGGCATCACAGTGTGGAAGGAGATAACTGAAGATGTGAATCAGGGTTTGAAAAACGTTAAAGAGAGCCAAGTGTGAGTTTTTACTTTATACTTTCTATATTAATTTACTATGCTCATACCATTTTGAATGCCTGTTTTTTCTCGAGGTGCAACGCAACTTATGTTTTATCTATTCTATACGATACATCGTACACGCTCGCTTTTATTTATTTTGCTTTTTCAGAGTTAGATGGTGGTTGTGTAGAATACTTAGTTCTTTTTATTTGGTTTGTTGCATAACAGTTATCAAACGATAGAAAATCGCGTGGCAACTCTTACACAAGCCGTGACTGAAGCACCCATGTGAGTACGAAAGATGTTTTATTTTAAACATTTTATATATAGAGTCCTTCTTAATATGCTATCGGTTTTTTACGGCGATGATCAGACCATCAAACTGAACAACTTTCCTAATGGGACCAAGGACAAAAACGGGAAAAAAAAATCTGCTGTTCCATATAAAACTGCAAACCGTCTAATAAAATGTATGGGACAGCTGATTTCGACGTTGGTCCCAAAGAGAAAGTTGTTCAGTTTGATGGTCTGCCACGTCTTGGAAAAAAAAAACGGCGTATTAAAATGGACCCTGTATAAGCTTTACTACGCCTACGTGCCCTCACACCCTTTTTTTTATAACTGCTATTATCGCTGGTTTTGGGCTTTTATAATATTGCTGTTTTAACTCAAAATACACATTCGCAATTTTCATACAATACTAGTTTTAGTGACTATATTCAGGCCTAGAAAGAATTGAACACTGAAAACTGCACATAAAGAAGCACTTAACAATTTTAATCGAAGATTTTTATTAGTCTACTAATTAGTACCTAGTTTCATACATGTTATTAAATAACAAGCTCGCGCACGCATCGCAGTAACGACTGAACCTGTAATTTTAATAATTTCAATATTACGTACCAGCCGCGATGTGTGACACTAACCGACTGGAGTTTTTGTGTGGTTTTATTTTAATTTACTAGCATGTTAGCATTCTTAAATTATAATTTACGTTACATAATAGTAGGTAACAGTAAAATAGACATAGTTTATGAAACTATAGATGAGTTACGCGTGTGTATTCTACTAACAAACTTTTCTGCCCCTTTTTGCGGGGGACGAGGACGAGGTAGCATGAAATCCGCAACTTTGAATTTTATTCCATTACTTTAGATTCTAATTTCGATTGTTCAAAATTTTCTCGTGTGAACCCCAAACGAGACTAGCTTGAAGTTATTCTGTCTCTTTTAGTGATAAGGTACTTAACATGATCAATTGATCGTGTAACTTGGCAGAGGGGAACGCAAACGCGAGGCTGATCCCTAGTTAGGTATATGTTCTAAGTTTATACGGCATTAACAAATCGACATAGTTACCTGAAAACCGTCTGCAGTAGACCTCGCATAGTCGCATGCCACCCCCGACAAAACGATAAAAATCGAGAAATGCCATCTTCATTATTTTATGTATGCCAGAAAGAGCGCGCATGACGTTTTTCTCGTTTAAACGCTTTTTTGTGGGTGGCATGCTAGCCTTGCTGAACTGATCTTTAATTTTCATACAAATTTTGTTTGAGGGAAAAGTCGAATAAAAAATAAGGTTTTCATGTTTTGCGTTCATTTATTAAGATCTTAGTGAATAAGGAGCATACGTACTAAAAATTTTACATGTGTGATACTACCGACCGTCGTCAGAAGTAAAATCCAAAACGAGATTATGGGTTGGCGATATGTTACTTTTGGGTAGAGTTGAATTAACGGTTTAATAATAAGTCCGCGGTTAAATATCAACACTATATAATTTTATAAAAACTGATAAGAAAATATTATACTTATCGAGACCGCTTGAAATTGGGTCAGCAATTATTTATATTCTGAAACTAAAGATAGGTAGTTAGGTAGGTACCTAATATGCGTTTTGATGAATCGGTGCAGTTGTAATATCAATCTAGCTATAAACTAGTGAATATTGGGGATCTAGTTATTTTGGATAGAGGCCAGATGAAGTACACATTATTTTTCATTTATTTTATCTTACCTCAATCTTTTCAAATGGAATAAATACCCAGGTTTCTTCCTGACTACCAATTTCGGGTTATTTTCATTTATTTTAACTACAAAATTGTTTCATACTCAATAACGTTGAGTTACCGACTACAGCCTTACAGGGTCAAATTGATATCATGGGCATCCTTTTAAACTAAGAGTACCCAATTACCCATCAAACTGAACAACTTTTACTATGGGAGCAAACCGATCGTAGCAAAAAAATATATCTGCTGCTTCGTACAGTTGAGTCGAATAACAATTGCAGTTTAGTATGAAACAGCAGAATTTTTTGTTTGCTACGATCGGTTCGCTCCCATAGTAAAAGTTGTTCAGTTTGATGGGTAGACTCTTAGTTTAAAAGGATGCCAATAGCAATAATTGAAATAGTTGAAAATAGCGTGCAAGAGATCCCTGTCCATGAACCATGTGTGTCCATTCTTTTAAAGTACGAGTGAATAGGCTTCTTCTGGGTAAGCTCGCTACATCTTCGACCCCATTTTCGTCCTGAGGACTGAATTCGCCGACAAACGACGTGTTCGCATTATATCATTGAGTTCATTATCAATTGATTAAGGTGGTTTAAGTCCGTACAAAAGTTTGACGCACAATATGCGTAGACGGAATTAATAAAAGTAATATTTTGTATATGGAAAAATAGTTTAGAGAATCTAGGTGCCGCGTCATAAATAATATTTGCAATTTATAATATAATTACGAAGATTATTTATAAATATAATTATATAATTATTTTATAAATTGCAAATGTTATTCACGCGGCATCTAGATTTTCTAAACTATTTTTCCATATATACAAAGTTACTTATATAAATACCGTCTACGCGTATTGTGCGTCAAAGTTTTGTATAAAATTGACCCCTCTGCAACCACCTTAATGAAAACTGCTCGAACAGTTCTCCGCTAGGTATGCGCTAACCCTTAGTTAAAAGGATGCAACCCTGCCAATGCCATGATATCAATTTGTTGCCTATGATATCAATTTCACCCTGTGTATAAACATATACTGTACCCATGTGGTTAATTACAAACTTTTCTTTCCAACTTGTAGATACCAAAAAACTGAATCTGTGATAAAAAACACTGCGGAGAAGACGACCTCTATCCTGGGAGGCTTCACGGCCGGTGTGTCGACCAAGCTCGGTCAGATGCGCAACTCCGAATCATTCCGCTCCATCGAGGAGCGCGTCGGCAGTGCTTATGAAAATGTTAAGGTAAATGTTAGTCTGTCACTTACTTTTGATGAATCAGTGCCTCTTGGGTCTGCTTTATGTGGTGAATGGTTTTGCGACGTCTTAGCAGTGCCCCGTCACTCCCGTTTGACAGCTGCGGTATTTACCTTTGACAGCCTGCATCTTGCAAGATGTTGGCAAGATGCAGGCTGTTGCTCATTGACATTAGGTGCATTTTAGTTTTCGTTCCTGAAGCGTAAAGTTCGAAATTAAAAAAAGCGCGCGAAATCGGGTCGAGTGCAGTATCTGTTACGGTAGTAACTATTAAGTAATCTGTGGTCTTAGATTTGCTTTTTAGGGGGTTCCATACCCAAAGGGTCAAAACGGGACCACACCTTGGACACTTGGCTGTCATTTCATACAAATGGGAAAAGTTTATAAAAAAGAGGAGGTAAGCATGTGTGATTATTATACGCGTATTTATGTATGATGTATGTGTGTATATATATATATATATATGAGTATGTATATTATATATCTATTTATAATAGGTTTATTTTGTATACTTACATTTTGTGTTACTGATAACTGCTCATTTTAGATAATTTTTTCTGGAAACACCGCCTACCTTTCTTCTTTTCACCTTTTCCTCTACCCTAAGGTTGTATGGAAGAAATCGCTTCTTAGCGATAAGACCGCCTTATTTTGTGCCTCTTATTTTTATTTCTGTATTTTACAGTTTATGTTTTGGTGTAAAATAAAGTATATTTGATTGATTGATTGATTATGAGTGAGTGCGAGCGAGAAAGGAATACGCATTTGCTTACATTTTACGCCACGACCATACCGCGAGGTAAGAAATTGATGGGTGTTGGTGAAAGTCACCCAAAGGGTAATGGAGAAGGCTATGCAGGGCCCATTGCACGCAAAACCGGTGACCGATGGGGCCGAGTTCTCGAGTGGCGACCGCGTACCGGAAAGCACAGCGTGGGTAGAAAAGGTGGACCGACGACCTGGTGAAGGCGGCGGGAATCCGTTGGATGAGGGCAGCGCAGGACCAATCCGTGGGGGATCCAAGCCTATGTCCAGCAGTGGACGTCCATCGCCTGAGATGATGATGAGTGTGACTGTATGAAGTACTAGATACTCTTTCTTATACTGTGCTATTACTAAGCATACGTTGTCTCTTTTGAACCATAATAGGTAGACGATTGAAATTTTTGACAGAATATGCATTATTATAACGCATTTGCTGAAATGAAAAAAATCTTATATTAAGGGGATCATACAAGAAACTAGTTTTTATCAACGTTTTTTCTTCTCGCTCTATCGTAAAAACGGCATGCAAGCCTCAAACTTGGTGTAATTATAGAGCAATCTACACTATAGTATAACAAAAAATAATAATAAAAACCGGCCAAGTGTGAGTCAGTCTCGCGCTAAAGGTTCCGGAGAAAACAAAACTTTTTTGTATGTTAATATATGTTGTGCGGTGATGAGGTAAGGAACCCTCTGTGCGCGAGTAGCCTCGCACTTGACCGGTTTAATTGAAGCTACTGCAGCTTAGATAAATCTTCCGATACTTACATCTTTTTGTTTTCTTTATTACAGGGTAAAGTAGCGTCTAGGTCTAACTCGACTCAGAGCTTCGACGAGGCCCTGCGCGACGCAAGCCGCGCGGCCAGTGGCGCCACCTCGCCTACCATCCCCGAGAACAAGCCCCTGCCCTAATGCGGCCCTCTACTTCGTACCACGTCCACGCCGCTCACATCACACTCATTACTCACGACACTACTGGCTACAACATCTGCCACTACGTTAATACCTTCCTACCGTTGCGTTTAACTGAACAAATATAATACAGTTTTTGAGAGTTACGCGGTTATCATTTCATCTAGAATTAAACATTTTAACGAAAACTCAAATATACCAAAACGCGGTTTGAATACGTTAAAATGTTTAATTCCAGTTTGAACAAATGTATCATGTACGTCTACCATGAGTTGACACTGTACTTTACCAGCGTACAATGAAGAATAACAATTTCGTGATTCTCGTGATGTACGAAGGCGAGCTTAACTCTAAAATAGCTTTCTTCCAGCAAACCGTTGAGTAAGAGGAAAACTAATGTGAGTAAAATCGTGATAATAAAATGTAGCGCTGTACGAAATTCAATACAAATGGAAGTAAAACTACTGTAGTATATCTACACCGTTAACTCATAGTAGGCTTACTGATTTCTGATCCATAAGTGAACGGTTCGTAGCAATATCAGATCTAAGTAAAACCTAGCCGTGCAACCTTAAACCACGAATTGCGTAAGCTATAACGCAGCCAAAAAGTTGCGGTTCATCTAAGCACCATTTTGAAGAGCATCCCTGCCGTAATTGCAACATAATTGCAAGGAGATTGCACAATTGAAGTAATGCAAGTTTTGGTACCTCTCAGCATCTCAGCACTTGTGGCATACTGTCTGATGAAGTAATACTTAATACTCGAGTTTATCCACCAAAGTATGTCAAATATAATTTCATACGCCGCGACCGCGCGCCGGTGGGTATAAAAAATAATGAACGGCCATTTTTGTTATGTTAAGATTAGGTCAAAATATAATTGTTTAGATTTAAATGTACTTATTATGCTTCGTTTCATTAAATACATAGCTGAATCAGATGGCAGAGATGTAAAAACTATTTTACACGAATAGTAAATAGGTACAAATAAAGGCTTCATGTTTGTCTTTTTTGTGTTTAGCGAATATACCATGACGTATTGTTAAAAATAATTTAAGAAAACATTTAAGGCTTCATCAAGCATGAAATCATTGTTATAGTAACGGAGGTACGATAGTGACTGGAAAATGTCACGGGATCAAAAACTTTTTCTTAAACAGCAGTATTAAGATGCGATGCACTACACCGAGATCGATGTTTGATCTGGCTAGAGTGGTTCTGTAGTTTATCGGTTTATTTATTTATTAATTTACTGCGCTTTTGTTGTCCATAAGTAATTGTTGTGTTTAACGCGACGTGGTTCAAGGTTTAATAATTATAATGGTCATTTGAGACTGCTGCGCGTATAAGTGTAAACTTTTAATGTTCGAATAATCACTTTCATTTCAGTTCGTGTCTCAAGTTTGCATTCCAAATATATTCACTCATTACGATGTCTGTTTATCACTTATGAACGTTGTGAGTTATTATATTTTAAGCGGGAAACTGGCTCACCTAGGAGATTCCCGGGTAATTTTTAAATGGTTCATCAAAGTGTTATCTTATCACTTTTATAAAATTATATTATAAATGTTAAAATCACAAAGTTGTAAATCCATGTTATGTGTACTGTAGGCCTCGCATGCCACCCCCGAGAAAACGATAAAAATCGAGATGTGCCTCCATCTTTATTATTTTACGTATGCCAGAAACAGCGCGCATGACGTTTTTCTCATTTAAACGCTTTGTCGTGGATGGCATGCTAGCCGTGCAGGTGTGTATAATGTAAGACACAATCAATAATAACTTGCCGATGCCTGTTAGATCCAGTTTGGAAATATAAAATGATATTTTTGTAAGATGCTTAGCTTTCCTTTACTTATAAAATATTTCCACTATTTACATTAATTACCTCCTTTGAAAGATGGTAAATAAATTTTATGTATTAATTTTGCGTATTATTTTATTTGTAGCAGCTCTATTCAAACCATAATAGTTTAAAAATATGTTTAAAAACCTCTGAGATGATTTCAATAAAAAACAGCAATAATATGTAATCCATCTATTTCATTTACCGCTACTGTTCTTTACAAATTATTATTTAAAATGCATAAAATGATATCAATTAAAAAGAGATTGCTGGTATTATATTGTAACATAAAATTCGCAATATAGATGATCAAGAGTAGCCTCAATATAATAAATACGCCGAAAGTAGATTAGAAACAAAATTTATTTATAAAATTAGAAGTGTGTTGAACTGCTAACGATAGAAAATAAATAAAGAATATGCTTACGATGAAACTCAGAACTAGGCGGGAAAATGTTCGAGCACGTTCTACGCTCCCATTCACAGTAAGCGCAAAACGACGCTGCTGTCCGCTGCCTTAAATTTTACTGTTGCGTACTTAGATTAAAAACTTATCGCTTATTAAACAAAAGACAGTAATATTATTTTTTCTAAGATGTCAAACCTATGGAATGTTGATGACATCTTGCCAAACAAATCGTCTTTTAGTATGCAAAAGTCACACTATTGCTGTTTCATGTGCGGCCACGTTATGGTTTCATATAGTTACTATATCTATAGTTGCGACTATTTTCCAGTTCTCGTTTGGATGGAACAAGGTTGATATTGAATTACCACGTAAAAAGTGCTCGAGCATTTTTTCGCCTAATCTGAATTGACCCTTAGGCCGTGATTCAGAAACGAATTGTGAGTTTGAGTCTTAGGCTGGTTTCGGCGCGCGAGTCGCACTATGGAAATTGTGCGAAATGCGCGCTGACCGACCTCGTTTCACTGTGAAACAATAAAAGGCAACACCTAGCTTGTGGCATGCGGGTTGACCAAACGCGCCGGCGGTCAGCGTGACTCTGAAACCACGCTTAATAGGTTTGAGTTTCAAATTGTCAACTCATGCTCAAGACATATCTGAATCTCAGTCCAAGCATTTGTAAAAATATCATCAAGCACATTGTCTATCGATGTTCTTTCCCATTATTAGACATTACCATCTTACATGTTACATAATGAACCAATAATAATAATAGGTACCTACACCAGTCAATACAGTAGGCTTATCATGAGTTTACACTGAAGTATAGGTATTAGGTACTACAGTAGTTTTACTCCCATTTGCAGGGGTGGAAATAATTAAATATCTTGGACATTGTCACACAAATTATCTAGTCACATTTAAGGTACCTGGACTTCTATTATGAAAGGAAAATGGTCGGTAAAGTCAGTATTTTGAGGATGAGGGGCTACGTTCCCACAACAGTGGTCTGGTTTTTATAGATTGAGGTGACAAAAATTTCCGTTTGGGAGTGGGAGTCCCTTAAAAATCTCTTAACATATCTTTTTGGTAGGTCCCTAAACTTACCTTTAATTAAGAATTTGTGTAATATGATGATTAATTCATCAAATCATAACAAAAAATTAAAAGCAGTGGAAGAAAAACATTGTCCAATTTTGTAGTCACAGGTAAAATTTTATAGAGATTTGGTCAGTAAGTGGTCAGTATTTTAAAGGGTTTTAGTCAGTAAAATCAGTATTTGGCTAAATGGCCATGGAATCAGTTTCCCACCCTTGCATTTGTGTCTTAGAGCTCTTACAGATGAGCGACACTTTGCGGTAGCAGAGAGTTGCAGAGGGTCGCGCTCATAGACTTTACGGTCGCCGTGGGTCTCGCGAACTTATACGACCGCAAAGAGTCGCTCGTCTGTAAGCACTCTTAGAGGATTCAGACCCTCTAAGATTTGTGTATTGAATTTCGTACAGCGCTCTAGTGGTTACGTTGAGAACTAACTGTGCCATACAAAATTGGCGCCGCAACTACAGTAGTAAAGTACAGTGCAAACTCATGGTAGGCCTACAGATATTTCAGAACAGTCATGTAATCGTATTTTGGCTCATTAGTTTACATTCAAGTCAGTGGCGGATTTACCCTAAGGGGGGCCTAGGGCGGCCAATCGTGACAAAAAAGGTTCTAAAGGTTCGCGCACATTATGGCGGGCCGCACAGCACTGCATCGTACTTAGTATAACAATAATCTTCCTAAATCACTTTCTATAGTCTATCTATATGATGGGTGCTGAGAAAGGGGCAGCTGGTACTTATTACATAGCCTGGGGCCTAGGGCGGCCAAGATTGCAAATCCGCCACTGATTCAAGTAGTTTCTACCATTTTTGCGAAGACAATATAAATAAAGGACTACATTTCGATAAATACACGTAAAGTTTACATTTCACTTTAATTTGAGGCGGATTACGACATGTCTACGTAAACATTTTTTGTAATAAAGATATCCAAATCGATGAAAGATTTTTAGAATACATTTAATAGTAGATTACACACCGAGGGCAGGAAAGTAAGAAAGTGATTGATGAACAAACATGTGATCTGAGGCTTTCTTATTTACTGCCCGAGGTTAGTATACTATTTGTCTCCTTGACGGAGGCAGAAAGCGGCAACTTCGTTTAGCGCAGCGGGGCGAAAGTTGACGCTTTCCGTCCGAAGGGGTGAAAAATCATTTAATTTATATAATAGACACCTTATTGCAGATACCGGCGTTGCAAAGTAAAATAAATAAATATAATCGTTCGGGTTCCTAAGCGTTTTGTTCAAGAATGTTTAAACATGCTTACATTTCATTTTACACAAGTCTTAATGAAATAAACGAAATTAATCCATGTATAGTTTTGGAAGCAGATATATAATAAATAGAGTTCCGTATATTTTCGGATCGTACGATTAATTAGATAATCGTATAAAATATAATAGGCAGATTGAGCGGTACTATTTAAAATATTCATAGACATGGTCTTTCACATCGTTAAGTTTAATGAGTTACCCTGCACGAAGAAATTTGGAATCTATTTTACAATCTATATAAAACCTTAATTGGTGGAGTCTACACAATTAAAGCAATTATGTGCAATATAGAAAAAATATTACACATTACATTCTACATACATACAATGCAATTGATGTTCCAAGATATAACATTTACTTTCAAAAGCGAACACAATGTAAACTTAGTACTAAAAATGAAAGCCCAGTAATGAGAGTAGACACATAAGTTACACCGGAGATAATAAATACATAAACGTAGAATAATATTAAGCCAAAATTGTGAAGTTAGGTAAGAGACTCTTTAACAATTTGTATTACACGCATTGGGTTTCACGATGAGCTAGCTACCCGAAAAAAATAAAAAACAAATGTACACAAATATTTGTTTTTGTATTGTGTCTGGTATACAGGTTGTTAGGGTAAACAGTTGCATTACTTAAAGGGGTGGTTGTACCCATGATACTGAACAACTTTCCCAAAGAAAGCTATAGGAAATTCGCATTTTTTTTCGGTTTTGGATACGAAACTAAAATCAGCAGATTGCATTTAGTATGGGAAGTCCAAAAATTTTTTTATGAATTTCCTATGGATTTCTTAGGGAAAGTTTTTCAGTATCTTGGGTAAAATCACAGACATAATACATAAGCAATTGTTATCGCAGCACACATGTTCCACCAGTAAATAACGGGTAATAGACTTAATCTTTCGTCTCGTGTCTTTAGTTTTAACATTTCCGTCACTGGGCTTCCATTAATTATAAGCTGATATTTTATATCAGAAAAAAGAGATAGAGAAGATAAAAATATAATAAGAGAAAAAACATAAACTTAAAACTAAAAGGCGGTAAAACAACCTTATTTTTGGCCTCGAGGGGGACTGCAGTGTTGAATTATACTTAACAGTTGTGTACTGAACTAAAATGATTCTAGTTATTGCATAAGATACAGTTATTATTATAAGATCGGTGTCCACGTCTCTCTTACTAAGTAATACTTCTATTAAATTATTCCTCGGTCATTGATAGCGGTCTCTTATTAGTATAGGAGGTAGACGTACTTTTTGTTATCATCAGCTGCAAGGCTGATTCTGTATTCATATGGTGAAGATCATCTCTGTGATGGACCAGGTCTGCCTGCATAACTCCAGTCGGTTTAGGAGTTACATTACAGCCGATCAAAGGTATATTATGGTTGCAAACAATGAATATGCAGGTATTATTGTATTATGCACTGTAGCTATGCGAACAGTTCAAAAACTGTCATGGTCTGTCAATCTGTTTAGGAGATACAGCCGTTCAAAGGTCAGACCTTTATACACCACAGACATAATATTCATGCATATTCATTTTATGCAACCCTAACAGACCTTTGAACGGCTGTAACTCCTAAACCGACTGGAGTTATGCAGGTGGACCTGATCCATCCCCATCACAGAGATGCTCTTCACCCAATGAATACTGAATCAGCCTTGCAGCTAATGGTAACAAAAAGTACGCCTATCTCTTATACTGTATTTATTTACACACTAAAATGAATAATAAAAGCGCCGATGACGTTTAGTTTATAATCATTTAAACATAGTCGATCTAGATCATATAAATTACATCAAAAATTAATGTGTATTGCCAATGTTCCAATAAAGTTTAATTTGTGCTTGGCTAATTTAAATATTTCATGGAGCCAGAACTTTTCAAATGTTTGAAGTGACATTATTTGAGCTGGTCAACGTACATTTACGATGCACGAAATATTTATTCTTTGATAGAAACGTGAAACTAGAAAGCTTTCAAGTTTTGTTGTTTGATAGGAAATAATAATTCTTGTACACGCACCATCAAAAAGTTTTATACAAAGTTTTGCTCACCGAGTAAATTCTTCATTCTATAGATAAAGAAATATACCTACGTGATTGTTATCATTTCATTATAAGCTACAAAATTCTTGCGTCTCGATTACATTTTAGGAAATTACATCTTTTATGCAAAAAATCTGTATGATATTACTTTCGATGGATACTTTTCCGATTTGAATATTTTTCATATTAGAATCTGAATAATCAAAAGGTCTAAAGTACATACATACATTTTGATAAAAACACGATTAAAAATGCTTATATATCTAAGAACTCGCATTTCCCTTGTTTAGATTCATAATTATATTAAAATAACTTATTACAAAATATGCCTATACCTAATCTATTACATACTGCGCATATAGAATATATGTTTAGCACAGACACCGGGCTTTTGGCAGGCAATAAGTAACAAGAGTAGCACAGTTCTACAGACTTAATCAGCAACCAAAACTGAACATAAGGCTTCGACGTGTACGATTGATCTGCATCACATAATACTATTGATCCTTACTTTTCATTAACTATAATTTGATCAGGCACTAATTGTGTCATTTGGGTACAATACATAATTAAAGGCAACATGCAAACGATTATATATTATTTTAGTATTATGTTAAAACAAATTGCAGATGCCTTTTCCACAACAATATAGTCAACTACTTATGCTAATATATTCAATGCGACAACTTATTACTTAGATAAGATACTTAAATTACTTATATTGTAATAATAATAAAGAGCTTTCGATTGAGACCGAGGTACAAAAACAACAAACGGGACGATGTCCTTCTCGTACAGTATGTACTACTGGAGAAAAAACCCTGTAGGGCTATTGTGCAATCCGATTGTATCGATAGTATCGTAGGTATATGACTAATGGCAATTTTGAAGTTATATTGAGTCCGATCTTCATATTTATTGTTTGAAATTGATCAACTACATATTAAGAAGCAGAATCGATCGAATCGGGTAGTTACACAATAAGATATCCCTTATCCCTCTGATTTCTGATGTGACATGACGGAAATAGCCAAACGATCAGGTTTTTTTCCAACACAAATAAAATGGTTTTCTCATTAGTAATCGTCAAAATTGTAATACACTATGATAACATTTATCGCCGCCTTGATCACGATTGTGCTGCTACCTATTATGGTGCTGTCAAGGACTACACACAGCAGCCAAATTGTGCCTATTTTACCGCTGCACGTAAACTGTAATAACTTAGGCGGTTGCCTACAACTTATTCAATATTAATTATTAATAATGTAGTTCCTCCCCGCCAGTCTTGAAGATAAATGTTGACCGACAGCCAACCTATCTGGAAGCTTATATTTTATTACTTTTAGAATTTATTTTGGATATCGAATTGTTTTTTATATTTTCAAGTACTACTTGCTTATGAAATAAATTATTGTACAGGCGGTTGCCTACAATTTATTAATATGAATTAATAATGGTTTAATTCTCCTCGCCAGTCTTGAAGATACACATTTTGACCGACAGGCTACTTATCTGAAACCTTAAACTTTATTACTTTTAGAATACCTACATGATTTTTTTTTAATATTTTCAAAGGCAGTTCTTGTATGTGACAAAACATTTTGAATGCAAATGTGTTGCTATTTGTTTCAGCTCCTCATATTGACCACAATTTTGGTGTCAGATTATAAAATATTTATATATAAATAGGATGTTAATGGTGAAAACAAGTTGCCAAGTGGAAGCCGGTAATTTTTAAACGTTTTATATGGATATTATCGTAGACAGCACTGGCGTTAGCTAAGACAGAAGCAGAAGCTAACGGTGTCGCATGTATGAGTAGGGCTATTGTGTTACTTGCCGAGCATCGATCGATTCTCCATTATCTAAAACAAATCTTTGAAAAAGTTTGTCGGATAGAGAAATTGGTATCATCTATAAACTTCCTTTCAAAAACAATACGGTTTTAGACCTATATCGATATATGTGTATTTGTAATAATTTTTGTAGGCTATGTTTAAGATGCTCCCACTAGGTAAACGCTGGGCCGGGCCATATTTTGCTGGTTTTTAGAGGCTATCTTCTCGTTATTTGAAAGACATACAAATTATTGAAAAATATAGCAATGATCTTCAACATCTCGGCTCTATTTGCTATAAAGATAAATAGATAGATAAACAATTTATTTGCATTAGTAACACACACATAAAGTATATATATATTTTTTTTTATAAACATAGTGAACCTGTGTTCAAAGGGAAGCCTAAATATTTGAAAAGGTGTGTATTATGTGCATCTACTTTATAAGTTTAAGTCACTTTTACTTGTGACACACACCATTGTGTAGACAATATTAAGATCTACAAATTGGACTTTAATTTTTTTTTAAAGACCAGTATTTAATGAGTTAATTAGATAATTTTAACATTTGGTGCGAATACTTATGAATTTTGAATTTGAATTCATTGGATTAGAAGGCACAGTGACATAATGAAGGACAAGCCAGTCAAAAATAGGTAGGTATACCTACTAAAATTATATAGTTTAGCACTGGTGAGATGGTCCTGAAAGGGTTAAGGTCGTTCAGTGGGGGATACGTCTTAAGTGATATTTTATATTTTAGATGGAGATGCCATTTCCGAATTATATGATGAACCAGAATCGCCAATAACTGACAAAGATCAGCAAGTTCTGCATGTTACACAATGGCCCTATAGGTTCCCTATGCCTTTTTCCCTTACCTAAATTGGTTGGCAAATGTTTTTGAAAAAACGTTGTTGCAGACCTGTTTACGCGTCCTACATATTTCAGTTTCAAGCGATGGCTGAAGAAAGAAAAATATAGAAGTGCAGCTTCAGGCAACGAGCGAAGCAGGTGCAATAGAAAATTTCACTTAGTTCCAACAGGTCCTTTTTGGCACTGCTGTCGTCATTTGTATAGAACTTGTAGTTATATGTATGTATACAGTGATTCTAGAATGCAAAAATAGGGATATTATTTTATGACCAAGGGACAAAAACGCAACAACACGGCACGACGCTGATGCTGCTGTAAGTTTAATATGGCGTCCTATGATGGCGTTTCATGAGGCAAAATGTGACTGCAGCGCCAAAACAGACCTATGGGAACTAAAGCTGTCATAGGCCTGACAGAACGTGCGCGTCTAAAAGTGCATGCGCTCGTCCCGCCTTGGCTCGGCCACTACCCGTTGCATGAATACAGTGCCGCCGAGCGGCGCCCTCGCAGTCGTAGTTGTAATTTTTTTTTTATAGTTTTTAACGGCTCTGGATTTTCTTTCTACTGTCTTTTTACTGACGTCAGTGTGACTACTTTTAGTAGATTTTTACTTTTTTGGTAGATTTGGGGCTTAGAGAACGATGATTTAGTAGTGCGAAATTGTTTAGTAGATTCTAGTAGTAATTTCAGGCACGGTGCCGGCTCGGTGACCGTGCGACGGCCGTCGCTCGGCTCGGCCTCGGAACGGGCACGGACCTATCACGTTTAGTATATTCCATTAGGACAATCTTAGGAAGACAAGAAAAAAATTAAGTCATCACAAAATCATAATCTTTGATTCATGTTTTGTAATTTTTCCTATCATCATCAAAATAATGTGGTGGTGGTTTTTGGTTAGATTTTAAAGTTACCCAATTGGAGTATAGTACGTGTTATTTTATTGTTAGCTTTATTGTAGTTTACTTTATTCGGCTCGTCAACACAGCATAGCAAGTTAATATGGTTATATGAACATTATAGGCACGATTTGGTTACGCCTGTTAACATATTAAAATAGACGTAAACATAATAATATAAAATATTCTTATATACTTACATTAAAATATGATTGTCTGGATTATTTGCCATGGGGTCGTATCGAAAATAGTATTCGTTTCCATAACCTTATACTTAAAATGTTAACAGCCAGTTGTATGCATCGAGTGTTTATATCATATAATCTTATTTACTTTTTACTACGTAATGAATATCATACGGACGTTTCGAGGACTCATCATTCATGATAAATATTTTGTGAATATCTACTACTATCAACAACCATGAAATTCAAAATGTCTGGTTTTTTTTTAAATTATAAGAATAAAAATCGTGATTCTCTGTTATCCAGTGATAAGCTGCTCTTTTGGCTGCACAAATTAGAACTTGGTATCAAGTTTTAATAAAAGCGGTTACTGGCAACATCTTACAAAGGCTAATAATGGGTACGAATGATACATAATCTAGCTAGAGATCTGAAACGGGACAACTTCAAAACAAGATCGATCGCACGATACAGGAGCATTTACGCTTTAAATAAAAATTTTAACTCCATAGATTATTACAGCAACCAATTCATAATAAAGATATAATTAATTCATTTCCGATATAATTGTCTTTGGACTACAGATATGCTGTGGGACCTGATCGCAAGTTGTTTCTTGGTATACCTGCGGCCGTAGTATATCAGCGTGATATGACGCTATCGCGCCTTCGCTCTCTTTCTATTTACACGCGAAAGAACGAGATAAAAGACGTGATATAGCCTTATCAAGCGCAACATGCTACGGCCTCTGAATATCCTTCAAGGCACAATATGCGATACATCGTAACTATAGTACTGCCGACCGTCGCAATTTTATACGAGTAATTTTTTAAACCCTTTCCAAATATTCAGGGGTCATAACTTTTGCTATAGGAGCAAACCTGAAATCGCAAAAAAACTGCTGTTTCATACAACACTAAAACTCGACTGAAATGTATGGAACAGACCTTTTATTCTACCATCATTTTGAAAGTGATTAGATTATAATCTAAAATTAAGCATTGTTAACGGGTCCTTATCGGTTAATGTTTAATTTTAGATTAAATAATAACCTCGTAACTAATAAACGGAGTGATAATAATCGCGCAGTACCACAATCGCAGGTACTCTAGTTACTGTATTCACACTGTGCCCCGAAAGCGACGAGCGATCGTGTGATGCGCCATGAACACATCAAGCGAAGTACATAACTTTTTTGGTGACCGCGTGGACTGTAATAGCGCGGGCCATAGCTCCGGGCGTGCGGTCCTCACTGCAGCCGGACTGGTGGCTACCCTCGCCTGAGTCGTGCTCCTTCTCCACGAGGTGGTAGCGCGCCCTGAAAGCGACCAGGTGCGCGTAGTACGCCGGCGCTGGGATAGATACAGACCGGGTACACCGCACGTACGTGTGGCAGAGCTGGTAGGTGAGGCACTGCAGCTCGTCCGACCCGAAGTGGTTGTCGTCCCACAGCACGTGGTAGTGCGACGGTCGAGATGTACCCTGACAAGTTATATACACTTTTTAGACCAGTGTTTTTCCGTATGGGTCGTAGACGGCACTTGCTACAAACAAAACTTTTCAAAAGAATCAATAATTATACACCGAGGAAACGGGGTTCGTAAACTTATGCACTTAAACATATTCTACTTACTTGACTGCTTTTCTAATAAAGCTGACTGTAGTCGAAAATGACTATGAGAATTGATGAATAATTTCGGGAAAGGTGCTATTCACAGTGGAATCGGGGTAATCAAACGGAACATTTTTTATTATGGGACCAACTTGAAATCGCGGAATAAAAAATGCTGCTTCATACATTTCTATTCAGATTTTTTTTCACCATTTCGATGTCGGCTCTACAGGGTGAAATTGATATCATCAGCATCCTTTTAAACTAAGATTCTACCCATCAAACTGAACAACTTTTACTATGGGAGCAAACCGATCGGAGCAAAAAAAAACCTGCTGTTGCCTGTTAGACTCTTAGTTTAAAAGGATGCTAATGATATCAATTTCACCCAGCATAGTCAAAATTGTTCAGTTTGGATTTGGTGCTGAAATAATTTATCAATCATATTCATTTTCGACTATAGCCAGCTTTATTAGACAATCAGTCATTTACGTAGAATATGTTCAATTGCAAAAGTGTACACGCTAAACACATGTACTCTCGGCCTTTCCCTCCTAAATCATGCTGCAAGGAAAATAGATACGATCAGAGGTGGGATCATCAGACACATCTGGGTTAGTCTTAATGTAATCAGAAGAGTATACATTATCGCTTTTAGTGATAAGACCGCTCTTTGTACCCTTCTCATTCTTGTTATAAAATTGTATTTGTCTATTCTTGGTGTGCAAATAAAGAATATTTATGTTATATGTTATCGTATAAACTATAGCTAAAATGTGACTTTTGTCTGGTGTAACGACTGACCTGTATGCCCTGGTGACTGCAGAGATAGAAGTCAAACTCAGTGGGATGTGTAATACCCAGGTCGACAGTGGTACCGGCTGGGATATTACCAGACTTTCCTGACTGTTCTCTCTTTTCCGCACAGAAAAGGCGCGTGTGGTGACGCTTTTGTACTACGATAAACGTTATTCCTGGTTTATATTCCGCTTCCAACTGAAATAACAATAAACTATTATTAGTATAATTGACGACTTTATAAATAGAAGCTATTTTTATAAGCGCGTCTACAATTTATATGTATTTTACAAACAAACGACCGTAATTCCTTTTAGGATGGTCATAAACAAAGCATGCAGTTTGGTAAAGAGAAATAGATAACAATCAATTTATTCCATTTCATAGGTGTGCATTTTTTTGCGTTTAGCTATTAAGAAAGCCAATCAATACTATTCAAAGCTCACTACCAGTGAATGCTAAAACAATACTACATTCATATCTAGCCGATAATAATAAAATATATGATGCAGCCTATTTAAATTTCAGTTCAGTTTCATTCAGTAAAAGGCGGTTAGGCACACAAAAAAAACTGTAGAAGAAATCTTATTCCTAAAGTCCGACACCCATATGATTTCTGATCGCTGCTGTTTACCTATGGCCATTTCTGGAGGCGGCTTACTACTGGCCTTGCTTTTCCTATAACTGTTTCAGGAATGCATTAAGGAGCTGGGTACTTGTTTTTCCTATTCCTTCTATTTTCTTGTTAGCCTGCATCGAACCTATTGTGCTGCCCCCAATCGTATTTTTTTTACTTCTTAACAATTAACCAATATTTCCAAAAAACAAAAATGTCACATTGTTTATTAAATTGGTAGTGTTTTTAAATTGTTTAGAAATTAAATAAAAAATAGGATTGAGGGCAGCACGGTACGCTCTTAAGGAATGGGAAACCCCCAAAAAGGTGTTGGGATGAGTTGCCTACTGGAATGAATGAAAGGATATCGCACTTCATAGGAGATCTTTGCCCAATAGTTGGACAAAACAGGTTGTAAAAAGGTTCTTTTTCCTGTTCACTGTTCAATCGTCGCGGCAGAGGGTGTGTGATAAGAGTGTGATATGAACAGACCTTAATGCACGCCTCGCGGACGGCGGTGAGCTCATGCTGCAGCACGTGTATGAACTGGCCCTCCGAGATGCCGTCCCGATACATGATGATGCGGTGCGGCTTGAACCCACCCGTGCTCTTGTAGAACATTATCAACAGCTCCTGCACCATGCTGCTCATTTCGTGCACTATTTCTTGTCTGTCAATAGAAACATATTGTGACCCTGTGTGTGACACTGTGCTGGAAAGAATACATACTAATGTTCAACAATGCGCTCGGTTCCTATATTTCATTATAAATAGTATCTACACTTGACGGTTATCGGCATTGACCGAGCGCTTTCAACATACGCCAAGGGCCATTGTGTTAGCTCAGGGTGCGCGTACTTTGCTTTACAATGACGCTTGAATTTGTCACGTCGCTTATCAGCGAGAATCGACATTTTCATGCGTTTGTGAGCGCACCTTGAGCAAACTCTACGATTAAGAGGATATACCGGTGAGCGCGTTCCATGTCTGACTCTATTTTGTTTGAATATGGACCAACCATTCAATGAAACTTTTTAAACACGATCTAGAGACGATCCTTGTCTGTGGTTTGTCTGATTGTCTGTGAAATGTATAGTTTCATAGTTGCGATTAACTTAAGATTTGTATAGAAATCTTTGAGCCAAGTGTAACTTTGGAAAATCTGAGAAACCACAGACAATAATATCCTTGTCGTTATTAGTTTCTTTATTGTCGTGTAATTAGTTTCTAGATATGGTTTAAAAAATTTCATTGAATTTAAGGCCTAACACTAACACAGACGATGTACAATTTTGCAATCATGTAATCGCGGTCGTGTTGTCTACACGATGGAACTCTACGGACGCGTGGGTAGCTAACGCACACATCTGTGGTAAATTCCATACAGATGCGGGGTGACCGCGTACAAAATGTACATCGTCTGCTCAGGCACTAACAGAATCAAACTTCATTTGTACCGAGCGCGCTCGCCGGCATATCCTCTTGATTTAATTTTGTTACAAACAATCCAATGTAAAAGAACGCCGAACCGTCCAATATTGTGTAGTACCACAATACGATATAGAACCTACCTGTGTTGTTGCACGCGCACAGTGGCGGCGTACCGAGAGGGGTGGGCGTCCATAGAGCCGACCACGGCCGCTATGGACGGCTTCTTGTTGTCGCCGGCCGGCGGATGCGTTACATCCACGCCAAGGAATATCACCGGCTCATTGAACACCTAATAAAAAAAGAATTTAGTTTTGAACTCGTCGTATCACATTCTAAGGTAAATTCCCACTGAAAGAGCAGCGTTCGGCTACGGGCGGTATTTTATCTACCTTAATGAACTTCGGTGAGTATCGGTGTCGCGTTGCGGAGCGCTATGGAAACTCGAAATGGTGAAGGAAAACTTCATGGGGAAACCTCCAATGCAGATTGGTAGACTTTGTATACCCATCAGAATTTCTTCTTCAGCGTAAGGTTTCCTCGCGATGTTTTCTTTCACCGTTTATGAGTAGTCTGTTATGTACATAAGTTAGAAAAATCATTGGCACATGGCATGTTGTCCGTACGGTTGCTCCATAAAAAACGTCCATGGCTTAACTCAAATGTATGAAACAGCTATTTTTTTTTCTCTATTTCGATGTTGGCTCCATAGTGGAAATTGGTCAGTTTTATGGTCTAAGCCCTCTTAAGTACGTAATGAAAAAATAAAAGTGAACGAATGAAGTAACGCATTTAGTTCACACCCTGTATTTAATTTACATTATCTATTACAGTTTAATACCTTAGGACGCAATGAAGGGACGAGGATAGAGTTAATGCCGCCAAGCTTCACATTTATCTTGAGACAGAGGTTGCTCAGAGTCTGGGGTGAGGTCTTATTAACGTTCTTGGCTTGCACGCATTGGGTCGCCATGCCGAGGACCGTGTCGCCGACGCGCTTCACTTCCGCTGTGGATGGATGCAATATTCAGATTCAAGTGTACAGGGTGTTAGGGACCCTAAAAAGCCCTTAAAGTAATGTTTAAAAACTGTTTACCCCATAAAGTTATTATAACTTACAGTAATAACTGACATGAGTTGTCAAATGAAACCGTTTTTGGAGGTTTTCAGGAGATTATCGGCAGGCAAAAATTAGAGCACTGTCTATAATACGGAGTCAAACGTGAAATCGTAGATTATTTAATGAAATAGTGTTAGTATATTTCACAAAATTATCTACGATTTCACTTTCGATACGCAATTATTCACAGAAACCGAATTTTTACCCTGCAATAAGATCTCCAAAAACGGTTATATTGCCTCGCGACACGTATCTCTTTCTATTATACAGTGGTGCCGCTGGGTACATCCCGCTCACTCAGCTGTCAGTCCCTCTATTCCGTAAGGTATAATAACTTTATGGTTTACCCTAACTTAGGGTATACAGTTTTACTTTAAGGGGTGATTGTACCCATGATACCGAACAACTTCCCCTAAGAAATATATGAGAAATTCGCAAAAAAAGTTACATTACAGGTTCATAGTGTTTATGTTTGGTAATACATGCAAAATACACCACTGGTTTTTATTACTAACATAACTTAAAGGGTGCATTCAAACAATAAAATTAAAGGCTGACCAGAAAAAACCTGGATTGGGGGCACTGCGATCGACTATAACCTTTAAGAGGATATGTGAAAAAAATAGGATTCTTCAAAGCGTCATATATCATGAAGTACTAACAGTAGGAGTATGAATTGCGGATATGTGTAAATTGAACATATAATTGAAGTTTTGATTAGAGCCAAAACACGATTAGGACACATTTTCTCGATAGAAAAACAAGCCAAAGTAGCCTCCGTTTTTATTTATAAACGCTTGGAACTGCTAAACGGTGAATAATAGAAACACGAGACTTGATTTTAAAAAAAGAGATTGATATTTTACAAATTTTGATTAGAGCAGAATTGGACTTACATAAATAGTACAATCACAATTAAATAAAGTGTGTTTTACACATGCGTCGTTTCAGTCGCGCGCGCCGCCCCATCTCTTTCTCTCGCATCAGGCAGTAATGAAGCTATCACACGCCCATTTCGCTTCAATTATTTTTCGACATAGGCCCTTAACTCATGACTTGAAACACGGTCAGTGTTTCAAGTACAAAAATTAGTTCCAACGTTTTTCCGCAACATGGCGAGGTTTTTAATTTTTGCGGTCGGGCTTTAATAAATCTTCCCTAAACATGGGTCCCGGAAAAATTAAAAAAATGAATGGACCTTCCATTCAAAAGTGCAGCCGATCGATTTTCTATGGAAAGTTCAAAATTTTCGTTTTTCGACCCATATTCCTATGAAGTTGTTTAGTTGTATGAATACACCCTAAAAGCAATGATAGTTATTAAAAACTAGAGGTGTATACTTAACCTGTCGTATGCCGGGAAAAATCAATTGTTTTCGTCGAGCGCATCCGCGTTCCGCGGCATACTAGGTTAATATGTGCAAAAAAATGTAAGTAAAAAATTACCATAAACCGGCGTTTTCCCGGGCAGTACAACGACCACAAGCTGCAGTTGAACGAATGTGGACTTTAAGTACTTAAACATAGGCTCCACCTGGTCCGGGCCGGTCGCATACTTGCAAAAGCAAGGTTGCCCAATGATCGGCATGCCGGCGTCGTTTGAGATCCTTTGGAGTTGCTGGGTGAAGTTCCTGGGGACAAGCGAGTTGGGGATAACTTTAATTGGTTTTAAAGGTCTAAACAGAAACTAGTTTTAATCTGGAAATCATAATTGGACGACCAATTTTAACATAGCATATGAGTCGAGACTTAAGTACGTATCGATCGATTGTTTGTCGGGCTATTGCAAGCAAGGGTCGTTATGTAAAACTGTGACCATCGCTGGTCTATTGTGTTCGCCCCAAGCTCACCCATATTGCACGCATACCTCCGAACTTATGGTATTTTCTTTTCATTCTTTGGTATAAGGGTTTCCTCACGATGGTTTCCTTCACCACCTTATGTACGTAATACCGACTGCTCTCAAACGTTGAAGGAAAACATCGCAAGGAAACCTGCATACGCTGAAGAAGAAACTTCGATGTGTATGTGAAGTCTACCAATCCGCATTGGGCACGCGTGGTGGACTGACACCCATACACCCTCCCTGAGGGTAGGCCTGTGCCTTGCAGTGGGACTGACGATGATACGAGTCGATCCACTCATGGTTCAAAAACTACTTGCGTCAAAATTGGTCGTCTAATTTAAGTAGCAGTACAAAATTTTTTGCGGTGTTAGACATGTCAGAAAATTTTTATATTTGATCTGTTCGCCAATCAATCCAAAACACTGTTGCATGCTATGGACGACAACAAAATTTTATATCTAAAATTTGAAAATTTTTCCCTTAAGTAAATGTTTTGCAAGTTTAAAATGATGTACCAACAATTTTATCAAATGTATATAAGGAAAATTC
Organism: Agonopterix arenella; assembly: GCA_927399405.1. Lineage (NCBI taxonomy): Eukaryota > Metazoa > Arthropoda > Insecta > Lepidoptera > Depressariidae > Agonopterix > Agonopterix arenella. The sequence continues at coordinate 13,475,576 of OV656691.1, read as the reverse complement.
TCTTCACTAGATTTCCTCATTCCAGAGAAAATTAATAACATTGAATTATGATTTAGGAAGAAATGTAATCTAATTCATTTAGAATGTTTTCCACTAACAAATAAGTAGGTTACCCACTACTTTGTAACATTTGTTTGAGTCTGTACCTAAATAATAAACCTTCGATAAACTATCTAATAGTCCACCATATTCACAGTGACTTGATGGATGTAGGAACATAAATGAATTATATTTCCTCAAATGTAATTGCACTTTTTTCCGCAAGATATAAACTTAAATAACTTAGAACATACATGCATACATATGCTCACGCCTATGTCCCACCGGGGTAGGCAGAGACAACTTGAGAAAGACAACACGAGACTAGTTGTTTTAGAACATGCCCTATTTTAACAACTAGTCTTAATATCTGACGTTTGATAATAATGATAAAGGCAGATGTCCGATTTACATGTTATTACATTTTATTATTACACAATTACATTTATGTATCACGTCTTTTATCTCGTTCGTTCGCGCGCAAATAGAAAGAGAGCGAAGGTGTGATAGCGCTGTATCACGGTGGCATGCTACCCATGCTGGAGTGCACATCAAATTCGATTTAGTAAGAATTGACAAAATATTCATTCTTTATTTCTCGCACTATTCATTAATCACTAGCACTAGGTTTTACAAAATTATAAAATACTGTAACGACTATTATTGTTTTAGGGTCTATTTAAAAACGTGTAAGAATGTAACATAACATAACATAAATATTCTGTAAGTCCATCTATCTCACTCTAGCATACGTTATCTTCGTCCTCTTTCAATCTTTCATATTCATGCATACAAGGACTCTGCCGTCGAGGAGATTTCTTTTTAGACGGACCATAGACAGACCTCCGTTACCATGGCTTGTTGGTTGTCATCCCCTAACTATAACAGGTTAATAATAATAACCGGTTATCTTATTATAGAAAATGAATTGTTTTTGTATGATTTATTTCTTTCTCTAAGTATAAAAAATCCCAATCGATTCCGGGATCATTATGAAATTGCAAACTAAATAATATTTATTGCCAACGGATTCCGAAAACAGGTAAAACTACAAACAAAATATAGATAATTTCGCAAAGTACAATTGCAAACCACGAACTTTCTATAAACCTTTTCCTTTACTAATTTAATAACTGGCATTACATACTATTATTTCCATGTAGTTTTATATGTGTGCACTGGAGGCCTAAGTTAATATGGGCTTTTGGCTTCCCCCAAACTTAATAAAGGTGGTAAAGCAATCTCAAATTCGGTATGCCAAGTTTTTCGGAGGGCCGAATCGAGAACCATTTCGAGATCATTATCTGAATAACAATATTTTATATGTAAGAGATTTAAAAATAAAAGGATTACAATGTTGTTTTTTCAGGAAAACGTGTGATATCACTCATCGACTTGTAAACTCCATGGTAAACTAAAAATAATTGGCCATTAAGAAAAAAATATATTCAATAAAAATATATACAACGAACGTTAACCCGCGACTTCGTCCGCACAAATTATATACCAGATTTTAAGTCAGATCATAAGCTATCAAACAAAAAAAGTTTCATCAAAATCGGTTTAGTAGTTTTTGCGTGATACTCGTTCAAACAAACAAACACACAAACAAACAGACGGAAAAAAAATCCAAAATTTGGTGAAATGGAATCAGGGACACCTAAAAACCATATCGTAACTTTTTTTTTGTTAATATCTTCAATGTACAGACAAACTTCCTGTTACAGTTTTATAATAGTATAGATGTCAGTCGTAGACGAAGAATTTTTCTCGCTTACGCTGGTAGGCGGAATGTCAGTGTAACCGGGTATGAGATTGCGATAGTCATAAAATCCTATACAATTTATATGACGTGACTCCGGAGTCAAAATCAAGGTGGCCATCGGTCGTAGTACAAAAAAGTGGTTAAGTCGATTAGGACAACGATAAGGTAGCGATCTCCTTTTTTAACTAAGCGAATTTGCTATGTGCATCTCTTATTGAGTGAATATGACAAAAAATGTTCCGACCTCTATTTTACTTCTCCCTCTACGATGTCAGTATTTGATGTTTGTCGCTCTTTCCAGCATAGAGTTAGATAGAGAACACTGGTGTTCTTAATCTAAGCAAAAGTTATCTTCATGGAGTTTGAAAGATTTTCCCACAACATTGGCATTTTACAGATCACAGATCAAAATATTTTAAATATGTTGGTGAATTGCCAAAAAAAAATGGAAATTTTGATGTTTTAATATGATGTCTACTATCCCTAAAAAATATAAAATAAATACCAAAAACAAACTTGACATTCCCAATTGTGTCTATGATGCGGCACACTATGGAATTGTAATAGTTCTTACTTGAGAGCGTCCTCCCTGACGGTCCGTTGGGGCGCGAAGCAGGCGATGGCCCAAACACGGATCTCCACGCCCATGAAGAACTGCTTTCCTCTCATATCCCATACGCCTTGATTTGGTAATGCCTGCTGCACAAACAAACAAGACATTACCTACAAAGAAGAGAATCTAACAGAAGTCGTTGACACTGTCATAAATTATTCAAAGGGTATATTTAATGTACCCTAAACCGAGAAGACTTGTGAACAACCACATGAAGGTGAAAGAGGTAAGAAATTTTATCAGGTAGAGCCTTTTCATTCTCGGGAATGCAGGTTTCCTCACGGTGTTTTCCATCACCGCCGAGCTAGTGATAATGATAAATACAACCGTACATAAATTCCGCAGAACTTAGTGGTACAGGCCAGGAATCGAAATGCCGCCTCATGACTGAGTCGCTAGCTCTCTTCCGTATGAACTATCATCGCTCTTCTTGTATACCTAAGCGCTCGCGCTCGTCTGTGTGCGTGTGCCGACGTCGATTCGAGCGCTTGCATGACGTTGCTTTACTGTATATCTCTTCTGTGACCGAACCTCTAAAAACCAACGAGCGAATCTGAAATCTTGAGCGGTCTGTACAAAGATAAAGAAGCAAGGAAAGAAGCACGTACCTGTCCACCGACGCCACCGGACACGCGACCGCCGTATTGAAGCTTAGGAGGGGGCAAGATGCGTCCCCGCACCTCCATCATGTTGTTAGATATCGTCAGCCCAAACTCCTTCACATACAAATCCGTGTTGAAATTCGCGCGGCGGACCAGATTGTTTATCTCGCGTTCCCTGTAAGGAAGAACTATTTGAAACCTCTGGAATCTTAGCACGATGATAAGAGTCAGGCTTGCCAAGGAGTCAGGACACATTGACCGACGGCAAACGACGGCGGGCCCATACAAAAAACCACGATTAGTATGGGAACGCGTTCGGCGCCGTTCGCCGCGTCGACTGCGGATGGCTTTCCATACTAAACGTGTCTTCTTTTTATTTAACTTAATTCCTTAAACTGCTATAAATAAAATACTAATTCGCCAAACTGCAGAACAGTTTGTTGGCGATACGCTCTAAGCTATAATTATATATAAACAGTTTGTACATTTTGTATGGGCCCGCCGTCGTTCGCCATCGGTCTCAATCCTAATTCGCAGTTGTCTGTGAGGAACCTAAGTGACACTTATAGCAGTAGGTCCAACATGCCACCCCCGACAAAACGAGAAAATACGAGATGGCCACTGTCTATTGTTACTTTACCCATGCCAAAATGGGCGAGCATGACGGTTTTCTCGCTTTGTCGTGCGTGGCATGCTATTTTTCAAATGACGAACACGAAACACGTTGCCGAAGCATGTTTCTGATTACTGGCTATTGTTTTATGTATACTTGATTGACAAAGCATGTGCTGACTACTGCTAACTGATGGTTTCTTGTAGGCATTTTAGAATTATTAATTAACAATAAAGCTATGATTTTTGGTCACACCTAATACATTAAGTAGTTTGAAGGTAATTTGTATTTAATAGTGTTGAAACTACTAAAAACGTAATGAGTAATGACAAACAAAAAAGCGCTTGTTTCTATTAAGGTGGTTGCAGAGGGGTAAATTTTATACAAAACTTTGACGCAAAATACGCGTACACGGTATTAATATTAGTAACTTTGTATATATGAAAAAATAGTTTAGAAAATCTAGATGCTGCGTCACAAATAAAATTTGCAATTTATAAATTGTATTATAAATTGCAAATGTTATTTGTGACGCTGCAACTAGATTTTCTAAACAATTTTTCCATATATAAAATATTACTTTTATTAATTCTGTCTACGCGTATTGTGCGTCAAACTTTCGTATGGACTGAAACCACCTTAACTTGTAACCAAATGTTTACGAATTATAATCATTTATTTAAATTTAAATGTAATTAAAAGTTGTTCCCGCAAAGAATTCAAAACATTAATTACTAAAGATAAGCAGCAAAAGCTTATTTAAATATTTTTATGACCACAATAACACAATTTTTCCTGTTAGATGTTTAAAATCATAATTACCTATCGGGTGCAGAGCGTGCTGTAGCCTTGATCATAGTAGAAGTTTGCATATCAGTCAGTTTCTTGATGCATCTCTGACCTGGCACAATATTGCACACCTCTAGAGGCAAGTATGTGTGTTTGTGTTCTTGGCCGACTTGCAGACACGGTAAATGGGGGTACCGTAACTTCATTTTATACTTGTCAAGGAAATATTTAGCTACCGTACATTCAACTGTTTGCCCGTTATCCAATTGAAGAGGAAATCTGCAATTTAAATTAAATTTTAGGATGTGCCTGATACATTAAATGTTAGAAAATAATAGTCAGCAGTGAAATGATATTTATGGAATTTGGCTTTGATTATTGAACTGAAACTTGGATCCTATGACAGGATTCACATATAGCAAAGTTAAATATTATGTAATGAGTTCTAAGTGATATTCTGGAGTGCAATTTTTGAATCTCATACGTTGAACTCAGCAGTTGAAAATGTATGGAGTTGGAGATACGCATCTTTCTACTGCTGATTTAACTTTCAAAAATCACACTTCTGGTGTATGATTTTTGAATTTCAAATCAACAGTAGAAAGATCTGAGTTCAAAGTATGAGTTTCAAAAATCGCACTCCTAATCTGTGTTTGAAGTCCACCAATCCGCATCCGCAATCCGCGTGGTGAACTATCGCCCATAGATCCTTGATAGGCCTACCCGGCCTATGTCCTGTCCATAATGATGATGGTTGTTCTGAAGTACATAATTTAGTATTTAAAAAGAACTTACGATTGCATCTGCGCAGGTCTGCGTGTAACATTACACACTCTATATTTTCGTTTCATAGTACCACAATGAGTAATTTCTATCTTGAGTCCTTTTATTTCTTTTGTAAACTTGACTCGTTGTGAGTCAGTCAATGGTTTTCTTTGGTCGTTAATGTCCCGAATATCTAACACTTCACACATAAATTCTATGACTGGCTGTGCTTTGTAGAAGGCAGTCGCAGAAACTGAAATTTTATTCGAAATAAACAATTTATTTTGTCATGATGTCACTCTATGAATAGTCTCTATTCCAACCCTTTAAATTAAATTCTTTAGAATCAGATTGAAAGTAAAAAAAGTTTAAATAAATTACATTACTTCTATTATAAAATGTGTTAAAACATAAACAATTTGATCTAAACTATTAAACATACATGACCTGATTACCCAATTAGCCTTATAGGCATTTAATAAAATACTGTCTAGTCAAAAATATGTATCATACCATCTATATTAAGCATCATTTTCCACTGGCTAGGTCTCACAGATTGATGGAAACCGAACCACACTTCACGACCACCCCCGAGAGGGTGGTAATATCCTTCAGGGGACGAGAAGAACGAGCGGCCGACTGGAGTGTACATCATTGAGGGCAAGTGTCTCATCACCACGTCTAAAGCTAAGATAGCATCGTAAGGAATCTGTCTGGTGCGACCTTCCAATGCCTCTTCCAATGCAAAAAGTGATACCTAAAAATATCCAAATTATTATTAAAATATTTTAAAATAATCTTGGCTGTCCATTATTTATGCGTTATGATTTATTTCTGAAGCTTTTGGACCAGCTCTCCTCTTATTATAATAATAAATAATACTATAACTTTTCTAATATTCCATACAACATTTTTATAACAATTTCGATTGAACTTAGTAAGTAATAAATTAATGTAAAAAAAACAATTTAATTCATTTAAAAGTTTACACAAATTAATCATTCTATTATTAATTTACTGACTGCAGTTGTGTTGCAAATCTGTTGGTTTGTTGGGTCCGACATGGGTCCACCATTTTGTAGACGTAGTAGCACAAATGTGTTTTTCTTTTTTGAAAGAAAACAATCTTTGAAATTATGATAATCCCCAAATGACTTGACATTAGCAGGATTGCAGTGCAAAGCACAAGCAACCGGCCATATTTGAAAAAAACGACTACTATCTTAAAAAATTACTAATTAGGTATTTATTATGTATGCACCCCCTCCGGCTAAAAGCCTCCTACAAAGAATACCACCTCTCTCTATCCTCTGCAGTGTCCAGCCAGCTTTTGCAGCAATGTCATCCTCTTAGTGATGGTGAAATAATATGGTGAAGTAAACAACCTTTTTAGGATCACATAATTCTTTATTAACGGCAGTCCTCATAGATATAACTGGCTATAATAGAATCACCAAAATTGTTAATTATTTCTTGAGTACACATAAGAATGACTCAAATAGTGAATATAGTAAGGGCACAGAATGTTATCATTGTACTTATGATTAGTTTACAATGTTTACATTATTATAGTATTATTTCAAACTGGTACTACATAACCTTGAAGCCATCAAATAATCATCCTCTATCTCATATACACCTTCCATCAGGTGAGTTGAAGCCAAACTGAAGCCCATATTATCATCACTTCAGAACAGCTGGACTGACAGGTTTTTTGTTAAATGGTTGTAATAGTCTAAATTGTTTTTAAAAAAGAAAATAATAATTACAGTTTTTATTTATTTTGTTTAGGGGTTTTCAATCAATTTAATAAATTCAATTTATTGATCATAATTTATTTCACTGCTGGGTTATATCTATGAAATGCATGTACCTCTTGGGAGAAAATTCAAAATCGGAAGGTTTCTTTCCCTGAACAGTTTTGCCATTTACAACATTTTGGAAGGGTGAACAAAATAAATATGCAGGGGTCAACACAAAAGTTCCCATTGGGTTGTAGTGTTGCTGGCTTGCCAGCCCCCATAATAAGATGAGATATCTATGAATTAACATTTTGAACAATAAATATAGTTTAAATATTATAAATGCAAGATTACCTGAGCAACCCACTTGATAGTCACACGGAACACTCTATCCTTTCCTTCTCCGGGCAAAATCACCTCCAGCTCAACTCTGTCATTGCCAATAGGCAGAGGATCTCTAGTGTAAAGGTTGTTCCGGCCATCAAACACAGGTTTGAGCGCACCAAATATCTTATTATAACAATGTACCATAGTTTCAACAATTTCCCTATTCACCTAAAATATAAAACGAGGATAAACATCCATGCATTCATAAAATTAAACAAATAAATGCCATAGCCATTGACTTACCAACTACTACTGGATGTCGGGTTCGCGCTCAAAAGTGTTTGAACCAAAACAGCACCAAAATGTAAAGAGTATGCGACAGTTTAGTTATTGTTATTTATGTGTTTATATTACTACAAGTACTAAGGTTTGTTTAGGTTAGTCTCTGACACTTTTTTATGAGAATTTTGTACTAGACGCGCATCCATTAATTTGTATGTCAATGGCATTATTTCACATTATTTCAGAATTTAGTTCATACCTTTCTCGGACATTTATCTGGCTGTATATTAACATCGTAATGATGCACAAAGCCTCTCGGCATGGATATTTGGAAGTGGTTTGCTCTAAGCATAATCGGCCTGCCTTCATGGCCCAGGTTGGGGCGCCGCGGACACGTGAGGACGGGCAGGTCGGGTGGGGGGGCCGCGGCGGGCGACACGAGCGCCACGCTGGTGCCGCTGGCCACGCTGACGGGCGACGTGCCCGTCGTGGGCGCGGTGGTCGGCGCCCCGACGGCCGCCCCTGTCGTCCCCGCCGCCGCATTTACCGTCGCCGACACACCCACCGCACCACCACTCGTCTCCCCCGCTGGAGCTAATCGTTCACAAAATTAACAGACATACAAAATCTCACACAAATTTATCGCATTAACATTGCTGAGCGTTCGGATTCATACGATATTATTTAGGCCATTCAAACAAAGAATGATGCTGTTCACCCTACTCGTGTTACTGTAGTTTACGAGACTGAATACTTACGTTGACCAACGGGGTACATCTTGTAATGAGATTAAATGAAGGAAAAGCTACAAATTAAGGATTATACAAGCTTCTCGTGTGGAAAATTGCACAATGTGATCGAATTGATGTGGTTAATGATAGACTGCAAAATTGACGTTTTTCTATTTGCTTGACATTATCGTCGACTGAACCATAGACATTATTTTATTTTTAAGGTCTCGATTATGGAGACGCAAGGGCAGAAGACATCAGGCGGAGGAAAGTCGCCTTTTGGTGGCTTTTTCCGATTCAGTTTGCATAGAATGTGCTGCCATCTATTAAATATTTCGCAGAACTATGAAAAAAAAAGATTTTATTGTCTATGTCAATGTTGTCTCTGCCTACCCCAGTAGTGGGACATAGGCGTGAGCATATGTATGTATGTATGTATGTCAATGTGAAATTGACTAATTCACAAAATGGCTACCTATCTTGCGTAATGTGCGGGTTGTTTGTAGTTTTCGTTCAATTTCGTGACGATTTAGTGATGTTCTGGAGTTTCTGTTGTTCTCTTACTAATGTTTAGATTACAGGAATAATAAGGATACTGGAATTTCACTCGATCGGTGCGGGATTGAACGAAAACTAGCATTCAAAACAATAATATCCATCGGTATGAGTAGATATAAGTAGGTATGTATAGTATAGGTTGAATTATTGTCGGTGAAACATAGATGGCGCTAGCTAGCCTTCAATTTAACATAAGGTGGATGCATAATGTTGCCACGAGTGGGTCCTCTTATATACTTATATTACTCTTTGGAAGACATCTACTTAATAGCACCTCTAGTTGATCATGCACCGTAGGCGCTACGCTGACGATATTTTGCCCGCAGCCATAGCGTAAATAATAATACTTTGTCCCCGCGGTCACGCTGCCTCAGCGTGGGATTTTCTATAGATTTGTGCGTTACCAACGCACGCATATTAAGTTTTTCATCGTGCAGACAACCGCAGGCAAAAATGACCTTTGTTTGCGCAATCCCTTCACCTACCCGGAAACTAAAGATAACATTTGCCGGAAACTGAAACATTTTTAAAGACAGCGGTGTTTTTGTAGCCCAAGAAAACGTTTCTATCTATCTCTTTCTCACCTATAGAAAATTTTCATATGATTTCGTTTTGGTGTGACAGATGAGTGCTCCTGAAACGCATTTCACTTTATTGATTTATTGAATAAATTCCTGAATTCCTGAAACAAATATGTCTATCCCGTACAGTGGAACCATTAGAAGATCTGGGGGAGTCGTATCTGCAATCGGGAAACAACTAAGAGGCGTTAACTTGAAGGCAGCCAAGAGAATTACAGTAAAATTTGACCCATTCAGTGACAACGTTACACACACAAGGTAAAATTTACTGTCTAATCGAGTTCAAAATGTTATTTATATCCACCTCCGTCACTGCTATGAAATAGTCTAATTTTGTTACTATATTTATTATTTCTTGCCGACTCCACCTAACCTATAATCATGAAATTGAACTGCTAGATTCCTAATGTCCTTTGAAGATATTTCTCTTTACAACCTTTTTGGCTCGCTACTAATTATAGCAGTATCCGCTAAGTATAATCCTTTTTTATTTGTTTTGCAAGGATCCATGTACACACGGCGACACATCAAGCTACGCAAAACAAGCTGGCCGCGCGACGTTATACATTTACATTACCTACGCGCGGCTAGCTTAATTTGGTTTTGCGTAGCCTAGCCGTGTGTACCTATATACTACTATTATTGTTTGCAGAAATTTTCTACACTACATTAGTTCACCAAAGATAGGCTTGACGAATCCTAACTGCTCCCTAAAAACAGAAGTGGTATGTGACCGGAGTGAGCCAACTGTTGATATCACGATTGTACCTTCTATTGCAGGTAACAACTTATTTTATTTACATACTAGCGTTAACCCGTGACTTCGTCCGCACAAATCAGATCTCATAAGCTATCAAACAAAAAAGTTTCATCAAAATCCGTTCAGTAGTTTTCACGTGATGCTCTATGAAACAAACTTCTTTTTTTAAATTTACAGTTTTATAATAGTATAGATTATGTAAGGTCATAAAAGAGAAGACAAAAATTTAGGGTTCCACTTCTTTGTAAGAACGTTAAAATCATGTATGAACTGGAAAGACCAACATACAATTTGTACTAAAATATTTAGTTCCTTTGCCACCGTTTTCTACTCTTTTTTGTTGCACTGTATGCTTAACTTTCAAATAAAGCTACTAGCACATTTTAGTACCGTAGACCAAATATTATCTGGACAAGCTGAGCATGTATACTGGAAAAGGATGGAGATATAACAAAAAGTAATGAAAAAGCATGCCTTTGTTTGACTTAATTTCAAGATTTTGTAAGCAATATTAATCTCAACTAAGTCAAACAAAAATATTGTATATGCAGAAAGGGACAAACATTGATTTTCTCTCGCTCACCCTGTGTAATTAGCATATAAGCATAGATTAATATTTATTTTGGATATAGATAGGTAACTCGCCTTGAATTTTAGGACGTACTAATTGCGTTGCCACTTATTAGCACAAGGGGGCGCCACATTATGAAATAAATTGAAAAAGACGATCGCCCGACATGAGGATCGAACCTTAGCTTACTCCGATATGAACCCTAGTTCAACACATAGTTGCTTCGAATCATAACCGATAGATGGCAGAAGCTGTCTATGAAAAATCAGCGTTCCGCTTAGTTTGTACTAAGATAACATAGCATGCATATAAGCTCGTTTTTGTGACATATTACTGTTATAATAATTCATTGCAGTTGAAGGATGATCATTATCAATTAAAAGATGTTGCTATATTTCCTTAAGGCAGTGCCTCATTGTAAAATAATGTAATATTTGATTTTTAAAAAATAAGACGGAATATTGCGATCGGCACTTTGTCAGTGCATCTTTACTCGCGTAGTCGAGTTTGACCAATGGCACTGTGTATACAGATAAAGGCCTGTTGAGCATTGACAAAAAGCACATTTTAGTTTGTGCATTGCGGTTGGCTGTAAAAGCATGCGAAATCGTGACAGTGCAGTGTCTGTTATATCTATATCTATCGAAACTATTATAAAACTGTAACAGGAAGTTTGTCTGTACATTGAAGATATTAACAAAAAAAAAGTTACGATATGGTTTTTTGTCTGTCTGTCTGTTTGTTTGTTTGAACGAGCATCACGCAAAAACTACTGAACCGATTTTGATGAAACTTTTTTGTTTGCTAGCTTATGATCTGACTTAAAATCTGGTATATAATTTGTGCGGACAATGTCGCGGGTTAACGCTAGTAGAGATTAAATCTGTGACTGTGTCCAGGTACTGTATCAATCTAGACAGGCCCTAATGGTAAACATTTGAGTGGCATTAATTTAATAGTGTGAATGGCGATTGACTTGCTAACTAACATAATAACCGTTTTATCTTTCAGAGACAGCACAATTTAAAAAAGTTACATTTAAAAGCGGAAACCTCACCTGTTTGGAGCTTCTGCAACTATTGAACAAACACGTATCATCTTTAGCGCCTGTGGAACAACCAACATCTACAATACAAACTAAATCAGAGAAAAAGAAGAGCAAAAAGAAGTGAATTTGAACCAAAGATGACCCGGGCCACTAAAGGGAACCTGCACGTTGTGGAAGAGATATACAATCAGATACCGGCATTTACTGATGTATTCTCTGAAGATACATTTTACATATTTGTTGTTTTCTTTGTTCTTTCCACAATAATGGTTGCCTTTGTTCTGTCCAAGTTTATTACTATAAAACCTGTTGAATAGTTTAGTTTTGGAACTTATTTTGTTTATAATGCCTTAAAATAAAATATAATCGTTTATTTTTCGTATTTATTGATAACGCAGTTCAAGAGAAAGTAGCTACCCCTCCCTGCCTGTGATTGTCTTAAGGAATCATTAAAGAGAATGTAATCACTACCATTTTAGGAATCATCTTGTAGATCTATGGTAAAAAAAACTTACTGGATGTAAAATTTTATGTTACAACTTAGGTTGCAACATATCATAGGGGGTGGGACCCTTCAGACCCAAAGAGAATGGTTTTAAGAGTCGGCACTGCCTAACTAGCTTCGAAATCCAAAATAGTATGAAGCTAGGGTATTAAATCTTTGGAGCCCATACAATCTAGGGTATTTCATACAATTACGATTTTGTTCTGAGTGTCGCGCAAAGAGTAAAGTAATATGTCGCGGCACTGTTCAGACCATCGAACGGGAACAACTTTCGCTATGGAGCCAACATCAAAATCGCGAAAAAAAAAAAACAACTGTCCTATACATTGAATTTGATAATCAGACTAGTGTAAAGGAACGTGGGGATAGGCTTGAAATAAGATGCAGCAGGTTTAAATCTTCGGTTGTAATTCGGGCAGAGCTTCCGCTTTACAAGAGTTGATGATGGTGAAAAGATGATGTGGATGCATTGCAGTCGCTTTTATACGGTCGATAGCCGTTTACAATTTCTAAAGGAAAACAATTTTAAATCACATCCGCTTTGGGATACATCCGGTCTAATCCGGTATGCTATTTGAAAATCTATTAATTGTAAAACTATACGTAAATACATTAAAAATATTAATTAGAATTACGATGATTTTATATAATTATTTAAATTAAGATTTGGAATTTAAGTTATCCAAGAAAATCTAACTTTAAACGGCGCCACTGTCGGTGGCGCAAAAATGGATAACCGCTCAACTGAATTACTTAATAATAATTAAAATCTAGATCTGATATTTTAAAATAACGAAAATAATTTAATAATTATTATTAATTAACAAATAGTTATATATTGAATTACTATAATTTATTATTCGACGTTAAAGTGACGTAGGTAGACTAGGGGCCACCGGGCCCGCTGGTAATTGCTAACACTCGGCCATCCTGCATCGGCCGTGCCCCACGGCGATCGGACAGCATCCCGTTTTTCGCACCGGCACCGCCGCCGTCAGTCACCTGGAAATGAGAAAGAAACGAGCAGAAGTTTATATTCCAAGGGATTGTCTGGAGATAGTGTATGCCAGGGACTGCAATATATAGCAGGAAGGTAATTATATTTTGTCTTCTTATTTTCGTCACACAGACATTTTGAAACTTAGGTCACACAGACATTTTCCAATTTAGGTCAGGCATGCATTTTTCAAATTAGGGCACACAGACATTTTCCAACTTAGGTCACACAGACATTTTCCTACTTAGGTCACACAGACATTTTCAAAATTAGGGTCCCGAACATTTTCCAACTTAGGTCACATAGACATTTTCCAACTTTGGTTAGGTTGGCTAAGATATTTCCTAATATAGGTCACACCAAAAGGTTCACACAGATATTCTATAACATGTTAGGTTAGATTAGGTTTAGGGTATCTTTGTTAGCTTAGGTTAGATTAGAGAATGTCCTAAAATAGGTCACACAGACATTTTTCAGTTTCTTAGGTTATGTTAAGCTGGATTTATGTCATAACATAATAGGTCACACAGATATTTTCTAACTTGTTATTTCAGATTAGATATATCCTAACATAGGTCACACAGACATTTTCTAACTTTTTATTTTAGATTAGATATTTATTATCCTAACATAAGTCACACAGACATTTTGGAACTTATTAGGTTAGGTTATGTTATCTCGTAATATAGGTTACACAACATTATATAGGTTTATAGGTTGTGGGCAGGCTAGTACTAGTACCTAGGTCCTGGGAATGGTAGAATATAAATTTATATACCTAGGTACTATTATATGAATTTTCTTAAATATTTTTCTTTTGTTTCAGCTCGCTCACAAGGATGATTTTGAAAGAACAAAACAAAGGGGGTCCACCGGGTTATGCTACCGATAGACGATTGATATTTTGATAAATAAGTGCTCTTGTATAAATAGGTACCAACCCCATTTCTATGTACCTACTTGTTTATTTAAAATATAAACTGTTTTGTTATGTCTTGATTTTTATTTACAAATATTACATAAATTAACAACCTACTTATAATAAAATCAAATGGTACACAAACACAACTCCATAAATATCACGTTACAGTGGCAGGCAGACACTTTGATTATTTTACTTAGTTTAATCGAGATGATAGTTATTTTTAGATTTTACTAACTGAATATATTTACACCAATAGGCTTGCATAGTTGTGATTTTACAGTAATTAAGATTAAAATTATATACACGATATTTATAATAGTTAGCTCTCTAGCAAATCAATGAGATCATCCCTATCTACCTCCCTATCACTAGACGAACTATCCGCATCGGAAACAATGGATTTGTAAGGTCTTAAAACTTCACCCCGTACAACTGCACTGAACTTTCTATATCCCTTCATACCCTTGACGCTGCAAATCGTATAACGATCTATATTTGGCTGTGCTTTACAAACTCTGTAAGGACCCGTGTAAGGACTCGTTAATTTTTGCGATACTTTAGCAGCTGTGTACCTACTAGTACCACCTTTCCATAAAACTAATTGTCCTATTGAATACTTCATGCATTTTTTTCGGGATTGGTCAAATCGCTTTTTCATCAGGGTCATATTTCTGTCAATATGCAACTTAGCACTTTCTCTCCTATTTTGCAGTGCTTGTTCTTGAGAAGAAAAGTTTTGAGATTGTCCTGTAGGGTAAGCTGGTAAACGGGAATTTTCATGACTAAACATGAGTTTGAAAGGGGGGAAAGTGGTAGTCGAATTGGGAGTATTGTTTATGCCCCACACGATATCGGGGAGTTTTTCGTCCCATGTACTTTCACTATCGGCCATAGTGTTTAGACCATCAATAATCGTGCGGTTCACACGCTCAACCTGACCGTTAGACCTGGGACTTGCTATGGCGTTCAACACATGTTTGAATTGAGATTCTTCAGCGAATTGCTTGAAATATCGACTGGTGAAAGCTTTACCTCTATCTGTTATAATCCTAGTGGGTTGGCCAAACAGTGTAATTATTTCTTTCAAGTGTTTAATTGTCTCTATGGAACTACAGTTTCTAACGGCCCTAGCAAATACGAATTTCGTAAAAGAGTCTATTACAACTAGAACGTACGTGTTCCCTTTTCTAGTTTTTACAAAAGGACCCAAGTGGTCGGCATGAAGAGTATGCATAGGAACTGGTACTTTCTCAATTGGATATAGCTCTCCTTGTGTTCTACCATACTCAGATTTACCATACGCGCACTGTAGACACGACTTAACATATTTTCTTATAAATCGTGTCATCCCGGCAAACCAAAATTGGGATTTTATAGTTTTTTCATACCTGTCAAACCCCGGGTGTCCTATTTGGTCATGGTACTTTTGCAAAAGGCCATATTTTGCCAATTTTGGTATCACAAAACGTTCACCATTCAAAGTTTTCCTGTACAAAATGTTATCTTTAGCGACATAATTATTGATAATGTCTGGGTTGGTAGTGTTTTCTCGCAACTGTGTGAGTATGTGTTGGATATTCTCATCTTGCAGTTGAAGTGTAACTAACCAATCCGATTTGTCGATTTGGAAAATTGGTTCTTCAAGGGGGTTCCTACTCAACGCGTCTACATGCTTCATTCTCTCTCCCGGTCGGTACTCTATTTGCAAATCATAATCCTGGATAGTCAGCCACCACCGAGCTATACGAGGGATCAGATCTTTCTTAACCAATGTAGTGCGTAACGCCGCGCAATCAGTAACTACTTTAACAGGTATTCCTGTTAAATAAATGCGGAAACGTTTCAGTGACTCTACTACGGCTAGGGTCTCAAGCTCGTAACTGTGGTAGAACTGTTCCTCTTTCGACGTTACTCTACTAAAATATGCTATTGGTTTTATTGATCCGTCTGGCTGATGCTGCAAAAGAATTCCACCTAACCCTAGCTTGCTCGCATCAGTGTGTAGTTCTGTAACCGCCTTACTATCATAAATGCTAAGCACTGGCCTCTCAATTAATCTGAGTTTCAATGTTTGAAACGCACTCTCTTGCTCAGGGCCCCAGTACCAATCGATGTCCTGTTTAGTTAGTTTCGTCAAAGGGAGAGCAATTTCAGCAAAACCGCGAATAAATTTTCTAAAATATGAAGTTAATCCAATAAATTGACGAATTTCGTGGACATTTCTTGGTCGTCGGTATTCTGAGACGCAATTAATTTTGGCTTGGCCAGGTCGAATTGAACCTGCAGAAATTTCATAACCCAAGTAATTGACGCTAGTTTTCAAAAATGAACATTTAGTCAAATTTAATTTCAAATTGGCCCTTTGCAGTAGATCTAAAACACGCTCTAACAACTGTATCCCATCTTCTACGGTTACTGTAGGTAACATAACATCATCAAGGTAAGTTGCGACATCATTCTTGACATCATTTAGAGACAGACGTATCAATCGTGAAAACACAGCTGGGGCGTTAGCTAGACCGAAAGGCATTTTAAGAAACTCGTACTGTCCTGAAGGTGTTACAAAAGCGGTTTTATTAATTGAATCGTCCGCAAGTTTTACTTGATAGTAGCCTTGGGCTAAATCAAGTGTCGTGAAATAGTACTTCCCTGCCAATTTTGAGACTTGATCGTCAATATGTGGTAGGGGGTAACGGTCTTTTATAGTTTGAGAGTTTAAAGCCCTATAATCTACACACAACCTGTAGTCCCCGGTTTTCTTTTTAACTAATATAACTGGGCTTGCATATTCGGACATCGACTCACGTACTATTCCGGCTTCAATCAAATCCTGAACCTTATCGTTAACAATATCGTTTTCCTTATGGGATAGTCTGTACGGCTTAAAGTGAACCGGATTATTGGTCTTTGTCTGAATATGCATTTCCATGAGATCCGTACAACCTAAATCTTTGGTATTCCTAGCGAACAGATGATTGTAGTTATTCAACAAGGTCAATAGTCTATCGAGATCAATATTTTCGAGATCTCCTACGTCTATTTCACCTTTATCTAACAATAAAGAGCAGCTAGGAGCTCGAGAAGGTAAATCAAGCATCATAACGTCATGAATGTTATCAGGGACAGGAGTAACTAGTTCAGCACGTGCTATTAATTTATGAGCTGGAAAAGATATTGCCTCATCACCCATATTTATAAATTTCAACCGGCCTTCGATGCAGATAATGCCTCCAGGAATAGCATAACACACTAATTTTCCTAGTTGCAAATATACAGAATTTGTTTGGAAGCACAAGTTGTCATTAGATTCAATGTCTACAAACACATTAATTAAGCTGGCGCTTTGAGCCGGTATTGTGACGTTGCACTTAAGATAAACACCATATTTAGAGTTGTAGTCAGAATTTTCTAGCTTAATACGTGTCAAACAATCGTTAATTACATGGTCTGCAAGAGTTTTGACAAATTTAGCAGAATTTGACGTGGTCACAAAACTAACACCAGGTTGATTAATCATCGGTTGTCCGATGATGAGATCAACGTCAGATAGATCGTAATCAGTTATTTCGACAAAACCACTTAAGCACACATTGTCTATAGATACATCTACACATGACCTGCCCAGTGATTGAGTGTTGGCACCGCCAAACCCTCTCATAACTATGTCAGATGGTGAAATTGCTAAATCCAGCGCTTTCGCCTTATTTTTTGTCAGAATATTTAATTTACTTCCAGTATCTATGTAGGCAACAAGTTTTTCAGTGCCAATGTATGCGAGGCGTTTATATAAGCTCAAAGAAATATCAGTAGAAGTATACATTATGTGACTCACCAGAGGTGTTTGGACTTGTTGCCGCAATGACCCAGGAGTGGCTCTGAACCAGCAGTTAGCAGATGTGTGTCCGGCGCGTTGGCAGGTGTCACAGCGCTGTTGAGCACGGCAGTCCCGCGCCTCGTGTCCGACTCTTCGACAAATGTAGCACCGCTTCACTCCAGTCTGCTGTGACGTTAAGGTAGAATTTCCATCGGTTGTACCTCTTCTCCATGTTGACTTTCGCGACAACATAGTGGATTCAACTTTTTTATAATTTTCAAGTGATGACAAATACCCATAATAGAGGAGCTCAGGCGTTTGGCATTGATACGCCTTAGCGTTTGCGCGGAGCTCTAAGGGGAGACCTCTAATGATACACGAGATCGCTTCTTCCCCAAGGATATTACACTTTTTGAGGAGTGATACCTTGTCGTGGTAATACTTAGTCATCGTTTCCGAGTCACTCTTCTTTCTTGCCAGCATAATCTCCAGTTTGTCCACGTGGTCGGTGGATCGAGGAAAAGCTGTTTCTAGGGCGCGTTTCCATCCATCCCAGTCGAGATCATAGTCATCCAAGTCATCATACCAGCGTCTAGCTGAACCACGCAGACGAAGTTGCATTACGAATTGTCTTTCGGTTGTGTCCCATCCGTAAACTTCACCAAGCTGGTCAATTTTATGTAACCAGCTGCTGATGTTGGTGGTGCTCTCCTCAGGTCGGAATTTGGGGATTACTTCGGCGTCGGTATGGGTGACCCGGTGTCGTTTTTTCGGTGCAGGCGTGGAGTCTTGAGAAGAAAAAAAATTTGGGCCTTCTTCATCAGACGTAATTGCTTGGCTATAGTTCCTCTTCTTCTTTATGCCAAGGCCAGCAGCGTAGGGGCCTGACATTCTTCACTATCCCACTTCTGAAATGTAAAGGAACGTGGGGATAGGCTTGAAATAAGATGCAGCAGGTTTAAATCTTCGGTTGTAATTCGGGCAGAGCTTCCGCTTTACAAGAGTTGATGATGGTGAAAAGATGATGTGGATGCATTGCAGTCGCTTTTATACGGTCGATAGCCGTTTACAATTTCTAAAGGAAAACAATTTTAAATCACATCCGCTTTGGGATACATCCGGTCTAATCCGGTATGCTATTTGAAAATCTATTAATTGTAAAACTATACGTAAATACATTAAAAATATTAATTAGAATTACGATGATTTTATATAATTATTTAAATTAAGATTTGGAATTTAAGTTATCCAAGAAAATCTAACTTTAAACGGCGCCACTGTCGGTGGCGCAAAAATGGATAACCGCTCAACTGAATTACTTAATAATAATTAAAATCTAGATCTGATATTTTAAAATAACGAAAATAATTTAATAATTATTATTAATTAACAAATAGTTATACATTCTGTGTACTAAGTATCGGGAATTTGTCAATAAAACAAAAAATACAAATTATTCATCTAAATTTATTTTATCGCCTTCAAAGTAGGCTCCAACGCTTGCAATACAACATCTCCACCGCTTCACCCAGTCTTCCATACATTTTTCATAGGCTATTTGCGGTATGGCCTTTAGCTCATTCAGCGAATTTTCTTTTATGGCTTCCATCGACTCAAAACGTTTTCCTAGAAGTGGTAATTTTAACTTGGGAAATAAAAAAAAGTCAGACGGAGCCATATCAGGTGAATACGGTGCTTGGTCGAGAACTTTTGTTGAATTTTTCGCTAAAAACTCTTTCACTATAATGGCTGTGTGTGATAGTGCATTATCATGGTGCAGCATCCATGAGTTGTGTTGCCACAAATCTGGACGTTTTCGGCGGATACTCTCACGCAAACGCTTCATGACGCCTAAATAATATTCTTTATTCACTGTTTCTCCCTCTGGAAGGAATTCGGAGTGAACCACACCACGGTAGTCAAAAAAAACTGTCAACATCACCTTGATTTTGGAGCGACTTTGCCGCGGTTTTTTGGGTTTCGGCTCGTTTTCGAGACGCCATTCTGAAGACTGTTGGCTTGTTTGCATGTCGTACTCATAAACCCATGTCTCGTCGCCAGTTATTATACGTTTCATAAAGGTCGGATCCGTAGAAGCTCGGGAAACCATGTCTTCAGCGACATGCTTTCGCTGCGCTTTTTGAACAAAATTGAGCTCTTTTGGAACTAGTCGAGCGGCGACGCGTTTCATGCCTAAAATGTCAATGAGAATGTTGTGGACGGACTTAAAAGATATGTTCACCTCACTAGCCAACTCTCTCAGACTCATACGTCGATTTTCGAGCACTAGCTTCTTGATTCTGTCGATGTTTTCTTTGGTCGTAGCGGTTGAAGGTCTACCAGAACGAGGCAAGTCTACTACTACTTCTCGGCCTTCTTTAAAAGCCTTATACCATCCATAAGCCCTTGTTTTCGATATACACGATTCGCCGTAGGTATTTAGCAACATTTTTAGTGAATCACCACATGAAATATCATTTGAAACACAAAATTTAAGGCACACTCTTTGTTCAACAATATTTTCCATTGTAAAAATCGCCGAGGACTCAAAACTATGACCAACAAAAAGTGTAGTTTAAAACAAATTAAATGACAGATCCCGCTCAAATTTTGCGCGCTAAATCAGTACAGTGCTACCAACATGCAGTAAAAAAATTAGAACGACCTCTTTTACGCGGGTCTTTTTATTGACATATTCCCGATACTTTTTACACAGAGTAGTATATTGAATTACTATAATTTATTATTCGACGTTAAAGTGACGTAGGTAGACTAGGGGCCACCGGGCCCGCTGGTAATTGCTAACACTAGTCTGGCCAAGGAATATACTACTCAGTCTGGCCAACGGGAATTTTTTTTCCCATTGTTCAGATATATATATAGTACTAGCGTTAACCCGCGACTTCGTCCGCACAAATTATATACCAAATTTTAAGTCAGATCATAAGCTAAAATCGGTTCAGTAGTTTTTGTGTGATGCTCAATCAAACAAACAGACAGACAAAACATCCATAAATAGGTGATATGAAATCAGGGACACCTAAAAACCATATCATATCTTTTTTTTGTTAATATCTTCAATGTACAGACACACTTTCTGTTACAGTTTTATAATAGTTTAGATAATTATAGCGCTCTGGTTCATATATAAGCTTTTAATTTTAGATGGCGCCATAGTGAACGTTGTTCAGTTTGATGCTCTGAAGCACCCTCTTCAATATGTAGCGCATTTAATTTTCCACCCTTTATAAGGTCTACAAAACAAGCTGAAACTATTTTAATGATCAGACCATCAAACTGAACGACTTTCTCTATATGGGAACAAGGCCGAAATTGCGAGAAATTCTGCATTTTCCAGGCTGTTCAATACAAAACTGCAAACCTACTCGATCCGAATGAATGGAACAATACTATTATATATAGTTATAGTACTCTGTTCTGTGCTATAGGTATATTCTTTCCGATCTTGATCCCATAGTTGTTTAGTTTGATGGTCTGATTATCCTTTTGAAATCATCATCAGTCGTCGTTCATCGTCCACTGCTGAACAAAGGCCTCTCCCAAGGCGCGTCACAAAACTCTGTCCTCGGCCTTCCTTATCCAGTCGCTCCCTGCTACTTTTTTTACAATATTAAAATATAGAAGTTTCAGAATATCTCTTACTACCCCCTCGGGGAATATAGTCGTGGGCATATACTAATACTTAAAATATTTTCGGCTAATTTTGTTAGACCTTATAATAAGATCTATTCTATTGCCTCTCTCGCTATACAAAACATTGTAAAAATGTGATAATATGTTATAGTTCTCGGTGTGCTAGATAAAATAAAACATTATTAAGAAAAACAACATTTTGTTGGGTATCTTTAATACAAATTGCTTCATTTAAAAAACCGAAATGTGTTTTGCGACAAGTGGTAGATGAATAAATTCTATACAACTTAAAATTCTTGTCCGCCCCAGCGAATCTGGAAAGAAAAATTTATTTGAAAAATAAATTTGCTGAAGGATTTTTTTTTCACATATTCTCTAATTTAAAATAAATTCAGGTATAAGTTTAAAAAAACCGGCCAAGTGCGTGTCGGGCCACGCGCACACTCTAACAAAAATATTTCGCTTTAAAGCTTTATGGTTTACAGTTTTCTAGTACTAAACGTCTCTGAGTTAAGCCGCGGACAGACAGACGGACGGACATGGCGAAACTATAAGAGTTCCTTGTTGACTACGGAACCCTAAAAATGACGTCACTTAGCATTGTCATCCAAACCAAGTCCAAACTAAATGTGTATGCAAAATTGCATCTCAATCGGTTAAGTATTAACCACTAATCGGTTACTTTAAAATTCAGTTTCATGATTTGACCCGAACATATATGCAAGTAAAATAAAAGCTAATAAATAAAAAAAATAGACGCTCTTGGCTCTAGTAATGTAGGTAAAGCTTCAAAAATAACATAGCCCACCATGATGCGAAAAATGATTGGAACAAATTTTTGTACTATTTTAACTATAAATTCGATTGTAGCGTCCCAAAAGCAGGTATTTTATTACTTACTTAATTAGCAGAAAGATAAAAACCCTCGCCATGTTGCGGAAAATCATTGGAACTAATTTTGTTTACTTGCAGCATTAACATTAAGGATATAAGTGTTACGGCACACCTGCTGAACGTTCCGCGCCGACCGTTCCGTCGAACACGCGCGCGCTTTTCCCTATACCGGCGACACACCAGTACGCGTCAGTACGCGACACTTTTCCTAGTAGACGCGTATTCAACCGAACGTTCGGCGCGGAACGTTCCGCAAGTGTGCCGTAACACTAAGGTAGATCGATTTTATCGCTCCCAAAGCAGTTTAATTATTTTTCTGGTGTGCAGCGCGGGATAAAAATATTAAACAACGGATAAATAAGGAAAACTTACATCTTGATTACGGGCTTTCTGTTTACGTTCCACCAATGAGGAAAGGGCTTCAGAGCGCACTGCGAGGGAGTCTATCCTCTCGACGAGCTGCTGGTAGGGCGAGAGCGGCTGCGCGCCCATCACCACGTGCCCCAACTTGGAGTCTATCTTAGCGTCGAGCCGCGCGTTACGGATCAAGTTCACGATCCAGCATTCTGCTTCATCCGGCTGCATGTTTAGATTTTCAGCCAACATTCTAAAAACAGGTAAGACAGGTTTGTCAGAGAGCGATGAAGCGCTTTATATTAGGTGTTTAAAGAACAGATTGTGTTAGGAACACTAAACAGCATTCCAAAACACAAATCACCGACGACGCCGTCGTCGGAGAAGAAACAGTTGGACTAAAGTGGGAATGGACCGGTCATGATTGTCGAATAGGCCTCACCCACCCCCGAGAAAAAGATAAAAATCGAGATGTGTTGTTATTTTACGTTTGCCAATAAGAGCGCGCATGACATTTTAATCGCCTTGTCGTGGGTGGCATGCTAGCCGAGCAGGAGAGGTGGGCAAAATTTGCTGCCCTGGATCCCAGAAAATGGTCGTCGGTGTCCAAGTCGTCTTAAGAGGTGGCGGGATGATCTGGATGCTTAGGACGAACAGTGGCTAGAGTTTGCCCAGGATAGAGATGGTTGGAGAATTAAAGGGGAAGCCTTTGCCCAGCAGTGAGCAACGAACACATATGGACCTATTCTCATAGAAATAAAGGTGAGAAATGTTTGTCAATATTCTTTGTCGAAGTACGAAACCTCTTACAATATCGAACGAAGTCTGAGCGTTTTTGTCTTAGGGTAGAATAGTGCCATCGCCTCTTTCACTAGAGTTATTTTTTAATAAAGTAAGATAATATATTATAAAAACAAACCCTATGCTGATAACTTGGTGGATGCGGCAGAATGTTTCGAAGATCATGAGGCGGGCGTTTTCAACGAACTCTTCTAGGCAGGCGATGAGGAAGAAATCAGTCAGGAGGACTGCCTGGCACTGGTTCAGCTTCCGGCGAGCTGCTTCAAAGTCGAAGTTCACGTACAGGTGCTCAATGAATTCGGTGATGGGGTCTCTGAAATTAGGAAATAGTTACACACATAGAGTAAAAGGATCATCCATATTTCATATTATTTTTGGTCCGAAAAGTGCCGACCAACAAAAACGAATGCTATATTCCGTTGAAACATGTCTGTCCAAGCATTTATTATTATGGCATTAAAGTTGTTGCTAGAAGTTTTATTTCATCAAAAATGTATTGAAAAGGCAGATTTTCCAAACTTTAATAAAACCACGCTGTCGCCTTCACGTGGGAGCCTGATGGGAGCAGGCGGTGGGGGCGACCCGCACACACGTGGCGGCGCACCGTCGACGCTGAGCTACGAGCAGCCGGGTTGAGTTGGCGCTACATAGAACACCAGGCGCAGGACAGGGAGAGGTGGCGGCGTCTCACGAGGGCCCTCTGTACCATCGGGGTACCATAGGACAACAACAACAAATAAAACCAAGCAGGACCCTCCAGCTTTGGTACCATAATAATAAATAGACGGACAAGTTCTAACAGAATAGATATAGCTTTTTTTTTGCCGGCATTTTCACATTTTGGATCAAAATGAATGAAGTCTTTTGCATTTTTTATATAAGATTTTGTTAGTTTTACCTGTAAGTGTAGGCTTCTTGTTGAATAACCTTTACGAGGTCTTTCAGAGCGTTCCTGCGCGACCTGTTGATAATGACTGCAGTGGCCAAATAACGGAGAATGTGTGGGCACATGGTCTGGATAGCATTCAAGTACCTGGAATCGGACAATTCATTTAATTCCATTGTAATGGTGATTTTTTTTTAACTTTAACACGAAAACCAATGAGGGACTTTCTGAAAGCCATTAAAAAAGAAAAATGGTTCGACAGATGGCGTTGAATTTTGTTATTAATAAAATAGAAAAAAAATTTTTTTAATGAGTAATATATGAAAAGATACTACGTCAACGGATGCCTCAGACACAGTGATATGCATTATTTTTGTTTAATTATATATTATAGTATTCTGTGATTATATTAATTTCAGACCCATGTTACGTCAACGCCATCTATCGAGGCATGTTAAACTACGTTAAAACTAGCTGTGAGAAAACCGCCCATTAGGATTGTACTTACAATGGTTTGTACAGGAACATCTCAATGATGAGATCACGACCTTTGACGTGGTTGAAGAATACAAAGAGAGACCAGTGTATGAGCCACGTGCGCTGCTGCAGAGCTTGCATGTTGTTGGTGGTGGCGCCCCCTGCACCGTTATCGATGAACTCACGCAGTTTCGTGAGGTCATCCAACGCTCCATCCCAATTCTGGACCAAGATCTCACTAGCCAGTTTACCCCAGAGGTTAGAAAGATAGTTCTGAAACCGAACATAGTTTGATAAAATTAATTAAAGCTTCAAATTAATCTTAGACCATGTAACAATGTAAGTTACGCGTGTAATTCTACTAACAAACATTTTTGTCACTTTTTGCGGGGGAAGAGGTAGCATGAAATCCGCAACTTTGGATTTTATTCCATTACTTAGGGCCTGTTTCACCACTTTCGGATAAGTTCTTGTTAGCTTATCTGAGAGCACATTTGACATATTTTGTATGAAAAACATGTCAAATAAGCTAACAAGAACTTATTCAGAAGTGGTGAAACAGGCCCTTGATTCTAATTTTGATTGTTAAAAAAATAGTCTCATGTGAACCCCTCCAAGAATAGTTTGATTTAAGTTATTGTTCCGCAATTATAGGCTGTCTCGTTTGTGTGATATGGTATAAAATTGTATGTAAATAAATGCACATGATCAATGAATAAATGAATTATGGATCTTGTACCTTGGCAGAGGGGAATACTAACGCGAGCCTCGTCCCTAGCCATATGATCTAAGAAATTAATTAAAGCTTCTAAAACACCATCTCTTTAGAGAAAGTATCTCATAAATAACAATCTCTTTGGTACTCTAATCTCTTGTTGTCATTAAAAGCTTAAAAAGTTTGCTATAGCAAAAGCATGACATTCGCAAAGATGTCAGCAAAATTAGTAGTTCACAAATTTGTATCAGGCGTTAGTTTTAAATCTTTACACGTTACAATTGAAGATGGTGATAATGGATTTTCTGAGACTAGGTACAGTGAATGGTCAGACGGCAAAACCCAACAGAAAAAGAGTGATGCGGAAAAGTCCTCGCGTTTAATTGTGAAAATAGTTTCGGAAGATGAAATCAACAATTTGGATCTAGATTCTTGTGCCAAAATGGTTGATAACTCCGAAATGTATTCGAATAATTCATCATATGCAACGGTTTTAAATGATTACAAAATAAATTTACTGAATGCCAATAACTGCATTGATAAATCATCCATAAATTCAGTTATAAATAAACCAAACATGGATTATCACCTTGATGTATATAACAATTACACCGGTGAAGAAAGAACAAGAGATACAAACTTAATCTCAAATCAACCATCACTATATCGACAAGACATGGCTGAAAATTCTACAATATACAGCATGGGAAACTCAATGACTCCGTTAGAATACAGTCTTGAAAAGGTTAAAGAAAACAATGCTCGTATTATGGAAAACATCCATATGCTAAACAGAACTCTAAATTACACAAAAAAGAAAGAGATTCTAGACATAGTATGCCCAAAGACAATGAGATATTCTTGTAGTGCTTGTGGGAAGTGTTTCGTTTATGAAACTGGTTTAAAAAGGCACTATTCCATGAGGCATGCAATAACGGAATTACAGCCTCGGTGGCAGGTGGTTTGGACGTGCATAGAATGCTTTCAAGTATGGCCCCAGCAAGAATTGGCGATGAAGCATTCGGATCAATGTTGCAAACCAGACTACACAGACTGTGTCAGAGAGATTAAAACATCATCTCTATTACAATGTGAATTCTGTGAGAAAGTGTACACAAGCATCCCTAGGTTGCTGAGGCATTCGAAAATACACACCACAGCAAACAACTATGAGTGCAACGCTTGCGAATCGACATTTATGTCGTACAAACTTGCCGAGCAACATTGGTTACTATGTCCATGGTTAAAAATGTGCTACAGCTTTTCATTACCAAAAATGTTGTTGTGTAACCAATGCGACCGTAAATTCAAGAATTATGAGCAGTTATACAACCATAGGTAATAATGAATTTAATTTATAGTAATCTTTCCTAAACTGTGACTACTATGATTTAATTCGACTTAATACTTTATTATTTTTAATGTTTTAAGGTACAAAGTTGGTCACTTTATGATGAAAACTCATTGCAACAAAGGCGTGGATAGAGCCCTGGGTGTATTAGTTTACCAATGTGAAATTTGTGGTAAATTTTACCCTTCCTTATTGCAACTTCAAGCCCACAGAAGTCAACATCATTCAGGATATGATATTGGGATGCCGAATCAAATTGTAAGTCCATTTGCAATTGTCGCTAAAAATATTTATTCGCTTTATGCTTTGCAAAGATATTTAGGTGTAGTTTCCAAATACTGAAATGAGAACTGCCAAACTGAATGTAATGAGTTTTTTATTTATTATACTAGTATTAGGATGTTTTGAGGATGGTTTGGTTTTATCTAGGGCAACAACATATCAGAATATATTTATTATCTATACATATAATAAAATTGTACACTTGGTGTGGATGTACATTGAAGATATTTGGAAAAAATATTCATTGGTAAATGAAAAATTTATTTATTGTGCATAACATTAGACAAGAGTAACAGTTTAGAATATGTATTGGAATGCATTTAGACAATTTTTTGGATGGGGTTTTATTTCATCGCAAACGGTTGGTTCCATCAAAAGTTGCGCGAGGCAGAAGGCAGAGCTACCGGTAGGAGCGAAGCCTTCTTCGGAGCTCCGAAGCGTCCTCCCTGGAACCTGGTGGACCTGGTCTCCGGGGTCAGTCTGCCTGCCAAGCGAGACGCAGGCCGAGCGCTGAGTATTTAAAGTCGGTGGTCTGCGCGTACGAAGTCGCGGGCGCCGCTCTAGTCTATCATAGTATACTGCTACATGTTTTTTTTAATTAATTCCAGGTAAATGACAATGGCTACTTTGAGACAGTCGAGAGTGGTCACCACAGAAACCAAATGGACGACATTGATAATCAACGATACTTATTATAAAGATTATCAATATTTTACTATAGTGGTATTTCGAATGACTTGTACTTATAAAATGTTGTGTTCTAATAAAGAATGATTTACTAGACTTATTATGTTTAAATATAAATGGTGTCTTACCTTGTCTGTAGGGGACATGACCAGCTGGCAGAAGTAGAGATATGACGCAGACTCTACATAGTTGCCACATTCATATCTGTATTTTGCCAGTTGGTACATACTGTCTATCATCTCGATTTTGAACTGGAAATAACATAAATATGATGTTAGATACATATGAACTACATGTGCACAAAATAAACAAGAGAGAACTCTACAACTAGTTATAGTCAGCATTGTCAGGGACAAAGGATAACATAAAATAAATAAAAATGATTCTACTGGCACCATCTATGTTTGAGACTAATATTTGGGGGGATAGAATATGGACAATAAGACCCACTGTAGATTGGTAGATGCAAGATAGTGGCCAACTTGCTGCCAAAGAATTTTCAAGCCGCATTTATAGGCATTTGGAGTCGCATTGTGGGTCTGCTATTGGTAGCCGCGTCGCGTGTTTGTCGTCGGTTGTAAAAAAAGTGTCAGCATATTAAGCATTGTATCTATTATACTACCTCAAACTCCTTATTTGTTGTAAGGTAGTTGATGAGAGTCTTGGGGTCCCTCATGGTCTCAACTGTCTTCATGACATCATCCCTCTGCATCAGTCTCAGCACCGGCTCCACGGCATCCTGCAGTTCTTGCAGCTGGGAGAGGACTACGCCTCTTCGCTCTTTTATTTCCTGTTGGAAAATATTATTCTTACATAACCTATTGGTTACGCTGGCTCATTTTATTTAAATAGGCACAGTAATAAAAGACATCATCATTGTCAGCCTATCATTGTCCACTGCTGAACATACGCCTCTCCCAAGGTGCGCCACAAAACTGGTCTCGGCCTTCCTCATCCCGTCACTCCCTGCTAATTTTTTAGGTCGTCTGTCCAGCAGACAGCAGGACGTTCCACACTACGCATACCAGTTTGATGGATGTTTATATCTATATATGTATTCTATATCGTTGCCTAGTCATCATAATACAAGTCTAGGTTAGATACTGGTACTTTAAATGTGTCTAGATAATTTGTGTGACAATGTCCATCATATTTATTTATTTATTATGGTTGGGACACAACTGACACAAGAAAATAGTTGTAAAATATATCTAATAGAGTTAACATATTGAGCCTGATTTTGATGAAATATATCGAAATCTTTACAGTGGTCGGGATCTCAACGTCTCAGGTTCCTATTTCGCTAACAATGGGAATATCGCCACTCCTGCCAGCCCAGCTCCTTCTTGCACAATCTGTTTGAAGCAGATTTATAAATGTCGCTAGTGACTAAACATACACAAACTAGATATGCCTGGAAGGCAACAATAAAGGTATATCCTCCACTGAGAGCTGGTTAATTCCACAAGTAAACAACCTCACGGACATGATCTGCTTATAGTGTCAGCACTGATTCATGATCATCATGATCTCAGCCGTTGGATGTACACTGCTGGACATAGGCCTCCCCCAAGGAGCACCACTATGACCGGTCCTGCTCTGCCCTCATCCAAAGTTTTCCTGGCTTTTTCACCAAGTTGTCGATCCACCTTGTGGGGGGCCTACCCACGCTGCGCTTTCCGGTATGCGGTCGCCACTCGAGAACTTTTCAGCCCAATCGGCCATCGGTTGCCAGCACTGATTGCAGATAGTTAATAAATAACAAAACAATAAAAGATTTCATGTTTCTATCTTCAGCGGTTTAGGCTGAATAACTGAAGTCTTCAGCAGTAGAAATAACAAATCTTTGCTTACCTCTGGCGTATCCTCGTCAGGATGTAGCATTCTTCTGATGTCTATAACATAATCAATCATGTTAGTTTTGCTCAAAATCTCCAACTTGGCTTGCAATAGCTCGGACTGATCATAAGTCTGGAAACGAGAAAATAGCTTGGTCAGTGTCATCTTACGGGCGGTTTCATCAATACATGAAATCTAGATGCTAGTTCTAGGAATATATTCCAGCACTTCGTAAATGTAGCTACACCAAAACTTGTAAATTTACTAACCTCTTTCGCAGCTAAAAACTCTAGCAACGGGAATACAAGATGTCGGTCTAAATATTGACCAATTTTAAACGTAAGGTCGAACTTGGAATAACTCATTGTGGCTAATATTTCACTACAAAGCTCACAAAATATTAAATGCCTGTGCCAGGCAATCAAAAAGGATGACAGAACACTGACATAACCTCAAAACGGTTGAAGTTTTTATTTTTTCTACAAGAGCGAGGTTGAATGAAAGAAAGAGATAATGCTCTACAAATTAGATCTTTATCTGTTTCAATTCATTGTAGGTTTAATCATTAACCGAACTAAAAAACATCAAATGAAACCGGAAGTTGCTGTTTAGAGATGATCCTCTGTGCTCGATTAAAAGATGTACCTAATCGATTACAATAAGTGAGAAAGGTTTTTTTTGGGCAGCACCTTAGATTATTAATCTTAAGCTGGCGCCAGTCATATCCGCAAAGGTTTGTTCAAAGTATAGCTGTGTCTTTCCATCTCATCTCAGCGAGCACTCGCTGGGTACGACAAAGGCAGGGCTCCTGCAAGCCGGGTCTTGCAAGAAGCTGTGAGTGTGAGCCGCTTTAGCAAAGAGTAATATAAGTATATTAGACGCTTTAGCCCCAAATCCACAGATCCAAGCTCTCTTGTTTTAAGGATCTATCCCTTTTTGATCTTTCCCCAAAACAAAACCAAAAAGATATAATTTTTTTCATCAATCCCAAAAAACCTTACAAAACCAACCGAACCCAGTTGACAACACTGTCCAAAACCATAGACAATTGGACAATCAAAATATAAAAAAAACAAAAAATATTATCTGTGGTTTTGAATAACCTCGGGGAAAATATTGATTTTGTTGTGTAATTTTAATAAAAACAGACAATTTTATAATTCATTGTTTCATGTTTATTAAGAATAATAGCTAAAGAACCATTTTATGTTATAAAAAACGTAAAAAACCAAAATAACGCCGCGGGCGGCCGCGTTTCTTCGTAGTTTGATTTCAAAATGGCGTCTAGCGCGTTGGTTCAGAATGCGTCACAAATAGACGCCGTGAATGTGTGCCGAAATTGGCTAAAAATAGAGAACTTGCAGTGAGGTTGTTGCATCAATTGCGACTAAAATGTCAAATACTGTGATTACTAACTATACGGATCTAAATGGACCTTCATCTAAAGCCGATAGTTCAGTGGTTGTTATTGTAAACAAGGATGGCTCCCTCTCTGTAGATCAGAATTTACTCGGAACACTAATGGGTAAGATCTTGGTTTATCCAATAAAACATTAAATACATATAAAAGTATACCGACTACCATGTTTCCTTCGATAATAGTTGGTTTGTCAGAATACAAATTCTATTGCTCTATGCAAAATGCTATTCAATGATTGCATTTGATTTTATTGCATTCTGTATTATCCTGGCATTTTCTGATAGTTCTTAGCGTCTAAGATAGTTATTTATTTATAAGTTAATCAAAACATTTCTTCTAACATGCAATATTATTGGATCTCATTCTAACTCCAATAAAATACTAAGTAATTAATTTTGGCGCCAATAATTTGGTTAGTCCAGTCCAGCCTAACAATAACTTTCCTCGCATCATATTTGAGATATTTGTGAATTTAATCAACTACTTTTTAGGTACAGATGGTTCCCAAAGTGCAGGTATAAGTGTTGTCCGAGTTGGTCATGAAGGAAGACCTGATGATGCCACGGATTCTGATAGCGACGATGAGAAAGTGCCTCATGTGACTCTATCAGTTGATAGCTACTATGATGAACCCAACAGCATAATAAAATATGGTAATTACAATCCTATTTATATTATAATCGTTGCGCGATCATAATCTGCTAAGAAACATATTCGACAAAACATAATTATAGATTTTTAATGCCAAGCAGTGAAAAATTAAACGCTACTAATGCCATCTTCTAAAATTGTGCCATGTATTTAGGGTCTAACCATAACTCTAATTATTTTGCTCCAAGTCGGCTCCTATCTCCCTCCAGCCAGTAAATCATTTATTAACACATCTGATTAGTCTTTAGACTGATAGCAGATACAAGCACCAATAAAAGAAAAAAGTTGGCTTCTATAAATTTTTTATTTTGTTACATAGCAGATTTAAAATGCGTGATCATGAAATGTGTATGTTTGTGATTATATTTGGATGTTTGTGACTCATAAATGGGTGAACGGATTTGGATAAAATTAAGTATATCCCATCAAGCCCTTATATACCAGACACAATACATAAACAATTGTTATGGGACACACACATTCTTATTCTAACTAGGCATCAACCCTTTAACTGCCACAGACACAATATTATTGAACCATCTTATAGGCCTGTTTAAAGACGCAGACAAAGTCGCAGGCAACGGCGAGTCTGTATACTCCAAACTTACAATTAGATAGAATGTTAAAGGATTTTATGACAAGGTAATTTCATAAATTAATTTGTACTTTTTCAGATAGTGGAGCAGAAATGTTGCAGTCATTGAGAATAGAAACACGAGAGAACAGTCTTGTTGGGTTCCAGAATGACCACTGCTACACGCCCCTGTCACCCCCTAGCCAGGGGTCATCACAAAGAAATGACAGCTTCTCAGGCTATGATGAACCGGTTATTGAAATCACTCATACACCACCACCGAAGCCTGTTCCCCAATCAAAGAAGATCACCATTTTAGAGCAACAAATTATACCTAAAGGCAAAAAGGTTGTTATAAATCCAGCAGAAGCTTCAGTACTATTAAAGGGCAATGATTTGCTCAACAAGCCATTGCCAGTTCTTACTAAATCTAAACAGCTGGACTTGGACAAGAGTTCGGAACTTACTGAGTCATCATCAATAAGCTCTGGAGACAGTATCCCTGATAGAGATTCTGATTCGGACTACAGAGACACTAACGATAGATCAGGCTCACTAAGAGTACGGAAGACGAAATTGAAGCCTAGAATTCTAAAGAGTGTTCAGGGTACAAAAGCTCCAAAATTAGATCCAAAAATTGTATCCAGACTGAAATCAAATAAAAACACAGTAAGGAAAGAAATAAAAGAAAAGATTCATGGTAGAAATATTTTGGAAAAGAAACAATCTGATGCAGAGACTTTATCATCAAAGGAGAGTCTTCTCAAAACTTTGGACCATGGTAATGAAATTGGCAAAATTGTAAACAAACAAACACCAAAACCAGTGAAAAAAGAAAAGAAAACTCCAGCCCATGTCACAGCTTTGTTGTCAGATATGACTTCATTGTTTTCCACTCCTGATGTTATAAGGAGAGTGTCAACAGACGGTAAAGCTCCAGGCAAACCCGAAAAAGAAACTTCACCTGTAGAGAAAAGGGCACCCAGCATCCCTAAATTACAAGAAAGTGATGGAAAGATTGAAACACCCAAATTCCTTGATAAAAGTGAGAAACCCCAAAATGTTACTGCACAAAAAACTTATTTGAAGCAGAGGGATAAAATTAATCCTACCGATAAAGTTGCAAAAGGCTTTGATCTTATACCTCTTGACGATGTAAGTTTGGCACAGATACTTCAAGATACCACAGGCATATCAACAAATCCAGTCAAAGTACAATCAAATATCACAGCCGCAAATACAATGAATAGCCCAGGTCTAGCTGGACCTTTATCTCCAACCTTAGACTTACTCGGCGGCTTGCAACCTGAAGAGGAAGGCTTGTCTGAAGACCTATTGATGCATGTTGCACAACTCGTTGAAAGCTCAGAGAACTTGCAGGAAGTTATTGATAAACAGGTTCTTGGCAAAGTGGACACAGCACTCCCCAAGGTTCCAGTACAGTCACCGTTCCAACAGTCACATGCTTCTGGAAATGTATATGCGCAGACACCAACTAAATCTGTTAAGACCATAGTTCCACGAAAAGATCCCATAGAGATAATCCGGCGTGATGGTACCATTATTACCTTGCCTCCAATTGAAGCACCAGCGACAAGATCTTCTAAGCGTAAAACTCAGCAGGAAGTACCCACAAATCCAGATGTTTTAGCAACACCTACTTCTGCCCCGGTCCATCCAGTGGTGACAACTCCTGAACCTCAAGTAATTCCTGTTTCAAAACAATATATCAATAGGAAGCTGACAGCTAAGAAACAAGAGCCAATGGCTCAGGCTCCAGTTGTTGATAAAATATCTGCAGAATCTCAAGAAAGCTGGAACTCTGAAGATGATCCTTACAGGTAAATTCTAACATGTTTACTGAATTACTTACATTTATAAAATGGTCCAAAGCAAGGAAGATGGTTTGCTCCCATATTAAAAGAATCACATTTTGTTCACCAAAGAAATAAGTGCATAATTTTACTTTCAGATCTCGTTCTGTTATGTAGCTTTTCTTCGTCATATTATAAAATATTAGTCCAGTGGCGCCTATTACTTGTTATTGTTTTGTAAACATTTTTTTGGTTGCAGGTTATGGTGTATTTGCAAGCAGCCACACAATAACCGATTTATGATATGCTGTGACAGCTGTGAAGATTGGTTCCATGGTAAATGTGTGAACATCACTAAAGCTATGGGGCAGCAGATGGAGGAGCAAGGCATTGAATGGAGGTGTCCTAATTGTATTAAGAAAACAAAATCTACGCCAAAATCTTTCTCCAGGGTAATATTTGCTTTATTTAATAATTTACAATACAACTTAAGATTCTGTACAATATTTTTAAAAAAGCTTCATAAGAAATGCATCTCAAAATAATTGACTAACTTTCTTTTTAACCGACTTCAAAAAAGGAGAAGGTTTCTCAATTCAATCGTACATATTTTTTATTTATTTTTTACTGAACCTACTTGATGATCCTACTTACAGCCTGGCCACGAGAACAGGCCAACGGCGGCACAGCAAGCGACTTTTCATTACACTGCCCACGCGTTGCTGCGTGCGTGCGTACTAGTTGTTACTAAACGCTCAGTATATTGGAAAACTGCTTGCTGCGCCGCCGGTTGCCCGTTCCCGTGGCCAGGTCGTTAAAAAATACTTTGCTTTTTATCCAGAATTTGAACAGGATGAGATCCATCGTTTCCACGCCGAATAAAACGCGGGTAATAGTTATTTTCATATATAATCTATTAAAGTTAACAAGGAAAGCATTGACTAGCATTATTTGAATAAAACTATTTCATTTTTAGCACACTGACAGACCACTTAAGCCGAGTGAAATTGATCATGAACTAAACATACAACCATCAATTATATCAAAAGATCTGGCATCAAAAACTGGTTGTATTGTATGCAAGAAGCCTGCTCGCGTTAGCAGCATCTACTGTAGTGATGCGTGCATCCTGAAACATGCTCAGGATTCTTTAGGGAATCAAAGTACATCAAAACAAGAAACTGAACCGGGAAAATTACACGATAAACAAAAATCGGAGTCTAGGGTAAGTTTCATCAATAAGGATTCTCAAATATGCTGACGGTTTTTAAGGGGATGATCAGACCTACAATTACCCAAGGTAGAAACCGCAAAAAAATTTGCTTTTTCATATAAAACTGCAAACCATCAAACTGAACAAATTTTTTCTATAGGACCAACATCAAAAACACAAATAAAAATCTACTGTCCAATACATTTTGGTTAAGTTGCAAAATCGAAATCACAAAAAAAATTCTGCTGTCCCATACATTTCGATGGTTGTCCCATAGAAAAAAGTTGTTCAGTTTGATGGTCTGATCAAACCGGTCGCATATTAAGAAAGACCCTATACAGGGTGAAATGATATCATTAGCATCCTTTTAAACTAAGCGTCTACCCATCAAACTGAACAACTTTTACTATGGCAGCAAACCGATCGAAACAACAAAAATCTGCTGTGGCATACATTTGAGTCGAGTAGGCAGCGGCGCGGCGGGTGCAGTTTAGTACGGAACAGCTGAATTTTTTTTGCTCTGATCGGTTTGCTCCCATAGTAAAAGTTGTTCAGTTTGATGGGTAGAATCTTAGTTTAAAAGGATGCTAATGATATCTATTTCACCCTGTATACATAGCAACCTGAATAAATTATTATTTGTATATTACTTTTCCTACACAGGTGATTGTTTACGAACGAAAGTCTGGAAGGCTATTGGCTGGACCTAATGCTCCAACAGCAGAAAATTTAAAAACTTGGCTACAAAGGAATCCAACTTTCGAAGTGGTGCGACCGGGAACTCTTAGCACTATCAAGCCAAACATTACAAAACGGAAGTCATTAAATGAACCAAGCAAAATTCAGACTACGCTTAACTTTGAAAGGATTCCCCGTAAGTCTGCCGAACAACCAACATTGATGAAGAGTCCAGATGGAAAGGAGAAAATTAGAGTTCTTCAAACACCGAAAGATGAAGTAAAAGCGCCACCTAAGACACCGGTAACTCCACGGTCACAACCACCTCCGCACCAAGATACCCCACGACCTAGTACATCCACTGCTAAGCCTACGATTGAGCCAAGAAAGCCCAATCGCGCTACAGCAACGCGCTCTCAATCAGCTTACGACAAGGTAGGTGTTTACTTTACAAATCTCTTATAAAGGGTCAAACTTAATATGCTGACGTTTTTTTAAGAGGAGATCAGACCATCAAACTGTACAACTTTATCTAAGCTACGATGTCAAAATCGCAGCTGTCCCATATGGGCTGAGTAAGATTGCAGTTTTGTATCAAAATTGGTCCCATAGAGAAAGTTGTTGAATTTAATGGTCTGATGATCCTATTAAAATATCGTCAGCATATTAGGAAAGGCATATAAGGTCTATTTTAAGGAGAGGATCAGACCATCAAACTGAACAACTTTCTCTATGGGACTAATATCGATATCGCGAAAAAAAACAGCTGTTCAATACAAACCTACTCGACCTAAATGTATGGGACAGCGGGTTTTTTTTTCGCGATTTCAATATTGGTCCCATAGAGAAAGTTGTTCAGTTTGAAGGTCTTATCATCCCCTTAAAATAGTTTCACCTAATTTTGTTAGACCTATATAAGACTCGTTATTTAACATATTACCAGTCTATACAGGGTGAAATTGATATCATTGGCAGATTTTTTTTTCGCTCCAATTGGTTTGCTCCCATAGTAAAAGTGGTTCAGTATGATGGGTAGACACTTAGTTTAAAAGGATGCTAATGATGTCAATTTCACCCTGTAGAATTATCGCATATTATTTTAGCGCTCGATTAAGTATGACGTAACCTTCCGTCGTAATCGTATGGAACATTTTAACTATAAATCCTTATGTAGTAGCAATGACCTTGATGTGTTTGTATTTTGATTATAAGCCGTGTTTAGCATGCTAATGATAATTTTACATTACAGGGTCCTTCAGTATCTCCCTCGACTTCGCGTCGCAAAGAAGCACCCGATGTCAGAAAAAGAATGGACTCAACGGAACCGATCAGGGACAATGTCAAAAAAGCATTACAAGAACAAATGACTATAAGAATGTCAGAAAATACTGGACCCAAATTTTCCGAAGATCAGATACTGCAGTTTGCCAACGATACAGAGTATGAATTGCATGAGCTATTCAAAGATGTTGGAATGAAATATAAGGCTAAATACCGGTCACTCATGTTCAATATCAAAGATCGTAAAAATCTTTCATTGTGGCACAAAATTTGTGATGGAACAATTACACCTAAGCAATTGGTGAGTTTATTGGATTTTTTTTTCATTTTTATAATTACATTACCTGCATCTTGTAATCATTTGTTTGAAATGTTATAGGTGCGCCTTTCTCCGGAAGAGTTAGCGAGTCAAGAGTTGGCTCAGTGGAGAGATAAGGAAGTAAAATATCAGTTAGAGTTGATAAAGAAGTCTGAACTGGACCTGTTAGCTGCCAGTAAAACATATGTTCTAAAGACACATAAAGGGGAAGAGGTAAAATAATTCATTTAATAAGACTGCCCTTATATTTATCAATATACTAGTGTTAACCCGCGACTTCTTCTGCACAGATTTTATACCAGATTTTATGTCAGATCAGCTATCGAACAAAAAAAGTTTCATTAAAATCTGTTCAGTAGTTTTTGCGTGATACTCGATCAAACAAACAAACACACAAGCAAACCAACAGACAGATAGAAAATCCAAAAATTGGTGATATGGAATCAGGAACACCTAAAAACTATATTGTAACTTTTTTTTTGGTTATTAATCTTCAATGTACAGACACACTTCTGTTACAGTTTTATAATAGTTAAGATTATAGACTAGAATCGCGAAAAACAATAAAAAAGGACATCAATTTGATTAAATACCAATTGATCATCAGTTAAACAATAACACCAGTGATTGTTTTTATTTCAGGTAATGGAAACAAAAGAATCAGTTTCAACAGAATTAGACCCAAACGTACCAGTAGAGGATCTGGTGACCGCTCTGAATGACTCCACAGTGGGTGAAGAAGTGACAAACGAAGTTCTGCAAGAAGCGTGAGTTACATTCATTATATTATTTTACAACATAGGGTCCTTGACCCTGTATGACATTATGAACTTTCATGTCGCATTACTTAAACAAATTGATTGATTACCGATTAAACATTTATTTTACAGGTCAAGTACACCAAACAAACAGGACAGTAAAGATTCGAAGCATAATAGCAGCAGAAAACGAAATAGAGAAGACAGTATATCTGGTTACTCCAAGAAAAACAAGAAAGACTCCAGACGAGATTCTGAAAGCAGAAAATCACGGTCTTCTAGGCGAAAGTCAGATGGTAAGGAACGAGAGGGAAGATCTACGCGACGATCAGATAAGAAAACCAGCAGAGCAAGATCTTTGTCAAAAGAAAAGTCAAAGGTAGATTCATCTAAAGACAAGGACTCAAGTGAACGTTCGAGGCACAGATCACGGTCGCGGGCGAAATCAAAGAGACGATCCAAGTCTCGAGAACATTCCAGATCAACTTCCCAAGGTAGAGAACGATCAAACTCAGCTGAGAGACCGCGACGGCGCTCTCCGGTGATTGAGACTTCCAAACGGAGACGCAGCACTCGCAACAAGCATTCTACTAGTACTGAAGATACAGTCAAACTACGCTCCAGATCTCAAGACAATATTCCCACTAAGAGCAAGAATGAGTAAGTATTGCATAATGTGTATACTAACTAGCCCAGTCAATTTACGAGGTTTTGTTAGGAGGAGTGGGAAGTAATTATGTTATAAGTAGAGTTAACCCGCGACTTCGTCCGCACAAATTATATACCAGATTTTAAGTCAAATCATAAGCTATCAACCAAAAAAAGTTTCATCAAAATCGGTTCAGTAGCTTTTGCGTGATGCTCGTTCAAACAAACAAACAGACAGACAAAAAATCAAAAAGTTGGTGATATGGAATCGGGGAAACCTAAAAGATAAAAAAAGATAAATATTCTTTATTACCAAGAACATCAAAAAAAGAAGAAAGAAAGAAGGAAGCTAGAAGAAATCTCTTTAGAGATAAGCTCGCCCTTTGTAATTGTGTATTATGCTGTTTTCATTTATATTTCCGTGTGTACAATAAAATGTTAAAATAAATAATAATAAATAAATAAATAAAAACCACATCGTAACTTTTTTTTTGTTAATATGTTCAATGTACAGACACACTTCTGTTACAGTTTTATAATAGTTTAGATTAAACTGTAACCGGCACCTTTTAGTGACAAATAGACTATCATCATCATCAACTCAGCCGATGGACGTCCACTGCTGGACATAGGCCTCCCCCAAGGATCGCCGTAACGACCGGTCGTGTGCTGCTCTCATCCAATGGGTCCCCGCCGCCCTCACCAGGTCGTCTGTCCTCTGTGTGGGGGCCTACCCACGCTGCGCTTTCCGGTACGCGGTCGCAACTCGAGAACTTTTCGGCCCCATCGGCCATCGGTTCTGCGAGCAATGTGCTCCGCCCACTGCAAATTTGCTACACAACATAGAAATTATCTTCCAGAAGGCTGGCACTCATTTTAATTAGATTTATCAATAATATAAATGAATTGAGCAATAAAATAGCCATTAACATTTAAAAAATGAGTTATCTAAACTATTATAAAACTGTAGCAGAAACGTTATCTGTACATTGAAGATATTAACAAAAAAAAGTTACGATATGGTTTTTAGGTGTCCCTGATTCCATATCACCAATTTTTGTCTATCTGTTTGTTTGTTTGAACGAGTATCACGCATAAACTACTAAACCGATTATGATGAAACTTTTTTTGTTTGATAGCTAATGATCTGACTTAAAATCTGGTATATCATTTGTGCGGACAAAGTCGCGGGTTAATTCATTATAAAATACTAGGTCTGTATGTATTTTTCAAACCTTTCTAAGTAGTCAGAAAGAAGAACTTTAGAAGTATGTACAATGGTTTTGGTTTAGCCTTAAAAATTTTCACAAAAAAATTTACCATCTGGTTTTTTAGAATGAGATAAATGCTAAATTTTAAATTTGGGGCTGGTGCTGACATAATTTATTTAGTTATATTTCTAGGCTCTAATTGGCTAAATGATATAGATACAAAACAAAATCTATTTTTAATTAGTCCCGGGTCAAACCGTAAAGTCTACGCTATTACTAAAAAAAATTATTTGTGACAGCTCCACAGATTCAGATTCTATAGAGAGGCCAAAGTCTGCGATGTTGAAAGAAGTACATCCCGAATATGACCCGCATGAACCAATGATAACTTCCGCGTTTTCTGAAGAGGATTTGAGAAAGTCTGGAGGGGACAGCTTTGAAGAGACTTACAAGAATGAAATCAAAGAGTACAGTGACTCTGAGTTTGACCCTACTAAATCTTTCTCCATCGACATATTGCCTCCTACAAGTTATGCCGTGAAACAGGATAAAGTCTCAGGTAGATTTTAAAATGATTTTTGCATTTTCTTCAATACTGCCTAAACAGAAAGTGTTTTTTTCTCATTTATTATAATATGCTATAGGCATAGTATTATACAGGGTGTATTTATTATTTGGTTTTAAGGGCTTGGTCAATGACCAATAGCTACTGCGACCTGGACCCATATATTGTAGCTGGGTGTGTAACAAAACACCCTAGTTATGCTGAATGGGGTGCTTCAGACCATCAAACTGAACAACTTTCACTATGGAGCCAATTTCGAAATCGCGAAATAAGAATCAGCTGTTTTACAGTGAAAGTTGTTCAGTTTGTAAGTATGTAAGGATCGTAGTAGGTAGCGCGCCCTGGTCTCTGCCTACCCCACTGGGAAAGAGGCGTGACGTTATAGATAGATAGATAGTTGTTCAGTTTGATGGTCTGAAACACCCCCTTTTATTCCCCTTTTATTTCACCCTGTATAAAAAAGACTGGTACATACAGTACGGACATTCCCTGTCTCCCTCAAATTGTTACCTCACTCCCTTGTTTCTTGTATTGTTATCACCGCTTGCATTGCGGAATAACGTCGTAAGGATCAGCGCACGTCTAGCGGGAAAATACTCTGTGAGTTTTCATTGATAAATCGATAATGAACTAAGTTCTAGTTGAAATAGAGTAGAAAATAGCATGCAAGAGATAATGCGAACACTCGCCACAGGGATTTATCCCTTGCATGCTATCTTCAACTCTCATTTTTCCGCTAAATGTGCGCTGAGCGAAATTTTCTTCAGCCACAAAAACCGATCTGACAATTGACATTTAAGATTTTAAATGTATGTTTGTTTTTATATACAGAAGCTGAAAGTGACCAGGAGCCCAGCAGCACAGTGGAAAATGCGGCAGTCACAGTTTGGAATGGTTGCATTAACATGGTTGATGTGGCGAGATTTTATGTTGCTGCCCATGAGGTATGTAAATATATTATCGCCACAGAACAAAATTGTAAAGTGCCTATTGTCATAATTTCAATGTTATATAAAAATTTTTTGCATCTGTATGCATCCTTTAATATAAGAATAATCAAAAGAAATCAATTTTTTCTTGAATAATTGGATGTTTGCACTTGCAATTTTTTCTGCAAATAATTTAAGCATTTATATAATAAATTCTACGCTACTTTCTTCTGCTCAGGTTTCAGGAGGCGCTGCAGACCTTGAAGATGATCTCAACACCGAGTTAGATATCGTTGGAAGAATCAACCCAGACACCGTCTGGGACTACATCAGCAAAATGAAGAGAGCTAGCAATAAGGAAATAGTGATCTTAAGATTACAAGCTGCCAACGACGAGGAGAAGATGCAATACATTGCATTGTATAGCTATCTAAGTAGTCGAAATAGGTTTGTATTCTATTCACCAATGTGGTTTTCAATAAATATTTCCAAAAAAAGCTAAACTATTGCCGACCGCCGGCCGATTGCCTTTGTATACGGTGCGTCCCGAATCACGCCAACAGCGCTGTGAGCGCGATAAATGTCGTTCCGATTTGACGTGAGCGCGACCACAATCGAATATATACGTCAATATACGGCATTCATGACGTCACTACCGACGCCATCTTGCAATAACAGTGCTCACGGCTCGGAGCGTTAGCACTGTGAGGGGGTTGTCAAAAGTGTCGTTTGACAGTTTTGTTGTAGTATATTTTTGAGTGGATTTTCAAAAGTGACGTTTAACAGTTTTGCTGTCGTACATTTTTAGTTTGTTTAGGTTTCTTTAGTAGTATTGGGTTTGATTATGTTCTAAAAAAGACGAATAAAAGTTTAATAACGATTACTGATGGAGAAAATAATAG
The DNA here is from genome assembly GCA_927399405.1 of Agonopterix arenella. Classification (NCBI taxonomy): domain Eukaryota; kingdom Metazoa; phylum Arthropoda; class Insecta; order Lepidoptera; family Depressariidae; genus Agonopterix; species Agonopterix arenella. The sequence continues at coordinate 13,432,646 of OV656691.1, read as the reverse complement.
GAATACTTGAATGTTGTGATGTGAACGGTGTGAGCGCGATATCTAGCGTTCCGAATTGATAGAACGCTATCAGCGCTGTCGGCGCGCTAACGCAAATGAAACGGGTTTTAGCGTTGTAATTGCTCACAGTGCTGTTTTCATGAACCGAAACATAGCGATTGTGCGTCCAAGATAGTTGCGTGACAGATCGTTTAAGAGCGATTATTTTACTTTCTGAAAATGATTGAGTCGTAAAAATCTTTAATTTTATGTAAATGTTATTAACATTGTATACTTTGTATTATAAAGTTTTGATAGCTCCATCATTTTCAAAAAGTAAAATGAAATCTCTGAAACCTCAATCACGAAGCTATCTTGAACGCACTATATTAATGTTTTAGCGCTATTTTCAATAAATCTATAATTGTGGTATTCTAGGTTGGGAGTGGTAAAGGTTTCGAATACGACGACGGTGAAGGATTTGTACATCGTCCCGCTGCCAGCGAATACCGCGCTGCCACAAGTGCTGCTGCCGCTTGACGGCCCCGGCATAGTAGATGTCAAGACTCATCTTCTTATCGCTATTGTCATTCGACAACGGAAGAAACGCACAGCCCCAGCCCCAAACATTCCTAAAGATATTATTCCAGCAAAGGTTAGTTAGAAATTATATAAGAAAACGTTGTAAATAAATAAATATATTTTTTGGTTTTAATTTATTAATTGTTGCCCGACCTGCTACAATAGTCAAAAAACATTAGTGATTAGATATATGTAAAGTCTGTTCTACCCCACTGCCCCCACTACCCCGAAGTCCATTGGGAAATCGCTTGTGCCGCATTCATGTTCATAATAAAAATTTGAATAGTGGACTTAAAGTGCGTCCAAGATAGCTTCGTGGTTTTGCCAGATCGTTTTAGATTGATTATTTTTCACTTCTGATTAAGTTTGAGCCGTAAAAACTTTCATTTATAATAAAATGGCGCGACGTCCTAGATGCCCACGAAGTAGAATGGGCGGAAGGTACGGGATAGAGAAAGCTGGAAAAGCTTGGGGGAGGCCTTTGCCCAACAATGGGACGAAATAGGTTAATAATAAAAATGTTAATTAATCTTGTATACTTTTAGTGTATTATAAAGTTTTGACGGCTCAAACATTTAAAAAATGTAAAATGAAATCTCCAAAACCACGTGTCAAAATCACGAAGCTATCTTGGACGCACTATAGTATTTGGAATGGACTTAGCAAAGCTAGGAAGTTTTATACATATAATTTTTAAATAAAAATCGTAGTAATTTCCACTTTGATTAGAATAGTAAGTAATCCCGCCGTGCCATGCTTTCGTGAGGCCGCAGCATGATACGCGTGATAAGGCTTTATCACGCCTTTTTGTATATCGTTCATTCGCGCACAAATAGAGAGAGCTAAGGCGTGATAGCGCTATATCACTCTGCCATGCTACGGCCGCTGGTATGACAGGGGTCTCCAAAGTTTTAACCTAAGGTAGGATACCTAAGGGACCACACTGACTTCTTCACTAAAAGGCTGCCTGTCCACTGAAGCGGAGAGGAGAAACGAAGAAATATTAACAAATAGGATTGCATAAAATCTCCGCAAATTTATTTTATGCAATCCTATTGGTTAATATTTCAAGGACAGGCAGCCTCAGTCACAAGGGCCATGACCCAGTGATGAGCTAGCTTGCTAACCAATGTGTTGTAGTTTAGAATTACGCGCTAATTTTCGATTCACAAATTTTCAATTTCATTGTTTGTCGGTTTTTTTTGTATCCTTTCAAGCCCAAGCTCTGGTATACCAGAAACAATAAAATTAAATAAACAATTGTATCGGGCAGGAGGTCTGACAGTTTGGTGGTTAAATAGAAAAATGTGATTACTTATTTATTGGATATGATGTACTTACATTGTGAATTTTGCAATGTAATCTAAATAAATTATGGCGAGCTGTCGTTTGGAGACCCCAGCACCCGCGGCATGGCAGCGTGATACAGCGCTATCGCAGCCTAGCTCTTTTTCTTTTTGCGTGCGAACGAACAAGATAGCAGACGCGATAAAACGTTTCTCGAGGCGCCATGCCGCGGGCGTTAGTATATAATATGTATCTCCGATAGACATACAGAGTGAGGACAAAATAACTTGCATAAACTCTTTAATTTGCGCCTTGCTGCAGCTGCACGCATATACAGGGTCTGACTTAATATGCTGACGGTTTTTTACGAGGATGATCAGACCATCAAAATGAACAACTTTCTCTACGAGACCAACATCGAAATCGCGAAAAGAATAATCTGCTGTCCCATACATTTGGGTCGAGTAGGACTGCTGCAGTTTTGTAAGGAACAACAGATTTTTGCGATTTCGACTTTTGTCCAATAGAGAAAGTTGTTCAGCTTGATCGTCTGGTCATCCCCATAAAAAACGGTCTGCATATTGAGAAGGTCCTTATACAGGGTGGTGTAACAAAACATCCTAGTAATACTTAAGGGGGTGCTTCAGATCAGACCATCAAACTGAACAACTTTCACTATGGAGCCAACACCGCGAAAAAATAATAAAAATCAGCGGTCCCATGCATTTGAGTCGAGCCGGTACTGCATTTTTCAAATTCAAATAATTTATTTCAGACAAGATGTCCATATTTTTGTATGAAACAGCAGATTTTTATTTCGCGATTTCCAAGTTGGCTCCATAGTGAAATTTGTTCAGTTTGATGGTCTGAAGCACCCCCCTTAAGTATTACTGGTGTGTTTTGTTACACCCTGTAGAGATAGTCGATAGTTTTAGAAAAATGACTGACCATCCCGAATGGTATTATAGTCGTGAGACTATGTATGTGTGTAATCTCCGCTAGAGTCAGGACAATTGACCTAAAAAACCAATGGTTAGGACACATTGAACAACGGCGGGCCCATAACCAGAAACCACGATTAGTATGGGAACGCGTTCGGCTCCGTTCGCCGCGTTGTGCCCGCCGTCGGTCAATGTGTCTCAAGCCGTATCTGTTATCACATGCGAAATTGGATCTGCTTATTTATAATGTTTTTCTGATATAAACAGGTGGCCCGAGAGTCCCGCAAGCGGTCATACACTCCGCCCATCGTAGTTAAGTCAACGCGTACGCCACCGACGTCACCGCGCCGGCGCGCCGACCTCCCGCTCCCCGCCTACACGTCGCCAGCTCTCTCTAGCTCGGTTAAAGACAAAATTGCTGCTTCTTTAGGTACCTATGTTTGATTTATAATGTATACACCAAATCTATGCATAGTATAATAACATTGTAAACTTGGCGTCGATGTACAGTGATGATATTTGCAAAAATACAATCAACAATATCATCATTGTATTATCATACAAATTTCAACTGGTCGATTTAGAAATCTTGTCTGTATGTTTGTGCACGCATTACATAAAAACTACTGAACCGATTTGGATGGGGTCCCAAAAGCATAGAGCTTAGTTAGGATTAACATTAATTTATTTCATCGCAATCGGTTTATTCAATCAAAAGTTATTTTTATTTGTATTTTAAGTCAGTTGTCTGGGCGTACGAAGACGCGGGCGCCGTTACCCACTTGTATAGCATTTATAGTTGTTGAGTGAATCTGTGTTTAGCGCACACTCGTCAAGTTAAAAATATCCTGAGATCCTTTAATTAATCTGTATACATTGTTGGTGCGAAGACGGAAGATACTGGTCTTTACAACACAGGGTTACTAGGAGTGTGCAGTCTAGTGCTAAGCTGTAAATCTTCTTCGAACAATAAGGGTCAGGACACATTGACCGACGGCGACCGACGTCGGGCCAATACAAAAAGCACGTTTAGTATGGGAAGCCGTCCGCGGCGACAACGGCAGAACAGAAGACTTCCCATACTAAACGTGCTTTTTATATGGGCTCGCCGTCGGTCAACGTGTATCATCCCTAAACATATTTGTATTTGTGTTACAGCGGCTGCAGACGAGGAGGAGGCCTACAGCCCCGGGTCGTCGACAAGCAGTGGCAGCGCGCCTTCAGCTGGAGCCCCCGCGCCCTCCTCGAACAAGCTGCGCAACAAGATGGAGGAGCTGAACCGACAGATCGAGGAGCAGAAGCAGCAGATACTTAAGATGGCGCAGGCGGACTCGTCTGTCGGCGAGGTAATTCTTACTTTGTTCAATTTTATACATACGTACCGTCTTGTGTTGCCAACTAGATCTCCACCAGAAAACCACTAACAAAATGCCCTACTCTCATAATCACAACATTAATAGAGGTAGATTGTATTGTATTGTATAACAAAGAGTATGTAGTACTACATACAGTTCGGACACACCTTGCCGCCCACCAATGTCTTACTTCAACCTCTCTAGCAGGATCCTGGCTTAAAATGTAAGCAAATGTGTATTCCTGTCTCGCTCGCACTCAGTGTCGCACAAGCTTACCTCTTCAATTTTTCCCATTCGTATGAAATGACAGCTAAGTCACGGTATAAGAAAGAGTATCTATTACTACATACAGCACGGCTAGCATGCCAACCACGACAAAGCGTTTAAACGAGAAAAACGTCATGCGCGCTCTTTCTGGCCTACGTAAAATAATAAAGATTGAGGCGCATCTCGATTTTTATCGTTTTCTCGGGGGTGGCATGCTAGGCCTGCTGTATGGACACTCCCTGCCTCCCACCAACTTTTTACCTCATCCCCTCTATTGCCCTCTGATTACTTCCGCAGTTACTAGTAGCATAAGTATTGAGACACATTTACCGACGGCGACCGGCAATGTTATTTAGTATGGGAAGCCGTCCGCCGTCGACGCGGCGACGATGGCCTAGACTCCGCTTGGCATGTGATGACGTCATCTCGTCAATTTCTGTTTTTTGTAGGCAGTGTCCAGGGTTTACTAATAACTTTTGGACAGAGAAGCCTAACAATAAAAAGTGTTTTGTGGTCTCGAATATTTTTTTGGTGTATCTTTAGTGTGCAAAGACACCTATTTTTACAGTTTTATAATAGTATAGATGTTTTCTTTGCAGGATGAAGCATATTCTCCATCGCGACCCATGACTCCTCCCGCCGTAGTCCCGCTATCAGATATCTCGTTGCCTTCCAACCTGCAGGAGATACTGGCTACCATCAAACAGCGCTCCGAGACTGCTTCTACCGATGTGGACATGCGCAATTTGAACTAGATAACAGTATATTGTTATTTTATCAGATTTAAGAGTCTCTAACAGTTAAGTGGCGCCCTCATCACAATATTAAAGATTTCTCGATAAAGAAAGCCTAAATTAACGTGTTTCTCCAATGTACTACAAAACCCTTAAAGCTATTTTTATACAAGTCTTCTATATTGGTTTTTAAAGGTACAATTTAAAAAAAACGGCCACTTTTACATTCGATATTCTTAAAAGTGGAATGTTTAGAACCTTTTAAAGTATTCTATAAAAATATTAAGGCTTTTGTAGAATATTGGAGTAATGTAGGCTTTCTTTATAGAGATATCTTTAATATTGTCATGAGGGCGCAACTGAACGGTAATTGAAGCCTTAATAAGTTTATTTAGACATACAAGCACAATAATGGAAAAGTGCGGAGTATTGCACGTATTTCGTGAGTTAAAGATAGATCCCTATTCTATTGTATAAATAATGATTTCAAGCATTTTATGCACCTTCGAGTTAGCAGTTTGCCAGAAGGTTATTTATGACACGTGTATATTTCTACTTTTGTAGTTTTAATTATATTCTGTAGCTTTTATGTGCGACATGAACTTAGTTATATTATATTTTATTGATAATAAAAGAAACAGATAATTATCTGAGAAATGCAATTTTGCTTTATCTAAACAAATTAGGATGAATGTACAATAGATGGATAAATGAAGTATTTATCTAAGGTGTAAAGTATGCTGAAATAATGTAGATTGGTTTTTTCCACCAACGAAAATCTGATTTTATCTGTACATACGTTTACGTTTAGATCTTTTAAAATATAGTGTACAGAAAAAGACATAAAATAAAAGTTCTGCTTAAATAGCACAACATAAAAGTTGTTTCATTTTTATACATATCCACCACAATATTGTTATAGTGGCACTTCGCATTGCGTATTTGGCAAATATCACACAATGACAAATACGCTTGGATGAATACGCGATTCCCCCGTTTGTCGGTTTTCCTAAACACATAACAGGCCAATATGCAACCAAAACATCCACTGGGATCCACGTTTTTATAGTTTTTAGAAACGCGTATTTGTCGTGCCAAATAGGCCATGTGAAGTGCCACCATTATAATTGGTGTAATCGAAATTAATTTTAAACATTGATAATGACTGACTACCCCCTCGGGGAGTATAGTCGTGAGCATTTATATAATGTTTCCGAAACGGCTATAGCACTGGGACCATTACATACGCTTCGGCAAGTTATACAGAAGACTGAAGAGTATAACTTGCCTCTCTGCTTGGCGTACGTGGACTACGAGAAAACTTTTGATTCGATCGAGACTTGGGCCGTACTGCAGTCTCTTCAGCGATGCCAAGTAGACTACCGGTACATCGAAGTGCTGAAATGCTTGTACAAAAACGCCATTATGTCAGCCAGACTACAGGACCAGAACTCGAAACCTATCCTACTGCAGCGAGGTGTGAGGCAGGGAGACGTTATATCTCCGAAACTGTTCACCGCTGCACTGGAAGATGTTTTCAAGGTTCTGGACTGGAAAGGGCTCGGCATCAACATAAACGGCGAGTACATCAGTCACCTTCGATTTGCCGATGATATAGTCATCATGGCGCATGGAGCTCAGTCGAATGCTCGATGATCTTAGCAGAGCCTCCGAACGAGTTGGTCTGAAGTACCCAATGTTGTACCCACTCCTGTAATGATCGGAAACTCTGCGCTTGAAGTTGTTGACGATTATGTTTACCTGGGACAAACTATTCAGTTAGGTAAGTCCAACTTCAAGAAAGAAATCAACCGTCGAATCCAACTCCAAATGAAGAGATCCGCAGAAGAACCAAAGTAACTGACATAGCCCAAAGAATTGATAAATTGAAGTGGCAGTGGGCGGGGCACATTGCTCGCAGAACCGATGGCCGAAAAGTTCTCGAGTGGCGACTGCGTACCTGAAAGCGCAGCGTGGATACCATGATTTGGCTGATTCATTTTCAATGTACTCGAAGGTCGTGGAAGACACGAGATCTGTGATTTTTTTTAATGGAAAAGATATTATTAAACTGTCTCCGACAAAGCAAACAAAATTTTGGTCTTCGGCATACAAGAGACATGGAACCAGGAATTTTCGCATTTTTAATCCCATTCAGTAGAGTAAAAATACACTGTCCTTTCTCATCAGTCATCATTGATTGAAATCAATCGGTTCGATACAAAGGGATTGCTGCGCCTGCGGCATGGCGGCGCGATAAAGCGCTATCGCGCCCTAGCTCTCTTTATTTTTGCACGCGAACGAACGAGTTAGCAGGCGCGATAAAACGTTTATCGAGGCGCCATGCCACGGACGCAGATAATGAAATGAATAAACGTCAGTTATATTTAAAAATTATATATTATCATCATCAAATAAAGACTGTTTAGACTTCATTTTCTTATCTTTGTATGGTGAAGTTATTGCTTTTGGCAAATTCCTAAACTTTTTTAACACTTCGTTTTTCAACAGAGGATTTTTGATTCTCTTCTGCATTGCCATTATTTTTGTTTCCATAAGTTTTCTTCTTGGAATATGTCTCAAGGCATACTCCCAGTCTCCAGTTAGTTTCAAGTCTAACAAAATTGGTAACATGTGGTTTATGTTCAAGTTCTTCTTAGATCCAGGTGCCCATTCCAAATATCTGTCCAGTGGTAGCTTTGCCATTTTGAGTTTATCCCTTTTAGCTTTAGCTAAGGATAGTGGTTCATTGTTCATCTGTAAGAAAATTTCTATCACCTATATGAAAACTGTATGAAAAGAATAAAAGTTGTAAGAAAGAATGTTGGTAGTTGTAGCAATGTTTTTGACCACTCCGAATACACATAAACAGAAAAGAATAAAAATAACATCATCCGCGTTTCATACATTTTTGGTCCAAATGTGAAAGTGCCAAAACTGATACTACACTTCAGTCCAAATAAGGACGAAAAGATTTTCCTATTCCTGTATAGCTTTCTGGCCAATTCTGATTAGCGAATAGTATTTATTTATGAGAAAGATAATATACTATCCGACATATCTTCGACGTTACTAAAGCTGTTCTAAGAATAAGTGAGAGAAAGTGTTTCAAATCTCTTTTTCTGTAATTCAAAATAGCCAGTGGCGGACTAAGCCCGTCGGAGGCCCAGAGTGGCAAAAAAAAAATGGGGCCCCCCGGTCTTTCTAGAAATTGATATCTATGATTTTTTCGAGCCGTGGCAAACACTTGACATAGGCTAGGCGCCCCTTCCCTCCTTGGACATAGATAGCATTAATTATTTCTCAGGGATTTTCAGGTCCAAGTTAGGTCGTTGAAATAAAATCCCGGTAAAAAAAAAAGGAAATTGAGCCTGAGATTGATGCGACCTAAACTTAGCTAGACCGAGCAAAGCGAGCTCGAGATTTTACTACAATATTACCAGGTCATTGCAAACCCCAGCCCCGAATCTACGATTTTTCCGAGCCGGGGCAAAATTTGACTTTTGCGCACCTCTCCTCCAAACGCGTAGCAAGAATTTTAACAGAAAACTAGGAGCGAGCGAAGCGAGCTCGAGATTTCACTGCAATATAAAGAGATCACTGCCATACGTTCTAAAACCAGGAGCGAGCGAAGCGAGCTCGAGATTTTACTGCAATATAACGAGATCACTGCAATATGATCTAAAACAAGAAGCGAGCTCGAGATTTTACTGCAATATAATGAGATCTCTGCAATACGATCTAAAACCAGGAGCGAGCGAAGCGAGCTCGAGATTTTACTGCAACATAATGAGATCACTGGAATACGATCTAAAACAAGAAGCGAGCGAAGTGAGCTCAAGATTTTACTGCAATAAAAAGAGATCACTGCAATACAAACTGAAACCAGGAGCGAGCGAAGCGAACTAGACATTTTACTGAAATATTAAAGGAGCACCGACCTTATTGTGTTGCCCTCAATCGTATTTGTTATTTCTAAACCATTAAACAAGTTTTACTGCAATACCTTCGATTAGGTCGAAAACCCGTAGCGAGCGTAACAAGATCGAGGTTTTACTACAGGGTCGTTGCAAAGGGTACAAAACGAGGAGCGAGCGAAGTAAGCTCGAGAATTTACTGGAATCAAATGAGATCATTGCAATATGATTAAGAACCAAGAGGGAGCCAAGCGAGCTCGAGATTTTGATAAATTATAACTTAATTTTCAGGCGAAAATTTGGAGCGAGCGAAGCGAGCTCATGATTATGATGACTACATAAGGCCCGGATTGTTTCCATCCAGTTTCCTCGGAGGCCCCCCAGGGCCGGGGGCCCGGGGCGAAACCCCCCCCCCCCCCCCTTAGTCCGCCAGTAAAAATAGCCTTAAAATTTCATTGCTATTTGGAATGGAGTATAAGCATTTATTATTACGAGGGTAGTAACATCGATTTAATATTAAATTAATGAGTAGTAATATTAATTGTAACAGTAATATTAAATGGATGGTAGTAACTATAATATTATTACATCAAAAATGTGTTAACTATGCAGATTTATAAAACCAAGGATAATGAATGATTAGACGGACAAGTCCTAACAGAATATTGCTTTTTTTGTCGCCTCTTTCTCATTTTGGACTAAAACGGAAGATGTCTTTTTAGGCTAGTATGGAAATGATACATTACCTTGTCAACCATACATCCAACAATATACACAGCATCATGGTCAAAATGAGTTAGTTCTTCACGACAATGGGGTGTCAGATAAACTAGCTTTTCCTTTGGAAATATATCTAAGTAACTTTCAGTGTGTATGTTTAACGGGAACCATGGTTCTCCCAAGGATGGTATATTTCGATGCAATTGTTTCATGAAGTGGCCTTCTAAATCTACATTGCACATGTGTATATTGAATGGGTCCTTATGGATTCTGTTGTCCCCAAAGACATAAGTCATTTGTTTAGCAGAATTTAAAATTTCTTTAAATACCATTTGGTCTTCATAGGAGCAGTCTATGACTACCGATTGTCCATGTGTCATTGCTTGTAATGCTCTGTAAGATAATTTCAATATTTGATTAGTTGGTAAAATATTGAGAAATGTGCCACCTGATATTATTTTCTATGAAAAAAATTATAGCTGTAATCAGTTCCATACAAATATTCGGATTTCGTGGGGGAATCCCACCTATCTTGCACCCTGAATATGTGCTTGCCGTCAATCAAATAAAGACTGGCGCGTAACTGTTTCTCTTTATGTGTTTTGTTTCTCTTTTGGTTCTTACACTTTTGAGTGCGGACCCACATCGGGACGTTGGTAAGTTGGTGGCCAGGGGCTGATTTTATTTTTAAATATGTATAACCTGTAATTGTCATAGTTGTTCATGGACTGGTCTCTGATACGTAAGAACAAAGACTGGTGTTTAATGCCATACAGAAGATCATCTGGGAATTCCTTAGTCTCTTCTGGGGCTGTTTCTTCCAGCTCTTTCCGTCTTGCTTCTTTCTTTGCCTAATGAGAAAATGTAGTTAGTACACATGAATTGAAGAAAAATTTTTTGGTCAAAGAGATCTTGGTCAAAAAAATGTACACCCGGCGACAGATCAACCTACCCCTTCATTATTATTATCGGCTTAGCTCAACAATATTTTACACATACATCTGAACTATTTTCGGGTATGCAGGTTTCCTCACGATGTTTCCCTTCACCGACGAGCCAGTGATAATGATAAATACAACCGTAAGTACATAAATTCCATAGAACTTAGTGGTACAGGCCAGGATTCTAACGGCCGCCTCGTGATTGAGTTGCTAGCTCTCTTCCGTATGGGCTATCAATACTACCACCTACCCATAGCTGAACCCTTATGTTTATGGTCATAGAGTTCTACTATGGGTTGGTTGATCTTTTGTCATGTGTACCTAAGTAGGTACCTATTCAAAAGGTAAATATTCAGGATGGTTGAACGCTGTCAGTCAGTCAGTCTTTTTTTTTAAAGTTTCAATTTCATAGTGCTTTTATAGAGCACCTGGTCCTTTACATAAGCGCTTTAAAATTGTATGCCGTTTGAACAAGATGGAAATCTTTTAGAAAAATGACGGCATTCAAACGCTCAGAATATTTACCTTTTTTTTTTATTTTTTGGTTAAACCTATAGAAAGAAGATCATGCCCAAAATTATATGAAAGTTAGGCTGAACTTGCGTCTGCCCAAATTGTGAACCTAAAGATAGGAAATTTACTAAGCATTATTATAACAAGAAAATCATTAAATATTTCATGGGAAATATTTAAAAAATCTTAATTTAAAAAAATAGGATATAAAAACAGAAGCATTCATTCCTTACATAAAATTACTATAAAATTGTATTTTATTTTTAAACCCCCATTCCCACAGGGATAAAAATACATACAAAGGGATTCATAATGCAGACCAAATATTTTTGGTAAATTAATGATGATACGCATCTTTAGCCTGGTTTTGGGCATTTTCTTTTACCTGAGATGGGACCCATGGCTGTTGGATTAACGTGAAATATAATACAAAGAGTTATTATATTATTACTAGTGTTTACCCGCGACTCTGTCCCCACAAATTATATGCGAGAGTTTAAGCCAAATCATAGGCTATCAACTTAAAACAGTTTCATCAAAATCGGTATATCGAATAAACAAACAGACAGACAAAAATTCTAAAAAAGGTTGATTAGGATAATCTTTTTCTTGTAAGTATCTTCAATATACAAACACACTTCTGTTACAATTGTATAATAGTTCAGATTCTTTTCTTTTGGTGTATTGTTACACTCTCACTTTAACCTTTTGAAAATACATTTACAATTAAACGAGCGTTAACTCGCGACTTTGTCCGCACAAATTATATACAAGATTTTAAGTCAGATCATAAGCTATCAAACAAAAAAAGTTTCATCAAAATCGGTTCAGTAGTTTTTGCGTGATGCTCGTTCAAACAAACAAACACCCAAACAAACACACAAACAAACAGACAGACAAAAAATCCAAAAATTGGTGATATGGAATCCGGGACACCTAAAAACCATATCGTAACTTTTTTTTTGTTTAGTAGCTAACTTTCTGCTACAGTTTTATAATAGTTTAGATAAACTTACTTACTTTCTGATTTTCTTTTGCCTTTTCGGTCTTGAACAGATATGTGAGGTAGCTAGATCTTTGGTTTCTACTATTTAGGTCTATCAAATGCTGCCAGTGCCTGGTCTGCATGTGGCTGGGAGCATAGCGTCCATCTTGTCGCATAACTTCTACTTCCAACATCAATATCCTTAATTTTTTCTCTAGTTCTGGGTCACCTTTGCAGATTTCGTTAATTATTTTATCTGTAAAAAGGTAAGCATAAAAAACAATAATTACTTAGATATGCAAATGCACTTCCATCCAATTTCTAGAAGCTTTTCGTAATTTCTCAAAAACCCATTTTTATTCTCTCAGGGTGTAAGGAAAATTATCATTAACCTTTAAACCACATACTCTACCCATCAAACTGAACAACTTTTACAATAGGAGCGACAAACCTGTCAGCGCAACAACAAAAATTGGTGTTCCATTCTAAACTGCAATGCCTACTTGACTCAAATATATGAAACGGCAGATTTTGTTGTTGTTCTGACAGGTTTGCTCCCATAGAAAAAGTTGTTCAGGTTGACTAGATACAAACATCCATGACTCTCTACAAATAGTCATCATACAAATACTTGTACCTTACGGGATTCGAACCCGCGACACTCGGCACAGCAGGCAGATCACTACTGACTGTGCTATCGGGCCAGTACAAAAGGGAAAAGTAAATGAAGATTTTTTTACTGTTTTAAAACGGACCTGTGAACACACCTTTGGGGCTACATCAGGCGCCAGCCTAATGTGTTAAAAAAAATTTCATTCACTGTACCTATTTATTTATTGACAAATTAAGAAGTTAAAATAGCTTGAGCATGATTTTAGCTTCCACAGACAAACCGAGCAATTGGTTTTGCAGGATTCATTGTTATTGCATTGAAATCTACGTAATAATAAATAAAAAGAAATATTATACTTATTATAAACATGATGTATTTGAGGTTAACATCTTCAGTAGGAATCATTGGAATACCTACATTTGACCTACATAGTGTGTAACAGCTTTTTCTAGCTATTGTAATTAGTAAGATATTTTACCTGACTCGTCCTCTATTGCGGCAAAGCTATATTTTCTGTATGAACTGTGTTGTTGCACAGTTATTGCACGCTGAATGGCATAATTTTTTTTTGGAGATTGTCGCAAATGCGAAAAAATTGACCGTAAACAATGCATCACAAATAGTTTTGTGAATCAATTTACTATATTATAGTATCTACTTCACATTTATACAAAACAAGATTAGAAATTCCCTTTCGAGCTCATCTTAATCTTATCAAAGAGAATGTAACTCACATACAACTCACATATATTATATGTGTATAGGGTTACTACGTTATAGGAGTCGGGACTGTGGTCGGGACTTCCGCAATAAAAACTGGTCGTGAACTCGTGACCGATGATCCAGAATGTATGAAACGTATGCAACCGTTCAAAGAAATTTAATGGCGGCGGTGCACGTTTCATATAATGTTTTTTGTTAGAGAGTTGCGCGAGCCTTGTGAAGATATAATCCAGAGAATCACATCAAAATACTTTTTTTTTGGTTCAATTCAAGGTAAAGGGTTTATCCCATAAAACCGATATCTTCAATAAAGTTAGATATCTCATTTATAGCAATTAAAACGTAGGTGTTCGACGTTTTGACGCTTTTTTGGAGTTTTTGGAGACAATCGAAAGACGCAGGACATGCAGAGAAGTCCACAGGAAAGAGGTGAACCGATCGCTTTGCCGCGCTACAAATGACGGAACACTTTTCCTGTTTACGACCCATACACCATCATATTTCACTGTACTGTATATTGTTCACTTGCACGACACTTTGTTACGCAAAACAACACCAATTTTACGGACCGAAACTCACTATATACAATAACAATTCAATAAAATATGAGAACTACAAACGTAGCTGACAAATTACCGCCAAAAACAAGTGTCAAATCCTTTGACTATTTATTATAAGGACCAGCCTTGCGGTAGCATTTTCCCTCTGTCTGCCACGGTATAAGATCAATTACTCATGTGCATTTACATTCAATTTTATACCTTATTACTAAACGAGACAGCCTATAATAAATCGAAATAATAATTTCGAACTTAAAACGTTTGGGGTTCACGCGACACTACTTTTCATGATTTTTAACATTCAAAATTAGAATCTAAAGTTATGGGAATAAAATCCAAAGTTTCGGATTTCATGTTACTCTCGCCCCCCGCAAAAAGTGGCAGAAATGTTTGTTAGTAGAATTACACGCGTACCTAGTCCCTATATAAGTAGTCAACGGTCAAATCGCCTTTGCCTTTTTTTTGGGCCTGCCTGCCTTTGTCTGTCATTTATTTTTTTCGTTAAGTTCAGGGCATCTATATAGCCCATACAGCCGGTGTCTTTAGTAAAGTTTTCTCATACGTTTTAACGCTTCTTTGGAGTTTTTGGTGTATAGGGCTTACTTTGACTAAGGATACTATATACAATGTTTTTGGTCTAGACAATGACATTTTGACACTACCATGTGAAAATCAAGGATTTTAGAAGCCAGCTTCCTGCATGGGTAGCATGCCACCGTGATACAGCGCTATCACACCTTCGCTCTCTTTCTATTTGCGCGCGAACGAACGAGATAAAAGACGTGATACAGCCGTTTCACGTGTAGCATGCTACGCCTTCTGGTGAAAAAAGAAAATCTTTATTTTTTTATGCCATGAGTTTCTGCCTAGCTAGGAACATGTATCTGCCTAGCTGGCATATTATACGCGATACGTCTATATCACACCTTTTATCTCGTTCGTTCGAGGGCAAATAGAAAGAGAGCGAAAGTGCGATAGCGCTGTATCGCGGTGGCATACTACGGCGGCAGGTCGACCCAAAGGCAAATAAAGAGATCCTGTGTGATACTTCCTGGCCGCGCCACAGTCGTGAACTCGGATTTCAGTTATCTCAAAAAAATGTACTCAATTTGTACTCCCTTAAAAAAAATGTACTCATCGGGTTCACGAGAAAATAAGCAAGGTTTGGGGCGCGGCTGGGAAGCATCCTTCCCAGCCACGCCACGGCGAATACCGCTTATCAAGAAGTTTAATTGAAACCATCTAATGTCCAAAGAAATGTACAAAAATTGTACTCTCTAATAATAATAAAAAACTTACTGAAAAGCATTTGTATTAAGAGAAATATGCAAAACAAAAAGTAATATCATGCATGACTACCACCTATAGACTTTGAAAAAAAGAAATTGTGCTACTTTACGCTAGTTTTTAACTTTTGACGCAAAAAGAGGGGTGTTACAAGTACAAGTTTGACCAACCTACCTGTGCCTATATATCTGTGTGTGTGTCTGTCCGTCTGCCTGTCTATTCTATTCGAAGTCTATAGGTGCATTGCTTATTTTCTCGTGAACCCGATGAATACATTTTTTTTAAAGGGAGTACAAATTGAGTACATTTTTTTGAGATAACTGAAATCCGAGTTTGCGACTGTGGCGCGGCCAGGAAGCATCACACGAGATCCTTCTTTTGAGGGTTGACCGCTTGACTTGACGACTATTAACGATCAACGGTTTACTGTATGGGCTGGTTTCCTTTACTTTTCTGAAAAGAAGTTGAAGTTTTGAAAAACGAAGACACCGAAAATTCTAACCTAAAATTTTCTAATCTAATTGATCTGTGAAATTTTCCTTCCATTTTAACCTAAAACCCCCCTCTTTTATTTTTGGTAAAATTGGATTGCATGTGGTTTGATTCAATTGGACCAAGGAATAGGTAAGTAAACGAAATATTCTTTTATGTATTTATACTTTCTTGATAATAAAACATACCTGATAAGATTTTTATACGAAATTCGACTTTCAGGAATTGAAAATGGCAATTGCCGGTTTATTAAAGCGGACCTTGATAAACGGTACTGTATATTCAGCTGCCGCA
Organism: Agonopterix arenella; assembly: GCA_927399405.1. Lineage (NCBI taxonomy): Eukaryota > Metazoa > Arthropoda > Insecta > Lepidoptera > Depressariidae > Agonopterix > Agonopterix arenella. The sequence goes on along the minus strand of OV656691.1, from coordinate 13,416,456 downwards.
TTAAGATTCGCTTCGACGCAGCCTGAGAAAAAAGTGTTTTTTGATGTGACTGCAGATGGGCAGCCTCTCGGCAGAATTGTCATGAAGCTCAACACCGAAGAGGTTCCCAAAACTGCAGAGAACTTTAGAGCATTGTGCACAGGGGAGAAGGGGTTTGGGTATAAAGGCTCGTCTTTCCACAGAATTATCCCTGACTTTATGTGTCAAGGTGGTGACTTTACCAATCACAATGGCACTGGCGGCAAGTCGATTTACGGCCGCACTTTCCAAGACGAAAATTTCAAGCTGAAGCACACAGGAGCAGGAATTTTATCCATGGCTAATGCGGGACCCAATACTAATGGTTCTCAGTTCTTTATTACTACTGCTGCTACTCCCTGGCTAGACAAGAAACACGTTGTTTTTGGGTCTGTTGTGGAAGGTCTGGATGTTGTCCAGAAAATGGAAAGTCTTGGGTCTAAAAGTGGAAAACCTTCAAAGAAGGTTGTTATTACCGAGTGCGGTGAGTTGGAATAAAATGCAATTCTTTTTGTATTTAGACTTGTAGATTATTGTAATATTGTTATGTAAGGAAAGATAATTAAATTGTAGATTATATTTGGAGTTGTGTATTTTTACCTACTTATGTATTATTAATTTATTATAATAAACTATGTAGATGTTTAATTTTATATGCTAATGCAGTAACTAGTGCAGTAATGCCAATATTGTGTAGGTAAGGTACATATTTAATGTTGTTTCATTATGTAACCATCTGTAGTGTGTTGGTAAATTTTAGCAAAATTTCATTCATTGTCATTGGTGACTTAAGGGTCAATTCACATTAGCAGAGCATCAATATCACTAGTGAATAAAGGCAAAATTTAATTGCACGTCGGCTGCTCGCGGTGGCGCCGCGCTACCAATTAAATTTTAACTTTATTCACTAGTTAGTAATAACATTGCCGCTGCGCGCCGATGTTTTCTAATGTGAATTGACCCTAACATAGCATGTCCTTCTATAAAGACACAAATTGAAGTTAATTATAAAAGCCAATCACCGACTCAAGATTTGACATTATATTGTTAATCTCCCACTCGGTCATTATCTCAGCTGATGGACGTCTACTGCTGGACATAGGCCTCCCCCAAGGAACGGATTGCCCGATTTGGCACATAACACTAGGTTAATTAAAGAATACACTATAATTTATATAAATTTGATATCTCCCCATTAGGGAATTATCCATTACTAAAGCGAAATTATAGATATGTATGTGTCCATATTAGAATTATTAGGATGTGATAATTTTTGCCAATGAGTGATTTATTAATACCTAGTAAAATTGATTTGTATAGATATCAATCAATCAATTATACTTTATTTGACACCAAAAAACAGAGTATACAGAAGGCAAACTTTAGGAAATACAAAAGGCACAAAAACAGGCGGTCTTATCGCTAAAAAGCGATTTCTTCCAGGCAACCTTAGGGTAGAGGAAATAGTGAAAGAAGATAATATGTATGTTTCCATATTAGAATTATTTCAGGATGTGATAATTCTTGCTAATGAGTGATTTATTAATACCTAGAAAAATTGATTTGTAGATACTTAGAACAGTAAAAATGATATTATTTGACTCTTATATTTTGGTAAATAGGTAGAATATTTATTGCATAAAAAATAACTAATAAAATAATTTGTTTATAGGAGAGTTGGAGGCAGAAATTACTGTTAAGAAGGTCCAGGAAATGGTCTAGGTAACTACATTATTTATTCCAACAGATTAATTTGTTTTCTTTTAATGTCTAATGTTAGTAGGAAAGAACAAAAATACACATTAAAATAAGTATGCAATTTTATTAATCACTAAATGCAACAAATTAGTTTAGGGAGTTGCTACCATCAAACATTTTCATCTATGATTGACATTAACAACTTATTTGAGTACAACTAAGTCAGTATCGAGTCTTAAGACCTATTGTAATAAGGCATTTTAGATAAAACACTCTCTTTCATATCAAACTATTATCTCTCTTAACAAATACATATTTAGACAAAAATTTACATTCATGACTTTCCTATGTCTTTTTAGTTTAATTCTGAAGTAATTACATATTGCTTTAAGATACTAATTTACATACTAAAATAATATACAGTTTAGTAATTGAATTCTTATCTTTTAAACCACCAGCCCAAGAATTGACAAATTTAATAATCACCAAAAATATAAGTTTCAATGAAATAAACTGCTTAGTTCATCACTGTTTATTTAACATAAAAATAATTTTGGACATGATTTTAGATAATTTAGTTTCAATTTAAGGTGAAAAAACTTAAAGCACCACTTGTGGATCAGGGTAACTCTTAAATTAGAATATGATTTACTACATGGAGGAAAGAAAGGAGCGGATGTGTCGCAAGGCGGGTCTGTCGCCAGTATATTAGGTCATAGGTCATGAAGTCGCAGTGGGCGTGACCTTATGATCGTTATGATCTTTGACTATTTTAGCCTTGCGGTAGCATTTCCCCTCTGCTCCGGTATAAGATCAATTAATCATGTGCATTTACATTCAATTTTATAACTTCTCACTAAACGGGACAGCCTAAAATTGCGAAACAATAATTTCGAACTTAGAACGTTTGAGGTTCACGCGAGACTACTTTTCATGATTTTTAACGTTCAAAATTAGAATCTAAAGGAATAGGAATAAAATCCAAAGTTGCGGATTTCATGTTACCTCGCCCCCCACAAAAAGTGGCAGAAATGCACAGACTTCTGTTGCAGAAATGTTTGTGTGTAAAATTACACACGTAACTAGTCCCTATACAGGGTGAAATTGATATCATTAGCATCCTTTTAACTAAGAGTCTACCGATCGAACTGAACAACTTTACTATGGAAGCAAACCGATCGGAACAAAAAAAAAAAATCACCTGCTCCATACTAAACTGCAATGTCGACGCGCGAATTCGCGACTCAAATGTATGCTAATTATATCAATTTCACCCTGTATAAGTAGTCAAAGCCTATGAATATGATGCTCAGTTCGAAGCGGAACGCCATTCTTTTTGCCGAGAGGGGTTTTGTCATTAAAATACAACTAAATCGATGAAGTGCGCTGTTCCTGGATTCGGTTTTAGGGGCGGAACCTTACTTCGATAGAAATATTGTATTGCGACACCTCCGCTCCTTTCTGTCCTCCATGATTTACTATCATTCATCAGCAGACATGATTTTAATATAATATAGCAATCGGAAAATTAACTAGCATTCAGTTACAAAACACTCGCATAGCAGTAAAAAAAAATTTTGTTATCATTTGAGATCACACAAGAATTGTTCACTATATACACAATAATATTTACTAAGATTTTTGGTGGTTTTGTGCTTGTTCTTGTTGATAAAATATTTTTAGTTCTAGAGGAATGTTTACGCCTATGTTTCTTAAAGGGATATGCAGGCAGTGCCACTGTTAAAGGAAAAGAGAAGCAGTTATGTGCAGAAGCTGACAATATTAAATTAGGGTGAAGATAGAGATTAACAAACAGGTAATTTTTATATCTTTATGGTGGCACTTTTATTAGGCTTCGAAATCACTTTATGACGAAGGTGATGTCTATATCTACTTAAAACCTACATTTTGTTGTATTGTTAATTGTAAAAATTTAGAAGTGTAAATAATTATGTGTTAGTGTCATTTTCTGTATAGGACATGAATTTGCTTTGCACATGGGCAGTATTTGTTGTGGTCCAGCAGAGCAGCATTTATATTATTGTACAAAGCAACTACTCAGCAAGTTAGTCGTAATGTTATGTTACTAATTAATACTTTCATGGAACTTATGATTTAATGTACACTTGAGAGCAATAAAAACGGGTCACCAACATACCTTAATATCTCGTGAACTAGGAATGATAGCTTATTCAAATAAAAAGTGTTTCATAGATATTAAATACTTCTTAAATTAATTGCTAACATTTTTAGTTTTCATTTGTTTGACTTAATTAAAATACATAAATACAAATGAATCAATTCTATCGCAGACCAAAAATTGGAAATAACCATTTATTATCACACTTATAACATTTCTCCATATTTTAGTGTATGTGAGTGATAAAATTAACACATTAATAATAAATGTTAAATACTAAAAATTAAATTTTCGAAAAATTATTTATTTCGGTTTTAGCCTTTTTTATTGGCATTTACTTTATAGCAACAAGAAATTTTATAAATTTAAGTAGGAGTATTAAATTGTCTATGAAATACTTTTTATTTGAATAAGATATCATTCTTAGTTTCCGAGATATTAAGGTTTATGTTGTTGGTGACCCGTGGTGACCCGTTTTCATTGCTGTCGAGTGTATATAAAATAAATCCATCTATCTATTTAGAACATGGAAAATACCATATTAGTACATAACTTAAATGTTGTTGAAAATATTTTCCATACATTTATTACATTTCAATCATAAGATCCATGTAGTAAAATTTTCTTTTTCAAAGAACTATTAGTGGAATTACCATCTTAAATGTAACAGTTAGTTTTGAGTTTGTGAAGGAGATATTTCTATTTAAGAATAAAGCCAAATTTAAAGTAGGGATATTCTAATATAATTATACTGAAAACTATAAAACTTTTGCCTTGAGTATTTTCACTAAAACTGACAGTCACATAACTTCACCAACATTTTATCATATTCATTGAAATACCACTTGAAGAGTCTGCCGTAGGTATCTCAGTAAATTAATAATTTCAAATCTACTTTTAAGATATGGTTCGAATCACTCATTTATTTTACTATTTCTATGTTTGTTCTCAATGAACTTCAATTATAAATTTTACTAAATTTTCACGTCACTCCCACAAATGTTCACATAGTTATATTTGCCCGTTCGTTTCGAGTTGAGATTCATAAGATAGCGCGTGACACGCGTGGTAACGCGGCTCACACGCGCGGGTCCATCGGCGTCGACGATAGCTGGTCGACGCTGCGGCCTTTCTGGATCTGCAGGCTCATCTCGTTAGGCTCCATAGTGATATGATGCGAGGAGGTTCGCTTGTGCTTCGACTCCGGCGGCTTGAAGTCCTTAGAGCTGGTGCGTCGGTGCCGCAGCACCCCGCCGCCCTCGATGAGCCTCTTGCTCTCTTCGTCGACGCACTTGGTGAGCGGCAGCACGGTCAGGTCGAGGTTCTCCATGCTCTTCAGCGCGAGATGTTTGATCTGTTCGAGGCTCAGGTCGCGCGAGCCGGAGCGTGAGTGGACTTTAAAGTCGCGGGAGTGTGAATCGCGCGAGGCGGACCGCGGGAAGGCGCGTTCCGGCTCGTCGAGCGATCGCTGCCGCGCGCGAGGCTCCAGCTGTATAGTCTTGGAGTCGTTGCGGTGGTGCCGCGACGCGACAAGGACGCGCGAGTTCTTGCCGCGCGTCTGTGACTCCTGCGAGTATTCCGAGTCTGTTCGCTGCAGTTTTGACTTGTACTCCGGGTTCGCGTCGTGCGCGTTCGGGTCTATGGGCGACGTCGTGGCTGAACTAGGGCCCGACGTCACCGCAGACCGGAATCCGCTTGCGTTGTCGGTTGATGGTAACTCTTCGAATACTGCAAACAAAAAATGTTGGTTTAGGTTGATTCATAACATTTGAAACGTAAGCGGAGACCGACACTCTGCTTCTTTTCCCCAGATCAAGGCTAATTTTTGGTAAGTGCGTTTAAGTATTCTACGGGAGTAATTAGAGAATCAGTAACAATGAAATGACAACAAAGTGTGCAAGGTGTGCTTACGTTTATCGAGGCTGATAATGGAGCCGGCGATGTCCTTGTGCGGGTCGAGCGGCGGCACTGTCTCTAAATGTTTCCGGCGACGCACCAGCCACCAGTCCGCCATGAAGATGCCCAGAGCCACGATCTTTATGCCACCACATAAGCCTACATATCTGTACAGAAACGACAATGGGAAATAAGCAAGTTGTTCATTCAACGTTTTTTTGTGTCTGGTGTGAATAAAACATAGTGCTCCTTAATATGCTGACGGATTTTAGGGTTCCGTAGTCAACAAGGAACCCTTATAGTTTCGCCATATCCGTCCCTCTGTATGTCCGAACTTTTATTTTAGTACAATAACAAGCCCTCTTTCAAGTCCTCATATAAGCATATTGTGACGGGCAACTACACTGCGCGTGGCCCGACACACACTTGGCCGTTTTTTTAAGTAGACGATCAGACTATCAAACTGAACAACTTTCTCTATAGGCCTAACAATTAAATCGCAAATAAAGAATCAATCTGCTGCTCTATACAAAACTGTAATCCCACTCACCCAAAATGTATGGGACAGCAAATTTTTTATTCACGATTTCGATGTCCGTACCAACGTTCAGTTTTATGGCCTTGCCCACACCACAAGAAGAAGATGGTCTAACCATCCCCTTAGAAACCGTCAAAGAAAGAACCTGTATATTTCATTCATTAATTTATTGTTAGACGGCTCTTTTTACGTACTTAATTCGGTGTCTCGGCTTTTTGCGTTGGAATAACGCCAATCTTTATTAGGTACGTAAAGTTTTTGGAATATTTTAACAGCGAAGAAACAATATTATAATAAGTCGTAACTACCTAACCGACCGACATTAATCGCAGCTCCGTAACAAGTCTCGTAATGGGTTTCTGTGTTACAAATGACCAGAACGAATGGACGTCGAAACTGCCATTGTTCAGAGCAATCGTACCACAAATACTTGTGTATGCATTTAGTTATGCAATAGCTTTAGTCCGCGACAAAGTCGTCCGTGTGAAATTGGATCAGCCCTGTCCAACTTCGGGAGAGTATAATATTAGAAAAATATATTGTTATCTCCTCATTTAAAAAAAACGGTTGAAAATAACGCTAAACTCACATTTCCAGTTAAAGTTTCTTTTTAAAAACATGATGCTTTTTTTTATTAGCTTGAATACTATTTATTAGCTTCATTACTTTTAATAACAGGATGAACTATAAAATGAAATGTTGGTGACGTCACTTGTTATAGTAATTATCCATACAAACTGCGCGTTTTGACGTTGGCGTTTGATTTACGGTAGTAAATATTAAATAATCCGTGCTTCGATTGCTAATTTATTATATATTATATTTATTACTTATTTAATAAGTTGTCCGCTCCCCTATTCCGGGATACAAAGATATCACAGTTTAGAAGTTGGAGTTGGACCATAGGCTTTTCTGAACAATGTAAATTGGTTCAGTAGTTTTCGGGTCATGCTCGAACAGACAAATATGTGTTTCGGTACGTATGGAGTCGTCCCAAATACAGATCTTTAATGTACAATCACGGCTTTTCATAATCATCAGTATTTATAAATACGTTCACCTGCCTGGCCTATTCAAGGAGGGTGTATGGATGTCACACCCGTATTCTTATTGTTTCCTTCAGGCTTCCTCAGTCGAGTCGAGGACGTATTTGACATAATTTGTATGACAACAATGTCAAAAACTGCCTCCATTCGAATGAGGAAACTTCAAGGAAACAACTAAGAATACGGGTGTTAGTCTACCACGCGTGCCCAATGCGGATTGATAGACTTCAAATACACGCCAGAATCTTCTATGGTATGGTATGCAGGTTGCCTTGTGATGTTTTCCTTCACCTTTTGAGAGCAGTCATATCATTACGTACATAAGTTAGAAAAATCATGTCGTCCGTGCGGATTCGAACTCTGACCCTCATGATTGAGTGTCCATACCGCAATGCAACGCGCTACCGACACTCTCACAGTCACAGTTATTCATAGTTTTATTAACCCATAAATAGATTACCTGAATCGGAACTGTTCGATATCGTAGAGCAGACATCGGCCGCCTTTCTCGCCATTACAAGACTGCTTCCAGAGTATGCAGGTGGAGTCGATGAGGTTCCCGAACAGTATCGGTGCGGGGATGTAGCCGAAGAGACGGAATATCACGAACTGCATGCCCAGCGCGAACGAGCGCTCTTCCTCGCTTACAGACCTGCAACGCATAATTTATGTGTCTTAAAGATGCTCTGAGGATCCTGCGACTGTTAAATATGCAGTAACAGTCGAGAGATTTTAGGATCAAGTGTTAAATTAGACTAGAGCATATGCTCTACAATATGAATATTTTACTTCATATGAAGTAAAATATTCAAAATAATTTGAGCCGTTCACGAAAGAGATAAATACCGGATGATTTTTTCACCGTTTGCTCCCATAGTAAATGTTGTTCAGTTTGATGGTCTGAACTATATCAGAAAATTTCGAAACGGTAAAAAAAACATCCGGTATTATGCCGGATTTTTGATAAAATAAAAGAAATCTTCAAATTGTCTACCCGTTAGGATCCAGGTGGACCAAACTATCTATTGCTTGTATCCTTTCGTTACGTCGATCGACATATTCGTTTCAGTCTTTAAGCTATTTAGATTTAAAATTTCATTCTAGATTCAGATGTATACTCCCATACAAAGTTGATGGACGTCGAAGAGAAATTCCGATTTCTGTGTTGGAAAACTGCTCCGCAAGCCTTTGTCAAGTTTATCTACCTTAAGTATCTGTGTCACTAAAGTACAGTCCAATATGTAGGCGCTAACCTGAGCACGATCATAAGCAGCGGCATCTGTGTGATGGCGACGACGAAGGTCATGAAGAAGAGCAGCACGAGGAAGGGGAAGATGGTGGTGCAGGGCGGGTTGCAGGCGCCGGCCGTCCAAAGTAAAGTGCAATATGTGGACACTAACCTGAGCACGATCATGAGCAGCGGCATCTGTGTGATGGCGACTACGAAGGTCATGAAGAAGAGCAGCACGAGGAAGGGGAAGATGGTGGTGCAGGGCGGGTTGCAGGCGCCGGCCGTCCAAAGTAAAGTGCAATATGTGGACACTAACCTGAGCACGATCATGAGCAGCGGCATCTGTGTGATGGCGACTACGAAGGTCATGAAGAAGAGCAGCACGAGGAAGGGGAAGATGGTGGTGCAGGGCGGGTTGCAGGCGCCGGCCGTCCAAAGTAAAGTGCAATATGTGGACACTAACCTGAGCACGATCATGAGCAGCGGCATCTGTGTGATGGCGACTACGAAGGTCATGAAGAAGAGCAGCACGAGGAAGGGGAAGATGGTGGTGCAGGGCGGGTTGCAGGCGCCGGCCGTGGCGACGGGCACGACGGTCACCTCGCTGTACTCGCCGTGCGGCGCGCCCGCCGTCAGCGCCGAGGCCGACGCGCCCGCCACCACCGCGCCACCCATCTCACGGCTGTTCTCGTGGACGCCTGCACACACAACAATCATGTTACAACGAGATGATGCGACTCGGTCTAAACTTAAGACCATAGTCATATATAAAGGGGTTTTCAATGTTTTGTTACCACTTGTATACGTCTCACTGCAGGGCGCAGACTACCTGCCAAGGAGGGTGTACGGGCGTTAGTACACATACACAACCAGTACCCAATGTATGTAAAACCCCTTTAAATATTACTAGGGTCTAAAGTTTAGACCATCAATTCACTTTGGACCCAACATCGAAAAAAATCTGTTGTTTTATACAAGTCTGTCAATAAAAGTATATTTCATTTATTCGAGTCTGTTAAATGTATGGGACAGCTAATTATTTAATTTTTTTTTATTTCGATGTTTTCTCAAATAGTGAAAGATGATCAGTTTGATGGTCTAAACTAACTCAGGTTCAAGAGAGCCTATCCTCAATAACTTTACTAAGAAAATTATGTGTATGAGCTCAATTACATAGATACATTTATAATGTTAATGATAAAAGCCAAATAAGAGTGGTGACTGCCTTATCACGAAATCTCTAGAATAAAAACTTGAAATTTGGCATTTATCTTGGCTTTTTTCCAATTGCACCAAGAGTGACTCAATTTCGAAAAAGCTCACCGATTTGTGATGACTGTGATCACAGGATTGTATCGGAATTTAGTTTGTTCATCATAACGAAGCACACTTGAAAGTTTAGCTAAACCCTAAGGTATATTAAAAACAAAACAAATATTAAAGTCAAAACATGTACAAATCACTCGAGGAGTCTTCCGATCTCACTCTAGCATTCATACCTTCGTATGCTTTATTCTATTTCATATGTGGCACCTCGAGTGATTTCCAAACGTTATGAAACGTAGCCTAGAATGATAACTCACAAGCGCAATTTGTGAAGTTGGAACGCGACGAGAAGGCGGCGCATCCCGCGTGGCACGGCGAGAAATAAGTCAGGCCGTTGTTGCCGCACACCGGCTCCATGTCCGTCTCCGTGCACAGGCAGTTGAAGTTGCACGCCGCAGTCAGGTTCACTTTAAACGGCTCCAAGTTGCTACGGGGTAAATAAGGGATTCAATTACCAGAAATAAATACATCACGCCTTTATCGCGTTAGAATAAAATTGATCGACACTTGACACAATCCTAGCACATCTCACATGTCGGTTTCGAGTAAATTTTATTTGGCTTTTTACGTACGCTTCCTATTGGATCACGTCGTTTAGGATGAATTTCATTATGGGAATATTTCACGCGTCAATATATGTTTCCAGCCATCCTTTCCACACGACCAAACTACCGCCATATTCCTTTTTCAAACCTTGTCACTGTATTATGTTAATCATGTAAAATGTCAACAGAAAGCAATTAACTGGCAGATAAGATAACGTACCTGTTATTAGTGTAAGGAATTGTAGTCCCAGCCATCTTAATATTGTCGCAGCCGAGGAAGAATAGCAGCGCATAGCAAGACAGACAGATGGTGTTGGAAATGAGGACGAACTGCACCGCACCCTTCGGCCGGAGTTCTAGCCGCTTGAGCAGGCACCCGCCCATGAAGATGCCAATACATGCTCCAGGGATCGCGATCGATCCTATGAAGGAACGTAATTTGATTTCAGGAAAACAAAGCAAGTATGCAGATTCAAGTGATCTCATCGAGTTACAAGCAAACGTGAGCATGCCGGAGGCAAACGCGTGAAATGCTATTATGCTTGGATTGAAAAGTAAAACGATGTCATTGTTACTTGAAATTCTAATCAACTGGTGCAAAGATAGATAAACTCACCTGTGAAGACGCTAGCTTGACTCTTTCCGAGACTGAACTGTGTTTCGAGGTACTTGGGCAGGAAGACAACGAAGCCTGACACTATCATGAGCTCCATACAAGCCCCGAGACAAGTCACTACGTAAACTGGGTTCTTAAGCAAACGCCACATCGACACGGGAATATCTGGAATAATAAAGGTAACCATTTTAAGTGCTCTTTCAAGATCAAAGCAACCGCCCCAGTAACTAACAAGGACAGAACGTCTATAAGTATAAATAGATACAAACTCACCTTTGATATCTTTTCCGTACCCCGTATCTTTGATATCGGATTGCGGCTTAGTTTTAGCGTTAGACGACCCGCTGGCAGCAGCAGCTTTCTCAACAAGTCTGATCTTTTCCTTCTCTCGCACAAGAACTTTAGGAAACGAGAAGAACGGTATGGCGACCAGAATTAGGAGAAGCCCACATAGTAAGAAGCCGCCCCACCACATACCGACCCAACGATGATCGCCAGGACCTGTCATAATGAAAAAAATATTATTGAAACATGTAACGACTATAAAACAAAACGCGATGTTATCGTCAGATTAGTTATAACACATAAAGTATAATACGTAATATATAATCAATGTATTCATACCCATGGCAATGATTTCACCAGAAAATGAGTCCATGTGGAAAGACAGAAGGTACGCGCCGAGCAGGAAGCCTAGCACAGGGCCGAATGCAGCCATACTGTACATACATCCTATAAGTTATAAGAAAACATTTTTAGTTTCATTATAAATCATTGATGACCGAGGTAATGAACGATTAGGTAAATTTTACCCGATGGTTTTGTAACCTCCTATAAATATTTACTTCTTTCTTATCGTGTGGGCAGAGCCCTGGTGTCAGAGTTTTTTCAGACCGCCTTACGGTCTCTGACGTGGTTTTTATGTAACGACTACAACCACCAGAGATAGTGGCCGGGACCAACCTTCTTTTCAGACAATCAGGTGATTCAGCCTGCAATGTCCTAACCAACTGGGGAAAAACGCATAAAGTGACATATCATTAGTTGTCCCCCGTGGGAATCGAACCCACGACCTCCGTGTCGAGAGCCAATGCTCTTAACCATTAGACCAAGTAGGCAGTTATTAACATTATATTTACTTTTTTATATTAGGATACATCGGAACAGGTAAAGGGCTATAACATCAACTTTATGCAATCATGTTGAATAAGATTCGGTAAAATTAACATTGAATTCGACAATACTTTATTACAACTGACAGAAACAACTTATATTACCTATAACTTTTGTTTAGTACCTATTCCGTGCATATTGCCAATAATTCTAGGACAAATTTGCATGGGGAGTTTGTCATCGAAAACCCCAGGACACTAAAGGCTGCATGCAGTATATTAACTTAGCTACCGACATTGCGGGCCAAAACTAGGTCATTGTTGTTTTACGCGGCTGCAAACGGCACAGATTTCACGGCAAATATCAATGACTTATGACTTGCCAAACTCGCTTTGCGTGTGATGCATTACTGTGCTCCATTTAAGATCGTTCACTTCGGATTGTTCTTGAAACCAGCTGTTTTGAATTAAATTATACAAGCGACGTTCACAAAGCATTTTAAAATATAATTTATGAAGATGCAGTTAATTATAAATTTGATGTCACTGTGTAGTATAAAATCACAGTTTTGTGATAAAATAGCACTTAGCAAATTAGTGTGCGTTCGTTCATTTATATTTTGTTTACATAAAAGTGCCAGCATTCCGATGCGGAACCGTAATTTCATGCGACCTTCAAATAAGTCAACAATGTTAGCGCAATTTTAACTAAAAAAAATCTATTTAGACAGTTCATGAATAACACCTAAAAGTCAAACATACTACTTTACAGTATGTAACAATAAACCCTAGTAATACTTAAGGGGGTGCTTCAGGTCATCAAACTAAACAACTTTCACTATGGAGCCAACATCGAGAAAAAATAAAAAAATCTGCTGTCCCATACATTTTAGTCGAGTCGGTAGTGTCGGTACTGCACTTTTGTTTGGGACCACTGATTTTTTTATTTTTTCCCGATGTTGGCTTCATAGTGAAAGTAGTTCAGTTTGATGGTCTGAAGTTCCCCGTTAAGTATTACTAGGGAGTTTTGTTACACCCTGTATAGAACATCGTCACAAGTTACTTATAAAAGGAGTACTCGACAACACTAAATAGAGCGAGAGGAAGCGTAACGAGAGCGAACCAGTCTATAGTAGGTACAAGAGGCTCTCCAGGAACCTGTAGCGGCCTCCTGGAGGGCCTTATTAAAAACCCTCGCCCCGGTGCCACCACAAAGAACTCGCATCGAGTGGAAGAGGTCACAAATCGAATTGAAGTACCCGTATGATTAGCTATCTACCCTTCTACTGGGAGAAATTTGCAAAGAAATCAATAATTGAATTGACATTTCGTTTTAATCACGAGGAATTTCAAAAATTTTGCTATTTAATCGTTTTTCAAATTGATTAAATAAATAATGAACTCAAAATGAAACAATAACAGTTTATAAACCATAGAGCAACGTACATTCTAGAATCTAAACTATTATAACAAAATATTATACATTGAAGATACACAAAAAAAAGTTACGATATGGTTTTTAGGTGTCCCTGATTCCATATCACCAATTTTAGGATTTTTTGTGTGTCTGTTTGTTTGAACGAGCATCACGCAAAAACCACTGAACCGATTTTGATGAAACTTTTTTGTTTAATAGCTTATGATCTGACTTAAAATCTGGTATATAATTTGTGCAGACGAAGTCGCGGGTTAACTCTAGTATTCTAGATAAATAAAAAGCAGAGTAGATGTTCTACAGCGACAACACGATCCGATGCGGGTGGTAGTTTCAAAAAGAGATTTGACGTTTGATTTGAAGTGGTTTTCAAGCTCCTATATTGAATAAATTATTTTGAATTTGAGGTAAAAGAAAACAACTGCGCTTTTCCATTTGCGCAACATTGCATTCGACTGAAAAATCAATAGGTACCTATCTACAATGATGCTAAAGGACATGGATAGACAACATCAGACGGTAAACACATATAATAGGGATACATACCTACTTAGCACTAAAACTACAGTCCTAAACTTTAAGCATACCGTTCGTCCTATAGTGACTTAACTGGGCTACTTTCAGTAACTAAAATAAGCGTAATATTTCGAATCTAGCGACAGAGTCGACAGTTAGGCAGGTCAAGGGCATCGTTTGCAGGGTTTAGTGTTCTTACACAGCACAAACCGTTAACTGCGCTATGGCGAACTTTGGGTTAACCAAGACATTTACTTTGATAAAGAACTATCTATAGAATTTAACATATCGCTCATCCGCAGAAACAATGACCTAACTTCAAAATCGAAAGATTTACAGGAAACGCGTTTAAAGTTCAAAATAACGTTCACAGGCAACGCGTTTAAAGTTTTAAGTATCTTTCAACCCAAGAATATGACTTTAAATCAAAACTTATTTCAGTTTTTTTTTAATTATCATAATGCTGTGATTTTAAAAAAATATTCTTACATTGTTAAATCAATTTTGCATTTAATGCAGTTATGTCACTGTTTCTGCGGATGAGCGATATATAAATCATAATTTGGGTATTTTAATTATTACGTATAACATTTGAAAGAGAAAATTATATGCGCACATGTATCAAAATTCATACAATATCCTATAATATTATAAATGCGAAATGACACTGTCTAGCCTGTTAGTTACGTTTTCATGGCTAAACCACTGAACCGATCTTGATGAAATTTGGTATAAGTAGATACTTGATTTTTTTTGGTATAGCTTTTGGTATAGCTTGAACCCCGAGGAAGGACGTATTGGTAATAAAGTCAACGAACGGCATTAAATTAAGTACCTAACAGCCATTACAACTACAATATAAAGAAACGATTGAAGTTATGTATGATTACAATAACTTGCTATAGTTTCTAATAACAAAGTACAATATAATGACGGCATAGACAAGTGGACTGCAAGAATAATATCCAAAGATACGAGAAATCGTTTAGTATTGATGTGAGCCGATCTAAACATGGTTACACAGAGATTACGTCATACACTCGACAACAACGAAAACGGGTCACCAACATAATGATAGCATATTAAAATAAAAAGTAATTTATATACTATTTAATACTTCTACATTAAATTAATAACATTTCATAGTTTGCATTTGTTTTCCTTAATTAAAATACATAAATACAAATTCGTCAATTTTATCGCAGAACAAAAATTTAAAATAACCATTTCAACAACCCCTCCGGGTGGAAAGCGGCAACTTCGTTTTGCGTAGCAGGACGAAAGTTCGTCTCCGTCGAGGAGAAAAATAGTATACTAACCTCGGACAGTAAATAAAAAGCCTCAGATCACATGTTTGTTGACCTCGGATTTTACATGAGATCTGAGACCTTTCTTACTTTCCTGCCCTCGGTGTGTAATCTACTATTTTTTGTCACATTTCGTCACATTTTTGTGTGTGTGTGAGTGATATAGTTACCACATTAATAATAAATGTTGAATACTAAAAATTTATTTTTCAAAAAATAATTTATTTAGTTTATTGGCATTACTTTACCAGCAACAGGATTTTCTTTTAAATTTAAGTAGTAGTATGAAATAGTCTGCAAAATACTTTTTATTTGAATAAGCTGCCATTCTTAGTTTTTGAGATATCATGGTTTGTGTTGTTGAAGACCCGTTTTCATTGCTGTCGAGTGTATTATTGTTTTTTGATCTATTATTATTACGAATAACATGGGATAATCTGTTTTCAAATAGTAGTTAACACTAGATGCAAATGTAAATATAGGAGGCAACAGCACGTGCCGGTTCAACAACCTACTTTATTAAATGGATCGTGCAGTTTTATCGAGCACCATATCAATGAATTAGACGGCAATATTACTAGCTAGCCAGACGGCACATCATGCATTTCGAACTCAGATGATAATAATAATTTATTAACCATTCTAGCTTCATCAATCATACTATTCATAATATTATAATATTATGAGGTTGACCTCATTGCAGCTGCATAGATATACTAGCGATCAGGTTGAACGATGCCCAAGGACAAAAATTTTGCCAATTTGTTCTTTATGTCCCTTATAAATGTTGGGTATGCAGATGAGCATAGCATAGCATAGCATATGCTCACGATTATAGTCCCCGAGGGGGTAGTCAGAGATATTCTAAAACCTCAGAACATCCACGTTTCACTAGTAGTACCGAAACTCTGTCCACTGTGGCGGGGAGTGAGAAAAAAGATGAAGAAAATGATGAAGATGAAGTTCCTTTAAAAATGTTTAGTTAACTGGCCATACAAAACTGTTGACAGGCAGTCATATTGAATCGTTAATAATTCACCGCAATCAAAAGCTGAAATAAAGATCCCTATCAAAAGGGCTCTTTCATTTGATTGTAAAAGTTCGATGACTTTGGTTGTCTCTGAGTAGTATATTACCTATATAAGAGGGACATCGTGCCGCTACGAGCGACGCACCAATAAAGACGTGTAATAAAAGTACATACACAACCTATATAACAGGCTTCAAAGAAATAACTAAACACGAATTCTTCTAGAATGAAACTGTAGCTTTCGAGTACCATGCAAAACATAAATTCCATATTTTAAAAGTCAAGATAGACAGTAATAATAGCGCAGGTATTCGTGAGACTTACCAATATACATGCTGGATGATTCAGGGCGTACGTGATCGTCGACATATGTCGTGCCGAGTGTCAGTAGAGGAGAACCACCACATCCCAGTAGCAATTGCGCTACCACGAATACCATTACTGGCATGAATGTGCTTGGAGTGCTCTACAAAAAAAGAAAAAGAAATTAACACATTAAGTAGGTAGATAATAATAGGAAACTATTATTTAAAAATTTGGTCTACATACTTTGATGCAATTGTCTGGTCTCAGGTTGCTGGGTGGCAGACCTAAACGTCCAAGCCCGCCCATGTCTTGTTCCAGCGCTCCCGGCAATTGGCAAATGTTGTCATCTGATTTATTATTGGCTAGCATTTCATTATTCACTTCCGCTATAAAATGCGGAACAACAAACACTAATGACCCAATTCCCATTATAACCGCACCTGAAATAATAGAAAAATTTTTAACTACTGAGTCGAAGACAGAGACCAAGAGGACGTCCGAAGACTATATGGATGAACACAGTTCGCAAGTGATATGATATGACAGAGTGCAGTGTCTCCGAAGCAAAGTGGAGAGAACAGACGCGAAAGACTGACCCCACCACCATATGGGATTAGAAGCCAGGAAGATAGACAGAGAGAGAGAGAGAGAGAGAGTAGCTAAGAGTCACCGTTTGACCTGCGATCGTGTTAGAAGAATGTAAAAGAGTGCATGCTCACCGACTGCGATCCAGACAGGGATATGCCTCCTGCTCCCGAGGTAAGAGACAAAGATCACGGTGATGACGTTGCCGATCTCGTAGCTGCTTGCAATAAGCCCAGACAGACTCGAAGGGATTTCAAACCGCTTCTCGATTGTCGTAATCACAGAGTTTATGTATCCGGAGCTCAAAGCTTGTTGTAGCGTTACCAGGAACGAAAGGAAAAATACAAACACCTGTAAAAAAATCAGTGTCAAGATAATAATGGCTTAGATACTTGCTTTATCCATTAGATGGTAATGTACCGTTGATGTACTTACTTTGATACTAGAAAATTGCTGAATAAAAAGCGGTCTCCACGATAAGATACCACAGTCTCGTGTGTCATGAGGAATGTCTAATATTTCGGGGAAAATCTGACGGGGATTCTCTTTTTCCTTTTCCCGCTCCCGATCTCTGAAAAAAAAGTACAAACATTTAGATTACAACAGGTCTACCCGAGTCATGCAGAATTTAAACGAAACGCGTTAACTTTAGGGCGTAATGCTCTGTAGGCCTCGCATGCGACCCCCGAGAAAACGATAAAAATATTTGGAATTTTACGTATGTCAAAAAGAGCGCGCATGATTTTTTTCTCATTTCGTCGCTTTGTCGTGGGTGGCATGCTAACCGTGCTGTACTCTGGAGGGATGTATTTTACCTGTCGCATATCCCAGCCGAGGGGTTTCGGCTGTGGCACTTGATGGACTCTCGCGGGGGATGCGAGGGGTGTGGGGGTGTGCTGGGCCCGGGTGTACTGTCGCCGGCACCTTCCGTGCACCCTGACTCCGCGTACAAGCCGGTCATTGCGTACATTGACTCTTGTCTCCTGTTTCACATTGAATTTGTAAATAAAATAAATCAGTGGATAGTATGATTTAAGAGCTGAAAAGTCGTACTAATAATTGATGGAAAGTAAAAATTATTCCAAAATACTGTTTTCAGATTTATTGTAGGGAATTTTGTTGAATATTACATAAGTAAGTTTACTTTGAGAGATACTCTTGCCACTCAGGGGAAGCATTTCTCGTAAATTGAGTTAAATTCCTAAATACTTGCTAAATTGCTATAGGAAATTATTAAATGAGAAATGTTTCTATAACTTCCATATCTGTACTATGCGCAAAATAACATAGTACCAAACTCATTAACGAGATTGGAAAGTGTTCAGATAAACGTGAGAATTATTTTTGCTATGCATTGTTTAGAAATATTTACTACTAATCAAGGTTTTCCTCAATCTCAAAGGAAATGAGTAGGATTTACAATGCCGTTGACGTACCTATGCATGTGGAGTAAATAGTTTTGCTGTTCTATTAATACTTCCGTCATGGCGATGACACCACTCTTACTTCACAATAAATGTTTAACACAAACAGTAAACTTTCGATAACACAATAATATTAAATAATAATTTTGATTCTCACAACGCTTGGAAACGCCCGCGCCTTGGCCGGCCGTGGTAAGGTTACCATGTTTATGACAATGTACTAAACTAGGAGCTTTGTCTACGACGGGTGATATCAGAGTAACATGAGATTAGGTGCGAATGTGGGCCAGATGTCGCAAACCCCCGCTATCTGAGATACCGTGACAAGCGTTATCAGGTACCAGCCACTACGGTTTTAGTAAACTGATGAAACGGACATGAACAGAACCCAATAGGTCTAGGTCATTGAAACGTGAGCACGATCAAGGGCTATCTGCAAATAATTATTTGTTTGCAAGTTAGCATTCAGTATACGTATCAGTACTATCAGTCCTATCACTGCATGTAGTCGCGTATATCCTCTCTAACCTTTTATAGTATAAGAGATAATTGTACTTTTTGCAACCATCAGCAGCAAGGCTGATTCAGTGATTATGGGGTGTAGAGCATCTCTGTGATGGGGATGGACCGGGTCTGCCTGCATAACTTCAGTCGGTTTAGCAGTTACAGACGTTTAAAGTCAGGAAAAAAATAACAATCAGCTGCAAGGCTGATGATAGAATATTATTGTAATATGCACTGTAGCTATGCGAACAGTACAAAAACTGACGTGAACCGCTAGTCGGTTTAGGAGATACAGCCGTTCAAAGGTCGGACCTTTGAACGGTTGTAGCTCCTAAACGAACCTTGTCAGTTTTTGTACTGTTCACATAGCTACAGTGCATACTACAATAATATCATACGATCAGCCTTGCAGCTGTTCGTTAATTTTTTACTGACCTTTAAACATCAGCATCTCCTGAACCGACTGGAGTTATTCCGGGAGACCTGGTCCATCCCCATCACAGGGATGCTCTACATAAACACTGAATCAGCCTTGCTGCTGATGGTTGCAAAAAGTACACTTATCTCTTAATGATACAACCTACCGCCTTTTTTTTAGCAGAATTTCTACTAATATGGATTTGTACAATTCGTTTAAACTTTTGTCTTGGTTTACCTACGTTTTTATTAACGGGTAAATAATTACTATAATGTTAGGTAAATTATTAACGTTTCTTATAGGTATAATTATGTCGCAGGCTTAAATCTGTTTTGTTATGGCTTTTGATACGTTTTTGATTTAAAGCCCGATTTCATCGTAAGCCTTTGATATAACAATGCTTCTGTATAAGCTCGAGTGCCGGTGAATGTTAGAAACGTCTAAGAGTTTTAAGCAAATCGCATAAATCTTTTAAGGATCCCATACATTTTGAGCTTATACAGATTTGGAACTTCTAATTCGACCATGGAATGTTGCTTGCCTTAGTGTAAATTCTGACTTTTACAGCAACATTTTCATTATTTACAGACACGAGCGATTCATCAATCAATACCGCTGATAAAGCCAATGTTTTTTACGAATCGATTAGTATCTTTATCGACACAACAACAGATAGACCAGACGTCCGTTTAGGTTTGAATTACACTTTTAATACCGGTTTTGATGAAATTGAAATTCTAATATCTATGTAGGTCGTATGGCGTACACTTTGTAACTTAATTGATTCGAAAATTGAGAGCATTTAAATATTTTTTTATGAAATGAAATATACTTTATTTACACCAAATATAAAACACATTACACAGGAAATAAAAATTGGTTGTGGTACAAATGAGGCGGTCTTATCGCTAAAATGCGATTTCTTTATGCTGTCAGATATGACTTTGCGAGTTTATACTTCATCAGACATTATCGTAACGGAATAAAAAATATAACTCAGACCGGTTACTAAAAGTGTAATCGAAATATGCGCGGGCTCAGGTCTAAAGATATCATATCATACATTTCCTTGTTATGTACGACATGGCCAATGAATCATTCATTCATTCATAATCACAGATATTAAAATTGCCAAAATGGCAACTAACAGTTATAAAAAAAATGTTTAGTTTTATTCAAAGCCAAGTAAGTTTGAGGGCTAGATCTACCATAGTTAGGTCAAAGAGATTACCTCCTGCTAACTAAATTACTTCTTTGAACTGCCATGCCGGTAACCGTAAAAGGAAAATAATTTTCTGTATCCAATTACACAGAAAATCTTTTATTATTTGTCTACCCAAGTTAATTTTCTTATCAGAATGCCGCCAGTTCGGTACACTTGTTTACACAGGAGTGTTCACGATGACGCAAAACGGAGACGCTAGTTGTGAAGATAATTTAACTACGATAAAAAACACGCCTAAGATTTTAAATGGGCCATTGAGGTCCCACAGCTTGCTCTGAGAAGAGATTCTGCTGTAATATTATAAGTATGCAAAAGTTTGTACTTTATCTACACTAATATTATAAAGAGGAAAGATTTGATTTTATGTTTGTATTGAATATAGCTCCGAAACTATTGCACCGATCTGAACAATTCTTCCACCATTGGAATGCTACATTATCCGTGATGAACATAGGTTAAAAAACGGACAAGTGTGTGTCGGGATGATTCTAAGGCGGCACGAAGTTCGCCGCGGTCTACTAGTAATTTATATAAAGAAACTTGGCATATAAAGGGTGAAATTGATATCATTACCATCCTTTTAAACTAAGAGTCTATCCATCAAACTAAATAACTTTTACTATGGGAGCAAACCGATCGGAGCACAAAAAAATCTGCTGTTCCATACTAAACTGCAACGCCTACTCGACTCAAATGCATGCAACAGCTGATTTTTTTTGGGCTCCGATCGGTTTGCTCTCATAGTAAAAGTTGTTAAGTTTGACAAGACTATATGAGATTATATGTTAGATATAAATATAAATAAAATCTTGTCTTTGACGGAGAAGAGTTGTTGTGATTATGAAGCGCTTAAGATCGGTAAAAGTAAACTTGTGAATATTATTAAAAACCAGATGTCGATCAATCAGGTTCAAACATCCTGATTTTAATGATCTAATAAAATCGGAGTCATTAAATTTTATGACAAAGAAACTCATTTGTGAATCTATTCGAGCAGTTAATATATTTTTAAACTATCTACCAAGCTTAATAACATTTCTACTGACTTTACGTGATTACGTCATTGATTTAATACATATTATTTTATCGAACACAATACCACTACCGATTTACTTCAATAACAGTTATTCTTTTATCCATTGTAAGTATAAACAGAAGTTCTGTTACAGAACATAGGTCAGACAAGCTCCCTCACTACCTATTTTTAAAAAACTGCTGAAAAACTACTATCTTACGCTTTGACAATATTTGCTTAAGTTTGGTACATACATTTTGATAATTTTAATAAACTATTTTTTATAAGGTACTTATTATATAAAATTCTATCTATCTATAACGTCACGCCTCTTTCCCAGTGGGGTAGGCAGAGACCAGGGCGCGCCACTTACTACGATCCTTACATACTTCTTTTGCCTCATGCACATCCATACATCTCTTCATACATGCCCGTCGGTTTCGAGTACTCCGCACCTCCCCTTTTTGTAGGACGCAACTGATTTGATCAGCATACGTCCTACGAGGGCGCCCTCTGCCGACGCTTTCACTCACATTAGCAACATATATCTCTTTCGTACATCATATATAAAATTATTTTGTTATATTGAGTATGTATGTATTTATGTATTTACCTATTTATACTTTGTGTTAATTAGAATATTATGTATCAACCGCCATAGCATTTATCTCATGTAAGACTTCTTCCATCCACTGGTTGTGTGGAAGAAATCTATCTCTATTAGTGATAAGGCCGCCTTTTGTACCCTTCTTGTTCGTGTATATTGTTGTTGTTTTTTGTTTTTTTTTGGTGAGCAAATAAAGAATATTTATCTCATCTTATCTTATCTTATCTTATATAAGGTCTAACAAAATTAGGTGAAACTATTTTAAGGGTATGATCAGACCATCAAACTGAACAACTTTCTCTACGGGACCAATATCGAAATCGCGAAAAAAAAATCTGCTGTTTCATTTAAACCTACCCGACCGAAATGTATGGGACAGCAGATTTTTTTTTCGCGATTTCGATTTTGGTCCCGTAGAGAAAGTTGTTCAGTTTGATGGTCTGATCATACCCTTAAAATAGTTTCATCTAATTTTGTTAGACCTTATAGAATAATATGAAATCTGTATTTCTTGGACAGTTTTAGTTTTTATTTACAAAACTGTTAGAATACTGTATTGTTAAAGTAGACACTACTAATACTAACACTATTTAAATTAAAAATGGGTGGGGCGTCAAAAATATGGTAAATTATGTTTACAGAAATTATGGATCATGAATATCTTGACTTCATGAGTTCTAACTTCTTCCCGAGAAACGGTAACGAGAGATGAACAGAAAACGACTAGACTGAAATGTCATTGGCTATTTATATCCCTAACATTGTTAGTAGCATACCTGTGCCCTTTTCTGTGTTGCGGTGCGGCGTTGGCACCGCCCGCGCTTTGTTGTCTTTCGCCCTCCGTCATATTGGTGTTGCACTCCAAATCTCACCGCCCGCGCCGTCCCATGCCAGACTCCACGACCAGTTTCCTCCACCTGATAGATGATGAAAAACAAATTAACTAATTTAAGGATGTTCAAAGGGCCGTAAAATTTTCCGCAGTTGACGACCTACCTATGAGATTCCTTTATCTTTATTAATACTATTCATTTTATTTTACCATTTTCTTTTATGAGTTAAGTGAACTAGCTTAAGTTCTTCGACTAGTCTAATAAAAGCATGTTTTCAGGCAAACATTGATGTGATGAACTATTTTATACTTGCTTGAAAGATTCTTTCTAAATTTTGTAGCAAGGATTGTACAGAGTTGGCTGTTGTTTTTTTCAATGTAACAAGCCATTAGCGCATGTCATTCACACACCTACGTTTTACTTACTGTCTGTGTTACGTACTTCAGTAATGTTGGTCTCGTATTACGCACTCAGTGTGGGTTTTCTATTTTTAAAATGACATTTTGTACGTAAGAAACGGGACAATCTAGTTTTTAAATGTTTATAAAATATGCTAGGTACTTATTTTTTGTGAAATTCCAGAAAATATCAGTAGTCAAGACCAAGCTTGGATCATAAGCAAAAAGATAATAGCAAGTCCAGATAAACCTTCCAGAATAAATTCTCTAGATTACAGTGAAAACCGTATCAAAATCAGTTGCGTGGTTTAGAAGTGGAGAAACGGTAATGATCTGAAATTTAAGAATTTCTAAAGATAGTCAAAGCATAGCTATATCTTGAAATACTGCCATAAAAAAGGCAATTTAATAACATTTAACGCCAATGTTTGTAAAGGAAAATTAAAGGCAAAGAAAGCTAGACCTTAACTTGACACGGCAAGGTTACGTTAACTGTTTAGTTTAGCACATGTCAACACTAATAGAAAATTTTATTATTCGAAGGAAAGTGCTATGGGTCGAGTAGACTATCTACTTTAATATACTGCAAAATTAGGTAGGTTCATGAACTCGTCAGAATTAACGCCGTCAGGACTAGCATCCCTGCAGGATAGCAGACTATTATTGGTGACTACACCACCCGCTTCGCTCGAATTGGCCCCCAACGAAGCTCTAATTTTGTTCCTTTACACCACACCCACACGTGCTATTCATTCTGTACTAAAGCAGCCTCGTATTTGTGACAGAATTAGATCACTTACAATTGATATCATAATTTCTGCTTCAAGCACAGATTTATTTCTGTAAATGATTGCGGTCAAAATTACCGATGCTCGGTTTTCCTATAAAATAAACACCATTCGGTTCATCGTGTGTAACGGACTAAATAACACGGCGGTCATTGCTTCGTGCAGTTGCAAAAAATTGCCACGAACAAAACGTGTGTCTGCAACCTGACCTCTAAATTTAACTGGTTCTTAGCATAACACGTTCTTTTTAATTTTAATTATATACATACAGGGTCCTTCTTAATATGCTGACACTTTTTTTAAGGGGATGATTAGACCATCAAACTGAACAACTTTTTCTATGGGACCAACATCGAAATCGCAAAAAAAATCTACTGGACCATACAATCTGGCTCAAGTAGGTTTGCAGTTCTAAATGGGCACTAGATTTTTTTTGCCATAGAGAAATCTGAAGGTCTGATCATCTCCTTAAAAAGAAGGACCCTTTACTTGTACTATATCACTGAAATTGGATATTTTAATCAACATCATCACGTCCGTATCGTGATTCGTGAGTTCGTGACCTAGACCCCAGACCAGGATATTTGCTGAGACTTTTTATAATTTAAATACATTGGTGTTTCATAATAAGTATGACTATAGTGATATTTTATTGTGATATGACTTGTGACGCGTGTGGTGTCCACCGTACATAAATAAAAAAGCTGCGGAATAACATTATTATTATTACTTATTAGGCTAAGAATTAGATATAGATTTCAATAATCTAGAAATAAACATTTTAACGGGTTCTTACCGCGTTTTGGTATATTTGAGTTCCCGATATTTCGGCAGTGTTACAACTGCCATGATCACGGGGTGACTGATTACTGAAATATGAACACAAATATACCAAAACGCGGTAATAACCGCGTAACTCTCAAAAACTGTAGATTTCAATAAGGTTATAAAGTGGGTAAGAATTCCTTGGACGTTCAATTATTTTACTTACGATGCGGTTGCACTTCGAGGACTGTCTAGACATTTTATAGAGATTCATCATACCCCCAATAAAACTGTACATCCGTCACAAATGCTGTTGCCATCAAGTAGTATTTGTAATAATACCTAATAACTTTTAAAGTACCTTTAATACAAAAATCCAGACAAGTTGCGGTTATTTAATTTAACAGATCTACAGTGTGGTTTTTTTTATCATCAATATTTCGGTCAACAGAGTAGGTTGATGAAATCGGCTTATAGCGTGCCTGCTATAGACTAATCAACAAAATATTCATAATAAATAGAGGTGACCGTTTATTGAAGGGCTGTACAAATGTGGGTTGTATTCGGGCTACTACAGGGTGACATTGATATCATTAGCATCCTTTTAAACTAAGAGTCTACCTATCAAACTGAACAACTTTTACTATGGCAGCAAACCGACCGGAGCAAATAAAAAATCAGCTGTTCCATACTAAACTGCAATCTCGACGCGCGATTTTGCGACTCAAATGTATGCAACAGCAGTTTTTTTTTTGTTCCGGTCGGTTTGCTCCCATACTAAAAGTTGTTCAGTTTAACGGGTAGACTCTTAGTTTAAAAGGATGCTAATGATATCAATTTCACCCTGTATATACGAATAATACTAGATTCCACAGAATTTATGAAACTTTCCTACACTTCTGATAGTAATATTAGAATGTGTGAAATTCAAAAAAGCATTCGCAAATTTTTTTAAACTCTCCTATGACGATACTTTTCCGAATGCAGATTTTGGCAAAATTAGTTCAATAATATTGGGGGGCAGTACGTTATTCAACATCGAATTTTAAAGATTCTGAAGAGGTCTTTCTCTTCATGTCGGTTAAGTCACAAATACCGAGATAAATACATTCGCAAGTTAAACATCAATTATAAAACAGTCATGTGTGATTGATTTTTCTGTTTATTCTTCCACAAAAAGGTATTGAAGATTCGAGGCATAAAATGTTATCTGCAGATCGCCATAGTAGTGTTGGTTGAGTTGGTGATCCGCACGCATTACCTCAGACCTTCTACTTTAACACTATGGATGTACCTACAGCCCTGGTAATATAATATTACGAGCTACAGCGGACGAGATTTATGAATATTTTATAATGCGACCACTGAAATAAATTGCTACAAAATATTCTGTAACTCTGTAACATACAGTAGCCAAGATATGAGAGAGTTTGATCAGTTTATAAAACACCAGTTAAGTATTAATTGAAAACCGTAATATGAATGAAAGAGGGTAATGAACATAAAGCGGGGTCCCACGGCTGTTTCTCGAACATAACTGTCCGCTTTATTCCTACCGCAGTCACAATGAGCACAGCAGGTTTGCGATCAAACAATCTGCACGAATAAAGAGAAACTAAACTCATTTTCATAGAGGTAATAATGTGGTTTGCTGCTGTGTAGAATGAGCTATTACTATGTTACGGTAAATGTGTAGGTAGGTACTTGTATTGTGGTAGGACTATGCAGTGGGAGCAGGGCTGCAATCGCGTTAAATATTCGGTGATCAAACCGTGATTGGATTACTTACGAACCATAACTTTTGACACAATTAGTATTGCGCTAATCGCGGTACAGCCGTTAGAGCCTTTTTGACAGATCGCTCAGACGTTAAAGTCTTTCAGTTACATAGAGTTTAGCGTGATGCAGAATTCAGCACAGTTGAATAGTAATTGGATTGCAATGTGATTAGAACTGCAATTGGAAAAGAATAGAACTTCGAAGTTTTAAATTAGCGCGATCGGACTTCTAGTGCTGTTCTGAAAATAAAAGAATAGGTAGGTACCATCAACAGGACAAATGGAAAAATAATGACTAATAATATCTGAACGATAAACAAAATTAATAATGTCATGATGATGCATCTGGAATCCAGATGCTGGATACTCGCATAGAACAAAACGGAAAAGAATCTGCCTTCTTAGGAAGTGGTTAACTAGTAGTATGGTTCGACAGAGTTGGAGTACAGAGCATAGGGTTATAAAATTGTTGAAGCTATTATTCAAGCTCCAGAATCCACAAGGAACCCTTAGTTTCGTCATGTCCGTCCGTCTGTCCGTCCTTCGCAGAGACGCTTAATACTAGAAAGCTGTGATTTGGCATATGTATACATATTCATCACGCCGACTAAGTGGTAAAATAAAATCTTGAATTATTTTTTTTAGGGTACCTCCCCTACTCGTCAAGTGGGGATGACATTTTTTTTCTCGTCTATCCCATGTTGTGGGGTATCGTTAGATAAGTTTTTAAAAATATTGTGGGTTTGAGGAAACCATTTTTCGATTAAGGGATCCGTTAGCGAAATATTAGGCATTAAAGTGAAATTTTTTGTTAGAGTCAAGCCTGCCAGCTAAACGGTTGTTTCTGGACATGTGAAAAAATTCACGGCAGGGTAGACTCTTAGTTTAAAAGGATGCTAATGATATCAATTTCACCCTGTATAACGAGAAATCACTGTTAAAGGGAAAACTATCACCGCTAAGTAGGCTTTACAAGTTTACGAGAAATAGTCGACCACCTTAAAAAAAGACTAAGACTTTATTAGCCGTTAAACCGTAGTATAAAACAAAAAGCCTTCTTCTGAGTCCGTATATTGCGATGGGCAACCACGGAACCCTACCCTGCCTAGCTAGCATGCCACCCCCGAGAAAACGACAAAAATCGAGATGTGCCTCCATCTTTATTATTTTACGTAGGCCAGAAAGAGCGCGCATGACGTTTTTCTCGTTTAAATGCTTTGTCGTGGGTGGCATGCTAGCTAGGCAGCACGTGGCCCGACAAGCACTTGGCCGGTTTTTTAGTTCTAAATTTATATTAGCCATGTCGTGTCGCAGAAATTAGCCGACAATATCTTTATATCTATGCCTGGAGCGCAGGCCTTTACCCTAACGGCACTAATGGAATATTTCGTAAGGTTCGTAGCTCTTCCTATCAACACTGTCGAGTTCTGTGATATTAATACAAGAATTTGCACACAAACAAGTAGGTTTATTATTTGATAAATATCAATGAGATTGTTGATACAACATCAAAGAGTTTCGTCAAATAAAAAACACTGCTGATGTGATGAGCCTTGGATACAGTTAAAATCGACAAAACATCCGCTTTTATGACGTGATCTCAAACCTGCAATGTTATGTAATAACTTTACTGAGTTTTTGAGTGGAACGGATGCCAAAATTTCACTCCCGCACACATGCCACCACCGACCGGTACCTACTGCCACCCATCGAGGGAGAGTGGCGAAGTTCACTGCGGTGCCGTGACCAAGATACCGTATTTACTAATACCGCATTGAAGCTGTTTTGCTCCATGAAATAACGGTCGGTACGTAAACAACGATTAACTGTAGTGTTTTTATAGAAAAAAACGACCTTGATTAGTGTACTGAGCCAAATATCAGCTTGACAAATTCAGCAGGACAATATTCGAAAATAAAAAGGAGTGATAATTACAGGTTTCATTAGCATTTTAAAGAATATTATTACTGTGAAATACAGGGTTCAACTTACCAACATCGAAATTTCAAAAAAAAAAATCTGCTGTCCCATCACATGTCCCATACATTTGGTACGATCGCGATTTGTATGAAACAGCTGATTTATTTTTCGCGATTTCGGTGTTAATCCCATTTAGATCGATGATCAGTTTGATGGTCTGATCATCCTCATAAATAACCGCCCGCATTTTAAGAAGGACCCTATATACAGGTTGAAATTGATATCATTAGCATCCTTTTAAACTAAGAGTCTACCCATCAAACTGAACAACTTTTACTATGGGAGCAAACAGATCGGAGTAAAAAAAACTGGTGTTGCATACATTTGAGTCGAGTAGGCACTGCTTTAGTTTAGTATGGAACAGCTCCTTTTTTTTTGCTTCAATCGGTTTGCTGCCATAGTAAAAGTTGTTCAGTTTGATGAGTAGACTCTTAGTTAAAAAGGACGCTAATGACATCAATTTCAATGGCGAAACTGAACTAGGGCACTTGTTAATGATAACAGATTGCATTACTTATCAATATTTATAACTTGTATTGATGATTAACAAAATTATTATTATCGTACGTAAGGCTGCAGTGCGCGGGACGCGGGCGGACGTTGACCTGTAATCATATGATCGGACGGTGGGTCATTATCACGCAATTGTACTCAGTAACAGATACCAAATGCGTTTGTTAAGTTTCACCAGCTAATTAGATTTAACCTTATATTGCTGCTGCGTTGGTAAATGTATTTTATCTCGACGACCCGGTTGGTGTAATGGTTACCACGCCGGACTGCCAAACTTGGGTCCTGGGTTCGAATCCAGGTTCGGTCATGGTTGTTATATGTTCGTACCGTTGTTGTATGGTTCCCATATTAAAAAGCCGAGTGTGCTTAGAAATCTGAAATTTTATTTGTGAAACCAGGTACCTACATTATAAGGCGTAACAAAAAAAGTGTCTCTCCAGCTTCTGTCCGCAGCAGACATACAAATATCATTACATTATAAATTAAATTGCTCTAAAGAAATATATTAAAATAATCTTGGCTCTACAACATACAATTTTAATGAAAATAAATGCCGGTAACAAAAATTAATTTGCTTATACAATAATTAACTTGGGAACATTACATGTATGTGCCTGTGAGCGTTATTTATTTATATCATAACACTTTACGAAACAGCAGTCGAAAAAACTAAGTTAATTATTTTTGCTTTGATTTGAACATTTGCTTAGATACGCAAAGAGATAAGCTTAATACCGCTACTACTACTACATTACAACATGTTGGTAGGAAGCAGGATATTATGCATTATGCAAAAAACCGTTAAGTATGTTCTTAATAAAATTAAAAATACTCAATCACGAATTAAGTATTTGCAGTTCCTATACTAAGTTAGGTAACAGTTATTATTTAAACTAGAATGCAAAACGCAACACACAAAGGTACTAACTTTTAAAAGAAATTAAGCTGGTTTGAATGCAGTTAGGATGTGATATGAAATAGCGAAGGTAGAGTTTGCCGAAATATCTACCTACTCTTAATCACATATTAGAATATAAGGTCTAATTAGCTGAAACTATTTTATGATTATGATCAGACCATCAAACTGAACAACTTTCTCCACGGGACCAACATCGAAATCTCGAAAAAAAAATCCGCTGCCCCATAAATTTGAGTCAAGTTGTGTTTGCAGTTTTGTATGGTTCATCACATTTTTTTTCGCGATTTCGATATTGGTCCTGTAGAGAAAGATGTTCAGTTTGAAAGTCTGAGCATACCCTTAAAATAATTTCAGCTAATTTTGTTAGACTTTATATGTATAATTAAGTCGTATTGTTGCATCATACATAAAAATGGTTTAGGTATAATAAAACTGCCAAGATTAACAAACAATGCAATGATAAGAATCATTCAAAAAGATGCAGTGTTTCGAGTGACCAAATGCAAATACGGTGGATTTATATATAAGAGCGGTCATGAATTCATTCACGATGTGAGGTAGCATGTGCGCTGTGCGGTCACGAACATCTTCATGGTCAATCGGCAACTGGCACA
The DNA here is from genome assembly GCA_927399405.1 of Agonopterix arenella. Classification (NCBI taxonomy): domain Eukaryota; kingdom Metazoa; phylum Arthropoda; class Insecta; order Lepidoptera; family Depressariidae; genus Agonopterix; species Agonopterix arenella. The sequence goes on along the minus strand of OV656691.1, from coordinate 13,385,330 downwards.
TGATCGTAGTCTATGTTATTGATATTCAGTTGTGCCTTTTATTGCAACAATCGTTACTTCGACGTCTCTACGACGTCACTACAATAGAAAATTTACCAGAATCCTGCTTAATCGAAATGAAGTCATATCAAAGTTGTGTAATGTGATGACTAGAATTTATTTGCATATTGAATTGTAGTGTAGGAAAGGAAATATGGTGCGGTAGGCCGGGTATTTTCCGGATACGAAGTGTACATTTTGATCTGCATCACGTAATATCGGAATTTTCATTCATCAGAGGAACGACTGAGAAATGAAAACGGATACTTTGGATACAACTAGCAATTTGTTATGTCGTTATTCTAGCTATTGTTATACATACAGGGTGTCCCGTAAACCGACTTAAACCCGGCGGATGCTGATAGGTTAGGTCATGAATAAGCAGAATATCAAAATTTGACTTTAGTAAGTGTCTTAGTTTTCGAGATATTGACAGTTTTAACACAGATACTGCATTGAACATTTGTAGCCGTGGCATTCACTCAAAATAGTGACTAAGGTAAAGAGTTTCACGAATTTCATAAAACTGTCCTTATTTCGGAAACTAAGAACCTTTTCCTAAAGTAAAATGTTGATAGATTTATTGATAGACTGTTTTTTATTTTATTTAAGTGTATTCTGGTTAGGCATGAACTAACCTATCAGCATCCACCGGGTTGACGTCGGTTTACGGGACAACCTGTATTTTTTGGTTTTGGTTTGGTTTTTTTAGGGATTGCTCGGACCAATGGTTGGAACTGGTCTGATCATCTAATTAGAAAACAGTCAGCGTATTAAGTAGGACCCTATATGTGCCTGTACCTACCTAGTTTCCAGGTTTCCCGTCAAAATGATAGACGTAGTTCTATGGTTGTGGGGAAGACACCAGTAGCACAGTAATAATAAAGAGTGTGTAGTACTACATACAGTACCATGTACAGAATAAGACAACATCGTTTGGGGAAAACCCCAACTGGGAAGAATAATGAATAATGAACTTGTGTAAAAAATATTCGAATGATTAAAAAAAAGTTTGGGTGAAAACTAGGGGAAAACGAGAATGGAATTTTACTAAGGACCGATTCAACCAAACGCGAGTAAATTTTATTCTTAGGTTAAGTCGCCGGTTACTCTCGAGTAAACAGATTTTGCGTTTTACAAAACCTAATCTATGAATAAGTTGAGAGTAAATTTTACACGGCCAATTTTGACGAAGTATCCTTATAACGAGACTAATGAAATGTCAATGGCACATAATTAAAAAAATTAAATAAAAAGAAACCTAACAAATTAAAACTGTATAACCTCACATTGCAATAAGTACGGATACAATGACTTCTTTCTTTAGGTGGATTATACATTCGTTCTTTTAGTATGGGTTTTGATTTAAGTGAAGTTATTTCGGAGTAAACACTAGGAGTTAAATTGTTCCTTGTATAGTTACTCTTCTATAAATCAAAGTTTGGTCGAATCCGGCCTAAGTTAGAAATATATAAGGTCTAAAAAAAATAACTGAAACTATTTTAAGGGGATAATCAGACCATCAAACTGAACAACTTTCTGTATGGGACCAATATCAAAATCGCGAAAAAAAAATCTGCTGTCCCATACAAAACTGCAAACATAAGTCGACTCAAATGTATGGGACAGCTAATTTTCTTTCGCGATTTCGATATTGGCGCCATAGAGAAAGTTGTTCAGTTTGATGGTCGGATCATCCCCTTAAAATAGTTTCAGCTAATTTGGTTAGACGTTATATATTATTTCTTACGAATGTAATACGATACAATGAATTATGAAAATTTCAAAATCCAAGTATGTTTAGTGACAATCGGGAAAACTAGTAATGTATTTCACTTCCGTGGTGTATTGGATGAGTAAGGAAATCTATACATATATTATAAAGAGGTAAAATAAGTTTGTTTGTATGTAGGGGGTAACCCCTGGAAACTACTGAACGGATTGTAAAAATTCTTTCACTAATAGAAAGCTACACTATTCCTGACTAACCATAGGTTATATTTAATTTTGATACGCTAACAAAGTTGCGGGCAAAAGCTAGTGAGCAATAAACGTGATTGGTATTAATGGCCAGTTGGACATACATACACACGTAGCTTAAGAATAGAATATCAGGGGGGTGTATGGGAAACTGGGTGTGAGTCCAAGGTTAAAGTCGATGTTGTCATCGATGTTCGCGATCAATACGAAGGCTCTTCGAAATTTATCGTTTATTGTTTAATCCACTTAACTAAGCCATATTGTAGAATGGAGTACTATTCAGATAATCACATTTACTTCAAAACTTTATTGCTATACTTATATCCATATAAGGACGAAAAGATTTTCCGATGCCTATTTAGCTTTCTGACAATTCTGTTCAGTTAATATATAATTTATTAATCAGTAAGATATATTATCCGACATATCATGGACGTTACTAAAAGCTGTTCTAAGAATAAGTGAGAGTAAGTGCATCCAAACCTCAGTTTCTGTCATTTAAAATTTGGAATCAAGTATAGATATTGGAAAAAACACAAAGGTGTATAAGAACATATGCGAATATGTGGTTTGGCTTTTTGGTGTTCACACGGCGACACATAAAGCTACACAAAACCAAAATAAGCTGACCGCGCATAGGTCGAGTAATGTTAACGTCGCGCGGCCAGCTTATATGTTGGTTTTCTATAGCTTGATGTGTCGCCGTGTGTACATTTTTTGGTTACCATTAGGTATTACCATTTTCATGTTGTTATGTTAATATAATTGTATTGGATAATTTATAATATTGTTAATGTAATTGTATTAATTTTTAACTATGTTCCTACCTCTAACTTATATGGGCGAAAGTCTGAAATCTAAACTATGAAATGAATGAATGAAATATACTTTATTTACACCAAACATAAAATACATTGTACAGGAAACAAAAACTGTTTCTGGTACAAATAAGGCGGTCTTATCGCTAAAAAGCGATTTATTCCAGATAACCTTACTATTATAAAACTGTAACAGAAGTGTATTCTGTACATTGAAGATATTAACAAAAAAACGATATGGTTTATAGAAGTGTGTTTGTGCATTGAATTTGAAGATATTAACAAAAAAAAAGTTACGGTATGGTTTTTAGGTGTCCCTGATTCCATATCACCAATTTTTGGATTTTTTGTCTGTCTGTTTGTTTGTTTGAACGAGCATCACGCAAAAACTACTGAACCGATTTTGAAGAAACTTTTTTGTTTGATAGCTTATGATCTGACTTAAAATCTGGTATATAATTTGTGCGGACGAAGTCGCGGGTTAACTCTAGTAAATAATATTTTTTTAAGGGTTAGTAGACGAACTTATTATTATTTTACGTTCTAAGGATATCTGCATCATTGTCATTACCTCAATTAATCTGTCAATTACCTTACACATAATCTCACAGTCGCTCCGAGAGCGTCGCGCGTCGGTGACGGGTTGTGGAGAGGTATGGAAACTCAATCTTGAGGTCCGGGTTCGAATCCGCACAGATGACATGTTATGTACCAATGGGGTTTTTAACTTAAGTACGTAATACCGACTGCTCTCAATCGGTGATGGAAAACATATCGTAAGGAAACCTGCATACGCTGAAGAAAAAATTCCGATGCACATGTGAAATCTACCAATCCGCATTGGGCACGTGTGGTGGACTTACGCCTGAAGTTATAGCCCAGTCATTTTACCGAGTTTTGATAGGAGAGTTTGGAAGTAATTATTAATTGGAGTTTTAAACTATAACCGGCTCTACTTAGTGACAAAAAGACTATCTAAAAACAAATTAAAAAAACGCAACATAGAAATCACAATTGTGAGTCCCAAAAGGCTTTTAAATCAATAATATTAATACCAATGCACTCATTTGAACTAGATTTAACGATATAAATCAATCTCATTTTTTATCACCTCATTTCTTAAATTTCTATGCTTATTTTATTTTTGAGCAATAAAATACGCATAGAAATTTAAAAAATTAGGTTTTTATTAAAAAATACGAATGTATATTTCAAAACCTTCTAAGTATAAAAAAATATTTACACCATGTTTAAAGTATGTATGTAATGCCTTAAATATTTGCAAAAAAAAATTACCATTTGGTTTTTTATATTGAGATAATAGCTAAATTTTAAATTTGGAACGGGATTTTTTTGTAATTTTGGTACATTTCTAAACTCGAATTGGCACTTAAATACTATACCGCAAAAAAATCTATTATTAATTAGTCCCGGCTCAAACCGTAACCATACAGGCATATCTCACAGTAAGTGTAAGATAAAACGCGGATTTCTCCACCAAGCGGTCTAATCCAAACATGCTTAAGTTTTACAAAATAAAATCGCGAACGGTTGCAAGTTGCTCCCATAACATAGGTATAAGCTACTCCCATAATATATTAGCTTCATGAAGAAAGCAAGTTGTGCTATAGAGAAAGTTGTTCAGTTTGACGGTCTGATCATTCCCTTAAAAAAGTGTCAGCACATTAAGAAGGACCCTATACATGTAGGCATGGGCAGTATTCGTTGGAGACACGCTATTATCATTATTTTTAATATGGATTCATGATTTTAAAAGAACATAAAAACTTATTAACAGTCCCCACGTAAAACCGGTGCGCTGTCCCGTGCGGTTATTTTAATGATAACGGACACAACCCAAATATTTCACGGTTTCGGCCACAGAACAGAAAGAAAAGAAAATATATAAAAATATAGTGTCACGCATTTGCAAATTTTCTACAGTAATATAAGCGTGGCAGGTCCACATTAGTGCGTGCCGGCGGCACTCCGCTCCGGCCCGGCCTCCGCTGCGTCACAGAGGGAAAGGATTCGAGGCCGCAGTGGCTAGTGTGGGCAGACACTGCCCGCTTAGAACCGATTTCAAATGTCGAACAATTTGTTAAAAACATGATACATTCAAAATTAAATGTCACACAAAGTTTTAAATTGGCGAAATCAGGTTTATCATTATTTCCAACGTGACCATCATTGATGTTTACCTACGAATCGCGAAACAAGAAGAAAGACGAGCGAGATTAAATATATTCTACGATGTTGACATGGTTGGTGTCTTATTTGTAAATGTCACGAATAGATTAGGTGTGGTTAGGGTTTCTCAACCACATTTACAATTAAATAAAATATTGTAGGAATCGATAAATTGAAACGTAACGAGCTGTTCTTTTATTTAGTGCTGCAATTATCGTGAACTGGGTGAAGGTTCGAAATTTGAAAAGAGCAAACTGACACATGAAATATTAATTATAATTAGCATTCAGTTACCAAAATATCACGCTATTATTCTAAATCTTTGAGAAGATTTGATGAGCAAAATGGAAAAGAAACAGCTGGTAATAATCAAGGACAAAGAATCGCCAAAGACGAAGTTCAGACTGAGATCGACATCGTTGCCAAACCAAACTCAAGAACACGATTGTTACAAGCTTTCTAACAGTTAGAGGGCATTCGATACAAAGAAGTCAGAGTGCATTGATCACTGCATTGCTTGCCAGCCGAGAGGTGGATCGGTGCAGTGCATCGACGACGAGACTGAACCGGTTTAGAGCAACATGACTCATTTATTAGTCGACCAACAGTCGGCTGCATGCATTATTATGAATTTCGAGATGCGAGCAGGTATTAAGCCGTCAATTTTGCAAAAATGTTATGTTCGATATGAACGTTCTGCAGCTCGATGTGTAAACCGATATTATTCTTCAGAAAGTTTTTAAATTTTAATGTAAGCAAATCAACGATTAAATGTATACTGTCAAGGTCAAAAAAACAACACACCTTCCAAATCAAGTCCGGTTTCGCCTAAATCGTGTTTAATATAAAGGTCACAAGTAAAAAAAAAGGTAAAGCTAAGAATACTTGAGATGAGACGAATTTTTGTTGGCTAAAGGAAGATAAGGTAAGGCAATAGCGACGTGCTTTGATTACAAAACCTTCTAAGGGGCTCGGTTCGTTCCATCAAATCCCCGCGTGATCCTATTGTTTGTATACCACTACAGAGTCTAATGCATGGCAAATGTTTGCTTGATGTGGCAAGGAGCTTGCTAGAATTGGAATATGGAGTAGGTAAATGTAGAGTTCTGTTTCTGGGTCCTTCTCGTTGTGTTTGTGACAAACTGCGTTTGACGAGGTGCGAATGTGACCCGTTGAGAAAATCTCTAGCATGGTGGCAAACTGGCGTAAGTGACGAACTGCGTTTGTGAGGTCTAACGTGTAATCCCTAAATAAGTATATGGACGGTTTTTTAAGGGGATTATCAGACCATCAAACGAACAACTTTCTCCATGGTACCTACCAACAATAATTCAAATTGCGAAAAAAGAAAAATCTGCTGTTCCATACAAAACTGCAAACCTATCGACCCAATGTATGGGACAGCTGATTTTTTTTCGCTATTCCCAAGTTGGTCCCATACAGAAAGTTGTTCAGTTTGGTGGTCTGATCATTCCCTTAAACGGCTGCTGACGGTTGTCAGCATATTATTAAGGAGGACCCTGTTTAGACACTTAAAATCATTTTGTGTTTGAAACAGGGTTCGAAATTATAAATATAATTATTTTCTTTGATAATTATTAATTATCCAAGTTGATTCTTAGTTTTGAGTAAAATTTCTAGCTAAAAGTTCTAAATTCTAAAATTGCTGTTTTTGTTTTAATGCACTCGTATCCAGACCAACCAGCTCACAGTCTTCGGCATTTTCGTTTCGTGTCACAAAGAATAACAAATAATTGAGAAAAACAACAGAAAATTGTGAAAAATTATTACACGAATCATGAATCTATCCGATTGTTGATCACATGTCGCGACATTGCTAGCGGAAGCTTTTTGTTTTCTAAATAATTTTATAATTATCACTTCGAACCCTGGTTTCAAATACATACATGTTTCTGTTAGAACATAAAGTAACTTTAACGAGTTTGTCATACAAAACGAGCCCACAATAAAAACTAAATAAGAATCTATTTTAATTTCTGTGTTCAATAATCGAAGACGGAGTGGGTCATCCATGTACGACGATAGTAACTGATATCTGCTACCCAGCCAAGCTGTCTATCATATCTTTGAATGAGGTCGCCCGCTTCCCTGCGAGCTGCGGTCGGCATTATATCAACAAAAAAAATAAGTTTTCGTTCAATGGTGTTCAACATTATTATTGAAACAACTGTTATTTACCTTCAACACGTTTGGCTTAGATACCGCTTCGTTGGCATTCCAGAATCTGTAACAAAAATTTGGGAATTAAAAACCGGTTCATTGATTATTCCAATCTTAAGGTGGTTGCAGAGGGGTCAATTTTATACAAAACTTTGACGCACAATACGCGTAGACGAAATAAATAAAAGTAATATTATATATATTGGAAAAATAGTTTAGAAAATCTAGATGCCGCGTTACAACTAATATTTGTAATTTGTAATTTTTAATATAATTACGAAGATATAAAAGCTTCGCAATTTTTTATACAAAAAGCTTTATATCATCGTAATTATATTATAAATTGCAAATGTTATTAATGTCGCGGCAAATAGATTTTCTAAACTATTTATCCACTTAAAATATTACTTTTATTAATTCCGTCTACGCGTATTGTGCGTCAAACTTTTGTATGGACTGAAACCACCTTAATATATCTTCTCTTATTTATGTCATGATTTGAAGTTTTATTTGAAACGTCTTGTGTTTTGAGGATTACATTCCCTAAAACATTTTAATTTACAGAAGCAAGGTATGTACTTTGTATATTCAAATGAGACCGTTAGAATAGAAATATCTGGGCTATTGATCGATAAAATCGTCCGTTTACTCTACACTTTGAACTACGCACGATCAATTCTACGTCTGTAACTGGCTCATAAATTATGTAAAAGGATCGAAAGAGTCCAAGATTTTCAGACGGTCTTTTTCATATTACTGTTTTCATATGACGGCCCGGTAGCACAGTCTGTAGTGAACCTGCCTGCTGTGCCGAGGGTCGCGGGTTCTAATCCCGCAAGAGACAAATATTTATATGATGAATATGAATATTTGTACCTGAGTCATGGATGTTTGTATCTATATATGTATTCTATATCGTTGTGTAGTCATCATAATACAAGTCCAGGTACTTTAAATGTGACTAGATAATTTGTGTGACAATGTCCAAGATATTTATTTATATCTTAAGGTGGTTGCAGAGGGGTAAATTTTATACAAATCTTTGAGGCACAATACGCGTAGACGGGATTAATATAAGTAACTTTGTGTGCAACTAGATTTTCTAAACTATTTTTAAAGGACTTCATCAAAGGAGGAGGTTTTTTTTATGTGTTATCGCGGATAACTTCGTCGTGTATGAACTGATTTTGATGATTCTTTTTTAGAAAGAAGATATTCCAAGGGTGGTACCATGATAAGGAACCAGGATCTGATGATGGCATCCCAGAGAAATCGAGGGGAAACTTTGAGAATCGTAGTGCCCGCTAGTGTGTTTGTTAATTTAAAGCACTACTATTAAATTGAACTAACGAATTGACCAATGAAAATTGTAAAATTTTAACAAAAAATTAAAACCGCCTTGTATGGACTGAAATCACCTTAAGGTTCGTTTTCTAAAAAAACCTACCTAACCTAACCTAACCTAACCTAACAGAAAATTCTTATTACACTGTCTTAGTTTGATGAAATACGGCTATGTTGAAATTAACGGATTCTTTGCTAATCAAATAAACGTTTTAGATGTTTAAACAGCAAGGTAGGTAAGACGAAACATTTGATTTGGCCAAATAAAACACAACACAATATAGCCCAGCCATTTTACGGTTTGAGCCGGGACTAATTAGCAATTGATATTTTTTTTCGGTATACCTAATATTGAAGAGCCAATTTGAGCACAGAAATGTACCAAAATAAAAAAAAAATCACGTCAGCAACAGTTCCAATTTTAAAAGTTAGGTATTATTTCGTTCTAAAAAACGTGATGGTAAATTTTTTTTTCACATATTTAAGGCTTTACCATTATACTATACAGATATTAAACATGGTGTAAATATTTTTGTTTACTCAGAAGGTTTTGAAAAATACATTCGTATTTTCTAATAAATACCTCATTTTTTTAAATTTCAATGCCTATTTTATTGCTCAAAAATAATTTATATTGTTAAATCTAAGTCAAATGAGCGCATTAGTATTAATATTATTAATTTAAAAGCCTTCTGGGACACACAATTTTGATTTCGATGTTGCGTAGCGAATTTTTTTTAATATGTTTTAATATAGTCTTTTTATCCCTAAATGGTGCAGGTTACAGTTTAAAAGTCCAATTAATAATTACTCCCTACCCCACCTAACACAACTCCGTAAAATGACTGGGCTAATATTATAGCATCCATGTAAATGCTATATAAGCGTCACATCTACAAACAACACCCGTTGTGTGCCCCAACAGTTATCACAATGCATACAATCACAGTCGAAAGATTAGTAAATATTTGACTGCCAGTACAAAATTTGCTAAAACTGATAAACTGGTATAAACTGTAGTTTTAAAAAATAAGTTCTCTGCTTCCGTTCATGAAAGTCAGGATGTACTGCAGGATATGATGATTATCATATCGGCATAAATACACGTCGCACTGCAGACTTGCAGACTAACATTCCTTATCTGCACTAAAATGTGGAAGAGAGCGAGCCGTACTTTTTTTTTTTTTTTTTTTCGAATTGACCAATACAGCATTGCTCAGGGAGCATCGACTGCTTATTACTGCGGACTATGGGGGGACCACACCAGTGACGGCGAAGCGCCCTGGTAGGTCTACCGAACCAATGCATGAGCTTAAGCAACCTGCCCAAGGGGCACCCCTAAGGGGTACGGACCTCGGCAATGGGCGTTGCTGGGACTACGCGGGCTACGATTGGGTAGTGGGGATCGGTGAGAAGCGAGCCGTACTTTACCACAAGTAATTAATATGAACAAGAAACTATGTAACTATTAGTTAAACATCTAAGTACCTAATCACATTATAAGAGTATGCTTCTATAACTAAAACTGTTGATGATTGCATCAATTTTTATGTTGCTTATTCATTCCACTGGCGTACCTATCTTAATTGTTTCTTACAGTGGGACGTAATTTTTTGTGCAATTCTCGATCAAACCCAACTTTACCTTACCAGGTTCAACAGATATTTTGTACCGTTCTGTTTTATAATGCAATAGAAAGTTTTCAAATCACAGTTTGGCGAAATTTACGGTTTTCAATATCGGCCTTGTCGCCCTCGTTCTGACACAATTGGGCATTTATGTTGCTCGTGGCCCACATATTGTGACTATAACTGTAATTCGAGGATAACGTGATAGACTTTCACTTTTAAGACCTGGTATAAATCCTTATAGATGTAGTGAACGTTTCCAAATTTTGCAACGTGCAACATATAAAATGCGAAATAAAAATGTTATATTCTATAGAACATGTACACCGTGTCGCCGTGCGTACGCCAATGCACCATCAGACACCATGCATTTACATGCATGGTGTCTGATGGTCACACTTACGTGTGTGCACCTACGCAATCTAAACTAAATGTATAGAACTGCAGGAAAATCATTTAGCGATTAATATATGTTTACGAGATACTAAGGGCTAAAGATTCTGTTGCATTCATAATAACAAAAAAGTGCGAGGAACAGAATGTGCGAGGTAGCGCGGCGGTGAGCGAGGAACAAATCGACCAATAAGTGTGCTTCATGACGTGATCGAGCGAGCGCGCTATTGGTGGATTGTTTCCTCGCTCACCGCCTCGCTACCTCGCACATCTCTGGTGGAAAAGCAGCCTAACACTGAATTTCGAAGTTTGGTTACTAAATATAAAGCAAAAGCACCCACTTTGCTTTGTATTAGATAGGTTGGATTTTCCATATACGCTTTTCATTGGTGTCAATGGGGAAAATCCCACTCTACAGATACGGCCGGCCCTTTGCTTTGATACTTTATTGTTTACGGGATGTATTGTATGCAGATGATGACATACTACAGGGTGAAATTGATAGCATTAGCATCCTTTTAAACTAAGAGTCTACCCATCAAACTGAACCACTTTATTATGGGAGCAAACCGATAGGAGCAAAAAAAAAATCTGCTTTTGCATACATTTGAGTTGAGTAGGCATTACAGTTAAGGTGGTTTCAGTCCATACAAAAGTTTGACGCACAATACGCGTAGACGGAATTAATAAAAGTAATATTTTATATATGGAAAAATAGTTTAGAAAATCTAGTTGCCGCGTAACAAATAACATTTGCAATTTATAATAGAATTACGAAGATATAAAGCTTTTGAAATTTTGTATGAAAAAGTTCAAAGCTTTATATCTTCGTAATTATTTTATAAATTGCAAATGTTATTTGTTACGCGGCACCTAGATTTTCAAAACTATTTTTCCATATATACAAAGTTACTTATATTAATTCCGTCTACGCGTATTGTGCGTCAGTTTTGTATAAAATTGACCCCTATGCAACCGCCTTAAGTATGGAACAGCTCATTTTTTTTTGCTCCGATCGGTTTTACCCCAAGTAAAAGTTGTTTAGTTTGATGGGTAGACTCTTAGTTTAAAATGATGCTAATGATATCAATTTCAACCTGTATAGTCAGTCACGAGGCCGGATTTTACGGAAATAGCTTGTCCCATCTTTGTAGCACAGTATAAGAATGAGGAATAGTTTTAGTTTTTATTTACTGCGAGCTGTGCCCGGCATGTCTTGCAAATCCTGCAATGCAATGGTTTTCTTTTTAGATTTTTTTCCAGAAACCTTAGCTGGGATGATGCTTACAGAAACCCACCAAGTTTCATCGCAATCAGACGAACGTTTTAGAAAAATAAATAGACATAGATTTTATTTTTTTTTATATTATCTACTATTTTATAACTATGCACTTATGATCATCATCATCATTGCCCTTTCCATCTACAAAAGATGATTCAAGCAGCGTATTATAAAAATATTAACATATCCTGATGGCTTATGCCCCCTAGTTTAAATTGCGTCGTGACCCAGCTACGAGATATATTGCAGACCCGTTTTTTCTATCGATTGTACCCATGTCGTAGGTAAACTATGATTGTACAAAATAATCATAGTGGGGTTTTCTACCGCGAGTCGAGTCGTGAGACCCGCAGTACAAAACAAACAGTGTAATAATGTCGCGGAGGTGAGCGACCGGCACGCGGGTCAACGTCGCGCATGCGCCGCGCCGTCCTTCTCCGTACTGACTGATACACTGACTCTGATTCATCTCTCCGTTGCGCAATCTGCTAAATTGTGATGACACGTGACACTTGATAAATCCAGGGTTCGAAAGGATAATTATCATGATAAATTTACGTTGATAATTACCTATATAATTATCTTGATAAATATACGTTGATAATCATATTAATTAGGTAATTGGAAAACAAAAAGCCTGCGCTAGATTATCATGATAATTACGCATGCATGCATAAATTCAAGACCGTAATCCCTTTCGATGTTGTCAGAAATATTGCTACAACTAGCAACTTTCTGTTTAAGAATGTAGTTGTAGCAATGCTCACATTTATTACTTTCAGTTTCAGGATGGAACGCGTCAAAGTGGTGAGAGGTGGCTAGCCTTTCGCCCACATAAACATCCCATAAAAAACCTTTACACCCCTCCGGGCGTAAAGCGTCAACTTTCGTCCCGCTGCGCTAAATTAAATTGCCACTTTCCGCCTCCGTCGGGGAGTAAAATAGTGTACTAACCTCGGGCAGTAAATAAAAAAGTCTCAGATCACATGTTTATTGACCTCGTTCAACAAATACATGAGATCTGAGACCTTTCTTACTTTACTGCCCTCGGTGTGTAATCTACTATTATATACCTCAGTCGCCTCATACGACACCCACGGGGAGAATTGGGGTGATCCATTTTAAGCCGGAACCACACGGACTGCATGATAAATTGTATCCGATTAAGATTTGCGTAAAAGAAGATAAAAACACGAAATTAATTTTCTCACTTTTTTCTGTAACTCTCAATTAATTCATTTTTATACAAAACGCAATAAATGCCGAAGTCTATGTGCTGTTTGGGCTGGAATAGTCTGGATACCGAGTGCATTAAAGCAGGGTTCGAAAGGATAATTACCATGAGAATTATCTTGGTAAATATACCTTGATAATTATCTTGATAATTACAAAATTAATTTGAAAAACAAAAAGCATGCACTAGCAATGTCACGCCATATTATCAGATCAAGATTCGCGAAAAAAGAATCTCAGAAACACGAAAAAAAAATTCTCATAGTTTTCTGTTGTTTTTCTCAATTTTTTCCGAACACTAGATGCTGTTTGGTCTGGCTCTGGATACGCGTGCATTAAATTAAAGCGAAAACAACAATATATATATAAGAACTTTTAGTGACAACAATATTAGAACAAAATTCACTCAAAACTAAGAATCAGCTTGGATAATTATCAAAGACAATAATTATCTTGATAATTTCGAACCCTACATTAAAGCAAAAACAGCAATTTTAGAATTTCACTCAGAACTAACTAATAATGCCTATCAGGAGTGCGATTTTTGAATCTCATTCGCTGAGCTCAGCAGTTGAAAATGTCAAAATTATTATGGAGATATGCATCTTTCTACTGCTGATTTGACTTTCAAAAATCATTCTCCAGGAATGCGATTTTTGAAAGTCAAATCAGCAGTAGAAAGATGCATATCTCCATAGTAATATTGACATTTTCAACTGCAGAGTATGAGTTTCAAATATCACACTCCTGCTTGGAAAATTCGAATTCTTTAATATACTTGATAATTTAGAATTTTCGAACCCTGATAAATAGTTATGTATCTGTAGTTTGCGACAATCCCAAGGTTAAAACTTACTGCATGACTTAAAATACTACATTCGACTCTACCTCAAGACACTGTTATGATGCAACATCTCATGAGTACAATCACTGTTCACATAATAAACCTATTTAGGTAGCTGTTTACTTATGCAACGTATCATTAGTGGCCTCCTTTAGCAGTTTAACACGTGTTACTAACCAGTTATTAAGAGAAGATAGTAAGTAGCTAGTGAAAACCTGCGTTTTTAATGGAAACATGAAATCGATTAGAAATTCAAGCGAAATCAAGCACAATTTTTTTCGTTTAGGGAGAAAGTTTTATGTAACAGACTAATGTTTTTTGGAAAAAACACTAAATTACCTCTATTACGTTTATTCTGTCATCATAATCATAAATAAATATCTTGGACATTGTCACACAAATTATCTAGTCACATTTAAAGTACCAGCACGGCTAGCATGCCACCCACGACAAAGCGTTTAAACGAGTAAAACGTCATGCGCGCTCTTTCTGGCATACGTAAAATTATAAAGATGGAGGCACATCTCGATTTTTAGGATTAGGATACATATATAGATACAAACATCTATGACTCGGGTACAAATATTCATATTCATCATATAAATATTTGTCCCTTACGGGATTCGAACCCGCGACCCTCGGCACAGCAGACTCGGTTCACTTCAGACTGTGCTACCGGGTCTTTGCAAAGTCTGTTACGATTACGACACATCTGTAATGTCAATAAAAAATTATGGTTTTGCGATTTCAGAATGTCTAACGGCCAGTTGCAGAAACGCTCATTAAAGTTAATCCTTCATTAAATCACTTGCTGTCACTTTTCGTCATGTTGACGGAATTAAAACTAGCAAGAGATTTAATGGAGGATTAACTATAATGAGTGTTTCTGCAACTGAGTGTAAGGTAAATAAAGTAGGCAAAGATTCATTTTATTAAATTATATACCTAGTTAGATTTCAAAGGCGTATTTTATTAGTCGTAGATAGAAGTGCTGGCACGTGAGAGACCTTAGTAAAAAATGACAGAGTGGTCCTTTAGTAGAATGAGCGCAATTAGAATGCTAGCAGTGACTCCGACTCCGTAGTGCACTTTCTACATCCAAACAATAGGACACAAGACACAATTCAAATTCGTCCTTACACCACAATCTTAAGGTTGAAATTGATTCGTATCTACTGTATTATGTATAGAAGTAAGACGAGTCAGACAAAGGACACGCAAAAAGTGAAGAAGTATAAGTAGGTATAAGTGCCTAAGATTTAAATGCATTAAGAGTTCGAGAGGCAGGTGTAATAAAATTAAACAAACTGTCTCTTTTATAACGGAAAGATAATTCTAGATATACACCGATAAGTGTATTAGTTTATATCGAGAAAAACCTTCAGCATTGTAGCACAAAATATACAATGCTTAGCTTAGTGCTTACAACTACAGAGTGAAATTGATATCATTAGCATCCTTTTAAACTAAGAGTCTACCCATCAAACTGAACACTTTCACTATGGGGCCAAACCGATGATCGGAGCAAAAAAATAATTAGCTGTTCCATACTAAACTGCAGATTTTTTTTTTGCTCTGATCGGTTTGCTCCCATAGTGAAAGTTGTTCAGTTGCGAAAGTTGTAAAAGTGGTAAAATTTTAATTATAACAATTGTTGATTATTAAAATGATTATTTACATAGGTAAGTACGTCTTAAATTGCTAAATGTGAGCATTGCTACAACTACATTCTTACATACAGAAAACAAAATGTTGGTAGTTGTAGCAATGTTTCTAAACACCCGAAAGGAATTACGGTCGTGGATTTATTTATGTATAATATGTACGTACGTATAGTGGACAATTTTAATTAGGTATGACAATTGTTGATTGATAAAAATGATTATTTACATCGTTTTTTTAATATTTTAATTGTTGATTATTAAAAATGAATAAATAATTTTTCGAAAAAATATATACCTTTTATTATATTATATATAAAAATATATTCTTTTCCTACTGTGACTCACCAAATAGTTAAAAATCAATATTCATGCAGTTCACCCCCGTTTAAGTATAATTTTTGACAATGTGCGCTTTTGGCATTGTGCGCTTTTGGCATTCAGTGCTTTTGGCATTGTGCGCTTTGGACATTCTGCTCTTTTGGCATTTTGCTACCCACTTGTCATTTTGCGCTTTTGGCATTATGCTCCTAAACGACTCTTATTGATTCTGGTTTGTATGAAGCTTACGTTTTTCTACCATTTCAACCGACCGAAGACAAGAGATTTGTGAATTTTTATTATAATTTAGCAACAAGATGTAGGTGTCACTAGTATCAAATAAAGTACAGAAAAGTGAGGCGGGGCTAAGTTAAACGTCGACGACCTTTGCCATATCGTCGCATTGCGTACCAAGTCGGATAAACTACCCCGAATTTTGAAGAAACTTGAGCTTCACGAAGCAATTCTTGTTTAGCTTCTTTGCACGTTATATTGGCTACGGGTAAATATCAAGTATACAGGGTGAAATTGATATCATTAGCATCCTTTTAAACTAAGAGTCTACCCATCAAACTGAACAACTTTCACTATGACAGCAAACCGATTGAAGCAACAAAAAAATCAGCTGTTCCATACTAAACTGCAATGCCTACTGCGACATAAATGTATGCAACAGCAGATTTTTTTTTTGCTCCGAATATTTTACTCCTATAGTAAAAGTTGTTCAGTTTGATGGGTAGACTCTTAGTTTAAAAGGATGCTAATGATATCAATTTCAACCTGTATATCATTCATTCATTCAAATAGCGTAATACATATTTATCTGCCCGTAGGCCGTATACTTTTAAAAACATTTTCTTTCTCCAAGTCTAGATGATCGTAGATGATGGAGTACTTTATTAGAATAACGGAGAAACAAACGATGTATAAGCAAATAATCGTTTTAGACATAGAGATCTAGAGAGATGCCAACCAACGCGCTGAGTATGAAACATAGTGTCGCATTACAACCAGTACCAGGCGATAGAAAGTATTTTGTTAGCTTGAATATGCTCATTATCCATTGCGGTATCAGAACTCAACGTTCGAATAATCTTTAGTACTACGCAAGCATTGTAAACTATATACACATAATATCTCGACTGGCTATCAGCCTCATAATATATTGAATCCTTACTGTCGCGAGCATTGTGTTCCGTTTTTGCGCATATTGCTGCGACACTGGCCCCGCCCCCTTTTCACATTTCCCTTTAGTTTTTGTTATCTGTGGTTTTAGATAAAGAAAAGACGTTCCCAGAAAAGTCCAAATCGACTTTTATATCGATAACCAATAATTTTGTCCGAATTTGATAAAAATATTCTAGGTATTCGACACTCGAGTGAACGAATGGAATACAAATAGGTACCTACATTATGTAGAAGGGAATCTCTGTCTTTTCAACACGGAAATCAATAAGGCGATCTAACCAAAGCCCAACTCGTCACTCAGCAAGGTCAATCCAGCCAATAGCTAGGTAAGGAACCTATTTACTTTGCTGCAAAGCCCGACTTAATCTAAACTATTATAAAACTATAACAGAAGTGTGTCATTGAAGATATTTACAAGAAAAAGATTGCATTACGATATGGTTTTTAGGTGTTCCTGACTACAAATTAAAAAAAATTGTTGTCTGTCGGTTTGTTTGTATGTTTGTTCGAGCATCACGCAAAAATTACTAAACCGATTTTGATGAAACCTTTTTTATTCGACTTCAAAAAAGGAGGAGGTTTCTCAATCCGACCGTATATATTATATATTGTTTTGTTTGAAAGCTTATGATTTGACTTAAAATCAGGTATATAATTATTGCGGACGAAGTCGCGGGTAAAAGCTCGTAAATTACCTATTATGATTTGTCTATTGATCAATCTCAAATCCCAAAGAAACTTCAATTTAAAAAGAAATGAGTCTTTTATTGTAAGTCCTTGAAACTTTCAGGTTCTAAGATTGATTTAGTCGCGTTTATGGATCGACATTTTCTCAAAGGCCATACAAACAACTTGCAATCACGGAAGATACCTATGACAAATATTTGTTCTTTGCCACATAATAAATTAATTAAGGTGGTTGCAGAGGGGTCAATTTTATACAAAACTTTGACGCACAATACGCGTAGACGGTATTAATATAAGTAACTTTGTATATATGGAAAAATAGTTCAGAAAATCTAGATGCCGCGTCACAAATAACATTTGCGATTAATAAAATAATTACGAATATATAAAGCTTTGAAATTTTTTGATACAAAATTTTAAAAGCTTTATATCTTCTTAATTGTACTATAAATTGCAAATGTTATTTATGACGCGGCAACTAGATTTTCTAAACTATTTTTCCATATATAAAATATTCCTTTCATTAATTCCGTCTACGCGTATTGTGCGTCAAACTTTTGTATGGACTGAAACTACCTTAAACTATGCCGTGTCTGAAAACATAATTATAAAGCACCAACAACGACCTTCCAAGGTTATGACACGGCCTGGCCCTCCTATGACGTAGGCCTATTAGTTTAACGGTGTTTTCGCATTATGTTACAAATTAATTTTATTGCGATGTTTCGTGTTCGGGAAATTGTGATGGCCCGTGAGCTTAGTAATTTATTACTTACATTGACTTAGAGGAGGGGGGGGGGGGGGGCGTACACTGATGATTTTAGTCACTGTTTCGTCACTGACTGTCACCACGTCTATGGATCCTTATAGAGGTGCGCGCACTTGAGTACGTATGTGTACGTGACAACTGGGTAAGGATCCATAGACTTTGTGAGAGTGAAGAAACAGTCACGGTGACTAAAATCACCAGTTCACGCCATGCTTTACTTTCTTAACATCGATTAACCACATGATTTGATATCAATGGCATGCACACTGATGATTTTAGTCACCGTGACTGTTTCGTCACTGACTGTCACCACGTCTATGGATCCTTATAGAGGTGCGCGCACTTGAGTACGGTATACGTGACAACAGGGTAAGGATCCATAGACTTGGTGAGAGTGAAGAAACAGTCACGGCGACTAAAATCACCAGTTCACGCCATGCTTTACTTTCTTAACATCTATTAACCACATCATTTGATATCGATGGCATAAACAAGGATAACACACATTTATATGCCTTAAATGGTTTAGGGCTCTTCGGAATGAAATCTGACGGACAAAGCATGAAAAATCCAAACTAGAATGCAGCAGCATATTCTATGGCAGCAGGTAGATATTATATGATTGTATTATACTATTATGTCCAGTATCATCATTAGTACGGTACGCTGTCATCGGCGTATAACGAATGAAATAGTATTTATCATCATATTCCATAGCGCATGTCATGAACTTATGAGCTCATGACTTTTTGCCGGTTTTGACCATGTCGGCGACGACATCGTAATTAATATCAGGGTTAGAAATTATTTGGACAATTATTTTCTTTCATAATTATTTATGACGATTTATAGTTTTCTCTTACTCTTATTCTGACCAAACAGCGTGAATCATCGGCATTTTTGTTTCGAACGACTGAATTAAGTAAATTAATAAAAAATAATAGAGAAATAATTATCATGATAATTTTTACACTTTCGGACCATGTTAATAAGTATAGTAACTAATAACGTCTCCATTAAAATAAAAATATACAGGATGTTAGGGTAAACAGTTGCATCGATACTGACCAACTTTCCCAAAACAGTAAAGGAAAATTTTCAAAAAAATGTTCAACTTCGCATACAAGCTTTCAATCAGCTGATTGCATTTAGTAAGGAAAGTCCAAATTCTTTTTTGCTGATTTCCTATAGATATATGTTTCTTAAGGAAAGTTAATCAGTATCATGGGGACAATCACCTGTTTACCCTAACACCCTGTTGTATAGGTATTCTTACGATAGTTGTATGGGAGTGAGTCATTTATATTTACTTTATATTATTTTACTGTCTCTCACTCAGTTGCAGAAACGCTCATTAGGGTTAATCCTCCATTTAATCGCTTGCGGTCACTTTTTGTCTTGTTGACGTAGCTAGCAAGATATTTGATGGAGGATAAACTCTAATGAGCGTTTCTGCAACGGACAGTTACCCAGACTATTTTTACAATTTTATAGATTTTCTGGTTTAGACGTGCGTCTGCGGCAATAAACAATGCAGCGCAGAGCAAGCACAATGAACAAACAAAACAAATAGTTTTACTGATAGATCCGTGTTGTTCGCCTGTCCTTGTCCAATCTATTGTGTTTCATGCTGTGAACATTAATGGCGGCCGTTGTTTTCTGACTTTAACGATACATCTACCTGTTTACTTTTCTATTAATACTAATAATATGTTCGTCGGTTGTGTGGAGCAGCAGGTAATGGACTAAATTTAGGAACATATTTTAAATTTATACCTCACAGTTTTGCGAAGCATTTGCATACTATCAGCGGCACTTCAATGAAGGCGTATTATATCAGTTAGTATATTGTATAATATACTGAATATGAATATAATAACTCCTTATTATTAACCAATAAATAAGCATATTATGCGTTATTAAATTGTTTCTAGGTATGCGACCAGGATAAAGGTAACACTTCTGTCTTTGCTGATACTATGTCAATGATTGTAGAACAATAATAAGGAAGGGTAATAAAATATAAGGTAAACTTAATCTTGCATCTGTGTTTAACGCATACACTCATGCACTGTCACCTCACCGCCTATGAAAATCCATGCGTCATAAATTAATCCAGTACATATATTTTTTTTTTAATTATTAACACAAACTTAAAATAATAAAATAGGATCACTTGGGATTACTGTACTTATGGCTTATGGGGGCAATTGCGTCAAGTTGATTTTAAAACATGGTTCAAAATTATCAAGAAAATTATTTTCATTCATTCATTCATTCAAGCTGATTCTTAGTTTTGAGTAAAAAATTGAACTAAATGTTTTAAAATTGCTGCACTTGTATCCAGACTATTCCAGACCAAACAGCACCCACTATTCGAAATTCTCGTTTCTTATCACATTAAATAACAAATTATTGAGAAAAAAAAAAAAACAGAAAAACAGAAAAAAATTATTTCGTGTTTGTTATCTTCTTTTTTCGATGGCTTGACATTGCTAGCGAAGGCTCTTTGTTTTTCCGTTAAATTTTATAACTATCAAAGATAATTGTGAACTTTTTATTTGATAACTTGAAATAATTATCATGATAATTATCGTGATAATCTTTCGAACCCTACTATGGAATAAAAACAGAAACTTCGAAAACCTGTAGACTAGAGACATATTCTTTACTACAGACTGCAATAAGAAAGAGTTAATAATTATACTCTGGTGTAATCCTCTCGTGATATTGAAGTAGCAAAAAAAATATTTACGTCTGAAAGAAAATCATTATCTTGATAATTTGGAAGCCTGTTCCGTAGACCACAACAAGGATATGGGAACAGAAAACTTAATAATTATTATAATGTAGATGTACCACATACTACAGAATTCGTACAATATTTTGTAACACAATAACCTTTCACTTAACTAATAGTGTTCACGATATTCACAGAACATTAACCATTTATGCAAAGTGTGTTCCGACACAAACTGTTTAACATGCTGAGAAACAAAACATATATTTTAAAATAACTATGATGATGAGCTAATGACATACAAACTTACTATCACAAAAGATCTTTAAGCAGTCGATGGAGTAATCAGCAGGTAAATAAGTTAAATCAGGACGTAAATTCTGATTAAGTTTTAGAGCCAGAATGATTTTTTCCAGTCTAGTCTAGGAAAAATACGGTTTGAGATTGCATTAAATACACTTTAGTAAATTGTGTTTGAACTAATATTACTGTTAGTTTATCTTATCTATCTATATTTTTATTTTATTTATTTATTAAATTTAAAAAAATTCGCTACGCAACATAGAAAGAAATTTTATAATTTTCTTTTTATTATAAAGAAATTAAAATTGTTATCACCCGGAAGGCTTGTAACATGATAATAATAGCATTTTAATTAGATTTAACAATAAATAAAAGAAAATAGTTATTCATTAGAAAATTAAATATCTACTCAAATTTATGATATTCACCGGGGATTATTATTGATATAAGTAAAACGTATTGAACGAAGCCGTCCTGTACAAAATCACAAGTTTTCCATTTTTTGTTAATACCTAAATTTAATGTTTTGTAAATGTCTTAATTATTCCATAATACAAAATACAAAATCGGGGATTATTGAGCATTTATGTTTTTAGGTATGTATCTACTAATATTTCAAATTATCACCTAAAGTGCAATTAATGCAACCTACTCCATACAAAAATCCGTAGATTTCCCCGACTAGTCTCCATTCTGTCTATTACACTATATCCTCTATTACAAAGGTATCAGGATCATTTTGATGAAACAAAACGAAGTCTCTCAGCAGAAGTGACTCAATCAATCAGATACCGTTTACAATGATATCTCCATTTAGATCAATTCATTTCTAGAGTTCTCGTATTCTCGTCTGACCTCGTTTTGTACTTTCAGCAAAACAGACCTTCTACAAATGTCAGCTCATTGCTCCGTGATTTAGGCAATAGCCATTGTCATATTTAATTGGGAATATTATACGGATCGATCAATATCATACCCCATTAGCCATTAGTTATTCATTCATTAATTACATACTATTCAGATAACATTGGAATAATCATAAATTTATAACTCTCACATCCGCTTTTCTGAAATACAATACAGCTCTGACATTACATTTATATTATTATAAAGCTGTCATTCATAACATTAAATATTAACTAGAGTTTACCCGCGACTTCGTTCGCACAAATTATGTACCAGATTTTAAGTCAGATCATAAGCTATCAAAAAAAAAGTGTCATCAAAATCGGTTCAGTAGTTTTGGCGTGATACTCGAACAAAAAGACTCAATTCGAATAAAAAATAGTTAAATTGTCTAATTTTCAAGTAGAAACGCGTATTTGTCATGCAAGATATTTGGCAAATAGGCCATGTGAAGTGCTCGCATTATAGGCAGGTATTCAAAGATCCTGTTCTAGATAGATAGGTTGTTAGAAACGTGATGAATGTAGATTTCGAGCTGCGCCGGCGCTGCACGGTCTGTCGACGACACGGCGGCGCCGCGGCGCGGCGAGCTGTTTGCACAACGGACTTGCGTCAGGGCTCGGCCCCAGCTGCACTCGTCTCTGGGGCATCTAGCCTAATAGCCCAGTCAATTTACGAGGTTTTGTTAGGAGAGGTGGGAAGTAAATTATGTATGGGACTTTTAAACTCTAACCGGCACCATTTAGTGACAAAAAGACTGTATAATATTAAATTTAAAAAAATTCGCTACGCAACATAGAAAGAAATTTTATAATTTTCTTTTTATTATAAAGAAATTAAAATTGTTATCACCCGGAAGGCTTTTAACATGATAATAATAGCATTTTAATTAGATTTAACAATAAATAAAAGAAAATAGTTATTCATTAGAAAATACGAATGTATTTTTCAAAGCTTTCTAAGTAGACTAAAATATTTACTCCTTGTTTAAAGTGTGTATAATTTTAGTATAGCCTTAAAAATGTGCAAAAAATGTTCACCATCTGTTTTTTCAGAACGAGATAAAGGCTAAAATTTAAATTTGGGACTTTTTGGTTGATTGTTGACGAGATTTTTTTTTTTAATTTAATAACGCTCACAGGAACATACATTGTAATGATCACAAGCAAGCACTAATAGGCTGTTTATTATGGAAACCATACAACAAAGGCACAAACATATAAACATCCATGACCGAACCGGGATTCGAACCCAGGACCCTGGTTTGGCAGTCCGGCGTGGTAAACATTACACCAACCGGGTCGTCAAATGTTGGTTCATTTCATTTTAATAATAACCGCGTAACTCTCAAAAACTGTATTGGTACATTTCTATGCTCAAATTGGCTCTTAAATGATATACCGAAAAAATAAACTGAATTGATTCCGGATCAAAACGTAAAATGACTGGGCTATAGCACTAAATAATAGCAGTACCTAGTAGCATAGTCTTATTGCTTTGTTTTTGTAGCCTTTGGGGTTAGAAGTAGAAGAACCTATATACCTACCTTTGTTCTTATCGTAGCAAGTATGTTAGGGAAGAACAATTGGTTATTTAAGGTTGAGATGAGAACCGCTAACAATACCTTAGACTAGACGCTAGGTAGTATATTGAACGAAATGACATCATTGATTGTAGTTAGCTAAGTTATATAAAAAATACAAATAGCAAAACTAGGTAGGTAAGCCATTAAATTAGTGCGTGCGTGACTATGAAACCTAAACGACATTTAGAAGCCACACGCCCCATGTGATGGATGGAAGGTATTATAATAATACGTAGTAGACCACGGTGGGCTGACAATAAACAACGCGATGATTGGCTAAGTGAATTAACACGAATTAGGCTCCAACATCTAGGTCAAGAACAAGTTTACGATGCGTGTAAAGCAACAATGAAGTGAGGTGGACTGCGAACATTGGGGGTCGGAACTTCTGGTCTACGTGAAACAGGGTTAAGAAAAAATTTTAAATAAATTAACCTAGTAAGTACATCGGTTTGTTTTGATGGCTAGGCCATACTATATGAGGATTTTATCAATGATAGTAAAAGAACAATATCTTTATACAGGGTGAAATTGATATCATTAGCATCCTTTTAAACTAACCAGCTAGGCAGCTAACCGATCGGAGCAAAAAAAAAATCTGCTGTTGCATACATTTGCATCGCGAGCTCGCGCTTCGACATTGCAGTTTAGTATGGAACAGCTGATTTTTTATTTGCTCCGATCGGTTTGCTCCCATAGTAAAAGTTGTTCAGTTTAATGGGTAGACTCTTAGTTTAAAAGGATGCTAATGATATCAATTTCACCCTGTATATCTGTTTTTTTTTCTAGGAAACAATCTTTATTCCTTATAGCACCATAAAGCGTCACAATAATAGACAAAAAAAATTAGAAGAATCATAAAATGAAAATACGTAAACCACCAAATAAAAATGTGTGAGTCCAGCAAGTTACAATAAGAGCTAATACACTCATAATTACATAGCTGTTACTTTCATAAAGATATCTGTAATTTTTGTATGAAAACGACAGCTATAAACCAACCACTGAAGACCTATAGCTAATTTAATTGCGATTGCAACCTAGATGCTTTTATCAACGAGACCATTAGGAATGGATAGTTGGCAAAAGGCACACATTTCTGCGCCGGCGACTCCGATGCGGAAGCGCTTACTGACCCACTAATTATGCTCCTCGGTTTTGCGTGCGTAGCAAATGTCTAGAATCTAGATAATGCCGCTTTGGTTGCTTTAGGTCGACACGATACTGATACGCACCACGTATGGCGTGTGAATCAGGTGAATTATGTATTGTTTGTTTGGTTCTTTTTAGCTAAATATCTTTTAATTTTTTTAAATACCTAAGAATTATTAGGTCATTTTGGACCCAGTGGGCATATATGGGTGCAGGGGAGTAGGATTGTCAATAATACATGGCGGCAGGGTTCTAAATTATCAAGATTATTATCATGATAATTATTTGATAATTATCTAAGCTAATTCTTACTTTTGAGTGAAAGAACATCATCGGCGTTTCATACATTTTTGGGCCAAATGTGAAAATGTCGGCCAAAAAAAAACGAATGCTATATTTGCGAGAACTTCTCGGCGAGAACCCACGAGAACAATGAACACTCACTACATTCTCGGGTCCACAGTATAGTTCTCGACGTCGTTCGATGTCAAAAGCAGCAGCTGTCGTTACTCTATGCGCCATAGGTTATATTAGCGTATTTAAAAATGTTAAAATAATTAATCTTCAGAAAGATAATGCTAAATACTAATTTTAATTTCTAATGTTGGCAGATATTTTTTTCATATAAAAACAGTAAATCATATGTAGGTAATGAAATAAGTACAACAAATAAATCATTACTGTCAATTTTCAATAATTAAGAATTATTTCGAAATCTGGCTCGAAACTCGATTGACATCCTGTATTCTTTAGTATCTATTACTGATACATATACACACAACATTCCCTAAGCATAGATCATGTTGAATCAAGTCACACTGCCATGACTTTTTTAAACATTTCGTGACACACTGACAAAATGCGAATGCTTCCAAAGAAATTTTCTTGCCATAGTAATTTTCCTTTGGAAGTTCTTGCCGAGAATTCTCGCCGAGAAGTTCTTGTGAGAGTGTAGTGCCTGCTTAAGTTTTATTTCATCAAAAATGAATGAAAAAAAGTTTTTGGTGCCAAACTAAAAAATGCTGAGACGGACTAGTTCTAACAGAATAAAGCCTTAGCTAATTGCATCGAAAATATGTATGATTTAAAGGGCAGATTTTCGGACCCAAATAAAATATTAAGACATCTTTATTTAGATTAGAACATTATGACATGAAAAGAAGTAAATTAATATAATTTTTTATGAGCATCAAATTATTATTCTACAATGAAATTACTATTTAACACCTGCATGCTTCAATTTCGAGGCATGTATTGTACCCACTGTCCATTACAAGTGGCGACGGGCTCACTCCCCGTCACACTGGACAAAGTTTCGGTAATACTAGTGAAACCTGCATGTTCTGACTATTCAGAATATCTCTGACTATGGGAAATTTGTATTTTCAATCAAATTCACTTCAGTAAAGAAAAATGGGGAAGAGTATAATATCTAGAGACCTGATTAAACGCATCACCCTGTATAGTTTATTTTGCCTGCATAATGTCCTATTGTTTAGTAAGTACCTAAAAGGAGAAAGCAAACCCAGAAGAAGTAATTACAATTTGTAATGCAGGTTACAATACATACAAACATTTTATTCACTTTTAAGGCCAGGAGTGCGATTTTTGAAAGTCATATCAGCAGTAGAAAGATGCATATCTCCATACATTTTCACCTGCTGAGTTTAAAGAATGAGTTTCAAAAATCGCACTCCTGGTACCCCTAGAGTTACATATCTGAAATCGAACTTAATTTGGTTCCCTTTTTTTATCAAGAACATTTGATTGAATCATGTTTTCAATGGTTACATTCACTGCAGAAAGAATGTATCTTCACTGTTATTATTAAATGTAATTCAGAGTGTGATCCATACAAATGAATTCTAGTTATATTTTCAATTCTAGCCAATTAAAGCCAATGAAATTTTTCAGACACAATCTAGAAACTAATCTCTAAGCTTACATGTTATCAGATTTTCGTTAAAATATACAGTTTCAATGCTAGGATTAATTTAAGATTTGTATGGAAATCTTTGAGGCACTGTAACTTTAAAAATATACATTTTTACAAAAATCTCTCAACATAAAAGCATAGAGATTATATTCTAAATTGTTTCTGAAAAATTTTAATTAGTTAGTATTGAAAATATAACCAGACTTTGTTTGTATGGAGCGCGCTCCGAATTATATCGTCTAACACAGTGGCGGCCAAGACGTCGCCTGTGGTCGTCTTTTATCGTAGACCCCACAAAGAGATTAATAACTAAATTAAATACAAAAAAAATTACACTATGTCTATCAAAATCAGACTATTCATATACATCCAGGGTTCGAAATTATCAAGATAATAATTTTCTTTGATAATTATATTAATTAATTCATGATAATTATCATGATAATTATCCGATAATTATCCAAGCTGATTCGTAGTCTTTCAAATTTCTAACTCAAATTTGTAAAATAGCTATTTTGCTTTAATGCACTCATATTCAGATCAGACCAACCAGCACCTAGTCTTCAGCATTTTCGTTTCGTATCACAATGAATAACAAATTATTGAGAAAAACTACAGAAAACAGTGACAAAAACTATTTCGTGTTTGTAAGCTTCTTTTTTTGCAAATTGTGATCAGATACACATGGCGCGACATTGCTAGTACAAGCATTTTCTTTTACCGATTAATTTTTGAATTATCAAGATAATTATCAACGTATAATTATCAAGATAATTATCACTTCGTACCCAGATACATTCATTGCTAAACAGTGCGGTTGAAGATAGACCGCCAAGTATATTAAAATTTCAATGAAAACCGCGCAATGTAAAAAGTTCTGGCCACCCCTGCTCTAACAAAACAAAATAGTCTGAATGTTATAATAAATAAGTATTTGACCCAATTGCAAAAAGCAAGTGGAATTGAATGCATATTACCTATATGTATACTTGTTCAAATATTTGAACCTTTAGGAATGGCAGTAGATGTGTGCAATATAAACAATGAGATTGTGTTGATCCTACTTCTTACTGTAAACAGTAAATAAATTTCCAATCAGCTGAGTTGGCGTTCCGATGACAGAGCAAATCAATAATTCTTCAAACGACAATATTCTATAGAAGCAACGTATATACACGAATATAAGGGTAGAATCCAGTAGATTAGTTTTAGATAATCACTGGGTACACACGCAACCTTTTAGGTATATAGCTAGGCATATTATATGTATGGAAAGATTTCGTCTTTGTTCCCATTTTTAGCAAAACTATTTTTACACTAAATGGATGAATAGTTGATAGTTGAAGCTTTAATTATCATTTAATTACTTACATTCTGCTCGGTAAGGTGATTATATGAAATGCGCAGGTATAATCGACGTCTCGTCTCCCGTTTATCCTTTGTGAAAGAATAGATCGGTCAGGTGCACACAGCTTTTTCAATAGCACTTATAATAACAACAAGATCAAGAATTTGTGATCACACGTTAGGCAAGATAATTGATTATGATTTTGTTCACTTGTCTTGTAAAATTTGTCAACAAAAATAAAATTTTATAGCAAACGGATCGACACAACACAACTCAACTCGGGCACGATTTTCACACTAGTTTTTTTTTCTGGCTGCAGCAGTGTTACCAAGTCAATGGAAATTATTCGGTAGAAATGTGATAAAAAATCAGGATAAATCGGAAGATAAGCAAAATTAAGTTTATTTATTCACAAAAATTATTAGTATTCTTTTTCTACAATAACAATAATAATAGTTTTTCCTTCCAATAATTTTCTCTTGGGAAAAAAAATAAAAAGAGGGGGAAAAGATGATCACATAGATGAGAAACATACCTGTCTCACTGTGCTTTACATTTAAGTAAGTATCATTTAAGAGGTTTCCATGACCGAACGACCTTGACCCTTTCAGAGCCGCATCACCTCTACTAAACTATGTCATTCTAGTAGGTATTTTGACTGGCTTGTCTTTCATTATGTCACTGTGGTGCCTTCTAATCATAAGAATTAGCACAAAATTTAACAATTATCTAATTAACTCATTAAATATTGGTCCTAGAAAAATTTACTTCATTGTAATACAAAATTATAGATCTTAATATTGTCTACACAATGCAATCGTGTGTGTCGCAAGTAAAAGTGACTTCAACTTATAAAGTAGATGCACACATAATAAAGATTTTTTCCAATATTTAGGCTTTTCTTGGAACACAGGTTTCATATGTATTTTATAGAAAAATAAAAAATATACTTCATCGCAAATAATGCCGAAATGTTGAAGATCATTGCTATATTTTTCATTAATTTGTATGTTTTTCAAGTAACGAGAAGAAATAGCTTCTAAAAATCTGCATGATATGGCCCGGCCTTCTTTTTTTAAAATAATTAACGGACTTTTTCGGGTTTTTCGGGCGGTAACACTGCATTTCTGTCAGTGTCAAGTATTCTGTGCGAGTGTCTTCCTTATCTCAGGGATTGTTTTTGATCAAGAACAGGAAGAGAAAGCGGATTGCGGAGCCTCGTTGCAGGCAGAAGCTCGAACCAAAGGAGACAAGTGCTCGTGTCAGAACCTGCAACGTGATTCCCCACCTTTTGTTACTCTATGCTGGAAATAGAAACGGCCACATCAAATCTCAAATTCTGACATAGTGTTATTATTTTTTCTTTCTTAAGTCACGTTACAAGTTCTGACACGACATTATACCTAGATTATAAGGTATATTTGTCTATTGAGTCATTTCATTACGTTAGAAATAAACGTAGTGATCGAAAACTCTTTGCAGAAGTTTAAAAAGTATGTGTGAATTCGGACAAAAAATTGCTAAGATTTTATATGAGATTGTGAGTATAGTATTTCAGGTCAATGGCCAAAATGTATGAAAAGAATTGTGCTTTTGTAGTTATTGTTTGAACTAGTTCCCTATTAGCAAAAAAACGGGGCAAAAAGCAGAAAAGCATTGTATCTGGCAACACTGTCTCAGAACGCGTCACAAATATACAAAGTGAAGTCAGCAACGAAAATCGAACACGATTAGCTATTTAGAACAGCTGTTGTTTCGATCCTAGTGTCATCTATATTTTATTTTCGAAGCTTTAACCAGCAAAATTAAACGTCTCTTCGTACAAATAATGGAAACTCATTCATAGAGATGGCGTGGTAACGTATGCGCAGCTCCATCTATCGGTGTTAAAGTAGAATGTTAACACAAACATGGTTAATGTCATGACGGTCCTTTAAATATCAGCATTCGCCAGGAGATGTCGCTTTAGAAGCTTATTGTGTAAAACATCTGTTTTTATATCTTTTTTGTTTGATTGAGAAGAACTTCTTTTCAGACTACAATACATACTATTATGTCGTATAGTCAACACGTTTTGTAATGTTTAATAAAAAAGTAAATGTTGTTTGTTATGATGCGGTTTTTATTGCAAATGAACCTGGCGCTGATGTGGTGAAAATAGAGAATTACTTTGTTTAAAATTACAGTTAGTAAAAGATATAAAAACAAATTACAAATAATACATTACCTTGTTAATTCCATTTATTTCAAAATAAGCTTCAAAAAAGGGCCCCTCCGGGATTTGAACCCGGGACCTCCTGCACCCAAAGCAGGAATCATACCCCTAGACCAAGAGGCCACTTGTATGACATGACGAAAATTATGTACACGTCTAACCTTAATTTATTGTAAATAACCACACCCTGAACACTTTACTGTTACTTCATACAAATGAGACCGCACCTAGGACCGCACTGATAAGAAGAGGTAAGCACGAGCAATACTGAGCGAGTGCGAGCGTGAGAGGACTACACCAGTGCTTACTGTCGTCATAGCATAAATGTCGTCTTTCACCTGTCTTCCACGAGGGGTGAGCTAAAAATGTGTGGGGGGCAGAGGGTTGTAGTTACTTAGTTGGTGCATTGTCTGTTCAATATAGACCCTAGGAATCCTAGGAGAGTTACTCTTTCTTATACTGTTCCCTAGGCTGTAGGCACTAGTATTTATTTATTCTGTGTCTTCACCTTAAATAAGATACCAAGGTACCTAAAAACATGATTGTATTAAAAACATCACGATAGTAGGTATGTCTATTCTGTGACAATAGTAGGTACCTACAGTCAGCCTTTGATTAAATTAAATAGGTACTTAGAGCTATAAAATTAAAATGTTTTTCAAAATCGGAAATTATATGATTATGTTTTCCTAAGTATGAAGGAGTTAATGCAGTCCTGGAACTCCTGGATTTGTCAATGGGCCGTATAGGCCGCGGCCAAGGGCGGTAGCCTCCTAGGGGCGGCAGATTTCAGAGGACACTCACTCTATTTTAGAGGATAAATATGTCAAACAAGTTCACTGGTTTTCTCATGGTTTTTTATACTAATACGTTTTATCCCTATAGAAGCTCATTCCTATCGAAAATTATCAATCCTATAGGTACCTACTGTTATTGTATTTTATTTATTTTTATTTTATATTATTTGGGATAACAACAGCCTTAAATAAGTTATTTTACAATAGTGACTTATATAGATAGAGGCTTACTTGTACCTATTTTATCTATATTACTTCGGAAGTGATTGATGTTCTTTGAAAAGGAGATTTTAAAATTATCAAAGGTTTCATCGTCTCAAGAAAAAATCAATTCTTCAGCTCTTCTCTAGAAGCAGAGATAATGAACACCATAAACTATGATGATTTTGCTATTAAAAAGTTCCTTAAAAAATTTTAATTCTTGTTCCTTTTTACCCTCTTTCTTAATGACTAATTCATTCGTTTATTTAACTTTAGTGCCTTCCTTATCACAAATGGAAAATTATTATTTTAGAAAAGTACATGGGGCGGCGGAAATAAAGTGGCCTACCTACACTCATAAAAAATATAAATCCGGCACTGAGTTAATGAAGGGTAAACTCCTTCTATCCCTCAAACGAAGACTCATAGAAATGTGTATCCTGCCTATCCCAATTTACGGTGGTAAGGTGTAACGGTGGTCCAAATTCAAGGTTTGTGAGGGCAATATAGCATAGTACTTAGAGAAACACTAGTTTCTGACACGATCCGAGCAGTGTATTCACTGCAGTCCAGAACACGAATAGCCGATGTTGGGGAAAAATGTCGAATGCTTCTGGATGTTTCCAATGATAAGTGGCCAGAGCATGCCCAGGACGGATATGGTTGGAGGAAAAGGAAGGCATTTGCCCAGCAGTGGGGTGAATTGGCAAATAAAAAAAAGTACCTACCTAGGTCTACACATTTTAATTTTATTAGTAAGTTATTATAAGTAAGCGACGATAAAATTGTAAGGAATTAAAAAAAATAACGATGCACTAAATAATCAAAACTAGTTTGTTCGCACACCGCACCGGTTACTATCAATAACTATTTTTTAACACGCTTTTTTGAAAGGCGTACACGAATAATATAGCTGGGTTATACTTGTTCCTAGAATAATAGGTACATAAACTCCACGGGTAGGTAAGGTTCCTAGTTTTTGACAATTCCATATTTTTATGTACGAAGAATATGTGAAATTAACAACCCGGACAAGGAGCGAGTAGGTAGGACTCGAGCTCTGAGGGTTCCGTTCCGTACAAACTTAATATGTATGTAAGCAGATACCAACGGCCACAGATTACCCCCAATAGATACCGCATACAAGGCCACCGACGCGCACCACACATCTATGATTTTGCACTGATATAAACAACGCGAGTAAGCGAGCTCGAAGTAGTGCGACCTTAAAATGGCCAATCATGTTGCATTGTTTCGTGCCCCGCTACCCGCACCTACCGCCAAAAATGGTGACTTCGGGCCTGTACAAAATTTTCATCGTGCTGTTTCTATTGGGGGCCATCTAATCTGTGCCAACGGCACATGTAAGTTTTTACGATTAACGATTTTCGGATTTATTCCTTTCTTATGCTGTCTTCTTCTTATTGTGTGGGCAGCAAGCCCTGGTGTCAGAGTTTTTTCAGACCGCCTTACGGCCTCTGACGTGGTTTTTATGTAACGAATACTACCACCAGAGATAGTAGCCAGGTCCAACGGTTTACCGTGCCATCCGAAGCACGGAATCATCTTTCTTTTCAGACAATCAGGTGATTCTGCCAGCAATGTCCTAACCAACTGAGTAAAAACGCACAAAGTGACATATCACTAGGTGTCCCCTGCGGGAATCGAGCCCACGACCTCCGTTTCGAGAGCCCAATGCTCTTAAACCGTTTTAGACCACGGATGCAGTTCTTATGCTGTGAAACCTTTGCTTCTTGCCAAATTTCATGATTCTAAGGTCAACAGGGAGAGGTTTTGATGAGTGAGCTTGCATGTGTAGGTATATGTGACACGAGCTTTTGACCCGCGTCTTCGTTCGTCGTTCTTCGTACGGAGCCCTAAAATAAAGTATGTTGTTGTGATACTTAGTAGGTACTTTACCTATCTATACCGCAGAATAGATAGGTAATAGTATATCACTCCTGTAATGATCGGAAACTGCGCTCGAAGTTGTTGACGATTATGTTTACCTGGGACAAACTATTCAGTTAGGTAGGTCCAACTTCGAGAAAGAGATCAACCGTCGAATCCAACTCGGCGGGGCAGCGTTCGGGAAGCTACGTAGTATCTTCACGTCCCAAATACCGCAGTGTCTTAAAACGAAAGTCTTCGATCAGTGTGTGTTGCCAGTGATGTCATATGGAACAGAGACATGGTCGTTCACTCGAGGCCTCATAAAAAGGCTGAAAGTCACCCAAAGGGCAATGGAGAGGGCTATGCACGGAGTTTCCCTGCGAGATCGAATCAGAAATGAAGAGATCCGCAGATGAACCAGAGTAACTGACATAGCCCAAAGAATTGCTAAACTAAAGTGGCAGTGGGCGGGACACATTGCTCGCAGAACCGATGGCCGATGGGGCCGAAAAGTTCTCGAGTGGCGACCGCGTACCGGAAAGCGCAGCGTGGGTAGGCCCCCCACACGGTGGACCTACGGATCCTTGGGGGAGGCCTATGTCCAGCAGTGGACGTCCATCGGCTGAGATGATGATGATGATATTATTCTTCTACACCTAACTATTGTATCCTCATATTCCAAATACATAAACATAACTGCAAGGACATCAGGAATTTGCATTTTATAGGATGTTATAAGTTTTACAATTATCATAAAAATAAGAATGGCCTCATTTTAGTTCTAGGTACCTATTTATAAAAAGGTACAACTGTAGCGTGAAGAGGTAGGGAAGGTGCATAACCAGAAATACAATGCGGATGTGAACATACGAACTAGTTAATAAAAGATCATCGTCCACTACCATGGTCACCTGGTCCACTAAATTATACCTAGGTAGGCGATGATGCGTCGACATCAACAATCGAGTAGCCAGACAATATGCCAGGGCCAACCACTAGCCCGTGTGCATTCGAGACGAGACGATGAGATGGCGATGTCGGGATAATTTGTAAGGACCTTGCCTTGAGTCACTTCATATGGGAGGTTACAGGTTATTTTTAACCGACTTCAAAAAATGAGGAGGTGTCTCAATTCGTCCGTATATATATATTTTTTTTTATGTGTGTTCGCGGATAACTTCGTCGTTTATGAACCGATTTTGATGATTCTTTTCTTGTTGGAAAGAAGATATTCCAAGGGTGGTACCATGATAAGGAAACCAGGATCTGATGATGGCATCCCAGAGAAATCGAGGGGAACCTTTGAAAATCGTAGTGCCGGCTAGTGCGTTTGTTAATTTAAAGCACTACTAATTATATTGAACTAATGAATTCACCACTGAAAATTGTGAAATAAACAAAATATAAAAAAAATTTAAACCGCCTTAAAAAAAACAAAAAAGTTAAAAAATAATATTGCAGCCGATGACTTTTTCGTTCGCATCATAAGAACATTAATTTGTTTTATAGAAGTCGGTGTCAAGCCAAGCCAAAAAACTAATGCAAGACTTCAATTAAACAAATTAATGTTCTTATGATGCGAACGAAAAAGTCATCAGCTGCAATATTATTTTTTAACTTTTTAGTTTTTTTGAAGGCGGTTTTACACATTGAACTGTAATATTGTTGAGTTTTTATAGGGTAGGTAGGCACGCAGAGGTATAGTCGGCAAGGAAATTTATTATTATTTCGGTTGTTTCATTTCCTCAGCTTGCGCTGGTAATTTTTAAATGCCATTTACGGGCCAGAACCAAGTAACTGACATTGGGAATTTGTGAATTGTGAACGATTTTTGTTGGGGCCTAACTGTCCGTCTGTTTATTGGGTGTCTTCGTCTATTTGTAGGAATTATATTATTATAACACTTTATTGTACACACGGACATAATAATAATACACAAAGTTGAGAAAACATGTACAAAGGGCGAGAATATCTCTAAAGAGATTTCTTTCAGCAGACCCGTAAAAGAGACAGTTAATAATTACAAGGCAAACAGGAGTGGAGTGGAGTTGATTGACATCATTTGTTTATTTCGTTGACGTGTTTTGTTGAACTCTTATAAGGCTGAATAGGTAACATTTTAGAGCTCAATCATTAGGATAAGATGTGATCGTCAGACTAATGAAATGTTAATGTATCCATCCATATTTAAATAATATTAATACCTACGCATTCCATTGTGAAATCTTGAATATGCTAAAAAGTGAGCCTTGCCACAATTCTGACATCTCCGAAAGGGATTATGGTCATGAGTTTATGTATATATGTTTGTATGTATTTTGTAATACCTACGCAAATGTTGCAAAGTAGGTAAAAGGTCTCCGTATCTACTAGTTAGGTACTTAATTATATTTTACCTATCGCTCAATATTCAGTCCCCATAACAAAATAACGATAATTTTTTAACCTTCGACCCCCACATCCTGATGCTGTAGGAGGGGTACTATCTACTATAACTGTGAGTCTTGATAACCTACTGATTTAAAATTATTATTTTGGGTATCAAGCAGTATCATTAAACTTAGAAAACAAACGTATTTTTAATTTATTAGACTCCGAGCTTGGAGATTCAATTCCTCAAACTCCTCAGTCCTGCCTGATATTGCAGGGGTACCTACCCGGAAGATATAAAGGTCTACTGGCTTGTCTGAATTAGGGGAGTGGACTGCATAAAAGTATATTTTAGTTTTATCTTCTTAGCAAAAAAACAATTGATAATAACGCTATACTCAAATTTTTAATTTTTTTTTGCTAGAATACTATTTTAAATAACATGATGAACTATAAAAAGTAATGAAATGGGCATTTATTTAGTACAATTTTTCATACATCACGCGTGTTTTGACGTTCGAATAAAAATTGTTAATTTGACTAATTGTCCGATCCCCTATTGATGATCTGGTTATATTAAATTACTAAAAATAAAAAAAGCAAAAGCAACCTACTGGCTTTTATTTTGATATCCATATAGTAATAGACTCCGCCGTGTGTTGTCGGCTAAGAATAGCACCATCCCATTTCCTCCCGTGTGTGTCGTAAAAGGCGACTAAGGGATCTACCGGAGGATGGGCAGCAGCATCCTCTGAGTGCACACATTCAATCCAACTGCGATCGCCAACCCGCCTGCTGAGCGTGGCGATTATGGCAAATCCCCCCCATTTTGGGGGAGGCTTATGTCCAGCAGTGGACGTCTGTCGGCTGATATGATGATAGTAATAGACGACCCGGTTGGTGTAATCCCCACCGGACTACCAAACTGGGTTCGAATCCCGGTTCGGTCATGGATGTTATATATTTGTGCCGTTGTTGTATGGTTCCCATTACAAAAAGCCTAAG
Organism: Agonopterix arenella; assembly: GCA_927399405.1. Taxonomy (NCBI): domain Eukaryota; kingdom Metazoa; phylum Arthropoda; class Insecta; order Lepidoptera; family Depressariidae; genus Agonopterix; species Agonopterix arenella. Next base: position 13,348,321 of record OV656691.1, on the reverse strand, counting down.
GTTTACTTGGAATCATTACAATTTATGTGTCCGTGAAGGTTATAAAAAAATATATTAATTAAAAAATTGTGTTTATTGCCCCTCTATCTTTTGATTCGCTTCCCTGTTGTAAATGTTATTCTCACAATGTAGGTATAAGGATACGAATGTACACACCTCATTTATGTTAAGATCCATCAAGCCGTTTACTAAGAGTCTACCCATCAAACCGAACAACTTTCACTATGGGAGCAAACAGATCGGAGTAAAAAAATAATCAGCTGTTGCATACATTTGAATCGAGTATTCAGCTGATTATATTTTTGCTCCGATCGGTTTGCTCCCATAGTGAAAGTTGTTCAGTTTGATGGGTAGACTCTTAGTTTAAAAGGATGCTAATGATATCAATTAACAACCCTGTATACAAATATACTCGAAAATATACCCTCGGTCTGGGGCAGTATGGTAAAAAAGAAAAACTATAAACAAGTATAGTTGCATGCGTTGATGTCTTTTATAAGGTAACTCAGAGTTCTTGCGCGTTTAACTCTTTCGTATGCACGCGCAAGACGTATTAATAGTTTAACGTGGTGTGTGAGTCGGATCGACATTCGTTTTTTCTGAACTACTTAGTTTCGAAAATTTCCTTCTTACTTCTTGGTAACGCAGTACGACAATTAAGAGGATAGGCGGGTACCGTTTATTCCATACAAACATATTACCCTGTTTCCTCCCTGGATAATGGACACTAGAGCCAACAAAAATTTACCATTATAATCTATGTTACCTCTGCTATGTCCTTGCCTTTTGCATTTCTGCATTAATTAATTACTGTAAGAAAATTACCAATTTTACCGCTCGTTTTCAGAACTCCAGCAAACAAATTTGACGAAAATAAACAAAAATATCTAAACATACAGACAGCCAAAGTCTTTCTCATATTATTCTTGAAAGAATTATTAAAATCGGTTTAGTTTTGGAGGAGGAAACAGGGGAATACGAAATGCTTATTTCGTCGATTTTACGTAGTTAAAATCGGTTCGAGCTACATTTTGTCTTTAGTCAGCAGGTGTATGGGTGGGCGGATCGGACAAATACATACAGGGTGTAAGTGACAGCCTAGCAAATACTGAAACTGTGAACTCAGACCATCAAACTGAACAACTTTCACTATGGAGCCTACCTCAGGAGACGCGAAAAAAAAAATCAGCTGTCCCATACATTTAAGTCGTGTAGGTACAGCAGTTTTGCATGCACATGCATTGCATTGCACAGCTGATTTTTTTCGAGTCTCCTGAGGTAGGCTCCACAGTTAAAGTTGTTCAGTTTGATGGTCCGAGTTCACCATTTCAGTATTTGATAGGCTGTCACTCACACTCTGTATACAGTCGGAAAAGTGACATATTCTCCAAATTTCCATTTCAGCCAACCAATTCCTCTTAAGCAATTTCCTTTTACAATTAATATTTGGTTCCTAAGTAGGTAATTGGTTTGTGACAATAAGAGTTCTGGTTCCTCATTTCAAGTCATGTGCTGTCACCTTATTTGCTAAGATTAACGTGTGAAAATTACGCTAACATCTTATTTATTGGTTTCAAACGACGCATGTTCTAATTTGCAAGTCAAAGCCGTCAGTGTAGGTCTTATTTGTAGTCAAGCGGGTACACCATAGGTACACGCGCGCGGCATTTGTTTTAAAACACTAACTGTAACAGCCTTATGTCACATCGGCCACGCAATTGGACGTAATTAGAAATTACATGAGCGCAGGAGCATCGCACACGAAACTTACGATGCGATCCGACAAGGAAGTGACCGATGCGCCCGCGCCACCCGCCCGAGCGTTACACATGCGTGCATGCTAATCATTGACGTGAAACTATTTTATTGTATAACCTATTTATTGCTTGTTTTAGTAGATGACCTATATTACGTGCTGGTGCAGTACATAATTGCTTTAATCATTAACCGCCAGTTGCGCGTACGTTCATTAAAGATAATCCTCCATTAAATCTCTTGCTAGCTTTTATTTTGTCAACAAAACAAAAAGTGACAGCATGAGATTTAATGGAGGATTATCTTTATTGAACGTACCTACGTGCAACTGGCAGTCAGTCACTAATGAGTTTTTTTTCTACCTATCACCTCTTGGCACATTATTCCAATTTCCACAAACCTTCAATACACGCATTGCTATTATCTGCAATAATCATACCTAGTACTTACTATCTCTATGGCAAAAATCTGCTTTAAAAAGATAGTTTGTCGTTATAATTAAAAAAGTTTCTGTCATATTGGTCAATCAATCAATCAATCAATCAATCAAATATACTTTATTTTACACCAAAAACATAAACAGTAAAATACAGAAATAAAATACAAGAGGCACAAAATAAGGCGGTCTTATCGCTAAGAAGCGATTTCTTCCAGACAACCTTAGGGTAGATTAGGGTGTATTGGTCGTGAGATTATACAGGGTGAAATTGATATCATTAGCATCCTTTTAAACTAAGAGTCTACCCATCAAACAGGACAAATTTTACTATGGAAGCAAACCTATCGCAGTGGACCGAAGTGGGTGTCTAACAACAATTTTCACTTTAAAACTTAATATTTCGCTAACGGATCCCTAAAACGAAAAATGGCTTTCACTCAACCATGATATTTTTAAACCACCTATCCAACGATACCACAACATGGGGTAGACGAGAAAAAAATCCATTCGCACTTCGCGTGTAAGTGAAGGTACCCTACAAAACATATTTTTTAAGATTTTATTTACCACTTTGTCGGCGTGATGAATATGTATACCATGCCAAATTACAGTTTTCTAGTAAGCGTCTCTGAGCTAAGCCGCGGACGGACAGAAAGACAGACTTGGCGAAACTAGAAGGGTTCCTTATTGACTTCGGAACCCTAAACATTAAGAAAAACTGGTAAAGACGAAACTTCCAAAATTTTTCAATAACCTGATTTGGTTAACATAATTACCTAATTACCGGTAATTTACCATAATACCTACTGTCATGTACACTGATCACAAAAACTATAGGGAGATGTGAAAAGGGGGCGGGGCCAGTGTCGCAGCAATATGCGCAAAAACGGAACACATTGCTCGCGACAGTAAGGATTAAATATATTATGAGGCTGAAAGCCAATCGAGATATTATGTGTAAATAGTTTACAATGCTTGCGTAATACTAAAGATTATTCGAACGTTGAGTTCTAATACCGCAATGGATAATGAGCACATTCAAGCTAACACAATACTTTCTATCGCGTGGTACTGGTGGTAATGCGACACTAGGTTTCGTACTCAGCGTGTTGGTTGGCATCTCTCTTGATCTCTATGGTCATGTAGGTATTATAACGTTGAAGCATACAATTCAAGTACCTATCTGTAGTTACAATAATAACAAATGAATTCTTTCATTAGGCTGCATAAGCATTAAAAAATCGCTTGAATAGCGTCAGTAGCAGAAACTATGTTTTCTATGTAATTACTAATTAGGTACTAATGATCTTTTAACCTATCCTTTGTTTACGAAGTTCTAAAACGTAGGTTTACCAGGCACTTCGGTATTTAATGACCAAAAGTCAATACTAACATTTTATCTTTTCGGGACAATGTAGTTTATAAATATCGAAGTAACAATAGACCATACCTACTCTTTGTTATACTGTGCCAGAAGTGGAATTTTGAATTTCACAACCTAATTCATATTCGAAGTTGACAATAACTGTAATTTATGCGTTATTCGTATGAAAATCACGATGAAATTCCCGGGGTGCCATTTCTGAATTTATACATTCTAATTATTATAATATGAATAATTTAAAAAAGTAGGTAATGAATTAGTCAAATAGATCAGAGATTGGGTAAAGTGAATAACTTAAAAAAAACAGTGAAATATTTATAGGGAAATTGCTTTTTAGGGAAAAATTTGCCAATTAAATGTTTAATTAGGTACTTACTTGTAGAAATAAAAGATAATGTTTAGTAAGAAAAAGAAAGAAAGGCATAAAAATAGTTAAATTATAACTGATGTGATTGATTGTATGCAATAATGCTTGTAGACACTACATTACTCGACCTACGCGCGGCCAGCTTATTTTGGTTTTATTATAGCTTGATGTGTCGTCGGGTGTACAGACATATTTGCATTTGTTTGATATCAAATTATCAATAAAACTACCGCACCGCTTTGTTTGACAATTTGATAATGCCTAGGTCAGTTTAGTGGTAAAATCGCCGGGAATTCCGCACATATATTTCTCACGTAGGCTCTAAAAATAGGTTGAGGTTCGTTAAAGAATCCGCTGCGCATTTGAAGGTTTGAAATATTGCAAAATCATCTTCATCTTTGGTCGCTTCTATACGTCAGTGCTGGACAAACATTAGAAGGCCAAGCTTTGGCTTCTAGTAGGTAGATGTGTGTGATGAAATAGGAAAATATGAGTAAAAAGTAATTTGTGCACTACTCTGATAACTAGGTCTTGTTAAGAGGCATAGGTAAAGTTAAGATGACTACAAGATAAAGATATAGTTTTAAATAGATATAAACATCCACAACACTATTATACTACAGGCCAGCATGCAGCGTAGATACATCGTGTCCAAGATCAAGCTGCCTGAAGCCTGGATGACACAAGCGGCCCACGATGGTCATATCCCTCAGTCATGAAGTTGCAGCAAAGAAGAACTGGGGTACGAATACGTATTTTTTATACATTTTTATCACACGAGTATTTTTCCTTTGCGGGATTCGAAACCGCGACCTTCGGCCAGGCAGAGGTTTCTTAGTATTAAATTACTAAACTATATAGGTAGGGCCGTCGGTTGTTGTTGTAGGTGGCGAATTGGTGATTAATTGTCACTGCCTACCTCAATAAAACAAGCGCGTGATTATGCTGGTGCTACAATATGTAAGAGTATACGTATGTTTGTGTTTGTTGTTTCCGCATCTTCTATCTATAGAAGATCAACACTTAGACCCTATGGGAACTTTTGTGTTGACCCCTACATATATATTTTCGCCATCCTTCTGAAATCTTCTCTGCACCCATAAACATCCACAGTGGGGGTGGAATCATATTAGTTTTCGTAACATTTTGCTAAACAATACGGCAACCATTCTATGAACAGCGCTCTACGTCGACCATGCATGAAATGATGGGTATCCAATCAATCCACAGTTTCATTAACATACTTATTTACATTCTACTAACATGTAAAAAGTCTTTATTCAATCAAGTAGTGTTTCACTTGGTAACAACTTTAACTAGGTTATTGGGTAGTCGGATCGTTTAAAATTCATAATCGTTCAACAAACACTCATAACGCCAGTTATTTAAGTTAGCTGGCCATGCAGACAAATATTTACTATGTCGTGTTTGTATTCTCGTTAATAAGTATTTGAAAATGTCGCTGTCTCGATGTCGCGTCTGTCGTTATATGTATACTGCGTACCTCAAAATCTAGCAGGACAAAATCGGCAACGTTTTATAATTTAATTATAATATCTGTAACGTCGTAAAATATTAGATTTATTTATATCAAATGGACCCTGAGACTTAAATATTGAGTAATTTAATTAATAAATTGCTTTAAATTGCAGTAAATGGTAAATGTATCTTCTTTCCAGCAGACCCAATTAGTAAATATATAAATTTTACATACCTACTTTTTTTTAAATAATACCAAGAATATTATACTCGGATGCCAGTTCTGTGTACAAATGTATAGATGATACTCAGATTAGTTTTATTTTTGCTTTAAACTATTCAGCTAGAAAATAAAACAGCATTAAGTAGAGCGTGTAGATATAATCCTGAAAATTTTCAATTGAATGATCAATTGATTACACACTTCACATTATACACGCACACAACTATTTGGAGATGAAATATTTTATTGTTTGTACAGACTACAAATTAACATTTTCGAGTTCAGCTTTTAACAAAAAGTTGTTTAGGCACTTAGTGGAGCACAATTACACCTATTGGCTGACCCATAATAATCATATTTCCAGGAAAACAGAAGTATCAATTTTAAGTACCTAGAACTAAAATATAAAAACATCACTGCAGAACCATTGACACGAAAAGAAGAAGAAGTACCTAGCTATTCCGCTTTTTAATGGGATGATCAGACCATCAAACTGAACAACTTTCTCTATGGGTCCAACATCGGAATCGCAAAAAAAAAAAAAATCTGCTGGCTTGCAGTATAATACATTTGGCTTGAGTAGGTTTGCAATTTTTTAATGGAAGAGCTGATTTTTTTCCGCGATTTCGATGTTGGTGCCATATAGAAAGTTGTTCAGTTTGACGGTCTGATCATCCCGTTAAAATAGTTTTAGCGAATTTTCTTAAACCTTATAATTATATCCAGGAAAACAGAAGTATCAATTTTAAGTAGCTACTTACTGTTTGACAAAGTTTAGAACTTAAAGCCCTTCCATTCTACGATATCCGAATCCATCCAAACATTTTTCATCCATTCATTCACACGATAAAAGACCAGTGTCAGTGACCAATACCAACAATTGTTAATATTTTCCTTGAACCCTGCGTAACGTGACCTGACGGGTTTCATGTCCATCGTCCATCTACTAGCAAACGACCACTGCAGTCCAACCGCCCTCCCCACAAACTTTGCAGTCTATAAAAGAATTCGATACCAAGTTATTGTCATCTGTGTATCAGTGACTGCAGTAGTGTTGTGTTGTGTACAAGTACTTACAAAGGTACTTTATTGTTTACTATTTGTATAATATTTATACCTACCTAATTCTGCAATACAACACTGTAGAATTATAGCTCAGTCAAGTTTTCAATCAGTGTTTCGATTTCACTATGCGTGGCTATTAGCCCGTTCAGGATGTATGGTGAAAACATACAATAGGGGACTACAAAAGATGTTTTATTTTTGCAATAAACCCCAGTCGTGTCGGAGATAGCTCTCTCTGTTGTGAATAAGTTAACGTAGCGTCACTTGTTGGCCTTGTGTTTCTGGCGCTTTGTACTGAGATACTTTATAATTTATCATTATAGTCGTTTAACGTTCTCAAGTCTTTGCTTAAAGAAATTCTGAAAGAAGAGTGGCGGATGCGCGTGTTATTCCGGCCTGTCTTAGAAGGACCGTACATCAATAAGACTAAGCAATACGTGTTATGTAGAGTGAAATAAAACTAACAACAAAGTTAATTGGTTGTAACTCCTGTAGAAGTTTGAGGAAAGCTGTTTCTCCTTTTGAATCAAGTGTGTGTACCTCATGATCTTTCTCATTATACAGTCTACTCAATCTACTAAACATTCATGGTTTCTATTTAAACAAATATTCGCGATAAAAGTATAATATTATTATGATAATTGCAGGAAACGGAATGAGTGACACTATCAGTTCAACCAAACTTAAGAATACCTTATAAATCATATTCGATGAAAATAGATATCACAGTTGCGTTTTGCTACTGCTTTTTCACTTTTGAATCCACACTTTTAGAGATGTGGAATTTTCCCCAAAAATTCCAAAAAATTTTCCGTACGGCTTTTAGTTTTCGTAAAAATGACTGGGTCCAAATTCGGCATTGTTCTTTCTATAAGATATTAAACGTTTTCTTCGTGCCAGCCGCAACCGGATCGCAAAGAGATGACTAGGAAACGTTGAACGAAAACCAAATAGAAATGTCTCAATTTCCGTTGGTACGTTCCCTTGGAAAATTGCAACACCTTTTACTAGAAAATTTTCATCGAAATATTTCATCTTTGCACGTTTATTGAGTTTAAATCGAATGCAAAAAAATTACTTTACACAGCTCCGGAAGCTTTCATATACCTACACGTACAGTTTACCACAAAGTTCGTTTTATTTTATGCTTCATTGGATTCAATTTACTAGCCCAGTCATTTTACGGAGTTTTGTTAGGCGGGGTAGGGAGTAATTACTAGTTGAACTTTTAAACTGTAACCGGAACTATTAAGTGACAAAAGGACTATCTTAAAGCATATTAAAAAAAAATTCGCTACGCAACATACAAATCAAAGTTATATGTCCCAGAAGGATTTTATATTATTAATATTAATACCAATGCACTCATTTGACTTAGATTTAACAATATAAATTATTTTTGAGCAATAAAATAGGCAATGAAATTAAAAAAAATGAGGTATTTATTAGAAAATACGAATGTATTTTTCAAAACCTTCTAAGTAGATAAAAATATTCACACCATGTTTGTAGTATGTATAATGGTAAAGCATTAAATATGTGCAAAAAAAAAAATTACCATCAGGTTTTTTAGAACGAGATAATAGCTAAATTTTAAAATTGGAACTGTTGCTGACGTGATTTTTTTTTAATTTTGGTACATTTCTGGGCTCAAATTGGCTCTTCAATATTATACCGAAAAAAAATGTCGATTACTAATTAGTCCCAGCTCAAACCGTAAAATGACTGGGCTATACTTAGTAGGTAGCCTATAAATTAATCAAAACATTTTGATTTTGTAACTGTATCGTTGAGGATACATGTGAGATATGGTGTAGTAATATTGTTCTTTTTTTGTGATAAATAAATCAGAAATAAATAAATAATCAGTACGAATGGGTCTAAAATAATTACTAGTTAGTATTGTTTAGTTTCCTTTTGGTTTGTGTTGAAGTTATGGTTAAAAGCGCCGCAAAAAACATTAGTAATGCTAACTGCTCGTAACAAAATACAAATTTGTTAAGAAATTCAGATTTAAAAAAAAATCTTCTTTAGCGTCAACATTCCAGAGCAATGCGCAGTTCAAAATTTAGTTTCATAATGCTTCATATTAGACTGTTCCCCTAAATAAACAGCTAATTTTTTTCTTACATTTCCTCCAAACCAGACAAGATGCAGTCCTCAACAATCTTCGTTCTGGTGTGCCTGATCGCGGTGGTAGTTGCGCACACGCACTACGAGAGTTACCCCGCCGTTGACGCCTTGCAAGAAAACACCTTCGAGTCTGTTTATGACACTCCCGCGCATGAAAGGAGTCCGAGGACAAAGAGGGGATTGCTGCTTTTGAAGAAAAAGTTGCTACTTGGTAAAGTATTCCTTTAGTCTTGAAAACTAGGTAATCGTGGAGTCAGCATCAGTAATCTCAATTTCCATAGAACATCAATTAATGAGGAGAAGAATTCTGACCATTACTTAAAAAACGGATTGACTGATTTATCCACGTTTTTGTAAATCCATTTATTTACTTATAGAATCTTTAAAAACTGAAACAATTCATGGGGAAAATTCCACTAAAAGAAAGAATGTTAAACAGAAAGATTTTGACTTTGGTGTTTAGAATAAGTTTGTTTTATGTTAATGTACTCAAAATCAGGTACACAAAGTAACTAAATTAAGTACATACTCTTATTTGTACCTAAGTACACATAGCAAATGCTTTGCTTTAATTTCAAATGCTGATTAAATGAAAATGAATCCTTTTCAACGATGAGAATCTTCATATCAAATCCTCTGAGCAGAATAGGTATTTTCGTGGTGAAAAACGATTTGATATGTAAAAAAAATATGTTGTATTTAGAGGAATCACATACGATGACGCATGTCGGAGCGGCGGACGTCAGTCCGTCATTTGTGAAGCAAGGAGTTGTATGAAACCGCACGTAGAAACACACACGGTGCGTCAATCCGTCACCGTGTGTGCTTCTACGTGCGGTTTCATACAACTCCTTGCTTCACAAAATGACGGACTGACGTCTGCCGCTCTGACATGCGTCATCGTATGTGAAGTATTCTTTCGATCTTTTGTTTTGATGTACGGAAGAAACTATGAAAAATTAGGCTCTTAACTTTTCGCTCTTGTTTTTTGTATGAGGTGGAGCGTGTACAGTTTATTATAAAGTGTTGAAAAAGATCCGTTATTAAAAGTAAACATACATTACTCACTATGCTGCCATTCGGGGTGGTCAAAAACCGGCTAGTCCAGCTTCAACTAGCAAATATCTTCAGGATGGAATGATTTTAAAATTAAACATCTTAAGGTGGTTGCAGAGGGGTCAATTTTATACAAAACTTTGACGCACAATACGCGTAGACGGAAATAATAATTATAATAATTTGCAATTTTTCATACAACATTTTAAAAGCTTTATATCTTCGTAATTATATTATAAATTGCAAATGTTATTTGTGACGCGACCACTAGATTTTCTAAACTATTATCCATATAAAAAAATATTACTTTTATAACGTCCGTCTACGCGTATTGTGCGACAAACTTTTGTATGGACTGAAACCACCTTAATCGTAATTTTCATTAATGTCCTATCAAATCATTCGGTGAAAATTTCCTGTGACGGAAGGACAAACGGAAATGATCCAATTTTGGTACGGAACGCTAAAAAACGAAAGCAACGCGTTTACATGCTATTCTTTTCTAACAATAACGTGTAGAGTGCTTGTGGAGAAATTAAATTTAAAAGTCTTCAGGCTACGTCGCTACGTCGCGTCGCCGAGAAGAGCTAACGTGAATATTTCATGAATTTTTTAGTATACTATAAATACAAGGATAAAAAACATGACCAAGCAATATACCTTTTGTAACATTCTTATTACTCTTTTTATACAGGGTGAAATTGATATCATTAGCATCCTTTTAAACTAAGAGTCTACCAATCAAACTGAACAACTTTCACTATGGGAGCAAACGAATCGGAGCAAAAAAAAATCTGCCGTTGCATACATTTGAGTCGCGAACTCGCGGGTCGACATTGCAGTTTAGTATGGAACAACTGATTTTCTATTTGCTCCGATCGGTTTGCTCCTATAGTAAAAGTTGTTCAGTTCGATGGGTAGACTCTCAGTTTAAAAGGATGCTAATGATATCAATTTCACCCTGTAGTAATATCGGTCGTGAAGTTTGCCAACTCTACATTTTATCTTCACTTGGTAGAAAATGATAACTTGAAATTAAGGGCATCACCAGCAACCAATAAACGTTCAACTGCAGGGCACAGGCCTATCCTCAGGGATCAGGAAGGATGAATGGGAGTTAGTCCACCACGCGTGCCCAATGCGGATTGGTATTTTTTTTGTTTAAATCACGATTAGAATAGGTAACATTATCTGTTAGGTAAAGTAACGGTTTTAACTTTATTTATTACAAAATTATGCAGATATTATGGAAAATCCAAGATATGGCTATATTTAAATTTTATCACATCTGCAGGTGGAACGGCTAAATATTTTACTGTGAATCAGCGGCGCAGAAGCTCGAGGACATATATAAATAGGGTCATTGCCATCATCATAATATATTTAACACACACAAACCCATACGTAACATGTATCCAATGTTCTTTATGTTTTTAGGGTTCCTTACCCAAAGGGTGCCAACGGGACCCTATTCATAAGCCTACGCTGTCCGTCTGTCTTACCTATAAAAGGCTGTATCCAAGCACGTATCCAGACTTACTTAGACCGTATAATACCAAAAAGTGTCAAATTAAGGAATACAAGAAACGTTGTTTTACATAAAGCGTCAAACTTGGTGTGATAATAAAAAAAATAAATACCAGTCAAGATTGTAAGCGATATCTACAGTTAAAAGTGCGTTAAAAACATCTCTTATCCCACTAAAGCTATTCACATTACGGCGGGCGGGCGCGGACAGGCGCGGATAGTGCAATATAAAATAATACCTATTTAAATAACGATAGAGTTCACAGAGAAAGCTCGGTCCTCCGCCCGTGGACGGTCTGGAGAGCGATTTTTGAATCTCATACGTTGAACTTAGCAGTTGAAAATGTATGGAGATACGCATCTTTCTACTGCTGATTTGACTTTCAAAAATCGCACTCTTTGAGTATGATTTTTGAATGTCAAATCAGCAGTAGAAAGATGCATATCTCCATAGTAATATTGATATTTTCAACTGCTGAGCTCACCGAATGAGTTGCAAAAATCGCACTCCTGGGTACGGGTAGTCTCTCTGTCAACTATATCGGTAAATTGAAATAGGTATTATTTTACATTGCCCCCTTTGCGCCCGTCTGCGCCCGCCCGTTGTAATGTGAACAGAGCTTAAGGGGAGAAGAAATAAGCGAGAATTTCTTACATTTCAACCTCCCGGGGTTCGGGTTGGGCAGTGATGAGTCAGACCCTCGAACCTCTCTTTTATTTAAAATCATGTAAATTATAGATTTACAAGTCGATGAGGTATTTGGTATGTCTTCTGTAGTGGTAGATTCAGTTCATTTCGTACGCGAGGTCTCGTGGGTTCGCACTCTTCGCTGTCTGCAAATATTATACTAGTATCAAGATTCTTTTCGTAATTTAATCTTTGTAGTTTTAAACTTACGCTCTATTACTTTATTTCTTCTAGAGACCTACAATAAGCTAAGATTGAGCCTTGTTACAACTGCATGCTAGACAGCTGTTATAGCTGTAGCAATGTGTCTGATCACCTCGAACGGGATTATGGGTGAATTGAAATATGTTTATATATAGTATCTAATATAAACATACTTCATTACACTACATATACAGGGTGAAATCTACCCATCAAACTGAACAACTTTTACTATGAGAGCAAAGCGATCGAAGCAAATACAAAATCAGCTGTTCCATACTAAACTGCAATCTCGAAGCGCGAGTTCGCGACTAAAATGTATGCAACAGCAGATTTTTTTTTTGCTCGGATCGGCTTGCTCCTATAGTAAAAGTTGTTCAGTTCAATGGGTAGATTCTTAGTTTAAAAGAATGCTAATGATATCAATTTCATCCTGTATACAACGTGTTATGAATAAGCGCAAAACTTTATACACCGGAACTGATTTATAACGAAATAAATAGATTGAAACAATAATTTCATTATTTTGACAGTTAAAATTTAAAGTTATTAGCATTTTAAGTTTTGGGGCAAAAATGATTCGTTATTATTTTAGCAATGAATGAAAGAGCTAACATACTACTCATCTTGTTTTGGCAGCAAGTGTGGCCGTGCGATGGTGGGTCGACAGCGAGTTCAGTTTTTAAATTTTATAAACTAATTACAATCTAATAAATGCTAGTAAGAAATCAACCAATAGATAACGTTTTGCATAAACTTTTGGAGAAAATATAGCAAGTATCAAAATACTTTAGGTCGTAGTGTAGTGTTGCCATGTAAAGCGATAGTGGCGCCCTCTTTAATTTCTACTCCTTCTGGCCAAGCTGTAAAAAAACATCCAAAAAGTTTTTATTTCTCATCTACATATTTTTCATACAACCTATGTTGAAACCATGATAATTCGATTCTGCTCTCGATTTTAAGCGAACAACATTTTAGTTTTGCGTGAATTCATTAACACGTTGTATATTACTTAAAACTAAAAGTTAATATACAATACACATATCTTACAACATTTCTATGTAAGATAATACCGAAAAATATGCATCTCCGATAAGATTAATTTTGGCATCATGGGATTCTATTGTTTGAGATAAAATATTAAAGGTATTCTCAGTTAATTGTCTGCACGCCCATACTTAAAGATCGCTAATGATTGTTTGGAAAACAGTTTTCCTAAAATCTCTCACATCACACATAAGTAGTCAATTAAAATACGTGGGAAACTTATCGAAGGTTTACTCTCTGGGATATAACTACCTTACCTACCTATAGTTTAATATTTACCCATGACATTTCATTAACATAATTTTACGAGGTTCATCTCTAGCAAGAATTATTTTTGTTCCATCTGAAAATCTGAAATAAGATTTTCTGAGCGATTTAAAACCTATTTCCGTAGCACTACTCGTAGGTACTAGCACCTATGATCTGGAGTGCGATTTTTGAAACTCATTCTTTGAACTCAGCAGTTGAAAATGTCAATATTACTATGGAGATATTCATCTTTCTATTGCTGATTTAACATTCAAAAATCATACTCCAGGAGTGCGATTGTTGAAAGTGAAATCAGTAGTAATAATTTTATTTTTTATTTATTTAGTAGAAAGATGCGTATCTCCATGCATTTTCGACTGCTGAGTTCAACGTATGAGATTAAAAAATCGCACTCCTGTAAGGCTATTGTGTAAGTTTCCGATTACATCGTTTACAAGATCAGTAACGCATAATGATTGTAAAATGCAATTTTTAATTAATGTTTTGTTTTCTATATCATCAATTATCCATGTCTGAAATTAATTAACTGAATATTGAGAAGCAGAATCGCTAAGGACTGCCAAAAAACACCATGTCGATTTTATACCGATTAAACATGGATTAAACCAGGTACAGGTTATACAGTAGGACTCCAGACCTTGAGTAAAAAATCGTAGGTAATACCACCGCCTTTTGAGTCTTGAGCTAAAAATTTGGAGCTCGAATTGGGTAGGTGTTACATAAATACCCCTGATCATTGACTTACCAACTACTGGACGTAGAGTCCGCGCTCAAAACTGTCCGAACCAAAAGAGAAACAAAACACAAAGAAAATCAATTACGCGCCTGTCTTCGTTTGATTGACGGACTACACGCACGTATCTGCATGCCGTGCTGCTGTGCTGTAAGCAAAATACAACTAAAATTTCATCAGTTTCAGTATGTTTAGTTGGATTATATAATCAACATGTACTTTCGTTTATTTTTTGTATGGGACACTTTTATCGAGAATTTTTTATCAGACCCGGCGTCCATTACTAAGTCAATGCCTCTGATTGTAATTATAATAATTTTTATCCCACAGGAGCCTTAGGTCTGAAGGCAGCCAAGGTGGGCGTGGTTGGAGCGGGAGTGGCCGGCGCGCTAGCCCTCAAGAAGAAACAGTCAGTACCTATTCACCACAGCAGCGCTCACACTCATTACGGGTATAGCAGGTGACATATTAACCAGGACTCCATCGCATTCGCTGCTCTAATCTTATCATGCCTTTTCAGAGCTTTGACCGAAATCTGCGCTTGCATTAAACATCCATACATTGGCTTTTGTCAGGCTTAGTATATTTAGGGCCTGTTTCACAACTTTTCGATAAGTTCTTGTTAGCTTATCTGACAGCTCATTTCACATATTTTGTATGAGAAATGATCTGTCGAATAAGCTATCAAGAACTTATTGAGAAGTGGTGATACAGGCCCTTAATGTTACCATTAAATAATTTATTATCTTAACAAAATTTGACTCTACTAAGCGATTGGGTGAACTTTGACCAATAAGACGGAGATAAAACGTTCAGTTTGACGTCAGTTCAGTCCAATAATCTTGAACACGTTGAAACTGAATACGACTATCGACTAACCTTCAAACTACTCTGTCACTCACACCAGTGTGGAGGTCATGACATTTTTTTCCTAGCCTATACAGACTATTCATACCACGCCTATACATATGTTTGTAGTTAAGTCACATTCCTGTGAGACTGTTGGCTAAACATTATGAAAATAATTGTAATCGATCATTAATCGATTATTAATCGATTTCACCCGATTATTGAACTAGGATTAAAAAAAAATCAAAATGTATCGAAAATCTCATCATCTCAAGTAAGTCTTATGTCTAGGCATCCTGACAAAAGTTTGAAATAAAAAAGATTAAATTAAATTTAATTAAAAAATCAATTATTTCCTTAGATTTTCTTACAATCTAAAGTACAAAATAATATAGAGTTACAGGACTGAGGCTAAAGGTCGAGGCTAAGCCTGTGCTGGCACGGGGTTGAACCCGCGCAGCGCTGATTTTCAGCCCCTCCCTTCTCCCTAGTACTAAGATACTTTAGTTGGTATGTTAATCACTGATTAGTTGTACTTTAAGACAATTTTGTACTTTCATGATATTTTCGTGTAGGTACAATAAAATTAAAAAAGATGATTGTGACAGATAGATACACACTTCAATAATTATTCATTATTAAATTGATACCTACTCAGATTATGGTATCGTCAAGAAGTACCTAGTTTGCTTTTAAAAATACATAATGATACAATCAAATTAGTCAACTGACCAGGTTTGGAACATAATAATTATAAAAAAAACCAAACCAAAAATATTTCTGGAGATCCCCTATAAGTCTACACAGACTTACTTAACAGCTTACAACTTAAAATAAAACTGGAGACTGACAGTTTCCTAAAAATCGATTATAATCGATGGATTAATCGATAAATCGATTATTAATAATCGATCAATCAATCAATCAATTATACTTTATTTGACACCAAAAAAAACAGAGTATACAGAGAGCAAACAATCAGGAAATACAAAAGGCACAAAAACAGTCGGTCTTATCGCTAAAAAGCGATTTATTAAAGCGATTTTTTATTTTTAAGCGATCGATTAGGCACATCACTAAGACGTTCAATCCGGCATCAGTCTGGTAGAATTACAACCATTAAATCCGACATTCCGTATCATCAGTCCAATAGTCAAAGCCTTGTACACGAACTATCTGATGTCTTTCTAAGCACAATCATGAACTGAACTGATGCCAAACTGAACGTGTAATCTACGTTTAAAAGAAGAATAAATCGGAGCGAAATGTTTTGGCTCAGCTACATTATGTAATTTTCTTCTGTCATTCGTTTAGTTTAAGAAATATATTTCAGAGTTCTTCTAAATGGAAAGTAGAGTATAAAAATAAGCCGATTTTTGCTATTGTCTCGTAAATGATTTATCCCAGTAACGAAAATAAAAATAAATTAAAGGTGTTAAAACAAATTATGAAAGTGTACTCGTGAAAAGGCCTGAAAAGAGTATGGGGTCCTTAGATTAAGTTTAGACACCTATTTGATATAAATATCTCTACATTTAATAGTAAAATGAAACGTTCCAATGTTTTAATATTCATTATCTTACATATTCCGCATATTTGAACGAAACAGACCAGGTGTTTTTTAATATTTTTATTAGTCATCATCATCATCGTAGATTTAAAAAAAATCTCTTCTATAATTTTAATAATTGTTATTTAAATATAAGTTTTATGACATCAAACGTTTTACAGCTATGGGCCGGAATGGAACGTAGAAGTTCATAGGTAAGGTTATCCATTAGGGTTTAAAGTAGAGGAGTAGGGAGTACCAGTTTACTATATATCGTTATCGTATCGAATGCGAAAATATTAATAACGTTCGGAGCAGCGCCTCTTTTTGTCCGAAAATGGACTAACTTGTTTTAATTTGATGAGATAACGATACGCGAGAAAACTTATACAGGGGAAGGAAAAGTATAATTAACCTTTAAACCACATACTCTACCCATAAAACTAAACAAATTTTAATATGGGAGCACACCTGCCAGAACCAAAAAAAGAAATCTGCTGTCCCATACGTTTGAATCTAGTAGGTATTGTAGTTTAGTATGGGACAGCTGATTTTTTTCTGTTCTGACAGGTTTGCTCCCTTAGTAAAAGTTGTTCAGTTTGATGGGTAGAGTATGTGGTTTAAAGGTTAATTATACTTTTCCTTACATCCTGTTTACTCGAGTTACTGGTTATTGCACTGTATATTTTGTACCTAGTTAGTTTCTTGAATGTTTAAAAAACTCTTAGGAAAACAGTACGGTTTCGAAATCTACACCTTTAGAGAACCTTCCACCTTTGCTCCTTTGTTACCTACTTAGTTTCGTCTTCGTTTTGTAAATATGATTTCGAAATATTTCTTTTTCTAATTATAAATCACTAGTACTAATTACATTACGCACGTCTTAAAAGTTGGATAAATCGATGAGAATTTAAGAGTTATCGTGTGAGAGTGACCTCCACATCTTAACTAATACTTCCTGCTTATCAAATGCCTTTTTAAGGCTAGAAGTGAAATGGCCCATTTTATAAATAGTTCTTGAATAGCTTTACAAAGTTACGCAAATAACACACAAAATTACAAACACATATTATTTTTGAGTCATTGAAATATAAAAAATGAGATGTTAATAGAAAATATTAATGTATTTTTAAAATCCTTGTAAGTAGACACAAATATTAACACCATGTTTGAAGTATGTATAATGGTAAAGCCTTAATAGCTTGCAAAAAAATTACTATTCGTTTTTTTAACGAGATAAATGCTAATATTAAAATTTGAGGCTGTTGCTTGTGTGAATTTTTTTAATTTTGGTACATTTCTAAGCTCAAATTGGCTCTTAAATACTATACCGAAAGAAAATATCAATTATTAATTAGTCCCGGCTCAAACCGTAAAATAACTGGGCTAATAATTAAGTACTTGCTATGTATAAGCAAATTGAAACGAGCATGATATTTTACTACGAGAACCTTTTGGTCATGCTCACAATAACGTACTAATGAATGTGAAAAAACCCACAGAAAATTCTGTGGAATGGAATGTTATATCTATTCTCTACATCCGCAAAAGTTATATTTACTATTCTGATGGCGTGGAATCTACTTAGTCTTTGTTTATTCATTAAACAGACCAGTTTCTTTCAAACACTCGTCGATGCCTTGAAATGTTGTATAATAATGGATGCTTAATTATTCGAATGGTAAAACCCAATTTTAATAGTTCCGGACGAATCCAGATCTATAAAAAAAACGAAAAGACACATCTAATCTTGGCGTTTTTATTGTTATAGACTAAGAGATAAGTGTACTTTTTGCAACCATCAGCCGCAAGGCTGATTCAGTGTTTTTGGGGTGTAAAGCATCTCTGTGATGGGGATGAACTAGGTCTGCCTGCATAACTTCAGTCGGTTTAGGAGTTACAGACGTTTCATTATTAAAATTAACGATCGTATGATATTATTGTAGTGTGCACTGTAGCTTTGTAAAAAGTACAAAAACTGACATGAACTGCCAGTCGGTTTAGGAGATACAGCCGTTCAAAGGTCGGACCTTTGAACGGCAGTATCTCCTAAACCGACTCATGAACCATGCCAGTTTTAGTACTGTTCACATAGCTACAGTGCATACTACAATAAAATAATATGATCAGCCTTACAGCTGATCGTTAATTTTTACTGACCTTTAAATATCAGTAACTTCTAAACCGACTGGAGTAATGCAGGCAGACCTGGTCCACCCCCATCACAGAGATGCTCTACACCTCATGAACACTGCATCAGCCGCTGCACGCTAAGTGTACTTTTTGCAGCTGTTAGTTGCAAAAAGTACACTTATCTCTTAGTCTATTAACACTGTTTTATTGTTTCTTGCAGCTGGCATTAACACATTTCTGACATCGCATCGTGAAGAAGCAAGAAGAATTTGTAGTAGATAGCTTATGTATGGGTACTTCTAAGTTCAGTTGAAGAGGCTAAACTAACTAAATTGAGGCTCATTAAGTCAAAATCAATCATAAGACTTTAGCTTTTTGTTTTGAAAGAAAATTGAAACTGTAACCATAAACAAGTAAAATAATCAGCAACGACACTGCCATAATTATTATGTCTATGTATTTGTTAAAACTTTTAATTGATCAGTCACTGAATGTATTGTTTAGTTGTAGTTTGGTGTAAGTGTTAAAGATTTGTTATAATATTTATGACAAATCAGGTGCCTTCTTACAGTTAGGGTATTTTGTTAAATAAACGACTCGAAATATGTGTTTTGCATTATTTTGTACTTATATACCTTTTTTTTTACTAGAAAAATGTTGAGGGTGTATTCAGATAATGAAACTAAAAACTTTCCCTAATAATTTTTTTTGACCTCGGAAACCTCTTGGAAAATCGATCGGCTGATTCACACTTTTGTATGGAAGGTCCACAAAAATTTAGTTTATAAACCCACAACATTTTTCTACTACTTAATTAAAAGCATTACTTAAATCAAATCAAACCCAATAGGGTAGCAGATCTTTCTTTTATTTCAATTTTATCTGGGATACGCCCAGCAGTGGGCTGATGTGGGCTGATTAATACGATTTTTAATTACATATTCCATTGACGAACTAGTTGGTGTAATGGTTACCACGCCGGACTGCCAAACCAGGGTCCTGTGTTCGAATCCCGGTTCTGTCATGGATGATTATATGTTTGTGCCGTTGTTGTATGGTTTCCATAATAAACAGCCTGCTTAATAGTGCTTGCTTGGAATCATTACAATGTATGTGCTTGTGAACGTTATTTATTTACCTAACTAGATTTTTCAAACATCTACTTATATGGTAAATAAAAAACCTTTATTATGTTGACAAAGACAATAATCTGGTTCTCTCAAGCATAATATGTAGAGACTTTTATAAAACACGAGCGTTAACCCGCGACTTCGTCCGCACAAATTATATAACAGATTTTAAGTTAGATCATAAGCTATCAAACAAAAAAAGTTTCATCAAAATCGGTTCAGTAGTTTTTGCGTGATACTCGTTCAAACAAACACACAATCAAACAGACAGACAAAAAATCCAAAAATTGGTGAAATGGAATCAGGGACACCTAAAAACCATATCGTAACTTTTTTTTTGTTAATATCTTCAATGTACAGACAAACATCCTGTTACAGTTTTATAATAGTACGAGCGTTAACCCGCGACTTCGTCCGCACAAATTATATACCAGATTTTAAGTCAGATCATAAGCTATCAAACAAAAAAAGTTTCATTAAAATCGGTTCAGTAGTTTTTGCGTGATACTCGTTCAAACAAACAAACAAACAGACAGACAAAAAATCCAAAAATTGGTGAAATGGAATCAGGGACACCTAAAAACCATATCGTAACTTTTTTTTGTTAATATCTTCAATGTACAGACAAACTTCCTGTTACAGTTTTATAATAGTATAGATTTCGTTAATCTTTCTAAGAAAGTGACTGATTCTAATAAGTCAAAATATTTAAAGAACTGGTTTACCAAGACCTATTTATCATGGATAGAATCATTTGTATATTGGATGATTCGATTCTTTTCGAAAATTATGGAAAATGATTAGCATGAATGGGTACATATTGTACCCACTGTTTGTACTGTACAATAAATGCCTCGAAATTGAAGCATGCTGCGGTTTCCTCATGACGTTTTCCTTCAACGAAAAGGCAATGGTGTTACAAACCTTACCGTTCATAAATTCCGAAAGACTCATTGGTACGAATCGGCCTAGACGGGGATCGAAACATCGCCTCTTGCACGGCAGGCAAAGTTACTCGTCACTGGACCACCAAGGCTTTTATAGAATTACGAGCGTTAACCCGCGACTTCGTCCGCACAAATTATATACCAGATTTTAAGTCAGATCATAAGCTATCAAACAAAAAAAGTTTCATCAAAATCGGTTCAGTAGTTTTTGCGTGATACTCGTTCAAACAAACAAACACACAAACAAACAGACAGACAAAAAATCCAAAAATTGGTGAAATGGAATCAGGGACACATAAAAACCATATCGTAACTTTTTTTGTTTATATCTTCAATGTACAGACAAACTTCCTGTTACAGTTTAATAATAGTATAGATTTATAGAAAATAATTAATACAGAGTTATTCAAAAGAATTTACGAAAAATGCTGTTTATCAAATTGTGTAGTCTTCAATAGTGACTAGACTAGTTTTGATGATGATGTAACGTAACTTTGGCTATTTTTGTAATGGAGTGTAATTTACATATAGGGTAAGTGGAGGAGTAGTTGACACAGTCACACCGAAAGCTGACATACGAGAAAAAAGGGCTAGTTTGAGTAGTTGATTATATTCGGATAAAATGTTCACGCTTACCTAATACGGTTCTAAAGAGACAACCGTTTAAATGCAGGACGGACGGACAGACGGATGGTGTAGGCTTGGTATTAGAAGTAACTATTGAATAATCGGTGGTATTAGGGACCCATTGGAAACCGTTGGGTACGGACCCCTAAAAATCAAACGAATTAATAGCCTCCTCAGCTCCTCACCCAGGTACGATAAAACGCGGAAGTTTTTTTAGCGATAATGCCCTTGCGCAAGTGACCCTTACCTTCTGTTAAGGGTGCTTATTCAGTTATATCGATAACGATTGATCGTTTCGGTAAACGATACTTCTGGCTGATAGCATCGATAGTGCGAACAAAGTTATAATTTACTAGCTCTAACCCGCGACTTCGTCCGCACAAATTATATACCAGATTTTAAGTCAGATCATAAGCTACCATACAAGTTTCATCAAAATCGGTTCGGAAGTTTTTGCATGATGCTCGTTCAAACAAACACAAAAACAAACAGACCGCCAAAACGGCAACCATTTTGAGCACCTCATATCTTAAAACATAAAAAGGTACCTATGTAAAATTTCTTGTAATCTTAAATGTACACATTTTGCCATCTTATTTTAAGAATACATGCCTAATCGTTTTCAGTTCCTTATTTTTATTTATTCCAGTACTTA
The DNA here is from genome assembly GCA_927399405.1 of Agonopterix arenella. Classification (NCBI taxonomy): domain Eukaryota; kingdom Metazoa; phylum Arthropoda; class Insecta; order Lepidoptera; family Depressariidae; genus Agonopterix; species Agonopterix arenella. The sequence goes on along the minus strand of OV656691.1, from coordinate 13,326,064 downwards.
ATAGTATGTAGATATCATATCGACGACGACACCACAAACAAAATATAAGGGAGAAGTTTTTTGCTATTTCTGACATTTCTAGTACTCTAAGCTCAGTTGGTCTCGTAGACTTTTTTGATCTTTATAAGAAACAGGATCGATTGACATAAAAAAAAGTTTTTGTGTAAATGGTCTATTTTCTTGCTGACTGTAAATTTTTTTCAAAATTTGTAATTGGGGGTAAAACTGTCTCAAAAAGTTAAAGACAGTCTGTTTAGAACGTTTCCCTCTAGTTGCAACGGTTAAGGTACCTGCCCTTACTGCCCCGTCTCAAAAATCCACCCTGTATAGCTGTAAAAGAGATGAATTAAGGAAGACGACATTTTATGCGTCGACCGACCCCAAATAATGGAATAAAGAAGAAGAAACTTATTCAAAAGCTTGTTTTGAAGATTTGAGCTTTTTTGTCTGCAAGTCAGGTAACGAGTGCTTTATTATTATTACGAAAGAAAATAGCAATGCCAGAACTTGACATTTGATGTTGCTGTTTCTGTTTCCAGCATATAGTTAAAAAGAGAAGGTAGGTGATTTTTACTTTTAATTAAGAAACGGTATCTCTATGGAGTTCGAATGATTTTCTCTTCACAATTTTTGCATTTAGAGATTAAACGAAATAGAAAGCAAAGTAATTTTAAAATTTAATTTTTATTGGGAAACTCTGCGATCAAGAGAAACTAGATAAGTCATTAAAAAAAATCATCTACTTTCTTAAAATTATGTGTACTATCCGTAAAAATCTATAACGTCTAGTCATTTATTTTTGTACTTAACAAAAAAAACTTGACCTTCAAGGTCTATTCACAATTTCATTTATTGTATATTGAAATAAGAAAAATATAAAATAAAAGAATAAGCAAAAACTTATAAGGCGTTAAACGCATAATTGAAAACGATATCGCACTCGAGCTCCGTGTGTGTTCAGAATAAGGTTGCAGCCGTTTTTGACAACCTTGTCGTAAAAATTAACCAGAGAGCATTCACCTATTTATAATTTATGACGCCATGTCATGATACAGAACGTCATTTATTTGTTTTAAACAAGTTTTAAATCATAGTAGTATTATACAGGGTGTAAGGCAACCGCTACCGAAAACTTAAAGGGGTGAAAGTACCTATCAACATGAATAACTTTTACTATGGGACCAACAACGAGAATACAAAAGAAATCTGCTACCTCAAACTAAAATTAAATACATACAGTGTAAAATGTATGGAACTGCAGATTTTTTTTTTAAGTTCACATAGTAAAAGTTGTTCATAATTAGTATGGATAGTTTCTAGCCCCAATCATTTTACAGTTTGAGCCGGGATTAATTAATAATAGATTTTTTTCGGTTTAATATTTAAGAGCCAATTTGAGCACAGTTGTATGAAGTTCGGTTAAAAGTTTGTAGATTTTGAGGGGTGATATCATGGTGAAATAGAAAATTCAAGATCTGTTCTGTACATAATAGAACTGACAAATGAAAGCTATATCGGTGTTAAGTCAGCACGATTTGCGACTAGCGTGGTATGTAGAAGTTTTTTGAACTTGGTAACAGATCAAAATAAAAAACGACCAATTGCGAGTTGTACACGCGCACTGAGCCGTACAACAAATCTTACAAAGAAATATTTTTTCTTCGGGATCTTTAGCGCCAGGCCGACATACACTTGACCGGTTATTATTATTTGCTTTTTTTTCGTTCAAATATTAATAGGTATTCAATGCTAAGAATACTTCGAGATTTCCATGGAAATCTTTCAGCCACTGTAACTTTGAAACAACTTAAAATACATATTTACGAAAATCTGAGAAAACATAGTCATAGATATTCGTTTCTAGATTGAGTTAAAAAATTTCATTGAATTACATTAGATTATATTTAAAAAGAATGGGGATGATGACTGATCCTGGAAATCCATATATTGTGCTCGAATTACAGAAATAGGATAAATTTAATAGCAAAATGTTCAAACGAAATTACAATTGATAGAAAACAAAAAAGTTGTAAGCTATTGAAAAATGTTTTTTATCATCTTCTATCTCTTTCATGCAAAACAGGTGTTTGTATGACACGTAGTCATCGGGCATCTCGCTGCTTTGCATCCCTGGAAAAATCTTCGCCAGGATTCTTTTAAATAGACTCACACCCATCTCCGAAGCTCTGTTACCGGAGAGCCAATTTGGCTTCAGACCTGAAAGAGGAACCTGTGAGGCGATCTTCAGTCTGCGGCAACTGCAAGAGAAGAGTAAAGAGCAAGATCAACCGCTCCACCTCTGCTTCGTGGATCTGGAGAAGGCATTCGACTGTGTTCCTCGCGAAGCCCTGTGGCCGGTCCTGGAAAAGTGTGGGTGTCCAGACAAGTTTATAAGGTTAATCCGACTTCTCCACGATGATATGACTTGCTGTGTGACAGTAAATGGCGAGCAGACAAAGTTCTTCTCCGTAACCCGTGGAGTTAAACAAGGATGTGTTTTGGCACCTACTCTGTTCGCCCTGTACTTCACTGTCGTGGTTCGGGAATCCTTACAGCACACACTTCAAGGCATCCATATACGCTTTCGGACTGACGGAAAGTTGTTTAACCTGTCTAGACTCAAGGCCCGTAACGGGGTCTCTCTTGGCATCATCACAGAAATAATGTACAGCGGATGACCTTTGCTTTGTAGCTAATTCCCCTGAGAGTCTGCAACAGCTGATGAGTCAACTAGATAAGGCATGCTGCAAGTACGGGTTAAAAATCAGTGTCAAAAAAACCGAGGTTATGTCCTTGGACACACTGCAAACAGCTGGTTCTGCACTGAATATACGCCTAGGTGAAGATACTCTGAAACAGGTAGGTAAGTTCAGATACCTGGGAAGTACCCTGACGGCTAAGGGGGACCTAGATGCCGAGATCAATGGCAGAATTGGGGCCGCATCTGCTGCCTTTGGGAAGCTGCAGTGGAAGCTGTTTCGTTCACACGACATCCGAAGGTCAACTAAGATCGCTGTGTACATGGCCGTAGTACTGCCCAATCTTCTATACTCCGCCGAGACGTGGTGCTTATATCGCAGGCACATTCGGACGTTAGATAAGTTCCACCTCAAATACCTTCGCAGAATTTTGCACATAAAATGGGCGGACCGCATTCGTAACACAGAGGTGCTGCGACGTGCCAATGTTAGCGGAATCGAAGCCTATCTAATGAGACGGCAACTACGCTGGTGCGGCCACGTCTTCCGCAGGTCCGAAAAAAGGCTGGCGAAGCGTGTCTTCTACTCGGAGCTCAGAGACGGCAAGCGCAAAAGAGGGGGTCAGTTTCTTCGCTACAAGGACGTGCTGAAGAGGCACATGAAAAACTGTGCTATTGACCCGGAGAGCTGGGAGGAACGCGCAGCTAAGCGCCCGGAATGGAGGCATCTTGTCCAGGCAAATGTTTCTACTTTTGAAGAAAAGAGAAGAGAGGATCTCGATACTAAGCGGGACCAACTTAAAGCCCGACCACCTGCGGCTACACAATATAATTACGAAAATGGCACGCTCAAGTGTATCATATGCGGACGCACGCACCTTCACCGCAAAGATTGGCTACATTAGTCACATTCGGGCACATCAGCGAAGCCCATCATACCAGCAGCAGTCGCCGTAGCCGTATCGGCAAGGAAGACATCATCATGACAATACTCAATTATGACGTCACTTAATTTGTTATATATGCCTCTCGCTCTAATCGTAAATTTTGAACACTTATATTTCAGTAATTTTTAAAGATATTCAAAAATTAATTTCACTTTAGTGTTTAAGGTAGAACATTAGCCGCATAAAGCACCAGTATATGACGAAATTACTGTAATATAACCTAATACGACCAAATTGTTTGCTGGGTAACTATTACCTATTCTGTGCTCACGGGTAAGTATTATATCCAACTTTAACAACCTGTAGGTACAAAACTGACTCATGTGTTTCCATAAAATATATACCTAATTAGGTAGATAAGTATAAAGTTTGACTAAAACCACAAGTCATGGTCATGACATGAGCAAGGACGAGTTATAATTTAATAAAACAACGCTAAAAGAGTGTGAAAACTGCTTCTTAATATTATGGCTAAACAGTACATTTACCATAAAGATAAATTCCATATCATAGTGCTAATCATTTGCATTATTTTGATTTCTACTTGGTTACTATGATATGAGCACACGACGTCTAACTATTAGCACACACACACACAGACGTCCACAATTTTTTTTAGATTTCTCGCCCCTAGGTGTATCCGAAAATACCCCATATAGGTACGTATGTTCCGCGATTTTTTTGTCGTTAAAAAGTTATGATTTTTTAATAGTGTATTTGAGAATTTTCTATATATATATATATATAACTTTTTTTCATAGTAAGCATTTTTTAAATTTTGTTTATGCAACATAATTGTCTGAAAGCACTGTTCCATACGTAAAATAATCAGCAACACAACATCCATACAAGTTACCAAAAAAAGTCGAAAGTATAGGTATGAGTTGGACGACGGAGCAAAATCTTCAAAATTATCTTAAAAATATGAAATAGATGTTTCATAGGTTGAAACTTCATTTAAAAACTTCACTGATTATTCAACTTACCAAATAAGAAAAATAATTGGTTCTTTTTCGCTGGAATCGGCTTCCAAAGTTAGTTAAGTGAAAAATCCGATATAAAATTTTTGAATTTCCAGACCATCATGTTGCAAAACAAAACATAACTTCTATATAAACTACAAAAAATCGCGGAACATGCATGGGATATTTTCGGGTACACCAGGGGTAAGGAATGTAAAAAAAAAATTTTGGACGTCTTCGTTTGGACCACTCTGTATACAGGCACCGATCGGAGCAAAAAAGAAATCGGCATCAAATTTTTGCTCCGATTGGTTTGCTCGAATAATAAAAATTGTTCATTTTCAACTTCCTTAGACATTATACAGGTGAAATTAATATTATTGCCATTCTTTTTTTCAAACTTTGTAAAAAAAAGAATGCTAATAATATCAATTTCACCCTGTATATGTCTAAGGAACTCGGCTTATTGTAATCACAACAAAGCCAACGGATTCAGAATTCACATACCACCCAACTTAGTTTTGTACCTACTTGATGAACTATGCCCGCCCGTCAACAATTCATTTAGTAATAAACGTCAAATGAATATTGAACACCTGAAACTAGTCTGCTCATCACTTCGACTACTTATATAGGGATTAGTTACGCGTGTAATTCTACTAACAAACATCTCTACCACTTTTTGCGGGGGGCGAGGTTACATGAAATCCGCAACTTTGGATTTTATTCCCATAACTTTAGATTCTAATTTTGAACGTTAAAAATCATGAAAAGTAGTCTCGCGTGAACCCCAAACGTTCTAAGTTCGAAATTATTGTTTCGCCATTATAGGCTGTCTCGTTTAGTGATAAGGTATAAAATTGAATGTAAATGCACATGATTCATTGATCTTATACCGTGGCAGAGGGGAAATGCTACCGCAAGGCTAGTCCTGATAATAAATAGTCAGAGGCTCATCATTACGTGTGTTATTTTATTTATTGATATATTGGCAAGGTGGGGCGTGACATAACCACATAACTTCGTTGGGACAGCGACACATATCGACCCGTGTGTGCGTATCATGATTTCGACCTATAAAAGACAACGACAGGACACCACTTGACAGTAGATTTGCCGGTTTGTGCCTTGTGATACTTGAGTTTATTTATCAAACAGGTACGATTTTAAAACAGAATTTTATTAAAATTCGAACGCAAAAATAAAAGATCCATTATTTTAACATGCAAATTGGAATATGGGAGCAATGTGCCTCGAATTTTTGTTTAAAATTTCAAATCATTTGTAACTTAACATTTTGCTATGTAACTTAACTTTTTATATTATCCAAAAGTTCGACATTTCCTCTCAGATTCTCATAAATTTAATTTGATTCGGCAGATCAAAATGAAATTGTGCACCATTATCTTCGGAGTCCTCGCCTTGTGCGGGCTATCTTATGCGTTGGAACATGGTCCCCTGCTGACTGCGCTGCAGCCGCAGTGGTATAATGGACCAGAGCAGCAGTACGAACCAACCGCAGTGCTCGTCGAACCAACTCAAAATAGACACAAAAGGCATCTTCTTCTAGGTATGTATTACTCAAAGGCATTTCTTGTTACTGTCCAGTACCTAACCATAATCACAAAAGTATAAAACCACCTACATTTAATCGTTTTTGTACAGAATTTTGTTAATATAGATGTTTGCAATATCTATCTATCTATAACGTCACGCCTCTTTCCCAGTGTGGTAGGCAGACACCAGGGCGCGCCACTTACTACCATCCTTACATACTTCTTTTGCCTCATGCACATCTCTACATACATGCCCGTCGGTTTCGAGTACTCCGCACCTCCCCTTTTTGTAGGACGCAACTGATTTGATCAGCATACGTCCTACGAGGGCGCCCTCTGCCGACGCTTCCAATGTTTGCAATAATTACTGTGTATAAACACATAAACCATTGGGGTAGACCGTCTTGCCACACCTCCCACTAGTTACATACACCTTCGGTTTCGGAAACATTACATACAAACAAAATAGTTACTTTCTAGAAAAAAATGTATAAACATTAAGTATTGCGTTATTAAGAAGGAAGTAACAATTACAAATTCCGCAACAGACTGCTGCTAACAATAGTAGCGTAGCATACCATCCAGTGCCATCAATTACATTGATTCCCAGAAGACCTTAACTTTCTAGTTAGAGAGATCGATTATACATATTAGGTATAGGTAGTACCTTTGGCTGGTTGAATATCGGGCTTTATGAGACAATTAGTTAATTCATAAATAGTTAGCAAACATAATTGAGATATTACAGGCAAAAAAGTAAAAAAAGCTATAGTTAAAAATAACGTCAGAATGCTTTCCGTATGATATTATTTTGAATACAATATTTTGAGTTTGAGTTTGTCATTAAGTCAACATGTCCAAAGGCATTCTAAAACCAAATTCTAAAAGGTACTGGGATTTGATTGTGATATAAATACTTTATCCTCACTTTGTATATCGATTACTAAGTATACAGCGGTGCAATTCACTAAGCGCACATGTCGTCGCATCCTTTAGATCGTCGGAGATTTCATATTAAGTTTGACACAACGCATACTGAATTGACAGCTCGCGCATGTTACAACCGATGTTTACGCTTAGAGAATTGCACTCCAGGAGTGCGATTTTTGAATCTCACACGTTCAACTCAGCAGTTGAAAATGTATATGGAGATACGCATCTTTCTATTGCTGATTTGACTTACAAAAATCGCACTCCTGGAGTATGATTTTTAAAAGTCAAAACAACAGTAGGAAGATGCATATCTCCAGAGTAATGAGATTCAAAAATCGCACTCCAGTTTCTATTCTGTAATATATTAGATTAGAACAACTGATTAGTTACGCAAGATCTCATAATTTATGATAAATCATTAGTGATCCATTTATAAATTCACAAAGGTAAGGGAATCTTATCTCTGTTTGCTTTAAGTGACTGGTTTCTGGGAAAAACAAACAAATTAAGAATATAAATGTTATGAAGAGAATCTATAGAAGATGTACCTATGTGTAAATTCAAGACAGGTTATCGGTGATTTCAAACGACAATAAAAATGATAATTACAAAGGTCGACATTGTATAAGGCCTTAGAATCGTTTTTACGATCTTCTTTTATAAAATAGGTACAACAAATGGTACCTTTTTATAAAAGTCAGTTGAAGTAAGGTCTAAAATGTGCGGTGTATAAATTCAAGTGAATTCTAAAAATGTTCGTGTTGGGAATACGCATAATGCAGGGTTCCATAGTTATTGGGCCGCCGCGCGCGCCGCACAGACACAAATAACGACACGACATGTAGGAGATATCAATTTAAGATGTTTAATTTTCTTGAAATTTCGATTTATTATTCGACCAAACGAATGCAACCAAACTTAGAAGTTCTGCCTCTATGACAGTTAGTCGATTCTATAAGGATTCTTTGTCGGACTACTAAACCTAGAAAACAATTTTTTTCTTTTTTCTGTAGCTTAAGATGCTGATTACATACTTATATCCATGCAAACTATATATACTAGAGAGATTTTAATGAAGTCATTCCCTAGTTTCCCTACTCACGCAAAATATGGGACAGAAAGAAAGAAAAGAAAGAAAGAAAGAAAGAAAGAAAAATTATTTATTTGGATCTCCGACACACATCGACGTGGGACGTCGAGTTGCGGAATACGAGCCTGCTCAACCAATACCGATACCAATAGAGACATGTTTTTATTTTGTTTCCGTAGGTGCTGGTGCTGCTGGTTTAGTTGGTGCAGGTCTCCTCGGCGCTGGTGTCCTCGGTGTCGGTCTCGTCGGTGCCAAAGCTGGTCTGGTCGGAGGGGCTCTGGCTGCCTCAGCATTGAGCGGCAGGGGCTTCGGCGGCGGCGGCGGCGGCGGTTGGGGACACGGTGGTGGATACTACGGTGGCGGTGGATACTACGGCGGCGGTGGATACGGCGGCGGCCACGGTGGATACTACAGGTAACTTGACTCCTCGGTGCTAAGACTGGTGTGCTCGGAGAAGCCCTGGCTGCTACCGCTGTCAGCGGCGTTACGGCAGCGGTGGTTGGGGACATGGTGGTGGAGACTATGGTGGTTACGGTGGATACAGGTAACTTGATATCTCGATGCTGAGGATAGAGTGGTGGATAAAGTGGTTGATGGAGTCGTCCCTCGTCGATGCTCCTGCGGCACGAAATACGGAAGAATGAATAGGAAAATTTTCATATTCAATTCATTTTGTCGATTTTATACTAAAATCGGATGATCAATGTTAAATGTCATTGAACTGCATGACACTGGCTGGAAACCATTCACCTTTTCACTTCCTATTATATCATTAAAGCCGACAGAATTATGAACTCATGACGGTCAATATATTATACGAGTGACTTGAGAAACCGGATCTTGTTATGATAATTTTTACTATTTAATTAATAAAAATGTTCTTTTATTTCTTTGCAGGAGATACCCCACCTATGTCGTAGAAGAAGATTGGTGCTGAAAACTGAAAACGAGTGTTATTTATTAATAAGAAGATATTGTTAATAATTTATGAATAATATTGTGTGATTTATACATTTAATATAAATACATAATTGTGTTGGAACTGAAGCAAGCGTGATGTATGAAAAACAAACCAAAATAAACATAAAAACACAATAAAAAATTAGCATTTCATTTTATAAGTCCCAAATAGTACTAATCGAGAAAACCTATACACAAATATACAAAGCGTACATAACACATTAGCTTATAGGTAGGTATGTTAAGTATATTATATACATACATGAACTTACAACCGCAATCCCTTTCGGGGTGGTCAGAAACATTGCTACAATTGCGAAAAATGTAGTTGTAGCAATGCTCACCATATTTCAGGATTAAATGACGTGACAAGAGGTGCGAGGGGGCTAGTCTTTCATTAAGTATATTATTATTAAACATAATTTATACTTCATTCTGGACTAAATGTTTATTTATTATGACGACATAACGAATATGATATTTCGTTAACAAGTGCAAGTAATCTACAGGGTGCAATTGAAATGATTCGAAAATTTTTAGGGGGAGGTTCAAACAATGAGAGCAAACATGAAATTTGAAAAAAAAATCTGCCATTCTTACATTTGAATCGATTAGGCATTGCATTTTAGTATGGAACAAATGATTATTTTTGTGATTTCAGGTTTGCTCCCATAGAAAAAGTTATTCAGTTTGATGGTCTTCGAACCATCCCTAAATTTTTTCGATTGCATCCTGCATTTATTGAACCCTGAGCACATAATTATGATATGTAATTTATCTAAATTATGTAAATTTCATAATTTTTTGTTTGCTCTGGAAACGAACCAGCAAATCTTCGTATTTAAAGACCAACTTGATATCTCTAACTGCAAGGGCTCTCTTATACAAATGACGAACTATGAAAGCTCATTCATAGTGGAGAGGTTCCTAAGTCTGAGGAGCATCATTGTATAAAATTATGTTTTCACGAAGTGTTTGCAACTTCAAAAGAGAACTGAAGAGCCGAGAAATAATATTTTCCTATAGAGAAGCGGTAATGTATCATGGCAATGCTCCGGGCACAGGCTCCGGGCGTTTATTCCTGGCGGATAGAGCGGCGACTGGCGTCGAAACAGCATTAACGGAGATGGATGGCATCGGCCCACGGCATCGCCTCTTTAATCTGCCGTACAAAAGAGATATACGACTGCGCTTTACTACTCGATATTCGTGTCTGTGATTACTCTCCTAATACATAATATAAAATGCTGTACAATGTCATTGGTACCGGGCCTAGGAGGTTTGAATCATGTCATATCCAGGGCGAAAATGCAATAGCTGAGGGGATAGGATGATGAGAGATTACCGAAAAAGTATCAGAGAATATAAAAGATGTCCAGCGCTAATGATTTGTAAGCCATTAGAATGAAAATCTGACGAACAAATTGTGGACTTTCACTAAATCTGACGAGTCGAGTCCAAAAACCAGGATTTGGACCATTTTTAAAGTAGTGTTCAGGGCGAATAAAAGTTATTCTACGTAATAGTGTTACATAGTAACAGGGCCGTTTTTACCCGGGGCTGCATGGCACCCAGGCGCATTTAACTAGGGGGCGCAAGCCGATCGTTTTATATACCATACGTAATCTGCTACTGCTAGTATTGAAAATTACTTAACAAACATTCATTATACCGATAAAAATATAGTCTTCATGCAGCTTTTGGCATATTCGGCTTATATGTTGACTACTGCGGAGATCTCGACCGGAATGAAGGCATCTTGTCCAGGCAAATGTTTCTACTTTTGAAGAAAAGAGAAGGGAGGATCTCGATACTAAGCGGGACCAACTTAAAGCCCGACTACCTGCGGCTATACAATAAAATTATGAAAATGGCATACTCAAGTGTACCAAATGCGGAAGTACCTTCACTGCAAAAATTGGCTACATTAGTCACATCCGGGCACATCAGCGAAGCCCATCATACCATCAGCAGTCGCCGTAGCCGTATCGGCAAGGAAGACATCATCATCATCATCATCACTGCGGAAATCCTATAGTGTCCTTACGGCTTCATCATCAGACCCTGACCACAGTAATTTGTAAGTCAACTTCTCATCGAGACCTATCTAACGAGCCCTAACTCGATGGACCTAAATTAACTGCAGCGGAGATCCCTGTGACTACCTTCCAGCTCCATCAACAAATCAGCTCATGGACACCATTATATTGCATTGTCATTTTGATAGAATACCTAGAAGTAGGTCAAAATTCACTCTCAATATTTGTACCAAACATACCAGCTTTAAAAAAAAGGAAAAAACAATTTTAATTTGTTTTTCTTGGCAATAGGGCCTAATTGCAGGCTGGATTTCACACCTCAGCGTTAGGTTAGGGTTAAGATGGCCCGTCACAGTTAAACATACATAATAATCCAATAAAATTCTTAAATGTGCTCTTAGCACACGAGGCACATGCTCGTTGTGTATGCTAACAGGTGTACTTTATACTCAAATTATTTTGCTTGTTTCCGGTTTGCCAAAATTAGACGAGTATGTATTATATGAAAAAATCATCATCATCGTTAGATACGATGATTTATGTCCTACTGTAGGACAGCTAAAGAATGAAAAAGAGTGCGCTGTGATGGAGACGAAAGTGTTCAAGTTTTCAAACCACATACAGGGCCAATAACTGCTTATCGTGTTTTCCGAATCACAGAAGCGTTCTGCATACAATATCACTAAAACAGTCATTCATCCAAAGACAAAACAACAATTAAAATACAATATTGCATTACATAGAGTAACATTGTCAAGACCAGACATTTTGGTCATTTAAATACTCATCGAGTTTATAGTAACCTTTTTTACAGAGGACTTGTTTAACATGGGACTTAAACTTTTTGTCTGGCAAGTTTAGAATATCCTCTGGTATCTTATTATAATAGCGTATACAGTGCCCCATGAAAGATGTGTTGACCTTACTGAGTCGAAAATGTAGGGATACTAATTTATTTTTATTTCTTGTATTGTAATTATGAACGTCACTGTTTTTGGGAAAGAGATACAAATTTTTCCGAACGTATAAAACATTTTCGTAAATATATTGACTGTAGAAAGTCAAGATACTGATATCTTTAAAAAGATCTCGTAGTGAATCTCGACAACGCAGATTATAAATGGCTCGAATTGCCCTCTTTTGAAGGATAAAGATCGCCTCAACATCTGCAGCACGGCCCCACAGCAAAATACCATAAGACATGATACTATGGAAGTAGCTGAAGTATACAAGTCTTGCAGTAGCTATATCAGTTAGCTGTCTAATTTTTCGAACCGCATAAGCTGCCGAGCTCAGCCTACCCGCTAGGGTTTCTATATGTGGACCCCATTGCAGCTTCGAGTCAATCTTTATCCCTAAAAATACAGTATTATTTGTGAAATGCAATATATCATTATCTAAAGATATTTGATTTTCATTATTTATAACGTTTGGTAAAGTGAATTTAATACATTTAGTTTTCTTTGCATTTAATGCAAGATTATTAACACTGAACCAATTCAGAACTTGTCGAAGAGTGTCATTTACATTCTCATTAGTATAATCAACATCTTGTGCCTTTCTACTGGTTTTGAAAATAAGAGAAGTATCATCAGCAAATAACACTATATTCGACAAGTTCTGTACCATGTAGGGTAAATCGTTTATATAAGGTCTAACAAAATCAGCTGAAACTATTTTAAGGGGATGATCAGACCATCAAACTAAACAACTTTCTCCATGGGACCAATATTGAAATCGCGAAACAAAAATCTGCTGTCCCATACATTTAGGTCGAGTAGGTTTGTATGGAACAGCAGATTTTTTTTTTCGCGATTTTGATATTGGTCCCATAGAGAAAGTTGTTCAGTTTGATGGTCTGATCATCCCCTTAAAATAGTTTCACCTAATTTTGTTAGACCTTATATAAACCAGAAAGAGAAATGGACCCAGTATAGATCCCTGTGGAACGCCCATTTTTACTAGTGAGCCAGACGAATTTGTTCCAGTGCATCGTCACTCATGTTTGACAGCTGCGATATGTACCTATGGCGCCGCGTATCGCCAGAGATTAATAATAAGTTACTACGCAAGTATCGTATGCGATACATATAAGGCGCATTTGTTCGTCGTTTCTAAAGAGCAAATTTCGAAATAGCACGCAAAATTTAAAGAGTGCGGTATAATTTGTGACAATGATGTAATAAAGTTAAACAAGGTCCTAATCATACAATTATCAGTGAAACAATGGCTTCTGCGTGTCGTACCATAATAATAATTAGCTCTTTATTCAGATTCCACTTAGCAGACAGTAAAACACAATAAGAAATGAAGTGTAATGTAGGCCTTGGATTGGAATAAATCTGTGAATGAAGGTTGGAAGGACTGACAAAGATTAATATTATCAGTCGATAATGACGGAACAATCTTCTCTGACGTTATTGAGGGAACCATAGATCAATCAGATATATAGACTGCTTAAGTAGGCCGAGAAAATTCATCAAATTTTTAGCGCAACGTTCTCCTGAAAGAATACTTGGTTTAATTTTACACATAAAAAGGGGTGTTTCAGACCATCAAAGTGAACAACTTTCACTATGGAGCCATCCATAGTGAAAGTTGTTCACTAAACCGAAAAAAATCTGCACTGTATTCTCGCTCGTCGTTCGTCGGAGCTGTAAGCCTACCATAAGTTTTTACCTGTAGTTGCGGCGCCAAAATTTTGTATGATACATTTTTTTTTACCAGCTCATACATTGTAATGATCCCAAGCAAGCACTATAAGGCTGTTTATTATGGAAACCATATAGCTACCCTGGTTTGGCAGTCCGTCGTGGTAACCATTACACCAACTGGGTCGCCAAAGTTAGTATGTAAACTCGTGGTAGGCCTACAGAAGTTTAGAAAGAGAAAGAGAGTCAAATATAATTACTTCGCCGCGTTACAATGACTTATTTATATAGATCAATGGCAAATAAAATCCTTTTTTTCTTATCTACTGCACTACGTTCATATTGGTCGGTTGTGGTATTAAACCAATACCGTGTTTCAGTGCAATGCTGATTTATTCAAACGAATGAAACTCTGGTAGAGATTGAATATAATTATGAGGAGAAAATGTTTTATTTATAACGAGACCGGTCTTTCTTCCCCCGAAAGTTTATTAAACTCCTTATTAAGGGAAAAAATGATGCGTTAGAAAAAAAAATGCTGGAGCTTGTTTATAAAAATAGAACGTGAACGAAGATCGTATAAACTTTTCAAATAAAACCAATGAGCCCCTTGTTTACGTACTTTGTTGCCCGAGCTCCATCCCTTCTCTCAGTCCAAATCCGAGTTAGTACTGTTCTTTTAGTAATTTGTGGTCATTTGGTCCAAACTATTTTCTTTATTAGATTTCTTAAACTATTGTGGATTATGGTCCAGCCTACCCTACACACGGATCTTAAAATTGAAAAGAGTTTTTGGAAGTGAAGTATCTATGTTCAGGGCCTATAGACAAAGTAACATTTCTATTGGCGTAGTGGTTAGTAGAAATGACAGAATGTATGGATTTGACATTGGCGATCGAAACATATACAATGCATAGAGATAGTAAGTACTACGTAATACAATGTTCTTGATCGAAACTTTTTGACGTTTGCTTTCTCCACCATACGTCAAATCCATACATTTTAATGTTTTCTACTGTCTTCAACGCTGATCGAAAGATACTTTGTCTATGCCCAGGCCCTGTACCCGGACTTTCGATATATTGCGACCGTTTTGTTCCGAACTTCATTGTAATAGAGTTGACATTGGAACGAAAACGTTCACGCAATTGCGATGTTCGAATATCCGGGTAGACCCCCTGGAGTCTTACAGAATATTGTAATAAATCGGTATTAAAATCAAATCGACTTGGGGTTTTGTTGCAGTTCTTAGCTAATCTGATTTCAGATAATGCAGATCCATTACCATAGAAACAAAATATTACTTAAAAATTGTCAAGTATTGTCATAATTCATAATCATATTCATAATCAATTTGCCGTGTGGTTCCGGCTAAGAATGGACCGCGCCAATTCTTTCTTATGCTGTATTTATGTGGGCGAAAAGCTTGCCACCTCTCACCACTTGACACTTCATTCCATCCTGAAACATAAATGACTAAATGTGAGCATATTGCTACTACTAATACAATCTTAAACAGAAAATCTAAATATCTAGGTATAGGTAAGTATAACAAGACCAATAATAGATATGGATCAAGTTTGTTCACACACACAGCCACTTTTAATAAGATTTATTTAGTATATATTTCAGTACATGAACTGTCTTAATGTTAACGTTTACAAGGATTAACTTAACACTGGAATATGATTAAACATTCTAAGCATCTGTTTACAAGAGCGCGTGTCGACATTTGATATTACCCCCAACATTCCAAAGACTTTGCCGTACAAGTACCTTATTAATAACATTGAGCTTCTAGAATTAAAGCATTTATCGCTCTGATCCTTTGAAGCTTCATCTGGCAATATAAGCAGTGGAATATTCATGTAGTGTGGGCAAGTCATTAAGGTTCTCCTGCTTTATTAATAACAGCAAATTTACTGCGCGAAGTAATTTGCAACTCCGCATGGCGCCCGTAGTTAGTACCGCCTTACAGCCTTACCGTCATGTCATATTAATTCACGGATTAAGATATTAGTGCTTTACATTTTAGGTAACTGATTGATAAAATATGAATGTATGAATTAAACAATCGATGAAGCACAAGTTTACTATATGTGTAGCGAATCGCCATCGAGAATGCCTACGTCAAAGTAATACGAGTGCCTTTTAAGTTTTGTCGTTTGAAGAAAAAAACACAACTAGAATCTTATAGTACTTTTTATTGTTTTTCAAAGTATTCACCACGTAGCTTAATACACTTTTCCATTCGCTCAAACCAGTTATTATAACATTTATTCCACTCTAAAGTGGGGGTGTTCAAAATGGCTGACTTGAAAGCGTCGACTGCTTCTTCACCGGACTGGAACCTTTGACCACGAAGACTTTTCTTAATTTTAGGAAATGTAAAGAAATCGTTAGGGCTTAGGTCAGTACTGTATGGAGGATGGTCAAGAATTTCTACTTTTTCCTGCTTCAAATACTCAAACGTTCCCCGCCCGCTCGCCCTTTGTACATGTCTACTTTAATTGTTTTTTTCTGTATTGTTATGTGTACAATAAAGTGTTAAATAAATAATAAATAAACGTTTGACGAGCGCTGTGTGAGCTTGCGTTGTCGTGGTGCAGGATGATGCGTCGCTTTGAGTTAGATTTTCGAAGTTCGGCGATGACTTGTGGTAAACAAAGTTTGGTATACCACTCTGCGTTAACCGTTCTACGATCTTCAAGTGCAATAGTCACAACATGGCCGGTTTTTCCAACGAACTCGGCCACCATCTTCTTTAAAGTGCTTCGAGAACGAACAACTTTAGTCGGCTTTGGCTCGTCTTGAAAGACCCAGATTGTAGATTGTTGTTTGGAATCAGGATCGTAGGCATAGATCCAAGATTCGTCACCACTATAAAATCACAAAGCAGCATCTAAATTACTTCTAGAAACTAGAATCTAGATAATAGTGTTGACAGTCGATGTATCGATTACAAGGCTCTTTGTGAAATTTTAATAAAGCAGACTTTGAAATGACCTTTTCATGTCTGTTGGATTGATTTTATTTATGAACGAGCGGATTCACGAGCTCACTGAAATATTAAGTTTGTAAACTTCTGAAAGATATTGTTGTACTTTATTTTGAGAACTGAATTGATTCTTTAATGAAAAACAACTTCATAATATGTATTTAGCGCTCGAATGAATATTAAATGAAAATCCGTTTACCTCTTATCACCGAATAAGCGGACAGTAAAGTAGAGAGCTGGAATTTTTAGAACGTATTCGTGGTATTTTTGCTGGAGCCAAATATCGATCTTTGGTTGGTCGAGAACATTTTTACTTGTAACTCGACACTAACCGGCACTTTGCTCCTGGTTCCACTTTCTGTACGCGTAAGGCGTATTTCATGAGAATTTAAGAGCTTTGTCGGGCATATTATATTGAACTTTCACTTTGCAGCTCCACGTTCTGAATTTTCGTCTAGCTTACAGAAAAAGTTACATCCATTGGTTATGATTACTTTTGTGAGTTCCTACCATAAAAAACATAAGTTCAGTTCGTTTGTGTTTTATGATTGATTTGGTTGTCCTTCCATATAAATAAACGAAGTTATAAAAGACGAGTTAGGTATGTAACTATTTGTCTTGGTACTTGGTATTTTCTTTTTCGGCATAAAACGGTCGTTCTAATTAGGTCACTGCTGATTATCTCTGAAATCGATTAGGTATAAAGAAAAATTCAACATCGGATTTCAAATATTAAGTGTGCATTCAAATCTGAAAATAGTTTAAAACTAGAAAATTACAACATGCAGGTAAAAAGCGAGGATTATCAAAGCGAAAGAAGCGAAAGAGAATTTTAGGGTAGAAAGACGTTTGTTTTTGCTCACAGAGGAACATTGTAAAATTTAATCTCTCAAATATCTACTTATTGTTTCACAAAGAGGGTTCATACGACATCCATATGCGTGGGTGGGATGGAAATAAGGTGGTATGTTTCACATATGGGGTTCATACGACATCCATATGCGTGGGTGGGAAGAAAATGAGGTGGTATAATATGTTTAAGAGAATCGTTAGAGCGCTCCATACAAACGATGTTTAGTTATATTTTGGATAGTAACCAATTGAAGTTAATGAAATGTTTTAAACATGATCTAGATCTAATCTCTGTGCTTTTGGTTTGTCAGATTTTCGTTAAAATGTTTAATTTTAGTTCAAAGTTACATAGAGTGGCTCAAAGAAATCTTAAATTAACCCTAATATTCAATTTGTTTATTTTAAATCAAATCTGATAAACCACAGGTATAGAGATTAGTATTCTAGATCGTATTCAAAAATGACTTTATCGGTTAGTTAGTATGGAAAATTTATGATTTAACTTCGTTTATATGCAACTTGCTCGGGCGTTGTGTAAGGTCTATTCTCTTCAGCGGAATCATTCGGCTGTGCATTAGAGAAAAAGTTAGTAGCGATCTTGATACGATCTATCAAAATAAACAAGTACAAAAATATAAAAAAGCCATTAATGACAAGAGTGATCAATCACGGCGATGCATTAGTAAGGAGATATTTCACGTAACAATAGATCAACGGACCAGACAAAATAACGTCACTCATTCTGGAGTATCGGGAGCGTCATGTCATGGCATATCAATCGATGAGCCTATTGTTAATACCGGTCATGATAAAACATCAGTTTACTCTGAAATGATAGCTACTAATGTACCTACGTAGCCCAGTCATTTCACGGAGTTTTGTTAGGAGAGGTGGGACGTTATTATTAATTGGACTTTTAAACTGTAACCGGCCCTATTTAGTGATAAAAATACTATCTGGAAACATCATCATCATATCAGCCGATAGACGTCCACTGCTGGACATAGGCCTCCCCCAAAATGGGGGGATTTGCCATAATTGCCACGCTTGGCAGGCGGGTCTGGAAACATATTAAACAAAAATTCGCTGCGCTTTATAGAAATCAAAATTGTGAGTACCAGAAGACTTTTAAATTATTAATATTAATACCAATGCACTCATTTGAATTAGATTTAACAATATACATTATTTTTGAGTAATAAAAATAGGCTTTGAAATTTAAAAAACGAGGTTTTTATTAGAACTTTAAGATTAATATTAATTTTGGAACTGTTGCTGGCAGGATTTTTTTTAAATTTTGGTACATTTCTAAGCTCAAATTTGCTCTTAAATACTAAACCGAAAAAAAAAATCGATTAATGATATACCCGTTATACATTGTAATGATCCCAAGCAAGCGATAGGCTTTTTATATAGAAACCATACAACAACAGCACAAACATACACACGTACGTATACATACTTACATAGAGGTTTAAATTTATACAGCTACTTAAATAGAAAGAAAAGGTATTAAAATATGGACACGAAGAAGAAAATATGGAGTGGCGCTAGGTTGGCTGCTATAGGCCTCTTAAGTCTTATAACAATATGTGCCTAGTAATAAGGAAATGCTAGGTCTTTTGGGAGGGAAGGAAAGAGGTAGCTAGGCCTCTGGGGCGTGATAGCGCGGGCCGCATAAACGAGTTGAGTAAGGGAAAGTTTGCCGTTTTCGCTCTTTCTTAACGAGAAATATAACAAACTTCGGAAAGCGCTCCGGCAAACTGCAGGTAATTTCTAACAAAATCTCTTACAACTCTGCGTAGTATGACGTAGATAGATTTATCCTATGTAAGTTATAGCTATTCAAACTACGGAAATTTTCTAATTATGTATTATAAGCACAATTAGTGCTCGTGTGTTTCTTCCCGTCAGAACGAAGTGTTACGTACTGGGTGACTAAGGCATAAAGATTCTTTTCCTGTGTTTTGGTAGGTACCAACCATTTCAATAATGAAAAAGATTCCTAAACATAGCATACCATATTGCTTACTATTATTATCCCCGAGGGGATATTCCATAAACTCAGAACATCCATGTTCCCCAACCCTAAATAATCATGGTAAAAGTGAATCTAAATTAGAAAAATTAATAAGTAATTAAAATTAGTATACCTAGTTATAGCAAAGTTGTGAGTTTGTGTATACGTATTCCATCCAGTTTAATTCCAGTAGAACAGTTTTACCATCAAAATGAGGCATTGATTGTGGCAACAAACTACGAAGTAAAGATATCGGGGAAAACGCATTTACTATTTAGTAAATTATTCATATTATGTCCCTGTTGTTCAGACTTTTGTTTCGAGGGACGGGAAGGAGCGTGATATTTATTTATTGATTTACCAACAGTTGTTACAATAGTACATAACATACTCTACTCATGATTATATCATAAACTAAAGGGCTCAATGAATAATTGCACAAGCAATTATTGGTAAATGGGTCATTTTTTATTCAGGGTACCATAATCCGGTCGCTTCAAAGGCAACGGAACAAAGGCGATTTTGTAAGTAAAATAGGTAAATTCCAAAATAAAACTGTTATCGTTAGCTACCGAATAAGAAACTAGTCTTAGAAAAACGTAGGAATTAAAGTAAAACACTATACTTTATTGCAAATTACGGTAACTCAGTTGTTTGTGTAAGCAACGCAATATAATTGAGAGACAGTAACACAGTGGTTATTTTGCTAAAAAAAACATCAATAAACGTCTTTAATGATTACTATAAACAATGATGAACAAAAATCGGCATAAAACGGTAAAAAAGACTTATAGAATTTATATAATAAAAGATAATAAAATGTTATCCAAATTGTACCCTGAATAAAATAATGGCCCAAATACCAATTGCATTAAAACAAAAATGTGCAAGAAATAGCTGTAATCACTGTACTTACTCGTAAATTTTGTTCTTCAAAAGTAGGTATAGAGTTTATGTTTTAAATACAGACTTGAGTAGAGGTTCAAAGCAATTATTTGTAAGGAATAGTTATTAAATTATAACATCAGCTTCCCTTTCATTTCCCATGCATAAATAGGAAGTTCAATTAGAAAATCTTCACAGCGGAGAGGGTGGGGCTTTGCAGCCGGCCTTCCAAGGAAAACACAAAATTATACTGAAAAAACGCACGGGTACCATAATATAAAAGTCAATTCTTTTGATATTATAATTGTTGGTACGCTTCAGAGAGCTTTAAAGTAAAATTTTTCCTTTGTACTTTGAATTTGGATCCCCCTGTGATGAAAATGAAGACGGAGATTTTGATTCGAAAATCTATAAGTAGGATTTTTATTTTACGTCAATTTGTATTCGCCTCGACCGACGGCGAAGCCTCCGATGAGTGTAGCGCTAGGTGTAGCGCCAAGCGTAGTTTCTATTTCGATTAGTATTTATTTTTTGTTATAAAAGTGCGCTGGTACCTTTGTCGAAGGCATTTTTTTTTATTACGTATGGATTTGCTCTTGCCCTCAATCCAGTCCTCAGGACGAAGATGGGGTCGAAGATGTAGCGAGCTTACCCAGAAGCCTATTCACTCGTACTTTGAAGGAATTCGGGTTGTAAGCGCTCGCAAATACTGACGCAGGCAGGGCATTCCACTCCTTGGTTGTACGCATTATAAAAGATTAAAAAAGGCGCTTGGTGCGAATATGTGGGATGTCAACCAAAAGGGGGTGATATCCCGCGGTGCGTCTGGAAGTCCGATAGTAGAAAGGGGAAGGTGGGATGAGCTCATGTAGCTCTTGGGCACACTCACCGAAGTACAATCTGTAGAAGACCGACAAGCAGGCTACTCTGCGGCGGTGAGCTAGGCTATGAAGCTTGGTCTCCACCAGCTTACTGTCGCCAATGAGCCTCCTGGCTCTGCGTTCAACCGAGTCAAAAAGGAATAAAGGATGTAACAATGTTTTGTTACACCCTATAAAATATTATATTTTATCCTCCTGTCCTCGACAAATCCCCATCTCAACTTTCCACTATGTATAGAAATACAAATGCAACGGTTGTTTATAACGAAACAGCATCTTCTAAACAGCGACCCAGTAATTAATGGGGTTTGAAGATAAGGCGGTAGTAATATTTAAAGGGGCGATTTAGACCAACAAACTGAACAAATTTTACTATAAAGACAACGTTGGAAAAAAACACATCTGCTGCGTCCCATAAATTTATAGTGCAATTTTGAATGAATCGACAGATTCTCCTAATTTTTTCTCGATGTCAATCTTAAAACCATCATAACTTAGTAACTCATGACTACCTCCAGTATGACCTCTTTTATTTATTTTGAGAGATATGTTGAATATTTTTCGCGTCTATTCCTTCCGTATTTACTGTCTGTTTACTCTCTGTACTATGTTTTTTTGGTGTAAAAAAGAAGTATTATTGATTGATCAATGATTGAATTGTCGTTCACCCTGCATATTTCATCCGTAATTAGTATAATTCAGTCTAAAAAATTCAATCAAAATAAAAAAGTTATAAACTCACTTAGGTACGCACGGCGACACATCAAGCTGTACAAAACCAAAATAAGCTGACCGCGCGTAGGTCAAGTAACGTATAACGTAGCGCAGCCAGCTTATGTTGGTTTTGTATAGCTTGATGTGTCGCCGTGTGTACCTATAATGTTCTATTTAAACTCGGCCGCAAGATATATCTGAAAGTTCTCGAGGTCTCTTGTGCATTTCTTTTACAAGTCTGCAAACAGCGGAGCCTCATCCATCACATCTGAGTTGATCTTTGTTCAATTTATGAAAGCGGATAGTTTGCTTTACTTGCCCCCGTTTGCCGCTATTCGCCTTAATAATCTTTGTCATATTGAAAAACTTTATGAAGAATCGTCGGTTTTGAACATTTCTCGATAAATGTTTATTTGTTCCTGGCCCAACAAAAAAGTTTGAGGACCGAAACACAAATGTCCCCATTTTTGTTGGAATTATTGTCAGCTGCAACATCATCTCTTTCTCACGACTGTATTTCCTTTCGGGGTAGTCTTAATCTATACCACAACTAACTCAGCAATGTTACAGCTTACTATAGGTAACTGTAGACTGCACTTGCAGTCGGCAGGAAGAAATTATGAAAATGTCATCTCCATACAAGAAAAATTTGATAAAGTAAAATTAAATCAGTTATACATATACATGGTGAAATTGATATCATTAGCATCCTTTTAAAAAGTCTACCCATCAAACTGAACAACTTTTACTATGGGAGCAAACCAATCGGAGCACTAAAAAAATTTGCTGTTGCATACATTTGAGTCGACTTGACACGGCACGGCACTGTAGTTTAGTATGGAACATCTGATTTTATTTTCGCTCCGATCGGTTTACTCCCATAATAAAAGCTGTTCAGTTTGATGGGTAGACTCTTAAGGATGCTAATAATATCAATTTTACCCTCTAGACAATCATCAACCTATGAAGCCAATATTGAAATTGCTAAAAAATATGTATTGTTTCATAGAAAACGTTACTGGGTGGTTGGCTACTCGACCTAAATGTATTGAACAGCTGATTGTTTTTTCGCAATTTTGATGTTGACTTCATAGAAACAATTTTTCAGTTTGATGAACTGCAACCTACTGAAGCATAATATGATATGTTATGCATTTAAATTATACGTTTTGATTTTAATATAAAGTTTTTAATTTCTTGAAATAAATGATTTTTACATTCAGTACTTAATTTCATGCTTATACTTGTCTACTTAAAATATAATGGAATTAGAAGAAATCAAAACGTACATACATAGCTATTTATCATACAAATAACATAGGGAATCATTGAAATACGAGGAGGCTTTTTGTATAGAGATTGCTGGCTTCACAATCCTCTTACGACAAATTAATTGAAAAAAATGAGCGAAACGAAAAACCTCTACCCGGCGTAAACCAAACGCGCTACGCATTTTAATGGCAGTTTGCCTAGGTACAATTTTATATCGGCTTCAAAGTCGATATTAACTTCAAACCAGGTACAGTAAAATAAAGAGTATCTAGGCGTGTCTACATTCCTAAGGCTCTAAAAGATACCTCATTAAACTAGTACCATCAGTGCATAGGCCACAGTTTGGCAGGTCGGCAGTTGAAGTTTGCCCCGATGAGCTGAGCCGGCGGTAAAAGTTGGCACATCAATATGCAGGGGGAACTGGCTGGTGGCCAAGCTAGGATACGCCAATTGAATATTTTGGCTGTTCGCTGGTCCCCTCCTCGTCCACGATACAAAAGTTGTGACAAGTGTAATGGAGTGCTCGTAATAACGCCCCGTGACACTACCTACTAGGGGCCGAGTCGGGGTTATTTCGAAAACAAACTTTTGAACGGAAATATTGTTCAAATCAATAGGGGCTTAGGCAGCTTTGCTGTTTTTGTGTAGTTGAATCATCATAATCTTATTTAAGAGCAACCCCAGCAAACAATTTGGTCGTATTAGGCCCCATTTACATGACTATTTTAACTTATAAAAGTTATATTACGGTAATTTCGTCATAAGCTGGTGCTTTATGCGTCTAATGTTCGACTATACGACACCTATAAGACCATATTGATAGTTGGGACGCTCTTGTCGGTGGAGTATTCGCCAATCCTGTCTCTTTTCCGCTAGTCTCTTCAGTTCTTAATACGACACGACATCAACCTTTTCCTTCACTTGGACTAGATAACTCTGTCTAGGTCTTACTCTGCCAAAGAAATTGTTGGTTATTGTTAGTTGTCATAAACATCAACTTTCATTACGGGTCCAACCGTAGAGCTTAACGTGACTCCCGGGGCGTTGACACGAGTTACGCCTACCTCTATGGGTACAACAATAAAATTGACAAAAATCTGCTGTTTTTACATTTCGGTCGAGTCACCATCGCCATTGACGTTTTCTATGAAACATAGTTACGTTACACGAACGCGTGATGAATTATCAATTAACGTAGAGGCAGTAGATCTCCATACACGTATTTTCCAATCAAAATAAGATAGTAAGGAAATATACACAAAAAATATTCCGGTTGTTTTTGAGTATTATTCCATTCTCAATGGAATGCAAAAACGGCGATATGTGTAGAAACAAACTTTGATTTGCAAATTTTAATTGTGCAGGCGGACGCTAAAACCACATCGGAAACCTTACGGTAGCAACGGGCCTTTCGCTTCAACATTCGCAAATGGAACTAGTTTGTATGCAACTGAAGTTTTTCATAAACCGTTTCCAGCTTAAACCGCGCCAGACGTAGCGACGCAAAAAGTGTAATTATAGGAAGAACGGAAATGAAATCGTTTCTTTTGTTTCGTGGCAACTACGGCAACTACTAATTTACGCATTATTAAAAATTCTTGACAGCTTCAGTTATTCGCCGCTTAGCCGGAGAATTTCTAGCACGTACGCTTTTCGGTTAATTACAAAAAAGCTTTGTATTGCAAGAAAGTTAGCTTATACTGCCACTGGTTTCTCAATTAAATTATAAAATGATTACGTGATAAAAAATACGTTAGGTCAAGATTTTCCTTCATTTATTTTGCAATAAAATATGGCTAAGTTGTAATATGTTTTAACTTTGTACTTATGCAGAATAGGAATAGAATAAGAAGGATATCAGGAGTGCAATTTTTTGATCTCATTCGCTGAGCACAGCAGTTAAAATGTCAAAATTACTATTAGTGCACGCACTGCCTTACGGTCAAAAACGGCTGAAAAAGTTCACTTCCGGATGCCAGCACCAAATTTTAGTATGTTGTTAGGTATGTTCTCTAGACCCCAAAACTGCTGGGAGACAGTCTTTGAGGTGTCAGGGTCTCCAGTTATGACGTCATAAAATTTTTGGTCAGGATCAAAAAAATTTTTGTTCTGAAATCTATTGTGTGGGGTATCAAATGAAAGGGCTTCATGAGCCGGTTCTAAAAATATACTACACTATTACCTTTCAGCCAACTGTTTTTAAAAAATCCAAAAATTATTTTCAAAACCTTAGAGACTGCCTCCCGGTAGTTTTGGGGTCTAGAGAACATACCTAAAAACATACAGAAATTTGGGGCTGATATCCGGAAGCGAACTTTATTTCCATTAAGGCAGTGCACTATATGGAGATTATGCATCTTTCTACTGCTGATTTGACTTATAAAAATCATACTCCATGAGGGCGATTTTTGAAAATTAAATCATCAGTAGAAAGATGCGTATCTCCATACATTTTCGACTGCGGAGTTCAACGTATGAGATTCAAAAATCGCACTCCTGGTCAAGAATATAGATCAGGACTTTCCTTCACTTATTTTGCAATTAAATGTGGCTACGTTGTAATATATGTTTTTAAGTTAGTATGCAGCATAAAATATTAATATGCATGCAGCATATGCAGAAGATTAAGAATAAACATTTGATTTGATTCGATAATTGGCAGTCTAAATCAATCTCAATTCTCAAATCTCGAACACTTATCTTCCTGAATAAAAATTAAAAGTCAAGAGCAAGTCCGACCTTTAAATATCTCTAAAGAATTATTAAATATCTACTTACTAAGAGTAAGAATTTGCTTTTGAAATTACTTAAAATATTCAAACAATCAGTTAAGTACATTGTTCTTTTTTTTAGTCTTTCCTATTGGAATAGAAATTATAGGTACGATTCTGATTAAAGGATAATCTACATAATTTGTGTTCTCCGGACGATTATTTATTTATACAATACCTACAGACTGTAAAGGCTGCACCGAGCCTATTGTGCTGCCCCCAATTGTATTTTTTTTATTTCTTAACAATTAAACAATATTTCCAAAAAACAAGAATGTCTCATTTTAGTCATTGCTGATTTTCAATTTATCGGGTCACTGCGGATTTGTAAAACATGATAATCCGTAATGTTTCGATAAATTGAAAGCCAATCATGACTGCAATTTGACATTCTTGTTTTTTGGAAATGTTTAATTGTTTAGAAATAAAAAAAAATACGATTGACGGCAGCACAATAGGCTCCGTAGGCTCTTAAACAGTGAAAAGAAAGAACTTATAACTAATATAATAATAGACAGCAGAACATATAACTAACATAATGATAAGCAACCGAAATTAAAAAGGAAAATAGAAAGAAAGAATAGATGTCCTGATGTTTGTATCTACTCTTCTCATCCTTGTTATAAATTGTATTATTTGTCTATTTTTGGTGTGCAAATAAAGAACATTTATCTTATCTTATATCATGTTAAAAATATTCTTAATTTGCAAAAGAACGAAGCAATAATTTGATATAAAATTTCAGCCACATTAAGTGGAGTGTTACATTTAATTAAAATGCAGTTAGCACAGTCACAGAGAGTTGGATAGCTCATAACATAATACTAAGCTAATAATAGAAGCAAAGTAAAATTATTCTACCAAGGTGCTGCAAATGGAATTGAGGGATGACACGAGACTGCAGGTCTGTAATCGGATTACGTAGCGATGGGCAGCTGTGCACTAAACCAGCTCCAGACTTGGTGGTCACTGTTTGATACGCCACCTTAGGTGCTGTTTATACAGAATAGACGTGTGGCGGTGGCGGATTGTCAAAGTAACACCAATGTAAACCTTATAGTACGAAGCATAGCGTCGTTTTTGTCGTAAAGGAAATTCGCGCTCGCGCCACCAGACGTCGCCTGGTGGGCGCGGTAATTCTCCAAAAGACGCTATGCTACGTATTATAAAGTTTATATTGCCGCACCCCGCCCGCGGCACGTCTCTTCTATATAAACAGCGCCTTACATGGCTATGTCTTTGTCTATAAAGGGTATAAGGGTCAGCGCACATTTAGCGGAAAACTGTTAGCGCAGTTTTCATTAATCAATTGATAGTGAACTCAATGACAATAGAATCAGAGTTGAAAATAGCGTACTAGAGATATGTATATCCCTGTGACGTGTATTCGCGTTATATCATGCCCCCTATTTTCAGCTCTAATTCAATTGTCATTGAGTTCATCAATCAATCAATCAAATATACTTTATTTTACACCAAAACATAAACAGTAAAATACAGAGATAAAAATACAAGAGGCACAAAATAAGGCGGTCTTATCGCTAAGAAGCGATTTCTTCCACACAACCTTAGGGTGGGGAAACGGTGAAAGAAGAAGATTAATCATCATCAATTGATTAATAAATAAATAAATAATAAATAAATGTCTTGGACATTGTCACACAAATTATTTAGTCACATTTAAAGTACCTGGACTAATGAAAATTGAGAACAGCTAGAACAGTTGTACGCTAGATGTGCTCCTGACCGCCTTCGATACAGTACAGTACAAACACCTTTATGGTAAACAGTTGCACTTTAAGAGATGATTGTACCCATGATACTGAATAACTGTCCCTACGAAACCTATAGAAAATTAGCAAAAAACTACGAACTTTCCATAATAAATGCAAGACCGAACGTTTGCTTGAAAAGTTGAAACATTTTTCTAAGAATTTCCCTTTGTTCCTTTGCGAAAGTTGTCCAGTATCATCAGTAGTACAATGTCTACCCCAACCATAAACTTATTATATTACGGTAGTATTATATAATAAGTTTATGACCCCATACGACATCATTAGTCTTCGATCCAAAGTTTTATCTTAGATTATGCACTATAATCACACCAAGTTTGACGCTTTTCGTATTACCGTTTTTACGAACAAGCAAAACCTTGAAAAAAACCATCTCTTGTTTGGGGACTCATCTTTTTTTTTAGTTTTTAATGAACGTTCAGTAGATAAGGTCCCTTAAGGTGGTTTCAGTCCATACAAACGTTTGACGCACAATACGCGTAGACGGAATTAATAAAAGTAATATTTTATATACGGAAAAATAGTTTAGAAAATCTAGTTGCCTTCAATCTAATTGCTTTTAAAATTTTGTATGAAAATTTTCAAAGATTTATATCTTCGTAATTATTTTATAAATTGCAAATGTTATTTGTGACGCGGCATCTAGATTATCTAAACTATTTTTCCATATATACAAAGTTACTTATATTAATACCTTCTACGCGTATTGTGCGTCAAAGTTTTGTATAAAATTGACCCCTCTGCAACCACCTTAAAGCTACTGTATGAATATTTATTAAATTAAAATATATTATAATTATTATGTTGTTTATTTAATAGACGATAAATATTGAATAGTTTGTAGGTTAGGTACATTGGTAACAATTTCAGATGATTTTCTTGTTTCATAATTTTTAGAGCGTAATTGTTTAGTAGTCGAGTTTTAGTTTTTGAACTTATTTTTTCACTTGCAGAATTGTGCTTCAGTTTCGACCAAAACTTCAGCAGATTATGACCGAAGTCGAATGAATGTGGGCGAAACCGAAGCTCCTAACTCGGACGCTATAGAATATAATATTATGTCATTAGAATCACTAGTGTAGTAGTTAATGTACTTTTATTCTAAGCATTATAGGTTATTTTTATTTGATTGGGTTGTCTCTTCGTCCATGAAATTGAACGTGTGGTAAATTATAATTAGGCAAGGATAAAATAATTAAGAACCAGTTACTCATTTGTGCAATGTCGTTTCTTCGAGCTATGCTTATTAACAGAGATAATTAACGTTCTTAGAATATTTTTAATCAGAAACCCAAAGAATTCTCGCCACAATAATAAAAATGTTATTATATTATATTTTAGTTTTATAGGCGACTATTATTATACGTCCTAAATTCTAAATGGATTATTGGTTTGCCTAAAATTTGAATTTCAATTAAAGTTTAAAGCCGTGCTCTTCGAAGTGGACTTAAAGTTGGTTACATTATTTGGATATCCCGAGGCCGTAGCAAGAGTTCAGTGCCTGAAACTGAACCACATGCAATAAACTAACTTAATCCTAACAAAATCTCTATCCTATCTTCCTTTCACCGTACATAGATTTTATGTGACTTGAATAGTGCTCTTTTATAAAACCAGAGTGTCCTAAAGATACAGAAGAGATCATTTTTTAGATGACTGAATAAGGAAATCTTTCGATTATTAATCTCATTTTTTTAAAACCTTTGTCCTTCCTAAATGTCCTTCCACGCTAGCTTAATGCGAAATTACTCTAATGGACAACATTTAATTTTAGTTAAGGTAGGTACCAAAATTCGAAAACCATTTGGAGAGTATGTCCTACAAAGCTTAATAAAATGAACAAACCATTATCTCGAGTTATTTGATAAATACTGAATGATACTGAATAATTAATTTTACGACGAAATGGGCTGCATTTCCTTCATCAATGTTTGACATTACTCGACATTATCATGTCGCTGTTCCTAATAAACTTTCATCATCATCTCCGCTCAAGGTAACAATGGCCATAATTCCGCCCAATTTTGCGTATACAATATGGTTTGATCGTTAATAAAAGACTATAAAACTGTGTGACACGCACCAAGGGCTCAACCAGCAAAACTACAAGTCACTGGGGATCCCCGGCTCAAGTGTAGTTACGGGATTTACATGGAAACAAGGAGAACAATGTTTTATTGCGATGCTGTATTTCAGTTTATATTTCCCCTAGGACAATACGGAATGTGTTTGGATTTGCTAGTTTGGGGTAAATAAATATAAAACGGTTTTTATTTAGTAGCCTTAATATTAAACGAAACACTACATTTTTATCTACGAATGCTTAAATACATCCATGTTTCGTTCTTGAATCTCGTCGCATCACCGTTTCGGACGAAATTAATCCTTAGCAGCGCTATCTTTAGACTGAGGCTCAATATTAAAAACCAGAATGGATGAATAGACTAGAGAATAATAGTATAAAATTTAATGATTCATTTCGTTAATTTAACACAGTTGCAAGTCACAAGGGAGGTCCGGGTTTGCACCGGCGGTATTGATCCGTTTTATTTGTGGACTGCTGTATTCCCTGAGCCGAATATTCTGCTTCCTAGCCGACACCACTATGAAAGTGTGAAAATTTAATTTGACTGGGGCAGTATAAACGGAAAGATGAATTTATAGAAATATTTCGTTAGGATAAAAGATACGCTTTCATCTAGAAGTAGAATTGAAAATCTTACATTCGTTTTCGTTATGTTTCCTATTTGTAGTAGACTGACAGAGGGCCCTCTGCGTCTACCTTCAGCTTCGCCTGTATTGTAATAAATTGAGTATTTTCAAACTAAAAGTGGTAGGTATTTCTACTAGAAATATCTGTCAGACGTGTTGGTGTTACTACACCATCGAAAAGATAAGAATAATTTTAAAGATATCTAATCTCACTAAAAACATAAATGTGAAATTCTTCTGGCGTGAAAAGAAGCCAAGTTCGATAGAATGAAGTGGTTTTGTTGGCTTCATTATAGGATTTCATCGATGTATTGTTACAAAGATGAGGTACCTAAAATTTGTTTGCATGTATAATGTAACGCATTTAAGTTTACACCCTATGACCCAATACAGTAAAAAACCTCTCCCGTTAACTCAATGAGGTGAAAGTACCTGTCAATATTATAAACAAATTTTACTATTAGCCCAGTCATTTTATGGTTTGAGCCGGAACTAATTAATAATTGACGTATTTTTTGGGTATTGCATTTAAGAGCCAATTTGAGCTTAGAAATATACCAAAATTAAAAAAAAATCACGTCAGCAACAGCTCCAAATTTAAAATTTAGCATTTATCTTGTTCTAAAATACCTGATGGTAATTTTTTTGTTCACATATTTTTAAGGCTTTACCATTATACATACTTCAAACATGGTGTAAATATTTTTCTCTACCTAGAAAGCTTTGAAAAATACATTAGTATTTTCTAGGGAATACCTCATTTTTCGAATTTTAATGCCTATTTTATAGCTCAAAAATATGTTTTATTGTTAAATCTAAATAAAACGAGTACATTGGCATTAATATTATTTCAGGGAGATACAATTTAGATTTCTATGTTGTGCAGAATTTTTTTTAAATATATTTTCAGGTAGTTTTTTTTTGTCACTAAATGGTGCCGGTTAAAAGTCCAATTCGTAATTACTTCCCACCCCTCCTAACAAAACTCCGTAAAATGACTGGGCTATATGGGATTAACTAACAACTAAAAAAAACAGCTCTTCCATTAATTTTGCGCGGTAAGTATTTCATTTTAGTATGAAATAGGTGATTATTTTTATGAGTTCTCATAATTATATGGTCCCAAAGGTAGTACAATTTGTTCCTATTGATGGTTACGTTCACCCATTTGAGTTTTTGGGAGAGGCCTTCTTACACCCTGTATATTCAAATTCAAATTCAAATAATTTATTCTGTTAGTATACATTTATCTTAAAGCTAGTGTTAGTAACAAAAAACAAAAACAAAAACAACAAAAAAAACATTTTATTTTAAAAACCCGGTGTGGAGCTTCACCCAGTGATGCAACAGCGGAGAGTCCCACCGGTCTTTGAACACATTCAGGAGACCGTTAGTGCTGGCTCGGAACCTGCCCAACATGGAGGCGCACCGTTTATGTAATATGTCGTAGTAATTATAGTACTCTGTGGTAGTATCTTACGTCCTTTTTTCCGGAACTTGGCTGAAACACTGTTGCCTGTCTAGATTTACTGATTACACTGTTCTTAATTATCTTGTTTCGCGTATTATTCGTGTTTATGTGGGTGGTAATTTTAGTTCGTGGGGGGATGATCCTTTACATTTCAAGAAGAATAATTGCGAATCATTCTACGTAATAACACCTCCACTCGGTTGGTGTTAAGATTTACGATTTTATTCAATCCAACGTCCCGGTAAATTACGGGGAGCCAGATCCATTAAGTGCTTAAGTGCCTCCCGAGCACGAAATTGGGGATGATAATGGAAATGGGTTCCTTACTATGTTAATATGGGACTTTACACCGAGCGGACCAATTCGCACGTTGTTTCTAGCTATATGAAAGGGCTGAGTGCTGGTTGCGGTGGAATTGTGTACGTAATTTAAGTGTGACCAGGGCCGTCTTAACCATATTGGGCGCCGGGGTGCGAAAACCAGCCTGCGCCCCCCTTTCGAACGAAAAAATTCACAAAATTTAATTTTTATGTTACATTTTTCGCCCCACGCTCACCTCGGATTTAATTTGCCGCACGTGTCTGTTAGAACATCAATTTAATTCTTGTAGTACCTAATAAGATCTAAATTGGCTTGCACATAGCTATAGTCGCAACTGAACAAGCCGAATGTGCCGTAAGCTGCATGATATTTGTATTTTGTAAGCAATATTGGTGCCTTTTTTTTTATCGGTATAATTAATGTTTGTTAAGTAATTTTTAAATCTTGTAGATTACACTATGTTATGTACTGTATAAGGCAATCGGCTTGCGCCCCCTAGGTCCCTGCGCCCGGGTGCCATGTACAACTGGCACCCCCGGTTAACACGGCCCTGAGTGTGACCCTCGCGATTTGTCATAGAATTATAAGGGATAATGAAGATGAAGGCGTCCATCTTGTCTACGTTTTAATACCAACAACAATCTGGTTCGTGTTCGCGACGTTCATACTAATTGTATTTCTATGACGGCATCCCTCGAGTGTCAGGAAGTAATGGTTTTGTGGTACCATTTATCACTCCAAGTTTCATAACAATTCGTCTGACACAGTAATTGTTGGTATAGTAACGACAATAATTTATCGGTTTGGGCTCACTAACTCGATAGAAATGGAAATAGCCGTTCTCATTCGTAACTTTGGCACAATAAAGAAGTTCCAATTCCTTCACGCTGGGGGTACAAATGGGATAAGTTTAAGAAAGCAATCGGCCTTATATGGTCGTTATGGACCACTATGTCGGAGCGGGCGTGAAAACCATTCGAAAGTTTCCTTTATGGCTTCATTTCCGATAATTCTTTCACAATAGTTTCAGACGGTTTTAAAGCCGTATTAGGAAAATTACTTTAAGGCGCTAATATCAGCGACATTAGCGAGGAATGAATTAAAGTTATGATGTTTGGTAACGACAGTGACAGACAGCCCTCTGGACTTAAAATTCGTCTTAGTTACAAAACACGTAGTAATCAGCGGACTGTTCAAACAGATTCCCAAGTAACAAAAAATTAAATAATATGGACAAATAACGCTCACAGGCATACATTGTAATGATCCCAAGCAAGCACTTGGCTGTTTATTATGGAAACCATACAACAACGGCAAAAACGTATAAACATCCATGACCGAACCGGGATTCAAACCCATGACCCTGGTTTGGCAGTCCGGCGTGGTAACCATTACACCAACCGGGTCGTCGTAAGTAGATGTCAAGAAGAACAATTTAAACAAGTGAATGACAGTTTTAAATTAAAGAAAAATATTAGACAGTTATATTTATCCGAATGGTTCTGGCTTAGAATAGACATTCAGACAACCCCATTTCTTCCCGTGGGTGTTAGTACGAAGCGAATAAGGGTTACGGTTTCTTATAGGTTACCTGAATAATTGTTTTTGTAGGCAAAAGGATGGTATATACAAGGTGTTGCAGAAGTAAAAATAAAAATTTTTAACTTTTAAGGCGGTTTTTGACCATCAAACTGAACAACTTTTACTATGGGACCAAAATCGAAATCGCGAAAAAAAATCAGCTGTCCCATACATTAACCTCGAAAAGATTTGTAGTTCAGTATGGAACATCCATTTTTTTTCGCGATTTCTATATTGGTTCTATAATGATAGTTGTTCAGTTTGATGTTCTAAACAGTTAAATGTTTATTTGTATTTTTGTAACACCTTGTATACCTAGCCACGTTCTATATGCTTGATACGTAATTTTATCCTATGTGTAATAATAATCTATACTATTATAAAACTGTAACAGGAAGTTTGTCTGTACATTGAAGATATTAACAAAAAAAGTTACTATATGGTTTTTAGGTGTCCCTGATTCCATTTCACCAATTTTTGGATTTTTTGTCTGTCTGTTTGTTTGTGTGTTTGTTTGGGTGTTTGTTTGTGTGTTTGTTTGTTTGAACGAGTATCACGCAAAAACTACTGAACCGATTTTGATGAAACTTTTTTGTTTTTTAGCTTATGATCTGACTTAAAATCTGGTATATAATTTGTGCGGACGAAGACGCGGGTTAACGCTCGTAACTAATAAAAGAGAGCCTTTGATATTTACCCACGCTTAAAAAGGTAGTCTGACCACCATGAAAGGGGTTATGTTATGGTTATGTATGTACTTAATACAAAACCGTGTAAAGTCAAACCGTGGTAGGTTCGACCCAGGGTCGTTCGGAAACAAAATTAATTACAAAATAGTCGAGCAAACTTTAGGGCTGGCATCGCGTCGTCTCGTTGGAATAATTGTTGCTAATTGAGTTCCAACCTCCACCTGGGAGGACCGCCGGCCGTGTGGACAGACAAACGTTCTATTACATTTGTTACTATTGTCCTCCATGTCAGTCGTATACTCTGTGAAACGAAAACTGGCGCAAATAAAGTTTTTGTTTTTGGACCAAACATTTTCTTGGTTGGACCTTTTCGCTTCGCAACCAAACTTTTTGTTTCGCTTTTGAATAAGAGCCAAAATCGGCAGCACTATCTGATCTGAGACAAAAAAAATATATAAGGTCTAACAAAATTAGCTGAAACTATTTTAAAGGGGTGCCCGGGTGGTCAGATCATCAAATGGAACAACTTTCTCTAAGGGGCCATTATCGAAATCGCAAAAAAAAAATCAACTGTCCCATACATTTGAGTCGAGCTAATGTTTGCAGTATTGTATGGAACTGCTGATTTTAATGCGATGTTCCATACTAAAGTACAGATCTACTCGAGCTAAATATATCGGACAAAAGATTTTTTTTTCCCGATTTCGATGTTGGTCCCATAGTGAAAGTTGTTCAGTTTGATGGTTAACAGCCCTCTTAAAAGTTTTAAATGTTTA
Source organism: Agonopterix arenella (assembly GCA_927399405.1). Taxonomy (NCBI): domain Eukaryota; kingdom Metazoa; phylum Arthropoda; class Insecta; order Lepidoptera; family Depressariidae; genus Agonopterix; species Agonopterix arenella. The sequence continues at coordinate 13,290,492 of OV656691.1, read as the reverse complement.
TTTTTACTTTTGTAACACCCTGTATAAATCTGTTTACCAAAGCAAGTTTCTTCTAAAATGTACATTTACTTTTAAGTACAAACGTATAATTCTAAGGTAATTATACTCATAGATTATTCATTTGAAGACAGCTGAAGCAGGGCAGACGGCTCCTAATTAACATTGAAGCTAATGAATATGTAATACACGCCACCTAATTGAATTACCTACCGTCAAAGTACCTGATATTGAATGAAGCCTGCCTCCTGATGAATTTAGTTCCGCTCTTTGGATGCAAGACAGAGACATATTCGTATAGAAAATTCATGTAGGTAGAGTTATATCACTGCTCGCAACTTGGTACATATAGGGTCCTGACCTGAATATGCTGACACTTTTTTAAGGATGATCAGAACATCAAACTGAACAACTTTACTGACCACCCTTTATCCTGGCGAATATTTAAGAGGATTATCAGACCATCATACTGAACAACTTTCTCTGTGGGACCAAAATCGAAATCGCGAAAAAAAACAGCCGCTGTCCCATAAATTTTTGGGTCGACTAGGATTGCAGTTTTGTATGGAACAGCAGATTTTTTTTTCCATTTTAACTACGGTCCTGTAACGAACATTGTTCAGGTTGATGGCCTGAAAAGTAAGCATATTAAAAAGGATATTTACAAATAAGTTCCACTGCGGGGTACAACACAAGTTACGGGTATACAGTCAACTATCCCTAAGAAACCTGAAGCACCCCATTTGACATGTAATTATAATGCCTACTGGGTCGAAAACGACCCAGTAAAACCTATGGTTGTATTGGGTCGTTTTCGATCCAGTATATGGGTTAATTTGGATATGGATGATGAAGCACAGGCCGGTAATACACTCAAAGGTTTGATTTAAAAACTCATTCGATTTAAGAGCGGCCGATAGTTATTTGAATGGAATTGAAATTATTCAAGAGACTGAATAAACAAAGCCACTTTTGATTTGCATTAAAAGCTTGCTACTGTGATCGGACAGGCGAAACTGGGGCGACGTGTAGGCTGAGTGCATTTCGGCATTAAGCGCTTTTATTCATTCCCAGTACCTACCTGACACACGGAATAAAAAATGCAAATATAATTTTATAAATATAACTGATTTTTAATTTTTGAAATAATCTGCGCGAGTCGTGATGTAGGTCTTCTATTGGGTAGTCGCGTCGCTCGTCGATTGTCGCTTGGCGGGAGGGGTCCCGGGCCTACAACGAAACTCCAGTGGTGTTCGTTTCGAAAAACAATCCTTGAAGTCACCAAAATTACATAAACTACCGTACAACGTCAAGCACTCTTGCTACAAAAACTAGACATTGGCAAAATCATCATAACCAAGATGGCAGCCATTTAAAAAGAATAGAATAGCGGACAGTTGATGTTTCATAATGGCTTTTGCTTGTCTAGCTATAGATTAACTAGATGTTATTGATTTGGCGAATATTCTAGTTCCAATTGATAATAGTAATGTAAAATAATCCTAACATTAGCATGCGTTAGAGGAAACTTAAGAAAACGCGAGCGCTGGATTTTTGTTGGGATACGGGATTTAAGAATTATCGAAGTAATTCTCAGTTTAAATCGTCGTAGGTACTATAAGGTCAGATTCCACCTTAGTGGAGTAGATATGTGTAAAATCAACCAATAAAAAGCTTGATTCTGACCAGCGAGGAAAATTGAGTAAATGGATTGGTTGATTTTACATAGGTCCGCTCCCTCCGATTTGGTGGATCCGGGCCTTATTTTATGCCGCTTTAACTGGTTTGGTACCTGTAGGTATGGATGTAAGTTGCGTTTGGAACACTCGCACGTGTAAATATTTTACATGCCACTAATTCCATAAAGTACTGCAGCTCTACCTTATGCAAAATAAAAAAAATACAGGTCCCGCTATTTATGATTTACCTAGACATGTGGCTGCTCAGAATATCAGTCAACCAATTAATCATTAGGGTCTGGGTTCGAATCCGCAAGGACAACATGTACCAATGAGTTTTTCTATCTTACCTATTATGTACATTATACCGACTGCTCCGCGTGCCGAGTTACGTACTAGCGAAATGTGGATGTTTCTGAGGTCTGAGAATATCTTTGACTACCCACCCCCTCGGGGAATAAAGTCATGAGCATTTGCTTATGCTTATGCTACCGACCGCTCTGGAACAGTGAAGGAAAACATCGAGAGAAAACCTACATAACATACGTGAAATTCTGAGGCTTATGTGAAGTCTACCAATCCACATTGGGCATGCGTGGTGTTGATGACTGAAGATGACTCAACACGTCATACATTCATTACCAAACATACGTCACCATACAATATTCATTGACGTGCGGGAGGAAAGGCCGTCAACTGTACGGTGCTCCGCGCGCATCACCACTTCACCTCAAAGCGTGTCACTGTACAGTGTACACACTATAATAATATGAATCGAATTTCATAATTTTAGTAAATCAAATTTAATATTTTCAAATATCAAATATAGTAAAATATCTTCAATGTAGGTTCCTACTTCTGTTACCGTTTATTATTAATAAGAATAACGTTTCGAACATCGTAAGGAAACCTGCATGCTTCAATTTCGAGGCATGTTTTGTACCCACTGTCCATTACAAGTGGCGAAGGGCTCACTCCCCGTCACACTGGACATAGTTTCGGTACTACTAGTGAAACGTTTTCAGAATATCTCTGACTACCCCCTCGGGGATTATAGTCGTGGGCATATGCATGCAAATTTAATAATATAATAACTTTGCATGAAGATAAAGTGTCACATTTATTTCATCTCATCCATTCGATCGTCATGCAACATTAAGCTGCATCTATCATTCTACGAGTACCTAGATCTTTCACACAATCAAATAAAGAGCCAATCCTGTTCAGTTCACGTGGTGTTAACTGTACACCCCAATGGTAGACCTGTGCCCTGCAGTGGGACGTACATAGGCTGATGATGATGCCAATATATTTAATGTTTTCGCCTTTTCGGGTTACAACGGCGATGGATTCAATAGAACTTTATAGCACTTTATAGTAATCAACTAAGAAATCAGTTGATTGCAAAAGTTTTAATACCTCTATAGAACTAGAGAGTAACTTTCCAGTGATGTCAAATGACTTTTCGGGCGGATCGGGTGTTTTAATTGACACTACACTTTGTTCCCTAATAATAATTTAATTTTAAGCAGCGAACTAAAATACAGTTCGCTTATTTTAAGTCTTTAAGAACCACAAAAACAGAGATGTAAACACACATACATTTTTTCTAAGAACGACTTTTAGTAGTGTCCAAGATATGCCAAAAAGTAAATTGGCTCGAAAGTTAACTAAACTAGGAATGGGAATACTTATTTCTTATATGAAGCGAAGTACGGCTACTTATGATTTCATTTTATGACGGTAGTATTATACTCTGTGGTATGAATAAGCCTATGGCATACATAACCTGTTTCTTTCGATGAGGTAAAATAAAGGTATGCCTGCCATATATTGGAAGAATGTAGATTGGCACCAAAACACAAAACACACAAAACACCCTAAAAACTCAGTCGTTATAATGCTTCTATTTCGGAATATTTGCGCTCAAAGTTGGAAAAGTCCCTCTAACTTTTAAAATATTCCAGTAAAATATCTCCAAACATTAGACAAAGTAGCTCTTAGTAATTACTTTCAATAATAGTACATTATGGTACAAGTGTGTAATGTTGGTGATTACCGCTGAGGCGCCTAGGCGAGGGTCTTAAGAGAGCCGAGGACGGTAATCATCAATACACACGTGTATCATACGACGTTTTTCAACACACTTGTGAAGAAAATAATAATAAAATATCATTTTATTTAGTAAATAAAAAGTTTATTTAGAGAATTTATTTGTACTATTGAATATGATCTTTTTTGTATCGAAACTTTTTTAAGAACAAAGCAACTCAAGAACTCAACCAAGTTTAGATACCTACTATAAAAAACCTATAACTCCCTTGTGAATAATAGTAATTAAAAAGTCACAGTTTGATTATAGGTGTCATTATGTGCCTAATTAAGTTGAAATAAGGGCCATTTTATGAGCAAGGGTGTTGAAAAAATTATAACGGATATGTTAGCGCAATCAGTGTCAGAAAAAAAATTATAATCTTATTTGAATAAAGTGCAAAAATAGTTAAGTAGCACCAGGAGCACTAATGGCTACGGAACCCTATCATAAGCGTAAAATATCTTCAATGTAGGTTCCTACTTCTGTTACCGTTTATTAGTAATAAGAATAACGTTTTGAACATCGTGAGGAAACCTGCATGCTTCAATTTCGAGGCATGTATTGTACCCACTGTCCATTACAAATGGCGAAGGGCTCACTCCCCGTCACACTGGACATAGTTTCGGTACTACTAGTGAAACGTGGATGTTCTGAGGTTTCAGAATACCTCAGGGATTATAATCGTGAGCATATACATACGTACAGAATAACGTTGGATTTGATAGGTAATATCTCAACGTAGAAATAATGTTTTATAAGTATCTCAAACTCTTGGTGGCTCTATTTTTATAAAATTATACCTTACTTCTCTTTGTATGCAGACTAATATGAAATGAACCATAATTGAGTTTGTTTTAGCAATGAAAATGTCAAGGAGAAAATGTGAAGGAAGATTTATTATCGTAGTCCATCAATAGACTGAAATTAATATTCATGTTTTCATTTGCGTATTATAAATCATAAGTGGAAATTAATCTTACTTTGACCAATAGCATTTATTCTACACCATAGAAATAATTTCAATTTTATTGGAATGTTCGTTCAAGCAGAAACCTAAAGGAAGTCATGCCTAGCGTAGACATAGTCGACCAAGAAAGTGGCTACTTGTTGGAATAGGTGACTTGAAAGAATGCCCTAATTATTGTAATTGGTAATTAATAAATAGTTATCTATTGATAGGTAATTATCAATTATCTTGCTTAAGCTATTAGCTGATTTAGGCGAACGAGGTCTAAATTAATAATGACATGGTATAACCACGTCGAATGTCGAAGTGTAATAAAGTCGAAGTGTAATAATTTCTAAGTGTAACAAAGTCGAAGCGTAATAAAGTCGATGCGTTATAAAGTCGATGCGTTATAAAGTCGAAGTACCATAAGTGTCGAGGTATTAAAAAGTAAACTTCTTCGATACCACACTATACCTACATATCGGAAAGGAAAATCTATGACGATGCAAACGACATTCAATCTTAAGGTGCCAAATTAATATATTAGTCAACATTATACAGGGTGTTAGGGTAAACAATTGCATTACTTTAATGAGTGATTGTACCTTATGATACTGAACACTTTTCATACAAATATTCGATCAGCTCAGAATCAGAATTTCCTCTTGGTTTCTTAGGGAAAGTTGTTCAGCCATTTCATTACCCTAACACACAGATCACAAAAACTAAAGGGAGATGTGAAAAGGGGGCGGGGCCAGTGTCGCAGCAGTATGCGCAAAAACGGAACACATTGCTCGCGACAGTAAGGATTCAATATATTATGAGACTGAAAGCCAGTCGAGATATTATGTGTAAATAGTTTACAATGCTTGCGTAGTACTAAATATTATTCAAACGTTGAGTTCTGATACCGCAATGGATAATGAGCATATTCAAGCAAACAAGATACTTTCTATCGCGTGGTACTGGTGGTAATGCGACACTAGGTTTCGTACTCAGCGCGTTGGTTGGCATCTCTCTAGATATCTTTGCCCTAACACCTTGTAGATTCATTATTATGCTTCTAAAAGAATACATTATTTTGTTCACGACGACATCTCGTCTATTACGTTATAATTTACGGTCCTTGGGCGAAATATAATGTGGGCGTCTGAGTTAATCGATTCAAAAAGTATAGAAGCGAAGGTAAAGGATCCTAACTACGTAAAAGGAACCCGCTAAACGAGGGATCCTAACATATAAAACTCTAAAGTGGCAGCTGTAAGGGGTAATGGTCCTTACATAATTTCTACATTGAATACTGCTGAAATCTATTGAAGAATGAAATTCCCAATAGCTGCTACGAGTATTTTTATGCTACCGATATTAAATATTATATTTATCAAATAACGTAAAGATTTTCTAGAAAGTAAGACACGTAGAAAATTTTCCCCTTGATTCTAAATTATTTAACTTCTTAAAGACGATTTGACCTCCTTAACAGTCCGGCTGAAATGGAAAGGTAAAAACCGGCCAAGTGCGTGTCGGGCCACGCGCAGGGAGGGTTCCTTAGTTGCCCGTCACAACATTCGGACTTACAAGGGGGCTTTTTGTTTTATACTACGGTTTAACATCTAATAAAGTCTCAAAAGGACATTTTATAAGTTGGTCGACTATTACTCGTAAACCTGTAAAACCTACGTAGCGCTGATAGTTTTCCTTTTAATTTCATTATATATAGTACGAGCGTTAACCCGCGACTTCGTCCGCACAAATTATATACCAGATTTTAAGTCAGATCATAAGCTATCAAACAAAAAAAGTTTCATCAAAATCGGTTCAGTAGTTTTTGCGTGATACTCGTTCAAACAAACAAACAAACACCCAAACAAACACACAAACAAACAGACAGACAAAAAATCCAAAAATTGGTGAAATGGAATCAGGGACACCTAAAAACCACATCGTAACTTTTTTTTTGTTAATATCTTCAATGTACAGACAAACTTCCTGTTACAGTTTTATAATAGTATAGATATCAGATACAGTGAATCTTTCGACGTATCCAGAAACAACCTTTTAGCTGGCATGGGGGAGGGGGACACTTGACTCTATCAAAAATTTCTTATTTCGCTAACAGATCCCTTAATCGAAAAATGGTTTTCACAGACCCACAATAAAAAGACCTATCTAACGGGTATCGTTACACACACCATAGACGAGAAAAAAATTCATCCCCGCTTCATGAGTAGGGGAGCTAGGTACCCTAAAAAATATTTTTCAATATTTTGTTTTTTCCACTTTGTAGGCGTGATTAATATAGCTTTCTAGTACTAAGCTCTGACACCAGGGCTCTGCCCACACGATAAGAAGAAGAAGAAGTACTAAGCGTTTCTGAGCTAACAGACAGACAGACGGACAGACGGACTAACGACATGGCGAAACTATAAGGGTTCCTTGTTGACTTCAGAACCCTAAAAATTTTAGTATAATTAGACCTTGTGAGATGTTCAAGGAATGATCTTTTAACCAAATCAATTTTTTTTTAAACGAGTTATCAATTCGCCGATATAATACAAATTCGCTGAGTTAAATAATAAATATAACGTGTTTAATTAATAAATGAACACAAAGCCTGAAAATAGTTTGTACAGAATCGGTTATTGAAAAGCTTTTGATTATAATGTATCTTTTCAAGTCGATAGTCGTATTTAGGGGTGACTGTAATAATTAGCTGTGACATACAGACAAACGAACGACGAAGACTTAGGTAGAAGATGACGTATATGGAAATGGATTCTTTTTCCAGGGTTTTATATTATTATTAATATGCTACTATCGTTCGAGAGCGTCGGTGGCGCGTTGCGGAGAGGTGTGGACACCCAATGATGGGGGTCGCCGGGTTCGAATCCGCACGGACAACATGCCATGTACCAATGAGTTTTTCTAACTTATGTTCGTAATACCGACTGCTCTCAAACGGTGAAGGAAAACATCGTAAGGAAAACCTTTGTATGTGAATTCTACCAATCCGCATTGGGCACGTGCGGTAGACTAATGCCCTTACACCCTCCCTGAGGGTAGGCCTGTGCCCTGCAGTGGGACGTTTATAGGCTGCTATTGATGATTTTTTATCAGTAGTGTGTTGGGTGTTATAGGTTAGTGGTTTAGATTGTGCACCGCGGTTAGCCAGATCGCGGGTTTAAATCCCGTTCACCATTTCAATAATAATGTGATCAAATTGTGTATTTGTCAACTGATAGGGCGGTTGACACCACAGAGCATTACATACATTTTGTTACATAAATACGGTTGTGACTTTTGGTTAAATTAAAAAAAAAAACCTTTTACAGTAAGGTCGAAGTAATATATCGTAAACATTAGCATAAGCGAACACCATTTGAAAATAAATACGGTCAGAAAAAACAAGCCCGAAAGTTTTTAGATTGCTAGCAAGCGCGCAGCCACGATACCGTGGCCTGGGGCCCAATTAAAGATTATAACCTCGTATTTGCATAATTTGGGGCGTGTAATAGAAATTCGCATAAAAAGAAAAATATGAAAAGAGTAAAGCTAAACATGGGAAGGGAAGGTATTTGGAAAAATAATAACAATCTGGTTGAGACTGTTTTGCTAGAAGTTTTTTGTTAAAAAACCGTGTCCATAAATATGATAATGTATTCTTTGAGACTTTAGGGGAGTCACTTTCAGTCTATTTCCAACTTACTTCAAGGCAAAAAGTGCACGCGTATTGTCCTAATTCAATATTTCTTTTTAATATTTATCTATAGGTATCTATAAAGTCACGCCTCATTCTAGGAGGGGTTGAAAGAGACTAGGGACGGCGTTTCAGATTCTTTGTTTCAGTTAATCCATTCTTTAACTGCGCGTGTGTATACGAAATCAATATTGGCTGCATTCTTCTTCTTATCGTGTGGGCTTGTCCTGGAGTCAGAGTTTTTTCAGACTATCTAACGGCCTTTGACGTGGTTTTTATGTAACGACTACTACCACCGGAGATAGTAGCCGAGACCAACGGCTTAACGTGCCATCCGAAGCACGGAATCACCTTTCTTTTCAGACAATCAGATGATTCAGCTTGCAATGTCCTAACCAACTGGGGAAAAACGCACTAAGTGACATATCACTAGGTGTCCCCCGTGGGAATCGAACCCACGACCTCCGTGTCGAGAGACCAATGCTCTTAATCATTAGACCACGGAGGCACTTAGCTGCATTGAATTAGGTTATGGTGGTAATGGGGCTAAGTGTGTCCGCTGACAGGACCATTGATAAAGTCTGCTGCACAGCAAATCAAGCTTTACACAGTCTTACAGCGTAACCAGTAGAGCTAGGTAAGTATACCGGATTAACTTTCAAACTATGTAAATTTCTTAAATAGGAAATGAGAAGCAAACCACAACAGAGCGGCGCTAACGCTAACTAACAAATTATTATCCAATAATAGAACTGACAAGCTTTTTATACGCTTTATTGTTGACTCTAGAAGTTATTGTATTAGAGTGAATTTAAGCCACGTTTTACTTCGGAATACGAAATACTTTTATTTTCACTTCGTATAATTACCCTTTTATTGAAGGTTGCAATTAAGTGGAGAGACCTGACAAAATGTAGACCGCATAAAATTGAAAGAACAGGCCGAAGCATGAAGTTGTTACATTATTAATAAAATATTTTAACATCGAAGGTGTCTTTTATGCCCTTGCTTGGTCAGAAATGACAATAAGAATGATTAAGGGCTGGGGGGAAATGGGAAACTAGTGGCAACTTTCGAGTTCTCTCTAGGGGTGGTTTTTCGTGACAAAGGGAATGTTTCATGTCGCTTTCCCAACTTTTGTTTTAGTTCCCATTGTTGAATACACGTAAACATAAAAGTAACGTTTAAGTGCCTCCGTGTTAAAGATTATTACTTCAAAGACTAATTTAAAAAGTTTTACATACATAAACTCACGACTTTAATCCCTTTCGGGGTGGTCAGAAATATTGCTACAACTACCAACTTTCTGTTTAATGTAGTTGTAGCAATGCACACATTTAGCAATTTAAATTTCAGGATGGAATGACGTGTCAAGTGGTGAGAGGTTGATAATTATGACATACAGGGTGTAAGTGACAGCCTAGCAATTACTGAAACGGTGAACTCAAACTGAAAAACTTTCTCTATGGAGCCTACCTCAGGAGACGCGAAAAAAAATCAGCTCTCCCATACAAAACCGCTGTACCTACCCGACTTAAATGTATGGGAGAGCTGATTTTTTTCGCGTCTCCTGAGGTAGGCTCCATAGTGAAAGTTTTTCAGTTTGATTGTCTGAGTTCACCGTTTCAGTATTTGCTAGACTGTCACTTACACCCTGTATTATATGCTAGTGTACGGGTAGTACTAGTATTTATTCTATGCTAGTGTTTCACCCACATAAAACTGCATAAGAACCCTTTAATCCCTTAGTCGCCTCGTACGACACCCACGGGAAGAATTGGGGTGGTCCATTTAAAAAGATTTTAAGACAAACGACAAGAAAATCTTATTTTTATGATGGAGTTAAAATTTACATAATACTCATTATTTTTAAAGCTCCACGAAACATAACTTTATCAATTAAAATGAAAACTTTGTAGATAGCTAATAAAACTCGTTACCAAATTAAGTTTTATATAACTCTGCAGTATACTTCGCTCGGTCACGTTTAACGATCTTGACTAAAGGACCATTAAATTACGTTAGAAACGTATTACGTCCTGAAAATTCAACTGTTTCAGGAAGTGGATACTTACCTATAATTTGGGGAAAATCCTTAGGAGCTCTCAAAAGTGTAGGACGGCTGTCTGGAGCACACGTACTGAAAGTTTGTAGGGGAAGGCGTTCCGGGGAGAAATCTCCTCGGAAGTCGACGAGATTTATGGCGGCAGTTAACGTGACGCAGGTATTTTTGCTCCAACCGAGAGAGAAAACTGACCAATACGTCCACACGTTTTTTCACTGTTGTGTTTCCGATTGTAAGGTTAGTAAACAAGAAGATCAAAGATTTTTTTTGGTCTATACGACTAGATTCCGCCCTCCCTAAGAACAAGGGCTCCTAAAATGCGGCAATTAAAATTCGAGCTTCAAAAAATAATGTTGCAAACTTTTAAACTTTTACCCGTATTATATGAAATAATGAATTATAATAAATCAATACGGATAAAGTAACGGATGATACGATTGTATAATGAACTCGATTTGATCGACTATTTGAAGCTTTCAAAAGACGTGTGGAGTTGTCTACCCTATTCCGTACGATTTCCGAAATCATGCGGTTGGCAACACTCGTTGCTAGGAGACGGGAAATACTACACCTCACAAGGCATATAATTTTTTGCCGCATTTTATTAATACGTCGCGTCGGCGGTATCTAGTCGTATAGACAAAAAAAAATCTTTGAAGAAGATGTTAATCTATACTTCATTCCATATAAGGAGGAATTTCCGATTCCTCTTTAGCTTTCTGATCAATTCTGATTGGCAAATATGATTTATTTATCAGAAAGATCTTGGACGTTACTAACGCTGTTCTAAGAAAAAGTGAGAGTTATTACACTCAGTTGCAGTAACGCTCATTAAAGTTAATCCTCCATTAAATCTCTTGATGACACTTGTTGAAAGTTGGTAAGAGATTTAATGGAGGATTAACTCTAATGAGCGTTTCTGCAACTGACCGTTAGTGCTTCAAATCTCTATTTCTGTAATGTTGCTATTTGGAATGTAGTATAGGAAAAAATAAAGATATTGCTTGTGTCAGAATTCGTGATCTATTCGTATAGGGAAAAATATGTCAAGAAATTCACGTTGCTTAGGAACGCAAGGTTCAAGGGAAGCACACATTTTCCACATAACTCCCTACTATAGAATAAGCTTAACTTCGTAAATGTGAAACGTTCCGATGTAATATGGTGTTTGGAGTAGTATAAAGTTTCACCAAAGTCTAAAACACGATGTCCTGGCTCTATACACCAAAAGAATGCTCCATTGAAGCAACATTGTTTCCTAGTTTCCCGACAACAACGGGAAAAGTTTCACTAAAGAACGAAGTCTGGTTAAAAATATATCGCTATAAATAAAACTACTTCTGGGGCCAGAAAAGAGGCTCTTACAGGTATAGAACTGAGAGCGTGTCATTTCTCAGTGATATATAGAATGACAAAAAGATTTATACAGGGTGTAAATTTAAATGCCTTACATACGTTATGGGGTGTTTCAGCCCATCAAACTGAACAACTTTTACTATGGAAGCAAAAATCAATACAAGTACAAATCGATGGTACTACTGGCTGACCCGGCGGCAAAGGAAAACGACCAATCCCGTTTCGCCTCAAAACTGGTATATTTGAAATTGAATTTTATAAGAAACGAGCGTTAACCCGCCACTTCGTCCGCACAAATTATATACCAGATTTTAAGTCAGATCATAAGCTATCAAGCAAAAAAAGTTTCATCAAAATCGGTTCAGTAGTTTTTGCGTGATACTCGTTCAAACAAACAAACACCCAAACAAACACACAAACACACAGACAGACAAAAAATGCAAAAATTGGTGAAATGGAATCAAGGACACCTAAAAACCATATCGTAACTTTTTTTTGTTAATATCTTCAATGTACAGACAAACTTGTTGTTACAGTTTTATAATAGTATAGATAGATAGATGTTACATTAGCAAAAAATATATTTATATATATATATACGGTCGAATTGAGAAACCTCCTCCTTTTTTGAAGTCGGTTAAAAAGGATAAGTTCCATTTCCTTGGGAAGTATGCATCCTATTTTGTGTATAATTTTAGCAATCATAGATACTATTTGTATGTGCTCTTTGATCATAATCATTCGTTAGTTGTGACGATTTGATACGAATCTATTTCGAATCAAATTAAAGATTGAAAAATTTGTCGATTTGTCGTTGTTGTGTTTGATTCGAAATAGCACAACATGGCTGTAACATGTTTAAAAAACAATAATATTTGAAATTAGAATCTATTTCGTCACGTGGGCAATGTCTTTTTATTGACTCATTGACCCTGAGTCAATCCAATAAGACGGAAATCCGCCACACACAGACGGAATTGCGATCCGGAATCCTGATTCAGGATTCAGTGTTGTCAACTATGGTTACAAAAAATACTAGTGCTGTTTAAAAAATGCCCAAAATAAAAATGTATAAAACGCCAAATGAATGACAATAATTGCATTTTTATGTATTTATTAAAACAAAACAAACAATTTCTATATATGACAATTACTATCATGTGATGCGGTCATGAGACGTTACGAATGTTATGATGACGGTTTATAAATTGTCTTCCAATATTATGCAATTATATCAAAAGACTATCGATAGTTTTAACATTAGACATAATCTGCATACAAAATAGCATGAACCATTATCACACAAGCGGTTTTTGAGCGTAGGCGATTTCGCAACTATGCCGCAACGACGTCGCAACTGCGCCGTCACGATACGGTATCGTTCCATCAACGCCTACGCTCAAAAATCACTTTAAAATATGCAACCTAAGACATTAAAAAATCACTAGATCTAGTGAAAAAGTCTCTGAAAGTGGCAACACTCCATACGGAATCTAATTCCCGATGTATGTGGCGGACCTTATACGGTATATTAATATCGTAAAATATTAGGTACAAAGAAAATTGACTGTTTACTGTAGGTATTCAAGTAACGCATGTGAAGGTAGTTCGCGGCATGTGAAAGTCAACAATGGGGGTAGTGGAGGGTTGTCGTAGGGTTGGAATGAGTGCTCGTCACTCTTGTACAAATCTCGAGAGTGTAGGTGTACCTACCTACGTACAATCGTACCAACATAGATAACTATAGTAAGGTTAGTATCGTACGGTGCTATAGTTGTCTCGAGAGGGTGCTTGTGCTTGATGATTAGTACATGCGTAGTTAGTTCAAAACATGTGTATGTTATAGTGAATGTATCATCGCTTATGTGGTGTTTAGATGGGATTCGGCTAGGTCTTTTCGATAACTATGTGTCTTTCTGTAATTTCTCTATGACTTTGGTAAACTTAGGTATACAGGGTGTAAGGGTAAACAGTTGCATTACTTTAACGGGTGATTGTACTTATGATACTGAATTCGGTATGTAATATTTTTTTCAGGTATTTTTTTTACATTTTAGTTTCGTAGATTAAGCTATTTTGAACAACTGATTTCATTATTTTCGATATCCAAGCTATAGTTAATTATCTATAATTTTTCAATATTTTTTTAGTGGTTACTTCATATTAATTTAAAAAAAGAAAGTTACTCCATTGACACTTTTTGGCTGTCTCTCCAAATCTCCACAAAACAATAGACTTCACTTTGCTTACCTACTGATAGGCACAGGTATCGAACCATGATAGTCAAGCTATAAAATAATAGAAGACCATAATTATGTTGTTTTTACGATGATAAATAGATTAAAGAACACATATTAATAGTATGATAGCTAAAATTATAAACAAAATAGGAAGAATATCATAATTACCAAGAAAATGGAAATTATCCTTTTCTACTGTAGCGGGCGTTTTCCTTTCCGTCATTTTAAGTTTCTTCGTGCAAGTTGTTCAGTATCTTGGGTAAAATTACCCCTTAAGGCGGTTGCAGAGGGGTCAATTTTATACAAAACTTTGACGCACAATACGCGTAGACGTTATTAATATAAGTAACTTTGTATATATGGAAAAATTGTTTAGTAAATCTAGATGCCGCGTAACAAATAACATTTGCAATTTATAAAATAATTACGAAGATATAAAGCTTTGAAATTTTTCATACAAAAGTTTAAAAGCTTTATATCTTCGTAATTATATTATAAATTGCAAATGTTATTTGTTACGCGGCAACTAGATTTTCTAAACTATTTTTCCATATATAAAATATTACTTTTATTAATTCCGTCTACGCATACTGTGCGTCAAACTTTTGTATGGACTGAAACCACCTTAAAGTAATGTAGCTGTTTACCCTAACACCCAGTATATCAGGTATCATGTAGTGTACGCACAGTGACACATCAAGCTATACAAAACCAACATAAGCTGGCTGCGCGACGCTATACGTCACTCGACTTACGCGCGGCCAGCTTATGTTGGTTGTGTATAGCTTGATGTGTCGCCGTTTGTACATACGAATTGAAGCCATATATCTTACTATCTCTATGATTGAAGCATGTAGACGGCCTTCGAATCAATGCATTCTAATATTGATCATCAAATCTGTCGAGGGACGTAGTTAGTGATGGACGTGGTATCGAATGTTGCGATGCGCTTTCCGTGTCACCTGGATTGCCTTTGATGTATTCATGAGCTCGGACTCGACAATGGATTTAGTTGAATACGACCTTATGGGTAAGACTTTGAGGTCTGTATTCATTTTGATGTCTCAAACCGGTCTGTCTCGAGGCACTGCGAGAATATTGGTTTGGAGTCACCGATTCCGGGCCCATCCCGTAGTCGTTTACATGCATAGTTGTTTCATAGATACCATCTATATACTATTATAAAACTGTAACAGGAAGTTTGTCTGTACATTGAAGATATTAACAAAAAAAAAGTTACGATATGGTTTGTAGGTTTCCCTGATTCCATTTCACAAATTTTTGGATTTTTTTGTTTGTCTGTTTGTTTGTGTGTTTGTTTGTGTGTTTGTTTGGGTGTTTGTTTGTGTGTTTGTTTGAACGAGTATCACGCAAAAACTACTGAACCGATTTTGATGAAACTTTTTTGTTTGATAGCTTATTGATCTGACTTAAAATCTGGTATATAATTTGTGCGGACGAAGTCGCGGCTTAACGCTCGTACTGTTATAAATAGGTGTGTTACGAATTTGAGTCACCTAGTAACAAATAATATCTTTGAGCTTAAGAAAATGTTCTAGTAGTTTCAGGTACCTATCCAAACAATTAGTCTATCTCCCCAGGACATAACAAATACGTACTAACTTAATAATGTCTGTACCTCTATGTAACGAATTATCTATTATTTCTATTATTATGTAACAGAAGTGTGTCTGTACATTGGAGATATTTAAAAAGTTACGTTATGTATAGGATTATAGATATACTCTTTCTTGCTGTGGTTACGTGATATGGTTTTGAGGTGTCCTTGACTCCAAATCACTAAATATTGAATTTTTTGCTGTCTGTTTGTTCGCGCAGACCGCTTTGGATGAAACTTTGTGTCTAGAAGCTTATGATTTGATTTAAAGTTTGTTTTATTATTTATCTCGCTTCGATGACGAGAACCCGTACGCACGAAGTCGCTGGAAAACTGTAGAATTAAAAAAAAACTAGATAAGGTAAAAAATATTATACTGTAGAGTGTAGACTCTAGGACTCTACATAAAATAAAACGACTGCAAACCAGAAGCACCTATAACAAATTATCTACTTACAAAAAATGTTTGTGAAGAGAAAAGCACTCGGCTGTCACCCGAAAATAGTTCCACATTCCTAATTTATCATTAACGCAATGTGTGGTATCATTGAGGATATTATTATATCCTTCGAATGAGGTATTAGTTTGCGAAAATCGTCTCCGCGCTTAGGCAGCGTGTTTACGCAAACAGGTGTAAAATGGATCGTTAGGCGGCCATATTACCATAATGTTTGTTGTCGAAATATTCGCTCTGCAAAACAGAATATGTAATGAGAGGGTCGAGCTAGCCGGGCAGATTTCCCGCGGTAATATGGCTAGATGTTCGTTAAAAGGTGAGTCGGTAATTTTATGGGCTCATAAATTAAATTTATACTTTTTTTGAGCGTGTATGGAATAAAGAGGTGTTATGCTTTTTAAACGTAGGTACATCGGGGTCACAGAAAAGAGATATACAGTAAAGCAACTTCGTCCAAGCGCTCGAATCGGACGAGCGATACGTACACACGGCCCGCTGAGGTACTTCAGGAGTGCAATTCACTAAGCGTCACATCGACGAGCTCACAATTGTAACATCCTTCTTGAATCCTTCGGATCGTCGGAGTTTTTATATGAGTTTGACACATGACATAGCCATAGTGAATACTAAATTGTCAGCTCGCCGATGTTTCAACGACGAATTTAAGGTTGTGACGATGTTTGCGCTTAGTGAATTGCATTGCTCTACTGTTGCGCCATACCTTGGACACTTAGCTGTCATTTCATACAGATTGGAAAAATTGAAAAGAAGAGGTAAGCATGTGCGATACTGAATGGGTGCGAGCGAAACAGGAATACGCTATTACCTACATTTTACGCCACGTTTTCTACCAGAGAGTGAGGTTAAATTTGGTGGGGGGAGGGGGGGGGGGGGGCAGGGAGTGTCCTGTGAAGTACCTTAGCAGGCCGTGAACGTGGCGCTTGTCTGTGTGCGTTGATTCAAGCGCTTGCACGAAGTTGCTTTACTGTACATCTCTTTTCTGTGCCGGTGTAGTCATAATGAAGAGTAATGGAGCAATGTTCTTGCAGCGGGACAATACAGGCTCGTCCTGGCGCTGGTCCAGCCGCATCCACGCCATGCACTAAACGCGCCTCGTCGGCTCCAATCACGCTGCTAACATTCGTTTCGCTTTACATCCAATAACGTTAAGTTACCTCCATCCTCCATCCTCCATGCTCCATGCTTCATGTTCTGTTATTTAGGGCTGGTATTTCCGATTAAAAATAGTTTAAGTGTGGTGCAGTTTATTACGTTGCTTCTCAGAAGTAAGTTATTCAATTTTAGGTGGTTTCATTCCATACAAAAGTTTGACGCACAACACGCGTAGACGGTATAAAATAATTACGAAGATATAAAGCGTTGAAATTTTTAAAACAAAATTTTAAAAGCTTTATATCTTCGTAATTATATTATAAATTGCAAATGTTATTTGTGACGCGGCATCTAGATTTTCTAACCTATTTTTCCATATATACAAAGTTACTTATATTAATACCGTCTACGCGTATTGTGCGTCAATGTTTTGTATAAAATTGACCCCTCTGCAACCACCTTAACAGATTCCAATTATTCTACAGGTTGTAACAAAAGTAGTTATATTTGTGGTAGTTTAGATCATCAAACTGAACACGAACCTTACGTGAGAGAAATGGACGTAGGTAGGTAAGGTAGTCAATAATTACTTTAATTTTCTTGTGCAGTTTTGTATAAAACTTATTATTTTTGAAAAAAAAAAGTTGCATTTCGAAGGACCATATCTCGGGCTATCTAAACTGGAATTGATGCAAATTAAATATGATAACAAGATCTTTACTAATATAAATCATGTATAGATAAATGCGTGGTTTACAAATTATAAGTTTACAACTGAAAAAAGTCCGAAAATTTTGTAGTTCTTCACGTTTTACATAGTGAACACAGGTTTTTCGAAGCTGAAAATTTGGGTTTACACTATCCTAACTTGGTCTTAATAACATATCAAAAATGCTTCAACTTCATTACACTTTTAATGTCTATCTTACGGGCTTGCTCACGGGCCTTGTACATAATTGTATACATCCTGGTTCTATGATAATATTTATAATGCAGGAAGCTGGAACTATTTCCAGCTTCGTGGAATACCTATGTATTGCCATGTTATAATGTTTAGTGTTCAAATATAGTTTCTTTACATTAGAAACTATTTGGTCTTTTTTACAATTTGAGACAGGCGGCTTGGTGCTAAAAAAATTGATAATAGCCATAAAACCAGAAAGAAGAAAATTTGATTTCTTTTTAATTGAATGAAATGGCGGCAATGTAATTTTTTTTTACTGCAAAAGTCGCCAGCGTTGAACTATCCTGCGTCTAGTAAAAACTTTTTTCATTCACTAACGCAATTATTTATAGACTTTTGAAACAAAGCATTTATTTGAATTTGCTTTTTCAATATTTAAAACCTACTAGTGCCTACTACACATTAAGGTATTGTCTTTTTATTAATGTTTATCTACGCCGAAGGCTTATGATCAAATCCGATTTTTTATCCAAGCGCTGGATTTTCTTAGGCTTATGATAAAATCGAGTACCTACTTTTCAATTTTATCATAATGCCGGCTTTTGGTCATACGCCTAGGTTTTTCATCATAAGCATGTGACATCATTGATGAAGAATATAATAAAAATCATTAATTGTGCGACATAGGTATAAAAAGGTACATACATTATATTCATCGAATAATAAAAATGTTGTTGATAACTTTATACCAACAAAAATCAAGATACATAATTATTACTCAGACAAAAAACCTTTTTTGGCCTGAAACCAACCTGAAACGCTCCCTGATGTAATGCATTTAAAATACTGGAGTGCGATTTTTGAAAGTCACACGTCCAAATCAGCACTTTTACTGGATAGTTGACATAATACACGTCTTGATATTTTAAGCATGTTAGTTCCCTCCCTAAGTTTTCCTTTCTTTTCTTCCCCGAAAAACCAGTGATAGGTAGGTACTACTAGTCTCCGATCAAAGTACAATCAAAGGATTGCCTCAAAGCGCATTTCCACAAATTAATTGATACGAGTCAACCTGGGCGAGGAACAAACCGTCGCGTTCGTCGCAACCTTGCATGGAAGGCAATGCTTTTAGTCACACGACTACCACGGCGGTATTTTAATTTTATTACCAGATATCCTTAAATCTTTCCCATAAACGTATATCTATCGAAACAGGAAAGAAACACTAAACAATTTGATAAAATATAGGAAAGTTAATCGAGATGATTTTCCGTTTCTCAGAAACGTGCAGATATACCAGAGCAGAGCATCTGAATTTGGCTAAAAGCCAGTTTGATTTCTTCAGGCGAATGTAATATTACATCGTTAAAGTTAAACAAACTTTGTTACGTCTACAAATTATCTGTTAAGGTTAGGTAAGTGGATCAACCATTGTTTATTCTATTCGTTATTCTTTTAAGGGTTGAATGTTATTATTCTAAACAACAACAAAATTAAACATGTCAAATCATAAGCTATATCCATTTTGATTGTGAACATTTCGAAGCACAATTCATAGTAGGAATTTTAAATGTAAATATTAGTAAACGTATATTTATAAAGTCGTTGTTAACCTTTAGTCAAAGCTTTTAGGCTATTGGGTGTATCACAGGAAACAATTTGGTCGTATTAGGCCCACATTTATATGATTTTTAAAATTTTTTAAATTTATTTTGACTTATAAAAGTTATATTACGGTAATTTCGTCATGTGGTGCATCGTGGTGCTTTATACGTCTGATGTTCGACTATACGACACCTATACGACCAAATAGTTAGTTGGGATATTAGAAGTGCAAAGTAGGCGTGAAACGTGTCACCACAGGTTATGCGATGATTTGCATAACACAATAAGGAGCGGGCGTGGTGCGAGCGAGAGGGTATGAGTAACTGTAGCAGCGTGAGCGGGAAGACAAGTGGCGACAGCCGTCTCCGAAGCAAAAGTACCTCTTATAATCTTCTGGGCCTCTACCCGGATATTCGAACTTCGCAATTGCGTGAACGTTTTTGTTCCAATGTCAACTCTATTACAATGAAGTTCGAACCGAAATTGTCGCGATGTATCGGAAATCGAAAGGTCCGGATACAGGGCCTACACATTCGTACTTTTTTTATTTTTTTTTACTTAAGAACTTACATCCACCACCGCCTCAAAATATAGCCACGCTTAAAGCTTTACCCTCTTTTTAGCTTCACCATGATCGGGTAAAATACCGATATCTGACCACCAGTTTCCGTTTTCCTTTCGGGGGAAAATGCGTGGCAATACAGTGCTCGGTATTGCTGTTTGTAGCAAATAACCTAAATAAACAACTGCTCCTCAATGGCCGCTAACCACAAACAAGAACACTTTATTGGCTTGAATCGGACTATCGGACACACGACACGAATTTGAGGATCAAAAAATTTAATTCTTCGTTCTAAAGTTACAGAAAACGAATCATATTATGCTCTAGTTTTTACTGTAAGACCTTAAATAGAGTTTAGTATATTAGGTGACGTTAAAAAAAATAACTAGTTATCAATTCGCTTGTTTTTTTTCCTTACAAGCATGGAAACACGAAAAGTGAGCATGGCCACAGTTTAAGAAAGAGTATCTATTACTACATACAGTTCGAACACTCCCTTCTTCCCACCAACTTTTTACCTCACCCCCTCTATTTAATTGCCCTCCGATTACCTCGGCAGTTACCTGAAGCCTAGACTTACACCACAATTGACACGCTAGAATTTATGTTTTCGAAACAAAGAGAATCTTCTTCTTCTTTTCGTGTCAATTGTTCTGCAGTGATGTTTTTATATTTTAGTAGCCAGATGTTCGGCTAGCCTGACAGCGTAAGAAGTAGCTGTATTTAAATCCTCTCTCGTGCAGATGAACAAAGAGAATATAATCTCAGGACGATGGATAAAAATACATCAGTCCTGCATCAAGTGATGAGAATAGATCCCAACCATAGAGATCTAGAGAGATGCCAAATTGCCAACCATCGCGCTGAGTACGAAACGTATTGTCGCATTACCACCAGTAACACGCGATAGAAATTATTTTGTTAGCTTGAATGTGCTCATTATCCATCAACTCAACGTTCGAATAATCTTTAGTACTCGACTGGCTTTCAGCCTCATAATATATTGAATCATTACTGTCGCGAGCAATGTGTTCCGTTTTTGCGCATATTGCTGCGACACTGGTCCCGCCCCCTTTTCACATCTCCCTTTAGTTTTTGTGATCTGTGATCCCAACCAATCAGTGTTTTTGATGTGTAGATAACATGAAGGACTAGGTTTAAGTCGTGATAAGCGTAGGCCTATTGGGTCATTTCTGGTTTTCCTAACCCACATTACAGTAGTATGTACTAGCATTTTACATAACGTCGACAGATGGCAATAGTACCTATCTATTGTTAAAGCCCATATTTGCATAACACGGGCCGGATCATCGGCTCTGATTGTTTCGTTGTCCGTTACATCCCATGTAATTTGTAGGGATTGCGATGAATAAATGGCCTAGGTTTATAAAACATTTTGCGTTATTTCATGATGGAAATTCACGTACACATATTATATACGTACACGTATTAAAGTTCCAATACTATTAGGTTGGGGAAAAAGTTTCTTCGCATTCCCTATTACGGATAAAATGGATGCCATTTTTGAAAAAGTGGAGCAAGATCGGCACATCAGTAGTTACGACGTAGCTGAAGAACTGGGAATTGACCACAAAACAGTTTTGGCGCATTTGAAAAAAACTGGGTACACAAAAAAGCTCGATATTTGGGTACCTCACGAGCTCACTGAAAGAAACCTAATGAACCGTGTACTCATTTTGTGATTCTTTATTACGACGTAATGAAACCGAACCATTACAAAAATATTATTTTCAATATTCATAATCTAGGGTAGGTAGGTTGTGCATAGGAATTAATTATATTCTTTTTATCCGAAAGCACTAGAAGGAGTGTAATGTTTTTCTCACTTTCTACTTCTCCCCACAAGACCAAAGAGAATTTAAAACGCTAACGCTTACACAATACTATATTCTATCCCCCAAAATTCCTTATAAAAACTTTATTGTACTTACAAGTTGAACAATTATGAATATCGCACAGCATAAACTATGCGTGCTATAGAGGGTAACTGGGTATTGAGAGGGCCTTATATATCGGCGATTTAGGTAGTGTGCGTGTGCCATAATGCTATTATGCATATCGATTTTTAACTACAGGCCTATTTTTTACTAAGAACATTTAAAGGGTGTATTCAGATAATGAAACTAAAGAATTTCCCCCATGGAACGTGGGCGAAAAACGAGAAAATATTCTGACCTTCCAAAAAAAGGTAGCAGGGCGTAGCAGCCGATGGGGTTCAAAAAATTATCTCGCTTTCGTTTTCTCATGCTTGTTAGGGAAAGTTGTTTACTTGCATTAACTGAATACACCTTTAAAATTTATTTGGTAATTTTAAAAGGGGTGGATATAGTACAAATAACATTGAATCATACATAACATAAGACCTTGTGACACGGATAGCTTCGACACTTTATACTTCGACATAATTTGATAACATTAGAACGAACTTGACCGAACCATGATTTAACTGTCAGACTACTTCTCTTGACGAAAATAAATCCAAAATAGCAACAAAATAGAATGAAAAGTAAATTCTTTGATATATCAAAAAAATTACTTTTCATTCTATTTTGTTGCTATTTTGGATTTATTTTCGTCAAGAGAAGAAATACCAAAGAGATTACGCTTTAGAAATACTTTTAAATGGTTTCGGTGTCTTAAATAAAAGTGATAAGCAAGGATTATGATTAATGACCTATGCCAGCTTCCTGGTGATGAGTATAAGATAAATATTTTCAATGTAGCCAACATAAAATGCTGACGGTTTTTTAGGAGGATGACCAGACCATCAAACTGAACAACTTTCTCAATTTCTCCAAAAGTCAGCTGTCCGATACATTTTGCTCGAGTAGTTTTCGCGATTTTGATGTTGGTGCCATAGACAAAGTTCTTCAGTTTGACGGTCAGATCATCCCATTAAAAAAATTTCAGCATATTAAGAAGGACCCTATATAAAATGTAGATAGTTCTAAATTCAAGCAGGAGCAGGCTGGAGCAAGTCAGTGAGTTTGTGTACTTGGGTTGTATGTTCACAAGAGACGGAAAGTACGACGGAGATATAGAGAGAAGAGTGAAAGCAGGAAATATGATTAATGGCGCCTTGTACACCATCATGAAGAGTCAAAATATGTCTAAAAAGGCTCGCTTGGCGGTTCACGACGGTGTGTTGGCACCAACTTTAATGTATCGAAGTGAGAGTTGGGTATGGCAGAAGAAGCATGAATCTAGAATAAATACGGTTGAAATGCGATCCCTGCGTAGTATGTGTGGTATGACTTTGAAGGACCGGTTACGGAATAGTGTGATTAGAGAAAGATGTGGTCTGAAAGAAGATGTAGTGACCAGGATTGAAAAAGGCATGTTGAGGTGGTTTGGCCATATGGAAAGAATGAGCGAAAGTAGGTTGACGTAGTAAATTTACAAGGCAAGTGTGAATGGAATGGTTGAAAGGGGTCGCGCTAGGCGCACGTACGCTGACCAAATCGGATGCGTACTGAAGAAGGGCCAAATAAAATGTACCCGGAACCAACGAGCTTGTATGAAGAAACTTATAGATGTTGAGGAGGCGAAAGATGTGTGTCTGAATCGGAGCATGTGGCGATCTTCTCTGCCTACCCCAGTAGTGGGACATAGGCGTGAGCATATGTATGTATGTAAATTTGAGTACGAGTAGGAGGTCTCTAAATAAAGGCTCGCAATGTATCTGTATGTTTAACAAAAATATTAGGTGCGATGCTACAAAGTGCGCGGGTTTCATCCCGATAATACATCACCTCTTTGTTGGAAAAAATGCGTTAATATTTTGCGAGGAATTTCATTACTGCGAGCCTCGTTGACTTTCAAATAAATAGGCGTTTTATTGCTTTTCTTCTCTCCGAACGGCGTTCGATATACAATATCGAGTTAAAATTAAACAAAACAAGTACCTACTTAGGTACAATGTTGTGAAATAGTTTCTTGTGGAAATTTAAACATTGCGAAGCTGTGGTGTTGGTAATTAATAGTGTGTACAGTACGACTAGGAAAATAATTCCGCTCGTCAATCTTCGTTTGTGCAGAGCAGGACCGAGTCCCCGACAAAACCCGAAGTCATTAAGTAATCAAAGGGTGCAAAGTCGGATAGCAGCGAAAAGGGCGCGAAAACAAATAAGCCAATAGCGTAAACGGATTGAAGGTGGCACATCCTGATTGGTCAATATAATTTCGCGCGCTATTAAAATTAGTCGACTGCGCAGGTACATCGGTAAGACTTATAAACCTGGTACTACTGTACAACCCTGTACAAACGGTCAATGTCTTCAAAGAGAACTTTTAAAAATCTCTGCCTACCACCACCACGGGGAATACAATATACTTTAGGGACTATAAGGTGCTTCTTGTGGAGGCTCATTGTGAAAGTTTCACAATGAGTCCCATTGATCCAATACTGTTCCAATAAGTTTATAAGTTTTTCATCGCCAAGACAATTTTCATTGTACCTAAATCCCAAAACATTTTTCGCGATTTCAATCTTGGTCCCATGGTAAAAGTTGTTCAGTTTGCTGATCATACGGACATCTTAAAGTATACTATAAGTATACAACGTGTTAATGAATTAACGAAAGAAAGTAGTTTGTTTAGAATCGAGAGCAGAATCGAATTATCATGGTTTCAACATAGGTAATTTTTTTTCAAAATATTAAATAATTTGTTTGTAAAATTTAGAATTTTCTGAATCCGATGTCAACCCACCGCCGCACGGGCACACTCACCCTACTTACTACCAAAACAAGATTATTAAAATATATTAATGAGTACGTTAGCGCTTTCATTCAGTGCTGAAATGATTACAAATAATTTTTGCCTCAAAACTTAAAATGCGAATAACTTAAAATGTTTACTATCAAAATAATGAAATTAATGTTTCAATCTAATGATTTTGTTATAAATCAGTTGGGGTGTATAAGGTTTTGCGCTTATTCATTAACACGTTGTATAAGTTTACAACCTGTATATTTCCCTTGTGGTTTGAGTGAAAATCGTACGTAGGGGAGTATAAAAAGAGGGGTGAAAATGAGAAATGCAAATAGCTTGTTGAGCTCTCCCCCGCGGAGAATAAGCGTATGAACACTTGACAAATAGCAATACACCACGATTGCGCCGTATACTCGCAAATAATTTAACATCAGAATTAATAAACTGGCATCATGTTAATTCGGTATGTCAAGTTTATTTTTGGAGGGCTGAATCGAAAACCAATTCGAGATAGCAGCAACAGCAATATGCTCACGACTATATTCCCCGAGGGGGTTAAAATCGAGATAATTGTCTCAATATCAATATTTTAAATTTATTTTTTATTTTTCCAATATATTTTTAAAAAGATTACATATTGTACCTATTTTTATTAAAATAGTCACGTCACTTGTCGACCCGTAAACTCCGTGGTAAACTGTAGTAAGTTACATTCTCTTTGGTTAACTAAAAAAACCAAATTAAATTTCTTTGTAAACCCTGGCAGGAAAAGAAAACTTCGCCATGTTGCGGAAAATAATTACAACTAATTTTTCTACTAAGAACACTGACATTAAAGGTCGATTGCAGCGCCTCCAAACCAGGTTTTTTTTATTTCTGGTTCGGCAAAAAACATCCGGCCTAAAAATATATTCACAACGTCGTAATTCGATATTTGCACAGACTTCTGTATTATAGTCTGTGGATATTTGATGTTTCCGTTTCTGTTTCCAGCATAGAGTAAGAAAAAGAAGGCAGATGATTTATATTTTTATTAATTAATACGGTTTTCTCCATGGAGATCGAATGATTTTCTCGCGAACATTTTTAAATTACTTAATAGATCACAGATCGAAATAATTCATAAAACAAAATAAAACCGGTCAAGTGCGAGTCGGGCCACTCGGGAGGATACGATACCGTACCACAACACATGTATATGCAACATATTAACTTACAAAAAAGTTTTGTTTTCTACGGGACCCTTAGCGCGAGACCGACTCACACATAGCCGGTTTATATTATTTGTTATAAACTAGTTTCTTGTATAAGGACCTTAAGTTTTTAACTTTTTGTCATTTTTATTATTTTTTAGTAGATCTGCTTTAATAACGCAAATTCTGTATAAATTTAAACTGTCTAGCTATTACGGTTCAAAAGTTACAACCCTAAATATGGAGGACAGACGGACGGACGCGGACGGATTGAATGAATTACAAAAAACAAATTTTTAATTTATGTCCGGTATTTTACCGGTAGGTGAGAATATAAAATAGTTTTAAAAAAAAAGACTTACCAAATAACCATCGCATTCAAACAATGTTTTTGGTATTAAAACTGAAAATAACACCGCTAGATAAGGTCCATGAAAAGATATTTCGTCAATATTCAATTTCCTGTTTCATGAAAAGGTTGCCTTTCCGCTGTCGAAAATATCAAAGTAACGAACGGATATAGAAATAAAATGAATAGTCGGCGATAATTGGAGCACATTGCTGTACAAAATTTCCTGATAGGTTCAATAAGAACTGGAAGGTTTAAACAATTTAGGTTAAAGGATAATCGGTGGAGCAGCAAAGATGTGATCTGGGTCGAAATGATACCGGGCGTAGATTTACGGCCCTCCGAAGCCAGGCGGTAAGCGCAATCTATTCCGGCCTGACTCATGCCCCTGCATTTACTTGTCAATTGAGCTCAGCGCCTCTGCCTTTAGTATTCACCATGTTTATTTGAATAAAGACAAAGTGCCACCCGATCCACTGAACCTTCATTAAACGAAGTAAAATTCCAATGCAAATAAGCTCTGTATCGAAACAACAATAGTTCGTGACTTGTGAGTGCTTGAAACTGGTTTAAACGTCAGAATGATGATGTGAGGAATACACAGGGTGTTAACTGTTGTATTCCTCACACCATCACTCTGACGTTAAATGCGTTTATTTAAAAGACCATCAAGCTGAACAACTTTTACTATGGGCAACAGCTGATCTTTTTTTGCGATTTGTGAATGTTGGTCCTATAGAAAAAGTAAGTATAACGCATTTAAGTTTACACCCCGTAGGACACGAAAATTATTACTAACTAGAGTTTACCCGCGACAATCATAAGCTTTCAAACAAAAAGGTTTCATCGAAATCGGTTCAGTACTTTTCGTGAGATGCTCGAACTAACAAATAGACAAACAGACAAAAAATCAAAAATTGGTGATTTCGAATCAGGGACACGACACCTAAAACTCATGTCGTAAATTTTTTTTTAAATTACAATTTGCTAATGAATTAGCGCAAAACCTCATATACCCCAACTTATTTATAACAAAATAATTAGATTGAAACCATCATATCATTATTTTGATACTTAAAATTTTAAGTTATTCGCATTTTTAGAGGCAAAACCGATTTGTTATCATTCAGTAATGAATGAAAGCGCTAACCTACTCATGGATACATTTTAAGAATCTTGTTTTGGTAGTAAGTAGTGAGTGTTCCCGTGCGGCGTAACAAATAATTTAGTATTTAAAAAAAATTACCTATGTTGAAACCATGATAATTCGATTCAGCTCTCGATTCTAAACAAACTGCTTTCTGGTTTTGCGTTAATTCATTAACACGTTGTATATTCTATTGTACAGACACATTTCTGTCACAGTTATAAGCTAAGATTGTACGGTAAGACTACGTTTTTACAGAAACTTATAACTTTATAACTTTTACCCTTTAATGTAGCAAGCAGACCTTAAAACAACGGCCTAAATCTCACTGGCCCTGAAGTGATCTCACCCGTTAGGACTCTGCTGGGAGAACAACTAGCTTAGATTAAAAATAAAATGAGAAGAGATTTCTGCTCAGAAAACACGGCACTCGTTAGCATCGGAGATGATATTTCAAAACTAAACAAAGAGATCGAAGTCTCCTTTGCGTTTTCGCTAAACAAAGCTCAAATGACCCCTTTACCGTCGACTAGTCCTTTGTGATCAAAGTCCTTGTCGCTAAAATGTCGAAGAAGATTAATTACTATGCAAATTAATAAGACAACATTATTTATCGAAAAAAGCCTATTGTTAGAAGAGGATTTTTGTTTTACGAGACTGAATTTGTTTTACGAATAAACAAACAACTCTATGTTTGTGCTGAATTGACAACATTACATTTTTTTAACCACCTGGTTTTAATAAAAATAAGTTAAAAAATAAGAGATACACATTTTTCCGATTAAATTTTTGACCGATATTTCTATTTTTTATTTACTTTTCTGAAAAGCGTGGGATGAATGGCTATAATACCTTGGCCGCAATAACATTAAAAATTAAAACTGTCAATACTATAGAATAGCCAAGCAGGCAAAAGAATAAAATCTCACTCAACCTCTTTTTTAATTTTTCTGTATTTTTCAAATAACTCGAGAAATAATGGATATAAAAATCTGATAATTTTGATATAAGCTTCGAATCACATAATCTCCAAATGGTATTCTAATTTTGGTACCTTTATAAAATGTTGTCAATTGTGTTACCGTATGTACTTACATAATATTACATAAATAAACTCACGACCATAATCCCTTTCGGGGTGATCAGAAATAATACTACAACTACCAACAGTCTGCTTAAAAATGTAGTTGTAGCAATGCTCACATTTAACAATTATATTGTTAAATCTAAGTCAAATGAGTGCATGGGTAGTAATATTATTAATTAAAAAAAAACGCCTTCTGGGGCACACAATTTCGATTTCTATGTTGCGTAGCGATTTTTAATTTTTTAATATGTTTTAAGATAGTCTTTTTGTCACTAAAGTGGTGCCGGTTACAGTTTCAAAAATTAATAATTACTCCATACCCCGCCTAACAAAACTCCGTAAAATGACTGGGCTAAGAATTGGAGTGGTCCAGTCTAAGCCGAAAGCATACCTACTTATTATTAATTCAGATAAAAAATTTCAAGATTAATTTATACAGAAGTATTTACGCAGCAGCGCGAAACAAATTCAAAAGTGAAGTGAAGTGACTCTAGTAAAATCCCCAAAGCTGAGATAATTTAGAATTTCAGACAGATAGCTACGAGTGAAGCATTATATGAAGTAAAACACGAAGCATTCGTGGAATGTTTACATGAACGTGCAATCTGTGTTCTAAGAATGAAGATGTACGAGTATACCAGTGATATTACCTGTTACTCCCGGTTCCACCTTTACCTCTCCAATTCTCTACTAAATTAATGTAGAAATGTAGGCTTAATATAATATATGTATGAACATGAAAGCAAATATGCGAGTGAACACGATAGCTATTTTATCCTTGTTGTGATATCTATTTTAAATGTTAAGGTGGTTGCAGAGGGGTCAATTTTATACAAAACTTTGACGCACAATACGCGTAGACGGTATTAATATAAGTAACTTTGTGTGTAATGGAAAAATAGTTCAAAAAATCTAGTCGCGCGAAAAATAATTACGAAGATATAAAGCTTTGAAATTTTTCATACAAAATTTTAAAAGCTTTATGTCTTCGTTATTAATTATATTATAAATTGCAAATGTTATTTGTGAAGCGGCAACTAGATTTTCTAAACTATTTTTCCATATATAAAATAATACTTTTATTAATTCCGTTTACGCTTATTTAGCGTAAAAATTTTGTATGGACTGAAACCACCTTAACGTCTTGCCAAAGTTTGTGATAACGATAAGTAAGTAAGCAATTTTGAACAAAGTTATTTCTTTATACAGTAAGTTGTTGAACATAATTATTAACACAAGGCCTGTCCTTTTCTTAAGAATCTATAACTGAATATGACTGTTAAGTAACTAAGTTTTTAAGTTAAGTTAAAAGTCTTCGTATTTGAAAAAAAAAGAATATGACAAGTCTGTCGTAAGTATAGACCAAGAAAAATATTTGATGAAAACCTTCAAAAAGTTATATTAGGTTTGCGTTCATTTGTTAAATCCTAAATTACATGAGAAACAATTTACAAGGACTCAAAGGTTATACCACCGGTACCACAGAATAAACAGAATAAACTACGTTATACACAGCTTTCGATAGAGATGAAACTATCGATCTATCATAATTCATAATCTTGTCAGCCGAATCCACAATTTGGTTTCGTCTTTGATAAGATAATTTTATAAGTAACAATACTGGGACGACGATGAAAGATTGTTATCTTGAGATCCCGGCCTACCTAGATGTGGCGGGAATGCGGGGTAATAGTACCTACAACTACATCATAGTAAAGTTACCTCCCTTGTCTGCTACCATTAGTCACAGGAATAATAGGTTTAACATTTAATGAGTTGCTCTTTAGATTAGATATGCGAGTTATTTTTGGAATAAAAATGCTGGAGAGTTGTTGGGTGAAGGTGATATTCGTGGACTGGACATGGAAATTAGGGAAAATACTAGTCGGGACTATTTATTTGAATCTGCTGAATGTTTTGTGACAGTTAGTATATTTTATTCCCATTGAGTTTTAAATGCTGGCAAATAACGATCATCAGTCAATTACTGTCAACTCCAAGAACGGATGAATCAAGAAGATAGATACATCATTTACGTATACTAGTGAGTCCGGCTTCGTTATTAGTGCACTAGGGCACCAGTGACGGACTAAGCCGGTCGGAGGTCCGGGGCGGTAAACTAAATGATGCCTCCCCCCAGTATTCCCAGAAAAAAAAACTAGAGTGACTTGCCTTCAGGCGTCTTATATATCTTTGATGCCCAAACCGGAAATGGTTACCGGTTACAGCCACTGCATCCGGAACTAACCTCTAATCTGTTCGGTCTCCCGTTCCATCAGACATGAATAGCAGTCAAAATCGACTAACAGGAATCCATATCATCATGTGTCTACGATGGCTTACTCTGTGTACACTTTGTATAGTGTAGAAATATTAGAGCATCTCTTGGATATATGAAATTGGTGGAGATCGCGGTAAAGGTGATTACACACTTGACGGGCGCGTCAACCCGGCGGGCGAGGCGGGCGGCGGCAGATTAATTTAACGCCATTTACATGACGGCCTATATGCTTGTGATGCTTGGGATTTGACGACCAATTTATGATGGTTACTTCAACAAATTATGTTCTAATCGGAACGGATTTCTAAATTACTTTTAGATAATTGTTTGACTTTCGCTTTAAGACACTGCGGTATTTGGGACGTGAAGATACTACGTAAGCTTCCCGAACGCTGCCCAGCCGAGTTTGATTCGACGGTTGATCTCTTTCTCGAAGTTGTACCTACCTAACTGAAAACCTACTGAACTGTCTTAAAAAGAAAGTCTTTGATCAGTGTGTGTTGCCAGTGATGACATATGGAACAGAGACGTGGTCGTTCACTCAAGGCCTCATAAAAGGGCTGAAAGTCACCTACAGGGCAAAGGAGAGGGCTATACTCGGAGTTTCCCTGCGAGATCGAATCAGAAATGAAGAGATCCGTAGAAAAACCAGATTAACTGACATATCCCAAAGAATTGCACACGGTGGACCGACGACCTGGTGAAGGCGGCGGGAACCCGTTGGTTGAGGGCAGCACAGGAACGGTCGTTATGGCGATCCATGGGGGGGCCTATAACCAGCAGTAGACGTCCATCAGCTGAGATGATGATGATGAATTATTTGATCATAATTCATACATAACCGTAACTTTTTAACTATATTCTGTGCCGTAACCGTGTATGTGTCGCAATAATATTGTCAAAGTCGTAATATAAATATTTTCCTAGAAAATTTTTATTTGTCCAGATTATTGCGACTCTAGCCCCTCTTCTCTAATCGCGCGCGATTCAGAGAGCGAACACTTGTCGCGGCAAAGTAGTATGAAAAAAAAGCCAAGTCGCGTAGATAAATTACACTAGCCCCTTATTCTCAGATACGAATTTTCACAACCGAATAAGTTTTAAGTTGTTGGTGACAATATCTAGCAATGTTTGACTTCGTACGAGTAAGTAAGAACATTAAATAACGAATAGTCAGGAGAGATCACTTGGGCAACGCAAACCTAATCATCGAATACCAACAGTTGGTGCAGTGAGACGAGGCCATTTCCAGTCACGGAGATGTGTTTGACTTGCACCGTTTGTGCTCTTCACTGTTTGTGATTGGGACTTCGTCCGTTCCAGTCTTGATTTTAAGCCGATATAGATTCTGCAGAGTTCGTAGTTTCTCGTTCGATATTGAATATTGTACAAGTTACACATGCTTTAGAGGTTCACGTTCCGTTCTGTGTTGAAATTTGGAACAACTTAATAGTAATTATTCTCGTCTGTAAAGTTTGAAACTTTTAGTTTCTATTTTATTATTTGTAGCTAAGATGAGAGCAACCGCTATTTTGTCAAATGAAAACCTATAGTAGGTATAACTCTCATATTATATTACAAAGCAGTGATATTGGGAATTGCGAATGTTTAAAAATGTATCAATAAATATAATGAAAATATTTTATTTACATTTTGCAAATAATAAAACATGAAAAGCAGAAATGGAAAAAAGGAGAAATGGAAGTAAGCGATACAAGGGATTTTTGAGCGAAGGCGATTTCGCAACTGCACCGTCGCAACTGAATCGCCGCGATTTTGACTGAACGTTCTTATCGCTGCGACATTGCTGGGCGGCGATATGTCGCGGCGATATAGCGGCGGAACGGCGCTGATGTCGTGGTGATATCGCATTTATTATCGTTCCGTCCTACGCTCAAAAATAGCTTGTGTGATATGGCACTTAGGAATAAAAAAGTGGCTTTGTTGAAATCGGCGAGTGTTTACGTCACTGCGACTAGTAATACGCCCCATTGCATACAAATCAGGGAAGTGGCTGAGTTTGAATAAAACTTTGAAATAACTTTGATCGTGTTTTAATGTCCGTGTCCGCGCCTGCGCCTGCTAGACCAGTCATTTTACGGTTTAACCCGGAACTAAAAAATACGATTTTTTTTCGGCATATCGTTTTAGGAGTCAAATTAAGCTTAGAAATACACAAAAATTAAAAGGAAATCACGTCAGCAACGACACTAGGAAAAAATGTATGGCCACTGGTCCAAGAGCCCCCAGCTATGGCTCATGTAGGAATAGTTAGAGAATCCCCTAACGTACATGGTGTGCAAAGGGCATCAAAATATTTTCGAGAAAGAAAAGATACAGGGTGTTTATAATTTTTACGTGGTCGTTTTAGGAAGAAATCATGTTGACATTATGGCCCGAAAGCTGGTGTAGTCTGTTTCGGAGTGATCAGACACTTACCTAAGAGTTATTATGCCCTCTGTCCTTTTACATACGTATTTTCTAATGAATTTGCTTAAAACTCATTAAATATTGTTAAATCTTATGAAAATGAGTGCATTGGTATTATTTTATTATTATTAAGTTACAAGCTTTTCGGGAGATGAAATTTAGTTTTCTATGTTGCGTAGCAAATTTTTTTTTTTAATTATTTTCTCATATTCTCTTTGTCACTAAATGGTGCCGGTTACAGTTTAAAAGTCCCATACATAATTTCTTCCCACTCCTAACAAAACCTCGTAAATTGACTGGGCTAAGCTACTTCCTAAAGACACTACTTTAAGTGGCTTAGGCATTAAATTACACTTTACAAGCGCTCCATCTTCCTTCAACTAGTTTTTGAATTTGTTTAACTAGTTTAAAAATGTATTTCTGATGCTAAAAGACTATACGAAGAGTACAGGTGCAAAACCAGGAATGTCACTAAAAATCCAAAAGTTAATTTATGATGGCAACCTTCTCATTTTCCCGCGTATTTTTATTTGGCATTGTACAAAAAGCGTAAAAACGAGCATTGTCAGATGTGTTACTAGAATTTAAAACCTGTGTACAGGAACCTAAGAAAATTGTTAACTTTCTAAATTATAAATGTTGATTTCACAACTTTTTGTTTTTGTGACATTTCTTGTTTTGCCCCTGTACTCTTCTAACAATATTAATCTAAGTATAAACAAGTATAAAGTTGCATACAAATATATATAATTGATAATAGTAAAGTAAGGGAAAATGTTATAAATTCCTTTTCATTAATCCTGGGTGGTCGTGAGATCAAGTTTGGAAGACTTGATATACTCATCCTGTTTACCCAAGTAGCGGGAGTGAACAATTCCAAAACTCGGCGCGGGAGCAGTTCTCTTCGTGTACATAAACTGAAACCAAAGTTAATACTTTAACTGCTGACGACCTACGTCGCAGGTCAGCAACTTTGAGTATTTATTATCTGCCACGGTATAAGATCAATTAATCATGTGCATTTACATTCAATTTTATACCTTATCAGTAAACGAGACAGCCTATAATTGCGGAACAATAATTTCGAACTTAGAACGTTTGGGGTTCACACGCGACTACTTTTCATGATTTTTAACGTTCAAAATTAGAATCTAAAGTTACGGGAATAAAGTTGCGGATTTCATGTTACCTTGCCCCCCGCAAAAAGTGGCAGAAATGTTTGTTAGTAGAATTACACGCGTAACTAGTCCACATATAAGTAGTCAAAGGTCAGCAACAAATGGGCCGCAGTGCGCACGAATCGGCCGGTGAGTCAGACTCGTATAGCATTCCAGTAGGCCTCGCATGCCACCCCCGAGAAAACGATAAAAATCGAGATGTGCCTCCATCTTAATTATTTTACTTAGGCCAGAAAGAGCGCGCATGACGTTTTTCTCGTTTAAACGCTTTGTCGTGGGTGGCATGCTAGCCGTGCAGTGTTAGCACTGCGCGATTATCATTGTTTTGAGCTTAGCAACGAAAGTGTTAAGTAAGTTAGAGCCTCTCAGATCCCACGGCTGGGCAGATAAAAAAAACGCTGTTCCATAGAAAACGTATATTATTTTTTTGCGATTTCAATGTTGGTCCCAAAGTGAAAGTTGTTCAGTTTGATGGTCTGAAGCGCTAGTAAATGTAAGGATTAAGGTAAACACCGATTATAAAGGGTGTAACAAAACAATGTAGTAATAAGTAGTGTAGTGTAATAAGTAGTGTAGTAGTAAGTAGTGGAATAGATCCCACCTATCCCCCCCTGGATACGTGCTTGTCCGATGTGTATGTAAGACTACAATTGGGCACTTAAACATTACTAGGGTGTTTTGTTACAACTTGTTCTTGCAGAAGAATCTTAGACCATTTAAATAGGGACCTGCCTCACGTTAGCATTCCCCTCTGCCAAGGTACAAGATCAAATGATCATGTACATGTGCATAAAATTTTATACCTTATCAGTTACCACTAAAGGAGACAGCCTATAATTGTGGAACAACTAGTCTTGTTTGGGGTTGACACGAGACTATTTAACAAGATTTTTTACATTCAAAATTAGATACTAAAGTAAAGGAATAAAATCCAAAGTTGCGTATTTCATGCTACCTCGTCCCCCGCAAAAAGTGACAGAAAAGTTTGTTAGTAGAACTACACGCGTAACTCGTCCATATTTAAATGGTCTAAGAGAAGAATAGATATAAAACCTTCTTTTCGCAGTAGGTATTTGGAGCTGGCGACCGATGTTGTCTAGGATGTCTCGTTGGACCTCCAAAAGAGAATGATGGTCTAGTTTTCTTCACATAGTTAAATTTGGGGTCGTGTTCGCCCGGACCTGGTATATCCTGGCCCTTTAATAATCTCGTTGTGTAACCGAGGGAGTAGGCTGGTGCTCTCCTGAAATATACAGGATCCTCCTTAATATTCTGACACTTTTTTAAGGAGATGACCAGACCATCATACTGAACAACTTTCTCTATGGGACTAAAAACGAAATCGCGAAAAAATCTATACATTTGGGTCGTATATAGGACTGCACTTTAGTACGGAACAGCAGATTTCGTTTTCGCGATTTCTATGTTGATCCCATAAAGAAACTTAGTTCAGTTTGATGGTCTGATTATTTCGTTAAAAATGATTTAACAACTGGAATTTATTTATTGATTGGAATTAATAAAAAAACAGTAAATAGGTCAGCACAAGCATCGTCAAAAACAAAGATACAAAAACAGAAATAAATCACCAACATGCTTCGTCAAAACAATGAAATAAAATAAAAATAAATCGTTCAAATAGTTTCACCAAAATTGATTATAAACCTAAGAGTAAAGAAATTCTTCCTCTTAGCACTCTTAGCTAAAAGCAGTCTATAGTCATTTGAAACCCTCTTAAGTAAAACATAAATAACAACCATTTGTAATATGTCTAAGTTTTTGTTGAAATTCTGTCTGAAACTTAATCTAACGTTAGTTTTGATTGCTCAGGGAATTCTAGTTTGAACATACGTTTAACAAACGCGCAGTTCAATGTATGTTATGTTAGGCAACTAGGAAAGTTTACTATATTCCTTACTATATATTATTTCATGCTTTATGGATGGAGAGAATTTTGAAAGCAGGACAGAGTGCTAAATATATTTTGGAGGCTATCCTAGCACATCTTATGCGGGCACTACATTCTTGCCGAGTACAGCCGAGAACGAGAGTGTGGATGCCTTTCATTGTTCTCGTGGCGTCATAAGCCATAGTAATTTTCCTTGAAAGTTCTCGCCGAGAATGAAGTGCCTGCTTTATCCTTGAAAGATAGTTCAATCACCTTGAACACTTAGCTGCCATTTCATACAAATGTAAAGGAATTTCTTTTTGTAGCTAAGTGTTACGGCTCACTTGCTAAACGTTCCGCGCCGAACGTTCCATCGAACACGCGCGCAACGCTTTTCCCTATACCGGCGACACCAGTACGCGCCATTACGCGCAATTTTTCCTGGTAGACGCGTATTCAACCGAACGTTCGGCGCGGAACGTTCCGCAATGTAAAAAATAAAACATTTTTCTGATTAAATAATCTGTGTTAATTAAAATAATTTTCAATAAACGTTTCATTCGTTTCATTTCATCAAACAATTTATTCCAATTAGCACATTAATATTAATTTGAGTTATACATACATAAATAATAAGTTTATAACGATTTTATTAATAACGAGCGTTAACTCGCGACTTCGTCCGCACAAATTATATACCAGATTTTAAGTAAGATCATAAGCTATCAAACAAAAAAAGTTTCATCAAAATCGGTTCAGTAGTTTTTGCGTGATACTCGTTCAAACAAACAAACAAACGAACACACAAACAAACAGACAGACAAAAAATCCAAAAATTGGTGAAATGGAATCAGGGACACATAAAAACCATATCGTAACTTTTTTTTTGTTAATATCTTCAATGTACAGACAAACTTCCTGTTACAGTTTTATAATAGTATAGATAATAGGTTAGGTTGTTTGCAACAAAATGTCGTTGGTTGAATGTCGGCTAAGTCTTTGCCTCTTCATAAAACTGCGCACGCATGTGCTATTTGCCACAATTAATATTTGTATAACATAGTTTTTAGTATCATTAATTCCTTTATTCAATATTCAATTATCTATTTATTTATAAATTGATTGTAAACTATAAATGGTTATAAATAATTTATAATATTACAAATTACGTTACCTATAATGTATGTATTACATGCATATAATAAAAATGCAAATAACAATATAAATAAAATTAGATTATTAGTCAAAAGACATTGCCCCCACGTGACGTGACGAAATGTAGGTATTCGTTTCGGGTCGTTTCGCAGCTGGCGAATGTGTATGATCAAAGAACAATATAATATAATATAAATATCAAAGAACAAATACAAATCGTATGATAGCTGAAATTATACACAGGAACGGAGGAATATCTTGCTTTATTTTATTTTGTTTTATTCAGGATAACAACAGTCTTAGGTACATAAGTTACAACAATGTTCACATTTTGATGGCCAATTATAGCTATCCATAAGGTAACTTATCAATTAATTAATTAACAAGCAGGCATCCAAACAGGGAGAGAAAAATATGAGGTAACTAAACACCTGTTTCAATCGCATCCACCAGAACCTTGTCATATTACACTGATGTATTAACGTTTTTAACATATTTATTGCTAGGACAATTTTAGTTTCTAGTAGATGCGAACAAAGTCCGGTTTCTCAAACTGTAATATCAATTATAGGCTGTGTTTCCGAAGGAAATTTAAATTATCCTTTCCTAGAGTGGCATTTCCTATAAAATTCCAATTTACCAAGTTTTGTAGGCGAAACGGGAATGGGCAATGTCTTTTCAGTGTCAAATTCTAGTTAAGGTGGTTTCAGTCCATACAAAAATTTGACGCACAATACGCGTAGACGGTATTAATATAAGTAACTTTGTATATATGGAAAAATAGTTTAGAAAATCTAGTTGCCGCGTAACAAATAACATTTGCAATTTATAATATAATTACGAGCTTTTAAAATTTTGTATGAAAAATTTCAAAGCTTTATATCTTCGTAATTATTTTATAAATTGCAAATGTTATTTGTTACGCGGCAACTAGATTTTCCATACTATTTTTCCATATATAAAATATAACTGTTATTAATTCCGTCTACGCGCATTGTGCATCAAACTTTTGTATGGGCTGAAACCACCTTAATAAATAAAAAAATTAAAAAAACAATGGATGGCGGTCTCCAATTCTATCCACACTTACCTGTCAGGTATCGGTGGACAATACATATTGGCTGACGGGGTCCACATATCCCACGGCTCATAAGGAGGTTTCGCTGCATTCTGCATCGAGTAGGCGGGAATCCGTTTAGTGCTAGTTTGCATAAGTGGCGTGTAAGCACCTGGCCCAGGAACTTTAATCTTACTTGTCACTGGTTCAATGTGAGGTGTTACCACGCTGTGAGTTATTCGGGGAGCGCCTGAAAACATTATGTTTATTAATAACATGACACTGGCACTTTAGAGATCAATGAATACCTTAAGAGGAAATGCGGGCGGCCATACAAACGTATTCCCTTGTTTCCTCCCTGGATAATGGCACTAGAGCAAATATTTTTGTACCATACAGTCTGTTACCTCTGACATGTCTCTATATTTAGTTTATTGCCATAAACTAGAACGTCTAGTTCTTAATAGTGAAAAAAAACGTGCAAGAGGTGACGCGAACACACGTCACAGGCATATACTATGCATGTTATTTTCAACTCTGTTTCAATTGTCTTTGAGTTCATTATCAATTGATTAATGAAAACTGTTCGGCGTTGCGTTGTAGGTCTGCTATTGGGTGGTCACGTCACGTATCGGTCGTCGGTTGCCTTGTCCCCTCCCCGGCCTACAGCGAAGCTCCAGTCGTGGGTCAGTGTTCTTTTCTAAAAACAACCCTTGAAATACCTATATATCCGTACGACGTCAAACACTTTTGCTACATAAACTAGACATTGGCGAAATCATCTAACACCAAGATGGACGAAATAATTTTAAAATTAGAATAGAATAGAACGAATAGAATAGTAAACTGTTCGAGCAGTTCTCAGCGAGATGTGCGCTGACCCCTAGGAACCACCTAAAATAGGATTCTTATTAGGAGGGAGGGAACACGGGAATACGAGATTAAGATTTCATCTATTTTATGAAGATAAAAATCAGTCCTAGCTGCAGTTTTCACTTTTGCACTGGTAGCTCTGTTGCTTGGGAACAGCGCGACAGCAATAGATCTGCTTAAAAATCTATTCTTCAAATTTCTTGCAGACCGCGTTTCCTCTTAATTTAGATGACAGTTTAGTGGTTATTTGATCTACGTGCAGTCCAATCGTCTAAATAAAATAAAATATAACCTTTTCTTGCCATTCCGCATGTATTGAACACTGGCGCTGTAGGCTTAGCAGCTGGCTTGTTGATAGTGACAGGTGTTAGTAGACCGAAAGTATAAGCTGGTGAACGTTTAATCGCCGAGTAGCCATTGCCTCCTGAACACACGGACAATGTAAGTTCACTTTAGTGTGATAGCTGTGGATTAAGGGACGTAAACGTTTGTCCAGCGCATGGAGGACAGAAAGGAGCGGAGGTGTCGCAAAGCAATATTTCTATCGAAGTAAGTGTCGCCAAAATATAGGGACCGGGGACAAAATGGGTGAGCAGGTTCCATTCCACTCCTAAAACCGAATCCAGGACCAGCGAACTTCATCGTTTTAGATTTATTTTATTAACAAAACTCCC
Source organism: Agonopterix arenella (assembly GCA_927399405.1). Taxonomy (NCBI): domain Eukaryota; kingdom Metazoa; phylum Arthropoda; class Insecta; order Lepidoptera; family Depressariidae; genus Agonopterix; species Agonopterix arenella. Next base: position 13,250,109 of record OV656691.1, on the reverse strand, counting down.
CTCAGCAAAAATAATGGTTGTACGTTTCGAACTGAGACTTTATATAGTGGCGAAAGACCTAATGAGGGATTTTCCGAAATCCATTAAAAAAGAAAAAGTAGTTCCTAATGGCTCGATAGATGGCGTTGACGAGACAGGGGTGAGCGACCTTGTAGATAATAAAATACAAATAAAATAGTAAGAATGTTTGTTTTTCAGTAAACAGCAAAATATGAACATATATTTCGTCAACGGATGCGTCTGACTCAGTGACATGCAGTTTTGTTTACTTTTTAGCCTAAGATTTTTGTCTTCGGACCCCTACTCTCTGGTCAACGCCACCTATCGCCGGTATGTTGAACTAAGTTTGACTAGCTGTCAGAAAACTCCTCATTGCCTTGCGATACATCCGCTCCTTTCTATGTTCCGTGGTCCAGTGTAACTAACATGGAGGGGGTCTGTGTCTGCCTGACCGTATACTGTAAACTGCAGGGTCGATATCTTTTGGTTCTTTGAACCTGTGGTGTTTGTACGAAATGTTTGCAAAAACGTTATTTTTCAAAGTCCTGAGCGTCGAATTCGTTTTTGAAAAATCTGACATCATGGACAATGTTTAAATAATCGTTGAGACGATTATGTTTTAATTATATTCCAATTTATTAGATCCCAGAACTTATTGAATAACTACTTACTTTCTTTGCGATTTTGCGCCTTAATTAATTTCAGACAATGGATATGATGATCACAGAAACAAAATATTATATTACATAAAAATTGCTTAGTACAGTCATAATATATGTTACCGAATTTGTTAACAATGACAATTCAGGGTACATTGCTGAGAATGATGAGACACATGTTAACTACTACATATTATTTAAGCGTCAAACATTAGTAACCAGCAATGTATCCCCTGGAATCCAACTCGGTTGGGCAACATTCGGGAAGCTACGTAGTATCTTCACGTCCCAAATACCGATACCGCAGTGTCTCAAGACGAAAGTCTTTGACCACTGTGTATTGCAAGTGATGACATTATGTAACAGAGACATGGTCGCTCACTCAAGGCCTAAAAAGGCTGAAAGTCACCCAAAGGGCAATGGAGACGGCTATGCTTGGAGTTTCTGTAGTTGACATAGTTCAAAGAATTGGTAAACTGAAGAGGGAGCATTAAGGTCTTATTCTCCGTCTACACACACCTTCTTGGCTGCTCAGTTAAAACCGAACGGTTTTACTCGAATGCAAGACGGAACACCGGAGGTGCCGTCCACACAGTACAAGTATAAGCATTCGCGCAAACCTCAGTATCTAGGAGCCACCAAGTGAAGTCTTTCTAGCATCAGAGCTGGCAGAAGACTTTTTGGTTCAAAAATAATTGTATTGCTTGCCGAATGGAAAAAAACAGACATTTAAGAGATGCCGTAAACATTTTATTATTTATTTTATTTAAAAAAAACCCCAACACAAACTCACAGAACAGTTTTATGTACTTAACTGATTATCGGCTTAAAATAAAAATATCATCCATTATCAGGCATTTACAAACATTGTTCTGTTAAAAAAAAACTTGCTGGACTGAAGCGCGGACTGAGGCGCGGCCTGATTTCTCATCCATACACGCAAGTAAAACCGTGCAAACTCAAAACTGCGCAGTCCAATCTTCAGCAATCGTCATGCACGTGCTTCCGTCTTGCCGTCCACACGCGCGTGCTTACTTGCGCAAACAAACTTGTTTGAGCGCGCCGTTCGCGTTGACGAGCGCGCGCATGAAGGAGCGTGTAGATGGAGTCTTAAGAATATGCGTATTCCTGTCTCGCTCGCACTCACTCAGTGTCATGATGGTATCATTTTCATTTTTTCCCATTTGTATGAAATTACAGCTATCAGGTGACAGTGTCCAAGGTGTGCCTATATCCAGCAGTGGACGTCCATTGGCTGAGATGATGAATGTATCCTAAATTGTCACTGTAAATTATTAAGATTGTCATGTTTATTAAATGGAACACTGATGGGCCCTAGTCTTACCAAGAATTTGTGGGATCTCATAGTGGGTCGGGCCAGGAGGTTCTGGCTTAACCGCGGTCGTCTGCCGAGGTTCCGTTGGCTTCGCTGGCAACTGTTTTATAAACGTCGATCTACATTCATGCCCCCACTGCATTTCTTCCCGAACTATACTCGAAAATCGTTACATAAAAAATGCCCGATTTATGTAAAATATTTATTAGACGTCGATAAACAAGAAATAATTCTATAAATTGTATTGAACACAGACTTTCCGTATATATGTATATATATATTATTATTATAGTATACTCTTTGATACAAACAACGTAGTGACGTACTTTGATTTGAAGTATAGAATTAAATTTTTTTTACAATTTTTTCTTATCATTGATTATTACCAGGAAGGTGGCATAGGTCTTGTCTATACCTGGAGGGCACACTGCCTTACAAGCGGTGGACCATATTAACCTAACCCATAGATATCCAATAGGGGATTGAGCTGTGCCAAATTATCTTTCTCTCGGTTTAATCAAAAATAATCCATAGCCCAAACACATAAAAACTATTTGACAGGCATAAAGTTGACCACGCTAGAAGAAGACGGCGAGCGTTGTCTGCGGTGTCTCATTCTAACAGTGTGCAAAAAGTGGTGCAAATCTAGTGATTCACTATGTTATTTTCTGTTATGTTTGGAGGTATATCATGAGGGAAAAATTCGAACATATTGGATGTTCTTTACAAGCGAAGCGATATGGTAGGTATTTATTTACTCTAATGTTGCAGTTTAACAATAGTTGTCACTGTAATTATATTAATTATCGTCAGTTATCATCTGTAAAATAATCATTTAGGGCATTTTCTTTCGGGTTTGGTTCGTTTGGGGTTATTATTGTATATTGATAAAACTGACGTTATGTATGCGTGGACGCATAATTTTGATCCTCGCATGTCATTCCTGAATGTGATATTTTAGGTTTGGTTAGTGTATCTTCACTGCGACTAATATTTTTATCGACTACTTTTTTTATGGTTTCTTTGTTATATTGTTTTCAGGAAAACATTTAAACCGGAAAATTTATCCGCCCGGAATGCATCGATAAAAAAACTGCCATGCCAAGACATGGAAATCTTAAAAAGAAGAAATGTAAATAGGTATCGGACCAACAAAAATAAGACAATCGTATAGGTACTAGTAGAATTCAGAACCAAATAATTTGAAAGTATACAATATACAAATGTGCTTCCTTCTAGTACCTACCTTCTCTTTCTGAAAAGAAAATTGTCAATGGCGGTCGGCAATGTTCGACCTTCTTTCGATCGTCTCCGTCGTCGATGTTTCCAACCGTAGAAAGAGAAGGTACTAGAACGAAGCACGTGGCTTGTCATATTCACTCAATAAGAGATGCACATAACAAATTCGGTCTAGTTCAAAAAGGAGATCGCTACCTTATTGCTGTCCTTATCGGCGTAACCACTTTTTTGCATAGTACTCACTATCTCTATGCTTTTTTGTACTACGGCCACCGTACTTACTATCTCTATGCGGCCACCTGACTCAAAAATGTCACTTCATATAAATTGTATTGGATTTTATGACTATAGCCATCTCATACCCGGTGACACTGTCATTCCGTCTATTAGCGTAAGCAAAAAATTTTATCTCAAAATCTTTTCGTTACCAACGGGTCAGTTGCTCTATGGTCAGTTGTTTACAGGAAGCACAGATTTCTGTATTAGATACAGAAGTTTGTGCCAGGACGCTGGCATAGGTACAGGTTTGTCCTTGGACGTAGTACTTCCAAGAAGTTTAAAATACCTACAGAGGTGGAGAGTGCACTACAAACACTTTTTTGAAGCCAGAATCTATGACCTTTATGACGTCACTGATGTTTCCCATAATTTCCTCTTTAAATGGAGGTCAAATGAAATAGAAATACCACTGTATAACATCGACAAGAGAGTTTGAAACCTATTTGCTTTAGCTAAAATCTGTACCGCAATAAACATTTAGAGATAAATCCGGTACAGAACGAAAGAATTGGGAGGGCAAATAAAAAATGTCTGCTGGAATTTTTCCACGGTCCCGGAAATTGAGCTGCACCGGATATCGTCGCACCGGAACGACGTGGGACGGGGCAATGGCTTCCGGTCGAGGTGGCCTGTCTTCATTATTCCTTATTTCTATTATTTTAATAGTTACTAAGAGATTATTACTGTCCGTGATGTTGTTTTACATTCATTATTATCTTTTTTAATAATTTAAATTAGTTTTGGGTAATTGCAAAGATTTTTTGGTCGCTCCGACTAGATACCGTCGACGCCGACGTCAAAGAGAATGTAACTCACTACGTTATAAGAGTCGGGACTTCCATACTAAAAACTGGTCGTGACCGATCATCCAGAATGTATGAAACGTGTGCAACAGTTCAAAGAAATTTAATGGCGGCGGTGCACGTTTCATATAACGTTTTTTTGTTAGAGAGTTGAGCGAGCCTGGTCGACGTACTAATAAAATGCTGCAAAAAATACTCGACGTCGTATTTAGCGTCTCCTAGCAACGAGTGTTGCGAACCGCACGATTTAGGAAATCGTACGAAGTAGGGTACACATACGTCTTTTGAAATCTAGAAGTCATCAATCAAATCGAGTTCATTATACAATCCGTATCATTCGTTACTTTATCCGTATTGATTTATTATAATGTAACCTCAGAGTCCACGCTGACCTTCCGATATCGATTTTGGAAGCAATCGGTTGAGAAACTAAAAAATAAAAGATGGCGGCCAATTTTCATGATTCGGACAAGTTACAGCCCTAAATAGGTAAGACAGACGGACGGACGGACAGCATAGCCTTTAAATAGGGTCCCGTTTTCACCCTTTGGGTAAGGAACCCTAATAAAAAACTAACTTTACTACTGGGCTGTATATAATAAATTTTCTTAAAATTCGGGTAAAAGTTTAGAAGTTGAGGAGCAATGATAGCCCATACGGAAGAGAGCTAGCGCCTCAATCACGAGGACGCGGTTCGATTCCTGGCCTGTACCACTAAGTTCTTTGGAATTTATGTACGGTTGTATTTATCATTTACTAGCTCGGCGGTGAAGGAAAACATCGTGAGGAAACCTGCATTCCCGAGAATGAAAAAAAAAATACCATAAGTTCGGAGGTATGCGTATAATATGCGAACACAATAGATCAGCGATGGTCGCAGTGTTACATAACGACCCTTGCTTGCAATAGCCCAACCACAAATAATAATAATAGAAGTTGCCAACATTACTTTTTTGAAGTTCGAATTTTAGTCGCCGCATTTTAGACGTTCGTTCTTAGGAAGGGCGGAATCTAGTCGCATAAGCCAAAAAAATCTTTGGGTAAACTAAGTCTTCCTCTTAGCGTTGGAGCGTTATTTACGGGACACCCTGTATACATACCTATCTTTCTTATTTCTTTATCGTCTCATGTTTATACACTAGCAAACTACTTATTACTAAGTTCATTAGTTAAACTGGAGTAGTCTCTAGTTCCTGAGTCACAGTCATAGAGAAATTACGCACTCCCCTAGGTCACAGTACAGCTACTTCTACTCGTAGTATGTATGTACAATATCGGGAGACAGGGACTCAATAGTAAATGCTATTTTTTTAGCATATTACCTATGTTTTGTAACATTACTGTTTGGATTATGGAATCAGTTCGGTCTTCTTAACGTGTGGGCAGAGCCCTGGTGTCAGAGTTTTTTTCAGACCGCCTTACGGCCTCTGACGTGGTTTTTATGTAACGACTACTACTACCAGAGATAGTAGCCGGGACCAACGGCTTAACGTGCCATCCGAAGCACGGACTCATTTCTCTTTTCAGACGATCAGGCGATTTAGCCTGCAATGTCCTAACAAACTGGGGAAAAACGCACAAAGTGACATTTCACTAGGTGTCCCCCGTGGGAATCGAACCCACGACCTCCGTATCGAGAGCCAATGCTCTTAACAATTAAACCACGGAGGCAGATACCCTAGGCCTAAATGTATGGGACAGTAGTTTTTTCTCGCGATTTCGATGTTTGTTGGTCATATAGAGAAAGTTCTTCAGTTTGATGGTCTGATCATCATCTTAAAAAACCAAAACCGTCAGCATATTAAGTTGGATCCTGTATACAGGGTGTAAGAAAAAGTATCATTAACCTTTAAATCACATACTGTACCCATCAAACTGAACAACTTTTACTACGGGGAACAAACCTGTCAGAATAACAAAAAAAACAGCTGTTCCATACTAAACTGCAATGCCTACTCGACTCAAACGTATGGAACAGCAGATTTTTATTTTGTTCTTGCAGGTTTTGCGCTAAAAGTTGTTCAGTTTGATGGGTAGAGTATGTGGTATAAAGGTTAATGATACTGTTCCTTACAACCCGTATACAGGGTGTAAACTTAAATTTAAAAAATCTGCTGTTCCATAGAAAAATATGATTTAAATTGTCAAATGACTAAAACTTACATGTGTTGTGTTTGTACTGTTAGTGTAAGTTGCTGAATAAATGAATTGAATTGAGAAAATGGGAATAGCTCGAACAAATAGCTCTAATGTATGAAGCAGCTGATGTTTGTTTCGTTGAATTTTTCAATGTCAATCCCGTGGATGGTCTGAGGTTACGTGAGGCGTTTTAGGGTGAGGAGGCCGAGCCGAATCTCACGACATAACCGAGGGGGGAGGGTAGTTGAAACATCCACAAAATAACCTCCCCCTGATGCCCCTGAAGCACTAAGAGCTAGAGTTTCTGGCCGCATCTTCTCTCAACGGAACACCTTCCGACGCAGTGGTAGAGTTAAAAAATGACGTCAGAAAGCTATCTATTTGATATTACACTGAAAAAATTTTTTGGTTTGATTTTATTTTATTTGCACCCCTTTAAATATTACTAGCATGTTTTGTTACCCCCTATATACCTTCATTATTTCCTCGGCATACCATACGTACAGGTAGAAGCATTATTAAACAACTACATCACAACCACGTAGTCGCACTAAGATCCCGAGAGATCGAAGATATTAACAGCATATCCCAACATCTCATCTAATTAATTACGTGCACAGCCTTGCTACTTCCAACACAAACTATTGTAATAACGTTAAATAATGAGAGAGTTGTGCTAGGAGGTGAATAACAATGTTTTTTTGCTGTTGTATTGGCAGTGAATTAGCTAACTTATCTTACTTAGGCCCGATTCGACCAAACGCGAGTAAATTTTATTTTTTAGATTACTGATTTTGCGTTTTACCAACCCTAATCTATGAATAAGTTGAGAATCTATATATACTATTATAAAACTGTAACAGGAAGTTTGTCTGTACATTGAAGATATTAACAAAAAAAAAGTTACGATATGGTTTTTAGGTGTCCCTGATTCCATTTCACCAATTTTTGGGTTTTTTGTCTGTCTGTTTGTTTGTGTGTTTGTTTGTTTGTTTGAACGAGTATCACGCAAAAACTACTGAACCGATTTTGATGAAACTTTTTTTGTTTGATAGCTTATGATCTGACTTAAAATCTGGTATATAATTTGTGCGGACGAAGTCGCGGGTTAACGCTCGTTAATTATATTTTCGTGTACGGTCCTTACTTGTGTGGTGTGAACACGTTTGTATCCTTTGAACTATCTAAACTATTATAAAACTGTAACAGAAAGTTTGTCTGTACATTGTAGATATTAACAAAAAAAAGTAACGATATGGTTTTTAGGTATCCCTGCCTAGCTAGCATGCCACCCCCGAGAAAACGACAAAAATCGAGATGTGCCTCCATCTTTATTATTTTACGTAAGCCAGAAAGAGCGCGCATGACGTTTTTCTCGTTTAAACGCTTTGTCGTGGGTGGCATGCTAGCTAGGCTGATTCCATATCACCAATTTTTGGATTTTTTGTCTGTCTGTTTGTTTGTGTGTTTAATTGTTTGTTTGAACGAGCATCACGCAATTTGTTTGATACTTTATTATGTGACTTCAAATCTGGTATATAATTTGTGCGGACAAAGTCGCGGGTTAACGCTCGTTATTTATAAAACTAAGGATTTTGACCTGATGATTTTATATTTGATCTATGTTTGTTTTAAACGTTAGTAAACAAATACGAAATTTTGTATTTTTACATCTCACTGAAACCAGTTAATCCAGAGTATGGGCAAAGCAGGCAAATGCATGGAACCAAGAACATTGTATTTTTATTTTTTATTTTTAAATTTTGGACACAAACAGTCTTAAAATAAATCTAAAACTTGTGAACAGATAACTTGGAGGTCCCAAAAATTATTTTTACAATTTTTATAAAAATACGTAGGTGTTTGGCTTAACATAAATTTGATTTTAGTTTAAGGATTTACAGTTAGATATAGTTTAACAATATTGGAAAGTGACTGTGTTGCCAACTTAAATGTAGCATAATAGATAAAAAATAACATCGGTTTTATGACTCCATATAAATTTAGATCAGACTTAAGATATTACAGTTATAGTTAGACGTAAACAATTTCAACTTATGGCTAAGTAATTAACTTCGACAATGCCAGTTAAATATTGCATTGTATATAGTATCCTCATGGAACACTATCGTAGATGTCGAATCTCAGCGACAAGCTGGCTGATATGATGTATGGATTCCGACTTAATATGCTGACAGTTTTTACGAGGATGATCAAACAGAATAACTTCCTCAATGAGACAGACATCGAAATCGCGAAAATAAAATTAACTGTCCAATACTTTTGGATCGAGGTCCAAGATTGCAGTTTTGTATGGAACAGCTGAACGTTAGTCGCTTTAGAGGAAGTTGTTCAGTTTGATAGTCTGACCATCATCCTCTTAAAAACATCAGTTTATTAAATAGGACTCACAAGGTTTTGACTTACAAGATGGCACGTACACATTTCAGAGTGCCGGTCAAGTTAGACTAGCACGGAAATACGGAATACAGATACAGGTTGTTCAATTAAATGCGATTATACAGGGTAAAGTACCCTGTATAATCGCATTTAATAGCGATAGTTATAGGATAGTTATGGGATAGCGATAGGATAGTTTAGGGATACTTTATTATGAATTTCAAATAGTATTTTTTCAAACTAACAATTAATATGAGTTTAGTATAGTACCTAATTGAATTATAATATTGAATTATAATATCTTTGTTAACGAATTTAATAAGGAGCAAGAAATAAAAGGCTTTTTTATTTTTATTTTTTATTTTTATTTATTTATTATACAGGGTACTTCTAAATATGCTGACATTTTTGAAGAGGATGACCAGACCATCAAACTGAACAACTTTCTCTATGGCGCCAACATGGAAATCGCGAAAAAAAATTAACTGTCCCATACATTTGCCTCGAGTAGGTTTGCAGTTTTGTATGGAACATCTGATTTTTTTTCTCGCGATTTCGACGATGGTCCCATTGAGAAAGTTGTTCAGTTTGACGGTCTGATCATCCTCTTAAAATGTGTCAGCATATTAAGAAGGACCCTATACATCGAACAGCTTCAAAGCATCTATGAACAACTTTCACGATGAAGCCTACATCAAAATCACGAAAATGTTACGGTCTGAAGTAACCTTTTCGATATGTAACGCATTTAAGTTTAAATCCTGTATCAACAAACTTTATCCAGATAAATATTTTTTTCAATGAAATAGCTTCTTTCGGTATGGCGCACCTTTACTCAAACAATCCTCCGCAATTTGAAGCAAAATCCAACAAAAACAATGACGTGGAGTGTTTCAGATCAATGGAAAAGGTCTGCTCAATTCCGCTTAAGCACTTTGAAAAAAGTTTTCAGTTTGGATTGACTTTCCCTGTTCAGGAGGCAAAGTTTCAGCATGCCTCAGTTGGCAGTACAGCGGCTGACCCATTTCAAACGTCATTGTTAAAAAGTAAAAGAATATGTAGTTTCTCACTTTTAACGTGATGAAGGTATTTGTTTCGAGATCTTACTGTATTTGATTACAGATAATATATACCGTGTTGATATCGAGGTTTTAAATTTAGGAAAGCAGTAAAAGCGGCAGCTACATTGTCGTTCTAACTTCATGATCTAGAATCTAGATTATTCTAATTAATATAATTTATTCACTGCAAGAGTTTTTCGATTGCGTACAGTGAGTAAAATAAATATGTCAATAATGAATAAGATAAGTATTGTAATAAGTTAATAATGAATCAGTTATAACTACATTGTTTAAATAATTTTACTAACACTTTCGCGGACACTGAACGAGACACAATAGAACTTTTATTGTTATCACTGCTATAGCCGGTCACTGTCCGCGAACGTGTTTAAGACAAATAAAGGAAGGTAAGTGTGTACATTAAAAATAAATAAAAATATTGAAAAAATTAAACTAACTTGACCTAAACTATGCTTAAAATTGTTATGGTCAATTTCTGTTTTAGGGGGCATGGAAAATAATAAAACGTAGACTACTGGTCAGTTAATATAAAATATCTTTCTTTTTAAAACGTAGTTATATCAATTTATATAGATAAATTTTTAGCCAATGTTCAAGTTTATTTATAAACGAGCGTTAACCCGCGACTTCGTTCGCACAAATTATATACCAGATTTTAAGTCAGATCATAAGCTATCAAACAAAAAAAGTTTCATCAAAATCGGTTCAGTAGTTTTTGCGTGATACTCGTTCAAACAAACAAACAAACAAACACCCAAACAAACACACAAACAAACAGACAGACAAAAAATCCAAAAATTGGTGAAATGGAATCAGGGACACCTAAAAACCATATCGTAACTTTTTTTTTGTTAATATCTTCAATGTGCAGACAAACTTCCTGTTACAGTTTTATAATAGTATAGATTGAGCATGAAAAGGAGAGGTAACTAATGTGTTACAGATTATAAAATTTTGCGTTCATTTACTAAATAAAATACATTGTACAAGGGGATTAGAAGAAACAATGATGGGTTAGTGTGAGAAGGATACATCCGGTTACGGATTCCGGACCCTTTTCGCCACTGCGCTGCTAAAACAATCCGCTTTATGTTAATAATTAAAAGCTTTGGAAAATTACTTTTCTTTCTTCAAAACTGGAAAAGTATTACTTAAAGTCTTGGTAGAAGAATAAAATTGTTCTTAGTCGTAAAAAATGTAACGAAGTCCATACAAAAAAGGTTTTGAAAATTCTGGTGGCCGTATCTGAGTGGTTGTGAGAGTCAAAAATCAGCTAGTTCAAAAATAGCAATACTAGTAAAATGTTATATGTAACTTTATGATGAAACGAGCGTTAACCCGCTACTTTGTCCGCACAAATTATACACCAGATTTTAAGTCAGATCATTAGCTATCAAAAGTTTCATCAAAATCGGTTCAGTAGTTTTTGAGTGATACTCGTTCAAACAAACAGATAGACAAAAAATCCAAAAATTGGTGATATGGAATCAGGGATACCTAAAAACCGTATCTTAACTTTTTTTTTGTTAATATTTTCAAACAGACAAACTTCCTGCTACAGTTTTATAATAGTTTAGATTAGGAGCATACTCTGACAACAGGGTTCCGAATTTCCGATAATGGTAAATTAAATACTAAATAGATCTCAACTGCACCGAGATTGGACCGCAAGTGAACCACAACTTTTTATACATTCGGTATCGCGCTAAACATTTGACAGGTTATGATCATGACAGCCATTTGACAGCTAGCTTAAACGTTTCGGGCTGTCAATCACATAGTAAACAAGTCAAGTTTAGCGCGATACGGAATGCAGCACAGTTATATAGTTACTTGATTGCACTGTGATTAGTACTGAAATTGAATAAGGATTGAAGTTCGATGTTTTATAGCTAGCTTAAGCTAGTATTGAAACCCCGCCATGATTTTACAAGGGTGACGGAAAACTTCCTAGCAGCACGACAATCGAGTCTTAGAAGTTGAGTACGTCATCTTCATCAATATGGGGCCTTAGATGAATTACCATATGTCAAGATAGAACCGCACGCTCCTAACGTACTGAAACAAACGGCCAACTTTCTTATGTTGGTGTGCGTGATGCATCATATAACTTGTCTCTTTATGCGTGCATAGTGATTAGGTTTATCACCATAGACTTGGGTGATATTTTTTACGACACGTTCTTAGCTTCGACTGTCTTTATCAAAGGATACCACTTATTTGGATACATTGGCAGCATCACATGGCAATTGAACTTCGTCGAGTGCGGGTCCTGCTGAATCTATCAAGCAGCGAGAAATATGCAAATATCATGAAGGGTTGCACGTTCACGCCGATTGGAGTTTGACCTTGAGGACGAAGCGAAGTTTCTTGTCAAAGAGTTATCCGTACGCCTCGTTGAGTTGATAGGTGATGGGAGATCTAACAGCTTCCTACTTTAGCCCATAAGGACGAGGAATTATGATAGTATCCTTAAATTAACAATTAACACTTTCGCTGGTAAGCTCAACAGCATGACATTCGCGCAGCAGTGCTAAAATTGACGCCTCACACTTTACTGGGTGCGCGCACCTAGTAAAGTGACGGCAAATTCGGGAAAATATAGATTGAATGAGCTCTGTTTATAACCAATTCGAAGAGTAGAGAAAAGTTGAGCTGGCTTCGCTCGCTTTTAACTTCTGTTCTCATTGATGTACCTGCACATAATCCGATAGAATTTTGACCATTACTACAAATTTTGAGCTTGCTTCCCTCGATCCATAGCTTACTTTGAACATGGTTTGTACGCAAAAAGCTCTGGCTCCAATTGATTAGTTTTGAGTAGAAATCTTAAGTTTCTATTTTTGCATAGGCAAACCAAAAGTTGTCTGACTGCAACCGAATAGTTGTGCTAAAAAATCCACGCTACGCCCCTGGGTTCTCGGTGACTGGCGTGGTAGGTCATCAATCAGCACAGGAGAAATGCAATAGAAACAGAAACTGACTCCTTTCTTTTAGGTCCGCCACACACATACGGAATTGCGATCCGGAATCCTGATTCAGGATTCAGTGTTGTCAACCATGGTTACAAAAATACTAGAGTGCTGTTTAAAAATGCTTAGCATAAAAATGTATGAAATGCCAAATTAATGACAATTGTATTTTTAGGTATTTATTAAAACGAAACAAACAATTTCTATACACGATAATTACTGTCATGTGATGATATCATGACGTTACGATGATGATTTATTAATTGTATTTCAATATTATGCGGCCAGCGTTCTGGGTACCCTCCCACAAGGACCGAACCTGCACCACATCCTAGGTTAGTTTAGTTTTAAGTCTCTTTATTTATAATTTTATTTAATGTTACTATTTTATGGATCTTTCGAATAAACAATTCTGACACATTAAAAAATATTATGCGACTATATCAAAAGACTATCGATAGTTTTAACATTAGACATAATCTGCATACAAAATCGCATGAACCATTATCACACAAACTATTTTTGAGCGTAGGCGATTTCGGAACTATACCGCAACGACGTCGCAACTGCACAATCACGATACGGTATCGTTCCATCAACGCCTACGCTCAAAAATCACTTGTGTGATATGACTGTAAATCTTTAAAAAATCCCACCTTAGACATAAAAAAAATCACTAGATCTAGTGAAAAAGTTTCTGAAAGCGGCAACACTCCATCCGGAACCAATTCCGAGTCAGGTTTATTCCGTATGTATGTGGCGGACTTTAGGTGGGTTCTTGCGCGCTGCGGTCCATTTGTTGCTGACCTACGACGTTGTTAGTCAGTAGCGAAAATTTTAAAGGTTTATAATTAGCTCATTAAGCTAATGAATTTCCTATTATGGCATTGAACATTGAAAAACAGGAATGAACGAGGAATAAATTCATTACAATCCTTCATCAAAATGCGAGATCTTAATGAGCTTTACACAGCCCTCGAAAACCGAGTTAGGTTAATCCTTTTACACTAGAGATAATTTATTATTCTTTCATTGTGCTCCGAGTTCCATGCACTTTGAAGACAGGCCAGTATTAATTAATTAAAAGTGAGGCAAGAAACTGTAGGTATTGTTATAAAGTCAAACGATTCATTAAACTAAGAGTGCCTTCCTCATGAACGCTGCTAGCGGTTTCTGTACAATTATTTGGCCTCACTCTTAGAACAATTATGCAAGGTGTTAACAAATAATTAGCTGATAATATAACGACTTGAACTAAATAACTTAATTTTAGATTATCATCATCTTATTTAAGAGGATAGGCGGGCTGAAATGGTAATTTGGAGAATAAGTCACTTTTCCGACTGTATACGTATTCGTCCGATCTACCCCACCCATACACCCCTCCGACTAGAGTGCGAAAGAGACAAAGCGAGCTGGTCCGAGCTTGGATCGATTTTATCGACATAAAATCGACATAATCAGCATTTCGTATTCCCCTGTTTCATCCTCCAAAACTAAACCGATTTTAATAGTTCTTTCAAGAATAATATGAGAAAGACTTTGGCTAAGTCTGTATGTTTTGCATTTTTTGTTTATATTCTTCTTTGTTTGCTGGATGTCTAAAAACGGGCGGTAAAATTGGTCATTTTCGAAGGTCCATAGTTCTTACATTAATTAATTAAAGCAAAAAAAAAAAAAAAAACAAAGGGACATAGCAGACGTAACACGAGACGTAACTTTTAGAGACTTTTGTTTAATTCCGATATTAAAATAAGACGAAAAATTCTTGCTTATAATATGAAATAAAAAAATTATACCGATTCCGATTCTATTTCACAATTTTCAGAGTCTAACGAGACAGACAGAGAGACAGAATGGACGAAATTTTAAGGGTTCCTTGTTCGACTACGGAACACTAATTAATATATGTTACTCTGTTAATCAAGTATGTAATTCTTCTGTAAACTTCATAGGTATATTCAGCGGTTTTTACTGTGCACACTGCTGAAAATAAGAAAACCTCATAAAAAATGTCGTACTTGATATGCACTTTAAATATTTATAAAATCACATTCTATTTCCTAAAATTCCGCTTAATAGAAAAAGTGTAAAAAAACTCGACAAAAAATGTATTTATATCTACTGAAGCGGATACTAATATGAAAGAAATATTCCAATATGTATGATGATTTGAAGATTTAGACCATGGATCCATCCGTGCAGGTGGAATATTACTCCTACATTTGCATAGGGTCCTGTAACTTATGGATGACGAGGGCATTTAGCTATTATATGATCTGATCACTCATGCATTCATCCTTTGTCCGGCCTATGCATAATACATACGTACATCTTCTTTGTTTGTTTTCCCAGAATTTGAATTATTTATGAATAGAAAGTATTCTGTATAGGGTAGATACTTTATTTTGGGGTATAAAGAATGTGTTCGAACAATTTCTGATGTGAATGACCACCGTAAAAATTGTTGGAACATAGAAAAATCGAAATATGATCAGCTGATTACTACGATTTGTAAATAGGGTGAAACAAAACACCTTAGTAAGACCAATACCATCGAACTGAATAACTTTAACTACGGAGTCAACATCGAAATACAATAAATAAATAACGCTCACAGGCACATGCCTAGCTACATTGTAATGATCCCTCCCAAGTAAGCTACTAGGCTTAAAGCCTAAGGCTTTTTTTACAGAAACCAAGTAAATATCCTCTGTGTGTACCACACGAGCCAATCGATGGTCGATCAATGATAGAATAAGATGAATCAACGTCGATCGACAGTTTCTACAACATAAACATAAACATGAACATGTAGGTTCGATCGAAGATCGATCCACCCTCTGGTTCAATGATAATATGTTGAGGGAACGGTTATTACCGTGGTCGTTGTTATGTTATATCCATGTTAGTTCGTATTATTAATTCACACCTATTAGTCTATATCAAATGAAGCATTCATGCACACGTGCTGCGTTCTCGGTTATTATCGTAAATTGATATTTGCTATCGTAAAAGTTAATTATCATTATTAATTAGTATGAAAGTAATATATAATTATGACTCAACTACAGGTGACTATGACTACTTGAATACAAAAGCAGCTGTACGCATTGTTTGCGCTACTTTATCAGTATTTGCGCTACACAGATTCATTTTCTTCTCATGAATCTAATGTATCCCCTACCTACGGGTCAACCTATGTAAATAAATCTTAATTTACTAATAATTCTAGGCGTCCACGCAAAAAGGGTCCAGTTGTGGCCATTTTAACCGACTTTTAAAAAGGAGGTGGTTTCTCAATTCGACCGACCGATTCTCATTTCGACACAATATATATATATTGTGTGTTCGCGTATAACTTCGCCATTTTTGAACTGATTTTGATGATTCTTTTTTTTTTTATTTCATTTGATCATGTCACTGATATAGATGCCGAATCTAACCTTAACTCAAAACCCGACAGTAACCCTTAGTTTATGGGTTGACCTTTAGGTAATGTGTGTAGCGCAAATACTGATACAGTAGCGATGAGTCCATCCTAGGCGAGTTGAACATCAAGACGTGGCTCAGCACCATCTGTATGCAATTTGGGCACACGGTCAGGAGATCAAATAGTTTTGAAAATGAAAAATGTAGAGGACGCATGGTTACGAGATGGATCGAGGGGTGAGAAAAATTACCATTACAAGCCAGGATATACGGGGCCCAAGATCGAGCGGCCTGGAGAGCTGTGGGAGCACAAGTAGCCCACGATGGTCGCGTCCCTTAGCCATGATGATGAGTTACGACTAAGAAGAAGAATGTGCCTAGTGCCTACGTGACCCCTTAACTTCAAAGGTTTGCAGCCCAAACTAATTTTTTTAATGACCTGTCTGATATCTAGTCAACATTTGGAGATAACAATGGGTCTCCAGACCACAAAGTTAACATAATATATTAACTTTCTGCTCCAATATATTACATAAAATATACATTTGAATATAAGAATCTTTTCCCAGTTTATGACCTGTATTATTTCATGACTAGAGTTAGTAGAAATTACTTCGTAACTTTTCCAGAATTCTTCAAGTTAATAAAGGAATACTAAGTGAGAAATCACGCTTCTAAATAATGTGTTTATTTAGTTATGAGCGGAGGAGGATTCGCTTTGTAGGTCGTAAATACGTTGCTTGTACTTGCGTTATTTGATTACTCTGCTGGCCCCGGCGCCGGTCAAGACATAACTAAGTTTATTGCTTTATTTATATAACCCACCGGCCAGGAAAAATCTTCGGCTAACCTTATTGATGCAATGGATCATAAATCATACCTAAATTGTCACCAAAAGGCGTTGACCGTTGAGGCTGGTTTTGATGGGCAGCTTTCCTTTGTTTGCATTCAGATGTGAGCATTGAATGCGGTAGACAAAATAGCATTCTAATAAATTATTGAATTATCTACCAATCCGCACCGCACTGGGCCCGCGTGATGAAGTATCGACCTCTCCTTCTTATCCTTATTCGAGAGAGGAGGCTTTTGCCCTGCAGTGGGATCCTACAGCCTATAACTTACTTACAAACTGTTCTGCAGTTTGGCGAAATGTAAAGCAATTTGTACCTTTTGTAATTATGAAAACTTTAAATAAATTAAGAAAAAACTATTGAATTATCAAAAAGGCTTGTGTTATAAATGGTTATTTTCTCGCTTTAAATGTAAGTGTGTAAATTCGTTCAGATTGTCGACCAAAACTTAATGACACATTATAAATTTATAATTTAACATTAATATTTAATAGATTCTGAACGTATCAAGCTATGTATTTTTCAACATACTTGCTCGTAAAGTGGCTCTTGTCGCACCGCTTTTATGCACTAGTACGGTAAATGTTTCTTTTTTTATCTATAGTTTGTTTTTAAATCTCAGCAAAGAGTTTTTAATTTAAAAAAAATCAAACTTTTTTACGAATGAATTAATCTGTTTCAGTTACAATATGATAAATAAAGTTTCATTTCATCAAACAATTTATTTTAGTTAACATTAATTTGTGTTGTAAATACGTAAATAGTAAGTTTATAACGTTTTTAATATCAGGTTGTTTGCAACAAAATGTCGTTGGTTGAATCTCGGTCAGTCTTTGCCTCTTCGACCGCCTGCGCGCGGCATAGCTATCTCGATAAAAAGCCCAGCCATAGCCCAGCGCCATTTTCCAAAAATATTTGTCTAAAAAACCTGTGTTTTAGGAAATATTATTACTTTTTCCTTGCAAGTATGTTGAAAAACGTCATTTGAAACGCGTAAGCGTTGGTCATTAAATCTCTCGGCTAGTATGCATCACTCGCCTGGCGGCTCGTGCTGCAATCCCGCCTCGGCTGTAATGACCAACTTTGCTCACTTGTATCATGATCTTGAACGAATTAACCACATCATGATGTACTATTATATCGGTGCTTTTACCGTAGACTTAGGAACTAGATATTTCGTCTAAATTCTATTTCGTCTAAAATCTAAATACTGTGTGTTATTAAGTTGTGTAAAAATCTGCAACATAACTAAGATAAATAATGTATTGAAATAATAATTGCATATACCATGCTCATAATTACATTTTTTTACAATTTGTATGTATAGTTTTAGATTACAAGGCAATTTCATTACGGATATTGGATACAGGATGCTCGGATATAAAACCTCGTTTTCTAGCTGATATTCTTCTGCACGTGATAGATATTATTATTTTATCGTGTATAGTGTTTTATATTGTATAGTGAGGGAAAGTATTATACGAGTTTTTAATACTATCGTAAGTCGTACCGTACTGTCAACATAATATAGGATGAGGTTAATTAGTTACAATACAAAGTACAAGTATAGCACACTTGTTGATACTTTGTTAAGGTGGTTGCAGAGGGGTCAATTTTTTACAAATCTTGACGCACAATACGCGTAGACGGTATTAATATAAGTAACTTTATATATAAGGAAAAATAGTTTAGAAAATTTAGATGCTGCATCACAAATAACACTTGCAAATCATAAAATAATTACGAAAAAAACTTTAAAATTTTTCATACAAAATTTTAATAGCTTTATATCTTCGTAATTATATTATAAATTGCAAATGTTATTTGTGACGCAGCAACTAGATTTTCTAAACTATTTTTCCATTTATAAAATATTACTTTTATTAATTCCGTCTACGCGTATTGTGCGTCAAACTTTTGTATGGACTGAAACCACCTTAACAAACATCTCATTCTCAAAAATATTAAAAATTTCAATGTTTGGCTGTTTAGATGTTTGGGTGTTTGCCACTCAATTACGTATAAACGGCTGAACGAATTTGACTGCAATTTGGCATGCAAATAGAATATATTCTGGATTTACACATAGGGTACTTTTTTAAGGGCCATGCAGATCGAGTCGCCGGCAACAGCTACTATGAAAACTTTAAAGTGTATATAGGTACTTGGCTTTGTTAACCTATTGTAACACAAATAAAAAGAAAAAGTAAAAAAGCGATGGAACCTATTCTGCTAAATGTAATATAGAAGTTAATTGTTTTGATTTGACGCATTCAGTGCTCGTACTCGAACTACTGATAACGCTGTTCAAATGTTTTTACTGTAAATAAATAAAAAGGGTTTAATCGAACCCTCTCTTATTAAAAATAATAAAATCCACGACAATGAAGCAGTACCCAAAGTGTTTAGACCTAATTTATGGTGTCTAAACCACGTATTTGATTTGAGAGGTAGCCAAGCGCAACAAAGGCGTTAGGGTGTCATTTTACATCAAAAGCTCGAGGCGTGATGGTTGGACCAGCGTACCGGAAAATAGCCTTCCGAGGTACTTCCCTCGTCTCGTCCGCTACCCTCGGGTACTGTACTCAGGCTGGAAACGTTCTACGAAGATTGTTGTAGAATGTTATAAAAAGTATCCAGCTTGAATGAATTAAATATATTTTATTAACACCAAACACAAAAGTACAGTAACAACTATCGCTCGGTAGTATAACTCTTTAAAGGCGAGTTATAGAGTAGAGAAGGAATAGCAAAAACGAAACGGGAAGTGGGTGTTGATAGTATAAAGTCAGAGAAACTGCAAATCTCCCTGAAGCTTATCGTTTGAGTTAAAAAACTATTTTACATACTTTATGCTATTTACAATGTTTAGATTCGAATTATTTAGGTATGTAGTACTAGATACTTTTTTTATACTATGATTTAGTTTTAGGAGAATAATAACAGAAGGGACATCCGTTGTAGAGAGCATTCGACGGAAGCAAACGAATTTTTAATGTTGAGGGTGTATGCCATTCGTTATAATTATAAATAAATAAATAAATATCTAAATTAAAAAAAAACTCGCAGGTTAGGAGGTTGTTAGTGTAAACTAACAATCACATTTAGGTATACAGGGTGGTCAATTAAATGTGTTAGGCACATATTAAACAGGGTGGTTTAGACCATCAAAATCAACAACTTTCAGTATGGAGCCGTGTGTCAGTCAGGATCGTCTATCCCATAAATTTGGGGCGAGTAGTCACAGTAACGTTTTCTATGGAACTGCTGATTTTTTTTTCGCCATTTCTGTGTTGGCTCAATAGTAAAAGTTTTACAGTTGGATGGAAAACCCCCTTTGATATTTAACGCATTAAATTATACACCTATTAATAATTTAGTAATCTCTCAAGCAAATGCATCACAAATGATAGAATATATAAATATTGAAAGAACAAAAGTAAAGCAATACCTATACAAATTATCTGCTTTGCTCCCTTTCGAGCACACAAATTCTCACATTCATGTGACAAACAAATTCTTCCTGGCCAGTCTAAACTGGCTTGAAATAGAACCCTATCTACATCCATTTACAAAGATTAAGGTTCTCCTCGACAGATAATGTTCAGTACTCTGCAGGTAGCTGTAAGGAATGTTGACAAGCATCGTGATGAGTAATTGCGAGGCGTCACCCGGTGTCGCAGACGAAGCTTGCTCGTTACGTTCTTGCGTTCCTTAACACCTTTCCTCGACGATAAATTCTTACGAACGCCCTATTACTTACAAGAAAATGTTTTCGGCTATTAAAGAGGTAAATGTGGAGTTGTGAATTTTACTTTCACCGTAGAAAATATATGATACTTACTTTACTACGTTTTTAACATTTGCCAGTGGGAAAGTAAAACTATTTTTTTATCAAGATAATGTAAGTTGTAGGTTATCAGGGTAATTTTGCTATTGCTGTCATATGGTTTACAACTAGATATTATTGAATAGTAAAGTATTAATGATCCCTGGCTATTGTGGCTAGTGGCTGTAAAAATGTTTAGAAGCCGCCCGACTTGGTTTATCGAATACATGTCATATTCATATCATCAGCCTATATACGTTCCAATGCAGGGCACAGGCATACCCTCAGGAAGGGTGTATATGCGGTGTCCAATGCGGATTGGTAAACTTCACATTCGTATCAGAATTACTTCTGCAGCGCTTGCAGGTACAATGTAGATAAATGTATAATATACGAGCGTTAACCCGCGACTTCGTCCGCACAAATTATATACCAGATTTTAAGTCAGATCATAAGCTATCAAACAAAAAAGTTTCATCAAAATCGGTTCAGTACTTTTTGCGTAATACTCGTTCAAACAAACAAACAAACACACAAACAAACAGACAGACAAAAAATCCAAAAATTGGTGAGATGGAATCAGGGACACCTAAAAACCATATCGTAACTTTTTTTTTGTTAATATCTTCAATGTACAGACAAACTTCCTGTTACAGTTTTATAATAGTATAGATAGATCAGCGTTATCCGATCAGTATCTAATTAATATTCCAATCTCTTCTACATTTAAGTACCCGCCCCATTGATGATCAAAGCTTTATTCCAAGCAAATAGTTTAAAATAAAAAAAAAACACTGCAAACAAACATTAACAGCAAACGAAAATTGTACATTTTGTTTTAATTAAAACAGCAGGTCGAAAAAGAAACGCTCTAGATTTTTCAGCATTGATTAGATCCACTAAAATTTAGTTAGTTTTAACTTTCAAATGAAACTGAACAATCGGCCGGGTTGCACTGGCAACTAGCATTTATTTCTGACTGTGACCCGTTCAAAGCCCGAGCTAAATAGATTTGGTTTGCCATATTGATCCGAGCTATTCGTAGCTCTACGCCAGACGGCCTAAAATATACATGCTTTTTCAGAGATATACAGGCGTCTGTATCTACCAATAGGTAAAGTAATAATCTCATTCCAATAGTTAGGTTAGCATATTATGAATTAAATATTAAATATATATTAGAAATAATGGTACACTATAGAAACTAAACTCCCGCGTTAAATGTCAAGGTACGCCTACCAATCTCATGTTGGTTTAACCATATTTTCGCTTCTATAGTGTTCTATTATTATCTATTCATATCTGAAAATTTTCCATAAACTTTTATACTTATTGTGTTTGTTTTGGTCCTCGCTTTTGTTTGCTTTTATACAAATCATCAACTATTTTGAAGCATTCGATTCGTTAAACCAACGATACAAAACTTTACACTCTTTGTAGTGAACGAAGCTTTTAACAGATCACCAATAATTTAGAATGTACCTATGTAAAACTAGAGCTATGGGAACATGAGAGATAAAATATCGAGCGGATTGCACCGGTGTCCTCTACTATAGACCGATAAATTCTCTGCTAATATCGGCGAGTAGGTTAGGTAGTGGCGCCAGGTGACAATTCCGTGCCGTCAGAGTCTGATAGAAGGTGGAATTCGCAGTATCGCTTATGTAAAACCTTTCCACCCTCATCGCACTTGTTTTACAGGCTTTTTGAATGCTATCAACCGAGCGCTTTTAACATTAAATGGTGCATGTTCTCATTGCATATTTATTTCACCGTCACATTATTTTTACGGTGACAAAAACAATTTATGACGCAATCGCGAAACAGCGGAAATTATAAACATTCAATGGATTTCCCTTAATTTCTTCACAAATGAATTCGGGACAATGTTTTGCATAACAGAATTAATTAATAATTATGACAAGTTGTATCCTTACAAAGAGAAAGTCTCGGCTGCTATCGTCGACTTCCGACTACTTATCATAATTTCCGAAGTTTCAACTCCCATTATCATTCCTTAGAGGTCGGTTCTCGTCTTATCTCGCGTCTAAAACCTACAAGCGGTCGAGTAAAGTGCAAAGAAAGGAGGAAATATACACGAATTTCGTGAACATAATTTCTCACAGTGACAGCAAGCTCTGATGCTAAAAAATTAAGCAGCAGTTCCCAGTGGAGGGTGAAATTTAATGCATTCAGCTGAGAACGGGTCGCAGGTGAGAAGCCGATTCCAGCCACCGATTTATGGCAGGTCTTAAAACTTAATTTCTCAATGACAACGGCGCGAGGCGGCAGTGAACTGCAAAAACTGACTTCAGGAAATCACGATTGTTTCTGCGGAATGTCGAACTTTCCCAGAATTTCCCATGAAAAAGTTATTTCAATCAAATGCAGCTGTTAGCGAAATTTATTTACATCAAGTGTACGTATACAATCCATACATATTCAAACTGTTTCTTTCGTAATTCTAAGAGATACGAAACGAATAAGTTGCACCTTTAATATAATGAGTACTCTTGAATTACAATTTTACCAGACTTTAAGTTTTAATAAAATAAAAGTAGGTCAAAGGCCACATGTTAAACAGCGACATTATTCACTCTACGGGGGTAGGTAGGTAATATCCTTGAGGTAACCTCTAAAACTCCTCTCTCTGATTTGAATTTAAAATACTTTCGCCGCGAACAATGAGATGCTCATAATTTTTCTCGGAGGCTGCGTATTTGCGCCTATCCATCACGGAGCTATCAAAACCTTCCTTGGAACCTTACCTGGATTGCTTTTTGTTTTATTGGGTAGGTAATATAATACAGCTAGGATACATATTATTGATATGGTTTAATGATTGACATATCTATCTCTTTCATCGGGAAATTTAAGGAACGTTTGGACCTCAAAGGGTTTTGCCAAAATCAATTCTAAAACAAACGGATGAAGCGTTTAAAACTGTATATAATTTACGATTTTCCATAAAAAATGCAAAAGCCCGTAACAAAAAGATAAGGTGGCAAGTCATAAAGCATAATTCGCCGAATTTTAATAGCCCAATACTGGCAAGGATAATCCGCTATAAATCTTGCAAAGGCAAGGGTTGCCGCGGGAAACTACCTCGCCATTAAT
The DNA here is from genome assembly GCA_927399405.1 of Agonopterix arenella. NCBI lineage: Eukaryota > Metazoa > Arthropoda > Insecta > Lepidoptera > Depressariidae > Agonopterix > Agonopterix arenella. The sequence goes on along the minus strand of OV656691.1, from coordinate 13,225,971 downwards.
ATTTTTATCTAGCCTTGGCCTTTTTGCCGACGACATAATTTTTCCATAACTTTCCGACGCGACAACGTTAGTAAATTAATAGCAAACGATACTGACACACGAACCGTGAGATTTATTACCTCGTTTTATTGAAAAGGCACTTGAACTCTCCGCGTTTGATAAACGATAATCTATAATATCTCTATTATACTCTTTACATGTGCTGTAAAATGTGTACCAGCGATGTCTATCTACTCTACTGTTTATTAAAACTTGCGGGTTTCCCTAAACGTAGTCAATTTCACATCAATTAACCACAGTCGAGCCACAAAATGATTATGCTAATACAGCGGCAATTGCTTCCACGTTGGTTGAGCTGCTGTAATTAAAGTTCATCAGGCAGTCGTGTCTCGTCTACAACTTGCTTGTATATTGCTTTGGCTAGATTGTGGACCACCATTTAAGTAGAGCTCGGACATCGGGTTCATTTTACCCCTGTGTGATCGTTATTAGGGAGGGCGCGGGGGGAGTGGCGGTTGGTATTACAATGGGTGTATGGGTGTTACCTGTTTGCGGCATCAGTGCTGCGTTGGCCTAACTACCGTCATAAATTGTGCAAGTGGTGAGGCGGTGGAGTTTTTCACAGCAAGTCTTTAGAGAGCACTCGAGGGTATGGCTCAGAAGTTTCTTGTGTGAATTAAGTCAAAACGTTGCACGTTTGGGAATTCGCCTTCGAGTGCACTAATGCAAGCACGACTTGGAACTAAGATAGTGTGGGTAAGAGGTTCGTAGGAGTTACATTTTGTTTTTCAAATAAATATAATGTTCGTTTAGACATTTTTTTTAGCGTCAACTCTTGTATGCTGCTTTTAAGTGCTTTTGTGAGTTTTTTTAACTCACTTCGAAAAAGGTGGAGGTTCTATGCTCGGCGGTGTTTTTTTTAAATATAATAGGTTCACCCATATTTTCGTCAATTATGGACCATTTTAAAGAAATTTTTTGTTTGAAAAGTGGTTCCATTTTAATTTTGTGAAGATATTAAATATCATGGCGACGGGCTCACTCCCCGTCACACTGGACAGAGTTTCGGTAGGTACTAGTGAAACGTAGATGTTCTGAGGTTTTAGAATATTTCTGACTACCTCCTCGGGGAATATAGTCGTGAATATAGTCGGGAATATAGTCGTGACTCAACAACTTTCTCTATGGGACTAATATTGAAACCGTGAAAAAAAAATCAGTTGTTCCATACAAACCTACTCAACCTAAATGTATGGGGCAGCAGATTTTTTTTTTCGCGATTTCAATATTGGTCCCATAGAGAAAGTTGTTCAGTTTGATGGTCTGATCATCCCCTTAAAATAGTTTCACCTAATTTTGTTAGACCTTATATATTAATTATTTTATAATTATATAACACCATTTATGCAGCGAAATTGATCTATACCTAATCAGCCTATATTTTGAACTATAGGGTGTAAAATGAAATACGTTAGATACTTTAGTGGGATCACACACGATGACGCATGTCGGAGCAGCAAAAGTCAGTCCATTATTTGTGAAGCAAGGAGTTGTATAAAACCGGACGTAGAAGCACACACGGTGACCATGACGGAGCGGCAGAAGTCAGTCCGTTATTTGTGAAGCAAGGAGTTGTATAAAACCACACGTAGAGCACACACGGTGAACATGACGGAGCGGCAGACGTCAGTCCGTTATTTGTGAAGCAAGGAGTTGTATAAAACCGCACGTAGAAGCACACACGGTGAACATGACGGAGGGGCAGACGTCAGTCCGTCATTTGTAAAGCAAGGAGTTGTATGAAACCGCACGTAGAAGCACACACGGTGACCATGACGGAGCGGCAGACGTCAGTCCGTCATTTGTAAAGCAAGGAGTTGTATGAAACCGCACGTAGAAGCACACACGGTGACCATGACGGAGCGGCAGACGTCAGTCCGTCATTTGTAAAGCAAGGAGTTGTATGAAACCGCACATAGAAACACACACGGTGACCATGACGGAGCGGCAGACGTCAGTCCGTCATTTGAGAAGCAAGGAGTTGCATGAAACCGCACGTAGAAGCACACACGGTGCGACAATCAGTCACCGTGCGTGTGCTTCTATGTCGTCTAGGTCAATGCGTCATCCTGTGTGATCATCAGTACAAAAAACTCTTCTCGCATTTAGTACTAGCTAGAAATTAATTACTTATTGTACGTAGGTACTGATATGATGAAGTGTACTAGTGATGAACACTATTTACTTACTTTGACAGTATTTGCAGAGTGCACCAAAAAGTCTGTAGCACCAGTTTGTATAAGCATCGTGCGAGGTTTACTATTACATGGTGACATCATTTCTGAACCCCCAATATATTTCACCACTGAAAATTGTGAAATAACAAGTTTTTCGTGTATGAGGTATTATTATAAGCTGTACCCGACATGCGTTGGTATGCCTATTTTTTTTAAATCTTCGCGAGCCCTCTCACAACAAACAACCATCATAGGAATCGGCCTATAGTAAAAGAAGGCTTAGGGGACAAAACAAACAGGCTTTGATTTTATATAAAAGAAGAAAAAGATAGATACGAATTTATAAGATGTTGGTTGTTGTTCTACTTTTTAGGGTTCCGTAATCAACAGGGAACCCTTATAGTTTCGCCATCCGTCTGTTTTTGTCCGCGGCCTAGCTCAGAGATGCTTATTAGTACTAGAAAGTTGTAATTTGGCATATGTCATACAAATTGATCACGCCAATAAAGTGGTAGAATAAAATATTGAAAAACATTTTTTAGGGTACTTACTTCCCCTACACGTAAAGTGGGGATGCATTTTTTTTTCTCGTCTATCCCATGGTGTTGGGTGTCCTTGGATAGGTCGTTCAATAATATTGCCGATGTGTAGAACCATTCCTCGATTCAGGGATCCGTTAGCGAAATGTTAAAAGTGATCAGTTTTGTTAGAGTCGAGTGTCCTCATTCAGGTTCCTCAGTCCTCAAATCGATTTTATAGAGTCAAGCATAGTCTGGCGCTCGGCGGAAGCTCACAGTCCCAATTCTATACGCGTTGTCAATATACTTGAATATACAAGGGTGTAACCAAACACAGTAGTCATATTATGAAAGGGGTGGGGTTACGGTCTAAACCAGGGGTCTCCAAACTTTTAAGCATAAGGGCCACACTGACTTTCTCCACTAGTCCCTAAGGGCCAAGACCTAGCTCATCGTACCAACATAAACATAACAATCAATTTTGTTTCGGGACTAGAGACGAGCGAGCTATCAATAGAGGAAGGTGCGTGGGAGCTTTTTTCCGTTTTTGGCTATACTTATCTGCGTGAAAAAACATTATCTAAAATGAAATATATAAAAAATATGTGCAGATCAAAATTAACGGATAAGCATTTTAAAGTCGCTGCTGATAATTTCCACAAGTAAATTTGTTTAATTTCAGTATGTGAATCACCTATCTATGTATTTTATTATTACTCTGGTATTGCAGTTAGAAACATGTAAGTTTTTTAATTGGATCAGTATATCAACCCGTTGGATATTATTATATTTTGTATGATCTATTTACTTAAATAAGCAATGGTGGATCGAATATACAGGGTGAAATTGATATCATTAGCACCCTTTAAAACTACGAGTCTACCTATCGAACTGAACAACTTTTACTATGGCAGCAAACCGATCGGATCAACAAAAAATCTGCTGTTGTATACATTTGAGTCGCGAACTCGCGCGTAGACATTGCAGTTTAATATGGAACAGCTGATTTTTTATTTGCTCCGATCGTTTGATGGGTAAACTCTTAGTTTAAAAGGATACTAATGATATCAATTTCACCCTATATAATTGATATGGATACCCTTATGTAACCACTTGAAGCAATAAACTATTATGACTATGATATCATTTAGCATCCATTTAAATTAAGAGTTTACCCATCAAACGATCGGAGCGAATAAAAAACAGTCAAAACAAACAAACAACTAAACTTAACTTCATACATTGACTATTTTTCCCAAAAAGTTCGATTTAGAGTTGTTTTACAAAACCTACCACCAGGTGCAGATGTGGTTAGGTGTGGAGAAAGAGCCCACCAACTGTGGAGCCATGAATATGGAGCCAGCAGGGGCTGATACCGATGACCTCAACCAAGGATCCAGCGCCGCTAACCCTGCTGAAATTCCTGTCATGCAGGTGCTAGAAATGGTGCAGAGGAGAGAGAGCAGGGCTGAATCGGATTTAGTGCCTTTAGTGGTAAAGGGTTGTCGACGTCGTCTTTTTCACCCGACTTAGCCGTGGTTAAAGGAAGAGTATGTAGGCAGGTCTTTCCCTGACTAACTTTGGAGACAGCAGAGCATTTCAGCCCTGCTCTCTGGTAGGAACATAAATTCCCCTCCACCGCACCCTTTCTGGCAGCTGCATGACAGGAATTTCAGCAGAGTTAGCAGCGCTGATTCTTTGGTTGAGGTCACCGGTTGAAGCCCCTGCTGGATCCATGTCCACCCCCATTTGGTGGGCTTTTCCCCCAGCCACTTCTGCACCTGGTCGTAGGTTCTGTAGGACAACGCAACAATTTCGAACTATCTATCTATCTATAACGTCACGCCCCTTTCCCAGTGGGGTAGGCAGATGCCAGGGCGCGCCACTTACTACGATCCTTACATACTTCTTGTTTCGAGTATTCCGCACCTCACCTTTTTGTAGGACGCAACTGATTTGATCAGCATACGTCCTACAAGGGCGCCCTCTACTGACGCTTCCACTCACATTAGCAACTATATATATCTCTTTCGTACATTTGCTGACATTCATCCTCTCCACATGACTAAATCAACGAAGCATACCTTTCTCTATTCTTGTCACTATATCTTCTTTTAATTAACATCGATCTCTTATTACACAATTTCTCACTCGATCTCTCAGCGTGACATACTTCGCAAGAAACGCATTTGAACAGCATTACTTTTACTTGCATGCTTCTTCTGCCATACCCAGCATTCACTGCCATACATAAGTGTAGGCACCAACACACCGCTGTGTATAGCAAGTCGCGAAAATGATCAATGTTTGAAGTCCTATATCTCTGGTTTGATTAGACTTACAAAGCTACGGTTGCAGTTCAATTGTAGAAAATATTGTCTACTTAAAAAATGTACTGGGTAACTTTTCCGTTTGAGTCACCGTTTAGAAGTTATAAGCCGAAACTTGAAAAATGACCGAAAATATCAAGGTTTTCCGAGCACCACGCAGTCAGCACAGGTGTTTCGAAGCTGCAAACTTAGTTTTACACTATATATCAAAACAATATCACAAAAAATCATTATCGTGCAATTTATTACGACCTAACGATTTTTATGTCTGCGGTGACTGGCGTAATAATACGTATATAACTCGAGTTATACATATTTTAGGTAACATACATACTTAATTAGCATTATCATGATTTGAATGTATTATTTAAATTGCCTATTGATATGATTCTGACTCATTGTCACATATCGGTTGTGCCCCTAGAGGCCAAAACCAATTTGATAGCATTTCATTTCACCAAAGTTGAGCAACACAAATTTGAAGCATAGTAGGTAAACTAAAAACAAAACTAAAAATTCTAATTCCATTGGAAAAAACCGGAAAAGCTAGTCGAGACTTGGGCAATTAGTGTTCCGAACTACTGTATCCAAAAATTTCATTGAGTTTGTGTATATCTAATAAATTTTTCATGTCTTCGTTTTTTTAACTACCTACCTATATATAGCTATAAATTGTATAATATATATTGCCTAATGTATATTGTTGTACATACAGATCAAGCCGAATTAAAAAAAAAGGAACCGACTTCATTACATCCTCGTCAGATCCTATGTTTCCTTCAGAAAACAATCATTTTGTGAGAATTCCCAAATGTACTCCAAGTTAAACCGCTTAGTCTCCGACGTTTGAAATAATGTCACTACTCAGAACTACAAACAAGCACATCCAGATGTGACAGTGCCTGATGAACATTTGCAAATTTGTCTTGCTACTGCACCGCTGTGCATTTGAACCCCGAGCATCAAGTAGCGAGTATTGTCTCAAGACAACGAGCCCCTTAATGAGACGTGGCCCCGGCAAATTGCTGGCTCAGACCCCACCCCCCTTCACTGGGGAAATTAAAACCGTTTATTTAGAAACCCAGTCATACATCAAGAGAGAGTGCGTTGAATTATTGTGTCTGCTTTTAAAGACGGTATTCTTATTTATCCAGGGCGAAAAATTAAACAGATGGCCGACCATCAAACTGAATAACTTTCACTAGGTATGGAGCCGAAGTAGAAATCGCGGAAACAAAATTATTTTTGTTTTGCTACTCGATCGAAATGTGTATAACAGCCTGATTTACTTTTCGCGATTTCGATGTTGGCTCCATAGTGAAAGTTGTTCAGTTTGATGGTCTGAAGCACTCTGTTTAATATTTCACCCTGGATAAAATAATAATAATATCGTTAATTTCAAAGCCTTTTAAAAGCAGACACAATTTAATAACTAAACACCCAGCCTAAAAGGGATAATGGTCGTGAGTTTGTGTATGTTATGTAATTATGTATCTAAAAAAACGACGCGAAAAAAGATTGTCAAGCAATGCAATGGTAAGATGTAAAATAATTTAATCTAGAATTGGTTCTTACCGCGTTTTGGTATATTTGAGTTCCCAGATTAAATAATAACCGCGTAACTCTCAAAAACTGTATTACCTATTATAATTATTATATTTGGTTTTGTTACCACTTGTAAGAGAATAGTTTATGCTGCGCGCTATAGAGCGAAAACGAAACTTCGAAACTTCGTTTGCATAGGCAAACGAAGTTTCGAGAATATTTTCGATAGTAACCAAATGAAGTTAATGAAATATTTCAGAAACAATCTGGAAACTAATCTCTATGTTTGTATGTAGTCAGATTTCGATCCGATCCGAATATTTAATTTTAAAGTTACAGTACCTCAAAGAATACCATAAAAAAACTTATATTAATCCTAGCATTGAAAATTGAAAATGTATATTTTAATGAAATCTGACAACATACAAGCATAGATTAGTTTCTAGATTGTTTCTAAAAAAATCATTGACTTTAATTGCTTAGTATTGAAAATTTATTATAACCAAACCTCGTTTGTATGGAGCGCGCAGCACTCTAAAGTCCAAAAGTGTTTACCACAATAATAAAACGTTACAAAACAAGTGGATGTTTTTTTACGTCAGCACAACATCCATCACGGGGCGTTACGCGGCAAATCGACGACAATATCGATTAGTAGCAAGAAAAATAATATTTATGGTACTTTCCAGTCAACTTTCTACATTATTCCCTTGTTTGTTTCACTTTTTTCTCACAAAAAAAGAAACACATTTTCGCTTCGTAAACGTTAACGAAAGTTTCAAGTAGACCATTAATTTGATATTGGTTCTTTTGTCTGGGGATTGAAAGCTATTTATTACTTTTACAGAGGCATGACTGTCTAAAAAAATCAGCGTTGATTTTTTGGGTTCCGTAGTCAACAAGGAACCCTAATAGTTTCGCCATGTCCGACCGTCTGTCTGTCCGCGGCTTAGCTCAGAGACGCTAAGTACTAGAAAACTGTAATTTGGCATGGGTATACAAATACATATTAACGCCGAAAAAGTGGAAAAAAAATCCAGAAAAATATTTTTTTTACTTGTACGAGAAGTGGGGATGAAATATTTTTTCTCGTTTATCCCATAGTGTGGGGTATCGTTGGATAGGTCATTTAAAAATATTGTGGGTGTGGGAAAACTATTTTTCAATTTGGCAATCCGTTAGCGAAATATTAAGCTTTAAAGCGAAAATTTTGGTTAGAGTCAAGTGTCCCCGTGAGAGATGTGAAAAATTCACGGCAACGGTATATTATATAACAAATTTAAAAGAAAAACTATCACGGCTAAGTAGGCTTTATAAGTTAACGAGTAATAGTCGACCAACTTAAAAAATGTACTTGGAGTCGGTTAAAAAGTGGTAGGTATAAAACGAAAAGTCCCCTTCCAAGTCCCTATAATGTGACGGGCAACTACGGAACCCTACACTGCGCGTGGCCTGACTCGCACTTGGCCGGTTTTTTTGACAAACAAAACTAGAATTATATTGGTTATTTTATTATTAGCTGTACGCCATTGCGACTGGTTGTCCAAAATGTTAACTGCAAATTGTTTGACATGTAAATGCTATGATACGTTGTCATACCAATTCGTAAATATCGACAAGCTATCACTGTTCTATCACAGTTATGTAGCTCGAACTATTGAACAGTGGTACTTTGAAATGAAACGTTGTATCGGATTACAGATGAAGGTCAAGGTTATAAACTCTCACAGATTACTTATACTATTTATTTTCTTTTAGTATTAAACGGGATTATCTACTTGTAATAAATTGGAATGGGTTAAATAAAGATAACTAAATAACTAAACTAACTAACTAACTTAACTTAATATGCTGACCTAATGCTGACAGTTTTTTAAGAGGATGATCAGACTATCAAACTGAACAACATTCTCTATGGGACCAACATCGAAAACGCGAAAATCGGTATGCAGTTTTGTATGGAACAGCAGAATTTTTTTCCACGGTTTCGATGTTGGTGCCATATTCCATAGAGTGAGTTCCGTTCCAAAGTTTGACGGTCTGTTTATCCCCTTAAAAATGAGTCAGCATATTATCACAGAATAAATACTAGTACTTCCCGTGATATTATTAAGAAGGAATTTAAAAGAATATACGTCTGTACATGAATGTATGTACATAAAATAAACATTACCTTGTGGAATGTGTTGTTAGAACTTAGAATGTACATAATTGGAATTTCATAACGTTCTCAACATAATTACTAAGTATACACATATATGAGTAAGTATACATAAGCGTTTGGAATGTAATCAATAGTTACGACCCAGATATTTACAATGGCTTGTATTTCAACACGGGGACTTGTATTAATACAGGGTGTTTCAAACATTCCATCAGGATATCAACTGTGTTTATTACAGTACTATAAGGAGGATATACTCGTCTGGGCACCCGAGCGCTCCGCATACAAATGAAGTGTTGTTCTATTTTCTATATTAAGGTGGTTGCAGAGGGGTCAATTTTATACAAAACTTTGACGCACAATACCCGTAGACGGTATTAATATAAGTAACTTTGTATATATGGAAAAATAGTTTAAAAAATCTAGATGCCGCGTCACAAATAACATTTGCAATTTATAAAATAATAACAAAGATATAAATAAACTTTAAAATTTTTCATACAAAATTTTAAAAGCTTTATCTTCGTATTAAGTATATTATAAATTGCAAATGTTATTTGTGACGCGGCAACTATATTTTCTAAACTATTTTTCCATATATAAAATATTAGTTTTATAAATTCCGTCTACGCGTATTGTGCGTCAAACGTTTGTATGGACTGAATGTTGTTAAACACAATCTAGAAAGCAATATCTGTGTCGGTATCTTGTCAGATTTCCGTTTGAATACCTATTTAGTTTCAATCAACATCATCTCAGCCGATGGACGTCCACTGCTGGACACAGGCCTCCCCCATGGATCGTCACTAACCAGTTAAAGTCAATGCAATTTTTTAGGATCGCCATATCGACAGGTTTATTAGTTTCAATAATAGTACTAAATTAAAGATGTTTATAGAAATCTTTGAGCCACGGTAACTTTAGAACTGACTGCCCGGTAGCAAAGTCTGTAGTGAACCTGCCTGCTCGCGAGGGTCGCGGGTTTGAATCCCGTAAGGGACAAAAAAATATTTATATGATGAATATGAATATTTGTACCCGAGTCATGGATGTTTGTATCTATATATGTATTCTATATCGTTGTCTAGTCATCATAATACAAGTCCAGGTACTTTAAATAATTATAATTAACTACTAGATAATTTGTGTGACAATGTCCAAGATATATATATATATATATATCTTGGATTGTCACACAAATTATCTAGTCACATTTATATATAATATATATATAACATATACATATATATATAATATATATGTATATATATATATATATATAAATATTTACATACATATATATATATATATATATATAACTAAATTTATTGTACCGACACATACAGAATGTAACAAAACACCCTAGTAATACATAAGGTGTGCTTCGAACCATGAAACTGAACAACTTTTACTTCAATTACTAAATATCGTACCTATTATACTACTACTCGTACTATATTATATAAAAAATATATTCAGCTGTTAATGTGGCCTTAGTGAGTTGTGACGAAATTTCACTAAAATAATGAACAATTTATAAAAATATACAGGGTGAAATTGATATCATTAGCATCCTTTTAAACTAAGAGTCTACCCATCAAACAGTACAACTTCTCCTATGGGAGCAAACCCAACAATTTGGTCGTATAGGTGTCGTATAGTCGAACATCAGCCGCATAAAGCACCAGTATATGACGAAATTACCGTAATATAACATTTATAAGTCAAAATAGTACTATAAATGCCCACATTTATAGTACTATTTTGACTTATAAATGTTATATATAATAAGTCAAAATAGTACTATAAATGTGGGCCTTATACGACCAAATTGTTTCCTGGGAAACCGATAGGAGCAAAAAAAAAACAGCTGTTCCATACTAAACTGCACCCGTCGACGACGCTGCCTACTCGACTCAAATGTATACAACGGCTGATTTTGTTGTTGCTCCGATCGGTTTGGATCGGACTCTTAGTTTAAAAGGATGCTCATGATACCAATTTCACCCTGTAGATACCTGTGACCATTTTTCAACAATATAATATTATTTGTATGTATTAAAAAATTCAACCTGTGAAAAATCGTCACGATTTTTCACTCGACATATGGGAATCAAAATCTATGACCAATTTTCACTGCGACGGAACTACACTAACTCGTCCAAACTAGGACTTAGGTAACTTCGTTTTGTATGGAAAGCTTTATCAGGAATATCCACTTAAACGGTTACAATATGACCGGCGGTCGTAGTACACGCAGCTCATTAAGTCTAATGGGCCTAGCGGAATATGTATTTCACTGAAACCTGCAAGTGGATTGGAATTTTGAGAGGGCTCATTTTCCACAACTCAACATTTCAGGAGCCTATTTTGTACAGGGTTTAATAACGCAACCCTATCCCAGCTCGTTCAAAGAACCACCAGCCGTTTGATGTAGTGAAAGGCTTCTGGGAGCGACTTCGGCGTTCCGAGGTACATAACGGGGTTGTCAGAGACTCTGCTACAACTGCCGATAACATTTTGAAGTGTGTACCTAATTGTAGCAAGTAAAAGAAGCAGTAAGACCTATTGAAGGTTTAAACTGCGAAGTGATGAGAGGAAGTTAGCTTTTCACACACAAAAAACAAGCATGGGAACAAGCATGCTGCGGCAACGGGCTTTAAATACTTATAAAAGATCTCCGTGAATGACTGACAACCGCTGAAGATAGAAACATAGAGTATTTAGGGGTCCACTAAGAAAGGATTTTTCTAAAATCGACCCCTAAAGGGGTATTATACAGGGTGAAATAGATATCATTAGCATCCTTTTAAACTAAAACTGAACAACTTTCACTATGGGAGCAAACCGAGAGGAGCAAAAAGAAAAAATCAGCTGTTCCATACTAAACTGCAATGCCAACTCGACTCAAATGTATGTAACAGCAGATTTTTTTTTTGCTCCGATCGGTTTGCTCCCGTAGTGGAAGTTGTTCAGTTTGATGGGTAGACTCTTAGTTTGAAAGGATACTAATGATATCAAATTCACCCTGTATACTCATAAAACTCATAATATATGTATTATTAGACATAATATTATGAACCTTGTGATGCTTTCTTAATTTTTTTTCTCGTTTTTGCCTGTGACTTCATCCGCAGCAGTTCCCCGTCATTGTAGCAAGATAACATATATACTTACCTACTATAGTTGTTGAATCTTAATAAGCTTTTTAGACACAGAAAGTTTCATCAACATCGGTCCAGTAGATTTTGCGTGATGCTCGAACAAGCAGATAAAATCGAATCATTTTTTTTGTAAATATCTTCAATGTACAGATACACTTCTTCTGTAATATTGTAGATTGATCCCATACTAACGTCAAAAGCAGGACTGCAATCGCGGTAAATATTTGGTGATTGAACCGTTATTGGACTACGTACAAACCATAACTTTTTACACATTTGGTATTGCGCTAATCGCGGTACAGCCGTTAGAGCCGTTTTGACAGATCGTTCAGACCAGACGTTAAAGGCTGTCAGTTACATAGATTTTAGCGCAATGCGGAATTCAGCACAGTTGAACAGTAATTGGATTGCAATGTGATTAGAACTGAAATTGGATAAGAATAGAACTTCGATGTTTTAACTTAGCGCAAGCGGTCTCCAGGTCATATTCTGTGTACGCTTTAGTGTAAGCTTACACTTGAGGACTTGAGGTTCTACTCTACCCTTTTGGAATATTTAGCGTAAATTTAAGTTGGTATGTACCTAAGTAGAAATAAATTAGCAATATTTGGACAGTTCCTACGTTGAGGTAAGCCGTGAATAATAGCTGGGATCTCAATCAATAAGGGTGTGACATGTATTGTTTTTCGTGAAGCGTAAGCGTGTGCTGCCATTGAGTGAATATTAATCACCTATACTGTGTAAATTGCTCACTGTCCTCACACTGTTCGCAAAATATATTGTTTTTGAAAGGATCGGTCTTTTATTAGTCCACTTATTTTCTACGTAAGGCCTAATGGCGAGTCACCTTGCCTGCCGTGCAGGAGGCGATGGTTTGGTCCAGGCCGACTAGTATCAATGAGTTTTTCGAAATTAATATACGATTTGTAACACCGCTGGCTTTTCGGTGAAGGAAAACATCGTGAGAAAACCAGCTTGCTTCAATTCCGAGGCATGTATTGTACCCACTATCCATTACAAGTGGCGAAAGGCTCACTCCCCGTCACACTGGACAGACTTTCGGTACTATTGGTGAATAGGTAGATGTTCTGAGGTTTTAGAATATCTCTGACTATAGTCGTGAGCATGCATGCATGCATTTTCTATTGCTACAACTACCAACTTTGGTAAAATAATAATTTCGTGGCTGATAATGATAACTGATATTCTTGACCAACATATCTACCTTACCTATACAGGGTGAAATTGATATCATTAGCATCCTTGAAAACTAAGAGTCTACCCATCGAACTGAACAACTTTTACTATGGGAACAAACCGATCGGAGCAAATAAAAAAATCTGCAGTTCCATACTAAACTGCAATGTCGACGCGCGAGTTCTTGACTTAAATGTATGCAACAGCAAATTTTTTTTTGCTCCCATCGGTTTGCTCCCATAGTAAAAGATGTTCAGTTCGATGGGTAGACTCTTAGTTTAAAAGGATGCTAATGATATCAATTTCGTCCTGTATAGAATTATTCCGAATAAAAGTAAAAAGATATATAAGTATAAGTTTCTTCAGTTCGAAGCAAATGATAGTAGATGTTGTGATAACATAACTTGTATGACTTTGGTGCTGAAAATCAGGCCGTTATAGCGTTGTAACTAAATATAAACTATGCTCAATGGCGTATATTTTAGATACGCCTCTAGGTATAATAACATTTTTATTTTCATGACGCAAATTGGGACAGGCGACCGAAAAATTGTTATCACGATCATTTGTCGCTCCACATCGGGGCGTAGTAGCATTTTGTTTATTTATCACTCGTTACGAGCAAATAAATTGCCGCATTTATTTGCCTTTTTCTGCTCCAGCTTTTAAACTCATTTATAGACTCAATTGTTTTATCTTTTATTTGTTATCTTCTCGAGTCGCAAATAAAGAACATCGAAGTGTGTCTTGGTTGAATAAATTAAGATTGGTTGTTTGTGGACTTATTGATGATTGTATTGGTTTTATCGTTAATGAATTAAAAATAGCAAGATTGATGACTAGCCTATAGCGTATGGACCCTTTGACTACTTATATATGGACTAGTTACGCGTGTAATTCTACTAACAAACATTTCTGTTACTTTTTGCGGGGGGCGAGATAACATGAAATCCTCAACTTTCGATTTTATTCCCATAACTTTAGATTCTAATTATGAACGTTAAAAATCATGAAAAGTAGTCTCGTGTGAACCCCAAACGTTCTAAGTTGGAAATTATTGTTTCGCAATTACAGACTGTCTCGATTAGCGATAAGGTATAAAATTTAATGTAAATGCACATGATTAATTGATCTTATACCGTGGCAGAGGGAAAATGCTACCGCAAGGCTAGTCCTTGTAATAAATAGTCAAAGTATGCACCGCATAAGTTGAGCCCCGTCGCCTAATTTACTTATTAGTGGCATTGCGTGATTGAGATTCTTTTTTTTTTTGGTTTTAGGAAAGGTACCACAATGTCTGCGTGTTTAAAACTCGTTGTACAAAATGTCACCTACATTCCACTATTTTACTTTAATCAAAGGATATAGATAATATTGTAAATATTTATTTTACATCGTGAGGAAACCTGCATACACTGAAGAAGAAATTCTGATGTGTATGTGAAGTCTACCAATCCGAATTGGGCATGCGTGGTGGACTAATGCCCATACACCCTCCTTGAGGTAGGCCTGTGCCCTGCAGTGGGACATTTATAGGCTCATGATGATGATGATGAAATATTAGTATCACGATAATTTGATGCAATAACTCTCATGCAATCAAATCATATTGTCGACCTTTTCTGAATAGGTTCGATGTGTATAAAATTTTTTGGCTAGACCATCAAAAAGGTTTGTGAAGTTTGACATTTATTATAGCCAATTTGGTATGAAGCACCCTGCTCCGGCTTCAAAACGATCCCAATCCATGGTGTGTGTATACAGGGTGTAAAATTACTGTACCTACTGGTAACATATAGAACGGTGTGCTTCAGACCATAAAACTGAACATCTTTCAATAAGGGACCAACATTATATAGTACTAGATAGATAATACTTCTTATACTGTGCCAAAGTTAAAATAAATAAAACTGTTTTATTTGTCTCAAAATAGAAATACACAAAATCGCAAATTATATTTCGGCATGTAGGTAAGTCGGTAATTATTAATATTTGGCTTCCATAATATTCAATCAAGATACAAATTGCGTTTAATAATTTATATATCTGTTCAGTCGTTAAGTGAATCGCAAATAGAAAAGTCATTTGTATTAACTTAATGGTATTTATCTGTTATTACAAAATAATACAGGGTGAAATTGATATCATTAGCATCCTTTTAAACTAATAGTCTACCCATCAAACTGAACAACTTTTACTATGGGAGCAAACCGATTGGAGCAAAAAATAAAATCAGCTGTTGCATACATTTGAGTCGTGAACTCGCGGGTCGACATTGCAGTTTAGTATGGAACAGCAGATTTTTTATTTGCCCTAATCGGTTTGCTCCCATAGTAAAAATTTTTCAGTTTGATGTGTAGACTCTTAGTTTAAAAGGATGCTAATGATATCAATTTCACCCTGTATATTACAAATCTATAAGGGTGGTTAAGGTAAACAGTTGAATTACTTTAAGGGGTGATAAGAAACCTAACGCCAATTAGCAAAAAAAATTTCGACTTTTTATACAATTGTTCGATCAGCTGATTGCATGTATCGAAAGCAAATTTTTTATTGATAATTTCCTGTAGGTTTCTTAGGGAGTGATGATCAGTATCATGGGTATAATCACCCCTTAAATTAATGCACCTGTTTACCCCAACACCCTGTATACAATATCATCATGTTATGGAAGAAACACTTTTTCTCATTGTAAAACATATTCATGGCGCAAATGTTTCAATAAGATTGCTCTATTGATAACAATCTTTACTTGTAACAAAATACGAAATTGGCACTTTATTCACCATAATTTCACCCAACTAAATGGCATACATACTCAACTATACCACAAACTTCAACTCGTAGTGTTTGCGCAGAAACACCTCATGATGTATATTGGCTCCAAGTTTCAAGTCGTTGCTGCGTTTGCCGTTTAATTATCGAAATAACATATCTCATTCCCCATGTATAAATTTCTAACAAGCAGAGTTGGTGTCAACAATGTCTAAGTTGATGTTACAGGAGGTACGGAGCAGGCCGCTGCAGCTCACCGACTGCAAATTGAATTTCTAAGTTATTCCCGAAACTTGTGAAGGCACGAATGAAGTGAGGTCGTTCTGAGTTGTTGTTTCTCAGAACCGAGGCTCGATGATTGGAGTCGAGAGCACGACCGACTTCGGTTTCGAGAAACTGAGAAACTTGCAACCCGTGAGACGTAAGTGATTACGTGAGATACGCGGGGACGCCCTTCAAAGATAACTTGTTCATTTTGTAAGCAGATTGAAACCCATTCCAGGGGCTCGAGACATGAATTTAAAATGCTGCTAAGATTGTCTTGTATCGAGATTTGTGAGAGACTTCAACGTTTTTTGTTTGGGGTGAGAATTTTACCTACAGCCATTACAACGCCAACGGATCTTGCATTTTGTCAACTTTGGATACAAAATAAGTTTATAACATACTTTTAAATGGCTCCCATTATTATTCTTAGTTAGCCAAGCCGGAAAACGTTAAGGCAGAGAGATGTGGAATGTTTATAATATGCTTTTGGTTTGTTTTTCAATGTTTGAAGCGAGCAGTGCCCGACTAGTGGCTCGCGTGCTGGCTATGCATTAACGCTCTTCGTACCACGTTTCTCTACGATAATTGCTACTTTTCACTCCTAACAACATCTTGATTTCGACTCTATTCCCACTAGATACAGTTTATTTTGTATCAAAATAACATTGAAAACATTTTCTGCTTATTAACGTAGCGCTTATGTTGCTATTTAGTAGGTTAAATATTTTCTATTTCAGGGGTCTTCAGATTTTCTCACTGAAAATACAAACGTGGTTTAAAAAAATTGCGTACGTAATATAAAATGATTAGCACAGACATCAGCATTTTGCCATATTTGCCGATTTGTGTAAACAATTTCAAAAACATAAGATTACTCATAGAAAAAACATACATAGTCTTACGCATAAAGACTATTGTAAGTATATGGGGGTATTATGTTATTTATCATAGTAATATTACCATAAGAAAGTAGACCCATTCATCATTATGCTGCTGACTTTCCTTTTACGCCTGGTGGTTGAGTGTTAGAGGGTAAAAGGGATGCCAAGCCAAGGATCGTGTATAATTTGCTAACAAAGACCTCCCAAGACATTTTTTAAATTTATTGCTTTCTTTGAAATGAAAGAAAAATTGTAGATAATATTTATAGAGTTATTGCTGCACAATAGACTGCCTTAAAAGTTTTCTCTGAAGAATTTGACATTATAAAATAGTGTAAGGGTGTGAAATGCAGTGTTTTGTACTGTAGGTGTATAACTTCGTTAGTTTGTTGTCGTACATTTGGTTTTGACTGCGAAGTCGCATGCACTGTTGCTGTTTACCATTGTTATGTTATGTTATTTGTGTAATGCATTACACTGCCCAGGGCAGGGCAGGGTTCTGCCTTTGTTAGAATCCAATTTCTCAAAAGAATACAATAATTTATAAGGATGCTAATAATATCAATTTCACCCTAGCAGATGCGTGGAATAGCGAATGTGATGAAAGGCAGTTACGTGTAATTAATATTGTGTAGAATCGCAGGAAGTAAGCAAGACACGCGTTTAGTGTAAAATTGAAAACTGTGTGGAATAGAGAATGTGTTCACTGGCAGTTTTTTTTTTTAATTCTTTATTTTTTTTTGGAGCTTTTAACCCTGAGGTTACGTCAGCCCCATCGTGCCTTAACCCTTAAGACTCTACAAAATGAAACAATTTTACAATGAAATAAAAACCTAACACTACCTAACGAATATACAAACAAACACACATATTAAACACTAGTACGTGCGGTGTAAAATCACGAATAGGAAAAAAAACGTTTGTCAAGACCTTCGATTAATCCATCTCTACCTGCCCCCTAGTAACTGACCAACATTTATTCAAATTATTTTATGATTCCAAATATCACAGATATAACATAAACTGATCACTCATATGGAAAATCCCTAGCGGGATTTGAACCTGCGATCTTCGGTTTTGGCGGCAGGTTACCTTCCAACTGGATTAACGGATCGTCGATTCTAAGATTATGTTTGCCCTCTGACTAGACCTCGACTCTACCCGGTAAAAAGAACAAAACCTACTAAGACATTACTTATGACAAAATATTGTCACAGTACAAGAAATTAATATTATCTTGTACTACATGCAGTACCTACCTACGGACACTCCACGCCCCCCAACAATTTAACCTCAACCGCACTTGGTAGGAAGTTTGGCGTAAAACGTAGGCAATTGTGTATTCCTGTCTCTCACTCTTCACATGCTTACCACTTGTCAATTTTTCCCATTTGCATGAAATGACAGCTAATATACTAAGATCCGACGGTAAAATTATGTACTTATTTGTTTGGAGAACGAAATGTGATACAACGCCGCCGCCGGGTTGCCTAGCAAAATCTTGCCGCAAGTACCTTTACCATTATGATTTTTGGTAAATTTTTCCACCTATCTGTTTGGGAAGTAAATGAGATGCCACCGGAAAGAGACCGATCTAAAGAGTCTAGGATTGCCAGGTTCAAATAAGTCATTTTAAACCCTAGAGTTGCGGGCGTTGCAGCAGACTGAGATGTTGCAACCCTTAGTTTTTCCAGTTCTTTAGATCGGTCTCTTTCCGATTGACCCCCATTTACTTACCAAACTGATAGACGGAAAAAATGTCCTACTACAGCGACAAGATTTTTCTAGGTAACACGGCGGCGTTGTTTGAACCCTTATGTAACCTTTCACTTAAAACCACATTTCGTTTACCAAACATATAGGTGTATAATTTTACGATCGGATTATCTAATCTAAACTATTATAAAACTGTAACAGGAAGTTTGTCTATTGAAGATATTAACAAAAAAAAATTACGATATGGTTTTTACATATTCCTGATTCCATATCACCAATTTTTGGATTTCTTGTCCGTTTGTTTGTTTGTGTGTTTGTTTGTTTGAACGAGCATCACGCAAAAACTACTGAACCGATTTTGATGAAACTTTTTTTGTTTGATAGCTTATTATCTGACTTAAAATCTGCTATATAATTTGTGCGGACAAAGTCGCGGGTTAACGCTCGTAGTATTTAAGTGTGTAATAATAAAAGCTGGCCTGGTTTGCTTCCTTGGCTGAAAAGCGAGAAAAGAGGCATGATCGGCTAGCAAACCCAACTGACACAGCAAACTCAAATTTCACTTGCCGTATATGCGGCCGTACCTGTCGCTCTCGTATCGGGCTTTATAGCCACGAGCGTAAGTGCCGCCAAGACGCTGCTTAAATCATCTTTCAAAGATGGAAAGGCCAATGATGATGATGAATAATAAATATTGTTGAGTCCAATGAAGATTTCAGAAAGAAGAGATTGCAAACTGTCCAAATGCCGCCCTGCCCACAGCTGGCGTAGAACTGAAATCCTACACGGAGGGCATAAATCGAGCGTATGTCTGCTAAACGTACACAGTGAGGTACTGTGACAGCACAATGTTCGCTTATCTTAATTGCCTTCGCTGATACGATCAGTCTCGAATTTATCTGCGCCGCCCGCCACGAATAGGTAGCACTTTTTAGCGGTCCGAGCGGTAAAAAGTTTAATGATAGTGCCTGGATGTTGCAGATAGGATAATCGCTCTTTCTATTTCAAAAGGGAATTAGAGTGTTTTGTAGTTGCAACTTGATGAGGAGCTTTTTATTATTTTCATTTTATTTTCTATTAGTGTTGTTATTAACTTTCTCTGATAAGCCTTGTCTTTCTACTGTCGGATAAAGTTTTCCACTTTTATACTTTCTGTTAATTTTTGGTTATCTTTAGAGATTTGTGATCATCGCGTCATGATTTTTAGTAAAGACAGATAAATGTATTTTATATGCTTCTACACAGACACTAAAACAGTATTAGGTCCAAATATATTTTGGTGGCTATGTGCGAAGTGGGTGATGGGAGCTGTCAAATCAATCGCAGCGCTCGGGGTGGCAGAAATTTTTACTTTTTTTGGACAAGCTGTGTTAAAATATGATGAATCCACACACTAACTCAACACGAAATCTCCAAAACTGAAGACTACAAACTTAAAATTGGCATGGAAGTTTCTATTGGCATATAGATGCTCACTTAAAAATGGTTTGTCGCATTTCAACTTGCACTTTTTCATGAGACCTTGCTACTGTTTTCACGACTCTATCTCTCAACGATTTTTTTACGTTAATTTGTTATCACCCTTTTTTCTTTATTTCATTATTGACATTTTGCATCGATAAAATAGGAATTCGTTTAAAAGTTTATCATTTCAACCCCCAAAGGTTTTAAAAGTGAGGTAAAAGTTTGAATAAAAATTCCGATACAAATTCTATTTTGTCCGTGGCTTCATCCGCATCTGCTCCCGTCATCGTACCTGGATAAAATATATGCCAGTTTTTAAGACTAATACTACTAAACAACGAACATATATAATATAATAAGCTTTTAAATACAAAAAGTTTTATCAAAATCAGTCCAGTAGTTTTGGTAGAATCCTCGAACAACGGCTAATTCACGGCTGTCCGACAAAGTTTTGCTAGTGTGGCCCTAGTGTCACAGCACACAGCGAACAACTTTTCTATAAAAAATTGCTACAAAATTTAATTATAGAAAAGCTGTTTTTTATTGCGATTTCGATGTTGGTCGTATAGAGAAAATTTTTCAGTTTTAATTGTTTTATCGTTCCCTTAAAAACCTTCAGCACATTTAGGCCCACTTGCGCCAAATGCTGGGTTAAATTGCGTAACCCCGTCTTTAGTAGCACCGACCTAAAGATTGAACGAGTGTTATCGAAGATTGTCTTGCGCCAATGAAAACTAGTTCATAGTTAACTAACCTGACAGTTCTCTATTTTTGCTGGCAACCTCCTAAAAGACCATAGAGTTTATGTAATCCGACAAATATGAAAAGTGAACACGTCTCTTTCACACTGCATCTCTTTGTATTTGTCTGTCTCATTTGTTTTATTTTGGCAATGTCATTTCGTTTTCATCGTTCTTTCATGTTATCAAAGAGCATGTAACACACTACGTTATAAGTCGGAACTTCCATACTAAAAACTGGTCGTGACCGATTATCCAGAATGTATGAAACGTGTGCAACCGTTCCAAGGAATTAAATGGCGCGGTGCACGTTTCATATAAATTTTTATGTTAGAGAGTTGCACGAGCCTACAACAAAACTGTAAAAACACCTGTTGCCTCAATTTTGACATTTAGCACGTAGTTTAGTGACTTAAACCTACCACATCGGCGGTTTAAATATAACACAACTTTAGCCCCTAAAACAGGATGGTGCAAGACATAATTATAATTTAATTCCAAATTAGCGTCTAGTTCCGAGTTAATGACGATAACCCTGCTAGGCGCAAGCGGGCCTTAGAGACTGACACAATATTATAATGAAAATTAAGTGTCCATGTAGATGAAATCAAATCAAGTTAAGCTGTTTTTGGTTAAATGTGTCCCGCATTGCCCTTCAAAGGCAGGATGAAAATGAATAAAAGATTTTCCTTACATAATATATCAAGTTGCGACGATATTTTATTTTCCAGTAGGTACTTAACTTAGTAAAGAGTATAATATACTTGTCATCATTCTTCATTCGTATAATAATAGGGATTGAGAAAATACATGCACGTATAAATGGTTTTAAGAGCTGCCCACCACAGACTGAAATGGTGAACTCAGACCATCAAACTGAACAGCTTTCACTGTGGAGCCAAAAACAAAAAAACTGTTTCTAGCCCAGTCATTTTACAGTTTGAGCCGGGACTAATTAGTAATTGACATTTTTTTCGGTATAATTTTGAAGAGCCACTTTGAGCCAAAATTAAAAAAAATCACGTCAGCAACAGTTCCAATTTTAAAATTTACTATTATCTCGTTCTAAAATACCTGATGGTAATTTTTTTTTGCACATATTTAAGGCTTTACCATTATACGTACAACAAACATGGTGTGAATATTTTTGTCTACTTAATACAAATGTATTTTCTAATAAAAACATCATTATTAATTTCATTGCCTATTTTATTGCTCAAAAATAATGCATATTGTTAAATCTAAGTCAATTGGTATTAATATTAATAATTTAAAATCTTTCTGGGACACATAATTTTGATTTCTATATTGCGTAGCGATTTTTTTTTAATATGCTTTAAGATAGTCCTTTTGTCACTTAATGGTTCCGGTTACAGTTTAAAAGTCCAATTAGAAATTACTCCCTACCCCGCCTAACAAAACTCCGTAAAATGACTGGGCTATTCATACAAAACTGCTGCACCTAGGTACTCGACTCAAATGTATTCGCGTTTCCTGGGGTAGGTTCCATAGTGAAAGTTGTTCAGTTTGATGGTCTGAGTTCACCGTTTCAGTCTGTGGAGGGCTGTCCCTTACACCTTGTATAATACACTCATTTTTTAAATTTCATGCTAATATATTTTGTGTGGTAATATTGTGATTCTGATCCGAAGAGATACTTGAAATAAACAATGTTATGATTTATTATCTCATCATAACAATGTCATGATGAGGATCGTCAACCCTTAATCATATAATATTAAATAAACACACATTTTTAATGTTAAATAAAATATAAACAAAACACACCTCGTTTTTTAAAAATTTCACCAAAACAGGTGAATTTGAGTTGATTCATAACTGTCGCTACCTCAGTAGGTACTTAAGCTTAATCATATGCTATTAGGGGGACTTTTGAATAAAAGCAGGGCTAAAATTATGTTTTTACGTTAAAAGAGTACGATAATGGCATAAATGTGCTTTTGTTCATTACGTAGAGAAGTAAATTATGCCGTTAAGTTGAATTTATGAATCACTTGGAGCTTACTTCGAAATAAAATTAATCTTTCTTTGAGGTAGGTCTTCGCGAGTAGATACTAAAAGTAGGCATATACTCAAATTACGTCACGCTTTGCTCTTCGTATAACAAACCACCCTAGTAATATTTAAAGTTGTTTAGACCACCAAACTGAACAACTTTCACTTTAACTCCGAAATAGCGAATAAAAATATCAGCTGTTTCATACAAAACTGCAGTACCTGCTCGACTAAAATTTTACCTCCATAGTGTAAGGAAAACGCCCAATCCCGTTTCGCCTCAAAACTGGTAAATTTGAATTTGAATTTTATAAGAAACGAGCGTTAACCCGCGACTTTGCACAAATTATATACCTATCAGATTTTAAGTCACATAATAAGCTATAAAAACAAAAAAAGTTTCATCAAAGTCGGTTCAGTAGTTTTTGCGTGATGCTCGTTCAAACAAACACACAAACAAACACACAAACAAACAAACAGACAGACAAAAAATAAAAAAATTGGTGAAATGGAATTTTATTTTATTTTTTTATTTTATTGGATTAGGGAAACATACAGCGTTAATATTTACACCTGGATTACAAAACTTAATCAACGAATTAGCCAAAACAGTTTCCACTGTAACACATAAAAGTTACAGTAGACATGTTGCTCAAACTTAAAATTATGACTTAACTAAAGCTAAAACAAAAGGCAAAACAAAACAAAATTAAATTGTGTAATTTAACTAAGAAAATTAGGGAGAAAAACAAATCATATACAGTTACGTAACTTTTTTGACTTCAGAAACATATTTATGAAATTTCTCATGAAATATATCGATGTGCTGATACTTATCATTGTAAGCAGAACAGGTCCTTACCATGTATCGGTTTGAGGAGTAATTAGTTCTATAGTACGGAACAGCAAACACATTATTGGAGCGAGTGCGGGTACCAGAACAGCAAAATCAGGGATATCTAAAAACCTTATCGTAACTTTTTTTGTTGTTAATATCTTCAATGTACAGACAAACTTCCCGTTCCAGTTTTATAATAGTTTAGATTAGATGCTACAATAGAAAAGGACAATTTCCATTTCCTTGGGAAGCATGCTAATCCTCCTATTTTGTGTATAATTTTAGCTATCATACTATTAGTATGTGTTCTTTGATCATACTCATTCGTGAGTTGTAAAACGATTTGAAACGAATACATTTCGTCACGTGGGCAATGTTTGATGATCCGATACACACTCTTCATTATGGTAACGGATTTATATTTACACCCTATATACTTACCTTGGTACGATCCGAATCCTATACTTAGTCATGTCTGAATAACCTTTGAATATAACATTCATGATCTCTTGTAGAATCACAAAAAGAACTGGCCCTTTTTAGTAGGCTTAAGGACCCCGCTTAACTTTCCTGACACATCCCCAAAAGCGCGTAAATCCGCGAACAAAAGCTAGCAATATTTATTGCTGCAGTTCAGGGCACATGGTGGTCGGCATTTTAGTAGATAATAGGATTTTAATTGAGATGGAGCTCGACAGAATAGAAGGCCATTTGCAGGCCAATAAATTTTTATTCATACCCATTATCGCCAGCACAGTGCCTGCACGCCGAGGGGTTGAATTTATAAAGCGATACTCGTTAATTTGTCTATCTCAAAAGTTATTATAATTATGGAGTCAATAGAAAAAGATTAAAATCGTGTAAACTTAAATACATACTTAAAGAAATGCTACAGACCATCAAACTAAACAACTTTAATTATGGGACCAACTTTGAAAAATATCTGCTGTTTCATACAATTTAGTAGAGTAGCTATTGACATTTTCCATGTAACAGTGTTTTTTTTTGTCGCGATTTCTATGTTGGCTCGGTAGTGAAAGTTGTTCAGTTGGATGGTCTGAAGCACTCTGTTCGATATGTAACGCGTTTAATTATACACCGTGTATACATAGGAAGTACCACATGAGTATATACACCACAGAGATTATCCACCACCATAAAGCTTCTAAGGAGAACACACATATAGAGCAAGCGTCATGAAGAATTTCGCTTGCATAATTATGCGTACCGCGGTGTAAACTTCTGTAATGTATTCTTGAGGTCAGGTCGCACGGATGTATACCTAGTTTCATCTTGCCGGCAAAGTTCTGTAGTCCAAAAAAAAAAGTGAACCACACTTTTTTTCTTAAAACCTGTCGTGTGAGGTATCAAATGAAAGGTCTCCAATCGTTGTTTAAAACTTTGATGATGAGAAATAAAGAACATAAATTAAGATAATATAAGTGACAGCTTAGCAAATAACGAAACGGCGAACTCAGACCATCAAACTGAACTACTTTCACTATGGAGCCTACCTCAGGAAACGCGAAAAAATCTGCTGTCCCATAAAAAACTGCTGTACCTATCCGACTAAAATGTATGGGACAGCTAAGGTTTTTTCGCGTTTCCTGAGGCAGGCTCCATAGTGAAAGATGTTCAGTTTGATGGTCTGAGTTAACCGTTTCAGTATTTGCTAGGCTGTCACTTACACCCTGTATAAATGTTATCTATTGGCAACGACAAACAAATAAACATAAAAAACAAGTGAAAAACTTAAGTGCCAAACGAATTTTATCTCCACTATCAATTTGTGAGATAAAATTGGAAGACCATAAAACGAAAATGTGCAGTATTTTACCCTGGGACCATTAACATGACACATTAACCGATCCCGTGACCTCCCTGAAAATTAACGGAGCCTGCATAGCTGTGCCAACTGGCGACTTTACGACTATTTGCCATTCATCCATAAACTTTATAAGTGTGGAACCCGATTAAAATATATTGCGAACGAATTTCTGATTATTTGAGCGATCGCTTTGTATATAGATAGAGATAGAGCCCCATTCCTACCGCGCTCCATACAAAACAAAGTTTCGTCTTAGTTTGAACATGTAGTAATAAAAAAAAGGTGTTAACACAATCTATAGAAACACATATCTGTGTCTGTACTTTGTCAGATTTCAAAGTTATCCTGGCTCAATGATTTTCATACAAATCTGATTTCAGATTTCAGATAGTTTCAAACCTAGGATTAATTAAATTAATCCTAGGTTTGAAACTATCTGAAATCTGACACGGTAGTACCGACACACAGATATTGGTTTTCAGACCCTGTTTAAAAAATTACATTGTTTTTAGGGTTGCGTAGGCAAACAAGGAACCCTTATACTTTCGTTCATTCTGTCTGTCTGTCCGCCTGTCTGTCTGTATGCCCCAACTCAATTACTCGCTCATTTTTGCAAATATTGAATCGAAAATTTGCAATGAAGACAGATAACAGTAACCCAAAAACATAAACCGGGTAGTTATGAAGAAACAAATTTTTTACGATACTCTTCCAATACAACGAAAAGAGGGTTAGAAAATTTTTTTATTTTTTAATAGATTCATAGATTCTTTGTTGTACACAAAAACATAATTATGAAAAAAATTACAATAAGTCGTGATGTAAAAAGGCGACCTTAAACCTAAAAGAGTTTTCTTCCAGTACCTTACCTCTTACCGTTGAGTGAGAGGAAAACTAATATGTTTGGGTAAAAACAGTGTGCACACAAATAAATATCTACTTAATTAGGAGATAGTAAAATGAATACATATAAAATAAGAAATAATATAAGATACACCTATACAAATAAATAAATATAATATATAAATATACTTACATAAATAATAATATGAACCTACATATATTATATACATACATATAACTACTACGACTTTATTTAGATAGGTAATGCCCTTAACTCTCCTCTTAAAGATGTCCAGCGAAGGACTAGCACAAATAGTATGCGGCAATGAATTCCATAAACTGGCCGCATGAACTGTGAAGGAATTCCCATACAGACTAGAAGTGTGCAAGGGACACGCTAGAAGCAGGGCTGCGTTCACGACCTTTGGGTGCGGTTGTTTTTTCAACACGCTCTATGGTACGGAACCGTTCACCGAGGCTCGGAACGGCGTTAGTGCGAAAAGTTGCACTCGGGGTGCACTTGGGGCGTAGGTTCTGAACGCAGCCCAGCGATGTGATTGATCTGCAAGGCTTACCGCGTGGTACTAGGTAGATAAGTCGTGTTAGGTGGGTTACCCTTTTAATTATCAGTAGGGTGTTTTATAAATGATTTATAATTATTATAATTTTTAAGACATAATATTACGTTATTTAGGGTTTAGACCTGTTTGGTGGTTGTTCTATCTAAATACCTACTGTCATCATTCGCACAGTTCTTAAATTGTAGGGTAATTTCTGATCATTTCCAAGATGAATACGATCGTGATTGAGTTTAATTAATATTAACTTAACCTACTATATTATTTAACTGGTAAAATGTATATATACAAATACATATAGAATATTGAGACTAAAAAGTAAGTATGTACAAATTTAATTTAAGTATGTACAATTGTTTTTAAAACTGGTAAAATACTTGCTCTACTGGTAGACTTCATAATGTCCAAATTATTTCTTCAGCGTATGCAGGTTTTCTCACTATGTTTTTTTTCTCATTTTTTTTTTTTAGAAAAACTCATTGGTACTTGGCAATCCGAATCTTTTTGATTGAGTGTCCATTCCTCTTCGCAACGCGCCACCGTCACAGTTTTATTTTTGTTTTATTTTTTGATTGTAGGTACTAAAGTAGCTAATATCCATTTCAATCCAAAGGTCATAAGTCACTATAACAATCTGATGAACACTCAGTCGTAAGACTTATGAAGATAAGGTCGAATTTAACTCGATTGTTATTTTGAATTATATTAATCTCGCTAGTAACTTTCTCGAACGAAATAGTTGTCATGCTGCCTCTTCCTGTTACTCCTCCTGTGGATATACTTACTTCTTTAAATAACTACCCAAATACATAAGTACTTACCATCTGTTCCAACGATGTCTGAGTTGCGGAGGCCTGGTGACCAGACACAGACACAGGTGCAGAGATACCTATCCCTGTACCGTAGTGCGAGCACCAGTCTCCACATACGTAGTTAAACTAATGTGCCTTATGTATAATTTATTGTTAAGATCTGTAAAAAACTGCTTGTGGGGAGAATAAATTATATTTTTTTTATTATTTGTCTCTCAATCATCATCATAGGCCTTAACATCTGTTAGAAATAATTGAAGTCTCTTTATTATCAACAATGAGGGAGCTATATGTGGATGCGAGATGCTCAGTAGGCCTAGCATGCCACGCACGATAAAACGGGTTGTGGTGCGATGGAGGAACGAGAACGTCAAAGTCATGTGTGCTCTTTTTGGCATACAAAGACAACATAGAAACTATAAGATAGACATCTAGATTTTCCTCTTTTTGTCGGGAGTGACATGCTAGGCCCACAGTATACAGGAGAAATTGATATCATTAGCATCCTTTTAAACTAAGAGTCTACCCATCAAACTGAATAACTTTTACTATGGGAGCAAACCAATCGGAGCAAAAAAGAAATCAGCTTTTGCATACGTTTGTGTCGCGTAGGCATTGCAGTTTAGTATGGAACAGCAGATTTTTTTGTTGCTCCGATCGGTTTGCTGCCATAGTAAAAGTTGTTCAGTTTGATGGGTATTAGTTTTGATGGAAATTGACATCATTAGCATCCTTTTAAATTATCTTAATTTAAAAGGATGCTAATGATGTCAATTTCACCCTGTAGCCCACGGGAGGAGTGTCAATACCAAATGGAGGCATAGGACATACCAGCCAGCAGTGGGGCTTGGCTATAGATGATGATGATCGCTAACGAATGAAACTGATCCAAGAGAAAAATTAGATAAAAAAGTTCCATTAGGTAAAAACACTGAAATTCCCATATGAAGCATAAAGACCAAGAGTTTAAATGAAGTGTTCACGAGTTTTATTATCAGTTAGTCGTTGTTGCAATGAATAATAAGGAGTTTGCCAGTCGGGAACTTTTGCTGGCATGCCGCCCCGCTGACTACAGCGCTGTTAACTCTTATAACCTGCCGTCAGCTATTTAAACGAAATATTTAGTATGGGACCACCCCATTTCTCCCAGTAACCGTCGTACAAAGTGACCAGACCGAGGTTTCTTTTGTTTATTTTGTGATTCCACCATATTAAATCTTCAAACGCAGCACGTTAAAGTGACTTTAGCTTTTTCCATGATGAATAATTTTACCTTACATGGGAATTTAAATATAATTTCATCTATTAGTATAGTGGCTGACCAGGCAGATGTTGTCCGATCTAAAAACATTATTCGGATAGACAACACCTATACAGAAAACCGGTCAAGTGCGAATCGGGCTACTTGCGCACCGAGGGTTCCGTATCCACCAAACAATACAACCAAATATCAACTTACAAAAAAGTTTTGTTTTATCCGGGACCTTTAGCGCAATATGGCCGGTTTATTATTATTTGTTGCTATACTGTAGAGTTTGCTCTATAATAATAACTAGTATAAGGACACTCTTCAATTTTTTTTTACATTTTTTTAACAGATCCGCCGTAATAACGTATATTCTGTGAAAAGGAGAATGGGCATTTTGGTACCCGCTCCAATAGCAATGACTGTAGTTACGTTCGATGGGTCTTTTTATGACCACCAATGTTTAATAAGACCGCTTGATCCAAATCATTGTGAGTTCGGAGATATACCAATATGAAAATGACAAGTTTTATAGAAAAAAAAATTAATTAAAATGGCACATGGTGTCTATTATTGCTATTTATATTTGTAATAAAATACTTTTATGCCAGAATGTTATATAATAATAATAAAACAATATGATAACAATAAAAAATATATAATAATAGTTAATAACAATCTATTATATATATAAAACAGCCGGGTTGGTTCGAACACTTATAACTCGAAAACGGCTGAACCGATTTCGATGAAACTTGGAATATAGATAGTTCATTACCTGGATTAACATATAGGCTACATATTATAAAGAGAGCTGGGTAGCGGGCGAAGCCGCACGGGTCCACTAGTAATATATATTAATTATGTGGTATACTAACATTGTATTATTGTGTTGTTGTGGTACTCTAAATAATACGTTGCAATACTATGCTCAATACTATGCTCGAGTAATACTATTGAAAATAAAAAATCAATATATTTATATATATATATAAAACAGCCGGGTTGGTTCGAACACTTATAACTCGAAAACGGCTGGACCGATTTCGATGAAACTTGGAATATAGGCTACATATTATAAAGGGAGTTGGGCAGCGGGCGAAGCCGCACGGGTCCACTAGTAATATATATTAATTATGTGGTATACCAACATTATATTATCGTGTTGTTGTGGTACACTAAATAATACGTTGCAGTACTATGTTCGAGTAATATTATTGAAAATAAAAAAAAAACTAAAGATTTAATTCGAAATGACATTTATTTTCATTCCAGACCATCTACAATTACATCATTTAGAAATGATGCAGGGGCAGTAAAACCTTCATGTCTCGCATATCCAAGATACCAGATAATTGAAATAATATGAGCACAAGTGCCCATTGTACGTCGTCCAGTGAGGCAAGTACAATAATGTTGCACGATATCGTTGTCATTATTTGTGTTATTGTTTTTTACTAAAACATAACAATAGTACGTTTTCGATCTCCTGTGGCGTGACTGTACGCGCCCACGTAACAGCCAAACATCTTCGTTAATGCCGTAGTCTGGCAAGTCTTCCAGAGCGTTTTCTCTGTATATTTCGATTGAATATAAGCCATTCCTTAAATGCTCACTGCAATATGATCTCGCAAGCTTTAATTGGTATGTACCTAAAGAAAGCAAAATGACATGCTCTTCTGTTAGATGTGGGAAATTCTGAACATTATTTGCTTCTATTCTTAGAAAATCTGCTCTTCTGTTGTTTAATCTTTTCCTCTCTACATAATTGTGCAGAAGGTTTGGGGAATCCATTTTGTTTCGGATGATATTTAAATAGGATTCTACATTATTACTATCGGCGATGGGTTCGTGAAAATGATTTATAATAGCAGCGGCGATTTTAAAATCAGTGAACATGTGTGGAAGAGCTCTATTGAAATATTTTTGCCGTAAGAGCTTAAAATCTCGCTTGAACTTTCCATTCACTACTTCCACAACCCATCGACATATCGTCACCGATCTAGCTTCATTGGCCTGCTCAGTAGTCAGCTGTGTCTCGTTTCTATCTTTTGTTGGAGGCATGTATGATTCATAGCCACATGCTTCAATATCGTTCAAACTATCTCTGAATCCTCGGTCCAATATAAACACATCGTTTGCTTGCAGGAAGAAATGTAAAGGATTCTCTCCATTGTTCATTATATCACTCATTATATTTGCATCAGTCTTTGTTGCAGCGTATAGACCCAGTACGTCAAGAATGTATCCATCAGTGCATACTATCAAAAAAGGTTTTAAAAGATTTTGGAATTTGTGCAAACTGTATGATTGTCTTTGAAATAAAAAGTTCGAGCTTTTGTTTATGTAAATATAAGTGCCATCATATATTAGTATCACTTTATCATTTTCTTCGTTACCAAACAAAGCTTTAGGAATTGTGAGGTTTCTTTCTAATACCTCATTTCTATTGATGTGGTCCAGTCCCAAATGTAATATTACATATTCATTAGCTAGGCATTCACGCACAATAGCTAATAAACGCTCCAGTTTTCTTCGAGACACATTAAATAATGTTGCCAATCTCTCATCGGAATCTCCGGTACGTAGTTTTGTAAGGTATATACCTAATGCAGTTCTTGGTTCCTTGCATCTCTCACTTAGAGAAGGCACCTGATCCAGTATGGCATCGAACTGTTCGCCATTACGTCCGGTCCAAAAATGCATTTCTTCATTGCTCAATGAACCTCTTGTGTTAAAGTCGAGCCTAGGTCCACGTTCTAAAGCCCTTCTCATCATGTCACAGACGTCTGTAAATTGTTGTGCATTGAAATGATGAGTGACATTGCAAGATTGAGGCAGTTCATCCCAGATGTTGCTCTCAAGGTGTTGGCTGCACACTCTAGCGCCCTCAGGAATATATAACTTATGTTCACAAAACATATTAAGTTTGATAGTCTCAGGTATGCGATTACGGGTTGGGTTTCGGCAATCGTTGAATATACAATGCCTTGGTGTGTTTGGGGCTCGAACGTAGTCTGGAACCTGAAGTTCCTGGGCATTTGGTTCTGCTTCTGGTATAGCAGGTACCACGTCGTCATTGTGTCTAACAGCGTTCTCAATTCTCTGCCAACATCGATGACAGACACATCGAGTATTGTTGAACGCCACCTGAAAAGGGTAAAATACGATGTAGATGTTTTTTTATTTACTCTGGCTTGATAACGTTTTGTCATAAAAACCTAATTCGGTCCGGTCAGTAGGTATCTATAGTAGGATTATTTACTCGGTGCATACTCCGATGATTTATGACCGAGTTTCCAGCGAGATAATAGTATAGAACGATGCCACATAATCGTAATAATTCGAAACAATAATGTAAGCAGGTAGAAAATGTTGACCCTTCTAGTGCTTATCAGAACCGGTTCACGCATCGGTCGGCGCATATTTCCGTCCTTCATTTGTTTTACTGTCCACGTGCACAATAAATGCCAAAATGTTTTGTTATTTAGTGAATCACTACTGGTACGGACAGAACACCTGAATTCCGTGAACTGATAAAACGAGGTTGGAGTTTCGTACGCAGGCGGATTGCCCTATCCATACACTATATTAGGAAACGTTTTTGATAACACTCTAGAACATACTTCCAAAACTTAATAGTTAATACGTGTTTATCCAGTGAAATGTTCATGAGTCTTATTGTAATCCGTTATTTAATGTTGCTAAACGTAGCTTAGAAACATTGAAAAAGTAAAGCTTAGAGAAGATATGGTATGGCGTTTGTAGTTTAAGACCAATTACATTCAAGCTGCATGACAGTTGACAATCATACGCTTTTCAAAAGAGCGCTATTTTCTAACATGAAAAAGTGAAGCTAAGAGAAGATATGTTATGGCGTTCGTTGTTAATGCGGTATGACAATCACACGCTTTTCAAAAGAGCGTCATTTTCTAACACTGCTAACAATTTCGTAATAAGGAGAATCACCTGTGACACATTTAAATAGTATAACGAAGTGGGTACTAACCTCCAATTCAGCATGTTCTTGTATGTACGCCGCAAACGCTGGTCGTGTCCTTGGGAGGTCATCGGTCAAAACATGTCGCTGGTATCTTGCATTATGTAGGCCTCGCCGGCACACCACACAATTGCTATGTTGTTCCATTGCAACAGTCCAAATCGGTAACGAAATTCACAAAAACACTTCACAAGCCGAGGTCAACGTTTAAAGCAGGTAGAAAATGTCCAAAAAGAGGTGCAGGGGTCGGTGATAAAAGCGAGATGAGAACGTATTCTGATGAACAGCAGCGGGACGTCGTCTTTCGTACGGTACGATTGAACGACTGGAGTGAAGGAGCCGATCCGATGACGCGCTAAACTGCCCAAGCGCATCGCTCCCCACCACTCCTAGCTGGGATATAGCCGCGCGCTCACATTCCTCTTCTTATAACCGTCGGTTGTCGTCAATGTAATAAATATAATAGGAATTATTTTAAGAATATATGCAGTTCTATTTTATTTATTTGGTAAAAACAGACAATAGACGTTACATGGTTAATTACATAAGTTTACAAAAAAATAGTAGTTTAATTAATAGTTCGTAGCAATTAGTGTAATATTATAGTACATTTATTTATTTATTTATTTTAGGAAGATTTACAGCATTACATTTTAATAAACGTTCTTATATAAATCTAAACGCCATTTAAAAAATCTCCACATTTAACATATTATTTTTAATATATTAAATAAAATACATTAAAAAAATAATATATAATAAGCATATTATGTATATAATATGTATATATAATTGTAATAATGACATTAAAAAAAATAATTGCCTAATAATGTCGAAAAACCAAAAAAAATAATTAAAGAATCATCACGAATAGCTCCGTTCCCACAGCGAATGATGACAAGCGTCCTAGTACACATTGATGTACATAAAGTAACCTTTAAAATCTGATATATATTATGTCTATTGGGGCGGGTACCACATTTCATACATTTTTGCCCATTGTCCTTTCAATTATCCGGTTATTACGGTTCAAAAGTTACAAGAGACGGACGGACAACGCCTAGCACAGAGTACTATAAAATGGGGTCTGGTTTTCACTGTACGGAACTCAAAAAAAAAAAACACCAAATCTATCCAGCCGTTCTTAAGTGATGCGCTTACCAAATACCAACGAACAGCATTTAATTTTAATTTAGTTATTTAAATTTACATTCTGAAACAGTTGTTTTGAGTATCTAAGTATATCTATCTATCCTTTATAGTCGGGTATGAAACACTCCAAGTTGTTACTTTTATAGTTTTATATTACGCTTTTAAAAATATACAGTTATTTTTATTATCCATGCCGTCAGATCAATCAGCTCAACAATATAGTTATGCATTACATGTTTTATTCAACAGCAACGCAGAGTATGGCAATTTAATAAAAAGTTGAGTGAAATTACTTACAAAAGGGTAAACACACGGCCTTTGCTGACATTTAACAATTAACGGAATTTGGCAAATAGTATTAGGTTAAACTGACTAAACTCGAATTAACGAGTGTTCACTACGTAAAATAGATTTTCATATCTAAATTAAGCATCGTAAAGTCGTTAGTGGCCTAGTCACGCGCGGTCTTTATGACCCTATTAAGTATTTTGACCCCTTCCTACCTTATGATTACGTCAACGAAAGTATTAAAACTACCTACTTAGGTTCCATGAATTATTTAAGAACCTGGGAGGTACCATTTTTATGCTTCATAAACACTAACAATTTGTTAGAAGTTGGAAGACATTGCCATGTGGTACCACACTTCGAATATACCACATTCCTTCTTACTGGGTACTGGAGGCTATGCTCGGAGTTTCCCTGCGAGATCAAATTAGAAATGACGAGATCCGCAGAAGAACTAGAGTAGCTGACATAGCCCAAAGAATTGCTAAACTAAAGTAACAATTCTGATTAGCAAATATAGTTTATTTTTTAACATACTTGCTCGTAAAGTGGCTCTTATTGCACCGCTTTTAGGTACATAATGCAGCTTGCAGAACACGCGTGCGAAAATGATTACATTATCGCACTAGTGCGTTAATGTTACTTAACGTGTTAATGTTTCTGAATACATTAATCTGCTTTAGTTAAAATATGATTAATAATCGCTTCATTTCATAAAAAAAATTATTTTAGTTAACAAATTAAAATTAATTTGTGTTATAAATAGTAAGTTTATAACGTTTTTAATATTAGGTTGTTTGCAACAAAATGTTGTTGGTTGAATGTCGGCCAGTCTTTGCCTTTTCGACCGCCTGCGCGCACATAGCTATCTCGAAAAAAAAAAACCAGCGCCATTTTCCAAAAATACATGTGTTTTAGGAAATTTTATTACTTTTTCCTCGCAAGTATGTTGAAAAACTTCGTATGAAACGCGTGAGCGTTGGTCATTACAGCCCTCGGCTGGTATGCATCACTCGCCTGGCGGCTCGTGCTGCAATCCCACCTCGGCTGTAATGACCGAATGATATCAGAAAGATAAACTATCCGACATATCTTGAACATTACCAAAACTGTTAAAAGAAAAATAAGAAAGTGTTTAATGTTTCTGTTTCTGTAATGTAGAAACAACATTTTTGAATTGATTGATTGTTAAATTAAAAGAAAACACATAAATATGTACATGAAACACCTCTATTAATTTGATAACCAGCACAATCTACTCGTAAGTCCACATAACATAATCAAGGGCTAAATTATTTTCGGGTGCGATTGATTGACGCGGAACAAGGAAAGGGATCAATGGCCACTTGCGGGGCGTGTGTCATGGGCAGAGAAAAGGTTTTATGTGCGGCTTAATCTGCCCCTGGGGTCAGTCGCCATTAATTAGGTCGGTCATCCGCTGCCTTGGCGGTTTTTGCGGCGACAATTGACGTATGCCTTTCTCACAGCAACGGATTTTACGGCCGATTACATCCTTAGCTTAAGCCCTTAATGTAGGTGTTTCAATCGTAACTTTATCTCGTATTAAGTTAATTGTTGGACACAGCTTTTTAGTTCTGTTGTTGATTGTCTGTTTTTAGGCATTTGTTTATTCATATAAATTTCGCCTTCCGTGACCTTAGGATAGTATGCTAGTCACAGAACATTATAAGAGGGGTTAGAAGTGGAAAGTAGGCGTGGAACGTGTCGTCACAGGTTATGCAATGATTTGCATAACACCATAAGGCACGCGGCGTGGTGCGAGCGAGAGGGCATGAATAGCAGCATGAGCGGGAAGACAAGTGGCGACAGCCGCCTTCTAAGCAAAAGTGCTACTTTGCATTGCGAACCTAACCTAACCCCTCTTATAATGTTCTGAGATGCTAAGTAAACTTTTACTACGCTGACGTAATACCTCTGTATTATGTTGTAACAAATCACCCTAATAATTATTTAAAGGGGTGGTTTAGATTAGACTATATCAAATTGAACACATTTCACTATAGAGACATCACCGAGAAAAACTTTTTTTTTAAATCATTCATTCAATGTTTATTCATAAAATAGCCATTGTGAAATAGCAGCTTTTACGTCTATTACGTATAGCCCAGTCATTTTACGGTTTGAGCCGGGACTAAATAATATTTGATATGTTTTTTTGGTATAGTATTTAAGATCCAATTTGAGCCTGGAAATGTACCAAAATTAAAAAGATCACGTGAGCAACAGCCCCAAAATTAAAATTAAGCATTTATCTTGTACTAAAAAAAGTAATGGTAGATTTTTTTTGCACATTTTTAAGGCTTTACCATTATACATACTTCAAACATGGTGTTAATATTTTTTTCTACTTAAAAGGCTTTAAATAAATAAAATAAATAAATATAAATAAATATCTTGGACATTGTCACACAAATTATCTAGACACATAAAAAAAAATACAAAAAAAAATACATTAGAATTTTCTATTAAATACCTAAATTTTAATGCCTATTTTATTCCTAAATATAATTTATATTGTTTAATGTAAATAAAATTAGTGCAATGGTATTAATATTATTAATTTAAAAACATACAATTTTGATTTCTATGTTGCGTAGCGATTTTTTTTAAATATGTTTTCAGATAGGGACAAAAAGACTACCTGTCTTTTTGTCACTAAGTGGTGCCGGTTACAGTTTAAAAGTCCTTCTTAATTACTCCCCACCCCTCCTAACAAAACTCCGTAAAATGACTGGGCTAGTAATGGTAGTGCTCTTTACGTGCGAAGTCAAAAGTAAATAGAACAAAAAAGGTCCCTTTTTGTTAAAAGCCTTTATAAGGATTGTGCATTTGCGAGTTTATCCAATATGGTTTATTAGAATACAGCTCGTGAGCGGTTTAGACCGTTAACCCCTTTAGGGATTGAATTTAGGGATATTTAGCGGACGCCTAAACCGAAAAAGGAAACTCCCTATAATAATATTTCACATTTCTAGATCCAAGGTTTATGCTGAAGGCTGATAAAAATGAGTCAAGCAGAACATCAAATTTTATGTGGATCTACTTTGGAATGATTTTCTGCGTATCAGGAAATGTGCGATTTGTGAAAGTCACACGTTCAACTTAGCAGTAGAAAATGTCAAAATTTAATATTGGAGATTATGCGTCTTTCGATTATGATTTTGAACGACAAAGCGACAAAACGAGAAAACCGTCATGCGCGATCACTTTTGTATTCGCAAAGTAACAAAGACAGAAACGTAATGATTTTTGTCGTTTTCTCGGGGGTGGTAATGTCATGCTAGGCCCTAATGGTGAGCAGTTTGCTCTAGGTTAAATAGCTAACTCAAGATTTTCTCCACACTAAACAATCATGAATTACCAATTTAACCTGGAGTTAATTTCTAACCCAGGTTATCGCAAGTCGGGCTAAATGTTTTAAAATGAAATAAAATACCATTCGTTAAAATAAAAGTGCATTTGTGAATTTATAACGTGACACAGTTGCTGTAGACTTCTGTGTTGAATAATGCTCGCTGTTTCTATTGATTGTGGCTATTTTCAGCGTCATTTCTGATGCCGACGACGGCGACGCCGATGAAACCTACTTTAAAACTTTTCTTTGAAATCCACATTTTCCTTATACTGTAGCGGTTCACTGACGGATAATTCTACCGACTGATCAAAATAATTTATTCAATGGAAACTTGAAGCCAACTTATTAAACGTCAAATAAATCTTTTTTTAAAGCTTGTTAGCTTCGGAACGAACGTGTTGTCGCTGTAGAGAAGGTGCAGGCAGAAATTCTACAATATAAGGTGTAACAAAATTAGGTGAAACTATTTTAAGGAGATGATCAGGCTATCAAACTGAACAACTTTCTCTATGGGACCAATATCGAAATCGCGAAAAAAAATCAGCTGTTCCATACAAAGCTACTCGACCTAAATGTATGGGACAGCAGATTTTTTTTTATTTTTTATTGATAGTTTCACCTAATTTTGTTAGACCTTATATAACACGACTTAATAACCATTCCAATATAAATTCTTAAGCAAGGGTTATAGGACAGGGTGTAAAATTAAAGGGGTGCTTCAGACCGTCAAACTGAACAACTTTCTCTATGGGACCAATATCGAAATCGCGAAAAAAAAAATCTGCTGTCCCATATATTTCAGTCGAGTTATGATTGCAGTTTTGTATGGAACAGCGGATTTTTTTTTCGCGACTTCATTGTTGTTCCCATAGTAAAAGTTGTTCAGTTTGATGGTCTGAAGCACCCCTTTAAGTAAGTGTCTTATTTAATTTTACACCCGTATACTATTACATACAGCCTATTTGATAGAATAATTAATACTATACAGGGTGTAAGTATCATTAGGTAACCTTTAAACCACATAGGTACTCTACCCATCAAAATGAGTAACTTTTACTATAGGAGCAAACCAGCGCAAAAAGAAATCTGGTGTTCCATACCAAACTGCTAACATTACTCGACTGAAATGTATGGGACAGCAGATTTTTTTCGCGATTTCGATATTGGTCCTATAGAGAAAGTTGTTCAGTTTGATGGTCTGAAGCATCCCTTTAAGTAAGTGTCCCATTTAATTTTATACCCTGTCCTACCCTTGCTTCAGAATTTATATTGGAATGGTTATTAAGTCGTGTTATATTGTAAAATTTCTGGCTGCAACTGCAGCGCCTACTCGACTCAAATGTATGATGAATAGCAGATTTTTTTGTTCAGACAGGTTTGCTCCCATAGTAAAAGTTGTTCATTTAGATAAGTAGAGTTTGTGGTTTAAAGGTTAATGATACTTCTTTAGTGACACTCAGACCCATGAATTTTGATCATTTAAATGCCGAAAATACTCGTAGCCGTTCATTACTTACGTACATAGAAAACGATAAAACTACGTTATAAACTTACTAAAGGGTAAATGGTCTGTGTAAGGACATTTAAATATGAATATGAATGAGCTAGACTGGTATGCACCGAGCGTGCAGTCCGCTTCGAAGTCAATTTTCGTAAAAACCAACCAATTGCATGTCGGAATACACCTAGAGTATGATTCCGTAGGAAAGGCATGTACCGTTTAGTCCACGCAAACGTGTTCCCCTAGATTATGGTGACACCAGAGCAAATCAAATTTTTACTATTGTGATCTACATTACCACTGCCATATCCTTATGTTTTGTTTTTTTCCATAAATTAACTACGATGAGAACTACCCAACTAACAATTGGGTCGTATAGGTGTCGTATAGTCGAACATCAGACGCATAAAGCACCAGTATATGACGAAATTACCGTAATATAACTTTTATAAATCAAAATAGTCATATAAATGTGGGCCTAATACGACCAAATTGTTTGCTGGGTAGGACACTTCTAAAATTATTAAAATTGCTCGATTTCATTTCCGTTTTCAGACATCAAAACAGAATGTAAACAATACAAGGAAAATATACAGACATAGCCTTAACTCTTTTTCATATTATCCTTGAAAATATATAGAAATCGGTCT
This sequence comes from Agonopterix arenella, assembly GCA_927399405.1. Lineage (NCBI taxonomy): Eukaryota > Metazoa > Arthropoda > Insecta > Lepidoptera > Depressariidae > Agonopterix > Agonopterix arenella. The sequence goes on along the minus strand of OV656691.1, from coordinate 13,185,845 downwards.
AATTTTGGAGGAGAAAACGGGAATACGCGATTGTGATTTCGTCTATTTTGTGTAGGTAAAATCAGTCAAAGCTGCAGTTGTCACTTTCGCGCTGTTGCCTTTTCACTTAATTTATATTGATAAAGTTAGGTATGTACTTTTGCATAGCTATATCTGTCGACAGCCAGCACCATCTATTGAGATCGGAGTAAGGAATATTTTTTAATTCACTCTCAGAAAATCCGAGTTCTAATCATGGCACACTAATGTGGATGATTATATGGGTCAAAAAGTAAAAAAATTACCTACAGGTACACACTACACACAAACACACACACACACACACACATTGTTAGCAACGTTTGTTTGGAAAATGATATGGCTGATATCAAATGCTATCTACTTACTTCCAAAGATCCAAACATTCACTTCGGATCACGAGCTTATGACGCTGTGATAGATTGTTATGGAGATGGACGGAGAATCATACAAGAGAACCTTGTCAGCCTACGGTACCCTAAGAAAAACGAGACAACAGTTGTAAAGAAGTAAAAGATATGTGGGTGCTGTGTTTACACGAACATTTAGCGCGGTCGTGACATCAGTTTCGCACAAAAACGGGCAAGTAGTCGTTATCCACTTAATTCCAATCACGTACATATCGTCACAATGAGAGCGCCAACACATGGCTGCGGAACCCATCGAATACACGATACACAATGTTAAAGATTGATCTCGCTTCAGGTTTTGTTGATTTTGCATTTTATACAACTGTTTTTTTTTCAATGCCGCGCATTTTTTAAATGTTGAATTGGAATTTTAAAAGTAAACTATTTACAAATTCTAGAACTAGATCAGAACAATTATACTCGACCTACATTTTAAATGGTGAATAGAATGTGGAATTGAACATTAAGTGTGTAAAAATTTTCCTCGTGACTTCGTTTGCGAAGAATTGATTTCTTTTTAGGTATAAACCATCGTGTCTTCAAAACAAAAATTTTGTGTGAATAAGACACCTAAAAACCATAAAATATAGTAATCTTTTTCATGTAAATATTCACTTCTTTTATTAAACAATTTTATTTAACTTCGAACCTGTCCAACTATTTGACTAACTAACTAACAATGGATTCTTGTAATCGAATTTTAACCCATTTCCTGTCAACCGATTGAGTTAAAACTATACACACACGTATAGTTCTGATGACAATACAATATTATACAGTTTTATAATAGTTTAGATATAATATAAGACGGGGTTTTTACCCGCGACTTCGTCCGCGTGGGTTACCCGTTTAGGAGTCGATTTTAGAAAAATCCTTTATTTGTGCACCCCTACATCCTTTGTAGAATATACAGGGTGTTACAAAAATACAAATAAACATTTAAGGGGGTGGTTTAGACCACAAAACTGAACAACTTTCACTATGGGACCAATATCGAAATCGCGAAAAAAAAATCGGATGTTCCGTCATCATCATCATATCAGCCGATAGACGTCCACTGCTGGACATAGGCCTCCCCCAAAATGAGAAGATTTGCCATAATCGCCATGATGCGATGCGTTTGCGATGTTCCATACTAAACTACAGATCTACTGGAGCTAAATGTATGGGACAAAAGATTTTTTCAAAAGATCAGTTTGTTACTTTGTTTGCTCATTTTAGGGACAGTTTCCCTTTTATATTATACAGGTGTTACAAAAATACAAATAACCATTTAAGGGGGTGGTTTAGACCACCAAACTGAACAACTTTCACTATGGGACCAACATCGAAATCGCGAAAAAAAAATCTGATGTTCCATACTAAACTACAAATCCACTCGAGCTACATGTGTGGGAAAGCAGATTTTTTTTTCGTGATTTCGAGGTTGGTCATATAGTGAAAGTTGTTCAGTTTGATGGTCTAAGCGACACCCTTAAGAGTTTTCAATTTTTATTTTTACTTCTGTAACACCCTGTATATCGTCAGTCAGTCAGTCACGGAATACTTTTATAAGTATAGATATAAGATACAGATGATGTACATAATGTATATTACAATATGGATACCTACTCATAGTTTTTACATTCATTTTTGCTTATAATAACTTTGGTATAGAACTAAAAGTATTAAAGTTAAGCTGGAAGCTACATAAAATGACACATACTCATAATATGTATAAGTCGATGATCTACCATTAGTCAACCATTAGTATTTAATACGTTCAGAAGTTCATCACACTCTATAATATTATAGGGAAACTGTCCCTGAAATGAGCAAACAAAGTAACAAACTGATCTTTATTAGCAATCTCTATCTATACAATAAGTACAGGTATAAAACAACGACGACCCTGAGACTTAATTTAAATTTAATGTTAATTAAACTGTTGAGATGTTTAGAACTTTCCCATTTAGATATTTATTCATTAGGAAAATCAAGAAAAGCCCCTGGGGTGGGAAAGACGTGGGTTGATTGGGGTCCCTGTCGGTGGCGCCTAAAAAAACGATAAGGGAGTTATCAAGTAGTTGGTTATCGGCTTGGCAAACATAGACCCAGCCTCTCATGAATAGTTAGAAGGTGAGCTGAGCTACTTAAGGCACGTCCACAAAAGCCAGTTATTGTCAAAAAGGACAGTGGACAACAATAGTCCAAGATCCCCCCCATAAGTGGCACACTATATTTGAAAGGGTGTATTATTATACAGACCATTTTTTTAATAATTAAATAATAAATAAATATCTTGGACATTGTCACACAAATTATCTAGTCACATTCAAAGTACCTGGACTTGTATTATGATGACTAGACAACGATATAGAATACATATATAGATACAAACATCCATGACTCGGGTACAAAATATTCATCATATAAATTATTTGTCCTTTACGGGATTTGAACCCACAGCCCTCGGCAGGAGGCAGGTTCACTACAGACTGTGCTACCGGTGCTGACCGGGCCGTCAATGCCGTAATATGTGACACCAATATCTTTTCGAGAGAGAAAAAGATACAGGGTGTTTTGTTTCGAGGTTTTTCATAGTAATGTTAGCATTTTGCCGCTATTTCCATCTAGTGCTAAAATTCCGTGTTCATATGAATAGTATAATTGGTTTATTATTATTATTATCGCAAAATAATCTTAAGAAAACATGAAAATCGTTATTCCATCCTAAAATTGTCGTAATAGTAATTAACGTGAGTTATTATATTACGTTATTACTGTGGCACAGTGACACGCTTAATAATAGGTATTAGTAGTTGTAGCTTAGAGTCTAATCACCCTGAAATAGATAACTTACACCTTTCAGGCCATAACATAATGTGACTTGTCCCTAAAACGACCTCGTCAAAATAAAATATCATGTATCTTTTTTTTCTCGAAAATATGTTGATGCACTTTGTACACCATGTACGTTAGGGTATCCTCTATCTTCCTTGCCTGAGCCATAGCGCCCAAGCTTTTGGACCAGTGGCCATACATTTTTGCCCAATGTCCTTTCCTATTGTATCTTCAAATACAATTTAAGAGTCCCTCTTACATTATCGACTTAATAAGTAAAAAAACGGTGCTAATAGCAACGAAAAATGTGTTTAACAGTTCGTGAAAGCTCTAGAGGTGTTCGTGTGAGCTTAGGCTTATTGTTAGGAGGCATGCGCGTTGCGGGGAGGGTAGTCAGTCAGGTCGCAGTACCGTCCGAGGGAGCCACGCGGCCGCTCGCGAGACCGCCGCGCAATTCTCCCTCGTGCATACTTACGTAAGTCGACGTGAAAAACAGAAAAAAACAACTTATTTGTTCATTGATTAATTCTTGCGGTGTTAAGGTACATTTTGAATGGAACGTTTTTTGGATTTGATATTTGGAAGTGTTCGAGTGATTCCGGGAATGATAAGTGGGTAACTACTAACTACTGATTGTGTTCTTTTGACATTTGTGTGCTGAATTGAACTATTGTGCACCTAAGTAATGATGAAGAGGTAAGTTTTACACTTAGAATTTATTATTAAGAGATATTTATTTTAATAGCCCAGCAGCGCGGTGCATACAAACATAGTTCCATCATATTCTCTATATTAACCAATTAAATTCAATGAATTTTTTAGACACGATCTAGAAACCAATATCTGTGCTTTACATTTTATCAGATTTCCATATAAATATAAAGTTTCAATGGTATGATTTATTTAAGATTTGTATGGACGTTGAAAGGTTGATGTCGTATCGTATCAAGAACTCAAGAGACTAGCGGAAAAGAGACAGGATTGGCGAATACTCCACCGACAAGAGCATAGCTCTTAAATAAGATGATGATGATGGAACGTTGAGCCACGATTAATTTGAAACTACTACTACCTACTAAAAATAAAATGTTAAATTTCATGGTCTTCTTTTTATTTAAGATTATAAATGTAAATTAAGAAAAAAATAATTTTTATGATTAGCCCTTTCGATCGTTATCATAAATTACAGTAAGTGTTTTTTTCGGCATTTGGAGGGTTCGATTCCCGCCCGGTTCAAGCAGGCGATTATTTAAAAATCTTTGTCATTTTTATCAATTTAATTATTTTTAAAATAAAAATGAAATCTTCTTTCAGTAAAATTTCTTGGACAGGGTGTAAGGAAAAGTATTATTAACCTTTAACCTCTCGTATGCCGGGAATTACAGACACAATAAAAATCAATTGTTTTCGCTACGCGGATACGCGCTCCGGCATACCAAAGGTTAAACCACACTTTCATTCTCTATGGCATAGACGTGGGCGTGGGATGTCGACCCTGTATAGCGTGCCTCGCATCCCCCATATTCAAACGGTCCACTCTGAGTCTACTAATTTTTAGTAGGTACTTAATTAAATTCTCCTGTACAACATCAAAGAACACGCTGGAAATAACATCCATGAGATTTCGTAAATTTACCTTTTTATTTAGGATAGTCAAACGAAAGACTTCAGTGAGTCAAGTGGACCTCTCAATCTGTCGCGTCAAATAAATGACAATTGTCAGTATTGTACAGTCAATTCCACGTAGAGTCCGTAATAGGACTCTTATTTTGACGTGTTAGGGAAAACAGTTGCATTGCTAACCATGATACTGAATAACTTTTACCTAAGAAATCTATAATATAGGAAATGTGCAAAAAATTTTTTGTTTTTTCCATCAACCATGAAAAAAAAACAAAATAAAAAAAAAAAAAAAAATTTCTGCTCGAACGTTTGTATAATATGAAAAGTCGATTTTTTTACGAATTTCTATCCTTTGGGATAGTTGTTCAGTCTTCTTCTTATAGTGTCAGAGTTTTTTCATACCGCCTTACGGCCTCTAACGTGGTTTTAATGTAATGACTACTAACCACTAGAAATAGTAGCCCTGGCTACTATTTCTAGTGGTTAGTAGTCCCGACCAACGTCTTAACGTGCCATCGGAAGCACGGAATAACCTTTATTTTCAGACAATCAGGTGATTCAACCGGCAATGTCCTAACCAACTGGGGAAAAACGCATAAAGTGACATCTCACTTGGTGTACCCCGTGGGAATCGAACCCATGACAACCATGACGTTGTTCAGTATCATAAGTACAATCACCCCTCAAAGTAATGCAACTGTGTACCCTAACACCCTGTAGAATAAGTAGCGAACGGACTTGAAACGCGGGATTTCTTTGAGTTATCACGAGAGAAAATGTTGATCTCAATTATGGAAGTGAGATCCCAATTTTATATTTCTACAGCCGAATTTACTTGAACATTTTACCTGTTCCTAAATGTTTTTCTTTTGTGTGAGTGCACTGTATCATGTTACCTCATTATTATCATTATTTGTTAATTCAGAGACTGGATCCAAAGCCGACTGAAATAATATATTATTATTAGTGTGCCGTCTGAAAAGAAAAATGATTCCGTGCTTCGGATGGCACGTTAAGCCGTTGGTCCCGGCTACTATCTCTGGTGGTAGTAGTCGTTACATAAAAACCACGACAGAGGCCGTAAGGCGGTCTGAAAAAACTCTGACACCAGGGCTCTGCCCACACGATAAGAGAGAGTTCCGTACCAAAATTGGCAAAACGGAACACTTATGGAATCAGCACGGTGTCTGTCCGTCCGTCCGTCCGTCTGTCATAGGGATTTTTCTCAGAGACCGTAAAACATAGGAAGCTGAAACTCGGCACAGATATAGCAATTGCTGGTCCAATATCATAAATGAAGTAAAAAAAAGCTTAATTTTTATATTGGGCAGAAAAGGTAAATAATAAAAAAAATGTTTTTCTTCACTATGTTGTGGGGTATCAAATGAAAGCTTACGAAAATACGAGTCTAAAATAATATTTTTCAAAATTCTAAATAAAATAAAACTTTGTTAAACAAAATTTCAATTAAATCCGAGAAATTGGTGTCCCCATCTCTATTTCAAAAAATATAGCCGTATTAAATCTGAAAAAAATCATGAACATCAGAAATAACATGTAGAATACGGGAAAATTATCAGGGTGGCACTAACTTGGATAGTTTTTTTTCCTATACCCAAAAAATCAAACACCAGTGTAAAATTATCTTCAGTTACTATGTGACCACATACTAAATAAGTGTCAATTTATAGTAGTCATCAATGATCCATGTTAAACAACTGGTAGTACGGAACACTAATTGTTCGAGTTCTGACTCGTACTTGGCCGTTTTTTTCACCAAATATTAAATTATGTTACAATTCGACGCCGCCGCTGCCGCCTAAAAATAGGTACACATTGTTATAGCTTCTTTTAATTCATTTCGATCGTAACCGTATTGATGATTAAATGTGTCGGAAATATTATGTTTATGGTCGGAACTTGGTTGTAACTTGGTCGGAACTATAAAAATGCTGAAAAGGGAAATGTTCACAATTTCCTTCAATAATTTTCAAACTGCACTGGACCTAGTCACTGTATCAATCTAAACCGCCCATTTTGGTGTTTCAAATAGTGCACGGGAGTTGAATACAATGTTTTGGCTCAAACACAGTTGTGTTGGATTAGTTAAAACTCGAGATATGTGGGTCGGGTCGAGATCAGAGTAATGCACCATCCAGTCTCCGCAAGCTAGCACTTTCATTTTTTGCATGCAAGCGAGAGTGCCAAAAGTTTTGCGCACTGCGTCGCGGTAGCTTCCTCCAACTGAATATGTATGGGCTCTGAGCCGCGACTTGAACTTGCCAAGTCAAATTTGGTTACTTTATTCACCACACTCCATTTTATCGAGTTTTTCATTTTCTTTAAAATAGTTTTAAAGTAGTTTTTTGTAGGCTTTTCGGTGAAGGAAATCATCGTGAGGAAACCTGCATGCTTCAATTTCAAGGCATATATTGTACCTACTGTCAATTACAACAAGTGGCGACGGGATCACTCCCCGTCACACTGGACAGAGTTTCGGTACTACAAGTGAAACGTGGATGTTCTGAGGTTTTAGAATATCTCTGACTACCCCCTCGGGAATATAGTCGTGAGCATATGTTTATGTTTATGTGTTAAAATAGTTTTTTTTGCGGGACACTTTCATAGTAGCAACTAATCTCACGCAGGACCATGAATAACATTATTATTTTATCCCTACCCTAAAATTTTCTTATATGAATAAAAACAACTTTACACATAACAAATGAACGCAAAACGCAAAACATGAGAACCCATTTCACAGAATCGATAAAGAAATATCTATACAGGGTGAAATTGATATCATTAGCATATTTAGCATCCTTTTAAACTAAGAGTCTATCCACCAAACTGAACAACTTTTACTGGGAGCAAACCGATGAGAACAAAAAAAAATCAGCTGTTGCATACATTTGAGTCGAGTAGGCGTTGTTGTTTAGTATGGAACAGCTGACTTTTTTTGCTCCGATCGGTTTGCTCCCATAGTAAAAGTTGTTCAGTTTCATGGGTAGACTCTTAGTGTAAAAGGATGCTAATGATATCAATTTCACCCTGTATAATATAAATATGTATATTCCATAGTGAAAGTTGTTCAGTTTGATGGGTAGACTCTTAGTTTAAAAGGATGTTAATGGTATCAATTTCACCCACCACAACCAGTTTTTGTTTCCTGTACAATGTATTTTATCTTTGGTGTAAATAAAGTATATTTCATTCATTCATTTTCATTCTAAGTCTTAATTTGGTTTTCTATAATTTGTATGCTTTTAAGATGCATTTAAGCATAATATTTATTTATGTAACAACAGTAATGCGCCTTGAAATTAGAGCATGTAGAGCAAGTTGGAATAAAAAATCTTAACCTCAAAATGTTATTTACATACCTAATTAATCAACGTTGTTCACTTAGATATAGATGATAGATAATACAAAATGGTTTTCAGAAGTTGGGTTAATCTGCAATGTAATTCATTCACAGAACATTATAAGAGTTAGTTATATAGAGATAGAGTTAGATATAAGGTTAGAAATGCAAAGTAGTGCTTTTGCTTCGGAGGCGGCTGTCGCCACTTGTCTTCCCGCTCACGCTGCTACAATGCCCACTCGCTCGCACCACGCCGCGCGCCTTATGGTGTTATGCAAATCATTGCATAACCTGTGGCGACACGTTCCACGCCTACTTTGCACTTCTAACCCCTCTTATATAAGGTCTAACAAAATTAGGTGAAACTATTTTAAGGGGATGATCAGACCATCATACTGAACAACTTTCTCTATGGGACCGATATCGAAATCGCGAAAAAAAATCTACTGTCCCATACATTTAGGTCGAGTAGGTTTGTATGGAACAGCAAATTTTTTTTTTCGCGATTTCAATATCGGTCCCATAGAGAAAGTTGTTCAGTTTGATGGTCTGATCATCCCCTGAAAATAGTTTCAGCTAATTTTGTTAGACCTTGTAATGTTCTGTGAATTCACTAAGCGCAAACATCGTCACAACCTTAAATTTGTCGTTGAAACGATCACGAGCTTTCAATTTCAAGTGTCAAACTCATATACAATCCATATAAAATCTCCGACGATCTGAAGGATGCAAGCTCGCTGTTTTTGACAGCGATGTGACGCTTAGTGAATTGCACACCTGTTTATACGTTAGCCCTTACTCCGTATTTCCATAGCCATTGCTTCTTGACATGTCAGACAATCGGTAATGCCCCAAACATGACTTCGACTACTACGACGACTATAAAACTAACCTATATTTACTATTAAATCGAGAAAAGCGTCTGCCTCTTGCGTTGGCGTGACTGCATCGGAAGAAATATTGTATTTGTGCTGTCATGTACAATTTCACATAGAATGAAAGCCAAACACAATCTTACCTCAGACTGTGAAACTGTAGCAGTGCATTTATCTATTTTATAGGTGCACGTCAAGCCAGCATAAGCTGGCCACGCGACGTTATACGTGATTCAACGTAAGTGTGGCCAGCTTAAGATGGTATGTATAAGCTTGACGTGTAGTCGTATCTACATAGTGACCTACTTGGTTTTTGCAGCTTGTCTTATGAAACCGTTGAAACTGCGAATATTGTGCTCGACTCAACTAAAACTAATTTCCTCGTAATTACCTATATCTGTAACATGATTTTAATTAATTGGCTGCCACAAGGCTGTCATATGTCGGCGTCATACAAATATCTGTCATGTAAGTTTGCAAGTAGATCCTGTCAACCGATACGCGGCTTATTATAGAAGTATTGTACTGTTTGGAAACGTAATACCTACATACATACATACATACATATGCTCACGCCTATGTCCCACTACTGGGGTAGGCAGAGACAACAGATCGCCACATGCTACGATTCTGACACACATCTTTAGCTTCCTCAACATCCATAAGTTTCTTCATGCAAGCTCGTCGGTTCCGGGTACATTTTATTTGGCCCTTCTTCAGTACGCATCCGATTTGGTCAGCATACGTGCGCCTAGGGCGACCCCTTTCAACCCTTCCATTCACACTTGCCTTGTAAATTTCATACGTCAACCTACTTTCGCTCATTCTTTCCACATGGCCAAACCACCTCAACATACCTTTTCAATCCTAGTCACTATATCTTCTTTCATACCACATCTTTCTCTAATCACACTATTCCGTAACCGGTCATTCAAAGTCACACCACACATACTACGGAGGGAGCGCATTTCAACCGCATTTATTCTAGATTCATGCTTCTTCTGCCATACCCAACTCTCACTTCCATACATTAAAGTTGGTGCCAACACACCGTCGTGAACCGCCAAACGAGCCTTTTTAGACATATTTTGACTCTTCATGACGGTGTGCAAACTTATAAATATACGTAATATTTATTAGTAGGTACACACGGCGACACATCAAGCTATACAAAACCAGCATAAGCTGACCGCGCGTAGGTCGAATAACGTACAGCATCGCGCGGCCAGCTTATGTTGGTTTTGTATAGCTTGATGTGTCGCCGTGTACATCATCTTATACGTGGCGTTAGCGATCATCGATCTTAATCTACGGCCGACTAGATATCATAGTTCAAAATTTACTGGGTGTCAAATTAAATGCGTTAGGTAACGAACAAGGTGCTTCAGACCATCAAACTGAACAACGTTCACTTCTTCTTTTCGTGTGGAATTGTCATGTCTTCCTCAGATCGTCCATTTCCAGTACCGACTGTTAGGTGCGGGATGGTTCGTTGTAGTCCGCACTCCGCATTGACATATAAGTGTTGCTGTTTTGGGGGATAATTCCCCATTTTGTGAGATTGTTCTTCGTCCTGCCTACTCCCACCCGCAGACGGTTTAAGGCTTTCCACACAGGCCATTCCTCCTTCCCTCCGGAGGGTAATGTTTCAGCTGGTATGAAAAAATTGGGAAGATTGTGTTGTTTGTTCCCATAACAGTTCCCTCCAGTGTCGCATTCGAAACTCTTCCGCTGTTCCGTCCAAGGTTCTGTTTGAGGCGAAGCTTTTACAAGACTTAGCCAGGGTTTGACTGGGGCATGGTTGTGCATCGGGTGGCGGGCACCGTTTTCCTGTTTCCAGAATTCCTTGGCTGTAGCAGCTTCCCTGTGAATTTGAGGAGGTGCTATTCCGGACAGCAGATACGAGTACAGTTTTTCGACCGGGTTAGGTTTCAAGCACCCCTTTATCAGCTCGTTAAGCGCAGTTCGTTTGTATGCACTGAGTTTTCCCTCACTGGGCCGGCGTATTCTGCAGCGAATTAGCTCTGAGATAAGGCCGTAGTGCGTAGAACATTTGGTTGGGCTGGGCACCCTATGAGCTTTCTGTCAACTTGCGGAGTAGGTCGTTTCTAACTTTCACATTAGAAGTATAGAGCCAACGTCGAAAACTTGAAACAAAAATTCTGCTGCTCCATAGAAAATATTAATAGTCACTCGACCGAAATGTATGAAACAACTGTTTTTTTCGCTATTTCAAAGTTGGCTTCATATTAAAAGTTGTTCAGTTTGATTGTAGGTGTTTTTTTTTTAAATTTATTTAATAAAAAGTTTGAAATACATACATGTTTTACTTATAGTCCTACAAAACCATATTTTATGGTTTGGCTGTAGGAAACAGAGAATCGCATTACATAGGCGCAAAATATAGTTTATTTTTGTACGTTACATGACTGGCGTACTGAGTACGTACTTATTACTAATCATTGATGACATTCAATAGCAACAATTCCTTCAACATTCTACAGAATTTCGACTTCTTCACCTCATTTCTAATATCGGCCGGTAGCTCGTTGTACAACTTTGGAAGGCACCTACTTAGGGTCCTATACCCGAAGTAGTTGTGCGCTCGCGGCACTTCGAACTTACCAGCCGATATCGCTCTCGTTTCGTGGTTATGAGTCAAGTGTGACCTATATACAGTGTGGGTTGCCATGGTTATTAGCGGCCAGTAAATATTTATGTTTTAATGATGCTGGGAGAATTTTACAAATATGAAACAATTTTTTATAATTATCTTTACAACTATTTTTTGTTTTATTGCTTACTAATAATTTTAGAAACCGTATCTGTAGTTATTCATAGTTGGTTGGTCTGAGGCATCCTGTTCTTCTTCTTTTTATCGTGTGGGCAAGCCCTGGTGGTGGTGGCCGTGTCAGAGTTTTCAGACCGCCTTACGGCCTCTGACGCGGTTTTTATGTAACGACTACTACCAAAAGAAATAGTAGCCCAACGGCTTAACGTGTCATCCTAAGCACGTAATCATCTTTCTTTTCAGACAATCACGTGATTCAGCCTGCAATGTCCTAACCAACTGAGGGAAAACGCACAAAGTGACATATCACTAGGTGTCCCCCGTGGGAAGCGACCCCACGACCTCCGTGTCGAGAGCCCAATGCTCTTAACCATTAGACCACGGAGGCATCCTGTTAACATCTCCGCTTTATTTTTTTTTCTCTCTTGTACTGATTTATTAATTGGAAACAAAATTATAATAAAAACAAATGCATTATAAAATCATCCAGCATCCTGTTCGATATGTAACGCATTTAAGTTTATTCACTGTACCTATTACCTATAATCCCTTAACTTTATTTTTTAGTGTTTTAAGTTGTTAATATGGAATAAAAAAAAAAATATTTTATTTATCATCAGCAATATGCCCGTGTTTATTTTCTTGTTTGTTTCTACAGACTATAACTAACTTAAACAAGTATTATGATATTGTTTCGCTCTAGTTTAATTTAAATGCCTATGATATCAGAAATAATAACTTCTCCTTAGAGTTTAGGACTTTTTCTTATACTTTGGTTTAGGGTTTAGATCTATAACGCGATGAGTATATAATGGTGAAATTGAAAACATTATTGAGATTATTCTATCTATACTTATAAAAAGTTCCGTGAGCGACAGACTGATAGACAACGCACAGCCTAAACCGCTGAAGATAGAAACATCAAATTTAGAATATATATTCTACAGAGGATTTAGGGGTGCACTAAGAAAGGATTTTTCGAAAATCGGCCCCTAAAGGGGTATAATTCACGCGGACGAGGTCGCGGGTCAAAAGCTCGTTCTATTAGAAATGGGCATTGCGTATGGTGCAGTTTTTAAAGCAACTTTCTTTTATTAACATCATACCGAGATTACAAAACGTTTGTCGCATGATTTCAAGGAAGACATTCGATTTCGAACACCAATAAACATTCGAAATTTATTTATTAATTCTACTTGAGACTGGGGTGGATTCCTGGATTATTATAAGTCTAATCTATGGTTTAATCGTGACATAAGTATAATTTCGTATGATAATGTTCTTGATATGAAGTAAAAATGAATAAAAAAATACCTGAGCCTATTGTGCTGCCCTCAAACGTATTTTTAGGGTTCTGAAGTCAAAAAGGAGCCCTTATAGTTTCGCCATGTCTGTCCGTCTGTCCGTCCGTCTGTACGCGGCTTAGCTCAAAGATTTATTGTGGGTTTGGGAAAACCGTTTTTCGCTTAAGGGATCCGTCAGCGACATATTAAGCATAAAAATGATTTTTCTTTTTGCTAGAGTCAATTTCCCCCCTGCCAGCTAAACGGTTGTTTCTGGACATGTGAAAAAATTCACGGCAGTAGTATATATAACGAGATTAAAAGAAAAATTATCACCGCTAAGTAGGCTTTACAAGTTTACGAGTAATAGTCGACCAACTTAAAAAAAAATACGTTTTAGACTTTATTAGCCTTTAAACCGTAGTATAAAACAAAAAGCCCCCTTCTACGGAACCCTACCCTGCGTGTGGCCCGACACGCACTTGGTCGTTAATTTCTAAACAACTAAACAACATTTCCAAAAAACAAGAATGTCTTTCAATTTATGGGAACGTTACGGATTATTATGTGTTATGCTTGACATTATAAAAACAAATCCGCAGTGACCCCATAAACTGAAAATCAGCAATGACTACAATGTGACATTCTTCTTTATTGGAAATATTGTTTAATAGTTAAGAAATAAAAAATACACAATGCACAATAGGCTCGGTGCAGCCTTAAACGAATCAATAAACATTTGTTTCAAAGTAAATAATGTCGACTAATTGGTATTTATTTGCGAAGTAGCAAATTGGTTCATTACGATTACAATGTCATTAATACATTGTGTTTTAATTAATATCTAAATAAGTGTACACTTGGGCAATGCAATGGGTAGGATATAGAGGTCGTTTGAAATCCAATCATATCGGTAAACCAATTATTTACTTTACCGCTGTCTCTCTGATTATGCCATTGATTGTTTCGTGGTGTAGCGTGGCTTATAACAGTTGCTATAAACGCAAATTGGAGCTATTTATTTATAAACTTTGGTCGTTAGCTTGATTGTTATGATACATTTTCCTTTCACCTACTATTAAGTAATGATAATTGTTCATGAAATTTACATATCTAAGGCGCATTTAACAATTCACATTTTGTTTTTGTACAGTGACCGATATTACTATCTATACGTTCAGTACATAGATACTGTACATGTGATTTACCAGTTTAGCCCAGTCATTTTACGGTTTGAGCCGGGACTAATTAATAATTGATTTTTTTTTCGGTATAGGTAGTATTGGAGAACCAATTTGAGCCTAGAAATGTACCTAAATAAAAAAAAAATCACGTCGACAATAGTTCCAATTTTAAAATTTTGCTTTTATCTCGTTACATACTTCAAACATGGTGTAACTATTTTTGTCTACTTAGAAGATTTTGAAAAATACATTCGTATTTTCTAATAATTTATATTGTTAAATCTAGGTCAAATAAGTGCATTGGTATTAATATTATTCATGTAAAAGCCTTCTGGGACAAACAATTTCGATTTCTATGTTGCGTAGCGATTTTTTATTTTTTTATATGTTTTAAGATAGTCTTTTTGTCACTAAAGTGGTGCCGGTTACAGTTTAAAAGTCCAATTAATAATTACTCCCTACCCCGCCTAACAAAACTCCGTAAAATGACTGGGCTAGTTGAGATCGGACGGATCGAACGTAGCGTAGCGTAGGCACTTTAGTGCTTTTACCATGATTATTTTTTCACTTTAAAATAAAACTCTATAGTGGTATGGTGAATTTATATTGTGTAAAGCAGTGTTTTTCAAACTTATTTGAATTGCGACCCGCGACAAGACACTAAAATTTCGCAGCACTGACTCGGCACGGTGAATAGTTCTATAACTTTAACACGTTCCGGGACAGTGACCGCCTATAGCCGTGATAACAATAAAAGTTCTATTGTGTCTCGTTCACTGTCCCGGAACGTGTTAAGGGGTGATTGCACCCATCATACTGAACGACCCCAAGAAACCTATGGGAAATTCGTATTTTTTTTTTAATTTCCCGTACTAAATGCAATCAGCTGATCGAAGTTTTGTATTAAAAGTCGAAAAAAAAATTTGCGAATTTCCTATATGTTTCTTTGGGAAAGCTGCTCAGTATCACGGGTACAATCACCCCTTAAAGTAATGCAACTGTTTACCCTAACACCCTGTAGTCCCCCTTCCCTCCTTGTCCAGTCGGGGAAAAAAACAAGGTGCAGTGAAGCAATAACGACATTTTTCAGCACTGCAAGCTGTGGCCAGAATTTCTCAGCCAAAACTTCTAATTATGTACAGTACAGTGCAATAATTAAAATAGAAATCTAAAGAGACTGATGGATCTATACGATTTTTTTTCGCTACGTCTAGTTGAGGAATCTATGATAGAATCATTCACAGCCCGCCTTTGAACGGCTACGCGACTCCCCGGGGGATCGCGGACTAAAGTTTGAAAAACACTGGTGTAAAGTTTACAAAAATCGGCAGCAACATGCAAAAGTCTAAATGCACCAGAGCACCCGAATGGTTGCGTCGCAGCGTCGACATCCGTAATGTAAATTTAACAAACCAAATATTTTAACTATGATAAATTTATGCCGGGGCAAATTCTGCTTCAGCGGCCACAATTACGAGGGTGGTGCTTTCATTAGAGTTCATAAAGTTGGTTAGGATTTATGCCGACGGAGTTTCAAAGAGTCCAGCGCCTTGCTCGCGTCGCGTGAGTCGGCTAGGCTAGTGTCAGGCTTTCAGGCTGTACGCAGTTGAATTATTCGCTTGAACTGGACGTGGGAGCTCCATGAATTTGCTTTGAAAGTTTACTAGCAATGGATTCATCCGGAATGGAAGTGCGATGAATGGGTGATAATATGTTTAGAGTCTGGAGAGATCGGGGCAGTATTTTTTGGTGGTTTTAATTTAATAAATGAATAATGGTAGAACACTGTAGTAATAAAAGCACGCTTTAGGTATAATACAAATATTAATTTTTCGGATTTCAAATCAACAACGACAAATGTAAACAGTAAGGATACCTGGGAGATATGATATACAAATCTGGCAACATTGAGCACAATATCTAACACCGAATAGCCGACGCCGACGCGTGGTTGAAGGGGCGGGAATTCACTGGTGTTACCTGTGAAAGGAAAATGCAGATCTGAATGAAAGGCCTGGTCTATAAGTCCATAATAAGACTACAAGACCTGTCCTCATGTACGGCAAGTAAGACTTGAAACAAGGAAAAGTCATGTCCGAATTGTACAAACAGCCGAAATGAAGATCCTGAGGTGGATGTGCGGTGTCACGGGACGCGATAGAAACCGTGACGAGTATGTAAGAGGAAATTTTTTCACAATATATCAGGGTTGTGGATTGAAAACTGTTGGTTTGTAGACTCTCTGTGTGTACGCAGTGGTGTAATAAAAATATCAAAAAATATCAATCTCAACTCAATTAGGGTTGTGGGCATGTCCACAGTGCCCACAACGGTGGATCCGCGCCTGCAGGACAAAGACCATGAGGACGTCCGAAGACGTCAGTAATAGGGCAAGGTGGAGAGAACAGACGCGGAAGGCAGACCCCACCAAGACAGATAATTTTTCGGAAAAATATATGTCGACACATCATATTTGCTCAGTTTGGGTCATATCAGCATGTACATAAATAGTACATTATGATACAAGGGACCAAAGTTGGTCATTACAGCCTAGGCGGGATTGCAGCACGAGCGCAAGCGAGTGCTGCACATACTAGCAGAGGCTGTAATGACCAAAGCTCACGCGTTTCATACGACCACCTTATGTAACCACATGAAGCAATAAACTACTATGACTATGACTATGACTATGACGTTTTTCAACATACTTGCGAGGAAAAAAGTAATAAAATTTCCTAAAGAACAACTATTTTAGACAAATATTTTTGGAAAATGGCACTGGGCTACACTGAACAAATAATCACTACGTAGTGATTATTTGTTCAGTGCTGGGCTATGGCTGGGCTTTTTTTTGAGATAGCTATGCGCGCGCAGGCGGTCGAAGAGGCAAAGGCTTAGACGACATTCAACCAACGACATTTTGTTGCAAACAACCTAATATTGAAATTTATATAAACTTTTTTATAAACTTACTATTTTTATGTATTTATAACACAAATTAATATGAATTTGTTTACTAAAATAAATAACTAACGACAGGGTGAAATTGATATCATTGGCATCCTTTTAAAACTAAGAGCCTATCCATCAAACTGAGCAACTTTCACTATATGGGAGCAAACCGATTGGAAAAGAAAAATCAGCTGTACCATACTAAACTGCAATGCCTATTCGACTTAGATGTATGCAACAACAGATTTTTTGCTCCGATCGGTTTGCTCCCATAGCAAAAGTTGTTCAGTTTGATGTGTAGACTCTTAGTTTAAAAGGATGCTGATGATATCTATTTCACCCTGTAAACTTATACTTTTTGTTAGGTATTTACAAATATTTGAATCAACGTGTTGAGTAGTGTTTACTGTAATTAGCAGGAAAACAAAAAGTGGAGAAAAAAAAGAGAAAGCCCTTTTTTTAGGAGAAAACATAAATCTTCATGGTTTGAACTCTTTTTTGCCATCAGAGGGGTCTAGCTAACGCATAAAAATAAATTGTGTTTCCCTTTTTCAGTTACCTAAACCTTCCTTTCGCACCTAACTGAACAGTAATATTTCAGTCTTTTTTCCACAAAACGTTTTATTATCTGCTAACAGTGTTCCCAATGTATCATAATTTTTTATTTTCGGTTCTCTGTATAAATTCAGAGGAGGACATTTTATTTATTTTAAAACCCGCGATGTTTGCTAGTGGTTATTTTCAACATCCTACGGACATTTTGATTACCTACATAATAAATATTACCACTGCACCCTGTAATCGTACACGAGTGTTAAAATTATAATTTTAAGGTGGTTTCAGTCCATACAAAAGTTTGACGCACAATACGCGTAGACGGAATTAATAAAAGGAATATTTTATATATGGAAAAATAGTTTAGAAAATCTAGTTGCCGCGTCATAAATAACATTTGCAATTTATAGTACAATTAAGAAGATATAAAGCTTTTAAAATTTTGTATCAAAAAATTTCAAAGCTTTATATCTTCGTAATTATTTTATAAATTGCAAATGTTATTTAGGACGCGGCATCTAGATTTTCTAAACTATTTTTCAATATACACAAAGTTACTTATATTAATACCGTCTACGCGTATTGTGCGTCAAAGTTTTGTATAAAATTGACCCCTCTGCAACCACCTTAAGTAAGTATATTATGCACAGAGAAATTGGGTTGGTATAAGCAGAAAGAATGTTTTTTTTTTTCATTTTATAAAGGCTGTAAACTTAAATGGTTTTTATTCTAAACAGGGTGCTTCAGACCATAAGATTGAACAACTTTCATGCATTATGGCGGCAACTTGGAACTGGCGAAAAAAAATCTGCTGTGTCATACATTTGGGGCGAGTCACCATTGACGTTTTCTATGGAACACGAGATTTTTTTTAAAGTGAAAATTGTTCAGTTTGATGGTCTGAAGCTCCTACGTAAGTATGTAATTGTAATTGTAAAATATGTAATTGGAAGTATGTAATGTGTATTTAAATATACACCCTGTATATGATATGATTAGCCACTTCAATACCAACAATTTTGAAAATAATATTAGATAACATTGCCACTACGGTCTTTTGTTAGTACACAGTATCGAAAGATGTTGATTCAGTCCGATCTTTATTTGCCTTTCATCTCCTCTCACACAAGTTAAATATTTACAGCGAAAATTGCAACCGCAAGCCGTTCTACATCAGCAAAATATGATGCTTTCATAAAATCCGAGGTGTCATTTCCTTTTGAATAGTTCGTTATATCTGCGCTGTGCACGTTATTCAGGCTGTTACCACAGAAAAGAGATATACAGTACAGTAACTTCTTGCAAGCGCTTCGGATCGACGCACGCACGCAGACAAGCTAAGGTACTTCGGGGCGCAACCATAGATTAATATGTATTATTGGATATAGATAGGTAAGTCACCTTGAATTTTAGGACGTCCTAATTATTAGCGTTGCCGCTTATTAGCACTAGGGGTCGCTACATTATGAAATAAATTGAAAAACACGATCGGCCGACACGAGGATCGAACCATAGCTACCCGGATCGTAAGCCGGTTGTCTAGACCGCTAGACCAACAAGACAGTGATTGACATGGGTGAAATCTCTCACTAGTACAGCGCAGCGGTGAGGTGTAGCGCGCGGGCACTCCGATATGAACCCTAGTTCAATACATAAGTGGTTCGAAACATGACCGATAGATGGCGGAAGCTGTCTATGGAAAATCAGCGTTCCAGTTGGTTTGTGTTAAGACATAGCATGGGCGCAACGCTTTTGTCACAATTTTAGCCACCCCTACGTCGGGAGAGGCTAACATGGTGAACCTTTTTATTAATAGTAGTAGTGTTTCGTTTTTTTAAGTTTTGAAGTGTTCGATTTTCACTATTTTGTAGAGGATCTTGGTTAAGGCAGACATAACTTCAGGGTTAAAAGCACCCATACAAAATAAAAAAGAAAGAAAAAAGTTACCTGTCGTAAAGACCTCAGAGGAATGATCTCTTTATTCTAAGACACACGATTGAAGTGAAACTTCCGCAGCTGTCAAATTTTAATTTCGAACTCCCGTTACAGAAAAAGTTACGGAACCGAATTTCAAAACCCTTATGCAAAAAGTTTCACTTAAAAAAAGAAAAAGTACATGAGTGCGATTTTTGAAAGTCAGACGTTCAAATCAGCAGTAGAAAATATCAATTATGGAGATTATGCATCATTCGAACATGATTTTCAATCTCAAGCGGGTAGTACCATTAGTATTTATTTTATGTCTCAAGGTTAAAAAAAAAAAACAAATAGCACTTATCAAGTAGCTTATCGGGCCGTGTACGAGATGCGTCGATTCGAGCGCTTGCATGAAGTTGCTTTACTGTATATCTCTTTTCTGTGCTGTTACCCCAGCGATCCTTCCCCGCTGTGTTGAGGAGCGTGTTATAAAGAGGGACACTAAATCTCGCCTCTATTGACAAATGACGTACCTCGTTACAATATCGTATCGTTGTCTATGGCCATTGCATTTCATATTTCCACCTATTTGATGCCGCGCGATCGTAAAACTGTGTACTTTCTTCCGTCCCCGGCGAAGCGCAGAACGGATTGAATATCTCTCCTTTTGTGTATTTCCTCCATAAATTAGAGTGTAACATTGGTATTCGTTTAGCACTCTTCCTCTTTTATGGCGATGTTTTTGCGGCTATTTAGTGCTTCCCCGTTACTTTGGTTCGAGGATAAAATATGTCGGTCGTAATAGTTTGTTCATTGCTACGCTATAGTTGTTGGTTCGTTAGATAAGATAAGATAAATGTTTATTTTTAACTTTTGCTTAACTATTACAAATTATATTAGAATTTAATTTGTAATAGTTAAAATTTAAATCATTAAATCATATTAGAAATATGAACATTTAGATACTTAATTCCATATATCCATAAGTTTTGTTTCTTATTTGTTTTTTTCTTTAGGTTAAGGGGTTATAAAGGGTGAAATTGATATCATTAGCATCCTTTTAAACTAAGAGTCTTACCTAGCAAACGGCAGGAACAGCAGATTTTTTGGTCCGATCGGTTTGCTCCCATAGTAAAAGTTGTTCAGTTTGATGGGTAGACTCTTAGTTTAAAACGATGCTAATGATATCAATTTCACCCTGTATAAATCTTTTTTGTTGTTAATAAAAATTACCTAGTTTCAATATTATTTGTTCTACAGGATGTTAGGGTAAACAGTTGCATTACTTTAAGGGGTGATTGTACCCATGATAGTGAACAACTTTCCCTAAGAATCTTATAGGAAACAAACAAAAAAAAAATTGTACTGTCCTTACTAAAATAAATCAGCTAATCGAACGTTTGTATGAAAAGTTGAGAATTTTTCTATGCTCCTTTGGGAAAGTTGTCCAGTATCATGGGTCCAATCACCCCTTTAAGTAATGCAACTGTTTACCCTAACACCATGTATACAGGTGTAACGAGAAAGAAACCCAAGTAATACTTAAGGAGGTGTTCCAGCCTATCAAACCAAACAACTTTCACTATGGAGCCAACGTGGAAATCGCGAAAAAAATATCAGGTGTTCCATACAAAACTGCAGTAACTACTGACTGGACTAAAATGTGTGGGACAGCAGTTCTTTTTTTCACGATTTTGCAGTTAAAGTTGTTCAGTTTGGTGGTCTGAAGCACCCCCTTAAGTATTACTATAATTTTTTGTTACACGATGTAGAGTTTCATATCTTTTTGAAAACCAACGTGATCTTTTTGTTTATCCACCTGGTCCAGAGGCGGAGAAGTAACCTGTCATACATATTGCTTGGTCCCCTTTGTGTGTAGTAGCAACGTCGAAATCACCAAAAAAAATTGGTCCCGGCTACTATCTCTTGTGGTAGTAGTCTTTACATATAAAAAACCACGTCAGAGGCCGTAAGGCAGTCTGAAAAAACTGACACTAAGGCTCTGCAAACACGATAAGAAGAAGACCAAAAAAATCTGCTGTTCCACACAGGACTACAATCCTACTCGACCTAAATGTATGGGACAGCAGATTTTATTTTCGCGATTTCAATGTTGGTCCCATAGAGAATTTAGTTCAGATTAAGAAAGACCCAGGAAGCTGGAAATTGGTGTTGGAAGAACCCTATAGAATGAGCTGTAGATAATTCATTTGAAACCAGGAAGCTGGAAAAGGTATTTTAAGATTACGTATTTTAAGTATTTATTCGGAAAGGAAACTAAAAACAAATTAAATCAATGTGAAAAACTACCTACCTATCTAGGTTAGGTACTTCTTCAGCAAAACCTGTATTCGAAAACTGTCTTACAAACAAGATGAATTCTGCGATTTTGTAAATGTTGCACTAAAAATGTTTGCTTCTTCACAAACTAAACTCAGTGAGAGTGCATTTTTATGGTTTGTAAGCAAACAAACTCGTAAAGGAAGTACATAAACACACTCACGCTTTTGTCTTATTGAAGTATGCCTGTGCCCGGCTAGCATGTCACGCAAAACAAAGCGACAAAACGAGAAAACTGTCATTCGCGCTTGTTATCGCG
Organism: Agonopterix arenella; assembly: GCA_927399405.1. Classification (NCBI taxonomy): domain Eukaryota; kingdom Metazoa; phylum Arthropoda; class Insecta; order Lepidoptera; family Depressariidae; genus Agonopterix; species Agonopterix arenella. The sequence goes on along the minus strand of OV656691.1, from coordinate 13,163,451 downwards.
TGCGTAAAAGATATCAGTTTTATCGTTTTCTCGGGGTTAGCATGACTTACTTATGAGTTATGAGTTACATATTTTCCAAAAGGCTTTTCCAAAATTTTCCTTCTGAGCACCCGGTCTACATAGTGAATGTTATTATTTATTTTACAATAATAGTGAAAGGAATCAGTGCAATCGACGTACCCAGTGATTTTATTTTCTTTCTGTAAAGAATAGTAATTTAACCATAAACTAGTTAGTACAGGTTAGTACACCAATGAAAACGGGTCTCCACGGGTCACCAACAAGATAAACCTTAATATCTCGGAAACTAAGAATGATCTCTCTCTTCTGGTTCCTCTCCATTACTGGAGGTTGGCAGTCAGCTCTGCATATCCCTGTCTATCTCTCGCCAAACGAAACAGCGAATAGAAGATAGCTTATTTAAATAAAAAGTATTTTATAGACAATTTAATACTACTACATAAATTAATAAAATTTTTGGTTGCTATACAGTAATACCAATAAAAAAGGCTAAAACTTAAATAAATTATTTTTAGAAAATTTAATTTTTAGTATTTAACATTTACTTATTATTAATGTGGTAATTTTATCACTCACATACACTAAAATATGGGGAAATGTTATATCTGTGACAAAAAATTGTTATTTTCAATTTTTGGTCTACGATAGAATTGAAGCATTTGTATTTATGTATTTTAATTAAGTCAAACTAATGAAAACTAAAAACGTTATCAATTAATCTAAGAAGAATTAAATAGTCTATGAAATACTTATTATTTGAATAAGCTATCATTCTTAGTTTCCGAGATATTAAGGTATGTTGGTGACCCATTTTCATTGGTGTCGAGTGTACTTATCCACTGATAGTAACTGTGCTGTTTTGGTTGCACAATCATTAATCCTCAGGATGGACCTTAAAATATGTCTTTTTTTAAATGTATATATTTACCAAATATCACTAATCAGTAATCACTCTTTCTCTTCTTCTATAAAAAGAAGAAAGAGAAGAGACTAATCACTAATCACATAGATTATCTGGTACTTTCAACCAGAATGTACGTAGCCCGGATTTGTATAACGATTTGTAGACACCAATATAGAATACCTACATATCGCTATTATAATAGATACAAACATGTATGACTCGGAACCAAATATTCATATATGAATTCATTTCATTACACAAATATTTGCCCCTTACTGGACTAACCCGCGATCCTTGGCGCAGCAGTCAGGTACTGTACCTGTACAAACTGAGCTATCTAGCCGTCGATGTAATATGATCTTGATCACACCTTTCCGTATAACCGTGCATAATATTATGTAGGTAGAGCATATGAACGCCTTCTAAAACTTCTCAAATGTCGTACGATTTCTATCCAGTTGTGACCACCCTCAATTCTATTCGGAAATGATGAGCGGAATCGGCAAGTAAAAGGCATTAAATCTGTCTGCGGCGTTCGATTTGCATTGGGAAAATTGCATTTTCGAGTCGCCGGCGACAAGGAGGCGGCGGCAAATGTTTGCGAATGCCTTCGAAAGATTTGCTTTAGAATTTTGCCCCGGTGTTTCTACACGGCGATGGTATGCTAAGCAAACGACGGAAACTACTTATGAGTCAGGATTTGCTACTGCATGTTCTCGCAAAATTACAATGTTTGCTATGTAACCTTTTTAAAATAATCAAAGAAATGATGCTGGCAGAAATAAGAAAGAAGAAAGCCAAAAAATCAATACAAACAAAGAATTATTCACGAATTATTTCAAAATTGACATTGCGTAAAATTATAAAAACTTTTAGAAAATAATTATGAAATCCTAGTACTTTTATCAATATAATGAACCAAAATTTTAAGTAGAAAAATCATTAAGTAAAATTCTCAAAAAAAAATGGCTTACGCTATTGGGGGTTGTGGAGAATTTGCAGTGGCGCCGATGCTAGCCAGATCATGTTCTCCTGCGCGATGTGTGAACGAAGCGCCCTGCCACCCTTGCCTGCCTCGATGCAAGAGTCCTGTATGCTGTGACAGACGTCGACCTCACTACCGCGACGGGTTACGGGGCTACGGGTACGGGCGTTACGACGACTACTACCGTCACAATTACTATGATGACCACTATCGCCACCACGACGGTCACTGCCACAACCGCTACCATGATGATTGCTGCCACCATAATCATGATGACGGCTGCGGTCATCACCACGGTGGATGCGTCAACAATTATGACGATCACTGCAATCACCACGATGACCACTGCCACGACCACTGCAACGATCACGACGACTGGAACCACTATCGTCGGCTTGGTTCTCGGAGTTACCACGGGTACTACGGGCATTACGGCCGTGATTACTGTAGTCCGTACAGATATCGCTCCAAACCCTGCTCGCCACAAAGATGCCCCTCGCCATGCGCGCCACATCCAGACCTCTGTCCGGCTGCTGCATGCAGACCCGTCAGGACTAAATACGTAATGCCGTGCTATAGATACGAAGACGGACGCATTGTAAGTTGAAAACCGACTTTGTTCTGTACGCTTCTAAAGTATCAAACTGTTCTGCTGCAAATAACGCTCTAAATAACATTATCCTTTCATGAAAGTTTCAAGTATTAATTTAACTGCTAGTTGGATATTATAGAAGCGTACTTTGAAATTAATTTTAAAAATTGGTAATTTTGTAGGGGTTATCTTATTTGTCTCAATAAACTACAATTACTAGCATAAATAAAGCAACGAATGAGTTCAACGAATTCTTGAGCGCTAGCTTAAGCTTGCTATGGATAACAAAATTATAGCGTAGGAATGCGTTGAATCCATACAAACTGCATACCTGAATCCACTCAAACTGCATATAAAGAGATCTTAAATCTTATCAATAAATGACTGTAAGTAAAAAATTGCGGTACGAATTCCTAACACGTTTGTAAATGGAGCTGAATAAACTAACAATGTTAATTCTATGTAGCTGCAACTTTAAAATTGATTTCACTGACCCTTTTCCTGAAACCAACGATTCCAGGTTAATTGTCAAATATAATGATTGTTGGTTTCAGGAACAGTATGTTCCGACTCGTCAGGGTAGGCTCCCCATGTCCGCGTACAAACGGAACGGAATGCAGGACCAAATCCATGGATATAGAGGGGCGATCCGCTTCCTGTGTGCGCGGAACAACATCGAAGGTTGCTGTGTGCATACCTCCGTCCAACCCCTAAAACGACTTTACCCCAAAATTACACAAGAAATGCTGCCCGTAAAAAGGAAGAAAGATTTTAAGCAACCATTATCTTCACATTAATGTATTGCCGTACCTAAAGAAACAACTTAAAATAAATGTTATAAAAACTGTTTTTATTTCTTCTATGCGATTTGATTTCTTCTAGGTCCTAGAAGAAATGCACTGAAATGCATCACGCTCAATTTGCTTCGTCGAAAAGACTTACATGAATAAATAGGCGATACGTTAATTTATCGATAGGTAGGTTCCCATGTTTACAGTACAGTGTTTTTGTCAATTTATAACTGAATTTCTGAGTGGAAGATTGTGAAATGAATAAGAATATATCGACAGGTGAACGCTCTGCCGTCGTCGGCCCTAAAGCGCAACGGACTACAAGATCAAAAGCATATAGAGAGCGGTGGCGTTGCGTACATTCGCAAGTGTTGGCACAATGCGCGTTGCAGTGACCACCCTATCCGAATCCGTGTTACTCCTATGAAGAAACTCCCTGCCATAGCAAAGAAGTGATGACCCTATCGGTGCGTAAACTAGAGAATATTGTCTTAGAAGGGCATCTTATGGCAGTGAGTGAATATTAGCAAGAGTTCGCATACAGTCCCACGTCCTGGTCCTGAACAGCCCGATCGAAGTTCCATTAACATTTGATGCGGCATTTATTCATTAACTTTACCCCACTTACACTAACTCTACTTACGTTAACGAGGTCTGGCGAGTAGAGTGGGACTAAACGGCAGTTGTTTGGTCGGTTGCAGGTACGCAAGTTACCCGTGTCTGCGTTCAAGCGTAACGGTATCCAGGACCAGGAACATTCCAAGCTGCTGGGTTCTACCAGTTTCCTCGTGCGATGTCCCAGGGACGTTGCAATCGAGTGCGATGTTTGTACGACGCCGATAAAATTATGCGACCCGGCGAAAGTACCACGATGTGACAATAAACCACTTAGTAACAGACTGCTAAAGAAGAAGCCCATAGAAGTATTGATGGAAGATATAATCGATTAAAAAACTTACCATTCTCTTCCGTGACTTCGAAATAATATTGAAATCTGATGAACTGATTTGAACTGAACAAAAGAAAATGTACGTTGGTTACGTGAGCGGATTTTGTATGTTTAGTAAATGATAACAAACGCAGATTGATTTTTTTAAATTTCATCTTTCTAATTCGTAGGTAGTTATTAGGTAGTTGCATTTACTTTGCTGTATGATAACAAACTTGTACTGAATGAAATACCAGTATTAGATGAGTAAGCAATGTGTGTATTGTTGCAGAATCAACCCACGCAGCTGATGCAGCGCGCATGTGAGGTGGCGATAGGTGCGCGTCCTCGTCGGAAACCTTTTATACATTCCTCATTCTGCTCAGACCTTGACCACGACGTATGCCACTACCAGTCTGAGGATGATAAAGTGAGTTTATATCACGAACTTAAATACTACAGACTCATACAAAATCTTAGCAAATTTTTATCCGCATCTGACGCATTACTCACACAAATCCAGTATATATGCTGTTGGGTGGCACAAATATGTTGTTTTTGATTCATTAACTTAGTCGTATTTGGTATGATTACTGTCAGCTAGTACAAAATTTTATTGTATAGGTATCTACTTTAGTTCTATATAAAATATATATGGTTTAGTTAGATTCATTACTTATATAGGTACCTATTTAATCTAGAAGTTACAAATTATAACTTTCACAACATAGACATGTATTAGGGAATTACGTACATTTCAAAGATCACATTTTATTGTATCAAATCGTTCTAATAGGTCTCGAAGGCTAAAACATTAAAATAGACTTGGAGGCATGGGAGACCGTCACCTGAATAGATTCCCACGCAATATCCTTTCGGAAGCCAAAGCAAAAAGCCGTACGAACGACCGGCTGGTGAAGCCAACGAGAAGAAAATTCAATTTCATTACAGAACCCGGCTTAGAGATAGAAAATGAATCCGACAAAAATCCACATAAATAAAACTAAAAAACACGATAATATGAAATAAATGACACCGCCAGACCGCACTTATATCTTTTCACATAAATAGGTATGTTCTTAATTTTACTTGACATTTTATTGTTTAAGTTAGCAATCATCCAAAGCATCCTTTTTATCACCCACTTTTGTGCTACTCACGTTATTTGGTAGCCTGTTGTGTGTTACGTTTTCAACATTGATCGCGTCGCCCAAAGGCCACAATGTTTATTTGCAGAACGCGCCAAGGGTTCAGATGGGATTTATTTCCGACTGGGCCTTAAGATACCGTTCTTCGTGATTGGGCCGGGCCTATAATCCGAGAACTCGGAATGGTGCCGCTTTCTCATCACATTTGCTGCATCACACACTTGTATTTTTATCTTAAATTGTGTACCCTCCTAATGAAACAACCGACCTTACATTTCACAGATAATATCTATACGTGTAAGGGAAAGGAGCAACAAAACTTTTTCGAAACAATTTGCTGAGAAAAAAACAATAATAAAATGTTCGCAAACCGGCGAATTTTTTTAAATCTCCTCCCAAATAAATATGGAGATAAGTAGATCGGATAACGGAATTAAAACTTTTTAGCCTCACTCTTTCTAAGCTCAGTAATTAACAGAAAGCGTAGTATTACTCGAAATAAGAAAAGTTTCCGGATAGAAATTTCGTCTTGCGATTTCTACTTTTTACCTGCAAAGTTAATTAATTTACGAGATCCGAGTTGAGGAACTCATCCGCTTACGTAAATACGGAGATCGCTGTCGCTCTACATAGTAATTCTCGAGATTGTAGATACACAACTTTTATCACAATTACGGTAATCATTTCGTTAGGAAACAACCCTACTTTTATCATCGATTAAGGATCAGGACACATTAAACCGACGGCGAACGACGGCGGGCTCAAACAAAAAACCACTATTAATATGGGAACGCGTTCGGCGCTGTTCGTGGCGTCGACGGCGGTGGATGCAATCGGTGTCCCATACTTAGGGTTGAACCTCATCTGGAAGTACCGCAGCGCATTTTTCCGTCGCTCCATCCTTTTATGTCACTCAGGAACAGCGGGAACGCAACCGCACACTGCGGTGCTCCCGCGTGCGGTCGCGTTCCCGCTATCTTATTTGCTCTAGCAAATGACGTTCCTGAGTGACAGAAAAGGATGGAGAGACGGAAAAATGCAAAGCGGTACTGCCAGATGAGGTTCAACCCTAAACGTGCTTTCTGTATGGACCCGCCGTCGTTCGCCATTGGTCAATGTGTCTCAACCCTATTAAATTTACTTATTTTCTTTCTCATCAACAGGGCAACTGTTGCTACCATTTTGAGAAAAAGACCCACTGTACTCCTACCGACAACTGCCCTCATTTTAAGCCGCAAACGAGGGACCCTTGTGACTCAAACCCACACTGTCAGTACACGGACTGCGTGAGCGCAAGCGTGGTGAACCCCAACCCCGGCGAGAGTTGCATTTACTATCAGTGACGATTTCATTTGTGCCTGTCTAAAAATGTGTTGTGTATCGTTCTTGCCCAGGCAAATTGGCGGCTATATTATTAAAGTCTTTTGTTTTAATGCTTGTTTTTTTGTAGACTAACTTTAGCCTAAGCTTCGACCGTGTGGTATAAGTTTCCTTGCTGCTCAACCACCATTCGTTTAGACGTATGTGCGCATGCGTGTACCGCGCGCGCGCGATACGATGTTTTTTGAAGGAATTCGCGCTACGGCTACTTCGCGCTACGGCTACTTCACGCTACGGCTACTTCGCGCTATGGCTACTTCACGCTACGGCTACTTCGCACTACGGCTACTTCGCGCTATGGCTACTTCACGCTACGGCTACTTCGCACTACGGCTACTTCGCGCTACGGTAGCCGTAGCGCAAAGTAGCCGTAGCGCAAAGTAGCCGTAGCGCAAAGTAGCCGTAGTGCGAATTCCTTTGTTCTTAGACTCCGGATAATTTTTGTATTTATAATTCTAGTACAATTTTAGTGTAGCGACACACGTGCGGAACGTACGGCGGCGAACGTTCGGTTGAATACGCGTCTAGTAGGGAAAAATGGCGCGTACTGAGCGCGTACTGGTGTATCGCCGGTATGGGGAAAAGTATTGCACGCGTATTCAATAGTATAGGCAGACGTTTTTACCCATCGCCCACCTGTTAATTTTGATTTAGGGACACCAACAGAACATTATATGAAGTCAAGTTGGCTTTCATCTCTAGGAATTTCACTACCTTACAACAATTTCAAAATGGCAATCGGTAACGAATAAAAGAATGGAAATAATCTGTTGGGTTAGAGCTCCAGAACGTTCCCCCTGGAACCTGGTGGACCTGGTCTCCGGGGTCAGTCTGCCCGCCAAGCGAACCGCAGGGATCAGTAAATCCTATAAAAATGCTGTATCCGCCGTGCCCTGTCTTGGCATTCTCTGGTGCCGGATCGGATCCCATGATTGGACCGCGTCCGAACCACAACTTTTAACACATTCGGTATTGCACTATTCATTTGAGAGCCGTTGCCTCATAGTAGTCACAAAGAGTGAGTCACATAGTAAATAAATCAGGTTTAGCGCGATGTGGAATTCAGCACAGTTGAATAGTAATTGGATTGCAATGTGATTAAAACTGGAAATAGATTAGGATTGAACTTGGATGTTTTAAATTAGCGCAATCGCCCTCCAGGAGTTGTTGCACTTGAATTTGTAAGGAGTTACAACTTGTGTGTATAATAATAAGGTGTTCCACGGAAAAACTATTGCTGGTGGTCCTACCAGTTGGAGCAGCCAGTGGACCACAATAATAAGGTGTTCCACGGAAAAAATATTGCTCGTGGTCCAACCAGTTTGAGCAGCCAGTGGACCACGTAGAATCTGTCTAATCGAATACTTTAGCCCCACTTGCGTTGATCTTCGGCAAGCAATAAACTCCTTTTATATAGCAAAACAGAGAGCAAGACACAGAGAGCTATTTTACCCGGAGTTAAACTTTATAACCTAGATTGACGCAATTGGGGGTAAGTGAGCTAATCTTGTATATACATTATACATACAGGGTGTAAAGAGACCTCGAAGTAACCATCAATATGAAAAACTTTTAATATGGGATAATGGGTGGGACCTATTATGATGAGAACTCATAAAAAAAATCTGCTATTTCATACTAAAATTAAATGCCTACGGCGCAAAATGTATTGAACAGCAGATTTTTTGTTTTGTATTTTGTTAATTTTTGTTACACTTTGTAAACCTACTTACACCACAATTTTTTAATTACTAGAAAAAGGGTGTATCCAGATAATGCAAAAACCACATTCCCTACGGAACTTATGGGTCGAAAACGAGAAAAACTTTAGGACCTTCGTTATGAAAGTGCAGATCAGTCAATCGATTTTCTGTGGGAGGTCCAAAAAATGTTATCGCTTTTAAATCCATTTTATTATAATTATAAATATAAAGGGTCGAAAAAAAGGCCGTGGTTGGAGGGAAAGTACCCTTAATATTTATGATGGCAAATTTTACTGAAAGGAAACATTCCTTTATTTTCAAATTTAATTAATACTGCATTTAAAGATTTTTGAAAAATGATCTGCTTGAGCCGGGAATCGAACCGGTGAAACGTGAAAAAAAAAATCCTGTATTTTATGATACCAACCGAAAGAGTCATTCATAAGGATCAATTTCTTTTAAACAACATAGTATCTTAAATTAAAGAAAGACCAAGAAAACATTTTTTTATTGTTAAACTTACTCACTATCTAAAGAAAATACTTTAAATGACTTTTAAGTGACTGTCCCATTTTTTATTACACCTAGTATAAAATTTTTTGTTAGAAGACCCTCAATAAATCGTGATAGATTTTGTGTTCAATCGTAAAACAAACGTATTACTTTGATTTATCATTTACGTCTATTTCACGGTAACAGCGATACAATTTTGTTACAGACAATACGATGGCCGGAATCCAGAACAAAATCAAATGGAAAAAACGAGATCTGTAATAAAGCCTCAATAAACTAGCTGCGTAGTGAAATAACAATAAAAGGACTTTAGAGTTTTCCCCTGAGCAATCATGCGAATCGGGTCGTGTTCGATTTGCGATTTGTTTTTTGTGAGTTCGTGAGTGAGTGTGTGAGTGGGGGCCGATGAGAAGGCGGCGCGGGCGGGCGTCGGGGCGAGGGGCGCGGTGACTGCGCGCGCGCACCATGCGGCACGCTCTGCCGCTGCTGCTGCTCGCCGCATCGGTCGCCGCCGCCTCCGCGCAGATAGCTTGGACGCCGATATTCCTTGACGGCAGCAGTAAGTAGCCAGCCACTCATTTGGGTTCGTCTTGGCATACCCCATTCTTGTCATCCCAATCAATCAAATTTTCTTTATTCTTGTTATCCCCCGTCTTATTACGACCCGTTCTTATTATACCCCGAAGGCGTGCCATTTGCAGTACATTGATGGCTTAGTCTACCTACACTATTCTTTGAAAACGTGGTGGTCCCATGGCGGGTAATCTTACCTGGCGTGCAGGAGGCGATAGTTCGATCCCCGTCCAGGCCGACTCTTACCAATGAGTTATTCGGAATTAATGTACACACGGCCACATGGCGACACATCTTCTTCCTCCTCGCCTTCCGTCTCCAGGCAGCTTTATTTTGGGCGTCTTGTTTGCTCGGCCAGCTTAAGTTGGTTTTGTCTAGCTCGATGTGTCCCCGTGGGTACTAAGTGTTCGAAACACCACTGGTATTCTGATGAAGGAATCGTAAACGTAAAGAAACCTGCATTCTTCATTTTCGAGGCATGTATTGTACCTATATTGTATAAGTATATTAAGAACGGGTCCTAATAAGATGCAGGATATCAAGAATGGGGTATACCAGGACGGACCCACTCATTTAACTTGTTTTACAGTTAAGAACAATTATTGTCCGAATGTGTTTCTGATAAAGTTAAGTAGGGTTGCTTTCATAGTAAAGATGAGGCTTCTCGCAAAGGTTTGCCTCATAACTTACATGGATGAGATGGTCATAAAAATAAAACAGTGCAGCGCAAGCACATAAATCTCGCGCCCCCTCGCCAACGACTCAGCGGCGCGGCGGCTGTGTCAAATCTGCTACAGCGAGATAATAATGTAGAACTCTCAACTCTGTGGAAGACAACCACATATAAAATTATTTGGGTCAAATTTAATGAAGCATGGTTGGTAGGTACAGGCACAGGCTGTAAATAATGAATGATACATGGAAAATAATCACTGAAATTACACGCTGTTTCCTCTGTTTACGTATGTGGTACTCTCGAGATCCATAGATACATTTTGCTCGCCCTATTAGGAAGGTACTCTATTGAAATAATATGACACAGATACTTGAGTCGATTGGTATCAAAAACGGCTATCTTTCCAGATACAATAGATTTTTCCATTGTGTCTGGATCATACTTAGAACGCTTTAAAAACTCGAAAGTTTCGAAAGCTCGAACGGAAAGGGTTTTTACGATAATGGGGCCGATAATTTCACTAAGACTTTTTCATATTGTTAATAGTTTGAGCGCCAGACGGGAATCTATTATACAGGGTGTAACAAAACACCTAAGTAATATTTAAAGGGGTTGTTTATGCCATCAAACTGTACAACTTTCACTGCAGAGCCAACATCGGGCAAAAATAAAAAAATCTGCTGTTTCATACATTACCTATCGTACCGACTCGATTCAAATGTATTGCTGCTTTTTTCGACGTTTTTAATATTAAGAGGATATGTGAAAAAAATAGCATTCTTCAAAGCGTTATATAAGGTCTAACAAAATCAGCTGAAACTATTTTAAGGGGATGATCAGACCATCAAACTGAACAACTTTCTCTATGGGACCAATATTGAAATCGCGAAAAAAAAATCTGCTGTCCCATACATTTAGGTCGAGTAGGTTTGTATGGAACAGCTGATTTTTTTTCGCGATTTCAATATTGGTCCCATAGAGAAAGTTGATCAGTTTAATGGTCTGATCATCCCTTTAAAATAGTTTCACCTAATTTTGTTAGACCTTATACATCATGAAGCACTAACAGTAGGAGTATGATTTGCGGATATGTGTAAATTGAACATATAATTGAAGTTTTGATTAGAGCGAAAACAAGATTAAGACACATTTTCTTGATAGAAAAACAAGCCAAAGTAGCCTCCGTCTTTATCGTTAAACGCTTGGAACATGGCGGATACTAGAAGCACGAGACTTGATTAAAAAAAAAGAGATTGATATTTAACAAATTTTGATTAGAGCAGAATTGAACTTACATAAATAGTACAATCACAATTAAATAAAGTTTGTTTTACGCTTGCGTCGCTTCAGGCGCGCGCCGCCCCATCTCTTTCTCTCGCATCAGGCAGTAATATAAGCTATCATACGCCTATTTCACTTCAATTATTTTTCGACATAGGCCCTTAATAGGGTGTTTCGTTATACCTTGTAGGTATACCTACGTTTAAACTTCGATCAACTGTTAAACGAATAATTCTTGTTTGTGTTTTTACTTATTTGCGTTCACTGGTTTTTACATATAATTAGTTTCTTGAATACCTACTGTTCTAATTCTATTAATAAATAAACAATTTCCAATTTTCATAGTTTTCTCTTAAAGCATCTCTCCCTGCACAGGTCAAGTGGACCTATGGACGCAGTCGTCAAATGGTTGCGCGTGCCCAGGAGGTGCGGGGGAAGACTGCGCGTGTTGCGTGCGCGATGGAGCGTGCCCGTGCGGAGACATCGCGCCTGCGCGCTGCGCCCAGTGCGGCCTCGAGCAGTATTGTGCCAATAGTAAGTAGACATTATAATTGTATGATGCAATACAGGACGTGCCAATTAAAGCTTCATGGCCTCTCTGATTAGTGTTATCAATCCTCACTTCCTTCTTTAAACGAATGACAGTGTCCGTATAGCTAGCGTACACATTAAAGGGATCAGACTAGGATTAGTGCCAATAAATAGTGCCTAAATATTACATATCGAATGCCTTAATGGAAACGCTCATCTAATGAGCGTTTCTGCAACTGAGTGTTATTTATATCTCTAGTACCTAAAGACCTAGCTTTATGAGATTTTGGATGCCCTAGGGCAAGATTTGAACACTATTTTTGAGTGTACAATCGTTGCTGTAATGCAAGCCGTTTTAGCCACAGAAAATGTGTACGCCACCTTGAATGAATGAATGAATGAAATATACTTTTGACGTCAAGCTAGCGTACCAGGTAAAAAAAAATTGGTATCTTAACTATTATAAAACTGTAAAAGGAAGTTTGTCTGTACATTGAAGATATTAACAAAAAAAAGTTACGATATGGTTTTTAGATATCCCTGATTCCATATCACCAATTTTTGGATTTTTTGTCTGTCTGTTTGTTTGTTTGTGTGTTTGTTTGTTTGAACGAGCATCACGCAAAAACTATTAAACCGATTTTGATGAAACTTTTTTGTTTGATAGCTTATTATCTGACTTAAAATCTGGTATATAGTTTGTGCGGACAAAGTCGCGGGTTAACGCTCGTATATAATAAATATATAATAAATAATCGATCGTAAAGTACAGAGGCACTATTTATTTGACCTAGGTACTAATTAGGCACTATAATCCTAGCCTACGGACACGAATGGCAAGCAGTAGCAGTAGTAATAAATAAAGCGATCGGGAACTTTATTTTACTTTTGGATGATAGAATGTTCAGAAAGTTGTGGAATATTTTTGCGCTCTGAAGCCGTAGCATGTTGCACCTGATAAGGCTGTAACACGCATTTTTTCTCGTTCTTTCGCGTGCAAATAGAAAGATAGCTAAGGCACGATAGCGCTATATCACGCCGCCATATACTACGACTGCAGATCATGAATTCAGATAATATTATGTAGTAAATATAGTACTCTGTGACATTATGTTGGTGTTCATGGACTTTAAAATTTTTGTCTGTCCATAAATATGAGCAGTGTAGCATATTTATAACACGAAAGTTCTTTACTCTTCTTCCTCTTAAGGTGGTTTCAGTCCATACAAAAGTTTGACGCACAATACGCGGAGACGGAATTAATAAAAGTTATATTTTATATCCGTATATAAAAGCTTTTAAAATTTTGTATGATATGAATTTCAAAGCTTTATATCTTCGTAATTATTTTATAAATTGCAAATGTTATTTGTGACGCGGCATCTAGATTTTCTAAAATATTTTTCCATATATACAAACTTACTTATATTAATACCGTCTACGCGTATTGTGCGTCAAAGTTTTGTATAAAATTGACCCCTCTGCAACCACTTTAAAGCCACAAACTATAAGGAAATGCCCAAATATACATACAATACATAGGTACTAGGAGGATAGGAATCGTTTAAATACTTGACTTCATTAAGATCTAAATAGATTCAGATTGTCCGGAATTCTGCATATTCCAAGGTTGTATTCGGTAATCGCGACGAACACACATTCCGAACGGTCATTAAGATTCTGCGGCTTAGATAACACATTATGTAGACACAAGAGACGATTCTGTGGTATTGCAAGAACGACGATTAACAGTGCAAACAAAAGAAATGGACGACAATTTGAGACCGGACTTTATCTGTTGCTAGGCAGTCCCTTGAGTAGTGAAACCCGGACAATGTTTACCTTTTCCTTGAATAACGGACCATTATTAACCCTTGGCCAATACGAAAGCGTTTAAATGGTTTTACTTGTCCAGGAAAATTTCAAATGCCACGATTTGGGTTGCTCCGTCACGTTTTACCATGTTTTTCACGTTTTATGTGTTTCCCTAAATGAAGCTGTATTTTTTCATTTGGTTAGAGGTACGGACAATGTTTTCTAATGAAATTTTATAACGTACCAGTTGTATTTTTATCTGTAGGTCTACCTACATGTTAGCAATTGAGCTCAACATACAAATTATTTAACCAGGTGTTCTACTTAAGAGCATTTTTGTTTCGGTTCCCTCCACTGGAAACCACGTTTTCAGAAAAAAACCCCAACGCCGCCAGTACACGGCCAGATCAGAGGAACGTAACATTCGTGCATCTATAGGTACATGTATACAATCATCCCCGTCTTGGATTTTTATCATGTAGGTACCTAAGATCAATAACCATAATCAATCAATCAAATATACATTAATTTACACCAAAACATAAACGGTAAAATAAAGAGAAAAGAAATACAATAGGCACAAAATAAGGCGGTCTTATCGCTGAGAAGCTATTTCTTCTAGACAACCTTAGGGTCAATCAAAAGATAGTATCGAGATCGTTGCCGATGTTTAAATAGCAGATTGTTAACCAAGGGATGAGACACTCATTTCACACGAGATGTTTAGCGGCACGAACGAACGTGAGGGGCGCCCATAGTTCGAGTGTGAAACAGATTTTCACCCGAGTTATACACTCTGCTTTTGATTTCGAATACGAGGAAAGTAGATATACGCAAAATCAATTTATGAATCGCTTGATGAATTAAATGTAGACTAGGTATGTTTCAAAACGTTTGATAAAATTTGAAATCACTCAGCGTGCCCATGCTAAAGTATTGCATTGGAGTAAAATCTCGATCTCACATCGCATCGCTCGCTCCTAGTTTGGGAAACTGAAAGAAAAAATATATGTTCATGCAAGTGGGGCCAAAGCCAAGTTTTTGTCCCGGGTCGGAGAAATTTTAGATTCGGGGCTGGTGATTGACTTGTCTTCATGTATCGACTTTATACAGTTTTCTTGTTAAGAGAAGTTTATTCCGAGAGCACAAATGCGGCGTTGCATACAAACAAAGCCTTGTAATATTATCAAAACTATCAAATTAAAGTCAATTAAATTTTTCAAACCAATCTAGAAACTAATCTCTATGAAGTATGATGTATGAAGTCAGATTTTCGTTAAAATATACAGTTTTAATGCTAGGATTTAGTATATGTATGAAAATTTTTGAGGCACTGTAACTTTAAAACTATACATTTTAACGAAAATCTGAGTTCATACAAACATAGAGATTAGTTTCTAGGATGTTTCTGAAAAATTTCATTGACTAATACTATACTAGTACTAATATTATTGAAAATATCACCAGACTTCGTTTGTATGGAGTGCGCTCCGAATTATATTCCCTTAAAAGTTTTAAGTCAAAGGTACTGTAAAAATGCTGTCTTTATAACATTCAAAATTTTCCGTCCAGTGTGCAATATCACCATCGACTCACGCATCCTCAAAAGCAAGTCCGGGAAGACCTTCGGGCAGATAAAGTCTCCGTCAATCGAGGGTCCTGACTCCTGCACCTACTTCCTGCAGCCGGACGCCGGCCAGCGCGTCGAGATACAGCTGTATAGACTTGTCTCCGTGGGAAGGTTCAATGGTTCTAGGTATGTGTACGGATGATTGAAAAACTCCATAGGTTAACCCCGGCAGCGGACGACTGGCTAAAACACCTTGACCTCGAAATTCAAACCTCCCTGGATTCAAGCAGGAAGACAAAAAATTCCATACGATATGGGTCTTCAACTCTGCCATAAATGATCTCTGGAATTGGCTCTCAAGTCATGCTTTTTTCTTATTGCTGTTTCCCGTTTGCAAGTTGGATATTTTTTTTCCTACTCCTCCTATCTTCTTTGATTAATTCATTGCGGGTTCCAAGACAAATTAGAGTCATCCCCCGGGCTCGCTGGACTTCAGTGTCTAGTGTTGTGAATGGTCGCCGCTGTTGAACCTGGTTTACAGGAGTTACAGCGGTGGGATAGTGTGGTGGGCCTATACAATACGATATGATGTTTACGGATGATTTTTTTACTGTGTCGAAATTTTCAGGGGTGTTTCAGACCATCAAACTGAACAACTTTTAGTATGACATGCAAACATGAAATTGCAAAAAAATATGCTGTCTGATACATCTGAGTCGAGTAGCCCATGCAGTTTAGTTTTTTTGCTGCGATTTCAGCTTTGCTACCTTAGTAAAAGTTGTTTTGTTAGTTTGATGGTCTGAACCACCCCTACAAATTTTGGCCCGGTAAAAAAAAACAAGTATTCTCAATATTATGCCGACGGTTATATAAGGGGATGATCAGACCATCAAACTGAACAAATTTTACGATGAGACCACAGTCGAAATGGCAAAAAAAAAATGTTGTTCCATACAAAACTGCAATCCTGCTCAACATAAATGTATGGGGACAGTTATGGGACAGCAGATTTTTTTCGTGATTTTGATGTTGGTCCCATAAAGAAAGATGTACAGTTTGATGGTCTGACCATCCTTTTAAAAAACTGTCAGCACATGAAGTTGGACCCAAGATTTTAATTAATAACAAAATGTTGGATTTGTTCTGACAATGAGACATTTTTCCCCATATGAGTCGAGAATAGGAAAAATCTTCCGTAGAAAATCGATCGGCTGATCCGCACTATTGTAAGGGATCAAAACACATTTTCGTTTTTAGAGCACTTAACATTTTTTTAGTAAATAAAAACTAGTGGTGCTAAGGGTGTTAACAAACGATCGTGGAACATGGAAATTTGAAAATATTAGGTCGATGTTATCTATAAAAATAGTTTTTAGCTTTGTTTATTAACACCTTGAATAATCACAAACACCTGAAATTCTTTGTTATTGTTTTTGAATCTCACCTCTACAGGGTGTAAGGAAAAGTATCATTAACCTTTAAACCACATACTTTACCAATCATAATGATCAATTTTTAATATGGGAGCAAACCTGCCAGAACAAAAGTCAGCTGTCTAATACATTTGAGTCATGTAGGCGTTGCAGTTTAGATATTTTTTTGCTCTGACAGATTTGTTCCCATAGTCAAAGTTGTTCACTTTGATGGGTTGAGTATGTGGTTTAAAGAATACATTTCCTTACACCATGTATAGGCTTAAAATAAAATAAAATACTGAAGCATGGACAAAATATGCTACTGCACTTTTGACAACACTGAAATAACCTGAATGCATTGAGGGCCTAGCATGATATTCGCGGCAACGTCATCCTGCGCCTTCGGCCAAAACCATACTATACTAACACATATTGCTAGTGAACTATTTAGAGATTTAGTTTGCACTGAAAATTTATTATTAAGGAAGCAGCGATACACTTTCAACTTGAAGCTCTTTTATAAATGTGTGGAATTGTAGACTAAAGATTTAATGAAAAATTCAGAAGTGAAGTCACGTAAAGTAATAAAGACTTAGGACACTAAAGCTTGCTCTTTTAGGTGTTGCATGAAAAGGCGAAACTATTAGCAAAGTTTCAACTAGCTCAGTTCCTGTTAACGAATAAACTTTGAACTGAAGATTAACGCTTTCTGCCTCAAGGTAGATGCGAGGAAGTTAAAGGAAAAATGTTTTATCTGATTGACAACAGTTTCAGTAAGATTGTTCCATGCGATTATGGGCATATCTTTGGCAACAATCGGTATTTTGCTTGGTAGGGAAACTGTTTCCGCTATTCTCTGTTATCAAGATACATAATAAATAAAAATCGAGGATTCCAAATTGTTACCTTCTCTCTTATTTTTAACCCACGACGCAAAACGAGGGGTGTTATAGGTTTGACGCCTATGTCGGTCTGTCTGTCTGTCTGTCTGTGAATTTGTCTGTCTGTGGCATGGTAGCTCCCAAACGGGTGACCGATTTCTATGCTGTTTTTTTAATAGAAAGCTAATTTTTGCGGGAGTGTTCTTAACGTATCTTTAAAAATTACGAAATAACATTAAATTACAAATTAAAAAAACCCCCAACGGCAAAAACAAACATTTAAAAAGTGGAGTAGAATCGAACCCACGACCTCCATGTCGAGAGCCAAAATGCTCTTTAACCATTAGACCACGGAGGCAGTTAGTAATAATAGGTGACCGAATTATTTTTTACTTTTTAAATGTTTGTTTTGTCCGTTGGGGGTTATTTAAATTTTTAATTAAATTTTAAGAATTCTTTAGAACTCCTTCATTTTGCCTTATTTACTAGAAGGTAAATGCAAATAATTATATTTGTAAGATAGCAAAATATACGTTTATTTGTAAGATTGAGATCGGTTGAAAAGGGATGGAAAGAATTGGGTGCAAAGGGACCAAAGCCTGCAGAGTTGTCATACGCACGCAGCTGTGATCAATGTCCCGTCAAATTGAATAGGTTTCTGAACCGAAACATCCTCGAACCATCGCACTTTCTGTTCAAATATATAAAAATCTGATTACAAAGTCAGACATGCTATATTTTAGGTCAATAATACTCGTATAGAAATATGGCATACTAGTAGATTGTCGGTAAATATCCCAAATTATCTTTTTTTATCTGTTTCAATTATACGCTTATACAGGAGCGTCGCGTCGGTGGTGCGTTGCGGAGAGCTATGAAAACACAATCTTAAGGTTCAAGTTCGAATCCGCACGGTTGACATGCCATGTACCAATGAGTTTTTCTAACTTAAGTACGTAATAGCGACTGCTCTCTAGTCTCAAACTGTGAATGAAAACATCGTGAGGAAACCTGCGTACGCTGAAGAAATTCCGATGCGTATGTGAAGTCTACCAATCCGCCTTGGGCTGGGCACGCGTGGTAGAATAATAAACATAAATTTGTGGGACAGCAGATTTTAAGCCACCTCCTTAAGTATTATTAGAGTGTTTTGTTACACCCTGTATAGGCTGTGATGATGGATGATCAAAAGCCAGAACTTGTCCTTAACCTTTTGATTTTTAAATTTTATTTTCTAATATTTATGTATTTTGTCGTAGTTGTGTAGGTGGATGGTTGCATCTCGGCGGCGCCAGCGCAGTGCGAGGCGCGGGAGGAGCAGCAGAAACAAGACTTTGTGGTGCCAACGAGAGATACTCTCCGCCGGTTGTGTTGTTTGCTGACCATGGTGCTTCTACTCTCGAATTTAGGTAAGATGAAGTACTTAAATATGAAAGCTGTTTAAAATCGAAATTTGGCTCTGAATAATTTGTCACCTCTCTAAGACCATTTAACTATTAACGAGTCGCGTGTAATTCTACTAACAAACTTTTCTGTTACTTTTTGTGGGGGTAGTACCTAAGAGGTAGCATGAAATCCGCACTTCCCCATGAGACTTAGTTTTCAATTATTAGCCAACTTTGGATTTTATTCCGTTACTTTAGATTCCAATTTACATTGTCGAAAATCGACAATAATAGTCTCGTGTAGAAGTCGTTCTACGTCATTAATGAAGTAGAACGACTCCCATACGAGACCAAGTTGAAGCTATTGTTCCGCAATAATAGACTGTCTCGTTTAGTGATAATGATAAGGTAAGTATTAAATTCCCTTGAACACTTGGTTTTGTTCCTTGACAGAGGCACAGAATATGGCACAGGGGATTGATAACGCGAGGCTGGTCTGTAGTTATATGGTCTATGCTACCTCTAAACCCTAACGGGTGGTGGTCTAACACCTAATTATGTAAAATTGTAGGTAGGTACTCTAGAGATGGTATATCGCGGGGGGCCGTGCTGGCCGTTGTAGACACTTGTTGAAATGGAATGCATATCAAATAAAAGAAAAAGCAAAGATTCGTGGTGATAGGTTTTTGGTTACGTCTGGGGGGGGGGGGGGACAGGGATTTTTCTCCTTTTTTTAGATATTCGTAGTGCCGCTAATAATGATCGTATAGTTCAATTTCGAGCGCAAAGCACAATAGAGCGATCACTAAATGCAACACGTTTTAGAGAGTGAATCCGGCCTAGTTGTTCTGCGGCGGCAATGAATCCGACCGAAATGAGCAATAATTAATTACATTTTCGTTCACTAAATGGGAACTGCAGGCACTCAAACGAGTATTATTTCCGGTTAGTGAGGCGCGGCCGTACAACGTTCCAGAATTTATCTCCATTTGCAGTTCGGTTCGGAAACGCGAGTTACGGTCGTGAACGGGAGTCGGAACGGAACAAAAGGTCGTCACAGCGGAACCGGTAATGCTCGATTCGGGATTGTGACCGGATGGTAGGCGAGTGCCGAGAATGGTCATGTCAGCCGACGACACTGCAACGCTCGATGCGAGTTTATGAATGCCATTGTGACGTGCATCTTGAAAATGGACAAATTCAAGCGGATTTTCAGAGGAAATTGTCATCTCTGTTATGCGAGGTTGCAAGTCGTCCTGTTGTACACTTTTCGATGCAGCTATTTTAAAACGTTTTAGGGTTGCGAAGCGTACCAGTAAATCTGCAGAATCATAAAATTGGTCGTTAGTTTCAATGACATTATTGTTTACTAATGTCATTGGTTAGTTTATGATAAGATTCCTAAAGGAGTCAATTTATTGTAGTCCCACAAACGGTTACGTTTATTAATGGTATTACACTGTAAAAACATAATTTAATTTAGTTTAGTAATCGGACGAAAAATTTGGAAAAAATGCAAACGGAATTATGAAATAAAATGCACCATTTTGACTTTTTTTTGCTAAGAATATTTTTTTTTTGTTAAAACGGCACAATGTAAAGCAATGCGTGTATAGGAACATCTTAGATGTTAATACGAAAGTAAAAATAAAAAACCTACATATCTTACCGAGACAAGATGTGCGCAAACTGCGATTACGCGACATTCCATTTAGTGAGGTATAGCTAATATTGCTATCATAATAGAATAGAATAGAGATTATGAGAAACAAATCGACATGAGTTCGAACTGTACGCCAACCATACGCTAACATTGTTTGGGGGCCTTTTTCCCATAGCTGGAGAAATTATTTTCTTTCAATTGTCTATAACTTTATTTTCGATCTTCAATTAATAATTAAAAGTACGCCTCGCTCCCTTCGTATCCTGTCTCACATTTTAATGATATTATAACATTATAACAAGGATTCATTCAAAGTTTCAGTATTTTCCGTAGTCACGTTTATCACGGTGTTTAATTAAAACGACAATAGAAAAAAAATAAAAATCTATCTTATGCAACCGTGTTTTTTACATTCGCCTCTAAAACGAAAAAATAAATTAATGCACTTATAAAAGCGAATGTAAAAAGACATCGATTGTGTATTTTTTTTTTCAGTAGGTTTTAATTTTCTATTTAAACATATGTTACCTCAATTTTCGGTGGTTAAATAAGATTACACTAATTTGACACTGATCGCACGGATATACACGCTCACAAGGAGTAGGTTGATAAACACGGAACGATTGCTTTAATCTCCGATAATTTGCTCATCAGTTCAGATGTTTCATTTTCCATCTCAGATCTTTGCCAAATTTAGATAATTAGAACGAAGAACTCTGGCGGTATCTTCTCCTAAACACAATAAAATCATCCAAATCGATTTACATTTGAATTTCCCTAGTTATACGGTATCACAAAAGAAAAATACTTACTCCGACTGTTTAAAATCGGTTTAAATGAACCTTTTATTACCAGGATAACAGAGAAGACGGTGCCATCTCAGTTCCTCGCTTTCACCAGTAATCCTAAAGTAAACACACAAAAAAATCATATATTTCGGTTTAGAAACACCGTATTTATACCGTATCACAAATGAAAAGAAAAATACTTACTTTAGCTTTTGGAAGTTAGTTAAAATGAAACTTTAATATACACTGGCCTGCAAAAATAAGTAACACACTCTTAAAATTGCAATAACTTTTTAAGTACATAAAAAATACATTCGAAATAAAAAAAAAGGACTTGAAAAAGAGTTTAATTTAAAAAGAATAGTTACAAAGAAAGCTGATAACATTTGCTATAAAACGTTTTTTATTTTAAAACTATCGAGAGATTTAAAATAAAAAAAAATCTCAAACTTCCATAGTTTAGAAAAGATTTAAATATTAAAAGTGCTGTACTTAGTTTTGCAGGTCAGTGTAGTTATCGGAGCAGACGACGCGGGATCAGTTTCTCGTTTTCTTTAATTTAATTTAATTTATCTTAATTGATTCTCAAACAGCAAATCATTTAATTTAAATTTTAAATGCCATGTAAAAGCCAATTACATGATAACACGTTTTACTGTTGTAACTGTTTAATGTACAAAGGACAAAACGTAAAAAATATGAATCTATGGAAAAATAAAAAGATAACCTAACGTTCGAACTAACTGCTTCTACAGGTTATTCCGTTTTAAAGACTGTTTGAGGTACTTGTACAAAGAACGAAACATACAAAATATGAAAATTTGGACAAATAAAAAGACTACCTAACATTATTTTAGTATATGTGCTTCTACGGGATACATTAACATACTCAACAAACAATTCGGTCATACAGTCAAACATTAGACGCATTTAAAGCACCAGTATAATAGTTATCTAAACTATTGACAAAAAAAAGTTACGATATGATTTTTAGATATCCCTGATTCCATATCACCAATTTTTGGATTTTTTGTCTGTCGTTTTTGTTGTTCGTTTGTTTGTTTGTTTGTTTGAACGAGCATAACGCAAAAACTACCGAACCGATTTTGATGAAACTTTTTTTGTTTGATAGCTGGTATATAATTTGTGCGGACAAAGGCGGATAAACACAGAACATTTTCATATAAATGTTTATAAACGCCGTAGTTATACTTACTCACGGTATATAAGGTCTAACAAAATTAGGTGAAACTATTTTAAGGGTATGATCATACCATCAAACTGAACAACTTTCTCAATGGGACCAATATTGAAATCGCAAAAAAAAATCAGCTGTTCCATACAAACGTACTTGACCTAAATGTATGGGACAGCAGATTTTATTTTCGCGATTTCGATATTGGTCCCATAGAGAAAGTTGTTCAGTTTGATGGTCTGATCACCCCCTTAAAATAGTTTCAGATAATTTTGTTAGACCTTATATAGTAATTATGCACTATGTGGTTATATCGTATCACAATTGAAAAATACTTACTCCGTATTTTAAAATTCTGTTAAAATGAACCCTTACATTACCAGGATAACAGAGAAGACAGTACGATCTCAGTTCCTCGCTTTCTTCAGTTTCACGTCTCTTAGCAACAGCCAGGGCGTGGGGTTTCACCCGCGAGGCGGCTCCAGAATAGCGCACACAGGTCGGTTATGTCTGATATTTTATTACATTTATCTACCAGCCATAAACTTACCTAGGTATTACGTACCTATTTGTAACAAAAAGGCTGTAGCTAAGCTAAATAGAAACGTCATGAATTTTTTCTTTATATATTTGCTTATCTAGTGTCACATTTTGGTTGTTCATTAATTTCTTCAAGCCAGTCGCGTTTTTTTTTGTTTTGAGTGCTACTTTTTTTTTCATGGCCCAATCCTAAATATCATCATCATCATATCAGCCATTAAACGTCCACTGCTGGACATAAGCCTCCCCCAAAATGGGGGGGGGGGGGGGGGGTTTGCCATAATCGCCAAACATGGCAGGCGGGTTGGCGATCGCAGTTGGATCGAATCAATGTGTGTACTCAGAGGATGCTGCTGCCCATCCTTCAGTAGATCCCTTAGTCGCCTTTTACGACACCCACGGGAGGAAATGGGGTGGTGCTATTCATAGCCGACACCACACGGCAAAATATACATAGTCCAAAATATCCAAAATATATGTTGGTCCAAATAAGTAATTTTTTTCAAAAAAGGAGTTAATGAACAACCAAATGTAATTTTCCAGCTCTTTAATTTCTTACATTTAGTGTTTTTAAACGTTAATAACCCTTTTACATAATTGTTTTTCATTTGTTTTCAAAATGAAACCCTGTCGCATTGTGAATATGGTCTCTATGTACATAAGGTTTAGTTAATTTGTAATTATTTTATCCAGTCTGTATAAGGTCCAGGCTATTTATTGCTCCATTATCTGTTAGTCTTTGAAAGCGACGCAAGTGTGGCGGACGTTGGACGACCCTCGTCACAATTTTGTTTATAATAATGTCTGCCATGGAAGGAATATAATGTATTCGTATGGATGCGTCATCTTTGTGCTATGGTCTTGGGGTATATTAACAAAATTTTTACCTTGGGTAAAATACGAAACATAGTTTCCTTCTTTTTTTACGTCGCAAATCACTTAGAAGAAGTCTTTACAATTATAAATAACTGACAGGAACACGACAGAAAGATAAATTCAAAAGTGGTGATTTAATATAGGGTGTAAACTTAAATGTGTTGTGCCATACTAGACCATCAAACTGAACAACTTTTACAATGAAACAAACTTTAAAATATCGAAAAAAATCTGCTGTTTCATAATTTTTTTTCTAGTAACTATTGACAATTTCTATGAAATAGCAGATCTTTTTTTGCGATTTCAAAGTTGGTCCTGTAGTAAAAGTGGTTCAGTTTGATGATCTGAAGCACGTAACGCATTGTATATTTTTATTTACACCCTGTATATTTATTCACTTCTTTTGCATATATTTTTCTGTTTATTTGAATGCAGAGTTCGACAAATGAATAATGAGAAAGTCGCACCGACAGCGGACATCGTGTTCCACCATTTCATGCTAAATAAAACTAGTTTCCTGTTTCAAATTACACTGCATAATGACACTAGGTATGGCATGATAATGAACTTTGCCACAGTTCGTTCTAAGTACAGCTTACACAAAAACTACGTTTTCATTTCCCAGCATGTTAACGTTAATAATTACAATGGAAATTCGACCCTGTTGAAAGTCATTAAGGTTCGTAATAGAGAACCAGACTTTTAACGGACGCTGTTACAGGAACGCACTTTAAAGGCCACAATTTTCTAGTTTTATCTACTACAGTAACGTCGAGAACACTGAAATTGCACACGATGATGTGACAGCCCACTAGCGCAAGAATAAAGGGGAAATTGTTTCCACTAAATTGACACTGTGCATTTTTTACACGTTTTATATTCTTTAGAATCTTTTTGGAAACGTTCACGCGGGTTGAGCTCTTGTTTGCGATGTTACGCAGGTACAATAAATTGTGTTTTGTACTGTATTAACAAACAAGAAATTAACTCGTGTAATTTTTGGCTAATAGGATTCATTAGACTGGTTGTTTTTGCCTTCCATTTTCTCTGTTTTAATGAGGCGTTTTGATAAATTAAAAAAAATTTCTCTGTCATAGGATATGCTGCTGGGAAGCCATTTTTTACAATCTTAAAAATGTTGCTGTCAGATCTATAGCACAGTATAAGAAATAGTATCTATTGTCTATGGTGTTCCGGTGTTGTTCTCGATTACCCAACTTTAGAGAGTAATTTGTTAATTCATAAAAGGGATTGTGATCGCAATAATGTGAAAGACGTTTTGATGCTTTGAATTGATCGACTTTATAAACGAACATTTTCGGTGTTATTGCGTATTTATTTAGCAACACAGAGCTGTCAAGATTATAATGAATTTATGTGATGAAAACCAATGAAAATCTTTGGTAATGAATAAATGAAGATGATACAAACCATAAAAACCCATTTTTTTCCCTTCAATGTGACAGGTTTTTTATAATTTTAATATTTCCATGTATAGAAAACGCCTCATTACCCGTTGTCAAAAAGGAGGTTTTACGTCCTACTATACCTTTCTTTTTTAATTATATTTTTTGTCACTCAGATTGTGACTGGCTGTATCAAGATGTGTCATGTCGGGGGTCGGGGGCGTGCGTGCTCGCGAGCCCCGGCTACCCCGGATTATACCCGCCACATCGCCGCTGCCGTTATCTCTTCGCGACCAACTCTGTACACACGCGGGTCAAGATCATATTTACCTCCATCCTGTTGCCTAGAAAGTGAGTATGAGGGTTGAGCCTAATCTGGCAGCACGGAATCTCATTTTTTCACGCTCTATCTTTTTCTGTCGCTCAGGAACGTCATTTGCTAGAGCGAGAAAGGTCGCAGCACTGCCGGTGCTGCCGCGTGCTGTCACAATCCCGCTATCTTCTAGCGTATAAAATGCGATTTCGTTCTGCAAGATGAGGCTCTAGCTAATGAGGCAGTCAATCAAGTTATGTATGCTCGCACGCCGGCATTATGCCAATACGGCTCTTTTATTTCGTGACCAAAGTAAATAATCGGACAAAATTCATAACATTGAATGTCATGGCCGTAATTTAGATTGTTATTTCTCGTGATTTCAGCAAATTATTCTTCATGATCGTTTTGGGTAAAATTTTGTATAGGGTAGCACTTCCTTTCGACTTAGAAAAATGTTTTCGCTCTTAATTTAACAAATAACCTATTCCTAATGAGTTCCCGGTACAAGTACATATCTTTTACATTTTTGCAAGGTGTTAGGGTATAGTTGCATGGGTAAGTAGCTGCATTACTTTAAGGAGTGATTGTACCAAAGTTTATGAAGTGGTTGTAAAAAAATTTGGACTTTCCATACTAAATGCAATTAGCTGATTGAAAAACGTCTAAAAAGTTTTAATTTTTTTTCGAATTTCTCGTATGTTCCTTTCATCCATTTTAATGCAACTGTCTACCCTAACACCCTGTATAAATTAAAGTCCGCCGCAACGTTTTTCAGTATGTCATCATCATCATCAACCTATCATCGTCCACTGCTGAACATAGGCCTCTCACAAGGCGCGCCACAAAACTCTGTTTCTGTATGCTTAATATTAGAAACGACTGTAGAGATTTTGATACGGTTTTCACTAATAGATAGACTGATTCCAGTTAGGTTCGTGTACCGATGCGAAGCCGAAGCGGGTTTCTAGTAAATTATAAACGCGTCAAAATCATCATTTAGATAGCAAGCACGTAGCAAGTTTGGCCACGATCGGTAGTGTCATTCGCGCGGCTCGCGTTCGAGTTTTCCTCGAGTCTCCGCTAGCCATCTCTTTTCTCAAATGTGTTTTGGCTCAAAGCAAACACGAACCTTGAGATTGGGATAAATACTCCCAAAAACTACATGACATTGCCAGAATTGCAGTGCCGATCATATAAGAAAACCAACTAATTTACAAAGTGCCAACAAAGTGAGTGAGGCTCTAATAAAACAACTTAACGATGTAAACGATACGATCAAACATACTGTATATGAACTTACGTAAATAACTAGATATATTCGCTATAAAAACGAGTTCAAAGGAAAATCGAATGAACGGCTATCCATAAAATTCCTTCTATACAAATGGAAAATTTATAGATCGTGTGTGAGTGAAGGACTTATTGCATTGGCTTTTTATAATGCTTGTCTGCCAATGGTTCGATGACACTTCTGCGAAGAAGGGTAATTCCAATAAAATCGGTCAAGTGCGAGTCGGGCTACTACTACCGAGGCTGAGGGTTCCGTACCACACCACCACATATTAATGTAAAACATTTTTTTTACTCCGGGTCCTTTATAACGAGACCTACTCACACTTGGCCGGTTTTTATTATTTGTTGTTATACTAAAGAGTTTGCTCTATAATCACACCAAGTTTGACGCTTGTATGTATTACCGTTTTTTTACCATAGAGCGAGAAGAAAAAACGTTGATAAAAACTAGTTCCTTGTATGAGGACCCCCCTTAAGTTTTAACTTTTTGACAATTTTATTATTTGTTAGAAAATCCGGCATATAACGCACATTCGGTGAAAATTTCAACTATCTAGCTCTTACGGGTCAAAAGTTACAGCCCTAACAGCACCTTAGGCACCTACCTTTTATACAGAAGAGACGTGTAGGGGTGGTGGATTGTCAAAGTAACACCAATATAAACCTTATAGTACGTAGCATAGCGTCGTTTTTGTCGTAAAGGCGACGTCGCCTGGAGGTGCGGGCGCAATTCTCCAAACGACGCTATGCTACGTACTATAAGGTTTATATTGCCGCACCCCGCCCGCGCCACGTCTCTTCTATATAAACCGCGCCTAAATAGGTAGGTCAGACAGACGGACTGACAACGTAGGCTTAGTAATATAATCCCGTTTTCACCATTTGGGTACGGAACCCTAAAAATTAACACGTTACGACTTATTGATGCTCTTCACTCCCGTATTTTATTAAGTACCCGTATAAAAACGGGTCTGTGC
Source organism: Agonopterix arenella (assembly GCA_927399405.1). NCBI lineage: Eukaryota > Metazoa > Arthropoda > Insecta > Lepidoptera > Depressariidae > Agonopterix > Agonopterix arenella. The sequence continues at coordinate 13,135,305 of OV656691.1, read as the reverse complement.
TATGAACAATCGTTTCACAATAAATAAAAAGGTCCACCGTCCTATCTCCCTTCCACCCCCGTGGGCCCGTGATGCCGCGGTGACTGAAAATTTACGTCGAGTTCATCGACTTTCTAAAATAGCACATTCATTCCATTCAATTACTTTGTCGCCGAGGGTGGATGCTTAAATTAACTACTTTCATGGCTTCATTATAAACCTTAATGGCGGCTATTAAATAAATACAGCAGTTAAAACAGTAATTTGAACCAAATTATCAGCGTATCACGTGAACAATCTTTTTGAGAAAATTTCGTAGAAAATCGCTACGAGATTTTTCGTAGCGGCCTCGTAAATGTAGCGTGGGTCAGTTAACATTAGTCACGTATCATTAGCAGTATTTTTTCTGTAATCTGAAGCAAAATTGTGTTAAATTGAGATTTCCAGACGGAATACAAACTTGAAAGCGATTAGCATGCGCCTCGTGCTCGGTTTAGGTTTAACTACCATAATAATCCTGGCTACAGCGGTTTTGTCTGATGTGTGCCTTGTTACATACATAATTATTATATTACTATCGAGTTCAATTTACTCTCAATATAAAGCACCTTATTACTTAATAGCAGCGGCCGCGACTTCGTACGCGCAGATGACTCTCATGAAATACTCAATACTTTAGAATTTTTTCAATAATAATACTAATAAGCGAAACCACGGACCCGATTCTCCAGAGGGCCCGGATTGATGTGGCCCTCACCTCCTGTCTTGCCTTAACCGGCCGGCCAGGAGTGGAGTCGCAAGAGCGGAACCTATGCTCCAGGTTGGAAGTGTAAAATGTCATAACGCCGGGGGCCTGCTGACTGGTGCGCTTAGCACCGGGAACTGGCGCCCACAGACTCACCTCTCTACAACCTTAGCCGCTCACAAGATGTTGCCGCCTTGTCGCTACTTTGCGAGCGGTCGTTTTTGGGGGCCCATCAAATGAGTTGGCAAGTCACCGTCTGCCATTTTGGACAAACTTAGAGACATTTTTTGCGGCAGGCGTCCCGTGTCTCTCCGCAATAACCCAGATTTCCCGACCCACCAAGTTCACCCCCATAGCCCGAGTAGTTTTATTTTGTCCTACCTACAATAGTCTCTGCACCGAACGTGGTGTGTCTTCTGGTGCATTTGCATAATGCATTCAGAGATAGACCATGGTTGGTGCATCCCATCGCATTCAGATAAAAGTGTCTCAATGGGGCCTCTACGTGTTGGACCTGTGTCCCCACCATGGAGTAAGGTCCCCACGCAACCCTTCTAAAGGTCCGGGCTACTGCCTGAGAAATACCATAAGAGATACAATAATAATAAATATCTTGGACATTGTCACACAAATTATCTAGTCACATTTAAAGTACTTGGACTTGTATTTTGATGACTAGACAACGATATAGAATACATATATAGATACAAACATCCATAACTCGGGTACAAATATTCATATTCATCATATACATATTGACCGTTACGGGATTCGAACCCGCGACCCTCGGCACAGCAGGCAGGTTCACTACAGACTGTGCTACCGGGCCGTCAAATAAAATAAATTTAATGAACCGATTTCGATGAAATAAAGCCTATATGTTAATTCAAACTAAGCCCTACGCTTTTGTGAAAACCCTATCTAAATCGGTTTATATGCGAGCACAAATATACAGACAATATACAAAGATATAGATAGATATTACATTCTGTTCAACATTGTCATGAAAATAATGTTACATTGTCATTTTACTTCGGTTCGGAAGTAAAATCGTTCTAAATTTGCGGTGCTCTTCCACTAAGAGGATCACTTACATTTGTTACTTAAATAGATATAAATTTTTTGTTACGAAGACAAAAAAATTTTTACCTTCAGCAGGAGAGACATTTAAAAATTTTCCTTCAAAGATGCGGTGCGCTTTCGCGGGGCAATATTATTAAAATTTTTCCATCTTCATGTTTCCGTTTTACATTTTACTATTGGAGCGCATTTGTTTGAACTGTAGAACCGCAGTGGAAATCTATTACACACACAAAAAGAAGCTAGTATCGCCCACATAAAACACATTTATACTCAAAGGAGAGTCGGGGAGAGAGAAATAAAAGCGCTATCTTGGCGCAATACGTTTTCAGACATACTAATAGGTAGGTAGGGCGTTGAGCGTTCACACGAGTGTAACACCGCTCTAGCTCTCAGATTTAGAGCAAACACAACCACTTTATACGGCTAGGAAAATGCTATGTAGTCTTTAACGGCCCGGTAGCACAGTCTGTAGTGAACCTGCCTGCTGTGCCGAGAGTCGCGGGTTCGAATCCCGTAAGGGACAAATATTTATATGATGAATATGAATATTTGTACCCGAGTCATGAATGTTTGTATCTATATATGTATATGTATGTATTATATAAGGTCTAACAAAATTAGCTGAAACTATTTTAAGGGTATGCTCAGACCATCAAACTGAACAACTTTCTCTATGGGACCAATATCAAAATCGCGAAAAAAATCTGCTGTTCCATACATTTGAGTCGAGTTATGTTTGCTGTTTTGTATAGGACAGTTGATTACACAAATTAGTTGATAGTTGCATTTATTTTGTGCCTGCTTTGGTACAATAGCCCTATCATTTTACGATTTGATCCGGGACTAATTAATAATTGATAGAGAAAGTTGTTCAGTTTGATGGTCTGACTATATCCTAAAAAAAAGTCAGCATATTAAAAAGGACCCTATAATACTTAGTAGCCCAGTCATTTTACGGTTTGAGCCGAGACTAATTAATAATTGTAATTTTTTTTTTCGGTATAAAATTGAATAGCCAATTTAAGCTTAGAAATGTACCAAAATTTAAAAAAAAATCACGTCAGCAACAGTTCCAATTTTAAAATTTAGCTATTATCCCGTTTTAGAAAACCTGATGGTAAATTTTTTTTCACGTTTTCAAGGCTTTACCATTATTACATACTATAAATATGTTGTAAATATTTTTGGCTACTTAGAAGGTTTTGAAAAATCCATTCATATTTTCTAATAAATACCTTATTTTTTAAATTTCAATGCCTATTTCATTGCTAAAAGTAATTTATATTGTTAAATCTAAGTCAAACGAGTGCATCGGTTTAAAAAGCATTCTGGGAAACACAATTTTGATTTCTATGTTTGCGCAGCGATTTTTATTTTAATATTTTTTAAGATAGTCTTTTTGTCACTTAATGGTGCCGGTTACCGTTTAAAAGTCCAATTAATAATTACTCCCTACCCCGCCTAACAAAACTCCGTAAAATGATCGGGCTACAAGGTTAAGTTACAAATGAATCGTTTACGTCAAGCACTGAAGAACTATACTATACATAAATATTAATATCAAATACAAATACAAATATCGTGCATGTTAACATAGAACTAAAATAACAATCCACAATCTACAAACTACACATTATCAAAGGAGGCCAGGAGTGAGATTTTTGAATCTCATACGTCGAACTCAGCAGTTGAAAATGTATCGAGATACGCATCTTTCTACTGTTGATTTGACTTTCAAAAATCGTACTTCAGAAGTCCGATATAGATATAGTCTCCATACATTTTCAACTGCTGAGCTTAGCGAATTTTGAAGCTATAATGAGACTGAGAAAATATTTGTAGTAGTTGTCGGGTTCGTATCAGTGGTGTAACGGTTGTTTTCTGTAAATGACGATGTTTATTTTGTGACTAGTCAGTTTAAGGTGGTTGCAAAGGGGTCAATTTTATACAAAACTTTGACGCACAATACGCGTAGACGGTATTTATATACGTATCTTCGTAATTATATTATAAATTGCAAATGTTATTTGTGACGCAGCAAATAGATTTTCTAAACTATTTTTCCATATATAAAATATTACTTTTATTAATTCCGTCTACGCGTATTGTGCGTCAAACTTTTGTATGGACTGAAACCACCTTAAGAGTCCTTTTACCGTTCAGTGCTACAAATGCACGCTTCAAAGATGGTTGGTAGTTGTAGCAAGGTTTCTGACCACCCCGTAAAGGATTATGGTTGTGAAGTTTATGTATGTCATGTGTGTGTTGCGCCCTCATAACAATATTAAAGATTTGGAAAAAATTAAAACCCAAAATGAGAAAGTGCTACTCCAATTTCCTACAAAAGCCTAAAAGGTATTTTTATAGAATACTTTTATAGGTTCTAAACATTCCACTTTTAAGAATCTATCTATATACTATTACAAAACTGTAACAGAAGTGTGTCTGTACATTGAAGATATTAACAAAAAAAAAGTTACGATATGGTTTTAGGATTCCCTGATTCCATATCAGCAATATTTGGTTTTTTTTTCTGTCTGTTCATTTGTGTGTTTGTTTGATTGTTTGTTTAAACGAGCATCACGCAAAAACTAGTGAACCGATTTTGATGAAACTTTTTTTGTTTGATAGCTAATGATCTGGCTTAAAATCTAATAATTTGTGCGGACAAAGTCGTGGGTTAACGCTAGTATCGTAATAAATGTAAAAGACACCGATTTTTTTCTTTTTAATTTGTATGTTTGGACCTTAAAAAATAGCTATAGGGGTCTTCTTCTTATCGTGTAGGCAGCAACTAGCAAGCCCTGGTGTCAGAGTTTTTTCAGGGTTAAAGTAGTAGTAGTAGCACTATTTTAATGAACGCTTTCTTCATTGAGAAATCATAAATTCATTCAATAATTGTGATGAGGGCGCTACTGAACGGTAAAAGGACTCTTAACTAAAACACGTAAAACCAAAGAATTCGCTATCGTGTTGATTGTTGTTTTTGTAAAATTTTATGCGCTTAATGGTTTCATTCTGTCTTCCCATTGTTTTCCTCTGCTCCAGTAAACAACGCGTAGCGAACGAAAAACAGTTACATCCAAAAAGAAATAGAATTCTTATTTCTTTTCGGAAATGATTGTTTTTCCACGTTCTACAAGTAGCTCCAAAACATCTTCGATCTTTATATCCATATTTACTGAAGCCACAGAAAGGAGAATACAGTAAAGCAACTTCGTACAAGCGCTCGAATCGACGCATGCACACAAACGAGCGCCATAAAAAGCTGGCCTCGCGACGTTATACGTTACTCTACCTACGCGCGGCCAGCTTCTTTTGGTTTAGCGTAGCTTGATGTTTCGCCGTGTGTACACGTAGGTATTTCAGTACTGTTGCGCCCCGAAGTACCTTAGTGGGTCGTGTAAAGTAGTACCAGGTTTGTAATTCTTACCGCTTTAAAGCCTGACCAGATATTTAAAAAGTTTTAGGGTGCGACTATCGACTATGACCTTTAATGTCAGTGCTCCAAGTACAAAAATTAGTTCCAATTATTTTCCGCAACATGGCGAGGTTTTTTATTTTTCTGAAATTATAATGACCAATCAGGATGTGACACCTTCAATACCTTACCTTGCCACTATTGGCTAATTATTTTCGAGCCCTTTTTGCTGCTTTCCGAACCTTTTGATTACGAAATGACTTTGAGTTTTGTCAGAGACTCGGGTCTGCTCTGCGCAAACGAAGATCGACGAGCGGAATTATTTTCCTTATTGATTGAGGCCCAGCAGCTGGATGTTGCACGTGATACGGCTATAGCACGCCTTTTATCTCGTTCGTTTGCGCACAAATAGAAAGAGAGCGAAGGCGACGACGACGACGGCTGGTCTTACTGTACTTACGTGGCGTTTGTCTGTGTCCCTTCGTCGATTCGAACGCTTGTATGAAGTTGGTGTACTGTATATCTCTTTTCTGTGCTGAAGCTAAAGGATATTTTTATAATATCATTATGTGTTTCTCAGTCACTGTGCAACGGATTATCTGACGCTGCGAGCTGGCAACTCGCCATCGGCGCCGCTGCTTGCGTCACTCTGCTCGGAACGAAGCGCCACTTTGGAACATCCTGGACCTAACTTGTTACTAGAGTTTAAGTAAGTCTGACCGAGCTGCATTCTAATTTGAATTTTGTAAATAAGAATTTCTTTACTCAGAAAGTCGACGTTTGAAAACTCTTCAAAAGGGGAAGATATCTGGAATAGTACGTTTTTTATTTTGATGCTGCTATTGAAAGTTGTTTCCTATGTGGTGCTAATATTTTATTGAGTCACTTAAGTCGCATCCGTATCATCAGACTATCAAACTGAACAACTTTCTTTATGGCACCAACATCAAATGGATCATCAAATGGATTTTTTTCGCGATTTCGATCGCGAAAAAAATCTACTCTTTCATACAAAATTGCAAACCTACTCGAGCCAAATGTATGCGACAGCTAATTTTTCGCGATTTCGATGTTGGTCCCATAATGAAAGTTGTTCAGTTTGACGGTCTAATCATCTCTTTAAAGAGGAAATATTATGTATTATTAAAATAACGCTTTTCACGTTTAGTTCCGGGCCGTTAGTTCCGCCGTACGATTACAATGGGTTCATCGCGAAGCTGGAGTTCCTGGACTGGATCGACAGCAGTGGACCTCCTCCCACAGTCGCCGCATCCCCACCACTCGCAGCCCTAACGCATATTACACAACACGGTAAGAATACACAATGTAAAGCCTAGTGCTTACAGTCCGTGAGCACTTAGAATAGGATTCGGCTGTCGGGTAAAATCGGTTATATTCGTATAATAGACAAGATCGCGGTCAATGACAATCTTTTTGAAATCAGTAACAATCAAAACTCTCAAGAAGTAAAAGGGAGTTTAAAAAAAACATAGATAATGTCATAATGGTACCATTATGACAGTATCTTGTCCTGCTGGCTAAAGGCATTCATCCTGAAGCCATGCTGCCTTACAAAATACTGAAAATTTTCTATAAACCTTTAAATAATTACAAAATTTTTGTTTGTTTGTTTGAACGAGCATCACGGTAAAACTACTGAACCGATTTTGATGAAACTTTTTTTGCTTTATAGCTTATGATCTGACTTAAAATCTGGTACATAATTTGTGCGGACAAAGTCGCAGGTTAACGCTCGTACTCTATAAAAAAATAGCTTTAAGGCTTTTGTTCAAAGTCGGAGTAGCGCTTTTTCATTTTGGGATTTAAATTGTGATAATTTGTGATGAGGGCACCACTGGACGGTAAAAAGGACTGTTAAAATAACACTGAACTCAGAATATTAATTAAGAATTCATAATGTTAAATTATCGTTAAGTTCATTGAACTACGATCCATCGGTTTCAAGGCATTGTGTAGTTCATAATTAACGATGTTGATTTCATTGCCTTAAACGTTGTTTATCGCTGGGTCGTATAAAACAATAATTGTATTCATTTTCGAACTTGTTCAATACCAATCATATTCGTTTACATTTCCCGATAGCTCAGTCGTTAGTAAGCCTGCCTGCTGTGCCAAAGGTAGCGGGTTCGAATCCCGTAAGAGCCAACAGAATTTATGATGAATTTGAATGTTTGTATTTACAGGGTGGCCCAAACGATGTCGTCCAAATTTTTTTTTTAGATTCCTCTTATACCTAGGTGTATACGAAAATAAATAAAAAATAAAATAAAATAGTGTATATTTAAATGTACACAAAAACGTCATAAAAAAGATAGTAATACCTAGTATATAACAGTGAAGTAGTAATTTGTATACATTTCAAAGACACTTCAAAGAAGATTGACATGGGTTTCTATACGATAGACTGAGGGGCTGGTGTGTGTGAACCCAATATATTGAACGAAGTTTTTTTTTCGTTCAATTTCAGTTTATTTTAATATTGTTGATGATATTTGACCAATGTTAGCCATAAGAATAAAAAAAAATTTGAAAAAAAAATTTTCGAACACAATTTTTTCTTAGAGGCTTTTTCACCTAACTAACTTTGGAAGCCGATTTCATTGTAAAGTGGCCCATTATGAAGCAACTTTTTTTTGTTATTTGGTAAGCTGAAAAGTTGTTGAAGTTTTTAAAATTAGTTTAGACTTATGAAACAACCATTTTGTAGCTTTAAGACAATTTTGGAAATTTTGCTTCGTCGAACTCAAAACCAAAACTACACTCGAACTAAGATGTTCACTGTCAACCCTTTTTTCGGTAGCTTGTATCGATGTTTTGTTATTGATTATTTATCGTATGGAAGAGTAATTTAAGACAATCATGAAGCAAGAAATATAATCAAAATAACCTTACTATGAAAAAAGGTGTGATTTTTTTAACCGCTCCGGTAGAAAATTAGCAAATACACATTTAAAAAATCATAACTTCTAACGAAAAATCGCGGAACATACATGGGGTATTTTCGGATACTCCTAGGTATGAGGAATCTAAAAAAAATGTTGGACCTCCGTTTCTACCATCCTGTATTTGTATTCTATATAAATCAAAATTAAATTAAATTTAAAAAATATCGTTGTCGTATATTGTTGTCTATTATCGTTGTCTATTATCGTTGTCTGGTCATCAATATACAAGTCCAGGCTAGATTCACGAACTTTAAATGGGACTAGATAATCTGTGTGATATGTCCAAGATATTTGATTAATTTATATATTTTTCTGGCTGTAATCACCTCTGTAAAGTGTCTGCTGTCCAATGGAATAACATATTTATTGTAACCCTCTTCTTTTTTTGACCTTTTTGCCTTATTATATCGTACATTTTTCCGGTAACATGTCATTCTAGTTTTGAGTTGATTTTTGGCAGGTGGACACTTTACGCATAAAAAGCTTTCTTATTAACTCTGAAAATTTGGTTCCATGTCATGTCGACCGTAAAGGTATACATTAAGAGCCTACTGAGCCTATTGTGCTGCCCTCAATCGTATTTTTTTTATTTCTGAACAATTAACACGTTCGCGGACAGTGTACGAGACACAATAGAACTTTTATTGTTATCACTGCTATAGCCGGTCACTTTCCGTGAATGTGTTAAACAACATTTCCAAAAAACCAGAATGTCACATTGTAGTATTGATTGGCTTTCAATTTATCGAAACATTACGGAATATTATGTTTTCTGACGACAACCTGGTGAAGGTGGCGGGAACCCGTTGGATGAGGGCAGCGCAGGACCGGTCGTTATAGCGATCCTTGGGGGAGGCCTGCAGCAGCAGTGGACGCCCAACGGCTGAGATCATGACGATGATGATGTTTTACTCTAGTGGCTGTTATCGTTAAAACCGTCAAAAGTGGCAATTTTTGGCGGATTTAAAGATAATAAAACTACAAACATTATGAAAACAAATCCGCAGTGATATAAATTGAAAATCAGCAATGACTGCAATGTGTTTTTTTTGGAAATAATGTTTAATTGTTAAGTAATCAAAAAATACGATTGAGGGCAGCAAAATAGGCTCGGTGCAGTCTTAAACCTGTATGACTTTCTTGTTCTCGTTATTTAATTTAATAGGTACACCAACAGCATTATATAGTCCTCGGTTTTTAAGGGGATGATCAGACTATCAAACTGCACAATATTCTCTGTAGCACAGATGTAGAAACTGCGAAAAAATCTGATGTTCCATATAAAACTGCACTCCTACACGATCAAAATGTTTGGAACAGCAGATTTTTTTATTTGCGATTTCGATATTGGTCCCATAGAGAAAGTTGTCAGATTTATGGTCTGATCATCCTCTTAGAAAACCGTCCGCATATTATTATACAGAAGAACCCTATAATATGTATTTCACATCGCTTATACATAGGCCAATTAGAGATATTGCATAACATACAAAAAAGGCGATCGGTATAGTTTTACAGTCTAGAAAAGGTACAGTAGAACCAGGTTTATACGCCTTTTGCACTCTTTGATCACTAAATGACTTCGGGTTTTGACGATTTGCTCTGCGCTAACGAAGATTGAGGAGCGGAATGATTTAGCTGGTTGTACTGTAAATACTTTCGACAAATTTGTCTTTCGAACATACCTTGATCTAAAAATTTGTCTGCAGTGGATAATGCAGCAATAGCAGAAAACAATGTGGGGTCCAACGAAGTCTCTAGCAACAACGGTGGTGGTCACGTGGGGTGCGGCGCTACAGTGCGTGGCTACGGTGCGGGAGGGGCACGCTCGGGCCACTTCGACACAAGGGCCACGGCGTGGCGGACACAGTGCGCGATACACCTGCTGGGGGCACCCACAGATGTTGTTCAAGTGTCGCTTTTTAATTATAATTTAAGGTCAGAATCCTGTTGTAAAAATTTGTGTTCACGATAACTTGAAATTCAATATTTTTTATTCCCAGTAATTTAACGTCATTTTTTCACCACTCGGAAGGTTTTCTGCTGTAGAGAAAATGCGGTCAGAAGCTCTACACCACACATCTTTTAAATAAAAAAACAAAATATACCAAGTAGAACTACAAAACTAATAAATTTTACATAACGTTACACTGCCAAGGCCTGGACGATTTCGTAGCGGAATTTCTGTGATTTGTGAAAGTCACACATCAAAATCATGATCGAACGATGGATAATTTATATAATAATTTTAAAGGTTTTACTGCTGATCTGAGCTGACTTTCAAAAATCGCAGTACAGGCATTTTGGTCATTCATGTCAATGAAAATTACATAACGAAAATAGACGAATTATAAATCAAAGTTTAATTTCATCAGGTTACAAAGCTGTAGATCTCATATTGAGGTCATAGAAGGTCTCCACGAGTTTGGTGGAAGAGGAGAAAGAGGAGATCGGTCTGAACGAGGTGACCGAGCACTCCTAAGAGTATGTGGGCCCTCTGTGAGGGAAGCCAGGGACCCCTCTGGGAGGTTCCTAATCCGACAAGCAGTCACTTCAAAAGGTGCTAATTTGACAATTCTGGTGAGACGCGCTGCAACTCAGAGTGTGGACGAAGAGGAGTTCGTTGACGGTGGATTCGCTTTTCACGATGGTGAGTAAGAGTAGGTACTTAAAACATTGACTTACCAACCAATGGACGTCGGGTCTAATACAAATTTATCAAAAAAAGTGTCCCAGACTATCCTACAACGTTTTACTGGTATAAACAAACTAAAAACATTGAACCTGTTAAAATTCTTTTTAACTCGCTTATATTAGCTTCACCTGTAGGCCTAGCATGCCACCCCCGAGAAAACGATAAAAATCGAGATGTGCCTCCATCTTTATTATTTTACGTGTGCCAGAAAGAGCGCCCATGACGTTTTTCTCGTTTAAACGCTTTGTCGTGGGTGGCATGCTAGCCGTGCTGTATGCATGCCGTGTTATAATTATAACTATGTAAGAAAATCTAGGAAGCCGATTTAAACCTACTTCTATTTGACATATCGATTTGAAACTTTGCAAGCGTATGTCATTCGGATGACAATACAATAATTTGGTACCTTCGAGCTAATTTGAAGGTGGAGCCAGGAGGTAGATAGTAGAACTCTTTAATGGCTATTAGTAAATCACTCGAGTTTAGGCTCATTTAATTTTTAATAAGTGTGTAGAACGTTTTACTGACAAAAGCGTGTTTTGTAACAAATTCTTACAGGACAGCGGCACGGCGTATAGACGTGCGCATAGTTGGTCTATCAAATGAAGACTGACTGCGTAATTGTTATTCTTTATAAGTTTTGTTACGTTTTTGGTTCGGACACTTTTGAGCGCGGACCCGACCTACAGTCGTTGGTTAGTCAATGACTTAAAACAATATTATACCCTGAAACAGAACACGTAAAGTTAATATTTTGCTAGTAAAATATGCAAATTCTCGTGGAACTGACCGACGCCGACGGCGTGGTTATGCGGTCGGGCAGTCAAGATTTTCTTTTGGTTTTATTCGGACTAACTGCCGAACGCATGACTGCCTTGCGTTCAGCAACTGAAGGCCTTTCACGTACTTTTTGGTCGAATTACGCTTTTATCGACTTGTTTGTATCTTTGGTATTTGACCAGTCTGCGTCTTCCGCACAAATTATATACCAGATTTTAAGTCAGATCATAAGCTATCAAACTAAAAAGTTTCATCAAAATCGGTGCAGTAGTTTTTGCGTGATACTCGTTCAAACAAACAAACAAACACACAAACAAACAGACAGACGAAAAATCCAAAAATTGGTGAAATGGAATCAGGGACACCTAAAAACCATACCGTAACTTTTTTTTTGTTAATATCTTCAATGTACAGACAAACTTACTGTTACAGTTTTATAATAGTATAGACTAGGGAGGCTAATGTTAGGGCGAAAATAATTTTGAGTGTGTAGATTTATTTCGATATCAGGCCCTGTACCCAGAGATTCGATTTTCGTTATATCAGGACCGCTTCGGGCCGAAATTCATTGTAATAAAGTTGACATTGGAACGAAAACGTTCACACGATTGCGATGTTCGAATGTCCGGGTTGAGGCCCTGAGTTGCTCATCTCTTTTCGCTGACTGTACCTCTTTTCCGCTTTTGTCATTGAGAAAAGAAAATATCTGTCTTAGAGCAACACGAAGGCACTGCGTCGCCAGATGACACATGTGCGTCGACACACTATGGGCTGGCTGCGCCCGCGCACGGCGGAGTATCGGCCCCGTCACATCATCACATATTCTGGAACATAGAGGAGAGACTGCTCTGCACCCATCGGTTTATACCTGCTGCTAATCAAAGTGTGACCATTGAGGTAGGTGTACCTTGTTTTTAATTTTGACTGTAAGTATTTCGAAATCAATTTGTCGATTCATCATCATCATTATATCAGCAGAATAGACGTCCACTACTAGACATAGGCCTCCCCCAAGAATCGCCATAATGACCGGTCCTGCGCTGATCTTATTCAACGGGTTCCCGCTGCCTTCACCAGGTCGCTGGTGCACATTGTGGGGGCCTACCCGCGCTGCGGTACGCAGTCGCCACTTGAGAACTCTTCGGTCCCATCGGCCATGGCTTCTGCAAGCAATATGGCCCACACATTGCCCCTTCATTTTAGCAATTCTCGAATCCATTTTGTAATTTTCAATAGATTCAGCGTCTAGACCGCATGTGGAGCGCGGAGCCGACGGGCACGGTGGGGGCGGCAGGTTGCCGCACGGCGTGCGGGGACGCGGGCTGTGAGTGCCGCGCCAACACTCCCCTGCACTACCACGACCACGTGGCGCTGGTCGCGGGGGACGGCACACATCTGTCCTGTCTCTGTGGAGACTTTCAGGTGAGACCTGATTCATATAGCACAGAAAGAAAGAAAGAAAAATCTTTATTCACCATTAAAGGCACACATAAAACAACAGAGCACCTACATTAGCACAAGGTATAAAATAATGAAGGGGGTGCTTCAGACCATCTCTTTAACTACAGAGCCAACATCGAAATCGCGAAAAAAACATCTGTTCCGTAGAAGACGTTCCTCGACAAAAATGTATGGAACGGTTGATATTTTCTCATGATTTCGATGTTGGCTCTGTAGAGAATGTTGCTCATTTTGATGATCTGAAGCACCCTTTTGATTTTATGTCGCATTTTATTTTACACCCTGTATACTGGACAGAAATCATAATTATATGTGGACTATTGTGGGTGGACGCCCGCCCGCGCAAAAAGGGTCTAGTTGTTGGCATTTTAACCCACCTTTTTTATTGTTCCATATGATCAGCATGTCACTGAATCTAACCTTAACTCAAGACCCGACAACTGGACCTTTTTTGCGTGGACGGCTCACATTACATTAATCTTATCGAGAAGGACTTCGGTAAAAGATATTATATTCGAATACCATGTTGTGGGGCCGTAGTATGGCAGCCAGCGTGACAACTGATAAAGCGCTACCGCGCATTAGCTCTCTTTCTATATGCGCGCGAGCGAACGACATAAAATGCTATAGATATAGGCGTATCACGCGCAGCATGTTACTGTTTCTGATCGATGTGTGTGCAAATAAATGCGCTAAACTTTGTGGAACTTATTGGCAATGGAAGTTGATGTAAACAACGATTACAAAATGATTTTAAAATAAACTTGTCGGTTAACTCAAAAATGACGCTAATTGGAATGAAAATTCATTCATCGCAAAATAGCCGATAAAAGAATTCAATATTTTCGAAGAGGAAATTGACGTTAATTGCTTGAAATACGAAAGGAGACATTTAGGGCAACTGACGAGAAAAAAATCACAAATATCTAAAATATGTTTCCGAGAATAATATCGATTTGATGTGAATAGCGTAATTTATGTTTAGTCGGTTCTACGTTCTGCAAACTCTCAGTAACTTTTACGCTGACTCTGGAGATTTAATATCTTAAAGGCTTACTCAGTTTCAACTGTATTTATTGGTGTATTTCTATGCACGTTTCATTCTTTCAAACATTCGTAGTATTCATATTACTATACAATGTTACAGGGTGAAATTAAAATCCTTTTAAACTAAGGGTCTACCCATCAAACTGAGTCGTAGCAAAAAACCTGAACAGCTGCTTTTTTTTGCTACGATCGGTTTGCTCCCATAGTAAAAGTTGTTCAGTTTGATGATTTGAAGCACCCCTAAAGTATTGTAACGCATTAAATTTTACAACATGTATATTATGTAGTCTTCTTCTTATCGTGTGGGCAGAGCCCTGGTGTCAGAGTTTTTTCAGACCGCCTTTCGGCCTCTGACGTGGTTTTTATGTAACGACTACTACCACCAAAGATTGTAGCCGGGACCATCCGAAGCACGGAATCATCTTTCTTTTCAGACAATCAGGTGATTCTGCCTGCAATGTCCTAACCAAATGGGGAAAAACGCACAAAGTGAGATATCACTAGGTGTAAAGATCTCTAGTGCCCTATCTAGATACCTTATAGGGAAAACTAGACGAAATGATAAAGCGGACCGTATACTTAAAACTTTTATAATTCCGAAAACAAAGGAAGAACCAAATCGTTACAAGCCAGCTGATATTCTATGTAACCTCAAAATTGCTAAGTAATCCCGAATGACAGGTGTCAAGTGACAGCTGTCAAATCACGACAGATAAACGGCTGTTTACGAGTATAGCTAAGTGCTACACTAATTATAGAAAAACAAAGATTAAAGAGCTTTAGGAGCTCGAACACTAGATGTCCCCCGTGGGAATCGAACCCACGACCTCCGTGTCGAGAGCCCAATGCTCTTAACCATTAGACTACGGAGCATTATGTAGTAGTGTATAGGTATATAAGGAAACGCTAACTAAACGAGTTAAACAACGCAGGACATTTCGCCTGGAGGCAATCAGAGTGTATCATTTAATTACTGCGTGCCCCCGCCACTAGATCAGACTAGCAAAAGACACAAATAAAATAATTGCGTTACAACGGACCTTATGCTAACACGGCCAAAGGATGAGCTAACCCTTCCACCGGGTTGCGGCGAGATCCGCATAATTAAGTAAGAGGGTTGCTATTAAGTATGTAACAGCAATAAACCTTGGAACGACCACCCAACCGTAAGGGACTTCTACGTAAAAGCTTTGTCGCTAAATAATTTAACGTGTTTACTATTCCTATACATATTTCATTACAAATAATCTGTGTTAGGGTGTTAAGGGCTACCTATACTTCATTCCATATTAAGGACGTAAAGATTTCCCGATTCCTATTCAGCTTTCTGGCGTATTCTGATTAGCAAATAGATATTTATCAGAAACATTTTATAGAAAGATAGATATTTAAGACGTTACTAAAGCTGTTTAAAGAATTGAAATTGAATTATTATTTGGAATATTTGGAATGGAGTATAGAATCTGAAGATTCTGAAGTCTGTTGTAAATTGGTGTTAAAAACTGATTATAAGGAAATACAATAGATTCTGAGTAAGTACCACAGAGATGATCCATTTCAGCGGGAGGTGCTAATTCGTCCAAGGTGCTATTTTGGTTAGGTACTGTGTCAGTTGTGTGGTGTCCGGCTTATCCATGGAGGACAGAAAGGAGTGGAGGTGTCGCAAAGCAATATTTCTATCGAAGTTAGTGTCACCAAAATGCAGGGACGGGGCGGGGGATAATACGGGTGCGCAGGTTCAACCCCTAAAACCGAATCTTGGAACAGCGTACCTCATCGTTTTATATGTATTTTGTTGACAAAACCCCTCTCAGCAAAAAGAACGGCGGTCCGCTTCAAACTGAGCATCATAGGCCACGCTTACTGTGACACCATGACATAATATCGACAGACCTAATTGCCTTGCGACATCTCCACTCTTTTCTGTCCTCCGTGGGCTTATCCTACTAAACCAAACGCGTGGTGTCGAGGTAACTAATTCCTTCAGGCATCATTAACATCTTTGGTGCCGGTACCGTGTCACTGCCGGTCATAGACATTGCATCCGACTTTACCTTAGTAGTAGTAGTAGGCTTAGTAATAGGGTCCCGTTCTCACCCTTTGGGTACGGAACCCTAAAAACTACTTCTCATGTTAACAAATACAATTTAAAGCGTGATGAAACCAAAAAACTGATTAATAATAACTAAGATCTCTTAGTTAGGTACCCGTATCATATTATGTTGGCAGTAGTAGACTTACTAACGTGCTAAATTATTTATCAAACCAGAGACTGAAGGGCGGGCAAGTGGATAGTTTAATTATTAACAACTTCACCCCTATCATGTGCTGACGACG
The DNA here is from genome assembly GCA_927399405.1 of Agonopterix arenella. Classification (NCBI taxonomy): domain Eukaryota; kingdom Metazoa; phylum Arthropoda; class Insecta; order Lepidoptera; family Depressariidae; genus Agonopterix; species Agonopterix arenella. The sequence goes on along the minus strand of OV656691.1, from coordinate 13,118,791 downwards.
ACCGCGTGAAAATGTAACAAGAACACATTGCTGTGAAATGAACTTTCAGCAATATCCAAAGCGGTAGTGGCATGGCCGTCCATGTCCCGGTGGTCATAAAACATGGCCTAACCGGCGGCATGTCATCCGTCCGCCCCTGTTATTAGTGGCCGACCGGGCGGCGGCTTCGCCCGGGGCGACAGCCCGGAGTCTCGCCTCTGAAAATTCAATTACTTAGTTGCCGACTACGTATGCGTATTGCGTAGGCCGTTGCAGGGCTAATTTGTCAATACGCTGCGCACGTAATACCTCCGCGCCCGAACGAACCACAGCGTTACCGCGTCCTGTTTTTGTTTTCCAAGCATCCGGTGAAAAGGGAAATTAAAATAACTTATTTGGTAAATGAGGGAAACATGTACATCGCATGTAATTAATGAGCGTTTTTCTTTTGGTTTTCTAGGGGATCGATAGATGGCGCTACGGTCTGTGCGAATAAAAGTCAAAATTTCAAAAAGGGTTTCTTTAAAACAATAAAGAGGGAAAAGATGATCAAAAAGACGTCAACGCATGATTCGCAAATTATGAAAATGGAATATTTCATTATTTGCGAATCATTTTGATTGAAAATTTGAAACTGTTTACGTCTGACATGGTTCTATGGGCTCGATTCCTTGGCTTTAAAAAAAATGGCAGGCAATGGCAGTCTTGACATGATTTTGACAGGATGTCACGAACGTCTCTATGGAGCGGTAAACATGCCATCTGTCGAGTTTTTTAGGAACTAAAATTAAAAAATAAAAGAAAAACTCTCAGTGAATCAGGCGTTACTTTGCAGAAATCTATGACTAATAGATAGATTACATGATGTATCGAGACCTCCGCTTCTAAATACCGAGTCAACAAAGTTCAAAGTGCGAACGTTCGTCGGTCTAACTCCTGAGGATGCTCCTTGGTAGAGCGAAACACGTGTAGAGTAGAAATTATTTGATGGGCAGGTTGTATTTCACAACGTAATACAACTTTTGTCTACTAGGTATTTAGAAGCGGAGGTCTCTCTTATTGACACTTCGCCCCAGTAGTGGGATCTTTTGTATTAGCCCCAATAGGGGATCGGACAATTAGTCAAATTAGCAACTTTTAATCGAACGTCAAAACGCGCGCGATGTATGAAAAATTGTACTAAATACCCACAAGCTTAGATTAAAAACTTTTCGCCCACAAGTGACGTCATCAAAATTTCATTACTTTTTTATAGTTCATCATGTTATTAAAAATAGTATTATAGATATTCTAGGTAAAAAAAAACTAAAAATGTGAGTATAGCGTTATTTTCAAATGTTTTTTTACTAAGAAGTTATCTTCTTAACTAAAATATATTTTATGCAGTTCGCTTCCCTATTCTTTTCGCTTTCTTACCATTAAAGGGAAGAAACCATCTCCGAGGAGGCTCATTCATACGTTTTGCCGCCAAGACATCACAGTCACAAAGGATATGTTCCATGGTCTCCTCATCCTCTCCGCACCGAGCGGAGGTTATCTACCTATGTACATCGTTTTTTTCTCATGTGTAACACTTTGAATTTTTTGTTGTCAGGCGGTATGGCTGCCGGTCGTGGTGCGAAGCTGGACAAGCGTACGCCTGGAGTATTCAGTAGCCCACTACACATACGCTAGTCGCGGGTTCGATTATGCGGCAGCGTATAGTTTCAATGACGATGCCATATGCGGGCAGAGAACTTATACAACACATTCTGGTAAGACATCACAAAATGAAATTTTTCTCTATCCAATCTGACTTTCCCACTCGTATCCGACTCCTCAAGAATACGAAACCCAAGGTAATTCGATGAAAATGTCTCACGTAAGGCAGATAATCGGCAATTTATCTCGAATGAACTCCATGGACCCCAATCGTATGAAGCGAAAAACAAACAGGTTCAATTTGACATTCAACCCGCGTCTTGAACGTTTGGAAAAACTCGTCGAATATTGTTCTTGGTGTCGTGGGGCGTGTCCGAGAAAATTACGTGTCCCGACCCAGTTTCGCGATGTCTAGGGTGACACTGAATAGAAAAAAACCTTAAACGAGATCGTAAAGTTCCAATTACACTGTTCCTGCTGCGGCCACCCGCAATGTCTGACATTTTATTCCATTACGGTGCACATTAGTCGTGTCGCAGTCGCGCTTTAAGAGGATTGTGAAGTGCTAGTGGAGACTACTGAGAGATAGTGGAGATTTTACTGTATAACATACGAGCGTTAACCCGCGACTTTGTCCGCACAAATTATATACCAGATTTTAAGTCAGATCATAAGCTATCAAACAAAAAAAGTTTCATCGAAATCGGTTCAGTAGTTTTTGCGTGATGCTCGTTCAAACAAACACACAAACAAACAGACAGACAAAAAATCTAAAAATTGCTGATATGGAATCAGGGATATCTGAAAATCATATCGTAACTTTTTTTTTGTTAATATCTTCAATGTACAGACCAACTTCCTGTTACAGTTTTATAATAGTTTAGATATAGACTAGCTGGTGCTTGCGACTTTGTATATGCGTTAACTTTAAAATGCACTTATCTTATGTGTTAAGTAAATTCAGAATATGCCAAATGCCAAATTCTTTATGCCAAATTTCATCTAAATCCGTTTATGCATTATTGAGTCACAAACATCAAAAATTAAACATTTATAACATTAGTAGGAAGTATTATAAAAAAAAGAAAAGATTAAAAAAATCATTCAAATACGTAAAGGTAAAAACCAAAGAACATTACCAGAGGGGTTAGAAATGCAAAGTAGCGCTTTTGCTTCGGAGACGACTGTCGCCACTTGTCTTCCTAGTTCCCAGTGACGCTGCTACAACTACTTATGTCTTCTCGCTCACACCACGCCGCGCACCATACGATGTTATGCAAATCGTTGCACAACCGTGTGGCACGCGTTTCACGCCTACTTTGCACTTCTAACCACTCTTATAATGTCTGTGGTAAAAACGTTTTCGATTTATGTATGGAGACTGCTTCGCTTCGCAATCCTCTATAATAAATAATAAATAAATATCTTGGACATAAATTGTCTATTCACATTTAAAGTAATCAGAATTTAGCCTGAACAAGAAATCTATGTTGACAAGAAAACGATATAGACACAAACATCTAGAAATAAAAAAAAATTGTATCCCCACATTTTCGACTCAGTAAGGTCAACACATCTTTCATGGGGCAGTGTATACGCTATTATAATAAGATACCAGAGGATATTCTAAACTTGCAAGACAAAAAGTTTAAGTTCCATGTTAAACAAGTCCTCTGTAAAAAAGGCTACTATAAACTCAATGACTATTTGAATGACCGAAATGTCTGGTCTTGACAATGTAACACTATGTAATGCAATATTGTATTTTAATTGTACTTTGTATATCTTGTTTTGTTTAAAAGATGTGTCTTGTAGAGTTTCTGGCCGCATCTTCTCTCAACGGAACACCTTGACGCGGTGGTAGAGTCAAAAAATTACGTCAAAAAACTATCTATGTGATATTATTTTGAATAAAAAATTTTGATTTTGATTTTGATTCTATGACTCTGGTACAAATATGATTAATTTATGTGTCTAGGAGAAATAACGTCCAAGAACGTGACCATAACGGGGAGCCTGAATGAGTTCTTCTACCAACAATGCACCTGGGTCCTGGACTCCAACGTCGAGAGACAGCTCTTCATAGATATTTCATCGGAACAGGTAGGGCTTATGGCTTCCTTAAAGCCGCGCCGAGCCTATTGTGCTGCCCCCAATAGTTTTTTTTTATTTCTTAACAATTAAACAATATTTCCAAAAAAACAAGAATATCACATTGTAGTCACTAAATATCAACATTACATCTTTATTTTTATTGTGTACTAGGACAAGTCGTGTGGTTCATGGAACATAACCCTTCACGAGTGGTCGCGTACGGGGGCTCACAGCGACGCCGGCCTGGCCGCCGCTGCCGGCGAGCTATTATACACCTTCTGTGCCAGACATAAGAACCACACCTACACCTTGCCCTGGCGACTGAATACTGTCGTGATCCGGTAAGTGTGTTTTGAAAAGAATTGGTAATTTCACAAATACAGGGCGTAATCTTAAATGCGTTACTTACTTTATGGGGTGCTTCAAACCATCAAACTGAACAACATTTACTAAGAGACCAACCACAGATCACAAAAACTAAAGGGAGATGAGAAAAGGGCCTCCTTTACCAGTGTAAAGGTACCCAGTACCCGGGCCAGTGTCGCAGCAATATGCGCAAAAACGGAACACATTGCTCGCTACAGTAAGGATTCAATATATTATGAGGCTGAAAGTCAGTCGAGATATTATGTGTAAATAGTTTACAATGCTTGCGTAGTACTAAAGATTATTCGGACGTTGAGTTCTGATACCGCAATGGATAATGAGCACATTCAAGCTAACAAAAAACTTTCTATCGCGTGGTACTGGTGGAAATGCGACACTAGGTTTCGTACACAGCGCGTTGGTTGGCATCTCTCTAGATTTATATAGGACCAACTATGAAATCACGAAAAAATTCTAATGTTTCATACACTTTTATCGAGTTGCTATTGCTATTGAAAAGAAAACGCCCAGTCCCGTTTCGCCTCAAAACTGGTAAATTTGAATTTTATAAGAAACTACAGTTAACCCGCGACTTTGTCCGCACAAATTATTTGTACCAGATTTTAAGTCAGATCATTAGCTATCAAACAAAAAAAGTTTCATCAAAATCGGTTCAGTAGTTTTTTCGTGATGCTCGTTCAAACAAACAAACAGACAGACAAAAAACTCAAAAATTGGCGATATGGAATCAGGGACACCTAAAAACCATATCGTAACTTTTTTTTTGTAAATATCTTCAATGTACAGACACACTTCTGTCACAGTTTTATAATAGTAAAGAGATAGATAGATGTTACAAAAGAGGAGGATAATTTCCATTTCCTTGGGAAGTATGATATATTCGTCCTACTTTGTGTTTAATTTTAGCTACTACTACTACTATACTACTTGTATGTGTTCTTTGATCATATTCATTCGTTATTAGTTGTGAACGACGAACTAATACGTCGTCTATACTTCGTCTAGTGGTGGCCACGTGACGAAATATATTCGATCCAAATCGCGTGGACAATGTCTTTTACTATGGCACAGCAAATTTTTTGTACCGCGATTTCTATATTGGCTCCATAGTGAAAGTTGTTCAGTTTGATGGTCTGAAACACCCTGTTCGATATGGAATCCATTTAATTTTACATCCTGTATATACAGGGTCCTCATTAATATGCGGACACTTTTTTAAGGGGATGATCAGACCATCAAACTGAACAACTTTCTCTATGAGACCAATATCGAAATAACGAAAAAAAAACAGCTGTCTCATACATTTGAGTCGAGTTATGATTGCAGTTTTTTATGGAAGAGCAGATTTTTTTGCGATTTCGATGTTGGTGCCATATAGAAAGTTGTTCAGTTTGACGGTCTGATCATCTCCTTAAAAAGTGTCAGCATATTCAGAAGGGCCGTATGTATAAGGTAGGTACGGTTTTAATACTTACGTATTATATCTTGAACGCTACGTATGAATGAAGTCAAAGGAAAAAAATGTTTTTTTTTGCGGGAACCTTTTAACATGGCCTGGCTGAACAATTTCCAAATGAAAGAAAACACTTTTCAGATCTGCCATTTGGTAAATTATTTATGAATGGCCTGAGCCTAATACACCGACCGACTACGACGTGCCAAATAGATGAAAGCACATACTTTTATAAAGGTACTTGCTCACAAAGATCTTTTTCTTTGTGCATATTAGATAGGGAACCCGTAAGCGGAGACGTGGTATGTTTCCGAAATGACATATTCACTCGTAAATCCTGAATAACGATGTGTGAAAACATACCTTTCTCGATGAATTCGGAATCCAAAGGTGGAAAGTATTCTCAGTTAATGGAAGTCGACCCTTTGTAAATACTGTTTTCATTACTAATGAAAGATGTACTTAAAACACTCAAAAGTCTAATGAAAACTGATTGGATAGATGTTCATACATTTAGCCTTTTTGGAAACATTGTCAGACGATTCTACAATACCTACAGGGTGAAACCTATGTGACTTCTTTTCGCTATTTTAATAGAAGTAGTCAGATCAAGAAGCATAAATATATAAGGTCTATAACAATATAAGGCCAATATCGAAATCGTGAAAAAAATCAGCTGTTCCATACAAACCTACTGGACCTAAATGTATGGGACAGCATATTTTTTTTCGCGATTTCAATATTGGTCCCATAGAGAAAGTTGTTCAGTTTGATGGTCTGATCATCCCCTTAAAATAGTTTCACCTAGACCTTATATACACCACTAGTTTCTAATTACTAACAAAATGTTAATGGTGTAATCAGACAATGAAACTAAACAACTTAAAGGATCGAAAAGGAACATGGATCGAAAAACGAGAACATTATTCGGACCTCCCATAGAAAATCGATCGGCTGATCCGCACTTTTGTATGGGAGACTCAAAAAAAAAATTCTCGTTTTTCGACCTATGTTCCTTGGGGAAAGTGGTTTAGTTTCATTGTCTATACAACGTGTTAATGAATTAACGCAAAACTAGAAAGCAGTTTGTTTAGAATCGAGAGCAGGATCGAATTATCATGGTTTCAACATAGGTAATTTTTTCAAAATATTAAATAATTTGTTTGTAAAATTTAAAATTTACTGAACCCGATGTCAACCCACCGCACGGGCACACTCACCCTACTTACTACCAAAATGTATCCATGAGTACGTTAGCGCTTTCATTCATTGCTGAAATGATAACAAATCATTTTTGCCTTAAAACTTAAAATGCGAATAACTTTACATTTTAGCTATCAAAATAATGAAATAATTGTTTCAATCAAATTATTTTGTTATAAATCAGTTGGGGTGTATGAGGTTTTGCGCTAATTCATTAACACGTTGTTACCCCTCTATAGTGTTACCTACTACATTTGTCGGTCACTGTTTTTTCAGTGCTATTCCGATGAAATAACTGAGTTATATTATCTATCTAAAATTTTGTTAATCATTAAAAATCAAGGGTATACATAGGTGAACTTACTCCATGTAGGTATAAAATTAATGAATACAACGTTTGTTCTATAGGCTAGTGGCGCTATCGCGTCAGCAGCCCTTGTACATGATACGGTGGAGGTCGCAAGTGGTGCGCGCAAACAACCGACTAGGCCCTCCAACGCCCGCGCCGGCCGCCTCCGGGACCGCCTGCGCCATCAAAACCACTGTGATTTACATTACCATGAACTTGTTATTATGTGTTGTCATTGACTTACAAACTAATGGACGCCGGGTCTAATACAAATTTTCGAAAACAGTGTCCCAGACTAACGTACATAAAAGTAATTACGTGTCAGTAAACAATAAACAAACTAAAAGCAATTGAAACTGTTGAAATTCTTTTTCATTTTGATAGCGTGTTTTTTACAGCACTAGGAGTGCGATTTTTGAATCTGATACGTTGAACTCAGCAGTTGAAAATGTATTGTGATACGCATCTTTCTACTGCTGATTTGACTTTCAAAAATCGCACTCCTGGAGTATAATTTTTGAAAGTCAAATCAGCAGTAGAAAGATGCATATTTTTAATATTGACATTTTCAAACGCTGAGCTCAGCGAATGAGATTCAAAAATCGCACTCCAGCACGTCATTAAGTCATTATAGACGTGCGCGTAGTCGGTTGATCAAACAAAAACTGGCGCGTAATTAATTACTCTTTATGCGTTTTGTTACTCTTTTGGTGCGGACCCTACGTCCAGTCAATTGGTAAGTCAATGTCAATGTGTGTTGTCGACAAAATATTTGTGCTATAAAAAGTGCTTAAGGACAACAGTTTTGAGTGACTTAAGTCACGTGGAACTATTAGCACGAATTATAATAATAGGTACCTACTTCGAAGAGTTACCTTATTTATTCTGCTGTGGTGTATCAAAATGTATTTGCCACGTATACAGGTGTTATAGTAGACAGTTGCGTTACATTAATGAGTTATTGTACTCATGATAATGAACAACTTTCACAAACAACAAAGAGAAATTTCCAAAAAAAAACTTTTCTACAACCGATCAGCTGATTGCATTTAGGAAAGTACATTTTTTTTCTAATTTCCTACAGGTTTCTTAGGGAAAGTTGTTTAGTATCATGATCACTATCACCTCTTAAAGTACCTAATGCAACTGTTTACCCTAACACCCTGTAAATATGAACTGAACATGAAACTAGCTTAAAATATGACGTAAGTAGAAATAATAACTGATTCAGAATCAGTAAAGAACATTTCGTATTCAATATTTAAATATAAATAAAAGTGAACGATGTTAATAGTTTAGGCACGAATTTTATATGATATTTATATTTGGTTTTCATGGGCCGTTATAAGGAAAGGTAGCAAAAGGAGAAGCTCAAAGCGTGGCCGGGTTTGGACGGCCAAAAAATTTAAAAAATATGCCAGTAAATACCGGTAACGTAGATATTGTACCGTGAGCCAAACCAACCGCGGCACGGATTGGTTCAAGCCTGGGCTCGACGCAGCCAGTCTCGTTAATTTACGCTTTGCACCCTCTGGGAATCGACGTCATGCTGCTATACCTATTTTTATTGCTACTGGGTTATCTGGCAACATCAATGAATAGCTTAGACCATATAACTTATCAGGATCGAGTTAGCATTCCCCTCTGCCGCAAGATTAATTGATCATATACATTTACATACAATTTTATACCGTTGTTATCACTGAACGAGGCAGCGTATAATAGCAGAACAATAAGTTCAAACTAGTATCGTTTGAGGTTTACATGAGACTATTTTTAACAATCCAAATTAGAATCTAAAGTTTTTTTTTACGTAGCCTGTTCAATGTCCTCCCCTTTCTTTGACTACTTGTATAGGGACTGGTTACGCGTGTAATTCTACTAACAAACATTTCTGCCACTTTTTGCGGGGGGCGAGGTAACATTTAAACCGCAACTTTGGATTTTATTGCTCATAACTTTAGATTCTAATTTTGATTGTTAAAAATCATGAAAATTAGTCTCGTGTGAACCCCAAACGTTCTAAGTTCGAAATTATTGTTTCGCAATTATAGGCTGTCTCGTTTAGTGATAAGGTATAAAATTGAGTGTAAATGCACATGATCAATTGATCTTATACCGTGGCAGAGGGGAAATGCTACCACAAGGCTAGTCCTTATAATAAATAGTCAAAGTCCCCTTTTACTCTCCAATCCTCTCTATTGTGTGCAACTACTGGCCGACTCTCCAAGAAGGCATCCATGTTGTCTCTCCACCTTTTTCTGGGTCTACCTCTACGCCGGCGACCATCCTGGCGAACCCAGTCTGTGATAATTTTGGCCCATCTTTCCGAATGCACGCGACAGACATGCCCGGCCCAGTCCCACTTCAGCTGAGCTGTCTTGCGCCCCACGTCCACTATGCCAGTTCTAACCTAACCTGATCAGTTAGTCTTACATCTAAAATACTGCGCTCCTTCGCTCTTTTGGCAGCTCTTGAGGCTGGATTTTTGATGTTCAGTCAAAGAATCTAAAGTATTGGAATAAAATCCAAAGTTGCTGATCTTATGCTAACGCGTCCCCCGCAAAAACTGTCAGAAAAGTTTCTTAGTAGAATTACACCCGTAACACGTTCATGTAGTTATATGCTTTAAGATATCTAGATTATGGTGAGACGTTTTTCAAGACTAGTAAAACGAAACATTTGTAGAGATGTATTAAAAGTCGAGAAAAACCTGTGTGTTAAAACTTTTTATCATCTGATGACGTTTGATATTGGTGGTATTGCTAATGGATACATTTTTCACTACCAATAAATACACAATAATACCAAAAATATTAGTCTGTCATACATAAATAACCATTCACTGTACAAATAAGTCGATTAATTCAAAGTATAAAAACGTCTTTCATATTAAAACCATCATAAAGATTATGTAATGAGTAATGAATCTTGAACAACAAATTGCTCCCTAAAATTAGAGAATCGAGAATAAACACAGAACACTTTTGATCTGACAGCGAAGTTATTATTTTAACACCATACTTCCAATGTATTAAAACATTTTTTTTTAATGAATGCGCCTCATTATGTATTACTATAACAAGCAAGACGCATTTAATTTATAAATATATAAAAAGATATGCAATTACCTGGATATTGCACATTGGGTAGTTACCGGTATTTAAATGTAATTTAGCTTAATTAATTGTTTTTGTACATAATTTAGGAACGGTAAGACTTAAATAATATTGTCGTCAATTACGATTGTACTTCATTGTAATGTTTATATATAATTTTTTTTAAATCGCAATTCCTATATGCTTATATCTATTTACTAGCGACATAGTCCGAATTTAATTAGCTAATTATAACAAACTTTTGCAAACTGATTTAAGTGTCTGGTCACTAAACTTAGGTACCTACTGAAAATATGAAACAGGACGATGAAGAGTAATTTTTGTTTCCTAGAAAAAGGTACCTTCTGTTCTCAAAAGCTAGAATAAAATGCAAATGTAAAACATTGATGTAAATATTGTTATTATAAATTACGAATTATGTTATCATCGTACAATTTTAGAGAGTGAAACTCAGATTTATTGTAGTATTGTATAATTATAATATTTTTTTTGACATAAAACTGGTAAGTATACACTACCTAACTGTTTACGTTCAGTCCAAAATACCTATGATACGAAAATATAATGTGTCACTTTCATGGATGAACTTATAGATGTTATGAGGTATACTGACGAGATTAAGTAAATAAGTATCACAACTCTGAATTATTGTTATCAATAACAAAGCGCATCGCACACTGTGTAGACTAATCCTAACCCCAGACGTCTGCCCCAATAATCCAAGAGAATAACTTCGTAAGTACCATTAATTAAGATGAAAGACCTCTGAAATGTCAAACGCAATTACTTACTAGACCCACAGTTATTTATTGGATTAATTTCGAAGTGATTTGTGACCTAAACAATTGTATTAATTGTTGTTATTCGAAAATCTGATGTTTTAGCTAAATGAAAGCTTGTATTGTGTTAAGACAAGTGACTTAGTCACTCACAATGTTTGTTTGTGGTATTAGCTTTATATTTTAATGATAAGCATAACTTACAGTATAAGTTGACGTTAAATGTTCATAGTAATTCAATGTAAAATATCACTTAACTAGTTAATCTAAACTAGTAGATGTAAATAGTTAATATTAGAATATTAAACGAAACGCTACTTTTAATAGAAGAATCCATAACTTACCTGGTAATATTTGTTACACCGAAATAGATGAACCGAACGCAATATTTTGTATTATTTAAAACCCGTACATTAAATTCCTCTACGCTTTATACGTTACAATGGTATCAAAGTAATAAAAAGAAAATTGATCCATTTCATGCCATATGGGGTCAAACGGAAAGTGAGGATTTGCAAGTGAGTGCACTCTACGCCGTTTCCTCAGTGGAACTTCAGAACTCCAAAGGTTAACCCCGGCAGCGAAAGCCTTGCTGAAACACCTTGTCCTCGAAATTTAACCCTCTCCGGATCCGGGCCCTTTTCCATGGTCCACACAATTTAGTTAATCTGATGGACTAGTAGGGCTACTGTGTAAGTTTCCGATTATATCGTTTACAAGATCGGTATCGTATTAGGACTGTACCTAGGCAATTTTTAAGCAATGTTTTATTTCTGTGATCATAATATCCACTGTCTAAAATTAATTAACTCGCTAAGAACTGCCAAAAAATATAATTTCGATTTGATAACGATTGGATCGGGTGGATAAGTCCCCCAGATCCAAGCAGGAAGACAAAAAATGCCATACGATATGGTGAACGTGACACTTTAATATGATAATTTACCATATTATTATAAGAATACCAATATGTTAAGCTATCCCACAGTATAAGACAGAGTATCTAGGTAGTACTATATAGCTATACCGTGTTGGGTTACCATCGATCGCAATTGCAAGAAAGTTCATGTAATACACATTCTATGGATTGTACGGAGAAATGGCACGTTACGTAAAATAGAATAGCAGTTTCTATTGCCCGCGAAGCAGTACCTATTAACAATCGATGGAATTTTCAAATTAGGTGCGATCTTATTTACTATAAGTACCTAGATATTATTGGTTTAGGTAAGTAGTAGGTACACTATCTTCTATATCTTTAGACCAAATTCAAGCAGTGTCAAAAAATTTGCTCACTGCCCTCTACATTTGAGAATAGGACCAGCATGCCATGTACGACATAGCGAGAAAACGAGAAAACTGTCGTGCTCGATAATTTTGGTATGTATAAAGAAACTAAGACAGAGGCACATCTCGATTTTTGTCGTTTTGTCTGAGGTAGCAAGCTAGGCCCACTGGTAAGGGACGTCGAAGTTTAAAGAATACGGAAAAGAGCTAGCGCCTCAATCATGAGGCCGCGTTTCGATTCCTGGCCTGTACCGCTAAGTTCTTCGGAATTCATGTATTGTGCGGTTGTATTTATCATTTACTAGTTCGACGGTAAAGGAAAACATCGTGAGGAAACCTGCATTCCCGAGAATGAAAAGAAAATACCATAAGTTAGGAGGTATGCCTCAAATATGGGTGGGGCCGAACACAAAAGACCAGCGCTGGTCTCAGTGTTACGAAACGACCCTCTTGCTTACAATAACCCAACTACAACTAATCAAGGGAAGTCAGAAGGAAGGAAGAATAAATAAATATTTCAAAACATCTCTAGAAAGTAAAAAGCAATTTTTCCTTTTGTATACGTACCTACGTGTAGCTCCTTACCTACTCCATTTATTATATATAACTAGTTGTTCAAACTCGGCATAATCAGGATTGCAGACTAGAGAGCAAATATTGAAGCGAAGCCTTTTCAGTTCGATAGGGCGTCAGTTTTAAACTTTCCATTTGAAACGTTCGCCTCTGCCTTTCTTTTAACTTGTGCTACTTGCCTTTGAGGTTTCTTAGAGGGAAACTTCTTTTACGAGAGGTTCCGAACGAGAGTGCTTTTATTTTTCTATTCACTCACGAACGGCTATTACAAGTGCTTCGTACCTACAAGGAGCTCTGGGCTTCTTAACTTTTGTATACGTATTTCGCTAACTACATTTACAACGTTTAAACTGTTAGTAAGAATTCAGGGTAAAATCCCAACTTGAATGTTCTGCAGATACATTTCTATTTTGCCAATTTGATAATAATTTACTTTAAAAAACAAAAGATGTTGAACTAGACTGGCAAAAATGATAAACCGAATTTTCCCAAATGTTTTGTTAATTTAACCAAATGTTTTATTTAATTCAACCAAATTTTAGTGACTACCGAACTGTATTTAATACCTAACCAAATTGTTATTAAATTTTACAAAAGTTAGGTTAAAAACATAACATTTGTTTAAAAACATAACTTTTTTTTATTCGCTTAAACATTTTTTTCGAGTATTTTTTTGGAAATGTTTACGCCACTACCTACATTTATTTACCTAACAATCTACTCAAGAACCTTCATAACTTCAATTCTAACAATAGAAAACGAGCAACTCACTCTGAACTAGCAAGAACTAGAAATTAAAGCAAAGCATAATAGAAAACATTCGGAGAGGTCCGCGCCAACTTTGGCTCTTTTGAGTCTTCGCTCGCGCCGCGCCACTTCCAAACTTGTGTTCGCTGAAAAAGACTGTGCATGGCAGACCTGCCGGGTGGAGTTTCTCGCATCCAGCCGTCAACGTCTTTTGTAACCCCCTCTCAAAGGAAACGCAATTTAAACTACATGCGGGCACGGCAAATATTCATTCCCGTTAACCCCAACTCTCTACAGCTCTCAATTTAAAAGTTTATTTTAAGGTTTCTTCACTGAAAAACATATAGCGTGTTTGTTTTGAAGACAATACTCGTATTACCGTTAATAATAATTAAACAAATCCAAGTTATGTAAAGTTATAACGCTCTGTGCTCTACGCCGTAACTCTCTAATTGGAATTCAACAATGGGGGTAGTTACTATTTTCCAGTGGTGAGGCACAAGTCTAACATGATATGTTGGTAGTTTGTTACCCAACATAAACTTTTTGATACAGTATTTCCACTAACTTCAAATTAAAGCTCTGCATAAGTTCTAACATCATTTGAACATAAACTTCAGGGAATTTTCTATTCATATTCACTCAAAACCACGGTTTGGAACCGGTACCGACACAATAAGTTCGGTATTGGTACTTAGCGGCTCTTGACATTTCGGTACTTGGGTACTTGGGTATTTCGGTACTTGGGTACCGATTCCAGAAGGATACTGGTACTTCGCCTTGCAAGTCCCGGTACCCAATTCAGGTACCCGCTGCGTATTAAAACACCTATCCTTTTTTAACAGAACGTTTTCTCACTCTCTCTAACGTAAATTATTTTGTATGGTACCGGTACAATACCGATTCAGATTCAAAAGTAATAGGTACAGGTACTACGTCTGGTACCGGTACCAATAGTACAGGTAAGACGTTTGGTACCCTTATCACACTAAGGCCGGTACCGGTTTCCAAAAATACCGTTATTTCAAGGCCTGCTCAAAACAGAGCACGTCAAGCGAAGTTAGTGGCATGGTCTCAAACGTATTTGTTCGAACGCAACGACTAGGGAACCATTGAAGTAAGTAGCTACTTTAAATGAATATCAAATTGTTATTTTATAATTAAAACTTAATTGATTCCCAGTATTATAACTTGTAGAGTCAGGATCTACAGCTATGAAACTAAAACTGGGCAGCCAAACTCTGTAAGCCCGGGGGTTAAACTCTTGGACTGTCTTGAGACTAGCTTCGAAGTAAATTATAAGAAGATAAGTGAATAGTATTCCATTCTATGAACTATAAAAAACAATAAAGTAAATTGCTATTAATGCATCCGACCAGATCCGACCCCCTAAATTAAAGACATGTTTTATTCATGAAACTCAGCTGTGTGCGCTCTAGCATCTATCACTTTTCCGAGTTTCCATTATACATTTTTTCTGGCTTTCAATTGAATAAAGTGCAGCTTAATAAATTTTATATTGAATTTCATGTAACATTATTAATTTCTAAGTTGTTTCGAAGTCTTAAAATAACAAACACTAATCTGGAATAGCAAATCATGTGAACCGAGACCCGAAAGACAGTGTTTTTTTATAGGTACAGTGTATTAGTTATTAATTTATTTATTTCAGACAAGGTAACAATAATATAACTAACTTAAATAATGCTATCTTAATAAAATCATCATCATCATCATCTCAGCCGATGGACGTCTACTGCTGGACATAGGCCTCCCCCAAGGATCGCCATAACGACCGGTCCTGCGCTGCCCTCATCCAACGGGTTCCCGCCGCCTTCATAAGGTCGTCGGTCCACCGTGTGGGGGGGGGGGGGGGACCTACGCTGCGCTTTCCGGTACGCGGTCGCCACTCAAGAACTTTTCGGCCCCATCGGCAATCGGTTTTGCGAGCAATGTGCCCCGCCCACTGCCACTTCAGTTTATGGTTCTTCTGCGGATCTCTTGATTTCTAATTCGATATCGCAGGGAAACTCCGAGCATAGCCCTCTCCATTTCCCTTTGGGTGACTTTCAGCCTTTTTAGGAGGCCTTGAGTAAACGACCACGTCTCTGTTCCATATGTCATCACTGGCAACAGACACTGATCGAAGACTTTCGTTTTAAGATACTGTGGTATTAAAATACAAAAATTTTTCGTCAAATAAACCGCCCGCATCATATCTCGCCCAAAGGAGCCCATTATGCTTGCTGCGTTGCCTCGCTGGATGGCCAATGACATCCTTTGGACGAGATATGACCCAGCCCGGCGGTCGAGACCTTATTGACGTAGCCGTCGGCCAATCTCCGTGCCAGCCGTTTCCACTGCCACCGGAACAAATTCATATGCAGACTTCAGGGCGGCATACCTTGTATATTTCACTCCGGCTGCTGACTCGGCGGCAGATCCCACACGCGCCGTATTAGCCCAGAAAGGTGCAAAGGCGCAAAGGTGCAGCAACACGTCGCATCCAAAAGTAAGCATCGGCTCTTCTCCCAGGGAACTAATATAAACCCGTCGCGTCGGGACGCTTGCCATTAGAACGGCTTTGACCTGTGGGTTCTGAGACATACGGGATGCCTACAAATGACGTCTTTCAAGGTGGATTGCCTTGGAAACCTACCGCCTCCACAGTAGAGGAACAAACGCAACGATACGGCTCACAGATGGCGCACCCCAGTCTTATCGCTGTTGTTGAGCACCTTGAGAGAGCTGTTATCGAGGTGGGTCCCTAAATTCGGAGCTGGTAGTGCATGGAGCCATGCCCCTGCCTCCGGCTTCGACACCGCTAGTAAGCGAGCCAGATCACTGCCCGAGGTGCCATCCAACAAAATTTTTAGAGATACCTTTGAAAAGATGTCGTCCCAGCACCTCTGAGAAGAATTCTCCTCTGGCAATGCGTATTTATTAAATATATGGTATAGGTTAGATATTATATCTTTATTAAAGTTAATAACTAGTTTTGTAGATACTTAGTACGTGAATACACATATTTGTCACACAGAATAACACTTACAAATAGGTTGTTCAGAAGAAGTTAGTGCCGCCAGCTCGGTAGAACTTAAGAATAATGACTTTCGTCGTGTTCCCAGTCTTGGTGTGTCCAACATTGTTCATTGCTGTCATAATGTAGTTTTTCAACTAAGAAAAATTGGCTAAAAGATACAATTCAGACGAACAAAGGAAAAAGTAGTATTTACTGCGTCAACAAAGCTATAAAAGCCTTTTGTTCTTTTTGTTCTGTGACATTGCATTAATTATGAGGATTTGGTATCGGGCGGCGTAAAATATTTACATGAAATTATCATTCTTTTTGTGTAAATACACCACATACATTGAGAAATGTAATCTTCACCAATATTACAGAAACTGCATGCATTGTTTTGTTTAATTTTCATGGCATTTTTTAAACAATGGCGGTTTGTATGGTATGCTGCTAGTTGGTGCGTGGCTTGGATACAGACATGAAATACATTCCAACTTGTGTAAACTAATTAATTTCATTCGCGAAGCCACGTGCAATGCTAGTGGCTAATAAAATGAAATTGTATTTTTTTCAGGTCACCTGAAACCCGATCGAATAATGGTCTTACACTTGTCTAGATTGTAGAGATTTTCGTTTAGCGCAGTGGTGCTTGGCGATCTTTGGGATCGTCGTAGCACACCCCGGACACTGCATGCAAAAATTTGAAATTGACAAGATAACGTCAGCACAGGCGAAACCAAAGAAATTGAACCTTAAGTCTTCTTCTTAACTGCCGGGTAACTGGAGGGCGATAGAGGGGGTGAGATAAAAAGTTAGTGGGAGGCAGGGAGTGTCCGTACTGTATGTAGCAATAGATACTCTTTCTTATACTGTAGTGGTAGTTAGATAACGTCGAGCAAAGTGAGATTATTAATAAATGACCGCTTTAGTGATAATATAATTCATAATTCATAATCATTTATTGCTTCATGTGGTGTACATAGATCTTATAGGTAAGTAATAACAGTTGGCAACATGAGCCCTGTAAGGGCACTGCAATTTTACGTCGAGCTTTTTTGCATCTCCGTGCTTCGGAAACCAAGTAAAGCAGGTAGCAGGTAGTTTAGTTCCTGACAATGCTACGAAATAACGTTATTACTCAGCCAAGTTAGAGATATGTTCGCATGGCTTGAAAAGACTTTGTTTCTACAAATTGGGCCCTTCTGGATTATGATATGACCTACATTCTCTCACCCACATTTCAAATTTATAGAGGGGACTCCTTTGCCTTTATTTTTAGATTATGCCCTCTCTTCCTCAAAGTTAAAAAAAGAACGAACATGTACACGTTCTATTAAAAGAACTATGATTAGAAAAAATGTCTACCCTTGTTCCGTGTTCATCCACTGAGTTAAAGACGAGGTGGTCTCTTCACCATCAGCCTGTATGTATCCCACTGCAGGGCACAGGCCTACCCTTAGTTCGCCATCCATCTGCCTGCCCTTATCCCATTACTTGGGGTCGGCGCAATATGTCGTCTTCCTCTATTCATCTCTTTTAGCCGTCATTTCTGCGCACACTCCTTTCTTACACATGTCATCTTTCATACAATCCATCCATTTTTTCTTTGGTCGTCCTAATGCAGATTGTTAGACATTCACATAAGCATAAGAGTTTCTTCTTCAGCGTATGCAGGTTTCCTTAACCGTTTGAAAGCATTCGGTATTACCAGGAAGCTGGCATAGGTATTGTAAAATCCTTGGGTAATTACGTACATAAGTTAGAAAAACTCATTGGTATTAGTCTCTTAAACTTTTAAAATTCAGAAAAGCATTCTTTATCGAGTTGCATCATGAAGCCCGTGTTGAAGTGCCAACACGCGGATTACAGACATACATAGAATGTCTATTGTTATACACTCGGCTAAGTTAATCCCACATAAGACGTCCTTCCACGGAACTCTTATGACTATTGCGTTAAGTGCAAAAATGCCTAAATTAGCGGCGACTTCTTACGTAGAACAAACAACAGTCTATGCCTTTGAGGACAGGCCGGATTAACTTTGTAACCAGTCCCCGTGTTAATTGGAAGTGGCATGAACTATCTACGTAATAGTTTGTTGCAAGCTCTTGTTTATTATTATTCGCCTATCACAACTAACTTTTACTCTGGACTACCACAGATAATAAGTATACCTATATAATATTATTTGACGGCCCGGTAGCACAATCTGTAGTGAACCTATCTGCTTTGCCGAGGGTTGCAGGTTCGAATCCCGTAAGGGACAAATATTTATATGATGAATATGAATATTTGTACCCGAGTCATGAATGTTTGTATCTATATATGTATTCTATATCGTTGTCTAGTCATCATAATACAAGTCCAGGTACTTTAAATGTGACTAAATAATTTGTGTGACAATACTTTGTATATTTTGTTTTGTTTAAAAGATGTGTGTTGTAGAGTTTCTGGCCGCATCTTCTCTCAACGGAACACCTTCCGATGCGGTGGTAGAGTCAAAATGATATTGATATTGAGATGACTGTCACATTTTTTTTAATAAAACATTTTGAAGTTGAGTTTGCTGGTGTATTACCGCTACTTTGTAACACTTTGTGTATATTTTATACTTTGGGATTAAAATAGGTGAAAGGTAAAACTTTGAGAATGTAAACTTTTCTGTAGCTCAGTATGTAATTATTTACACAAAGTTGTAATGAGTGAACCTACATCGTCAAACTTTGTCAATTTATTTTGCAGATTGAAGAAAATTCCGTTCATCGATTAAAACATTGTAATGTTTAAACAATATCTAAACAACGTTTAAGAGGAAAGGCGGTCTGCAAGACATTTGAAGAATAGGTTTTAATCAGATCTATTAACAGCCGCGCTCCTCTGCGACAACTGCAGCTCGGACTGATTTTACTTACATAAAATGAACGAAATCACAATCTCATATTCCCTTGTATCCTCCTCCAAAACTACACCGAATCTATTTTTTTTTTTCAAGAATTATATAAGAAAAATGCTATGTCTTTATACTTCCTTTTATTGTTTATATTTGTCAAATTTGTGTACTGGATGTCTAAAAATGGCGGTAAAATTGAGCGATTTGCCTAATTTTAGACTTTAACTAGTTTTTATAGTAAATATTTTATTTAAAAAAACAAAACATAAGTCTAACATATAAGTCTTACCGATGTTCCTGCGCAGTTGAAAAATTTTTATAGCGCGTGAAATTATATTGACCAATATATTATGGATGTGCCACCTTCAATCCGTTTACGCTATTGGCTAATTTGTTTTCGCGCCCTTTTCGTTACTTTCCACTTTGCACCCTTTGATTCCTAAATGACTTCGGGTTTTGTCGGAGACTCGGGCCTACTCTGCACAAACGAAGATTGACGAGCGGAATTATTTTCCTGGTCGTACTGTACTTGGCAGTGGTAATGTCGATTTACAATAGTAAATTAGTTTTTGCTCTAGATCAGGGGTCAGCGAGTAATTTAAACTGGGGCCCGGATACTTTAGAAAATTTATATCGGGGTCCAACGAAAAAGTTCAAGGTCGCCGCGCTCCATCGCACAAACAGGGGAATACGTTTGCATGGATTAAACGGCGCACCCGCCTTTCCTCTTAATAGCTTTATTGTTTTAACATTACTCGCCTTTGAAACTCTATTTCAGAATTTTAATGTTTAATTACTTTTAAAGTCGTTCGCTCTTTGTGTCAAACAATTGATTAAAAGTTCTCCGTCACGACCCGAAGCCTTTTTAAATGTTTTTTGCTAACCTTTAGAACGTTGAATAAAAAGTGTAATTTTTTTTTCGTTGACCCATGAACATACCTTATTTGTAAGAACCGCCGTTGTTGGATCCAGGGGTGAGAAGGGGGAAATCATTTAAGTTATGCATGGGATATCTTTCTGGTAAAATTTGCTAATCAGAATTGTCAGGAAAGCTAAATCGTAATCGGAATATCTTTTCATCCTTAGGTATATAGAATAACGTAGTTAAGCTCCTTGTAATTTAATTTACCTACTTATACCAGTATTAAATACCTAAGTATTATAAAAATATTATAGGCAGGGGCCTATTGAATATCAATTAGATGGAATTGGTTTTCTGGTTTTGTTTCTTCAACAAGAACATAATTTGAGTCGGTATATAACGACTTACGCACGGCGACTCATCAAGCTATACAAAACCAAAATAAGCTGGCCGCGCATAGGTCGAGTAATGTTTAACGTCGCGCGGCCAGCTTATGTTGGTTTTGTATAGCTTGATGTGCCACCGTGTGCACGTAAGGTACGTCGTACCACTGAAAATAAATAAGCATTTTTTTGTATATTTCTTTTATTCAATCCCACACGATGACGCATTGACGGAGCGGCAGACATCAGTCCGTCATTTGTGAAGCAAGGAGTTGTATGAAACCGTACCGGCTTAATAACTGGTTTAATACAACTCCTTGCTTCACAAATGGCAGAGTGACGTCGTCGGCCGCTCCGTCAATGCGTCATCGTGTGTGATCTGTCTAAGCATAGACAAAATAATCATAAAGTGTAAGAAATTACACGGCCAAGATAAATGAAAAACTTTCTTTTGAACAAACAAAATAAAACATGGTGTATCCTGAAGAACACAGGTAAGGTACTTCCTTGTCTAAATATACATTAAGCAAGTCAGAGAGCAAGTAAAAGTTTAATTAAACTAATTATCATACTCTTCCTTGACGCGACATCTCCTAATTGACCTTCGAGACGAGGCAAAAGTTCCACATTTGTTAATTGGAGTTCAGAATTAGAGTCCGTCTTCACCGTTTTAAGCTTTTTCATCGAGCCTTCTCTAATTAACAAGTTTCATTATTATATTTTCTTGTATTTTTCAACGAATAACCTTAGACATCTCGGACAGGCAATTCTTCGTTGCCTAATGCGTTCTCCTTTGAATAAATAACATTCGGACGAAATGGATTTGAAGTTATAAAAATAAATTCAAACTCAAACTCAACATAATCGATTCAAAACTTGAAGCCCACTTATTAAACGTATTTTTTTTTAAAGTTACCACAGCATCGGAACGTTTTGTCGTTGTAGAGAAGATGTGGCCAGAAACTCTACAGCATGTTACGTACACAGTAATACACCGCGCGCCGTTTCCCCGGTAGAATTAAGGAACTCCATAGATTAACCCCGGCAGCGGAAGACTGGCTCAAACACCTTGACCTTGAAATTTAGACCTCCCCGGATCCAAGCAGGAAGATAAAAAAAAATGCCATACGATATGATGATGAGTAATACATACAGTTTATTTAATTAAATAATGGATTTATTAAGCGCGGATTACATACAATAAGTACACAAACAGAATAAATGCTATTGCTAACTAAACAATTACCTTTCTTTTCACCGACACCAACAGAAAGACACTGGACGAAATAGAAAATTTCTATTTTATTTCGTTTATTCTATCTCTCAGCGCGAAACATTTTGAGTCTAGACAATAAGGAGTTACACCATGTGGCGCCGACACATCATATTACTATTTGTTCCCGTGAATTGGTTTCGGGGGTGTATTGTTTGTACTGTTTCCATCAGATATTGGATATTCAAAAATCGGAGAGGTCGAAGGTCGGGGTTGAACATATATCGGTGTCAAATACGGTTAGTTTGCTTTGGCGTCGAAGCAATTTCGCCGCGCAATGGGCCGAGTGACCCCCTTCGCCACACGCACCTGTCCCCGCTACCTTCATGAGAATAATTGAATCGGTAATGTTGTGGTGATTTTTCGCTATTGAATTTAAACCTATATTTCCTACCAAACACTGACGTTGTATTTTCTTTATATCTGTGAGTGATTTTTATACTTTTAAAATTTTTCCACACTCTCATTGCCATATCGTTATGGAATCCTTCAGCCCAATGTGAAGAAGAAAATAAAAGAGTAAGGAGTATCTCTCAATCTAAGAATAAAACAGCGTCTATTGAGTGAAATGTAACCTAATAATTTTGTTCATTACGAAACGAATTGCATGAAGACATCATGGTCAACATCGTCGAATGTATCGAATGTGACCATTTCTCAGCCGTGTCTTTACTTACACCATGTATATCACACGAATAGAATTAAATAAACACCAAGGTATGCGTCAGCATAAATTGAAAAGTAGGGACGAATTGTCAATGAGTGTACGGAAAGCTAAACCATTAGACCATTGTAATTGAACAGTAATATATTCAAATTGTTTAATTTATATGCATTTCTGAAGTTTTATTTATATTAATCGTTCTTCATCAAAAACAAGAGCTCCGCAATAATTAGTAGTAATATCGAGTTATATTAATATTAACTATAAGCACAACTCAACTTAATAAGCTATTATGAATTCGCCCGGGCATTAATTAAACCAAAATTAAACTGATAAAATTGTTTTTGCTTATGTTTACATTAAAGTGTTATTAATAAATAACAATAAATGAAGTTCTTGTATGAAAACTTGTAGGCGATTTAAAAAAAAACTTAGGTATTGGATGAGGACAGCGCAGGACCAGTCGTTATGGCGATCCTTGGGGGAGGCCTATGTCCAGCAGTGGATTTCCATCGGCTGAGATAATGATGATTTAGGTATTTAGTGCTTTAATTTAGTTCCGCATTACTCGATAGATGCCTTTCACTGGATGAGTTTATGCTAACGTAAGATTCTGTGGCTAAAGGGAAAAAGAACGTGTATGCCATAAAACTACTGCATGACATACAATAATATGAAAAAGCCAATATAAGATAATGTATTTTCCAATGTCAACAATTTAACTATATTTCTCGAACTGTTGAATGTATTTAAAAAAATTTCTTTGCCGCATGAATTCAGCCATACAAGAAATTATAGAACAATTTTTCAGGAACATGAACCTGAGTTATATTTTAATTTAATTACCTATTAAGTACTTATATACCTTTAAAGTTAGTTGTTACCTCAAATGTTACCTGTTAATTATTTGTTTATTTTTCCGACCGTCTAGTTACCTACCACGTAAGCAAAAAGTGTACGCAGCGAGCGGTAACACAAATTGCGAAAAGAGCAACAGCAAAATAAAAAGTATTAGGCTTTCACGCCGTGAGGTGAGCTTGTTATAGATGTGGTACACGAACGAAAAATAGTTTTCATTTGTTACTGCCGACACCTGTCTGATTCCATGTACTCGTGGACGGTTTTGTTTACACGAACGTAATTCCGAACTGGATTACTGTAGATGTAGTGTGTACTGTGTTAAATTTTTTCGATTAAAATGCGAATTTGTTTTGCTGGAAAATCCTTCGTTGTAAAAAATTTAAATATCAAAAAATCCTTTCTTGGGGCACCCCTACATCCTCCGTAGAATTGTGTGTCAGTCTGGGAGTCAGTTAGATACGGAACTGTTTTTATATATGTATCTATTGATTTCCAGACAAGCGGTGGATTGGAATCCAAAAGGCAAATGAAATCGAGGGATGTTCTAACAAACATGGTGGCGGACAGTAGCGGAAGAGGCAAAAACCATCGGTCTACCCAGGGCCTTTACTCGCACATTCGAACTTCGCAATTGCGTGAACGTTTTCGTTCCAATGTCAAGTCTATTACAATGAAGTGCGGACCGAAACAGAGGCGATATATCGAACATCGAAAGTCCGGGTACAGGGCCTGCAGTAAGATCAAGCTATTTGCGAGCGACAAAACGAAGTGGAGAGACTTTCTGATGGCTGAAAAGACAAAAAAATAATACAGTTTACTTACTAAATCTTATAATAGATGTTCCAATGTTAAGTCTCTTGTTTTACGTTTATATTTTAGATTACCTTTAAATATCTTTAAAAAAGGCGTCTTAATTTGTATCAATCACACATCAAAATCTTTTTGTTTCGTGACTGACAGACTGATACTGCCGAAACCGTTGATTTATAAACATTATATTTTACGGAGGTTGTAGGGATGAACTAAGAAAGGATTTTGCGACATTCTAATTTCACGCGGACGAAGTGGCGGGCATGGTTAGTCTTATCATATAGCTTAAAAATGTAAGCTTCAATGCTAACTGTATTTCTTTGACACAATATTAGGTATCCATGATAAACTACATCAAAGTACATGATACATATAAATGTACAAAATACGAGAAAGAGATGTTTCCTAAACCAAACCAAAGACAAAAACAATAGCATGAAATGTGACGAACTAGTCGACTACCGCCTCTTAAGCGAAGTGCGACGCGATTAAAGGCTAACGGTCTACCAGCTAAATAAATTGCCCGTCTAACGGAGGAGCGACACTGGCCACGAATCCGCCGGTTCCATCGCCAAGCCCGCACATTTCGATCCACTTTTATTCGTTCCCTCCGATTACTATGACTGCATTTGTTGCTTCATTTTTAGAGCTTATAGGACCAGCAGCCAAACAAAATTGTCCATCTAATGGGAAAATAGTGCCAGCGGAGCGAGCTCCGATTTCACCCGCTCGACGTCTGCCAATAAAGCCTTCACTGAAAAAAAGATTGAATACGGTTTTACGGGTAAAAAGGTTTTTGACTGCTGTCGGTTATCTCCTC
The DNA here is from genome assembly GCA_927399405.1 of Agonopterix arenella. NCBI lineage: Eukaryota > Metazoa > Arthropoda > Insecta > Lepidoptera > Depressariidae > Agonopterix > Agonopterix arenella. The sequence continues at coordinate 13,093,595 of OV656691.1, read as the reverse complement.
TCCTGGCGCCCGGTCACACTTCAGTCACTCTGGACAGGTATGTAAATAATTTTGCACAATTTAGCGAATATGAACAAAGACTTCTATCCTATCAATATTTAGAATGTTATTGGTTACTAGTAGCGCCCGCGACTTCGTACGCGCAATAACTTTTGACTGAATAAACAAACAAACCAATAAAATAAGATAAACAAACCAAAATTCTAAAAATGGTGTCAATGCATTCTATTTCGTTTCCTAAACGCCCCCAATTAATAGTGTTGCCAATAATAAAAAATAATAATAAACATCCACATAAATAATAACTCCACTTAATATACATCCACGCAAAATTTACAATTTTATTGTATGAAGAAGATATAGATATAATAGATAGAGATATAGAATAACAAGATATAGATTAAAGATTTTTCGTATAGAGCAAAACAATCTTTGATATAGATATATATAAGGATAAGGATAAGTCCTTTATGCTTTACAAAGAAACAAGAGTACCTACCGACTGCGAAAACTTTAACCATACTTTCTCATATTCACTTGAAAACAAAACTGTTATAATAATATAGATGAACAAGTTGGAGCTGTGTATGGCAATATTCCGTATATGGTACACGTTTTCATAGAGCGATGGTCCTGTACCTCCAAGATACTAGCTCTTGCTAGTCTATTGTAAACGTGACAAAGTGTCGGTAGCATCTGCCATCTCATCGTTGCCGAATTGGGAATCAATTTGCTTGTAAGTGTAGCTGCCTAACTGGTAATCCACAATCCAATCACCAGTGTAACAGACAGAAACACATGATTGCGCCGATACCTACCTAAAGGACAAACGCGTTCGAGACATTTGCCAATAACGAGTTAGCTCCTACTACGGAAATACGCTTCAAGAGCTCCCCATTTTTTTTATTTTTCCTTTTTTTTACACACTCGGGATACGATTGATCTTTATATTTTTTAACCGACTTCAAAAAAGGAGAAGGTTTCTCAATTCGACCGTATATACAAATATATACAAGGTCTAACAAAATTAGGTGAAACTATTTTAAGGGGATGATCAGACCATCAAACTGAACAACTTTCTCTATGGGACCAATAGTGAAAACGCGATAAAAAAATCTGCTGTCCCATACATTTAGGTCGAGTAGGTTTGTATGGAACAGCAGATTTTTTTTTTCGCGATTTCGATATTGGTCCCATAGAGAAAGTTGTTCAGGTTGATGGTCTGATCATCCCCTTAAAATAGTTTCACTTCTTATATATAAGGTCTAACAAAATTAGGTGAAACAATTTTAAGGGGATGATCAGACCATTAAACTGAACAACTTTCTCTATGGGACCAATATCGAAATCGCGAAAAAAAAATCTGCTGACCCATGCATTTAGGTCGAGTACGTTTGTATAGAATAGCTGATTTTTTTTTCGCGATTTCGATATTGGTCCCATAGAGAAAGTTGTTCAGTTTGATGGTCTGAGCATACCCTTAAAATAGTTTTACCTAATTTAGTTAGACCTTATATATAAGGTCTAACAAAACTAGCTGAAACTATTTTAAGGGGATGATCAGACCATCAAACTGAACAACTTTCTCTATGGGACCAATATCGAAATCGCGAAAAAAAAAATTTATGTCCCATACAAAACTGCAAGCACAACATGACTCAAATGTATGGGGCAGCAGATTTTTTTTTTCGAGATTTCGATTTTGGTCCCATAGAGGAAGTTGTTCAGTTTGGTGGTCTGATCACCGCCTTACCTGATTTTGTTAGACCTTATATATATATATATATATTTATTATTAATATATATATATATATATATATATATATATTTATGTGTGTTCGCGGATAACTTCGTCGTTTATGTCTTTTTTTGTTTGAAAGAAGATATCCCAAGGGTAGTACCATGATGAGGAAACCAGGATCTGATAATGGCATCCCCGGGAAATCGAGGGGAATGTTTGAAAATCGTAGTGCCGGCTAGTGCGTTTGTTAATTCAAAGCACTACTATCACCACTGAAAATTGTGAAATAAACAAAATTTTTACCAAAAATTAAAACCGCCTTCAAAAAAACTAAAAAGTTAAAAAATAATATCGCAGCCGATAACTTTTTCGTTCGCATCATAAGAACATTAATTTGTTTTATAGAAGTCGGTGTCAAGCCAAGCCAAAAAACGAATGCAAGCTCTGTCGCGAATCGTACCGGCTTGACAGCGACTTCGATAAAACAAATTAATGTTCTTATGATGCGAACAAAAAAGTCATCGGCTGCAATATTATTTTTAAACTTTTTAGTTTTTTTGAAGGCGGTTTTATTACGGTTTGGTGCTCTTTTGGTTCGGACACTTTGGAGCGCGGACCCTACGTCCAGTAGTTGGTAAGTCAATGACCTAACCGCTAAACAAAATTAGTTGCCAACACTTCTTTACAACATAATGGCATAGATCGGCTGCAATATTATTTTTTACCTTTTTGTTTTTTTGAAGGGTGTTTTAAATTTTTTTAATCTAGAGTCATCTTTTTTACCATTGAAATTCTAATTAAAATCGATTCACAAATAAATAAGGATAAATAAACGCGTCGCGTCGAGTGCACCAGTTGGAAGAAAACTAAAAGTTAAGAAAAGTTTTATAAACGTTGTGAAGCTAGAAGCTATTTAATGTTTTCGGTTGAAGAAAACCAGCGTAGGAAGACTTTATCCTTTGATCGATTATTCGTTCGTCTAGAAAACATAATTTATTCAATGCGAAATATCTGCTTGTGTAGGCACCTATTCCTTCGAGAATATGTAGTACGGCAAACGCTCATACAAACGACTGCATCTAAGACGTGATAAGAAATAGGAGCTTAATGTGGGGCCGGGGAGCAGAGCGAGTCTCATCAGCTTGTTAAATCACAAAGGATTCTATCGGCTTCTTTTGTCTGAGGCAAGACAAAAAAATGCACGTAATTTCCAATATTGCCAGTTGCTACCGCAACTTTTATTATGGTTAACTTAAAAATGGTGCTGAAAAGTGATTATTCGTCCAAAGTAAATGTGTAATAGATAAACCCAACCTGAATACCTGATCAAAACTTAAAAAAAATATATAGGTACCAAGTCATTTCTCCGATTTTACTTTTTTACTTTTTTGAAAATTAAAAACAATTTTACTTTTATGAAGTTTGATTTAGAAAAAAAATCTATATTTTCATAATTAATTTAAGTTGAATGTAATTGTATGTAACATATCTATGCTATGAAGTCATATTTTTTATTTTTGTCTATTATCACTTCGCTGAAAGTCTCCACGTAAGGCAACAGCCAGCATCGGCAAATAATATTGTAGACAGGTTTTTATATTATTGTGTAACATTTTGCTACACGACGAAATTCGAGAGTCGGTGACTATCCACTCTATAATAATAATAAATTTAAGGGTAGACTATTGAAGCGAGGTTAAAATAGAAGTTCCTTAAATTGAGGTATTCAGAGATGAAATAAAACGTTTGGTTTGGTGGACATTATACAGGGTGTTACAAAAATACAAATGAACATATAAGGGGTGGTTTGGACCATCAAACTAAACAACTTTCTATGGGACCAATATCGAAATCGCGAAAAAAAAAATCGGATGTTCCATACTACACTACAAATCTACTACTCGAGCTAAATGTATGGGATAGCTGATTTTTTTTCGCGATTTCGATGTTGGTCTCATAATGAAAGTTGTTCAGGTTGATGGTCTTAATAACCTCCTTAAAAGTATTAAATGTTTATTTTTACTGTAATAAAAATCTACAGGTTACAAAGCTAAATCAGAAATAACCTAACCTTTATAAGCAGTTGGTATTTGCAGCAAATTTTCCGGCTACCCCGAAATCCCTACTGTCGTGTGTTTATGAATTTTTGTGCGTAACTCTTATATCACATCAGCAAACAATTTGGTCGTATAAGGCCCCCATTTATATGACTATTTTGACTTTAAGAAGTTATATTACGGTAATTTCGTCATATAGTTGTGCTTTATGCATCTAATGTTCGACTATACGACACCAACACGACCACATTGTTAGTTGGGATCCCAACGTTGCACTGGGTTTCAAAACGAAACAACACTGCCGAATGCTTTTAGTTTTTGCATTAAAATATTTACTCTAGCTCAAAAATGAACAACCCTTTACTTCGTAGGATTAAATAGCGGATAATAGAATACAGTGCGGTTATACAACGGTAATATATCAAACGCTCGGCGTAGTAAGCGCGTAGGATAGTCCTCCAGCACGGATTCAGATTGCATTATGCTATTCTACATGCATATTATCGCTGTAGAGATAGTCAGATTTCACTCGCAGGATTATACGTTACAACCACAACTAAGCTAGTTAGTCTTTTTAGTTACATATATAAGCACTAATAGAAAAATTATACAATATAATTCTAAAGTTTCTAGTCTACAATAAACATAGGTAGTAATATCTCTACAAGGATGTAGCTAACTATGCAGGGTGTAACAAAACAGCAGCAGTGCTGTCCCATACAAAATTGCAGTACCGGCTCGATTTAAGTGTATGGGACAGCTAATTTATTTAATTTTTTCTCGGTGTTGGCTCCATAGTAAAAGTTGTTCAGTTTGATGGTTTGAAGCACCCCCTTTAGTATTACTAGGGTGTTTTGTTACATCCTGTATGTATATAGTAAGCTTCATTGGACAACGTTATACTTCGAGCATCCGAGAAGATCCACCTAAAATTGTGTTGGTAGGTATATGTTATTTAGTCGAAATCTTAGGAGGGAATGAGAAATGATTATTCATCATCATCTTCCCTCATCCCGCAATCCCTTTGTGATCGGCAAAATATTATGTCAGTCAATCCTGTGTTCTAGTCTAGACTATGTGTTTAAGTCTAAAATGAATGTATGGCATACATTATTAGGCTTATATATTTTCAATTAAACTTATCGTTCGTGGTGCTATTCTAAATGCGCGCGTACTATGAAGAATTTCATTTATAGATAATGTTTTGGTCGTTATCTAGTGTGTTAGCAGAAAGAAAAGACATAGAGATTGTATTAAAAAAAGGTATAAAAATACCGTAGTTCCGATGAACTAGTCAGATTTTTTATAATAATTAGTGTGCTCATAGTATCGACAAAATTATATTTCTTATTTTAACAAATTCATGGCAACGCCTTTTATTGCTAACAACAACTTTTCTAGAAAATCTGTATGTTTAAAGACATTAAAATTTGTATTACCACTTTGGAGCCATCACTGAATTCCTCAAGTTAAAAATAAAGGGAACAACAAAGGTAGGTATCACTACTTACGTAAACCCTGGACTTTGTAAACAAGAAAATTAAACGAGATTAAGAGCTTTATATTTACGAGGTAAGACGCTACTCCTTATTAAGGGGGAATACAATTACGCAGTTCCAGCAATTTAAGAAGATCTAGCGGCGTTTAATTGCTCTTCCATAAATTGTCTTCTGAACAGATAATTTCTTGGTGGCCGTTTTATAGAGGCCTCTTTAAATTTATATCACTTAGGCAGCAATGATTTAAAGAGGGTCGAACTTATTATACGTATACTTTTGTCGTTTAAAATTGTTTCGAAGAACTGTCACGATTTTGAAGTTCGATTTTTGAAAGTCAAACGTTGAAATCGGCTGTAGAAAATGAACAGTACCTATTAAGTTTGTGTATTCATTCCTTCATAAATAGTTCTTCTGTGCTGGGCTGTTGTGGGGAAACTCACAGGTCGCGGTGAGTCTAAGGTCGCGCGGTGTGCGCGGGCGGACGTACCCTAATTTGGATTCGCTTTGAGGGTACGTGCACATGCAGTGGGGCCGGGACGCGCATATTCCGCCCCCCCGCGCTCGATTGACCTGTCGCGACCGCTGAGCCTCAACACTATTCGTTTTTATTACAATACGGTACACTATATGTACATATTACTGTCAGTGCCTCGCCTGCCTAAGCCTTGATAGAACCCCTCCATTGCGGTACGTATGCCTTGATTGACTATCGTCAGTCTATCTGATGGATGCAGGGGCTATTCCATATTGTCAAATTGTAGGTTGAGGCGAGCTGAAAGGTATTCATCGGAAGAAGCCTACTATATCCAGCAGTTATGAAACTTTCGAAATAATATTGATGAACATTTCAATCCTCAACATACATACACAAGCTGGCGACTGAGTATTCGAATGAGCGAATCTTTCAAAATATATCACTCAATGCTAGATTAATGCCTTAAATAAAAATAAAAGTAAAGAAATGTTTGTTTGATAATTATAATAATAGCAGTATTATTACCCCCTTAAGGGATTATGGTCGCGAGTTTATGTATGTAATTATGTATTAATCTAAAGTGAATAACTATGAGTGTAGTGTATCGCTCGCATGTACAAACTGTTCATATATAACTAAGAGCGTATCGGCAACAAACTGTTATGCAGTTTGGCGAATTTGTATTTTATTTATAAGACTTAAGAATGAAGTTAAATAAATTTAAAAAAAAAATCTCTGTCTGTTAAATATAGATCAAAAGGTTCTTGCTCATTTCAACATCAAAATTTTAATGTTCAAGCTTTATGAAGCTTGGCTCTAAAGTCCTTACCTCTGCCTATAATATAAAGTATTATATTTATTATTTATTGCTCACATCCAACACTCCTAGTAGTCGGATAGTTCTAGTTTTTACGATAACATTCTGAAGTTTTAACTGAATAAGACAAAGTATTAAATATTTGGTTGTCGTATCAAGCAAACTTAGGTATAAAAGAATAACAATTTTCGGATAAAATTGCTATTTAAATAGGCCGAGACTCGCTGATTAAATCCCAAGACGTCCCTTCCGCTCTTATTAAATATTTACAATCTTGACATTTTCTAAATTAATTTCAGAGGTTTAAAAAAAAGGTAGGTAAGTAGACATCATTAAAAGTGAAAATACAGGGTGTAAAGGACAGTCAGGCAAATATTGAAACGGTGAATTCAGATCATCAAACAGAAAAACTTTCACTATGGAACCAAACTCAGGAACAAATTAACTGTTTCATACATTTGAGCCGGGTAGGTACAGCAGTTTTGTATGTCTAAGTACTGTGTTGTTACAATCTACTCCTTTTTTCGTGGGTATCATAAGAGACTACTATATGATTAGTTTCCTTTTGCAGAGATATTGTGTGCGAAAAGCTAGCCGTCGTTCACTACTATCAACCAATCAGCTTTTTTGTCGAATATTATTTGAAACTAGCTGACCCGGCGAACTTCGTACCGCCTCAGAATTAGTTTTTCCCGATACACACTTGGCCGTTTTTTTTGTTTAGAAACCTTCCCTGGCATGTTCACAACAACCCACCAAAGTTTCATCGCAATCGATCCAGACGTTCTTGAGTGATGTCGTGACCAAGGAAAATAGGGATTTATTTATATATTTTGAAATGAATACACGTGGATGTTAGGTAGCTCGTATTTGTGACAAAGTTTCTGACCATCCTTAGAGGTAAGGTAGGGTCGTAAGCGTATGCGATTCTATTCGAAATATTAAAACATACTAAGTCGTAGTTACGCAAGATATTAAAATGTTAGCAGAGTAGCTTACATAAAGACCAATGGGCAGTTTTGTATGGACCCTGGGCCCAGTACTGTAGCACTTTCTTACATACTTTAAATTAAAGACCTGAATAATACTAGCATTTTATTAATTTGCAGCATAACTGTAACGCGTTAAATAAAAAAGATACAGCCGTTTAAAAATTCGATTAATTACCTATATGAATGCTAATATTTTTTTACCTAATAATGCCCATACAGTAGAAGAAAGAGTATGGTACTGTGGGAGCTTGCCAAAACCAAACATAACCGCCCAAGACCCACAACCAAACATCAAACGCCCAACACCCACCACACCAGGCATCACCCACCAACCACCAGGCAACACCCACCACCCAACACCCACCCCCTAACACCCATCACCTAGCATCCAACACCCACCACCCACCACCCCCACCCAACACCCACCACCCACCACCCAACATCCACCATCCAACACCCACCACCCACCAACAAACACCCAACACCAAACACTTACCACCCAACACACACCACCCAACGCCCACCATCCACCAGGCAACACCCACAACCTAGCTAGCTCCTGGAGTACCATACTCTTTCTTCTACTGTATGGGCATTATTAGGTGAAAAATATAAGCATTCATATATGGGTAATTAAATGATTTTTTAAACGGCTGTAACTTTTTATTTAACGCGTTACAGTTATGCTGCAGTATAATAAAATTTAGGTCTTATTCAGACTTTTAATTTAAATTAGATAAAAAAGTGCTACAGTGTTGGGCCCATTCTGCCCCTTGTTCTTTATAACGGCAACCTCAAAACTTACTATAAGTAAAATTTAATCAAAAATATGTTCTTACCCGTTTTCAAAATGCAGCCGTACACCAGACGGAAGTTCTTTCTTGTCTCTCCCCCTCCCCCTCAGTAATGTTCATCGATAATTTTACAAACAAATTTTATTGGGCGTTCGTGCGCAGTTCGTTATGGTTCCAAAAGGGGCCTTTATTTACGAAAGAATTTTAAATGTAAGAAATTTTTCAATCTTGATAATGTTCAAAAAACGGAACGTCTGTTTTAAATGGCAGAAAGAAAAACATTATGCTGTATCACAACAAAAAAATAGTTTCGAAAATATTTCTGTCTTTTTTGGAATAATTATGAGCGATGAAAAATTTAAGTCTGGCTAAAGCGAGATTGTTTCCGTGTTTAAAATGGGTTCACTATGTAATTTCGAAACACGTTTTGTCTATGTACTTATACTGTATCTATTTACTTTATCTATATACTATTTATTTAATCTATTAGCTGTTGCCCGTCGTGCGTGGAGCTTCAAAAACTATCCAATCCAGAACATATTCTATCTGCCTGCAAAAGGCGTCATTGAGTGACGATATCCAAACTTTGACATTTATAATATAGTGATGAGCTGAAATGCTTTGAAGCTAGATCTATATAACTACCCATATTTAGTTACTCAGTGCTAGAGTGCTACATTTTATCTAAATACTACAAGCCCCTAATGAGCTTTTTACCTAATAATAAATCATCGAAGTACCTAATTACGGGTACATAAAAACGGGTACCTAAGTACGATAGACCGAAATTTTGGATATGTGAAAAAAATAGGATTCTTCAAAGCGTCATATATCATGAACTACTAACAGTGGGAGTATGATTTGTGGATATGTGTAAATTGAACATATAATTGAAGTTTTGATTAGAACCAAAACACGATTAAGACACATTTTCTCGATAGAAAAACAAGCCAAAGTAGCCTGCGTCTTTATCGATAAACGCTTGGAACTGCTAAACGGTGAATAATAGAAACACGAGACTTGATTTAAGAAAAAAAGATTGATATTTTACAAATTTTGATTAGAGTAGAATTGAACTTACATAAATAGTACAATCACAATGAAATAAAGTTTGTTTTACGCTTGCGTCGTTTCGGGCGCGGGCGCTGCCCCATCTCTTTCTCTCGCATCAGGCACATTACACATCACATATCACACGCCCAATTCGCTTTAATTATTTTTCGGCATAGGCCCTTAAAGCATAGATACTCTTTCTTATACTGTGCCTACTGCCTAAGGTCCGCCACATACATCCGGAATAAACCTGAATCGGAATTAGGTTCGGTACGGAGTGTTGCCGCTTTCAGAGACTTTTTCACTAGATCTAGTGATTTTTTGATGTCTTAGGCGGCATACTTTAAAGTAGTTTTTGAGCGTAGGCGTTGATGGAACGATACCGTATCGTGACGGTGCAGTTGCGACGTCGTTGCGGCATAGTTGCGAAATCGCCTACGCTCAAAAACCGCTTGTGTGATAATGGTTCATGCCATTTTGTATGCAGATTATGTCTAATGTTAAAAATATCGATAGTCTTTTGATATAGTTGCATTAATATTGGAATACAATTTACAAACCATCATCGTAACATTCGTAACGTCATGACCTCATCACATGATAGTAATTATCATGTTTAGAAATTGTTTGTTTCGTTTTAATAAATACCTAAAAATACAATTGTCATTAATTTGGCATTTCATTCATTTTTATTTTAAACATTTTAAAATTTCTTATAATAGCCCTTTAAAAGTTAATGCAATTAACGGTACGGACGCCACTATGCCATGGAAGCAATGCTTGGAAGTAAAAAAGAGAAAAAAAACGTCAAAAATATGAAAAAGTGCTCCAGTATTGGCGCAGCACGTTTCAATAGGTACACCAATCAAGACGTCGAGGACTTTTAATAAATGTCAGTGGCGGCTCCAAAGTGATATATGACTATTTTTTTTGGACATAACTTGGCGCCGTAAAAACGCTGCGTCAACAGCCTTTCATAACACTGGATATTTCTTGTCGAATCACGATCGGTACACATTATGCTTTTTATACTAAACTCATTTGAAAGTTAACACTTAAAGAATTTATAAACAAAGCTGAATACTTTATGTAAGACCTATTATTGTAGTAGCGTAGGCGCTGTTACGAAATCACCAACATCATCACGTCCCACTGCAGGGTAAGCCTGTGCCCTGCAGTGGGATGTATGGGTGTCAGTCCACCTCGCGTGCCCAAATAGGATTGATAGACTACACATACATAATACGCATCAGAATTTCTTCTCCTGCGTATACAGGTTTCCTTACGATGTTTTCCGTCACCGTTTGAGTCGTTGTTACGAAATATTTGCAGTCATAGTTTTGCAGAGCACATACTACTGAATAATGTTATTAAATCACATAGCTGCGAGGCACCTCTAAACAGAACTGCCTCAAAAGCATTTTCAAAACTAAACTCTAGCTGTAATATAAAATATTGCTACAGTTCCGCCACGAAAATCATTTTGTAAACTCTTCGAGAATATTCAGAGGGCTTGGATAGTTGCATCGTACATATGAAGTCATAAAACTTTACATGTGAAACAAAATAGCGATAAATTTTCTTGGGAGGGTATTTCACACGAAATTCGAGGTCGCTTCACAGATTTAAGACAAACATAACTCTGTTAGTGAGAGACGTGTTTGTGAACACATAGCTTATAGTGCTCAGGATAGAGTGGACACTTGGCGTCGCTCTCGACGAGTGACCCGTCGCTCCACTCGGACTGATGTTAACAACCTCATCCACTGTTTGACTGCTCGCTTCGACTGAGCACGAGCGCCGATTCACCTAATAAATGGTCCGTTCCAACATTTCTCCACAGTCGATAAATCACGAATTCTAAACTAAAGTGAAATTTACAGTCGCTTTATTCATGACTTCTATTTATGCGATAAAACATGATCATCCGTATACAGTCGTATTATTATAATCTGCTTCTGAATTTAATTAACGATGAATGAGCAATCAATCGCCTGAAAAGCTGTAATGAAGCCGCGACGATAGCAAAACAAGTCAATTCAATGGAAACCGGCTGGTGTATATTATGTACCGAGGGACTTGGCATTATACCTATGACTACAACAAAGCGATAGAGTAAACAGATATTATGAATATTCATACTACAATGGAAAAGGGTTTCAAAGATAAATAATATTATGTCATTTTCAATGGGTCAGCTGAGCTGTAAATAATTCGAACACAATCAAAATTGTATTTAGGTTGAAAGTTAGGATGGGATTTGGTACTTGGTATTATCTATCGTAATATTTTGGATATAAAATAATTTACAGGTAAATAAAAGCCTTAATAATATTTTAATAATATTTTAATAATATTGCTATAACAGAAAAAAACTTAAAAATGAAGTGGTCAAAAAGAGTCCTGTACAAAACTTTTGTACCTACCCGACTAAAATGTATTGGACAGCTGATTTTTTTTCTCGTTTCCTGAGGTAGGTTCCATAGTGGAAGTTGTTCAGTTCGACGGTCTGAGTTCACCGTTTCAGTATTTGCTAGGCTGTCATACGTCGTCTTCTACTTACATCGTCTATAATTTTAGTAAAATTTAACTTTGCTGATTATTTAATACACCTAATGGAAAAGATCATGCCCAAAATTATATGAAAGTTAGGCTGAACTTGCGTCTGGTCAAATTGTCACCTAAAGATTGGAAGCATCATTATTATAAGAAAATTATTAAATATTTGATGTCTAATATTTAAAAAATCCATCATCATCATCATCAGCCTATAAACGTCCCACTGCAGGGCACAGGCCTACCCTCAGAGAGGGTGCATGGGTATCAGTCCACCACGCGTGCCCAATACGGATTGGTAGACTTCACATACACGTCAGAATTTCTTCTTCAGCGTATGTAGGTTTCCTCACGACGTTGTCCTTCACTGTTTGAGAGCAGTCGGTATTACGTACATACGAGTAACTTAGAAAAACTCATTGGTACATGGCTGTTGTCCGTGCGGATTCGAACCCGGACCCCCATAATTGGGTGTCCATACCTCTCCGCATCGCGCCACCGACGCTCCCTCTCCTTAAAAAAGCATTCATTCCGTACAAAAAATTACTATAAAATTGTATTTTATTTTTAAACCCCCATTCCCATAGGGCTAAAAATACATACGAAAGAAAAAAATAAAATAAATAAATAAAATATAATGCAGGCCAAATATTTGTGGTAAATGAATGATGATGACGCATTGATGACGCATCTTTAGCCTGGTTTTGGGCATTGTCTTTTAATATAAGACTCAGAATATTAAAATAGTTATAGAAATATGTAAAGTAGAATCGTTTTAGAGTTAAGATGAGACACATTGAATGACGATAAACGACGTTGGGTCCATACAAAAAACACGTTTTGTATTTGGACACCGTCCGCATCCTCCGTCGTCGACAACGGATGCAGCGAACGCCACTGAACCCGTTCCCATACTAATTAAGTTCAAATTAGTTTTTTGTATGGGCCCGCCGTTGTTCACCGTCGGCCAATGTGTCCCAACCCTTATTCTGTTCAAGATTATAGCGGGAAGATAATAGGCGTGCTAGGTTGCGAGAGTTGAGAACGGAACAACAATTAACACTCGACAGTTTTCTGCCCGCGGCACGGCGGCCGGCTTTAATGTTCTAGCTCATTTCACTGTCGACTCATGAGAATGCCATTCAAAACTTAATTTAGTTACCTAGCTACTAGTTTAGGATAACAAAAGAATATTAATTGTTGTATTGTCATCCGTATTGGATCCAAATGACATACGCTTGCAAAGTTTCAAATTCATGCAACAAATAGAAGAAGGTTAAAATCGGCTTCCTAGGTTTTCTTACATACTTACACCCAGTTGCAGAAACGCTCATTAAAGTTAATCCTCCATTAAATCTCTTGCTAGCTTTTACTGCGTCAACAAGACAAAAAGTGACAGCAAGAGATTTAATGGAGGATTAACTTTAATGAGCGTTTGAAGGTGAAGCTAAAGCGTGTTAATAAAAAAATTATTAATTCATATAGATATGGGAGCATTGTTAAAAAATAACATAAGAAGTGCCTTTTCTAATCATCATCATCATAATTTCAGCCTTTTTTATACGTCCACTGCTGAACATAGGCCTCCCCCGAAAGGGAGGTTTTGCCAAAATCGCCAAGCTTGGCAGGTGGGTTAGCGATCGCAGTTGGGTGTTAATATACTCGGAGACCGCTGCTGCCCATCCTCCGGTTAAACCCTTTAGTCGCCTTTTACGACAACCACGGGATGGGCTGGGGTGGTACAATATTCTTGGCCAGATCCACTCGGCCTTTTCTAATACCTAGTAAAAATATCTTAGCGCATTCGTTTAGGTAAAGACATTTTACTTAAACTCAAGCTACTCCTGCTCATTTCAAAGGCGTTTCAAAATCGAAAACGGATAACTAAAGGAATATCACTAGTAAAATTGAAAAGAAAACGCAGTCGAAAAACGTTTTGGCCAGTCATATTTAATCTAAAATGCCAATAACGTAACAAAGAAACATTTGCAAAACAAAGCTAACAAAATCAATGACACCTGTTACAGGGTTCACTTTCACTTTACTTTTTTTTTCAGTATTCCAATGCGCATGGCGTTATGCAAATATAAGATATTTCACGTCACAATATTCCGTAGCAATTTACAGGAAAATTGGGCAGAAAAGCAATTGATATTCTGATCTCGTTTGGGAATTTTCGTAGGGAATTCTGTCGAATCCACTTCTGATTCACGTGAAGCACACCGCCGCTCTCCATGGAATACTGACAATCGCAGAAACACGAAGCAATCGCATTAATAAATTGTACCTCATATACCGACCGCCGGTGATTTATTTGTACGTATAGTACTCATACTGCTACAACAAATAATAAATAACTCTACAGGTATAACATTGTTCTGACCGACCTGGAATTTCAATCTAGGACTTTTTGTCACATACCACACTGAACTTTGGCAGTTCCGCTGCCATATCACAATAACCGGGCAAACCGGATCCAGCAAAATGTGTTTAACAAAAACAAATTCATTTAAATTGTTCTTGAACATTTAATTTGTTATGCGAAATATACCTTTTTTTGTAGTTCAGGCTATATTTATCATTATCACAGCCTTACAAGATAGACGATAGATAGATACAAGGTAGAATATAATAGCCGCGGTGGTCCAGTGGCGAGTAACCTTGCCTGCCGTGCAGGAGGTGGATGGTTCGATCCCCGTCCAGGCCGACTCGTACCAATGAGTTTTTCCGAATTTATGTACGATTTGTAACACCACTGGCTTTTCGGTGTAGGAAAACATCGTTTCCAGACATTTATTGTATCTACTGCCCAATACAAGTGGCGACGGGCTCACTCCCCGTCACACTAGACAGAGTTTCGGTACTACTAGTGAAACGTGGATGTTCTCAAGTTTCAGTTGCTTATGAGCATATGCTACAAGGTAGACTTCCACTGCTGGGCATAGATTCCCCCCACGGATCGCCACAACGACCGATCCTGCGCTGCCCTCATCCAACGGTTTCCTTATGAGAGTCTACCCACGTTGCGCTCAGATATAATATATCTTGGTTGAAAGGCTTTGTGATCGTCTATAGAAAAGTGGACGTTAAACAAAATACACCTAACAACAAAAATATATTTATGGATACATTTTTCCCGGAAAAGAAATATGAGACCATCGCCATTATGCCCTCATCTGAGACGCAATTACATGGTTATAAGGTAAACAGGAAAACGGAGTGGCTCAGCCGACATCTCCGTTGAATTTGTGCGACCCATTAGGGAACTATAATAAAGGGGCATGAATAATAGCCATCATAGTGATCATGCAAGAATTTACATAAACATTATGTCGACGGGAATGTTCTTATTACATCGTTCACTGTTAAATGACGGCATTAGTCGAAAAGGCTTGGAATGCGCTGTGGCTAACAGGACGACTATTTATGCATAAAAAAACCGGCCATGTGCATATCGGGCCAGGGGCAGGTTAAGGTTCCGTAGTTGCCCGTCTTTCTTTTCATTCTTATGACTTTATAATATACGAGCGTTAACCCGCGACTTCGTCCGCACAAATTATATACCAAATTTTAAGTCAGATCATAAGCTATCAAACAAAAAAAGTTTCATCAAAATCGGTTCAGTAGTTTTTGCGTGATACTCGTTCAAACAAACAAACACCCAAACAAACACACAAACAAACAGACAGACAAAAAATCCAAAAATTGGTGAAATGGAATCAGGGACACCTAAAAACCATATCGTACCTTTTTTTTGTTAATATCTTCAATGTACAGACAAACTTCCTGTTACAGTTTTATAATAGTATAGATTAGAAGAAAGCTATTTATTTTATACTACATTTTAACGGCTAATAAAGTCAATAAACAAAATTTTTACAAATAATTAAAACCGCCTTCAAAAAAACGAAGTCGCTATCAAGCCGGTACCATTCGCGACAGGGCTTACATTACTTTTTTGGCTTGGCTTGATACCGACTTCTATGAAACAAATTAATGTTCTTATGATGCAAACGAAAAAGTCATCGTCTGCAATATTATTTTTTAACTTTTAGTTTCTTTGAAGGTGGTTTTAATTTTTTGTTAAAATTTTGTTTATTTCACAATTTTCAGTGGTAAATTCAGTAGTTCAATTTAATATTAGTGCTTTAAATTAACAAACGCACTAGTCGGCACTACGATTTTCAAAGGTTCCCCTCGATTTCTCTGGGATGCCATCATCTGATCCTGGTTTCCTTATCATGGTACCACCTTTAGAATATCTTCTTTCCAACAAAGAAAGAATCATCCAAATCAGTTCATAAACGACGAAGTGATCCGCGAACACACACAACAAAAAAATAAGAAAAAATATTTACGGTCGAATTGAGAAACCTCAATTTTTTTTTAAGTCGGTTATAAAGTACATTTTATAAGTTGGTCGACTATTACTCGTAAACTTGTAAAGCCTACTTAACGGTGATAGTTTTTCTTTTGATTTTGTTATAATTATACTACTGCCATGCATTTTTTCACATATCCAGAAACAACCGTTTAGCAGGGGTAGGGGGGGATACTTGACTCAGCAAAAATTTTCACTTTAAAGCTATTAACTTTGCAATTGTTCAATTGCGTTGTAGGATTTGTGCTTTAAATCCTACACTGACTGACATCAACAATGGTTTAGCGTGTTTAGAATGCGGTTTTATGGTTGTGACTTTATCCCGCCGCGCCGAAATCCATCATGCTAGCGTAATTTATTGAATTAATCTTTCTTAATTGCATATGCTCACGTCTATATTCTCCGAGGGAGTGGGTAGTCAGAGATTTTCTAAAACATCAGAAGATCCACGTTTCACTAGTACCGAAACTCTGTCCAGTGTGACGGGGAGTGAGCACATCGCCACTTGTAATGGACAGCGGCAAGCACGTAATTAACGCAGAAAGTTTGTACATTCAAAGAATTAATTTATCTATGGTACATTGAAGCTATTAACAAAAAAAAAGTTACGATATGGTTTTTAGGTGTCCCTGATTCCATATCACCAATTTTTATTTTTGTTCATCTGTTTGTTTGAACGAGCGTCACGCAAAAACTACTTAACCAATTTTGATGAAACTTTTTTTTGTTTGAAGCTTGTATATAATTTGTGCGGACGAAGTCGCGGGTTAACTTTAGTATTGTAATAAGTCTACTTCAAACCGCATCCGAGTCCTTAAAGTAAAAAAATATTTATCTATTGAAATAACATGAATAAAATCTGAGTCGTACCACAGCTTTGTATTTTTCTCGAAGGAAATTGCAGTGCTTCTTTTCAATATCCTCGCGTCTTTCTCCGAAGCGTGGGGATGCTAATAAAATTCAAGGCTGAGCTCGCACAATAGGTACCAATCAAATGCCAACACGTGTAGACTTTTTATTTTTATGAAATTCAATAATTATGCTAAATTGAAATGATACGTATTTTTCATTCCATTCGCCTTCGCAATGAAGCCAATAAAGGTTTTTTGTGAGTATTCGTATTATAGCTGTACAAACCGTCGTCAATATGTAGACTACGAATTTGCTACGATCGTAGCATTGTTGCTACGGGCGTCTACGGCGTAATAACCTTTATACAGGGTGTTAGGGTAAACAGTGGCATTACTTTAAGGGGTGATTGTATCCATGATACTGAACAACTATCCCTCACAAACCGAAGAATTTTACTTTCCATACTAAATGCAGTCAGCTGATTGAACGTATATATGAAAAGTTAAAATGTTTTTTGCGAATTTCGTTTGGGAAAGTTCAGTATTATGCGTGCAAACTGTCTACCGTAACACCCTTTGGTTTTCACATAGGGGCTGGATATTACACCTACATAAACATACGACCGTAATCTCTTTCGGGTGGTCAGAAACATTACTACAACTATCAACTTTCTGTTTACGAATGTAGTTATAGCAATGCTCACATTTTAGTGTCAGGATGGAATGATGCGTCAAGTGGTGAGATGTGGCTAGCATTTCACCCATATACAGGGTGCCCCGTAAACCGACGTCAACCCGGCGGATGCTGATAGGTTAGGTCATGACTAAGCAGAATATCAAAATGGGCTTCAGTAAAAGTTACTTAGTTTTCGAGATATTGACAGTTTTAACACAGATACTGCATAGAACATTTGTAGCGTGGCTCTCAAAATAGTGACTAAGGTAAAGAGTTTCACGAATTGCATAAAACTGTCCTTATCTCGAAAACTAAGAACCTTTTCCTAAAGAAAAATGTTGACAGATTGATTGATTGACTGACAGATTTTCTTTATTTTTATTTTATTTTATTATATTCTGGTTTGGCATGAACTAACCTATCAGCATCCACCGGGTTGACGTCGGTTTACGGGACATCCTGTATATGGTTATTTTAAATAAGTAGGCGAAACTGAACCAGGTCAGTTGTTAATGATAACAGATTGCATTATTAATGTATATGATTGGTATTGATGATTAACAAAATTATTATTATCGTGCGTAAGGTACGCGCAGTGCGTGTGTTACGCGCAGTGCGTGTGGTACGCGCAGTGCGTGTGGTACGCGCAGTGCGTGTGGTACGCGCAGTGCGTGTGGTACGCGCAGTGCGTGTGGTACGCGCAGTGCCTGTGGTACGCGCAGTGCGTGTGGTACGCGGGCCGCGGCGGAAATTGACCTCAGAATCATATGATCGAGCGGCGTGTCATTATCACGCATTTGTACTTAGTAACAGATACCAAAACCGTTTCTTAATCTTAAGTTTCGCCAACTAATTAGATTTAACCTTATATACACTGCATACAAAACCTTGAACCTTCCTTCTATTGGATATTAAAATAAACAAAAATAGTAAACAAAAACGAATCGTCCGTTTGAAACAGTCACTTGTCTTTAAAATGACAGACAATTATAGACAAAGATCCGAAGAGTCCCCCGGGTTGTTAGCTTATAACGAGTTAGCTAAACTCGATTGTCTCTAAGATTGAAAAGTGGTTTATTCGGTCGTCGACTAGCGTATTATTTGCCGCTGCGGCAGACCGATTCGTCCCTCGGGAACTCTTTACAGAGAGCTTCAACGACGGGATTTCACGCGGCTTTGCCGTGCCACCACCGCACACCGGCTAGTGACCTTATAAACCTTATGATTTATCGATATTTATACCCTCGGTGAATAAAGATGCGAGTGCTTGAGTGACAGTCGCTTAGTTCACTTATCTCTTCTCTAAGTAATATAAAACAATGTCGCTATCCACGTCTATCCTCATCATTTCTGTTTCTCTGCTTACTTCTTATAAACAATGCAATGGATTTTGATACGGTTTTCACTGTAAATTAAAGATTTTTTTTTCGAAATGTTTAAGGGCCTATGTCGAAAAATAATTGAAGCGAAATGGGCGTGTGATAGCTTATACTACTGCCTGATGAGAGAGAAAGAGATGGGGCAGCGCGCGCGCCTGAAACGACGCAAGCGTAAAACAAACTTTATTTCATTGTGATTGTACTATTTATGTAAGTTCAATTCTGCTCTAATCAAAATTTGTAAAATATCAATCTCTTTTTCTTAAATCAAGTCTCTTGTTTCTATTATTCACCGTTTAGCAGTTCCAAGCGTTTATCGATAAAGACGGAGGCTACTTTGGCATGTTTTTCTATCGAGAAAAAATGTCTTAATCGTGTTTTGGCTCTTATCAAAACTTCAATTATATGTTCAATTTACACCTATCCACTAATCATACTCCTACTGTTAGTACTTCATGATAGAAGCATCCTATTTTTTTCACATAGCCTCTTAAGTTACAGGGTGTAAAATTAAATGCGACACTTACTTAAAGGGGTGCTTCAGTCACACTGAAAAAGCCATAGTATTAGCTAATCTGCTAATGCTAATGCTGCGACGGGACAGTATTTATATCCGACGCACGCTGGGCCGAGCCACGTAGAAGTTTATAAAAAACTTCAAAAAGACCTCCAACTAGTAACGAATTAACCATCATCTATACCTCTTGTTATTGTGTTTACATGGAATGTAAACAAACGAGGGTTGTTACACAACTATTGTGTACCGGACAGTACACATTACAGGGCCATATAACTCTTTGTCTACTGCAATTCGTTCGTTGTAATGACCCCGCTGTCTGAAAGTACACCTGCAGGCCGTCTGCCGTGCAGCGAGCTTCATTATTGTAGCCAATAAGAGCTTAGTACGTTAGTATTGGTTTGGTTTGTTTTGCTAAATAATGGTCAATTAATTAATATACAGGGTTCTTCTTAATATGTTGACACTTTTTTAAGGGGATGATCGGCCATCAACCTGATCAACTTTCTCTATGGCACCAACAACGAAACCGAAAAAAAAATATTTCTGCTCGTCCATATAAAGCTGCAAACCTACTAGAGCCAAATGTTCGGGACGGATTTTTTTTTTGCGATTTCGATATTGGTCCCAGTAAGTTGTTCAGTTTGATGGTCTGATCATCTCCTTAAAAAAGTGTCAGCATATTAAAAAGGGCCCTGTAGAGTAGATTAAGTACCTAAAATTTACTGACTAAGGCGTGCGATAAAACTGCTCCTGGGCGCGAACTGCTAAGCAATTCTCTAAGCGCAAACATCGTCACAACCTGAAATTCGTCGTTGAAACATCGGCGAGCTGTCAATTCGGTATTCGTAAAGGTTATGGCATGTGTCAAACTTATATAAAAACTTCAACGATCTAAAGGACGCAAGAAGGACAGGACATACAATGGTGATTAGAAATGCTATTTCTGAATCGTAAGATTCAAAATCATGACCGAATGAATACACAAATTTCATATTGTTTATGTCATTTTCTACTGCTAATATCAACTTCGACTTTAAAAAATGGCACTGCAGTATGTTTGAACGCACGGTCGTGCGAGCGTGTGACGATCGCATTGCACCAGTCCATCACAGATCGAACGAACTCGCGACCAAACATACCAATCTCCATTAAAATTCGGACACTCGTTGGCAATTAATTGGTACCAATGTTTGATCGCGGATTCGTGCGATCGGCGATGGATCGATGCGATACGATCTTCGTACACTCGCGCGAGCGATTGCCAATTAGGAAAGTACCTAAGAAGAAAAAACTCTCTCCTTTATGTTGTTTAGTAGAAACAGAGAAGCACTATCACGGAATAAAAACATGTAGGCGTACTATATCTTTTTCTTTGCACGTCATTTTAGACTGTTGTCTTTTTCAGATCATATACAGGGTGAAATTGATATCATTAGCATCCTTTTAAACGAAGAGTCTACCCATCAAACTGAAAAACTTTTACTATGGGAGCAAACCAATTGGAGTACAAAAAAATTTACTGTTGCATACATTTGAGTCGAGTCGTGACTGTAGTTTAGTATGGAACATTTTTTTTTGCTCTATCGGCTTGCTCCCATAGTAAAAATTGTTCTGTTTGATGAGTAGACTCTTATTTTAAATGGATACTAATGATATCAATTTCACCTTGTATAATGGGGACGTGTATTTACTTTAACATACTTATTTTATTATTCTAAATATAATATATACAAAATAAATATCTTTTAATTAAAATTATTATTTTGTAGCGAGTTAATTAAAAATTATGACTTTGTTCTTTTGTGTTTCGTATAATTTCTGAAGCCCACTTAATTGTGTGAATTAGGTCGAGCGGATAATTATTGCGAGGTCAGACTACAAAATAACTTTTAATGTAAGAAAAGTGGAATTTTCATCCAGAGCAAAATGGAAAATATAAACAATTTTCAATTTTAATCTCGATGAAAATTCCAGTTTTCTAACATCCAGGCGAGTTACCAGAAACATGTGCTCGGAATGTATGGAGCAACATACTCGTACATCATGGCTTGACTTAGTGTCTTGTCTGTTTACTGCAAATATTTTGTTTTTATGTTGAATAAAAGGTACCTTCCATCCTTTTTAGACGAAATTCCGATGAACCCTGAGGGTACGCTTGTGCGCAGCAGTTGGACGTATATAGGTTGATGATGATGATGTACCTTCAATTTAACGGTAAATTGAAGGTGCGTCTCTCGGACAGCAACCCGTTTAGCAGTGTCAACAGAACCAAGGGAAATGTAAGTAACTGGGCAAAGGGTAAACATGGGTTTCTGGCTGCGGCTTTAGCGGTTTGTGACCCTTAGATATGCCGTTGAGAGTAGGATGGTTGGTGATGGCTGTACTTGCCTGTGGATGCTGTATAGAAACATAATAAATAAATATCTTGGACACTGCAAAACAAATTAACTAGTCAAATTTAAAGTACCCACCAGACTCTGGCCTGGACTTTTTTGTACCTTACGCTTACGGGTTCGAGCCCGCGAGCCTCGGCACAGCCGACAGGGTCACTACCGACCTAACTATCGGGTGGTACATGATATAGTGTAGTGTACATATTGTGTACATAGTGTAGTGTACGTATCGTGTGAAAACGAAGAATCGCAAGCTCATTTAGGTCCGCCACATACATCCGGAATAAATCTGAATCGGAATTAGATTCCGTATGGAGTGTTGCCGCTTTCAGAGACTTTTTCACTAGATCTAGTGATTTTTTGATGTCTTACGTGGCA
Organism: Agonopterix arenella; assembly: GCA_927399405.1. Classification (NCBI taxonomy): domain Eukaryota; kingdom Metazoa; phylum Arthropoda; class Insecta; order Lepidoptera; family Depressariidae; genus Agonopterix; species Agonopterix arenella. Next base: position 13,071,033 of record OV656691.1, on the reverse strand, counting down.
TATTTTAATGTAATTTTTCAGCGTAGGCGTTGATAGAACGATACCGTATCGTGACGGTGCAGTTGCGACGTCGTTGCGGCATAGTTGCGAAATCGCCTGCGCTCAAAAACCGCTTGTGTGATAATGGTTCATGCCATTTTGTATGCAGATTATGTCTAATTTGAAAACTGTCGATAGTCTTTTGATATAGTTGCATTAATATTGGAATACAATTTACAAACCATCATCGTAACATTCGTAACGTCATGACCTCATCACATGATGTAATTATCATGTATAGAAATTGTTTGTTTCGTTTTAATAAATACCTAAAAATTGAGATTTTATTAAATAAATAGATACAAATATACATTAAAGCACTACATACATAAACCATTAACCTAAAGAAAAAACAAAAAAGAAACAAAACTAATACTACTAACAAATAAAAAATGTCCTCGGAATTTCCGCCGCTTGCCGGCAAGGTGCCCAGGAGGCTGGCAGCGTTACCTCTTTGTATGGCCAGGCTGATGCGCTGACCGAGGTAGCTGCCAGCCCTCTGGTCACCGGAGACCTCGATTAGGCGCGCCGATAATTCTTTAAATAATCGGCGCGCCTCTGGCCCCCACGGACCCAATGTCTCGACCCCAAACGGTGCAAATACAAATACCTAAAAATACAATTGTCATTTTGGCATTTCATTCATTTTGATTTTAGACATTTTTTAAACAGAGTGCCTAAGTAATTTATGTAACCATAGTTGACAACACTGAATCCTGAATCAGGATTCCGGATTGCAATTCCGTATGTATGTGGCGGACCTTAAGTGCAGTGAGCACGTTAATTCTTACGGCTTTCGAAACACCTTAATAGTTAAACATATTTTTAAAGTAGTTTTTATACTTTGAATCCAATGCGGTTTGTTATTATTTGTACAAGACCGTAATACCCACATTTTCTCAAGACAGGATTTCCTCAATTTATTCTAGGAAATAGCAAGCGGAGAAAGAAAATTGTTAGTTTTGCAAGTACAGGCTTACAGACCCGAGCAAAGTCGACGAGTCGTATTTTGAAATGTCTTATTTGGTCAGACGATTTCAAGGCAGCTTTTTTCTCTCCAAACTAAAATGTTTTTCCTCTTATCTTAAGTAATTAAAGTGAAGATTGGAAAAATATGTATCGGACTCGAACCTACAGCCTTTCAATCCGGGACTTTGTTTAGTCCAATTAAGTAACCTAATATAGCACAACATAAATTGGAAGTAGGTTAGAATTAGGGTAGAAATAGTTTTATCCGTAATTTACCTTATTTTTATCTAGTGAAACGTGGATGCTCTGAGTTTCCTGAATATCTCTGACTTCCATCTCTGGGGATATAGTCGAGAGCATATGTTTATAATTATGAAAAAAAAATTAGATAAACTTAATATACTGCATTAAGGTGGTTGCAGAGGGGTAAATTTTTTGCAAAACTTTGACGCACAATACGCGTAGAAGGTATTAATATAAGTAACTTTGTATATATGGAAAAATAATCTCGAAAATCTGGATGCCGCGTCACAAATAACATTTGCAATTTATAAAATAATTACGAAGATATAAAGCTTTGAAATTATTCATACAACATTTTAAAAGCTTTATATCTTCGTAATTTTATCATAAATTGCAAATGTTATTTGTGACGCGGCAACTAGATTGTCTAAACTATTTTTCCATATATACAATATTACTTTTACTAATTCCATCTACGCGTATTGTGCGTCAAACTTTTGAATGAAACCACCTTAAGTTTACGGTACTTGCTATGTTTTAATAAACTTTTTTAACAAGCAAGCACCATAAACTTAATGCAGTATATTTAGTTTATGGTGCTTGTTTTTTTTTGTGGATGTAGATAAGGCATAAGCATAAATACATGGAACGTCATTTCGAATACCTACCTACGTGTATCACTATCAATAGTATGTACGTATTCGAAATAGCGTTCCACTCTTCTCGACGCTGTATTAACCGCTAAACAACATTTATTTGAATTTAACGACTCGATCGGTTTCCACAGCAGCAATATGTATAATGTCTAAAACAATCACTTGGACCCGACATATGCATTATTCAAATATGTCTACCCATTCAGACACATTTTATATGCCGTTCAGCCATCTTCAGATATACGAGCTCATATCAATGACCATAAACATGAGCATGAATAAGTATGCCGGTTTTACGGTCAGCCCCATAAATCCGACGGAGATGGTCATTATACTAGACCTATAGATATAAAGCGGGTCATAAATAACACTCACCTCAGCATACTCGGGTTAGCTCCGTCTGTATAGATATTCAAGTACGAATCTGCATTATACAGGGTGTAAGTGACAGCCTAGCAAATACTGAAACGGTGAACACAGACCATCAAACTGAACAACTTTCACTAAGGAGCCTACCTAAGGTAACGCGAAAAAAAAACAGCTGTCCATACAGTTTAGTCTGGTAGGTCCGAGTTCACCGTTTCAGTATTTGCTAGGCTGCCACTAACAACCTGTATATTATCCTCTTTATTTCCAAAGCCGTGTTGGTCCAGTGCCTGGCTGTTCTTTCCTGGTTCAGGCTGACTCGTACCAATGAGTTTTTCTAAACTTATGTACGATTTGTAACACCAAGTCTGTTTTTATTTTATTTTAAAAATTTTTGTGTATCCCTGACTCCTTAACCATCAACCCTTTTTTAGAATTTTTTTCTGTCTGTTTATTTGTTTGTGACAGCATCACGCAAAAATTACTGAATGGATTTGGATGAAACTTTTTTTGTTTGATAGATTATGATTTGACTTAAAATCTGCAATATAATTTGTGCGGACGAAATCGCGGGTAAACTTTAGTATTTTATAAAGATGTAATTTATCATCATGCCAAATTTTATTAAAATCCATCTAGTAGCTTCTGCGTGATGGTCACATTTGGTCACTTTACCCTTATAATATTAAATATGATAAAAAATAAAAAATAAAAATTTGATTCTTGTATTCTTTTTAAGCGAACGAAGCAAGTGAAGCGATGCGAAGAAAATTGAAGAATAATATTGAATAAAATATAGAGTGACCAAACGTGACCGTCACTCTACCATATTATAGATTAATAAGATAGTTAGGTCAGATTTCTCTGAAGCAGATTGTATTTCAGAGACCAAGGCTAATACCATAAAAAATATCCTGACAACTGTTTCTCTATTTTGGATTTTAAATTCTTGTAAAAAAAATTAAAAATAGTCTTTGATTCTTGTATTGTTTTTAAGCGAATGAAACAAGTGAAGCGATGCGAAGAAAAGTGAAGAGCGAAAGCAAAGATTCTTATTGGTCTATTAGACCAAAAAAAATCTTTGAGCGAAAGTTTCTTTTGTAGTTGTCTGAAATTTTTTACTATTTTGTAATCCACATAATAGTTTTATAGGGTGGTTATAATATTATTATTTTGCCAGAAATTAATGAACCTGTGCTTAACTAATAGGATAAAAAACCGCAATAATAATTGATCATAAATAAAATAACATGATGTAAACGTGCCCTACATAAATTGAATTGACAAGTTTTGTCATCAAGATAGCCGCCCTGCCCTGGAGTACGATTTTTGAATCATACGTTGAACTCAACAGTTGAAAATGTATGGAGATACGCATCTTTCTACTGCTGATTTGACTTTCAAAAATCATACTTCAGGAGTGCGATTTTTGAAAGTCAAATCAGCAGTTGAAAGATGCATATCTCAATAGTAAATTTGACATTTACAACTGCTGAACTCACCGAATGAGATTCAAAAATCGCACTCCTGATATTCGTTCGAGACGACCACTTTTAGACTAGCTTTTAGATCATTGATTAAATTAGTGATCAATTCAATTCAATTATTCATGCATCTTTGCCTAGTATAATTATGATGTGACTGTGTACTATTATTCAGATCGACATTTCTTTACAAAAGCGCTACATAATTTATCCCCGGGTATAAATTTTAAGTACCCATTTCTCATATTGCAAAGCGCACGGAGCTCAGGAAAAATCATAAACAGAAATATCTTAAAATGGAAAATCTCTGATCCAAATCTAGAAGCGAGATTGTGTCGCGTCTCAACGAAATGAAATCCGCTGTACGTAATGCATCGCACTGCCTATACAACTGCTTCTGAACGATAATGGATTTGGCAACTATTGTGGTATACTCATCTAAAATAAGTTCAGCTTTTAGTTCTATTTGGTGAATTTATGACTTTAAACGAAACTAATACTTTATGATATCGACAAAATAGATATCATCGTCAACCTAAATACCTACGTCCACTGAAAAACACGAAATTATTCTCATGCTCGTGCTCGTTATCATGCTCTTGCTCGAACTCGAGCCTGTGCTCGTGCTCGTGCTTATGCCCATGCTCATGCATGCCAGGCTTCTGCTTACGCTTATGTTTATGCATAAAATTACACACATACCTGCCTGAACGTATATTTTGTAGTTTTAGACCTAACTATCTGATCAATTAGGTACTATCCAGAATAGATATTTAGCAGGGCTAGTAACAATCTCTAATTTCAAGATGATAGATAACAATAGAACTACAAACGGGCGTGCAAATAGATTTTACATTATAATAGCCTAGTGGTGATTAGCTGGACTGACAATGTTCTCCGAAGCATGACTATGGGCTTTAGACAAAATTACCTCAAGCGACACGCGATACTATTAGTGATTTGATTAACACATTTCATCCCACACAGTACCAACACGTTAAAGTATCCTAGGTATTAATATTTCCCCATACTATCTACGGTGCAGAGTGAAATAAGCTTTATGAAAAGAAAAGTATTCTTGAACATGAGCAATTTCTTTACTTATCCGATATGGACTCGTTCCAGATCGCTACCGTCAGCTAGATTCGAAAATAGCTGCATTTGATGTCGAAAATAAATATACGATTCTACATTAGTATTTTCATTATTACAGAGATTCAAACTAAAATGTTCTGCTATTTACTTTAAATGTATAGAGTATGGTCCATCATCATATTTTTGGTCCAAATGTGGAAGTGCCGGCCTAAGACAAATAATGTTGTATTCTGTAAGAACTTGTCCATCTAAGTCGTAGATCTAAGTATTTATTATCATGGAACCAAGCTGTAGGGCCATTTTTCATTTGTTCCAAAAATGCATGAAACCTGTCCATACATAATACCTATGTCAAAAATGGGATTAGAACCCTGTGACATTATTAATGTAGTAAACATTAATAATGTCACGGACAGGTTTCATGCATTTTTGGAACAAATGAAAAATGGCCCTAACATGTCATTGTTAGAACCATTGTGTCTAAGTAAAAGATATTTAAAATGTCATGTTAAAGCCGGATATCTAAACTATTATAAAACTGTAACAGAAAGTGTGTCTGTACATTGAAGATTTTAACAAAAAAAAAGTTACGATATGGCTTTCAGGTGTCCCTGATTCCATATCACAAATTTTTTTATTTTTTGTCTGTCTGTTTGTTTGTGTGTTTGTTTAATCGAGCATCACGCAAAAACCACCGAACCGATTTTGATGAAACTTTTTTTGTTTGATAGCTTATTATCTGAATTAAAATGTGCTATATAATTTTTGCGGACGAAGTTGCGGGTTAACCCTAGTTTCATATAAGTTGTTAAGTATTCGTTAATTTCATTGAAATTGTATGAAAAAAAGATCGTTTTTTCGAACCCATATAAAACCAAGGACACTGACCAAACAGCTTTGGTGCCATAGTAATAATAAATAAACATTTAGTTTACAGTTTAAGTGTAATCTAAAGTTTAGACAAACAAGTTCTAAATTATATAATTATACACTAATAGCATTATTTTGCATGAGGCAAAACACGTAGCTAGGTATAATTTTGGTAGGCGGAACCATAACCCAGAGTGGTGGACCCACAGCGGTGAAGTGCGCGGGGCAATACGTGCCAATATTAAGCAATACATTACTTAATTTGCTATACGTTTACTCATTACGCACTGAATCGCACTACGATAAATATCGGTAACAAATCAGAGAAAATGTCTTATTGCGCGGTTTCTAACTGCAGCCACAAAAGTTCTAGGGTGACTGAAGATTTGAGTACTTTAGTACTCAAAGAAGAAGAAGAATCCTATTTTTTTCACATATACTCTTAAATAACATTTTTTATTTTGCGTATGCAGGTTTCCTCACGATGTTTTCCTTCACCATTTGAGAGCAGTCGGTATTACGTACATAAGTTAGAAAAACTCATTGGTACATGGCATGCCGTCCGTGCGGATTCGACCTCAAGATTGAGCTTCCATTGCTCTCTGCAACGAGCCACCGACGATCTCCAAAATGAATGATGCCTTTTCAACTTCTATAAAATTTTGTACTATAAACGTTACATTTCATGCCATCAAAAGAAACATCTAAGTCGTAACGAGTCACCCTCACTTACTCTACGTTTCGTATGTAATTCGCTTGTCGTAACAACTCAACTTTTATTGCTTCCTTCCTTATTTTGAATGCCGAGATTTAACGACATTTTCGGTTTCAGGAAACGTTTGCGGAGAGCAACTTTATGTCTTAACAAGAATGTTTTATTTTATTATATCTCATACGCTTTATTAAATTCCATACCTTAAACTTCTAAGGGATTAGGCGTCAGGGCACCAGAGCGCGCTGCATACAATCGAAGTTTTGTCCTATTTTACTCATCTAGTAAAGTTGATGAAATTTATTAAAAACGATCTAGAAACTAATATCTGTGTTGGTACCTTCCCAGATTTCCGTTAAAATATATACTTTCAGTGCTAGGATTAATTTAATATTTGTATGGAAATCTTTGAGCCACGATAACTTTGAAACTATTATATTTTAACGAAAATCTGACAGAGTACCGACACAGATATTGGTTTCTATATTATGGCAACAATATATTTTTTTACTATAGTGACTAAATGTTCAAAATAAAGATGGAACTTTGTTTTGTATGGAGCGCTTTATCAGGAATATCCTCTTGAAGAACAAAACCAGCCAAGAACGTAAGTCTGAGCCGCGCATGATAGGGTTCCGTAGCCATTGTATATCACACCTACCTACATATACATTAAAAAAAAGTTTTTTTTCATTATTTCTTTTAAATATTATCAATAGCAGCACAGTTAGAAAGTTGTGTATTTTTTACGATATGGTTAAGCTGCCTTTTGTAATTTCTTAATAAATAAATGAAACATTTGAATCTCTCCCAATACTGAGGATTGGATGATTAAATATATAAATGTCATCCGTATATCTTTATAAACGGACTTTTTAAAATTACGCGTCCAAAAAAGGCATTCTCCGGAAAGATACGTTTTAATTAAGATTTCCGCGGAATAACGACTCAGGGTAGAGCGGATTTTACCTAGCTACCAATCTTCATTAGCTTCATTGTTCTCCTGCAAAATACTACTTCATACTTGACTCTCGACCATTTTCTAATGCAAATGTCGGTTACACTAGCCTAAATTTAAAGCACCTAGACACAATTTATATGCAAGCTTAAGGTCATATGCAAAGTTTCTTAGTTACACTAAAAGGATATGGAGCAGATAGAGCGGATTGATTTGATTTATTCACACGAAACGCCTTGGTCGTGACCGAACGTAACTCGGCAAACTTGTAGAGACATAAATCTACCGCCATTTCAGAAGATATAATGCCCAAAATGAATAATTCTGAACAAATGATAGGCATGATTTGAAGTAGAGAGACTTTGTCGAAAATGAATTTATTTTTGTCATATCATTTTTGTGTTTAATTTTTAAGAAGAGATACGTGTTAACATGTAGAGGTCATAGGGTTTATATGAAATCTGGTCGCATTCTCCAATAGCTATGTGTGATACATCGTTGGATAGCTATTTTTAAGCTGAACAAAAGTTATATATCGCCAAGTTCATAATCTTAGTCCGTTTAGAGGAACATGGACGGTGGGACCAGATTTCATATGATGCTCTGAAAGGACTAATATTTTTAGAACTTGGCGCTATAGTACCTTTTTTCAGCTCAAAAATACCTATCCAACGATGTATCACACAAAGCTATTGGAGGGTGAGACCAGAATTTGCATCCTCCTTTGTTATAATAACCGGACCGATTTTGAAATTGTAATTATCTCCTATCATCCTATGTCACCTTCGGTTTCTCCAGATGGACCGGCCCATCTATTCAACTGTGGTTGGAGTAAAGATTATCCCGTCTTTATAGATTGTTATAATAAAATTGTTATCCACAAAACATTTGGTATGTCAATGCACAAAATCCTTAAGTAAGATGCTCATGTAGTTAAATACGAATTATTTACGTCTTATTAAGACGAAACAGATTGAAAATTTCGTTCTCTGGGTAGTGGGCTCCGTGGCGAAATTGGATAACGCTGTTCCCCGGTTTGGAAGAGTGCGGGTTCAAGTCCCGCCGAGACAAATTTTTCAATCTTTAATTTGATACGAATTATATACAGGATCTTTCTTATTATGCTAACGATTTTTTCATGGGATGATCTGACCATCAAACTGAATAACTTTCTCTAAGACACCAACATCGAAATCGCAAAAAAAATCAGCTGTCCCATACATTTGGGTCAAGTAGGATTGCAGTTTTGTATTGAAAACCAAATTTTTTTCCCTGATTTAACTATGGTCCCATAGAGAATTGGTTTGATGGTAATGGTGGTCGCCTTCAAAAAACCCTCAGCAATTAATAAGTACTCTATTTCCATATTGAAAAAAAAACAGATTTTTCGCGACATCGTAACTGTAATAAAAAGTTAAAATTGTTTTACTCAATCACAAACAAATCGATAAATAATTGCCAAAATATAATTCACAAATTCTTTATCATCACGTCAATACGAAACGAGACACTTGACTTATTTGTAAATTTGTTTCTTCTAAATAGGAAAGTTTTGATTTGTTGGAAGACAGGATGGAACTAGGGAGCACAATACTTGAGAGTTCTCAGTGAGAACTTCTCAATGTTTGGCAACTCTCCATTTTATCTATAACTATACACCCTATAGACATAAAAGCACTTGAAGTTGATACAGTTAACGATTTATGTTGTAGGTTACTGCTGGTACCTTTTCTTGTAGATAATATACTCAACTATATTTGTGGAAACGTTTGGTGTGATTTATTCAAGACACTTTAATGATAAATGGATCTTTTTAGAAAACGCATGTCTTCGGACCTCAAAAGGGACACCATTCACATGATTTGATGTATTATCTTTTTTCATTTCACTTACATATACGCATTAGATAATAAACACTAGTAAAACGTGATTACTATAATTACTAAACTAATGATTTTGTAACCATATCAAATAATAACAGGAGTGCGATATTTAAAACTCATTCTTTGTACTCAGCAGTTGAAAATGTCAATATTACTACGGAAATATGCATCTTTCTACTGCTGATTTAACATTCAAAAATCATACTCCAGGAGTGCAATTTTTGAAAGTCAAATCAGCAGTAGAAAGATGTGTATCTCCATACATTTTTAACTGCTGAGTTCAACGTATGAGATTCAAAAATCGCACTCCAGCTACCAAACGGCGTATACCGGTGATTTTTTTAACGTGTCGATACGAACTTTTACAAACTTTTTCTAAATAAGTCCCATACTAAAAGGTATTCAAATGATCCTAGCACCCACTTATGTATGTGACTCATTTAAGTTTACACCTGTATAACATTACGTGTGAAAACTTGTGTTACAAATTTTTTTTAAACAGTTTTAAGATAATACAGCCAACAGTTTAATAAAGATATCATACGTAGCAAGCTGAGAAAGTGTATCAAGCAGTTATTGGGTAAAATTCCTTAGAAGGCTATCACGCCTGAACTCCTCCGAGGGAAGTTTAATAAGATGTTTCCCGTTCGTCACAGCGGAAAGGGGCTATGGAGCGGGGAATTTTCATGAGCCTAACCTTGATACATGTATTGGGGTCGAGTTGAATATTTTCATGCTGCTGTTTTTATTATAAGATTAATTTTAGGATGATGATATAAATTCGGCAAACATTGGCGATTATCCTAAAAAAGTATAAATTTTCATGATTAAGCATTGTCGTAGAATAATAAGGACGCCGGGTACGTAGAACACAAAATTCTCGAAAAAAGTTTCCGAGACCTAAGAGCTATGTCGAAAAATAATGGAAGCGAAATGGGCGTGTGATAGCTTATATTACTGCCTGATGCGAGAGAAAGAGATGGGCCGGCGCTCGCGCCTGAAACGACGCAATCGAATAACAAACTTTATTTAATTGTGATAGTACTATTTATGTAAGTTCAATTCTGCTCTTATCAAACTTTATAAAATATCCATCTCTTTTTTTAAAATCAAGTCTCGTGTTTCTATTATTCACCGTTTAGCAGTTCCAAGCATTTATCGAAAAAGACGGAGGCTACTTTGGCTTGTTTTTCTATCGAGAAAATGTGTCTTAATCATGTTTTGGCTCTAATCAAAACTTCAATTATATGTTCAATTTACACATATCCGCAAATCATACTCCTACTGTTAGTACTTCATGATATATGACGCTTTGAACAATCCTATTTTTTTCACATATCCTCTTAACTACACAAACCAAAGTACGTGTAGTAGTAGTAAGTAAATAAACCAACTAAAAACATTGAGAATGCTGAACTGCACTCCCCCATCGGGGGATCAAACGAATACTGTCGCGTACCTAATTGGTTCTCTTTTAACGTTTTGGTGCTCTTTTGGCTTGGACACTTTTAAGCGCGGACCCTACGTCCAGTAGTTGGTAAATCAATGTGATTAAGGTAAAAATTATTCATTATACTAACATGAGGAATATTTAGAGTTAGTAAACATTTTTCAAAATCATGTCATGCCGAAACGATCTAATAAACTCTTAGGTCTCCTTTGCTTTATTTTTATTTTATTTTTTCATTTTATTTGGGGAGCTTACAGCTATAAAACAAATAGTTCACAAATTTAGTCAGCTATAGGCCAATTACAAGCTTTGTAGTTATTTTTATAAAAATTAGGTTTATTACAATGCAATTTTCAGGCTTAAATAGGACAGGCAACGAAATTTTTAATCATATTACATTATATTTCAGTCCCTTCAGTGCCTTATAATTACCTTTTGGCGACAGGCTAAGCACACTTAATTTAATGTGGTATCTCCATGATGATGATGATGATATCTACCATGCTGATACGGCTACAAGGAATGATAAATAAATAAATAAATTATAAATTTTTGTTATTCCATATCAAAAACTTAAACACTAGAAAATATACAGGGTGAAATTCATATCATTAGCATCCTTTTAAACTAAGAGTCTACCCATCAAACTGAACAACTTTTACTATGGGAGAAAACCAATCGGAGCAACAAAAAATGTCCCATACTAAACCTACCTACTCGACTGTACGTAACAGCAGATTTTTTTTTGCTCCTATCGGTTTGCTCCCATAGTAAAAGTTGCTCAGTTTGATGGGTAGACTCTTAGTTTAAAAGGATTTATGCTACTTAGGTGAAATTTATCCTAAGGTTAAGCATACCGGTGACCAAGCTAAGCTATCTAAGTATATAATGACGGCCCGGTAGCACAGTCTGTAGTGAACCTGCCTGCTGTGCCGAGTGTCGCGGGTTCGAATCCCGTAAGGGACAAATATTTATATGATGAATATGAATATTTGTACCATGAATGAGTCATGGATGTTTGTATCTATATATATGTATTCTATATTGTTGTCTAGTTATCATAATACAAGTCCAGGTACTTTAAATGTGACTACACAATTTGTGTGACAATGTCCAAGATATTTATTTATTATTATTTATTAAATACAAAGACGCTGGTGTAAGTGGCCATCGGTCGCTTACAAAGTTTGTTCACTTAAAGTACGAATTTATTCTTAATTATATTATTACAATTTATACATTGAGTAAGCATACATTTTTGCTGCAATGATGCTGGTATGGCTTTGCTGTTCGTAAAAGGCTGACGTAATTATCTATATTCCATCACGATTATATTATAATTTAGATACCTTTACCTTACCTTACCTTTACCTTTGAAATTTTCCTACCTTTCATTTCATTTTTTTTGCAGGAATGAAAGAAACACAAAAAATAAAGCCACGAGGAATGTTTCCTAATACTCTAATATTTAGTACCTGCCTACCGGAACTGGCGTGAATAAGTTACCGTAGAAACTTGACTGACAGTATCAGATTTGTTCGCACCCTTACTTTTTAGGGTTCCGTAGTCAACAAGGCACCCTTATAGTTTCGCTATTTTCATCGGTCTGTCCATCTGACTGGCCGCAGCTTAGCTCAGAGACGCTTAATACTAGAAAGCTGTTATTTGGCATATCGATATATTATACAATAATCATGCAAACAAAGGGGTAGAAAAAAATCTTGAAACACTTTTTTAGGGTATTGCTAGACGTAATGCATTTTTTTTATCATCTATCCCATGGTGTGGTTTCGTTGGATAGGTCGTTTAAAAATATTGCGAAAACCATTTTTCGATTTAGGGATCCGTTACCGAAATATTAAGCTTTAAAGTTCTGACAAACTACCAAGGTAATGCTTTGGGTATGGCTGGTTTCCTGAAATCAATGATTTTTATATTTATTTTATTAAAGTGTAATTTTTTGTTGGAATCAAGTGTGAAAACCCCTGACAAAATTCACGGCTGTAGTATACCGGATGATTTTTTTACCGTTCCGAAACTTTCAGGGGTTGTTCAGACAAACTGGTGTTCCATACTAAACTGCAATGCCTACTCGATTAAAAATAATGTATGATACAGTTGTTTTTTTACGGATTCAGGTTTGCTTCCGTAGTAAAAGTTGTTCAGTTTGATGGTCTGAACCACCCCTGATAGTTTTGGAACGGTAAAAATAACCATCCGGTATATAACGAACTTAAAAGGAAAACAGCTAAGTACCTAGGCTTTAAAAGTAAACGAGTAGTCGACAAACTTATAAAATGTACTTGGAGAAGTAAAAAAGGAAAAATTTGTTAATGCGTTCATATTACCAAACATTCAAAGTCCGCATATTGACGGGAAACTACGGAACACTGCGCGAGGCCCGATACGCACTTAGCCGGTTTTATTATTCAGAACCGATCGAGTTATACCTATACGTTTCGTTATGCTATCATTCTCACCAACTATTTATAAGAAATGGACGGCTTGGAACCCAACAAATTGAATCCGTCCATATGGTTCGAATAGGACATCAGATCGTATTATGACCTGAGGTCAGCGACAAGGAGACTGGGTGACATACTTGAATGAGGAGCAGTAACGGCCCCGACCAAGGTACATAATTGAATTTCGGATGGGTCGCGATAAACTCCAACTGGAGACTGTTAACATCGTGGGGTGAGGCATGTCGCGTAAAATCCTCAGCGGCCTTTAATCCCCAATTAGGCAAATTTGACCACGCATTTATTTAGTAGATTGCTCTAATAACATCACCCATTTTCCGTTATAATGAAAAGCCGGATGCAGCTGGAAACAAGCTGAAATTTGTAATTAGTTTGTCCATTGAACGCTGGCCAACAACATTTTGGTTTGTTTCACAAAATTTGACGTAAAGCCTTTACAGTTTGCACTAAATCCATAATCTAATCGAAGTATCATGTTGCTAAATAATGCAGAGATCCTATAAATAATCACCTGTGTAATGTTGGTTTAGCCTCCTGAGGCTTAGGTATTTTTTTCCAAATCTATCAATTCTAAAACGTAATAATACACATGAAACTTATTTCTAAAAGTGGAATACCTGTCATCTAGAATACCATCCTAGTTGCAAATAGGTTATATAGAATTAAGTGAAAGGTAAAGAATTTATGAAATACGAGCGTTAACCCGCGACTTCGTCCGCACAAATTATATACCAGATTTTAAGTCAGATCATAAGCTATCAAACAAAAAAAGTTTCATCAAAATCGGTTCAGTAGTTTTTGCGTGATACTCGTTCAAACAAACAAACAAACACACAAACAAGCGGACAGACAAAAAATCCAAAAATTTGTGAAATGGAATCAGGGACACCTAAAACTATATCGTAACTTTTTTGTTGTTAATATCTTCAATGTACAGACAAACTTCCTGTTACAGTTTTATAATAGTATAGATAGATAGAATAATAGTATAAATGATCTCTAGCCCCATTGATTTTCGAGAAATCCTTTCTTAGTGCAGCCCTACGTGATAATATGTAGTGGTGGTAGGTTTAGGCTGTGCGTTGTCTATTAGATAGTCACAGGTCTGTCAGTTTATGAGTAGGTATAGATGTATTTGTTTGTATACCTTAGTAGGTGCAAAGCAGACCAGCAATTCTGGTTGTCTGGTAGTCTGGTAGTCTGGTCTGGCTATCGTTTTCTGGTGTCCCTTACTAAATGGATCTTGTTGCGACTAGGGATAACTTCCGTGCGTTCAAATGTTTTTGCCATACTTATTACTGGAAGCAAAATAGGTCATAGTTTCAGTATAATGTTAGGTTCCTATTGTTTTATTTTGTATTTTTGGTGCTTTTGCGGTCGTGTCTTCAACACTGCCATAAATGATCTCTTGAATTGGCTCTCTAATAGCCATGTTTTTTTCCTTCTTATTGCTGTCTCCCGTTTGCAATGGAGGGAAGTCGGATATTTCGTTTTCCTACTCCTCCTATCTTCTTTGATTAATTCATTGCTTGTTCCAAGACAGATTAGAGTCATCCCTCGGGCTCGCTGGACTTCATTGTCCAGTGTTGTGAATGGTCGCCGCTGTTGATCCTGGCTTACAGGAGTTACAGCGGTGGGAATGTGTGGTGGGCCTATGCCCGAATTTTTAAAAGCAGACCTGCAAAAATGTTTATTCTTTTTTTGCATATAACAAAGTTTGGCATATAATGTAGTATGCTAAGAGCATAGGAGTCAGCAAGGCGGATGTGAAAATGCAGACTCAGCGCAGCGCCAGGCAGATACTGCGGCTAATGATGCATAACAAAATGCATCTCACACCACCGAAAATCTTGCCAAGAAATGACTTGCAAAAGATTTACTAGAAAATTTTGTTTTGCCATAATATTATATACTTCCATAATAAAATAACATTTTTGACATTAGTAAGTAACCATAAAAACCAACGTCAACGCAGAGAAATGGCTGGATGTTGTTTTTGTTACTTGCTAAGGTGGTTCATTGAAAATCTTTGTAATATTAAATCTGACTTGATTCAATCATGAAGTCACTTTAATACAGTTTCTTTAATTAGGTTTTTTTCAGCATTTTCTTTTTTTATTACAGCGAAGGACGCGTTCAGTCAACATCATTATTTGTTAAAGATCATTACATCGGCTCCTAATTTAGTTTGAAACCTGAATTATACCAGATTAATCATACAATTTCTTATTTAAAATGTAATTCGAAGAATGTTTAACAACGTTGATACCCAATCTTCTTCACAAATTCATTTAACTGTGTGGGTTAGTTAAATTTACAGTACGTCGAAATCCATTAGCTGGTAATTGGTGTTCGGGCTCTATAATTGAGACCGTTGGAAGAAACAGATTAAATTATTTGTGCGTATTAGGTCGCTGGGGGAATCTTTTTCCCAGTGGATTTTATTTAAGTTCCAACCAGCTTCTACCCGTGACTTTATAAGCTTGAACATGTTATTTATCTTGTGTTATTCTTGGTCTTAGCTATAGACGGTAGTCCAGAGTGGTGGCCAAAAGAGGGCCTCCTGTCATATAGGGGGCCACCAAATCTCGAGAAGATCAAATCCCAAACAAGGCTAAAATGTATGTTCAGTAAGTAAGCGACATCGACAGCTTGGAGTCGGTTCTGGGACTGCACTTTGGAGTCGGTGTTTGGTCGGTTGAAGTAGAGGCCCCATATGTGGTGAAAGACAGTCAGAAGAGTCCAAATATATTGCAAATTTTAGTGCTCGCTTTGTTCGCTCAATCTTTTAGTTACACACACAATTGTACTCGATTTCGGCATGAGCTGGAAATCGCTCACTTCGCTTGCTTCTGGGTCTAAATCCTGATACGATGATTGCATAATATCGCAGTAAATTTTTGAGCTCGCTTCGCTTGCTCCTTGTTTTCAGGTTTAGGTTTTCCAAGACTCCATTTTTGCCCTGGCTCGAAAAAAATATTAGAATTCCTGGGAAGACCAGGGGGGCCTCATTTAGTTTCGCCGCCTCGGGCCTCCGATGGGCTAAGTCCGCCATTGACGCAAATTTTGCAAAATAAATAATACATGGCGCCTGCTCTAATTATGTCATATTATATGTATGTGTATCGACATGCCTCTTCGTAAAAACAATACAAGCATTTTTTTATTATTTAAAATATCTGAGTGTGAGGCGTAAAGCGTGAGACACGTCCCATTGATTAATTCCATTCTAGTAATTGATAAATTTATCCCGACAGCTTACAAAATTGGTTCACAATTTTCGATATTTCAATATTCACTTAATGCCGAAGCGATTTCCACAAGCTTGTGCTAGGTTTTTAAAATAAAATAAAGATTAATTCATTATTATTTTGGCAGTAATATTTATAATAGCTACTATGTAATGAAGGAAATAAATGCGTGTGTGAGACGGACCGACAAACGCCCAGGAGTTTCCATAAATGTTTCATTTTGCCAATTTTATTAGTATATCAGTATCATTATAAAGTAATCGAATCCGCAACGCAGGCTTGGTCAAATATTAATCACATAAAAAATCGGGTATAAATTATGTTTCCTTTTTATTAATACTCGTTTTAAAAAAGAATCAATTCGAGGTTTGATAGACAATAGTTTGAAAGAAAATATTTTAAAGTCTAAAAATCTTTTGTATTATCTTCAAAAATTTTACATTTACATACATTTTTATATTGCAACAACAAACATTATCTCTTCATTCTTATACTTAGAGTAAACTAAAAGCGTCCCCGTGTTACATTTAATTAAAACGGTAAAATGTAGGAACAACGAGTTTGTGTAAAATGTAGGGACTCACGGACAGCCGGAAAAATATTATGAAACTATTGGGTAAATCTTTTTAATATCAATAAAAAACCAATTAGATTTTGTGAGTCGATGAGGTAGGTATAAAGTCTTCAAAGTAATTTTCTCGTGTGTTTTCTTGGCTGTGATCACAAAAAAACAATATTTTTTCGATATTATCCAACACCAAAAAGTGTGAAATAGGGGTAAGAATATGTGGGAATTCACGTTTCTACTATATATAACAAAAGGGGCCAACTTTCTTAGGTTAGTATGCGTGAGGCGTCATACAAAATTAATGTCTGTGTGCGTGTATATGGATAGGGTTTTGCGGCCAGTACTGGTTGCAATTTTTTCAACGTTTTCGTAGTATCGACTGTCAATCTTGTCATAATATAACCTATCCAAGGTGGGAATTTAGAAATAATCATCACGGCGTAGCACTGATATTGAACTATTGTAGCTGGAGAGCCGTTAGAATTGGGTCTAGATAGATTTTAAAGATGCTTTTATTCCGATAACTAAAACGAGACCAAGAGGCGAAAGGTTTTTTTTTTTAAATCTTTATTGAAGAGCTTGGACTGAGGCCATGTCGCTCTGTGAGATTTTCTATTTGGTAAGGTAGGCGAAAGGTTGTCATGTAAAATTGGCGCGGACGCCGCCGCGCCGCCGTTGTAAACTGTGCTACTCAAACAAGAATTACGGTTGATTATAGACAATACCTTTTCCAGCTTCCTGGGTTGATTAAATAAATTCCGCAAGGAAATGTCAAATCCGTTTAATATGAAAGACGTTTTAATACTTTGAATCGATAAACTTTTTGTGCAGACAATGTTCGTTTTGTGTGCAACAAACGAACATTTTCGGTGCTATTACGTATTTATTGGTAGTAAACAATTTATCCATTGGCAACACAAACACTATCGCACGTTATTTGAATGATGCAAACCATAAACAAACAGCACTTTTTACTGTCAATGTGACATGTTTTTCTAGACTTTTAATATTGCCATCTGTTGACTTTTCGATTAACTAGTCTTGGAAAATGCCCCATTAACATAGTAATAATAATAAACCGTAGCCTAGAACGATACCGTTCCAACAATATTTTTTCACGTTAGTATTTACAGTAAAGTAGGCAGAGTTAGATACCTAATAACTTCGCGGAGGCAGCCGCGCTCACCGGCGGAAATTAGAAACGTCTGCAATATCCTGGCCCGTTCACCGCCGTTCACCTATAAAAATAGTTAACTTTACCAGCCCCGTTTTCAAATTTGGCTCTCCCTGGCTCTCCTTATATTTATTTATCGTAAATGATGTGAAGAAAAAAGAAATATCTTGTAAAATCTTTATAAATGAAATGATTCTGTCTGGGAAGGGTACTGTAAAATTAAATGTACATTTCAAACGGGAACTTACTGTAAGTGTTCTTTCAATTGGGAACAATACCGGAATCGAAAAAAAAGCTTCTCTGTACAATAGGTTCAAGTCATCATTGACGTTTTCGATAGAACAAAATTTTTCATATTGAAAGTTGTTCAGTTTGATGGTCTGAATCACCTGTTTTATATGTAACGCTAAGTAGCTATGAATTTCAAGCCCTCGACTCGAGTAACTCTTCAGATGTGGCTATCTAGGTCTATAGTAACTATCACCGTTATATCTATGCAAAGTTTAATCGAAAACCATTCAACCTAGTCTAGCGTGAATGCATAATAAACATCCATCCATAGATCTTACTAAACTTTTGCATTTAAAACTTTGTTAGTAGCAATGCATTTACATTTATGTTCATTGTAATGAACTACGATGTAACACACTCATCTCTCTTTCTCACACATATAGATAGATACCCACGTTAGTGTATAGTTCAAGAGATATGAGTTTTCAGTTAGCTGAACAAAACAATATTTTTATGAATCACAAATTCAAACCAGGGTTGTAACGTTTCTATTTTGCTTTCAACGCGTTTTTTTTTTCATTATAACAGTTGAATCCATCCATTTGGGTACAGTAGCGGTTGGACTTTTTCTGTGGAATAGCAGATTTAATTTTTATATAAGATGGGTTTGCTTTTGACCTCAATCTGGTCCTCAGGACAAAGATGGGGTCAAAGATGTTGCGAGCTTACCCAGAAGAAGCCTATTCACTCGCACTTTAAAGTAATTCGGGTTGTAAGCGTTCGGAAATACTGAATTTGCGCTTTTTCGCTACTTCGTTGTTGGCTCCATATTAAAAGTTGTTCAGTTTGATGGTCTGAACTACAACTGAAAAGGAAAGTGTTGTTTACAAATTCATTCATTGTACAGGGTAAAATTGATATTATTAGCATCCTTTTAAACTATGAGTCTACCCATCAAACTGAACAACTTTTACTATGGGAGCGAACCGATCGGAGCAATAAATACGGTCGAATTGAGAAGCCTCCTCCTTTTTTGAAGTTGGTTAAAAAATCTGCTGTTGCATACATTTGAGTCGAGTAGGCATTGCAGTTTAGTATGGCACAGCTGATTTTGTTTTTGCTCCGATCGGTTTGTAAAAGTTGTTCAGTTTGATGGGTCTTAGTTTAAAAGGATGCTAATGATATCAATTTACCCTGTATATGTGCTGTTTTGAAGTGAAAACTTCTTTAGCACCGTTGTGATTTGAAACTTGATGAAAAGAAAAAGCGACGCTAAATAGTTTCTGAAACACAGTTCACACGTGGTAGAAGTGAAACCCACTTCTACCACGTGTGAATTGCACACATGTTTTTTTTTATTACGATTTAAGTATAAATTTTGGCAACAGTTTAACTCTAGCACCGATTTAGTTTTGCGCTTTTGAATTGCAGGTTTATATTTTTTATTTACTTTAGATATGCTTTTCCCATTAATTCGATAAATTTTTTTTCGTTATCGCATTCGATTAAAACTTGAATGATGATGAAAAAATGATGGGGTACGGCCAAGGATTTTCAATCATAAAGGATGCCACTCCTCCTTACAAGCATAGAAACAAGAAAATAGGCCAAAGCAGTCGGTAATGTTCGACCTTCTTTCGTACGTCTCCATCGTCGATATTTCCAACGTCTTTGTGTCCCTTTCTATAGCGAAAAATTTTTCGTCTATGCTTTCTATCCAATGACATAATGTCATGTATGGCAGAAGCTACAATTTTTGTCGTTGGATTAGAAAGGGACGAAGTAACGTCGAAAACAACGACGGGAATTGACGAAAGAAGAACGATCATTACCGAGCACCAAGGAGTATTTCTTATCATGTTTCACCGCTTGTTAGGCAGTCTGTACTCCAAGGTATAGACAATACCTATGCCAGCTTCCTGGGTACGGCTAAAGCTCAGATCAATTAATACGGCTAAGTTTGTGGATATCATATTATGTAGGTACCTATAAACAGGAATTTCAGTCTACAGTTTAGATAACTTGTTAAAAAGATAATATAGATTTACATGCAAACTCAACGAGCTTTAACGTTACGGAATTATGTAAAAATAAAACCGTTCATGTAAAATAGCAAGGCTAGTGAACAAACAAACCCCGTGAAAGTGAATTAAGTTTGTTTGTGTGTGAAAGTTATTTTGCAAACTGTCACGACGAGCAATCGCTAGTTTATCAGGCACACAAATATTGATCGAGAGTATACTATAAATAGAGTATCTACGCGGTTAGGATAGGGCTGTTAGTCGATAGTTAAAATATAAATAGTAGGCAGGGTAAGTCCGGGGGAGATGGCAATAAGGAAGAGATGGCCAACTCAAAAAAAATTGACAAAAAATTTTTGAGTATCGCTAGCTATCATTTAGTTCGCTTCAAGTCGTACATACGAACTCCTGGGCACAAAAATATTCGCGAAAATAATACGAAAAAATATGAAAAAATCCACCTTTTTACTTTTGTATACTGTGAATATTTTAATAAGGCATTCATGTCACAATTTGTGGTTGTGTAGGATTCGAAAAATTATGCGTTTTTAAGGGTTTTCGGAATGGCTTAGGAATCGTGCTTGAATATAACGTCAAAATAACCACATGGGCTAATACATTTTGTCACTCGACTGATATGGCTATCTCTCCCTGAAAATTAGGAGAGATGGCCACCTAATTTTCAGGGAGAGGGAGGGAGATGGTCAGGGTGAGATGCACATAGTATTACTAGACATTTTTTCATATTTTTCGGAATAATTTCATATTTAATGGACGATAACGGGCAGAAAGAAAACATTTTCACAACCGCTCGTTAAAGTAAAAAAAAAGGTTGATGTAGCTTAAAATATTCTGTAATTGTAGCCAGGATGTCATGTAAATGTAAAAGTGAATAAATGTCTTTTTATCTTATCTAGAGTGAAAGAAAAGAATGACATTAAAGTACCTAACTACCTACCTATTGTTAAGGATTTGTCATTTATAATTAACTACTATACTAAGCTTGTTGGTTGTACAATTCAAGCAAGCAAAAACATTGAATTTCAAATGTCTTATGAAGTCATTTTGTTCAACTGACTACTTTGTATTTATAGAAGTAAGTAAGATTATCTTTATTTTATTAACAGACTTCAAAAAAGAAGGTATTTTTTTTTATGTGTGTCCGCGAATAACTTCGTCGTTTATGAACCGATTTTGATGATTCTTTTTTTGTTGGAAAGAAGATATTCTAAGGGTGGTACCATGATAAGGAAACCAGGATCTGATGATGGCATCCCAGAGAAATTGAGGGGAACCTTTGAAAATCGTAGTGCGTTTGTTAATTAAAAGCACTGCTATTAAATTGAACTTATGAATTCACCACTGAAAATTGTAAAATAAACAAAACTTTAACAAAAAATTAAAACCGCCTTCAAAAAAAAACTAAAAAGTTAAAAAAAAGTATTGCAGCCGATTACTTTTTCGTTCGCATCATAAGAACATTAATTTGTTTTATAGAAGTCGGTGTCAATTCAAGCCAAAAAACTAATGCAAGCCCCGTCGCGAATCGTACCGATTTGACAGCGACTTCGATAAAACATATTAATGTTCTTATGTTGCGAACGAAAAAGTCATCGGCTGCAATATTATTTTTTAACTTTTTAGTTTTTTCTACTGCTCAAGTCATGTGATGCCTGATGATTATATAATAATTATGATCTCATTCAATTTTTACTACAACACGGTTGCTTACTTATAAAAACTTTCAGTGTCAGGTCATCATCATCAGTCTATAACGCCCCACTGCAGAGGAGGGAGGATGTATAGGCGTTAGTCCATCACGCGCGGAATGGTATATGGACCAGGTTTCCTCACGATGTTTTCCTTCACCCTTTGAGAGCAGCCGTGTTTGAGTGTATAATTGAAAATACCTAAATTTCATTAGCAGTACCTACCTAAGGTCTGTCCTATGTGATAGCGTAACGTTAGTAAACTTTGCTTCCCATGAATCCATCATTGATTTGCAGTTTGGCTTTTGTAGTTTATAAGCCTCCGTAGCCGTATAATCCGTATGAGAGCAGAGCAGAGCAGAGCAAAAAACTTTCAGGTATTTCAGGTCTGCTACAAGTGCATAAGTGTGTAGGTACCGTAAACTATGTAGTAATGATACTATTTCTTGTACTGTGACACTGTCGTAATCAACCCTCCCGAATCTGATAAAACGGAAAACCACAGACGGTCGGAAGGTCGCGTACCGCGTACAGTGTCTCTAACTAGTAACAACGGTGTGGATTTCAGAAGTCTTGACGATGCATTAAAGGATTAGGGTACATATTGATAGACGGCGATCAACGGTTTGTTCATACTTAAGTAAAGCATGATTAGTATGCTCTTAGTTGCTCTTAGTATGCTCGCTTCGATGACGGGAGCCGGTGGTGCGGATGAAGTCGCGAGCAAAAGCTCGTTAGATATAAAGTCAGAACAACAAAATGACATATAAAACATGTGTCAAGCACAACCTTCATGTATACGTATAGGTAAAAGCTAGCTAAAGAGGCCAAGGGCGCTCTCTCGCTAGCTAACATCAAAGAGTTAGAACTACATATTAGTAGGTATATAGGAAAGCTCTTAGCTACATAACGAACCACTCGTGAAGAACCGACAAAAACTCTAAAGGTACTTTAATTTACTGGATTCTATCGACTTTTATTCTTGTGACATAGGAACTTTATGTTCTAATAAAACAACTATTCTTCTTCTTAACGGGGTCCGAGTCTCCAGTCACAGAAAAACAATCTTCCAGTGTTGCCTTCAATAAAAGAATGTATGAAATAATTTATCAATTGCAGATTTTCGGGTTAGTACAGATTTGTAATTATAATGAGATGATTTTTGAAATCTGGTTGTTCAGCAAGAAAAATAATTGTTACTATTTTTTAGACAGAAATGCCAAGTGTGATATCATTTTGAAAACTTGATCAAATGAGTCAGCTTTTGAAATAATTGGCCAGGTTAGCGCAATACATTTTTATACAGGGTGTAGTCTCGAAGTTGCCAAAGGAAACTATTTATATACTAAGAAGATAGTGTATGGCACTAATCTTTTGTTTTTGAATTGGGTCCACTGAATAAATTATTCAGGATTGCGTAACAAGTATTGTCATGAAAAACTATACAAATTTGTAGTCACGATATATCACGGTTTGGCGCAGGGTGGCGATTTTTATAACGTTAAAAATAATCCAAAATCTCGAAAAGGATCAACTTAGATTTTTTTTTTTGTATTTTTCCCGAAACCGTTATAAAAATTGCTATCTCCTGTTTTCGGCTTGACGTTGAGTTTCGGGATACCCTGTATTATATTGTGTTGGCACTGACGAAGCTTGTAGCGGATATAAAATAATATTTCCATCCATCTGGATGTGATTTTGGTTTGACGAAGCCTGCGTTGCGGATTCTATTTTTTTGGTATATTATTTTTAATTTGAATAAATGATTTACATTTCAATTTACAAAACATTTTGATACTATCAGTTTAAAACAACAATGTGCATGACCTCGCTCGCAAATGTGACGTCACTCAATCACACAAACTTCATTCGAGTCATTCAAATTATTGTTTCCTTTATATAGAGTCTACGTTCCTTTACATAGCATACTCAACTGAGTGATGTTTTCCAACGGCTCTTCAAGGTCATGCACATTGTTATTTTTAAGTGATAGTACATATACGTTAGTTACAGTTACAGTTAGTGATACTAACAACTTTTGAATCATCACAATTAAAAATGATGTCCTATTTTTCGTACCTACCTACATCCTGAGCATTAAAAGTACCTTATATTTGCAGAAATTGCATTTAGAACGATATAGTGAAACGTACGAAACGTTGCAGATGATGTAGAACGTGGGTAATTTTCTAGGAGCGTGTGCTTCAAAGTAATTTGCAAAATAATTCGTGATGCAGTCACCGGAGGTTGTTTATGGGTAAAGTTAGATGACCCCACTCGCAGAGGCGTCACGTCCCCGCTGAAGGCATCATAAAACAACTTCAAATGTACCTCGTAAAATATACATTCACACAACATTGTACTTATATTTTGTTCAGACCAGGAGTGCGATTTTTGAAACATTCGCTGAGCTCAGCAGTTGAAAATGTCAAAATTACTATGGAGATAATGCAACTTTCTCAGTGCTGATTTTTGACTTTCAAAAACCGCACTCCTAAGGTATGATTTTTGAAAGTCAAATTAGCAGTAGAAAGATGCATATCTCCATAGTAACATTGACATTTTCAGTGACATTTTTAACTGCTGGGTTCACGTTTTCAAATTTTCGTAGCAGTAGTAGTAGTTACCCAGCAAACAATTTGGTCGTATTAGGCCCACATTTATAAGACTATTTTGATTATAAAAGTTATATTACGGAAATTTTGTCAAATACTGGTGCTTTATGCGTCTAATGTTCGCCTATACGACACATGTACGACCAAATTGTTAGTTGGGAAGTCGTAGCAGTGTTGATGGGCACTAATCAAAGTAGGTATTTACAGTTAATAGGTATTACTCTTACTAATCGAACGAATTACTGATAAAATACTTAACCCAGAAAGTTAAATACTTCACTATTATATAAAACCGGCCAAGTGCGTGTCGGGCAAGGCGCAGTGTAGGGTTCCATAGTTAGTTACACTAGTTACCATTCACAATATATATATGGACTTAGAAAGAGACTTTTTGTTTTATACTACGGTTTAACCGTCGTACTTACTCTAACAAAAATTTTCGCTTTAAAGCTCAAAATTTCGCTAACGGATCCCTAAATCGGAAAATGGTTTTCCCACACCCACAATATTTTTAAAAGACCTATTTAAGGATACCCCACAACATGGGAAAGGCGAGGAAAAAAAATATCATCCCCACTTCACGTGTAGGGGAGTTACCCTAAAAAAAATATTTTCCAAGATTTTATTTTACCAATTGGTCGGCGTCGTTAATATGTATGTCCATGCCAAATTACAGCTTTCTAGTACTAAGCGTCTTTGAGCTAAGCCGCGGACGGACGTACAAACGGACGGATATGGCGAAAGTATAAGGGTTCCTTGTTGACTTCGGAACCCTAAAAACGGTGACATAAGTGTGTCTGAACATTGAAGATATTTACAAAAAAAGGTTACGTTTAGGTCTCCCTGACTCCAAATCACCTTTTTGAATTTTTGTCTGTCTTATCATCATAACGTATGGCATTTTTTTATCTTCCTGCTTGGATCCGGGGAGGTCTAAATTTCAAGGTCAAGGTGTTTGAGCCAGTCTTCCGCTGCCGGGGTTAATCTATGGAGTTAATTCCACCGGGGAAACGGCGCAAGGTGCACTCATTTACCACATGGGTGATGGTTTGGTCAGGTGCCCCGCAGTTTGTCTGTCTATTTAAGCATCACGCAAAAACTACTGAACCGATTTGGATTAAACTTTTGTGTACAAAAAAAACGACGACGCTGGCTCGGACACATAGAATGGATGGGGAAGACCGTGCGGTGAAGAGAGCGTATCTGGGGCGACCCTCTGGGCGTCGCCCAGTGGGCAGGCTCAGGTATCGCTGGATAGACCAGATTAGCAAGGATCTCGAGGAGCTGGAGGTGCCCAACTGGACTGAGATGGCACAGAAAAGAGATGAATGGCGTGCTTTGTTGTCGGAGGCCAAGACCCACTTCGGGTCCCTGAGCCAGCATAGTAAGTAAGTAAATAAGTACAAAAAAACTGGTTTATACTATTTCATCTCGCCACTATGCCGGAACCGGTGGTACGAGCGAAGTCGCGAGCAAAAGCTCGTTAGGTAATAAAGCACTAAAAGTCATTGTTGCCGGGTTCTGAACTACACAGGGTGAAAAATTAAATGCGTTACATATCGAACAGGGTACTTCAGGCCATCAAACTAAAAAACTTTCACTTTGGAGCCAATATTGAAATCGCGAAAAAAATATCTTCTGTTCCATCGAAAATGTCAATAAATGGCTTTACTAAACAGCTGATTTTTTTTTCCCATAGTAAAAGTTGTTCAGTTTGATGGTCTGGAGCTCCCTATAAAGTATGAAACGCATTTTCACCCTGTACTTACGTCAGAAACATAAAGTGACAGAAACAGGTGGCCCAGGCACACGATGGCTATCACGTCGTAGCCATTTCCACTTTATTGCTCATTTCGATATAACGTCTTGTCTCATATCTGACATAATTATAATAGTATTGTGCACAGACATAAGCATAAAATAATAGAAACGGAATATAATAAGGGTCTTTATAGCCCAGTCATTTTACGGTTTGAGCCGGGACTAATTAATAATTGATGTTTTTCGGTATGGCATATAAGAGCCAATTTAAGCTTATAAATATAACAAAATTAAAAATAATCTCGTCAGCAACAGCTCCAAATTTAAAATTGAGCATTTATCTCGTTCTAAAAAACTTGATGGTAATTTTTTTTTCACACCTTTTCAAGTCTTTAGCATTATATTATATATACTTCAAACATGGTGTAAATATTTTTCTCTACTTAGAAGGCTTTGAAAAATACATTAGTATTTTCTAAGGAATACAATTTTTTTTTATATTGCCTATTATATTCCTCAAAAATAATTTATATTGTTAAATCTAAGTAAAACGGTATTAATTTACGGCATTGGTATTAATATTAATGTTTTCAGGTAGTCTTTTTTCACTAAATGATGCCGGTTATAGTTTAAAAGTCCAATTCATAATTACTTCCCACACCTCCTAACAAAACTCCGTAAAATGACTGGGCTATTTAATTATGTTAGATACAGTAAATTATTTTAATTATTTCAATACAATACTATACTTTTTATACTGACTCTCTCTCTCTCACTCATTTGTTTCTTTTTTTAATTCTTCAGTGTTTTAACCGACTTCAAAAAAGGAGGAGGTTCTCAATTTGATTTTATGTTTTTTTTGTATGTTTGTTACTTTTTCTTCTTCTTACTCTCGCTTACTAGGCTCTGGACTAATTTAGAAAAGTATCATAATATTAAATATCTGTTGCCCACCTAGTAAAACAAAGCTACTCTAAAGGTCGGTGCTCACAGGAAGCATTCCGGATCGGGATTGACCCAATCCTGAATGCTCAATCCGATTAGCTTGATAGACGCGGTGGTATAGCCAAAAAAATACTTTTCATCGTACTTGGCAGTAGTTACTAATGAATAAATTATTTAGAGTTTAAATTCATTTAATGCTATAAACAAACAAACCGTAAACCAAGGATTATTTTACAGTATGACGTAAGTGTTTTTTAAACTTATCAAAAGTCTGTAATTATTTCTTTCATAATATTATATGATATGTGTAGGTACTTATCTACATTCTTTAATTTACCCTTGACTACGACAGTGTACGCATCGATGAATAATGAGTGTACAATATTATTTATGACAATGAGTGTACAAAATGTTGGTTATTCTTCGCTCAAAGATTTAGCCACTGTAATATTAGTTTGATTTCTTCTAACGCAGCATAAACTACCTGGTTCTAACTCTATCTGTAGCACAGTTATTTATTAGTAGCAAGGATCTGTGATGTATAATTGACTTGAAATCGCTCTCTGATTCCAGACTCAGAAACTTATAATCCAATCAGCCGTTTATCATTTAGCTCATATACCATAGATAAGTAGGTTTATACTTACTTATACTAAATACTACCTACTAGCTTTTGGCAAGCGTTTTCGTTCGCGTGGAATCGATTTTATTCCGGGATAAAAGTACCGCGGTTTTTATGTCGGACCATCCATTGTCTTTCGAACGATGTAAAATATATCTAAATCGGAACAGTCGACGGAGATGTCCCGATTCCCAGGGCTGACAATGTCATGCGACGCAGCTCATGCTGATACGAAGGAAGCAAAAATCATGATCATAATTATCATCATCATATCAGCCGGTAAACGTCCACTGCTGGACATAAGCCTCCCCCAAAATGGGGGGATTTGCCATAATCGCCACGCTTGGCAGGCGGGTTGGCGATCGCAGTTGAATCGAATCAATGTGTGTACTCAGAGGATGCTGCTGCCCATCCTTCAGTAGATCCCTTAGTCGCCTTTTACGACACCCACGAGAGGAAATGGGATGGTGCTATTCATAGCCGACACAACACGGCAAATTCATAGCCGACACCTAACGGCAAAAAATCATAATGTTAAAACAAAATAATTAATATTATGTCTAGTAACAAACGTACGATCCAATAATACCACCTCGTGGTCTATATAAATGTGACCCTAGCGAAGCTAGAACTTGTGCTTCGCATGCTATATTATCTTAGTACAAACTAAGTGGAACGCTGATTTTCCATAGACAGCTTCTGCCATCTATCGGTTTTGTTTCGAAGTACTAAGTGTTAAATTAGGGTTCATATCGGAGTGACAGCGCGCTACACCTCATCGCTGCGCTACAGTAGTGAGAGATTTCGCCCATATCAATCACTGTCTTGTTGGTCTAACGGTCTAGACAACCGGCTCACGAGCCGGGTAGCTAAGGTTCGATCCTCGTGTCGGCCGATCATCTTTTTCAATTTACTTCATAATGTGGCGCCCCCCGGTGCCAATAAGCGACAACGCTTACAAATAGGACGTCCTAAAATTCAAGGCGACTTACCTAATCTATAACCAATATACGGTTAATCTATAGTGCTTCGTGAAGCTTATAAACTACAAAAGCCAAACTGCAAATCAATATTTGGATTCCTGGGAAGCAAAGTTTACTAACGTTACGGTATCAGAGACCTTAGGTAGGTACTGCTAGTGAAATTTAGGTATTTTCAATTATACACTCAAACACTGCTCTCAAACGGTAAAGGAAAACATCGTGAGGAAACCATACGCTGAATAAGAATTTCTGATGTGTATGTTAAGTCTACCAATCAGCATTGGGCACGCGTGGTGGACTAACGCTCATACACCCTCGGAGGGTAGACCCTGAAGTGGGACGTATGTGTATACAAGGTGTTATAAAAATACCAATAAACATTTAAGGGGGTGGTTAAGACCATCAAACTGAACAACTTTCACTATGGGACCAATATCGAAATGGCGAAAAAATCTGATGTTCCATCATCATCATCATATCAGAAAAAAAAATCCTTCTTTATGGTGATAAAAGTATATAACCAACTGCCAGAGAATATAAAAAATTTGCCTATCACTGAATTCAAACGGGAACTAAAATCGTTGCTTCTAAAAATGTGTTTCTACACCGTAAATGAGTTTCTTGAATCGAATCACAACAATTCCTAATTAGACATAACTGTGACTCTTATGCAACGGATTAAATTATTGTGTTATTGATTTGTTTTGTACTATTTAAATTGTAATATATTAATTTTTGACATCATAATTATAATTATACATAACTTGCAGCGTTAACTATACCTACTATGTAATTTACTATGGAAAATACTTACATAAGATTCATAAAGTGATGTGACATCAGAACAAGTATAATATAATAATAATAAATAAGTAATAATAGTAGTAGTATAAATATAATATGAATTGATTTGTAATCATTGATATATACTTACTTACCTGTTGACTAAATATTTGTACGCCATAACCGGCAGATTTTTGTGGGCCTTTGTAACTCATAACTAACACCTTAACATCACCAAAAATAATACGAATAAATAATTTTCATTTCATTTCATTTCAGCCTATAGACGTCCGCTGCTGGACATAAAATCCTCCAAAATGGGGAGATTTGCCATAATCGCCATGATGCGATGCGTTTGCGATGTTCCATACTAAACTAAAAAGCTACTCGAGCTAAATGTATGGGACAAAAGATTTTTTTTTTCGCGATTTCGATAATGGTCCCATAGTGAAAGTTATTCAGTTTGATGGTCTCAACAACCCTCTTAAAAGTTTTAAATGTTTATTTTTACTTTTATATAACATACCCTGTATAGGCCGATGATGAATCAATTGTATTTTATTTTAGACCAAAAACAAACAGACAGAAAATACAGAAGCTACAAAAAGAGACGGTCTTATAGCTAAAAATCTATTTATTACACACTGAGAAGAGGAAAATGGTAAATTAAGATGGGCTATATTCAGAAGATCTCTGACTTTGGCTCGGAAGGAAATAGTCGTGAGTATATACACTATGCTCAGTAACTTTGGACAGAAATCCATTCATTTCGCCAACAGAATGTTCTAAATATGTTACGATGTTAGTATGCGTGGAGATGGCGGGTATCTCCGTAGTATATGACTTGTGATAACGTAATTGTAGCCGACGCAGCACAAGCTTATAAAGGGCTGGCTTCAGAATTTATATTATTTGTATTGCGAAAATGTATGACGCAAATGATGATGATGTATGATGTAATGTTTTGTACGCATATGCTCACTATATTTCCCGTGGTGACGAAAACATTCCCGTCAGTCGCCACTTTTATAGGACAGTGGATACAAATACATGCCTCGACTTTGAATCATACTGGTTTCCTCACGATGTTTTCCTTAAGGTGGTTTCAGTCCATACAAAAGTTTGATGCACAATACGCGTAGACGGAATTAATAAAAGTAATATTTTATATATGAAAAAATTGTTTGGAAAATCTAGTGGACGCGTCACAAATAACATTTGCAATTTATAATATAATTACGAAGATATAAAGCTTTTAAAATTTTGTATGAAAAATGTCAAAGCTTTATATCTTCGTAATTATTTTATAAATTGCAAATGTTATTTGTTAAGCGGCGTCTAGATTTTCTAAACAATTTTTCAATATATACAAAGTTACTTATATTAATACCGTCTACGCGTATTGTGTGTAAAAGTTTTGTATAAAATTGACCCCTCTGCAACCACCTTAACCGAAAAGCCAGTGATGTTACAAATCGTACCTAAATTCTGAAAAACTCTTTGGTATGAGTCGGCCTGAACGGGAATCGAACCATCTCCACCTGCACGGCAGGCAAAGTTACTCGCCACTGGATCACCAAAGCCTTTTGTAAACTTATTAATTTATTTTGTAAACCTGTTTATTCAGTGCAATCAAATATATTCTGTAATTTGACAGTGGATGTGATTGACAATTCTTACTTAGTTCTTTGTAGCCGTTTGTTCGACTGCCTCCTACAATGACATGTTATTATTGGCTTCCTCCAAAAAATTAAGATCCGCTTTAGATACTAATATGACTAAATTAACTTATCCTCTAAATGTTATGAATGAGCGTTATTCTTTTCTTTTTTAAATTTAGTTCCTAAAAAACTCGACAGATGACAGTCATGCTTTTCGCTCCATAGAGACGTAGGCGAGATCCTGTCAAAATCATGTCAAGACTATGCCTGACTTTTTTTTAAAGGTTAAGGGATCGAGCCCATACAACCCTGTCAGACGTAAACAGTTTCATATTTTCGATTGAAATGATTCGTAAATAATGAAATATTCAATCAAAAGATGCGTTGGCATCTTTTTGTTCACCTTCTCCATCTTTTTTCATTTTAAAGAAACAATTTTGACCTGTATTCGCACAGACCGTAACGCCATCTATCGATCCACTAGAAAACCAAAAGAAAAACGCTCATTAAATAAAAAGCAGTCCCTCATTATTTCTGATTTTACAGGACAAAGTCTGCTCTAATACCATCCACACACATAACTGTCGTTGTGTGAGTTTTCAGAAACGTGTTTTTCCAATTATCATAACAATGTCTCATAAATGTCAAGCTCATGAAACCGTGTTTTATCGCCATCTGGTCCTAAACCCGGCTCTGTTTCACCTTCGTACCCAAGCCACCCAAGCTCCAACTTTATTGACACTCCAGAATGCTTACAATGTGAGTCTTTATGACTTATATTTATTTGATAAGAGACTTCCGAAGTACCTACCATTGAATTTGATACGAATCACATAGGTTATAAACTAACATCAATTGCTATTAAATTTGATTATGTGATATCATCATTTTGAACCAGGGTAACAATAACAAGGTAAGGATGACTAAACTTTTCACAGTGTTCGGTTCAATAAAAAATTTGGAAAATGTTCCTAATAAAATGTGGAACTTGATGATATACTTAGTGGAGGTAATTTATTTATAGATAATAAAATATATAAATAAACGATTTTATTATATTACTACATGTTGCTTTGCAATGCCCCTTTTTTCCCGACACACACTTGGCCGTTTTTTTCCATAGCCTATATTCATCACGGATAATGCAGCATTCTACTGGTGAAAGAATTATTCAGATCGGTCCGGTAGTTTCGGAGCATATTCAATAAAAACAAACAATAAAATCTTACATCAAATCGTTTCTATCAAACTGAACTATATTTACTATGGGATAGCATTTGATCAATGCTTAAATTAATCCTCAGTTGTATTCACAGGGAACACGTCTATTAAATCGTGGGCACTGTCTTCCTAACATCAGTGCCATCAGGGAGCTGTCAAAGCATGTACATCTACAACTAGGACCGTGAATGCAGTTCATAATTAATTTAGTAGAGTAGTTAAGTACGCGGCCTTTAGTGGAAATGGCTTCTAGCAAGCACATATTCAGATATTTTATTTCAGGGGTGCACATTCATTGTCGGGGTGGATATTCATAGAAAAACAATGAATAAAAAGCGCTGAATCTCACCTATCCCCCCTTGAATACATGCTTGGCTTCTTGTAGGTACCTAGCTTCTAGGTAGGTATCTACCTAGCCTACCTAGGTACTTTTATTATTTATCAATAGATACTAGTCGTGACAATAACATTAATTTGAAAGGTAATCCAGGTGTATCGATGAACAAAATAAAATGGTATATAGGAAGACCTCTTGCTATCTCGCCACGCTCAAAAAAAAAATTCCGCCATCATGTTATTTTTAGGTGAATTTT
Source organism: Agonopterix arenella (assembly GCA_927399405.1). Taxonomy (NCBI): domain Eukaryota; kingdom Metazoa; phylum Arthropoda; class Insecta; order Lepidoptera; family Depressariidae; genus Agonopterix; species Agonopterix arenella. The sequence continues at coordinate 13,037,687 of OV656691.1, read as the reverse complement.
TTTGGGGTTTTCTCAAAAAAGTCCGAATGTCAATTTTTTTTTTATTTCTATGTGCATTGTTGTACGGTTCTAAATTACATAGATACGAATAAAAAAAATTAGAATAAATGTAATTTTCATCTCTCATACTCTGAAAGAATGTCATTGTTATTGCTAGGGCGGAAAAGTAATTAAAAAAAAATTTACGTCTATACTAAGCAAAGGCAGGAACCTATACAACCACACTTCGATAAAATTATACTTATTCTTATAACTATTATGATTAATATATTTGAATTATAATAAAAGTCATTTTAAATAACAATATTTTTTGTCATTTGGAGACTTTTGTTAAAATTATAAGCAGACAGAAAAAAGTGATCCCGATTAAAACCTCCTCAAAAAAAAAACGTGCTGGCTTGTAAAATATAAAAGCCATATACTTGCGCGAAAAAGAAAAAAGGGCTTTATGCTTTACAGCGAGATGCTGCAAATTTTTTCATAAGGATCCGTTTTAAACCGCGTAAAAATCACTCTGGAAGTCTATCGGTCTCACTCAGGCATACATAATATATCTTCGTATGCTTTTTCTCTTTAGCATTGGCACCCCGAGTGATTTCAAATTTATTCAAACATATTGACACGTACCTAGTCTAAAATTAATTCGTCAAGCGATTCAGAAATTGATTTTGCATATTATATCTGGCTTTTGTCTTCTTCTTTTACTTTTCTCGTATTCGAAATGAAAAGCAGAGTGTTTTCGGGTGAAAGACACCCATTTCAAACTCGAAATATGGGCGCCCCTCACATTCGTTCGTGTGAAATGGGTGACTTTCATCCCTTGGTTAACATTCTACTATTAAATTTCAGTAGAACCGTACAACATTGGACAATCAAATAAAAAAAATTTTGGTGGTTGTACTCACAAGTTTTTTTTAAATTAAAGCTTAAATGTTGACTTTCGGGCTTTTTTTGAGAAAACACATAAAAAAAGTTACCTAAAAAAATCCATGACGCCGGAATTTTTTTTTAGCGTGGCGAGTGACGGGAAACTGAACGTGTAACCTTAGTCTCAGTCTTAACGTTATCGTTAGTACGAGTAAGTAAAGAACAAAATTTAAATTTTATTTATCATCATCATCATCATCTCAGCCGATGGACGTCCACTGCTGGACATAGGCCTCCCCCAAGGATCGCCATAACGACCGGTCCTGCGCTGCCCTCCAACGGGTTCCCGCCGCCTTCACAAGGTCGTCGGTCCACCGTGTGCGGGGCCTACCCACGCTGCGCTTTCCGGTACGCCACTCGAGAACTTTTCGGCCCCATCGGTCATCGGTTCTGCGAGCAATATGCCCCGCCCACTACCACTTCAATTTAGCAACTCTTTGGGCTATGTCAGTTACTCTGGTTCTTCTGCGGATCTCTTCATTTCTGATTCGATCTCGCAGGGACACTCCGAACATAGCCCTCTCCATTGCTCTTTGGCTGACTTTCAAATTTTATTCTTAGGTACTAATTATATTTCACTATAAGTACTTCCACTTTTGTGGTTGACGGGTTTGTATTGGATCAGCGACCATAGCATGATGCGCCATAAGGCTATATATCTCCTTTTATTTCGGTCGTTCGCGCACAAATAGAGAGAAAGCTTAGGCACAATAACGCTATATCATGCTGCCGTGCTACGGCCGCAGATTAGCACAGAACAGTGACCAATATCGCATTAAAAAGAAGTTTATGCCCAGCAGTGTTTATGTGGACTGATTTAATTGACTGAATATTTCAGTCGGTTATTAGATGACTTGATAACTACACAAATTGACTACTTATCTATAGGATAGACGACAATAGTCGTAGATAACGTAAACTTTGCGAAACTAAATCCGTCAAAGTCGAAGGGACTATCGAGGATGAACATTCGTACGTCGGATTTGTGTCGTCATCGGAATCAACGTCAGATTATGACGTAATTTCATCCCGTGTTTGAGTATTTACCTCCTGATTGTGCTGAAACATCAACGTGGTGGTTTATCTCATGTAGACTTAAATAAACGGCCAAGTACGTGTCGGGCCACGCGTAAGGTAGGGTTCCGTAGTTGCCCGTCACAATATACGGACTTAGAAAGGTGCTTTTGGTTTTATACTACGGTTTACCGGCTAATAAAGTCTAAAAAGTACATTTTATAAGTCGGTCGACTATAACTCGTAAACTTGTAAAGCCTACTTAGCGGTAATAGTTTTCCTTTTAATTTCGTTATAATATACTACTACCATCATACCCAGAAACAACCGTTTAGCTGGCAGGGGGGGGACACTTGCCTCCAACCAAAATTTTCACTTTATAACTTAATATTTCGCTAGCGGATCCCTAAAACGGAAAATGGTGTTGCCACAACCATAACATTTTTAAACGACCTATCCAACGATACCCCACACCAAGGGGTAGACGAGAAAAAAAATTTCTATTTCCACTTCGCGTGCAGGGGAAAAAATTTTTTTTTTTCAAGATTTTATTTTACCACTTTGTCGGCTTGATGAACATGTATACCCATGCCAAATTACAGCTTTCTAGTACTAAGCGTCTCTGAGCTAAGCCGCGGACGGACGGGCAGACGGACATAGCGAAACTACAGGGTGAAATTGATGTCATTAGCATCCTTTTAAACTAAGAGTCTACCCATCAAACTGAACAACTTTTGCCATGGGAGCAAACCAATCGGAGCTCAAAAAAAAGTCTGCTGTTGCATACATTTGAGTTGAGTCAGCACGGCACTGTAGTTAAGTATGGAACATCTGTTTTTTTTTGCTGCGGTCGGTTTGCTCCCCTAGTAAAAGTGGTTCAGTTTGATGGGTAGACTCTTAGTTTAAAAGGATGCTAATGATATCAATTTCACCCTGTATAAGGGTTCCTTGTGGACTTCGGAACCCTAAAAATGACATGGGATAACCGTCGTTAGCGGTTAAATCACCTTTCTTTTTTGTTTACACGTTGAATTAAATAAAGTTTTTGTAAAGCTAAAATGTGTCGTACATTTTTTTTTAATAAACATGCTATTAAAAATACATTGTCTGCAAAAAAATATTTTTTACTGAATTCGGGTGTGTACGCACGGCGACACATCAAGCTGTACAAAACCAACATAAGCTGGCCGCGCGTAGGTCGAGTATCGTATAACGTCGCGCGGCCAGCTTATGTTGGTTTTGTATAGCTTGATGTGTCGCCGTACGTACAGGGTGTTACAAAAATACAAATAAACATTTAAGGGGGTGGTTAAGACTATCAAACTGAACAACTTTCACTAGTGGACCAATATCGAAATCGCAAAAAAAAAATCTGATGTTCCATCATCATCATCATCATATCAGCCGATAGACGTTTTATTTCTGTATTTTACTGTTATGTTCTGCTGTAAAATAACGTATATTTGATTGATTGATTGATAGATTGACGTCCACTGCTGGACATAGGCCTCCCCCAAATCGGGAAGATTTGCCATAATCGCCATGATGCGATGCGTTTGCGATGTTCCATACTAAACTACAGATCTACTCAAGCTAAATGTATGGGACAAAAGATTTCGCTATTGGTCCCATAGTGAAAGTTGTTGTGATACCATCAAGTCTCAACAACCTCCTTAAAAGTTTGAAATTTTTATTTTTACTTTTGTTAGGGTAAACAGTTGCATTACTTTAAGGGGTCATCGTACCCATGATACTGAACAACTTTCCCAAAGGAAGAATGGGAAATTCGCGAAAAACATTTTCAACTTTTCATACACCCGTTAACTCGTATTTCTGTAAAATGAACCCTAAAGAATTTAATTTTGTAGTCAATAACAGCTGTTTTATGCAACACGTCAAATTTTAGATTGCTTTCATTAAACAAATGGAGTGTAACAAATCATTCAGGTGGGACGGGGGGCACCGAATCCACGAGCTATCAACCGTAAATGTTATCAATTCCGAGTGAGTGGACGTGGGGGTTTGAATAATCCTTAACCGTTCAAAGTAAAGGGCCACGTCTTGAGGCCACAGAGTTTAGAGAGATCAGAAACTCAGTCAAACGCACCTTCATGTCTCAAAAGGGTCGTAGACCTTTGCTACGTATAGGTTCCTAACGTGAACTTACCACATTACCATATTTACGATTAAACACTACCTACCAATAACACTTGACAACATTGAAAGTCCAAACGTCGTACTTAATAAATACGATTGTACCCATAGATAAAGGCTTTTTATTGATCTCAAATTATCCTTTCGTCCGACCTCATTCAGGCATAGTCTTGCATTTGTGATTTTAGTATATTATGTCTGAAGTGAAGATTTGTGATTAAGGTGGTTGCAGAGGGGTCAATTTTATTCAAAACTTTGAGGCCAATAAGCGTAGACGGTATTAATATAAGTAACTTTGTTTATATGGAAAAATAGTTTAGAAAATCTAGATGCCGCGTCACAAATAACATTTGCAAAATAAAATAAATTTATAAAATAATTACGAAGATATAAAGCTTTGAAATTTTTCATACAAAATTTTAAAAGCTTTATATCTTCGTAATCGTATCATAAATTGCAAATGTTATTTGTGACGCGGCAACTAGATTTTCTAAACTTTTTTTCCAAATATAAAATATTACTTTATTAATTCCGTCTACGTGTATTGTGCGTCAAACTTTTGTATGGACTGAAACCACCTTAAGGGGCCGTAGGTTCAGGCGAATATTTTCTATGAGAAACAAAATGCCGATCCCTCCGAAAAATGCGTGCGCGTGCCATATTTTCGATTATAAAGAATTAATAAAACTTTTTTTTATAGAATTTTTTTATGCTTTCACTAGATAAACTAATGGTGAATATGTGATTAAAATTCCAGTAATTATAAACGGTTCCAAGTTATTCTAGTTTAAGAAATTAATGATAAAAAATGCGTAATTTTCTTAACATTTCAAAAAGAAATTCTACCGTGCAAAGTAATTTCAAACGTGTATTCAGTTTATGATTTCACTAGATAAACTATAATACTATAAAATAATACTGTAAATTTTTTTTCGTTTCGGTAAATTGTATAAATCTTGTCAAAAAACGAAAAAAAAGAGACCCCTTCCCAGATAATTCCGGGACTATAGACAATTTCTTTTGCATTTCCACATCGTCATGTAAAAAGTAATATCGGCATGAAGTGCATGCATAGATTGCGTTGTACATGACGTTGAAGTGAGAATTTCAACCTGCCGCTGAATAAAGGTTAAAAAGCATTCTCTGTTGTTCTCTACGCTTGTCTCTACGTCAGCATTTCGATTGTCGCGTGAACTGCTCGTTTGTCTGTGTTCACTGATATTTCAACTTGAAAAAGTGTTCAGTGACTGCAAGCTACGTTGTGTAAACTATTCAGCCTGCTCGTATTGGGAACGCGCTAGCTTGTAATATCTACTTCCTGGCATACCTGACGAGACATAATACAGGGTGAAATTTATATCATTAGCATCCTTTTAAACTAAGAGTCTACCCATCAAACTGAACAACTTTTACTATGGGAGCAAACCGATCGGAGCAAATAAAAAATCAGCTGTTCCATACTAAACTGCAATGTCGACGCGCGAGTTCGCGACTCAAATGTATGCAACATTTGATTTTTTTTTGCTCCGATCGGTTTGCTGCCATAGTAAAAGTTGTTCAGTTCGATGGGTAGTCTCTTAGCTAATGATATCAATTTCACCCTGTATAAATGTTGTTGAACTTATACTCTACTCGCTCTTGTTTGCAGCTTTGCCGGCATAAACTTGGTTTTTGATATGATTCCTTGTCATACTATAAGTAGGTCATCCATCCAGCCTGAAACCAAAGTGGCAAAGTTTCTTACACAATCGAGTTTATGATCATTAGTTAATTGTATGGAATAGAATACAGGGTGTTACAAAAGCAAAAATAAAAATTTAAAACCTTTAAAGGGGTTGTTGAGACCATCAAACCGAACAACTGTCACTATTGGACCACCATCGAAATGGCGAAAAAAAAACCTTTTGTCCCATACATTTAGCTCGAGTAGTTTAGTATGCAACATCGCAAACACATCGCATCATGGCGATTATAGCAAATCTCCCCATTTTTGGGGAGGCCTATGGCCAGCAGTGGACGTCTATCGGCTGATATGATGATTAAATTAAATTAAATAATCGTTTATTATCTCTACACAAAGGTTCTTATTCTAATTAAAATAGACACAATTTTGTGAGTTGTATGTACTCATTTGTTACCTTTGTGAGAGACTGGTGTCCGTATTAGGTAACGAGACCCATCTGACAGATCACCAGGCCCACTTACAACATGATTAATTTAAGAATTCCGAGACTCGTACAAGGATCACTATTAATTCCAATTGAAGTGCCTAGAAAATTTGCAATAACTCCAGAAATAAATTGGTACTTGCTTACAAGGTAGATATGTAACGATCATAAAGTAACGACCATAAACCCTTTCGGGGTGATCAGAAAAGACACGGCAAATGTTATTATGAGTGTATGTATTTATATCCTAAATGAGTGTATAAAGGAGTGCGTGTACGTGTGTGTGTGGGATTGAATTATAGTGTTGATAATGATGGAACACCATTTTTTTTTTTCGCGATTTCGATTTTGGTCCCATAGTGAAAGTTGTTCAGTTTGATGGTGTAACTCCTTGTATCTGGCCAAATTAGTATTATAATGCTTAGGTATTCGATCGTTTAAAAATGGGCGAGATATTAATGAAAAGTTTTATGACATCGAAAGCAAAGCTTTATTACGAAAAGTCCAATTAGGGACCAGCTAAATAATCATTGCATTGCAAATGGGACAAATAAAAAAAAAATAAAAAAATTCAACGTGTGAATAGTGTTTGAATCATTTGAATAGGCTATTGCGAATGGTTCGTACGATTTTATTACGCGATATCCTGTTTTGTTCAGCTTTGCCAATAGTGCGATATAAAGGCAAGGATACATAATATATCGAAGTAGCGATACATATGTAGGCCACACCATTTTATTGGCGGCCACAAATCTTCATTTAGCAGCATGTTCCCGAGGCCTTTTAGTGTTGCCGTACAATACATGAAAATAAACACAATTTATTGATTTACGGTCTAACTATAAGTAATTGACACTGTTTGATGAAATTCTAAATTGAAATTTTTGTTTCAGGGTCGTTGGACAATACAATTTATTTAGGCATTAATAGTACGAGTTTATAAGATACTAGAGTTAACCCGCGACTTCGTCCGCACCAATTATATACCAGATTTTAAGTCAGATCATAAGCTATGAAACAAAAACAAAAATTCATCAAATCGTAGTTTTTGCGCAATGCTCGATCAAACAAACAAACATACAGACAAAAAATCTAAGAATTGGTGATATAGAATCAGGGACACCTAAAAACCATACCGTAACATTTTTTTGTTAATATCTGTAATGCACAGACACACTTTCTGTCACAGTTTTATAATAGTTTAGATTTAGATGTTTAGGTAAAAGAGACATCAAAAATGTAGACTCGTTCGGTAGACACTTTATTTCAAATACATTTAATTTTAAAAAAGATTCAAGTTTAGGGTAAGTTTTGTTTCTTTTAGTATTTTTCAATTTTATTTTTTTAATAATAAATAAATCTTTCAACGATATACCTAACTCGTAACAAAACACCCTTTATACCATCTCTCTCAGGCACGTTCCAGGGGGGAATCCCCCCCCCCTCCCGAAATCCGAATATCCCCCCCCCCCCACCCCGAAATAAAAGTCGAGATTAGTAATTTATGTTACCAAGCCACTATTTCCCGTAAGTGTACATTGTCTCAAAGAGATGGATTATTCTTTACAACCTAGAGCTGATAAAGCATCCACTTCAATCTTCATTGTCCTGTATATAACAGTGTAACAAAGGAGTTCCCTGATCAAACGGTCTTTACCCTAGTATACAGGGTGTAAACTTAAATATGTTACATACTTTAGTTTGGGGGTGCTTCAGGTTTCAGACCATGACATTTAACAGCTTTGAAATCGCGAGAAATAATTGGTCGTTCCTTCGTGGTTCCATTGAAAATGTCAATGGCTACTCGATCCAAATGTAAGGAACAGCTGATTTCAATATTAGTTCAGGAGTGCGATTTTTGAATCTCATTCGCTGAGCTCAGCAGGTGAAAATGTCAAAATTACTATGGAAATATGCATCTTTCTACTGCAGATTAGACTTTCAAAAATCTTACTTCAGGAGTGCGATTTTTGAAAGACAAATCAGTAGTAGTAAGATGCTTATCTCCATACATTTTCAACTGCTGAGCTCAGCGAATGAGATTCAAAAATTACACTCCAGTTGTGAAAGTTGTTTAGTTTGATGGTCCTAAGTACCACTTTAAGTTATTAACCGACTTCAAAAAAGGATGAGGTTTTTGCTTGTATAAGGTTGTTTAATTTGACACAAGGCAAAGGTATCTATTGCTACATACAGTACGGGCACTCCCTTCCTCCCACCAACTTTTTACCTCACCCCCTCTATCGCCCTCTGGTTACCCGGCAGTTACCCACGAAGAAGACTTAAGGTTCAATTTCTTTGGTTTCGCATGTGCTGACCTCATCTTTTTTTGTATGCAGTGTCCGGGCTGTGGCAAAGGTACTATTGTTTCTACATAATATTATATACAACGAGCGTTAACCCGCGACTTTGTCCGCACAAATTATATACCAGATTTTAAGGCAAATAATAAGCTATCAAACAAAAAAAGTTTCTTCAAAATCGGTTCAGTAGTTTTTGCGTGATGCTCGTTCAAGCAAACAAACACACAAACAAACAGACAGACAAAAAATCCAAAAATTGGTGATACGGAATCAGGGATACCTTAAAACCATATCGTAACTTTTTTTTTGTTAATATCTTCAATGTACAGACAAACTTCCTGCTACAGTTTTATAATAGTTTAGATAAACGTACTCGTAGGTAATATAAAGGATTGTTTTGGAACAGAGCTTCACAATGCGATTTGGCTCTAAATTAAGTACAGGTATTCGTATCTCTACATTAAAATATTATGTTCATAATCATTTTCATAAAATAAGTCTAGTCTACCAATCCGTAAGCAGGCGGCGACGGCGGCGGAATTGGGCAAGCATGGGTGTATGGGTGTTAGTCTATAGACTGTGTTAGACTGTGTTAGTCTACAATATAGACTAACGCCCATAAACCCTAGGCCGTGCTAGCCCTGCAGTGGGACGTATATACAGGGTGCAATTTAATATGCTGACGGTTTTTTAAGAGGATGATCAGACCATCAAACTGAACAACTTTCTCTAAGATTTGTTCCGGATTCGTCGCGTTCCGGACTCGTCGTGTTCCTAATTCGTCGTATTCCTGATTCGTCGTATTCCAGTTTGGTCGTAATACGTAAAGTCCCCTGATTAATTCATCAACTCTACAACAACGGCAGCAACTCTTTACAAATTATAATCTAAAGTTTGTTCCGGATTCGTTGCGTTCCGGACTCGTCGTGTTCCGAACTCGTCGTATTCCTGATTCGTCGTATTCCAGTTTGGTCGTAGTACGGACAAACATCGAAAATTCTAAATCGCAAAAATAAAACATAAAACTAAGCATCCAAGGTGTGTCACAGTACAATATGGATATACAACGTGTTAATGAATAAGCGCAAAATCTCATACACCCCAACTGATTTATAACAAAATAATTAGTATGAAAACAATAATTTCATTATTTTTATAGTTAAAAGTTAAAGTTATTCGCATTTTAAGTTTTGAGGCAAAAATGATTTGTTATCATTTCAGCAATGAATGAAAGCGCTAACATACTCATGGATACATTTTAATAATCTTGTTTTGATCGTAAGTAGGCTGAGTATGCCCGTGGGGTGGGTTGACATCGGGTTCAGTAAATTTTACAAACAAATTATTTAATATAAAAAAAAATAACTATGTTGAAACCCTGATAATTCGATTCTGCTCTCGATTCGAAACAAACTACTTTCTAATTTTGCGTAAATTCATTAATTCGTTGTATACGACGCGTTTCAATTGTGTTAAAATCAAATCTAAGCTAAGTCAATTATTACTGCTATAAGAAGTATATAAATTATTGTGTAACTTATTCTATACCATACGTTTTCTGTCAGCTCAGTTAATGCGTTGAAAAGTTTCAGTATCACAACGAAAACCTTCTAAGTCTTAGAGGCAATTAAATCTATTTAGCGTGTGACATGGGAGTTTAAGTAAATTTAACAGCAATTTGCAGTATGTCGAGTGTAGCAACAGCGCTTATTGCCACTCTGCTCTAGTCTCTAGTCCCGTAACACTCTCCGACCGGATGATATTGCTAATTGGGTTTCCTAGCTACCGGAAATCGTGTAAAGTTAAACTTATACGACACAAACTGGTAACAGTAACCGAGTATTACTTGATTGCCTAGATCTGCCGTTATGAGTTTGTCCCTATATGTGAACGCTTTAACTGAATTTACTGGATTATGGATAGGTACATCTAATGAATTAATCAAGACTTTAGAATTAACTTGCTGGCTAGAAATATAATATAATAATAAAATATACTTTATTCTCTCCACAAGTATTTTTTTACAAATCTTAACAATAAATTATACATAAGACATATGAAGGTGCTACTGGGAATGTTCTTCCATTGAAAAGGGAAGATCTTCCACCAGGCTATGTGTGAAGCCTGGGGACTGGCCGTAGTTCAACAGTTCTTAGTTGGACATTGTATATATATCGAATCTCTGTGATTATTTCTCTTGCGCGATGAATGTCTTGCATTCGATTGTGAACTTTATTTGTAGTAGGTTACGACTTACGAGTTACGTATTCACGGTAAACGTTGTCTTTGTATGGAGCACATTTCTGAGGGCGACAGTATCGCCATCTGTTGGCATCTTTGCTATAACTTGTGGGTGCTGACATCTGTAGTAAGTCCCCACAGACATATTAGTTTAACTACGTATATGGAGACTGGTGTTACAGGTCACCAGGCCTCCGCAACTCGGACATCGTTGGAACAGATGGTAAGTACTTATGTATTTGGGTATTTATTTAGAGAGATAAGTATATCCACAGGAGGAGTAACCGGAAAAGGCAGCATGACAACTATTTCGTTCGAGATATTTACGAGTGAGATTAATATAATTCAAAATAACAATCGAGTTAAATTCGACCTAATCTTCATAAGTCTTATGACTGTTGAATATTCTAATGCGGTTATTATATTATAGGGTGTGTTATTAAGTCCGATGTGAAATTTTGTAATCGTGGAGGAAAGGGGAAGATAATGTTCGCGGTAATCAGCACGTTCTGGGTGCGACGAAAACAGCGATCTCGTCATGTTTCAACACAGTCATATTTCTAAATAATTACAGCAGCCCCATGCCCAATTGATCGGATCTGTAACAAATAAACGACATTGCTGCCGGTCCTCGTGCTAATTAAACCTTTATGTAAACAAAATGCCTACTCGAAGGAATTTCTTTGTGTTTACGTGTAGAATAAGTGTGAGCACGGAATATAGGTATGTGAGAGTACGTGTGAGCCGTATTGGTGGCTGTTCCGTGTCCAGCAGTTTTATAATACTTCAGTATTGGTGCTTCAGACCATGAAACTGAACAACTGTTTACTATGAAACCAACATTACAAATCGCGAAACATTTTGGTCGAGTAGCTAATAGCTATTGACATTTTCTATCCACGCAACAGTTTTTTTTTTATGTCGATGTTGGCTCCATTGTGAAAGTTGTTCAGTTTGATGGTCTAAAGGACCCTGTTCAATATGTAACGCATTTAATTTTAGACCCTGTAATTTGGGTCAATTTTATTGTCACTTATGTCACAGATTATTTAATACTTACTAACACAATGCTAGATGGCATGGTGTAATGGTAACAAAAACACAACTAAACTTTTAAATAAGCTGTGACACCACTCTATTTACAGTATCTAATCTCGGGTTAGCGGCATAGCGGTCAACTTGGTTGTCATTATAGGCCCGTAAAATCATACATTAAAATTGCAAAGCGTGATGTAGTTCTGTAGCTCTCCACCTATCCTTGATATGTTGTTAGGACCAGTTAGGGTAGTGTACACCCAAATTTGCAGCTTCGAAAAACCTGTGCTAACTTTGCAGCACTCGAAAAACCATCCCGTTTTTTGGTTGTTTGCTTACATCTCGAAGTCTATAAGTCGCATCGAAAAGTTTTGTAGGTACAAAACAAATTAAACATGAAAAAATTTTCTATAAAATATGTTGTATGTACTTTTGTCATAGGACTTACAGAACATAGGACTGATCTTTGAGGGTTACAGGGCCAAGAAAGTAACAGCATTTTAAAAATGTATTAGTATGGCGACCCTCATTAAAGTTGGGGATAATCAGAAAACGATTTCGTATTTTTAATCAGCGACCCCGAACACCCCCGGATACAAATTTTCTGTTGATTTGGTGAACCTTTAAAAGCTGCTTTGACATTTGAAATTTCCATGGTAGCTATCCTGGATTCGCTATTTTGGATTATTTTTACCGCCAACCAAATCTGACCAGGTTCTTCTATGACATTTGTTCGAAGTCCACAACCGTATCTGTCGTAGATTCCACGGGCCGTTGACCTTATCCGTTAGGAGTCGACCTTCTGTGGAAGTCGAAAAATTCCTTTTATAACCATCTTTATTATGATCCCCAAAATTATTTTACTATAAATAAAATAAATAAATAAATATCTTGGACATTGTCACACAAATTATCTAGTCACATTTAAAGTACCTGGACTTGTATTATGATGACTAGACAACGATATAGAATACATATATAGATACAAACATCCATGACTATACGTTGGGTGGGAGGAACCCGGCGATCAATTATCCGGGTATCTGTTCGGGTCTTTCGAAGCTGCAAACTTGGGTGTGCACTACCCTTACTGGTCCTAACAACATATCAAAAATGCAGACCTACATCACGCTTGGCAATTTTACTCTTATTTTACTTGCCTATTAGCGGTTCTGTATTTTGAGGCGTAAACATAGATCCAGGTTTTATAATTCTTTCTGTTTAGCATTTTCAGCCGTCATATTATTATCTATCTATACTATTATAAAACTGTAACAGGAAGTTTGTCTGTACATTGAAGATATTAACAAAAAAAAAGTTACGATATGGTTTTTAGGTGTCCCTGATTCCATTTCACTAATTTTTGGATTTTTTGTCTGTCTGTTTGTTTGTTTGTTTGAACGAGTATCACGCAAAAACTACTGAACCGATTTTGATGAAACTTTTTTTGTTTGATAGCTTATGATCTGACTTAAAATCTGGTATATAATTTGTGCGGACGAAGTCGCGGGTTAACGCTCGTTTAATAATAATATGCTCTATTCATTCTACGTTTGTTTTGTTTCCAGAATATTCATTACATATTCACTAAATTGGCGAGATTTTTAACTGTGACCTATTTTTTTGTTCGTAATTAAACAGAGGGTGGACATAATGTTGGAGAACTTTATAACTTCCTCGTGAACGATTACAATGTTTCTTGTTTATTTTTGCGACTCAGTTAATTTCCTACCCGTGTGACCTACATTTTTGTAGCGGAATATTTTTATATACTTACCTATTGTTCGCTAGACTGTCCAAATGCAGCAATTAATATTGATGCTACTGCAAAATAAACAACCCTTTCCAAAAAGGAAACTCTTTTTGATCTTTACCTTTAATTTTCGCTATGTTTAAAAGAAAACGCTTGTCAAGAATGAACTTGCACAAAATGAATAACATCAAAGCGGGTTACTAAACGCTTAGGATGAAATAATTAAATTGTGTTCTACTCAGCTCAGCTAAAGGCTCTATTTTGTTAAGGTTTTGATTCGCATCAACAAAGCGAACGAACGTGGCCCGCAAATTGCAGACTTATTGTTTGCCGCAAACAAACATTCGCGGCACTCGTTTCCTTCCTCTAACAAAGGAACTCCATTTACGGCAAGCAAATCATTTTCATTTGCTTTTTTTTAAATAACTTACTTCATAATGTTTCTGTTTCCCATTCAATGTTGGCAACAGGATATGATATGATTGACTTCACATTTTGTTGTTATCTATAATAAATAAATGTTGTTCTAAACTTAAAATGTTTTAGGGAGTGACCTATTATGCCAATCCTATATAATTGCCACATGGCTCTAAATGTATTTTTTTTTTAATAAAACAAACCTTGAGATTACGACACAAACCACTTGACACTGGCAAAAAGCCTCTAAATAAAAAAAAAATACAAGTTTCAGAATTCTCCGTAAAATGTATCTTGAATCTTCTTGAATACACACAGACAGACACAGATTACAGACAGACATGGTCAACAGATAATTTTTTTGAGTTTACAATAGGTAGGTACAATATTTTCATTTGTGAGTTTAGAAAAATTTTGATACAAATTATCTAAAAATTTTAATATGAATTATTGTACTTTAACGTCCAGAACATGAAATGAAATGAAATGAAATGTAAATGTAAGACGGAAATAAGACTATATTCCCCGAGGGGGTAGTCAGAGATATTCTGAAACCTCAGAACATCCACGTTTCACTAGTACCGAAACTCTGTCCAGTGTGACGGGGAGTAAGCCCGTCGCCACTTGTAATGGACGGTGGGCACAATACATGCCTCGAAATTGAAGCGTGCAGTTTTCCTCACGATGTTTTCCTTCACCGAAAAGCCAGTGGTGTTACAAATCGTACATAAATTCCGAAAAACTCATTGGTACGAGTCGGCCTGGACGGGGATCGAACCATCGCCTCCTGCACGGCAGGCAAGGTTCCTCGCCACTGGACCACCACGGCTTTTAAGACGAAGATTGGTTTAAAATTTTCACACGTGTTTTTTTACTCAGTAATTTTTTTAAAAACCAGTCTTTATTTAACATTTTAATAACTGAATAATATTTTGTGAGGTACACAACACACATTAATAATATTTTTTTTTACTCTTACATTATTTGTAGAATTATATCATATAATGAAAAGGTAAACTGTAACATACAGCTGTATGTAAAAAATTCTTCATACAGACATACTGTCTTTCGGGGTAGACGGAAAACTCTTACAACTCTACCTAATTATCCATTTTTTTTTAAATACCCGATGAATTGAAAAAAATCTGCAATGACTACAATGTGACATTCTTTTTTTTAGAAACATTGTTTAATAGTTAAGAAATTTAAAAAATACGATTGGGGGCAGCACAATAGGCTCGGTGCAGCCTTAACCGATTTCGTTCAGATTATCATTTTGGATTTTTATTTATTTTACCTAAAAGCCACGCATTTCGTTTCTGAAAAGCATTTTGCCAGCTTTTTGTAACAATGTAAGGGCCAAAATCTAGACAAAACAGAATGTCGACTCGACTCGTACAATAGTTTTGAATCAAAAAGAGCAAGGCTTGATTGTGCTCTCATGACAGCTTTACATTCGTTCACATGAGGAGACGTCAAAGGCGATACTCAAAACGCTGTTCGTGCCATTTTCAATGTTACCTATGAGCCTTTGTAAGTCAATTCTCGTGTGAGATAAAGCTTTAAAACACTAAAAAGGATTTGCAATCATTTGAACATGGAGCTGCGAATCAGACCATGGAGATTGTACCACTGAAGTCAAATGTATAGAGATAGTCACAGACTTCTGTATTACAGAAGATAGTTCGACAAACAAGTAATGTATAGTTTTAAGTCATTGTTACTAACACTATGGATCTATGATCTGCAATAAAATAAATGAATTGAATTGAATTGAATGCTCTATGAGCAGCAGCCGGTGAGGGGAACGGGAGGGGGCGTCCACAAAAAAAAGACAGAGAGAGAGATTTAAAAGATAGTTAAAACCATACGCGCGAGAAAGACAAAAAATTATGTTGCCAAATTAATGCTTACTAACTATGCTTAGTTTTGTCTTCTCTTTTTTGCGTATAGGTTTATCCTTTACTATAATCTATAACAGTGGCAATATCTCTTGTCTTCTCTTTTTCGCGTATAGGTTTGTCCTTGTTTGCATTTGCTTCAATAATTTAACATATTGAAAATATTATTAGATTATGTAGAAAATTTTAAAACAGTCTGTGAGGCAGAAAATTCCGGTACAGACTGCTGATCTATCTACTCACTGTAAATGCATGCGTTTTTGGAAATAAATGTTTATGTTTTATGTTTATATTTTTCGAGGGCGGGAAAAAAATATTGTTTCAAGTAATATAGAAAATTTCAAATATTATTGATTTTTAAACATGTTACAGCCATGTTGTGCTATTTCGAATCAAATTAAAGATTGAAAATGCTTTTTAATAACTAATTCATCTTGCTTACCTATGAAAAGTTATTCCTTTACATATGCTAACATTTCTTGAATTGTATGTGCAGTATCTCACGGCATTATTTATGCGGATTAGATTTTTTTCAATCAAACTGTTTCACGTATCCGCAGTGAAAGAGTGACTAAATGCAAGAGTACTATATCGCCGCAGTTGAATAGGACAACGTCATGAAGCGCGGAGTTAACTCTGTATAAGGTCTAACAAAATTAGGTGAAGCTATTTTAAGGGGATGATCAGACCATCGAACTGAAGAACTTTCTCTATGGGACCAATATCGAAATCGCGAACAAAAATCAGCTGTCCCATACATTTAGGTCGAGTACGTTTGTATAGAACAGCAGATTTTTTTTTTCGCGATTTCGATATTGGTCCCATAGAGAAAGTTGTTCAGTTTGATGGTCTGATCATCCCCTTAAAATAGTTTCACCTAATTTTGTTAGACCTTATATAGTACAAAAATATAAATAAACATTTAAGGGGGTGGTTAAGACCATCAAACTGAACAACTTTCACTATGGGACCAATATCGAAGTCGCGAAAAAAAAAATCTGCTGTTCCATACAAACGTACTCGACCTAAATGTATGGGACAGCTGATTTTTGTTCGCGATTTCGATATTGGTCCCATAGAGAAAGTTCTTCAGTTCGATGGTCTGATCCCCTTAAAATAGTTTCACCTAATTTTGTTAGACCTTATATAGAGTTAACTCCGCGCTTCATGACGTTGTCCTATTCAACTGCGGCGATATAGTCGCGAAAAAAAATCAGATGTTCCATCATCATCATCATAATATCAGCCGATGGACGTCCACTGCTGGACATAGGGCTCCCCCAAAATGAGGATATTTGCCATAATCGCCATGATGCGATGCGTTTGCGATGTTCCATACTAAACTACAGATCTACTCGAGCTAAATGTAAGGGACAAAAAGTTTATGTTTTTCGCGATTTCGATGTTGGTCTCATAGTGATAGTTCTTCAGTTTGTTGGTCTAAACCACCCCTTCAAAGTTTTAAATTTTTATTTTTACTTTTGTAACACCCTGTATATTCTACCTCAATGAGAAATACTTAGAAAGTTCGTTTGAGACGCTTTCATTAAAAAAAATTGTTGAAAAGACATTGGAAGGATGGCGTTATAAACATGAAACTTTGCTGTCAGATAGAAAGTTTTCCGTGTTTTTCTCGGTTCCCTAATTTAAGGGAGAAATTTGTTAATTTATAAATAGAACGAGCTTTTGACCCGCGACTTCGTCCCCTCCTATAGCCCCTTTAGGGGTAGAGTTTAGATTTTCAAAAAATCCTTTTTTAGTGCAACCCTTCATCCTCTGTAGAATTTGAATTCAAAATTTTATGTTTCTATCTTCAGCGGTTTAGGCTGTGCGTTGTCTGTCAGTCAGTCACGGAACTCCTTTATACAGGGTGAAATTGATATCATTAGCATCCTTTTCAACTAAGAATCTACCCATCAAACTTAACAACTTTTACTATGGGAGCAAACTGACCGGAGCACAAAAAAAAACTGCTGTTGCATACATTTGAGTTGAGTAAGCATTGCAGTTTAGTATGGAACAGCTGATTTTTTTTGTGCTCCGATCGGTTTGCTCCCATAGTAAAAGTTGTTCAGTTTGATGGGCATACTCTTAGTTTAAAAGGATGCTAATTATATCAATTTCACCCTGTCTAAGTATAGAGTATGATGGTTATAAGTCATTTTGCTACTTTGAATTGATCTATTTTTTGCGTTGTCGATGTTGGTTTATGTACAAAATTTAACATTTTAGATGTTATTGCGTATTTATGATTATTCCGTGAACAATACTTAGTTGAAAAACATTGTTTACCGTCAAAGAGTCAGGTTTTTTCTAATTTTAATTATTGCCCTGAACGGATTTTTCATTTAACTAGTCTTGGCTTTGAAAATGCCTCATACCCCAAATGTTAACACGTTCCGGGACAGTGACCGGCTATAGACGTGATAACAATAAAAGTTCTATTGTGTCTCGTTCACTGCCCCGGAACGTGTTAATTTCTGAATCTATACAGACTGTACAACTATTCGATTCCCACGAGTAGGTGCAAAACTGGAATAATCAAATTAACATTTGGCTGGTTCATTAATTGCAAACAAACTTCGCATTAGACCAGATTCAGTATTCGGACGGCAGCGGTTTGTTTGCGAAGTAAGCTATCACAGCAAATATTTGCTGAATTGGTGGTTGTTATGCGTTTACGGAATGAAGGTAATTAAGTCGGACGCACTCCGAATATCGACGGCTTTGGCTTCAGACTCATAATTAAGTTGAGCAACAGGCTTCACCGGACCCCGGTATTTACTACCGCTTTCGGCATCGTTTCATTTCATTAAATTAAATATAGCTATTCTTTTATGGTTTAAGAGTCCTTTTACAGTTCAGTGGCGCCATTTTAACAATATTAAAGACTTCTCAATAAAAAAAACCTATATTAAAAAAGTGTGACTTCCATATACTACAAAAGCCTTAAATACAATACTTTTGTAGGTTTTTTATTGGTCTGAATCTGAACCAAAAATATACATAAAGGCCAGGGTTAAAAAATGAAAAAAAACTGCCACTTTTACGTTACTTCGGTATTACTTATTAAAAGTGGAATGTTTAGAACCTATAAAAGTATTGAATAAAAAATAATAATTAAAGCTTTTGTAGGATATTGTAGAAACCTTTTTTACTTTAGGCTTTCTTTATTGAGAAATCTTTAATACTGACATGAGGGCGCCACTGATCGGTAAAAAGAGCCTTAAACCTCATATTCTGAAACTATATCAATCGGCTTCGTTATTATAGTAATATAATTATATCGCGCCTAAATACATTATAGTGTATTAAATAATTAAGATACATTATTCTTAGGTCCCATTTAGGTAAGGGGAGGCTTATGTCCAGCAGTGGACGTCTGTCGGCTGATATGATGATGATGATGATGATTCTTAGCTCCGTTTAGGTATAGGTAGGTACCTACTTTGATTATAAAGTTAAATTTCAAATTACACTCCCTACCAAAAGGATCAATTTCTAAATCTAATTTTGGGTAAGACGAGGGTCTTATTATTTGTTGATTTATGTAAATTGTTGGGAAAATACTCAATAAGCCACGTTTAATACGTTGTAAGCCTTTATCTACACGAGGCAGGCGTATCTGGCTGCCTCACTCGACGTCCCAAGAACAACATCTCGTCCCTTTTCAATGACATTCGTTTAGACGCTTATGCTCAATTCACTTGACGTTTTTTGGAGGCATATTTTATGATAACAGTATGAAGTTCAATACATAACTAAACAATTTTGTCTATAGTATGGCTACTGCAGGAAATTATAATAATATACTAAACAAGATGTAGCAATTCCATACAAGATAACATAAAAACAATTTAGGTACATAATTATTTTGTTATTATAATAAGTATTAAATAGGTAATTCAAAAAATTTGTACAAAATCAGTGTCAACTAAAACAATAAAATTTAAAAATGTCAAAATTAAATAAAATTTAATGTTAGGTTAAAAAGGTCACAATTGCATATCATTGGCATTACCAAATAGAACCATGAAGTTGGTATGATGCAGGAAGCTGGCATAGGTGGTATGATGAATCTTATTCAGAGGTTTTTTTTAATATTTATTTTAGAGGTGCAAGAAGGACAAAATTCAATAGATACGAAGAATACAACAAAGAACCAGTGACGTAGAACAAACTAAACACTAAACTACACACTCTAGAGTGTCGTTGCCGCAAGACATGGTACCCAACTGGCTAGCAGCTTTCACGGTCGTCACAAACGGCCGATATAATACATTAGCATCCTTTTAAACTAAGAGGCTACCCATCAAACTGAACAAATTTTACTATGGGAGCAAACCAATTGGAGCAAATAAAAAATCTGTTCCATACTAAACTACAATGTCGACGCGCGAGTTCGCGACTCAAATGTATGCAACAGCAGATTTTTTTTGCTCCGATCAGTTTGCTCACATAGTAAAAGTCAGTTCGATGGGTAGATTCTTAGTTTAAAATGATGCTATTGATATCAATTTCACCCTGTATATATTGCTGTACTCTTCTTACGCACGCAAAATTATATAAGCACGTCTCTTTTTTTGCGTGTAAGTGAGAGGAAATGATTAGCAACTTGCGTGCGTTAGAAGAGTTCAGCAACATAAATTATAGCGTCATTTGTGAAGAGCTTATTAGCTAAAAATAATACACAGAACAACGCCAACATTTTGTGTTTAGTTTGTTCTGTGTTCTAGAGTGTCGTCGCCGCAAGACATGGTACCCAACTGGCTAGCAGCTTTCACGGTCGTCACAAACCAACGTCGTGTCGTGGTCGTTATTTTATTAATAGTAACATTTCCATTTTGAGATTGGATTAGCACATTATTCGTTTTAAAAGGAAGTCAATTAGAACTTGAATTTATCGTTCATGTGTTCCTACTGCTCGTAAATGTATTATATCCTACCTTGTTTACTTAAAATAAGAAAGTCTCTGTAAAAAAGCATCCATTTATTTTATAAGCTTATCAAGTAGGAGCACTTTAAAGCCCATCAAGAAATTGATTAGATTTCTAATTTGGAAACGTTTTCTGATTTGATTAAAATTGACTTAAACATTCTTGGCATTATTAACAAGTTCCATCGTTTACACAGCACTTCTATTAAGGAATAAATTATGCGAGGGAAATAGGAATTAATGAGGAAACACAATTCTGAATTAACAAAAAGGTATATTCAAAACAACGCGGTCTGCAATTGCGGCCTTGGTGCGGTCTCTTTTCTTACAGAAAATAAACTAAATAAAACGTTTGTTCTCGACGCAGAGTTGAATTTTTTGTCGATTACGAAGTTCTGCACGGCTAGCATGCCACCCACGACAAAGCGCTTAAACGAGAAAAACGTCATGCGTGCTCCTTCTGGCATACGTAAAATAATAAGTATGGAGGCACATCTCGATTTTTATCGTTTTCTCGGGGGTGGCATGTGAGGCCTACAGTTTAGGTACTATTTATTGACATTACTAGCTGACTCGGTGAACTTCGTACCGCCTCAGAATTAGTTTTTCCCGAAACACACTTGGCCCTTTTTTTGTTTATAAACCTTCACTGACATGTGCCAAAGTTTCATCGCAATCGGTTAAGCCGTTCTCGTGTGATGTCGTGACCAAGGGAAAGCAGGATTCATTTTTATACGTGTTAATGAATTAGCGCAAAACCTCATACACCCCAACTTATTTATAAGAAAATAATTAGATTGAAACAATAATTTCATTATTTTTATAATTAAAATTTAAAGTTACTCGCATTTTTAGTTTTGAGGCAGAAATGATTTGTTATCATTTCAGCAATGAATGAAAGCGCTAACGTACTCATGGATACATTTTAATAATCTTGTTTTGGTAGTCAGTAGGATTGACATTGCAAGTGCAGCAGTGCAGTGGGTTGACATCGGGTTCAGTAAATTTAAAAATTTATAAACAAATTATTTAATATTTTGAAAAAAAAAACCTATGTTGAAACTATGATAATTTGATTCTGCTCTTGATTCTAAACAAACTACTTTCTAGTTTTGCGTTAATTCATTAACACGTTGTACCTATATAATATAAGATTAGCATTTGCATGCTTCTGGACTTCGGTCATTATAATTGCTCGTATATTCGTTATTAAGTATTTATAATTAATAAATAAATAAGTTAGATAATATTTCCCAATACAATAAGTACAAGGTAATTATTATTATTTGGGGGTATTCTGGGCCTTGACAGGCTTATCACGCCTGTGCCACGTAGACCATCGCTGGTCCTTTGTGAACGCCCTTTTTAAAGTTCTCTACCAATCCCCACTGCGGCCAGAAAACGCAGTAGATTTTTGATAGGGATAGTTTGTATCTCATCTGGTGTCAGAACCTGCCTACCTAGATGAGTACTACGTTTGTACATCAGGGGGCCACAGTCACATAGGAGGTGTATAGGAGTCTCCATCTCCTCCTTGCAGAATCTGCAGCCGGTGGTATCACTTAAATTTAGTGTGTGCATGTGTTTATTTAATTTGCAGTGGCCTGTGAGTGACCTTGCTACTGTACAAATTTGATCCTTGCTGAGGGCAAGGAGACCGTTCGCAAGTTTGCGATTGTAGCCTTTGATAAGTGCTTTGGAGTGGCCCATGCCTGGGGTGTCGCACCAAAGCTTTATTGCCTCTCCAAAGCTGACCTTATTCAAAGAATCTCGCGTTAGACTGCTAGGTATTCCCAGAAAGGGTTCGGGGCCTATGAAGTGGTTTTCTGTGCCCCTTCTGGCCAACTCATCCGCCCTTTCGTTCCCTTCTATGTCTGAGTGTCCTGGCACCCATTGTAGCACAAGCTGATTGTTATTGCCTAGAGCGTTCAGTTGTGCTACGCAGTTCTGTACTAGCTTAGACTTTATGATCGGAGAATCTATGGCTAGCAAGGCTGCTTGGCTATCGGAGTTGATTGTGATATGTTGGTTGACGTAGCGCTTGCTTAAATTAATTTCAGCGCAGGCTGTGATGGCGTATACCTCCGCCTGGAATATGGAGGCGTAGTTGCCAAGATTTTGGATTTGCCCTAATCTTGGGTTTTCGCCATATATTCCGCTGCCAACGTCATTGCCTTTCTTGGATCCATCTGTGAACCAGGTTAGGCAGTTGTCTTTGATGGACGTTTGGCCTTCAAGCCAGTCGTCCCTCGAAGGAAATGTAACAGTATAGTTTTTGGTGAAGTTGTAAGTTGGCATCATAGTGTCTGTGGTCATTCTTAGCACTGGGAGGCACGTGGCATCCTCCTGCAGGCTAATCAGACACTTCGATTGCCAGTTACGATTCCTGTTTGGGTTAACTCTTAATATGCATGCCTTCGCTTCCCTTTGTGCAAAGATGTGCAGCGGTTGGAGATTGAGTAATGCATCAAGGGCTAGCCCAGGGCTGGTGGACATCGCGCCTGTTACGATTAGGCACGCGGTCCTTTGAAGGCTATTGAGTTTGTCTATTGTGGATTTTTGGAGGGTCTTTTTGTACCAGACAGCTGCGGCGTAGCATACGATAGGCCTAACTATGGCGGTGTAAAGCCAGAGGGCTATTTTAGGGGTTATTCCCCATCTAGTCCCTGCCATGCGATAGCTGATGCCGAGCGAGGTCTTGGCCCTCTGAATGACGGACTCAATATGCGTATTCCAGTTTAGGCGTTGGTCAAAAGTTACGCCTAAGTACTTAACGGTTTTGGAGTAGGGTATAGTTTTCCCATTGAGACGGGGGACTCTTAACTTTCTGAGGTCCCGTTTGTTCGTGAATGGTACTATGACGGTTTTGTCTGCGTTGACAGACAAAGTGTTTTCATCACACCATTTCTGTATGATGTGAAGAGCTCTTTGCACAAGAGAGGACACTGTGTCTAGACACGGTCCTCTAATGATTACTACAAGGTCGTCGGCATATCCCTGCGTGGGAAGTCTTTCCTCGGCCAGTAGATGCAAGAGTTGGTCAACCGCAACTGACCATAGGAGGGGGGATAGTACTCCTCCCTGTGGACAGCCTCTGGTTGTTTTAACTGTATGGATGTGACCATTCAGTGTTAGTTTTGCAGACCTATTGCGGAGCATTGACTCTATCCAACCTATAGTGGTCCGATCTGCCTCTTTGGCAGTTAGTCCACTAATTATGGTTTTTGTAGGGGTATTGTCAAAGGCTCCTTCAATGTCAAGGAATGCACAAAGGGCAATTTGCCTGTCCTCGATTGATTTTTCGATCTTGTCTACTAAATCTATCAAGGCGGTTTCTGTTGATTTGCCCTTTAGGTAGGCATGCTGATCTTTGTGCAACGGGTGTGTCAGTAAAGCACCTTCCCGTAGGTTTTGATCTAGTACCTTTTCCATGGCTTTCAGCATGAAAGAGGTGAGACTTATAGGTCTGTAGGACTTTGGTTGGGCGTAGTCCCTTTTTCCTGTCTTTGGTATGAACTTAATGGTGACTTTAGTCCATGGCTCAGGTATAACATTACACGCAAAGCTGGCTCTAAATATTTTTATTAGAATTGGAGTTAGGATTTCCGCGCCTTGTTGCAAGAGGCCTGGGAATATTCCGTCATCTCCAGCTGATTTAAAGGGCTTAAAGGTTTTAAGCGCCCATTTAACCTGGTTGGGTCTGAAGATTTTAGACGCTCTACGCCAGTCCTCTGCGTGAGGCCTTTGTGGTGCATGAGCGTCTTTGTTACCCCTTGTACTAGTGAAAGTGCTTGGGTCTGTTTCACTGATGGAGCCAGGAAAATGGACCGCAGTGAGCAGTTCCAGGGTCTCCTTCTCAGAGCAGGTGAAGTTACCATCAGGCTTTCTGAGAAGGCCTAATTGGTTTTTTGGAGCTTTTGTGAGAATCCTGTGTAGTCTAGCTCCTTGAGGAGTTTGGTTAACTTCCTCACAGAACTTCCGCCAGTTTTTCTTCTTTGCTCTTTTAATTTCTCGTTTGTAAGTTGTTAGAACGGTCCTGTAGGTGTCCCAACTACACCTATGGGATTTGGCTTTATTGAATAGCCGACGAGATTGGGTTCGGAGTTTTTCTAACTTACGATTCCACCAGGGAACGTTCCTTCGTTGCTTGGGTTCTTTTAGAGGGCAGCTTTTGTGGTAGGCGTCCAGGATGCCATTGTTTAGAATGAGTACTGCCAGTTCTAAGCTTTCAGGATTTTTGATTGTTTTAGGAAGGTCAAGTAGGTTCTCCTTTAGTAGGGTTCTAAATAGTTCCCAGGATGTCGCCTTCGGATTCCTAAAGGTGTTAGTTTGGTATATTGGAGCGGTTAATAGGTCAAAACGTATGTGCCTGTGATCAGACATGGACTCCTCCTCGCTAACATGCCAATTACTGACGCAATTGAAGATTTCCTCTGTTGCGAAAGTAACATCTAAGACCTCCTGTCTGTTAGCTGTTACAAAGGTGGGTTTCCATCCTGTGTTACAAATAAAGAGACGGTTGGTTAGAGTAAAGTCATGGAGTAACTCACCCCTTGAGTTGATGTCGGTGCTCCCCCAGTTGGTATGGTGGGCGTTGGCGTCGCATCCGACCAGAAGCTCGGCATGTTGTAGGCGCGCGTACTCCTGCAGTTTGTCGAGTTCTGTGGTTGGGTCCATCTCCTTACCGTGGAGGTAGGCTGAACAGACTATTATCCTCATCCCTTTCCATCCACGGAGGTTGACGAACGCAGCTACCAGGTCATCCGTACAAAATTCTGGAACTGGTAGAAATTCAATTAGTTTATTGAAGATGATGCAGGCTCTAGGCTTAGTGCCATTAATGTTGTAAAGAACATTACCTGCGTTATGTAGACCAAGGACCGTGTTGTTCTCCAGCCACGGCTCTTGTACGAGGGCCATTTCTAGGTCATCCCGACGGAAGTAGTGTGTGAGCACGTGTGTCGCAGCTGTCGCGTGATGGAGATTGATTTGGATGACCTTTATTGCCCTCGTTGTGGTTTGCCCTTTTGGGACATTAATGTGCAGAGGGCGGTTTGGGCCGTCCCTCACCTCCGGGCCGTCCGCGGCCTTTGGCTTGGGTCGATCCCCTTTGCGTCCCTCTGCTGGAGCTACTACCTCGGGAACCTCTCTGTGGCCTACCCCGCCAGGTCCCCCTAGAGAGGGGAAAGCTTCCCCTAACTGGAGGTTCTGTGGTTGTACCTCCTAGAAGTGGTGTTAGAGGAGGCTGCTTCGGGGTGGGTTCAGAGGTCCCTGCTGTTTCAGCCTGTTTAAGGGGTTTTTCACCACCTTTCAGCCTGAATAAAATCTGCTTTAGTCCTAGGCTTGCCTTACACTCCATATCGCGTAGGACCCCCGCTGAAAGGTCGTCAATAGACAGGGTTATGGTGAACCCTGCCTCTTCGGCCTTACAGTGGAGAACCTTCCACATATGGGTGTTCAGGTCTTTGTTTTGCACCCCCAACATTCTGACTACCTCTTCTGCCGATTTAGCCTCGGTTTTGGGTGCAAAGGTAATTCCTACCGTCGGCTTAGGCATTTGAGCCTCTGTCATTATTGACAGTTCCGCTTCAGGCCAGGGTTTCAGGCTTCCCACACGGTCTTCAAGCCACTTGCGTGACTCCAGGTCCTTGCAGGTGATCAGCAGCCACCCCGGCCTTAGCGAATGGCCTAAGAATCTGGGGCCGGTTCCTCTAATCTGAGTGCCGCTTATCGCACTGAGAATGGAGCACCGGACCAATTCTAGTTGCTCGTCCGTCATTGGTGTCCTATCGCGGATACCAACTCGGTACGAGCCTGCTGCCTCCTTGAAAGAGGATGGGCCCGCTCTCGGTTGCCGCCCCAGAGTCCCCTCTGTCGCTTCTGGCCCGCTAGAGGTGGATGCCCTTGGGGGGTTGACGTGAGGCGGATTCCCTTCCACTCTCGGTGCCTTGTGGACACCTCTCGGAGATACATCCTCCGACCGGGTCCTTTTAGGTGGCCTACGGTCGTTCGGTTGTTGGGTCATACCCAGCTCCTCGAGTGTTTTGTGGCACTGCTTGAAGGCTACAGTTGGGTCGACGCCTTCTGATACGAGCGTTTTGTAGCGTCTTCGAGCAGAACCGCACATCCTTTTTCTGCGGGCACCTCTTTGGTTCGGATTCCTAGGCGGTACAAAGGATTCTTCGTCCGTCCTGGTGTCCGTCGCCTCAGGTGTGCCCGTGATCGAGGATGTAGGTGATGTTAGAAGGCTTTCTTCCAACATCCTGGTGCCGTCTGAAGAAGGGGAGGCTATTGGACCTTCCTCCATCATCGGCTCCTCATTGTTTTGGGTAGGGGGGCTTGTTGAGCCGCTCCCTCCAAGGTTGTTCCCTGTTATGCCCAGAGATGGCATTAAATTCAAGATTTTCTTTAATTTGTCTTCCATTACTAATCCCACGAGTAGCAAGGGAACCAAATCAGTCCATCCCAGCAGAGCCCCGCTTGCCAGGATAAGGCGAAGATACTACCCCGAGTCTGCCCGGTATCGAGGAGACACCGTTAGAGACTGAGCACCCCCTCAGCCATGCATCTATGGGCACGGTACGGTTGACACCTGTAGATTGGGGTTTTTGGAGTCGAGGTTGTCTCCTCCAGGTGGGGGAAAGGGATAGGATGAGGGTAAGGGGAAGGGGATTTAGAGAGGATAGGAGGAAGGATGTGGGTGTAAGGAGACTCCCATCGGATGGGAGATTTCCGATGGGAGTTCTTCCCTTGTCCGGGGTCCCGAGGGACTCCCCGTCCATGGGCGGGAAACCGCATGCAGCGCCCGTTCACGGCGGGGGGGCTATCCGCAACCTGCCACCCGTCCGGTCGCATGGGAAGAACCTGCGCACGGTCGACAGGTGTCCACACTGTGGTACAGCGATTCATCGACCGACCCGGTACAAGTACAAGGTAAAGACCTCCTGGTAAATATTTATAGATCCTCGAACAGGACACCTCGCCATTTCATTAATTTTGTAGTTACATTAACTTCTTTATTAACTGCTTTATTTTAGATTTCCGTACGTTTTTGTCGTTTTGACATTACCAAGAATGTAAGCTAAAAATTTTTTGGTCACTGATTAAACCTAAACTCTCAATTATATTCTGTGACACAGTTTAGTTAACTTTGATCTAAGAGTTAAGTCTTGAATTTAAATAAATATCGATTTCCCAGATTTTTAAACGTATTACCAATAACGTATACCTAGTCAACAAATAACATTGAGAAATCTACATAACATTTGGGATTAAATCCATTGCTGAATCACTCATCCATCTAGATTGGCATTCTGCGACTAAAGTAATCTTTAAAAAAACTTAATAATAAAGGTAACAGTATTTTACTAGTAGTACTTAGATCCAGTGTTACATCAAATGTAATAACAATAATGTTATAATACCTAATAAAATAAGATATATACAGATTGTAACGAGATAGGCTATCATGCTAGCTATTCGTTCGGTTCACAAATATAACATTAGTCAGATATAGTTTCTAAGAACATAAATCTAATAATAGAAATTAACTTTAAAAAGAATAAAAATCCTTGAATAAATTAAATAAGTGGGAAAGCCGCATGATCTAAGTAGTATGTTTTACGAAATAATACTAATATTGCATTATCTTAAGGCGAAACGTAACAACCTTATTTCTATAGTTATAGAGATCATTATCGTTGAAAGAATAAATATCTTCAGAATTAACTGGACACGACCTTATTTTCATCGAGTTAAGGTTCAATTTTGTTTGTTAAAACTTCGGCCACTTTGCCCATATTGCCCATATCGACCACCTTTTGATGAGCATAAATAGGCGGGTTCGAGAGGGGGACGGGTCATTCAACGATTAACATTCTTTGAGCTCACTCGCTGCCGGTTGGTGTTTTGATTTTATTTAAATTTTCTACGTACCTACATTTGGGAGATTTTATTGATAATTTGTAAAGTAATTCAAGGGGAAGCGGTAAACTTTCTTTATTGATTTTTGGGATAAATTCTGGGGTTTTCATATCTTTAATTACTTACTAAATTCATTTATTTGGGATTAATGTTTAATTTGTGAGCTTGAAGGGTATTACGGAACACGATGAAGTATCGTGGGTTATAGGCTCCTTTTACACCTTGCGGTGTTAAAGGTGAAAGCGCTTATAGCTTCCATTGTTTAGCCTGGTCTTGTGGTGTGCCAGGGATTGTTCTTTACCGACATAACAATCTATAGCCACATAGGTTTCGTAAGCTGGGTGTATTGTTACGGGGTATCCCACCGTCGAAGTGGAGGGAGTCCTTTAGGGGGCCTTAGTACCTTATGCTCGGCGTACGAAATCTAGTCCCCTTAACATATGACACTTTTACTGTAGGGACCGTTCATATCACAACTTATGGCTTCGGCCGTGATATGAGCATTACACATGGAATAGGGTTAGGTACACTTAGAGGGCTCCACCCTCGAACCGTTTAACTTAGCTAGTCAGAAGGTTTCTTCCCTAGACAATCACGGGAAGACCTACATTACACACCTACACAATTAAATGTAAATGTGAGGCCTGCCTCTAGTATTGCGGAATACTCTTACACCGGAGTGTTTCAAACCTTAGGGAAACTTCTTTAGAATAGGAATATTTTAGACATTGGTTAGTTTATTAAATTCACGTTTATTGTAGGAATAGGCTAGGATAGGATAGGTATCATAGCTACTTAGATTAATATTGGGAATAATTGATGTTAGAATTCATAGGAAAATAATATTATCTTGATCTTAATTAATTAGGGAGGTAATTTTAAACTCTAACAATATCTTCTCTTTACAATATTGGTTTTATAGTAGATTGGTACTAAGTTGAGAAATTAGTATGAACTTATCTTCAAAGTTGCTGACTATTTAATAGAGAATCTTAAGCATATTAAAGAAAGACACATCCACTGAATTTGCTCAGATTCATAGTTTATTTTCCTAGTATTATACTAACTGTCTCAATGACTCTGACAAACTGACTAGAACTACAAATAAAAGTAATCATTATAGTCCTCTATTTTAATATTAAATACTTACTCATACTTACTGATTTCATACTAAAGTTGTTGAATACTTGAAGGTATCACTGTAGAGGTTCTGGCCACATCTTCTCTGCAGTTAGGTCCCTAGTGACGTGGTAGTAGAATCCTTTTTTAAGGCCATACCCTATCCAATAGAAGTATTTGAGAAGGAACTTTATTTACAAGATTTACATAAGAAGTCCTAATTAAGAAATCTAAATATTAATAATATAACATAATAAACCTCTTGAAAAAGTCAACTTGAGGTCCTGATAGTTTTTGCTTGTCTTTGGGTGAGCAGAGAGCAGCCCGTAGCTAATCTCCATACAAAAATGATTGGAGACGTTACACTTCAAAAGATAAAGCTGAAAATATCATTAATTCTACTCATATTCCAAATGTCTACCAAATGATGACATTCACAACATAAATATTTAATATTCTTCTCTGATAATTCTAGTATCCGGCCACATGGTTGGGGTCTCCCCTAAAAAACAATCACAATGTTGTCTAAAACAATTTATGCTTATCATTTTCTCATGATATTTATCTAATTCAGACTTATGCCTGTATAATTGGTTAGGTTAGGTATTATTCAAGATAGAATTATTTTGGGTTCATCGCAAATAAGATCTAGGTCACTAGGTCCTTCTAAAAGAATCTGAGTTTCTACTACATAATGTGGGTTCCTAGACGATCACTTCTTCTGGCCAATTTTTAGTTTAAGTTTAGATAATTAGGTAGATTTAAGTTTAGATGTAAATTAAGTCGGTTGTTACGAAATAGTTCTTTGGATAACTTAAGGATTAGGTATTACATATCATTAGGTTATTAGAATCGATTAAACAAGGTAGTCTTAGTTATATAATAAATAATTTAGTAAGTAGTGGGTATATAGGATCTAGTATAGTTAGATAGGATTAGGGAGGTCAGTTACAATTTGGTGCCGATAGCCCAGGATTATTGAATTAGATTCAAATTGTTTCTTAGTTAGCATAGGATAATACAATTTAGTACTAGTACAATAAGGAGCCGAGTGACCAGTATGAGAGTTTTACCTTTGGTTGGTCTCGACCAGTATTCGTTACATTTCGTTGGCCGAGACCAAGATTTAATTACACTTAATATTCTGTAGATTGGGTTGAATAGGTTAAATAGTTAAAAGAATTCTGGCTTGTTACTATTTGGTTTGCATGTCCAAGTTTAGAAATATTTACATTTTGCTGGCAAAATTTGTCAAATTCTTTTCACTATCTATTTTATGAATAGGAAATATAATTAGTACTAGTACATAGTGTTTAGGATAGCTAAAGGAGATTTATGGTTTCTGTTAAGTCCCTTATTGCATGGGTCATGAAGTTATTATTGTATGTTTGTTGTGTATGTATCAAGTATGTATGTTAAAGTGGCTTGGCCACAATTTGTTGCCTCGTGAAATGGAAAGAAGGACTTAGTTTTGTCTATTTGTAATGATCAGACCCTCTAGCATGATGTCACAATTAGCGTGCGGCTCGACTATTCTCTATATAACATGTTTCGGTAATTGTGGTTTTCAATCTTTGAAAAGAGTGGGAATAATTTATTTTGTGTACATAGAAAAATGTCGCTCGTGTGTGGGGAATCATGCTAGACGTTTTAAAGTAAGCTAGTTGTAGGTAGGTAAAGGAAAACTCAAAGAATTCAAGAATAAAATGATTTAATTTTTACAATAAGATAAACATTGTACCCACCACCTGATATAGCACTACTTAAAAATAATTAGGAGTTCACTCATAGTTTCACTTTATCGCACTTTCCTAGGCAGGTTTTCTGATAAGACACTAATAGGAAATCAGTCACTTAGTCAAATGTTGGGTAGAACATGGTGTGATGGAATCTAGGCTTCATGCTATGCTATGTTAATATGTTTGTTTGAGGATTTAGTTTGAAAAGAAACCGTCTCGTTTTTGTAAGCGCGTGATGATGTTAGGTATTTCGTTGTACTTGCAGACGTTTTCTCAGTTCCGGGTTTTCCTTGGACTATTTCCGTAGCAATAAAGCAATGATTGTAACTTCAGTAGTAGTTTTTAGATCTTGCGGCCGCCATATCCAATGTTTACTCAATTGCTGTATTGGAGTTGGGAAACGGTGATTGGTTATGAATCAAGTTGTAGCTTTCGTGTCTTGATAGTTTTAGATGGTTTATTTTTCCAGTGAAGCTTCCATGGAAATAGTTGAATTTTTCCTTGTTGAATATAAACACTACGTTGTTGAATAATTTCAATTTTTAACGCCATTGTCAGGCCTATGACAGTTTTAGTTCCGATATTCCCATTGAGGCGCTGAAGTCGCATTTTCTTTTATGACATGAAACGTTATCATTGGTCAATGCAAGAACATCTTATAAACTTACATAGATAGTAGCGCCATAGTGGAAATTCTGGAACTAAGAGTAAATTTTACCGTCGCATCTGAAGCTTGCTACATATTAATGATCTGTGGTCGTAGGAAAGAATATCACAGATAACAAAAAATTTATGAGATTGTAGGAGACATAAGGAAAAGTTTTTATTCTAACGTTCGGACACAGTAATCGTGGTTTTTACGTTTTAGTAGCATTATTTACTTATGGATTTAAGAAATAATATGATGATTATGTTTCAATGATAGAGTTTTAAAAGTATAAGAAAAGGGGGGGTGTATAATTATTTGTTAAGTTAGTTAATATTTTATAATAACTAGAATAGTAAATATAGGGGTAGAAATATAATTATGATACCAGTATGCTAATATCAAGTGACAAGGCATCTGGTGAAGAGTTGTAAGAATTGGAGGTGAGAGTAATCCTACTAATATTATAAACGCGAAAGTTTGAAGGTATGGATGTTTGTTGCTCTTTC
Organism: Agonopterix arenella; assembly: GCA_927399405.1. Taxonomy (NCBI): domain Eukaryota; kingdom Metazoa; phylum Arthropoda; class Insecta; order Lepidoptera; family Depressariidae; genus Agonopterix; species Agonopterix arenella. The sequence goes on along the minus strand of OV656691.1, from coordinate 13,004,902 downwards.
ACGTGAAAGCTGCTGAACGGATTTCGATGAAATTTGGCATACAGATAGGCCATGGCCTGGATAACACATAGGGTACATATTATCCGGGTAACGCAGACGAGGTCGTGGGCGACAGCTGATAGATTAATAAAGTTGTAAACGTGGGGGGGTGAGAGTGTATAGATTGCTGAAGTTGTAAATATGGGGGGGTGTATAGAATAAAATGAATAGAGTTTTGATGGGGTTGATTTAATAACTTGCTTATGTTCTAAATGGAATATTTATATAATTATAGGAAATATAAGAAATTGATGATTAAAGATACCGAGGTAGAAACTAGAAAATAATTTGTCATGCGGTCTTATGATCATGATATAAATCAATGAAGATGAAATAGCTTTTATGTAAATAAGAGATTAAGTAAAAGGATGGAGGAACACGGAATTGTTACCAGCTGCATCTTGTTGTAGCTAGTCCACTGACTTTTACTCTAAAATCAGTCGGTTCTTTCAAGAGAGATTAATATAAAATCACAATAGTTGAAACAGAAAAATCAACTTTACAGTTAGATGTAAGAAATTCGTTTCATGGAGCAAAGTTCATGTGTTATTAATCTAAATAATGCATATTTCCAAATAGTCTAGTAAGAAGTCACAGGGTTCTCTTTGAATGGGAAATCAAATGTTTGCAATGTAGGTATTACCATCATCATCATCTTAAGAGCTACACTCTTGTCGGTGGAGTGTTCACCAATCCTTATGGCTAATATGTATTCTCACAAGGTCTGAAAACATCAGTAAGTAGCTTTGGTGGAGCCTTAGATGTTATTTTAGGACATGAGGTTTATTGTGATTATTGTATGAAAAAAAAAAACACAAAAATATAATATGTGCAGTTGCTTACTTATTACAAAACACTAACTTATTCCTTAAGAATAATGAATTGAATTGATCTTAATCGGAAGTACCTAAATGAGTTAATGGTAAGAAAAACTTACACATGACTGTGTCATTGTGTTTTATTAAGATGAATTTTTAATACTTGTAAATTTTTCATAGTAATTTGAAAAGAAGCATCTTATATATTCCATGGCTGAATGCAGAAATCAATTATTAGATTTAGCTTTCCTTTTATGGTTTCGAAAATAAAAATCAACACGATTCCATAATCAAAGGGGTATCTACCTAAGGTTTTGATAAATATTATAGTTAAGAGTCAACTTTAATAAGTAGAAAATAATTCAGAATCTACTTTTGACATGAGCATGAATTTGTAGAATCAACTCTAATAATGGTAAATAATATTTGAGATAGAAAATGTAGGAAAATGAAATTTTCAAACAAAATAACAAGTTTACTTATTTAATTTATGTAAGAGAAAGGAAATACATTTAATTTATATTTTAAATTGGTAGGGTAAACTCACAAACTAATTTTTATAGCAGTTGTTTTCGGCATTCTAGTTTTCCTAAGGGATCTAAAATAGTCATGATAATACAAACTAATAGAAATACTCGTAGTCATTATGATCCGAATCATCAGATTTAAATAAATTTAAGTAATTGTAAATTTAAAACATAAGCAGTTGTAGTATTATCATTGAATTTATATAACAGATCTGTTTCTTCAATCCTTAACCAGATTAACTAAGAGTCCTGAAATGTAGATTGTAATATGAGAATTGTATTAATCTAAAGGGCAGTTCAAAATCGATGCCATCAATGTTTCGATCTCTCCGTCAATGATTTCTTCATTTTTATGGATATGATAATCATATCATAGTTATTTATAGGTACAGCTCCGGTTTATAATTTTGACTGGTACATTGGTTTCTTGAGTCTGAAACAATAGACATAATATTATTCTTCAAGAAATTTGGATTCAAATATGATAGTCAAAATAATGTTTGATTGACAGGAGTTAAGGATTACTTTCAGTTAAAAAGTCAACACAGAATTGAACCTTAAGTCGTAGAGAGGGACTAAAAAAATAAACTATCAGCAGCGTCGCACGGCAATTCAATATTAAGAAAATTAAGATTAACTATAATTTTCAATATTTTTTAAGACAAATAGCTTATTTTGTTATGTTTCATATATGGTTATTGAGTAGGTAAATGTGTATTTAAGTTGGTTCATGCTTCATTACAATAATGCTGGCAGTGGATGGGTGAATCATACAGTACGCTAGAATTAAAAGTATAGTACTACTTTATAGGATACTAACGTTCCAGGTACTGGGCTGAGTAGTAGCAGTCTCCGTTGTAGTTTTAGATTTTTCTCTGTTTTCACAGTTAGGTCTGACAACGCATGGTCTCCGCTCCGTATCTTTTCCTTCAGAAATTATGCTGGATTCATGGATACTTTCTTTTTATTCTGTAAATAATAATGTATACATAATGTAAGTAACTTGCGTTGAAATTAATTTAAGGCTAAAAAGATTTCTTAGTGGAAAAATCTTAGCCAAATGCGTGTCTGGAATTTTGTACTGGTACGTGAAGGATCAAATGGGAACTCTTAACAATAGAAAGTTTACAAGTTTACAAAATAATGACATAATTTATTGGTTTTATGTAAATCATCATCATCATCATTTATCAGCCTATTATCATCATCATCATCAGCCTATTATTATCATCATCATCATCAGCCTATTATCATCATCGACTGCAGAACATAGGATTCTCTTTAGGCCCGCCATAAGACTCTGTCCGTTTAGGTTGTCTATCTGGTGGACAGCAGGGCAGTCTACCCTACTGCTGTTAGTTCGCGGTCTCAGTTTCAGAACTTTGACACCACACCTGTTGTCAGGTCTTCGGCAAATCTGACCAACCTTTGCCATTTCAGCTTGCTAATTTTCCGAGTTATGTCGACTACTTTAGATCTCTGACGTATCTTTTCGTATCAGATGTGATTTCTCAGTTAAACATCGAGCATAGCTCTCTCCATATATATAATATGTAATGAAAAACAGTTTAAACAATTTGTCTCCCGGCGAGAGATTTACTTACCGATATAACGACAATCCGGGTCTTCTTTTATGTGAGGTACTCTGTCACACTTGTACGCGTTATATTTCAGCATAGTTTAGTCGGGGAGTTCATACACTGCTTTAGTTTTGTTTTTAGAGACATTTTTTACGAAATACGGCGGTCGGCGGTTTGAAAATATTTCGCGGAGGAACATTGTGACATTGGCAGTAAGTACTCTATGATTGACAGCCGATGGTCACATTGTTTATGGTTTTTACTTTTTTATCAATTTTTACGGCTCTGGATTTCTTCCTTTTGAGCCAATCTTAGAGTTCGAGATCTTCGAGATGTCTTTGAGTTTCAGATTATTTCTACTTCTTTGAATATGGTCTTCTAATTGAATTTATCTGTTAAAAGTTGTTGTACAGCTGACGGTGCGTGTGGCAATGCAACAATAGAAAAAAAGGATAGCGCTATATGAGATCTCCCAGAACTATTAGAGAAATGGTTTCATCCTCTTTCTTATACTGTGCTTCAGTTTTGGCCTCGGACAAGGAGATTTTAAAATAACTTCTTATCATCATCATCAGCTTGTAAGCGTTTCGCTGTGGATTGGTGGACTTCACATTACACCTTATTCTTTTTCAGTGTATGAGGGTTTCCTTACGATTATGTTTTCCTTCACTGTTTGAAAGCGATCGAATTAACGTACATGGGTTAGAGGGTCACATTGGTGCACGGCGTGTTGTCTGTGTATATTCGAATCCGGGATCCCCGTAAATGGGTGTCCATGTCTCTCCGCAGCGCGCTACTGACGCTTTACGGTTTAGAATAAAGATAGACGTTTCTATTTGATTCAGATTGATTCTCGCGTAAAATTACCTTGGAATAAAGTTGTGTCATGGTTGGATTCCTTCTTAGTGAATAACTTTATGTGTCCCAATGACTTTCTTTTGGTATATTATAATATCGATTGATGTGTTCCTTAGTTGTATAAAAAAAAAATAATAATAATAACAATAGTGACTAAAGTCAACGGTTGTAGTGACTAGTTTCATTGCCTTTCCGAATTGACGAATGAAAAAAAGGGTTAGTTTTGGGGAAAGTTTTGACGTTTTGACTTTGTTTACTTTGCAAATTGCTGAAATTATTTATCGAAAGAGAATAGTTTAGTATTAAATTCATAGAAATTTCATGGCTGTGAACTGTTGCATTGTTAAAGTCGAATGAATCTGAGCTTGGGGAAGGATGAATATTATCTGTTTTATATTTGTACATTGTGGAGAAATGAAAGAGAAGTATAAAGTGAGTATGGAATGTTTTCAATCATGTTTATCATTATGTAGCTGGGCGTTAACGGTGTACCAGACTTTGTAGCCATGAGATAAGTTTATTTGCGCTTTGTTCTAAAGTTTCCATACACACAACGAGATTCCTTAATGAATTGGTGTTAGGTTAGATGAAAAAAAAAAAAGAATTCAGTTTGAGCTGGTAGTTAAGGAATTCTCATACTCCACTGGCAGCAATGATATCTTCTGGGCGACCACTACACACTCTCCAAACAATTAATGATTGCAGTAGATGTTGGAAAGTTTCAGATAGGGTATGTACTATTCAAACGATGATTATTGGTTTAACCCTGATGAGGATCTGGATTATGGTAGAATGTATTATGGAGTTCTATTAGATTGAAAAATTGAATCAGATAGATTGACATAGTACATAATTCCTCTAATTGGCTAGTCTCACAACCTAGTTTCTGCACATGAACCAGATGTTTTAGTGAAGGCTACTAATTGATCTTGAATTTTATGTTATTAATTAGAGACTTTTCTCACTATTGGGATTGTTTCTTCTTTGGTTTTAAAGACACACCACACACAAAAAAAAAAAAAAAAAATACTTTGGGACAAAGCATTAATAAACTCTTTTCTTTTATATTTGTGAAAGATTTGAAAATATCTTCCGGCATCAGACCAGCAGTTATTTTCATGGGGGTGACTGTAACGAGATAGGCTATCATGCTAGCTATTCGTTCGGTTCACAAATATAACATTAGTCAGATATAGTTTCTAAGAACATAAATCTAATAATAGAAATTAACTTTAAAAAGAATAAAAATCCTTGAATAAATTAAATAAGTGGGAAAGCCGCATGATCTAAGTAGTATGTTTTACGAAATAATACTAATATTGCATTATCTTAAGGCGAAACGTAACAACCTTATTTCTATAGTTATAGAGATCATTATCGTTGAAAGAATAAATATCTTCAGAATTAACTGGACACGACCTTATTTTCATCGAGTTAAGGTTCAATTTTGTTTGTTAAAACTTCGGCCACTTTGCCCATATTGCCCATATCGACCACCTTTTGATGAGCATAAATAGGCGGGTTCGAGAGGGGGACGGGTCATTCAACGATTAACATTCTTTGAGCTCACTCGCTGCCGGTTGGTGTTTTGATTTTATTTAAATTTTCTACGTACCTACATTTGGGAGATTTTATTGATAATTTGTAAAGTAATTCAAGGGGAAGCGGTAAACTTTCTTTATTGATTTTTGGGATAAATTCTGGGGTTTTCATATCTTTAATTACTTACTAAATTCATTTATTTGGGATTAATGTTTAATTTGTGAGCTTGAAGGGTATTACGGAACACGATGAAGTATCGTGGGTTATAGGCTCCTTTTACACCTTGCGGTGTTAAAGGTGAAAGCGCTTATAGCTTCCATTGTTTAGCCTGGTCTTGTGGTGTGCCAGGGATTGTTCTTTACCGACATAACAATCTATAGCCACATAGGTTTCGTAAGCTGGGTGTATTGTTACGGGGTATCCCACCGTCGAAGTGGAGGGAGTCCTTTAGGGGGCCTTAGTACCTTATGCTCGGCGTACGAAATCTAGTCCCCTTAACATATGACACTTTTACTGTAGGGACCGTTCATATCACAACTTATGGCTTCGGCCGTGATATGAGCATTACACATGGAATAGGGTTAGGTACACTTAGAGGGCTCCACCCTCGAACCGTTTAACTTAGCTAGTCAGAAGGTTTCTTCCCTAGACAATCACGGGAAGACCTACATTACACACCTACACAATTAAATGTAAATGTGAGGCCTGCCTCTAGTATTGCGGAATACTCTTACACCGGAGTGTTTCAAACCTTAGGGAAACTTCTTTAGAATAGGAATATTTTAGACATTGGTTAGTTTATTAAATTCACGTTTATTGTAGGAATAGGCTAGGATAGGATAGGTATCATAGCTACTTAGATTAATATTGGGAATAATTGATGTTAGAATTCATAGGAAAATAATATTATCTTGATCTTAATTAATTAGGGAGGTAATTTTAAACTCTAACAATATCTTCTCTTTACAATATTGGTTTTATAGTAGATTGGTACTAAGTTGAGAAATTAGTATGAACTTATCTTCAAAGTTGCTGACTATTTAATAGAGAATCTTAAGCATATTAAAGAAAGACACATCCACTGAATTTGCTCAGATTCATAGTTTATTTTCCTAGTATTATACTAACTGTCTCAATGACTCTGACAAACTGACTAGAACTACAAATAAAAGTAATCATTATAGTCCTCTATTTTAATATTAAATACTTACTCATACTTACTGATTTCATACTAAAGTTGTTGAATACTTGAAGGTATCACTGTAGAGGTTCTGGCCACATCTTCTCTGCAGTTAGGTCCCTAGTGACGTGGTAGTAGAATCCTTTTTTAAGGCCATACCCTATCCAATAGAAGTATTTGAGAAGGAACTTTATTTACAAGATTTACATAAGAAGTCCTAATTAAGAAATCTAAATATTAATAATATAACATAATAAACCTCTTGAAAAAGTCAACTTGAGGTCCTGATAGTTTTTGCTTGTCTTTGGGTGAGCAGAGAGCAGCCCGTAGCTAATCTCCATACAAAAATGATTGGAGACGTTACACTTCAAAAGATAAAGCTGAAAATATCATTAATTCTACTCATATTCCAAATGTCTACCAAATGATGACATTCACAACATAAATATTTAATATTCTTCTCTGATAATTCTAGTATCCGGCCACATGGTTGGGGTCTCCCCTAAAAAACAATCACAATGTTGTCTAAAACAATTTATGCTTATCATTTTCTCATGATATTTATCTAATTCAGACTTATGCCTGTATAATTGGTTAGGTTAGGTATTATTCAAGATAGAATTATTTTGGGTTCATCGCAAATAAGATCTAGGTCACTAGGTCCTTCTAAAAGAATCTGAGTTTCTACTACATAATGTGGGTTCCTAGACGATCACTTCTTCTGGCCAATTTTTAGTTTAAGTTTAGATAATTAGGTAGATTTAAGTTTAGATGTAAATTAAGTCGGTTGTTACGAAATAGTTCTTTGGATAACTTAAGGATTAGGTATTACATATCATTAGGTTATTAGAATCGATTAAACAAGGTAGTCTTAGTTATATAATAAATAATTTAGTAAGTAGTGGGTATATAGGATCTAGTATAGTTAGATAGGATTAGGGAGGTCAGTTACAAGATGAAATTGATATCATACCCATCACACTGAATAACTTTTACCACGAGAGCAAACCGATCGGACCACAAAAAAATCAGCTGTTCCATACTAAACTGCAATGCTTACTCAACTCAAATGTATACAACAGCTGATTTTTTTTGTGCTCCGATCGGTTTGCTCCCATAGTAAAAGTTGATCAGTTTGATGGGTAGAGTCTTAGTTTAAATGGATGCTAATGATATCAACTTCACCCTGTATATATTGTCAAAGCCCAAAGGATAACCCAGAACTATTAGACATGACAATGGTTGTGCTAATTAGTAGGTACATTAGCATAATAGTAGATCTGCATTAGTTTCGCTGCCTTATATGACGAACGTATGACGTCATAATCAAATCCAATACACTGACAACGCCACTACTATGGTCCAGTTTGATTGATCAATAATCCGCTGCAGGAGTGCAATTCTCTAAGCGTCACATCGCTGTCAAAAGCATCGGCAAGCTCGCATCCTTCAGATCGTCTGAGGTTTTATATGAGTTTGACACATGAAATTAAAAGCTCGCCGATGTGTCAACGAAGAATTTCACATCGTGTGGCTTGGTTCTGATTCTGTCGAAGCAACAGCACGCAGCCACACCCTGGAAACATCATAGCAACGGCTCACACTGACAAGAAGAGACTGGTACATATATTCTGAGTGAGTACGAGTGAGAGAGTATAATACACCACAGAGAGGGAGTGAGGTCAAAAACGTAGCGTAGGTCTGTAATTTATTTAGTTATATTCTTTTACTGTAAAGCGACAGTGTAAGATAAAATTATCTTAGACAATAGATTTTACCCAAGAACCAAAACCAGTGTATTAATGTGTAAGAAGGTTTAAGTGAATAAACAAAATTTAAAACTTTTTAGTTAGAAATGATGACACTAGCTGCTATTGTTGAATAAAAGTATCAAACGCCACAAAGGCCGAAAAACAAACAGTTTTTTTTTCAGTCCCTAAATGGCGTTACAATATTTTTTTTCCTCCATTATCGGCCAGAGGTAAATAAAATCCAAAAAGTTTATAATAAAATGTTTGTATTGTAAACTTTTTGGATTAAATAATAAAATTGGTCGCATGAATTTTCTTGGTCTATGTCGCATGGAAATTTTTTCAAGCTGTTTGGCAGGTCTTGAAATGTTGAATAGTTTGCGCTTGCGCTATAGACCTAACTTACTTAGATTAACTTTCTTTTGACCAGGAAGGGGGCAAAGGTATTGTCTTTTGACCGATATCAGAACCATAAACCTAATATAGGGTCCTTCTTGCTGACACTTTTTTAAGAGAATGTTCAGACCGTCAAACTGAACAACTTTTTCTATGCATCATCGAAATCGCGAAAAAGAAATCAGATGTTCCATACAAAACTGCAAAATGCAAACCTACTCGAGCTAAATGCATAGGACAGCAGATTTTTATGCATATAAAGATAAAGAAGGACCCTTTATACTCCCGTATTAATATTAAGTTTATTGGAGAAACTACCAGGCAATTATTATTGAAAGGACTAAAGGAGGGATTCTTTCAACTGCCTAGACTCTCTATTCATTTAGAGGATACGAGCGTTAACCCGCGACTTCGTCGCACAAATTATATACCAGATTTTAAGTCAGATCATAAGCTATCAAACAAAAAAAGTTTCATCAAAATCGGTTCAGTATTTTTTGCGTGATACTCGTTCAAACAAACAAACAAACACACAAACAAACAGACAGACAAAAAATCCAAAAATTGGTGAAATGGAATCAGGGACACCTAAAAACCATATCGTAACTTTTTTTTGTTAATATCTTCAATGTACAGACAAACTTCCTGTTACAGTTTTATAATAGTATATAGATGTGAAAAAAATAGGATTCTTCAAAGCATCATATATCAAGAAATACTAACAGTAGGTGTATAATTAGCGGATATGTGTAAATTGAACATATATATAATTGAAGTTTTGATTAGAGCCAAAACACGATTAAGACACATTTTCTCTACAGAAAAACAAGCCAAAGTAGCCTCCGTCTTTAACGATAAACGCTTGGAACTGCTAAACGGTGAATAATAGAAACACGAGACTTGATTAAAAAAAAGAGATTGATATTTTACAAATTTTGATAAGAGCGTAATTGAACTTACATAAATAGTACAATCACAATTAAATAAAGTTTGTTTTACGCTTGCGTCGGCGTCGTTTCAAGCGCGCGCGCCGCCCCACACACCCATTTCGCTTCAATTATTTTTCGACATAGGCCCTTGAGTAATTTGTTAGAATCAATGGTCAAAAGAATTTTTACAATTCCGGGCTATATTCTTTCTACATGGGACTAGATAATTAATGTCCAAGATATTTATTCAATAGTAAATATTCGAATCTAAAGCTTGTTTATTCGCGAAATATTTGTAAAAGTAAAGAGAAATACAGAAATTAAATGACCTTCCTTATAATAATGAGTAATGTAATGACATAGGTTAGTCCACAACAAGTTTAATTAAGTCCCGTACTGTACAAACGAGTTGCCAAACTAGTTAGTACTTAGTAGCTGTAACTAAATAATTAAAGTTATACCAAGTTATTATGAGGTAGGTTATCAAGTTATAGACCAAGAGATCGCGCCACGAATTGTTTTTTCCTGTTACTTCATGTTTTCCCTTTATTTTTAAAAATGACCAGTGTTGCCAGAAGGATACTTTTGTAACCTTTTAGGTGATTTTTAGCTCTGCCAGGTTACTTTTAGGTTACACAATTCAATAGGAAACTTTTTGGTGATTTTACGGAATTTGTGTAATTAATTTTAAAGTTTAAAACCCAAAACGTTAATAACGTAGCAAATGCAACAAAAAAAAACTCGATTTTCTCGCGCATTATTGTATATTGTATAACAAATGACTAAATTAAGCGTTTCACTTTCTCGCTCGATCAATCAATCGGATGAAAAATGCAAATTAAAATGGAAAACGCTACTGAATTGTTTACATTTCTGTAAGTAAATACAACCAACATCATTCTATTAACTTTTAATACCTTATTACTGGAAAAAAATATGGAAGGTTACTTTTCACACCAAAAGGTTACTTTTTTGTCTATTTCCGGTTACTTTTGACAAGATCCGGCTGGCAACACTGAAATGACTTCCTGCAACTAAGCCTCAGTTGCGGAAACGCTCATTAAAGTTAATCCTCCATTAAATCTCTTGCTAGATTTTAGTATGTCAACAAGACAAAAACTGACAGCAGCAATAATTAATGGAGGATTAACTTTAATGAGCGTTTCTGCAACTGACCGTCAAATTTAATGATACAAAACAAAAATTGATTCGATCGGTTTGCTCACATAGTAAAAGTTGTTCAGTTTGATGGGTAGACTCTTAGAATGATGCGAATGATATCAATTTCACCCTGTAGAGGTAGCTGATACCTACTGCGCTTCAATATTTCGCTGTCTATTTACAAAAACTTGCCAATTTGTAGACATGTGGCTAACATCCTGCTAGACGTCTACAAAGTTTGCACTCTTGAAAGAGAAGGAAGCCACTACATGGATACCAAAAAACCAAACTACTTCTAGAAAACGGCAATAAGAGAAATGATGCTATGAACAACTAATTTTTACAGAGGGCAGCACAGTGGCAGTAATTTAATGTGGGATGGTATATATACATTTAATTCGTTATTAAAATTATCTTCGTGTAAATTGTTTAATCTTAAAGAAATGCCGATTTCTTTTAGAACCTTTTCAAGGGATTTTTTCATCATTCAAGGGGGTCGTGCTGCAGACATTGAGACAGTCTTTCTCCTACAGAAACGGGCAATTCGTGCTATATAATAATATGGTCTACGTTGTCCAGAAAATTGCGATTGTGAAAATTAAAAATGTGTGTAAAATTGTGATGTGTGTAATTACAAAACTCGAAATAAAAATAAACTGTATACGTTATTATGATAAACTCCCCGAGAGCATTTTGAGTCTTTCCGATAACATGTTTAAAACACAGATCAAAAAAGTCCTCTGTAAAAAACCATATATCATAAACTGGATGATTATTTAAATGATCAAAATGTTTGAGTCTGAATGACTGACACTAGCTTATAGTTTTATTAAATAGACGAGCGTTAACCCGCGACTTCGTCCGCACAAATTATATACCAGATTTTAAGTCAGATCATAAGCTATCAAACAAAAAAAGTTTCATCAAAATCGGTTTAGTAGTTTTTGCGTGATACTCGTTCAAACAAACAAACACACAAACAAACAGACAGACAAAAAATCCAAAAATTGGTGAAATGGAATCAGGGACACCTAAAAACCATATCGTAACTTTTTTTTTGTTAATATCTTCAATGTACAGACAAACTTCCTGTTACAGTTTTATAATAGTATATAGACTATGTATTATTGCATACATAACCTTAGCATAAGAATTTATATTGTTTAGGTATTAAGTCTTGTTATGTTATAGAGTTTCTGGCCGCATCTTCTCTACAGCCGTACAACACGTTCTGACGCGGTGGTAGCTTCAAAAAAAGAATTCACGCTCCTATATTGAATAAATGATGTTAAGTATATTTCATTCATTCATTCATTCATAAATTATGTTGACTTTGTCTTTGGATAAAAAAAAAAGGCTTAAGTAGGTAGTTATCTTTTTTGTTTTAAGACAGTTATGCATTATATTTACAACAAAAATCTTAATATTCAATTGTTGCGGATCTCATAAAACTAATTTCAATCTAGGTTAAATTGATGATTTTTTTAAATAACATTTTAATTTTACTCTACATGTAGGTAACTAACAAAAAAAGTTATATAAGGTCTAACAAAATTAGCTGAAACTATTTTAAGGGTATGCTCAGGCCATCAAACTGAACAACTTTCTCTATGGGACCAATATCGAAATCGCGAAAAAAAAATGTGATGTCCCATACAAAACTGCAAACAAAACGTGACTCAAATGTATGGGGCAGCAGATTTTTTTTCGAGATTTCGATATTGGTCCCGTAGAGAAAGTTGTTCAGTTTGATGGTCTGAGCATACCCTTAAAATAGTTTCACCTAATTTTGTTAGACCTTATATACTTACACTTTTAAATATGTAAGTACTGTGAAATTCATGGAAACTCCGGTACCGCTTAAAATAGACATCGCTACCAAAAGGAGAAGGCATTATTTAAAACAAACCTAAATTTCAAACGTAAACTTATTACGTGATAGACAATTTCCTCATCAGACTCTTAATTATCTAGCTAAGTAGCAAATAGCGTGAAGTAGAATAAAGTAGTCTAGTCAGAGACGTAGCTGCTCTAGGCAAAGTGGACAGTGGCCCGGGGCCCCACAGCTCAGGGGGCCTCAGGCCAACCTTTACCTAGATCTAGGACAGTTTCTTCGTTGGAAAATACCGGTTCAGACAAATTAAAGGAAACTATCTTACGACATTAGATTTTCTTAATGACGATGTTTTAGTGAGATAGTTTTCACTAAAGGATGTTTTGGTCAGATTGTGCGTCTTTTATTCTGAAGGGTCTTATGAGCTTATTGTTCCAGTCATTCCCCTTAGTAACACACAAGCTCTACAGTGGGTGTATAGGAGCTACAAATAGGTGAATCACCTCTATACAACTTCTACACAGCGAAGAGTAGAGCTAGCCATTTGAAAATGTACCAGAAAGCCTGGCTCTATTCTGTATCCTTTTATGGTTTCCACATTTAAAAAAAATTACTCTTACTTAAATAACATTTGTTTAAGGCGGTTGCAGAGGGGTCAATTTTATATAAAACTTTGACGCACAATACGCGTAGACGGTATTAATATAAGTAACTTTGTATATATGGAAAAATAGTTTAGAAAATCTAGATGCCGCGTAACAAATAACATTTGCAATTTATAAAATAATTATTATTAAAGATATAAAGCTTTGAAATTTTTCATACAAAATTTTAAAAGCTTTATATCTTCATAATTATATTATATATTACAAATGTTATTTATTACGCGGCAACTAGATTTTCTAAACTATTTTTCCATATATAAAATATTACTTTTAATAATTCCGTCTACGCGTATTGTGCGTCAAACTTTTGTATGGACTGAAACCACCTTAAGAAAATATCGTATTGGTTAGAAAGTGATCACCACTTCGTCCAAGTTCATTTCTTGCTTCAGGGGCGTTGGCCATCTAAGTACGCCACTGCTCATAGTAATATAGACTCACAGGTGCACAGACATGTCTTCTTGCGACATTAGACTCCAATTGTTGCTCAGAATTGTTACCTAGACAATAGGTACAAGCAAATGTTATTGTTCCTCCCTCTCGAATGTCAGCGGGAGGGAATAAACACTACGTTATGAATAAAGTATATAACTATTGTTTAATCTAGACTGCTTTTGAGTTTATGTAAATAAGTATTACATTTGATTTGAATATCTAGTTGTTCGTTTCTCTGTAGAGGCAGATTATGATCATTGTTTGAGGATAGTTAGATTTCACGAATATCTTAGAAACGGAGTATAAATAAAATATAATTTTTAGCATACAATTTAATCATCTCCATATAATAATGAAGGTTTTTTTATGCAGTATTTATGTGCGCGACAGGCTAGGCACCTTTCACCACTAATCGTCACTTGACACATCATTCCATTCTGGAACATGAATTTGGGAAATGCTACATTCTTACACAGAAAGTTGGTAGTTGTAGTAATGTCTCTGACTACCCCGAAAGGGATTACGGTCGTGAGTCTATGTAAGTTAAATAATACTCACGAAAATATAATTTTTGCAATTGATTTGATTGATTGTTTTTTAATACACTTTGGAATAGTTCGTACCTATGCATAAATCAAAGATGGTATACGTACGAACAAAATGTCAGTCATACCACTAAGAACATTTTACATAATTAACTGTCGAATTTTATAAACGTTCATTTTGTGATTGCATTACAATTTATAGCCAAGATTTAGAAGGACTCTCCCGCCCATCAAAGTCACTTAATGAACAAGAATTCAAAAAATGGACAGCTGCTTATCCAGAGTCCTCCATCACTTATTCCTGTTAAGGACAATCTACTTGATGGAAAACATCACTCCATTTGAAATATTGCGAGTGCACTCTGACATTTTTCGATTTCTCTACATTTTATACTCTTCGTCCGAACTTAAACTGAAATATACTTTATTTATTGATACCTTAAGATTAATTTCGTTCAAAGATTTAGAGTATGTTTCACCACTTCTAAGTAAGTTATTGTTAGTTTATCTGACAGATCTTTCGACATATTTTGTTCCAAAGATATGTCAAACTAGCTTAAGGGCCTACGTCGAAAAATAATTGAAGCGAAAATGTGATAGCTTATATTACTGCCTGATGCGAGAGAAAGAGAAGGGGCGGCGCGCGCGCCTGAAACGACGCAAGCGTAAAACAAACTTTATTTAATTGTGATTGTACTATTTATGTAAGTTCAATTCTGCTCTTATCAAAATTTGTAAAATATCAATCTCTTTTTTTAAATCAAGTCTCGTGTTTCTATTATTCACCGTTTAGCAGTTCCAAGCGTTTATAAATAAAAACGGAGGCTAGGTACTTTGGCTTGTTTTTCTATCGAGAAAATTTGTCATAATCGTGTTTTGGCTCTTGTCACAACTTCAATTATATGTTCAATTTAAACATATCCGCTAATCATACTGTTATAATACTACTTCATGATATAATATATCATGTCAGCGTCATATTATGACGCTTTGAAGAATCCTATTTTTTTCACATAGCCTCTTAAGCTTTATATAATATTTTATATGACCCATTGACTTATTAACCGAAACCGGCAATATCAGTTAAAGAAATGAATGTCGCAACTTAAGAAATCAAGCACAAACTTTTAACGTACTTTAACTAAGGAATTAAGCCACCAGCTGAATCCGGCGCGCCAAGGATTCAAGAAGGCACCTGCCTAGCTAGCATGCCACCCACGACAAAGCGTTTAAACGAGAAGAACGTCATGCGCGCTCTTTCTGGCCTGCGTAAAATAATAAAGATCACATCTCGATTTTCTCGGGGGTGGCATGCTAGCTAGGCTGGAGACCAATCTCCACAGAACCGTGATTGGACCGCGTTCGAACCAGAACTTTATACACAGTCGTCGGTATCGTGCTAATATCTGGATTGCAATGTGATAAGAACTGAAATTGAATAAGGATTGAACTTCGACGTTCTAAATTAGCGCGATTGCGGCCTTGTATATAGATAAGGTACTATTGATATCTCGCTTATTCTGATGAACGTTTTTCATTAGTGTAAATCAATGACATTCTATACGAGGATGACTTTGCATCAGTGCGCTATTAACGGGACCACTAAGTTATGCCCAGTTGTTTTACATTACTGCTTATAGATGTCAGGATGTTTTTTATGTCTTGCTGTATATTATCCATCTGCCCCTATACTACACTGTAAAAATATTTGTTAAATATATCCAGACTTTAGTGACTTCCAAACTTTTTTGTAGCACATACCTTCCTAAACCAACGTTTGGATGTGTGCTACAGAACAGGAGTGCGATTTTTGAATCTCATAACTTATGAGATTCAAAAAACGCACTCCTGTTTGTTTATTTTCAACAAAACATTTATTTCTGTGCTATCTATAATTCCCAGCTCAACCAAAACTCGTCTACCAAGAACAAGATGACAAAGCATATCTTGAAGGCTTCGTCTATAGCTTAAGCTGCGTTCCAAATATCGTTAGGCAGACAGTTGGGGGTGTATGGACCGTAAACCTCACTGATCACGGAGACGAGTGCCTGGAATGATCCTTTTATGCCTGTACACATGTAATGGCTGCGATACGATGAATATAGATCGGGGAACAGCGTGTTTTTATTTAACGACTATTTCTCTTGTTTTGTTGTGGTGTGGTGATGTTTGAGCGGTGGATTTTCTTATCGATTTGTCTGATGCGTCATAATCATAAAGTTAGGTATAGCCCAGTCATTTTACGGAGTTTTGTTAGGAGAGGTGGTAAGTAATTAATTGGACTTTTAAACTGTACCCGAAACCATTTAGTGACAAAAAGACTATCTCTGAAAACATATTTAAAAAAAGTTCGCTACGCAACATAGAAATGAAAATTGTGAGTCCCAGAAGGCTTTTAAATTAATAGGCCTTTAAATTTAAAAAATGAGGTTTTTATTAGAAAATACGAATGTATTTTTCAAAACAGTTTTGTTTTTCTGGTAGACTAAAATATTTACACCATGTTGGAAGTAAGTATAATGGTAATGCCTTAAATACGTATAACGAGATAATACCTCAATTTTAAATTTGGAACTACATTTATAAGCTCAAATTGCTCTTAAATACTATACCGAAAAAAATATCAATTACTAATTTGTCCCGGCTCAAACCGTAAAATGACTGGGCTAGTAGTTCAATTATATTTACAGGAGTTCTCTGATAAAAGCACCACGCGATTTGTTGTTTTAAACAGCGAACGACATTGTATTTCAGAAAGAGATAATTGAAGATTGAAAAAAAATGTCTCGAATGGGACACGAATCAGCATCATACGGGGCACAACATGGCATGTTTGAAATAAATAATTAATAGAAAAACCAAGAAAAATATATATTTTTTATGAATTATGAAGTATAAGTATACATGATGGGAAATTAAATGCGTTACATATCAAAGCTTCATTAAGACCATCAAATTGAAACAACTTTCACAAGGGAACCAAAATCGATATTGCGAAAAAAAATCTGCTGTTCCATAGAAAACGGCAATGTTTACTAGCTGATTTAATTTCGCGATTTCGATGTTGGCTCCGATGAAAACTAGGATAGTCTTCATTTAATATCCATTATTTATTCCAAAACCTTACTGACTGAAATGACTGACAGACAACGCACAGCCTAAGCCGCCACGTTTCAGGCCGGGTAGGGAGTAATTATTAATTGGACTTTTAAACTGTAACCGGTACCATTTAGTGACAAAAAGACTATCTTAAAACATATTTAAAAAATATTCGCTACGCAACATAGAAATCATAATTGTGTGTCTCAGAAGGCTTTTAAATTAATAATATTAATACCAATGCACTCATTTAACTTAGATTTAACAATATAAATTATTTTTGAGCAGTAAAACAGGCATTGAAATTTAATAAATGAGGTATTTATTAGAAAATACGTTTTTTTTTTTTCAAAACCTTCTAAGTAGATAAAAATATTAACACATGTTTGAAGTATGTATAATGGTAAAGCCTTAATAATGTGCAAAAAAAAATTTACCATCAGGTTTTTTAGAACGAGACTAGCTAAATTTTAAAATTGGTACTGTTGCTGACGTGATTTTTTTTTTAATTTTGGTACATTTCTAGGCTCAAATTGGCTCTTCAATATTATACCGAAAAAAAATATCAATTATTAATTAGTCCCGTCTCAAATCGTAAAATGACTGGGCTAGTAAGGAAAAGTATCATTAACCTTTAAACCACATACTCTACCCATCAAACTGAATTACTTTTACTATAGGAGCAAACCTGCCAGAACAAAAAAAACATCCGTCTCATACATTTGAGTCGTGTAAGCATTGCAAGTTTAGTATGGAACAGCAGATTTTTGTTTTTGCGCTACCCGATTTGCTCCCATAGTCAAAGTTGTTCAGTTTGATGGGTAGAGTATGTGGTTTAAAGGTTAATGGTACTTTTCCTTACTTAGAGGATGAAGTGGTGCACTAAGAAATATTTTTTCAAAAATCGACCTCTAGTAATCCACGCGGACAAAGTCACGGGAAAATCTCGTCTAACATAATTCCAATTCATCTTAATTTATTATTCAAATACAACGGAACATTGAAACGCTTTAAACAATCAAATTATCGCACAAGAACAACCGCAACACTCGACTTCGCATATTAAATCAGGCAACCCGCAGGTAAGCACGAGCAGGAACTTCGGGGCTGCAGGACTGACAGGCTAGTTTGTGCTCCACTGTTTACCGTAAAACCACATTTCAGCTCCATTGAAAACTTAATTATGACTGTACCGTCCCTTGCCAACGCTAACACAACTTTGCACGACAATGTTACAACGTTTTCTTAATATCATTAAGGGGCTATTAAGTGGAGTGTTACTCAGCCCTCAGCAAGCTAAATATGTGTGGTGGATTGTTCTGGGAACCGGAACAACTTCGACCTCTATTTGTTTAGGAGAACAAGTGGGTAAATAATTTTGCTCGATCCCGACCACAGCTTTGCTTTACTACGTACATATTAACTAGCTATTATTCCATTGTTTATGCCTTTAGGGTTTTGTAGCTCGACAAGAAACCCTTGTAAGATCGTCCAGTTCATCCCTCGTTCCATAGGTCAAAAAAGGCTAAAAAAGGTCACTTTTGGATACCAGCGCCAAATTATTGTATGTTGTTAGGTATGTTCTCTAGACCCCAAAATTGCCGGGAGACAGTCTTTGAGGTGTCTTCAGTTATGACGTCATTAATTTTGGGTATGGGATTTTAAAAAAAATTGTTCGGAAACCTATCGTGTGGGGTATCAAATAAAAGGGCTTCATGAGCCGGTTCTAAAAATATACTACACCATTAACTGTCAGCTACTTTAAAAAAAAAACGAAAAGTATTTTCAAAACATATCAAGTTTGGGTTCCTCCAGTTAGGAAACGGCTGAGTAAATTTTTGTCAAACATAAGCCAAATGACTTATAATATCTTCATATCAAACGTCAATAAAGCAATTTCAAAATGTTTGTTTACTATTTTTTTTAATATTTTTGATTATTTTTCAACTTTATATTTAATGAATTAATGTATAAAAAATAGTAAACATAAACATGTTTGAAATTGCTTTATTGACGTTTGATATGAGGATAATATAAGTCGTTTGGCGTATGTGTTACAAAAATTTATTCAGCCGTTTCCTATCTGGAGGAGCCCAAACTTGGTATGTTTTTATAAATAACGAGCGTTAACCCGCGACTTCGTCCGCACAAATTATATACCAGATTTTAAGTCAGATCATAAGCTATCAAACAAAAAAAGTTTCATCAAAATCGGTTCAGTAGTTTTTGCGTGATACTCGTTCAAACAAACAAACAAACAAACACACAAACAAACAGACAGACAAAAAATCCAAAAATTGGTGAAATGGAATCAGGGACACCTAAAAATCATATCGTAACTTTTTTGTTAATATCTTCAATGTACAGACAAACTTCCTGTTACAGTTTTATAATAGTATAGATTTATGGATTTTTTTTAAAACAATTGCCTGAAAGGTAATAGTGGAGATTACATTTATGTGGAGCTTACTTTGTACTCTAATGTGGTAAACCCAAAAAATACCCGTTGAAGTTTTTATTTTTATTTTTTTATTTATACATATTTTTTTTAATAGTAGATTAAAATACGTGATTTTCTTAGGTTTATGATAAATTATTTTATTTTTTATTTATTTTCTATTGGGAATTAACATTTGATTGATTTCATCAATGACATTCTTGGATTTCATAAATAAAAATGTTCTTGTCAAAATTATTTCTTTGCTCGGTTTACGTCCATACCTAATACCTAAACTACTAAACTAAATGTTCGAATCATAAGTAAAACCCAAAGTAAAACCTATGTTTTGTTCAACTTCCTACACTAAAATATTCACATGCTCGCTTCGAATGCTACCGAATTGTATGCTACTAAAAACTAAGCAGCTTTCAATACATTATTCGGTTCGATTTTGGGATTAACAGAATAGAGTAATATGCATATTATGATTGAGAGAATACTAGGTTTAATGAAGGCATTATTTCATAGCGAATTTCACAGAGCTAGAGTGGATTTTGAAATGAAATTGAATTCAGTGAAGCGATGGAGATGGCGCGGTATCCGCTAGCCTTACCTACCTATTGGAGGCTTTATTGGTTCATAAATGAATAATAATAACGATCATTCTGTTTTATTATTTGTTCGCATATCTTTGTGAATAATTTTGTTTGTGGGGAATGTGTGAGATCGTGCTCCATACATGCTTGCAGATACTAAAGCTTCGTGTAACCTTAAATTTGAATGGATCATGATTAGTAATAGTTCTCTTTCATCGCTTTCATCTTTCCAATTGAATTGTACTGTCATGTCATTTCATCCAAGTACCCTAACCGGGTGTAAGGAAAAGTATCATTAACCTTCAAATCACATACTCTACCCATCAAACTGAACAAATTTTACTATGGGAGCAAACCGATCGGAGCAAAAAAAATCTGCTGTTGCATAGATTTGAGTCGAGTAGGCGTTGCAGTTTAGTATGGAACAGCTTATTTCTTTTTTTGCTCCCATCGGTTTGTTCCCATAGTAAAAGTTGTTCACTTTGATGGGTAGAGTATGTGGTTTAAAGATTAATGACATGTTAAAGACATATATAGGAGCGCGTAATTTCTCTGTGATACTTTTCCTTACACCTAAACAAAGAGTGATTTAATTGTCAAACTTCACAATTTAAATACCTATACTTTATATTTAAAAAACACAATTAATCATACCTAATTTTTGTTTACATCTCAAAGAGCTTGTCACCTATACTCACTCTATCTATTGATATCTCTGAGACTCTATATATTTCGTTTTGAACTTTTATCGAATTTATCTGAACACTTTATTGTACACACCTAAGTTACACACACTGAACAAATATATAAATGGAACATAGCAGAAAGGAACAAAGGGTGAGCTTATTGATCAATCGAAAAACTAAAACCAGTTCTATGGTTAAAAATACAGTACAGTGCCTAAACTTTATATTCATAGTTCGTTTTAGCCGTCGAATTCCGACGTTAGGTATGCCGCTACCTTATATGCCTACGTGGTACCTCTGATGCGGCGATGCATAAACTTGTCTAATTAACACTGCACCAAGCCACATTTCCGTGTCTAGGTGAAATTATTAATAGGCACCTGGAAAGTTTTTAATAAAGCCTGCGTCTGGGATGGGTCTGCATGTGTGGAAGTTATCACAAGGCAGAGTTATATGTGTGTATTTATCACCAATTGCAAGAGTACAAAGTTTACAGTGAGTCAGATAGGGCTAACTTTTGAACTAGACTGTTTCTACTCTCATTGTTCGTTGACTTCATTTGCTAGATCTACGGCGCTTTATTTCATTATAATACTAGCTGTTGCCCGCAACTCCGTCTGCGTGGACTTTTTTTAAAAGTATCCTATTTGTTCATCCAGAACATATTCTATCTGTGAGCCAAACACCCAAATCCATTTAGAATGTTATGCGTCATTGAGTGACAAACATCCATATATCTAAACATCCAAAATTTGACATTTATAATATTATATAACTAGCAGTTGAAATCAAAAGTAACTGATTACGAAAGTAATTGCTTTAATTAATTATTATCATTCATTAGCTTCCTTTTAAACTAACAGTCTACCCATCAAACTGAACAACTTTTACTATGGGAGCAAACCGATAGGAGCAAAAAAAAATCTGCTGTTACGTACAGTCGAGTAGGTAGGTCTAGTATGGGACATTTTTTGATGCTCCGATTGGTTTTCTCCCATAGTAAAAGTTGTTCAGTTTGATGGGTAGGCTCTTAGTTTAAAAGGATGCTAATGATATTAATTTCACCCTGTACGAAGTCATAGGAGTCGCGTATCTAGAAGGCTCCTCCGATCATGAGTGGACGTGTGTTTAGTTCGGCACGCGGATTTAATGGCCACGACATTTAGGTCCGCCACACACATTCGGAATAGCGATCCGGAATCCTGAATTTCCCCCTCCTAAATTCCCCGTTCGGAATTGCGGAGCTGTCAAATCCTATACAAAATCACAATCTTGATTCGGAATTCCGGATTGCAATTCCGGATGTATGGCCGACTTTAATGGTGGTTCGTGTACCTATGTTTTTATGCAAAAACAGTCGTTGAGATCGCCATATTATGGCGATGGATAAATATTTATATATTTATTACCTTACCATACAATATCAAGCACTTTTGCTACTTAAACTAGACATAAAAGAGAAAATGTCATTAACCTTCGACGTTTAATTTAATTAAGGAATCAAACGTTTACAACTGAACGGTGCAAACAAGAAACACCTTTTTGCTTTCAGTGAATAATGTTGAGTTGCCCGCAAGGCAATGAAGCATTCGAGCTCGTGCATTATCGCAGCCAACCGCGCGGCACCGCAACGAATTAAAACTTTTCTATTTAGAAGAAACATGGTAACAGCCAGCAGTGTAGTGCCATATGGGAAAAAACAGGAGTGGAACTAATAAAACTGCCTCTTCCCGCGAAAAACTTACAGCTACATTGTTGATACACGGAAACACTTTTTAACCGACTTCAAAAAAGGAGGAAGTTTCTCAATTCGACCGTATATATATATTTTTTTTATGTGTAAACCGATTTTGATGATTCTTTTTTCGTTGGAAAGAAGATATTCCGATGGTGGTACCATGATAAGGAAACCGGGATCTGATGATGGGATCCTAGAGAAATCGAGGGGAACCTTTGAAAATCGTAGTGCCGGCTAGTGCGTTTGTTAATTTAAAACACTACTATTAAATTGAACTAATGAATTCACCACTAAAATTGTGAAATAAACAAAATTTCAACAAAAAATTAAAACCGCCTTCAAAAAAACTAAAAATTTAAAGACTTTTTCGTTCCCATCATAAGAACATTAATTTGTTTTATAGAAGTCGGTGTCAAGCCAAGCCAAAAAACTAACGCAAGCCCTGTCGCGAATCGTACCGGCTTGACAGCGACTTCAAATTAATGTTCTTGTGATGCGAACGAAAAAGTCATCGGCTGCAATATTATTTTTTAATTTTTTTTTTAATGCCCGTTTTTAGTTTACGATACTTACAGAACGTCAGGGTTAAAATAAAAAAGGTTCTGGTGACGATAATTTTGTACATGGAAATAAAAATATCTTATCATTTATTAACATTTTCTAATAAAAATAATGTATTCTTTCCTGGCAATTTATTTCAAAAGTTGGCCCCTTTAATCAAGTTTTCAAAACGATATCACACTTGGCACTTCTTTCTCTAGAAAAGTCGTAATAATTTTTTTTCCTGTAGAACAACCCGATTTGAAAACAATAATTCCATAGTAAAATGTAAATTTGTATTAAACCACTCAAGTTCAGTTGCACGTTTATTAAGTTTAGTCAGGGTCTAGTCTCAAAGTTGCCTAAGAAAAAATTTATCGCCGAAGTCCGACGGAAGATAGTGCTTTCTGAAAAAAGTATGGTACTAATCCTTTATTTTTGAATTGGGTCCGCTGAAAAGATTATTCAGGATTGCGTAAGTATTTTTATGAAAAAATTTACAAATTTGTGGTAACTAAGTACATCTTAAAGTACAGATCACGGTGTTTCCAAAGTTAAAAAAAAATTATCAAAATTAGATTTTTCCCCCTGAACATTTATAAACTTGCCTATCAACTGTTTTTGACTTGAGTTTTGGGACACCCTGAATATTCTTTAGGAATATGAATTCATAGGGTATGACAAAATAACAGTTCATATTTTTTTACCTTATACCGTTATGTAGCGTTTAGAAAACGAGCTGTTATCAGTTATCACTCATCACATATAGAGCAATAAAAATTGTAACGAGAACCAATCTAGTTACAATTTAAAATAATATTTTTTTCAGTATAGGATGTGTGTGTATTTTCGTGTAATATGTAATATGTCGGAAGTATTTGTTGTAGCGGAAGGTGAAAGAATCGTAGTTGTGTTATTTTATGTTAAATTAAAACACAAGTACAAGTACACCAAACATTAATTACACATTATTGTTTTTGTATAATGTTCTTTGTATTAATATTACATTCCTTTGAGATTTGAAGTAAAACTGTGTTAAACGTCAATTCAGTACAAAAACATCAAAACAGCTAATGAAACCAGTTGAATAAAAAAACACGACTACGGTAAAATGTTCGCCAGGTATGCGATATACGTCAACTTAATAATTGATGGACATTTGATTTTGTCTTTAAGGACCTATGTCGAAAAATAATTGTACCGAAATGGGCGTGTGATAGCTTATTATTACTGCCTTATGCGAGAGAAAGAGATGGACGGCGCCTGAAACGACGCAACGTCAACGTCAGATATCATGAAGTACTGTTAGTACTTCATGATATATGACGCTTTGAAGAATCCTATTTTTTTCACATAGAGTATCCCCCCCCCCCCCCCCCCCCCCAAACTAAAGTCTGGAAACGTGCGTGAATGTTTCTGTTGCAAAATAAATAATAATTGGATGGATTGATAAAAAAATACGAGTCAACCCAGGTAGGTATACTTTAAAAAAAAAACTTTTTTCGCGCAGTAGTCGGGTAAAAACATTGAAACTATCCTTGCTATTTTGCGGCACTGGGGATTTTTAGTATAAAATGCTTAACTTCATTTAAGGAATCCAGTGACCGTTCCATGAAAACTTAATGACCCTTGCAGAATTACGCCAGCAGCAGCCGTGTAACTACAACGTGATATCTTGGTTCTTTTTGAAAAAAACTATGCAACCTGCGTGTTATTCTGTTTTTAGCGAACCCGCATCGCAGCTAGATTTACTGTTTATTTGTATGCGTGCAGATTTTTTCAGTGATCACCGTACCTTGTTATTTTTTAAAAGCTTTCGTATTTACTTTCAGAGATATGAAAGTTCGTTCCCATGTGTTTCAGTTGGCTAATATAAAAGTGCCGGGAACGTGTGTTGGTGGTAGACATAATATTTTAGGCCAGTTTGACTTGCAACAAAGATTTACGGCACGTAAACTTGTGTATCGGTTGCACGTCCCTGTTTAAATCAACCAGAACGTTTATACAAAACATTTTGTCAGCCTTGTACTATGTAGTACTAGACACTCTTTCTTATACTGTGCCTGTACTGTAAAAATCTTTATGGTGGTTTGATAGTGGCTCCGGAACTTTTTAATTACAAAAAAGATTACCGATTGCCATTTTGATATTGTTGTAGGGTACGAAATTGCTAATATAAAAACCCAAGTCTTAAAGAGCACAACCCGCCGTAGCAAATTTTATATAAAATTTTTTAATTTCGAGTTTACCCTTTCTTTCGATACTGTCATGTTCTTCACGTTAGTTAAATACCCATACGTAATAGTAAGACTGTCTAAAGTTGCCATAGAAAGCAATAAGACCCATCAAAATTGACTTTTTCCTATTACGTAGGATGGGTATTTAGATAACTAAGGTAGAGATTATAGCGTAGTCTGAAACTTTCGTTATGCATGTAAGATGGACGTCATTGACAGAACTTGTCGAATATAGTTTTATTTGCTGATGATAATTCTCTTATTTTCAAAACCAGTAGAAAGGCACAAGATGTTGAGGATATTAATGAGAATGTAAATGACATTCGACAAGTTCTGAATTGGTTCAGTGTTAATAATCTTCAATTAAATGCAAAGAAAACTAAATGTGTTAAATTCACTTTACCAAACGTTATAAATAATGAAAATCAAATAACTTTAGATAATGATATATTGCATTTCACAAATAATACTGTATTTTTAGGGATAAAGATTGACTCGAAGCTGCAATGGGGTCCACATATAGAAACCCTAGCGGGTAGGCTGAGCTCGGCAGCTTATGCGGTTCGAAAAATTAGACAGCTAACTGATATAGCTACTGCAAGACTTGTATACTTCAGCTACTTCCATAGTATCATGTCTTATGGTATTTTGCTGTGGAGCCGTGCTGCAGATGTTGAGGCGATCTTTATCCTTCAAAAGAGGGCAATTCGAGCCATTTATAATCTGCGTTGTCGAGATTCACTACGAGATCTTTTTAAAGATATCAGTATCTTGACTTTCTACAGTCAATATATTTACGAAAATATTTTATACGTTCGGAAAAATTGGTATCTCTTACCCAAAAACAGTGACGTTCATAATTACAATACAAGAAATAAAAATAAATTAGTATCCCCACATTTTCGACACAGTAAGGTCAACACATCTTTCATGGGGCACTGTATACGCTATTATAATAAGATACCAGAGGATATTCTAAACTTGCCAGACAAAAAGTTTAAGTCCCATGTTAAACAAGTCCTCTGTAAAAAAGGCTACTATAAACTCGATGACTATTTGAATGACCAAAATGTCTTGTCTTGACAATGTTACTCTATGTAATGCAATATTGTATTTTAATTGTACTTTGTATATTTTGTTTTGTTTAAAAGATGTGTATTGTAGAGTTTCTGGCCGCATCTTGTCTCAACGAAACACCTTCCGACGCGGTGGTAGACTCAAAAAATGACGTCAAAAAGCTATTATTATTATTATTGGGTGATTGGGGCCTTAACAGATTTGCGTCTGTGCCACTTCGACCATCGCTGATCTTTTGTGAACGCCCCTTATTACAGTTCCCTGTTAATTCCTACAGCGGTTAGGTATCGCAGTAGGTTTTTAACAGGGAGTTCTTGTATCTCATCTGGAGACAGGACTTGTCTGCCAAGATGAATACTTCGTTTGTACATTAATGGACCACAATCGCAGAGAATGTGCAGGGGAGTTTCCATGTCCTCTCCGCAGAACCTGCAGCAGGTGGAGTCGCTTAGTTTCAAGGTGTGCATGTGCTTGTTTAATTTGCAGTGACCTGTGAGTGATCTCACTATTGTACATAGTTTATCTTTTTTAAGAGCTAGTAAGCTGTTCGTATGTTTACGATTATACCCTTTGATAAGTGCTTTGGAGTGATTTAGGCCAGGAGCATTTCTCCATGTTTTGATTGCCTCTGTATAGCTATACTTATTCATAGCCTCCCGGATTAGACTTTTAGGGATGCCGAAAAAGGGTTCGGGGCCTATGAATTGGTTTTCTGTCCCCCTTCTGGCCAATTTGTCCGCATTTTCGTTCCCTTCTATGTCTGAGTGTCCTGGAACCCATTGTAGCGTCAGTTGGTTGTGGTTGCCCACAGCGTTTAGCTGAGCTACGCAGTCTTGTACTAGCTTGGACTTTACTATCGGTGAGTCCAGGGCTAATAAAGCTGCACGGCTATCAGAATTTATAATGATACGTTTGTTGACGTAGCTATTGCGCAGATTGAGTTCAGCACAGGCTGTGATGGCGTAGACCTCTGCTTGAAATATGGAGGCGTGTGTTCCAAGATTTTGGCACGCTTCGATGCTGGGTCTTTCGCCATAAATCCCGCAGCCTACGTCATTGCCTTTCTTGGATCCGTCGGTGTACCAAGTTAGGCAATTGTCTTCGTTGGGTATGAAGCTATCTATGTGATATTATTTTGAACAAAAAATTTTTGAATTTTGAATTGAATTTTGAATTAGTTATTCAACGAATTATACATCAATTCACGACCATAATCCGCATCCTATTTGACGTATTCGGCATCTTGGGTACAAAAAACAGACATTTGTGACAAGCACACTGGAGCCCGATTGCGCTAAGTTAAAACATCGAAGTTCTATTCTTATCCAATTTCAGTTCTAATCACTTTGCAATCCAATTATTATTCAACTGTGCTGAATTCCGCATCGCGCTAAACTATGTGTAACTGACAGCCAATAACGTCTGAGCGATCTGTTAAAACGACTCTAACGGCTGTCAAGAGCTGTACCGCGATTAGCGTAATACTAAATGTGTCAAAAGTTATGGTTCGTACGTAGTCCAATAACAGTTCAATCACCTAATATTTACCGCGATTGCAGCCCTGATGTAGCAAAGGCTCAGAGGCTCATCCAACTATAAGTATTTCTTTTCTTTTCTATTTCTTTTATAGTACGAAAATACGAATCATTCGGACTATTAATTAATTTTGAACGTTTCTTAGTACCTGAAATCTTTACTCTGGTTCTGCAAAACAACCGATTCCCGGAAACTAGTCAAGTTGGTGAGTTGTATTGATCCACCTTGGATATTTGAAAACAAGCAATTGCAAGTTTGCCGTACGTTCTAGAGTACGTTACTACTAGGATACCTAATTGGGTGTATTGTTGTCTCTGTTTGCGATCGTTTTCTAATTTTAAAATGTCAGCAATGACATGGAATATCATGGTGTTATGTTTTATACATGGTGTTTTGTTTTATACTTATAAATACTAATCAAAGAAATTAAATGTTGCACTTGCAAGCACCAAAAAATATAGTAAACGCTCTGTATTATATTCTATCTCTGTTCATACTACCGATACTACCCAATGACAGTAACATTGTCATAATGATTGTCCCTTGATTATTGTTGCCACTGAATCACTCTTAGCCGTTCCTTGTTAAAACACCAACTCACTAAAACACACAGACACACACACACACACACACACACACACACACGCGCGCGCGCGCGCGCGCACACACGCACACACGCACACACACACGCACACACACACACACACGCGCACACACACACACACACACACACACACACACTTTTTAATTGATATTTCCATATTTTTAAATTAATGGGTAGGTTATTGAATTTCATTGCATGTCTTCGTTACCTATATTAGTTGTAATTTCATTTTCTGTTGGTACTGACAGATTGTTTCAAATGATAAATCTCATAATAATTTTTACTTCGCTCACTCTGTACTAAAATTAGTAATTTTTTCCTGACAAATCGTAGAGAATTCCAGAGATTATGGCTTGCCGCATGCGTGGTCCATTGTATCGTGTGTACTGAATTTCTCTTTTGCTAATAAAGATATTTGTATTTGTATAGGGAAAGGCGTGTGCCGTTTAGTCCATACAAACGTATTCCCTTGTTTCCTCCCTGGATAATGACACTATAGAGCAAAAACCATAGCAAAGCATAATCTATCACCATTGTTCAGTTTTTTTTTAGATTTTTTTCGTCTGTTTTGTATAGGTAAAATCAATCTAAGCTGCAATTGTCACTTTCACACTGGTAGTAGGTCGATTGCTCGAGTGCAGCGCGAGAGCCAGGCGGAGGACAGTCGCCTTTTGGTGGCTTTTTCCGATTCAGTTTGCATAGAATGTGCTGCCATCTGTTAAATATGTCGCAGAACTATGAAAAAAAAAAAGATTTTATTGTCTATGTCAATGTGAAATTGACAAAATCACAAAATGGCTACCTATCTTGCGTAATGTACGGGTTGTTTGTAGTTTTCGTTAAATTTCGTGCCGATTTAGTGATGTTCTGGAGTTTCTTTTGTTCTCTTACCAATGTTTAGATTACAGGAATAGTAAGGATACTGGAATTTCACTCGATCGGTGCGGGATTGAACGAAAACTAGCATTAAAAACAATAATATCCATTGGTACGAGTAGATATAAGTAGGTATGTATAGTATAGGTTGAATTATTGTCGATGAAACATAGATGGCGCTAGCTAGCCTTCAATTTGGCATAAGGTGGATGCATAATGTTGCCACGAGTGGGTTCTCTTTTCTAATATACTTATATTACTCTTTGGCGAGAGCAATAGAATAAAAACCTATATTCTTCACTTGCATAATCCATAATTGCATAATCGTTTAATCTTAAGCCTATACAGGGTGTAAGGAAAACTATCATGCGGGTAACTATCTTACTAGTGCGGGTTAAATTTTTTTTCAATCTTTAATTTGAAACTATCATTAACCTTTTAACTACATACTCTACCCATCAAACTGTACAACTTTTACTATGGGAACAAACCTGTCACTGTAAACTGCATTACCTACTCGACTCAAATGTATAAAGACAGATGATTTTTTTTTTTTGTTCTGACAGGTTTGCTCCCATAGAAAAAGTTGTTCAGTTTGATGGGTAAAGTATGTGGTTTAAAGGTTATTGATACTTTTCCTTACACCCTGTATAATCAACATAATTCATTTAAAATTTTGCATGATTTTTTCCGCTGAGCATGTGAAATCTTGCGAACGTGAACGTACAAATTTGTTGGTTCAGTTTTTATTACAACAAAATGAACGTTGGATTATTAAATGTGAAAACTGAACGTTTTAAATTTTATTAAAAATGGTTATTAATTTTGCTCGAAGCAAATTAAAAACTACCTACTATGTTTCAGGTCAATATCGCGGTGGCAATTTGCATGCGAAAGCTGGTCAGGCTTTGAGAATTTTCCCCAACAACGGTGTCAGAGACTAGACGAGGGCCGTCGCGTCGCGTCGCTGTAGGGGCATTAATTAAAACTGCAATTTATCTCACTTAGTCCGCCTTCGTGCTACCGGCCCTCTCAAAACACTAGTTAACGGTTTTGTCCGAAATGCAACATGATACTGTTGCTTCAATTACTTAGTCTGTTTAGGAAATTAGTTGACAAAGAATCTACTCATACTCAAAATTTTATATTCATAAGCCTACGTTACGTATTAAGCCGGAGGGAGGATGGGCAGCAGCATCCTCTGAGTACGCACATTCAATCCTACTGCGATCGCCAACCTGTGGCGTGGCGATTATGGCAAATCCCCCCATTTTGGGGGAGGCTTATGTCCAGCCAGTGGACGTCTGTCGGCTGATATGATGAAGCCTACGTTGTCCTTCCGTCCGTCTGTTTGTCTGTCCTACATATTTAGGGCTTTAACTTTTGAAAGGTTTGCTCCCATAGTAAAAGTTGTTCAGTTTGATGGGTAGAGTATGTGGTTTAAAGGTTAATGATACTTTTCCTTACAGCCTGTATGAGTTTCAAATTCGTCAGCTTGCCCTTTCAACCACAAACAATTGGATTTAGTTATGTTCATCTGATAGTTTTAGCCCCTTCTATTTGCATATAAAAGCAAACCTGAACCAACATAATAATTGTGTTTATCTTACAAGTTATTTGTCTCGAAGCAGTTTGCTTTTATTTTCATTTTAAGCAACTTCATTTCATAACAAACAAACTATATTTTCAAAAGAAGCTAATAATAGCGCGAATTATGGCAGTGGCATTGCACGGAGACACCTCGTTCGTAGCTGTCAAGGCATGGGGGGACAAGTGGCTCTTCATCCCCGGGCTCACCCCGCTCGGTAACAATGAATGTACTTGCACACAAAAACATTTTTCTGGTCACATTTGCGGTTCGTGCCTCGTATATGAAGTCTAAGTACTTTTGAAGTATGGAGTACTTTACTCTTTTGAATTATTTTGAATGTACCTACGCAATTTTAAGGTAGAGTGACACTTAGTCGTTTGAGTTGGCATGTTTTTGTTATATAGACAACAAAAAATTTTTGTAATATTGCTAACTACCTACCTAAACTAGACTTAATCGTATCGTTCTCGTAATATTCAAGCAGTAGTATAGCGCACGACTGGGGGTCTACTCGGACTTTAGATTTTTGATATATTGTCAACATTTTTGTAACTATATTCCAATGAAGTTCCTAGAATAATGTTATTTCGTAATTTATAAAGTTACTTGAAAACTGCTGAACCGATTTTCATGAAACAAAGCTAGGTACACTCACGCAAAAATTTGCTTTCAATAAAAACGCATCGAAATCGGTCCACCAATATAGGAGCTACGATGCCACAGACAGACAGACCGACATAGGCGTCAAACTTATGTCACCTCTTTTTGCGTCGGGGATTTCGGCATCGATATATCGAAAATTGAAAGCCGATTTTTCCTATAGGCCTTGTCACTTATTATTCTAGGTTACAAACGAAAGTTTATAAACCTATCATTCATATAAACCAGGCTTTCATATAAAATGTCTCTTCTATTGTCATGGTGAATTTTGTATCGTGAGTAGAGAATAATCACAATTTTATTTATTACGAGCGTTAACCCGGGACTTCGTCCGCACAAATTATATACCAGATTTTAAGTCAGATCATAAGCTATCAAACAAAAAAAGTTTCATCAAAATCGGTTCAGTAGTTTTTGGGTGATGCTCGTTCGAACAAACAAACACAAGCAAACAGACAGACAAAAAATCCAAAAATTAGTGGTATGGAATCAGGGACACCTAAAAACCATATCGTAACTTTTTTTTTGTAAATATCTTCAATGTACAGACAAACTTTCTACTACAGTTTTATAATAGTTTAGATTATAATTTCTAGGCTATTGTAACTCAAAGGGGCAGGAGAGACGTTACTATTTCGACGATGAAGTAAAATACCTAGATTTCAATGGCTTAATGATGATACTGGTAAAGCATCTGTTAGTTTTTTTGCAAGCACTAACTTGTCTTTTTTTCTCCCAATAATTGCAATCCTTTATTCTATAGTCCCTATTGAATTCTCATTAAACAGAAGGGAGAAATTCATTCAAGTCACATACTGTTATATTAAGAATATGAATCTTATTTCTTCGTAGAGAAATGAAATGAAATAGATTTATTGTCACAGCTCGAACAATTTTACAATAATAGTTCACAATGATGTTAGTATACCATTATTTTCAGTATACCTAGTTTTAGACCCATCAAACCCTTTAAATAACCTTTGGATTAACCACGTAAAATGATATCAATAAAATACGTCAATAGGCCGAACCGTAAGATTAAAGTCTCTGCCATGATCCCGGGACAAATTGGCCGGCTAATGAGATAGTTGGGACGAAGAGCGGCCGGATTACGTCTAAATGAATCAAAGTTCCTGAGCCTGGGCTTGCAGCAATCGATTGCCTTTCTGATACAGAATGCTTCGCAATTTACGGCCTAAAGGGGAGCGGTGACATCGGCAGTAAAACATACATCCACAGAAAAGAAGTGTGGGTATTTTAATTAAAGAAGACTCATTATGACAATTGTTTTGATATTCGACATTCGTCATAAAATTCACTCGTAAAAGTTGTCTTCTTTATTATAATACGAAAGTAATGCCCATTCTACTTAATATTTCTACTTTTGTTACTCGATAAGTGATTTTTAGTAATCCTTTAATTTTATTCTGTGACATACACACTTGACATGTGAAATTTTTTTTAACAAAAAATTTTAACCCACTTCGAAACTAAAAAGTACTAAAATAAATAAGATTTAACCAGCGTCTTTTAAATTCGCATCTCTATGAACATAAATTTGTTTTATTGAAGTCGCTGTCAAGCCGGTATGATTCGCGATTGGGCTTAGAGTAATTTTTTTGGCTTAGCTTAACACCGACTCCAATAAAACAAATTAATGTTCTTATAGATGCGAATTAAAAAGACGCTGGGTATCTTATTATTTTAGTACTTTTTTAGGTTTGAAGTCGGTTTAAATTATTTGTAAAAAAAAAAATATTTAAAATTTTTTTGTGTAGGTATATTGGTTCGACATAAAATATCCATTTTACATGCAATGGGATGCTATGTTAATGATTTGCTATACATTTTTGAGGAGTTCCATTGTCTATCTCCGAAGCCCTTCACCAGATCTTCACCAAATTAAAATGGGGCCACCTTTGAAATATGACGTAATAAACAAAAATTTTTGATGATTCTCATCAAAATCAATTCATAATTGGCGGAGTAATCGAAAAAACTACACAGAAAAAAATTCCCGGGTTCCAAATCCAACATTTTGACATGTGTTTGGGAAATAAAGATGAAAACTGGTTATCTTTATCTAATCTATAATTGTATATCGTTATATAATTCATTAAATTAAAAAATCATCAAAAAGAAATTTTTTTCTGCTCAAATTTTGCAAAGGTACCTGGGGTTGGGGCGATATGAAACAAGAAGAGCCTGACATTTGAAACTTGTAAATTATTGGCACCCTAAGTCACATAATGTTACTAAAATCATTTTTATTCAAATACTTTTGTAACAAGCATACTTTTAAATGTTATTCAAATATTTAGGCTGTGGATTACCTAACACTTTGTACATTTGTAACTGCCCTGTATGCGTTGCCGCGGCTTTGTTGTGTTTCCTTTCAACCGAAACAACATTTGTTTTCATTGTGGGTTACCTACAGGACTGTTTCTTTATGTCACAGTCTACGTCACAGTCAATAACGCAACGTTAAGGTGTTTTCAGTCCATACAAAAGTTTGACGCACAATACGCGTAGACGGAATTAATAAAAGTAATATTTTATAATTACCTGGTAATTATATATAATTACCAGGTAATTATAAAATATTACTAATATAATATAATTACCAAGATATACAGCTTTTAAATTTTTTTTATGAAAAATTTCGTAGCTTTATATCTTCGTAATTATTACATAAATTGCAAATGTTATTTGTGACGCGGCAACTAGATTCTCTAAAAAAAATTCCATATATACAAAGTTACTTATATTAATACCGTCTACGCGTATTGTGCGTCAACGTTTTGTATAAAATTGACCCCTCTGCAACCACCTTAAGGCAATTTAAATGTTCCCGGCGAGACCTACCTATCTATCAGAGGAGCGGAAGACGTGAATTCTTTTAGAAATAAAATTCGAATAGTCATAGCTAATACATTTAGTAGATCCAATAGCGTAAGTAAAGCTTTCTGAAGATGCTGCTTTCTGCTCTTTTTTTTTAAAGAAAAAGAAATACATTCCAGATAGAAAATTCGTTTCTTCGTTTGTAGATGTAGCAACGTTTCTGACCACACTGAAAGGAATTATGGCCTTTAGTTGGCAACACTTGACTGCATCATCTATACTATTATAAAACTGTAACAGGAAGTTTGTCTGTACATTGAAGATATTAACAAAAAAAAAGTTACGATATGGTTTTTAGGTGTCCCTGATTCCATTTCACCAATTTTTGGATTTTTTGTCTGTCTGTTTGTTTGTGTGTTTGTTTGTTTGGGTGTTTGTTTGTTTGTTTGAACGAGTATCACGCAAAAACTACTGAACCGATTTTGATGAAACTTTTTTTGTTTGATAGCTTATTATCTGACTTAAAATCTGGTATATAATTTGTGCGGACGAAGTCGCGGGTTAACGCTCGTAACTATTATAAAACTGTAACAAAAGAGTGTCTGTACATTCAAGATATTTAATGAAAAAGTAACGATATGGTAGGATCTTTTGTCTTTCTGTTTGTTCGTTTGTTTGAGCATCACGCAAAAACTACTCAGCCGATTTTGATGGAACTTTCTTGTTTGAAAACTTAAATAAATGATTTAAAATCTGGTATACAGGATGTTAGGGTAAACAGTTGCATTTTATTTTAAGTTATACCCATGATACTGAACAACTTTCCGTAAGAAATCTAAAGGAAATGCGCAAAAAAAAAAAATTCGACTCTTCACAGAAAAGTTCGATCAGCTGATTGCATTTAGTATGGGAACTCCAAAATAAAAATTACGAATTTTCTATAGGTGTCTTAGAGAAAGTTGTTCAGTATCATGGGTACAATCACCTCTTGAAGTA
Source organism: Agonopterix arenella (assembly GCA_927399405.1). Lineage (NCBI taxonomy): Eukaryota > Metazoa > Arthropoda > Insecta > Lepidoptera > Depressariidae > Agonopterix > Agonopterix arenella. Next base: position 12,969,125 of record OV656691.1, on the reverse strand, counting down.
ATGCAACTGTTCACCCTAACACCTTGTATAATTCGTCCGGACGAAGACGCTGCGCTGGTAAAACCTCGTTCTCTATTAGGTCCGCCACACACAGACGGAATTGCGATCCGGAAGCTTGATTCAGGATTCAGTGTTGTCAACTATGGTTACAAAAAATACTAGAATGCTGTTTAAAACATGCCTAAAATATAAATGTATGAAACGCCAAAAAAATGACAATTGCATTTTTAACTATTTATTAAAACGAAACAAACGATCAAATATATCAAAAGACTATCGATAGTTTTAACATTAGACATAATCTGCATACAAAATGGCATGAACCATTATCACATTTTTGAGCGTAGGTGATTTCGCAACTATACCGCAACGACGTCGCAACTGCACCATCACGATACGGTATCGTTCCATCAACGCCTAAACGTTGCGAAATCGCCTACGCGCAAAAATTGCGTGTGTGATAAAGGTTCATGCCATTTTGTATGTAGATCATGTCTAATGTTAAAACTATCGATAATCTTTTGATATAGTTGCTTTAATATTGGAATACAATTTACAAACCATCATCGTAACATTCGTAACATCATGACCTCATCACATAATAGTTATTATCATGTATAGAAATTTTTTGTTTTGTTTTAATAAATACCTAAAAATGTAATTATTGTCATTCATGTGGCGTTTCATACATTTTTATTTAAGGCATTTTTTAAACAGCACTATAGTATTTTTTGTAACCATAGTTGACAACACTGAATCCTGAATCAGGATTCCGGAGCGCAATTCCGTCTGTGTGTTGCGGACCTAAAAGGCACAGGAACATTGCTACTAAGAACTAATGAAAGTAAATAGACGTGTTTTACTCAGTTTGTTCCCTTTATGGAGCCATATTAAAATGAATGATCATAATTTCAATAAAAATTTATGTTGATAACCTCGTTTCAACTTCATTTCTCTACCTAACAAATTAAGCATGTCCATTTTAATTCAATAACATTCCTCTACCTTTCCAGCCCCTCCCACGGTGTTATTTCACTGAAGCTAATTAAGATCACTTAATGATTTAAAGGGTAAATTACTTGAGCAATTTCTAATGCCAGCGTCGAAGTTCGCTTATGAAGGTACATAATGCATGTTATACAACTGGAGCACAGAAAAGTGATATACAGTAAAGCAACTTCATGCAAACGCTCGAATCGACGCATACACACAGACCGCCACGTACACGGCCCGCTAAGGGATTTCAGGGCCCCGATCGAGCTAAATAAATCTCCACTGAAACGAGATTGGACCGCGCCGCGTGCGAACCACAAATTTTTACACACTCGGTATCGCGCTTATTATTTATAGCCCAGACATTTTACGGTTTGAGCCGGGACTAATTAATAATTGATGTTTTTTTTCGGTGTTGCATTTAACAACCAATTTAGCTTTGAAATATAACAAAATAAAAAAAAAAGTCACATCTGCAACACCACCAAATTAAAAATTTAGCATTTATCTCGTTCTAAAAAACCTGAGGGTAATTTTTAATTCTCACATTTTTTAAGCCTTTACCATTATACATACTTCAAACATGGTGTAAATATTTTTCTCTACTAGAAGGCTTTGAAAAATACATTAGTATTTTCTAAGGAATAAGTACCTCATTTTTAAAATTTGTATGGCTATTTTATTGCTCAAAAATAATTTATATTGTTAAATCTAATTAAAATGAGTACATTGGTATTAATATTATTCAGTTAAAAGCCTTCTGGGGGATACAATTTTTTTTTATATGTTTTCAGGGAGTCTTTTTTTCACTAAATGGTGCCGGTTACAGTTTAAAAGTCCAATTTATAACTATTTCCCACCCCTCCTAACAAAACTCCGTAAAATGACTGGGCTATTAACAACGCATGACGGCTGGTGGCTCATGTGTTTCAGGCTGACAATCACATAGTAAATAAGTCAAGTTTTGTGCGATACGGAATTCAGGGGACCATTTAACAGCTCATGACAGCCGTTTGACAGATCGCTCAGACATTTCACACTGTCAATCATAAATAATGTAAATATTAACGTCCAGTTTAGCGCGATACGGAATTCAGCACAGTTCAATAGTTACTATATTGCAATGTGATTAGAACTTAAATTGAATAAGGATTGAACTTCAATGTTTTAAATTAGCGCGATCGTGGCCCAGGAGTGCGATTTTTGAATCTCATTCGCTGAGCTCAGCCGTTCAGCCGTGCGATTTTTTAAAGTCAAATCAGCAGTAGAAAGATGCATATCTCCATAGTTATTTTGACATTTTCAACTGCTGAGCTCAGCGAATGAAATTCAAAAATCGTACTCCAGTACTGTTGGGTTGCGCCCCGAAGTACCATACGTAGCACTCGTCTGTGTGCCTGCGTCGGTCGATTCGAGCTTCCATGAAGTTGTTTTACTGTATATCTCTTGTCTGTGGCTGGAGGGTCAGGTCAGGAAACGGTCGGTAAGCCGAGAGGAACCCAAAAAGCCTGCGAAAATCCCTAACGCGTTAAATTTACAATGAGAGGTGGTTTTTGAACGTTTGGGTGTTCGCGAGCACCTGATGAAACTTTAAAATTCAATGTGAAAACAGAAAAGCAATTAATTGTTTTGTTCAGAAACGTGTGGTACTAAATGTGAAGTGCGGTTTGGTTATGTGTTAAGGTTTTTATTAGAGTTACCGAAAATATCGAAGAGTTGAATGAAAATAGAATGAAATTTCTGTTTGTTAACTTGTGCGTTTGACTACTTATTATAAGAACTAGCCTTGCGGTAGCATTTTTCCTCTGCCACGGTATAAGATTAATTAATCATGTGCATTTACATTCAATTTTATACCTTATCACTAAACGAGACAGCCTGTAATTGCGAAACAATAATTTCGAACTTAGAACGTTTGGGGTTCCCAAGAGACTTCTTTTCATGATTTTTAACGTTCAAGATTAAAATCTAAAGTTATGGGGAATAAAATCCAAAGTTGCGGATTTCGTGTTACCTCGCCCCCCGCAGAAAGTGGCAGAAATATTTGTTCGTAGAATTACACGCGTAACTAGTCCCTATATAAGTAGTCAAAGGCTGGTGCTTATCATTAGGACTTCGGTATACCTCTTTTCATAAAACCAAACATGATTAGACAGTTTTCTCACCAATGTTAAATTCTAAACAACATGATTTTAATTTCTATAAAGATAGAAAATGTATTTATTGAACGGAAGGTACCTACTTGTATACAACGTTTTTAATGTATTTATATATGACTTGAAACAATATTTGTGTCTGTATTTTTTTAAATGTACGCCACCTTAGAATCCTGTCGCAGTAAACCATTTGTAATCACCTTTCATAGAAACTTAATAGTCCAAGAGCCCGTGATGATCAGACCATCGTTATTTTATAAAAGCTGAAAGTTTCTCAGCGCATGCTCCTAACACAGGTCGGAATGATGGGCAACTATGAATGAGTCATGGTGGCTTTGACAGGTAGCAGGTTAAAATTGTCTGGCCAGGGGTTGGAAGTATCAAAACTGTCGGGCTACTGAGGAAACATATTCTGATATTTACCCAAGTAACATATATAAAATTCAGCTTTTATACTCTAACGTAAGTATAGTTATAATCAATTAAACTTTAAGGGTGTCTGGCACTGCACACATTAGAAGATGTTTCCTCAGTAGCCCGCCAGTTTTTGATACGTCCAACACCTGTCCAGCACGGTTAGCATGCCACCCACGACAAAGCGTTTAAACGAGAAAAAGGTCAAGCGCGCTCTTTCTGGCATACGTAAAATAATAAAGATTGAGGCACATCTCGATTTTTATCATTTTCTCGGGGGTGACATGCGAGGCCTACAGACATTTTTAACCTGCTGCCTGCCAAAGCCACCGTGATCCAAATTATAGTCTGGGATCGTTTTTACCTGTATTAGGGACATATACAGAGAAACTTTCAGGTTTTATAAAATAACGAAAGTCTGATCGTCACGGGCTCTTGCTCTATAATGACGTTAATACAAAGTGATTGTGACATGTTTCTCAGGCGGCCAAATTTCTTAGGTGGTTACATTTTTATGCTGACTATGTGCATTTTCTGTGAGCCACCAATTAGTATAATTTCTTTCGGCTTTATAATTAATAATTGCACAAATTATACCAAACTAACTTTAATTTTAATTTGACAACTTTCTGTTTGTACGAAAAATGGTGTCTACTCGCGCATCTCGTTCTTTGACTATTTATTATAAGGACTAGCCTTGCGGTAGCATTTCCCCTCTGCCACGTATAAGATCAATTAATCATGATAATTGCGAAACGATAATTTCGAACTTAGAACGTTTGGGGTTCACGCGGGACTACTTTTCATGATTTTTAACGTTCAAAATTAGAATCTAAAGTTATGGGGAATAAAATCCAAAGTTGCGGATTTCATGTTACCTCGCCCCCCGCAAAAAGTGGCAGAAATGTTTGTTAGTAGAATTACACGCGTAACTAGTCCCTATGTAAGCGGAATATCTCTGACTACCCCGTTGGTGAATATCGACGTGAGCATAAGCTTAAAATGAAACATTTTAACGGTTTCTTACAGCGTTTTTAAAAATATTTGAGTTTCCGTTATTTCAGCAATTACAATTGCAATGATCATGGGATGAGTGAACCATTAATAAACAAATACATAAATATCTTGGACAATGTCACACAAATTATCTAGTCACATAAGAACCAGAATCTTGCCTTGACTTGTATTATGATGACTAGACAACGATGTAGAATACGTATTTATAGATTCAAACACCCATGACTCGGGTATTGATATTCATCATGCAAATATTTGTCCCTTACGGGATTCGAACCCGTGAGACTCGGCACAGCAGATAGGTTCACTACCGACTGAGCAACCGGGCCGGGCATTCCAACCATGTTTCATTCCATTTCAAAACATGTTTCTCTGTTTTGATCATTGTTATTTGATATAATGTCCACGTATTTCAGAGCTGTTTTTACGACCGAGCTCACCTTGCCATAATATTACTTTTTTACAACCCTGGCCATCATCGCGCAGCAATGTTTCCCTGATATTAGAAACAGCATTTTATAGCAGGACATGTTCCTAACTATATAGCTGCTATAGCTTATTAAAGCCTATCCAAATTAACTCACGGGATAATTTTGTTTTAAGATTTTTAGATGGTCTTATCTAAGGTCCCTATCCAGGGTATAAATACCTAGTTTTTATGTACTATAACCTTCTTAATAATTTGAAATAACGCTATTTGATATGACCAAGGTAACATACCTAGTTTGTACTTCTTTATGGAAAACAACCCCTTTTATTTTGTGATTATTATTTTATAATAATTCTGTGGTTATTTAATTCAGAAGGTACTTAGATATAACTTGATTTTTTTATGGGATTTATGGTAAAATCAATAACATTATAATAATAAAAACATGAGTTTAATAAATATGAAAGCTCAACCTTCACAAGGCGTATAGGTAGGTACCTATATTTTCAGAGTAAAAACGTAATACGTTAATCTTAACCGCAAGTAATTATCCGAGGAGAAAGGGTAATATAAAGTTAGAGGCTTTTAACATGTGAAGCGTTCTGCAAACTGCGGTTGTTCCCGTTGAAACTTTGATGTAAACTCACCCGTACTCCTACGTAACACTTATCGCATCGCAATGCGAATGAACACTCAAATTGATAATGAAGATTTTGTTAAAAGATCCTACATAAAGAGAAAAAATTATCCCAAAGCATAATATATGTGAGGGGGTGTGTTTGTTTGTTTGTAATAATGATGATGACAATGAAGAAAAACAGCCTTTAAGAATCAATAAAAAAACTGTTTGTTACATCTTATAGGAGGCCCTGATCATCCTTTGCCCTGATTTTGCACTTGCATCCTATAGGGCTAAAATCAAATTAAATCAAAATTTTTTATTCAAAATGATATCACATAGATCTATAGCTTTTGGACATTATTTTTTGTCTCTTCCACCGCGTCGGAAGGTGTTCCGTTGAGAGAAGATGCGGCCAGAAACTCTACAACACACATCTTTTAAACAAAATAAAAAATAAAAAGTACAATTAAAATACAATATTGCATTACATAGAGTAACATTGTCAAGACCAGACATTTTGGTGATTCAAATAGTCATCGAGTTTATAGTAGCCTTTTTTACAGAGGACTTGTTTAACATGGGACTTAAACTTTTTGTCTGGCAAGTTTAGAATATCCTATGGTATCTTATTATAATAGCGTATACAGTGCCCCATGAAAGATGTGTTGACCTTACTGAATCGAAAATGTGGGAATACTAATTTATTTTTATGTTTATTTCTTGTATTGTAATTATGAACGTCACTGTGGCCTTGTAGCTTGTAGGTCCTTCTTACAAGCTGAAACTTTTTAAGGGGATGATCAGTCCATCAAATTGAACAATTTTCTCTATGGGACCAATATCGAAATCGTGAAAAAAAAACCTGTCCCATACATTTGGCTCGAGTAGGTTTGCAGTTTTGTATGGAAGAGTTGATTTTTTTCGCGATTTCGATGTTGGTGCCATAGAGAAAGTTGTTCAGTTCGATTGTCTGATCATCCTCTTAAAGAACTCTTCAACTAGTAACATGCCAAATGTATGGGACAGCTGATTTTTTTTCGCGATTTTGATGTTGGTGTCATAGAGAAAGTTGTTCAGTTTGACGGTCTGAACATCCCCTTTTAAAAGTGTCAGCATATTAAAAAGAACCCTGTATGTATAATAAAACAATCAGGAAATCATAATGTACAGGATTAATATTCAACAAGATTTGAAATTCTTTAATTAATATTTTTCTTCTTTTATTACAAACTGGCCATTACCTACTTTCCAGGTTATACGATAATATAGATCTACCTAGTTAATGATATTAATGTAATTTTCTTATGCAATACAGGTATTCTATCAGGTTCAAACTGATAAAAGTTAAGAACCAGTAAAGTCCGTCGAGACGAGAAACACGTGTTGTTTGTTTCCATGGCGTGAAAGAAAGCAGGAGATATTGGCGACGCAAGTCTCTCGCAACAATTTATAGTTTTTCTTTCTGTAAGTTTACCTACCCGACTAAAATGTATGGGTTAGCTGATTATTTTTTTTCGCGTTTCCTGAGGTAGGCTCTACAGAGAAAGTGGTTCAGTTTGATGGTCTGAGTTCACCGTTTCAGTATTTGTTAGGCTGCCACTTACACCCTGTATAGATAAGAGCTGATGATGACTAAATTTATTTATTTATATATTTATGGTACATCAACAGCAACAATACATTAACACGTTCCGGGGCAGTGAACGAGACACAGCAGAACTTTTATTGTTATCACTGCTATAGCCGGTCACTGTCCAGGAACGTGATAATAAATAAATATTATGTAAATATTATAATACCAAGCTATTCTGAATCAATTAAAATGGATTGTAATATATATTTTACTCAAGAAGTGAAATAGTCGCTCGAAGCAAAAATAACCATTGTTCTTGCAAAACTAACTTTAAGCAGTAGGACAAAACAAACAAGTCATTCATTGAGCAAACAAGAACGGAAACTTTTTTCATTTCATTTTTCTTTACTCAGTAGAAACGAAATACTTTTCACATTTAAAGTGTGTGAAGCTTCAGAATTTCTCGGTTGCTTCATATAAGTTCACGAAGACATCTCGCCACACGCTTTTCGTAGCACGCTCTCAAAAGGAGAGCAATTTATTTAATGGACCAGATAGTTGTTTCCCCACAATTTTCACGGCATACGAGTGGTTCTTAGTACGACATATCTTCAAGTGTTTTTATGGTAGACCAGTTTTTTTACAAACAGATACCTATATGAGGGGAAGTAAAAAACAAACGTTTACTTAATGCATTATTCACTCTGAGACTAGTTGTCTTTTTAACCGACGAAAATGGAAGAGGTTCTCAATTCGACACATATGTTTTTTTTGTGTGTTTGTTACGCGATCACTCCGCCAATTATGAATTGATTTTGATGATTATTTTTTTGTTTGGTAGGTCATACTTTAAAGATTGCCCTATTTTAATTTGGTGAAGATCTGGTGAAGGGCTTCGGAGATAGACTATGGAACTTCTCAAAAATTTATAGCAAATCATTGGCGATTGAAATAAATGTTTCGTCTTGATGTTCCCCTTGCATTGTACAACGGATGCGTCGACAACACAAACACAAAAAAATTTGAAATAAAATCATTTAAAAAAAATAATTTAAACCGACATCAAAACTAAAAAAAAGTTCTAAAATAACCAGCGTCTTTTAAATTCGCATCCATAAAAACATTATGATTTGGTTTATTGGAGTCGGTGTCAATCTAAAGCCCAAGAAATAGCTCTAAGCCCGATCGCGAATCATTCCAGCTTGACAGCGACTTTAATAAAACAAATTATAATGTTCTTATGGGTGCGAATTTAAAAGACGCTGGTTATCTTATTATTTTAGTACTTTTGACATTGGAATGTCTTTTCGTTCGCTCCAGTATAGGATCAGATTTCACGAAAAAATTCGATCCCCTTATATCTTGGAGAGTTGTAAAGATATGATATTCATAAAAGGCTCAAAAGACGCGTATTTATGAGAGCTGTAAGATCCAAAAAGAGTTATTTGAGAAAGTCAAAAATAAAAAAAGTTATGACCGAAATAGTGAAAAAAAAAACATTTTTTTCCGAATTTTTGATTTTGGCGCTCGATATTTTGGAAACTAGGAATGATATCAAAAATTTGAGCAAACTTCCTCTTGACAATTTAGTCAGCTACAATTTGAGCCTATTACAAAGACGATCGGGTTAAGGGTTTGCCCTGTAGCCTAACCTTTTTGAGACAATATATAAGGTCTAACAAAATTAGGCGAAACTAATTTAAGGGGATGATCAGACCATCAAACTGAACAACTTTCTCTATGGGACCAATATCGAAAACGCGAAAAAAAAATCAGCTGTTCCATACAAATCTACTTGACCTAAATGTATGGGACAGCTGTTTTTTTTCGCGATTTCGATATTGGTCTCATAGAGAATGTTGTTCAGTTTGATGGTCTGATCATCCCTTTAAAGTAGTTTCACCTAATTTTGTTAGATCTTATATTTTCGAATTCCGTAGATTCATTTCCAATGTGCTCGATAGTTGTGAGAGGCACGAAATCTGTGAATTTTTTAGTTTTGAAGTCGATTCCAATTTTTTATTCGTCATATTCGGTATTAATGTCACTGCTACTAAAGAAACGATCATCTTTTACATTACCATTCCTTTCATAAAACGGAGCCGGTGAAAGAAACACTAAACGACAAATCCATAAGTTTCAGGTAAGAGCGGAAGCTGAAGGAATATGTAAGAAAGCGCGGCCGAATTGCATGGTGCATCGGCTGCATGACAACGATGCATCCTTCATGCACGTCCCACTGCGGCGGTTTATTCCACATTATTTCTAGTGGCCGTCGGTTAATATTCCGCTGGTGTCTGGCGAACAGCCGTAGGGAATACAAATTCTCTACATTTCTAGACTAACTATGAGACGCTTGGCAAACGTCTCGACGGCAATAGTTGCTGTTGGATACTGAAATCGTGGCGTAGACAATATGATTATTGATGTTCAGCTGTTTGTTCTACTATTCAATTATTGAAACTTCGATATTACCGAGTCTTCGGTCGCGTATGAAAGTGAATTGACTAAGTTATAACTGCAAGCTGGACGACCCGGTTGTTGTAATAATTGCCACGCCGGACTGCCAAACCTGGGTCCTGGGTTCGAATCCCGGTTCGGTCATGCATGTTGTATGTTTGTGCCGTTGTTGTATGATTCCCATAACAAAAAGCCTATTAGACTAAGAGATAAGTGTACTTTTTGCAACCATCAGCTGCAAGGTTGATTCAGTGTTTATGGGGTGTAGAGCATCTCTTTGATGGGAATGGACCAGGTCTGCCTGCATAACTCCAGTCGGTTTAGAAATTACTGTTTAAAGGTCAGTAAAAAATTAACGATCAGCTGCAAGGCTGATTTTTAAACATGTTACAGCCATGTTGTGCTATTTCGAATCAAATTAAAGATTGAAAAATTTGTTTCGGGCGGGACTTGAACCCGCACTCTTCCAAACCGGGGAACTGCGTTAAAAAAATGCTTTTGCGTTTATAATTTAAAAATAATTTAATTTACATTCCTAGGTAGGTAGTAATAATTTTATAGAATGAGGTAAGCAACTGCCTCCGTGATCAAATGGTTAAGAGCATTGGCTCTCGACACGGAGGACGTGGGTTCGATTCCCACGGGTGATACCTAGTGATATGTCACTTTGTGCGTTTTTCCCCAGTTGTTTAGGACATTGCAGGCTGAATCACCTGATTGTCTGAAAAGAAAAATGATTCCGTGCTTCGGATGGCACGTTAAGCCGTTGGTTCCGGCTACTATCTCTGGTGGTAGTAGTCGTTACATAAAAACCACGTCAGAGCCCGTAAGGCGTAGGCGGTCTGAAAAAACTCTGACACCAGGGTTCTGCCCAACGATATGAAAGAAGAATGAGTATTATACAGAGTGTAAAATAAATATGTAGTACATTTAAGGGGGTGTAAAAGACCATTAAACTGAACAACTTTCACAATAGGACTAACAAAATCATCTGTTCCATACAAAAAGTTAAAAGCGACTCGTTTCAAATCTATGGAACAGCAGATTTATTTCTCGCGATTTTATATATTGGTCCCATAGAGAAAGTTGTTGCGTATGATGGTCACGTATTTAATTTTACACCCTGTATAAAATAACTAATATGCAATAAGGTACTTATATACAAACAAATTTATGTTTTTTTAAATAAGTAATAAATAAATAATAAAAAAATATTAATATTACACTTCTTATATATTTATAACTGATTTTATTGTTTACTTACGCTAATTGTTTCATAAATAAGTTAAATACATATAATTAACCTTAATAATCGATTTTTGCCACAGATTTGAAGTTTTAAAGTTAATTGATGAAATAAGTGTTAGATAAAAATGTCGGAAAATTAATAAATCGGCTAAGTTGGCTAAGGAACGAATTAATATTTAATCGTTATTCACGTCGGGTCCCCGAGGGCGAAGGGTCTATCCGCATTTGTCTTGAGGTAGTAAATTCCATCTTTCCTGTAACGAAACAATGGACGTTGATCTCCAAGATTTAAGCTAATGTTGTTACTGTTTTACAAACGAGTGTTCTTTGTTTAATTAAACATAGAAGCGACGAAAGTTAACCATGTTCATGAATACTTAGTGAGTCTTTTGTTTGAGGTCGTGAAAACGAATGGAGATAATAATTTCTCGAGAATGGGGTATGCAAGCGTACCCCTCTCATAGTCGGAGAAAGTTCTGCTTCCCCTTTACATTTTAATTCCGTAATTTTCTCTGAAATATTATACGTAGCCTTGTGCCTACGCTACGGTGTCCAGGAAGCCGATCGCGCTAAATAAATCTCCATGAAACGTCATTGGACCGCTTGCAAAACACAACTTTTTACACGGGCTAATCATTTGACAGCTCATGAAAGCCGTTTGACAGATCGCTCAGACGTTTCAGGCTTCACATAGTAAATAAGCGTAGACTGAATATTATCAAGACAAGCTAAGTGCGTATACAGCACGGCTAGCATGCCACCCACGACAAAGCGTTTAAACGAGAAAAACGCCATGCGCGCTCTTTCGTCATACGTAAAATAATAAAGATGGAGGCACATCTCGATTTTTATCGTTTTCTCGGGGGTGGCATGCGAGGCCTACTGGAAAGGGAAGATATGACAAAAATGTATGAAAAATCGTGCCTTTGTCTGACTATGTTGCAAGATTTTGTAAGCAATTTGAAAGGGACAAACATACCTACCTAAATTTTATCTTGATCAATCTATGCAATTAGCGTAATAAGCCGGTCTCGCTTCCGCGATTATTATTATTATTTTAAAGCCCATTCTAAAGTCAATAATTCAAGTTTAGATTAGAGTGATACGGAATTCAGCACAGTTGAAATAACTGGCTTGCAATTTGAACTTCAATGTTTTTAATTAGAGCGATCGGCCTCCTGTGTAACCTGTGTAACACGACCCCAACAATTTGTTTTCTTTGATCTTCAAATACTCAGACTCTAATTCGAAGGAACCAAAACAAAACATTTTCTATTTACATTACACACAAATCACAATCGGCATAACCATAAAGTCGTCTCCTTACCCGTAGTGTATGTCAAACCCGCCCATAAGTAAAGTTTCGCCGGTTCCCTTACAGGATCCCCGGTAATAGAGCTCATCGTAACTCGTGCAGCGAACAGCGGTGAACGGCACGTCCGATGTGATCGACTCCGCGAAGAACATATGGGCTCGGTTGTGAGCGCAAAGGCCTGGAATGTTAAATGGTGGCTTTATTATTCGCATAGTACATGACTTCACGCAAATGTGATGAAATCCGTGATAAGCACGGGAAACGTCATTTATCACATTTTGGTCTTGTTTCTGTAGCAGCCAGGCCTTAAGGTGGTTTCAGTCCATACAAAAGTTTTGTATGGACGGCATTAACATAAGTAATATTATATTCATGGAAAAATAGTTCAGAAAATCTAGATGCCGCGTCAAAAATAACATTTGCAATTTATAATATAATTACGAAGATATAAAGCTTTGAAATTATTCATACAAAACATTATATAAAATATTACTTGTATTAATGCCGTCGACGCGTATTGTGCGACCTCTGCAACCACCTTAAGAAGTTCAAAACATTTCTTGTAAATATTATTCCATAAAATAATGTGTATGTTACGTAGGTAACTATACTCTAAGGTCCTAGAGTCTAGGGGTCAACACAAAAGATCCCATTAAGTTGAAGTGAGTACAGATAAAATTTTGAAGACCCCTCAGAAGCAAGACCTCTCCAAAAATGCGCATTATACCTAAGTGTGAACGAGATGACTTTTAATGCCAAAAATGACAGGTCTTGATTTGATTATTTATAAAAAAGGTATCCGTATTATATGTAATTATGATTGATATAATTCCTTCCAAAGCTGTGATTTATTCATTTATTTTTATCTTTATTGGTTATCAAACAGCAAATTACTTAATTTCTAATACAACAACATTTTTAAATTTCACAGTGCCAATTACGTTTTAAAAACTGTGATAGAATTACAAATAGATATCGTTCGAATAAATGATATGGAATTGAATATTGAGACGCTAGAGTCGCTCGCTGGAAGCGCAATATTCGAAACAATCAACTGATGCACGTCGTCGTTGGATTGGTTGGGTGGCTGTTTTAGCCCGGAAACTAATCCCAAGCACTCGGCACACTTTTAGTACCTTAGCGTTAATGCGGTTTAGTTTGCAAAATTTACCTCTGAAATCAATCCCACAGCCAGGCTGCCTCGTCCCGCCATTTGGATAGAAGTCGATATGACCCAGAGGTGACGCGAACCCAAGGTAGCCACCACACGTGTGGATCACTTCCACGTGTCGGGCATCGTGCTTGTCGAGACGAGCATCTTTATTGCCAAGCGTGAAGAGAGGGTATGCTGGGTCTAGTCCTGAAACAAAATAAAAAGGTTTATGAGAGAACTTTACAACTTGAATGTGTAGAGGAAAGTTTCGCTGAATTTAGATTCTCAGAAAACTTTGGATTTCCAAAGTTGTTAGGTTGCGTACGACCTGCGGCTGTAGGATGATGCGTGGAATAAGGCTATATCACGCTTTTTATCTTGTTTGTTCGCCAGCAAATACAAAGAGATCTAAGGCTCGATATAGCTATATTCAAGCTGCCACACTACGGCCGCTGGCCGCTACGGCCAGGCAGGGCGATCCGATTTCATTAATAAAGGTTTTACCTTACCTTACCTGCAATGGAAATGCAATAACATTCTTTCAATCTAAAGAAATGTCAGGACGTTTACAAACCTGTTATAGTATCAATAGGTCCTTTCTTAACATACGCTCCCGCTATGCCAACCACGTGAGCGCCGAGACTGTGTCCAATGAGGTGTACATCGTCCATGGACACCCCCTCCTCAATCATAAAGTTCAAGAACTCGGTTAGAAGACGGCCCACCATAGCCACGTTGTAGCTGGCCAGGATATAGTTCACATTTGCTGCTGTGCCCCAATCAACGACGATTATATTTATGTCACTGACGTTGAGGTAGGCTGTGAATGTCAGTAAAAAGTGTTCATTGCAGTTGTGTTGTTTTCAACTTTCCTTCTATAAACACGCATTATCACGCCATACAGGCCAACACAAAACACCCTAGTAATACTTAAGGGGGGGCTTCAGACTATCAACCTGAACAACTTTCACAAACTACGTAATCTCAATTTCGAAGTTGGCTCCATTGTGAAAGTTGATCAGTTTGAAGGTCTGAAGCACCCTCTAACTATTATTAGGGTATTTTGTAACACCCTGTATAGATAGATCCAAGTTTAGGCAGTATTAGAGAAATGTGAATAAGTATATTCTATTAGCTATTCAAAACACAATTCTATTAGATAAAGGACGATCATAAATGGGGGTTTATTTCTTTGAAATTGTTATGTTTCAAAGTATTTAGACGACCCGGTTGGTGTAATGGTTGCCACGCCAGACTGCCAAACCAGGGTCCTGGGTTCGAATCCCGGTTCGGTCATGGATGTTTATATGTTTGTGCCGTTGTTGTATGGTTTCCATAATAAACAGCCTATAGTGCTTGCTTGGAATCATTTCAATGTAAGTGCCTGTGAATGAAGTACCATACTATCCAATATGCTAACAAAATCGTTAAAGATACAGACTTTAATAAATAGCAACCTTCTTTAATAGACTCAGGCATGGGACTGAAGCCATGGTTTAGCCAGCCGTGTGTTAGCACCTTGACCTTGTTGTTGAAATCGAAGCTGGAACTTTGAAGGGATGATGTGTCATTTATTCGGAGAACTTGGTAGTCAAACGGGTTACGTCTGAAAATGAAACAGACCTTATCAGGGAAATACATTATATTATTATGTACGCACGGTGACACATCAAGCTATACAAAACCAACATAAGCTGGGCCGCGCTAGGTTATACGTTACTCGACCTACGCGCGGCCAGCTTATGTTGGTTTTGTATAGCTTGATGTGTCGCCGTGTGTACCTAAGCACGAATATGTTTGAGTAATCTGCGATGCGTATATCACAAGATCAACCAATATAAAATGCAGGTCATCCTAAAACCTATTCACAATCACCTGTAACTTCATCTCATCGTGGATAGATAGCAGTCATTTCATACAAATTGGAAAAATTTACAAAAAGAAAGGCGCTACTCTAGCAGTAAGTAGTAGGTACTCAACTCACCTGGTGAACAACCTGAATTCCACGTCATGCTCATACACCCAGCCCCAGAGCCTGGTCTCATTGACTGTAGGCAGCGGCCCATACGTTTGAACGCTGGCTAACCACACCGAGTCGTAAGGCGTCGGCGCATCTAATTTTACCGCCGACACTGTAATTTTATTAATCTAAACTATTATAAAACTGTAAAATAAAAGAAGTGTGTCTGTACATTGAAGTTATTTACAAGAAAAAAGATTACGGTATGGTTTTTAGGTGTCCTTGACTCCGAATCACTAACTTTTGATTTTTTTGTTCCAGCATCACGCAAAAACTGCTGAATCGATTTTGATGAAACTTTTTTATTGGACTTAAAATCTGGTAAGTTGTGCGGACAAAGTCGCGAGTAAAAGCTCGTTTTTTAGGGTTTCTTACCCAAAGGGTTAAACGGGACCCTATTACGAAGCCAACGTTGTCCGTCCGTCCTTACGTCTGTCTGTCTGTCTGTCTGTACTATCTATTTAATGCTGTAACTTATGAACCTAATAGCTAGACAGTTGAAATGTTCACAGAATGTACGTTATTAATGCGGATTTGCTAACAAATAATAAAAATGTCAAAAAGTTAAAAAATAATGGGGGGTCTTCATACAAGAAACTAGTTTTAACTGACTCTTTTAGAGTTAAGCTCGCCTTTGTACATCACAACTAATTGTAATTTTTTTCTTTTTGTTTTTGTGTAGAATAAAGAATCTATGAATCTAGTTTTTATCAACCTTTTTTTCTTCTCGCTCTATCTTAAAAATAAACAAGCGTCAAACTTGGTGTGATTATAGAGAACAATAAATAATAAAAACCGGCCAAGTGTGAGTCGGTCTCGCGTCTAAATGTCCCGGAGAAAACAAATCTTTTTGTGGTGGTATGGTACGGAACCCTCGGCCTCGGTTTTTTATAAAACAATAACGTACTGTACAGGGTGTATAATAGCCGGCAAATAACTTAACAGAAACCTTGACTGCGCTGAACCAAATTTTTAGCCGAAAACGCAACTGTACACACCCTCGCCCCTCAACCCCACCCCTTTGGTCAAGTTGTTTGCCGGGTAGTATAAGTGGAGACAGTTTTATTACTTTAAGGGGTGATTGTAATGATACTAAACAATTTTCCCCTGAACTTTCCTTGAAAGTTGATTTTTCTTTTTGGCGAATTGCCTCTTGTTCCCTTGAGGAAAGTTGTTCGGTATCGTTAGTACAATCACCCCCTGAAGTAATGAAACTGTCTACACACCCTGTTTACCTACACATACAATCGAAAATATAGAAATAATTATAGGTAATTATATTATAGGTAGTTTATATTATGCTTATTTGATTTATATGAAACTACGATTCCCTATGGACAAACTACTACCTACTCGGAGACGACCAGAATTCGCAATGTTGCAAAACTTTCACAAAATTTTACTTTACTGCAAAACAGCTACGAAGTTAGTAAGAATTGTGAACCTTCAAATGAGCATAATGCTACAGTATATAAGGTCTAACAAAATTAGGTGAAACTATTTTAAAGGAATGATCAGACCATCAAACTGATCAACTTTCTCTATGGGACCAATATTGAAATCGTGAAAATAATCTGCTGTTCCATACAAACCTACTCGACCTAAATGTATGGGACAGCAGATTTTTTTTCGCGATTTCAATATTGATCCCATAGAGAAAGTTGTTCAGTTTGATGGTCTGATCATCCCCTTAAAATAGTTTCAGCTCATTTTGTTAGACCTTATATAGCCCAGCCATTTTACGGAGTTTTGCTAGGAGAGGTGGGAAATAATTATTAATTAGACTTTTAAACTACAATTAGCACCATTTAGTGACAAAAAAACTATTTGAAAACATATTAAAAAAAATCGCTACGCAACATAGAAATCAGGCAGCAAAATGTTATAATTTTTATATGATTTTTAAGATTTTTTGTTTTTAGATTTTATGTGCTGTTTTTATTAGTTTTAAGATATTGCCGTGCCCTTTCAGGGTTTATGCGCGTGCTGTACCATATTAATAAGATCTTTTGCAACTACATAACGCAATAAATGATATGATATGACCAACATTGTGAGTCTCAGAAGGCTTTTAAGTTAATAATATTAATACCAATGCACTCATTTGAACTATATTTAACATTATAAATTATTTCTGAGCAATAAAATAAGCATAGAAATTTAAAAAATTAGGCTTTTATTAAAAAACGAATGTATTTTTCATAACCTTCTAAGTAGACTAAAATATTTAAGTACACCATGTTTGTAAGTATGTTTGTTTGTTGGTAATGCCTTAAATATGTGCAAAAAAAATTACCATCAGGTTTTTTATATCGAGATAATAGCTAAATTTTAAATTTGTAACTATTGCTGAAGGGATTTTTTTTTTATTTTGGTACATTTCTCGAATTGGCTCTTAAATACTAAACCGAAAAAAATTAATTATTAATTAGGCCCGGCTCAAACAGTAAAATGACTGGGCTAATATAGATACATTACAAACGCACACCCATTTACTAACTTTTTGATCTCTGAGTATGCAAGGGTGGGTTTTCTCATGGTTCAGCTGATCAAAGACTTTCTCCGCGATTTTTATTTTTTCACTGTAGTTAAATAAGTATCTGACTGTTCTATATATATATTTTAACATATAGGTATTTATTATAATAATATTAAACACTATAAATGCATTAGGTAACAAAGGGGTTCAGACTATCAAACTGAATAACATGGAAACTTCATTATGGAGACAACATCTATATACAACGTGTTAATGAATAAGCGCAAAACCTAATACACCCTAACTGATTCATAACAAAATAATTAGATTGAAATAATAATTTCATTATTTTGATACTTAAAATTTAAAGTTATTCGCATTGTAAGTTTTGAGGCAAAAATTATTTGTTATCATTTCAGCAATGAATGAAAGGGCTAACGTACTCATGGATACATTTTAATAATCTTGTTTTGGTTGTAAGTAGAGCGAGTGTGCCCGTGGGGTGGGTTGACATCGGGTTTAGTAAATTTTAAATTCTACAAACAAGTTATATAATATTTTGAAAAAAAATTACCCATGTTGAAACCATGATAATTCGATTCTGCTCTCGATTCTAAACAAACTACTTCCTAGTTGTGTGTTAATTCATTAACACGTTATATATAGAAATTATCAATAGCTAGGTACTCGACGATGTTGGCTTCATAGTGAAAGTTGTTTAGTTTGATGGTCTGAAACACCCCTTTAAATATTACTAGGGTGTTTTGATAGACCTAGTATACAATACAGGGTGTCAGGATAAACAGTTGCATTACTTATTGATTTGATACTGAACAACTTTCCCTAAGAAACCTGTAGGAAATATGCAAACAAAAATTGTTGGACTTTCCATTAGTAAAAGCAATCAGCTGATTGAACTTATGAAAAGTTTTCTTTTTTTGTGAATTTGCCTTACGTTCCCGGAAGTTGTTCAGTATCGTGGGTACAATACAATTTAAAGTATTGCAGCTGTTTAGCCTACACCCTGTAGACTATTTAAGGGCCTATGTCGAAAAATAATTGAAGCGAAATGGGCGTGTGATAGCTTATATTACTGCCTGATGCGAGAGAAAGAGATGGGGCGGCGCGCGCGCCTGAAACGACGCAAGCGTAAAACAAACATTATTTAATTGTGATTGTAGTATTTATGTAAGTTCAATTCTGCTCTTATCAAAATTTTTAAAGTATCAATCTCTTTTTTTTTAAATCGAGTCTCGTGTTTCTATTATTCACCGTTTATAGGTCCAAGCGTGTATAAATAAAAACGGAGGCTACTTTGGCTTGTTTTTCTATCGAGAAAATGTGCCTTAATAGTGTTTTGGCTCTAATCAAAACTTCAATTATATGTTCAATTTATACATATCCGCAATTAATACTCCTACTGTTAGTACTTCATGATATATGACGCTTTGAAGAATCCTATTTTTTCACTTCTAAGAGTCTAGAACATCTCTTAAAATTTATTCGCACGCAGTTTTCCCTATTATTCTGTTGTAGACTTGCTAAACTGACAAATGACGTTGACATGTCCTTTTACTAAGTCTACCAACGTCGGAGACTACCTTAAAAGGACAGAGGATGTGAGTCGTAGATTTTATCTTCTTGTTAAAATTCAGACAGTGTACGGACACCAGAAACCTACTTTATGTGAAAGTACTATGAGAACTATTTGATTGACGCATAAACTATCAAAGGTTATTATTAAACTCAAATAGGTATAACCAATGCAATGGTATGACCTCTTTCTTCCCTTTTTGGATAACAACAATACTAATTAAGGTGGTTTCAGTCCATACAAAAGTTTGACGCACAATTACGCGTAGACGGAATTACTAAAAGTAATATTTTATATATGGAAAAATAGCTTAGAAAATCTTGTTGCCGCGTCACAAATAACATTTGCAATTTATAATATAATAACGAAGATATAAAGCTTTTAAAATTTTGTATGAGAAATTTCAAAGCTTTATATCTTCGTAATTATTTTATAAATTGCAAATGTTATTTGTGACACGGCATCTAGATTTTCTGAACTATTTTTCCATATTTACAAAGTTACTTATATTAATACCGTCTACGCGTATTGTGCATCAAAGTTTTGTATAAAATTGACCCCTCTGCAACCACCTTAAGAGGATAGTTTTTGCTGCGCGCTCCATACAAACGAAGTTTGGTTATATTTTCAATACTAACCAATTACATTTTTAGAAACATTCTAGAAACTAATCTCTATGCTTGTATTGTGTTAGATTTTCGTTAAACTACAATTTCAATGCAATGATTAATTTAAGATTTGTATGGAAATCTTTGAGGCACTTTTAACAAAAATCTGACACAGTACAAGCATAGAGATTAGTTTTTAGATTGTTTCTAAAAAAATACATTGACTTTAATTGGTTAGTATCATAAACTTAATATTACTACCGCAAGTAGACCAATAGAAGACCAACACAGTGTGCGAATGAGATTACGACCTTACCGAAAAACCTACGCGTGCGAAAGAGATTATAATATAATAGCCATAAAACAACTTTTAAACAATGAAGTCTCGGTTGGTATCCTGTCAAAAAATTATCTCATATTATTTTATGATTTTCTTTATAATTCATTTTGTGTTTTATCAGACAAATATAAAAAATCAATACGGTATCATGTTCTGTGTTGGAATACAGTGTAACTTGTACCAGGAACTCAAATAAAGAGATGTTTCAAAGGTAAATAACATTAGTACAGTACTACTTTCGCAATACTTTTTTTCATATACAACGTGTTAACGAATTAACGCAAAACTAGAAAGTAGTTTGTTTAGAATCGAGAGCAGAATCGAATTATCATAGTTTCAACATAGGTAATTTTTTTTCAAAATATTAAATAATTTGTTTGTAAATCAGTTGGGATGTATGAGGTTTTGCGTTAATTCATTAACACGTTGTATGTTATTCTTAAAATTATTTCGTAATACATTCATTACATGCAGTAAAGGTCCTATTTTCTAGATAATATATTATTTCAATTATTTATGTGTAAGATCAAAAAATACTGTATAGGTACGTGAAAAAGAAACCGTTTCACACAGAGATTGATTTCCAAAATCTATCACTAAAACTCACACACGTATCAATTTCGCACATATTGATATTTCGGTTTCGGTGATGCGATCATGAGGAGATTATTGGTCTATTACGATAGTATATTAAGTTTATGGTTAGTATCGAAAATATAACCCGTCAGATTTCCGTTGTAACGCACAAGATTTCTATACTCAAACTTCATTTGTATGAAGCGCACTCCCGAGAATATCCTCATTTAACTGGGTTAAACATAATACAAAACTTGGGTAAGCCTTCAAACTGAACCATGAACCGTCTCATGTTAAGTAACCTTTCAGGATTATCCCTGAAAAGTATCCAACTTAAAGCCCTAAATTGACTATAGACATTGCTTCAGACTTTAGAAAACTTTGCTTTTAGTACAAACAAAACTAAAATAGGAAACCACAAACGAACCTGTACAAATAGCAAACAACAACAAAATCATTCCAGCCAGCTCCGTATCCCAGTCACAGACATGAGACTCACTGAGAGGGTTAAACCTACTTTCCACACATCGAATGAAACTTTATTAAACTTTAAACGGGTTAGAACGCTCATTTTGAAGCTAAATCTAATTGGTGGTCCGTCGGCCAGGACTCCCACATTTTCACTGGCTACATGAGGCAGAGATTGAATATAAATTTGCGTAGCGGTATATTGGGCTGCATTACGATTCATAGAGCGCCTTCACAACGGTCCATTGATCATATTAATCAAGACATACCTACTGACTAACTATGTAGAGTAGATCTATTAACATTAGCCGCGTGAAGCAGCCATGCCTTGCAAACCGTGCCTGTTTAATTTGCATACGATTATGCGCACTACCTGTTTCTAATTAGGTTGGTTAATAAATTCACACAGCAAGTAGGTATAGGGGATTGTTTTCTCTGCTCAATTCAAAAAATACCTACTTAATGTAGTTAAACTTTGATGAGCATCAAGAGAGAAGGGAGAAAGGGAACTTTAAAGGTTTTAGATTTTAGCACACACTCAGCCGGGATTTATCGTAACGCGCGCTATGTGTGGGTGCACTGACAGCGGCCGCTTGTCTTAAAGCTTTCGTTCTGTAGTGATCAAGCACGTATCCAGACTTTAGTTTCGGGGAGGGGGGGGGGGGGGGACATTTAATTTTCGGGGGGCGGGAGGGGGGGGGGGGGATATTCATAGAAAAACAATGAAGAAGTAACTGCTGTAAACACTTTTCCATACATAACATAAATATTCTTTATTGAGTTTTTTCTTTTTTTCTTTATAAAGATGCTCTACTCCATGGTCGTTTGTAATTTTCTACTGCTGAGTTCAACGTAGGTATGAGTTTCAAAAATCGCACTCCAGGATTCGAATCATTTTATAATACAAAACGGTCAATAAAATTGTTTTGGCGCATTCGATACGATGCCGAAACACTCGAAAAGTCGTGTTCTCGGCAATCTCTACATTCGGTATTTTAATATCCCTCATAACCTCGTTTTACAGGAGAAGCAGGGGGACTTGAGTCAATACTTATTATATCTACAAATAAAACATTATATCAAGTGTATCAGCAAGACTAGCAGCCAGATGGTCGGATCATAAGTATAATACCTATGTAGAGTAGGTACTCGTAGCCGGCAAACAGCTTGGCAGGGATACCCAAAGTGTGCGCCACTGCGCCCTGGGGCGCCGTGGAGAGTAAACAGGGGCGGTTCGGGGCGCTCCTACTTACACACTAAAAAATTAAAAGAGGAAGATAAAGTCGAAAAATTTGCATGGATCCTAGATCCCTTATATGCTCAAGCTCCACCAGAATTCACTTCGCGTGAAGAAGAGAATCTCATTGAAATCTATTGTCTTAAAACAAAATTTGTGTGTTCCAATTTGATGGAGTTTTCGATAACAATAACAATCAAAAATTATCAAAAGCTCATTCCCTTTGTATCATCCTATTTAATGGGAAGCCGGATTTTCTAGAGTAGCTGTAATAAAGTGCTAAATAAATAATAAAGTGAGTAAACTATCTCTCAAAAATCAATTTGAGCAAGAGATAAGAGAAACTGTATCAAGATAAGCGATTTGAAAAAAAATAATTGGAGAAGAGACGTCGCATTGACTAACTTTGTCATTGAAAGTTTTCACTTTTTGTGTTTTCATAGTTTTCTGTAAATTAATTATATTATTCTTTTGAAAAGATTATTTTATTTGCCTTATTTCACACATATTTTGGCAAGGGCGCCGGCGCCGTGACAAAATACTATTTTTCATAGTTTTCTGTAAATAATTTATATTATTCTTTTGAAAAGATTATTTTATTTGATTTATTTCACACATATTTTGACAAGGGCGCCGGCGCCGTGACAAAATACTATTCCTGTAAGTGCGCCGTGAAGTAAAATAGTTTGGGAACCCATGAGCTAGTGGATGAGACTAGCGTGGAACCATTCTGGGTTGGCGTGAAAATGATGAGGCCTATACCCAGTAGTGAGGTTTTCCAGGCTGAAGTGTATAAAATATCTACCTATCCAGCAAGTTGTTTATTAATTTGCTTTTCATCTCTGAATTAGTCAGTTCCAAATTGTGTCAGCGCTAATTATTTTAATTTGATTGACTAATAATTTCCTTACAAAAGCATTTTGAAATGTATCTTAGAACCGTTTCACAATCACCTTTATTAATCAATGTTATTAATAGCTTCAGTGAAACTAGTTAAGTAACTCGTAACTTCAAATACTCAGAATAGTTTAAGGTGAAAATGTCCATTTCGTTTGAATGGTATCTAATGGACACGTCTTTACTAGAAGGCTAGTGAATAAAACAAGCTAGTCCGGTTCAGGTATAATATTCCAAGTACTTAGATACCTACGTTGTATGTATACCTACCGTCCGTCGTCAGGTTCGCAAATATAAACAGCTAGTTAAGTCACAGGTTAAGTGGTAGGTACCTACAGGGATTCCTAATTTTATGTATTTACTTACTTATAATGAAAGTCACCCAAAGGGCAATGGAGAGGGCTATGCTCGGAGTTTCCCTGCGAGATCGAATCAGAAATGAAGAGATCCGCAGAAGAACCAGAGTAACTGACATAGCCCAAAGAATTGCTAAACTAAAGTGGCAGTGGGCGAGGCACATTGCTCGCAGAACCGATGGACGATGGGGCCGAAAAGTTTCTGAGTGGCGACCGCGTACCGGAAAGCGCAGCGTGGGTAGGCCCCCCACACGGTGGACTGACGACCTGGTGAAGGCGGCGGGAACCCGTTGGATGAGGGCAGTGCAGGACCGGTCGTTATGGCGATCCTTGGGGGAGGCCTATGTCCAGCAGTGGACGTCCATCGGCCGAGATGATGATGGCTTACTTATAGGTAGGCAGATAGCTTAGGCTAGAGAGTAATTTAGGCCACATAATATCTACAGACATGTAAGTTAGATGTTCGCGTGGCTAGAGGGCTCACGAGTATAGACATCTGTTCAACACGCGCTTTAAGTGGCCACGTGGCTCCTCCATTTTGTGGTCGGCTGAGTTTTTGTACAAAAACACGCCTTGCGATCGCCTCATATTTATTACCGTACAATGTCAATCACTTTTGCTAGATATTGACAAAATTATCAACGCTAAGATTGAGCCACAAACTAACTATCTTGATTTCCATCTCAAATGCCTCACAAAACTACCTAGGTATAAGGCGGCCGCCACTGTCTGTGTTCAACACAGAACATTATAAGTGGGGTTCGAATTGCAAAGTAGGCGTGGAACGCGTGCCACACGGTTATGCAATAAGTTGAATAACACCGAAAAGGCGCGCGGTAACCAAAATGTAGCTGCGCGCTGTGTCTTTCTTCTATTCTTCATATTTGAACAACACAGAACATTATAAAAGGGAGGGGTTAGAAATGCAAAGTACCGCTTTTTGTTCGGAGACGGCTGTCGCCACTTGTTTTCCTGTTCACGCTGCTATAGTTACTCGTGCCCTCTCGCTGGCACCACGCCGCGCGCCATATGGTGTTATGCAAATCATTGCATAACCTGTGGCGACACGTTCTACGCCTACTCTGCACTTCTAACCCCTCTTATAATGTTCTGTGGCTGCCGATCTTCTACTTGACTTTTACTTTGACTTTACAGGATTTAGGGATGAACTTCAAACTATTCACAAAACCTCTTGTTATTCGATGACAATGACAACCTCTAACTAGATATTTATACGGTGATTATACTTAAAAATTACCCTTTGACGACGACTATCTATGACTAAAAATCAAAACTAAAGACAGCGGATGTATGGCCTAAATCCCTTTGCCTTTCTCTAAGGATAAATTTTACAACAACAGCAAAGCTTATCGTCAATGTCAAAATCTTTCGTTTTTATTTCCTTCCTTTAGTGTTGCGACGAGTTGATTTTAGTCACTCGAGTAGATTCAGTTAAAATTATTGCTGACTCGAGAAGCAACTCAAGTTGACTTAAAATTAAAACGTGGATGTTCTGAGATTTCAGAACACCTATCTCTGACTATGCCCTCAGGGAATATAGTCGTGAGCATAATCCTGATATGCTATGCTCTTTGACTATTTGTTATAATATATGGACTAGCCTTGCGGTAGCATTGCCCCTCTGCCACGGTATAAGATCAATTAATCATACAATTCAATTTACATTCAATTTTATACCTTATCACTAAACGAGATATAATTGCGAAACAATAATTTCGAACTTAGAACGTTTGGGGTTCACGCGAGACTACTTTTCATGATTTTTAACGTTCAAAATTAGAATCTAAAGTTATGGGAATAAAATCCAAAGTTGCGGATTTCATGTTACCTCGCCCCCCACAAAAAGTGGCAGAAATGTTTGTTAGTAGAATTACACGCGTAACTAGTCCCTATATAAGTAGTCAAAGGCTATGCTATGCTACAGTGATATTTCGAGCTCGCTGCGCTCACTCCAGCCTTTATACAACGTGTTAATGAATAAACGCAAAATTAGAAAATAGTTTGTTTAGAATCGAGAGCAGAATCGAATTATCAAGGTTTCAACATATAGGTAAAATTTTTTCATAATATTAAATAATTTGTTTTTATTTATAACTAATGAACTCTTGCTTGTGCGTTAGTACTGAACTTTTTTTTAAATTTCAAATGGGTTTGCTCTTGACCTCATTTCCGCCAGTGTCAAGTAGTTTATGGGAGAATCTATCGCATTCTCAGGGATTGTTTTTGGTCAAGAACAAGAAGAGATTGCGGAGCCTCGTGGCAGGCAAAAACACGACGCGTGAAAACCACGCGAGACAAGTGCTCGGGTCAGAACCTGGAATGTGACGAAATAATTTGATGGCATACTTAATTTAAAATTTATTGTCACTAACTTGATGTCAACCCAACATACGGGCACACTCATCCTACTTATACTTAGTATGAAAACTAGATTCTTCAAATGTATCCATGAGTATGTGGGGACTTGCTACAGGTGTCAGCGGGTGCTGACAAGTGACAAGCTTGTGGGTACAAGTTATAGCAAAGAGATGCCAACTGATGGCGATGCCGTCGCTCTCGGAAATATGCTCCATACATAGACAACGTTCACCGTGAATACGTAACTGGTAACCTACTACAAATAAGGTTCACAATCGAATGCAAGACGTACATCGCGCAAGAGAAATAATCACAGAGATTCAATACATATACAAGGTCCAACTTAGAACTGTTGGACCACGGCCGGTCCTCAGGCTTCACACAGCCTGGTGGAAGATCTTCCCTTTTCAATGGAGGAATTCATAGAAAAACAATGAAAAAGTAAATGCTTCAATCACTTTATGTTTTGAGGGGGGATAAATCCCACCCCCTGGATACGTGCCTGACACGTTGTATACCATACATCGGTCTCGCTCGACAAAGAGCTACTCGCTTGAGGTAACTCCTTTGCAGTTTCACTCAAGTTGACTGGCGCAACACTATTTAAATCATTCTTTCTTGAAACACAGATTCCTGATAAGTAGCAAGGTAGCAAGCTACAGATGCGACATTGAAATTTTCACTTAGTTCTAACAGGTCCGTTGTGGCGCTGCCGTCGTCAATCTAATTTGAATAGAATTTGTAGTTACAGGTATGGCATACAGTGACTCCAATGCAGAAGTAGGGATATTTGACCAAGGAACAAACTACTTAATCAATGATATTATTTTGTCATAGAACGGAGAAGAATTAGGACTAATTCTCAAGGATTCTCAACTCAAGCGACAATACCAGGAAAAACACAATACAGCTTCTGACGCAAGAACATGTTATGACGCTGCTCCTGCTGTAAGTTTATTATTGAACTTGGCTTGACACGTGTGTTTAGATAATGAGCGTTTTTCTTTTGGTTTTTTAGGGGATCGATAGATGAATAAATAAATATCTTGGACATTGTCACACAAATTATCTAGCCACATTTTAAAGTACCTGGACTTGTATTATGATGACTAGACAACGATATAGAATACATATATAGATACAAACATCCATGACTCGGGTACAAATATTCATATTCATCATATAAATATTTGTCCCTTACGGGATTCGAACCCGCGACCCTCGGCACAGCAGGCAGGTTCACTACAGACTGTGCTACTGGGCCGTCAAAACGTTGTGTGCGAATAAAGGTCAAAATTACAAAAAGGGTTTCTTTAGAATAATAATGAGGGAAAAGATGGTCAAAAAGATGCCAATGCATATTTTGATGGAATATTTATTTGCATATCATTTTGAACGAAAATTTGAAACTGCTTACGTCTGACATGGTTGTATGGGCTCAATCCCTTGGCTTTAAAAATGGCAGACACAGTCTTGACATGATTTTGACAGGATCTCGCTAACATCTCTATGGAGCGATAAACATGCCATCTGTCAAGTTTTTTAGGAACAAAAATTTTAAAAAGAAAAGTAAAACGCTCATTATAGCGTGGCGTCCTATGATCATATGATGACGTTTTATGAGGGAAAGTGAGGCTGTAGCGCCACAACCGATCTATCGGAATTAAAACTGCCCTTGGCCTGTTCTTGATCATATTTTTAATGATCTGTCTCATAGATTAATATGTATTTTGGATATAGATAGGCAAGTCACCTTGAATTTTAGGACGTCCTAATTATTAGCGTTGACGCTTATTAGCACTAGGGGGCGCCACATTCTGAAATAAATTAAAAAAGGCGATCGGCCGACACGAGGATCGAACCATAGCTACCCGGATCGTAAGCCGGTTGTCTAGACCGCTAGACCAGCAAGTGATTGATATGGGCGAAATCTCTCACTACTACAGCGCAGCGGTGAGGTGTAGCGCGCTGTCACTCCGATATGATCCCTAGCTCAACACGTAGTGCTTCGAAACATAACCGATAGATGGCGGAAGCAGTCTATGGAAAATCAGCGTCCCACTTAGTTTGTACTATGATAACATAGCATGATCTGTCTGTGGTTCTTGATTCTATTCTGTCATCTATCCATTCTAGCTAAATTCTAGCTTGAATTAATTCTTTATTTCAGGGATAATTATTGAGCTTTCGAGCCTTTCGAATTTAAGTGATACAATAAAATCTAATACCACATAACGCACAATGTCTTTGATCCAGGACAACACAAAAATCCTAAAATTTTTGGAACTTGTTGGCCAACTCAAGGTAAGGAAAATTGTTCTTTATTCTAGTTCAATGTCTTTTTCCTTTGTGTGAACGTAATTTTCTGTTTTTACAGCATGTAAAAAGGACAGGCTGGGTGCTATGCGGCATAAACGAATGCGAATCTATTGCTGGTCACATGTACCGTATGGGCATCATGACTTTCCTGCTTACAGACGAGAATAATCCTACAAAGTTGGATCGTTTCAGGTGCCTTCAGATAGGTATGTTGTGCTTCCACTTTTTAAATCGATGTAGTTTTAGTCCCTTTCAAGCCAGCTGGAGTTTTCTTCAGAGGTTTGATGTTGCTACAATCACAGAACATAAGAATAAGATGGGTTAGAAGTGCAAAGTAGGCGTGGAACGTGTCACCACAGATAATGAACTCAAGTTTCGACACTCGGAGAGGCTCTTTCCTTCCACCTCTCTGATAAAATAAAATATATCTGATTAAAAAAATGTATCTGTCCATTTCAGCTCTAGTCCATGACCTAGCCGAATGTATTGTTGGGGACATTACTCCCCACTGCGGAGTATCACCAGAAGAGAAGCACCGGCAAGAAGACGAAGCCATGAAGAAAATTGCAGAACTAACTGGGATCGCTGGCGATCAAATGTATGACCTTTACAAGGTTAGTTAGTGAGTTTTGTGACAGCTAGAACAACATAGTTCAATATACCATTGACACGAGATGGATGCGAAGAAGGAAATTAGGGCTAAAAAGTAACCAAAAAATGTGTCACTGATCTGAAGACAGACATCCATTGACGAAGTACTCACCATCATCATCATCTCAGCCGATGGACGTCCACTGCTGGACTGCCTCCCCCAAGGATCGCAATAACGACCGGTCCTGCGCTGCCTTCATATGCTGCCCGTATATGGTTTATAATACTGTGTTACTTTGACTATCCGCCACCGCCACACGTCTCTTGTGTAAACCGGGCCTAAAGAATAAGATGTTCGGCCTCAGCAACCACTAGTTCCAACTCTGATATATCCTTATCACAACCTCATAAAATTGCAATTTTGTTAATTCCAGGAATACGAAAACCAAAGTTCTCCTGAAGCAAATTTCGTAAAGGATTTAGATCGGTATGACATGATCCTGCAAGCATTTGAATATGAAAAGCGTGAGAATGCACCACAGAAACTACAGGAGTTCTTCACGGCAACCGAGGGAAAATTCAAGCATCCTTTCATCCAGGATCTAGTCAAAGAACTTAACAGACAAAGGGAAGAATTTGAGAAGAAATCTCTAATGAATGGAACTGCAGTATAGTACATGCAACTGGCTCGAATGCAAATAAAAGTGCAGTATTTAAATATCTTTAAACTAGCATAGTTTTGCTAGAATATTTTGCATTCACATGTCCTAAGACAGAGGCTTGCTGGCTACTTATTATCATTTAAGTGCAATGTTATGGTGATGATTATTATTCCATTCAAATGATAAACATTTTGTGCTTTGGATACTTAATTATTTAAATGTTGTTTTAGTTTTATTAGAACTATACGGGGTCCGACTCAATATGCTGTCGGTTTTTCAAGGGATCAATCATAAAATTGAACTACCTTCTTTGCGAAAAAAAAACTACCCTATACATTTGGATCGAGTAGGATTGTGGTTTTGTATGGAACAGCAGATTATTCATTTGCGATTTCGACATTGGTCCCATCGAAAATGTAGTTTAGTTTGATGGTCTGATCCTTTTATAAGTTATATAATGTCAAGATAGAAGTCGAAGCTACGAACGCGTCGAAAAACATATCACCCGTGAAAAGGAATCTGTCAAAAACGAAATGATCCGTTCAATAAGGAATCCGGCGAAAAGGGACTAAATCCCTAGACTAATGTCTAGGGTGTTAAACCCTGCCACTATGCTCTATGCACGCAGAGATAGTTGACATAAGAAAGTTGACCCATTTGGGTTAGTACGTTAGAAGCGTGAGGCTCTATCTTGACATATAATTAATCAAAGGTCTGATCATACCCTGAAAAAACCGTCAGCATAAGAAGGATCTAATGTGGTGTAAACAAATTACACTACTTTAAATGATTTTAAATTTTAATTATCTGCAAAGCGGGTTTTAAATAAGTTTTTTTATCGTAAGTTACCTAAGTTCTAATTACAAGAATTTGAATTATCAAAGTTACCTCTTATTTTTATAAATTCTTACGTTTCCTTAGACCTTAGTTCTGAATTCTCTAAGCATGTTTCTTTTCAATATTTTATCTTGTTTCCAAAACAATTTGTTTTATGTTACCACTGGATCAATGCACACCAATGCAACGCAACTACGTGCCGTCCATGGACGGTTGTAATTGGTACTTAGTTACCTGATTCGGAATTCAGTGTTGTCGACTATGGTTACAAAAAATACTAGAGTGCTGTTTAAAAAATGCCTAAAGTAAAAATGTATAAAATGCCAAATGAATGACAATTGCATCTTTAGGTATTAACACAAAACAAACAATTTCTATACATGATAATTATTATCATGTGATGAGGTCATGACGTTGCGATGATGGTTTATAAATTGTATTTCAATATTATGCAACTATATCAAAAGACTATCGATAGTTTTAACATTAGACATAATGTGCATACAAAATGGCATGAACCATTATCATACAACCTATTTTTAAGCGTGGGCGATTTCGTCGCAACTGCACCGTCACGATACGGTATCGTTCCGTCAACGCCTACGCTCAAAAATAGCTTGTGTGATATGACTGTAAATCTTTAAAACATGCACATACACATGCCATCAAAAAATCACTAGATCTAGTGAAAAAGTATCAGAAAGCGGCAACACTAAATTCTGAATCAGGTTTATTCCGTATGTATGTCGCGGACCTTAAATAAACCGTATGGTATGGCACACTTTAATTATATCTCGCTCACTTTGTAGTCTTCGGCAGTTATGGCGCTACACCGACGATGGACAATTTTGCCCGCGAGTAAGTTATCTGTACGATGGAACTACGGATGTGTGCATATTGCATAGGTAACGCATACATCTGTGGTTAAAATCTGTGCTGAGGCGGCGTGACCGCGGGCAAATCCATGTCCATCGTCTGCTAGCCCCTCATAGTTTGTTGTCTTCACAGAACATGATAAGACGGGTCAGAAATGCAAAGTAGGCGTGGAACGCGTGCCACACGGTTATGCAATGATTTGCATAACACCGTAAGGCGCGCGGCGGCGTGGTGCAAGCGAGAGGGCAAGTGGGAAGATAAGTGGCGACAGTCGTCTCCGAAGCAAAAGCGCTACTATGCATTTCTAACTCCTTTCACACTGTTCTGTGGTTGTTTTGCTCCTATCTCTTTCTCTCTCTCTCTCTCTCTCCATTTGGCTCTCCTATCTACGTTTAAAATGTTTAAGTTTCTTAGAAAATTGTATGTTTTGTTAATTATATAGAAAATTATTCTAACGTAATCAGAATCAAATAACATGAAGAAAAGAATTTTTTTTTTCAGATGTGAACTTGTTTTATTTCGACCTGCTAATTTTAAATGTTATCTCAAATATCCATAAACTAAAAATGTGGGCGTCCACGCCAGAAGGGTCTAGTTGTGTCGGCATTTTAACCCACCTTTTTTATGATTGTGTCTGATGTAGATGCCGAATCCAACTTTAACTCAAAACAAGAATACCGGGCCCTTTTTGGACGCTTGCTTGGTGGACGCCCTCAAATAAGTACTTATTTAAGTTCTAACAAAATTAGGTGAAACTATTTTAAGGGGATGATCAGACCATCAAACTGAACAACTTTCTCTATGGGACTAATATTGAAATCGCGAATAAAAAATCTGCTGTCCCATACATTTAGGTCGAGAAGGTTTGTATGGAACACCTGACTTTTTTTCGCGATATCGATATTAGTTCCATAGAGAAAGTTGTTCAGTTTGATGGCCTGATCATCCCCTTAAAATAGCGTCACCTAATTTTGTTAGACCTTATAATTATAGTACTTGTAGCAGCTGGCCACAGATGTCACCCTCGCAAAAATAGGACTAGACAATTTGCGATGTCACATTGGAAACCCGTAAGCTACTACACTAAGGTTCACAATCGCATGCAAGACACAAATGGCGGAAGAACGATTATCACAGAGGCTCAGTTATAATACAGCGTGCATTATTTTAGGGAGTGATTGTACCCATGATACTGAACAACTTTCCCAAAGAACCCTATAGTAAATTTCCTCTTTCTCAGGGAAAGTTGTTCAGTATCATGGGTACAAATCAATCACCCCTGAAAGTAATGGAACTGATTACCCTTAACATCCTGTATAGACCAAAATACTCTACTCTACCCATCAAACTGGGCAACTTACTATGGGAGCAAACCTGTCAAAACAAAAAAAAGTCAGCTGTCTTGTCTCATACATTTGAGTCGAGTAGGTATTGCAGTTTAGTAGGGAACAGCTTTTTTTTGCTCTAACAGTTTGCTCCCATAGTCGAAGTTGTTCTGTTTGATAGGTAGGTAGAGTACGTGGTTTAAAGGTTAATGATACTTTTCCTTACACCCTGTATACCTACAACTACAAGGTCCGAAAAACATCGCAAGGACCAAGGCCGGTCCCCAGGTACACCTAGTGTGGTGGAAGATCTTCCTTGTTCAATGTAGGAACCTTCCACCTCAGTTCCTCCATACCAATACTTGAATCACTTGTTCTAGGGATCTAGGTATTTACTCAACAAATTAATATTATCTACATACGTAGGTATCTACCCCGAATGGCCAAATTATTTGCCCAGGGACGCAAAATGTGAAAATATGCAATTGTTTATGACATGCTAATTTGACTTTCAAAAATCATACTCCAGGGCTGCGTTCACGACCTGTGGGTGCGGTTGTTTTTTCAACACGCTCTATGGTACGGAACCGTTCACCGAGGCTCGGAACGGCGTTAGTGCGAAAAGTTGCACCTGGGGCGTAGGTTCTGAACGCAGCCCAGGAGTGCGATTTTTGAAAGTCAAATTAGCAGTAGAAAGATGCATATCCATTAATAAATTTGATTTTCATTGTTTCAAAAATCGCACTCCAGGCCGTCTTGTACCAATGAGTTTTTCGGAATTTATGTACGATTTGTAACACCACTGGCTTTTCGGTGAAAGGAAAACAACGCGAAGAGACCTGCGTGCTTCAATTTCTAGGCATATATGTGGCGACGGGCTCACTCCCCGTCACATTAGACAGAGTTTCGGTACTAAGTATGTACTAGTGAAACGTGATGTTCTGAGGGTTCTCCATTGGGGAATGTAGTCAATCAATAATACTTTATTTGGCACCAAAAAACATAGTGTACAGAGAACAAACAATCAGGAAATACAAAAGGCACAAAAACGGGCGGTCTTATAGCTAAAAAGCGATTTCTTCACAGACAACCTTATCGTAGTCGTTAGCATATTGCTAAAAAAAGAGCGTGCTGAAGTTTCCTTGTTTTTTCGCTTTGTTGTGGGTGGCATGCTATGAACCCTATGAGTCTTCTATGAGTTAAGTACTGTTTCTATTTTCTCTGAGGTTATTGGCGTGCTTTGAGTTGTTATTGTTCTGCAATTCGACCCGTAGGCGTAGGTGACAATATTCTTTACATAAGGAATGGCGTTACATGTTTATTCAATTGTGTCTATAAGAGAAGACAATCGTTGATTATCGTTTTTGTATTAACGCAAATACAGACATCTAAATTAAGTACCTATGGAATAAAGTATTAAACTGGGACGTGGCCAAGACGTGGCAGTGTGTGGGATCGTGGGCTTGGGCGTACCCATTTTTTGGGTTCTGTAGTCAACAAGGAACCCTCATAGTTTTGAGGTGTCTGTCTGTCCGCGGCTTAGGTCAGAGACTCTTAAGCCTCTTAATCCACTAGGCAACAATTGACGCGCAACACGTGACGCTCAACATGTTCGGCAACGTTGCTAAACAACGCGCGACGTTGCCCAACATGTTGTGGCGAACTAAGTTGAAGTTCCGCGATGTCGCGCGTTGTTTTGCAACGTTGTCCAACATGTTGAGCGTCACGTGTTGCGCGTCAAATGTTGACTAGTGGATACGCGGCTTTGGTAAGATTAGAAAGTTGTAATAAAATACATATTAATCACGCCAAAAAGTAGTCCTAAAATAAAATCTTTAAAAACCTTTTTTAGGGTAGCTAAAGTACAGTCAGCTTCAGAGAAACCTGACCCTCTACCTTAAGGGGTTAGATTTCTCTGATGCTGACCGTACCTCACTGAAACGTGAAAGTGGGGATGACATTTTTTTCTCGTCTTATATCATGCCATGGTGAGGGGTGTCGTTGGATAGGACAAAAATATTGCGGGTGTGTGCAAACCGTAGACGAAAAATTTTTCGCTTACGCTGGTGCAAACCATTTTCGATTCAGGGATCCGTTTGCGAAATAGTGAACATTTTCTTAGTTATGCGGCCCGACACGCACTTGGCCGGTTTTATGGAATATCCTGTGAGTAGGCCTGTAGGCAGTAGGTACCTAGGTATACCTACCTACTTACTTATATTAGGTTGGGGAAAAAGTTTCTTCGCGTTTTTTAAGAAAATTCAAAACATTTTTTAATATAGTTTATTTACATTTAACTAAAGTATGTAGGTACCATTTTGTTCGATAACTTTTTGCCATCTTGTAGGTAGGGACATGATCCCATTGCTATAGAAATTTTGGGGCTTCTGATTAAAATACCGCGACAAGTAGTTTTGGCAGTCCTCTCGTGATGTTAACCTGACACTGCCTAAATAATTCTGAATAGACCGAAACAGGTGGAAATCTGAAGGTGCAAGGTCAGGACTATACGGCGGATGCATTAACACCTCCCAGCCAAGCTTTTTCTTTTAATTTTTGATGAGTGGCTAAAGATGGGTGAGGTCTAGCGTTATCATGATGAAAAACCACACCCCTTCTGTTGATTCATTCCGGCCGCTTTCTCTCAACTTCTTGCTTTAATCTCATCAGTTGTTCGAAGTAGAGTTCAGAATCGATGGTCCTGCCTGGTGGTAACAGCTCATAATGAATAATGCCCTTTCAGTCCCACCACACACAAAGCATCACCTTGTTGCGAGTTAACCCGGGTTTCGCCAGTCTGTGAAGCCTGATCGGCCTTTGACCACGACCTTTTTCGCACGTTTTTGTCGTACGTGATCCACTTTTCATCACCAGTTATCAGCTTCTTCAAAAATGCATCGGTTTCATTACGTCGTAATAAAGAATCACAAATGAGTGAACGGTTCATTAGGTTTCTTTCAGTGAGCTCGTGAGGTACCCAAATGTTGAGCTTTTTTGTGTACCCAGTTTTTTCAAATGCGCCGAAACTGTTTTGTGGTCAATTCCCAGTTCTTCAGCTACGTCGTAACTACTAATATCCCGATCTTGCTCCACTTTTTCAAAAATGGCATCCATTTTATCCGTAATAGGGAATGCGAAGAAACTTTTTCCCCAACCTAATATAATATCGGTTTAATCTGTAATCTCATACTCGACTCAAATTGACTTTACATTGAGTCATAAGGTCATATCTAACGATTTCTTTTCTACTATTCACAACCAGCCAGGTCATTTGACCTGGCATTGAAATGTTAATGCTCTGTTAATGTCATTATTGCACGAAATCCTTGACATTTTATTATCTCCATGTTACAAAACACCCATGACCCTAGTACCTAATATTTAAATGGGTGTACTATCGAACTGGACAACTTTTACTATGGAGAAAATGAAGACCAAAAATGCTGTCCCATACATTCGAGTCGAGTAGGAGCTCGCAGACGCCACGTGATTTTATCCTTTGCATGCTATTTTCAACTCTATTTCAATAGCAATAGAGTTCATTATCAATTTAACCAATGAAAACTCGAGCGCTCCGAAGTCAGAAGTTTTTTTTTTAATATTTAAGTTCTCCGCTAGGTATGCGCCGCGCCGACTCTTAGAATATTACTAGGGTGTTTTATTACACCCTGTATATTTTATTAAGAAAAGGTAAGAAATAACCAAATGTAAAAAGAATATTAGGTACTTTAAGTTTTTATTGTACAAAAATGGGTAGTTGATAATACACATACAAACCTATTCAGTCAAAGTAATATTCTGATTTGCATACTTAAATGCTTAAAGTAGTGTGATAATCCCCATTCATTACAACTCAGATCATCAAATATAAGGCTAGAGTTCACACTATTAACATTACAATACTAACAAAGAAAAACCACATAATTGGTAGTGGGTTGATTATTTTATTAGGCTTTATATTTGGAACTAAGAATTTAGTGTAAGTATAATCTTAATTATAGATTGCTTATTATCACTTGAACAATTTTAGCTCTTAGCATAAACCCAAATGTAAGTGAAATTGTACATAATATGGAGCAGTCAGAATAGATTAATTAATTTATTGCTTGTTTCGGATTATTCGATGATACTTGTTCCTGTTCTTCTTTTTTTCGTTGCTTCTCCCTCATTAGTTCAGCATCCCTGCGGTCAAAACAATATACATTAAAGTAAGTTCATTACTTACTTATTAATTTACAATGCAAGTGGGAATGGGATGGTTGAAAGGGGTCGCCCTAGGCGCACGTATGCGTACCGAATCGGATGCGTACCCGGTACCGACGAGCTTGTATGAAGAAACTTATAGATGTTGAGGAGGCGAAAGATGTGTGTCAGAATCGTAGCATGTGGCGATCTGTTGTCTCTGCCTAGTAGTAGTGGGACATAGGCGTGAGCATAGGTATGTATGTATGTAAGTTCATTACAATACAATACAGGGTTAAGAAGAATGCCCAATCCCGTTTCGCCAACAAAACTGGTAAATTAGAATTTTATAAGAAACTAGAGTTAACCCGCGACTTCGCCCGCACAAATTATATACCAGATTTTAAGTCAGATCATTAGCTATCAAACAAAAAAAAAGTTTCATCAAAATCGGTTCAGTAGTTTTTGCGTGATACTCGTTCAAACAAACAAACAAACAAACAGACAGACAAAAAATCAAAAAATTGGTGAAATGGAATCAGGGACACCTAAAAACCATATCGTAACTTTTTTTTTGTTAATATCTTTAATGTACAGACAAACTTTCTGCTACAGTTTTATAATAGCTTAGATATTATAGATAGATAGATGCCACGATAAAAAAGGATCATTTCCATTTCCTTGGGAAGCATGATATTCCTCCCATCCTGTTTATAATTTCAGCTATCATATGACTTCTATTTGTTCTTTGATCATATACGAAATTCGCCAGTTGCGAAACGACGGAAACGAATACACTTCTTTACGTGGCCAATGTCTTTTTATATCAGTGCAGATAACTTCACCATGTATTCTACTCTTTGACTATTTATTATAAGGACTAGCCTTGCGTTAGCATTTCCCCTCGGTATAAGAACAGTTGATCATGTGCATTTACATTTAATTTGATACCTTATCACTAAACGTGACAGCCTATAATTGTGAAACAATAACTTCGAACTTAGAACGTTTGGGGTTCACACGAGATTACTTTTCATGATTTTTATCATTCAAAATTAGAATCTTAAGTTATGGGGAATAAAATCCAAAGTTGCGGATTTCATGTTACCTCGCCCCCCGCAAAAAGTGGGAGAAATGTTTGTTAGTAGAATTACACACGTAACTAGTCCCTATATAAGTAGTCAAAGCACCACTCAGAAGTGTGGATCTTATACAACTTTACGAAATTATG
This sequence comes from Agonopterix arenella, assembly GCA_927399405.1. Classification (NCBI taxonomy): domain Eukaryota; kingdom Metazoa; phylum Arthropoda; class Insecta; order Lepidoptera; family Depressariidae; genus Agonopterix; species Agonopterix arenella. The sequence goes on along the minus strand of OV656691.1, from coordinate 12,930,767 downwards.
AATCTGTTATATGAAAAATATTCAGCAACTTTTAACTACCTACTAACTACTAACTTACTACTAACTACCTGCATTAAACATTTGGGTTCATAGATTTAGATTGATAAAGGATACCCATCCTCCTTACAAGCATGGAAACACGAAAATTGGCCATTGCAGTTGGTATTGTTCAACCTTCTTTCGTACGTTGATGTTTCAAACTTTAGGTTTGTCCCTTTCTGTCAAGAACATAAATGAAATAAATTCCCCTTTTTTTTATTTTCGTCGTTGGATTAGAAAGGGACAAACCAATAATGAAGATGAAAACAAATATTTCCCCCTAAATCCGAATATTTGTATGCAACATTGATTACAGCTCGTAGAAAGAGAAGGTAATAGATGGAAGCATGTGTCTTGTCATATTTACTCAATAAGAGATGCACAGCAAATTCGCTCTAGTTAAAAAAGGATATGGCTACATTATTGCTGTGCTTATCGACATAACCACTTTTTTGTACTACGACGGCCGCTGACTCCGGAGTCACATCATATAAATTGTATAGGATTTTATGACTATCTACGCTATCTCATTATGTGGTTACATTGAAATTTGTCTAATAGCAAAAAAAAAGTTACAGATATAATTTTTTTCATGTATAGAATACCTATGTTTCCTCTCAGAGAGAGACATTCCAGTTTTGTCGCTGGCAGCTTTCTTTTTCTTAACTTCTTCTTGCTTTTTTTGGTTTTTGGCGCGAGCCAGATCCCTCTGGTTTCCTCCTGAAATATAAAAAAAAATTACAATGGGTACATAATGTCAATTGAATGTTGACATTATTTGTTTACGTTTTTATCAAACTGATTACACAACTAGGTATAATAATTGTTTGGTTGAAATCAATCCACAAGCACCATCAAGTGAACTCATTTCTTGATGTCATACATTCCAAACAATCTAGAACATTCTATGGAATTTGATAACAGGCTCAGAGAAAAGAACATTCAAGTGTACCCCGGTAAATTAAAAAATGTTTTAATGCATAGAAAAACTTTACTACCTATATTTAATTATGAAACCAGTTGATTTGATTTAATTCTGTACTTACGGGTCATCGTGGTTAGTGTTTCAACGCTTACAGTTCCGTCTCAAAAAAAGTTAATAAGTGGTGGTATAAAATCACGAACGATACGCTAGCCCGGCCGAAACCTAGGACAACGCACCGCCCTTCCTTTTATCAATATAAATAAAACTCTGAAACAATTAAAACTATAATCGCTGGTTTTACTAAACCACCTGCCTGCCAGCTGTCTACAAACAACAAGAACAGATGAAAGATGGCGTCATGGCGGATGGCGGCGGCTCTTTTCTTTTGACGCATTTTGTTGTTGATAATTTTAACGGCTCTGGATACAAGTCCTTTTTTTAAGTGTCGAATCCCTGTGGTCGAATTCATCGAATCTCTCAACTCAAGTCTTCATAAGTCCAGTCAAGTCGTTGGTCATCAGATTTCCAGCTTCCTGGTGATCAGTAAATAAAACCTCTTTTACCTGTTCACGCTCTTTCTATTCCTACCCCTACCCGTCATATATCCAAAATCCTAGTCCACTAGGTATTATATAGTTTAGGCCAGCAACTAGTGCCGGCGGTCAAGTCTTACAAATGAGCGTTTTTCTTTCTTTTTTAAAATTTAGTTCATAAAAACACTTGCTATCTCTATGCTAAAAACTTGATAGGTGGCGTGTTTATCGCTCCATGGCTCAGATAAATTAACAGGAATGGATTGGAAACGATCGCTCAATTCTACGCGAAAAAGTCTGTCACTTTTGCCGGGGGGCGAGGTAACGCACACAAAGCAATTGTTCATTACTAATGCATTTCTCGATCACGTCGCTATGCACGCAAACGACGACATTTACAAACACTAGCTTGAACTGTACACAAACAATTACATTCGCACACATAGACGTGTATTAAATACGTAAACAGAAGGCCAAAAGGCCAGAAGGTAAGTTGAACCACATATTCACGCAAAGTATTTGAAAATAGAGGTCTAGTTATGCTGGCTAGTTGAAATGGACTCATAAAAGTGCTAGTGCTTGACACTATCGATACCTTATTTATCGATAAGTTTGGCAATCATGAATAATCGTGTATGACTATCAAATGAAATGAATATAATATTTTTCACGGTCAGGGTGTCGCAAAGAGGGTCCCATACAAAATTAGGACTTAGAACATTTTCGACAAAGAGAAGATATTTAATCAATTCTAAATACTGGGAAAGCGGCTAAATAAAAACACGTATACCCTCATGTTTACCAGATGTATTTAAAATAAGTAATTGTAATTACAACAAAATTATGTAATAGAATACAATGCACTATAAAATAATAGTTCAGCTATTAATTAAATGATGTTACGAATTTAAAGTAGGTATGTTATGTTCGCAGCAATAAATAATAATGATTTATTCATAGAAAGATACACTATACTGAAAAATATTACAGTATTGATTTAGTGAATTGAAACACCACAACATGGCTATATTATAGGTTACCTTATATGTTTGTTTAAGATTCTTTTTTAATGATTTAGTTCGATAATTATTAAGTTATTTGAATAAAAACGTTAAATAATGAAAAGGATTTTATTTTAAGATGACCCCTATTGATTGACCAAGCAACCCGGATACTGGGTTCTTTCGGAAATCTGTAAAGATATACAGCTATTAAAATACTAACAAGTAGCGAAATATCGATATCGATATTTAATATGTGCAGGCCCTTCACTAATTTCGTAGCGGTGTGGCCAGCCACATTTAAATAAAATAATTATTTGGACCGAATTAAGAATAAAACATACACATTTTTATAAAAATACTAACACTATTATTGTACATTTAAACAATAGTTTTAATTCTAAAAAGTGACATGTAAAGAATTGTTCATGGGTTATATTATGATGGTTTTTCAGATTACCAAATATACCAACTAAGTTTAATAAGTGCAAGCAGTATTTTTACTCTATTATTTTATTATACAGGTAGAGTAATAATAACATCACAAGTAATATACGGTAAAATATAGTAATGTTCATACAACTTCAAAATCGTACAAATATGGACTTATACGGTCAACCGGCAACACTTATTTATTGGAAATATTTTTCTATTTTATGGTAGTTTATTGCATTATTTGATAATATTTGGACAAAAAAATACTCACAAGTGAAAGGTAGTGTTATCCTTTTGTACGCTTGAAGTTCCTGACCTTTTTTTGCACTGATAAACACTACAGACAGGCATTTTTGCGGGATGTCGTGCCACGAGAACAAACACTTGGCGACTGGCGCGAGACGCGCGGGGACTAGTTTTATATAACGAGTATGCTCACTGAGCGCATGCCTTTGGCAGAGGGGTACGCGCGTAATATCGCATCCATTCCTGTTAATTTATCTGAGCTCCATGGAGACGTTCACGAGATACTGTCAAAATTATGTCAAGACAGTGCCTGCCTTTTTTTAAAGGCCAAGGGATCGAGCCCATACTACCATGTCAGACGTAAATAGTTTCAAATTTTCGATTACAATGATTGTTACAAAAATGAAATATTCAATCAAAAGAAGCGTTGGCATCTTTTTGGTCATCTTGTACCTCTTTTTTATTTATAAAAAAACACTTTTAGAAAATTTGATCTTTATTCGCGCAAACCATAGCGCCATCTACCGATCCACTAAAAAACCAAAAGAAAAACACTAGACAAAAAAACTTTGCTGCATGGGCTACGTACCTTTCGCCTGTCTGTAAGGAAAAATTGAACAACAACAACAACGATGAAATGAAAATCCAATACAAATAATCCAATCCAATCCAAAATAAACTGTCAAAATGTCGGTCAATGCACAAGTTCTCAGTAACAATGAAAACACAAATAAGAAGAGCGACAAAAGCCTCAAAGCGCTGTTTCCTAAACAGGCAGATTGTTCATACGTTTCTTGTTACTGGTAAGTGTTTTTTGTTTCCATGGTTCTGGTGCTACGACGGAAAAATCGTCCATGTGCAAATTAGAATTATTGAGAATTTGTCCGTTCCACAGCGAGGAAAACGTGTGGAAACTATGTCAGGATGTATCGCTGAGGGCTCCAGAGGAATTGGACAGATGTTACGTCGTTTTCATCTCCAACCCTTGCCGCACAGTGCCTCTGTGGAAACAAAGGGCAGGGCGTGAGGAAGACCGTCTAGTAATATGGGTGTGTACAAATAAATTGTGTCTAAATTACCAATAACATAGTGTAATAAAATACCATTCACTTACTAACTTATGGATACCAGGTTTGAATACAAAATTCTCGAAAAAAGTGTCCCAGGCTAACATACATAAACAAAAGTTTATTTTGCTTGCATAGTTTTTACAAATTCTTACAGCAAAGCAGCACGGCATGTAGACGTGCACATAGTCAGTCTATGAAACAAAGACTGACTGCGTAATTGTTTTTCTTTTGGTCCGGACACTTTTGAGCCCTTCGTCCAGTAGTTGGTTATGTCAATGGTTAATATAAAGTTACTATTATGAAATTTTTCAGGATTACCATGTTATATTCCTGTATTCGTGGGACTCCAAGACTTGCCTTGTCTATGATCTGGACTCCGAGCTGCCTTTCCCAACTTTTTTCCATAAATATGTGACAGAAACTTTTCGGACTGACCAAGTTCTCAAATCAGATTTCCATAGGTAAATAAATGCTGTTTTACTTTGTTAATATTAATATAAATATTTACATCAGCTGTAGTATGGTGTCTTAGCTCTCTTTCTATTTGCACTTGAATGAGCGAGATAAAAGTCGTGATATAGCCTTATCGCGCGCATCATACTACTGCCGCAGGTGCAAAATAGTAATGTTACTTTATTTACAGATTTTTCCGTGTAGTGCCTACTAAGCAGTTTCTGCAGCATTTCGCTTCTGATCGCCGTCACATGAAGAGACCTGATGGCTCATGGATTAAGCCCCCACCTCCCTATCCTGCTATTTGTACATCAGGTGAGATAATCTAAATTCTAAACTATTATAAAACTGTAACAGAAATCAGTCTGTACATTGAAGATATTTTCAAGAAGAAGATTATGATATGGTTTTTAGGTATCAACTATTTTTAAATTTTTGTCTGTCTGTTTGTACGAACATCACACATAATTATAGTACTCTGTGATCACACTAAAGCTACAGAACCAATTTTGATGAAACTTTTTTGTTTGATATCTTATGATTTGATTTAAAATCTGCACAAAATCGTGGGTAAAATCAATGTTAGTATAGTACCTTTCAAAAAATGGTTGCACATTAAAAAAATAATGTTCAACACCTTTATGCTACCTAACAACATTAGCTGTTTAGTAAAACAGATAATAGAATATGCTACATCATGTTTTACTGTCAGTAATACCAAGTTCTCTCAAACGGTGAAGGAAAACATTGTGAGGAAATCTGCATACACTGAAGAAAAAATTCTGATGTGTATGTGAAGTCTACCAATCCGCATTCGGAACGCGTGGTGGACTAATGCCCATACACCCTCCTTCCGGGTAGGCCTGTGCCCTGCAGTGGGACGTGTTTATAGGCTGATGATGATGATGATGATGAGACAGTATTAACACATGATGTAGCTGTAGCCTATTCTATTCAATGCAAGTAGTGTCTTAATCCATAGATTTTGTTTAAAACATTCAAACAACTCAACACTATTTTTATTTATACTGTAGTTTAGGAAAAGATTGTCGAACAGCAAAAACCATCCAATCTTACCCGAGAGTACCTTATTTAATAAACACGTCGACAACCTACCTCATACTCATAGGTCCACCATAATAGCATAGCATAGCATATGCTCACGATTATATTCCGCAAGGGGGTAGTCAGAGATATTCTGAAACCTCAGAACATCCACGTTTTACTAGTACTGAAAATCTGTCCAGTGTGATGGGGATTGAGCCCGTCGCCACTTATAATGGAAAGTGGGTGCAATACATGCTTCGAAACTGAAGTATGCAGGTTTTCTCACAATGTTTTCCTTCACCGAAAAGCAGTGATGTTACAAATAACCACCATAATGTGGTTGGCATGCTCAAAAACCCGCCTGGCGGGACGGTTTATATTGTGTTCCGGTCATGATAGCACTGTTGAGTTTCATATTATTTTGAGTATTCATGATTAAAATTGTGTATTTTCAGGCTCTACACACAATCTAGATGAGTACATCAACATGGATTTGGGATCTGGCCCTGGTCAAGTATTGAACTTAACAGAATTTGTGCAGCGTTTCTTTAAAAAAGATAAGTAGTACAAAATGGAAACTGTTAGATAGTCAAATGTTAATTTTAAATTAATTTCATGGCCTTCATGGTTTATGGTTTTAGTTGATTATGTTTTAATAATCTTAGTTGATGGTTTTTGTTTAATAATTAAACTTATATCCTCTTTCCTCATTCTGTGCTTAGGATGGTATTCAGAAGCGAGTTAACTTTTATTATAATTATTATCATGGTGGCAACCTCATCAGTTTACACTATAGACTGCAGTGAGATTGATATATTTAATAGACCAACCAGGTTTAAAAAACCTTAACATTTTGAGAAATGTATTGAGAACTAAATAATATCAGAATTTTTCAATACAACTTTTTTTAGTTATTCATAAAGTTTCATCATGAAAAAAAGCCCATCTTTTTGTCTATCAAACTATCTATAGCAAAAAAAGGGGGGTTTTGAAATCGTTAAACAACATGTGTCCCTAACATTCTCAGTAATGTAGGTACCTCTAGGTATCTCAAATTGTCATTGTAAATTACAATTGTCATGTTTATGAAATAGGCCTTTTGGTCATGCTGAATTTATTATTGATTAACTGTCACCCATAGTGTATTGATTGTTAGAAATTTCCGATTAAGAGTTGATTAATGAGTAACAGCTGACGTCAGATGTTACTCATTAATCAAGTCTTAATCGGAACAATGCCACCATAACAATATTCTATTTACTATATAATTTATTTGAGAAAACTATCACCTACCTGAAACATTGACAGAAACGATTACTATGATGTCAATATGAATTCATTATCATCATCAGCCCATATAAACCAACTGCAGGCATAAGCCTCCCCACTCAAGCAACTACTCATATACATGGTGGCGGATCATTTCGCCACCATCCCCCATCAGTCTAACCCTGTAATCAGAGCAAACACCACCTACCTCTGTAGGACTGATAGGACGAATAGACGTCGCCCCCGTAGCGTACTCGCCGATCACGATGAGATCACGGTTGCCGTACAGGCGGCCCAACAGACACTACTAACAATCGGAAACTCACAACAGACGACAACAGGTAACACGATATCAATGCGTCGACACCGTAATTAACGTCCCCGCCGGCGAGGACAGCCGCGACCTCTGCCCACTCCTTTCACTTAGGGCGCCTACAGACGCTACAGGCCAATCGCAGGCCACTTCTCACCGATCCCCGCTACCCAATCCGCCGCGTAGCCCCAGCAACGTTCTGTGCCGAGGTCAGTGCCCCTCTGGGTACCTCTAGGTCGGTAGCTTAAGATCATTCATTTGGCTCGGTAGACCCTACGTGGTCCCTCCAATAGCCCGAAGTAAAAAGAAATAGTTGCTCCCTGAGCAGAGCTGTAATAGAAATAAAAAAAAAAATAAGCCTCCCCATTTGGCATCAATTTCGGCCCTGCGCAAATCACATCAATTTCAATTTGCATCGATAAAAATTTATTCATCTGTGACCATAGTACCAAGTAATAAACACAAACTAACAAAAATGTAAAAGGAAATGTAAGAGGAATAATTAAATAAATTCATTAATTCTTTACACGTACATAGGACGGCGGCGTAACTCTTGTCTACATCTTCACACAAGCATTTCTAAACAATTTTTAGAGCACAAAAATATCTTTTCCTACCAACACTGTACCTAATGATATATATATATATATATTTCTTCTATTTAGACGTAAAATGTTGTTGAGTGATTAATTCTGTTACATATGAAATTACACTGAATTCATAACACTTGTACATGGCAAAGAAGCAACGGTCGTATTATTTGATATTTTTATTAATTACAATGAAATAACTTGATGTACTTACCTCTATTCTCTTCAGATTAGCTAATGCCGATATTAGATAGTTAAATTATAAGGTTAGATAAATAAAGCTAGTGCTTAAATTTTTCAATTTTACAGTGAGTCGTGCGTATGTTACATATTTGTAGTGTTTTGAATGTTCTTCATAAAAAATGTACTTATTTGTTTCTATTTGTCGTTTGTTGTTAAAGTATATTTTACTGTAGTTGGAATTTTATTCTCATTTTGACTGAGGTGATCCTTGTTTATGGATTGTGTGTTACCTTGAGTGATAAATTAAAATTATAAGTGAACTTTATAGTAGAGTATATGGTGAAGTAGCTTTTGTATGTTGTTGAATCTATTTAAATAATTTTGTAACAACTTTTATACACTCTTTTTATCCTTCTCTAGCACCTGTAGCATGTTTAAATGAGAATATCTACAAGATATTCGCGTGATTGCTATTGAAGAAACCATTATTATTACATTTACAATATGCCTACCTAACTAAGATATTTGCATTTCCTAAAAGTGTTGCGTGACATATCTTTATTATTTGTACTTACTTCAAATTACTGTTTGCTAAAGTATTTTGTTATTTAATTTATAATCCAGTATAAGCATAAAATTGAAACTACCTATAATGTTTATTAATGTTTTACATCTCCAAAAATATTCTATCGCATACTTATTTACACCAAATATTTCATAAAGTATTTTATCCTATCTACCTAACAATTATTACCCAGAAAATATAGGTTAAGGTTCTATAGACTTAAGGTAGGACAAAGTTAAAGTATATCTACTTGAATTGTTTTTATAATAATAATATACAGTTTGCATTTATGTTACATGTATTATCTACCTATAAATCAGTGTTTTCAACGAGTATTGAAGTTAAAATGTTATCCTAGTCATTGTATTATTACCTACTCGTTTTTATTTTCTGTATTTCTATGTATAAGAAAAATAGTTTCGTTATTTTGCAGACAATTATGGAAATATGAGATAAGGTCTAGTCAATAATTCTTCTTCTAATATTAAGGCGATTTACTACTATATAGTATTAGCACTTAACGAGGCGTAGCTGGATGCTTTATGGGACCAAAGTACTTTGAATAGATGTGGTGAAACCCAGTGACGAAAGTTTTCAAGATTACCGGGGGCCATTTACTTCCCACCGGTTACGCCTTAGTCCAATTACATTATATTAACCACTATAACATGTTACAGTTTTGATCGATACCTTCCTTCTACGCCTTTAAAAGTCTTATCTATGACTGATAACTATGAGTGATAATTGTGCTTGTGCTTTTAATGTACCAAGTTACATGTTTTTTTATTTCAATTTTAATAAGCTAAAAATAAAACACCACACGCTATTTGTTCGTTTTATTTTAACTGATTTTCTTGATTCGTTTATACAGGATGTTACAAAAGTAAAAATAAACTTTTAAAACCAACATCGAAATCGCGAAAAAAAAAACTTTTGTCCCATACATGACGACCCGGTTGGTATTATGGTTACCACGCCGGATTGCCAAGCCAGGGTCCTGGGTTCGAATCCCGGTTCGGTCATGGATGTTTATATGTTTGTGCCGTTGTTGTATATGGTTTCCATAATAAACAGTCTATAGTGCTTGCTTGGGATCATTACAATGTATGTGCCTGTGAGCGTTATTTATTTAGCTCGAGTAGATCTGTGTCCAGCAGTGGACGTCTATCGGCTGATATGATGATGATGGAACATCAGATTTTTTTGTCGCGTTTTCGATATTGCTCCCACAGTGGAAGCTGTTCAGTTTGATGGTCTTAACCACCCCCTTAAATGTTTATTTGTATTTTTGTAACACCTTGTATGTGAATGAATAGTTTTAATAAATAACAACTATGTTAATTAACAACATGCATCTACGTGACTATCTACCCCTGAAGTTAAATATTAATTACAATAGAGACAGAATCTAAGGGCCATATCACAAGCGTAAGCGTTGACGGAACGATATCATTGCGATATTTCCGAGATCAGTTAGTACCGCGAGGCGGTGCAGTTGCGACATTGCTTACGCTCAAATATAGATTATGTGATAGCTCTCTAAACAACTCAATACAGGTACATAGTAACTAACTCAAAAAGCACTATGTGCCCTAAACTATTATTTGGTAAGGATTTCTGCGCCGTCCTCTGTGATCAGTACTGTGTGCTCAACCTGGGCTGCTCTGGCTCCATCCTCGGTGACAGCTGTCCAGCCGTCTTCCAGAATAAGAGTGTTTTCGCTCCCATGTGATAGGACTGGCTCTATCGTGAAAGTCATTCCGGGTTTCATGAGACCAGGGTATTTGTTCACTGTAAGAGTAGAAAAAAAAAAAAGCTTTCAATATACTACTACGTATAGGGTCCGCAATGTTCGGTCCACGGTGCGCCCGGTGAGTCAAGGGATGTATCGCATTCTGTGGTGTTAGCACACGCATCGCACATTGCGTTTGAGCTTAGCAGTCGCAGTGTTAAACATGCTTAAGCATGTTCTTTGCAATCAAACTGTTGTTGTTCACATAGAGAAAGTTGTTCAGTTTAATGGTCTAATCATCCTCTTAAAAAAACCGTCAGCATATTAAGTTGAATCCTAAAGGTTTAAAAGACTAGATTGCTCCGAGCTAAAGCAGTTAAAAACGAGTTCAGGCACACTAAAAAGTGCTAGCGCTAGCCCGACCGGCGACGGGTCGGCGCGCGCGTGCGCGACTTCCCGCGTTCGCCGCGAGGAACACACGCCACAGGGATTTATCACTTGTACGCTATTCTCAACTCTATTTCAATTGTCATTTGAGTTCAAATTCAATCAAATTATCAATGAAAACTGCTCGAGCATTTTTCCGCTAGATGTGCGCTGACCCCTAACAAAACATGATGCTAATGCATAAGCATAAGCTCACGACTATATTCCCCGAGGGGGTAGTTAGAGATATTCTGAAACTTCAGAACATCCACGTTTCACTAGTAGTACCGAAACTCGATGGTGATGGTAATTAGTAAATATTTAAATCAACAAGACAAAAAGTGACAGCAAGACATTTAATGGAGAATTAACATTAATGAGCGTTTCTGGAACTGAGTGTAAACCGTATAAATAATAAAGTTTAGACCATCAAATTGAAAGGCTTATTTATACCTTGCCTTGGACAAAGGCTGAAGGGGAGTGAACAACTGAACAAAAAGTCAAATTAGCAACTTTCAACAGAAAGTCAAAACGCGCGCTTTGTTTAAAAAATTGTAGTATTAAAAAGTGACGTCACGTCATCAGCATTTAATTACTTTTTATATATCATTCTGTTATTAAAAAAATAGGCTTATAAATGAAAATGCGAGTTCAGCGGTATTTTCAAACGTTCAATGCATAGGTTTTTTCGTTCCTGATGTGGTCGAGAGCGACATCATAGCTCCGAAACATACCTAGAGCTCTCTTCGTCTTTTATCTGCTCTAATCTGGATAAAAGGCGCCTTAAAGGCCAAATACTGATTACTATACCTACATCCTATTGGTACTTAACTACTTACATGAATGGAAAATATCTGGTGGTCCATGAAAATATTGTCCTATTCCATGTCCAATAAAGGCAGGTAGAACTGTTAGTCCATTTATTTTAGCATGCCTGTGTATTCTGGCGCCAATCTCTCGGAATGGAACGTCTGGGCCGCTTGCTCTTATTGCCTGAAATACAGGAATACGATTATGCAATCATTCTCTCCTATTCATTCTTACTGAAATTTCCATTTTAGAAGTGTTATTTTTAAATCGTGAGCTTTAAATTCGTGTTCGAATGATGCATAAAGCTCCATAGTAATTCCGAGATTTCCCACTTTTTTTTCACAATTTAAAAACTTTGCCGGCGTTTTTCGGCAGGTGTATCCTTGCACTAACATGAACCATCACCATCAGTAGTATGATTTTTGAAAGTCACCGCCTGAATAAAATGACCGATATTCACCGATTTCCCAAAGTTCGCATTTTTTAATCTTACCGGTGACTAAATTCTCATACCCATGAGTTCAATACGAGTGCCCTTCCCACTAGTATTGAACTCGTGGGTATGAGAAGGTTTTTTTATGAGATCCAAATCCGTTCAAGCTCACCGGTGACATTTAAAAATCGGACCCCTGTTGAGCTGAATTTTTATCAGAAATTCATTAAAATAATAAGCTTTGTTCAAAAACTACTGCTGAGATGCAAAAAGAATGGCATAAAAGTTGCCCCTGCGATAAAAAAGCGAGGCGAGGTTCACGATTTATCGTGGTTACCTCGAGTCATGTATGTAACCTATAAGTGAGTAGTTTTATGTATTGCAAAGTCCAAAGAATCATTTTCATTTTTTGTGCTCAATAAAATGTCGCCATTATGCAATTCAAATAGAGTTGTAAATAGCGTGCGCCGGCAAACGCCGCCGTCCGCTAATTTAAATTATAATTCTTGACAATAATTTACAAATCTATTTCAGTTGGATAAGGATGACACTTCACTGGGCACTGGAAAATGCTTGAACAGTTTCCATTTATCAATTGATAATGAACTCAATGACAACTGAAACAGAGTTGAAAATCTTGCACGCTATTTTCAACTCTGTTATCAATTTCATTAAGTTTATTATCAATTGAAATGAACTCAATGAAATTGATAATAGAGTTGAAAATAGCGTGCAAGATTTTTCTCTCTTAGTCAATTATCCGCTATGCCACGATTGTCAAGTCTTTCGGTGCTGACTATACATTATTTTTCTTTTTTCTTGTGTTAGAATTAGAATTTGGATAATTATTGTAGATTGAAAAACTTACAATATCAAGGCTTTCTTCGGTAACTTGAACGAGCTGCAAGCCTCTGTCATCGACATCTCCAACTAGAAACGTCTTCGAACAATCTCCATGAAATCCTTTGAAGTAAACCTGTAATTAACAATAATTTTCTTTGTAATTATACTAAACTATACAGCTATACTATTCATCGGAATTATAATTATAGCACTTGCACTTGGCATAATCTAAGGAAGGCAATTGCAAAATAATTGTGGCATAATTGATAGCAGAGGAACCGCCTTACAAGTTGTTGTGGTTTTGATCCAGAAGTGATATTTTGAATTGTGAATTTCAAAATCATGAATTCATGATCGAATGATGCGGAGAAACTTAATTCCGAATTATTTAAATGCTTCAATTTCGAATGACTAAATCTCAGCGTCCTGCACAAGGTTGTCAAACGTTGGAACCATTTTGACTGAACCTGTCGTAGAAAACATTAACGGAGTCCCGAGGCCTATATCAAACGGTACTTGTCTTTTGAAGCAGGAACTATTTTCTTTGGTCCATACCGCGTCCATAGGGCGTCGGTGGGTTGCACCAATGAGTTTTTCTAACTTCTGTACGTAATACCGACTGCTCTCAAACGGTGAAGGAAAACATCGTGAGGAAACCTGCATACGCAGAAGAAGAAATTCTGATGTGTATGTGAAGTCTACCAATCCGCAATGGGCACGCGTGGTGGTGATGCCCATACACCCTCCGTGAGGGTAGGCCCGTGCCCTGCAGTTTTATTTATTTATAGTTTTATTTCCACAAAACGGCACTTATGCAGTGGGACGTTTACAGGCTGATGATGATGATAGCATAGCGCCGGCCAGCGGGGTGCGAGAAATTTCTGTACCAGCTCGGACCTCTACATTATAAGGAAGACCCCGCATTGCTGGATATACACTCAGATGCAGAAACGATCATTAAAGTTAATCCTCCTATCCTACGTCAACAAGAAAAAAAGTGACAGCAAGAGATTTAAAGAAGGATTAACTTTAATGATCGTTTCTGCAACTGAGTGATAGAATGATTAATTTCATAGGTCGTTACCCCGCCGGCATGCTGAGAATCGACTGGCTATTTCACTAGTCATTAGTCGCCCGCGGGGAATCCCCGCGTGCTGCGTATCAGCCGAGTTATCGACCAATGAAAATGAGCCTTAACATAAGAAATAATTTAGAGTAGTACAGATGTGGGAAGTAGGCAAAAACATGATAAGAGAAACCTCAAAATGATTTTCAAATACCTATTCAATAATACCCCACTCAACATTCTCTCACTCTTCTATAAGAGTGAGAGAATGTTGAGTGGGGTAAAATTACAATAAGTCATGGTGTATAAAGGCGAGCTTAACTCTATAGTTAAGCTCGATATTTAAGCTCGCCTTTGTACACCATGACTTATTGAAATTTTTCATAATTATGTTGTTTTTTGTGTACAATAAAGAATCTAAGAACATTCACGTCAACTTTTATTTTTCACAATATGGCGTCTGGTTGTCGCCATATTGAATTTTGATTACTGTCATGTTTTTTGATACACTCGCAAGATTAAGAAGAATCAATTAACGTAAGAATCATCCAAATCGGCCAACGCGTTTGGTCTCTAGAGTGCCATAAAGGAACAAACTTACATACATACATACATAGGCTGATAAACTCATTACCCTTCCTATGCGTCACGTAGTCGGGTATAAGTAGGTCAGGGCCAGATAAATTTCCTTACAGTTATGTCCACATTGACAATATCTCCATCCTGCAAGGGTCTCAGATCTGGTATTCCATGGACTGCTACATTGTTGACTGATGTGCATACACTTTTAGGGAATCCTTTGTAATGTAGCGGTGACGGGTAGGCTTCTGCTTCTATAGACAAACTGTGCACCAGCTCATCTATCTCATCAGTGGTTACTCCAGGCTGAAACATTCAATTAAAAAATTTTTTTTTTTTAGCCTATTTCATCCCACTGCTGGGCAAAGGCCTCCCCTTTTATCCTCCATGCAACCCTGTCCTGAGCCAGTTCCATCCACTCTTCGTCGAATGTATCCAGGTCGTCTCTCCATCTCTTTCGGGGTCGACCCTGACGGCGACGCCCATTCTCCGGGATCCAAGGTGTTAAGACTTTGGCCCATCTTTCCGGGTGCAATCGACAGACATGGCCGGCCCAATCCCATTTCAACTTGGCGGTTCTCTCACCGACATCGGCTATTTTCGTTTTTTGGCGTATTGTGGTGTTTCTGACGCGATCTGTCCGTTTGATTCCCAATATGCTACGCTCCATCGCCCTTTGGCAAACCTTGAGTTTGAAACATTCATATTTAATAAAATTAAACTATGGATTGTAAATAAATGAAAGTAGACCTAATTAATATGCAAGTCAAATGCCTACCTAAATTAGATGTGTTACTAGCCCAGGAGTGGTACAAAAGACTTACATATTTGATGTTATCTTATCAATTATCATTATTAATAAATGAAATTAGGAGTCACGTTGCAGGTTCTGACCCGAGCACTTGTCTCGCGTGGTTTTCGCGCGTCGCGTTTTTGCCTGCCACGAGGCTCCGCAATCCTCAATCTCTTGTTCTTGACCAAAAACAAACCCTTAGATTGAGATAGATACTCCCATAAACTACTTAACACTGGCGGAAATGCAGTCTAACGCACAAGCAAGAGTCCATTAATTATAAATAAAAAAAAATGAAATTAGAACTTTGAGAAAAGAATGTACGAAAACATTTTACGATAATAAAAATATTGTAGGTTAAAATTCATAGTTTGAAAATCAACTTTGATGTACACACGGCGACACATCAAGCTATACAAAACCAACATAAGCTGGCCGCGCGACGTTATGCTTTACTCGACCTACGCGCGGCCAGCTTATTTTGGTGTTGTATAGCTTGATGTGTCGTCGTGCGTACCTAACTGTAACTCACAAATGGATCCATTCAGAGTTCATTCATCGTGAGTCAAGACATTACAATACATTATATCGGTTGTCTAAATTAGTATTTTTCTTAAGGTGTTGCTAATGGTTATCGCACACCTGTCCGCGATAAACTTGGTGCTAGTATTTCCTCAGAAGTAGTAAATTTCGAACAAATCGCCTGACTCAAAAGTTTTTCACGATAATTCAGAGTTCAGAAGTGCTATTTTTGAATTGAAACATTCAAAATCATGATCGAATGATGCATAATCTCCATACTAGACATTTTCTATTGCTGATTTGAACTTTTTTGCACGTTCGGCGCGGACAGGTGTGCTATCACCATAATGGTGTGGTAACATTAATTGTTAGAGATACTGGTGTTTATGACTTACATGTATGAACTTTTCCACTTGTGTCAAAATATTAGCGGCCAATTTACAGCTTCTTCTCATTCCCCTCAACTGGTTAACATCTTTGAGTTCTGGAGATTTGGGTATGACCAAATGTTTGTTTGTTATGTAATGGGGCATCTCAATGTGGTCAGGTACTATTCTACTTGGTGTGGTTTCAAAAGGAATTACTTTATCATATGTTCCAAATCTCATCCTGGAAAAAACCAGTAGGTAAATTTTTTACTAGAGAAAGAAAGAAAGAAAGAACTAGGTCACTAATCATTTAGATTCTACATCAACATGGCAAAATTGAATGAAATCTACGTTCATTAATAATTTTTGTGCTTAACAGTAATCATCAAACAAAGAAGGACCTGGAGCGCAGTTTTTGAATCTCATTCGCTGAGCTCAGCAGTTGATAAGTCAAAATTACTATGGAGATATGCATCTTTCTACTGCTGATTTGACTTTCAAAAATACTCCAGGAGTGCGATTTTTTAAAGTCAAATCAGCAGTAGAAAGATGCGTATCTCCATACATTTTCTGCTGAACTGCTCCAACGTATGAGATTCAAAAATCGCACTCCTGAAATGTATTCCACTCAACATAGGACTGTAGGTAGTGTGTACGTACATACATTTAATGACAAAACTATGTAAGTAATTTATGATAATATTAAAAAACATACATTCTACATACATATAACAAAGCTCAAGAGATCAAGTATTTTCTTTCATAATAAACTTTTTGAGATGAAGATATAAACAAACTACTGAAGGTTACTGAAGTTCTATAATCTAGTAATATGCCTGTATGGGAGTTTACCGTTATGAGGTGAGAGTGATAAAAAAAAAAACACTAAGTAATATGGAATGGGACAGGAACATTTTAGCTACAACTTGATTCATATTGTGTACATGCTCTACACAAATTTAATAAACTCTTGACAATAATCCATTTAGGATGGAAAGAAACATTGCTACAAATACCAATGACGTTTTACAAATAGACGCATCATACATTAACATCACTGCACTTTAAAATGGCGCAGTGTAGTCTGTACACTAGACGGCGCGTAACTATGTGAAAGCCGGGCAATTGCGCGGACAACGCATCTACATACAAAAACATCTTAGACAAATACCACCTGTCTTAACAGAGATATTTATTTATTAGGGTGGGTATTATTTAAGATTTTCACTAAGGGTAGCATACTAGGGTAGGGTAGCAGCAAAATGATTGAGCAATTTGTAGGGTTCTGTACCCAAAGGGTGAAAATGGGACCCTATTACTGAGCCTACATTGCCCGTCCGTCTGTCAGCTGTGTAACTTTAGAACACCTAGACAGATGAAATTTTCACAGAATGTGCGTTATTAATAAGAAACTAGTTTTTATCAACATTTTTTCTTCTCGCTCTTAATACATGCAAGCGTCAAACTTGGTGTGATTATACAACAAACTCTACTGGGCTGCGTTCAGAACCTACGCCCCAGGTGCACCCCGAGTGCAACTTTTCGCACTAACGCCGTTCCGAGCCTCGGTGAACGGGTCCGTACCATAGAGCGCGTTGAAAAACCAACCGCACCTAAAGGTTGTAAACGCAGCGCTGTATAACAACAAATAATAAAAAACAGCCAAGTGTGAGTCGGTCCCGCGATAAAGGCCGCCAAGGAAAAATTTTTAATATGGGTTTTTTCTCTATTTATTTTCTTCCAAGAGGTAGCAAGAGTTGGACCGGGCCTCCCGGAGCGTGTATTTTGGTTTAATTTAATACATTAATAACTTACAATAACTGCCTCTGGATCCTCGGATTTAGTACTTTAGGCACTCGCATCTCTTCTGATATATTCAATAGAATTAGGGATGAGCCTTCAGATGTGTGACTTCGACTCTGTAAGATCGAGGTAAGATCTAACCACTGATAAACCATACCTAAAGGATTCAAAACTAGGTTCGAATATACGTGAACTTATTAGTAGTAGTACCAGTATTTAAATGAAAACTCTTTGAAAATTATGGGCTCATCAGAAAAATTGCTTGCAGGAATTCAAGGATTACTGGTGGATTACTATAGAAACAACAGGGAAAGTTTAACGATGTCACGATTAAACTTACACATTCGTTCTCCAAAATTTTCCCAGTTTGTTTATCATAGTTTCTTTTCTTTTAATAATTCTTAGGATGTCATTCAGAATTTCTGAATTATTTACTTACAAAATCAACTTTCTTATCCTAACCCACAAACTGTCCTAACCTAAAATTTATACCACAGATCTGAGAATATGTCATAGATTAATATGTATATTGGATATAGATAGGTAACTTGTCTTGAATTTTCGAAACGAAACACGAAAGCGTTGCCGCTTATTAGCACTAGGGGGCGCCACATTATGAAATAAATTTAAAAAGACGATCGGCCGACACGAAGGTCGAACCTTAGCTACCCGGATCGTAAGCCAGTTGTTTAGACCGCTAGACCAACAAGACAGTGGTTGATATGGGCGAAACCTCTCACTACTACAGCGCAGCGCGTGAGGTGTAGTTCGCTGTTACTCCGATATGAACCCTAGTTTAACACATGCTTCGAAACATAACCGATAGATGGCGGAAGCTGTCTATGGAAAATCAGCGTTCCACTTAGTTTGTACTAAGATAACATAGCATGACCTAAAATTTACAGTAGCATCTCTATTGTAGTCTGTGATTTACACAAGTAAATTTTTTTTATTTACTGGCCCGGTTACTAGACCTTTAGTACCAAACAAAATCTTCATATTCTTGCCTAACTTTAGGCCAAAGAGTAATATAAGTATCTTTAGGCCGATTCTCATTAAAACGTCGGTATTCGGCAGCTACCAGAAACATATAATAATATAGCTAAAAGAAAACGTTCTTAGGAAACTAACCCTAGCTTTTGGAGCATTTTACTTACTTTTGCATTCGCCGATCGATTATGAAAAAAATGTACAGTCATCGAGAAAAACTGATCACAAAACTTAAAGAATAAATTAACGAATGAACTTAAAGAATGAATGGCTCAAAAGACCAGTATCCAGAGCCAGTAACGATATTAATATTCTTAAAAACAAAAAAATTGTTTTGTTTGTTTGGCATTTCATTTGGCAATTTTCTAATTTTTGTGATCCGAAATTGCCGCAAAGTAAAAATTTGCTGATAACTATATATTATTTATTTAGATAAATCGGAGAGCTAAAGTAATAGCTTCTAAACTTCTTTATAATGTCGCAAAGTAAGTAAATTTATGAACTTCCTTTAGACCAGACCATTGTAAATGTACCCATTGAAAGATAATATTTTTTTTGCAGTTTCGGAAAAGCCAAGTCCAGATATTGTTGATCCAACAGGGCCTGCAGCCCGTAAAGGTGTTCTTATATCTTTTAGAACTGGAAAAACAATGGAAATACCTGAAAAAGACATTGTAAGTAACCTAACCTATAAAGTCACAGTAAACAATTTGCGTTACCTACAATAGGCCTCTGTCACTTGGCTGTTATTGCCGTATCGGCGACATCGCGCGCGACTTTGCAGCTTCCTCACTGTATATTTTATGCACTTTGGATTAATCATAATCATTAAATCTTTCAGCTTGGCCGATGTCGATTTGTTGGAGAATTTGAAAAATTAAATCGTATTGGAGAAGGCACTTATGGCATTGTCTGTGAGTATCTTTTTTTTTATTTATACTTTCATATTCAGTTGATTAGTTCCAATTCTTTAAAGAACTTAATTACTTAGTCTTTAAATTATTGGAGCTATTGAGTCAGTATTACTAATTAAATTCTAATATTAAAATTGTGGCTCCATTATGGTGTCGATTATTTTTCAAAAGTCCAATATGAAAAGAAAGTGTGCTTGATGTTTTTTGGTAATAAATATTTTTGGGGAGTCACGTTGCAGGTTCTGACCCGAGCACACGTCTCGCGTGGATTTCGCGCGTCGCGTTTTTGCCTGCCACGAGGCTCTGTAATCCTTAATCTCTTCTTGTTCTTGACCAAAAACAATCCCTGAGATTGGGATAGATTCTCCCATAAACATGTGACACTGGCGGAAATGCAGTGCTAACGCACAAGCAAGAGTCCATTAAATAAAAGTAAAAAAAAAAAATATTTTTGGGTGATCTCAAAGGATCGTCTTTAATACACATGTGAACCATCACAAAATGGTGGCGTCTCATGGGCGACTCCAACTCGGTACAGTAGTACCAGGTTTATAAGTCTTACCGATGTACCTGCGCAGTTCACAAATTTTAATACCGCGCGAAATTATATTCACCAATCATGATGCACCACCTTCAATCCGTTTACGCTATTGGCTTATTTGTTTTCGCGCCCTTTTCGCTGATATCCGACTTTGCACCGTTTGATTACTAAATGACTTTTTTTTTAATACATTTACTGGCCCGGTTACTAGACCTTTAGGCCAAATCTTCTAGTAATACAAAATCTTCATTTTCTTTAAGCCTAGTCGATTCTCATTAAAACGTTGGTGTTCGACGTTTTGACGCTTCTTAGTTTTTGGAGACAATCGAAAGTCGCAGGAAACGGAGTAGTCCACAGGAAAGAGGTGAACCGACTGCTTTGCCTCGCTAAAAATGACGGAACACTTTTCCTGTTTACGACCCATACATCATCATATTTCACTGAACTGTATATTGTTCACTTGCACGACACTTTGTTACGGAAAACAACACCAATTTTACGAACCAAAACTCACTATAAACAATGAAAATTCGACAAAATATGTGGAATCCAAACGTAGCTATCAAATCCCCGCCAAAAACTCCACTAAATGACTTCGGGTCTTGTCGGGGACTCGGGCCTGCTCTGCGCAAACAAAGATTGACGAGCGGAAAACAGTTTTGTACGAAACGGCTGATGTTTTTAATTGTATTTCAATGCTGGCTTTATAGTAAAAGTTGTTCAGTTTAATGGTCTGTACTGTACCTTACCCTTTTATATATTACAACCCTCTTGATACCCCCCTACCTACCTACCTACAAGAATTGCTCACATAAAGAATTAGATTTACTTATATTTGTGTAAAAAATGTATGTTATAATTATAATAATATGACTGAGGGTTTATGTACTCATTGCCACATTAATTGGATTTCTATTACTTCTTTTTACTGCAGACAGAGCAAAAGACAAGTTAAATGGTAACATTGTAGCCCTGAAGAAGGTCAGAATGGACGTGGAAAAGGATGGCCTACCACTGAGTGGGCTCCGTGAGATTCAGGTTTTGATGTCTTGTAGGCATGAGAATGTTGTGCAGCTCAAGGAAGTTCTAGTTGGACGGTCTTTGGAAAGGTTTGTATTGCACTTCTCTTCTATGGTTTCGTATCAGGGTTCGAAATTATCAAGATAATTATTATCTTTGATAATTATTATCAAATGTTTGAAAAATATTTTTGAAAGTTAATATGTTGTGTGGCACGGAACCCTCGTTGCGCGAGTAGCCCGACTCGCACTTGACCGGTTTTTTTTCCACTGATGACGACTGATTTCGGTCATATGACGGCTTCAGCTCTTTTGTTAGAATTCATGTTTAGATACATTAATAGAATATGAACTCTCTTCTCTCCAGCATTTTCCTCTCAATGGAGTACTGTGAGCAAGACCTTGCTTCCCTGCTGGACAACATGTCGTCTCCCTTCACCGAGTCGCAGGTGAAATGCCTGATGCTGCAGGTCTTGAAAGGACTCAAGTATCTGCACTCCAACTTCATTGTGCACAGAGACTTGAAGGTCTCCAACTTGTTGCTCACCGATAAGGGATGTGTGAAAATAGGTAAGAATACATAGGTACACACGGCGCCATATCAAGCTACGCAAAACCAGAATAAGCTGGCCACGCGTAAGTAGAGTAATGTACCATAGAACCATAGAATAACTTATACACTATAGAATGGAATCTCCTTTGTGCTTGCTCTAAACGCCGCATTATAAACACCTACTTCCCCCCTCGGCTCGCAACGCCCCGCTGTCGCCCACGGAGGCCGCCAGAGCTGTTCCATAAAATAACTAATTTCGTAGGTTGTTATATTTACTTCGTATTTTATAGGTATGTTACCTTTGATGTATTTAATTATGTGTTACAACTTATTAACCGAATTCAACAAAAGGATGAAGAAAATCTCATTATTTCATGATTTTCATTGGTAAAATAAGTACCTATTTTAGTTCGACTCAGATATCAGTCATATTATACACCCAAAAATTTAAATGAGAAGGCATGGTGAAAAAAGATTAATTAAAACCATACGGAAGGTGCACGGGTGAGCGCGAGGCGACCGAAGACGCAAGCCCCGAAAGACTTCTCTGCTAAGCAGAGGCGAGACGGTAGGCTATTATCGTGGCCTTGAACGCGTCTGGCACGCATAATGGCATAACGTCGCGCGGCCAGCTTATATTTGTTTCGCGTAGCTTGATGTGTCGCCGTGTGTACTAATTTGGTTAACCTGCGTATTTGTTGCACCTTATCACAGTATAAGGAGTATCTAGTACTACAAACAGTACGGACACTCTCTGCCCCCCCCCCCCCCCCCTACTCCCACCAATTTCTTACTTCCCCCCTCTGGCAGGATCGTGGCGTGAAATTTAAGCAAATGCGTATTCTTTCTTGCTCGCACTTACTCAGTATCGCACATGTTTACCTCTTTTAGATTTTTCCCATTTGTATGAAATGGCAGCTAAGTGTCCAAGGTGTGATGTTATTATACCTTCATTTAAAGCAAACTCTACAATATACTGTTGACTACTGTTTTGAACTGAGCATAAATATGTTCGTCTTATTTCTTTTTTGTTAGTCTAGCTAGGGGGCAAGGCTCGCGCAACTCTCTAACAAAAAAACGTTGTATGAAATGTGCACCGCCGCCATTAAATTTCTTTGAACGGTTACACACGTTTCATACATTCTGGATCATCGGTCACGACCAGTTTTTAGTATGGAAGTCCCAACTCTTATAACGTAGTGAGTTACATTCTCTTTGCTATGGGGAGCGAGCCGAGCGGAGGTCAATAAGACAACGTGTAGTTCGAAAGAGCGTATATTGACGACTGAATCCAATATGGCGGAGACGCAGCGACCGCACTACCCTCTAGATACCTAACATTTTTGTATTTACAAACATGGACCTTCAAAATTTATTAAAGCAAAACATGTTCTAACTAAGAGTGTCAGTGGTACATTGCGGAGAGGTATGGAAACTCAATCATGAGGCAGTTTCGAATTCGCACGAACGACATACCAAGTACCAATGAGTTTTGCTAACTTGTAATATCGACTGCTCTCAAACGATGAAGGAAAACTGCCTGCTTACATGGAAGTTGAATTTCTGATGCGTATGTGAAGTCTATCAATCCGCATTGGGCACGCGTGGTGGCCCATACACCTTCGTTGAGGGTAGGGTAGGCCTGTGCCCTGCAATGGGCTTATGATGTTCTAACTCGACGAATTCGTTAATACGCAATCAATATTTTAATTAAAAAAAAAGTGTTCAATGGATTTGTAAACTCCTACGCAATCATACATTACATATTAGGATTTTATCATTCAAAAAGTCGCCGTAGTATTGAACGACTGCACCACTACCAAACTGACAAACCCATTTCATCAAAGGGAAACGATTTCTTTTATAGGCGAAAGGCTGGCCAATATTACCTCTTGAGCTCTCAAACAGATCACTAGAAGTCATAGCAAGGTTTCATACAATTCCAAAAGTTATTACTTTCGTATGATAATGTATGGACATGGCATGCAATAATTCTTCTCGGTTCAGTGTATGCAAAATTCATGAAATAAGCTTCCCAAAATATCTTCTAATTTTAAAATGTTACGTTCCTGTTATGTCCACTTACTTATTCCCAAAACGTTTACTTCCCAAATAAAGCAATAAAGTTTCGAGAAGGGGACGTTTTGGGAAGTTGTCAAATTCCCAAAACTTTATTGCTTAAAGCGCCTATTTCCCATTACAACAAGGTTCTACAGCAGACTTCGGCCTAGCTCGTTGGCTAGGTGCGCCCGTTCGCTGCGCCACGCCCCTCGTCGTCACCGCGCCTCTAAGCTCCTGCTGCAGTCGCCCAAACAGACGCCCGTTCTCTTCCTGGTCATACTGTATGACAACGTTGTTTTACAGCTGACTTCGGCCTAGCTCGTTGGCTAGGTGCGCCCGCCCGTTGCGCCACTCCCCGCGTCGTCACTCTGTGGTACCGCGCCCCGGAGCTCCTGCTGCAGTCGCCCAAACAGACGCCCGCGCTCGACATGTGGGCCGCTGGCTGCATCCTCGGCGAACTGCTGGCGAACAAGCCGCTGCTGCCTGGCAGGACCGAAATAGAACAGCTGGAACTTATTGTCGACTTGTTGGGTGAGTTCAATCGTATTATTCTGGAAACCCTGACATTTCTCCGCTGATCGATGGGGATTTTTCGTTCTTTTCCCAGAAAAGCCAATGCCTAAAACTGGAGCCTTTTTTATTTCGTCTATGTTTTGGCCCGGCCATCAACCAAACTTGAATATTTTAGTTTAGAATAAAGTAAAAAACAAATCTTGCTACGACATAAGTTTTGTTAGTACAAAAACTTACACTGTCTTTTCCACATCTTTGTACACATACAGCATGTTGCGCGAGGTTCCACTCGAGAAACTCACTTAAGATGTGGTAAGGATTTATATGTTAAGATTGCGCTCTTCAAAATGGAGCACACCCTTCTGAACAATTTTGCAGTGCTTCATGTAAACTTTTGTACATCCTTGAATGTAGGAATCGCCCACCCTTGCTTGCGCTTATCTTTGAGCATATATATTCCATGCCTTGAGCTTTAAATATAGGACCCGGCCATCCTCTCATCGATCGGGAGTTTCCTAGCCATCACAGTGTATATATAATATTCTTACTTAACAATTCTTTGTACAGGCACACCATCCGACGCGATCTGGCCGGAATTCAGCGCGTTGCCGGCCTTACAAAACTTCACGTTGAAGCAGCAGCCGTACAACAATTTGAAGCAGCGCTTCCCCTGGCTGTCCGCCGCTGGACTGCGGCTGCTCAACTTCCTGTTTATGTACGACCCTAATAAGCGCGCCACGGCCGAGGAGTGCCTTCAGAGCTCTTACTTCAAGGAGCAGCCGCTGCGTAAGTCAATCAATCAATCAATTACACTTTATTGCACACCAGAACAGTACATACATTTGAATAAATACAACAACAACAATCAATCAGACAACAATCTGTGTCTACAACAGTCTGGGTGTACAATAAAATGGTACAGTTACTTAAAGGGATGGTCCGAAACCATCAAACTGAACAACTTTCTCTATGGGTCCAATACCGAAATCGCAAAAAAAAATCTGCAGTCCCATACATTTCAGTCGAGTTATGTTTGCAGTTTTGTATGGGAGAGTGGAGACCGCGAACTGGTAGACGTAGTGTGGGACGTCCTGTTGCCCGCTGGACAGACGACCTAAAAAAGGTAGCGGGGAGTGACTGGATGAGGAAGGCCGAGGACAGAGTTTTGTGGCGCACCTTGGGAGAGGCCTATGTTCAGCAGTGGACGATGATAGGCTGATGATGATGATAATGAATGAATGGGAGAGCGGAATTTTTTTGGCGATTTCGATATTGGTCCCGAGAAAGTTGTTCAGTTTGATGATCTGAAGCACCCCTTTAAGTAACTTTACCATTTTATTTTACACCCTGTATAACATAGTTATTATTATTAAGATTTATGAGGCATATGCAACACATAGCGTACACAACTACACACGTGCGAGTTTTGTGGCGCGCCTTGGGAGAGGCCTATGTTCAGAAGTGGACGATGATAGGCTGATGATGATGATGACGATGATGATACAACACGTATGAGACTATTCACTATGTGCACGACACTAGCGCCATCTAGCGCACGGACCCGTGAATAATTATTTGGACAAAATGTTAGGATAAAGTATGTTATTTTATATTAAAAAAAGTTAAAACAAAATAAACGATCAATATTTTCGATACGAAAAATATTAGCTTGAATTCCCATTCTTTGTTACGAATTCTCCAACTATACAAACTTTCACCCCCCGTTTTCACACCTTTGGGGGGTTGAATTGCGAAAAATAGTTTTTTAGTGAACACCTAGATGGCAATTAAAACATCCTTGCCAAATTTTAAGTTGTCTTTGTAGTTTTGGATATTTAAGTGTTGAGTGAGTGTGCGGATTTGCATAGATTCAAGCAAGTCTGACACAGCTTGTCCGAAAATAGTTCAAATTTCTGCCACAGCGTGCGCTGCGATTGACTTGTCAGTTCCCAATAAAACCCACTTCGCACCATAGACGAAAATTTTTTACTCTTTCTACGCTTCGCACATAGCCAATAAATAAGCCCATAACATTGAAATCAGGGGAAAGAAATCTACTTTTAGGTTCGTTTAGGTCGAATATCCACTCGTTCGATCCACAACCCAAATCAAAAACTAACTGGTTTAAGAGTCTAAGCACACGGCGTATTTTAACGCGGACGCTACGAGCGACTGCAGCGCCTCTGTAGGCCTACCATGAGTTTTCACTGTACTTTACTACTGTAGTAATGTCACCAATTTTGTATTAATTCTCATACGCTCCTAGTGGTTACGTTGAGAACTAATTTCTGTCACACGAAATTGGCGACGTAACTGCAGTAGTAAAGGACAGTAAAAACTCATGGTAGGCCTGTATCGCTGTATCTGCGCGTATTCACGATCGCCTCGTGTGCTTAGGTTACAAGCATGTTACAAGGTTGCGTTCGAATTTCGTTTAAAGCGCGTATAAGCGCGTCATCTGCGCTTGCTGCATGTGCTTAGGCTCTAAAAGCGCCTATTCTTTATAGTATAAAGCCCAAATACGGGTTGACCCTCATCTGGCATCGAAATCGCATTATTTCACGCTCTATCCTTTTTTGTCGCTCAGGAACGTCATTGGCTAGATCGAGACAGGTCACACCACAGTCGATGCTGTCGCATTCCTCTTCTCGCTTTAGCAAATGAATTTCCTGAGCAACAGAAAAGGATGGAGCATCAAAAAATTCGATTCCGTGGTGCCAGATGAGGTTCAACCCTAAATTGAGTTCCTTGAGGTGAACAGAACTTCCTTGTAACAAGCTATTTGCCTATATTAAATATAATTTATTTTATCATCTCATTGAAAAAAAGTTTGAAAATAATAACGCTGAACTCACATTTTCTGTATTATTTTGAGCGTGAATTCTTTTTTTTTAAATAGGTACGAGTAAGTATAAAGGTATGAAAAAGATATGATGAGTAATATGACGTCATATTACTCTTTTTTGTACAATTTCCATTCAAAACGCGCGTTTTGACCATCGTTAAAGAGTTGATTTGACGAGGTCGGCAGATAGCCTATTCACGTACAATGCGATTGACTCTCCCTTTACAGTTTTTTTATAATTATTTTTTTACTAAATGTTACGTGGTGTGATAGTGTACAAATGGTAAAAGATATCATGTTTGTTACAGCTTGTGACCCGAAGCTGATGCCAAGTTTCCCTCAGCACCGAAATATGAAAGGCCAGAAGACTACATCTAATCAGTTAAATATACCGTTGTCCAACTTAAATACCGGTGCTAACGACCAGACCAACAACTTGCCCGCTATCTCGGATCTGTTGGGCTCACTCGTCAAGAAACGGCGGTTAGATTAAATTTATAATAACTAAATAATTGTAATTTAGGCTTAAGACTCCCAATAAAATAACAATTTCAAAAAATTTCACTATTTTTTTGTCATTAAAATCATCATACACTTATATTTTATGGACATTTTAAATCAAAACTTTGCTTAATTTACTATTTATAGGATCAAATAGAGTCCGTAGATGCGTCCTCCTCACCCGATAGTCCCATAGCTTGTCTGAATTTCAGATACTTTTGTTTCGTGATCGTATCGGTGCTTTTTGCTTTAATTTTTTCTTTCTGCAATGAAAGGAATTGAAATAAAAATGCGTTAACTTATAAAAACGTCTTTATCAAGTGATTAAATTAACACAAAACATAAATAAAATAAAAAATACTTATGAATACCAAGCGTTATCTGTACTCACAATTTCTTTTTCTTGTTTTTCTATATTTTTCAATGTACGAATACATTGTGAGCATAATATGATGTCTTCCATGTGGTTTATTGTCTTTTTGCGGTGGTGGTGCTTCAACCTAAAGAGGGAAAGATAGTCAAGTCAGATATTGTGTAGATTTGTCACGTTACAAACAGCTTGGTGATTGTGGGGTACCCTGTCGACTATCTTCGTTTTTGTGAAAACCATTTGGAGATTATTTAATAAAGAGCTTATATTAAAATTTACCGATATTTCTATATTTATTATTTCTCGAGTTATTTAAAAATTACGTTTCACGAATCACGACTAAATGGGATCCTTTGCCTGAATCTGAATCTAATCATCATTTTGCCATTTCTTTATATTTCTCTGAAATTTTCTTAATCGTTACCGGATAAGGTAACAATGGCCATGATGCCGTAAACTTAAGATAACTTCCAAATTAATTAAAAATAGAAATAATGAATAAAAATTAAATCGAAAAATTGCGTATCCAAGGTGTTTTCCAATTTAGAATAATACCATTAATACATACTGTTTGCCACAATAATCGCATTGCATTTTGTCCGTTCGATGCGTGATTATGTGCATGCCAAGTTCATGGTAGGTCGGGTAGCGCTCGTTGCATCGCGGGCAGATGATCTTTCCCTCAGAACGACCGCCGTTGCTCCGGTGCTCGTGCAGCTCTTGAGATGTTTGGAAGTTGTGATGGCAGCTCGGACACCTGGATTAAAACATATTTGACTTTTAATATCACTTAAAGTTGTTTTAGGTTTATACCGGTGTTTTTTTACCATTCCGAAACTTTCAGGGGTAGTTCAGACTACAGACCATCAAACTAAACAACTTTGACGATGGAAGCAAACCCGAAATCACAAAAAAAATTACTGCTATTCCATACTAAACTGCAATGCCTACTCGACATATCGGTTTATCGCGATTTAGTTTTTCGTTCCATAGAGAAAGTTTGATGGTCTGATCAGCATCTTAAAAACCAACAGCATATTGAGTTGGACCCTGTATTTATTTTATTTTTCCCAACGCCAACGAGGCGAGGCGCGCGCTGATGGTATTGGAAATGATCACCCAAGTTAGCAACGGCAGGTCCGGTCAGTCTACAGGGTGAAATTGATATCATTAGCAACCTTTTAAACTAAGAGTCTACGCATCAAACTGAGCAACTTTTACTATGGGGGCAAAACGATGGGAGCAAAAAAAAATCTGCTGTTGCATACATTTGAGTCGAGTAGGCAGCGGCGGCGGGTGCAGCTTAGTACGGAACAGCAGATTTTTTTTTTGCTCCTATCGGTTTGCTCCCATATTAAAAGTTGTTCAGTTTGATGGGTAGACTCTTAGTTTAAAAGGATGCTAATGATATCAATTTCACCCTGTAAATGGGTGGCCGACTGTTTTAGTGGTATTTCAATCTTAAGCGGAATCTCCCTGGAAGGCAAGGTAAGTGAAGCAGTTGACGCATCCAGGATAGATCTGTTAGGGCTTGAAAATTCGTTGACAGTAAGGTTCATAAATTTAACCCTGTTGCCTAATTTACTTAGTAGCGGCAGTGCGTGATTGAGATATTTTTTTGATTATTGCCACCTACGCTACGATGATGTTTTTAATGACGACTTGCGTAATACACAACAGAGTAGATAAAAAAAAGGCGGCGCTTTCAGCAGACCCGAGACAGAGTTTACAAAATGAGTTTCTAGTTTGTTACTTACATAAATATGTTAGGTTGAAGATGAAAAGCCATGTGCTCTATAATTTTCTTCGGGTAAAAGTAATGAAACTTCTTATCGCAACACGTGACGTAACCTGGGACGCCGTGCCTGTCCTTGTAATGTTTCATCAGTGACCTGAAGTGGAACCCGTTTTCGTGGCAAATGCAACATTCCATCTTGTAAAACAGAGTTATTTGCTTGTCTAGGGCGGCTCCCTGCTTCGCCGGCCGCCCATCTATCAACACAACAGGGTCCAGGCAGTCCTTTACGAATTCACGGTGTTCGTGTTTTAATCTTTTGTTACTTTCTCTCGTTTCCAATGTTTGCATAACTGTTTTATTACTTGGATTACTCAGTAGAGACTTGTCTACTTTCTCAGATGAAGCGAATTCGTCCAATGTCATCGATTCCAAAAACTTAAAGTCGGATGGAGATTTCTTTTTAACGGGTATAGATTTTACTTTGGCTGGCTTCGTGTCGCCTTGCTGATGGTCGGGCCGCGGTTCCGTTGGGCTTTTTGGTTTGACGGGGGAAGCAGTTAGTTTCTTTTCAGCACTCGCTGGTAACTTTTGCATGGATAGAGCAGCTATTATTGGATGCAGTTTTGTGTCTTGTGTCACATCTCGTTTTTCTTCTATAGTCTTCATTTTGTGGAAGTCAAGAAATTTTTGGGTTTTCTCCACTTTTACCGCATACAGGTGCATGGCGCCTATTTGTTGTAGGCAGTCGTGGCATATTGCTTTCGGAAGGTTGTCATCTGCACGGACCTGTGGCAAACATGTAATAGTAGATTACACACCGAGGGCAGGAAAGTAAGAAAAGTCTCATATCTCGTGTAATTGTTGGCCGAGGCGAGGCCGAGGTCAACAAACATTTGATCTGAAGCTTTCTTATTTACTGCCCGAGGTTAGTATACTATTTTTCTCCCCGAAGGAGGCGGCAAACGGCATCTTCGTTTAGCGCAGCGTGACGAAAGTTGACGCTTTCCGTCTGGAGGGGTGAAGATTATATTTGTCTTGTATCCGAAGCCTACATATATCATAGGCCAAGAATTTAAAATAAAACGTGAGCGACACAATGCACTCATAAGACTCGTACTTATCTGAATCTCATGAACTAATAGAAAGAGTGGACAGGAGTGCGATTTTTGAAACCCATACGTTCAAATCAACAGTAGAAAGATGCATAATCTCTATAGTAATTTTCAAAATTTTTACTTGTGATGCTGATTTCAACTTGTGACTTTAAAAAATGGCACTTCTGAACACTAGTGTATCGAATTCTTTCATTAACTCAGTCATTTTACGGAGTTTTGTTAGGAGGGATGGGATTAATTATTAATTGGACTTTTAAACTGTAACCGGCACCATTTAGTGACATAAGACTATCTGAAAACATATTTAAATAATCCCAACGCAACATAGAAATCAAAATTGTATCTCCCAGTAGGTCTCGCATGCCACTCTCGAGAAAACGATAAAAATCGAGATGTGCCTCCATCTTTATTATTATAAGTATGCCAAAAAGAGCGCGAATGACATTTTTCTCGTTTAAACTCTTCGTCGTGGGTGCAGAAGGCTTTTATATAATTAATATTACCATTCCAACCAATGCACCCATTTTAATTAGATTTAACAAATTTATTTTTGAGCAGTAAAATAGGCATTAAAATTTTCAAAGTTAGGTATTCATTAGAAAATACTATTGTATTTTTCAGATTCTACTAAGTAGACAAAATATTAACACCATGTTTGAAGTTGTATAATGGTAAAGCCAAATAAAGGTAATCGTGAAAAATATTACCATAAGGTTTTGATGACGACCCGGTTGGTGTACTGGTGGGTTACCACGCCGGACTGCCAAACCAGGGTCCTGAGTTCGAATCCCGGTTTGTTCATGGATGTTATATGTGTGTGCCGTTGTTGTATGATTCCCATAACAAAAAGCCTGAGGCTTACATAGGATCATTACAATGTATGTGCCTGTGAGCGTTATTTATTTATTGTAGAACGAGATAAATGCTATATCTTAAATTTGGGGCTATTGGTGTAATTTATTTTTTCATTTTGTTACATTTCTAGGCTCAAATTCAATTTTAATTAGTCCCGGCTCAAACCGTAAAATGACTGGGCTACATAGCGGGAAGACAAATTGGAGAATTAAATCCCTTTCTAACTACGGTGCTGGTGGGAATGAGACACAATTCTCCGCAGTATGTTCTACTAGCTTTTGCGACTTCTTCCGCGTGAATTTTGGATACAAACTTCGACAATAAGGATTTTCCATACAAACTGGTCCACCTCATTTCATCCCCTTAGGAATTGGTTTTCGAAATATCCTTTCTTAGTGCACCCCTATGTCCTCTTAGAAATATATACATTCCTAATTCAAAAGTTCTATCTTCAGCGGTTGGCAGTGCTTTGTCGTCAGTCAGTCGGCCAGACATAGAATTGTTTTATAAGTAGTTATAGAAGCTTGGATAAGTTATATGTCAAGATTGACAGTCGAAGCTACAAAAACGTAGAAAAAAATTGTAACCAGTATTGGCCTCTAAACCCTAAAATAGTTAGTTCGTTAGTATGTTTCGACACCGAACTTTGGGCTTTATCGTGAAGACCTTCGGTATACTTGTCTTCGACAACATTATGCCAGTTTTCGCTCCCTCTAACTTCAAATTGAATCCTTGGAAAGAAAAGAGCGAAAATATGTTGACTTCCTTTTATTTGTTTTCGTTCATTTAGAATCTTGCAGTTCTCAAAGTGCCTTTATAACTACCGTTACGAGCAGGTTAAGAGGATATTTATCGTAAGTGAAGATAAACGAGCAGTCTTACAACAATGTCGAAAAGCTTCTTCAGTTTTCGCTTCACCTCAGCACTCAGGGGCTTCAGCTTCACCACATCCGTACAGAGACACAAACGGCACGACAACTCACGAACTATGGTTTTCTCTAAATTTGCAAAGTCATTCATACTTTTGATTTCTGAGCTCTGTATAGTACGATGCAAATATATAGTTTGATAGTGTTATTATTGTAATTAATTATTTGATGGTCATGACGAAAATACTGTTAATGTTAATCAATCTGTAATTTTGGTTTTTATCTGACGTGCGATTGACAGATCCATGGTTAGTTACTGTTTTTATTTTTCTTTTTAGAGGCCAGGATGTTCTAGTCACCATAGAGATTACAATACAAGTGGATTGTAAACAAGGTATAATAACTTTATGGTTGTAAAGTTCGAGGACTTCGAGATACTTTTTTTATTTTTCTGTTTAGAGGCCAGGATGGTCCAGTCATCATAGAGATTACAATACAAGTGGGTTGTAAACAAGGTATAATAACTTTATGGTTGTAAAGTTCGAGGACTTCGAGATACTTACTACCAAAGTCACTACCTACTGGTCACTGGTCTATCCTCAAAGTATATTCAGGGATTATTCAATACATCAACAAATCAACATTGCCGCACCCATTGAAAATTATAATCACGCACGCTATAATAATGAAAATATGTTTGGTAGTCGTAGTAACATACAATATATCTGACCACCCCGAAACGGATTATTGTCGCGAACTTCTATTTATTCTCTGTTTTGATATGGGACCAGTCCTCTTCATGCCAATTATTTATATATACTTATACTTCATTCCATATAAGAATGATAAAATATTACGATTCTTTTTTAGCTTTCTGGCCTATACTGAATTACCTACGATGAATTACTGATTAGGAAATACTATTTACATACACTCACCGACATAAATTCAGAGTTCGGCTTGCGAGCCGAGCAGTTTGCTGAGTTGGGACCTTTTCGCCACTGCGGCGCACAAACAATCTCTTTTATTAATAGGTATTCTGTTTTTAATATTTTACAAAAATGTATCCGTGATAATATAAAAGATTGAATGTGTGTCGGAGATCCAAATAAATAATTTTTCCTTCTTTCTTTCTTTCATTTATCGTATTTACCAAAAAGATGCACTATCCGACATATCTTGGACGTTAGCTGTTTTAAGAATAAGTGAGAGTAAGTGTTATTTAAATCTGTTTCTGTAATTCAAAATAGCCTTATCTATGCTATTGAATAGAGTAGGTATAGGTACCTAATTATCAGGTGAGCATTGACAATTTTTTTTTTTTTTTACCTTGTCTTGAACGGATCTTCTCCATCTACCTAATTATGCGTCTGATCCCACAAGAATCCCCAACCCCTTAACTTTTAATCCAATGCAAATGTAAGGATATGGCCCGGACGCCCCTTACCAAGGCCACAATATTTTTTATTATTTGGTTGTAAGGGCTTGGTCAATGACCAATAGCTACCGCGACCTGAACAGATCTATTGTAGCTGTCACCCTTGACCTAAAGGTCATTTCCTAAGCCCACGGACTTCATGAATAGATAGTAGATGTTTGTTTAACTTGCAGTGTCCTGTTAAGGCTCGTACTAAAAAGCCTTAAGTCGTTGCGGTTTGAATTGATGGCATCCGAGGTATGTCTGTTTGAGAAGCCGGCCACAAGTTCTTTTGCATGCTTCAGTCCTGGTGTATCCGACCCGAGCTTCCGGCTTTAGTTCACGGCCCATTCCTTTAGCACACGTCTAGAGGTGTTGCGAGAGAAGCCACAGTATAAGGAAGAGTATCTGGCCATGCCCGCTGTTTCTTTTCGGCCAACCGACTTTTGTCTTTACATTTCCCTTTCTAACTGAAAGTACATACTAAAGTGTTGTTTTCATATCGCAATACTATATTACGCACGAGTGCTCACCTAACCGAGCGAGAGAAAACCCGCTTTACAGTTTTCACAAGCGCCGACGAATGAGCAACAAAATTAAATTTGTTTCGCATACTTTCCTGTGCTCATACTTGTGTGCATTGCACTTACATTACATGCACAAAGTAATACGACTCGACGTTTGACGACCGAAACGTAACATTCAAAGTTATACTTGGTTATACATTGTCATTTGTCTTCGATAGAATATTTGGGAAGATGTATCTATCTATAGTAGTCGAAACAGATTATGTAAATCTGACCTCGTCTATCACACGTTAGACCCAAAAAAGGGGCAAATCCGTGGATTTGTGAAGAGCCATCATCGTAAAGGCCGCTGTCCAAGACTAGATAGACAAAAGCCTTCATTCATTCATTCTTTGCCTTGTTGAATAAATATGATTATAAAGAGGTTTTGCTT
The DNA here is from genome assembly GCA_927399405.1 of Agonopterix arenella. NCBI lineage: Eukaryota > Metazoa > Arthropoda > Insecta > Lepidoptera > Depressariidae > Agonopterix > Agonopterix arenella. Next base: position 12,895,462 of record OV656691.1, on the reverse strand, counting down.
TCGGAATAAGTTCGTGACTAACCCACTTCTTGTGAGATTTTTTGAGGATCGTAAACTGTTGACATTGCCGTCGTCGCCCGAAGCACGTAAGCTACCTACTGCACTCAATTGAATAGATCCGTTTTTTATCATATCACCAAACTTTATTTAACTACGATTAGGTTTTATTTCTGCAATTTTCTGTCAGTCAGCCTAAGGCAACGGCAAAGGTGGGATTTATCCCCCCCGAAATCCGAATATTTGTATGGAAAATTGATTACAGCACTTACTTTTTCAATGTGATAGGTACGTGCTTGTTGCCAGCTTCCTGGTTTTAGCCAAAATTTTGAAACTTCTACAAGGTGCGTTCAATAGATTTAGGCACATGTATAATAGAATGTTTAACTCCAATATACTTACCTACCTAGAACTTGACCTAGTTACCTTCCTGTACACATTAGATCAAGCATTGACGACGAATAGCCAACAATAATTCACTGTCTGCCCTCGTCTCTTGCAATCATGAAAGGTGGGTGATTCTGAACCGGATTATCTGCACCTAAGATGGGATTGTCCGGTTACAAAGTTTCGAGGGCGCTGGGATCAGACTTAAAATTAAAGGGGACGTCTTGAGGAAAGTGGGATTCTGTTACTGTGGATTACGAACCACAATTTAACAATCATTTCATATTTTTAAGAGAATTTAGAAAATTTTGCTCCGTCCAACTCAAACCTAAAATTTTCACTTTCGACCCTTTTTTCGGTAACTTGTATGGATGTTATTTTGCTAAGTATTTTACGTAAGGAAGAGTGTTTTCAGACAATCATAGTACAAAAATAAAATTTTAAAAATTTATACAATGGAAAAAGTTATGACAGTTTTAAGCCGCTCCGGTAGAAAATTCACAAATATACCTTTAAAAATTCATAACTTCTAAACTACAAAAAATCGCGGAACATACATGGGGTATTTTTGGATACCCCCAGGTGTGAGGAATCTAAAAAAAAATATTGCCGTCACTATTTGGACCACCCTGTATAGTAGATGAACGCGAAAGAGCGAGCTTTATCAATCAGGCTTATCACAGCAAAATAATCACTGGAACTTGTAAAATAATTAACTTTTACCTACGTACGAGAGAGGTACCAAATGGGATGTGAGAATGGGATAAATATACTTAGGAGCGCCTTGCACGATAATCTCCTTGAAAAGAGATTGAAATTAGATATGCAAATGTAATAAAGCTGTAATTTTGCAGATGTATACATCCACGAAAGGAAATGAGGTCTTTTTTCGAAGGTTACTACGAACATTAGGTAAGTTCCTATTTTACATTTAAAATTGATCATGAATTTGAAATAAATTGATATAGGTCTGCGGCCGTAGTATGGCAGCGTGATATACTAGCCCAGTCATTTTACGGAGTTTTGTTAGACGGGGTAGGGAGTAATTATTAATTGGATTTTTAAACTGTAACCGGCACCATTTAGTGACAAAAAGACTATCTTAAAACATATTAAAAAAAATTGGCTACGCAACATAGAAATCAAAATTGTGTGTCCCAGAAGACTTTTAAATTAATAATATTAATACCAATGCACTCATTTGACACTAGATTTAACAATATAAATTATTTTTGAGCAATAAAATAGGCATTGAAATTTCAAAAATGAAATATTTGTTAGAAAATACGAATGTATTTTTCAAAACCTTCTAAGTATACAAAAATATTTACACCATGTTTGAAATATGTATAATGGTAAAGCCTTAAATACGTGCAAAAAAAAATTTACCATCAGGTTTTTTAATACGAGATAATAGCTAAATTTTAAAATTGGAACTGTTGCTGACGTTTTTTTTTTTAATTTTGGTACATTTCTATGCTCAAATTAGCTCTTCAATATCATACCGAAAAAAAAAAAATCAATTACTAATTAGTCCCGGCTCAAACCGTAAAATGACTGGGCTATATAGCGCTATCACGCCTTAGCTCTTTTTCTAATTCCAGATAAAAGGCCGCTGCGCGCTGGTGATTTTGTGGCAAAAAGTGGGCTGGGAATGAAAGTAGCGTTTTAGGTTAAATTAAGCTGTGCAATCCGTCAAGAGAACGAATGAGAAAGGAAATCAATTACCTACTTAGACCACTACGGTACCAAGTCAAACCCTCAAAAGCCTCTTAAACCCTTTCAATATTCTTAATAGGTTTGTCCGATACACCGTCGTCGCAAACTAAGGTCGCTTCTCAAATTGCGGTCGAGCTGATAGCCTGAAATAAACTCACTAATCGAAAAACCCGGTCATGGGTATAATTTCTACAGCTCTCTGGGTGTTTGTTGGTTAGGTTAGGTAGGGTAACATGGTAGTTGGAACTTCTGTAACTTATGACGAGCTATGTCGAAAAATAATTAAAGCGAAATGGGCGTGTGATAGCTTATATTTCTGCCTGATGCGAGAGAAGATATAGTGGGCGTGCGCGCCTGAAACGACGCAAGCGTCAAACAAACTTTATTTAATTGTGATTGTACTATGTATGTATGTTCAGAGCAGAAGCTCTAATCAAAATTTATAAAATACGAGCGTTAACCCGCGACTTCGTCCGCACAAATTATATACCAGATTTTAAGTCAAATCATAAGCTATCAAACAAAAAAGTTACTCGTTCAAACAAACACACAAACAGACAGACAAAAAATCCAAAAATTGGTGAAATGGAATCAGGGACACCTAAAAACGATATCGTAACTTTTTTTTTGTTAATATCTTCAATGTACAGACAAACTTCCTGTTACAGTTTTATAATTGTATAGATCAATCTCTTTTTTTTTTAAATCAAGTCTCGTGTTTCTATTATTCACCGTTTAGCAGTTGTAAGCGTTTATCGATAAAGGCGGAGGCTACTTTGGCTTATTTTTCTATCGAGAAAATGTGTCTTAATCGTGTTTTGGCTCTAATCAAAACTTCAATTATATGTTCAATTTACACATATCAGCAAATCATACTCCTACTGTTAGTACTTCATGTCATGATACGCTTTGAAGAATCCTATTTTTTCACATATCCTCTTAAGGGGTTGTTTGAAGGTGGTCAAACGGGCTTAATGGCAAACGGGTGGCTGTTTACCACTTATGAATAAGTTGTTGATAGCTTATTTGACAGATCGTTAGAATTTTTTTTTTAAATATGTCTACAAGAACGTAAGTATAAGTGGTGAAACAGGCTTCTAAATATTGATGTAATTTTATTTGAAATTACCGTTTTGTAACCGATGGGAAGTTACGAGTTCCTCTAAATACCATCCCATTAATCAAGCTCGAAGGATGGATCTCAATTCAAATTATGTAAAAAATACTAAAAAATAATAAACATGCCATTTTTGTTTTATTTTATGATTTACCTACCCACTGAGCAAATAATCACTACGTTTTATACCTACCTATAGTATAGGTAGAATGTCACGGTAAAGGATTCATTGGTGCGAAAATGTATTTCACGCCCATATGAAAACTATTTCAGATACAAAAACTGACAATAAAAGCTACGGAAAATATATTTGTTGTCGATTCCAACATTGCATTTTTAGATTAATAGTTTTATACGAAAAAAGGATTTTACTGCAGCTTAATATGGAACAGCTGTTTTTTTTGCTACGATCTTTTTGATCTCATAGTAAAATTTGTTCAGTTTGATTGGTAGAGTCTTAGTTTAATAAAAGGATGCCAATTTATCAATTTCACTCTGTATAAAATATATACTACATGGGCGGATCGAGCTTTGCTCGGCATTTTCCAAGTTAATCTAGATAGGTTTCATCCCTGAGATAATCTTTCATACATATAAAAAATATTCTCCAATCATTTTTTTTTCCTGTCTTCGTCTTTCCATATTGGCTGTCAAGTCAGGTAGCATGGACATTTTAGGTTACATGCTACACAGAGTATACCTACTGTAGTTACTAATTAACTACCGTATTACCTATTATTATTATTATCGGGGCCTTAACAGATTTGCGTCTGTGCCACTTCGACCATCGCTGATCTTTTGTGAACGCCCCTTCCTACAGTTCCCTGTTAATCCCTACAGCGGTTAGGTATCGCAGTAGGTTTTTAACAGGGAGTTCTTGTATCTCATCTGGAGACAGTACCTGTCTGCCAAGATGAATACTTCGTTTGTACATTAATGGACCACAATCGCAGAGAATGTGCAGGGGAGTTTCCATGTCCTCTCCGCAAAACCTGCAGCAGGTGGAGTCGCTTAGTTTCAAGGTGTGCATGTGTTTGTTTAATTTGCAGTGACCTGTGAGTGATCTCACTATTGTACATAGTTTTTTTAATCGGAAACATACGAACAGCTAGTAAGCTGTTCGTATGTTTACGATTATACCCTTTGATAAGTGCTTTGGAGTGATTTAGGCCAGGAGCATTTCTCCATGTTTTGATTGCCTCTGTATAGCTATACTTATTCAAAGCACTCCCGGATTAGACTTTTAGGGATGCCGAAAAAGGGTTCGGGGCCTATGAATTGGTTTTCTGTCCCCCTTCTGGCCAATTTGTCCGCATTTTCGTTCCCTTCTATGTCTGAGTGTCCTGGAACCCATTGTAGCGTCAGTTGGTTGTGGTTGCCCACAGCGTTTAGCTGAGCTACGCAGTCTTGTACTAGCTTGGACTTTATTATCGGTGAGTCCAAGGCTAATAAAGCTGCTCGGCTATCAGAATTTATAATGATACGTTTGTTGACGTAGCTATTGCGCAGATTGAGTTCAGCACTACCGTAACATGTTATCTCAATAAAGATGGAATTGGAGAACTTTTTCGTGTGAAAATGGATTTTCTGACAGACGAAACCTAGTAAATATATATTTTTTTTTATTAGCCTATTTCATCCCACTGCTGGGCAAAGGCCAGGGTGTTACAGAAGTAAAAATATAAATTGAAAACTTTTAAGGGGGTGGTTTAGACCAACAAACTGAACAACTTTCACTATGGGACCAACATAGAAATCGCGAAAAAAAATATTTTGTCCCATACATTTAGCTCGAGTAGATCTGTAGTATGGAACATCGCAAACGCATCGCATCATGGTGATTATGGCAAATCTATTCGTTTTGGGGAGGCCTAAGTCCAGCAGTGGACGTCTATCGGCTGATATGATGATGATGATGATGGAACATCCGATTTTTTTTCGCGATTTCGATATTGGTCCCATAGTGAAAGTTGTTCAGTTTGATGGTCTTAAACACCCCATTAAATGTTTATTTGTATTCTTGTAACACCCTGTATACATAGATTAGCTTGAAAAGACAAACATTGTCTAATAAAATACAAAATTTCATCCAAATGGTCAGAGTTGTTCCGAGATACCAATTCTCTTGTCATCATCATCATCATATGTAGAGCTACACTCTTGTCGGTGAAGTATTGGTCAATCCTTTCTCTTTTCCGCTAGTCATAAACATTACATAAACATTTTCCTTCACTTGGGTTAGATAACTCTGTTTGGTTTTCCTCTCCCTCTCTTCCCCTCTATCTTCCCTTTCAGTATGGTTTTTTGAAGAATTTGTCGATTCGTATCAATTCTCTTTGTAGCTCTTAAATTATTAGATAGATACGATGGCAATACGATACTGAACTAAATTCTATTTGTTTGTAATATTGAAGTCCGCTGAGACGCTTCCAAGCTCAAGAATTTGGGAATCATAATCCTTAATTTCACACAACACTTCTCTTTCCCCTAATCTTGAGTTAAATCGCCCAGGCATAGCTAAGATCACGTTCTGACACAAATCCGTGTCTCTCGTTTTATTTTACAATATTATCATAATAACGGAAACATCATTGCTACGAGTATGTTGAAATGTTGTCTAGCAAAAAAAAATCTGGAGTGCGATTTTTGAATCTCATATGTTGAACTCAGCAGTTGAAAATGTTTGAAGATACGCATCTTTCTACTGCTGATTTGACTTTCAAAAATCGCACTCCTGGAGTATGATTTTCGAAAGTCAAATCAGCAGTAGAAAGATGCATATTTCCATAGTAATTTTGACATTTTCAACTGCTGAGCTCAGCGAATGACATTCAAAAATCGCTCTCCTGTATGATAAATAATAGGCTTCAGACCGCCATATGATCGACCAGGACTATCCGGTACCTGGTCAACGTGCCTTATGAAGTATGGAGACGCTCAAGGTAAGAGGTAGGTATGCCGTACCACTATTCAGGGTGTTAGGTTGTTAGGGTAGACAGTTCCATTACTTTTATGGGTAATTGTAATCAATGCTCATGAAACTGAACCACTTTCCGATACAACCATAAGAGAAATTCGTAAAAAAGAAACCTACTTTTCGATCAGCTGATTGCATTTAGTATGGGAAGTCCAAAACTAGGGTTCTTAGGGAATGTTGTTCAGTATCATGGGTACAACCATCCCTTAGAGTATTGCAACTATGTTTACCCTAAAATCCCTATCTAGGTCATCATGTCATATCAGCCGATAGACGGCCACAATTATATTGAATGTACTCAGAGGATGCTGCTGCCCATGCTTCGGTAGATCCCTTAGACACCCACGGGAGGAAATGGGGTGGTGCTATTCTTAGCCGACACCAAATGGCCTATATGTATCTAGGTACAACAAAAAAAATTTTTCCGGGCTCCTTAATACGAGCCCGACCCACACTTAGCTGGTTTTTACTATTGTTATTTACTTAAAAGTATGTTCTATTATCAAATCAAGCTTGACGCTTGTACTAATATATAGCAGTTTTTACGACAGAGCAGGAACAAAAAAACCCTGAAAAAAACACATCAGGAGTGCGATTTTTGAAACTCATTCGCTGAGCTCAGCGGTTAAAAATGTCAAAATTAGTATGGAGACATCCATCTTTCTACTGCTGGTTTGACTTTCAAAAATAGCACTCCTGAAGTATGATTTTTGAAAGTCAAATCAGCAGTAAAAAGATGCATATTTCTATAGTTATTTTGACATTTTCAACTGCTGAGCTAAGCGAATGAGATTCAAAAATAGCACTCCACTCCTGTTGCATGGGGAATAATTTTTGTTTTCTAATTTCTTAGCAAATCCAGAACAATAACACATTCTGTGAAAATTTCAACTCGCTACCTATTACGGTTCAAAAGATACAACCCTTTAGAGATAGGACGGACGGACAGACAGCGTAGGCTTAGCAATATGGTCCCGTTGGCACCCTTTGGACGCGAAACCTTAAAAATGAAAGGTTAACCTCGGAAGAATACGCTTCAGAGGTAATGAGGATTAGTGACCGCCATTCGGGTCATTTAGCCGCTAAATCTATTTTTAATTTGGTCGGATTTGACTCCAGCCACCGTGTATAATTCCTTTGATTGAAGTCTGGATTACAGTTGATCTTTTGCTCAACTGGTTGTGTGCTCAAATTATGGTCTTGAGCTTTAAACCACCAGGACATAACAAATTGTTTATAATAACTTTTATTTAAAAAAGAGCCTTTTGTTTCTCGCTCTCACATTTTGAATTAATAACATTTTTGCATTGTATTTATGTTAGGTATTATAACAAATTTTAATTAACTATGTTATATGAATGGTTAGTTTTAAAAATAATATTTTTAGTTCAGATACTGTTTTGTTAACTTAAAGTAAGTACCTACTTAAATTTCATTTCATGCTTCACTTCGTTTATTGTTACTTTTATCTAGGTATTTTAAAAACTTAGGTACGCATCTAAGTATTTCTATATCTAAGGTATTAAATAATATCATCATCATCATCATATCAGCCATTAAACGTCAACTGCTAGACATAAGCCTCCCCCAAGATGGGGGGATTTGCCATAATCGCCACGCTTGGCAGGCGGGTTGGCGATCGTAGTTGGATCGAATCAATGTGTGTACTCGGAGGATGCTGCTGCCCATCCAGTAGATCCCTTAGTCGCCTTTTACGACACCATAATATAATAAATTATATTTAGCTTTAAAGTTTAAATCCTTTGATTGAAATTTGGATTACAGTTTAAACAATGGTCTTGAGCTTGAAACAATCAGGACATGTCAAATTGTTTATTAAACTTTCATATCCCAAAAACTCGTACCAAGTTAAAAGCTTTTATGAAAACTTTGTCTCCTTTCTCGTTCAAAAAACATGTTTTTGAAATTTAATCCATCTCAAACTTTACATAACACTTGTGTTGTGCTATTAAGAGAGGATTAATTAATTTTCATCTCTCGAAAAAGGCTGTGCAGTTTTCAAAGCCTCCTATCTAATTTGTGTTCAACATTCTTTCTCAATAATTAAATGAAGGTTTTTCGTACCTCTAAATTTTGTTCTTAAAATACTACCTTTTATATTTCTTCCTTGATTATCTTGTGTATCTTTTCTGATTGTTTAATATAAAAGCAACAATGGAAATTTCTACATCTGGCGGAACATTTCATGTTAATTGTGAAAGCATTTCATGCTGTAGGTAAGTTTATTCAATAATAATTGTATATTGCGTCTCATCTTATCTAAACTATTATAAAACTGTAGCAGAACGTTTGTCTGTACATTGAAGATATTAAGAAAAAAAAAGTTACGATATGGTTTTTAGGTGTCCCTGATTCCATTTCACCAATTTTTGGATTTTTTGTCTGTCTGTTTGTTTGTGTGTTTGTTTGTTTGTTTATTTGTTTGTTTGTTTGTTTGTTTGAACGAGTATCACGCAAGAACTACTGAACCGATTTTGATGAAACTTTTTTTGTTTGATAGCTTATGATCTGACTTAAAATCTGGTACATAATTTATCTCGCTACGTTGACGGGAGCCGGAGATATAAACATATAACCGCAAGTGCAACCAATGTACGGTACCATTTCAATTTCAACTAAGTAACACTAATTAAAATTAAAAGACTTGTAATAAAGTAAGCTAATTCTGAAGACTGTTTGATTTATAAATAACGAAAATAACAATAAATTACAAAATAAATACCAATAATTATAAATTTTATCATTGTCCAGTGCTGATGACTGTACCGGTATAACATTGTTTTTCTTTTTGCCTATAAAATCTTTCAAACTCCATGGAGAAAACCTTTGCATAACAAAAAAAACCTTAGTACTGGCCACAAGAAAACAAGATTCGAATTACAAATTTCTTGACATTTTGTAGAATTACAGTGCAAACAAAGCAGGAGTAATTATTAAAAAAAAAACTGCACGCCAATTTCAAACAAAGAGAATATAATCATGATTTCAAATCAGCAGCCGAAAGATGTCTAAAACTCGATTTTTAATTCGGAATGTTTTTATTTACGGTGTAATCACACAGTTACGCAAGACTGGATAATAGCTAATATTTTAAAGCAATTACAAGACAGGTAAGGAACTATTTTGAAATACCTACCGTAAATTATTACTAAAATACAAACGAACAACTCTAACAAATTAATAAGGGTCGGTTTTTTATGCCGCCGTGCATTTTGCGCATTTTTCTACGGCGCTCCATACAAAACGAAGCTTAGTTTGAACATTTAGTAATTAAAGTAAAAAATTAATGATTTTAAAACAATCTAGAAACCAATATCTGCGATTTCCTTTTAAATGTTTAGTTCTAAAGTTATCTTGACTCAAAGTTTGTAGTCCGTCCGTGTCGTGTGTCGTCCACCATTTGGGCTCTCTCTGAGGAACCTGCCACCGCCCTGCGGACTGTCGCTTGATATGAGTTTTACATAAATTAATGTAACATTCGGCAATAGCCGACTGCGTCCTTCCGGACGAAATTATTCGCTGGAATCCAGGCGCATACGTGCACCTCAGCCGTTGTTTCAAATGCACGCAAATTGACAGCGAGTGCTGACCAGGCGACGTTGCAGTGGAATGCGACCGTCACCGATTTTGCACGCATCTGACCGGATTGCAAGATGTATATGGTCCTTCTTATATGCAGACAGTTTTTTAAGGGTATGATCAGACCATCATACTGAACAACTTTCTGTATGGGACCAAAGTCAAAATCACGAAAAAAAATCAACTGTTCCATTCAAAACTGCAATCCTACTCTACATAAATGTATGGGGCAGAAGATTTTTTTCGCGATATCGATGACAGTCCCATAGAGAAAGCTGTTTGATGGTCTGATCATCCTCTTAAAAAAGTGTCAGCATATTAAGTTAAATATATAAAAAATAAAATAATATATATATAATCATACTTAAAAAATAATTTTGTATCTGCCAGTACACTTGATTGTTTTCAATAATGAAAAATGCCATCACGAAGAAGAACTAATAATCTCACTAATATTATAAACGTGAAAGTTTGTGACGATGTTTGTAAAGTTGTAATGTTGTATGTTTGTGGCGCAATCACGCATAAACGGCTGAATGGATTTTGATGAAATTTGGCACGCAGATAGAATGTGTTCTGGATTAACATATAGGATACTTTTTATCCTAGCAATGGGTTCCTGTGGGATAAATTACAATGTTTTATCATGCTGAAACATGTACCACGTTTTTATTCTATGCTCACTAGCGCCAATTTGACGCTGACAGATGCATTTGTGTAGATTGCAGTGATAAAAATATATTTACTTTTTTCAACAGTTTTGACAACAGCTGTGTAGTATATTTGGTATATGGTTAGATTTTCGTGCATGAGGTGGAGGTTCGATTCTTGGTCGAGAATATTTTTTTTATTTTTTTTTTAAATACATTCAACGACTATATCCATTTTTCACCGGATTAGACAGAAGCAGTTAGGCTTGATATGTTAAGGGCCTGACCTTCAATCATAATAATATCTTGAGATCATATCAGATCTAATATTAGCGCAGGATGTTTTATTTTGGCTTTTTTCTAATTTTAATCCTACCATCCTACCAGGTATATCACTAATATTAATATTATGTTTGTGGTTCTATCATCAACACAAATAATTCGGTTTTACAGATTTGATTGTATAGGTACTTGGCGAATTGGAAAAATAATCTTCTTCTTATCGTGTCGACTTCAAATTCTGAACAAAGTCGCTAAATAGTAGCTTGCCTGAATCGGGCAACCGATACTGCACCGTCGCTAGCTGTCATGAGCTCCTCCTGCGTGCAGATGTTAGGGCACGCAGGGCACGATGTGAGATGGGCCATCGTTTGTGGAGTTCCACACAAGCAAGTCACATTTTGCGCATCCGAGTATCCCCACCTGACCATGTTGTCCTTACTGCGACCGACCTGGGTTCGAAGTCGGTTTAAAGACTTCCAGGTCGCCCAAGGCAAGTCATGTCTAGGCGTGAGGCTCTCAGACGGCGACACAAATGGAGTTGGGAGGGACACTTTTTGTCGCCATAGAGTACACCTTGCTTGCGCTGGGCCAGTATTCAGGGGGTTGACACACTTCATAAAGCTGCGTCGGCTTGGCAGCCTTTGCGGCGCAGGAATAAAGCCATGCATGGGATGTCGTGTGTCATCCACCATTTGGGCTCTCTCTGAGGAACCTGCCACAGCCCTACTTACATCTGGGGGCGCTATGCCAGCCAGTGGGTAAAGCAACTGTACTGGAGCCGGTTTCAAGCAACCAGTTATAATCCGACACGTTTTGTTTAGTGCCGGTATCCACCAGTATGGCGTGGGCAGATCGGCCCCACACAAAAAACAAATAAATAAATAACGCTCACAGGCACAAACATTATTTTAATTATCCCAAGCAAGCTTTATAGGCTTTTTATTGTGGAAACCATACAACAACGGCATAAACATATAACATCCAAGACCGAACCGGGACTCGAACCCAGGACTCTGGTTTGGCAGTCTGGCGTGGTAACCATTACACCAACCGGGTCGGCAAATACTAAAAATCCTCTTTCTTTTAACCTTTTCTAAAGTTGGTGTTCATAATTTTATCGTAGTATTGTTTTCATCTTAATAGATGGCGTTGCGTGTTTTTTTGAAGCAAGTACCATACTCAATTCACGCTCAAGACATCTCAGATATTCGATCTTACAGATTTGATTGTATAGTTACTTACCGGCTGAATTAGAAAAATAATTAAATAAATAACGCTTACAGGAACATTGTTATGATTCCAAGCAAGCACTATAGGCTTTTTATTATAGAAACCATACAACAACGGCACAAACATTTATAACATCCATGACCGAACCGGGTTTCGAACCCAGGACCCTGGTTTGGCAGTCCGGCGACGTAACCATTACACCAACCATTACAAAATCAAGTGTTCAAAAATTTTATCGTAGTATTGTTTTCATCTTAATAGATGGCGTTGGGAGTTTTTTTAAAGCAAGTGTGCTACAATTATTAATTCAAAAACCTAGCTATAGCAAGAGCTTACAAATTTAGTTGATTATATTATCGTTGTAATACATCGTTGTAAGTATATTGATTGTCTGAGTCCAATCTGAGCCAATGCTACGGAATGATAACCTTATTTTACAGAAAGGACGAATTTTGTTGCAGTAATTCTTGCAAAATTTTTGTTTTGTTTGATTTTCGGTCTCAATTATGATTTTTTGAGGGCTTGTGCAACTTAACTATAGAACATCATTCTACCACAACGTATAAAAAGGTACCTACGTATCTAAAAGTTCCTTATAATATAACACCACAGGTCGGTAATGTAGCCACTTACATAATTGAAAATCTTGTTTAGCAAATTGACCATTAGCTTGCTATAATATTATCGTTTTAGCTCTTGCCTTCACCATTTTACAGTAGCCCGCGTGGTAGAGTATCCTCTAACGCTTATACGTGAGTGGAGGTCTGTGACCCGCAGTGGGTCGTAAGATGATTATTATGCTGCTCGACATAAATAAAAAACTAATAAACGACGAACAGTAGAAAAATTAAAGTGATGGATCCAGTGAATGACTTTTAAATCTGATACCTACAGAATTACTTGGGGTACTTTCTGATTTTGATTTAGCTTAAGTTCATGACTTTCTTATCTTATTATGGGAAATGGCAAGCCAGCAACACTTCGACACAATGGTATCTTTTGTATTGAACCCTACATATTATTTTCTTCATCCTTGAAAAACTTGGAAAATGAAGGAGGCAATAGCGTTCAGGGTATGAAACCTGTAATGAATAACCATCTCTCAGGAGTCACATACGTTTACCCACCAAGACATCGCAGTCACACAGTACAAATGTTCCATGGTTTCCTCCTCCTCTCCACACGCTCGGCAACCGGGATCTAGAGTGAGCTTTATCGTGCCTGTTGCGTAGTGCCCGGTGAGGGCTCCGACGATGGCACGAGCTTTGCTCCTGCGGTTGTTCAGTATGAACTGTGGGATTCGTGGTGTTATATTGCTATTATACTCTGACACCAGGGCTTTGCCCACACGATAATAAGAAGATTGCTGATGAATTTCCTGCAGTGTTGCAGACCCGAGAGGCCAGAGCATTCTAGCCTGTGTCTTTTATCAGCCCATTCCTTAATCGCCATTCTAATGTTACATGCCAGGATTCCTAGACTTGGTTCGGACCATGACCTTCATGACCTTAGACGAGACATTAGACAAAATTACATGTCTACGCAGACGAAGTCGCGGGCAAAAGCTAGTTAATATTATAAATGTCAAAGTTTGGATGTTTTTATGATTGTCACACAATTACGCATAAACGGCTGAACGGATTTGGATGAAATTTGGTACGCAGATAGAATATGTTCTGGATTGATATGTTTGAAAATACTTTTTAAAAGTGGCTGACATGTAATTGTGTAGTACATTTTTAGAACCGGCTCATGGAGCCCTTTCATTTGATACCCCATACGATAGGGATAGGGAGAGATAGGTTTCAGAACAAATTTTTTTTTAATCCCATACAAAAATTTTATGACGTCATAACTGACACCTTAGAGACTGTCTCCAGGTTGTTTTGGGGTCTAGAGAACATACCTAACAACATAAAAAAATTTGGTGCTGGTATCCGGAAGCGAACTTTATTTCCATTAAGGCAGTGCACTACGCGGCCAACGGCTAGTTTTATATAAATTGAACAAAAATTAATAAAAATAATTTTAATCATTTTGAAAATATATTGTAGGTAGGTACTAATAGTATATTTGACTAAATAGTTTCAAAGAACAACATTAAATGGTAGATTAGTGCAGAATGTGTAGTAGGTAGGGTTGAGCTCGAGCAGGCCTTCGTTAATTGATTGGTTTTACACTCGGATGACCACATTCTCGATAGAACAGCAAACACAAACATCATTTTATAGCACGGCTTTTCTAATAATACAATTTTCTACATAAGTAAATACATAAACTCACGACCGTAATCCCCTTCGGGGTGGTCAGAGATATTGCTACAACTACCAACTTTCTATTCAAGAATGCAGGTGTAGCAAAATGCTCACATTTAGTGATTTAAGTTTTAGGACGGAATGTCGCGTCAAGTCATAGAGGAAGGCGTAACTCGTGTCAACGTTGACACGAGTTACGCCTTCCTCTATGCGTCAAGTGATGAAAGGTCCCCCACTTATTATAGGCAGAATACGTTTATGTGGCGTGCGAGTAACAATTTTAATAAACTATGCAATACTTATAATATTGATCTATTTAACTCTAGCGTCGAGTCGACAAGGAGGTTGTTAAGTCGTCATTTCTTTGCTGATGAAGTGTAGAGGTTATTGTTAGACTAAGGTCTTTTCTTTTATTTTGTTTATTGTTTTTGCATTGCTTTTTTATGTTTACCTTTAGGCTGACATGTGTGCTGACTCATGTGCGTTTTTTTAAATTGTTAACCATTTGTTTTTTCACAACTACTCCTGTATCTACCAGTGAAAACCTGTTATTGGCTTTCTGCTTTATACTCATGTAACTACTGTATTATATTGCTGTTGGTTTTCCAATAAAATAAAAACAAAAAATAAAATAAAAATAAAATAAAATAAAGGTGGCTAGCCTTTCGCCCAAATAAACAGAATGAAAATGTAAAATTTTCTATAAATTTATTAAACCTACCCTTAATTTTCCGCTACAATCGAAAAAACAGTTTAACCTATATTACCTACTTAAGTCTTAGAAGATTCAATTTGAGAGATCTTTTATGGCCATATACTGGAATTGTTATGTGTAACATTAAAGTGATTCCAACCCGAAAGTGTATCATTCCAGTTATTAAACTGCAGAAGTTTGACTACCTATACGATTAAAGGTGGGTGCACATTATAAGAATTTTGTCGGAAAAATCCCGCGCACCAATAAGAATCGAACTACGCGTAGGGGAAGTATGTACAAAATAAAAAATAATAATAAATAAAAATAATTTATTTCTCTCCACATACAATAATAAGACAACAAGTGGTTTAGGTATAACTGGACTAGTATTAAATACATTATTATAGTAATGTGGAGACTGGTGCCTGGACTAAGTTCACCTTGCGGTGAGCTTGAATAAGGTGTCACAGGACACCAGGCCTCCACCCGCACGGTTCCTTTACAAGAAATTTGTCTAGGAGAAACCTATTATAAGTAATTCTAATAGGTATATGTTTTAAAACACTTCCCAGCAAACAATTTGGTCGTATTATGCCCCCATTTATATGATTATTTGACGTATAGAAGTTATATTACTGTAATTTTGTCATATACTGGTGCTTTATGCGTCTAATGTACGACTATACGACCCCTATACGATCAAATTGTTAGCTGGGTTAACTCTTATTTTCTAAAATTTCTACTTACAATTTTCATGCTTATTTTCTATGACAGCTTAAGTTTATTTATGTATGTATGTAAATTGTGAATTGTGTAAATGTGTGAGAATAATACCCATAACTGTGTGCGTGTGTGCGATTGCATGTGTGATTGTCACAGTACAGAATGAACTTAAAACCTTTACAACTTGAAATTGACCTTAGCCCTACGACAAGTGCATTACCTTGGGATCGGATGACTCCTCCGGAGCCATCCACTAAGTTAATTTAATTGACAAAATATATAATATATATGTACTCATGTACTATATACGTTGAAGTCCTTAATCTACTGTGGAACTACGAGAAGTGCCTCAGTTTCCTGGTATGTGAGTTTACGGAGCCATTCCTTAGTCTTATGTTTGCAGGCAGTTTTCGTCAGCGGGAAAATATTCAAAGCGGCGTTACATTTATTATAAAGATATGTCCCGAGAAAACAATGAAAGCGATTTGTAAAGACAGTTTTGAAGGTAGTGCCAGTACAAACAAGATCACATCGCCGTCTCCGTGCCACATGATCAGGATTAAGGGAGGAATGCTGACGCATTATTATACTTAGGATGAAGAGCTGTCTTACGGTCATAACCTCACATGCCTTATAGAGATCTGTTGTCGGGAAGAGAAAAGGACGGAAGGTAGAAACTTTTAGGATTGCCCTTTGAGCTCTCTCCAGTCTTAGCATGTGAGTTTTTGGTGCGCCTCCCCAGATGTTTATACAATAGGTCAAAATCGATTGGCAGAGAGCGTAGTAGACCATCCTAATCCTAACAAAATGACATAGGGTTTTGTTTTTCATTCATAACTTTTTTATTTATTTAGTTACAATCAATAATTTTAGGAATAATCTTCTTTGGCTAATTTACTTATACCTAATATATCTAAGAATCTCATACACTGAAAAAAATGTTTTGTTAATATAACCGAACTTCAGTGACTCCCAAACTGTTTTGTAGCACATAACCAAACGTTTGGTTAAAATAGCATAACTTTTTGCTATTTTAACCAAACGTTTGGTTATGTGCTACAAAACAGTTTGGGAGTCACTGAAGTTCGGTTATATTAACAAAACATTTTTTTCAGTGTAGGAACCATTGAAAAAAACTTATTGAAATCAACCTTAACTACTAGCAAAATCCGTTTTGTCCATATTATGGACAAAATGACATACAGCTAAAGCTACGTTTGACGGTAATCAAAGGCACAGTTCAAAAACGAAGTTTTTGGTCTTCTTATGGACATCAGCACACGACGCATGAGCCCAAAGAGAACACTTGGAACACTTCAACCAGCATTCTCGAGACTTGGAACGCGAAAAAAGGTCATTAACATAAATGCTCGCATAATCTTCATCTGACCTATCATCGCGAACAGGTTTCTTCACCACCCTCTTCCTTTTTTCTCTCTTTTCTGCCGACTTGCTCGGGTCATTTTTCTTTGGGACACAGGTATGTCATTTTACCCGATAAGTCTGTATGTCATTTTGTCCTTCCCTATATCAAACCCCCAGTTTTTATTAAAAGCTGTCTGCAGTATAAAAAATTGCCTAAATCACTAGTAAAATAAGTAATTCTCCCAAAACAATGTGATTCTACGCGAAAAGTAACATAAAACTTACCAAAATTAGACAGGAATCCAAATAAATAAAAAAAAAATCAAATAAAAAAACACCTGTTCTCCTGTAGTGACGGAATGACAGAGGCAATGGCGACCGGTGATTGGCAGGTTTAAAAATGTGACGGAGGCCATCTGTAGAAGTGTTAACTAAGGCGCTAAACCGAGCCAATTTTGAGAAAAGTCGACTGTGTCATTTTGTCCGTATATGTCATTTTGTACGTACTTCCCCTACGTCGATTTTAATATGCCGCTGGAATAGGTAATAGGAAACCGTTAAAATGTTTATTTCTAGATTAGGGTAATAGGTACTTACTGAAATAGTTTTTTAATTTTTATACATTGCGTCTGAACAGATTAACGATCAACGAATCACACGCTTGTGTTTGGTAATCAAATCAAATCAAAATTTTTTATTCAAAATAATATCACATAGATAACTTCTTGACTTTGACGTCCTTTTTTGACCACCGCGTCGGAAGGTGTTCCGTTGAGAGAAGATGCGGACAGAAACTCTATAACACACATCTTTTAAACAAAACAAAATATACGAAGTACAATTAAAATACAATACTGCATTGTAACATTGTCAAGACCAGACATTTTGGTCATTCAAATAATCATCGAGTTTATAGTAACCTTTTTTACAGAGCACTTGCTTAACATGGGACTTAAACTTTTTGTCTGGCAAGTTTAGAATATCCTCTGGTATCTTATTATAATAGCGTATACAGTGTCCCATGAAAGATGTGTTTACCTTACTGAGTCGAAAATGTGGGAATACTAATTTATTTTTATTTCTTGTATTGTAATTATGAACGTCACTGTATGGCCTTGTAGCTTGTAGGTCCTTCTTACAAGCTGACACTTTTTAAGGGGATGATCCGTCCATCAAATTGAACAACTTTCTCTATGGGACCAATATCGAAATCGTGAAAAAAAACCTGTCCCATACATTTGGCTCGAGTAGGTTTGCAGTTTTGTATGGAAAAGTTGATTTTTTTCGCGATTTCGATGTTGGTGCCATAGAGAAAGTTGTTCAGTTCGATTGTCTGATCATCCTCTTAAAGAACTCTTCTACTAGTAACATGCCAAATGTATGGGACAGCTGATTTTTTTTTGCGATTTTGATGTTGGTGTCATAGAGAAAGTTGTTCAGTTTGACGGTCTGAACATCCCCTTTTAAAAGTGTCAGCATATTAAGAAGAACCCTGTATGTATAATAAAACAATCAGGAAATCATAATGTACAGGATCAATATTCAACAAGATTTGAAATTCTCACTGTTTTTGGGAAAAAGAGAAAAATTTCTTTAAACGTATAAAATATTTTCGTAAATATATTGTCTGCAGAAAGTCAGAATACTGATATTTTAGATCTCAAAATAAAAGTTAGTGCCACGATGGTGTACCTACAGTGCGATTTTTGAATCTCATACATTCTGTGTACTAAGTATCGGGAATTTGTCAATAAAACAAAAAATACAAATTATTCATCTAAATTTATTTTATCGCCTTCAAAGTAGGCCCCATCGCTTGCAATACAACATCTCCACCGCTTCACCCAGTCTTCCATACATTTTTCATAGGCTATTTGCGGTATGGCCTTTAGCTCATTCAGCGAATTTTCTTTTATGGCTTCTATCGACTCAAAAAGTTTTCCTCGAAGTGGTAATTTTAACTTGGGAAATAAAAAAAAGTCAGACGGAGCCATATCAGGTGAATACGGTGCTTGGTCGAGAACTTTTGTTGAATTTTTCGCTAAAAACTCTTTCACTATAATGGCTGTGTGTGATGGTGCATTATCATGGTGCAGCATCCATGAGTTGTGTTGCCACAAATCTGGACGTTTTCGGCGGATACTCTCACGCAAACGCTTCATGACGCCTAAATAATATTCTTTATTCACTGTTTCTCCCTCTGGAAGGAATTCGGAGTGAACCACACCACGTTAGTCAAAAAAAACTGTCAACATCACCTTGATTTTGGAGCGACTTTGCCGCGGTTATTTGGGTTTCGGCTCGTTTTCGAGACGCCATTCTGAAGACTGTTGGCTTGTTTGCATGTCGTACTCATAAACCCATGTCTCGTCGCCAGTTATTATACGTTTCATAAAGGTCGGATCCGTAGAAGCTCGGGAAACCATGTCTTCAGCGACATGCTTTCGCTGCGCTTTTTGAACAAAATTGAGCTCTTTTCGAACTAGTCGAGCGGCGACGCGTTTCATGCCTAAAATGTCAATGAGAATGTTGTGGACGGACTTAAAAGATATGTTCACCTCACTAGCCAACTCTCTCAGACTCATACGTCGATTTTCGAGCACTAGCTTCTTGATTCTGTCGATGTTTTCTTTGGTCGTAGCGGTTGAAGGTCTACCAGAACGAGGCAAGTCTACTACTACTTCTCGGCCTTCTTTAAAAGCCTTATACCATTCATAAGCCCTTGTTTTCGATATACACGATTCGCCGTAGGTATTTCGCAACATTTTTAGTGATTCACCACATGAAATATCATTTGAAACACAAAATTTAAGGCACACTCTTTATTAATAATAGTTCAATAATCTAGTTCAATAATATTTTCCATTGTAAAAATCGCCGAGGACTCAAAACTATGACCAACAAAAAGTGTAGTTTAAAACAAATTAAATGACAGATCCCGCTCAAATTTTGCGCGCTAAATCAGTACAGTGCTACCAACATGCAGTAAAAAAATTAGAACGATCTCTTTTACGCGGGTCTTTTTATTGACATATTCCCGATACTTTTTACACAGAGTAGTACATTGAACTCAGCAGTGGAAAATATATGGAGATACGCTTCTTTCTACTGCTGATTAGACTTTCAAAAATCGCACTCCTGGAGTATGATTTTTGAAAGTCAAATCAGCAGTAGAAAGATGCATATCTCCATAGTAATATTGACATTTTCAACTGCTGAGCTCAAAGAATGAGTTTCAAAAATCGCACTCCTGTTATAAAAGTGTTACATTCAAGCCCCGATTGCGCTAAATAAATTTTCACTTTTACTGAACCGTGATTGGCCCACGTGACACGCTCAACTTTTTACACATTCGGTATCGCGCTAATTATTTGACAGGCGCTTGAAAGACCGCTCAGACGTTTCAGCTGTCAATCACATAGTAAATAAGTCAAGTGTATCAAAAACACAGTTGAATAGTAACTAGTTTGCAATGTGATTAGAACTGAAATTTATAAGGATTGCACTTCGATGTTTAACACGATTGGGGTTCTGTATTGTTTGCCTACGTCTAAGATTGGGCTGGAGCGGTAATGAGTTAGGAATTTGGGTCTAATCTCCTAATCTAGACAGTGCTGGCTTAGTGGATTTACTATTACACAAACTTTCAACCATTGGGAATTGAATTGATGGTATTTCCATTTAAGGTGATGGAATGAAAGAAGTTTCTAGCTAAGAGCGTTTTTCTTTTGGTTTTCTAGTGGATCGATAGATGGCGTTGCGGTCTGTGCTAATAAAGGTCAAAATTTCAAAAAGTGTTTCTTTAAAATAATAAAGATGGGAGAAGATGATCAAAAAGATGCCACCGCATCTTTTGATTGAATATTTCATTATTTACGCATCATTATAATCGAAAATATGAAACTGTTTACGTCTGACACGGATGTATGGGCTCGATCCCTTGGCCTTTAAAAAAGTGAGGCACAGTCTTGACATGATTTTGACAGGATCTCGCCTACGTCTCTATGGAGCGATAAGCATGTCATCTGTCGAGTTTTTTAGGAACTAAATTTAAAAAAGAAAAGAACAACGCTCATTATAATAAGACAAAGTAACGTACTAGTATTTATTCTGTGGTTTAGGCTGTGCGTTGTCTGTCAGTCAGTCCAGGCTCGCGCAACTCTCTAACAAAAAAACGTTATATGAAACGTGCACCGCCGCCATTAAATTTCTTTGAACGGTTGCAGACGTTTCATACGTTCTGGATCATCGGTCACTACCAGTTTTTAGTATGGAAGTCCCGACCCTTATAACATAGTTACATTCTCTTTGAGTCAGTCAGTCAGTCACAGAGATTATAAGTATAGATAGGTCAGATAGAAGTAGAAAGATGTGGTACCTATATTTATAAAACTACATGGTTTTGTGACCCTCGTCTTTCTGTCAATTCGTCGCCTCACGGAAGGTCGTAACCTAATTGACGTGACATCTTTTATCGGTGACTGCTCAATCTATTACCACCTATTCCGGATGTAGAAGGCTTTGTGAAATTTCTGTTTGAGGTACGGGGAGATTACGGTCGATTGTGTGGTGTAAAAGACAGTTACCTTACCTAACGACAACCGTTCTTGAAACACGTTCAATGCATATGTAGGTACCTACTATATAAATTCTCAGTAAGTGTAGTACGCACGGCGACATATCAAGCTATACAAAACCAACATAAGCTGGTCGCGCGACGCTATACTATGCTACTCGACCTACGCGCGGCCAGCTTATGTTGATTTTCTATAGCTTGATGTGTCGCCGTGTGTACATAATTATTTATAAGTGAAAATAAATACAAAAACATCTTGGACATTGATTTGACTAGATAATTTGTGTGACAACACAAATTATCTAGTCAAATTTAAAGTATCTAGTCTGGACTTGTATTATGATGACTAGACGATATAGAATCATAATCGATACAAACATCCATAACTCGGGTACAAATATTCATATTCATCATACAAATATGTGTCCCTTACGGGATTCGAACCCGCGAACACAGCAGGTAGGTTCACTACCGAATAAGCTACCGAGTCGCATAAGTGAAAATGAATAAGGAAAATATCATTTGGTCTTACAGGCGCTACTAATTTAACTTTAGTTAATTAAGGAGCAATTTAAAAAATTCAAAACAATCAGGGAAAACAGGGTAGAACAAAATAATAACAAAAGCGGCCTGACATTCTACAAATTTTAATTACCGCTATATATTACCACAGTATAATGAATCACGACTACAGAAATCATCTAGGTAAAATTCTAATAAAATTGTAGCCCCTTGTATATTTTATAACGTGAATCTATTTGTTTTATGACAATTATCAATTCAATCAATTTTGAAGACAAATTTATTTGAGGAAAGGAGTCAATTTATTGTAGGCCCATAATCGGTTACGTTTATTGATGGTATTACACTCTAAAAACATAATTTAATTTACTTTAGTAATCGGACGAAACATTAGATAAAATGCAAACGGAATTATGAAATAAATATTAAAAATGCACCGTTTTGAATTTTTTTGTTAAGATTCTTCCTTCCCATTAAAACGGCACATGTAAAGCAATGCGTGTATAAGAACTTCTTAGTATGGTAATACGAAAATAAAAATAAAAAAACAACATCTTACCAAGATAAGATGTGCGCCAACTGCGATAACGCGACACTCCATTTAGATGAGGTATAGCTAATATTACCACTATAATCTAGAGATTATGAGAAACAAATCGACATGAGTTCCATAACTATACACCAACTATACGCTAAAATTTTTTGGGGACCTTTTTCCCAAAGCTGGAGAAAGTATCTTATTTTTCTTGAACGAATCGTTGAGCTATGACAAAATAAAAGCCTGACTGCAAAAAGACCTGAATATCACATAGTGGGGAATACCCAGGTATACCTAGGTAATATCTAGGTATCCACACATGCTGTACCCAAGTTGCCTATACCTATGACTAATCTATATTACATAATCATTCTGAATACATTTTTAGGGTTCTGTACTCAAAGGGTGAAAACGGGACCCTATTCATAAGCCTACGCTGTCCGTCCGTCCGTCCTAACTTCAGAGGGCTGTATCTTCTAAGCCCTAATAGGTAGCCGGATAATATTTTCACAGAATATGTATCACTATATTGAATTATATGACAAATAATAAAAAAGTAAAAAATTAAGGGGGTTGCCCAAACAAGAAACGTGTCTTCTATTTCCAAGGTTTTTTGTTTTTGCTCTATTGTAAAAAGGACAATACATACAAGCGTCAAACTGGGTGTTATTATAGTGCATACTCTAAACCAACAAAAGAAACCGGAAAAAACAAAAGTTTTTGGTAATATTTGGTATGGTGGTACGGAAACATTTCTTGCATGCATCTGCCATGCAAAATTCAGTACAGGTATTCCAGAAATGAGAATACGTTATGAGAATTATCTATCTCTACGAAGATATGATAGGAATCCTGTGAACCAATCTGAAATGCACCTACGGTATATTATACCTAACCTACCGATATGCCCGGAGGTGGCATAGGCATCACAAGTCGTCAACCCTAATTGGTTTTCTACGTCGGTCGTAGGTAGAATATAATATTATGTACGTTTTCATTCCCTTGTATAGATTTGCTCTACATACGTGAGAATATTTATGAAATTAATGAAAAGAACTGCGCAACTGTGGTGATCAGCTTACGCTTTGATTAAGAGGATATGTGAAATAAATAGGATTCTTCAAAGCGTCATATATCATGAAGTACTAACAGTAGGAGTATGATTTGCGGATATGTGTAAATTGAACATATAATTGAAGTTTTGATTAGAGCCAAAACACGATTAAGACATATTTTCTCGATAGAAAAACAAGCCAAAGTAGCCTCCGTCTTTATCGATAAACGCTTGGAACTGCTAAACGGTGAATAATAGAAACACGAGATTTGATTTAAAAAATTTTAGAGATTTGATTTAAAAATGATATTTTATACAGTTTGATTAGAGCAGAATTGAACTTACATAAATAGTACAATCACAATTAAATAAAGTTTGTTTTACGCTTGCGTCGTTTCAGGCGCGCAAGCCTCTATCTCTTTCTCTCGCATCAGGCAGTAATATAAGCTATCACACGCCCATTTCGCTTCAATTATTTTTCGACATAGGCCCTTAAGTAGGTAGGTTTAGGTAATTACGGAGTTATTAGAAGGCACACGCAATAAAATACAGATTAAAGTAAATATAGTTCTTCAGAATTAGGAGTACCTAATTGATCTCTTCTTCTAAGTGGGTAATGTTCAGTGATCCATAGGGCTGCGCTAAACCGGTTGTACACGAGTGCGGTGGCTGGCAAATCGCTAAGTGGCTTGCGTCGCTCTACCCAGTAGTTTGACATACCAGGGGCCCTAGACAAAGTGACATTCTACTGGCATCGACGCTATTAGAAACGGACAAAATGTATGGATGTGACATTGGCGATCGAAGCATTGTGACGTTTGCTTCGCCACCACACGTTAAGTCCATACATTTAGTCCGTTTCTACAGTCGTTGACGCCAATAGAATGTCACTTAGTCTAGAGCCCCAGAGACATATAAAAGGTGAAATTGATATCATTACCATCCTTTTAAACTAAAAGTCTACCCATGAAACTGAACAACTTTTACTATGGGAGCAAACCGATCGGAGTGAAAAAATCTGCTTCCTCTGCCGGCCGCCGGCCGGCTGGTGACGGAGTAACCTATTCGAGGTTACAAAAAAAACTGGTTTTTCGAACCCTGTTTTGAAGTGTGTTTTACATTTTTGAAGTCAGCCCGAATGTAGAGGCAAAGCCACCACAAATTTCCACCACTGTAACTCTTTCTCTTTCACTCTCTGTCTCTGTTTCAGGCTTGATAACTCGGTTTTGCCTACGTCGTCGTTTTAAAATTGTCCAATTTGATATAGCTAGCTGAGAAATAGCTGAACGACAACTTTGTTATAAAACTGTATCGAATTTGTTATTTGATGAGATTGGAATTTATTTATGAGATCACAAAAGAAGTCTTACAATAGGTACTTACATAATCTTCTTATCGCGTCTGACGTGGTTTTTATGTAACGACTACTACCACCAGAGATATTAGCCGGGACCAACGGCTTAACGTGCCATCCGAAGCACGGAATCATTTTTCTATCATTTTACTTACATAATGTACGAGTAAGACAGATTCAAACATCACCAATCTAAAAACAGATCAATCGAGTTTGGGACGGATGATATTAATACTCCGCAACTAAAAATATTAAAAAGATTCTAAAAGGCAATGCGGAATTTTCTATGGAAGGAAGGTGGCGCCTTATTTTTCGCCCTAATTTTTTGGAGCGGCCAGCAACCAAACTTGAATATTTTAGTTCAGCATAAAGTAACAACTAAAACTTGTTATTACATGGTATCTCTAAACTCAGTCCGAACAGAGAATGTAATGGCTTGAAGTAAAATTCATTACGTTTAATTCAAGCCTTTATATCTCCGTTCGGTCTGAGTTTAGAGACATGTAATAAAAAGTTTTGTTTGTTACGTTTGGCCACGCCAAAAAAATTGGCAAAATAAAAAAGGGCGTCGTTTTAAGCATATGAATTTCTGTGAAATATTTCTGAACCTTTGACTATTTATTATAAGGTAGCATTTCCCCTCTACCACGGTATAAGATCAATTAATAATGTTCAATTTTATACCTTATCACTAAACGAGACAACCTATAATTGCGAAACAATAATTTCGAACTTAGAACGTTTGGGGATCACGCGAGACTACTTTTCATGATTTTCATCGTTCGAAATTAGAATCTAAAGTTATGGGAATATAATCCAAAGTTGCGGATTTCATGTTACCTCGCCCCCCGCAAAAAGTGGCAGAAATGTTTGTTAGTAGAATTACACGCGTAACTAGTCCCTATATAAGTCGTCAAAGTTCTGAACAATTAAATTATAGACCATTTCCAATATACGTTTCTCATATTTTTATACAGGATTCGCACTAATATCCTGGTTTTTAAGGTCAAACTAAAGAACTTTTTCTATGAAACCAAAATGATCTGAACCGCGAAAACACAAATCTGCTGTTTCATATAAAGCTACATTACACGACCCTAATGTAGGTTTGGGACAGCTGCAATTTTTTTTGCGAACTACATATTGGTCCCACTCCGAAAGTTGTTCAGTTTGATGGTCTGAAACACTCTCTAAATATGTAACCCCCTTATTTAATTTTACACCATTTATAATTTTTATGTGTAATCTTTCAGGCTAGGCACAATGTAAACCCATCCCAGGTTTAAGTGCCAGAACACCTGTTATTTATGTATTGTTTTTATGATAAATAAAATTATATTTAAAAAAGCTTCCTTTCTAATTAGATACGTATTAAAAGTTAGGGAAGAATAATTTTGTATCATTAAATCACTTCATTAAAAGAATCGAATAATATAAATAGTTCCGGGTCTAATACTGTCCTTCGTGAACTAATATGTCAAATTATGTGCAACTTAAAAAATCGTGCATTCAATGCAGGAAGCTGGAAATAGGTAAAGTCTATACCTGGAGAACAGTGTTGCGATTTTTGAAACTCATACTTTGAACTCAGCAGTTGAAAATGTAAAAATTACTATGGAGATATGCATATTTCTACTGCTGGTTTGAATTTCAAAAATCATTCTCCAGGAGTGCGATTTTTGAAAGTCAAATCTGCAGTAGATAGATGCATATCTCCATAGTAATTTTGACATTTTCAACTGCTGTTCTCAGCGAATGAGTTTCAAAAATCGCACTCCAGACTGACTTACAAGCGGTGAAACATGAAAATACTTGTTGTTTGAATGTTGTCCCTTTCTAATCCAACGACGATAAAAAAAGTGTTTTTATTTAATTTTTGTTCTGACAGAAAGGGACAAACCTAAACTTTGAAACATCGACGTATG
This sequence comes from Agonopterix arenella, assembly GCA_927399405.1. Lineage (NCBI taxonomy): Eukaryota > Metazoa > Arthropoda > Insecta > Lepidoptera > Depressariidae > Agonopterix > Agonopterix arenella. The sequence goes on along the minus strand of OV656691.1, from coordinate 12,868,494 downwards.
AAAGAAGGTGGAACATTAACGACCGCCATGGCCAAAATTCGTGTTTCCATGCTTGTATATTAAGGAGGATTGGTATCCTTTATCATTTTAAATCCTTTTTTCCTTGTTTTTTTAATTTATGTATAAGACTCCCGTATATTTATTTACTGAATAAAATAAAAATAAAATGCTTACTATTTTACCTTAACTTGTATTCAAAAATGTTATGATATACAATGTTATTGCTTGTACCTCCACATTTTTCACATAACACCTCACCGTAGCTACGTAGCGTCGCTACGACTCGTAGCGTTCGTAGCCGTAGCCCGCCCTCCGTCGATCACTCAGTGTTTCGTGCGACCGCCAGCCCGCGGTCGCTCGCCGCGATCGGTTCCTCGCACACACACAACTTTCTCTCGTGTCGTTAAACACATTTTTTACGGAGCCAATAAAGAAATTTATTACTTAAATCAACTTTTTATCATCACATGGATGTTACTTCGCTGTTATGATATTTATTGACAGTTATAAACGTTGATTCTTAAATGACTTCCAAAGGTAGTGTGATGATGTGTCAAAGTTTTCGAGGAGTGTTTATAAAGTTAATCTAGTCTTTCTATTACAATGTGGTTTTTGATCAAGTGAAAGGCTTGTAATGCTGTCCAATATGATATCGTTGCTATCTCGGCAGTTAATCTGGATGACCGCTACGTTTTTTATAAAGGGTAAGAAATATTCATACGTCATTTAGCAGTTTCGTTATGGAAATTTCTTTAAGATTTTTTTAGGAGATATGCATAATGGGATAGACCAAATCGGACGAAAATATCTCTATGATATACAGGGTGTAAAATTAAATGGGAACTTAAAGGGGACCATCAAACTGAACAACTTTCTCTATGGGACCAATATCGAAAACGCGAAAAAAAATATGCTGTCGCATACAAAACCGCAAACATAACTCGACTCAAATGTATGGGACAGCTATTTTTTTTTAGGTTGTCTGGAAGAAATCGTTTTTTTAGCGATTAGACCGCCTGTTTTTGTGCGTTTTGTATTTCCTGATTGTTTGTTCTCTGTATACTATGTTTTTTATGTCAATTAAAGTTTAATTGATTGATTGGTTCCATAGAGAAAGTTGTTCAGTTTGATGGTCTGAAGCACCCCTTTAAGTAAAGTGTCCTATTTAATTTTACACCCTGTATAAAAATTTTATAGTGTTCGTTGGTGAGCGCATAACTTTTTTAAATGTTCGGAATAGTCCGAATTAGGCTTTTAGGAAACAAACATCTGTCGGGAAAAAGTTGCACTGTAACTCAAGCCGGGTATATCTAGTTTCAAGAAATAATCGTCTTAAATAAAAGGGAGTTAAATAATAAGAAAAGCAGTTTGAATCCGTTAAAATGTTTAAATTTAGTTTACTGCGTATTTGAAACTTAACTTAGATGAAAATTAATGTATTCCGTTAGTTTGAGTAGGCACAGTTAGAGATGAAACCCAAACGCAGAACTTGTGCCGCCGGCAATGTATTCTTAATAAGGCAACATGAAGTTTGCTTCAAAGTACTTTGATAATTAAAGTAGGTAGGCATATAAAAGATATTGAATAAAGTAGTACAGTCAGCATCAGAAATGAAATATTTATGTTTTTTACTTTTATCGTAAAATTTTTGTTTTAATGTGTTTACGCCTTACGCCCCCTATTACACAAGTAATTTAATATAATTTTCGACAAATAAATAAAAGGAGTAAATTAATTAAATTAAAGGAGTGAATTAATTAAATATTTATTGATGTCTTAAATATGGTACAAGTGGGTATGACGGTCAATATTTAAAAAGGCATTTAACAGGCTTCAGTGGGTAGTGGGCACTGACACACAAACATTTTCGGAATTTATTTAAAACACTTCGGAATCTGAAAGGAATGCTAGATTTACTAAAAACATAAAACACCCATACATACATACATACATTTGTATTTCCTGATTGTTTGCTCTCTGTATACTCTGTTTTTTTGGTGTCAAATAAAGTATAAATTGATTGATTGATTGATTGATAAAAAATGAATTTACAAGGAGATGTCAATGTGAACCAAAATGTACAAAATATAATGTACAAATTCAATAAATTACAAATCAAACTACATACTCGTACTAAATTAAACAATAAAAAAATCTGAGAAACCTAACCCTTTCTATCCTAATTTTCATAAGCGTGAGGTTAGATTTCTCTGATGCTGACCGTATTGTGTTCCATAGATTAAAAAATTTGCATAAGCATATGCTCACGACTATATTCCCCGAGATGGTAGCCGGAGATATTCTGAAAACCCTGTTCATAATGGACGTACACAATACATGCCTCGAAATTGAACCGTATGGTTTTCCTCACGATGTTATCCTTTACCGAAAAGCTAAGTTTTCTTACAAATCCTTCTATATAATATATCAATATACAAATCGTACATAAATTCCGAAAAACTCATTGTTACGAGTCGGTTTGGATCGAACCAAAGCTTTCTGCGTGGTAACTCACTACTAGACCACCACGACTCGAGTTAAAAATTTGTGTTTATTATTATTTTGATCAAATGCACATTAGGCAAAATAAAATCTATATTTAAATTAGTACCTACTAACAACATCCCATATAGCCCAGTCATCTTACGGAGTTTTGTTAGGAGTGACGAAAAGACTATCTGAAAACATATTTAAAAAAAATTCGCTACGCAACGTAGAAATCAAAATTGTATCTCCCAGAAGGCTTTTCACTAATTAGTATTATTACCAATGCACTCATTTTAATTAGATTTAACAATATTAATTATTTTTGAGCAATAAAATAGGCATGGAAATTTTAAAAATGAAGGAACTCATTACAAAATACTAATGTATTTTTCAAAGCCTTTCTAAGTAGACAAAAATATTAACAACATTTTTGAAGTATTTATAATGGTAAAGCCTTAAACATGTGCAATAAATTTACCATCTGGTTTTTTAGAACAAGATAAATGCAAAATTTTTAATTTGCGGCTGTTACTGACGTATTTTTTTTTTATTTTGGTACATTTCTAAGCTCATATTGACTGATTGAAAAAAATATCAATTATTAATTAGTCCCGACTCAAACCGTACAATGACTGGGCTAATACACCTACTTTAAACTTGTAGAGTAACAAGTAAGTAGCTAGTAAATTAATGAGGCATAACTTATTTCTTTGACGTCAGTTACAGTTACATTACAAAGTTAAAAGAAACATAATACGAGACCTAAAACTAACTACTGCCTACCTAAACCTAACTACTAACAATTTTACAAAGTAAACAAGAAAATATGAATTCAGAATATTTTGTTACAGAATAACATCTCATCTTAACTATTATAAAACTGTAACAGAAGTGTGTCTGTACATTGAAGATATTAACAAAAAAAACTTACGATATGGTTTTGTAAGTTTCCCTGATTCCAATTTACCAATTTTTGGATTTTATGTCTGTCGCTTTGTTTGTTTGATCGAGCATCACGCTAAAACTACTGAACCGATTTCGATGAAACTTTTTTGTTTGATAGCTTATGATGATCTGACTTAAAATCTGGTATTAATTTTGTGCGGACGAAGTCGTGGGTTAACTCTAGTCTATACTTTTATATTAAGTATGAGTTTAGCTGTTGTGCTATAGAGTTACATTTTCTTTCATGGCTCTTGCGTGTACCGTAAACCGTTTCTTCTTTTAAAATATGGCCGGTTTCTTTGGTATGTGGTCAGGTCAAGTGGTTTTTGAGAGTATCATAATCTCAAGGATCGTTTTATGTATAAAAACTAATTTTGAGCTACTACAAAATGGCGAAGCTATGGGCAAAACGGGGATTACTAACCGATACGCGATACTCGCGACCGCCCACTTGCAATGCGACTCGATTCCGATTTACTCAGGCACGCATCCATTTGTTAATATCTTCAATGTACAGACACACTTCTGTTACAGTTTTATAATAGTTAAGATAAGATGTTATTCTGCAACATTTTCTGTATTCATGTTAGCTTTAGGTAGGCAGAGTTAGTTTTAGGTCTCGTATTACAGAAAAATAAATGCCTATTAAAAATTATAAAGAAGTGATACAATAAATGATATACGATATAAGTGTTGATGAAACTAGCTATCATGTGATCTTCGAGGAAATGGATGTTCAGGGAAAATGGACGTTTGGGGAAATGGACTTACAATGAAATGTCCATTCGAGGAAACGGTTGTACAAGGAATTCGGGCGATGGACGTTCAGGGAAACGGACGTAACGACCGGATCCGATCAAAGTAGAGTAAACCATTCTTGCGTGCTTCCACCAGAATCTTTATTTAAATACATATATAATAATAAGACGTCTGATGTTTCAGTAGAGGTACCTAAAATCCTTAGATTATAAAAAGCTTAGACAGATCAGCAAATTTGTACTGCTTCAGTAATACTTTATGAAAGGACGCGAGTACCTACTTCTGCAAAAGGGTTTCAAATTAAACATCCTTATTTTCCGTTCCACACAAGAAGTCCCCTGAATCACACCATTTTCGTCTTTTGGCTGATGTTTTGAAGAACGTTTATATAGCTCGTCTTATGAAGATCGGACCATTAGGGTCGACGAAAACAATTAATCAAACCGACAACAGACAATATTTCAAGCCTGCAATTCTCTGATAATGCAAATAAATTAAATATCCTTGTACAGACCTGTATCAATTACTTACAGTGGGAAGAGAAATTTAGGCTTTTAGGTAGGTACCTCTATATTATACACGGTGGAATCGGGGTCGTTTTGAAGCCGGATCAAGGTGCTTCAGACCATCAAACTGAAAAATTTTTACTATGGGACCAACATTGAAATTGCAAAAAAAAATCTTCCCCTTTCATTACTGAGGTTTGAGCCGGGACTAATTAGTAATCGACGTTTTTTATCGGTATAATATTGAAGAGCCAATTTGAGCCTAGACATGTACCAAAATTAAAAAAAAATCACGTGAGCAACAGTTCCAATTTTAAAATTTAGCTATTATGTCGTTCTAAAAAACCTGATAGTAATTTTTTTTCGCAAATATTTAAGGCAAACCATTATACATACTACAAACATGTTGTGAATATTTTGGTCTACTTAGAAGGTTTTGAAAAATACATTAGTATTTTCTAATAAATACCTCATTTTTAAAATTTCATTGCCTATTTTATTGCTAAAAAATAATTTGTATTGTTAAATCTAAGTCAAATGAGTGCATTGGTATAAATATTAATAATTTAAAATCCTTCTGAGACACATAATTTTGATTTCTATGTTGCGTAACGATTTTTTTTAATATGCTTTAAGATATTTTTTTGTCACTTAATGGTTCCTGTTACAGTTTAAAAGTCCAATTAGTAATTATTCCCTACCCCGCCTAACAAAACTCCGTAAAATGACTGGGCTATATCGACATTTTCTATGAGCCAGCTGGTTTATTTCGCTTTTATCGATGACTGGCATAAAACGGTGCTATTCTTGCATTTTTTTGTGTCATTAAATTATTATGTGATAATGATCATTATTTAAGAACTGTTTGTTTTCGCTGGCAAAAACAAGTCTACCGCGGAAATTCTGTCCACTGCGTTGGTTCATCAGGAAACTAAAAGTATAATTAAAAGTCGGGCTAGCGACAGATAAACATCAACAACCTTAATCCAAAATCAGTCTTACTTACTTCAACGGAAAAGGTTGATAACTTTGACAGAATTTCCGCGGTAGACTTGTTTTCGCTGGCAAAAACAAGTCTACCGCGGAAATTCTGTCCACTGCGTTGGTTCATCAGGAAACTAAAAGTATAATTAAAAGTCGGGTTAGCGACAGATAAACATCAACAACCTTAATCCAAAATGAGTCTTACTTACTTCAACGGAAAAGGTTGATAACTTAACTCAACAGAGAAAGTGGGGATCCTCGAACAAACTAAAGTGTCTGTTTAGGCGACCATGCATTGAAGTAGCAAAAGAAACATTGTATACCGGACACAAATCACGCAGGCACGGTAGTTCAAGTTAAATAGCTAGTGATTACATTCTCTTTGGTACAAGTTTTTAGCATTTTTAGGGTTCCGTATATAAGGTCTAACAAAATTAGGTGAAACTATTTTAAGGGGATGATCAGACCATCAAACTGAACAACTTTCTCTATGGGACCAATATTGAAATCGCGAAAAAAAAAATCAGCTGTCCCATACATTTAGGTCGAGTAGGTTTTTATGGAACAGCAGATTTTTTTTTCGCGATTTCGATATCGGTTCCATAGAGAAAATCGTTCAGTTTGATGGTCTGATCATCCCCTTAAAATAGTTTCAGCTAATTTTGTTAGACCAAATGTCGAAAACGGGACACATTTAAAATGACTTGGAAAATTATCGATGCGCCTAATCGAGGTGTCCGGTGACCAGAGGGCTGGCAGTGGCAGCTACCTCGGCCAGCAAATCAGTCTGGCCGATGGCCATACAAAGAGGCAACGCTGCCAGCCTCATGGGCACCTTCTTGCCATCAAGCGGCTGCAATTTAAAAGATATTTTGTATTTATAAGTTTTGGTTTTTTCTTTAGGTTTAGATATGCTTATTTTTTTTTTGTCGTAAATAAAATATTTTTAGTAAAAAAATTACTTGGAAAAATAAAGTGAAATATAGGTATTTTGTGCTGTAAACTAATAAAACTAAAGGCAGTTTAAAAATAAATCAGTACCATTACACTGTGACCCGAGTTTAATAAAACACTAGCGTTAACCCGCGACTTTGTCAGCACAAATTATACACCAGATTTTAAGTCAGATAATAAGCTATCAAACAAAAAAAGTTTCATCAAAATCGGTTCGGTAGTTTTTGCATGATGCTGGATCAAACAAACAAACACACAAACAAACAGATAGACAAATAATCCAAAAAATGGTGATATGGAATCAGGGATACCTAAAATCCATATCGTATACTTTACATAATGTACGGACAAACTTCCTGTTACAGTTTTATAATAGTTTAGACTAGACTAGATGACCGCGGCGAACTTCACACTTGGCCGTTTTTTAAGCCTCTGTTCATCACGGATCATTCTAATGGTGAAAGAATTATTCAGATCGGTCCAGTAGTTTTGGAGCCTATTCAATACAAACAAACAAACAAAAAATCAAATCTTTCCTCTTTAAAATATTTGTGTAGATATAGACGAGCTAAAATTTGTTTCAGTACTCTGTGCTTAAAATACTGTGATATCGATCTAGCTCCTTAACTTTATACAAACAAGACACGAATTGGAATGTCGTCAATAGCCCTCTTGTGGTCGGATAAGGATGTAGAAGTACCAACACTGGTAGTGATGTGCTAATTCGGACAATAAAGATCCGAAACTGCGAATACGTAAGGAACGATTTGAGACCGTATATTAAGAAGAGAGTGGCTAAGATAAGGATTTTATCTTTCGACGTGAGTTGATTGCCTCTTAATCTTCCGGTTAACATAGTATACAGGGTGAAATTGATATCTTTGGCATCCTTTTATAAACTAAAAGCTACCCATAAAAAAAGCTATTCCATACTAAACTGCAGTGCCTTGCCTACTCTACTCAAATGTATGCAACAGATTTTTTTTTTGCTTCGTTCGTTTTGTAAAAGTGTCATAGTAAAAGTTGTTTAGTTTAATGCTTTAAGGTTTGATGGGTAGAATCTGAGTTCAAAAGGATGCCAATTATATCAATATCATCTTGAAGATAGAAAATATCAGTGCAAAATCAATAATTGATTTTTTTTATTATTAAAAAATTTATAGGTTATAAACTATTACGTCTTATTTTTAAGTTTATGAGTACAGTGCAAATAATGTTTGCCTTACTTCGTTAACTTTTATGGAAAAAGTAACTTAGATTATAAAGCTCGCCCTTTGTTCACGTATAATTAATATTCTGTCTGACTTATTCATCAATGTGTCTAATAGATTGATCTGATACCATTTTGAAAACTTGATTCAATGGTCCAACTTTTGAAATAACTTGCCAGGTTGGTGTCGTATATTTTTTTATACAGGTAGTCTCAAAGATGCCAAAGAAAATTATTATATTGGTAATTTGTAGTTACTAATCTAAAAGGTTGGAGCAGGGTGGTGATTTTTACAATGTAAAAAAAAACGATGTTTTTTTGTATTTTTCCCTTTTTATATCTCTTATTTTCGGCTTTACGTTTTTTTTTGGACACCCTGTAAATGTGTATGTAACTTACGTTCATCGGTGGATTAGTATGAGCTCGTGATGGTGATGACAATAATCGTCCTCAGGTAAAATAAACATATTCTGAATCTATTAGATATCCAGTAAAACACTATTTATTTAAGACGTCGATTCTTTGCGAAAAATAAATAAATATCTTGGACATTGTCACACAAATTATCTCTTATTATGATGACTAGACAACGATATAGAATACATACATACAGGGTGAAATTGATATCATTAGCATCCTTTTAAACTAAGAGTCTAGCCATCAAACTGAACAACTTTTACTATGGAAGCCAATGAATGGAAGCAAACCAATCGGACCACAAAAAAAATTTGCTGTTGCATACATTTGAGTCGATACGGCTCGGCACGGCACTGTATGGAACATCAGATTTTTTTTTGCTTCGATCGGTTTTGCTCCCATAGTAAAAGTTGTTCAGGTTGATGTGTAGACTCCTAGTTTAAAAGGATTCTAATGATATCAATTTCACTCTGTAGATACAAACATCCATGACTCGGGTACAAACATTTATATTTATCATATAAATATTTGTTCCTTACGGGATTCGAACCCGCGACACTCGTTACAGCAGGCAGGTTCACTACAGACTGTGCTACTGGACCGTCTAAAAAACTGTTATGATTTGTAGAATAAGCAACTAAATAATCTTTCTAATGTACCTACCTATTTAAAAATATATAACAAGAGGTCGCTCTGTGTGTGGGCAGATAGCCGCGGGCCGGTCACGGTCGGTGACCTTTTGTTTTTATAGGCAAAGAAAAATAAATTTCGTCGATAAGAGGTAAAGATTTAGCATGCACCTACGCGGAGCTCGCCGGCGCGCCGTACAGTCAAGTACGTTCGCCCCGGCCTCCCAAAAATGTACAGAAGTGATTCCGAGAAAATACGTTATTTTCTAATTACAATACTCAGTTTTAGATGTAACGAAAAAACTGTGATTTTCTTTATGAAAAAATGAATAACCTAAAAGTAAATTATTTTTTCTTCACAAACTAAAGAAGGTCTAAAAATACAGTCGAATTGAGAACCTCCTCCTTTTTTGAAGTTGGTTAAGAAATAAGTGGATAAGCCAAAGTCAATAGTGTCTGAATCCCATGAAACCTATAAACAACCAATATATACCTATAGTCTATACAAAAGAGTAATTTCAAGAGAGAAGTTTCTACTCGAATGCAGGAAGCCTCAATTTTACTTAATCGTTTCATATTATGAGCCCATCTCCCTAAATTTTATAATTATAAAAAATTTTCAATAATCCCCTAAAATCAGCATCAAACTTTTACCCAACATAAAACATTAATCAAAGGAAAGTGTTTTTAAACTCCCTTGACTTGCTTCATAATGGTTTATTTCTATAGTGATGCGAACCTCTGGCACGCGCGCCACAGGTGGTACGCGAAAATATTAGGTATTGGCACGTGATCCATTTTATATTATTTCTGTTAGACAATGAATACTTAAATATTGATATGGAGTCTTATAATGTAACTATTCCCGATTCGATAGGTATCAAATCAGCATGGTGTTTTTAAGCACTTCTTGGCTATTCTACCTTTTAATATGTTAAGTAAAAAAAAAAAAATTTCAGACAACGATGATCAATTAATCACAGAATCAAAATATTACTTAATAAAAATGGCCTAATACCTTTAGCCTTGCGGTAGCATTTCCCCTCTGCCACGGTATAAGATCAATTAAACACTCAATTTTATACCTTATCACTAAACGAGACAGCCTATAATTGCGAAACAATAATTTCGAACTTAGAACGTTTGGGGTTCACACGAGACTACTTTTCATGATTTTTAACGTTCAAAATTGGAATCTAAAGTTATGACGATAAAATCCAAAGTTGCGGATTTCATGTTACCTCGCCCCCCTGCAAAAAGTGGCAGAAATGTTTGTTACTAGAATTACATGCATAACTGGACCATATACAAGTAGTCAAAGCCTAATACAGTCCATAGTACGTTTGCGATCTAGTAAACGATATACCTAATAGGAAACTTACACAACAGCCCTACTAATTTCGTTCGTTCTTGAAATCCTGCAATTAAATTTAAGACAGCACGTCAAAATATTGGGCAAGTTTCATTTGCTTTCTACAGTCTATATTATAGAACCATAAATAATAAAGTCAACAAGTAAACTTTCGAACTCATTCCGCTATTCCATGCTTTATCAATATACTTAATCAATTTTAAGGCTGTTTTTAAATAATGTTCCTTTTCCTTCAACCTTTTAATGACATCAACGACACGGAGGATAAAGGAAAAGGTTGATGTCGTGTCGTATCAACAACTCAAGACACAGGATTGGCGAATACTCCACCGACAAGAGCGTAGCTCTAAATAAGATAACGATGTTAAATAATGTTGTGGTAGCACGTAAAAACGAAATATATTTTCCAGAAAAATTGGCACGCGATCGCATCATGTACCTATTTTTTACAACCTTAAATTGTAAGTTGGTCAGAACATTGCATAGAAACTTGGCCAACAACCGAAAATATTTCTTCTAATTAGGAGACCGTGTTAACTTACTTTTAAAGACATCATTGTAACAAATACAATTTTAGTGAACAACACCATAATATTATACATAATCTGCATGTTTCTAGTTAAAGTTACATCCCATTTCCTCCCGTGGGTGTCGTAAAAGGCGACTAAGGGATCTACTGAAGGATGGGCAGCAGCATCCTCTGAGTACACACATTGATTCGATCCAACTGCGATATTCAAATATTTACCTATAAAATTAGTTGATTATTGTATGAGGACCCCTTATTTGTGAGCAATTCCGCCATAATAACGCACATTCTGTGAAAATTCAACTGTCTAGCTATTACGGTTCAAAAGTTACAGCCCTAATTAGGTAGGAGAGACAGACGGACGGACGGACCGCGTAGGCTTATGAATATGGTTCCGTTTTCACCCTTTGGGTACGGAACCTACAATTACGAATGCTTACCTACTTAAAAATTGTTTTTGCTCAGGAGTGCGATTTTTGAATGTCATACGTTGAACTCAGCAGTTGAAAATGTATGGAGATACGCATCTTTCTATTGCTGATTTGACTTTCAAAAATCGCACTCCTGAAGCATGATTTTTGAAAGTAAAATCAGCAGTAGAAAGATGCATATCTCCATAGTAATTTTGAGATTTTCAAATGCTGAACTAAGCGAATAAGATTCAAAAATCGCACTCTGGCACGGCTAGCATGCCACCCCCGAGAAAACGATAAAAATGAGATGTGCCTCCATCTTTATCATTTTACATATGCCAGAAAGAGCGCGCATGACGGTTTTCTCGTTTAAACGCTTTGTCGTGGGTGGCATGCTAGCTGAGCAGCACGGCTAGCATGCCACCCACGACAAAGCGTTTAAACGAAGCGTTGAAGCGTTTAAATAATAAAGATGGAGGCACATCTCGATTTTTATCGTTTTCTCGGGCATGCTAGGCCTACTGGTACTGAACAGTTATAATATTACCGCAAGCTCGGCTTGCACTTGGGGTTTTTCCTAATTTTGCCCGACTTTCCCTAAATATGTAAAAAAAGGCGTACCTACATGACTTTTTTCATTACCTACAATATTTCTGTAATCTTTATTTTGTGTGGTACGTATGTTACAGGGTGTAACAAAACACTTTGTTAATATTTTAATGGGAAAGTTTAGTGTATAAACCATCCCTTTATATATTACTAGCGTTAACCCGCGACTTAGATATCTAATTAGATATTTTAAGTCAGATCATAAGTGATCAAACAAAAAAAGTTTCATCAAAATCGGTTCAGTAGTTTTTGCGTGATGCTCGTTCAAACAAACACACAAAGAAACAGACAAACAAGAAATCCAAAAATTGGTGATATGGAATCAGGGACACCTAAAAACCATATCGTAACTTTTTTTTTTAATATCTTCAATGTACAGACACACTCCTGTTACAGTTTTATAATAGTTTAGATTAGAAATTAGAACAAACTTCGAAATTGCATAAAAAACCGGCTGTTTGATACAAAACTTCAATACCTACTCAACTCAAATTAATGTATGGGACACCAGATTTAAAACAAAACGACTTTCATTAACATTCGATTGTGATAGAGAACGTTGAAAACATCCGATTATTTTACTAACCTCTGTTGAAAAGTAGTAACAAAAGCACTAAATAAAACACTTGTAGGGGAGCGACGAAAGAGCCGTTTCCTCCAATTATAGTCATTCAAAATCATTTTCATAAGCTTTGAACGTTTTATAGCACTAACTCAAGCTTAACGTTGTATAATCGTAGGTATTTTAGTTCTCAATATGTTGGCATTGTTCCAAATGACCTTAGAGAGGGTAAGTAATAAATAACCGATATGAAGCATATTATAATATAACTGGGTGCATACGAATACATAATCAATCGAATCTAGGCTTGAGTTATTTATAATTCAGGGCTGGTTGTGATTTCTCTCAACAGACTGTGGTAATGGCATAAGAATTACACTTTCATGTAATATTTTTTATTCTTATTGTAATTAACTATTTATTTTCGAATAAGCTCTGGAGTACCAACTTACACTTGACCTTTTTTTAACTTACATACCTACCTGTAGACCAGTTTCAATGGTTTGGTAAAAACGTTCTTCAAATGAAATATGTTCATCAAATCGAACGCCCGCTCCCCCTTTGTACATGTTTTCTCAACTTTGTGTATTATTATGTCCGTGTGTACAATAAAGTGTTATAATTAATTAATTAATTAAGGTGCCTACTTAAAAGATGGTCTAAATTTTATGAAATAAATGAACCTTACCTTTAAACAAATCGAGTAGGTAACTATTATGTAGACTAGATAGTAGATACTCCTTCTTATACTGTGACCTAATGAAGAAAATGGACTGCACACTTCCACCCGCGTTGGATTTTTATTTATTACAGCTCTGCTCAGGGAGCAACTACTGCTTTTTACTGCGGACTATTGGAGGTTGCTGGCTACGCGGCGGATTGGGTAGCGGGGATCGGTGAGAAGCCCCCACGTTGGAACATGAAACATTTGAAAGCGTTAAACTAAAATACATCACTGTATAGTAACACTTTAACCCACTGCAAAGTTTCAGCGATCGATGAATTATTGTTAGGGTGTCCATAGAAGGAAACTCCTCGATGATTGCACTAGTAACCTACAGCAGTGCTATTTTTGAATCGTGAGATTCAAAATCATGATCATTACCGAATGAATACACAAAAACTTTATTCTGTTTTTTTCAACTCCTGATTTGAACGTGTGACTGAAAAATTGCACTCCAGGACCCTTTGACTACTTATATAGGGACTAGTTACGCGTGTAATTCTACTAACAAACATTTCTGCCACTTTTTGCGGGGGGCGAGGTATCATGAAATCTGCAACTTCGGATTTTAGTCCCACAACTGTAGATTCTAATTTTGAACGTTAAAATCATGAAAAGTAGTCTGGCGTGAACCCCAAACGTTCTGAGTTCGAAATTATTGTTTCGCAATTATAGGCTGTCTCGTTTAGTGATAAGGTATAAAATTGAATGTAAATGCACATGATTAATTGATCTTATACCGTGGCAGAGGGGAAATACTACCGCAAGGCTGGTCCTAAATATTCAAAGCCAGGACCACATACTCCTTTCGCACACCACTGCACTGTCATCACCATTGTCTTGGCCATTTCCCATTATTTGGGGTCGGCGCAATATGTCATCCTCTTCCATTCATCTCTCTTAGCTTCGTCTCAACACTCACACCTTTTTTACACATACACACTACTGCACTGTCTTGGACTAATAATGTTTATTGGAAGGAATCAGAGCAAATTTTAATGTGAAAGGGCAAAGTCAATGAAAATGTTTAAGTGCTAAGTTTTGTCAAGTGCCAATTAAAAATATCGGCACTAGACTTATCCGAAGTGATATTAAACAAACAACAATGTATAATGACTCTCAGTTGCACTGCAATAAACTAATAACGACTCAAGTGTACCCTAATTGTTTCAAAGTTCTTTTAAAAGTACTAAAAAAGCAATTTACCGGCTAAATAAATTGTTGGAAGTGTTGGGCGAGTCAAACGAACGGCTCTGGAGGATAAGTAGGTACGTAGCAAAAATATTCAAAATAGAAAAACTTGCCGGCCTGCTCTGCCGAGGGTAGCGGGTTCCAATCACGTAAGGGACAAATATTGATATGGTGAATATTAATATTTGTACCCAAGTCATGCATGTTTGTATCTATATATGTATTATAATAATACAAGTCCAGCACGGCTAGCATGCCACCCACGACAAAACGTTTAAACGAGAAAAATGTCATGCGCGACCTTTCCTGCATACGTAACATAATAAAGATGGAGGCACATCTCGATTTTTATCGGTTTCTCGGGGGTGGTGGCATGCGAGGCCTACAGGTACTTAAATGTGACGAGATAATTTGTGTGACCATGTCCAAGATATCTATTTATTTACTTTAGGAGACTATTCTAACATTATTTTGACAAAAGAAAACTTATACTTAATTATAATAAAATTGTAAACTTGGCAAGGATGTATATTTTATATTTTCGCAAAAATATTAATTGGGAGCGTTTAGGATAAATAACGGAATGCATTGAGATTTTTTTTTAGAATTTTTGTCTGTTTGTTTGTGCACGCATCACAAAAGCATAGGGCTTAGTTAATATCTAGACTTTATTTCGACGCAATCAGTTCATTCAATCAAAAGTTATGACAACAGAATAATAACTAGTAACTAGCGTTATGACTAAGGTGGAGTCTTGTAATTACAACTATCTGATAATTGCAACTATGGAACAATTGCACTTATAACAATCACGATTTAGTTCTTCTCTCAATAGACTTATGTCTAGTCATCTAGAAGGCAGATGTTGGTATAAAGAGAAGGACTGAATTGATTCATATAAGTGCAATTGCTTCATAGTTGAAATTACCAGATAGTTGCAATTACAAATCACTTTATTTTAGTTTCAGTGTACCTGCAAACTCGCTAGTATTACAGTATAATTAGTTATCTCAGTACTTAATGTTTTCTTTGGTTCTATCTATAGGTAATATTGTAATAAAAAAAATGGCCAAGACGAACTAAACGAGCAGGGTTCTGCCGATACCATAACTTTTCTCGTACCTAGTCATTTGACGTACTCGTATTTTTGATCAATTTGTATCTATGACGGAACGGAGACGAAAAATTATATTATAACATGTTGATGTCAGCCCCCGCGGCATGACGGCGCGATACATATCTATCGCACCCTACCTCTCTTTCTTTTTGCGCGCGAACGAACGAGCCAGCAGGCGCGATAAAACGTTTATCGAGACGACATGCCGCGAGCGCAGGTTGCCCATTGGTTTCAAGTTATAATTGGAACCTTACCCTTGACCCTATTATTATCGTCATAAGCATATGTATCTATCCACCAGAAGCTATTGCTTCCTTCCTTGCGCAAGCATAGGCAATCTCGCTGTACATCGACTTGTTTGTAAAGTGATTGTTACTAGTTTACTTTATAAAAGCGTCAATTAATAGCGGGTTTGCTTCAAGCTCGTACAAGCGTGTGGAGAAAGCATTATCCGTCTTTCATATACATCTATAGACCTACCTACAATGAAGTAAGGAGCTTATTTCGGGACAAACTTTCTTGCGGCAAAATCGATGCGAAACAATTTAATTTGCGAGAAATCAAATAAACTCGCGTTCAAGAAACCTCAGCAGTAACTCAGCGGGAAATCAGAGGTCAATCATTCCAACAACTCCGTGTCTCGCTGTCTCGATGTCAACTTCGATCTTTTCGATTCGCTTCGTATTCGAGTATAATTTTAATATCGAATTTGCAAGGTAAATTATCTTGTATAGATCTACAGAAAAAGTTTTACCTTCGTCATCTTACATTTACCATAATTTCTCTGTTAACGCAATCGTAACAAATCTTCTGAGATTTTCTTCTAATGGGATATTATGTGACATGAGTAGGTATATCTACGGTATACGGACTATTATTTACTACTCCTTCTATTATATAAGTACTTAGTTGTTACCAGGTTGTTACCATACAGCATAGATTCAAGTTTTTCTGTAATATGACCTATACAAAGCCTCAAAAGCAGGGAGTCTACCCGGACATTCGAACTTCGCAATTGCGTGACCTTTTTCGTTCCAATGTCAACTCTATTACTATGAAGTTCGGACCGAAACGGTCGCGATATATCGATAATCGAAAGTCCGGGTACAGGGCCAGGGACCGAAACCGGTATCGATAATACCGGTACTTTTTGGTTACAACCTTTAATTTTTTACATGAATTTTTAGAGGTAACTTTTATATCATTCTACTAACGGTCCGCGTAAACAGAGATATATTTAAATAAAAAATTGTTTCTTCATAAATATAGTAAGTATTCAATTTTTAAGTAATTACCTCGTTAGTCGTTACTAAATACAAATTAAATCAATTATAATAACAAATTTAAACTCAAACGTGAACATAAACTTAAACCATTCTATGCTTTTGGATTCAATTAAATATAAATAATCATCTCCTTTATAATCTCGACCTGTCCAATACGGTATCAACGCTGAAAATAGGGCGCGCGTCGCTCGTTGGGTGCTCTAAAATTTGCGTCACCCGCTACAACAACGACGTTGTTTAATGAATTCTGTACTTTTAATTAGTAGAAATTAAAGTTCATTTTTCAGTGTTATTAAAACTACGCGCCCTTTTTGCCGCTCCGTCTATACTGAATTACTGACCCTTACCCGCACTCACTCGCATTCGCATTGAAGGTTATAATTAGGTTACCGGTATTAAAATCGGTTGTTACCTGGATAAAGGTAACATTTAAATAAAGGTTACCGAAAATTTTCGGTCCTTGCTCAAAAGTCACAGATAAATTAACAGTCAAAAGTAGGTACATCTTGATCACAGATCGTCCACTTCTTATAGTAATTGATGATTGATAAATTAAACAGCATGCATTATACATTTCTAATGAAATTGATTATATGAAATTATTTTAGAAAACCCTATCTTTAAGTGTATCATAGCTTAAATAATACCATCTTGTTTGTTTCCGGACAAAAACAAAAGAGGCCTATGTCCAGCAGTGTACGTCTATCGGCTGATATGATGATGATGATGATATTGTTTGTTTCAGAAACAATGTGCTGTGACGAGGAGTACAGACTTGTCAAACACTTGATGCAGAAGTACGACGCGTCGGTGAGACCCGTGGAGAACTCCTCGCATCCTCTGTTGGTCACCTTTGGCGTCTCACTCCATCATATTATTGATGTTGTAAGCATTGAATAATTATGTATACAGTAGAACAGGAGACGCGAGCAAAATCTATGCACCACGATCAGCAGTGTGGGGGAAACGTCACTTTACGGTATGCGCCTAGCACCACCATTTGGCCTGTTCGAGTCACATGAATAGATATCTCGGCGAGGCCAGACCAGAAGATCGGGACGCCGCACCGCAGACAGCCCCTAGACTCATATATACGCCATTTTGATCCTTAAAGCAATGGATTACAACTTTTTTCGCGAGTCTAGCGCCGTTGTGCGCGCGTGCCGAAGCTTGACTTCTATTCGCATCTATTCATATGTACGAGTTTTACGAAAAATCCAGAGTCTCGGCACCGCCGCCTCTAGCACCTCAATGGTTGTAAGTTCTTTTCTGACTTTTAAGCAGGCACTTCACCCTCGCGCGAACTTCTCGGCGAGAATTCCGTTTAACACCGTTTATATACGGTTTAACAAAAATCTGATAAACCACAGGCACAGATAAGTTTCTAGATCGTTTTTAAAAATGACATTTTATTTTTTAAATTTTACTTTTTTTTTCACCTAGCAAAGCTTCAGAAATAAATAAGAATGTAATAATTTGTTCTATATACTTAACGGAGATATTTTTGTTGTGCGGCTTCGACTGGCTTTGTCAAGTGTACCTACACGAACGTGCTTATTAATGAGAAACTTTATTAATTTTCTCGTATGCCTCTGCATATTATCGAGTGTTAAGAGGATATACCCGTTAGCGCGCTCCATACAAACAAAGTTTAGTCACAGATTATTCAACAGTTAGTAACTGTAACAGATACTGCACTCTCCGATTTCGCGCGCTCTTTCAAATTTCTGATTTTGCGCTTCAGGAACTACGAACTAAACTAACTAACTAGCGCGTTATGCTAGGACGATTTGCGTTATGTCAATGAGCGGCGCGACAGCCTGTGTTTCGTGAGATATATACGGCGCAGTACTTATGGCAGCTGCCAAAAGCGAGTGCGGAGCACTGGTTTAATGAGGGATTTTCCGAAAGCCATTAAAAAAGAAAAAGTAGTTCCTAATGGCTCGATAGATGGCGTTGACGAGACAGAGGTGAGCGACCTTGCAGATAATAAAACACAAATAAAATTGTAAGAAATGCTAAATGTGAGCATATATTTCGTCAACGGATGCGTCTGACTCAGTGACATGCATTTTTGTTTACTTTTTAGCCTAAAATGTTCATCTTCGGACCCCTCTCTGGTGAACGTCGCCGGTATATTGAACTACGTTTGACTAGCTGTCAGAAAACTCCTCATTCTATTAATATCTGTCTATGGTTTCAAATATTATTGCTTTTTAAACATGTTACAGCCATGTGCTATTTCGAATCAAATTAAAGATTGAAAAATTTGTCTCGGGCGGGACTTGAACCCGCACTTTTCCAAACCGGGGAACTGCGTTATCCAATTTCGCCACCGAGCCCACTACCCAGAGAACGCAGTTCCCCGGTTTGGAAAAGTGCGGGTTCAAGTCCCGCCCGAGACAAATTTTTCAATCTTTAATTTGTCTATGGTTTGTCTAATTTTTTTAACAAAAAACCGGACAAACCATAGACACAGATATTATGATGTATGCAGCGCACACGGGCGCCCTCGGGTATATTCTCTTAATATCCAAAACGTTATTATTGTCAATTTACCGAGCGGTAATGAACAACAGGGAAAGTATAAAGTAAGAAAATTTAAGGGAAATAATTAAATGTGTCGAGAGGCGTAGGTGGCGCGTCGCGGAGAGCTATGGAAGCTAAATCTTCAGGTCCAGGTTCAAATCCGCACGGATGACATGCCTTGTACCAATTAGTTTTTCTAACTTAATACCGACTGCTCTCAAACGGCGATGGAAATCATCGTTAGGAAACCTGCGTACGCTGAAGAAGAAATTCCGATGCGTATGTGATGTCTACCAATCCTCATTGGGCATGCGTGGTGGAGTAATGCTCATACCCTCACTGAGAGTATAGGCCTGTGCCCTGCAGTGGGACGTATACAGG
This sequence comes from Agonopterix arenella, assembly GCA_927399405.1. NCBI lineage: Eukaryota > Metazoa > Arthropoda > Insecta > Lepidoptera > Depressariidae > Agonopterix > Agonopterix arenella. Next base: position 12,848,890 of record OV656691.1, on the reverse strand, counting down.
GTGTAACAAAATATCCTAGTAATACTTAAGGGGGTGGTTTAGACAAACAAACTGAACAACTTTCACTATTTTTAGCCAACATCAAGGAAAAATAAAAAAAAATCAGTTGTCCCATAGATACTATAGTCGAGTCGGTGGTAGGTATTGTAGTTTTACTTGTATCATGGGACATCCGATTTTTTATTTTTTCTCGATGTTGGTTCAATAGTAAAAGTTGTTCAGTTTGATGGTCTGAAGCACCGCCTTAAGTATTACTAGGGTGTTTTGTTACACCCTGTGTAGGCTGTGAAGATGATGATGAATTAAATGCGTAGCCAAATATTGGAGTTTATTGCAAAAAGCTACCTATCTATCAGAGTCTATTGCACATTTTTTGAGGTTAACTGTCGTACAATTTCTTGGGTGACGAAAAAAACAATCAATCCTCGTCACACGGCCACCCTCTGGGTGCAGTGCTCAATAATTGAAAATTTATTTCTCATACTTTGATAGGAATTCCAAGAGTTTCGGTGAAAATTTACTTTCTACTCGTATTTTTACGATTTAAAAAAAATTTGGAGACAGATGTACGTACTGAAACACATCTATCTATTATTTGGTTATAAGGGCTTGGTCGATGACCAAAAGCTACTGCGACCTGGATAGATCTATTGTAGCTGTTACATCTATCTATACTATTATAAAACTGTAACAGGAAGTTTGTCTGTACATTGAAGATATTAACAAAAAAAAAAAAAAAAAGTTACGATATGGTTTTTAGGTGTCCCTGATTCCATTTCACCAATTTTTGGATTTTTTGTCCGTCTGTTTGTTTGTGTGTTTGTTTGGGTGTTTGTTTGTTTGTTTGTTTGAACGAGTATCACGCAAAAAGTACTGAACCGATTTTGATGAAACTTTTTTTGTTTGATAGCTTATGATCTGACTTAAAATCTGGTATATAATTTGTGCGGACGAAGTCGCGGGTTAACGCTCGTTGTATAGATTTAATAGAATTTTTTTAACAGAGCTTTCGATTATTAACAAAAATCCGATTTCAATAATATTTTATTCATTCAACCTTTTCTCAATGAAAGCAATATTTATCGAAATCGCAAAAAAAAACAGCTGTGATTTTGGTCGATTACGATTGCAGTGTTATATGGAACAGCTGTTTTTTTTTCACGATTTCAACTTTTATCCCATAGAGAAAGTTGTTCAGTTTGATGGGATGATCAGACCACGACCAAGTCGACCAAGGTCGAAGCCGCGACAAAATCGGCTGTTCCATATAAAGCTGCAATCCTACTCGAGCAAAATATATGGGATGGTTGAATTTTGTTTGCAATTTCGTTGTTGATCCTATAGAGAAAGTTGTTAAGGTTTGATGGTCTGATCATCCCCTTAAAAACCGTCAGCATATTAAGAAGGACCCTAAGTAGGTTTATAAGACAACACTGTTTTATCGAGACTGCTATAAATAAAATAGAAGATACCCAACGAACAATTTCATGATCGAGTAGACGTTCTGGAAGTTATATAATTATATTCGTATAAGTTATAAATAATGAATAACGCTCACAGTCATATACATTGTAATGATCCCAAACAAGCACTAATAGGCTGTTTATTATGGACACCATACAACAACGGCACAAACATATAAACATCCATAACCGAAACGGGATTCGAACCCAGGACCCTGGTTTGGCAGTCCGGCGTGGTAACCATTACACCAAACGGGTCGTCAAATGTCGTCGTAGTTCCGTAAGAATGTTAATTAGGGCAAATTTAACACGGCTTATCGCCCTAAAAGTGACACGTAACAGTCGTATAAGGACCTAAATGTCGCACAGACGGCATAAAACGTCGCCGATCTGAAGTTTCGTCGTGTATGGGTCACAATATGACATTTACATACCATTATGGTTGAGTTGCCATCGCTTCGTCATATAACCTAATTTACCGTTCGAAAGCCGTCGTTTAAATGTGATACGATTTCCTCCGCAGTAAAGGTTAATAATAGTATAAATGTGAATTACACGACTAAATTGACACAAGATCGACCTTTATGCGACAATTACGTTAACACGACTAAAAGTCATAAGAGTTCGACGTATAGACGCCGTCGCCACCGAGAACACCACTATAAGACTGTATACTGTACTCGTATAAAATACGTCGACAGAACGTCTGTATGACATTATTATATAACCAGACGTATAAAGCACCAGTATATGACGAAGAGTAACGAAAATTCCTGTAATATAACTTTTATAGAACCGAATAATCTTATAAATGTTTGGCTATACGACCAAATTGTTTCTTGGGTAGGCATATCTAAATCATCCTTATGTAGGAAGGTACGCCTACATATTTTCTTACAGTTCTACCACGTTATACATTATGACTAGAGGGAAAGCGAAAGTGACAAATTTCCACCTCGAACGCCTTATTTAATTCCCAAGTTAATAACGAAAGAAACCAATTTACTCGCTTAAGGGTCAGTGTACACCTGGCGGGGAACTGTTCGAGCAGTTTTTATCAATACGGAGGGCGTTGCTTGTTAGTGAGAGCAAACATAACTCGTAGGTTTGCAATGTGCTCGAATCGAAGATAGTCAAAATCACATTATTCCGAGCCTATTTTACCTAAGTCTTTCCGTGCAGCCTATGGGCTAACTATACTCAAAAAGCTTACACTTAGCGCTCTTACAGACGAGTGACACCTTGCGGTCGCAGAGGGTTGCGCGACGATCACGCGACAGGCGCGGTACAGAGCCAATTTTGAGAACATTGAGTTCATTATCATTTGATTAATGAAAACTGCTTGAACAGTTCTCCGTAGGTGTGCGCTGACCCTAAGGCGCATATTAGCTGTGACACTAGTGCTACCTCGAATCTCCATTGATTTCCTTTTCAATTTAATTAAAAAAAAATCTTGTGACGTACTTATAATAAGTTGAAACTGGTTTGATAAAGTTAAATGCAAATTGCACTAATAGAGAACGAGTTTTAATGAAAAAAATTCCCCTCCGCTGTTTTACTTTGACACTTTTATTTGACGCGTGAATGAATGGGAGCTATGCAGCACGGGATAGCAAGCTAGCTAGCACCATCAATCTTTATCAGTAAATTATGAGAAAAAAGTTGAAAATCCTATGCTAGTATCACTGAAAAAAATGTTTAAAAGATTTTTTTTAATTTAGGTAACCTACTGTTTCGTTAAAAACCGATCTTTTGATAAATTTACCCAAATGTTTGTTAGGTTAGTACAGTTTGGTAGTCACAAACATTTTGTTAAATTTAACAAAAGTTCGGTTATATTTAAAGCCTTGTGTGCAATTTTCGAAACTCATTTATTGAAATCAGCGGTTGAAAATGTCAATATTACTATGGAGATATGCATCTTTCTAATGCGTATTTGACATTCAAAAATCATACTCCAGGAGTGTAATTTTTTAAAGTCAAATAAGCAGTAGAAAGATGCGTATCTCTATACATTTTCAACTGCTGAGTTCAACGTATGAGATTCAAAAATCGCACTCCTGGGCGCTGCAATCGACTAATCAAATCTAATCAAAATGTTTTATTCAAAATAATATAACATAGATAGCTTTTTGACGTCATTTTATTTTTTTTAAATTTTTTATTTTTGTTCGCGGATAACTTCGTCGCTTATGTACCGATTTTGATGATTCTTTTTTTGTTGGAAAGAAGATAATTATTCCAAGGGTGGTACCATGAAATGAAACCAGGATCTGATGATGGCATCCCAGAGAAAACGAGGGGAACCTTTGAAAATCGTAGTTAATTTAAAGCATTACTATTAAATTGAACTAATGAATTTGAAATGAAAATTGTGAAATAAACAAAATTTTAACAAAAAATTAAAACCGCCTTCAAAAAAACTAAAAAGTTAAAAAATAATATTGCAGTCGATGAATTTTTCGTTCGCATCATAAGAATAAGAATAAGTTTATTTCATCGAAGTCGCTGTCAAACTTTTCAGTTTTTTTGAAGGCGGTTTTAATTTTTTTAATTAGTTTTTTTGTCTGTTTGGCTGTTTATCTGTTTGTTTGCGCACGCATCAATTTAAAACTACTGAACCGATTTAGATGGGGTTTTCACAAAAGCATAGGGCTTTGGTTAGATCAACATTTAGGCTTTGGTTAGGCAAACGTTATGAGTATTTAAAGTCTATTTAAAGTAGAATTCGCGGGCGCCGCCCCTTTTCTTCAATAAGGATATTCCTTCTATTTTTTTACGTTATAATTCTCCTTTTTAGGTTCTGATACTTAGGTTTCATACTTTGACCGTACCTACTATTGATTAACCTTCATTTTATGCCTTCATTGGTTGCTTTCATGTTCTTTTTGTAGATATACGCACATACCTGTAAAAGTGATATGATTGTGAAATATTTTATGAACAATTAATTAAAAAATACCTAACATTCTCAGAAGCACTTTGCTAATGCAATTTATTCAGAATCAGAACTTTTAATGGGAAGTAAATAATTATTGGTTCATAATGAAACACAAAACGCTCTCATTAGGGCCTTTGAAATTGGTTCATAGCACAATGGACGTGTGGGTGCAACAATGCATTTAATTGTCTCCATCGGGTTCCTGTTTCTGCATTAATAATTCCATTAACTATTTCATTTGGTTAGTGTCATAACTAGTTTTAAAAAAAATTTCTCTACGTTTTTGTTACACTTTACTATTTACCTGTACATTGTTGTTTTTGGTCGCATACATTTTTAAAACTATTTTACCAAGATTACCAAGAGTTTCGGATTTAAATAGTACGGAAACTTTTAGGGCATTTTATTTTATAATGGTTTTTCCCCGTGACTTCATCGTCGTTAAAAATTGTTAACTATTAGTTAATCTAGAACATATTCTATCCGTGTGCCAAATATCATCCAAATCCGTTCAGCTGTTTATGCGTGATTGAGTCACAAACATTAAAGCATCCAAAGTTTTACAATTTAAAATCGTATAAGGGAATATAACTCACTACGTTATATTTAAAATATTCGTCGGAGGAAGATATCATATTATCTCGTAAATCTTTACATTAGAAACTCTTTAGATTCTTTTTTTTTTTTACACAAATTGAGACAAGCAGCGTGGTGTGAAATTTATTTTAGTTACATTTTTCCATCATTTTCCTTAAAATTATAAAAAAAAAACTTATTTTCTTCTTAATTTTAGCAAATGGCGGCAATAACATTTTTTTTAGTTTAAATGTCGCCAGGGTCGACCTATTTGTGGTAGTAAAAACTTTTTTGATTGTCTAAATTAGAGTTATTGTAATTTTGTATTTCGTTATCTTAGATTCATTCTAAAGTTTAGATGGTTGCTGCATGCAAAAAAAAGGCTGTTTCAAACAAAACTACAATACTTAATCGACTTAAATGTTTCGAACTATTCTTTTTTGGGATTTAGATGTTGGCTCTGTAGTGAAAATTTTTCAGAATATGATAACACCTTTCTGTAAGCATACATTTTAAAATTATGGCCGGTTTTTATGGCAGTTCGATTTCCTATGGTATCACTTGGTGAATTTATCGCTGTCTCAAACGTTGTAACGCTAGTTGACCACTAGCGTAGTAGGCGAAAATTTTAGGTCATAATCATAAATGATTCATAAATGACGTCATCGGCGTTTCATACATTTTTGGTTCAAATATGAATGTGCGGCCAAAAAAAAACTAATTCTATATTCTGTTGTCTGAATGAACTTGTCCGTAAGATGTAAGTATTATTTCATCCAAAATCTACGAAAATAAGATATTTCTAATCTTAATAAAACCAAGGAAAATAGCTCTACAGCTTTGGTGCCATACTAAAAAATGCTGAGACAGAATATCGCATTTTTTTGGCAGGCACTTTTTTCACTTTTTGGACCAAATCCGATGATGTAGGTATTTTAGTTGCGATTACAAAATAAACATAACACGAGATCATTTGAAATTACAGTATAACCAATGAATCGTAATATTATGCCCAACGTTAAACCAAGATAAACTTTAAGCCTAAAGGGTGAAGATACAAGTCCTTATTACCAGGATTAGTTTGTTACCTCTGTCATATCATTTATAGCCCAGTCATTTTACGGAGTTTTGTTAGGCGTGGTAGGGAGTAATTATTAATTGGACTTTTAAACTGTAACCGGAACCATTTAGTGACAAAAAGACTATCTTAAAACATATTTAAAAAAATTCGCTACGCAACATAGAAATCAAAATTGTGTGTCCCAGAAGGCTTTTAAATTAATAATACCAATGCACTCATTTGACTTAGATTTAACAAAATAAATTATTTTTGAGCAATAAAATAGGCATTGAAATTAAAAAAATGAAGGAATTCATTATAAAATACTAATGTATTTTTCAAAGCCTTTCTAAGTAGACAAAAATATTAATAACATTTTATTACAAGATTCTAATGTATTTTTTAAAACCTTTTAAGTAGACAAAAATATTCGCACCATGTTTCAAGTATGTATAATGGTAAAACCTTAAATATGTACAAAAAAAATTACCATCAGGGTTTTTAAAACGAGAAAACTACTAAATTTTAAAATTTGACCTGTTAAAGACGTAATTTTTTGTACATTTCTAGGCTCAAATTGGCTCTTCAATATTATACCGAAAAAAATATGAATTATTAATTAGTACCGGCTCAAACCGTAAAATGACTGGGCTATTAGGTAAACTTGCTATGAATATCATTAATGTCTAAATTCCTAAAATGTCTTCTCAATTTTCATTACATAAATTCTTCATTTTACCTACATAAGATTAACAAACTTGCGTATTTAGGTATAACCCGTGATCCCGCTTTATTGCGAATGTAGCATTTCTTAAGCTGAGGTTAGGGATGGGAAATTTACTTTTTGGATTATTTCGATGGTAATACTTTGGGAGTGCCTTTTTCATTTTATTTCCAAGGTATATTGAAAGCATATAGGTACTTTAACTATCTTTGTGATAAATCTCATAAGAACTAAAAGGTGTTTAACGGCTTGCCGTCTCTTAATATCGGGCGTTGTAATTGTGCCGTGGCAGCACCTACGTCGGCTGCTGCCAAGGCACAGTACTTCATCTCAAAAAAACCTTAAATTTGTAGTTTTTTATTTTTCAATTTCGTCACTGAGTAGTTAATAGTTTTTTGATTGTAATTATAATGTCTGTGAACTTATCCAATAGAAAATCCCACAGAGCGACGTAATGGCTTCAGGCCAAGCTCTTCAAAAAAGATTTAAAAAAAAATTAAATGTTGTTATCTACGGTAACTACCATAATAAAATATGAGTAAGATCGATGTATTAGTTTGTACTTTGTTCCTGAGCCAAATAAATAAAAATAAAATAAAAATACAACTATACAGGGTGGAAAGTTCAGATGGGGCACAAATAATCAGTTGTTCCATACAAAAATGCAAACCGACTCTAGGAAAATGTACCGCTGATTTTTATTTCGCGTTTTCGATCTTGGTCTCATAGAGATATTTGTTCAGTTTGATGGTCTGATTATACCCTTAGAAAAGTGTCAGCATATTAAGGTTGTTGCAGAGGGGTCAATTTAGTACAAAACTTTGACGCAAAATACGCGTATTAAGTAACTTTGTATATATGGAAAAATAGTATCTCTAATAGTAAATCTAGTAAATCTAGATGCCGCGTCACAAACAACATTTGCAATTTATAAAATAATTACGAAGATATAAAGCTTTGAAATTTATTAAACAAAATTTTAAAAGCTTTATATCTTCGTAATTATATTATAAATTGCAAATGTTATTTATGACGCGGCAACTAGATTTTCTAAACTATTTTTTCATATATAAAATATTACTTTTATTAATTCCGTCTACGCGTATTGTTCGTCAAACTTTTGTATGGACTGAAACCACCTTAAGAAGGACCCTGTATACTCGTACAATATAGGAAATGGGTTCCTATGTTAGCAATACCCGTCTTATAATGTTCTGTGGCAATAATTATGCGTTACTATAAGTCTTATTGTTATATTAAGAATGCATGTAATATTAAGAGTTTAAAAAAAAAGGGAGACCTTCTGAATATGGAATGTTTAGATTAGAATATCGCTGATTACCCCTCGGGGAATACAGGCGTGAGCATACATATATGCTTATATCTTTTTTATCAAAAGGTCACATCCCTGTTTGCAACCCTTCTTACGGGCCTGTCCTGTACTCCGGCAGAACAATAATAATAACTATCAAGTGGCAACCTCCTCCTAAATATGTCATTTCCTCTGTTCCTTCCTCCTCTTACATCTTGTTTTAATAATATCGCGTGATGTTGGAGACAAAGTTATGATGCGACAGCAACGTAATTTCTTGTTTTGTGTTTTCTTACTGGAAATGTAAATACTATGTACAGTGCCACCACCTTATCTGTAGAATGGCCAAAAGCGGAACTACTTTTGAAAACGTCATTTTGTTGCTGTCAGTCGATGTAGTCTGTGCTGTTCAATCGAGTTCTTGTTTTTCTAAATATTTCTGAGTATTTTTTGTGAAAATCATGGCGAAAGTGGTGTAGGAGAAATTATTCTCAAAATGAAATCATTCTTTGATACAGAAAGTGGCGCCATCGCTCATTCTACAGATAAGTTGGTGACACTGTAAGATTTGTGAGCCTATTTATTTTAAAGCTTCAATATATTAATGGTCATGTGCAGTTCAGTGCTTCAATGGGTTGTAAAATTATATGACGTAAGCTTTTATAAATTACTAGAGTTCACCAGCGACTTCGTCCGCACAAATTAGCTATATACTGTCAAGGGAGCGGGACGCGTGAATCAAACACGAGAGCTGTGCTAAGACTGGTTTATTATAATTTTTATAAATTGTTTTAGGGTTACCTACAATCCCCTTATTAAATAAAAAATAAAGATTATCTTAATACATGTGATTTAACTTATTACTCAATCAAGTACACTTAAGCAATTGATACCTAATTAGTTAAACAATAAATAACACATTAATATAATATAATTATTGTCTCATGCATTTACTCTTCTCAATTGAAATTAACTTTTTATAAGTAAAAGAATTATTTCTTCAATTTCCTTTATTACTCTAGTTTAATACATATTTTTATTTGAATCATTCAATGACATTTAGTAATTCAAAAAATATTTTATTATATCACAACCGGTTTTTTTTTTTTTTTTTTTTTTTTTTACGTGCACACCTACATAAACTTACGACCGTTATCCCTTTTGGGGTGGTCAGAAACATTGCAACAACTACCAACATTCTGTTTAGGAATGTAGTTGTAGCAATGTCCCTATCATAAACTTAATATACTGTCGTATTAAGTTTATGGTTCATATGCATTTGGCACTAAGTATTTTTATAATAATTATGAGATGAATTAAATTAAGAAACAATAAATTAATTAATTTTAATAAATTAAATTCTTGTTAAAGAAGCAATTTTTTATTTTAATTTGTGAGCTTTTTAATTAACAAAAAAGTTCATTTAGTTCCTACTTAAGTATGTTGTTTTTTATTTCATTCTCAATGTATTAAATTGGTAATTGATTTGATAAACAACATTTATACACTAATTCATTAAACATCGTAAATTTAAACATGCTAAACTTTCCATATTATTATATGGCAAATATTTACATGCAGACATTTACATTCGATAAATAGTTTAATACATTTAATACATGCATTATAAATCTATTAATTAATATTTTGTATATAGTTTCATTGTGTTTGTTTTTAGTATATCCTTTTTTACATGTACATTGAATCATTATTTCACATTGGCTCTTAAGTGTAATTATTATTATCATCTATTCGTTGTTATATTATTATTAGTTGTGGATATTATCTTATAACAATGTGATTAGCACGCACTTTCGATCACTGTTTACATCTCAGGTAGGTTGGTTGTTGGAGTGTGCGGAGAGGCCCCACCGATCAGGAGGTCGTACTGTCCTGCCGGAACGAGTACGATAATTGTTATTATTGCTTATCTGTGTGTTATCAGCTGACTGAGGACTACCGGAGCTAAACGAGACACGTGCGCCGGTCAGCTGGTTGCAGGGTGGCTTTACCGTTATGTCATCGTATTGTGAATGAATTAATGAATCGTTACGTTTGTATGAATCGAGTATTATGTGTTTTCTGTTTCTTCTTAATAAATTACCATTTGGCATTAATATTACATAAGACCTAATACCTGCAATGTCTCTTACTACGCCGGGTGCCCAGCTGTTATTTAACCTAATTTTAACTTTTTGTCCCACGGATAATGACTTTAGATTTTTAGCACCTTTGTCATAATAATGTTTTTGATATTGCTGCCTTGTTTTTAGTTTTTGTACAATTTGTTTTTGTATTTTCGGTAATAGCATTTTTGGATGACATGGAACAATACTACGAGGCTTCCTATTATACAGTAGTTCGGCGGGTGAAGCTATGTCACTACTGATCGGTGTATTTAAATACTCCAATATTGCCAGGTCTACATCGGTTCGATCGTAACTAGCTTTCTTCACGACATTTTTAACCGTTTGAATAGCGCGCTCTACTTGTCCATTTGATTGGGGATACCTCGGTGAAGATGTTATGTGTTGACATTTCCATTGCATTGCAAATTCGTTAAATTCGTTTGATGCAAATTCAGGGCCGTTGTCAGTCATTATGATTTGTGGTATTCCGTGCCTTCTGAATATTTTCTTTAATTCTTTTATTATGTTTGTGGATGTTAAAGACTCTAGTTGTGATATTTCTATGTATTTACTATAGTAATCTATTACTAGAAGATACGATTGATTACCTAGATGAAAAATATCTGCACCGACCTTACACCAAGGTGTGCTTGGTATTTCATGTGGGATGAGTGGTTCTCTAGTATTTTGTTTCTTGTATGTGAGGCATGCCTGGCAATGTGATAAATAATCTTGTAATTGCGTATTCATATTTGGCCAGAACATAGTTTCCCTAGCCCTGAGTTTACACTTTTCTATACCTAAATGACTTGAGTGTATCTTTTTAAGCATGTCGTGGCGGAGACATTTCGGCATTACGATCCTGTTTCCCCTCCAAATTATTCCAAAATTTACTGTTAGCTCATCTTTTGTATCCCAATAGCTTCTCAAAATCTCATCAACCGCTGACTTTTCATTTGGCCAGCCTCTCTTAATGAGTTTGGCTAGCTTTTGTAACTCACAATCTTCTTTAGTGCATTTTTGTAATAACAAAAAATGAGAATCTGTCAATGGATTGCTAGCGGTGAGCGCGCACACCTGTGCCTGCGCATCGAGATGATCGCGCGGTAGTGTGGGTGTGTCGTCGGCGGGGGTCGCCGGTGCGACTGCCCTCGATAGCGTGTCCGCTATGTACAAGTACTTGCCGGGCTTATACACTAACTTAAATGAATAAGGTTGTAAGCGCATCAACATTCTTTGTAAACGTGCTGGAGCACTGGCCAGTGGTTTGTTTATTATACTCACCAGTGGCTTGTGATCTGTTTCAATAGTTATGTCTGATCTACCATAAATATAAGTGTAAAACTTTTCGCAGGCAAAAACACACGCATAAAGCTCTTTTTCAATTTGTGCATAAGATTGCTCAGTTTTCGTTAATGATTTAGAAGCATAGCTAACTGGTAAATTATTTTGCATTAGACATGCACCCAATCCATTTTTGCTTGCATCCACAGATAGAGTAATTGGTTTTTTCAAATCGTAATACTGTAGCACAGGTGGACTGACTAAGTTACATTTAATTTCCTGGAAGCATTTTTCATGATTTCTGTCCCAATGCCACTCAACGTCCTTTCTTAACAGTTCTCGTAAAACTGTAGTTTTTTCCGACAGGTTCGGTATGAAGTTTCCTACGTAGGTTACAAGGCCTAAAAATCGTTCTACATCTTTGACGTTTTTTGGGGTTGGCATGTCTCTAACTGCAGACACGTGTGAATCATCAGGACTGATGCCAGTGCTACTGATTTTGTGGCCAAGATATTTAATTTCTGTTAAACCTATTTTGCACTTCTGCCTATTTAGTTTGATGTTGATATCTTGACATCGCTTTAATACTTCTCTAAGTCTTTGATCATGAATTTCTTTTGTTGGCCCATAAATTAGCAAATCATCAACAAACAGAACAACACCCTCGATATCATCAAAATGCTCGTATAGTCGTTTGTGAAAAATTTCAGAGGCAGAAGATATGCCATAGGGCATGCGCAAAAATTTGAATCTACCGAATACAGTATTGAAAGTGCATAAGTCTGTACAAGAGGGTGATAATTTCACTTGCCAAAAACCTTGTTTCGCATCTAATGTGCTGAACACCTTCGCGCCCATCAGGTTCGCTGTAATTTCCTCAAACGATGGTAGTTTAAAGTGTTCTCGCCTGATCGCCTTATTGAGGTCGCGAGGATCGAGACATATTCGTAAATCGCCGTTGGGTTTTTTGACTACAGTCATGCTATTGACCCAATCTGTGGGTCCCTCAACTTTCGCAATAATACCTTCTGTTTCCATTTCTATTAATTTGTTTTTAATTTGGTCTCTTAGCGCTATGGGCAGCTTCCTGGGCGGATGTACCACCGGGCTCATCCCGTTTTTAATCTGTATTTCGTACTCCCCTGGTAAACAACCCATGCCTGTGAAAACACCGGGAAATTCGTCTAATATTGATTGACTGCAACCTATATTACGAATAGACCTAATTCTTTTGACCAATTTCACCTCTTCGCATGAACTCCTACCCAATATCGGCGATGAATCAACGTCTGCAACTATGAAATTCAAAAAATATGTGCTATCTTTGTAATTAACTTTCAAATAACATTTACCTACGACTTTAATGGCACTGCCTGAATAGCCCTGTAGTTTCATAGACGTTCTAGTAATTTCAGTCTCTGGTACGTTAATAGTGTGTAAAAATCTTTTCGGCAACACGTTTACGTCAGCTCCGGTGTCCAGTTTAAAACTTATGCATTTATTATTTATTTCCAAATCTACAGACCACTCACTGGTCGAACGATAATTAGATTGATTATTTACCTGATCGGTGGAGTCTCCGCCCACTGCAAACACGCGCCGCGACGACCTGCACATTCTCGCGTAATGATTTAATTTATTGCATATGTTACACTGTGCACCATACGCTGGACACTCCATCCGTCGGTGTGTTCTGCCACAGTTACCGCAATTGTTGTTGATGCTCTGATAGTTCTGCTTGCGTTGCCCTTCTCGTCCAGCATTACTGTAGTTGCTTGCCTGTCCCTGTCTCTGTGTTAACGACAAAGGAAACCTTCCGTTGTGTGATGTCTGTTGATTGCGCGCTCCATTCGGCGCATTGGATCGCGACGGTGTGACAGGCGGCCGCTGTACACGACCGCTTCGCGCTCCCCTACGGTCGACATAGTAAACATCAGCTGTCTGTGATGTGCTCGGCTCCTCATTGTTCTCCTGTGTTTGTATCTCGTTTACGTTTCTTTCGGAGTTTTCTGACCTCAGATTTAATGCCTGTAATCTAGACATTTCAGCCAGACTGCAAATGTCCAGTGCTTTTTGTAGGGTTATGTTGGGTTCTCTTAGCAAACGTTCCGAGAGGCCAACATCCTTTAATCCACATATGAATCGGCTACACACCAGATCGTCTTTGAGGTCTTTCAGCTCGCATTTGGCGGCTATTTTATTTAGTTCAAACACGTACTGTTCCGCTGACTCCAGCTCTCTTTGACTTCTACTGAAAAATTTTTGCCGCTCCACTGCTAAATTCTTCCTTGGAATAAAAAATCCATCAAATTTCGTTAACAATTCCGCTACCGTCTTTGATTCCTGCGTGAATTGTTCGCTAACTTCACGACACCTATCGCCAATAACGTGAAGTAATATATTAATTTGCACTTTGTTTGCTTTTTCTGATAATTCACACGCTTCATAGTAAATATTAAAAGACTTCTTCCACTTCTCCCATTCTGTACTTAAGTTTCCAGACGTTACATTTGCTAAATTGTTCTCAAATTTAAATGGCGGTGGCGGTTGCAAAATGGATTCCATCGTTAGACCGAACTTTGTCTCTTTTGTATCCTAAAACTAATCACTGTCACAATCATATATCATTTAAACAATAATATGCCCACTTTGTCGCACTACCTATTAGCTTTTTCGCGTTTATACTACAAAAACTTCTAATTATTTAAGATACCGACTGCGTCATGTCAAGGGAGCGGGACGCGTGAATCAAACACGAGAGCTGTGCTAAGACTGGTTTATTATAATTTTTATAAATTGTTTTAGGGTTACCTACATATACCAGATTTTAAGTCGGCTATCAAACAAAAAAAGTTTCATCAAAATCGGTTTAGTAGTTTTTGCGTGATGCTCGAACAAACAAAAAGACGGACAAGAAATTCAAAAATTGGTGATTTGCAATCAGGGACACCTAAAAACCATATCGTAACTTTTTTTAATATCTTCAATCTACAGACAAACTTCTGTCACAGATTATTTAATAGTAGAGATAGAGAAGAGAAGAGATACCTCTTTGTCTATTGCACGGCTAGCATGTCACCCACGACAAAGCGTTTAAACGAGAAAAACGTCATGCGTGCTCTTATATACGTAAAATGATAAAGATGGAGGTAGATCTCGATTTTTATCGTTTTCTCGGGGGTGGCATGCGAGACACACTGGGATTGAAATTTTTCGAATAATTATAGCAGAAGGATTAACAATCTTATTTAACTTGGGGTATATGCACCTAGGCAGGTAGGTCAAAGTGTCAAAATCTTGCATGTCGAGTGAACCAATAACACCTGAACTGAACCAATATGTTTCGACTTAGTTTCTAGATTCTTCAAGTTTCATGGTAAATTGTAAATCCGATGACAATTACATGGGGCCTATTTCATAATTTCCAACGACAATTCGGGATACATTGCTGATTACTTATGGTGGACAATGTGTCCTAACATTCTCAGTACAGTACGTACAGGAAAATAATTCCGCTCGTCAATCTTCGTTTGCTCAGAGCAGTGCAAAATCAGGTATTCTCTATCTCGCTCCAACTCGAATAGCAGACTTATGGATGCTTAGGCAGCGAAAAGGGCACGAAAGCAATAAGCCAATAGCTGCAAGGTGTCACATCCTGATTGGTCAATATAATATCGCACGCTTTTAAATTTTTTCAACTGCGCAGGTACGCACGGCGACACATCAAGCTAAACAAAACCAACATAAACTGGTCGCGCGACGTTATACGTTACTCAACCTACGCGCGGTCAGTTTATTTTGGTTTTGTATAGCTTGATGTGTCGCCATGTGTACATCGGTGAGACTTATTAACCTGGTAGTACTGGGCTGCGTTTCGAACCTACGCCCCAGGTGCACCCCGAGTGCTACTTTTCGCGCTAACGCCGCGCCGTTCCGAGCCTCGGTGAAAAACTTTCTATTGCAACTCGGTTGTCACAACTCAACCGTTCCGAACCTCTAAAGGGTTGCAACTTTTAACCATCAAATTCGATGGTTAAAAAACATTGCCGTTTTGATTATCTGTGAAAATTACTTGACTTTTCGCTCCTTTTGAATAAAAGTTTGTTTTTCAAATTATTTTTATTCAATTTTTGATTCGCTAACATGGAAGATGAGTTTTTTTTATTGTATTTGGATATGATTGAAGCCCTGGAAGCCCATATTATTGTCAATGTCCAAATTTTAGGTTAAAAACAACCGTGATCGTTCCGTACCTTAGAGCGAGTTGAAAAACAACCAAACAACCGCACCCAAAGGTCGTGAACGCAGCCCTGTACCTAATGTATTTCAAATTCTTACTGCAAATTACAATTGTCATGATTATGAAATAGCCCCTCTTGGTCTGGTGCCTATCTGGTGCCCTTGCCTGTCTTTACCATACACACTAGAGATCACCTTAATCCCTATACCTACTATACCTAGGTATGAGGTTGTTTCGTTTTTCTTGATGGCTTTTCATGATTGCCATGATGGCATGATTGGTGACATGATTTTGGCTAGTCCTGTATAATAGCTGGAATATTACAGAACTATGGTTTTCGGTAGAAATACCGGCGTGTTTGGTTCCTTTAGTTTCATTTTTCTTTGTTTGTAGGTACCTGTATGCTTGCCTACTTGGCGAGAAGAAACTGAAATTTAAGTTTTAGTTTCGGGGGTGGGGGGATATTCATAGAAAAACGATTAAAGAATAAGTGCTGCAATCACTTTTCCATACAAATATTCGGATGGGGGGGGGGGGGGGGGGATAAAACCCACCTATCACCCCCCCTGGATACGTGTCTGGTGGTAATCAATTTACTTAAAACCTTATCGCAGGTATAACTAGCTTCTCGCTTACACAAAGTAATCAATCTTTACGTTCTTCAGTAATAAAATCATTCTTAGTTCTATATACCTCTCTAACCTTAGATTGTCTAAGTCTCTAACAAAGAGTTAATTTCACTTCTAAACAATATAAATTAATTAAACTCATTGACAACAAATTTACTGTAACAGATTCAATTGAAATATTATTCGATTCTGAGGCCGTACAATAAAATTATTTGAATACCGTCGTTGGAGGAATAATAGACTGAAATTATTTCATTCTTATTTGAAGAATCATTTAACAGGGGCCGTCGATTTGAAATGAAAATTTACATTTTATTTTATAGGTTAAAAGTCTACTGGTATCTCTCGATATCGATCTGGAAATCAGTTTTATAGACTTTCTATTTGTTAACTACGATGGTAACTTTAACGGTATTCAATCTTATCGTAAACACAGCTTAGTAGAAAAATATCCAGTAAAATAGCTCAGATCTTTGACTACGCTCAGATAGACAAGAATGTCGAAGAAATAGCACTATTAATCAGCTATTAACATTATGCTAACAATTGGTGCTAATTCAAATACTCGCGACCGTAATTTAGTTCAGGGTGGCTAGAAACTTACTAAAATAACTGAAACTACTACCACCAATTATGTTATACTAGGTGTTGCCAGCGACTGCGTCTGCGTTGAATTTAACAATGTATCCTGTTTTAATTCACAACGTATTTTTTCATCTATGTGCCTAATAAAAATCCGATTAGCCGTTTATGGTTGATTAAGTCCGAAACATCGTCACACACTTTTACATCTTATAATATTAGTAGAATAGTAGGATGGGATTAATACCTCTACCACTTGTTTATAATAATACCTTATACTGAACAACTTTCAGTGTGGGACCGAAAATGAAAAAAAAACCAGCTGTTCTATACATTTGGGTCGAGTATGCTGCATTGACGTTTTCTATGGAACAGCTGATTATTTTCCGCGGTTTCTACATTGGTCCTATAGTGAAAGTTGTTCAGTTCAATGGTCTGACGCACCCCGTATAATCAGTTGACTACTTACCAGCGATACTAATCCTTATTAGCATAGGTATCTAAAACAACAATTTAGGTATATACATAACCGCATCCAAAGAAGATTTGCAAATTTGGACCCAGCCATTTTTTACGAAAACAGAAAAAATTAAGGCATTTTAAAAAAAAAAAAACTTCCCTATCTCCAGAAGTCCCGGATTCAAAAGTAGAAATCTATACTATTATAAAACTGTAACAGGAAGTTTGTCTGTACATTGAAGATATTAACAAAAAAAAAAGTTACAATATGGTTTTTAGGTGTCCCTGATTCCATTTCACCAATTTTTGGATTTTTTGTCTGTCTGTTTGTTTGTGTGTTTGTTTGTTTGTTTGAACGAGTATCACGCAAAAACTACTGAACCGATTTTGATGAAATTTTTTTTGTTTGATAGCTTATGATCTGACTTAAAATCTGGTATATAATTTGTGCGGACGAAGTCGCGGGTTAACGCTCGTTACTAGTAAAATTGATAAATCATCCAAAAAGCAGTAGCAAAACGCAACCACGACAGCTATTTTCATCGAATATTATCACTGAGGAATTTTTCGGTCGTTATGGAATGTATTTGGCATGGTTGAATAGATAGTTCGTGATTTTGTTTTCTTCCATTATTATAATATTATCGTGAATTTGCATTAAAATAAACACAATGAATCCGTAGAAGATTGAGTGGACTATCTAATAAGAAAGATTATGAGTTTCATACACTTGCTACAAAAAGTATTATAAGGAGAAATACCTTTCCCCCAACTTCTGCAGGTTACAACCAATTTACTTTTTTGTTAGTTTTCTTTCACTCTACACGTATTACCCCGTATTACTAAGTTTTCTTCATGTACGGGCGACCTCTAAGTCTAGGTCTGAAATTAATGGCCGTCCGCCAAACTTCTTTCAAAGGATTTTGACATCATGTCGTGGTAAGATTTCTCGAGAAGAGAGAGTCGGATTGCTTGAAGTATCCCGGCATTTATATTTCATATTTTATGCAGTATAATTTTAAATGAAAACAATTTTTTTGCAAACACACGCCGCCGTGGACTAAACTGAAAATGTTTTTGTAGGTTAATAAAATTAGGATGGCACTTCCCAACGTCCTTGTACAAACGAAAAAATTAATGTGTTTAGAAGCAGAAGTAAGAAATTTTTTTTAATAGCTAATTCATGCGGATTGTTATTAGAGTAGCAATTTTAGAACTTTGTAATTGAAAGTAATTAGATACGCCTTACTTACTTAAACTTTTAACACGGAAAACCATTAAACTAAGTGTGAAATTATGGCACTGTTTTGTTGGTACATAGATCGATCCAATTTATTTTTCGATCAAATTGAAATGCATGGAACAGCTATGATTTCTTTGATGTGACGAAAAAGGAATCGAAAGTAACTTTGGCTTTGTGACTGGAATTTAAAATTTTACCTGTGAACAAGATTGAATCTTCTAGCATAGGATGTTCCACCCGAGTACGAAAGTCCGGAAGATTGTCTTATTGGTTTTATTTAACAGACAGGTAGCAATCTTTTGTCGTGTTATTTCAGATTGGATAAATAACATAGATTTTTTTGAAAACTGTTTAAAGTAATCGTCATCGTAATGAACCAGAAGAATTTTAATACTAATTTTATTAGTACTTAATATCTCTATGGATTTTATTAAGCCGAAAAATTCATTAAAAACTATTTTTTATTCTTGATTATGAATTTTCGCGCGGAAACGCTAGCCGCCATTCTGTTTCTGCTCGTGACGTCACTCCGCTAGTAGACAATACGACTGCGAAAGACCAAGTAACAAGATAATCTAGATTGTGTACTATTGGAGTGACGTCACGTGGGAATACAATATGGGGAATGGCGTTTTAGATCTTTGAAAAACACATTAAAAAAGACGATTTTTTAAAATGAAAAATTATAAAATTTACACTGCATGTATAAATATCGACGTTTCTCGATGACTTTTTTCGAAATCTATCATAAACATGCAGTTTTATATTTTTCTTCATCATCATCATCATCAGCCTATAAACGTCCCACTGCAGGGCACAGGCCTACCCTCAGGGAAGGTGTATGGGCATTAGTCCACCACGCGTGCCCAATGCGGATTGGTAGACTTCACATACACATCAGAATTTCTTCTTCAGCATATGCAGGTTGCCTCATGATGTTTTCCTTCAACGTTTGAGGGCAGGTATTACGTACATAAGTTAGAAAAACTCATTGGTACATGGCATGTTGTCCGTGCGGATTCGAACCCGGACCCCCATAATTGGGTGTACATACCTCTCCGCAACGCGCCACCGACGCTCCCTTATTTTTTCTCACATGGTGTAAAATACCCTATTCTCTGATCATCTATTTACTAATGTTAGGTACATTAGTAAATAGATGAACAGAGAATACGTCAGTAATAACTGTGGTAATAAAATGTTTTAAAGTTCTTTAACTGGTGTTCTATTTTAACATCTAATCGAGAAAGCTAAACCTCTTTCTAAAATATTCATAGCAATTTTAAGTTTACTTCTTCTTAGCCATTAAATGTCCTCCCTGCGAATGCAATTAAGTAATTAAAATGTTAAATAGTTTAACGAAATAAATCACGAAAGATGTTTTGCAAGAGTTCAAATTAATTTCGGAAATGCCACAATGCTGCAGGAATTCGAGTTTAAATGAGCCGATAGAGATCAGCGTATTACGCCGCTCGACATTTAATGTAATTCACTTCCCTTTCCCCTATCACAGGAACAGAGTTTTCTGACGACCTTCATTAATTTGCTGTTACTTTTGACGGCAAACGTTTTAAAATGTTCAGGTTACATTTTTACTTTTGAAACGATATAAAGTATTAGGTATGTAGGTGTAGGTACATGTGAGTTCTCTGTAGTAGGTACTGAACCATAAACTTAATATACTATCTTAATAGACCAACAATCTCCTCATGATCGCATCACCGAAACCGAAATGTCAATATGTGCGAAATTGATACGTGTGTGTTTTAGTGATAGATTTTGGAAATCAATCTCTATGCGAAACGGTTTCTTTTTCAAGTATACAATATTTTTTGATCTTACACATAAATATTTGAAATAATATATTATCTAGAAAAAAGGACGTTTACTGCATGTAATAAATGTATTACGAAATAATTTTAAGAATAACATTAGTACAGTATTACGAAAGTAGTACTGTACTAATGTTATTTACCTTTGAAACGTCTCTTTATATGAGTTCCTGGTACAAGTTACACTGCATTCCAACACAGAACATGATACCGTAATATTTTTTTATATTTGTCATAAACAAAATCATAAAATAATATGAGACAATTTTTTGACAGGATACCAACCGAGACTTACCAACCGAACAAGACAACAAAAATACAAGACACAATATGCACCTTAAAATAGACTCAAGTAAGAGTCTCCAATATTATGCAGGTGTATATACCCCACTGTTTAAAAGTGGTTTTACGGCTATTATATTATAATCTCTTTACACGCGTAGGTTTTTCGGTAAGGTTGGAATCTCATTCGCACACTGTGTTGGTCTACTTACTGTAGTAATATTAAGTTTATGTACTTAACACTGAACCACAATAAAAAACAAGAAATAAATATTTTTATCTAGTACTTACCTACCACATACAGTACATACACTTCTTGCGCCCCACAAATTTTAACCACACCTCCCCCCTTGGTAAAAAGCGTGGCGGAAAATGTCTGTGAGAAAATGTAAGCAATGACCTTAGATTAAAACTTTTCGGTTACACTGAAAGATAGAGCCAAAAATTAGAGAGCGAGATAGCCATTTATGAAAACTTATGTAAACAAAGAAGACAGAAATAGGTACTATTTTTTGTTTCGGTCACAGTATCGCGCATGCTTCCCTTTTCTTTTAATTTTTTTTCCATTTGCATTTGTATGAATTGAAAGCTAATTGTCCAAGGTGTGACTGAATCAGGTTTTTATCTTCTTGGACTGAACAATGTCATCATCATAGGCCTTTACATCTGTTTTTGGAGAGGCACTTTTTCTCATGGCTGTAAAGTCTTATACGGGAGCCGCATACACGTCCACAGCCTCCACAATAGAACCGTACACCGCCCCGGTGGACAGAGGTGGGATTGTGACAGCATTATGCCTTTTGTCACGTTTATCTGCCAGGTGTGCGAACAAGGCCTCGTCATGAGTAGTCCGACCATCTCTTGTCTTCCCTCTCCACCCTCCTCTATTTTCCGCGAGCTCTCCCCAATTTGCGTGGCCGATTCCGAAAGAGGTTAGGTTAGGTTAGGTTTAAACATTTGGTATTGCGCTAATCGCGGTACAGCTCATGACAGTCGCTAGAGCCTGGCTCAAACGTTAAAGGCTGTCAGTCACATAGCAAATAAGTCAAGCTTAGCCGGATACGGAATTAACACAGTTGAATAGCAATTGGATCGCAATGCGATTAGAACTAAAATTGGATTGAACTTGGATGTTTTAAATTAGCGCGATTGCTCTCCGCCTCAATTGCATTATAGCTTGCTGTCTGCTGGTACTGCTGGTCAATACGAATGATGAGATACGAATTTGGCACTGCAATTTAAAATTTTTATACGAATGCGTTCACAAGTGATGCCAAAAAAACCGGTCAAGTGCAAGTCGGGCTATTCGCCACACCACCATACAACATATTAACTTCGAAAAAAGTGTTGTTTTCTCCGGGACCTTTAGCGTGAGGTCGACTCACTTTTGGCCGGTTTTTATTACTTGTTGTTATACTGTAGAGTTATCTCTATAAACACACCAAGTTTGATGCTTGTATGTACCTATTACAGTTTTGATGATAGAGCGAGAAGAAAAAAAACGACGTTGACATTTTTATTATTTGTTAACAAATCCGCCGTAATAGCAATAGACTCTAGCTCATCATCATCATCATATCAGCCGATAGACGTCCACTGCTGGACATAAGCCTCCCCCAAAACGGGGGGATTTGCCATAATCGCCACGCTTGGCAGGCGGGTTGGCGATCGCAGTTGGATTGAATGTGTGTACTCAGAGGATGCTGCTGCCCATCCTCCGGTAGATCCCTTAGTCGCCTTTTACGACACCCACGGGAGGTAATGGGATGGTGCTATTCTTAGCCGACACCACACGGACTCTAGCTATTACGGTTCAAAAGTTACAGCCGTAAATTAGGTAGGACAGACGGACGGACGAACAACATGGGGCTTAGTCCCGTTTTCAACCTATGAGTATGGAACCCTAAAAATCGTATGAAAACTTATCATAGCGACCTACACCAAAAAGAACTTATTTGAAAATCTTACTGGCCACCACGATCCATGACGATACAATTAATTGAAAAAGAAATACGAAAATAAAAAGGCGCCAACTTTGCAAATCGCTGTGCTGTTAATTAATTTAATTATTTCATTTTATTGTTTGGCAGAAAGTGTGAAAAGTAAGAAAATAAAAATAATAAATAGCCGTGGTGGTCCAGTGGCGAGTAACCTTGCCTGCCGTGCAGGAGGCGATGGTTCGATCCCCGTCCAGGCCGACTCGTACCAATGAGTTTTTCGGAATTTATGTACGATTTGTAACACCACTGGCTTTTCAGTGAAGGAAAACATCGTGAGGAAACCTGCATGCTTCAATTTCGAGGCTTGTATTGTACCTACTGTCCATTACAAGTGGCGACGGGCTCACTCCACGTCACACTGGACAGAGTTTCGGTACTACTAGTGAAACGTGGATGTTCTGAAGTTTCAGAATATCTCTGACTACCCCCTCGGGGAATATAGTCGTGAGCATATGCATATGCAAAAATAATTAATTTCGAGCAACATGGGATGGGACTCGTAGCGTGTTAGTAACAATTTCTTAAACTGAAGTGTTAGTATTAACATGAAGGTTGTTAATGTGTGTAATGACATGCCCAGGGTGGTGTCGAAGAGGACACCACACTGGGCATGATTGTTGCGCGCTTAAGGCTGCACCGAGCCTATTGTGCTGCCCCCAATCGTATTTTTTTATTTCTTAACAATTAAACAATATTTTTAAAAACAAGAATGTCACACTGTAGACCTGATTGACTTTCAATTTATCGAAACATTACGGATTATTATGTTTTGTGCTTGTAGCTATTATCGTTAAAACCAATGTGGCCACTTTTGGCGGTTTTAAAGATAATAATTGGTTAGTATTGAAAATATAACCAAATTTCACTCTATGCTTGTAAGTTGTCAGATTTTCGTTAAAAATTGTTGTAAGTTAGTTAGCATAAAAAATATGTTTTAATTTTATCTTTTTAGTAAAAAGAACTTTGAATGAAGTCGGTTAAAAAAATGCTAAACTCATATTTTCAGTATTTTTTAGCTTTAATACTAATGTTTAATAACTTCATTTATCTAAACTATTATAAAACTGTAGCAGAAAGTTTGTCTGTACGTTGAAGATATAAAAAAAAAAAAGTTACGATATGGTTTTTAGGTGTTCCTGATTCCATATCACTAATTTTTGGATTTTTTGATTGTCTGCTTGTTTGTTTGTTTGGGTGTTTCTTGATGTGTTTGTTTGTTTGAACGAGTATCACGCAAAAACTACTGAACCGGTTTTGATGAAACTTTATTGTTTGATAGCTAATGATCTGACTTAAAATCTGGTATACAATTTGTGCTGACAAAGTCGCGAGTTAACTGATCTAACTTAAATTCTGGTATATAATTTGTGCGGACAAAGTCGCGGGTTAACTCTAGTAAACTATAAAAAGTAGTGAAACTACGACGAAAACCAATGACGTCACTATTAACTATTTAACTCGTACCTACAATTTTTCATACAAAGCGCACGTTTTGACGTCCCGTCCAATAAAGAGTCGCGTTGTAGGTCTGCTATTGGGTGGTCACGTCGCGCGTCTATCGTCGGTTGCCCCCTGTCCCCTTCCTGGCCTATACAACGAATATCCAGTGGTGGCTCAGGGTAGTGTTCTTTTCTAAAAACAGCCCTTGAAATCACCGAAATTCATTTATAACCATGTACAACGTCAAGCATTTTTGCTACTAAAACTAGACATTGACTAAATCATCTACAACCAAGATGAACGCCATTTTTTTAATGTTCCGAAGTCAAAGAGGGACCGAAATATTAAGCTTTAAAGTGAAATTTTTTGTTAGAGACAAGTGTGTGTGTCCCCCCCCCCCCCCCCCCCCGTCAGCTAAACGGTTGTGTCTGGACATGTGAAAAATTCAAGGCAGTAGTATATATAACGAAATTAAAAGGAAAACTATCACCGCTAAGTAAGTAAGTAACAGCTAAATTGATATATTCAGGTCGCAGTAGCTATTGGTCATTGACCAAGCCCTTACAACCAAATAATAATCACCGCTAAGTAGGATTTACAAGTTTACGAGTAATATTTGACCAACTTAATAAAAGACTTTTTAGACTTTATTAGACGTTAAACCGTAGGTATAAGACAAAAAGCCCCTTCTAATTCCGTATATCGTGACGGGCAGCCACGGAACTCTAGCTTACGCTTGGCCCGACACGCACTTGGCCGTTTTTTTTAAATTGGGATAGAATAGCTAGAGTTGCTGATTCTACTGGTTGGAACCTCATGATATGTTTCAGTTATTTAGGATCAGGACTAAACTAAATGTCTCTCCACAGGAGGAGAAGGACCAGCTGTTGACGACTAACTGCTGGATAACTCAGATCTGGATGGACTACCACCTTCGATGGAACACCAGCGACTTCGACGGCATCAGCGTTATAAGAATACCTTACGAGAGGGTCTGGAGACCGGATATTATTCTATATAATAAGTGAGTTACATTTTATTATTGCATTATAGTAAGCTAATTGCCCCTTTTATGTCCTCACTATGTTTACTATGTCATAACATAACCGTTTCCTTCCTACATTATTTTTCATATCCAGTATTGTTTGGTTTTTGCATTTTAATTTTAACGCCCATACTTTGCCCTGCAGTGAATGAATGAAGTATAATTGATTGATTGATTGATTGAATGTCGAATCTTTTCAGATAGCGTTTTTCGACATCTCGAAAACGTACTTGTTTCTTATTCTATTATATAAAACAGTTCCGTGACTGACTGACTGACGGACAGGCAACGCACAGCCTAAACCACAGAGAAAGACGTACGGTTGGTGTAATGGTTACCACGCCGAACTGCCAAACCAGGGTCCTGGGTTCGAATCCCGGCTCGGTCATGGATGTTATATGTGTGTGCCGTTGTTGAATATGGTTCCCATAACAAAAAGCCTAGGGCTTAATATGGGATCATTACAATTTATGTGACTGTGAGCGTTATTATTATTATAGAAACACGAGCTTTAACCCGCGACTTCGTCCGCACAAATTATATACCAGATTTTAAGTCAGATCATAAGCTATCAAACAAAAAAAGTTTCATCAAAATCGGTTCAGCAGTTTTTGCGTGATACTCGTTCAAACAAACAAACAAACAGACAGACCAAAAATCCAAAAATTGGTGAAATGGAATCCGGGACACCTAAAAACCATATCGTAACTTTTTTTTTTGTTAATATCTTCAATGTACAGACAAACTTCCTGTTACAATTTTATAATAGTATAGATAGATGAAACTTGGAATATATATTCTATAGAGGATGTAAAGTCAAAGTCAAATACCATTTATTGCATAACTACAGGCTTATAAAAGGTCTTAATTTTATATGTTACATTGTGTCTCCATAGCTTACCAGTTTAGGTGTACAATAATAATTAGGTATAATTATAGTAGAATTTAAAAATGTCAAATAGTTACAATAAAAAATGAACAATAGAATGCCAAATAAAAATATAAAATTAGTGAATATCATGGTAGAAAATTATTAAGGATAAAAAAATTTAAGAATGTCCAGACAATCAATTAGATATTACACAGGATCCAAAAATCAATTATTATTTGTCTTATTGTCATCCAAAAACTCTTGAACACTGTAGTAGAGTTTCGAAAGCAACCAGTTGTTGCTAGCTTTCTTGAATTTTAGACAATCTAGCTCCATAAAACAATTGAGGAACACTATTGTCGAGTCAATTTTCAAAAATCGACCCCTAAAGGGGTTTTCCAAACTCCACGCAAACGAAGTCGCGGACTAAAGCTATTTATTAATACCCACAACCGAAATTCAAAGTATTAGCTCCATACATTTTTTAATAAGACCGTAAGCCGGCAGGTACGTGACATTTGAGGACAACGAAAATAAAATAATTTTCTTTTACAACATAATTTAACGGAGACGAAAATAACGGTATGAAAATGTATAATAATAACAAAATTCAACATTAGAAATAATGATTGTTATTACAAAAATATTATGTCTCATGCAGTCAGATACATAAGGAAAATGATATCTTAACTTATTAAATAAAATAAAAAGGGAAATCGGGAAGTACACACGGCGGCGACACATCAAGCTATATAAAACCAACATAAGCTGGCCGCGCGTAGGTCGAGTAACGTATAGCGTCGCGCGTAGCTTGATGTGTCGCCGTGCGTACATAGATTACACCTCAGTCGTATTGGCATTTTTGAAACATACCTACGAACAAGTATATTAAAAACGAGCGTTAACCCGCGACTTCGTCCGCACAAATTATATACCAGATTTTAAGTCAGATCATAAGCTATCAAACAAAAAAAGTTTCATCAAAATCGGTTCAGTAGTTTTTGCGTGATACTCATTCAAACAAACAAACAAACAAAATAAACAAACAAACACACAAACAAACTGACAGACAAAAAATCCAAAAATTGGTGAAATGGAATCAGGGACACCTAAAAACCATATCGTAACTTTTTTTTTGTTAATATCTTCATTGTACAGACAAAGTTCCTGTTACAGTTTTATAATAATATAGATGATTGTATGATGTAATATACACTGAGTTATTACTCAAATGATTAACGTATCAATAATGTAAGACTATCCGAAACATTAAGATTAATACATCTGTTCGTATATGTATTGTCTGTAATTATTAGTATTCACTATAGAGTATATCAGAAGAACACAGTGAGACACTTTTAATCTTTGAATAACGGATTTATTCTGGAAACAATATTATAATTTGCTTATTTACTAAAATAGATAAGCACTGTGTGCTAAAGACGCGGACCGGGCTAGGCGCTAAACAGGGAACGACCATGCTATCTTATCTTAGTACAAACTAAGTGGAACGCTGATTTTCCATAGACAGCTTCCGCCATCTATCGGTTATGTTTCGAAGCACTATGTGCTGAACTAGGGTTCATATCGGAGTAACAGCGCACTACACCTCACGCGCTGCGCTGTAGTAGTGAGAGAATTTGCCCATATTAATCACTGTCTTGTTGGTCTAGCGGTCTAGACCACTAGCTTACGATCCGGGTAGCTAAGGTTCGTTCCTCGTGTCGGCCGATCGTCTTTTTCAATTTATTTCATAATGTGGCGCCCCCTAGTGCTAATAAGCGGCAACTCAAATAGGACGTCCTAAAATTCAAGGCGAGTTACCTATCTATATCCAATATACATGTTAATCTATGGGAACGACTGAAAGGCAAGCGCGGTGTGACCGCATGGTATACCGAAACTGGTGACGACATTAAGACTGCCCCTACACACAAAAAAATCGGATATTCCGTCATCATCATCATCTCCGAAAATGAGGAGATGCGATGCGTTTGCGATGTTCCATACTTAACTACAGATCTACTTGAGCTAAATGTATGGGACAAAAGGTTTTTTTTTCAGTGATTTCGATGTTGGTCCCACAGTGAAAGTTGTTCAGTTTGTTGGTCTAAACCACCCCCTTAAAAGTTTTCAATTATTCTTACTTCTATAACACCCTGTATATTATTATAATCTATTATTGTATTTTTGCTTAGTAAGATAAGAGTTAAGAGGTACATAAGCTTTATTTGGATGCTTGTAGCATTCAAAGCGGACAGTTTTTCACTTTAATTAATTTGGTTTAAAGTCACTATTTACGCTAATTGGACATTTAGTACAAGAAGAGTGAACTGCTAACTGAAGTAGGAACCGTAAAGGTTACTAATGGGTTACTAGTTTTATTAATTGGCTTTTATAAAACACAAAGGGCCTGTTGCACCACTTCTGAATAAGTTCTTGAAGGCTTATTTGACAGTTTTTTTCATACAAAATATATCCAACGAGCTGTTAGATAAGCTAACGGTCGAATCATCATATCAGCCATTAAACGTCCACTGCTGGACATAAGCCTCCCCCATAATGGGGGGGGATTTGCCATAATCGCCACGCTTGGCAGGCGGGTTGGCGATCGCAGTTGGATCGAATCAACGTGTGTACTCAGAGGATGCTGCTGCCCATCCTTAAGTAGATCCCTTAGTCGCCTTTTACGACACCCACGGGAGGAAATGGGATGGTGCTATTCATAGCCGACACCACACGGCAAACGTCAACGGCAACGGCAACGGTCGAATACTTATCCAAAAATGGTGAAACAGACCCTTAAACTATTTAATAAAGAGATTCATCTAAGGAATTAAATTAAATTATATTGTTGAATATGATTACTTAACTGATGTTGGATATGTGTTGTAAATTGAGTTAAAACTCTTATATAGTAGGTACCTCGGCTATATACATACCTATTCTGTGACCTAGGTAGGCAAACTTTTGTGCAACTAGCTCGGGATACGCTCTCGGTTTGATCAGTTTCTATCAAACTAAGTTAAAAGAAGCAAAGAGAAGCATTCCAGGTGTTTCTGTTTTCACATGCTAAAGTATTTGGGTGTTATGCATTGTATACGTATATATAACGTGTTAATAAATAAGCGCAAAACCTTACACCCCAGCTGATTTATAACGAAATAATTGCATTGAAATTATAATTTCATTTGGACTAATGGTACACCCTCCCTGTGGCCTGCAGTGGGACGTTTGTAGGCTGATGATGGTGGTGATGAATAATTTTATGATTTAAAATTTAAAGTTATTCACGTTCAAAATTTTCATGCAAAAAATGATTTATTTATTTCAGCAATGAATGAAAGCTCATGGATACATTTTAAGTTAAGAATCTTGTTTGGGCAGTAAGTAGGGTGAGTGTGCCCGTGCGGTATGTTGAGACCGAGTTCAGTAAAAATTAAAAAACATATTATTTAATATTTTGAAAAAACAATTATAATGCCTATGTTGAAACCTTGATAATTTTAATTCGGCTATCGATTCTAAACAAACTATTTTCTAGTTTTGCGCTTATTTATTAACATGTCGTATAATATAGTCCTTAATATGCTGACGGTTTTTTAAGGGGATGATCGTTGATCAGACCATCAAACCAAAAAATTTTCTCTATGGGGAGCAAGGACGAATTCGAAAAACAAAATTAGAATTTCAATACAAAACTGCAATCCTATTTGACCAATATGCGACAGTAGATTTTTTTGCGCGATTTCGATGTTGGTCCCATATAGAAAGTTGTTCAGTTTGATCGTCTGACAACATATTAAGAAGGACCCTATATAAGGTCTAACAAAATTAGCTGAAACTATTTTAAGGGTATGCTCGGCCATCAAACTGAACCACTTTCTCAATGGGACCAATATAGAAATCTCGAAAAAAAAATCTGCTGCCCCATACATTTGAGTCAAGTTGTATTTGCAGTTTTGTATGGGACATCAAATTTTTTTTTCGCGATTTCGATATTGGTCCCATGGAGAAAGTTGTTCAGTTTGATTGTCTGAGCATACCCTTAAAATAGTTTCAGCTAATTTTGATAGACCTTATATATTTTTAAAGTCATAATTTCTAAACTATAAAAATTCGCGGAATATACATGGAGTGTTTTCGGATAAACCTAGGTTTCTATAAAAACAAATTTGTTGTCGCTATTTGGATCATTCTGTATATCTACACTTTTTTACCCCTATATTTGCTTTGTTGCAGTGCGGACCCGAACTACAGGTCCGCAGTTATAAATACGAATGTGATAGTAAAGAACACTGGGGAAGTCACGTGGTTGAGCCACGGCATCTACGTGTCTGTGTGCGACATCAACGTAGAGCAATTCCCGTTCGATGTCCAGCTGTGCACCATGAAGTGGGCTTCGTGGACTTACGATGGCTTCCAGGTAAGACTCTTAGAAAATTTACCATAAAGGTGCTATACCAGGAATAGAGAAACTGACAGCTGAGTGAACGATATGTACCTAGCAGCACCACTGTTTTAATAGAAAGAAATACGTGACGCAAGGCAATAGAACCGTTTTTGGCAACTTTCTTTCTTATCGTGTGGGCAGAGCCCTGGTGTCAGAGTTTTTCAGACCTGATGGTTTTTATGTAACGACTACTACCACTACGAAGAAAAGAAGGGAGCGGAGGTGAGGCAAGGCAATTTTTCTATTCAAGTAAGTGTCGCCAAAATGCGGGAGACGAGGTACGAGATGGGCGTAGGTTCCGCCCCAAAAACCCAAATCTATCTAGCGGCGAAAGGAGTAACTACAACAAATGCACAGTAACATGACAACCAACTAATGCCGTCTGTTGTGACCGTTAGCTACTCGCCAGTAGATGTCGTCTTGGATTTAAACGATTTTTTTAGTAATTGACCAATTCAACAAAGAAATAAAAGTTAAATCGATATAAACGAGTTAAACACTTTGTTTTTATCGTTATTTTCATCTATCATTTACACTTTAAGTTTCTAAAATCGTCCATTCCATTCCAATTCTTTACCATCTTAAAGAGTGGCATCTTGCGGGTAGTAGTAGTAGTAATTCGAGAATTATTTTCAAAAAACAACTCTTATTAAATTATATTGGACTTACCAATGAAAAGTTATATATAAAGCTTTTTCTGTGATCCTGAACAATTTTTACATCCAGGAACAGCGCACTTCATCGTTCTAGATGTTTTTTATTGACAAAACACCTCTCAGAAAACAAAATAATGACGTACGAAAACAATGGCGGTCCGATTCGAACTGAGCAGCACAGGCCACGCCCACTGTGACGTCATGACTTCATCGAATGGCGACTGACCTCACTGCCTTGCTTCAACTCCGCTCCTTTCTTTTCTCCATGACTACCACCAATGATAGTAGCCGGGACCAACGGCTTGACGTGTCATCCAAAGCACGGAATCATCTTTCTTTTCAGACAATCAGGTGATTCAGCCTGCAATGTCCTAACCAACTGGGGGAAAACGCACAAAGTGATGTGTCACTAGGTGCCCCCCGTGGGAATCGAACCCACGACCTCCGTGTCTAGAGCCAATGCTCTTAACCAATAGACCACGGAGGCAGTTAATGGGAACTTATCGGCAGGGTAAAAATGAGAGTTCTGTGAATAATTGTGAATCTAAAGTAAAATCATAGATAATTTTGTGAACTATACTAACACTATTTCATTAAATTATCCACGATTTCACGTTAGATTTACAATTATACACATATTACCTCGAATTTTTACCCTGCCGATAAGTTTCCAAAAACGGTTCCACTTGACAACTCATGTCAGTTCCTCCATAAGGTATAGTAACTTTAAAGTTTGTACACACAGGGTGATATGGTAAACAGTTGCATTAATCTAAGGGGTGATTTGACTTGATTAGATTTTTTTTGGACTTTCAAATTTTTTGTTCCTTTGGGAACATTTTTCAGAATTTTGAATAAAATCACCATTAAAGTTTCTGTAGATAAATTGACGTACGATACGAATTAAAATAGCCCACTCATTTTACGGAGTTTTGTAAGGAGGGATGGAGAGTAATTATGAATGGGACTTTTAAACTGTAACTGGCACCGTTTAGTGGCAAAAAGACTATCTCAAAACAAATTAAAAAAAAAATCGCTACGCAACATACAGGGTGTCCCAGAAATGGTGAATCAAACTGCTATGGGAGGCAGCTTGACTAATGTCCTATCCATAAAAAATATAAAAAAAATAATGACATTAAAAAAAAAACATGACCATAAAAAAAAAAGTTAAAAAAAAAAAGATTTCGGTTCAGAAAAAACAATTAAACTAAGTGGTCTGTGCTCGAAGTGCAGACATTTTTTTTTGTAAAATGATAACAATCAGTCGAAGCAACCTCTAACAATTAATATTGGCAGTTTGATGATTTTCCCGTTTTTTTGGATATTCTTTTTTTTTATGGTCATGTGCGTTTTTTTTTTTTTTTTTTTTTTTAAGAATAGGACATTAGTCAAGCTGCCTCCCATAGCAGTTTGATTCACCATTTCTGGGACACCTTGTAGAAATCAAAATTGTATCTCCCAGAAGGATTCTATCTTAATAATATTAATACCAATGCACTCATTTTAATTAGATTTAACAATATAAGTTATTTATGAGCAATAAAATAGATATTAAAATTATAAAAGTGGGGTATTCATAAGAAAAATACTAATGTTTTTCAAAGCCTTTTATGTAGAGAAAAATATTAACACATGTTTGAAGTATGTATAATGGTAAAGCCATGAAAATGTGCAAAAAAAATTTACCGTCAGATTTTTTAGAACGAGATAACTGCAATATTTTAAACTTGGGGATGTTGCTGACGTGATTTCTTTTAAATTTTGGTATATTTCTAGGCTCAAATTGGCTCTTAAATACAATATCGAAAAAAATATCAATTATTAATTAGTTCCCGGCTCAAACCGTAAAATGGCTGGGCTAAAAATCTCTACTTCAATAAGAAGTAGTTAAGTAGTTCATAAATCAATGTATTACATGAATTCTTAACATTCATGTGCAAAGAAGGTCTCATTCATGAAAAAGGTTTCAGGTTAAACCTTTCAGTAAGACAGGAAATTATACGGATCAAAAACATTCTGTAACAGTGTATAGGCTTGAATCCGACGCGACGTCATTACTTTAATGACGGTAGAATACAAAATGATTACAAATGAGAATTCGCTACTGCATTAAAGAGAAACAATAGTCAGGTTTCTGCGACACTCGTTTAAAAGCAGTTGGCTTCAAAACATTTGTTACGACGGAACCACCGGCGAGTAAATCACAAATGCCGCCGTGCTGTATTGTTAACGATGTCCGTGAAACATTGCCTCTCATCTGCGGAACGCTGCGTTTGAAAAGTAAAATAAAATAAAAGGCAGTCTGAGCCGCTTGAAATGATATAACAAGCAAAGCTTTTTTGTTGGTTGATTCTCTATAAACGAGAAAATTTCACTTTAATGATGGCAATTATTTTAAAGTAAATGTAGTGAAATATACCTATAATACAGGGTGTAAGTGACACTACCTCCGTGGTCTAATGGTTAAGAGCATTGGCTCTCGACACAGAGGTCTGGGTTCGAATCCCACGGGGGACACCTAGTGAAATTTCACTTTGTGCGTTTTTCCCCAGTTGGTTAGGACATTGCAGGCTGAATCACCTGATTGTCTGAAAAGAAAAATGATTCCGTGCTTCGGATAGCACGTTAAGCCGTTGGTCCCGGATAAGAAGAAGAAGTGACAGCCTAGGCAATACTGAAACGGTGTACTCAGACCATCAAACTGAACAACTTTCACTATCTTTCAACTTTAAGTCTGGTAGGAACAGCAGTTTTGTATGGGACAGCAGATTTTTTTCGCGTCTCCTGAGATAGGCTCCATAGTGAAAGTTGTTCAGTTTGATGGTCTGAGTTCACCGTTTCAGTATTTGCTAGGCTGTCACTTACACCCTGTATATTTGTGTTTTTAGTCACATGCATGGCTCTACATACAGGGTCCAACTGATGTTTTTATGGTGATGGTCAGACAATCAAACTGCACAACTTCCTCTATAGGATTAACATCGAAATCGCGAAAAAAAATCGGCTATTCCATAAATTTCGGTCAAGTAGGCAGTTTTGTATAGAAAACCAGATTTTTTTTCGCGTGTTTGAACTTGGTCCCAAAAAGAAAGTTGTTCAGTTTGATGGCATGATCATCCCCTTACAAAACCGTCAGCTTCGAATTCTGATTGCCTCTGTTGTTGATTATGTTAACTATTTATAATTTCAATTAGATAATCGGTGGCGCGTTGCGAAGAGGTATGGACACCCAATTATGGGTGTCCGGGTTCGAATACACACGGACAACATGCCATGTACCAATGAGTTTTTCTAACTTATGTACGTAATACCGACTGCTCTCAAACGGTGAAGGAAGACGTCGGAAACCTACATACACTGAAGAAGAAATTCTGATGTGTATGTCAAGTCTATCAATCCGCATTGGGCACGCGTGGTGGACAAATTCCCATACACCCTCCCTGAGGGTAGGCCTGTGACCTGCAGTGGGACGTTTATAGGCTGATGATGGTGATGAATTAAGATCATCATAATTGGGATCACTACAAACGACATATCCACGCGAACTATTTCGCGGGCATAAGCGACAAAACATAAGCTTTACTCGCTTTACTATATATTTTTTTTAAGATTGTTGAACCTACGAGGCCCTTGTTATTAGAAAGACACGTTTAGACTTTGTCGTTATAAAGTAAAAAGAATGTTATTGTAGTCTGTAGAGCCCTCGGGCGAGGGAACTTCTGGATACAATAGAGCGCTATGTTTGCCATTAAAACAGACCTAAATACTAGTTTTTTATTCGCCTCTGAAATAATAGGCTACTGTATAGGCTCTTACAGTTTCTAAAAACTACACTACACTACTTGTCAAATATATTTGAACTAGGTACTTAACTTTCTAAATGAATAAACAAAACAGTTATGAAAATATAACCTTAAAATATTCAGAAATGTTGTTCCTTTGTTATTTTGAATGTGAAGGTTGTGCCTTTCGTAATTATATTTTTTCATAATTCACAAAAGCCTGGATGTGGCAGCTGCGATTATGAGTAGCGGATGTATGCTCCCACATATTTTTTACTGTCAAAAGGGTCTTTACTAAGATTTGATGAATGTGCGGTCCTCACTCCTCATAGGCATATGGGCTCGATGTTCCCCTCTATAGTCGTATGTAATAAGTGTTGAACTGTTAACTCACACCGAGAGTGGAGGCCTGGTGACCTGTATCATAGGTTTTTATTACCCATCACAGGCACCAGCGATCCACAACCATAAATATCTGTGCACTTCCTAGCTTAAGACTTGTTATTATGTACATACTGGTTTGTGGTGAGAAATAAACGTTTATATTATTATTATTATACGTAGCCGTAGGTTACAAAATAGGTTTTGGCGTGAGCTTTAAAAAGGATATTTTCATAACATTTTTGCACGCATTCCCTTTTGCATTACTTCAACAAACATAATATTTTAGGTTTTGTAAAATGTTCTTTTTAAAGTTTTTGAAATAGGTATAGTAAGGTAAGGTAAATACCATCAAATCTTTTTAAATCTCTAAACCGAAGTAGGCTCTAGCGCAGTTTAAGCCGATTTGAAGCTGCCTCACTAGCATCTCATATTTTCTATTCGATATCGGCTGATACGTCGGGAAAATGGATTCTATAATAGCAATAAAATAGAAAATGCAGAACAAATATCAAGAGCTATCCAAATTGTATCGTTACGAGGATAATCCGTGTCAGGAAACAGTATTATTTCACAAAACGTATTCTTAGTTTTTGATACAAAATACTGTTGGTAATTTGATATTTTGAGAGGTATCACGTTATTCACAAAGGACTAGGCGCTCCTTGTGAAATATTCCTTGCTTTGTTCTCTACACGGTATTGGAGTAAACAGTTGTATTACTTTAAGGGGTGATTACATGATACTGAACAACTTTTCATAAGAAACCAATAGGAAAATCAAAAGAAATTTTTTGGACTTCCATTCTAAATGCAATCAGCTGATCAAAAGTTTGTATGAAAAGAGGAATAAAAAATTGCTAATTTCCTATAGGTTTAATGAGGTTGTTCAGTATCATTGGTATAATAACCTCACTGTTTACCCTAACACCCGCTATATGCGTTATTAAAAACTTCCGTGTCCCAGTCTCAAATTTATACTTTACAATTTCTCACCTTTATTTGTTCGTCAAGTTCCCGGAACCGAATTCATTCATATACTTCTTAGATCCCCACAGAGCAGAGTAGGGACTGACATTTAAAGTTTTGCGAACTAATCCCGCATTCAAAGAGAAATCATATTACCTAATGTAGTATCTGCTTATGCGAATCGTTTGAAATGTTTTCCTTTCGTTTAAATGAGGTACTTAAAAGAGAGCAATCTAATAGAACCATTTAATTTTTACCTTTAGATTTCAAGTCTTAGTAGTCTTCGTTTTATAGAAGGGAAATTAAAAATGAATGAAAAATAAGACTTTTGCATTCGATACGCACTCCTAAAAAACTGGCTAAGTGTAAGTGGAACTTGCTTAATTAGTGTACTCGACCTTCAAACAAAGAATGTTCTGGATCATAGTGTTGATTTATGAAAAAAAAACGATTTATGAATTTTTCATTGAATCTTCTCATTATACTAAGACCACTAACACTCAGTTGCAGAAACGCTTATTAGAGTTAATCCTCCATTAAATCTCTTGCTAGCTTTAACTACGTCAACAAGAGAAAAAGTGACAGCAAGGGATTTAATGAAGGATTAACTTTAATGAGCGTTTCCGCAACTGACCATACATTTTTTTATCATTCTATTTTGGAGATTAGTGTCGGGCAGCGAATTTTACTGTTTTTATAGTGTCGTAAAAAATATGCATCCGATATTTTGTTTTTGAATCCGTGATTTGACACATTTTCTTTTGATACATACGACAGTATTCAAATATCCTTTCATGCTTTTATTTTAACTAATAATGATAACATTGATAACACACCAAAAAAACCTATAAATCAAATCACGTTTCCTAGGGTAAAAAAATGTTAATCAAAGATCTTTAACTCCCAAAATTAAATTCAAAATTATTCATATTATCTATTTCTTGTCTAAACAGCTAGACTTGAAAAAGCAATTCGACGAGGGCGACACAACCAACTACCAGACGAACGGGGAGTTCGACCTGGTGAGCTTCGACGCGATCAGGCACATAGAGTACTACTCTTGCTGCGTGGAGCCCTATCCTGACATCACCTACTACATCAAGCTGCGGCGGAGACCTATGTTCTACGTGTTTAATCTGATCTTGCCGTGTCTGCTTATCAACGGAATCGGTAACACTTTTCTCTTAATCCTAATTCCTACCTGTTTTTTATTTTATTTTATTTTATGAAATATGTCCTGCAGCTTATCATGTTGTTTATGTTTGCCAGTATCACAATGCATCTTATTTGAATAAAAAATAACTTGGTGCTTCTGTACTGTTTCCCCATAGCACTAATCCATATTGGAGCCATGACTGGGCATAGGCAAAGTAAGCTGTAGTAGCTAATTGTTTGCTGGGGCCTGATAAATGATGAAATGATTGAGAGCCCATTCCTTAGGGAAACAATGTCTGGTTCCACCATAATAGTAGGCACCTAGTTATAGCCCAATAATATGAATGGTAGCCAGGCACCATAGCCAGGCTACTTTCTACCTGGTGGTAATTGTCGCCAGCCTTAGGTGCTGTTTATACAGAAGAGACGTGTGGCGGTGGCAAAGTAACACCAATATAAACCTTATAGTACGTAGCATAGCGTCGTTTTTGTCGTAAAGGAAAATCGCGTCCGCGCCACCAGGCGACGTCGCCTGGAGGCGCGGGCGTAATTCTCCAAACGACGCTATGCTACGTACTTTAAGGTTTATATTGCAGCACCCCACCCACGCCACGTCCGCGCCACGTCACTTCTATATAAACCGCGCCCTAGATCTAAGCAATCAACAGTTTTTCAATTAAAGTATCCAATCGTCGCGTAACTAAGTCTAGGATTTCTATCTCAGGCTGTAATCAGATGCGTCGACTCCCGTTTCTTTAATTAAAGAAATGTAGTGGGTCAATAATTTGTTCTTGCTATATGAATTTTTTAATGAAAATATTTTCCCAAGAAACCTTAGGAAGGAAATTAGCAAATAAAATGTAGTATTGCCATTCTAAATGAATGTGAAAAGTTTTTGTTTGTTTGTTGAGAATTTCCCTTTCTTCCATTTGGGAATGTTGTTCAGTACCATGTGTATTATCACCCTTTATAGTAATGGAACTGACAACAGTTACACGGTTACACCCAGTTATACAAGTTGTTACAAAAATACAAATAAACATTTAAACATTTAATTTAATGGAGTGGTTAAGACCATCAAACTGAATAACTTTCACTATGGGACCAATATCGAAAAAAAAATCTGATTTTCCATCATCATATCAGCCGATAGACGTCGACTGCTGGACATAGGCCTCCCCCAAAATGAGGAGATTTGGCATAATCGCCATGATGCGATGCGTTTGCGAAGTTCCATACTAAACTACAGATCTACTCGAGTTAAAAATATGGGACAAAAGATTTTTTTTTGCGATTTCGATGTTGGTCCCATAGTGAAAGTTGTTCAGTTTGATAGTCTCAACAAACCCCTTAAAAGTTTTAAATGTTTATTTTTACTTTTGTAACA
Organism: Agonopterix arenella; assembly: GCA_927399405.1. Taxonomy (NCBI): domain Eukaryota; kingdom Metazoa; phylum Arthropoda; class Insecta; order Lepidoptera; family Depressariidae; genus Agonopterix; species Agonopterix arenella. The sequence goes on along the minus strand of OV656691.1, from coordinate 12,809,993 downwards.
ACCTGTATAGTTTATAGGTACCGAGATATAGGGTCCTTTAATATGCTCACACTTTTTTAAGGGGATGATCAGACCGCCAAACTAAACAACTTTATGGCATCGAAATCACTAAACAAAAATATGCTATTCCATACAGAACTGCAAACCAACTCGAGCCAAATCTATAGGATAGCAAATTTTTTTTTCGCATTGTTCAGTTTGATGGTCTGGTCATCCCTTTAAAAAACTGTCAGCATATTATGAAGGACCCTGTATAGGTAAGTATATTTTGTGAGTTATCCACGTCTCATCTTTGCCATCTATTGAATTTTAAAACAAAGTTATTATTCTACAAGTATAACAAGTGCCGGTATAGGCTTAATGAACGGTGAGAACAAAGGGGCTATTGTAACCACCAAGAGCAGTCCCGTTCTAAAGAACATCAAAGGATGACATTATACTACTGGGGGAACAGAGCTGTGATTTTTGCTGTTTGGCGGTGACCGGGTAGAAAAAATTTTTTTAATTTTATTTCTGGGCGTAAATATCGTTTTTATTTTAATCTAGTATAAAACAAAGTCACTGTCTGTTTCTGCGCTTACCTCTAAACCACGCAACGGATTTTAATGCGGTTTTCACTGGCATTTAGAGAATTTCACGGAAGGTTTAAGTTTTTAGGTTTGTGTATTTAATTATATTACAGATCCCACCCGGGCGAAGCAGGGGCGGGTCGCTAGTACATGATTAAAAATACTGTTTTTGTGATAACTGTAAAATTACACTAAAAAGTTTCGTGACCAAATTCCTTCACGTGTTTTTCTTATTCAGAGTGTTAGGGTAAACATTTGCATCACTTTAAGGGGTGATTGTACCCATGATACTCAACAACTTTCCCTGAAAAACGTATAGGAAATTAAAAAAAAAATTTTCACTTTCCATACTAAATGCAATTAGCTGATAAAACGTTTGTATGAAAAATGAAAAGTGCGATTTTCCTATAGGTTTCTTAGAGAAAGTTGTTCAGTAGTACAACCACCGTTTAAATCATGAGTACAAGTACCCCTTAAAGTAATACAAATTTTTACCCTAACACCCTGTATATTGTGTATGTATTGATGTATACAGGGTGTAAAATAAAATGGGACGGTTTCTTAAAGGGGTACTTCAGACCATCAAACTAAACAACTTTCTCTATGGGACCAAAATTGAAAACGCGAACAGAAAGTCGGCTGCTCCATACATTTCAGTCGAGTTATGTTTGCAGTTTTGCGGACAGCGGATTTTTTTTTTGCGATTTCATTGTAGGTCTCATAGTCAATGTTGTTCAGTTTGATGGTCTGGAGCACCCCTTTAAGTGACTGCCCCATTTTATATTACACCCTGTAGAAGATATAGATAGAATAACATACAGAGTACATTATACTATATGTATAACATTTTCAAACCTGTGACTGAAATGTAATATTGTTTCAAACGTCACGTATTGTGGTTCCATATTCCATTAAATGAACCTGAACGAGTAGATACGATTACCATTTGTCTCCGCATATCGAAAATTCCCTGACGTTTTGTACCTTGTACCGATTCAATGATATCTATTCCATTATACAACAACAACGTTAGGTAAGAAGCTGGTAGGTTATAAATAGCTTTATAATACTACGTAGGTATTATTTTCTGATTGATTTAGTTATTTCACAATATACTTTATCTAGTGGTTTATCAAGAAAGGTAAAACCATCGAATACAGTCAGCATCAAAAGAAAAAATAAAAAAAAAAAAATTTTTTTTAACAAATACTTAGTTGCAAGTGATTTTCATTTTAAATATTTTCACTTACATAGTGTATGTAGGCAGTTGCGTTACTTATAAAACTGTAAATTTAAAAACAGAAGTTTGTTTGTTTAATCGCGCATCACGCGAAAAGTACGGAACCGATTTTAATGAAACTTTTTTGTTTGATAGCTTATGATCTGACTTAAAATCTGGTATATAATTTGTGCGGATGAAGTCGCGGGTTAACGCTAGTATACTATTATAAAACTGTAAATTAAAAAAATAAGTTTGTTTGTTTGTTTGATCGAGCATCACGCGAAAGCTACTAAACCGATTTTGATGAAACTTTTTTATTTAATAACTTATGATCAGACTTAAAATCTGGTATATAAGGTCTAACAAAATTAGCTGAAACTATTTTAAGGGGAGTATGAGACCATCAAACTGAACAACTTTCTCTATGGGACCAACATCGAAATCGCGAAAAAAATCAGCTGTTCCATACGAAACTGCAAACATGACTCGACTCAAATGTATGGGACAACTGTTTTTTTTTTCGCGATTTCGATATTGGTCCCGTAGAGAAAGTTGTTCAGTTTGATGGTCTGATCATCCCCTTAAAATAGTTTCAGCTAATTTTGTTAGACCTTATATATAGTTTGTGCGGACGAAGTCGCAGGTTAACTCTAGTTTATAAGTTCACTTCTAATATTGACTGTACAATCATCCATTCAGAATTTTCGAAGCACAATAGGTATGAGTACATTTTCGATAATATTAATAAAGTAAATTATGCTTCATATTTCGCTTTTGTTCGAATCTATAATTAGAACATTGTTCTGTACTTCTTTTGTTATGTTTAAATGTTCGTTTATTGCCTGTATAAAGAGAAAGAAGAATATTGTTTGCCGTTATATTCCGGGATATAAGGGCAAACAAAAATATCACGGAGACTTGACATTAAAAAGATTGTCACGACGCACGTGTAGATATTTAGCCGCTCTCTGAATAATGTCGCATTTTGATACCTACGACCCACAGATCACATAAACTAAAGGGAGATGTGAAAAGGGGGCGGGGCCAGTGTCGCAGCAATATGCACAAAAAAGGAACACATTGCTCGCGAAAGTAATGATTCAATGTATTATGAGGCTGAAAGCCAGTCGAGATATTATGTGTAAATAGTTTACAATGCTTGCGTAGTACTAAAGATTATTCGAACGTTGAGTTCTGATACCGCAATAGATAATGAGCACATTTAAGCTAACAAAATACTTTCTATCGCGTGGTACTGGTGGTAATGCGACACTAGGTTTCGTACTCGGCGCGTTGGTTGGCATCTCTCTAGATCTCCATGCTACGACCACAGAGTACTATAATTACTACCTACGACTAAACAAATTATGCCTACTGGACTGTAGTGCTATTTTTGAACCGTGAGATTCAAAATCGTCGAATGATGCGTAATCTCCCTCATAATTGTGTCAATTTCTACTGCTGATTTGAACGTGTGACTTTCAAAAATCGCACTCCTGGACGATTGTACCTCATAGGACGGAAACTCATATTTTCTAATGGGCGTCTTCAGCTCGAAAAAATTTACGTTTGAGCTTTTGATTAAGAGGATAGGCGATCTGAAATGGAAATTTGGAGAATAGGTCACTTTTCCGACTGTATACGTATTTGTCCGATCCGCCCCACCCATACACCCCGCCGAATAGGGTGCGAGAGAGACAACTGTAGCTCGGACCGATGTTATCTACATAAAATCGACGAAATCAGCATTTCGTATTCCCCTGTTTCCTCCTCCAAAACTAAACTGATTTTAATAATTCTTTCAAAAATAATTTGTGAGGAAGACCTTTCCTATGTACATGTTTTGCTTTTTTTGTTTATATTCGTCAAGAACTTGGGCGGCATAATTAGTCAAATTTCGAAGGTCCCTAGTTCTTACAGTAATTAATTAATGCAAATAAAAAGCAACACATAGGGACATAGCAGGGGCAGGGGTAACATTATAAGGTCTAACAAAATTAGGTAAAACTATTTTAAGGGAATGATCAGACCATCAAACTGAACAACTTTCTTTATGGGACCAATATTGAAATCGTGAAAAAAAAAATCTGCTGTCCCATACATTTAGGTCGAGTAGGTTTGTATGGAACAGCTGATTTTTTTTCACGATTTCGATATTGCTCCCATAGAGAATGTTGTTCAGTTTGATGGTCTGATCATCAACTTAAAATAGTTTCACCTAATTTTGTTAGACCTTATAGATTGTATGGTAAAAAAATATCCTCTTAAATTAAAGTCAAATGTTCGAGCACATGATTAGGCAGTTCCATAGCATTCTCTTTTGAACCAGTCTACGAATAAAGATCTAAAGCTAGTTAAGAAAGATCTTAATTTAAAATTTAATACGCCCTTGTAACAAACTGGATAGAGTAAGTCTCGAAACCGAATCATCTTAAGTCCGGTCGGGATTAAGCGAAGCGTTCCTAAATTCTTGTTTCGTGAACGACAAGAGAGGATGAACCGGTAATTTCGTTTACTTTCAGCTACTTTGCAGAACGTGTTTTACCTAGCCAACTTTGTCAAAGATGGATTTGTGAAAATGGAAGATTTTGTGACTAAATCCTTGTCTGACGGTTTGACCTTTTTTTCTAGATACAAATAAAGCTAGGATTTACTAAAAGTACATTCAGGATAAATATAAAAAGTGAAAGTATAAAAAAATGGGTTTTATTGCTCTATTTCGTATCATCACATTATTCTAAAGTAAGGTACAAATACTGTTCAAACTTAAATTGATTCTTTGTGAAAGAATATGTATAACACATTCTTCACAGATTAGAAGTAAAACAGTAGAACAAACAAATTTAAATGAGTTGTTTGGGCCCAAACAACTCAAATCTAACAAAACTTAAAAACATGCTACATCTTCGGTCTCATCATCACTCAACATCAGGTGAGATTGGGGTCAAATAACAACTTTACCAATCAAACATAAAAAAAAAATTTAAAGTCCACCCTGGACTTACCTGCCCCGAAAGTGCCCATAATGTTGACCGCGTTTCCATGATGAATCTCTAATGATATGCATTGCGCCAAGTTTTGGTTTAGGTACGCACGGCGACACATCAAGCTAAATAAACCAAAATAAGCTGGCCGCGCGTAGGTCGAGTAACGTATAACGTCGCGCGGCCAGCTTATGTTGGTTTTCTATAGCTTGATGTGTCGCCGTGTGTACAACTTTAGTCTTCAAAATAGTTCAGAGTTTGGGCACTGTTAGTTGCTGTGGGTTTTCTGAATAGTTTTTAATGTAGTTGTGAACATTGTTTACTCTTATTTTGAATAGCTATTACCCGCGGTTTCTCCCGCAATGATGTCCTGAAATAATTGTCAAAGATCATTAAACGGTAAATAAAATAATATGATAACTTTTTCATATTTTGTAAAGTGTCCTTTGTCCTTTACTATATTTAAAAAATGTCATCATGATCGGTTGAGTAGTTTACGCGTGGAAGCGTAACAAACAAATAAACTCACATTCGCATTTATAATATTAAGTTACTAAGGATATTCCACCAGCGTGCCTAATATACCTACCGATGTTTTGCTTTAGCTCTGTTGGTGTTCTACGTGCCTTCGGAGTCCGGGGAGAAAGTTACTCTAGGAATAAGTGCACTTCTCTCCATGACTGTCTTCCTGATGACCATACGGGATACGCTACCGCCTACGGAGAAAACTCCCCTTATTAGTAAGTTGGTATTAAGTCCTATAACTTCCATTGATAATTAATCAAAGCATCAACATTTTCACGTAGCTAGAGATTTCAATGTGTATCCTTAGTTCTTTTTCCAATTCCTTTAAAATATCTTATAGAGAATTAAAAAGTAAAACATACCTACGTTTGCATCACCCAAAAATAATCGGTGACCGAATTAAAGTTACATCAAAACTACTGAACCGATTTTCATGAAACATGGCTAAGAACACTTGGGATAAAATTATCTACTGACAAAAAAAAAACTAAATGAAAATCGGTTCATCCGTTTGGGAGCTACGATACCACAGACATACACAGATACACAGACAGACACGTTAAACTTATAACACCCCTCTTTTTGCGTAGGGGGTTAATAAACTGCCCATTATATTTTGTGCGAATTTATCGCTAAACCACAATGGACATCCCAACAAATGAATTCTGAGATCGACAAACAATTGGCCATATTTATGTCACTTATCATAACGATGACCAATTAGTCACAGCTATTGGTGCACACGGTTCTCATCTTTCCCATAATGTATTTATATAGTATTTACAGAAGACGAAATACGTGTATTGTATAGTGCAGGATTTAAGTGACAAATACTGAAACGGTGAATACAGGCCATCGAACTGAACAATTTACAGTATGGAGCCACCCTCAGGAAAAGCGAAAAAAAAACAGCTACTCAAATAGCTGCTCCAAACAGCTGTACTCGACTCAAATGTATGAAAAAACAGATTTTTTTTCTCTGAGGGTGGCTCCATAGTGTTCAGTTTCTATTTTTGTTTGGTTCAGTTTGATGGTCTGATCATCCCCTTAAAAACCGTGGGCATATTAAGTTGGACCCTGTATACTGAACGCATTTTTTTCAAAAAAGTACAAATTATTGAACTATTTTTAACTCTAAAAAACAAATGTACAAATTTTATAAGTGACATCCTGGCTAATACTAAAACGGTGAATTCAGACCATCAAACTGAACAACTTTTACTATGAAGCCACCTCAGGAAACGTGAAAAAAATCAGCTGTTTCATACATTTGAGTGGAGTACAGCTGTTTTTTTTTATGGAGCAGCAGATTTTATGTCGCGTTTCCTGAGGGGGGCTCCATAGCGAAAATTGTTCAGTTTCACTGTGTTTCTACTGTTTTGTAGTAGGTATACAGGGTGAAATTGATATCATTTGCATCTTTTTAAACTAAGTAAAGTATACCCATCACACTGAACAACTTTCACTATGGAAGCAAACCGATCGGAGCAAAAAATAATCAGCTGTTCCATACTAAACTGCAATGCCTACTCGACTCAAATGTATTCAAATCTATGCAACAGCTGATTATTTTTTGCTCCGATCTGTTTGCTCCCATAGTGAAAGTTGTTGAGTTTGATGGGTAGACTCTTAGTTTGAAAGGATGCTAATGATATCAATTTCACCCTGTATAACCAAACGTTTGTATATAAATAGCAAAAAGTTATGCTATTTATAACCAAGCGATTGTTTATGATCTACAAAACAGTTTGGAAGTCACTAAAGTTCGGTTATATTTAACAAAACATTTTTTCAGTGTTGAAAGGTCTGAATTAAATGTTTCAGTATTTGCCTGGCTGTCACTTACACTCTGTATACTGGAATATAAGAACCCGCATTTAGTTTTGTTCCTGTCAGTATTAGATTTCACGTTACTTTGTCACTGCTACAAACGATCGACAACTTTCAAGCCTACTTCACAGAGGTAGTTAAAGTATAAAGCCGACCCGTAAGCCAGTTGCTAAGAAGTGCTATTTGTTTCAGGCCTGTATTACGGAGTTAGTACGTGTCTGGTTTCGTTTTCGGCGTCACTCTCCGTGGTTACCCTCAACATATCTTACAGGCGAGTTCTTTAAATAATTTCTTTAAGATTACGTTTTAAAAGTCCTTTTATACTATTATGGGCTCCTAGACAAAGTACTTTCGATTAGCGTTAACGGCAGTAGAAAACATAAAAATGTATGGACTTGACGTATGGAGATGAAAGCAAATGTCAAAAGGTTTTGATCGCCATTGTCGACGCCAATGGAATGTCACTTTGTCTGGAACCCCTGTAGGCCTCGCATGCCAGCCCCCAGAAACCGATAAAAATCGAGATGTGCCTCCATCTTTATTATTTTACGTATGCTAGAAAAAGCGCGCATGATGTCTCTCGTTTAAACGCTTTGTCGTGGGTGGCATGATAGCCGTGCAGTAATGCCCTCATAACAATACTACAGATTTCTCAATAATGAAAGTCTAAATTAATAAATACAATAGTTTTATATAAAAATAGGACGCAACTAAACAGTAAAAGTAAACACACTTTGCAAAAGGTCTAACAAAATTAGCTGAAACTGTTTTAAGGGGATGTTCAGACCATCAAATCGAACAACTTTCCCAATGAAACCAATATCGAAATGGCCAAAAAAAATCTGCTGTCCGATATATTTGAGTCGAGTTATGTTTGCAGTTTTGCATGGGACAACTGATTTTTTTTTCGCGATTTCGATATTCATCATCCCCGTAAAATAGTTTCAGCTAATTTTGTTAGACCTTTGTATAGGTTAACTGGAGAAAAGTCTTCGCTATGCTGTTCTGCTAAAGATACGTTTTGTTGGGTTCAAAGTATTGGCTAACTCTGCTGGAGCATAAGTATCCAAGGCCTAGTTTTATGAAAAAAATTAGTTAATAGAACCAATCAGGATCAACTTTGTCCCCAGCTTTTATTAGAAAGCATGTAGGCCAGACAATACGGCATACTATACAAGAGGCTTCTTTATCTCTTGTGAGCCTGGTTTAAGTAGCTCTCACTGACATTAAAATATATCTTAAGAGTTTGAATTTTTCATAGTATTACAAAAATATATTAAATGGAAACACAAAACATTAATAGCTTCTGGTTGGAATGTCTGATTGGTATCTACTTAGCGTACAAATTAATAACACAATCAGTAGCTAAATGATTAATGATTCAGTTTATACATTACCAAATGCAAATTGTAGTCGATTATTTAATTAAAATCATTCGTTTGTTAGTTTTGCTAACGAAAACATAAACAGGAATTTATTCACGTGTATAAATTGCAGAGACGTTGTCTCTTTGACAAACCAAGAAATGAGCGGAGACTTTGTTATAATTAATCACAAAGAACAGTGAATATTGCATGATATCGCTCGCCAAGTCTTGACAAAATACTTGCTATAAATTTTCTTTGAATATACCTAGTCATTATACGTCACTATTTTTATAAACTAGACTTTCTGACTACAATTTTTCTGTGCCAATCAACCACTACTAAGATTAATGATTGGTCTTCGCGTAAACAATTCGAATTACATAGACTAGTGGATATACAAACTCACGTCCGGAATCCCTTTCGGGGTGGTTAGAAACATTGCTACAACTACCAACTTTATATTTAAGAATGTAGTTGGAGCAATGCTCACATTTAGCAAATAGGTAATTGTACCGTAAACAAAGTGTACTTACTTTTACTGTATAGTTGCTTTCTATCTAAACTAATCTAAACTATTATAAAACTGTAACAGCAAGTTTGTCTGTACATTGAAGATATTAACAAAAAAAAAGTTACGATATGGTTTTTAGGTATCCCTGATTCCAAATCATCAATTTTTGGATTTTTTGTCTGTTTGTTGGTGTGTTTGTTTGTGTGTTTGAGCATCACGCAAAAACTACTGAACCGATTTTGATGAAACTTTTTTTGTTTGATAGCTTATGATCTGACTTAAAATCTGGTATATAATTTGTGCGGACAAAGTCGCGGGTTAACGCTCGTTTTATATAAAACTATTGTATTTATTAATTTAGGCTTTCATTATTGAGAAATCTTTAATATTGTTATGAAGGCATTACTGCACGGCTAGCATGCCACCCACGACAAAGCGTTTAAACGAGAAAAATATCATGTGCGCTCTTTCTAGCATACGTAAAATAATAAAGATGGAGGCACATCTCGATTTTTGTCGTTTTCTCGGGTGTGGCATGCGAGGCCTACAGGGGTTCTAGACAAAGTGACATTCTATTGGCGTCGACGATAGTAGAAAGGGACAAAATGTATGGATTTGACATTGGCGATCGAAACATTTTGACGTTTGCTTTCGTCACCATACGTCAAGTCCATAAATTTTTATCTTTTCTACTGTTGTTAACCCTAATCGAAAGTGCTTTGTCTAGGGGCCAAGAGCTATAAAATGACTCTTAAAAAAGTAGTAAAGTTCCACTAGTCTACTAAATCCTGACAAAAAACCCCTGATGAAGAAAGGGAGAAGATATAATTTGCCCACCAATCAGTAGTGAAGAGAAGGAGTACTAGGTATTTCGATTTTCCCTCACCAATTTATGTATTTCATCATGTGAAAAAAAAACAAATAATAAAACCATGAAATAGAAGCTGTACCTGATTTTCTATACTTAAACCAGAAACCCATAATATGATTTTACTTTGACTATTTATTATAAGGACTAGCCTTGCGGTAGCATTTCCCCTCTGCCACGGTATAAGACCAATTAATCATGTGCATTTACATTCAATTTTATACCTTATCAGTTATCACTAAACGAGACAGCCTATAATTGCGAAACAATAATTTCGAACTTAGAACGTTTGGGGTTCACGAGAGACTACTTTTCATGATTTTTAACGTTCAAAATTAGAATCTAAAGTTATGGGAATAAAATCCAAAGTTGCAGGTTTCATGTTACCTCGCCTCCCGAAAAAAGTGGCAGAAATGCTTGTTAGTAGAATTACACGCGTAACTAGTCCCTATATAAGTAGTCAAAGTGATTTTATCATCCATGCCATCGTTAGGTAATTAAAATTTACGGTTCGCCATCTCGTAAATTTGACAACCGTATTCGGTGGTTGCCACTTTATATTATACTATAGTAGTATACCCATCATAATGATTAAACTTGTCCCGGCTAGAAATTATGTCTATCAAATTAGAAAATTAAACAGCTTTGAAATGTTTCGCATTGTTTGATTTGCTACGGAAATGAAAATCTGAGTTGCTATTTAATTAATTAAGTTCAAATATTAAATTATTGTTTATCTGACATATTTTCCGGGTATAGTGTGAATGCATGTTGTTATATCGCAGGTGCACGTGAGGTATTTATTTTGCTAAACATAATTTATAATAATTAGCTTATCGTTATTCGTGGATCCATGCAATTTTAACAAAGTGTAATTATATATGAGTTTGGGGTGTTTAGGGGTTGCTTCAGATCATCAAACTGAACATAGTGCACTATGGAGACAACATCGAAATCACGAAAAAAAATCATTGGTGACTCGACCCAAATGTATGGAAAAGCAGTTTTTTTTTTCGTTATTTTGGCTCCGTACTGAAATTTGTTCAATTTTATGGTCTGATGTATCCACTAAGATAAAATTTTTACCTATAATAAAATTAGTACCTAATCATAAAAGCGAATCCAGACCATTTTTCCTTGGCACCTGAGCTTAAGAGATCTTTTACTCGTACAGGTGTTTAATTAAAGTAGTCGTATGATGATAGTAAGATTACTGAACCGTCTGTGTTGCTCGTAGAGGAGTGAGAGGGCAGCCGGTGCCGGCGGTGCTGCGCGAGCTGGTGCTGCAGCGGCTGGCGCGGCTGCTGTTCATCAACCTCGACACTGACGCTCCCAAGGTACATTACATTCCGTCTGTGGTGCTTATAGAGCAGTGAGAGGGCAGCCGGTGCCGGCGGTGCCGCGCAAGCTGGTGCTTGCAGCGGCTCTATCGGACAACTGATATTTTTTTGGCGATTTCGATATAAGTCAGATCCCATAGATCAGAAGTGCGATTTTTGAATCTCATTCGCTGAGCTCAGCAGTTAAAAATGTTAAATTAGTATGGAGATATGCATCTTTCTACTGCTGGTTTGACTTTCAAAAATCATACTCCAGGAGCGCGATTTTTGAATCTCATACGTTGAACTCAGCAGTTGAAAATTTATGGAGATTCGCATCTTTCTACTGCTGATTTGACTTTCAAAAATCGCATACCTAATCTGATTATCCCCTTAAAATACTTAGTTTCAGCTAATTTTGTTAGACCTAATACATGTCTACCAAACATCATAGTACCTAATATTTAAAGGGGGTGTTTATTTCACCAACCACCGAACAACTTTCACTATGAAGGCGACGAAAAAAATCATCGGGTACAACCCTAGGGGAGCGCGTATTTCTCTATGGGTACAACACATTTGATTCGAGTAGATGTATAAAATGGAAAGTGGTTTAGTTTGATGGTAATGTTTTGTTACAACCTGCATGCAAAATCGCTTAATATTTTCAAAAATGTTCTAAGATTTAGAAACATTTTGATTTTCGTAGTTAAATGTAGTTAAGTGTTCCGAATAAAAAAAAATTATACAGTTCATATTCATTTTACTTGCACGAAACAGAAGTCGAGAAATATAACGAGTAAGTAATATATTAAGTCGATAAACGTGCAATATTAAAAGTGCTACCAAAATTCCGGACCCTGGTAATAGAAAACATATTGGGGTTGTCTTAACAATTTTTTTTATTTATTTTTGTACTCAAAATATTTATAACAGTGTAAATTGTAAATTAATTCATTTTTCCCGTGCTGTTTGCTTTAGTGGAAACACAGCTTAAATTAGTCTATTAACCTACGTTTAATAGCCCTAAACTTCTGCGTATCTTCACCACAATAATCTAAGCCGGGTATTGCTTCAAATCGGCCGTCAAATTAATTTTCATTTCAAGTCTAATGGTTACTACGAAATATTATGGTTGCTTTACAAATAAACCAAATAAATTGTTTGTGACTTCCTTTTATGTTTTACTAGCGTTAACCCGCGACTTTGTCCGCACAAATTATATACCAGATTTTAGGTCAGATCATTACCTATGAAAAATTTTCATCAAAATCGGTTCAGTTGTTTTTGCGTGATTCTCGTTCAAACAAACAAACAAACACACAAACACAAAAAAAAAGACAGACAAAAAATCCAAAAATTGCTGATACGGAATCGGGGACACCTAAAAACCATATCGTAACTTTTTTTTGTTAATATCTTCAATGTACAGACACCTTTACAGCCTCTGTTACAGCTTTATAATGGTAAAGATAGATAGATAGATAATTTTATTATTATTACTTACTTATTTGTTAACTGCGTTTTAATTTACAAAAACAATGTTCAGGATGGAATATGTTTACAGGCTGGTTTTTTTTAGTTATTACCTATCCTTTTACTACCCACGCTACCTGAATATCATCTTAAGGCAATAAATTGCTTCTAAATTTCAATCTTCTCTTTTTTTTTATGGGTAGAATGAGGAACGAACGCGTGTCGAAAATGGATTAAAATCAAACGCACATCACGAGAAGGTAAATTTTCCATGATAATACATGCCAATAGCTCATTCTCAAACTTTCACTTCGGAAAGGTTAAAGGTAATGTGAAGGTCAAACGTCGCTGAACCGTTCCTCTTTTCATTTTATCTATAACCACTATGTTTCATGAGTAACACTTTATCTAGCACTTGAACGGATCCCGACAATTTCCTAAGAAAGTCGAATTTCGTTTAGTATTCCCTTAGGGCACGGGCCTCCGTAGTTTTCCGCGTCGAATTTTTGCAAATGCGATATGAGGAGACATGAACGTTATGTCATGCTCTTACATATTTTCCTACAAAATGAAATCCGCTCAGTAGATTCCACAGCTTATTTGACTCGCTTGATACAATATGCAGAAGCAAAACATGATTTGAGACGACGGCGACGGGTAAGATGCGGTAGGATTCTTTTTTTTTTGGGAAACTTAGAAACTACTAATTTATTAAGCAACTATACTCATATAATGCCACATATCTAGAACCTACCTATAAAGATTATGTGACAAAATTATGACACAAATACACTTGACACTTTTTTTATACAATATAATTTTATATCACTGCGGTTAACTTGAGCATGTATTTTACTAATCAAACTGAACAACTTGTCACTTTGGAGCCAACTTCGAAATCGCGAAAAAAAGGCTGTTGAGGTGAAAAAAGATTTAATGGAGGATTAACTTTAATGAGCGTTTCTGCAACCGAGTGATAATGTTTCTCAAATTGTCAAAACTAGGTACTATCATACTACTATGGAAATTATGCATCATCCGATCATGATTTTGAATGTGTGAGATTAAAAAATAGCACGTTTGGGCTCTATTTCCAAAATGTTAATTAAATCTGTTATGTACATATTTGATTTGGTACCAGGGTGACAGCGGTGCGGTGGCGGGTGTTCAGGTGAACCCTCGCACCGGTTCCCGGCTGAAAACGGAGGTGCGATGCGACGGCGCCTCCCTTCCGCCCGCTTCACCGCGCTTCGCCCGTCACAACCACAATCATCTAGGTGAGTTTCAAAATTACCTGGTTATGTTTCTCGATCACAAATCAATGAAGATTGGTGAAAGAATGAAGAAATCTGCTTTTCTTCGACCTCGGTATTCACATAATTATCTCTTATTCGTCTATAACGCTTTGATTTGGCAAGATGATGCAAGGCAAACAGCTTGGATAAGTTATATGTCAAGATTGATAGTCGAAGCTACGAAAGCGTCGAAAAAAATTGCAACCAGTACTGGCCTCTAAACCCTATCCATATACACGCACACAAACATAATTTGTATGACGCCTCACGCACACCAACCCAAGAAAGTTGGTCCCTTTTGTTTTATTCCGTAGAAGCGTGAGGCTCATGTGATACTCATTCTAGACATATACTTTTTCTAAGGTAAACAGTTCAATCCAATACAAATTATTCATTTTAGACTATTTTTCCATAGGTATTACGTTAGTAACAATTGTCTTTTAAATGTTTTTATTCCAATTTATTATAACTATAATTTATCTAAGTACTTTATTCTTTCGTAAATATTAAATAAATAAAATCATATTATTCTTTATCTTTATTCAAATGTATGTTTTGTTTTGGTATGCAATAAAGTATAATTGAATTGAATTGAATTGAAATGCAGAGTGTTGAGCGTTTTGTTAAAATATGAGATCCCTAGAAGAATTTTAATTTTGTTAGAAGTTCTATCAGAAATCAGAAATCAGAAAGTTTATTTATAGAAATGGGTACATAATACATTAAGGTGACACATAATACAGAAATAAAGTCTCTCCAAATCTTGCCCGAAGGCGTACAAATATTGATAATAATTATATGTCCTAATGATTACAATGTCAAAAATCAATTCAATTCAATCAATTAACATCAATTTAAAATTCAATAGCTCAATTACATTATTTAAAAAAGAATAAAAGTCAAAAAAAGAAAAAAATAATAATTAATAACAATATCAAATTATATTAAATTATACAATATTAGACTATTAAATTTGAATGATATTTAATAGTTTTTTAATGATTGGATTAGGTATTATTCACAATTATTATTCACAATTGAAGTGACTATCAGTCAAATATTCCTCTAATTTATAGTAGCATTTGTGTTCCAATATATTTGTTATCCGTTGCTTGAATAGAGTTAAATTCAACTCTCTTATTGCCTAGGTACATCCAATGCTCGACTGAATTGATGTTGGTCTGGCAGAGAAGTATATTTTAGTGATAAAGTCGCATTTTGTACCCTTCTTGTTCATGGTGGATATACTTAAATTATACTTAGTTTTTGTGTGCAAATAACGAATACTTGTGTTGGCTGCATTACGTTAAAAGTTCTATAAAATTAGTTTCTTCGGTCTATAAGAACAGAGGTCGATCTGTTCTTTTGTTAGATAAATTAAAGGCCTTATGACACGCAATTTGCAAAGTCCGATCTAAGATTAGTTTCAACTTTCACCGCTAAACCTAGGTCCAAACATATTATCATAGCTACTTACTTATACAATAAGATATGATTTAATATTCTAGGCACGCAGGCACGAAATGGATTAATATCCTTGGTAACTGCGTCCTTTACAGTCCTTTACCAGTTCGCTATATAGCCCAGTCATTTTACGGTTTGAGTCGGGACTAATTAATAATTGATATTTTTTTGGTATAATATTGAAGAGCCAATTTGAGCTTAGAAATGTACCAAAATAAAAAAAAATCACGTCAGCAACAGTTCCAATTTTAAAATTTAGCTATTATCTCGTTCTAAAAAACTTGATGGTAATTTTTGTTTGGCACATATTTAACACTTTATTATACATACTTCAAAAATGGTGTAAATATTTTTGTCTACTTAGAAGGTTTTGAAAAATACATTCGTATTTTCCCATATTCTCATTTTTTAAATTTCAATGCCTATTTTATTGCTCATAAATAATTTATTTTGTTAAATCTAAAAATGGTGTAAATATTTTTGTCTACTTAGAAGGTTTTGAAAAATACATTCGTATTTTCCTATATTCTCATTTTTTAAATTTCAATGCCTATTTTATTGCTCATAAATAATTTATTTTGTTAAATCTAGGTCAAATGAGTGCATTGGTATTAATATTATTAATTTAAAAGCCTTCTAAGACACACAATTTTGATTTCTATGTAGCGTTGCGATTTTTTTTTAAATATATAAGGTCTAACTAAATTAGCTGAAACTATTTTAAGGGTATGCTCAGACCATCAAACTGAACAACTTTCTCTATGGGACCAAAATTGAAATCTCGAAAAAAAAATTGTATGTCCCATACAAAACTGCAAACACAACATGACTCAAATGTATGGGGCAGCGGATTTTTTTTCGAGATTTCGATCTTTTTGTCACTAAATGGTGCCGGTTACAGTTTAAAAGTCCAGTTAATAATTACTCCTTACCCCGCTTAACAAAACTCCGTAAAATGACTGGGCTAATAGACTGATCGTTGACATCTTTTCAACCTCTGTATTATCTGGTTATGTCCTTGTGATTTTTATATAAAAGCCATTTTTCTTTTTGAGTGGGATCGATTACATCTTCAGTAGAAACGCGGCGTTCGCGATAGACGCCTAAGGTGTTCGCCTTTGTTCAATTTTGTTAGTTGTACATTCGAACGTGAGTAAAAAGGAAAGTTTATATAGTTCATGTTCCCGGAAGGGCTACAAAGACCATTGAGCTAGCCACTGATGTCTAATTTGGTGGAAAAGGTTGAAAAGATATAGGTTTTTACGAGGCTTTACTTGCTCCCATTTATTGCTATTACAACACGTGAGAGAGAGTCCAAATATCAACTTTTGTATTTTGATCCCAACGTATAAGGAAAATCACAGCTTAACTAAAATCGTGCTTCACGAAATCAAATTCGATTATCTAGATACGTAATTAATAATTTTAATTATAATTTATATATAACTTCAGCATGTATTCTACTCATCAAACTGAACAACTTTCACTATGGAGTTGCTATGGAGCCACCTTCGAAATTGCGAAAACATTACATTACATACAGTACATTTGAGTCGGGTAGGTACAGCAGGTTTGTATGGGACAGCAGATTTTTTTTCACGTCTCCTGAGGATAGTGAAAGTTTTTCAGTTTGATGGTCTGAGTTCACCGTTTCAGAATTTGCTAGGCTGTCACTTACATCCTGTATAACCTAAATCGACAGTTAGATCTGAGATTACTGTTGACCAAATATAATACTTATAATATGGTATCGGAATTGTGTCGGTGACCAATTTTCAACGAGTAAATTTTCTTGAAATCAATCAATCAAAAGGTTTGGTTTGATGTTTAGATGAAACAAAATAGACAGATCAGTCTGCAATGCAGAAAGATAATCACTTTGCTTTTCGTTTATGGTATTAACAACCACCACCAACTGGTCCCCAACGAAACGAAATTGTCGTCGAGGCAGACTTAGACGAAGGTAGCGTGACGAAATTAATTGTTTTCTTAAACTTATTGGCATGTGTTTGACTTAGATAGGAGGGCTAAACCCTTAAGAGAATATGTGAATAAAATAGGATTCTTCAAATCGTCATATATTATGAAGTACTAACAGTAGGAGTATGATTTGCGGATATGTCTAAATTGAACATATAATTGAAGTTTTGATTAGAGCCAAAACACGATTAAGACACATTTTCTCGATAGGCCAAGCCCAAGTAGCCTCCGTCTTTATCGATAAACGCTTGGAACTGCTAAACGGTGAATAATAGAAACACGAGACTTGATTTAAAAAAAGAGATTGATATTTTATAAAGTTTGATTAGAGCAGAATTAAACTTACATAAATAGTACAATCACAATTAAATAAAGTTTGTTTTACGCTTGCGTCGTTTCAGGCGCGCGCGTCGCCCAATCTCTTTCTCTCGCATCAGGCAGTAATATAAGCTATCATACGCCCATTTCGCTTCAATTATTTTTCGACATAGGCCCTTAAATAGTGTTTACCTTATTTCTTACCCTCACAGTTGTCAGCAGAAACCATTATTATATTAGGACCACGAAAGCTCTTACCAATTTGGCTCAGAGAAAGGTTTTATTTTGCCCCCAAACTATTTATACACAAGATCGGATTAACAAATAGTTACCCAAGCCTACGAAATACTGACCGTTAACTTTGTCTAAAGCATTAATGGAAGAGAAAGGGTCAGTGTAGTAACATAGGTAAGTTAAGTACCTACTGGTAGTCATGACATGGGTATTCTCGAATAACTAAAACCCTTTTCACACTCGTGATTTTCCCGCTGTGGGTGCACCTTAGCGTGGCTTGACATAGGATGAGAATGTATGGAAAGTTCAAAACCTTTTACGTATAAACGTAACCGGGCCATTATTTTATTCAGGGTACAATTTGGATAAAATTTTATTTTATTTTGTTGAAAAAAATTATAAGTCTTTTTTTACCGTTGTATGCCGATTTTTGTTCATCATTGTTTATAGTAATCATTAAAGACATTTGCAGCGATGTTTTCTTGTTACTTCTTACATTTATCGATGTTTTTTTCAGCAAAATAACCACTGCGTTACCGTCCCTTAAAATTATATTGCGTTTCTTACACAAACAACTGAGTTACCGTAATTTGCAAAAAAATTACTTTAATGCCTACGTTTTTCTAAGACTGGTTTCTTATTCGGTAGCTACAGATAACAGTTTAATTTTGGAATTTACCTATTTTACTAACAAAATCGCCTTTGTTCCGTTGCCTTTGAAGGGGACCGGATTATGGTACCATGACTTAACTATAGTAATGACCCAACCATGTATGCGTGAAAAGTTTTAAAACACCTTCCAAAGTGGTGGTAGATTCGTAAAAAAACGTTTTCTTTTAATTACCAATAGATGGGAAGAGAGATTAAATCATTTAAACCTAGACAGACAGAGTTACCTATCTAGTACAGGTGAAGGAAAAGATCGATATCGTATCTTATCGTTAACTACACTAGTCTAGGCACTAGTGAAAAAGAGACAAAATTTCCGAATAATCCACCGATAAAATTGTAGCTCTAATAAGATGATGAAGTTAAAAAATATTTGATTGAATTTTAACATTGTAATAATAAAAAAAAAGTTTTATTCATTTTAACAAAAATCTATCAAAGAAAAAGACATCATCGGATTTGGCCCAAAATGTGGAAGTGCCGGCCAAAAAAAAGCGATATTCTGATCGAACTTGTCCGTCTAAACATTTATTATTATTGCACCAAAGCTCCATTGTACTTGGTTTTATTCGGGTTCGAAAAATCACTTTTTCATACATTTTCGATGAAATAAAACTTAAAGCTACTGCTTTCATGCCATAACAATAAATGCTTCAGACGGACAAGTTCTAACAAAATATAGCATTAGTTTTTGTTGACCGGCACTTTCACGTTTGGACGATGTCTTTTTACAAATAAATAAATAAATATCTTGGACATGGTGACACAAATTATCTAGTCACATTTAAAGTACCTGGACTTGTATTACGATGACTAGACAACCATGACTCGGGTACAAATATTCATATTCATCATTCATCATATAAATATTTGTCCCTTACGGGATTCGAACCCGCGACTCTCCGCACAGAAGGCATGTTCACTACAGACTGTGCTACCGGGCCGTCGAAAATTAGAGTAGAAACGTGAAGCTCATTCTAGACATATATTTTTTCTAAGGTTTTCACATTTGTATACTTTAATTCATTTTCATGAACATTTCTATTCTATCTAAGGAAGGATATAAATGTTTCCAGACATATTGTCGCGAAACAAACGCCCGCTGTGTTAACGCATGACCGTGTGCAAAGGCCCTTTATGGAATCCTGTTTCTCATACCAAACTGAAGTGAACTAGATCTCCAGTTAGGGACAGATTATTTTTGGGTTAACATTGCTTGACGGAATGTTTGAGAGAAATAAACATTTTAAGTTCGAAATACAGGTCTAACTTAATATGCTGATGGTTTTTAAGAGGATGATCAGAGCATCAAACTGAATAACTATGTCTATGGGGCCAACATAAAAATCGCGGCAAAAAAATCTGCTGTTTCATATAAAACTGCGGAGGTACTCCTCGACCCAAATGTTGGGATAGCTGATTTTTTTCTCTCATTTTGATTTTTGTTAATTTTTTGTAATTATTAGTCGTGAGCATATGTTGATGCTACGTTTGAAAAAACGTCCCTACAAAGAGCAGATCGAGAACTACGGGTCACGCGGTAACGGAGAACACATTTTTAACAAAAATATCCCACGTAGCACAAGTTTGAACTACACCAGCAGAAATAACGAGGTTGTTTGGAAAGTTTCTAATTGAGATATGCCATACTGGATTGGTATTTTTTATTTCTTGGTATAAACAATGTTTTTTGTTACTAACACTAGCTTTAAGATAAATGTATACTAACACTATATGGACATCTTGTCTGAAATAAATTATTTGAATTTGAATTTGAATAAACAGATAAATATTGTGTTAAGGGCCTATGTCGAAAAATAATTGAAGCGAAATGGGCGTGTGATAGCTTATATTACTGCCTGATGCGAGAGAAAGAGATGGGGCGGCGCGCGCGCCTGAAACGACGCAAGCGTAAAACAAACTTTATTTAATTGTGATTGTACTATTTATGTAAGTTCAATTTGTAAAATTTGTAAAATATTAATCTCTTTTTTTTAATAAAGTCTCGTGTTTCTATTATTCACCGTTTAGCAGTTCCAAGCGTTTATAAATAAAAACGGAGGCTACTTTGGCTTGTTTTTCTATCGAGAAAATGTGTTTTAATCGTGTTTTGGCTCTTGTCAAAACTTCAATTATATGTTCAATTTACACATATCCGCTAATCATACTCCTACTGTTAGTACTTCATGATATATAAGGTCTAACAAAATTAGGTGAAACTATTTTAAGGGGATGATCAAACCATCAAACTGAACAACTTTCTCTATGGGACAAGTCTGATCATCCCCTTAAAATAGTTTCACCTAATTTTGTTAGACCTTATATAATATGACGCTTTGAAGAATCCAATTTTTTTCACATAGCCTCTTAAAAACCCCACTAAAAAAATATAAATTATAGATACATTTGATTCAAATATGACTTTACAAACTCTCTTTGTTCAATAATATGTACATCATTTTTTAAATTACGTTGCAATTTTTTTTCAAATCGCTTTAAGGAAAAATAAGGAGTGAGCGATAAGTATAAAGTTTTAAGTTCTTCAGAACTTTTTCGGCCCCTAAAATATTCGATAAAAATAAGTAAAGTTGTTACGTAGTTTTGACATTAATTTATTAATCTGTGAATTAATTTGTATTAAACAATACATGTATTGTATTCTAATAAACACATACAATATACGGTGGTTCAGACCACATGGATATACAATTATTTTTCACCTCTCCGTACGGAAAGCGTTAAGTGTCGTCCCGCTGCGCTAAACGAAATTGCCGCTTTCCACCTCCGTCGAGGAGAACAATCGTATACTAACCTCGGGCAGAAAAAACTCGGCTTCGCCCTGGCTTCGCCTCGGCCAACAAATACATGAGATCTGAGACCATTCTTACTTTCCTGCCCTCGGTGTGTAATCTACTATTCCTTTAGATTGCTGACATAGTCCAGGAAAAAAAAGGTTCCCATCCGATTACAAGAAAATATTTTTTGTTTATTTCTATCTTGAGGAACATTTTTATTTTAATGTATTCAGTAAAAGTTACTGTTTATGTCTTCCCAAAAAAAAACAGTCAGATTGGTTGATTTTAGTGTATAAAATTTTAAATTAATCGAAATTCAAAGAATTATTATTCTAATTTTTTTCCTGGCCGGCCCTCGTATTAGGTCCAGGTCCCTAAGTCAGGAATCTAAAATTTTTTTTACATCTATGTGATCTGGACCACCCTGTATCTAGGTATGATCAAATCATTAAAAATAACTTTCTTTATGGGATTAAGTTCGAAATCACAGAAAAAAAAATCTGCTGTCCCATACAAAACTTCAAACCTACTCGACCCAAAAATATGAAACATCCGATTTGTTTTTTCACGATTTCCATGCTAGTCTCATAGAGAATAAAGTTGTTCAGTATGATCCCCTTAAAAAAAGTCGGCATATTATTGAAGACCCTATATATTTTCTCTTCCGAGTCTACTAAACGTAGACTTGATTGACTGATACCCGCCAATATCGATACTTTCATGAAAGAAAGGACCCATAAAGTGTTTTACTACTAGAGTGTTCGTACGAGGGCACTAAAGAGATGATGATGTTCAGCTTTATCTCGGTCTATACTTGTAATACAATAGCGGTTCGTGCCTGTAGCTTTATGAACTCGCTTAGGTTCTTTGCTATTTCTTTTATCGCTCTAAATAGCTGGTTATAATGTGACAATTTGCTTATACGTGTAGGTACCCAGAGACATTACGCGCTCCCCTAGGCGTCCTACCTACTTAAGGTTATAATGGGTTCTGCTTAATATACCACCATGCGTAATCCAAGTAGCAGGTTCCAATTTGCGTCGCTGTGAAACGATGTTCTAGCGCCTCACGTATGTCTGCGGCCCGTATGGGCCTCCCAGACAGCTGTGAAACCGGCCCCCATACAGTGGATCAATAATTTCCATACAAATCTTAAATTAATTCTAACATTGAAACTGTATATTTTAACAGAAATCTGACAAACCACAGGCATAGAAATGTTTGAAAAATTTTATTGAATTTAATTATTGAAAATATAATCAAACTTCGTTTGTATTTGCGGTGTAAGGACTCGTCTAAAATGCGTATTTTTTATTTATACACCAACTCTTTTTGTTTTCGCAATAAAGTTTACCTCATTATTAACTTTTACCAATAGGTGTAGCAAGTGCTACGGCTACGAGCGCGGCTACGGTTCCCGTAGCATCGGCGGCAGCCGGCGAAGCGACATGCGCAAACACATGTTCGCGCTGCGCGTGCTGCGGGTGCACGCTGCGCGAGGCCGCGGCGAGGCACGAGCAACGTGTCGCCGCCAACGAGCGCCTCGAGCGCGCCAACATAGAGTGGAAACAAGTAACTATAACATTCATTAAACACATGATCGCGCTGCGCGTGCTGTGTTTGACTGTGGATGTGGCGGATGGAGGCCGTGGCGAGGCACGAGCAACGTCGCCGCCAACGAGAACCTCAACGCCAACATAGAGTGGAAAAAAGTAACTATAACATTCATTAAACACATGCTCGCGCTGCGCGTGCTGTGGATGACTGTGGATGTGGGGGATGGAGGCCGTGGCGAGGCACGAGCAACGTGTCGCCGCCAAAGAGCGCCTCGAGCGCGCCAACATAGAGTGGAAACAAGTAACTATAACATTCATTAAACACATGCTCGCGCTGCGTATGTTGTGGATGACAGAGGATATGGTGGATGGAGGCCACGGCGAGGCACGAGCAACGTGTCGCCGCCAAAGAGTGCCTCGAGCGCGCCAAGATAGAGTGGAAACAAGGAACTATTACATTCGTTCATTATTAATTTACTAGTATTTATGAGTTTATTACAATTTTGAAACTAAGTACCTACTTATTTTAACGGGGAACTATCAAACCAGAGGTCCAAGATATTAGTTTCAAGATCACGACTAAAAATAAATTTCATATTAAAAATTAGGATTACCTAAGCTTCGTTTGTATGGAGCACGGTCGCGATAAAGTCTTCTTAAGTTGTTTAACTGTCAATTATCCCCAAAATTAATGTTGAGGTCTCAGATAACATTGAGGTAAAATATCACCCTACCCGAAATCGTGGTGAATTACTTCCGTTCGAAGTTCCCATAATGATCGTTATAATTATAAGGTCTAACAAATTTAGCTGAAACTATTTTAAAGGGATGATCAGACCATCAAACTGAACCACTTTTTCTATGGGACCAATATCAAAATCGCAAAAAAAAAATCTGCTCTCCCATACAAAACTGCAAACATAACTCGACTGAAATGTATGGAACAGTACATTTTTTTTTCGCGATTTCGATATTGGCCCCATAGAGAAAGTTGTTCAGTTTGATGGTCTGATCATCCCCTTAAAATAGTTTCAGCTAATTTTGTTAGACCTTATATTCAAGCTGAGTGAAAAAATCGTAATGACTTTGTTCATTGAAAAAGATTAAACTTGCTGTGAAAGGAGTCGGCATCGAGATTATAACTTAAAGGCTAGGCCACACAGAGCGGGATTCCGGGAAAGTGGTCCGGGGCGGGAAGCGAATGCGGTTTACAAGGTCCGGTGCGGGATTTTCTTCCGCTCTGTGTGGCACCTCGCATTGACTGCAATGGAATACAGCGCCCGCGACCACCTCAGGCCCGCTCCCTGTCCGCGTCGCGGCCACCTGTTTGTCATAGCGTTCGGTCCGGTACCGCTTCGTACCGCGCCACTCCCGGCCCGGATCTCTGCGTGGCAGGGTACATACAAACTTGAACATTACCAAAAATCCCGCTCCCGGTACCGCTTCCGTGTGGCCTGGCCTTTATTATTGACTTTTGTAGGCCAACCGGAATCCCAAGAGCATTGTTAAGTTGATAAAAACAGATTTAGGATAACCGCTGATGTAACAAAATTGGCCTTCTGGCGCCGTAGTAAATCTTGTAATGGATAGAATATTGATGAGAAAATGCAAATGATTGAGTGAAGATAATAAATTATCAGGGTCTGAAAGGTCACGGTCGAACTTTTCGGGAACTATGATTATCTGTTTTAAACAGTGTTCATTATTTCGGAAAACCTCACATTAATAAGTCTGCATTTTTGTGCTTTCCAAACTCATTCATCATCATCATCATCTCTGCCGATGGACGTCCACTGCTGGACATAGGCCTCCCCCAAGGATCGCCATAAGACCTCTGCCTCGAATTTTGCGGGCAGCGGGGCGGCGGCGGTGGCGGCGCGGGAGCGGCAGGATCTTATGCGTAAAATCAAATGGACCGGTTCTCGAAAACCAGCGGCGCGGGGGCGGGCAACGAGCGGTGCACTCCAGTCAAGCGGTGACCGCCCGCGCCGCCGCCGCCGCCGCCCCGCTGCCCGCAAAATTCGAGGCAGAGGCCTAACGACCGGTCCTGCGCTGTCCTCCAAACTCATTACAATGTTAAAAGTATTTTTCAAATTTCGGAGGAAAATGTTCGAGCAGTTGGTAGTCTAGATATATTGCAATGAGCCTGGGTATATTTATTCATAATGATGCGAATAAGAGCTAACTAACTGACAACACTAAAGTTTACAAGTATGAATCTACCGTCTGGTTGTCAAGCTGAAAGTTTGTTCTGAATTCTTGAGTGAAGTGGCTAATCTAGATTCAGAGCAGTAATTTTATAGGTACCGCTAGTCTTAAGGTTGTAGAGTTTTCAAATTTATTTTCAAATGTATTTTTAACATAACTATGTAAACTTCCTTTTTTAGTATTTGTTAACTTGATCTATACTATATTGATTTGTAATAGTTATAGAAGATCTCCACACAAGCACATTTTTTTTGCTAAAAAGGAGATTCCATAACATGTTTTGTATTGTATATAAACACTTTTTATTTATTTTTATTTTATTTTATTAATAATTTAAAAAAAAATACTATTTAGAAAACTTCCGAATATTCTGTATACTCATATTGTGCGTTAAGTATGGGTGAAGCTAAACGAGCATAATTTTGTGAGTTGTGGGTCGCGTATTTTGAGTCTGTTTCGTATGAAATCCGGGAATGGCTTGTCTATGACGTCAGCCTTTATATGAACGGACTCAAAATATACGACTCACAACTCACAAAATTACGCTCGATTGGCTTCACCCTAAATAGACTAATATCCTTGTCATCAGGTGGCTGTAGTCGCAGACCGCGCACTGCTCGCTGTCTTCGTACTGGTCACCGCCATATCTACCGCCGCAATCCTTCTGCCCCAGCTCAACAATCT
Organism: Agonopterix arenella; assembly: GCA_927399405.1. Classification (NCBI taxonomy): domain Eukaryota; kingdom Metazoa; phylum Arthropoda; class Insecta; order Lepidoptera; family Depressariidae; genus Agonopterix; species Agonopterix arenella. The sequence continues at coordinate 12,784,119 of OV656691.1, read as the reverse complement.
GTACGTCGGAAATACGCCTCTAAAACCACCTTCTTAGAGATCATTTCTTCCCACGCGGGAATGGTATGCCAACGAATTAATTGTGCTAAGTATATTGTGCCAAACGGATTTAATTATCTCTTCTAAGTCAATCCAACTGTAATATGAGTCAATATGTTCGCTTCAGTTGACACTTGTGAGTGACTTTCTGTATCATATGTTTTCAGTTCGTAATTACAGCTTTATTATTCTATGAGGTAGGTACGTTACGTCAATAAGTTAATTATGTAAGGATGCCATAATTACCTACACTACTATTTTTAATTATAATAAAAAATGTATGGGTATTCACAACTTTTCCTGAGGCACGCGAGCCGAAAAATGAAAAAAAAATTTGAACTTCCACACAAAAGTGTAGTCGATCGAATTTCTTGGGGACGTTAAAAAAAATCCTTTTTTCAACCCATGTTTCTTTGGGGAAAGTTTCATTATCTGAATACATCCTTAACATTTTTGTGGTTATTAAAAAATAGGTGAGTATAATGTGTTTCGTTATTCGATGCATTTCATTTAAGGGTATGATCAGACCTTTAAACTGAATAACTTTCTCTGTGAGATCAAAATCGAAATTGCGAAAAAAAACTTCTCTACAATACTAAACTGCAAGTGCAAACGTACTCGACCCAAATGCATGAGACAAAAAATAATGTAGCTGTAAATTTCTGACTATACTTTACTATTGGTATTTTCATTCCTCTGTGACATTAAATTTCACATTCCACTATGACATACATTTTTTTTTATTATTTTATTGTAGCTGATGATGATGGCATTTAGCTTAATCCAATTATTTGTAAATTAATGATTAGATTTTATTACCATTGTTACTCCGCTATGAATTAATTTTAATTTTATTCTATTGTATTCTTGTGTATATGCCTGTATAGGTAGAGTATAATGATACTAAATTGGCCTGACTTCGCATCCACAATGCATATTGTAAATACTTATAACTCAGTGGGCACAATAAAAAATTATTGAAAATTATTGAATTATTGACAGCTGACATGTTATTTTCGCGATTTCGATGCCAGTCCCATGAAAGTTCTGTTGATGGTCACATAATCTGATAACGCAACATCTACAAGATGTTGCGTATATTACGTTTGGTGTCTTTATTAAAAAAAAATTAAAATATTAAACCTATTTAGTTAGATTTGTTATTTGGCTCTTTGTACAAAATTATAAACTAACTTATGCTGAGATAAAAATAAGAGTTTTATTCTAAGTAATTATAACAAACTCAATATTTCTGGGACATTGAACAAACACTGTCATCATACGAATCACCCATTGGAATTTCCTACAAACTACACTTATTACGAAACTCGATTACCGGTTACCGGTATCTGCCCTGGATTCGCTCCTAATTTGCTTTCGGTTTGTTTGGTTTAATAGTTAATTACTTTCGTTTGAAAATGTTTCACGCCATTTTAATGTGCCAAAGTTTACATTACGAATCGTGTCAATTAAAATAAGTGTTTTTGTTTATTAATGTGTTTAAAAAAAATGTTGATACAGTAGTTTTTAATCAGTAAAATGTTGAACTAAGATAAGATTAAGCGAGATCTCACTTTTCAGTCACTAAACGCCACTCAAAATTTTCATCGATATGATAGTCTATTTCGATTAGTTTACCAGCTTCATAAGGCCATAGTCCACGACTAATTCTTACATCGATACAGCTTTGAAGTATCGATGCAGCATTAAGGCTGCACCGAGCCTATTGTGCTGCCCCCAATCGTATTTTCTTATGAAGGAATTAAAGGAAGGAATTAAAAGAAAAAAAAGAATTAGGAAGGAAGGAATATTAGGAAATACAAAAGGCACAAAAACTGGCGGTCTTATTGCTAAGAAGTGATTTCTTCCAGACAACCTTAGGGTAGAGGAAATAGTGAAAGAAGATTGGATTGGATTATTATGTTTTATACTTGTAGCTATTATCGTTAAAACCGCCAAAAGTGGCCACTTTTGGCTACAAACATTATATCTGCAATGAATACATGTATGTACTTGCTAAAACTAACTATAGACATTATGCATTCTTACTGCGTAGCGCTAATAGCTTTAATAGTGTCTCGGTTGATCTTGACTTTGATTTGTTTTGCACAAGTACGACCTCAGTTAAACGAGTGCTTACTGAAAAATATCTACCTAGTTTTATGAGTTAGCGGCTCACTCGGCACCTCTTTACTTTTAGTTTGTAGTTAATACAACGAGTTAATGATTAAGCGCAAATCCTCATACACCCCAACTGATTTATAACAAGATAATTTGATTGAAACTATAATTTAAATATTTTGATTCTTAAAATTTAAAGTTATTCGCATTTTAATTTTTGAGGCAAAAGTGATTTGTTATCATTTCAGCACTAACGTGGTTATGGATACATTTTAACAATCTTGTTTTGGTAGGAAGTAGGGTAAGTGTGCCCGTGTGGTGGGTTGAGATCGGGTTCTTAAAATTTAAAATTTTACACCTAAATTAATTAATATTTTGAAAAATTACCCATGCTGAAACCATGATAATTCGATTCTGCTCTCGATCCTAAACAAACTACTTTCTAGTTTCGCGTTAATTCATTAACACATTGTATAATTCCTTTTCTTTTGTGGATGGTTTGAAGTACCAGCAAACTGGGAGCTTGTATTTTTTTTTCTCACACAAACGTTTGTATAACGAATGATATTTATCTGTTGAAACTTTTAGTTGGCAATGTTGTTTTATAAAAATGTTCTATCCTGTAATTAGTCCGTAAGTTTCCCTAAAATGAATAAAATAAAATAAATGAATGAATACATACATGTGACATTCTTGTTTTTTGGAAATGTTGTTTAATTGTTTCGTATTAAAAAAAATATGATGGAGGGCGGCACAATAGGCTCGGTGCCCCCTTAAGGGAACAGTGGCATAGGTGTAAAAGTAATATAATATTTACGTAAGTAGTGTCTAAGGGAAATTATACGCTATAAGCTACATAAATAAGTATTAATAAGTAATAAGTAGTATAAAATAGAAAAAAAAACGTTTATACAAATGCATTAACTGAAATAATTTGAACGGCAAACAGCAACCTTTTATATGATGAAACATGGAGGAAAAAAATACAAATTTTATTTGTTGAGAAAACTTTAAATCTTTGATAATTTTGTTTTCGAACGAAACCTACCAAACATTGTAATTTATTACCTTCTTCAAAGTTCCTTTGAAACATTTTATTTTTTCTCCGTAGATAGTGCAAGCTCAAGGTTGTTGCCAAATACTTATTATAAAATGTAAATATACAAAATATTTATTGTAACTAAGTAAAAATGTTATGAGTATAAGTAAATGTTATTGATACTCAACTATGCTAAGCTTGTAAATGTACACAAAAGAATAAAAAATAATACCTAAAACGTTTTATTATTGTACATAAATAAATAACAAGAATTCTTTAGACAAAATATCCCTCTAAGGTACAGGATGTACTAACAAACTAAAAAACAAACAGAAACATTTAAAATTGACATTACATTTTTTAACCACCTGTTGTTAATAAAAAATATAAAAATAGGTTAAAAAATAAGAAATACGTATTTTTACGATTTAATTTTTGACCGATATTTCTATTTTTAACCGACTTTTAAAGAGGAGGTTTCTCAATTCGACCATGTATATATAAATATATTTTTTTTATGTGTGTTGGCGGATAAGTTCGTCGTTTATGAAGCGATTGTGATGATTCTTTTTTTGTTGGAAAGAAGATATTCCAAGGGTGGTACCATGTGTATAAGGAATCCAGGATCTGATGATGGCATCCAAGAGAAATCGAGGGGAACCTTTGAAAATCGTAGTGCCGGCTAGTGCGTTTGTAAATTTAAAGCACTACTATTAAATTGAACTAATGAATTGACCACTGAAAATTGTAAAATAAACAAAATTTTAACCAAAAATTAAAACCACCTTATAAAAAACTAAAGAGTTAAAAAATAATATTGCAGCCGATGACTTTTTCGTTCGCATCATAAGAACATTAATTTCTTTTATAGAAGTCGGTGTCAAGCCAAGCCAAAAAACTAATGCAAACCCTGTCGCGAATCGTACCGGCTTGACAGCGACTTCGATATAACAAATTCATGTTCTTATGGTGCGAACGAAAAAGTCATCCGCTGCAATATTATTTTTATTTTCACTGTTCATGTATCCAGGGGGGGACATAGGAGGGTTTTATCCCCCCCCCCCCCCCCCCCCGAAAATAAAGTCTGGATACGTGCTTGTTCAGAGTGATTCCTGGGCTAGGGCTGCTGTAACCAAAATCGCCATCGTAAATTTTCTTTGGACACCCACAAAAATTTTTAATTTTATTGGTCGCGCGCGGACGGGTCAGTACCTATGCATAACCATTTTTACTCAAATAATCGGGGGAAACCTGACAAATGGCAGCCCTACCCCGGGCTCACTTCATTTCTGTGTCTGTCTCGTGATGCGAAGGTACCTGCTGTTGATGTTTGTTTAGCAGGAGTTAACAACAGTGGACCAATATTCTAGAAAACGACGAAATAAAAACCAATAAAATAAATACCTACAATATTAAATTAATACTATTAAAAAATTATTTATTTCGAGACAACATTGATCCAGTACATATTTACTAGAGCCTCTGGGTTTGATCCGTTCAGACGGGAAAAGACCGGACGGCCTGTCCCTCATACCCTGGTCCCGTGGAAAGTGTTTGGTTTGGGACGCTACCTGTGTCGACACTCTGGCACCCTCACATGTTCGTGCGTCTTCCTGCCGCGCAGGTGTAGCTGCAGCATTAGCAGAATCGGAAAAAAAAGGATCTACCAGGGATTGGGTGACAGCTATATTTTCCTGCCCTTCGCCGTGGAGACCATAGGTTTCTGGGGTCCTGAGGGGAAAATGTTCCTCCAATACCTCAAAGGCTACAGGCGACAGGAGGGCTGGCAGCTATTAATACTTGATACCTAAATACAAAATGTTCTAAATCCATCACCATTTAAAACTGTAGGTTTTTTAAACAAACTCCGACCTGGTATCGGGGTCGTTTTACACTAAAACGTTTAATGAAAATCTGTTGAACCAATTTACCTAATAAGGGACAAAATTACCTAAATATTAAAGTTTAGAGTTTCCTATTTAGCTAACCTAATAACATGACATTCTAAACAAGTTGTTTACAAACGAACGCAAAACCTGAAAACTGTTTACAAAATCTATAACTGAAACACATTTGTTACCATAACTTTTTGCAATACGTACGGGAATAAATTTATGCAGATGATAAGTTGCGGATAACAGCTGTTATTTAATATTATAACTTTGAATAAGAATGCTACTATCATTGGTAGAGCCAAACAAAATAAAATTAATGGTTAAAAAGCCCAGAGGCCTTATTAACATTTATTTGTAATTCGAAAACAATGAAGAAGATCTCATTAATCTTTAAACCCAATAAAACGGATGATTTTTTTACCGTTCCGAAACTTTAAGGGTTGGTTCAGATATGGGATATTATATATACATTGGATATATTTTTCCATCTTTGCATAGATGAAATCGCAAAAAAAAAGTCTTCTGTTCCGTACGTCGGTGCCTACTCGACTCAAATGTATGAGACAGAGGATTTATTTTTCAGGTTGGTTTCTATAGTAAAAGATGTTCAGTTTTATGGTCTGAACATGGTTTTATGGTATGTCTTATGTTTTATGGTCTGGTCTGTATATTAAGTATTGTACTTACACCTTAGTCGGTAAATTGTAGCGCTCTTTTGTACCTATCTTACTAGTCACCCTGTCGCACCTACAGTTTTGCAATGTATGTGTATTTGACTTTGACTTTGACTTTGAACCGCCCCTGAATGTTTCGGAATGGTAAAAAAATCAGCCGGTATAAATTATCTAAGAAATAAAAATTTGTCACAGACAGTAAAGAAATACTGAAACGCATGCAACGCAATGCAAACTTAAAAGAAAAGCCCTGGAGTACGATTTTTGAAACTCATTCGTTGAACTCAGCAGTTGAAAATGACAAAATTAGTATGGAGATATGCATCTTTCTACTGCTGATTTGACATTCAAAAATTATACTCCAGAAGTGCGATTTTTGAAAGTCAAATCAGCATTAAAAGATGCGTATCTCCATACATTTTCAATTGCTGAGTTCGACAAATGAGTTTCAAAAATCGCACTCCAGGAGTGCGATTTTTGAATCTCATACGTTGAACTCAGCAGTTGAAAATGTACTATTGAGATATGCATATTTTGACTGCTGATTTGACATTCAAAAATCATACTCTAGGAGTGCGATTTTTGAAACTCAAATCAGCAGTAGAAAGATGCGTATCTCCATACATTTTCAACTGCTGAGTTCAACGTGTGAGATTCAAAAATCGCACTCCTGTCCTACGGTTGCCTGTCATCATTGACTTACAAAATCAGCCAGCGCTGCAGCGCTCAATTTCTAAATATTGATACAGATTTATAAAATAATAATGTTTGATGTACCTATTGGCCTACTACTACAAATATAGTTATATTATGTTACAATTCGATCTTCTGTCTGCTTTAATCGTTTCATTCACTCACCGTTGATTTTGTCTGGCCTCGCTTCGCGTTGATGTGCCAAATAAACTTCCCTTTCATAAATGAAATTGCGGATTTAGTGAGAATCACTTCCACGCCCATTTATTTTCACGTTTCGACTATTTCTTACAATAATACTGTCATGGAGTACACTTTTCAAAAGTTACTTAAGTACTCAAATATTATAAGTCCTTGAATACACACTGAAGGCTACCATCGACTATGAGGTGACGCCAGCGCCATTAGAGGTACTGAAAACAATAATAGTCTAGGAAAAATACGGTTTGAGATTGCATTAAATACACTTTAGTAAATTACGTTTGAACTAACTGTCAGTTTATAACACTTTTGTCGAGTTTTGTTGGTTATATAGGCTGAGGACCCCGGGAAATACCTTAAAATCGATATAACTGTACAAAGGGCAACCTTTTTTCTCTTCCAGCATACTAGCAAAAGAGACAGTTAATTAACCCCATACAAATGTATTGTGTACAAACAAACAGTAAACAATTACGTTTTGAGGTTATAATTTTTGAATTCTTACAAAATATTAAATATCTACTCAAATATACGATATTAACCCGGGATTATTATTGTTATAAGTAGAACGTATTGAATAAAGCCATCCTGTTCAAAATCACCAGTTTTCAATTTTTTGTTCATACCTAAATTTAATGTTTAGTAAATGTCTTAATTATTCCATAATACACAATAAAAAATCGGGGATTATTGAGAATTTATGTTTTTCAGGTATGTATCTACTAATATTTCAAACTATCACCTAAAGTGCAATTAATGCAATCTACTCCATACAAAAATCCGTAGATTTTCCCGACTATAACTACCTCATGATCCAGTAACGCCAACTATAATAATGAGTAATGATAAGTCGGTAGATCTAGATATGGTACACATTGACATCTTCTTTACCATTCAATCTGAAGCTTTTAAAGCGTATTTTTTCATACCTCAAAGGTTTCGATTTTCCATATTTATTAACTTTAGCATGCAGCTTCGCCCGCTTTATTTTATTTCATATCGGTTTGAGGCAGCCAGCATTCGGACGTCCATTTTTTATTAAATAGTTAGTTTTTTTTTTATTTTCGGGTTTAGTATTTTCTATTATTATATTTAGGTAGATATTTACCTACTTAACTATTTGATTGTATATTGTTAGTACGTAGGCACATTAATTATGATCCGTACGAAGCAATTTGTTTCGCTCGTCGACCCCATTTACATCACTTGAAACGCAGTGACTGGTTTCAAGGATAATAAAGGCAATAAGAGAACTGAAGAACTAGAATCACAATAAAACATAGCTGATATTCATATTTTCGTATGGATAAGACAAAACAAGCCAGCTTAGAATGACGTGAGCAATGTAGATACTGATTAATGAGATAAGTTTAAAAAATCTTAAAAATAAGAACTAATTTATCTATAGGTAATGAAAATGTTAGGTTTTCACTCCAACCTCTCAGTAGATAGTACTACAGAGTGAAATTGATATCATTAGCATCATTTTAAACTAAGAGTCTACCCATCAAACTGAACTTTTTACTATGGGAGTTGCTCCCATAGTAAAAAGTTCAGTTCAGTTACCGATAGGAGCAAAAAAAAATCTGCTGTTCCGTACTAAACTTCACCCGCCGCCGCTGCCGCCGCAACAGCTGATTTTGTTTTTGCTCCGATTGGTTTGCTCCCAGAGTAAAAGTGGTTCAGTTTAATGGGTAGACTCTTAGTTTAAAAGGATGCTAATGATATCAATTTCACCCTGTATATACCTTGATGTCAACCTCTGTCATAATTACAGTGAAATGGTACCCATCAAAAACATCTCATGTAAAAAAGTAGCCAAGACTCACAATCCTTTTGCTCTCAAAAAGTTATGAGATCTCATTTCAAGCCAAGTCATGAGGAAGTGTTTATCTCGGTCTAATAAAGTTATAAGGCTTGGCCGACAACGACATCCTCGAGTAGGTATACCTTACCTAGCTCACCCTGCCAGAAAAAAAAGTAGGATAACCAAGAAAAATTAAGAATAACAACATAATTCTTGAAAGATTTACATTTTCACGGTAATTTTCACCTGTTACTATATGAATCTTGTTAGCAAACTTTTGAATTTATATTCGTAATAAGTTAAATTTTCTCCCAAATAAGGAAAGTAACGTTATCATAATTATTTTATAAGTTAAGTTATCTTGTTATCGTACTTATTGATGAATATTATCCCAGTAATGCTATATTCGATCTTGGCGATACAAAATTTGATCGACATGTATGTTTTTGACGATTACGAAAAAAAATTCAAGCATTGGCAATGGTAATTAATGTGAATAACACAATGGAACTTCATTATGTCCTAGGGTACCTCGTCCAAAGCACATGTAAAAGACATTGCCCACGTGACAAAATGAATTCATTTCAAATCGTTTCACAACAAGGGACCGAAAATTTTCGGTTACCTTTATTTAAATGTTACCTTTATCCAGGTAACAACCGATTTTAATACCGATAACCTAAATATGACCTTCAAGAGAATGCTAGTGAGTGCGGGTAAGGGTCAGTATAGACGGAGCGGCCAAAACCGCGGGTGATTTTTAATAACACTGAAAAATGAACTTTAATTTTGAACAACGTCGTTGTTGTAGCGGGTGACGCAAATTTTGGAACACCCAACGAGCGACGCGCGCACTATTTTCACAGTTGCTACAGCATTAAATTAAATTAAATTAAAAATGATTTATTTCAGATTATTCATCCATATTGTGTTAGTAACAATTGTCTTATAACTATGTTAGTTCACAAATAAATTCATTCATTAATAAAATTAAATAAATTACAATTTTACATAACATTACATTATTGTACAAAGGGGGATGAGCTGGCATGCAGTAGCATCCACCTCTGCACCATGGGGGAGTCCCACCGCTCAGCCAATACGCTCAGGATGCTATTAGTACTGCCCCGGAAGCGATTCAGCAGCGAGGCGCTCCGCTTTCTAATAATGGCGTAGAGATCTATATGCGCCTGCGCGAACATTGTCGATGCGATGCAAAATCGCGGCAGCCCCAGCAGCATCCTGAGCCCATTGTTGTACTGGACTCGCAGGGCGCTGTATGCTCGCTGAGTGTAGTTGGTCCATAGACTGCACGTGTAAAACGACTGACTGTATGCTTTGAATAAAGTTACTTTGGACAGGTCGAGATAATAAAGGAGATGATTATTTACATTTTATTGAACCCAAATGGTTTATGTTTACGTTCACGTTTGAGTTTAAGTTTGTTATTATAATTGATTTAATTTGTATTTAGTTACGACTAACGAGGTACCTACTTACTTTAAATTGAATACTTGCTATATTTATAAAGAAACAATTTTTTATTTAATCATATCTCTGTGTACGCGGACCGTTAGTAGAACTATATAAAGGTTACCTCTAAAAATACCTTTAAAAAAAATAAAGGTTGTAACCAAAAAATACCGGTATTATCGATACCGGTTTCGGTCCCTGTTCACAACTGACGAATGAGTATGATCATAGCATACATACAAATAGTATGATAGCTAAAATTATACACAAAATAGGAGGAATATCATACTTTCCAGGGATATGGCAATATTTGTTATTTAGTTATTTTCTTTGCTATTGTTAGGTACTTGAGACCAACAAGACTATATATATCCTCAGTGACAGTGAAGCAGCTCTCAAAGCCTTGAACTCCTACTATGTGAGTTCCAAGCTAATTCTGAACGGAGTGAAGACCCTCAACAAGCTTGGTCTTCACAATACCGTAAGATTAGTTTGGGTTCCGGGACATACCGGCGTCCAGGGTAATGAGAATGCTGACGAGCTGGCGAGGGCTGGGTCAGAACGAAAGATGGTTGGCCCAGAACCAAGTGTGGGAATCCCGGCATGCAGTATAAGAATGGCCATTAGGGATTGGGCTGATAAAGCACACAAACTGGAGTGGTCTAGCCTTGTAGGCCTACAACACTCCAAAAACTTTATCAGCAATGTGACAACTCGCGTCTCAAGATTCATACTGAATAATAGCAGGAGCAAGGCTCGTGCCATAGTCGGAGCCCTCACTGGGCACTACGCTACAGGCGCGATGATGCACAAAATGAAACTCACCCTGGATCCCAGCTGCAGAGCATGCGGAGAGGATGAAGAGACTATGGAGCATGTTCTTTGTGACTGTGATGTCCTAGCGGTAAAACGCATGTGCCTCCTCGGAGATGGATACCCGAAACCGGGAGATCTTAGGTTTCTTCCCCTCAATGGTGTTGCCTCCTTCATTGACCATGTATTTGAAGGGTGAAGAAAACAAAAAGTATTGGGGCTAACACAAAAGATCCCACTGGGTCGAAGTGTTGCTGGCTTGCCAGCCCCCACAACAAGATAAGATGAGATAAGATAGGTACTTGAGTGATAAGATGATAAGGTGAGAAAAAGCTACAAGATACAACACAATGTTTATTAGTTTGCGGATTCAAATGCTATATCTTTTGATTTAATGATTCCTAATGCCTAACAAAACATACGATTTCTATAATTTTTATATTGTAGACCTACTCAACATTATTTTAGGTAATATACATTTAATTAACCCTAGAATAATATCCTCAAGCGCATGTAAAGATAGATAGAGAGACGCTACAGAAACGGTACAGCCAACAGCTGGCTCCAGTTTTAGCTAATTACTTCAAATCACCGCGGCAGGTGATGCTTAACCTAAATTGAAATCATGATTGCAACGATAGTTCCACAGAGTTGCGAAATTGTCAGTTCAATTTTCAATAAGTTCAGTGTTTTCGGACATCTGTGCTAGTGTGCTATACTTTTCCAATTTCATACGAAGTGTCAAAACAAATGAAAAGAAATTGAGAAGTTGGAATCGGATGGTTGTATAATAAATGCAAAAGGCAGTGTCTGTGATATAATATAGTCAAGTTGAGTTGTTTGTTTTCATATATTCAAGGCCCCTGCTTCAGCCTGAGGTCGCTAAATGTCATGTACAACGCGCCTGTCGCTAGACAACACACATTCATTGCTTTAGTGTCGTACCGTGTGTCGATATCTCCTCGATAGGTATAACGTTATACTCGTAGTTTGTGAATTTGTTTTGTTTCCAAAACTTTCCAAATCATTTCTTGTATCACAAATGATCAACACAAGATTTAGCTTATAAAATAAAACCACAAAAAACAGGGAAATTTTTTATTATACTTTTAATCTAAGTAGCTTTCTATTTGTAAAACAACTTGTAGAATTGGTTCACTAGCTCTAAAGATTATTAACAAACAAACAAATATTTCTTTAATATAAGTGTAAAGCGTGCAGGACCGGTCGTTATGGCTATCCTGTGGCGGCCTATGTTCAGCAGTGGACGTCCATCGGCTGAGATGATGATGATGATTAGTGTAAAACCAATATAAGCTGGCCGCGCGACGTTATACATTACATTACCTGTATGCGCCGCCAGCTTACTTTGGTTTTGCATAGCTTGATGTGTCGCCGTGTGTATACAGGACTCATTGGCTTTAAAAAATAAAGTATTCAATTGCGAAAGGAAAATTTTAATTTATCCGTAAAGATACTTTCTTTCCGTAAAGAACTATAAAAAGTTTATGGTAGGTATATCAAGGAGTCTTCTACTTTGAGGGCAAACAATGTATGCAATCTAATGCTTAGAAATATCTTACTTTGTTTCATACATAAGGTATAATAAACTTCACGCATTTTCCCTTTCAGCTGGCCAGCTTTCCAAGCATGTAGGCGTATCAAGGTTCTATTCTATCTTTTTCTATGCATCTACAGGGTGAAATTGATATCATTAGCATCCTTTAAAACTAAGAGTCTACCCATCAAACTGAAGAAGTTTTACCATGGGAGCAAACCGATCGGAGCAAAAAAAAATCTGCTATTCCGTACTAAACTGCACCCGCCGCTCCGCTGCCTACTCGACTCAAATGTATGCAATAGCTGATTTTTTTTGTGCTCCGATTGGTTAAAGTAAAAGTTATTCAGTTTGATGGGTAGACTCTTAGTTTAAAAGGATGCTAATGATATCAATTTCACCCTGTATATGATGTAACAAAACACTCATTTCAGATCATCAAATTGAACAACTTTCTCTATGGATCCTACTTCGAAATCCCGAAAAAAAATCTGAGGACCCATACATTTGAGTCCAGGCGTTACTGCAGTTTTGTATGAAACTGATTTTTTCTGTTTTTTCGCGTTTTCGAAGTTATGTCCATAGTGAAGGTTGTTTAATTTGATGGTCTGAAGCACCCCCTTCAGTATTACAGGGTGTTTCGTTACATCCTATAGATGTACCTATAGAAGAAGATGAATAAGAATATGCAGGGTGTTAGGTTTACCCTTAATTAATTAGGTGGATTGGTTGTAATGGCCCGCAAGGTCTCAGGATCTGACACCTTTAGATTTCTTGTGGGGAAGACTAAAGGAACTTATCTACGACGATTAAATAGTATTAGGATTTTTTACATAGAAAAACGCAAAATGTCGCATTTGCGTTTTTCTGTGTAAAAAATCCTAAACAAATTTATATCTTTCCAAGAAATAGTGAGTCTTGAAGAAGTAACAAAAAAATGCTGCATTCTTGTAACATTTTGAATTTATCTACGTTGAAGAAATAGTGATACAGAATTGTTTATTCGAAAGATCCATAAAATAGTAACATTAAATAAAATTATAAATAAAGAGACTTAAAACTAAACTAACCTAGGATGTGGTGCAGGTTCGGTCCTTGTGGGAGGGTACCCAGAACGCTGGCCGCATTTCCTCGCTGAATGGCTATGCTGATCCGTTGAGCGAGGAAAGTGCCAGCTCTTGGGTCCCCTGTCGAGTCTATCAGGCGCTTTGACAGGTCTTTAAAAAGCGCCTGCGCATTAGGTCCCCACGGCCCAAGAGTTTCGACACCAAAACCCATAAAATGGTATTGGGGGCCGATATCCCGGTACCAGTAGGCCTTTCGTTTTTCGGCCGCCTCCGCCGCTGCGCCAGCCCTTCGACTCGTGCCCTGTAAGTGAGACGGGGCCAGTGTGTCCACGCAGGTAGCGTCCCACACTAGCGCCCGACCCATCTTCCAGGGGACGAGAGACATCCCGTCTGGTCTCTTGCCATCGCTCCGTATGATGCCAGTCGGCTCGAGAATGGCAGGAACGTTGACTGTGGCAAGAGACCTACGTATGATGTCGTTAAGGGTGACATGGCGAGGGAATCTGCCGGCACTCTTTTGACACGAGAGTCCGTGGTGACCCAAGCGATCGACGGCCGCACCACAAGGACATTGGTGGCGGATGCAAATTTCTGCGCCGACTCGAAGCTCGATTGCCACGCGCAAGGTGTTGGAGTCCAGGTAGGTTCCTGTGTTGACTGAAGGATAGGCGTGTAGCCAATACCCGGACTCCTTTGTGGTCGATGCTAGGAGTCTGGCGCGGTCGTGGCCTTCTGTGTTGGTGACAAGTGTTTCAAAGGTGATTTTGCTAGTAATGTCGTCCCAGCTCCTCTGTATTTTCGGATCGGAAGGGAAATTTTGATTCGGGCCAGCAGTAACCCAGGCTTGTCTTGCCTCATCCAAACACGCGACCTCATAGTTTGAGGATACACCTAGGATATTTCCTATGAAATAGTTAGTCGTGACCAGTAAATAAGAAAAATTGAGCCAGTCTCACGACATTTTTTGAGGAGAGATGCGACTATAACTACATTATTATATTAATTTATAACTACCACAGAAGCACGAAAATTAGTTCAAGTATGTGTTCGAAATCGTGGATCACACTTCAAAGTGGTTGCAGAGGTGTCACAAAACTTTGACGCACAATACGCGTAGACGGTATTAATATAAGTTACTTTGTATATATGGAAAAATAGTTTAGAAAATCTAGATACCGCGTCACAAATAACATTTGCAATTTATAAAATAATTACTAAGATATAAAGCTTTGAAATTTTTCATACAAAATTTTAAAAGCTTTATATCTTGCAAATGTTATTTGTGACGCGGCAACTAGACTGCGTACGTGACTTTGTGATGTGCAGCGTGTTATCCTTATTATTCATTGGGGATTAGCAGTAAACATCGATATACGTAGACCAAGGTGTACATCACTAATATGCAGAACAATTGCAAGGCCACAGCTTTGTGCGATGAAAGCTCCACATTTCGCTGACATATGACTACGAGTGTACGTCCCTCTGGAGTCATCTTCCTGTTTTTAAAACAAATTTTGGAAAATAGCTAGGTACTCGAACTTCTGAAACTTTTATTTAGCGATAAGATTTCGCTTTTTAGCGATAAGACCGCCTTATTTGTACCATATTCAGTTTATGTTTCCAATTGTGCATTGTATTTCTTTTGGTGTAAATAGAGTATATTTCATTAATTCATTCATTCATTCATTCATTCAAATATTTGTCCCCTACGGGATTCGAACGCGCAACTCTCGACACAGCAGGCAGGTTCACTACAGACTGTGCTACCGGGCCGCCAAAGGAGCCCTTATTTATATATACCTTAAACCGACTTGAAAAGTGGCATACTTAAAGAACATCAACTCGAAATGTCAAGTAAAATAAATTTGAAAACACTTTACCTATCTCCTTCGGGATATGAAATTTGTTATAATATTATTTTATTGCCTTAACTCCGAAGTTTCCGAAGCGAAAAATGGGAATAAATGTATGGTAGAATAACTTTTACGAAAGTTTTAATCCGTGTCCGTGTGTGGTGTCTAAGAATTAGCACCATCCTATTCCTTCCTGTGGTTGTCGTAAAAGTTGTAAAATGCGAGTAAGGGATCTACATATTGTATTATAACAACTTAAAATATAAGGTATAGCAAAATTAGGTGAAACTATTTTAAGGGGATGATCAGACCATCAAACTGAACAACTTTCTCTAAGGGACCAATATCGAAATCGCGAAAAATAAATCAGTTGTTCCATACAAACCTACTCGACCTAAATGTATGGGACAGCAGATTTTTTTCGCGATTTCAATATTGGTCCCAGAGAGAAAGTTGTTCAGTTTGATTGTCTTATCATCCCCTTAAAATAGTGTCACCTAATTTTGTTAGACCTTATATAATTCCTTCTTATAACTTAGGATAAATTATATTGAACCCTAAGGTCTGACTTGGATAGTTTTTCATAACTTTGACCTCATTTCACATTCACATTTATGTTTTTGATGGTTCTGTTATACAAAATTGGTGCCGCAACTATAGTAGTAACTTAGTGTAGAGTTTATTAGAGCGATGATAGCCCATACGGAAGAGAGCTAGCGCCTCAATCCTGAGGACGCGGTTCGATTCCTGGCCTGTACCACTAAGTTCTTCGGAATTTATGTACGGTTGTATTTATCATTTACTAGCTCGGCGGTGAAGGAAAACATCGTGAGGAAACCTGCATTCCCGAGGATGAAAAGAAAATACCATAAGTTCGGAGGTATGCGTAAAATATGGGTGAGCTTGGGGCGAACACAAAGGACCAGCGCTGGTCTCCGTGTTACATAACGACCCTTGCTTGCAATAGCCCAACCACAAATAATAAATAATAGTGTAGAGTAAAAACTCATGGTAGGCCTACTCCAAAGCTTACCGTGCTGCCTACCGTAAACTTTATTGAACCTGTCCAATACCATCTCCATCCTTAGATATAGGTAATGTTATCTTTAAGATAAAGAGATATCTACACAATTTACTATGCTTTGATTTTCTATCATTGTAGGTATCGAAATGTTAACCGTTGCTACTCCGTTTGAGATAATTTACAAAAATATACGATACCTGAAACGTGAAATCTATTGTATACTTATGAAAAATTGAACTTGCCTCAGGTGGCCTGAACACAACAATAATCGGGAACAATAGATTTTTAGACATCATACAACATTGCGGGTTTTCGTTTTATACTATACGACTGTTTTTATGCACATGGAAGAAAATCTTTAGAATAAGAATATTTTATTGTTCAAACTGTGTAAAAAAAAAGATGTTACAATAAGGCAGAATCAGCAGTTTGGTCCGCAGCACGGACGTACAATATTATAGGTATACATTATAAACCAAAAAAAAAGAACATTTCTATGCTAAATATGGATACCCGATGCCGGGAGATCTTAGATTTCTTCCCCTCAATGGTATTGCCTCCTTCATTGACCATGTATTTGAAGGGTGAAGAAAGCAAAAAGTATTGGGGCTGACACAAAAGATCCCACTGGGTTGAAGTGTTACTGGCTTGCCAGCCCCCACAACAAGATAAGATATGCTAAATAATAATTACAAATCTCAATAAAATTTAATTGAACTATGACCCCTTGATACTGGGTAAAATTGATATCATTAGCATCCTTTTCAACTTAGAGTCTACCCATCAAACTGAATAACTTTTACTATGGGAGCAAACCGATCGGAGCAAAAAAAAAATCTGATGTTCCATACTAAACTACAGTGCCATGCCGTGCCGACTCGACTCAAATATGTATGCAATCAGCTGATTTTTTTTTGCTTCGATCGCTTTGCTATAATAGTAAAAGTTGTTCAGTTTGATGGGAGTTCAATTTCACCCTGTAGAACTAAGCATGTGGTTATTATTTATCAAAATAATCGTTTAATTTGTAGTAGCACTGTAAGTATAATTGAACGTTGCTTCCAATCACAGGAGGACTTCGCAACAGTGCGCTATTAATGGGACCACTAAGTTGTGCCTAGTTGTTATACATTACTGCTTTGTAACCGAATACATTTGAAAGATTTGAAAGGACTGGAATGTCAGCGGCAATGTATGACAGCTGGGCATAACTGATGCATACAAAGGTGACATTAGAGACATGTGCCATGTTTAGGCTTTGATATTGTATGACATGATGACTCTATAAAACCTCATTGTGCGACAGTCTTCGTTGTAGTTCCTCTAATTAGTTTGTGTCTTCGTTTGATCGGCCGACTACGACCTTGTAAGAGATTGTGAAGAAATTATTGAAAATTAGCTGTTCAGATATTTATGACAAAATACGTGTTTAGATATAATTGGTAACATTTACTGCAAGGAATTTATTGAAAATCAGCATTGTTCAGAAATATTTGAACACCTTGTATGCTACGATATATCTGATGGCGACTGTACTAGACCCGGCGTATATTCTACGTCAATGGTTAGGTGTTAGGTATAATTATTATGAATCTGTAATTGAGCTTTTTACCCGCGTTGGCTCAATAGTTTTACATATTTAAGAACATGACGAAACTATGAGGGTTCCTAAGTTTGGCTACAGAACTCTTAAAAAGATAACGTAGTACCTCCAGGGACACATTCGTAATATTTCTAGATGGAAAACACATCAAAAGATTTCTCAACAAATCCAAACATAATTTTAATTCGTAAATGTTCGAGTTTTGGATAAGTCGATAAGAAAGTTAGAAGATTACTTTTAAACTTTTCCCGATCCAAAACAGATGGGGATATTAAAATGCATTGATTTAATATCAAAAGTTTCGGATTTCTGACATGACTGTTACAAGGTTTGACTACGGTAAGGTTGGATTTATTTGTGAAATGAAGTTGAAAAATATATTTACGATAGAGTAATAGAGTATACAGGGTGAAATTGATATCATTAAAAATTGGGTGAAAATTATATCATTGATAGCATCCTTTTAAACTAAGAGTCTACCCATCAAACTGAACAACTTTTACTATGGGAGCAAACCGATAGGAGCAAAAAAAATCAGCTGTTGCATACATTTGAGACGAGTAGGCAGCGGCGGCGGGTGCAGGTTAGTATCGAACAGCAGATTTTTTTTTGCTCCGTTTGGTTTGCTCCCATAGTAAAAGTTGTTCAGTTTGATGGGTAGACTCTTAGTTTAAAAGGATGCTAATGATATCAATTTCACCCTGTATAAGTAGTTATATTATGTATAGGTACAGGCTTCGATCGGTAACATACATTACGAAATAGGTAGGTATTGTAAAAATCATATATGGAAATAAAAAGCGATGACCATCTTTATTTGTTCCTGTTTAAAGGTTACCTTAAATATATAAGTCTATGCCTTAAGTACTTTGGTACCTTTTATTTTTTTTACTTATTATTAATGGACTCTTGCTTGTGCGTTAGCACTGCATTTCCGCCAGTGTCAAGTGTTTATGGGAGAATCTATCCCAATCTCAGGGATTGTTTTTGGTCAAGAACAAGAAGAGATTGAGGATTGCGGAGCCTCGTGGCAGTCAAAAACGCGACGCGCGAAATCCACGTGAGACGAGTGCTCGGGTCAGAACCTGCAACGTGACTCCCCTACTTTGGTACCTATGGGGTCAGTTCACCATTTTCACTTACATTTTTTTTTGACCGCCTTATTTGTACCATTATTATTTTTGTAACCTGCTCTGTACTGTATTTATGTGTTTGGTGTGAATAAGGTATATTTCATTCATTCATTAATTTTTCTCTCTGCCGGATACTTCGGCACAATCATAGCATCATTTTCCTCCATGTAAATCAGGTTACTATAGCAAAGACTCGGTAAGGTAGAGCCATGAAGGATAAACTTGTTCCTTCTGTTCTTGCTTCTATTACCCACCCTTTGGCGGTCCTGACCGTGTCCTGGGCCCTGAGCCCCTCCTGAGCCCCTGATAGTTTTAATTTAAAACATCGAAATGCATTCCCAATCCAATTTCTATTCAACTGTGCTGAATTCCGTACCGCTCTAAGCTTACTTACTAAGTGACTGACAGCTTTTAAGGTCTGAGCAATCTGTCAAAACTAATATCAAATGATAAGCGCGATACTGAATGTATTAAATGTTGTGGTTCGCACGTGGTTACAGTTCAGTGGAAATTTATTTAGCGTGATTGGTCTCCTTACGTAACCTCTTTCGCTTCCTCTGGTCTAGACCTAATAGGAAGGCAGGATTTTCTAATGACTTCCCTAACATCAATATTTTAAACATACTTTCTTTATCTAACTAATCTTGAATGCAGGTATATGGAACGATGGGAATTGTAGTTTCATTTCTAGTGCCATTGTGGTTTCTGCTTGTTGCGTCCTGATGTCCAAGTAACAAGCATCTCATTTATTACATAACATACCTACTTGATTTAACTTGTTAAAATTGTGTTTAGTAAATATTTTTCAGAAATGTTCTGTCTTTTGGTAGGTTCTTCTTAATATGCTAGCAAATAAAAAGTCGGATGTTCGTGTTCTATACAAAACCGTAAACATATTCAACCCAAATATTTGGGACAGCTTTTACGATTTCGATGCTGGGCCCCGACAGCGCTAAATAAATCTTCACTGAACCGTGATTGGATCACAAACTTCTGTATGTGGATTGGATGGACCTCGTGTGAAATTTAAATTCGGTATCGCGCTAATCATTTTGACAGCCGTTTGACAGATAACTCAGACGTTTCAGCTGTCAATCACATAGTAAATAGGTAAGTCAAGTTTAGGCAAAAGTCCAAAACACTGTTGAATAGTAACTGGATTGCAATCTGATGAAACTGAAATTGAATAAGGATTAAACTCCGATATTTTAAATTAGCACGATCGGGGTCCTGGTATCATAGCAACAGTAGACAGTGGTTTTGGGAAGTATTACATTTTGTTTATTAAAATCATTAACCGACAAGAGCGCAGCTTTTGAATATGATGATTGGTTTTTCATTAGATACCTCCTCCAGCCTCCAGCGGACAGCCTCCGAGGTCTAATGGTTAAGAGCATTGGCTCTCGACACGGAGGTCGTCGGTTCGATTTCCACGGGGGACACCTAGTGAAATGTCACTTTGTGCGTTTTTCCCTATAAAAAAAGAAAAATTATTTCGTGCTTCGGATGGCACGTTAAGCCGTTGGTCCCGGCTACTATCTCTAGTCCTTACATAAAAACCACGTAAGGCGGTCTGAAAAAACTCTGACACCAGGGCTCTGCCCACACGATAAGAAGAAGATTAGATACCTAGGTAGATCTCATTTATTTCATCAGAATAATACAGGAAAAACAGTGACGGACAAAGGTAACATGAAGTTTGTATATAAGGAGCCTAACGTTATGCCTACTTTTTTAGAATTGGCCAATACAGTGTTGCTCAGGGAGCAGCTACTGCTTATTTCTGCGAACTATGGGGGGACCATACCAGTGACGGCGAAGCGCCCTGGTAGGTCTACCGAACCAGTGAACCCTAAGGGGTACGGACCTTGGCAATGGACGTTGCTGGGACTACGCGGACTACGATTGGGTAGTGGGGATCGGTGAGAACAATAGGGATATTATCGCTACCTTAGATCGCTACAGCTTTCGAATTAGGTTCTTACAAAGCGGACGGATAGGCGTATCGCATGACTTAGTTTTAATCTAAGTCCATCTTGGTCGCTCACAGCCTCCACGCGTCTAAAGGTGGAAACTGTAAAGATACAAAGAGTTTCTTATAAATGCAGATAGGTTCTGCCAATGTGTTATGTGAATAGCTAAGATTGTAGGTAGGTATTATCGGGACGCTTTCATTAAGATTCGTACTAGGTAGGTACTTATATAATATGACGTTTCTTTTTCGCTTAGCTGTTAGTACTTAATGCTGAAGTTAGGTCAGTAGGGCTTTTCTTTATCCATTTTGTGTTTTCATTTTTTTTTATTTTTTTTTTACCTAGCCTGTTCAATGACCCACTGCTCAAAGAAGGCATCCATGTTGTCTCTCCACCTTTTTCTGGATCTGCCTCGACGCCGGCGACCATCCTGGGGAACCCAGTCTGTAGTGATTTTGGCCCATCTTTCCAAATGCATGCGACAGACATGTCCGGCCCAGTCCCACTTCAGCTGTGAGCTGTCTTGCGCCCTACGTCCGCTATGCCAGTTCTGGAGCGCAGTTCCGTGTTTCTAATCCGATCAGTTAGTCTTACACCTAAAATACTACGCTCCATCGCTCTTTGGCAGATCTTGAGGCTGGAATTTTGATGTTCAGTCAAAGACCAGGTTTGAGCACCATAGGTTAGGATGGGTATCCTACCTGGGTATCCTATGCATCCTGCACATGTCGACGAGTTTTCGCTTTAGTGTTAAGGGAAGGGTGCCCTCCATAAGCTCCTTCATGGACCATGAAGTTTTCCATTATATCGTTTACAAAATCTGTAACGCGTATTAGGCAATCGTTGAGTTTTTTTTTGTGATTATTATATCCACTGTCTGAAATTATTTTGATAAGAACTGACAAAAAACACCGTCTTAATTTGGTACCGCGATTGAATCAAGTTGTTACCAAATAAGACCCCAGTTCAGTTTTAATATCAGTCACTTGAAGTGACCCTCTTCATTAGTCTCAGGAATGAGTTTGGTCGGTCGTAATATGCGGAAATAATTATGATTATTAAACGTGGACATTTTGCACATTTAAATTGCTTACCGTAAAACAAAACGCTTTCGTCATCGGCTCGACGTACGGAGACAAAAGCGACAGTCGACGTTCAGAGACTCATTGTTGGGAGACTCGACGTGCGGAGACGATCGACGTAAAGGGTTTCTTTTTTTTTTTAACCGAGTTCAAAAAAGGAGGTTTCTCAATTCGACCGTATAAATATATTTTTTTTATGTGTGTTCGCGGATAACTTCGTCGTTTATGAACCGATTTTGATGATTCTTTTTTTGTTGGAAAGAAGAAGGAAGAATTGTTTAGAAAATCTCGATGCCGCGTCATAAATAACATTTGCAATTTATAAAATAATTGCGAAGATATAAATGCTGACCAAATCGGATGCGTACTGAAGAAGGGCCAAATAAAATGTACCCGGAACCGACGAGCTTGTATGAAGAAACTTATGGATGTTGAGGAGGCGAAAGATGTGTGTCAGAATCGTAGCATGTGGCGATCTGTTGTCTCTGCCTACCCCAGTTGTGGGTCATAGGCGCGAGCATATGTATGTATGTATGAGTCCCTACGCTACGTCACAAAGTGTGGTATCAACTTTGTGGCATGGAATACAATGAATACTTCTACCTAGTTTCAAAAAATCTAAAAAACCCTGCATAGCCTACATTGAAATTATTACATTTTATTTGAATATTGTTTAATTAGTTACATTCACAGCTTATTGTGATGCTAAACTTAGGTACGTAAATGGACAGCATCATTAATTTCGTTTAATAATTATCGCTATTTTTTATTTGTGCCACAAACTGGCTGAGATCCGAGGATGTAATGAATGATACCTGAAGGTAGGTAGGTACTTGAAACGCTGAAAAGTTTCATCTTTCTTTGCGGAATTAAGGTGGTTGCAGAGGGGTCAATTTTATACAAAACTTTG
Organism: Agonopterix arenella; assembly: GCA_927399405.1. Taxonomy (NCBI): domain Eukaryota; kingdom Metazoa; phylum Arthropoda; class Insecta; order Lepidoptera; family Depressariidae; genus Agonopterix; species Agonopterix arenella. The sequence continues at coordinate 12,761,161 of OV656691.1, read as the reverse complement.
ACGCACAATACGCGTAGTAAGTAACTTTATATATAACTAAATATATATTTTTGAAATTAAGTGAAACTATTTTAAGGGGATGATCAGACCATCAAATTGAACAACTTTCTCTATGGGACCAATATTCAAATCGCGAAAAAAAATCTGCTGTCCCATACATTTAGGTCGAGTAGGTTTGTATGGAACGGCTGATTTTTTTTCGCGATTTCAATATCGGTCCCATAGAGAAAGTTGTTCAGTTTGATGGTCTGATCATCCCCTTAAAATAGTTTCACCTAATTTTGTTAGACCTTATATATATAAGTATAACTTTATATATATAAGGTGAAACTTTTTTAAGGGGGTAATCAGAACATCAAACTGAACAACTTTCTCTATGGGACCAATATCGAAATCGCGAAAAAAAAATCAGCTGTTCCATACAAACCTACTCGACCTAAATGTATGGGACAGCAGATTTTTTATTCGCGATTTCGATATTAGTCCTATAGAGAAAGTTGTTCAGTTTGATGGTCTGATCATCCCCTTAAAATAGTTTCACCTAATTTTGTTAACCTTATATATAAGTAACTTTGTAAATATGGAAAAATTGTTTAGAAAATCTAGATGCCGCGTCATAAATAACATTTGCAATTTATAAAATAATTACGAAGATATAAAGCTGTGAATTTTTTCGTACAAAATTTTAAAAGCTTTGTTTCTTCGTATTTATATTATAAATTGCAAATTTTATTTGTGACGCGGCAACTAGATTTTCTAAACTATTTTTCCATTTATAAAATATTACTTTTATTAATTCCGTCTACGCGTATTGTGCGTAAAACTTTGGTATGGACTGAAACCACCTTAAGTAATTTTCCTACATTGTGGCATTAATAATCGTGAAGAGGTTCTACAAAATATTAGATCCTTTTATTTCGTACTCAGTAGTAATGTCGTAATCTATTCAATTGGCAATAATAAGATACTGTAGCATCCATCAGAAGAATGGGCCGCTCGCACAATTCAGCCCTTATCTGACCCTAATGTAATGACCCTTATATTTTATTTAGTTCAAGAGTTCGCGTAAATACTTACATGTTTCTGCCCAATTTGTTACGATTTTCTGATTTATTTTATTGTTGTTACTATACTGGAAAAATATTAGGTACGAATTCGGCAAGTTGACTACCCTAAGCTGCTATTAAAAAAAAGATCTTTTCAACATACTTGCTCGTAAAGTGGCCCTTATTGCACCTCTTTTAGGTACATAATGCAGCTTATAGAACACGCGTGTGAAAATGATTACATTATCGCACTAGTGCGGTAATGTTACTTTTTTTTCGAGGTATAATTTGTTTTTAAATCTCAGCAAAGAAATTTTATGTAAAAAAAACTTTTTTCGGAAAAATTAATCTGTTTTAGTTAAAATATGATAAATAAACACTTTATTTCGTCAAACAATTTATTTTAGTTAACAAATTAATTAATCTGTGTTATAAATACATAAATATTAAGTTTTTCATGTTTTTAATATCATGTTGTTTTAAAAAAAAAAGGCGTTGGTTGAATGTCGATTAAAGTATTCGCCTCTTCGTCGACCCGCGCGCGCATAGCTATCTCAACTCAACCAAAGGCACGAAACGCAAAAAAAAAATAAGCCCAGTGCCATTTTTCACAAATATTTATCTAAAATTGTTGTATTTTACGATTTTTTTTTACTTTTCCTCCTCCAAGTATGTTGAAAAATGCCGTATGAAACCAACTTTGCTTACTTGTATCATAATGCACTATTTTAGTAATGAAATGAGTATTGTATTACCATTACTTTAAAACAATATAGCCAAAAGTAACGCATAATTATGTCCCTGATTGTTCTGTTAAAATAATGATTAAAATGTTTTCCCTCCACCTATCTAATAATAACATAAATTATATTTATATAGGTATTTCTTTTAATTTATCCTTTGTGTTATAGAAAACTCTCAACGCCATTTAATTTATGTACAAAAATATTTTTCGTACCTACCTATTTACCTTTGTCATTGCACATTGTCTGCATGGCTTGGGCCACCAGGATCCCCTAGCCTGATCCTGGTGAACCATGAGCAATAAATAAATATAACTGATAATAATGATTATACAAAACATGCATACAAGGCCTAGCAAAATACACTAGAAATATTTTAAGGGGTGATGTAAAAAAAAATATTTATATTTAATTAAACGTGTACATTTGGCACATTTATATTGCTTACCGTACCTAAAACAAAACGCTTTTGTCATCGGCTCGACGTAAGGTCCGCCACATACATACGGAATAAACCTGATTCGGAATTGTTTCCGGATGGAGTGTTGCCGCTTTCACTAGATCTAGTGATTTTTTGATGTCTTAGGTGGCATATTTGAACATATTTGAGCAAGTCATTTTTGAGCGTAGGCGGTGATGGAACGATACCGTATCGTGAAGGTGCAGTTGCGACGTCGTTGCGAAATCGCCAAACGCTCAAAAACCGCTTGTGTGATATTGTTCATGCCATTTTGTATGCAGATTATGTCCAATGTTAAAAGTATCGATAGTCTTTTGATATAGTTGCATTAATACTCGAATACAATTTACAAACCATCATCGTAACATTCGTAACGTCATGACCTCATCACATGATAGTAATTATCATTGTTTGTTTTAATAAATACCTAAAAATGCAATTATTGTCATTCATTTGGCGTTTCATACATTTTTATTTTAGGCATTTTTTAAACAGAACTCTAGTATTTTTTGCAACCATAGTTGACAACACTGAATCCTGAATCAGGATTCCGGATCGGAATTCCGTCTGTGTGTGGCGGACCTAAGGAGACAAAAGCGACGGTCGATGTTCAGAGACTCACTGTTGGGAGACTCGACGTACGGAGACGATCGACGTAAAGGGAATGATTCGTTTAGACTCTAAACTACCCCTTTAAATATTTCCCTCCATTCTCCTTCCACACCACATCTCAAAAGCATCCAGCCTGTCTCGATCTCGTTTAGTCAATGTCCTTTCTGACTACCGTACCCCTCCAGTTAGATATACACTTTAATTATGCGTTTTCGGATTTTGCTCGATATTTCTGCTTTCAAAAGGTGTTTTTGTCATTGGGTCACAATTGGCACGTTTATTTCTATGTATATTGTCATCTCCTGCTGATTTTCCGTTTTGGGTACATTTTATCGCTTTATTAAACTTTTATCTAAGAATGGGTGGGCCTCGGTCTTTGTTAGTTTTTGCTTAGGTGCAAATATTTTGTGCTGGAAGACCTCTGACTCCAAGCGATATGTATTACGGATAAGGTTGAACTCCCTTCGCTCGCTCTAAATTTCTGGAGTTTCTGATTACAATCCGAAATATCCGAATACGGTGCTGTGTACAGGCGACAAATTCAGTCACTCGGGGCGACAGAAATCCGCGCTACGTGCCACTGGTTATTAACAAAATTATATAACAAGTGCAGCCTTTTCTTTATTTTACCACTATGTGTCCCTTGCCTGCTGAAAGGTTACCGACCCCTGGTTTAGACTATCAAACTGAACAGCTTTCTAACATAGAGAAAAAATTAAAAGGAATCAGTTGCTTAATACAAAACTGTAGTACTAGGTACTAGCTCGGTAGCTAGGTCTAGCTAGCTAGACTACAAATTCAAATGTATAAGACAGCTGATTGGTTTTTTTTTTTACTTTGTCTCCATAGTAAAAATTATCCAGTTTGATAGTCTAACTAAACCAAACAACCCGTTTAAATATTACTAGGGTATTTTGTTACACCTTGAATAGAAAAATATGTTGCCTACTTATTTTCTTTCATGTAACAAAGCGCATTTTTGTCAGATTGCCCGTTTTCACACGTAATTGTTTAAACTCGTAAATGTAGCAGAGACGCAATAGCCCGTGGAATGTGAGTGGAAACTTTATGTAACACTTGGTCTAATGTATTCGGCAATCCTGGTACCACAAGGCACGCCATTTTCAGAACGAAGCTATTTTCATAAAGTCAGAGCAGATAGAGTCACTTTAACGTGTACCTTTATTTTTGTAGGTACACGAAGCCCTATTCAAAATATTTTGTCTTACACTCTGGAACTTAGTTGTTGCAAGGGTAACGAGGATTTTATTATATAAATCCGCGAACAAATTTTATAAACCCGCGAATTTGTTCATACTAAAAGTTTGTTCGCGGGTATATATAGTTTGCTATATATACCCGCGAACAAACTTTTAGTATTCAGCGAACAAACTTCATAAACCCGCGAACAAACTTTTAATACTCCGCGAACAAACTTTATAAACCCGCGAACAAACTTTATAAACCCGCGAACAAACTTTATAAGTCCGCGAACAAACTTAATAAACCCGCGAACAAACTTAATAAACCCGCGAACAAACTTTTAGTATTCCGCGAACAAACTTTTAATATTCCGCGAACAAACTTTTAATATCCGCGAACAAACTTTATATACCCGCGAACAAACATTATAAACCCGCGAACACACTTTTAGTATTACGCGAACAAACTTTTAATATTCCGCGAACAAACTTTTAGTATTCCGCGAACAAACTTTTAATATCCGCGAACAAACTTTATAAGTCCGCGAACAAACTTTATAAACCCGCGAACAAACTTTTAATATCCCGCGAACAAACTTTTAATATCCCGCGAACAAACTTTTAGGATTCCGCGAACAAACTTTATAAACCCGCGAACAAACTTTTAATATTCTGCGAACAATCTTTTAGTATTCCGCGAACAAACTTTTAATATCCGCGAATAAACTTTATAAACCCGCGAACAAACTTTTAATATTCTGCGAGCAATCTTTTAGTATTCCGCGAAGAAACTTTTAATATCCGCGAACAAACTTTTAATATCCGCGAATAAACTTTATAAACCCGCGAACAAACTTTTAATATTCCGCGAACAAACTTTATAAACCCGCGAACAAACTTTATAAGGCCGCGAACAAACTTTATAAACCCGCGAACAAACTTTATAAGTCCGCGAACTAACTTTTAATATTCCGCGAACAAACTTTATAAGTCCGCGAACAAACTTTTAATATTCTGCGAACAATCTTTTAGTATTCCGCGAAGAAACTTTTGATATCCGCGAACAAACTTTTAGTATTCCGCGAACAAACTTTTAGTATTCCGCGAACAAACTTTATAAGTCCGCGAACAAACTTTATATGTCCGCGAACAAACTTTATAAACCCGCGAACAAACTTTATAAACCCGCGAACAAACTTTATAAGTCCGCGAACAAACTTTATATGTCCGCGAACAAACATTATAAACCCGCGAACACACTTAGTATTACGCGAACAAACTTTTAATATTCCGCGAACAAACTTTTAGTATTCCGCGAACAAACTTTTAATATCAGCGAATAAACTTTATAAACCCGCGAACAAACTTTTAATATCCGCGAATAAACTTTATAAACCCGCGAACAAACTTTTAATATTCTGCGAGCAATCTTTTAGTATTCCGCGAAGAAACTTTTAATATCCGCGAACAAACTTTTAATATCCGCGAATAAACTTTATAAACCCGCGAACAAACTTTTAATATTCCGCGAACAAACTTTATAAACCCGCGAACAAACTTTATAAGGCCGCGAACAAACTTTATAAACCCGCGAACAAACTTTATAAGTCCGCGAACTAACTTTTAATATTCCGCGAACAAACTTTATAAGTCCGCGAACAAACTTTTAATATTCCGCGAACAAACTTTATAAGTCCGCGAACAAACTTTTAATATTCCGCGAACAAACTTTATAAGTCCGCGAACAAACTTTATATGTCCGCGAACAAACTTTATAAGTCCGCGAACAAACTTTTAGCATTCCGCGAACAAACTTTATAAACCCGCGAACAAACTTTTAGTATTCCGCGAACAAACTTTATAAACCCGCGAACAAACTTTTAATATTCCGCGAACAAACTTTATAAACCCGCGAACAAAGTTTATAAACCCGCGAACAAACTTTATAAGTCCGCGAACAAACTTTTAATATTCCGCGAACAAACTTTATAAGTCCGCGAACAAACTTTTAATATTCCGCGAACAAACTTTATAAGTCCGCGCACAAACTTTTAATATTCTGCAAACAAACTTTTAGTATTCCGCGAACAAACTTTATAAACCCGCGAACAAACTTTATAAGGCCGCGAACAAACTTTATAAACCCGCGAACAAACTTTATAAGTCCGCGAACTAACTTTTAATATTCCGCGAACAAACTTTATAAGTCCGCGAACAAACTTTATAAACCCGCGAACAAACTTTTAATATCCGCGAACAAACTTTATAAACCCGCGAACAAACTTTTAATATTCCGCGAACAAACTTTTAATATTCCGCGAACAAACTTTATAAACCAGCGAACAAACTTTTAATATTCCGCGAACAAACTTTATAAACCAATCCTTCAAAAGCGGGCAATTCGAGCCATGTATCACAGTAAAACAGTGACGTTCATAATTACAATACAAAAAATAAAAATACATACTAATGTGTATGTGACTATTAAGTCACAAACACATCTTCCATGGGGCACTGTATAATGTATACTAATATAATAAGATACTAGAGGATATTCTATATTTGCCAGACAAAAAGTTTAAGTCCCACGTTAAAAAGGCTACTATAATATAAACTCGATGACAATGTGAATGACCAAAATGTCTGGTCTTGACAATGTTACGCTATGTAATATAGTAAGTTGTAGTGTAGTAGTAGTAGTAGTAGTAATGCAATATTGTATTTTAATTGTACTTTGTATATTTTGTTTTGTTAAAAGATGTGTGTTGTAGAGTTTCTGGCCGCATCTTCTCTCAACGGAACACCTTCTGACGCGGTGGTAGAGTCAAAAATGACGTCAAACAGCTTTCTATGTGATATTACTTATTTTTGAAATGGACTTGGTACTCGGGATGATGTTGAAGATATCATGGACGGATAATTAGCAACGAGGTGGTCCTGCAGAGGATGAACAAGAGAGTAGAAATCCTAAAAACCATGAAAACTCGGAAATTACAGTACCTCGGTCACATTATGAGAAGTGATAAATACCAACTTCTCCAAATTATTCTGCAGGGGAAAATTACGACCTGGTAGAAGAAGGACGTCCTGGCTTAAAAACCTGTGCGAATGGTTCGATGTGGACACAACCTCACTGCAGTTTATCAGTTTTAAGGGTCCGAATAGCCCTATTGATAGCCAACCTCCGATAGGAGATGGCACCACAAGAAGAAGAAGAATGTTCCCGCCAGCTACACGTTATTTCTAATGTTCATGATATTTTCAGATTTTATGTGGCTCTATCTACAGGGTGAAATCTGGACATGGTTTGTGAGATTTTCTTTCCAAAAACGTAATAATAAAAAAAACAAAAATTTCATTCCCGAGGTTTTCACTCGATGATATGTAAAATTTAATATAATAAATTCGCAAAACACAAGTTAGAAACAAAAATTTAAATTAGTAATATGAAAAGAAAATGTTACATCTAAATCTCTTCTTTTCTTTCGGGGTATCGTCCTGGAATGTAGTCAGGGTTGTTAGGGTTATACTCCCATATCAGGTATTCAGGCTCATTGAGGTATAGGGCTGGTATCACGTCACTCGGCTCTCTGTCCTGTCCGATCAGGTTCTTGTTACGCAGCAAAAGTTCATCTATTTTAGCTTGAGTCGCTTCTGATATATCTGTGGGAAAATAGGTCATGTAGGCCTACTGTAGTTAAGGCGCCAATTTTGTATGGCAGCATTAGTTCACAGCGTAACCACTAGGAGCGCTGTACGAAATTCAATACACAAAATGTTTACTACAGTATGACTGTAGCATCGACATCATAACATAACTTATTATTATATATATTATTCTTATAACATATTATTCTTTATTTGCACACCAAGAATAGACAAATACAATTTATAACAAGATTGAGAAGGGTAAAAAGAGCGGTCTTATCACTAAAAGCTTTTTCTCTGAGGCAACATTGGATGAACCTATTTAAAGAGACAGTCACAGTATAAGAAAGAGTATTTAGTACATACTACCACCTTGGACTACGCTAGTAATATATAAGTCTATGCCTTGTCAGCTGATAGCTGTCATTACATACAAATTAGAAAAATTGAAAAGAAGAGTTAAGCATGTGTGGTACCGAGTGAGTGCGAGCGAGACAGGAATACGCATTTATGTAACGCATTAAAGTAGTGCTCATACCCGGGCGACTGCGACGCGGGAAGCGGGAAGCGAAGCGGGAGCGTCTACGACGCGAAACTCGGCGTCCAAACCGGCGCGATTGCGACGCGGGAAGCGAACTTCATTTATTGATGAATAGTCATTGAAGCAACACTTCTTTAACTATTGTTGTGGCTATGTCATTTTCGTTTTCATCAGAGTCTAACAAAATTTAACATCTAGAGTACTTTGGTACTCTCTGGTCGTTTTTATTACTTTTTGGAAATTTCTAGAACCTATACCTAGTTTTTGGTAGTTTTTAAGGTTTTGTTGTTTTTGCTACCAATATCTACCAGAAATTACCAAAAACTACCAAAAGAACCAATAATTACCAAAATCAACTAAAAAGATCCGAAAGCCACCAAAATCTACCAAAATCTAGGAAAAACTACCAAAAACGATCCAAATCTATCAAAAGGAACCAAAACTACCAATAAGAACCAAAATGTACTGAAATTTTAAATTTGTGTTTTATTTTGTTACGAAAGCGCAACATTTTACACGTCTGACCACTAGACGCGCGCGTCCCGCTCCGCTGACGATGCGTTCCCGCGTCGTGGTCGCGTCGGTTTGAGCGACTTGGCGGGACGCCATAAGATTACATGGGCAGCGACCGCCGCGAGGTAGACCCTCCCGCTTCGCAGCCGCTTTGGTCGTGCGGGTCTGAGCACTCCTTTAAGTTTACACCCCGCATATTACCATTATTATTACTTACGGGTTCTACGTAAGTCCACTATAAGAACATTCCTATTCATTTCAACGGCTTTGATTAGAGTTTTTTCAGCTTCTCCAGAAAGATCGTTCGCCGCCATATCCAATCTTTTCAAACCACGGTTCAAACACAATAGGCCCGCCATCTGATAATTAAGACAATATTTGATTGTATTGCGGAGAGGTATGGACACTTAATCATGAGGGCCTAGGTTCGAATCCGCACGGACCACATCCCATATATGTATTAATAAGTTTTTCTAACAACCCCTCAACTGTCATGTCACCCTTTACGGGCCTCAGTTAAAAACCCTGATGCTGTCGGGAGATTCTTTAAGGGCCGCTGCGTTTATGCTAACGTTTTAAAGACATAACAGTGACTCATAAGTCAACGACATATCGTTGTCTCGCTCTAACTTAAGCAGCGGCTTCTCGTTAATAGAGATAGCAAGCAAAAAATATTTGAACCGTTGAGGTGTCGGCAATTAAATATATATTAAGATTTTAAATATTTATATAGGTAAATAAACATGTTATTTATGTTTTTATTGATAAATATTAGTAATAATTTACTATGAAGATCGACTCCTGATGGATGATGTCAACTACGACTGATAGACTTGTGGACCTCGAGCATAGAGGAATGTCATCTTGGCCATATTTCATTGGCGGTAAAAAAAATCGAAAATAGCGAAATCCAAGATGGCTGCCATGGAAATTTCAAACGCCAAAGCAGCTTTAAAGGTTCGCGCGAATCATCTGAAAATTTGAATCCGGGGGTTTTCAGGGTCGCTAATTAAGGTGGTTGCAGAGGGGTCAATTTTATACAAAACTTTGACGCACAATACGCGTAGATGGTATTAATATAAGTAACTTTGTATATATGGAAAAATAGTTTAGAAAATCTAGATGCCGCGTAACAAATAATATTTGCAATTTATAAAATAATTACTAATTACTTATTAAGATATAAAGCTTTGAAATTTTTCATAAAAAAGCTTTATATCTTCGTAATTATTTTATAAATTGCAAATGTTATTTGTGACGCGGCAACTAGATTTTCTAAACTATTTTTACATATATAAAATATTACTTTTATTAATTCCGTCTACGCGTATTGTGCATCAAACTTTTGTATGGACTGAAACCGCCTTAAGAACATGAAATCATTTTCTTTCTATCTTCAATTTTCATGAGGGTCGCTATACTAATTTTTAAAATACTGTTACTTTCTTGGCCCTGTAGCTCTCAAAGGTTGTCCTACGACAAAAGTGCAAACAACTTGTTAGGTTTTGTAGGAAATTTTGTCAGGTTTTTGTTTCTAGAAAACTTTTCGATACGACTAATAGTCTTCTGATGGTTTTTCGAGTGCTGCAAAGTTAGCACAGGTCTTTCGAAGCTGCAAACTTGGTTGTACACTACCCTAACTGGTCCTAACAACATATCAAAACTGCAGTCCTACATCACGCTTTGCAATTTTACCCTTATTTTATGAACGATTTTACTGGCCTACTGTGTCAAATTTTTCGTTAAACTTTAGTTTGCAGTGCCTCCAAGATTTCCATACAAATCTTAAATAAATAATCCTAGCATTGAATTTATATATGTTTTCACCAAAACCTGATACAATACAAGCATAGAAATTAGTTTCTAGATTTTTCCTGAATAATTTCATTGACTTTAATTAGTAAGTACTTATTGAAAATGTAACCGGACTTCGTTTGTACCGAGCGCGCTCCGAATAATATATCCTCTTAGGGCTCTTACAGACGAGCAATACTTTGCGATCGCCTTGAGTCGCAGAGGGTCGCGCTCTTAGAGCTCTTAGCGCTCTTACAGACGAGCGACACTTTGCGGTCGCAGACGATCACGCGACCCACGGCGACCACAAAGTGTCGCTCGTCTGTAAGAGCCCTTAATGATAATGAAAACGTTCTAGTACCCTCCAAGTAAGCTTACTGACCTTCTCGGCAGAAGCTCCAGAAAACCCACAGGAGTTCACGATCAAAGTTTGAGGCTTTTCTTTGCATCGAACAAACGCAGCTGCAAACATTGTGGCGCACTCCAGTGACATTGGGTTTAGACTGAAATCTTTAAAATCGTTTTTTAGTAAACCATATTCGGGTACAGATACTCAGATTGGCCTTAATGGATTGGCATTCATTTTCCCACTTTTGCAGCAAAACAGTCGTTATAAGAACTCCATTTGGTGATCGTTTACGCATTTTTTTCGAAATCTTTAAAGCCATTTCGTCAATCAAACCCTCAGTATAAGTTGGACCCTGTGTATTATCGTATAGGATGAATATCTAACCATTTAGCCATGTCACTTGACATATCAACCCGTCCTAAATAATGCTATTGCTACAGCTGCACAGTTTAAAATATACGTAGGAAGCTAGGAAGTATTTGTATCAATGTTTCTAACCACACCCAAAGGGATTATGATCGTGAGTTTATGTATGTTTATATATTTATAGTCCAATAAAAAAAAACGGGTTGAATGGAAATAATTTATAATAAGCAATTTTATGTGCTAGACTGTTTAAACAAATGATATTTAACTAAATTTATTTATTTTATTTACTTATCCAACTAAATTTCGTATTTTTTCAATTTTTAGTACCTGTAAATCCATGTTTTTCATTGTAAAGCAACAGTTTTCTTTTATTTTTAACTAGTTTTTAGTTTTAAATTTATAAAAATTGATATTTCTGAAAATTGTTCGTAATTTCATGTTAGTTAAAAGCAAACGTCCCTTGGAGTTCTTCTTTGGATTTACTTCTAATAAAAAATAATAAAATGTATTTAACAAATTACATAGAAAAATAATTTAGGAATACTATTTTTTTTTCAATTTAATATGATTTATTTTATTTAAATTTTATTATAACCACTATAGGTTATAAGAGAATTAAAATAATAAACACAGCTGCTATAAATTATTTCCATCCGCCATACTAGCATAGCGGCCCGGTAGCACAGTCTGTAGTGAACCTGCCTGCTGTGCCGAGGGTCGCGGGTTCGAATCCCGTAAGGGACAAATAATTATATGATGAATATGAATATTTGTACCCGAGTCATGGATGTTTGTATCTATATTATGTATTCTATATCGTTGTCTAGTCATCATAATGCAAGTCCAGGTACTTTAAATGTGACTAGATAATTTGTGTAACAGTGTCCAAGATATTTATTATTATTATTATAGCGTATTTTTACTGGACTATTATGTAAATACCTAGGAGTTCAATAGGAGCAGCTGGCTTCATCTGCAAAGCGTAAGCGATCCCTTGCACACCTTCTTCTTTGAAACGGTTGTTAGCTATTCTCAACCTTCGTATGCCAGTATGTGTATGGATGAAACCACCCAAAGCTTTCATGCCATAGTCTCCAATTTTGCAATGATTGAAATCAAGTTCTTCAATACTCTCTTTTTTGACGAGACTTTGCAAGATAATCTTCACTTTTGAGCAGTCTAGATTGCTGCGATTTATTCTAAACGTATTCAGATGGTTCAGGTATTCTAGGCCCTTACAAAGTGATTCGCAGTCCTCATTTGAAAATTCAAAGAATCGCGGCAAATAGGTTTCTGCGAGATCTGTTACACCGAAGATCAATGATATTTCTTTTAAATTATATAGTTTGACTAGGACTGGCTCTAGAGGTATGTGATGGTAAACTTTAGGAACACTGTATATACAATTATCTTCAACAGCATCTTCATTTATAGGTGGCGGCGGTGGCTGTCTTACCATTTGCAATTGATTTAGTTGAAGTTCGTAGATGTAGGGACAGACCTAAAAACATTAAAGTAATTAACATGGTTTTTAAACAGGGTGCAACAAAACACCCCAGTACTTAAGAGGGTGCTTCAAACCATCAAACTGAACAACGTTCACTATGGAGACAACATTGAAATCGCAAAAAAACAGCTGTTTCATAGAAAACCAAATGTATATGGAACAGCTGATCTTTTTCCGCAATTTCCATGTTTGCTCCATAGTGAAAGTGGTTGTTCAAAAGTAACCATAGATTAAGTAACGTAAGTGTTTATGTTTTGTTTTGGTGTGTAATAAAGTATAATTGAATTGAATTGAATTAGCGTATTTAATTTTACACCCTGTATTATGCAAGCATTGCATTGCATTGTATATGCAATTATACAATGCAATTAAGCATGTGCTTGTTGCAGTACTGAGTGAGTGAGAATAAGAGAATTACAACTTCGGCTAAATTTTCTGCCACACTTCCTAACGAGAGGAGGTGAGATAAAAATTTGGGGGCGGCACGGGGTGTCCGTATGTAGTACAATATACTTGTCAGGACTCGTAGCAATAATTTTTTGTATTATTTGTAACACCAGAAGTGCGATTTTTGAAAGTCACACGTTCAAATAAGCAGTAAAAAATTTCAAAATTAGTATGGAAGAAAAAATCACGAAAAATCAAATCAACTACGTATGCTTATATTTCGAGGCATCTATTTCGTCTTGAATAGTAGAAATGATAATGATTATCCGAATATATTGAATTTAGTTTAGGATGTATCTGTATTAGATAATACAGATATATCCTAATACAGATAAGTCAGATGATTTAATTGAAAAAACGTAACCGTAAGAAGAAATTTTTCAAAATTATTTATATCAATAAATACGCACTAGTTTTGCCAATATCTGAGCATCCTCTGAAATGAAAACATCAGGGTTGCTTGTTTCTAAATAGTCCTGTAAGCATGCAGACAGAAATTTCCCTTTCCAATAAGACACTCCAAGCTCTTTACGGGATGGAAACTTTGTTTCAAAAGATCTTTTCCAGTATTGTTCATCCTGTAACAAAACAGAATAGAATATCGAATTAAGAGGTACCTACATATCAGGTGGCTTGCCTTTTGCCCACTACAAAACTGACCCTTACATTCCGGGCGTGCATCAGGGTTAAATCTCATCTTATCATCATGCTCCATCCTTTTCAGTCGCTCAGTTGCTAAAGCGAGAAAGATAGCGGGAGTAGGAGTATATACCACGCGGCAGAAGTGCTGCGACCTTTCTCGCTCTAGCAAATTAAGTTCCTGAGCGACAGAAAAGAATAGAGCGTGAAAAAAGCGATTCCGTGCTGACGGATGAGGTTCAACCCTAGAGGAGCGTGTCATTTCTCAGGTGGTTCAACCCTAACCCAGGAACTGCACAGCAAATTAACAAATAATTACTTCGTAAGATAAGATGATATAAGATAAATATTCTTATTGCTTTTAAATCCATTACGAACCTCAATAAGTGGTACGCTGTATATGAGAGGAATGTCGGCAGGAAACAAGTCCATAAGTATATCGACGTCTTGTTGTAGAATATCATGGAGAGGATTGATTCTCTGAAAAACTCTGGAGAGGGTGAGGGCGGCGAAGTACGTGAGCGGTGCCGGGGTAACCTGGTCATCCCAGTGGAAGTCTTCCGCTATGATTTTGCGCGTCGCTTCGGGGGCCGAGGCCGACATCACGGCAGACGTGGCATACGCCTTCTGCGTGTTTGTAGATACCACATATGGAATCTTCATGTTTTGTTAGTAGATCTTTAATGAAGTAGAATTCAAAGATTTCAATTAGTTGAACTAAAAGAAAAATATTGTTAATTTATATAACGTAGTGATTAATATACTCTCTTTGAATTTACTGACATTGATTTATGTGCTAGTGTCAAATGGTTTTTAGTTTACGATTTTTATGGCTGTTAGTACCAAACCATAAATGAGGAAAAGACTGTAATAAACAGAAATAAACCAAAGAATAATCATACCGACCTACGAAATTAAAAATGTTATAATCCTGATATCACAACACACAAGCGATTTTTGAGCGTAAGCTATATCGCAGCGATTCGGCCGCGATATTTCTGAGATCAATCAGTATCGCTGAAATTCAGTTGCAATGGCGCAGTTGCGACGTGCATCGTTGCGGTGCACTTGCGACATCGCCTACGCTCAAATATAGCTTGCGTTGTGTGATATGGCTCTTATTCAACTATAATACTTACTATAATACAGGGTGTGAAATGAAATACGTTACATAATTGTCTAAACTAAATCATCAAACTGAATAACTTACACTATATGGAGCCAACATAGCAATAGCAAAAACAAAAAGTTTCGAGTATTATAGTAGCGGTTGACGCTTTCTATGGAACACTTGATTTTTTTTCCTGATTTCTGTTTTGGTCCCCAAGTGAAAATTGTTCAGAATGAGCCCTCTGACGCATTTAAGTTTACACTCTGTATATAGGGTCCTTCTTAATATATGCTGACACTTTTTAATGGGATGATCAGACCGTCAACTGAACAACTTTCTCTATGGCACCCATATCAAAATCGCGAAAAAATTCATCCATTCCATACAAAACTGCAATCCTACTTGAGCCAAAGCCAAATGCATGGACAGTTTGTTTTTTTTCTCGCAATTTCGCTGTTGGTCCCATAGAGAAAGTTGTTCAGTTTGACTGTATCATCAATAAATAATCGTTCCATTATGGATATCACCATTTATCAACAATGCATATGGTCACACCATTCTCCTACGGCACGGGGGTATGCAGAGAGCACGGTTCGCCACACACTATGTTCTCAATTCTCAATATAAATGTCGACCTCGATATTATCTTCGATTCTTGTTCTTTGTAGTTTGTACTTCGCATCGCAAGTATAATGCTCTTTTATTTTAAAGATTAGTTTGTGTGTACTAGGACGCCATAGGCCCCGAGCCTTACTGCGGCATCTCTCGCAACACGTCTAGACGTCTGCTAAAGGAATGAGCCGTGAACCAAAGCCGTAAGCTCTGGTCGGATACACCAGGACTGAGGCATGCGAAAGAACTTGTGACCGGTTTTTCAAACAGACATGCCTCGGATGCCATCAATTCAAACCGCAACGACTTAAGGCTCTTAGTACGAGCCTTAACAGGACACTGCAAGTTAAACAAACACCTACACAGAATGGGGCTTGTAGATTCACCCACTTGCAGATTCTGCTATGAAGCAGAGGAAACGCCCATACACCTCCCCTGCGAATGCGAAGTGCTCATTCACAGCAGGAGTCGCCATCTAGGTGGATACATAATAACACCTACTGACATTAGAAACCTCCCCTCCAAAAGCATAACACGGTTCATGAAGTCTGTGGGCCTAGGAAATGACCTTTAGGTCTAGGGTGACAGCTACAATAGATCTGGCCAAGTCGCAGTAGCTATTTGGTCATTGACCAAGCCCTTATAACCAAATAATAAATTGTGTACTATTGACCACCTTGTCTAATGTTGTGATCATTTCTATACGTAAATAGGGTATTACACCTTATTTTGAAAATCCTGAGATCGTAATGATTTATTTATGATTTAGAATTTTCGCGTGGAAACGCCGAAGCTGCCATGCTGTTTCTGCTCGTGACGTCACTCCGTTAGTATAACAATACGACTGCGAAAGTTAAACCAAGTTAACAAGATAATCTAGATTGTGTACTGTTGGAGTGACGTCACGTCGGAATCCAACATGGCGAATGGCGTTTTAGACATTTGAAAAACAGGCCAAGAGCGTGTCGGACGTGGGGTACGACCAGATTTAGTTTCTATGGGTGTTTTGTTTCATCGGACAAGGCCTATTCTTTTTTTGGGTTACTGTTATCCTGAAATGAGCGAGTAATCGAGGTGGGGCATACAGACAGACAGACAGAATGGACGAAACGAAAGTATAAGGGTTCCTTGTTTGGCTAACCCTAAAAACTGAGTTTCTTAACATGATGTAATTGCTATTGACTTTTTTTTTTAAATCTTTATTGAAGAGGCCTGAGGCCATGTCGCTCTGTTGGATTTTCTATGGGGTAAGATCACAGATATTATGATAACAATAAAAAAACTAGTAACTACACAGTGACGAAATAGACAATAAATAACTACAAATTTAATGATTTTTTTAAGATGGAGTACAGTCCCTTGGCGGAAGCCGACGTAGGTGCAGCCAAGGCACAATCAAACACCTGTCAACTGAGACTTCTCTTTGAAAACTTTTTTAAATTGTAGGTATCATTTCTCTTGAGATACCCTAATTCTTATGTAATAAAATTTCCAAATTAATACTCAATACTCAATATTTTATTGCTTTCCATAAAATTATAGCATTCATTACATGAGATGGTAAACTTAAAAGCTAAGAGATCATTATGGACCCTGTATTGTAAGGCACTGCAAACAAATAGAAGAGAGGAGGCCTTAATATAATTACAAAATTAAAATTACTATCGTTCAATAAACAAACTTCATTCATAGAACACAAGCATGCATGTCTTAAAACTCGAAAGAATATTGTATTGATAAAAAAATTTAAATATTGCATTGTTAACCAATCAATCAATCAAATATACTTTATTTTACACCAAAAACATAAACAGTAAAATACAGAAATAAAATACAAGAGGCACAAAATAAGGCGGAGAGAATGAGTATATTTTATATTTATAAGATTTGTTTCTAAGTATATTTAATTATTATCTTGTGTTTATTTATTTATATTGCTTTTTTATGCTGACGGTTTTTAAGTCGGGGTCTTGGCAACTTTTTGGGTAATAATGGACGGAAAAAATTAACAATTCTCATTTTATTATTATTAGTGCGCCGGTCAAAAAGGGACTTATTGAATCACTTTGGTGTCTGTCCGTCCGTCTGTCACAGGCCTTTTTAACGAGGCGGCACGAGGCAGCTTTATAAATACTAGATATAATAAAACTGTAACAGGAAGTTTGTCTGTACATTGAAGATATTAACAAAAAAAGTTACGATATGGTTTTTAGGTGTCCCTGATTCCATTTCACCAATTTTTGGATTTTTTGTCTGTCTGTTTGTTTGTGTATTTGTTTGGGTGTTTGTTTGTTTGTTTGTTTGAACGAGTATCACGCAAAAACTACTAAACCGATTTTGATGAAACTTTTTTGTTTGATAGCTTATGATCTGACTTAAAATCTGGTATATAATTTGTGCGGACGAAGTCGCGGGTTAACGCTCGTACTAGATATAATTATGTACATTGAACCATGTTCTGTGACTGATCTTAATGGTAGATGGTAGGTATGATAAAGAAGGCTGGCGAATTTCGCCCCACTCTTTTTTACGAAAACTAAAAGCGAAAAATTTAGAAATAAAAAAATCTTCAACATCACTGGAAGTTCGGATTTAAAAGTAGAATATACTAGTAAAATGGACCATCCAAAATGATTTTTGACGCAAAACGGAACCATGACACTTATGTTCACTGAGGTATTTTTTGGTGGTTACGGAACGTCTTTGTTTGGTTGAACTGATGTGTGACGGTGTGTGTGATTTCGTTTTCTACAATTATCAAAATATTGAATTTTCATTAAAATAAAAACAATGAATGCAACATAAAGATGGATTGCATAGACAATTGAGTGAACTAGGTATCTAATGTGAAAAATGATGAGGTTTTACACACTCGATTCGAAAGGAAGGTAGGTATCAGCAGGTTACAAACAA
Source organism: Agonopterix arenella (assembly GCA_927399405.1). Taxonomy (NCBI): domain Eukaryota; kingdom Metazoa; phylum Arthropoda; class Insecta; order Lepidoptera; family Depressariidae; genus Agonopterix; species Agonopterix arenella. Next base: position 12,742,655 of record OV656691.1, on the reverse strand, counting down.
TTAACTTTTTTGTTAGTTTTGTTTCACTATACACGTACTAGTATTACCTACTATGTATTATAGTTTCTATTTATGAACGGCTAAGACGGAGACCGAAATACCATAAGCATCCGCCTCTGTTCTTTACCCTTCTAACAGTTTTTTTTAGTAAAAATGTTCCATGCCTTTGTTGCTTAGCTTTGTTGTGGTTCGAACAAAGTCCACAATCAATTGACGTAAACTAGGTTTCGGGTGTTTTCGTGTATCTTCGTGAGAGATCGGCTCAAAACGCCCCTGCTGAGCGGCGCGTCGACGTCATCGCACGGCATCTGTTTAGGTTGGCTGTACTGTCACAATTATTTGTGTTATCAAACAACGCGGTGTGCGCCAGAGTCGCTTTATTAACCAAGTTTTGTTACTAAATTTCTTGTAAGTCATGGATTCTGCTAACAAAGACGCGAATAAAAATCAAAATAATTCTCAATACGTGAGCTACAGTCCTTGGAATATATTTTTTAATTCATCAAGGAAGAGGTCGGACAGTGAAACCAGTGTCACTTCTATCGACTCAAACTCTTCTTCCAACTGCCAGACAAGTAAGTCTACTGAATCGTTTAATTAGTTTAATTGATTTATTGTATCTGCAATTTGATGTAGCATGTGATCATAACTGCACAGCAGCAGTTTTATTATTGTAAAACAGTTAAGTTATGGGAATCGTACATAACAATACTCTAAGTAGGTAAAAATTTATTAGTTCTTTTAATTTACCTACCACCGGTTTATCAATTTTACTTAATAAGATTAGATTTGAGCCACCATTTGCAAAAACAAATTATTTCAAATTTTAAAAGTAACTTTTATTATTTATTCGAATTTATGATTATGACGCATTCCAATGACAGGAATGCATTCGAGTCTCACTGGATTATTTTAAGCAGGAGCTATTTGATAATTTTAGTTTCCTGCCTCCATGGATCTAAAAATATAAAGTAAACAACAACAAAAATATATCAGGCCCTGTACCCGGATTTTCGATGTTCAATATATCGCCACTGTTTCGATCCGCACTTCATTGTAATGGAGTTGACATTGGAACGAAAACGTTCACGCAATTGCGATGTTCGAATGTGCGGGTAGAGGCCCTGTATCGCTCATTCGACAACAAGGAAACTGGTATTTTTAACCTTCTAAGGAGATTGTTGACTGACCAGTTCTGTGCAGTTATCCACGCATGTTTAAAACTTTGAACTAAATGTAGGTACTTTGTTGAATTATTCCACACTAATGTTATCCACCATCTGTTGATGGGACGAAAAGAAACAACTTTGAACCTGTTACAACAACATTAAGCATGGCTGTGTAGGGCGTACCATGGCGTTTTAGCCATCCCCTACTCGGAGCTAGGTGGCTAGGATGCTTTATTTATGTGTAGGTATGGGCTACCAGCCCCCATTTTCATTTATTTTTATTTAAAATAAAAATAAATGAAAAATATGTTATTGTATATTGTTAAACTGTATGTTTGTTTTGTCTTCAAGTCAAGACTACCGAACTGATTTCAATGAAAGGCAGCAAAATAGGATACATGGGAAAGAAACGAAAAAAAAAATTAAAAAGATTGTCAATTTATAATAATCGTCAATATACCTAATACCTGGCATCATTATTTGCTTCAGATGAGCCTTACGCGAACATTTCAAACAAAAAAACTATTTAATTTGAATGTAAATTAATATTTGGTGCTATGTTTCAGGTTCCAGACCACTGCAGAGGCAATCGAGCAAGAACGAAGAATATCTGTGGATGATGTAAGTAATATAATCATTCGTTTAATTCCATAAAAATATAAAGTTCGCATCCACGACAGGCATAGGTATAGGTACCAACATCACTCACATCCATAAAAGAAAGAAAAAATATACCACTCAGCCCTATAGCCGGACTTTCGATTCTCGATATATCGCGAACGTTTCGGCCCGAACTTCATTGTAACACAGCTGAAATTGGAACGAGAACGTTCACGCAATTGCGAAGTTCAAATGTCCGGGTAGACCCCGATCCACAATCCTTATGTAAGTTATATTGTCTTCATAATTAAAAAAACATGCTTACTATAGTTGCATTTTATCTGAATCATAACATTACACTAATAATACAGTTTTTGAGAGCTACGCGGTTATTATTTAATCTAAAAATAAACATTTTAACAGGTTCTTACCGCGTTTTGGTATATTTCGGGATATATCGGGAACTCAAATATACCAAAACGCGGTAAGAACCCGTTAAAATGTTTATTTCTAGATTACAGTAATAAATGGATTTGTAATGAATGTTCAACAAGCGTAATTTTATTAGCTTCGATATAATAGTCATAATTATACTATTTTCAACACACTTGCTCATAAAATGGCCCTTATTTCACCGCAATTAGGCACATAATGACACCTATAATCAAACTGTGACTTTTTCATTACTATTATTCACAAGTGAGTTATAGGTTAGAGTAGTAGGTATCTAAACTTCTTGGTTGAGTTCTTGAGTTGCTTTGTTCTTAAAAAAGTTTCGATACAAAAAAGATCATATTCAAACGTTCGTACAAATAAATTCTCTAAATAAACTTTTTATTTACTAAATAAAATGATTTTTTATTATTATTTTCTTCACAAGTGTGTTGAAAAACGTCGTATGATACACGTATGTATTGATGATTACCGTCCTCGGCTCTCTTAAGACCCTCGCCTAACATTACACACTTATACCATAATGAACGCATGTATTATCTTTTCATAACTAGGTACTATGTTCTTAAAATACAGACCCAGACTTATATAAATAAGTAAATGTAAACAAAAAGATAACACTAATTCTCATAATTATGATTTTAAAGTTATTTATGTTACCCATATCTGTCTCTCTCACAATAATTATCTCTATTTATATTATTGTTGTCTCCTGTATAACTGTGTATACAAGTGGTGATAATAATATGAAATAATTACGTTTGAGTCACTCGGTTACAAAGCTGTCGTGATGGTCGATAAATGGAATATTTTGCTTTCATCTAATTTAATTAATTATTAATTACTTATATCATCATCATCATCATCATCATATCAGCCGTCAGACGTCCACTGTTGGACATAGGCCTCCCCCAAAATGGGGGGATTTGCCATAATCGCCACGCTTGGCAGGCGGGTTGGCGATCGCAGTTGGATTGAATGTGTGTACTCAGAGGATGCTGCTGCCCATCTTCCGGTAGATCCCTTAGTCGCCTTTTACGACACCCACGGGAGGAAATGGGATGGTGCTATTCTTAGCCGACACCATACGGACAATTACTTATATGTTACAACATTATTTGAATCGACTTATTTATTATTTGTTTATGGAAGCGAACAATCCGATTTAATAAATGAAATATGTAAATATCTTGGACATTTATTAGTTCCACCAAAAGTAGACAACAAATATACACGGTGTAAAATTAAATGGGACACTTAATTTAAGGGAGTGCTTCAGACCATCAAACTGAACAACTTTTACTATGGGACCAATACTGAAATCGTGAAAAAAAAATTCCGCTGTCCACTACAAAACTGCAAACATAACTCGACTGAAATGTATGGTACAGCAATTTTTTTTTCGCGATTTCGATATTGGTTCCATTGATAGTCTGAAGCACCCCTTTATGTACGTGTCCCATTTAATTTTACACCCTGGGTATTTTACCCCTTTTTTAGGTACACTAGTTTTTAATAATTATCATAATTTTAATTGTGTATGTGAAGACGATAAAACTAAACAACTTTCCATGGGTGAAGCAACTAAATAAATTATTGGACCTCCCATTGAAAATCGATTGGCTGATCTGTACCTTTGTATGGGAGATCCATCACAGATTTCCTCCAACACACCCTTAACATTTTGTAAGTAATTTAAAAACTAGTGGTGTATGCCTACCCTACAACGATACAAACATCCAATGGTTAATTCATCATACAAATATTTGCCCCTTACGGGATTCAAACCCGCAATCCTCGGTTCAGCATTCGGGTTCACTACCAACTGAGCTATTGGGCCATCAACTAAAGATATAGTTCTTTACTTAGACACTCTTCGTAGGTATTAAAGACCAGCTATATCTGTGAAATTGTTTGCCAATCGACTAAATACTTGGCAGGCATATGTGTTATTACTACCTACTTATTACTTATTATCCTCAATCGATTATAAAATTAAATCACCAATGTAGCCCAGTCATTTTACGATTTGAACCGGGACTAATTAATAATTGATTTTTTTTCGGTATAATATTGAAGAGCCAATTTGAGCCTAGAAATTTACCAAAATTAAAAAAAAATCATGTCAGCAACAGTACCAATTTTAAAATTTAGCTATTATCTCGTTCTAAAAAAACCTGATGGTAAATTTTTTTTGTAAATTATTAAGTCTACCATTATACATACTTCAAACATGTGTTAATATTTTTATCTACTTAGAAGGTTTTGAAAAACACATTCGTATTTTCTAATAAATACCTAATTTATTAAATTTCAATGCCTGTTTTATTGCTCAAAAATAATTTATATTGTTAAATCTAAGTTAAATGAGTGCATTGGTATTAATATTATTAATTTAAAAGCCTTCTGGGACACACAATTATGATGTATATATAATAATAATGTAGCGAATTTTTTTTAAATATGTTTTAAGATAGTCTTTTTGTCACTGTCAAATGGTATCGGTTACAGTTTAAAAGTCCAATTAATAATTACTCCCTACCCCGCCTGACCAAACTCCGTAAAATGACTGGGCTAATGCCCGTCTAATCTATTCCGTAAAGTCATTCCTTGCGGGCGTCGACGTCGTCGGCCCCTTCACCTGGCACGAAAACGTAGATTATTCATTATTCGGCTATGCTGTCTATATATTGGTTCAATTTATGTTCATGCTACAAAAAAGTCGAGTAATCAATTGTAAATTGTATCAAGGTATTATGCAATTTAATGTCTTATTAATTGTTTTACTTCATCTTTACTAGCCACCTATCGTCACTTTTGTACGTTATTTCATCTTGAAACCAAAACGACTTCAATACGCTGAACGTAAGCCTTGTTATAGAGTAAGAGATAAGTGTACTTTTTTATACCTTCTTTGTTTGAAGTTCGTAATGGCACTGTAATAATTTGCCATTTATATAAATACAAAGGTATAAAGTGCAGCTTGCTTCTGTTTCTAAATATGTACTTACATAAATGTTACATTGATGACTGATGAACTCTGTATTTGACAAACGACTCATTTAAAAATATAGTTACAGTTAATGAGAGTTTAACTTTAAAGTCTGTGTTTATGTACTTTTTACATAGCTACAGTGAATACTACATTAATATCATACGACCAGCCTAGCAGCTGATCGTTAATTTTTTACTGACCTTTAAACATCAGTAACTTCTAAACCGACTGGAGTTGTGCAGGCAGACCTAGTCCATCCCCATCAGAGAAATGCTCTACACCCCATAAACAATGAATCAGCCTTGCAGCTGATGGTTGCAAAAAGTGTAATTATATTTTTAAATGATTGTTTGTCAACTACAGAGTTCATCAGTCATATCAATGTAACATTTATGTAAGTACATATTTAGAAACAGAAGCACACTGCACTTTATACCTTTGTATTTAAATAAATGGCAAATTATTACAGTGCCATTACGAACGTCAAACAAAGAAGGTATATCTTCGTATAATTAGTGAACAAACTCACAAGAACGTATATTATTTTGATAGGCTCACTATGATATACAGTCAACATGATGATTAACATTCTACCACATACATACTTTAAGTTTTGCAGTCCAGCGAACGATAATTTAACCATCGCCACTTACAACCAAACTAGGATTTGAAGTAGTTTTATTTATATAATAATTCCGCTCGTCAATCTTCGTTTGCGCAGAGCAGGACCGAGTCCCCGACAAAACCCGAAGTCGTTTAGTAATCAAAGGGTGAAAAGTCGGATAGCAGCGAAAAGGGCGCGAAAGCAAATTAGCCAATTAGTGCACTGCCTTCAGAGATAGTAAGTACTACGTACACCACTGCCTTACCGTCAAAAAAGACTGAAAAGTTCACTTCCGGATACCAGCACCAAATTTTAGTATGTTGTTAGGTATGTTCTCTACATCCCAAAACTACCGGGAGACAGTCTTCAGTTATGACGTCATTAATTTTGTGTATGGGATTTAAAAAAAAATTGTTCTGAAACCTATCGTGAGGGGTATCAAATGAAAGGGCTTCATGAGACTGTTCCAAAAATATACTATACCATTACCTGTCTTATTCAATACTATTCTTTTGCATAATAAAAATGTTGCCCAAATACAGTGAAGTATTTATTAAATCTGATACAGCAACCATTCAAATCAGTTTGACTTAAAGTAAAGTAGCACAAAGAACGAATCCGAAGTGAAGTGATTGCGAGACAAGCTTATTAGCAAATAATGGTGGACCTTGAAGGTCACCCGGCCGATGGCGTGCTATGATGGCGTGATGGCGGTCTAGCGTGCGCAGGCGCCGGTGGATGTGGAAAGGAGACGAACCTATAGTAAACTCTACATAAGATGGCATCTCACTTAACTCTTCTATCTGATGTTTAGGTACGAAAATAGCTTGATTAGCGTGACTTCGCATGTGTATAGTTGTATTCACGCAGCTGCGCGCCGCCCGCAAGCAGCTTGCGCCCGCTGCCTCTCGCTGGTGTCGAAACCTTCGGTTGCGTATGCGCACGAATGCGAGAACTGCAAGCCGAGGTCTGCCGCGCAGTTCACACTTAGACAACACCAACAAACCTTCTCTTTCGTGCACTTGCCTGAAAGTGACAGTGATTTAAAACCCACGTGCTTTGTTTATGTGACCTCTGGATTGGATTGTATCTAAAGGATTCGGTAATGCGTGCTTCGGTCAGTAATTTCTGTTAAGTTTTCGGTTGTATATCCTTGGCAGTGATGTGCATAGTGCAGTCACCTCGTGGGATATTGCATATGAAACGTTAATGTATCAACGCTCATATTCACATGGTTTTGCAAGATTTGTCAGTATGCATGTTATGTTGGTGTGTAATCGCTGAGCAAAACGACGATTATAGACCGGTTTCGTTTTAATAAAATACTTAATCTTTAAAGGTGACTCTTGAAGTAACAGTAATTTTGAAACAATTTTGTAAAATGAATCGTTCCAAGACAAAGGATGTTCAAGCACCGAAGAAGTACCTACTCTTAAACGACAGTCAATGTCAAAATTAAAACCAGTTTATTATTCATCTTCAAACTACGTAATCCTCAACGTTCGCGGCTATATTATCCTTCTGTTTAGCCGGTTTCTGGTTAAAGAAAAGACGTGTTTCATGTTTTAGTTTTTTTTCTTCATATTATACTTATTTAATGTGCAGTTGAGGCACAGATTAACTATCGTGTGTAAAATGTGATAGGATTCCGGACACATTTACATTAGTCAAGGTAAAATAGATTTAACCTTAGGCATACCTTAACAAAGATTTATGTTCTTAAGTCTGTTCGCCGAACACTACGATTTAAAACATTCAGAGTGTCTCCTTGAATTACCTTTAATATTTATTCTAAACATAAAAATAACAAGTAAGTAATAAGTAGTAATTCTGATACATGTAATCGATATCATTGGTATATTTTCTGTGCATTAAACGTTATTCGTTTCTGAAGGGTTTACAATCTAACTACTGCTGATTACTAAAGATTTGTAAACATGTTCTGCTCCAAATAACTCTGATTGCGTCAATTTCACCAAAAGCACAATACATATTAAAACAGTCTTTAGTCAAGTTATGACGTTGGTCAGTTTATTACATAAATCTTGTTTGCATAAAGTAATGTGTATAGATACTTTGTTAAAAATTTACATTTTACAGTTAAAAATACGAATCAATACCTATAATAAAATCGTAACCACAAAAAAGTCTGTACATTGAATATATTTGGAAAAAAACCAACCAGGGCGACTTAAAATCAGTAACAGAACATATTAGAAAGGTTTTTATTTTTGTTTGTTTATATGTTTATTTGTTTGAACGCTCATAACGCAAAAACCACTGAATTGATTTTGACGAAACTTTGTATAGTGACAGATTATATCCCGTAATAACATAATATATAAAAAACATCTCGAAAAATGACCGAGAAATAGTATACCAACGAAAAAACCTCTGATACAGTACAAAGTCAGTATGCCTCAGAGATCCACTAAAACCAGCAGGGTTGATCTTTGTCGCCTTATATTTTTCATAGCTTAAAGAGCTCAACGTATTTCTGTTAATTTGGGCTGTCATCATTTGTGTCGAAAATAGCTCGAAACCACAGACTGAAACCTTAGAATAAGTACTAATTCAAGTCTAAAACATCTTAAAGAAGTTGTATATCCATAGAAAGAAATGTTGACCATAGAAATAGGAAGTACTACGTATCAGGCATCATTAATATATACCCCTATTTATAGTACAAACAATAATTTGATAACATATTTTTGACCCTTTTAGGTACCTAACCTAGTACTACCTAGTGCAGCATTTTGTAAGAAGAATTTTGTTTGAAGTGTTATGGAGTTTAGTTAATAATATTTCAACTGTGTTCGATAGGTAACTGATAAGTTGACTCCTACTATGCACTTTAAACCTACTTCGCCCCGAAGCGAAAGAGTTAAGCCTTGTTGTTATGGATATTTTCTTTTGACTTTATCTGTTTGGACGTTCAAATCTGTAATTGATCATATCCAAATAATGACCTGTAACGAACAAGATTTTAGCTAGGTTCTTACATCGAAGACATGATAATTATGTTCCTACGTCCATTAATTTAAATCAAGCTTCATGATTCATGAACCAATCAGTTGCACATTTTTCATCATCAGCAATACATTATTACGTCCGTCCCACTGCAGGGCAAATATCTCCTAGTTGTAACAAATAAGCGTGCTTTATAAGTAATATTTTGAAACTTTGTTCATGCTTTGCTGCAGAATTAAATATAGACGTAATACCTAAATTAGGCATGAACTTTAGCTCTACACATAACACTGAAGATGACTCAAATGCTTTTGGCTAAATTCCATATCCCGTGCCATTTTCGTGATCGATTCGCAATGATTCCTCGTTGCCAAATATGGTATGTACCTAACTTTACACAGCACGCGATTGTCTTTAGAGAAATAAATATAATTTGATCATTTTGACTTACATTATCTAATCCATATCAATGTTCCACAATCTATACAGTCTAGATTTTTGTTATTGTGAATAAATAATGATAATATATCGAACAAATGTAATATAACATACTTAAGTATAAACATACATAACTTAAACATACTTTTTACTTGATACGATGTTTATACATTTACCTACCTACGCGAATTATGAACGTCTTAACGTATTTTATTATTTATTATTATTAATACACCGACCAAATTGACCGACATTTTAACATTGAGGCTATTTGTTATCTATAATTATCGATCACGCGTGTAATAATAAAGACAATAAACAAATCCGGGTTGATTTTAATAAAAAACATTTGTGAATAAATGGAATATTTAGAGAAACGCTTGAATTAACTGGTTGAACAGACAGAAAGAGGCCCGATGGATTAACTTTGGTGCCATGGCAAAAGGGCCGCTGTTTATGGGACCGCAACCTGTGTCTGTACTTTCGCGGCGTCCCATTTAAACGGCACAATGTGCATGGCTGGGTCAGCAGCGGTAGCAGCGGCAAGACTAAAACACGACAGGTATTCGGTGCTGAAACAGAGCTGCCTGTTTGTACCTGTCGTCGTAGAGACAGCAGGGCCATGGGCCATCCGAAGCCAAAGTCTTTTTTAGGGACCTGGGACGTCGCTTAAGAAAAATAGGTTGTGACCCCCGCTCTGGTTCATATCTGGTCCAACAAGTGTCCTTAGCTGTGCAGCTTATCTTCATCCTTGGCATTTAGCCTGAGATTCAGAGACGATTTTTATGTCATGGTTCGAACTAAGTAGGATGTATGGATTTTGATATAAGGGAGTTCGAACTAAGACTTAAAAATCGTCTCTGAATCTCGGTCTCTCATCAACATAATATCCTCAGTAGATATAAAATCAGTACAATTACCACTTTTCTGAATCGGAATTCGGATACAAACACGGTCGAAATATTCATATGACGTAAAACTAAGCATTCGGGAGTAAACTTGAAATTATAGTATTTTAGCGTACTATCCGTAGATGTGGATAGTATATAGTACAAAGGGCGAAATTATAGTATAAATACTATAATTATAGTACAAAATCCAACACTGAGTGTATCTATAGGTATACTATTATAAAACTGTTGTTTATTATTTGTTTAGTTCATATAAAAGAGGTGTCAATATTATAGTCAGCACCTATGAAGTTAGTCGATAATAATGTACTTTTCGTTGAGAAGTGTCTATTAGTATCTAATGTTATTCATTAGGAGTAACATTTAGATCGAGTGGTTCACATGAATACTGTCTCTTACTTAGGTTATCACCAATAATGTTGAATATTTTAGTAGTAGGGACAAGACAGCACAGTTATCTCTAAATACGCAATGAACTAATGAAATGTTCGAATGAAGCTATATTCGTTTTAATCTTAATGCTGCATTTGTTTTGATCTCATGCTTTCAAATTTACAATGATATTAATAATGGATATATCTAATGGACCCTTTATTCTTCCTATATTTTTGGAACTTACCGCTTTCAATATAGGTAAATCTATACTATTATAAAACTGTAACAGAAGTGTGTCTGTACATTGAAGATATTAACAAAAAAGTTTCGATATGGTTTTTAGGTTTCCCTGATTCCATATTAGCAATTTTTGTATTTTTTGTTTGTGTGTTAGTTTGTTTGAACGAGCAGCACGCAAAAACTACTGAACCGATTTTGATGAAACTTCTGTTTGATAGCTAATGATCTGACTTAAAATCTGGTACCTATATAATTTGTGCGGATAAAGTCGCGGGTTAACGCTCGTCATATTATAAAATATCATTTTAAATCTTCAGCGATTCACTATTTAGTAATTGCTAGTTAATCCACAAATTGTCTGCCTCCATAACTTATGTTATGAGCTTATGAGTTCTTATGACCAATGAAATGAAATGGTTATTTATAAAGTAGCCTGGTATTTGAACACTATTGTTCAAATCACACGTGCTCTCGAATCTGAATGAGATCTCGAATGCTGATTGCAGTCACTGTAAAACCTATGTTTTACACTGACTGCAATCAGCATTCGAGATCAGGAGAGCGATTTTTGAATCTCATAAGTTGAACTCAGCAGTTAAAAATGTAATGGAGATACGCATCTTTCTACTGCTGATTTGACCTTCAAAAATCGCAATCCTGAAGTATGATTTTTGATAGTTAAATCAGCAGTAGAAAGATGCATATCTCCATAGTAATTCTGACATTTCCAACTGCTGAGCTCAGCGAATGAGATTCAAAAATCGCACTCCTGGGCATTCACCCACAATACGACCATCTGGAGTGCGATCACACGTTGAACTCAGCAGTTGAAAATGTCAAAATTACTATGGAGTGGCGATATGCATCTTTCTACTGCTGATTTGACTTCCAAAGAACGCAATCCAAGAGGGCGATTTTTATAGAAAGAGGCGTATCTCCATAATAATTTGAACATTTTCTGAGTTCAACGTGTGATTTGAAAAAATCGCACTCCTGACTGGCTAGTCTTTCCACTACAGCATTTTATTTTGGAGATGACTATGCTCTGCTCAGTGAGCAACTACTGCTTTATACTGCGGACTATTAGAAGTACCACGAAGGGTCTACCGAGCCAAATGAACCTAGGGGCACCCAGAGGGCTACGGACCTCGGCATAGGACGTTGCTGGGGCTACGCGGCGGATTGGGTAGCGGGGATCACCACTACAACATGAGTGATTGTCATGCGATATAGCTTATGTTGACACGAAAGAAGAAGACTAACTTTAAATAGAGTCCACCGACCAAGTTATCGTAGTCCGTTTTTTTGAACAAAGAAGACGCACTCGTAATAATTTCTAACCTACCTACGCAATACGAATATAATGTTAGAAAAAAGGTGTGTCTTGAATACTAGGTCAAGTACTACGAGAATTTCAAGGTTGCATCTTACTATGATGAGTATTTATGAACGAATAATGTCATGGTCCGTAGTCCTAAAACAAATACAAAGTTTGACTCAACAGTGATTAGGAACAAGATCTTTAGTTCATTAGTCTACATACCTACATAACAATTAGTGAAGTCAAATTAGGATTTTACCTCGGAACCCTATTACTTTGAGTAAACTTTTGTGAAACCTTCTGAATTATGTTAGTTACATTACGTTGACGACCCGGTTGGTGTTATGGTTACCACGCCGTACTGCCAAACTAGGGTCATGGGTTCGAATCCCGGTTCGGTCATGGATGTTATATGTTTGTGCCGTTGTTGTATGGTACCCTTTAACTACTTATATAGGGACTAGTTACGCGTGTAATTCTACGAACAAACATTTCTGCCACTTTTTGCGGGGGGCGAGGTAACATGAAATCCGCAACTTTGGATTTTATTCCCCATAACTTTAGATTCTAATTTTGAACGTTAAAAATCATGAATAGAAATCTCGTGTGAACCACAAACGTTCTAAGTTTGAAATTATTGTTTCGCAATTATAGGCTGTCTCGTTTAGTGATAAGGTATAAAATTTAATGTAAATGCACATGATCAATTAATCTTATACCGTGGCAGAGGGGAAATGCTACCGCAAGGCTAGTCCTTATAATAAATAGTCAAAGATGGTACCCATAACAAAAAGCCTAAAGCTTACTCGGAATCATTACAATGTATGTGCTGTGAGCGTTGTTTATTTATTTATTTTTATTACAAACGGAAATGTTTACCCATTTTTTTCTGCCGCTCTCCATTATTCCGAGGGTTCCATACCACCCAATATACCACCAAACAATACATAGTTGTTTTTTGTGAAAGTATGGGGAAATCCAAAACCCAATTTCATGATATTTGACTAATTAGCAATAAAAATTTGAAAAATTTATACTTAATACATTTTTTTCGAACAAATTTTTTCATGGTGGATTTTTTTCCTAACTAACTTTGGGAGCAGAGAACCATTTTTTGTTTCTTATTTAGTATGTTGCATAATTTTTGAAGTTATTAAAATTAGTTTTAACCTATGAAACATAAGTTTCATATTTTAAGAGAATTTTGAAAATATTGCTCCATCCAACTCAAACAAAAATTTTAACTTTCGACCCTTTTTTCGGTAATATGTATGGATATTATGTTGCTGATTATTTTATGAGTGGGAGAATGTTTTCAGACAATCATTATGCAAAAACAAATTGTAAAAAATTCTTACTATTGAAAAAGTTATGACAGTTTTAAGCCTCTCGGGTAGAAAATTCTCAAATATTCATTTATAAAATCATAACTTCTAAACTACAAAAAAATCGCGGAACATACATAAGGTATTTTCAACTACACCTGTAGGTGAGGAATCAAAAAAAAATTTTGGACGCCGTCTCTCCGTTTGGACCAGCCTGTATAGAACCTTTTAAAGGAAGTCATCCAATAACAATGGCCTTAACAAATCTATATTTTGAATTATTAGTTCTCTAGATTCTAGATTCTACAATTTATTTGCAAATAAAGTAACTATTCTGTAAACAAATCTCACTGGCCTATTGTGTACGGTTATTGTACGGTACGGTATTGTATCGGTGCACCCATATAGGTATTATACAGGGTGGAAAAAAAGGCCGTGGTTGGAGGGAAAGTACCCTTAACATTTATGATGGCAAATTTTACTGAAAGGAAACATTCCTTTATTTTCAAAAATAATCAAAACTGCATTTAAAGATTTTTGAAAAATCATCTGCTTGAGCCGGGAATCGAACCGGTGAAATGTGAAAAAAAAACATTCTGTATTTTATGATACCAACCGAAAGAGTCATTCATAAGGATCAATTTCTTTTAAACAACATATTATCTTAAATTAAACAAAGACCAAGAAAAAATGATTTTTTAATTGTTAAACTTACTATCTAAAGAAAATTCTTTACTTAACTTATAAATTGCTCAAAATGAGACCCATTTTCACGTATGCACAGACGTATTCTTCGAATAAATTCGCTACGTGTCGCCTTAGTAATAAAATGCAATTACATTATTTATTATGTTCTATTTACAGAAACTTTGAACTTGGAATTTTAAATATTCAATCAATTCGATATAAAAGACGACTCGTAGAGAATTCAGTCGTAGAATACATACTTTAAAGTATTTTCTTTAGATAGTGAGTAAGTTTAACAATGAAAAAATCATTTTTTCTTCGTCTTTTTTAATTTAAGATACTATGTTGTTTAAAAGAAATTAATACTTATGAATGACTCTTTCGGTTGGTATCATAAAATACAGGTGTTTTTTTTTTCACATTTCACCGGTTCGATTCCCGGCTCAAGCAGATGATTTTTCAAAAATCTTTAAATGCAGTTTTAATTATTTTTGAAAATAAAGGAATGTTTCCTTTCAGTAAAATTTGCCATCATAAATATTAAGGGTACTTTCCCTCCAACCACGGCCTTTTTTTCACCTGTATAAGTCTATGGGTGCACCTAAAAGTTTGTACCTGAAATACGTAGACCAAATGTTAAGTACTAGGTCATTTTTAGCACGTTTAGCTTTCTAATAATTTGTCTGTAGTTGAATTGTATACCACGTGAGAGCCCAGCTTAATTCCGATCTAGAGACTAAGCTGTATGAAAAATTATATTTAGGTACAGTGGTCTGCGCGTCGACCGTGCCCAATCAGTTAAAACACAAAACTGTAAACCTACTCGAGCCAAAATGGGACTGCAGATTTTTTGATTCGCGTTTTCTATGGTGGTTCCAAAGTGAACGTTTTTCAGTTTGATGGTCTGGGCCCTGTTAAATAAACACGACAAGTAACAATTGACAAAGTCAATTAAGAGTACATTGCTGGTTACTAATGAAGCTAAACTTGCAGTGCTTCATGTGTCGTAGCATTCTCAGCAATGTACTCTGAATTCTCATTGTCAATTGTCACTTATCGAGTTTATTAAAAAGGGCCCTGCCCTGGTCATCTCCTTAAAAAACTGTCAGCATATTGAGAAGGACCCTGTATACATTATTTTATAAGGTACCTGTAGGTACCTGGTAGGTAGTGGTATTTTGTAAAATAACACTACTTCAGCTAAGGGATAACAATATTCGCTTACTTGAGTCTATTTTAAGGTGTATATTGTGTCTTGTATTTTTGTTGTCTTACAAATAAATAAATCGTATCGTTCTAATTCTCTTCCCATTTCCGTTTGACTTTATTAGTTCTTGACAATACAGTTCATATAAATTACATAATAATTATTTTCCACCACACGCCAAGTTACAGTAAGAATAGCTCCCACGAGTTAAAAAACGATTATTATTTAGCTCGACTTTTTTTCTCCAGGTTCTACTTATACATATACCGACCTTTAATAGCAATAATATGAGTATTTAATGATTACCCCATACTAAAACCTCTATCTTTTGTTACAGGTGGCGTTCTTAGCTGCACGCACATCGATAGCTTGAGCAATGTTAAGGCGAACAAATATGAAAACTCGAACAATAGTCGTAGCTATTCTCTTACATTCTTAGTACAATTATGAGCAGTTTGGAAACTTGTACGATTGTAAGAACTAATCTATAATGTTGGAGCAAGTCGCGTTTGTACCCACGTGGTTCCTGATGGCGTGGCTTGGAGCCTGCATTCTGTTCAGTCCTTTCGCAATATTTTTTGTCGTATGTTTGCCGCAATTGCCCCTTCTAGTCGTTAGGAGGCTCTGCCATATACCGTTCGAGTATATTTGAAGAAACTTTAAACCTATAAGGGGCGAAATGAAAGAGCCATTATAACAACGCATAATGTTTAAGCTTAGAGAATTAAGATTAAATTGTGAATTAAAGAATACTAATTTTATATTGTAAAATTTGTACATATTTATTTGTAAAATAATGAATAAATACTTTTTAAATAAGATTATTTCAGAACCCCATTTATTTTTACAAGACATGAAGATGATTTATTTTTGCCCAAAAAATCTGTTATTTTATGAGTCGAGTAGATATTGCAGGGGTTTTATGGAACTGTGGATTTTGTTCAGTTTGATGGTCATAATCTAAAGCAGTCCATACCTTTCTATAGCACCCCGTAGATATAAATAAGACAGAAGTTGAAAATAAATCAAAACATATAATGTTGTCTCTGTTCGCTGGCCAAACACGTTTTACAAACATTAGTAATAATAAAAGTTGAATGTATTATCTTTGTTTATAACTATATGCAATAAACATTATTATCTGGTTATACCAAACTGGTCAGAGATCGTCGACCACGACTTATTTTAGTCTCAAGAAAAGGTTTGTAAATTACTGAGATACAGGATGTTAGGGTAGACAGTGGCATTACTTTAATGGGTGATTGTACTCATGATACCTACTGAACAACTTTCAAGACTAAACAAGAACTGAGCAAAAAAAAATAACTTTTCATACTAAACGTCCTTTACGAATTTTGTATAGTATCATGGGTACAATCACCCCTTGAAGTTATGCAACTATTTACCCTAACACCCTGTATATACTAATACTATATCAGTTTGATTTTTTTTTAACGTTTAGGCGGTAAAATCTTACACACA
The DNA here is from genome assembly GCA_927399405.1 of Agonopterix arenella. NCBI lineage: Eukaryota > Metazoa > Arthropoda > Insecta > Lepidoptera > Depressariidae > Agonopterix > Agonopterix arenella. The sequence continues at coordinate 12,725,878 of OV656691.1, read as the reverse complement.
ATTAAAAATTTCATTCTATTTAATTAAACTTACTATTCATATCTAATCTAAACAATTATAAAACTGTAGCAGAAAGTTTGTTTGTACATTGAAGATATTAAACAACAAAAAGTTACGATATGGTTTTTAGGTGTTCCATATCACCAATTTTTGGATTTTTTGTCCGTCTGTTTGTTTGTGTTTGTTTGTTTGTTTGTTTGAACGAGTATCATGCAAAAACTACTGAACAGATTTTGATGAAATTTTTTTGTTTGATAGCTAATGATCTGACTTAAAATCTGGTATGGACGAAAGATGATTGGACCAGAACCAAGCGTGGGAATCCCGATATGCAGCATAAGAATGGCCATCAAAGGAATGGGCTGATAAAACACACAGGTTAGAGTGGTCTACCTGAGTGGTAGCCTTGCAGGTCTACAACACTCTAAGAAATTTATCAGCAATATGACAACTCGAGTCTCAAGGTTCATACTGAACAACAGTAGGAGCAAGCCTCGTGCCATCGTCGCAGCCCTCACCGGGCACTACGCCACAGGCACGATGATGCTCAAGATGAAACTCACCCTTGATCCCAGCTGCCGAGCGTGTGGGGAGGATGAGGAGACCATGGAACATATCCTTTGCGACTGTGATGTTTTGGCGGCAAAACGCATGAACCTCCTCGAAGATGGATATCCAAAACCGGGAGATCTTAAGTTTCTTCCTCTCAATGGTATCGCCTCCTTCATTGACCATGTATTTGAAGGGTGAAGAAAGCAAGAAGTATTGGGGCTAGCACAAAAGATCCCACTGGGTGGAAGTGTTGCTGGCTTGCCAGCCCCCGCAACAAGATAAGATAAAATCTGGTATATAATTTGTGCGGACAAAGTCGCGGGTTAACTCTAGTTATAACTAAATCTATACAAAATTGGTGGCATGTGTAACGACGGGAAGAATTGAGTTTTTTGTCAAATACCCAATAAAAGAAGAGCGTCGGTGGCGCGTTGCGGAGAGGTATGGACCTAGAACTATTTAACCATCGTCCTAGGGTATGGACACTCAATTATGGGGGTCCGGGTTAAAATCCGAACGAACAAAATGCCATATACCAATGAGTTTTTCTAACTTATGTACGTAATACCGACTGCTCTCAAACGGTGAAGGAAAACATCGTGAGGCAACCTGCATACGCTGAAGAAGAAATTCTGATGAGTACGTGAAGTTTACCAATCCGCATTGGGCACGCGTGGTGGATTAATGCCCTTACATCCACCCTGAGGGTAGGCCTGTGCCCTGCAGTGAGACGTTTGATGATGATGATGACCCAATAAATGTCTCAGAGAACAAAATAGGTTAATTGGTGAGAAAAAACAGCTGAAAGCTCCTAGTACGTAACGTAGGCGTTCTTTTATTGGGGCTTCCACTCCACAGACAAAGCTTAGTTTAGGCACAGTATAAGAAAGAGTATCTAGTACTACATACAGTACGGACCTAGGGAAGCGCGTAATTTCTCTATGGTACGGACACTCCCTGCCGCCCGCCAATTTTTTACCTCACCCCCTCTGGTAGGATCGTGGTGTAAAATGTAAGCAAATGCGTATTCCTGTCTTGCTCAGTATCACATGCACATAATTTTCTTTTAATTTTTTTCCGTTTCTATGAAATAACAGCTATATGTCCAAAGTGTGGTTTAGGTTTTGGCGAGATAGGTAAGTATAGGCAAGTCTTCCAGAAATAATTATCTACGCTAGCGTACCCATATTTGTCATTTTTTTTAATGTAAATTTATTTATTTATTAGGCCATCCCCGAGAATACGACAAAAATCGACATGTGCCTCCACCTTTATTATTTTACGTACAAAAGATCCCACTGGGTCGAAGTGTTGCTGGCTTGCCAGCCCCCACAACAAGATAAGATAAAACGTATTTACGTACGCCAAAAAGAGCGCGCACGACGTTTTTCTGGTTTAAACGCTTTGTCGTGGGTGGCATGCTAGCCGTGCAGATGTAGGTTTGTCTAATTATTAAATGACCGTATAAATTAATAAGCTTACATGTGCTAGTTTCCATTGTAATATAAATTTAACGAGCGTTAACCCGCGACTTCGTCCGCACAAATTATATACCAGATTTTAAGTCAGATCATAAGCTATCAAACAAAAAAAGTTTCATCAAAATCGGTTCAGTAGTTTTTGCGTGATACTCGTTCAAACAAACAAACAAACAATCAAACAAACAAACAAACAAACACACAAACAAACAGACAGACAAAAAATCCAAAAATTAGTGAAATGGAATCAGGGACACCTAAAAACCATATCGTAACTTTTTTTTTGTTAATAACTTCAATGTACAGACAAACTTCCTGTTACAGTTTTATAATAGTACGAGCGTTAACCCGCGACTTCGTCCGCACAAATTATATACCAGATTTTAAGTCAGATCATAAGCTATCAAACAAAAAAAGTTTCATCAAAATCGGTTCAGTAGGTTTTGCGTGATACTCGTTCAAACAAACAAACAAACAAACAAACAAACAAACAAACAAACACACAAACAAACAGACAGACAAAAAATCCAAAAATTGGTGAAATGGAATCAGGGACACCTAAAAACCATATCGTAACTTTTTTTTTGTTAATATCTTCAATGTACAGACAAACTTCCCGCTACAGTTTTATAATAGTATAGATAGATATACCTAATAACTATGCATATAACAATCAAAACAGCTACTATAATTGCTACAACAAATTGCTAGATTTAACAAGCTAACCTCTAACTATATTATGCAATAGTTAATCACTCGTCCTTGCAAGAACTAGTGGAAATATAACTGCAAAAATCAAGATAGGTTCATTTGAATGACCGGCCATGGCATCTCGAATGTTCGAGTACAACATTTATAAGACTTGCAAAAGATATCCTCAATAGGCTAACATAATATAAAAATGTTAGCGCATAGTTTTTTTTATATGTGTTCGCATATAACTTCGTCGTTTATGTACCAATTTCGATCATTCTTTTTTTGTTGGAAAGGAAATATCCCAAGGGTAGTATCATGTTAAGTAAACCAGGATCTGATGATGGCATCCCTGAGAAATCGAAGGAAACCTTCGAAAATCGTAGTGCCGACTAGTGCGTTTGTTAAAGCACTACTATTACATTGAACTAATGAATTCACCTATGAAAATTGTGAAATAAACAAAATTTTAACAACAAATTAAAACCGCCTTAAAAAAAACTTTAAATTTAAAAAAGTAATAAGAATAAGAATACAATTTTTATTTCAGGTATTATGTCCCATAACATTAATATTTGATACAAAAAGAATTCAATAAATAAAATACAATAATAATAATAATATTAACTTATACAAAAAAAATATAAGGTAAGACTTACATATACATAATAACCTTATCACTACCTATATGCATAGATTAATATACAGGGTGTCCCGTAAACCGACGTCAACCCGGCGGATGCTTATATAGGTTAGGTCATGACTAAGCAGAATGTCAAAATTTGACTTTAGTAAAAGTGTCTTAGTTTTCGAGATATTATCAGTTTTGACACAGATACTGCATAGAACATTTGTAGCCGTGGCAGCGTGGCACTCAAAATAGTGACTAAGGTAAAGAGTTTCACGAATTTCATAAAACTGTCCTTATCTCGAAAACTAAGAACCTTTTCCTAAAGTAAAATGTTGACAGATTGATTGATTGACTGACATATTTTTTTTTATTTTGGTATTTTCTGGTTAGGCATGAACTAACCTATCAGCATCCACCTGGTTGACGTCGGTTTACGGGACACCCTGTATGTAGTTGTATGTATTATTGTCAGAAAGCCACGATAAATAGACGGTCACGTATGAACTAACAAATTCACTAAACATCAAATATTAAAACCATTTGCCTCCATGGAACCACGCATACCATTCGACGCACCTAGACTTACCTAAAATAGCAAGTATATTATGAACACCTGTATCCTATTTAATTTAATTTAAAAATGCACTGATACAGTATTTGTAACACTTTATCGCTAAAATTAAAATTAACGGATTCAATAGCCTTATGTCATACATATTTATTATCACATTTCTACATTTTTGCTGCTGTTGCGTTCCTTTCGAATTCGTCGATAAATCTAGGACAAAGGAAATACAATCTAGGGTATCTTTAGCGTATCATAGAATTAAGTGAGTTTTGGATAATAGCCCAGTCATTTTACGGTTTGAGCCGGGACTAATTAGTAATTGACATTTTTTTTTCGATATAATATTGAAGAGCCAATTTGAGTCTAGAAATGAACCAAAATAAAAAAAAAACGTCAGCAACAGTTTCAATTTAAAAATTTTGCTATTATCTCGTTCTAAAAAACCTGTTGGAATTTTTTTTTTCACTTAAGGCTTTCATTTAAGGCTTTACCATTATACATATTACAAACATGGTGTCAATATTTTTGTCTACTTAGAAAGTTTTGAAAAATACATTCGTATTTTCTAATAAATACCTCATTTTTTAAATTTCATTGCCTATTTTATTGCTCAAAAATAATTTATATTTTTAAATCTAAGTCAAATGAGTGCATTGGTATTAATATTAATAATTTAAAATCCTTCTGGGACACACAATTTTGATTTCTATGTTGCGTGGCGACTTTTTTTTAATATGTTTTAAGATAGTCCTTTTGTCACTTAATGGTTCCGGTTACAATTTTAAAGTCCAATTAGCAATTACTCCCTACCCCGCCTAACAAAACTCCGTAAAATGACTGGGCTATAAATTATATAAGGTCTAACAAAATTAGGTGAAACTATTTTAAGGGGATGATCAGACCATCAAACTGAACAACTTTCTCTATGGGACCAATATTGAAATCGCGAAAATAAAATCAGCTGTCACACATTTAGGTCGAGTAGGTTTGTATGGAAAAGCTGATTTTTTCGCGATTTCAATATCGGTCCCATAGAGAAAGTTGTTCAGTTTGATGGTCTGATCATCCCCTTAAAATAGTTTCACCTAATTTTGTTAGACCTTATATAACAGAAAAAAATCTTGATAATTCATAGAACAGATGTTCTTGAAAACTAGCTTACACCGGTTAGGGATTAGTAGGAAAGAAGGATGTCCACTTTTTACCTGTCAAATAATTTAACAACTATTAACGTGTAAAACTTTTATTCCTCAATATCAAAATAAAATAAATTATTATCGATGTAAATGGAATCAACCTATAGTTTTCCTATATCAATATTAACTGTAAACTTCAACCTTTGAGTATTATACGACTTCAACTAAATAAAAAATGGTTTGAAAGGTAAACGAATGTATGGGAAGTGGTCGTTATTTTTTAAAAAGGGCATTTACAAAGGACTAGAAATTGTTTAATTGGCACGGGTGCAAGCCTGTCGAGGCCCCAAACCTTGGGGGTATAAATAAAAAAATACACCCCGGTTCCAATTAATAGGAAAATAAAAAATGTGATGTAAACTTTTTAAACATAACTTTCAACCGCAAATACGCATTTTCCAGCACCCGCGGCTTGGCGGCGCGATATATCGCTATCGCACCCTAGCTCCCTTTCTTTTTGCACGCGAACGAACAAGACAGCAGGCGCGATAAAACGTATATCGACTATCGAGGCGCCATGTCGCGCGCGCAGCTTCCTGATTGTCACGGTGGATTTGATTTGTCTACCTAAACTATTATAAAACCGAAGTGTGTCACATTGAAGATATTAAGTACATCTCTCGCCACTTACATCATGATTTATGTCATAGTTGTCTGGAAGAAATCGCTTGTAGTGGTAAGACTGCCATTTTTCATGGAGGAGGTTCTCAATTCAACCCATATGTTTTTTTTGTATGTTTGTGACCTGATTATTGTTGCTGTACTTTTTTGGTGTGCAAATAAATAATATTTATGTTATATGTTATGTTAAATTAAATTAAATTTTTGTAAATAAGTAACGTCTAATGAGACGGTTATTGTTTAGTTGCATACAATGTTCTTGATTGTCGCAAAATAATTAGTATCATGTGATAGCGCGCCATCTATGTCAGCAGTTGAGTAAATACATGATGCTGCGTATTAACTTGGCAAGGCCTGTTTGACTTTTTACTCTGTTCGCTTGAATTCACGTTCTAGACCGGAGTACATTTACGTTCAATCGTTCTTCAACAGATGTCGCTGAATATACAATGCACAGGTTTTTATTTGTAAATATTGTCAATGTACAATATTCAGACCATCGAACTGAACATCTTTCTCTATGGGACCAACATCGAAATCACGAAAAAAAAAAACAACTGTTCCATATAGTACTAAAGCAAAACGCACATTCTATGGTTTCTACTGTCTAACTATTACCTTTCAAAAGTAACAGCGCTAAATAGGTAGGACATATTGACGGGCGGACGGACGGAGGGACAACGTAGGCTTAGCAATAGAGTCCCATTTTCACCCTTTGGGTACGGAAACCATATCGTGGAATCAGTCACATCCATTGACGAAGCAGGTCTGTTTTTGTTAGGTACACACGGCGACACATCAAGCTATACAAAACCAACATAAGCTAGCCGCGCGACGTTGTACGTTACTCGTTCTACGCGCGGCCAGCTTATTTTGGTTTTGTATACCTTGATGTGCGGCGACACATCAAGGTATACAATGTGTACATGATTTTTACAATATTATTTTTAGCTTATTAACTGGCAAGGTTTCGCATACATCTTGCATCCACGCCATATATCGGGTCACTTCACTTGGTACGAAGTATTTTTTTTCTTATTAATTGGCTTTTGGAAAATCCCTCATTCGGACCGACAAACATTAATAATTATAGCTACTTCGTAAGAGAAACCGTAAAAATTCCGTGTGGACATTAATTTATTATCTACAACTTTTACTATATATGGGACTCTACGAGAACTCAAAAAAAAATCTGACTTAAATTAGGTACCTACTGCGCAAAATGTATGGAACAGCGAATTCTTTTTTGAGTTTTCATCGTAAACTTAATATTACTCTACGATAGTATATTAAGTTTATGGTTTTCATAGTTGGACCCATAGTAAAAGTTGTTCATATTGATGGATTGGATACATTCACCTATGAGTTTTCGTGAGCGGTCGCCTTACACCTCAAAGCTTACACCCTGTATTGAAAAGTGATAAATAACCCCTGTCATTTTCGAAGAGACCGTTAATGTGGAACTTGTACCGTTTTATATTTTTAGTGTATCATAAAGATTTAAGGCTTACATAAATATACCAAAAACAAAAATGGTAAAATATCATAAAGTTGTAAAATATGCATAAATCAATTATTTATTGCAAATCAAAAGATGATTCAAATTCCGCGCCAAAACGTTCACAGACATGAAGTGACTTCACAACTTATTCATGACGTGTGCGTGCGTGCAGCTGATCACAAACAGCAGCTATAATCTTAGATTAAAAACTTTTCGCTTACGCTGAAAGATGTAGCCAACGTAACCAAGAAATGAGAGAGCGAGATAGCCAGTTATGAATGTGCTGGAAGCATAGATATAGTACTTACTATCTCTATGGCTGGAAGCTGGCATAGGTATTGTAAAATCCTCGTGAATGTGCTATAATACTAGCTAACATTTTAACTTCACCATGCGCTGACTGGAGTTTGAAATTACGTTCCGATCCACGTAACTTTGTAATTGAATTATTGTACTTTGGGTCTCTCAAGCATGCAGGCATTCTGTGCAAATTTTACTTAAATTTATAAACTAAAAAGTTAAGTTTAAGTTTCTTAAACTTTATTTAAAGTTTCGTACTAGTTGAACAAAAGACATCAACGCGGAATGTGCGCACTCAACACATTTATAAATATCCGAAATTGGGTTTAAATATAAGGTCTAACAAAATTACCTGAAATTATTTTAAGGGGATGATCAGACTATCAAACTGAACAACTTTCTCTGTGGGACTGACACGACCAAAATGAAAATCGTGAATGGAAATCAGCTGTTCCATACAAAACTGCAATCCAACTAGACCCAAATGTATGGAACAGCAGATTTTTTGTTTGAGATTTCTATGATCTGATCCTGCTGTGTGTACTTCCTATCTCTATGGTTGGACCATATATTGTAGGTATGTCAAATACCTGTCGACTGTTAGAACTTAACGAAAGTGTTTGGGGTAAAAACTAGCCTCAGAATAATGTGGACAGTGTCATTTCCTATTTTTCAGTGGAATTTTTTTATTTATAGTGTTAATCTTTAAGTAAAACTTGAAAAATAGTCATAAACTTACATATCTTTGCATGGTTTTATTATCGACAGAAGTTATAAATAACCATCGTGTTTTGAGAATAAGAATAATCAAGAACAGTTCATGAACAACTGAATATATTTTTTCCGGATTAAACGACGACTCAACCAAAAACATGAACAAAATATATTTTTTCTTGATTAAAACAACGACTATTTCATGCCTTAAGATTTATTTCGTAAACCTGAAATTAAGGTTGTTGCAGAGGGGTCAATTTTATATAAAACTTTGACGCACAATACGCGTAAACGGTATTAATATAAGTAACTTTGTATATATGGAAAAATAGTTCAGAAAATCTAGATGCCGCGTCACAAATAACATTTGCAATTTATAAAATAATTACGAAGATATAAAGCTTTGAAATTTTTCATACAAAATTTTAAAAGCTTTATATCTTCGTAATCATATTATCAATTGCAAATGTTATTTGTGACGCGGAAACTAGATTTTCTATTTTTCCAATTATATAATATTACATTCATTAATTCCGTCTACGCGTATTGTGCATCAAACTTTTGTATGGATTGAAGTTAAACCACCTAAATAAGTTCTTGCTAACAAATGGCTGTATCGATACCAAATAAATCTGAATTGGTTTTCAAATCAATCAAGCTTAACATTAATATTGATCTAAAACAGATAGTCATAAGCCAAACTGTCCACCTGCCTAAAATTAAAAAGCTTATCAGTTTAGTAGGACAACCTACATTGCCGTTGCATTCGCCAACAAGGACGCCTACGCAGAAATATAATCCGTGCACTGGATATGACAATCAATCCGATTCACTGATAAAGGAACCTTGACCAAATTTTATTATTCATACTCACATAATGCCTGCTTCATAGGACCGTCTAGTTTTAAAAGAAAATGTACACTGCAATTGAGGTTCTTACGGGCTTAAGAACGACACTACACCCGCACCCGCCCCGCGCCCGCCGCGCCTCCTAAAATACATTGCCTGCAATTTGAGTCTTATGACTCGATAATAAATCTCGTATTGTATTTTATAGGAGCACCCGCGACCACCCCGCACCTGCTTCGCACCCGCCCCGCGCCCGACCCGCGAACGCTCGTTAAAATACAATGCGACGTTTATTATCGTATAATTTATGACACGAGAGATGAGACTCAAATTGCAAGCAATGCATTTTAGGACGCGGGGCGAGCGCGGGCTGAGCGCGAACTGAACGCGGGGCTAGTGTGGGGCGGGTGCGGAGCGGGCGCGGGTCGGTCGTCTGAACGCAGCTTCAGGGATGACTCCCGTAGAGACCTCCTTCTCCGTCTCTTCTCCCGAGTTGTAGCCAAATTCGGTTTTCTCTTAAACTAAGAACGACATTTTCAGAGTTGCATTTTCCTTACGAAACGATTTATTTATAAAATACCAATGTTGAAAGTGCTTTCAAAATTGCGACGACTCGATTGGTCTAATGGTTACCATGCCTGACTTCCAAACCAGGGACCTGGGTTCGAATCCCGATTCGGTCATGGATGTTATATGTTTGTGCCATTTTGTTGTATGGTTTCCATAATAAAAAGCCTATAGTGTATGCTTGGGATCATGACAATGTTTGTGAGCATTCTTTTTTTAAATTTGATTTAGCGTTAGAATCATGGACCTGTCACCGCAGAATTCTTATATAGGATGTTTATAAAACTGTATTATAAAACCTCTGTGGTTCCCCGGAAGTGTCATGTTCAGTATACTAGCCAGGAAAGCCAATAAAATACAGAAACACCTTTGTAGAACAATTGAGAAGAAAAGAAGAAGTAGACTAACGTGGGCTGATTGTGATGATTATTTTAGGTCAAGCTTGTGACTGCAAAAACACATAATTATATTACAAGGCGATTATACATTATAGTGCCAAGCTGTTGGATATCAACAAATGTGGCCGTTAAACAAACAGTCTGCAAACCTATAATCATATTTAATAGATTGTAGATACTAGTCCTACCTCGTTACCTCTCACCATGTCATTCCATACTGAAACTAAATAGCTAAATATGAGCATTGTTACAACTAAGTACATTCTTAAACAGAAAGTTGGTAGTTATAGCAATGTTTCTGACCACACCGAAAGGGTATACGGTCGTGGGTTTATTTATGTATGTGTGTAGTTATTAGTTTAACTTGTGGTTTAACCAATAAATGTCAGACGGCGAAAGTCATGCAAAAAGTGACGCTGCAGTCGCAGGACCCTCGTGGATCTATTCGACGTACATCAATGTCTGCAAGTGCAAGACAATCCCTTCCAGCGTTCGCTCTCGTAGGTCGGAGGCTCGGTGCGCGTGCGCCACCTCGCCGCCACTCTATCACCACTCGCTGCGCGCGCAACATGGCCAGCCTGCTTCTCTTTCTGCACGTGAGTACATTTATTTACATTTTACTGGGCATTCACGATTGTATTACCTACCTTATTTCATAATATTTTACGCAATTAATTTATGTTAGAGGTCAGGGTTTAAAGGTGACGGAAACTTTCGTAAAGTTTGCGTTAAGTTATTGTATCAATAGTTATATTATGTACACAATACTTATAGTTTTCCTCTTAAGGTTTTATTTTCCTCCTTGTCGTGTAAATATATACCTAATGCGTGTAAACTGCAATTATCATAGTATAGTACATGTTACGGAATCTATTTGGTTGTCTTTTGTATAGTTTTTGTCCTACACTACATTGTTGCGAACCGCCTACAATAGTTGGCGGTCAAAGTAAGCGGTACCACCACACCGGATATGTGACACGACAGAACACAAATCTTATCATTCTATTTAGTACAAAAGTTGCCGTTTGTTTCAGAACTTAAAACATGGAAATCTTTTCTAAAATGTCTTTTTGCTACGGGTAGAATCTCTCTATGTATATCTCTCTATGAAAAATGTTAATTCAAATTCTGAACTAAGGCACTTGGGGTTTAAGGGTTTCATTGAAACTATGAAAAGGTTTGTTTCTATTCAAAATGACAATGTTTTGAAGGTTCATCAAAATATTTCTTACTCAACTACGCTAAAACTTGACAAATATAATGTTTAAAATCAACATGATAGGTACTAATCAAATGTTCATGATGATGAGCTGAGCTAGCTATACAGCGTGTTAGGGAAAACAGTTGCATTACTTTAAGGGGTGATTGTACCCATGATACTGAACAACTTTCCCTAAGAAACCTATAGGAAATTAGCAACAAAAATCGGCTTTTCATACAAACGTTCCATCAGCTGATTGCATTTAGGATGGGAAGTCCAAATTTTTTTTGCGAATTGCCTAGGTTTATTAGGGAAAGTTGTACAGTATCATGGGTAAAATTGCCCCTTAAAGTTATGCAACTGCTTACCCTAACACAATGTATAATTCATTCGTGGTGACCATCAAATAAACCATTACAATTTAATAACTACCTACTCAATAATGAAAATCTACGTTCTAGATTTATAGCTTAGACTTATTATTACCTATTAAAGGTCTGTTTGTAACTTCAAGTGAAATCGCGGCTAAAAGCTTGATACTATAATATAAAGTAATAACATTACAAAATATCGAATAAACTCTATTGCCCAGTCATTTTACGGTTTGAGCCGGGACTAATTATTAATTGATATTTTTTTCGGTATAGTATTTAAGAGCCAATTCGAGCTTAGAAATGTACCAAAATTAAAAAAAAATTCCCTCAGCAACAGTTCCAAATTCAAAATTTAGCTATTATCTTGATATAAAAAACAATGCAAATTTTTTATATACACATATTTAAGGCTTTACCATTATACATACTTCAAACATGGTGTAAATATTTTTTTCTACTTAGAAGGTTTTGAAAAATACTATTGTATTTTCAAATAAAAACCTCATTTTTTAAATTTCTATGCTTATTTTATTGCTCAAAAATAATTTATATTGTTAAATCTAGTTCAAATTAGGGCGTTGGTATTAATATTATTAATTTAAGGTGGTTTCAGTCCATACAAACGTTTGACGCACAATACTCGTAGACGGAATTAATAAAAGTAATATTTTATGTATGGAAAAATAGTTTAGAAAATCTAGTTGCCGCGTAACAAATAACGTTTGCATTTTATAATATAATTACGAAGATATAAAGCTTTTAAAATTTTGTATGAAAAATTTCAAAGCTTTATATCTTCGTAATTATTTTATAAATTGCAAATGTTATTTGTTACGCGGCAACTAGATTTTCTAAACTATTTTTCCATATACACAAAGTTACTTATATTAATACCGTCTACACGTATTGTGCGTCAAAGTTTTGTATAAAATTGACCCCTCTGCAACCGCCTTAAAAGCCTTCTGGGACTCACAATTTTGATTTCTATGTTGCGTAGCGATTTTTTTTAAATATGTTTTCAGATACTCTTTTTGTCACTAAATGGTGCCGGTTATAGTTTAAAAGTCCGATTAATAATTACTTCCCACCTCTCCTAACAAAACTCCGTAAAATGATTGGGCTACTATATCAAACCACATAAACGTATTAACGATCATAACGTAAACGTAGCTAGTAGTAGTAAAACCATAAAAACATTGAAAGTTCATTGTGTGACTACGCATCGTAAAATTACGTTTTGATTTCGCAAGCTTTGATTCGATTGTGCTCATTGAAATTCAGTAATACTCGATATCAAATCCTGAATAACAATAACCATAATCAACCTGTCAACTAGGACTAATTCACTTCGTATGTCAACATTTTTGTATTGTTGTATGAATCTACATTAGTTACGGGTGCGTACGCATGGCGACACGTCAAGCTATACAAAACAAATATAAGCTGGCCGCGCGACGTTATACGTTAATCGACCTACGCAAGGCCAGCTTATGTTTGTTTTGTATAGCTTGATGTGTCGCCGTGTGTACGTACGAGTGTTGAGTAAAAATTTTTGTAGTGAAAATAAAACTGTGACCTAACAAAAATAATATAGGGTCCTTCTTAATATGCTCACCGTCAAACTGAACAACTTTCTTTATGTCACCAACATAGAAATCGCTAAAAAAAATCAGCTCTTACATACCAAACTGCAAATCTACTCGAGCGAAATGTATGGGACAGCTGATTTTTTTTTCGCGATTTCGATGTTGGTTCCATAGAGAATGTTGTTCAGTTTGATGGTCTGATCATACCCTTAAAAAATTGTCAGCATATTAAGAAGGACCCTGCATAATATCCATCGAAGTCGGCATTTCTCGTTTCTCTCTGCCTTGTCGAGACATCTAGTTTTATTTACTTATCTAGTCTCTTTTCCAATTATTTTATAAGTTAATCTTTACATTTACTTAAATTAAATATGGACGCTGGTCTGGATTCCAATCTTAAATCCCAATAGTCATAGCCTTTATTCATCATTATACATTTATTCATTATACATATATATTTGTATTTGTATACAACCTATGTTTTCTTTGTAACCATTTATGTAGTTCATGATCATAAGGAAACATGTCAAAATAAAACTACAAAAAAAAACAATCTGAAAAGGCGCAACTTGTAGAGTTAACTATGAACGACAAGCAAACAATGCTCAAAAAACTCAAAAAGTTTATTCAAAATTATAATACTTAACATATAATATATAAAGTCTAACAAAATTAGGTGAAACTATTTTAAGGGGATGATCAGACCATCAAACTGAACAACTTTCTCTATGGGACCAATATTGAAATCGCAAAAAAAAAATCAGTTGTTCCATACAAACCTACTCGACCTAAATGTATGGGACAGCAGATTTGTTTTTCGCGATTTCAATGTTGGTCCCATAGAGAAAGTTGTTCAGTTTGATGGTCTGATCATCCCCTTAAAATAGTTTCACCTAATTTTGTTAGACCTTATAACTTTCCGATAACATTTATTTTGTTTTAATCTACCACCGCGTCGGAAGGTATTCCGTTGTAGAGAACATGTGGCCAGAAACTACAACACACATATTTTATACAAGACAACATAATAATATACAAAGTACAATTTCAAAAAAACAAAAAAGCCAATAAAAAATTTGTTGAAGAAGCAGAAGCGTATCGACCTTTCGAAAGTTCATTTCTGTAGGGCATAGACGAACTTTGCAAGGCTTTTAGATGCAGCCCTACACGTTCTGCGGCGCCGGCGCGGCATAGGGTCGATGACCTGAACCTTAGCTGAGAATGCACAATGATGCACGGAGCTTGTTGCGAATATCCATTTATCCTTTCTTTTACCATATTCTACACTGGCCTGCAAAACTAAGTATCACACTTTTAAAATTGCAATAACTTTTTCAGTACACAATATATACTTTCGAAATAAAAAGGACTCGAAAAAGAGTTTAATTTACAAAGAATAGTTACAAAGAAAGCTGATAACATTTGCTATAAAACGTTTTTATTTTAAATCTCTAATTTCTATAGTTCAGAAAAAATTTACATATTAAAAGTGTAGTACCTACTTAGTTTTGCAGGTCAGTGTATTTCAACATTATGTCTTCAATTTATTTATAACGAACTTTATGTAACAAAAAGTATAACACTAGTCATAAAATAGTCATAATTTATGATCTATATCCTAGTGTATTTGCTACTTCGTTGATATAAAGCTGTTTATCAAGGAACTTCATTCATCGTCATCATCAGCATATACAAGGGTCCTTCTTAAGAGGATTATGTGAAAAAAATAGGATTCTTCAAAGCCTCATATATCATGAAGTACTAAGAGTAGGAGTATGATTTGCGGATATGTGTAAATTGAACATTTAATTGAAGTTTTGATTAGAGCCAACACACGATTAAGACACATTTTCTCGATAGAAAAACAAGCCAAATTAGCCTCCGTCTTTATCGTTAAACGCTTGGAACTGCTAAACGGCGAATAATAGAAACACGAGACTTGATTTAAAAAAAAGAGATTGATATTTTATAAAGTGTGATTAGAGCAGAATTGAACTTACATAAATGGTACAATCACAATTAAATAAAGTTTGTTTTACGCTTGCGTCGTTTCAGGCGCGCGCGCCGCCCCATCTCTTTCGCTCGCATCAGGCAGTAATATAAGCTATCACACGCCCATTTCGCTTCAATTATTTTTTGACATAGGCCTTAATATCCTGTCGGTTTTTTAAGGAGATGATCAGAGCACCAAAATGCACAACTTTCTATATGGGACCAAAGTCAATATGGGAAGAACAATTTGCTGTTCCATACAAAACTGCAATCCTACTCGACCCAAATGTATGATGCTGGACAGCTAATATTTTCTTCGCGTTTTCGACGTTGATCCCGTAGAGGAAGTTGTTCAGATTGATGGTCTGATGGTCTCTTGAAAAACCGTCAGCATAATTTATGTTGGACCCTGTATATGTCCCACTCTTTGACTATTTATTATAAGGACTGGCCTTACGGTAGGATTTCCCCTCTGCCACGGTATAAGAACAATTGATCATGTGCATTTACATTCAATTTTATACCTTATCACTAAACGAGACAGCCTATAATTTTGAAACAATAATTTCTTACTTAGAACGTTTGGGGTTCACACGAGACTACTTTTCATGGTTTTTAACATTCAAAATTAGAATCTAAAGTGATGGGGAATAAAATCCAAAGTTGCGGATTTCATTTTACCTCGCCCCCCGCAAAAAGTGGCAGAAATGTTTGTTAGTAGAATTACACGCGTAACTAGTCCCTATATAAGTAGTCAAAGGTCCCACTGTATGGCACAGGCCTGCACTCAAGGAGGGTAAAGAAATTATTATCATAATTCTTCATGGAGAAATGTAAAGTTTTAAAATAAAATATCATATCGAGGTGATTTAAAAATGTTTAGGTAGATTTCTCGTTCTAGATTAAGGAATACAATTTTTTTTTTCAATGGAACGTTTGAAGCTCATTACAAAGAGCTCAACGCTCATTTTTTTTTTGCTTCATTTGTGCTCGTTTGAGCTGGTGATTGGTACAGTCAAATAAAAGAGAATATAATGTACTTAATAATGTCAATACCTAATTAACATACACTAACATAATTTTAAGTAAACATTGTTACTAATCAACCTACTAACAAAATTATGGATTTTATTTTTTGGTCCGAAATAAATGAGTATTTAATTTTGTTTCAATCATGAGATTTCTAATGTGAACTTCTGCAGTAGATACCTAGGCAATTAGCTTTGTCGGCTCTGTCTGTTTAGACTTACACTCAGTTGTACGCTCATTAGAGTTAATCCTCCATTAAATCACTTGCTAGCTTTTACTACAAGAAATGGTTTAATAGAGGATTAACTTTAATGTGCGTTTCTACAACTGAGCGTGACTCTATTATTTACACATAGCGAGCGGAACTTTTTTGTTGACTTAGCGCTAATTTGAATATTATTCTACCGGCCAATAATCGACCTTAGCGCCCAGTTTTTTCACGTTCCATTTCTTAGACCTTGAAGGTAGGCGCGGCCAAGGCACTCGAGGCATTGTATGCGCGTACGCCGCTTCCGGATCACAGCCGGACACAGGGGACTCATTATTGTTTAATTTGGCAAAAGAGCGCAATTTCACGACCTCCTTCTGTGTTTTTATTTTTCGTAACGTCCTTTTGTTTTTGTAATGAAAGTGCCTAATTTAATGAGTAAATTTTGGGTGAACGAGACTTAGGCCAAACTTTGATTTATAGAAGAGTAGGAGAGTAGAAGAGTAGGAACAATTTTACTCCTAGTGTTTACTCCGAAATATCTTCATTTGTACTTCTACCACTACCATACCAAAAGAACGAATGTATAATCCACCCAAAGAAAGAGGCCGTTGTATCCTTACTTATTGCGATGTGAGGTTATACAGTTTTAATTTGTTAGGTAAAAGACACCTTATTACATTTTTTTTAATTATGTGACATTGACATTTCATCTCAGTCTCGGTATAAGATTTACACCGTCAAAATTGGCCGTGTAAAATTTACTCTCAACTTATCCATTGATTAGGGTTGGTGAAACGCAAAGTCAGTTTGCTCTAGAGTAACCGGCTACTTAATCTAAGAATAAAATTTACTACCGTTTGGTCGAATCGGGCCTTAGTAATCTAGATGGTGTTTTGTATGTAAATTATTATTCAAAACTGGCCGGTCCATATTTTGGAGACCATTGGCAGAAGTTCGTGGAGCAAAGTGGCATAAGCAGTGAGATTTTTGTAAAGAGCACGTTCATTTGCCATCAACTAATCTCATGAAATTTTGCATATGTATAAGAGCTATTGGTTATATTTCCGTTGCCTCATATTGCAGGAAGATCTCTATAATGATTTCTAAAAGAACAAACGTATAAGGAATCCTTATAAAGTGTATAAACAACAAAGTCCCGCAGATTGTGGGTGACGACTTGTGGCAGTGGGCCTTGCCTAATTATTAATAGGTATTGTGCCTTTCTTAAACAGTACAACCTTTCCAGTTCCAACGTCCAAGTTCTGTTACTTTCATCTAAGAGTACAGCCATATAATAAATATGAGTAGGTACTACTAGGTAGGTAGGACAGCCTGAGAACAGTACGCGAAGATGTGTAGGTGTACCATTGAAATATATTAGAGTCACGATACTAAATATAAGTTGCATGCATTAACCTACATTCGTAAATGTAACGTGGGAAGTATGTTTTTGTAACCCCCTTATCTGTTATACAGATCTGTTAATGAAGGACCTATGGAAACTCAATCATGAGGCCCAGATTCGAATATGCAATGGACCAATGTAACTTATGTACGTAATACCGACTGCTCTCAAACGGTGAAAGAAAACATCGTGAGGAAACCTGCATATGCTGAAGAAGAAATTCCGATGTTGTATCGTAGCAATTATACGGGGTGAAACGCTGGTGAAACGTAACGAGGTAGCCTCCCTTTAAGGGTGGATTTAACTTTCCCTAAGGAACATGGGTCGAAAAACGAAAATTTGGACCTCCCATTGAAAATAGATAGTGTGATCCGCATTTTTGTAAGGGAGCTCCAACATTTCAATTTTTTTTCGACCCCTCTTCCTCAAGGAAAGTTTTATGGTTTCAATGTCTGAATACACCGTTGCAGGGTGGAGGGTTACCTTCGTTACGTTTCACCCAGTATGTTTTATATGTTTGTACCTACGTAACTTTTTACGATAATAAGTGGTCTAGTCCAATCATCGATTTATCAGAAAGGACTTATACCACACAGAGTCACTTTTGAGCTATGACTTTTTAAAGTTCAGAGTGATGATGTGGATTGGTACAAAAAAAATGCCTTTCATTCACTAAAGTGGTATCACTAAAGCCACGTATTCACTTGGCAACAATTGACGCGCAACACGTGACGCTCAACATGTTCGGCAACGTTGCTGTTAAAAAAAAGTCTGTTAAACGGGAGACTTTTTTTATTGTTTTTTTTTTGGAGCTTTAAACCCTGACGTTACGTCAGCCCCCCATCGTGCCCTTAAGACTCTATAAAACGAAACAATATTACGACGAAATAAAAACATAAAACTTCCTAACGAATATACAAACACACACACATACCAAATACTAGTACTATAAATAATTAACGGAAAAGAGAAAAACAAGCTCTATAATCACGAATCAGCTATAACAACTTTGTTTACGCAAATATAATGTGAATGTTATTAGGTAGGTATCGCAAACGGGGACAAAGAAGAATTTAATAAATACCTACTTACCTATTGGTTTGTCCCCGCCTGCAATACCTACCTAATAATATTCGAATTATATTTGCGTAAACAAAGTTGTTATAGCTGATTCGTGATTATAGAGCTTGTTTTTCTCTTTTTTCAGTTAATAGTTTTTTTTATGCAGTCTGGTTTTTTTAGCTTATTTTATACTTTTTAGTCTTGTGTCGAAATGGTAGCAAATAAGTACTATAATATATATATTTGGAATCGTCTGTTCACTAGCTTTCATTTGATATTTTTGGATTTTATTCCCATAACTTTAGATTCTAATTTTGAACGTTAAAAATCATGAAAGTAGTAACCCCAAACGTTCTAAGTTCGAAATTATTGTTTCGCAATTATAGGCTGTCTCGTTTAGTGATAAGGTATAAAATTTAATGTAAATGCACATGATTGATTGATCTTATATACCGTGGCAGAGGGGAAATGCTACCGCTAGGCTAGTCCTTATAATAAATAGTCAAAGTTGTTTTGCAACGTTGCCCGACATGTTGAGCGACACGTGTTCCGCGTCAAATGTTGCCTAGTGGATAAGCGGCTTAAGTCATTTTTGACCTGTTTGTGGATTGAATCCTTACTGCTAAACTAGTAATATGCAAAATCATCGTTAAAATGTGTTTACCCAACAATAATCGAAATATTTTGAAAAAAAGGCGTCGCATTCAAAGTGCTTGACGACAGTAGAATAAAAAAAAAGGAAATAGAACATTAAATTTGTTTTAGCTTGAGTAGTTATATGCGATAACTTGAAATCTTTATGATGTGGTTTTAAAGCTTTACATTATTACCAATCCATTTTAAAAGTTTTACTTTACATTTTCATTACATAGGTACTTAGATTAACATTTATTTATAATAGCTATATAGCTTATCAATATCATCGATAATCACTCAATAGATAGGTATGATATTAAAATGTAATTTTAAACGCTGATTATAGTCAACTCTCTAGTAAATTGTATAAACTGTCAGTAGAACCAACGTGTTTTATTATAGTATTTCATTATCCTATCTTGATAGGTTTATGCTGTGTGCTGTCTGTCAGTCACGGAACAATTAAGCTGAAGCTAAGGGGATGATCAGACCCTCAGACTAAAAAAAATTATCTATGGAACCAATGACGAAATCGTGGAAAAAAAACTGCTATTCCATACAAAATTGCAAACCTGGAGTGCTATTTTTGAAACTCATTCTTTGAACTCAGCAGTTGAAAATGTCAATATTACTATGGAGATATGCATCTTTCTACTGCTGATTTGACATTCAAAAATCATACTCCAGGAGTGCGATTTTTGAAAGTCAAATCAGCAGCAGAAAGATGCGTCATACATTTTCAACTGCTGAGTTCAACGTATGAGATTCAAAAATCGCACTCCTGCTCGATCCGAATGTATGGGACAGCTGATTTTTTTTCTTTTTGATGGTCGCATAAAAAAAATTGATCAGTTTGATAATCTTACTAACCCCTTAAAATAGTTCAGCCAATTTGGTTGGATCTATAGTGTCAGGCTTCTTAAAAGTTGTAAGTACCTACTTTTTGGAGTCAAATACGGAACCCTGGACAGAGTATCGACACTAAGGATTCAGAATATGCTATATTTGGAATATCTGATTGGTCCTCGAGGAATATAGCCCAAGCACATGCATACATTAACTCAAAACATAACCTATGTTGACATTACCAATGTCATTTTCAATTTGCATGCAGAAATAAACAATGAATACAAAAACCAGATCAACTACAAGACAAATTTAAATGTCAAGGTTTCATTAGCTGCCTAACATCGTCCCTGCCATTTATTTGTACAGTCAATATCTAAAGTGCATATTGCAATTAAATACTTAATTTAATAAGTGTTGGTTATGCATATCTGCGCACGCAAGTGTCACTGCTGCTGGTTCGAAACCCGCAAGTGATGAATATTTTTGTGTTCAAGTCCAATTTGTGAACTACCTATCAGTCTATACAACGTGTTAATGAATTAACGCAAAACCTCACACACCCCAACTCATTTGTAACAAAATATTTAGATTGAAACAATAATTTCATTATTTTGAATGTTCAAATTAAGTTATTTGCATTTTAAGTTTTGAGGCAAAAATGATTTGTGATCATTTCAGCAATGAATGAAACCGCTAACGTACTCATGGATACATTTTAATAATCTTGTTTTGGTAGTAACTAAGGTGAGTGTGCCCGTGTGGTGGGTTGACATCGGGTTCAGTAAATTTTAAACTTTGCAAAAAAATTATTTAATATTTTGAAAAAAATTACCTATTTTGAAACCATGATAATTCGATTCTGCTCTCGATTCTAAACAAACTACTTTCTAGTTTTGCGTTAATTCATTAACACGTTGTATAATTATGGTTACTTTAAATTAGTTGGCGAAACTGAACTAGGGCACTTGTTTATGATAACAGATTGCATTATCGATGTTTATAATTGGTACTGATGATTAAAACAATATTGTAAGGCTGCAGTGAGCGGGGTGCAAGCGGACATTGACCTCAGAATCATATGATCGGGCGGCGGGTTCTTATCACGCAATTGTACTTAGTAACAGATACCAAATGCGTTTATTAAGTTTCGCCAACTAATTCGAGTTAACCTTATAGTATAAAAAACCTTTTCCGCCTACTTCCAAATGATTATCCACGTATCAAATATGATTGTACAGGGTGTAACAAAACACTCTAATAATATTTTAAAATGTGGCGTAAACCATCAACTTCAACTATGAAGCCAACATCGAGACAAAACAATGTAATTTAATACTGCAGTACCTTTACCTACTTACTTGACTCAAATGTAAAGGAAAGGCATTTTTTTTATTGTACGACGTTTTCTTCGTCGTGAATGTTGTTGATTTTGATGATATAAACCACCCCTTTAAATATTACAAGTGTGTGTTGTTACACTTTGTATGTATACCTACATTATGTAGGTACTAGGTACACGCTGTACCTACACGCTACACGTATTAAAATTAAGATGTTGAATGAAAGTACTTTAAGACGCCGGCAACACCCAATTGAGCTCCACTTCAGAAGTTATTTAGCAAGATCAGAGCAGCTATGTTCTTGATCGTTTTCGGTCGGATTCATATGTTGGCGCTAACGTGCTACTTTCTTTTACTTTGTCAGGGGTAAACATGAGGCACGGGGGCATGCGGGAGTTGTGGGCGTGGCTTATAGTGCGATCGAGCAAGGTCATCGGCGGTATTCAGCGTCTTAATTGTATTTATGAGAACGAAATGCATTAATATATACTCACGACTTAATTTCCCGAGGGGGTAGTCAGAGACATTCTGAAGCCTCAGAATATCCACGTTTCGCCAGTACCGAAACTCTATGCAGTGTGACGAGGAGTGAGCCCATCGCCACTTGTAATGGACAGTGGGCACAATACATGCCTCGAAATTGAAGCATGCAGGTTTCCTCACGATGTTTTCCTTCACTGAAAAGCCAGTAGTGTTACAAATCGTACATAAATTCCGAAAATATGATTGGTACAAGTCGGGCTGGACGGGGATCGAACCATCACCTCCTGCACGGCAGGCAAGGTTACTCGCTACTGGACCACCACGGCTATAAATGCATAGATAGAATTACAAAAGAATCGTTTCTATCTACTTTTAGACTGAAAAAATAAACACAGTTCCACTCAAATGTCAAAACAACTAATTAAAAACAAGTTGTTTAATATGTAACATTAGGTATGTTACATATTAAACAACTTGTCATTTTTTATACACATTATTATATATGATTCTATAATAGACTAGAGGCTAGGGATTATGCGAGAATGCTAAAACAATGTCGTAGATACATAAATTAATTTCAATACTGTTTATTGATCTATATGCACATAATTTACTTTTTATTTAATCTGTACTGTACTGTACATAAAGAAATCATTACAATTTGTACCTGTACTGGATTACATAGAAGTCATCGATATTAATTATTTTAGATGTTATTTAAATGAGTGAATGCATTACCGATTTTCAATTGTTTTACTTAAGATTTTTTTGTTCAGTTTGATTTGATGGTTTATCTGAACTTTACATAACAAGGAGTGTAATCAATATCACATTAAAATTAACATGCAGTGTCAGATTATCAAACTGAGCAACTTTCTTTATGGGACCAACATCGAAATCGCAAAAAAATCTGCTGTCCCATACATTTGGGTCGAGTAGGTTTGCAGTTTATTTTAGCGATTTCGATTTTAGTCTCATAAAGAAAGTTGTTCAGTTTGATGGTCTGATCATCATCATCATCTCAGCCGATGGATGTCCACTGCTGGACATAGGCCTCCCCCAAGGATCGCCATAACGACCGGTCCTGCGCTGCCCTCATCCAACGGGTTCCCGCCGCCTTCACCAGGTCGCGTGCCGGAAAGCGCAGGACCGACGACCTGGTAAAGGCGGCGGGATGGTCTGATCATCCCCTAATAAAACCGGGAGGAAATTAAATAAAAGATCCCGTATAATTACATTGCGCATAAAAATCCCTTTTTTTAATAAACATTATTTTGTCTTAAATCCAATAGAGGTATCTGATAAATGTAATGAATTGACTATTTAAGATAAACGCGTAGCATATAGAAATGCCTTGCTGGTTTTTGTTACCGATTTACCTAATATATGAATCACTGATACAGTGTTCAAGGCAATCCTAATTGCTCTACAACCGACACTTTAATGTAATTCATAACTAGTTTCCTTTACGAAGTAGGGAAAAATTGTAGGAGATATACAAGTCATATAATCAAATGTTTAAGATATATAGTACAATGTTTATATAATAAAATGGCTTATTAAGAATTGTTGCTAGATTATTACAGAATTATTAAATAACTTACTAATTATGTTCTTGAAAATACATGACATCCCTTATTGTTAGATTACAATGGAATTAACCAATTGAACAAATAACTAATGATTTTGTATTTACTATTTCAGTTGCTATGTATCCTGGGGTCAGGTGTGCTCGCGGAGCCAGCTCCTGGCCGCGTGCCCAAGGTCTACAACGCTCTCATCACCTCTAACCAGAACCTAGAGCCAAGCAAAGCATATCCTGTCTACCAGCCGGTTCTGCACGACACTGCATTCGGATTTCCTTTCCAACCAGTGTTCTACGGTGGAGACTTCCCTATAAATAATGTAAGTCATAAACACAATACCACCACCGTATGCCACCACAATACGCAGTGGTGGTCCAGTGGCGAATAATCTCTTGCCTGCCGTACAGGCGATAGTTCGATCCCCATCCAGGCCGACTCGTACCAATGAGTTTTTCCGAATTGATGTACGATTTGTAACACCACTGGCTTTTCAGTGAAGGAAAACATCGCGTGGAAACCCACATGCTTCAATTTCGAGGCATGTATTGTACCTACTGTCCATTACAAGTGACGACGTGCTCACTCCCTGTCACACTAGACAGAGTTTCGGTACTAGTGAAACGTGGTTTTTCTGAGGTTTTAGAATATCTCTGACTACTCGGGGAATATAGTCGTGAGCATATTTTTCATTTTAATTTTTTAAATTTATTTAACTTCATTCTTAAGACTACATATGCTATGCTATGAATAAAATAGCTATTCTACCTGCAGTAGTAAGTAACAATTTGACTCGAAATAACTCTTACATTATTTTAATCGGTTGTTAATATGTATATATTTCAGGGTCTATTTTCTGCGCCTGGACTGCTGCCAAAAGACCCAAACGTAAAGCAGCCCCAGCCTTCGCCACCAGCAGAAACCCCAACTGAAACCAAAACTCCTTCCACGAACCCACCACCTACTCAAGATCCTGCCCCTGAGTCAGATACCGGTAAGGTCACACCGGCGCCACCTCCTCCACCCAACACACAGTCTCCTATTCCCCTAAACGAGTTCGGACTGCCTGCACAAGTTCTACCTCTCGGCCGTATCGACCCTGCTTTCAACGGGTTCACACAAGTCAGTCCATTCTCGTACTCATACCCTGGATTGAGGTTTTACGACCCTTACGACCCGTTTAGTTTTAGCCCCTACGCTAATTTCCCACCGTTGTACCGTCCATTGCCAAATGCTCTTAGTCAAAGTCCCCCAGTTCCATCGTTTGCTGGTAAAGAAGCGGGACCTGGTCCAGCGAACCAGCCAGCTTCATCAGATCCCTCAGAGCAGAGTTCTTCTGCTCAGTCCCCACCGCCGGAACCCGACAATCTAAATGTACTCAATTACTCTTCGAAAGATCCAGCGATACCCAACGTTCCTCCCCCTCCTCTTCCTCAGGGTGGTCAGAAATCTGATGATAGTTCCGAATAATTGTATTAATAGCATTAAAGCTTACTCTTGTTAATTTGAATGTTGGAGACGAAAAAGTGATATATTATGTTTGCATAATTATTATACATTAAACTAAGTTTTTATTTTTTGTAATATTATACGGCAGGAAATTCAAAGGTAAAAATAAATCTTTCCATGTTAAGTATTTATAGGTAGTTTCTGAAAATAATCTGTCAGCTGGTTTTTAAGAGTCTAATAAGTATCAAATAACCGAATATGTAAGTCTGCAGATCCTATAATATTCCCAAAAAGTCTGAGACTCATTCTTATTTTGTGAAACGGCATGAACGCATTGCATTTATTGGAATCAACAATTTTAGTTTTGTAGTTTATATTTACTACAGAATTGTGTCAAAAATACTCTTAATAAATTATAATTAAATGTTTCATTGTAACTGAAAGTCGTTTTATTATAATTTTTTTACCCTTTATTGACCGGTAACTTTTGCGGCACCAAGTGATGTCACTTATAAAGCTGACCATAAAAAAGCTGACTGACAAGCAGCTTTATTACCTCCTGCTACTGCTATAACATCAAGGTCTAAGCTCAAGATTACAAAGATTAAAACTAATAAGTTCATACAATTGGGCCGGATTCGACCAAACTTTGATTTATAGAAGAGTAACTATACAAGGAACAATTTTACTTTTGTTATTTACTCCGAAATAACTTCATTAGTGCTCTACCACACTAAACCCATTATAAAAGAACGAATGTATAATCCACCTAAAGAAAGAGCTCGTTGTATTCGTACTTATTGCATTGTGATGTTATACAGTTTTAATTTGTTAGGTTTCTTTTTTCTTTAATTTTTTTAATTATGTGACATTGACGTTTCATTAGTCTTGGTGTAAGCTTTACACCGTCAAAATTGGCCGTGTAAAATTTACTTTCAACTTATTCATAGATTAGGGTTGGTAAAACGCAAAATCAGTTTACTCTAGAGTAACCAGCGACTTAATCTAATAATAAAATTTACTCGCGTTTGGTCGAATCGGGCCATTTAGCTTGTCATATTAAACAAGTGTCATGTAAACTTTAGGAAAATTATGACTCTTTATAAAATGGGACAGCAGATTTTTGTCGATGCCATAGAGAAAGTTGTTCAGTTTAGTGGTCTGATCATCCCCTTAAAAACCGTCAGCTTATATTAAGAAGGATCCTATATGTATAAAACATACTAAATGTACATAGTTCAATGGCCTGAGTAAAATATACAGGGTGTTACAAAAATACAAATAAACATATAAGGGCCACCCCCTTATATGTTTATTTGTATTTATTAAGACCATCAAACTAAACAATTTTCACTACGGGACCAATATCGAAATCACGAAAAAAAAATCGGATGTTTCATCATTATCATCATCATATCAGCCGATAAACGTCCACTGCTGGACATGGCCTCCCCCAAAATGAGGAGATTTGCCATAATCACCATGATGCTAAGCGTTTGCGATGTTCCATACTAAACTACAGATCTACTCGAGCTAAATGTATGGGACAAAAGATTTTTTTTTCGCGATTTCGATTTTGATCCCATAGTGAAAGTTGTTCAGTTTGTTGGTCTAAATCACCCCCTTAAAAGTTTTAAATTTTTATTTTTACTTCTGTAACACCCTGTATAAAGACCGTAGCAAAGTGCCGCCGACGAGCAGCGCTGAAATTTAAGAAAATATTATTTTCTTTTCAAAACATCATAAATTCCAAGGTGTACAATTTTGTCCTTACCTCCTCCTTAACTCTATCGATTCATCGTGTCAAATGGTCTAAAGGTGTCAACCATAAACTTAATATACTATCGTAATAGACCAAACATCTCCTCATAGTCGCATCACCGAAACCGAAATGGCAATATGTGCGAAATTGATACGTGACGTGTGTGAGTTTTAGTGATAGATTTTGGAATTCAACCTGTATGCGAAACAGTTTCTTTTTCACGTATAATATTTCTTGATCTTACAAATAATTATTTGAAATAATATATTATCTAGAAAATAGAGCGTTTACTGCATGTAACGAATGTATTACGAAATAATTTTAAAAATAATATATATGAAAAAAAGTATTATGAAAGTAGTACTGTACTAATGGTATTTACCTTTGAAACTTCTCTGTATTTGATTTGAATATGAATATGAATATGAATATGATACTCTAATGATTTTTTATATTTGTCTGATAAAACACAAAATGATTTATTTAGAGAGACAAATTATAAAGAAAATCATAAAATAATAAGCGATAATTTTTCGAACCGAGACTTCATTGTTTAAAATTGGTTTTACGGCTATTATATTAGAATCTCTTTCGCACGCGTAGGTTTTTCGGTAAGGTCGGAATCTCATTCGCACACTGTGTTGGTCTACTTACGGTAGTAATATTAAGTTTATGGTGACAACCAACAGCGACATGATAGCGGAGTCTAGTCTAGTCAAGATTGTCATCAATCGTAGAAAAATATTTCCCATTCTATACCTTCTCTCATAAGAACAGGAATGTACCATTCATAGTAATAGTACTCATGTATTCTGCCAAAGTAGTGATATGTGATATGACAAAGACATAAACCGAACTTGAAAGCTTCGTATCTAACAATATCGCCGTAGGGCGACTTTGCTCTGATGTAGACGCAACTTGGTTGACTAGAGATCGATAACCACCCCTGCAACAAACATTGTACTGGGGGTCTACCCGGATATTCGAACTTCGCAATTGTGTGAACGTTTTCGTCCCAATGTCAACTCTATTTCAATGATCTTCGGACCGAAACGCTCGCGATATATCGAAAATCGAAAGTCCCGGTACAGGGCCAGGATCCAACTTAATACCCTGACGGTTTTTTAAAAGGATGATCAGACCATCAAGCTGACCGAATTTCTCTAAAAGGCCAATCAAGCGATATCAAAAAAAAAATCATCTGTCCCATTCATTTGCGTCAATTAGAATAGGGATGATGACAAAAAATGTTTTATTCCTTTTTAAAAAACTCCGTGAAATCAATTTTTGAATATCTTTAAAAATGACTAAAATATAAGTGTTTAAAATTTACGATTAGAGCGAGAGGCATATACAGGGTAAGTGACAGCCTAGCAAACACTGAAACGGTGAACGCAGACCATCAATCTGAACAACTTTCACTATGGAGCCTACCTCAGGAGACGCGAAAAGAAATCAGCTGTCCCATACAAAACTGCAGTACCTACCCGACTCAAATGTATGGGACAGCAGATTTTTTTCGCATCTCCTGAGGTAGGCTTCATAGTGAAAGTTGTTCAGTTTGATGGTCTGAGTTCACCGTTTCAGTATTTGCTAGGCTGTCACATACACCCTGTATAATAAAAGTGACGTCATAATTAAGCAGATCATGACGACGTATCATACAAACATCTGTATTGCATGAAAGATATAGAAGATGATAAAAAACATTTTTCAATAGCTTTTTTGATTTTGCTATTAAATTTAGCCTATTTCTGTAATTCGTCACAATTTATGGATTTCCAGGATCAGTCATGAATCATGATCCCCATTGCAGTTTTATATGGACTGTATTTTTTTTGTGATTTCTTTGTTTGTCACGCATAGAAATTATATTATAAGAGATAAGTGTACTTTTTGCAACCATCGTATCGTATGATATTATTGTAGTGTTTTTTTTTTGTTACGTTTGGTTTGCTCTTGACCTCAATCTAGTCCTCAGGACGAAGATAGGGTCGAAGATGTAGCGAGCTCACCCAGAAGAAGCCTATTCACTCGTACTTTAAAGGAATTCGGGTTGTAAGCGCTCGGAAATACTGACAGTGTGCACTGTAGCTATGTGAACAGTACAAAAACTAACATGAACTGCCAGTCGGTTTAGGAGATACAGCCGTTCAAAGTTCGAACCTAAACCAACTGATGAACCATGTCAGTTATTGTACTGTTCACATAGCTACAGTGCATACTACAATAATATCATAAATATCAGCCTTGCAGCTGATCGTTAATTTTTTACTGACCTTTAAACATCAGTAACTTCTAAACCGACTGGAGTTATGCAGGAAGACCTGGTTCATCCCCATTACAGAGATGTTCTACATCCCATAAACACTGAATCAGCCCTGCAGCTGATGGTTGCAAAAAGTACACTCATCTCTTAGTCTATTAGATCAGTTTGATAGCCTGGTCCTGATCATCCTCATAAAAAACCATTAGTATATTATTAAGAAGGTCCCTGTATAAAAGAGTATTATTTAATAAATCACAAAAACGTCAACACGTATTATTTTCTATGATAGTCACAAATCATGTGTCATTAGTAATAATATAAATAGGTATATGAAAATTATACGATTAGGAACATGAACAGGTTAAATTCGTATTATTATATCAGGATATGTAACTATTCTATTCTATTTTTTTTTAAATGGCTGCCATCTTGGTTGTGCTGATTTTGCCAATGTCTAGGTTGACGTTGTACGGTAGTTTATGTATTTTGGCGACTTCAAGGATTGTTTTTCGGAAAGAACACTGTTTTGAGCCACCACTGGAGCTTCTTTGTTGGCCCGGGAGGAACCAACAATCGACGAGCGACACGTGACTACCCAATAGCAGACCTACAACGCGACTCCAGGATATGTGACATCATAAAAACAAAATGGGACCGGATGACAGTCAATGGCTTACATCTAAGCAAAATTCTAGATCATTTGCATCGAAAAAACATTTAGTTTCACCCAAAAGGCAAAATTACATCTTTTTTGTCCCAGGCTGATTCAACAGAAGTAGGTAATCATAAAAACTTTTGAACTTTAGAACATAACGAGCGTTAACCCGCGACTTCGTCCGCACAAATTATATACCAGATTTTAAGTCAGATCATAAGCTATCAAACCAAAAAAAAGTTTCATCAAAATCGGTTCAGTAGTTTTTGCGTGATACTCGTTCAAACAAACAAACAAACAAACAAACACACACACAAACAGACAGACAAAAAATCAAAAAATTGTCGAAATGGAATCAGGGACACCTAAAAACCATATCGTACCTTTTTTTTGTTAATATCTTCAATGTACAGACAAACTTCCTGTTACAGTTTTATAATAGTATAGATAATTCAACCACAATGATTTCTTTCTCAATTCAATATTTACAAATAAAATAATATAAAATTCAAAACTTAGTGTAGTACCCGAGAAACAACTTCAAAAAAATGGGGGATTGCTTAGTACTGCCACTGTCATCATCATCATCACCATCATCATCTCAGCCGATGAACGTCCACTGCTGGACATAGGCCTCCCCCAAGGACCGCCATAACGACCGGTCCTGCGCTGCCCTCATCCAACGGGTTCCACTGCCACAGTATAAGACAGTAATCCATCTTCATACAATGGTACCAAACGCGGCTTGTATGTGTGCTCGCCAGTACGTTCGACGATATCTAAGGCAGCCAAGGCAGCGCCAGACAGGGCTACGCATTGTCATTGTGAGCCTTTGACTATATATTATAAGGACTACCTTGCGGTAGCATTTCCCCTCTGCCACGGTATAAGATTAATTGGTCATGTGCATTTACATTCAATTTTATACCTTATCACTGTTATCACTAAACGAGACAGCCTATAATTGCGAAACATTAATTTCGAACTTAGAACGTTTGGGGCTCACACGAGACTTCTTTTCATGATTTTTAACGTTTAAAATTAGAATCTAAAGTTATGGGGAACAAAATCCTAAGTTGTTTTTTCGTAAAATGAGGGATTTTCCAAAAGCAAAAAAAGTAAAAAAGTTAGTTCCTAATTTCTCGATAGATGGCGTTGACCAGAGAGGGGTCCAATAGTTATGAGCAAAGATATTAATTAATATTAATAGTAAAAATACACAGTACAAACCCATTCTTATTGTTGTTGGATTATTATTTAGCTATCTCGGTGTTATTGTCCGTCATCAACGAATCGAGTATCAGACGTGGCTGTATGGGCTACGTATCCGTTTTGAATATACGAACAATAAACGAGAAACAATAACAAATTACAAAAACCTAACAGAAACTGAGAATTTCAATAAAAATAAACCGGAAATATTTAAATCGTACGTCAGATTCCGTGAATGAAAAGCAAAGCCATAGACGAAAAGGGCGTCAATAACACCCAGATTGTTAATAAGCTGTACTGTGTATTTTTATTATTAATATTAATTCATATATTTGCTCATACCTATTGGACCCCTCTCTGATCAACGCCATCTATTGAGAAATTAGGAACTAACTTTTTTTTTCTTCTGGAAAATCCCTCATTACACGCGTAACTAGTCCCTATATAAGTAGTCAAAGGTGTGTGCGTGGTATGAGGCATACGCCGCGTTTGGTACCATTGTATGAAGATGGATTACTGTCTTATACTGTGGTACTCCTTAGTAGCGCTGGTAGCGTTTTTGCCTACATCATGGCCGTGTTCAAATTGTTTGGCCATTGATTATACCTATGTCTACCTACAGACGTCTGTAACGACCGCGTCAATTTATAAATATGTGGTAAAAATATTATTTTTAAACAATAGAACTTAACTTGAAGTAGCATTTACTGTCTATTTCATCGCAATAGCCATTCATTCAAAAGTTATTCTTTTTTAAAGTTTTCAACTTATTTCAGAGGGTAAGTCTCGGGCGCAATTATACCTAGTACCTACCTACCTACATAAACAGCCATAATTATCTAAATAATCATATTTCAATTCTAATTTATTGTTCACCGACTTACTCTCATGATCATTTCGCCTTGAATATCTTCATACTCCAGAATATCGTGGGCAACCAACAATTTGTTTGCCATTGAACACTTTCCGAAAAAATATTCGCTGTGAACTTCGGCTGGAAATAAAATTATGAATTAATGAAAAACATCTCAAATCTACACATCAATTCACAATTCTCATCAACTGCCGTTGACTTTGGCGCCATTTCTGTAGGGCCTCGTATGTGACCCCCGAGAAAACGATAAACAGAAAGAGCGCGCAAGACGTTTTTGTCGTTTAAGGGCCTATGTCGAAAAATAATTGAAGTGAAATGGGCGTGTGATAGCTTATATTACTGCCTGATGCGAGAGAAAGAGATGGGACGGCGCGCGCGCCTGAAACGACACAAGCGTAAAACAAACTATATTAAATTGTGATTTTACTATTTATGTAAGTTCAATTCTGCTCTTATCAAAATTTATAAAATATCAATCTCTTTGTTTTAAATCAAGTCTCTTGTTTCTATTATTCATCGTTTAGCAGTTCCACGCGTTTATAAATAAAAACAGGCTACTTTGGCTTGTTTTTCTATCGAGAAAATGTGTCTTAATCGTGTTTTGGCTCTCGTCAAAACTTCAATTATATGTTCAATTTACACATATCTGCTAATCATACTCCTACTGTTAGTACTTCGTGATATATGACGCTTTGAAGAATCCTATTTTTATCGCGTTTTGTCGTGAGTGGAATGCTAGCCGTGCAGCACGGGTAGCATGTCAAAAACTTCAAATACTGCAAGTTGGGAGTAGAGTTAAAAAAAATATGTCACGAACACCCAATTTAGCAAAAAATCACTATTTACTTGCCAATTTTCGGTATTGTAAGGCTACTTTACGATGATTTTATTTCGGAATCGGCCTAAAGTGAGGCCTAGAAATTTTCTAGACGATTTGGCCTAAAGGTCTTGTAGCCGGGCCAGTAAATACATTTAAAAAAAACTACCTTTAGAAGGCAGATGCTTCTCTTTATTAAGCAATACCTGCCTTGTTCCAACTATGGAGCAATTGCACTTATAATCATGATTTATAAGTGCAAATTGCTTTATAGTTGGAACTACCCGAGATACCTTACTATAAAAACGTTTTTAGACTTACCTGGGGCGTCTTCAACGTTAGTAAATATAACAGATTCTAGGGCGGAGTAGGTTTTATATGCATACACCTGAATATCTGAAATGTGGTACACACATTCCATGAAATAAATATCTTGGACATTGTCACAGAAATTATTTGGTTCCATTGAAAGTACCTGGAGTGCGATTTTTGAAACTCATTCTTTGAACTCAGCAGTTCAAAATGACAATATTACTATGGTGTCGTGCATACTACTGGCTGATTTGACAATAAAAATTCATACTCCAGGAGTACGATTTTTGAAAGACAAATCAGCAGTAGAAAGATGCGTATCCATACATTTTCAACTGATGAGTTCAACGTATGAGATTCAAAAATCACACTCCAGAACCAAGCCCTATACTAGGATGACGTTACCCTAATGTTATGATGACCAGACAATAATAAAGGGTGTAAAATTAAATGGGACACTTACTTAAAGGGGTGCTTCAGACCATCAAACTGAACAATATCGAAATTGCGAAAAAAAATCTGCTGTCCCATACATTTCAGTCGAGTTATGTTTGCAGTTTTGTATGGGACAGCGGTTTTTTTTCCGCGATTTCAGTGTTGGTCCCATAGTATAAGTTGTTCAGTTCGATGGTCTAAAGACCCCTTTAAGTAAGTGTCCCATTTAATTTTGCTCCCATTTAATTTTATTATGTACATACAAACATCCACAACACGGATACAAATATTCATATTTATCATACAAATATTAGCCCCTTAAGGAATTCGACCCCGCAACCCTCGTATCAACAGGCAGGTTCACTACCGACTACGCTATCGAGCCATTCATATTATACAGGGTGTTAGGGTAGACAGTTGCATTACTTTAAATGGGTGATTGTAATCATGAAGATGATACTGAACAACTTTCCCAGAATTTTTTAAAATACATCGAAACCTTAGAAAAAGTCTATTATATCTAGAATGAGCCTCAGGCAACTGCCGTTTAAAACAAAAGCAGCCAACTTTCTTAGGGCTCTTGCAGACGAGCGACAATTAGCGGTCGCGTGAGTCGCAGAGGGTCGCGCTGCTGCGTCTGCGACTGCAAAGTGTCGCTCGTCTGTAAGAGCGCTTAGGTTGGTGTGCGTGTATAATATTTTTCGACGCTTTCGTAGCTTCGACTGTCTATCTTGATATATAACTTAATCCAAGATTGAAACACTTACCGATAGTGAGAACAAACAGACAAACAAAACAATTGTATCTTTCCATTAGCATTGTATTCGTCCAACAAGTAGTACTACACAAAGCGAACAGAAAAAATGCAAACAAGTTAATGTTTACGAAAATATATTTTCAAACAAAATTCCCGATACCGAATCGTTACCTACATTCGTAAATAAAACATACCAATGTCTTCGGTTAATATAAACTCGTAATATTGTAATCATTTGTCAGTAGGCCTATGATGAGTTTACACTGTAGTAAACTACGTTAAAACTACTGTAGTTAACTACAGTTTTTGTATTGAATTTCGTACAGCGCTCCTATTGGTTCCGTTGAGAACTAATTCTGTCATACATAATTGGCGCTATTTGGCAACTACAGTAGTAACGTACAGCAAAAACTCATGGTAGGCCTACAGGAGTGGAATTTTTTAAATTTCATACCTAATATTCATAGTAGAATTTATGCATTATTCTCATAAGAATCAGCACAAGTGAAATTCAAAAATAGCACTCGTAAACTTGTAAACTACGAGTATTAGTAAAACAAAACAGACGGGATTTCTCTCGTCCCCTGGAAGATGGGTCGGGTCCTGGTGTGGGATGCCACCAGTGTGGACACTCTGGCCCCGTCACATCTACGGGAACGAGCAAAAGAGTTGGCTCGGCGGCGGAATCTGCTGAAAAAGCAAAAGAGGTTAAAGGCTGGGCCACACAGAGTGTAGCTGCAGAACAGGTGCAGACTGGTTGCCGGCCGGCAATAGTTGTAAACTATGAAATTATATGCGAGATGTCACATTGAATGCAGTTCGGCGCGGCTGCGGAACAGCTGCGGAACGGTAGCCGCAGTGTGACACCTCGCATATAATTCCATAGTTTACAACTACTGCTGGCCTGCAGCCGGTCTGCACCCGTTCTGCAGCTGCACTCTGTGTGGCCCATCCTAAAATACAATGGTATTGGCACCCAATACAAATTCATAGCATTCAATGTCGAAACCCTTGGCCCGTGGGGTCCCGGCGCCTTGGCGCTTTTAAAAGGTCTGTCAAAGCGCCTGGCAGACTCACCGGGGATCAAAGGGCTGGCGCTTTCTTCGCTCAACGGATCAGTTTAGCCGTTGAGCGAGGAAACGCCGACAGCATCTTGGGTATCCTACCCTCCCACTCGGTCCAAACCTGAACGTTTTTTTTGGCGACACATCAAGCTATACAAAACCAATATAAACTGGCCGCGTGACGTTATACGTTACTCAACCTACACGCGGCCAGCTTATTTTGGTTTTGTATAGCTTGATATGTCGCCGTGTGTACCTAAACCTACCATTATCTGTTTTTGTGTTAATAAACTAATCAGCTATATTACAGAGAAAAAATTTAAAGTAAAACAAAATATTAAGTAAGAATTTTATTCAGGCTGTATCAAGACACCTTAATAATACTTAAGGGGATGCTTTTAGACTATCAAGCTGAATAACTTTCACTAAGAAGCCAACTTCGAAATCGAGAAAAAAGAAGCTGTTTCATACAAAACTGCATCACCGACTTGACTCAAAAGTATGAGACAGCTGATTTTTTTAACGATTTCTAAGTTGGCTCCATATTAAAAGTTTAAAGGAGCACCCCCTTAAGTTAGTGTAGGGTGTTGTGTTACACCCTGTATATTACAATGCTTCTAAAAACACTAAAAGCTATTTCATTAGTTGATATACAATGCAATAACAATTATAATAAAAGGTTCTTATCGTGGAAATAAATAGAAAACCACACATAATGCCGCCACTCGACATTATACTATATTGACATAGTTAAAAGTCATACCCTATTCGATGTTCAGATTATAATACAACGTGTTAGTAATGAATACAAAACCTGAACCGATGCGATGATATAATTATAATAAAACGTATCATAATACAAGGTGTTACAAAAATAAAAATAAACATTTAAAACTTTTAAGGGGTTGTTTAGACCATCAAACTGACCAACTTTTACTATGGGACCAACATCGAAATCGAGATAAACAAATCTGCTGTCCCATACATTTAGCTTAGTAAATTTTTTACATTATAAAAGTTTCATTTTTTCTTATTTAAAAGCCTTTTTAGGGCCTTTTTAACCACTTTTAATTGGTGGATAGGAGGGGTCTTTTGCTATATCGCCACGCCCCAAAAAAAAATTCCCGCATCATGAATTTATTTAATTGAATTTGATTTCCATTTAATTGGGGTTTTCTCAGAAAAGTTCGAAAGTTGGCATTTAAAATTGAAAAAGAAAAAAGTTTAAGGTACAACCTCCAAATTTTTTTTATTTGAATGTCAATTGTTGTACGGTTCTACTGAAATTTAAATAACGTGGATGCGTCTTCTAGTTTTTGACCTTAAGTTTTTTTGGAAGAAGAAAAATAAAATTTACAACTCAACTTTGAATTACAATTTAAAAAAAACTAAAAGCGCTCGAGTTCTTCAGATTTTTCAAAAACTTCTGTAGTCTACTCCTACTACTACTTCTAACGATATGCCATATGCCATAAAAACCGTCCTCCAACTTAGTTTATTTAATAATTTTGCGTCTCGGGGTGCGTTCGGCCGATATTCGATATGCAGGATAAAAACTTAAAACACACGCGTAGTAAGTCGAAATTGCATCTCCCTTTTGCGCAGTGAACTCTGATTGCCATCTCTTTCTTACATAGGGTTCTAACGGACCTAGGACTTGAAATAAAATCTTAATAATCAAATTTTTATTTAAAAAAAAACTCAATTACAAATCTTGCTTAGCATTACTATTAGGGAGCACATTTCAAGCAGGATTTGTAATTTTGATTTTATTTTTAAATAAAAATTTGTGTACCCTGTATAACAAAAGCGATGATATTGATAATGAAAAACCTATCGCTTTCATTTTATAAACAGGGTGATACGAATTCTCGTTACATGGTCCATTTGACTGGTTTTAATTCTAATCCCCCGGCCTAAGGTCTAGCCTTAGGGGGCAGTCCAAAAAAATAAATTTCCCAGTTCATAGCACCAATATTATCCGGAGGAAGGAACCATTCATAATAGAAATAGTCGAATACTGTTCGTGTGTGACAATAAGTGATACGAGGTACGCATATCTGGAACTGGTACGCAGTACTTCTGAACAGATCCTCTATGTAGCCGATCGCCTTAATTTTTATGCACGTTGGGATTCTGGGTATGTCAATCCAGCCCTGAAATGGAAACATTTAGGCAGTTTTATTTACTATCATAACTACAGGATGTTAGGGTAAACCGTTGCATTACTTTAAGAGGTGATTCATCATCATCAGCCTATACACGTCCCACTGCAGGGCACTGGCCGGCAGGGAGGGTGTATGGGCATTAGTCCACCACGCGTGCTCAATGCGGATTGGTTAGACTTCACATACACATCAGAATTTCTTCTTCAGCGTATGCAGGTTTCCTCACGATGTTTTCCTTCACCGTTTGAGAGCAGTCGGTATTACGTACATAAGTTAGAAAAACTCATTGGTACATGCCATGTTGTACGTGCGGATTCGAACCCGGAACCCCATAATTGGGTGTCCATACCTCTCCGCAACGCGCCACCGATGCTTCTTGAAGAGGTGGAAGAGGTGATTGTACACGACTTTTCATACGTAAACGTTCGATCAGCTGATGTATGGAAGGTCCGAATTATTTTTTTGGGAATTTCCTATTGGTTACTCACAAAAAGTTGTTTAGTATCATGGGTCACCCCTAAAAGTAATTCAATTCTCCCTTTTAATAAAAAAGAAAGGACAGTGGGCAGAAGTGGTCAAGAGCCACCCCCATAAGTGGTATACTACGTTTGAAAGGGGGTTTAATTTAAAACATTTTTTTATATGCGGCACCAATATCTTTTCGAGAGAAAAAAAGATACAGGGTGTGTAGTTTAGCGGTTTTTCATCCTAATGTTAGCATTTAGCCGCTGTTTACATCCGTTGCTTGAATTCCTTGTGTCACGAAGATAGTATTATTGTTTTTGATTATTATTAATGCAAAAGAATCTTTAGCCCTCAAAACACTTAAAACGAGAAAATCGTTCTGTGATCTTGAAATTGCCCGTATAGTAAACGTGAACCTTATTACTTTTGCGCGCTTAATAATAACTTTTAGTAGTTTTAGCTAAGTGTCTGATCACCCCATTACACCTTTCGGGGCCATAATATCTAAACGACTACCCCCTAAAACGGTTTAGTCCTTTTTCGCCGGATTCCTTATTGGACGAATTCCGTTTTGGCCAAATTCTTGTTTGGAAACGCTAGTGATTCCAATTGACAAATTTCTTTTTCATCGGAAATGTATACATATCAGGAAGCTGGCAAAGGTATTTGGTTTGTAATCATGATACATATCAATCAATTAAATTGTACCATCAGTTAGGCGACTAAAAAGATTATCTGTCCAAAAAGGAATCCGGCGAAAAAGGACTAAACCCCTAAAACGACTTCGTCAAAATAAAACAGCCTGTATTTTTTTTCCTCGAAAATATTTTGATGCCCCTTCCCTTGGGTAGCGTGTACGTTTGGGTATCCTCTAACTATCCCTACCTGTTTCATAGCTGGGCCTCTTGGACCAGTGGCCATACATTTTTGCCCAGTGTCCTTTAACATTCTTCCCGAAGCTTTAAACACAATACCTAAGTAGGTACAATGTATTTTAAATAAATCTAAAAGCATTCTTGTTAGAAAAGTGTTCATAATTGTGAGGAATTTTAGTGATATTATTTTGATAGCGTACTACACATTTGATAATAATTATTTTGTTATTTAATTCCATAAAAATACAAAGTGCGTATCCACGATAGGCTACGTCAAAGGGTTTATTTTATTTGATTGTTTAATTTTGTATTCTCGATTGAATTATTATTGTGTTTTGTTATTTATTTTTCACATAATTAATTTAAATTGTATTTATTTTTTCTTATGTAGAATTTTATGATTTTTGTTTTTAATTATTCGGTTTTTTTGTTTAATTTCCTACACAATTTATATTTTTTGTGAATAAACGAATTTCTTAAACTGTTAACCCCAACACCCTGTATTTATTATTATTTGGTTATAAGGGCTTGGTCAATGACCAAATAGCTACTGCGACCTGGATAGATCTATTGTAGCTGTCACCTTAGACCTAAAGGTCATTTCCTAGGCCCACGGACTTCATGAACCGTGTTATGCTTTTGGAGGGGAGGTCCCTAATGTCAGTAGGTGTTATGATGTATCCACCTAGATGGCGACTCCTGCTGTGAATGAGCACTTCGCATTCGCAGAGGAGGTGTATGGGCGTTTCCTCTGCTTCACAGCAGAATCTGCAAGTGGGTGGATCTACAAGCCCCATGCTGTGTAGGTGTTTGTTTAACTTGCAGTGTCCTGTTAAGGCTCGTACTAAGAGCCTTAAGTCGTTGCGGTTTGAATTGATGGCATCCGAGGTATGTCTGTTTGAAAAGCCGGTCAAAAGTTCTTTCGCATGCCTTAGTCCTGGTGTATCCGACCAGAGCTTACGGCTTTGGTTCACGGCCCATTCCTTTAGCACACGTCTAGAGGTGTTGAGAGAGATGCCGCAGTAAGGCTCGGGGCCTATGGCGTCCTCTTCCGCCCCTCTTCGTCGCTGGCACGTCAGCTCGTCAGCAGCCTCATTTCCATCAATACCGCAGTGTCCAGGCCCAATACCCTGTAAACAAACTAACCCCAAACAACCCCTAGAAACTTACCCTAAAAATAACTTTTCCCAAGAGTTTCTGGTGATCTATGTATACGTGTGTGTAGTATATAGTTTCTCTTCTTTTACAATTTCCATAGTGGTATTCGCTGTGAACATATTCTAAAAAAAAATTTTGTGTTATGCATTGCAAGTTATGTATTCAAGTATTATGTATGAGCCATGGAAGAGCATATTATTTCAAAAAGCTAAACTTACTATAATAGGTTAGTTTATGTTGCTTACAAATAACTTATAATATTGGATTTATTGAAGCAATTAATACAGACAGTGAAACAGAGAAAAGAAAGAACCTATATTAAGGAGAAATATATCCTAAAGAAATATATCCTAATATTTTATTCTTTTATTATTATCAGAGGTCAGATTCTGCCGGTCATTCCAGGGCCGCATTGTTGTTATGTTGACATGGACCCTATTTTTATAAAATTTGAAAGCTAATAATTATGAAAAATTTACATTGCTAGTAGTAATGGATGTTAAAGTAACATCGTCATATTTGTACTCTCTTTGACTATTTATTATAAGGACTAGCCTTGCGGTAGCATTTCCCCTCTGCCACAGTATAAGATCAATTAATCATGTGCATTTACAATCAATTTTATACCTTATCACTAAACGAGACAGTGTCCCCCGTGGGAATCGAACCCACGACCTCCGTGTCGAGAGCCAATGCTCTTAACCATTAGACCACGGAGGCAGGTTTACTCTTATTTGCTAGTTTTCATAGAGATTAGATGCCAAGGAGATCAGTTTTTTGTTCAATGCGGCCCTGGAATGACCGGCAAAATCCGACCTCTGATTATTATACTACACCACTAGTTTTTAATTACCAACAAAATTTTAAGAGTATATTCAGACAACGAAACTAAACAACTTTCCCTAAGAAACTTGGGTCAAAAACGTGTTTTTTTTTTACTTTTTGTCCCATAAAAAGTGCGTATGAATGGTATCAGCCGATCATTTTGCTATTGGAGGACCAAACATTTTCTTCATTTTTCAATCCATCTTCCTTTGGAAAAGTTATTTAGTTTTATTGTGTGAATACACCTGTGAAATTTTGTTAGTAGGTTGTAATTTAAAATATATTTTTATTGAAAAAAGAAAAGATACTAATATAAAGTAACCCTTAAACTAAAGAAAAAACAACAAAAAAAACCGGTCAAATGCGTGTAGGGCCACACGCAGTGTAGGGTTCCGTAGTTGCCCGTCATAATATATGGACTAAGAAGGAGGCTTTTTGTTTTATAATTCATTTTAACCGTCTCCAAGTACATTTTGTAAGTTGGTCGAGTAAAACTCGTTAACTTGTAAAGCCTACTTAGCCGTGATAGTTTTCCTTTTAAATTCGTTATATATACTATTTCTGTGAATTTTTTCACATCTCCGACCACAACCGTTTAGCTGGGAGAGGGGGGACACTTGACTAACAAAATTTTTCGCTTTGAAGCTTAATATTTCGCTAACGGATCTCTAAATCGAAAAATGGCTTTCTCAAACCCCTTATATTTTTAAACGACTTATCCAACGTACCACACCATGGGATAAGCGAGAAAAAAAATCATCCCCACTTCATGTGTAGGGAGGGACCTCTCCTAAAAAAATAATTTTAAAGATTTTATTTTACGATTTTGTCAGTGTGATTAATATGTATACCCATGCCAAATTACAGCTTTCTAGAACTAAGTATCGCTAAGACACGCTGAAACTATAAGGATTCCTTGTGGACTTCGGAACCCTAAAAAGAAACAAAACTTTTACTATAAATAAAAAATATCTTCTAAATTGCCGCCGCTTGGCGGCAAGGTGCCCAAGGGGCTGGCAGCGTTGTCTCTTTGTATGGCCATCGGCCAGACTAATTCGCTGGCCGAGGTTGCTGCCAGCCCTCCGGTCACCGGAGACCTCGACCTCTGGCCCCCATGGACTCAATATCTCACAGTTGTAATTTTTTTTTTATTTATAATTAATGGACTCTTGCTTGTGCGTTAGCACTGCATTTCCGCCAGTGTCAATTGTTTATGGGAGAATCTATCCCAATCTCAGGGATTGTTTTTGGTCAAGAACAAGAAGAGATTGAGGATTGCGGAGCCTCGTGACAGGCAAAAACGCGACGCGCGATATCCACGCGAGACGAGTGCTTGGGTCAGAAATTGAGTCCACTGTTGTAATTAAAAACTAGTGGTGTATATTGTGCACTCACACAACAATAAGAAATACAAAAAAAATCGCTTAAGTAGAGTTTTACCAGATGTATCATTTGAAAGATCGTTCACAGACCTAAAATACTGCCAACAGGAACTGTAGGTAACTGTAAATATTTAACTTTATTAAATCTTTGTACTTACATAAATATAAACAATTCTCCTCAGGAAAAATAAAAATAAAAGATGTTTACCTGAATTAAGTATTAAAATAAAATAACTTAAAAATGTGTAAAATTCCATTCTATTCAGTCATTTCTGGCATGTTAAGGTTCAATTTGAATGAAGACAGTAAAATACGAACAGTCGAACAGTGATGAATGATATTGATACTAACAAGATATTTTAATTGACATGCCTTATAATAATATGATGAGATGAGGAAAACTTAAATAATGTGTCAATAACAGTTATGAATGTTGTTTGTGAGAATGCATCTGTTTACTTAATGAATATTATTCATAATAATAAATAAACAATTTGTATAATTTTTATATTTGCTTTATACAAGGTGTTACAAAAATACAAATAAACATTTAAGGGGATGGTTTAGACCATCAAACTGAACAACTTTCACTATGGGAACAACATCGAAATCGCGAAAAAGAATCTGATGTTCCATCAAAACTACAAATATACTCGAGCTAAATATATTATGGGCTGACAGCTGATTT
Organism: Agonopterix arenella; assembly: GCA_927399405.1. Lineage (NCBI taxonomy): Eukaryota > Metazoa > Arthropoda > Insecta > Lepidoptera > Depressariidae > Agonopterix > Agonopterix arenella. The sequence continues at coordinate 12,682,892 of OV656691.1, read as the reverse complement.
TTTTTCGCGATTTCGATGTTGGTCGAAAGTTGTTCTGTTTGATGGTCTACTCAACATTTCCGTTAAAAAAAAAATATTTTTAGTTTTGTAACACCTTGTATAACATTTCAGTTCATTCCTTACATATAAAGGAGAATGGTCAGAAATGCATCAATGCAATGGGTAATAATATAAAACCAGTTTTGTGCTCGGTGCCTTCCTCGATATTGTATCCTACGCCAAATATGCGCACTACAACATACATACATACATATACTCACGCCTGTGTCCCATTGGAGTAGGCAGAGACAACGGATCGCCATCGGCTACGATCCTGACACACCTTTTTCGCCTCTTCCACAGTCATAAGTCGCTTCATACACGCTCGTCGGTTTCGGATACATTTGATCTGACCCTTCTTAAGTTCGCTGCCAATTTGGTCCGCATACGTACGTCTAGGGCGACCTTTTTTGACTGTCCCATTCACACTCGCTTTATATACTTCGTTCGTCAGTCTGCTATCACTCATTCTTTCCACATGACCAAACCATCTCAGCATTCCCTTTTCAATCCACGTCTATCTCTAATTACACTGTTTCGTATTCTGTCATTTAGAGTCACACCACACATACTGCGTAAAGAACGCATTTCGACAGCATTTATTCTAGATTCATTCCTCTTCTGCCGTACCCAACATTCGCTGCCATACATCACAGTTGGTGCCAGCACACCGTCATGAACTGCCAAACGTGCATTTTTGGACACGTTATGACTTTTCATGAATGTGTGCATCGCTCCATTAATTCTATTTCCCGCTTTCACTCTCCTCTCTGTCTCCATCACACGTAGCATCTCTGGTAAACATACATCCCAAATATACAAATTCTTTAACCTGTTCCACTTTTTCATCTCCAATCATAATTTTACATTCAGTCAGTCTTTCATCCCTTTCGAGAACCATAACTTTCGTCTTATTTACATTCACTTTCATTCCTTTCTTCTTAAATGACTCATGCATGCATGTTACCATCTCCTGTAACTCGTCTGCCGAAGATGCAAGTAGCACTTGATCATCAGCATATAACAAACATTTGACGAGCAACCCATTCATCCTTAAACCACACTCTCTTTCTTTCAAATCACTCAAACAGCTGTCCATGAATAACTTGAACAACCTCGGTGACGCTACACATCCCTGTCTGACACCCCTGGAGATATAGAACCAGTCTGTGTATGCCCCGTTTATCCTAATGCAGGCACTAGAACCCTCATACAAAGATTTCAGTGCCCGCACCAAGTCGCTATCCACCCCATACATGGTCAACGTAGACCATAATTCGTTCCTCATCACTTGATCATAAGCCTTCTCCAAATCTACGAAAGCGCAAAAAACCTTTTGGTTTTTAGCCAAATACTTTTCGGATATGCCCCGTAGAGAGAAGACTTGTTCCGTACACCCCATTCCCTTTCGGAATCCTGCTTGCACATCCCAGATTTTTTCCTCCGTTTTACACAACACTCTTTCTATCGCACACATAGCGCACTACAATAACATTTCAATTCATTCTTTAATTATAAAGGAGAATGGGCAGACATAATATTATTATATCTATACTATTATAAAACTGTAACAGGAAGTTTACACATGTACATTGAAGATATTAACAAAAAAAAGGTACGATATGGTTTTTAGGTGTCCCTGATTCCATTTCACCAATTTTTGGATTTTTTGTCTGTCTGTTTGTTTGTGTGTTTGTTTGGGTGTTTGTTTATTTGTTTGTTTGTTTGAACGAGTATCACGCAAAAACTACTGAACCGATTTTGATGAAACTTTTTTTGTTTGATAGCTTATGATCTGACTTAAAATCTGGTATATAATTTGTGCGGACGAAGTCGCGGGTTAACGCTCGTATTCTATATTTGTATCTATACTTTTTACCCGTTTAATAATATAGTAGGTTAAGTTAAATTATTACGACGTAAAAAATTAATTATTGATTATTGTGACCTACAAGGACAAATGGAAAAGTTGTCATAAAAGGAAAAGTTATACTTGAACGTAATTAAAACCACAATATTATTATATGCGAGCTTTATAACGTAGTTACTCTGCCAATAAATCATCATCATCATTAACAGCCTATCATCGTCCACTGCTGAACATGGCCTATGTCTAGGCGCGCCACAAAATTCCGTCCTCGGCCTTAAAAATTGCCAATAAATGCCCGTTTCCATTTAAATGCTCTTGGCACACTCTTGCAGCATCTGAAACGTATTAATTGAAGTCTATCAAGAACATACTCTTGAGAGCATCTGAGATACGGTGACGAGATCTATTTCTACACCCATAAAATAAACACCTGGTAGATGTGCAGGGTGCACGAGAGTACTCAGGTACTACGAGAGGGCCTTACCAACCGGAAATTCATATGGCTTATCCGCATCATCTTTATTTTGTGGGCTTAAAACCATTCATTACCGGAGCTTCTGGAGCAAGCACCACGTCCGTCCGGCTCAGGGAAACGGGGGTCCAATCTTTGTGTGGGAAAACAAGATTAGTTAAACTATTTTATTTGGAACTTCATAGGAGTACTCCTATTAGTTCAGTAAATGAGTGCTCGCAAGGGGGGTGTAGACGGAAAGGTCGAAAGCAGAAAGTTTGACTTCGGAACTTTGTTTGGACTAGATAAGAGACAAACATACCAGAAGTCCTCACCCCTCTTAGGTGAGCCCGAAGGGGTGGGGGGGGGGGGGCACAAAGAAGGTCCCATTTTTTGGTTTTTTGCTGACATCTCGAAAACGATGCGTCATAGGAAATTATATTGTATGATACAATGAAAGCTGATAAAATTCTCTACAACATTAGTCCTGTATACTTTTACCTATTCTCAATCGTTGTCTAGCTATGAGGTCCGAAAAACAGTCGATTTTCAAAAATTTGTTTTTTACTTCACGTTTTTTGTCGTACATTCAAACGCCAAAGCAGCTTTGGTCACCGAATGGACTGAAAACTTGTATCCGAGGGTTTTCGAGGTCGCTTATCAAGAATATGAAATTATTTTCTTTTTATCTTCAACTTTCATGAGGGTCGCCATACAAATGTCATAATTTTTAAAATGCTGTTACTTTCGCGGCCCTGTAGCTCTCAAAGGTTATGTCCTATGACAAAAGTACATACGACTAGATTTGTAATAAATTTTATCAGGTTTAATTTGTACCTGCAAAACTTTTCGATTAGACTTATAAATTTCGAGTTGTAAGCAAAACACCAAAAAATGGCACCTTCTTTGTGCCCCCCCTCCTCGGGCTTATCTCAGAGGGGTCAGGACTTTTAGTATATTTGTCTCCTAACTAGTCCAAATAAAGTTCCGTAGTCAAATATCCTGCTTTCGACTTTTCCATCTTGAATCATCCGTTGCTTGAACTATATTGATAAATAAGTAAACACGTGTTTCAAGTTTTTTTCAGAATTGGGGTGTCAAAGTCTGAACGTCGAGATGGGTATTGTTTGTATTTTTTATCGGGTTGCTGATTACGAAAACAACAATTATTTTAAAATCCAACGTGGCAGACGTGAAATACCATCATCCCCTCCCTCATCATCCCCTCATTGTAAATTTATTATTCAGTCGTATGTACGTATAATTATTTTCGTTAAAAACTTACCTAATTATGTAATAAAGCATGTTAAAATTATTTTCGTCAATTACCTAATTATGTATCAAAGCATGTACATACTACCTATACCTAAGTAAAAGAAAATGAAATGTATTTTTTTAAGTGTCAGAAATAAAAGGCTATTTTATTTTATTTTCTTTATTTATGTACGTATAATATGTCATCTACCATCTTACACGTGTCGACCTAAGTGCGATTTATGTTTGTTTTTATTTTTTTATTTTAATATAGTTTTAAAACTGAATAACTTACATTGCTTATGAAACGTTTATGAATATACTGGAATATACGTATGATTCTGAACTCAAATGACTTCATTTATTTTAAATATTGATCTTGAAACAAAAAGTATGTCATCACAATGGCTGGAAAAATAATATTATAAGTGTGTACCTACTATATGAGTTGTTTGGGATCAAAAACGGACATAAAATCCAGACACAATGGATTTTCCATTGTGTCTGGATTTCCCAAACAACTCATATCATCTTAGGCCAAATATTATACAGGGTGAAATTGATATCTTTAGCATCCTTTTAAACTAAGAGTCTACCCAATAAAATGAACAACTTGTACTATGAGAGCAAACCGATCGGAGCAAAAAAACAGCTGTTCAGGAAGAAGGGCAGGAAAGTAAGAAATGTCTCAGATCTCATGTAATTTTAATACATATTTAGTACAAATAAAATGCAGTCAACCTGATTATTGTATTATATCAGTAGCACAGAAGTTAATTCTCGCTCGGTCACCTGACTCACACAGCAAATTATTTGCTAAAAATGATTACTACTGTATAAAAACTTAGCTTGCTCTCCTGTACTGGCAGGTAATATTGTGTTGAAAAATAGTACATTATGATACAAGTGAGCAAAGTTGGTCATTACAGCCGAGGCGGGATTGCAGCACGAGCCGCCAGGCGAGTGGTGCATACTAGCCGAGGGCTGTAATGACCAACGCTCACGCGTTTCATACGTCGTTTTTCAACATACTTGCGAGGAAAAAGTAATAAAATTTCGTAAAATACAACAATTTTAGATAAATATATGTGGAAAATGGCGCTGGGCTTCTTTTTTTTTCGTTCCGTACCTTTGGTTGAGATAGTTGCAAACTACATAATATTATAAACATTATAATAAACTTAATATTTATCTAATCTATCTATATTTTTATTAGTTAATTTGGTATCTAAAATATATTGTTTTATAAAATGTAGCGTTTCTTTATCATATTTTAACTAAAAAAGATTCATTTATTCAGAAAAAAGTTTTTTTTTACATGAAAACTCTTTGCTGAGATTTAAAAACAGAAGGAACATTACCGCTCTAGTGCAATGTAATCATTTTCACACGCGTGTTCTATAAGGCTGCATTATGTACCTAAAAGCTGTGCAATAAGAGCCACTTTACGAGCAAGTATGTTGAAAAATATATTTTACGCCCTTGTGATACAATCTACTATTTCATATCTCATACTCTGAAAGAATGTCATTGTTTATCTAAGAAGCGGGTTGAAAGTGATACTTTTCTTCCCTAGGGCGGAAAAGTAAATTAAAAAAAAATCTACGTCTATACGTGTTAATACTGAGCAAAGGCAGAAACATATACAACCTCACTTCGATATAATTATATTAATTCTTATTTTTTTATAACTATTATGATCAATATATTTGAATTATAATAAAAGTTAATTTAAATAACAATATTTTTTATCATTTGGAGACTTTTGTTAAAATTATAAGCAGACAGAAAAAAGTGATCCCGATTAAAACCTCCTAAAAAAACGTGCTGGCATAAAAAATATAAAAGCCATATAGTTGCGCGAAAAAGGAATAGGGCTTTTCAGCGAGATGTTGCAAATTTTTTCGTAAGGATCCGTTTTAAAATCACTCTGGAAGTTTATCTGTCTCACTCTAGCATACATATATCTTCGTATGCTTTTTCTCTTTAGCATTGGCACCCCGAGTGATTTCAAAGGACAATGGGCAAAAATGTATGAAATGTGGTACCCGCCCCAATAGACATAATATATATCAGATTTTAAAGGTTACTTTATGTACATCAATGTGTACTAGGACGCTTGTCATCATTCGCTGTGGGAACGGAGCTATTCGTGATGATTCTTTAATTATTTTTTTTGGTTTTTCGACATTATTAGGCAATTATTTTTTTAATGTCATTATTACAATTATATATACATATTATATACATAATATGCTTATTATATATTATTTTTTTAATGTATTTTATTTAATATATTAAAAATAATATGTTAAATGTGGAGATTTTTTAAATGGCGTTTAGATTTATATAAGAACGTTTATTAAAATGTAATTCTGTAAATCTTCCTAAAATAAATAAATAAATAAATGTACTATAATATTACACTAATTGCTACGAACTATTAATTAAACTACTATTTTTTTGTAAACTTATGTAATTAACCATGTAACGTCTATTGTCTGTTTTTACCAAATAAATAAAATAGAACTGCATATATTCTTAAAATAATTCCTATTATATTTATTACATTGACGACAACCGACGGTTATAAGAAGAGGAATGTGAGCGCGCGGCTATATCCCAGCTAGGAGTGGTGGGGAGCGATGCGCTTGGGCAGTTTAGCGCGTCATCGGATCGGCTCCTTCACTCCAGTCGTTCAATCGTACCGTACGAAAGACGACGTCCCGCTGCTGTTCATCAGAATACGTTCTCAACTCGCTTTTATCACCGACCCCTGCACCTCTTTTTGGACATTTTCTACCTGCTTTAAACGTTGACCTCGGCTTGTGAAGTGTTTTTGTGAATTTCGTTACCGATTTGGACTGTTGCAATGGAACAACATAGCAATTGTGTGGTGTGCCGGCGAGGCCTACATAATGCAAGATACCAGCGACATGTTTTGACTGATGACCTCCCAAGGACACGACCAGCGTTTGCGGCGTACATACAAGAACATGCTGAATTGGAGGTTAGTACCCACTTCGTTATACTATTTAAATGTGTCACAGGTGATTCTCCTTATTACGAAATTGTTAGCAGTGTTAGAAAATGACGCTCTTTTGAAAAGCGTGTGATTGTCATACCGCATTAACAACGAACGCCATAACATATCTTCTCTTAGCTTCACTTTTTCATGTTAGAAAATAGCGCTCTTTTGAAAAGCGTATGATTGTCAACTGTCATGCAGCTTGAATGTAATTGGTCTTAAACTACAAACGCCATACCATATCTTCTCTAAGCTTAACTTTTTCAATGTTTCTAAGCTACGTTTAGCAACATTAAATAACGGATTACAATAAGACTCATGAACATTTCACTGGATAAATACGTATTAACTATTAAGTTTTGGAAGTATGTTCTAGAGTGTTATCAAAAACGTTTCCTAATATAGTGTATGGATAGGGCAATCCGCCTGCGTACGAAACTCCAACCTCGTTTTATCAGTTCACGGAATTCAGGTGTTCTGTCCGTACCAGTAGTGATTCACTAAATAACAAAACATTTTGGCATTTATTGTGCACGTGGACAGTAAAACAAATGAAGGACGGAAATATGCGCCGACCGATGCGTGAACCGGTTCTGATAAGCACTAGAAGGGTCAACATTTTCTACCTGCTTACATTATTGTTTCGAATTATTACGATTATGTGGCATCGTTCTATACTATTATCTCGCTGGAAACTCGGTCATAAATCATCGGAGTATGCACCGAGTAAATAATCCTACTATAGATACCTACTGACCGGACCGAATTAGGTTTTTATGACAAAACGTTATCAAGCCAGAGTAAATAAAAAAACATCTACATCGTATTTTACCCTTTTCAGGTGGCGTTCAACAATACTCGATGTGTCTGTCATCGATGTTGGCAGAGAATTGAGAACGCTGTTAGACACAATGACGACGTGGTACCTGCTATACCAGAAGCAGAACCAAATGCCCAGGAATTTCAGGTTCCAGACTACGTTCGAGCCCCAAACACACCAAGGCATTGTATATTCAACGATTGCCGAAACCCAACCCGTAATCGCATACCTGAGACTATCAAACTTAATATGTTTTGTGAACATAAGTTATATATTCCTGAGGGCGCTAGAGTGTGCAGCCAACACCTTGAGAGCAACATCTGGGATGAACTGCCTCAATCTTGCAATGTCACTCATCATTTCAATGCACAACAATTTACAGACGTCTGTGACATGATGAGAAGGGCTTTAGAACGTGGACCTAGGCTCGACTTTAACACAAGAGGTTCATTGAGCAATGAAGAAATGCATTTTTGGACCGGACGTAATGGCGAACAGTTCGATGCCATACTGGATCAGGTGCCTTCTCTAAGTGAGAGATGCAAGGAACCAAGAACTGCATTAGGTATATACCTTACAAAACTACGTACCGGAGATTCCGATGAGAGATTGGCAACATTATTTAATGTGTCTCGAAGAAAACTGGAGCGTTTATTAGCTATTGTGCGTGAATGCCTAGCTAATGAATATGTAATATTACATTTGGGACTGGACCACATCAATAGAAATGAGGTATTAGAAAGAAACCTCACAATTCCTAAAGCTTTGTTTGGTAACGAAGAAAATGATAAAGTGATACTAATATATGATGGCACTTATATTTACATAAACAAAAGCTCGAACTTTTTATTTCAAAGACAATCATACAGTTTGCACAAATTCCAAAATCTTTTAAAACCTTTTTTGATAGTATGCACTGATGGATACATTCTTGACGTACTGGGTCCATACGCTGCAACAAAGACTGATGCAAATATAATGAGTGATATAATGAACAATGGAGAGAATCCTTTACATTTCTTCCTGCAAGCAAACGATGTGTTTATATTGGACCGAGGATTCAGAGATAGTTTGAACGATATTGAAGCATGTGGCTATGAATCATACATGCCTCCAACAAAAGATAGAAACGAGACACAGCTGACTACTGAGCAGGCCAATGAAGCTAGATCGGTGACGATATGTCGATGGGTTGTGGAAGTAGTGAATGGAAAGTTCAAGCGAGATTTTAAGCTCTTACGGCAAAAATATTTCAATAGAGCTCTTCCACACATGTTCACTGATTTTAAAATCGCCGCTGCTATTATAAATCATTTTCACGAACCCATCGCCGATAGTAATAATGTAGAAACCTATTTAACCCGTCCCATGTCTGTGGGTCCGACGTCGGACCCAAACATTTTTATACGTAGAGAGTCTGTGGGTCCTACGTCGGACCCGTAAGCATAGTGCCGCCATTGGTTGGGCGGTTGTGCAGGCGCGTTTCGTTCTACCTCACGTTTTATATTTTTTATAGACTTAGTGTACTGTTGGGATGTCACTTAATTTTTTGGAGTGTGGTTTGGGAAAAACGAAACGCAATAAAAAATAAAAATGTGGTTCGCGGGCAGTGCCGACGTGCGGCAATGGCGGCCGGTTTTTGTTTTGTTATTTAGTTATTGTGGCGTAATTCTAGTGTTTAGAAACAAAGTATTGTTACTATAAAGTGATAAAATAAGAGCTTATTATATTATCGTGTAGTTAGTGTGATCTGTGAAGTGCAAACAGTGAAAAAAGTTAATGTGATTGTAAATTTCGTTCGAGGTCATGTCGGAAAAAACTCGAAATCAAAATTTGATTTGAATCAAAAAAATTGATAATTCTATTTGAATATCAGGTACGTAATTTAGCTCTCATATAACATAATATCACGGTGGCAAATATTGTGAGCTTTCCATTGATATTTTTTTTATACCACAGGGTCAAACATAACCTCCACAAATAATTATTTTCTAAAGGTAGTCGAAAATAAAACAAATGACGTAATATTCCCAGACATTTGGGGCACTTTTTTGCGCGGGAGGTCGACACGAAACGGGTTAAATATCATCCGAAACAAAATGGATTCCCCAAACCTTCTGCACAATTATGTAGAGAGGAAAAGATTAAACAACAGAAGAGCAGATTTTCTAAGAATAGAAGCAAATAATGTTCAGAATTTCCCACATCTAACAGAAGAGCATGTCATTTTGCTTTCTTTAGGTACATACCAATTAAAGCTTGCGAGATCATATTGCAGTGAGCATTTAAGGAATGGCTTATATTCAATCGAAATATACAGAGAAAACGCTCTGGAAGACTTGCCAGACTACGGCATTAACGAAGATGTTTGGCTGTTACGTGGGCGCGTACAGTCACGCCACAGGAGATCGAAAACGTACTATTGTTATGTTTTAGTAAAAAACAATAACACAAATAATGACAACGATATCGTGCAACATTATTGTACTTGCCTCACTGGACGACGTACAATGGGCACTTGTGCTCATATTATTTCAATTATCTGGTATCTTGGATATGCGAGACATGAAGGTTTTACTGCCCCTGCATCATTTCTAAATGATGTAATTGTAGATGGTCTTGAATGAAAATAAATGTCATTTCGAATTAAATCTTTAGTTTTTTTTTATTTTCAATAATATTACTCGAACATAGTACTGCAACGTATTATTTAGTGTACCACAACAACACGATAATACAATGTTGGTATACCACATAATTAATATATATTACTAGTGGACCCGTGCGGCTTCGCCCGCTGCCCAACTCCCTTTATAATATGTAGCCTATATTCCAAGTTTCATCGAAATCGGTCCAGCCGTTTTCGAGTTATAAGTGTTCGAACCAACCCGGCTGTTTTATATATATATATATAAATATATTGAATTTTTATTTTCAATAGTATTACTCGAGCATAGTATTGAGCATAGTATTGCAACGTATTATTTAGAGTACCACAACAACACAATAATACAATGTTAGTATACCACATAATTAATATATATTACTAGTGGACCCGTGCGGCTTCGCCCGCTACCCAGCTCTCTTTATAATATGTAGCCTATATGTTAATCCAGGTAATGAACTATCTATATTCCAAGTTTCATCGAAATCGGTTCAGCCGTTTTCGAGTTATAAGTGTTCGAACCAACCCGGCTGTTTTATATATATAATAGATTGTTATTAACTATTATTATATATTTTTTATTGTTATCATATTGTTTTATTATTATTATATAACATTCTGGCATAAAAGTATTTTATTACAAATATAAATAGCAATAATAGACACCATGTGCCATTTTAATTAATTTTTTTTTCTATAAAACTTGTCATTTTCATATTGGTATATCTCCGAACTCACAATGATTTGGATCAAGCGGTCTTATTAAACATTGGTGGTCATAAAAAGACCCATCGAACGTAACTACAGTCATTGCTATTGGAGCGGGTACCAAAATGCCCATTCTCCTTTATTGAAACGTTTTGAAACGTACCTAATCTAGAATTAATTCGTCAAGCGATTTAGAAATTGATTTTGCCATGATCTGGCTTTTGTTTACTTTCCTCGTATTTGAAATGAAAAGCAGAGTGTTTAACTCGGGTGAAAGAAACCCATTTCACACTCGAAATATAGGCGCTCCTCACGTTCGTTCGGGGCGCCAAACGTCTCGTGTGATATGGGTGATCTACTATTTCAAACCAAATTCCGATACCTGTGACACAATGACTTTGGTAAATGTAAAATAACAATGTTGTAATCATTTGTAATTTTTTTTATTTCATATCTCTTAATTCATAATTAGAAAGTGTATGGATATACATGCATTATTCTCATACGAATCAGAACGAGTGAAATTAAAAAAAAACACTTTAAACAATTTAATAAGTAAAACTAAATACTTAGTAGGTACGAATTCATTATTTTTTACAATGCTTCTAAAAATACCAAAAGCCTTACTTACTTTCATTGGTTGATATACAATGCAATAATAATTATAATATAAAAGGTTCTTATCGTGGAAATAAATAGAAAACCACACATATTCGACATTATAACACAGAATAAATACTGTATATATATTGACATAGTTAAAAGTCATACCCTATTCGATGTTCAGATTATTATACAACGTGTTGACATATGAATACAACCTAACTTAACCAAATTTTTATTTTTTGTTATTTTTAACATAACAGTATTTTTTTTATTAAAAACATTTCGATTTTATCATGTGGGTACACAGATACATGCGCGAATCAAAGATATAAAATATATTCAAAGATATATTATGTAAGGATAGTCAAAGAATTAAATAATATTCGACTATTCTTATTCTGGCCTTTCATTTGAAATCATTTCTGTACATATACTTTCCTCATCCTCATTGTAGACCAGTGTCCTGAACTGGGGACGGCAGATGGGATGACGATGGTATCATGATAACCTTTCCTTTTCTTATGGGGCATCTGGTCCAACATACACAACATACACATAATATGATAGGTTCGATACGATGTAGGAACACTATCAGAATATATTTAGCCTTGATGTGCTTTAATTATATTAAATTACATGATAAATTGGTCGAATAGTTTATGAACCTAATCCTGACAATATGCCATGAATATTATAGCCCCTAGCTCTCCCTATAATCTGACATCAGAAGTGGGATCCGGTCTAGGATCTTAGCCATGACTTCCATGCTCACATACTTTTTGTTTTTCATGGCATCATCACGAGGACCGCTGCTCCAGCTGCGAAAGGAAAATGCATCACGACGATGACCCTGGTCGTCTGGAGACAACCCGCAAAGAACCATCCAGAAACCATTGAAAACCACAAGAATCCAAGATGAAGATTTGAAAATTTTGCGAGGTAACGGCAAATGCCGAATTAGATTTTAGTTTGTAAAAAAACTTAAGTTGGTACTTTAGTTAGATTATAAATCAGTATGGCCGAGCGGTTTTTTTTAGTAATTTTATTAAATACGTTTTACGATTGTGATAATCGTAAAACTTACGTAATTCAATCTTATAATTTTGTAATTTGAAAGGATTAGAGTGTATTTTAATCTAGCTTACTGTTTTGATCACGACTGGTAGTCAAATTAGTTTAAAAGTGATACCGACTTAATATGTCCAAGCTGTTCCATGTTTTTCGAGCAGTCTGTTGTCAAAATGATGTGAGTTGACCGAAGGGTGTGAGTTGACCGAAGGGTGTGAGTTGACCGAAGGGTGTGAGTTGACCGAAGGGTGTAAGTTGACCTAAGGTGTGAGTAGACCCAAGGGTGTGATTAGACCCAAGGGTGTGTGTAGACCCAAGGGTGTGTGTAGACCCAAGGGTGTGAGATGACCCAAGGGTGTGAGTTGGCCCAAATGGTGTGAATTGACCCAAATGGTGTGAATTGACCCAATGGTGTGAGATGACCCAATGTTCTAAAATGCCCAAATTGACCGTTGCTACTTGTCACCATAATGTAAGATGTGTGGCTGTAGCAATGCTAAAATGTGATACATTGCTTTAAGATTACAGTAAATTACAAATGCTATTATGACAATAACAATGCTATGTGGTAGATAATTAGCTATATTATGATTTGATCATGAACTGATTAAGTGACTTAACTAACTAGTACCCTCTTGGTATAAAGCGGTCTTTTTTTAATGATAAAACCTCCGTTTATGACCAACTGGGCAATGACAGACTTTAAATTCAAATAATTTCAATTACTGTTTTTTGTTTATCGTAACTTACGAAACATTGTTATAGAATCAGTAATGTGGCTAATTATGTCTTGCTTATTTCTCTAAATGTTTTAGATAAGAAGTTTTTTGGTAATGTTTGGTATTGCTGTTTTGTTATGCTTTGGTTTACAATTATTTTATCAGTTTGTATTTTGGTTGACAATATTTTTTATTAGAATCAATATGGTCATTGTATATATTTATCTTTCTTTAATTATATACTTCGAGAACGAAGTATTTGTCAGTATGGCCGTGTTAGAATATTAGATTTTATTTAATTGAATGATTCGTGAGTCGAGTCATGAGTCGTATCATGAGTTTGAATCTAAATTATTAATATTAATCTAGTCATCTACGTTTCATTTTTAGACTGGCAACATCTATTAAAAACCAAACCATTGTTGACAATGTTTAGTAACTTATTTTGGTGAATCTTGTTGTAATTGTGATATTAATTATACAGTTATAATCATCCTAAAATCATAGTATAATTTGTGAAGTAATAATTATAATTTAGAAATGATTAAGTACGTATTATAATACTGTAAACAAACTTCATTTCCTGGATGGATTTGCCGCCATTCCGAACCATCGTGAAGTGTGGTGGTAAATCTATAAAAGAGGTGGTTTGTCATAAAAGGAAAAATTCTACCAAAGATCACAGAGGTGGTCACGCTGCCCAAGTGTAAGTGTTACGCCATATTTATTATTTGTTCAGTTTAAGTAACTTGTGTTTGCTACCGTATAATTATGGTTAATTTATAATACCTAATTCTTATTTTTGATTTTCTATAATGTGTTTTGGTTGTCCTATATGGAGTTTCTTTGTCTGGTTCTTCTCCATATGCCCTATGGTTTAGATAGGAGGACACTAGCGAACCAGAAGTAATGTAGAATCAAAGATATAAAATATATTCAAAGATATATTATGTAAGGATAGTCAAAGAATTAAATAATATTCGACTATTCTTATTCTGGCCTTTCATTTGAAATCATTTCTGTACATATACTTTCCTCATCCTCATTGTAGACCAGTGTCCTGAACTGGGGACGGCAGATGGGATGACGATGGTATCATGATAACCTTTCCTTTTCTTATGGGGCATCTGGTCCAACATACACAACATACACATAATATGATAGGTTCGATACGATGTAGGAACACTATCAGAATATATTTAGCCTTGATGTGCTTTAATTATATTAAATTACATGATAAATTGGTCGAATAGTTTATGAACCTAATCCTGACAATATGCCATGAATATTATAGCCCCTAGCTCTCCCTATAATCTGACACGCGCATCGATGCCGCAGACATGGGCGGGGCGCTGAGAGTTCCAAGGAGTGGAAGTATGAAGGAATCTCAGGGTGCTCTGTTTACAACAATTGGTTTCCAAACGATGGGATGCTAGAACTCTTTGCTTTCTCTAGGTCCATACGTCTTATCGTTCGTACATACGTTCTTGGCTACTTTCAAACTGGCATTTTTTAATTACGTCCCTGACGATAACTTTTGCTTTTACTACGAGGCTAAATTGGAAATCACAACAAAAATCAACTGTTTAATAAATTTTGGTCGAATATCTATTCACATTTTCTAAGGATCGGCAGATTTTTCGTCCATTCAATACTGGTCTCGTAGTAAAAGTTGTTCAGTTTGATAGTCTGAAGCGCCCCCTTAAGTATGTAACGCATTGAAGGCCAGGCCACACAGAGGCGGTTTTGCGGGAAAGCGGGCCGGAGGCGGACCTGCGGGAAGCGAATATACATACATACAAACTTGAACATTACCACCACACCATACACAACAAAACACACAGAAAACCGAGTGGGTCCGGAGATAATTGCTTTCCGCAGGTCCGCCTCCGGCCCGCTTTCCCGCAAAACCGCCTCTGTGTGGCCTGGCCTTTAGGTTTACACCCTGTATAGCTAAGTGAGACACATGGACATTACAATCGTTCATTTAAATCAATAAATATATCTACGATAGTATAAAGCGATGATACTTATCATGATAAAATACCGCTGTCATTTTATAAACAGGGTGATACGAATTCCCGTTACATGGTCCATTTGACTGGTTTTAAGAGGCTATGTGAAAAAAATAGGATTCTTCAAAGCGTCATATATCATGAAGTACTAACAGTAGGAGTATGATTAGCGGATATGTGTAAATTGAACATATAGTTGAAGTTTTGAGTAGAGCTAAAACACGATTAAGACACATTTTCTCTATAGAAAAACAAGCCGAAGTAGCCTCCGTCTTTATCGATAAACGCTTGGAACTGCTAAACGGTGAATAATAGAAACACGAGAATTGATTTTAAAAAAAGAGATTGATATTTTACAAATTTTGATAAGAGAAGAATTGAACTTACATAAATGGTACAATCACAATTTAATAAAGTTTGTTTACGCTTGCGTCGTTTCAGTCGCGCGCGCCGCCCCAGCTATCGCACGCCCATTTCGCTTCAATTATTTTTGGACATAGGCCCTTAATTCTAATCGCCCCATATCATAGTGGGCAATCCATAAAAATAAATTTCCCAGTTCATACCACCAATAATATCCGGAGGAAGGTACCATTCATAGTAGAAATATTTGAATCTGTTTTGTGAGTGACAATAAGTGATACGAGGTACGCATATCTGGAACTGGTACGCAGTACTTCTGAACAGATCCTCTGAGTAGCCGATCGCCTTAATTATAATACACGTTGGAATTCTGAGTATGTCAAGCCAGCCCTGGAATGGAAACATTTACATTTATTTCCTTGTAGAGTTTACCCTCGACTTCATCCGCACGGGTGCCGGCCATCGTAGCAATATATAATATATAAATATATACGTCGCCTCGAAATTGAAGCATGCAGGTTTCCTCACGATGTTTTCCTTCACCGAAAAGCCAGTGGTGTTACAAATCGTACATAAATTCCGAAAAACTCATTGGTACGAGTCGGCCTGAACGGCCATCGAAGCAAGATAGATGATATACAAGATTTTAAGTCTAAACATAAGCTTTCAAACACGAAGTTTCATCGAAATTGGTCTAGTAGTTTTCGCGTGATGCGCGATCAAACAGTTAAACAGATAGGCAAGAAATTATAAAAAATTGAGATCTGTCTGGGACACTCAAAAACCATATCGTAATTCGTTTTTGTATGTATATATTTTGACGCTATACAAAGAAAAGAAAGAATAACATAAATATTACTTATTTGCACAACAAAAATACAGGGTGTTAAGGTAGACAGTTGCATTTCTATAATAGGTGATACCCATGATACTGAACAAGTTTCCCAAAGTAACAAAGGGAAATTCTAAAAAAAAATGTGGCCCTTGCGGGTGACACAACGAAATAATTTTCGCGCTATTTTTTCCAAAATTTCGAACATTCCGCTTCAGGAACGAATGCAGCTGTTAAACGTGGTTTAACGCGGTTATGATGTCATGAAGCAGGCACTTCACTTTCGCGAGAATTTCTCGGCAAGAATTCTCGGCCAGAACTTTCAAGAAAAATTACTGCGGCTTACGACGCCACGAGAACAATGAAGGGCATCCCGACTCTCGTTCTCGGCTGTTCTCGGCGAGAATGTTATGCCGGCATAATAATGAGCATTTTTCTTTTGGTTTTCTAGGGGATAGATAGATGGTGCTACGGTCTGTGCGAATAAAAAGCAAAATTTCAAAAAGTGTTTTTTTAAATAATAATTTTTGATCATCTTTTCCCTCTGAAAAGATGATCAAAAAGATGCCAACGCATCTTTTGATGAAATATTTCATTATTAACGAATCATTTTAAGCGAAAATTTGAAATATTACGTCTGACATTGCGGCCCGGCAGCACAGTCTGTAGTGAACCTGCCTGCTGTGCCGAGGGTTGGAATCCCGTAAGGGACAAATATTTATATGATGAATATGAATATTTGTACCCGAGTCATGGATGTTTGTATCTATATATGTATTCTATATCGTTGTCTAGTCATCATAATACAAGTCCAGGTACTTTAAATGCTTTGACTATAATTACGACACAATAGCTACGAACTTATGACGTTTGGGGTTCACACGAGACTACTTTTCATGATTTTTCACATTCAAAATTCGAATCTAAAGTTATGGGGAATAAAATTCAAAGTTGCGGATTTCATGTTACCTCGCCCCCCGCAAAATGTGGCAGAAATGTTTGTTAGTAGATATACACGCGTGACTAGTCCACATGTAAGTAGTCAAAGTTTAAATGTCACTAGATAATTTGTGTGCCAATGTCCAAGATATTTATTTATTTATTGGCCTTTATAAAAAAGACAGGCACAGTCTTGACATTATTTTGACAGAATCTCGCGATCTGTATGGAGCGATAAACATGCCATCTGTAGAGTTTTCAGGATCTAAATTTAAAAAAAAGAAAAGATAAACGCTCATTATGTCGTCACAGCATACGAGTCTGTTTTTCTGCCAAAGCGCGCAAATCGATGTTTTACTTTAAAAAAAAACACCTTTTCATACAAATTTTCAATCAGCTGCTTTCATTTAGTATGGAAACCCGAATTTTTTTTTATTTCCATGTTTTCTTAGGTAAAGTTGTATTGTGTTGTAGTATTATGGCTACAATCACCCAATCCCTAGAAACTTACCCTAACAATAACTTTTCCCAAGATCATCATGTGATCTAAATATATATGAGTGTAGTATCTATTTTCTCTTCTTTTACATTCTCCATAGTGGTATTCGCTGTTAACATATTCTAAAAACATTTTTTTAGTGTAAATTACAATATATTAAAATGCATTACAATATATTTATTCAAGTCATAAAATCGTCTGCCTAAAAATTATTTTAGCCACGGAATATAGCCCAGTCATTTTACGGTTTGAGCCGGGACTAATTTATAATTGATATATTTTTTCGGTATAATATTCTTCTTCTTATCGTGTGGGCAGAGCCCTGGTGTCAGAGTTTTTTCAGACCGCCTTACGGCCTCTGGCGTGGTTTTAATGTAACGACTACTACCACCAGAGATAGTAGCTATATAATATTGAAGAGCCAATTTGAGCATAAAAATGTACCAAAATAAAAAAAAAATCACGTGAGCAACAGTTCCAATTTAAAAATTTAGCTATTATCTCGTTCTAAAAAAGCTGAAGGTAAATTTTTTTGCACATATTTAAGGCTTTACCATTATACATACTTCAAACATGGTGTAAATATTTTTGTCTACTTAAAAGGTTTTAAAAAATACATTTGTATTTTCTAATAAATACTGTTCAAAAATAATTTATATTGTTAAATCTAAGTCAAATGATTGCATTGGTATTAATATTATTAATGTAAAAGCCTTCTGGGACACACAATTTTAATTTCTATGTTGCGTAGCGATTTTTTTTTAAATATGTTTTAAGATAGTCTGTACTGTTTATGTTTTTGGTGTAAAATAAAGTATATTTGATTGATTGATTGATTGATAGTCTTTTTGTCACTAAATGGTGCCGGTTACAGTTTAAAAGTCCAATTAATAATTACTCCCTACTCCGCCTAACAAAACTCCGTAAAATGACTGGGCTAATAGAATATTTTTTCAAAAATCGAAACTTACTGAAATAACGATACCTTACTAACTAGTTTATATTGCTCACAAAAACAATATTTCTATCCTTATATCGGATTTATTGAAGCAATAGCTGGTGAAACAGAGAAGTGAAGGAACTTTAATATCCTAAGTCTCAGGGTCATACCAGAGTGTAAAAACAGGGTGCTGGGTGCTTCAAACCATCAAACTGAACAACTTTCACTATGGAGCCAACATGGAAATGTCAATATTTACTAGACCAAAATGAATGAAACAGCAGACTTTTCTATCGCGATTTCAAAGTTGGTCACGTAATAAAAGTTGTTCACTTTGATGGTCTGAAGCATCTCTTTTAAGTGTCTAACGCATTTAAGTTTACACCCTGTATATTGAATACTCAAACAACAATATGAAATAAAAAAAATATTTTCTTACGTGGAGTTGGAGCAGAATTCTCATGTACAAGATCGTTCAAAGACGTAAAAAACTGCCAACAGGAACTGTAGGTAACTGCAAAATATTTAACTTTATGAAATATAGCGTTAACCCGCGACTTCGTCCGCACAAATTATATACCAAATTTTAAGTCAGATCATAAGCTATCAAATAAAAAAAAATTTCATCAAAATCGGTTCAGTAGTTTTCACGTGATGCTCGATCAAACTAACGAACTTTTTTTTTAAATTTACAGTTTTATAACAGTACGAGCGTTAACCCGCGACTTTGTCCGCACAAATTATATACTAGATTTTAAGTCAGGTCATAAGCTATCAAACAAAAAAGTTTTATCAAAATCGGTTCAGTAGTTTTTGCGTGATGCTCGTTCAAACAAACAAACAAACAGACAAACAAAAAATCCAAAAATTGGTTATATGGAATCAGGGATACCTAAAAACCATATAGTAACTTTTTTTTGTTACTATCTTCAATGTACAGACAAACTTCCTGTTACAGTTTTATAATAGTTTAGATAGATTAGTTCTTAAAAGCCTGACCAAAAAATAGAAAAAAAAAAACAATTTTATGGCGCTGCAATCGACTATAACCTTTAATGACAATTTTGTAAGTACTTAATTTGGTTCCAATGATTTTCCGCAACATGACGAGGTTTTTAATTTTTCTGGTCGCGCTTCACATAAATATTAATAATTCTACTTAAGAAAAATAAACATAATTATGGGTTTACCTGAATTAAATATTAAAATAAAAAAACTTAAAAATATGTAAAATTCCATTCTGTTCAGTCAATTAATGGCATTGCTAAGGTTCAATTTGAACGAAGTAATACGAACAGTCGAACAGTGATGACTGATGAGACTAACGAGATATATTAATTGACATGCTTTATATGATGAGGAAAACTAAAACAATGTGTCAAATAACAGTTACGAATGTTATGATTGTAAGAATGAATCTCGATGTTATTCAAAATAATAAATAAACAATTCGTATGTTTCATATTTGCTTTATTTCATACATATACATTCTGAACGCGGAGTAATAGAAGTTGTGTACCATATACTTATGGAATGTAGGAGGAATCAGTCTCAAAGACGTCACCTGTTTCCTGCTGGTGTCTATGAGATTTAGGTGTATGTACAGTGTCACCAACTTATCTGTAGAATGAGCGATGGCGCCACTTTCTGTATCAAAGAATGATTTCATTTTGAGAATAATTTGTCGTACACCACTTTCGGCATGATTTTCACAAAAAATACTCAGAAATATTTAGAAAAACAAGAACTCGATTGAACAGCACAGACTACATCGACTGACAGCAACAAAATGACGTTTTCAAAAGTAGTTCCGCTTTTGGCCATTCTACAGATAAGTTGGTGGCACTGTAACACCATTTTACATTCCCCGCTGTCGAATAACGCCATAATTTTACATAAACTGGTAAGCGAAGGGATTAAACAACGTCATAATATTGTGATTTAATTTTGTTAAGGTTTGAATTTTAATTGGTTGTTTTTGTTAAGATAACATAGGTGTTTATTACCTAGCCTTTAACTTATTATTAGTTATGTAATTATAAGGGTGGCATGTTCAGTAATGAACAAACCCTTCTTTAACAAATAAAGATTAAAAAAAAAATCATATACATTTCAATTTAATCAGACATAGGTACAACTAGGTATTTATTATGTGCTTTATTTTGGAAAAAGGTATTATTTAAATAAAAGAAAAGCCCCCTATTCTAATCGACATTGTTTACTATGTTAGATTGAGAAGGACAACATTATAAATCAAGTATCAATCCTACTCTCGTTCTCGGCGCGGCGTTTCTCGTCTGTTCCCGCTGAGAATGTAGTGCAAGCTTAAAAATTGGTTGACCGTTTATGACCAGTGATTTATAATGTTGTCCTTTTTAAGCTTGCATTACATTCTCAGCGGGAACAGACGAGAAAGGCCGAGAATTGTTCTCGTGGCGTCAGTCGAAAGCCGTAGTAAGGCCCACCACATACATCCGGAATAAACGTAATTCGGAATTAGTTCCGTATGGAGTGTTGCCGCTTTCAGAGGCACTAAATCTAGTGATTTTTTGATGTCTTAGGTGGCATATTTTAAAGTGATTTTTGAGCGTAGGCGTTGATGGAACGATACCGAATCGTGACGAGTTGCGAAATCGCCTACGCTCAAAAACCGCTATAATGGTTCATGCCATTTTGTATGCAGATTATGTCTAATGTTAAAACTGTAGATTGGATATAGTTGCATAATATTGAAATACAATTTACAAATTATCATGTATAGAAATTGTTTGTTTCGTTTAAATAAACACCTAAAAATAAAATTGTCATTAATTTGGCATTTCATAAATTTTTATTTTAGGCATTTTTTAAACAGCACTCTAGTATTTTTTGTAACCATAGTTGACAACACTGAATGCTGAATCAGGATTCCGGATCGCAATTCCGTATGTCTGTGGCGGACCTATTATTGCATAAAAGTTCTCGTCGAGAATTCACGCCGACAAGTTCGCGCGAGAATGTAGAGCCTTTTATTAGCCAGCAATGTAAAAACACTCCCTGTACCTTTTTGCCTATATGATTGGTGAGAGTTATCACTTATCATTATCATTATCATACATAAAATATCAGTCTGATGTGAGTCGTGCTAAACGTATGAAGTCCAGGGAAATAAAGTAAACGACTACAGTTATGTTTGAGAAACTATTAAGAGCAGAATGGACTACAAATTTTACAATCATTATGGTTGTAGTGATGATTACAATGTTGCAGACCACTTTTGAGGTAAAAATTCAGCTAAATTTTAATATACCTACTATTGTATGCATGCGTATTTATTTTAATTCTTATAGCCAGTGTTGCCAGAAGGTTACTTTTGTAACCTTATTGGGTGATTTTTAGCTCCGTCTGGTTACTTTTAGGTTACACGAATCAAAAGGTTACTATTAGATGATTTTTTGGAATTTGTATTAAAATTCTTATTTTTCCATGAAATGGAAAACTTTTTCATATTTTTTGCAATGTTTTATAACGCAAACATAGTGAGTGCAAACTGCAACTCCTAGAAATACGTTTTTCTCACTCGCACTAATGTGTACCAAATCGGAGACCAAATCACAAATGGCTCTTTAGTTTTCTCACTTACTCACTCGATCAATCAATCAGATGAAAAATGCTACTAAATTGTTTATATTTTGGTAAGTTAATAAAACCAACATCGGTTTATTAAATTTTAATACCTTATTACTGGAAAAAAATATTAAAGGTCACTTTTCACACCAAAAGGTTACTTTTTTATCTATTTCCGGTTACTTTTGACTAGACCTGGCTGGCAACACTGCTTATAGCTAAGATTAATAAAATAACACCAACAACATTTAAATAATCTGAAATTGAACGATCAGTAAAACATTTTTATTAGTGCCTAGCTTGTGGTATTTTTGTGTTAATCTTAAAATGCATACTCCAATAATAAGCATTATTTTACTTATGTTTGGCTATACAAAAAATGACAAAAACAATTTTTTTTTATAGAAAACATTTTATTCGAAAATATTGTTTTGTTTTTTAGGGTTCCGTACCCAAAGGGTGAAAACGGGACCCTATTACTAAGCCTACGTCCGTCTGTCCTACCTATTTCGATCTGTATATTTTAAACCGTAGTAGGAGCTTGATTTTTTTACTTAATGTGCCTTAATACGGCGGATTTGCTAACAAACAAAAAAAATTTCAAAAAAATAAAAATCCTCATACGGAACTAGTTTTTATCAATGTTTTTCGCTCACACTATCGTAAAAACGGTAATAAATGCAAACGTCAAACTTGGTGTGATTATAGAGCAAACTCTACAGTAAAACAACAAATAATAAAAACTGACCAAGTGAGAATTGGTCTCGTGCTAAAGGTCCGAGAGAAAACTAATTGTTTGTGTTAATTAATATGTTGTGTGGTGGTGTGGTACGGAACCCTCGGTGCGCGAGTAGCCCGAATCGCACTTGACCAATTTTTTTTTAAGTCTAACGTTACCAGCGACAACACACGATGGTACATATCATTACCAATTATTTACCATTTTGACATTAGCGGCAAATAATTAAGCATTTTATTAAATTCAAAGTATATTATACTGTTTTAAATAATACATGGAATCTATAAATAATAATATCTACCGCTCCGCTGTTTCAGATATGCCCAGAAGAATTGTCTCTTAAGGGAGCAAATGTAACATGGCATGAAACATCATCTGCAAAAGATATTGTATCGGAACCTCCTTGTTATCATGAACAACACTTGATAACACGGCAATGTAATAACACCAAATGGGTACCTGCACTGGACGAGCTTCAAGAGTGCTCCAGAGTTGTCGAGTCTTTTGATCCGCTATCTTGCCCGCCTGGATTTCATAGAATATCGGATAGTAATAAGGACTTTTGTTACCAAGTAAGCACACAATCACCTTGGGACTACCCTTGTTTCAAGAGTGGTGGTGCATCAGTAATAACAGACCTTAATGCAGACGACATAGTGTCTTTATTAGATTCATTAAATAAAACCCAAAATTCTAAATTCTTCTGGTTACCGGCCCAGAGAGCTAAAATATTTAATCCTGTGATATGGTACATTCCTGGACCGAATTGGGGACGACAAGTTGATACTAATACCAACATTCGAGCGCAGATGCACTTCTTTAAGAACTGCCTTTTATTAGATATCGAACAACGTGCCATTATAACAGAGACTTGCTCAAAAGAATATCCAAGTTTGTGTTTTTATTTAAACGATCTACACTACCCTGCGAAATGTCCATATGGCTATCATGCGTTTAGATTTATGCCAGATAATGGTACATGCTTCGGTATTGAACATTCTGATAATACAACGGGGCTCTCTTATGATGAATTTATTGAAACAAAATGTGACAAACCGATGACTGAGAGTAAACTAAGCGTACTATCAAGATTTATTTTTATGAAAGTAGCTGAATTAAATAAGTTACCTGATAACATGTGGTGTTGGTTTGAAATGTGTAAATTTTATTATAATGAAACCGATGTAAATGAAAAGGAACAAAATGATTCGATGATTCCATTTCAAGAAGGTATTATAAATAACAAAGGCTATTTGAGTTTACTGGATATGTCGGTAGCTTTACCATGTATGGCTTGTGAAACAGAAATGGTATATGAAGAAGCAACGCTAGCCCTTGAGTACGATAGTGTGAAAGGTCAATTGTATCTTACCATATATTTCCCATCCAGTCTATGGAAATACGATAATAATGATAAAGGTATTCAGTGTTTTTCAGATGCAAAAGGATTTGTTAAAGTCATTAATGTGAGTGATACACCGTTTATTAAAGTCGAATCTCTGCAACCAAGAGACGATAAAGACATAAACGTAGAAAAAACTGTTTACGTTATTAATCTCATTACTGATAGATCTGCCCAATATTGGTGTGAAGGTCATACTAAAAACTTCTCCCTTTTATCAACTACCAAAATAATTGCCAATCCACAGGGAAATAGCTTCCATGTATTCGCACTGTTCATAATAATGCCTGTTTTTAATAATGACCAACAAGATATACAAGAAGTTTGCGATTCAATTGTTAATATTACGACTACCGTATTTCATGCCGATAAAGTATTACTAATGGATATATTTGAACATACTACGGAATATATGCTAGTGCTAGTACACTTACACATAGCCATTAATGGAGATATTGATAATGAAGGTTATCATTTAAAAAATACATACAATGATTTAAGAAACAAGGCTGATCTAGAACTTCCTATATATAATATAACCTTCGTAAACATATCAAGTTCTGTATACTGTTTACCAACATCTTCAGTCGATTCCATTACTCTTGATTGGGAATTAACAAAGATCGGCACTGTTGCAGTACCAAAACAATTCTGCCTACAAGTTAACGGTTTGCCAGTGACAAGAAATTGTTATGGGTCTTATAATGCAGGTGGATTTTGGGGCGAAGTGGTTGGGAATTGTAATAAAAATTACGAACCTTCTAGCACAACAACATTTCTGTACAATTTTATGAAAAGACAAACTCCCGAAAATTTTACATCAAAATTTCTTACTGATGGCCTCGGTTTTGTGCTAGATGATGTCAATATAATAATCCCAGCGGATATATATTACCTATCAATGTCTCTACAGTATGTTAAAAATATTGCTCAAGAAAATCAAACATATATAGATATGGGCGATATAGAAAATATGGCCTGGGTGATGGACAGAGTAATGATTTTAAATAACAAATACTTGCGACTAGCGCAAACTCTTAACTCCACGAATATTATTTTAGACTCTGTAAATGATATAATTGAAATGCTAGCCGAAAAAAATGTAAACATTTCTTGTAATTCTCAGGATCATAGCTATCAACTTGCAGTAATGCCTCAATATTTAGTTCAAATTTCTTATCCAGAAATAAACAACATAACCGGTATAGCCTTAGTAAGGAAAACCAAATTCGATAATATGTTTACTGACATGATAATACAACCATTATTTAAAAATACTACGCTGGAATCCATTCTGTCAATAGACAATTTAGAAATCGCTACATGGGTACCGGATGAAGTATTAGACACATTAAGGAAAAATGGAAATGATAGCAATTACGAATCAATAGATAGAGAGAAGATTCATATTCTTATAAGCATTTTTCAAAACGATGCGGTCTTTCAACAGTTAGACATATCTAAACACATTGTCAATAGTAGAATAATTGGGGTCTCTATACCAGGATTTATTTCTAATTTAGAACATTCGGTCACTCTTGTATTTAAAGAAATTAGCAAGGCTAGTTCATTCAAGTTCTGCGGTTATTGGGAATTTCATACTAAGAAAACGGGAAACAATCCGGGATTCTGGACCAACAATGGATGTTACTACGTTAAATCTATAAAAGGATTAGCAATATGTAAATGTTACCACATGACACATTTTGGCCAATTACTGGATATTGGTGGGGTCATAAAGGCTGACGACAGTTCGTTAAAATCTAGGAATAGAAAACCGTTAAACATTATTACTTTGGTGGGCAGTTTTCTGTCCTTACTGGGTGTTTTTGGCATATGGATAACGGCTCTAGTTTTTCAGAATTGGAGAAAAAAAGCCGGAACAAAAGTTTTATTACAATTGTCTACCGCAATTGCAATTCCATTGTTGTTTATTGTCCTGTTCAACTTTGACAATTACATATTCGTAGAAAATGAAGGTACATATGCTGTAGCAAAAAACATGGAAGTAGTGTGCATTATTTTAGGCGCACTATTACATTATTCTGTTCTTGCAAGTTTTATGTGGATGTTAATAACGGCAAGTTTACAATTCATAAGATATGTAAGAGTTTTAGGAGTACGCAGGCCATCTAGGTTCATGATTAAATTTGCATTAATTGGGTGGGGTATACCATCAATACCAGTAGCTGTTATTTTGGCAATAAATAGAGAAAACTATATACCAGATCCATCGGTCGACGACACTTTCAAAGGAATCTGCTATCCTAACGGATTTTATTTAATTATGGGCGTCATTGTTCCCATTTGTGTTATATTGGTAATAAATATTACTTTATTTGTGTTAGTTATTTATGCTATATCACGAGGCAACGGGAAAATGAGAGCCACAGATATAGATATCGTTGGTGCTCAGTTAAGACTGTCAATATTTCTATTTTTTTTGTTAGGTTTAACGTGGATTTTTGGATTATTTTCGTTTACAAACAACTTACTATGGTCTTATTTGTTTTGTTTGACGTCTAGTTTACAAGGCTTTGTGCTATTTATTTATTTTATCATATGTGATCCGATGACCAGGAATTTATGGATAACAGTAATGAAACCTCAATTTTTTACTGCTTCGTCTAGAGACAGTGTCTCTAGTATAAGTGTTAGCTAAGAACGAAGACATTAAGAATGGTTAAAATTAAATACATTGTTATTATTAACGACTTTCTTTTAAATCCATCGTAACGAATTAGAACCTCGTTCTAGCCAAAGTATTTCAGAAATGCACAATATTATGGTCTATCATTAGAGCCGTATTTGTAAACGGATGTTGCTAGTGCTAGTGCTAGCACGAGCCGTTTACTAATATGACCAGTATTGTATTGACAAACAATTTTGTGTACTTAGCCACCCAAATATTTAAGAATAAGAATGAAGGCTCACTCAGATGTCGTTGTTAAATGGTGAATACCTACCTAGTAACTAACTAGTTTATATACCTGAGACAAAAGAAAAAATGGCAAATAACGTGCAAAGTGTTTTTTTTTTTACTATACTTTTGTTCGGTAAGTTGAACACATGTTGATAAGGTACATATATCTTATTTTAATAGGACAAGCTTAAGATGTTAACAAATATAATCCCTTCACAACGAAACCACAGAGTACGAAACTACAGAAAACTCAATAAGGTATCGATTAATTTGCGAATGTATTTTGTTAAGTTTCTTAAGACAATACTATCTGAATGGGATATGAGTCAGTCCATTCACCCCCATCCTTCATTAGGCCCGGGCCAGACAGAAGGGACGTGAGACGAGGACGGGGCGCGCGGACACGGATACTTTCATACAAAATGTGTCAGTGCCAGATCGCTTTTGTATGCGTCCGCGCCCTCGTCTTACGTCCTTTCTGTCTGGCCCGTGCCTTAGCCAACTTTTCCATAACCTAACTTTCGATCAGCTGATTGAATTTAGTATGATGTTTTTTGCTAATTTCCTATATGTGTTTCTTAGGGAAAGTTGTTCCGTATCATGAGTACAATCACCCCTTAAAGCAATGCAACTGTTTAGCCTAACACCCTGTATTATAGCGCTAAAAAAAGTCATTCAGATATTGCAATTCCAATTCAACCCCCAAAAATTATGTGATGTTTGCCGAGACCCCCTCTACCCCACGTGAGGGGCCCGGCAGTGTCCTCGACCAGCTTATCAGTCTGGCCATTCGAAGAGGTAACGCTGCCAGCTTCCTGGGCACCCACCCTGCCATTGAGCAGTTGTTTCGAGGGTGTTTTTAAGGGTTCCATACCCAAAGGGTGAAAACGGGACCCTGTTCATAAGCCTACGTTGTCTGTCTATCCGTCCATCCGTCTGTCTGTCTGTCTGTCTGTCCTACCTATTTAGGGCTGTAAGATAACTTTTGAACCGTAATAGCTAGACAATGGAAACTTTTACAGAATATGCGTTATTATGGTGGATTTACTAACAAATAATAAAAATTTCAATAAGTTAAAAATTAGGTGGAGTCCTCGTACAAGAAACTAGTTTTTATCAACGTTTTTTCTTCTCGCTCTATCGTGAAAATGGTAATATACATACAAGCGTCAAACTTTGTATGATTAAAGAACAAATTCTACAGTGTAATAACAAATAATAAAAACCGGCCAAGTGTGAGTCGGTATCGCGCTAAAGGTCATGAAGAAAACAAAACTTTTTTGTAAATCATAATTACGTTGTGTGGTGGGTATGGTACAGAACCCTCGGTGCGCGAGTAGCCTGACTCGCACTTGACAGGTTTTATTTATTTATAGCGTAAATCACTCTTTATTTTCGTTTTAGGTGAAGAACTTTATCTTCATTAAAGGATGTACCCCTTACTAATAAACACGCAAGGACCTTAATGTAATTACTGTAACAACAACAAGAAAATTGCAATCAAATGTGCATGTACACACGGCGACATATCAAGCTGTACAAAACCAACATAAGCTGGACGCGCTACGCAATGTGTTACTCGAACTACCCGCGGCCAGCTTATTTTGTTTTTGTATAGCTTGATGTGTCGCCGTGTGTACATCTTTCTTGACCCATTTCTTATTTTGTGAAATGTGTTTTCTTATATTTTAAAGTTACTAAATGTGGCGGATGGAAAGCAGTTCCTGCTAATCAAGCTATTTATTCTCGCCGTTTTGAAGCAACATACCAAGAAGACGACGTTGCTGCCCACGAAAGAGCAGATGATGAATTGCCTAGAAGTAAAATTATATAATAGTACATTATGATACAAGTGAGCAAAGTTGGTCATTACAGCCTCGGCTAGTATGCAGCACTTGCCTGGCGGCTCGTGCTGCAATCCCGCCTCGGCTGTAATGACCAACGCTCACGCGTTTCATACCACGTTTCTCAACACACATGCGAGGAAAAAATTTAAAAATTTCCTAAAGATCAACTATTTTAGACAAATATTTTTTGGAAAATGGCGCTGAGCTATGACTTGGCTTCTTTTTTTTCGAGATAGCAATGCGCGTGCAGTCGGTCGTTGTTGTTTCATATTTCTTGTTATACTTCTAGTTAAGTTATAGGAAGACCTGCAACCGAATATATGTGCAAGTACAAGTACCCTGTTTGCACGGATCAGAAATGTTACACCAATCATTATTTTAAAAGCCTGATGATGATTTTAGCATAGTGAATAAAAGCTTACCTATGCAAGAAACTTGTTTCGCTGAACAGTTGGGACATAAATTAGGGTATAACTAGCATAGCCTATACACAGGAATAGCCAGATTTTTAAATAAATCCTCTTTCTTAACTTTTAAATATAAAATACCTACCTATATTACTTGTATAGGATACATTGTGTACCTATATTTTACACCAATTACGTACCTACCTAATTCCTAATTATGTTTACAAATAGGTACTTACTCTGGATTTTTTCAACAATCATTACCAGATATGTCAAGCAGGTCTAAACTCCATGGGTCGCCATTATACAAGTAAAAGGAATTGTCATATTATTTTATTACCTATAACAACAAAAGCGCTCCATACAAAACGCTAAGTTACCTCCTAGTTTGGACATTTAGTAATTAAACAATGACATTCTATACAAGGAGGATTAATGGGGCCACTAAGTTTTACCCTGTTGTTTTACATTACTGCTTTGTAACCGAATACATTTGAAAGATTTGAAAGGACTGGAATGTCAGCGGCAATGTATGACAGCTGGGCATAACTGATGCATACAGTGACATTAGAGACATGTGCCATGTTTAGGCTTTGTTATTGTATGAAATGATGACTCTGTGGTTATAAAAACTCGTTGTAATTAAAGTAAAAAAAATGTCGGTAACACAATCTAGAAATCAATATCTGAGCCGGTACCTTGCCAGATTTCCGTCACAGATTAACCTAACAAAGCATAGAGAAAGACGTATATCAACGCCCTTGACACGAGTTAGGTCTTTAATAGTTACAGTGCCACCAACTTATCTGTAGAATGGCCGAAAGCGGAACTACTGATGCCATTATGAAAACGTCATTTCGTTGCTGTCAGTCGATGTAGTCTCTCATTCTTTGATACAGAAAGTGGCGCCATCGCTCATTCTACAGATAAGTTGGTGACACTGTACTTCGTTTTCCGTTTAGTTACAAGTACAAAGTTACTCAAATATTTCCATAAAAATCGTAATCCTAGTATAGAAACTATAAATTTAATCGGAAATCTGACAAGGTACCGACTCTTATAATGGTTTCCAGATTGTTTGACAACATTATTTTTACTTTAATTGGTAAATATTGAAAATGGGACGAAACCTCGTTGGTATGCAACGTGCTCGGGCGCCCTGGTGAGTGTTATTAGTCTAAATAAAATCTATAAATAATTAAAAATGAAATTCCAGTTCGTTGGTAAGTGCGTCACGATGTGACAAATTAAAAAAGAAATTATAATCCTACGGTAATACTCCCGAATACTCCTAATTATTTTATTTATTTACTAGCATTAACCCGCGACTTTGTCCGCACAAATTATATACCAGATTTTAAGTCAGATAATAAGCTATCAAACAAAAAAGTTTCATCAAAATCGGTTCAGTAGTTTTTGCGTGATGCTCGTTCAAACAAACAAACAGACAGACAAAAAATCCAAAAATTTCTGATATGGAATCTGGGACACCTAGAAAACATATCGTAATTTTTTTTTGTTAATATCTTCAATGTACAGACAAACTTTTTGCGACAGTTTTATAATAGTTTAGATTACATTAATAGTCTGAATAAGGTTTTGGACAGAACGTCCGGGTCGTCTAGTCTAAAATAAAACTGGCCCGAATGCCATTGCAAAAAGATTTAAATTCATTAAAATGTTAATGAAGTTTCTTTATCTTCCAGATTCTCTGCACAGCATTTACAAATTTGGATGGTGTTCACCAGACTCGACAAAGCCCCAGTATTTACGTAAATCTGTTAACATGACTCTCCAAAAATTTGCCGACTTTAAGACTAGATATATCTATGTAAGTTTGCTTTATTTTTGTCACAGAATAGGTAAAAGTATAGTATAGTAGTCCTACATATCGTAACCGAAATTCGCAAAGACCTAAAAGAATTTTCTCTTCGTGCCAAATGATCGGCCGATGTTTTTTTTTTCTTCGAGATTTTTAAATTCTGCAGCGCTAAAACTGCTCGTTTTCTGAGATGAGAGAGATAATAATGGAGACAAAAACCAGTACAAATAATATTAAAGATAATTATCATTATTTTCTCCATATTTAAAAAAGTGTGTGTAGGTAGGTACGCCAAATTAAAAAAGACACACGGCGACACACCAAGCTATACTAAACCAACATAAGCTGGCCGCGCGTAGGTCGAGTAATGTTAACGTCGCGCGGCCAGCTTATGTTGGTTTTCGCACGTAAGACATTATACTTCTTTATTCACGCCAAGTGAATAAAAAAACTCTCATAAAAAAACTTTATGGCAATTCAAGGTGTTACATCGACGCGCGCAACAATTATACTTCGATCTGTTTCTCCTAATACTAGTAGTGCACTGCCTTAATGGCAATATGGTTCGCTTCCGGATACCACCACCAAATTTTTGTATGTTGTTAGGTATGTTCTCTAGACCCTAAAACTACCGGGAGATAGTCTCTAAGGTGTCAGGGTCTCCGGTTATGACGTCATAAAATTATTGTATGGGATAAACAATTTTTTGTTATGAAACCTATCGTGTGGGGCATCACATGAAAGGGCTCCATGAGCCGGTTCTAAAAATATACTACACTATTACCATTCAGCCAATTGTTTTAAAAAAATCCAAAAATTATTTTTAAAACATACCAAGTTTGGGCTCCTCCAGGTAGGAAACGACTGAATAAATTGTAAAACTCCGCCAAACGACTTATGGTACCCTCATATCAAACTTCAATAAAGCCATTTCAGAAATGTTTATGTTTACAATTTTTTATAAATTTTTTCATTAAATATATTTAATTTATTTTTACTTTATAAAGTTGAAAAATAATAAAAAATATTATAAAAAATAGTAAACGTAAAAAATTTTGAAACTGCTTTATTGACGTTTGATATGAAGATATTATAAGTCATTTGGCGTATGTTTTACAAAAATTTACTCAGCCGTTTCCTGGAGGAACCCAAACTTGATATGTTTTGAAAATACTTTTCGTATTTTTTTTAAAGTGGCTGACAGGTAATGGTGTAGCATATTTTTAGAACCTGCTCATGAAGCCCTTTCATTTGAGACTCCACATAATAGGTTTCAGAATTTTTTTTTTATATCCCATACACAAAATTAATTACGTCATAACTGAAGACCCTGACACCTCAAAGACTGTCTTCCGGCAGTTTTGGGGTCTAGAGAACATACCTAACAACATACTAAAATTTGGTGCTGATCCAAAAGTGAACTTTTTCAGCCTTTTTTGACCGTAAAGCAGTGCACTAACACGCCAAAAGAACTATAACTTTAATAAAACATCCGGAATTATCATGTAAAATTATCATAATAACATATTTAGTCAAAGATTTTTTCTATACGACTAGATACCGCCGACGTACTAATAAAATGCGGCCAAAATTTGTATTGCTTGTAAGGTGTATTATTTCCCGACTCCTAGCAACGAGTGTTGCCAACCGCATGATTTCGGAAATCGTACACACGTCTTTTGAAAGCTTGAAATCGTCGATCAAATCGAGTTCATTATACAATCCGTATCACCCGTTACTTTATCCGTATTGATTTATTATAATGACTGTTGTCGTATTTCTTATCTTTAAGGGGTGATTGAACTCATGATACTGAACAAATCTCCTTAAGAAACCAATATGAAATTCGTAAAAAAATGTTGTACTTCCCATACTAAATGCAATCAGCTGATCGAAGTCTTGTATGTAAAGTCAACATTTTTTTGCCCACGTGACATAGTGTATTCGTGTCGTGTCGTTTCGCAGCTGGCGAATGTGAATGATTAAAGAACAAATACAAATTGTATGATAGCTGAAATTATACACAGGATAGGAGGTGTGCTTCCCAATGAAATGGAAATTATCCTTTTCTGCAGTGGGATTTCTTGTAAAATTCAAATTCAAATTTACCAGTTTTGTATGGGAAACGGGATAGGGCAATGTCTTTTCCTATAGGTTTCTTTGGGAAAGTTGTTCAGTATCATGAGTAAAAAAATCACCTTTTAAAGTAATGCAACTGTTTACCCTAACAACCTATACTTTGAAGGAGGTTGTACCCTACATTTTGAAGAAAATCGTTCTCGTTTAAACGCTTTGTCAAAAAATATGTGTATAACCGTACAACGTTAAGCACTTTTGCTACATAAACTAGACATTGACAAAATCATCAAAACCAAGATGGCAGCCATATTTTTTTACAATAGAATAGAATTGAATAGAATACGGTCTGGTTCGTTTCTGGTCCAACATATTGCTTTAGCCATCCAACGGGGTAACGCCGCAAGCGTCTTAGGCTCGTTTAGGCCAGAAACGAACCGCGGCGGATTCAATGAATAGTTTATATTTTTATACATATTTATGTTCTTTTATGCTATTACTATTAACCATTACAGTCTTTTCCTTCAATAAATATACTCTCTTTTCATTGAATAGAATACAATACTTATATTTTGTCATACCTTCATAGAGAGCACTTTTTACAAACATAATGATACCATAGACTCCAAGTACGAATAAATGTTTATCCTCCTTGAGTACAACATCAAATAGTGTCACGACCCCCTTTAATGTTTAGCTTTTTTTTTTTTTTATTACGTATGGATTTGCTCTTGACCTCAATCTAGTCCTCAGGACGAAGATGGGGTCGAAGATGTAGCGAGCTCAACCAGAAGAAGCCTATTCACTCGTACTTTAAAGGAATTCGGGTTGTAAGCGCTCGGAAATACTGACGCAGGCGGGGCCTCTACCCGCACATTCGAACTTTGCAATTGCGTGAACGTTTTCGTTCCAGTCTCAACTCTATTACGATGAAGTGCAGTTCGAAACAGTGGCCATATATCGAACATCGAAAGTCCGGGTATAGGGCCAGGGCGTTCCACTCCTTGGCTGTGCCCATTATAAAAGATTCAGAAAGGCGCTTTCTGATATTTTTATTATTTGTTAGCAAATCAATAATAACGCACATTTTGTGAAAATGTCAACTGTCTAGCTATTACAATTCACAAGTTACAGTACTAAATAGGTAGGACAGACGGACGGACGGACAGCGTAGGCTTATGAATAGGGTCCCGTTATCACCATTTGGGTATGGAACCCTTATAAAAAAGTAACTTAACTACTGGGCTGTATATATTAAATTTTCATATAATTCGGGTAAAAGTTTAGAAGTTTGCAACAATATTTTTTGAAGCTCGAATTTTAGTTGCCGCATTTTAGAAGCCCTTGTTCTTAGGAAGAGCGGAATCTAGTTGTATAGACCAAACAAAATCTTTGATATTTAGTACTAAGCATTGACTTACTGAGTTTACACCAAAACAGAAAAAATACAACATGCAATAAGGCGGTGTTATCGCTTAGAAGCAAAATGAAAAATAAAGAATATTTGATTGATTGACTTACTAAGTTATAGTCTAATAAAAAATTCTCGAAAAAAGTGTCCTATAGGTATGTCCTGCATAAACGAAAGTACGTGTTATTAATATAATCCAACTAAAAACACAGGGCTGCAATCGCGGTAAATATCCGGTGATTGAACTGTTATTGGATTACGTACGAACCGCAACTTTTGCACAATATGGTATTGCGCTAATCGCGGTACTGCTCTTGACAGCCGTTAGAGCAATTTTAACAAATCGCTCACACGTTATTGGCTGTCAGTTACATAGAGTTTAGCGCGATGCGGAATTCAGCACAGTTGAATAGTAATTGGATTGCAATGTGATTTGAACTGAAATTGGATAAGAATAGAACTTCGATGTTTTTCGGACACTTTTGATCGCGGCCCCTACCTCTAGTAGTTAGTAAGTCAACGGTTCTAAGTATTTAAGTAAGTGTTTTTGCAGCTTCTGGATACCAAGCACACGCAGAGATTTGACTACCAATGCTTGATGATGAAGGCGTACACGCCCAAGAAGTATCAGTTTCGCAAGAGTCGTCTTCCAATATACTACTGCCAAGGCGTTGCTAGATATCTTGTCATGAATACCATTCAAAAGTTTGAAGTCCATGAGTTCTACATGCAACAACTGTTGATGATGCCAATCAACTTCATATTTGATATTTTCTGGGCTCCTCCTTTATAAATAAAGTTACACTGAATGTTGCTTCAACGCCTACCACACACATACGGAATTCCGGAATTCCGTACCACACAGTCCGCTACACGCAGACGGAATTGCGATCCGGAATCCTGATTCAGGATTCAGTGTTGTCAACTATGGTTACAAAAAATACTAGAGGGCTGTTTAAAAAATACCTAAAATAAAAATGTATAAAACGCCAAATGAATGACAATAATTGCATTTTTAGGTATTTATTAAAACAAAACAAACAATTTCTATACATGATAATTACTATCATGTGATGAGGTCATGACCTTACGAATGTTACAATGATGGTTTGTAAATTGTATTCCAATATCAATGCAACTATATCAAAAGGCTGTCGATAGTTTTAACATTAGACACAGTATGCATACAAAATGGCATGAACCATTATCACACAAGCGGTTTTTGAGCGTAGGCGATTTCGCAACTATGCCGCAACGACGTCGCAACTGCACCGTCACGATACGGTATCGTTCTATCAACGTCTACGCTCTAAAATCACTTTAAAATATGCCACCTAAGACATCAAAAATCACTAGATCTAGTGAAAAAGTATCTGAAAGCGGCAACACTCCATACGAAATCTAATTCCGAATCAGGTTTATTCCGGATGTATGTTGCGGACCTTATTACTCAACACACACAATCACATCATTTATACACAAAATCACAATTCTGGTTCGGAATTCTGCATGTGTAATAGGCGTTAATCAAGGGTCAACCATTTTTGTGTCGGGCCTCCACGGGTATTATTGTCGTGCCCGCTATATTTTTTTGCGCTGGTTGAATCGAGACCTGCTAAGCCTTACCATATTGGTCGGCAACAACGACGACTTAATGAATGAAATTAAATACTGAATGAAATACCCATTTCATTTGAGGGATGAAAAAACGTTTTCATTCCGAGTGGAAAGCGTAAACTTCCGTCCCGCTGCGCTAAACGTAGTTGCCACTTTCCGCCTCCGTCGAGGAGAAAAATAGTATACTAACCTCGGACATTTAATAAGAAAGCCTCAGATCACATGGTTACATGACATCTGAGACATTTGTTACTTTCCTGCTCTCGGCGTGTAATCTACTATTGCATGTTTTATCCGGCTTTTGTTTACTTTCCTCGTATTCGAAATGAAAAGCATCCTACATCCTACTATAAAAACAAACATAATTATTTTTTGTAATGAATACTTATGGCCTAGCTCCCATCGGAGCTGAGATATTTGACTCTACAGGTTCATGAAAAAGTTACCGACTCATTTTCAATCAATCAATCAAAACATATTACCTACTCAGCAAAATAAACCGTATAGAAATACAGAAGATACAAAACAAGGCGGTATTAGCGCTAAATAGTCTCAGATCTCATGTGATTGTTGGACGAGGCAAAACCGAGGTCAACAAACATGTGATTTGAGGCTTTCTTATTTTCTGCCCGAGGTTAGTACACTATTTTCTCCTCGACGGACGCCCAAAGCGGCTACTTCGTTTAGCGCAGCGGGACGAAAGTTGACGCTTTCCGCCCGGAGGGGTGAAAAGCTATTTCTTCCATACAACCTTAGAAGTTATTTGTACCTTAATAGCACAGCTCCGATGTGGCCTTAGCAATGAGTGTGATGTGTTATAATGCATTTTGAAAGCTCCTCTAAAAAACTAAAGAAAAAATTACAACCTTACTCATTTACGTCGTTAAATTGATTTTTCTTTGCACAATTCAAACGCATTGACCCATACTATATGACTATACGCTCCCCAAGGGAGGCGCGCCCCACTGGTTGGTAAGTCCTGCTCTAAATAATGATTACAATTAAAACCGCCTTCAAAAAAACTAAAAAGTTAAAAAATAATATTGCAGCCGATGACTTTTTCGTTCGCATCATAAGAACATTAATTTGTTTTATCGAAGTCCCTGTCGAGCCGGTACGATTCGCGACAGGGCTTACATTAGTTTTTTGGCTTGGCTGGACACCGACTTCTATAAAACAACATTATTTTTTAACTTTTTAGTTTTTTTGAAGGCGGATTAAATTTTTTGTTTATTTCATAATTTTCAGTGGTGAATTCATTGGTTCAATTTAATAGTAGTGCTTTGAATTTACAAAAACACTAGCCAGCACTACGATTTTCAAAGGTTCCCCTCGATTTGTACCTTAATAGCACAGCTCCGATGTGGCCTTAGCAATGAGTGTGATGTGTTATAATGCATTTTGAAAGCTCCTCTAAAAAACTAAAGAAAAAATTACAACCTTACTCATTTACGTCGTTAAATTGATTTTTCTTTGCACAATTCAAACGCATTGACCCATACTATATGACTATACGCTCCCCAAGGGAGGCGCGCCCCACTGGTTGGTAAGTCCTGCTCTAAATAATGATTACAATTAAAACCGCCTTCAAAAAAACTAAAAAGTTAAAAAATAATATTGCAGCCGATGACTTTTTCGTTCGCATCATAAGAACATTAATTTGTTTTATCGAAGTCCCTGTCGAGCCGGTACGATTCGCGACAGGGCTTACATTAGTTTTTTGGCTTGGCTGGACACCGACTTCTATAAAACAACATTATTTTTTAACTTTTTAGTTTTTTTGAAGGCGGATTAAATTTTTTGTTTATTTCATAATTTTCAGTGGTGAATTCATTGGTTCAATTTAATAGTAGTGCTTTGAATTTACAAAAACACTAGCCAGCACTACGATTTTCAAAGGTTCCCCTCGATTTCTCTGGGATGCCATCATCAGATCTAGGTTTCCTTATCATGATACCACCCTTGGAATATCTTCTTTCCAACAAAAAAAGAATCATCAAAATCGGTTCATAAACGACGAAGTTATCCGCGAACACAAATAAAAAAAAAAATATATATATATATATATATGTACGATCGAATTAAGAAACCTCCTCCTTTTTTGAAGTCGGTTAAAAATGTTTATGAACTTTTCTTAGCGGTACAAAGAAAAATGAACATGTTTGCCATTCCTCAGGTTGTTTGTCAATAAATGGATACTGTCGCGTGCTGTGATGCTAACGTATCACTCGTAGTATTATTTTCACACGCGAAATGGACGTTTGGGCGTTTACGGTATTTTTTTCATCATGTCAGTAGCTCTGTTTAAGAAATATCTATTACGAGCGTTAACCCGCGACTTTGTCCGCACAAATTATACACCAGATTTTAAGTCAGATAATAAGCTATCAAACAAAAAAGTTTCATCAAAATCGGTTCAGTAGTTTTTGCATGATGCTCGTTCAAACAAACAGATAGACAAAAAATCCAAAAATTGGTGATATTACGTAACTTTTTTTTGTTAATATCTTCAATGTACAGACAAACTTCCTGTTACAGTTTTATAATAGTTTAGATTAGATATACTTATCTACTATCTACTTTTCTTAAAAAATGTTAAAATTAATCTTCCGCCACGGAACTATGGTATTAAAACAATGTTTTTAGGAAACCGCATTTATTTTTTATTTATAAGTTTAAAGAAAATTGTATCGATCGATAATGAGTGTAACAATAATATATAATTACATAAAAATATACCTAAAGTGCTTTTTTAAATTTGTA
Organism: Agonopterix arenella; assembly: GCA_927399405.1. Lineage (NCBI taxonomy): Eukaryota > Metazoa > Arthropoda > Insecta > Lepidoptera > Depressariidae > Agonopterix > Agonopterix arenella. Next base: position 12,643,463 of record OV656691.1, on the reverse strand, counting down.
CTTCGTGTGTGACGTTACCCTGTTTGTTTTCGTGTTGATATTTAAAAAACCAAAATTCATTATTTTGTAGCAGTCCATTTTCTTATGTAATCTGGTGATTTATTGTAGGTATTTGTTAAGGCCAAAAATGTAAAATGAAAATTATAGTTTTTATATTTACTTAAAGTATTTAATAGCCTTTTATAATATTGCTACGTAAGTACATCGCAGCTTATTTCTACGGGCTTTATACAGGGTGAAATTGATATCATTAGCATCCTTTTAAACTAAGAGTCAAATCGGACCAAGTAGGCAGCGGCGCGGCGGGTGCAGTTTAGTACGGAACAGCAGATTTTTTTTTGCTCCGATCGGATTGCTCTCATAGTAATAGTTGTTCAGTTTGATGTCCTTCTTAATATGCTGACACTTTTTTAAGGGGATGATCAGTCCTTCAAACTGAACAACTTTCTCTATGGCACCAACATCGAAATCGCGAAAAAAAATCCGCTCTTCCGTACAAAACTGCAAACCTACGCGAGCCAAATGTATGGGACAGCTGATTTTTTTTCGCGATTTCGATGTTGGTCCCATAGCGAAAGTTTGATGGTCTGATCATCCCCTTGAAAAAGTTTCAGCATATTAAGAAGGACCCTGTATAAATTACATTGACCAGGTAAAAATTTGTGGCACTGGCGCCAGGTTAAACGGAACTCTACTTAGGGCGTTATTCCAAAAATGCTTATAAATTTGATTTTTTTAGCTTTTTACATGAGCGATGCTGTTCTGCGTGATTTTGGAGCGTGCCATGACAATTTCGAGTTGAAACCACCTGATGGTATCTTAAAACCGCACTCATTCACTTGGTTGGCCTTCGTTCAGTATATTCACGGTTAGTAATTACTCAAAATAAAACGGGATACTTTCACCTTACACCTACGTTTTCACTTGCCAATTTAATTCTCAATTTAAGACTAGTTGGATGGTCCCTGATTTTGAGTTTATCTGATTTTTTTGAGTTTATCTAGGCAGAACCAGTGCTGCCACCTTAGCGCTTTAGGCGCCGTATCTAAAAATTTTGCACATAGCGGAGAATCTACCATTTTTTTACCTTTTAATAAAGCAACAGTATTAGTGTTTGAATATGCTGTATTTTATTATTGAAATATGATAAATATTGATAGCGTATTTATGGTCAAAACATAGAGAGTACGTGCAGTTTGAAAATTTTGATTTTTAAACATTTTACAGCCATGTTGTGCTATTTCGAATCAACTTAAAGATTGAAAAATTTGTCTCGGGCGGGACTTGAACCCGCACCCTTACGCACGCAGTTCCCCGGTTTGGAAGAGTGCGGGATCAATTTAATTTGTACGTGCAGTTTTCGGGAGATTTAAATACGAACGCTTATCGAAGTGCTATCACTAATTTTCCTTCGGCCCTTCGAGTTGACTTATAGATGGGTTTCGGAAAGACTGATACAGTAGTACCACATTTGTAAGTACCCCCGATGTACCTGCGCAGTTGACAAATTTTAATACCGCGCGGAAGACATTAACCAATCAGGAAGTGCCATCTTCAATGCCTTGCAATGATTGGCTAATTGTATTCGCGACCTTTTCGCTGCTATCCGACTTTGCAGTCTTTGATTACTAAACGACTTCGGGTTTTGTCGGGTACTCTGCGCAAGCGAAGTTTGCCGAGGGCAATTACTTTTCTGGTCGTGCTGTAGGACTATTTCGAGAACTTAAAAGGATTATTTACGAATTTAGCGCCCAATAGATTTTCGACCTGCGTAAATTTTAGAATCTAGGGCTTTTTCAGTTTTAGCGCCCAATCTATTTTTTGAGGTGGCCCTGGGCAGAATATTTTAAAGTTATTCAAATGAAATATCATATATTAAGGGCCTGTTTTACCACTTCCAAATAAGTTTTTGTTAGCTTATCCGACAGCTCATTTGACATAGGTACTTCGTACAAAATATGGCAAATGAGCTGTCGGATAAGCTAACAAGAACTTGCAGAAAGTGGTGAAACATGTCCTTAACACGTTCCGGGGCGGTGAACGAGACACAACTTTTATTGTTATCACTGCTATAGCCGGTCACTGTCCCGGAACGTGTTAATATTTTCCAGATTTCTTGTAGGTAAATATTGATAAAATTTAGCAACATGAAGTGTTTGAAATGATTTCAGTAACGACAGGGCTATTACATCACAGCAAGGCACCACGAGTAATCATGGTTCAGAAACAATTTGTCCTCGGAACAGCAACTGATGTTCTGCACTTACCCAAAAACTACAAATTGTTAGTATTAGCACGACATCAAAGGCATCACTATAAAGGCATATAAGAGATTTTATAGGAAAAAATTATTTTGAAAAATTAAGTTGCCCTGGGATATCTTACCATGACTTAACTTCATTTATCTACTCTCTCTCTTTAACTTTTTTAAGAATATTAATCTTATCTTCATCGTCATCATCACAGCCTAATATACGTCCTACTGCAGGGCACAGGCCTACCCTCAGGGAGGGTGTATGGGCGTCGTCAGTACACCACGCATGCCCAATGCGGACTGGTTGACTTCACATACTCTTCGGAATTTCTTCTTCAGCGTATGCAGGTTTCCTCCTTTATATATGAGAGCATATGAGACCATATGAGAGCAGTCTGTATTATACGTACTTAAGTTAGAAAAACTTATAGGTGCGGATTCGAACTTGGACCTCAACTCGACTTTGAGTTTCCGTAACTCCCCGCAACTCGCCACCAACGCTCTTATCACGTTTTTTATCTCATCTCACCTCACCTCACCTCACCTCACCTCACCTCACCTCACCTCACCTCATCTCATTTCAGAGGCAACGTGGTATTTGGAGACTACGAGCGCGAGGAGGAAGAATGCGGCCTTACCAAAACACAAATAAATATAGGAATAAAGTGCGCACCAGCTTACCTAGAGGTACCAATTGCAGACATAACGCCACATCCAGAGTATTCCAGGTTTGTATTTAATTTTGCTACCTTTCCTTGCCTATGATAGCCAGGGCAAAGCCCTCCTAAACCACTAACAATATGCTAGGCTAATATGGCAGATGGAAATAATTTATAACAGCCGTTTTTCTTTTTTTAAACTAGGTATAATAGTTATCATTTAGGCCCGATTCGACCAAACGCGAGTAAATTTTATTCTTAGATTAGTCGCCGGTTACTCTAGAGTAAACTGATTTTGCGTTTTACCAACCCTAATCTACGAATAAGTTGAGAGTAAATTTTACACCGCCAATTTTGACGGTGTAAAGATTATACCGAGACTAATGAAATGTCAATGTCGCATAATTAAAAAAATTTTAATAAAAAGAAACCTAACAAATTAAAACTAGATAACCTCACATTGCAATAAGTACGGATACAACGACCTCTTTCTTTAGGTGGATTATACATTCGTTCTTTTAATATGGGTTTAGTGTTGTAGAGCACAAATGAAGTTATTTCGGGGTAAATAACAAGAGTAAAATTGTTCCTTGTATAGTCACTCTTCTATAAATCAAAGTTTTGTCGAATCCAGCTAGAGATAAAATTTTCTTATGGAAAATAAATGAAAAAATCATGTGTTTAACGGATCGGAGCAAAAAAAAACAGCAAATTTTTTTTTGCTCCGATCGGTTTGCTCCCATAGTAAAAATTGGTCAGTTCGATGAGTAGACTCTTATTTTAAAAGGATGCTAATGATATCAATTTCACCTTGTATATATTTTATTTAAACCAGACAAGTTGCTGAAATGGTGTACCTAGTATAGTTTTAGAACCGGCTCATGAAGCCCTTTCATTTGATACACGAACACGATAGGTTTATTGAAAAATTCTTTTTTTTATTAATTTCAGATTTGGCGTCGGAAACAGTCTAGCTCTTGTGAAACTCATTCGACCATTGCAATCTAGTATGTATAACTTCACTATAATCATCAGTCATCACTACATAAAACAAAGTCGCTTCCCGCTGTCTGTTCCTATGTATGCTTAGATCTTTAAAACTACGCAACGGATTTTGATGCGGTTTTTAGAGTAATTCAAGAGGAAGGTTTATATGTATATAATACATCAGCATTGCACCCGTGCGAAGCCGAGGCACCGCTAGCCACGAATAAATAAATAGAATAAAAAAAGTATCGTAATTATGTCTGCATAACATATCCAGTAGTAGAGGAAAGAGTGGGTGGATTGTGTGAAAAATGATATGAGTAAGAAAGAAGCGAGTGCTGAAATATGGCATCACCTAGAAATAATGTAATAAAAAGCAAGATTATGATGAAATAGGCTATTCACATGGCGATTGGTTGAATAGCTGTAAGTATTCAACCAATTAAATAACCCCTGCCCCATTCCGATTCAGAACTTCAGATCACGTCCGCCAAATTACGATTTCGTTAGATCATTTCTTTTTCCCGAGGTACGGAAAAGGATTCAGGTCAGAATTTTAGAACTGGTGCCGAAATAGCAATTATTCTTTCCGAGAGTACCTATACATTATACAAGGTGTAACTTATCGTGTGGGCAGAGCCCTGGTGCCAGAGTTTTTTCAGACCGCCTTACGGCCTCTGATGAGGTTTTTATGTAACGACCACCAGAGATAGTAGCCGGGACCTACTGCTTAACGTGCCATCCGAAGCACGCAATCATTTTTCTTTTCAGACAATCAGGTGATTCAGCCTGCAATGTCCGAACCAACTGGGGAAAAAAGCACAAAGTGACATTTCACTAGGTGTCCCCCGTGGGAATCGAACCCACGACCTCCGTGTCGAGAGCCAATGCTCTTAACCATTATACCACGGAGGCAGTAACAAAACACCCTAGTAATACTTATGGCTTAGATTAGACCATCAAACTGAACAACTTTCAAAATGGTGTCAATATCGAGAAAAAAATAGAAAAATCAGCTGTCCCATACATTTTTAGTCCAGTCAGTGCTGCAGCTTTGTATGAGACAGCAGATTTTTTTAATTTTTCTCGATGTTGGCACCATAGTGAAAGTGGTTCAGTTTGATAGTCTAAAGCACCCCCTCAAGTATTACAAGGGTTTTTTGTTACACCCTGTGAAGTACGAGTCGGCTAAAAGTAATGGATTCTTTGTAGCCCAGTCATTTTACGATTTGAGCCGGGACAAATTAATAATTGACTTTTTTTTTCGGTATACTATTGATGAGTCAATTTAAGCCTAGAAATGTACCAAAATTAAAAAAAAATCACGTCAGCAACAGTTCCAATTTTAAAATTTAGCTATTATCTCGTTCTAAAAAAACCTGATGGTATTTTTTTTTCACATATCTAAGGCTTTACCATTACTACATACTTCAAACATAGTGTAAATATTTTTGGCTACTTAGAAGGTTTTGAAAAATCCATTCGTATTTTCTAATAAATACCTCATTTTTTAAATTTCACTGCCTATTTTATTGCTAAAAAAATGTATACTGTTTAATCTAAGTCAAATGAGTGCATTGGTATTAATATTATTAATTAAAAAGCATTCTGGGAAACACAATTTTGATTTCTATGTTGCGTAGCGATTTTTATTTTAATATGTTTTAAGATAGTCTTTTTGTCACTAAGTGGTGCTGGTTACAGTTTAAAAGTCCAATTAATAAATACTCCCTACCCCGCCTAACAAAACTCCGTAAAATGACTGGGCTATTGGAAGTGATTTGAAAAGCTTACATCATCGCTTACGTCAATCAACTAAAAACTAGGAACAAATACGTCCCTGACCCAAAAACCCAAGATAAACTTAGAGAGTAATTATCTACGAATAAGAATTATTCACAGATAATTAATTATAGTCCTCTGTGTTTAGAGTAAAAATTGCTACAATGGTTGTAGCAAAGGTTCCGACAATTATACAAACTACTAAGTAACTTACTTTTAGAAATGTATTTATTTTATTTACTTTAATAGTTTATTAGGTACACCAACGACACATTCACAAATTTGATTTAAAGGTTTAAAAAATACACGAGCATCAGGTCTTATGAATGTACATGTACAACGGCCTCCGTGGTCTAATGGTTAAGAGCCTTGGCTCTCGACACGGAGGTCGTGGGTTCGATTCCCACGGGGAACACCTAGTGATTTTGTGCGTTTTTCCCCAGTTGGTTAGGACATTGAAGGCTGAATCACCTGATTGTCTGAAGAAAAATGATTCGTGCTTCGGATGGCACGTTAAGCCGTTGGTCCCGGCTACTATCTCTGGTGGTAGTAGTCGTTACATAAAAACCACGTCAGAGGCTGTAAGGCGGTCTAAACACTAGGGCTCTGCCCACACGATAAGAAGAAGAAGAATGTGCATCACTTACAGGTATACACAGCTTTGCTATGCATCAACAATTAGGCAAATTTATTTATTGATACATGACAACACAAAATTTAACTAAATTATAGACGCACTATAAACCGTACGCAATCTTTATTATATTAGGTAGGATTGATTAATCTATACTATAATATATAATATAATATAATATAATATAATATAATATAATATAATATAATATAATATAATATAATATAATATAATATAATAATAATAATATTATAAAGAGGAAAGATTTGTACGTATTTTTGTATGTTTGTATGTTTGTAATGAATAGGCTCAAAAAGTACTGGGCCGATTTAAAAAATTCTTTCACCAATAGAATGCTACAATCTTCCAATTTGACATAGGCTAAATACATTTCATTTTGAAAAAAATTAGGGATCCTTGGTAAACCCGTGCGAAGCCGGGACGGGCTGCTAGTACTAGATAATCTTACATCGTTGTTTTGTTTACTTCTTTCAGATTACATGATACCATTATGTTTACCATCCGTAGGCGAAAGGGAGAAAAAGAGGAAAAATAAATTCGTTTTTATGGTTGACTACATTAGTTGTGAGTTAATAATTTTTGCTTATGCAACGACCAATATAAAATAAATATCTTGGACATTTTCGTACAAATTATCTAGTCACATTTAAAGTACCCGAATCTAGCCCGGACTTGTATTATGATGGCTAGACAACGATACAGAAGACTCGGGTCAAATATTCATATTCATCATACAAATATTTGTCGCTTACGGGATTTGAACCCGCGACCCTCGGCACAGCAGGCAGGTTCACTACCGACTGAGCTACCGGGCCGTCAAATATTTAGGGTCCTCCCTAATATGACGACACTTTTTTAAGGGAATGATCAGACCGTTAAACTGAACAACTTTGTCTATGGCACCAAGATCGAAATCGCGAAAAAAACTTCAGCTGTTCCATACAAAATTGCAAACCTACCTGAGCCAAATGTATGGGACAGCTGATTTTTTTTTCGCGATTTCGATGTTGGTCCCATAGAGAAAGTTGTTCAGTTTGATCTGCATATTAAGCAGGACCCTGTATTTATGGCAACGGTAGGCATTAAGGTGATTCGGGAGTTGTCAATTTCTTACAAACGTTAGACGCATAATACGCGTAGACGGTATTAATAAGTAATATTTTATATATGAAAAAATAGTTCGGAAAGTCTAGATGCCGCGTCACAAAATTGCATTTTATAATATAAGGTCTAACAAAATTAGCTGAAACTATTTTAAGGGTATGCTCAGACCATCAAACTGAACAACTTTCTCTATGGGACCAATATCAAATAGCGGAATATTTATATATTATTAGATATATACAGATACAGAACCGATTTTGATGAAACTTTTTTTGTTTGATAGCTTATGATCTGACTTAAAATCTGGTATATAATTTGTGCGGACAAAGTCGCGGGTTAACGCTCGTATAAAATATTACTTTTATTAATTCCGTCTACGCGTATTGTGCGTCAAACTTTTGTACAAAATTGACCCCTCTGCAACAGCCTTAACTGCATTGTAATAGTAAAACCAAGCTTTATTAATTCAAACCGAACGATATCTTCTTAACAGCGGTGCCTCGAGATTTTGATTCTGAGAAAATGGGCAAAAAGTCATTGAAATTATACACACACAAAGAGTGCCGAAGACATCGAATTCGATCGGTATGATATATTTAATTACTAAACTTGAAAACTTACCTAAAACAATATACAACTACACTATTATTCAAGAATAGATATGAACATTTGATAGATACGTACTAGGGGGCATTTATTTACACAACAACATGGGTATATAAACATAGACACACATTAATTTAAATAGGAACTTAATATCTAACCTAATCTAACTTTTGGAAAAAGAACAAAATAAAAAAGAAATTAAAACAAAAGCAAAAAAAGACAGAAAGGGCTAGACGGCTCAGATACTTAATGGAAGTTCAGCCTGCAGATGGAATGCCGATTGTAGATTCTTCGGCAGACCATCTACAAGTAGAACCCTCCATCAAAGCTGCTGCCGTGCGGGAGTGTGCCAAGAAGGCTGGTTGCGTTGCCTCTTTGGATAGCGATGCTAATTCGCTGCCTGGAAGATATTTCTTTAAATAGCTTCCTGGCATCTGGACCCCAGGTGCCCATGGTCTCATATTGTCAAAAGCCGTGGTAAGGCATGTAACCTTGCCTGCCGTGCAGGAGGCGAGCTTCGATCCCCGTCCAGGCCGACTCGTACCAATCAGTTTTACCGATTTTTTTTATGTTTTGTAACACCACTGGCTTTTTGGTGAAGGAAAACATCGTGAGGAAACCTGCATGCTTTAATTTCGAGGCATGTATTGTACCCAGTGTCCATCACAAGTGGCGACGGGCTCACTCCCCGTCACACTGGACAGAGTTTCGGTACTAGTGAAACGTGGATTTTCTGAGGTTTCAGAATATCTGTGACTGAACCCGAGGGGGGTCCACGGGGAATATAGTCGTGAGCCATGCCATACCACTTCACGTTATTATTATGTGTTTAACGCAAATACCTACAGACTTCAACTAAATATGCTGATGTTTTTTTGAGGGGATGATCAGACAGTCAAACGGAACAATTTTCTCCCATCGAAATCGTGAAAAAATCCGACATACATTCGAGTTGGATCATAGTTTTGTATGGAACAGCTGATATATATGTATTATTCGCGATTTCAACGTTGGCCCCATAGAGAAAGATGGTTAATTTGACGGACTCAGTACTGATCAGTGATCACAGATCACAAAAACTAAAGGGAGATGTGAAAAGGGGCCACCCCCTTGCCAGCCAGTGCAGTGTCGCAGCAATATGCGCAAAAACGGAACACATTGCTCGCGAAAGTAATGATTCAATATAATAAGAGGCTGAAAGCCAGTCGAGATATTATGTGTAAATAGTTATCAATGCTTGCGTAGTATTAAAGATTATTCGAACGTTGAGTTCTGATACCGCAATGGATAATGAGCACATTCAAGCTAACAAAATACTTTCTATCGCGTGGTACTGGTAGTAATGCGACACTAGGTTTCGTACTCGGCGCGTTGGTTGTCATCTCTCTAGATCTCTATGGTACTGATCATCCCCTTAAAATGCCGTCAGCATACAAAGAAGGACCCTATACACTAGTTATTAATTTCTATCAAAATTTCAAAGTTTTAATCAGATAATGAAACTAAACAAATTCCCCTAAGGAACATGGGTCGAAAAACGTAAAAAAATTGTGGACGTCGCATAGCATCATAGAAAATCGATTATTAAATTTATTAATAAATTATAATACTCTTTGTTAATAACGACTCGTGTAACTATATCACGTATCATCACTTCATCACTACATAGTACAAAACAAAGTCGCTTCCCGCTGTCTGTCTGTCTGTCCCTATGTAAGCTTAGATCTTTAAAATTACGCAACGGATTTTGTTGCGGTTTTTTTAATAGATAGAGTGATTCAAGAGGAAGGTTTATATATCAGCATTGCACCCGTGCGAAGCTGGGGCGGGTCGCTAGTACTATATAAACTGCACTGCCTCTAATAAAGATTTTTCTTTTCTACAACTACATTGCTGGCGTATTATTAATCTCTCCGAAGCTCTCCAATCCTGTCGGCATATAACGCACTACCCAACGTGCGTTAAACTGGTGACCCCGACGTGATGGCGTGAGGCTTGTCCGCACTTCTGTATAGGAGGTCCATAAATTGTTCTTAGTAAACGTTGTTTAGTTTCATTTTCCTGAATGCCTTCTAATTTTGTTAGTTATTAAAAACCGGCCAAGTGCGAGTCGGACTCGCGCAGGGAGGTTTCCGACCACATATATATTACCAAAAAACATTATTTTTCTTCGGGATCTTTAGCGCAAGCCCGACACAGACTTGAGTGCTTTTTATTATTTATTTGTTACTATACTGTAGAGTTTATACTACAATGGTAGCAAGTTTGACGCTTTTTTACCGTTTTTACGATAGAGCTTTTTTTATGTGTATGTGATTTTAGTATAGAGTCCACACTTATTTTTTAGTTTTGTTTCTTCTGTTATTTGTCATCAAATCCAATACAATTACACATAATCTGTGAAAATGTCAACTGTTTTATTACGGTTTAGAAGATACAGCTCTCTGAAGCTAGGACGGACGGACGGACAGCTTGTGAATAGGTTCCCGTTTTCACCCTTCGGGTACGGAACTTTAAAACGTAATATTTATAAAAAACGTGTATAAAGAATACTGTATTGCTTTGGAATCGTCACTTCAACAGAGACTCGGCAGCGAAGGTGTGACGCACGTCCTATGCAGCTCCGGCTGCGGCGTCCGTCCCGGTGCGCCGATCCTCAGCCACGCAGTGAACGGAGTCTTCGAGCTGGTCGGCCTCGCCGCCGGCGGCGCGCCCTGCTCGCGCAAGTCGATGCGCCGGCGCATGAACACTGAGCCGCCGCTGTACATCGACGTGTACCCGTACATGTCGTGGATCATCAACGTCATTACTGCCCACGTGTTGCCGTTCCCATACCCACAGAATTTCAAACTTACGGAGACTGGATCTAGTAAGTCCTAAGTCTCAACTATCATAAAGTCTCTACTTTAAAATTACGAATGAATACGCTTCTTAAGAAAGAGGATTTTTAGTATGCCCCAAATTTAAAATTTAGCATACATCTCGTTCTAAAAAAACAGATGGTAATTTTTTTTTCATTTTTAAGGCTTTACCATTATACATACTACAAACATTGTGTAAATTTTTTTGTCTACTTAGAAGGCTTTGAAAAATACAATAGTGTTTTCTAATGAATACCTCATTTTCAAAATTTCAATGCTATTTTATAGCACAATAATAATTTATGCTGTTAAATGTTATTGAAATATTATTATTTATAAATTGGTATTAATATTATTTATGTTAAAAGCCTTCTGGGAAATACAATTTTGATTTCTATGATGCGTGGTAATTTTTTTTTTAAATATGTTTTCAGATAGTCTTTTTGTCACTAAATGGTGCCGGTTACAGTTTATAAGTCCTATTTTTAATTACTCCCTGCTTCTCCTAACAAAACTCCGTAAAATGACTGGGCTATCTCTCGCTCGGACGCCCTGACCTGATATTCCCTTAATCATCAGGTATCGGTGTAAACAGAGGTAGCTACTTAAGAAAAAGGAAAAGGCAAAAAGCAGGATGGAAAGCTCGAACCTACGTCTCAGGAAACTTTTGCTACAGGACAATGCGGAAACAGCGGACTGCCTCGCTCTTTTTCACGGAAACCTTTGAAGTTAATGCCGACCCACCGGCCAAACTTAACTTATTTATGAAGGTAATAATAGCATAAACATTAGGCCCGGTTTATACAGAAGAGACGTGAGGGAAAAGTTATAAGTCAAATTAGTTCTCTTTTTTAACGTTTCGATGCTCTTTTGGTTCGGACACTTGAGTGCGGACCCGACGTCCAGTAGTTTTTAAGTCAAAAACTCTACCTCAATTTTGTGTGGAAGGTTGTTATGAACTCAAATAATTTGCTTCTTTCCTCAGATATCAGCGGGCATAGAGTGCACAATAATGTGCGTTCGACTGCTGATGCCTAACCGACTCACTACTCCTCTGATCCAAGGCGTTGGCGGGTACAACGTTAGCATAGAATTTAGCTCCGAGTGGTTTCCCTACCAGTATTATTTCTCATTGGGACTGACTGGCAAGAACACAACGGCACTTGATTTTGACACCTGGGCCTCTGAACGCTCTGAGGGTTTCTGGTGATGTCCAGGAGCTTTATTTTAATACTTCATTAATTGTGACGAAACATTGTATTTTGTAATAAGGCTTTGACTATTTATTATAAGGACTAGCGTAGCATTTCCCCTCTGCCACGGTATAAGATCAATTAATCATGTGCATTTACATTCAATTTTATACCTTATCACTAAACGAGACAGCCTATAATTGCGAAACAATAATTTCGAACTTAGAACGTTTGGGGTTCACACGAGACTACTTTTCATGATTTTTAACGTTCAAAATTAGAATCTAAAGATATGGGAATAAAATCCAAAGTTGCGGATTTCTTGTTACCTCCCCAAAAAGTGGCAGGAATGTTTGTTCGTAGAATTACACACGTAACTAGTCCCTATATAAGTAGACAAAGGAATAAGGTAATAACGATGTCTTTCGTTAAACTGAACTTTATCAAAGTTATAATACGGACGTATCATATTTACATTACAAATAAAAAAACAAGAACGTACTTAAACAAGTTTTTTTTGTTAATTCGTATTAATTAATATTTTAAAAAGCCAGAAGACCCGTCACCTTAAAGAAATATTAACTGAAAAGAGAAAAACCTATAATCATTATAACTACATTGTTTGAGTAAATACAACATATTTCAGTTAATAATTTGTTATGCAGCCGGGTTTTTTGTTTTTCTTAATAAAGTATATTTCATATTTTTTAGTGTTTTGAATTAATGCATGAATGAAATATGCTTTTATTTACACCAAACATAAAATACAATGCACAGGAAACAAAAACTGGTCTTTTGTCAAAATGTTAGCATAAAAGTACAATAATATATACAGGGTGGAAAAAAAAGGCCGTGGTTGGAGGGAAAGAACCCTTAATATTTATGATGGCAAATTTTACTGAAAGGAAACATTCCTTTATTTTCAAAAATAATTAAAACTGCATTTAAAGATTTTTGAAAAATCATCTGTTTGAGCCGGGAATCGAACCGGTGAAATGTGAAAAAAAAAATCCTGTATTTTATGATACCAACCGAAAGAGTCATTCATAAGGATCAATTTCTTTTATACGACATAGTATCTTAAATTAAAGAAAGACCAAGAAAAAATGATTTTTTCATTTTTAAACTTCAAAATCTGGTGTATAAAAGAAACTACAGGTCAGTAGAGGAATTAAAAACGGAAGTACAAAATATTATTTCAAATATTTACCATAATTCAATACAAAAGGCGACACGTAGCGAATTTATTCGAAGAATACGTCTGTGCATTCGTGAAAATGGGTCTCATTTTGAGCAATTTATAAGTTAAGTAAAGAATTTTCTTTAGATAGTAAGTTTAACAATAAAAAATCATTTTTTCTTGGTCTTTCTTTTATTTAAGATACTGTGTTGTTTAAAAGAAATTGATCCGCCGATCCGATTGATTGAAAATCTGTTCTTCACTTAGCTTTCTCTCATTTGATATCCATATTGAAATTTTTTACAAAAAAATATTTGATTATTCCCCCTCTCTTTTTTGATTCGCAGACGCCATCTTGAAACAATAGTCGCTATGTCGGTCTCAAAATTTTTACAAATCTAACTACACTAAACACTAATCCATCAAGCTGTTTAGGCTTTAGAACAGGCATGTCAGACGTGCGGCCCGCACTGTGTTTTCTTGCAGCCCTTTCCAATTTTAAGAACCGCTTCCTGATGCGGCCCGCGATCGTGCCATACTTACCTACTTACGTAGTAGGTACTCATAGGCATATTACCACTAGTAAATACCACTGTTTTGAGTCACGATGTGACAAATTTTATATAAATGCATAACAGAGACAACATAGGTTATAGAAATCAATGTTCCAATAACAAAAAATTAAAACCGCCTTCAAAAAAACTAAAAACTTTAAAAATAATATTTATTTTAGACTTTTTCATCGGCTGCAATATATTTTTCACTTTTTACTTTTTTTTATGGCGGTATTATTTTTTTTTTTGTTAAAATTTTGTTTATTTCACAAGTTTCAGTAGTGAATTCATTAGTTCAATTTAATAGAAGTGCTTTAAATTAACAAACGCACTAGCCGGCACTACGATTTTCAAAGGTTCCCCTCGATTTCTCTGAGATGCCATGATCAGATCCTGGTTTCCTTATCATGGTACCATCTTTGGAATATCTTCTTTCCAACAAAAAAGAATCATCAAAATCGGTTCATAAACGACGAAGTTATCCGCGAACACACATAAAAAAAAATATTCTGTCGAATTGAGAAACCTCCTCCTTTTTTGAAATCGGTTAATTAAAAAATGGCTCTCCTCTTTTTAATTTTAGTACTAGCTGACAGTAATCATACCAAATACGATTAAGGGCTCTTACAGACGAGCGACACTTTGCGGTCGCAGAGAGTCGCGCTCTTAGACTTAACGGTCACACATAACCCTCCTTGTTGCGCAGTTGGGAAAAAAATGAAAAAAAAATTAATTCATCTACCATTTTATTATAAAACACGTTGCAAAACTTAGGCGGACTCTACGGATATTGTATCTTCATCATTGAGACCTTTGTCCTCACTATCTGCTGATGGGAATGAAGCTGGAGGAGCGGATGGCGATTGGGGAAATTGGGGGGTTGATGGTAATTGGGGAAACTGAGGAAAACTTGGTTGTGAACCCTGGGGAAACTGGGGGAACCCAGGCTGAGAACCTTGGGGATATTGTGGGAAACCAGGCTGTGAGCCTTGTGGAAATTGAGGAAACCCTGGCTGAGATCCTTGGGGAAATTGTGGGAAGCCTGGTTGAGACCCTTGCGGAAATTGGGGAAACTGGGGGAATTGTGGAAGTGGCGCCTGAGGAAATTGCGGGAATGATGGATTTGAATCATCATTTTGCGGTGGAGAAGGTGGAGCTTGAGGGGAAGGAGGACTAGATGCCTCTGGATTTTGAGGAGTTGATGGCGTTTCGGTATCTTGGGGTTGTGAAGACGGTGAGTCAGAGCCTGGCTGGCCTGATTCTTGTGGAAAATTAGGGAAGGTAGCAGGTGGGAACTGAGGATTTTGAGTATTTTGATCGAATCCTTGCTCTGAGAAATCTGATGAATCTACGACGGATGTGTCGGAGTCACCAGATGGCTTGCTTGGTGGAGCTGGTTGTGCTGGAATACCTGGGGCCACAGGAGCAAAGGGATTCGATGGGTAGAACACCGTACCGGGCGGGTAGTACGCGGCCCCTCCGACAGGGTAATATGCTGGCTGAAGAGGAACGAAGGGACTCAGCTGCGGCTGATAAGCGTATTGTGGTTGGAATCCAACTTGGTATTGCAGCGGTAACTGTAAACAAAAATAAACTTTCTGTTATTATTATTAGGTACTAGCTGACCCGGCGAACTTCGTACCGCTTTAGAAATTTTTCCCGAAGCCACACACTTGGCCGTTTTTTGTTTATAAACCTTCCCTGGCATGTGCACAACAACCCACCAGAGTTTCATCGCAATCGGTCCAGCCGTTCTCGCGCGATGTCGTGACCAAGGGAAATAGGGATTCATTTTTATATACAGGGTGAAATTGATATCATTAGCATCCTTTTAAACTAAGAGTCTACCTATCGAACTGAACAACTTCTACTATGGGAGCAAACCGATAGGAGCAAAAAAAAAAATCTGCTGTTGCTTACATTTGAGTCGCGAACTTGCGTGTCGAGATTGCAGTTTAGTATGGAACAGCAGATTTTTTATTTGCTCCGATAGGTTTGCTCCCTAGTAAAAGTTGTTCAGTTTAACTACTTTAAGGGATGATTGTAACCTATGATACTGAACAACTTTCCCAATGAAACCTATATGAAATTCGCAAAAAATACCGACTTTCCATACTAAATGCAATCAGCTGATCGAACGTTTGTATGAAAAGTTGATTTCTTTTGCGAATTTAGTATAGGTTTCTTAGGATAAGTTGTTCAATATCATAGACAGAATCATCCCTTAAAGTAATGCAACTGTTTACCCTTATACCACCGTGTATACAGTGTGCAAGGAAAAGTATAATTAACAATTAAACTATACCTACATCAAGCTGATCAACTTTTACTATGGGAGCAAATCGAACAGAACAAAAATAATCTGCTGTTCCATAAGTTTGAGTCGAGTAGGCATTGCAGTTTAGTATGGAACAACAGATGCATTTATTGTTCTGTACGGTTTTCTCCTGTATAGACCAGTCATTTACAGTTATATCCGGGCTTAAAGTGGTTTCAGTCCATACAAACGTTTGACGCACAATACGCGTAAACGAAATTAATAAAAGTAATATTTTCCGTATATACAAAGTTATTTATATTAATACCGGCTACGCGTATTGTGCGTCAAAGTTTTGTATTAAATTGACCCCTCTGCAACCGCCTTAATAAGATTAAGAATTGATTTTTTGTTCGGTATATCATTTTAGAGCCAATTTTAACCTAGAAATAGACCAAAATAAAAAAAAATTACGTCAGCCTATCCTAATCAAGCCATATAATAAAGCCTTCCGGGAGAAAAAATTTTGATATGTTGCGTAGCGACATTTTTTCTAATTTATTATCAGAAAGTCTTTCTAAATGTTCTTGTCACTAAATGGTGCCGGTTACAGTCTAAAAGTCCCAACATAATTATTTCCCACCCCTTTTAACAAAATCTCGTAAATTGACTGGGCTAATATGTATAAAATACAATATGAAAGCATCTCACCCACTAACTTAAAGTTCTAAGTAATTATTATTATATCTTGCTTTCTATTTGTAAATGTCGTACTTTTTGGATTTTCTTAAAACAAGTCGCTGAAAGGTAATGGTGTAGTATATTTTTAGAACTTCCATTTGATACCCCACACGATAGGTTTCAGTACAAAAAAATTCTTAATCCCATACAAAAAATTGATGACGTCATAACTAAGCCTAACCCCTGAGGGAAATATTTTTAAGAACTACCGGTCAAAATGATTGTTCTGACCTAAAGTACATGTGTGCTGAACGGCTATGCTGTTGATCGGTTTGCGGCTTTTTATCGATTTTGGCTTTGTAGGGCTAACACCAACATAGAGTTTAGCGCGATGCGGAATTCAGCACAGTTGAATAGTAATTGGATTGCAATGTGATTAGAACTGAAATTGGATTAGAATAGAACTTGGATGTTTTAAATTAGCGCTATCGCCCTCCAGGCACAACTTTGCAACTTTGTATGCCGACAAACTGTTATGCAGTTTGGCATAAAATGTGTCTGTAATACTGTACTGTGTTTTGGGAGAAAAAATAAAATAAATAATAATTTAAATGCTGACGGATTTTTAAGAGGATAATCAGACCTTCAAACTGAACAAAAAACTGCTGTTCCATACATTTTGCTCGAGTAGGATTGTAGTTTTGAATGGAACAGCAGATTTTTTTTGGGATTTCGATGTTGGTCCCATAGTAAAAGTTGTTCAGTTTTTGAAAACTATCCCGATTTCGGATTAACACTCAGTCGCAGAAAAGCTTATTAAAGTTAATCCTCCAATAAATCTCTTGCAGTCACTTATTGTCTTGTTGACGTAGTAAAAGCTAGCAAGAGATTTAATGGAGAATTAGAGTTATAATGATTAATGAGCATTTCTGCAACTGAGTGTAAGTTCACAAAATGCTCCGAAAACTATGATTATAATTGTAAAACACACAATAAATACATATAACTTACCGCATTGAGATACTGCGTGCTGGAGTAGCCGAAGCTTTTGGTTTGAGCAGGCACTATGGCCTTCAGGAAGGGGCTGGCTACCGCTCGGGCACCAGGCCAGGCCACCGACTGCACCTGTCCCGCCTCGCCCGTCACCGCCCACAACAATGTTAACACCAAAATCTATAAAACACAATTTACATTAGGTACCTAAATGCGTCACATATTGAACAGGATGATTCGGACCATCAAACTGAACAACTTTCACTGCGGAGCCAACATTGAAATCGTGAAAAGAAAATCAACTGTTTCACAGAATATGTCGATAGAAATTCGACTAAAATGTATGAAATAGCGGTTTATTTCGCGATTTCAAAGTTATTCGGTTTGATAATCTCAAGCAATCTTAAGTGGGTATGTAACGGATTTAAGTTTAACCGTATTATACAGGGTATAAAATAAAATGGGACAGTTACTTAAAGGGGTGCTTCAGACCATCAAACTGAACAACTTTTACTATGAGTTACTGTACTGAAATCGCGAAAAAAATCCGCTGTCCCATACAAAACTGCAAACATAACTCGACTGAAATGTACGGGACAGCCGATTTTTTTTACGCAATTTCAACATTGATCCAATAGGGAAAGTTGTTTAGTTTGATGGTCTGAAGCACCCCTTTACGTAACTGTCACATTTTATTTTACACCCTGTATTTTAAATTGACGGACACGCATTCATTGTGACCAACGCGATCACCTCTTTATTTGAAACTAGAGATACATTTAGTTTAGACTCAAAATAACTTAAGCAAATAGTTATCTTAAAGGTCAACTAGTTATTTGTCACGATATTAAAAACTTTATATTCCCACACAAACTTATTTATCAATATACACACTTCGAACAATATAACTGTCACTAACGCAACTGTATCACAACATATACAAAAACTGAGTACAATGAACCCTTCTCCTATTATCAGGTAGACCTATTACTTTGAAACCAGATCACCGACCACTAACACACTCACTTTGTTAAAAATTAATACAAACATAATCATTTTGATTTGTAAAAGCGATCGACAGCAAAGTAATATCCCAAGGTCATTGTCGTACCTTCATCTCGAAGGCACTAGAGAGCTCGGATCTCTATAATACAACCGTTGATCCTCCGTCGACTCTTTTATACTAAATGGCACCCGCCCACGAACGAAGAAAGAAAGCAACTGGATATGCCTCCAGCAATTTGTATGCAGCAACATTGCGCTTAGATCACGCCACGCGTCGCATTCTAAACAAATTTAGGAAATAATAAAAAAAACAGGAAACCAGCCACAATCATTATCATATTCTACCTATTTGATTTTATGGCTCTTAACATTTTATCAAATGTTTCCAATTGTATTCGAATTCCAGTTTTGAGATGTTGATTTTGTAGCTTTTATACATTTATTAAGAGAAGTTTATTCCGAAGGCTCCCGAACGCGCTACATACAAACTATCCTCCATTATATATTCAATATTAACCAATCGTCATTGACGACCCGGTTGGTGTAATGGTTACCACGCTGGACTGCCAAACCAGGGTCCTGGGTTCGAATACCGGTTCGGTCATGGATGTTATATGTTCGTGCCGTTGTTGTATGGTTTCCATATTAAAAACCCTATAGTGCTTAACTTGGGATCATTACAATGTATGTGCCTGTGAGCGTTATTTATTTATAATTTATTTTTCAAACACGATCTAGAAACCAATATCTGTGCTGTACATTTGTCAGATTTCCGATAAAATATATATACTTTCAATGTGAGGTTGATGCGAGGATTACTTTAAAATTCGTATGGAAAACTTTGACCCACAATAACATTGAAAATATATATTTTAACGGAAATGTGACAAATGTAAAGTACAGATATTTCTTTCTAAATTGTATAAAAACATGTTTTTTAACTTTAATTATTAAATGTTCAAACTGGGACGGGTTGTCGTTTTGTATACCGTACGAATTATATCCTCTTAAGCTTGATATACAGCAAATAAACAAATTATAGGTGAATACTGTTTAAAGATACCATTAAGTTATTTTGCAGTTAATTGTAACACTTCCAGTACCTAGAGTACCTACCTACCGAAGTTTTTAATGCGTTGCTCTTTTAAAGTCAGTTGTAGGTTGTAGGTAATTATATTATAACGTTTATCCACAGTAGCCCAGTCATTTTACGGTTTGAGCCGGGACTAATTAGTAACAGATATTTTTTTTCGGTAAAATATTGAAGAGACAATTTGAGCTTCGAAATGTACCAAAATTAAAAAAAAATCACTTCAGCAACAGTTCCAATTTTAAAATTTAGCTATTATCTCGTTCTAAAAAACCTGACGGTAATTTTTTTTTGCACATATACTTCAAACATAGTGTAAATATTTTTGTCTATTTAGAAGTTTTTGAAAAATTCATTCGTTTTTTCTAATAAATACCTAATTTTTTAAATTTCAGTGCCTATTTTATTCCTCAAAAATAATTTATAATGTTAAATCTAAGTCAAATGCAATCTAATCAAGTGCATTGGTATTAATATTACTAATTTAAAATCCTTCTGGGACACATAATTTTGATTTCTATGTTGCGTAGTGATTTTTTTTTAAATATGCTTTAAGATAGTATTTTTGTCACTAAATGGTGCCGGTTAGAGTTTAAAAGTCCAATTAATAATTACTCCCTACCCCGCCTCACAAAACTCTGTAAAATGACTGGGCTATTCTTATGATTTTCGAATTTGATTTCCTTGGATTAGCAGGCACCACAGTGACATAATGAAGGACAAGCCAGTCAAAAATAGGTATACCTACTAACATGATGTAGTTTAGTAGAGGTGAGGTGGCTCTGAAAGAGTCAAGGTCGTTCGGTCAGGGAAACCTCTTAAAGGAAATTTGTTGTTTGTTGTCGTTTGTTTGTTTGTTGTCGTGTTTTTGTTTTTCAAAGGGAATTTATTACGGTTGTTTTGTTTGTGTGTTTTGCGTTTGTGCTTATCTTATTTTTGTGTGTGACAAATAGAAATAGGACGAATATCGTAATTCAAACAAAATATTATCTTCACTTATTAAAATTTTCCTGTTTTGATGTAGATATTACAATTATTTAAAAGTTATAACGGCTCTAAAGTTTAAACATTTACCAGGGAAGTACAATATACCAATATAGCCCTGCTAGCATGCCACTCTCGAGAAAACGACAAAAATCGAGACATGCCTCTGTCTTTGTTGCTTTGCGTATGCGAAAGAGAGCGCGCATGACGGTTTTCTTGTTTTGTCGCTTTGTCGTGCATGGCATGCTGGGGCATGTTAGCTGTAACCATAGTATAGTAAAAACTAATAGTGGTATAGCTCAGCGGTCGCGAAAGGCCAATCGTGTGCGGTGTGCGGGGGCAGGGAGGATTGCTTCCCGGGCAACCCCAGCCCCCGCTGCCTGCACGCGTACCCTAACAGCGAATTCAATTAGAGTACGCCTGTCGGCTCAGGCCTGTAATGTCCGTTTCCCTAAAATGTATTTTTCCCAATATTTCTGCTTTTCCATAATGTCTGCACGTCTTTTGTGTCAGCTTCTTATAATGTCTGTCTCCAAGAATGATAGTTTTCATATAATGTTCGCTTTTTAGAAACTGCTTATTCCCAAAATGTCTGCAACCTCAAAATATCCGCCTTCTTACTATTTTGGCATTCCAGAAAAGTACGGATTTGCTGGAAGAAATCTCTTTAGAGATAAGCTCGCCCTTTGTAATTGTCTATTATGCTGTTTTCATTTATATTTTCGTGTGTACAATAAAGTGTTAAAATAAAAAAAATAAAAAAAAATGCAAGTAATTAAGCCTTTTGCATTTAGAACATTGATTTGAAAATAAAGCAGACATTATGAGAAAAAAAAACATAATAAGACGATAGGCACATAACGTTAGAACATAACGGAAAAACAAAACTTATAATGCTAACATTATTGGAATGTAAACATTATGAATAGACGACTTCCTGAGATTGTACACATTTTAAATAGCTGACATTTTGAGATAGCTGACAAAATAGTAACATTGTGAAAACGCTGACGTTTTGAAAATTTTACATTTTAAGAAAACAGATATTTCAGGCAATCAATTCTCGCTCATTGTTGCACCCTTTGACTAGTTACGCGTTAATTCTACTAACAAACGTTTCTGCCACTTCTTGCGGAGGGCGAGGTAACATGAAATCCGCAACTTTGGATTTTATTCCCCATAACTGTAGATTCTAATTTTGATTGTTAAAAATCATGAAAAGTAGTCTCGTGTGAACCCAAACGTTCTAAGTTCGAAATTATTGTTCCGCGATTATATGCTGTCTCGTTTAGTGATAAGGTATAAAAATGAGTGTAAATGCACATGATCAATTGTTCTTATATCGTAGCAGAGGGAAAATGCTACCGAAAGGCTAGTCCTTATAATAAGTAGTCAAAGGTTGCACCTATTGAATCAAAATTAGGCATGAAGACAGACAGACTAAAGTAGTGGAGTAAAACATCTGAAAATTTTCGGCAATATAGCTTTTCGTAAGTACTTTCAATAAAAATTATAATGGATGCTGTAGGCTCATCCAGTTTCGAAGAAAACCTGTATCATAGATTGATTTTCTAAAATTAACAAAGACGGGCGTTGCACAACATTAAATTTTTATTTTTATTTTATTTAGCCTGTTTTGTGTCCCACTGCTGGGCAAAGGCATCCCCTCTTCTCCTCCAATCCTCCCCCCTATGCAGTGCAATCTCTAGATAAACAATTATTAAGACTATTCTTCCTTTTCTACTTATACAATGGCTACGGAACCCGTTCATGGGCGAGTTCAACACGCTCTTGGCCAGTTTTTCTTTCTCATTTTATAGTGCGTCGCCTTTAGGAATATACGTTCCTAAAGTTTCATTTCTCAAGTAAACCACCGGCTTGCTGATCAAGGGGATATCAGTATCTAAGGGGATACTGCCACCATGTTTTGTTGATTGCCAAAATCTCTTCAAAACGTAAAGGATCATTTGAACCAACTTTTTTTGGGGCAGATTTGTAGCGTCTACGTATTTTTCTGAAATGAGAAAAAAATAAACATTTATATTCAATAATTTTAGCATAATATTAAACTGAATATAACAAAGGTGAAATTAAAAATATAACTAACTTAAATATAACCAACTAAAATAAAAAGAGCATAATAAAATATTTACAATAAATAATCATAATCGAATTTACACTTAGTCAAAAACCCCCCCCCCCCCCCCCCCCCCGGTCATACCGGATGCAAAGGACCCAATCATGACGCTTAGCTTCTTAGCTTGTAGCATTTCCACTTTTATTTTTCGACGAGCGTTAACCCGCGACTTCGTCCGCACAAATTATATACCAGATTTTAAGTCAGATCATAAGCTATCAAACAAAAAAGTTTCATCAAAATCGGTTCAGTAGTTTTTGCGTGATACTCGTTCAAACAAACAAACACACAAACAAACAGACAGACAAAAAATCCAAAAATTGGTGAAATGGAATCAGGGACACCTAAAAACCATATCGTAACTTTTTTTTTGTTAATATCTTCAATGTACAGACAAACTTCCTCTTACAGTTTTATAATAGTATATAGATATATAGATTAATAGTTGTTCTTTTATGCTCGTAGTCAAAGTATTACATTAATGATGGTCTCATTCACAATCATCGCACAAATAAGTTACTTCCTACATTGAAAAAATAAATTCATCCAGGTTACCATGTATATCTCCTCCGCTCCTTTTGACTCTAATGTTCTCACTCTGAGCTATTGTGATATTTTCGTATTCGGATATTGCCTGATGTAAATAGTCTGGACTCGCCTTAACTGGGCCCTGAAAACATTTGTCAATTGTGAAAAAAGTCTCAGGTCCGCCACACACAGACGGAATTGCGATCCGGAATCCTGATTCAGGATTCAGTGTTGTCAACTATGGTTACAAAAAATACTAGAGTGCTGTTTAAAAAATGCCTAAAATAAAAATGTATGAAACGCCAAATGAATGACAATAATTGCATATTTAGGTATTTATGAAAACAAAACAAACAATTTCTATACATGATAATTTCTATCCATTACTATCATGTGATGAGGTCATGACGTTACGAATGTTACGATTATGGTTTGTAAATTGTATTCAAATATTAATGCAACTACACTGGCCTGCAAAACTAAGTATCACACTTTTGAAATTGCAATAACTTTTTAAGTACACAAAATATACTTTCGAAATAAAAAGGACTCGAAAAAGAGTTTAATTTACAAAGAATAGTAACAAAGAAAGCTGATAACATTGGCTTTAAAAAGTTTTTTATTTTAATTATCTAATTACTATAGTTCAGAAAAAAATTAAATAGGTATTAAAAGTGTAGTACTTAGTTTTGCAGGTCAGTGTATGTATATCAAAAGACTATCGATACGATAGCTTTAACAATAGACATAATCTGCATACAAAGTGGCATAAACCATTATCACACAAGCGGTTTTTGAGCGTAGGCGATTTCGCAACTATGCCGCAACGACGTCGCAACTGCACCGTCACGATACGGTATCGTTCCATCAACGCCTACGCTCAAAAATCACTTTAAAATATGCCACCTAAAACATCATAATTAAAATCACTAGCTCAAGTGAAAAAGTCTTTGAAAGCGGCAACACTCCATCCGGAATCTAATTCCGAATCAGGTTTATTCCGGATGTACGTGGCGGACCTCAGTAGTCCTCTTAGCAAAACTAAGGGCCTCGTTCAGGGAGACGCGGAGCGCCAGGCGCCGCGGTGCGCGGTGCGGGCTGCCGGAAACACAAACATACGGCACATTGCGCACATTCGCAGACCATTTCACACGGTCGCAGACCATCAGACAGTTAATGGAAACTAACAGGCTTGAAGGCTGGCTTGTATACATTTTTCTTTGTGCCCCCTTGATACCGCCAACGTACCCGCGACTAAGATCGCGGTATCGCAGACGGCGCCGGCGTCGAGGCGCGGGCGCGCTTTGGCTACTTTGACATACAGTCCATAATTGTATACCAAGAATCCGAGCGGCGCGTCGCTCTGCTTGGTACGATATACAATTACCGACCGTATGTCAAGGTCTTTAAGTTTAAAGCGCGCGCCCGCGCCTCGACGCCGCCGCCTCGAATCCTACTGTATGCGATACCCACAGAACATTATAAGAGAGGTTAGAAATGCAAAGTAGCACTTTTGCTTCGCAGACAGCTGTCGAAACTTGTCTTCTCGCTTCCTTCACGCTGCTACCATTACTCATGCCCTCTCGCTCGCACCACCCCGCGCACCTTATGGTGTTACGCAAATCATTGCATAGCCTGTGGCGACACGTTCCACGTCTTCTTTGCACTTCTAACCCCTGTTATAATGTTCTATGGCGATACCCCTAAAGAGGCCCAGGGGCAATTGCGGTAAATAAATCGCAACAGAACCATGATGGGACCGCGTGCGAGCGAAGCATAGCTTTTTACACATTTGGTATTGCGCTAATTACGGTACAGCTCATGACAGAATTTTTGACAGATGGCTCAAACGTTAAAGGCTGTCGGTCACATAGTAAATAAGTAAAGTTTAACGCGATACGGAATTAACTCAGTTGAATAGTAATTGGATTGCAATGTGATTATCTTATCTTGTTGTGGGGGCTGGCAAGCCAGCAACACTTCGACCCAGTGGGATCTTTTGTGTTAGCCCCAATACTTTTTGTTTTCTTCACCCTTCAAATACATGGTCCTTGAAGGAGGCATTACCATTGAGGGGAAGAAACCTAAGATCTCCCGGTTTTGGGTATCTATCTCCAAAGAGGCACATGCGTTTTGCCGCCAGGACATCATAGTCACATCCTCTCCGCATGCTCGGCAGCTGGGATCCAGGGTGAGTTTCATTTTGTGCATCATCGTGCCTGTGGCGTAGTGCCCAGTGAGGGCTCCGACTATGGCACGAGCTTTGCTCCTGCTATTATTTAGTATGAACCTTGAGACACGAATTGTCACATTGCTGATAACTTTTTTGGAGTGTTGTAGGCCTACAAGGCTAGACCGGTCCAGCTTGTGTGCTTTATCAGCCCAATCCCTAATGGCCATTCTTATACTGCATGCCGGGATTCCCACACTTGGTTCTGGGCCAACCATCTTTCGTTCAGACCCAGCCTTCGCCAGCTCGTCAGCATTCTCATTACCCTGGATGTCGGTATGTCCCGGGACCCAAACTAATCGTACGGTATTGCGAAGACCAAGCTTGTTAAGGGTCTTCACTCCGTTTAGAATTAGCTTGGAACTTACATAGTAGGAGTTCAAGGCTTTGAGAGCTGCTTGGCTGTCACTGAGGATATATATAGTCTTATTGGCTACCTTCCTATATATATTCTCCTGCGCAGAAGCTATGATAGCATATGTCTCTGTTTGAAAGACAGTTGCAAATTCTCCTAGGCTAACACTTTCGCTGTAGTCCTTGGAGTGTATGCCTGCACCCGTACTCGACTTTTGAACCATCAGTGTACCAAACAACAGTGTTCGCGTCCGGGGTACGCATTCCATGTTTCCATTCATCCCTGGTTGGGACTTGTATTTTGTAGTTTCTCTTGAAGATTCGTATGCTCGGCATTGTGTCACCGATCATGTTGAACCCAATGTGTGCAATGTGATTAAAACTGACATTGGATTAGGATTGAACTTGGATTCTCCTGGATGTATGAAAATTGGGGAGGTCTCTGGTCGGGGACGCTACCTGTGTAGATACACTGGCACCGTCACACGTCCATGCGACCTCACCTAATGCTGGCGCAGTAGCGGCCACCGCGGAAAACTGAATGGCGCAAATATGTATAATCCTGAGGGCCACATTTGTACCGTTTTGGGTTGAAACATTGGCTCATAAGGGCTGGATAGTCAAGGCCTCAGGTGACCCGAGGGCTAGCAGCTACCTCGGCCAGCTTTATAAATTTGGCCCAAGGTTTAGCCATACAAAGAGGTAACACTGCCATCGAGCGGTTGATAAGGTATTGGAAACGATTACAAAAATATTGTGCACGACAGAACCTGAAATGACTACTTTTGTACATAGTTTTTTACTTTATTTTGTTTTGTATACGTTTTATAGTTATAGGATAAGTTAGATTAAGTTTTGATACAAAATAAAGTCATAATTTCTTATTAGGATTAGGGCTTAGCACGTAAGTTATGTAAATAGTTCAATTAGGATTTCTATTTTATTTCTTTATGTGATTTCCCTAGAGATTTCTACCCCAGATACGATTAGGTACACTGCCCTATAAGAATAATTCATAGTTCTCAAGTAAATAAGTAGTAAATGACACATTTAAAACACATAATTCCAATTAGAATATACACTGATTAGATTGAGTATCTCACTAGAAGGGGTGGAATCCTATGAGAAGTGTTAGAAAGAAAACATAACATTCCATCTCTGTCAGCGCATACAGGCGAGCGAGGGGGGCCCCGGCGCCCGCAACCCGCGGTATGAGGAAGCGGGGGACGGGGTCATTTAAATATTGAACCTTTCGCGCGCGCTCCTCACTTTATTATGCGCCGGCGGTTGATGCACATGCTATTTTTAGAATAAGAAAACGATTATCTAAACACAGTACGAGTATATTATTTGTAAACGTATATAATATGTTTGTATGAGAAATAAAGACATTTGAGTACAGATAAAGAGTGCGGGGTGAGGAGGGGTGGTCGCTTTGAAATCGTATATAAGAAGCGCCGAATCGGCGTAGATTCATTCCGGATTATCCGGATCCAGCACTCGAGAAGTAAATAACAAGAAGCAAGAAGACTCTCTGCGACCACTAGCCCTCTTTACCCCACCCTCCAGCCTGGCTCACTTCTGAAGAATTCATCGGTATTGTCACGGATGCTGTGAAATGACGCAGCTATAGAAAGGCATTCAAAAATTCGGCCGGTTTGTCAACAAGCTTCGTAGCTCGGCGGTCGACGCATGGACTTCCGTGTCGGGGGTCGATGGTTCGAGACTCGTCGAAAATAATTCTAGATTTTATTGTTGTTGGAAATGTTCTAGAAAAGTAAGAGGGAGTAAGAATATTTGGAAAGAGACAAAAAAAATGGGCGTGTCTAGGAATGTTCTAGAAAACGGAGAGAGAAGGAATATTCGAAAAGTACCAAAAACAATAGGAATGATCTAGAACAAAGAGAGAGAAGAAATATTTGTAAAAAAACAATAAAAGGGGGCGTGTTTAGGAAAATTCGAGAAAGAAGGCGGGATTAAGAAATATCCGGAAGGGAACAAAGGAATAAAGAAAAGACTAACGAAATTCGGACATCTAGAAAATTCTAAGGGGTATATAAGGTCGCGAATTTGCGGACGCAAGTCAGTATTGATTTCACAGTGAAAAGTGCGGAACAAGCAGGAAGAAAAGTAAAAGTGGAAAAGTACTAGTTAAAAGTAAAGTGCAAAGTAAAGTGGAACAGTGAGTAGACAAGTGTCAGTGTAGTGCAGTGTAGTGTGTGTCGCGTGTCGTGACGTCATAGTGCCGTGCGTCGTGACGTCATAGCGTGTCGCGCGTCGTGACGTAGTGAACAGTAAAAGTGGTGAGAGGGGAAACCCCTGCGAGGAGGACTGTTTAAAGGGGAACCTCTGCGAGGTGGTCCGTGTGTAAGTGTGTAACCCAATAAACTCTGTAAATAAATTGGACTTAGCGTTTCACTCCAATCCCGAAACCCGTCGCTCGTAACATTTGGTGTCAGAAGTGGGATTGGAGTAAGATGCCGCTGGTGCCAAAGAAGCTAAAGGGAGTCACCACCCGGGCCATGTCGGAAGCGCGGCAGGAAAATGCGGCCCTTGCAACTGAGGTGCAGCGCACTCCAGTGAGAAGACCTGAGAGAGGTGAAGTGCAGCGCACTTCAGAGCAGAACCCGGGAAACTTCCTCTATCAAATCCAGCTTATGATGGAGGAACAGGCTCGTCGGCAGGAGGAACAAATGCGTACGATGCAGGAGGCGCAGGCTCGCCGTCAGGAGGAACAACTGCGCGCACTGAAAGAGGAGCAGGCTTGCATGATGGAAGAACAAGCTCGCCGTCAAGAGGAACAAGCAGCTCGCCGTCAGGAGAAACAGGCTCGCCGTCAGGAGGAACAGGCTCGCCGTCAGGAGGAACAGGCTCGCCGTCAGGAGAAGCAGGCACACATGATGGAAGAACAAATGCGCACGATGCAGGAGGCCCTTCATAAAGATATTACGAAAGGCTTGCAACAGGTTGTAGAGAGAGTCGAAGCCGTAGAAGGGAGGTTGGATCGTGTGAAGGGCGAGTTCGAAGGGAGGTTGGATCATGTGAAGGGTGAGTTCGGAGGGAGGCTGGATCGTGTGGAGGGTGAGTTTGCCAAAATCTGGCGAGAAGTTGAGCAGAGCAAATCTCATAGTCGTGTCGCTGCTGTTTTTGACTCACCCATACAACCAAAAGGTGTCAAGACTCCGGTTTACGATGGACTGACGTCATGGGCCGCCTTTAAGCTACAATTTGAGACAGCAATGAAGGTTAATGGCTGGGGCAAAGAGGAGGCGGAGCCTGCGTTGATATTGGCACTCCAGGGACAGGCTCTCACCGTACTGGAAGCCGTAGGAGCTAGCGGAAACCTGACGTTCGACAATCTTTTCGGAGCTTTGGAGGTTAGATTTGGCGATGGATATCTTGAACACGTGTATAGGGCGCGGTTGAAGGAACGTAATCAACATGTTAACGAGAGTCTGCAACAATGGTCTGTGGAAGTGGAAAAGCTCGTGCGAAAGGCTTTCCAGTCGTCACCGGCAGCCATCGATAACATGCTCCTGCAGACCTTTACGGATGGGATACGTGACCCGGATGTGCGAGCTGCAGTGCGACTTGGGCACCATGTTACACTCAGGGACGCTGTTGCTCACGCATTGGAAGAGGAAGCCGTACGTCAGGATTCTCAATCCGCTCGCCTTAGGGAGATTGTGGCGACTGGAGCATCAGCGCCGAGAAATCGAAGTGTCAACTATGTGTGCTACGAGTGTGGTGAACGAGGACATATTCGCAGCTCCTGCTCGAAGCGCACATGCCGTCGTTATGTGTGCTACGAGTGTGGTGAACTGGGGCATATTCGCAGCTCTTGTCCGAAGCGTGCAGGCCGTCGGGATATAGGAGTCTCGACTGATGAGCAGCAG
Organism: Agonopterix arenella; assembly: GCA_927399405.1. Lineage (NCBI taxonomy): Eukaryota > Metazoa > Arthropoda > Insecta > Lepidoptera > Depressariidae > Agonopterix > Agonopterix arenella. Next base: position 12,613,473 of record OV656691.1, on the reverse strand, counting down.
GAAAACTGGAGGGCGCTGGGCGGTTATGTTGCAAATCCAACCATTGGAGTCAAACAAACATCGGACGGAAATAGTCTGTTAGTTGAAGGAGAGGTCAATGGTAGAAGCTGTCAATTAACTTTGGATACCGGAGCTTCGAGGACGGTAATCAATGCTCGACTGATAAGCGATATGGAAAGTTATCAGAAACGAGTTGTGCAGCAAACCAACCTACAGTTAACAACAGCTACTGGCCAGCGCATACCTGTTAGGGGAGAGTTGGGAGTTTCGATTAAAATCGGGAAAACTTCTTTCAAACATGAGGTGATTGTAGCTGAAATAGTGGACGATTGCATCATTGGCTTGGATTTCTTACAAAGTCACCAGTGCAATATAGACATGAAGAACGGAGTGCTACGGTGTAACACAGAGGAGGTTCCGATGAAAGATGGATCATCGGGAAAGGTCTACTGTGTGAGAAGAACAGTTTGCCAGCCTAGATCACAGACCTTGGTACCTGTTGTTTTGCCCAAGAGTAACGATGGGAGATTACCACGGAGATGTGCTGTGATGGAAAAGGTTAAAACTGAAATTTGTTGGATTCCGGCGAGGAAAATTGTTGAATCAGTTTTATCTACTTCGAACCCGATACTTCACGTCGGAGATGTGAACCTGACGATTGAGAAGGAGGAGGTTGTTGATCAATATGAGGATAATCCTCCTAGGAATCGTAAGGCTGAGGGGGATGTAGTATCGGAAGTTATGGAAGACCCCAGCAAGGACTTGACTAAGTCACCGATTGAGATAGCGAAGAACTGGCTCCCTAAGAACGGCGCAGATATTGGTAGAACAGACCTGGTGAAGCTCACGATTAATACAGGAGATGTGGCACCAATCAAGCAACGACCTGGGCGCATTCCGTTTGTTTGTGACAAGGAGGAAGGAACACCGGTTTGGCTGTATAACCCTGTTCGTAAGAAAGGGAAGTGCCCGAAGTTACAGGCAAGTTGGGAAGAGCCGTATGAGGAAGTGACCAAAATAAATGACGTCACATATCGAATCCGACGATCGCCAAGGAGCCCGTTGAAGATAGTGCACGTTGATCGGTTAGTTCGTTATTTCGGAAGTAATGATGCTCGGGACGAGCAGAACTAAGGGAGGGGCAGTGTCACGGATGCTGTGAAATGACGCAGCTATAGAAAGGCATTCAAAAATTCGGCCGGTTTGTCAACAAGCTTCGTAGCTCGGCGGTCGACGCATGGACTTCCGTGTCGGGGGTCGATGGTTCGAGACTCGTCGAAAATAATTCTAGATTTTATTGTTGTTGGAAATGTTCTAGAAAAGTAAGAGGGAGTAAGAATATTTGGAAAGAGACCAAAAAAATGGGCGAGTCTAGGAATGTTCTAGAAAACGGAGAGAGAAGGAATATTCGAAAAGTACCAAAAACAATAGGAATGATCTAGAACAAAGAGAGAGAAGAAATATTTGTAAAAAAACAATAAAAGGGGGCGTGTTTAGGAAAATTCGAGAAAGAAGGCGGGATTAAGAAATATCCGGAAGGGAACAAAGGAATAAAGAAAAGACTAACGAAATTCGGACATCTAGAAAATTCTAAGGGGTATATAAGGTCGCGAGTTTGCGGACGCAAGTCAGTATTGATTTCACAGTGAAAAGTGCGGAACAAGCAGGAAGAAAAGTAAAAGTGGAAAAGTACTAGTGAAAAGTAAAGTGCAAAGTAAAGTGGAACAGTGAGTAGACAAGTGTCAGTGTAGTGCAGTGTAGTGTGTGTCGCGTGTCGTGACGTCATAGTGCCGTGCGTCGTGACGTCATAGCGTGTCGCGCGTCGTGACGTAGTGAACAGTAAAAGTGGTGAGAGGGGAAACCCCTGCGAGGAGGACTGTTTAAAGGGGAACCTCTGCGAGGTGGTCCGTGTGTAAGTGTGTAACCCAATAAACTCTGTAAATAAATTGGACTTAGCGTTTCACTCCAATCCCGAAACCCGTCGCTCGTAACAGTATTTTATTTGAAGAACCCGAAACCTAACTACAGTCCACGCCCCACAAATATCATGTGAAGAGGATAAGTGAGAGAGACAGTAGATGTACGAAAGAGATAATTATATTATTTATATGGTGCTATAATGCGAGCGGAAGCAAAGACACTTCCCTCGTAGAACGTATTCTGATCAAATCGGTTGCGTCCTTCAAAACGGGAAGGTGCAGAGTACTCGAAACCGACGGGCATGTACAAAGAGATGTATGGAATGGATGTGCATGAGGCAAAAGAGGTATCTAAGCATCGTAGTAAATAGAGCGCCCTGGTCTCTACCCCACTGGGAAAGAGGCGTGGCGATATAGATAGATTGAAGTATTCTTGAAATTAAATAAGACACATTTTTTAAAGCCTTTATAATTCTTAAAGTACCACAACAAAAACTAAAATGTTACATCTATTGCGTCTTATCTGGTACGCCGACTGGTGGAAAGAAGAACTCCATGATCTTCTGCCTGAACAAGAACACTATTGCTTTGGGAACCTCATGGTGGAAAGGATGAGCGCCGCCTACGTATTCTGAAGCCCATGCGTTTTTAAACATCTGCAGCCACAGCCTGAAAACTTTGATCTGACTCATTTTTGCTGCTTCCGTGTATTTACCTGAAAAACCACAATAAATCAACGTTTTTTGGGAACACCATATCTGTGAAAGAGGCGTGACGTTATAGATAGATAGATAGACCGTATCCGGTCACAATCTTTTACGTTAATTGGTACAGCATGATGAAAAGGGTGATAAAAATTGCAGGCATCATTTCAAACTAAGACCACCAAAGCAATTATCTAAGCGCAAACAGCGTCACAACCTTAAATTCGTCGTTGTAACATCAGCGAGCTGACAATTCTATTATAAGAAATAAGTGTACTTTTTGCAACCCTCAACAACAAGGCTGATTCAGTGTTTATGGGGTGTAGAGCATCTCTGAGCTGGGGATGGAATAGGTCTGCCTGCATAACTTCAATCGGTTTAGGAGTTACAGACGTTTAAAGGTCAGTAAAAATTAACGATCAGCCGCAAGGCTGATCGTATAATATTATTGTAGTGTGCACTGTAGCTATGTAAACAGTACAAAAACTGTTCTCTTATCTCTTAGTCTATTCGGTATTCGCTATGGTTACCCGGCCCGGCTCGGCCCCGGCTCGTTTGCCGCTCGCTCGGTATAGCGTGAGTGTGTCCATACAAAATATATGTACTATTAGTTGACCGTGCTACGGCCGACGCTCGGCTCGGACCCGACACGGTCTAGCGTGAGACATCCTTCGGTAATGGGACACGCTCCCCCCGGCCCCCGCTCACCGCGCACGATGGACCTGTCGCGACCGCCAAACGTAACCACTAGTTTAAATTACACTATGGTCTTTATTTAAAGTTTATTTTTGTTGTATTTTTTATGTATTTGTAAGTGCTGACTGTGTAATAATTATATTGTTTTAGTAATGTGTTTTATTTCAAGACAAATAAAGCAATTCTGTTCTATTTTTAAATTTAGAACCATGCCAACGATTTTAATTTCGCCATGCATATCAAAATTTTACGGACGGAATATTAGAAGGACATTAATGATAAGAATTTCTGTGTATGTAATTTAAATATAACCAATAATTTGTTACGTATATTGAGATGTCCATGGTTAGATAATTAGACGTGGATATTACCGGCTCCAGACTGTCTTTTTCGACGCATCTTCACAAATTCTTCGGGACCGCTATCCAGATTTTCTTCAATTTCATGTAGATAAAACACCATATCGAGAGCCGTCAATATTTTATCTTTGCTAATAGCACCAGGATTACTCGCAATTTGATTACGTTTATACTGAAAACATTAAAAGTTACGTTTTTATTATGAACTATATGTCAACAAAAGTTTATTTTATGTTATTTGATTAAAATGTAAGTAAGTAGGAACTCAAATACCTTGGAAGTTAATACCTTTATTTTGAGTTAATGTGTTAACACCAAAATTTTTCATGTTATTCATATGTTATTAAACGGCACTGTTGACAAACGTCGCGTCCGTGTCAAACGTCGCGTCCGTGACAAACGTCGCGTCCGTGACAAACGTCGCGTCCGTGACAAACGTCGCGTCCATGACAAACTTCGCGTCGTGACCAACGTCGCGTCGCGTCGTATCAAACAATACAACTAGAGATGAACCTAAACAGAATAACTCAAAACCTGGAAACCTTTATAAAGATACCAAACTCCTGGGAGAAACTTGCGCAGATGAGAATTGAGTGGCGAAAAGCAGTCCAGAAAGGGACAGAGAACTTTAAGACTACTAGGCTGACATCCCTTGAAGCCAAACGCCAAGACCGCAAGATCCGTCCCAAACCAACATGCAATTCGACTGGCCAACTGTATTGTGTGTTGCCAGTGATGAAATATGAAACAGAGTCGCTCACTCAAGGCCTAATAAAAAGGCAAAGGGCAATGGAGCTATGCTCGGAATTTCCCGGCGAGATCGAATCAGAAATGAAGAGATCCGCAGAAGAACCAGAGCAGCTTCTTCTTATCGTGTGATGGGCAGAGCCCTGGTGTCGGAGTTTTTTCAGACCGCCTTACCGTCTCTGACATGGTTTTATGAGTAGCTCACATAGCCCAAAGAAATGCTAAACTAAAGTGGCAGTAATCACAAATTTTTGGATTTTTGGTGCGCTGTTTGTTTGTTCGAGCATCACGCAAAACCTACTGAACAACACGAACAACAATGGAAACATTTGTGTGTCATTCGGTACTATCGGTACACAAGTGACCTCCCGGTCTCTGTTTTTGTTTTTCACCAATAAAAAACGAAGAAATACATCTGTAAGACAGATGTTGTTAGAGAAAGTAAGCAGTTGGCAGTGCCAACCCACTTAAAGTAATCGGTTTTACTAATTTAAAGAGTTGTTATCTCAGTTGATGATCAATTTCATCCATACAGTTGTGAACATTAAACTACTTCCTACTCCTCCTATCTTCTTTGATTAATTCATTGCGGGTTCCAAGAGTAGAGTTATCCCCCGGGCTCGCTGGACTTCATTGTCTAGTGTTGTGAATGGTCGCCGCTGTTGATCCTGGCTTATAGGAGTTACAGCGGTGGGAATCTGTGGTGGGCCTACGCCCGATAAAAAAAACATTTAACTACTTTTCTCAACGTGGGGGGGAATCTACGGTGAAACATAAACGAAAGAGCAGGGTTTGCAGTTCAGAAACGGAAAATCTGTAAAAAATCCGGGAGAATTTCCTTGTATTCTCAGAAATCGTGGAAAAATGTTACATTTCGGTAGAAGAGACCCCATATCGGTACAAATACCGAAAAATCGGTATGTTCGAAACCACTAAAGCGCAGCGTGGGTAAGCCCCCAAGCAATTCAAAAATAATGCTTTTGTCTGTATGTCATTCTGATGGAAAATGGCGTAGAGCGTCACGTGACTCCTGATGGAAAATGGAGTCGATCATAACATTCAATAGCAGCAGATTCGAAAATAGCACCCCCGATTAATCTAGGTTAGGAAAAACCGACCTTTAAAGCTGTAGATTTTTCTATTAAAGCTGCAGTGAACACATTTTCTATATAATATGTTAATACCACAAAAGAAATGCAAAACACGCGAGACATCACCAAATATTCCGACTACAATCAACTCTTAAAACACATTAACTTTATGCTTAACAAAAGATGAGTTTTATATTATTGGCACATTCGAGTCTGTTTACTAAACAACGCATGTTATTTATGTAAATAATATTTTGTGTATCAAATTCATCACGCGTTCGATGAATAAATGTTAAAATATTGACCAAATATCTGGTACTCATCATAATTATATCGACCTGGAGTGCGATTTTTGAATCTCATTCGCTGCGCTCAGCAGTTGAAAATGTCAAAATAAATATGGAGATATGCATCTTTCTACTCCTGATTTGACATTCAAAAATCATACTCCAGGAATATTTCATTCTAGGTTCCTTAGCTATTTAATTGTATACGAATGATTTTTAATTTTTTTTCTGACTCTGATCTTTCTACAGCAACTGTTATAATTTCAATCGGTTTTCTCAGGTTGATTGGTAGACTCTTAGTTTAAAATGGATGCCAATGATATCAATTTCACCCTGAAGATTATCCCCTTGTGGTTGCTAACTTTACCCCAAGTCTGCCAGCCATATCAGTTAATCTACTTCCATTATGTAAACGCTGGGCCGGGACATATTTTGCTGCTTTTTAGAAGTTATCTTCTCGTTATTTGAAAGACATACAAATTAATGAACAATATAGCAATGATCTTGAACATCTCGGCTTTATTTGATATGAAATATATTTCTTATTATTCTATAAAATACATATGAAACGCTAGCTATCAAAGCTGAAGACGGAAGATGGCAGAATCGTATCGTCCAAGCCAGAGCTTCTGAAAGAGGTCGAGAAGTTCTATGGACAATTATACACATCAACACGAAGACCCGCTACAAATCTGGCTAACGACCCAAGAGCTAGATTGACCCGGCACTATACAGAAGATATTCCGGACGTCAGCCTGTACGAGATTAGTATGGCTCTCAAATAGCTAAAGAACAACAAGGGGCCGGGTGATGACGGGATTACGGCCGAGCTTCAGAAGGCGGGTGGAAAACCGGTCCGGAAGGCCCTTCAGAAGCTGTTCGATTCCGTCATACTCGAGTGTAAAACGCCACAGGCATAAAACAGAAGTCTAGTGGTGCTCTTCTTCAAAAAGGGCGATAATGCCCTGTTGAAGAACTATAGGCCCATTTCTCTTCTTAGCCATGTCTACATGCTGTTTTCGAGAGTCATTACGAACCGTCTAGCGCGCAGGTTTGACGATTTCCAGCCTCCCGAACAGGCCGGTTTCCGAAAAGGCACCGTAGACCACATACATACGCTTCGGCAAGTTATACAGAAGACTGAAGAGTATAACCTGCCCCTTTGCTTGGCGTACGTGGACTAAGAGAAAGCTTTTGATTCGATCGAGACTTGGGCTGTACTGCAGTCTCTTCAGCGATGCCAAGTAGACTACCGGAACATCGAAGTGCTAAAATGCTTGTAAAAAAACGCCACTATGTCAGTCCAACTACAGGTCCAGAACTTGAAACCTATCCTACTGCAGCGAGGTGTGAGGCAGGGAGACGTTATATCTCCGAAACTGTTCACCGCTACACTGGAAGATGTTTTCAAAGTTCTGGACTGGAAAGGGCTAGGCATCAATATAAACGGCGAGTACATCAGTCACCTTCGGTTTGCCGATGATATAGTCATCATGGCAGAGACTATGGAGGAGCTCAGTCGAATGCTCGATGATCTTAGCAGAGCCTCCGAACGAGTTGGTCTGAAGATGAATATGGACAAGACGAAGATCATGTCAAATGCCCATGTTGTACCTACTCCTGTAATGATCGGAAACTATGCGCTCGAAGTTGTTGACGATTATGTTTACCTGGGAAAAACTATTCAGTTAGGTAGGTCCAACTTCGAGAAAGAGATCAACCGTCGAATCCAACTCGGTTGGGCAGCGTTCGGGAAGCTACATAGTATCTTCACGTCCCAAATACTGCAGTGTCTTAAAACAAAAGCCTTCGATCAGTGTGTTATGTTGCCAGTGATGACATATGGAACAGAGACCTGGTCGTTCACTCAAGGCCTCATAAAAAGGCTGAAAGTCACCCAAAGGGCAATGGAGAGGGCTATGCTCGGAGTTTCACTGCGAGATCGAATCAGAAATGAAGAGATCCGCAGAAGAACCAGTGTAACTGACATAGCCCAAAGAATTGCTAAATTAAAGTGGCAGTGGGCGAGGTGGGGGAGGCCTATGTCCAGCAGTGGACGTCCATCGGCTGAGATGATGATGACATATGAATAACACTGTATAGGCAAAAATAACCCATAGGTACATTACATGCATCAGATAACGATGAATTTTGACGTATTATGTGCATCTACTTTAAATTGCGACACACACCATTGTGTAGTGTTGAAGACAACAAAAAATGCTATGAAGTACATTTTTTTAAGACCAATATTTAATGAGTTAATTAGATAATTCCAAAATTTAGTGCTGATTCTTATGATTTTTGAATTTAATTTCCTTGGATTAGAAGGGACCACAGTGACATTATGGACAAGCCAGTCAAAAATTGGTATACCTACTAAAATCATGTAGTTTAGTAGAAGCACAGTATAAGAAAGAGTATGTAGAGGTGATGCGGCTCTGAAAGGGTCAAGTTTGCTCGGTGGGGGATACATCTTATTCATACGAAGCTACGTAGGGTTTGATTAATGTTCCAATTCGAAGCTAAGGCTTTGTTATAACTCACACATAATGATGCAATGCCGCTACCGATCTCTGAGATACATATCATTGCGCAGTGACATTTACTACCAGCCAAACAACCGACGCGACGGCCTCAAATCTCACTCCCTGACATTTTTAACACATTCGAAACTCGTTCAGTTTCTACTGTAGGTACCTACATTTACCTCTCCTATACAGGGTGTCCCGTAAACCGACGTCAACCCGGTAGAGGCTGATAGGTTAGTTCATGCCTAACCAGAATATACTAAAATAAAAAAAAATGAGAGCGTCGGTGGCGCGTTGCGGAGAGGTATGGACACCCAATTATAGGGGTCCGGGTTCGAATCCGCACGGACAACATGCCATGTACCAATGAGTTTTTCTAACTTATGTACGTAATACCGACTGCTCTCAAACGGTGAAGGAAAACATCGTGAGGAAACCTGCATACGCTGAAGAAGAAATTCTGATATGTATGTGAAGTCTACCAATCCGCATTGGGCACGCGTGTTGGACTAATGTCCATACACCCTCCCGGAGGGTAGGCCTGTGCCCTGCAGTGGGACGTTTATAGGCTGATGATGATGAAAAAAAAATCAGTCAATCAATCAATCAATTTATCAACATTAGGAAAAGGTTCTTAGTTTTCGTGATAAGTACAGTTTTATGAAATTCGTGAAACTCTTTACCTTAGTCACTATTTTGAGTGCCACGGCTACAAAATATCTATGCAGTATCTGTGTTAAAACTGTCAATATCTCGAAAACTAAGACACTTTTACTAAAGTCAAATTTTGATATTCTGCTTAGTCATGACCTAACCTATCAGCATCCGCCGGGTTGACGTAGGTTTACGGAACACCCTGTATAATTATAAAAAGCAATCTTAAACCAGCCTTTATTATTAATATTGATTGGATGCCTATATAATTTTATGTTATTCGTAGTAGTAGTAAGATAGTGATTTTAAATGGTTTAAACTGCAAATTTTATAGGCGTTAGACACGGCATAAGCATGTTATTTTCTGGTAAGGTCACGACTTATCAGATAATAATCTGTAGTTGCAAATTATACCTACCTGTGAAACGACTACCCTGATATTATATTATTATGATAGGAATGATACGCAAACATGCATTAAAAGTTAGTTTGTTAACTACAATTTATTAAATACTTAAAATTACTCGTACACAGTGCGCGTTTTGACGTCTGATAAAGAGTTTCTGCAAAGATTTTTTTCGCTCACCAAAAATATTCATTTTTTCTTATTGTTGAAAACTCGCGGATTTAGGTTGATAGTATTTCACTGAAAAAAATGTTTTGTTAAATAAAACCGAACTTTAGTCACTTCCAAACTGTTTTGTAGCACATAACCAAACGTTTGTATATAAATAGTAAAAAGTTATGCTATTTATAACCAAACGATTGTTCATGTGCTACAAAACAGTTTGGAAGTCACTAAAGTTCGGTTATATTTAACAAAACATTTTTGTCAGTGTTGCAGTGCGCTCCATACAAACGAAGTTTGATTATATTTTCAATACTAACCAATTAAAAGTCAATGAGCCAAGTACTAGCCAAGTGCGTGTGGGACCACGCATAGGTAGGGTTCCGTAATTGCCCGTCACAATAGTATAATAATACGGTCTTAGAATGCTTAGAAGTCTTACACTCAGTTGCAGAAACGCTCATTAGAGTTAATCCTCAATCTCTTGCTAGCTTGTGCTATGTCGACAAGACAAAAAGTGATGGCAAGAGATTTAATGGAGGATTAACTTTTAACGTTTTTGCAACAGAGTGTTAATATGGTTTTATACTACGGTTTAACGGCTAATAAAGTCTAAAAGGTACATTTGATAAGTTGGTCGACTATTAATCGTAAACTTGTAAAGCCTACTTAGCGATGATAGTTTTCCTTTTAATTTCGTTATATATACTACTGCCATGATTTTTTTCCGATATCCAGAAACAACCGTCTAGCTGGCATTACACTTGACTAAAACAAAAATTTTTACTTTAAAGCATAATATTTCGCTAACGGATCCCTAAACCGAAATTTTTTTTTTCCAAACCCATAATATTTTTAAACCACTTTTCTAACGATACTCCACACCATGCGGTAGACGAGAAAAAAAATCCCCTAAAAAAATATTTTTTAAGATTTTATTTTACCACTTTGTCGGCGTGATGAATATGTATACCCATGCCAAATTAAAGCTTTCTAGTACTAAGCGTTTTTGAGCTAAGCCACGGACGAACGGACAGACGGACTTGGCGAAACTATAAGGGTTCCTTGTTAACTTCGGTACCCTAAAAACGAATCTCTGTGCCTGTGGTTGGTCAGATTTTCTTTAAAATGTATCGTTTAAAAGTTACAGTTGCTCAATGATTTCCATACAAATCTTAAATTAATCATAATATGGGCTGAGAAGATAGCAAAAGGAGGATCCTATCGGGCATTTTAATTCGGCAAATAATAAAAATTGGTCGTTAAAAAATCTGCTGTTCCAATACAAAACTTTAATATCGAGTACGTATGTTTAAAATACAAACATACTCGACCCCAATATATGTAATGGGATACCATGGTCTGGTCAATACCCTTAAAAAAACCGTCAGTACCTATATTAAACGACAATGCCTTTGCCTGGCCCTATAAAGCCTCCCACACACAGGTGCGTTATTAATTTATTATCGATCGATGATATCGCGAACGTCTATGCGATTTTGCGACCCGTCCTTCCATACAGGTGCTTTTTTGCGACCTGCGTCCCGCATCCTCCCTACCACTGAATATAGTCTAAGACTAATATATAGACATACTTTTGGTAACTATCGGTAGAAAGGCTTTCCTAAAAAGAAAGAGTTCCCTCGTAAGGAGAAATTCCTGGCTACAGCACTAGATCTTGGTTAAAATGTTAGCTTTGCTATCAAACCTCATAGTGTACACAAAATAGCAAGTCAGTGCTAGTAACAGTTGAGGAGTTTCCTCTTATGGAGTCGATTCTGGCAGCGGTACCAGGTCTCTGTTACCATATTATTGCAATCCGATGACAATGCTATTATGGTAATAGAGACGGTGCTGCTGCCAGAATCGACTCAGCAGATCGAGCAGACGAAAGTCACGGGGAACAAATAAACTATGTACCATTTATAATACAATTCCTGACCACCCCGTAAGGGATTATGGTCGTGAGTTTATGTATACATAAAATTTTGTAACTAAAAATAACAATAGGTATGCATGGTCAACAAACTTCGGTAATAAAAGTCGTTAAGAAATGTAATGTAGCCTCTAGTACTATTTCTTGCGTCATGTTGCGTTGTTATGCAGTGTGTGGAGGATCGCAACATACTAAATGTACTGAGAACAAATATCGCAGAAACGCGAGACGCGACACGAGGCGAACGCTGCGATAATATCGCGGCAGTACCAGTGTGTAGGATCGCGAGTTAAGGATGCTGACCCAGCATCCGACATCCAGTTTACGTAAAGTATAACACTACGGAACTGCTGATGCACAAGACGCACTTTGCACCTTTGCCTAATATCTCGGCCTGCGTCCGATGCTTAGTCAACATTAAAGTATCTAATTAGTATATAAGCAATTGTAACTTAGGATTAGATCTCTTACTCTGGCGGACGATCTCCGATCCACTAATAAACCTATAGTCTGCAGTCCTGAAGTTGGGAACTGTTTGGAAACTTCAAGTTTTAGTAGTGACACAAACTTAGGGATAAGTGTATGGACATTAATATTATACATATTTATAGGACTAGTATTAACCTATTATTTTTCAATTATATAAAGATGCGAAAGTTTCAGAAATCTAATACCTCTTCTGAAACTTTCAAAAATAAGGATGGAGGAGTTAAGGATGCTGACCCAGCATCCGACATCCAGTTTACGTAATGTAGAACACTACGGAACTGCTAATGCACAAGACGCACTTTGTACCTTTGCCTAATAATCTCGGAAATTACTCAAAACATGTATTGTAAATATTTATAACTATGTACTAATTCCTAATTGTAATCTCACACAAATAAAGACGGAAAGGAAGCTAGTATGTCGATAGCAAACTTCCCTTCCAATGTCTAAAACCCAAGCACATACTGGCAAAATAGAGGTTTTTAGCCGGTAGGAGTCCGGCACTACCTGGGTCTCCCTTCCCAGGTGTCCATGAGGATTTTCCTCTATTTTGCCAGGGGAAAAAAAAATCTCGGCCAGCGTCCGATGCTTAGTCAACATTAAAGTAGTATCTAATTAGTATATAAGCAATTGTAACTTAGGATTAGATCTCTTACTCTGGCGGACGATCTCCGATCCACTAATAAACCTATAATCCCGTAAGTGTGCGTATCATTCTTAATTCGCGCGCGTCCCCATACAAAATGTACTTGAAATAAATATCGCAAACGCATCGATATTATCGATATTATAATAAATATCGCACCTGTCTGGGGGAGCTTTAATAGGCTATTAATTAATTTGTGATATAGGTAGTATACGAACTTTTTATACCGCCCACCAATGAGATTCTACTTACCTAATATAATTTTCTTTGGATACTGGCAGGCCAATGAAACTAAAAATCAACAAATTAAACATAATACCATAATACCAACAAACTTAGGTTAACAAAAATTTCCAATAATTATTCACAAAAACTAAGACATTTGATCGGTAATGAAATGCATTCTTATAATTTTAAAGAAATTGCACCCCACATGAACAAAATAATTTGTGATGAATGAGAAATGTCAGGTTTGTTTCAACATTTTTATATTTTACTAGGCACTCAACTTAAATGAAGTTGCTGGCAGTACCTGTCAAATATGTCATGCTAAAATTATTTCAATGAAATAATACCAATATTTATTTAGAACCATATGTGTGAAATAAAAGTCAACAGTTTGTTAATTTATTCATCGCGTTTGTTTCGCGCTCTTCAAAACTTTTCCAACACGATGTTACCTCCTCGAATCATATTCTAGCCGATGGATGATTCATCAGGTAGGTAGATAACCTCACTTTTACCTCGTGTAAATTAAGAGAGTATCTTCAGCATAGAGTGTAAATATTCAGACCGTGAATGGGCATTCGCATATATAAGATTTTTTAACGTTTTGTGTCGTGCTGCTCGTTAGATACTTTTTTTTAGTGTTCCGTTACAATCTTGGCAAAACGGTTAGTGATGAACAAATATTTGTTTTCTAATAATATCAATCACTTGCATGTTTTAAAGGAACCCGTGAAAATAATGTTGTATGTAAAATCGGATAACGGAAGCCGGATCTCAGTGCTTAAACTACCATAGAAATAGTTCTACGACTACTCCAGACCGTGTTTTCACATGTTCGGATCAAACCCGTTAAAAATGCTTAATTTTAGTTTAAACATCTCATTACTTAAATACTTCCGTGTTGCTATTGTATCTGATAGGTATTTCATTAGCCCAGTCCTAAACCACGTCAGCTACTTGGTTCGTAGTCTCACATTATGTCTGTCTCCATAGTTAATCATAGAAGTACCTATATACCTAAGTACCTAATGTTTTTAATACAAACAATGTGCACTGGCAACGCCATAGACATATATAAGGTCTAACAAAATTAGGTGAAACTATTTTAAGGGGATGATCAGACCATCAAACTGAACAACTTTCTCTATGGGACCGATATTGAAATCGCGAAAAAAAAATCAGCTGTTCCATACAAACCTACTCGACCTAAATGTATGGGACAGCAGATTTTTTTTTCGCGATTTCGATATTGGTCCCATAGAGAAAGTTGTTCAGTTTGATGGTCTGATCATCCCCATAAAAAAGTTTCACCTAATTTTGTTAGACCTTATATATTTACGCTAGTCTAAACTATTATAAAACTGTAACAGGAAGTTTGTCTGTACATTGAAGATATTAACAAAAAACAAGTTACGATATGGTTTTTAGGTGTCCCTGATTCCATATAACAAATTTTTGGTTTTTTTGTCTGTCTGTTTGTTTGTGTCTTTGTTTGTTTGAACGAGCATCACGCAAAAACTACTGAACTTTTTTTGTTTGATAGCTTATTATTTGACTTAAAATCTGGTATATAATTTGTGCGGACAAAGTCGCGGGTTAACTCTAGTAATATGTCTTTGGGCAACGGTCTCCATAACTTTCCGTTTATCCCGAAATAGATTTATTTGAGTTCAGGTGACGCAATTGCACATAACGGACATATTTGGTTCAGATTTGGTTCAGATTTACTTTATTTATTTGGAAGCAAGCCAAAGTTTCTGCAAGTGGTAAACAATGCTGAAAAACAAACAGACGTGTCCAAATAAACGCAATGCCAGAACCCAAACAAAATACTTCGAATTAATACCTTTAATTAATAATGCTAATTTTGGCTTTCGTGTAGCTGTAATAAAAAAGCCAACATGAAGAAATACTGTTTATTATATAAGGTCTAACAAAACTAGCTGAAACTATTTTAAGGGGATGATCAGACCATCAAACTGAACAACTTTCTCTATGGGACCAATATCGAAATCGCGAAAAAAAATCAGCTGTTCCATACAAACGTACTCGACCTAAATGTATGGGACAGCATTTTTTTTTTCGCGATTTCGATATTGGTCCCATAGAGAAAGTTGTTCAGTTTCATGGTCTGATCATCCCCTTAAAATAGTTTCACCTAATTTTGTTAGACCTTATATACTTTTTAGGGTTCCCTACCCAAAGACTGCCAACGGGGCCTACTACAAGCCGTCTGTTCTAACATATAGGTCCGCCACACACATACGGAATTGCAATCCGGAATCCTGAATCAGGATCAAGATTTCGTATGGATTTTCCCCCTTCACAATTGCGTTCGGAATTGCGGAGGTATCAAATCACTATACAAAATCACAATTCTGATTCGGAATTCGTCACAGCCTATACGTCCCACTGCAAGACACAGGCCTACCCTCAGGGAGGGTGCATGGGCGTTTGTCCACCACGCGTGCCCAATGTTGGCACGCGTGGTGACGACTGAAGACTTATACGCATCGGAATTTATTCTTCAGCGTATGCAGGTTTCCTCACGATGTTTTTCTTCACCGTTTGAGAGCAGTCGGTGTTACGTACATAAGTTAGAAAAAAACTCTTTGGTACATGACATGGCATGCCGGAGAGTACGCACGGCGACACTTCAAGCTATACAAAACCAAAATAAGCTGGCCGCGCGTAGGTCGTGTAACGTATAACGACGCACGGCCAGCTTACGTTGGTTTTGTATAGCTTGATGTATCGCTGTGTGTACGTTAATTCTTTCTTTTTTTTCAGCAGCCGAATCATCGTCACAAACGCAGGAAAATACCCACATAACAAAGAAACAAGGTGAGTAATCTCATTGATACTAAGTACCTATACTATACTTTTATTGCAAGCTAAACAAACACATGCACACACTGAAACAAAGTGATACAACCGGCTGCAGATTTTGCAAAGACAGAAACTCCTCTGCACCTTCTAGATGACTGTGGCCCCCTGGTGTACATACGAAGTACTACAGACAGACAAGTATTGACACCAGATGATATAAATATACGATTCTATATAGATAAGACACGATTCTTGACTGCAGTGGGGTATTTGACAGCATGTAAAATATAGGATCTATTGATGGCATCCGTATTGGATATGAATTTTGGAAACCAACTGTTTAGTCAGTTAAAAAAAACTGGATATTTTAAGAGAAAATCGACAAAAAAAATTTTTTTGTATACTTTAGTTACGTGATCGTAAACGACTTGTGATTGGCCGAATTGTCAAGAAAAGCGTTTTCGCGGGATATTTAAATAATATTTTCGGTTTTCATTTTTTCTTACATTATATGTAATGGGACGTAAAATATACATTTTCTATATAAGGTCTAACAAAATCAGCTGAAACTATTTTAAGGGGATGATCAGACCATCAAACTGTACAACTTTCTCTATGGGACCAATATCGAAATCGTCAAAAAAAATCAGCTGTCCACCCATACAAAACTGCAATCTTAACTCTACTCAAATGTAAGGGACAGCTGATTTTTTCTCCGGATTTCGATATTGCTCCCATAGAGAAAGTTGTTCTGTTTGATGGTCTGATCTTCCCCTTAAAATAGTTTCAGCTAATTTTGTTAGACCTTATAGAGTCCTGTGATTAACGTAGAACAGTTTTTAAAAACCTGTCAAATACCCTCTATAAAAGGGGCGTTCACAAGACCAGCAATGGTCACAGTAGTGGCACCCAGTAATCCCAAATAAAGTAAGTACCTATACCTACTTCTTCCGTTCCATCCATACTCGTTCCATCTGTTCGCGATCGTCTAGACAAGGCGTGGCTAGAGGTAGATCACTGCGTAGCCCAATTTCTTACTGGACATGGTAACTTTAAGGGAAAGCTATTTTATTTTAAATTGGTTGCGTCACCTTTATGTGAATGTTCTGTTGACAGTAACGAGTTCGAACAGACCGCTCATCATATTCTTTGGGAGTGTGAGCTCTGGTACGCCGAGCGCCAGACCATGCTTGACTCAATAAAATCGTTTTCTGGTGTCCCTTACTACATGGATCTTGTTGCGACTAGGGATAACTTCCGTGCGTTCAGATGTTTTTGCCATACTTATTACTGGAAGCAAAATAGGTCATAGTTTCAGTACAATGTTAGGTTCCTATTGTTTTATTTTGTATTTTTGGTGCTTTTGCGGTCGTGTCTTCAACACTGCCATAAATGATCTCTTGAATTGGCTCTCTAATAGCCATGTTTTTTCCTTATTATTGCTGTCTCCCGTTTGCAATGGAGGGAAGTCGGATATTTCGTTTTCCTACTCCTCCTATCTTCTTTGATTAATTCATTGCGGGTTCCAAGACAGATTAGAGTCATCCCCCGGGCTCGCTGGACTTCATTGTCCAGTGTTGTGAATGGTCGCCGCTGTTGATCCTGGCTTACAGGAGTTACAGCGGTGGGAATGTGTGGTGGGCCTATGCCCGAAAAAAAAAAATACCTACTTCTTTCATAAAATTTCGACGCAACATAAAAATAATTTATTTGAAAAAACAAACTTTTCTCTACACTGATATTAGAAACACCTGTATAGTTTATTTAAAAATAATAAATATTCTATTTCTAAAACATTTCATGAATCACCAATATTTCCCGGCTATTCTTAACATTCAAAGCCGGTAATTTTTCAGTTTTCATGCATAAAATACTACAAGTTAGATCTAAACGTCTTGAAACTGGAATATTTTCAAAATGTTCCTACAGAGTAAAAAAATTGTTTTCCAGAGATTAAACAATAATTAAAATTAAAAAAGAATCAAAGGCGTAGGGACTTTATTAATGAGCGTCGGCGTCGGGAGAAAAAGATTTCCCGGCTGGCATGCCTCCCCCCGCCCCCGCGCGGCGCATTTTCCTTCAGCCAGCGGGACGCGGGATTGGTCAGTCGACCGCCAGCTGCCGCGGGGCGCTGAGCTCGCGACTCGTTACCAAACACACCCGATTCCCGACACTGTTTGTTTACTGAGCGTCACATTAATTCATCACGGAAGGACAACACTTACGTACGTTACAATTTTGATTACACCTTTAGTTTTCATACACTTCACTTTTCATTAGCGGGAAATTCGGCGTCATTAAAAGCGCATTCAGCAATTATGTTTTGCCCCACATTCGTGTCAATTTTGCTCTACCGAGTTTTTTACGCTATAAATTTTAGTGTTTCGGTAACCAATTAGGTTTTGATTCTGAGAAATATTTCGAAAACCATTAAAAAACACCACATTTGATTGGACAGATAAACTCATAAACTATTACAGACCAAATTCTATGCGAAACTCTTAGAAAAATTATATGTCTAGAAAGAGCCTCATGATTCTACCGTATAAATCAACTTCTTACATTACATCTACACATATTGTCTTCGATACATACAGGGTGTCCCAAAACCGACGTCAACCCGGTGGATACTGATAGGTTAGTTCATGCTTAACCAGAATATACTAAAATAAAATAAAAATTTCAATCAATTAATCAATTTGTCAACATTTTACTTCAGGAAAAGGTTCTTAGTTTTCGAGATAAGGACAGTTTTATGATATTCGTGACCTTAGTCACTATTTTGAGTGCAACGGTTACAAATGTTATAGGTATGCAGTATCTGTGTTAAAACTGACAATATCTCAAAAACTAAGACACTTACTAAAATCAAATTTTGATATTCAACGTCGCTAGTCTACTTTTGTAAAATTTTATCATCGTAATTAATTCTACTGCTGATCGCATATCATCTCTTCCGACTTTCAAACTACACAGGCCCTGTACCCCGACTTTAGATTTTCGATACATCGCTACAATTTCGGTCCGAACTTCATTGTAATAGAGTTGACATAGGAACGATAACGTTCACGCAATTGCGAAATTCGTATGTCCGGGTAGAGGCCCTGATTCCACGGTCGGTGTATATCGTTCTTAATCATTATTTTATTGATAACCAAGCTTTTTTCCGTATTGTTAAGGTGGTATCCGACATTATGTAGAATAGAACTGACCTAAGCCATACGGATGTACTGCTGTAAATGTACAGGGTGTTGACTTAAATTTCGATTATGCCATTAAACAGAACATCTTTTTCTATGGGACCAACATTAAAATCAGGAATAAAAAATCTGCTGTTTCATTCATAGCTTGGGTCGAGTGGCCATTGACATTTTCTATGGAACAAACAAGATTTTTTTTTCACGATTTCGAAGTTGGCTCCATAGTGAAAGTTGTTCATTTTGATGGTCTGAAGCATCTACAAAAGTATGTTACGCATAAAATTTTACACCCTGTATAATAATTCAAAGCTCCGAAATAGAGATTAATCTATCAAATAGCATTCAATGATAAGGTTTGCTTGCAGCGTACCGCATGGCGGACGAGACTGCAGCTGACTGTCTCTTCGAGCGACTCCGGCTGCACCAGCAGCGTGCCCCTGATTCCATGGAGGTGGCCCGCGCCATCACAGCACGTATCAACACCAGGCTCACTTCACATGGTAAGTTAAGTTACGTTATAGCCTGTAGGGTGTCGCGTTGTAGGTCTGCTATTGGGTAGTTGGTTGCCCCCTCCCGGGCCTGCAACGAAGCTCCAGTGGTGGCTCAAGATAGTGTTCTTTTAGAAAAACAATCCTTAAATTTATGGAAATGATATATCTGTTACTTTAGGAACTAGTAATCTGTGATATAACCACCAACTGATGAACAACAAGGCTCCTCTTACAACCATCCGGCTCAAAAATGTACCTCGTGTACTCAAATGTAGAGCTGGCTTAGCTCTACATTTTTACCAATATAGACGGACAGTTAAGAGAGATGAATGGAAGAGGATGACATATTGCGCCGACCCCAAATAATGGGAAATGGGCAAGACAATGATGATAGAGGACAGTTAAAAATGTCGAGATTTTATTGGAAAACCAACAATTACATGAATATAAAGCAGAAAGCCAATAACAGGTTTACATAGAGGTTAAGAGGCTATGTGAAAAAAATAGGATTCTTCAAAGCGTCATATATCATGAAGTACTAACAGTAGGAGTATGATTAGCGGATATGTGTAAATTGAACATATAATTGAAGTTTTGATTAGAGCCAAAACACGATTAAGACACATTTTCTCGATAGAAAAACAAGCCATAGTAGCCTCCGTTTTTATTTATAAACGCTTGGAACTGCTAAACGGTGAATAATAGAAACACGAGACTTGATTTGAAAAAAAGAGATGGATATTTTACAAATTTTGACAAGAGCAGAATTGAACTTACACAAATAGTACAATCACAATTAAATAAAGTTTGTTTTACGCTTGCGTCGTTTCAGGTGCGCGCGTCGCCCCATCTCTTTCTCTCGCATCAGGCAGTAATATAAGCGATCATGATCCCATTTTGCTTCAATTATTTTTCGACATAGGCCCTTAATGAAATCTTCGGTCTATAAGAACAAAGTCAGGGAGACCTACAATGTCAAGCTCATTTCAGTTGCTATTTACAGCCAAACCAAATGCTTGTATCAAAAACAGTCGAAAATGGGGTTTCCGAAAAATGCATGGCTCTCCACATTAATCTAAACAATCTAAGTCAGTCGTAAATATTCAAACTTCGTTCGCTCGCATTCAACGACCTACTAGACCAAGAGATAAGTGTACTTTTTGCAACCATCAGCAGCAAGACTGATTCAGTGTTTATGGGGTGTAGATCATCTCTGTGATAGGGATGAACTAGGCCTGCCTGCATAACTTCAGTCGGTTTAGGAGTTATAGACATATAAAGGTCAGTAAAAAATTAACGATCAGCTGCAAGGCTGATCTTATGATATTATTGTAGTGTGTACTGTAGCTATGTGAACAGTACAAAAACTGACATGAACTGCCAGTCGGTGTATCTCCTAAACCGACTAATGAACCATGTCAGTTTTTGTACTGTTCACATAGCTACAGTGCATACTACAATAATATGATACGATCAGCCTTGCAGCTGATCGTTAATTTTTTACTAACCTTTAAACATCAGTAACTTCGAAACCGACTGGAGTTATGCAGGCAGACCTGGTCCATCCCCATCACAGAGATGCTCTACATACACCTCATTAACACTGAATCAGCCTTGCAGCTGATGGTTTCAAAAAGTACACTTATCTCTTAGTCTATACCAATCTAGAGTGCAATTTTTGAAACTCATTCTTTGAACTCAGCAGTTGAAAATGTCAATATTACCTTATGCATCTTTCTACTGCTGATTTGACATTCAAAAATCATACTCCAGGAGTGCGATTTTTGAAAGTCAAATCAGCAGAAGAAAGATGCGTATCTCCATACATTTTCAACTGCTGAGTTCAACGTATTGAGATTCAAAAATCGCACGCCTAGTCTTATCGGTTTTTTAGTGAGGACCCTAGAAGAAGGAGTTATTATTAGACAAGGAAGCAGGAAGCTGCTAGTTATGGTTGAGAAATAATGCATTTTTCTCACCCCTACCAAATATAATATAATATATATGTACTAAAAATATGTCAATGACTAAAAAGTTCAAATTCTAGATGTCACCTTTCAGCAAACTAGACACAAATGTCATTGCACTCATTTTTTTACTGTAGGCCTCGCATTTTAAACGCTTTGTCGTGGGTGGCATGCTAGCCGTGCTGGGCTAATATTTCGTGAGAATAACAAATGTGAGTCTGAAATATCAAATACTATTTGATTTATAGCTTAATTTTTAAATTTTATTAAAACCAACAAAATAATGTTATTGCTAGATTTTGAAACATCAAGGTTTCATAATTGCTGCATTTTCAGTTTCAGTGTTGGTATGATATTGGGTTCACATATCCGTTGTATATGCAAGGGGAACATCAACACGAATCATTTATTTCAATCGCCGATGGACATTTTTGAGGATTCCATTGTCATCTCCAAAGCCCTTCTCCAGATCTTCACGAAATTAAAATGGGACCACCTCTGAAGTATGACCAACCAAACAAAAAAAACCAAACGGATCGAATAGATAACCTCCTCCTTTTTCGTCGGTTAAACAAATCTAACTTATTATCCCTTGCATGTCTTTGCGTTAACTTTTTGCTCGAACTTAAAAATGCTAAGTACCTATTAAAAAGTTCGCGTATCTAATATCCCTCAATAAAATACACCGCAACCAGCAACAATAGACAACGTTTAACTTTAACTTAAAAGGCACGCACTTTGAAATTCTTACTTGTTTCAGAATTTAAAGAACATGCAAGAAAAATCACAGTTTATGAAAATTATGTTAAGTTAAAATAGTTGTTTATTTTAACCCCCGACGCAAAAAGAGGGGTGTTATGTTGACGCCTATGTCGGTCTATCTGTCTGTGGCATCGTAGCTCCCAAACGGGTGGACCGATTTCGATGCGGTTTTTTAATAAGAAAACAAAATTTTTCGTGAGTGTTCTTAGCTTTGTTTCATGAAAATCGGTTTAGCAGTTTAAAAAACCCCCAACGCCAAAAACAAACATTTAAAAAGTGAAAAATAATTCGGTCACCTATTATTTTTTATGTAAGCAAATGTATGTTTTACTATTTAACTCTCTTTAAGATATTTAGGTCAATTAATGTGTCGGGAACCGCAAGTGTTTGTCAAAAAATCAAATCAATGGTCATTTCATAGCGGTCCCCTACGCATTAATTGACCTAAAATATCTTAAAAAGTGTTAAATATTAAAACATACATTTGCTTACATCAAAAATAATAGGTGACTGAATTATATTTCACTTTTTAAATGTTTGTTTTTGGCGTTGAGGTTTTTAATCTAGGGAATTGGCAGTTATAAAAGTAATAGTTATATTACATTATCATATAATTAAACATAGAACGAACAAAAGGGCGATCGAGCTAATTTAAAACATCCTAATCCAATTTCAGTTTTAATAACATTGCAATCAAATTACTTTTCAACTGTGCTGAATTCCGCATCACGCTAAACTTTGACTTATTTACTATGTGACTGACAGCCTTTAACATCTGAGCCATCTGTCAAAACGGCTCTAACGGCTGTCAAATTAATAGCGCAATACCGAATGTTAGTTGTGGTTCGCACGCGGTCCAATCATGGTTCAGTTGCGATTTATTTAGCGCGATTGCTCTCCTGGGGCCCATTTAATAAACACGACAATTGTAATTTATAACCAAACAATTGTTTATGTGCTACAAAACAGTTTGGAAGTCACTAAAGTTCGGTTATATTTAACAAAACATTTTTTTCAGTGTACATTGCTGAGAACGTGAGGACACATGTTATTCACCACACGTTTAGTGGCATCAGTAGCCAGAAATGTACAAATCCTCGAATTGTAATTGTAAATTACAATTGTCACATTTATGAAATAGGGCCTAGGAGAAATTGAGAGACACCGCGAATACCCTCTACCCCAACAATAGAAATGACACCAGTCAAGTCATATTATATCATACATAGCCATTTTTGTATTCTTACATTTACTTTCAAATTTGTATTCACCCCAAATATCGTTACCATAATTTGATTTACGATTCATACACCTACGACTGCAATATCAAACTCCCACGATAAATTGGTTTGCTATATAAAGCCGTTATTTATTTGAGTTATCTCTATATTGAATAGGTTATCAACACATCATACAAGTTACATCTGTTAGTGCTCACTATTATAAGGTTGTATAAGAAGGCAATCTAATTCTTATTTTATTTCGTTGTGTTGATTCTTTTCGGCGTAGCTTACTATTGCTTTCAGCTAATACGCCTATGTATGAGACGAATTAAATTTATATAGTATAATGTAAAATAAAAAAATATATCATTGGGTGGCATGAACCCCGATCACTTCTAAACTCTCTTTTATAGAATAGTGAATCATTAAATATCATCATCGGCCTATAAACGTCCCACTGCAGGGCACAGACCTACCCTCAAGGAGGACAACGCGTGCCCAATGCGGATTGGTAGACATCACATACACATCAGAATTTCTTCTTCAGCGTATGCAGGTTTCCTCACGATGATTTCCTGCACCGTTTGAGAGCAGTCGGTATTACGTAAATTTTTTATAAAAACTCATTGGTATATGGCATTTTGTTCGTGCGGATTTGAACCCGGACCTCCATAATTGGGTGTCCATACCTCTCCGCAACGCACCACCGACACTATTATTAAATACGAGCGTTAACCCGCGACTTTGTCCGCACAAATTATATACCAGATTTTAAGTCAGATCATAAGCTATCAAACAAAAAAAGTTTCATCAAAATCGGTTCAGTAGTTTTTGCGTGATACTCGTTCAAACAAACAAACAAACACCCAAACAAACACAGAAACAAACAGACAGACAAATAATCCAAAAATTGGTGAAATGGAATCAGGGACACCTAAAAACCATATCGTAACTTTTTTTTTCTTAATATCTTCAATGTACAGACAAACTTCCTGTTACAGTTTTATAATAGTATAGATAGTTAGTTATAAATATTATAAAACTAAAGCGAGACCGATATGAATAATTTGTATACACTACAAATAACGTTATCTCCCTCCGTTCACGTAGAATGCATTTGGCTCTTCGCCCAGAACAACTTTTTTGTTAGACAACATCTCTCATTAACTCGCGAACTGTACAATTTATGATGATAATTGATCTATGTTTCGGTTATATCTCTTAAATACAAATGTCCCGTTTTGCGTAACTCGAAGTAGTGTGCCAATTGTCCCTTATTAAGTCTACAGACTGTTACAGACACCTACGAGTAGGCTGGGCTGCAATCGCGGTAAATATTAGGTGATTGAACTATGGGACTACGTACAAATATAACTTTTGACACATTTGGTATTGCGCTGATCGCGGTACAGCCGTTAGAGCCGTTTTGACAGATCCCTTAGACGTTATTGGCTGTCAGTTACATAGAGTTTAGCGCGATGCGGAATTCAGCACAGTTGAATAGTAATTGGATTGCAATGTGATTAGAACTGAAATTGGATAAGAATAGAACTTCCATGTTTTAACTTAGCGCTATCGGGCACCAGGTCTTTTACATGAATTTAGGTCGTTACCTACACACCTCATGATAAATCTACATTATTATAAAACAGTAACACGAGTGTGTTTGTAAATTGTAGATGTATTTAAAAAAAAAAGGGTACAATACGGTACTCCAAATCACAGATTCTTTTTGTTTGTCTGTTTGTTCAAGAATCACACATAAACTTCTGTACCGATTTTGATGAAACTTATTATGTTTCAAATCTTATGATATGGTATGGTAGATGAGCGCTTAGCTTGGCACCAGTTCTGGAGGACGAGGGTTTAAGCGAGTTCTTTTTACATGCAACTCCAGCGAGAGATGCTTGCTAAGGATATGAGCTAGGAATGTGTAATAGAACTGTGTGCTAACCTAAGGATTTGTGCTATAGATTTCTGCTTAGGATGTTTAACAGGTACGAAGAGAAAAGAGCGGGGTTTCTCAAAGTCGCTTCGCTTTCCTACCTAGCTTAGCTATGTAGCAAAACTTTAGCTTTGCTACAAGATGCGAAGCATCGCTCATCTACCTCGCATAGCGGGTACATAGTTTCATAACTTCGCTACGCATCCTCGCTTAGTAGCCCAGTCATTTTACGGAGTTTTGTTAGGCGGGGTAGGGAGTAATTATTAATTGAACTTTTAAACTGTAACCGGCACCATTTAGTGACAAAAAGACTATCTTAAAACATATTAAAAAAAAATCACTACGCAACATAGAAATCGAAATTGTGTGTCCCAGAAGGCTTTTGTATTAATAACGAGCGTTAACCCGCGACTTCGTCCGCACAAATTATATACCAGATTTTAAGTCAGATCATAAGCTATCATCAAAATCGGTTCATTAGTTTATGCGTGATACTCGTTCAAACAAACAAACAAACACCCAAACAAACACACAAACAAACAGACAGACAAAAAATTCAAAAATTGGTGAAATGGAATCAGGGACACCTAAAAACCATATCGTAACTTTTTTTTGTTAATATCTTTAATGTACAGACAAACTTCCTGTTACAGTTTTATAATAGTATAGATATTAATGCACTCATTTGACTTAGATTTAACAATAAACATTATTTTTTAGCAATAAAATAGGCATTGAAATTTAAAAAATGAGGTATGTAAAATGACTGGGCTATAGGTAAGCTACATCGCACATCTCTGGTGGACAGCCAGCCTTATTTTATTCAAAAAGTTGTCTTGCGTGGTAAAGTTTAGTTAGCTTGACTACCATAATTTTAGGTTACCTGAAATAAAAATGAGAATAGTGTCTGAATAAAGTTTTGTAACCAATAACAATTTCTACAAGTCATAGAGCTTATCGCGTGACAACAGTTCGCTAATGGCTTACTTTTTGAAACCCTTAGAAAGTTTGTTTCTTTTTGTTTGGTACAGTTATTGCCATAAATATATTTAATTCTTTACTTCGATTAATCTTTAGCTACTTTTATGAACGCAAGACTTGAAAAATCATTTCAACAGAATTTAAAAATCATATCATGATATAATTTTTGAAATACTTATACAAAAGCTTATACATAATCTTTTTTGCCTTACTACTGGGTGTAAGTTTAATAGAATAGAATAGAAAATTTTATTTTCGACCAACTGATATCACAATATTGTTAGTAGCCTATTGATGCCAAATAACATTTGCAATTTATAATATAATTACGAAGATATAAAGCTTTTAAAATTTTGTATGAAAAATTTCAATGCTATATCTTCGTAATTATTTTATAAATTGCAAATGTTATTTGTGACGCGGCATCTAGATTTTCTGAACTATTTTTCCATATATACAAAGTTACTTATATTAATACCGTCTACGCGTATTGTGCGTCAAAGTTTTGTATAAAATTGACCCCTCTGCAACCACCTTAAAGTAACGATATCGTCGAGTTCACTGTAGCGAACGATGTTCTATTTTGGTACCCAAATTACTTATACATAAGCAACAAGCAGCTAAATTGCTTAAAATTATTATGGATGGCCCGCCAAAAAGTGTAGTTAACTGCTGGTACCGCTATTTTATTTTTATCTTACATTTTCCGGTTTAGTCACACGAATTTTCGTGTTCTGATACATTTACAAAAAAAAGAGCTCACTTCATTTGGTGTTTAACGTCGCTAAGTTTACTGTACACACAGTGAAACTAAGGTAATATAGACTAAGAGACAAGTGTATTTTTGCAACCATCAGCCGCAAGGCTGATTCAGTGTTTATGAGGTGTAGAGCATATCTGTGATGGAGATGGACCAAGTCTGCCTGCATAACTCCAGTCGGTTTAGAAGTTACTGATGTTTGAAGGTCAGTAAAAATGTAACGTAACGTATGATATTATTGTAGTATGCATCTAGCTATGTGAACAGTACAAAAACTGACATGGTTCATCCGTCGGTTTAGGAGTTACAGCCGTTCAAAGGTCCGACCTTTGAACGGCTGTATCTCCTAAACCGACTGGCAGTTCGTGTTAGTTTTTGTACTGTTCACATAGCTACAGTGCGCACTACAATAATATCATACGATCAGTCTTGCAGCTGATCGTTAATTTTTACTGACCTTTAAACTCCTAAACCGACTGAAGTTATACAGGCAGACCTGGTCCATCCCCATCACAGAGGTGCTCTACACCCCATAAACACTGCTGATGGTTGCAAAAAGTACACTTATCTCTTAATCACTCAATCTCAATAATACCTTAGTTTCACTATAGATCCCGGGATAATTTTAACAAATTGCGTGTGAACAGTGTATAAACTTAAATTGACTGAATTTAACAAGGAAGTTTATTGACAGGCAAGGCAAGAATAGATTACACTCAGCGCACCTGTCCTCGTTGTAATAGAGTTTATATTTGAATGGCGGGTCTAAGGCTAGACTTATAGGGTGCGATGCGAGGGCAAACGCCGGATATATCAGGTGTTCACCCCACACGCGTTCTTCAAAGAGCATATCGTGACTGATTCAATAATCCCATTACTAGATAACTGTGTTTAGCTTTCGTGTTATTCTTAATGGGAAAATTAAAGTGGTGTTTTCAGCAATTTACTCGGTCTTAAAATTGTTTGTATTTCTGATTGAGTTTTACATTTTTTTTTTTGGCTTCACTTCAAGTTTCATTCGTTTCAATTTATCATATCCCAGTTTGATACATAACTAGAGTTTACCCGCGACTTCGTCCGCACAAATATATAAGGTCTAACAAAATTAGGTGAAACTATTTTAAGGGGATGATCAGACCATCAAACTGAACAACTTTCTCTATGGGACCGATATTGAAATCGCGAAAAAAAATCATCTGTTCCATAAAAACCTACTCGACCTAAATGTATGGGACAGCTGATTTTTTTTTCGCGATTTCAATATTGGTCCCATAGAGAAAGTTGTTCAGTTTGATGGTCTGATCATCCCCTTAAAATAGTTTCAGCTAATTTTGTTAGACCCTATATACCATATTTTAAATCATATCATAAGCTATCAAACAAAAAAAGTTTCATCAAAATCGGTTCATTAGTTTTTGCGTATGCTCAAAAAATCAAACAAACGAACAAACGAAAATTGTAAAAAAAAGGTTTCTTTGGAGTCAGGGACACCTAAAAACAATTTCGTAAACTTTTTCTTGTAAATAAATCTTTAATGCACAGACACACTTCTGTTATCTATACTATTATAAAACTGTAACAGGAAGTTTGTCTGTACATTGAAGATATTAACAAAAAAAAAAGTTACGATATGGTTTTTAGGTGTCCCTGATTCCATTTCACCAATTTTTGGATTTTTTGTCTGTCTGTTTGTTTGTGTGTTTGTTTGTTTGAACGAGTATCACGCAAAAACTACTGAACCGATTTTGATGAAACTTTTTTTGTTTGATAGCTTATGATCTGACTTAAAATCTGGTATATAATTTGTGCGGACGAAGTCGCGGGTTAACGCTCGTAGCTTTATAATAATATAGTTCAGATCTAGCGATGAACGTCATTTATTAGTAATATTAGAAATCCAATGCTTACTAATAAATTACTGGTTGCTGACCACTTTAGATGCTAGATTTAGATGACACTTTAGATCTATTTTACATAGATTATGTAGAGACAATTGTTCATCCCTTATTATTACGTTCTAAAAGTTTCAGAATCACATGTAGGATGTTCATAGTTATAGAATAAAATGCGGCTTTTGCACTCGTCTGCACCACGTCCTGTCTCAAATAATAGTAAACGTGCTCACAATATTTACATTCTACGTCTATGATAAGATTCATTTAAAGAACAATGGGCAGTTTTGTATGGACCCTGGGCCCAGTACTGTAGCACTTTCTTACGTACTTTAAATTAAAGACCTGAATAATACTAACTTTTTATTATTTGGCAGCATAACTGTAACGCGTTAAATAAAAAAGTTACAGCCGAAATATTAAAAATACAAACAAACACACCTACGGATTTACAGCATTAGTGTGATGTCAATAAGATACTATATCGCTTACTGCAGAAATATCGCGTGCTTAACACCCATAGTAACAGGCTTTGGTGCAGTGGGCCCTCGGCCAAAGCGCCTCGCGCCGCCAATTCGTGCCCTCGCAAAGTGTTACCATTAATTTATTCCGTTGGTATTGGGAACAGCTTATTTTTTGGACACTCGGTACTCGGTACTGATAGTACCATTACCATTGCATGGGCCTAAACTTTCGATCTATTGTAGTTGAAAACTATTTATCAAAGTGTGTGTGATATTTATACGTTATCGGTTGATTTTGTAGCATAGAGCTGAATTATAAGTCCCTGACAAGTTGTAAATTTTAGTCGGAGGGAGTCGACCAGGAGTGTGATTTTTGAATCTCATTCGCTGAGCTCAGCAGATGAAAATGACAAAATAACTATGGAGATATGCATCTTTCTGCTGCTGATTTGACTTCCAAAAAACATAACATTTTCAACTGGTGCGTTCAACGTATGAGATGCAAAAATCGCACTCCAGGTCTATCGAAAGTCCGGGTACAGACCGGACTTTCGATGTTCGATATATCGCCACTGTTTCGGTCCGCACTTCATTTTGTAATAAAGATGACATTGGAACGAAAACGTTCACACAATTGCGAAGTTCGAATGTGCGGATAGAGGCCCAGTTAGTTTCCGATTATATCGTTTACAAGTAAGGTATACTACGGAATACAACGATACTAGGAAATGTTTAGGCAATATCCATTGTCTGAAATTAATCAACTAAATATTAAGAAGTACAATCGCTAAGAACTGCCAGTAAACCATTTCGATTTGATACTGGTTTACATTATCGCACGCTTCTCGCTTCTCGGAAATTGAACCTGTAACAAAAACAAAAACATTTGTTACAAAATATTATTGTAGTTTTTGTAGTTGGAGATTCTCAATCTGTAGTCACAGCATTTTACGTTCTAAGACAATCAAGTTTCATAAAAAAAAGCACAGATCTTTTGCCAACTCCCTTTAATGTCCCGCGTATCTGTGAAAACGCTGTTCATTAAAAACTTGATTGTTTGTGAAGTGACGTCTTTGTACATCGGTTGGTAGTCACCCAAAACAACGCCAGCTGGTAGAAATAGATCAAGTCAAATTGTATTGTGCATTCTGTCTAAAGAATATTTATGTACTCTATTTATCAAAGTTCAGGGGCTAGATAGGTATTACAACGAATAAAATGAACGTTTATCCTCTGGCTGAAGGTCTGACAAAGGTCGTAGACGGACAACTACAGTTGGGGTGGAGAGATAGCTTTCATTACTGCTGGGTAAACGTTTTTTTTAAATTCTATATTTTAAAACGAAAACGTTGTTTCTATCATCGGTTTTGAATAAAAATTAATATCCTACGTTAATTTTTATAAAATATCGATGTCTTGGCGGAATCGTGGCGATATCGCGACGTTACGTTTTTGTCAACGCCTACGCTCAAAATTAGTTGTGTGATATACTGATATGGTTTTGAGGCCGATTACCCAAGAAGTTTTTCAAACACCTTGTCTCTTAGAGAAAATCTTTCGAATTAATTCAAAAATAAACTGTCATGTCATAATTAGTTTCAACATTATTTATTATCGCGAACTTCACAGACATCCGGACCATTACTGTTTTATTATTAGAAAGCAAAGATCACATAGAATCATGATGTGTTCTCAGTTTCTACACATAACATGATTTAGTACTAACCACGTTACATGCGTTTACCATAGAATTTAAAATTGCTTTCAATTACTTTTTAATTTACGATACTACTCTAGATATCTGTTACATGTGAAGTTTTTGGCTGTGTGATTTTACACGCAAAATTTTGTATTTCATTTACTATTTTATAACGAATCTATACCTAACAGGATACATAAGCTGTGAATCAGAGAACAATAGTCTATTAATTTTTGATTCATACAAAACTCGATTGACAGCAAATTAAACACTAACTTGCAACCACCTTCCACATTTGGCCCCGTGCTGGTGGAATATGGCCCACTTCATCTCAACTTTATCCGTGGGAGCAGGCTTTTGCTATGCTATAGCTGTGATAATCCTGCATCCTATGACGTGCTATGACTATTCCTTCTTTTCTACTTAACATAGTCGCGGCGGTCAACACAATATGGCGCGTGGATATTGGGGCAGTCCTTTCTACATAATTTCTTATGTCCGATTCACACTTCAACAAGTAGTACAGTATCAAGTAAACGCTAGTATGGCGAACAAAGTAGAGACCTTCATCCACAAGTTAACACACTATTGACTCGTGGATGTGTAAATCGGGATTTAAGTTTAAGAGGCTATGTGAAAAAAATAGGATTCTTCAAAGTGTCATATATCATGAAGTACTAACAGTAGGAGTATGATTAGCGGATATGTGTAAATTGAACATATATATAATTGAAGTTTTGATTACAGCCAAAACACGATTAAGACACATTTTCTCAATAGAAAAACAATTCAAAGTAGCCTCCGTCTTTATCGATAAACGCTTGGAACTGCTAAACGGTGCATAATAGAAACACGAGACTTGATTTAAAAAAAAGAGATTGATATTTTAAAAATTTTGATTAGAGCAGAATTGAACTTACATACATAGTACAATACAATTAAATAAAGTTTGTTTTACGCTTGCGTCGTATCAGCCGCGCGCGCCGCCCCGTCTCTTTCTCTCGCATCGGCAGTAATAAGTATAAGCTATCACACGCCCATTTCGCTTCAATTATTTTTCGACATAGGCCCTTAAGTGACAGCTTTAACAGATCTACTTTTGTTTCAACTCCTCGGACATATGGATATAACAGTGTGGAAGCCTCACGGATTTTTCTAGATTATTTTTACACAATAGTATATCAGAATGAAACACTAGTAATTAAAGCAATGTTTACAACAGCGGCAGTCTATTTGTGTGCCGACATATATCACGGCCTGCCTTGACATTGGCCGGCCGGCCGCGGCCGTGTTTCCCGACGGAACCAACACTAGTTTGATATCACTAGCCAATTTGTATTCGTATCTTAAGGCCATAGGGAAAATTTTTTAATACCTACCCCTATTTTTTTAAAGGTGTATTCGGAATTTGGATACTTAAACTAAACAAGTTTCCCTAAGATACATGAGTCGAAAAGCGACAAAAATTTTTAGAACTCCCATAAAAAATCGATCGGCTGATCTGATCTACAGGCTATTACAAAAGTAAAAATAAACATTTAAAACTTTTAAGGGAGTTGTTTAAACCATCAAACTGAACAACTTTCACTAGTGGATCAACATCGAAATCGCGAAAAAAAAGAGCTGTCCCATACATTTAGCTCGAGTAGATTTGTAGTTCAGGAACATTAGATTTTTTTTTTCGCGATATCCATATTGATCTCATAGTGAAACTTGTTCAGCTTGGTGGTCTAAACCACTCCCTTAAAAGTTTATTTGTATTTTTGTAACAGCTTGTATATGGAAGATCACAAATTTTTTAATTTTTCCGCCCATTTTCCTTGGGGAAAGTTGTGTAGTTTCATTATATGAATCATCATCAGCCTATCATCGTCCACTGCTTAACATAGGCCTCTCCCAAGGCGCGTCACAATACTCTGTCCTCGGCCTTCCTCATCCAGTCCGTCGACGTCCCATCGTCTACCAGTTCCCGGTCTCATTATATGAATAATCCCCTTAAAATATTTCTAAGTCCCTAATTAAAAGATACTGATGTAGAATCCCACTGTCTTTTCTGGTGACAGTGATTTGTAGATTATTTTTTGTTTGCCTTTAATATGTGTTGTAAAAGAAAATGTAAGAGGGCCATCAAGATCGTATCAGTTTGAAGTTTTACATAACAGTCGACCCGGTCTGAAGAAATCTGAAGTCTGAACGATACGTGTATTAAATTAAGGTGGTTTCAGTCCATACAAAAGTTTGACGCACAATACGCGTAGACGTAACATAACATAACATAACATAAAATAAATATTCTTCTTACGTAATTCATAAAAGTGATATATTACGCGTAGACGTAACATAACATAACATAACATAACATAACATAACATAAAATAAATATTCTTCTTACGTAATTCATAAAAGTGATATATTACAATTTTTCCATATATATATATGGAAAAATTGTTCAGAAAATCTAGATGCCGCGTCATAAATAACATTTGCAATTTATAATATAATAACGAAGATAGAAAAGTTTTAAAATTTTGTATGAAAAATATCAAAGCTTCGCTATCTATCTATCTTCGTAATTATTCTATAAATTGCAAATGTTACTTGTGACGCGGCATCTAGATTTTCTGAACAATTTTTCCATATATAATATATCACTTTTATGAATTACGTAAGAAGAATATTTATTTTATGTTATGTTATGTTATGTTACGTTTACGCGTATTGTGCGTCAAACTTTTGTATGGACTGATACCACCTTAACAAAATCGGTAACGTATTTGACTGTAGGTACTAGATAGTAACTAAATATTAAGAAGCAGAATCGCTAAGAACTACCAAAAACGCCATATCAATTTGATATCGATTGAATCAGGTAGTCGTAGAATAAAACCCCTGAGCCACGAGCACAATTTTTTTACTGTGGATACCCGGTTAAGAAAAGACCACCCAAATTTTTTCGCTGAGAGTCGTATATGAGGCTAAATTTCTTTTGCAATACGTATTTACTTGGACAACATTTCAGCCATCTACCACCACTAACCACGTCATACCATACTGTAATCATAAATTGTTTATCTGATCCTTGATACAGCTAAATATAAGGTCTAACAAAATTAGCTGAAACTATTTTGCTCAGACCATCAAACTGAACAACTTTCTCTATGGGACCAATATCGAAATCTCGAAAAAGAAATCGGCTGACCCATACATTTGGCTCAAGTAGCGTTGCAGTTTTGTATGGGACAGCTGATTTTTTTTCGCGATTTCGATGTTGGTCCCATAGAGAAAGTTGTTCAGTTTGTAATACATTGGTCCCTGTATGTAATACATTTAAAAACAGTGTAAAATCTATACACTTATATCTTTTTTATTTAAATTCAATTTTACCTAGACATTAGACAAGTCTAGACTCGGTAGTCTAGACTTTCCGGTTGCCATATTGATGAACTAGATCAATCGGAAGGCTAACCACTTATGAAATAAATGACACTTGTCTGTCGATGCAACAGTCAGTATATCATATGCACGTCTATCAATACTAATTTTTTTATTTAATAGTTACCAATCAACATAGACTTGGAACCCATAATAGTAATTATTAAATAATCTGTGCCCATACCTTTTACTTCTGACACACTATCTTACAATGTTCATGTCATGTCAACAGTTGCAGCTAACAGTGTGATTAGGTGCTTTTTGGTCACTTTGCTATTATGACAGCTCGAAACTCAACTCTGTAGCTCATGGTACTTTAATCACCGTGTTTAAAGTCGACTCAACTGTCAGTTCAGTTTAAAAATCTCACAAGGGCCTACTTATATAGGGACTAGTTACGCGTGTAATTCTACTAACAAACATTTCTGCCACTTTTTGCGGCGGGGGAGGTAACATGAAATCCGCAACTTTGGATTTTATTCTAACTTTAGATTCTAATTTTGAACGTTTAAAATCATGAAAAGTAGTCTCGAGTGAACCCCAAACGTTCTAAGTTCGAAATTATTGTTTTGCAATTATAGGCTGTCTCGTTTAGTGATAAGGTATAAAATTGAATGTAAATGCACATGATTAATTGATCTTATACCATGGCAGAGGGGAAATGCTACCGCAAGGCTAGTCCTTATAATAAATAGTCAAAGGTATCCCCAAATCACCTGTAAATTTTAGGTGATTAATGGCAACCTGACTTAAAAATGTTGTGTCCTCAAATCACCTACAATTCCTAGGTGATTAAAAGTAATGCGACTTCACCACTTTTCAGAAATATCACCCACAATTAAACCTTTATCTTAGTCACTTCGAATAACAGCCCAAACATTTACTACACATACTACAATGCTGAAACATATAGGGTGTCCCGTAAACCGACGTATACTAAAATAAAAATAAAATCAATCAATCAATAAAAGATCCCGGAGAATAAAACGATTTTTTTGGTAATATACAGGGTGTCCCGTAAACCGACGTCAACCCGGTGGATGCTGATAGGTTAGTTCATGCCTAACCAGAATATACTAATTTAAAAAAAAGTTTAATAAAAATCAGTCAATCAATCAATCAGTCTGTCAACATTTTACTTTAGGAAAAGGAAAAGGAAAAGTTTTTGAGATAAGAACAGTTTTATGAAATTCGGGAAACTCTTTATCTTAGTCACTATTTTGAGTGCCACGGCTACAAATGTTCTATGCTTCTGTGTTAAAAATTTCAATATCTCGAAAACTAAGACACTTTTACTGAAGTCAAATTTTGATATTCTGCTTACTCATGACCTAACCTATCAGCATCCGCCGGGTTGACGTCCGTTTAATGGACACCCTGTATATTCAGAAGTGAACACATGTAGTTCACAAACTGGTAGAGTCGTACGCAGCCAGTACGCAGTTAGCTGCTGCCGCTGCTGCCGCTGCTGCTCTGAGATTTAAGCTGAGCTTTATGAGATTAGTCTCATAAAGCTCAGCATAAACTGTTTCGAAATACAGGAGATTTATAAATCTCCACATTTCACTAGTTCCGAAACTCTGTCCAGTGTGACGGGGAGAGAGCCCGTCGCCACTTGTAATGGACAGTGGATACAATACATGCCTCGAAATTGAAACATGCTACATGTTCTGAGGTTTCAGAATATCTCTGACTCCCCCCTCAGGGAATATAGTCGTGTGCATATGCGTACGCGTATAAATCTCCATAAATATCTAAACTCTGCACTATCTAATCTAAATTATGGGTGAAATTGAACTCATTAGCATCCTTTTAAACTAAGACTCTACCCAAACTGAACAACTTTTGTGGGTGCAAACCAGAGCAACAAAAATATCTGCTGTTGTTGTGCATACATTTGAGTCGAGTAGGCATTGCAGTTTAGTATGCAACAGCAGATTTTTTTTGCGCTTACTATTTTGCTCCCATAGTAAAAGTTGTTCAGTTTGATGGTAGAGTCTTGGTTTTAAAGGATCCCAAAGATTTCAATGTTATCCTGTACCTATAATTAAACACAAATGACTACCCGGTTTGTGTTGTTGACCACGCCGGACTGCCATACTAGGTTCCTGCTGGGTTCGAATCCTGGTTCGGTCATGACTGTTATTATGTTTTTGTCGTTGTTGTATGGCTTTCATAATAAAACGCCATTTGGTATCATTATATAAGGTCTAACAAAAGTAGGTGAAACTATTTTAACGGGATGATCAGACCATCAAACTAAACAACTTTCTTTATGGGACCAATATTGAAATCGCGAAAAAAAATCTGCTATTCCAAACATTTAGGTCGAGTAGGTTTGTATGGAACAGCTGATTTTTTTTCGCGACTTCGTTATTGGTCCCGTAGAGAAAGTTGTTCAGTTTGATGATCTGATCATCCCCTTAAAATAGTTTCACCTAATTTTGTTAGACCTTATATAATGTGCCTGAGAGCGTTATTTATTTACTTAAATAGTCCAAATTGGGTTAAGCTTGAGAAGTGACATCCGACAAAATTGGATCGAAGCCAAACCAATGCATTCAGATAATAAGCAACCATTTCAAAATATATACCTAGATATATTGTTGACGCTTCAAAGAATGTCAATAGCAATCAATCAACAAAGGGCGGTAAAATGCCAACTTAAAAAGCCATTGATTTATCGTATATGTTTACAGAGCTCTGTTGTTTCAGTTTATTCAAATTAAATAATACCTAACACAAAAAATTAAGCAAACTTTCCACAACATTTTTATCCCTAGTGTATCTTTATTTAATGGACTTTTAAGTGACCTTACCTTGCCTCTAATAAACTTGGATTTTATTGAATAAAAATATACATTAAAAAAAGTACTATATACATAACCATTAACCTAAAGAAAAAACAAAATAGAAACATAACTAATACTACTTACAAATAAAAAATTTCTTCGAAATTACCGCCGGCAAGGTGCCCAGGTGGCTGGCAGCGTTACCTCTTTGTATGGCCAGGCTGATGCGCTGACCGAGGTAGCTGCCAGCCCTCTGGTCACCGGAAACCTCCATAAGGCGCGCCGATAACTCTTTAAATAATCGGCGCGCCTCTGGCCCCCGCGGACCCAATGTCTCAACCCCAAACGGCCTCTAATACTGTCCGGCAAATCTCTTCACATCCTTAAATACTGAAATATTTGTATACGAAGAATACGAACATGCCACTAAGTCAATCAGACTCTCCGACTACATAGGACCAGAACTCAAAATAATTGCTCATTGGAAGATGTTTTCAAGATTCTGGTCTGGAAAGTACACCAGTCACCTTCAGTTTGCTGAAGATATAGTCACTCAGTAGAATGCTTGATGATATCAGCAGAACCTCCGAACGAATTGGTTGAAAGTGAACATGGACCAGACGAAGATCATGTCAATTGTCCATGTTCTATCCACTGCTGTAAAGATCGGAGAATTGACTCGAAGTCCTGGAGATAATATTTATCTGGGGCCAACTATATCCAGTAGGTAGATCCAACTTCGAGAAAGAGGTCAACCGTCGAATCCAACTCAGCTGGGTAGCCTTCGGGAAGCTACTAGTTTTGTGAATAATTGCAGCTGTTTTGACCCCGGATTGTATACGAGATATACGTAATATAATGTGGGCCAGTGCCCGTTATCTTATCTTATATTATACTTTGCGGTTATCGTGAGTGTTACTGTAAAGTTTTCAAGTGTAAATTTTTAAAGCGAAACTGACTAATTGTGTGTGATTCGCTGCACAGTAACTGCCTCCGTGGTCTAATGGTTAAGAGCATTGGCTCTCGACACGGAGGTCGTGGATTCGATTCCCATGGGGGACACCTAGTGATATGTCACTTTGTGCGTTTTTCCCCAGTTGGTTAGGACATTGCAGGCTGAATCACCTGATTGTCTGAAAAGAAAAATGATTCTGTGCTTCGGATGACACGTTAAGCCTTTGGTCCCGGCTACTATCTCTGGTGGTAGTAGTCGTTACATAAAAACCACGTCAGAGGCCGTAAGGCGGTCTGAAAAAATTCTGTCACCTCTGCCCACACGATAAGAAAAAGCTGCACAGTTATTAATTGTAACTTTTGGCTACTGATATTTCATTTCAAATCATGAAAAATACATGGACCTTCTAGTTTTAGTAGATTTCGCATATTTTTATTTTCGCTATGGAACTTTAGTTGTTATAAATATCTTCTTTATTAGCTTTTACTCGTAATTTTGTCTAATTAGGAGCTACACGATAGTCCATGAAATGCATTATTTTTTGGTCTCTTATTTCATAGATTCATAGATTCTTTATTGTACACAAAAACATAATTATGAAAAAAATTACAGTAATTTGTGATGTACATATTATTTCTTTGCTAAAATGTATGTGAACACTAGAAAAGTAAGAGTGACACAGAATGATAATCATAATTAGGAACAAGTGCCACGTATGTTATTTCTTTGGCAACTGGGAAACAGTTCCGTTCGGTGGTTGGCAAAGTATCCAATGTTATGATGAGTGTAATGTGTAACTAGGCGAGACGTAAAATGATAGATTGTACCGAACCTTTTCGTAGGATACGATAGGTACAAATAATTAATAATAATACGAATCCTTTCTTTCTTTTTTGATAGAGAGATGTTAACGAACAAACACAAAACCTGAAACCATTCGATAACGATTCTGATATTTAATTCATCACCATCATCATCTCAGCCGATGGACGTCCACAGCTGGACCTTCCTGCTGGGCCTTTCCCAAGGATCGCCATAACGACCGGTCCTGCGCTGCCCTCATCCAACGGGTTCCCACCGCCTTCACCAGGTCGTCGGTCCACCGTGTGGGGGACCTACCCACGCTGCACTTTCCGGTACGCGGTATCTTCAAGTCCCACATGCCGCAGTGTCTTAAAACGAAAGTCTTTGATCAGTGTGTGTTGCCAGTGATGACATATGGAATAGAGTCGCTCACTCAAGGCCTTATAAAAAGGCTGAAAGTCATCCAAAGGGCAATGGAGAGGGCTATGCTCAGACTTTCCATGTGAGATCGAATCAGAAATGAAGAGATCCGCAGAATAATCAGAGTAGCTTTCATAGCCCAAAGAATTGCTACACTAAAGTGGCAGTGGGCGGGGCACTTTGCTCGTAGAACCGATGGCCGATGGGACCGAAAAGTACTCGAGTAGCGACCGCATACCGGATATTTAATTAATGTTTATAAAATTGCAAGCCAGCACAGCAGTCTTTGAGAGTGAAGCAGGTACTATTTGAACAAAAATTTAACATTACATCGGGTTCCGTTAAAATTATTTATTTTATCCGTTATATTTATTTGTTAGTTAGCATAAGTGTTTGCACTTCCTGAGAAAGCGAGATAGAAATGTCGAAAAAAAAGCTAGTTTGTTCGCTGAAATTATCGATACCCACGTATTTGATATTGATTATGATGAATTGATGATACCTACCAGTGCAGGAGCTATAAAAATAACAAAGGAGATCAATGTAAAATGTTATGCTGAAAAACTTTTGCTACAATGCTAAATTAATTCGTATTCGTAGTAGTAACATTTCTAATGGTAAGGATAAAGGATTGTATTTTTTTATGTAGCAAGGGAATTTAAAACAAAAGTTGAATTTCTGTTTTACTTCTGTTGCTATGGCGTCAGCGTGTTTAGGATCTTGGCTGGCGTATAGCAAACCCCTCGTACACCTCCCGCCACGACGCTGTGACGTCACAACACGCGTCCCTCGCTGGCCAACAGCCAACAACGGTTGCACGACCGAGACGGCTTGTCATTATTGTTGCTATATACCCATATACATACCACTATCATGCCATTTACTATAAAATTACAACGACATAAACAACAATGTACTTGAACTAATTTATAGCTCTTCCTCATTGGTATTAACATTCTTAAAGAGTCATAAAATTTATATTGGTATTCGATATTAACAATCAATGGTGGTGCCTAAATGTCAAATTCTACTGTCCTTTATAATGCCCTTGTAACGGTACTTTCAGTTTGCCATACGTAGCAAAAACCTATGGCAAAGCAGTTAAAATGTCCCACGACCAGTTTTTAAATATTTCATCAACGATTTCGTTGCTAATATCTCAATAAAATTTACATAAATGATGATATAAACAGTTTCGTGGAGTAATTGGTATAGGTGTAATTGAGAATGTCCGCGGTTCGATGATCCATAAATAGAACTGTTACTGGATTGTTTACTAAGATAATAACTTAGATGTTGAGAAGGGGAAAGACCACTAGACGGCCTCCGTAGGGCTTCAACTACTTACAACTGGTAGAACAAAGCGTATCACGGAAATTGACGACGGGAGCGGTCATCGAGCTCGCATGCCGTGACGAGGTCGTCTTCTGTGTATATATAGGAAATTCGAACCTGACTACATTGTTATAAATATCACATTTCTGTTAATAGGTAAGTTAGGTACCCCTTCCTGCAAGGATGAAATGATACAGCAACATATAAAATTAGGTGTTTAAACATAAAAATTATGTAGTTCACAACACTTGATGTAGGTTCACTTACTTATTGCATAGTAAGATTTGTTGTAATGTGCATACGAGTATGAAAGAACGTACAACTAGGGCTAAGAAGGTGTGTTTAACACGTGAGATATAGATAAAAATGTCCCGGATTAGATGCTAATTATAGAGGTTTTTTATTTATTTATTTTCTTAGATACGAATCTACGACGCGCCTCCACTATAAATAAATATAAATGAATAAATTTTTTATTTCATTCACAGAAATTACCGATTTACAATAAATACTGATTGGAGTCTCCTCTTTTGAGCATGATAATGCTTGCGTGGGGAGGCTCCGCTCTCTTCCATAGCCATACTAAAATTACACACTTATATTTTACACCTCAAGATTTTATAGAATAATATAGAATAGTTTGACACAAAGTATTATAAATTTATAAATTTTCCTATACTCGACTCAAATTTATTGAGACAGCAGATTTTTTTTTTGCGATTTGATTTGCTCCCATAGTAAAAGTTGTTCAGTTTGATGGTCTTAAACACCTTTCCACACGGTAAAAAAAAATCATACGGGATATCAGAAATTAAGCTTTAATAATTGAACAATGATAGAAGAATTTTATCCGGGAAATATCAACAGACGAGGTAATTTTATAGCATGATAAATTTCAGATTTATGCCAGTTTTGTTTTGTTTCAGATAAACATGTTCGTCAAGGTACATTGGATAAGCTATGGAACAAACAATCAGGATCCATTCAGATGTTACTCTCTATATTGGATGTAAGCATCGTTATTACATTATCGTACTATTTTTTTTTAATTTCACTTCATTATTTTGACTATAATCTGAATAAT
Organism: Agonopterix arenella; assembly: GCA_927399405.1. Taxonomy (NCBI): domain Eukaryota; kingdom Metazoa; phylum Arthropoda; class Insecta; order Lepidoptera; family Depressariidae; genus Agonopterix; species Agonopterix arenella. The sequence continues at coordinate 12,571,583 of OV656691.1, read as the reverse complement.
TATTGCAGACATCCAGAGACTCAGCCACTTGTACTTACATCACATCTATTCTGAGAGAAGCTATATGTTTGAAACAAGGAAAGGGAAAAAAATGTTCCGGTAGGTATGATCTAAATAAATTTTATTTATTTGTGTTTGAAGACAAAATTTTCTAAAATTACTGTTGTCTGATGAATTAGTACCAAACGAAGCACCAGCAAACAGGAAGAAAGATGGAAAAAAGGCAGGAAAAGAAAATAAAGCGCCATTAGTTAAAAAGGGTACGTCTAAAGTGTGACGCTTCCGTTCTAAACAATGGCTGCTTTCCTAACTCTCGACATATTTTAAGTATATACTAAAATAACTTTTAGTCATTTTGCTTTGCATGCGTATCCATCAAGATATTGAAAACAACTGTAGGATTAGACACAACCAACGAGTTTCTAGCACTCATAGTTATTAAGATGCACTGGATTTCAATGACTGCCATACAAATACCCTTTCTCCTCAGTAGTCGTCCCGCCTACTGACATTTAAGACGAGCTTTGACATTGGACTACTTGAAAACACGGCCTTGCAATCTGTAATATCAGAGCGATTGTATATTCAATTGTTATTTCACCGCACTGTCTGCTTGTCAAAATTAACATACATAATCTGAATAACGCAACGGTTAAGTATATAGAAACACTGATATTGTAGGTAATACGTTCGGCTCACCACTAATCGGATTAAACAATTCGGCTTCCTTAACAGTTTGTCAGTTCATTTCAACTCGGTAAAGTAAGCTTTGTTTATATCGCTCCTACTCCTGCAATCATCAAAATGAGTGACAAATGCGTGGGTATCGATAATTTCAGCGAACAACCTCGCGAGGCAGCTGTGCATGCAGCACTTCATAACTATAAACGGAACGCAGGTGGTGATCCGCACGTTGATCGCTACGCACAGCAAGCGAGAAGGCAACATCGGCACCGACCTGGTGATACAAGACCTCGTGTGGATCCTCGCCGCGCTCGCACCTAGAGGTACGAACTAACTCGTGCCCCTGATTCCAGCGAACAACCTGGCCCGGCAGCAGTGCGCTCTGGACTTCATATCGATGAAGGGTACGCAGGCCATCCTTCGCAAGCTCGTCTCCACGATGCATGACAAGCGCGAGCGTCACGCTGGAACTGAATTAGTGTTACAAGACCTCATGTGGATCCTTGCTCCGCTTAGCTCTAAAGGTTGTAACGTGTAGATAGTGTAGTTTATTTGTATTTGTTGTTGACTCTACAATGGTAAAGGATAAAGTAGAAAAGAACGTATCTGGTAGTTACATGTATTCAGCTGGAACGTAGGTACTAGAAAGTTTCTTTAATGTTTATACAATTTTATTTTCAGATCCCAAATTCGCGATAAAAGTAAGAATGCTAGGATGCGTTAGGACAATGCATCTTATATTGAAGGGACACTTTACAGACAACAAGCTCATTTTCCCCATGCTTGTTATTATGAAACAACTGGCCAAGAATGGTAAGGACCAATCACCTTTTGTATCATTTTTGTTTTAAGTGTGCAAAAAAAGAATTCATCATAAAATTTTTCTTTTCTTGATTTATGAGTCAGCTTATGCTACATTAAAACGCCTTTCGTTGCCTGAAATCATAATGCTATAACGATTAAGAAACTAAATGTTCTCGCACGTTCTGTGTTCCAGCTGTCACTACGTCTATTCTGATCCGCGATGGTGTCGTCGGTACTTATGAAAGAGTTTTGGTGAGCTTGGGGTTCATCCCGACTGCCAGACTTCGCCTTTGCCTCGATGCCGTCGACTATTTCAGTAAAAACAGTTAAGTCTGCTGAAGTCATTGTAACACAAGTAAACATCAATTCTAATTGACATTCTAAATAATCTTGGTAGTAAATGTTAATGGCGAAAATGATCATTAATGTGAATAATAGCTATACGAATACATTATGCGAAAAACAAGATTACATTTTTGAATACAATAGAATAGGCAATGATACCCACGGCATTAGCTGTCAATACTATTGTCAAATGAATGATGTATACTCAGAAAAATTCGATACCTATATGAATAATAATTAAAATGCAACAATTTATCGCACCTACACACGGCACCATGTTTCGACCGTCACGTCCTCTGTTTACAATTCGTTTATCCGTTCTTTATGTTTGCATGTCCAATGCGTCATGTGTATGCCACTTGAGTCTGACGTGCGTAACTCACACAGAGGTGTGCTGCATGCAGATCGTGAAGACAGGCCTCTGTAGCGTGCTCCTCAGGGTGTTCGATCGCTGGGACCGGTACGAGGGGCGCATGCGGCTGAAGATATGCGCACACATACTGCAGACGTTGCAGCACCTATGCAACATAAGTACGTATCACTCATACCACACTCTGATGTTCATGAATGTAACTAAAGCTTGAAATGTTTGACTTCATCAATCACCAGTCATGGTTACCACATGTATTTTTCTCTAAGCCCTTGAAATGTTTTGGAACTGTTTCAATCCGTCATAAATCTAGTTGTCACTTAAAACTAACGATTTCGTTGGATATTTGGGTAAAGTAATTTGATTATATTTCAAATAATTTTATTGCACTACGTCCGACTCGTAATATTGTTTTATCGAATTTAGTGCTTCAGCGAAGGCGTAAAACATTTGAGCACTATATGTTTATAATGGCATTTAGATTGTAAAATTGTTTGACAACATTATAAACACCGCGCGTGTCATTTATTTTCCACAGTGAATGCTTTATTCATTTGTTTATTTTGGTCGTCATCCAAAATATAAATGCGACCGAAGAAGACGGCGCGATAGCTCGACCGGTAGTGAACCTGCCTGCTGGGCCAATAGGGTCGTGGGTTCGAATCCCGTAAGGGTCAAATATTTGTATGTTGAATATGAATGTTTGTTCCCGAGTCATGGATGTTTGTATCTATATATAGGGTCCTTCTAATTATGCTGACGGTTTTTAAGGCGATGACCAGCCCATCAAACTGAGCAATTTTTTCTAAGGAAACAAAGTCGAAATCGCGAAAACAGAATCATGCGTTGTCTAGTCATCATTATACAAGTCCTGGATAGATTCTGGTACTTTAAATGGGACTAAATAATCTATGTGACGATGTTCAAAATATTTATATGTATAAATATTTCAGAGGCTGGTCGTAGAGCGCTCTGCACGAAGAAGCACGTCCAGACCTTGCACAGGTTCTGCTCGCAGTGTCCTGATGAGCCTGAGTTCGATGGACTGCTGGCTCGGGTCTGCTCGGTCATCACGCTGTGTCTGAAGCACCAGGCTCTGCCGGTTCCTGCTTGCAGCCCAGCGTCTTTCAACCTCAGTCCGATATTGAAAAGTGAGTACTGTAGAGATGGTATTCCAACGGGTTCCGTACTGGCCACTTTAGATTGAATTTGGAATACATATTATCAAGAAAGCAAATTCGCATTCGAAGCTATCCGTTTTTGGTATATTGGGGGAAGCCAACGGAATTGACGTCTTGCGTTATGCTGGTTTTTCATGTTAAAATTATACTTTTATTAAATTACGAGCGTTAACCCGCGATTTCGTCCGCACAAATTATATACCAGATTTTAAGTCAGATCATAAGCTATCAAACAAAAATCAAATTTCATTAAAATCGGTTCAGTAGTTTTTGCGTGATACTCGTTCAAACAAACAAACAAACAAACACACAAACAAACAGACAGACAAAAAATCCAAAAATTGGTGAAATGGAATCAGGGACACCTAAAAACCATATCGTAACTTTTTTTTTGTTAATGTCTTCAATGTACAGACAAACTTCCTGTTACAGTTTTATAATAGTATGGATCTAAACAAGTACTTTATTTCATTGAGCTTCTCGCAGACAAGCCAAGCCAAGCTGCGCTCTTACAGTACCCACAACTCTTGTTCCGAAAAATACCATCAATCATGACAACAGGGGAGCGGACTGCATAAAATATATTGTATTTTTATCTTCTTAGTAAAAAAACATTTGGAAATACCGCTATACTCACATTTTTAGTATTTTTTAGCTAGAATACTATTTTTAATAACATGAACTATAACAAAATCTTAGAAAAAGTATATGTCTAAAAAGAGCCTTATGCTTCTACCGTATAAAACAAAAGGGGCCAACTTTCTTAGGTTGGTGTGCGTGAGGCGCCATACTAATTATGTCTGTGTACGTGTATATGGATAGGGTTTAGAGGCCAATACTGGTTACAATTTTTTTCTACGCTTTTGTAGCTTCGACTGTCAATCTTGACATATAACTTATCCAAGAAAAAAATGTTGATGACGTCACTTGCGGGTAGTTAGTACAATTATTCATACATGGCGCGCGTTTTGACGTTCGATTAAAAGTGGCTAATTTGACTAATTGTCCGATCCCCTATTGTGAGTAAGATGAATTTCCGGCACTGGCGGATATGCTTTGCCAATTCAAAGCAGGCAGCTATAGTCGGAGACAATCCGCACAGCCTAAAGCAAACATTACGCTTTCAGATTATGTAAAATTCTTACATTCTTTCATTGGCTACAAAATGACTGTAATAAAATGTATCTCTACATTTCCAGGTACCAACACCTTATGGCCATGTCATGAAGATGATGATGCGGCTAACTCTGATTCGAAGACCATAAATTCAGACCTGGATGAAGACGGGCCAGATACAGATAATGACAATATTGACGAGTTTCCAGACTTCGATCTAAGTGACGAGAGTGAAAATAAAGTAGAATCTGCTACTGAGGAAACTGATAAAGTTCACCTGAAAAGTGGAGATAGTTTACAAAGTTCCTTGTGGATAAATCCCAACGAGAGAGATATAGAAGACTTAAAAAAGTATGTATATCGAAATAAATATGGTAAGCTTAACTACCTACACAGCCTATAGCTCAACAGTTATTCTCACGTGTTCTCTAACTAATGTTTGCATTGGTATTTGCAGATATTTTATTTATTTTAAAGAATTTGGATCTTACAACAAGCAAATAAGACTAGTGAAAAGTCGTTCCAATTCCCGAGGGTCTATACTCGAAGACTTCCTCGTGTCCCAGGCTTCCAGCAATCGGAATGTACAACCAGCTCTTAATCTATCACTCACTACCGTCCTAGGTAATACTGACTATGAGAACGTCATACAGCAATCACCTTCATTTTCACAAGGCTCTTATAGAATACACGAAAGCACATGTAAGTATACACAGTACACACACTTGCATTGGGACAAACCTAATATCAGGTTTATCAATGCTTTTAGTTCATAAGATGTTTGTTCATGTATTTGATAAAAAAATTAAAAAAAATAAACAAAAAATATATAGGGGTTGAGACATATTGACTGACGGCGAACGACGGCGGGCCCATACAAAAAGCACGTTTAGTATGGGATACCGTCCGCATCTTACGCCGTCGACGCGGCGAACGGCGCCGAACGCGTTCCCATACTAATTGTTTTTTTTTTATATGGGCCCTCCGTCGTTCGCCCTCGGTCAATGTGTCTCAACCCTTATTTTTATTATTGTTGATGGGTGTGCTCTTGACCTCAAACCAGTCCTTAGGACAAAGATGGGGTCGGAGATGAAGCGAACTTACCCAGAAAAAGCCTATTCACTCGTACTTTAAAGGAATTCGGGTTGTAAGCGCTCGGAAATACTGACGCAGGCAGGGCATTCCACTCCTTGGCTGTGCGCATTATAAAAGATTCAGATAGGCGCTTGGTGCGGATATGTAGAATGTCAATCAAGAAGGGGTGATATCCCGCGGTGCGTCTGGAAGTCCGATAGTAGAAAGGGAAAGGTGGAATGAACTCATGTAGCTATTGGGCACACTCACCGAAGTACAATCTGTAGAAGACAAGCAGGCTACTCTGCGGCGGTGGGCTATACTGTATATTAATAACATATTTAACGATTAACATTTTTTGGTGCTGCCTCCCTAAATAAGGTAACTTAAAAATTACAACATTTTCAGGTAGGCGTTACTAATTTTCACATAATTCAATTCATAGTTCTTCGTTTTCTTTCAGCTACAACCTCCTGCTCATCCTTAAAAATACACAAAGATATTTCGAAGTATAGCTCATTCGCATCTGTGTATTCCACAATATCTTCAAGAGTGAGGAGCATAATTCCTTTTGTCAAAGTGGCGTACCCTGATATGATGGGTGCACAGGGTCACAGTCATCCGGAACCTTTGAATAAAATGGAACGGACTGCTTGCAGGTAATAAACAATTTTTTTAAATTTAATTACTCTGAGCACATGACTGTATATAAGGTCTAACAAAATTAGGTAAAACTATTTTAAGGGGATGATCAGACCATCAAACTGAACAACTTTCTCTATGGGACCAATATCAAATCGCGAAAAAAAATCAGCTGTTCCATACAAACATAATGTATGGGACAGCAGATTTTTTTTCGCGATTTCGATATTGGTCCCATAGAGAAAGTTGTTCAGTTTGATGTATCTGATCATACCCTTAAAATAGTTTCAGCTAGTTTTGTTAGACCTTATATTTTGTAGCCTGAAAAACTTTTATCGAATCCAATCTTTGTGACATGCGCATTGTACCAATTTAATCAATTTCATTCATTGTCCTATTTATAAGACACATTGACCGACGGCGAACGACGGCGGGCGTACACAAAATAAAACCGGTCAAGTGCGAGTCGGGCTACTCGTGGACCGAGGGTTCCGTGCCACACCACCACACAACATATTAATTAACTTAGAATAAAGTTTTGTTTTCTCCGCGGCCTTTAGCGCGAGACCGGCTCACACTTGGCAGGTGTTTATTATTTGTTGTTATATTGAAAAGTTTGCTCTATAATCACCAAGTCTGATGCTTGTATGTATTACTGTTTTTACGATAGAGTAAGAAGAAAAAACGTTGATAAAAACTAGTTTCTTGTATGAGCACACCCCTTAATTTAAAAAATTTTGTCACTTCTATTATTTGTTAGCAAAATCGCCATAATAACACACTTTAAGTAAACATGTCAACCGTCTAGCTATTACGGTTCAAAAGTTACAGCCCTAAATGGGTAAGAGAGACAGACGGACGGCTTATGAATAGGGTCGGGTCTCGTTTTCTCCCTTTGGGTACGGAATCTAAAAACTACGATTAGTATGGGAACGCGTTCGGCGCCTTTCGCCGCGTTGACGGCGGAGGATGCGGACGGTATCTCATACTAAACTGGCTTTTTGTATGAACTCGCCGTCGTTCGCCGTCGGTCCAACCCAAATCCGCCTGGCCTAACATAGAATTAATGTGAATTATTAAAAACCAGATAAATCTACAGGGTGATATTGATATCATTAGCATCCTTTTAAATTAAGAGTCTACCCATCAAACTGAACAACTTTTACTATGGGAGCAAACTTATGCGTTATACCGACTGCTCGCTCTCAAACGATGAAGGAAAACATCGTGAGGAAACCTTCATACACTGATGAAGAAATTCTGATGTATATGTGAAGTCTACCAATCCGCATTGGGCACGCGTGGTGGACTAATACCCTTGAGGGTAGGCCTGTGCCCTGCAGTGGGACGTGCTTACAGACTGATGATGATGATGATGGTGTCAAAATGCATTGCGAAATTTCGAGTTCACTTCGCTGGCTCAATTTGTTAAAAGTTTTAATATCATCTTGCTTTTTATGTAATTTTCAGGAATAAATTACTATCGTGCGTAGACAGAGCTATAAACCCCGAAGCGTACATGAATGAAGTTGTGTATGATTTGGACCAGCTGTGTAGTACGCCTTGTAACAATACTGACGCTTCTTCACAGAAGAGGTAAAAAGTCTTATGTAATAGTAGATTACACACCGAGGGCAGGAAAGTAAGAAAGGTCTCAGATCTCATGTAGTTGTTGGCCGAGGCGAAGCAGAGGTCAAGAAACATGTGATCTGAGGCTTTCTTATTTACTGCACGAGGTTAGTATACTGTTTTTCTCCTCGACAAAGGCGGAAAGCGGCAACTTCGTTCAGCGCAGTGGGACGAAAGTTGACGCTTTCCGCTCGGAGGGGTGATATAGTAGATTACACACCGAGGGCAGGAAAGTAAGAAAAGTCTCGGATCTCGGCCGAGGTCAACAAACATTATTTGATCTGAGGCTTTCTTATTTACTGCTTGAGGTTAGTATATTATTTTTCTCCTCGACGGAGGCGAAAAGTGGCAACTTCGTTTCGCGCAGAGGGACGAAAGTAGGCGCTTTCCGCCCGGAGCGGAGGGATGAAAATCATATTTTCCACTTTCGACACTTTGCTGTCGCTATAATTCGACAACATATCAAGCTTCAAACTCTTATAGAACAGAATAGGTAATAGTATATTATGGTTCTATAGTATATTATCTACTATCGCGGACTTTTCCGCCTGATCACTTAAATTTTTTTTTTCGCAAAGTTTCGCGCATAATTTATTGTTTGGAAACTATTCATTCATTAGTCTATTTGTTAATAGGGCGGGGTAAGACTGCGCTTTATTTTTTAGTATGCAAGCAAAAATGAGCCTAGTGGTGGTCAGGCGGAAAAAGTCCGCGATAGTACATACAAAACCGCTACTTCTGACTTTTGTATTTGACTACATAAAATTACATCTTTTCAGTCGTTGACGTAGAATACTATGGACGCCGGGTCTTATACAAAATTCTCAAAAAAAAGTGTCCAAGACTAAACTATACAAACCTAAGTAGGTCCGTGTAGTCATATAAACCATCTAAATACCTACATTGAAAATTCTGAAATACTTTACCGCGCTTCAGTCGGCCGATCAAACGAAGACTGTCGTGTAATTGGTTCTCTTTTAACGTTTTGGTGCTCTTTTTGTTCGGACACTTTGACCGCGGACCCAACGTCCATTAGTTGGTAAGTCAATGTTTTGAGTGCAAAAAAAAATGTTGAAAAATAAAGCTAAATTTAAATTCACATTTCCAGTAATTCTTAAGCTCAAATACTATGTTTAATAACAGAACGAACAATAAAAAATATCGAAATGTAGATGACGTTTATACAAGGTGTTAAAAAAGTAAATTTTTTTTAAGACATTTAAGACTTTTAAGAGGGTTGTTTAGTTAGACCGTCAAACTGAACAACTTTCACTACGGGATCAACATCGAAATCACGAAGGATGTTCAGTTTGATGGTCTAAATCTAAACTAAACCACCCGGCACGGGGGTTAAGGGGTAAAATGTTTATTTGTATTTTTGTAACACATTGTACAAAGCGCGGTCGTGTCATGGACATGGATGTGCAGACGCCATTTCGAAAATCAAAAACTTTATGGTAGGTAGGTACCGAAAAAAGAAGAGGGTACAGTCAGTCTCTTAATTTTGATGTGCTGTTGGCTGTACGTGACTTTTCAAAAGGATTTTTATTTATTTTCAGCTTGGATAGCATATTCCTGAGTAATGCGGACGAACAAGAAATAACAAAAGTAAACAGTTTTTCGTCACGTCTCAGCTTCGAGTCTAGATTTGAATCCGGCAATCTCAGGAAAGTTATTCAGGTATGAAATCCTGCAAGTAGTTTATAAATAGTACGGTCAGCATCAGAGAAATCCTACCCGCCTGCGCTTATTAAGATTAAGAGGATAAAATTCGGAGCGCGCTGCTTACAAACGAAGTCTGGTAATAGTTTCAATACTAACCAATTAAAGTCAATGAAGTTTTTTCAGAAATAATCTAGAAACTAATTTCTATGCTTGTATGTTGTCAGATTTTCGTTAAAATGTATAGTTTCAAAGTAACAGTGCCTCAAAGATTCCCATACAAATCTTAAATTAATATAATAATAGATAAGAGCCACTTTACGAACAAGGGTGTTGAAAAATAATTTATTTGCAGAAAGCCAAAGCCTTAATTTATCTTATAATGTTTCGTAGTACAAATACAAATAACTCCAGGTAGGTCCGAGAGAGTACGAGTTGATCCTTATGCCTGACGTCAACTCCACGAAGCGACACCAGTGGTTCTACTTCGAAGTGAAGAATATGCAGCAGGGTCGCCCTTACATCTTCAATATAGTTAACTGCGAGAAATCCGATAGCCAGTTCAACTTTGGCATGAAGCCTGTCATGTACTCGGTCAAAGAAGCTGTTATGGGGAAGCCAGGTAAATAAACCAACATTTTTCTGTTATAGATTCGCTGTCGTTTAATCGTGAATCTAAATCGAGACAGCTTGCCGGTTAGGTATTATCACATACCTACTAGTTGTGAGTATTTTCATGGCTGTCGATTCAAACAGTGTAAAATGATTGCGACATTCTTTCTCAACAACATAATTATTATTAATTTTCTTCACGTTCCACAATTCGGTATGTCAAGTTATTTTTTTTTAACCTGGAATCTTTTTTTTTATTACGCATGGGTCCGCTCTTGACCTTAATCCAGTCCTCAGGACGAATCACCAAAAATGCTAAATTATTTTTCCTAAAAAGATTTCTACTATCCATAAGAAAGTAATAAACTAAATAAATTGCGTCAGCGGTGTAATTATGTCATATGGCTATAAACTTTTGTTTCCTATGCTCTAATTAAGTAGTGATGACTCGGGCAAGTAGGTAGTTATCGCAGGAATATGCTTTTTGTCTACCGACTGACTAAAAGCTTGTAGATCAAAATTTATAGCCATTATACATACTTCAAACATGGTGTTAATATTTTTGTCTACTCAGAAGGCTTTAAAAAATACATTAGTATTTTCTAATGATTACCTCGTTTTTAAAATTTCAATTTCCATTTTATTGCTCTAAAATAATTTATATTGTTAATTCTAATTAAAATGAGTGCATTGGTAATAATATTATTAAGTTAAAAGCCTTCTGGGAGATACAATTTTGATATCTATAAGGACTAACAAAACTAGCTGAAACTATTTTAAGGGGATGATCAGACCATCAAACCTATGGGACCAATATCAAAATCGCGAAAAAAAAATCAGCTGTTCCATAAAAACGTACTCGACCTAAATGTATGGGGCAGCATTTTTTTTTTTGCGATTTAGATATTGGTCCCATAGAGAAAGTTATTCAGTTTGATGGTCTGATCATCCCCTTAAAATAGTTTCACCTAATTTTGTTAGACCTTATATATTGCGCAGCAAATTTTTTTAAATATGTTTTCGGATAGTCTTTTTGTCACTAAATGGTGCCGGTTACAGTTTAAAAATCTCATTGATAATTACTCCCCACCCTTCCTAACAAAACTCCGTAAACTGACTGGGCTATTATGTATATTTCAGGTTGGGTGAGAGCAGGGTCGGACATATGTTACTACCGAAACAGTTACCACTACGCGAACCAGAAGAACCACAGCAAGTGTTATCTCACCGTCACCTTCAACATCGAGTTCCCGCACACTAATGACGTGTGTTATTTAGCTTACCACTTCCCGTTCACCTACTCTATGATGATGGTAAGTAGCTATATTTATTACTAGTGTTAACCCGCGACTTTGTCCGCACAAATTATATACCAGATTTTAAGTATTGCTATAAGTTATCAAATAAAAAGAGTTTCATCAAAATCGGTTCAGTAGTTTTTGCGTGATGCTCGATCAAACAAACAAACACACAAACAAACAAACCGACAGACACCTAAAAACCATATCGTAACTTTTTTTTGTTAATATCTTCAATTTACAGAACAAACACACTTCTGTTACCGTTTTATAGTATTTACTAGCGTTAACCCAGTCACATCATAAGCAATCAAATAAAAAAGTTTCATCAAAATCGGTTCAGTAGTTTTTGCGTGATGCTCGATCAAACAAACAAACAAACCGACCGACAAACAATCAAAAAATTTGTGATTTGGAATCAGGGACACCTAAAAACCATATCGTAACATCTTCAATGTACAGGACACACTTCTTTACAGTAGTCAGTTTAGTTACAGTTTTATAATAGTTACAAGATTATTGTCGGTTGAGGGCCTTAACAGACATGCGTCAGTGCCACTGCGACCATCGCTGGTCTTTTTTACGCTCCTTTTACAGTTCCCTACTGCAGTTAAGAACTGCAGTTCATGTCTAACAGGGAAAGTTTGCATACAAACTTGCACCAGACGTCATAACGTCTGGTGCTAATAACCCGTCTACCTAGATGGATACTTCGTTTGTACACACGGCGACACATCAAGCTATACAAAACCAAAATAAGCTGGCCGCGCGACGTTATACATTACTCGACCAACGCGCGGCCAGCTTATTTTGGTTTTGTATAGCTTGATGAGTCGCCGTGCATACTCTCCGGCGTGCCATGTACCAAAGAGTTTTTTCTAACTTATGTACCTACGTAACACAGACTGCTCTCAAACGGTAAAGAAAAACATCGTGAGGAAACCTGCATACGCTAAAGAATAAATTCCGATGCGTATGTGAAGTCTACCAACATTGGGCACGCGTGGTGGACTAACGCCCATACACCCTCCCTGAGGGTAGTGTGTACATGAGTGGGCCACATTCGCATAGCAGATGCAAGGGAATTCCATCTCCTCCATGCAAAATCTTCAGCTGGTTGAGTCATTTAGTCTCAGCGTGTGCATATTGTTTATTCAATTTGCAGTGGTCCGTAAGAGATCTCACTTTTGAACACATTTTGTCCTTGCTAAGGGCAAGTAAGCTGTTGGCAAATATCTAACTGAACTATATCGTATACAGGGTGTTACAAAAATACAAATAAATATTCAAGGGAGTGGTTAAGACCATCAAACTGAACAACTTTCACTATTGGACCAATATAGAAATCCGCAAAAAAAATCGGATGTTCCATCATCATCATCATCACCATATCAGCCTATAGACGTCCACTGCTGGACATAGGCCTCCCCCAAAATGAGGAGATTTGCCATAATCGCCATGATGCGATGCGTTTGCGATGTTCCATACTAAACTACAGATCTACTCGAGCTAAATGTATGTGACAAAACATTTTTATTCGCGATTTCGATGTTGGTCCCATAGTGAAAGTTGTTCAGTTTATTGGTCTAAACCACCCTTAAAATTTTTCAATTTTTATTCTTACTTCTGTAACACCCTGTATAATCTGATCTGATGCTTTGTTTGGATTTCGTACCCAAATGATGAAAACGGGACCCTATTATTAAGCCTACGTTGTCCGTCCGACAAATTATATAAAAACAAAATGTAAAAAAATAATAGGGGTCCTCATACAAGAAACTCTTTTTTTTCAACGTTTTCTCGTTCTATCGTAAAAAAAACGGTAATACATACAAGCCTTCCACGATTATAGTGCAAACTCTACAGTATATCAAGTAATAACAACTAAAATCCTGTATATCAATCGGTTAAGGTGGAGACACATTGACCGATGTCGAACGACGGCTGGCAGGCTTAAAAGCACGTTTAGTATGAGACGCCGTCCACATCCTCCGCCGTCGGAGCGGCGAACGGCGCCGAACGCGTCCCCACTAATGGTTTTTGTTTGGGCCCGCCGTCGTTCTCCTTCGTTCAATGTGTCTCAACCCTAAATCCCTTATTTCCTAACAGACCCGTATCTGGCAGTGGAGCTTAGTAATGCCTCCCGGGGCGTACCTACGAGCAGAGCCACTCTGCTACTCTCTCAACAACAACGAGGTTCCATTGTTGACCGTCTCTGCAGATGATACTCCTTCCAATCCCATCGTGGTTAGTATAGACTTCGATTATGTGATTGACGAAGTAAGAATTATGTATTGTGATGATTGTTGAAGACATTTGTGGTGTGATTCCAGCTTTACATTATTTGTGGGTATAGGAAAAGCTATACGCACGTGGGTCGTCGGGCCCCCCACACGGTGAACCGACGACCTGGTTAAGGCGGCGGAAATACTTTGGATGAGGGCAACGCAGGACCGTTCGTTGTGGCGATACTTGGGGGTGGAATATGTTCAGCAGTGGACGTCCATTGGCAGATTAGCATTAGGTTGTGACGTTCGAAAAGAGGCTGGACAGATTCGGCAATTTTTTTCATATGTTCCAAACGGTCCGAATTTGGCTCTCAGGGAAAAACGGCCAAGTGTGTGTCGGGAAAAAAGGGGCATTGCATTGCTACGCAACGAATAAATATATTTTTGCGTTTGTACAGCTTTAGGTAGGTAATGGGTTACGACATTGATCGACGGTGCAATGTTGGACTTGATACGTGGTTGATAGTTGTTCAAATGAATACGATCGTTCTAGGTTCAGATGTATAATGCGTTAATGCGTCATACATCGAGGAAACAATAACTTATATAACTAACTTAGCAGCTAGACACACACTACAACGGTTTGTACATACAAAATGCAAGCAAAATTAATATGGGACGCCGTACGCATCGACGTAGCGAACGGCGTCCCATACTAATCGTGCTTTTTGTATGGACAAACCGTCGATCGCCGTCAATCAATACATAACCCTTTATCGCTTTTGTTCTAGAAACAGGGTCTTAACCCAAAACTTACAATGTCTCTTGATGTTGTATTGGTTTCAATGTTGATTTGTGAACAGGATCGTGAGATAATATTCCTGTCGGCGCGGGTGCACCCCGGGGAGAGCAACGCCTCATGGGTGATGGACGGGACCCTGGGGTGCCTGCTCGGCGACTCGACGGCGGCGGCGGCCTTACGCGCCAAATACGTGTTCAAGATCGTGCCCATGCTCAACGTAGAGGGAGTCGTCAACGGCTGGTGAGTCACTCAAATAAAACACCTGTTCTTATAAAGTTTAAACTTTATTCACTTCGCTACATCACTATTTTTTTTAAATTCTTGAGTTTCAACTTACTTTACTTAACTAGGTACGTCTTGTATAAACACTATCATATCTATCTTATCTATTTTGATTGATATGTCCAGAAACAATTATATCTGTCTTAATTTTCTTAATTAATTAAATTAATACATTTAACGGTTTAAAATTAAATGAAATCACCAGAGATCTGACCTACATAATTATCTTAGCGAAGTTTAGGTACCTATATTTCGTGGAATACCTATTCATCTTGTGATATTCAACATTTCCGAAGACGGAGGCAAGTCGCATAGTGCGAGTCGCCAGCACCTTCCAGAAAAATTATATTGCCCCATAAAAACCATAGAAGTCCCCATCTTTAATGATATCTAAGCTCAACCTATTGGGTTCCTAGAAATCTCATTTACATTTTATGCCATATCGAATAATAACCATGTATATGCACCGTCAAAAGCAAGCTCTACCGCACCTTCAAAACGCTTTACAAAAAGCCTCAACCTATAAAATAAGTAATACTTTTGGTAGAGAGAATACCTAATGAAAAAGAAGCGATCGGTCCGCGAGCCGGACCTTAGTAGGCAGGGGGGGCCAGCATGCCGCTGGCGTGGACGGAGTGCTCGGTGGCGTCCGGCTCGGCGGTGGAAGGCGCGTCTTCGGCTGCCGGCGCGTCCCGAGCTTCCTGCGTCAGGTACGCCGCGGGATCATCCCCCATCATATCCTCCTCACCCTCATACGGACCCTGAGTGGGCTCCTCTTTTTGCTCCTGCTCATGATCGTGAGAATGAGCGTCGGCCGCTCTCGAGTAATGGGAGTCGATTTGTGGCGGGGATTTCATGACAGCGCTGGTCTTGAGGTGCGGGGACTGGAGACCGTCTAGGGACGCGGGCCGCAGCTTGCCGATGAGGTCGTTTAGGGTGAAGTGGGTCGGCAGGTGCTCGGAGCGCGGCGGTGGCGGCGACGACGACGTGAGAGGGTGCGCCGTCGTCGTGGTCGTCAGCGACAGCGGCTTCCTGCCGGCAGAGTAGACGACCCTCGTGTTAGAGAGTCGCTAGGTGCTCACCAAAATAGTTACCACTGTGTTAGGGTTGAACCTCATCTGGCAGCACGGGATCGCATTTTTTCAAGCTCCATCCTTTTCTGTCTCTCAGGAACGTCATTTGCTAGAGCAAGAAAGATGGAATGCGACAGCATACGGCAGAATCGGCAACGCTGCTACCTTTCTCGCTCTAGCAAATGACGTTCCTGAGCGACAGAAAAGGATAGAGCGTAAAATAATTCGATTCCGTGCTGCCAGATGAGGCTCAACCCTTAGGTTTAGTGACTAACCATTTTAGAAAGAACATTAGATTTTACATTATTTTTAGTTTTATGATTAACACATTTGTTAGTTACTGAATAATTATTTAAATTACTTAGATTATTTCACAAACATAAAACTAAACTAAATGTATCACAAGAGATACCAAGCAAAGCCCCCTTCACCCACCCACCAAATGGTTTCAGTCAATTTTGAAAGGATTAAAATAGACAAAAATTTACTGATATTTTAAATGCCAAAATAATGTTGTCTGCTGGGTGTAGGGCTCTTGTTTGGTGGTTGGGTTGGCGCAGAGGCCTTATCCCGCGGGCCCGCGCGCTTCGAACTCCGTGGTGGTGGTGGTCACTTACACACTTGGACATAAATGTTAGCACTCACTACTTCGTATCTAACTACAGACCTAACTAAAAGTCATGACAAGGACATAAAAGCTGTACATTAAACCTTGCGTGAAACAAAAGAGGGAGAGCGCGCGGCTAGTCGGGGAGCGGGCCTCCGGAGACGGCTGGCATCTCACCTGGCATTACCCCTGCGCCGAGGAGACGGGGATCGAGCCGTAGTTGTAGTAGTAGCAGCGCGTCTGCTCGCAGATGAAGTCCTTGATCTCCCCGCAGTGCTGCGGCTCCCAGTGGAAGGTCGGGGCCTTGAGGGCCACGCACCCGTTTGTCATCACATGCTCGGTCCTGGAAAACAGACTATTTTTTATGCAATAGACATCTAAGACGGGGTGAACATACAATTACATAAATTGCCCACAATCACCTGGCAATTTATGTTAAGTTATCGTAGCTATTTCGAAGTGAATCGTGGGAATTCCGTACATCATAATTTTCCAGGCATAAATATTGTGTTTACTAGTCTCTATTGAAAAAGAAATGTCAGTGCACTTCTGGAATAAATTTTGACGTATCTAACCTATACTATACGGACTTAATAACATGTATTTTTCATAAAAATTACGCGTCATCAGATGGTATCTAATATCGGTGGAGAGTTGACCGTTAAATACAGGTACTTGTGAGTCATGGAAAATTGATAATGCTCACAGGAAAACAGATCCAAAAATTTACGGTTTCAAAGTTATTCATGTTTATGTGATTTTTCACCGATCTGCTACCTTGTCCCATTAAACTGGATACTGTCTTCTCAAAATAGTCAAACTAGTCACTATTTTGAGCTGAAATTTGGCATGAACATATTTCAGTAATATATCTATCGAACGACATAAATTTTATTACAGAAATGTCAAAAAATAACATATTAAATAAAATTTATTAAAGAAATATATCCTAGTTTTTATTTTAGAAAAAATCAAACTTTTGAAGGCGATTTGTGAAGAAAAAAAGTACTACACCCGATGTAAAAACTACTTCGGTTTATTGTTATTCTATGGGTGGAAATTAAAATCGCCTTACAGTTAGGACATTTTTAAAATCGACGTAAATCATGCAAAGTGAAATACATAAAAAAAATTGTTTCAGAAATACTTTAAAGATTGTTGTGTAATGTGTACAAAATGAAACGACACAATAAAAAAGTTATGAACAATTAATAATTCACAGAAAATTTTCAAAATTTCTCCCTTACACCGAAAAAATAAATTGCACCGGCAGAACTGCCCTGCCTCGGCGCGGAGGTTCACAGTACTGTTCTGCCCACACTGCCTTGCCGTCCCTGCCTGGTCTGCCTGCCCTCGTGTGAAACGGGCTTACGATACTAGAAGGGATTGTTCGCCTCTTACGGCATCTTAGTACTAGGTATTCAAAGTCGTACACCACACGGCACGTCACGGAGGAAACAGTGATAAAGCTAAAGCGGCGTACCCATGCCTGGCGGTGCGCTGGGGTGCGGTGCTGCCCTGTGGCACGTCGAGAGGGTCGATGCTGTCGTCGGTGTGCTGGCTGGGCGGGTCCATGGTCACGCGCCGCATGTAGTTGAACGTCGCGTTGAACGGAAGCCCCGTACTCATCCAGAGGTACATGTCCGTGCCCAGGTTGTTACCCGACGTCCAGAAGTCGTACTTGTTGTAGCCTGAAAAATGTATGTTGTTCTGGAATATGTTGCTCATGTACCTATATCCGGCATATACCTATATCTGGAATATGTTGCTCATATACCTATATAGCAATATATTAGAATGAGACATATGAACGACCGGACCGACTTCTTAACATGCTGACAGTTTTTTAAGGGAATGACCAGACCATCAAACTGAACAAATTTGTCAGCTATTAAATCAGCTTTCCCATACAATTGGGTCGAGTAAGTTTGCAGTTTTGTATGAAACGACTGATTTTTTCCGCGATTTCAATGTACGTCCCAAATAGAAAGTTGTTCAGTTTGATGGTCTGATCTTCCCCTTAAAAAACCTTCAGCGTATTAAGGACCTCGGATAGCCTTATGGAATTATGAATATTTTTAGTGTTGATGAATTTTTACCTGCATTCGTTAGATAAGTTGTTATAGAATCTGCTTTTTCTTTCGTTTCAAATGAAGCTAGTTGCAGACCAAGAGATCTGAAAAGGTAAATAATTAAAGTTATTGTATTATATTTAATGTAAAAGCCATATAAGATAAAATTTAATTACACAAGAAGAACACTGAAGAAAGAAAAATTCTGTATTTCTGACGCCTCTGCATAATAAATAGTTTACATTTTTCAATCTTCAGATAATGATGATTACATAGCGTTTATTCCACATAGAACATTATTCCGGTCTTTTCAACAGTGAAATGCTATATTTGAGGTTAAAACCTATAACCGAAAAGTTACTGAACTATACCTTCACGTCTCCGATAATGTAAAATGGCTATCTATGAAATAAAGTTATTTTATCATTCTTAAAGATGCTAACTGATCAATAATTTATACATTTATTAAAAAATCTATACCCTTAATGAAGAAATTTAATTCCCATCATATAATTAATTATACAGTCACGAATACATTTGCATATTAACTATACAATTTAATTAGTACTGAAACTGAAAACTGTATTAATTAATATACATAATCCGAGAACGTCTCATAAGACTAGTTAGACAGGAACATGTTCCACCGGCTCTATAAGTGCGACTTAGCTAAATAACTATTTCAAGTAAGCCTGTTCAGGTATTAGCTAGTAGTCGTACAGAAACTGCGAAGCCTGTTCATAGGGAGGCAATTTATTCGCTAAAGACAGGCTGTGCCCTTGCTGCGACGGGACTACATTCCTTTTCCCAAGTTCAGAAAACTCTCTGAGATTAAAAACCCCGGGCGGTTCCATAATCTCCGTAAGCTGCAAACACAACTTGCTTTCCTTCTTGTTATGTTATATTAGGCTTGGTTTACACATATCGACAACTTAATTTAACATTGCTGTAAGATGGGGTTCTCGATTAAATACGTTTTCTTTTTAATGTCCCAAATGGATGTATCATTATATCAAGTTACTTTTGTTATTTTTAATCAAGTTGTCTTTATAAGTTTTGACAGATGGCCCGTCGTTTATTTATTCTTTCTGCCGAAGTGTGACATTGCCGAAACAAGTTTCCAACTTTTTACTCTTGACTTGAAATATCCATTAATCTTAAATGTCGTCTCGCTTAATACTCCATAAAAGTAAATGATTTCGCGCTATAACTGTTTCGAAGCTTTTTGCTACATCCTTGTCGACATAAATAAATTTAAGTGCATATTTAAAACAAACTTTAATTCAAGTTTATATTAAGTTATGAGTCCATAAAATTTTACTGTAAATATTTCTACATTATCTGGTTCCTTTTAATTTTATTTATGACGATAGCCATAATCAATTGAACTCAATTTATATAATTTACTGATAACATAAAAAAATGCAAATGGTCGATAGTCATGTATCCTCATCGTATTATGTACCGTTAGTTCTTTTTTGTCATAGCTATCTGAGCGGTCCGTAACGGCAGTGAGCAGTTTGTAAATTATCCACGGATCCCGGTGCGCGCATTGCTGGTGCGGCCCAGGCGCATGACACTTCGTCACGCAGCACCTGCGCCTGCTTCTTACATCGACATGCTTGTCAACACTAATGACAAATTTTCGTCATTTTTTGCATCGATTATCATGATACTCGTTATGAGACGCGACCTTAATCGATTCCTTTCCGTTCCTACTAAAAGCAATGTTGGTAAACGACGTCGAAGCTCTGTTGTCACGAATCGTATTCCCAGCGTCGTTAACAATTGAAACTGTAAATAGGTCGTGACAGACGCTATGGAAGGACATCGTGACCGCGCCACGAGGCGACTGACCTTTCATTTGAATGCACGTGGTTTGATCTAGTTAGCGAAATAAGTGGGTACGGTACGGTACATCTATAATGATCCAAATGCTCCTGCAATTTGACTAACGGATTCCTTTCGCTGCTACGATTCTCCTGTCATTTCCGTATCTTACGATTCTCCGAGGTTGGTTAAATTAGGTATTTTATTCACGGACGTTATTGAATAGAAGTAGAGGCAATCATTCAAAAAACGTGACATAAAACAACAAATCCTAACTCCATTTGCGAGTGCTTAACATCGGGAATGGTTCACGGAAGTGGCTCACCGAACCTAGGAGGTGCCGATATTGTTCTCGAAGTTTCCCAGAAACGCTAACGGGAATGCAAATGTCCCTGTACTTCCTGCTTTAGTCCACGACTCCACGACCGAGCAAACCTAGGTGCCTAAGTACCTACGCTTGTTAACACCCGACTGGGGATACTTATGGCAGGAACAGGATCACAGATACAACTGATAGGGATTGCCAGTCACGATGCTATTATATCCGCTGTTTATCCCGTGAGATATGGAGACCCTAGTTTTCTTGTGTCGATTCTTTTAGAGATTGGAAGAAGGATTATAAACAAATATTTAATTGATAGGACTTTAAACAAATTATTGAATTTGATCGAAAGAATTCGTCAATGTTTGTCAAACTATACTACGATTTGATTACTCTTCGTGAATAGGGGACGAAGGAACATACGAATATTGACATTGTACGGTCATCAACCGTCCAGCTATTGCTTACGCCGCACCCCGGCCCCCTTACTTTTAGTTTACTTACGTTATTTCTATATTCATAAACTTAGTGTTAAATCAGCATTCACCCAAACAACTTGTAACTTTTACGTGTTTACGTATCGACTTATAACTTCTAACTTCATCCTAAACTAACTTCAACTACTTACAACTTTAACTACAAGGATAACCATACAGACATAACGTAATAATGAGACACGAAAATGCGTTATGACAACAACAACGTACATAAAAAAAATTTGTAGATAGATTTTATGCCAACTATTTTTTGATAGTTACCTTTCAAGTCAGCAACTAATCTTTTTTTTTTTTCTTAGTAAAGCATTTCACGTAGATGTATTACTAAACATACTGCATGGGTCCTTCTTAATATGTTGACACTTTTTTGCGAGGATGACCAGACCATCAAACTGAACAACTTTCTCTATGGGACCAAAATCTAAATCGCGAAACTAAAACCGCTGTCCCATACATTTGGCTCAAGTAGGTTTGCAGATTTGTATGGAACAGCTTTTTTTCGCTATTTCGATGTTAGTGTCATAGAGAAAGTTGTTCGTATCGACGGTTTGATCACCCCCTTAAAAAAGTATCAGCATATTAAGAAGGACCCTGTCAGACTCGCGCAACTCTCTAACAAACAAATTTTATATGAAACGTGCACCTCCGCTTATCCTGTGGGTAGAGCCCTGGTGTCAGAGAATACCTTTGAACGCTCGCACACGTTTCATACCATTCTGGATATCTGTCACGACCAGTATGGAAGTCCCGACTCTTATAACGTAGTGAGTTACATTCTCTTTGGACCCTGTATATCAAAATAAATGTAACAAATCTTACCTGCAATATTGATATGCTAGGAAGTAGTTGAGCTCCGGGCTGTACGGGTTCATCCTGGAGATGAAGTACTGCACGCCATCGAGCTGGATGGTCGTTATCCTTTGAGCTGGAACAAAGATAGGATAATATATAATGGAACTGAATATTCTCAACCGCAGACGATATTATAACATTACTAGAGTTAACCCGCGACTTCGTCTGCACAAATTATATGCCAGATTTTAAGTCAGATTATAAGCTATCAAAAAGTTTCATCAAAATCGGTTCAGTAGTTTTTGCGTGATGCTCGTTCAAACACACAAACAAACAAACTGACAGAAAAAAAATCCAAAAATTTGTGATATGGAATCAGGGACCAACAAAAAACCATATCGTAATCTTTTTTTTTGATAATATCTTCAATGTACAGACACACTTCTGTTACAGTTTTATTGTTGTATTTGTTAGTACTTTAGTACTAGCGTGAACCCGCGACTTCGTCCGCACAAATTATGATTTTATGTCAGATCATAAGCTATCAAAAAAAAAGTTTCATCAAAATCGGTTCAGTAGTTTTTGCGTGATGCTCGTTCAAACACACAAACAAACAAACTGACAGAAAAAAAATTCAAAAATTTGTGATATGGAATCAGGGACCAACAAAAAACCATATCGTAATCTTTTTTTTTTGATAATATCTTCAATGTACAGACACACTTCTGTTACAGTTTTATTGTTGTATTTGTTAGTACTTTAGTACTAGCGTGAACCCGCGACTTCGTCCGCACAAATTATGATTTTATGTCAGATCTTAAGCTATCAAACAAAAAAGTTTCATCAAAATCGGTTCAGTAGTTTTTGCGTGATGCTCGTTCAAACAAATAAACACACAAACAGACAGACAAAAATCCAAAGGGATACCTAAAAACCATATCGTAATTTTTTTGTTAATATCAATGTACAATCAATGTACAGACAAAGTTCCTGTTACGGTATAATAGTTTAGATAGATAGATAAGGATATCCAAACTAGCAAACTGCATATTATACAAAGATCTAACAAAATTAGATGAAATTATTTTAAAGGGATGATCAGACCATCAAATCAAATTGAATAAATTTTTCTAACGATGAAATCACAGTACTAAATCACCAGTTTTCCATTTTTTGTTCATACCTAAATTTAATGTTTTGTAAATGTCTTAATTATTCCATAATACACAATAAAAAATCGGGGATTATTGAGAATTTATGTTTTTCAGGTATGTATCTACTAATATTTCAAACTATCACCTAAAGTGCAATTAATGCAATTTATTCCATACAAAAATCCGTAGATTTGCCCGACAATCCCAGACTTCTGCCTTTATGTACTTATTTGAAATTACACAAGCTGCAATAGATAGGTACTCTTTCTTTTTCTTATATTGTGGTAAAAGTCTCTCCTGACTGCGATGTAAAACAGTCTTCCCTGTTTTTAAATTATTATAATTTATTTTGTACACGGCCCGTGTGATGACTAAAAAGAACAATTATTTTAAAAGAAACTGCGTTTACACTCTCAATTACTTGTTTTTAGTTGTTTCCTTGAATCACACTTGTATATTCCTTTAATATATCCTTTATAAAGTCAGATCTTAAATTAAAACTACTAAAAATACCCATTTTGTTTTACAAAATGTTACGGCTACTAAAAAAAATTTAAAATCTTTTTTAATTGTTCAAATTTTTGTCTTAACACGGTCATTGTTGGAACATTACGAAATAACGTGCACATATACATAAGTATCTATAATCAAAACACACTTTATATAGTCAAGAAAAGATCCATTCATAAATACAATGACAGTATGTCACATTTGTGTGGGGAGAACGACGTAGTGGGCTGTGGGAGGGGACAACAACAAGTGACAATGAATGTTGTCAGAAAATTAATATGACCCCGAGTGATGTTCCGAGCCATTCGTTTTGCTCTTGCTCTTGGCTGCACAAGATCGACGCCAACGCTCTTTACGTTGCATAAGATCCCGGAGTTGTTTACAACTACGCAACAAATCGAAGCAAGTTTACAATTTCTTCCATTAGTTTTGTGTAGATGAATACACGGTAACCTTACTTTAACTAGCTTTATAGTCGTTTGTGTGAGATTTTGCTAAAATATTACGTTTATTTCGACAGAAGGGCACTGTCTCAACCCACAATGTTCTCAATTTTTCAACCCGCAAACCATCCTGTTATGATTCTTAGATTCCGCAGTGCCCAGGCTCCCAGGTGACAGAGTTAAGTGCGTGGACACATTCCTAGTGCTTTCAAAGCAGCCTGGCTGTCTGATAATAGAACGATACCTTGCCCTTTCGGGAATCTTAGTAAATTTTCATGGCCGCATGAGCATGATAGAATATAATTATTTCTGTATGGAATACTTTAAAGCATGCTGTCCCAGATGAATTTCCCTTTTAGTCTTGGGATTACCGCGATCATGAAGACACTAATACTTAGGTACTAACCTTTGTCTCTTTGTCTACCTTAACCTTAAAAAAACGTTTAAAAAGTGAAAAATAATTCGTTCACCTATTATTTTTGATGTAAGCAAATGTATGTTCTACTTTTTAACTGTCTGCCGCTAATGAAATGACCCATGTGCGGTCCCCGACTCTTATATAAGATATCTTGAAATATCTTTTTAAATGTTTGTTTTTGCCGTTGGGGGTTTTTTAAATTTGTAATTTAATGTTATTTCGTAATTTTTAAAGTTACTTGCAAACTGCTGAAGAACACTTCCGCAAAAATTACTTTTCTATTAAAAAATCCGCATCGAAATCGGTTCACCCGTTTGGGAGCTACGATGCCACAGACAGACAGACCGACATAGGCATCAAACTTATAACACCCCTCTTTTTGCGTCGGGGTTTTAAAAAGGCGAACACGACAGTATCTGAAGCATCGTGCATCGTTCAGTCAATTGCAATCTACATTTTAAGGACGCCGTCCTAAATTCGCACGTTCCTTTTCGAAAAAATACGAGATCGGAATTAAGTGAATCGGTGAACGTGAAATACATACGCTACAAAGCGTTTTGCGGTCAGACCTCCGCCTGGTTATGACGTGCTTAATTAAATTCAGTGTCCATGTCTTGTAGTGGTCAACCGCAAACTTTATAACCACCTAAATTGCATGGAAGTGAACATAAAACATTATGTGGTTCTACCATGAGTTTGCTTTGTCGATATTGATGTAGAATAGTCACGAGCGTAAGTGCCGCCAAGACGCTGCTTAAATCATCTTTCAAAGATGGAAAGGCCAATGATGATGACCATTGCAGGGAGCTTCGCTCGTGGTAGAGTTGCGAGGCCTCTAGCGGTGAAACTAGCGCCACTTCGAATTCTCATGAATTCATACAGGGTGTAAGGAAAAGTATCATTTAACTTTGAAACGAAATCCTCTACCAATAAAACTGAACAACTTTTACTATGGGAGCAAACCTGCCAGAACAAAAAAAAGTCAGCTGTTCCATACGTTTGAGTCAATTAGGTATTGCAATTTAGTATGGAACTATCTGATTTCTTTTTGTTCTGACAAGTTTGGTCCCATAGTAAAAGTTGTTCAGTTTGATGGGTATGGATGGATGGGTCTAACTGTTTTTCTAGGGTTTTGACGAAGCATGGTGCTGATTGCTGGCTGTTGTGTTATCGTTGACGAAGCTTGTGCTGACTGCTTGTTTTATGTAGGAATTATAGTGTTTTTTGAAATGTTATTACCTAATCATACAATAAATAATGATGGGTAGAGTATGTGGTATGATACTTTTCCTTGCATCCTGAATACAGGGTCCTTCTTAGTATGCTGACGCTTTTTTAAGGGGATGATCAGACCGTCAAACTGAACAACTTTCTCTATGGATCCAACGTCGAAATAGCCAAAAAAAATCAGCTGTTCCACACAAAACTGCAAACCAACTCGAGCCAAATGAATGGCACAGCTGATTTTTTTTTCGCTATTTTGATGTTGGTCCCATAGAGAAAGATGTTCAGATTATTGTCTGATCGTGATCATCCTCTTAAAAAACTGTCAGCATTATCAAGTTGGACCTTGTATGTAAAGATGATCCAAGGTTATGAATTAAATAAATTCCAAAAGTGGTCACCTAATTTCAAATCCAAATGCATCCAAGTTATCATTTAGGTAGTTAATAAGCGTATAATATAAAAACCGGCCAAGTGCGTGTCGCGCACGCCACGCGCAGAGTAGGGTTCCGTAGTTGCCCGTCGCAATATACGGACTTAGAAAGGGGCTTTTTGTGTTATACTACGGTTTAAACGGCTAATAAAGTCTAAAATGTACAATTTATAAAACGGACGACTATTACTCGTAAACTTTTAATGCCTACTTAGCGGTGATAGTTTTCACATATCCAGAAACAACCGTTTAGCTGCGGAGGGACACTTGACTCTAACAAAAATGTTTACTTTAAATCTTAATATTTCGCTATCGGATCCCTTAATCGAAAAAATTTGGAAAACCCACAATATTTAAAAAAAAAACCTATCCAATGACATCCCACAACATGGGATAGACGAGAAAACAAAATGTCATTCCCACTTCACGTGTAGGGGAGGTACCAAAAAAAATCAAGGTTTTATTTTACCACTTTGTCGGCGTGATTAATATGTATACCCATGCAAAATTACAGCTTTCTATAAGCGTCTCTGAGCTAAGCCGCGGACAGGCAGACAGACAGGCGGACAGACATGGCAAACCTATAAGGGTTCCTTGTTGACTTCGGAACCCTAAAATTGTGCCTACTATAAACTCGATGACTATTTGAATGACCAAAATGTCTGGTCTTGACAATGTTACTCTATGTAATGCAATATGTATTTTAATTGTACTTTGTATATTTTGTTTTGTTTAAAAGATGTGAGTTTCTGGCCGCATCTTCTCTCAACGAAACACCTTCCGACGCGGTGGTAGACTCAAAAAATGACGTCAAAAAGCTATCTATGTGATATTATTTTGAATAAAAAATTTTTGAATTTTGAATTTTTGTGCTTAGAACATTTTATGATAAGCATAGAGGCAAATTGTTTTGAAATTATACTTGTGCTTGTATAGAAAATAAAATAGAATGTAATCAATGAGAACAGATAATGATTTTATTTAAAACATCCGCGTTGTACGTAACTGTTACCTAGCTCTATTCATTTTATGTTTCAATAAGAGTTGCTTGAGAAAAAACGCAGTAAAAGTAATTAGAATAGTAATAGGTAGTGGCGCCCGCTGTAATGGCGTGAGAGCGTCCGTCGCGTCGTATCGCAGGCGCAGGCAGGCGCAGGCCGATCGTTACTTCGTGTCATCCACTTTGTAAAAAGCTTTGATGCTAATCTGGAAACTGATGGGCATCGTGGAAAAATATTATGATTGAAACTCTATGGTACAATCTTGGATAAGTTATATGTCAAGATTGACAGTCGAAGCTACAAAAGCGTAGAAAAAAATTGTAACCGGTATTGGCCTCTAAACCCTATCCATATACACGCACACAGACATCATTTGTATGGCGCCTCACGCAAACCAACCTAAGAAAGTTGGCCCCTTTTGTTTTATACGGTAAAAGCATGAGGCTCTTTCTAGACATATACTTTTTCTAAGGGTACAATAGTGTCAATAGTTGGGTGGTGCTGATCGCTGAACCTCTTTTGTTTCTCGTAGACGGCTTTGAGGAAGTATTTCATATCAATAAATCAAATCAGGCCCCATCAACCTAATTTTTATTGCACTATTACTCACTGTCCTGTGCTAATCCAATCCTATGTAAGCCCGTCACCCTCACAAGGTCATCGCACTAACGTGCTGGTGGTCCGCCTATTGACGTCCTTCCCTCTCTTGGTCACCACTCTGATACTGCCTTGGCTCACCGGCCTACTTTTCGTCTAGCCAAGCGTCCTGCTCCTGCCCATCTCCACTTTAATTTTTGGTCGAGGGTTAAAGAAGAACGTAATACTTTACGTATTAAAGAAGTCCTGCTTTGGTATTTCCAAAAAGTTTTACATTTCTGATAATTCTGGAAACTGAGGGCAAGTCATTTCCGCTGGTCTTCGAACCTGCGCTCGTATAAATATGTATCTCGTAGGCGATTAATAAACCGTAATCAAATGCATCCTGTGCGTGCCCAACGCTAGAAACGATAGGTACTCTAAGGAAATTAACATCGTTGAACTGATTTGCATACCAGCATACCTGTTTTAGGTGTATGTGGACTTTTTAATTGGTCTAGAGATTGATGGGCACATATCTTTACATGTATTTTATTGGATATAACAATAAATTTATTGCTAATCGTCTCGTTTATCGTTTGGGAGTTTTCTTCCTGATTTTAGCTGGTTTTACTTTAAAAGTAAAACCAGCTAAAATCAGGAACACACAATGTACAAATATTTGTTGCTAGTTTTTTGGCTAGTTTAAATTTTATTTTTATGACAGAATTTCCAGACTAACGTTCGCTTTATTTTAGTTTTTTTTTTGTTTACCACGTTCGGCTTCCCCTGCTAACTTAACCATACCCCTAACTGCAAGTTTAAATTTTATTCTTATGACAGAAATTCAAGACTTACGTTCGCTTTAATTTAGTTTTCTTTTTTTGCTTACTTCGTTCGGCTTCCCCTGCTAACTTAACCATATCCCTAACACTCGTATGTAGAAACCATACATTTTTAAAATATACCTACCTAATTCAATATGTGAGCACGTCCGGCCTCTTTCCTACCTGTAACTTTGTAGGTTGCTACCGGATTGTTACTTTGTTAGATTGTTACAAAACAAAAACCAGTGAAGATATCCACTATCCAAGCTTGCGTGCCGTAACATTCCTAGCACAGAATGTCAATGGTTCGTGCGAGACGCGAAGATGTAATATGTGCATGAACATGCATTTTCTATTGCATCTTATGTAATACTCAAGAACTTTTCAAGCAAACGTGTGCTTGTACAAACTCATCGATTGGAATGAATAAGCGAAAATCATGCCCTTTAGAAGCATTATTGGTTTCTTAAGACTGAACAGTCAATTGTGCTCGGAGTGCATCGTTAAGAAGCTGTAGCGTCTTCAACTGGACTTTACTCGGCTATTAGAGGCTGTGAGCCCGCGATTGGAATCCATGCATAATGCAGCCTCATGCATAAACGATGTCGCGCATTACTTCGCTTTTACCTTTTATACGATCTTTTCACTGATGAATTCTCTACGCCATTCCCATAGACTTGTTTAATAGCTACGGCAATTTATCTTTGCAACTTTGATGTTTTTGCATAACGACTCTGTCTGTGGAATGTATTGACAGGCATTTGTTAGTGCTGGATCGGTTAAAATAAGACGAGAACAAGACGAAACAAAGTAATGCCTTTTACATGAAGGCATACTCTAAGGCAATACAACAATTTATAGAGTTTATCGATGTCTATCTTTGGATCTGAAGCTACCGCGCAAACACTTCCTTTCTGATGCTGGGAACAGCCACTGCAGCCTTTGAAGGTGATGCGAAGCAATAATGGACATAAAAGGCGATCGTTAGAGTGTTTAGAAAGTGGTGGAGGAGTAGACATTGAGACGAGTAGGTACAGTACAGGGCGACAATGAGCTTCGTACAGGCGGGTCACGTCGCGTGAGTCATGCGCGCGCGCCGCATACTGATGCGGTATCGGCACTCCCGGCCACGTAGCGACGCGAGCGCGGGCTGCGATCGCAACCACGGAGACTACCAGTATACGATGTCATAGTTGCTTTTGTAGCCGATGATATTTCGATTGAAGCAGGGTTGCCAGACTTTTAAGTTACATTGTATTCACTTTAAATGAAATACAGGGTGTAACAAAACACTTTAGTAATACTTAAGGGGGTGCTTCAGACCATCAAATTGAACAACTTTCACTATGGAGCCAAAATCGAGGAAAAAAAATTTGCTGTCAAATACAAAAAACTGCAGTCTTGTTGTTGTGTTCTTTTAATATTGATTAAGTCTGTTTTATATAGTTTAAGGCTTAGAAAATAATAAATCTATGGTTTTAAGGCTATTGGTTGTCTTCATAAAAAAAAAAAGAAATAACGGACGGACATTTTCAGAGTAGTCTTAAATAAATAGTTCTATTTATTTCGGACGGACTACTAGTACTAATTGTCCTGACAACCCTATTTCGGAAACTAGGGGTGAGCGTACTCGACAGAGGCGCTACGCTAGGATTTCCGGTCGCTGACGGCTCATCCACCGGATGTAACTCACTATAACGGCTCAATAACTTTAAACTGTTTGCAAATGTCATGACAGTGACACCATTCTTTAGTTGCATTGTCTCATATGGTAGCGATGGCGTGAGACAAGTATCTAGCTGTCTTTGTTGCAGGATTACCACAGAACAATTTGAAAAAACGCAGCATTATAAGGCTGCGTTTCCACCAGAGATGTGCGAGGTAGCGAGGCAGTGAGCGAGGAAAAAATCGGCCAATGAGAGTGCTTCCATTTCCCAATGACGTGATCGAGCGAGCGCGCTATTGGCGGATTGTTTCCTCGCTCACCGCCTCGCTACCTCGCAAATCTCTGGTGGAAAAGCAACCTAATTTACCTATTTATCTTATTATACCTATAAAACTGTTCCGGGACTGATAGACAACGCACAGCTTAAACCACTGAAGATAGAAACAAGAAATTTTGAATAAATATTCTACAGGGCATGTTGAGGTGCACAAAATAGCATTTTTCGAAAATCCGAAATCTATGCGGACGAAGTCGAATGAAAATGGTTTCTACTATATTGAAAAAAATCTGTAAAAAATAAAAACCCTACGAAACAAATAGGTTAGGTACCTACCAACACCATCAAAAAGAATCAAATAAAAATGAAATGTTGCAATATTTTTTCCATCTGTCCACTGTACACACGACGACACATCAAGCTATACAAACGTACGTATAGCATCGCGCGGCCAGCTTATGATGGTTTTGTATAGCTTGATGTGTCGCCGTGTGTACCGTCTGCACCATTCCGTACTGATTATATCTTACTAATTTAGGTAGGTACTTGAATTGGTAAAGATATATTTTTGAAAAATAAAATACTTCGCCATGTGTGGCAGAATATGTCTTGCTTCATGTTATATAAGGTCTAACAAAATTAGGTGAAACTATTTTAAGGGGATGATCAGACCATCAACCTGAACAACTTTCTCTATGGGACCAATAACGAATCCCGAAAAAATCAGCTGTTTAATACAAACCTACTCGACCTAAATGTATGGGAAAGCAGATTTTTTTTTTTCGCGTTTTCACTATTGGTCCCATAGAGAAAGTTGTTCAGTTTGATGGTCTGATCGTCCCCTTAAAATAGTTTCACCTAATTTTGTTAGACCTTATATATTTAAGATCTTAATGTAATATTCTGGCAAATAAATCATTTCTTTTCTATTCTATTCTACTTACTCAGTATTCCGAAGTTTAGGTTTATTTTTTGGTAGGTATTTTTTTTATATCTTTTACGGATAGTAGATATAAGTTTATGAAACAATTTTTTTTTCGATTCATCGCGTTTATCAGTATAAATAAAATTTTTGAATTATATTTGTCTGTTATCTCTAAAAGTGAAAATGGTCGTGAGAAAGTCATTCGAACTCCATGGAGAAAACATTAGCTTAATTTAAAAAAATCATTTTCCTTTTTAATTCTAACTCTATGCTCGAATCGGCAAGATCAAAATTCAAAATTCAGATGATTTTTGTTTTCTTAATGGCCAGATATTTTAAGTCTTACAATGGATTCCATGGATGGATGGACCATGGATTTTACAGTTCGTCGAATGACGAAATGGTTTTCGATTCAGCTCTTCAAACAAAAATCTTGACAAACACCGAATTATTAGTATTGTTAATGTTGCACTTCCGGATAAACCTCCGATGGTTTTTGGAAGTTCAATTGTTCAAATCTTTTGTCATTTCTCTTACAATAAATAAATTAAAAAAAAATGTGTAGGTGATAAAGCATACAAAAATTCCTCACTAAACCTGATATTCGATTCGTGTACCTACACTAATAGTAATGTGTAGGAAATACTATTAATCAACAATCATTGCACGTCTATAACTTCGGATATCATCAATCGAGTATTGACTACATTCGGAAGTGACTTCCAGTTTGCATACAAAGCTCATAAACGCGTGTAGTATTGAAATCTATTCAAATTATTATTCGGTCATTACGATTCTTATTAGAACACTACTGTGATGGAATCTCATGCACTTCCTTCCATTCAATCCCACTTTGCATAATTGGTATTATTAATAAGTTGTATTATTAATTTATTATTGCCATTTTGGTTTAGTAGAACATTAATGTTGTTGTAATCGACAACATAACATTTTTTTTTAATGAAAAATATAAAAATTTGTTAAATAATAAGAGATACGTATTTTTCCGATTAAATTTTTGACTGATATTTCTATTTTTAATTTACTTTTGAATTTTCTGAAAAACGTAGGATGAATGGCTATAATACCTTGGCCGCAATGAAATTAAAAATAAAACCCGTCAAATACAATACAAAAGCCAAGCAGGCAAAGGAGTAAAATGTCATTCAACTTCTATTTAATTTTTCAGTATTTTTCAAATAACTCGAGAAATAATGGATAGAAAAATCTGATAATTCTGACATAAGCTTTTAATCACATAATCTCCAAATGGTTTTCGAATTTTGGTACCTTTCTTAAAATGAAATGTTGACAATTGTAATAATCTTGTTATTTACTTTAACGAATTAAGACTCGACTCTCTTTATGCCATTCAAATACCATGTCCAGCAATCAATTTGTTTTAGACATAGTGATGTAAATAGAAAAAACTAGAATCTAGAATTTCTTTGTGTACTGAGGTTGCTGATTTACTGTAATTAAATTCCAATATGTAACTTTTTCTTAATTATACTTAAATTTTTTTCTTAATTTTTTTTTTTACAATTATGACCAGCTATTATTTACTTATTGGAGATCATGACCTGAACTATTACATGTAGAGCTATAATACTATTACCTATTCTAGCTGTCACTGAACTGGCTCTATACTACACGTATGGTGATTGCTAGGCGAAGTGAACGCTCTTATGTAATTCAAAGAACGCAAAGATGCACCTATTTCCTTCGCCATAAAAACTCCTAGACAAAACTAGTTATTGCGTGTGCAGGGGAACCTTTACATATACATAATTATACAGTTTTTTTCTCTTAAATGAACTTTTTTATTTAAACAAAAAGTGTAAATCCACGCCCCGCCGATTGCCTACAAGAAACATAGTTTACTTCTTTTAGCTACAAGCATTCCTATAATTTTTCCACCCTTCACTGACAGTTTAATTACTATAACATTAGAATAATTTATTCTCGACAAAGTTCATTGTCGTTCGTAATACCGTATCAAATTTCATTATAGGTACATACTATGAAATAAGACATTAAGTAAATGGTACCGGAGTCAGGGTGCAGAACCGGTTGACATCAACTTGAACACTAACGAGTCTAAAAATAGTAATTCTAGACACGAGATGGTCCCGAACACGGCCGTGGTCGGGCACGCTGCGCCTGCGCACGCCGCTTAGCTCGTGTAGAGTCAAACGTTGCCATATTTTTAACAGTCGTGCCTCCCCACGGGGTGTATTTATTTTTATTGCGATCATATCCGAGATAACATACAGATTCTATGGACACTGCATCTTAAACAGAGCATCTGATTTAATGTACAATTTAAATTCAGGACACAACAAAATTATTCCTTTCAACAGAATTATAAAGACATTAATGTTCTTTATAGCTTTTAACCCTTAAGAGTGTAAGGTTCATGGGAGCAAAGTTCCTGGTAAACAAGAAAGATCGTATTACTTGTGGTTACGACATCGTAAAATGTTCATTTCTATTTTACTTCAGGAAGTAGTTTATACAATAGGCTCATAACTGATGACTGACTCAAACAAAATTATGTTAATAAAATCGGTGCTAAGAAATTATTTAAACAAAAGATAGTTATTAAAACCCCCACTCTATAACCGGCTTATATCATTATTTGCAGTCCCTTTATGATAAACGTATGCATAAAGAAATCAAGTAAAGTGTTAATTAAATTTGCAATGAAAATTTATCTTGGTAAGCTAAGAAAATTAAAGCTCTAGGCCTGAAACCGCAAAGCGTTGGCGCCGGCCGCTGCGCGCCGAGCAAAATCCTTACGCGTGTGCGCATTACATAACGCGAACCAGTCGCAGGGCGCACAGCCCTCGGCGCAATCTAAGTTACGTTACTACTTACCTGCACTACATATTCACGGTCATACCACAAGTTCAATCGTACTTCAGCTTTCGACCTTATCCCTATCCCTACATCTAGTTGACAATTTATTCCCCGGGACTCTATACAAGCACAAGACGAGACATCGATCCGTGATTTATTTAATGGACGTATCGTCGAACCATTAGCCAGTAATCGGCTTACCTCAAAGGCGATCCGATCGTATTTTAAACTAAGATGACTCAAAGGAATCTCCCAAGCCAGGATGGTCTTCAAATTACTCTTCGTTAATGTAGCGTAAAAAATATGCAATTTGAGTGTCTATCGAAACTTGATGATTACTCGCGTCCGTGGGAACATCGATCGGATTGTTCGCGGTCGGATAACGATCGAAACGCAAAAAAGGGATCGAGATAATGGCGAGTGAAGACGAGACGAGCCCAAGGACGGCGGCGCGGAGCGTCCCTCCTCGCCCGCCCTCCGGAATGCATCCACCGGACTATTTTTAGTAATCAAACCCGATGCCGACCTGGTCCCGACCAACGAGATAAACAAAATGTTCGCGAATGCTATTAATTCCATTGAAATTTATTGCTAACGAGCCCGCACGTCCAGGTTGCTGCAATGATAAGATGCCTTTTGGACAGCACAATAAAAACAGGACGCGCAAAACCAACGACTCTAATAATGATGCACGTCAACCACAAATCATCGTGAGGGAATCTTGAAAGAAATTAATAAAACATTTTAGGGTTCCCAATGTAGCTAACAGTCGATTTACATTAATGTAACTGTTTTTGTGAAACCAAAAATTTCAGACACAAAAATCGTCTCAGGTTACTGTACCCCGAATTTTAAATCTATAAAATGGCCTACCCCAAAGAGGTAATTTGATATAATCCCACCACCTGGTGCTCTAACCACATTACTTTTGAATTATGGCAACAAAAAACTGAGGATCGCCATAAATAAGACTTTGGTTCATTCGGCACCCAAGGAATTTATTAAGTCCTGATTTAATGTTCCCTATGATTATCAGTTAACCCGTTACCATCATAAGAACCATGATGATTTCTGATTACCTATAAAATGTTTGTGAGCTCTGAATCTATTTTAACTGGGCACGCTGAAGGTATAGGTATTAAAGGAAGCGTACTAACATTATTTACATTTACTATGCTGTTCTATTTATACTTCGAGTATTTGCTTGTTATAATAGTTAGTTTCGTAATAATAATGCCCTGATGTTTACTTAACTATTAACATAACATAATGTTACGTGTTGCATTATGGAAAATATGAATCGTTATTATCCAAAGCTGAAACTACATCGCAAAACCCATAGAATGAGTCTAGTAGATTTACCATCACTGGTTTCACATATCACAATTAGGTTCGATTAATAAATAATAAGGTTGACAATAATTTGGTTAATTCCTGAAAATAATGTACAGAATGACAAATATAATTTATCCGATTAGAGAAGTTATAGAAATATTTTCTTTTATATGCAATGCAAATACAATAGGTATAATTTGACAGTGCTGGCTAGTTGTGTTAATAGCTTAGAACGCAGAACTCAGAAAACAGAAACGCAAGACAAACATTTTACAAAACATACACGTTGCAGTAACTTGTAAAAATTGCGGAAAAATGTTTGATATTTTTTTTATCGTTATAATTAAGTACTATCGGGCTCGCATCTCGTCATTTACGGTACCCAGAACCAGTAGCAGCTTCACGTTGCTCAACATTTTATTATTCCCTGGAACTGGCGACGCTAGATGTCCTGACCACGCGGCTAGGCGAGGGGCGATGAACCCCCGCACCTGTTACATCTCCCTCCGCACCCCTCTCTATTTTTTTCCCAACACCAACTTCCGTTCACAGTTTTTGCCGACCTGTCGATAACCTGTCCGATAACCGCGGATACGCCTCATTAGCGGAACCGAACTCTGAGATATTGATTGTGGTGTAAATCTTTATTCTCACAGAAAACCTCTTGATGAGGTATTTCGCCGTATTCCGATAGATTTTTACTCGAACCAATGTCATTGACTTCGAGTAAATTGGTTTCCGAGAATGATGGCGATCAATCAATTGCCACCATGCCGCCGCGGCAGCTGTCTGTCTGATCTTCAAAATTGACAAATTCGTTTTGTTTTGTTGCAAACATTTTGGAAGAACGAAATTAGAAGGAACAAGCTCTGAATGTTAAAGTAATTCCACTGGACATGTCGGTAAACGAAAGACAAAACTAGACGTTGTTGAATGATTAGGTAGTAGTTGCAGCAAGTCCTTAAAGGGGTAGCGAGTAAGTGACAGAAGCTCGTGTACGAGCTCGTGGCTGCAGAGGGCTGTCGCATTGTTCCCTCGTCGCATACCTCCGCCCGGGTGCACTTGAATCAACAGTCAACACACGCGAAACAGGCTGCTGCCCGCTTTATAGCTTAGCCTTCGATATCATAAGCTTTGTTGATATTACGTACGAGTTACAAGGCATTACAGCAGAGTTTATTGCGTGTAACTTGTACGTGGAAACTTGTTTTGCTTTGCTTTTTTCGAGCCGAGATAAGCGTTCGCATTTCAAGATATTGAGCTTTTAACTCGATAGCAATAAAATGTTGTTGATTATGATATCAGTATAATAATATCTGTATAGGAATTTTGGTCGACTAGAGCTTTTTCCACTGGTTTATTTGTAATATTCAGTAATAATGAGGTATATTTCCAAGACTTATATTTTCGAATGACTAAGTCTGAATACTGAGAAATACAGGTTCAAGAAGTTGTGCGTCCAAATCTAAAATTAGCCCAGTCATTTTACGGTTTGAGCCGGGACTAATTAATAATTGATATTTTTTTCGGTATAGTATTTAAGAGCCAATATGAGCTTAAAAATGTACCAAAATTAAAAAAAACGTCATCAACCAAATTTACAATTCAGCATTTACCTCTTTCTAAAAAACCAGATGGTAATTGTTTTTTGCACATTTTTTAAGGCTTTACACATACTTCAAACCTGGTGTTAATATTTTTGTCCTTTGAAAAATACATTAGTATTTTATAATGAATACTTACCTCATTTTTAAAATTTCAATGCCTATTTTATTGCTCAAAAATAATGTATATTGATAAATCTAATTAAAATGAGTGCATTGGTAATAAAATTAAAAACCTTCTGGGAGATGAGAATTTTGATTTCTATGTTACGTAGCGATTTTTTTTTAATATGTTTTCAGATAGTCTTTTTGTCATTAAATGGTGCCGGTTACAGTTAAAAAGTCCCATTGATAATTACTGGGGAGTAATTATCACATAGTAAAAGCTAGCAAGAGATTTTAGCCCAGTTATTTTACGGAGTTTTGTTAGGAGGGGTGGGGAGTAATTATGAATTGGGCCTTTAAACTGTAACCGGCACCATTTAGAGACAAAAAGACTATCTAAAAACATATTTAAAAAAAATCGCTACGTATCAGAAATCAAAATTTACCCCTCCTAACAAAACTCCGTAAAATGACTGGGCTAAATACAACAAGGCATAACAGGAAGTATACTATTGCGTTCCTTGGGAATTAAAATGTAATAGAAGCTTGAAGGGCTGATGGCGCAGGCAGTGAACCAGCCATTGTACTCTAATGAAAGCTGAACAATGAAGGTCGAAGACCCGTAGGTCACAACTGCCACCACTAACCACATCTGCTAATTTATTTCTTCTTGTAGCGTAATAAGATTTGAATTAGCTCGAAAATTTTGAGATTGCTTTTGACATGGAATTTCATAGTCTCTGCGCAGGAGTAACGCGCTTCTCTTCTGTTTTCCTTTTTATTAGTAGTTGATCTTTTTTTTTTCTTGTTCTCTCGCTGTATGTGGGAATCTTTTCTATGAGCTTAAGCTCTAGCTAGTTACCTTTATATTTTTTAATGTATAAGAATTGTTGTTGGTTAGATTTTTTCATTTAAGGTTCAGGAGTAGTATTTTTGAAAGTCACAAGTTCAGATCAGCAATAGAAAGTGTCAAAATTACTAATGCAGATTATGCATCAATCTATAATGATTTAGATTTTTTTTTAAATTGAGATTCAAAAATCGCTCTCATTTTTGCTCATCTTTATCGCAGTTTCATGTGATTGTGAACTTTTTACTTTTTTCAACCAAGATTTTGGAAATTAAGTAAGTACTTAATGATGTTCTGTGCTGGTTATTAACCTGTGCATATCTGAAATCTTGTTTCTATGTTGGAATTTTATTACTTATTTTCATACACAGACCACTAAGCCTCTAATATCATCTATTTATTCCAATTCCATCATGTATACAATTTGTCCATTATATTTTCATCTTTTGTGTTTGTAGAGTACTTTTCGTAAAGAGCCTGCACTACTCTGAGTTCAGAGCCTTATTCGGTATTCATTACCTGATCTACTGTCTCCAATTTTAAATCTAGTGATCAAAACAAACAATGGACGCAATTGTAATGGCTGCTTTAGTATTATCGAAATAGGTAGGTAATGTTATTTGTGGTCAAAAAGGCAGAAGCCGAAGATATATATGTACAGCTTTTATCTAACTATGTAACAAGAGTGCTAGCTTTTGATAATTGCAGAATAATATTAATAAAACAAAACATTGAATAGAAAAAAGTACATAGGTAAAAGATAATTATGTTTTCTAATTTGAAAGATGTAGAGATACCAATAAAAATACGCAAACCGAAGTGAATTGACTATTTGGTTTGGTAGGTACCAAATCTTCAAATAAAATCCTGCACATAATTAGTATAGGTAATCTTAAGACTGATATAAAATATTATCGTCATCACATTTTCATTTAGTTGCATCTTCCTAAGTTTAAAATAGGTAAAGTACTGATTGCATAAAAATTCAAGAAGTGATAATGATAACGATCATGTAATCAACGAACATACCTGCCGCGGGGCCGAGGGTGGCTGCGAAGAGCACGAAACAGGTGGCCAGTAAGAGCTGCATGATGTTTGAGGCGAGTATCTGCGGACGAATGCGGGTGTTGGACTCGCGGGACTGCGCACACGCTACACGGGACACTCGGGCACACTGAGCGCGCGCTGCCCGGGACCCCCCCTTATAACAGAGACGCGTCCCGCGCGCACCACCAACGGGCATCGCCTCGACGGCTCCACCCGACTGTACAATACACACTGCTTCCTCAAAATGAGTCGACGGCAAAGGTTTTAACTAGAGCAGCAATGGATTCGATCTCATCGCTCGATCTAAGCGGGTTGTACGGTATCAGCGCGGGCGCGGGGTCGCGGACGTCCGGCGCGGCGGACTCTCGGCGCCCGCGCTCCTCGACACGGGAGTTATCTCGGCAAATCGTACCGCACAATAGTTCGCGCTCAATTTGTTCTTGTTGCGGTCGACGCGAATTCTTCGCTTGTCCAAAGGGTTGTCGTAGTTTTTTCTCGACTCACGATGCGATGCGGCTAGCTTGAAGGGTGTGCCTTTGTACCTATATCTCCCATTGAGGATCGAGCACGCAACCCGACCGCAATTATAGCACACGTACTAATTTATTCTTACATCTTAAGATGCGTGAATAAAAAATAGGATAAGAATTGTTATAGGCATTCGTAAACCCGGGCATATAATCGGACCTCCACTGAGATCATATTATATTGCAGGCATTCATACAATATGTAATGTTTGTGTTCAATTTATGTCGTTACACGTACATGTTCATGATGTAACATCTCTTTGAGAACTTTATTAGTATTGCTAGTCTCTCCCTTTGCTCTACCATTCTGTAGGTATTACTTAGATGACTCTTCTTTATCCATGAATTTTAAGACGCGTATTAAATAGCCAGCTTTGAAGTAAGACTCGGAGAGGACATGCACCAGGCTCCACATTAGAATGTGCTGAAATAAAAACAACTAAGACACTTAAAAGCCGCCGCCGCCACTGCATCGCCACTTTAAGTTGCTTTGAAAGCCACGTTAATTGGTGGGTCGGTGTTTGCGCGCCGTTGGAGCCACGCGGCCAGCAGGAAAGCCCGGCCAGGCTCTGACATGCGCAGGCGCACGCCATATTATAATCATCTATCATCTGAGCACACTGTACTTCAGAGCACATTGCGAAAGCCTCGCCAAAGAAAACACTAAATATGTTTAATGCCCCCATTGAACCTTTCAATACAAGATACTGCACTTAAAATGAACCGTGCAAAACTCGCATTAATGCCTTCAGGTGCATTTTAAAAATCTTTTTTTAATCGCATTCAACGATACCTATCGGTATTGTTTTACATCCGATGACTTACGTTCGGCTGAGATGAGAGTCGATATAATAAAATTCAGTGTTTTATTTTCAGAAAAAAAATCTACGTATTACTTTAATAGCTGTAAAAGGAGCAAAAGTGTGGCGATTCGAACGATATAAAGTATTTTTTTATCCGGAGATGTTACGCCGCCGAGGGCTTTTAATTGAACGGCTGCATGACTCTGATGTTTTGAATAATAGCAATAATAGGACCGCACAGATCGCCTCAACAAAACTATTAGTGCAGCAATCACAGTGCCACTGCTGCCTGCCGCCCACCGCGCTTGTACCTTACTTGAGTCTGCATTTCACTATTCGAATCTACCATTCAGATTTAGCATTTCAAAACCCTGAAGACCACCTACAGGCCAGACAGCTTAATTACAATTTTATGAAACTTATTTCTACGGCCGAGAAAGTTATTTAACAGAAAACAATTCTACCTGTAATTTTTTTGATGTGTTTTATGCTTAGGTTGCAGTCTTTCTAATATTCATAAAATCTATGAAATGCCGTCGTCCTCGGTGGTCGTCGAGTCCTCTGATTACCACGATTACGATAAAAATGCTCACCCACTATCGTTTTAATGCGGCTTTAAAAATAACCGTGTAATAGTCAACCGCAAAGCAATGGTCTAAAAATAAAAGCATTATATAGATCGTGCCTCTGCATGACATCCTCTTTGAGTTCCATTTATTTGGAATATGGCTAGGTTAGTTTATTCGAAATACTGCGCAAGTGGCATTAATGATATTTGCATAGAACCTTCTGCTTCTTTTGGTATTAATTAAGTATTTAGAATCGGTTAGTAAACTATATTTTGAAATACCACTGTCCTAATTTAGCATAAGAAGCATATATGCGCTGAAGACTAGGTATATTGCCCGTCTGTAGGGGTAATAAGTTTTACTTAATTATAATCAAAACATTCACATTTTAGAAATAACCCACTACCTCTAATCCTTTTAGTGGAGGCTTTTGTCCTGTCTTGGGATCATACATTCTATAGCTTACTTTTATTTTACTAGCTGCCTAAATTCTGTCCAGAAGTGCTGTTTTTCAATCTCACACTTTTATTTAAGAATCAAGATCGAATGATGCATCATCTCCAGCAATTATCCATAGTCAAAGTCAAGTCAATATAATTTATTCAATATAGCACACTTTTTTTGAAGCTACCACCGCGTCGGAACGAACGTGTTGTCGATGTAGAGAAGATGCGGCCAGAAACTCTACAACATAACAGCCTATCTAGCATGCCACCCACGACAAAGCGTTTAAACGAGAAAAACGTCATGCGTGCTCTTTCTGGCCTACGTAAAATAATAAAGATGAAGGCACATCTAGATTTTTGTCGTTTTCTCGGGGGTGGCATGCTAGCTAGGCAGGACCCAATAACTAAACAATATAAATTTTTAGCTAAGGTTATGTATACAATAATACATAATCTATTTTAATAAAATAATATATACACTACAGTACTACAAGTAATTTTGATGTTTTCTTCAGCAGATTTAAACGTGTAACTTTCCAAAATCGCTATAAATAATACCTAAAAGGACTGTTGGCAGTAAAGACGAGGCTACTGTAAGCCACTTTAAAACCACCCTCTATTTCCCAACCCAGCCTCCATTACATACGAATCCAATTAAATTATCGATCCTACAAAAACGTAATAAAAATTATAACCGCTGATACCTATTCTATTGTGGTTTACCAAAACATGTTATAAGTTCATCTAATCTCAAAAGATTCGTGATAGCCTTGAACTGTAACATTTAGTTTGAACTTCAGTTTTTGCACCCTGTTCGCATTCATCGATGCAAAATACCCCGATTACTTCATCTATCTATAATCTATCGTAGTCGGTTCAATATTCATTACCGTCAATTGCTTGTTTTTTCCGTCTCACTGATGACGAGTTGAATGAACTAAAAGCTCTATTATCCAACGCGACCTAAACGCGACTCTACAAGTTTATTTTTATTTTGTTAACATTGCCATTTTCTACAAGTTTGCCGTAAAATTGTTAGAACGAATCGGCCTCGAAGTTGTTGAAGTTACAAATAAGAAAAATAATAGTTTAATTTAAATATGACTGTTTGAAAATGTTAAATGGGTTACCTACGTTTGTCGGGTTCTTCTTGGATTCATTTTGAGTGGCATTTAATTGACTCGTCGTCATCACTCGGGTCGGAACGTGAATATTTCATCTTTTTGTGCATGAAGTCATGGCATCATATCGCCCTACACCGGTTCCAGTCCAGCGCAGTTCGAAGGCTATTTTTTTCTCTTGATCCCGTCTCAGGCAAATCATCTTACTAAACCAATTACACTTGCTCTATTGTTTTCGATTACCTGACCCGCCGCTATTCCTTACTGTCAACACTCATACTATAATTTGATACTCATCAGGAATTTAGAAACAAAAAACAAACCTTGTATACAGGGTCCTGACACTTTTTAAGGGGATATTCAGAACATCAAACTGAACAACTTTCTCTATGGGACCAAAGTTTCTTTGCAGTTTTATATGAAAGAGCTGATTTTTTTTTCGGGATTTCGATGTTGGTGCCATAGAGAAAGTTATTCAGTTTGACGGTCTGATCATCCCCTTAAAGAAGTGTCAGCATATTAAGAAAGACCCTATACAGGATAAATTAGCATGTATTCTACTCATCAAACTGAACAACTTTCACTATGGAGTCAACTTCGAAATCGCAGTAGGTACCTATTCGACTCAAATTTTTTTTTTTTTCGCGATTTCGAAGGTGGCTCCATAGTGAAAGTTGTTCAGTTTGATGAGTAGAATACATGCTGAAGTTATCCGCAGTGATAT
The DNA here is from genome assembly GCA_927399405.1 of Agonopterix arenella. Classification (NCBI taxonomy): domain Eukaryota; kingdom Metazoa; phylum Arthropoda; class Insecta; order Lepidoptera; family Depressariidae; genus Agonopterix; species Agonopterix arenella. The sequence goes on along the minus strand of OV656691.1, from coordinate 12,528,214 downwards.
AAAATTTACCCTGTATATTACTTTTATGACAAAATAAAGAAGACATTATTTGAAATGTATGATAATTGGTGGGAGACATTAGTTGTCCAGCGAGCAGCACTCAACTAATAGTTTGTGCCGACGTGGATAGGCGTGATGTTATTGATTCGCCTCGCGCTGTCGTGACATCAGTGGTTATGTGTTTAAGCAATTACTCCCTAGAGATTGGTTCAGCAACATGGAGCCGAGGGTACTGCTTCCCGTTATAATTGGCTCTGGTACACGGTATCGGGCGAGGTGTCAGTGGTGCGGGCCGCTGTGCTCCCTGTAACCCTATAATTTTCCTCCGATGTCCGCGCCGACAACCCCTCATCGGGAAGATGTTTAGTGAAATCAGTATTTCCAACACCGTGTGCGAACCATCATCAATTCTCAGCTTATTATGTAATCAATTAACTAATTCAGAGTTATCTAAACTTTAAGCATTATTAAAATAACGTTTCGTTTTATGCAAACTGTCTTCCGTTATAAAAGCGCACAACGACCTGTTAATATTGTTACGTTGCTTTATTATGTGTTTGGCGACTCAAAACAATTAATTAAAATTTATATGAGGTCAATGGCGTCTCGTGGTAAAATTTTCGACAAAAACAAAGTCTAAAGTTTAAATAAAATTTGGAGACAAACAAAAATTAATCTAAACTAATATAAAACTGTAACAGGAAGTTTGTCTGTACATTTAAGATATTAACAAAAAAAAGTTACGATATGGTTTTTAGGTATCCCTGATTCCACATCACCAATTTTTGGATTTTTTGTGTCTGTTTGTTTGTTTGTGTGTTTGTTTGTGTGTTTGTTTGTTTGTTTGAACGAGCATCACGCAAAAACTACTCAACCGATTTTGATGAAACTTTTTTTGTTTGATAGCTCTGATATATCTGACTTAAAATCGGGTATATGATTTGTGCGGACAAAGTCGCGGTTTAACGCTCGTACATAATATATGTATAGAAAATACAAAATATAATGAGTACTACAGAAAAAAATTTGCGTCGGGGGAAACTTCTTCAACTGCCACCAAAACAGAGCGCTACGTTCGACTATGTCGATGTTATTTACATATAAAGGGTGAAATTGTTATCATTAGCATCCTTTTGAACAAACAGTCTACCCATCAAACTGAACAACTTTTACTATGGGAGTAAACCGATCGAAGCAACAAAAAAATCAGCTGTTACATACATTCGAGTCGAGTAAGTCGAGTTTAGTATGGAACTGCTGATTTTTTTGTCGCTCCGATCGGTTTGCTCCCACAGTAAAAGTTGTTCAGTTTGATGGGTACACTCTTAGTTTAAAGGGATGCTAATTATATAAATTTCACCTTGTATATGTCTAGGAACAACTAAATACACTTGAACTATTTAGGTTCAAATATGATCATGTTTCCGAATTACACGTATTAGTGGTTAAGTGGTTGGCAATCCGTCTTGGGCATGCACACAAAACCCACCAAAGTTTCATCGCAATCGATCAAACGGTGTCGAAGTAGATTAATTAGATTTTGAGGATTACACGGTTATTGATTATGATAACGATAATCATTTTATCCCGTTTCGGCAGTGATAACAACTGCCATGATTATCTGTCGACCCGAGTACTCAAAAACGATAAAAACGCTTTAAGAACTTGTTAAAATTATTAACTTAAGCTTTATTAATCTCAGATATACCAACATCAATCTTATATATTTACTTAAATGTATTAATATTACATGTATAACTTAGTTATAGTGCATTCTTTTATTTAAATATTTTTGGTGTAACATTCATTACAGAAAATTTATGTTATGTTTCAATGTCTTCAATCGGCAGAACAATTTAATTATTATTTTTATATCTTGGTAGTTTACTTGCCCAGGAGGTGTCATTTCTTTCCCACAGGTTCAAGGTTATGAACGTGATTTTGAAATATCGTAAATCCAATCTCAATACGTCATCTGCGGCGCCGATCGTTGCTTTCTCACGACCAAATATCTTTCACTGTCCAACAATTACCACCTTTATTCTCTATACTTTTAGCAACACAATCCCGTCTCATAAATAAAAATCAAGAAAGAAATATTCCTTTTATGTGTTTTATAAGTTTAAAGTGTTTTGTTTGAGAGCCGTGGTTAGCAACCAGTTGTGCGGTTCTTTGTTATCTCTGTTTGCTCTGTCAATATTGAATGTAAGCTCAACATGTGAAGTGTTGGCTCTCCATAGAAATTGGGGGATAGCGAGCGTCTTATTGGTTCAAAATCAAAGTAAATACGCATTTAGTTTAATCTCATTTTATTGTTTTTAATTATGTAAATAATATGATTAACTCTGCGCGCAGATTACTCCCTAAACTCCCAATAGATACCGCATACAAGGTCGCCGACGCGCGCTACACATCTATAACTTTGCACTGATATAAGCAACGCGAGTGAGCGAGCTCGAAGTAGTGCGACCTTGAAATAGCCAATCATGTTGCATTGTTTCGTGCCCCGCTACCCACACCTACCGCCAAAAATGGTGACTTCGGGCCTGTACAAAATTTTCATCATGCGGTATCTATTGGGGGTAATCTGTGACTCAGCGTCATTTAAAAAAAACCGCATCGAAATCAGTCCATCCGTTTGGGAGCTACGATGCCATCAGACAATGATACACAGACATTGGCGTCAAACTTATAACACCCCTCTTTTTGCGTCGGGGGTTAAAAATAATCAAGTTTATACTGAAACAAAGTATGTGAATTGAGTGGACCATGTTAATCTGAGAAAGTGGGAAACTCCAGACAGCGGCTTATTCTCAGGGAGTGCAATGTGCAGTGCAGCAGAACGGCGTAGCTAAAGCTCAATTGCACAATTAGTGTTGCCTCTATTGTGCTTCCGGATTCTCTTGGGATTGCAATCGCACTCTCATATATGATATTTTCCGGACCAATGCCTGCTGTATTCTTGATACTTTAAGTTCACATTACCTTCCTAGCGATTTATTCCCACTATAAAACGTTTACAGCACATAATTTAGCAGTGATATCTAGCGGTTAAAGCGGACGTTTCCGCAGCTAATGCGGCAGTCGGCAGCACGTCCGTGCGGGTTGATGTGCACGTCGGTTGCCGTCGGGGCCTCACCTTGAGTTATGTTCTAAGGATGCAGCCCTCGCCGCCCAGCAATTAGTTAGGCCAGGACCTTCCCGGAAATCCAAGATGGACGCCTTGCCGACATCATTCATCATCCGCTGAGTGCGAAATAACACCATGCGAACTTTGACTGACAGATATCTTTTAATAGTTTTACACCTAACACTTATCGGCCGAGCGTATAATATTTTAAACGTTATTAACTTATTAAATATATTTGCGATCCAACTAGCAACAAGAATAGGTACCTATAATAAAGCCTTCATGAAAAGTTATTACTAGTTAAAATACATATTTTATGAACCATCTTTCTCAATGGCTTACCATCTTATAAATCAAGAGTCGGCTTGCAGTAAACCTATGGAAAAGGGTTGTGAAAGGAACATTGTAGCATGAAAAACCTTGACCTCGGATATTCTATTCAGATATCCTTATTATGTCTTTAATGCGACCTGATCTCTGTACTGCGACTTAAGGGTACAAACGAGAGTATTCTCGGACAAAAGGTAAAGCGGCCATAAATAATGGGAGGCAAACAGAGTCGGCAGTCGGCTAATGAATTACGATGGCATCGCGTGCGCAGAGCAGGACTAAGGTCTGTAAATGATCGACAGGCACTTATCACGCTCGCACTGTCATTCAGTTCAGACTTCAGATTATGCTCGAGGCAGTTTTACGAACCACGAAATTAGGAATCATTTTCTTGCTGCTTAATTAAACCTTGATTTCGTTGTTTAGCAAATTTGTACACGGTTTTCCTTACAATTATAGGCAGTTATCTTAACTTTTTTCTGCGTTGCCGTTGTTACATTTCTCACGACCTTTGCTTTTTTGGGATGATCCGGATCTTTTCTCCTACTCTTGTCCTTTTAGTGCCATCTCTTATCGGAGGTTAGCTATCATTAGGGATATTCGGACCCTGGAAACTGCTGCCCTGAACAGTGAGGTTGAGTTCATATCGAACCATTCACGCAGGTTCTTGAGCCAGGAAGTCCTTCTTCTACCATCTACGGCGCTCTCGGCAGTCGTGCTGTGGCTGCGACAATGATGAACTTGAGATAAACCAACACAGAGGGCCAGCTAAACACAAAATCCGTCTTCCCAAAATTTTCCTCCTCAAAGTAATCTGGAGAATTACTATGGTATTTTATATGGTATTTTTCACTTCTCAAAATGTGGCTAAGGTACTTTAGTTCCCCTACCAAATACCCCATTATAGCGCATAAACTGGGGTAACGGAAATTGTTTTGTCAACACTATTTACGTAGATTAAAATCCTTAATCCACCGAAATTACCTACCTAAATGATTGCAAGCAGTGCTGCGGGCAGTAGGTACCAAGGGACCATTTCACAAACATGACAATTGTAATTTACAATTTCAGATAGATGCATTACTGAGAATGTCAGGACCTGTTGGATATGTTGTTTAACGTCAAAAGCAACCAGCAATGTATCCTGAATTGACATTGAAATTACTATTGCCGTGTTTAAGAAATACTAGAGTTTACCCGCGACTTCGTCCGCACGCCTTTCCCGTTTTCGTAGAGAGATAAATGGTACTAGATTTTAAGACTAATCATAAGCTTCCAAACACAAAAAGTTTCATCAAAATAGGTCCAGTAGTTTTTGCTTGATGCGCGAACAAACAAACATACAGACACAAAAATCGAAAAATGTATTATTTGGAGTCAGGGACAGACACCTTAAACCATATTGTAGCTTATTTTTTGTTAACACTTCTGCTACAGATTTATAATAATAGAGATGCCCCCGGTTTTAGTTTCATATTTGCTTTTTTTTTGCATTTTCTTACGCAAATGAGAACATTGCAATCAAAAAATGGCACTCCTTGCACCAGCCCTGTGCTGACACTCGCCTTCGCCCCGTTCCAACAAAGAACGCCGAGCTCGTGCGAATAGTTCACGCTCTGCCTCTTGCATTGCATCATTGTATTAAAGTTAAACGGAGGGCCGGAGTCAACGACATCGCAAGTCATCGCTGTTGAACTTGAACTTGCCTTCCAAACATGGAATCATAGGCGCCATTGTAATGAATCGTTACGTTGCATGCTTCGATAGTTATCTAGCGGTACATGAACGAATGTTGGTGGGATGAGAAAGCAAGCGATGCGCTGGCGCCAAGGCCGCCCGGTCCTCGCGATTATGTAAATACGCTGCGCTCTGCCCTCTGTGGTACTGGCACTTTCAGACCGCACAATACCGCAGCCGCATAAAAAAAAAGTTATGGAAATTGCATCAAATCATACTTAGAATCCAATACAACAATACATCCAATCAAATTTAGAAACATCCAAAAACAGCTTCATCATCATCATCATCAGCCTAAACAGCGATTTTTTAATAGGATGATCAGACCATCTAACTGAACAACTTTCTCTATGGGACCAGGTAGCACTAAGTTCTTCGGTATTTATGTACGGTTGTATTTATCATTTACTAGCTCGGCGGTGAAGGAAAACATCGTGAGGAAACCTGCATTCCCGAGGATGAAAAGAAAATACCATAAGTTCGGAGGTATGCGTAAATTATGGGTGAGCTTGGGGCGAACACAAAGGACCAGCGCTGGTCTCAGTGTTACAACGACCCTTGCTTGCTATAGCCCAACCACAAATATTCAATATCGGACCAACATAGAAATGGCGAAAAAAAAACAGCAGTCCTATAAATTTGGATCTACTCGATCGGTTTGCAGTTTTATATGAAAGAGCTGATTTTTTTTTCGGGATTTCGAAGTTGGCGCCACAGAGATAGTTGTTCAATTTGACGGTCTGATCTTTCCCTTAAAAAAGTGCCAGCATATTAAAAAGGACCCGAAGGACGCTATACAGGGTGAAATTGATATACGTCGGAGGAAGGAGGGAGGATAAGAAGGGTGTAAGGGCGATTGGTAGACTTCATACGTATCAGAATTTCATCTTCAGCGTATGCAGGATTCCTTAACCTTTGAGAGCAGTCGGTATTACGCACACCAGTTAGAAAATCTCATTGGTACGTGTTATGTCGTCCGTGCGGATTTGAACCCCATTGATTGCGTGTTCATACCTCTCCGCTACGCCGACGCTTAAAAACAACTTACCCATTATAAACTATTGGCTCACGAAGCTCGTGCGTCACGTCGGGCGATCACCGAGCAGATACCTAAATCAATAGTAGTGAATCACCGCGGAAGTGTTTAGCGGGCCCTCTGTGTTGGTTTATCTCAAGTTCATCATTGTCGCAGCCACAGCACGACTGCCGAGAGCGCCGTGAAATGGATTACATACTCTTTTCACAATGCCCGTAAAATGTCCGACCCAATGGATTGGTTGCGGCTAAGCCATCGAGCTTTCAATATTTATTGACCTTTGTGGTCTTGTTGAGTGTCGGTGGCGCGTCGCGTAAAGCTATGGAAACTCAATCTTGAGGTCCAGGTTCGAATCGGGAGTGCGATTTTTGAAACTCATTCTTTGAACTCAGCAGTTGAAAATGTCAATATTACTATGGATAGGCATCTTTCTACTGCTGATTTGACATTCAAAAATCATACTCCAGTAGTGCAATTTTTTAAACTCAAATCAGCAGTAGAAAGATGCGTATCTCCATACATTTTCAACTGCCGAGTTCAACGTATGAGATTCAAAAATCGCACTCCTGCACGGACGAAATGCCATGTGCTAATGAGTTTTTCTAACTTATGTACGTAATACCGACTACTCTCAAACTGTGAAGGAAAACATCGTGAGGAAACCTGCATACGCTGAAGAAGAAATTCCGTTGCATATATTATGTGATGTCTACCAATCCGCTTTGAGCACGCTTGGTGGACTAACGGCTAACTGGGGTGTGTGACTACTGTGCCCTGCAGTGGGTTATATAGGCTGTGACGATGATGATTATGATGTGGTCTTGTTGTGGCAATTTTGTTCTTCTGAAAAAGAGTACAAAATATACTTATTTAAAACTATAGCACAGGAGATGAGCAACATTATGCAAGTACAAGCATCCAATTGAGCCACTTACAAACAGGAAGCTATTACTAGATAGAGGCGTTTACATACAAAATTATAACATTTTCATAATAACTGGCGGTCGGCCGAACAGGGACCGTTCCATAGCTTCCTATAGTATTTACATTGCTGCCTGCAACTTACCTACGCTAAAATTATAGAACTGCAACATTTAGCTGCCGATGATTGCATAATAATTGTGTTTACAACTTAGTCTACCACTTAACTGAATTCCAAGTTATGACGTCGGAATTTGCTATAAAAATTGCATCTAAGACGCAGAGATATACCTACTATTAGTTAGGTAGTTGGCAAATAGAGGCTGCATTCCACCCGCGAGCTGCAAGCCCGCGAGGACGAGCGTCGCCACAGACAGTCGAGGCTCCGTCGTGTCGTTGAACCGTCCTATGCTCTGCTTCCGCCACCAGTCTCCTACTCCTACCTACCTCACCACCCGGCTAATTAAATCGAATCATCTTGTAAAAACACAATGTTTATTTGCAATCATTTATATGCACACGACTATTTTGATATATTCTGAAAACTCAGAACATCCACATTTCGCTATAGTATCGAAACTCTGTCCCGTGTGACGAAGGAATGAGCCCGTGCCGCCCGCCAGTTGTTTGCAACAGTTCTTCAAAATCACTCTAAAAACAACATTCCTTAAAAGGATCAATTAATAACTAATAAACTTGAAGACATCGTATATTCTCTATTTATTATAACAGCCATTCCACGCGCATGATTCAGCAACCCTATAAATACAACCTAGGCACGTGTGATAATTCTAAAGGACGATATTTAATAAAGACAGCCACGTCATGTTATTGTCGCCCAGGCACCGGATAAGCGCGCGACCGGCCGATTGTCTCGCGACTATCGTAAATAACTCGTGCGGTGTCCGCCGTCCGGTAGCAGCCAAGAATACAGAGTTACCGACGCCGCCGCCGGGTAGCGAATCCTATGGCGTTTGCTCTGCTGAGCCCTAACCGTAGGCCTCGATCTCGCTTTTTTTTTCTTTGATAGTACTTGCTAATGACGGTGCTCACTGATATTAATCGAATAAAGCAGTAACGAGAACTGTTGGTAGGGTGCATGCTCTCGGTGCGTCTGGCAGGAAGCTGCCTCCGTGCTCAGCATACGGATGAGCCTGACGTGTGCCGCTGCCAATATCTACTTATCTAAACCCACCACGATGTTGATATCTATCACCATTGAAATGTTACTATCTCTACCTCTCTACATGCCTTGCGAATACCATACCTATTTACCGACCTGCATTTGATCAATGTTACGATGTTCTTAAATTGAAGGCTGGAATGCCTGTCGGCTATTAATTCCAGCCAAGGTTGAAACAATGGACATATGATATAAATAAGTGGAATAAATATAAAATGTCAGAGTTTCTTTGGTCTATTTGGCTGAACGTTATGCGAGGGGTGCATAGAGGGCGGGTAAGGATCGAGCGAGGCGAAGGTAGCCGAGGTCCGATAGCATCGGCGCGCTATAAATAGATGCTCTGGCGGACCCTTGAACCAGCCGCGGCCACGTCACCGTGCACCTCAAAGGGCTACTACTGCTCTATGAATATATGCATTACTCGCATTACAAAAACATCTCCCTCGTAGAAACACCAAACCATTATCCACCATGACTAGAGAATCAATACTTGCGTATTGTTAAGCTCACAGAAAAAGATACCTCTGTGAAAATAGAATTGAATTACGAAGTAATACCTCATTAGATACGATTATATGTGGCTCCAAACTTTTAAATATTTTTCCGTCTTCGGTAATAAATACTTAATGGTACTTACTTGTTTGTCTTATTCGTTTGAACAGCCACGAAGCAGTGTCAGCCCTAGTGATCGCTCTGGTACCGCAACAATCCACCATAAAACACGGCGGACAGGGTGCAGCTTCTCGCTTGTTCGCTTTCGTTCGCGCATGCAGTCGAGGCTTATTTTTTTCCCTGATTAGAGTAAAAGATGCGCAACCGGTCGGCGAGCGAAGGCCGCGGCCAGGGACGGGCGTAGATACCTTTGCCGGAGTCGAGGACCTCGGCGCCCGCGCAACTCCACCACGCCCGCTAATGATGTGCCTCCGCTCAGCAACTCCTAATTGGACGAACGCTCGACCACTCTATCGGGAAAAAATGCGCACCGGGAGATACGCGTACGCTACGCAGAACTGCAAATACATAGCAAGAACTTACGGACCTTTAAATCGTAACAGATTATTAAATTCCACTCAAATTGGCAGCTGTATCAAAAAGCCGCAAGCGTAGGTATGATACACGCCTTTTTATCTGGAACATAATTTGTAAATTTTTTATTTCTGCCTCTCATTCTGTTATCAAGATCTTTGGTGTGAGGTGTGAATTTAAAACAAATGAGTTCTCGGGAATGCTTTTGGGCCATCGAGTTTTTGTCTTACGATATTATCTCACTTTTCCTGGTCACAGCTATTAATAAACTGACACCTAATGCACTTTTAAAAGTGGATACAGTTACCCTCGATGAATGTTTTCTTTGTCCGTTACGTATCTTACCGAATGCGATTATGTCAGAAGCACGTACACGTTAAGAATTGCCCTTTAATAACGGGAGAGCTATAGTGAATTGTCGTAGATTGCAGACGCACTGAAGCTATCTAGCTGTAAATAATGACACAATTGGAGACGTTGTTCTTTCTTAATGGAAGCAGTGAAGAATACAATGCCATTGTGAATTCAAATATAGGCTCGAGAGTGCATGTTCGTCATAAAAGAGACATCGCGGTGCGCCTGCGGATGAATACGAAAATCAAAATTATACGGTAAACTTGAGATCGAAAGACATCAGAAAATTGACAGACAATAAAAGTGCCAGTTGTGAGCGTGAAGTTGCGTGCCGCTGTCGCCTCTCACGCATGCAGAGCTCCACCATGAATTCCATTCCTACGTGGCCAGCCATTCATTTCGTTTAATAGCTTGTCATATTTAATTGTCCCCGGTAAACTTCCTTTGACGAGCGGTGTGCCTTATATGCGCAGGAATCAATTATCATTTGATATTAGTATCGCATTCGAAGTGGTCGTGTCACGCATGTAATGAAACAACCGCTATCGACGCATATAAATTCAAATGCACACGCGCCAATATCAAAATGACGAAATTACGATCATTGACTCTCGACCCACGAACGTGTCGCATCAACGTGGACATGTCCAAGCAGATTATCCTCGATAACACGTCGCATGGCAAATTTCCTGGTTGTCTTTACTTCTCGGCCCTTCAATGTCTAAGTGTAAAATGTCGTTTCTTGTTGCAGCCATCGATGCGGCTTGACTAATGAAGATTTAAATCGACGTTGGTGCAAGCCGAGTCCCGTTTTGCATCCGTCTATTTATCATACTAAGGTAAAGTTGACGTTATCATCTAATGATATAGCACATTCAGGAAAAGATAATGCTGATATTGAATTTAAAATGTATTGGTTGAAGGGTCTGATAGAGTACTTGGTTCGAGTGTGGAAGAAATCGCCGCTTGTGTACTGTGACTACCACGGTCATTCTCGCAAGAAGAATGTGTTCTTCTACGGGTGCGCGAGCGCAGAGAGCTGGTGCAGCAACGACCGGCTCGTGCAGGACGAGCCTGTCAAGTACCTCGTAAGTTGATAAAACGTTAAATTTACATGTATACTTCTAGGTAATAAATACGACTGGTTTACTTAACACTTTACATAACATGCATAAATTGTCGTCTCCTTGTATTTTGCCACTGCGTAACTGTAAACTCCTACGTTATAACGTGTACAGTTTCGTTTAATCCTACGCAAAAATAATAACTAAATAATTTTATAGTCGGTTTAACGGAAAGAGTCTAAAAAGCTGTTAACTTCTTAAGATCGCTCAAGTCGCAATAACATAAAGTTTTCAATTACTTTCTGAATGCACACATAAATTCAATGTTTTGTGAGATAACAGGAATCTCAAACCATTGCCATTTTACACTTTTTGCCTCTTAATTCTTATAAGTCATAAATTCTGCACGTCAAAAGTAGGTATAGCCCTGTCATTTAACGAAGTTTTGTTAGGCGGGGCAGGGAGTAATTATTAATTGGAGTTTTAAACTGTAACCGGCACCATTTAGTGACAAAAAGACTATCTTAAAACATATTTAAAAAAAATCGCTACGCAACATAGAAATCAAAATTTTGCTGTCCAGAAGGCTTTTAATTAATACTATTAATACCAATGCACTCCTTTGGCTTAAATTTAACAATATAAATTATTTTAGAGCAATAAAATGGGCATTAAAATTTAAAAAATGATGTATTAATTAGAAAATACGAAGATATTTTTCAAAACCTTCTTAATAGACAAAAATATTCACACCATGTTTGTAGTATGTATAATGGTAAAGCCTTAAATATGTGCAAAAAAAATTTACCATCAGGTTTTTTAGAACGAGATAATAGCTAAATTTAATATTTGGGGCTATTGCTGACGTGATTTTTTTTTATTTTGGTACATTTCTGGGCTCAAATTGGCTCTTCAATATTATACCGAAAAAAAATGTTAATTATTAATTAGTCCCGGCTCGAACCGTAAAATGACTGGGCTAGTATTTTAGGTACCTATTTGTGACAAAAGATGTTGAAAGTATTATATAGTCCATTCCATGATTCCTTTTTAGGTCTCCGTATGCAAAGGGTGCCAACAGTACCCTATTACTAAGCACGCTGTCCGTCCGTCCGTCCGTCTAAACTCTAATAAAGGGTGGTATCTTTTGAACGGTAATAGGTAGAGAGGTGACATTTTCACAGAATATATGTTATTTTTGATTTTTTAACAAATTATAAAAAAGACAAAAATTAATGGGGATCCGTCCCCATACAACAAACGTATTTTTTCAAGGGATTTTTTCTTCTTTGCTGTATCGTAAAAACGGCTATATCCTACAAACAAGCGTCAAACTTGGTGTGATTAACTGATTATAGGGCATAGGTAACTCTGATTTAAAACAACAAAACCTGCCAAGTGTGTGTCGGGCTCGCGCTAAGGATCCAGGAGATTTTTTTTTATGTCCGCTGGTACGGAACCCTTCGGTGCGCGAGTCCGAATCGGACTTGGCCTGTTTTTATTCATACTTAATTACATGTAGACTTCAATAACTAGATGCTGCCGGCCCTGATGCATCGCATGTCGCCTGCTTTTGCCCTCGGCTCCTGTTCGTTTCGAGTGGAGAGGGAACGGGAGAGCACTGCCAGGGTTACCGTCTGGCGTCACCTCGGAGTCACCAGGTCATACACTATGGAAGCATCCTTCTGCGGGTTTGATCGAGGACCGTTCAAGGTGAGAACTGATGAAAGGGTAAATGATCTTGAGTCTGATGTGGTTTGAAGCGACCGGAGAGCTTTTTATCTAAGACAAAGCAGAACACTAAAGCAATTACCTATAGCTTTACTAATACCTACGGTTCCAATTATAAAAACTTTTGTCTACAGGGTGTAACGAAACACCCTACTAATACTTAAGGCCAACATCGAGAAAATATAAAAGAATCTTCTACTTATCTCAATACATTTTGGTCGAGTCGGTACTGCAGTTTTTATGGGACAGCAGATTTTTTTATTTATTTTTTTGTTGGTTCCATAGTGAAAGTTGTTCAGTTTGATGGTCTGAAGCACCCCCTGAAGTATTACTAGGGTCTTTTGTATAGGTACTTTTTATATTCATTTTGTATGTTCTTGCATAGATAATTATGTTAAATACTTATTATAGATACTTGCATAGATATTTATGTTTTAACAATATGAATGACCAAAATGTCTGGTCTTTAAAGTAATTCAATATTGTAATTGTAATGTAACTTTGTATGTTTTGATTTTTGTTTTGTTTAACAGATGTGTGTTGTAGTGTTCCTGGCCGCATACTTCACACACCGTCCGACGCAGCGGTAGGGTCAAAAAATTACGTCAGAAAGCTATACCTATGTGTTATTTTTTTTTTACGTAGCCTGTTCGATGTCCCACTGCTGGGCAAAAGCTTCCCCTTTTACTCTCCAATCCTCTCTATTCTGTGCAACTTCTGGCCAACTCTCCAAGAAGGCAACCATGTTGTCTCTCCAGCTTTTTCTGGGTCAGCCTTGAAACCTGCCTATGTGTTATTATTTGGAATAAAAAAAATGGTGTTTATACGCATTCAAGAATAGAATTTGAATTATTACGTACACGGATATTATGTTCTTCCTTATACAAATACCGTGTCTGCAAAACTGATTACCGTCAGTTATTCTGAAGTCATTTAATAACGATACACATCCCGTCTCACTTATTTTCCAATTAGAAATGACGGCTTATCTAGAGATTAATGATAACTATAGCTACCTGACATGTGGGCTAATACACCAGCTAGCGGTGCCCAGCCATTCCAGTCGAAGATCTCCTGATAAGGCACTGCAAATCTGCAATCTGCTTATGTGGGAAGACATCAACTTGCGTGTTGTTTTATTAATAAATCCTTCATTGCTTTAACTAACGTCGCTGTCAAACGTTGGTAGAAGAAACGCGAATAAAGTTTTTAGGGTTCCGTACCAAAATGGTAAAAACGGGACCCTATTCGTTCGTCCGTCCGTCCGTCCTAGCTTTAGAAGGCAATATCTTCTGAACCGTTATAGGTATTTGATTGAAATTTTAACAGAATCAATCAACAATAATCAATATAAGTATTGAATTCTAATAATTAAAATAGTTTTTTGAGGGGAATTATAAGTAGCCACATAATTGTTTCTTGGCCACAGATCCCAACCTCTGATTTTATATATAAGCTTCTAATAAACCAATTTGTCTTTTTTACATCGCCGACTAAATATTTCAAAGAAAGCGTCGAGTAATAAACAAAAATTATTTTAACATGTCCTATTGATTTATACATCACCATCTAATTTACTAAGTCAGCCACGGATCGTACAACATTATCTGATTCATTCGGTTAGGTTAGCGAGGAGCGAAGCGAGAGCCAGAACCGAATCGCTACTGTTTCCAAAATTTTGAACAGTGACACAAGTGTCATGGTCACTGAATCTATAACCTTCACACACGTGGCTGACCTAGTAATTCAGAGGAAAATGTCGTTTTTTATAGGAAAATAATGCTCTTAAATAGAAGTGTTAATTAGCACCCGTTTTTTTCATCATTTTTTCTCCCCACATTGTAAAATCGGTAGAAAATATAAGCGTCAAACTTGGTGTGATTAAAGTGCAAAGTATAACAACAAATAATAAAAACTGGCCAAGTGTTAGTCTCTCTCGCACTAAGGGGCCCGGAAAAAAATTTTTTTTTTGTAAGTTATTATACTGTGTGCCGAACCATTCGAGCGCGAGTCCGACTCGCGCTTGGCCTATTTTTTATCACATCCATTACTTTTTATCGATTTAACAACTTTAAAAATTAAGCAGTTACGATTTTTATTCAGGAAACCGTCTAGAATAAGTAAACAGATACTCCAATCTGTACAAGAACGTTGGCATTAGCATAACAACATTATTAGGATAGGAAATTGTAAGCAAAACCATCCAACTCGCATTACCTGGAGTAACTACGGTCGCGGCGCCACGGTTGGAATCATACGACCGTTAACATTCTACCGACAAGTTTTGTCTCCACAGGGCCTCCATTTGAACACGCAGCATTTGCAGAACGTCGGCAGTGACTTCTGCGAGGCCCTCAATGGCTTGAACGATACTGCCAATAACGTGGACTTGCATCTGACCAAGGACCTCAACGGGTATGTTTTGTTACGGTACTCTGTAAAACATGATTCCGCTCTCCGCTGGCGCTATTTTTATAGGGTTAAGGCTACAGTATAGTATACTGTATAGCGTTGAATACATAAGTGTTTTGCATTCTTGGGATTATCCGCAGAGATAATCCTTGTAAGATTTTTTGAACTTAAACGTGTTTTTTATTTGCGTACACGGTTTTGATAAGTTATATGTCAAGATAGACAGTCGAACCTATGAAAACTTCGAAAAAAATTGCGGCCAGTTATCGCCGATAAACTCTATCGATATACACGCACACAGATATAAGTTGTATCACACCTCACGCATACCAGCATAAGAAAGTTGGTCCATTTGTTTTAGTACTTTAGAAGCGTGAGGCTCTATTTTGACATATAATTAATCAAAGGTGTACGGTTTATTTTCATTTAATTTTATTTGGGACGAGCGTTAACCCGCGACTTCGTCCAAATTTTAAGTCAGATCATAAGCTATCAAACAAAAAAAGTTTCATCAAAATCGGTTCAGTAGTTTTTGCGTGATACTCGTTCAAACAAACAAACACACAAACAAACAGACAGACAAAAAATCCAAAAATTGGTGAAATGGAATCAGGGACACCTAAAAACCATATCGTAACTTTTTTTTTGTTAATATCTTCAATGTACAGACAAACTTCCTGTTACAGTTTTATAATAGTATACAGGGTGACTGGTAATTCGACCTATTCCTTGAAAGGGGTTATACTAGAGTTCATTTGCAACAATTTTTCCCCAGTTAACTGGGGGTCGAAAATCGCTTGTTTTCGAGTTCTCTCATTTTTAAGAATTTTTTGAATATTTCCGTTTTTCGACCTAAAAATGACAATTGTGAAAAAAATACTCCACTCTCTGCACTCTGTAAGCATTTTTCTAGTAGCTGATGAATGAGCGACTACTTTAAACTAAAATACATGTGAAAAATACCCAAAACCACCGAAATAAAAGGTTATAAACCGCAAGACAACAATTTTTTATTTGGATTTTGTTTCAATCCAAAGAGGATTACTCAAAAAAAATTTATGACACTTGGCGTACAAATTGCGGAAATAACTTCCTCAATTCCTAAGCTTTCCAAAAAGATGCAAAAGTTGTGTACTTTAGTTCAAGTTTGGAAAATAAACCTTATTAAACACGCAGATGTGAATTTTATTCAAAAAGTTATTGGTTTGGTGAAAATAAAAAAAAGAGTAAAATAATAATGTTTAGTACCTAATCATATGAAATTACAAATTTTGTTTTAAAGTTTTACATTTAAAAATCACAAGTCTTGCTCAAATTGTCTTCCTCCGTTACGTATGCAAGCACGAAGCCTGCGACGTACTTCGCTTACTGTCACTCGAGTTGAAAGCGTGTCTTTAATTTGTTGGGCAGCTGCCAAAATCCTCTCTCTTAATTCTTCTTGAGAAGAGATAGGTGTACGATACACCAATGTCTTCATATGACCCCAAATGTAGAAGTCGCATGGGGTTAGATCGGGACTCCTAGCCGGCCAAGGGATCGGGCCGCCTCGACCAATCCATCTCAGTGGATAGTTCTCATCCATCCACTGTCGCACGCCCCGGTAATAGTGGGCTGGGCAGCCATCATGTTGATACACCAAAGCTGTTCTTGTGGTAAGCGGCACATCCTCCAGCAGCGGACGTAACTCTTCTCTTAAAAAGTTTTCATAGGCGATGCCGGTTAGGCGTGCCGGCAGAAAGAATGGCCCGATTAAATTATTGTGCACGATTCCCATCCACACATTAAGTGAGAATCTGTGCTGGTGAGCTCCTTCGTTAGATTTTCTCGGATTCTGACCTTTAGGGGCCCAAAAATGCAGATTATGATAGTTTGTAATACCATCACGGTCGAAGTTCGATTCATCTGTCCACAAGATTGTTTTTAGATACTCAGGGTCTTCAATGTCTGCATTTATTAGAAATCTGCAGAAATCCATCCTTCTGACAGGATCTCCCTCCTCGATAGCTTGTACTGGCGTGTAATGGAATGGATACTGCCGTGCTGTGTGCTGAGTGAACCAGACTTTCCACTGAGACATACCAAGCTGCCTAGCCACAATTCTTGTTGAAGTAGTGCCGTCTGCTTGAAAACACTGCAAAATTTGCTCCTCTTCGATTGGATCACTAACGCTAGGTCTACCAGCGTCGGTTTGGCGACGTCGAACCGATCCCGTTTCTCGAATGCGCCGATATGTCGTACCAAACACGCTGACATCAGGTAAACGGCGGGTAGGAAAACGTCTTTGATAGTCTCTTCGAGCAGCAGCAGCGTCACCATCACAAAACCCGTAACAATACATGATATCCGCGTATTCTTCATTTTGGTAAGCAGCCATTTGAAAAGGAAGCTGTTTTAGCGCAGAATTTAAGTTAGTTAACAACAACACGTCCGAACTCCAAGATGGTTGAAACTAACTGATTACTTAATGAATTGAGCGAATGAGTGGGCCTCGATTGTGAACCTTAGTACAAACATTCCCGAATACTTACAAAAGAGAAACAATGTAAGCAATAAAATGAAAGAGACAAAAGCAAATCGGCATCTTGTAAGGTTCGCTTCTAGGAAATCCGCTACCTGCTCTGCCATTGTTAACAATTTTTTTCAAACTCTTGTCAAAGTAGACAACATTTGCACCTTTTTGGAAAGTTTAGGAATTGAGGAAGTTATTTCCGTAATTTGTACGCCAAGTGTGATACATTTTTTTTAAGTAATCCTCTTTGGATTGAAACGAAATCCAAATAAAAAAATTTTGTCGTGCGGTTTATAACCTTTTATTTCAGTGGTTTCGGGTATTTTACACATGTATTTTAGTTTAATGTAGTCGCTCATTCATCAGCTATTAGAAAAATGCTTACTTAGTGCAGAGAGTGGAGTATTTTTTTCACAATTGTCAGTTTTAGGTGGAAAAATTGATTTTTTCAAAAAAATCTTAAAAATGAGATAACTCGAAAACAAGCGATTTTCGACCCCCAGTTAACTGGGGCAAATTTGTTGCAAATGAACTCTAGTATAACCCCTTTCAAGGAATAGGTCGAATTACCAGTCACCCTGTAGATATAGTCATATTCGGCCAATGGACAATATTTCATTGTTTTTGATCAACTATTTTTATTTAATAAATTAAAAATATGGTTAAACGTAAGCGAACGGATTTTTTTATTATCCTATTATTTTTTTTATTTTTCTGACATCCTAGGCATCATGGCCATTGATGTTACCTTTGACCGGAAAGATGATTACGAAAATTTCAGAAAAATATAAAGAAATGTCAAATGATGATTTGAATTAGATTCAGGAGTTTTGCTTGGAGCCATTGCTCTCGATGTGTTTCGTGTTATTTGAAATTCGTGAAAAATTGGTTTTAGGGATATTAGTGACATAATTTCGTGCGTATTGTGTATCAAACAGTTGCGTAAAGCGACCAACATAACGGCATTCTCAAATAAATATGAAATCAGAACATAAGCTTCGCGAGCTTACAAAATCGACCAAAGATTCATCGTCATCTATCATCCACCATCAAAAATCACGCAAAAACAAAGAGTTATTAGTTAGTTACTTTGACTATTTATTATTTAGCCTTGCGGTAGCATTTCCCCTCTGCCACGGTATAAGATCAATTAATCATGTGCATTTATACCTTATCACTAAACGAGACAGCCTATAATTGCGAAACAATAATTTCGAACTTAGAACGTTTGGGGTTCACACGAGACTACTTTTCATGATTTTTAACGTTCAAAATTAGAATCTAAAGTTATGGGAATAAAATCCAAAGTTGCGGATTTCATGTTACCTCGCCCCCCGCAAAAAGTGGCAGAAATGTTTGTTAGTAGAATTACACACGTAACTAGTCCCTATATAAGTAGTCAAAGGTTAGTTATAAAAGATCAGGCTGTATGGCTTTGTTCCTTTGCCTATCCAATATGGATGAATATAAACTACTAGGTACTACTGATTTGATTTAGACTCAGGCAAAGAAGGAAATGCATCCCATTTAGTCATAGCTTGTAATTTTTCAGTATTTTAGACATAACTCGAGAAATAATGGATAGAAAAATCAAATACTTAATTTTTATTTGGTAAATGGTTTTCGAATTCTGGTAGGTAGTAGGAACCTTTCGTAAAATGAAATATTGTCCGATGTTTTAATAAGTTTTATGTTATGTCCAACTTAATATGCTGACACTTTTTTCAGAGGATGATCAGACCGTCAACCTGAACAACATTCTCTATGGGACCAAACTCGAAATCGCGGGAAAAAATGAGCTGTCCCATACAAAACTGCAAACCTGCTCGAGCCAAATGTATAGGACAGCTGAAATTTTTTTGCGATTTCGATGTTGGTCCCATAGAGAAAGTTGTTCAGTTTGATGTTCTGATCATCCCATAAAAAGTGTCGGCATATTAATAACGACCCTGTATATATTTATTTATTTTGACAGAAATATAATTGAGATTAATCTGAAAGATGGAGGAGATAACAGGCAAGTTAGAAGTTACATCGATACTTACTAAAAACAAAAATTACTAACAATTCGTTGAATTTTCTTTTGTTTGTGGATCCAATATTTTGCTTAATTTTAACCAGATACCTACCTAATGTATGTTGTCGGTTTCTAAATAACTCATTATATTTTTATGAAGAAAAAAAATGCATGTGCGATGCACTTTTTTGATAAGAGTCCAAAAATAACAAGTTCACCATACGATTACAATCAGTACTGGAACTTAGCAGCTACGAAGTAGGTACTTTGTAGGTAATTTAAGTCAACATGCATGCTATCTTCTACTACTTGATAGTGTATGTCGCAGGTACACTGAGACTGAGATGACACTTCCACGCCTCCGCGATACGTCTCCCTGTTTCCACGATAAGAGCCCTCAAGCCATGTAATGAGTGAGGGTTGCTATGCACATAAGCGGGTCGGCACTGACGGTTCGGCAGTATTTGTCGATCAACAAAGCTGACCCGAAGTAATCACTGCACTTGTTCTCAAGCACAGTTATCCAGACTTTAGTTTCGGGGGGGGATATTAAATTTTCGGGGGGCGGGGGGATATTCATAGAAAAGCAATGAAAAAGCAAGTGCTGTAATCACTTTTCCATACAAATATTCGGAACCCACCTATCCCCCCTGGATACGTGCCTGCTTGTTCTTCTTGTGCCGATCTTGTGCCAATCGGTCTACTCGAACATTCATCTGCATACATTTGATTCTACCGTCCGGTTCTGCCGATTGTTCCATCCGGCTTTGCCCGGCCACTGTATTCGTGCGGCAAAGACGAGCGGCTTTTTCCCCGAACATTCATGTACACATATTCGATTTTACCGCCTGTGCGGCTGTGCCGATTAATGCCTGCCCGCCTATGTGTATAGCAACCCTGACGTTTACATGTTAAGCATATTATGCAATTCAACTATCTACTCTAGCTGCAAAATGAACGCGTTAATGTTGTGTTATTTATCGAACATCAGAAAATACACTGATATGATGAACAGAATACAACAACCTTCATCAAACCGTACCGTACCTGCGCTTCGAATGTATCGATCTTTTTGGGCCGGTGCACACCTGGCGAAGCGCAGCGCAGAGCATTTTTAATTTTCAAACCATTATCGACTTTGCTGGCTTTGAAATAACATCGAAAATCTATTAACGCTAACTAGTCCCCGAGAGCATCGAAGCGACTTGAGGCGAAAGTTGTGTTAATTGATGTTCGATGTTATTTCAACGCATGCAAAGTCGATTATAGTTAAGCAGTGAAAAATGCTCTGTGTGCACCGGCTCTTTTTTTTAAATCTTTATTTAAAGAGCTTAGTCAATAAATGACTATGCCGCTCTGTCTAAACTATTATAAAACTGTAACAGGAAGTTTGTCTGTACATTGAAGATATTAACAAAAAAAGTTACGATATGGTTTTTAGATATCCCTGATTCCATATCACCAATTTTTGGATTTTTTGTCCGTCTGTTTGTTTGTTTGTTTGTGTGTTTGTTTGTTTGTTTGATAGCTTATTATCTGACCTAAAATCTGGTATATAATTTGTGCGGCCAAAGTCGCCGGTTAACGCTCGTAAGTAATATAATTATTGTACATCTACTATCTACGACTAACACCCCTTTTTACCAGTTTGTATAGTGCTTTTGCCAGATCCGACAGACACCGGCTCTTTTGTGAGTAGGTAGAGCCATAGTGTAGTAATTAAATTAGTGGTTGTCAATCGTGCGCGGTGAGCGGGGGCCGGGGGAGCGTGACCCAGTACCGACTTACCTGCGCTCGGTACCGACTTTGCCGGTGCCCCGTCCCCCGCACACCGCGCGAGCATAGACCCCCGCGACCACTGAGCGCAGCCACTATATTATAATTACGCGATGGTAGAGCCTTTAACCCAGTAGGCCTAGCATGCCGCCACCCAGAAAACAGAAAGATCGTGATGTTACTTTGCGCATGCCAAAGTGAGGGCGCATGACTTTGTTCTCGTTTTGTCGCTTTGTCGTCCTTGCTACAGAAGAATCGCCATTAATAATTTCAATAATTTACCTACAGCGAGATCGCGGTGGACAGCGAGGCGGGCTCCGGGTCAGACAGCGTCCTCAAGACAGACTCAGACGAGGACTTCGACTAGTGGTCGACGCGTCGTTTGATACCATAGGCTAAGCGCTCACTTCTACATTGAAATTATTTCTAAACTCTAACCTTAGCACCGTACGTTGAAATCGTAATGTTACATCACCAGAGTGTTCTCAATTTTAGCAAATACGGATTTAGTTTAGGGTTGAGACACATTGACCGACGGCGAACGACGGCGGGCATGGGCCGGACGGATGGCCGGCTGGGCGGATTAGGATTAAACCTCATCTGGCAGCACCGCATCGCATTTTTCCGTCGCTCCATCCTTTTCTGTCACTCAGGAACGTCATTTGCTAGAGCAAATAAGATAGACGCCCAACTAACAATTTGGTCGTATAGCTGTCGTATAGTCGAACATTAGACGACTAAAACACCAGTATATGACGAAAATACAATAATGTAACTTTTATAAGTCAGAATAGTCATATAAATGGGGCCAAATTGTTTGCTGGGCGAAACGCGACCGCACGCGGCGGTCCTGATTGGCAGAAAAGGATGGAGCTACGGATAAATGCGATTCGGGCTGCCAGATGAGGTTCAACCCTTAGTTAGAACGCGTTCGGCGCCGTTCGCCGCACCGACGGCGGAGGATGCGGACGGTGTCCCATACTAAACGTGCTTTTTGTATGGACCCGCCGTCGTTCGCCGTCTTCGGTCAATCTGTCTCAACCCTTATCAAGTCCTTACATTTTTTTGACCGCAATATGCATATACATGGATGATTTTATATTAAGTTTTGTATTTTAAAATCTGTTTTAATTTAATTTTGGAATGGATTTACTTAAGGTTTATTTTATTATTATTTTATTGCACTAAGATTATTTTTAAGTGATCATTTTCATGTACCTACAAAATTGGTTTGTGTAATTTATATTCCTGTGATCATTTATTAGGTTGTTTTGTTTGATGTGATATAATTTAAATTATAAGTGGCTTGTGATCTCAATTCAAAATAAATTATTAAATCTCTGTTTTAGTTTTTTTTATTTCCCGGTTTGACGTAGATTAATTGTGTTTCATGCTGTTTTCCACACATCCATCTTTGCAGATCAAGTAAAACAAAAATTAGTTTATCAAAATTTATATATTATCTCAAAACTCAATATATCGTCATTATTAACAATGAATCACATTTTACTTAACGTAAAATTATATAATAAAGAATTTGCACTAATTGCACCTCACAAAGGAAACGAAAGGGAATGGCAGCCTATAGGTATATTGACCGAATTCGTTCATAAGACATACAATTTTAGACTGGGCAATTTAAATAACTAAAAATGAAACCCAAAGATCAAATATTATTGATTTTTAAACATGTTACAGCCATGTTGTGCTATTTCGAATCAAATTAAAGTGGGCTCGGTGGCGAAATTGGATAACGCAGTTCCCCGGTTTGGAAAAGTGCGGGTTCAAGTCCCGCCCGAGACAAATTTTTCAATCTTTAATTTGATCCAAAGATCAATCCGAAAATCGTGTGTGATCAGACACACGATGACGCATGTCGGAGCGGCAGACGTCAGTCCGTCATTTGAGAAGCAATCCGTCAATCCGTCACCGTGTGTGCTTCTACGTGCGGTTTCGGATAAACGACGGACTGACGACTGCCGCTCCGACATGCGCCATCGTATGTGAATCACCTAAGGGTCTGTTTCACCACTTCTTAGTAAGATCTTGTTAGCTTATCTGACAGATCGTTTGACATACGTCAAACAACTTCAAGAACTTACTAAGCAGTGGTGAAACAGGCCCTAAATTTTTTACTTGTATTGAAACAATGTAAAAAATCTTTAGATATAAAATTGTTTGTTCCTAAAAAACATTGCAGACATTGGGAGAGCCAAGCCATAGAACAAATTGGCAATATCCATTGATTGATCGTAGGTGATCTCAAACAGTACAACAGTATTCTGTAGTAAAATTTAATATAGATTCGATTTAATTTTGAAACAGTGTGCTGATGCTCGAATCGTCAAGCAACATCTTTAGTAACAAAATTAACTTTAAAAATCCTGAAAATATGATGTTAATTTCTTTAAAATAAATTATTATAGCACAAACATTCAGAACCAGTCAATATATTAATAAATCTTCAAGATTCGGAACCTGGCCTCGCGATTCTGACAAATGCATACCATTACAACAAAATATCTTACGGTAGGTAAGTACCTAATAACTTTTAATACGAGTATAAATCATGTGTTTATAAATAAATGAATAAACGTCAACTATGCAACTATTCATTTAAATCGCTTCTCGATAAAATTATAGGCTATCTCGAGCGCCTAAACCATAGGACATCTTAGTTTTGAAACATCCTACTAATATTATAAACGCGAAAGTTTGTAAGTATGGATGTTTGTTACTCTTTCACGTAAAAACTACTGAACGGATTTCGATGAAATTTAGCATACAGATAGACCATGGCCTGGATTAACACATAGGGTACTTATTATCCGGGTAACACAGACGAAGTCGCGGGCAACTGCTAGTGTACTATAATAGCTAGTTGTACTACTTATTCTGTACCACCAATTTTATAAAACCTACCTGAATTCGTCGTTAATAGGCTGCCAGTATTCATCCCATAAAATAAATAAGCTAAGTAAAATCTTTGCGTAAACAAACATAATATAATAGATCTTTTCGTCACTTTCACCTAATTCTAAATAAACAAAACTTAGGATACAATGATCTACACAATGTGATGTAAGATTACTGTAGTCTCGCTGAATGTCTTAATTTTAAATAAACAACCAATATATAAATTCTTTGTAGTCGATTGACTGGTTACATTTATTAGGTCCGCCACACACAGACGGAATTGCGATCCGGAATCCAGATTCAGGATTCAGTGTTGTCAACTATGGTTACAAAAAATACTAGTGCTGTTTAAAAAATGCCTAGCATAAAAATGTATGAAACACCAAATGAATGAAAATTGCATTTTTAGGTATTTATTAAAACGAAACAAACAATTTCTTTACATGATAATTAATATCATGTGATGAGGTCATGTCCTTACGATGATGATTTGTAAATTGTATTTCAATATTATGCAACTATATCAAAAGACTATCGATAGTTTTAACATTAGACATAATCTGCATACAAAATGGCATGAACCATATCACACAAGCGATTTTTGAGCGAAGGCGATTTCGGAACTATACCGCAACCACGTCGCAACTGCACCGTCACGATACGGTATCGTTCCGTCAACGCCCGTGCTCGAAAATCGCTTGTGTGATATGAATGTAAATCTTTAAAAAATGCCACCCAAGACATCAAAAAATCACTAGATCTAGTGAAAAAGTCTCTGAAAGCGGCAACACTCCATCCGGAACTGATTCCGAATCAGGTTTATTCCGTATGTATGTGGCTGACCATATGGTTACTATAAATATAAAACTAAAATAAATACTGATAATGCATGTTACATTTTTACTATCTATAAAAGCATAAAGGCGCTCGTTTGTTCCGTGGTTCTAAATAGTACATACATAAATTCACGATCGTATTTCTTTTCAGAGTAGCCTGAAACTTGGCTACAGCTACCAACCACATTTTAAATAGTTCTTATAACTATATCCATTAACATAAATTAAAAAACTAATCTCGAGTTTTTAACGATGTGAAAGAATTTGGTGGTTTTTACTGATACAGTTTTGATGATAAATATACAGGGAGAAATTGATATCATTAGCATCCTTTTAAACTAAGAGTCTACCCATCAAACTGAACAACTTTTACTATGGGAGCAAACCGATCGGACCAAAAAAAAATCTGCTGTTGCATACAATAAGTCGAGTAGGCAGCGGCGTATGGAACAGCTGTTTTTTTTTTTTTTGCTCCAATCTGTTTGCTCCCATAGTAAAAGTTGTTCAGTTTGATGGGTAGACTCTTAGTTTAAGAGGATGCTAATGATATCGATTTCACCCTGTAGTTAGGATAGTTTTTATTATTGTTCTGAGACAGGTGTCCGTTGATTTTTATTTATGTAAGTAAAAATTTAAAAAGTGTTGGTAAGGCGTGTTAATAAACAGAAAGATTAAGAGATTAAGAGATTAATACATACATAATGATTAGTAATAAATAGAGTAAAAATTATAGATAACTAAGCTTTAGTTCGAATTTGAAATGAAATTTGAGCATAAAACTAAAGCTGATAATTTTCATCAAGTTTCATAGCCTAATAGTTCAATTATAATTAGTTTCGAAAAGGAATGCAATCAAATCGTTGTAAAATAACATTTCGAATCACTCAAAACCGTAACCGAAAATAATGTGTTCAATCACGACGCTAATTCAATCAAATAACTCATACAGGATGAAATTGATATCATTAGCATCCTTTTAAACTAAGAGTCTACCCATGAAACTGAACAACTTTCTGCAAACATTTCAGTCGAGTAGGTATTGCAGTTTAGTATGGAACAGCTGATAATTTATTTGCTCCGATCTGTTTGCTCCCATAGTGAAAGTTGTTCAGTTTGATGGGTAGACTCTTAGTTTAAAAGGATGCTAATGATATCAATTTACCCCGTATATTGCCAAAACTTACTTCATCATCAGCCGATGGATGTCAACTGCTGGACATTACGCGCCGCTTAATTTCGGCGGGTGTGTTCCTACACTGAGTATTGTAGTGTGGTCCTTGTAGTAATGGAAGAGCGGACGCGGCCGTAGTATTTGGACTTTTACCAGATAGCCTGGTAAAGGTACGCACAGGAGCCGCAACGCAGCGGACGCGGCGGGCTGCACTTTCGCTGCGGATGACGTCATCAGCATTCCTTGCTCAAAAATACCGCTAAGTGCGAGTGCAGTGCGCGCACTTCCATAGAATTCATTCCATACAATGCAAGAAATCCGTTCGCTGCGTTGCGGCTCCTGTGCGCGCGTACCTTAAAACTTCCAATATTCCATTACAAAATGTGTTTTCGTCGTGCAGACCTTGTAGCGCGAGCTAGTCTTATTTTGTCTCTTACCGAAGACATTTTTTGAAATGCATTATTATATTAATGTGGCTTACGAGCAGGCGCGGTGTTGTTTTGTCTCCCACCAAGAACATTATTCCACCACAAAATGTGTCAAACTTAAATTGTACATTTTAACGGGTTCTTACCTCATTTTTAGAATTTTTTGCATTTTCAAGATATTTCGGCGGTGTTACAACTGCCATGGTCACGGAATGACCGCGTTAGGATCGGTGAGCGCCTGACGAAGCGCAGCGCAGAGCGTTTTTCACTCCCAAACCATTATAGACTTTGCTTGCGTTGAAATAACGTCCAAAATCAATTAAGTAACACAACAACTAAACCAACTAAAAAGGAAAAACAAGGAATCCAATAAATAAACCTTTTTATTCCCAGTAACACAACTACTGTCCCAGAGAGCACCGAAACGACGTTGAAAGCTTGAAAGTTGTGTTAATTGATTTTCGATGTTATTTCAAAGTACGCAAAGTCGATAATGGTGATGCCCTTCGTCAGTTGAACGCCAGCTCTAAGTTTCAGCGCACATCTGGTGGAGAACTGCTCGAGCATTTTCCAGTGCCCAATAAAATGTCCTTCTTATCCAATTGAAATAGAGTTGTAAATAAGTGTCAAGTTATAATTTTACCTAGCGCAGCGCACGCTATTTACAACTCTGTTTGAATTGGATAAGGACGACACTTCTATAAGCACTGGGAAATGCTGGAACAGTTCTCCGCTAGATGTGTGGTAACTCTCAAAGAGTGTATTACAAAATGTGTTATCACTGGGGTTCAGACTGGTGGGAATCACTCAGTCAGAATCGTGGTGCGGTCCTTGCGGTAGTGTACGAACAGACGGCCGCGGGGGCGGGGGCGGGCGGGGGGGTGTCATTGGGCTGGGGTGGGGGGCGCAGCGGAGGGGGAGGCGGAGGGGGAGGGGCCGGCGCGCGGCCGCGGCGGCTGGCGACGCTGCCGCGCCAGGAACGAGTGCCCGGCCGATAGCAGCGCGAACCTAGTCTCCACCTGCAACGAGTGATTGGTTTGGTCACATGAATAAATATAATAAGGCTTTACCAACTATGCTTACATATGTATATTGGCTATGTGCTAAGTGGGTGTTAAGAACGGTCGATCGCAGCGCACGCTGTGGCAAAAATTTTAACTATTTTCGGCGAAGCTGTATCAAAGCTTGAATCTATGCAAATCAGCACACTCACTCAACACATAAATATCCAAAACTACAAAGACTACTAACTTAAAATTTGGCAGGGATGGTTTTATTGCCATCTAGGTGTTTACTAAAAAAAGATTTTGCGCAATTCAACCCCCCATTAGGTATGAAAGTTTGAATGAGAATTTCGTAAAAAATAATGGGAATTCAAGGTCAATATTTTTAATATCGACAACATTGTTTGTTTATTTAGTTTTTACTTTATTTTAATATAAGATAACAAATTCAATTCATTCAATATATTTAGCTGTGGGGACTTGCTACAGATGTCAGCACCCACAAGTTATAGCAGAGATGCCAACAGATGGCGATACCGTCGCTCTCGGAAAATATGCTCCATAATTAGACAACGTTCACCGTGAATACGTAACTCGTAACCTACTACAAATAAGGTTCACAATCGAATGCAAAACATACATCGCGCAAGAGAAATAATCACAGAGATTCGATACATATACAAGGTCCAACTAAGAACTGTTGGACCACGGCCGGTCCCCAGGCTTCACACATAGCCTGGTGGAAGATTTTCCCTTTTCAATGGAGGAACATTCCCAAGTAGCACCTCCATATAGCCTCATATACCTCGTTTGCGTATGATTACTGCAAAGCTATCTATTTGCGTCGCCGCGCCGCTTTATCTTAACATTTTATGTCCAAATAATTCATGGGGACGTAGTACGCTAGATGGCGCTAGTGTCGTGCACATAACCAATAGCCTTATTAATAAACAAGCTTCATACAAGCGGCCGCTGTCTGCACTCACACATAGCGCGCGTTGCATCGACGTACTAACAGGTACACACACTCAAGCCGGGATATGTGCGCACCGGCCGCTTGTATGAAGATTGTTATCTGTAGGGACATATATTCGATTTCAAATTTATTCAGAGCAGGGACCGAAAATTTTCGGTAACCTTTATTTAAATATTACCTTTATCCAGGTAACAACCGATTTTAATACCGGTAACCTAAATATGACCTTCAAGAGAATGCGAGTGAGAAATTTAAGACTTACTATATTTATGAAGAAACAATTTTTTATTCAAATATCTCTGTGTACGCGGACCGTTAGTAGAATGATATAAAGGTTACATCTAAAAATACCTGGCATCCTATTCAATGGCAGGAGTAAAATAGACAGACCGCAGCAAGTGCCACCGACGAATGGCAGCACAGAGATTTACGAAAATGTGTGTATTCAAGAACACCACAAATTCCAAGGTGTACCATTTTGACCCCTACCTAACGTCAATGCGACAAGATAAAGGGGTCTAATGACGAGTTAGCCAGTAAGGTCGGTAAGTTACTTACAGCGTCGCGATGGCACTTGGCGCCGAGCTGGTACCACGCGGAGGCTAGTAGCCTCTGTTCGCTGCTCGCTCGCGCGCCCTCCTCGCTCCCGCTACCGCTGCCGCTTCCGCTCCATCTTTACGAAACATGAAGCTATTAGATCAGTCATTGAACAATCGTGTACTATGTATTGAAGTACAGTATGACCAGGAAAATTAGTCCGCTCGTTTGCTCAAGCTTCAAGGGCGAATCACGCTAACCGCGCACCGAGGGTTCCGTACCACACCACAACACAAAATACTTTCAAAAAAATTTTCTTTTCTCTGGGACCGGCACGAGGCCGACTAACACTTGACCGATTTTTATTATTTGTTGTTATACTGTAGAGTTAGCTCTATAACCACACCAAATTTGACGCTTGTATGTATCACCGTTTTTACGATAGAGCGAGAAGAAAAACCATTGATAAAAACTAGTTTCTTGTATGAGGACCCCCTTAATTTTTTACTTTTTGTAATTTTTATTATTTGTTAGCAAATCCCCCGTAAAAACGCACATTCTGTGAAAACTTAAAAAATTAAGGGGGTCCTCATACAAGAAAAACCATTGATAAAAACTAGTTTCTTGTATGAGGACCCCCTTAATTTTTTACTTTTTGTAATTTTTATTATTTGTTAGCAAATCCCCCGTAAAAACGCACATTCTGTGAAAACTTCAACTATCTATCTATTACTGTTCAAAAGATACAGTCCTAAATAGTTAGGACAGACAGACGGACGGACAGACAACGTATGCTTAGTAATAGGGTCCTATTTTCACCCTTTGGGTACGGAACCCTAAAAATCGCGGTAGTCAAAGGGTAACCCAGCTTGATGTTAATAGTGTAGGTTCTTACAGACGCTACTCACTCGTGTCTGTTATTAGCGGGCGTGGCGTCTGCCCGCGACGCGCTGGCGCTGTTGCTGCCGGCCCCCCGCGAGTAACCCAGCGTGATGTCCGACAATGACTGCTGACCTACAAAAAAATACTAAGGTTAGCGAAAAGATGTGAAAAAGGGACGGAAAAACCGCATAGTCACACGACATCTTATCTACAAATCCAACACAGATCAATAAAGAGACATAAGCACATAAAATATCAAAGTTGAGAAGTAAAGACTTAGGCAAATGATGAAAAAAAATTAAGCACCAGGCCAAAACACCGGCATAATAATCTCTTTAATTTATACTATTATAAAACTGTAACAGGAAGTTTGTCTGTACATTGAAGATATTAACAAAAAAAAGTTACGATATGGTTTTTAGGTGTCCCTGATTCCATTTCACCGATTTTTGGATTTTTTGTCTGTCTGTTTGTTTGTTTGTGTGTTTGTTTGTTTGTTTGAACGAGTATCACGCAAAAACTACTGAACCGATTTTGATAAAACTTTTTTTGTTTGATAGCTTATGATCTGACTTAAAATCTGGTATATAATTTGTGCGGACGAAGTCGCGGGTTAACGCTCGTAAATGAATAAAAGAGAAATGTGGAAGAGTTTAGGAGAGACCTTTGCCCAGCAGTGGCACTAAGCAGGTTAGAAAAACAATAAATGTACAGACACAGGTTTTTACAGTTTTATATACAGGGTTTCTCAAAACTCAACGTCAAGCCGAAAACAAGGAGATGGCCAGTTTTATAACTGTTCAGGGAAAAATACAAAAATAATAAATAAACATCTTGGACATTGGTATCGATTCGGTAATTCCCATTACGACTAAACTTAACTAAAATTTAGTTAAAATGTGTCAAATTCATGTACGCTATTCGGAAAAACACAACTAAACAAAATTTATCTTATCTGACAGGATTAAACTTATTTCGAACTAAATTAGGTCAAAACGTCCTATATGCTATTCGGAACGCACATTTATCTGTCATTTTTAGATGTGTCAGACTTATTTTAGTCAAATTTTAATTGCGTCTTATTTGGTGTCGACTAAGAACGACTTGGCGTGTTTTCCTGTGCGTGTTGGCGTGTGTTCAGTAGTTTTTGCGTGATGCTCGATCAAACAAACAAACAAACACACAGACAAAAAATTAAAAAATTGGTGATATGGAATCAGGGACACCTAAAAACCATACCGTAACTTTTTTTTGTTAATATCTTCAATGTACAGACACACTTTTTGTAACAGTTTTATAATAGTTTAGGTATAACGCACCTGTGGCCCTAGGGTCAAGCGACTTAATGACCTCCTTGGCCTTCTCGACGCACTTCTTGTACTTGTCCTCCACAGTGAGTAACTCCGCCTCGCGAGCCGACAGTGTCTCCTGCAGCTTGCCGGCGCGCCTTCTCTCCTCCGCTAAACTTGCCTGCAGCTCTTCTACTTGTAGAGCTGCAAATAGAAAGGGTAAAAATAATAGAGTTGCGAGTATCAACATATTTACATAAATCATCATATCAGCCGATGGACGTCCACTGCTGGACATAGGCCTCCCTCAATGATCGCCACAACGACCGGTCCTGCGCTGCCCTCATCCAACGGGTTCCCACCGCCTTCACCAGGTCGTCGGTCCACCTTGTGGAAGCTACCCACGCTGCGCTTTCCGGTCGCCACTCGAAAACTCTTCGGCCCCATCGGCCAACGGTTCTGCAATATGGTTGTATTTTTAGATTACGTTGCCTTAGAAGCACATCCAAGGGACCATAGACCTTAGTATTTGGTTTTGATTTGAACTTGATACCTCTACCCGTTCGTTAGAAAAAGGGTCTTCACTGACTGTATAAAAGCCAAATTCCACTCCCTTACTGACTGACGCATTACGAATTCTCCACTAAATTCATAAAGCCTACAAACTTGAAATTCGGCACGTATGCTACTTTCAAGCTAAACGAAATACATAAGCGATCACGATGAAATATAATTATACAAGGTGAAATTTATATCATTGGCATCCTTTTATACTAACAACCCATCAAACTGATAAATTTTTACCATGGGAGCAAACCGATCGTAGCAAACAAAAAGCTAACGTACTACTATTGCATACTTTGAGTACTTATATATGTACTAGTTACGCGTGTGATTCTACTAACAAACATTTCTGCCACTTTTTGTGGGGGGCGAGGTAACATGAAATCCGCAACTTTGGATTTTATTCCCCATAAATTTAGATTCTAATTTTGAATGTTAAAAATCATGAAAAGTAGTCTCGTGTGAACCCCAAACGTTCTAAGTTTCGCAATTATAGGCGGTCTCGTTTAGTGATAATGATAAGGTATAGAATTGAATGTAAATGCACATGATCAATTGTTCTTATACCGTGGCAGAGGGGAAATGCTACCGCAAGGCTAGTCCTTATAATAAATAGTCAAAGATTGCATATGAATGTCTAATGAAAATGATCTAATTGGTTCGTTCAAGTGCATGCCATTGAACGAACGAACTGAGTGTCGAAAAACCTCCCCCACACCATCGTTTGGTCTGTGGGAGGTTAAACAGAAATCGGTCAAGTTGCTCAGGACCAGAAACAGTAAACAGTTTTTAAAACAGTATAAAAAACGAACATTTCCTCTGGCTGTCCTCGATAGCGGAGGCTAGGCGTGGATGAGGAGCCTCCAGGGTGGCTTCCAGCTGCATGATGCGCTGGTTCGCCTCGAGGTTCATCGCGCGTTGCTTCTCCAGCCGCGCCGCGTAGTCTTCTAGTAACGCCTGCAAACATTATGATTGCTATTTGAAAACTATTTGTTAAGAATCCATGCACGAACCTTTGATATTATAACGTTTTATTTGGTACTAGCTGTGCACGGAATGCGTAGCATCTTTTGTATGTTGGCGTAATTTTTTATTGTTTTATGCGCACAACAACTCATCAAAGTTTCATCGCAATCGGGCGAACGGTATAGGACCCCGGGGGGGTCAGTCGCGATCTCTGCCCACTGCTTTTGGCGCCTACAGACGCCACCGGCACATCGCTGGCCGGTTCTCACCGATCCCCACTACCCAATCGTAGTCTGCGTAGTCCCAGCAACGCCCATTGCCGAGGTCCGTACCCCTTAGGGGTGCCCCTTGGGCAGGTTGCTTAAGTTCATTCACTGGTTCGGTATACCTACCAGCCTAGCTAGCATGCCACCCACGACAAAGCGTTTAAACGAGAAAAACGTCATGCGCGCTCTTTCTGGCCTACGTAAAATAATAAAGATGGCACATCTCGATTTTTGTCGTTTTCTCGGGGGTGGCATGCTAGCTAGGCAGGGCGCTTCGCCGTCACTGGTGTGGTCGTCCCATAGCCGCAGTAATAAGCATTCGATGCTCCCTGAGTAATGCTGTATTTGTCAATTCGGAAAAAGAAAAAAAAAGTTAGACCGACAATTAACTCAAATGCGCTACATACTTTAGAAGGTGCGTCAGACCGTAAATATGAAAAACTTTTATTAGGGAACCAACTTTAAAATAGCAAAACAAAAAAAAACTGCTGTTCCATAGAAAATGTCAATAGTTACTTGACCAAAATGTATGAAATAGGAGATTTTTTTCCCGATATCAATGTTGTTTCCTAGTGAAAGCTGTTCAGTTTGTTGTTCTGAAACACTCTCGAGTATTTTAACGCAATTAATTTTACACCCTGTATAAAAGATATAGATTTTCATTTAATCTTGAAATACGAAACGGCAAAACTAAATTTACCCGACACCAAACTACTCTGCACCAACATGTTTCATAAAATTTTGAAAAAAAAAACATGTACTGTCAGTTGCAGAAACGCTCATTAGAGTTAATCCTCCAAGAGATTTAATGGAAGATTAATATTTATGAGCGTTATTACAACTATTAGCGTTAGATTCAGAATAGTATCATATATTCTCTCACGATAGTGCTACCATCTATTCTCCGGTAGTAGCCAACATTATAAAACTGTGTTTTAACGTAGTGAGTTACATTCTCTTTGGTTTGTACCTGCACAGAGGCCTGGTCCGCCTGCGTGCCCTGGTTCTGCCGCAGTAACTTGTTCTCGTGCTCGAGTCGAATCAGCCGCTCCTTCAGATCGTTTGGTATCAGTTCACGTGACATGTTTTCTTCGCTAGCACCTAAAACATCAAATGTTTTCGATCATCGAACACGAACATGAATTTCCCTAAAATTCCCTATAATTCCAATCGTGTATTCAATTGATGATTTCACTAGATAAACTATCCAAGAATACTGATTGATAATACTGACTTGGGTTTCGGTAAATTGTATAAATCTAGTCGAAAAATGAAAAATAAAGGATGCCTCCAAGGTGTTTCGTCCTACCATAAAGTCAAAGTCAACATTATTTTTAGAGCTTGAAGCACACTAATTAAACGTCAAATTTTTTTTCAAGTTACCTCCTTATTCTGCATAAACAATTGAACCCATACCAGTAGTAATAGTAGAATATCGCAACTCGTCCACCGTCTCTCTCAGTGTGTCTCGCTCCTGCAGCAGTGTGTCCCTCTCCCTCTGCAGCAACGTGGCGCTGCTGCTCAGCTTCTTATTTTCTATCTCCAGCTTGTCAGCTTTCGTTATTTCTGCGTCTAATTTCTCATTTAGATCTATCACCTGTCAATTCAATGTTGCTTTGTTACAGTACCTTTACGAAGCAACGCGCGCTTTACTTGTGGTAACGAAGGTACAAAACATTTACATTCAATTTTATACCTTATCACTAAACGAGACAGCCTATAATTGTGAAACAATAATTTCGAACTTAGAGCTTTTAGGGTTCACACGAGATTTCTTTTCATGATTTTTAAAGTTCAAAATTAGAATCTAAAGTTATGGGCAAAAAGTCATTGGTTATGGGGAATGAAATCCAAAGTTGCGGATTTCGTGTTACCTCGCCCCCCGCAAAAAGTGGCAGTAATGTTTGTTAGTAGAATTACACGCGTAACTAGTCCCTATATAAGTAGTCAAAGTGTCGGTCGTCCAAAATGTGGGCAAGATCGGTGTGCACATGGGACCTGTATTCAAGTGTCTTATCAAGTTACCACTTAGCGTCATCGTGGAAAGTAAAACCATAAGTTACTTCGTGAGTGAGTAAACTTTGTAGTTTTGGAGATTTTGTATTGTGTGGATGTGCGTAGATTCAAACATGATTCTAAGCAAATCTAAAACAGCTTGGCCGAACGTAGTACAAACTTTTGCCACAGCGTGCACTGCGATCGACTTGACAGTTCCCAACACCCACTTCGCACATCTAAACTATTATAAATACGATATGGTTTTTAGGTGTCCCTGATTCCATATCACCAATTTTTG
This sequence comes from Agonopterix arenella, assembly GCA_927399405.1. NCBI lineage: Eukaryota > Metazoa > Arthropoda > Insecta > Lepidoptera > Depressariidae > Agonopterix > Agonopterix arenella. Next base: position 12,492,857 of record OV656691.1, on the reverse strand, counting down.
GATTTTTTGTCTTTCTGTTTGTTTGTTTGTGTGTTCGTTTGAACGAGCATCACGCAAAAACTACTAAACCGATTTTGATGAACTTTTTTTGTTTGATAGCTTATGATCTGACTTAAAATCTGGTATATAATTCGTGCGGACAAAATCGCGGGTTAAGACTAGTTAGTGAATAAAGGTCAAATTTATTTGGAGCGATACGAGCAGCGCAGCGCCGCGCGCGAACAGAGAGCCCTTGGAGAGAGCGGAGGGAGACCTTAGCTCAGCAGTGGGACAGCAACGGCTTATCTACATTTATTCTAAAATGCCAAGTACCAATGAGTTTTTTTAACTTATGTACGACTTCTTATTCTGATGCACGCATGGTAAACTGACGCTTATACATCCTTTCTGACGGTAGGCCTGTCTGTGCTCCGAAGTGGGACGTAAGCTGATGAATGAAACTCAAAAATGTAGGAGGCTTTAGTTAAAAACTGAAAGTGTACTGTACGGACCTGTTTCCTATAAATGTCAAGTTGTGTGCGCACTTTGTTGGCGCGCATGGTGGCCTGCTCGTGCTCGATCGCGCGCTGCACGTGCTCCGTGTTCGCGCGCTCCAGCAGCTTCACCTACGTTACACACAAACACGGGTGTTAAATGCGTTTTATTTACGAAAAATATAGGAAGAAGTGCGAAAATGTCATGTAACGCACGCAGCTTAGATTAAAAACTTTTCGCTTGCACGTAGCTAAGTTGTAGCCCTAGACTCCGTTTCGCATGTGCTGACGTCATTTTGTCAATTTCAATTTTTTAACCGACTTCAAAAAAGGAGGAGGTTTCTCAATTCGACCGTATATATAATGAATATATATATTTTTTTTTTTTAATGTGTGTTCGCGGATAACTTCGTCCGATTTTGATGATTCTTTTTTTGTTGGAAAGAAGATATTCCAAGGGTGGTATAAGGAAACCAGGATCTGATGATGGCATCCCAGAGAAATCGAGGGGAACCTTTGAAAATCGTAGTGCCGGCTAGTGCGTTTGTTAATTTAAAGCACTACTATTAAATTGAACTAATGGATTCACCACTGAAAATTGTAAAATAAACAAAATTTTAACAAAAATTTAAAACCACCTTTAAAAAAACTAAAAAGTTAAAAAATAATATTGCTACAATATTATTTTTTAAAACATATTTTTTTAACAGAAGTCGGTGTCGAGCCAAGCCAAAAAAATAATGCAAGCCCTGTCGCGAATCGTACCGGCTTGACAGCGACTTCGATAAAACAAATTAATGTACTTATGATGCGAACGTAAAAGTAATCGGCTGCAATATTATTTTTGAACTTTTTAGTTTTTTTTTAGGCAGTGTCCGGGGTGTTTTGACGTGCTCTTCCATCCGCTTTTTGTATGACATGACGCGACGATCGCCTCCAGCACCGCCGCCGTCTCGCGCAACGCGTCCACTTCACCCTTCAGTAATTATGGCGGCTAATAAAATAAACAGCAACCTGTCTCCGCAAGTCGACGTGCTCCTCCATCCGCTTCTTGTATGACGCGACGGTCGCTTCAAGCGCCGCCGCCTTCGCCGCAGTCTCCCGCAACGCGTCCACTTCATCCTTCAACACCACGTTCTCCGAGGCCGCTGTCTGCATAACATAAACAGAGAACGGCCTGATATGGATACATATTGTGCCTTATTTTGTGCCTCTTATATGGTGTAAAATAAAGTATATTTGATTTGATTTGATTGTTTATTTATTTATTGTAAATTAAATAGTCCTATGAATGAGGTATTTTCCGAAAACCATTAAAAAAGAAAAAATTGTTCCAATTTGCAAGATAGATGACGTTGACGAAAGATGGATGAGTGACCTTGCAGATAATAAAATAGAAATATAAAATAGTAAAAATTTGTGTTTTTAAGTAAGCAGCAAAAGATGAACAGATCTTCGTCAGCATCTGATTAGTGACATGCATTTTTTTGTTTACATTTTAGCCTGGAAATACACATCAGATTTTCTGATCCGATCGTATACAGGGTGAAATTGATATCATTGATATCATTGCCATAGGGATTGCAGGTTTATCGACTTCCGATTGTGTCGATCGGGTGTGGATATATTAAATCAAAAATAGATTGTTAGGTCCTTATTATATTGATACTGGCAGTTATTCTATAGAACTATGATCGCTGTTTTAAAGACGTATGTCAACATAATGTCAATCATTTGTTATCTAATATCGAAAATGTCTCCTAATAAGAAAAATATATACGATAGAGAAATGGTTAGAAAAATACCCAGAGCTTATTTATAAAGAAGAAGATTCCTCGATATACTGTTCTGTTTGTGGTGTTAATTTAAAACAGTTAAAAAAACATTATGTCGAGAAACACGTGTCGCGAGTGAATAACATTGTTCAAAAACTCATGCGTCGGATACTAAACATGATTTTTTTATTGTTTTAATGATATTTCTAATTTCTTGTAATATTCCCTGGACACAGTTGGATACTTGCACGAAACAGAAGTCGTGAAATATATCGATATAAAAAAGTCGATAAACGTGCAATCCCTTTGACATATTAAAAGTGCTACCAAATTCCGGACTCTGTTCATAAGCTTTGAAAGAGTAAAGAATCCCTAACCCAAAGAATAATATAAGTATATTAGAAAAGAGAACCCACTCGTGGCAACATTATGCATCCACCTTATTGAAGGCTATTGAAGGCTAGCTAGCGCCATCTATGTTTCACCGACAATAATTCAACCTATACTATACATACCTACTTATATCTACTCATACCGATGGATATTATTGTTTTAAATGCTAGTTTTCGTTCAATCCCGCACCGATCGAGTGAAATTCCAGTATCCTTACTATTCCTGTAATCTAAACATTGGTAAGAGAACAACAGAAACTCCAGAACATCACTAAATCGGCCCGAAATTCAACGAAAACTACAAACAACCCGCACATTACGCAAGATAGGTAGCCATTTTGTGAATTTGTCAATTAGACATTGACATAGACAATAAAATCTTTTTTTTTCATAGTTCTGCGAAGTATTTCATAGATGGCAGCACATTCTATGCAAAATGAATCGGAAAAAGCCACCAAAAGGCGACTGTCCTCCGCCTGCCCTAACCTGTAGCTCCTCATTCCTCAGCTTGACCAGTGCGAGCTCCCTCTCCAGCACTTCGGCCCTGGCGCGCTGGTCGTCGCGCTGCAGCTCCACCTTGTCCAGCTCGTCCTTAAGCGCGTCGAGCTGGGCGCGCATGTTGCTGTAGCGAAGCGTGCCGGCGTGCGCGGGCCCGAGCGAAGCACCCGCCTCGTCTATGTCCCCGTCAGAAGGCCCCGCGGCAGTCTGCCGCTCCGCCGTCAGCCTACCTACTTCACTTAGTAACGTCATCTTTTCTTCTTGTAGAATTTTCACCTGGTAACAAAAAAAACGAGCGAGACTTACAGTAGTCCCATATGATGTATAACATCTGACATCTCACCTTGGTTATTAGCACAGAACATTATAAGAGGGGTTAGAAATGCAAAGTAGTGCATTTGCTTCGGAGAAGACGGTCGCCACTTGTCTTCCCACTCACGCTGCTAAAACTACTTATGCCCTCTCGCTCGCACCATGCCGCGCGCCTTACGGTGTTATGCAAATCATTGCATAAACGTGTGGCACGCGTTCCACGCCTACTATGCACATCTAACCCCTCTTATAATGTTCTGTGGTTATAAGCAACACAGTACAGTAGTACCAGGTTTATGGTCCGCCACATACATACGGAATTCCGAATCAGGATTACTATTCAATCCCTTGCCGGTATTGACTAATTGTTTCGCGCCCTATTCGCTGTTATCCGACTTTGCACCCTTTGATTACTAAATGACTTGGGGTTTTGACGGCGACTCGGGTCTGCTCTGCGCAAACGAAGATTAACGGGCGGAATTATTTTCCTGATCCTACTGCACTAACCTCAGGAAATGGCTTGGTATCATCTGACGGCCAACTCTACCACCGCGCGCGCTCATTGGTTAAAATAAAATAGCGCGTACTTTCCCGGCTTCCTGTTACTCATTTCCATCCCTTTTCACGAAATCACTCCCAAAATATTACAGGAAAGCGAGAGGGAAAATGTTACATATGAATAATAAAAATTAAAAAAAAATTAAAAAAGACTGTGCTATTAGGACGTTATGATACGAGATCATTTTATTACGTCATTCAGCGCATTGGTAGTTTTTCATAAACTTACAAATCTGTGCCCAGCATGCGTTGCCATGCGTTTTTTTTGCCCGAAACCTTCGCGAGCAATTTAATGTACCTAAATTAATTATAAGCAAATTTTTGTTCTCATTTTAACTTTGCTATAAAGTTCTTTGCGAGAAATAAAGTATATACCGCATGCTGCGCACAACAACCCACCAAAGTTTCATCACAGTCGGACGAATGGTATAAAAACGCAAAGGATAAACAAACTAACAAACAGACAGACAAACATTGATTTTATTACAAGGTGTGCAATATATTTGTTGATATGGCGTATGTACTTATTAAGATTTGAGTAGAAAGACTGTTTCTGAAAATTGATAATATTTTTTATCACACTTATTATGTACAAAATATTTATTCAAATGCCTCTAGCAAGGAAGGTGACATTAAATCTACTCAATAGGTACTAGACAATATTCCCTAAAACATCAGCTGTTATTGAACATAAACAATAAAAACTATAAAGGTTCCTATGTACAAAATATTTATTCAAATGCCTCTAGCAAGGAAGGTGACATTAAATCTACTCAATAGGTACTATTTTTTTTTTTTTTTTTTTTTATCGGGCATAGGCCCACCACACATTCCCACCGCTGTAACTCCTGTAAGCCAGGATCAACAGCGGCGACCATTCACAACACTGGACAATGAAGTCCAGCGAGCCCGGGGGATGACTCTAATCTGTCTTGGAACCCGTCAATAGGTACTAGACAATATTCCCTAAAACATCAGCTGTTATTGAACATAAACAATAAAAACTATAAAGGTTCCTTGTTGACTATGGCACCCTAAAAAACAAGAAAACAAACCTGCATGTCGAGCTCATGGCACCTCTGGGCGAGAGCCTCTCTCATTTCAGCATCTGATTGCTCCGGCGCGGCCGCATCCACGTGCGTGACACCTCGGTTCACACCCAATGTCAATGTCTCCAGCTCCTTTCAAACACAAACAGTTACACTTTGAACTTCACTGCATTCACATGTTTATTTAAACGGCTATCACTTTGAAACGCTAAATATAAACTAAGAACACAACCACACTGCCATTTCTCGTGATATGAGGACATAAAATAAGCGTAACTAAAACTCAAATTATTTCTTTAGTGCAACCAGAAAAAGCATGCAATTTCGAGTGTTATTGTGTAAGAATATATAATACTTTTTGCAGTGAAGTAAATGGTATTGTAATGCGGCACCCATATATGTAACTCGATTATAGTTTGATGCGTGAAAAAGCGGTCGAGTGAGCTAAATTATACATTACATAAGAACTAATAGAGACTAATTAGTCATGGACGGATGCGAGAATAATTTCATATCTACGTTTATAATTTGAATTTTATTAGTCTACAAAGTCGTGGTGGTCCAGTGGCGAGTAACCTTGCCTGCCGTGCAGGAGGCGATGGTTCGATCCCCGTCCAGGCCGACTCGTAACAAATCTCGTACTGAGTTTTTGGGAATTTATGTACGATTTGTAACACCAATGGCTTTTCGGTGAAGGAAAACATCGTGAGGAAGCCTGCATGCTTCAATTACGAGGCATGTATTGTACCTACTGTCCATTACAAGTGGCGATGGGCTCACTCCCCGTCACACTGTACAGAGTTTCGTAACTACTAGTGAAACGTGTATGTTCTGAAGTTTCAGAATATCTCTGACTACCCCCTTGGGAAATATAGTCGTGAGCATATGGTAGTCTACAAAGTACATAAATTCAATCCTTAGATTGGGAATAATTATTACGACAACTGATAGTATCTACAAATAGGATGTATAGTAAGACTCTCTAGCATTGTAATTAATATAGTCTCCATTGTTTCAATTGTTTTGTTTCCATTTATCTTGATTAATATTCATGAAAGTGGAATTACATTTGCTTTCATTCACTTAACATAAATATAAATATTCTTTATTATTCTTTTTTTTTTTCTTTATTTTCTTTAACACTTGAAGGAGTATTCTCACATTCTAAGCCCTAATTAACACAATTCTTAGCAGTGTTGCTTTTGAATGACTTACAATGTTTTATTTACAATAAGCAGCGCATTAATTTCAACTTTCAACTCTATTGAACATAACTAAAATATATAAATATTTCATCAGCTTACAGTTAACATTATTCATTCATTACCTTTGAAATTATGTATGCAATAAAATAGCGATAAACATATAATTATTACAACACTATCATGAAAGTTTATTTATTTTTATTATATAGCATGCACTGTGCATGCATTTGAAAAGTGGCTTTCGCAACATCCTTTCGCAAGTCCCAAAAGAGTTGAAATAAGGAAGTGTTTGCATACAATAAATTTTCGTACCTGAATTGCTTGCATTATCGACCGCTGACATGAAAGTTCCAATTCCATTATACGAGTAATGTATTCTTGCTTCTTGATACATTTTACGGCACAACCTATATTTAAAATAAGTCTTTTAACATCATTTACATTGCATTCATTTATCATTCAGTTGGAAATATTTTAAAATTCATGTTAATCATCAGCCTTTATCAGCCACGCCGCTGAAGCACAGGCATACTCTCATGGGGAGGTTGGGGGTCATGGGTGTTGTTTACCACGCGCGCCCCACATGCATTGTTGGACTTTACATACACATCAAAGTGTCTTTTTCAGCATATGCAGGTTTCCTCACAATATTATCCTTCGCTGTTTGACAGGTAGGTACTACATAGCAGTCACTTTGCAGGTTCTGACACGAGCACTTGTCTCGCGTGGTGTTCGCGCGTCGCGTTCTTGCCTGCCACGAGGCTTTGCAATCCTCAATCTCTTCTTGTTCTTGATCAAAAACAATCCCTGAGATTGGGATAGATACTCCCACAAAATACTTGACACTGGCGGAAAAGCCGTGCTAACCCACAAGCAAGAGTACAATAATTATAAATTAATAAAAATTGTACTACATACATAAGTTAGAAAAATTAATTGGTACATTTGTTTACTCACTTAGAACAAGTTGCAGCAACCTTCCCAAATCCGATGGGTCTGCATTTTCAGCAATATTTATCACATCCGGCCTTGAGAATTCTTGTAGACTTAAACTTAGGAAATCTTGATGATAATCTATGGACAAAAACAATCCATAAATGTTTGAATGCTTTGGAAAGATTAATTTATGACAAGTTGTATGCACGCAGGCAACATTTTGCAATGATCGCTACCACCAGGCTCGAATGACACGGATTAGGGAGCTTGGAGTGAATAGACTTGATGTGGGCATATTTTATGAGATCCTAGCAGCATCAGAGCCTGGTGATGCTAGAAAAGGGTTCGCCTTTGCAAACTTATTAGTGTATCATTAAACAAATCAGAATAACTAAGTTAGGGTAGGTAAAATCTAGACATAAGGTACGATGGGACTGACATGTACATAACATTTTGTATAAAAGTCCCTTCACAACAATAGAATACAAAATATACAGGTTGAGTCCTTGAGTTAGATCCATTCATTGAGTTGGACCTCCATATAATGGGGGTCTATGTAGGGATTACTATCAGGCCTTAGGCAAAGTATATATAATAATGATAGTAAGAGCGCTTATAAGAAACCGCGCGACACGCCGGAATATGCGGCAAGATGGCGGCCATGCTCAGGGTTGTTACAATTACGATCAGAAGAAATGAAAGTAAGTAAGTAATCTTTATTTGCTCTTGATTAGATACAATATAAGACAATCAATATCAAATAAGTCTAATCATTTAATATTTTATTAATTGGTAGTGATCCTAATACTTACCTAGGTATTTATTTTTGTTATGAACTATTTTTTTACGTTTTTAATTCAAGGTTTTATAAGAAAAACACATTATTTTTCAATAAATAACACGTATTATGTACAAAAACAATTGAGTAGTTACCTATTTATAGTATTACCTGCAATTTTAAACAGTATCTCCACTAAAAACAACAAAGTTTTAATCGCGTTAAAAATGCTTCAAACTACTTTAGTTCCAGCAAATCTTTGTTTTTATACGATGTGGAATCACACCCGTACACAATACCATATAATATTCCGTGACAATACAAACCATTGTGGTACGTGCGCGCTCTCGAGTATAACATTTGACACTGATACCGGCGCGTACCAATAGTCAAAGTTCAGAATTGGTACCGCGCGCAGGCAGAGGGGGCCGAGACGCGCTCCGCGCCCCGCACCCCGCGCACGATTGGCATGTCGCGACCATAGAGCGCTCTCACTATTATTAATATTTACGCTTTGCCTCAGGTAAAAGAATATTAGAATATTAGGATTTTTAAAAATGAGACTACCTGTATAATTTCTAAGATCAAGTTTGAGGCAGTCGAAATAAATAGTAAATATCAATAAAATAAATCATCACAAGACAATAAATATAACAGCAACGAAAGGTCACACCAAAAAAATTATTAACTGCTAGAATAAAAAAAATAAAACAGAATTACAACCTTACAGATTTACAACATAAAATAAGTTTGGTTGACTATAAGGCCAACGAGATTTATTCCAAAACAATCAATATTACTTCTTATTCCATAAAACAATTAATGTATGATTTCATAAACACTTTTGAACGCCACATCATGTTATGAAAGTGATGCATCCTCTCGCCACCATACATGACATTAGAATAATTTAAGAATTACAATATTAATTCGTCTGGGTCATGTTTGTTCACCGGTTTTTTTAGCTAAATTCAGAGTAAGAGACTACTCATTATGTGAATTTGGGCTGGAAGAAGGAACTGAAAGCATTTGTTTTTCAATTGCCCCCTACTATCCTCTTCCCTACATGACTTAATACCTTGTAACATTCCTCGCCCTTCTGATATTCCCTCTTTACTCACCCTAGTTTATTCCCCATTTGTAAATATTCTATATAAATTTATAAAATGTAACAATATTAAATTATAAAAATGTGCTTGTCCATCCCTAAATGTAATAACATGTTTGTGTTGCCCTCTCTCTAACATACTCAACTGGTTCTTCCAATTAGTTTGTCCTCAACTGAAATCCGCGGAAGAAGATTTTATCAACCGGTCAATCAACAAATAGAAACGTGTGTCTCTCAACTTTGACATTGGCAGAATCATCGACAAACCGATGGAGCCATAATCTCCAAAATAGAATTAGAATTAGAATATGAGACATCAAATTTCAAATAATGTTTACTCATTATTACAGTTGAAATAATCCTTGTTTGTTATTAGGATAAGGTAACGTTACTTTTGGTATAAAATAATCATAAGTAAGTTTATTACCAGTTAAAATTCAAATAAATGGCATATATGGCATGCAAATCTCGACATGGCATATATGGCATGATTTCCCATTGTCGGCTAAGGCCGTCTTTGGCGTTCGAAAGGCGTCTTTGGCGTATAATAAAAGATTTGTGTTGTAGAGTTTCTGGCCGCATCTCCTCTACAACGGAACCCCTTCAGACGCAGTGGTAGACTCAAACAAATTATGTCAGAAAGCTATTTACATTTAGTATTATATTGTTTTGTATAATTGGCAAACATACTAACAGTACTAACAACATTTGAAATGTAGAACACCGTAGGATAATATCCTGATCTATACTATTATAAAACTGCAACAGAAGTGAGTCTATACATTGAAGATATTAGCAAAAAAAAGTTACAATATGGTTTTTAGGTGTCCCTGATTCCATATCACCAATTTTTGGATTTTTTGTTGTGTTTGTTTGATCGAGTATCACACAAAAACTACTGCACCGATTTTAATGAAACTTTTTTTGTTTGATAGCTTATGATCTGACTTAAAATCTGGTATGTAATTTGTGCGGACGAAGTCGCAGGTTAACTCTAGTATGGAATACAAATGAAGGCTTAATTATTTTTGTGTTATTTATTAAATAAATAGTCAGGATGATGCCTGAGAGGTTTAATATAGTTAAAGAAACATACCAACAACGCCTTGCAATATTTTCTTTAGGTTGCTAACTTTTAATCTCCAGTTGTTCCCAACGTCTGTCTTCACTTTAGAGTTCCACTCTGGAGTAAAATATTCTGGAGCAATTTGGGTGAGTGCTTCTGCAATCGCCACTCCATCTGAAAGCTCTGAAAAAAATATGCGTTTTTTTTGTTGACACCAAAATATTCTTCCTAAAAAACAGGAATTATTAAAATTGGTACCTATATTTGATTTAATTTATTATTATAACCGCCCAGTGAGATGTGAGTGAGAGTAAGATGACACTCTGACCCAAGTATTTTATCTTAGAAAAATGTAAAAATTACAAAAGTAAAATAAAAAAAAAATTGGGCATAAAACTTGTTGTCTTGTTCCTTTTTTTCTAGGAATAGAAATTGATGAAGCTTGTTGCAGAATATATGGGTGTCTTTATTTTATTGACGTAACAAGTTGTGGATCTGAGTGGTAATATACACTTTGCTTCAAAGCTTGTAGTGCACTTTGCACTTTGTTGCCTGAATTACTTATTGGAAATGTTGAATTAATGTAAATCTATATCCAGGGTGAAATTAATATCATTGTCATCCTTTTAAACTAAGAGTCTACCTATCAAACTGAGCAACTTTTACTGTGAGAGCAAACCAATCGGTTCAAAAAAATAATCTACTGTTGCATACATTTGCGTTGAGTAGGCATTGCAGTTTAGTACGGAACAGCAGATTTTTTTTTGCTCCGATCGGTTTGCTCCCATAGTAAAAGTTGTTCAGTTTGATAGTTAGACTCTTAGTTTAAAAGGATGCCAATGATATCAATTTCACCTTGTATAAGACATTCAAAGTTTGGGTTTACTCATTTATTTATTGATTCATATAGACAACAATACATCATACATTTCACACCTTAGACAATAGTGATAATAAAGAGTGACTTAGCTTAGATGAACGTTTTTTTTTAAATATTATTATCTACTTATTACTTTAGATAAAATGTAGGTATAGTAAGACCAAAAGTACATTTACATGTTGATTGAGTGGGCGACTGCGACCTTACTGATTCAAAAGTAAACACTGCTTAGCTACTGTGATGTCTAAAGATAATGTTGAGTTGAGTAATTCAGCTCAAAACAAAGTGCTTTTCATAGCTACAATCAAATTATAATAGGAGGCAGTGTCGAAATTATTATCTAAGTGGGGGGGTCACATCTTAGGAGATACCTAGATATTTTTACCTTTTTTGCTCTAACAAGGGACCTTACTTGTTGGAGTACTAAAAACGTAGTTTACCTGCTGGGTTTCCATGTTTAGCAGAAAGATTTAACGTCTGTAACCACTTGATTAAATTGTCACACAAAACAATTCCAGTCGCATCCATATTTGGCGAGTTAAACTTTTCACGCCGTGCCTTGAGTAATCAACAGTCGATTGAGTAGTTTTATTTAAGAAAAGGCATTATATTTCTTGCACAAGCAATAAATAAAACGAAAAAACAGAAATAAATATATTTTCTATGATCCGTAACGCAGCGTTGCCAGACCTACGGATTTATCCGTAGATCTACGGATTTTTGGCCTGGCCTACGGATTTCAATGGCAAATCTACGGATTTTTAGAAATCTTCTGAATTCCTGCCTAAAATGTCAATATGCTGCATAAAATGATACTCAGCCGAAAATGAATCAATTCATGTTTACTTTTTTGTATATTGGACTATGGACTTTGTAATGCGTTTCATAAAATATGGTTCATCCCTACTCTTTTCCATCTCCTTCCTTCTACTTTTTGTCGCTATACAAGACACGACAGAAATATTTAACTGTAACATGTATCCCAAAAGGACTGACACAGATTGATTTTCACGTTTTGTTTAGGCATTATTCTCGCTTAAGCTTTTATAAGTTTCCATTTTCTTCGCCAAATTGGGATGTTTAGGGTCAAAATAGTCAAATAAAGCATTAAAAAAAGTCTTTAGATCTACGGATTTTTCAAGGGTCATCTACGGATTTCTCCAGATTTTTCCACCTTGACCTACGGATTTCTAAAAATTGGATCTGGCAACACAGGCTAACGCGTGACGTATGCTCATGCGTTTATGAATATGGTTACTGGTTAATGTGTAGATGAGATTTAAACCTCGATTTAATATTCTTTATATTCGGCTGAAAACCATTGAAATAATCGCCTCTATCGCCTTATTATTTATTAATAATTTTTCCCGATTTGTATCAAACTGAACTAATAAAATAACGAGCTCGAATATACAGGCATTTAAATATGTCAACTATCTTCGTAAACAGCATTTTTGATTGTCTTTCTATGGCCTTGCTTCAAAACATAACTTTCAAATGTGAGCTTTAATGCTTTGAAATAAAGTATAAAGTCGGAGTTTGCGTTGTAGGTCTGCTACTGGGTGGTCATGTCGCGCTTCGGTCGTCGGTTTTGCCCTCTTCGCGGCCTACAACGAAGCTCCAATATGGTGGCTCAGGCACAATATGTATAAGAGTATATATTACGACAGCTATCGCCAATAAGCGATCGGCGCCAGCTTATTACCCAATAAGCGATCGGTCCACTGATCTGATGTGATGTGATGGCACCTTGATGGCACAGATTATTTAAATAGATTTAATTAGTAAAAGAGAATGTAACTAACTATGACGCTTACCAGTTTTCTTTTCTTTTTCATTGTATGTGACGGGGTTATTGAAATTAAAACTGTATCTTCCATAATTTGTTTATATTCAGTATAACAACAATTTCGCTGTCACATGTGTCGCCGAGTGCGTACGGAAACAGTCTGCTCTCGGGTCGGGCTAAGGGCCCGCCCGCTAGAATGCATCTTGAGATATTTAAAATACAATATACTTGTAACTTTGTTACTATAGGTACGTTATACAAAAATAGATGGATAGATGTGAGTAGGTATAATATTATAGACGTGTGGCGGTTGTAGATGAAGCGCTTGTAACATTCGGCCATCCTGCAGTCGCTGTGTCCCACTGCGATTGGGTTGTTTACTTCCTGGTTTGTTCTGTAACAAAAATGTACGCAGTAAGGCTTCTTTTGTTGTAGGCAATTAGTTACCCATTTTAAACAAATAATGATGAAAAAGGTCTCATTCATTCAACGTCCCTTAAGTGAGCGCCACTTTTGTTTATTTATTTTTGAGTGAGTTTGTGGTTAAGTGGTAACTTTGCTAGTGAGAATAATGTCAAGTGTTGTTTGCATAGGTATACTTTGAATAACACATTATTTATTTTCTCAAACTTGTAACTAATGGGGAGAACTCAAAATTCTTTAGTTATCGATGGGTAGGTACTTCGTTGTTTTTGTATGGTCTTTTCAATAGGTATTTGTTTCGTTTTAAAGTTTAATTTAGCTAGTATGTAGTTATGTAGTCCACACATCTAGTTAGGTTAAACTAGATATTATAGCAATGGTCACACAGATCTAGATAGCCGTAACACACAGCATAGCTAAACTAGATATTTCGGTTTCACACAGATCTAGGTAGCCGCATTACACAGCATAGCTAAACTAGATATTAAGAAGTATTTCACACAGATCTAGTTAGCCGTAACACACAGCATAGCTAAACTAGATATTAAGATATTATTTCAAAAGTATTTCACACAGATCTAGTTAGCCGTATCACACAGCATAGCTAAACTAGATATTAAGAAGTATTTCACACAGATCTAGTTAGCCGTAACACACAGCATAGCTAAACTAGATATTAAGATATTATTTTAAAAGTATTTCACACAGATCTAGTTAGCCGTATCACACAGCATAGCTAAACTAGATATTAAGATATTATTTTAAAAGTATTTCACACAGATCTAGTTAGCCGTATCACACAGCATAGCTAAACTAGATATTAAGATATTATTTTAAAAGTATTTCACACAGATCTAGTTCGCCGTAACACAGCAGAGCTAAACTAGATATTAAGGGCCTATGTTGACAAATAATTGAAGCGAAATGGGCGTGTGATAGCTTATATTACTGCCTGATGCGAGAGAAAGAGATGGGGCGGCAAACTTTATTTAATTGTGATTGTACTATTTATGTATGTTCAATTCTGCTCTAATCAAAATTTGTAAAATATCAATCTCTTTTTTTAAATCAAGTCTCGTTTTTCTATTATTCACCGTTTAGCAGTTCCAAGCGTTTATAAATAAAAACGGAGGCTACTTTGGCTTGTTTTTCTATCGAGAAAATGTGTTTTAATCATGTTTTGGCAGTAATCAAAACTTCAATTATATGTTAAATTTACACATATCCGCTAATCATACTCCTACTGTTAGTACTTCATGATATATGACGCTTTGAAGAATCCAATTTTTTTCAACAGTATTTCACACAGATCTAGTTAGCCGTATCACACAGCATAGCTCAACTAGATGTTACAATTTATTTCACACAGCTCTAAATTATTATTCTACGTTATTTATTTCTCTTCTTCCATTCTTACTATTTCTCACAGTGGAAATAAATTAATATTTTCTAATTATTTGGTCGCCTGCTATTTTGTTAAGTACAGTTATTTTCCTGTTTTCCAGTTATTTTAGGTAAATAGGTACTATTAGGTACTACTCTACTAGTAACTAAGTAATGAATTTTATTATAACTTGCCAGTATCATCAGGATACAATACAATAGGTTTAAATGGACGAAGTGATTTCCTTGTAGCGACTGTAGGTACTAAACTATCGGTATCCTTTTATATCTTTGTATTGTTGATCGTATAGCGATGAATTAAGCTATCAGTTTTGGAAATACTGTAGGTAAGGCCATGCAAAATTACTTATAATTTCATTGCCTGAGCACGTTCATTCCGCGTTATAAATATCACTTTTTTTTTCAAAAAAAGTAGTTAATCTTAGGATACTATGTACATTTCTTCTTATTCTTATATTGTAAATAATAAGTTATTAAAAATGTTGATTTTATCATTGGTGAATACGATTAACTATATGATATTTCGTGCATTTTCTTGTCTCTTATCCAATTTATTAGACGTTTTTAGATTTTTATCTTTGTTAACTTTCTACGTTCGTTCGCTTAATTCATTTCTTTTCTTCGTGTTCAGTTTTTTTTTTCATTTATATTAGAATTCGTAGAAAGGTAAACAAGTAAAAGTGAATTATCAAGCTTAAACATCATTTGAAAAAGAATGATACCAGTAAGTAACAGAATAGTGTTAGAAATAGTGTGGCGCCATTAATACTGCATATAACGCCAATCAATTTATCATCTCAAGCAGTTTCAAGTGCGCTCTCAATCGTAGTATTAATAAGTCCATCTATTATTGTTCGTTCCACAAGCTCTATACCTGAACGTTAGAACGAGAGTACTCCGCTCACTGCGTTATGCATAATTACGTTTAAATTACATTTTCAATATCTACTGATGAATGCTAGGTACACCTCGATCAGAAATAATGCGCTGTGGATTGCCAAATTGTGATTACCTTTCATTTAGATTTTTGTTTTACTGTCTCAAATAGTCTCAATAACCCTGACTGCTTTAGGAATCAATTACTTACCTCCAGTGTATAACTATGATAATATTATTGGAACAAGCTCCATTTCGATAGGTTAGGTATAACTCAAACTCAAATCTCTTCCTATGTAGATATTGTTTTACATTATTATTTTTATAGAGTTCATAATTGTTTATAATATCTGGATTTTCGTAGGGTAAGTACTAACTAAGTGACTCTACTACCGCAAGAGTTTCCAATTCATAGTTATGGTAAAAATGGTAAAATTGCTCTTCACTACTAGTCACGCGGCTAAAGTATGCAACTGGTCGTAAGGAAGCATCTGTTCGATACTGAAGTAAAATTCAAATTTTCACCTAGGCCTAACCACGCCTAATTAACTGGCATCGGTATTTAACTACGTTTAAGCTTTTGGACCGTTAATAGTTAGAACAGATTATTATGTTAATTAAGCTTTAAAGGTTTGAACGCCTGTTCTTGGTCGGACCCCACTCATTTTTTTTAGATAAGTGAGTGGTCGATTCTGGGTCGATTTATTTCGGCTAAAAATAGAATAGGATGTCATAGGATGTTTTTTTTAGGGCGCACGTTGCCTGCTGAATAATTGACACAAGTTTTTAGGAAAGAACTTTTTATAAATTTAGATTTTAGTGATTTTAGTACTTCTTCTAATAATCCTACACCTTCGATTATCTTATTAAACATGGAATATTAATGTCATACAAATTATATTGCCAGTTTAGATTCTAAGTTTCGGCTGGTGCGTTAGCTAGACGGCTAGAAGGAATGTGTTGTAATGGGTAGCGATCTTTAACATTGTGTGAATTGAGCGCTCGATAATCTATGCAAAGCCGATGAAGGAGCTATTCTTTTTAACGAAAACTACATTGCTAGTTTAGGTACTCTGAGCGAAATTGGGGAGTTGACTGCATCAAATATATTTGAGTTGTATCTTCTCAGCAAAATACGTTTAAGAATAATGCTAATAAAAGGATAATAAACTATAAAAAAATATCGAAACGACGACGAAAAACTATGACGTCACTATTCATGATTTAGTACAACTTCTCATACAAAGTTCGTGTTTTGACGTTTGATAAAGAGTTGCTGATTTGACTAATTGGAAACTCGCGGTTTCCCGCATAATACCTGCTTCTTCTTCTGCAATGAAATGAGATCGTAAACTTTTTCCTTGATTATTTCGTTTTCTTTAATACGATTATCGATAAGATTTATAATTAGTGGACTGATTTGTCTGACCTAATTTTTATTTGCATTTCAAAAATATCACTGCATGCAAGGTCACTGCTATGTTCAGTAAAAGTATATCTGTGTTCATTTAACAGCTCTAAAAGTTGTTTCGATTGCATTTCGAGTATTTTTCTTCTGAATGTCTTAACCTATAGAGTAAAGAGTGAACATTTTCTTATTAGAATTTAGCATTAGCGATTTTTTTTTTCATTACTACTAAGACATTATTTTATTTCTGCATGTGTTATTCATTTATCTGCTGACCATTCTGGTACAATTCAAACATGATTGTATGTATCTCTTAAATTTACGATGGCGTTTAGATGACAAGATTGCTTCTGAAATACAGTAAGATACTTATATAGCCCAGTGAGAAAAGTAGGTACACGTTGGCTTACTAACACATATGCAGTCGGGTAATAGTGGTGTTTGATGAATATGTACGGTAGGTAAGTAATTAGGTACAATTGTTTAGTTCTTCGGTAATACAGAACGACTTCTCTGATAACACAGAACGAGTTTTGTTAGAAAATTTGGTGTCAAAAGTGCTATTAATTACATCATCTTCGGTTTTTATTAAGTTTAACCGTTTGTGACGTTGACGTTTTAATTCAATTAATATTGGATTGGTAAATTGTTTAACCTACACAATAATTAATATCGAAGTATTTCTTTATGATCTGTATTTGTAACTTCAGCTCAGCTATTAAAAAAAAAACAAGATGTCTGTAAGAATTTGTACACCAAATTTTTTTTAACTGATAGAGTACTGCCACCAAAATCTTTCATGATGACATTGGATAGTGAGATAGGTGATTGCCATGTATTGATTAATTTTCAAGGTGATAATATTTATCTTCCCTTATCGATTTAAGCTGCTATTAATGGTCACTAATCTTTATTTTCTATTTATATAAATCTGCTACGTATTTGATTTCATAAGTTAAATATAATATTGACTCGTACTGTACCTCGATTGGCTGCTGTAGCTCCAGCGATGACGTCTCCCCGCAAACCCTGCAGTGCGCCGCGCCAGCAGGCTGTGCCGGCGACTGCGTGGCCCAGGCGTTGACAGACCTGACATCTCGCAATCCGGAAGTCTCAGGATTCATGGCCCGTCCTCCGACAGTATAGCAAATTTTCGGCATTACATTAATTTTCATGCTGCGCCGCCAGTTACTTTCCGTTCCTCGATACTGCTGTTGTTTTATGATGTTTATTTGTTTGTATTTCTTGTATGTAATAATTTTCCAGTGATAGACCATGTTAAAGTTGCTCTGAAGTCTCACAATTAACTGCTTTGGAATTGGTTCGTAATTCAAACGGTAATCCTCTAACGTGGCAGGAAATTTTCTTCTTCTCCATCAAGGTTGCACTTCATAGAATATTTCTTCCTTCTGGCATTTCTGCATATCGTCTAACTAAACAATCACTGTCGCTGCCCCCCGTAATGTGTCTGCATTACAAATGTACGAGTTCCGGTCGTACCTAACTCTCAAGTTGATAGATCTTATACAGTCATCCTCTGATATTTGTTGTCTTCTTGCCTGGATCAAATTTGAATAGTAATTCTGCGTCCATGTGAGTCACTTGATGCTTCTTGCAGTTCAGCTGATCGTTTCGTAGTTCCGTTATTTTCTTTTACAAAAAAAAATTGTGATTTTCCTTTTTCTCAATCCATGAAAGCATTTTCCGTTATCCCACTTCTGAGATGTGACGGGGTTATTGAAATTAAAACTGTATCTTCCATAATTTGTTTATATTCAGTATAACAACAATTTCGCTGTCACATGTGTCGCCGAGTGCGTACGGAAACAGTCTGCTCTCGGGTCGGGCTAAGGGCCCGCCCGCTAGAATGCATCTTGAGATATTTAAAATACAATATACTTGTAACTTTGTTACTATAGGTACGTTATACAAAAATAGATGGATAGATGTGAGTAGGTATAATATTATAGACGTGTGGCGGTTGTAGATGAAGCGCTTGTAACATGTATTTCTACTGGGTCCTTCTTAATATGCAGACACTTTCTTAAGGGGACTGCCAAACCAGGGTCCCGGGTTCGAATCCCGGTTCGGTCATGATGTTTATATGTTTGTGCCGTTGTTGTATATGGTTTCCATAATCAACAGTCTATAGTGCTTGCTTGGGATTATTACAATGTATGTGCCTGTGTGCGTTATTGATTAATTTATTCTGAAACCTCAGAACATCCACGTTTCACTAGTACCGAAACTCTATCCAGTGTGACGGGGAGTGAGCCCGTCGCCACTTGTAATGGACAGTGGGCCAATACATGTCTCGAAATTGAAGCATGCAGGTTTCCTCTTAAGGGGATGATCTTTCTAATTAGTCTGTGGGGGTGATCAGACCGTCAAACTGAACAACTGACTGTTTACTAATGTCATTCATTGGCAAGGAGATGGCTCATAGATATCTAACTCACGAACATTGTATATAGTATCCTATATCTAACTTCCTATCTCTATGAATTCACTACGTTATGGTTCCATAGTGAAAGTTGTTCGGTTTCATCAAAGAATTTTAATTGTTCTTGTTCTTAGGGTTTCATGGTCTAATGCACCCAGGAAGGTGGCATAGGTATTGGCGATGCACCTTACCGACAATACATATACCAGCTTCCTGACCTTTCCCCTGCAAGTATGTAAGTGTAACCATAAAGTTAATAGTATATTAAGTTTATGAGTGTTACGCATTTAAGTTTACACTAAAATAATTTATTTGTTCAGTAGTCACATGGTGTTAGCAGTGAACGCAAATTGCGTTCCCTGGGTGTAGGTGTTGGTCATATAGTAACATTTCTATGGTATAGGTACCTATCTACTCTGTATGCATTCAGAACAGAACAAAGAATATAATACTCCCTATTCAGGATGATCACATTTCACGAGCAGTGGTCCAATCCTCTCATACCTGACTTCGTTGACAATGTACTCATTGGATATACACACGGCCACACGTCAAGCTATACAAAACCAACATAAGCTGGCCGCGCGTAGGTCGAGTGACGTATAGCGTCGCGCGGCCAGCTTATGTTGGTTTTGTATAGCTTTGCAGCAACTTGCCAACAGATGGCGCTACCAGTATTCATCGCAGAAATATGACATAAGACAATTTGCGATGTCACATTGGAAACCCGCAAAGCTGCTACACTAAGGTTAACAATCGCATGCAAGACACAAATCGCGCAAGAAGAATTATCACAGAGTCTCAGTATATATAAAAGATTCCGACAAACATCATCGGACCACGGCCGGTCCCCAGGCATCACACCTCGCCTGGCGGAAGTACTTCCCTTTTCTATGGAGGAACCTTCCACCTCAGTTCCTCCATAGCTTGATGTGTCGCCGTGCCGTACACGCGGCAACACAAGACCAAAATAAGCTGGCCGCGCGACGTTATACATTATGCAACCTACGCGCGGCTAGCTTATGTTGGTTTAGTATAGCTTGATGTATCGCCGTGTGTACTACTGTATCTTTCCCAATCCGAAGGTTCTCTGTCTGTGACACGTGAGCGCGTCACTAACGTAACTTAATAAGTTTTCAATGTACTAACTACTTATTTCTTTTTGTTTTTTTGTCGGTCAATTCAGACGGGCACAACACAACACTTCTCGAAATGATGTAGGTTTCCTCACGATGTTTTCCTTTAGACATCTCTTTCACATCGTAACCCATATTTATCAACAATCACTGCTAAGTTGCCACAATAATTTACAAGGGGAGTTAAAGGCTACATAAAAATAAACAAATTAGTTAAGTAATTAATAAAAATGTTCTTATTCATTACAAGAAATATTAAAAGGCAGATCACATCCCATATATTTGTCTTCATTTACTGATTGAACTACGACTTTACTCCATAAGGAGTCAGTGCTTAAAAGATGTGGATTACAAAATAGAATCACGGCCACTTGAGCCCTAGTCAAAGCAACATTTAATCTCTTGGGATTTTTAACAAATCCCATACTATGTTTCCTGTCTTCAGTCAAAAATGATTCTGAAGATCTTACTGTTGAAATTAGAATGATCGGGCGTTCTTGACCTTGGAACTCTTCGACTGTACCAATTTTTGGTTGAGGCAGGCCCATGGCATCAAAAAGTAGTTTCAAATGTTTTATCTGGAAGTAAAGAGTCAATCAGAAACAGTACCAAAGTAAAGTCCGACCAGAAAAAAAAACCCTCGCCATATTGCGGAAAATCATTGGAACTAATTTTTGTACTTTGAACACTGACATTAAAGATCATAGTCGATTGAGCCCCTAACCAGGTTTTTAGGGTTCCGTAGTCTAACAAGGAAGCCTTATAGGTACTTTCGTATACATGAAGATAGATAGCATAACCCAAAATCAGAAATGAGGTATAGCCCAGTCATTTTACGGTTTGAGCCGGGACTAATTAACAATTGATATTTTTTTTGGCTATAATATTGAAGAGCCAATTTAAGCCTAGAAATGTATCAAAATTAAAAAAAAATCACGTCAGCAACAGTTCCAATTTTGAAATTTAACTAATATCTCGTTCTAAAAAATATGATGGTAATTTTTTTTTCACATATTTAATGCTTTACCATTATTACATACTTCAAACATGGTGTAAATATTTTTGGCTACTTAGAAGGTTTTGAAACATCCATTCGTATTTTCTAATAAATACCTAATTTTTTTGAATTTCAATGCCTATTTTATTACTAAAAAATAATTTATATTTTTAAATCTAATTCAAATTAGTGCATTGGTATTAATATTATTAATTAAAAAGCATTCTGGGAAACACAATTTTGATTTCTATGTTGCGTAACGATTTTTATTTTAATATGTTTTAAGATAGTCTTTTTGCCACTAAATGGTGCCGGTTACAGTTTAAAAGTCCAATTAATAATTACTCCCTACTCCGCCTAACAAAACTCCGTAAAATGACTGGGCTAGTAGAAAAGAAACCAATTTTTTCAAAGGGGGTTGGAAAACTTTTTTTTTTTTCTAAATCGAGTAAGGTGTCGTCACAGTCTAAGTCGTTACAATGCATGCATGCTCGAGATATATGCGCTCAACCGTAAACCCCCCCCCCCCCCCCCCCCTTACATTTATAGTACTGGAGTAAAATGTCGGTATAAGCTTTTCACATAATGACTACGGAACCCTATCATGGGCGAGTCCGGACACGCTCTTGACCGGTTTTTTATATTTCTGGTCAGGCTTTAAAAGACAAAAACAACTTTACTTCATTTGTTTGACATACCTGTGCAACATAAGGCGTAATGATTCCAATTTCATCAGTAGTAATACCTTTCTTTAAAAGTTTGCACGTCGTCAGAGCCACGGTTGATGCTTCTTGAGGGTTAAACCACGAAGGACTGTCTTCTGCTCTAGCATTACATCCTCTAATTCCATAGACATAAATACCACCCTTTTTTTTATTGCTGGAGTCAAAAATTTCAGTCATCACATCAAAAATTTTATGAATCCATTGTTCACTTCTATCCAACTTCGGTACAAGGGAACCATCATAAAACATTTCACTAGGTAGTTTCAAAACTTCCTCTAATGATCTATAATTTTCGTTTAGCTTTGTTACTAATTTGTTGTTGAAGCCGTTTTTAAAAGCTGCATAGTCTCTTTGATAAGGGAAGCTCTCTAGTACTCTCGACAGATATGATTCTGCCAATCCAAATTCATTGCAGTACTTTGACATGATCACTGGTCCCAACTGCATAGGGTCACCAGCAAGGATTATTTGACCACTATCCTTGTCAATGAAGGTCATCGGTATCAGGATCTCAGGTTCCGTTGCTTGTCCTGCCTCATCCACGATGATGTGGGTAAAATGTCCACGCGGCAGCCCCATCTGAGCTAATGTTCCCAAACAATAGCATGTGCCAATAGTGACTCGATGTCTCCCGACGAAATTTGTCTGGCAATTCAACTGGATACCATTCTGGACCACATGTTTACTTTTAGAAGTTTCCTCTCGAGCGATGTCAAGAGTAGCGCAAAATGGTTTGATTATGCTAGGAATGTTATCGCCATCGAGCAAATAGTTTGCTATGAGCCTAATTATAGAATCAGAGAATGAGTCTCGATTTTGTATCAGTCTTTCAGTAATCAAATTTGCCGCGCTGTTAGATGGTGTAGCAACCAATATTCTGCTGTCTGGTAGATTTGTCAGTATTTGCAGAATAGTCTCTATAACTGTTACAGTTTTCCCTGTCCCAGGTGGTCCAAAAATACAATATGGCAATGGTCGACTTTCTCCTAAGATAATGTTGGTGACAGCAGCTTTTTGATCAGCATTCAATTTTTGGTTGAACCATTTAATCTTTTCTAGTTTTTCTGGTAAGACTTGTGGTGGATTTGACTTGACTCGATTCGGGAACAAAATGTCAGGTCCAAGATTCGAAACAGCCAAATTAATAGCTTGATGTGACCTTCTGTACACAGATCTGTTAAAATGAAATTCTAATGACACATCGCTCCCCAAATATGTTTCATGAAAATGAGGATTGAATTTCATCAAAACCAAATTTCCTCTTATGACATGAATAAAACCTTCGTACTGAGGAGCGTTGGTGTCCCAAATGTCTTTTACAATAGCCCTGTCTCCTTTTATTAATGATGGTCGTTTCTCAGATAGTCCTGTTATTTCAATGCCTAAATATTCCTGACACCGAATCAAGAATGCTTTCGGCATATCATGTCCTCTCATGCTTATATTGGCTTGGATCTCTTCCATATACATTAGAGTATGCCATATGTCAATATAGTTATTCATGTTCATGGATTGTGATAGACACGGCAAACTCGTTTCAATTCTGTCCAATATTTTATCATAATCTTTGCTGCATATTGTTTGTTCCGAGTCGCCTAAAATAGCTGACCACATTTTCTGTGGAATGGGAAACAAGCCAAGTTTGACAGGTACAAAAGAAGGCGGCTTTACTGGTCTTACTCCAGATACCATTCCGTTATTGTTATTCTTTCTAATATTTCTCATTTTGTTAATCTTTTCTTGTTCTGTTGGACGACCTGTGTCACCAGAACCGGTAAATTGATCGTCATGCACGTTTTTTACATTTATTTCAATAAATCTTTTCAATTGGAAGCCTCTGAAAAGAATAACGAAGCATTCTTTGGCATTGCCCAAAAACTTTGGATAGCAAGTAATTGTAAAAGAAAATGTCTGCTGGGGATGTAGCATCGATGGTCGATTCAGAAACGGTGATACATTGATTTGAGAGTCCCTCTTCTTGCTAAGAACCATCCATTTGTTCATTAAGTATCCTTGATCACTGTTATTGGTAACATTTATAGTGATTTTTGCTGTTGTATTGAAATCTATATTTTCAAATTTTATAGGGTAAGTTAACTGGATATTCTTTTTTCTTTCAATGTCCAAACTGATTTCTTCTTCACTGGGCCGATCTGGAATGACTGTTTCGACGGTATCATTTTCCATTGAAATAAATTTGATAACTCTCCAAGAGCATGCCCCTTGATTACTTTCAATCGCTTCCATTATTATCTGCAGGTAAAAATTGCTTTCAGTTATATCACAAAGTATGACGGACAAAAAATTAATAAAAGTTTTTTCTTTTGATTTCATTACCTTTGAACCAAGCTGTGGTTCAGTGCCATTTTGTAGAGACTGCTTGCTCAAGTATATCTGTCGGTCACAGGTCCCAGAGTCCCCAGACCAGTCCGTCACAACTGCAGTTTTAATCTTACTCCTCAACGCTTTTAATGATATTACTTTTAACACCTGAAACAAAGAACTTATTCATCATCACCATCACAGCCGATTATACGTCCTACTGCAGGGCACAGGCCTACCCACAGGGAAGGTGTTTGGGCGTTAGTCCACCGCACGTGCCAGATGCGGATCGATAGACTTCATATACGCATTAGAATTTCTTCTACAGCGTACGCAGGTTTCCTCACGATGTTTTCCTTCACTGTTTGAGAACAATCTGTATTACGTACTTAAGTTAGAGAAACTCGTAGGTACATGACATGTGTCCGTCCGGATTAGAACCTGGACCTAAAGATTGAGTTTCCATAGCTCTCCGCAACGCGCCACCGGCACCGACGCGACGCTCTCCGCCGCATTTATAGTTTACTCTAAGCATTTTGTATGGAATTAATGAATCTGCTAAAAGTCATGTATAATCAATCACCTGTGATGACGAAATGTCCGAGGGTTTTTCTTCATCAAACTGTATAGTGCACATAAGCTCCAGCCAGTCTCCTTTTATAGGAACAAATGTAGCCTCCACTTCATCTAGAGAAAACTTTAAATCACTGTCCTTCATATAAACAAGCCTATCCTGTCTATAGTCAACTTCTCCTATAATTACATGCTCTATTACTTTATATTTGTTCTCTTCTGTGAGATCTTCGTCTCCCCAGCACATCCCTTGATTTTCCAATATCCTAACGACAATGATTGAATCGTTGGCATCTTTATATCCAAGGTACGAGACTTTGTCGTTTAGATGTAATGTTATGGGACAAGTGGTTAAGTCAAAGTAGAGCATTCCATCTATGAGGACATATTCGTCAGTCATGAAGGTTATAAGGCCTGTAAAATAAATTCAGTTGTGGTTAATTCAATTCATTGCTTTTTGAGCTTAAGAGGATATGCGGGTACGGTTTTTTCCATACAAAAGTATTCCCCGGTTTCCTCCCTGAATAATGACAATAGAGCAAAAAATGTTTTACCATACAATCTATGTTACCTCTGCTATGTCCCTATGTTTTGCGTTTTTGCTTTAATGAATTACTGTAAAACTAGGGATGTTCGAAAATGACCACTTTTACTGCCCGTTTTCAGACATCCAGCAAACAAAGGATGATGCCAGTGTTTCTATGAGATCTGGACCCACCCTCCAATAGCTACGTGTGATACATCGTTGAATGGGTATTTTTAAGCTGAATAAAAGTTACTATGGGGCCAAGTCCCAAATCTTAGTCCGTTCAGAGGAGTTTTTACAAAAAATAAAACAATGATATCGTACTTTAAAAGCAAACATTTATTATTAATCTTCGTCTACAATTACCTCGTTCAAAAATAAGGCTGGGCCTACAAATCCCTCATGCCTAGGGTACCCTAAGTACGAGCGAGCGAGCCAGCGTAAACACCTAATGAGTGCGAGCGAGATGCCTGATAAACGGTTTGTACCTTCCTGAACGCCGTGGTTGATAATGATAACTATAGGTTAGTACTTATCTACACTCCATGTATTATGCACAAAAGTGCAATATATTATGGAAATAGCATTATTTCGCTATTGCCAAAACTGATATGTTTAATAAAGTATAACTCTGAACGGACTAAGATTCGGGACTTGGTCCCATAGTAACTTTTATTCAGCTCAAAAATACCTATTCAACGATGTATCACACGTAGCTATTGGAGGGTAGGCCCAAAATTTGCATCATCCTTTGACGAAAATAAACAAAAAAAGCAAAACATACAGACATAGCCAAAGTCTGTCTCATATTATTTTTGAAAGAATTATTTAAATCGGTTTAGTTTTGGAGATGGAAACAGGGGAATACGAAATGCTGATTTCGTCGATAAAATCGGTCCGAGACACAGATTTCTTCTCTTTCGCAGTCTAGTCTGCAGGGTGTATGGGTGGGGCGGATCGGCCAAATACATATACAGTCGGAAAAGTGTAAAGTTCTCTAAATTACCATTTCAGCCCGCCTATCCTCTTAACTGTACCATTTTTGCTACTAAGTGGATATTTCGTTTGGTTTTTGTACAAATTATGTACACATCGAAGGATAGTGCGCTAAAATACTAAAATTTCAAGTTTACTCCCGAATGCTTAGTTTTACGTCATATGAATATTTCGACCGTGCGTGTATCTGAATTTTTTGCAACCTGTATAACAGGTTCAATTTAAACCTATTTTGGATTCAAAATGAAATAGTATGGCGTATCCAGGATTGAAAATGAAAAGATTGTCTCAATTGTTTGATTTCTTTGTAAGAAAAACTAGGAGGGCTTCGTTTTTATATTTTGTTACTTTTGGAAGAGGTTTCCAAGCTATACCTGTTCTCTGGAAACACACAGCATGCCTTGGTATAGAAGGATTTTCAATTTTTTCTGGTGCATCTTCATATTGCATTCTGAAGTTTTCTACCTCCAAATCCAAAAGTTGTTCTACCAAAAAGTCCTCTTTGTGTTCATCATCTTCATCAGGTTCCTTCCAAAAATAATTGAAAAATGATGAAAGGTATGTAAACATTTTTGATTTCTTATTGAACAAATCCTTTATCAAATTCAAATTCCCATTCAGTAGATTTCAGATAATCAAGTTCTTTTCTTAGTGCTTGTATCCTTTTCTGGTGTAATTCTTTTTGGGCACTCTTCATGGATTGCTCTATGCTGTGTCCGAGGTCCACATGATTGACGGACTGGTCGAAATTTTGTAACTTTATTGAGTTTGTACCCTGAAAGTAAAAATAGTGATTAAAAACTTACCTACACCTTCACCGATGGAATATAAAACACTGGAGGATGAAAATGTTAATGTTTTACTCATTTTTGTCCAGGACCTTGTCCGCATTGATTTCGGTTAACTTTCACACCCCATTTCTTTAAGGTGGTTTCAGACCATACAAAAGTTTGACGCACAATACGCGTAGACGGAATAAATACAAGTAATATTTTATATATGCAAAAATATTTAAGAAAATCTAGTTGGGTCACAGATAACATATGCAATTTATAATATAATTACGAAAATATAAAGCTTTTAATATTTTGTATGAAAAATTTCAAAGCTTTATATCTTCGTAATTATTTTATTAATTGCAAATGTTATTAATGACGCGACATCTAGATTTTCTAAAATATTTTTCCATATATACAATGTTACTTATATTAATACCGTCTACGCGTACTGTGCGTCCAAATTTTGTATAAAATTGACCCCTCTGCAACCACCTTAAGGGTTGAATTTTGCAAAATTATTTCTTAGTAAACGCCCTTACATCCTCTGTAGAATATATATTTCAAATTTCTATCTCCAGCGGTTTAGGCTGTGCGTTGTCTGTCAGTCACGGAACTGTTTTATATGTATAGACAGAACAGCTTTAGTCCACGACGTCGTCCACGTGGATTACCCCATTAAGGGTTGATTTAAGAAAAGTCCTATCTAAGTGCACCCCTACATCCTCCGTAGAATACTACATGGTGAAATGGATATCATTAGCATCCTTTTAAATAACAAAAATAAAATAACCAAGTGGCGAATTAAAGCAAGCGCACCGAAATCTCACCACATCACTTTCACTCTAAGGAAAGACAAATGCCCACCAGTCAAGCTTGGACCAGAAATCCTACCAGAAACAATGTGTGTGAAATACCTGGGCTTCCACCTTGACCAATGCTTGACATGGAAAGATCATATCAGGGCAAAGAGAGACGTGATCAACAATCGGTTCAGAAATCTCCTTTGGTTATTGGGCCGCCAATCTACCTTAAGTCTAAACAACAAACTATTGGTATATTGTTCCATCCTCAAACCAATCTGGCTCTATGGCATCCAACTGTGGTCAACTGCGAGCAAATCCAACATCCAATGCCTGCAAAGGGTTCAGAACCATTAATTCAGGACCATTGCCAATGCTCCCTGGTTCTCTCGCAACTCCGAAATCCACGAACACCTGGAAATACCTACCGTTCTCCAAGAAATAGAGCGGCACAAACTAAAATACAAAGAGCGGTTAAGAAGTCGCCCAAACAAGCTCGCCAACTCGCTGCTGACAGCCAGCAACACTAAAAGGTTGAAGCGGAGTCATGTGCTCCCGAACTAAAAGAGGGTAGGGCGCTGGCCCTGCCACTCTTAAAAGCCAGTAAATCTTTCAACACATCTGATTATAGTCTTTCGACTGATGGCAGATACAAACACACAAAAAAAAAATAAAAAAAAAAAATCCTTTTAAATTAAGAGTCTACCCATCAAACTAAACATCACCTGTTGCAAACATTTGAGTCGTGAACTCACGCGTCGACATTCCAGTTTAGTATGGAACAGCTGAATTTTTATTTGCTCCGATCAGTTTGCTCCCATAGTAAAAGTTGTTCAGTTCGATGAGTAGACTCTTAGTTTAAAAGGATGCTAATGATATAAATTTCACACTGTGTCAGATGATTTTTTTATAGTTTCAAAATGTATTTAGAGGACAGAGATCTGACACCTCTCTTACTTTCCTACCCTCGGTGTGTAACCTACTATTATTGATGGAATCTACTCTTTCTTTCAATTCATTTGCAATACTGTAAAAGGTGGCAAAGTAAGTGCATTGAAATATAATCATATCATTTATTGCGTTATGTTGTTACATAAGATCTTATTTTGGTACAGCACACATGTAAAGTGTTTATTTTTTATGTCTTTTAGGTTAAGGTATTTATAATATGGGCCTGTGATAATATTGCATTGTACTGTTGCCTGATGAAAATAAATAAACCCTGAAAGGGCACAGCAATATCTTAAAACTAATAAAAAACAAAACAAAAAATCTCAAAACAAAAAATCTTAATCTATATCTAAATACTATTATATAAAACTGTAATCTCTATCTATACTATTATAAAACTGTAACAGGAAGTTTGTCTGTACATTGAAGATATTAACAAAAAAAAAGTTACCATATGGTTTTTAGGTGTCCCTGATTCCATTTCACCAATTTTTTGATTTTTTGTCTGTCTGTTTGTTTGTGTGTTTGTTTGTGTGTTTGTTTGTTTGTTTGTTTGAACGAGTATCACGCAAAAACTACTGAACCGATTTTGATGAAACCTTTTTTTGTTTGATAGTTTATGATCTGACTTAAAATCTGGTATATAATTTGTGCGGACGAAGTCGCGGGTTAACGCTTGTACTACTATAAAACTGTAACAGAAGATTAGCTGTACATTGAAGATATTAACCAAAAAAAAATTACTATATGGTTTTTAGGTGTCCCTGATTTTATATCACCAATTTCTGGATTTTTTGTCTGTCTGTTTGTTTGTTTATTTGTGTGTTTGTTTGTGTGTTTTTTTGTTTGTTTGTTTGAACGAGCATCACGCAAAAACTACTGAACCGATTTTGATGAAAGTTTTTTTTTGCTAATGATCTGACTTAAAATCTGGTATACAATTTGTGCGGACAAAGTCGCGGGTCAACTCTCGTAATCAAATAAAAATTACAACATTTTTCTGAGTCCTGGTGCAACTATCTAGTCTTTGCATTCAAAATATTCCTGAAGGCTATAGAAATTGTAACCTTATAGGGAAATAAAATAATAAACATTTAATTTGGATTGGTTACATTGAGAAAAACTATTGTTTGCTTTTGGTTTGCTTACCTGCGGTGTTTCTGGTTCGGACGGTGAATAAACAGATTGTGAAACGTTGCTTGAAGTAGACATAACGTATATTATATCAGTTAGGCAGAATCACGGCAGAATAGAGTTATGAAGAATCATTCCGCACAAAATAAAACATTATATTATATCTCAAAAAAAAGCGAAATGGTAACCTATTTTATTTTCTTTTTATATAATTTATCTAGAATTTATCACGATAAATTACTTTACTCTTTGAATTTATCCTCACAGATCAATTAGAATTTTATCCTTTCGGAAAGGCAATGGGAATGGGAACTAGTCTTTACAGCCTTTATAGTTGTTGATGTGATTTTCCTTACGGAAAGGCAAAGGGTACATAGCCCATGCAGCCAAGAAAACAGTGATCAAGCATTTCTTTTCAATCTTTTTCTCGGATAACAGTGAGGTACTAAATATCTGAAGGTAAGTACGATTTAGTACCTAATACGTATTATTTGTTTGAAGTTAAATATCGCTCATGACCTTGATTTTCAGATGCTACCCTATTTTTGGTGCTTCTAATGAATCTGGATAAAATTTATTTACCTGTACAAATTAGGTCCTCAATAATCATGGAAAAATAAAAAAGGTAGGAAGACTAGAACTTGGTCAAACGAAATGGTCCAGACAACGTGACCGTCATCGTCAGTATGACTGGACCACTGTTTTTATTATTTTTCCCGGTTTTCAGCGAGGTAATAAATATCTGAAAGTAAGTACGATTGAATACCTAATGCGTACTAAGACTTAGTATTGTTTAAAGTTGAATATTTTTCATTACCTTGATTTTCAGATGCTATTTTTTTTGGAACTTCTATGGAATCTGGAAATTTTTTTGTACCTGTACTAATTAGGTACAGGTGTAAAAATAAAAAAGGCAGGACTACATCTAGGTAAAAAAAATGGTCCAGACAACCTGATCGTCAGGATGAATGGACCACTGTTTTTCTATTTTTCTTCGTTTGTAGCGAGGTACTAAATATTTGATGATAAGAACCAAATAGCACTAGATAGATACTAAATCGTGCATAGCTTAAAACTCGAATCGCCGGCTTGGTCCAGACATCCTGACGTTCACGGTATCTATTGGGGGTAATCTGTGAGTAACGGTTTAAAAATGATTTTTTTTGTTTCATTTTATACAGAGATTTCAGGATAATTTTTGCTAATTTTGCAAAATCTAGGGTAAACTGAGATCAAGCCTAGGGTAAAGTGAAAATAAGACTTAGTGCCTAATTTAGGGTTTACGAGGAGTCCGGGGAAAACCAATTTCTTTGAATAAATGTTTAAGGGAAAACATTTTGAAAAGTGTCTAATTTAGGGAAATCTTACGAGGAGTCCGGTGAAAACCAAAATCATTTATAAGAACAAGAAACTAGGTTAAAATTCCAAAGAGAATGTAACTCACTACGTTATATAAAATACTTTGAATCAGAGGGTGGCACGGTGGCAACACTGAGTAAACTGTCATTTGATTGTTGGTCTAAAGGTCTTGTAGCCGGGCCAGTAAATAAATTAATTAAAAAAAATCATTTGTTTGTCATTGATGTGCTGCTTCGGCAGGACATATTCTAATTGATCTGTGTTTAATATTTTCTTGTTCTTTATACTCATAATCATAAGTCATAACACTCTTTTCCGTTTAATATTATTATCGATACAATCATACTTTTAGCATACCTAAAATGACAGAAAAAAAGTTAATTTTCAGTGATCGTGAAGAGGACGAAGACCCCAACTTTTCGATATCCCCATGTTTTCAAATAGGTTCAGGCGTCCAGCTCAAGGAAATTCCTGCGAATGGCGAAGAATACCTTCTAACAGTTATAAAGGAGCGTCAAAATTGTTCTGTTGTCACTAAATGTAGTAAAGACTACTCGAAGTTTGCTAAAAATCAGTCTTGCTTTGTTGAAGAGGTAAGCACTCTTTGTTTACTTTTAGGGTCGATTCACACCAGAAGAGTATCGAAGAGTATTTGCTCGCAGCGGCAATCTTATCACTAGTGAATAACGTTTAAGTGCACGTCGCCGACGCAGCGGCCGCGCTGCTTGTATCGCTACAAATAAATTTGACCTTTATTCACTAGTGATATGATTGCCGCTGCGAGCAAATGATGCTCTTCTAATGTGAATCGACCCTTAGGAGTTCGTGTATTGTCGTTTGGCACGAATTAAGGGGAGATGGGGTCTCCCCATTGCTCAATCTCTGCCCATTGTCTCACAAGGGGTGGTTACCGAACCCTGTCCCTGAAAATCATTCCCCAGGAAAGTTGCTGGAAAAACGTGAATTGAAATGTTTTTAAAAAAAACTTAAGGAATTTGGGATAGAAAAAGAAAAGAATAGAAAATATTAGTGGCGAGAATGAGACAGGCTTATACACTAATGTATGTTGTTTGTCCCTTTCTGCATATGCAATATTTTTATTACAAAATCTTGTAACTAAGTCGAAGGTACGATTTTTCATAATTTTTTGTCATATCTCCATTCCTTTCCAGTAGGCTCAGCATTTCTTGAAATATTCAGTCTATGAGACACCCCCTTAGTCGCTCTCGCTCTATGATTCTCCATAAATATTATCCGTTCTCTGGCAGTGTCGGCTGTAATGGGGGGTTCTGTACACGATTCTAAGCCTTATCCCTGAACTGACACCCTTAATAAAAAAAAGATCTTTAGAAAAATGGGAATACCATTTCGGGGAACAATCGCTGACCATTGGACTTTGGTACAGGACTCTCCATAGTAAACCACATTGGTTGCCCTGGTTAGTTCGGCCAATCTTGGTAGGAAAACACTAGTCTCAGCATTTAGGCTGCGTTCGGGGCATAATCCAGTTAAAAAGTTTTATCATCTAATGGGTATTAAACCCTCCCCACTATGCACAGTGTGCAATAAAGTGGATGACCTTATACATACAGTTTTTGAGAGTTACGCGGTTATTATTTAATCTAGAAATAAACATTACGGTAAACGCGGTAAGAACCCGTTAAAATGTTTATTTCTAGACCTTATACTTGTTATGCTGGAATGTGTCCGGAATGCAGATCTAAGAGTTAGGTTTATTGCAACAAACAACTGTTACAATGGGCAGCCAACTGCTGGTTGGCTGAACCTCTGTTTCACTGCACTTTTGGTGTGAATCGACCCTAAAGATACACTTTTAGAAAATCTTACCTTGATTCTCGCAGCACCATCTATCGATCTCCTAGAAAACCACAGAAAAAATGGTCATTCAAACTTCACCTTTTTACAGTCTATTTAATATGAATGCAATTGTCTTTTTTCAGGTCCCACTAGCTAAAGTGCCTGACAAATTAAAGCCAACTATAGAATGGCAAAATATCCAAGTTGCAGACTTTTCAGAAGTTCGAATGTATGTGTCAAGGATGTTAGCCAAGAAATCATTGTGGCCGAGAGATTTAAAAAAAATAGAATTTGAAAATGATCCTATTGAATGGAAAAATTTGTTCGAAACAAGAGATCCAACCCTCTCTTGTGTGCTCGGATTAAAACATACTATGTTACATTATGGATTGGAATTCTTAACAGATATGTTGAAAGATGTGAAACCAGGAGAAACAATTCCACATAAAACAGGTACTTAGTTATATATTACACAGATACCTGTGCTTAATTTCTATAAACAGTTGCATTACTTTAAGGGGTGATTGTAACCATGATGCTGAACAGCTTTCCCTAAGAAACCCATAATAATGTCCCTACAGGTACAATCACCCCAAAGTAATGCAACTGTTTACCCTAACACCCTGTATAGATTTATTTGTGTTATTATGAACCTGACCACAAATACATGAAAAAATTTGGTTGGCCTTTAGATTATTAAGAAGATAAAACATCTTTTTCTTTTTCTTACATGGCTGTAAAGATGTTTTTTTTACGAAAATTAGGCCAGTACTTGTAATAGAAATATAGATGTTTATGATAAGTTCTTGTATTAGTCCAGTTCTTTTTCTTTCCAACAAAATGATATTCGATTCGATATTCGTGATTGTCAAACATTTGCGTCCTTCAAAAAGCAAGTGAATGAACACTATCACTCTCTAAAATAAGCCATAGTTTATGTATGTTTATTGTATCTATTTGTTTATTTATAATTATGTTTATTTATATTATATTTATATATATATATATATATATATATATATATATATTTAACTTCCATTTAACAACAAGTATCTAATTTTTATCATTTTTGCTGTACACATTTTGTCTGCCTCACACTTCAGAACTGTCTCTGTTGCGGGTTTGCTGGAAGAGATCTCTTTAGAGATAAGCTCGCCCTTTGTACATGTCTACTTTAATTGTTTTTTTCTGTATTGTTATGTGTACAATAAAGTGTTAAATAAATAAATGATTTACTACAATTTTAAGGCAATCATGTATAATTTTGCCCAACATTTAATTTTTCTGTTACATTTACAGGTCAATGGATTTATGCATTTCTGGCATGTACGAGACAACCATTACTCTCTGATACTATAAGTGTTTTAAGAAACTTAGCTAGAAAATGTGCTGAAATCAGGTAATTCAAGGTTATTTTTTTAATTATTAACCGTTTTTATAGTCCCATAGACAAAGTTTTTTATTTTGTTTGTCTAATCATCATCCCCTGAAAATATTGTGTATTATTTTAGATTCAAACGGAAAAACCCTCTGTTATTAAATCTAATTTAAAATGTATTTCTTCTTTACAGATCCCGATTGAATCAAGACAACGAAGTTTGTGTAGTTAGTATTATCCCATTAAATATTTTCATTTGCTTAGTAGCACGGTATTTTAGACAGTATGATTTGGCTGATTAAAATATAAGCTGATTTAAAACAGTAACTCGAAAAAAAATGTTATGGAAATATAAGGTCTACCAAAATTAGCTGAAACTATTTTAAGGGGATGATCAGACTATCAAACTGATCAACTTTATGGGACCAATATCGAAAATCAGCTTTCCCATACATTTCAGTCGAGTTATGTTTTTATTTTATTTTTATTTATTTAATAGGTACACCAACAGCTTAACGTATTTCGCATTTCAAATAAAAATTTCCATATAAATCTAGTCGCTAATACATAAGTTTTGTATGGGACAGCTGATTTTTTTTCGCGAGTTCGATATTGGAATAGAGAAAGTTGATGGTTCAGTTTGATGGTCTGATCATCCCCATAAAATAGTTTCAGCTAATTTTGTTAGACCTTATGCAGGGTGAAATTGATATCATTAGCATCCTTTTAAACTAAGAGTCTACCCATCGAACTGAACAACTTTTACTATGGCAGCAAACCGATCGGAGCAAAAAAAAATCTATTGTTCCATACATTTGAGTCGCGAACTCGCGCGTCGACATTGCAGTTTAGTATGGAACAGCTGATTTTTTATTTGCTCCGATCGGTTTGCTGCCATAGTAAAAGTTGTTCAGTTTGATTGGTAGACTCTTAGTTTAAAAGGATGCTAATGATATCAATTTCACCCTGTATAGCTGATATTTAGTTTGTTGATATCAGTGACGTATTCACAAGGTGTTGAAATTATGAACTCAAAATAAAATTTTTGATAACATTTATTATGAAATGATAGTTTGTACAAAATAGATGCAATACATTTTAACAAACTATTGTTTACATCTTTTAATAAATCCCAACAGTAGTATAAATGTATCATTCATTCCTGATGAACTGATAACCAACGTAAAGTTATTATATTACCCATATGTAATCGCCAGATGGACCTTTTCATAGAAGGATATAAAAATCATTTAAAAAACTATAGGTATTCCTTATCGTCGACGTCATAATGAACACCAACTTGCTTTCGAACGGTGTCTTCAAGTTTGGCCAATATAAGGCTGTCACGATGCGTCA
The DNA here is from genome assembly GCA_927399405.1 of Agonopterix arenella. Taxonomy (NCBI): domain Eukaryota; kingdom Metazoa; phylum Arthropoda; class Insecta; order Lepidoptera; family Depressariidae; genus Agonopterix; species Agonopterix arenella. Next base: position 12,456,634 of record OV656691.1, on the reverse strand, counting down.
TCCTGGGTGACTCCAAAAGACCTGCAAAAAACATAATAATAAATCTATGATAGTCCCGATGGAGGTAGGCATCTCCAAGGATACGCGCCAGAGAAAAACATGAGAATGCATTCAACAAAACAAGGTAAGATAGGATCGTCGCGTCATTAGAAACTAAGTAGATCATTCTGATTAGAGTCGCCATAAGATATCTATACTATTATAAAGCTGTTACAGAAGTGTGTCTGTACATTGAAGATATTAACAAAAAATAAGTTACGATATGGTTTTTAGGTGTCACTGATTCCATTTCACAAATTTTTGGATTTTTTGTCTGTATGTTTGTTTGTGTGTTTGTTTGGGTGTTTGTTTGAACGAGTATCACGCAAAAACTACTGAACCGATTTTGATAAAACTCTTTTTGTTTGATAGCTTATGATCTGACTTAAAATCTGGTATATAATTTGTGCGGACGAAGTCGCGGGTTAACGCTCGTGTTATTTAAAATTGGAATGTATAACAACGGATTAAAGTCTTTTTTTCCTACACAGGGCTGCGTTCACGACCTTTGGGTGCGGTTGTTTTTTCGACTCGCTCTAAGGTACGGAACGACCGCGCCAATTTTGAACTAGCTATGAGGTACGGAACGATCACGGTTGTTTTATAACCTCAAATTTTGACATACAAAGTAATATGGGCTTCCAGGGCTTCCATCATTTACAAATACAATAAAAAAAACTCATTTTCCATGTTAGCAAATCAAAAAGTGAATAAAAATAGTTTGAAAAACAAACTTTTATTCAAAACGAGCGAAAAGTCAAGTAACCACAGATAACTAAAACGTCAGAGTGTTTTTTAACCATCGAATTTGATGGTTAAAAGTTGCAACCCGTCAGAGGTTCGGAACGGTTGAGTTGTGACAACCGAGTTGCAAAGAGCGTTTTTCACCGAGGCTCGGAACGGCGTTAGTGCGAAAAGTTGCACTCGGGGTGCACCTGGGGCGTAGGTTCTGAACGCAGCCCTGCTCAGATGTTTATGATCACCCTGACTGCGTTGATATATTTATGTTCTGGGCGTTCAGATATTTTTGATTGGTTATGTACTTATGTGTAAAGAAATTATTGAAAATTAGAACTGCTTAGAAATATTTGAACACCTTGTTTGCTATGATATATCTGATGGTGACTGTACAACCATGAGTGTTTTTATTACTTTATGCTATTAATGTCGTCATTACATCACTAGTAGTCATTGGTACCGTTTAACTTTAAAAGACCCAGCGACCCCACCGTACCACCGTGGAACTAAGTGTGATTTTGGGTGGGTTGGGGAAAGTTGTTTAATTTCATGTACTGAAAACACCCTTAAAAGATTTTTAGTTAAATTTAACCCCGTATACATAAGCAAGAGCGTCGGTGGCGCGTTGCAGAGAGGTATGGAAAATTGGACACTCGAATCATGAGGTCTATGTTCGAATCCGCATGGACGACATGCCATGTACCAATGAGTTTTTCTAACCTATCTACGTAAACATAATACCAGGAAGCTGGCATAGGTATTGTATATTCCTTGGACTTGGAAGGCACACTGCCTAACAAGCGGTGAAACATGATAATACTCCTTGGTGAATGGTAATGATCGTTCTTCTTTCGTAAATTCCCGTCGTTGTTTTCGACGTTACTTTGTCCCTTTCTAATCCAACGACAAAAATTGTAGCTCCTGTCATACATTACGTCACATCATTGGATAGAAAGGGACACAAAAACGTTGGAAATATCGAGGACGAAAGAAGGTCGAACTTTACCGACCGCCATGGCCAATTTTCTTGTTTGCATGCTTGGTAAGGAGGAGTGGCATCCTTTATGATACTAAAATCCTTGCATAATACTGACTGCTCTCAAACAGTGGAGGAAACCTGCATACGTTGTAGAAGAAATTCTACTGCATATGTGAAGTCTACCAATCCGCATTGGGCATGCATGGTGGATTCACACCGTAACACCCTCTCTTAGGGTAGGCCTGTGCCCGGCAGTGGCATGTATAAAGGCTGATGATGATGCATATAAAATGTTTCTTAATGTGCTGACGGTTTTTTAAGGGGATTTTCAGACCAGCAAACTGGAACAACTTTATAGGACTAACACTGAAATCGCGAAAAAAATCTGAAGCCGTAGCATGTTCCGCATGATAAGGCTATATCACGCCTTTTAACTCATTCGTTAGCGCACAAATAGAAAGAGAGCTAAGGCATAATAGCGCTATATCATGCTGCCATACTAAGGCCGCTGGCGCCCCATACATTTTGTTCCGGGTAGAATTGCAGTTTAGTATGAAACAGCAAAATTTTTTCCGTGTTTCGATATTAGTATCATACAGGAAGTTGTCCAGTTTGATAATGTGATCATTTCTTTTAAATTCCGTCAGCATATTATAAAAAACCCTTTTGATGAAACTTGTTTGTTTGATAACTTATGATCTGACTTAAAATCTAGTATATAATTTGTGCGGACGATTTCGCAGGTTAACTCTAGTTATTCATAAATTCTCACCTTCTTTAATACACCTGGCTACTTCAATAGCCTGAAACACCAAACCAGCGCTGTTGCCAAAGTTGTATGGAAGATTCGACGAGTGCAATGGGAATTCTTCCTTTTTCCCATCCACATGTATCAGCTCATTCGGGAAATGGAACGGATCCTCCACCTAAAAACAATATTTAATTTCAGGTTAACCCACCTTATACAGAAGTTTTCTACTTGAATTAATGATCAAAATGCTTGGGTCTGAGTGTCACTAACTTATGTCACTACATAGTATAAAACAAAGTCGCTTCCCGCTCTCTGTCTCTATGTATCATGCTTAGATCTTTAAAACTACGCAACGGATTTTGATGCGTTTTTTTAATAGATAGAGTGATTCAAGAGGAAGGTTTATATATCAGCATTGCACCCGCGCGTAGCCGGGGCGGGTCGCTAGTATTGTATAAATTCTTTTATTAAATAGACTATGTATTATTGTATACATAACCTTAGCTTAAGAATTTATTTTTAATTAAAATTGTATTGTTATTATGGCTGGTTTCACAGTTGTACAAGAGACCCGTACGGGCCGCCCTTGCGGGGGAGACCGCGGTCGCGTGTTACAGCAGGACGCGTAGGGACGGACGAAACGACGTTCTAGCGCCTCGCGTATGTCTGCGGCCCGTACGGGTCTCCCAGACAGCTGTGAAACCGTCCTAAGTCGTGTTATGTTGTAGAGTTTCTGAACGAATCTTTTCTACATACATACATATGCTCACGCCTATGTCCCACTACTGGGGTAGGCAGAGACAACAGATCGCCACATGCTACGATTCTGACACATCTTTCGACTCCTCAACATCCATAAGTTTCTTCATACAAGCTCGTCGGTTCCGGGTACATTTTATTTGGCCCTTCTTCAGTTCGCATCCGATTTGATCAGCGTATCAATCTTCGCCTCGGCAATCTTCTCTACAACGGTATATTCCTTCCTACAGCGACAACAGGTTCCGACACGATGGTAGCTTCAAAAAAAGATTCTCTTATATTAAATAAATTATATTGACTTGACTTGCAATTATAGTAAAATGGCGAAAAAGAAAATCTGCTGGTCCAAATATTTGGGTCGAGTACCTAGACTACCTAGTCTTAACGTTTTCTGTGGAACAAAATTTTCTTTTTCGCGATTTCAATATTGGTCCAATATTGAAAGTTGTTCAGTTTGATGGCCTTTGACTACTTAATGAGGACTAGTTACGCGTGTAATTCTACTAACAAACATTTCTGCCACTTTTTGCGGGGGGCGAGGTAACATGAAATCCGCTTTGGATTTTATTCCCTATAACTTTAGATTCTAATTTTGAATGATAAAAATCATGAAAAGTACTCTCGTGTGAAACCCAAACGTTCGAAATTATTGTTTCGCAATTATAGGCTGTCTCTTTTAGTGATAATGTATAAAATTGAATGTAAATGCACACGATCAAATTGATCTTATACCGTGGCGGCAAAGGGGAAATGCTACCGCAAGGCTAGTCCTAATAATAATTAGTCAAAGTCTAAAGCACCCGGTTTGATATAACGCATTTAATTTTACACCCTGTATACATAGTGTCGCTGAGTTACACAAGGAAATCATTGTTCAATATGTAGATAAAACAATGAAGTGGATTGTTGTGTATAGTATGTTAAAACAAAAGTGATCACTACACTGAAGTGCAGTGTTATCATTGCAATATCCATAACATTGAAGTAGGTACATATAAGTGTATTGTTGATACTTAATCATATAAAATGTTACGTATTATGGACATATACACCACTTACAGCTAGTCGTAGTCACTAATTTGAATGAGAGATGAGCGATAAAAAGTACCGCCAGTTTATGTTTGTCTATAGGTTTTTGAACAGTGAAAACCGCATCTAAATTGGTTCAATCTCAAGATGATGCTAAAAGAATCTGTACTCTAATATACAATAACTATGTATTTTTTCTGGAATATCATTGAAGACATAACTTAGAAGCGAGAGATGTGCGTGAGCATCGTAACGAACAGTTGCCCCTGTCTACCCCAATGGGACATAGTCGTAAGCATGCGTGCATGCATGCGCTCACGACTATACTGGGTGTAAGAAAAAGTATAATTTTAACCTTAAAACCACATATTCTACCCATCAAACTGAACAACGTTTACTATGGGAGTAAACAGATAAGAACAAAAAAAATCTGCTGTTCCATACGTTTGTGTTGAGTACGTCGAGTAGGTATTGCAGTCTAGTATGGGAAGAGCCGATTTTTTTTCTAATCTGTTTGCTGCCATAGTAAAAGTTGTTCAGTTTGATGGGTAGAGCCAATGACATTAGTAAACATTACTAATGTCATCGGGTAGAGCATTTTTTTAAATTCCTAATGGGTTTGCGCTTGGCTCCAGCTCACCTGTGACCTGGTGGAATGTGTAGATGAAGCCGAGGAGGAGTATGTGGTTTAACGGTTAATACCCTGTATACCATGCAGCAATATGTATGTATGTAAAGTTTAACTGTACCGTAGCACGTCCTTTAGTTCCCGTGACAGTAGCTTTGTTCCACATCTTAACTTTGGCGTTAGCATTGAGGACCGCACGTCTGCCGCCCGAGTACTCCAGGATAATCGTATCAACCAAATCCACTCCCTCATCGTTCAGTTCACCAACCGCAGTGACCTTTATCGGTTCCTCTTTGAATATGAACTGGGCAAACTGGAGCACGTAGATTCCGATGTCAAGAACAGCGCTGCCTCCAAGATCTTTCATGCTAGAAAAGAGCATCAGGCTTCAGGTTAAAACAATTTGGAAGATACAATGAGAAAAGCTATCAGGCCACCTTATTCAGAATCATAAACAGGGTCCCTCATATTATGATATGCTGACGTTTTTAGGGTTCTATGCCCAAATGGTGAAAACGGGATAGGGTTCTGTCCTTCATAAGCCAACATTGTCCGTCTGTCCTACCCATTTAGGACTGTAACTTTTGAACGGTAATAGCTAGCTAGTTGAAATTTACACAGAATGTGCGTTATTACGGCGGATTTTCTAACAAATATTTAGAATGTCAAAATGGGCATGGTTAAAAATAAGGCGGCCGTATATGTAGTAAGATATTTCTTCCAACCTCAGTCATTTTATTTTTCTCATAAAGATTATTAGGTAAAGGTGCTATTTTTTCTCGTCATATATGTTTCTTTTATATTTCGCACGCGCTATCGACCTATCCTCTATCGCTGCTCTAAGTAGTAATAGTAGATTATAATTATCTGGCAATTAATCGACATTTTAAATGGACGATATAATGTAATCATGTTTTTTGATAAATGCCTATCTCTCCTTGTTTATTACATATTAATAATTAATATTATCATGCATACATTACATAACATTGTCATGTTATCAAAAAGACAATAAATTATTTATACTTAAGTTAAAAATTATCATTATCATAACATCGACGTCAATTATAATTATTATGGCAAAAAGAATTCATCTACACAGAAAATTACTACACGTACACGGTAAATTTTTTTGGTGTTGACTATTTCTACTTAGGGTACTTTTTTCCGTTGCCTAGGTATACTTAAACAACGTGTTAATGAATAAGCGCAAAACATCATGCACCCCAACTGATTTGTAACGAGATAATTGCATTAAAACAATACTTTTGATTATTTTATTTAAAGTTATTCACATTTTAAATTTTAAACCAAAAATGATTTGCTTTTATTTCAGCCATGAATGAAAGCCCTATAGGCGTACTAATGGATACTTTTTAAGAATCTTGTTTTGGTAGTAAGTGACTGAGTGTGCCCGTGCGGTGGATTGACATCAAGTTCATTAAATTTTAAATAATACAAACAAATTACTAAATATTTTGAAAAAATTACCGATGTTAAAACCTTGATAACTCGATTCTAAACAAACTATTTTCTAGTTTTGCGATTATTCATTAACACGTTGTAGAGCCGAATCTGAAGTAGGTTTTGGGAGCTAGTATAAGAGCTATATAGCAAAATCTATTTTTGAGCGTACGCGTTGAGTTGATGGAAGGATATCGTCGATGTAGCGACATCGCATCGCGGCGTGTTAGCATTTATTAAAATCGCGTCGATTCAGTTGCGAGTTTGCGACGTCGTCGCGACAGTGTAGTTGCAAAATCGCCTACGCTCAAAAACCGGTTGTGTGATATGGCTTAACAATCTCAAGGATGGTTTTATGAACAAAAACAAATTATATCTAATACAAAATGGCGCAGCCTCGAGGCCAGCCAGAAAGCGCATGACCGTCCGCTAACCCACTTTCCACGACACGCGACTCTTCCATTGTATTGCTTTTGTCTCAACAAGGAAAATCATGAACGTAATAAATATAACCGACCACATGCATGTTGGCCAGAAATTTCTAGCACGGCTAGCATGCCACCCACGGCAAAGCGATAAAACGAGATAAATGTCATGCGCGCTGCTCGTTTTGGCACACGCAAAATAACAAGAGTGCCTCCAGCACATCTCGATTTTTATCGTTTTCTCAGGGATGCCTTGCGAGGCCTACAGCACGTCTAGCATGATTTCTCTTCTTGAGCGCGACTCGGTTTTATTCTCTATTTACTCGGCAAGCGCGGCTTTCGCTCTTTGAAAAGTGCGGAAACAGATTATTTTATATCGAGCAAAGACGCGTCGCGCGCGTGTAGAGAAATCATACTAGACATGGTCTTGCAGTGTGGTGTTCGTGTGGTCTTGTTTGCGGGTTGAATAATATAATATTGGGCTATTTACCGAAGTCTGTCAACTTCTGCAATTGGCACACCAAAATTCACTTCAACGAATTTTACGTCACCAAGTTTGCCAGAATTTATTTCTTTTTCAAGAGCAAGATATGCAGGGGAGAATCTTGACCAGACAGCTTCCATGAGGAACAGTTTCTTTTTCTCAGCCAGTTTGATTAAACTTTGTGCTTGTTTGAAGTTCAAACACAGCGGTTTCTCGCACAGCACATGTTTGCCTTTTTCAAGGAAAAGCGTAGCAAGCTGATAATGGTCTGGATTTAGAGCACCAATGTACGCGACATCTGAAAACAATACGAGTTTGTAAGAACTCAAAGAGACTTTAAGGCTTGGCGCGAACGAGCCACCGCCTACCGGTGACTATGATTTTAAAGTCAACTGACTTTTCTAAAAAAAAAAAACAATTTAATACTCTAAGTTAAACCACCGGGGAGGAATCCCATTTCCGGAAAGGAGCGTTTCCTGTAAATTTTTCGATTTTGCAGTTAGGTCATTGTTTCTGCGGATGATTATATATATGCCTTGGCACAAACTAGGCTTTTGGACTAGGTAGGACACAAAAACACATTAGCTGCAAAAGGCATAACTTACCAATATCTTTGCTGGCAGCCAAACCTTGATACGAGTCAAATACTTTCTCAATATTGTGAAGTTTTGCAAATGATGCTGCCCTGCTCTTGTCTCGAGCAGCGACCGCTACAATTTTTTGATCTCCTTTCCCTGGATAGGAATTGAATGCGTTGACAAAGTCATTGCTGATCTTTCCAGCGGTGACAATACCCCAACGGATAGTCATCTAAAAGATAAAACAATATTTATTTACTTAACTGATTTCAAATTAAAAGAAATGATTTAAATAGTAGATTACACACCGAGGGTAGGAAAGAAAGAAAAGTCTCAAGATCTAATGTAATTCATTCAACAAACATGTGATCTGAGGCTTTCTTATTTACTGCCCGAGGTTAGTTTTTCTCCTCGACGGATGCGGAAAGCGGCAACTTCATTTAGCACAGTGGGACGAATGTTGACGCTTTCCGCCCGGAAGGGTGAAAAAAACTAATAGCTGGATATTTTATAAGTTTATAATTAATAACTTAATAACTTAACAAAATGGAATTCTGTTCTTTACTGCAACTATTTTACAAAACTAAAACGTACCTAGACCTAATGAAAAACCATAAGAAATACTCTACCTCTCTATTTATCTACTATACCTCTTCTATTTATCTTATTCTAGATAGAATACATTTGTTACCATTTTTTGTTATGGACAAAGCAATTTTAGTTGTTACATGCTTTTCCCCATGACTTCGACCGCATCATCACTACATAGTATAAAACAAAGTCGCTTCCCGCTGTCTTTCCCTATGTATGCTTAGATCTTTAGAACTATGCAACGGATTTTAAAACGGTTTCTTTTAATAGACAGAGTGATTGAAGAGGAAGGTTTATATGTATATAATACATCAGCATTGCACCCGTGCGAAGCCGGGGTGGGTCGCTAGTAAATTATATACCAGATTCTAAGTCAAACCAAAAGGTTTCAAACAATAAATCGGTTCAGAAGTTTTTGCATGACGTTCCATTTCAACAAACTAACAGACAGACAAGAATTTTAATAATAAAAAAAGGTTGATTTGGAGTCAGGGTCCAGGGATACCTAAAACCACATCATAATATTTCTCTTGTAAATATCTTCAATGTACAGATACACTTCTGTTACAGTTTAGATTATTATTATATCAGCAATCGATGTAAGACTGCAAAGCAGTGGGAAAAGGGTGAAGTCCTCCCTCCATTCCCTCCAAGTTGTTATGGATGACGCGAATTCTGCATGCGGTGCGGCTAGATGTGCAATCATCTTAAAATATGTGTTTGGTCAGATGTAACAAATGCTTGTTATTAAATCAAAAATGCCTCCACGGTCTAATGATTAAGAGCAACAGGCTCTTGACACGGAGGTTGTGGGTTTGATTCCCATGGGGGACAGCTAGTGAAATGTTACTTTGGGCGTTTCCTCAGTTGGTTAGGACATTGCATTGAATCACCTCATTGTCTGAAAACAATGATTCCGTGCTACGGATGGCGCGTTAAGCCGTTGGGCCAGTTGGTCCCGGCTATTATCTCTGGTGGTAGTAGTCGTTGCCATAAGGCAGTTTGTAAAATCTGACACAAGCCAGGGCTTTACAATTATTACAAAACTAGCTGGTGTCCGTGACTTCGTCTGCGCTTCGTCTGGACAATTCACAGAATATCTTTATAAATTGTAGCCTCTGTGTTATTCTGATGTATAAGCTATATTATTGTAAAGTTTCATTAAAATCCATTCAGTAGTTTTTACGTGAAAGAGTAACAAATATCCATCCATACTTACAAACTTTCGCGTTTATAATATTAGTAGGAAGGATAGGATCATCACTAGGTGATTTTGTTATTTCCCTACTAAATGAATGGAAATTTAATTTAATGTTTTCTGAGAGTTCTAATACGTGAACCTCGGTTGACCCTATAGAGACTTATGTTCCTTATCAGTAAGAGGATCGAATGGGATGAAAAAAAAGTTTTGTGAAAATTACAGGTTTTCTCAATAACAAAATTTTTTTTTAATCTGTGAATGCAACAGTAAAGTGCTCCAAAAGTTAGGGTTAGTGTCCTAAGAACGTTTTCTGGTAGCTATAATGCTTCTGGTAGCTGCCCTTTGTGCCACATCTCAATTTTCCATCCTGTATATTCCAATTTTCATGTTTCTATCTTCAGTGGTTCAGGCTGTTGTCAGTCAGTCAGTCATGAAATCGTTTATAAGTAAGTATAGATAGATTGATAGAATAGTTAAATGATTGAAAGAAAATATTAGAACTTACTTTGATAATGTTGTCAAGCTTGCTGCTTGTCTGAAGTGATCAATACAATCTGCCGGCAAGTGAAAAATATACGTATAAAATAGGTACAAGTACAACCTACAGCTACAGATTAAGTAATTCAACTGTAGGTATCAATATCAATCTACGGCTTTATCTTGTAACTCTCTTATCAACACAGTTGGCCTTGGCATTTTGCTTCTAAGGTATTCTACAGTAGAATTTTTTAATTTGACTAGGTGGGTTCACACTTCACAGATCATTAAGAATATGTCCAAGGGGTAGGTTTGTATCAACTCACCTAACTTTTGAAAAGTTTACTTTACTTGAAACTTGCGGTATGTTCCGAATCATAAAAACAGTGCTGTAAGCGATTACAGAAGGGGTGCGTCCACGACCTTTAGGCGCGGTTGTTTTTCAACTCGCTCTAAGGTACGGAACGACCGCGCCAATTTTTAACTCGCTATGAGGTACGGAACGATCACGGTTGTTTTATAACCTCAAATTTTGACATTTAAAGTAATATGGGCTTCCAGGGCTTCCATCATTACCAAATACAATAAAAAAACTCATTTTCCATGTTAGCAAATCAAAAAGTGAATAAAAATAGTTTGAAAAACAAACTTTTATTCAAAACGCGCGAAAAGTCAAGTAACCACAGATAATTAAAACGTCAGAGTGTTTTTTAACCATCGAATTTCATGGTTAAAAGTTGCAACCCGTCAGAGGTTCGGAACGGTTGAGTTGTGACAACAGAGTTGCAAACAGCGTTTTAACCATCGAATTTGATGGTTAAAAGTTGCAACCCGTCAGAGGTTCGGATCGGTTGAGTTGTGACAACCGAGTTGCAAAGAGCGTTTTTCACCGAGCCTCGGAACGGCGTTAGTGCGAAAAGTTGCACTCGGGGTGCACCTGGGGCGTAGGTTCTGAACGCAGCTCAGCGCTAACACCCGTTTCATTTGCGTGAGCGCGCCGAGAGCGCTTATAGCGTTCTATCAATTCAGAACGCTAGATATCGCGCTCACACCGTTCACATCACAACAATCAAATATTCCTATTATTTTCTTCATCACTAATCGTTATTAAACTTTTATTCGTCTTTTTTAGAACATAATTAAACCCAATACTACTAAAGAAATCTAAATCGAGACGTAAACAAACCAAAAATATACGACCGTAAAACTGTTAAACGTCACTTTTCTCAAATTCGGTCAAAAATTTACCACAACAAAACTGTCAACAACAACTCGCTCAATGAGGGATTTTCCAGAAGAAAAAAAAAGTTAGTTCCTAATTTCTCAATAGATGGCGTTGACCAGAGAGGGGTTCAATAGGTATGAGCAAATATATTAATTAATATTAATAATAAAAATACACAGTACAAGTTATTAAAAACAATCTGGGTGTTATTGACGACCCGGTTGGTGTAATGATTGCCACGCCGGACTATCAAACCAGGGTCCTGGGTTCGAGTCCCGGTTCGGTCATGGATGTAATAATATGTTTGTGCTGTTGTTGAATGGTTCCCATAACAAAAAGCCTAAGGCTTACTTGGGATCATTACAAAGTATGTGCCTGTGAGCGTTATTTACTATTTTGTTATTGTCTGTAAAAACAAATAAAGACTTGGCTGTATTGGCTTCGTATCCATTTTGAATATACGAACAATATTTAAATTGGTCACTTCACTTTTCAAGAAAAATATTGAAATTGCGAACGAAATTTTTCGTCTAAAGCTTATTGCTTTTCATTCACGGAATCTGACGTACGATTTAAATATTTCCGGTTTATTTTTATTGAAATTCTCAGTTTCTGTTAGATTTTTGTAGTTTGTTATTGTTTCTCGTTTATTGTTCGTATATTTAAAACGGATACGTAGCCCATTCAGCCACGTCCAATACTCGATTTGTTGTTCACGGAGATTGACACCGAGATTGCTAAATAATAAACCAACAGCAATAAGAAAGGGTTTGTACTGTGTATTTTTACTATTAATATTAATTAATATATTTCCTCATACCTATTGGACCCCTCTCTGGTCAATGCCATCTATCGAGAAATTAGGAACTAACTTTTTTATTTTTTTGCTTTTGGAAAATCCCTCATATAACCGGTTACAAGACCTTTAGGCCAAATCGTTTAGTAAAACAAAATCTTCATTTTCTTCGAGCCTAACAAAACGTTGGTGTTCGACATTTTGACGCTTCTTTGGAGTTTTTGGAGACAATCGAAAGTCGCAGGAAACGTAGAAGTCCACAGGAAAGAGGGGAACCGATCGTTTTGCCGCGCTAAAAATGACGGAACACCTTTCCTGTTTACGACCCACACACCATCATATTTCACTGAACTGTATAATGTTTACTTGCACGACACTTTGTTACGCAAAACAACACCAATTTTACGAACCAAAACTCACTATAAACAATAAAATTCGAAAAAATATGTGGACTCCAATCGTAGCTAACGAATCCCCGCCAAAAACTTCACAACTCGCTCACAGTGCTAACGCTCGGAGCCGTGACCACTGTTATTGCAAGATGGCGTCGGTAGTGGACGTCATGAATGACGTCCCGTTTTCGACGGTGGTCGCGCTCACGATCAAATCGGAACGACATTAATCTGAGGCGCTCACAGCGCTGTTGGCGATTTTGGCGTGATTCGGGACGCGCCGTTTATCTCTATTTACTCTTTGCCGTAAAGTCAATGTCAAATCGGTGTTGCTAACATTTTTTTGATGGGGATCGTACCATAGGCCTGAATAGGTCGTATTTTGCCGGGAATTCTTGTGAAAAAATCGTACACAACGAAATGTATACAAAAAGTACTGATTAAGGACGTATCTAATTAATATTCTTTAAGATAAACATGTGAAGGTACCAAAAGTTAGTTAGGTACTATAATTTTTTAACATAAAGCAACTAATTCTAACAATTACAAACTGAACAACACAAACCAAAAAACATAGAACTGTATCTACCCAAAAATGATACATTTTTAATATAATTTCAAAAAAAACACGTACACACGGCGACACATCAAGCTATACAAAACCAACATAAGCTGGCCGCGCGTAGGTCGAGTAACGTAAAACGTCGCGCGGCTAGCTTATGTTGGTTTTGTAAAGCTTGATGTGTCGCCGTCCGTACCTAATTCAAAATAAAGCAACGTCGTCATCGCTGGCGGTACACTTCTAATACATTACGTATACCATAAGAGAGTCTGAGACCAAAATGAGGAAAGAATCATAGGAATTTTAATGGAAAATTATTGATTGTTATGGAGATTCTAAGATTTCAAAATATCGTATGTTTTACGTACGATTTCCAATATGAGATCGTACATCGTATCAGGGTCAAAAAAGTCGAATAAATACAATTTCAATCGTACGGTTGGCAATACTGTGTCAAATTATAATATGGGTAATGGGTTTCACCGGATTCATCGGCCTTCGTTGGTCCAGTAACGATCGTTCAGAACAACGTTCAACAAACGCTCAGTTGAAGCAAGGGAGCGTTGAAGAAAGAGAGAGAGAGGGATCAAATTGCAAATGCGAGCCGGAATCAGTGCCAACGATCGTTTGCTCGACCACTAAAAAGTAGTTTTTGGACGTAGGTACCTTCGAAGGCCAACGAGCGTGCGGCAGCCAATGATGAATATCCTTCGTTAGCGTTCGTTGGGCCGGTGTGTACGCAGCATAACTTGTGTGGTGATTTTTATTAGGCGGCATCCAAGGATTTTTTAGAATACCTATGCCAGCTTCCTGGGCGGCATCCACGCGGCATCGCACGTGCTTCCAAAGATAATATAATCACTACGTTTTACATGCTTCCAAGATCAGAGCTACCAACATTGAAAAAACTTTACTAAAGTTATTGGCTGTACGCTAGGCTGTACGGGCTAGATCCCTTTGCGTATAATTTAACCAAAAAAAAATTATAGTGTTGTGCCTTATAGATGAAAAGCGGATTTGTGTTAAGTTTTTCTGTCATATTACCTAGATAACGTTGTTATAATTTTATCGATTAAGGTGGTTGCAGAGGGGTCAATTTTATACAAAACTTTGACGCACAATACGCGTAGACGGTATTAATATAAGTAACTTTGAATATATGGAAAAATAGTTTAGAAAATCTAGATGCCGCGTCACAAATAACATTTGCAATTTATAAAATAATTACGAAGATATAAAGCTTTGAAATTTTTCATACAAAATTTTAAGCCTTATATCTCCGTAATTATATTATAAATTGCAAATGTTATTTGTGACGCGGCAACTAGATTTTGTAAACTAGTTTTCCATATATAAAATATTACTTTTATTAATTCCGTCTATGCGTATTGTGCGTCAAACATTTGTATGGACTGAAACCTTAAGGACTACATTAAATATTTGTTAAATATAGTTGGATTCCATTCAATGTTTTTTGTTACGTTGGTGATTTAAACCTGTTTTGTAGAAGATAAAAATGTTTTTCAATTTGATACGAAATATATCTACGATATTACCTACGATACGACGATTTAAGTATCAGAGTAGTTAAGTTAGTGGAAGGTTAACGCTCACGTAGGAGAGAACAAATAAAAGCACTGGCCAATTGCGAGTCTGACTCGCGCACTAAGGCGGGTTCCGTACCACTATAATTTAGTATTTACAAACAAAAAAAAATTTCTCCGTATTATTAGCGCAAGCCCGACATACATTGAGCGGGTTTTAACTATTTGTTATTTCTTTATAGTTTAGAGTATGCTCTATAATCACACCAAGTTTAAAGCTTGTAGGTTTGTACCGTACCTATTGAAGTTTTTTTTTATTTTGCAAAAACAATATTCTTGTAAAAAACACGTTCCTTGTATGTATGTTTACCCCTTAATTTTTTTGCTTTATGTTTTTTTATATTTGTTTGAAAATCCAAAATAATAACACATATTCTGTGAACATTTCAATTCGCTACCTATAACCCTATAACCTTTGACTATTTATTATAAGGACTAGCCTTGCGGTAGCATTTCCCCTCTGCCACGGTATAAGATTAATTGATCATGTGCATTTACATTCAATTTTATAACTTATCACTAAACGAGACAGCCTATAATTGCGAAACAATAATTTCGAACTTAGAACGTTTAGGGTTCAAACGGGACTTCTTTTCATGATTTTTAACGTTCGAAATTAGAATCTAGATATAAAATCCAACGTTGCGTATTTCGTGTTACCTCGCCCCCCGCAAAAAGTGGCAGAAATGATTGTTAGTAGAATTACACGCGTAACTAGTCCCTATATAAGTAGTCAGTGCCTATAACGGTTTAAAAATACATTACTTGAGTTAAGACGGATGGACGCGAACAGGACGGACATAGTCCTGGGTTACACCCTTTGGGTGCTCAACGCTAAAAACTAACTAAAACAAGTCTCTTATGCGCGGAGCCAGGAGCAGTTTAATAATAATATTCGTTCATTTATTTTCGTACAATTTTATTTATAAAAAATATTTTCGTGGAAATTAAAACACAAAAATGTATATTCTGTAAATGTTAGGGATTCATCAATTTATTAAAGTAAAAGCATAGGTCTTATACAATTCATTTTTGCAAATATTTTAACAATACTGTCTTTCGATGTGATGGAAATATAGGTACATATTTTTAGATGCCTAGTGATGAGATATAGGCACAGGTGAATACAATAGATATGTACACACGGCGACACATCAAGCTATACAAAACCAAAATAAGCTGGCCTCGCGTAGGTAGAATAACGTTTAGTGGCGCGGGGCCAGCTTGTTTGTTTTGTTTAGCTTGATGTGTCACCGTGTGTACGTATTAGCAACAACAACATCTAAAGGCGTGTAAATTGAGGTAGAAGATAATAACATTTTAGTAAAATATTAAAAACTTCTAACGAACGAAAGTCTCAACAAAGTAAAATTCAACAATCACTATTACCATTGTAAATAGGTAGGTAAGTATACTGATACCATAACCTCGGTTGATCTATGCTAATTCGTGTATTGTGTCGATATTTACAGTTCAAAACTATGAATGCGGCTAGAATAGGTAAATATTATTTTTTATAATATATATTTCTTATTTAACAATAAAATATGCAAATAATATTCGATCAACAAAGCAAATACTTAATCTCTAATAGTATAAATGGATCTGAAAACACTTAAGATCATAATGTCAATAACAGGATAACAGTTTTGTATAATAACTAATAACAATCGAATAAACAAAAAATATAAGTAATTGTAAGGTTTGGTATAAAATACGATTCTGTTTGTTATTTAAAATATTATATACATAAAATAAGTGTATATTACTTTTTATATACCTAATAGCCATCGGATTTGAGGAATTTGACTGTAAGTTCAGGTGATTTACGGTCGGAAACTGGCCTTGCACCCGGAGTTTCGATTCTCGTTATATCGCGTCGCGGCCGTTTCGGTCTGAACTTCACTGTAATAGAGTTTACATTGGAACGAAAGCGTTCACGCAATTGCGAAGTTCGAATGTCCGGGTAGGATAGCAGAAATTCGGAAGTCTATTGCACCTTTCTAAACTATAATGTCCCAAGGAACATTTGTACGGCTAAGGATAAATGAATGTCCATTGTTATAAAAATATGCTAAGGTAAATCCCGGGATTCTTTTTCCATTTCAATGCCTCCGTATTCCAATTTGTCCAGTTTGATGGTCTGAAGCACCCCCTAAAATATGTAACGCACATATACATTTCCTGTATAATACTCAAAGTATTTGACATGATCTTCGTTTTGTCCATGTTCATCTTCAGACAAACTCGTTCGGAGGCTCTGCTAAGATCATCGAGCATTCGACTGAGCTCCTCCATAGTCTCCGCCATGATGACTATATCATCGGCAAACCGAAGGTGACTGATGTACTCGCCGTTTATATTGATGCCTAGCCCGTTCCAGTCCAGAACCTTGAAAACATCTTCGGTCGAACAGTTTCGGAGATATAACGTCTCCCTGCCTCACACCTCACTGCAGTAGGATAGGTTATACTGAACTTTCTTTCAATTACCTACATAACATGTGATTCCCAGGGAACGTCCGTACTTCAATTTCGATCTTTAAAAAAAATGTAAGTTATGGTTGATTTGATAGACTCCCGAATTTTGGACTATTACATTATTCTTAATTCTAAATATTCTAATATCACTCAAGTAAGTGCTATAATTTTAGAACGACACTTCAAAAGCTTGTTCTAAATCAGCAATAAGATCTTCAACATCTTCAAGTCCCACAGAAACTCTAATTAAGGCATCTGTAATGCCAAGTTCTGCTCTCTGTTGCTCTGGGACCGAAGCATGCGTCATCAAAGACCTGTAAAGATAAAAATAATTAACATTTGACATTTATTAACTACGAATGTTTTTTGCAATTAATATCTAGAGGCACAGTGCCCAGCGGTGTGCTAGCCAAGTCCAGAAAAAAAGGCGACTCACTGAACGTGTGTTCTGAATTTCAAAGGCATAAGTACCCTATGATTTATTCCTTTATCGATGTAGCCAACAACCCACTTCATCTTTAACTACTGATCTTGGCCCTATTTTTTTCATATTTACTTATTATGTTTTTAGTGGGTTGGATCAAACTTACGGTAACTCTGCCAAACTTTCATATCCTCCCAAACTTTCAGCCAAAGTAAATATTTTCAACGATTGTAAAAATTTTCGAGACTCTTTTAAACCACCGGAATGTCGAAAACTAAACACGCCTGAATGTCCAGTCATTTGCTTTTTGGCGAGTTCATGCTGTGGATGCGAAGGGAGACCTGAAAAGCAAAATTTCAATTGATCATTATTTTGTTCCTTTTTGCTATAAAATTCAATAGGCCTTTAAAATTTTTAAATTATGTTGTACCTGGGTGCAAAACTTGCACTATTTTTGGGTGTTTTTCCAACCAATGTGCTATAATCAATGAAGATTTTTTATGCTGTTCCATGCGCAATGCCAACGTTTTCAAACTTCTGTTAACTAAATAGCAATCAAAAGGAGAAGGCACAATTCCCAAGGCTGAAAAAAAAGATAAATCCGTTATCTTGCAGTTAACGCTATGAATAATAATAAAATATATTATTTTGAAGAAGATAATGATAATTGATCCTAAGTGTCAAAATATTAAATAATACGAGAAGATAACCTTCCTTCTCATTCATGCAAATTTGGTTACGATACAAATAACATTAACAATATTCTAACCGATAATAAAATGTTTCAATAAAAATTGTTAGAATTGCGTAATAATAATAAATAATAACCCTTTTCTATTAACGTTATTATTTTCAAAAATGGTACCTATGTAATAAGTGATAACTTGAGAACAAAATTATTATCAGCCACTACTGGGGCACAGGCCTATCCCACGGTGCGTTATTAATTATTATTATTTGGGGTTGGGGTCTTTCCAGGCTTTTATCACCTGTGCTACTGCCACCAACACTGGTCTTTTGTGAACACCCCCTTCTATAGTTCCTTGTTAATCCCTACTGCAATCAAGAATTAAGTCAAGTTTTTGATTGGGTGAGTAAGTATGTATCTCATCTTTAACACTAATATTATAAGAGATAAGTGTACTTTTTGCAATCATCAGCAGCAGGGCTGATTCAGTGTTTATGGGGTGTAGAGCTTCTCTGTGATGGGGATGGACTAGGTGTGCCTGCATAACTTCAGTCGGTTTAGGAATTACAGACGATTAAAGGTCAGTAAAAAATTAACGATCAGCTACAAGGCTGATCGTATGATATTATTGTAGTGTGCACTTTACCTATGTGAAAAGTACAAAAACTGACATGAACTGCCAGTCTGTTTAGGAGATACAGCCGTTCAAAGGTCAGACCTTTGAACGGCTGTAACTCCTAAACCGACTGATGAACCATGTCCGTTTCTGTACTGTTCACATAGCTACAGTGCATACTACAATAATATCATACGATCAGCCTTAACGCTGATCGTTAATTCTTTACTGACCTTTAAACATCAGGAACTTCTAAACAGACTGGAGTTATGCAGGCAGACCTGGTCCATCCCATCACAGAGATGCTCTACACCCCATAAACACTGAATCAGCCTTGCAGCTGATGGTTGCAAAAAGTACCACGCATGGCCAATGCGGGTTTTTGGACGTCATCATTTTTTCAAACTACATTAGAATTTCTTATACGGCGTATGCCGATGTTCCCACGAAAGATTATGGGAAAAAAGGCGAAGGAAAATATTCCTATACCGTTTGTTTGTAAATTATGTAACTTTATATTGATGTTGCAACATAATAAATTTTTACTCATAATATTACGCATAAGGAAAGGGACGTCACGCCAGTACGCAATGACTTGCAATTAAACGTAATGAATCAGACGATGAATTCACTCGGCAAAAGTCAATTGTTGTCATTAAGTTATCCTGATCCATAAAAGCCGTGTCATGGCTTTACTATCGTCATTCTTACAATTTCAACAAGCGTGCAAAACTACAAGTATTCTAGGTAGTTTCCTATCATTTGGAGTTTTATCTTTTACATTGAAGCTAGGAATAATAAATATTAAATGATATCTAGATAGACAATCCAGAAGGACACACGTTCTACTTGAAGAGTCTTTGCACATTGTATCGTATAAACACAATACTCTCTTTATTGTGAGAGATGAGAAGTCATTGTGATCGTAATTAAGGTCAAATTCAAGTGAACAGTAAGTTGCCTGTTACAATACATCGTGACTGTTGATCGTAAAAATCATTTATAATTCTTACCGTTTTGCAAAAACCGAAGCTTTTGTGCTAAAACGTCATCGTTGAGAACTGCTGCTCCCATAATAACATCGGAATGTCCATTCATGTATTTTGTTAGGGAATACACAGAAATATCAGCGCCGAAATCCAATGGTCGTTGCAAGTAAGGTGTGAGGAATGTATTATCTACGATGACAATTATATCGCCACGCTTTTTAGCTACTTTTGCAACAGCAGCAATATCTACTACTTTGAGATTCGGATTTGTAGGTGTTTCCAGCCAAATCATCTGCGAATACACGAACCGTTCTTATTAGGTATTAACCTTCATTAAATTATTAGTCATTTGGATTGAGTTTAAAATTGAAGATTAAAAATGCAATAATTATATGACTATAATTGTATTACCTATATATTTTTTTATAATTCTATTATACAGGGTGAAATTTATATCATTAGCATTCTTTTAAACTAAGTCTACCCATCAATCTGGACAACATTTACTATGGGAGCAAACCGATCGGAGCAAAAAAAAAATCAGCTCTTGCAAACATTTGAGTCGCGAACTCGCGCGTTGACATTGCAGTTTAGCATGGAACAGCAGATTTTTTATTTGCTCCGATCGGTTTGCTCCCATAGTAAAAGTTGTTCAGTTTGATGGGTAGACTCTTAGTTTAAAAGGATGCTAATGATTTCAATTTCACCCTGTATAAAAAATTTAAAGCTAAGTAAATAATATATATGTAGGTAAGTAAAGTACCAATTTATTTTTTAGTCATGCTTTCCAAAAATGCTTGATGTAGGTATTTGATATCATTATAAATTGTGTAACCAAACAAACTTCCAAATCAGTAATAATCTAATGAGCAAGGTACAAAACCAAGGATATGTTAATTTTTTTCATTAACACATTGTTGCTATGAATTTTCCATGATGCAGAATCTTCTTTATCAGAATATCCCCAATATAATGTTAATAACAGAAAGTATTTAATATGTACGCAGACTTTCCATTTATTCTTATCGCGAACAATCTTATCAAGCAAGTTTAATAACATCCAACTACTTCAAACATTTTCTTAAAAAAAACGAATAGTAGGTAACTATGGTACCGATAAAATTTGTTATGGTTAAATATTATAAATTGATTACTAGTATAAAACTTGATAATATATGTATTATAGTTAATAAAACATATTGATATTAAATCGTGGTGATAGAGTGGTGAAGATATGAAGCAGCGAATTAAGCTAGAATGAAACTGATAATAATTTACTTAATATCCTGATTATAATGCATGCAAAAAAATATAATACCAACCTTTGTGTTATCTTTTATAGCTTTTTCTACTTTGTCAACTACCGTAAAGTCGACAAAACTTACTTCAATTCCCATGTTCACTACTACATTTCTGAAAATAGACAACAAAAGTAGGTAACCCTCAAAGACCGTTTTTAAAGTTTTTTTCATGACATTTCAGGAAAATCTTTTTAGGACATTTTTCTCAGTAGGTACCCTATTAGCCGTATATCCTATTAGCCGCGTTGTTTTGAACCAACTTTTTAAACAATCTCCAAACTAATTACCTATGCCATTTTTTAAGGTTTTATTTGTCCATTATTTTAAACAAACATAATAATTCTATGAAATTATAAAAAAATCGGTTCGTACATCGGTATAATTATATCAGTATTACAATATATTGAAATTACAATATATTATTGAAAGCATTTTATTACACTGGTAGTCGATGGTTAATTGATTATTTAACATGTGCAACGAAATACCTATAACTGTTACCTGAAAAGCCTGTTGGTACCACCGTAGACATCATCGATGGATATCACATGGTCCCCAGCTTTAAGCAATGAGACCAATGTTGTGGTCGCTCCTAGACCAGATGCAAAAGTGAAACCATGTTTTCCTCCATCTAGCGCTGCTAAGCATTCCTCTAATGTATTTCTTGTTGGATTTCCCGATCTCCCATATTCAAAACCCTTAAGAAGGAAAAACTTTGTTTTAATTTGTGACTCAATAACCGCTAGCGCACCCAACATATTTTTCAGTAAAGTCAAATGTTTACAACTTTGTAATAACTATATAAATGCAATAAATATAAGAGTCAGGCTTTTGTAGTAGCCTTAGCATTTCTTAATATCGAAATACCGATTGTTTCGGAACACGGTGTCACGATAAATAAAATACCTATCACTATTGAAATGTTGTGGTCACTAACTACGATGTCCTAATAGGTGATAATTAATTAACTACTTGCCTATAATAATCTACTTAGGCTGAATTTATTCGTTATAATTGTATCCCACATTTTATTTCAAGTCAAGTCAATCAAAATACTTAATTTATAAGTAAAAAAGATTTATAAGTAAGAAAGATAAAACCAAAAAAGACAGTAGATTCAATAACACGATAAAATAAATTAACCAAACTCTATAAGTAAAGACGTCAACATTTTTTGTAGGTACTACATCCTTATTAGAGCCCCTCGTAATAAGCGAGTCGTTATAAAACTTGTTCATGAATAAAAAAATAACTAGCTTCGAATAAACAATTATTATATTTAGAATATTCGTATAGACTTACAGTATGTTCGGCCGGTGCTGGTTGTTTGAAAGTTGTCGATGTGACAATAGGCGGAACCACAGCTGCCGATTTCCATTTTTCAGGATCTTGACCAACGTGAATCGCAGTAGTGGCAAAACCAGGTTTTTGTTCAAGGAATCCTCGCTCAGCCATCTGTGTAAAACCAAATTATCTATTTGAGACTGAAATAATGTAATAAAGTGGGAGTTTTAAAAATATTCAAAGTCAAGGTTATGGTGTGATAGCGAAACGTGCTATAATTACATCATGAGATCGTTAGCGAAATTCGCGAACAACGTTTTTTAATTATTTTTATGTGTAGCTAGCCACGTACGTACCTCAGTAATTTTCTCTTTTCACTGCTGTTCACTTCTAAAATGATAGATTAATATTTTTAACTTATCGTAATTTAATACGAAATTGTACACCTAAGCTATTTCTACACACCGGCCGGGATGAAATTTCAGTTTGAAGTGCCCTATGCACATGTCAAATCGGTACTTTTATTCATCGGGATATGACTAGAGTTGTACTTGTACAGCAAATTTAATTTTGAACTTTCAAAATTTATGCTCTTTTTATTCATTTTTACACTACTATAATCACGTTCCTACCTACCTATCGTTAGTTACAAATTTAATATGAATTTCTTCTTATTATATTACATATAGTCACCTTGTCAGAAAAAAATCGTTTATTCACCGTTATTTTAGTTATTTACGGTTATTTTTTGGAAGATGTTATCCCACCTCTAAAATTTTTTTTTGTCCCTTGCAACAAGGTGAAGGGATCAAGCCAATACGTCCATTTCGGTCAAGCCGTTGATTAGAAGCCACTAGTAGATTTGTAAGCAATTTGGAACATACAATCACAAATACTGCATAGGTACACAGAATGGGACAAACAACATAGATTTTATTTTACCATCTTTTGTATTTATTATTATTTGGTTATAAGGGCTTGGTCAATGACCCAATAGCTACTGCGACCTAGATAGATCTATTGTAGCTGTCACCCTAGACCTAAAGGTCATTTCCTAGGCCCACGGACTTCATGAACCGTGTTATGCTTTTGGAGGGGAGGTCCCTGATGTCAGTAGGTGTTATTATGTATCCACCTAGATGGCGACTCCTGCTGTGAATGAGCACTTCGCATTCGCAGAGGAGATGTATGGGCGTTTCCTCTGCTTCACAGCAAAATCTGCAAGTGGGTGAGTCTACAAGCCCCATTCTGTGTAGGTGTTTGTTTAACTTGCAGTGTCCTGTTAAGGCTCGTACTAAGAGCCTTAAGTCGTTGCGGTTTGAATTGATGGCATCTGAGGTATGTCTGTTTGAAAAGCCGGTCACAAGTTCTTTCGCATGCCTCAGTCCTGGTGTATCCGACCAGAGCTTGCGGCTTTGGTCCACGGCCCATTCCTTTAGCACACGTCTAGAGGTGTTGCGGGAGATGCCGCAATAAGGCTCGGGGCCTATGGCGTCCTCTTCCGCCCCTCTTCGTGCCAGCTCGTCAGCAGCCTCATTTCCATCAATACCGCAGTGTCCGGGCACCCAGCCTAGGGTGACAGAGTTTGTCCGTCCTAGCTGGTTGAGTGCTCGGGCACATTCTAATGTTAGTTTTGACTCTATTTCATCAGATCCTAGCGCTTTTAGAGCAGCCTGGCTATCTGATAAAATAACAATATGTTTCCCCTTTGGGCATCTTTTCAGATTCTCATGTACGCAATCTATGATAGCGTACATTTCAGTCTGGAATACTGTGGCATGCTGTCCAAGGTGAATCGCCTTTTTAATTCTTGGATTGCCGCCACATATTCCAGCTCCAGCACGGTTGTCCTTCCTGGAGCCATCTGTAAACCAGACGACATCTCCAGCGCTGAAGGATTGTGGGGTATTCCCGTTCCAGTCCTCTCTTTGGGGTAGGATTACCTTGTATAACCTGTTGAAGTTATATTCTTTGTTCATGGTGTCTTTCGGCATACACATGATCGGAATTGTTAAGAGAGTTTCATGTAACCCTCTCATAACAGAGGACTTCCATTTGGAATCTCCTCGTTCCAAGGCTCGGAGCATTGCAATTTTTGCCTCTTTCTGCACATGGATGTGTAGTGGAGGCAAACCTAATATTGCCTCCATAGCAGCCGTGGGTGTAGATTTCATTGCCCCCGTTGCTATTCTGCATACTAATCCTTGTAGGCTATTTAGGGTGTTTACACACTTCGCTTGTTCGGTTTTCTTATGCCAGGCTACACTGCAGTAGGATACCATAGGCCTCACTATCGCAGTGTAGATCCACATAACCGAACTCGGTTTCAGGCCCCACCTGGAGCCCGCTAAGCGACAGCATGTCCCTAGTCCTATTTTTGCCTTTCGCACAATGTGGTCAAGGTGTTGGTTCCAAGTGAGTTTTTGGTCTAGAATTACTCCTAGATATTTAACCTCCTTGGAAAACGGTATAGATTTGTTGAAGAGTGTTGGAGGTCTAAGGCGCTCCAATTTTCGCCTTCTTGTGAAGGGTACTATAACCGTTTTATCGGCATTTACTGAAAGACCGAAGTTTTTGCACCACCTTTCTATCTTGTGTAGTGCTGTCTGCATGAGACTGGATATAGTGCTGGGACATGGGCCCACAATCATCACTACCAGGTCATCAGCATACCCTTGAGTATCTAGGTAGGCGTTGTTAAGGTCCCACAGGAGGCAGTCCACCACCACCGACCAGGCCAGAGGTGAGAGCACTCCCCCCTGCGGACAGCCTTTGGATACCTTTACCTCTAGGGTTTTACCTAGAAGTGAGGTTCTGACTGTTCTTGTCGTTAACATTGCCTCAATCCACTTTTTGGTAGTGGAGTCGACATTTCGATCATCCATACATTTTAGTATGATTTCAGTAGAGGTATTGTCAAATGCACCCTCTATGTCCAGAAAGGCACAGAGTGCAATCTCCTGATCATCGAGAGCTTTTTCCACTCTGTCGACCAGTTCTAGCAGAGCACTTTCTGTGGATTTGCCTTTCTGGTACGCATGTTGCCTGAAGTGCAATGGCCTACCCTTAAGGTAGGTCTCCCTAATATGCAGGTTTATTACCTTTTCCATGGTTTTTAGAAGGAAAGAGGTAAGACTAATTGGTCTATAAGATTTGGGTTGTGATTTATCTTTATCCCCAGCTTTGGGAATAAAGGTAACCCTAACCTTAGTCCATTTCTCTGGTAGGTATCCCCAAGCAAAGCTCGTTCTAAAGATTTTAACTACCAGTGGTTGGATGATCTCTCTTCCCTGTTGTAGGAGAGCAGGGAAGATTTCATCTTCTCCGCCAGTCTTGAATGGTTTGAAGCTATTTATAGCCCATTTGACTCGGTCGGGTTTAAAGACCAGTGCCGACATACGCCAGTCTTCAATCCTTGGTTTGGATTTAGTCCCGCTTTGTGAAGGTGGCTCGGATCCTGGTTCCAGAACTGTTGAACCTGGGAAGTGGACACTGGTCATAAGTGTTAGGGTTTCCTCAACAGTTCTGGTAAAATTTCCATCTGGTTTCCTCAGTAGCCCCAGATGAGAGGTTGGCGATTTGGACATAATCTTATAAATTTTTGCAAGGTGTGCGGCTCCATTTATTTCCTCGCAGAACCTATGCCACGACTTCCTTTTCGCCTTCCTCAGTTCTTTATTAAAATCCGTTAAGGCCTTGCGATATGCATCCCAGTTAGAGTGTTTTCCATCCACCATCTTTTGTATACCTGTTATTAAATATATGATATTTCTTATTCACTCTATGCAATGAGGGATTTTCCGAAAGCCATTAAAAAAGAAAAAGAGTCACGTTGCAGGTTCTGACCCGAGCACACGTCTCGCGTAGATTTCGCGCGTCGCGTTTTTGCCTGCCACGAGGCTCTGCAATCCTCAATCTCTTCTTGTTCTTGACCAAAAACAATCCCTGAGATTGGGATAGATTCTCCCATAAACTCTTGACACTGGCGGAAATGCAGTGCTAACGCACAAGCAAGAGTCCATTAATTATAAGTAAAAAAAAAAAAAAAAATAGTTCCTATAGGCTCGATAGATGGCGTTGACGAGACAGGGGTGAGCGAACTTGTAGATATTAAAATACAAATAAAATAGTAAGAATTTGTGTTTTTGAGTAAACAGCGAAATATGAACATATATTTCGTCAACGGATGCGTCTGACTCAGTGACATGAATTTTTGTTTACTTTTTAGCCTAAAATTTTCGTCTTCGGACCCCTCTCTGGTCAACGCCATCTATCGCCGGTTTGTTGAACTACGTTTGACTAACTGTCAGAAAACTCCTCATTAGCGTAAGCCTGTCTCGCTTCCACAGTTTTAATTTTATTGCTCATTCTAGCATTTCTAGCTCTATTCTAGTTATATTTTTCTTCGTTAATGATGCATTAAAAAAAAGTGTTCATCGCGGGACGCCCTGCAGATGTCAAACTACGAACTGCCGCACTCTCCCCCGATTCCGGTTGATTTTTTTTATCGCTGCTGTCAATATCACACTCGACGATTTTGTTCGTTTCTTTTATCGAAAATTTCGAACTTTCGCAGCTGTCAAATGGCGTGAGATCCATTTTCGCTACGGCATACGAGTCGGTTTTACTTCCAAGCCACGCGAATAAATGTTTCACATCAAAGTGAAACGGAATGGATGGCGTCCTGCGAATGGCTCAAAAAGACCAGTATCTAGAGCCGTTAACAATACTATTAAAAAAAAATTTCCCGCTCAAAATTTTGACAAATTGACTTGAACGACTTGAAGTCAACACAATTTTTTTATTTCTCGTTTCGTTTCTCTGTTTGTTTTGTATTGTAACTTTATGTTGTAATTATAGTGACAGTGGACTAGATTATTATTTATGCAGCTATCCGTAAATTAAAATTCAGTTAGGTATCGAAATCATAAACTATGAAAATTGACATCAAACCTCTTCGTTACGCTCATGCTGAGGGGCACACCGACGTCTGCTACTCCGAGGATGGAAAGTTAGTTGTTGATATCTCACGCATGTCCCATGAGGGCAAAGACTTACAACCGAATTTTTAGTTATTTCCTTCAGGCATACTCACTCGAGCCGAGGACATTTTTGTCATACAAATTCTGTCGAAAACGTCTTCCACTAAGACTCCACTCGAGTGAGGAAATAACTGTCATGAAAACATATGGGGTCCCCCGTATGTTGCGATTCTGAGAAACTTTCGCTTCCAAATTCATAGTTTCTTCCCTTTTCATTGGTTGAGGGTTACATACATCCTGCCATGCAGAAAAAATACACTAATATAGTAATAGTAATAATATTTTTAACCCTAGGCATGCAACAATTACGAAGCGGTGCTTCTTTTTGCAACTGTAATCGTAATAATCATGATTAATAACGATGCAATGCACTGTAATTAATTAAAAACGTCAATCATATTGCACATGTTGACAAATACCAGACCTGAAAACTAGATTTCAGAGCCGAAAAACAACATAAAAAAATAAGATCTTTCACTGCCATTTTACCTCACTTTGAGCTAAATCAGACTTTTGGTCAGATTTGACTCTCATTTTATTATTAATTTTTAAATTCTACTGAGGTCTTTGATTTGATTTTTGGTTTGAAGTATTACATACATTCTTGTTCTCGCGATATATCATCCACAATTCCGAAGATTAATCTCCCACGTAAATCGGACGAGATATCGCTTGATTATCTAGAATCATGTTCCATATTGTGTTTTACAAAGCTAATTAGCCTCTAGGCATCCAAAAATCAGAATCCTGACCAAGTGTACGTTTGACTTCGATCTAAAATTTGTAGAAAAAGTTACAAAAATAATTTTTAAGATTTTATTTTCATTGGAATGCAAAGAAACACTATGAGAACTCATTCTGAGGAAAATCCTAACTAAATTTGTTTAGATAATCATAATGCATCGGTTATCATAATAAATAATGATTTATATCGTAATCGTAATGGCCGAATCGTTGCATCCCTGCCAAAAAGACATGCTAGTAAAACCTTATACCCCTATCGGTATGGTACGGTACGTACGGTATACAAAGCAGTGATCAGTAAACAATATATTTATCAATATTCAGATTTTTCCGTCACCATAAAACTTAATTGAGTTTAATTTCAGGCATATAGTAACTTGCGGTCACGACGGGGATGTAAGAATTTGGGTGGACATTGAAGATGATGATCCCAATTCACACTGCGTCGGAGAAAGTGCCCTCGCAGTTTGCTTCAAAGATAAGAGGCTGTACGTAGCTACAGACAACCATGCCGTCCAAGCTTATACGTACCCCGCATTTGATAAAGATGGCATTGTTACAAGATTTACTGCTCCAGTTACACAGATCATGTCTGGTAATAAAATAGAGGTAAGTATCCTAATAATAATATAGGCTTCCTTTTTATTGTGCCATTTTGATAGTTCTGTACTTCCTCCATTTTGTCCTTCATATCTGAAAGTAATAAAGGGTGTAAAGAGTCACATTGCAGGTTCTGACCCGAGCACTCGTCTCGCGTGGATTTCGCGTTTTTACCTGCCAAGAGGCTTTGCAATCCGCAATCTCTTCTTTATCTTGACCAAAAACAATCCCTGAGATTGGGATAGATTCTCCCATAAACTACTTGACACTGGCGGAAATGCAGTGCTAATGCACAAGCAAGAGTTCATTAATTATAAATAAAAATAAAAAAGAAACGAAAATACTGAAGACAAGATGTTGATTGACCCAAGAGAGTTTTAAAGCAAAAACAGCAATTTTAAATAACATTTATTTCAAAATTTTACTCAAAACTCAGCTCAGCATAATTGTCTGATAATTATCCGATAATTATAATGATAATTATAAAACAAAATAATTATCTTGAAAATTTCGAACCCTGTACAGTTCAGTAGTCTTCTAGCCTAGCGCTTAGGACTATCAAACTGAACAATTTTTACAATGGGACCAATATTGGAAACAATAAAATGATAATTATCTTGATAAATACAGGGTGTCCCATAACTCAACGTCAAGCCGAAAAAAAGAGGAGCTAGACAAGTATAATATAGGTAACTGTTCATGAAAAAAAAATCGAAGTTCAAGATTTTGTAATTTTCTTTAACATTGGGAAAATGACCATCCTACAGCGAACTATTAGATGTATCAATCACACTTGGCACTTCTACTTTTTTTAAAGTAGTAATAAATTTTTTTCTCGCAGAAAATAACTTTTGTGATATGCTCTTATAGCCCAGTCATTTTATGGAGTTTTACTAGGCGGGGTAGGGTAATTCTTAATTGAACTTTTAAACTGTAACCATATTAAACAAAAATTCGCTATGCCACATAGATATCAAAATTGTGTGTCTCAGAAGGCATTTAAATTAATAATACTAATACCAATGCACTCATTTGACTTAGATTTGACAATATTAATTATTTTTGAGCAATAAATTAGGCATTAAAATATAAAGTAGACAAAAATATTCACACCAAGTTTGTAGAATATAGTAAAGCCTTAAATATGTGAAAAAAAAAATTTACCATCAAGGTTCTTTAGAACGAGAGAATAGCTAACATGTATTTTTTTTTATTTTGGTACATTTCTAGGCTCAAATTGGCTCTTTAATATTATACCAAAAAAAAAGACAATTATTAATTAGTCCCGGCTCAAACCGTAAAATGACTGGGCACCAATTATATGCCATATCACCAATAAAAATGTTTTAGGCTTTAGGCTGCTCATCAGAGAATATGGAAGCAAAAATCTGCAGTCTCGAAGGTGGGGCTCCACTATTTGTCATGACAGAACACAAAGGACCAGTTCTAAGTATTGCCATGTGTCCTCACATGAAGTATGCAACTACTGCTAGCGGGGACGGCGTCTTGAGGATATGGGATATTGATACGCAGAAAATAGTTAAAGAGATCCTTTGTGTGCCTAAGATTAACACTTTTTATGCTGCTAAAGTTTTGTGTGAGTTTTTGTAATTTTTTTTTAAATTACTTGGTTAAACTATGTATAGGGCTGATCGTGTCTGTCGGATGCATCCTGAAAGATCATCATACCCTGGATCCCCGAAAACACTCGGCGGCGTCCAGGTCGATCCAGGAAGAGGTGGCGGGATGATGGATAAATCTGACGACCAATGGCCATAGGTTGCCAAAAACAGGAACGAATGGAAGAGCAAGGGAGAGGCCACCCAGCGGTGGGATATAATAGGCTAATTATAATATTTTTGTTATACAAAACCTATTACATCAAATACGAGCATTAACCTGCGATTTTGTCCGCACACATTATATACCAGATTTTAAGTCAGATCATAAGCTATCAAACAAAAAAAGTTTCATCAAAATCGATTCAGTAGTTTTTGCGTGATGCTCGTTCAAACAAACACACAAACAGACAGAAAAAAAAAACAAAAAATTGGTGATATGGAATCAGGGACACCTAAAAACCATACTTTTTTTTATTAATATCTTCAATGTACAGTTTATACTACAGTTTTATAATAGTTTAGATTAGAGTATCATTCAGTAGTAGCCATTGACACTACACTGCAGAAGAATTCATATCTATGTTTAGAAATGTTAATTAGATTAATGTTTGTTCCAGGTCGCATGGACTTTGAGCCTACAGAAGGAAAACACTTAGCTTATCCAAATAATAGAGAAATAATTTTGTTGGACTGTGAGACCTGGGGCCAAAGAATGACATTTACACATAGCTCGGTTTGTAGCATTTACATAACATTTTTAACTCTATGCCTAACTATTTTAGAAAGCTTGATATAATAAACTTGAATAAATAAATTAACAACTGTATTGATATAATATGATTAGCAAAGACTTGGAAATTTTAATCATTTTTTTAAAAAAACCTGTGATTCCGGCTTAAAATGGACCACAAACGGAAGAGACGCGAAAAAAAATCTGCTGTCCCATACAAAACTGCAGTACCTACCCGGCTGATTTTTTTTCGCGTCTCCTGAGGTAGGCTCCATAGTGAAAGTTGTTCAGTTTGATGGTCTGAGTTCACCGTTTCAGTATTTGCTAGGCTGTCACTTACACCCTGTATTAAAAAATCTGTCAGATAAGCTAGTGAGAACTTAACCTGAAGTGGTAAAACAGGTTTTTACTAGGTATTTCTAGCTGTAAGTTTTTCGAATAATAAATAAATTACTTCATTGTTACCTCATATTTCAGATAAAATGTGCTATATCCCAATGTAGTTTTTCACCATGTGGCCAATACTTGGCGGGGAGCACAGTGGCGGGGCAGATAGCGGTCTGGGAAGTAGACTCTGGGACATGTATGGGTATTATAGAACACCCCACTTCACATAATGTTACAGCTTTGGCTTGGAATCCTAAAGGTGATTTTTTATTGATAATAATTGATATATTACATTTTATTCTGAAGGTTAGTAATAAAAGTAAAAGGATATAATCTTTGATTATTTATTATAAGGGCTAGCCTTGCGGTAGCATTTCCCCTCTGCTGCCACGGTATAAGATCAATTAATCATGTGCATTTACATTCAATTTTATACCTTATCACTAAACGAGACAGTCTTTAATTGCGAAACAATAATTTCGAACTTAGAACGTTTGGGGTTCACACGAGATTACTTTTCATGATTTTTAACGTTCAAAATTGGAATCTAAAGTATGGGAATAAAATCCAAAGTTGCGGATTTCATTTTACCTCGCCCTCCGAAAAAGTGGCAGAAATGTTTGTTAGTAGAATTACACGTGTAACTAGTCCCTATATAAGGTCTAACAAAATTAGCTGAAACTATTTTAATGGGATGATCAAACCATTAAACTGAACATCTTTCTGTATGGGACCATTATAGAAAACGCGAAAAAAAAAATCAACTGTCTCATACAAAACTGCAAACATAACTCGACTCAAATGTATGGGACAGCTGATTTTTTTTCGCGAATTCGATATGGGACCAATGTCCCATAAAGAAAATTGTTCAGTTTGATGGTCTGATCATCCCCTTAAAATAGTTTCAGCTAAATTTGTTAGACCTTATATAAGTTGTCAAAGGATATAATTGATCTTCAATGATATAGTTAAAGCTGCAACCTTTCTTGATTTTATGTAGAAATGAGATGGTGCCCAAAAGGCAATGTTGGGGGCTATGCTCGGAGTTTCCTTGTGAGATGGAATCAGAAGAAGTAGCCGACGTTACCCAAAGAATTGCCAAACGGTGGCAATCGGCGGGGCTGAAGAGTTCTTGAGAGGCGACCGCATACCGGAAAGCGGAACGTTCCCCGTTCGATGAAGGCAGCGCGGCGGTCGTTGTGACGATCCTTGGCCTGTGTCCAGCAGTGGACGTTGTTCGGCTGAGATGATCATGATTATGAGGTGGAATGTTCTTCCTTTGAAAAGGGAATATCCACCAGGTTAGGTGGGCTGTCTGGGGACCGGTCAGGTTCAATGGTTGTTAGTTGGACCTTAATTTTAAATTCTAAAATAGGTTGATTTGGAGTCAGGGATACCTGAAAGCAATATCGTAATATTTTTCTTGTAAATATGTTCAATGTACAGACATTTTGTCATGGCTCTCGAACCTTAAAGAGTGGACAGGCATCGCCAGTGTCGAAGAGCTGTTTCGTTTGGCGAGAGATAGAAAGGGATATGCAGAGCTGACTGCCAACCTCCAGTAATGGAGAGGAACCCGAAGAAGAAGTACAGACACTTCTGTTACAGTATTATTATAGATAAGGTTAAGAGATGTTTATTTAAATGTACATTTTGTTACAGGCAATGGTGTCTTAGCTTATTGTGATATTGCTGGTCAATTAGGAACACTAGTCAATTGCTATGGTAAAGACAGCAGCAAGTTTGGAGTCGACTCCTCTAATACAGACGACATTGAAATGGTTGAGAGAGATGTTGGTAAGACAATCAGAAATAAAATATAGGAAGTAAGGACGGCCTTGAAGTAGGACCAGTGTAGACTTGATATAATTTTATGCAGATGAAGTCGCTGGGAAATGAGTTTTATTATAATAGGCTATTTTACACCATGTAAGAAATGTAGTGTAAATTTTATAATTCAATTTTAAAAATCGTCTGGCGCTCGGCCTGCGGCTCGCTTGGCGGGCAGACTGACCCCGGAGACCAGGTCCACCAGGTTCCAGGGGGGACGCTTCGGAGCTTCACTCCGATAGTGACACTTCACAAATTTTCTGACGAAGTGACGTCACGAGCGAGACAGCATGGCGGCTAGCGTTTCCGCGCGAAAATTCAGACTCATAAATAAAACACAACAGTTTAAAAGGTATTTTTCGGCTTTATAAAATTAAAATTAAAATTCTACTGGTTCATTACGATCTCAGGATTACTTTCAAACAGTTTTCATAAAATGGTGTAATACCCTAGTATCGTATTAATTGTTGAGTCTGTATCAAAGAGTAAAGTAATGTAACGTAAAAAAAGAGCCCTCTGGTGTCATTTTAATGCAAATAAATTTGAAACGCTACCTATGGTATATAACAAGAAACAATTGCTATATATACGCATACCTATACCTATACATATACTTTACAATGGAATCTACTTTTTCTCAGTAATGAGCTATTTGTTCTAGCTTAGAGTAGTTAGCCTTAGCATCAGGACGGAGCGCGGAGGAGTAGTCTTGACTCAAAGTCTGAAGTAAAAAACAACACTCAAAAACGGATAAATAATCACAAAATGGGCGCAAAACACAAACAAGTGTAAGCGCCAGTTGCAACGGCGGCCATATTGTGACAACTTGTGTAGCTGGTGTTGCTAAGTGACAATAATATGGTACAAAATAAAAAGCTATTTTTGTTTTAGTTAAATTGTTTACTAATTTTAATTAAAAAGGTTTTGAAACATAATATACATTGTGTAACATAGGATCAACGTTTTTTAATAATTTTAGAAATAATGTTGCTTTAATGTTGAGTTTGAAGAGACATCTATCGGAAGTTTGAGATAATATTTTTTTAGTTACACGTTACTCAAAGAAGGTGCCGCTGGTTTCTTTGCGGAAGTTTGAGATAATATTTTTTTAGTTACACGTTACTCAAAGAAGGTGCCGCTGGTTTCTTTGCGTTTTTTTCCTCAAAGTTCCCGTCTGTTCCCCTCTGGTCTGTATGCACCAACGATTATACAGGGTGTTAGGGTAAACAGTTGCATTACTTTAAGGGGTACTTGTACTCATGATACTGATCAACTTTTCCTAAGAAACCTATATGAAATTCTCAAATAAAATTTTGCACTTTCCATACTAAATGCAATCAGCTGAACCTTTGTATGAAAAGTCGAAAAAATATTTTGCGAATTTCCTATAGGTGTCTTAGCGAAAGTTGTTAAGTATTATGGGTAAAATCACCCCTTAAAGTTATTGAACTGTTTACCCTAACACCCTGTAGAGGCAGACAATGAAACTAAAAATAATTCATTACAGTCTACACAAAATAAGTAGTTAGCACATGCTTCTTGAATCATAACTAAACAACTTTCCCTTCTTCTTATTGTGTGGGCTCAGCCATGGCGTCAGAGTTTTTTCAGACCGCCTTACGACCTCTGACATGGTTTTTATGTAACGACTACCACCACCAGATATAGTAGCCGGGACCAACTGCTTAACGTGCCATCCGAAGCACAGAATCATTTTTCTTTTCAGACAATCAGGCGATTTAGCCTGCAATGTCCTAACCAACTGGGGAAAAACGCACAAAGTGACATTTCACTAGGTGTCCCCCGTGGGAATCGAACCCAGGACCTCCGTGTCGAGAGCCAATGCTAACCATTAGACCACGGAGGCAGTTAATCCTCCCATAAAGAAATCTTTTGCACAAAAATTAAAAAGCTTCCTCATCTCAAAAAGTTACTACAACCTTAATTATTTTTTTCTAGGACAACAATGTTCTAATATTTTAGGCTCTTGACGTTAACGTCGACATCTCTTTTACTTAAATTAATAATTATATCATGTAATGTAATAAAACTTTCAGACCCTCTGCAATTATATTGCCATGCTCTAACAGGGCGTCACAATAAATAAATAAGATCTTGTGTTACACGTAAGTATGTATTTCATTTTTGTGATACTGCAAATAAATACTGAATACAAAATCGATCAACTGATCCGCATTTTACTATGGGAAGCCCAAAATTTTTTATCGTTTTTCGTCCCATCCATGTTCCTTAGGGTAAGTTGTTTAGTTTCATTGTCTGAATACACCCTCTTTTTTAAACTAGTGGTATATTTGGTCTGCAGTGGCAGCCCGCACTATCGCGGACTTTTCCGCCTGATCACTTTAATTTTATTTCGCATTATTTGGCATGTTTGCCGAATGCACACCGAGCGTTGGGCATCAATCGCCACTCAATGGTACCTAATGCTGGCTGGTGCTGGTCGAGGTCGAGGCAGACCCCGGAAAAGGTGGCGCGATGAGTTGGATGCCTATTGCAACGAATGGAGGGATACCGCTTTGGATAGATATATATGGAAGAGTTTGGGGGAGACCTTTGCCCAGCAGCAAAAAAATATTCGTGCATTATTTATTCTTTGGAAACTATATTCATTCATTGATCTATCCGTCAGGGCGGGGCTAGACAGCGCTTTTATTTTTTAGTATGCAAGCAAAAATGAGCCTAGTGGTGGTCAGGCGGAAAAGTCCGCTATAGTATATTTACTGCGCATCACAATGCTAACTACATAACTTCAAAACATATCAGTCTGTCATATTTTTCACATCTTTCTTTAACTGCCTCCTGGTCTAATGGTTAAGAGCATTGGCTCTCGACACGGAGGTCGTACGTTCGATTCCCACGGGGGACTCCTAGTGATATGTCACTTTGTGCGTTTTTCCCTAGTTGGCTTGGACATTGCAGGCTGAATCACCTGATTGTCAGAAAAGTCGTTGGTCCCGGCTACTC
This sequence comes from Agonopterix arenella, assembly GCA_927399405.1. Lineage (NCBI taxonomy): Eukaryota > Metazoa > Arthropoda > Insecta > Lepidoptera > Depressariidae > Agonopterix > Agonopterix arenella. The sequence goes on along the minus strand of OV656691.1, from coordinate 12,420,190 downwards.
TAGTGGTAGTAGTCGTTACATAAAAACCACGTCAGAGGCCGTAAGGCGGTCTGAGAAAACTCTGACACCAGGACTCTGCCTACACGATAAGAAGAAGATTCTTTACCACTTTATTATTTCTAGATAACGATGACCTAGTTGACAACCTAATAGAGAACTACGAAAGCGATGACGACAACGCAATATCACTGCAAAGGATAAAGAACGAGACTTTAGGGCTGGCAGACGTTGATTCCAGGCCGGTGTCGCGACAGACAGCCCCTGCGCCTACGACCCTGCCCCCGCAAGCGCCTTTTCAACCGTCTGCCACCCCTGCCCATCTTGAACATAGGTAAACTTTGTTTCATAATATGCTTTCTTACGGCTAAGGCTGATTACTCATTGTTTTGTTACACCCTATATAAAAAAAAACTACACTGGAGTGTTTGAAAGTTTCCTTTTCATATTTTCCTCATTTGTAAAAGTGATGTTCACTTTTTAACCCTTTTATGGACAGTGTATGGCTTAAGCTGTGATATCAATCGAAGTTCTATTTATTATATCTCGTTTACTGCCTACAAAAATGTTATTATAAGATAATTTTTTCAACACATTTGTTCCTAAAGTGACACTTATTCTTTTCGCACCGGTTTTAGCTTATAATGCAGTTTATAAAACACGTACGTTTTACTTTACATTACCGCACTAGTGCTGTATACCTGCGCGCGCATAAATTTTTCGAAAGAAAGAAAGAAATCTTGGTACCATTTTCTCCACAATTGTTTGTCGAAACCTTTTTGCGACATTTTTTATTTCTCGCAAGTGAAGTTGAAAAACGTATGATACGCGAGTTTTGGTCATCACAGTCTCGGCTCGTTTACAGCTCTCGCCTGCGGCTCGTGCTGCAGTCCACACTCGACTGTAATAACCATCTTGGCTAACGTGTACCATAATGAACTATTGAATCAGCATTCCTGTTCTATTTCAGATACATGTGCTGGAATGAAATAGGTATAGTTCGATGTAATACAGTGGGAAACGGAGAGTCTACCATAGAGGTGGAGTTTCATGACACGAACCTACACCACGGCATACATTTGAACAACTACTTGAATCACACAATGGCTAGCCTGTCTTCAAGCGTACTGGCTTTGGCGTGTGAGACACCTAGGTGAGTAAACTACTAGGGATATAATTTGTAGTCATCATCTCTTCTGAAGAGTTCTCGAGTGGCGATCGCGTACCGGAAAGCGCAGCGTGGGTAGGCCTCCCACAAGGTGGACCGACGACCTGGTGAAGGCGGAGGGAACCCGTTGGATGAGGGCAGCGCAGGACCGGTCGTTGTTGCGATCTCTGGGGGAGGCCTATGTCCAGCAGTGGACGTCCATCGGATGAGATGATGAAGTCATTATCATCAACTTATATTATATGTTCCACTGCAGGGCACAGGCCTACCCTCAAAGATTCTAGGCCCAGCCTTTGGGCTATGGTTATGATTGAGGGGTGGCAGGGATCTTGGGATCGCAAATGTTCTTTGTGTGTTACAAAGAACATTTGCGCACAAAAGTTAGATTTTGGTTTTTATTTGGACCCCAAACCATAAAATGATGGTACTAAATACCGACTGCTTTCAAACGGCATAGGAAAACTTCGTGAGGAAACCTGTATACGCTGAAGAAGAAATTCGGATGCGTATGTGAAGTCTTACAATTCAAAATAGGTATGGGTGGTGGACTGACTCCCATGGTAGGGCTCTGCTCTGCAGTGGGACGTTTATAGGCTGATGATGATGATATATTCATAACTCTATTCCCCGAGATGCACCAGCCGTGGTGGTCCAGTGGTGAGTAACCTGGCCTGCCGTGCAGCAGGCGATTGTTCGATTCCCGTACAGGCCAACTTGTACCAATAAGTTTATCGGAATTTATCTATGCTTTGTAACACCACTGGCTTTTCGGTAAAGGAAAACATCGTGACGAAACCTGCATGATTCAATTTCGAGGTATGTATTTTACCCACTATCCATTATAAGTGGCGACGGGCTCACTCCTCGCCACACTGGATAGAGTTTCGGTACTACTAGTGAGACGTGGATGTTGTGAGGTTTCAGAATATCTCTGACTGCCCCCTCGGGAAATATAGGCGTGAGTATATGTTAATGCTATGCTCTGTTTCCCGAGGTCTTTATAAGACTTAGCCGCATAGCACCCTGGTTTTCATGAACTTCGTTTATATTTATTTATTTGTTTTTACAGTAAACTAGTGTGCATATCGCTGGTTGGAAGCAGCAAGGAATGGAGTGTATCAATGCCGGACACGGAGGAGGTGTTATGTGTAGCTGCGACTAGTGGCGTCGTCGCATGCGCTACTAACGCGCGTTTGCTCCGACTGTTCACACCTATGGGCACGCAGAGACAGGTTAGTTTCTTCTCCGATCTTTGATTTGCAATTTCTTCTAATAATATGCGTTCTTCATTTTCTACATCGTGTTCTGTTTACGTTATTAAGTGGCAATTTGTAGTGTTTCCTAGGATTGTTGATTGTTACTGTAAAATCCCAACATAAAGATATTATCAATAAAAAAGGGGCGTGTGTTGCCGGCCAAGAATATTGCCCTCAGCCCTTCGCGTGGGGGTCGTAAAAGGCGACTAAAGGGATTAACCGGAGGATGGGCAGCAGCGTTCTCCGAGTCCCAACTGCGATCGCCAACCCGCCTGCCAAGCGTGGCGATTATGGCAAATCCTCCCATTTTGGAGGAGGCCTAAGTCCAGCAGTGGTCGTTTAAAAAAGGCTGAAATGATGATTAATATCTATCTATCACCTTCAAACATTTTGACAATGTCCAGACTTGAGTAACAATAAAAATGGTCACTTTAATCAAGAGGACAAATTATTGTTTTAATTTTATTTGTTGTATAAAATATTTAAAACAGAATGTTCTATCTTCATTCTTTGCTATATTTCGTAATTTGCAGGTGATATCATTAGCGGGGCCAGTGGTGGCGTTAGCAGGATTCAACACAACAGTTCTGGCTGTGTATCACAGCACAGACCCGGGAGTTTCTGACCAACACCTTGCCATGGATATTATAGCTTTGAATGGTAAATTTATTCATCTTTATAACAATATGCAAATGCATGTTTTGTTTTGGTGTGCAATCAAGTATACCCATAGGTACTTTAATGTAGACCTCTACATTATTACTATATAAACAAGGCACATGCTCCTTAGTGCAGTGGTATTCTAAGATTAACGTTCGGACACAGATTACTAGTTACTTCGTAACATATACATTACTTCCATAGAAAACGATAAGTTTTCACGCTTTAAGAGGATAGACCACTACGGTTTACTTCATACAAACGTATTCCCCAGTTTTCTCCCTGGATAATAACACTAGAGCAAATATTTTTTTACCATACAATCTATGTCACCTCTACCATGTCCCTATGTTTTATTTTTTGCATTAATTAAGTACTGTAAGAACTAGGGACCTTTGAAAATGAGTAATTTTACCGCCCGTTTTCAGACATCCAGTAAACTAATTTGACAAATAAGTGCATTACATACAGACATAGCCAAAGTCTTTCTCATATTATTTTTGAAAGAATTATTAAAATCAGTTTTGTTTTGGAGGAGGAAACAGGGGAATACGAAATGCTGATTTCGTCGATTTTTTGTATATAAAATCGGTCCGAACTGCAGTTGTCTCTTTCGCACTCTAGTAGGCGGGTTGTGTGGGTGGGATCTGATAAATACGTATACAGTCGGAAAAGTGACCTATTCTCTAAATTAGCATTTCAGCCCGCCTATCCTCTGCCAGACGATACGTGCGAAAATGTATCTAATGAGGCTTGATAGATATCATTAGCATCCTTTTAAACTAAGAGTCTACCCATCGAACTGAACTAATTTTACAAAAAAAAAACTGCCTTTGCATACATTTGAGTCGCGAACTCGCGCGTCGACATTGCAGTTTAGTATGGAACAGCTGATTTTTTATTTGTTCCGATCGGTTTGCTCCCATAGTAAAAGTTGTTTAGTTTAGTTGCGAAAATGTATCTAATGAGGCTTAGTGCGTTGCGTTGTTATTAGTTCGTACTTCGTACAGCGCGCGACGCATGCGACGTTGCCGTCTGAAACGAGTGGCAGAATTCATACAAGCGCATCGCTTACGATGCGCCAAAGTGTAGCTACTTATCTCGGTTCCTACGGCAGAGTGACGGAGGCCTGGTTCGGGTTCTTATCTCATCTGGTTTTAAAGATTTCCTTGGCTATCCGGAAGAGGAACGCGTCCAGCATTTTGGGAACATTTGTCCAGGGTTACGCTCAAGGATTTTAGAATCATAAAGAATGCCACTCCTTACGAGCAAGGAAACAAGCAAATTGGCCATGGCGGTTGGTAATGTTCGACCTTCTTTCGTACGTCTCCGTCGTCGATATTTCCAACATTTTTGTGTCCCTTTCTATCCAATGACGTGATGTAATGTATGACAGGAGCTACAATTTTTATCGTTGGATTAGAAAGGGACAAAGTAACGTCGAAAACAACGACGGGAATTTACGAAAGAAGAACGATTATTACCGACCACCAAGGAGTATTATCATGTTTCACCGCTTGTTAGGCAGTCTGTACTATGCCATAATACCTATGCCAGCTTCCTGGCTATGCTGCACTGGGCCATCCTAAATGATTAAAACGAAACGAAGTCGCTGGTAAAATCTCGTATAAACTATTATAAAACTGTAACAGGAAATTTGTCTGTACATTGAAGATATTAACACAAAAAAAGTTACGATATGGTTTTTAGGTATCCCTGATTCATATCACAAATTTTTTGATTTTTTGTCCGTCTTGTTTGTTTGTGTGTTTGTTTGTTTGAACGAGCATCACGTAAAAACTACTGAACCGATTTTGATGAAACTTTTTTTGTTTGATAGCTTATTATCTGACTTAAAATCTGGTATATAATTTGTACTGACAAAGTCGCGGATTAACGCTCGTTAGTTATAAATATAATACTTTGGTGTTACGATATGGTTTTTAGTTTTTAGGTATCCCTGATTCATATCACAATTTTTTTTATTTTTAGTCCGTCTGTTTGTTTGTTTGAACGAGCATCACGTAAAAACTACTGAACCGATTTTGATGATACTTTTTTGTTTGATAGCTTATTATCTGACTTAAAATCTGGTATATAATTTGTACGGACAAAGTCGCGGATTAACGCTCGTTAGTTATAAATATAATACTTTGGTCGAAGCATAGAACTCTCTTACATCGATTCTATTCTAGAGACTGTTTTTAGATTTTACTTTCATTGTAATACAAATTTTGCTAGACACGTTTACTTATTAATTATTATGCAAATTACATCATGTAATGCAATAACATGTTTTCGTTTTCATGCAATAGATAAGTTAAGATAAATATTTATCGTTTTAAAACAATAAATTATGTTTGGCTAGCGATAGGATTCTACAAATATTATGCATTTGTTGCAAGATACATAAGAATTTTCACTACAAAATACATTTTATGCACATAAAATTCCACAATCGAGACTCGTGGCTAATAAAAGCTAATACAATCTAACAAGACTACTTGTATACAATATAATGTTACATACAGGGTCCTTCTTAATATGCGGACAGTTTTTTATGGGGATGATCAGACCATCAAACTGAAAAACTTTCTCTATGGGACCAACAACGAAATCGCGAAAATAAATCTGATGTTCCATACAAGAATGAAAACATACTCGACCCAAAGGTATGGGACAGCCTTTGACTACCTATATAGGAACTAGCCACGCGTGTACTTCTACTAACAAACATTTCTGCCACTTTTGCGGGGGCGAGGTAACATGAAATCTGCAACTTTGGATTTTATTCCCCATAATCTAAGGGTTAAAAGCTCCAAAAAAAAAACAAAAGAATTAAAAAAAAAATAATAACTTTAGATTCTAATTTTGAACGCTAAAAGTCATGAAAAGAAGTCTCGTGTGAACCCCAAACGTTCTTAAGTTCGAAATTATTGTTTCGCAATTATAGGCTGCCTCGTTTACTGATAAGGTATAAAATTGAATGTAAATGCACATGATTAATTAATCTTATACCGTGGCAGAAGGGAAATGCTACCACAAGGCCAGTCCTTATAATAAATAGTCAAATGGGACAGCAGATGTTTTTCTTGAGATTTCGTTGTTCATCCCCATAAAAAACGGGCACCATATTAAAGTATGCATGCTTCCATTTCGAGGCATGTATTGTGCCCACTGTCCATTACAAAGTGGCGACGGGCTCACTCCCCGTCACAGTGGACAGAGTTACGGTACTAGTGAAACGCGAATCTTCTGAGGTTTCAGATTATCTCTGACTACCCCCTCGGGGAATATAGTCGTGAGCATATGCTAATGCCGTCTGGCAAATGATTAAAGCGTGAAAACTTGTCGTTTTCTAAAGAAGTGATGTATCTGTTAGGAATTTAGTAATCTGTGCTCGGGTCTGCTCTGCGCAAACGAAAATTGACGAGCGGAATTATTTTCTTGGTCGTACTATACAGCTGCAATAAAAGAAGTTTGGCGAATGGCCATGTATTTTGAGATCCAGACTTAGATGTCTCGTACATGAATGAAACTTAGTAATACGTGTAGAGTGAAACAAAACTAACAAAAAAGTGAAGTTGGGGGAAAGGTATTTCTCCTTATGATACCTTTTGTAACAAGTGTATGAAACTCATAATCTTTCTTATTAGATAGTCCACTCAATCTTCTACGGATTCATTGTGTTTATTTTAATGCAAATTCATGATAATATTATCAATTTATCACGATAATGGATGAAAAAGAAATCACGAACTATCAGCTCAACCAAGCCAAATACATTCCATAACGACCAAAAAATACCTTATTGATAATATTCGATGAAAATAGCTGTTGTGGCTGCGTTTTGCTACTGGTTTTTGGATGATTTGTCTATTTTACTAGTAATTTTTACATTTGAATCCGGACTTCTGGAGATGTGGAAGTTTTTTTTAAATTGCCTTAATTGTTTCTGTTTATAATAATTATGACCACCGTCCTGAACAGTTTTCAGTTTTCGTAAAAAATGGCTGGGTCCAAATTTGCCAATTTTCTTTTCCAGGTCGTCAAGTACGCAGCAAAACAGTCCCTCTGCCGTTAACACCAAGCTCTAAATTAGCGTGGATCGGTACGTCAGACGTCGGTTCACCCTGCACCTACGATAATACCGGAATATTAAGACTGTATGACATTGCGAGCGGTGTATGGATGCCGATTTGTGACACCAATACTCATTCAAGAGGAGCTTCGGATTCCTGGTATATTGTTTCTGTATGTATTTATTCTTTTGAGTCTAATTTAGTATAAAGAGTGTAATGAAAAGTATAATTAACCTTTAAACCACATAAGTATTCTACCCATCAAACTGAACAACTTTTACTATGGGAGCACACCTGTCAGAACAAAAAATCGGCTGTTTTTAACCGACTTCAAAAAAGGAGGAGGTTTCTCAATTTGACAGAATATTTTTTTTTTTTTGTGTGTTAGCGGATAACTTGTTCGTTTATGAACCGATTTTGATGATTCTTTTTTTGTTGGAAAGAAGCTATTCCAACGGTGGTATCATGATAAGGAAACCAGGATCTGATGATGGCATCCCAGAGAAATCGAGGGGAACCTTTAAAAAACGTAGTGCCGGCTTGTGCGTTTGTTAATTTAAAGCACTTCTATTAAATTGAACTAATGAATTCTCCACTGAAAATTGTGAAATAAACAAAATTTTAACAAAAAATAAAACCGCCTTCAAAAAAACTAAAAAGTTAAAAAATAATATTGCAGCTGATGACTATTTCGTTCGCATCATAAGAACATTAATTTGTTTTATAGAAGTCGGTGTCAAGCCAAGCCAAAAAACTAATACAAGCCCTGTCGCGAATCGTACCGGCTAGGCTTGACAGCGACTTCAAAACAAATTAATGGTCTTATGATGCGAACGAAAAAGTCATCAGCTGCAATATTATTTTTTAACTTTTTAGTTGTTTTTGAAGGCGGTTTTAATTATTTGTTAAAATTTTTATACATTTGAGTTGTGTGCCCATTGCAGTTAAGCATGGAATAAAAGATTTTCGTTCTGACAGGTTTGCTCCCATAGTAAAAGTTGTTCAGTTTGATGGGTAGACGTAGAGTCTGTGGTTTAAATGTTAATGATACTTTTCCTTACACCGCACCCTGGCCTTTTAAATATTCTGATGATTTTTTAAGAGGACGATCGGACCATCATACCGATTATACTGAACAACTTTCTCTATTATTCCACAATCCGTCTGCTCCTAGTTACCTCCGCGAACGCTTCTCCTTCTCCCGTCCTTCTGACAAACCCTGTAGATCCCACATCCGTACCCTCCTTAATATCCCATCCCACACTACTGACTTCTATTCCTATTCCTTCACTGTCCATGCAGTCCGGCTCTGGAACTCTCTCCCATTTAATATAAGAGACTGTGAAACAATTGCTTCATTTAAAAAACAAGTCAAAGATCACTATCTCTCTCTTCATTCAATAAACTAGTATATTTATTTGTTTATCATTCTTTATAAATATATATATATGTGTATGTATGTATGTATGTATATACCTTTATATAATCATATCTATTTATTAGTGTTAAATACTGTTTTATTTGTTAAATGTGCACACTATGCCTGCCTCACTTAATATGCTCTCTCTCTTTCACGGGTTTGCTGGAAGAAATCTCTTTAGAGATAAGCTCGCCCTTTGTAATTGTCTATTATGCTGTTTTCATTTATATTTCCGTGTGTACAATAAAGTGTTAAAATAAAAAATAAATAAAAATATGGGACCAATGTCGAAATCGCAAAAAACAATCTTCCATTCCATTTGGGTAGAATAAATTTGCAGTTTTGTATGGAACTGCTGATTTTTTCGCGATTTCGATGTTGGTCCCATACAGAAAGTTATTTAGTTTGATGGTCGCATGTCGTCTACATATTAAAAAGGACCCTATATGAAATATGCGATCAATATTAGTCCGAGAGCGCCGGTGGCTCGTAATGGAGAGGTATGGACACTCAATCATGAGGTCTGGGTTCGAATCCGCACGGACAACTTGCCATGTACCAATGAGTTTTTCTATGTACGTAATACCGACTGTGAAGGAAAACATCTTGAGGAAACCTGCATACGCTGAAGAAGACATTCTGATGCGTATGTAAAGTCTAACAATCCACATTAGGCACGCGTGGTGGACTAACGCCCATGCACCCTCCCAGGGGGTAGGCCTGTATCCTGCAGTGGGAAGTATGCAGGGTGTTAGGGTAAACAGTTGCATTACTTTAAGGGGTGATTGTACCCATGATACTGAACAACTTTCCCTACGAAACAGGCAATTCGCAAAAAATATTTTGGACTTCCTATACCAAATGCAATCAGCCGATCGAAAGTTTACGTTTGTATGAAAAGTCAACATATTTTTTTGCGAGTTTCCTATAGGTTTCTTAGGGTACGTTGTTCAGTATCATGGGTACAATCATCCCTTAAAGTAATGCAACTGTTTACCCTAACACCCTGTATAGGTTGTGATGATGATGATGATTAGTCCTTTATTTTAAGGCATTATAATCAAAATCTGAATATTTTAGGTCAGTGAACCATCACAAACAGTTCGTGCTATTTTGTGCAGAGGTACCTCATATCCTGTGACGGTGCCGAAACCAATCATAGCAGAGTTAGCTATACAGGTATGTATCAATTTTGTAAAGAAGTAGGTCCTGTAGGGCGAAACTAACCGATTTTAAAACAAATTCTTAACACATTTCGAAACAATCACAGACCGTGTTTGACTCAATAAAATCGTTTAAACTACACAAATCTAAGTACATGTAGTGATATAAACCAACTAAAAACATTAATGCTGTAATTCTTTACCATCCCACTCACCCATCGAGGCACGGCGCGCGCCGCGTAGTCGGCCGATCAAACGAAGACTGTCGCGTAATTGGTTCTCTTTTTACGTTTTTTGCTCTATTGGTTCGGACACTTTTGAGCGCGGACCCTACGTCTAGTAGTTGATAAGTCAATGGGGTTCCAAGACAGATTAGAGTCGTCCCCCATGCTCGCTGGACTTCACTGTCTATTTTCGTCAATGGTCGGCGCTGGATATCGCATTCCTGATAGGAAGTGTATACTTTTGCAGTGAAAGTCAACAAAAAAACCCTTTTTTGATGCACCTTGTTTCGTACAGATTAACGTTAGATTATAAAGTTATGATGATTTCAATACATTTCTAGATACCTCTATGTGAATTGGATTCAGAAAAAGGCCAGTATGAAGAACAGTTGGTGCGTTGGGCACATACAACTTCTGATGTTGACGTCAAAGCTGCCCGAGAAACTGCATTGAAATTATTTGCTGTGAGTATTCTGTTTACTGACGTTATGTTTACTCGAATTCCAGTTTTATTCTAATAGATATATGGAGCATGGGTGGCGTGTTGCGAAGAGGTATTGAAACTCAATCTTGAGGTCCGGGTTCGATTCTACACAGACAGCATGTCATGTACACACGGCGACACATAAAGCTATACAAAACCAACATAAGCTGGCCGCGCGTAGGTTGCATAACGTATAACGTCGCGCGGCCAGGTTATGTTGGTTTTGTATAGCTTGATGTGTCGTCGTGTGTACCAATGAGTTTTTCTAACTTATGTATGTATAATAAACAATAATACCAATTGCTCTCAAACGGTAAACGAAAACATCGTGAGGAAACCTGCATTCGTTGAAGAAGAAATTGTGTAGTCCACCAATCCGCATTGGGCACCATTGGGCGTGGTGGACCAACCCCCATACTCCTTGAGTTCCCATAGACCCTTGCCCTGCAGTGGGACGTATATAATGTCTAACAAAATTAGCTGAAACTATTTTAAGGGGATGATCAGACCATCGAACTGAACAACTTTCTCGAAGGGACCAGTTCTCCCATACATTTGAGTCGAGTTAGGATTTGCATATTTGTATTGACAGCTGATTTTTTCTTCGCGATTTTGATATTGGTCCCATAGAGAAACTTGTTCAGTTTGATGGTCTGATCATCCCCTTAAAATAGTTTCAGCCAATTTTGTTAGACCTTATATAGGGTCCAACTTAATATGCTGACAGCAAAAATGTTTTTCTTTTGGCTGACAGTTTTTTAAGAGGATAATTTGACCATTAAACTGAATAGCTTTCTCTATTGGACCAACATTGAGATCGCAAAAAAAAATTCAGCTGTCACATACATTTAGGTCGAGTAGGTTTGCATTTTAGTATGGAACAGCAGATTTTTGAGTTTGTCCCATAGAAAAAGTTGTTCAGTTTGATGGCCTATGTCGAAAAATAATTGAAGCGAAATAGGCGTGTGATGCGAGGGAAAGAGATGGGGCGGCGCGCGCGCCTGAAACGACGCAAGCGTAAAACAAACTTTATTTAATTGTGATTGTACTATTTATGTAAGTTCAATTCTGCTCTAATCAAAATATGTAAAATATCAATCTCTTTTTTTTAAATCCAGTCTCGTGTTTCTATTATTCACCGTTTAGCAGTTCCAAGCGTTTATCGATAAAGACGAAAGCTACTTTGGCTTGTTTTTCTATCGAGAAAATCTGGCTTAATCCTTTTTTGGCTCTTGTCAAAACTTCAATTATATGTTCAATTTACACATATCCGCTAATCATACTCCTACTGTTAGTACTTCATGATATATGACGCTTTGAAGAATCCTATTTTTTTCACATAGCCTCTTAATTTTTCCAGCTCGCCTGCCGAAGTGAAGTAGAACAACGTGCCTTAGAACTGATGGAACTATTGAAAGACGACCGTCTTTTGCCTTTAGCAGCCAAATACGCTTCTAGACTCGGCCGCATGCACCTAGCAGATAAGCTGACAAACCTAGCCGATACATGGGAAAGGGAATCTGACAGGATGAATATTGCTAACACTCATTTCACGGAGTTAGATACGCAGGAGACGTATGATGTTGCTAACACTCAGCAGGATTTGAACGCTAGTCTGATAATACCGCTGAGAGCGAAGGAGAAGAAAGCAGAAAATGTTACGCCTATTAAACCAGTGGTAAGTTTTTGTTGTTCACGTTTACTATTAGATCCTGTAATGCGATTTTTGAAAGTCACACGTCGAAATCAGCAGTAGAAAAAGTTAAAAAATAATATTGCAGCCGATGACTTTTTCGTTCGCATCATAAGAACATTAAATTGTTTTATCGAAGCCGCTGTCAAGCCGGTACGATTCGCGACAGGGCTTGCTTTAGTTTTTTTGGCTTGGCTTGACACCGACTTCTATAAAACAAATTAATGTTCTTATGATGCGAACGAAAATCATCAGCTGCAATATTATTTTTTAACTTTTTTGTTTTTTTAAGGCGATTTTATTTTTCAAAGGTTCCCCTCGATTTCTCTGGGATGCATCATCAGTTAATACTTAAATTGTTTGTTTCCGATATTGTTCTCAACTCTTTGATAATTTGTTTCCCCTTTCCAGCCAATAAAATCATCACCTGGAGTTTCAAGGAACCCGTTCAGAAAGCAGCAGGAAGCAGCTAAAAACTTGCATAGTCCACTCAGTTTGACTGAAAGGACTTTAGTTGAAGTACATGCTCCGGAGGATCACACCGAAAATAACGACGTAAGTGTTCATTTAGTTTTAAATTTAGGTATCTTTCTCTTTCACGCTTATTTAGTACCAGTATTAGCATTTGTCTCTGTAAATCATTCTTCCATTCAATGGTTGTCTGGAAGAAATAGCTTTTAGTGATAAGACCGCCCTTTGTACCCTTCTCATTCTTGTTATAAATTGTATTTGTATGTTCTTGGTATGCAAATAAAAAATATTTATTTTATCTTACCTTATTACCCATATCCAGATGCTCTCTTTGGAGTCATTCTCACACTTCCGATGCTAAGCTCAAAACAAAAACAAGCGAATATCTCGCGCAGTGCTAAAATTGACGCCCGTCGTAGGCCGTGCGCACAGTTGTAACGTGAAAATTACCAACATGGCTCACCTCGTCGGTCATCCGCACAGGCGTAAGGTTTTCGATGACTGGCGCGGTAGGTCTTGAGCACAGGCGAAATTCAATAGAACTTGACCCCTCTCATAGGTCTTGCGCACAATTGTTACGTTGAACCGATCAACGTGGCTTACCTCGTGGGTCCACCCGTACATGTGTACGGTTTTGGGTGACTCGCGCGGTAGGTCATAAGCATAGGCGAAATTCAATAGAACTTGACCCCTCTCATAGGTCGTGCGCACAGTCGTAACGTTGAAACGATCAATGTGGCTCACCCGTGCCCGTACCTATATGCGTACGGTTTTCGGTGACTCGCGCGGTAGGTCATAAGCATAGGCGAAATGCAATAGAACTTGACCTATCTCATAGGTCGTGCGCACAGTCGTAACGTTGAAAAGATCAATGTGGCTCACCCGTGCCCGTACCTATATGCGTACGGTTTTCGGTGACTCGCGCGGTAGGTCATAAGCATAGGCGAAATGCAATAGAACTTGACCTCTCTCATAGGTCGTGCGCACAGTCGTGAAGTTGAAACGATCAATGTGGCTCATCCGTGCCCGTACCTATATGCGTACGGTTTTCGGTGACTCGCGTGGTAGGTCATAAGCATAGGCGAAATGCTATAGAACTTGACCCCTCTTATAGGTCGTGCGCAAAGTCGTAACGTTGAAACTAGCAACGTGGCTCACTTCGTGGGTCACCCGTACATGCGTACGGTTCTCGGTGACTCGCGCGGTAGGTCATGAGCATAGGCGAAATGCAATAGAACTGGCTCGTTACGTGGGTTCTTGCGCATTGCGGCCCATTTGTTGCTGACCCACGAGGCTAACATCTTGTGCGCATCGTGGTCAAAAGAAACTTGTCCGTCAAGTTGAATCGAATTCGCGCACGGAGGGTTCCGTACAACTATAATATAAAATAGTTTTTCTCCAGGATTCTTAGCGCGAGTCCGACACACACTTGGCAGGTTTTTATTTGTTGTTTTAATTAAGAGTATGCACTATGCGCTTGTATGTACTTCCTGTTTTACGATAAAGGAAAAACAAAAATTCCTCCAATCCCCCTTAATTTTTAACTTTTTTAAATTAATTTGTTAGCAAATCCGCCGTAATAACGCATATTCTAAAAAATTCCAACCGTCTAATTATTACAGTTAAAAAAATACAGCGCTTTAAAGGTAGGACGGACGGACGGACTGACGGACAGCTAGCTAGATGCACAGTCTCATGTATCATAATCTTCGCTCGCATTTACACGTTTACTGGCCTTACTGTCTGTGAGATGGTGTGATTACTAAGGCGTCAAATATTAGTTTGAATTCCAATTTTTGGTTCTGCCATATTTGTAGCGTTGACTATTTTTGTATTTAGTTTTTTATGAGAGAATTTAGTACCAACCAGTGGCGAGCGCTCTATATAGCCACAAAGACACTGTCTACCCTGATAAATTAAAACACTGACGCATTCTTAAATCTTAATATACTTACAAACAAACTTCAGATCGATTTATATTTCGGAATAAGTTATGTACAAAATTAGTAACAACGCCACCTCTTGTCATTAATCTGCAACTGCACACTGTATTACCAAATACTGAGTTCGCGCTGCATCAGCGCCCCTAGCGTAAAAGAGATAGAATTAAAATCTCTAACATTATGCATGTGTGCTCGTAACGTACACGAGTACAGTGTAGTAGTGTTGCTGTTAATACTTGGCTCACATTGAAACAAAACACGCACACAAGCCACAAAATAGCCAGAGTCTAATAAACCAGTCAGAGCCAGCCGAGCGTTGTATTATGCGACAATTTTAAAAGTTGCATTGTTTCTTTATCATTTTTGCCTCGAAACTTAAAATGCGAATAACTTTAAATTTTTACTATCAAAATAATGAAATTATTGTGTCAATCGAATTATTTTGCTATAAATCTGTTGGGGTGTATGAGGTTTTGCGCTTATTCATTAACACGTTGTATATACAAGTGTGAAACTTGGTGTGATTATAGTGCAAACTCTAGAGTATAACAACAAATAATAAAAACTGGCAAAGTGTGAGTCAGTCTCGCGCTTAGGGTCCTGGGAAAAACTAAAATTTTTGGTTTGTTAATACATTGTTCGGGGGTACGGAACCCTCGATGAGCTAGTAGTCCTACTCGCACTTAGCCGGTTTTTTATTTTATGTCTACCCTATCCAAAAAGTCTGTGCTCGCGCCTGCGCCTGGTACCAACTAAGGTTTAAACTATTTATTTTTATTTTATTTATTAAGGACAACCAACAAGTAAAACACCAATACATTTCTATGTTACAATGTTACACAGTAGGCGTATAGACTAAGTGCTAACTTAATTATAGGCTGCCACGTCATTCAAAATGCGGAAATGGACAATAATGCTTATTAGGTAGATGTATTATTTTAATTTGTACTATGATACCAACCCTTTGACTACTTATATGAGGACTAGTTATGCATGTAATTCTACTAACAAACATTTCTGCCACTTTTTGCGGGGGGCGAGGTATCATGAAATCCGCAACTTTGAATTTTATTCCCCATAACTTTAGATTCTAATTTTGAATGATAAAAATCATGAAAAGTACTCTCGTGTGAAACCCAAACGTTCTAAGTTCGAAATTATTGTTTCGCTATTATATGCTGTCTCGTTTAGTGATAAGGTATAAAATTGAATGTAAATGCACATGATCAAATTGATCTTATACCGTGGCAGAGGGGAAATGCTACCGCAAGGCTAGTCCTTATAATAAATAGTCAAAGTACCAACCCAATAATAATGTTTCATTACAGCCAATGAAACCAACCGAAGGAGAAACATTCGTAGACTGGTTTGGCCGTAACAAACAAACATTCGAGCAACAAAACCCAGAGCTTACCCCATCAGAATTAACTCGGCTGGGTGTGAAAACATTCAAGACTGTACAAACCAAAGGGCCGATTGAAAACGGGAACAAGAGGAAATTGGATGATGAAACCAATGGCATTGATCCACCAACCACTAGCGCGCCTAAACAATCTAAGCTCAGTGCTTTTGCGTTTCAGAAGAAGGTGTAGTGTAGTTACAGGGTAATTTAATTGTATTATTGTTATGCAATGCATTGCAGCAATGACATTCTATACACAAGGGGTTCGCATCAGCGCGCTGTAAGCGGGACCGCAAGAGTGTGCTACCTGGAGGGAACCGCAACGACGTCTACGTCATCGTATGTCCACTTACGCAAAAAACCTACGGTAGTAATTATAGGACTCTGTGCTATGACGTTGAAGTCATTAGTCATCATCCGGAGTCCAGGTTCTAAATCAAGGCTTATTTCAATGAATCTAAGGTATCTTTCTCTTTGGAATGTTCTATGACTTAAGACCTTATCAAATTCCCTTTCCAACGATATATGAACCAAAATAGGAGCGAGCCGATAGTGAAGGACAATGAGCTAATTTATGTGACTCGTAGGGAAGTGCCGGTGCTCAACGGGGATTTGATTCACAAATCGATTTTGGTTTTTGAAAATGGCAAATTTCCTTGAATCCGAAGCAGGATCATCTATCTGTGGTCCCGTAAAGAAAGCCACAACTGAAGCATACTAAGGTGACATTAGAGACATGTGCTATTTTTGAGTTTTGTTATTGTTCGACGTAGTGTGTCCATGTGTATAGAATGTCATTGTTATACAGGGCCTACCTTAATCAGCTGACGGTTTTTTAAGGGAAAGATAGACCATCAAATTATTTAAAGGGACCAAAGTCGAAATCGCGAGAAAAAACAGTAGTAGCATGTATGGAACAGCAGTGTTTTTTCTCGTGATTTATGTCGGTTCAAACCCAAAGGACCTAAGTTAAAGGGTAACCTTTTTATGCTCAAACCACAGATTACCCCCAATAGATACCGCATACAGGGCCGCCGACGCTCGCTACACATCTATGATTTTGCACTGATACAAGCAACGCGAGTGAGCGAGCTCGAAGTAGTGCGACCTTGAAATGGCCAATCACGTTGCACCGGCACCGTTTTCGTGACTTCGGGCCTGTACAAAATTTTCATCATGCGGTATCTATTGGGAGTAATCGGTGGTTCAAACGCATTCGATATAGCTGTATTCCGAGAACCGTTACGACAATATTGCGCGATAGTATTACATCTATGCGAATTCAAACTTACTATCGAAGAAAGACAGACTACTATTATTATGTTGTGATGCAGTTAGGTTTAAGTCTGAAAGTTTTGTTGTAATGTTTAAGTCTTGTACATATTATAATTCGTAAATAAAAATAATTAAGTATAACAGTTTTAAATGTGTATTTTCTTCGCTGCATTCTACACATTGACTAGTTCAACTTCGTCGGGAGGCGGGAAGATTCCCGCTTTGAACATTCGCTGCCATTCACTCCCGTTAGGATAACCGAACTTTTCTACAGTTCCCGGTAAGAATTGCGTACTGTATCCCGGTAACTGAAAAAAAAACAATAAGGTCAATTGTCACTAAAGTATCTTGCACCATATATGTTGTTCAATGGAAATCAAATCAAATTTTTTTATTCAAAATAATATCACATAGATAGCTTTTTGACGTCATTTTTTGACTCTACCACCGCGTCGGAAGGTGTTCTGTTGAGAGAAGATGCGGTCAGAAACTCTACAAAACACATCTTTTAAACAAAACAAAATATTATTATTATTATTTTTTTTTTTTTTTTTAAATATACAAAGTACAATTAAAATACAATATTGCATTACATAGAGTAACATTGTCAAGACCAGACATTTTGGTCATTGAAAGTCATCAAGTATATAGTAGCCTTTTTTACAGAGGACTTATTTAACATGGGACTTAAATTTGGTTCGGTAGACCTATCAGGGCGCTTCGCCGTCACTGGTGTGGTCCCCCCATAGTCCGCAGTAATAAGCAGTCGATGCTCCCTGAGCAATGCTGTATTGGTCAATTCGAAAAAAAAAAAAAAAAAAAAAAATGGTACTTAAATTTTTTGTCTGGCAAATTTAGAATATCCTTTGGTATCTTATTATAATAGCCGTATACTGAAAGAAAGATGAAAGATGTGTTGACCTTACTGAGTCGAAAATGTGGGAATACTAATTTATTTTTATTTCTTGTATTGTAATTATGAACGTCACTGTTTTTGGAAAAGAGATAAAAAAAATTTCGAACGTATAAAATATTTTCGTAAATATATTGACTGTAGAAAGTCAAGATACTGATATCTTTAAAAAGATATCGTAGTGAATCTCGACAACGCAGATTATAAATGGATCGAATTGCCCGCTTTTGAAGGATAAAGATCGCCTCAAAATCTGCAGCCAAACCGTTATTGACTTTGGTTGCGTTGAAATAAAATCGAAGCGACTTGTGTTAATTTATTCTGAATGTTATTTCAACGCAAGTAAAGTTGGTTATGGTTTTGCAGTGAAAAATGCTCTGCTCTGCTAGATGTGAGCCGGCTCTTATAAATAAACTTTGCCAAAATTGAGAACGAGAGAGTATAGTCGGTAACTCTACTACTCTAGGTTTGATTTGTTTGAGCATTTGAGTCGAGTCAGTACTGCAGTTTTAATAATTTTTCTCGATTTAATTTAAAGGCGTGTTTACGCGCCGGCGGCGGCGGGAACCGCATTAAAATCGATTTAAGTACCTATAAAGTATATCAATTAAAATGTTTGCAAGTGTAGATCGAAGTAATTAAATCAATTCGATAATAATACGTTACCTTGGGAGCCATATACCGAGCGTTCTCAACGACGCATGGGTCAACGAAGTGCTCATGCTGTTGGTCCACGTACTCCACTAGCCTGCCCTCCATGGTGCCCGAGAGACTCGCGAAGTCCCAGTATTGCAAGTGTTGAACCATCTCGCACAGCCCTACTCCTCCAGCGTGCGGGCATACTTTGACTGTAGAATAGATAATTATAACTATAGTTTTAGGTTAGGAGAGCGTCGGTGGCTCGTTGCCGAGAGGTATGGAAACTCAATTTTGAGGCCCGGGTTCGAATCAGCACGGACAACTTGCGATCGTACATAATTACCGACTGCTCTTAAACGGTGAAGGTAAACATCGTGAGGAAACCTGCTTAAGCTGAAGAAGAAATTCCAATGTGTATGTGATGTCTACCAATCCGCATTGGGCACGCGTGGTGTATTGACGCTCCTCCCTGAGCGTAGGCCTGTGTCCTGCAGTGGGACATATAATATAGGCGGTGCTGATGACTTATACAAACAAAACATATTTGTGGACACATGCCCTAGGGTCATGTAAAGATAGAAGTTCCTATAGTTATTTATACTCTGGGCTCAAGTGGTTGGTCTGATTTTGATAACCGAGGTACCGTTGGTTCAATTCAGTTATACTTTATTGCTTGCTGCTTTACTTTAGTTTTATCTAGTCTTGACGCTATACATTATACCTATAAGATAAATAGATTATAGTAAAATATATGTCAGATTTTCCATAAAAATATATGAAATACCTCCAAGTTTTTCCGCCATAAGATAAACGGATAGAATCTCGTTGACGCCCCCAATACGCGCGGAGTCTATTTGACAGAACTGCATTCCCCCGCTCTGCAGGAACTGCTTGAACATAACGCGGTTCGCGCACATTTCACCAGTTGCCACTCCGATGCCGTAGGGCCTGAAATAATTAGGATATCAACTATTATTATTACTATGCTATTACTATTTGTAAAGAAGAATTAACGAGGTTAAAATTTGATAACAAAGACCCTGCTCAGGGAGCGTCAAGTAACTATAACTCTTTATTTATTTATTTGTAAGACAAACAAAAATACAAGACAACGTAAAACTTGAAATACCACCACCAGTCAACTAGGCAGGCTACTTATTAGGGGGCTTACTTACTTTTGCCACAGAATAAATACTAGTACTACCCGTCTTTTGCCCCTTATATCATAGTGACTATTATTACAATGATTATGGTTTAAATTAGGATTAGTTAGCTCGTCAACGTTAAGCTTAAATAGCATTTACGAGAATTCAGTTTCCAGTCATAATCGTGTCATAATGGCTTTTGTTTGTTGAGTCTAAATTTCATAAAATTGGCATCACATCACCTCGAATCTGCAGAAACGTAAACAAATACATTTTAACGGGGTCTTATTGCATTTGTATTGAATGGTATTGGTATGTCTAATAATATTTTAACTAATAAAACTCAGTTACTTCAAAGCCTTCGAAATCGTTGCATGTCCAAGCACGTCGTCAGGTGAAGTTGGTTCTTCGATCCAGATTGGCTTCAGAGGCGAAAGCTTTTTCATCCATTCTATGGCTTCGTTCACGCTCCATGCTTGGTTCGCATCCACCATCTATAAGAAAGAATATTCATCATCTTAGCCGATGGATGTCCACTGCTGGACATAAGCCTCCCTCAAGGATCGCCAGAACCACTGGCCTTGCGCTGCCCTCATCTAACAGGTCTTCGTCGCCTTCACCAGGCAGTCGGTCCACCTGTTGGGGGGCCTACCCACGCTGCGCAAGAATATTCATTTGAACATTATTCCAAATTATGATCGCTATATGGTTTTGATGTAGAAGATGCCTCCGACTCAATTAATTGAACACTGTTGACACAATGTTTGTAAAACTCTGATGGATTCTTTATTGAGTAGCCAATTTTCGCTGTGACGATAAGTTAGGCCAGGAGTGCGATTTTTGAATCTCGTACGTTTAACTCAGCAGTTGATAATATATGGAGATACGCATCTTTCTACTGCTGATTTGACTTTCGAAAATCATAATTCAGGAGTGCGATTTTTAAAAGTTAAATCAGCAATAGAAAGATGCATATCTCCATAGTTATTTTGACATTTTCAACTGCTGAGCTCAGCGAATGAGATTCAAAAATCGCACTCCAGAATTGAAATCGATATGAGTAGACTTGAAGGAACGTTTTTTCACAACAATAAAGAAAAAAAATAGACCTCACCAAATTTTTATCATTGCCGATGTACTTGCGGACTGCGCTGCATCTCCTGTAGTCGTCTTCAAAATTGAGTCCCACTTTCACTTTGAAGTGCGTGAAGCCAAGTTTCAAGTATTTGTCGCACAACTCTTTCAGTAGCTCGTCGCTGTAGCCAAGCCAGCCTGACAAAAACATAAGTTATACCATAATCTTCTTTCTTTTGTAGCAGCATGCTACATCGCATGAAAATCACCCATGATTATATACTATAGGGTACTTCCTAATACGATGACACTTTTTTAAGGGGATGATCAGACAGTCTATATACTATATACTCTATGTCCCATACATTTGGCTCGAGTAAGTTTGCAGTTTTGTATGGATCAGATGATTTTTTTTCGCGATTTCGATTTTGGTCCCATAGAGAATGTTGTTCAGTTTGATGATCTGATCATCCTCATCTAAATTTACTTAAATTTTACACTATTAGAAGAGAAGCGGTGATTTCCATGACCTGCTGTTTTTGTTTACATCGGTTAAGTAATTATTAAGTGTAGGTAATTATCATTTATATAAATAAACAATTACATAACCAATTTGTTTTGAAGCATTCTTATCAGTAACTGTTTGTTTATCTCAATCACCCCACATAAGACTGCCTCTGACAGAATTCTACCTATTTAACTTACCTACTTGGGTAGTATAAGCTGGGTATCCATTTTCTAGGAGATATTTCACTCTCTTCTCTGTTCCTGCTCTCTTTGCTTTTAGAAGCTGAATCGCTTCTTCTTTGGTGATCACGTCGGTTATGTAACGAAAGTCTATAGTCGAGACCAGTTCCTGGAAATATTACAATAATTTTAATTTTACTGATGATTTTGCAAAAAAGATAAAATCATAATGACTTCAACAGGAGATATCTTAGGTTTATGTTCGTACATACATACATATACTCACGCCACTATGCCACAGGGGTAGGCAGAGACTACGGCTAGCCGCACACTATGATTCTGACATACTTCTCTCGCCTCATCCACTTTCATACATCTCTTCATGCACTTCTGGCGGTTGAGGGTGCTACGCTCTTGTCCTTTTTGGAGAAGGCCATTTATTTGGTCGTGGTAAGTTCTCCTCGGACGCCCTCTCTCGACTGTTCCATTCATATTGGATCGATAAATCTCCATAGTGAGTCTACTCTCATTCATACTAAGAATGCCATTTCTAAATAACTGTCAGTTAGTTGCAGAAACGTCCATTAGAGTTAATCCTCCATTAAATCTCTTTGTAGCTTTTTTTGTAGTACGTCAACAAGACAAAAAGTGACAGCACGAGTTTTAATAGAGGATTAACTTTAATGAGCGTTTCTACAACTGACCGTGTTAGGTACCTACAAATCGCGCAACGAAACATGAGCGATGACCATGGCTGCGCAGAAATCAAATTCGGGTCTATTCGGCGTGGAGAAGCGGGAGGCGGCCAACGCGCGAATGCCATTGGTCGATTAGTCACCTTTTACGTCATCAATCTGCGCGAAAATCCTTACCCCTTTATCCTAGCGCTCATGATTTGTTACGCGATCTATACGAGTACAATTAAGTATTTACAAATACAAACCTCAGGTGCCATATCCACTAGCAGTCGCCATAAAGGCTTGTTCTCCAGGCGAGCCCATAAGTCCCAGAGAGAGTTCAAGATGGCCGCTACCGCTAAATGAGCAACACCTTTTTCCGGACCTATCTGTGAAATTAAGTTTGCGGAGTTTCTTACTTTTTCATACTTTTGTTTATTTATTTTATTTTATTCATTTTAGGAAAACTTGGACTAACTACAGGATAGTAGGGTATCAACATTTTTATAAAACAACATTGCCAACTAAAAGTTTCCACAGATAACTTATAGCATGTTCGTTTACTATCAGCACCACACTTGTGGCTTTACAGCCAACCTCATGGCGATTGGTTGTTAAGGTGTGAAAGTGGAACAATAAACTCTCTTTTATACAATTTTGAGACAATTTATTGTCCTTTGATGATTAATCTTTACTTTGATCGCAGATATTTCGAGACAGAAGCTTTATAACGACTAAGCTTTAGTTGGTGTTTTGTTCCATTCGACAAGACCTATCGAACGACACTTTCTACTGGATTTATGAAAAAAACTAATATATTTTTTCAACCCCCTTTTCGTTGTATGGGATCCGGTGGACGAATGTTTCTTCCTAACTACCACATTTCTGTTTATTGTTTGGTTATTTTTTATTTATAATTAATGGACTCTTGCTTGTGCGTTAGCACCAGGTTAGCACTGCATTTCCGCCAGTGTCAAGTAGTTTATGGGAGAATCTATCCCAATCTCAGGGATTGTTTTTGGTCAAGAACAAGAAGAGATTGAGGATTGCGGAGCCTCGTGGCAGGCAAAAACGCGACGCCCGAAAACCACGCGAGACAAGTGCTCGGGTCAGAACCTGCAACGTGACTCTGTTTTTGGTTTACTGTTCACTGTGTTTCTGTTATGTTCTGTTTTGGCGTGACTTCATGCCTAATTTCGATTCAATAGGTGCAAAAATGAAGGCATGAGGGGCATACAGACAGACAGAATAGACGAAAGTATAAGGGTAGGTAAGTATAGTTTGTACCCCAAAAAGGAACATCCTCAAACCTATAGTGTAAAAGAAGTAGCGTATAGTATACCTAAACAAGAGACGTACCCATCTCATCTGCGAGTCATTAGTGATGGCGCGCCAGAAACCAGCGAAATCAGCAAAGATGTCTGCCGCATTCCTGCCCAAGACGAACTTCTTCATGGCCCGTATGCATAGCACTATGATCTCGGTGCCGCGGCCGCATGTGAACGTCAGACCGTAGCCCTGCTTGCCGCTCTCCGTGGTCGTTGTGACGTAAGCGCACGAGTAATTTGGATCTGTGTGCTGTTGGGTTAAAAAAAAAAGAAAAACAGTTACCTACATAAATAAAAATACTTAAATTATTATTGTTTACCTACATAGCATCCTACTACTCCTAGATAGTACCCACCTATACTAATTTGCCGATTCCTATTTAGCTTTCTGGCCAAGTCTGATTACCAAATGTTATTTATTTATCAGAAAGATATATCTTGGACGTTACTAAAGCTGTTCTAAGAATAAGTGAGAGAAAGTGTTTCAATTTTCTGTTTCTGAATGGAGCATAATAACATTTAAAACCGACTTGAAAATTACAAAAATAGAAAATAATTCAACCAGCATCTTTTAAATTCGCATCTACAGGGTGTACAAACCACACTTTTAATACTTAAGGTCCTCCAGCCCATCAAACTACAACTTTCACTTTGGTACCTACTTCGAAATCGCGAAAATAAAATCAGCTTTTCCGTACAAAACTGCAGTTCCGTCTCGACTAACTGTATGGGAGGGCAGATTTCGAAGATGGCTCCATAGTGAAAGTTGTTCAGTTTGATGGTCTGAACCACCCCCTGAAGTATTAGGGTGTTTTGTTACACAATGTATATAATGCATGCTCCCGCTATGTTTTTTTTTATTACGTATAGGTTTGCTCTTGACCTCAATCGATTCCTCATCCTCAGGACGAATGTGGGGTCGAATGTTCCCCGAGGGGATGTCAGAGATACTCTAGAAACTCAGAACATCCACGTTTCACTATAAAGGCTGGGCGCGGTTGCGGTACAGCTGCGGAACATTAGCCGCATTGTGACACCTCGCATATAATTCCATAGTTTACAACTACTGCCTGCACCCGTTCTGCAGCTGCATTCTGTGTGGCCCAGCCTTAATAGTAGTACCGTATCTTTTTGAACATTAATTTCTTTTATACCTACTAGGTACAAAACAAATTAGGTACCTACCTACCTATCATCAGTATCGATCGTAAGCCAATATAAAATGTTAAAAATGACTCACCAAAGCGTCAGATCCATGGCCACCAAGAGAAGTAGGAAATCGTACGTCTTTGACGTCAAGTTTTATTATTTTCAAACCATTTTTATTGAGCAGCGGCATATTTGTGTTTCTGTGCGACAGTCTTAGAGACAACTGTCGTGTCGTGAAGATAACCCCAGCTTTATGAATACAGTTGTAGTTATCATCGTGTTTACGTTTCTTTAATGTATAGTTTAGTTATAGAAAATGTTGACTCAATTGGATACATTTTGTTCTTCTTATCGTGTGGGCAGAGCCCTAGTGTCAGTTTTTTCAGACCGCCTTACGGCCTCTGACGTGGTTTTTATGTAACGACTACTACAACTAGAGATAGTAGCCAAGACCAACGGCTTAACGTGCAATCCGAAGCACGGAATCATCTTTCTTTTCACACAGACAATCAGGTGATAAAGTTGTAATACAGTGGTCTTCGTTTTCAGACTGGTTACAATGTTTAGGCATATAATAATTAACTATTCTTTTGGTTTAGGTACCTACTACAAGTAACGTATAGGGTGTCGTAGGCAAGGTTCACTTTTGCCATGTTAATATAATAAGAGTTAAGGGCCTATGTCGAAAAATAATTGAAGCGAAATGGGCGTGTGATAGCTTATATTACTGCCTGACGCGAGAGAAAGAGATGGGGCGGCGCGCGCGCCTGAATCGACGCAAGCGTAAAACAAATTTAATTTAATTGTGATTGTACTATTTATGTAAGTTCAATTCTGCTCTAATCAAAATTTGTAAAATATCAATCTCTTTTTTTTAATCAAGTCTCGTGTTTCTATTATTCACCGTTTAGCAGTTTCAAGCGTTTATCGATAAAGACGGAGGCTACTTTGGCTTGTTTTTCTATCGAGAAAATGTGTCTTAACCAGTCACATCCCGGCGACGCGATATCGACCGTCGCCTTCGTCCATTGTTTATCAATTGTTATTTTAAAGTCGGGATGTGACAGGTCAATCGTGTTTTGGCTCTAATCAAAACTTCAATTATATGTTCAATTTACACATATCCGCTAATCATACTCCTACTGTTAGTACTTCCTGATATATGACGCTTTGAAGAATCCTATTTTTTTCACATAGCCTCTTAATTTCGGAGTCGTGTTGTCGAAGTCTGTTAGTGGGTGGTCGCGTATCGGGTGCTTCCCGGCTTGCACGTGGCTAAACCATTTAGTATCAAATGTGTATTTGTATATAAAACAATTCTTGAGATTACTAATCATACCTACTCCCAAAACTCATTCGTTATTGGAAAGAAAAGCAGTGATATACAAGCAAAACGTGATTAATTTATAAATGAAATGAGTTCATTTCAATATGGTTCACGCAATTTGGAAAATAAATAGATAACGCTTACAGGTACATAATCATAGGAAGTCTATGCACATAATACATTTGTTTTATCGGATATTGAAGCTACAAGGCTTTTATTATCGACTAGGTAGTTGTTTCCTTTACCGCGACTTCCTCACAAACATTAGGTAGGTATAACATCCGGGATTCAAACCCTGGACCACTGGTTTGCAGTTGGGTGGCCGCGGCGGCGCCGGCTGTGCGGGCGTAGTGACCTTTGTGCCTGTACAATCAGTCATAAAAGCTTCGACCAAAGTAAAATCACAGAGTACTATAATAGGGATAATGAGTTGATGACTGATCCTGGAAATCCATAATATAAGGTCTAACAAAACTAGCTGAAACTATTTTAAGGGGATGATCAGACCATCAAACTGAACAACTTTCTCTATGGGACTAATATCGAAATCGCGAAAAAAAATCAGCTGTTCCATACAAACGTACTCGACCTAAATGTATGGGACAGCAGATATTTTTTTCGCGA
Source organism: Agonopterix arenella (assembly GCA_927399405.1). NCBI lineage: Eukaryota > Metazoa > Arthropoda > Insecta > Lepidoptera > Depressariidae > Agonopterix > Agonopterix arenella. The sequence continues at coordinate 12,393,389 of OV656691.1, read as the reverse complement.
TTTCGATATTGGTCCCATAGAGAAAGTTGTTCAGTTTGATGGTGTCTGATCATCCCATTAAAATGGTTTCACTTAATTTTGTTAGATCTTATATATTATATTGTGACGAATTACAGAAATAAGTGACTGAAAAAATAATCTGAGACAAAACAGGTACAGTCAACCGTAAAAAGATGTCACAGCAAAAGTGACAAGTATCCAAAAATTTAAATCAAATCATTACATAAAATTTCATTTTTTTTTATCAAATCTTTCTGCGGTTGACTGTACAATGAGCTACACAAACACAAACATACACACACACACACACACATATGCAGATACATACACAAACTAACATTTACATAGCTTGTAAAGTGATAAAAATAACAAATTACTCATGATTTATCCATATATAAGGTCTAACAAAATTAGGTGAAACTATTTTAAGGGGATGATCAGACCATCAAACTGAACAACTTTCTCTATGGGACCAATAGTGAAATCGCGAAAAAAAAATCTGCTGTCCCATACACTTAGGTCGAGTAGGTTTGTATGGAACAGCTGATTTTTTTTTTTCGCGATTTCGATATTGGTCCCATAGAGAAAGTTGTTCAGGTTGATGGTCTGATCATCCCCTTAAAATAGTTTCACCTAATTTTGTTAGACCTTATATACTTTGTTAGCCTATAACTCTTATACCCCATGGATATGGGTATAATTTTTTCTGTGGGGTAAATTGTGCATTATAATAAAGCTATTGGTACCCGATTTGTCTAAATCGACTCTGGGTTTTTGGTCCATACATTTTTGGACCATCCCTTTAATAGCAAAATTTTCTAACGATATTACAATTGAATAAAAAACAAAAAAGTTATAAACTATTGAAAAACGTTTTTTATCATCTTCTATCTCTTTCATGCAAAACAGGTGTTTGTCATGATTTGTATGACAATACTCAATTATGACTTTTGATATATATAAATGAATAAAATAAAATCAATTTATTTCAGACAATGTCCATAGTGTGCTTAGGTTACGTTAGGTCCATATATGCCTCTCGCTCTAATCGTAAATAAGAGTTTTAAAAAAGTAATAAAAAAAATTTTTAATCGTCCCTCCCTATTACTAAAATGAAATAAAGTATTGTAGAGCATTCATAATTATTTGGAATCATTCAGTAACAAATGCTGCTAGCCGTGTAAGTCAATGGGTATTTTAGTCCGAGATCCGACCGTAAAATTATGCACCTAAAATGACTTCTTTGAACCTGGCAACCCTATAGTTGCGGCAGATTAAGAGGTGGCAACCCTAGTTTTTCCATTTGCAGCTTTGAAATTTTTCATACAACATTTTAAAGGCTTTATATCTTCGTAATTATATTATAAATGTTATTTGTGACGCGGCAACTAGATTTTCTAAACTATTTTTCCATGTATACAATATTACTTTTATTAATCCCGTCTACGCGTATTGTGCGTCAAACATTTGTATGGACTGAAACCACCTTAACCTTAAGCGAAGTTATCCGAAAAAAAAAACTCAATTTTATTTGAAATGTTTATTTCTTGTTTGTGATGTGATGACATTATAGTAGGTATAAATTTTTCTAAAAATATTTTTCATCCATCTTTCTGCATAATTATGCCTACTCTTATTTACCGGACTGAATTTGTATTATGTATTTTTATCATTGATTTTTATGGAATCATGACTAGAACCACATATTATTTTTATAGTTACTAGCGTAACTAAAACATGCCGAATTTGATACAATATACCAATACGAATATTACTGAGATCGAATGTATGAGTTAACTCCGCCTTTCATGACGTTGTCCCATTCAACTGCGGCGATATAGTACTCTTGAATTCAGTCGCTCTTCCACTGCGGTCACGTGTTGCAGTTTGAAAAAATCTAATCCGCATAAAAAATGCCGTGATGTGTACTGAGATACTGCACAAACAATTCAAGAAATATAAGCAAATGTAAAGGAATAACTTTTAGACTAAGAGATAAGTGTACGTTTTGCAACCATCAGCTGCAAGGCTGATTCAGTGTTTATGGGGTGTAGAGCATCTCTGTGATGGGGATGGACCAGGTCTGCCTGCATAACTCCAGTCGGTTTAGAAGTTACTGATGTTTAAAGGTCAGTAAAAAATTAACGATCAATGATATTATTGTAGTATGCACTGTAGCTATGTCAACAGTACTAAAACTGACATGGTTCATCAGTCTGTTTAGGAGATACAGCCGTTTATAGGTCCGACCTTTGAACGTCTGTATCTCCTAAACCGACTGGCAGTTCATGTCAGTTTTGGTACAGTTCATCACATAGCTACAGTGCATACTACAATAATATCATACGATCAGCCTTGCAGCTGATCGTTAATTTTTTACTGACCTTTAAACGTCTGTAACTCCTAAACCGACTGAAGTTATGCAGGCAGACCTAGTCCATCCCCATCACAGAGATGCTCTACACTCCATTAACACTGAATCAGCCTTGCTGCTGATTGTAGCAAAAAGTACACTTATCTCTTAGTCTATTTTCATAGGTAAGCAAGATGTAATTCATCTTGTTCATTATTAAAATGGATTTTCAATATTATTTTCAACAATATCTTTTTCGCGCCCTTGAATAATTATTTAGCAAATGCAACCAAGGACAAACCTATACGCGAAAAAGAGAATTGAGATTTTTTGTCTTTCTCGCGCGTATAATTTGTACTATCTTTTATCTTTCTCTCTCGGTCATCTTTTGTGCACGCTCCCTCGTTCCCCTTACCGGCTGCCGCTCATAGAGATTGAATTTTGTTTGTCGTAAAACCTCTATACATTCCATCTCAGTGACGAATATTTAGTTGTTTGTTTTTGAAATTGATCTCCTTTAGCTTAAATTAACTCTATACTTATATACGAGCGTTAACCCGCGACTTCGTCCGCACAAATTATATACCAGATTTTAAGTCAGATCATAAGCTATCAAACAAAAAAGTTTCATCAAAATCAGTTCAGTAGTTTTTGCGTGATACTCGTTCAAACAAACAACACCCAAACAAACAGACAGACAAAAATCCAAAAATTAGTGAAATGGAATCAGGGACACCTAAAAACCATATCGTGACTTTTTTTTGTTAATATCTTCAATGTACAGACAAACTTCCTGTTACAGTTTTATAATAGTATAGATAGATAATTAATTGGATGTATTTAAATCTAAACATATAAAAAATTTATACGAAATATAAAAATATTTTGTTTTTATACAGCTTCATACAGTTTCAATCTTAGCTTCCATTTTGATAGGAAAGTCTCCATGAAAACAATAAACTAACCTAAAACTTGATTTCATCGAGAATATAAACTCTTAAACCACATAAAAATCACAAACATAACATTAAGGGCCTGTTTCACGACTTCCTGATAAGTGTCAGATAGCCTATCCAGCAGATAAATAAAACAGAATCATGCCATTACCATGCCTGTTAGACAGGGTATCTGAAACTTATCAGTAAGTGGTGAAACAGGCCCTACGTGTGACCCCACCATACTAGATTATTTTTTACATCAGACTTTCCCGTCGGAATTCTGAATATAACGTATAATATGTACCATAAAATGCACAATAAATATTATTTCATATTTATTTTATTTAAAAATATTGTATAATTTCGTCGTATAAAATCGGCATTACCAAATCACAGCTCATGTTGCAAACAGTTCGTCGTCTAGAACCAAATCTAAAAATACCCGTTTCACCCATACAACCCAATCCCAAAAAGATGACTTTATCCCAAAATCCGAAATGACTTATTTCCAAAATGTTTCAAATCATAAATTACGAAATACAAAACATAAGTATATAAAGATTATTACATTATCAAGTAATAAACAGGGTGTAAACTTTTATGCGTTACATACTTAAGTGCAGACTATAAAACTGAACAACTTTTACTTTTTTTTTTTTCATAGAAAATACATATAATAGATACTCGACCAAATTGTATGAAAAAGCTGTTTTTTTCTTCGCTATTTCGATATTCATCCCATAGTATATTTTTATCAGTTTGATGTCCCTTAAATGTGTACTTAACGCATTCAAGTTTACACCTGTATAACTAAAGGTGTCATTTAGGATTACATGCATTTTAGTAAACAAGAACAATTTAACACTCTCTCTTTTCTCACTTGTATTGGCGTAGGTTTTTTGAGATTATATTCTAAACTAAGAAACCGGACGCGTTTTTTTTAGCACCAAATTCAAAATCCTCTGTCTCTCTTCAATTACCTATTTTAATAAATCATGTTAAGTAAGCTTAACTGCCTCCGTGGTCTAATGGTTAAGAGCATTGGCTCTCGACACAGAGGTCGTGGGTTCGATTCCCACGGTGGACACCTAGTGAAATGTCACTTTGTGCGTTTTTCCCCAGTTGGTTAGGACATTGCAGGCTGAACCACCTGATTGTCTGAAAAGAGAAATGATTCCGTGCTTCGGATGGCACGTTAAGCCGTTGGTCCCGGCTACTATCTCTGTTAGTAGTAGTCGTTACATAAAAACCACGTCAGAGGCCGTAAGGTGGTCTAAAAAAAACTCTGACACCAGCGCTCTGCCCACACGATAAGAAGAAATAAGCTTAACATTATAACAATAATATAAAACGATTTTTTTATACAAATCACAGACAATTTTGTTACATATAATAATAAAAATAAATTCTAGATTTTTGTAAACAAATTTTTGACAATAAAATAGTTACAAAATAAATTGCATATATTATAACTTAAAACACTTTTTAAAATAGCAATAGAATACTTTTTAAAATCATTTCTTGTTGGTTTTGTAAATAAGGGCCAAGTCTTTGACCAAAGCTCTCTCCCCTTCATCCCACAGCACCATTGCCAGGCGTCCCAGGGTACAGTCGTCATCATTGTCGACCCAGTCCAATAAGAGTTTGTAGCGAGCCTGTGGAAAATAACACATTTTTAGCATCACTATGAGGCTTTTTACAAGACTAGTATATCGAAAAATATGTAAATGGCACTATTAAAATTACTGACCAACCAGGGCATAGACGAAGAATTTTCGCTTACGCTGGTAGACCAGTGAACGCTGATAGACGGAATGTCAGTGTAACCGGGTATGAGATAGCGATAGTCATAAAATCCAATACAATTTATATGAAGTGACGTTTTTGAGTCACGTGGCCGTAGTACAAGAAAGTGGGTACGCCGATAAGGACAGCAATAAGGTAGCGATCTCCTATTTAACTAGAGCGAATTTGCTATGTGCATTTCTTATTGAGTGAATATGACAAGACACGTGCTTACTTCTAGTACCTTCTCTTTTTACGAACCAGGGTAAACCTTTCACATTAACTGTAAAAAAGTGATGTTTGTCTATGGTCTTATTGGCCGCGCGCGATCGCGTTCCGTCTATCTTATTTGCTCTATCAAATGACGTTCCTGAGTGACAGAAAAGGATGGAGCGACAGAAAAAGGCGAGGCGATGCTGCCAGATGAGTCGTCATCACATAGGTAGATGTCTTTTTATATCCTGTATAATTTTTCACAATCTGCTTTAAATTAATAGCTGCTTGCTTGCTTTTTACAAATAACCAATTTGAAGATAAATGTTTTTTAACATAAAAAATTGTATACCTCTTCAATGCCATATTTTTCATGTTTTATGACAAAAGTATCTATTCGTCCTTGTTTATAGCCAAGCTTCCTGAAGAAACTCTGCCAGTTCCTGCCGAGGTTCTTTGATATGTAGTCAATGTATTCATGATCAGGCTGAAAATTAAAATAAACATTACTTTATCATTGAAAATGTTTTTTTGGAACGTTTCAGTAGGGGTTTTCAGCTAAAGTGCGAATTACCTGGTGTCGTTAGTTTTCGGGTTAGGTGAAGGATTGAGGCGTCAAAACTCAAAAGACGCATATTGATGAGGGCTACAAGAGGAAGACAATTTTTTTTAAAGTTTTAAAATTTTTGGAGAAAATCGCGCAAAACCGCTGAAACGAGGTGCTATACAGGGTGAAATTGATATCATTAGCATCCTTTTAAACTAAGAGTCTACCCAAAAGCAAATAAAAAATCAGCTGTTCCATACTAAACTGCAATATCGACGCGCGAGTTCGCGACTCAAATGTATGCAACAGCAGATTTTTTTTTGCTCCGATCTGTTTGCTCCCATAGTAAAAGTTGTTCAGTTCGATGGGTAGACTCTTAGTTTAAAAGGATGCTAATGATATCAATTTCACCCTGTAGAGGGTTTCTAAAGAGACACTTTTTAACATATATTTTTTTTAGATTTTATATTGTACCTACTTTGGTTCAAAACCTGGAGGTGTTTTTCTTCATTTTTGGAAAATCTTAGGTGAATTACTGAATAGTAAATTACCAATACCCGCGTATAAGTCGCGCATACCGCGACATGTACGAGAAAAAGCGTAGAAAAATCATAATAGAGAGGAATCATAGTAGACAAGACAATATTTATTACGACCTCATTTAAACATACATACATAAGACAAATCCCTTTCAGGATGGTCGTAAGCTTTCTACAACTATTTTTTCATGTTTAATAAGTTGGAATAAAAAACTATCATGAAATACGTACTAGATAATTATTGGCCGGCACCGAGCCTATAGTGCTGCCCTCAATCGTATTTTTTTAAATTTCTAAACAATTATACAACATTTTCAAAAAATAAGAATGTGTCATTCATTGTAGCCACTGCCGATTTTCAATTTATCGGTTCATTGCAGATTTGTTTTTAATTGTAGTTATCTTTAAAACCACCAAAAGTAACAAATGTTTTCGGTTTTAGCGATAATTACTACAAGCATAAAACATAATAATCTGTAATCTGTAATGTTTTGATAAATTAAAAAACAATCATTACTTACCACAATGTGACATGCTGGTTTTTAGGAAATGTTGTATATTTGTTTAAACAAAAAATACGATTGAGGGCAACACTACAGGCTCGATGCCCTCATAAGGCAAGGGCCAGATTGAAGGGACGTATCACGAGGACAGGACGCGGTTACGGCGTCCCTTTCACTTTACCTTTAGTTTCATACAAAATGTATGCACAAAACATACAAAAAGGACAGGATGCAGGCGCGTTCGCTTTGACGTCTGCCACGTGCCCATCCCATCCTCGTCTCACGTTCCTTCTATCTGGCCTAACCTAAGACCTAAAACAAATGTTTTACCGTTATCGTAGCTTCTTTGACAAGTGTAATTAGGTTGCATTCTTTAATATTGTCCTCAGGGTTGTTTGTAGGCTTTTGGTATTCGTTAGTGGATCCAAAATGGTTAACAAACACATTCCCCCAGTGAAAATCGCGAGTTCCCACTATGTTGATCACATTGCCTGTAGCTGAAATTTAAAGAAAAGTAACATTAAATAATTGTGATTAAGTACATAAAAACATACATACATAAACTCATGAAGTTATCCCTTTCGAGATCAGAAACATTGCTAGTGTCTAGTGAGAGGTGGCGTGGCTAGCCTTTCGCCCACATAAACACTGCAAAAATAAACCTAAAATCCCTTAGTCGCCTCCTACGAACATATCACACAAAAAGTATTGATCCAATTTGGTCAAGTTTCATAAAACAAAGAGTTTTACTTGGAGTCAATTGGGGAGTTGACTGCATCAAATATATTTTAGTTTTATGTTCTTTAAATCGTTATTCTGTAGCTTGAATACTATTTTTTATAAAAGGATAAACTATAAAAAGAATCGAAACGACAACGAAAAACAATTACATCACTATTCATGATTTAGTATAATTTTTCCATAGATATATTAGGTTCTGTATAATATATCTATGAATTTTTCATCATTTTTCATACAAAGCTCATGTTTTGATGTCTTGATAAATAGTTGCTGATTTGACTAGTTGGAAACTCGCGGATTTAAAAAAAATATTTTTTTTTTACCCTAATTGGCTTAATAAGTATTACAGTAGTTTCTCGGTATGAATTAAAATATACTAAATAGTTATTGTCATTAGTCACAGTCATTGCATATTGTATATTAGTACCCTATATGACACAATTATCAATTTACATAGCAGTAGCAATTAGTGTACACATAAATTCACATTTGTGGGATATTTTACTGACTTACAAATGTGGAAAGGGACTTTACCGTAATTTTAAGCTTTAAAAACATGTTCTATAAACCAGTTCATTTGTAAAGTTTAGAAATAATTCATTTAATCATCATACAAATTTTTATAGCAGACCTAGGGAAATCCCCGTTTAAATGAGGCCATGAACCTAACCAAAAAAAGTTCAATTATGAGAATTATTATCCTTACATTTGAGATAGCTACGCACGGCGACACATCAAGCTATACAAAACCAAAATAAGCTGGCCGCGCGTAGGTCGAGTAACATATAACGTCGCGCGGCCAGCTTATGTTGGTTTTGTATAGCTTGATGTGTCGCATGTGTACTTTTTTAATGTCATGTGACATACAGGGTGGAAAGTTGAAATGGGGCACAAAGGGCAGCTACCAAAAGCATTATAGCTACAAGAAATATATTTAGGAGACTAACCCTAACCTTTGGAGTAAATTACTTCTGCATTCACTGATTTTGAAATAATGTACGGTCATCGAGAAAAACTGTTCACAAAAATATTTTTTTTTTTTTACAAATACAAAATTATTTATTCGTGAACACAGGTAATATAAATGATGTTACAGTAAAATAATTGGACTCTCTGCGGTCTACCACATTTGGCGTACGATTAGAAATTAAAATTTTTTCTTCCCATTCTGCATTTGATCCTCTTACCACAGAGTACTGCTCTGACTAATAAGGAACAAAAGCACAGATTATTCAATAGTTATTAATTATTATCGTTAACAAAAGTCTCTATGGGGTCAATCGAGGTCAAGGTAATAAATAATAATAATAATAATGCTCACAGGCACATACATTGTAATGATCCCAAGCAAGCACTATAGGCTGTTTATTATGGAAACCATACAACAACGGTACAAACATATAAACATCCATGACCGAGCCGGGATTCGAACCCAGGACCCTGGTTTGGCAGTCCGGCGTGGTAACCATTACACCAACCGGGTCGTCAATCTCTTCTTATTAGAACTCTCAGAAAATGCAAAATTAAATTCCCATACATTTAGGTCCCATATACGATATTCCCATATACGGTTAGAACCAGGGTCGTACCTGGTGATTTTTTAAACACTTTCCAAATTTTCAGGGGTGATTGAGAACAAGAGACCTCGGTTGACCCCTTCAAGACTTATGATCCTTATCAGAAGAGGAACGAATGGGATTAAAAGTTTTGTGAAAATTTCAGTTTTTCTCAATGACTGTGTTTTCATATTCATATATTTATTGCAGTTGTTTTTAACAACAGATATAAAGAACTTTTGAATTTAATTTGGTTGACAAAGAGATATTAGCACAAATGAAAGCAGCAGGCCTATCAGGCCGCTGCCGAGAAAACGAGAAAGATGGAGATATGTGTATCTTTGTTACTATAGTCATGTCAAAATAAGCCTCGAATAATGACGGTTTTATCGCTTTTTCATGCAAGGCATGAAAGCCTTAGTGTACATTTAATAGACATAACTTTCCTCTGCTTATTAATAATGTTATTCGGGAGTTACGTTGCAGGTTCTGACGTGAGCACTTGTCTCGCGTGGTTTCGCGCCCTCAATCTCTTCTTATTCATGATCAAAAACAATCTTTGAGATTGGGATAGATACTCCCATAAATTACTTGACACTGGCGGAAATGCAGTGCTAACGCACAAGCAAGAGTCCATTAATTATAAATAAAATAAAAAAATGTTGGTCTGATTGTTTTCTCTTTGAGCCATTGTTATCTTTTTTCTTTTCATGATCCCGGTGGAGCTTGTCCAGTCAAGATAGAGCTTAATAGATGTTTGGCCAGTACCTTTTATTGTTGGCTGAGCTATTGCAAGCAATGTTCGTTATGTAACACTGCGAACATTGCTGGTCTATTGTGTTCGCCAAGCTCTCTTATTTTACACATACACCGAACTATTTCTTTTTCATTCTCTGGTATGCAGGTTTCCTCACAATATTTTCCTCTACCGTCAACCTAGTTATCCCCCCCGAAATCCGAATATTTGTATGGAAAAGTGATTACAGCAGTTACTTTTTCATTGTTTTTCTATGAATATCCCTCCCTGAAAATTAAATATCCCCCCGAAACTAAAGTCTGGATACGTGCTTGATGCATGCTTCGTCGGTTCCGGGTACATTTTACTTTGCCTTTCTTTAATCTTTTCTATGAATCTGATTTGATCAGCGTACGCGCGTCTAGAGTTACCGCTTCCATAATAATGTAATACAATAATCACCTACCTTGAGTATTAACACTGTGACCAGCGCCCTGAACTTTGCTTTTCTTATCAGATTTACCAAACGGTACATTATATTTTTTTGAATATGTCTTCTTTGATTTTGGCTTTTTCTCCTTTTTATAGTCATCCGACTCTATAAAGATTTCCTCCTGTTCATTCGAAGTGTCGACATTTTCGTCAATATCCTCTGTGACGTCAGGTATTGTTTCCTCGGATTCAGGACGTGGTGGTCTTGGCATTGCATCGGATTTTAGATTACGGAACAATTCACGGATTTTAGCTGGTAATACGGGCATGTTTACGATGTTTTTTTTTTATAGTTTAACACGGACGTTTTATTGAACAACACGGAATGGAAGACTTCTTTTTTGTAAGTTTTGACACTTCGATGTATAATTTTATGTTATCAATAAAGAACTGTTTTCTAGGCGCAGATTAATGTTAAAACACAAGCTGTAAAACAATGAATATTGATAAAATTCGGTATAATTCAAGTAAACACTTTCCTTTCCACACACGGCGCACTTTTCATTGTTTCAGTGTGACCACTTTTTCGTCAGAGAATCTACCAAAAATACTGCCTACTAAGTGCTGTTTCAAATTCTACATAAATTCTACCGTCAATGTCCTATTAGGTTTAAGGCCAGGCCACACAGAAGCGGTTTTGCGGGAAAGCGGGCCGGAGGCGGACCTGCGGGAAGCGAATATCTCCGGACCCGCGTGTATTTCTGTGTGGTAGGGTACATACAAACTCGAACATTACCACCACACCACACCATTCACTATACACAACAAAACACCCAGAAAACTGAGCGGGTCCGGAGATATTCGCTTCCCGCAGATCCGCCTACGGCCCGCTTTCCCGCAAAACCACCTGTGTGTGGCCTGGCCTTTAAAATTGGAAATAAAACACATTTTAGAACAAAACGCTTGTATTTTAATCTTAATGCCTTTTTACATTGATCCTTAGCATTGATCTATGCTTCCAGAGAGTCTGTGATTGCGTCAGTTTCCAAATGTTATTGAATCTTTAAAACCCTTATATATAAAAAAAAACAATTAAAGTTAAATCACTTGTGCGATAAGATAGATTTTGTATTGAGTACACCACTAACACTTCACTAGAAGTTCCCCTGCAATCGTTTTCTCAGCTACACACTGCTAAAATCTACAAAGCTTTGATTTCTTTTCTTGTTTTTTTTTCGTGGATGCTTGCATTTTTCATAAAATTTTCTAAAATTCAGAATTCTACCAGAATATACTAAACAATTTCGCACTACTAAAATAATATTGTTCTCTTTGCCCTATATCTACCAAACAAGTAGAAATCTACTAAAAGTGGTCACACTGCTTTTTTTTTTATTCAGCCCTACGGAAAAGCAAACGGAATGAGCCCATACAACCAGCTGGGAGCGCATTGACATACAAAATAATGGACGACGCGCCAGGTCTATTACAAAAATCTCGAAAAAAGTATCCGAGACTAATTAACATAAACCTATATAAGTACACACGGCGAAACATCAAGCTACGCAAAGCATTGTTGTACTGGACGTGCAGCAAATTGTAGGCTCGTTGCGTATATGACATCAGCAGACCAATCGAGTAAAAGTATTGACAAAAAGCCCTAAAGAGCGTCACCTTTACTGGTGTCGTATATCGAGTGAATCTGCGGCCGAGCATATTGCGTCTTACCGCCAATGCCCTGCGCTCCCGCTCTATATCTTGGTTGTCCCTGAGGTCACCCGTCACTGGGTGGCCCAGGTATTTAAACTTGTCATCCAGCTCTAGCGCTACGCCGCGCCGGCGAGACTACCGGAGGGACACGATCGAGAAGATGCGTGCCAACTTTAAATATCAGCAATTCACTCTTATTAGATTTATATTTTAAGCCGTGCGCCTCCGCGCATGCCTCAGAGGCATACGGTAGCTTTCACAGAGCGCTAATCGAGGGATTCAGCAGCACCATGTCGTCGTATTATTGAGACATGTGTCGTCAATGTGACATCCGTGGTGTGTACTGCTGAGTCACAGTTTAGGTCACTGCAACATGATTGAAAAAAAGGAGCATGCGAACCGAGCTTCAGGTTTTATACCATACCTAAGTCATTGCAAATCATTCATACTATCTAAAGGCTGGGCCACACAGAGTGCAGCTGCAGAACGGGTGCAGGCCGGCTGCAGGCTGGCAGTAGTTGTAAACTATGGAATTATATGCGAGATGTCACACTGAATGCAGTTCGGCGCGTATGCGGAACAGCTGCGGAACGGTAGCCGCAGTGTGACATCTCGCATATAATTCCATAGTTTACAACTACTGCCGGTCTGCAGCCGGCCTGCACCCGTTCTGCAGCTACACTCTGTGTGGCCCAGCCTTAAATCTTCTTGAATGACACACACAATGAGTATTGGACACACAATACCTTGCAAGTATGGCACCAACACACCCTGTGAATACACCGCAGCTATGTAGTACAGTCGCCATCAGATATATCATCAAAGAGAATATAATCACTACGTGTATATCATAGCAAACAAGGTGTTCAAATAACAAAGCAGTTCTAATTTTCAATAACTTATTTACACATAAACAAAATACATAAAAGCGGTTTCACACTACGTCCGATCCGACTCCGATAATCCGTCAAAAAAGTATGGATTTTGATGGATTTTGGCTACATGGCCATATTTATTTATGTACCTATGGACTAAGGTATTGTCTTCGGGTATTGTACATTCCACATGAGACAGAATTATGAATTAGACTGTCAAAATCCATACTTTTTTGATGGATCGGATTCGGATCGGTCGTAGCTTAGTGCGAAACCGCTCTGTACGAAGCACGTTCATCAATTATCGGGGTCAATCGGTAGATGTTATTTCGCAGCATAGCATTTGCACATTGAACGCGGACATCACGCGACCTCGATAAAAGTGCATCGTACATAGGGCGCTAACATTACTTTTTAAGAGCATTTTATCATAGCAAATCAGTGTTCGAATATACGTGGATACGACCATTACTCTCAGAATTTTAGCACTCAGTCACCCACCAAATCAAAAGGATATCATTATCCACAGCATACCTAGCAATAGCATATCATTTAACATATCATAGTGTGAGAGCGTACTAACTCTCACATTATTTTGGTCCTTCGAGCCGGATCGAAAGGACGACTATTTTGCGTCGCGATCGCGAGAGAGTTGTACTTTGGGTCCTGGATTAAAACCAGTGACCTCGCGGGCGTACGGTTCGCGTGTGTGACAAGCAAAGCTGCAGCAGAGCAGATCAGCATAGCAGAGAGGCAGAGCATAGCAGAGCAACACAGCAGAGCATCAGCATGACCCTAGCAGAGCATCGAGGCAGCGTTAAGGTCCAGAATTCCAAGTAAGATCTTCCCATTTATCTTGCTTGATCTATCATTATGGAAGCCTTAATCACACGTCAAGCAGAATCCTAGAGGAGGCGAAACGCATCTATTCTAATTTTAAGGACTCTGAAAGTAGGAGTACCTGGAAGCAAGGATTATAAGGTTGGACGAAATATGGGTGGAGGCTGAGAGCAACGACGCTGAGTTATTTACAATGGAAAATCTAAACCAGCAGTATTTCGCCGACAACATCATCGAAGTTTTGACCGGGTGGTTCGAGGGCGCTCGCGGCGCTATCACACGGTATAAGCTTAAGAAGATGAAAGCAGCAGAGTTAAAGCAGACCCAATATGTCAACTTTAGGGCATCCAATAGGTTGACAAACAATATTAGGGGAACTCCTGAAAAGTGGGAGATTGAAGACAAGCTGAAATCCCTAGAGTCACGGTGGGAAGCAATCGACGAGCTGCATCTACAAATTGATGTGATTTTAGAGGGTTCGGACGAGACTTACTACGAGGAATTTTACAATAAAGAGGTAGAATTTGAGCAGTTCAAACGAGCACTAAATATAAAACTACACTCATCAATACAGCAACAGCAATCTAGACCAAAAGTTAAAATAGATACACTCAGGGGTGGTCAATGGCCAATGTTTTTGGACGTACATTATGATGTCCCCTATGACAATTCCTCTCTATCGAAAGCACAGAACATTGAAGAGTCGGAAAGGAGACAACGACAACCTACTAGATTTAGCATTGAGATGTTTCCTTATACAGAAGAGCCGAGCAAAGGGGTGTCCGTATCGCAAACGCTAACACCACTACCTAGCCCGAGTCTCAACCGCGCAAAGAAGTCCAGAACAAGTCTGTTTCAATCGATGAGGACAATTGTCATATGCTGACGCACAACATCGATGTCCTGACGAAGTGTTGGGTAGTCGAAGATATCAACGACCATCCACAACTGGCAATGATATCACAAAAACAACATTTTAAAGATAATTCGGGTAAAAACACAAAGCGGCCGGAGAACTTTAGAAACGTGGTGAGCCTACTAGTGAAACAAAATTATAAATCACTTTTAGGTATACCAAAAACGCAAACGTTTGCGAAAGACAAGAAGCTTTCATCGAGTGTCAACCAGGTCAGGCGCAAACACTTGAGGACTAATAGGAAGAAACTTAAGGGATGCAAGGACCTCAATTGCGATCTACCATATCATACCAAGCAAGATTCCTTCATACTAAAACAGAGAGCAACGCGTAATGTCCTGATGACAAGGTTTCACATACGGTTTAAGGTGCAACAAGTGCAGTGTGTGAGTGCGCGTTACAAAACATATGCCCGCCCTACGGTAAAAATGAAAAGGGCATCTTAGTTACGTATGGAAGCAATAAACAATTTATATTTGTATTTGTACCTAAAACAATCAGTATCAATAATCTGTTCAATAATGTGTTACTAACCTAGTTATATTTTAGCATAGTTACCTACTAACATAAAACAGAACAATAAATTTAGCCGCGATCAGCACTATATCATAGCAGTCTATATCATAATCAGCATTTTAAACTGTGGTTCTCTACCACTATCAAACTATAACTTATTTTTCTTATTAGCATTGTTTGAAACAATATATAATATACATGCTCATATAAATATATATATATATATATATATACACACATACATCATACATAAATACGCGTACTACACAACAAAATACTACAGGAAAACATGAACCACAGACTTAGGAAAAGATGTACCTACGGAAAACAGATCGAGGGTCAGTTCAGTGATCAAGGAAATGAGACTTAACTTTCGACTTAAAAACATTCAAGGAAGGTGCACGTCTGATCGACTCTGGTAATAAGTTCCAAAGCCGAACGGCATGCACTGAGAAGGAATAGGTGTAGAAATTAGTGGAGTGGATGGGCATATTGAGGGAGAGGTTTTCAGAGGAACGCAGATGATGGCCAGTGGTGGAGGAACAGAAAACAAAGCGTTCCTTGAGGTAATTAGGGGTCATGGGATTGAAGAGGATGGAGTAGAGAAGGTTAAGGATGTGAGCTTCCCTACGACGTTTGATCGGAAGCCACTTAAGTCGGGCGCGGAATTCCGACACATGGTCGTACTTACGCAGGCCAAAAATAAACCTAATGCACAGGTTTTGGAGTCGCTCGAGTTTATTAAGTAGCTCCACAGTCAGGTCAAGGTAGCAGGAGTCAGCGTAGTCTAGGATGGGTAATAGGAGGGATTGTGCAAGCGCAATCTTGGTGCTAGTGGGTAGAAATTTGCGTAGTCGTTTTCCTATCATACTATCAAATTAATTATTATGCAGCTTGTTACGTGTTCAGTATTTCGTTTGCATCCGTGTATTATAATCAAGGTCATCTTTTTAGGTTTCTCATTTTTTGAAACCCCTGATTTATTTTATTTACGTTTCAGTCGTAATCAGCATTTTTATACCGTGTTACTATCTACGAACAAACTTATTTATTATTGTTACTTTTTCGTTATTTGCATTAGATTCGATGCGATTAGTACCTACGGTCAAAGTTAGAAGTTATAACATTTATTTTAACATAGTCAGCATTCTTTATTTATACTTCGTTACTACAACTACTATCATATATAAGTTACGTAAATTATTATTCTATTTTTACATGTTTAGCATAATTGGCATTTCTTTAGCATACCTACTTTAAAATCAGAATCAAGTTTATATTTGGTTACATTTTCTTACGGTTCACAATTTATGGAACCCATCTAAATACCGATTTATCAAACTCTAATTATATTGCACTAGTTTTACATGTTTTACTTCCTAAAATTATTTGCTTAAATAGCTACTCCGATAAAATCTTTTTTTTACAACAGCATTTTATACATTTTTATTAACTATAATCAAGCTTAAGTTTGTACACTAGGTTATATAACTAGCATAGTATAATTGTTTAAATTTAGTAATTTCTAATATATTTTGTAACAGCATCATTTAATTAGGTAAGTATTTAGATTGTCAATTCTTTGAGGTGGCAAGATACCTACAATGCATGTAGGTACATTTAGCATATTGGTTACACACAATTTTCAGATGTAGTCGGCATATTGCTTATAAGTCATTTAGTTATCACCTACTTGTAAAGTTTTGCTGACCACAGATCAAATCAATCCTATTGGTCTTTTATTGACCCTAAATTAAATACTTACTTAAGCATGACACCTAACAATTGAAACTTTCAAGGTAGGTGGTTAAGAAAGATTATTCTTTATCTTCTGCTTCTTTCTTTTGAGTGGCAATATGTACGAAGCACGTACATCAATTATCGGGGTCAATCGGTAGATGTTATTTCGCAGCATAGCATTTGCACATTGAACGCGGACATCACGCGACCTCGATAAAAGTGCATCGTACATAGGGCGCTAACAGTACTTTTTAAGAGCATTTTATCATAGCAAATCAGTTTTCGAATATACGTGGATACGACCATTACTTTCAGCATTTCATTCCTTTGGCCGTATCCTACTTCAGCACTCAGTATCCAGCAAATCATAAGGATATCAATATCCATAGCATACCTAGCATTAGCATATCATTTAGCATATCATAGTGTGAGAGCGTACTAACGTAGGTAATTCAAAAACTAGAACTATCAAATGTATCTACGCAGTCAGGGTGATCATAAACATCTGAGCAGTTTAGGAAAAAAGACCTTACTGTGTTGTTATACATTTCAATTGAATAGCGTTAACCCGCGACTTCGTCCGCACAAATTATATACCAGATTTTAAGTCAGATCATAAGCTATCAAACAAAAAAAGTTTCATCAAAATCGGTTCAGTAGTTTTTGCGTGATACTCGTTCAAACAAACAAACAAACACACAAACAAACAGACAGACAAAAAATCCAAAAATTGTTGAAATGGAATCAGGGACACCTAAAAACAATATCATAACTTATTTTTTGTTAATATCTTCAATGTACAGACAAACTTCCTGTTACAGTTTTATAATAGTATAGATAGATTGTAAAGAAATTATTGAAAATTAGCTGTTCAGATATTTATGACAAAATACACGTTTAGATGTAATTGGTAACATTCATTGTAGATAATTTATTGATAATTAGCACTGCTCAGATATATTTGAATGCCTTGTATGCTACGATATATCTGATGGCGACTGTACTAGACTAGATACTCTACACATACCCTATAGAATATTATACAATACGAGCTTTAACCCGCGACTTTGTCCGCACAAATTATATACCAGATTTTAAGGCAGATCATAAGCTATCAAACCAAAAAAGTTTTATCAAAATCGGTTCAGTAGTTTTCGCGTGATGCTCGTTCAAACAAACAAACAAACAAACACACAAACAAACACACAAACAAACTAACAAACAGACAGATAAAAAATAAAAAAATTGCTGATATGGAATTAGGGACACCTAAAAAACCATATCTTAATTTTTTTTTGTTAATATCTTCAATGTACAGACAAACTTCCTGTTACAGTTTTATAATAGTTTAGATTATATACATTTTACTTAGGTTTTATTTTAAACTTTTTAGTGCTTCATGTCAAGTCATGGCTCATACTGAACATTCCATTTTTAAAAATTCCCTGTAGCACTTTACAGATATTCCTTGCTTTACAGGTAACGTCAATCAACAGTCCCAAAAGTCAATTAACATCCACATTAATACAAAAATAAATTAGGAAAAATGAATTGCGACTCAACCCCGAAGTCTTCATTTTCAGTGTCATTATCTAATCTATTTAGACTCGGCTTCTTTGAAACCATTCATGCGAAGAGTCATTCAAACCCGGAGTCGGGGCCGAGTTCACCCAGAAAGGATTATTCGTGTCCAATACCGCCGCCGCCGCCTTGCGACAGGCGCGCAGGTGGGGATGCGCCTCATGCGAAGAAAGCTGCCAGCAAATTAGCCAGTGCGTCTAAATCTACAGCAGGCGACCGCGGGAAGACCGGTGCCGGTGTGACTGGCTCGCGCACTGGTCCCGTACTGTGTGAAATTAAAGACCCCACCGGTCTGCCATCTGGGGCGGTCAATCCCGGTCTCCTTAGATACATACACAATGCGGCACGATACAGATTACCGCAGTGTTTCGAGGGCGCGTGCCTGTCCGTCAAACAGAACTCGAGTACTAATTGGGTGCTAGGGCATTCGCTGTCGTTTAGTTCCGTGTCACCGGGCGGCTACAAATTGTTGTTGTCATACTCGGATAAGAGTACAATATCGTCGCTGCCGTACTTCGTGATGGAGGCGGCGCCGGGTGGGCAGATGAGCTGCGAGGCGCGCGTGGCTCCTTCGGAAGGCACGCGGGCCACTGTCGTGGCGCAGATAGCTGATGCCGAGTTCTACAGCTTCGAAAGTATATTCGACGCCTACTTCGGCAGTAGTACAGCTTCTATTATTGCTGTGAATCGTGAATTCATTGCTCTTCACTTCTTACAGGTAGGTGCTTACATTTTTGCTTATTTCTTGTAGCCAGGGCCGTCAAGGCACCAAACCGGAGCCCACGCCCCGGGCGTCAGGTTAAGATCCCTTTCACACGAGCGATTTTATTCGGCGATTACTCGGCGGAGCGAGATCGCAGCGAGCACGCGGCATAATAAAGTGCTCGCTCCGCTGAGAAATCGCCGAATAAAATCTCTCGTGTGAAAGGGCTCTAAATGGGCGCCAAAATCAGGAGTTTGAAAAAATATATTTCAACGTCTGGAAAATATTGAAGAAAAATCTCGAGCTCGCTTCGCTTGATCCTGGTTTAGATCGTATTGAAGTGATCTCATTATTTATTATTGTAATTAAATCTATAGAGGTCGTTTTGCTCACTCCACCTTTTTACTGTCGGAAAACGGAAGTCGTTCCATGTTTTAGATAATATTCCTACTAGCTGATCATATTGCAATAAAATCTCGAGCCTTCTTCGCTCGCTCCAGGTTTTAGATTTTATTGCAACGACCTAACATTGGACCTCGAAGGAGGGGCGCTAAAGTCTCATTTTTGCCCCGGCTCGGAAAATGCTTGCTGCTGGCGGCAGCTTTCTTGTGGAGATACAGGCAAATGACAAAAATAACATTCTGTTTCCTTCTCGCAGGCTGTAACGGAAAACTTCTCGATGGGTGCAGAGCTGGTTGCTCGCGGGCACGCCGTTGAGCTGAGCTCGGGGTCGGCGGCCGGGCGTTGGGCCACAGATAAATATTCTGTCAGCGCAACTCTTGGCAACCGAGGCCTGGATCTGTGCTACGCGCGCGCTTTGAAGCCCTACCTTACTGTCGCTGGCATGATTGAGGTGAATTCTGTGCCCTATAATTAACCCGAAGGCTGGTGGTATTGTTGGTGTAAATACCTTTTTAGGGTTCCGTACCCAAAGGATGAAAACGGAACCCTATTCATAAGACTACGCTGTCCGTCCGTCCGTCCTAGCTTCAGAGGGCTGTAACTTTTGAACCGATTACGGTTCAAAAGTTGCCTATTAAGGTAACCAAATGAAATTTTCACGGATAAGTATTTATCATTGTATTAGATTTGATACAAATAATAAAAAGAAAACAAAAAGTACAAAATTAAGGGGGGCATACAAGAAACTAGTTTTTATCAATGTTTTTTTTCTTCTAGCTCTATCGTAAAAACGGTATATAATACATCCAATTATAGTGCAAACTCTGTAGTAGGTATAGCAAAAATAATAACAAGTGTCCAAGTGTGAGTCGGTCTCTTGCTGAGGGTCCCGAAAAACTAAATTTTTGTTGAAAGTTAATATAATATTGTGTGGTGGTACGGAACCCTTGGCGCGCGAGTAGCACGACTCGTACTTGGCCGGTTTTTTTCAGGAGAGTATAGAAAATTAATGATTTCTCAAGGCAAGAACGTCATCTTTCCCCTCCAAATAGGTGGGTTTCGCAATAAAACGCGCAGTAGCGACCTTAGCATACGAGTGGCGTAACGACGACTGGACAGCGCGAGGGTCAGTGGACTCAGACGGGCTGGTCGGGGCCACGTTGCAGAGGTCCCTGGGAGGCAAGAAGGCCCACCTGGCGTGCGCCATCTCCGCTATACTGAATCATCCTAACGATAAGTTTAGACTTGGCTTCGGAGTCACCGCTTCTATTATTTAATAGGGTTTTTTGTATCTATAGTGCATCCAAGAGATAGCTTCGTGATTTTGACAAACGGTTTTAGAGAGTTTATTTCACCATTGGAAAATGTTTTAGCCGTCAAAATTTTATACCTGAGGCGCGGTTTTTATAGAAGAGACGTGGCTCGGGCGGGGTGCGGCAATATAAACCTACTAGCTGTTGCCCGCGACTTCGTCTGCGTTACCCGGATAAAAAGTACACTATGTGTTAACCCAGGCCATGGTCTATCTGTATGCCCAGTATGTTCAGTAGTTTTTGCGTGAAAGAGTAACAAACATCCATCCACACAAACTTTCGCATTTATAATATTAGTAGGATAGTACGTAGCATAGCGTCGTTTGGAGAATTACGCCCGCGCCTCCACACGTCTCTTCTGTGTAAACAGCACCTAATGTTCTTTTATAATATACCTATCTTTGCCTAATACACTAAAAGCATATAAGATTAACAATTTAAAAAAACCAGAATGTCACATTTGTAGTCATGATTGGCTTTCAATTTATCGAAATTTTACGGATTATTATGTTTTATGCTAGTAGCTATTGTCGTTAAAAACCCCCAAAAGTGGCTACTTTTGGCGGTTTTAAAGAGAATAACTGCAAACATTATAAAAACAAATCCGCAGTGACCCGATAAAATTGAAAAGAAATGACTACAATGTGACATTCTTGTTTTTTGGAAATGTTGTTTAATGTTTTCGTTGCCCCCTTAAACGATCTGTCAAAACCACGAAGCTATCTTGGATGCACTATAGGTATATAAGTCGCATATAAAATTTGGGTTGAAACATTTAGCGATGTCAGTCAAGAGGAGCTACAATATATTGTGAATCCACTAAATAGTTTAAGTATGTACCCTACCTAGCTATGACGACGTTACCGTGCATTCATTTTAATTGAGTTTTAAGCATTTTAGATTTTTACAAGAAAATTTTCATCCTTTTTTGCCATAAACGTAGTGCTCTTTTTGTCATAAATTGACCCGTTTAGGATTGAGTTTGTATCACCATTTTTCTTTGTGAAAATTTAGATTTGTAGGCTATTTATAGACACTTAATTTAGTAATTTATTTTAGTTTATATATATGCATATATTAGGGACTTTTTTTGCAACTATACGTGTGAAAAAAATATTAGTAACTAAATAAAGATAATGTGTTTGATCAGAAGTTTATTAATCTTTTTTATTTTAAAGTAAAACATTTTTGATCACATACCTTAGGTTGTTTTAGCTGCACCAACAGAATTCTCCTACATTGAATAATCTTTATAGTCAAGCATTTCATCTTTCACAAAACACTGCGTCCCTTCTCAATTATTCTAAATCACCAAAATCGTCACCCTAAGATTTACATCCGTATACAAACACCAGAAGACTGTATTAAAAATGCATGTTCAGTATAACGATAATGTAGGCGTGTATTATGCGACGCCGGGACTTCGGGAGACGCGAACGAAGCGAGGGCGGGCGCCTGCGCGAGCCTAGGCGGAGTTCGGGACACCGCCTTCGCGCCCCTCCCGATCAAAAAACCACCCTAACTACCCTCGTACAAGGTCATAATTCCATTGAGAAACTTTGTTAACTGGAGTGTGGGCGTCAAACCGTCGAACCGCCTTCGCTGCAGTGTAGCTCGCGGAGCGTGTCGGGCGATGGCTGCGCGCGTGGACGCGTGCTCGCGGCAGTAATGGTGATGGAGCGGCTGGCGGACTTCGTCAGCAAGTCGCTGGAGGGTGGCGAGGCGCCGGCGCCGCCGCCGGAGCCTGGGGAGCCGGACGACGCCGACGAGGAGGTGGACATCACCGCGCTGGAGGAGAAGCCGCCGCCGGCTAAGAGACCGCGCAACTGGCTGCTCTCGCCGGTGCCTGCACAGAAATGCAAGCGAGAGGCAGATGATGACGATGATAAACATGGTGAGTTTTGGTCGTTTGTTAACATACGTGTTAGCAAATAGAGCACGATTGCGGATATCCCTATATTATCGGTAGGTATACATTATTCTCCGTCTCTGTAAGGTAGGTACTTAGATTTATTATGTAGGGTAGGTAGGTAGGGTTATATTATGTATGTAGGTACCTTCTTGTTTAGGAGCAGGAGCAGTGCGAGAGAAAGAGTGTTTAGCCCAGTCATTTTACGGAGTTTTGTTAGGCAGGGTAAGGGGGTAATTATTAATTGGACTGTGTGTCCCAGAAGGCTTTTAAATTAATAATATTAATACCAATACACTCATTTGACTCAGATCTAACAAACTAAATTATTTTTGAGGAATTAAATAGGCATAGAAATTTAAAAAATGAGGTATTTATTAGAAATTACGAATGTATTTTTAAAAACCTTTTAAGTAGACGAAAATATTTACACCATGTTTGAAGTATGTATAATGGTAAAGCCTTAAATATGTACAAAAAAAATATAATATTCAATATTATACCGAAAAAAAATTAGAATTATTAATTAGTCCAGTAAATACAAAATATACTCTCGTTGATGTCTTTTGTACTAGATCTGGAAACGCAATTTTCAGTTTCGTCGTGAATTGTCGGATTATCTAAGGAAGTGGGAACGATATAATCGTATATTGTTCCTCTCAGTAGAATAGCTGGTGTCCACAACAATGTTTCGATCAGGCGTGTTTCAAGTGCTACGCTGCTACGCGCAAGCTTCGCGCGCTACGGACTTCAGTTCTCGTAGTACATTTTCAGGTAGCGAGTAATCGTTCGGAGCCGTCGGGTTCTGCAGGGCTAGCATGCCACCCACGCGACAAAGCGTTTAAACGAGAAAAACGTCATGCGCGCTCTTTCTGGCATACGTAAAATAATAAAGATGGAGGCACATCTCGATTTTTATCGTTATCTCGACCCATTTGTTCCTATGGGTGTTATACGAGGCGACTAAGGGATAAGGTTTCATCTTATACACTATACAGTGTTTTTGTAGGCGAAAGGCTAGCCTAGCCACAATTCGTACAACAGCCTAGCCTTGACACGTCATTATGAAAATCTTCAATCATTGCTATAACTTCATGCAAAACGTATAGGTTTCTGGCCACCCCTCAAGGAATATTATGGTCGTGAGTTTATATGTATGTATAATTTATCTTCTTGTTTCGTGTCATCATGAGCTATATCGGAAGACAATCACTCATGCTGTAGTGGAGAGATTAGCCAGTCAGCAATGGTCGTATCGACACTAACTGCTTATACAGGTGTAACATAAAATGGGCCATTTTCTTAAATGGTGCTCCAGACCATCATACTGAACAACTTTCTCTATGGGACCAATATAGAAATCGCGAAAAAAATCGACTGTCCCATACATTTCAGTCGAGTTATGTTTGCAGTTTTGGGACAGCAGAATTTTTTTCGCGATTTCAGTGGTAGTCCCATAGTAAAAGTTGTTCAGTTTGATGGTCTAAAGAAGTGACTGTCCCATTTTACACCCTGTATAGGGTGAAATTGATATCATTAGCATCCTTTTAAACTAAGAGTCTATTCATCAAACTGAACAACTTTTACTATAAGAGCAAACCGATCGGAGCAAAAAAAAAAATCTGCTGTTGCATACATTTGGCTCGAGTAGGTTTGTAGTGTATTATGGAAGAGCAGATCTTTTTTCGCGTTTTCGATGTTAGTGCTATAGAGAAAGTTGTTCAGTTTGACTGTCTGATCATCCCCTTAAAAAAGTGTCTGCATACGTATTAAGAAGGACGCTATAGGGTTTCAAGCATCGGAAAGAATCGATAAAAATATCACTAGGTTAGGACGGGACTTGAACCCACACTCTTCCAAACCGGGGAACTGCGTTATCCAATGGGCTCGGTGGCGAAATTGGACAACGCAGTTCCCCGGTTTGGAAGAGTGCGGGTTCAAGTCCCGTCCGAGACAAATTTTTCAATCTTTAATTTGATTCAAAATAGCACAACATGGCTGTAACATGTTTAAAAATCAATAATATTTGAAATCACTAGGTTTGTAATAAATCCGAAAGTTTATGTCTAAAACATTTCTGACTATGTTTTTTGAATTCATGTCCGATCCCTAACTAATTACCTACTATACTTATCAGCTTATCAGCCAATTTAACAGTGATTAATTAAATAAAACTTATCACCAAGATTAACACAAAGAGCGTCAACCGAAACGAAATGAATAAGCCCTTAATGGATATCAGGGAAAGACTTTTCAATCAAATAAATCACTGTTCTTAGAGTTTAACTGGAAGAGGGGGGTTATTCTTGCATCGTTCGACAATTAATCACCGTGGATCGTTACCATGTCTAAGGAGTTTGGAGCGGAGTCGAAAGGGGAGAGGAGTGGCCCGCGGCGCCGCCCACACCGGATAATCCCCCATTTACATAATTGCCGTATAAAAGGAAAGCTTCCCAATTTGGTAAATTGCTCTAAACGACAGCGTATAGACTTTGTCACCGTCCTCTCGACGCGTCTCATCGACTTGCGAACATCGCTTGGTTTAACGGTTCAGCGATAACGATTATTGGATATCGATTTGCGCGAATGATGTGGACGGTGTTGGTTGACGGCGGCGCGGCGCGGCGGTGGTACCGCGAATAAAAACCGTGTACTTCCTTCGATATCTAGTATACCTAATTCATTCCAAGCAAAAAAAAATCTGGATATTTTGAATTAGTACACAAACAGATATTTGAAACACTTAGGAGTTTTGAATAAGTTCAATACATACTATGTTCACAAGACGCTGTGAGGGTTCACATTTTTAAATGGGTGCTTATTAACACGACTTCTATTTAAGGCGGCTGCAGAGGGGTCAATTTTGTACAAAACTTTGACGCACAATACGCGTAGACGGTATTAATATACGTAACTTTGTATATCTGGAAAAATAGTTTAGAAAATCTAGTTGCCGCGTAACAAATAACATTTGCAATTCATAATATAATTACGAAGATATAATGCTTTTAAAATTTTGTATGAAACATTTTAAAGCTTTATTTATTATATTATGAATTGCAAATGTTATTTGTTACGCGGCAACTAGTTTTTATAAACTATTTTTCCATATATAAAATATTACTTTTATTAATTCCGTCTACGCGTATTGTGCGTCAAACTTTTGTATGGACTGAAACCACCTTAATAGCATTAGTTTCCTCTAAAAAAACACAGAGTCCTCTGAATTACTAGGTGCTATCAATGCGCGTCTAAACAACACTATCTTAGCCACTATGTATCTTCGATGTATGCTTCTGTTGATACGACCGAGCATGGCAGTTATTTTATACAGGCTGGAAAAAAAAGCCGTGGTTGGAGGGAAAGTACCCTTAATATTTATGATGGCAAATTTTACTGAAAGGAAACATTCCTTTATTTTCAAATTTAATTAAAACTGCATTTAAAGATTTTTGAAAAATCATCTGCTTGAGCCGGGAATCGAACCGGCGTAACGTGAAAAAAAAACATCCTGTATTTTATGATACCAACCGAAGGAGTCATTCATAAGGATCAATTTCTTTTAAACAACATAGTATCTTAAATTAAAGAAAGACCAAGGAAAAATTATTTTTTTATTGTTATACTTACTATCTAAAGAAAATTCTTTACTTAACTTATAAATTGCTCAAAATGAGACCCATTTTCACGTATGCAATTACATTATTTATTATGTTCTATTTACCAAAACTTTGAACTTGATATTTTAAATATTCAATCAATTCGATATAAAAGACGACTCGTAGAGAATTCAGTCGTAGAATACATACTTTAAAGTATTTTCTTTAGATAGTGAGTAAGTTTAACAATGAAAAAATCATTTTTTCTTGGTCTTTCTTTAATTTAAGATACTATGTTGTTCAAAAGAAATTGATCCTTATGAATGACTCTTTCGGTTGGTATCATAAAATACAGGATGTTTTTTTTCACATTTCACCGGTTCGATTCCCGCCTCAAGCAGATGATTTTTCAAAAATCTTTAAATGCAGTTTTAATTATTTTTGAAAATAAAGGAATGTTTCCTTTCAGTAAAATTTGCTATTATAAATATTAAGGGTACTTTCCCTCCAACCACGGTCTTTTTTTTCCACCCTGTATATTCAAGCAGTAAACTTCTAAAGTATTTACATTTATGACACGAACAAATTAATTCAATCAACTTCAAGTTCTAAAAGACAGTACTTTTAAAATTGAGTAAAATACAACTAAAATATACTTCATCTAACATGCTCGTCGCTTCGCTCTTGGCTAACCTGACTGAATTTGATAGGGTATGCGGAGAAGGAAGCGAAGGCAAAATTTTTCAAAATTTTGGAATCTCTTTGGAACTCGCTATGTGGTCGCAAGACACTCGCTTCGCTCCGCGCTAACCTAACCGAATGAATCAGATAATGTTGTACGATCCGTGGCTGACTTAGTAAATTAGATGGTGATGTATAAATCAATAGGACAAACAATTATTTTATAATTGTTGTTCATTACTTGAATTTAAAAAAAACTAATTAGTTTATTAGAAGCTTTCTTATTTTCCCATTGCTTACATATAAAATCAGAGGTTGGGTTCCGTGGCCAACAAAAAAATTGTGTCTTGACTTATAATTCCCCTCTTTAAATTACCGCCCAATACATTAAACTGAAAGAAATTAATAAAAACTCGCAGCTTCTCAATAGTGTTTAAATTAATAAAAACTCGCAGCTTCTCAATAGTGTTTAAATTAATAAAAACTCGCAGCTTCTCAATAGTTTAAATTAATAAAAACTCGCAGCTTCTCAATAGTGTTTAAATTAATAAAAACTCGCAGCTTCTCAATAGTTTAAATTAATAAAAACTCGCAGCTTCTCAATAGTGTTTAAATTAATAAAAACTCGCAGCTTCTCAATAGTTTAAATTAATAAAAACTCGCAGCTTCTCAATAGTGTTTAAATTAATAAAAACTCGCAGCTTCTCAATAGTTTAAATTAATAAAAACTCGCAGCTTCTCAATAGTGTTTAAATTAATAAAAACTCGCAGCTTCTCAATAGTTTAAATTAATAAAAACTCGCAGCTTCTCAATAGTGTTTAAAGTAACTTACACACTTTATTTATTAGGCCGTTTCCCTCGCTGCTGCCTTAGTGCCCTAGAGTTGATATCCCCAGGGGAATAAGGGAGTAACACCAACTCATATGAAATGTTGATTCAAAAGGTATGCTTCTAATAGCATTAGAAAATGCTCTCCCCTTCAGATTATCTATACTATAGTTAGAGTGGGTCGTGATCGTGATCGCACATAATTTATAGCTCGTCAGTTAACTTTATGGCATAGCACTATCAATTTCTTATTTGTATGATTTGCTGTACTAATACTAATGGTGAATTTTTAGACAAAACATATGGATACTACTGTAGTTAGGAATACGATTAGGTACTATAATTATAGTTAAATTGTTAGGACATACAGTATACATACCCGTGGGTTCGATTCCCACGGGGGACACCTAGTGAAATCTCACTTTGTGCGTTTTTCCCCAGTTGGTTAGGACATTGCAGGCTGAATCAACAGATTATCTGAAAAGAGAAATGATTCCGTGCTTCGGATGGCACGTTAAGCCGTTGGTCCCGGTTACTATCTCTGGTGGTAGTAGTCGGTACATAAAAACCACGTCAGATGCCGTAAGGCGGTCTGAAAAACTCTGACACCAGGGCTCTGCCCACACGATGAGAAGAAGTATACATACATAGCTTCATGACCATAATCCCTTTCGAGACGGTCAGTAACTTTGCTACATCTAACAAAAAAAATTTAAGCGTGAAGTTATAGCAAGGCTCACTTTTACCAAATTGAAGGAACAAATTGAAGAAATTGTTGTATAGAAACGAAAACTAAAACGTTTTGATTGTCAGCGACACAACCGGCACTTTAAGGTGGTTTCAGTCCATACAAAAGTTTGACGCACAATACGCGTAGACGGAATTGATAAAAGTAATATTTTATATATGGAAAAATAGTTAAGAAAATCTAGTTGCCGCGTCACAAATAACATTTACAATTTATAATATAATTACGAAGATATAAAGCTTTTAAAATTTTGTATGAAAAATTTCAAAGCTTTATATCTTCGTAATTATTTTAGAAATTGCAAATGTTGTTTTTGACGCGGCGTCTAGATTTTTAAAACAATTTTTCCATATATACAAAGTTACTTATATTAATACCGTCTACGCGTATTGTGCGTCAAAGTTTTGTATAAAATTGACCTCTCTGCAACCACCTTAACGGGTTAAAATGATTCGACAAATATTTTGGTGTGGTTCAGTCCATAAATCTAAACAACTTTTACTATTGGAGCAAACCCGAAAATGCAAAAAAAAATCTGCAATCACATTTGAGTCGAGTAGGCATTGCAGATTGGTATGGAACAGCAGATTTATTTTGTAGTTTCAGGTTTGCTCCCATAGTATTTATTCAGTTATGATGGTCTGTCACCACTCCTAAAAAAATTTCGACTCATTTCGATGTCTACAAATTGTGTTGGCCGGTTATTGCGCTGGGTTGCATCAGGATTATTTTAGTACCTTCCTTATTATAATAGTACTATACAGGGTGAAATTGATATCATTAGCATCCTTTTAAACCTTAGTTTAAGACTAAATAGACTCTTATGTCTACCCATCGAACTGAACAATTTTCAATATAGGAGCAAACCGACCGGAGCAAAAAAAAAATCTGCTGTTGCATTTGAGACGCGAACTCGCGCGTCGAGATTGCAGTTTAGTATGGAACAGCAGATTTTTTATTTGTTCCGATCGGTTTGCTCCACAGACTTCTGTATGTTTTTTCCCATAGTAAAAGTTGTTCAGTTTGATGGATAGACTCTTAGTTTAAAAGGATGCTAATGATATCAATTTCACCCTGTATACTTGGTGCATGTCTTTAATTCTAGGTCTTTTGTGGGTTCCACGAGATCCTTTATCATGAAAATAAATTTCGAAAACAAAATAACTTTAAAAATATAAATCCCTTTTCCTCCGTGACTTAGACCAATTCATTTCGCAGATATAACTGACAAGTCTTCGAACGGAGTAGTGAGCAACGGCAGCGGCAAACAGCGGAGATCTCGCACGAACTTCACACTGGAGCAGCTGGGCGAGCTGGAGAGGCTGTTCGATGAGACGCACTATCCCGACGCCTTCATGAGGGAGGAGCTCAGCCAACGACTCGGCTTGAGTGAAGCTAGAGTTCAGGTAATACTGTTTCTTCGAAATATTTGGTTGTCCGCTGTTTGTAAAAGCTTACGTAGTATCTTCACGTCGCAAATACCGCATTGTCTTAAAACGAAGGTCTTTGACCAGTGTGTGTTGCCAGTGATGACATATGGAACTGAGACGTGGTCGCTCACTCAAGGCCTCATAAAAGGGTTGAAAGTCATCCAAAGGGCAATGGAGAGGGCTATGCTAGGAGTTTCCCTTCGAGATCGAACCAGGGCCTCTACCCGCACATTCGAACTTCGCAATTGCGTGAATGTTTTCGTTCCAATGTCAATTCTATTACAATGAAGTGCGGACCGAAACAGTGGCGATATATCGAACATCGAAAGTCTGGGTACAGGGCCTGAAATGAAGAGATCCGCAGAAGAACCAGAGTAGCTGACATAGCCCTTAGCCCAAAGAATTGTTAAAAAGTTTTGCTAAAAAATATTGCTCGCAGAACCAATGGCCGATGGGGCCGAAGAGTTCTCGAGTGGCAACCGCGTACTGGAAAGCGAACGAGACTGTGGACACTCTTCATTGTGTATGCGGCGCCGGCGTCGTGAGCCGTTGTTTTTTTTTAAAGTTTTTACCGACAATTACTCGAAAGAGTGTAGTGCCTGCTTTATAATTTACGCCGTGCCGCACGACACAACATGGATTTTCAAGTAAAAGAGAACCTATTTCTTGTATATTATAAAACATATATCTGTTAGCCCAGACATTTTACGGAGTTTCGTTAGGAGAGGTGGAAAGTAATTATTAATTGGACTTTTAAA
Organism: Agonopterix arenella; assembly: GCA_927399405.1. Taxonomy (NCBI): domain Eukaryota; kingdom Metazoa; phylum Arthropoda; class Insecta; order Lepidoptera; family Depressariidae; genus Agonopterix; species Agonopterix arenella. The sequence continues at coordinate 12,362,496 of OV656691.1, read as the reverse complement.
GTATAACCGGGACCATTTAGTGACAAAAAGACTATCTGAAAAAAACTATTTAAAAAAATTCGCTACGCAACATAGAAATCAAAATTGTGAGTCCCAGAAGGCTTTTAAATTAATAATATTAAAACCAATGCACTCATTCGAACCAGATTTAACAATATTAATTATTTTTGAGCAATAAAATAAGCATTGAAATTTAAAAAAATTGGTTTTTATTAGAAAATACGAATGTATTTTTCAAAACCTTCTAAGTAGACAAAAATATTTAAACCATGTTTGAAGTATGTATAATGGTAATGCCTTAAATATGATTGTGTGAATAAAAAATTACCATCAGGTTTTTTATAACGAGATAATAGCTAAATTTTAGACTTGGAACTGTTGCTGCCGGGATTTTTTTTCAATTTTGTTACATTTCTAAGCTCAAATTGGCTCTTAAATCCTTAGGCCTTAAATCCTATACCGAAAAAATATCAATTATTAATTAGTCCCGGCTAGTATTTATTCTGTGGTCCCGGCTCAAACTGTAAAATGACTGTGCTATGTACCGTCTTTCTCCACAATACCTACCTAGGAATTTGATTCAATAATAGATTGCAAGAGGAGGGCCTGACCCAGAACAAAATATCACAAGACAGCACCAATAAAAGTTAACATAACATTTATGTCATCTCATCACCAACATTTTGGAGATTATCACGTGCGATATTAATTACGCCCCCTACCATTGTATTTCCTCCCCCTCATTACTAATGCACGCAATTAGCTGTGACCGTCCAACAAGTGCCAGTTTATCGGCAATATATCGCGATTAGTGCACGATCGGCGTTAAGTGGTGTCCGAGGTAGGGGCAAGGGACAAATGGATGAAATCCTTGACCCTGGGCGGTGTGTCTTCACTAGTGTCATGTGGAACTGTTTATCGATACGTTATTGGATTTAGTTCGATTGATTTATTTTTGTATGTTTTTGTTTGGATTAGTCCACCAGTATTATTAATATAGACTAAGAGATAAGTGTACTTTTTGCAACCATCAGCTGCAAGGCTAATTCAGTGTTTATGAGGTGTAGAGCATCTCTGTGATGGGGATGGACCAGGTCTGCATGCATCGGTCTGCAGGTCATAAAAATGACATGTGGACCCGTTAATCGGTCGATTCACCGGGACTACTTAGTATTATTGGTCTACAGGTAATTAAAATTACCCATGGACCCCGTCGACTCACCGGGACTACGGAGTATTATTCATCATCATCATCATCATCTCAGCCGATGGACGTCCACTGCTGAACATAGGCCTCCCCCAAGGATCGCCATAACGACCGGTCCTGCGCTGCCCTCATCCAACGGGTTCCCGCCGCCTTCACAAGATCGTCGGTCCACCGTGTGCGGGGCCTTCCCACGCTGCGCTTTCCGGTACGCGGTCGCCACTCGAGAACTTTTCGGCCCCATCGGCCATCGGTTCTGCGAGCAATATGCCCCGCCCACTGCCACTTTAATTTAGCAATTCTTTGGGCTATGTCAGTTACTCTGGTTCTTCTGCGGATCTCTTCATTTCTGATTCGATCTCGCAGGGAAACTCCGATCATAGCCCTCTCCATTGCTCTTTGGGTGACTTTCAGCCTTTTTATGAGGCCTTGAGTGAACGACCACGTCTCTGTTCCATATGTCATCACTGGCAACACACTCTGATCGAAGACTTTCGTTTTAAGACACTGCGGTATTTGGGACGTGAAGATACTACGTAGCATACCGAACGCTGTATTATTATTATTCGTCTAAAGGTAATTAAAATTACCCGTGGACCCCGTTCATTGGTCGATTCATCAGAAAGTGTGACACCCCGTGGTCCCGGGCCTTTTATGCTCCTAATTGAAAAATTGCTGACTACCCCAGATAGAGAATAAGGTCATGTATGTTAATATGATTGTTTGGAAATACAGCACCCTAAGAATGACCAAGTATTATTCGAATTCTCAAACGAACCAAACAAAAAAAGCTTATTTGCTCAACATGCACGTTTTATTTACAGGGAAGCTTATTGAATAAAGTGATTTAAATGTAAACAGCAGCAAAACAAGTGTTTTACAAACGAGGGGTAGTATGTTGTTTGCGCGCTGTTTAGTCGTATTGTCTTATGTAATCAGAGCTAATGAATTCGCCCCTAGTTAGTAGGTATCGGGCGTCAGTGGAGTTGCGAATCGAAACCATAGATAAATGTATGTACTGGATTGAAACGAGCGTGGAATGGATTAACTTGTTCACAATTTACTGGATATTGGTAGCACTTAAATGTATGTAAGTAAAGTACCCTAGCTCACACACAATACAAACGTATTAACGAAATATGAATGTCAAAAACTGAAACCTTCTTGTACCTGCATGTAGTTACAGAATCGATAACTGACTGTTAAAAATATTTTATTTGTAACTTTTTTCAATCAGATCCAGTCAGAATAAAACGTCAATGAACTCTTCTGAACCTTATTATTATTCTATTATCATTCACATCACACGGCATTATTCTATTTCAGACCTAAATTAGTTCATTTTATATAATATTAACTTGTATTACACGTTTTCTTATAAAATACCCAGTAGTAAATCCACAAAAAAACTGAAAATCCCTCGATTTATAATTCATGCTTATTAAGTATACCTCCTATTCATTGGTTGATCGAAAAACAACTAATAGGCAGCTAATAGGTAAATAATGAAATCTACTTTTTTTACAGTTGTTATAATATATTAAATCAACCTTCAAATAAATTTAACAAAAAAGATCGAATAATGTTTTTATTTTTATTTAATAACTACTGGCAATTTTGCCTGGAAAAAAAACAATAGAATGCCATTTTGTAAAATTAAAACCAAAAAGTGAAATTAGTTTTAATAGTTAATGGGATTTTGATAATTTTTTTCGATAGAATTAGCCAGTTTTATCTGAATTTTTATTGGCTATAAATCTCTTTGGACACTGAGTATTTAAAAAAAAAAACAGAATACTTGGCGAATAGTTGTTTTTGGGCATTGCTCGACGCGCGAGTTCGCGACTCAAATGTATGCAACAGCTGATTTTTTTTTTGCTCCGATCGGCTTGCTCCCATAGTAAAAGTTGTTCAGTTCGATGGACAGACTCTTTGTTTAAAAGGATGCTAATGATATCAATTTCACCCTGTAGATACATAATTATTCGATGCAAGTTGTAACAATTTTTCCTGACTATCCAGAAAGTGATTGGGTTGAATTTATGTGTGATTCTTATTGACTTTTCCATTACTTTCAAGAAAGTTTAGCATGATTTTAGGGAAGATGCGTCGAAAAATGCCGTGTGGTTCCTGCTTATAATTTAGCTCCTCCTGTAGGAGCTGTTCTTTGGGCTTCTACAAACTATCGATCAGCTGATTGCATGTATGGAAAGTTCAATTTTTTTTTCCTATATTTTTCTTAGAGAAAGTTGTTCAGTATCATGGGTACAATCGCCCCTTAAAGTAATGCAACTTTTTGTACCCTAACACCCTGTATAAAATTAACGAGTTATAAATAATAATTACTTTATATACGAGTCGATGTAGAGCGAGTGTGTGGTGGAAACATAAGAGGTAGGTAACGTAACGCACACGGCGAACTTTATTCCATACTGAGGCCCGACAACAGTCATTTCTATCCGCGGACAAAAAGTCCTACATCTACTCAGTGCCAAAGAATATATATACTATCAGCGCCTAAAACAGCACATCTTAAATAGAACCAATTGAAATTATTAATAAATTAAATAGGTAATAATTTGTGTGACTAAATTATGTGATGTTGTTATGTAAGGCTTGCGGACATCGAAAATATCAAGATATACCCAAATAGGTAGCGGAACTTATTGCAGGCTCGCGCAACTCTCTGACAAAAAAACGTTATATGAAACGTGCACCACCGCCATTAAATTTCTTTAAACGTTTGCACACGTTTCATACATTCTGGATCATCGGTCACGACCAGTTTTTAGTATGGAAGTCCCGTAGTTAGTTACATTCTCTTGTCTTCTTGGTCAATGAGATGGCAGTTTAGTATGGAACAGCAGATTTTTTATTTGCTCCGATCAGTTTGCTCCCATAGTAAAAGTTGTTCAGTTTGATGGGTAGATTCTTAGTTTAAAAGGACGCTAATGATATCAATTTCACCCTGCATAGGTCCCCAACAACCTATTTTAAGCACAAATAGATTAGGTAGTATTTTAGACGTTAAGGTGGTTTCAGTCCATACAAAAGTTTGACGCACAATACGCGTAGACGGAATTAATAAAAGTAATATTTTATATATGGAAAAATAGTTTAGAAAATCTAGTTGCCGCGTAACAAATACCATTTGCAATTTATAATATATACAAAGTTACTTATATTAATACCGTCTACGCGTATTGTGCGTCTAAGTTTTGTATAAAATTGACCCCTCTGCAACCGCCTTAAGATAAGACAAAATAAATCAACAAGGAGGTTTCTCAATTCGACCGTATATATATTTTTAATAAATAAGGCTCTCGGATTAAACGTTCTAAACTTATTAAAATAGTTCCATGACTGACTGACAGACACGAACAAAATCTGTCCACCATGATCAGCAGTGCGGGGCGCGCCCGGTACATGCTAAGTAAGTTTGTACCAATCGGCCTATACGAGTGTTACAAAAAATTTTGTCTGGATGTCGCCTCTAGTAGGTAGCTCAATGCAAATGCAATATTGCTTATAAGTCATATTACCAATTCATAACAGTAGTTTTAATAGATCTTTTTGCAGAAGTTCTCAGGTGTGTTTCGCCTATCGCATAGTACGCACGCCCATCGCCATACAATCAGCATGTCGCGTGCTTTCTAATGCGGTTACCGGTGTTTGCCCGGCGCGCACAGCCGTTGCATGCCGTATGCCGCACGTGTTCGTGAGCTGTGTACCAATTGTACCCACGGACTTTAGTGTTTGTACCCTATCCTATACCATAGCCTCTAGGTATAGGTATATTTTGCCCAAATTATTTGGTACTGTACCAACTGTTTTTGATACTAAAAATGGTTGGATTTTGTTTAAAATTATTGGTTTAGAAGAGCTTTGATTATAAGATTTTTTTCATTTGTATGTTTTTCGTTCTTGATTTTAGGTGTTGATTTGATAAGCAACAATTTTAATAAGAAATTAAGACTTATTTTTTATTATTAATCGATAATATTATTTAATTGATGATTAATGCTCAGAAATCCTGTCATAGCCTAAGTATTTTGCATATTGCGTCCACTTATAAGCATTACTCTATAAAAAAATCTAAGTAGATATGTATTTATTGTCTAGAAGAAATCCCTTTTAGTGATAAAGACGTACCTATCCTTGGCATCTACGTTTTTAAATTAAATTTTCTTTTATGTTTCTATCTAGTAAGGATATAAATAATGTTTAAATATTATGGTCATAAAGCGCACAAAGGTCTAGCTTCGGAAATCAACGAAGCATAGTGACCTACGACAACTGAACTTAATAGCTATACAGGGTGTTAGGGCGTTAGGGTAAACAGTTGCATCACTTTAAGGGGTCATTGTACCCATGATACTGAACAACTTTCCCTAAGAAACTTATAGAAAAATAGCAAAAATTTTTTTGGACTTTCCATACTACTTAAATGCAATCAGCTGATCGAAAGTTTGTATGAAAAGGAAAACAAAAATTTGCGAATTTCCTATAGGTTACTCAGGGAAAGTTGTTCAGTATCATGGGTACTATCACCCCTTAAAGTAATGCAACTGTTTACCCTAACACCCTATAGTACAACGTGTTAATGAATTAACGCAAAACTAGAAAGTAGTTTGTTTAGAATCGAGAGCAGAATCGAATTATCATGGTTTCAACATAAATAATTTTTTTCAAAATATTAAGTAATTTGTTTGTAAAATTTAAAATTTACTGAACCCGATGTCAACCCAACGCACGGGCACACTCACCCTACTCACTACCAAAACAAGCTTCTTAAAATGTATCCATGAGTACGTTAGCGCTTTCATTCATTGCTGAAATGATAACAAATCATTTTTGCCTCGAAACTCCCCCAAGCTTTTCCAGCCTTCCCTATCCTGTGCCATCAGTTGCCATTTCGCTTCGTGGGCATCCAGGTCGTCGCGCCATCTCTTTCTTGGTCTGCCCCGGCCCGGGCTTCCACCTTACACCTTACCAACCTTAAATTTTAAGTATCATATTAATGACATTATTGTATCAATCTAATTATTTTGTTATAAATCAGTTGGGGTGAATGAGGTTTTGCGTTAATTCATTAACACGTTGTATACATCATCATCTAGATCATATTTCAATTTCTCACAAGCGACATGGCGTATGGCTAACGTGATTAGAAACTGCAAATCTTAGTTATAATAACATGACTGTACTATTTGTTTTGTCAATTACGTCACCGGATTTAATCCTACAGCAGTCAACGTTCATGTTTATTTGTCTGTAGGTTGTCTTAAGGTGTTTCAGTCCATACAAAAGTTTGACGCACAATACGCGTAGAAGGAATTAATAAAAGTAATATTTTATATATGTGTCACAAATAACATTTGCAATTTATAATTTATAATTACGAAAATATAAAGCTTTTAAAATTTTGTATGAAAAATTTCAAAGCTTCGTAATTATCTTCGTAATTATTTTATAAATTGCAAATGTTATTTGTGACGCGGCATCTAGATTTTCTAAACTACTTTTCCATATATACAAAGTTATTTATATTATTACCGTCTACGCGTATTGTGCGTCAAAGTTATAAAATTGACCCCTCTGCAACTACCTTAACTCGGTGATAAAGAATTATACAGGGTGTGAGGCAACCGCTCCCAAAAACTCAAAGGGGTGAAAGTACCCACCAATATGAACAACTTTTACTATGAGACCAACTATGAGGACTAAAAAATTAAGTCACTAATTATTGACCGAATTTTTTACACCCGGGTGGTGTAATGCCTAGCCGCCGGTCTGCTAAACCAGGGTCCTGGGTGTCCCATAACCCTTTCATTCCGATAACATAAAGCCTGCCTTAGGATCATTACAATGTATGTGCGTGTGAGCGTTATTTAGTTTTAGCGTTAGTTAGTTAATTTTTTCAATATCTTGGTCGTATTAGGCCCCCATTTATATGACTATCTCAACTTATAAAAGTTATATTACTATAATTTCGTCATATGCTGGTGCTTTATGCGTCTAATGTTCGACTATGCGACACCTATTCCACCAAATTGTTAGTTGGGATGTGACGTACGTCAGGATTGTGGCAGGTGGAGATTTATAGTCTCTACCTGTCTCGGTACCAGACAAACACGCGTGAATATTATCTTTTTATTAAAGCACTAGAGTTTATCCGCGACTTCGTCCGCACGGGTTCCCGTCATAGTAGCGAAATAAATGATTTATACCACATATAAGTCTAATCATAAGCTTTCAAACAGAAAAAGTTTTATCAAAATCGGCCCAGTAATTTTCACGTGATGCGCGAACAAATCGTAACTTTTTTTAATGTACCTATAACAGACACATTTCTGTTACAATTTTATGTAAAGAACGCAGGATGCATAGTAGGTGTACGGGGACGGGGACTTCTGCTACGAAGTGCTACGATTCCGTAGCACCACGTAGCCACATCTTGGACACTTAGCTGTCATATCATTTTTTTTTAGTAACCTATTTCGTCCCATTGTTGGGCAAAGGTGCCCCCCAAGTTTTTCCAGCCTTGCCATCAGTTGCCATTCTACTTCGTGGGAATCCAGGTCGTCGCGCCATCCCTTTCTTGGTCTGCTCCGGCTTCAACGGTCGGGTTCCCATTGGGCCAAAATATAACCAGACTTCGTTTGTATGGAGCGCCTCCGAATTATACTTATCCTCTTAAACATAATTATTGCAAGTGTGATTGATTTTTAAATAAAATAATATTTTGTTTGCAGGTGTGGTTCCAAAATCGCCGCGCCAAATGTCGCAAGCACGAAAGTCAAATGCATAAAGGTAAGTGCAATCTAATGATGTGCCGATTCGATTATTTTGCTAATCGATGAATCGATTATGAAAATAATCGTAATCGATCATTAATCGACTATTTATCGATTTTACTTTTTTTTAGATTAAAAAATAGTCAAAATGTATCGAAAATCTCATCATCTCATGTCTAGGCATCCTGAATAAAAATATGAAATAAAAAAGATAAGTAAAATACTAAATATGAGTTGGTACGTTAAATTAATGATTAGGATTTACTTAGGTATTTAAAAAAAACTTGTAGTTTTAGGAAAATGTATACAACATTTTTATTTTTATTTAATTTTGTGTTTTCCTAATAATTTTCTTGTACGTTAGGTACGATTAAAAAAAGATGATTGTGACAGACCTACACTTAGGTACAATAATTATTCATTATTAAATTTATACCCACCTATTCAGATTAAGGTATCGTCAAGCAGTGCCAAGTTTGCGTTTAAAAATACATAATGATACATTCAAATTAGTTAACTAACCAATTTTTTTACATAATAATTACAAAAAAAAACAAATTAAATAATATTTCGGAAGTTTAAAGTTATCTACCACAGCTTAAAACAGAACTAGAGACTGTCAGTTTCCCAAAAATCGATTATAATCGATGGATTATAAATGATAATCGATTGCAACCGATTATCACCATAATCGATTATTAATAATCGATTACGCACATCACTAGTGCAATCTGTTTTTTTTTTTCGTTTATAAAAAAAATGTGCTTCTAGTGTTGAGGTATAGTTGTTGTGGCGAAAAGGATAAGTGTGTCCTGTAGACCAGGGTCGGCAAGTAAATCTAAGTGGGGTCCGGATATTTTTAAAAATGTTATTGAGGTCCAGACAAAAAGCTCAAGGTCGCGGGGGCCCCCGCGCTCTATCGCACTCACTTGATTTTCCCCGATTTTTCTCCACTCTACAAATCGGTTATACCTAGATAGAGTTCAATCAATATACATATATTTTATTTCCAAATTATGCCCCTAGTAATGTTCCGCCGGGGGATCTGCCCCCCCAGCCAGGCGGTCCATGTTTCGGCTTTCCGCGGTCCGCCAGTTGCCGACCGCTGCTGTAGACCTACCAAGCTAAAAAAACACAGGCGTAACCGCCACGTGTCATTCTTCTATTTAAATTAACTTATTATACTTATTAAATTACAATATACAGGGTGTAAGTGACAGCCTAGTAAATACTGAAACGGTGAATAATCAGACCATCAAACTGAACGACTTTCACTATGGAGCCTACCTCAGGAAACCCGAAAAAAATCAGCTGTCCCATACGTTTGAGTCGGATAGGTACAGCAGTTTTGTATAGAACAGCAGATTTTTTTTCGTGTTTCCTGAGGTAGGCTCCATAGTGAAAGTAGTTCAGTTTCCGTGGTCTAATGGTTAAGAGCATTGGCTCTCGACACGGAGGTCGCAGGTTCGATTCCCACGGGGGACACCTAGTGAAAAGTCACTTTGTGCGTTTTTCCCCAGTTGGTTAGGACATTGTAGGCTGAATCGCCTGATTGTCTGGAAATAGAAATGATTCCGTGCTTCGGATGGCACGTTAGGCCGTTGGTACCGGATACTATATCTGGTGGTAGTAGTCGTTAGATAAAAACCACGTCAGAGGCCGTAAGGCGGTCTGAAAAAACTCTGACACCAGGGCTCTGCACACACGATAAGAAGAAGTTTGATGGTCTGTGTTCACAGTTCCAGTATATGCTAGGCTGTCACTTACACCCTCTGTATTCTTGTTGCTTGCTTCATTAAGCTCTATTTGCATGATTGTTTTAATGGTAACAAATGTATACACCACAGATTTATTTTCAAAATGTATTCCTAGTTAAATGTAGCTGAAAACTACAAATTACAAATGATTCTGGCGAACTAGTCCCTCCGAGTTGGCACCGCTTCGTTTAATCGTTAGCTATGAAACCAGTCGCGCGGAACATACATTAAAATCTACTCTAGTTTACTCACTATTGTTCTGTATTATTATTTTTCGATAGAAATGTCTCCAGGAGTGCGATTTTTTAATCTCATTCGCTGAGCTCAGCCGTTGAAATTGTCAAAATTAGTATGGAGATATGCATATTTCTCCTGCTGATTTGACTTTCAAAAATAGCACTCCTGGAGAATGATTTTAGAAAGTCAAATCAGCAGTGAAAAGATGCATATCTTCATAGTAATTCTGACATTTTCAACTGTTGGAGATACGCATCTTTCTACTGCTTATTTGACATTCAAAAATCATACTTCAGGAGTGCGATTTTGTATATTTGATTGTACAATGAAATTATACATTTTTTTTACTAGCACACTTCATCCCACTGCTGGGCAAAGGCCTCCCCTTTCATCCTCCCACCATCTCTGTCTTGGGCATTATACAATTAAACATACAAAATCGCACTCCTGAAGTATGATTGTTGTATATATACCTGTATAATTAAAACATATTCTCATAATTTTTGCGTCATAAATTACAAGTAAGAACAAATTTTTTCAACAATTAATCACTAAAAGCCAACACGTGCGAAACCTATCGCAATTTCATCTTCATCATCGTCGTCTACAGCTGAACATAGGTATATCCCCCTCCCCGCTACATTTTTAGGTCGTAATGTCCAGCGGGCCGCGGGGCGTCCCACACTACGCCTGCCAGTTCGTGGTCTTCACTCTAGAACTCTGACACCCCAACGGTTGTCAGTTCTTCGTCAGATATGCCAACCAGACCAGCCCACTGCCAGCCAGCATTGCCACTTCAGCTTACTCATTTTATGAGCTATTTCATCACCTTTAGTACCCATTTCAATATTAGATCATAAATTATCCATATTTCATTCCCTTTTTGAGAATTTGTTATTTAAAGAGATATGTACATATTAGGCCCATAAGTACCTACCTATTTCAAAACCGATCTCAAGTGAGTTTAGTAATCATGCGCGAATCGCTATCAGTATAACCATATTACAGAAATAAGTTCGTACAAACATAGATAGAAGCTAGAACATTACGTATTCTCCATGATTCCATCTAACTCGATTACAGCTCCCGCCGGCGCCGGTCCGACTCTAACAGTTTTTTAATTCGACCATAACTCACGAGAATGAATAATTAAAATGGCGGGTCGGGAATCCGCGCGAACCCGGCAAAAAACGGAGAAGCGGACACGCGAGGCGATAAATTCAGGGAATTGCACAACGCACTTAGCGGTCCAATCGAACTTGCCTCCCATGAAGTCAAGATTCGAGTCTCGGGTAGCGCAGGCCTCAGATAAACTTGTCTTGCTATTTTGTTTCTTAAGGGCCTATGTCGAAAAATAATTGAAGCGAAATGGGCGTGTGATAGCTTATATTACTGCCTAATGCGAGAGAAAGAGACGGGGCGGCGCGCGCGCCTGAAACGTCGCAAGCGTAGAACAAACTTTATTTAATTGTGATTGTACTATTTTTGTAAGTTCAATTCCGCTCTAATGAAAATTTATAAAATATCAATCTCTTTTTTTTAAATCAAGTCTCGTGTTTCTATTATTCACCGTTTACCAGTTCCAAGCGTTTATCGATAAAGACGGAGCCTACTTTGGCTTGTTTTTCTATCGAGAAAATGTGTCTTGATTGTGTTTTGGCTCTAATCAAAACTTCAATTTATAAGTTCAATTTACACATATCCGCAAATTATACTCCTACTGTTAGTACTTCATGGTATATGAAGCTTTGAAGAATCCTATTTTTTCACATAACCTCTTAGCTTCTTCCGTATCTTTGAATGATATAGTTGTATATTATCTTCACTTTTGCATGTATACAGACAGGTGTAATGTAAGTGTAGACACAAATATGTTATTTGGTCCAGACCAAATAACATTTTTGCGTAGACAGTTGCATTAAAGGGTGATTATAATCATGATATTGAAAAACTTTCCCCAAGGAACCTATAGAAAATATACAAAATTATAATGTGGTCTTGCTATACTAAATGCAGTCTCGCTATACGCTTATTCTTATATATCGCTTGATAAATGCTAATCGAACGTTTGTCAAGAATAAAAAACTGTAATTTTATCAGTTGTTCCTTGAGGAAAGTGGTTCAGTACCATAAGTACAATCACCACTTAAAGTAATGCAACTGTCTGCCCTGTTGTTACGTTCATTGATCTACAAAGTTAAATATATTTTAGGTAAAATTTTAGTAAAATAAAAAGAAACATTAAAACATTATAGGCATTTGAGATTTAACCTGCCGCGATTATAAAATATTTCAATAACGTGTCTGATTGAAAATATTAAACGATATAACACACCATCTCGCCCATTCATCGTCCTATACAGGGTGTAAGTGACAGCCTAGCAAATACTGAAACGGTAAACTCAGACCATCAAACTGAACAACTTTCACTATGGAGCCTACCTCAGGAGACACGAAAAAATCAGCTGTCCCATACAAAACTACAGTACCTACCCGACTCAAATGTATGGGACAGCTGATTTTTTTTCGTGTCTCCTGAGGTAGGCTCCATAGTGAAAGTTGTTCAGTTTGATGGTCTGAGTTTATCGTTTCAGTATTTGCTAGGCTGTCACTTACACCCTGTATACGTCCCACTGATGATGATTATGATGTTTGAACGATGTTTGATGAATGAACGTCTCATTCATAACGATAAACTAGTAATGAATAATGATGATGTCCTTTTTGTCGCGCTTGTTACCTATATTACTTCTTGTCATGTGACTAGGGAGTCCCAACTTTGTGTGAAGTGTCTGGTTACAGATGAGATGACATAGTGGAGTTGAACTATTGTGCAGTCGTAGGAGGGCTGGAGGCGGGTTTTACGAAACTGTAGGCTCACTGATGATGTATGACCACAGAGTACTTTATACATAAACATTAATCAGGTCAACAAACTTGGTAACAAAAAGAATCAATCACGCCTAAATCTTAGCGAAAACGCGACAGCTGTGATCGCGATAATTAAATTTATAACTAACAAGGCATTGTCCCACATATCCAGTAACAAAAATATTTGCCACATATAATACTTCTGCGGTGAGGTGTCTCCGCTCATTGTACCGAGCTGACAAAGTGAACACGACAGCGCGGTTCGCGACAATCTCTTCGTTCCTCCACTATCCCGTGATTGCAAGTGCACAGGACTCGGGAATAGGACCGCTAAACGGAGCGTAAAGCGGAAAAAAGCCTCTCGCCGGAATCGAATAAAATGATTCCCCACGGGAGCCATTCGGACGCAATCCCGCCGTCCCCTGCTAAATGTCTTATTAACTTATGTACCCCCCAACCCCGCGGCCCCGCCCCACCCCCGCCTAACACGAGAACAATCATGTAAAGTGAAATGAAACGGTTATTTGTTATGTTATGCCCTCCTGACGGAGCGTCGAGATTTCAATGTTGTTATTGATTTAGTCGATCGTTTGTGGCATCGTATTAGTTATTATTATGGCATGCATGGTGTTGCGTTTTATTAAATTAAGTTACAAGTAGAGACGAGATTGAAAATAATTGAGAATATTTGAAATATTACTTAAATTAGGTACTTTAAATTACGGGAGTAGAACAACACAATGTAGCAGCTCAATTACTTCATCTCATAACTTCAGAAAAATGAAGAAATATTACATAAAGCAAGTAGGTAATATTTTTCCGTGACCTGCATAACAAATCATAAAGAGTAGGTGCTGAATCTTCATAAAATTAAGAATTCATCTTTAACGAAGACATGAATCTGCAGCGGGCGCGGCTCCCGCTATAAAAACAATCACAGCCGCCGTGAAATTCAAGAATAAAAGAATACACCGACGCCTAATTGTTCCCCTGTTCATAAAATTGAAAAGTTATTCGCTCGCGTTGAGGGTGGTGATATTTTATTGCGCAGAAACCGCTGTAAAGATGTTCGGAACGGTTTAAAATAAGCGAGAGGAGGCCACCCCGCGCCAGCTTACCTTCTAATTCGATTAAATTAAACAACTCAGAGTTAATCAAATAAATGCACGGCGGTCGCAGGGCGAGGGGCCGCCTGCCCGCCGCCCGCACCCGGTGGACTCGCGCAGCGCACCCGCTCTCGTATTTATGTCGGCACTTCTCGAAAGTAATTCGGTGTCAAATATGGAAATAACTCATACGCGCGGGGAGCATCCATTTTGATAATGCCGACGGCGACCGGAGCGCCGCTGATTTACGGATAGCGCCGCGCCCTCGGCTCCTCGCGCGTTCTCCAGCCAGCCCGGCTTCACATACGAGTTACTGCCGGCCTTGTCTGCCCTGCCACAGACTTGCCAAGGATTACGGTTATTTTGACTTCGTAAGGCCCGAACTAATTTTAGATCTTAATTTATTAACCTAACCTACCCGCGACATCGTCCGCGTGGATTTCGGATATGTCGAAAAATCTTTTCTTAGTGCAACCCCTATGCTCTGTAGAATATGTATTCCAAATGTCATGTTTTTATTTTCAGCGGTTTAGGTTGTTTGTTGCCTGTCAGTCAGTCATGGAACTAGTTTAATAAGTTTAGAACGTTTAATCCTAGAGCCTTATTTATTAAAAATATATATACGGTCGAATTGAGAAATCTCCTCGTTTTTTGAAGTCGGTTAAAAAGTACCATAATTGATTTATTTTGTCTTATCTTAACGTCTAAAATACTACCTAATCTATTTGTGCTTAAAATAGGTTGTTGGGACCTATACAGGGCGAAATTGATATCATTAGCATCGAACTGAAAAACTTTTACTATGGGAGCAAACCGACCGGAGCAAAAAAAAAAATCAGCTGTTCCATACTAAACTGCATCCGCCGCCGGCGCCGCTGCCTACTGGACTTAAATGTATGCAACAGCAGATATTTTTTTTTTTTGCTCCGATTGGTTTCCTCCCATAGTAAAAGTTGTTCGCTTTCATGGGTAGACTCTTAGTTTAAAAGGATGCTAATGATATCAATTTCACCCTGTATAAGGTTAAGTAAGACACGATGTTCACTGCTATCTGTCTGTAAAGATATCAACTTAACTCTATTAAAATAATTAAGGATGACCCAGTTATTGTTTGTAACAGTTCCGCAAATAAGCAGAAACCATTTGTGTAATACAACACAGTCCTTTATTTAGAGTAACATAAAATAGATAATCAACTAATTGAGAAGCAAGTCTTTAGGTAAGTAATTAAATTTATGAATTGTTTAGAGGAGACCCCGAACACCTTAAGTCGGGTAGATCCTTGTTAATTTATTAATTGCTTACTACGCCCCGCGGGCGGGCTATAAACAACGAATCTCACTTAATTTACGAGCAAATTATGCTTTACTTAAATATCAATTTAATTAAGTGGAGTTCGGGAATGGATCTGTGAGGATTTGCGCTTCGACGCAAGTCGTTTGTCTCTGCCCATCGACTCGGATCAATGGGAATCATCGACTGAGCTCTGCTCGATTAATTTGTTTCAAATTAGGTACATCTTTATTCTTTTATTAGGAAAGTAAATCGTAGAGAAAGACAGATTTAATTTAATTCGTCCAAAATTGTGGATCTACGATTACATGGCTACGACATTTCGTAGAGGGTCTACGAAAATCGTAGGCCTAAACCAAAGGTTCTCTTATCACTTTCTGGCGCTGAGTTCAGATCGCAGAATCTGTGTTTCACACCCGAATGAGCGTTTTTCTTTTCTTTTTTAATTTTATGAGTTTATTAAACTCAACAGATGGCATATTTATTGCTCCATAGAGACGTTCGCGAGATTCTGTCAAAATCATGTCAAGACTGTGCCTGCCATTTTTTAAGGCCAAGGGATTGAGCCCATACAACCATGTCAGAAGTAAACAGTTTTGAAATTTCGATCAAAATGATTCGCAATTCTTTATTATTGTAAAGAAACCCTTTTTGAAATTTTGACCTTTATTCGCACAGACCGTAGCGCCATCTATCGATCCCCTACAAAACCAAAAAACAAAACGCTCAATGTCCATTCCTTCCATCAATCTCGACCGGTATCCTGTGATGAAAACTTAAATCGAACATTATTAAAAATTTCTAATTTGGGAGTCAAGATAAATTGATTCCTACATGCATGGTTCGAAAATTATACTAGGCACTGTAATCTTACAGTGCATAAAAATATTGTGGAATCTCCTAAGATGTCGCTTGGGATGCCGACGAGGTAGCAACATGGTGAATAATCTAAAGATTGGTAGTAGCCCTATGATTGACACGTTGCAACCAGCCGACCACCCAGAAACTGACTGATTGACTGACTTATAGACAACGCACAGCCTAAACCACTGAAGATAGAAAAATGTAATTTGGAACACATATTCTACAGAGCATATTGTCGTCGTAGGGGTTGTACTAAGAAAGGATTTTTCTTAAATCGACCGGTGCCAGGTGTTCAAATTTTCCGAAATCCACGCAGACGAAGTGGCGGGCAAAAGCTAGTAAATGTACAGGGTTGTAGGATATACAGTTGCATTACTCTAATGGTTCTCATAATACTGAACAACTTTTTCGAAATGCGAAAAAAAACTACTTTTCATGCAAATGTTCGATCAGCTGATTGCATTTAGTATGGACAGATCAAACGCGATTTCGATGTTGGTCCCATACAGAAAGTTGTTCTCTTAAAAAACCGTCAGCATTTTAAGTCAAACCTTGTACAGGGTGTAAGGGACAGCGCTTCGCAAACTGAAACGGTACGGCAGTTTTGTACGGGACAGCTTTTTTTTCGCGTTTCCTGAGTTAGGCTCCATAGTGAAAGTTGTTCAGTTTGATGGTTTGAGTTCACCGTTTCAGTTTGCGGAGGGCTGTCCCTTACACCCTGTATGTATGTATGTAGCAACAATATACCTCGCAGGATTGCTGGTGGGTGGTGGTGGGACACCGCTGGAGCCGTGTCGCGTGGCCCCGTACGTGTCGGTGCCGCGGCTGGCGGGAGGGCCCCGCGCGCCGCCCCCCGCCCCGCTGCCCTCGCTGGCACCGCATCCCCCGCCCGCTGCCTTCGCACCCTTCGACTCCGCACTGCTGTCCGCTGCTGCCCATCAGGTGAGCCTATCTTCGCTGGTTCTGTGCCCGCCCTTCACTGCCTTTGCTCCTTTTTTGGTTGCTGTCTAACTGTGGTATTTCACAATCGATCCCCCAACCCCCTGTCCACGCCAGGGCCGTACTCGCCACTCACTGCCTTTGCTCCTTTTTTGGTTGCTGTCTAACTGTGGTATTTCACAATCGATCCCCCAACCCCCTGTCCACGCCAGGGCCGTACTCGCCACTCACTGCCTTTACTCCTTTTTCTTTGCTGTCCAATGCTGCTGCCCATCAACATTATGTGAGCTGTAACAGTTGTATTCCAAGATGGGTCCCCCAACCCTGCTAGCATCGTAACTGCCACCCGATGCCTTTACACCCATCTCATTGCTGTCTATCCATGGTGAGGTGAATACACTGGTCTACCCTGGGTTTCGTCCTTAAATGTTGCCCCACCTGCAGCAATAGAGGAGGGGGAGATTGGTTTCAGAATAGCTACTTTCTTGAGCTGGGGTATCGCTGATTTCAAAGTCCCGCTTAAGCAAATGTAACAGGTACTACATGATCATGCTCACAGAAGAAGGAACTTGGTTCTCTGTTCAATGATCATGCTTATGACCCACGACGCTGACCTCCCGTGCGGGTATAAATGCGACCCACAACCTCATCTGGAAGTTAAAGTGAGTTGTAATTGTGGCAGTACGCGAGCGCAGCAGCGGCCGCGGCGGCAGCGGCGCTGTGTCCGCCGTACGCGGGGCTGGCTGCGCTGGCGGCACGCTGCCGCTCCTCCTCCATCGCGGACCTGCGGCTGAAGGCGCGACGGCACGCGGCCGCGCTCGCCGCCGCCCGCGCACCCTCCCCCCCACCCGTAGCGCCCGCAGACACGTAGCCTACATCGATGTGCCGGCTCTTTTTTAATTTCGGACAAAGGAGATCGCTATGAAGTTTTCAGGCTGCAGTCAGACTAGGAAATACGAAACGATAGCTGTTGTTGTTTTTTTTCACTGCAGTGAATTATTAACTCGTGGAAACAAAATTCTTTTAATTGTTTTGATTCATAATAAGTTATGGAAAAAAATCGCAGCTAATTTCAGTAAAATTTTTCAGTGGTAAATTTGCAACTCATCGTTTTATAACATTCTAGCATCAGCTATAATGTGGTCGGAGTGAGGGACGAATAAGCAGGATCAATTGAATTAGTGCATCGGTTGTTTAAAACTGACCAATTGAGCGAAATGTGCGACTATCCTCATAAACATCATAGTGTCAATATGTTACAAGTAAATTATAAAAAAAATTGTAATCATCGGTTCCTATGGTGAAGTTTCGAGAATTAGATATAATTAAATGATCAAATCTGTTACCGTTAAGCATGAATGTATACTTAGAAATTAAGTGTTAGGTTATTATAACATATTCATTAGATAAAATGATAATGTCTTTTCTGATGATTCGGAAAATAGAGAAAGTTGAAGTGAAATTTGACCAATAAGTAATTCGGACTGTGAAGTATTTTGTAAATTAATAAACTGTGATAAGTGCAAGGAAAGGAAGATTAGTGATCTCAATAAATATAGGTACCTAACCAACGTAACAGTAGGTAGTTTAACATAAGAAGATTTGTTCGTGTTTTTTTTATTTTATACGCGCATTGTATATTTCATTGTAGGTACTTTGGAAGGTAAACGTTTGCAATATATATAAGTATAATCTTACTATTTATCCATGATTCTCTGAAGTGAACACAGGCTGGTTTCAAACGAGCACGATTTGGGATCGCTAAGTATCGCACGCAAGCGGCCAGGAGAGCGATTTTTTAATCTCATTCGCTGAGCTCAGCAGTCGAAAAGGTCAAAATCACTATGGAGATAGGCATCTATCTACTTGTGGTTTCACTTTCAAAAATCATACTACAGGAGTGCGATTTTTGAAAGTCAAATCATCAGTAGAAAGATGCGTTTCTCCATATACATTTTCAACTGTTGAGTTGAAAGAATGAGTTTCAAAAATAGCACTCCAGTAGTGGGACGATCGCTCGCAAATCACAGAATTTACTAGCCGCCGCGAACAGGAGTGCGATTTTTGAAACTTATTTGTTGAACTCAGCAGTTGAAAATGTCAAAATTAATATGGAGATATGCATCTTTCTACTGCTGATTTGGCTTTCAAAAATCATACTCCAGGAGTGCGATTTTTTAAAGTCAAATCAGCAGTAGAATGATGCGTATCTCCATACATTTTCAGCTGCTGAGTTCAACGTATGAGATTCAAAAATCGCACTCTTGGAGTGCTATTTTAAAGTTACTGCTTTAATTCCAGTTTAAGTCACATTCGAGTATGAACCAGGATGTGTGAAATTTTGAAATAGCACCTATGGCCAGGCGTGCGATTTTTGAAACTCATTCGTTGAGCTGAGCAGCTGAAAATGTAAGTATTACTATGGAGATATATGCATCTTTCTACTGCTGATTTGATTTGACATTCAAAAATCATACTCCAGGAGTGCGATTTTTGAAAGTCAAATCATCATTAGAAAGATCCGTATCTCCATACATTTTCAACTGCTGAGTTCAACGAATGAGATTCATAAATCACACTCCAGGTCCCTCAGTGCTACATTGCAACAAGCAATGTAGCATTTAGATTAAAACGGATCGGATTTGTAGCATTGTGCGATATGTACCACTGAAAATAAATACTATGGCTGTAGGTATCATAGAATATCAAACTGTCTACAAGAATTTCATCTCTTTAAATCTGTTCAGCTTTGAATCAGCGAAGATTTGAATTCATTTTGTATTTTAAACTTCATTCCTTCTGTCTAACAGTCTAATATAGTCTGAGAATATAGTCAGCGCCGGTCATGTCAGTAAAGGACCTCGGTATTACAATAAATAATTCTAGTTACATTTATCCCAATTCACTTAAATTTTGGAAATATCGTTTTTACTAACTGAATATCATAAATTCAAGCCAATTCCTTCGCCACGACTGGCGCTGACTACAGGGTGTTAAGGTAAACAGTTACATTACTTTAAGGGGTGATTGTACCCATGATACCTACTGAATAACTGTCCCTAAGAAACCTTTAGGCAATTAGCAAAAAAAATTTTGGACTTGTCCTTGCAAAATGCTGGTCGAATGTTTGTCAAAAATAGTTTTTTTTTTTTCAAATTTCCCTTTGTTTAGTAATATGCGAATATGAGTAAACTCACCCATTCATCATCATCATCTCAACCGATGGACGTCCACTGCTGAACATTGGCATCCCCCAAGGATCGCCATAACGACCGGTCCTGCGCTGCCTTCATCCATCGCCATCACACATTAAAATAATGCAATTGTCTACCCTAACACCATTCTATCACCAGTCTATCTTTTAAAATTGTTACATTTCTCATTTCATATTATGAATATTAGGTATTACAATTTTCCTACCTAATGTTCAGCTAAGTATCATTGTAAATATTAATTTAGGTAACTAGAATTAGTATCGACGATTACGCTCTGTTCATAGCTATGTATTTAAAATTAAAATATATATTAGAGGCAGAAATACTTTATTGTTTCCTTAATCATTAGGTATTAAAACTGTTTACTGTTTCCTTTAATACCTACAGGTCCTACAGTACTTTTACATAGTGTTATTATGTAAAGAAACATCGGTATTCATTCTAATATGTTGGTATCATAGAGATCTAGAGAGATGCCAACCAACGCGCCGAGTACGAAACCTAGAGTCGCATTACCACCAGTACCACGCGATAGAAAGTATTTTGTTAGCATGAATGTGCTCGTTATCCATTGCGGTATCAGAACTCAACAATCGAAAAATCTTTAGTAAACTATTTACACATAATATCTCTATTGAATCATTACTGTCGCGAATGTGTTCCGTTTTTGCGCATATTGCTACTAGGTTATATACCAGATTTTAAATCAGATAATAAGCTATCAAACAAAAAAATTTCATCAAAATCGGTTCAGTAGTTTTTGCGTGATGCTCGTTCAAACAAACAAACAAACACACAGACAAACACACAAACAAACACACAAACAAACAAACGGACAGACAAAAAATCCAAAAATTGGTGATACCTAAAAACCATATCGTAACTTTTTTTTTTGTTAATATCTTCAATGTACAGACAAACTTCCTGTTACAGTTTTATAATAGTTTAGACAATAGTTCAATTTATTTGAACAATTCTCTCCTGCTATTTTGTTTAATTAATGGACTCTTGCTTGTGCGTTAGCACCGCATTTCCGCAAGTTTCAAGTAGTTTATGGGAAAATCTATCCCAATCTCAGGGATTGTTTTTGGTCCAGAACAAGAAGAGATTGAGGATTGCGGAGCCTCGTGGCAGGCAAAAACGCGACACGCAAAAACAACGCGAGACAAGTGCTCGGGTCAGAACCTGCAACGTGACCCTCTCCTGCTATTGTAAAAGGGGAAGAAAACGATGAAATGATGTCCCTGTCAAACGTTAACAAATAATAATAAGTGAATGTTCATTTGAAATCATTTTGAAATCTCAGACCGCCTAACGTGAATGAGATCTCGACTGCCAGTCCCATAAATCAGGGGTGAATCGGCAAGTAATTGTGCATTGTTTCTACATTTGCGGCGTTGATTGATGACAACCCTGCGCCTATTGCATTGTTAATGATACAACAGACATCCCGATAGCCAAGTTGGTGGTGTACCATACCAGTATGTAAAGCTGAGGGTTGCAGGTTAGAATCCGGTAGTGGACCGAGTCGTTGTATATAATCTGTACAGGGTGTAAATTTAAATGCGTTACAAATGAAATGGAGTGCTTTAGTTTAGATTAGACCATCAAACGGACCAACTTTCACTAAGAAGCCAGCATCGAAATCCCTATTATATAAGGTCTAACAAAATTAGGTGAAACTATTTTTTCGCGAAAAAAAATCAGCTGTTCCATACAAACCTACTCAACCTAAATGTATGAGGCAGCAGATTTTTTTTTCGCGATTTCAATATTGGTTCCATAGAGAAAGTTGTTCAACCTCTTAAAATAGTTTCACCTAATTTTGTTAGACCTTATATAGGTACATTTGGGTCGAGTAGCCATTGACCTTTTCTATAGAACAACAATAATAGATTTTGTAAAATCGATTTTGGTTCCACAGTGAAAGTTATTCAGTTTGATGGTTTGAAGTTTCTGACAATGCATCTTGGGCCTGTACCTGGTCTACTTCTGTCCTGCTAAGAAAAAAACGTTCAAGTGCGAGTCGGGCTACTCGCGCACCGAGGCCGAGAGTTCCACAAAACATATTAAAAAAAGTTTTGTTTCCTCCGGGACCTTCCGAGACCAACTCACACTTGACCAGTTTTTAATTTTTGTTGTTTGTTCTACCAAGTTTGACGGTTGTATATTTACTATTTTTATGAAAAAGTTTCTTGTATTAGGACCCCCCTTAATTTTTTACTTTTTTCATTTTTATTATTTGTTAGAAAATATATAATATACAGGGTGTACAATATACCGTATATAATATACCGTAAACCGACGTCAACCCGGTGGATGCTGACATATATATAATATCACTATGCACCATATTTTAGGATAAATTAGTTTTATTTTCTCAATATTTTTATTTTTTTGATGTACCTACTTACCTTCCTTTATTTGTCTTTAATAAAATAATTATAATATCACTATAATAACACACACTCTGCGAAAGTTTCAACTGTCTAGCTATTATGGATGGCCCTAAATGGCTAGAACAGACAGACAGACAGACAGACGGACGGACGGATGGACAACGTAGGCTTATGAATAGGGTCCCGTTTTCACCCTTTGGTTGTGGAACCCTAAAAAGCATAAGTGACACAAAACAAAATACCCCCTAGGGAATCCCTATGCACTATTCAAATCTGAAATTCTCTATTTTGAAAAAATATGAAAAAATATGAAAATGTGTTCCATTTCATGGAAAGAATAGTAAGAATTATAAATTGATTATACAAATTCCGAAAAGTCACCTAAAAGTAACCTTTTGAATCGTGTAACCTAAAAGTAACCTGACAGAGCTAAAAATCACCTAAAAGGTTACAAAAGTAACCTTGTGGCAACACTGAAGTGGCGTTTTGTTTCGAAGCTCTCACGGAGTCAAGTTGTCGACGGCGACTGTTTGCGCAAACTGTTAAAAATGCGCCCTGCGCCGCCCTTGCGCTCGGTGCGCCCAATTAGGGCGGCAACGCTGCTGATTGGCTGTAATCGTGTTAGTATCGGCGACAAACACCCTCCCCCACACCCTTGTCTACGTCGCCCCCAGGGTCTGCAGCGTCATATGTAGAATGCATACACTGTAAATGCTAAACACCAGTTCAAACTCCAGTCCTACACTAATCAAAGTAGTACAATACTAGACCTAATACGATACCTATTATAATAATGTACTAGCTAAAGTTCTCTCCGAAATCCTCAAGCCCCAGTAGCGCTCGTGTCAGTTCAATTGGGCATTTTTAGGGTTCCTTAGCCAAAAGGTGTCAACGGGATCCTATTACTAAGCTCTACGCTGTCCGTCTGATCCGTGAGTCCTAGCTCCACGGAATATCAGTGTAACCGAGTATGAGATAGCGATAGTCATAAAATCCTATACAATTTATATGAAGTGACAGTTTTGAGTCAGGTGGCCGTAGTACAAAAAAGTGGTTACGCCGAAAAGCGATAATCTCCTTTTTTAACGTGACAATACACGTGCTTCCTTCCAGTACCTTCTCTTTCTAAGCCTAGCTCTAAAGGGCTGGATCTTTTTAGCGAGTGGAAATTTCCACAGATGTGAGATTACCTACTTATAATTTTGGATTTGCCAACAAACAATAAAGAAAAAAAATTTACAACTCAGGGCATACAAGAAACAAAATTTTTTCCAAGGTTTTTGTTTTTGCTCTATCGTATAAACAGCAATACAAGGCAATACATTACATGCTTCAAACTTAAAGTTAATTATAAAGCACACATTAAAGTAAAACTACAAATACTTAGCACCGGCCAAGTATGTGTCGGGCTCTCGCTAAGGATCCAAGAGACTTTTTTTAATAGTTTGGTAAGGAACCCTCGGTGCGCGTGTTCAACTTGCACTTGGGCCGGTTTTTTTTATAGATAGGTAGTACAAAAAGTGGGTTGTTTTGGCCTTCATAGAAACCAGCTAGGCCTGTAAAGCCAGTCATAATAAATTATGCAACCTTTAGCTTTTTATTATAACAGGAAAATATAAGTAATAAAAAACCAAATTCAAACCTAAAAATTTGAATTACCTCATACAATCGATGCCTTTTTGCATCAAGATGGATGGACTTACGTTATTTTTATATTTTAGTGTGGATACCTATGTTAGTGAAATATTTTTTTTCCCTTTTTGGGGAACTTACAGCTAAATGACAGTTTTATTTCATACTAGAGTTAACCCTCCGGACTTAGTCCGCATAAATTATATACCAGATTTTTTTTATACAATTTTTTTTTTTGGATCTTTTAACCCTAAGGTTACGTCAGCCCCAGATTTTAAGTCAGATCATAAGCAACCATACAAAAAAAGTTTCATCAAAATCGGTTCAAAAGTTTTTGCGTGATGCTCGTTCAAACAAACAACAATACAAACAAACAAACAGACAGAAAAAAAAATACAAAAATTGGTGATATGAAATCAGGGACCCCTAAAAAACATATCGTAACTTTTTTTAAATAATATATTCAATGTACACACTTATGTTACAGTTTTATAATAGTTAAGATAAGATAGACAAATTGATGGTCAGATGCTGACAACAAGTTCCCATGGATCAGATTGGCACAGGAGACAGGACCGTTAGGAGTGGCGCAATAAAAGGGAGGTGATGCAGGCTATTTTGGGTGAATGTCCCAAGCAGAAAAATTTCACGGCGTTGCTGAAATTTTGTTGTCCTCTACCTCGGGCAACAAATAAAATTAAATTTTGTTGTCCTCTACCTCGGGCAACAAATAAAATTAACTTAAGAATCTTATTTTTAACATAAAAAAATATTAAAGGCTCGCTTTATCATCACGGTGGCTTGTCCGCAACACTCGAAAACTATTTATTAATTAGATGAAGATCTACCGTAGCTTAATTGGCATATATAAATGTGTTGTATCTAAAGCAGACATCATTGCTTAGCTAACTAACCTGCAAACGTAAGCATTTTCCTTCTTATTTTCCCTTCCCTCTGATTAATGTGACTTAAGTATAAAAACGTGCAATAATACTGTGAGATCAAATAATTTTGAACCTTTACTTGATATGATACCAGCGACCGTATCGATGTAAGTAATCTATGCCGAGGTCACCATTTAGCAAACAAACTGCATGAACTGTGCCACTAGCCAGCAATATCTAGAACTAAATTATTATTATGTCCTGCCTAGCTAGCATGCCACCCCCGAGAAAACGACAAAAATCGAGGTGTGCCTCCATCTTCATTATTTTACGTAGGCCAGAAAGAGGCCGCATGACGTTTTTCTCGTTTAAACGCTTTGTCGTGACTGGGATGCTAGCTAGGCAGCATACTGTAATATTAGGTACTTCCTATACAGGGTGAAATTGATATCATTAGCATCCTTTTAAACTAAGAGTCTACCCATCAAACTGAACAAATTTTACAATGGGAACAAACCAATCGGAGCAAAAAAAAATCTGCTGTAATATAAATGTATGCAACATCTGAGTCCCGGCTTTCATACAAAATTTTAAAAGCTTTATATCTTCCTAATTATATTATAAATTGCAAATGTTATTTGTGACGCGGCAACTAGATTTTCTAAACTATTTTTCCATTTATATAATATTACTTTTATTAATTCTGTCTACGCGTTAAACTTTTGTCGCGTGTTTTCATCAGGAAACGCGAAAAAAAAATCAGGTGTCCCATACATTTTAGTCGGGCAGGTACCGCAGTTTTGTATGGGACAGCTGATTGTTTTTCGCGTTTCCTGAGGTAGGCTCCATAGTGAAAGTTGTTCAGCTTGATGGTCTGAGTTCACCGTTTCAGTATTTGCTAGGCTGTCACTTACACCCTGTATAATTTAATTTAATATATAGGTACTCTATTATGGAACCGAAATAGCTATATCTTGGAAGAGCAATATTTAATAACAAACCTAAGAGTCATGCCATGACAATGTTTAGATTACAATGGTTCCGTAGAATAATGCTTGGCTGCATTGATATATCTATAACTCGTGAGAAATGTAAATACATGCATCACATGCATGTTTAAAATCTTCCCACTAAAAACATAAATATGAAAAAAATGCCAAGTTCAACAGAATGGTATTGGGCGGGTTTATAGTGCATTAAAATATTCATAGTGACATCCTAAAAACGGTACCACCCTACAGTCTACAGCACGGTTAAGTACTATTCTTCATTATGCAAAGTGCAGTAAGTAAGGTATTATTCTCCACTTTTGCTTAGCAATAGTAAAAAAAAAAATACTTACCTAAGTACTGCACTTTTAGCAGCATTATATTGCCCCTTTTTCATCGAACTTTATGGATTACGAGCTTTAACCCGCGACTTTGTCCGAACAAATTATATACCAGATTTTAAGTCAGATCATAAGCTATCAAACAAAAGTTTCATCAAAATCGGTTCAGTAGTTTTCGCGTGATGCTCGATCAAACAAACAAACAAACAGACAAAAAATCCAAAAATTGCTGATATGGATTTACTGACACCTAAAAACCATATCTTAACTTTTTTTTGTTAATATCTTCAATGTAAAGACAAACTTCCTGTTACAGTTCTATAATAGTTTAGATTATTATATGGATGATCTAAAATAATTATGCTTTTGACACTGTCATTATATTATGCTCACTATTTTGTCCTTCAAGTATCCTTAAAAGTCCCCTGGATGTGGTGTGCCTAGGTCTGAAATGAGTCACATGGTGAGTTTAACACTACTACCTTGCTGCTGTAGGTAGGCAGCAAGCAATATTTGAACATTTCGTAAAGTTTTACGAAGATTCTAGGTAGGGTAATTGGGGAAGAGTCACTAGAAGATAGGAATAATAACAGCGTACGTTTAAATAGATTTTGAGTTATAAGTAAGGAGGTCGAAAGTAGTTAGAAATGGTTCGTGTCGATAATTAGGTAACACAATGTCGCACAAGTGCGTCGCCTTTTTTTTCGAACTTGGCTTACACACTGCCGCGTGTCTAGAATTCCGGATACAGTCTGTGTCTAAAGAAATATTATTAACGAAATTTTACATAGATTAATAATAAGCTATATCAAACTTGTCTTCAAATAAAATCACTCTAACGTCTCGCTGGACTACGCAATTGTTTGTCACAATCTCATCGCGATCGGTCCTCTCAAAAGACATCTTTTCTATTTGTTTAAAAACAATATGGTATATTGTTTATTGATTTAATTATTAATTATCACAGTTGGTTGATGTGCAATTGTCGTCGATTCTAAAACTTTTGTAAAAATTATACACATTGTGCTCTACCATGCATATTTTGGAAAGTATAGCTCTCCTAAATTTAATTTCACTGGCCTTTTGCTATTTGGTTTCTGATGTGGCCAAGAAAAATGTAAATGATGACAAGTTTGAGTATTTTGCATACGGAAGCAATTTACTAGCAAGGCGATTACATATAGGTAACCCAAGTGCTAAATTCTACAGTGCTGCTAAATTAAAGGTGAGTGTTAGTGATAGCCCAGTCATTTTACGGTGTTTTGTTAGGCGGGGTAGGGAGTAATTATTAATTGGACTTTTAAACTGTAACCGGCACCATTTAGTGACAACAAGACAATCTTAAAATATATTAAAATAAAAATAGCTACGCAACATAGAAATCAAAATTGTGTTTTCCAGTATGCTTTTTAATTAATAATATTAATACCAATGCACTCATTTGACTTAGATTTAACAATATAAATTATTTTTTAGCAACAAAATTGGCATTGAAATTTAAAAAATGAGGTATTTATTAGAAAATACGAATGGATTTTTCAAAACCTTCTAAGTAGCCAAAAATATTTACACCATGTTTGAAGTATGTAATAGTGGTAAAGCCTTAAATGAAATGTGAAAAAAAAAATTAGTATCAGGTTTTTAGAACGAGATAATCGCTAAATTTTAAAATTGGAACTGTTGCCGACGTGATTTTTTTAAAATTTTGGTACATTTCTAGGCTTAAAATTGCTCTTCAATATTATACTGAGAAAAAATATCAATTATTAATTAGTCCCGGCTCAAACTGTAAAATGATTTGGCTATGATGTGGAACAGTGGATCTGTCTGATTACCCATTTATAGCCTGTTTTTAAATTTTTTTTGTTTACCTATCTACAGGGTGAAATTGGTATCATTGGCATCCCTTTAAACTAAGAGTCTACCCATCAAACTGAACAACTTTTACTATGGGAGAAAACAAAAAAATACTGCAGTTGCATACATTTGAGTCGAGTAGGCAGCGGCGGCGTGTGCAGTTTAGTACGGAACAGCTAATTTTTTTTTGCTCCGATCGGTTTGCTCCCATAGGAAAAGTTGTTCAGTTTGATGGGTAGACTCTTAGTTTAAAAGGGGGCCAATGATATCAATTTCACCCTGTATACAGGCTGTTACAACAGTAAAAATAAACATTTATTTTAAGAGGGTTGTTGAAACCACCAAACTGAACAACTTTCAATATGGGACCAACATCGAAATCGCGAAAAAAAATCTTTTGTCCCATACATTTAGCTCGAATAGATCTGTAGTTTAGTATGGAACATCGCAAACGCATCGCATCATGGCGATTATGGCAAATCTCCCCATTTTGGGGGAGGCCTATGTCCAGCAGTAGACGTCTATCGGCTGATATGATGATGGAACTTCCGATTTTTTTTCCCGATTTCTATATTGGTCCCATAGTGAAAGTTGTCCAGTTTGATGGTCTACATTCTGGTACTTTATTAACACTCAGTTGCAGAAACGCTCATTAGAATTAATTCTCCATTAAACCTGTTGCTAGCTTTTACTATCATCTCGACCAGACAAAAAGTGGATTGACTAATGGAGGATTAACTATAATGAGCGTTTCTGCAACTGAGTGTACATGTGACTAGCTACCTAGTTTGTGTGGCAATGTCCAATATATTTATTATTATAATCCATAATTATCTTGTGTTTTTCTATTGTTTATTTATTCTATTTCTATTTTACTATGGGTGATTCTTTTAAGAGCGATGATAGCCCATACGGAAGAGAGCTAGCGCCTTAATCATGATCTGATTCCTGGCCTGTACCACTAAGTTCTTCGGAATTTATGTACGGTTGTATTTATCATTTACTAGCTCGGCGGTGAAAGAAAACATCGTGAGGAAACCTGTATTCCCGAGAATGAAAAGAAAATACCATAAGTTCGGAGGTATGCGTAAAATATGGGTGATCTTGGGGCGAACACAAAGGACCAGCGCTGGCCTCAGTGTTACATTACAACGACCCTTGCTTGCAATAGCCCAACTACAAATAATATGGGTGATTCTTCTCTTCACGGCTTTGTTAGTGTGTCTTTTGAGCCTTTTCTCAAAACAACATTTTTGTTTGTCTGCTCAGGGCTATCGGCTGGACTTTAACATGCAATCCGATGTTTGGAGAGGTGCAGCGGCTACAATATGCAAAGATTCCGATAGTGAAGTGTGGGGAGCGCTCTGGAACATCGATATAGAGCACTTGGCCACTTTAGACAAGTACAGTATTTATAATGTAACCTACCTGCGCAGTTGACAAATGTTAATAGCCCGCGAAATTATAATGACCAATCAGGATGTCCCACCTTCCATCCCTTGCCGCTATTGGCTAATTGTTTACACGCTCTTTTCGCTGCTATCTGACTTTGCACCAATTTGCACCTTTCCAATTTACGAGCAGAATTATTTTCCTGCGCCCGCGGCATGACGCCTTGATAAACGTTTTATCGCGCCTGCTGGCTCGTTCGCTCGCGCGCAAAAAGAAAGAGAGGTAAGGTGCGATAGATATGTATCGTGCCGTCATGCCGCGGGTGCTGGTCGTTCTGGTATTTATTTTTATCGTCCTAGATTATTTTTGCGTAGAATTTATTTCACTTGTCGAAAGACATTATAAAGAATACTTATACAGAGTGTGAACTTAAAATGCATTAGGTACAATCAATAGCACATCAAGCGTTACACTTGCAGTTCGATTGTAACGCTTATGGCGCACTAAATAAGAACGGTACAAAGTCCAAAGTGTCAAGCTTGACGTGCTCTTGACTGTACATATTTTAGACTTCAGATCATCAAACTAAACAACTTTCACAGACCAACATTGAAATAGCGAAATAAAAATCTGCTATCTATTCCATACATTTGGGTCGAGTAAAATAAAAAAAATTAAAATGTTTATTATTTCTCAATATTTTTACATAATTTGAGTTGAGATCCACCCTTCGAGCATGATAAATGCTTGTATTGGGAGAACCTTTCCACTTGGCGTTTTCTTTGGAACAACAATTCTTATTATTATGATTCCAATGATGTTTAGTTTGACGAATATGTAATACTAGCTGTTGCCCGCGACTTCGTCTGCGTTACCCGGATAAAAAGTACGCTATGTGTTAATCCAGGCCATGGTCTATCTGTATGCCAAATTTCATCAAAATCCGTTTAGTAGTTTTTGCGTGAAAGAGTAACAAACATCCATGCTCACAAACTTTCGCATTTATAATATTAGTAGGATAGTAGGAAGTAGGATAGGATAGGATAGTAGGATGTAACACATTTGAGATTACAACCTGTATTTACCTATACTTGGTTTACATATATTACAAGTAGGTATATGTATATCTTGGGCCTCATAAAATACTGAAAGTCACCCAAAGGAGAGGGATAATAATGCTCGGAGTTTCCCTGCAAGATCTAATCAGAAATGAAGAGATCCGCAGAAGAACTAGAGTAGCAGACGTAGCCCAAATAATTGCTAAACTAAAGTGTCAATGGGCAGGGCACCTTGCAGAACCAGCACCAGGGCACTTTGCCAGCAGTGGACGTCCATCGGCTTAGACGATGATGATGTATATCTATTGCCCCTACTTTGGAGGACCATGATAATCTAATGCAGATCTTTGGATCGGAATTAAGACGCAGGCTATTGCAAACATAGTATCTCATTAATATTATGTGTGGATGTTTGTCACTCATTCACGCATAAGCGGCTGAACGGATTTGGATGAAATTTGGCACGCAGATAGAATAAGTTCTGGATTAACACAGGGATACCTACGTACTTTTTAAGGTCCACGCAGATAGACGGAGTCACGGGCATGACGGGCAACAGCTATCAATAATAAATACAACTTTATTTACACTCCAAAAACCATAGACTATTCAAAAACAAAGCAAAGCGTATAAGCATCACAAACAAGGAATATAATACTAGGCGGATCACAAACTAATTAGAAAGAACTACCGATAAGCATACCGATAACCTAGACGAAGAATTTTGCACTTACACTGGTAGACGGAATATCAGTGTAACCGGGTATGAGATAGCTATAGTCATAGAATCCGAGTAGAAACCTATACATTTTATATGAAGTGACATGTCGGAGTCAGGTGGAGTCAGTACAAAAAAGTGGTTACGCCGATAAGGACAGCCATAAGGTAGTGATCTCCTTTTTTAACTAGAGCGAATTTGCTATGTGCATCTCTTATTGAGTGAATATGACAAGACACGTGCTTCCTTCTAGTACCTTCTCTTTCTACGCCTGGTGCAGGTACCTACAAATATAATAGTCTGTGCTGTGGCAAAGCGCTCTATCGGGTCCAAAAATGTTATGCAATGTTCTTGATCGGGTCATCTCATCATACGTCAACATATATATTTACGCGACAAACTACGCAGTTACTTTAGGTATTGTAGGCTCGTAATTCGTATCTCCTGTTAACCTTCAAATGAACTTGTGCTAAATTATTTTATCATCCATAATTATTATTAATGACCTATTACCTAAGTTATCAAGATTTTAATCCATAACTTCCGAGACTAAGTTTGTATTATGCCCAGCTGCTTACAGAAATAATTTTCTCTATAGGTGTAACAAAATACGCAAGTTAATATTTAAAGTGTTGGTTTAGATTTAGACCATCAAACTGAACAACTTTCGCTATGGAGACCTACATGAAAATATTTAAAAAACACAACTGTTTCATACAAAGACAATATATTGTTGATCGAATCTTTTGTTTCTAGTTCCTATATTTATAGAATTAAAGTTATTACTTATTACCTACCACTTATCGACTGCACGTCTAGTATGATGATTTGAATTTGTCCCGATATCTTCCATTATCATAAGAAAAGATTTTTGAATCGTGAGATTGGTACAAAATCTTGATCGAATGATGCATACAGGGTGAAATTGATATCATTAGCATCCTTTTAAACAAGGAGTCCACCCATCAAACTAAACAACTTTTACTATGAGAACAAACCAATCGGAGCAAAAAAAAACTTGCTGTTGCATACATTTGAGTCGAATAGGCAGCGGCGGCGGGTGCAGTTTAGTATGCAACAGCTGATTTTTTTTTGCTCCGATCGGTTTGCCCCCATTTGTTCAGTTTGATGGGTAGACTTAGTTTAGAAGGATGCTAATGATATCAATTTCACCCTGTATATTCTTCATAGTAATTTTAAAATTTTCTACTGCTGATTTGAACGTGTTACTTTTAAAAATAACACTGTGCGTAGCATGCCACCGAGATACAGCGCTATCACACCTTCGCTCTCTTTCTATTTGCGCGCGAACGAACGAGATAAAAGATGTCATACAGCCGTATCATGTGTAGCATGCTACGGCTTCTGGTCTTCTACGTTACCTACCTAATCGTACATTTATTGACTTTTTTTTCCATGGAACCAGACAAGAGGGCGTAGACACAGATTTGTATTATCCACTAAATGTGACTGTAACCACTAATAATGGGACGCAAGTGGAGGCCCGCACTTACATTGAAACTATACCATGCCCGCCTAGAGCGACTGAGCTGCCACCCGAAAGACAACCTTCTGTAACTTATCATAAAGTAAGTAATTACTCGTATTCCTACATAGTGTAAAATTAAAAGAGGTGCATTATACTCACAGATCAATTAGAATATGTATTTTCATTGGAAAAGCAACGCATCCGTTGGCACTGAACAAGTAATCACTACGTGATTACTTGTTCAGTGTCCGTTGGTTTTTCAAACGATAAGAATGACAGCTAGAGATTCCATTCTAAAGAACGTTGATCGAATGAAGGGCCGGCACATACATTCAATCTTTAGGAAGTATTGACCAATCTCTTGTGATTTGTAGAATGAAAGGTGTCATTTACTAAGGAAGAACGATTGATATGAATGATTCACCCGCCCGATTATACTTAATGCTGCGTTTCCACCAGAGATGTGCGAGGTAGCGAGGCGGTGAGCGAGGAAAAAATCGACCAATCGAGAGTGCTTCAATTTCCCAATGACGTGATCGAGCGAGCGCGCTATTGCTGGATTGTTTCCTCGCTACCTCGCACACGCACATCTCTGGAGTGCAATTTTTGAAACTCATTCGTTGAGCTCAGCAGTTGAAAATATCAAAATTACTATGGAGATATACATCTTTCTACTGCTGATTTCACTTTCAAAAATCATACTTTAGGAGTGCGATTATTGAAAGTCAAATCAGCAATTGAAAGATGCGTATCTCTATACATTTTCAAATGCTGAGTTCAACGTTATGAGATTCAAAAATCGCAATCCTGGTGGAAAAGGGGTGCTTCAGTTCTGACCAACAAACTGAATTATTTTCACTACGGGACTAACATTGAAATAGCGATAAAAATATCAGCTGTTTCATACATTTTGAGTCTCCAATTAAGTTTTCTATGGAACAGCAGATTTTTTCTCGATTTCAATGATGGTCTGAAAGTAAGTAGTCGTAGTTTGTAATCCCTTTTAAGTATGTATGATTCAGAAGATGATGTACTGGGTGGGTGTAATATAAACTTAAATGCGTCACATAGTTACCTAATGTAACAAACAGACTATCAAACTGAACAACTTTCAGAAAAAATACTGTTTACGGGTTCGATAGAAAACGACCATGGCAATTGTTCAGATTGACAATATGCATGCTTTAAAATATTGTTATGCAGTTTACACCCTGTTTATAACATGTTGCTTCAACGTGAGATAGATTAAGAGGATAATATCCTGCAAGTGCGCCCGAGCGCGCTACCTACGTAGAAACGAAGTTTGATCCTAATATTTCCATTCAACATTTTAACGAAAAACTGACAAACGACAGATACTGATATTACTTTCTAGTGTTAACAAAAATTATTTGTTTGTATGGAGCGCGTTATATTATAATTATAACACAGGGTGTCAGGGTAAACAGTTGCATTACTTTAAGGGGTGATTGTCCCCATGATACCTGCTGAACAACTTTCCCTAAGAAACCAATAGAAAATGAGCAAAAAAAAAGTTGAAACATTTGTATGACGTGTTGATTTTTTTTTTTTCGTATATCTCTTTGTTAATAAGGATAGTTGTTCAGTATCATGGATTCAATCCAGGAAGCTGGCATAGGTATTGTTTATACCTTCACATACCTTGGAGGGCATACTGCCTAACAAGCCAGGCTCGCGCAACTCTCTAACAAAAAAACGTTATATGAAACGTGCACCGCCGCCATTAAATTTCTTTGAACGGTTGATCACACTCCTGAAACATGATAATAATCCTTGGTCGTCGGTAATGATCGTTCTTCTTTCGGAAATTCCCGTCTATGTTTTCGACGTTACTTTGTCCCTTTCTAATCCAATGACAAAAATTAAAAAAGTGTTTTTATTTAATTTTTGTTCTGATAGAAAGGGACACAACAAGGTTGGAAATATCGACTTACGGAGATACGAAAGAAGGTCGAACATTACCGACTGCCATGGCCAATTTTCTTGTTTCCATGCTTGTAAGGAGGAGTGGTATCCTTTGTGATTTTAAAATCCTTGGTTCAATCACATATTTTTTTTTGCTTTACAGGTAATAGTAGTTGGAGCAGGTGAATGTGGATTACCGACAGAATACATTACGTATCTTAACGACACGATACAGACGAATGGGTTACTAGCATCAAATGCTATTATAAAGCAACTTGGTAATGAATTTCGCTAGAACATACGACTACTTATTAGTCTAGTCTAGAAAAATTTAATCAGCTACCATACATACATAAAGTCACGATTATTATTCCTATCCGGGTGGTCAGAAACAATGGGAACAACTGAGTGTCCCTTAAGTTGCATAACTTGAATAATCATATTTTGAAAATCCATAACAGATGTGACATAGGTACATACACGTTAATTAATATAACCATTAAAATTTTTAATATGAAAACGTATAGTATTATTTGACAACAATAATCCATAATTTTTAAATCTCAAGGATTTTATACAATACCTATTTCCAGCTTCCTGGAAAAACTAAACATGAAAATCCATAACTTTGAAAATCTCTTTCTAACTCAGTCAGTTAGGTTAGCGAGGAGTCTCGTCAAACTTGGCTGTATGTGTTCGCAAGCCGATCAACAACAACAAACAACAAAAAAAGTTTTGACGTGTGGTATCGATTATTAATAATCGATTATAAAGATAATGATGCGTTTTCCAAGACCAAGACTAGTAGTATAGACAAGGTATACCTCACGGCACGAAACTCTAGCGCTCGAATGAGTGAATTTAGACGAAAATAGTATATAGTGCCTTGTACACACGGCAACACATCAAGCTATACAAAACCAACATAAGCTGACCGCGCGTAGGTCGAGTAACGTAAAGCATCGCGCGGCCAGCTTATATTGGTTTTGTATAGCTTAATGTGTCGCCGTGTGTACGTACGGTCAGCGCATTCAAGGTCAGCGCTAGAGATTCGTGCCGCGACTTATACATCGTAAAGTCAGTAGATGGCTATATTAAAAGTTCAGAAAACGTAGTACTTAATGAGGAGTTTTCTGACAGATAGTCAAACGTAGTTCAACATACCGGCGATAGATGGCGTTCACAAGAGAGGGGTCCGAAGACGAAAATTTTAGGCTAAAAAGTAAACAAAAATGCATGTCACTGAGTCAGACGCATCCGCTGACGAAATATAAATGTTCATATTTTGCTGTTTACTTAAACACAAATTCTTACTATTTTATTATCTGCAAGGTCGCTGACCCCTGTCTCGTCAACGCCATCTATCGAGCCATTAGGAACTACTTTTTATTTTTTAATGGCTTTCTGAAAATCCCTCATTCAAATGACGTTTGATACTCCACTGGAGTTGCCAATGGATAATTTATCACTACCAATAAATACGTAATAACACCGAAAATTTTCGTTTGTTGAACATAAACGAACATTTACTGCACAAAAAGTTAATCAATTTGAGGTATCAAAATGTCTCTCATATTAAAACAATAATAATCTTATAAGTAAATAAAAAAATCGCTCCCTAAAATTAGGGAATCGAGAAAAACACGTAATCTTTGAATCTGACAGCTAAATTGGCACGATTATAACGCCATCCTTCCAATGTCGTTGAACAATTTTTATTTTAATGAAAACGTTTGAAGTCCACATATTTTATTGAATTTTTATTGTTTAGTGAGTTTTGGTTCGTAAAATTGGTGTTGTTTTGCGGAACAAAAGGTCATGCAATATACAGTTCGGGCTGACATAACCTCAGGGTTAAAAGCTCCAAAAAGTTCAGTGAAATATGATGGTGTATGTGTCGTAAACAGTAGGCCTCGCAAGCCACCCCCGAGATAACGATAAAAATCGAGATGTGCCTCCATCTTTATTATTTTACGTATGCCAGAAAGAGCACGCATTACGTTTTTCTCGTTTAAACGCTTTGTCATGGGTGGCATGCTAGCCCTGCAGGAAACATGTTCCGTCATTTTAGCACGGCAAAGCGGCCGGTTCACCTCTTCCCTGGGGACTTCTCTGCATTTCCTTCGTCTTTCGATTGTCTCAAAAAACTCCAAAGAAGCGTCAAAACTTTACTAAAGACATCAGCTGTATGGGCTATATATCCCTTTACCTTCAAATAAAAAAAATATATAACAAAAAAATAAATAACAAAAAAACTTTTTTCAGTGCTGCCACCTTAGCGCTTTCGGCGCTAGATGTAGCGCTTTTTTGGTATGTTTAGCGCCGTATCTCAGAATTTAGCACCTAGCGGAAAATCTAGCGCTTTTTGAATCTTAACTTTTAATAAAGCAACATTATTTGTGTTTGAATATGCTATATTTTGTGTTTTTTTATTGGAATATGATAAATATTGACAGCATATTATGGTCAAAACATGTCCATAGAGTGTAATCAAAATAAATCCCCCCTTATTTTGCAAATTCGCGACGAATTGGCAAGGTTGTGCTGGCATGGATACCTGGCCATTCTGGCATTGTGGGTAATGAGTGTGTTGATGCCTGGGCTAAGGATGCAGTACAGACTGGAGCAATGACTCATTTCAGGAATTACCCCTCAGATCTTATGTCACTAGCAGGTTCGAATTTGCTGATGTCCTGGAATGAGGAATGGCAAACGTCTCGTCAGATAAAGGGCCGATATTATGGGTCCATACAGGAGAATATCCGACAAAAGCCTTGGTTCTCCAAAAACAGACTTTTTAAAAAATGGGTCACATCCACTATTTGTAGACTGCGAATTGGTCACTGCAGCACTCCGGTCCATCTGAACAAGATCAGGGTGAGGGATCACTCTCTATGTGAGTGTGGCTTAGACGAGGGTACCCAAGACCACATATTTTTTAATTGTTCAAAATTCACCCCCACCCTTTATGACATCCTTCCCAAAAATATTCCCCGACCCCTAAATTTCCAGACTTTACTCTCATATACTGACTCTCCCGTCATAAAATTTTTGGCAAAATTTATTGAAAAACATGAAATTAAATTGTAAATATGATGATGAAGATGATGACTAACCATTTATACTAACACTAATACTTACTTTTGTGTTGTTGTGTTCGTATTATATCTGTGATGTTCTGTGCTGTCCTATTGTCCAACGTGCATGTGATTGTTCCAGGTTGCGGTATTTGGAGAAAGCCCAATGACCTAATATCGGATGTTTGTATTGCAATCTTAAATAATGACCAACTCGCGCGCAACGTGGCTCTCTCACACTCTGACATTGGCAGAATTATTGTGGCGGTCACAATAACCGGCCAAATAAGGAAAAAAAAAAAAGAGTGTATAATGTTCGGGAGATTCAAATACGAACGCTTATTTCTTCTTATCATGTGGGCAGAGCCCTGGTGTCAGAGTTTTATCAGACCGCCTTTGAAGTGTTAACATAAATTTTATAAAAGACTTACGAATTGACAGACTTAAATTGACTTATAAATGGGCTTCGGAAAGGCTGATAAGACTATTTTGATAGCTTTAGGACTAATTATGTGATAAGAATTTAGCGCCGAATCTAGCGCTTTTTTGAGACGCGAAAATGGAATCGTTCGATTTTTTTGCCGTTTTAGCGCCCAATGGATTTTTGAGGTGGCAGCGCTGATTGGCGCTGACTTCTTTGCTATGTTTGTTTGTTGTTGTGTTCAGTCAGTTCAGAATAATATAAATTACTAAGAAATAAAAGATAATTATGATATTATCCTGATAGTTATTTAACAAACAAAATGTTTCCACAGTACTAAGAACCACTACACTATTAATTAATAAGTTTAAAATAACAATGTAAGTCATAACCTAAAAGTTCAGGCGTTCCTGTATTTCAAAATTGTTTGTCTTTATTATGTCGTTGAACTACGCCTTTGGATTCTCTCTATTTCTACTAATTCTAGTGGCTATCAACGTATATTTTTTCTATACACTTAACTCAGTAGGAAAGAGATCTCGCAGTTTTAACGTGCCTAGTATTAAACTTGATCTCGCGCCAAGTGTCTTTAAGGACATTTACGATTATCTCAACTATTTACCCAGTCAGTACAAGAATAAGAACCCAAAATACGGAACGGTACAAAGAAATTTGATACGCTCATTTAATTCTACAAGCATTGTTAATGCGAAAAGTGTGTGGCATGATACAGGTGTTGTAAGTATACGGTACTTTTAGATTACATTATTAGCCCAGATTAATGAGCTATTAATAGTGGCGTTTGTAAATTTTAGTGGGCCAGTGATGAGTCCCTGTTCCCGCATGAGAATGGAGCCCCTGGACAGATACTGCAAGCTATACGCAACTCACAGATAGCGTTAGTGGATAATGCTCCAAAGGGTACACAGTTAAAATTATTACTCTTATTGGAGGTAAGGTAACTACTACTACTATTATAATTAGAGATTGGATATTCGGATGCATACAAGCATGCTATGTTATCCTAGTACAAACTAAGTGAAACACTGATTTCCATCGCACCGATCCCCGCTACCCAAACCGCTGCATAGCCCTAGCAACGTCCTATGCCGAGGTCCATATCCCTCTGGGTGGGTAATGGTAATCTCCAAAAAAAAAAAAAATGATTTCCATAGACAGCTTCCGCCATCTATTTGGTTACGTTTCGAAGCACTATGTATTATACTAGGGTTCATATCTAAATATTGCTAATAAACTAATATGCATATAAGTTATTACCTAAACTTCATTTTTCACAAGAATAATGTGGACACATCTTAATTAATTTACTGTATGAAACAATCCCAGGATCGTTCTTAATTCCCAGTATTGTTAAAATATCATAGAACTTGGACATTTGAAAAACTCTGACAACATGAACAACTCTGACAATTTGGTCAACTTATACTGTGTGGTCTTAGTTGACCAAGTTGTTCATGTTGTCTGAGATGTTTTGTTGTTGAAAGTACGTAATTGGACAGCATGAACAACTTGACAAGTCAAATCAGTTGGCCAAGTTGTCAGAGTTGTTTACATCGTAAGAGTTGTTTATGTATGGGGGCGCGGTAGCACAGTCTGTAGTGAAACTGCCTTCTGTGCCGAGCGTCGCGGGTTTGAATCCCGTAAGGGACAAGTATTTGTATGATGAATATGAATATTTGTACCAGAGTCATGGATGTTTGTATCTATATCGTTGTCTAGTCATCATAATACAAGTCCAGGTACTTGAATATGTGACTAGATAATTTGTGTGACAATGTCCAAGATATTTTTAGTTATTTATGTTGCCCGAATTGTTTATTTTGTCCCAGTTGTCCAAGTCGACCGAGTTGTTCATGTTGTCCAAGTTGTTCTACTTAGTAGTTTACCTATGAGGACCAGTATGACAAAACGGTGCGGTGACCCGATTTTTTTAACTTTATTCAGAAAGGCATATCCATATTACGTTTGCATGGGGAAAAAAGTGAAGTTTAGGTACAGAATAGGTAATAGTATATAGT
This sequence comes from Agonopterix arenella, assembly GCA_927399405.1. Classification (NCBI taxonomy): domain Eukaryota; kingdom Metazoa; phylum Arthropoda; class Insecta; order Lepidoptera; family Depressariidae; genus Agonopterix; species Agonopterix arenella. Next base: position 12,321,991 of record OV656691.1, on the reverse strand, counting down.
TCTTCATACAGAACGGCCACTCCCCGCCTCCTTTGACTTCAGATACCCCGCCTCACCTCACACTCTCTGGGGTAACTTGAGGGGAGCCGAGCAAAGGAATGCAGTCAGGCGCGCGCACCCGTTGGATTTAACTACATAAAATATATTTTATTTTTATCCTCTCAGTAAAAATAAACGTTGGAAAATAACGCTAAATTCTCATTTTCAGTGATTCTTTAGCTTAAATACTATTTTTAATAACAGAATGAACTATAAAAAGTAACAAAATGTATAATAATGTTAATATGATGCGTGGTAAGTCAACCCTACACATATGTCATGCACAATTTGCGCGAAGTGCGCATGTGCGAACGTCATCATGTCAGATCTAAAACATTGTTTGAAGTGCCAGACCTGTGGTTTAGGTAAATATGCATCCGATTGTCCGATCTCTAATTATGATTATAACTACTGAAATATAATTTATATATAATATAAAAAAATATATGAAAAATTTTATTCAATTTCAACAAAATTCTGTTTTACATATTTTAAATATAAATAAAACCTGACCAGGAAAATGAAACACCTCACCATGATGTAGAAAATCATTTAAAAAAATTTTTTTACCTGCCGCCGTAGTATGCCACCGTGATACAGCGCTATCACACCTTCGCTCCCTTAGCCGTATCACCGTAAAATGCTTGCTAGGCTGCTACATTATCATTTATTTGCTGCTCTCAAAATATGAAACTCAACAGTGTAAAAAAATTGCTGGAATGTGATATAAACGCAAATGTGTTCGCTAGGCGGGTTCTTGAGCACGCTGGTCCACATTATTGCGGACCTATGAGGTAGATCATCAGCAGCAAATCAGCAAACATTAACCTTATTTTCCTCCTTATGATTTCATTATCATCTTACCCGATGGACATCCACTGATAGACATAGGCCTCCCCCAAGGATCGCCAAAACGACCGGTCCTGCGCTGCCCTTCTATTCAACGGGTTCCCGTTGCCTTAACCAGGTCGTCAGTCCACCTAGTGGGGAGCCTTACCAAGCTGCGCTTTCCGGTACGCGGCCGCCACTCGAGAACTCTTCGGACCCATCGGCCATCAGTTCTGCAAGCAATGTGTCCCGCCCATTGCTATTCCCTGGCTTTGGTGTAAAATATAAATTTATTTATAGACAACTAGAATTAACCCGCGACTTTGTCAGCACAAATTATATACCAGATTTTAAGTTTTTTAGCTATCAAACAAAAAAAGTTTAATCAAAATCGGTTCATTAGTTATTGCGTGATACTCGTTAAAACACACAAACAAACAAACAAACATACAAACAAACAAACACACAAACAAACAGACAGACAAAAAGTACAATAATTGGTGATATGGAATCAGGGACACCTAAAAACCATATCGTACCTTTTTTTTTGTTAATATCTTCAATGTACATACAGACAAACTTTTTGCTTCAGTTTTATAATAGTTTAGATTGTAACACTACCACAGCAGGTTTTTTATTTTTCTGGTCAGCCTTCAAAATTATAATAATTTTCCTTTGGAAATCAGAATAAAATTTGACCAAAACGTTTTTCAGGGAAAACAAAAATTATACTTCAAACCGAAGCGGTACAAACTGGCACATGTCATAAGAGGCAGTATATATGCAGGTTTCGACCGACACAACTCTGAAGTGTTCGCTTATTACCTGGCAATGGTCATGAACTTCAAGTGGGTAGCGCCATCTGTGATACGAAGAATACATTTAGATAAAGATATTGTACCAACTGCAACATTGGGTTTAAAGAGGACTATGGTCAAGAATGGTAAGTACTGAAACTAGTTTTTTATTTACTATTAAATGGATTCTTGCTTGTGCATTGCATTTCCGCTAGTGTCAAGTGGTTTGTGGGAATATCTGTCCAATCTCAACGATTGTTTCCAAGCAAAAACACAGCTGAGAATGATTGATTGATTGAGACACATATTGACACAGTGAAGTGAACCGCGCGAACACCGCGCAAAAGATAAATGCTTGAGGCAAAACTTTCTCACCGAAACTATTATTAAATATAACGAGCGTTAACCCGCGACTTCGTCCGCACAAATTATATACCAGATTTTAAGTCAGATCATAAGCTATCAAACAAAAAAGTTTCATCAAAATCGGTTCAGTACTTTTTGCGTGATGCTCGTTCAAACAAACAAACAAACAAACGCACAAACAAACAGACAGACAAAAAATCCAGTAATTGGTGATATGGAATCTGGGATACCTAAAACCATATCGTAACTTATTTTTTGTTAATATCTTCAATGTACAGACACACTTCTGTTACAGCTTTATAATAGTACGAGCGTTAACCCGCGAGTTCGTCCGCACAAATTATATACCAGATTTTAAGTCAGATCATAGCTATCAAACAAAAAAAGTTTCATCAAAATCGGTTCAGTAGTTTTTGCGTGATACTCGTTCAAACAAACAAACAAACACCCAAACAAACAGACAGACAAAAAATCCAAAAATTGGTGAAATGGAATCAGGGACAACTAAAAACCATATTGTAACTTTTTTTTTGTTAATATCTTCAATGTACGGACAAACTTCCTGTTACAGTTTTATAATAGTAATAGTATAGATAACATATTTGAAGAAAGTATCTTTATTGAAATCCGCAACGCAGGCTTCGTCAAATATTAATCACATATATCTATATCCGCTACAAGCTTCGTCAATGGCAGCACACAAGATAAAATCACCATGCAAGCTTCGTCATACTATCACCAACTTAATCTAAAGGCACTGCCCTGCGCGACCCCGGCTCAAAGGTCCCAAAGATGGTGGCCGCATTGCCCCTCTGGATGGCCAGAGAAATTCTCTGCACCAGAAAGGCTCCCTAAGGTGGGTCCCCCTTTAGCCCGCATTCGCTACCCTATCTCCCTAACTAAGTCCTTGGCATCGACCCCCCAAGGGCCTCCAGACTCAAAAGTGGCTGGCACGAAATCATACCCTTGCTCCAGGTTGGCATACATCGTCCGCTTTAGCCTTGCCGCCCGCTCTACGGCAGAGGCAGGGACGCGCATACAGTACCCAATGGTTTTAACAAACCTGCATAGATTTTCGTAGTACTACATAGTATTTTTTCTTTTCATAGGGAAAAAGCTTTTTTACTAAGTACCTCACTTTGCCTTCTTTGCTTCTTGTCGATGAAGAAAATTTATTGTAGAAATAAAATAAATTTACATGATTATATTGAAGAAGGATGTCCACTTTTTACATGTCAAATAATTTAACAACTATTAACGTGTATAACTTTAAGTTGTTCCTCATAATCAAATAAAAATAAATTATTATCGATGTAAATGCAATCAACCTATAGTTTTCCTATACCAATATTAACTGAATACTTCAACCTTTGAGTATTATACGACTTCAAGTAAATAAAAAATAGTTTGACAGGTGAAAGAATGTATGGGAAGTTGTCGTTCTTCTTTATAAGAAAAACTTATGTAACAACTCTACTTTAGTAGTAAATGCTAAATGAAATTAAAAAAAAAAATTGTCATGGGCCCAGAACATATACATCTTTTTTATATATAAATCTAAACTATTATAAAACTGTAACAGGAAGTTGGTCTGTACATTGAAGATATTAACAAAAAAAAAGTTACGATATGGTTTTTAGGTGTCCCTGATTCCATTTCACCATATTTTGGATTTTTTGTCTGTCTGTTTGTTTGTTTGTTTGTGTGTTTGTTTGGGTGTTTGTTTGTTTGAACGAGTATCACGCAAAAACTACTGAACCGATTTTGATGAAACTTTTTTTGTTTGATAGCTTAAGCTGAAGACTTAAAATCTGGTATATAATTTGTGCGGACAAAGTCGCGGGTTAACGCTCGTAAACTATATATTTATTAATAAAACAGGTAAAAAAACAAAACGAACAGAAAAAAAAAACACCTTGGCTACTTAAAGGTAAAAAATTTCCTCTAAAGTCCCTACTCGGGGCAGATAAATTACAATTATGATGTAATTTTTTTTCAGACAGTGGTGTTACATGTATTTATGGCAAGTGTTTCTATTGCAAAATAAACGAAACTGTATGCCCTGATGATAATGGTGAAATTGAAGGGGCTGCTATTTTGTATTTGGATAAACAGTTTAGAATACACAAATCACCTTGGAGGCGCTCCTACAACAGTAAAAAAATGGACTGGGAAAAGGACAATGATTTTTGTAAGTAAGTATGGAATAAAAGGTAAGATATTTACTTTGACTACTTATACAGGGTGACTGGTAATTCGACCTATTCCTTGAAAGGGGTTATACTAGAGTTCATTTGCAACAATTTTTCCCCAGTTAACTGGGGGTCGAAAATCGCTTGTTTTCGAGTTCTCTCATTTTTAAGAATTTTTTGAAAAAATCCATTTTTCCACCTAAAACTGACAATTGTGAAAAAAATACTCCACTCTCTGCACTAAGTAAGCATTTTTCTAATAGCTGATGAATGAGCGACTACATTAAACTAAAATACATGTGTAAAATACCCGAAACCACTGAAATAAAAGGTTATAAACCGCACGACAAAATTTTTTTATTTGGATTTCGTTTCAATCCAAAGAGGATTACTTAAAAAAAATGTATCACACTTGGCGTACAAATTACGGAAATAACTTCCTCAATTCCTAAGCTTTCCAAAAAGATGCAAAAGTTGTGTACTTTAGTTCAAGTTTGGAAAATAAACCTTATTAAACACGCAGATGTGAATTTTATTCAAAAAGTTATTGGTTTGGTGAAAATAAAAAAAAGAGTAAAATAAATAAGTACCTAATCATATGAAATTACAAATTTTGTTTTAAAGTTTTACATTTATAAATCACAAGTCTTGCTCAAATTGTCTTCCTCCGTTACGTATGCAAGCACGAAGCCTGTGACGTACTTCGCTTACTGTCACTCGAGTTGAAAGCGTGTCTTTAATTTGTTGGGCAGCTGCCAAAATCCTCTCTCTTAATTCTTCTTGAGAAGAGATAGGTGTACGATACACCAATGTCTTCATATGACCCCAAATGTAGAAGTCGCATGGGGTTAGATCGGGACTCCTAGCCGGCCAAGGGATCGGGCCGCCTCGACCAATCCATCTCAGTGGATAGTTCTCATCCATCCACTGTCGCACGCCCCGGTAATAGTGGGCTGGGCAGCCATCATGTTGATACACCAAAGCTGTTCTTGTGGTAAGCGGCACATCCTCCAGCAGCGGACGTAACTCTTCTCTTAAAAAGTTTTCATAGGCGATGCCGGTTAGGCGTGCCGGCAGAAAGAATGGCCCGATTAAATTATTGTGCACGATTCCCATCCACACATTAAGTGAGAATCTGTGCTGGTGAGCTCCTTCGTTAGATTTTCTCGGATTCTGACCTTTAGGGGCCCAAAAATGCAGATTATGATAGTTTGTAATACCATCACGGTCGAAGTTCGATTCATCTGTCCACAAGATTGTTTTTAGATACTCAGGGTCTTCAATGTCTGCATTTATTAGAAATCTGCAGAAATCCATCCTTCTGACAGGATCTCCCTCCTCGATAGCTTGTACTGGCGTGTAATGGAATGGATACTGCCGTGCTGTGTGCTGAGTGAACCAGACTTTCCACTGAGACATACCAAGCTGCCTAGCCACAATTCTTGTTGAAGTAGTGCCGTCTGCTTGAAAACACTGCAAAATTTGCTCCTCTTCGATTGGATCACTAACGCTAGGTCTACCAGCGTCGGTTTGGCGACGTCGAACCGATCCCGTTTCTCGAATGCGCCGATATGTCGTACCAAACACGCTGACATCAGGTAAACGGCGGGTAGGAAAACGTCTTTGATAGTCTCTTCGAGCAGCAGCAGCGTCACCATCACAAAACCCGTAACAATACATGATATCCGCGTATTCTTCATTTTGGTAAGCAGCCATTTGAAAAGGAAGCTGTTTTAGCGCAGAATTTAAGTTAGTTAACAACGACACGTCCGAACTCCAAGATGGTTGAAACTAACTGATTACTTAATGAATTGAGCGAATGAGTGGGCCTCGATTGTGAACCTTAGTACAAACATTCCCGAATACTTACAAAAGAGAAACAATGTAAGCAATAAAATGAAAGAGACAAAAGCAAATCGGCATCTTGTAAGGTTCGCTTCTAGGAAATCCGCTACCTGCTCTGCCATTGTTAACAATTTTTTTCAAACTCTTGTCAAAGTAGACAACATTTGCACCTTTTTGGAAAGTTTAGGAATTGAGGAAGTTATTTCCGTAATTTGTACGCCAAGTGTGATACATTTTTTTTAAGTAATCCTCTTTGGATTGAAACGAAATCCAAATAAAAAAATTTTGTCGTGCGGTTTATAACCTTTTATTTCAGTGGTTTCGGGTATTTTACACATGTATTTTAGTTTAATGTAGTCGCTCATTCATCAGCTATTAGAAAAATGCTTACTTAGTGCAGAGAGTGGAGTATTTTTTTCACAATTGTCAGTTTTAGGTGGAAAAATGGATTTTTTCTAAAAAATCTTAAAAATGAGATAACTCGAAAACAAGCGATTTTCGACCCCCAGTTAACTGGGGCAAAATTGTTGCAAATGAACTCTAGTATAACCCCTTTCAAGGAATAGGTCGAATTACCAGTCACCCTGTATAGGGACTAGTTACGCTTGTCATTCTACTAACAAATATTTCTGCCACTTTTTGCGGGGGGCGAGGTAACATGAAATTCGCAACTTTGGATTTTATTCCCCATAACTTTAGATTCTAATTTTGAATGTTAAAAATCATGAAAGTAGTCTCGTGTGAACCCCAAACGACATAAGTTCGTAGTTATTGTTTCGCAATTATAGACTGTCTCGTTTAGTGATAAGGTACAAAATTTAATGTAAATGCACATGATCAATTGTTCTTATACCATGGCAGAGGGGAAATGCTACCGCAAGGCTAGTCCTTATAATAAATAGTCAAAGGGTATTTAAGATAAGTATGACTTGGTCACTGATTATTAAAATTATAACACTTTTAATATTCCAGGAAAGTGACCGCGACACTTAGTACAAAGAGGATTCTTAATTTGATAGATGTTTCTATTTTTGATTTTCTTATACAAAATGGTGATAGACATAGATATGAAGTTTACAAAGATAAAATAGTGTTATTAGATAACGGGAAAGGGTTAGGGAACCCTATGGTAGATGAGTTGGACATATTGGCTCCACTCTACCAATGCTGCATGTAAGTATAACTTTTTTATTTAACCTTTTTAACGTCCGTCAGACATACTGAATTGCGAATCAGAATTACCATTTCGTATTGATTTACCCCCTCCATAAATCCCTTCGGAATTATTATCGAATCCAAATTCTGAATCGGAATTCCCGATCGGAAATTAAAGTCAAGGCACCGCTATTACATCACGCAGGCCGTCCAACACACGATTTTAGTACAGTCAGCAACGAAAATATTTATAAGTACTCTTTAGTTCTACAAAATGGAACAAAAGTGTACTTAAACCTTTTCGTTGCTGACTGTACGTCGTAAAAACCAAAATAATTTCTGAAATTCTATCTAAAGTGAAATCAATGATAGTTTACAAAGTTTGGTAAAACTTAAAATAACTTAATCATTTTCAGGATTTCTCTATCAACATGGCATCATCTAGAAATGCTTTCTGGAGGATCTCTGAGCGATACAATCAAGCTGATATCTTCATTTCAAAGCGAAGTGTTAGCCACGGCAGATCACTTCAAAGCAATTGAACGTCGGCTATTGAAAGTTTATGCTACCGTACTGTACTGTATAGGCAAATACGGCAGTGCCAAAGTGTTTAAAGATGATTCTTTATAGTTCTCTTATAAATCTAGGTTTTACAAAGTTACCAACTGTTGTTCTGTTCAATCTATCTATACTATTATAAAACTGTAACAGGAAGTTTGTCTGTACATTGAAGATATTAACAAAAAAAAAGTTACGATATGGTTTTTAGGTGTCCCTGATTCCATTTCACCAATTTTTGGATTTTTTGTCTGTCTGTTTGTTTGTGTGTTTGTTTGGGTGTTTGTTTGTGTGTTTTTTTGTTTGATAGCTTATGATCTGACTTAAAATCTGGTATATAATTTGTGCGGACGAAGTCGCGGGTTAACGCTCGTTAATTATAAAGTAATATGCTATTTGTTCATGGACAGCAATAAAGGCCAGAATTACCTATGAAGTTTCTTTTTTGCTCAAAAATTACTAAAGACCGACAGTAGAATATCTTAAGCAGGGACTTCCCTCACGCGAGATCTTCTCGGCGAGAATTACTAAAGACCGACGGTAGAATATCTTAAGCAGGCACTTCACTCTCGCGAGAACTTCTCGGCGAGATTTACTAAAGACGGACAGTAGAATATCTTAAGCAGGCACTTCACTCTCGTGAGAACTTCTCGGCGAGATTTACTAAAGACGGACAGTAGAATATCTTAAGCAGGCACTTCACTCTCGCGAGAACTTCTCGGCGAGAATTACTAAAGACCGACAGTAGAATATCTTAAGCAGGCACTTCACTCTAGACGGACAGTAGAATATCTTAAGCAGGCACTTCACTCTCGTGAGAACTTCTCGGCGAGAATTACTAAAGATGGACAGTAGAATATCTTAAGCAGGCACTTCACTCTCGCGAGAACTTCTCGGCGAGAATTACTAAAGACCGACAGTAGAATATCTTAAGCAGGCACTTCACTCTCGCGAGAACTTCTCGGCGAGAATTACTAAAGACGGACAGTAGAATATCTTAAGCAGGCACTTCACTCTCGCGAGAACTTCTCGGCGAGAATTCTTGGCACCTTCTTGGAACTTTCTGCTTAGGGATACCTTTTACTCCAGTCCAGACCAGTGAGATGATCATTAAAATTATCTACTTCTTAAACATTTAATAAGAAACTATTAGCATCATTATATATGCTCACGATCACGACTATACGAGTTTGGCGCGGCACCAAAGAAGTGAAGAAAAGGACGGGCTTCGTTTCTTAATTTTCCAAATTAGTTTTTCGTGGCTATTATTGTGTTAATGTGGTCGAATTAGTTTAATTATACGCCATTAATGGAAAACTTTTTATTACATCTTTATTTTCGCTCTTCAACATTTTTTCCACTTTTCTTCCAATAAAACCAGTCGTCCAGAACTGCCAAAGGCAGCACTGGCAGGGTCGCCATATAGAGAGAGGTGTTGTCGATATGAAAACAATACAAAATCGAATCGGTAACTGTTTATTAATTGAAAATAATACATATCTTATACTCTTAAATGTAGGTCATTAGTCCTTACATCTAGATGTAGTTTAGGTTATTAGATTAGGGCTATAGGTTATGATAATCTAAATCATACCACACTACAATATAGTAAAAGTGAGAAATAAAGATAGGCGCTCCCGTTTGGAGTGTGGTTCACATATAAGGGCTAGTTCCCATTGCCTTTCCGAAAGGGTAAATATATCGATATAATATATAGGATAAAAAAATCTAAATCTAGATATAATCTAGAGTCAAATGCTGCGTATGGGTTGAGCCGGCCTTCGTTAGACCTGTCTGGACGGCTAACGAACGTTCGTTGAAGTGGGCCGGTGATCCGAAGCTAGGCGGCAACATCAAAGAAATTGAACCATTTAGTACGCCAACTAACGTTCGTTGGCATTCGTTATGCCGTCCAGAAGCCGTAGCATGCTACACGTGTTACGGCTGTATCACGTCTTTTATCTTGTTCGTTCGCGCGCAAATAGAAAGAGCGAAGGTGTGATAGCGCTCTATCACGGTGGCATGCTACTCATGCAGACAGACCAACGAAGGCCGGCGAAACCCATTCGCTGGCGTTCGTTGGGCCGGTGTGTACGCAACAAAAGTCAAGCAAGACAACTTTTAATTTCAATCGGTGCGTTCCGAGACATGAAAACAGCGCTAGCCTAACACCCGTGCCATTTGCGTTATCGCGCTTACTGTGCTGATAGCACCCTATCAATTTGAAACGCTAGATATCGCGTTCACAGTTCACACCAAAACTTTCAAATATTCCTATTATTTTCTGGGGCATTTCATGTACAGCGGACAACAAAAAAAATTAGGTCGTTAATTTTGTTAACACTTTAGTTTTACACCATTTACAAATTTAGAAATAGTTTTTGTAATTTAATTTTTAAAACTAAAATTAGTTTTTGAAAAACTTTCGTTTCTCTCATAATTGGACTCTTGTCTATTATACTTCTAGTAGACGTGAATGTGTACACACAATTTTTTTCTTATTTTGCTTTATTGCTGAGTAGTGAGCTTTTAAAATATTTTTTCACTGTTATAAAGTTGAAGATTTTAATTTTTCTATCCAATTCTAAATTTGATTTTTTTACGTATAGTTATTAGTTTCTATGAAGTGAAAATTTCAAATTGTATAGGATTTTATGACTAGGTATCGCTATCTCATACCCGGTTACACTGACATAGAGCGAAAAATTCTTCGTCTATGGTTCGCACCCACGCCAAATCGGAACGACATTTATCGCGCTCACAGCCTCACAGGGCTGCGTTCCCGACCTTTGGGTGCGGTTGTTTTTTGAACTCGCTCTGTGGTACGGAACGACCACGCCAATTTTTCAACTCGCTATGAGGTACGGAACGATCACGGTTGTTCTATAACCTCAAATTTTGACATTGACAGTAATATGGGCTTCCATAATTTCCAAATACAATAAAAAAACTCATCTTCCATGTTAGCGAATTAAAAAGTAAATAAATATAATTTGAAAAACAAACTTTTATTCAAAACGAGCTGAAAGTCAAGTAACCACAGATAATTAAAACGTCAGAGTGTTTTTTAACCATCGAATTTGATGGTTAAAAGTTGCAACCCGTCAGAGGTTCGGAACGGTTGAGTTGTGACAACCGAGTTGCAATAGAACGTTTTTCACCGAGGCTCGGAACGGCGTTAGTGCGAAAAGTTGCACTCGGGGTGCACCTGTGGCGTAGGTTCCGAACCTTCCGAACGCAGCCCAGGGCTGCGTTCACGACCTTTGGGTGCGGTTGTTTTTTCAACACGCTCTATGGTACGGAACCGTTCACCGAGGCTCGGAACGGCGTTAGTGCGAAAAGTTGCACTCGGGGTGCACCTGGGGCGTAGGTTCTGAACGCAGCCCTGCTCTGTTGCCGTGATTCGAAACGCACCGTATGTCATGTCAACTTGACAACTTGTCAACGTCAACCACGAAGAGAATATTATTCTAATTGATCTGTGGAGAATATAATCATAGAGATAGTAAGTACTACGTATATAATCACTACCAAATCACTACGCTACGTCAACCATAGCTTGCTTGCTACCAACTAAGGGAGTATTATATTCACAAATTAATTAGAAGAACTACCGTACCTATTATATTCCTTGATACCATACCAACTTACCAACCAACACAAACAGAAATAATAATACTTATAAAAATTTCAATTGGAAAATTATTAATACCACCGGCGCGGGCGCGACGTCTACTCTGATAAGATAGGAAAGAAGAAAGAAAAAGTTGAGTACCAAATATAATAATGAAGCCAGTTGCAGAAACTTTTCTTTATTTTGCATACGGCAGCAATTTGTTGAAGAAAAGAATTCGCATTAATAATCCATCCGCAGAATTTTTAGGAATTGGGAGACTTGAAGTAAGTATTGTAGAAACTGCTTTCTAAATAATGCGCAATATACACAAATTAATTAAATATGGATGATGACTGATCCTGGAAATCCATATATTGTGACGAATTACAGAAATAGGCTAAATTTAATAGCAAAATGTTCAAACGAAATTAAAATTGAATAGAAAACAAAAAAGTTATAACCTATTGAAAAATGTTTTTTATCATCTTCTCTTTCATGCAAAACAGACGTGTCATACGTCGTCATGATTTGTATGAGTCAAATATGACGTCACTTTTGTTATACAGGGTGTTACAGAAGTAAGAATAAAAATTTAAAACTTTTAAGGGGGTGGTTTAGACCAACAAACTGAGCAACTTTCACTATGGGACCTACATCGAAATCGCGAAAAAAAATCTTTAGTCCCATACATTTAGCTTGAGTAGATACAGATCTACTACAGAGTTTAGTATGGAACATCGCAAACATATCGCATCATGGCGATTATGGCAAATCTCCTCAATAATTTTTGGGGGAGACCTAAGTCCAGCAGTGGACGTCTATCGGCTGATATAATGATGATGGAACATACGATTTTTTTTCGCAATTTCGATATTGGTCCCATAGTGAAAATTGTTCAGTTTGATGGTCTTAACCACCGCCTTAAATATTTATTTGTATTTTTGTAACACCCTGTATATGCCTCTCGCTTTAATTGTACATTTTAAACACTTATATTTTAGTCATAAAAAAATTAATTTCACTTTAGTGTTTAAGATATAAAAGTATTTAAAAGAGGAAAAATTTTTTTTGGTCATCATCATCATCCCTATTCTTTAACATATTTCAGAATCACCAATTAGATTTCATACAATATTCTCCAAACTGGGGAGGGGCATCTGCTACTATAGTCCCTACGGATACTAAATATATATGGGGAGCTATTTGGAGAGTTCATAATAGAGATATGCCAGCTTTAGACAGGTAATATTCTCTTATATTTTTATCAACCTTTTTAACCGACTTCAAAAAAGGAGGAGGTTTTTAATACAGAAGGATAAGGATAAGGACCCGATATCTAGAATGTATAAAACGTGTGCGAGCGTTCAAAGGAATTTAATGGCAGCAGTTTCATATAACATTTTTTTGTTAGTCAGTTGCGCTGGCCTAGATTGTACAGCCCCACCAAAAAAATAAAAAACTTCTCCATGTTGTGGACAATTATTCATCATCATCATCATCATACCTACACCACAGAACAAATTTTTGTTCTTGGAACTCGGACATTAAAAGTTATACAATCGATTCTAGTGCCCCCGTTCCAGGATTTTTATTTATCAGGTCAGGCTTTAAACTTGATTTGTTTTAAGACGTATCCCCCACCGAACGAACTTGACCCTCAGAGCCCCCTCACCTCTACTAAACTACATCATGTTAGTAGGTATACCTATTTTTGACTGACTTGTCCTTCATTATGTCACTGTGGTGCCTTCTAATCCAAGGAAATTCGAAAATCATAAGAATTCACACCAAATTTCAAAATTAACTCATTAAATATTCATCCTAAGGTGGTTTCAGTCCATACAAAAGTTTGACGCACAATACGCGTAGACGGAATTAATAAAAGTAATATAAAGTAATAATTACGAAGATATAAAGCTTTGAAATTTTTCATACATAATTTTAAAAGCTTTATATCTTCGTAATTATATTATAAAATGCAAATGTTATTTGTAACGCGGCAACAAAATTTTCTAAACTATTTTTCCATATATATAAAGTTACTTATATTAATACTGTCTACGCGTATTGTGCGTCAAAGTTTTGTATAAAATTGACCCCTCTGCAACCCACCTTAACTATTATAAAACTGTAACAGAAGTGTGTCTGTAGTCTGTACATTGAAGATATTAACAAAAAAAAGTTACGATATGCTTTTTAATTGACCCTGATTCCAAATCACTGATGGCTTTTTTCTTTTCATTCCTGCAATGCAATGCAATAAAAACCAATAAATATTTTTTATCTTTTTTAAAATAATGTTCATGTATATTCCAAATCTACAGAATTTCATATTTTCAGGCAAGAAGGCATAGACACTAATTGGTACTTTGCTAAGACTGTAGAAATCATATTACCAGAAGGCATGAAAGTCATGTGTCGCACTTACCAGCAAACGATTAACCCACCAGCTCGCAGAGACGATGAAGAAATACCCGAGGAGAGGAGACCATCTATAACATACCTAGAGGTTATCTTGAAAGGAGCAATGGAGTGCCAACTGCCTGAAGAATATATACAAAAGTTGAAGAAAATTCCGCACAATGGCAAAAAAGCTTCACCTGAAATGTTAGAGAAATTAAAAAGCTTCTAATATGGCTAAATGATGATGTTTTTCATATCTGTTATATAATAATTATGTTATATTAAGTCTATTTTTTATAATAAATTGTTAAACAATTTTTAAAGGAACCTATTTTTATTTTATTCTATTTTGATTTTAAAATTGTGGCACGACGGCAAATGGGTATTTGACTGAGGTTTTTAATATAGTTTTAATTCAAAGTTAACTTGGCTCTAATTTCACGTCTAGTTAGCAGCCTCAACAACAATACAGTGTCATATCTCAATACAAGCATTGAATAAATATTTATGAAATTTTGGATATAGGAAGCACGAAATGAGCATTAAATCGTGACGTAAAGGTAAACAGTATTTCTCAGTGCGACTGCTACCTTGTCGTCAATCTAGCAGCCTGAGCAAATTTCTTTTAAAATACGGGAGCACCAAATCTGTGCTTTGGGCACTAAATCGTGGCTTAGTCAAATCCTTCGAATGAGCTGGTGAGGGTGCTAACTATACGAACATAACATCGATGCAAATATTAAATTATAATTGGCTCCGTAGTAGCTAGATCGTGTTAAGGACCTATGCCGAAAAATCGCACTGCTGATCGTGGTGCACAGATTTTGTTCGCGTTGTCTGTTCTATACATTCAATGCATAAAACGTATCAAGTTTATTCAGCAAGTAGTATTTAAGCTGTATTAAGGGCCTATGTCGAAAAATAATTGAAGCGAAATGGGCGTGTGATACCTTATATTACTGCCTGATGCGAGAGAAAGATATGGGGCGGCGCGCACACCTGAAACGACGCAAGCGTAAAACAAACTTTATTTAATTGTGATTGTACTATTTATGTAAGTTCAATTCTGCTGTAATCAAAATTTGTAAAATATCAATCTCTTTTTTTAAAATCAAGTCTCGTGTTTCTATTATTCACCGTTTAGCAGTTACAAGCGTTTATAGATAAAGACGGGAGGCTACTTTGGCTTGTTTTTTCTATCGAGAAAATGTGTCTTAATCGTGTTTTGGCTCTAATCAAAACATCAATTATATGTTCAATTTACACATATCCGCTAATCATACTCCTGCTGTTAGTAATTCATGATATATGACGCTTTGAAGAATCCTATTTTTTCACATATCCTCTTAAAAAAAATCTTTGGTTTTAATTGGTTAGTACCTTGCCCATTTATAGGCTTATAGGGTATTTATTGAAAATATAGGATCTAAATAGCTTCGTTTGCGAAGAACCATCCTAATGTTGATTTTTAGGATTCCGCACCTACCCAAAGGGTGAAAACTTTTACTATAGCCTACGTCAAGGAATATACTACTCTCTACCGAGAGGCCTACGTTGTCCGTCCGTCCGCCTGTCCGTCCTACCTATTTAGGGTTGTAACTTTTGAACCGCAATAGCTAGACAGTTGAAATTTTCACAGAATGAATTGCGTTATTAAGGCGCATTTGCTAACAAATAATAATAAAGTCGAAAAGTTAAAAATTTTGGGGGGTCCTCATTCAAGAAACAAGTTTTTATCAACGTTTATTCTTCTCGCTCTATCGTAAAAACGGTAATACATACAAGCGTCAAACTTTCTGTTTAATATAGAGCAAACTCTACAGTATAACAACAAATAATAAAAACCGGCCAAGTTTGAGTCGGTCTCGTGATAAAGGCCCCAGAGAACCCTGGGCCCCGACTCCCGCTGGGTATTTTATTTTTAGTTGCCTACTTATAACAGCCTTACAGCCTTCATTCGCAAGGAATCGAATATTAAGTATTTTCTATGGTGGTGGATGGCGTTGTTGGCTGGGCTATTGCATTTGCAAGCAAGGTTCGTTACGTAACACTGCGACCATTGCTGGTCTATTGTGTTCGCCCCAAACTCACCCATATGAACTTTTTTTTCCTTTGTCGGGTATGCAGGTTTCCTCACGATGTTTTCCTTTACCGCCGAGCTAGTGATAATAGTAATAAATTCCGCTGAACTTAGATGTACAGGCCAAGAATCGAACCGCCGCCTCTTGATTGTGTATCACTATTGGCTTTTTTTCTGTATGGTCGCTCAAGTCTCATCGCGTGTAGTACTTCCTATCCGCTCAGGGAGTATTATATTCCTTGTTCCTATCTCTAATCTCCTTTAGTTCAGACCTAGGGTTAGTAAAAAAGAGAAGAATTATTTCAAGATTATAAGTTTATGGTTTACTGACACCCTATCTCTGAGACTTTGTATTACCCTATCTATATTACTCTATTCCAAACTGCCAAACCACAAACTAATTAGAAGAAACTACTGCCAAACTTATAATAACCGTTCACACAAACTATTAGTTCACCAGTAGACCAAAGATTTCAATAGTTTTTGAATTAAAATTTAAAAGCGATTATCTCTAATAAGTAACTAAAAAGATGATGAAAAGTGAAATATATATGCCTGGGACCTTTTTATATTTTACATATGGCGACAATCTGTATACTTTTAGAATTCACATGAACAACCCATCTGCAGAATTTGTTTCAATAGCACGAGCAGACGTAAATATTATACCTACCTACAAATTCCTAGATTAAAGCTTGGTGGACAGGACACGATACGAGTAGATAGACTAAGAGATAAGTGTACTAGGTCTGCCTGCATAACTTCAGTCGGTTTAGGAGTTACAGACGTTTAAAGGTCAGTAAAACATTAATGATCGTATGATATTATTGTAGTATGCACTGTAGCTATGTGAACAGTACAAAAACTGGCATGAACTGCCAGTCGGTTTAGGAGATACAGCTGTTCAAAGGTCGGACCTTTGAACGGCTGTATCTCCTAATCAATGATCAATCAATCAATCTGTATCAGCCTTGCAGCTGATCGTAAATTTTTTACTCACCTTTAAACATCAGTAACTTCTAAACCGACTGGAGTTATGCAGGCAGGCCTGGTCCATCCCCATCACAGATATGTTCTACACCTCATAAACACTGAATCAGCCTTGCAGCTGATGGTTGCAAAAAGTACACTTATCTCTTAGTCTAACAGCAGCGATTACACATGCAGTTGATTTGTTCTCTCTATTTTAAAGTGTAGCGATCAAATCAAGCAATGTATCCTGGTCCCTGCATGCACGGTAGGTAATGTAATGATCAAAAGCGCTCAAAATTATTTAATATATTCTCTGTCAAGGAGTGCTCAGACCCGCACGACCAAAGCGATGCGAAGCGGGAGCGTCTACCGCGCGGCGGTCGCTGCACATGTAATCTGATGGCGCTGGCGTCCCGCCAAGTCTCCCAAACAGACCGCGACCACGACGAGGGAAGGCGGCGTTTAAATTTCAGTACATTTTGGTTCTTGTTAGTAGTTTTTGGTTCTTTCTGATAGATTTGGATCGTTCTGGTAGTTTTCCTAGATTTTTGTTGTTTTCGGTTCTTTTTAGTAGATTTTGGAAATTTTTGGTTCTTTTAGTAGTTATTGGTAATTTCTGGTAGATTTTGGTAGCAAAAACAACAAAAACTTAAAAACTAACAAAAACAAAAGAAGTAAGTTAAGTAGGTAGGTTATAGAAACTTCCAAGAAGTAATAAAAACTACCAAAGAGTACCAAAGTACTCTAGATGTTCAATTTAGTTAGACTCTCATGTTAAAACGAAAATGACATTACCACAACAATAGTTAAAGAAGTGTTGCTTCAATGACTATTTGTCAACAAATGAAGTTCGCTTCCCGCGTCACAGTCGCGCCGGTTTAGAGGCCGAGTTTCGCGTCGTAGACGCTCCCGCTTCGCTTCCCGAGTCCCGCGTCCCGCGTCGCAGTCGCCCGGGTATGAGCACTACTTTAAGAGGTGACTCTATACGGCGGATCTAAGACTCTACAAGGATCTACCTTATTAATCATAGAACGGCAACTACTTACCTATACTTACAAAAGAAGAACATAAACCTTAAAAAAACTTACATTCTTCATGCGGAAAATCCTGAAATTACTTCTTTTCACTAATTGAAAGCATAATTTAATATACCTTGTATACCTACCTACAGAATGCTTCTTATATTGGACCAACGCCGAAATCGCGAAAAAGAAATGAGCTGTTTCATACAAAACTGCAATCCTACTCTACCCAAATGTGTGGGACAGCTGAATTTTTTATCGCAATATCGATGTTAGTGTCATAGAGAAAGTTGTTCGGTTTCATGGTCTGGCGTGCGATTTTTGAAACTCATACTTTGGACTCAGCAGTTGAAAATGTCAAAATTAAGTACTATGGAGATACGCATCTTTCTAGTGCTGATTTGACTTTCAAAAATCGCACTCCTGAAGTGTGATTTTTGAAAGTCAAATCAGCAGTAGAAAGATGCAAATCTCCATAGTAATTTTGACATTTTCAACTGCTGAGTTCAACGAATGAGTTTCAAAAATCGCACTCCTGATCATCTTATTAAAAACCATCAGTATATTAAGATGGACACTATATAATATTGTTCCAGAACTACAGACTGGATTTTATCAAATACTCAAAGTTCTGGGGAGGCCCTACCGCTACTCTGGTGCCAACTGCTAACGCCCACGTGTGGGGTTGCATCTGGCGTTTACACACAGATGATATGACAACTTTAGATGAGTTAGTTCAAACTATAATCATTCCTATTTTTAAGATAAACACGGTGTCTTTTGCACATTCCACAGGTAGGTAGGTACTACTTGGAATTTGAATCCTAGACGGAATGGTCAGAAAATTTGCGACCAATGCAACCAGCAACCTATTTAACTATGTAACTATCCCTTAGTCGCCTCGTACGGCTTACACGATGCGGTAGGCCGGTAGTGTAAAATATTAGTCAACAAATGAACAGTAAAGGAGTAAAGGTAAGGTACATAGCATAAACTTAATATACCATCGTTAATAATATTAAGTTTATAATTTGATACAAATAAACTTTTACTTTTTTTATAGGTTGACATCAAAACTATGGTTTTCAATCTTGACCATAAAAAAATACATAGACATAACATTTATGTTACAGACAAAAGGAAGTTGAAATAAAGAGATACTACATCAAACAGATAAATGTTCTAACACCATACATGGGAATGTTTAACTGCCGCGCTTACATTCAGAAAATCATTCCCCTGCCGATGGGAGACAACGACGAGATCCCCGTGGAGCGGTGGCCCTCGTGGTCCTATAAAGAAGTTATGATAACGGGTGCAATAGAACACGGCTTACCCGAGTATTACATAGAGCACTTGAAAAAACTAAAACATAATGGAGAAGAGGGTTGTCTGCGAATGGTTTGTCTGTTGATTCGCTACGGAAGAGACGAGCCATGCGAGTGTTTAGTGCCAGGACGCATCCCGAGGGAACCGCTAAAACTCGACGTGAAGAAATTTAAATACAAGAAAGAACATGCTGATGAAGCAGAACTGAAAGATATAAAGAGACGTAAATTCAGAGGTGCCATTTGAACAATAATAACCAGTCTACTCAACGCACCGATAGGTTGGAAGAACGTATAAAAAAAGTCTAAGCTTAGCAATAGCATTGGTGGTGGTGCCATTGAAAGAACGCTTTATCCAGATACCTAATGTAATTTACGTTCACATTCATCAATAACCTTTTAATACTTTTTGTAAAACAAGACCACATATGTATTTTGCAATAAATTTAATCATTTTAACTGACAAATATATTTGTATTTATTTGGGCATGAAGCTGGCAAAAATCGCCCAGCAGCGATTACAGTATCCTACATGCAGGGCCTGATTTGGCATACATTGCTTGCTTTGATCGCTACACTTTAAAATAGAAAGAACAAATCAGGCAATGTATGCCGAAATCGGGCCCGACAAACTGCAAGTGTAATCGCTGCTTACGCTTTTGAACTAATATACCTACCTCTCTACCCTTCTAGCCCAGTCATTTTACGGTTTGAGCCGGGACTAATTTATAATTGATTTTTTTTTCGGTATAATATTGAAGAGCCAATTTAAGCTTAGAAATGTATCAAAATTAAAAAAAATCACGTCAGCAACAGTTCCAATTTTAAAATTTAGCTATTATCTCGTTCTAAAAAACCTGATGGTAAATTTTCATACTTCAAACATGGTGTAAATATGCTTGGCTGCTTAGAAGGGTTCTGAAAAATCCATTCGTATTTTCTAATAAATACCTAATTTTTTAATCTAGAAATAAACATTTCAACGGGTTCTTACCGCGTTTTGGTATATTTGAGTTTCCGATGGTATATTCTCTAATTTTCAATGCCTATTTTATTCCGAAAAAATAATTTATATTGTTAAATCTAAGTCAAATGAGTTTATTGGTATTAATATTATTAATTAAAAAGCATTCTGGGACACACAATTTTGATTTCTATGTTGCGTAGCGATTTTTATTTTAATATGTTTTAAGATAGTCTTTTTGTCACTAAATGCTGCCGGTTACAGTTTAAAACTCCAATTAATAATAACTCCCTACCCCGCCTAACAAAACTCCGTAAAATGACTGGGCTATTCTATTTCTGCCTCTACAGGGTGTAACATAACACCCTAGTAATACTTAAGGGGGTGCATCAGACCATCAAACTGAACAACAATCACTATGGAGCCAAAACCAAGAAAAAAAAAATCTGCTGTACATACATACATTTGAGTCGAGCCAGTACTGCAGTTTCGTACGAAACAGCAGATTTTTATTTCGCGATTTCGAAGTTGGCTCCATAGTGAAAGTTGTTCAGTTTGATGGCCTGAAGCACCCCCTTAAGTAGGGTGTTTTGTTACACCCTGTATATACTTACTTAGTTTAAAGTCCTATTATGATTCTTCTCAGTCATATTTAACATGCACGCTCGGTTGCGCTTTTTTTATATCTATGGTTCGGTTCTATAAAGTTGGTCTCAGTAAATACCGAGAAAAAATCTAAATAGTTTGTATTTAGACTTTCTCGAATTCCACAATCAGTTTAAACCCGAATGAAGCGGCAAAAAATTAAATGGGCCAGCGGGCCTCTTAGTAATCCATAACTATCAACTTCGCCGTTGATGTTAACTAATTTTGAGATAATTTTAAAGTCGTAACTATATCCTTCGCCCTGGTTTGAATAGTATACTTTTTCACCGCGTGCTTGTCGCATGTTTCCAAAAAAGGCCACTTCCATACCTAGTTGCGTCATAATAAAATAGTAAGTCCATTAATGCACGACGTTTACCCAGATAGCAATTTCTAGGAATATACTTGTAGCAAGTTTATATCAAATCTTATAGTTAGGTATCCTCCGACAAACTTGTATAATATTTGCAAATGCAAACTAGCGTAATCTTTACCATCATCACAGATCACACTTCAATTCCAGTCCAATATGGAAGGAATAATCTGATGTAGACGTAAGCAAGCCTGCCTATGCCTACTACAAATTGGTTAGAAACTCCTTCGACACTGGACAGTATATATATTCTTTGACTGGACTAAAATTGAAGTGTTATGATAGTAAATAACATTAGTAACATTACACAAGTTTGTCGGTGGGTAACTAGAAAGATTGATAATTATAAACTTGACACAAGTTTATTCCTAGAAATTCTTACTTCCCACCGTGCAATAATGCGTAAAAAATATTCGAGCAAGGGGTAAATATTATAAAGGACATCGTTTAAAGTAAAAAACAATAGTTTACTATTTTTCGTAACTTTTTTTATTAATATAAATAATTAATAGGTACTCGGTTTTCATTAAATTAAATATAAAAATTGTACACTATCTCAATCGTTTGGTGAATTGTATCTAAATTGAGCATTGAGCACAACGCTACCCCCACACTTCATTACATAAACACGCACACAAATCACTCGAGGAACACATCATTTGGAAATTATTTTATCAGTCAATAATTTTAATATAATTACTAAAATGATGTAATGTAACTGCCTTACTAGTTGGAAACCACAATAATAAAATAAATACTGATAAAAATAAGAGCGAAGTATGTAATAAAAGTAATTATTTAAAGCCCGCAGGGTACGCTGTGTGAGGCAACGTTGTGCGAGACTTCGCCGCAGTCGTTCCACGCATCACTCGCCGAGGCAACTATTAAAAAGCCGTGGCTTGGTTACAGAATACATATCCTTCCGGAAAAACAGCGTCATACAAGCTCGCAGCGGCCAGTATACCCCACATGCGGAGCGATGTTTTTACCAAATTGCCGCTCATTCTCGTACGTGAACGTTTTATACGTATTGCCGCACGCTGCGCATGTATACGTGCATACACCCCGTATTGTACTGCCGTCGCGAGCTTGTATAAAGCTGTTTTTCTGGTAGGATATGTTCAGTGGTTTGTCGCCGTTCGAGTGGCAAAGGCAGCGAGGAGCGAGTGACGGTGGAGCGGCTCGGCTCGCTCGCGGCTCGACGGTACAGGAACTGTGAGCTGAGCACGGCGGCTCCCTACCGGAGTAGACTGCCGCTGTTACCGCGGCGGTGTCCACACGCACGCGCCGTACAATGCAGCACAGTGACAGATGTCCGCTACTTTATACAACTACATCTCTCACTCCACATCGTGTTTACAGGCAATTTAAGGTGGAACGAAAAATATGGCTCTAATATTTAACATTATACTTAATGGTACTTACAACATTTCATAAATTGAGCAAAAGGCACTATGCAAGTTTTAAAAATAAAGAAATATTTGGATTTTAACTTTGGAAATGAATTTGTTATCAAAGGGAGTGCTAATGAAATGATACGATGAATGCAACGTGCCTTGAGCCCCCGACAAACAGCAACACACGAACATGTTACACCAGCCATCCGTGGCCACCCACACGTTGTCACATTGCCGGCGAGCTTCTGACACAATGATAACCTCACTCGCCTGCAACGCGGCAGGTGCCGGTACATTAACAGACGTTAATTTGTATAAATAAATACTACCGGCTAGCCTTTCGTATTACATTACCTCATGCCCAGTCAACGTTGAGTCGCACTACCCCAGATAGCAATTTCTAGGAATAAACTTGTGTCTTCTTGTGTGAAAAGTTTATATCAAACTTTCTAGTTACTCCCGACAACCTTGTATAATGTCGGCCAATGCAAACTGATGTAATCTTTTCATCACACTTCCATTCCAGTCCAGTAAGGAGTACTGTGGTGTAGACGTAAGCAAGCCTGCCTATACTACAAATTGGTTGATAACTCCTTCCATACTGGACTGAAGTTAGATTACACAAGTTCGCATTAAGAAACATAGAGCAAACATTATACAAGTTTGCCACACGTTAGAAATTGCTATCTGGGACTGTGGTTCAGATTTCGAGCATATACGTTACCATACATGTAGCGATGCCATATTCGCGCAATCAACAATCCTGCTTTTCGCTGAAGGCTGGATGTGTAAAGGCACTCGTTTATACCCTTATACCACATTATCGTTATAGTTATTATTGCCTCAGGACAACAAGCGTCGTCGCTTACGAATGTCTGTTATACTTTACTCTGATTGTGTAGTATTGCGAGTCTAGCTTTGGTTGTATTATTAAAATATATTATATTTTTTTAAATAAGTATCGAGATATCTATTAAAATCATAATGTCGATTGTAAAGTAATTAAATTTTAAAAATTAATGTTTCCACTCTGCTGCCATACTTGGTTAGGTTATACACTACTTTAGACCACATGCACGATAAGCCATTTCAGTTCCATACTAAAATTGTTGTTGTAAGAGCCTATGCGCACGGCGTATTTTCTACGCGCAGACGACGAAATGTGCGTTAACACACTACAAACGAGATTCAGACGCAGCCAGTAAACCTTTCCACACGCCTACAAAGTTAGTCGCGCCGATACAGACGCGCTATGGTCGCGCATTTGTATCGATACAGAACGTCTATGGTTGACGATGGCGTCGGTCGAGGTGATTGTATTGATACAAAGCGATACAACGCACTTCTCGCGTGCATCTGTATACGCGCGTTTGTATTGATAAAATAAAAACACAACAATCTTCTTTTTGGAACTCTACGGCGCTAAATGCGTGTTCGTGAAACGCGTCTTTTGCGCGTAGAAAATACGCCGTGTGCATAGGCTCTAAGATGTCATATGTACATTTTCATCAGTATACAAAAAGTTTACTGTTGTAAATAAATTAATATATTCACATAATACAAAACTACCTTTTGATGAAGGCATAATATTCAGGTAGTCTTGTGATCCTACTCAGATAAAAAAGCCAACAATTATGTGTAATAATTACCGAGATTATCGCGCCCATACAGACAAAAATATGAATATGTACGAATATTGGATTAGTTATTGTTATTATATACATAATATAATGCATAAATATTGTAAACATTCACTTGGTATTGGAATAATATATAAGACATTCGATACACCAGGTACCTAATTTAAATGGTCTCAACTGTTTATCAGTTATTTATAGTTTCTCTCTAATGGCGGTGCAAGTATGATGCACACACTCAAATCGTCTTGCACAATTAGCTAGACTTTGGCTATAGAGTATATTTTATACTAAACAATATTGTATAACAATACAACAATAATGGCAGGTATATCTATTGCATTGTAATTGATACAGAACACATTATTTCAGCTTCGTAATTATAGAATCAACTGCAACAAACTATGACTATACATGGGCACATATTTAGTATATATTCATACATATTTATTTACCTTTGCAACTATTATAACACAGCAATAATAAGTAACAGTAGATATAGAATCTAATTTTTATTAATGTTTCTTTCAAGTCTTTGGTGGTTAAATCCGATTTATGAAATTATTTCCTCGTCTTATTAAGAAAACGTTAAATAAATATTAATCGAAGGAAAAGGTGTGAACAGGTTTGAGTATTATAATATAAACGGTTGCATACCTAGACCAAACAAGTGTCAAATTAGTATCGTATCGCACTTTCAACAAAAAGTGCTCAAACAGCAACCTAACGATATCGACAAATTTGTCACTTGTTTAAAGTTATGCATAATGCACTTGACTACGAAGTCGATACACAAGTTGGCTGGTCAAATAAATCATGACATTAATAAAAAATAATTTGTACAAGATCTTACCTACCGTAATATTTATTATCTATACACACTTTACATCTTACTCGGTAAACTTAACATTAATAGGCTATGTCAAAAATGACACCGGTACAACTATATTTATTGAGGTAAACTATATAGGATTCACGTCGAGACACATCGACCCAATATCGCTTCAGCAAAAATATTAATTTCCTGATATGAAAACGAATCGTCAGACGAAAAAAAACGCATCCGTAGCGTCATTAATCTTAATCGAATAATTAACTAGATTATCTTTCTAGAAAAAAGGTCGCCTCTGCACTAGAGCACACTCCGCGTGCAATAAATTAATGTAGTAAATGCAGAGAACATTCAAAACATTCCCTTACTGATAAATTTACACTAGAGTCAAAAATAATCGGTAGCTATCGAATGACCGAGGTCGCTCGGCTAAGTATGAACACGCGCGCGGGAGTCGACCGAAGCGACGGTCGATATAACATAGGGTCCTTCTTAATATCCTGACGGTTTTTAAGAGGATGATCAGACCATCAAATTGAACTACTTTAGCTATGGGACCAAAGACGAGAAAAAAAAATCGGCAGTTCTATACAAAACTGCAAACCTACTTCGACCTAAAACTTTGCAATGTTGTTTTATAAAAATGTTGATACCCTATCTTATTCTTATTATCAAAATTATTCCTTAAGTTTTCCTAATATGAATAAAATAATAATTTACGTTTTACCTATTTCAATGTTGATTATGATTCCATAGAGAAACTTGTTGAGATTAATGTTCTTATCAACCCCTTAAAAAACCCTCAGCATATCAAAACCCTGTATATCACACACGCTTCGCTCCACACGGCAATAAAAACGTACGTATAAAATAAATAGAACAACGCGACGAGCGACGCGGAGTCGCTCGCGATTTCACTAGCTAAGCTTACAACTAGGATTCGAAGAGCCGACCGCTCGGGCTAAAGCGGCCGACCTGAGGTAGATAAAGCCATTCACTTACAAACTTATGGACGTCGGGTCTCATACAAAAATCTCGAAAAAAGTGTCCCAGACTAACTTACGTAAACGTAAGGTTTGAATAATATAAACAAACTAAAAACATTGAAACTGTTGACATTATTTTTTCTCATTGCTTGCGTAGTTTTTACGAACTTTTACAGCACAGCGGCACGGTACTATAGACGTGCGCGTAGTCGGTCGATCAAACGAAGAGTGCGCGTAATTGCTAGGTACTCTTAAGAGGTTATTTTTTTCGCGCGAGGATTAAGAATTGTATGGAAAACTTTGAGCCACGATAACTTTGAAACTATACATTTTAACGGAAATCTGACAAATGTAAAGCACAAAAATTTATTTCAAGATCGGTCTTAAAAATTACATTGACTTCAATTGGTTTATATTGAAAATATAGGAGTCGCGTTTTAGGTCTGCTATTGGGTAGTCACGTTGCTCGTCGATTGTTTGATGCCCCCTCCCGGGCCTACAACAAAACTCCAACGGTGGCTCGGGCCTACAACAAAGCTCCAATGGTGGCTCAAGATAGTGTTCTTTTCGAAAAGCAATCCTTGCAGTCACCAAAATACATAAATTACCGCACAACGTCAAGCACTCTTGCTAAAAAACTAGACATTGGCAAAATCATCACAACCAAGATGGCAGCCATTGTTTTAAAAACAGAGTAGAATTGAAAATGTAACCATTAGTATGGAGCGCGCAGCAAAAACTATCCTCTTACCGCCTGGCCACGGGACAGGGCGAACGGCGGCGCGAATTGCGCTTTTAGAATACACTGAGGGTTGTGTCCCTACTAGTACGCAAGCACGCAGCGCCGCGTAGGCAGTGTATTCTAAAATCGCAATTCGCGCCGCAGTTCGCCCTGTCCCGTGGCCAGGCGCTTAATGCGTTTTGTTACTCTTTTGGTTCGGACTCGGAGACTTTTGAGCGCGGACCCTACATCAAGTTGGTAAGTGAATGGATAAAGCGGGGGCGGGC
Organism: Agonopterix arenella; assembly: GCA_927399405.1. Classification (NCBI taxonomy): domain Eukaryota; kingdom Metazoa; phylum Arthropoda; class Insecta; order Lepidoptera; family Depressariidae; genus Agonopterix; species Agonopterix arenella. The sequence continues at coordinate 12,294,948 of OV656691.1, read as the reverse complement.
GGCTAGCAGCCCGTCGAGGCGGGGTCGGGGTCGCGGATGACCCCGTTGGGGCCGGACTTGAGGGCGAGAGGGCGCGGGGCTGGCTGCAGCGGCTCGGCGGCTGCGTCGTCGGATGCGCGGGACCGCAGCGAGGACAGCTCGCGCACCCATGACGCCAGCCGGCCGGATACCCCGAACAGGTTCGAGCCCGAGCCCGTCGCGACCGCGCCCACGTTCACCTCCGTAAGTTCCTGCTCCTCGTCTGTGGACAACATTATACCATGTTATCATTTTATCTAATAGCACTACCTGTCTCGCATGAAATTAGACAGCAATGTTATTAAGGTAGCACCGAACCCGCCAACACAGCCCAAAGTTACAAATTATACACCACTATTTTTTATATACTACTTTAACACTCAGTTGCAGAAACGCTCATTAGAGTTAAAGGCTGGGCCACACAGAATGCAGCTGCAGAACGGGTGCAGACCGGCAGCAGACCGGCAGTAGTTGTAAACTATGGAATTATATGCGAGGTGTCACACTGAATGCAGTCCGGCGCGGCTGCGGAACGTTAGCCGAAGTGTGACACCTCGTATATAATTCCATAGTTTTAAACAACTGCCGGCCTGCAGCCGGTCTGCACCCGTTCTGCAGCTGCATTCTGTGTGGCCCAGCCTTAATCTTTTTATTAAAAGCTGGCAGAAGCATTAAGGCTGGGCCTCTCTTGTTGACGTATTCGTCAACAAGACAAAAAGTGACAGAAAGAGATTTAATAGAGGATTAACTTTAATGAGCGTTTCTGCAGTTGAGTGTAAGGATGTCAGATAATGAAACTAAACATTGATGGGTCGAAAAACGAAAAAATGTATGGACTTTACTAAAGTGCTGATTTTCAATGAGAGGTTTAAGAATTTTTCCGACCTGGAGTGTTTTTGAAAATCACACGTTCAAACGAACAGTATAAAGATTCAGATTATGAATCATTCTCCATGGTAATTTTGACATTTTCTACTGCTGATTATAACGTGTGATGTTCAAAAATCGGACTCCTGTTTAGTCCCTTTATCTAAATATACCTATTATATTTTTTTTTATATATTTTTATTATATATATTTTTTTTTAGGATTATCAAAAAACTGATGTATACAGGGTGTTAGGGTAGATAGTTCCATTACTTTAATGGGTGATTGTACACATGATACTGAACCATTTTCCATAAGGAATAAAAGAAAATCGCAAAAAAAAATACAACTTTTCTTACAAACGTTCGATCTGACTGATTTTAACTATGGAAAGACCGAATTGTTTTATTGCTATTTTCCTATATAGCCCAGTCATTTTGCGGTTTGAGCCGGGACCAATTAATAATTTATATTTTTTTTCGGTATAATATTGAAGAGCCAATTTGAGCCTAGATATGTACCAAAATTTAAAAAAAATCTAATTTAAAATTTAGCCATTATCTCGTTCTAAAAAAACCTAATGGTAATTTTTTTTACACATATTTAAGGTTTTACCATTATATATACTTCAAACATGGTGTAAATACTTTTGTCTACTTAGAAGGTTTTGAAAAATACATTCGTATTTTCTAATAAATAGGTACCTCATTTTTTAAATTTCAGCGCCTATTTTATATTATATTATTTATTATAATATTGTTAAGTCTAAGTCAAATGAGTGCATTGGTATTAATATTATTAATTTAAAAGCCTTCTGGGACACATAATTTTGATTTCTATGTTGCGTAGCGAATTTTTTTAAATATGTTTCGAGATAGTCTTTTAATCACTAAATGGTGCCGGATACAGTTTAAAAGTCAAATTAATAATAACTCCCTACCCCGCCTAACAAAACTCCGTAAAATGACTGGGCTAATAGGTTTCATAGGGAAAGTTGTTCAATATCATGGGTACAACCACCCCTTAATGTAATGAAAGTGTTTTACCCTAACACCCTGTGGACACGGCATCAGAGATACGGCTGTGTCGGCAGGTTGTGTGTGTAGAGACTTTTACACCAACAACAACAGCTACTACAAGCTATAATAATAATCTCTATGCACATCTACTAACTAACACATCTGAGTTTACTATAACAAATTTAAGACTACTTATATAGGGACTAGTTACGCGTGTAATTCTACGAACAAACATTTCTGACACTTTTTGCGGGGGGGCGAGGTAACATGAAATCCGTAACATTGGATTTTATTCCCCATAACTTTAGATTCTGATTTTGAACGATAAAAATCATGAAAACTAGTCTCACGTGAACCCCAAACCTTCTAAGTACGAAATTATTGTTTCGCAATTATAGGCTGCCTCGTTTAGTGATAAGGTATAAAATTGAATGTGAATGCACATGATTAATTGATCTTATACCCTGGCAGAGGGGAAATGCTACCGCAAGGCTAGTCCTTATAATAAAATAGTCAAAGTATAATACTGAATGAGGCAAAAGTGCTACAAACTGACAACTAAGTCTACATAGCTTTGGCCACTCCAGGAAATGATAACAAAATGTGCTCTATATCATGCAAAATATTACTTACGATTATTTGTGCGCGGCCCGCTCGCCACATACTTCTATACGGCGACCGTGCGAAAAAACAAGTTATGTAGTTTTGAATGTTTTGAAAATCAAATTATGCAATTTAATGTTATCATTTACTGAAATACACCAAAGATAGATGCTATTGACGACAAAGTCAACTAGACTATTCTAAAACATATTTCAACAACAGAAACTTTTTTTCTCTTTGTAGTCAGATTGTAAATATTGGTATACAATTTTATAGAGGAACTCGCTACGGATTTCGTGATCAGAAGTGCACCTTTGGTGCATGATCCATTTCCACTCGCAACGGATCTCGTGATCAGAGCGAACCCTTGGTGCATGATCCGTTACCACTCGCAACGGATCTCGTGATCAGAGTGCATGTTAGGTGTATGACCCGTTACCACTCGCAACGGATCTCGTGATCAGAGCGCACCCCTGGTACATGATCCGTTTCAACTCGCAACGGATCTCGTGATCAGAGTGCACCCTTGGTGCATGATCTGTTTCCACTCGCAACGGATCTCGTGATCAGAGTGCACCCTCGGTGCATGATCCGTTTCCACACGCAACGGATCTCGTGATCAGAGTTCACCTTTAGTGCATGATCCGTTTCCACTCGCAACGGATCTCGTGATCAGAGTGCACCTTTGGTGCATGATCCATTTCCATTCGCAATGGATCTCGTGATCAGATTGGAGTAACCCATATTTACTCAATAAACTGAAAAAAATCTAAAAACCTAAGGAAAATTCCCAAATTGCCTTTACAAGTAAGATAGGTATTCTTAGTTCTTACCCATGGTGGACCGTTGGAGCTTGTAGATCTCCTGGCCGTGTGCCGAGTGGAAGAATGAGCGCTGCCTGAAGTGTGGCTGTGAGGAGGGCGCGAGGTCGGCGACGAGCTGGAGGAAGGAGGGGCGGGACGAGGGGCGGTGCGACCAGCACGCGCGCATCAGCTCGTAGAGCCGGTCGGGGCAGTGCTCCGGCCGCTCCATCACTCCCCCCTCCACCACGTACCGAACTACCTGCTCGTTCGATAGACCCTGCAATATTAATAAATACAGTAGTATCAGCTTTATAAGCTCCCCCGATGTACCTGCACAGTTGAAAAATTTTAATAGCGCCGAATCTCTTGCCACAATCGGCTAATTGTTTTCGCGCCCTTTTCGCTGCTGCACTTTGCACCCTTTAATTACTATACGACTTCGGGTTTTATCGGGGAACTGAGCAAACGAAGATTGACGAGGGTACGACCAAGAAATTATTTTCTTGGTCGTACTGTAATACTCATAGGCATATAGGGTCCCACTTAATATGCTGACGGTTTTTTAAGAGGATGATCAGGCCGTTATACTGAACAACTTTCTCTATGGGAACAATGACAAAACCGCGAAAAAAATCTGTTGTTCCATAGCAAACTGCAATCCTACTCGACCCAAATGTATGAGACAGCACATTATTTTTCGCGATTTCGATGTTACTCCCATAGAGAGTTATTCAGTTTGAAGGTCTGATCATCCCCTTAACAAAGTGTCAGCATATTAAGAAGGTCCCTGTATAGCTACTAAACCGATTTGGATTTCCACAAAAGCATATAGTGCTTAGTTTGGATTAACATTTAGGCTTTATTTCATCGCAATCGGTTCATTCAATCAAAATTGATAAGTATTTCAAGCACAGAGAAATTACACGTTCCCCCCATTTCAAGTCAGTGGTTTGCGCGTCCGAATTCGCGCCGCTAGTTAATTCTAATCAGGACAAACAGATTGTACGAATAATTTTATAAGTGGAGAAAACAAAACATTAGTCGAGATTACCTGATATGGTTGCATAGCGAGCGTCGCCATCTCCCATAAGACGACACCGTAACTCCATACATCGCTATTACTGGAGAAGACCTGCAAAACGTTATAATACATTACAAAGTTATATAATCAATCACTAAACAAGGACTCGAAAATGTAAAACTTAAGCACAGATTATTTCTGGTCTTTGCAGATTTCGCGCGCTTTTCCAGACAACCGCGACAAACTACAACGCGCAAGGCCGTCTTAAACTAGGCTGGGGCCCTTGGGCACACAAGAATTTGGGGCCCTTTTGAAAAGTGAAAAAGCTAATTATAATAACATTTTTTTACTAAGTATGACCATTTATTATAGGTAATCAAATACAGTATAGTATGATATAATATGTCATGAATGATATTAGAATGCTGCTGGTTTTTTGGTTACGATTACGCTAGATGGTGTACTTAGTAAATTAGGTAGGATGCGTTCGGAAATATTATTAATTAGTACAGTAGGAATAGGCGCAGTCATCGATATAATGGCGTAGTATATGCCTTGTAAATACCTTCTGATAAGATTACTGATTTGTGAAAAAAGTGTTATGTGCCCGAAAAAAATGTTTTGAGAATAAATGTGTGAGAGAAATTGTCGGTCCTTCGAGGCCCCCTGAGACTGGGGGCCCTGGGCACGGGCCCCGTGTGCCCTTATGGTGAAGACGGTATTGACAACGCGCCTTATGTCAATGCACTACAGCCTGTACTTCATGAGATACAAGGCGCCGTAGGTACTTATCGCAGCTGTCAAACGCGTTTTACAGGAGTAGTAACTTAACTAAACAAGTAACTTAACAAGATAATCTACTGTATCAGCTGTATCTGTGTTTTAGTAAATAAAAGTATATTTCATTCATTCATTCATAATCTGTGCTAATGTGTTCTAAAATGTTTAACAAAAGGTTCAAAATTGCATGAGTGTAAACTTACCCCGTCTTTTAAGCTCTCGGGGCTCATCCATCGCACCGGCAGTAAGCCTTTGGTGCCTTTCCTATAATAATCAGTCTCATAAATGTCTCTGGTCATGCCGAAGTCCCCGACCTTAACGGTCAGGTCGCCGGCGACCATGCAGTTTCGTGCCGCGAGGTCGCGATGCACGAACTTTTTAGCCGATAGGTAGGCCATACCGTCGGCTATTTCTATAGCCATCTGGAATAGAAAACATTTGTTTAGATTTGGGTTCAATCATCATAATTCATAAATTCCTATAAGGCAGCCTATGCGGAAAGAGCAGTCGACAATCCTATCTCTTTGCTACAAACGTGTAGTCTTATGTTAACATGAGCTTTAACCCGCAACTTCGTCCGCACAAATTATATACCAGATTTTAAGTCAGATAATAAGCTATCAAAAAAAAAGTTTCATCAAAATCGGTTCAGTAGTTTTTGCGTGATGCTCGTTTAAACAACAAACAAACACACAAACGAACAGACAGACAAAAAATCCAAAAATTGGTGATATGGAATCACCTGACACCTAAAAACCATATCGTAACTTTTTTTGTTAATATTTTCAATGTACAGACACACTTCTATTACAGTTTTATAATAGTTTAGATTCATCTATTGGATCAACTCTATTTACAAGGGTCGATTTACATTCGATATTCTGGCTGTTAAATGACCTGGAATGATCAGGAATGGTTGCAATAAATGATTTGTATTTGAAATCGTCCGAGAGTAACTACTCTAACGACTGGAGAATATAAAATAAAAAGAACAAGAATTATAAATATTACTACAGCCCCTACAGGGTGAAATTGAAATCACTGGCTTGCAGTTTGGTACGGAACAACTGTTTTTTATTTGCTATATCAGGTTAGCACCTAGAGTAAGTTGTTCAGTTTGATGGGTAGAGTCTCAGTTTAAATGGATGCCTATAAGATCAATTTCACCCTGTATGATGTTATTGGCAGCAATGGGGACGTATACAGGGTCCTTCCTAATATCCTGACGGCTTTTTAAGGGGACGATCAAACGATCAAATTGAACAACTTTCTCTATGGTACCAACATCGAAATATGCTATTTTTTTTCCATAATTTCCATATTGGCTCCATAGAGAAAGTGGTTCAGTTTGATGGTCTGATCACCCCCTTAAAAAATCTTCAGCATATTAAGGGCCCTGTAGAGGTTTACCTTTTTTCATTCTTGAAAGGCACAAACCTGCAAAATGTTCTGCAGTGTGGGCGGATTGTTAGAGTCTTTCTTGGGCAAGGAGCTCTCGGAGTCTGGTCGGTGCGACCTCAGGTAGGTCTTCAGGTCGCCCTGCTCCATGAGCTCCATGACCACTAGGGTCGGCTGCCCGCGGGACACCACCCCCATCAGCCGCACCACGTGGAAAGTGTCGAACGCCTTCATCACCGACGCCTCGTTCAAAAACTCGATGCGCTCCCTGTTCACAGTTATGATTATGTTGTTAAACGGTGACCAGAAAAATAAAACACCTCGCCATGTTGCGGATAATCATTGGAACCAAAGAGATTATACCTAAAGGCATAGCCCGGGGCCATACCATTGCAAGAATGTCCAGTGTTTTTTTGACGTTTGTGTTTTGAGTGTGTGGTGTCAAGTAGTATGGACAAAAGAGACCAAGTAGACCAAAGTGACCGTAAACATTAGTTTACGGTCACTTTTCACACACACTAGCACAAAAAAAGTGGACAGCCGCATAAACAAATATCTACAGGATGAAATTGATATCATTAGCATCCTTTTAAACTAAGAGTCTACCCACCGAACTGAACAACTTTTACTATGGGAGCAAACCGATCGGAGCAAAAAAAAAATCTGTTGTTGCATACATTTGAGTCGCGAACTCGCGTGTCGAGATTGTAGTTTAGTATGGAACAGCAGTTTTTTTATTTGCTCCGATCGGTTTGGTCCCATAGTAAAAGTTGTTCAGTTTGATAGGTAGACTCTTAGTTTAAAAGGATGCTAATGATATCAATTTCATCCTGTAGATATTTGTTTATGCGGCTGTCCACTTTTATAATTTGTATATCTTGTATAATTTCGTCTCCTTCTACTATTAATGGTAGGTCAAGACAAAATAGACTAACTACAATCGTAAATTTATGCGGACTCTATGCTTTAAAATAAAAAGATTCTTCCTCTGAGATTGGAACTCATTTTTGTAGTTACATGAAATATTGTCATTAAAGGTAGAGTCTACAAGCAGGAAATTTATTTTTCTGGTCAAGCTTTACGTACATATGCTCAGGTGAATATCCCACTGAGGTATGCAGAGACAATAGATCGCCACACGCTACGAATCTGACACACATCTCTCGCCTCCTCAACATCCATAAGTCTCTTCATGCATGCTCACCGGTTCCCGGTACATTTTATTTAACCCTTCCATAGACAAGACACCTAACTTATCCAAATCAGTTGAATCATTTAGCGCGTTAAACCATTACTCTCTTTTTGACATCACTCGGTATCCAGATAAAAGACAAAACATTACGAACCTGTCAGTGGCATGTTCATTGACAGTTTTCACAGCGCATCGAGTTTCCGGTTTGTCTTTTTGCAAGCCCTTAGCAAGACCTTCATAAACCTAAAACAAAAAAAAAAAATTAAACAAAATATATCACACTGTAGTGGGAACAATGAAGGCTGATCTTCTTCGTATCGCAAGCCCTGGGTCATAGTTTTTTCATACCGCCTTACGGCCTCTGACGTGGTTTTTATGTAACGACTACTACCACCTAGACATAGCAGCCGGGACTAACGGCTTAGTGCCATCCGAAGCGCAGAATCATCTTTATTTTCAGAAAATCAGGTAATTCAGCCTACAATGTCCTAACCACCTGGAGAAAAACGCACAAAGTGACATATCACTAAGTGTCCCCCGTCGGAATGGAATCCACGACCTCTGTTTCAAGAGCCCAATGCTCTTAACCATTAGACCATGGAGATAGTATATTTAGATAATGAAGGCTGATGATGACACTAAATAGAACCATTATAAATTTGTATTCGTTTAAAGTTTTGATTCGATGAATCGCTTTTGAGATAATTTTCGCGCTTATAGAGGGTGTAATATAATTGTGCTATTGCCAATTTCCCTTATGTCCATGGCGAAAATGGTTCAGTATTATGAATACAATACTGTGTATTTTTTGTCTGTCATTAATGGTTATACATATATTATACAGTGTTTATGTGGGCTAGCTACCTTTCACCATTTTGATACGTCATTACATCTTACAACAAAAAATTCTAAATGTGATTATTGCTAAAACTACATTTATAAACAGAAAGTTGGCAGTAGTAGCAATGTTGCTGACCACCCCGAATGGGATTACGGTCGTGAGTTTATGTATGTATGTAACTGTCTACACATACACCTGTAAAATTTGTGTAGTGGCTTAGATCAAAGTGTAAAAATATTCCAAGCCAGACACGTCTAAAATCAGGGACCGAAAATTTTCGGTTACCTTTATTTAAATGTTACCTTTATCCAGGTAACAACCGATTTTAATACCGGTAACCTAAATATGACCTTCAATAGAAAGCGAGTGCGGGTAAGGGTCAGTATAGACGGAGCGGCCAAAAGCGCGCGTGGTTTTTAATAACACTGAAAAATTATCTTTAATTTCTACTAATCAAAAGTACAAAATTGTTTGAACAACGTCGTTGTTGTAGCGGGTGACGCAAATTTTGGAGCACCCAACGAGCGACGCGCGCACTATTTTCAGTGTTGCTACAGCATTGGACAGGTCGAGATAATAATTGATTTAATTTGTATTTAGTAACGACTAACGAGGTACTTACTTAAAATTGAATAATTACTATATTTATAAAGAAACAATTTTTTATTTAAACATATCTCTGTGTACGCGGACCGTTAGTAGAATGATATAAAGGTTACCTCTAAAAATACCTGTAAAAAAATAAAGGTATTATCGATACCGGTTTCGGTCCCTGTCTAAAATACCTTCGAGGGTGGGTAAAAAATATCGTACCATTCCAAAAGATCCTTGTCCCAGTTCCCTGATGAACTGTATATTGTTCCTCGGCACCTCCCATTCATCGGGCACGTACACGGTGGAGACGTACTCCGGGTTGACGCTCGCGAACAACTTGTTGGCCTCCGTCGGCGGCAGGAAGGACCGCTTGGCGTACCAGACCGCCAATCCTAGCACCATCACCATCACGACACATCCGCCCACTGCACCCCATATCCACTCGCTGCCTGCATCTGATGCCTGCGAATGTGAAGATGACAAATCATGGAACTTGCCTGAGTTGTAATACGGTGTGAACCGAGTCCTATAGACCGGTCTGAGTCAGGGGTCTATACTACAGGGTTTGATATCATTAGCATCCTTTTAAACTAAGAGTCTGCCCATCAAACTGAAAAACTTTTACTCTGGAGCAAACCGATCGGAGCAAATATAACAATTTTACCTGTAAATAAAATTATTATTAAGCATACTTACCTTATTCCAGGTCTATTATTATATTTGAGAGCGGCTTACTTGACTTCCGTTTCCGAGCGAACATTACCCTAGTAAAGCGCCATCTGGTGGACACAATCAGCAGCCAGGCAGTGGGGGGCACGGCCAATGAAGCCGGTGCCCGCCATTTCATTTTCATTGAAGATTTGAATTCAGCTAGCGTTCAGCGTGATCGTGCTGCAGAATGCGAGCAAACAACACGACTAGTGTAGGTGTGACCGTGTCAGAGAGCGAGCACGACTATCCCACTACGCCAGCACGATCATATCCTGCTATGCCTTAAAAAATAGTTTATGATTTCGTTCTTTAAGATCTGGAAGGACGATATTACAGCAGACAGGTGTACAAAATAGACCTGGAATAAGGTAAGTATGCTTAATAATAATTTTATTTACAGGTAAAATTGTTATATTAAGCTTTTATACCTTATTCCAGGTCTATTATTATATTTGAGAAGTGTTTGGTATCGGCTGCTGGATTGCTTCTGGATTGACGCCAATGTGATTTATACGAAGTTCATTGATTATTTCAAATTGGTTTGCTTTGTGCGAAAACCAAAAAAGTTTATATAACATTCTTTATGAATATGGTTGGCATGGTGCGTGACCCAAATTTGTTTTTGAATTTGAGTGGTTTCGTGTGAGAACCACATTATTTCAAACTGATACTAATAAAAACTGCAATCACAAGATATTAGAATACCATTGACAATGGCATAGGAACGCACAATGTAATATTGACATCGATAAAAAGATAAATGTAGGGAGCAACGACAGTCAAAGCCGTGACTTGATCTCAACGGACTTCATCTTCACCGTACAGCACCGTATAGAATAGCAGTGAGTGAATGGGTTCATTCAGCTGAGAGTGGTGGTTTCATGAGGTTCAACTGAATTTTACAACAAGATGGTTCGTCAGCCGTCAGTTGCAAATATCCGACTCGCTTTGCAGACTTCTGATGAATCCAGAAATACGACGCGTGACAATAATAATTCATCATCAAACCTAGGTAGATTTGTACCGTAGGACGTAATAAAAAATTAATGGGTGACAAGCTGACTGAGAAAGAAACTTCAAATGTAAAATACACAAACTGTCACTGTTATTTGTATGAATGTCGATAGCGACAATATAACAAAGTTAGTATTTCATCTAAGAATTCTGCTCGCATACATGCACATATCCGTAGTCTCCTTGCAGAGGACATTCATAACACCTAGATATTACAAATAGCTTAGCAGTTATAACGAAGCTTTATTTATTTGGCTCTGGGTTACATTTAAGGCCTAAGGGTGAGGCAAAAATTCTTGCAAGTCATTATTCGGCAGGAATCAATTCCCTCCGGTACGAACAGGTCTCAAGCCACCGGTCACCGTGAACAAGTTTTGATGATTGATCAGCAAATAATATAATAGACTTCATTCAGCATAATAAAAACACCAACTGATAAAATAAGGATATTACCTAAGTTATGCATATAGGTCAGGTAGGTATATAACAAGCGATTAGAATGTTTGAAAGATGCCGAGTCAACCGATAACACTCGGTTAGCATAAATTAAGATAGTTGATAAAATGATGTCATAAAAAACGATTGTCAACCCAAGCTGAATAGCATGTTTTGGTAGCTCACTCCACATAAAAGATTCAATCGTACTATTTAATTTATACTGAATTAGTATTATAACCTTACGCAACACGCACATGACAGATAAGAAACATTATGAGCGTATAGCGTATAGACTGGATTCGGAACATCCTCCAGGAAAACAGTCACGGCATGGTCACGGTCATAAGAATGCATTTCACAAAAGCCTATCGCGCAGGCACGACATCACAAAAATGTTGAACTACCCTCGTAAAAGGGATTTTATTTATGTGTGATTTCATCACATATGTTTTTCAGTTCAGGTTTCAAGTATTTAAATATATAGAAAGCGACAGTCACAATACGAAGCATGACGAAATATCGGATAGAATAGAACCCTTCGGCGGTATAATTGATATGCCAAGAACACACCTTATAGGCAGCTATCTTTCAGCTTCCTTCTTTGCAGTTTTTGTGTAACGTGCATACATTATTTATTACGTGGTGCTAATACTGCAACAAATTAATGGGACAAAATTGTGTGGGAGAATAGCAGACCGACGCATCAAGCCACATATAAAGATAGCTTAGCTATCAGTTATTTTATTACATAAAGTAGGTAGATATAATTATATATTATTTATAAAGTAATGCATTTTTGAAAGAATGCACTTCAGAAAATGTGTGACTTTCTGAAACTGCTTGCATGATATTACAAACCAAAATATAGAATTATTGATTAACAACCTTGGGTATTCGTCCAACGTGTATTGTGTAACCATCAGATACTCCTGCTCCGATTGAAATGATTAGAATCCTTTGCAAAAATAGAAAATGTTGGTGTTTGGAGAAGGCACCAATAATTAACTGAACTTTACCAAACGTAGGGTTACTAAATTCTGGATTGGATTGCCAGAAAGAACAGAGTTACGTGACCTTCTGTAAACATTTTTATTTCGATCTTTGTACTGCAACTTTATAAGTGAATATTCGTTAAACGGACAGCCTGGATCCCTTAAGCACTTATGTATAGTTTATATATTATTTCGAGCACCGGAACGTCATCCTGATTTATAAGTTCTGCATAATCTTGTTTTCACTGAATGTAATATTTACCAAAGAGGACCACCCAACAGGTTCGAATTAGGATCGTCTTATTTAGATTAGTATGTGGGTATTGCAGGTAGGTACCCCACATTTAACAAAGAATCCTCCCATTTAACAGGGCAAGTTAAATAAAAGCTTGTTAAAACAAAAAAGGGACTCGTTTAGACGACAGAATCCAAATAAAAACCACGAACGGTGATTACAGCGTGATAATGCTTTCCGATTCCTGCGCGAAATCATGAATGTCTTTAATCTTATTAGGAATTTCAAATTTACGTAGTCCTCCGTGGATACGGGCGCATCTAGAAACGATGACCAGGTAGCAGTCGGTACGCTGGAAAGTTTCAGACATAAAATTTGATGACCATTACAGAACATGAAAAGAAAAAGTTTATGGAAATGGCTTTCTGCGTATGTCATGGGAGATTGGGGGCAATTAATGTCCGATAGGTACCGGGACACTTAATTCCCTCCATTCTTTTACCTTGTGTTTGGTTCCCGATGCTAGATGCCACGCGGGATACCGACCCACCAGGCAGTAGGCACGTAGTCGGCTGGTCGTCGTGGTGTTGAGCCCCCAGTATAGGCACGTGGGCGGCAAGTCATCACGGTAATATGCCGCCAGCAGGAATGTAGGCAGCAGGTCATCACGGTATTACGGCGCCAGCAGGAGCGTGTGCGGCAGGTCATCACGGTATTATGCCGCCAGCAGGAATGTAGGCGGCAGGTCTTCACGGTATTACGCCGCCAGCAGGAGCGTTTGCGGCAGGTCATCACGGTATTATGCCGCCAGCAGGAATGTAGGCAGCAGGTCATCACGGTATTACGCCGCCAGCACGAGCGTGTGCAGCAGATCATCACGGTAATATGCCGCCAGCAGGAATGTAGGCGGCAGGTCACGGTATTATGCCGCAAGCAGGAGCGTGGGCGGCAGATCATCACGGTATCATGCAGCCAGCAGGAGCGTGGACGGCAGATCATCGTGGTAATGGTAGTGCGTGGGGAGACCGCCCGCCGCATGGTACCAGTGAGCTAAGCGAACATCGGCAGGGAGTGCCGTACCGGGTCGGTAGCTTGTCCAGTATCGGCTTTACACAGGCAGAAAAATAGCAATGCGACGACATTACTAATCTTCTTTATATACTACAGTAACCAAACGGTGGGATAATCGTCGAGTGTCGACCCCAGGCCACTTATGTTACCGTACCTTAACCTGATACCTGCTTGGTGAACTGTCGTTACGCACGGACAGCGCAAGCCTGGATATTAAGTCTTGAATGTCTTCGCTTCTGCGCTTCATCCGCAGCAGACCTGTTCCTATAGACACATTACAGTATTTGTAATGTGTCCCTGGACGGGGGTAGAAACACAGGAAAAATAATACTACGAACATCTTAGTTAGCTTTAACGACACACATATAGATTGCCACTCAATCACATTCATTAAACCAGACGATAACGATTTAGGAATGTTTTTCTCTGCAGTGTAACATTTAACGGTTCATGCACAGAAATATGCAACCGCCATACATTCAGAATTGTTTGGAAATGTTCAGCATACTGCACCATACGAACAATGGAAATTGTAATCTATAAGTAATATGCTCGACGTCTACTTATCAGATTTCTGCAACAAACGCGTCTTTGTCCACCCTCGAAGACTCCATCACTCCTGCGACCCGACGACACGACGACGAAAATACGCACTTTACTATTTAAGGGCACTTGTTAATGCAATAACTATGCAAATTAATCATTTAACCATCGAAAAACAAATCGATATTAAGAAAAAGGAAATTTAAAATTTATATTTAAAAATGGCGGTAACGGGAAGGCAGCGCTTTCCGTTACATGTCCGCTCAGTAGGAATTCAAAACGCCAATGAAAATGAAATGGCGGGCACCGGCTTCATTGGCCGTGCCCCCCACTGCCTGGCTGCTGATTGTGTCCACCAGATGGCGCTTTACTAGGGTAATGTTCGCTCGGAAACGGAAGTCAAGTAAGCCGCTCTCAAATATAATAATAGACCTGGAATAAGGTATAAAAGCTTAATACAAAATCAGCTGTTACATACTAAACTGCAATGTCGACGCGCGAGTTCGCGACTCAAATGTATGCAACAGCTGATTTTTTTTTTTGCTCCGATTGGTTTGCTGCCATAGTAAAAGTTTTTCAGTTCGATGGGTAGACCCTTAGTTTAAAAGGATGCTAATGACATCAATTTCACCCTGTATACAGGGTGTAAAATAAAATGGAAGAGTTACTTAAAGGGGTGCTTCAGACCATCAAACTGAGCAACTTTTACTATGGGACAAATACTGAAATTGCGAAAAAAAAATTCCGCTTTCCCATACAAAACTGCAAACGAAACTCGACTGAAATGTATGGGAGAGCAGATTATTTTTCGCGATTTCGATATTGGTCCCATAGAGAAAGTTGTTCAGTTAGATGGTCTGAAGCACCCCTTTAAGTAACTGTCCCATTTTATTTTACACCAGGTAGAGGTTTACGTACTTATGAAATAAAATTCGACGTTTTAGAAAATGAACACAACCATAATTATTCGATATTTTGAAACAGAATAGCAGTGGCAGTCGGCAACCCCCACTGTTATACTGAGTCCTTTACCTTTTTGTCTCTAATTTATATTTAATACCGTGCTATATTTATTATGTACTTGTGTATAAATAAGAGACAAATAAATACTTTTAATTTAATTTTAATTTAAACTGAAGAATCTATACAGGGTGTAACAAATCACCCTAGTAATACTTAAGGGGGTGCTTCAGACCATCAAACTGGACAACTTTCACTATAGAGCCCACATCGAAATCGCGAAAAAAAAACAGCTGTTTCATTCAAATCTGCAGTACGACTCTACTCAAATGTATGGGACAGCACTTTTTTTCACGCGTTTTCGAAAATGGCTCCATAGTGAACGTTTGATGGTCTGAAACACCCCGTTATGTATTAATAGGGTGCTTTGTTATATCCTGTATAAGCAACACGACAATAACGGCAAAAATAAAAATAAAAACCAAATAAAATTATTTTCTTACCGGGACTTCAACAAGCGCCTCTGTAGATGCATTTCCAGCGCCGCTCACGGTAACAGGGGTCACCCTGATGTTATATTTGCCCGGCAGCAGGGTCCGCAGCACCGTCGAGCAGGAGGTCTCGCCGCATTCCGACGCCTGCACGCAACTCTGCAGGCCCACGTCTGTTGTCTGTCGAAGTATAGTTTGATTACACCATGAAGCTAGGAGAAAGTACTGACAGAATGTTGTCAACGAAAAATATACAGTATTTTCTTTATGATCCCGTCTAAAGTTCGTTGTCAAAACATACTAGAGAACTAGTGAACATACACGAAAATTGTGTCTCGTTCACACAGTATTACCAGCGCCCTACCTAGTTAGAAAAAGATGCAATTCTCTCTTTTGTCTTCCCGCTGTGAAAACATTAACATTAGACTCTGTACACCTTTACTGACTTAGATAAAAGTAAAATGAATGGATAGGCCCATAGCGCGTTTAGTTGATGCATAAAAGTAGGACACTTGGTCCATACAATGGTCTGTCATCTCCTCGGTACGAATTTGAAGTACCTATACCAGAAGTTTCGTCACAATAAAGTCACTTTCACTTTGAGTACACCTATACGGTGGCGGCATCGGCATGCGCTTTAAATCAATGGAGTCAAACTACTGGTAGGCGATACCTTTAACAATGAGGTAAAAATGCGGTGCCGTTCTTTATGGAAATCCACCGCTTCAGTTCGCTAAGCTCAGTTACCTGACTGCTATCCTCGACCCTGGAGTAATGTACGTTGTAGCCGACCACGAACCCGTTGGGGTTGACGGGCGGCTCCCAGGTCACGTTCACCTCGGGCAGACTCTTGTTCGAGGGCAATGTCTCCGCGTGCACGTTCACTACTACATCTGCGTTTTCTGTGAGAAACAAATTATGAGCAATGATTAATTTCATGAACACAACTAATTTATAATATTACCTACTATGACAATCGACGCCAATCTACTTACACTATGTAAATAGTATAGTTAATATGTATGTTGTATGGAGCCTCTCTCAGGCCCATATTACTAAAGTGATCTTGAGTCCTCGCCCGCTTTTAAGTTCACTTTCAAGTATTCGTAAAAGTGAGCTTTGAAGAACGCAAGTTCAGCGAGCACTAAAGATCGGTTCATAAAAAAGTACCTCAAAAACCCATAATCAATAATCGTAATTATTGCCTGGTACCTATCTACAGAACTTGCACATGAAATGCTACAATCATCATCATCATATCAGCCGATAGACGTCCACTGCTGGACATAGGCCTCCCCCTAAACGGGGAGATGTGCCATAATCGCCACGCTTGGCAGGCGGGTTGGCGATCGCAGTTGGATTGAATGTTACACACATTCACAGGATGCTGCTGCCCATCCTCCGGTAGATCCCTTAAATGCTACAATAGAAAAGGATAATTTTCATTTCCTTGGTAAGTATGATATTCTTCCTATTTTGTGTATAATTTTAGTTATCATACAATTTGTATGTGCTCTTTGATCATACTCATTCGTTAGTTGTGAAACGTGCAATCATCATCATCATTGTCTTGCCCATTTCCCATTATTTGGGGTCGGCGCAATATGTCATCCTCTTCCATTCATCTCTCTTAGCCGTCGTTTCAACACTCACTCCTTTTTTACACATATCATCCTTCACACAATCCATCCATCTTTTCTTCGGCCTCCCTCTCCTACTACAGCCATCCACATTCATACTTAACACTCGTCTCGTAACATGACACTCTTCTCTCCGCATTACATGCCCATACCACGATAATCTATTACCCTGCAATTTTTCCGTTATAGGTGCTACTTTCAAACTTCCTCTAATATACTCATTCCTAATCTTGTCCATTCTAGTTACACCACACATCCATCTCAACATTCTCATCTCAGCTGCATGCAATCGTTTCTCATCCGTCCCTTTTGTGGTCCAACACTCTGATCCGTACATAACGACAGGTCGTATTACGGTCTTATATATTTTCCCCTTCAATTTAAGGGGGATTCGGGAGTCGCAGATCGTTCCCGTAACCTGCCGCCACTTCATCCACCCTGAGTTGATTCGGTGCTTCACGTCCCGGTCTATCTGTGAAACGTGCAATGTCTTTTGAAAAAGGACCTGTATGAAATGAAAAGTTCTCTTTTCTATTTATTTTATTTATTTATGCTTTGATTTTCGTTGAGTATTATTGAGTCGATATACAGAGTGGAATTTCATTCTTTATTTTAACCTGCAAAGTGCGATGTTTTTAAATAAGACATTACTCACGCTCCTCCATAGTCCTGAAGGTGTTGTAGGAGCGTTCGGAGCACCAGGTCTCCTCGTAGGCGCTGTCGGTCTCGTTGGGCTGCCGCTCGCGACACGCCCACACGTTCACCGTGTACCACGTGAAGTGACGCATGTTCGTCACCGTCAGCGACCGGCTGCTGCCGTCTAGCACGTAGTACTGAGACTTTACGTAACCTGCAATATTGTATCATTAGTGCCTTTGCGCTCCTAAACTCAAGTACCTGACGTTGAGGAAAAGACGGCAAAATTAGAGTGGGACTGGGCTGGATCGCGATAGTATTAATTTAAACATGGAAGTTCAATTCTAATCCAATTTCAGTTCTATTCACATTGCAATCCAAGTACTATCCAACTGTGCTGAATTCCGTATCGCGCTGAACTTGACTTATTTATTACTTAGATTAAAAACTTTTCGCTTACGCTGAAAGATGTAGCCAAGAAATGAGAGAGCCAGTTATTAAAACTTATGTAAACAAAAAAGACAAATATAATTTTTTGTTTCGGTCACCGTGGCCGGTTTTTGTGTCTGGCAAGATGTCAAACCTATGGAATGTTGATAACATCTTGCCAAAAAAATCTTTTATAGTATGCAAAAGTCACACTATTGCTGTTTCATGTGCGGCCACGTTATGGTTTCATCTTGTTACTATATCTATGATTTACTATGTGACTAACGGCTATCAAATAATTAGCGCGATTTCGGATGCGATCACAGTTCAGTGGAGCTTTATTTAGCGCGTTTGCTCTCCTGTGCATGTTTGCCGAATGCACACCGAGCGATGGGGATCAATGGGTGTCTGATTACGGGAGTTGAGGTCGAGGCAGACCCCGGAAAAGATGGCGGGATGAGTTGGATGCTTCTGCAATGAGTGGCGGGATGTTGCACCGAACAGAGTGATTGGGAAGAATTTAGGAGAGACCTTTGCCCAGCAGTAGGACAAAACAGAGGTTTAAAAGGTTCACACGTTCTGGGTCCGGCAGGGAATGTACGGGCAGGCATATCTCCCTCCGCAGTTAGTAAGTCGTAAATTACGACAAAAATGCCTACAACTTTTGTTCTAAAAGCTTTTATTCAGCAGCGACGACTTCTGCAGGTAGGTATTTATCGAAGAAATAAGCTTTTTCTCAATCTACTGGATAAGAGCATTGTTACACAATTGACGTAATTATCCCGCGCCCCGCTGACGGAAATGCCCCATAAAAATTTTCCTACGCGGGGCGTGACGAAGAAGGAAGTCGTACATTTCGCGCCAGCTCTCAGGTTACAGGTTATATTGCGCCGGTACGCGTGAAAGTTTTAATACATGCTACATTTTGAGTGCCGGATACCCGGCAACCGGAATGTATACAGGGTGAAATTGATATCATTAGAATCCTTTTAAACTAAGAGTCTACCCATCAAACTAAACAACTTTTAGTATGGGAGCAAACCGATCTGAGCAAATAAAAAATCTGCTGTTCCATACTAAACTGCAATATCGACGCGCGAGTTCGCGACTCAAATGTATGCAACGGCAGATTATTTTTTTTTGCTCCGATCGGTTTGCTTCCATAGTAAAAGTTGTTCAGTTTGATAGGTAGACTCTTAGTTTAAAAGGATGCTAATGATATCGATTTCACCTTGTAGTTGTTTTTGCTGAGTTCCATCCCATAAGTGCGCTGACAAAATATTGAATGAACTGTTAACAAGACATATAAATTCAAATAAGACGGCGTAGTTTTAGGTTCTAGTTTAAATGACAAGTTAACAGAGACTATTTGTAATAATAAGTAGTTTTATTGTCTACATTTCATCGACAAATAGTATCATTAATCGGTAACTGTAATAGTTGGTATATGGTTGGTATTCGGGGAATAACATTTATAATGGACTTTCATAATGAAACATTTTCAATAAATATTAAGAAATTAGAATCTAATCTAATTAAATAAAAAAGTACAGAAGGTAGATGGGCGGAAAATTCTGAATTACTTTTCTATTTGAATTGTGAATAAATAATGCGTGCACTAAATAAAACTCACCTTTGATGTTTTTATTATTTACCATACATCATTAATTAATTATCTAGAAAACGACATGCAACTCAAATTCGTTTTTCTTATCTTCTGCGTGCTTGGATATCATTCATCATTCTTTCTATATCACCATTCAATAAAACTAAATATAATTCGAATGAATTCAACGATGCGTGACGATGGCATGCAAAAATCAACCGTATTACCCGTGACAAAACGAATATTATTATTTTGTAACCTGTAGTATTGTCCGTTATGACGCAAACGTTAGGCTGGATGCGACTGCATTTAACTGTAATGAATAAATGTTAAGATGGGCGTGATGAGACATTGTGCGCTGTGAGGTACATCGCCCTTCGAAGGTAAAAGCACAGAGAAGGTATAGCATGTAAAATGAGGGACGTCTGATCTATGAGCTTCAATGGACGATACATATATCTGTGGAGCTATTTACATTGTCAAGACAATAAATTGCATTATAACATTGTACTGGGTGTAAACTTAAATGCGTTACAAACTTTAGGGGGTGTTTCAGACCATCCAACTAAATAACTTTCTCTTTGGAATTCGCGTCCGAATCGATGCACGCACACAGACGAGCACCTCGTACAAAGCCCGCTAATGTACGTAAAGGTAGCGCCCGCCCGCCGTGTACACACGGCAACACATCAACCTATACAAAACCAACATAAGCTGACCGCGCGTAGTTTGCATAACGTATACCGTCGCGCGGCCAGCTTATTTTGGTTTTGTATAGGTTGATGTGTGACCATGTGTACCTACGAGGCATTGCATTGCATTAAGTGCTTTACTGTATATCTCTCTTCTGTGCCATTGACGACGAAACATATGATCTTTTTCGCGATTTCAATATTAGTCCAGTAGTGAAAGTTGTTCAGTTTGATGGTCTGAAGGGCTCACTAAAGTATGTATTACAGTAAGTAATAAAATTTACACCCTATAAAAGGAAGGGAGTCGGTAATAGAAGCACTGAGAGTAAAAATGGTGTCCTCCGAAGGCCACTAAGGCACTTACATCCCTAATACCAGGTAATCATCATCATGTCATGACCGTTATCGGCCATTGGTGTAAAGTCGAGCTGCTCTGCTCGTCGCATTTTGCTCTCAGTGCATCTAAAACAAATCTATTTGTCTTCTTATATTAATGTCTCATCGAAACTCATGATGAGACGGTAGCCAAGCGTCATGTTAAAAGCGATGGACTTATGTGACAGGTGGTAACAATATAAAAAATAGTGATAATAAAACGTACCTTCTTCCGTAGCGTTGGTGTAGTTCTTGTCCAAGGCTGGGCTGTTGTTGCCGCTCAGAATGACGAGCATGCTGTTCAGGCCGTGGTCTATTGACCGTCTCGTGCGACGTGACTGCTCGCCCTTTGTTGATTTTGTCCTGTTCTTTTCCAATTTTACGTAAACCTGCGAGAGTATTTCATATAGATAATGCGGATTTGTCCGTGTGGTGTCGGCTAAGAATAGGACCATCACATTTCCTCCCGTAGGTGTCGTAAAAGGCGACTAAGGTATCTACCGGAAGATGGGTAGCAGCATCCTCTGAGTACACACATTCAATCCAACTGCGATCGCCAACCCGCCTGCCAAGCGTGGCGATTATGGCAAATCTCCCCATTTTGGGGGAGGCTTATGTCCAGCAGTGGGCGTTTAATGGCTGATATGATGATGATGATGAATGCGGATTTTTGTTGATTGTGAGATAAAAGATGTGACAGCTAAGATGGATATGCGCAACTGCGTCACAATAGTGGCGTCCGTGTTAACTCCGAGCTAAAACCGTTGAGTTTTTCGTATTCTATTTTGTTACTGGCTCGAGAGAAAGGAAAAAGATCTCGAGGGACATTTTCTAATTTCGAAGCAGATAGTGTTCCCACTATGTATCGAACGTGACGACGGGCTCAAAACCTGTTACGCTTGGACAAATATTTGCTCCTTGGTTTGGACACTGCGAGTAATGAAAAACAAATAGATCTAGACTATTTAACGTAAATATCTGTTAATAATGCAGGTTCCTCTCTAGGAAAATGCTTTTACTCAAAAATATCGGTACAAAAAATTTAGGCAGGATTTAGAAACGTTTTTAAACGTGAATTTCGAGTGTCGGAAATGTATGGAATTTAAAATACGGGTGTGAGTTCGAACTTAAACCCCATAGAATCACATGAGTTGGTACCTAAAGATTGGTACCTACGTCAGAGTTAACAATGAAGAATCCGCGAGTTTCCAACTAGTCAAATCAGCAACTCTCTATCAAACGTCAAAACACGAGCTTTGTATGAAAAGTTGTACTAATTCATGAATAGTGACGTCATTGTTTGTCTTGTATGCAGACGATCTTCAGATATATTCACAGTCGTGTATGGATAATTTCTCTCAAGCCATCAATACCACCAATGACGACCTAAACCGCATTCGTGACTGGAGCTTGTCTTATGGCCTTAAGGTAAATCCCAACAAGACCCAAGTTATCGTCATAGGGAGTCCATGGTTTACTTCGAGGATTCCTCTTGACCAGTTACCACCTGTAGTATTCGATGGTATATGCATACCCTACAGTACTACTGTTAAAAACTTGGGCATTATCTTCGATAACACGCTTTCTTGGGGCCCTCAGGTCGCTGAAGTCAGTAGGAAGATGTTTGCTGCTTATATCTCTTTAAAACGACTACGCAATTTTCTACCCACTAGCACCAAGATTGCGCTTGCGCAATCCCTCCTATTACCCATCCTAGACTACGCTGACTCCTGCTACCTTGACCTGACTGTGGAGCTACTTAATAAACTCGAGCGACTCCAAAACCTGTGCATTAGGTTTATTTTTGGCCTGCGTAAGTACGACCATGTGTCGGAATTCCGCGCCCGACTTAAGTGGCTCCCGATCAAACGTCGTAGGGAAGCTCACATCCTTAACCTTCTCTATTCCATCCTCTTCAATCCCATGACCCCTAATTACCTCAAGGAACGCTTTGTTTTCTCTTCCTCCACCACTGGCCGTCATCTGCGTTCCTCTGAAAACCTCTCCCTCAATATGCCCATCCACTCCACTAATTTCTACACCTATTCCTTCTCCGTGCATGCCGTTCGGCTTTGGAACTTATTGCCAGAGTCGATCAGACGTGCACCTTCCTTGAATGTTTTTAAGTCGAAAGTTAAGTCTCATTTCCTTGAAAACTGAACTGACCCTCGATCTGTTTTCATAGGTACATCTTTTCCTATGTCTGTGGTTCATGTTTTCCTATAGTATTTTGTTGTGTAGTACGCGTAGTTATGTATGATGTATGTGTATATATATATATATATATATATATATTTATATGAGTATGTATATAATATATGTATTTATAATAGGTTTATTTTGTATATTTACTTTTTGTTTTTACTAATAACTGCTGATTTTTGATATTTTTTTCTGGAAACACCGCCTACCTTTCTTCTTTTCACCGTTTCCTCTACCCTAAGGTTGTCTGGAAGAAATCGCTTCTTAGCGATAAGACCGCCTTATTTTGTGCCTCTTGTATTTTATTTCTGTATTTTACTGTTTATGTTTTTGGTGTAAAATAAAGTATATTTGATTGATTGATTGATTGTTTTTCGTCGTCGTTTCAATACTTTTTATAGTTTATCCTTTCATTAAAAATAGTATTCAAGCTATAGAATTACTGAAAATGTAAGTTTAGCATTATTTTCAAACATATTTTTTACTAAGAAGATAAAACTAAAATATATTTGAGGCAGTCAACTCTCCAATTAACAAATTCAGTCTAGCCACTTCTAGCCGAATTTTGTAAGGAAATGAAGTTCGTGGTTGGCGACATAGCCGCGGAGGTTAGGACGTCTAATTTCTTTAAGGATGCGCGGCACGGACGGGCGGTCTCGAACAAGTAGACATGTCTCACCTCATTCTGCAGCTCGTTCTCGAACTCGATGCTCTCCCAGCGCTCCTCCTCGGCGCGCGAGTTGAACCTGGTGCCCGACTTGGCCTCCTCCTTGCTGCACGCGCACGTGCCGTTCTTCAGCTCGTTCGCGGCCTTTTCGTCCTGCCTATCCGGCATATCTTCACCGCGCACCGCTATCAGGTTTGCTAGCGCGTTCGCTGAATAAAAACAAATAATTATAATTTAGACACATGTGATATTTTGAATGGATTTCTACAACGGCACGCATAAAAGGATAGTTGTTACATACATACATACATATGCTCACGCCTATGTCCTATGTCCAAGGATAGTTGGTAGTTGTAGAAAAGTTATGTACCTAATGCACAGTACCGTTATGTGGCTTTTCTGATAAAGGATACAACTGATTTTAATTAATTATTTTACTTTAGGCATAGGCAGACCACTCACACTCATGCCCGCTGTAAACCAGGATCATTGGTCAAACCTTCATTGACCATGTATTTGAAGGGTGAAGAAAGCAAAAAGTATTGGGGCTAACACAAAAGATCCCACTGGGTCGAAGTGTTGCTGGCTTGCCAGCTCCCACAACCAGATAAGATAAGATAAGATAAACCAGGATCAACACTAGGCAAAGTCCAGCGAGCGCGGGATATTAAAAAGTGTATTCTAAGATGCTGTCTTGAAATACGCAACGAATTAGAAGGAAAATAGTATCTGACAAAGTAATACTTTTTAAGTAAATTCGTATGTAGTTATTTGTAGGACGTAACCAATCTGATTGTCACTTCCACGGAGAAGAAATAACTTTATCTTTGTGTCGCGTTGCAAACCTGTTAGGGGGCGCGTATCGTGTTGTATCTGGCTTGCACGTGGCTTTGTTTACCATTTTGTACTAGCATTCATAATATGTATTTTTATTATTATTTCAAATGTGTTTGCTCTTGACCTCAACCCAGTCCTCCGGACAAAGATGATCTGATCACCCCCTTAAAAAAATCTTCAGCATATTAAGGGCCCCGTAGAGGTTTACTTTTTTGATTAAGGTGGTTTCAGTCCATACAAAAGTTTGACGCACAATACGCGTAGACGGAGTTAATAAAAGTAATATTTTATGTATGGAAAAGTAGTTTAAAAAATCTAGATGCCGCGTCACAAATAACATTTGCAATTTATAATATAATTACGAAGATATAAATCTTTTAAAATTTTGTATGAAAAATTGCAAAGCTTTATATTTTCGTAAACAAAACTATTATAAAACTGTAGCAGGAAGTTTGTCTGTACATTGAAGATATTAACAAAAAAAAAGTTACCATATGGTTTTTAGGTATCCCTGATTCCATATCATCAATTTCTGGATTTTTTGTCTGTCTGTTTGTTTGTTTGTTTGAACGAGCATCACGCAAAAACTACTGAACCGATTTTGATGAAACTTTTTTGTTTGATAGCTTATGATCTGACTTAAATCTGGTATATAATTTGTGCAGACAAAGTCGCGGGTTAACGCTAGTTATATTACAAATTTCAAATGTTATTTGTGACGCTGCATCTAGATTTTCTACGCTTATTGTGCGTCAAAGTTTTGTATAAAATTGACCCCTCTGCAACCACCTTAAGATCACGATACATCCAAAACTCACTTCACATTGGCAGAAATGCAGTATTAGACACAAGCAAAACGCCATTAAATATAAAAAAAAATTATTCGAGAGTGTGAGTGTCAAATCAACGAGTTACACTGCGCATCATATAAATCAGAACCATAGAATAACTGACAGAGTATTATGAATAGATATATTATGTAGAATTATAAACTTTACCGAAAATATCATATGTAGAAAGATAAATTAATTTATTTTGAATTCTAAATTATTGTTACAGAAAGATTAAAGAGTAAATACTAACGATTGCCGCAGTAGTTAGTGTATCCGGAGATGATCTTGTCTCTGTTGTAGCTGTTGGCCTGTATCTCGACGTGGTACTTGTTTATGGTGCCGTTGGGCATGGCGGGCGGCGACCACTTGATCGACACGTTGTGCGGCCCGCGCAGCTCCACGCTCACTCCCACCGGTGGGCTCGGACCTGCAACACAATTTTAATGTTAGTTTATGACTCTCAAACGGTGAAGGTGAATATCGTGAGGAAACCTGCATACGCTAAAGAAGAAATTCTGATACGTATGTGAAGTCTACCAATGCGCATTGGGTACGCGTGGTGGACCATACACCCTCCGTAAGGGTAGGCCTGTGCCCTGCAGTGGGACGTATACATATACAAGGTGTAACAAAACACCCCATAGTAATACGGTCAGGGGTCGGTCTAGACCATCAAACTGAACAACTTTCACTACGGAGCCAACATCGAGAAAAATTAAAAAAAATATGCTGTCCCATACATTTTAGTCGGGACGGTACTGCAGTTTTGTATGGGACAGCAGATTTTTTTATTATTTTTTCTCGATGTTCACTCCATAGTGAAAGTTATTTAGTTTGATGGTCTGAAGCACCCTCTTAAGTTACTAGGGTGTTTTTACACCCTGTATAAGCTGATGATGAGTCTATGACTCATTGAAAAATGTTCTTAAAGGATAGTACTTTACGACGAGTAAAGGTAAAAAAATCTCTAAAGGTATAAGCTTAAATGCGATACATACCTTAGAGGTCCTTCAGACCATCAAACTGAATAAACTTTCACTATGGAAACAACATTGAAATCGCGAAAAAAAGTGCCATAGAAAATGTCAGTGGCTACTCAAGAGCTACTCAATTAGTAATCAAAACTATGTATAAAGCAGCTGATATATTTTTCTCAACACCAATATTGGTCCCATACTAAAAGCTGTTCAGTTTGGTGGTCTGAAGCACCCTCTAAAGTATTTAACGCATTTGAGGTCACACCCTGTAGGTATAAAATAGCAAGCAACTCACGTCCAGGCAAAGTCTTGAAGTATATAATAGTGCTCTGCGCGCCCTTCTTGTCCTGCAGCGTGGTGAAGGTCTTCACGTAGGCGGCGTATCTGGTGAAGGGCGTCAGCTGCGTCACGGGGTAGAACAGGGGCTGCACGTCCCCGCACGGGTCCCCGAACAGGAACTTGCTCTTCGGCTCCTCCACCGCGGCCGATGAGTTGCGCTTAGCTTCCCCGGGCGGCACGTCCACTACGTTCCATCTGCAAGGTTTTAGCACAGCATAACTATATAGTTCTTACATTACGGCAACGGATGTACTTGAGCAGAGCAACGGCGGGGGCCTTGCGGGGTAGCGGGCGGCGAATTGCCTTGCATATCTGCGCGTGACAGCGTAAGTACACGGGCGAGGCGCCAGGGGGCCGCCATCAAGAGCGTTGCCATACTGTGAGGCTTATAGTAATACTGTGGTTTTAGTTTGTGTCATTTATCTATCTATCTATTGTTGACGATTGTAGCCGACTGAGCGTTTATTGACAAACGTAACATGTGCGCATCCTTGCTGAAATAATAGTTTATGACCCAAAATGGTACAGTTCGTGAGCCCTTAGAATAGGATTCGGTTGTCGGGTAAAATTGGCTATATTCGTATGTGGGCGTTTCTCAAAAAATGACCGTGACGAAATTGAAGTCTTTTTTTTATGTTTTAAATAGGCTTAATGTATGATTTTTAATATATTTATTAGAATAAATATTGTCAAAATTTTACTAAAATAGGAAAAATCTTGTAATTACTTCTCGAGACTTTAATTGCAACAGATTTCGAAAAGATAGTCATTGGCCACTTATCTTATCTATTATACAAATATAACTTGAATGTATGCTATTTTAGCCGACCGCCAAATCCTATTCTAAGCGCGACTACAGATGTGAACATAATAATGCTAGAGATACTAACGAGTCCGAGCAGGCGTCCCTCTGCCCGTAGAGCGTAACATTCTGCTCAGCGGCGATGTAGTAGATAGAGTATCCGAGCAGCTTCCGCGTGTCCGGCACGCAGTAGCTGTCCCATGTCAGGATCACCACGTTCTTGTGAAGCACGTGGACTTTCAACAGTAGTTTCGTTTGATAACCTGTCAATTTACATACAAATTCTTATACAATCCAGCAACTCTTTATCGGACGTCTTTGTATGAAAGCTGAATAGTAACTTAATTAAGTAGTAAAACTAAATTGTGAAGTCGCGTTACAAGTTTGGTCACGAGCGGTTATGTGTCGTTCACGTTCGAGCTTGCCACAAGGCTCCGCCATCTCGTTTTACTCATAAAACAATCCTTGGGATTTAATTATAAACAACTCGATATTGGCAAATTGCAGTGCTAAGCATTAGCAACCGGCCATTAACACAAAAAAAATAGAAGAATAGTTGTGACAAGTTAACAGAGACGGTTGGTCATAAGGATGGTAAAAAAATCATCTGGGTGTTAAAAAGTACAGTCAAATTAGCAAGAATATGTACAACAAGAAGAAATAAAATGCTTCCAACTTACATGAAGCTTGATCACCGTTGTTGTCCTCAGATACTTCAGTATCACTAAAATTCTTTTGCATTATACTCTTCAGAGGTTCTATTTGACTGTAGCACAGTTTCGGATTAAAATGTATGTAGAGATGACCCTCTATTCTTATCGGCCGGTGGTTCGACCAATCCCATAACAATTCCAGGTTTGGATTGTTAAATATGTGTAAACTTTGTCCTCTGAAATGGAAGTGATACTATTTAGTATTCAAGCGGTTACAGCTCCCCTCAGTGGGACCTGGCAATGAAGTTCCAGATACATACAAATTTTTCCAAGCAATTAAGCGTGTCATCAATACCGGCGATTTGCAGTCAGTGACCTATAGTCATGGGATGTAAAGCCGCATATTTTGAGATAGAAATAAACATAGTTCAAATGCCAAACACCTGTACGAAGATGATTTGTAGATAATGTCAGAAGCATGGACTATATTATTATAGGATATTTCTTAATATGCTGACGGATTTTTAAGGGGATGATCAGACCATCAAACTGAGAGTCTCCCTACAAGACAAATATTAACACATAAAAGCAATAAACTATTTTGAATTTTTTTTTAATTAAAATCTCGGGAAAAAAACAGGTGTCATTAGTCATTATTGACGACCCGGTAGCACAGTTTGTAGTGAACCTGCCTGCTGTGCCGAGAGTCGCAGGTTCGAATCCCGTAAGGGACAAATATTTATATGATGAATATGAATATTTGTACCAGAGTCATGGATGTTTGTATCTATATATCTATACTATTATAAAACTGTAACAGGAAGTTTGTCTGTACATTGAAGATATTAACAAAAAAAAAAGTTACGATATGGTTTTTAGGTGTCCCTGATTCCATTTCACCAATTTTTGGATTTTTTTGTCTGTCTGTTTGTTTGTGTGTTTGTTTGTTTGAACGAGTATCACGCAAAAACTACTGAACCGATTTTGATGAAACTTTTTTTGTTTGATAGCTTATGATATGACTTAAAATCTGGTATATAATTTGTGCAGACGAAGTCGCGGGTTGACGCTCGTGTATTCTATATCGTTGTCTAGTCATCATAATACAAGTCCAGGTACTTTAAATGTGACTAGATAATTTGTGTGACAATGTCCAAGATATTTATTTATTTATTACGGTAACATTTACGTTAGAATAAGTTTGCAGTTTTGTAATGGAACTGCCGATTTTTTTCGCAATTTCGATGTAAGAGAAAGATGATGGAGAAAGAAAGATTTGGTCTCATTATCTCCTAAGAAAAGGATCTGCATATTAGGAAAAACCCTGTATAAAGTTATACAATTACTCATAACGTAAGTGACATAAGGTCAGAAGAACGCGTATTGGAAAGACAAGTTCAATGACATAATATTGATGAAGAAAGTAAATCATATATTGTTTTATGTATGGGCTAGTAGTACTCTGTGGTATGGGCTAGAGAATGCGATTAGAAAGTTCTCATTAACAAACATGATTTTATAATTTACTAGATTTTCCCGCGACTTCGCACCGGCTACGGGGCTCCCGTCATACGAGATAAAATATGTACCAGTTCTTAAAGTCTAATCATAAACTTTTATACACAAAAAGTTTCATCAAAACCGGTTTAGTAGTTTTTGCGTGATGCCAGAACAAACAAAACCAAAAAACATACGGAAAAATGTCCAAAAATAGGGAAATTCTCTGTAAATATCTTCAATGTACAGACAGATACAGTAGTACCAGGTTTATAAGTTTCACCGATGTACCTGCGCAGTTGACAAATTTTAAAAGCGCGCGAAATTATATTGACCAATCAGGATGTGACACCTTGCCGCTATTGGCTTATTGCTTTCGCGCCCTTTTCGCTGCCGAAGCATCCATAGTCTGCTATTCGAGTTGGAGCGAGATAAAGAATACCCGATTTTGCACTGCTCGCAAACGAAGATTGACGAGCGGAATTATTTTCCTGGTCGTACTGTACACGTCTGTTACATGTCCAAAATATTTATTGTTACAGTTTTATAATAATGTAAATAAGAGAACAATAAACAAAGTAAAAAAATAAATATTACTGACTCACTTCTGTTCATCCGGTATCGCGACTATTTCCTCCAGATTCTTGAGGAACATGAGTGAGACAAGGGGGTTCGAGCGCGTCACCTTCAGAGTCCCTCTGATCTTGCGGATTTCGCCAAGAGATGCCTCCAATATAGCCATAGTGTTGCCTGACAAAGAAGAGATGTTATAGGTTATATTCAGTCTATTGGGGGTTTAATAGGGCCAGCGTCAAGGTGGCGCGTTACGAAGGTGAATGGACAATCAAACATGACGGTCCAAGATTCAATCCACATGTAAAGATATAACATGTACATTCAGCTTCAGAGAAACCTGACACTATCTTAATCTTTATAAGCACAAAAGGGATTAGATTTCTCTGATGTTGG
Source organism: Agonopterix arenella (assembly GCA_927399405.1). Taxonomy (NCBI): domain Eukaryota; kingdom Metazoa; phylum Arthropoda; class Insecta; order Lepidoptera; family Depressariidae; genus Agonopterix; species Agonopterix arenella. The sequence continues at coordinate 12,264,203 of OV656691.1, read as the reverse complement.
CCGAAGAGATTTTCTAACTTATGTACGTAATATCGCCTTCTCTCATACGGTGAAGAAAAACATCGTGAGGAAACCTGCATGCGCTGCAGATGAAATTCGGATACGTATGTTAAGTCTACCAATCCTCATTGGGCACGCGTCTTGGACTCCAGTGGCCAACTCTCAAGGAGGGTGGGCCTGTGCCCTGTAGGGGGCAAATATAGGCTGACGATGATGATTGTACGGCCCGCTACTGTTGTCTTCTGGCCGTAGATTAGGCTTTACGTATTGATGTAGAGTTGTATTTTATAAACTAAGGTCGAACTTCACAAGAGAAGATTCAGAATCTATCAACAAAATCTCAACAAATCAGTCAGTCAGTCATCACATCAGTCTCAATCTCACCTTCAATGATAGAAGGTACAAGAATACGTATTTTCGCAAAAAAAAAAAAAACAACTAGGTAAAGGTAGAATAGCTTTTACTTATGCCCACAGAAAATTATAAGAGGGGTTAGAAATGCAAAGTAGCGCTTTTGCTTCGAGACGGCTGTCGCCACTTGTCTTCCCGCTCACGCTGCTACAATTACTCATGCCCTCTCGCTCGCACCACGCCACGCGCCTTATGGTGTTATGCAAATCATTGCATAACCTGTGGCGACACGTTTCGCTCCTACTTTGCACTTCTAACTCTTATAATGTACAGAACATTATGCCTGTGTGTAGGTATGTTAGGTGCCAACATATTTAAAGCAATACAAAAACACGCAAATGGATTTTATCTTTAAAACATTAGAATAGTAACTTGGCATTTTCGTTGACTGGTAATGGTAAGAAAAAATAATGACGTGGTCGCCAAAGTTTTTATAGCTTTAAAATTACATTCTTGTTTTTTGCAAATGATTTGTATAATTTTTCAGAAATTAAAAAAATACTATTTAGGCTGAAAGTCGTGGTAGTCCAGTGGCCAGTAACCTTGCCTACCGTGCAGGAGGCGATGTTTCGATTTCGGTTACATAGCATGACAATGTATCCCTTAATACTAACCACCACTAGCCCGTATAGATATCTCGAGGACGCCGGTGACGTGGGTGCAGCCGCGGTACTGTTCCGCGGACGCCACAGAGTCGATCTTCCTGGCCACGCACTCGCGTGTGCAGCCCGATGGCGGGCATTTTATACACGTCGACGTCCTCTTATCTCCCTTCTGAAACAAGTTATTATTTAGCAAGTTGCTTATGCACCGTGGAATCGGGGTCGATTTGAACCCAGAACAAGCTTCAGACTATCGAACTGAATGACTGTGACTATGGAGCCAACATCGAAAAACCAAAAATAAAATCTGCTGTTCCATAGAAAATGTCAATAGCATTTTGACAAAAATGTATGAAACCCCCTTTTTAACGATTTTAACGTAGGTCCTTTAGTAAAAGTTGCTCAGTTTGACGGTCTGAAGCACCCTGTTCAAAACGATCCCGATTCCATGTTGTATTTTATAAAACACAAGACTTTTCTTAGTCACGTCACTAGCACAGTGTTTAGTCAGGATCTATACCTTATTCACTGACTTTGTTGTAGCTCATCCTTTTGCGCGCTACCCCTTGACCCACATTGACAATCTTGTCTAGACAATGCTTAGGATCGCATAACGTTACTTGAGTCGTGGGGTGTTTAAAAACTATGCATAATAGCATGAGACAGGAGGCTATTAGAAAATAATTGAAACTAGCACGAAAAGAACATGTACTTGTTTATTTATTATCATAAATAACCTAGCATTAGGGCCGTATCACACAAGCTATTTTTGAGCGTTGACAGAACGATATCTTTGCGACATCGCCGCGATAGTTTGATCTCAGAAACATCGTGGCGATGCAGTGGCTACGTCTGCTACTCTCAAAAATTGCTTATGTTATACGTCTCTTAGAACACAAATACAATACAGTCTAATTTATTTATAATCAGGGTACGATACGAAGTGATAATTATCATGATAATTATAAAATTAATCGGAAAAAGAAAAAGCTGGTACTAGCAATGTCACGCTATGTGTATCCGATCACGATTTGCGAAAAAAGAAGCTTACAAACACGAAATAGTTTTCTCACTGTTTTCTGTTGATTTTCTCAATAATTTGTTATTCATAGTCATACGAAACGAAATATTGGTAATTTTGAACCCTGTTTATAATAAATTACTAATTTACCAAGCATAATATGTGATAGGTATACTGCAAATAATATGATACGAATATAACAAACCTCCATATATCCATTGGGGCAAGTCCAAACGCACTGGTTGTTCAATATCTTATAGGCTTTGATATTAGGCGGGTTGGGTTCCGGTCTCGGGAACACGGGTGGCGGCATCGCGCGGCACTCCACCTCAGAGACGCAGCGCCGGAACAACTGGTTAAAATACATTTTCCAACATTATTATTTGTATAATGTATACCTACCAATGTGTGTAGGAAAAGATATGAGCATATAAAAGTCAAATAATGGTATCATTCTTTACGTGGTCGTAGATGTTATTGGTGTAGTTGTAGAGATGGAAAAGTCTTCTTTATGAACATGTTTAATAAAGTGCACTAATAATCAAAAACAATAACAATATCCACATGACACAAGGAATTCAAGCACCAGATGTAACTAGCGGCTAAATGCTAACATTAGTATGAAAAACCGCTAAACAAAACACCCAGTATCTTTTTTTCTCTCGAATGTTCTGTATTACACCCCCTTCCAAAGGTAGTATGCCACTTATGTGGGGGGCTCTTGGACCATTCATGCCCACTGTTTTTAGACTATTTCTGTAATTCGTCACAATATATTATGGATTTCCAGGATCAGTCATCATCCGTATTGACCTAGCGGTACGGTGGCGAACCTTCCAGTCGCTCTGTACGTAGGAATGATAAAAATTGCTATTTCTGCTAAGCTATTTATAATACGAATAGAATGTGTCCCTAAAATTATAATAAAACACTTTTTTGTTAAAACATTGTCAAGACGCAGAGGTTTGGGACAAAATCCATAATTTAATTAGTAAGTGGATTAGTAACAATGTTTACTTAAAACTATGTTAGTGTATATTAATTAGGTATCTGAGTAGGCATTTATATGTACATATTATAGTTTATTTGACAGTCCCAAGCCCAATACTAGACTCAAGACCTGTTTCTGTTTCATCACTTTTGGACAAGTTATTAATAGCTTATTTGACAGATCGTTATATATATATATATTATATATTTTGTATGAAAGGTGCCAAACGATTTGTCAGATGCTTATCAAGAACTTATTTAGAAGTCACGTTGCAGGTTCTGACCCGAGCACTTGTCTCGCGTGGTTTTCGCGCGTCGCGTTTTTGCCTGCCACAAGGCACCGCAAACCACAATCTCTTCTTGTTCTTAACCAAAAACAATCCCTGAGATTGGGATAGATTCTCCCATAAACTACTTGACACTGACGGAAATGCAGTGCTAACGCACAAGCAAGAGTCCATTAATTATAAATAAAAAAAAAAAGAACTTATTCAGAAGGGGTGAAACAGACCCTTATTTTAGGGATTTCATTGTTGATATGAGATGATAAAGAAAGATATTCAGTTTGATAGTTTGATCATCCCCTTACAAACCGTCAGCATCACAGAACATTATAAGAGGGGTTAGAAATGCAAAGTAGCGCTTTTGCTTCGGAGACGGCTGTCGCCACTTGTCTTTCCACTCACGCTGCTACAATTACTCATGCCCTCTCGCTCGCACCATGCCGCGCGCCTTATGGTGTTGTGCAAATCATTACATAAGCTGTGGCGACACGTTCCACGCCTACTTTGCACTTCTAACCCCTCTTATAATGTTCTATGGTCAGCATATTAAGAAGGACCCTGTATAAAATTATTTATTTCAAAAAATTAGTTTAAAGTAAGATCTAAACCTATTAATTAATGCGCTGAATCAAATGAGACGCAAACCATAGATTTCTTTTAGGTTTTTTGTAGGGTAAAAAACTTTTTCGCTATTCATATGGAGGTTGCTACCTTCATAATGCTCTTTAAAAATCTAGTTAAGTGCAGTGTTCACAACTAGTACGAACCTCGTATAAGCCGGCGGGGCAGCTCTTCATGCACTTGCGATCGTTGCCGTGGCCGAGGGAGAAGTTGCGGCAGACGTGGCAGTGGCCGGGGCCGGGGCCGTCGCAGCCGCCCAGGCACGCCTCGTTGCAGCACGTCCCGTTAGGCATACACGGACGATCCCCGCACTCCATCGGACAAACTGATGGTAAAGCAAATTTGGTATTTAAAAAAATATTCTGCTGAAAATACAAGGTGTGCATATCAAGACACTACACAAATATTGGAGTCGGCGAATTTAGCTCTTCTTTTCTCTAGGAAAATTTTAGAAATTATCCGCGAACACATAAAAATAATATATATACGGTCGAATTGAGAAACCTCCTACTTTTGAAATCGGTTAAAAAGACGATACAGGAAGTTAAAAAAATTAAAGGGTGGTTTAGTTTATCAAACTAAACAACTTTCAATATTGAGCCAACGTCGAAATCGCGAATAAAAATTCGCCGGTTTTCAAATGTATGGATGATGTGTTTTTTTTCAACGTTGTCTCCATAGTGAAAGTTGTTATTTTAATAGTTACTACAGCCAATAGTTTGAATATAACTAGGGTGTTTTATTACACCCTGTATGTGTACCTTCAATTCAAGTACCGCTGCTGCAGCACTCGCTACAGAAAGTTTATCTTAACAAAATACTATACTTACTTTAGAAGCGGAGTAACTATTAAATAATATGTGACTCCGCTTCAAAAAACTGTTTAAACCGACTTGATAACTCAGTTGATATGGTAGTGAACCTGCCTTCTGACCCGAAGGCAGGTCGCGGGTTGGAATACCGTTAGGGGTACATATTTGTATGATGAATATGAATATTTGTAACAGATTCAATGATGTTTGTATCTATATAAATTTATTCTGTACCGTTGTCTAGTCAATATAAGTCCGGGCTATGTTCGGGTACTTTCAATGGAACTAAATATATGTGAAAATGTCAAAGAAATCACAATAAAATCAGTTGAGATGTTCCAAAGTTATAAAGCGCATAATAAAATGGTAATACAAAAAAGAAAGACAACAACTCTTGAGTCTTATCTGTGTGTACACAGGGACTGAGCGTGATCAACCATTGAACTTAAACGGGCAATGAATCTTCTATCGCAGACAAAAGACTGGCTGATGATTCAACTAGAACAGGGTTTCTCAAAGTGGAGTACGCGTACCACTTGGAGTACGCCAGTTATTCGAAGGGGGTACGCAACAAAATTTACATAATGGCGGCGGCTGATTTGTTTGGATAGCAATACAAGAAGAATATCCGGAGCTTTCACATAAAGTGGACGGTGAAATTCCTTTTGCCCTTCGTGACAACTTACTTATGTGAGAGTGGGTTTTCACAACTGGTCATGATAAAGGAGAAATACAGGAATCAACTAAACGCTGAATCTATATTAAGATTGAAATTGAACAAAATTTCTCCGAGAATCGACTCCATTTGCGGCATAAAACAAGCCCACCATCACATTAATTAATAAAAAATTACATATCTGTTCTCTTGTATTTATTTTGTAATAAAATACCTTATTTCTATACTGCGTTTGTTTTAAAAGGGGTTCGCTGTTGTCTTGAAAGTGTAATAGAGGTACGTGGAGCTATAATTTTGAGAAACCCTGAACTAGAAGATTGCAATATACTGTTACACGTGTCGCTCCATTCATAGCCTCACCTGTGACTTGCGTATATTTTGTCAACAAACCTTACCAATACGAGACTTGAGTTTTCAGAACAATTGATGTTTTCTTTCAGTAATGGACTCGTTAAAAAAGTTACTTACTCTTCTGGCAATGATTGTCGTCCCAGCATAGAAGACGGCCAGTCATCGGGTCAGATGGACACTGCAAAGACTGCCGGTGGTCTTCGAGGCGGCTCTGCGCGTTCGGGCACAGTCCGCACAATCGAGTGTCGTAGTTTGACTGGAATTTAATTAAATTTTTATTAAGAGAAGTTGCGGAGAGATAAGGAAACTCAATCTTGAGGTCCAGGTTCGGATCGGCACGGATAACATGCCGTTTACCAATGAGTTTTTCTAACCTAAGTACGTAATACCGACTGCTCTTAAACGGTGAAGGAAAACATCGTGAGGAAACCTGCTGAAGAAGAAATTTCGATGCGTACCTCTTAAAAAAGTATATGTCTAGAAAGAGCCTCATGCTTCTACCGTATAAAACAAAAGGGGCTAACTTTCTTAGGTTGGTGTGTGTGAGGCGCCATACTAATTATGTATGTGTGCGTGTATATAGATAGGGTTTAGACGCCAATACTTATTACAATTTTTTTTACGTTTTTGTAGCTTCGACTATCAATCTTGACATATAACTTATCCAAGGCGTACCTATGTGAAGTCTACCAATCCGCATTGAGCACGCGTGGTGGACTAACGCCCATCTTCTCTGAGGGTAGGTCTGTGTCAGCAGTGGGACCTATATAGGCTGTGATGATGAAGAGACATTGAAAATATGGAGATATTGAAAATAAGTAACGAATGTCGTAAACCGGTGTTTGTCAACGATAACAATTGCTAACAAAAGATATTCGAGAAGTTCTTTAATATTTACGAGTACCTACAATTAGTCGCACATAGTACAATACTTTACCTACACACATAACGTAACATTCGACCTTTGTTATTGACAACACTATTGGCGTTACTAATTGCACAAAATAGGTTCGCATTATTCATGTAAGTTTCACCATTTAGGTACGATAACACGTGTTCAAACGCGGCACACCTAACATCGTTCGGTATTTGGTGGCAAAACAACAAGTTGCGTATTAGTGTATAGCTAAAGTATTATATACACACGAGACGGAACTAATAACAAAGAAATCCCACGGTCCGCGCCTAAAACAAGTTTGGTGAGCAGCAATAATATATTGGGTGAGAACGGCAATGCTGTCATAATTGAGCATATGCCCGCGGCCGGTGAGCGCGGCGAGGCGGCGCGGCGGCGGTCTCCATATAGCCCAGTCATTTTACGGAGTTTTTTTAGGAGAGGTAGGAAGTAATTATTAATTGGACTTTTAAACTGTAAGAGGCACCATTTAGTGACAAAAAAATCTGAAAACATATTAATAAAAAATCGCAACGCAACATAGAAATCAGAAGAACCCAGAAGGCTTTTAAATTAATAATATTAATACCAATACACTCATGTGAATTAGATTAACAATATAAATTATTTTTCCGCAATTAAGTAGGTATTAAAATTTAAAAAATGCGATTTTTATTAGAAAATACGAATGTATTTTTCAAAACCTTCTAAGTAGACAAAAATGTTCACACCATGTTTGAAGTATGTATAATATATATATGCCTTATATATGTGCAAAAAAAAATACCATTAGGTTTTTTATAACGAGATAATAGCAAAATTTTAAATTAGGAACTGCTGCTGACGGTTTTTTTTTTAAATTTTGGTATATTTCTAAGCTCAAATTGGCTCTTAAATACTATACCGAAAAAAAAAATCAATTATTAATTAGTCCCGGCTCAAACCGTAAAATGACTGGGCTAATACCAAGTGCGAAGACCGGAGCAGGGCGTGATTCGCGTCAATATTGTTACGAAACAAAGTTGCACGTAGTTGTATACAACGGGACGGGGCGTGGATGAAGCAAAAGTGGATTGTATCGAAACTATTAAAAAAATAGTTTAATAACCAGTTGTCAAAAAGTACACAATCATACTGCCAGAAAAAAAAGTTAATTGAAAAATCACTAAAGAACTGATTGGGTTGCTTGGGTTGGCTCGAAGTAGATTCATATTAATATAAACTTATCTTAATCTTAAAAACTCGACAGATAGCATGATTATCGCTCCGTAGAGACGTTCGCGAGATCCTGTCAAAATCATATCAAGACTGTACCTGCTTTTTTTTTAAACGACAAGGGATCGAGCCCCTATAACCATGTCAGACGTAAACATTCTCAAATTTGCGGTTAAAATTATTCGTAAATAATGAAATATTCAATCAACATGTTTTGGCATATTGTTGAACATCTTTTCCCTCTTTATTATTTTAAAGAAAAACTTTTTTGAAATTTTGACCTTTATTTGCACAGACCGTAGCGCCATCTATCGATCCCCTAGAAAACCAAAAGAAAAACGCTCATTGAAGCATGCAGATTTGAGTTACTCGTCACTAGACCACCAAGGCATCATCCACACTGAGAAATGACACGGTTCACTAGGATCTTTCATTATTAATGTTTCAAATGTTTAGTTTCATATATAAGTAAACAGACAAACCAAAAACATTTGTATGTAGATTGTACACATTTGTATTTCGGTCTATAATCCGATCCAACTGTCATTAAGTTTTATCTAACCACGGCAGTCCAAAAGTCAAGGTTTGGGGTTTAGCCTACCAATTAATGTGAACCCAAAGTTAAATGTACTGAAAACTGCGTCATAAGTACCGTTAGAGATTTGGATAATTGTGTAAATAAACAGGTACCCACGCTAGAACTGCTATACTGGGTTTTAAACGCAACGCATTTAATTTTACACAAGCTGTTCTAGCTTACTACACCACACTATTTTTTTTTAAAGTAGGAAATTGGAAACCGAACAGAAATCTAAAATTTCTTCCAATGGCAATAAGGCAAAAACAAGTTGTCGTACCCATAGAGAAATAACATGGTCGTACCGGTTTGTTCGTGTTAGATTACGAAAAATAAGTGTATTATTAGATTAAAGAATAACAAAAATACTATAGGAAAACGACCATTATCTATAGGTACCTACCTTGTTTCTTGTTTGTTTCGGTAGGTACTACTAGTGGAACTCGGATGTCCCAGTCGATGGTGTTCGCGTAGCAGAGTTGATCGTTGTTCTGGATCCGGACCGCGCTGCGTCTTATCGTCGTCAGGGACCGGAGCCCCAGCATCTGTCATGTCATACATCCATCCCCAAGTCAGCTTACCCTGATCAAGTTGTTAACAGCGCTGTCGTCCTGTATAATGCGGTTCCAGTCGATGGTGTTCGCGTAGCAGAGTTGATCGTTGTTCTGGATCCGGACCGCGCCGCGTTCTATCGTCGTCAGTGACCGGAGCCCCAGCATCTGTCATGTCATACGTCCATTACTAATGTATTCACATTTTGTAGAATTTCAACCAAACTATTCTGACCGGTTTAATTAGCTCAAATCAAAAGTACATTTACTCAAAAGTATTCCAGGATGTTAGGGTAGACAGTTGCATTACTTCAATGGGTGATTGTACTCATGATACAAACGTTTGATCAGCTCATAGCATTTAGTATGGATAGTCCAAATTGTTTTTGTCTAATTTCTAATAGGATTCATAGGGAAAGAAAAAAAGTGAACGTTGTTCATTATCATGGGTGCAATCACCCCTTACAGTAATGCAATTGTTTAACCTAACACCCTGTATCGAGTCGAGACGTATTGTCCGAGGTATTTTTTTAGACCCACACTCAGTTGCGAAAACGCTCATTAAAGTTAATCCTCCATTAAATCTCTTGTTGTCACTTTTTGTCTTGTTGACGTAGTAAAAGCTAGCAAGATATTTAATGGACAATTAACTCTAATGAGTGTTTCTGCAACTGACTGCCAATTACTTAACATTGACAAATCAGTAAAGTTACGTAAAAATTGAATAAGCCAATCGCTAGTCGCAACCATAACGCAATAAACCTAGCTAACTGACAGATTTGCCTTTTACTTTTCGTGTGGAATCGTCATAATAATTATGATGTGTTTCTCAAATCGTTTCCATCATCCTGCCATTAGAGCTGGCGCACACTATGCGAAGCGCAGAGCATTTTTCGCTGTCAAACCATTATCGACTTCGCTTGCGTTGATATAACATCGAATATCAATTAACTCAACCACTAGCCCCGGAAAGCATCTTCAACTTGAGGCGAAAGTTTGAAGAGAAGAATAATTCCGCTCGTCAATCTTCGTTTGCGCAGAGCAGGCCCGAGAGAGTCAAACCCGAAGAATTTAGTAATAACAGGGTGCAAATTCGGATAGCACCGAAAAGGGCGCGACAACAATTAGCGAATAGCGGCAAGGGGTTGAAGGTAGCAAATTCTGATTGGTGAATATAATTTAGCGTGCTATTAAATTCAACTGCGCATGTACATCGGTAAGACTTATAAACCTGGTACTACTGTAAAGGCTGGGCCACACAGAGTGCAGCTGCAGGCCGGCTGCGGGCCGGCTACAGGCCGGCAGTAGTTATAAACTATGGAATTATATGCGAGGTGTATGGAGGAGAAAGTACAAAACGATTAGCTTACAATACCATAAGTTTGAAGAAATATTTAATACCTCAATATCCTCGCTATCGAATATAACGACGGCGAAATGTTTGAAAAGCTGCATCCCTCGAATCACTGACAAGTTTGGAAACAGGTCGCCGAGGTTTAGAACACCTTTCATCCTGAAAATAAATTCACTTTGTTATTGATGTCTTTTGTTATCACATCTTTCTACGTAAGGAAGAAATAGTGTTATAAGCAAATCAGATCGTTAGATACAGTGCCGGAATATCCATAGAGGCAATTTCAGCCAGCGCAGCGGCCCGTTAGTAAAAATAAGTAAAACTCAAAGATTTTGCCGGAGCCTACCCCAGACTTAAAAAGGAATTATTCAAAATCATTGATATAGGTATATATTAAATCTACTAGATATTCTTTTCTTGTTAGTACCTACATATTTTGTTTCTCGTGTTCACTTTCTTCAAAAGTCATTGTGGGCAGTGAAAGAAACGTACAATAGTCAAAATTTACTTATTGCAAGATTTATTTTTCTTCTTCTTCTTATCGTGTGGGCAGAGCCCTGGTTTCAGAGTTTTTTTCAGACCGCCTTACGGCCTCTGACGTGGTTTTTATGTAACGACTACTATACTACCAGAGACAGTAACCGGGACAAACGGCCTAACGTGCCATCCGAAGCACGGAATCATTTTTCTTTTCAGACAATCAGGTGATTCAGCCTGCAATCTCCTAACCAACTGGGGAAAAACGCACGAAGTGAAATTTCACTTGGCGTCCCACCGTGGGAATCGAACCCACGACCTCCGTGTCGAGAGCCAATGCTCTTAACCGTTAGACCACGGAGGCAGAGATTTATTTTTAAAGCTCGAGCTCTACATTTTGGTAGGTATTTTACCACCTAGCACAAGCTAGTGGGCCAGGTACAGGGAAAAAATCATTGCTGACGATGATGCTGATGATGAAAAAATCATAGCTGTGTAAGACCACTGCGACTGATTATGGCTGTTGACTTTCTGAGCTTTGCCGAAATCATTGTTATACCAATGAGGATATAGGGGCAGTTCTCCGTCACTCGCGTTTTACAGCTGCGATAAGTACCTACGGCGCCCAAATAATTATATCAGTTTTAATAGATGTCTTTGACAGCGCTGGCGCCGTGTATCTCATCATGAGACATAGACAGGACGCGCATTGATATAAGGCGCATTTTAGCTGTCGTACGTACCAAAGAAGCACTGTCTAACTAGCTTCGAAATCCAAATTAGTATGAAGCTAGGGCATTCTACCCTTGAAGATTTTGTTCTGTGTGTCGCGGCACTGTGTCGTAACTGAAGCGCAAAGTTCGAAATTCGAACAAGAGCGCGGCATCGGGATGAGTGCAGTATCTGTTACGTTAGTAACTATTAAATAATCTGTGATAGGGCTCCGAGACTTTCATATTGCCTAGGGGCCTCTACATGGCCTAATCTGGCCCTGGTTATTAATTTCTGACTCAATAACTGTGCGAAAATTTTGATAACTTGGCACAAAGATAAATTAGAATAACCCAAAATAAAATATACTTGAATTAATGAACTAAGTACCTACTTATGATTATACAAAATACGTATGAAACCCTGATGAAACCTATACACATATTAGACCATAGCACGCAATGAAAACAATTTATAGAATGTTAATTTTAAAGTTATAAGTCGAACAACAAACATATTTTCTAAAAGCAAATGAATGTTATTTTAAATAGGCGCAATTACTTTCCATTTCCCCATTAAAACATACTGCATCGTTCTTTGAATTTATGTGACAGCCGTTTATTTACATCCCACTAAAACTTTACCCAATTCTAAAATACTCGCAACAGCTATCAGATGATAAAAACAGAAATAAATTAATTCTATTTCATCAAAGAAAAAAATATGAAATATCTTTCCGACATCACAGAACTATTTTATAATAAACTATGTTTAGCAAGTGAAGTTTAATAAAATTTGATATTTAATAGTGTCCCCTGTCAAAGTTAAGCAAATGATTCAAGACAAAATATAATAGCTCTTTAGAATTATTTTACTTCGTCTTACACCTCATCGGATGCGTTGAAAGCAACATATTATTCTGACTAATGAGCACTACTATATTCTAGTAAAGTAGGTATTTAATATGTAGAAGACAGTGAATACTACATCAGAAACAAATTAGTTCTCGACGCACCAGACTACGACGACGGCAATCAATAGCACCATTGAAGAGGATACATACCAGTCAGCGCGCTGCACACAAAGGATCCAACTGGATCCTATTTCAATAATTTTTAAACTCGATTTAGAAACTAATCTGTCTGTGATTTGTCATATTTCTGTTAAAAGATATATAAGGTCTAACAAAATTAGGTGAAACTATTTTAAGGGGATGATCAGACCATCAAACTGAACAACTTTCTCTATGGGACCAATATCGAAATCGCGAAAAAAAAATCTGCTGTCCCATACATTTAGGTCGAGTACATTTGTATGAAACAGCAGATATTTTTTCGCGATTTCGATATTGGTCCCATAGAGAAAGTTGTTCAGTTTGATGATCTGATCATCCCCTTAAAATAGTTTCAGCTAGTTTTGTTAGACCTTATATATAGTTGCAATGTTAGGATTAATTTAAGATTTGTATCGAAATGTTTGACTCACTATAACTTCATATAACCAAATAGTGTTTAAAAAATTTAATTGAATTAAATTGGTTGATATTAAAAAATAATTATTTTTCACAATAGTTTACTCTAAGTAGTAAATTCAATTAATATTAACTTAACACGTTCCGGGACAGTGACCGCCTATAGACGTGATAACAATAAAAGTTCTATTGTGTCTCGTTCACTGTCCCGGAACGTGTTAACCTACTATATTAACTTACTTGCTTTTTAGTCTCAATATTCTATATTTGTACATATACTTTTTACCCGATATTAAAATTAAACTTCATTTGTATGGAGCGCCCTGACGGGTATATCCTCTTACACTCACTTGCGTCAACCTAGGTTAGCAATTAACTCTAGCACGGAATATATAAGAGTACAAACTCTAGCTTAACCTGGTAACCTATGACTTTTTAATCTTTATAATATAGAAAAACAACTGAGACAGCAATTTTACCTGGAGTTAATTGGTAGCCTAGGTTAACGCATATGGAGCATAAACACAGAGGGAAGGAAGGAGCGAAGGTGTCGCAACGCAATCAGGTCTGTCGACATTATATTAGGGCATGACGTCACAGTGGACGTGGCCTATGATACTCAGTTCGAAGCGGACCGTCGTTCTTTTTGCTGAGCGGTGTTTTGTCAATAAAATACATCTAAAACGATGAATTCGGTTTTAGGGGCGGAACCTGCGCAGCCGTCTGGTCCCCCGTCCCTGAATTTTGGCGACACTTCGATAGAAATATTGCTTAGCGATACCTCCGCTCCTTTCAGTCCTCCATGAAGTAACATACCTATAGATCTTAACATAGCCCGTGACCTCCCTGAGCTCGGGGAAGGTGACGTTCTCGAAGTCCTTCTTGGTAGCCCGCTCCAGCAGCACGATGCTGAGCTGGCCCTCAATAACGCGGCATCCGCGAAGCTTCTGCATTTCCCGTGCGAAGTTCCTGATGTCCACCGTCTGGCATACTGCAACAACAACACATTTACATCGTTAGTCATATAGAGCTTTATTAGTACCTATTATTATTGTGGGTGGAAGGAAGTCAGAATCATCGATTAGGCGGCGCAGCGTCGTAGTTAAAAACTAAATATTTGTTGCCGAATTTTATGAATGATTCAGAAAGCATACCTAACTTCTTGTTTATTTAGTGACAATATAGAAATTACAAAAAAATAAGAGTAAAACAAATTGTACTTTCAGTTTTGGGAAATTTTTCTAGAGTATTTATGCGCAACGAGAGTTTGTCATAAAACTCATAAACATTTTTGAGATTCGTTTTTAAACTTTTGGAATACTTAATAGTTTAATACGTAATTATTATACAAAAATACCAAAATGGCTACTAATAGCTGCTGCGGAAGCATCTCGAATTCGCGATAAACAAATTAATTCCAAGGAAGGAATGAGCTCACTTTCAATTCATTCTTAGTCAGTCTTATAGAGAGTCTCGTGTAAGACAATTTATTTGTATGTAGGTACATATTACATATACTTCTACAATTTTAGAATGTATTTTTAAAAGAAGTCAGATTATACTAAAACTGAAAACGGAGCTATAAACTACTAAAAATGAGGAACAAAAAATCTAACTGTACCTGTAAATCCTACTAATATTATAAATTATAAATGCAAAAATTTGTGTGGATGGATGTTTGTTACTCTTTCACGCAAAAACTACAGAACGGATTTCGATGAAATTTTACATACAGATAGACCGTGGCTTGGATTAACACATAGTGTACTTTTTATCCGGGTAACGCAGACGAAGTCGCGGGCAACAGCTAGTCTAAAATAATAAAACAGGTATTCTTCTCTCTACCTAGAACGGTTCAAAAGATACAGCCTTTTAGATGAAGGAGGGACGGAAGGACGTAGGCTTAGTAATAGGGTCCCGTTGGCACCCTTTGGGAACGGAACCCTAAAGAAGACCAGTGATGGTAGTGACTCATTAAGTTAGTTTTCGTCACTCTTCGGTCAGCTTCGCCTAAAACCCATCCCACTAGGTAAACACATCTCTCAAAATTCAACCGTCCGTCTCCAAAAGGTTCCTATAATAGAAATAATGATTTTAGTATTGAAGGCATTGTATATTGTATAGTTATCATGTTATTAACATGTCGGTATAGTTAATTAGAAGTGATTAATTTGTTATTGTTTTCACGGACAACTCTATTATTTGCCATTAGCAGCCTCCCACGGCGCAATTGCGAGGAGACCGCTCGGGGAGAGACTGTTTCACTTGATTATGTTCCAGAGTCCAGACTAACACCACTTACTGTTTCTGTTATGTTTTATAATTATACGAGAGTTACCCCGCGACTTTGTCCGCACAAATTATATACCTACCAGATTTTAAGTCACATAATAAGCTATCAAACAAAAAAAGTTTCATCAAAATCGGTTCAGTAGTTTTTGCGTGATGCTCGTTCAAACAAAGACACAAACAAACAAACGGACAGACAAAAAATCCAAAAATTGGTGATATGGAATCAGGGATATCTAAAAATCATATCGTAACTTGTTTTTTGTTAATATCTTCAATGTACAGACAAACTTCCTGTTACAGTTTTATAATAGTTTAGATACATACATACATAAACTCACGACCGTAATTCCCTTTTGAGGTGGTCATAAACATTGCTAGATCTACTTCCCAATACACATTCTGTTTAAGAATGTAGTTGTAGCAATGCTCACATTTCGCAATTTAAGTTTCAGGGTGGAATGACGTGTCAAGTGGTGAGAGGTGGCTAGCCTTTCGCAGAGATAGATATTGGACATGAAACCTTTTATCCCTTAGTAACCTCGTATGACACCCATGTGAAGAATTGGGGTGGACCATTCTAAGCTATTAGTATTTGGTTTGAAGCCACTTTAATATTTCATCATCATCATCATCCATTAAACGTCCACTGCTGGACATAAGCCTCCCCCAAAATGGGGGGGATTTGCCATAATCGCCACGCTTGGCAGGCGGGTTGGCGATCGCAGTTGGATCGAATCAATGTGTGTACACAGAGGATGCTGCTGCCCATCCTTCAGTAGATCCCTTAGTCGCCTTTTACGACACACACGGGAGGAAATGGGATGGTGCTATTCATAGCCGACGCCACACGGCATCCTAATACCATGTGAAATTAGTATTAGGTTTGAAGCCACTTTAATATTCATCTGTTAAATATTAATAGATGTAAATAATGTTTAATAACATTCTGAGATACATATCTAGTTGTTCAACTAGATATAATCACTGCTGCAGCCAGTGCATGCTTGCACCTTGTTCCGCATTCTTTCAATAAATAACAATAACAAGTTTTATCACCTGCGTTTATCGCAAATGCATATAGGTATTTGTATATAGGTATATGTTGATCAACAGTCCGAAGAACTACTTCTTAAAATAACTAAAAGGAAGTCATTCCTGAATATCATTTTATTTTTTCATATTTCACTGCCGAACAGGATATCCGCATCCGGCATTCAAGTTATATTGTTTTTGATAAAATAAGAAATTTCCAACGAATTTAGTGGTTTTCCCCGTCACCCATGTTTCGAAACTCGATTTGTATTTCCCATAAATTCACATCCTGCAAGCAAAACAAATGACCAATTAAGAAAGAATTCATTTAACTCAAGCAAATGTACAAATTGGGGCATTTACTTCGGAATCTTTTCAAGAGATTTATGTTTAAAGTTGCCGAAAATCCTGAGAATCGCTGAAAGGCGGGCCTTTTAGGTCCGCCTGATTCGGAATTAGTTCCGGATGGAGTGTTGCCGCTTTCAGAGACTTTTTCACTAGATCTAGTGATTTTTTTAAGTCTTAGGTGGCATTTTTTAAAGATTTACAGTCATATCAAACAAGTGATTTATGAGCGTAGGCGTTGATGGAACAATACCGTATCGTGACGGTGCAGTTGCGAAATCGCCTATGCTCAAAAATCGCTTGTGTGATGGATGGTTCATGCCATTTTGTAAGCAGGTTATGTCTAATGTTAAAACTATCGATAGTCTTTTGATATAGTTGCATAATATTGAAATACAATTTACAAATCATCATGACGTTACGTCATTTATTTTAGGCATTTTTAAACAGCACTCTAGTATTTTTGTAACCATAGTTGACAACACTGAATTCTGAATCAGGATTCCGGATCGCAATTCCGTATGTGTTTGGCGGATCTTATTCAGCTTGCTGAATTGCCACGAATGTATTTCATAAAATGTTTCTGTATAACATTGCGAACAGCTCGGCCGGCATGCGGCATGCGGCACTGACTGCATTTAGCGCCGTGCAGCGTGTTTGAATTTGGTGCAGGCAGGCGCTTGAGCAACTCCGTGTTTACAATAACAACTGAACTACTTTTATTGCGTGACTCACGCGTCACTAATTAGAAGTGTGTTATGTTGTTGTTGACGGAACCGACGCCGCGGCCGCGCCGACACACCCTGAGATAATTAAATAACGCGCAATTACTGCTATTCACGCCGAAATATAACTTTTATCATGCAGCGCACTATGTCCATCTGTATCTATTTCAATTCAACTGCCTTTTATTTTGTTCTCTGCAGAGCATGAGCCGAGCTTTATTAAGAGGCTATGTGAAAAAAATAGGATTCTTCAAAGCGTCATATATCATGAAGTACTAACAGTAGGAGTATGATTAGCGGATATGTGTAAATTTAACAGTTTTGATTAGAGCCAAAACACGATTAAGACACATTTTCTCGATAGAAAAACAAGCCAAAGTAGCCTCCGTCTTTATCGATAAACGCTTGGAACTGCAAACGGTGAATAATAGAAACACGAGACTTGATTTTAAAAAAGAGATTGATATTTTACAAATTTTGATTAGAGCAGAATTGAACTTATATAAATAGTACAATCACGATTAAATACCTAAAGTCTGTTTTACGCTTGCGTCGTTTCAGGCGCGCGCGCCGCCCCTTCTCTTTCTCTCGCATCAGACTGTAATATAAGCTATAACACGCCCATTTCAATTATTTTTCGACATAAGCCCTTAAGAGTGAAATGTGACGATTCGTGATCGCACACGCCAGTTTCTAAAGCTGGAAATAATTTTATTAAGCTGAGAGACGTCCAAACTAACAAATGGTCATATCTTGCAACCCTCAGCTGGCAGAGGGGAATGGATAAAAGAGCCGTTCAAATAATAAAGTTAAGCAACGAATGCAACTGCGCGTTTGTTCCGTCGCAGGTGTTTTGTTCCGTTTTCCTTATCCTGTATTGGATTGGGTCGGTGCCAGGGTGATTTCTTAATTAAAGTTTTCCAGTTTTTGCTAGATTCGTTTATACTAATTCATTAACTTTTGTATAATTTGTCTTTAGCTTTTACTGTGAATGACAACAAGTGTAAATTACATTGATTAAATGTGTTATTCTACAAGGTGTTATGGTAAACAGTTGCATTACTTTAAGGGTTAATTGTGCCCATGATACTGAATAACTTTTTCAAAGAGACCTACAGGATATTAGCAAAAAAATATTGTTGGTCTTTCGATACTAAATGCAATCAGCTGATAGAACGTTAGTATGAAAAGTTGTAATTTTTTTTTGCGCCTTTCCCTACTTTCGTTTTTGAAAAGTGTTCAGTATCATAAGTACAATCACCGCAACTGTCTAGGTACCTTTGTATAGAAACAAGACTTATTGTATGTATTTCGAAGACGATAGATAACAATCACAGGGCCGAGGAGGGGGTGAAAACGTCAATGATACAGGTAGGTACATCAACGACACAATATCTCGTGTCGCTGACTCGGGTTTCAATTAGCTACCGCCTGCCGGTAACAGCTTCATCCCATCCAGTGTGACCACTTTCAGTAGATTTCTACTTTTTTGGTAGATTGAAGGCAAAGAGAACGATAATTTAGTAGTGGTAAATTGTTTAGTAAATTTTGGTAGAAATTCGGTATTCGAAAATTTTATCATACATGCAAGGATTCAGGCAAAAAAATCGAAGCTGCCTAGCTAGCATGCCACCCCCGAGAAAACGACAAAAATCGAGATGTGCCTCCATCTTTATTATTTTACGTAGGCCAGAAAGAGCGCGCATGACGTTTTTCTCGTTTAAACGCTTGTCGTGGGTGGCATGCTAGCTAGGCTGGCAATAAAATACAAATAGCTGAGAAAACGATTGCAGGGGGTTTTCCGAAATTTCTAGTAAAGCTTTAGTGGTGTAGAGCAAAATTCATCGTATCGCCTAATGTTGCTTTTACAAAAGAGTATTTATATTTATGAGATACAAAAAACTGTACCAACTTTTAACTTGCATAGGAACGACCAATAATATTTATTTAGATTTATTTGGAAATTAAAGCATTCATGTTACAAAGTGATAAAAGAATAATCGCAAAAATGCGAAAATGACATGAGTAGTGATGAGCGTTAAGATAAAAATGATAATTTATTTTGTTGAAAAACGTGTTTTATATTAGATTTTAACAATGTGGAATGACATAAATATTAGTTGGTAGAATTTAAGCAAAAATATCGAGCATAATCCGAAAACGCCTAATTAAAGTGTACATCTGGAGCATTGCACTGTACGGTAGCGAGACGTGGACATTGACTAAACGAGATCGAGATAGGCTGGAAGCTTTTGAGATGTGGTGTTGGAGGCGAATGGAGGGGATAAGTTGGACGGAACGCATAACAAATGAAGAGGTGTTAAGAATGGTTAAAGAAAAGAGAAACATTTTAAAAACAATCGAAAACCGGTGGGGAAAAATGATCGGACACTTGATACGAAACGACAATTTCTTTAAAACCATACTGGAAGGGAAGATAGAGGGAAAGAGAGGCAGAGGAAGACCTAGACAGAGTTATCTGGCCCAAGTGAAGGAAAAGGTTGATGTCGTTTCGTATCAAGAACTCAAGAGACTAGCGGAAAAGAGACAGGATTGGCGAATACTCCACCGACAAGAGCGCAACTCTTAAATAAGATGATGAGAATTTAAGTAGAATTTGAAAGACGACTTGGTAGATTTTGCTGGATTTCGGCAGTAATTTTGGTAGATACTCTAAAAAAAAAAGTGGTCACGCCGCTGATCTCATCACTTTTAAGCAGCTCCGGTCACATGATCTGTGCACCTGGCGTTCATCGATACATTATATCACGCGCTCTGGTTGGCGTGAAACCGTGTATACCAAATTATAGGAAACGAAGATGCTAGCCGTACTAGCGCGATTATTAAATTCGTACTGACGATGACGCGAAGAGGGAAGCCACAGAGGGATCGCATTTCAGCGCGGTGCAGTGATAATGCGACAAGGTTGTTAGGTACAACATTACGTCATGTACCTATACATATTTACTAATAAAAGATACAAAGCTTATGTTTGTTCGGTTAAATTGTAGTCCAGTCATTTTAGTAGTAATAGTAGTAGTTTTGTTAGGAGGGGTGGGGAGTAATTATAGATTGGACTTTTAAACTGTAACCGGCACCATTTAGTGACAAAAAGACTATCTGAAAAAAAATCGGTACGCAACATAAAAATCAAAATTGTCTCTTCCAGAAGGCTTGTAACTTACTAATATTATTACCAATGCACTCATTTTAATTAGATTTAACAATATAAATTATTTTTGAGCAATACAATAGGCATTTTAAAAAAAAGATATTCATTAGAAAATACTAATGAATTTTTCAAAGCCTTCTAAGTAGACAAAAATATTAACACCATGTATGTATAATGCACCTTAAAAATGTGCAAAAAAATACGAAATAAAGGTCTTTTAGAATATGATAAATACTAAATTTTAAATTTGGAGATGTTGACGTCATCATCATCATCATTAGCCTATTAACGTCCCACTGCAGGGCACAGGCCTACCCTCAAGGAGAGTGAGAGTGTATGGGCATTAGTCCACCACGCGTTCCCAATGCGGATTGGTAGACTTCACACACACATCCGAATTTCTTCTTCAGTGTATGCAGGTTTCCTCACGATGTTTTCCTTCTCCAATTGGTTCAATTGGAAAATAATATACCACATAAAATATTTACAGCAAATAAAGTTTCTATTTCTATCGAAAAAAATATAAACTATTAATTAGTCCCGGCTCAAACCGTAAAATGACTGGACTATTGAGGCAACTGATATGATTAAGACTATTTAGCAAATATCTCAAATACCTACATTGCAGTTTTTTTCTCGCGATTTTGATTTTGGTCCCATAGACAAAGTTGTTTAGTTTGATGGTCTGATCATCCTCTTAAACACCGTCAGCATATTAAGTAAGGACCCTGTATTGTTAATTACAAAAATAAAAGGTCACGCTGCTGCGTAGTTTTCTGGTCCCTCGACTCTACGCAGTACGCACTACGCATTTAGCGGAGATGGCGTGGAGCAGAGCGCATGTGCAAGAAAAAAGCGCGGTAGGAACAAAGATGGCGTCTGAACAGTAAACAAACCGGGGTTGACTCCGACTTGGGATTACGATGATTTTTTGCGCCCCTAAGGCCCCTTTAACATTCCTACGGGCAGGCTGGCCGGCGTATAAACATAATAATTATGTAGCAGAAGGTAAGTAATATTTGAAATCTTATTTTATCATTTAATTTATTATATCGCCGATATATATCAGCGGATATATATCATGATATATATCACGATATATATCAATTGATTTTTATCTTGATATATATCAATAGATTTTTTCCTGTCTTCTGAACGAAAAATTTTAGATATTAATGTTTACCCTGGCAAGACGTAGCGAAAAACTACAATTCAGAATAATTTTGATTGTTTCCCAAAATGGCAACCTCATTTAAAGTGCTAGCTTTTTATTGAAATTCAAACCTTAACTTCATATCATAATTATAAGGTTTATTTTAAGTGTTCATTAAAAAATTAATTCTCAAATAAACACTAATTCTATTGTTACTTTTTTAAATAAAAAATGTGGTAATTTGACACTTACATTATTTTACAAATTCCTTTCACATTTTTAAGTGTTTAATCCCCTTACAAAATGAATATCGCTTCTTTTTCTTAGCCTGGATATATATCCGATATATATCGGATTTATATAAAAAAATCGGATTTTTGATATTTATTATTAAAATCGGATTTTTTCGAACCCTGTTTTAAACTAAGAGTCTACCCATCAAACTGAACCACTTTTACTATGGGAGCAAACAGATCGGAGCAAATAAAAAATCTGCTGTTGCATAGATTTGAGTCGAGTAGGCAGCGGCGGCGGTTGCAGTTCAGTATGGAACACCTGAATCCATCCCATAGTAAAAGTTGTTTAGTTCGATAGGTAGACTCTTAGTTTAAAAGGATGCTAATGATATCAATTTCACCCTGTAAATGCAAGGTAGCGCTTTTGCTTCGGAGACGGCTGTCGCCACTTGTCTTCGCGCTCATGCTGCTACAATTACTCATGCCCTCTCGCTCGCACCATGGTCTCGCCTTATGGTGTTATGCAAATCATTGCATAACCTGTGGCGACATCGACACTTTCCGTTCCACGCCTACTTTGCCCTTCTAACCCCTCTTATAATGTTCTGTGATTATAGTACTCTGTGCTAGTAAAGTACAGTTACGCACAGTGTTTCCTAAGGTAGGCTCCATAGTGAAAGTTGATCAGTTTGAAGGTCTGAGTTCACCGTTTCAATTTGCTCAGGGCTGTCCCTTACACCCTGTATATTAAACGTTGTAGTCGGTACCTAACGCATTAAATTTTACATCCTGTAAGTAGGTATACTTACCTGCATTATGTAATGAATTTATCTCGTTTCATTGAGTAGAGATGTAATTAGTCGCAACAAAAGCGTAAATAACAATTAGCGAGGTTGGTGGAGGCGCCACTGCCTGCCGTGCCGAGTAAACAACGTATAGCGTGAACATGAGCTATGGACATGGTCCGGCGGGGTCGTGCTGGTGGTGTGACCATGCGTGGCCATGCGGAGGGCGGACGGAGAAGCAAGCAAGCTAAAACGAAAATAAAGACAGACCTTTCCAAGAAAGACTAATAAAGGTACAGTACGACCAGGAAAATACTTCCGCTCGTCAATCTTCGTTTGCGCAGAGCAGTGCAAAATCGGGTATTCTCTATCTCACTCCAACTCGAATATCAGACTTATGGATGCTTCGGCAGCGATTAAAAAGGGCAGTAGTTGTAAACTATGGAATTATATGCGAGGTGTCACACTGCGGCTAACGTTCCGCAACTGTTCCGCAGCCGCGCCGGACTGCATCTAGTGTGACACCTCGCATATAATTCCATAGTTTACAACTACTGCCGGCCTGCAGCCGTTCTGCAGCTGCACTCTGTGTGGCCTAGCCTTTAACGTCTGAGAGATCTGTAATACGGCTCTAACGGTTATCAAATGAATAATAGCGCAATACCGTACCGAATGTGTTAAAAGTTATGGTTCGCACCCGGTCCAATCATGGTTCAGGTCCGATTTATTTACCGCAATTGCCCTCCAGTGTTTCATGTGTCCTAGCTTATTAAACAGGGCCCTGGCAACCCTACGCACCGAGTGCACGTCACTGAGTCGGTGCATCACGATGCAAATGAACTCGCCTCGCCCCCCCCCCCCCCCCCTCCCCCCGCGCCGCGATCCTCAGCCCAGCGGATATTTATAGACTACGGAATGTTATTGTACTACTCCTTATTACACGGACTAGTGATGCAACCGTGTTTTATCGACGTAAACATCTTGCCTATTATACCTATGTGTCGTAGATTACAATGTTTATAACTGGTTTATAAGTACCTAACTGTTGGACAATTATTAGACACTACATGAAGCATAACTTAAATGTATCGTACGGGTCTCTAAAGTCTCGATTCTATAAAAATTTTTGATTTCTGTACTTCCTAGTTCTATACCCGGATAAGGTGATTTGAGGAGTAAAGTTGGAGGAGTCAAAATATATGAAATCAACGCAAATCAGAAAAGAATTCCCGTGTCCTTCCTTACAAAACGTCAAATTCTTCTGTTTACTAAACATTTCTTGTCCCGAGTAACTTCAAATCGGAAATTGTATAATATTAGGTATTTGTTTATTTGATCTAGAAATATATGGTATTTGTTTATTTGAATCAGGCAACTTTACAACAACATCATCACGGGCCCATATTATAAACATAAAAATATAATATGCATGAGATCGCACCTCAATTTACGGGAAAATATCTCGTTAAAAAAGCGCTTTGACTTGATGGCATTCTCGGAATTGGAGATCGTATCCAAAACTAGTGCATGTTGATACAACGATAAGATCTCAATGAACATGGTCCTATCGATATCAACAACAGCAACTGCACATCACTATCAGGCTACACTAAACTTGTACTGACAAATATTGAACGCGACTCCCTCGGCCCTCCCGTCCCACCGCGCTTACTACGTTGCTACTACAGCCTCCGCCCCTCTCCCTCCATACCCTTCACCTCACTACCATGACACTCCACAGCTTGATTCATGGAGCGATCCAAGCCGAAAGCGAAGCATTCGATTGAAGGTTTTCAGTGTAACGTGATCTTACATTGTACGAGTCGGTGTAAAGCTAAAAGCAACAACGATATAGTAACAGATTTTCGAATTTCATGGTAGAGGCAGCCGTTGGTTATTAATGGTGGATTCCTCGCCGGTTTTACGTTTTACGATAATTTTGTAAAATTATAGTCATTGAGTCCGCACGGCGGCGGGCGATGTTAGTGATAAACATGTTGCGTCACATGTTCCCGTGTGGTTGCAGCGGAGAGGCGGGCGGGAGGGCGTCTGATGCACCGCACCGCCGCCGCCGCGCCGCGTCGTCGCGACGACATCGACACGGTGCATTCTCATCTTCGAGCATGTACTTGCTGTAAGTACCTACTAGATGCCGCAGGAAACGGTCGGGCATAGTATACTACACTCCATTGTTATTATTACCCAGTTGAATACCTAGACGAACAGAATGTTTCTGCGCCAAGAACGTAGATCATGTGTTCTTGTTTATATTACTCGCACCGATATAACTACTCAATTATTATGAAACCTTGTGTTGACTTTTGAAGTAGGTACAGTACGTTACATGAATAAAAACATGATAAAACTGATAGGTGATTCTTATTGTTAATGTCTTGCCAAGTCAAATAAAATGATACCTTTTTATTTTTCCAGATTTTTTCCTGTTTGTAAACCACTCGCGAGGTTTGGAACTATCTCAACTCATAAGTATTCAAAATACATATACTTATTCAAATCTTCGCCATATTTTGTCAGAGATACGTTTTTTATCAGGTTGGGGCTGGTAGCTATACTAAATATAATTTAATTTAGCTCGCATTTAGGTATCATGAGACTCTTTTATCTCTCATTCAGTTCACGTAAATAATAGCTATGGATTGTGATTGTGAGGCAAAACAATAACTTTCACACGCTTTATTTATAAAATACAAGCGTTAACCCGCGGCTTTGTCCCCGCAAATTATATACCAGATTTTAAGTCAGATAATAAGCTATCAAACAAAAAAAGATTCATCACAATCGGTTCAGTAAATTTTGCGTGATGCTCGTTCAAACAAACAGAAAGACAAAAAATCCAAAAATTGGTGACATGGAATCAGGGATATCTAAAAACCATATCGTAACTTTTTTTTGTTAATATCTTCAATGTACAGACAAACTTCCTGTTACAGTTTTATAATAGTTTAGGTTAGTTGCTTATACGTAGATAGAAATATGACTATTCAATATAGGTAAGTACATGATAAGTACCAAATAGTTGCCAGGCGTCCGGCTTTAGCTGGTCATGTTTGGCTTTTTTACGGTCATATCCGGAAATATTTACTTATACGTCGTTGTCGGACTTATAAGCCCCTTATACGACAACGTGAAGTAACAATTAAAGAAATTTGTGAAAGTAGTTGAATTGAATTGATTCGCAGAAATATACAAATTAATTGGAAATCGCTGTGGATCACTTGTTAAATCATGCTGTGAAGCGAAGCCAATCAGCTGATCGGAAAATTACAGTGAACAGGAACAGCGTGATCTCAAAGGTAATTGTTACGTGTCTTATTGTGTTTGTTTATGTAGAGATACATTCGAGTGTCAATAGGTAAATAGTGCAGGATAATATATGACAATGGCATAGCATGGCGCGTGTCGGCGCGCGAGACAGCCGCCATCACTACTAGGGTTGCCAGATAGAAGATGGGCTTCATTTACTGGACATTTCTGGGGTTCCGAACGGAGCCCAAGACCTAACTCCAACTGTTGCACCAAGTACATAATTTTTTTTAAATTAGTTATTCGGTATTTTATTAGTAATATTTTAATGGGAAAAGAAAAATTTTAATCATTGTAAAAAAAAATCAAGCGACAAGCTCTAAACATAAATCAGAGCGTAATGACGCTGTTCTATTGGATTTATGAACCATTGGATTTGATGGAATGTAACACCCAATTTCTTCTCGGGGCTATCCTACGAAGCGACTAAGGGATACGATTTATTTGGAGTGTTTTTGTGTGCAGTGCAGTGTAGTTACCCTTCATCTACTATGTTATAAGTTAAGTACTTATGAAATTGATATCATTAGCATCCTTTTAAACTAAGACTCTACCCATCAAACTGAAAAACTTTTACTATGGGAGCAAACCGATCGGATCAAATAAAAAAATCTGCTGTTCCATACTAAACTGCAATGTCGACGCGCGAGTTCGCGACTCATATATGTATGCAACAGCTGATTTTTTTGTTGCTCCGATCGGTTTGCTCCCATGGTAAAATTTTTTCAGTTTGATGGGTAGACTTTTAGTTTAAAAGGATGCTAATGATATCAATTTTACCCTGTATACGTCCATCTCCCGCCGCGGGCGCGGCATGCTTGGCTTAGCTTGGCCTTAGCCGCAGTGGTGTCGTAACTTTGTGAAAAAATAAAGTAGTTTTCGGGAATTCCGGGACCGTAAAGTGTAATTACTGGACATGGGGCTGGATGCAAAATTCCGGTACTTTTCCAGATTTCCCGGCCATCTGGCAACCCTAATCACATCTCCCCGCTGCGGTCTGCAGCGCCAACCATCTTAGGCGCAGCTCTATTTACGACGTTGACTCACTGCACTTTCACTGCGGATAGAGCCGCTCGTCTACTGGTAATTGGCATCATTCCACTGGTTTAGTGCCGTTACACACATTCAATAAGCAGCCTCTGTAACGCACGCGTCTCATGCTTACGTTTCCGGACATCCGGTTGTAATCGTCGGCAACAACAAATATTTTGATCAAGCACCAATTATATTAATGTTTCAGATCTGTGACGTGTTTTCAAGATTAGTAGTAATAAGTAAGTAAGTATATTAGTATAGTATTGTATTGGTTGGCATTGGCATTAGTATTAGAATAAAACTGTAAGAAACGAGAGCTTACATCTGCCAACAAACTGTCATGCAGATTTAATGTAAAGAAACCTTTTTGTAATGTCTTTTGGATAAATAAATGAATTGAATTGATTTGAGTATCTGTTCTGAAATTGTTTCATTAATCGACATTTAGATTGGAATCGATACAGGTTTTTTTTCTTAGGTGCTGTTAGGTGTAAAGCTACAGACAGCATTTTTTCGGATGCAAAATTGCAGACAACAAAGTGGAACAATAAACAAAAGACGGTGTCATGTGGTACCTAACTACCTACAGTACGACCACGAGTGCGACTTTTGAAACTCATTCGCTGAGCTCAACAGTAGAAAGATGCGTATCTCCAGACCATTTTTAACTGCTGAGTTCAACGTATGAGATTTAAAAATCGCACTCCAGGAAAATAATTCGAATCGTCATTCTTCGTTTGCGCAGAGCAAACCCGAGTCTCCGTCAAAACCCGAAGTCATTCATTCAGTCAGTCATTTCAGTCAGTAATCAAAGGGTGCAAAGTCGGATAGCAGCGAAAAGGGCGGGAACACAATTAGCCAATAGCGGCAAAGGATTGACGTCCTGATTGGTCAATAATAAATAGTTAAAGGTCAATAATCAACATAATTTAGCGCGCTATTAAAATTTGTCAACTGCGCAGGTACATCGGTAAAGCAGCGAGTACATTACCCTACATTATGCAGGGCCAATTTCGACAAACATTCAATGACATTAGCAAACAGTAATGTCATTGCATACATTACCTGATATTTTCTCTCTATTTTAAAGTGTAGCGATCAAAGCAAGCAATGTATGCCGAAATCGGACCTGCATGTATGATACTTTGACTATTTATTATAAGGACTAGCCTTGCGGTAGGATTTCCCCTCTGACACGGTATAAGATCAATTGATCATGTGCATTTACATTAAATTTTATACTTTATCACTAAACGAGACAGCCTATAATTGCGAAACAATAATTTTGAACTTAGAACGTTTGGGGTTCACACTAGACTACTTTTCATGATTTTCAACATTCAAAATTAGAATTTAAAGTTATGGGGAATAAAATCCAAAGTTGCGGATTTCATGTTACCTCGCCCCCCGCAAAAAGTGGCAGAAATGTTTGTTAGTAGAATTACACGCGTAACTAGTCCCTATGTAAATAGTCAAAGGTATGATGTAATGCTAAACCTGGTACTACTGTAATGTGGTAGATTATGCGACAAACGCATGTAGAAGACATGCGGTACCCCCGTGGCGCGTCGCGGCGCGCTACCGCGGTACACTGATTTATGTTTCCGGTCTCTGAATGAAGATATCAATGGTCACCTCACATGGAGCGCCCGCGCATGTTATTGTTGTTGTTCATTCACACCGCTAGTTACTAGTTACAACAAATGCAAATCACTTATCTTTTTCTGCATCCGTTTGCAATCTCGACCGTTTAAAGATTGCGAGTAAAATTCTATTTGATCATTAGCGAACTATATCTTTATTATACAGGGTGAAATTGATATCATCAGCATCCTTTTAAACTAAGAGTCTAACCATCTAACCATCAAAATGAACAACTTTTACTATTGGAGCAAACCAATCGGAGCAAACAAAAAATGCATGTTGCGGCTGTTGCATACATTTGTGTCGCGTAGGCCTTGCTTGCGTGCCTAGTTTAGGATGGATGGAACAGCCGATTTTTTTGTTGCTTCGATCGGTTGGCTCCCATAGTGAAAGTTATTCATTTTGATGGACTCTTAGTTTAAAAGGATGCTTATGATATCAATTTCATCCTGTATAATAATAATAGGTACCTATACTGTACAAATTTACAATTTTGGTCACTCTTTGTAATTCTATAATGATTAATAATAACAATTACGAATGTAAATATACATTTTATGTGATAAATTTATCAATTGACGTTCTACGTGACGAGTAAGACGTAACCGCCGGCGCCGCTGGTGTTGTAATTAGTGAGGATTGTATAACGTTTATACTTATTTACATTAACGTAGCCGCGGAAAGTGGGCCTCACAAATAGGTGGAAGGAAATGTGGAGCAAAACAAGTTGCGCAACCTCGATAACGAACGACAAACGAGCCGGCGCGGTCGGCTGCTCCGCCGCGCCGCGCCCGCCGCCGCGCCGCCGCAAGGGTCTGCTGCGACCGTGTGGGCCGGAGCCGGCGCATTTACGGTTAGGAGTCCAAAATAAAAACCTTAAATCCAATGATATCCTTAAACACAAGATAATTATGTAACCTTCATAGAAAATGACGCGTGAAATTGAACCGCGCCGCAGCCGTCTCGCTCGTACGACAGCCCTTTTTCAGCAAAATTTAAACTCCGAGACGGCTGCCAAACGTGGAAACTGCAAGACTTTTTTTTCCCTCCATACCCAGATTGAAAGAAAACGTGGGAGAAATAAAGTTTAGTCACAAGGTTTTTTATCACTAGATTTACAGTTTTTCAGTGTTGCTATGAGTATTTATGTATCCTGCAATCTGTATCGGCAAATATATTTCAAAAACGACAACTCCAATTAGTATGAAACTAGTACTGTTTGATAGGTAATTTAATTAGGATTATTTGCTTCTTTGACAGTTTGGTCCTAACTCCTATTGTGTTTGAGTAAAATTAAAAATACTGCAAACCGGGGTACACAAAAATAAGATTTTTTTTTTAATATCGCCCTTTTTGCTTGGACTAAAATGCCCGTACTAAGGTAGGGCACCAGCACCACGAGCAGTCTTCTAATTATACCAACGAGTACTCTACATTTACCACTGTAATTACAAATGCACCTCTTACTGACATCAACTTCAGATTCAGAACTGTGCATGTATTCGTTGGCCATTACAACTGTTTGTTGATCGGTTGGCCGAGATTCGGTACATTAATTAAATTAGATTATTAGTTGCATAGATAATTTAAATTCGTTGGAAAACAAGTAACATAAACAAACGACGGCAACGTCGCGTCACCGCTCGTCGTCCAAAAAATGTCAACACGCGAAATGCCAAAGTTCGTGTTTAAAACGTCTATAGTCTATCTACTAAAACGTCTAACGTTTAGATCTGGGCCCGATATAATTAGACCACGTGTGAAGCTCAACTTTTGAGACATTCGGTATCGCGCTAATCATTTGACAGCCGTTTGACAGATCGCCCTGACGTTTCAGCTATCAATAACATAGTAAATAAGTCAAATTTAGCCAAAAAAAAGGTTGAATAGTAACTGGTTTGCAAATTGCAATGTGATTAGAACTGAAATTGAATAAGGATTGAACTTAAATTAGCACGATCGAGGGTTCGAGGTCCTGATGTTTCGATTAGCAACATCATGAAACAACGTTCAGCCGGTAAAAGCTTTTTCAATTGATGTTGTGTAAAATAAATGCATGGCGTCAGAGAATTGTACTGCGTAGTGCTAGTGCTATAGAGGTACGAAGGGCACGCGCGTCGTCTTCGTCGAGGCTCATCTTTACGGAACGTGCGTTTTGTTCTGTCCATTTCGATAATGGCTATCGATAAAGCGCTCGTAAAGTTTATTTATGGCGGGGCCGGCGCTACTGTCGTCAGTGGGCCCCTCGCTGATGGGATTGTGTTGTGATCTGCTAGATTGAACACATATAAAATGTCGTACAAACGAATTAACGTCCCCTCGTTGATTAATATACTTTTAACAGGCAACAAAAAGGCAACGAAAATTGCTAAAACGCAAAAAAGATATCTGAATAAATTATGTATCAAGAATATGCATCATCATCATCAGCCTGTTAAGTCCTACTGCAGGTCACAGGCCTACCCTCAGGGATATGAGCGTCCACCACGCGTGTCTAATGAGGGTTGAGAGACGCACATACACATCGGAATTTCTTCTTTAGCGTAAGCAGGTTTCCTCACGATGTTTACCTTCAACGTTTGAGTCAATATTATCCTAATAATGTGTAGAGCTGATCTCTAAGTACAATGTACATGTCGCCTTTCAGATTTCAAACCGGAAGAGCACATGCACAAATACATGGTGTTAGTGTAGACAATCGCATTACTTTAAATGGTTATTGTACTCATGATACTGAATAACTTTCCGAAAGAACCAAAAAGACAATCCGCGAATTTCCAACTAGTCAAATCAGCAACTCTTTATCAAACGTCAAAACACGAGCTTTGTATAAAAAGTTGTACTAATTCATGAATGGTGACATCATTGTTTTTCGTCGTCGTTTTATAGTTTATCCTTTTATGAAAAATAGTATTCAAGCTACAGAATTACTGAAAATGTAAGTTTAGCATTATTTTCAAACATTTTTTACTGAGAAGTATAAAGTGAAATATATTTGATACAGTCTACTCCCCAATTACCGAAAAAGGAATTTCAACTTTTTATACAAAGTCGATCAGCTGATTGCATTTAATATACCAAGTACATTCTTTTTGCTAATTTCCAATAGGTTCCTTAAGTTCTTTAGTATCATGGCAGATGTACGAAAGAGATATATGTTGCTAATGTGAGTGGAAGCGTCGGCAGAAGGCGCCCTCGTAGGACGCATGCTGATCAAATCAGTTGCGTACAAAAAGGGGAGGTGCGGAGTACTCGAAACCGACGGGCATGTATGAAGAGATGTATGGATGTGCATGAGGCAAAAGAAGTATGTGAAAATCGTAGTAAGTGGCGCGCCCTGGTCTCTGCCTACCCCACTGGGAAAGAGGCATGACGTTATAGATAGATAGATAGATAGAGTCACTCTTTAAAGTAATACAACTGTCCTCAGTAGTGTAAACAGTTGAAGTTGTATGTATATTACTGCATAAACGATGAAGCAGAAAGTTAATTTCCTTTTAGTTCATTAAAAATTAAGTCCATGTGTAGTTAGGTACGTAAATATTACAACAAAGTGGAACTAAATTATCGTAGAATGGCAAGTAATAAAATATAATACGACGGCACGTGGAGGTACTAATGAGAACAATATAAACAATAACATTATGGTCGTAAAGGACCCTTGGTTAACGATATTCCAACACTAGGCGATACATTCGCTGGAATATTCCATACGAAGGGAAATGTGCATATCATCGTTAGCTGCGATAATTATGAACAAACAAGTCTTGTACACACATTTCGGAAAGACCATCACAACATTTCTACATACCTAAGCTTTCGACCACATTTAGTCTCGGGATGGTCAGATACTTTGCAACAGCCTCCTTCCTAAGCGTGCAGGAAGGCAATTGCGGTAAATAAATCGCAACTGAACCATGATTGGACCGCGTGCGAAACTTAGCTTTTTTACACCTTTGTATTGCGCTAGTCGCGGTACAGCTCATAACAGCCATTAGTCACAGACAGCCATTAGTTTTGACAGATCGCTCAGACGTTAAAGGCTGTCAGTCACATCCTATCCTACTAATATTATAAACGCGAAAGTTTGTAAGTATGGATGGATGTTTGTTACTCTTTCACATAAAAACTACTGAATGGATTTTAATGAAACTCAATCAATCAATCAAATATACTTTATTTTACACCAAAAACATAAACAGTAAAATACAGAAATAAAATACAAGAGGCACAAAATAAGGCGGTCTAATAAACTATACAATAATATAGCTTACGAGCATTAACCCGCGACTTCATCCGCACAAATTATATACCAGATTTTAAGTCAGATCATAAGCTATCAAACAAAAAAAGTTTCATCGGTTCAGTACTTTTTGCGTGATACTCGTTCAAACAAACAAACAAACAAACAAACACACAAACAAACAGACAGACAAAAAATCCAAAAATTGGGGAAATGGAATCAGGGACACCTAAAAACCATATCGTAACTTTTTTTTGTTAATATCTTCAATGGACAGACAAACTTCCTGTTTCAGCTTTATAATCGTATAGATACATCAGAATAACACAAAGGCTACAATTTATAAAGATATTGTGTGAATTGTCCAGACGAAGCGCAGACGAAGTCGCGGGCACCAGCTAGTAGTAAATAAGTCAAGTTTAGCGCGATACGGAATTAACACAGTTGAATAGTAATTGGATTGCAATGTGATTAGAACTGAAATTGGATTAGGATTGAACTTGTTTTTTTTAACTAGCGCAATCGCCCTCCTGTTCCAGCAAGGTTCACTTTTAGCCAAGATAGGTAGCAGAATGAAATACAGTGTCAAGTGATGATAGTATGTAGTACTAGATACTCTTTCTTAAACTGTGACAGAAGTTCCCTGATTAGCAAGGATCTGGGAAATCCTGTTCAGGAACAGCAGTTGTTTCTGAATCAGTCTACTGGTCTGTGTTCTGAATATACAGATAGACCTTGGAGATGACCTTTTGGATACGGACTACTTCCTCATACAATTACAAAAGAGCTTTGCAATTTCAGGCAGAAAACCTTTTATTAGCAACACTCATTCTTAAATTTCTTGGAACAAAAACCTACATTGAATTGATCAGAATAATGATGTAGCAGATTCGTGTGAGATTCCTGATTTTTACGTAAATAAAGTCCAATACTTTTGCATTAATACAAAGAACAGCCTCTACTCCGTAAAGTTAGCTTTCATCATCAGGGGCAAAGGCCTACCCTTAGGGAGGGTGTATGGGCATTAGTCCACCACGCGTGCCCAATGCGGATTGGTAGACTTCACAATAGCATCAGAATTTCTTCTTCAGTGTACGCAGGTTTCCTCACGATGTATTCCTTCATCGTTTGAGAGCAATCGGTATTACGTACATAAGTTAGAAAAACTCTTTGGTACATGGCTTGTTGTCCGTGCGGATTCGAACCCGGACCCCCATTATTGGGTGTCCATACCTCTCCGCAACTCGCCACCTAGCTCTATAACCTCTTAAAATAAATAAATAAATAATGCTCACAGGCACATACATTGTAATGATCCCAAACAAGCACTATAGGCTTTTTATTATGGAAACCATACTACAACGGCACAAACATATAACATCCATGACCGAACCGGGATTCGAACCCAGGACCCTGGTTTGTCAGTCCGGCGTGGTAACCATTAGACCAACCGGGTCGTCTTTATTGATAGCTTTGTGAAAAAAAAATAACCACCACCGTTGAAACAAATAAAAGTTATTTATAAAATTTGTGAAGCTATCAAAATCGTATCATACAAATACAGTACCGATAGTTCGACAACATAGTAAATTCGACAATAAAGGGAGGAAAAGGCACCGACCACGATTCAGGTCACGATCGTAAAGCACGGCTGGTACGGGTGTGTAATGGCAAGCTGGTCACGCCAGGGCCGCGGAAAGGGGAGGGGATCGAGGCAGCCAGCCCCGCGAAACAATGGCACCACAAAAATTGTAACGCACTCAGGGTATCGAAGCCACCCACTGCCCCCGCTAGCTGAGCAGCCAGTGTTGCAAAGCTGACTTTAATAAAATCGGCTAAAAAAAACAAAAATCGACCATCGAAAAAAAGGACCTAAAACAGAACTTTTCAAACATTCTTTAACATTAAGACAATCTATGTCTTAATTTTAAAGAATGTTTGAAAATGTCTGATTTATGTCCTTTTTTTTTCAACAATGCTCAATCGCCATCAAATTCAGAACTATGAGACATGCTGACACTTTATAATTTTGTTCCCTTGCCGCCAGTTGCGTACTGACCAAAACTTGAACCATGACTAAAGTGAAAGACTTTTGTGTTCGCGAGGATTTCTCCGCAGGGATTTAAAAAGCATGAACTGTGTTTCATAACTTTCAAGGGAATGTATCAACTTTATAATAAGGTATTAATTAGATTCATAAGTTTTATATAACTAACCTTAATTTCATAGCATCTGCCACAAAGGCAAAATACATCAAGATTTGGCTAAAAACATGTGCTGTAAAATAAATCGGTAGATCACAAGCTAAAATCTGTATATCGGTAGACAGTACCCGGAATCGGTAGATCTACCGATAAATTGGTAGCTTTTGCAACACTGAGCAGCCCTTTTCGAATTGCGCTTTTGAAAGTAACAAGTTTCCAACGACACGTGATACGAATGTTGAACGTGTTTATTTGTTGAAAACGTGCTTACAATGCTATCATGAGCCTGTAGTTCCTGCCTTTATGAAAATATATTCTCAAAAAATCATACCATAATCTTGTACAAACTGGCAAATGAAAGCGGGAAGCTGGTTCAATTCCAGTTACGATCAGTGCGAAAAGGAACCAACATAGGTATGTAACAAAGTAGATTTTCTACATCAAGTTATCAATGTCAAACGCTCAGTAGGCCTACCATGAGTTTCCACTATAGTAATCTATAGTAAAACGTACTAGTATTTATTCTGTGGTAAAACTACTGTAGTAAACTACAGTTTTTGTATTGAATTTCGTACAGCGCTCCTAGTGGTTACGTTGAGAACTAATTCTGTCATACAAAGTTGGCGCTTCAACTACAGTAGTAACGTACAGTGAAAACTCATGGTAGGCCTACAGATATCATCTAGGTTAGATCACCGCTCTTCGTTTTACACCCAACTGCGCCAGAAAGAGGATACCTAATATTTTTTTTTAGAATGATAACTATTACTATTATGCGTGATATTAATATTAATGATTAAAGAGGTGGTGTTGGGAGAGAGGCGGAGTGAGTTGGTTATGGTTAAGAAAACTAAACAACAATTATAAGCTTAGGAAACGAATATGATTAAACAACTTTAGGTTCAGATGTTTGCAACTTGGGACTTTTTCCCATTAAAAACATGTACGTTTTAATAATTTTTTTTTTAGTGGTGTTGAATAGAAGACTAACCTAGAAGATACTGTCTTCAACACTGCCATAAACATCATAAATGATCTCTGGAGTTTGCTCTCTAATAGCCATGTTTTTTCTTTCTTATTGCTGTCTCCCGTTTGCAATGGAGAGAAGTCGGATATTTCGTTTTCCTATCTTCTTTGATTAATTCATTGCCGGTTCCAAGACAGATTAGAGTCATCCCCCGGGCTCGCTGGACTTCATTGTCTAGTGTTGTGAATGGTCGCCGCTGTTGATCCTGGCTTACAGGAGTAACAGCGGTTGGAATGTGTGGTGGGCCTAACCTAGAAGATAGATTTTATCGTATCAGCTTAGCATTTTCAAAGCTACATTACCTAGTATCTACATGAAAAAACCATCCTTGTACAGGGTGTAAAATTAAATGCGTTACATACTTAAAAGGGTGCTTAATACCATCAAACTGAACAAATTTTACTATAGGACCAAGAAATTGCGAAAAAAAAATCAGCTGTCCCATACATTTGGGTCGAGCAGCGATTGACGTTTTCTATGGAACAAAATTTTTTTCGCGGTTTCAGTATTGTTCCTACAGTGAAAGTTGTTCAGTTATATGGTGCGAAGCACCTTGATCACGCAATAAGTTTTACACCCCGAATACGTAGGCTGGAGGCTTTCCATCGCGAGGACATTTATTCGGAGAATGTAATAAAAGCGTTGTTGCGTCGGCCGGCGCGTCGCGCGTCGGCCCGGTAAGTCCGCCGGCACGTGACGAGCGTTCGAACTTGCCCGGTCTCACCCGGCTGCGCGTAAAACCACCACACCACACTCACCCTCTCTTAAAACCACCTATTCATCATAGCACACCGTGCACATGTTGTGTTGAATCTGTATTAAATAAAAAACCAGCCAA
Source organism: Agonopterix arenella (assembly GCA_927399405.1). NCBI lineage: Eukaryota > Metazoa > Arthropoda > Insecta > Lepidoptera > Depressariidae > Agonopterix > Agonopterix arenella. The sequence continues at coordinate 12,227,129 of OV656691.1, read as the reverse complement.
GTGCGAGTCGGACTTGCGCACGGAGGGTTCCGTATCACCACAATATTACAAAAAAAAAACGGTCACCGAGCGATATGGCTGCTCGGGCTACACGCGCACCAAGGGTTCCGTACCACACCACCACACAACACAACATAATTAACTTTAAAAAAGTTTTGTTTTCTTCGGGCCCTTTACCGCGAGACCGACTCACACTTGGCCGGTTTTTATTATTTGTTATTATTCTGGACAGTTTGCTCTATAATCTAATCACACTAATGTAATAACGCTTGTATGTATTTACCTTTTTTACGACGACAGAGCAAAAACGAAAAACCTTGAAAAAACACATTTCTTGTCACAACATTTTAGATTTTTTTTTAATATGTATAATAAATAATAATGTTTAAATAATTACGCATATTTTGTGAAAATTTCCACCATCTAGCTATTACGATTCGTAGTCGAGGTAGGACAGACGGACGAACGGACAGCGTAGGCTTATGAATAGGGCTCCGTACCCTAAGGGTGCCAACGCAACGGGGCCCCACATACTAACCTACGTCACAATTCACCAATGTCACCTAATCTTGTCAATGACGAAAAACGATACCTACTACCTATGGTAAGGAAAAAACAAATAGAATTTGACCTTGGTAGAAAATTTATTAGTAATTAATTGCGCTTTGGTACAGCAGTTAACGCAATTATATTTATAACGGTATAAATAAAATGAATTTTATCGAGCAAACTTGAATCAACATTAGTTTAAACAGAAAAGTGGTGGGTGGGACAATTCCGCCGACATTGCTGTAATTGCGCATTCCAACATAACCGACGACGACGCACAATTAAATCGCTCCTCTGTTTACCTTTATTCCAAGGCAAGGGTTTTTTATTTAGAGAAAGGATTCAGGAATTAGGAACCTTATATCAAACATGAAGATAGACAAGGAGTTTAGAGTAAACTTTAAGAGGCTATTAAAGCGTCATATATCATGAAGTACTAACAGTAGGAGTATGAATTGCGGATATGTGTAAATTGAACACATAATTGAAGTTTTGACAAGAGCCAAAAAACGATTAAGACACATTTTCTCGATAGAAAAACAAGCCAAAATAACCTCCGTTTTTATTTTTAAACGCTTGGAACTGCTAAACGGTGAATAATAGAAACACGAGACTTGATTTAAAAAAAAGAGATTGATATTTTACAAATTTTGATAAGAGCAGAATTGAACTTGCATAAATAGTACAATCACAATTAAATAAAGTTTGATTTACGCTTGCGTCGTTTCAGGCGCGCGCGCCGACCCATCTCTTTCTCTCGCATCAGGCAGTAATATAAGCTATCACACGGCCATTTCGCTTCAATTATTTTTCGACATAGGCCTTAAGTGCGTAACGAATTTGCCGGCCGCGTTATGTCGTCTTTCTTTTCCTTGCTTTCTAGATAAGTGTTTAGTGTGCATTGTTTTTGTGGGCCCCTGTCACCACTTGACACTCAGCATTTCATCGGAAAACCTTCAATATGCTAAAAAAAGAGCCTTGCATTAACAGCACGCTTAAAAATATTGTTAGCGGTTGTAATAAAGCATCTGCCCACCCAGAAAGGGATTACGTTAGTTAATGATGGTATGGTATGTAAGTAACGAATAGCAATCAAACAAAACATGTTGATGGTACCTACACCCATGAAGCGCGTTTATTTGCGCGCGGTGGCCTCGGAGGGCCTACCTCCGATCCGGTTGTTTACGGCATGAGCGGCCCGCCTGCGCCCGCGGCCCGCGCCCGCGCAACTCCGTTCCACAGTCTACAACAACAACAACAACCCGTGTGGCAGCTGGTGAGTGGTGGGTGACTAATAACGATTCGGCATACATTGCTTGCTTTGATCGCTTTAAAATAGAGAGAACAAATCAGCCAATTTAATATAAGCCGGAATCTAACCTGGAGCACAGATTACAGCTGGAGCATCTGGAGTGCGATTTTTCAAAGTCACACGTTCAAATCAGCAGTAGAAAAGAACAAAATTACCTACTATGGAGATTATGCATCATTCGAATATGATTTTGAATCTCATGATTCAAAAATATCACTTACGACTGCAAGTGTAAGAGCGTCTCAAGACTGGATAATTGGCAATTTCATTTACATTCAGGAGTCCGAAGTCTTGAGCGATCTGAATCCGTAGCATGCTACACGTGACACGGCTGTATCTCTCGTTCGTAAGCGCGCAAATAGAAAGAGAGCGAAGGTGTGATAGCGCTGTATCACGGTGGCATGCTATTGTAGGTATCCGAACCATGGAAATGCCCATATTAAGATAAAAAAAAATCGGTGGAAGAAGAAAAACATTTATGAAGTTTATTCTAATCTAAGCCAATATGGATCCCATCAACCCAGCATAATGTCACATAACGTCACGTTACGGACAAACAATTCCAAAACTAATGAACATTAATAATTCTATTTATAACACGAAGTTTCATTGTCGTTCTGAATTATTTAGAATCGTATTTAATTTATACTTCGTCGTTGAAAGTATGTACATGCAAAACATGGAAAGGGCTAGAGTCGACTACCAAGGTCGGTGCGACGGTCGTCGACCCGGAAGCATGTGGAATGAGAAGGGGCCTTCCCAGTTTCGAGTGGCCCACAGCAAGGGCCAGGGACGCTTAGAACAACCCCCCTCCCTCCCATTTCTCGCTCGCGACATTCCTTGAACATACAATATTATTGCGCATTACATCAGCTGAATGTCCGACTTCCATCTCCGCGATTGTAGGAGATATCAAATATTACGTAGATTGGCACATTAACTTGGTCGCTTGGGAAAGGTGTATAGTCTTATATGTCAGTAAAAGGTTAAGCTCTGAATTTGTTGGCGAGTGTCTCTGATATAATAAGTTGACATAAAATTACTGTGACAATTTTGTAAAATTCAAAACAGGTATTTAGGTGATATCAGTTGACGTGCTTCCGGTTGTAATTACGGGTTATTAGGCTTTTCGCACCACCCACCACGTGCGCTGCGGTTCGAACCCAAGTGTGAATCGCTAAGTGCTCATTTTCAATGGAGGAGTCTTATGGACCAATATTGCTGTCGAGAATTTTAGTGTTTTGTGTTTCAGGTTAAAATTGAAATCATTAGCATCCTTTTAAACTAAGAATCTACCCATCAAACTTTTAGTATGGGAGCAACCCGATTGTAGCATAAAAAAATCTGCTGTTTTATAAGGTTGAGTCGAGTGTATTGTAGTTGGGAGTCACGTTGCAGGTTCTGACCCGAGCACTTGTCTCGCGTGGTTTTCGCGCGTCGAGTTTTTGTCTGCCACGAGGCTCCGCAATCCTCAATCTCTTCTTGTTCTTCACCAAAAACAATCCCTGAGATTGGGATAGATTCTCCCATAAACTACTTGACACTGGCGGAAATGCAATGCCAACGCACAAGCAAGAGTCAATTAATTATAAATTTAAAAAAAAATCTAGTTTAGTATGAAACAGTAGTTTTTTTTTTTTGCTACGATCTGTTTAAAACGGTTAAGTAGAAAGAATTTTACAGTTGCAATTTTGATAATGGCCCGATTCCAAAAGGCCCAGTTGAAGAAATGCGCTTGGGCGATAAATACAGTGGTCCGAACTGCTCGTGGTGTGAAACGCCTAATGACCCGTAATCACAATCATTCTAAAATCTAAATAGAGAGAACGAAAATGATTTATTATTATTTAAATGGGAGTAGTCCGCGACACATCGGTATCGGATTCGAACGAGTGGAATGTTGCACAGACCAGACAAACAGTTTGCAGCCGGCTAGTTTAATGGCAGTTGATTACGTTGTTTATCGACATGGTTGATGCATTCCGGCGGCTGCATATTAGCGCGGCTAGGCTGTGCGGTGAGGAGGAACGCGGCGAGAGGTTGAACGTTAATTCACATAATTTTCAAATTAAATAGGTAAACATTTAAAATAATCAGAGAAGACAAGTTTAAACGTATACAGGGGGTCTACCCGGACATTCCAACTTCGCAATTGCGTGAACGTTTTCGTTCCAATGTCAACTCTATTACAATGAAGTTCGGACCGAAACGGTCACAATATAAGGTCTAACAAAATAAGGTGAAACTATTTTAAGGGGATGATCAGACCATCAAACTGAACAACTTTCTCTATGGGACCAATATCGAAATCACGAAAAAAAATCAGCTGTTCCATACAAACCTACTCGACCTAAATGTATGGGACAGCAGTTTTTTTTTCGGGATTTCAATATTGGTCCCATAGAGAAAGTTGTTCAGTTTGATGGTCTGATCATCCCCTTAAAATAGTTTCACCTAATTTTGTTAGACCTTATAAATCAAAAATCGAATGTCCGGGTACAGAGCCAGATCTGTCGTGGTACTTTCAACAATGTTTTATTTTAGTACTTTATTATAAAAAATATACAGTATACAGGTTGTAAAATTAAATGGGACACTTACTAAAGGGGTGCTTCAGACCATCAAACTGAACAACTTTTACTATGGGACCAAAACTGAAATCGCGAAAAAAAAATCCGCTGTCCCATACAAAACTGCAAACATAACTCGACTGAAACGTATGGGACAGCTGATTTTTTTTTCGTAATCTCGATATTGGTTCCATACAGAAAGTTGTTCAGTTTGATGATCTGAAGCACCCCTTTAAGGAAGTATCCCATTTAATTTTACACCCTGTTTAGTAACGCTAACGTAGCATCTGAAAGAATCTTTGTCAGTAGTGCGACTAAGAACTAGGTATATCAGGCAGGACGCAAATAAAACTGCATGCAACAAGCCATGCATTCCATCGCCATGTCGCGCACGTAGGTGCTTACTCTCGCTCGGCGCAGAACGTGGGTATGTCGGTAGGCCTGCAGGTCGATCGCCATTCGCCATCCACCGCGGAATGCGCTCGGAATGCAAGCCTGCATATTGCAAGCCTCTCACCGGCTCGAGCGTCCTCGCACGCAGACTCGACCGGTTTCTAAACGAGTCCTACTATCCACTTAGTAAGAATTTAAACGACCTAACGTTCGTCGCACCGCACATTACCTAAGCGAACAGTTTTATAAAACGGCAACGGACAAATGAGCACGCCGCCGGTCTCAAATTCTGAAATACTTTCATTTCAAGCGTGGAGACTGGTAACTGGGTGCGGAAAAGGAAATCGAGGAAGGAAATCGGATTGGGGTTGCGAAGCGAATGCGATCGCAACTCATTCTATCATCCAGGATGACTCCACTCCCCTAAACAGACTCATCGATTACTGACCACAACGACCGCCGCACAACGAAAACACTCAAGCTATCCGGCAAGGAGAAGCAATATTTATAATTATAATTTATAATATAATATAAATATCTTGGACATTGTCACACAATTTATCTAGTCACATTTAAAGTACCTGGACTTGTATTATGATGACTAGACAACGATATAGAATACATATATAAATACAAACAGCCATGACACGGGTACAAATATTCATATTCATCATATAAATATTTGTCCCTTACGGGATTCGAACCCGCGACCCTCGGCACAGCAGGCAGGTTCACTACAGACTGTGATACTGGGCCGTCTAAATTTATTGCTTTTGGGAGTTATAAAACAAAAAGAAACGTTACCTTTATGAATAGCAAGTGTGGAATACATTCGCTTGAATTCCATTAAAAGCATTCCGATAAGTTTGGGCGAGAGCGCGCGTCTGAATAACAATAGTCTATCGCATTCGCCATTAATAAAGGTGAGTGCGACGAACGGCGCATAGTTTATTTGCAAAAGTGTAGAGAACTGGCATCGGCATGGCATTGCTGAATGATACTTGATAAATGAACTTTCCTGGCTACGCTGTGACCGGTGGGCCTTTCCTAAAATGGTAAAAGTGACGGTATCGCGTTTGCGCATTGCGTAAGCGTAAGATGTAAGCAACCTACGTGATTCTTTCACATGACGCAGTTTAATATTGTGAAAAAAATGTGTACTACAGTAAACGGTAACTTGTATACTGTATAGTAAGTTTAAAGGGAAAGTTTTCTTAGCTTGTAATGCTATGGTCTACTGCAAAATTCTAGGGTATTGACCACAGATCACAAAAACTAAAGGGAGATGTGAAAAGAGGGCGGGGCCAGTGTCGCAGCAATATGCGCAAAAACGGAACACATTGCTCGCGACAGTAAGGCTTCAATATATTATGAGGCTGAAAGCCAGTCGAGATATTATGTGCAAATAGTTTACAATGCTTGCGTAGTACTACGTTGAGTTCTGATACCGAAATGGATAATGAGCACATTCAAGCTAACAAAATACTTTCTATCGCGTGGTACTGGTGGTAATGCGACACTAGGTTTCGTACTCAGCGCGTTGGTTGGCATCTCTCTAGATCTCTATGTTATTGACTAATTGTCTAAAATAGTGACACATCTACCTATAAAACAGTTCCGTGGCTGACTGACAGTCAACGCACAGCCTAAACCGCTGAAATAGAAAAAATATATATATATATTTGTGTGAAAGATGACATGACGTGTAAAAAAAAGTAATATTGCAGCCGATAAGTTTTTCGTTCGCATCATTAGAACATTAATTTGTTTTATCGAAGTCGCTGTCAAGCCTGTACGATTCGCGACAGGGCTTGCATTAGTTTCTTGTCTTGGCTTGACACTGACTTCTATAAAACAAATTAATGTTCTTATGATGCGAACGAAAAAGTCATCGGCTGCAATATCATTTTTTAACTTCATAGTTTTTTTGAAGGCGGTTTTAATTTTTTGTTAAAATTTTGTTTATTTCACAATTTTCAGTGGTGAATTCATTAGTTCAATGTAATAGTAGTGATTTAAATTAATAGACTAAGAGATAAGTGTACTTTTTGCAACCATCAGCAGCAAGGCTGATTCAGTGTTTATGGGGTGTAGAGCATCTCTGTGATGGGGATGGACCCAGTCTGCCTGCATAACTACAGTCGGTTTAGAAGTAACTGATGTTTAAAGGTCAGTAAAAAATTTACGATCAGCTGCAAGGCTGATCGTATGATATTATTGTAGTATGCACTGTAACTATATGAACAGTATAAAAACTGACATGAACTGCCAGTCGGTTTAGGAGATACAACCGTTCAAAGGTCACACTTTTGAACTTCTACTTGGTCACACTTAGAAATTGAGAAACCTCCTCCTTTTTTTAAGTCGGTTAAAAAAGGTGTGCGCTGAATTGACGGCTGAAAGAGATGAATGGAGGAAGACGACATATTGCGCCGACCGACCGAGACCCCAAATAATGGGCAGGTAGATGATGACGATGAAGAATGTAGGGTTGCACTAAGAAAGGATTTTTCGATATTCTAATTTCAATCGTGGGCAAAAGTAACTTTTTTTGTAATATTTAAACAAATGCTCTAACACAAATATCACGGGGTGAGCCGTGGCTGGTAGTCTACTGAGGAAGCATACAGGGGCGCTCGCCCACTCGGGCCTCTCTCTGCAAAACAACACTTGTCGCGGAAATAGCGAGGAGCAGCGTGCTCGTCGTGTCGTGACGCGCACGGCACGTTCACCTCGCCGCGCCGCCGGCCGGCACCGCGTGTCTGTTCCCACAGTCATTTCTTCACACTACTGTTAAAAGCGCTTCATCATCATTGGTCAAACATAACGCAGCTTAGCTTCCTTTGGTTATTGTCAATCTTGGAAATAGATTACCTATGTTTGTTGAGCTCGGTGTGAGCAGCACTGATTTAAGATATTCAGTCCACTTACAACATTGTACAGGTAGTTTGTTTTGATTGGTCTCTTTTGAGGATTGGGGACGAATTCAATTTTACAGCGAATTTATTTATACGTTGAGTTGCCTATTATAAAATTAAAATATCGACGTAATAACATCGTTAACTAAAATTGCTACATATAAGGATAATTGCTACCACTACATTCTTAAACAAAAAGGTAGTAGTTGCAGCAATGCTTTTGACCACCCCGAAGGGATTACGGTCGTGAGTTTATATATGTATGTATTGTAACATCGTTTTCATTTTATCAAGCTGCGACATCTCTGTTCATTTTATTTTCCTTCATTAATCCCTTTGTTTAATGTTTCACAACATTTAGGTCGGTGGGGAATCAAAACAAACTATGTTTTGGCCTCATCAAACAAGATAGTTACGTACATCGTATGCGAAGCGTGATAAAATTAGCCGATACACTGACATTGAACGCAAAAACAAAGTGGAGCGGACTGCGCGCATGCGCTCAGGTGGAGCTGATGTGGGGCAATTTTAGCAATCGCGATGCTAATAGTTGCGCGAGTGTATGCGGGCGAATGAGGCCCATATCGGGGGCTAGCTATACCTATAAATAGCTTTACCTAGCCTCACTAATTGGAACGAGTAAAGATGACGATGACGAGTCGGTCGTCGACCGCGCCACCTTCGCGAGGTTGTTAGCCTGCTGGAGGCTGGTGGTGATCAGCCCGGCTGGCCCCCGACCACAGGCCACAGGCCACCGCACCCAGACATCCATCAACATCGTGCTGTCTTATTTATTGACAGATTCCGTTTATGAATCTAGTTAATGATCACAAGATTGTTTACCATCAATAATTGTGCACGCATTACTCGCCGTATTAACGTATATTCGTATAGGTATTTTTATGACAATAAGGAGCCTGTTTCAGCAACTCAGGATAAGTTCTTAATAGCTTATCTAACAGATCGTTTTATATGAATAATAGTATAATTCAAAGAAATATAGTTAGAAAAATATATGTGAAACGATCTGTCAAGAGAACTTACTCAGTAGTGGTGAAACAGGCCGTAAATGTATTGAGAACAATATTAAATCGTTTCTATCCTCTCTCTCCGGGACAAATTAGTAACAATCGATGTTACAGCCAGTGAACCCGATTATTTAACCCTTTGAGATTGTTAGCGTAACAACAAACCGTTGAAATATGAAGTCGGCATCACATTCTATATTTCCTCGGGATCAAATTTTACGATCACTCTATGCTTTATTATCTGGCGATTTTCCATCAAAATCAACAAACAGGTGTTTTAATATTATATTTACAAACTTTGGAAAAGCCTAAGGGACAAGCCCACGCGTGCCCAAGAACGGAGGGCTCAAGTGACATCCCCTTGTGTGACCTATTTCTTAGTATTGTTAGAAAATAGGGCAGGATAAATATAACGGCGAGCCACTCGGCCGTCTATTTTTCTCTCGGCTTGTAATTAGAAAAGTAAACAGTTGCGCTCGAAAATAGAACGCACAGGAAATAGTTCAATTTAAAGCAGAGCATGCACTCGCAAAACACAGAATAAAGTCTGTTCCTAAAGGCCGGGTCACACAGAGGTGGGAACTGCGGGAAAGGTGTCCGGGGGCGCAGCTGCGGGAAGCGAATTTTTCCGGACTCACGCGAATTTCTGTGTGTGGCGTGCCCTCCACTCCATATAGGCAAAAAGACAGTGATACCCTATTAACTTCTAGCATTTAACGTATTCGTTTACTAATGATTTTTATTTGTTTAAATACAGGTAATTAAACAATCAAGTCATTCAGAAAATGAAATGTGTTAAATTCTAGAAGTTATGAGTTATGTTATGAGGGTTTAACTGTCTTTTTGTCTATGTGGAGTGCACGCCACTAGTAGTGTATGGTGTGGTGTGGTGTGTGGTGGTAAGGTAATGTTCGAGTTTTTATTTAGCCTGTCACACAGAAATACGAGCGGGTCCGAAAATATTCGCTTTCCAAAGGTCCGCCCCCAGACCGCTTTCCCGCCTCTGTGTGGCCTGGCCTTAAGAATATAGCCAATAATATTAGTGGAGGAACGACGGCGACGTGTCCTCATGTTATGTTAATATCACTCGATGCTCTGAATTCGTAGTAAACGGCATATGATGTTGGCATGCTGATTCAAATACTAAATCTACCTGCGCCATAGAGTGACTTTGTTCTAGAATTCACGACAAAATACCTAAGGTGGAGTCTTGTAATTGCGATTAGGTATGCTCCAATTGCACTTATAAGAATCACGATTCAGTTCTCCGCTTTATACAAACACCTACCTACCTTCTAGATCTAGACATGTTTGTTCAGAGAAGAACTGAATCATGATGGCAGTGTAATTAACTGGCTGACGATGATTTTTGTTTTATTAGTTAAATTTTATCCCATTCCCCTTTTCTTTACGTAAATTCCTTCGATAAATTATAATGAAAGAAATGCTTGTGTATTGTGCTGGGACGAGGTCACTTCCTACAATTTACCAGGGTTGGCACGATTAAATCATTTTGATTTAAATCATGATTTAAATCACGATTTAAATCAAATTATTTTTTCAATAAAAATCAATGATTTAATCAAAAATGTTTAATTTCACTTTCTTTCACGGAAATCAACATAAAAAAACAGATTTAGAAATTATAATTAAGTTAAAGACTAGGGTCGTTTAAATCTGATAAATCAATATCATTATTATAATATTTGAATAAAAAAACTAGTTTTCCAGCCTTTTCAATTCCCAGTCGGTTTCTTAATTTGCTCTGAACAAAACACTCTTTCCACAGCAGCTGAAGAAGCTACCGCCCCAAACAATTGCTTCACCACTGGAAAAATTTTTGACTGTTCCTCTTCACTAAATATATTTTTCTGTGACATCCACCACTCTAGTGGTGTCACATTTTTTACTATTTCTTCTGCGAACATCACATTTTTAAATTGCGTTCCGTTTTGCGCAGAAATATAGTTAAATTAAATAATAAAATGAAAAAATAAAAAAAATCGTGATTAATTAAGATTTTTTCAAAAAATCGTGCTTCATTCGATTTTTTTTAAAAATCATGATTTTTTCCAACCCTGCAATTTACTGTAAATAAAGTCTTTGGCATTGATAAATACTGAAAGAGACAACAAGAGCTTGGACGTTGGAGATACCTATATCATACCCAATCAAGAGTGGATGACGCAACTTGACATAATTTTATTAATAAACTCCAGATACCTAGCTGGTGACATTTGTACAAATCATGAGGCCTTTTACCGCTCAGTGGCGCCCTCACCACATATTTAAGATTTCTAAATCAAATAAACCTTAAATAAAAAATTACAAAACTAAAACAATAGTACAAAAGCCAATAGCTATTTTTTGCATTTATACTATGTTTTTTACAGGTTTAATGCCATGCCGATTTTAGGAATTAGTCATAGGAGTATTATAATACTCTCAAATCCAAACCTATAGGTATAGGGTAACTAAAACTAATACTTAGAATACTAGAATTATGAAAGGCAAGAAGCAAGGTCTCACAACACAAATAAAGGAATAAATCCGAGAACTTTTAATATGTAGTTACAATTTTATTTTGAGCATCGTCCGTTTTGTTAACCGACTTAAAAAAAGGAGTAGGTTTCTCAATTCGACCGTATATGTTTTTTTTTATGTGCGTGTTCGCGGATAACTTCGTCGTTAATAAACCAATATTGATGATTCTTTTTTTGTTGGAAAGAAGATATCCCAAGGGTGGTACCACGATGAGGAAACCAGGATCTGATGATGGCATCCCAGAGAAATCGAGGGGAACCTTTAAAAATCGTAGTGCCGGCTAGTGCGTTTCTTAATTTAAAACACTACTATTAAATTAAACTAATGAATTCACCACTGAAAATTGTGAAATAAACAAAATTTTAACAAAAAATTAAAACCGCCTTCAAAAAAACTAAAAAGTTAAAAAATAATATTGCAGCCGATGACTAGTTTAGTTTTTTTGAAGGCGGTTTTTTCCACTGCAAAGTTAATGAAGGAAAACTTCATAGCTAATAAATTTTGTACGGAACTCCGAAGGCTTGAGTCCTACTCGCACTTGGCCGGTTTTATTTTAGGTTTATTTGATTGAGAAATCTTAAATTTGGCGCCAGTAAGAAACAAAATGTTACATCGAGTCATTTGCTACAAAGACATCGGAGAAATAAAGTGGTATGATCCATGCCAAATTCCAAAGAAACATGTCTCAAGCATCAACGCTCCGGTGATCTTCAAAACGTGAGCACATCATTTATTATTCGTTTGTATCTCTTTGTTATTCCAATGTCGCCTAAAATGCATTTTCAAGGTTCTAGCCGACTTTATCGTGTAAAACTTTAGTGTTATTTTGAAACAGTTGTTTGTGATTTGATAACCGGAGATAGCGCCGCCTCCGCTCCGGGCGGGCACATGAGACTCCGGATCGCGACGCGCATGCGTTCATTTTAAGATTCCCGAGCGCGCTGCATGCAAATAAAGTTCCGTCCTATTTTCTATATTAACCAAGTAGAGTCAATGGCATTTTTAAACACGATCTAGAAGCCAATGTCTGTGCTTTGTAATTCTCAGTTTTCCTTTTGAATATAATATACAGGGTGAAATTGATATAATTAATATCCTTTTAAACTAAGAGTCTACCCATCAAACTGAACAACTTTTGCTGTGGGAGCAAACCGAGCGGAGCAAAACAAAATCAGCAGTTCCATACTAAACTATAGCAGCAAATGTGTGCAACAGTTGATTTTTTTTTGTTCGATGGGTAGACTCTTAGTTTCACCGGTTGCTAATAATATCAATGTCATGCTGTAGTTTCAATGCTAGGATTAATTTAAGATTTGTATGGAAAACTTTGAGCCGTGATAACTTGAGAACTTAATATTGAAGAGGAAATCTGACAAATGAAAAGCTCAGATATTGGTTTCTAGATTGTGGTGAAACATTTTTTTTTAAATTTAATTACTAGGTATTAGGTAAATGTTCAAACTAGGACGGAACTTCGTTTTGTGTGGAGCGGCATAGTCTGCATAGATACTCATACTGTGGTTCTGCCAAAAGTAATGCTTATTGCTAATTTAATAACCATTATACGGGTACCTATTGTACTTCGTTTGGCAGTCTGGTATCGACCGTAATTTATATGACACAACAGTTATAAAGCTGAGTACATAATGTATGATGCAAAGATTTTTTTTGTCTTCGCTGCGCAACCAAAAAAATCTTTGGTATGATGCATCAAACATACGCTACGTAATAAAATAATACATTGGTTTTACCTTCCTTAGATTTTATTAATTGATTAACTGCCATTTGCACGTACGTTCATTAAAGACAGGAAGCTGGAAATGGTATTGATTAAAGATGATCGTCCATGCTGTAATTTTTTTTTATTTATTTATTTCAGAACTATAATACAGTTAGACAGTTCACAGTGTTACAGTTGTTTTTACTGTTTTTGTTGACATGATAAAAGCTAGAAAAGATTTAATGGAGAATTATCTTTAATGAACGTAAGGTGCAACTGGTGATGAATCAGGCGTTACTTTTTGGCTGTTGTAGACGTGTTTTTTTTATTTGAGTTTCTTTCTAGGCTCAAACTGGCTTAATTAGTTCCGGGTCAAATGAATAAATGACTGGGCTTAGTTGTCGCTTTGTCGTGCGTGGCATGCTAAACCCTGCAGCACCTACAGGTACAATGTTCTGCCTGGTGGTCTGCCTACAGATCGCCTCCACTTCCGTCCTTTGACTACTTACATAGGGACTAGTTACGCGTGATATTCTACTAACAAACATTTCTGACACTTTTTGCGGGGGGCGAGGTAACATGAAATCCGCAACTTTGGGATTTTATTCCCCATTACTTTAGATTCTAATTTTGAATTTTAAAAATCATGAAAAGTAGTCTCGCGTGAACCCCAAACGTGCTTTCGTCATAATAAATATAAGCCAAGAATATTATTCGTGATCGTCGATCTTTTCAACAACAAAAACATGGAATAATAAACAAAAGCAGTGTTTGTTAATATAAAAGGTTAATAATATAAGGTCAGAGTTTTTATTGGACGTTGATAATGATAACTTGCCCGCTCAGATACTACCTAACGACTTTCGACTCGCTATAAAATTATTACGAGTTATTGTAATGTGTCAGTTACTCTGGTTCTTCTGCAGATCTCTTCATTTCTGATTCGATCTCGCAGGGAAATCCAAGAATAGACCTCTCCATTGCCCTTTGGGTGATTTTCAGCCTAAATATGAGACCTTGAGTGAACGATCTCTGTTCCATATAGTAACTGACATAGCCCAAAGAATTGCAAAACTAAAGTGGCAGTGGGCAGGGCACATTGCTCGCAGAACCGATGGCCGATGGGGCCGAAAAGTTCTCGAGTGGCGACCGCGTACCGGAAAGCGCAGCGTGGGTAGGCGGCCCCAACACGGTGGACCGACGACGACCTGGTGAAGGCGGCGGGAACCCGTTGGATAAGGGCAGCGCAGGACCGGTTGTTATTGCGATCCTTGGGGGAGGCCTATGTCCAGCAGTGGACGTCCATCGGCTGAGATGATGATGATGATGAATATTGTAATGTAACTCGCTATTGCATTTTTCAGGTGAGCACATCAAGGATTAAATTTATTTATTGACCTGGCCCTATACTCGATTTTCGTTATATCGTGATCGTTTCTGCCCGAACTTCATGGGAATAGAGTTGACTTTGGAACGAAAACGAAATTGCGAAAATCGACTTTTGTGGTAAACTTTCTGGTCTGGATGGACCACATGACTGTTAAGCAGGCCCTAATATTTTCTAAACTAAAAGCACTTTGTTCACTGTCTTTTGCCTGCCCGGAGTGCAAAACACTAATAATTTCTAAACTAAGAAGCATTTGGTTTACTAAATGACTTTAATTTGTTTAAACACAGGTAGTAAAACAATTAAAAGTCATTAAGTGAACAAAATGCTTTTATTTTAGAAATTATTAGGGTTTTACTGTATTTGTGTCTACCCTGAGTGCACGCCACTGCTGTTAAACCAAGTAAATAATTGATTGAATGTTATTTTTAATTGGTTATTCCCTACGTTATTCCTGATTCAAAATGTGGCTCTATATAATTTTGAAATACGCTGATTCGACACAGCTAGAAAGTGAGTTAAATAAAAATCTGACAATCAATTCATAAATGTATCTACCTTAAATACATTACCTGCCTAAAAACCTATAGAAAAAGCAGCAAACAAAGTCTTGATTATTTCACTTTCACATTTTTTCAATCAGGAAAACAGTGTTCATTCAACAATCAAGACTAGTTTGCTTCTTGTTCTAGAATGTACCATTCTAAAATTTAATACTACGTATCTCACTAGTAGTTAACTTTTAACAATTAGTGCAAATGGGACCCACATGCATGGTTTACTGTTACAGCACCGATAATGTAAGTTCTACGTATGACGTAAGCGAGTGCGGTAGGTCACGCTTTATCAGAATGCGGACGAATCGTCAATGCGCAGCGGTATATCACGTATGCAGATAGATGCAGGTGCAGTTGCAAGTAGCAAGTGTCCTGAGCGAATTGCGTATCAGATATTCAAGTTGCCTAGGTCAGGAAGCGATTGCTTCAAGGCTGTTAATCTATACAAAAACATGCGTGTAATAAATGTGGATAATAAACCATATATCATTATGGCTGGCCATTCGATTGAATTGATTGGTTGAATTGGATGCATGTTTAATTATTGTTATTACGGTCGTGGAATACTTTGTATTGATCATTAAATATCTACTACGCATTATTGTGAGTTATATTAGCTGCTTCGGAATATGTATGCGAAATTATTATGCTACGTGCAATGACGTTTTACAAATAGACGCGTCATACGCCAAAATAATTGCACTTTAAAACGGCGCGATGATGAGACGTGTAGCCCGTACACTAGACGGCGCGTGACTATGTGAAAGCCGGGCAATTACCTTTCTTTTTTGGTGCCATTTTAGAGTGCGGGCAACGCATCTACATATAAAAACATATTAGGCTATGTGTCATGAATCTTACTTGATAAGGAAAATAGCAAATGATGGTTAGGTATTAATAGAAATAGTTTGTTTATTGCTTAGCGCATACGATGGTTTGTATCAAGCATCAGTTCAAAAGAACTAAAAGGATTTTGAGAAGGTTTTTAGGTAAAGATAGAGCTTTTTTTTGGAGTAACATTTCGTCTCAACCGGCTCACTCAATCAGAAGATGTGTATTAAGTATGTTAGTATGTAGGTTTTATGCTGTAGCATCGCACATCCCACTGCAGTGCAAAGGCCTCCATGCACGAATGAGGGTGAGATGGTGTGGGCCATACAAACTCCACAACGCGCGGATTGGTGCAGGCAAGTTAGTGTTAGTGGTAAACTTGCTGTCAGAGAATTTTCATGCCGCCTAATGTATAATAGTTACAGTTAAAAAAATATCATCGGTACGTAATGTAGCATATAATCATAAGCATATGCTCACGACTATATTCTAGCCCAGTCATTTTACGGAGTTTTGTTAGGCGGGTTAGGGAGTAATTATTAATTGGACTTTTAAACTGTTACCGGCACCATTTAATGACAAAAAGACTATCTTAAACATATTTAAAAAAAACGCTACGCAACATAGAAATTGAAATTATGTGTCCCAGAAGGCTTTTAAATTAATAATATTAATACCAATCCACTCATTTGCCTTAGATTTAACAATATAAATTATTTTTGAGCAATAAAATAGGCATTGAAATTTAAAAAATGTGGTATTTGTTAGAAAATACCAAGGTTCTGAAAACAGAACCTTCTAAGTAGACAAAAATATTTACACCATGTAAAGCCATAAATATGTGCAAAAAAAAAATTTACCGTCAGGTTTTTTAGAACGAGATAATAGAAAATTTTTAAAATTGGAACTGTTGCTGACGTGATTTTTTTTAAAGTTTGGTTTTATTCCCAGAATTCCTACCTTGAATTGAAACCTCAGAACATCCACGTTTCACTAGTAGTACTAAAACTGTCCAGTGAGACGGGGAGTGAGCCGTCGCCACTTATAATAGACAGCGAGTTCAATACATGCCTCGCAATTGAAGCAAATAGCTTTCCTCACTATGTTTTCCTTCGCCAAAAAACCAGTGGTGTTACAAATCGTACATAAATTTCGGAAAAATTAATTGGTATGAGTTGGCCTGGACGGGGATCATCGCCTCCGACGGCAGGCAAAGTTACTCGCCACTAGACCACCACGGCACAGTACGTAGGTAATGTAGTTTAGTAGTGCACTGCCTTAATGGAAATAAAGTTCGCTTCCGGATACCAGCATCAAATTTTTGTATGTTGTTAGGTACATACCTAAACCCCATAATAAGACCTTCTCTAGACCCCAAAACTAACGGGAGACAGTCTCTAAGGTGTCAGGATCTCCAGTTATGACGTCATAAAATTTTTGTGTGGGATTAAAAAAAAATTGTTCTAAAACCTATCGTGTGGGGTATCAAATGAAAGGGCTCTATGAGCCGGTTCTAAAAATATACTACACTATTACCTTTCAGCCAATTGTTTAAAAAAAAATACATAAAATACTTTTTGTTTTTTTTTTTTAAAGTGGCCGACAGGTAATGGTGTAGTATATTTTTAGAACCGGCTCATGAAGCCCTTTCATTTGATACCGCACACGTTAGGTTTCAGAACAATTTTTTTTTAAATCCCATACACGCCATAACTGAAGACCCTGACACCTCAAAGACTGTCTCCCGGCAGTTTTGGGTTCTAGAGAACATACCTAACAACATACTAAAATTTGGTGCTGGTATCCGGAAGTGAACTTTTTCAGCCTTTTTTGACCGTAAGGCAAGTGACAGACCACTATAGTGGGTCTGCATACCAAATGGCGGGTTCAAATGTCAATGTCTGTTTCACAAGAACTCAGAGTAGGTATACTTTTAGATGGTTCTTTTTACAGCTTGTTATCTGATTCATTGTTTTGTGCACTGAGGTGTTCTCGTCAATGAGCGAGTACTTCTGTACGTAATTTGAGGGTAACATAAGACAGTAACAAGAGATGTAATGGTAAGTCGCTGTGTTTGTTTATGCAGACGAGATCGCTTATCGCACGGAAGTCCGCCGCCGGTGAGCAACCGGCAGCGTGCGGTAGGTCGCGGACGCTGCTCTATGCTCCAACCATAGAAAAAGTATATGTCAAGAAAGAGACTCATGCTTCTACCGTATAAAACAAAAGGGGCCAACTTTCTTAGGTTGGTGTGCATGAGGCGCCATACTAATTATGTCTGTGTACGTGTATATGGATAGGGTTTAAAGGCCAACACTGGTTACAATTTTTTTCTACGTTTTTCTGACTGTCAATCTTGAAATATAACTTATCCAACTGAAAATTGGTTTCTATAATAGGTATTATTATTATATCAGCCATCGCTGTCCCATAGTTGGGCAAAAGCCTCCCTCCCATTCTTTCCATGCGTCCGGTTTTGCGCTTCGATAGATAAGATAAGATAAATATTATTTATTTGAACACCAATCACCAATATAAAAAAAAGATGATGAAACGGATAAGTTCAAAGAACTACAGGGTCCTTCTTAATATGCTGACTGTTTTTAAGGGGATGATCAGACCATTAAACTGAACAACTTTCTCTATGGGACCAACATTGAAATTGCGAAAAAAACACAGACAGACACAGATCAATTAAGAAAATACACTATAAACTGACTTGTTGAAGGTTGATCATTACGAATGTTTTAATTTTACTACATATTACAAGTATTATATACAACATTGTAATTGTATACACTAGAAATAGATAAACAAGTGGTACTTACTACTTTAATTTATCTATTAGACCACTTAAAGGGTGACATAGTGCATCGAGCACACTTACAATCTTTTATCCTAGCAGGGGCAGTCTTGTTACGGACGGATATTCCATTTACAGCTTATCATTATCACATTCTAGTGATCCCTATAGTGACATCACATGTTTTGCCATTTGTTTTATTTTACCAACACATGACCATAACACAAATAACCTAACCTAACCTACCTAATGTATTAGGTATACAATTTGATTTCTTACCCTACATGCAAGCGATAACCATCATATTTATTATTTAAATATCATCTAATGCGTTGACATTGTAAGTAAGATATTGTATTCTAGACTAGAACAAACATTTCGCATACGCACTTTGCGTACATCTTGATTTTTTCTCGGAGGTGGCATACTAAGCCCCCCCCCACCCCTGTAGGCCTCGCATGCCATCCCCGAGAAAGCGATAAAAATCGAGATGTGCCTCCATCCTTAATATTTTACGTATGCTGGAAAGAGGGCGCATGACGTTTTTCTCGTTTAAACGCTTTTTCGTGTGTGGCATGCTAGCCGTGCTGGGGTTTACCTACAATCAACAAAAAATTAAACTATACTAATACTTAACACGTTCCGGGACAGTGAACGAGACACAATAGAACTTTTATTGTTATCACGGCTATAGGCGGTCACTGTCCCGGAACGTGTTAATTGAAACATCGTTTATGTGCAAACAAATTAACGATTGAAAAATTTAGTCTCGGGCGGGTCTTGAACCCGCAATCTTCCAAACTGGGGGAATTACTTTCAATTTAGCCACAGAGCCCACTACTTCAGAGAACAAAATTCTTCATCGTTTATGCATTGACTTACCAACTACTGGACGTAGGGTCTGCGCTCAAAATTGTCCGAATCAAAAGAGCACCAAAACGTAATAAAAGAGAACCAATTACGGGACAGTCTTTCTTCGTTTGATCGGCCCACTACGCGCAAGTGCGGGTTCGACCAAAATATTATTTTGGTCGAAGACTACACGTACTTAAATTGGATACTTTTTTCGAGAATTTTGTACTAGACCGGCGGCGGCGTCCATAGTATTCGTTTATGTTATGTTATGTATGTACATGAGTATCACAATTCTTGTATATAATTTCTTTGATCACAATAAATATTTTGAGTTTGACAAGTGCTCTCTATAAATAAGTTTACCATTGCTATTGTAATCGCCATCACAACAAAATGATGTCATGGATGTTTTCGCACGTAGGCTTAGGTAGGCAAACATTTTCACGGAAATACAATTAATTATCTTTCATTTCTTTGTTAAGTTTCAAGCGAAACACCTAAACAAACAACACAGATAAATATAACGATAATAAATTAAATCCGATAAAATATCTCGGCGCCATCAGTTGTTATCGAATGTGTTTTTTTCTTTGCTCAATGTTTATCAGCTTTTAAAAATAGTACTACCTACTCTGAAAGCCTACGTGTCCGTATTTTGATTACTTTATCAAATGCGATGCGGTGCCCTTGCCGAACGAAATACGAAGTTTATGAATCATGACTAGAAAACGGATATTGAAATAACAATTGCTTAGAATTGTTATTGAAATTGAACGCATTGAAACAAACACTTCTGTTTTTTATCCACGTGTAAGGTAGCGTTTATGGTACTTAGGTGTTTTGTGACGAAGGCTACTATTTAATTTAGTCTACATTCGGACGGATCATTCATCATCATATCAGCCGATGGACGTCCACTGCTGGACATAGGCCTCCCCCAAGGATCGCCATAACGACCGGTCCTGCGCTGCCCTCATCCAACGGGTTCCCGCCGCCTTCACCAGGTCATTATGTTCAGATACATTTTTTTAACGTTATTATAAATGAGTGGAAGTTTCTGAAATCTCCGTAAGGGATTATGAAATTTTATGAGAATCCGGCTACATAGCCTTTACATACAAAATTCCAATTGGCAGAGTGAAATAGTTTTTTCAATAAGATTTGTAAAAACGAAAACCATGCAACTTTCCGAACAAAGACTAAAAAATAAAATATATGAAGACGATAAATAGTGTTGTTATGAATAACTGTACTGTACTGTAGTGAATCAATCATCACTTTTATGTTTACTTTTCTCTTTAGCTATTAAATAAACTATAAATCATAGGTAATACTCACAAACGATACAAAACGCATTAGAAATAGACGTTTCCTATTGGGAAATAAGCAAAGGAAAGTTTATGTGCAAATGTATTGATAAACACAGAAGATCGTACCGGGTACGTGGACTCGGGAAAATGGCTTCGTTGTCTAA
Organism: Agonopterix arenella; assembly: GCA_927399405.1. Lineage (NCBI taxonomy): Eukaryota > Metazoa > Arthropoda > Insecta > Lepidoptera > Depressariidae > Agonopterix > Agonopterix arenella. The sequence goes on along the minus strand of OV656691.1, from coordinate 12,206,188 downwards.
CTGTTGCCGTTAAATTATAACGACTGTTTGTTTATTGAAGAGTCTTATGTATTCATTATTCATGTACTTGCTCAAAGAGTTCCATTTAGCTTCAAGATCGTTTGAGGAGCAAACCACTTAAAATTATCATTTAGCTGGCATTTCCATCACGACGGAGGGTTAGAAAATCAGACTTGATATGTTGATAAATAGTGACAAGACAATATGTACTCTCTTTAGTAGAATGCTAGGAGACTATCAGTCGCGTCATGTATACCGCCCGCTAGCAGGGTACGCAGGGTACCGCGCCTACAAATTCTACATACATACATAGGTACTTTCTCCTAATGCGGGGTAGGCACAGGCAGAGACAACGGAACGCCACCTGCTACGATCCTGAAAAACCTCTCTAACTTCGCTAATTTGGTCAATAAATGTACGTCTAGTTTGTCCCCTTCCCACATTCCCACTTGCGCTTACCTTAGAGTATGCACTCGTCAATCTGCTCTCATCCATTCTTTCCGTATGATCAAACCATCTCTACGGCGCGGCGTTTATTTTAATTCTACTTTCGTCCGTCTTCTGCCATATAATATGTAATTATCTAAATCTAAACTATTATATAACTGTAACAGGAAGTTTGTCTGTACATTGAAGATATTAACAAAAAAAAAGTTACGATATGGTTTTTAGGTATCCCTGATTCCATATCGCAAATTTTTGGATTTATTGTCTGTCTGTTTGTTTGTTTGTTTGGGTGTTTGTTTGTTTGAACGAGCATCACGCAAAAGCTACTGAACCGATTTTATTGAAACTTTTTTTGTTTGATAGCTTATTATCTGACTTAAAATCTGGTATATAATTTGTGCGGACAAAGTTGCGGGTTAACGCTCGTACTATTATAAAAAATTAAGGCTGACATGTTTCCTGGTTTACGAAATACAGGGTGTAAGTGACAGCCCAGCAAATACTGAAACGGTGAACGCAGACCATCAAATTGAACAACTTTCACTACCTCAGGAATCGCGAAAAAAAATCAGCTGTTTCATACATTTTAGTCGGCTAGGTACAACAGTTTTGTATGGGGCAGCTGATTTTTTTTCGCGTTTCCTGAGGTAGGCTCCATAGTGAAAGTTGTTCAGTTTGATGGTCTGAGTTCACTGTTTCAGTATTTGCTTTGCTAGGCTGTCACTTACACCCTGTATATACCGATCGACCCACTACCTCCCATCCCTTGGGCGTCGTATGAGGCGACTAAGGAATAAGGTTTCATTCGTAATATTATCGAGGTCAAATGGCAAGCCACCTATAACTTGACGCGTCATTCTAAAACCTTAAATGAGCTAAAAGAGGGTCCTTTGTTTCAGAAAAAATTCCGTATAATAAATACCTACAATCAATCATTCACCCCTCTTCCTACACTACACACACACACATAGTTAATTCACTTCGAACATAAATAAGTTGACAGCTTATAAACAGCCCCAGACACGTGATGAATAACAAGCTAAATTCAGTTGAATAAAAGCTTGATTGCTACTTTATATTAACAATGCGGTAATTCACGGCAAGTATAGTGACAGAGGGGTGGCCAAGGGGTTGTCTAGTAAGGTCGTTGAACCCGACAGCTGGCTCCAAGGTACACGAGTTGTAAACAACACAAACTAAAGAATAGATTAAGTTATCGAATGCCAGATGTCGTGGCGGGAACTATACACGCGCTTTTAACTCGACTACTGCGGCGAAAAGCAGAGGGTGATGTGTTTCGCAAGGGTTTGAGAAACACTAATATAAGAATGCAAAGATAATCCGATTCATATTTAGCTTTTAGGCAAATTTTGATTAACAAATATAATTATTTATTAGAAAGATATACTATCCGACATATCTTAGACGGAAGTGAAGGTAAGTGTTTCGAATCACTGTTTCTGTAATTCAAAATTGCCTTCGTTGCTATTTGGAATGGAGAACACAAACAAATAATACATATTTTAGTTGTAAGTAATTATAATTATATTTCGTTAAGAGGCTATGTGAAAAAAATAGAATTCTTCAAAGCGTCATATATCATGAAGTACTAACAGTAGGAGTATGATTAGCGGATATGTGTAAATTGAAGTTGTGATTAGAGCCAAAACACGATTAAGACACATTTGCTCCATAGAAAAACAAGCCAAAGTAGCCTCCGTCTTTATCTATAAACGCTTGGAACTGCTAAACGGTGAATAATAGAAACACGAGACTTGATTTTAAAAAAAGAGATTGATATTTTACAAATTTTGATTATAGCGAATTGAACTTATTTAATCACAATTAAATAAAGTTTGTTTTACGCCTGCGTCGTTTCAGGCGCGCGTGCCGCCCCATCTCTTTCTCTCGCATCAGGCAGTAATATAAGCTATCACATGCCCATTTCGATTCAATTATTTTTCGACATAGGCCCTTAAGGAACCAATTTCAAAATAAACATTTATGTTTCCGGAATAAACAATATTCAATCAATCAATCAATCAAATATACTTTATTTTACACCAAAAACATAAACAGTAAAATGCAGAAATAAAATACAAGAGGCACAATATTCGCAAGTCCCTAACTAAATAGCAACTACAAAAAGTATTGTTACATAATATTGTGTATTTAATAAAATACCTTAGATTTTTTCTCATAAGCATAATAAATGTTGGCTCTTGGTTTGTTATTATACGTATAAATAAAATAGGACAGAGTATTTTGGTAAGTTTAAAAAAAACTTGTTTTATTATCAGAAAGGAATTTTGCCAACATCTCGTTTTGTAAGTATCTAACTGTGACTAATTTTAAATAATAAATACCTGATACATCTAAATTATTATAAAACTGTAAAAAAAAGTGTGTCTGTACGTTGAACATATATTGCGTATGAGCGATTAGATAAGGTATCTCATAAAATATTACAATAAACAAAAAACAAAAAGATAAATTGTTGTGAATTTTGTTTTTTATTTGTGACATTGGGGAAAAACCCGATTGGAAATGGCGTGTGAGAAAAAAGTGATTGAGAAAATATACGAATGGGTAAAAAAAGTTTCGGGAAAAACGCACAGGAATTTTTTAAGGAAAACAATCGCGAGTCTAGTTTATGCATGGATGTGATCTCGCACAGATATTTATTGATGAACGCCTAGTAGACTAAGAGATAAATGTACTTTTTGCAACCATCAGCTGCAAGGCTGATCAGTGTTTATGGGGTGAAGAGCATCTCTGTGATGGGGATGGACCAGGTGCTCGATTGCGCTAAGTTAAAACATCGAAGTTCTATTCTTTTCCAATATCAGTTCTAATCACATTGGAATCCAATTACTATTCAACTGTGCTGAATTCCGCACCGCGCTAAACTCTATGTAACTGACAGCCAATAACGTCTGAGCGATCTGTCAAAACGGCTCTAACGGCTGTACCGCGATTAGCGCAATACCAAATGTGTCAAAAGTTATGGTTCGTACGTAGTCCAATAACGGTTCAATCGCCAAATTTTACCGCGATTGCAGCCCAGGTCTGCCCGCATAACTCCAGTCGGTTTAGAAGTTACTGATGTTTAAAGGTCAGTAAAAAATTAACGATCAGCTGCAAGGCTAAGCAGTACAAAAACTGACATAGTTCATCAGTCGGTTTAAGAGTTACAGCCGTTTCAAAGGTCCGACCTTTGAACGACTGTATTTCCTAAACCGACTGGCAGTTCATGTCAGTTTTTGTACAGTTCACATAGCTACAGTGCATACTACAATAATATCATACGATTAGCCTTGCAGCTGATCGTAAATTTTTTACTGACCTTTAAACATCAGTAACTCCCAAACCGACTGAAGTTATGCAGGAAGACTTAGTCCATCCCCATCACAGAGATGCTCTACACCCCATAAACACTGAATCAGCCTTGCTGCTGATGGTTGCAAAAATACACTTATCTCTTATAATTATAATATACGATACCATCATAGACATTTCATGATTTAAAAAAATGATTAATAATAAGCAATGAAGAGCTGAATTACCCATTATTTATCTATCTATACTATTATAAAACTGTAACAGGAAGTTTGTCTGTACATTGAAGATATTAACAAAAAAAAAGTTACGATATGGTTTTTAGATGTCCCTGATTCCATTTCACCAATTTTCGGATTTTTTGTCTGTCTGTTTGTTTGTTTCTTTGTTTGAACGAGTATCACGCAAAAACTACTAAACCGATTTTGATGAAACTTTTTTTGTTTGTTAGCTTATGATCTGACTTAAAATCTGGTATATAATTTGTGCGGACGAAGTCGCGGGTTAACGCTCGTATATATATTTACAGCTTACTAAAGCACATTATACGACTCATACCTTTTTTTATTATTTTCAAATGTATTTTTGTGTTTAGGTAAATACGAGAATTGATGAATTTAAATATTTTACACACCTCCGGGCGGAAAGCGTCACCTTTCGTCCCGCAGCGCTAAACGAAGTTGCCACTTTCCGCCTCCGTCGAGGAGAAAAATGGTATACCAACCTCGGGCAGTAAATAAGAAAGCCTCAGATCACAACAATTACATGAGGTCTGAGACCCTTCTTACATTCCTGCCCTCGGTGTGTAATCTACTATTAATTATATCACTAGTATTAACATACACACGTTAGTGACATACTGGACAGAATTTTATTATTATTATAATTTTTTTTTATTTACCTAAACGTGGATGTCGTAAGTTTCCAGAAATATCTGACTACCCCCTTGGGGAATATAGTCGTGAGCATATGCTCATGATATTGTTGAAAAAACAGTTATGATATGATTAATGATTAGTTATATAAGTGATAACGGATAATTTATGATCAACTTAAATATTCAAATATTGCAATAGCTTCAATGTATGAAAACCGATACTACAAATGCGATGTTAATAAGTGCTACGATTACGAATAAAAATTACAATAATTAAATTAAAAAACAACTGCATTTTTTGCGACGTGACGTGACTAAATACATACAATATTATTATCTGAGAGGATATGCATGCGTATATATATTTATAATATATTATTCGTATCGTAGGTATCATCCGTTGGGTATCATAATAATATTTGCGACCTAGACTGACAAACTAGCGAGTTTCTAGATCAGATTTATCTATCCTTCTAAATTATGTGTATATATATTTTTTTGAGAATGTCAAACAAATGCACCAAAACGAAAAATCTTTAATTACCTACTATATTTTTTAAATTGGTACCTAGCTACCTACTACTTGTTTAAATATATATTTTAATTGTGTGTCAAAAGGCGACAAAACACCAATACAAGATTGGAAGCGAATTTACTAGGTACAGTGTGAATAGTGTTTGTGATTATGAATATTTGCGAGCAAACAAGTTCGGGTCAATGTAGATACCATATCACGTGATCGGATTCGAGTAATTTGTTTACAGTTTAGTTGCGAGTTTTGGCTCAACCAAAGATGTATGCAAGCGTGCTTATCGGCATTTGACTACCTACCTCATTTTCAGGCTCACCTAGGATAGACTAGTCAAAGACCGAAATGGAGTAAGTACATTATTTTGGTTTGATTGCTGAGATCAGTGCTGCCAGATCTAATTTTTAAAAATCTGTAGGTCAAGGTTGAAAAATCCGGAGAAATCCGTAGATGACCTCTTGAAAAATCCGTACATCTGCAGACTTTATTTTAATGCTTTATATGACTATTTTGAAGTGGAGTGACCCAAAACATCACTTTGAATCATTTCATCACTCGAGAATAATGCCCAGACAACGTGAAAATCTGATCTGTGTCAGTCCTTTTGTCATATATGTTACAGCGACAGAAAGTAGAAGAAAGGAGATGGAAAAGAGTAGGGACGAGCCATATTTTACGAAACACAGTCCAATATATAAAAAAAGTTAACATTAATTCGATTTATTTGCGGCAGGGTATCATTTTATGCAGCACATTGACATTTTATGGAGGAAATCAGAGAATTCTAAAAATCCGTAGATTTGCCATCGAAATCCGTAGATCCGTAGGCCAGGCTGAAAATCCGTAGATCTACGGATAAATCCGAAGGTCTGACAACGCTGGCTGAGATTAGTTACTCCTAGGATAACAAAACATGTCTCAAAGCCCGCAACTATTGAGTTTCACGAAGGGTGTCAGGATTTAATAGTTATTCCGGGGAGGGAACTGACTGGCCAAGATTAGGAAAGAGCGGAGTGGTTCGTCCAACGCGTCCGGCAAACAGGTGAGCTGATGCAAACTGCAAAGAGATTGCGAAGATCGTTGAAAAGACTTGAAAACCTAATCCGACCGGGTTTTGAGTACCATCGCATGGGAGAGACCCTTATAAGTTATAAGCTTAGGTGGGCATGGGCTGATGACTAATGTAATGACTATACATCCTTTCGATGTCTGTACATTTTTAAATGTAAAGCAAATTTACCACACATTATGAACATGATCTATGGCACTGTACGGCCAACATCAAAAAATTCCAGACTCAATGTGTATACAATAGGTACACTTTAGTTAGATTTTAGTACCACGCCATGAAACGAAAGTGTATATCTACACCTTTTTGAGGATAACTGTATCTAATTGTACCAATTGTAGTGAGGAGATCAAGAAAGCATGCAGATATAGAGGAGAGATTGACGGTATAAATAAAACAGCGAAGTTTGAAATGGTCGCGCACATTACACGGACGAGTGAATTTCGGCTCGGTTTACAAGATAACGCGGGGCACCTCCTCATCGCGGCCTCACTCGCTCGTCGAGCGGAGGCGAATTACAAACAAACAACACACCGAGTCGGTCGTTATCTGCCGGATTAAACGACCGGCGCGATATCGAGCACGCCGCGCGCCGCACCGGCACCGGCGGGCGCGGGCGGCATCGAGTTCAATAGCACACGTTACAAAAAATACATAAATAAAAACAAAATCGCGGCCCACAAGTGGCCCCACGGGGATCAACGGCCGCAGCAGTTTTTGCTCATACTTAACCGGCGCAATAACGGCAATGAACGTTGTTTACCACGGTTTCGCGAGGCCCTTTTCTTTTTCTCATCTTCCGAACCCCACGTCACGAGCTGCATAAATGCTCAATGTTTTATTCAAATATCGAAGTAGATTCGATAGAGCAAAGTGAAGACTCGAAAATGACCCAATTGGGTCGTCGTTGTTCGCGTCAAGCATAGACTAAGAATTTTTGCTGCGTCAAGCAATGTACCGAGGGTGACAGTGACAGCAGCAGTGACGCGGCACAATATTAATGATGGAGCTATAATGCAAAGAGAATGTAACTCACTACGTTATAAAAGTCGGGACTTCCATACTAAAAACTGGTCGTGACCGATGATCCAGAATGTATGAAACGTGTGCAACCGTTCAAAGAAATTTAATGGCGGCGGTGCACGTTTCATATAATGTTTTTTTTTTGGTAGAGAGTTGCGCGAGCCTGCCACAATGATAATATTGCATTGAAGCACCATTTACTATGAAGATAAAACTAATTCATCATCTTATTTAAGAGCTACGCTCTTGTCGGTGGAGTGGTGTTCGCCAGTCCTATCTCTTTTCTGCCAGTTCCTTAAGTTCCCGATAGGTACGACACGACAACATTCTTTTATCTTGTGTATAATTGTCAATAGACATCACTAAAATAATGGTAGTGTTGTCTATTAGTAACTTATGGACTTGGTATACCATTACCATTAAGTCCATAAGTTCCATAACATAACGGACATTGTCTTTGATAGTTGAATGGAACAAAACATTTTTCAACCGTGTGGTTCTCGGCTAAGACTGTTTCCCATATGAGTGACGTACGACTAATGGAAAACTTGTTAAATACGCTAAAAAAAGAAACAAGCCACAACTGCACACTTTAAAAGAGGTAGAGTAGGTAGGTAGCATAGTTTCAGAACTCGCTGAGAGGGAAATACGGTTTTGCGCTTATTTATAATGCAACTTACTTTCAACAATTCACAAATAGGGTAACCAACTTTTGTTCTATAAAGAGGAAGGAGGGAAAACTAAAATAGAAAACAAAAAGCACGTATCTACTGTTTATTAAAGATATTTTAGAACATTAGACTCTTATGTATCCCAATCCAAACTATTATAAAACTGTAGCAGAAGTGTGTCTGTACCAGTCCTGGATTTGTCAATAGGCCGTATAGGGCGCGGCCTAGGGGCGGCAGCGTCCTAAGGGCGGCAGATTTCAGAGGACACTCACTCGATTTCAGAGGATTAATGATAAACAAGTTCACTGATTTTCTCATGGTTTTTTATACTACTTAATATGTTAAATCCCTATAGAAACTCATTCCTATTGAAAATTATCAATCCTAGGTACCTACTGTTTTTGTACCTATTTTATCTATATTACTTCGGATGTAATGGATGTTCATGGGAAAGGAGTTTTTCCTGTTTAAAACGAGTGAAAAATTATAGTCATCGTCTCAAGAAAAAATGAATTCTTCAGCTCTTCTCTAGAAATAGAGATAATGAACACCATAAACTATGATGATTCTGCTATTAAAAAGTCCCTTAAAATTGTAATTCTTGTTTCTTTTTTTACTCTCTTTCTTAATTACTAATTCAATCTTTTATTTAACTTGAGTGCCTTCCTTACCACAAACGGAAAACTATTATTTTAAAAGTACATGGGGCGGCGGAAATAAAGTGGCCTACAGTCATAAAAAATATAAATCCGGCACTGGTCTGTACATTGAAGATATTAACAAAAAAAAAGTTACGATATGGTTTTTAGGTGTCCCTGATTCCATATCACCAATTTATGAATTTTTTGTCTGTCTGTTTGTTTGTTTGAACGAGCATGACGCAAAAACTACTGAAGCGATTTTGATGAAACTTTTTTTGTTAGATAGCTTATGATCTGACTTAACATCTGGTATATAATTTGTGCGGACGAAGTCGCGGGTTAACGCTAGTATAATATAATACTGAATGAAAATAAAGTTCATCTTAATTAAGACCATGCTAAGACGCAATATTCTACTACCAGCACGCCGCGACGTACCATTTAATTTTAAACTATTCGGCTACTTAGCATTTAAATAGGCAACATTATGTTTATTTAAACGAGTGAGGTAGGCGTTATCGCTTAATAGTTTGGCGAATATAACAAACATAATTTGAATGAGGGAGGTATGAGGCGGGGAGAGCGGGGACCCCGCGAAGAGATGACAGAAACGGACGAGGTGACGACGGACGGCCAGACGCTCTAGCATCCGAAAACAAAATGAAGCAGCATGTGACAGCCGTTTTTTGACCAGTTACTAAAATAAGCACAACTCCGGGCCAGTTACACGTGCAAGTTATAGAGGTCTGCCTATTGTGTTTAGTAGAGCGAGCGACAGAAAAAGCTCTACTATGCAGGTACAAAGTTTCCACCGATATTTTTTTAACGTTTTTTTCTGTTTCAGTAACGGGGGAGTACTCGCTGTTTTAACATAAATGGACACAAACGATGTATCCTCAGCAGTTTCTACTTAGTCTTTATATGGTTTAAAAAATGTTATAATATTATGTTAAATCCATGTAAGATATGAACGAAAACACAATGTACGTCTATGATATTACCTAGCTAAAATCTATTGTTTACTGTATTCTCAACATTTTTAAAAGATTCTGAAGCCTATCACAAACAGATTCCCTAACAACCAACGACAGGATAAGAGAATCAGTTCCAGTATAGTTAGTACAGTACCTACGATCAGGAAAAAATCATGGTTTGCGCAGAGCAGAGTCCCCGTTAAAACCTGAAGTCATTTAGGGCAGTCGGATAGGATAGCAGTGAAAAGTGCGCAATAACAATTAGCCAATCGCGGCAAGGAATTTCCGACCCGCGAAGGTGGTCATCGTTGGTCAAAATAATTTTGCACGCTATTAAAATTTGTCAACTGCCCAGGTACATAGATCGATAAAACTTATAAAACTACAAGTTCGTAGCCGACTGCACGCAGCAACAGCAAGGCGACGAGGCCGTGTCGCCACGACACTACTGGTTTGTATGCATTTCTATGAAATACCCTCCGTAGCTAGCGACACGTCTTTCTTATAGAAATACATACAAACCAGTAGTGCCGTGCAGTCGGCTACGAACTTTTACCTTAAATCTGGTACTACTAAATACTACTGTAACATTAAGAGAATACTCACTGCCCGGCGCTAGCTCGACGGCCGAGGCAGCGGCGCAGGCCAGCAGCAGCGTCCACGCCACTGCCGGCCACGCGAGCCCACCGCACGAGCTCCGCATCACGCCACGCCGCGCCCCCTCGCCGCTGACCGCATGTCCTGAGCTGCAACAAACATCATGGACCTATCAATCATAGCAGGAGTTTAAGTTTCTAGATATACACAATGCTGGTCCATCCAGAATGGCCGTATACTTGAGCTAACTACAGGGTGAAATTGATATCATTAGCATCCTTTTAAACTATCAAACTTAACAACTTTCAATATGGGAGCAAGCCGATAGGAGCAAAGAAAAAATCTGCTGTTGCATAGATTTGAGTCGAGTAGGCATTGCAGTTTAGTATGGAACAGCAGATTTTTTGTTTCGTACCAAAATTGGCAAGACAGAACACTTATTTTTGCCCCGATCGGTTTTGCTCCCATAATAATTATTTTATTATTAGCATTTTATTAAAAACGCTGAGAATATTGCATCAGACAAAACGACACGGGATACATTACGTTAAGGACAGACTATTAATCAGAATGTGACACTGTGTCATAGCTTCTCTTCAGATTAAAAAAATCTCATTGTAAGCAAACAATAGCGCCTCCATTGATGAATATAAATTTCATTGATGATGGAAGCCGGCGCTGCGGAGACCACAATGGGTAAAGGTCGCGGTAATTAGCGTGGGAGCCACCGCGGTTCTCACGAAGCGACCGCGACCGTAACAGGAAAATATCAATTAAAAAACACGTTAGCTGGTTAACTGAACCTAACCCAATCTCAGGCCCACGGCCAGGGGGTGACCGAGCTAATTTGCATGGCTAATCGTTTTAATTCAGTCATCTTTCTATTTTTATTATTAATTGTTCTTTAATTTTAGTGAAGTAAGAACTCTTTACTTCATTACTAGTAGAGAGTGTTGGGCAAAATGTAATTAATTACTAATTACATAATGGCGATTACTTTTTTGGTAACGATTATAAATGTATGCTTTTACTGTACACTTAAATTACGCGGAAAGGACGCAGACACCACCAACTTGCTTGATCTTCTCCTCGGCTGTTTTTGAGAAGTATTTCGCTTTCAAGATTACTGGCTGTTTAGGCAGCTTTCCTTTGCCTAATAACTTGTAATAACCAGCCTTGACAATGTTGATGACCTTGATGTTGATGTTGACCTTGATGTTGTTGGGCACCTTGCCGTCGGTGGCATTAGCGTACTTGAGACGGGACTGCTCGGACACCAGGGTCCATAGTTTGTCCAGTTTTTTCGAAAGTAAAGACTGATTGCACTACCTATATTTTATTATACTGGGTGGCAATGAACGAGGGTCTTACCTTTTAAGGGTGTATTCAGACAATGATACTAAACAACTTTCCCTAAGGAATATGGGAAGAAAAACGAAAAAAAAATGTTGAACCTCCATAGAAAATGATACGCGCTTTTGTATGGGAAGTCCAAAAATTTGTTTCGTTTTTCGATCCATGTTCCATAGGAAAAGTTATTTTGTTTCATTGTCTGAATAAACCCTTAAAATTAAAATGAAAGACCCTCGTTCATTGCCACCCAGTTTAATATTATATTACAAAACAAATATTGCTAATGCAATCATTTATTATCGAAAAAAAACATACATTTATAATCGTATCCAAAAATGTAATTGAGTAAATGCAATTTGTAATTACTAATTAATTACATTTTGCCCAACACTTTTCAAATTTCAGAACAACAAGATTTCTAATGCTATTGAAACTATTTTAAGGGGATGATCAGACCATCAAACTGAACAATTTTCTCTATGGGACCAAGAGTGAAAACGCGAAAAAAAAATCTGATGTCCCATACATTTAGGTCGAGTAGGTTTGTATGGAACAGCTGATTTTTTTTTCGCGATTTCGATATTGGTCCCATAGAGAAAGTTGTTCAGGTTGATGGTCTGATCATCCCCTTAAAAAAGTTTCACCTAATTTTGTTAGACCTTATATAGCAGTCAGCACGAGCGTCGTCGTCGTCATTTCATAAAGATATTCCTCTAACTAAAGTATAAAAGAATTATAATAAAAAAGTTAAAAATAATTATAATAAAAAAATATTCAAGCCGGTACGATTCGCGACAGGGCTTGTATTAGTTTTTTGGCTTGGCTTGACACTGACACCGACTTCTATAAAACAAATAATGTTCTTATGATGCGAACGAAAAAGTCATCGGCTGCAATATTGTTTTTTAACTTTTTAGTTTTTTGAAGGCGGTTTTAATTTTTGTTTATTTCACAATTTTCAGTGGTGAATTCATTAGTTCAATTTAATAGTAGTGCTTTAAATTAACAAACGCACTAGCCGGCACTTCAAAGGTTCACCTCGATTTCTCTGGGGCTGGTTTCCTTATCATGGTATTACCCTTGGAATATCTTCTTTCCAACAAAAAAGAATCATCAAAATCGGTTCATAAACGACGAAGTTATCCGCGAACACACATAAAAAAAAAATATATATACGGTCGACTTGAGAAACCTCCTTCTTTTTAAAGTCGGTTAATAAAAATGGAATATGCCAATATTTCTAACTAATTTATGCTATTAGGACAGTCGCAAACGAATGTGACGTCGCTAGATACTAAATGCGTCACACTAATTTCCTGACGAGATTATGAGCGATGAGCTTTGTAATATTTTTGTTATCTTACTCTAAACATTTGCACTGAACCTAAAAATTAATATAAAAAAAATTGTGTTTTCTAATTTTCAATAAAAATTAACATAATAAAATACATAATGGAAATGAAAATGAAAATATATTTATTTTTGCAATAAACGCTGCTGCTGCTTGCTATAATGCTGTAGGTATTTGCAGTACGCATTGTCTTAGTTGCTATAATTGTTAGTATAGACTAACAATTATAACAAGACAATGCAGCCTATGCTGCATCCTGCATTTATGGCCTGAAAAGTGACGCGAGCTTATACAGTAGAATTTTGGACAATATTATATAATTTAGGTAGGCAGTTACAAGCAAAAATGGGGTACTAGGTCATAAGCCTATGCAAATCTATGCGACGCGCCGGCGACGCCGCCGCCGCGCCGGCCGTGCTCCGCCACGCCGCGCCGCCGGTCCATAATAGCCTATAACGTCTTCTGTCACGGTGCAAAGAACAACTGATTCAACATTTACTTGCTGCTTTTTTTTTCAAGGAAATATAACGAGACAAGTCACGGTCCGTATCTTTTTACAATGAAACGTTTATTACAAACTTATCTGATGTTGGCAATCGTTAAGCTTCAAAACATTATTTTCTAGTTTCGTACAATGAGCGTTTTTTTTTTTTAATTTTATTTCCTATAAAACTCAACAGATGGCATGTTTATTGCTCCATAGAGACGTTCGTGAGATTTTGTCAAAATGATGTCAAGACTGTGCCTGCCTTTTTTTTAAAGGCCAAGGGATCGAGCCCATACAACCATGTCAGAAGTAAACAGTTTCAAATTTTCGATCAAAATGATTCGCAAATAATGAAATATTCCATCAAAAAATGGCGTTGGCATCTTTTTGATCATCTTTTCCCTCTTTATTATTTTAAAGAACCCCTTTTGAAATTTTGACCTTTATTCGCGCAGACCGTAGCGCCGTCTATCGATCCCCTAGAAAATCAAAAGAAAAACGCTCATTAACTGCGAATAAAAAAAGAAGGATGTAGAGCTATTTCATTTACTAACTTTTTTTTATTTATTTATTTATTATTTCTGAATCTTACATCTAAGTTTACAATTTTTTATATCGCCAAACTGCTGAGCAGTTTGTAACTGTTTAGTTCTTTGGAATAGTAAACTATGTATGACTGTACAAAGGAAATGAAAAATGACACAGTTTAGTTCCAGTCCTGAGAAATGGAAAAAATGGGAAAAATTGTATAATGGTTGAGTTTTTTTTTTGGAATTCGGCTTTTGAGCAAGCGACTTAGAATATGGGTGTTACGAATCTAAGACCTGCCACGCATATACGGAATTCCGATTTAGGATTGTGATTTTGTATACAAGGTGTTACAAAAATACAGATAAACATTTAAGGGGGTAGTCAAAGCATCAAACTGAACAACTTTGACTACTACCTAAACCGCGAAAAAAAAATTTTTATGTTCCTCCCCAAAATGGGGACATTCGCCATAATCGCCATGATGCGATGCATTTGCGATGTTCCATACTATAAACTACAGATCTACTCGAGCTAAATGTATGGCAACCCCCTTAAAAGTTTTAAATTTTTATTTTTACTTTTGTAACAACCTGTATACATAGGAACCCTGTATAGCGAACGGAATTATGGAGAGGGGAAATCCATACGAAAACTTAATTCTGATTCGGAATTCCGTATTGTATTGTATGTGACGGACCAAGAAATGATGATGAAGGGAAGCAAGTGATACTTATGTGGGACTAATCGTTCAAAGAACCATAGGAAGCTTATTAGTTATTAAAGTACAAACAAGTATGTTGCCTAAAGTGCAAACAAGTCAAAAGACAATAGTGTACGTATGCTGCTACGTCACCGTGACGTGAGCATGGCGGGCGCCCGACTGACGGTACATACATATTATCTTGAATTGCCTCAACTTTTGCTATTTCATATCGCCAACTAGATTTCGGGAACATGTCTAGATAAGATACGAGTGGCATGAAAATGATACAATCGAAGATAATTAGGTACCTATTTCGATTTGTTTTTGTAGAGAAAATTAAAGGTAGAGGTTGATTCTGTCCAGGAATGTGGCCTGTTGAATACCCACCACCCTACCTACCACTTTATTAAAAGGGTTGTTAGTTTCCCGAAAGGAAATCGAAATGCTGTACTCAGAAATTAAGTATGTGTACTTCAAATAAAACAACGCGCACAATCAATTATAGTTCGTAGGTAGGTACCTACTTTTAAAAACATAATATCATTCTACTATGAAGTAGATCACGATTTCAGAGAGGTGATCGTCCCAAACATCGTAAAAAAACGCGACTCGTGCATAATGGTTACACGTGGAGTCAGCATGGTGAAGCGTCTTTCGTCGTAGCAAAAATTGCCGCGAAAGTAAGCGTGTGGCATCCTTTACAAAGAGCGTGCAAGGGTCCTACGGGCGAGGCGTAGCGAGCGCATGACCGCATGGTGCACTGCATGGCAGGTAGGGAAGGGAGGGGACACATTTCCCGCGCTGCATTCTGAGTTGTTTACGCGGCGTGTCGTAGCGGGCAGCGAGGTCGACGACCGCGTGCCGCACCACGCCGCCATATTTTGGTAATAAATAATAGAGCAGCGCAGCGCAGCGCAGCACGATCGATCAGGCAAAGGCCATTGCGGCGGCGCGCGCTTACTCTCCACCCAAAACATTGCACCCCCTACTCCGTAGTACCAGCATTCGGCCTCAAAACGCAACGAGGAAAGCGCAGTACGGATTGTCTTGGCGCCAATTGGTTAAGTTCTACCTAAAAACTAAACTCAAATCATGTCCGTCCGTACGGCCTGCTTACTTATTACATCTCCTACGAGCTCAAGGCGAACTATCAAGTGTAAAATTGGGTTTTACATTTTTTGCTATCTTGTTAGCCCGAGAAAGACAGGACAAATTTACTTTTTACAAAATACCTTTCAGAAGTTAGTCGTTATAATTTATTATTATATTTACGAAACAACGCAAGCAGAAAGGCTATTTGAATGTCCTGCTTCAGATGCGACTGAACTCATCATTGATATAGGTATTTACAATGAGCCTCCTCATTGAGCCATAAAATGAGCGGAGATACTTTTCAAGATCTGGGATATTTCTTCGAGATTGAAGCACAATAGAAAAAAAATTGTGCACAATATGGGTTGCCTGCAGCTGAAGCGTTATTGTTTCTGGAGAGGGATTCGGATCGGAAAACAAATGTTTAATAATTGATGCCAATCAAGGTATCGGTTTTGGATGCGTCCATAATAATTAGCAAGAGATAATTTAGAAACAAGTGAATTCACAGCAGGTAAAAAGTAAAAGCAGTAAAATTATGTTTCCGGAATGTTGTTTTGATAAGGTTTCAAGGTGCATTGCTTGCGCACACGCTTATCGAAACTGAGAATTAAATTTCCAATGTCCATTGTTACTCGTGCGTGCGATCGTACATTACCTGCCTACCGTTAAGTACCTACTACAGACTATACTATACATAATGTGTATAGTATACTCTGTGGACTATACTATGTATTGTATTTAGTAATCTGACCAAAATACTGTGCTATCCAACCGCCTGTCTGCGTAAAACATTGTTTTCAAATTGTATCTTTCGTTCGTATCTAATCTAATCAAAGGCATGTTATTATCAATTTCGATTTCGTTCAAAACAACTGAAAATGCAGCAGAAGCATAAGCATATGCTCACGACACGAGCCACGACTTATTTCCCGAGAGGGAAAATGCAGCTCCTATCCAAATATACAAATTATATGCACGTCTATCATAAAACCAATTGTTCGTAGATAAAACCTAGTTTTAGAACTACGTACCTACTGAGTACCTATTTTATATAAAAGATTGTGATTTTTATTTACTTTTTGAATTTGACGAAACAAAACAAGGACTTGAAGAATGTAGTATTTGACGAAAAATATACAAATGTCGTGACTACCTTATTTAGGGTTCCGTACCCAAAGGGTGAAAACGGGACCCTAATACTTAGCCTACGTTGTCCGTCCGTCCGTCCGTCTGTCCTACCTATTTAGGGCTGTAACTTTTAAACTGTAATATTGAGACAATTGTCATTTTCACAGAATGTGATTTATTATGGGGGATTTCGTAACAGATAATAAAATGCCCTAAAGTTAAAAATTAAGAGGGACCTCACACAAGAAACTAGTTTTAATCAACATTTTTTCTTCTCGCTCTATCGTAAAAACGGTAATACATCGCACAAGCGTCAAACTTGGTGTGATTAATGATTATAGAGCAAACTCGACAGTATTTAACAACAAATAATAAAAACCGGCCAAGTGTAAGTCCGTCCCAGAGAAAACAAACCGTTTTTTGTAACTTAATATGTTGTGTGGTGGTGTGGTACGGAAACCTCGGTGCGCGAGTAGCCCGACTCGCACTTGACGAGTTTTATTGTAAATTTCAGTTCGTAACGCGGATCAAGTCTTTATGACGAATTGATTATAAACTGTGTATTACGAGCTTAAATATTTGCTGCGTGCCGCGACTAAAACCGTAGCATTGAGCTAGTACGTACGTACCTTGTTTATTATTCGTAGGTACGTACGTATGTACTTAGTTCTGTACTACGTACTAGAGGCGAGGCGAAAAACAAACGTCACGCGCCACATGCGGGTGGGCGGGCGGAGCGCGGGCGGGTGAAAGAGAATCTTACCGTTCACTAGTGATATCTAGTGAGATGTGGGCGGCCATAGTCTATCTGTCTATCTAAACTATTATAAAACTGTAACAGGAAGTTTGTCTGTACATTGAAGATATTAACAAAAAAAATTACGATATGGTTTTTAGGCGTCCCTGATTCCATATAGAAGAAGAAGAAGAGAAGAAGACCAATTTTTGGATTTTTTGTCTGTCTGTTTGTTTGTGTGTTTATTTGTGTGTTTGTTTGAACGAGCATCACGCAAAAACTACTGAACCGTTTTTGATGAAACTTTTTTTGTTTAATAACTTATTATCTGATTTAAAATCTGGTATATAATTTGTGCGGACAAATTCGCGGGTCAACGCTGGTGTTATAAGGCACCACCACAGTGGCAATGATGGGCAAGCCAGTCAAAAACTGGTATACCAACTAAAATGATGTAGTTTAGTAGAGGTGAGGCGGCTCTGAAAGGGTCAAGGTCGTTCGGTCAGGGATACCACTTAAAAGTGCCGTGTCAAAATTTAAGAAGTAGGAATGTTTCAAACTTCCTAACCTAGCCTAGAATCACACAGCAAGACTCACGGAGAATACCGGTAACGACATGCAAATGCAAACGACAAACAATTCAGTTTGGCAGACAACGCGTCATCGTGGCAGCAGCCCCATTATCTGGAACAGTTACCTTACAGTAGTACCAGGTTTATAAGTCTTACCGTACTGTACCTGCGCAGTTGACAAATTTTATTACCGCGCGAAATTATATTAACCAATCAGGATGTGCCAACTTCAATCCGTTTACGCTATTGGCTAATTTGTTTGTGCCTTTTCGCTGCTATCCGACTTTGCACCCTTTGATTACTAAATGACTTCGGGTTTTGTCGGGGACTCGGTCCTGCTCTGCGCAAACGAAGATCGACGACCGGAATTATTTTCCTGGTCATACTGTACTACTGTAAACAGACTATGGACTTAATAATGTATATTGGGTACTTATTATAAATTCCAGTAGAACGTTCTCAAGACGTAAACAAACACTGAATTAATTGATAGAAACAATTATAATTTCTTCACAGGTCGATTGTTTACGTAAAATCATAAAAACACTTAAAATACCCTATCGCATTCAGTATAATTTTATAGATTTATATTATTACGAGCGTTAACCGCGACTTTGTCCGCACAAATTATATACCAGATTTTAAGTCAGATAATAAACTATCAAACAAAAAAGGTTTCAACAAAATCGGTTCAGTAGTTTTTGCGTGATGCTCGTTCAAACAAACAAACACACAAACAAACAAACAGACACAAAAAATCCAAAAATTGGTGATATGGAATCAGGGATACCTAAAAACCATATCGTAACTTTTTTTTTTTAATATCTTCAATGTTCAGACAAACTTCCTGTTACAGTTTTATAATAGTACGAGCGTTAACCCGCGACTTCGTCCGCACAAATTATATACCAGATTTTAAGTCAGATCATAAGCTATCAAACAAAAAAAGTTTCATCAAAATCGGTTCAGTAGTTTTTGCGTGATACTCGTTCAAACAAACAAACACACAAACAAACAGACAGACAAAAAATCCAAAAATTGGTGAAATGGAATCAAGGACACCTAAAAACCATATCGTAACTTTTTTTTTGTTAATATCTTCAATGTACAGACAAACATCCTGTTACAGTTTTATAATAGTATAGACGAGCGTTAACCGCGACTTTGTCCGCACAAATTATATACCAGATTTTAAGTCAGATAATAAACTATCAAACAAAAAAGTTTCATCAAAATCGGTTCAGTAGTTTTTGCGTGATACTCGTTCAAACAAACAAACACACAAACAAACAGACTGACAAAAAATCCAAAAATTTGGGAAATGGAATCAGGGACACCTAAAAACCATATCGTAACTTTTTTTTGTTAATATCTTCAATGTACAGACAAACTTCCTGTTACAGTTTTATAATAGTATAGATAGATGACTAAAAAATCATACCTTAAGTACTTTCGTTAATAATCTATACCAGTAAAGGTACTATTATCTATTCTGTGCTACAGTATTATGACATGCTTTGAATCGTCTTTATATGTCTACATGTTTAACATAAGTAGGTAATACAGCATAGCCTACTACTAATATTAATGCAGATTTGTATTATGTTTACATATAAATCTTTTTTTATTTCAGACCCTCAACAGTCGTATACTTAAGAGGATAGGCGGGCTGAAATGCTAATTTGGAGAATAGGTCACTTTTCCAACTAAATACGTATTTGTCCGATCCGCCCCACCCATACACCCCGCCGACTAGAATGCGAAAGAGACAACTGCAGCTCGGACCGATTTTATATACAAAAATTCGACGAAATCAGCATTTCGTATTCTCCGGTTTCCTGCTCCAAAACTAAACCGATTTTAATAATTCTTTCAAAAATAATAAGGAAAAGACTTTGGCTATGTCTGTATGTTTTGCTTTTTTGTTTATATTCGTCAAATTTGTTTACTAGGTGTCTGAAACGGACAGTAAAATTTGCCATTTTCGAAGCAAAAAAGCAAAACATAGGGACATGGCAGAGGTGACATAGAATGTATGGTAAAAAAATATTTGCTCAAGTGTGATCCAGGGAGAAAACAGGGGAATATGTTTGTATGGACTAAACCGTACTGGTCTATCCCCTTAAAAATGTTACAATAGTATAGTCTTTAGTTTTATCATATCCACTTCTTCAGTCGTTAAATTAAATTGTTCCTAGGTACCTATACCTTATAGTATTTGTAAATATTAATATGTAGGTTCCCTGTAATGACCTTTCCCTTTCATCTTCATTAGTGAAAGGTCTTTGTATCGTAATTGTATGAACTACACTAGTTTCAAATATTATTGATTTTTAAACATGTTACAGCCATGTTGTGCTATTTCGAATCAAATTAAAGATTGAAAAATTTGTCTCGGGCGGGACTTGAACCCGCACTTTACGACGCACGTCCCCTTAAGACGCAACACATTGAAAATTTCGTTCTCTGGGTAGTGGCTCTGGTTAGTGGTTCTGGCTCGGTGGCGAAATTGGATAACGCAGTTCCCCGGTTTGGAAAAGTGCGGGTTCAAGTCCCGCCCGAGACAAATTTTTCAATCTTTAATTTGATTTGAACTACACTAGATTGCATGGGCTTCAATGATTTAATACCCTAGCTCCACACTAGCTTCATACTATTTTGGATTTCGAAGCTAGTTAGGCAGTGCCGACTCTTAAAACGTAGTGATTCCATTCTCTTTGAACCATTTTGAACCACAGTATAAGAAAGAGCTGGAAAACAAGCTAAACTTGGGCTAAACCCTTAGGATACCCTTAGGTTAGGTTAGTGTCGCCTGAGTGTCGGAGATGTGTAGGAATAACAATAATAAGACCCTACCAGTGAAATAGTATGAAAATCACGCAAACTATATTATTTCTAATATGGATATCATAAAATAAAGCCAAAAATGACACGTCACTCACAAAAGTAAACAAACTATTATTTTTTTTTTGGTTCAATTCAAGGTAAAGGGTTTAAGATCCCATACAACCGATGTCTGCAATAAAGTTATCTCATTTATAGCAATTAAAATGTAGGTGTTCGACGTTTTGACGCTTCTTTGGAGTTTTTGGAGACAATCGAAAGACGCAGGAAACAGAGAAGTCCACAGGAAAGAAGTGAACCGACCGCTTTGCCGCGCTACAAATGACGGAACACTTTTCCTGTTTACGACCCATACACAAACATATTTGACTGAACTGTATATTGTTCACTTGCACGACACTTTGTTACGTAAAATAACACCAATTTTACGAACCAAAACTCACTATAAACAATAAAAATTCGACAAAATATGTGGACTCCAAACGTAGCTAACGGATCCCCGCCAAAAACTCGTAAACAAACTATTTTTTTTTAATTTGACCGTTAGTTACCGTAAGGCATCTAAGGCCATACCGCCTTTTCTTCAGTAAGGAAATTTCATTCTTAAAAAATATTCTTCCATGAGTAAATGGAAAGGCGAAGGGAACATAGCCCATGCTGCCTGGTCAGTCGTAAAATATTTTTCAGTAATAATTCAGTAACCAGGCTTTAGCCTTTTCTCTAAGGCCTTAGCCAATTCTTCAATAGTATTCCACTAACATCAGTCAAACTTCAGTGCGCTTCAGTAACATGATCAGGAAAGGAGCTTAGGTATTGTCTATACCTGGAAAGCAAACTGCCTTACAAGCGGTGAAAATAGATACTCCTCGCATAGAGATAATAAGTACTACGTACACCACTCCTCGACGGTCGTCCTTCTTTCTTAAAATTCCGTCGTTGTTTCCGACGTCAACTTTCTCCCTTTCTAATCACGAAAAAAAATGACAGAAAGGGACCAACGTAAAGTCGGAAACATACGAAACGTACGAACGACGGTCACATACGAAAAAACTATGTATAGATTTTCTTACATACTTACTTGGTTAGTTAGTTACATACAGGTGAAGCTAATTCAAATTCAAATTCAAATAATTTATTAATTTTTTTTTTTTTTTTTTATTTAATTTATTAATTTATTTTATTTATTTTTTTAATATAAGCGTGTTAAAAAAGAAGGACGAACATTACAGCCATAGTCAATTTTCGTGTTTCCATGCTTGTAAGGAGGATTGGTATACTTTGGTCGCTAAGCTGAAAATAGGTATTGTCTATACCTGGAGTAAAGACTGGCTTATTTTACAAGCGGTGAAACATGCAAATACTCCTTGGCGGTCGGTAATGTTCAACTTCTTTCGTACGTTTTAATCGTCGTTGTTAGTTTGTCCCTTTCTAATCCATCGACGAAAATAAAAATAAAAGAGTTTTTATTCAATTTTTGTTCTGACAGAAAGGAACAAACCTAAAGTTTGAAACATCGACGTACGAAAGGTTGAACATTACCAACCGCCATGGCCAATTTTCGTGTAGCTAGTAAGGAGAATTGGCAGCCTTTATTATTCTAAATCCATGGTTTATATCCATGGACATGACCTACCGAAAAATTCTTGGTCAATGACCTATGCACCTTGACCAAAAAGAAAGTTACTGTTAGTTTTTAATCCAAGCCATAGCCGCGTTTGTTTCCAGTGGTCAAGGATTTTAGATTGCAATACCTATGCCAGCTTCCTACCCGTGGTCCTACCGCGTAATTTATAGCATAGAGATAGGAAGTACTGGGTTTGTAGTAGTATAAATGGTAGTAAAGCCACAGCCTGGACACTCCATACAAAAAATTGAAAGCGACAACATGACGTCAGCACATGTGAAACCAAAGAAATTTAATCTTAAGTCTTCTTCTAGGTAACCGCCTGGTAACCAGAGGCGATAGAGGGGGTGAGGTAAAAAGTTGGTGGGAGGAAGGGAGTGTCCGTACTGTATCTAGTAATAGATACTCTTTCTTATACTGTGGTAATGCTGAGAGGAAGGATCTCTTCCTCTTAGTAGTAAAGGCATGGACCTATAGTCTAAACTATTATAAAACTGTAACCGGAAGTTTGTCTGTACATTAAAGATATTAACAAAAAAAAGTTACGATATGGTTTTTAGGTATCCCTGATTCCATATCACCAATTTTTGGATTTTTTGTCTGTCTGTTTGTTTGTTTGTGTGTTTGTTTGTTTGTTTGAACGAGCATCAGGCAAAAACTACTGAACCGATTTTGATGAAACTTTTTAGTTTGATAGCTTATTATCTGACTTAAAATCTGGTATATAATTTGTGCGAACAAAGTCGCGGGGTAACGCTCGTTTTATATATATATAAAGTAAAGAGTTTTTTTTGGCCATGCTTCTCCTTATGGTTCTACCAGTCGAACAGTTGACTGGGTTATTTGCTCCTTGCTTCGCGAAAGCCGCACAACCCGCGACCTCAGTTCAGCAGGCAGGTTCACTACAACTGAACTATCGAACCGTCAATGGTTGAACAGGAACATGCCCTAATCAACAAGGGTTCATGTACGACCATGTATAATGTAAGACTTAATTTAAAATTGTACATGTGAGCAATAAATGAATACTACCATGCTGTCCGCCGTCGCTTTACCCCCTTTGCCCTAAAACGTGACAAATCAACTTATCCAGGGCCAAACACAACAACCGAAAAATTATGATTTTGACAAATTTTAATTACGTTTATTCTGTCTTCACCTTAACGTTGGACTATTATTTACGGGACACCCTGTATACAAAATTATAATTTTGTATACAGGGTGTGGATACACATGAGGAGCGCGCGCAAAGCTTCATCCGCGCCGAGAAGGGCGCGCAGCGCCGTGTTTACACCACCGCCCCACGTGGTGGCCGCAGTCGAGTCGATTGATGCCTGCCTCGTCTCGTCACGTGGCTCTGTTTGCGATCACTAAACCCCGGCGTGGCCCGCCTGCGCTGCGCCACGCTATTACCATCAAAAACAATACGATACGTTACCTGAGATCGGCGCCTGCCGTGGCTGTCTGCTCCGATCCGAGCGAACCACGATAAATAGTACGCAAATAATCCTGTCACACAACTGTATCAATATTTCACACACCGTCACCTACACAGATCACTGGCTGGTATATTTTGGTAATAACAACAATAACACTGTATTGTAAACACAACACACGGTAGAGAGCGGACAACATGTAGACAAGTTATCACGACCGGCGCGCGCGAACGACTGGCTGGTTTGGTGTTCAGTGTTGCCAGATGCGGAAATTGAAAATGCGGATTTCCAACAAAAGCGGAAATTATTTTAAGGCAGGTTTATACGATGACAATTTTGCGGTGCGAATTCTGCGGGGCCTCAAAAAACGCACCGTATAACTTACGGTATTCGATCGTTAGCAAGGAATAGAGCACGCGTCTATTTTTCGGAGCTAGTGACCTCCGCCCGCGTCTCTGGTGCCAATTTTTCTTCTCGTGTAAACACGTCGCATCGCTGGCACGGTTTTCTCAAGCAAATCCATTCGCATGCGAGCAAGATTGGCGCTGAAAGTTAGCAATAACATTCAAATTATATTTGCTCAAACAAAGTTGTTATAGCTGATTAGTGATTATAGAGCTTGTTTTTCTCTTTTCAGTTAATACGGGTTTTATGCAGTCGTGTTTTTCCATATTGAATTCCACATTTGTGACGCTTGTAACGAGTGCTCCGAACCACTCGTCCTTATCTAATCTCATCACTCTCACACTTATTTTTAACCGACTTGTTAAATATTTTTTTTATTTATTCAATTTGTTTTTTTTATATGGGCGGCATACATCGCCAGATCAATTTTCTGTATTTAAATTGTAGCGATTAAAGCAAGCAATGTATGCGGCAAATTAGGCCTAATTGATAGGGTAACGTAATCGCACGTTTTAGTGGAAGGCGGATCAATTGTAAAAAAGGCGGGATAAAAAGCGAAAAGCGGTGTATCTGGCAGCACTGGAAGATGAGGTGCGGCGCGCGGGGCTGCGGGCGGGAGTGGGAGCGGGACGCAAAACGAAACGCGCGCGGGGCCGTTTCGTCGACCCAGTCGTGGAATGCGGCTCGGCTCGCCCGTTCTCGCGTGCTTATTTTTTTGGTTGGTCCGGTAGGGCGCGCTCTCGGGCTTGGCGAATGGCGCGGCGCGTCGCGCAGGGATGCTCTTGCTCCTCGGCTGCAGCCGCCTGCCCCGCGCCCCCCGTACCACCTGCAGAGTCACCACACCAGTGCACTGTACTAGTTGTACTAACTGCACTACCCTGTACCATAGTATAAGAAAGATAATCTAGTACCTACTACATAGCCATGCTCCTAATCCTAAGTCCTGACCTCAAACGATTTTTCATTCTTTTCGCTTTGATCGGATAGCGTTGTTTATTTTTTCAAAACTCGATTTCATCATCATCATCATCTCAGCTGATGGACATCCACTGCTGGACATAGGCCTCCCCCAAGGATCGCCACAATGACCGGTCATGCGCTTCCCTCATCCAACGGGATCCCACCGCCTTCATCAGGTCGTCGGTCCACCTTGTGGGGGTGTCCTACGCCTACCCCCGATGCGCTTTATGGTATGCGGTCGCCCGCCACTCGAGAACTCTTCGGCCCCATCGATTCCTTCTTTCCTTAAGTAACAATTACCTACACTCCTTTTTGCAGCCGGGTAGAGTTTATATACACCTAAGACCGGACTGTAATCCCTTTCAGGGTGGTCAGAAACATTACTACAACTATTTTACTATGCTTCTATACAACCCTACAACTACAACTACCAATTTTCCGCAGAGAGCAAGAGCATAGCAGAGGCCTTAAGGGTGCCTGTACTGGTGTAAGTAAGTATAAAAAATGAGTTCCTGTAGATTATCTACGACCATATTATGGTTATAGAATGTAGATAATTTACAAGAGCTCAACTTTTGAACCCATCTGCCAGGGGGCTGCGGCACTAATGATGGCGACCCGTTTTTCTAAGCATCTGTAATCTGTGCTTGTGACTTCGCAAATACAGTCACCAACATCTGTCGGTATCTAAATCTAATCCAAAAAGACGCTGCGTGAGACATCTAATCAGAATGGAAAATGACCATGCTGAAGTTGACCAGTGACCACCAAAGAACGCATATAATCCTGACAGGTTACCTTACCATCAGACCAGATTAAATTAGATGTTTCATGAAGCAAGCGTGAAAAGAGTTTTATGAAGTGGCAGAGTGGCACTCATAGAGATCTAGAGACATGCCAACCAACGCGCTGAGTACGAAACCGAGTGTCGCATTACCACCAGTACCACGCGATAGAAAGCATTTTGTTATTTTGAATGTGCTCATTATCCATTGCGGTATCAGAACTCAATGTTCGAATAATCTTTAGTACTACGCAAGCATTGTAAATTATTTACACATAATATCTCGACTGGCTTTCAGCCTCATAATATATTGAACCCTTACCGTCGCGAGCAATGTGTTCCGCTTTTGCGCATATTGCTGCGACACTGTCCCCGACCACTTTTCACATCTCCCTTCAGTTTTTGTGATCTGTGGTGGTACTAATTGTACGGTGGTATTGCCAGGTTATGCGTTTTTGTCACGTTCTTTTCTTGCTAAGAAAGTGACTTTCAGAAAGTGGCGCCCTATTTTTTCCCAAACACTTCTTGCCAAGCTGTAAGAATTTTTAGATTCATTTATTTACTTACTTAAATAATTTTATTAAAGACAAATAAAGGAAGGTAAGTATGTACATTAAAAATAAATAAAAATATTGAGAAAATAAAAATAACTAATTAATTTATAACAAATCACGGCAAATGAGTTGAAAGCGTGCGTCGGTGGCGCGTTGCGGAGAGGTATATGAAAACTCTATCTTGAGGTCCGGGTTCGAAACCGCACGGACGACATGCCATGTACCAATGAGTTTTTCTAACTTATATGTACACACGGCGACACTTCAAGCTATACAAAACCGATATAAGCTGGTCGCAAGACGCTATACATTACTCTTCCTACGCGCTGCCATCTTATTTTGGTTCTGTATAGCTTGATGTGTCGCCGTGTGTACATACGTAATACCGTCTGCTCTGAAACATTGAAGAAAAACATCTTGAGGAAATCTGCATACACTGAAGATGACATTCCGATGCGTATGTGAAGTCTACAAATCCGCATTAGGCACGCGTGGTGGACATACGCCCATTCACCCTACCTGACGGTAGGCCTGTGACATATATACGTCCCACTGCATGGACCTGCAGTGGGACGTATATAAGGTCTAACAAAATCAGCTGAAACTATTTTAAGGGGATGATCAGACCATCAAACTGTACAACTTTCTCTATGGGACCAATATCGAAATCGACAAAAAAAATCAGCTGTCCACCCATACAAAACTGCAATCATAACTCTACTCAAATGTAAGGGACCGCTGTTTTTTTTTCCGGATTTCGATATTGCTCCCATAGAGAAAGTTGTTCTGTTTGATGGTCTGATCATCCCCTTAAAATACTTTCAGCTAATTTTGTTAGACCTTATATAGGCTGATGATGATATCACTGACAGATATTACTAAGCAAATAAAATACTATAACAGTACAACAAAGAAATATGAGGTCGGATCCTATACTATTATACCTACTTAATTGTGCAACAAGGCTTTTCAATTTGCAATATCGTAGGCAACATTCTCGGTAGGACGCTCGTAGGACGTCACGACATCGTCAGCCGGCACGTGTATACTTGAGTCGTGACAAGTTATTACTTACTCAAGTTGAGTGAAACCATTAAAATAACCGTTCCTATCTTATTTAACATGGTTCAACTTTAATTTATTATGACATCGTGAATCGTGTTTACCTGGAGTTTTAATTTAATTAGGTAACTGACTAAATTAGAGGACTTATTACTTACGTTACTACTTTGAATAAAGAAATTGTTTTCAAACTATTTAACTTTACAATTAGTGGTTTTTTGATATTTTAAGTAAATACATCATCTTTTACTACTATAAAACTGTAACAGGAAGTTTGTCTGTACATTGAAGATATTAACAAAAAAAAAAGTTACGATATGGTTTTTAGGTGTCCTTGATTCCATTTCACCAATTTTTGGATTTTTTATTTGTCTGTTTGTTTGTGTGTTTGTTTGTTTGTTTGTTTGAACGAGTATCACGCAAAAACTACTGAACCGATTTTGATGAAACTTTTTTTGTTTGATAGCTTATGATCTGACTTAAAATCTGGTATATAATTTGTGCGGACGAAGTCGCGGGTTAACGCTCATAGCCTATAAACGTCATATCAAATCGTATTAATCATAGGTAGTCTTCGTATGGTTTCCTATTATTAACTAACATTATTTATTTATTGAGCGTCTATTATTATTGTTGAGCGTGTATTATAAGAGCGTAGGTGGCGCGTTGCGAAGAGGCATGGACACCCTGGACACCAAATTATGGGGGTCCGGGTTCGAATCCGCACGGACCACATGCCATGTACCAATGATTTTTCCAACTTATGTACGTAATACCGACTGCTCTCAAACGGTGAAGGAAAACATTTTGAGAAAACCTGCATACACTGAAGAAGAAATTCTGATGTGTATGTGAAGTCTATCAATCCGCATTGGGCTCGCGTGGTGGACTAATGCCCATACACCCTCCCTGAGGGTAGGCCTGTGTCCTGCAGTGGGACATTTATAGGCTGATGATGATAAAAGCTAACTTTACGGAGTAGAGGCTGTTCTTTGTATTAATGCAAAAGTATTGGACTTTATTTACGTAAAAATCAGGAATCTCACACGAATCTGATACATAATTATTCTGATCAATTCAATGTAGGTTTTTGTTCCAAGAAATTTGAGAATGAGTGTTGCTAATAAAAGGTTTTCTGCCTGAAATTGTTTTTAGGCTGATGATGATTTATTCATTAGTAGTAGCAGGTAGGTTTTGTATTAATTTTCTAGATCTTTGCTTTCATTTCATAGTTTGTAAAAATGATGGACGGCTTAACAATCCCTCATTGATTATACAGGATGTAAGGCAAACGCTATGTTCTAATGCAAAATGTATATCAACACAGACACTATCTGTATTGGTATGCAGTATGCTCTTCATCCATTAAAGCAAACTGTGATCGATTGTAGAGCAACTCCTATCTGTAGTAGTATCAAAGCCCGGACACTGCATACAAAAAATTGAAATTGAAACCAAAGAAATTGAACCTTAAGGGCCGGTTTCACCACTTCTTAGTATGTTCTTGTTAGCTTATCAGACAGATATTTTGACATATCTTTCATACAAAATATGTCGAACTATCTGACGGATAAGGTAGAAAGAACTTACTCAGAAGTGGGGAAACAGGCCCTAAGTCTTCTTCTTAGGTAACTGCCGGGTAACCAGAGGGCGACAGAGGGGGTGAGGTAAAAAGTTGGTGGGAGGAAGGGAGTGTCCGTACTGTATCTATAGATACTCTTTCTTTTTCTTATACTGTAGTAGTATACAGTTTGGCAATACGCGACCGTTTCTGTCTGAACTTGATTGGAATAGAGTTGATATTGGAACGAAAACGTTCACGAAATTCCGAAAATCTAATTTGTCGGAAGACCCTCTGATAGCAGGGTCAGTCAATAATTGTGATACATTGACCTATCCTCACGGCTTGATAACCCAATCAACATTGTTACAGGTAGATACTTAGGACACCTTGCAAAACTGAGTGAACTCAACATGTAAGAGCGTACTTAGACTTAGGTACCTAAGTCAATGTTTATCAAGTGGGCGCCACATCTTATCAAACGCCATTGAAAAACAACGTTTACGCAAGCAGCACTTTATCAATGAAAGCAAGTTTTTTCCTTATCGCACATTACGGCCATGTTCGTAAGAGCTAGCACTCTACAAGTCTACACTCCGTCCGAACCACAATCACGGTTACACTAGGACGACTAGTAGCCCAGTCATTTTACGGAGTTATGTTAGGAGAGGTGGGAAGTAATTATTAATTGGACTTTTAAACTGTAACCGGCACCATTTAGTGACAAAAACAGTATCTGAAAACATTAAAAAAAATTCACAACGCAACATAGAAATCAAAATTGTAAGTCCGAGAAGGCTTTTAAATCAATAATATTAATACCAATGCACTCATTTGAATTAGGTTTAACATTATAAATTAAGAGCGTTAACCCGCGACTTTGTCCGCACAAATTATATACCAGATTTTAAGTCAGATAATAAGCTATCAAACAAAAAAAGTTTCATCAAAATTGGTTCAGTAGTTTTTGCGTGATGCTCGTTCAAACAAACAAACACACAAACAAACAAACAGACAGACAAAAAATCCAAAAATTGGTGATAAGGAATCAGGGATACCTAAAAACCATAATCGTAACTTTTTTTTTGTTAAATGTACAGACACACTTCTGTCACAGTTTTATAATAGTACGAGCGTTAACCCGCGACTTCGTCCGCACAAATTATGTACCAGATTTTAAGTCAGATCATAAGCTATCAAACAAAAAAAGTTTCATCAAAATCGGTTCAGTAGTTTTTACGTGATACTCGTTCAAACAAACAGACACACAAACAAACAAAAAGACAGACAAAAAATCCAAAGATTGGTGAAAATACGAATGTATTTTTAAAACCTTCTAAGTAGACAAAAATATTCACACCATGTTTGAAGTATGTATACTGTTAATGCCTTAAATATGTGCAAAAAAAGCAAGTTTTTTATAACGAGATAATAGCTAAATTTTAAATTTGGAACTTGGAGTTGCTGACAGGTTTTTTTTTAATTTTGGTACATTTCTAAGGACAATTTGGCTCTATACACATACTATACATATACTATACCGAAAAAAAAATCAATTATTAATTAGTCCCGGCTCAAACCGTAAAATGACTGGGCTATAGGACCACTAGGTAGATACTAATTAACTACTATAACTCTACATTTTGATTCATTTGTAGAGTAAGGTATGAATCATTCGTTTTCGAATGTTATAATAGTACACACGGCGACACATCAAGCTATACAAAACCAACATAAGCAGGCCGCGCGTACGTCGAGTAACGAATAGCGTCGCGCGGCCAGCTTATGTTGGTTTTGTATAGCTTGATGTGTCGCCGTGCGTACATTATGATTTATGATACAAGTGAGCAAAGTTGGTCATTACAGACGAGGCGGTATTGCAGCGCGAGCCGCCTGGCGAGTGATGCATACTAGCCGAGGGCTGTAATGACCAACGCTCACTCGTTTCATACGAAGTTTTTCAACATACTTGCGAGGAAAAAGTAATAACATTTCCTAAAACACAACTATTCTAGATAAGGCGGTCGAAGAGGCAAAGACTGACCGACATTCAACCAACGACCTTTTGTTGCAAACAACCTAATATTAAAAACGTTATAAACTTAGAATTTATTTATTTATAACACAAATTAATGTTAATTTGTTAACTAAAATAAATTGTTTGATGAAATGAAGCGTTTATTTCTTTATTTATCATATTTTAACTTAAACAGATTAATTTATTCAGAAAACAGTTTGATTTTTTTTTACATAAAAACTCTTTGCTGAGATTTAAAAACAAGCTATAGAAAAAAAAGTAACAGTATCGCACTAGCACTAGTGCGATAATGTAATCATTTTCGCACGCGTGTTCTATAAGCTGCATTATGTACCTGAAAGCGGTGCAATAAGAGCCACTTTACGAGCAAGTATGTTGAAAAGTATAATGCTTTCTCTAATAAAAGTTCAATTGCTTCTACATGTAAGTATATGAAGTTTATGGTAACAATTAAACTCTCAAGAAGTAAATGGACAGTTTTCAAAAAGTTTGTCCATCGGAACAGTACCATGTACCCAATGAGTATTTATAAAAAGTCATTGCTTGTACCACTCGCTTGTACCTAATCTATACTATTATAAAACTGTAACAGGAAGTTTGTCTGTACATTGAAGATATTAACAAAAATAAAGTTACGATATGGTTTTTAGGTGTCCCTGATTCCATTTCACCAATTTTTGGATTTTTTGTCTGTCTGTTTGTTTGTGTGTTTGTTTGTTTGAACGAGTATCACGCAAAAACTACTGAACCGATTTTGATGAAACTTTTTTTGTTTGATAGCTTATGATCTGACTTAAAATCTGGTATATAATTTGTGCGGACGAAGTCGCGGGTTAACGCTCGTAAGTAATAAACTAATAATCTATGAAATGCCTATAATTTTTACAAGATTTTTGCTATTTTAGTAAAATGTACAAAATAAATGTAAACTACATTTATTCGAATAAATCATACATAACCTATTTAACACGTTCCGGGACAGTGAACGAGACACAATAGAACTTTTATTGTTATCACGTCTGTAGCCGGTCACTGTCCCGGAACGTGTTAAACCATTGAATACGACTTCAATTTCGTCACGGAATTATTCTGTAAAAAGCCCAAAAATAATAAGTAATTTTTTAGAGAGATTTTACTGCAATTTAATAAGATTACTACAACATTTAAAAACAAGTAGCGCGCGTAGTGAGCTAGAAATTTTTCTGTAATATTTTCATATCATTGCAAATAATTATTTTTTTCAAACATAATTTTGGCGCCCCCTTAACCTGCCGCCCGGGGCGTGGGCCTCTATATCCGGGGCTGATCTGAAAGATATACCCGAGATATCTTGGACGTTATAAAGCTGTTCTAAGAATAAGTGAATTTTCGTTATGTCGAATAAGTTAATTCACAATAGTTCCACTGGAAGAAAATAACTTCCTACATAAGTAGTAGGTACACTGTATAACCAGGATTAATTTTTTAAGAAATCTTTAATTTAATATAAGATTTAAGTAGTTTTATAATTAATTGGTTTATGTATATGAAATATGATAGTTATCGTGAGCTTTATTAATTGGACTTCCTCGAGTTCCATGCCCAGTTGGCCACACATTTGCACCTCGAAGAAGCAAAAAAGGAAACAGGAAACGAGCCGACTTGAATACACGATAAGACGTGGTAAACTTTTTAATACGAGACATAATTAATCAGCTAATTAAATTAATTTTTATATGTAATCAAAAGTACGTTACATTAACATTATTCATGATTAAAAAAATCTGCCTATCGTGTTAAACCTAATTAGGTAGTTAGCCATTAGCCGCACTTGCTTCAACCTGGGTTATAAATGTCTATGAATTTATAATAAAAATAACCCTCCTTCTGGTGCAGTCGGGTAATTACTTGTGATAGCTATTTAACATATAGTTTAATTAAATTAGAAAACAATACCTACATTAAACTGTCGACTTTTATCTTTGCAATTTTTTTAGCATAGAATTTAGATAAGCATAAATAAAATACTGAAAACATACTAAATGAAAAATATGTGGGTGTGTGTGGGGGTGGGTTTTAAAATGTGTTATGTTTGAAAAATGTTAAACTGAAAATTGAAATACGAAAGTTAACCAAAAAATTTGCAATAGGAAAACTAAAGTTATCTTAACAATATGATCTTGTAGGTATTTTGTTATACGGTGTCCCGTAAATAATGGGCCAAATTTTAAAATAGTTCAGTGTCATACATGTTTATTAGGTAATGAAATATTTTTTAAATGTCGGTCCTCGGAAGGGGAAGATAATAACTTTTCGAGTTTTAAAAGTGTTACCATATTATATGTATACAAAAATGTTATCTGGATGCATTGGTAAACTATGCAGCAATATTTTACAAAAATAAGATCTTGGAAATGTTATTATTTGCAAGGACAGCGTTCAAAACTTGAAGTCCGGTAGATGAAATGGAAAAATCCAGAAAAAAAATCATTCTCGGTAACTCTATGTTTTTTTAAAACAATTCAAATTAGTTTTCGGTAAATAGCATAGAGAAACACGTAAAGGAGTAGGTATTGTTTATTTAGATAGAACATTTTTATGCCATTTCTTGCGCGTGGGGGGGGGGGGGGGGGGGGGGGGCGTTACTATGACAAAAACAGTAAAACGCATCGAATTAAGCAGCCCAGCCTAGCTAGCATGCCACCCACGACAAAGCGTTTAAACGAGAAAAACGTCATGCGCGCTCTTTCTGGTCTACGTAAAAAAATAAAGATGGAGGCACATCTCGATTTTTGTCGTTTTCTCGGGGGTGGCATGCTAGCTAGGCCGGGCTAGTTCGGGGCAGTGCCGAGTTACGTGTTTCTCTACTGTAAATAGTTAAGCAGTCTTCTTGTAAGCTCCAGTTCAAATACAAAAAAAAAAACCGGAACAGAATAAAGCCACTCCTCTGCTTAAGATTGGTACCTAGTAGGCAAAGATTTTTTTATAGACCAAATAATCGTTGTTAGTAGGTATAAGTCTAACTAAAAGTCTAAACACCAACAAATCAACATTTCCAAGGCACAGCACACTCCACTCGCTCACCGACTGGAAACGACTCTCATTATAATTTTATTTATTGTTCCTTCTAGTATTATATATTTAGGGGGCTCGTAAAACGCTTTATAATCTTCGTGCTTACGTAGTTAGTACCTACCTACAATCAGAGCAATACATAAATCATAACGCATCGTAAAGTCGCCAAGCGGAGAACACAAAGTGATATAAGAATACTGAGTTTGTTGATTCAGGTAGCGCCGTGGCACACGATTTTATTCCCAATGTAAAAAAAAGGAACAAACGGCCATCCGTTGTATAATTTCTTTGCATAAATAAATAAATGCTTACTTTGGAACTGGAAACGAGGCATACGGACCATGTGTATGCTAATACATAAATAAATATTGCTAATAGGATTCTCACTGTACCCTTCTGGGATTCAGTACCCACCCACTAGGGTCAAGGTTGACTTCTGAAAATTATTACTAAGTAGGTATTCCTATTTCCTACACATTTCTTTCTCTTACCGTCCGTTGGAGAAACGCTTATTAAAGTTAATCCTCAATTAAATCTCTTGCTGTCACTTTTTGTCTTGTTGACGTAGTAAAAGCTAGCAATAGATTTAATGGATGATTAACTCTTATGAGCGTTTCTGCAACTGATCGTCAGTGTTTTAATTGCCTTACACTCAGTTACAGAAACGCTCATTTAAGTTAATCCACCATCAAATCACCATTAATCCACCACTAATCCACCATCACTCAGTACCGCACATGCTTACCTCTTCTTTCCAGTTTTCCCAGTTGTATGAAATGACAGCCAAGTATCCAAGGTATTAAATACACCGTGTCTAACACGCATACAGAAACGCTCATTAAAGTTAATCCTACATTAAATCTCTTGCTAGCTTTTACTACGTCAACAAGACAAACAGTGACAGCAAGAGATTTAATGGAGGATTAACTTTAATGAGCGTTTCTGCAACTGAGTGTTAGAGTTAAGCATGTTAGTCTGATCACCTAAGCCTTTTTATTTCGACAGCCAGTCCTTATAAAATGTTCATCAATACAAAAAACACGCATAGGTATGCTTACGACTACGTACCCACGTTTCACTAGTAGCACCAGCACGGCTAGCATGCCCCCCACGACAAAGCGTTTAAACGAGAAAAACGTCATGCGCGCTCTTTTTGGTATACGTAAAATAATAAAGATCTCATCAAGAAGCACATCTCGAT
The DNA here is from genome assembly GCA_927399405.1 of Agonopterix arenella. Taxonomy (NCBI): domain Eukaryota; kingdom Metazoa; phylum Arthropoda; class Insecta; order Lepidoptera; family Depressariidae; genus Agonopterix; species Agonopterix arenella. Next base: position 12,170,542 of record OV656691.1, on the reverse strand, counting down.
TTTTGTCTTTTTCTCGGGGTTGGCATGCGAGGCCTACAGAATTCTGTCCAGTGTGACGGATTAGTGAGACCGTCGCCACTTATAATGGATAGTGGGTTCAATATTTGCCTTGAAATCGAAGTATGCAGGTTTCCCCACGATGTTTCCCTTTACTGAATTGCCAGTGGTGTTACTTTCCGAAAAGTCATTGGTACGATTCAGCCTAGACGGGTATCGAACCCTCTGCCCTCCTGTACGGCAGGCATGGTTTTTTAACTTTTTACTCGCTACTATACAGAGTGTAAGGAAAAGTATATTAAAGGTTAAAGATACTTTTCTTTACACCCTGTAGACTACACAAAGCATACACGTTGGAATCGGGGTCGTTTTGGAGCCGAAACACGGGGTCTACCCGGAAATTCGAACTTCGCAATTGAGTGAACGTTTTCGTTTAAATTTCAACTCTATTACAATGAAGTTTGAACCGAAACGGTCGCGATGCATCGAAAGTCCGGGTACAGGGCCAGGGTGCTTCAGACCATCAAACTGAACAACTTTCACTATGGGAGCAAACCAATCGCAGCAAAAAAAAATCTGCTGTCAGGAATCAATTTCACCCTGTATAGTGAAAGTTGTTCAGTTTGATGGGTAGACTCTTAGTTTAAAAGGATGCTCATGATATCAATTTCACCCTATAGAGCCAATACCGTAATCGCGAAAAAAAGATGTTCCATAGAAAATGTCAATAGCTTCTCGACAAAAATGTTTTAAGCCTTTTATTAAATTAAAATTAATCAAAGGAAACAGCGGATTTATTTTTTATATCATTGTTGGTGCCGAATAGCCCAGTCATTTTACGGTTTGAGCCGGGACTAATTAAAAATTGATATTTTTTTGGGTATACTATTTAAGAGCAAATTTGAGCTTAGAAATGTACCAAAATTTAAAAAAATCCCGTCAGCAACAGTTCCAAATTAAAAATTGAGGTATTATCTCGTTATAAAAAACGTAATGGTAATTTTTTTTTGCACATGCTTTTGGCATTACCATTATACATACTTCAAACATGGTGTAATTATTTTTGTCTAGTAGAAGGTTTTGAAAAATACATTCGTATTTTCCTTGTATTTTCTAATAAAAAACTCATTTTTTAAATTTCCATGCCTATGTTATTGCTCAAAAATCATTTATATTGGTAAATCGGATTCAATTGAGTGCATTGGTATTAATATTCATAATTTAAAAGCCATCTGGGACTCACAATTTTAATTTCTATGTTTCGTAGAGATTTTTTTTAAATATGTTTTCAGATAGTCTTTTTGTCACTAAAAAGTGCCGGTTACAGTTTAAAAGTCCAATTAATAATTACTCCCTACCCCGCCTAACAAAACTCCGTAAAATGACTGGGCTAGAAGTAAACGTTTTTTTTAAATATGTTTTCAGATAGTCTTTTTGTCCCTAAATAGTGCCGGTCACAGTTTAAAAGTCTAATTAATAATGACTTTCCACCTCCCCTAACAAAACTCCGTAAAATGACTGGGCTAGAAGTAAAAGTTTATACGGTATATACTGGGCCTCTTCCCGGATATTCGAACTTCGCAATTGCATGTGCGTTCTCGTTCCAATGTCAACTCTATTACAATGAAGTTTGGACCGAAACGGTCGCGATATATCGAAGATCGAAAGTCCGGGTACAGGGCCAGTATAGTAAACGTAAATAACAACAATAAAGCTCGCACATAGTGGGCATCACATAATGTACCGTTGTACAGCTTTTTATTGGATTTAATTGGTACTAACTTATAACTTTTCCAGGCATGAGCATGAGACGAGCGCCGCATGATGTAATAATGACATGAACTCAGAATGTCGTCACTTCGATGCGCAGTTGACCCCAATCGCCCCCAATCGAAGGACTAAATTGTTTGCCCGATCACTGATATTATGATCATGATAGGTACTATTTTTGTATCTCCGAATTGACGCCAGCTATCTTTAACTATTTATTATAAGGACTAAGCCTTGCGGTAGCATTTCCCCTCCGCCACGCGATATACTAGACTAAGAGATAAGTGTACTTTTTACAACCATCAGCTACAAGGCTGATTCAGTGTTTATCGGGTGTAGAGCATCTCTGTGATGGGGATGGAACGAGTCTGCCTGCATAACTCCAGTCGGTCTAGAAGTTACTGATGTTTAAGGTCAGTAAAAAATTAACGATCAGCTGCAAGGTTGATCGTATGATATTATTGTAGTGTGCACTGTAGCTATGTGAACAGTACAAAAACTGACATGAACTGCCAGTCGGTTTAGGAGATACAACCGTTCAAAGGTCGGACCTTTGAACGGCTGAATCTCCTAAAGCGACTGATGAACCTTGTCAGTTTTTATACTGTTCGTATAGTTACAGTGCATACTACAATAATATCATACGATCAGCCTTGCAGCTGATCCTTAATTTTTTACTGGCCTTTAAACATCAGTTACTTCTAAACCGACTGGAGGAGACAATAATTTCGAACTTAGAACGTTTGGGGTTCACACGAGACTTCTTTTCATGATTTTTAACGTTCAAAATTAGAATCTAAAGTTATGGGGAATAAAATCCAAAGTTGCGGATTTCGTGTTAACCCTTTGACTATTCGCCCCCCGCAAAAAGTGGCAGAAATGTTTGTTCGTAGAATTTAACGCGTAACTAGTCCCTATATAAGTAGTCAAAGCCAGCTATGTATATTAAATGCGAACCGCCCTCGTTACTAAATTATTCATAATTATAAAGGTCATAAATAGGTATTTCATAATTTTAGGTCACAATACTTAACAAGGTGATGGCGTCGTTAAGATCTACTTTTCGTCGCTAATTGACCTGTAAGGACAGGGTGACACCTCACCTAGGCAGCAGGCACGCTAAGTAGCTCGTCACCTCTTTGCGCATATTGACGACTATGCGAAAATCTATGAGATAATTTGTAACACGCAAAATAACGACCTCCTAATGCCCTTTCTTTTACTTGTTAAACAATAACAATATAGAGTTTTAAACGTCAACATAAGCATAGATCAACACGGCTGCCGCCGGTGACGGGGGCCTTGTTGCTCTGGCCGCCACACACAGACGGAATTGCGATCCGGACGGAACCCTGATTCAGGATTCAGTGTTGTCAACTATGGTTACAAAAAATACTAGTGCTTTTTGACGAACGCCAAATGAATGACAATAATTGCATTTTTAGGTGTTACTACCATGTGATGAGGTCATGACGTTACGAATGTTACGATGATCGTTTGTAAATTGTATTCCAATATTAATACAACTATATCAAAAGACTATCAATACTTTTAACATTAGACATAACATAATATGCATACAAAATGGCATGAACCATTATCACACAAGCGGTTTTTGAGCGTAGGCGATTTCGCAACTATGCCGCAACGACGTCGCAACTGCACCGTCACGATACGGTATCGTTCCATCAACGCCTACGCTCAAAAATCACTTTAAAATATGCCACCTAGGACATAAAAAATCACTAAATCTAGTGAAAAAATCTCTGAAAGCGGCAACACTCCGTACGGAATCTAATTCCGAATCAGGTTTATTCCGGATGTATGTGGCGGACCTAAGAACATACCTAACAGACGAATCGACAAGACCCAGCAAACATTTACTTAGAATAAAATATAATACACATAGGTTTTTATTTTTACATACAACACTTTTAAAGAAACGCTCTTTTCTTTACAAATGAACGCAAAAACCCTACTTTACCAAATTGTAAACAGAAGCATTAATAAATTGTGTGTCGCTCATATTTACACTGCTTATTGCATTATAAAAAAAATGTAAAAGGCAAAATTTTCCTTCATAAATGATACAGAAACGTTCGTTAAGCACATTACACGTGAAATATAGTATGCATTTGGCACTAGAGTCGAGAGACAGCGCCGCGTCGCGTCGACGCCGACTCGTGGGATTAACGACTAATTCAATTTTGAATCTGGTACTTCAGATACGCATATCTCACAAAAAAAACATCGGTTACGCACGAGGTAGTAAGAAATTTATATAACACGAGCGTTAACCCGCGACTTCGTCCGCACAAATTATATACCAGATTTTAAGTCAGATCATAAGTTATCAAACAAAAAAAGTTTCATCAAAATCGGAGAATTCAGTACTATTTACGTGATGCTCGTTCAAATAAACAAACACCAAAACAAACACACAAACAAACAGACACACAAAAAATCCAAAAATTTGTGAAATGGAATCAGGGATACCTAAAAACCATATCGTAACTTATTTTTTGTTAATATCTTCAATGTACAGACAGACTTCTGTCACAGCTTTATAATAGTATAGATAGATATGTTAACTGTAATTTTATGACGCCAGCTGACAATAAAAAGTGTGAACGCGAGCGAAGAGGGAGCGAAACTAATTCAAAAATCTTACTTTTATTCTTTTAAAGAAATGCGTAGCCTGAATGACCTAATCCGCCGGGCGCTCATTTCAGCCAACGTTCCGAACGTCAGCGAGCCCACTGGACTGTGTCGCACCGATGGCAGAAGGCCCGATGACCTAACCCCTAGCCTAACCCTTATCCCCTGGCAGAAGGGCCGCTGCCTCCTATTGGATGCCACCTGCTCGTGCACCTTTGCACCACCATACCTCGCACGCAGGTAGCTGGCTCAGCTGCCGAACACGCGGCACACCTGAAGCACTCCACATACTCCTGCTTGGAAGCGGACCACATATTTGTCCCGTTCGCCGTGGAGACAGCCGGCTCCTGGTGTGCAGAAGCAAAGGGCTTTGTTAAAGAATTGAGCCGACGGCTCCGGGACAGGGGCTGCGACCCCCGTTCGTTTCTGGTCCAACGCATAGCACTGGCAATACAACGTGGTAACGCCGCCAGTATTTTAGGCTCCTTTAGACCGGAAACCAATCGTGGCGGGCTCCTGGAATAGCATAGGTTCATCTTTCATCTTTTCTTTCTTATTTTTTCCTTTTTATCCTTTGTCGCCTATAAATATTTCATACATTAGTTATAAGTTCTTCTATATTATAATTAGTTTAGATCTAGTTTAGATAAATATTTAGTTTATTTACAATTGTGTATCCCCCTTTTAAAGAAATATATCTACTTGTCATTTTATTCATTTTATATGTGGGCGTATTACATATCATTTTATATGTGGGCGATCTAACGATTACAATAACAAATCAGAAATCATCTTGTAGAATATCAAATCAGAACAGCAAAAAGATTTACGGAGCCCAATGAAAGGAACTGGATACACTATTCCAAACAATTTATTAAACAAGTAACAACAGAGTTACAAGGTATTAACAGTAAGATAGTGTAACGCAGGATCTTCAGTATCATACGCATCCTTTAAAGCCTGAAGGACAAGAGACTGAATTAGATCCACCTGAAACAAGATTACATTAGGTAGTTAGTTCCGTGAGTGCTATGTTACTATTTAGGAGGGATAATGATGTGCCTATACAAAATATTAGGAGGGATTTGTCTTTCTAATAATAGTTCTAAAACTTTGATATCCCGCTTACATCGCCACTCACAAATAATACTAACGCTACAATAGCACTACTCTCACTAATATTATAAATGTCAAAGTTTTAGATGTTTGTCACACAATCACGTATAAACGGTTGAACGGATTTGGATGAATTTTGGCACGCAGTTAAAATATGTTCTGGACACTTTTTTTAAGGACCACGTAGACGGAGTCGCGGGCAACAGGTAGTAAAAAGAAAGAATATGAAATGAAGTAGGTATTTCAACATCTTCATATCTTACTTGATGCGGCGGACAATAGCCATCTTCAGTAGACCTCGCTACGGTTATTAACAACGGCGCCGGCAGATCCTTCAGCAGTGGCACCAGGGCATTACTGATCATGTTCCGTATTTGTTCCTCAGAGCTGATGTGATACGGCAGACCGCCTTGGTCACTCGTGCAGCCTCCAGCGAACACTGCCCACCAGTCAGGAGGCTCGCCAAGTCTTTCTGCCTCTTTGGACACTAATGCCGCTAGATCTGATACCTGAAATATTTATTACTACCAATAAGGGGTCACTTTTCAGTTTAATTCAGAGAGAGCTGAAGAACGCACAAGCGCTTGACTTTGATTTATTAATACGGTGCAAATACGGAGCCGAAGTGAGGTCGAATTACAAGCGCATGAACGTACAGACTAGGAAACCTTACCTACTTATAGCAGCTAGCTTTAAGAATAGCGAGAAATAATGAACTTCACTTACCAAGTCAAATAAATGTGACTTTTCCCCTTTATATGTTTCCAGATTGTCGTGTTCCTCGAGATGCTGAAACAAGTTCTCTAGTTCCTGCAATTGTCGCTCTCTTAACTTTACAAGTTTCTCCATTGTTTCTACGTCGTCGTCACTGGCAAGTTCAAAACTGAATATAGGTTCCAGACGATCGTAAAGTCCGATCTCTTCATACAATGATAGAAATGGATTCCCTGTGCTGAAAAAATCCAAATCTATGTCGAGCACGTATGGTTGAGAAATGTTAAGGTTCTTTGCTAGTTCTTCTGTGTTAACTTCTGGGGCTTCTGAGGTTACAGAAGGATGAGAAAGCTCAGCTACTGTTAGCGTAAACTGTCTTTTGTTGTCAAGCTGTGACGAGTATAGTGCATCTGACAAGTAGTAAGGTTCCTTGCTATCTACTCGCAGTAAGCCTGTTGTGGGATGGTCCCCAACATGAATTATGCGACTGCCGTCAGTAAATTGCTTCGCCCACGGTGGTCTCAACCACACCACGCGGCCGATGTGGCCTGCCGCAGCGGCGGGCACAATCCAGTTTTCTATTTGCAGTAATGGTAATAGTTTCCTGCCCGCGCGCGCTTCTGTCCCTTTTAATTTACGGTCTATGAGCAAGTCCGGGTGGGCGTCGAAGTGCAATAAAGTTGTGCCTTCAAGCGGTAGCTTTTTCCCTCCGATGGCGGAGTAGATAAATTGTAACGCATCATTATGCTCTTCAACAACGTAAACAGGAACTTTTTTGAATCTCTTCGTGGGTGGAAGAACAATTTCCCCGGCGCTTTCAGCCATTTCATAAGATTGTTTAAGTGTAATTTTTTTTACAATTTTAATCGATCATTATTTTCTTGTTAATTTATTCCTAGAAACCTGGAAAGAGATATAACTTTTGCAAAAACTTACAGCAAAGAAAAACAGTTGAGATTAAACAGAAATTCATGTTTCCGAGTAGGTATTTTCCGAGAGCTTCCTGCGGGCTCAAACCAGTCAACAGAGGTTTTGCTATTTAGGTCAAGGCCTGAACCGAAAATGCTCGAGGGAAGTTTTATTATCCATGTTTTACGCATTTATTTGTTAAAGCCTGTTGACTCTAACGTATATGTGAACAAGTTAGTAACTAATGCTTTGATTACGGTTAGCGATGGAGTGTCCTGAATCTAGACTTTCACTGAACTCAACTATAGATGAAAGCTTTGTCTTAAACGCGAATAGGTACTAAAAACTACTAAGAGTAGGTAGATAAGATACCAGGAGTGCGATTTTTGGAACTCATTCTTATGCATCTTTCTACTGCTGAATGCTGACTTGACTTTAAAAAATCGCACTTCTGAAGTATGATTTTTGAAAGTCAAATCAGCAGTAGCAATAAGATGCATATCTCCATAGTAATTTTGGCATTTTCAACTGCTGAGCTCAGCGAATGAGATTCAAAAATCGCTCCTGACCATTAAAATCATTCAGGTATGTGTATTTTGGAGAATGTATCATCTACTTCTTTCTTTCTTATCGTGTGGGCAGAGCCCTGGTGTCAGAGTTTTTTCAGACCGCCTTACGGCCTCTGACGTGGTTTTTATGTAAAGACTACTACCACCAATGTATTATCAATTCATAAGCCTGTAGAATCTCACACTATCTATTCAAATTCTTAATGGCTTTTCCCACACATTCATCAACAGGGCTTAATAGGGTGTGACTTCAATGACAGTACTACACGTCTGATCGTAACGCTGGGTTTATCTAAGACTACGATCAAGCCCTAAAGTTAAACATAACCACGACAGACCACCATTTGTGTGGAATTGTAGATGGCGCGGAGATTAGGGCCCATGTCGGGGTGTCACGAGTAATCCCATTTCAGCGGGGGTGTGGGTGAGCCTGGGATTCATCAAGGCGAGTAGAGGGCCATGCTTTCCATTAGCATCGGCAAACTTCCGGACGGCGCGCTGCGTAGCTGCGCACAGCCGAGGGGTTGACGGGGTGGCGAGGGGTGTTGTGACGGCGCTAGGGGTCGATACTGCGCGCCACTCTCTGACGTCACTACTCTACTACGCCCGCCCAAACATCCCTCTCGTCCCGTCCCACCTCACCCTCGTGACCTATTGCGCCGTTACGCCCACCTGGGTCAAGGTGCGGAAGCCGCGCTGGACCCGGGTAATTCGCCATCGCTACATAACATACTCTATTTATGTAATCATGTAGGTAATCCTTCTTTTTTGTGGTGACGGGTGACCCTACTTAGTGAGTGGGCGCAAAGTCAAACAAAGATGTCTTTTTGCTAAATCTTTGTTTTATCAAAGGTTCAGTTCAGAGTTCAGACATTAGATATGGTTCTAATACCCATCTAAATAAGTGAGATAAAATAGGTATACCAATCTGTCTATACAAATGTTTGTTGTTTTTTCTGTAATGTTATGTGTACAATAAAGTGTTAAATAAATAAATAAATGGTTCACTTTATTTTGAAAAACAAATTATATGAATGCCAAGGTTATTCTAGTCTAACAATATGCTTACATTACCTAGGTAATCAGTAATCACGTTATTGTAATTACATTAAAACAATGAAATAATGAAAAAAGTTTTAGAATAGATGAAAGATATTCTGTTGAAATAAATTACTGTGAGAAGTTAAGTAGGTAAATAAATAATTAGTTCTTAACTATTATTAATCATAAATAACACAAATGCCCTTACACCCTCCTTGGGGGTAGGCATGTGCCCTGCAGTGGGACATACTTGTATATAGGCTGATGATGATATTTAATCGTAAATAATAAGTAAGTAAGTCGTAAGTTGTGGATCTCTAGGTCTGTTTGTTACAGTGTTTGTCTATAAGTTCATATTTGACTGTTTGTAATCTAAACTATTATCTGAACAGAAACTTATTGAATATGAGCAGCATCTTAAAGGTAATCTATCTAATCTAAACTATTATAAAACTGTAACAGGAAGTTTGTCTGTACATTGAAGATATTAACCAAAAAGAAGTTACGATATGGTTTTTAGGGGTCCCTGATTTCATATCACCAACTTTTAGATTTTTTGTCTGTCTGTCTGTTTGTGTTTGTTTGTTTGAACGAGCATCACGCAAAAACTACTGAACCGATTTGGATAAAACTTTTTTGTTTGTTAGCTATGATCTGACTTAAAATCTGGTATATAAATTGTGCGGATGAAGTCGATCCCCAATAAATTAAAAAAATATATATATATTTTTGTGAGTGCATATTAATTTGGCAGACATGAACAACCTATTGCCACTTCAGCTTACTAATTTTCAGACCTACTTTAGTTCTCTGATGTTTCACCAAATTCCTGATGAGATCTCATAGAGTATAATTAGTTCTTTCCAAATCTTTTGGACGTAGACTCAGTGTTCACCATTTCAGCCTCCGATAGTTAATAATAATGAAACCCGTGCCATATTTTCTCCTCTCCGGAGAGAAAAATGTAATGTTTTCAAAATAATAATAAAATAATTAATAATATTTTTTACTGCAGAAGTCTGACAGAAAAAAGTGTTTTCTGCAAAAATTATGGAACTAATCGTTTATTTTTAAATTGGGTCCACTGAAAAAATTATTCAGGATTGCGTAACAAGTATTTTCATGAAAAAATTTACAAATTTGTAGTAGCTACCTCTTAAAGTCGAGGACAGGGTGGCGTTTTTTCCAATGTTGAAAAAAATTACAAAATCTCTAAAACTATTAAACTTGGATTTTTTTTTGTATTTTACCCTGAACAGTTACAATCTCACCTATCTCCTATTTGCGTCTTGACGTTATGTTTTGGGACACCTTTTTTGTACACCACCCTTTTTTGGGACAGCTCTTTTTCGTACTAGCTGACAGTAAGGGTGAAGCCAAACGGGCGTAATTTTGTGTGTTTTGTGTCCATTTCATATAAAATCCGATGAAGCAATGGTCTATGACTTCAGCCTATATAAGAAACGGAATCAAAATACACAACTCCCAACTCACTCAAAATTATGCTCGTTTGGCTTTACCCAAAACATGTTGAATACGGCTAAGTTTGTGAAGCAAATACAACATATTAGTGCCAACCAGCAGAATGCATACTTAGGTCTGTCACACACATACGGAATTGCAATCCGGAATCAGGATTACGATTTCGTTTGGTTCCTCACCCTCCACAATTGCGTTCAGAATTGCGGAACTGTCAAATCCAATACAAAATCACAATTTTAATCCGTATGTATGTGGCCGAGACCTTAATTTGTGAGGGTTTTTGTGTCAATGTGGACAAAAATTTGTTAAGATTTTATATGACATTGGGGGTCTGTTAGGTCTGTATGAGGTCAATAATTTCCTACTTGTAGGGCTAGCATGCCATGCACGACAAAGCGACAAGACGATTAAACCATTAAGCGCACTTGCTTTCTTTTGCTTTTAATTTACTTTTTTAAAGCCAACACAAATGAAGTCGCGGTAAAAGGCTAGTATAAGATATAGTGAAGGTTTAGGTTATAACGAGAATCTGATAATTAGCGTTATGAGATATTGTGCTCATTACATTCGCCGGTATGTAACATAAAAATAAAACCTGATACCTACCTATTATCATCCGTAAAATTACTGGAAACTGAAAACACTATTAGCTGGACATGTAGATGTCAAATTTTCGGCTATAATTACAGCACCTTTTCCAAATGTAATCATTATTTGTTTCTAATCTAGTGACGATACATGAAAGTCATTGTTTGTTTTAGATTCAATTAGGGCAAATGCGGTCCCATAAATACACAATTTTGTACAAAAAGAAAATACAAGTAACAAAACGATTATAGACATAACAAACGTGATTATGTTGCTTGCTTCTAGAGCTAAATAATAACAAAGAGAAGAAAGAATCCGTTGGCGTTGATCTAATCTTGATTTTGTTTCTAGGTTCTATAGCATCAGAAAACGTGTTGAATTCTTGATATTAGATAATAATGTGTAGCAGAAAAATAATCTTGTCTTGCGTTTTTACTTTTAGTGCTCTTTTGTGTATCGTCAAAAAGAAGCGAAATAATCGAGCTTCTTGACAGTTGACCAAGGATGGAAAGTCGCCTTTTGGGGGATTTAAAGCTCCATTTGCATTGAAAGTGCTGCCATCTCATATACTAGACCGAACAACTTCCAATATCAAAAAGGATCTCGTTAGTTCAGGCGCAAATAGAAAGAGAGCGGAAGCGTGATAGCGCTGGGCTGCGTTCACGACCTTTGGGTGCGGTTGTTTTTTCAACACGCTCTATGGTACGGAACCGTTCACCGAGGCTCGGAACGGCGTTAGTGCGAAAAGTTGCACTCGGGGTGCACCTGGGGCGTAGGTTCTGAACGCAGCCCTGTATCACGCTGACATACTAGCACTAGCCATGCAGGATATAATGTCAAATTGCCAAACTCACCTAATTTATTTATGTATTTGATTCACTTACAGTTGGTACACTCATACAATCATTGTGATTCTTAACTATGTCTTAAGCTAAATGCATAACCACTTAAAAGTGAAGACAACATGCGTAATTTACAGTCACAAAAGAAAAGAAAAACAACGTTTCAGTCAATGAAATAGAAACATTGACCTCAGATGACAAATATCTTAGGTACTGTTTATTATTATATAAGGTCTAAAAAAAGTAGGTGAAACTATTTTAAGGGGATGATCAGACCATCAAACTGAACAACTTTCTCTATGGGACCAATATCGTAATCGCGAAAAAAAATCTGCTGTTCCATACGAACCTACTCGACCTAAATGTATGGGAGAGCCGATTTTTTTTTGCGATTTTAATATTGGTCCCATAGAGAAAGTTGTTCAGTTTGATGATCTGATCATCCCCTTAAAATATATTTTAGAAAATTAAAAAGTAAAATAAAAGAAATGAGAAAGTGACAAATAACAATTGAAGTGATAACGACTAATGACTATCTATATCGCGAATCACGTTGCAGGTTTTGCCGCGAGCATTAGTCTTCATATGGTACTCCCGCGGTTCGCGTTTGAGCCTGTCACGAGGTTCTACAATATCTTTTTTTAAACCCCCAACGCAAAAAGAGGGGTATAATAAATTTGACGCCTATGTCGGTTTGTCTGTCTGTCTGGGGCATCGTAGCGCCTAAGCGGCTGGACCAATTCCGATGCTGTTTTTTAAATAGGAGGCAAATTTTTGCGGGCTTGTTCTTATTTCAGTTGTGTTTTTAATCAAAAACAATCCTTGTTTATAGATTTTGTCTAATATACTTATATATCTCTTTGGATTTTGTACTGAATAAGGTGATATACTAGATGGCGTTTTGCGCAAGTCTAGGTGTAAAAAACTCCGAAACAAATAAATTAGGTAGTTATGTTTTTCTAATAATTCATCACGACCGTAATCTGGTAGATTTTATTATTCACAATAAGTATTGTTTCACAGTTTTTGAGAGTTAATCTAGAATTAAACATTTTCACGGGAGCTGATATACCAAAACGCGGTAAGAAAGAACCCGTTAAAATGTTTAATTCGAGGTATTGTTTCATCAACTTCACATCACCCATTAAGTCTCGGTTGAACCGAGAGAGACAACGTTTTACAAAACTTAAACGAAACAGCACTCTCGCTCTATTGAATCGTAGGTAACGTGACTGAGTAGGTTGCGATTCTCCGGATATTTTCCGACTCGAGCAGAACTTTTAAGTTCAAAAAATTATTTGCTTTGTTTTCTGTTCTATTCTGATTTTGAAATTGTGGCTCCATCGTAGTGTTGATGATTTTGCCAATATCTAGTTTAAAGAGCATAAGTACTTGACATTGTACGGTAATGATATGGCCATATTAAAGCAAATATACAAAAACCCACATCCGAAACCGCCATAAAATGGCGGAGCCTCGTGGCCAATTAATTCGCGAGTCGAACGAAAGACGTCTCCTCACGAGCCCTCTAGCAACGCGACTCTTGCTTTGTTTTGAATCCAATTATACAATCTGGCAGCCCTGGGAGCGATTGCGCTAATTTAAAATATCCAAGTTCAATCCTAATCCAATTTCAGACCTTATTTACTATGTGACTGACAGCCTTTAACGTCTGAGCGATCTGTCAAAATGTCTCTAAATCTAAATGGCTCATTGAATCGATTTATTGGCAGATTTAGTCTGCACGCGTTGTCTGTTTTACACATAACTATATGTGTAGAACAGACAACGCGTGCAGACTAAGTCTGTGCACCACGATCAGCAGTGCGGGGCGCGCACTAAAGGCGTCACGGTGCAGCACGCGCCCTGCTAAATAAGTTTGGGCCAATTAGCTTAAATGAGTGTTACAAACAATTTAGTCTGGGTGTCGCCTCTAGTAGGTACCTCAATGTAATAGCTGTCAAATGAATACCGCAATAGCGAATGTGTTAAGAGTTGTGGTTCGCACGCGGTCCTATCATGGTTCAGTTGCGATTTATTTAGCGCGTTTGCTCTCCAAAACACATTAATTTGAGATACTAGTTGTCGGTCATTTGCCGGATTAATTCAATAGATGGCTCTGCTTTGTATGAGAAGTTGACGGACCAGTGTACTGGCCCCCTGGTCTAAAATTTTATATTTATTTGTTATTTATTTTATTGTTCAATAACTTATATAGTGAACATTTTAAGTTTTAAGAACAAGTTATTTATTATTATTAGTAAAGAAACCGTCCTGGCTTCGCACAGGTAGGAACACGAATCTTACTCATAAGTCAGTCTATCTATGATAATGTTTGTAAAATATAGCGTGATACATGTGACATCTGTCACATACATACATTTTTCAAGTAAGTCTCTGTCGCTCTTATTTCTTACGCATCGCCCCGTCCTGCTGTCACAGGTATTAAGCTAAATTTTACAATATATAGTGAAAATTTGTGAAAACCATATCTAAATTTTTTCACGAGTTTCAGGATTAGCCTATACTTGGACATATTCTAATTGATCTGTGGCCTATACACAAAGGACATGAGAAGAAAGTTGACACACAGAGTACTTTTTAAAGTTGATGAGAAGATAGGGTCAGAGTGTCATCTTAGAGAATAGAGAAAAGAAGAGAAGATTTCATAGAGATAGAGAAGTGGGAAGGAATAAACAATAATATGGATTTGCTGAAGGAATCGAAATACAAACAGAATTTTGAACAGAAACTTATTGAATATGAGCAGCATCTTAAAGGTAATCTATCTAATCTAAACTATTATAAAACAGGAAGTTTGTCTGTACATTGAAGATATTAACAAACAAAAAGTTACGATATGGTTTTTAGGTATCCCTGATTCCATATCAGTAATTTTTGGATTTTTTGTCTGTCTGTTTGTTTGTTTGAACAATCATCACACAAAAACTACTGAACCGATTTTGATAAAACTTTTTTTGTTTGATAGCTTATTATCTGACTTAAAATCTGATATATAATTTGTGCGGACAAAGTCGCGGGTTAACGCTAGTACTATTATAAAACTAAATTTAAAAAAAGAAGTTTGTTTGATCGAGCATCACGCGAAAACTACTGTACCGATTTTGATGAAACTTTTTTGTTTGGTAGCTTATGATCTGACTTAAAATCTGGTATATAATTGTGCTGGATGTAAACGCGGGTTTACACTAATAATTTAATAAAAATACAGGAGTCGCGATGTAGGTCTGCTCTTGGGTAGTCGCGTCGCGTGTCCCCTTCCCGGCCTATAACGAAGCTCCAACGGTGGCTCAGGATAATGTTCTTTTCTAAAAACAACCCTTGATGCATGGACCTGAAAAAAAGACAGACGGAATCTCGTCTAATCAAAAGTGAAGCACACATTTATATGAGTGTGCATGCTGTCACCCTGTCGTGCGGTACATAATGGCAGCGGGGGGTTGTCGGACCTGCGCCTAGAACTGGTGCATCTGTGTGAGTGTAGGTCCCTTGTAGAACAAACAAAATTGTAGGACCTTGCATGCTTCGCCTCTCTGTGACTTTTTTTCAGGGTCCATGCCTTGATGTCACCAAAATACTTCTACAGGGTGTTAGGGTAAACAGTTGCATTACTTTAAGGGGTGATTGTACCCATGATACTTACCGAATAACTTTCCTTATTATTATTATTATTTGGTTATAAGGGCTTGGTCAATGACCAAATAGCTACTGCGACCTGGATAGATCTATTGTAGCTGTCACCCTAGACCTAAAAGTTAATTCCCAGGCCCACGGACTTCATGAACCGTGTTATGCTTTTGGAGGGGAGGTCCCTAATGTCAGTAGGTGTTATTATGTATCCACCTAGAATGAATGAATGAATGAAATATACTTTATTTACACCAAAAGAAAATATACAATGCACAATAGGAAAAATAAACTGAATATGGTAAAAAAGACGAGACCTAGATGGCGACTCCTGCTGTGAATGAGCACTTCGCATTCGCAGAGGAGGTGTATGGGCGTTTCCTCTCCTTCACAGCAGAATCTGCAAGTGGGTGAATCTACAAGACCCATTCTGTGTAGGTGTTTGTTTAACTTGCAGTGTCCTGTTAAGGCTCGTACTAACAAGTTCTTTCGCATGCTTCAGTTCTGATGTATCCGACCAGAGCTTAATGCTTTGGTTCACGGCCCATTCCTTTAGCACACGTCTAGAGGTGTTGAGAGAGATGCCGCAATAAGGCTCGGGGCCTGTGGCGTCCTCTTCCGTCCCTCTTCGTGCCAGCTCGTCAGCCTAGGCTGATAGAGTTTGCCGATCCTAGCCGGTTGAGTGCTTGGACACATTCTAGTGTTAGTTTTGACCCTATTTCGTCAGATCCTAGCGCTTTCAGAGCAGTCTGGCTATCTGTATAACAATATGTTTCCCCTTTGGGTATCTTTGTAGATTCTCATGTACGCAATCTGTGATAGCGTACATTTCAGTCTGGAATACTGCATGCTACGGCATGCCGTCCAAGATGAATCGCCTTTTTAATCCTTGGATTGCCGCCTCATACTCCAGCGCTAGCACGGTTGTCCTTCCTGGAGCCATCTGTAAACCAGACGACGTCTCCAGCGCTGAAGGATTGTGGGGTATTCCCGTTCCTCTCTTTGGGGTAGGATTACCTTGTAATAATAATTAAGCCTTTTATTTTACGTTCCATATCCTATGTTTTCTACATTTCAAATGTTGTTAGTATTATTAGTTATGTTCACTTACTAGATTGTTTAGTACGGTTAGTTTTCATCCATGTTTATGATATGGACCCCACTTTGGCTAAAGGCCTCCTCCATACCCTTCCACGACTCTCTGTCTTTGCCCATGCTCATCCAGTTTTCATCCAGATTACCTTGTATAACCTTTTAAAGTTATATTCTTTGTTCATGGTGTCTATCGGCATAAAACTTTCCCTAAGAAACATGAAAGGAAATTCGAAAAAAATTATTTCGTCTTTTCATACAAACGTTTCATTATCTGCCACCCCTTAAAGTAATGCAACTGTTTACCCTAGCACCCTGTAACCGTACAACGTCAAGCACTTTCGCTACATAAACTCTGCCAAAGATGTATGCCATAATTTTAAACTTAGAATATAATGAAATAAAAATACAGTAGGTACTCGGCGAACAACTTGATAAATAGGCGAGGGTGAGGGGAATGTGCAGTCGTTTTTATTCGCACAGTTCGCGCAGTCAAGGTTTTCCTCAAGATGTTTGCAGGCCATTATTTCTAGGTTATCTGGGTACCAAGAACAGGTACCTAAGGTACATGCTTTTTGTATGGGCCCGCCGTCGGTCAATATGTCCTGACCATCCGTAGCATACACTCACAACTATATTTACTAAAGGGTTAGTCAAGAAATAATCTTAAGATATTGTTCAAATCACCTAAAAAGAGTGCTTCGGTCATTGACTTACCAACTACTGGACGTAGGGTCTGCGCAAAAAAGTGCAGTCTTCGTTTGATCGGCCAACTATATATACAGGGTTTTACAAAAGTAAAAATAAAAATTGAAACCTTTCAAGGAGTTGGTTTAGACCAACAAACTGAACAACTTTCACTATGGGAGCGAAACAAAAAAGTCTTTTGTCCCATACATTTAGCTCGAGTAGATCTGTAGTTTAGTATGGAACATCACAAACGCATCGCATCAAGGCGATTGATGGTCTTAACCACCCTCTTATATCCTGTATAACTATCGCGGCTCGCGCCGTGCCTCAATAATGGGTAATACTCATATTCTTATTTCAGGATCTCAAAAGAAACCTTGGACACAAGAAAAAATTTCTAAAGTTATAGACGTATTGCGAAATGCCAGGGTGACCATGAACTCTGGAGAGCGGAGAAAACCCATGGAATATTACTGGATGGCTAAATATGATATCATTACTATTGCAAACGAAGACCACTTAATCTTTAAAAGAAAAACTGCAGAAGATCCGACGGTCTGTATCATACCCAGGGAACATTATTTTGATGTCTTATCAGAAATCCATGAGACTTGTGGACATGGTGGTAGAGACAAAATGTTATATGCTATAAAAACAAAATTTTACATAACAAAAAAAGCTATTGAAACATTTGTTTCACTTTGCCCGTCATGTGAAACAAAAAGAAACAACCCCAAAAAAGGTTTAACACGTTCAAATGTATCACAAGATTTCAGTGTCAGAGTAGAAGTTGATTTTATCGATTTTCAATCTTGCCCTGATGGTGACTACAAATGGTTGCTTGTCTACCATGATAATGCCACCAAATTTTCAAGTCTCCGGCCCCTTAAAACAAAAACACCAAGTGAAGTCGCCACAGAACTTATGAAGATTTTTTTGACATACGGCGCCCCTTACACTTTGCACTCTGAAAATGAGTATGAATTCACAGCAAAAGTAATTGAGAAACTGACTATGATCTGGCCTGACTGCAAAGTCAATCTTGGTCCTCAAACCCATCGATACATTGAAAAAAACACCCAGAATATTGAAAGCATGTTGCGAACATGGATGACTGATAATAAATCAACAAACTGGTCTCTTGGGTGCTTTTTTGTTCAGTACCAAAAAAATACTTCGTTTCACAGTAGTATAGGAAAAACTCCATACCAATCATTATTTGGCAGTGACCCTAAAGTTTCTAGAAGTTCTGCACCCTCCTCTATAATAGTGACCATAGAAGCAGAAGAACCATTAAGAAAAAAAATGAAAATAAAATAATACTGATCATCTGATACCAAATATCCGATTGATTGAGATTGTATGGGAGGTTCATTACATCACACTTGGGAAGCTCCCTTAATTCACATGGCTGCCATGGCTACCGAAAAATTTTCCATGATGTATGTGGTGAATATTAGAGCTAATTCAGTGAAATGAGCTGGCGATCGGTCGGACACTGAACTTAGGCAGACCGCTGCGTAAAGGTGGAACGAGAACGAAAGATGATTGGACCAGAACCAAGCGTGGGAATCCCGATATGCAGCATAAGAATGGCCATCAAGGAATGGGCTGATAAAACTCACAGGTTAGTGGTCTTGCAGCCTTGCAGGTCTACAACACTCTAAGAAATTTATCAGCAATATGACAACTCGAGTCTCAAGGTTCATACTGAACAACAGTAGGAGCAAGGCTCGTGCCATCGTCGGAGCCCTCACCGGGCACTAGGCCACAGGCACGATGATGCACAAGATGAAACTCACCCTTGATCCCAGCTGCCGAGCGTGTGGGGAGGATGAGGAGACCATAGAACATATCCTTTGCGACTGTGATGTTTTTTGTTGGTTTTGTGTTTTGTTTTTCCTCCTCCTCCTGTGTTCCTTCCTTATCCAAGATCTTATGTTTTTTCCCCTCAATGGTATCGCCTCCTTCATTGACCATGTATTTGAAGGGTGAAGAAAGCAAAAAGTATTGGGGCTAACACAAAAGATCCCACTGGGTCGAAGTGTTGCTGGCTTGCCAGCCCCCACAACAAGATAAGAAAGGTGGACTTCTGAGGCTAGCGGCCGATGCGACGTCATGCGTGCTTTTGTCATATATGACGGAAAAGCAAGACCTGTCGAACGTGGCGACTGGATCAAGGCGATTCTTAAAAAATACTGCGATTCGTGATAAATTAAATGCTGTTCTGTATAAAAAGTTTGCTCTGGAAAAGTATGTGATAGTGTAATGTTATAAATGTTATAATTAATTTGTTTCAATTGTACTAGTTCGTAACTAAATTATTGTTTATTGTTAAGGATTCCCAATCGTAGACCTCGCGTATCAGGCTTGCCTCGTTTTTGGTCTACCGTTTAATGTAATAGTTTTAAGCAAAAGTTAAAAATAAACATTATCTTATCTTATCTTAATTAATTGATTAGTAAAATTTTTTCTTTTTTTATTATAGTGCATATTTGGCACTTTTATAGAGCGCATATTTTGCCATTTTTTAATGCATATAATCCGATGTCTACTTATCACTAATCCAAGACAAATCCATGAAGAATCTATCTTATTGGTAGTTAAAGGATGTGGACCAAAGGATATAGGTAATTAAAATAAAACAAATGTAAACCTAAATATATTTTTATTTTACGTAATTTGTATTTTACACATGGAAGATAATAACTGGGTCCATATTAAAGAAAAGGGTATTGACTCATGATCATGATTACTCATTGATCACTTGACAGAGCTTTTAAATAAAAAAAAATCAGATTCTATCCTCTTAATTATAAAATTAAAAACAAGGAAATTCCATGTGATTGTAATACAATTATCAATACAACTATAGTTTATCGTCTTACCACTCTTGTACCATCTTATAGAGCGAAAAAGATTATGTTATTAAATTATATTTGACTTTGTTTCAACAATAAGATGGTATTTCAAGGGTTAATAGTATTACTAAAAATACAATAATAAATCTATGTTTAGTATAAACCATTTGTAATTTGAAAATATTTAATAAATGCTGTTTAAATTCCTTTCTATTTCACAAATGTTAGTCTTCCATTTGAGACTTGCACCTATTACTTATTTAAAAAATATAATTCGTTAAATGAAGACTGCAACTTATACTTAACTGACAAACGGAAAGATACTGTCAAGTGAATCTTAAACCTAACACAATGTTTCATCTAGTCTGGGTTACTAACTATAATTATAATTAGTAGATTTAATCTACTCGAATGCTGTTCTGGATATTTTCAAACATGTTTTAAAATTACTAATAATAATAATTAATTAATAATTATAATCTAACATTGTTAAGGGGTGGGGGCCTTACAAAACTTTTGTTTTAAATAAAGCTATACTTACCTTTTGTGAACGTGAATGTTTGTACTATGTTCACACGATAGGTCGTAAAGGGTAAGCCGAGTGCAGGAGTGCATTTAAAATTATTTATTAAGGCAGTGGCGTGGATACTACTTTAGGTCTGGACTAATGAGTGAGCGACGTCATTGACGTTTTGTTCAGTTTTCAATTAGCAGCGTTATAGTTTGTTTATGGCGGGGCTTGCAAAGAACACATACTGATACAATGTCGTTGCTCATTGCTAATAACAATTTTATGATTATACAATCAACATTACAATTATTTCCACACAAACCAACTATTGTCTTCGTATCGCGCCATCTCGCTGACAGTGAACACAATTCGGACAAAAATGACAGTGCATCTTAGCAGTGCAGTTTTTATTATATGTCTACGTCGTACGTCGTAGTTTAAAGGTAAGTAATGTTTTTGTCAGTTGTATGACTGTATCACAACATACAACCGATTTGTAAACCCGGGGTTTATGGATACGTGACGTCTTTATTATCTCCAATACGGTACATTACTAAAACTTATATTATTTTATGGTTGTGCCCAGAAGGACCCGAACAAACCAACAACATTCTATACTCTCTTTGAAAATCTAGTTTTTCAAGATAGGTTATGTGACATGGTTACACGTACATATGTTGTACCGTTGCAAGCTACACCATGTAAATAAGGCTAGTTCCAAACATGATCATTTCGCGATCGCTTCAACATTTCTATGAATCCCGTAAGTCTGAAAACAGGATGGACTTATATCAACATTATAAGTGTGAAATATCCTTGTTTCACGCACCATCCTATGTTTAATGGATTATATAATTTTCTTGATTTTTTACTTAAGGATCAGGGCCCAGGAATAATAATCTTATTCGTAGCCCAGGGCACATCTAGCGGAAAATTGTACAAGCAGTTTTGATCGATAAATTGAGCTCAATTGAAATTGAAATAGAGTTGAAAATAATGTGCAAGAGATAAATCTCTTTGGCGTGTGTTCGCATCATCTCTTGCTCTTGCACGCCATTTCAACTGTACTTAAATTTTTATCGAGTACATTATCAATTTATCTATCACTAGATGACCGCGGCGAACTTGGTACCGCCTTAGAATCTTCCCGACACACACTTGGCCGTTTTTAGCCGATGTTCATCACGGATAATGTAGCATTCTAATGGTGAATGAATTATTCAGATCGGTCCAGTAGTTTCGGAGCCTATTCAATACAAACAATAAATCAAATCTTTCCTCTTTATAATATTATAAAGTATAGAAAACTGCTCGAGCATGTTTCCGCTAGATGTGCGCTGACCCTAAGAGTATTGTGGATAGAATTTCAATCCTGCTTCGTTTACGAAGGAAAATTTAAATGAAGATTCAAATAATTAAAAGTAGGCAACAATAACATGAGCGAAGTAATGTTGTAGGATCGGTCGAAATGATAAGGGAACATAAGCTGAATCAATCGGTAGAAGGTAATACAGAGGGTTGCCCACAGGGCAGACAGCAGAGCTCCCGAGTGAAGCGTGAGGCACCAAGTGGCCGCGCCCGCGCCAAGACGCGGAGCCTTACATTATACGACAGTTCTCGTCACCCTCACGGATCTCGCCCAGCTGAAATAAAAAATATTTGTTTACTAAAATTGCAAATTAATAACAATCACACTATTGTTATCGGGCCTAGGCATACCATCATCCTAAGGATGAATTCAAATTAGGCGGGAAAATATAGGACAAATTTACAAGAGGTAAGTATGTGCAATACTGAGTGAATGCGAGCGAGCATACATTTTACGCCACGCTTCCTTTCAAGCGCTTGAAGTTAAAAGTAGTGGGGGGGAGGGAGTGTCCGTACTGTATGTATACAGGGTCCTTCTTAACCTGTCACATCCCGACTTTAAAATAACAATTGATAAACAATGGACGACGGTCGATATCGCGTCGCCGGGATGTGACAGGTTAATATGCTGACACTTTTTTAAGGGAATGATCAGACCATCAAACTGAACAAATTTCTCTATGGGACCAACATCGCAATCGCGAAAAAAAATCATCTGTCCCATACATTTGGCTCGAGTTGGTTTGCAATTCTGTATGGAAGAGCTGATTTTTTTTTGCGATTTCGATGTGCCTTAGGAAAAGTTGTTCAGTTTTACGGTCTGTCCACCCCCTTAAAAAAGTGTCAGCATATTAAGAAGGACCCTATATAGTAACAAATACACTTTCTTAGAGATTGGTGAACTTCACATTTCATGCGGGCACTACATTCTCGACGAGAACGAGAGTGTGGATGCCCTTCATTGTTCTCGTGGTGTCGTTAGCCGTAGTTATTTTCCTAGAAAGGTCTCGCCGAGAAGTTCTCGCGAGAGTGAAGTGCTTTAGAATTTATTCAGCGTTTGCAGTTTTCCATACAATATTTTCCTTCAATGTTTGAGAGGAGTTGGTATTAAGTTAGAAAAACTCATTGGGACATGTGCGTGCAGATTCGAACTCTCTGGACCTTCAAAATTGAATGTCAATGCGGTCTTACAACAAATACTAGAGAAGATACGAAAGATTGGTTCTTTTGGCTAACAAATTGAACATGGAATATTAAAGCAGAAAACAAGTTTAACTAAATACTAGAGATTACCCGCGACTTCGTCCGCACAAATCCGATTTTAAGTCGAATTATAAGCTTTCAAATTCAAACAAAAAAAGTTTCATCGGTTCAGTAGTTTTTGCGTCATGCTCGAACAAAGAAACAAAAAAAATTCGGAATAAAAAAAAGGTTGATTTGTAGTCAGGGACAACTAAAAGCCATATCGAAACTACTTTTAGATATCTTCAATGTAAAGACGCACTTCTGTTCTGATACAGTTTAATAATAGTTTAGATGTATAGTGACCTGTTCGCGGCGCGGGAACTTGTGCGCGAGCTCGCGGTGTCGCTGCGCGCTCGTGCTCACCTGCCGCCGCTGCCTCTCTGAGACCGCTACCTCCTGCAGAACACAAATTTAATATTACAATTCGATAACACTTTAACACAGTCCTATTTTTGACCTTCATTCATTGCCGTCAGTTCGTTCGCGAATCGCGATGCGCCCCCACATAGGAATATGCGCATATATGTAGTCTCGGCATAAAGTTGCACGAGGGCATGAATGTGTTACACAACTAACATTAAAGAACAGCGCGCAACGTTGCCGTCTGACGCGAGTGGCAGAAATCAAGCAAGCGCATTCGGGGATTTCGGATCAAAACACCGGCCTACGTATATCGTGTATCTGCCCTTTCTGATAAAGTAGTCTATCACAGCACCGCATCAACGTCTACGATAGTAGATTACACACCAAGGGCAGGAAAATAAGATAGGTCTCAGATCTCATGTAATTGTTGGCCGAGGCGAAGCCGAGATCAACAAACATGTGATCTGAGGCTTTCTTACTTACTGCCCGAGGTTAGTATACTATTTTTCTCCTCGACGGAGGCGCAAAGCGGCAACTTCGTTTAGCGCAGCGGGACGAAAGTTGACGCTTTCCGCCTGGAGGGGTGAAAATGAAATAGAGATGAGATCTGAGACTTTTCTTACTTTCCTGCCCTCGTTGTGTAATCTACTATTCCATGGCATAAATAAGAAGATATAAATATGTACGCACCTCCTGATCGGTGTTAATCAGCGTGGTAGTGAAGTTGTCGGCGACGAACCACTTCTGCCCTTTCATGACGATCTCACGCGGCGGGTCGTGGTCGGCGCCCACGTCGGCGGACCACACCGTGGCCACCGCGCCCGGCTCTATCTTGACCGTGCGGTGGAACTTGAAGATCGTCTCCTGGTCACCCGCCTTGCGGAGGATTTGGTAACCTCCGAGGCTAAGCTCCTGCATGAGAAGTAAAAGGTTTATTTTCTGCATGATGGTTACAATTTACAATGTATGTGCCTGTAATTTTTTTTTTTAAATTTATAATTATAATGTCATAATCGTAAATGTGAACGCGACAATCTAGTGTTAAAACGCGGAATCCAAGTCACTAGTTGTATATTTAAAAAAAACAGAGTTCAAAATTGTGCTACTTTAGTGATTTTCTGACGAACGCGGTATTCTTTTTAGATCAGGTTCCGGTTTCGTCAGAAAAAGAACAGCGTATATTTTTTTATGACGAAAGCGGAATTCGAATGGGATTCCGGTGTCGTTAGAAAAATCACGGCATATTTCTGACGAAAGCGGAATCTGACCTAAGTGTCCTAAACCGAATAAAAAGGGTCTGGAAGTGACGGCACTCACAAGACCTTAAACTAGTGACACCTATAGTCCGTTCGCGTTAAGAAAATAGTGAGTCATCAGTGCAACTACAGGATGAGGGTGTATTCACAGTGGAGAAAAAGTACAAACATTTTTTTTAAACATTAAATTATTTTTAATGGAAATAAAATGTCTTAAAATTACTTAAATCACTATTCAGTATCGCTAGATTCTACAGTTACATTTATTATGAAAGAATTTTGTTCTGCGTGTTCCATGACGTCATCCAAATGCCACATGGTATTTTCTTCTCGTATCACGTGGTCGCAGCACTTCTTCCAACGATTAGCGTCTATTAATGCTATTGCGTCATATAATATTTTTTTTACGTCACTCATTTTAAACGTGGAGTTATTGGCACCAACATAATTTTTTATTTGGGTATTTTCGGACACACCGCATGCACTTGCTGTTTTTATGACTATGCTCTCCACAGTTGCATTTAAATCACACAATTTAAAGTACTTATAAACATTGTAAATTATGCTTCTCTCTCCGCTATGGATTATTGATCCACTTTTATTCTTTCGAATTGGTGAAGTATTCATTTTCAAAATTTATTGTTGAACGAGTCACGCAAAATACACAACCGTTTTGTTCGAAGGTCAGATTTCAACTGGTCACTGTGAACTCGACTTTCTAATTTCTAGCATTTTAATTGGCTGGGGGGCGTGGCCAGGCCGGCGGACAACGATGACTCACTATTTTCTTAACGCGAACGGACTATAGTGACGTACCTTCTTGCCCTTGTTGCGTATCTTGACGAAGGTGCCGTCGGGATAGGCCTCGGCGACCTCCAGGTCCCTCTTGGCGCTGGTGGTGACACTGTAATCGCTGAGGCTCCCCCTCTCATCAAGCAGGGTGCGCTCTATGAAGACCATCATAAACTAGTGACGTACCTTCTTGCCCTTGTTGCGTATCTTGACGAAGGTGCCGTCGGGGCAGGCCTCGGCGACCTCCAGGTCACCCTTGGCGCTGGCGGTGACGCTGTAGTCGCTGAGGCTGCGCTCCTCGCTCTCGTCGAGCAAGGTACGCTTGCGCGCGGCGCGGAGCGGGGTGGCGCGGCGGCCGGGCGTGCCGCGACCGCTTACACTAGCGCCGCTTGCTGACGCGCGCGATTCCCGTCCTGGCGACTGCGATGTCAGGTTCAGCCTGCGGAATTGTTTGCAGGTCACTGATGTGTTCAATAAGAAGGGGATATAGAGGTAATCCAAAGAATTGCTAAACTATAGTGGCAATGGGCGGGGCACATTACTCGCAGAAACGACGGCCGATGGGTCCAAAGAGTTCTCGAGTGGCAACAGCGTACCGGAAAGCGCAACGCGGGTAGGCCCCCACCGAAGGTGCCATCAGGTGGGTATCTTCGTACCGTGGCACAAGGTGGATCGACGACCTGGTGAAGGCGGCAGGAACACTTTGGATGAGGACAAAGCAGGACCAGTCTTGGTGGCGATCCTCAGGAAAAGCGATGATAGCCCATACGGAAAAGAGCTAGCGCCGCGGTTCGATTTCTGGCCTGAACAACTAAGTTCTTCGAAATTTATTTTACAGTTGTATTTATGGAAACCTGCATTCCCGAGAATGAAAAGAAAATACCATAAATTCGGAGGTATGCGTAAAATATGGGTCAGCTTGGGGCGAGCACAAATGACCAGCGCTGGTCTCAGTGTTACATAACGACCCTTGTTTGCAATAGCCCAACCAAAAATAATCAATAGGGGAGGCTTATGTCCAGCAGTGGACGTCCATCGGCTGAGATGCTGTAATGATTCCATCCCTATTTTCTTGTGACAAGTCAAAGAATGAATGATGCTGACCTGTCCTCCTCTCCCTCGAGCAGGGTGCGGTAGGTGGCGATTTCCAGGTCGAGCGAGATCTTGATGTCCATGAGAGTCGCGTACTCGCGCAGCTGGGCCGCCATCTCGTCGCGCAGACGCGCCAACTCTTGCTCCAGCGACGCAAGGTCTTCAGCGTGGCGAGCTCGCTCGGACTCCAGCTGACGCTCCAGCTCACGGCAACGGTTCTGATAACAATTAATAGATGAATAAAAAAAATACTGACGACTGAAAGCGGACTACTTTAATCGCGAAAAAAAAACAAAGCTGTTCCATAGAAAATTACAAGTACCAAAATGAATGGCCGTTTCGGCCTATTTAATTTTTTTCATGTTTTCAAATTTAGTCCCATGGTAAAAGTTGTTCTGTTTGATGGTCTGAAGCACCCTAAGTATGTAACGCATTTAAGTTCACACACTAATCAGTGCCGTGTCAAAATGGATCAGCCGGTTACTGACATGACCTGACGTAACAGGTCCCTGTAATACGATTAAAGTAATATTCTTCACGTTTTTGACGAAGTGTCGATATTTATCGCTAATTCATCTACATGTTATAATTCATACAAATGTCATATTTGCTCAAATTTTAAATAATAATATTAATTTCACCCCGTTGGCCACGTCTTCCCGACACTGACTATAATCTATACTATTATAAAACTGTAACAGGAAGTTTGTCTGTACATTGAAGATATTAACAAAAAAAAAGTTACGATATGGTTTTTAGGTGTCCCTGCTTCCATTTCACTAATTTTTGGATTTTTTGTCTGTCTGTTTGTTTGTGTGTTTGTTTGTTTGAACGAGTATCACGCAAAAACTACTGAACCGATTTTGATGAAACTTTTTTTGTTTGATAGCTTATGATCTGACTTAAAATCTGGTATATAATTTGTGCGGACGAAGTCGCGGGTTAACGCTCGTATATTCTGTAAATGTATTAACATTTACAGAATATAAAAAGTATGATAGGTAATATGACGTCATATTACTCCATTTAGTACAATACACATATAAAGTGCGCGTTTTGACATTCGATAAAGAGTTGCTGATTTGACTAGGTTGGTTTGTTGGTACCCTATTCTAATTCAATGACATGTCATCAACTCGAGAGCAGGCTATACTCACGCTGAGAGCAGCGTTCTTGTTCTCCAGGTCGTTGAGCTGCGAGTTGAGCGAGTCGATGCGCGTGCGCATGGTGCGCAGCTCCTCTACGGCGACGGTCGCCGCGCTGCTGTTGCGAGTAGCAGCCGACTGCAGGTTCTTTAGCTGTACGACAATAACACATTTCAATTTTATACAAGTAAAAATTGATTACGTATGAGTTATGACACTCCATACAATGATCTCACATGCTGATGCTTTAATAGTACTGTAGAAACAGGATGCGCGTCCGTCCTGCTCGTACGCGTGTGTCGTATGTGGATTATCCAACTATCAAAACAAGACTTCTTTTGGTCAAATAGCCTAATATTAATATCTCATAGCATCTATATTACCTTATTCTCATAGAGTGCCTCGATATCATCGCGGTTGGCCTTGATGTTGGCTTCCTGCTGTTCTCGGAGCTCCTGCAGACTCTGCTGTAGCTTGGCTTCGTACTGCTGTGCCAGGCGACCGTCTGAAAATGAAATTCATTGGTTATTCATTAGTTATACGACTCCAGAACATAATAGATACCCTTTCTTATACTGTGCCAGAACTATAAAGACTACCACGGAATGGAAATCTGCACAGCTAGCATGCCATCTACGACAAAGCGTTTAAACGAGAAAAACATCATGCGCGCTTTTTCTGTCATACGTAAAATAATAAGGATCTCGATTGTTATCATTTTCTTGGGGGTGGCATGCTAGGCCAACTGGCACGAATATTTCTCTTGTCTTTTAGGTACTCGCAAAGAAATTATTTATCGAAATTTATCCCCTACCCTTAGCCATTCAATTTCGTTACATATTTTCTTAGCGAGTATCTTTGACGTTCAATAAAGAGTGGCTGATTTGACTAGGTTGGCAAATCTGACGAGATTTCGACAGGGTAAAACCTAATTAAATCCCTTACCAATCTCGGAGATCTCGACCTGGCGCCTGGTGCGTCTCCTGCAGCTCCAGCTGGAACACCTGGTCCTTGAAGGAAAGCTCCTCCCGAAAGCTCTGCACCGTGTTCTGTATGTCGATGCGGCAGTGCATCTCCTCCAGTGTTACTTACCGATCTCGGAGATCTCGACCTGGCGCCTGGTGCGCGTCTCCTGCAGCTCCTGCTGGAACACCTGGTCCTTGAAGGACAGCTCCTCGCGCAGGCTCTGCACCGTGTTCTCCATGTCGATGCGGCAGAGCATCTCCTCCTCCAGGGTCTTGCGTGTGTCGGCGTACACTTTACGCAGCTTCTCCAGTTCTTTGGCGAGTTCCTGATCATAAAAAGATCATGAACCTTATGAATAAATATTTACATCTGTATTAGATAATAAATAGGCTGTAATTGTAATTAGATAATGATATATTACAAAAACTTACGTGGATTGCTTAGTTAATCTACAGTCTAGCATGGCAGGGCGTCATAGTAAAGTTGCGTCTTATAAGAGCGAGATGCCTCATGCTAGGCCGAAGGTACCGAGATAAGCACTTAAACTTTGGCGCATCGTAAGCGATGCGAGAGCGAGAGAATGTCGCGCGCTTGAGCGCATCGTTTTGCAGCGAGAAAGAGATAGATAATTTGAGCATAGGAATTTATCGTTTTCTAAGGGAGTGATGTGTCTGTTACGTAGGAACTCTTTAGTAAACTGTGCCTCTGGTGTTGAAGTTTGATTATCTTTTTTTTCGAATTGGCCAATACAGTATTGCTCAGGGAGCAGCTAACTGCGGACTATGGGGGGACCACACCAGTGACGGCGAAGCGCCCTCGTAGGTCTACCAAACCAGTGAATGAACTTAAGCAACCTGCCCAAGGGGCACCCCAAGGAGAAAATGGGCGTTGCTGGGACTACGCGGGCTACGATTGGGTAGTGGGGATCGGTGAGAGTTTGATTAACGGTTACCTAAATGTTATACTAAATCATTAGGTATGGGGAAGTACATGTTATTATAATACTAACTTATAAAGTTTATGTGTGTCCATATAAACAAGTTTAGTTAAGTTCCAATGGAAAACAATGTGAAACCAACTCACCCTGGCTTCATCTTGCGCCTTCTTCTTATCAGCGAGAGCAGTGTTGTACTTGTTGCTCTCCTCAGTAAATCTGGTCTCGTAGTGACGCGCTAGGTTCTCCGCCTGAGTACAGTCTTTGGTCTTCTTGTCCAAACTGCAAACAACATTATATTTTAGTTAAGAAAATAACAATTTTTATGTAATGATATTGAGTTATTTAAAATGCTGATCTCATGAATTTTGTACAAATGTCAACATAACATTTTAGTGTCCTTCACATGTGATAATAAATTTGTTTTTATTTGTTCTATATAATATATCTACGTTTTATTTAAAGAATAATTATGTCATTGTCATTCAATAGTAGATAAGAGTACGACTATCCTATAATAAAAAGAAAATGAAATAACTTTTTAGTCTAGATATTAACCTGTGTCATAAACATAGGATCAAAAGAAGAATTATCCTTATCCTTACACTTTAAAAGTAACATTTCATAGATTCAGCACGAGTAGATTCGAATCTATATTTAAGTTAGTGTTCAATGAAATTATTCAAGTTAACATTCCGACGACGTTCTAACGCAAAGGTCAAGTTATTGAAGAATCGAAGTCGTGGCAACAATGCGAGGTAAACATAGAAGCTCGGAAATAAAGCCGCGTCTGCATGCGGCGCGGTGTTGCGCAACGACCGACCGACCCAGGGCGACCGCCACGCCACACGGAATGTTTTTATGCTAATGTAAACACGCCACTATCCGGTTCCCGCGCGTACACGACTTGTTGTCTCGTGGCAATGCTGATTCCATATAATTTCTGTCGAGATTCCCGCGTATCACGTCGATGTATCTACGACTGTATGTCGTCGCCCGCCGGGTGAGGTCGCGGGGGCCCCGAATGCGGGCCTTGGCCGATTTATCAAATTATAACAGGAACGGGTAATGCGTGCCCGGTACGAATTAAAAAGAAAGTGGGGTATCGGGAATGATAAACTACAAGTCGACGCGATGCTCATAAAAATAGAACACGCGATGGAATAAGGTCCGCCACATACATCCGGAATAAACCTGAATCGGAATTAGATTCCGCTTGCCGCTTTCAGAGACTTTTTCACTAGATCTAGTGATTTTTTTTTAGCGTAGGCTTTGATGGAACGATACCGTATCGTGACGGTGCAGTTGCGACGTCGTTGCGTCATAGTTGCGAAATCGCCTACGCTCAAAAACCGCTTGTGTGATAATGGTTCATGCCATTTTGTATACAAATTATGTGTAATGTTAAATCTATCGATAGTCGTTTGATATAGTTGCATTAATATTGCTGATTAATATTAACCATCATCGTAACATTCGTAACGTCATGACCTAATTATCATGTATAGAAATTGTTTGTTTTAATAAATACCTAAAAATACAATTGTCATTAATTTGGCATTTCATTCATATTGATTTTAGATTTTTAGACATTTTTTAAACAGCACTCTTAAGTAATTTTTGTAACCATAGTTGAAAACACTGAATCCTGAATCAAGATTCCGGATCGCAATTCCGTATGGATGTGGCAGACTTTATATTGAAGAAGCGGAAGTTAGATAACTTATTTATGAGTACGGTTAAGCCTAATACGATGTTAATAATGACGGAATTGTGTACATTATCGTATTTAGGCGTGACATACTATTTAGTGATGTCCTCTCGAAGTTTACCTCATACCAATTCTGTGAAGGTCAAATTCCTAAAATACTGATTACCGCAAATAATGATGACGTAATCATGACGATCCTCAGAAATAGGTAATGACTAATGAGCATTAGATTTCGACGAGCGCAGAATAAATTTCATGGGCCATAAAACCAACGCTAATAATTTCAATGTTATTAGAGGCTGGCTTAGCTTGTGAAACCTTGGCGATAAAGTACCTGTTCTTCAGTCAGTCGATGAAAGGTTGAAGCAACATTTATTGGAGAAACAAACCAACAGCCTAGTATTGTCGCGGAGTTCCGCGATCGCAAACATTTATTTAGGTGAGAATTATTAACTTTACATAACAAACATAACTTTGCAATCAAAACCCTCTTAGGAAGTAGTAGAAACGTAATTTCTTATTATGGCAACACTGAAGGTGAGTGTCATTTGTTAGTTAGGCGCGTTAATTAGAATGCACTTTTGGCGGGACGACGAGAAGGATCGGCACGCCCTGAGTAGCGGAGAACAGGAGAAGTCCAGCGAGGAGTCTCGTCTCACCGGTTGCTGAAACTAGGTGAGTTTAGTTCCATGTATTCGCCCACTATGTGAGACGATAGTTCTACTGTATTGATGAATAGTTTAAAGACCGTATTCAGGTTGGTGCAAGGATGAGGATGGAGGGGACGGTGGACGCATCCTCCCGGGGCCAAGTTGGGCTCCGGTCGCGATACGATCGACTCACATAGTGGAACTCTCTAACTGTTTGTACCGTTGGGTATTGATTTGAAATTCGTAACCTGATAACGTCGCTGCCATACATCTTAAAGTACCTTAATCAGCAGATACTCTTAGAATAGTTATATTTCCCATTAGTTATAGAACCCAGGCAAAGAAACGCCGCCACAAAGTTTGGTGGAGATGCTGTTGGAAAATTTTACATGACCTCTTTTTTTTTTAAATTTCGAAAAATGGCGGTTAACTTTGCGTGACGTAAAATGTATTGCCCTAGCAAATTTTTTTTTCTGTCGGGAGGACTCTCGAGCACTATTAGAAGCGTAGAATGTTGCGTGTGGCAGCACGCGTATACTTTGAATAATGCCTAGAACAGAGTGAAGGATGTTTGTATGAGAAATCATACAGAACATAAGAATACCGTATCCCGACGGTGAAGGACGATTCTTTCTACAACCAACCAACTTTAGTATGATTGAAAGAGACTCAGTAAAGGTTCACGTGGTTGGGCGCATCCCGTGGGCTGGGACACTGGATTTATTCCCTGCGGCGACACTAAGAGAGAATAGTGTGAAAGAATGTACCATCACACACACCCGGACTGTGAGAACTCTTAGGCAAATTGGTATAAAATGGATTCGTAGAGTGGACCATGTATCACTCGCGGTTCTAGACCTACTTGTTGTGCGGAACCACCCATGTGCGCTGGGAGTAGCGGGGCCACATATTCTACGAGGCGCCCGGCATGCCTTCTGTACAAGGAGGACGGGTGTAACAAAAGACACAGTATGTGTAATATTTGGTTGCACCGAGAAACCGGTTGTCGCTTGCAAAGGGTATTCAGTGTAGACCCATCTGTGTCTGTTGCTTAGAATTGTAACGAGAAAGAATGGTGCTTGAGAAAAACAAACATCATTAGTTACGAGAAAGAAGGGTGCTTCAGAAGTACAAGCATCATTAGTTACAAGAAAGAATGACGCTTGAAAAGAACAGGCATCATTAGTTGTAACACAGAAAGAAGTCATATGTTATGACAAGAAGTAAAGAAAGAAGTGGTGGGGTTGTGGAAGGAATCTACCTAGCTTTGCTTTATCTAGGTATGTAAACGTAACAAGTTTCGACCAGAACAGAAAAGAACAAAAAGAAGTGAGAATTCATTTGTTTTACATGTCTATCGGGGTCACCTAAAGGTCACAGATATAGATTCTTTTTTTATCATTTTTTCATTACTAGGATTGCAATGAAATTAAGATGTAACAAATAAGTGATTAAACGAACGGGTCTTATCTGAAAATTATCGTTCACATGTGTTTCCGTTTCCGGACGAAAATTACTACGATTAATTTACGTCTTTGTACTGCTTATTACCTACGTAATAAGGTTTATTTTCTATGGGTTTGCAAGTTATGTTTGCTTGGGTAACGGTTGGTGGCGTCAAGTTGGTAACATTGACGGCGTCTCTTCGTGAAAACTTTTTCTCGTTTCGTCAATTTCGAATTTCGCATGAACTTCTGTAAAAGAAAAGTTGTTTTGTTGTCATTTGTTTAGATAAAAGTGTGTAAAGTGTGGAAATACTTAGTTTACGGTGCGGTTTAGAAGAAGTGATAATTGTGTTGGAGTATTGTTACGGCGTTATAACGATATTCGTTAAGGAAAAATTCTGGTGAGTTAGCGTTCAAAATGGCGATATGTCTAGAAAAGAAAAGTAATTTATTTGATAAAAACGAAAAGAAAGAGACATTCTAGCTTGATCACATAATTTCAGTGTACGCACGTCGGCCGTACATTGGATGAAGACCAGCCCTACTAACTTGTTTGGCGCTAAAACCGAACCACCTGGATTCCAATAAGAGTATTTTCTTTACGGGAAATCTTAACTTTGCAGCGCTCCTTGAAAGTCGTCTAGGACCCCAAGGTAAAACTTATTCTAATTTGTAGCTAAAATAAGTGATTTGATGCAATTGGCAGATGTTGGCAATTTCACATGAGGATTGTGGTGTTTCTTTTCAGTTGACGCCAAAATGGAGCACGTTCTTACGTCGCGTCTGCAAATACATATAAACAAGTTAAAAGAATTGGTAGAACAGAGCCTGAAGCTCTGTACTAATGATGAGATTGCCATGAACGACATCATTAAGCTGCGAATTGCATTAAAGTTAAATTTAGACAATTTAAAAACAGATTTTTCAAGTTATTTGGTTACTACTAATTTCAATAAAGAACTGGTTAATGCTTGCATCGATATGCAGAGTAAGGCAGAGGAAGTTCTTATTAATGTTGAGACCTTGATTGAAACGAGCATTAAAACTAAAGAATCACAACCATCATCAATGAAATTACCAATTTTAAATTTACCTAAATTTAAAGGTGATGCAACTGAATTTAGTGAATTTTACGACCGGTTCGATTCAGCTATAGGTTCACGTGATTTAAAAGATGTTGAGAAACTGGCTTACCTTATCAACTGCTTGGAAGGACAGGCTTTAGAGGAAGTGAAAGGACTATCAACTACTAATGAAAACTACATTATTGCTCTTGATATGTTACGGCATCGCTACGGAAGCAAAACTAAATTAATTGATGCTCACTATGAGGCTCTCAATAAGTTAAGGAAGGCAACGAATACAGCAGCAGAGTGCAGGTTTACACTCAACTGCATTCAACGTCACCTTAGAGTACTTAGTTCCCTAGGTGAAAATACTGAAGGTAACCACATACGAGTCCTGCTACTCGGGAAGTTTCCTGAAAGGGTGCTATATGAACTGAACGTTCTGAAAGGTCCTGACTGCACACCGGACGAAGTACTAGATGGCTTGGAAAGAATTGTGACTGCAATGGAAAGCGCACACAAACCTGATTTGGAGGATGAGAGCAAACCTGGATCTTCTACTGAAGCTCTGCACATACAAATAGCTAAGAAGAAACCCTGGTCCGGAAGAACAGAACGACCATACCAGAAGATCAACGCTGGTAGATGTACTAACTATGAAGGAAAAGGAAATTTATTTGATTCGAGGAAGCGTAAATCAACACCTACGTCGGAGAACAAAGATACTGGGAAGAAAAGAAGGAAGAGTTGTATATTCTGTAACGATAACCACTACAACGACCGATGTGAAGAAGTTAAGAGCTTAAAAGAAAGAAGAAAGAAGTTGGGGAAGAAATGCTTCTTATGCTTCATGGATGGACATTTCAGCAAGGATTGCACGAAGGATATTAAATGTTACCATTGTAAAGGAAAGCATAATAGCGCGTTGTGCACAAAGGAGCATGGTAAAATATTTGATATGTCAATTAATGATAGTGATAAAACATACTCACTCAATACATGCTCTAAATCATTCTTACAGACCGCAACGGTGAAGGTTCGAATTCCGGGAAGAAATCCTAAAGACTGCCGGCTGTTACTAGACAGTGGTAGTCAACGCAGCTATATAACTTCTGATTTAGCAAATAAATTAAAATTAAAAAGTGATACAGAAGATTCCTTAATAATTTATACCTTCGGCTCTGACATTCCAAAGGAAATCAAAAGCCTGGCTTCAGAGATTGAAATTGAAACGAGGCGAGGTATAAAGAAGATAATTAGAGTTAATATTGTTCCATTTATTACAACTAAGCTATCGGCTCCACAAATCTCATCATCCGATCCTGTTGATATTTTAGCAGATGATAACTCTGCAGAACAGAAGATTGATTTATTAATTGGAAATGACTATTATTTTTCATTTATAAGAAAGGGAAAAATTCAATTAGATAATAATTTATATTTAGTAAACACAGACTTTGGATGGATACCATCAGGTTTCATAGAGACGAATAAACACGAAGAAAATGTATTGTCTGTCGTTACCTTTTGCCAATGTCATAGACCTGACTACCCATATCTCACTGAACCTGATCTTCCACTCCGTAGTATCGACATAAAGTTTCTGTGGTCGTTAGAAGGAATTGGCATCACGGATTCTCCAAAGGCGTCGAGAGAAGATGAATCAGTTGAATATTTCAATAAAACAGTAAAATATGAAAACGGAAGATGTCAAGTCAAATGGCCTTGGGTGCAATACCCACCAGAACTTCCAACTAATTACGGATTGGCGTTTGGTCGACTTAAAGGAATATTTAAAAGACTCGATATGAATACTGTTCGAGAATATGATTCAATATTGAAAGAACAATTAAAGACAGAGATTATAGAAGAAATAAAGAAACCTGAAAATCCCTACCAGCAGAGCACACCACCCATACACTACTTGCCTCATCACATGGTGAAGCAAGAAGGGAAAAGTGGAAGAATAGTATATGACGCTTCAGCGAAGACCAAAGAAGAAAAAAGTTTGAACGAGTGTCTTTACAGAGGACCATCAATGCTTGAAGATTTGACTGCACTTCTTATTTCATTTAGATTATATAAAATCGGTATTACTGCAGATGTAGAGAAGGCATTTTTGCAAATCGGCCTTCAACAAGAAGATAGAGAAGTTACAAGATTTTTGTGGTTAAGAGATATAAACAAAGAACCAACAGAAGATAATATAATACATTTGAGATTTACTAAAGTTCCATTTGGAATAATATCAAGTCCATTTTTACTTACTGCATCAATCAGACATCACATGTCACAGAAAGATGGTACGCTTTTGAAAGAAGTGGCCGACAGATGTTACGTTGACAATTTGGTAACAGGAGCTCAGACTAAGAATGAAGCCATAGAACTTTACAACCGGACAAATGATGTATTCAAAGAACTATCTATGAACATTAGGGAATGGACATCAAATGACAAAGTATTTTTACAAAATATCCCTCAACATAAAAGATCAAAAGGAGAAAATGAAGTCAAAATACTTGGTTTGATGTGGAATTTGGAAAAAGACACTTTATGTCTTAAGTATAAAGAAAACATGGATAATAAAACTTCAAAAACAAGAAAAGAAGTGTTGAAAACATTGGCCCGGATTTATGATCCTTGTGGATTTGTGGCTCCACTTGTTTTATCAGCTAAAATGTTGTTTCAAGAACTTTGCCGAAGAAAATTAAAATGGGATGAAAATGTACCAGATGATTTACTTCATTTATGGGAAGAAATTACACAAAACCTGAACATTATCAAAACAATAGAAGTACCCCGCTACCTTGGCATCGAAGAAAACAATAGACAGAAACTGGAATTGCATTGTTTCACGGATGCTTCTAAAGATGCTTATGCTGCGGTGGTTTATCTGCGAATCAATGATGGAAAGCAAACAAAAACAGCTTTCTTAATGGCAAAATCCAGAGTCACACCAATGAAAGAAAAGGATGCTTTAAAAATACCTAAGCTAGAACTACTTGGATGCCTCATTGGATGCAGACTAGTACAATATGTGAAGAATAGTCTGGCGATACCAATAGAAAAACAATTTCTATGGACGGACAGTCTTATTGTTTTGAGCTGGATGCGGTCAAACAAATTGTTAGCTCCATTTGTTGCTAAACGGATTGACGAGATTAAACAACATAAAGAAATACAACCATACTACGTCAATACTAACGAGAATCCTGCTGACCTGGCGACCAGACCAGACTTATGGCTAAAGAAGAAAGAGTTATGGTTCAATGGACCAGAATTCTTGTTACAAGATGAAATAAACTGGCCTGTGACTAGATCTTTGGACTACCACAGATCACTGCTTATCATGGGGGAGGGTCAGGATGCTCATCATCCTGATGAAAATGTTACTGGAGATCAGCATGAAGAAATGATTGTGGATGAGCATCATGACACAGGAGCAGATGATATTGATGTAGTCATGGAAAGAGTGAAAGAAGTAGACAGAAAATCAGAACCGATGGTAGAAATCAAAAGTTTACAACAGAAGTATTTTCCAGAAGAGATGAAAGGAAAAGAAACTCATCTCACAAGAAATTTAGGTTTGTTCCTAGACGTCGACAGTATATTGAGATGCAAAGGAAGAATGTCTAATACCTGTTGGACATATGACATGAAGCATCCCATACTGCTACCAAAAGACTGTCAATTTACGAATGCTCTGATCATGAAGACACATGAAACAAATTACCACACTGGCACAGCACATACCCTTAGCCTTATAAGACAACAATATTGGATACCACAAGGCCGAGCTCAAGTTAGGAAAATTATATTAAAGTGTCCGCAGTGCCAGAAACATACTAGCGGCCCTTACAAACTGCCCACTCCACCAGCACTGCCATCAGAAAGAGTGAACTATAGCTCTCCGTATACTTATACTGGTGTTGACTACCTTGGTCCAATATTTGTGAGCACAGAGACAGATAAAGGCAAACGCTGGATATGTTTATTCACATGTTTGGCGGTACGAGCTGTCCATTTAGAAGTTGTGCAAGATCTAACAGCAGAAGAGTGTTTATTGGCACTAAGACGATTTATATCTTGCAGAGGAGTTCCAAAAGTTATTGTATCAGATAATGGTACACAATTTAAATTAACATCTGAAGTATTGTCAAACTCCTACTGCATAGAAAACAAGATCACATGGAGATTTATTCCCCAGTTAGCACCGTGGCATGGAGGGTTTTACGAGAGGCTGGTTGGACTTGTAAAAAACTGTCTTAAAAGAACATTAGAAAAGCATATGCTCAAAGACACTCAATTAGTAACAGTGGTCAAAGAAGTTGAAGCAGTTGTCAATACCAG
This sequence comes from Agonopterix arenella, assembly GCA_927399405.1. NCBI lineage: Eukaryota > Metazoa > Arthropoda > Insecta > Lepidoptera > Depressariidae > Agonopterix > Agonopterix arenella. Next base: position 12,131,670 of record OV656691.1, on the reverse strand, counting down.
ACCGTTGACAAATGTAGGTTCAGAGCTAGAAACCATACTAAGACCATCAGATTTCTTGACTATAGGAAAATGTCTAGTTACAGAAATGTCAGAAAGCAATTTTAGTCAAGATGTGACAACAACCAAAAGGAATCTGGTTGAAGGATGGAGAAAGGGACAGATCATCCTAGAAGAGTTCAAAAAGATGTTTGTAAATCAATATCTTTTGAGTTTACGAGAAAGATACAATCATTCACACAAACAACCTAGAATAACATCTTATCGAGTACCCTGCATTGGTGATATTGTTCAAATAAAAGGCGAGTCAAAGAACAGAAATAATTGGAAAATTGGGAAGATTACAGAATTGATCAAAGGCTCTGACAACCAGTGCAGGGTGGCGAAAGTGAAAATAGATGATAGTATCTTTACTCGCTCTATTGCACATTTGTACCCGCTAGAGATTGAAGATGAGAAACCAGTGGCCGAAGAGAACGAGCCACTTTGTGCTGACATTCCTAGTGTTGGGAATGTTACAGAGTTTGAACCACCAGTTGGGATTCAACTGCCTGAGAACATGCTGTGTGAGCATCCTCCTGAAGTTATAGGTGATGAAATGCACAATCCCAACACTGAGACTGTAGAATCGGAAAGAGAAGAATCAGTAACTACTCCTGAGCCCGAGACAACAGTACCACAGCCCGAGTATGATCGAGTCAGAAGAGGTGCTGCTGTAAGGGCGCGAGAAAGAATTGCCGAGTGGACGCGCCACTTGATAGCACTCCTGTAATTTCGTTGTTTGGCGGGAGTGTCGCGGAGTTCCGCGATCGCAAACATTTATTTAGGTGAGAATTATTAACTTTACATAACAAACATAACTTTGCAATCAAAACCCTCTTAGGAAGTAGTAGAAACGTAATTTCTTATTATGGCAACACTGAAGGTGAGTGTCATTTGTTAGTTAGGCGCGTTAATTAGAATGCACTTTTGGCGGGACGACGAGAAGGATCGGCACGCCCTGAGTAGCGGAGAACAGGAGAAGTCCAGCGAGGAGTCTCGTCTCACCGGTTGCTGAAACTAGGTGAGTTTAGTTCCATGTATTCGCCCACTATGTGAGACGATAGTTCTACTGTATTGATGAATAGTTTAAAGACCGTATTCAGGTTGGTGCAAGGATGAGGATGGAGGGGACGGTGGACGCATCCTCCCGGGGCCAAGTTGGGCTCCGGTCGCGATACGATCGACTCACATAGTGGAACTCTCTAACTGTTTGTACCGTTGGGTATTGATTTGAAATTCGTAACCTGATAACGTCGCTGCCATACATCTTAAAGTACCTTAATCAGCAGATACTCTTAGAATAGTTATATTTCCCATTAGTTATAGAACCCAGGCAAAGAAACGCCGCCACAAGTATACCACACACAACAAAAAAAGAAAAACATCATGCGCGCTCATTTTGGCTTTTTGAAGGCTCATCTTGATTTTTTATCATTTCTCGAGGGTGGCATGCTAAGCCTACAGAAGCCGTAGCATGTTGCCCCTGATACGGCTATATCACGCCTTTTGTCTCGATCGTTCGCGCGCAAATAGAAAGAGAGTGAAAGCGTGATAGCGATATATCACGTTATAGTGGGTTGGCGTACTAGCCCCGCAGGTACGTGTCTCCGTCGCTAAATTAGGGCTTGGCTTCAGAATTCTACAGAACCAGATAACATTTTTATACTGATTGTGATTAATCCAGAAATGCGGAAGTGTTTATTTATAAATAAGTAAGACAAAACATCTGCGGACCGTTGCGAATTAGAAACGAAGTCTGCGATGTGGGGGAGTTATATTATAACTTATAAGTGGGGTAATTTTATTATTGGTGCAGAAGAAGTAGGGTATATTTCAGACTCATGTTTATTGAAGACTAGCGGCGCCCGCGACTTCGTACGCGCAGACCACTGACTTTAAATATGAATAACTTTTGATTAAATTAACCGATTGCGAAGAAATAAATCCTAAATATTAATCCAAACTAAGCCCTATGCTTTTGTGAAAACCCCATTCAAATCGGTTCAGTAGTTTTTAGGCGATGCGTGCACCAACAAACAGACAAATATTTTAAAAATGGCTTAAAACTCAATGCATTCCATATAGAAATAAACATTTTAACGGGTTCTTACCGCGTTTTGGTATATTTGAGTTCTCGATGCAATGCATGCAATGCATTCCATTGCGTATCTTAACACGTTCCGGGACAGTGAACGAGACACAATAGAACTTTTATTGTTATCACGGCTATAGGCGGTCACTGTCCCGGAACGTGTTAAAGTACATCCACGCTAAGTTTACAATTTTATTATAATTATAGATCGCCAATCAGATAACTTTTGCAATAGTGATTTTTCATTTAAAAACTACTAAAACATTCTATATTTATATACCTAGGTGTGGACTGACGTAACCTGCATTTTTAAAACATTTTGTCATCATGCATTTTGTGTTGCAATTTCGTGTCTAAAGAAGGCTGCATTTGTATCGCGTGCATGGTTATAAATACCGGTTACGTCATCATTATAAGTAAACACGAGTCCACAATGCCAACGGAAAACGACGGTTCATTACGAATATTACAGTTTTAACACAGTAAAACGTTGTCGTCATACAACTCATATTGTGTTTCTATTATAGTCTAGGAAAAAAACGGTTTGAGATGGCATTAAATACACTTTAGTAAATTGCGTTTGAACTAATATTACTGTTAGTTTATAACACTTTTGTCGAGATTTGTTGGTTATATAGGCTGAGGACCCCGGGAAATACCTTAAAATCGATATAACTGTACAAAGGGCAACCTTTTTTCTAAAGATGTTTCTTCCAGCATACTAGCAAAATAGACAGTTATTTAACCTCATACAAATTTATTGTGTACAAACAAACAGTAAACAATTAAGTTTTGAGGTTATAATTTTTGAATTCTTACACAATATTAAATATCTACTCAAATTCACGATATTAACTGAGGATTATTAAATTATTATTGTTATAAGTAAAACGTATTGAATAAAGCCATCCTGTTCAAAATCACCAGTTTTCCATTTTTTGTTCATACCTAAATTTAATGTTTTGTAAATGTCTTAATTATTCCATAATACACAATAAAAAATCGGGGATTATTGAGAATTTATGTTTTTCAGGTATGCATCTACTAATATTTCAAACTATCACCTAAAGTGCAATTAATGCAATCTACTCCATACAAAAATCCGTAGATTTCCCCGACTCTTAGCACTAAACATTATAACAAGATGATCTTCAAAGTAAATACACTGGCCTTCAAAACTTAGTACCACACTTTTAAAATTGCAATAAACTTTAAAGTGCACAAGATGTATTTTCGAAAAAAAAAAACGATTTTTTTAATTTTTTATATAAAACTTTATAGTCGATTATCTTCTTTTAAGGAATGTACGAAAAAAAGCTTTATTTATAAACAAAAACACTCCTTTTCAAATTGCCGTCGCGTCTAACTAAAGTGTTATACTTAGTTTTGCAGGCCAGTGTAGTTCACCAAATTAACTACCGCGCTATTTTTTCTCTACTAACTACATAATATTATCGTGAACTGTCAATTTCTATGCGAACAAAATTTTTATTTTTGGCGATTTCAATATTGGTCCTACAGTAAAAGTAGTTCTATTGGATGGTCTGAAGCACTCTCTTAAGTATGTAACGATTTTAAGTTTAAAACCTATATTATGTACACAGCCTAAACCAGCCGGTCGGTGGGCGGTAAGGCAGTAAGTCGCGTTTGTGATGGCAGGCGCGTTGTCAGGGTCAACAGCCGGCGAAACGAGGCGATTCGGTGACCAACATGATCAAGTTTTTAAGCTCTAGACATATCTTGAAAGTTTGAACAGTAATAAAGCCACAGAACATTATAAGATGGGTTAGAAATGCAAAGTAGCGCTTTTGCTTCGGAGACGGCTGTCGCCACTTGTCTTCCTGCTCACGCTGCTACAAGTACACATGCCCCCTCGCTCGCACCACGACGCGCGCCTTATGGTGTTATGCAAATCATTGCATAACCTGTAGCGACACGTTCTATGAATAAAACTATTAACTTACTTTAACGATTTCAAAACAATTGTTCAAAAACGCTAAAAGAATTGTATGACAATGATAATAATTAATTATTTTAATTGTTGAAAGATAATAAGAAATAAATTAACAATAAAACAGGTTTAATTGCCTTGGTATGTATTCAAAGTCACTTAACCACAAAGCTAAAGGTAAGGTTAATAAATATAAAATACATGCGTTTTTGTCGTACATGGCACAGAGTGCGCGACCTTTGCAAGCCTGATGCCACCATCATTGCTCTACAAAAATGGCAAAGTAGGCCAAGGCCAAACAAACAACTTCTAAAATTACTAAATACTCATTAAGCATCGCAGTTAAGCCCTTATGTACCAGAAACAATACATAAACTATTGTTATCGGGCACACACGTTCCACTGTTCCGACTAGGTACTTAAAGTGTTGTTTTACATCTATGCCAGTTACTTGGGATTAAAGAAACTAACAATTTATTGTGATATACTATTGCAGACTTTTACGTGCGATCACTAAAAAAAAATCGTCTAATTTCGCACATAATTTATTGGTAGAAACTATTCATTCATTATATAGGGCAGGGCTAGACAGCGCTTTCAATTTTTTGTATGCAAGCAAAAATGAGCCTACTGGTCTGGCGGAAAATTCGGCGGTTGTAAAATGTACATATATTTTTCACCCCTCCGGTCGGAAAGCGTCAATTTTCGTCCCGCTGCGCTAAACGAAGTTGCCGCTTTCCGCCTCCGTCGAAGAGAAAAATAGAATAATAACCTCGGGCAGTAAATAAGAAAGCCTCAGAACACATGTTTGTTGACCTTGGCTTCGCCTCGGCTAACAACTACATGAGATCTGAGACCTTTCTTACTTTCCTGCCCTTGGTGTTTAATCTACTATTATTTACCTAATACCATAGAGTACCTGACAACTCAAAATGTATCTCAAACAATAATGCTGGTTTGAAATGGTAGAGCTAATAAAATAAATCATTGATCATAATACAGTTTCATTAACTCAATTACATTGTATACTGTGGTGATATCATAATTTTATCATACAATCTTTTATTGACAACTTTTATAAGGTAAGGATAATGTTTGCTTTGACCTTGCTTGTATGCAGTTGTTGCAAACTAGCACTTTTAAACGGAACTAAATAATGTTTAACCTTATTTTCTGTTTAGGTATTTATTTGAATAATACGGCAATGCTAAAAAAAAAAGAATAATTGTATAGGAAATCCCTATGCACTTATGTTTTTTTTTTCTCAGCAAGGCAGAATAAAAGTAGGTAATATTATCATTCCTGTTAAGTAATGAACCCTCCAGAAAACGGCTCTAACAATTTGGATGAAATTTTGTATTTAGTTAGTGTTTTAATTTCCAAGTTAATCTAGATAGATTTCATTTCTGAGAAAACGCGTTATCACTTTAGCTTTTGGGAGGTAAAATTTGTTTTCTCAGGAATGAGAATTATCTAGATTAACTTGGAAAATGCCCGCCAGTCAATGCTCAGTCCATCCAAGTACTTTAAATAAAGTCAGTACACAGTCTTTCAGCTCAGCTGACATGATGGAGCACAACAAATATTTGACATTAAGAAACCTTAGCTTCTACTGGATTTATGTTTATAAAAAAAGTGTAGTGCTCTTCTTAAGATCACTATTTTACTCTCTCTAAACTTCTATTGACCACAGTAAATGTTTTCTAACATGAAATATGCAATGAATCTAAAACTGTTGTTGTTGGTTCAAAATCGATTCAATCAAATTAGCCCACATCAATCCATTTATGGACATAGGCTTCTTTTTTATAGTGTCATTCCTCACGGTTCTGTGCCATTTCTGATTCCGGGACCCTTAAGTGTTGTCTGACCAAAATCCGAGAGGTCTGCCAACTGACTAGGCAAAAAGCTTCTGTACAGACTTACAAACACATTTCAGTATCAATGATCCAATAATGTTACTTCATTTAATAGAAATAAATGTTACTTAATTTATTAAAATTCAATGTTACTTAATTTAATAAAATCAAATGCAACATTTTTAATTGGCTATTTTATTGCTAAAACTTTACTTGCAAAAATACTGATCCGCAAATAGTTTCGAAAGGCCCTGTGAAAGTGGATAAAAAAGAGCCAAGACATTTGCCCTTGAGACAAATTATTAGTATGCAGACCATCAATGAAGTAGGTTACTTCCTACAATGTTTAAGTCGGTAGATGACCATGACTTCATTCCTACAGGCCACTGATAGAAATATGTTGTAACTGCCTCCGTGGTCTAATAGTTAAGAGCATTGGCTCTCGACGCGGAGGTTGTGGGTTCGATTCCCACGGGGGACACCTAGTGATATGTCACTTTGTGCGTTTTTCCCCAGTTGGTTAGGACATTGCAGGCTGAAAATCACCTGATTGTCTGAAAAGAAAAATGATTCCGTGCTTCGGATGGCACGTTAAGCCGTTGGTCCCGGCTACTATCTCTGGTGGTAGTAGTCATTACATAAAAACCACGTCAGAGGCCGTAAGGCGGTCTGGAGTCACGTTGCAGGTTCTGACCCGAGCACACGTCTCGCGTGGATTTCGCGCGTCGCGTTTTTGCCTGCCACGAGGCTCCGTAATCCTCAATCTCTTCTTGTTCTTGACCAAAAACAATCCCTGAGATTGGGATAGATTCTCCCATAAACACGTGACACTGGCGGAAATGCAGTGCTAACGCACAAGCAAGAGTCCATTAAATATAAGTAAAAAAAAAGGCAGCCTGAAAAAACTCTTGTCACTAGTGACCCCAGCAGAGCCCTAGGGCTCTGCCCACACGATAAGAAAAGAAGAATTATAGCCTGTTAGATCCGACTGCAGGGCAAGGAATATTAGGAATAAGAGGGAGTGCACCAAACTCCACCACATGGGCTTAGTGAGAATTGGCGGAGGTTAGTTAGTAAATGAAACCATGCAAAATGTTGTGTGTTTTGTGGTGTTTGCAAATAAAAGTATTTTCTTTCTTTCTTTTCCTTTTAATTTCAAAAGTTTTGATAACTTAATCTTTGCATTTATTTTGAGTGAGTATGCAGATTGTGACAATGGAATTAAAAATTAAATACATGTGGCTGAGTTAAGAAGGCTATGTTTATTTTATCTTGTTTTCAATTATTAAAACATCTTCATAATTTGATCTGCAGTTTTTGCGTGATGAATGTTGAAACAAACAAGCCGAAATTAAAAAATGTTTTTCTCATTATATAATTGTCACTCGAACTGCATCGCGAAAAGTGATTTTTCAATACACTGAGCGTTGTGTCCATACTATTACGCAAGCACGCAGCGGCGCATAGGCAGTGAATTGAAAATTCGCTTTTCGCGCCATAGTTCGCCCTGTTTTGTGGCCAGGATAACCATCCTTTGCTAATTTTTATTGAAATTTTTTACCACTAGCGGACCCGACAGACTTTGGCCAAATCGGTCTAGCTAGCCGTTCTCGAGTGATGGCTACTTATATGTATATGTGCACAGAAGAGCAAAGTGAACAGTTTTATTAAACATTTTGTTTTTTGACTTGCAAATATTGTATTCCATCCATCTATCCAAAGACATTCTATACAAGGACTTCGCCTCAGTGAGCTATTAACGGGACCGCTAAGTTGTGCTTAATTGTTGTACATTACTGTTTTCTGACCGAATAATTTGAATGATTTGAAAGGACTGGAATGTCAGCGGCAATGTATGACGCAATGTATGACAGCTAAGCATAACTGATGCATACAAAGGTGACATTAGAGACATGTGCCATTTTTTGGTTCTGTTATTGTATGACGTGGTGAGTTCCATATAGAATGTCATTGCATCTATCCATCCATTCCATTAACCTATGACTAGCCTTTGCCCATGACTTTGGCTGTGTGGCTTTCTGAAAACTCTAACACCCCGTTGCATCCCTTTTGAGGTGGATTTTGAAAAAATCCTTTCTTATTAGACCTGTTTTACCTTTGTCTTCTGTAAAATATATATTCTAAATTTCATGTTTATATCTTCAGCGGTTTAGGCTGTGTCTGTCTGTAAGTCATGGAAATTATACTTAAAAACTATCATGTTAGTACAGTATAAAACATAATAGTCCTATAATTTAAACATAGCCTATTTTCTCATAGAGCGGGCAGCGGAGAGGTGTAGTTCCGTCCAGTGCCTCCAGAAGGGACAGTGTGGCCGGTTCGAAATGGTGTTTAGGAGACTGTTGGTGCTACTTTGGATGCAACGCATCAGGTAGGCGGCTCTACTGCATATTATGGCATGAAAGGAACTTGCCGTCGCGAACATCCCTGACACGCTACAAAACCTTCGGAGCCCCATCAGATTTATGTGTTGCCTTATCTATAGTTTGATTAATGACCAGATTATCCAGTGATATGAATGAATGAGAGAGACTTTTGTTATTTATTTAATATTCTCAGTTCTTGTTACTCTATTCTGATGACTCAGCTTTTTTACATACGAAAAGCAAGGTTGGATTTTGTTTGCACACAAATACAAATGATTATACAATATTACAAAACAAAATTGCAAACATTATTTCAGATTCCATAGTAATACCACCTTGAGTTTATTCCTTTCTGAATAACATAATATTAACTAGCTAGTTTAAATAGTAAGTTATTGCTAGCTTTTCTGAAGAATGCACAAAAAATTACACTGGACTAGCTGTTGACTGCGGCTCAGTCTGCGTGGACTTTAAAAAAGTATCCTATGTGTTAATCCAAAACATATTCTATCTGTGAGTCAAATTTCATGCAAATCTGTTCAGCCGTTGATTGAGTAACAAACATCCAAATGAATGTTGGTGTCTTAATGAAACACTCTGAAACATCTAATTTAGATGAAATTAATAAGGCCCATGATGATGAGTAAGATATCTACACATGAGTCTTATTTTTTCAGTTTCTGTACCAATTTAATATTTCTAATAAGCACATAAATTAGAATGTTTATTTGTTTACAAACATTGAAATGTGTCTTTCTAAATTCCAAATCTATTATCTTCATCAAATCTTATTTAAGATTATCAACAGTTTATTATTTACTTGAATCGAATGAGTGAGGTTATGTTAACAGTTTTTAAGTCATCTAAATAGCAAGTAATGTGCCCACCTAATTCTTATGCTTGGGTTTGTGATTGGTTTGGTTAAATGTAGCTATGATGTCACTATGTCGTAAACGCGAGGCCGCGCGAGCTCGTCACACCCCGCCCGCTAAGAATTGCCGCCGATGACGTAAACATCAACCTAAGGTTAGCCGGAAGATCCTTCGTCATCCACATTTCTAAATAATTTCGAACTAGCAAGGAATAACCTTGAAGATTCCTTATCAAAGTAATTCGATATGATAGCGTAAACTCACCGTTTCTTTAGATCCTCATTTTCCTCATACAACCTCTTCAAATCGATCTCAAGCTTAGCTTTTTCACGAGAGGTATCGTCTAATAGCTTTCTGGCATCCTGTAGCTCATGCTCATACATTCCCTTTATGTTGGAAACCTCGCGTGTGACCACCTCCTGTGTTGTTTGGATTTCCCGACGCAAACCAGAATTCTCACTTTCTAGCTGTCGGACCTTGTCGATATATGCCGCTAGGCGGTCATTGAGGTTTTGTAGGGCATCCTTCTCCTGAAGGCGACTGTGTCTTGTAGGACTCAAGGGGCTGTTGGGCCGGCCGGCAGAACTCGAAGGGCGGCTACCGACTGGGGTGCTCGATTGCGGTGGGCTTTGCACAGAAGACACAACACTTATATTTGACGAAGATGTCACGGTCTTTTTTGTTTTTGACGACATGGTGAAATATTTTTATATCACCTCAAATCGTTTAGAGCACAATTCTATTTCACGCGAGCTCACACTCGAGGCAAGCGTTGGACTCCAAGAAAATTGACACCAAAACGAACCAACCAAACCCAAGCTTAGCTTGTCACGTGACCGTGGAGTTGAGTGAGTCATAGAATAAGTTGCCATTTAAAAAAAACACTGATTCGATTCGAAATTCAACGATTCTGAATCGATTTTCTAAAGCGAAAGTGATTAGTGTGTTACGCTGATATCTATCCGAACTAGATCCAAAGAATCCGAACTAGATCCGAAGAATCCGAACCAAGGAGTATTAGGTCCGCCACAAACAGACGGAATTGCGACCCAGAATCCTGATTCAGGATTCAGTGTTGTCAACTATGGTTACAAAAAATACTGGAGTGCTGTTTAAAAAATGCCTAAAATGAAAATGTATGAAACGCCAAAAGAATAACAGTTGCATTTTTAAGTATTTATTAAAACGAAACAAACAATTTCTATACATGATAATTTCTATGATGTGATGAGGTCAGACGTTACGATGATGATTTATAAATTGTATCCAGGCCATGGTCTATCTGTATGCCAAATGTTATCGAAATCCGTTCAGTAGTTTATATGAATAAATGAAATGAAAATAATAATTTACCCTCAGCATGTTTCGAGGTACAATGCCGGATGCTCCAGTGGATCTTCGCCACCTCAAATCTGATCAAGACTATGATTCTCTCCTGACGAGTGAAGGGCTGGAGGAACCCTGCATCAAACGTCGTAGGCGTCAGTGGTCGCCTCAGTAAGAGTACATGAGTAAATACTCTATAGAGACGAATTTTATCGACGTCGCGCGACCCTCTGCGGCCGCTGTCGCAAACAAAGTGTCGCTCGTCCGTAAGAGCTCTAAGCAATGTTTCACACGTACCACAACCACAAAACATGGGCGGGCGCATATTTTGTATTGATAATGAATAATAGAATTCACACGTATCACATATTGCCGTCATTATCGACCGCGTGAATGATACATTGCAACCGCAACGCAACCATCAGCGACACCACAACTGGCGGCCTGCTACATCGCAGACACAACTTTGCGTAGACGTAACGACAGTGCGCGCAAGCCTGCGCTCTCCCCCTCATTCATTCTGCGTTGTACTGAGTTGCCACGTGCAAAGAGAATATCTGTCTGTCTGCACACAACGTAACCACATCGCAACTACTAGCGACAACGCAACCACATCGACATTTTGTCGGTATCACAACACAACTGTTAAGGGCTCTTACAGACGAGCGAAACTTTGTTTGCAACAGCTGGAGACAGCGGTCGCTTAAAATGTTTGCTAAAATGCTCCTTTAAGGCGGTTGCAGAGGGGTCAATTTTACACAAAACTTTGTCGCACAATACGCGAAGACGGTATAAATATAAGTAACTTTGTATATATGGAAAAATAGTTTGGAAAATCTAGTTGCCGCGTAACAAATAACATTTGCAATTTATTATACAATTACGAAGATAATATTTTGTATGAAAAATTTCAAAGCTTTATATCTTCGTAATTATTTTATAAATTGCAAATGTTATTTGTTACGCGGCAACTAGATTTTCTAAACTATTTTTCTACATATAAAATATTACTTTTACTAATTCCGTCTACGCGTATTGTGCGCCAAACGTTTGTATGGATTGAAACCACCTTAAGTAGATTTCATAGGCGTAGCAAGAGGGGGATCGGGTGGGCCCGGCCCACCATAGAAATCAAATGAATCGGTCGTTGGAGTCAATTTGCGACCTTCGGCAACAGCTTGCGACAGCTTTGGGTTTGATTATCTATAATAACGATAAGTGATGAAGAAAATAATAGGAATATTTAAATGTGGTGAGGTGAACGGTGTGAGCGCGATATCTAGCGTTCCGAATTGATAGGACGCTATCAGCGCTGTCAGGCGCTCACGCAAATGAAACGGGTGTTAGCGCTGTAATCGCTCACAGCACTGTTTTTATGAATCGGAAGATACCACTAAACGTCACTTTTGACAGCTAACGCTCGGAGCCGTGAGCACTGTTATTGCAAGATGGCCTCGGTAGTGACGTCACATTTTCGACGGTGGTCGCGCTCGCGATCAAATCGGAACGACATTTATCGCGCTCACAGCGCTGTTGACGATTTTGGCGTGATTCGGGACGCACCGTAACAGTTGTGCGGTCGTATATTTTAGGTTTGTTTAGGTTTCTTTAGTAGTATTGGGTTTGATCATGTTCTAAAAAAGACGAATAAAAGTTTAATAACGATTAGTGAAGAAGAAAATAATAGAAATATTAGAATGTTGTGATATGAGCGCGATATCTAGCGTTCCGAATTGATAGAACGCTATCAGCGTTGTCGCGACAGCGCTGAGTGTCGGCTCGCTCACGCAAATGAAACGGGTGTTAGCGCTGTAATCGCTCACAGCAAGGTCACAGCACTGTTTTTATGAATCGGAACATTTGTGGTATGGTGCACAGATTACTGATTTAATTGATCTGAGTTACTGATATGTAACAAGCTACAACATTTCCGCTCTGGCGCTCCTGTCGTCAAGCTAATGTGTATAGAACTTGTAGTTATAGGTATGTATATACTAATTCCAGTAAAAATAGGGATATTTGACCAAGGAACTAACTACTCTACGATATTATTATGTCATACAACGGAGATGAATTAGGGCTTATCAAGGATTCTCAACTCAAGCGAAAATACCAGGAAAATCGCCAGATATAAGCTTCTGACGCAACAAAACGGCATGAAGGCTGCTGTTGTGTAGTACTTACTAATACTTATATTTCTCTTTGACTTACTATCTCTATGGCTGTTGTATGTTCAATATGGCGTCCTCTCATCCTTGGACATATTCTAAATGATCCGTGCCTATCATCGTCCAATGAGGAGCAATGAATGAGGACGATTCATTTCATGAGGGAAAATGTGACTTCAGCGCCAAAACGGAAAAACCGGAACTAAAGGCTTTAGTCTAAAGCTGTCATAGGCCTGGTATGGTGGTAGTGTACGAAACGAAACGGTAGTTCTTTCTAATTAGTCTGTGGTGTACTAAAACCGTGTTGTTTTGTTTATTATCTCATAATGGTCTAATAATTGACTAAACGATGGCAGATATTGATAACTTATTTGATTGCTTCGACGAACCAGCAAAGAACGAATCTGCTGTTCAATTTCCTAACGTAAACAAAGATGAAGAACCAACGTGAGTATATCTCTAACCTATACACTACACTTGTGTCCATAATTATTGTTTTGTACATAATATTGGTGTTATAATCAGGGAAATACCGAAAGAAACTCCTGCTACGAGCAACAAACGTCCTCACGAGGAAGTCGAGTATGCCGACACTTCAAAAAAACCGAAACAGGAAGAGGATGAATCGGATCTTATTGGTGATTTAAAGTAAGCTCTTTTTATTTATTTAGATTGTAAACAAGATTTGACTATTTATTATGAGGACTAGCCTTGCGGTAGCATTTCCGCTCTGCCACGGTATAAGAACAACTGATCATGTGCATTTACATTAAAGTATATACCTTATCACTAAACGAGACACCTTATAATTGCGAAACCTTGGATAAGTTATATGTCAAGATTGACAATCGAAGCTACAAAAGCGTAGAAAAAAATTGTAACCAGTATTGGCCTCTAAACCCTATCCAAATACATGCTAGGGTGGTCCACATTTGTATGGGGAAAATTCAAACGCGACCTAGAAGGCAGGCCACCCCGTCATTTTGTTACACATGTCTATAGTATCACATCCGTAAATTTTCAAAAAGATATCTATACTAGAAGGGGATGCTCATCGCATATGAAATATCGAAATTATTTACGAAATTACTAACTATAATAAAGACCAAGAATTTGATAAAAGTACAAAAATAAATGGAGTAAAGTGGTTTATTTGAATCAAGGAACACTAAAGAAAAAAAAAATAATTAGTTTTCTTTATTTCAAAAAGCATTTACAAGTAAAGTTTCAGTCGTTTCGGTGGATATAATTTTCCTGTTGTGTTCCACCACATGTAGAATTATAGGCTTTTCTTCTTCGTTCTTGGTGAGAAGTTTATTATAATATTCAAATAATTTGACACCTCTCTCAGCTGTATCGTTAACGACACGTAGGTTTTTATCTTGCTCTTTGCGTTGTAGGTATTCAAAATCCTCGTGACGAATCTCTACAGGTAATTGCAAGAAAAAGTCTTTACTGTCAAGGACAGAGTGTTTGCGACGTTCTTTTAGATGCAAAGGCTCCGAGGGATGGCTGTGTTATTAAAGTTGCAGTTTTAAGTTCCTTTTTACCAAGTGAGAGCCAGCTTCAATTATCATCCCTTCAACTTCCGCTTCCGCAAGAACTTCAAGGGTATTTTGAGCAAATGCTTCTATACCCGGATCTATCTATATCAAGCCCTTTATAATTTTCAGGCGAATAACTCTGCCAAACTTCTCTAAACATTTTGAACAAAGAGATTCCTTTTAGAGTTTGATGGGCCAAAACACAAATTAAATACTTTGTTAGTATTATTTCCAGCATTATGATGACGACAAGCAACCCATAGTAGTTTGCGGCCAATACTTACTTCTAGGAGAGCACAAATGCTCCTTTTAAAACTCCTGTGTTGGCTGCTGTATCAAAACTGATGCTTTTTGCCAGATCTCAACTAATTCTTCTATAACTAAATGTGCAGAATTTCTTTTGTTTTTTATAAGCTTTAAGAACTCTTGAAATCTTCGGACTACTTTTCGAAGGGTTGGAAGCTGATTCAGTTGAGAAATAGGTTCCAATTCTCGAAAACCAATAAGGAAAATTTAATTTTTATGTCTGGAAGAGGAGACCATTTTCAAGCAATTTGTATGCAGTTCAACACAATTTCACAACACTTTTAGTGTCTAAAAGTCACTAGGATATAATTAAAGAATCACTCAGTTTTTTTTTATATTGTTAGAAGTGACTACAACACGTAAATTATATTTAAAACAATAAGGCGCATATGATTGTAATTTTACCAAAAAACAAAATTTGACACTCCGTGAGCACCCTCTTGCACTTGACCTAGGAAGTTGAAATTTTATGTCAGTAATACTATAGGTATAGGTAACAAAATAGGGGGATGGGCCATACAAAAATCGAAAAATGAATTTTTTGGACCACTCTAATACACGCACACAGACAAAATTTGTATGGCACCTCACGCACACCAACCCAGGAAAGTTGGCCCCTTTTGTTTTATACGGTAGAAGCATGAGGCTCTTTCTAGACATGTACTTTTTCTAAGTGCGAAACAATAACTTCGAACTTAGAACGTTTGGGGTTCACACGAGACAGCTTTTCATGATTTTTAACTATCAAAATTAGAATCTAAAGTTATAGGGAATAAAATCCAAAGTTGCAGATTTCATGTTACCTCGTCCCCCACAAAAAGTGGCAGAATTGTTTATAGTAAAATTACATGCGTAACTAGTCCCTATACAGGGTGAAATTGATATCATTAGCATCCTTTTAACCTAAGAGTCTACCCATCAAACTGAACAACTTTTACTATGGGAGCAAACTTTGGTTTGCTCGATCAGAGCAAATAAAAAATCTGCTGTTCCATACTAAACTGCAATGTCGACGCGCGAGTTTGCGACTCAAATGTATGCAACAGCTATTTTTTATTTTGCTCCGATCGATTTGCTGCCAAAGTAAAAGTTGTTCAGTTTGATGGGTAGACTCGGATCTCTACTATACCTGGAATCCTTCACCTATATACCTTCCTGGATGCGTGCTTGATTGTAAACAAGTGGAATCAGTTTGTTGAAGTTAAAAATCCTCTAAAGTCACATTAAACTTTTACTTTAAACTTTTAGGTAACGAATACTAATACTACGAAATAGTTTTGAATGTTAGGGAGAATCATTGTGTAACTCTTCTTATCAAAGAACAATCAAATGATAGAAGGGGAAACTATTGAATAATCTATGGAAGGCTTCATACAACAAGCTCTACATGACCTTTCGGGTACATTGAAGAAATAAAATAAAACAAAAATATCATTTATTTTAGTAATATTAATGATTTCTAAATATCATCTATTTCAGCATAGACATGTTAAACTCTCGCATAGTGATCCACACGTTAGAGACGCACGAGGGCTGCACTCACGAGGTAGCTATACCTCCCAACCACGAATACGCTCCGCTCATGCCCATCACGTCGGAGCCTGCTAAACAATACAGTTTCATTCTGGATCCGTTTCAGAAAGAAGCAATTATGTGTATAGACAATTTACAATCTGTGTTAGTATCTGCTCACACGTCTGCGGGGAAGACTGTAGTGGCTGAGTAAGTTGGTTTGTTTTTGTTGAAATTCTAGAATAACTTTTTAAAGTTTGAAACAAAAGAAAGAAAGACCTGCCGTCATACGGTAAAAGATGGCTAGCCGCTATGGTGTCTCATACAACTAAGGCATATCATGTGTCAAGGCAGATCAGGTAACAAGAAAGGATGACTCACGCTACACCACGCCGTGTTCGAGCTGCGGCCCCGCAATTGATGGAAGGAATGCTTGGAAACAACTCCTCGGCTCGGCCACGGCCCGTTGCATGAATACTGTCCCGCCGTGCTGCGCCTGTGCAGTCGTAGTTGTGCTGACGTCAGTGTGACTACTTTTAGTAGATTTCTACGTTTTTGGTAGATTTGGGATTTCGAGAACGATGATTTAATTCAAATTCAAATTCAAAACATTTATTTCGGAAAACAAGTTCCATACAATTTTGATTAGTAATTACATAATTTTTAGTAGTGCGAAATTGTTTAGTAGATTCTAGTAGTAATTTCAGGCACGGGGCCGGCTCGGTGACCGTGTGACGGCCGTCGCTCGGGTCAATTCTCATTGAAAGAGCAGCGGCGGCAGCTGCGCGTGGCATTTTACCTATCATATTGAACTTTATTTACACTGAGATAAGATAAAATTTCAGTTGAGGTGACAGAACGAGTAGCCACGCCCCGGCCACAGTATAAGAAAGAGTATCTATTACTACAAACAGTACGGACACTCCCTGCCTCCCACCGACTTTCGTCGCGCGCTGTACCAAGTAATAACAACGCTGTACAGTAGTACCAGGTTTATAAGTCTTACCGATGCCGATGTACCTGCGCAGTCGAAAAATATTAATACCGCGCGAAATTATATTGACCAATCAGGATGTACCTTCAATCCGTTTACGCAATTGGCTAATTTGTTTTCGCGCCCTTTTCGCTGCTATCCGACTTTGCACCCTTTGATTACTATATGACTTCGGGTTTTGTCGGGGACTGCGTAAACGAAGATTGACGAGCAGAATTATTTTCCTGGTATTACTTTAGCAAGCTTCACTATAGTTTATCATTTTCTGCGGAAGTGATGTATCTGTTACGAAGTAACTAGTTATCTGTGGTTCAATATACAATGCCGCGCGCTTCCGTCCGCTTCTCCTTGTGTGTTAAAAAAGTTCAGTTCTCTTACAAAAATCGTTTATTTAATTAAAGGTATGCAATAGCCCTATCACTGAAGAACAAACAAAGGGTGATATACACAACTCCTATCAAAGCTCTGTCCAATCAGAAGTACAGGGAGTTCTCTGAGGAGTTCCACGACGTGGGCCTTATCACTGGAGACGTTACCATTAATCCTTCGGCTTCGTGTCTTATTATGACTACTGAGGTAAGTTTCATAACGAACTCAGCATAGACTCCAGCTGCCGAGCGTGCGGAAAACAGGAGGAGAACGTGGAACATATCCTTTGTGACTGCTATGTCTTGGTGGCTAAACGCATGTACCTCCTCGGAGATGGATATCCAAAATCGGGATATATTAGGTTTCTTCCCCTCAATGGTCAATACCATACCATACATGGTAGATGAAGGAGGCAATCCTCCTTCATCTACCATGTATTTGAAGGGTGAAGAAAATAAAAAGTATAGGGCTAACGGAAAAGATCCCAGAAGTATGCCAATTTGAATTGCCTATAATATATAGAATACGCCTATACTCCTACAGGGTGCCTGTGCCCTGCAGTGGGAATTATACGCCGTGTAATCGGTGTTGTTTTGAAACCAGAAGGAGGGGATTACACCATCAGTAGCAGAATTATTGCTATATGCTATTATTTCTGCCAATGTAGAGTATTGTTCGGGAGTATCGTAATCTCGAGGATGGTTTTATGTATGTACAAAAAAAAACATTGAGCTATTTAAAAATGGTGAAGCCTCGTGGTCAGCCAGAATGTGTACGACAGACTGCGAACCGACTTGCCACACGACTCACTCTCCACTTGCAACTATGAAACATTAAATATCAGAATGATGGATAATACTTATACAGGATGGAAAAAGGATGGAAACTAGTGTTTTTTCTATATGTTTTTAATCTAAATAAATGTTGTTTTTTACAATGTGTGGTAGATTGTTTTTCTAAGTTGTTTTTCTTTACAGATTCTGAGAAATATGTTGTATCGAGGATCGGAAGTAATGCGTGAAGTGGGCTGGGTAGTGTTTGATGAAATTCATTACATGAGGGACAAAGAGAGAGGTGTTGTGTGGGAAGGTGAGTTTGTTTGTTGATTTGTTTTGACAGTTGTTTGTTGACATTAACAACTTTAAAGTCGTCAGACATTTGTCTAAAATCTGCATTAAACTGTTTAGTGCATAGATATAGTAACTAGATGTAACCATAACGTGGCCGCCTGTGGCCGCACATGAAACAGCAATAGTGTGACTTTTGCATACTAAAAGACGATTTGTTTGGCAAGATGTCATCAACATTCCATAGGTTTGACAGTAGTTTGACATCTAGCCAATCACAAAAACCGGCCACGGTGACCGAAACAAAAAATAATGTTTGTCTTTTTTGTTTACATAAGTTTTCATAACTGGCTATTTCGCTCTCTCATTCCTTGGCTACATCTTTCAGCGTAAGCGAAAAGTTTTTAATCTAAGGTTTAGTGGTATATTTTAATTTAGCATCACAACCATCATTGTGATATTGTATTGTATAAAAAATTACGTGATTAAAATGGAATTATGTGCAGATTTTTTTTTTTTTGTAAACAGTTCTTGTATCATAAATGCGTATGAGACTATCTAAGAATCGCCAGTAAGCCATGCGATTTGATGGTGCGGCGGGCGGAAGGGTACTTAGGAATGATGGCGCGACCATCAACCAAACTTGAATATTTTAGTTCAGAATAAAGAAACAAACAAATTTGTTTTTACATGTTTATCTCTAAACTCAGCTCGAACGGAGATAAGGCTTAAAGTAAACGTTATGAATATTTATTTTCAACTTCAAGCCTTTAATATCTCCGTTCGAGCTGAGTTTAGAGATGTAGTAACATGTTTTGTTTGTTTCTTTATTCTGAACTAAAATATTAAAAACAGCCATCAAGCTGCGCAAAAAAAAAAAGCGCTATTTTTAGGCATTGGCTTTTCATAATTATTTAATGATGATGTGACCTGTATATCGTTTCGCATACCTCACGTCAGGCCTTCTCCCTTGCAAACAGAGACGCTGATCCTGCTGCCCGACAACGTGCACTACGTGTTCCTCTCGGCCACCATCCCCAACGCGCGCCAGTTCGCCGAGTGGGTCTGCCGGCTACACTCGCAGCCCTGTCACGTGGTCTACACAGAGTACAGGCCCACGCCGCTCCAGCATTACATATTCCCCGCTGGTGGTGACGGCATACATCTTGTTGTGGATGAAAAGGTTTTTACAATACATTAGCCCGGTCATTTTACGGAGTTTTATTAGGAGGGGTAGGGAGTAATTATCAATGGGACTTTTAAACTGTAACCGGCACCATTTAGTGACAAAAAGACTATCTGAAAACATATTTAAAAAACGATCTCTACGCAACATAGAAATCGAAATTGTATCTCCCAAAAGGCTTGTAACTAATTAATATTATTACCAATGCACTACTTTTTATTAGCTTTAAAATTATACATTATTTTCGAGCAATAAAATAGGTATTGAAATTTTAAAACTGAGGTATTCATTAGAAAATACTAATTTATTTTTCAAAGCCTTCTTAATAGACAAAAATATTAACACCATGTTTGAAGTATGTATAATGGTAAAGCCTTTAAAATGTCAAAAGAAAATGTACCATCTGGTTTTTTAGAACGAGATAAATGCAAAATTTTAAATTTGGGGCTGTTGGTGACGTAATTTTTTATTAATTTTGGTACATTTGTAAGCTTATACAGGGTGAAATTGATATCTGATATCTAAAAATCTGCTGTTTCATACTAAACTGAAATGTCGACGCGCGAGTTCGCGACTCAAATGTATGCAACAGCAGATTTTTTTTTTGCTCCGATCGTTTTGCTGCCATAGTAAAAATTGTTCAGTTCGTTGGGTAGACTCTTAGTTTATAAGGATGCTAGTGATATCAATTTCACCCTGTATTGGCTCTTAAATACCATAACGAAAAATATCAATTATTAATTAATTCCGGCTCAAACCGTAAAATAACTGGGCTACATGGTGTAACAAAACAAGCTAGTAATATTTATAGGGGTGGTTTAGAGTTTAGACCATTAAACTGACATTTAAGTCGAGTAGGTAGTACTGCAGTTTTGTATGAAAGAGCTGAATTGGCATTGACATGACATATATGACAATGGCGCCATAATGAAAGTTGGTCATTTTGATGGTCTCAAATACCTCTTTAATTATTACTGGTGTGTTTTGTTAAATATTTTCTTATTTTTTAATTTTCATTTTCGGTAGACAAGTACGTTCATTAAGCAGCAAAATATAATAATAATCAATTTTATCCTATTTAAATACAAGCAAATACATAATTATATTTACACGGAAATCACGTTTCTATAATGGATAGATTCTCTGGATTGCTCACAATATACATAGCTCAATTGGAATGATATAAACCTAGAGAAAATTAACCAGTAGCGCTCCTGTCGTCGTGCCGCTTTGGTGTACAGAATGTTGATGTTAACTACTGGTACACGTCTTTGAAGACACGTCATTTATACTACGGGATAAGTCTCAAGGCCGTTTAAAATTATTCTGATAGGTGATTGATCACTGCCTTACCTCTACCAATTCAAGCTGGTGGAGTATCTTCCCCTCCCTCTCTCACACACACACTGTTTAGAGATAGGAAGCTTGTGCACAGATGTAAGCCTGCAGTAAGACGCACATCTGGCTTTCGTGCTACTTACGACTGCTACATTTCAAATTCGTTTGCAACATGTTTCATCAGATCTAAAACACTAAAGACATTTTACCAGGGTCAATTCAAAGAAGACAACTTTAACACAGCAATGGCAGTGTTAGGCAATGCAGGGGACGCCGCGAAGGGAGACCAGCGTGGTAGGCGCGGTGGCCCACGCGGCAACAACCAGACTAATATCTTCAATATTGTCAAAATGATCATGGAGAGGAATTTTGCGCCAGTCATCATATTCAGTTTCAGCAAGAAAGACTGTGAAGTTTATGCGATGCAGATGGCTAAATTGGACTTTAATACCAGTGAGTAGACTTAATATTTTTCCGTAGTTTTTCCAATAAGAACATTGAACTGATTTGAATTCATGAAACGAAATTTAGGGACTAAATTAACACACTGATCTGATCTCTAATTTGTTTAATAATGAACATGATATGTATTATTCAATTATAAAAAAAGAAAACGGTGGTTTGAAAAACTCTGACACCAGGGCTTGCTGCCCACACGATAAAAAGAAGAATCATAAAAGTGCGGCCAAGTGCGATTCGGATTCGCGCCCTCAGGGTGCAAATTAACTATTTTCGGATTTATTCCTTTACTTGCTTTGTGAGACCTTGCTTCTTGCCAAATTTCAAGATTCTAGTTAGGTCAACAGGAATTAACCATGATTGATAAATGTATTTCAAAGTATGCAGTCTCGATCTACATTTTTGGCTTCATCCCCGATTTAAATAGCGTGTGACGCAGTCAAGCAGTAACCTATTGCGAATTGTGAACATGTGTAACGATTCTATTCTACATATAATCTATTAACAAACGCGGTATTTCCAGTTGAAGAAAAGAAACTAGTTGATGAAGTGTTCAACAATGCGATGGACGTCCTATCCGAGGAAGACCGTAAGCTGCCACAAGTGGAGAACGTGATTCCACTCTTAAGGCGAGGCATCGGAATCCATCACGGTGGTCTGCTGCCGATCCTGAAGGAAACCATAGAGATATTGTTCGGCTTAGGACTCATCAAGGCGTTGTTCGCGACGGAGACATTCGCTATGGGACTAAACATGCCGGCGAGGACGGTCGTCTTTACTAATTGTCAGAAATTCGACGGAAAAGACTTCAGATTTGTAAGTATTGTTCATACCATTTCAGCTTATAAGTTTTTTGTCATTCTTTCTTCGTCTATCGAGGCGATATCATGTTATTGATGTTTATTCCGTTAAGGAGTTTAACGAGTACCATGAGTGGCATAATATACTTATAAGACTATTGTATTTAACTTAATATTACATTTTAAATTATATATTATTTGTACTGATGTGTTATCAATTGTAATTTTATTGTAATTATGAATGTAGATGTTTGTCGAATGTATAATATTTGAGTGCTATTGGTAATAGCTGATTTAGGAGATTCTCTACTGTACTTTTTGTGTACCCTAATCAATAGCAAATAAAGATTACTTTACTTTACTTCATAATTTTATGTTTATTGATAACATTTTTGAGCATACTACTACGTGTATTAGGTACAAAAATTCTTGCAAACTATTTGCTTTGCCGTTATTAGTGTGGAGAAGAAAACTTCTGAATATTCTAAAGGTCCACCTTTAAGATTTGTCGGCGTGGTCCAGAAATGAACGCTGAAGCTCACAGAAAAACTCATTGGTACATGACATGTCGCCCGTGCAGATTCCAACCAGACCCCCATGAATGAGTGACTATACCTCTCCCCAATGCGCCAGCGACGCTTTACTAAGCGATAATTCGGAGTAGGTATTAATTTAGTTTCTGAGCGCTCTAAAACGGATACAGTTAGTGTATGAGAGTTGACATTATTATAGAATATCTTCCAGGCTGATCGACGCCACAGGCGACACGAGGGCTGGCGCGTACCTCGGGCAGCGCATTAGCATCGCTATCCAAAGAGGCAATGCCGCCAGCCTTCTTGGCACACTCCCGCACGGCATCAGCTTTGATGGAGTGTTCTACCTGTAGATGGTCTGCCGACGAATCTACGATCGGCATTCCATCTGCAGGCTGAACTCCCATCACCTACCTGGCTCGTCTACGCCTTTCTCTGCCCTTTTTTTGTTTTGTTTTTGTTTTAATTTATTTTTTATTTTTTTGTTCCTTACCTGCGATGTTAATTACAGCAGTACCAGGTTTATAAGTCTTACCGGTTTACCTGCGCAGTTGACAAATTTTAATACCGCGCGAAATTATATTGACCAATCAGGATGTGCCACCTTCAATTCGTTTACGCTATTGGCTTATTTGTTTTTGCGCCCTTTTCGCTGCTATCCGACTTTGCAACCTTTGATTACTAAATGACTTCGGGTTTTGTCGGGGACTCTGTCCTGCTTTGCGCAATCGAAGATTGACGAACGCAATTATTTTCCTGGTCGTTCTGTACGCGACTTGCATTTTTCTACTAGGCAAAAAAAAATTTGGGCTAATTATCTATTCAGACATAATAAAAAAAAAAAAAAGTTTATTTCGGATTACTTGATCCATATTACATTTTACATTAATAGATTAAAATAGCTATTTTAATTACAATTACACAATTCATAATAATAAATTACAATACAATTACAATAATACAATATTACAATTTATGTTTATTAGTAACGACGCAACACTTAAATAACTGCGTTAGTACAAAGACTTAAATGCAGAGTGGTCCAGTGCTTGATAAAGCGACTGTCCCACCTACTCGCTGCTACCGACAGAATGTCCCTGCTACGATCCTGATATACCTCTCTTGAATTTGTATTCTTGAATATGTAGTGAACAAATTGCAGATAACATCAGGGGAGTACATCCAGATGTCAGGTCGCGCCGGACGGCGAGGCCTCGACGACAAGGGTATCGTCATCCTTATGATCGACGAGAAAATGACCCCGTCTGTCGTCAAGACCATGGTGCAGGGCAAAGCCGATCCTATTAATTCTGCCTTCCATCTTACTTACAACATGGTGAGTATGCAGTGAAAATCTCTGAAGATTCAATGGGTCAGGACCAAAAACAATCCCTGAGATTGGGATAGATTCTCCCATAAACTACTTGACACTGTCGGAAATGCAGTGCTAACGCACAAGCAAGAGTCCATTACTTATAAATAAAATAAAGGGATGTCTTTTTTCCATTACCAAAGTCTTGTTCTGGAGTGATCCACGGTTACTTTGCTTATTTATTTACTTTTGTTCAACCTCTTTTACAAATTAAAGCAAACATCATCGCAATTATTTTATTTCAGGTTCTAAATCTGCTGAGAGTAGAAGAAATAAACCCAGAATACATGTTAGAAAGAAGCTTCTTCCAGTTCCAAAATCAAGCTGCTATTCCAGACATAATAGACAGTAAGTTGAACTCTGGATTACAATTTATTACATACCTGTAATCTATACTATTATAAAACAGTAAATTTAAAAAAAGAAGTTTCTTTGTTTGATTGATCGAGCATCACGCGAAAACTACTGAACCGATTTTGATGAAACTTTTTTTGTTTGATAGCTTATGATCTGACTTAAAATCTGGTATATAATTTGTGAGGACGAAGTCGCAGGTAAACTCTAGTACATACATAAAGGCACAACCAGTCACGCCATTTTATCAGTGTTTTGTTGTGTATGCAAAACAAAATATTTTCTTTCTTTCTTCTTTCAACCATATTCTCACTCGTCTCTTGGGTACAACTACAAAATATCTTTAAAATTGTTGTAAAATCAAACTGACCAACTTTTACTATGGGACCAACATAGAAATCGCGGAAAAAAAAATCAGGCTATTATAGCTATTGAAATTTTCGATGAAACAGCAGATTTTTCTCGCGGTTTCAAAGGTGGTCCTGTAGTTAAAGTTGTTCAGTTTGTTGGTCTGAACCACCACCTAAACACATTTAATGTTACCCTGTATATCCATTCTTCTCACTCATGTTTCTCTCCACAGAGGTGAAAGCGAAACAGAAAGAGTACAACGCTGTGGCGGTAGAACAAGAGCACTCGATAGCATCGTATTGCAGCATCAGGTCTCAGCTGGAGCTGCTCGGAGCCCAGTTCCGGTCCTTCATCACCCGTCCCGAGTACCTCAAGCCTTTCCTTCAGCCCGGCAGGCTTGTCAAGGTAGGTGTCGGCGGACAGTTTCGTATTGCAGCATCAGGTCTCAGCTGGACCTGCTCGGAGCTCAGTTCCGGTCCTTCATCACCCGCACCGAGTACCTCAAGCCTTTCAGCTAGGTAGGCTTGTTAAGGTAGGTGCCGTCTGACACCCGTCCCGAGTACTTAAAGCCTTATATTCAGCCTGGCAGGCTTGTTAAGGTAGGTGCGGTCTGACCGGTTTTTATCTGGATTTGACTTTTTAACGATACAATAATTTCTTTAAGACTATTCGTTTTGAGATGCATTCCTCTTAAGGGGATGATCAGACCATCAAACTATATTGGACTAAGATCGAAATCTTAAAAAAAGGGTTGAGTAGAGATTTTTTCGCAATTTGGTTGCTGCAAAATTTGAAAAATAGTAGTTTTTACTAGGATAAATGTGTCTATGGGTCAATTCAATCATTTTTACAAAAAGATACTCGATTTACTGCCAGTTTCACCACTTCTGAATAAGTTCTTCATAGCTGATTTGACCGATAAGCTGAAATTCACAAAAGTGGTGAAACATTAAAAAAAATCATTTCTGGTGTCCCTTACTACATGGACCTTGTTGCAACTAGGGATAACTTCCGTGCGTTCAGATGTTTTTGCCATACTTATTACTGGAAGCAAAATAGGTCATAGTTTCAGTACAATGTTAGGTTCCTATTGTTTTTTTTTTGTTTTTGATGCTTTTGCGGTAGGGTCTTCAACACTGCCATAAATGATCTCTGGAACTGACTCTCTAATAGCATGTTTTTCTTTCTTATTGCTGTCTCCCGTTTGCATTGGAGGGAAATCGGATATTTCTTTTTCCTGCTTCATCTTCTTTGATTAATTCATTGCGGGTTCCAAGACAGATTAGAGCCATCCCCCGGGCTCGCTGGACTTCATTGTATAGTGTTGTGACCGAATAAAAAAAAAATAGCGGTGAAACAGGCCCTTATACAACAGGTTTAATATCTAGGTGTTAGTTAATAAAGAAAAGAAATTAATCGAGATTGTTCATTAAGAAGCAAGCATTGCCCTATAAATGCAAACACCCTAGTTGACCTACCTAAATCAAAACATTTCAAAACCAGGTGAAAACAGAGAAGCACGAGTTCGACTGGGGCGTGATAGTGAACTTCAGACACCGCACGGACAAGGGCAAGAAGCCCCACGAAGCCAACCCGCTGTCGGCAGAGACCGTCATCATCGTCGACATCCTGCTGCACGTGAAGAAGGCGAGCGGGGACGACGCCGAGACCAACGTGCCTTGTCCGCCTGGAGAGGTGAGTTGTCTAGGAATAAGAGTTTTATTTTATTTACTTCTCTATTAACTCAACAGATGGCTGTTATACCCTTACGTTCTTTTTATTCTGTTTTTGTTGCTGTATGTTTTACGTGTGCAAATAAAGAATATTTATGTTATGTTTTAGCTTTGTTGCTTCATAGAAATGTGGGCCAAAGTATATCAAGATTAGATAGATAGGTAAAGATAGATAACTCATTTCATTTCTCAGATTGTGCATCCTTTGGTTTTTTTACGGAAAGGCCAAGGGTTAAAGTCCATACGATTCGTAAATAACTTAGTATTACATCAAATATATGTCTGAACCTTTTAATTATCTTTCCGGTTCGAAATAGATTGGCATAGGTCAGTGGAAACATCTAGTGATCGCCAGGAAAATTATCTCCTTCTCTATATTGTACACATATTTTAATAGTTCAATTATAACTTTTACCGAAATGTTAATGGGGCATAGTCCAGGTTAAAAGCTTTATATTATGCTGTAGACTGCAGGTCGTCGGCAGGTATAAATTTCTCATTATAGTTTTTTGTAAATTGAACCATTTGAAATAAGTTAGTAATTTTTTGGCTTTTTTCCACCATTGTATTTCTCTGGATTTGTTTGGTATGTCAAACCCGTTTTAATACTATAGCATCTTTTTTAATAAAATAAACTTTAATTTTAAAAAGTCCAGTCAGAGTCATCTTAATTTGCTGCTCATTATCATTAACGCGAAAGTCCAAGTCTTCAAGATGTAATTAAATACATTTAACCTCTGCTCTCAGGCAGGAGACGTAGAAGTGGTCCCCGTACTCCACACCCTCATCCACCAGATCAGCTCGCTCCGCGTGTACTACCCCAAGGACCTGCGGCCCGCAGACAGCCGCAAGTCCGTCCTCAAGACCATCGGGGAGGTGAAGAAGAGATTCCCTGAAGGTCCACCGCTCCTCAACCCGATAAAGGATATGAAGATAGAAGATTCAGTGTTTAAAGATTGCGTTGATAGGATTCAGAAATTGGAAGAGAGGTATATTTTATATGTAGTTATGATTATTAGTCTTCCTAATCTAAACTATTATTAAACTGTAAAAAAAAGTGTGTCTGTACATTGAAGATTACAAAAAAAAAGATTACTACATGGTTTTCAGTTGTTCCTGACTCCAAAAGGCCAATCACCAATTTAGGATTTTTTGTCGGACTGTTTGTTTGTTTGTTCGAGCATCATGCAAAAACTACTGAACTTCTTCTTATCGTGTGGGTAGAGCCCTGGTGTCCGAGTTTTTTCAGACCGCCTTACGGCCTGGCCTACTATTGAACTGACTTTGATGAAACTTTTTTTGTTCGAAAGCTTATGATTTGACCTTAAATGTGTTTTATAATTTGTGCGGACGAAGTCACGGGTAAAAGCTCGTACTTCTTATAATCTGTGGTTCAACCTAAGATTTCTTCTCCAGATTATACGCGCATCCAATACATACTGACAAGAACCGTGGCGCACTCACGGCCGCGTACGAAAGGAAACAAGAAATTTACGAAGAACTGACCTCGGCCAAGAGCGAGCTACGTAAAGCGAAGAGTATCTTACAAATGGACGAGCTCAAGAAGAGGAAGCGGGTGCTGAGGCGACTCGGGTACTGCACCTCCGCTGACGTCATCGAGCTGAAAGGACGGATTGCTTGCGAGTTAAGCAGGTTGGTAAATTGTACCATATTACTTTACTTATTTACTTATTACTTATCTTACTATTATAAAACTTTACCAGAAGTGTGTCTGTACATTGAAAATATTTCCAATAAAGGTTGGTTAGGTGTTTATGTGTCCCTGACTCCAAATAACCGATTTTTTGTCCATCTATTTGTTTATTTGTTTGTTTGTCTGTCAGAGCATCACGAAAAAACTACTAGACCGATATTGGTGAAACGTGTTTAAATTGAAACTCAAATTAGAATTAACTATAAAATGTGGTAACCAGGGTGTAAATTTAAATACATTACATATTTTAGGGAGTGCTTCAGACAATCAAACGGAACAACTTTCACTATGAAAACAAACATTGAAATCGTGAAAAAAACAATCGGCTAGATTGAAAAATTATTAGGGGAAAAATGAAGATTAAAAATAAAATTAAAAATGATTAGTAGTCTATTTTAATTCTTTCCATTTCCTCAAAACGCAACTCAGCACAACGTAAACTACAATGTATTGTGTTGTGAACAGTGCCGACGAGTTGCTGCTAACCGAGTTGATATTCAACGGTGTGTTCAACAACCTGACGTCAGAGCAGAGCGCGGCTTTGATCAGCTGCTTCGTGTGCGACGAGAACAGCAACCAGTCCTCCGCCACCGGCGAGGAACTGACCGGCGTCTTGAGGCAGTTACAGGTGAGCCCATAAATAAATATGCATTAAATCTATGCAAATCCACAAACTAACTCAACACCAAATCTTCAAAAGTGAAAAGACTACTAACTTAAAATTTGGCATGGAAGTTTTTATTGGCTTATTCATAGGTTCTAAAAGGTGTGAGAACCGGATACAAGTATGTACGGAAATTGGCGCTGCAGAGATCGTGGATTCCAGCCAATAGATATATTAGTATTTTTATATCGATAATATTGATCATTTTATATCATAAAATAACAAACTTTTAACTAAAATCGCAACGTTTACCTAATAACAACACGCTCCAGATGAAATGCCACTAAAACGGACACGACAGAAATTCCAGGAATAAAAAAAAAACAGTCGAATTGAGATCCTTTTTTTTTTAAGCTTAAGTCATATTCTTACAACTATAATCCACGGAGGCAGAGATCCTCTAAATATCAAAATAATATTCAGAATTTCATCATTTCAAACTCAACGTAATGATTTGATAATCCGTTATAATATTTATTCTTTTTCCACAGGAATACGCTAGAAGAATAGCAAAAGTGTCTATAGACGCTAAAATGGACATAGACGAGGACGAGTACGTGGGCAAGTTCAAGTGCACCCTGATGGACGTGGTGCTGGCCTGGTCCAAGGGCGCCTCCTTCCTGCAGATATGCAAGATGACTGACGTTTTTGAAGGTTTGCTATAAATTATTCTCCTTGTTTTGTCGAGTCGGTATGGCATTGAGGTAGGTCACAGATTACCCCCAATAGATACAGCATGATGAAAATTTTGTACACGCCCGAAGTCACCATTTTTGGCGGTAGGTGCGGTAGCGGTAGGGTATCGGGGCACGAAACGGTGCAACGTTATTGGCCATAGTCACTCTTAGTTTAAAAAGATGCTAATGATAGCAATTTTACCCTGTATATTCGTATAATCGCGGGGAGTGTCATTACCGGACGTCATCACAAATCTAATATGGAGGACTTCTTCTTATCGTGTGGGCAGAGCCCTTTTTTTCAAACATACAGTCAATTAATGTTTAATTTCTCTTGTTTCAGGATCCATTATACGATGCATGCGTCGACTAGAGGAGGTGTTAAGACAACTGTGCCAGGCGGCCAAGAACATAGGTAACACAGATCTGGAGAATAAATTCAGTGAAGCGATCAAACTACTGAAGAGAGACATCGTCTTCGCCGCCAGTCTCTACATGTGAAATTATTGTAAGGTGATCCTTTATGGTTTAATTATAATGTCATCTGCGAATATAATTGTTTTTCTAAACGCTTGGAGACATCATTGGTCTTACAGGCGGTTTTCGTTTTAAAACCATGTGATTTGCTGTTGAAATGTTTACGACAGGCTTACTACCCTTTCATACTGCGGGACTAGTATGGCAACGCGCCATAGCAAAGTTGAGCCTTGTCTAAGTAACATAGCGAGAGAATGGCGCGGGATAATGTTTTCGCGCGTATCATGCTACTGCAGAGTAGACATTATTATTGAAATGTGGAAAATTATTGTTGATTGTGGTGTGGTGTGGAACTTATTGACTCCGGTGACATAGTTTAGAATGGAACATATAGTATATACCCTTAGCCACATTATAAGAAAGAGTATCAAGTACTACATACAGTACGGACACTCCCTGCCGCTCACCGACTTTTTACTTCACCCCCTCTGGCTGGATCGTGGCGTGAATGTAAGCAAATGCGTATTCCGGTCTCGCTCGCACTTACTCTGTATCGCACATGCATAACTCTTTAACATTTTCCCCTTTTATATTTACGAGGGTACACAAATCAAATGAAAATTTTAAGACAAACTGTATTTAAATAATGTAATGTATTGTTTCACGCCTCCGGGCGGAAAGCGTCAACTTTCGTTTCGCTGCGCTAAACGAAGTTGTCGCTGTCCGCCTCCGTCGGGGAGAAAAATAGTATACTAACCTCGGGCAGTAAATAAGAAAGCCTCAGATCACATGTAATTTTTCTCCGAGGCGAAGCCGACCTTTCTTACTTTCCTGCCCTCGGTGTGTAATCTACTATTTCAGTTTCAATAATGAAACACCACTTCACAATGTTATAAGAGAACTTTATTGTTTTAATTACGGTATATCTATAGCATGAACTGGCAAGTAACAAAAAGAACAATATTTTACTAGAATTACACTAGAGAACCATGTTCACAGAGTCGACCGTGCCCAATACAATACAACTACTTATTCCAACAAGATAGAGATTCGTTCCAAAACCATATAAAATTAGCTGTCAACAACATTTTCTCTAGAAAGAAATTTAGTTTTTATTTGAATACAATTTACGCGTACTCAAATAATCACGTACTTAGGAATCGCTATCACACAAGCGATTTTTGAGCCTTGGTGATATCGTCGTGGTACCGCCTCGACATTGATTGTTCGCAGGGCCTCTACCCGCACATTCGAACTTGGCAATTGCGTGAACGTTTTCGTTTCAATGTCAACTTTATTACAATGAAGTGCGGACCGAAACATTGGCGATATATCGAACATCGAAAGTCTGGGTACAGGACCAGAAATATCGCGGTGATCTCGTACCGTCAACGTCTACGCTCAAAAATCGCTTGTGTGATATTGGTATGGCCGTTAGTTAATATCCTGAGTACTCGGCATTCATCTTTTTATTTATGTTGTTTAGTATCAAAACCGGTCATAAATCCAGACACATTGTGTCTGGACGATAGCCGTTTTTGATAATAGTAGACTCATTTATTAGATTTTGGAACGTACCCCAAAGACAAGAAATAATTATTAAAACAGTGACATCAAAATTAGCTTTCCACGTAATTTTCAAAAATTTTTACTCGTACAAATTTTGGATATTTTACTCCTAAAAGCGTTAACAAGGTTATGATCGACAGTGAGATTTAAGAAAACAAAAAGCGTTATTTTATAGAAAATTTACACCAATAATGTTAATGTGGCAAAGTTTCAGAGATCACTGTTCCTCACTTGAACATATTCCATATTATTATAATGTTTGTTTTTTTAATATAATATTACAACTAGTTTAAAAAGATTCCTGTGACTGTGAGGCCCCTCATGCGAGAGCATGGAGTCAACCATCCAATATTGTTCGACTGCAATTTTGAACTTTATCTCTCAATGGATAGGTTTAAATTTGCATGACGCTGCGAACTAAAATGTAGTTGACTTGCAGCGTCGTTATTCGTACCGCGAACGTACAAGATCAAGGTCATTAATAAATACATAAGTTTCTTTATACTTGGGACTAGAGTAACGTAAATACGCAATAGACCATCGCAAACTACTGCCACAGGAGCCTCTTCAAACCAATCGATTAAACCAGAAAAATATTCAAAAACATTCAAATCTTAACTTACTCTATTCATTTGGTGCCTGAATTGATATGTCCATTAACTAAACGCGAAACAAACGCTAATTCTGTCTAGCTATTACTTTTGCGTAACTAAACGAGGTATTTGTTTTGTGTCTATGCTTTTAACTAAACCCCGCGAGTGCAAGTTCAAAATATCTGCACACCGCCCAAGAGCCTCTGCCTATGCTATGTAAGTATACGCTATTATTATCGTTTAATACTTATACGTTACAGTTATAGTAAACACATCCCCGCGTTCGACTGCTATGGAAGACTCGTCGCTTACATGAAGCACTCAATACATTTCCAGTCGTTCGCCACTCAACCCACCGTTAAAACAAACTCTATGCCATTATATCGACTCCTTACTGTATTTATTTATACAAAATGTACAATTTCTCAAAAGCGCCCTCCAACAATTCTGTGTTACAGTTTTGAATATGTATTTTATGTATGATAGTTTGTGACTATGTGCAATGTGATTGAATAACGGCTAGTTACAACTAATTCGTTTAGACGATATACATTTTTAAGGGGATAATCAGACCATCTGTCGGTTAAGAATAGCACCATCCCATTTCCTCCCGTGGGTGTCTTAAAAGGCGACTAAGGGAACTACCGGAGGATGGGCAGCACCATCCTCTGAGTACACACATTCAATCCAGCTGCGATCGCCAACCCGCCTGCCAAGCGTGGCGATTATGGCAAATCCCCCCGTTTTGGGGGAGGCCTATGTTCAGCAGTGGACGTCTATCGGCTGATATGATGAAGCAGATCATCAAACTGGACAACTTTCTCTACGGGACCAATATCGAAATCGCGAAAAAAGAACTCCCATACATTTGGCTCGAATAGATTAGCAGTATTGTAGAGCAGTTTTTTTCGCGATTTCGTTGTTGGTGCCATAGAGAAAGTTGTTCAGTTTGACGGTCTGATCATCCCCTTAAAAAACTGTCAGCATATTAAGAAGGACCCTATATAAAACACTGGTTTAATTTGTACAGAAAAATAGAGACACACTTTTTATTGATATACTGTCTTTTACGTGTTTTTTAATGTAACAACAGTGGTGGATACAGCCATCTATCTTGCATCGTAATACATTTTTATAGAATCTCAAGTAGGACCCCAAGTTTCCGATTATATCGTTAACAAGATAGGTAACACTATTGACTATGACTGTACTAGGGAATTTTTAAGTACTATTTTGTTTCCGTGATCATCATAATCCATTGTCTGAAATCAAACTTGCTAAGAACTGCCAAAAAAACACCATGTTGATTTGAACCTCGCGTTCTTACTAAAGTGCTATTTTTGAATCGTGAGCTTCGAAATCATGGCCAAATTGCACTGCAGTTCTGTTGTGTTGTGTGTAATGAAATGAATGCCGTATTAAAATTGATTATTAACGTCTCAAATATGTCGTAACCAGCCGTCAGACGATAAATTGTGCGCATTGATAACAGTAATCTCATTATTAGCTACAAACCGGTGCACACGGTAAAAAATGTGCGTATATATTATCATTTACTCCCCGCCCTATAATTTAATCAACACACGTATACATTCTAGAAGAACTACCAAAAATACCTCTTAAAATATTGTCCGTTCCGATACCTGTACTTCTCTCTACCTATATCGCTGTGATAACTTTTATAATTCGTTTTTGTATTGCTATTGATAACACCGAGAGATTACTGTGATCAATCTGTGACCGAACTACGTGCTTGCTCTTGCCCTACATACATTTTATGACCCGACAAAATAAAATAGCGATATACACTGTGGTTTGGCACTCCATGTGTTGTAATACAACTATTTATTACATTGTGCGAGATTTTATACAATTTTATTGTTAGTTTATTATCATTACAGCGTGCTACAGTATTAACAAGTTTAATAAGTTATTTTTACCTATTCCGCCTCACTACTTGGTAAAGAACTCCCCAAACTTCTTCCACGACTCTGGTTCCGGTTTCATGCGATATACTGTCACTCTTCAACTGTAGGCATTCAACCAGGAAGCTGGTATTGTCTACACCTTGGAGTACAGACTGCCTAACAAGCGGTGAAACATGATAATACTCCTTGGATACTCGTCGGTAATGATCGTT
This sequence comes from Agonopterix arenella, assembly GCA_927399405.1. Lineage (NCBI taxonomy): Eukaryota > Metazoa > Arthropoda > Insecta > Lepidoptera > Depressariidae > Agonopterix > Agonopterix arenella. The sequence continues at coordinate 12,097,224 of OV656691.1, read as the reverse complement.
CTTCTTTCGTAAATTCCCGTCGTTGTTTTCGAAGTTACTTTGTCCCTTTCTATTTCAACGACAAAAATTGTAGCTCCTGTCATACATGACGTTACGTCATAGAAAGGGACACAAAAACGTTGGAAATATCGACGATGGAGACGTACGAAAGAAGGTCGAACATTACCGACTGCCATGGCCAATTTTCTTGTTTCTTTGCTTGAAGGGAGTGGCATCCTTGCATTAAATTCATCGCGGCATATTTTTTGGGGCTGCCTATCCTCGGTATCCTTCATAATCGATCAATGAGTGCAATGTACATTTGGCAATTGAATGACCAGTTAAGATAGTAGGGACTCTCCGATTAGTATAGTGATAAATAATAATAATTATGAATGTAGGAAACAGTTACTTCTGCGGAAACTAGGTTCTTGATATGGACAATAGCAAGCCGTATTCAAGTTATAAAGACTATTCGATATGTATGATAATTATATAAAATTCTATTAATGTAAGTAGGTATATGGATCAGAATTTTATTTCTATTTAACATTCACATTTAGGATAGGTACAAACGAGTTAATAGATATGCTTACTTTCATATAGGTACCGCAAAATTTCAAAACTTACGTATGGATGTATAGTAATAATTAATTTATATCGAGGCGTTGGAATTATTGACCGATTTGTAAATGATTGTAAAATGATATGCAAATTATAATTGCAGTGATAGGTCGATATGATGTATTTTAAAATGTACGACAGAAGAAGTCGAACTCGAACGATTTAACGTTACCAACAAACGTTCTTACATCGTAGTAGGCCATTTAAGTTAAGAAAATATTTACAATAAAAATATGAAACTGTTTACAGTTTCTTTAATACAACGTTATTCGAAGATTAGGCGAGAAAATCTAACAACTAGACGAATGAGAGAGTCGACCCAGAGCGCATCGCGGCCGCTCAGAAGTATACTATCTAACACAGATGCCGATAAAAGGCACGGCAAAGCCTTATGCTATGCGCGACGTGTGCTAGGACCCCGCTACGGTTAGCATGCCAGGCACGACAAAACGAGAAAACCGTCATTCGCGCTCGCTTTGCATACGCTAAGTAACAAAGAGAGAGGCACGTCTAAATTTTTGTCGTTTTCTCGGGGCTGGCATGCTAGGCCCCGTCCTCATTTAATATTTGCCACGTTCTTCAGAGAGAGACTCTAAGGAAACTCGTCATTAGTCAGTTAATAAGACTACGAACTATAGCTATTATAGGCTGTAGTTATGTGGACATAATTTCCCTAGTTGGTTATATGATACATAATTTATATGCACATATGTATATAGTAATACCGCGATGCATTCTCGACGATACTACGATCTTTTACAATTATTACACAGGCACACACAAAACAGCAAAGAAATTGCCTACAAATAAAACATTTCTTATTTACATCAACTCTATGCAACTAGTCAATAAGTTTGCGATTAATTTGAATGACAGATATCAAGAAATAAAACGAGTTAGGTTCAACATAGGTAAATTTTTCTAAAAGTTTCAAACGATATTATTTATTTTACATTATCTTTCAATACCTATTAACATTAGCTATAATTTATAAGATCTCCAAGTTTGTGATAATCCTCAATTTAAATTTAACAAGATATTATTCGTTACCTACCTATTTACTGTATGCAACTGCATTATAGTTACAATATGAAATGTGACAACTTAACACAGAGGGGGAAGTATTTTTAATTATTATCGTATCCTAATCCGAATAGATAATCCTGTCTCAAAACAAGATCAAAAGTTCATTTGGTCGGACCAAAACTTCAGTCGGTAAAAATTGATCAAAACTTTAACTTTTTCGCTTACACATACAGAACATACGTTACGCGCCGCGGAATGTGAACCGTCGTCAGCCGAGTGCCGCGCCGCTGCTGCGGGCTGCGCAAGCAGCAAACATATGTCCTCACATTATTGCACACTTCTCATACAGTTTCCTTTACACGCGATGCTGGAACACTTGTCGAACGTCTACGGGCTTACGAAGCTTTCATAAGCTGCCTTACAGACTTGCGGGACAGCGAATTGGTAAAATTATAGTTGAGACACGAGAGAAAGCTTCATAAGTGACGTTCTGAGGCCGAGAGCGGCCAAAGGGTGGATTATTAGTTTTAGTATTACATTTGGGACAGTCACGTGGCGAAGGACAGCCATAATTGTAGAATTGTGACAGCAAGCAAGCCGAACAGGGGCCTCGTTCGCTCACCACGACCGCACGATAGTATTTCGATTTCCTGGAACGAAAAATTTGTTTTATAAAGTAAATTTTTCTCAGACACAATTGTACAACATTTCATTATTTTCATTTAGGAAGGGTTACAAAATTCGAAAACCGTTTGGTGATTATGTCATAAAAAGCTTATATAAAATTTGCAGATTTTTCAATCCATTCTAGAGTTATTTGAAAAATACTGAAAAATTATGCAGCTTAGCGCTTTCGCCTACAAATTTTGTTTCTGCGTAGTCAAGGCCTTTGTCGGATTATATAGGGGATTTTACCTCAGGGTGGTAGGAGATGCAGTGTCTAGGGCGGCGGCGGTGCGCGTGCAGCGGGTGCCGGCGGCAGGCGGTGCGGGGCGGGGCCTCGCGCGGCCGCACGTCCAGCCGCTTGGCGCCGCACGGGCACAGCGTGTCCACCACCAGCAAGATCAGGTTGCTGTGCGGGATCTTCTGCACGCTGAATGGCCTGCGGGTGTACAGTTGAGATTGGTTTATAATCTGCGGTTGTACTATTGTGTCGTCTTTAGAAACGTATTGTTTCCAGTATGTATTATTATGTAGTGGGGTGGTTAAGACCATAACACTGATCAACTTTTACTATGGAATCAACATCGAAATAAAATTTAAATGCTGTTCCATATATTGGAGTCGAGACCTTACCACGTTTTTATATGAAACAGCAGATTTTTTAAATTTTATTTCGATTTTTGCTCCATAATGAAAGTTATTCAGTTTGATGGTCTAACTAAACCATTAAATATTCCTAGGGTGTTTTGTTACACCCTGTAAAAGGTAGTTATTAAGGTTTTCACTTCAGGCCCTTATTTCGATGTCCTATAATTCCCTATTACATTACAGATGAGACTTGACAATGATATTACAGTTAGACTGATATTACAAACGATTTCACAACTTATACTCATCCTACTCTTAGGTTCTTACCTCTCACATCCTGAATTATGGCAATTAGTCAGTTTTCCTTTCAACGGTTGGGCGGCGTTGAGCCTCGTCGACTGCAACGTGTATAGCTCGGCACTAGTATCGCAGGGTCTGACGGCGGCGGAGCGCACGGCCTCCCGTGGGGGCTCGCGGGGAGGCCCGGGGGGCGCGGGGCCGGGACCGGGGCCCGGGTCGTGCCCCTTGTCCTCCGTGGCCCCCATGCCGTCGATGATGATCTCATACGTGCCGCGGTCGCGTTCAACGTCGTCGCTGTCGCTATCGCCTTCCTCGTAGTCTTCGTAATCTATTTGTTGGACAAAGGTATGAGTCCAGGAATCCACCAAAGCGAAGCGGAGCCGATATATGTAAAATCGAGCAATAAAATAGCTTAAGGGTGACACATCTGTCAGCACGAAATCTAATTTTTACACACTCTATCCTTTTCTGTCGCTCAGGAACGTCATTTGATTGAGTGAGAAAGATAGCGTAAGGGACGATTCAGACCTACCGGCTCGCATCGGCCCGGCACGGAACGGAGCCGTACGCGTGTCGCGACGGCAGTATGGAGCCGTACGGCTCCGTACGCGTGCCGCGGCACCGAACCAACGCGAGGGCAGTCGATCATATGTCAACGGAGCCGGTTATATGTCGCGCAATCCGTCGGCAGCCGTACGGAGCCGTACGGCTGTTGCCACGCGTCGCGGAATGCGAACGGATACAATATGCATAAGTTGCATGCAAATATGAACTGTAATTCCTGTTTAAACATTTCAATGTCCTTTGCCGTACTAAAAATGCCGTGCCGGGCCGATGCGAGCCGGTAGGTCTGAATCGTACCTTAGTGTTATCGCGCGGCGATCTTGCTCGCTTTATCAAATGACATTCCTGAGCGACAGAAAAGGATAGAGCGTGAAAAAATGCGATCCCTAATTCTGACAAGCATGGAAAATTGAGTAATTCGTTCGGATGATTGTACACAGTTTCGCTTCGGTCCGCTTTAGTGGATACCAGGGCCTTAGAGATTTCGCGCATCAACAGCCAAATGTTCTAAAACTAAGATCTCCAAAACAGATGACGCATCGCAACACTTAATGGACTTACCAATTTCTTCCTCGGCATATGAATGTGGACGTGCTCGCACGGATTCCCAGAGAGGGAACCAAACTGCCATTAGGCTGGTGAGATAACCTCCAACCCATGCGAATGGTTTTAGTGGCTGCAACAGAAATAAGATATTTTTACTCTTTTGGTCCTCACAAAGTTATCTGGTCAGAAAAGAAATAATTCAGATCAGACCTTTGGAAATCACAGTTTACTACCTATATAATTTGAAGAATCGAGACCATACTTATAACCTCCATAATTATAACTATGGACGAGTTACGCGTGTATTCTACTAAGGGGTATGGCATACAGAAGGAGTCAAAGCGGCGCGCCTCTCGGATTTTTGGTATACTATTATCGACCGTATGTTAAAGTAGCCAAGGCGCGCGACGTCGCCTCCATTACTTCTGTATGCGATATATATGCTTTATCTATTACTTTAGATTCTAATTTTAGATTCTAATTAGTCAAAATAATCTCGTGTGCACACCAAACGAGACTAGTTTGAAGTTATTTTTCCGCAATTATAGGCTTTCTCGTTTAGTGATAAGGTATACAATTTTATGTAAATGCACATGATCTATTGATCATGTAACTTGGCAAAGGGGAATGCTAACGCGAGGTTGGTCCTTAGTTAAATGGTCTTAGATCGAGACGTTCTGGTAAGGCGAACATATTATTATGGTCTCAGACCTACCGTAATTTTATTTCCATCTCCGCTGAACGAGTTCCTAGAATCAGGGCACCTTCCCTGATGATCATGCACGGTGACTTTCTTATAAATCCTATCTTGAACCAGCGAGTCCATGATAGTGCCGTCCACTTGTCCGAAGAACCGACCAGATTGTGATGCTTCTTCCGAAAGGATGATGAACCCGTTGTCATCCAGAATATAGCAATCCAACTCGTCTCCTGCGCAGTTCTTCTTGCAAACAGTACCCGCGGTGCACTGCTAAGATAATTTAGAAACTGATAAGTATGAGTGAAGAGTTTTTGCGTATGCAATAAAGGCTCATAGAATCAACATTTTTATCGATTGAGAATAATTGGACATACAGGACCGAGTTTCGGTACTACTAGTGAAACTTAGACTGACTACAGTCGTGAGCATATGCATATGCTCACTGCACATGATGCTGCAGCATTGCTTGCTAAGAATCATCATAATCATTATCTCAGCCCAAGGATCGCCACAGCAACGGCCGGTCCTGCGCTGCTCTCATCCAACGGGTTCCCGCCGCTTTCACTAAGCTTCGCTTTCCGCTTTGCTGAGAATACTTGAGAAAAATAGATTGTTGCAATTTTACATGGTATTCGATTTTTACTACGTACCGTTGAAGTAACATTCAAGAAATGTCTCGCAAGCGAGTCCAGCTGGAAGTGCAGGCCGACCACAGCAGCCGGCGCCCTGTGTCCCCTGGACTCCACGAACACTGCATGAGTCGCCAGTACCAGCGGCGGTCGACCGCTCAGGTCCTCGGCTTCAGACGTGTCTCGGAAGGGCACTGAGAAGACGAAGCTCTCGGGTTCTATCGCGTGATGCTCCACGGCGCGGCGGTACCACTCTGAATCGTAAGCTCTGGCGTATTTTTCGCTGAAGTGCCTGTAGGATAAGGTAGAATCTTATATTTAGAACTTTTTGATGCTACAAGCACAGGGTCATTAATCTTTCCATCAGCTTTTGTGTTGTCAAGAATAAACATTAGTATTAGTATTGGTCAATTTAAGAGGAAAACATACACATTTTCATATGTTTTCTGGTCACCACGAAAGGGATTGGCGTCCTGTGTTTGTATTGTGAATTGTATGAATTGTTTGCTTTGCGAAGCTTTGAGATGGGTTTTTATTTTGATCTTAAAACAATTGAAAGAGAATATACAGGGTAAATTTCGCATCACTGCTGGCCAAAACGTCTAGTTTAGGATATAAACTATTCCTGATTTGACCTCTCAGTTTGTTCGTCTAAACTTTAGATGAACAACGTTTACTATTGGAAAAACATTGAAATCTCGATATTTATATCTATTGGTTTTAATTTTTGTTAAAGACGCATCGGTATAATTATAGTGTATGTACTTATATGTAGTAGATAGTCGTAAGCATATGCTTATGTGTGATAGATGCTTACGGTTCCGAAGTCTCAGAAGTTCTAGTACTGTTTGTGTTCTCCGTCCACTTGAGCAGCCCGCTCCTCGTCGCGATGAACGACAGCGTCACCACGAACTTGTGGAAACGGCCTTGTCTGCAAAGAGGTTGGTCATGAAACCCTGCTTGCCAGCTTGACGTGTGGGTAGTGGAAGGAATGGATTGGCTTTATTTTCTTAGGGCAAAAACAAAGGTTCCCCTTTATGCTTCCAACAGATACTGTTCTGGGAATGCCCTGGCGACTTGTCATCGAAAACATCGAGTTGTCTTTTCTAGCCCTAATTAAAACATGTTGCTGGTTGAGAATAATAGTAATTATGTAGTAGCGTTGTGACACCACTCCGCTCAGAAGGTTTCCCCAGTCCATAAATCCCAAACTGTAAACATAATTAACGTCTGTTCGTTGTTCTTATGAAGTCTAATGCGCAAGATGTTCGTGTTTATTTCCTGAAATGACAGTGCAATGGACACTATTGGTCCATTGCTACGGCACAAAACCCACATTAAAATGTCGTTTTTGTAATTGTTTACTAGCTACAGTTCCATAAGTCTTGTTGCTACTAACACTACTGGATCTTTGTTGTCCTTAACACGTTCGCGTACAGTGAACGAGACACAATAGAACTTTTATTGTTATCACTGCTATAGTCGGTCACTGTCTGCGAATGTGTTAATGTATAATTGTTTTTGTATTAAAATGATCTCTCAAATATAATATGTTATAAATATAAAGAATGATTCAGACCAGCATATTGAAGATTTTTGCTTTCGAGTTATGTCATGATATGACTCAGTCAAATATTACTTTGTAGCACTTGCATAGTGAATATACAGGGTGTAAGTGACAGCCTAAATGTATGGGACTGCTGTTTTTATTTTGGCGTCTCCTGCGGTAGGCTCCATAGTGAAAGTTGTTCAGTTTGATGGTCTGAGTTCACCGTTTCAGTATTTGCTAGGCTGTCACTATTATGCTTATTAACAGTATTATTTTTATGACACTTGATCAAGCAGAAATAGTTCAATTACACCGTCTAAATAATTTGTAAGTACACTTAAAAAGCAAAACAGAAAATCCTCGTTAGCTTAAAAATCCTCTGGCAGCTAAAATGATTAGTTCACACAATATCATTACCGTTGTCCTTGATAGCTTGAATGATTAATTTAAAAAAAAAGAAAATGAAATCTGTAAAACAGTGAAGAATGATCACAGCACAATATTAATATGTAGGTATGTAATAACACCATAGAAGATTGTTAGAATCAGAAGTGGGATTGTTTTTACTATCCCAAAAATGCTGAAAATTACAACTTCATTTTTACCCAAATCAAATTGAGACTTCACACTTTTGCAGTCTTTTACACGTTGATTCTTTATTCAGGCTTATTTGGATTATCATTATTCACTGTTCCTAGTGCATTATCAGTTCAACTCAACATAATATAACAATGACATACGTTGTTAAACGACTGCAAACTCTCCAATCTGTCTAATCGTTACATACATACTGTAAATCACCGCCATTTATATGTTGTAGTTCGTTTATAACTCGTTGATCTGGTTTTTATGCAAATTTTTATACCTACATTCGAGATTTTCGATGTTTATCTTTAAGACATGACGCTGTTCTTTTTTTCATTTATGAAAGAATGTGCAAAACGACAGGTCTCACCATCGCACACACCCATTAATTAAGGTATCGTCATCAACATATATAAGGTCTAATAAAAGTAGCTGAAACTATTTTAAGGCGATGATCAGACCATCAAACTGAACAACTTTCTGTAAGGGACCAATATCGAAATCGCGAAAAAAACAGCCTTCCCATACAAAACTGCAAACATAACTCGACCGAAATGTATGGGACAGCAGATTTTTTTTATCGCTATTTCGATATTGGTCCTATAGAGAAAGTTGTTCAGTTTGATGGTCAGATCATACCCTTAAAATAATTTCAGCTAGTTTTGTTAGACCTTATATACGCACACACTGCAGGGCACAGGCCTACCCTCAGGGAGGGTGTATGGGCGTTAGTCCACCACGCGTGCCCAATGCGGATTGGTAGACTTCACTTATGTGAATGCTTATGCATTGGAATTTCTTCTTCAGCATATGCAGTATGCGTAATGCGTATGCGTTAATTAAAAATATACCTTAACTTAAGTATGTCGTCTTTACTAATTAATAGAAACATTTAAACTGGAACACGTTTCTGTTTTATCTAGCAAACTACCAGAACCATTGTGATAAGTTCTTCTTACGTTGGAACTGAACTGGAACACGTTTCTGTTTTGTCTAGCAAACTACCAGAATCATCGTGATAAGTTCTTGTTACGTAGGAATAGAACTGGAACAAATTTCTGTTTTGTCTAGCAATCTACCAGAACCATTGTGATAAGTTCTTGTTACGTTACCTTGTCAGTAGTGCCATTAAAGTTGCTATCGGGCTATTTGTGTGACAAACACAATACACATTAGTGATCAACATAAAGTTAACATAAATAAAGTGCTCTATAAACTATTTTTATTCTATCCAAGGTTGAATTTCTTGAGATTTTACTATCTATATATTTTATTTCTTAAAAGGTGTGGAATTTTTCGTATAACAAATATATCTTGATAAGATTGTAAATAATGATTACGTGCCAATAAGCATGCATAAAATATAATTGTTACTTACTGTGCGTGATGGCTTGCACGTCCAGTGTGAGCGTCCAATTCTTTGATTACCATTGCGTCCCGGATAAGAGATTGAACTAAAGTTTTGTCACCTGAAAAGTTAGGAAATGAAATTTAAAGTACATTACGCAAAAGGCGCTGTGCTACTAGTTAATAGTTAATTGTATCCACAATATCATTAGTTAGAAAATAGTAGTTAGGTAATAGAAATTAATTCGGTAAGCAGAGTTTCCTACTATGGTTGGTTTTCTGGTGTGGTCTCTGCTATATCAATCTTACGATTTTGTAATCTTACGAATTATTGGACGTGTATGGCTATTGTGTTAGTTTCTATATCGATAAAGTATTGTGTGACCAATAGAGAAAAACGTGTTTCCTTTCAACGCCCGGAGAGGAGTAAGTAGGTATTGTTTATTTCTCCATAGAAAATTTTTCTGCCACTTTTTGCGGGGGGGGGGGGGGGGGAGGGGACCGTTGCTATGACAATACAGTAAAACGCATCGAATTAGTAGCCGGGGCTAGATCGGGGCCGTCGCGGGGGTGAGGCTTTGACAGAGGGGAAGGTATGGGAAATTATGCGTAAGCCCGCTCCTTCCTGTCAAGAGTACGTGTTTCTCTATGGTGTGACCTTACCAGGGTTATTTTTAAGTACTTAATAATGAGTTTCTGTGATCATAATATCCATTTTCAAATTAATAATCTAAATACTAAGAAGCAGAATCGCTGAGAACTGCAAATAAAAACACCTTGACGATTTGATCCCCATTGAATCGAGTCGAGTAGTTACACAATATCTGTCCAAGTCTGGCAGATATTGCAACTATCTCCTCAAATTGCCTTGGACTATTTTAGTTGGTCTCTGATTTATCAGCCTATTTATTGACAAGTACTCACAGTAATATGAGTCCCGCTCCTGTTTCTTATGCGCATTATGCAGCATCAGCGCCCTTGGCCGCAACGACATCCACTTCCATCCCGGCCGACCGGCTCGCGACAAGAAATGCAGCAGTTGCTCCTCGGGCGTGTTGAATGTTTGCTCTGACGTAGACGCGTATTCACAATAAACCCTGTAGCCAATATGTTTCTTAATATTTTTAAACTTCAGCCGGGGTTTAATTTTTAAAGTGTTGAGGGTAGTGCTTACCAATCGGGATGTACTTTCCAGTTGTCACCTTTGAAGTATTCCGTTACTGCATGGATAAGAGGCAAGTATGAGTATAAGCTCTATGACTAACTAAATATCATACTGAATAAGTAATAAATTCGTTTCATCTAGTTATTATGAAATGTTATCATTATCAATCTGAATTCTAAGATTGAATTCGTTGTTTAACGTGGACTCATTCATTTTAGTTGTCTTGCCGGGGTTATAGTAAACACTAATCTTGCTATATGTCACAGTATAAGAAAGAGTAGGGTACGGTACTACATACAGTACGAACACTCCCATGCTCCCTACCAATTTTGGTAGTAAGCGTGGCAGAAAATGTAGTCAATGTTGTATTCCTATCTCGCTCGCATTTATTCGTTATCGCACATGCTTACATCTTCTGATCAGTTTTTCCCATTTTATGAAGTGACGGCTAAAAGCTTTCAAGGTTTGGCTATGTAACTGCAAATTTTTTTCTTAATACGTTATAATCTTTAGGGCATGTTTCACCCTAACCCGAATTAGTTCTTGATAGCTTATTTGACAGATCGTTTGACATATTTTTCATACAAAATATGTCCAAACGAGCTGTCAAATAATCTATCAAGAACTTGCCCGAAGGTGGTGAAACTGGAATTTAAAAATCTAATATCTACACTAATCACGTGTAAATTTGTAGGTGAGACACGTACCATTTATAGGGCTATGTTTGAGCTCCTGCTCCGCCTGCAGTTCATACATGCCGTAGCCGTCGGGTAACACAGCAGCCAGAGAGTAGGGCGTACCATCCACTGGACTGTAGAAGTATCTGTAAGATATAACATTATTTGAAATAGTTTGACCGTGAGGAAAAGTAGCCAATGGTTTGCTCAGGCTTTAAGAAAACTTGTACAACAAACTCATCAGGTACTTAATACTTGGTCGTAGCAACTCATCAACTCTTCTATTTATTCAATCATTCATTTTTTTTAATCTTTTTATTTCTTTTTTCCTTTTTTTTCTTTGTTTTATGTTTTCGGTGCAAATATAGAGTATTATATTGTATCTTTCAGTCGAAATCGGTTCTACAGAACCAAATAATAGTATTTCAGATTTATATGTCAAGTAATTGTATTTATTGAACAATGATCACATCATAATCGTTGCACTAGTTGAACTAGCCAGTTTTGTAAAGGTCGGCCAAATGATTTTAAACGAATGTCAAATCAGATTGGTACTTAGGCAGAATGTGAACCTCTTACCTCTGCCGCCTCGTAGCAACACGCCTCAAGTTGTCATACTGCACTTTGACAGCTATTTCTGTCTCACCCTCACGCTGCTCTATCATATCGTGTCGGAGCTAGATAGATAAGTCAGTACAATGTGAACCTCTTACCTCTGCCGCCTCGTAGCAACACGCCTCATGTTGTCATACTGCACTTTGACAGCTATTTCTGTCTCACCCTCACGCTGCTCTATCATATCGTGTCGGAGCTATAAGATAGATAGGTCAGTACAATGTGAACCTCTTACCTTTGCCGCCTCGTAGCAACACGCCTCATGTTGTCATATTGCACTTTGACAGCTATTTCTGTCTCACCCTCACGCTGCTCTATCATATCGTGTCGGAGCTATAACAATAATTATTTATATTTAGGTAATTCAGGGCGTGTTTCACCACTACTATGTAAGTTCGTCATACCTTTTCTGTCCGATACGCTATTAAGAACTTATCCAAAAGTGGTGACAAAGGCCCTTAATCTTTAAAACTATAGAACTATAGAATAAAAAACGTTTTTATTATTTATTTACAATGTTTGAACAGAAAATAGTGGGGAAGAGAGATTCAGGAAGACCCATACAGTTATCTAGCACAGGTGAAAGAAAATGTCTTGTTGTAGTCGTACGAAGAAGAACTCAAGGTACTTGCGGAAAAGAGACATAATATGCAAGTTTTCCACCGACAAGAGCATCTTAAATAAGATGATGGTGAAGTAATATGGAATAATGCCAAAAATGTACCCACTTATCAGGCATGTGTCACTACACAGCTCAGGTACGTTTGACAGCCGGACCCCACCGTGGGGTGCATCGTCGCTCATTGACATAAGGCGCATTTTATTTTTCGTTCCTGAAGCGCGCGTTCCAAATTCGAAGAATCGGGTCGAGTCTTGGTCGAGTGAACTATCTGCTACGGTAGTAACTTGGTAATCTGTGCTTATATTTGGTACCGTTTTGGCAAGACATCGGTTTTAAAATTAACTCTAACAGTAGTTTTTGGATCACAGGCCATATTTTCGAGGGTGGTAAATGTGAGTAACAAATTCAACTTACATCGAGTAACAAGGAGGTGAGATTGACCCTGGAGTTCTCATCGGAGTCCACCAGCAGCTCCACGTCGGTGACATCCACGCTGGAGTACAATGGACGTAACGTTTCGGTGTACTAAAACAATGCAACATGATTTTACATGATTCTCCATCATTCATCTACATGATTCTCTGTAAAATATAATACTCCATTTCCAATAGTTGAGATATAGATTCTGTACTAAATGGCTCTCGGATTGTTTCATTTGTTAACACCATTTATTATGTACAGTAATTTGTACAGTACATTCTTGTAATGCGATCTCCTAACGGTGCTTTATGACTTGCCACTCTTCGACATTGCTTTCCTACTATTTAATGACAAAATTAAACCAAATTTCCTACACTGTAATTCTGTTTTTAATAAATTGATAAAGGACATGTCGGCGGCCTGAAAAAAAAAGTGTTAGAAAACCACTAAAACAACTTCAGGCCCACCTATGTACCGGCTTTAAGTAAATAAAATAGCCTGTGTAATAGATCAAGTACCCATGCACCTAGCTCGGCAATTAGAATAGAATAGGATTCTTTATTTTCCAGAATATGAAAAATTCTAGTTCTATTGCTTGTATTGTTTGCGATAAACAATAGAATTTCCAGGATATAGATTCGAAAAGACTAAGGCCGGATTCGACCAAACTTTGATTTATAGAAGAGTAACTATACATGGAGCAATTTAACTCCTACAGTTTACTCCGAAATAACTTCATTTGTCTTCCACCACACTAACCCATACTAAAAGAACGAATGTATAATCCACCTAAAGAAAGAGGTCGTTGTATCCGTACTATTCCGTACTTATTGCAATAGGTTTCTTTTTAATAATTTTTTTTTTAATTATTTGTCATTGACATTTCATTAGTCTCGGTATAAGCATTACACCGACCGTCAAAATTGGCCGTGTAAAATTTACTCTCAACTTATTCATAGATTAGGGTTGGTAAAACGCAAAATCAGTTTACTCTTGAGTAACGGGCGACTTGTTCTAAAAATAAAATTTATTCGCGTTTAGTCGAATCGGGCCTTAGTTATGTAGCATTATAATCTGTGTTTCTACTTACTTCCTCGTTTGTGTGCTGTAAAAGAAAAGTCTCAGTTAGCTTTTGTTTCTACCATGGTTCTTTATTATAAAACGTGGTTATCTGGGACCACTGTCGTCGGAACGTCGCTAACGTCATTTTTCGGTGCTTTGGTTATCAGATTCCCATTGAGATTTAGTACTTATTTGTAGTGAAGTCGCGTTAGGGTCAAGGACACATTGAACGACGGCGAACGAGACAGCGGCGGGCCCATAGAAAAAACCACGATTAGAATGGGAACGCGTTCGGCGTCGATGGAGGATGCGGACGGTGTTTATGTGTACCTAAACACGCTGTCGTCCGCCGTCGGTCAATGTGTCTCGACCCTTAATAGCGTCAACATAGATCGACAAAGGGTAATATCACATTGTCTTTATTGGAAAGCAAGTATGTTGTTTGACTTACCAGTGGCCTTAAGTCCGGATGATACAAAACATGCCCGTTGTTATCCACCATGAATGAGTAACCGTTCACTCCCAACTGAAACAAAATTTGCATTTAAAACTGTGTTAAGTAATGCCTAATTCATGACATGTTACAAGCGATAGCAAGTGTGCCTGTATTGCATAAATTCGTATTTGGAGTTACGTTGCAGGTTTTGACACGAGCTGTTTTCTTTTGCGTGGTGTTCGCGCGGTTCGCTTTGATTTTTCTCAGCCGTGTTTTTGCTCAAAAACAATCCTTGAGATTGTATAGATACTTCCACAAACCACTTGACACTGGTGGAAATGCAGTGCTGACGCACAAGCAAGAGTGCAATAATAAAAAAAGATTATCTTTATAGACTATTAGTAATAAATGTCTACCTTGTACGGTGGAACGAGCTTCTTTATTTGATCGACAGGCACATCGGTTCCCACAACGCCTAATAAATTGGCTTCTCTTTGCTAAAAATAAAGATTTCACATCAGTTAAACCTCAAATGTTAAATATTTTGTTTATTGAAAAATGGGTGTACTGAGAAAATAACTTGTGGTGCCATACCGTATGATTTCTTCTGTCGAAAATAGGCACCGTCACTGAGGTCATTAGCTGACCCATTCCGTCATTTGCAAGGCTGCTACTCTGTAATGAGATAGCCCAACGTGAGCATAATAAGTACCATCAAAGTATAGGTAGGTAGAATTAAAGATTAATCAATCAATCAATCAAGTCTTTATTTGCATAGAATACAGTGGTTACAGATGAAATGCAAAAACGCAAGAACGCAGGTGAAATTCTTTATTCTATTTCAGATGAGGGGAAATTAGCATTCGTGTTGAATAGTTCTTTGAACTATAATAACGGATGAAACACTTTATACAGTAAAAAAAAGCATAATATCAGTCTCAGATACTGTAGAATAGAAAAGGGAAGGAGTTAAATTAATACAGTTCGTTTAAATTCTGCCCACGTCCTCATAGATTAAGTCCGGAAATACGGTACGACGAGCGTTCTAGACTGAACTTTATAAACTATTCAGGATTTGCGATGCAGTAGTCTTTTTCAATTTCTATTACTGTAGGAAAGTCTTGCGATTTAAAACAAACGATAAATTTCCTTATTTGTGTTTATTCTCACTTCTTGCTGCGATAGTTAGGTATACCTAATTATTGAAAATAATTTCCAGTACATATGTATTTTGAAGTGTTTTAGTGTTTTATTTGTATAACAATTATATTGCATTACTTGTTCTACTTATACGTATGTATTGGATACAATGTTGGCGACTTTACTAATTTTGTATTCATCTTACAAATACCACTTGCTTTAAAACTTCTAAATCCGCGCGATCTTAGGTTCACTACAAACAGTGTTATCAGACCTCTACAGCTTTAACACCATACTAAACGGCAATGCCTATTGCCTACTCAAACTCAAACGAAAGGAACAGCAAATTTTGTTTTTGTTATGATCTGTTTGCTCCCATAGTAAAAGTTGTTCAGTTTGATGGGTAGAGTATGTGGTATAAATGTTAATGATACCTTTTCTTACACCCTGCATGGTTATATGCGTTGCTTACCCTGCCTCCGACGTAGACCGGACTCCAGTGCACTGGATGGACAGTCTGGTACATGACCAAGGGTCGAGCCATCACTTCCACGAGATGCAGCACTTTTGATCTTATCTCCGAGTGCTCGTTGATCGTTACGTGGAATCCTGCAAAATAGTTATTGTCTTGACCTTATACCTTACTACGAGACTGTTCCCATCCATCCCACTCACATAAACCCATCTAAAGGATCCCAACCCTTTCCCGAAAGGAATTTACATTAGTAGGTTCAGTAATTTCTTTTCAGTTCAGATTTTACCTTTATTAGTGCAAGCCATGTCCTTCATACTGTGTCCCGCAGCAGCGTCCCCGCCCACTCGATACGTGAATATGCGCACGGGCATATGTGGCCAGTTCCACGTGCGGAACACCGCCTTCACCCCACCCGAACCCCCTCCTGCTCCCACCACCGCTATCGCTTGGTTACATTGACAGCCTAGTCCGGTTCGATTGTACTGAAAGGTGTAAATGAAATGAAGAACACAAGAAAGTCTAAAGGGTGATTTCATATCTCATTTTATCTGCCTAGTCTCGCTTTCATATGCCGTAGTCTATGCCGCCACAAGAGCGGGCTTTTTATGAAAAGAAGGTTTATGAACCCAAGTTAGTCATTAGAATTGATTTTCTGTGCAATATAGGGTGGGAGGGAACTCACTCGATGTAAAATTTCGAAGGCAGTGGTAAGAGCTCCGGTCATGTTTGCGGCTCCTCCAGTAGCTTCGGCTCCCCAAAGTGCAGTTTTTAGTTCCCGTATCGTTTCTGGTACGGCCTGTTGAGGACAGAAATAAAACACGTGAAACTTTATTATTGGTTCGCCGCTGATCTTGAAGCAAATAGGTTCCTATTTAACTTCTAGGCTTGGAACCCTAACACAATTTTCATAAAATCAAATTTAGGTTTGATCGGATTGTGGTATAATTTTTTAGAAGATAATATTTAGAGGTATTTCCCGCCCTAAATAAAAAAAAGTTTAATTGTGCAAACAGAAAATCTGTACAATACAGAATAGTTAGTATCAGAATAGTCAGTAATAAAAAAAATGTTGTTTCGATCATAAATATTAACCGTCCCATAATACCTTCCAATCTTCGACACCATCCATAATGTTTGGCAGTGGCATAAAACTGATGTTGACGTCCCATGAACTAAAGTAGGTAGCACACTATGCCATCATAAACCTAACTTATAGAACGTAAAATGTATTTCATTAAAGTTAGTTATTAAACAACCGCGTTGCATGCAGTTGAATGCAGTTCGCCTGCATAGTTGATGAGTGCGGCTGCATTATAGCGAAGACTTGCATCGCAAGGCCGGTAGATACGTGCTAGTCACTGTGGCCTTAGAAGTTTGCTGGGTCAAGGATATACAGGGTACATACATTATGGGGTGCTTCACACTTCACACCATCAAACTGAACAACATTTACTATGGGACGAACAACGAATCACGAAAAAAGAATCACATCCTTCATACATTTTGGTCGAGTAGCTATTGATATTTTTTAGGGAACAACAGATGATGTTTTTTCGCGATTTCGATGTTGGCTCCTTAGTGAACGTTGTTCAGTTAAAAGGTCTGAAGCACCCTGCTCGATCATCATCATCATCATCTTATTTAAGAGCTGCGCTCTTGTCGGTGGAGTTTTCGCCAATCCTGTCTCCTTTCCGCTAGTCTCTTGAGTTCTTGATACGATACGACATCAACCTTTTCCTTCACTTGGGCCAGATAACTCTGTCTAGGTCTTCCTCTGCCTCTCTTCCCCTCTATCTTCCCTTCCAGTATGGTTTTAAAGAAATTGTCGTTTCGTATCAAGTGTCCAATCATTTTTCCTCTCCGGTTTTCGATTGTTTTTAAAATGTTTCTCTTTTCTTTAACCATTCTTAGCACCTCTTCATTTGTTATGCGTTCCGTCCAACTTATCCCCTCCATTCGCCTCCAACACCACATCTCAAAAGCTTCCAGCCTATCTCGATCTCGTTTAGTCAATGTCCACGTCTCGCTACCGTACAATGCAATGCTCCAGATGTACACTTTGATTAGGCGTTTTCGGATTTTGCTCGATATTTTTGCTTTCAGAAGGTGTTTTTTGTCGTTGAAAGCTCTTTTTGCCATAGCAATCCTTGCAACGATGTCAGGGGTGCATCTGGAGTCATTTGTAATGAGACTACCCAAATATCTAAATGTATTTACTTGTTCTATTGGAGTGTTGTTGATTTTGACGGAACTAATAACTGGTCCATTTTTTGCTGTTATGTAACGCATTTATTGTACACCTTGTATGTTATGTTGTAGTTCATAATCATTCATCATCATCATCATTTCAGCCTTTTTTATACGTCCACTGCTGGATACAGGCCTCCCTTGGCACGCTTGGCAGGTGGTTTTTTTATATCGGGCATAGGCCCACCACACATTCCCACCGCTGTAACTTCTGTAAGCCAGGATCAACAGCGGCGACCATTCACAACACTGGACAATGAAGTCCAGCGAGCCCGGGGGATGACTCTAATCTGTCTTGGAACAGGAACAGGAAGTAGGAAAAAGTAATATCCGACTTCGAGAGCCAATTCCAGAGATCATTTATGGCAGTGTTGAAGACCCTACCGCAAAAGCATTAAAAATAAAAAATAAAACAATAGGAACCTAACATTGTACTGGAACTATGACCTATTTTGCTTCTAGTAATAAGTATGGCAAAAACATCTGAACGCAGGCGGGTTGGCGATCGCAGTTGGGTGTTAATATACTTGGAGAACGCTGCTGCCCATCCTCCGGTTAATCCCTTTAGTCGCCTTTTACGACACCCACGGGATGGGCTGGGGTGGTGCAATATTCTTGGCCGGCACGACATAGTTCATAATATACCATAATTAATTAATTGATTCTTCTTTTTCCTTCAATTGTCCCACTTCAAATAACCCTTTATACCAACTGTATTTGAAGTAGCAAAAACACACGTATTTTCTCTTTTCGGTAAGGTAAAAGTTGAAGATCTATTGTGCTTCAAGCGTAGGTGTCTAACCATGAATGTAGCACCTTGACTGGCAAAGCGTGCCTTGAAACTCTGTGAAACTCCTTTGTCTTCATCTGGCACAAAACAGGCTGTTTTAAAAACTTCCGTCTGCTCCTCCCCGTTGTTGGATCGAGGAAGAAATATACACTATTTTAGTACCTACGAGCGTTAACCCGCGACTTTGTCCGCACAAATTATATACCAGATTTTAAGTCAGATCATTAGCTATCAAACAAAATAAGTTTCATAAAAATTGGTTCAGTAGTTTTTGCGTGATGCTCGTTCAAACAAACACACAAACAAAAAGAACGACAAAAAATTAAAAAATTGCTGATATGGAATCAGGGACACCTAAAAACCATATCGTTACTTTTTTTGTTAATAATTATCTTCACTGTACAGACACACTTCTGTCACAGTTTTATAATAGTATAGATTAGGTAATTTCGATTGAATTATTAAAGCGAAATTCCAGTATCGAAAAATAATTAAATCCAACTACCTAATTGCCTCAACCAATATTGCTTTGTAAACTATCATCATCATCATATCAGCCGACAGACGTCTGCTGGACATAAGCCTCCCCCAAAATGGGGGGATTTGCCATAATCGCCACGCTTGGCAGGCGGGTTGGCAATCGCAGTTGGATTGAATGTGTGTACTCAGAGGATGCTGCTGCCCATCCTCCAGTAGATCCCTTAGTCGCCTTTTACGACACCCACGGGAGGAAATGGGATGGTGCTATTCTTAGCCGACACCACACGGCAGTAAACTATGTTACTTGTAAACTATGAAATGAGTTATTTAATCTTCAAATCGGAGTATATTACAACGTTATATAATTAAACTAGGAAGTTAATATATTATGAACCAACACAAGGGTATAGCTATTCAACTTTATGTGAAACAACTCTTAGGTAAATATATATATATCCAAGGTTTTCAGGACGATATCGACATAAGGGAGGAATAATGGTCGGAAGGTAATTTCAGATCGAATATGAGCGAAGTTGAAGAGTGGAGCATTTGTTCAAGTGCTTATTGTAGTGGACTTGCCGATATTTGGGTGAGAGTCTTTTAAATCGCTTATATGTATATCCTAGGTACATAGTTCGATCACTTTATTTATTTGCTCTCCTTTTTATATCTATGTACAATCATATTTTTATATAGTATATAATATTAGCTGTTATTATTTTCTTATCCTACTATAGTGGTAGAATTGAATCGGATGGATCAGTAGGGTGAGAAAAGGAATCAACGCTAAGAAAAAGGAAATCTAATAAGTAATAACAGATAATGCCGCAGCCAACATTTTTTCTAGGATTTATATTTATTATTATTAACTACAAAACAAATAATTGTTTTAAAACATAAATTTCTTGCTTACATACCTATATCGTAAAACTTAATTTTCAAATCAAACACATTGTAAAACTTATTAATATCACATGAAATCTTCCCAACATATTGGATTATATTTTTCGTACCATAATAAGCCATTTGTAATCAAATATTATATAGGTAGATTCCGAAATGAACTTGTAACTGAAGTCAGTGTGTAAGTACCTACGTATCAATTTCTTGGAGCAAGTTG
Source organism: Agonopterix arenella (assembly GCA_927399405.1). Taxonomy (NCBI): domain Eukaryota; kingdom Metazoa; phylum Arthropoda; class Insecta; order Lepidoptera; family Depressariidae; genus Agonopterix; species Agonopterix arenella. The sequence continues at coordinate 12,076,875 of OV656691.1, read as the reverse complement.
CAAGCGATAAGGGCGAGCTCTCACCCCCACCTGTCAGGGGTGCAAGGGGTGCGGCACTCGCTTCTTTGTGGCGAAGATTTTATCTTCAAACTTTGCAAAATTTCGAACTGAAGTCACTGTATGAGATGATTGCTTCGGAAAGCTACTTTAAAATGTCATAAAAGGTACTGTAAAGTAGGTAAGAATAAAGTTCGGGTGTCATATGTTCCTTATAAAGGTCCAGAAAGTTTGGAATAGGTCCTTGATTAAATAATAGAAGTAATAATTTAAGTACTACGTAAGATTTTAATGCTGCTGCTACCATATGCAGCTATTTAACCACATATCAAAAAACCTTTTTATTATCTAGTGACGTGGATGTTCTGAGGTTTCAGAATATCTCTGACCAACCCTTCGGAGAATATAGTCGTGAGCATATGCTATGCTATGCTCTTTATTATCTCCCTCAGTCTTAATTTCCTGTTATGTAAAAATGAATATACCTAAGGGTATGGCAGATATCAACGTGAGAAAATGCGTTCTCGGGTACCTACAGTATTTATTTCAGTAGATAGTGCGTTCTCGGTTACACTCGCATTCAGCAAGACGTTTGGACATTCAACACGATTAACTATCGATATTATTATTTGGTTAGTTTTTTGTTCGATAAACTTAATAGCTATCCATTAGATTCCTTAATTGAACGTGCGTTCCGCACGAACTTTTTTGGATGTTAATATTATGTAATAAATAGGTATTAAGTTCATAAATCGATAAATAGGAAAGTAAAATACCCAGCCACGTATTATTATTATTATTTGGTTATAAGGGCTTGGTCAATGACCAATAGCTGTCACCCTAGACCTAAAGGTCATTTCCTAGGCCCACGGACTTCATGAACCGTGTTATGCTTTTGGAGGGAAGGTCCCTAATGTCAGTAGGTATTATAATGTATCCACCTAGATGGCAACTTCTGCTGTGTACCCAGCCACGTAGGTAAGATCCTCATGGTCTGGTGATGGATTTTAGTAGAGATCGGAAAAATAAAAACTTTCTACTTAGGATGTTTTTGACGACCCAGTCTATATTCGATTTTGTGATTTACTATTTGTAGTTAGTTAAATGTTTCTTAGTATAATGTGTGTTTAATGCTGTTTTTTCATCTCCCCACCAACTCCATTAAAAGCTTCAATATCAAATACTTTAAGCAGTGTCGCGTTTGATATATGAAATTAAAAATGTTACATAAAGTAGCTTGGGTACTTGTATTATAACATCAGTGCTTTGGGCTTGATTCTTAAATTCATACACAACATTACTATTTACGCTTTTACCTCTATCGTTATTTTTAGTCTCCAAATAAATATTAATTTTGTCATCTGTGTGGGTTGGAATCACGTTGTGCTTTTAAGTCGTCCACGAAATTGAGCGAAATGCAAAAAACATAACAATAAAATGTCTTTTTATATAAAAATAACGCCGACAATCCGTGGGATATTCCCACGTCATCTAATATCGAAGCCAGCATTAATTGTACACGTCTAATATTTTTCTATACATATGTATATTCTCCGATGATTTAATACAATATGGCCCAAAAGACAACGAGAAAACAAAGGCTTTTTCACCTTTCCGGGCGGAAAGCGTCAACTTTTGCCCGCTGCGCTAAACGAAGTTGCCATTTACGCCTCCGTCGATGAGAAAAATAGTATACTAACCTCGGGCAGTAAATAAGAAAGCCTCAGATCACATGTTTGTTGACCGAGGCGATGAGATCTGAGACATTTCTTACTTTCCTGCCCTCGGTGTGTAATCTACTGTTGTGAGCTCAGGGACCAAAAGCTGATCGAGCCTAGATAATAGTTCGAGAATGTTTGAATAATTAGGTACCATTAGATATACTAAAGGTACCAAATATCTTAAATGGATTGTCTGCTGTTTTTACGCGATATAGCCTTAATGAAGCTCGGAAGTAAAAGTTAGCTTGTTTAAATTCATTAAGGTGCGTGCGGTGTTGTGTTGGTACGAGTCGAGCCTCGGACCCGGACAGATGCGTATCGGCTAATGCACGCGGCCACACGCAATATCTGCATTTGCCTAATTTTACCTACACTACGACTACGGTCGATCGATGATAGATTATTTTAAATGCGTTAACTCTTTGTTTAGTGAACTTTTATCAAGATTTCTGTTATCTACCTACTACAGAAAACTAATTTCCGGTTTAATTGTAGGGAACATTTAATTGTTTACTTGAAATTAAATTGTTTACTTAATTTTATCATGGGAACAAAAGTTCTCATGTTTGTCTTGTATTTTTCTGATCAAATAAATGAGTTATCTATCTATCTATCCATTTTGCTATCAGGAGTGCGATTTTTGAAACTCATTCGTTGAACTCAGCAGTTGAAAATGTTAAAATTACTATGGAGACATGCATCTTTCTACTGCTGATTTGGCTTTCAAAAAGCACACTCCTGTAGTATGATTTTTGAAAGTCAAATCACCAGTAGAAAGATGCATATCTCCATAGTAATATTGACATTTTCAACTGCTGAGTTCAAAGTATGAGTTTCAAAAATCGCACTCCTGTTCTCAGTTTTTTAATGATATGTCAAGATTACGTAGGTGCGATTTCAAATATTTATTAAAATTTTTTTAAAAGAAGTCCTAGCACAATTATTGAACAGTGACATGTGGATGGCAGTATTCGTTGAATGTTTCATTAGAATATTTGTTTTATGGAAAATGTTTTTTTTCATAACAAAGTACCTATAGACAGTAAAGTCTACCGCGCTGATGTTAAGAGAAATGAGCTCTGTCATTTTGATCCAAGCTGAAATTTACGTGGTAGGATTGACAATAAACAATTTGTAACGCCCCACCTGTATCTTGTTTTAATTAAACGTATGTTACTGACGTAATGTGATTGTGCCAAACTTAGACAGAGTGTGACTATGTAATACAAGGTTTTTAATTTAACGTTGTCATAGCACTTTTAATGTTAATGTGAAATGGGTCAGGCGGAGGTAGGCCACAAAACACGGGCCGCGTGAAAGTGCTAGCTAATTATTAATTCAATTGGTTTTCACCCTAAGTACATCAAAAACACACGTACCTGAGCCAAAATCTTCGTGTAACATTGATGTATTTCAGTAATAGTGTCGCTGTATCTATAGATGTTGACGAAATCGTTTGGTCCGAGGGTGTCCAGTAACCCTGAGACGGTGGCCTTGGCCAGCCTCCAGTAAGAGGAGCCGAGGTCGTCGGAGTCGTCGAGCAGGATCACCAGGTCCTTGGGAGACGTGGCTGCCTCCACGAACCAGTTGGAAGACCTGAAGTCGTAGAAGTCCCGGGCGTGGTGCGAGTAGCCGTCTTCCGGTGGCCAGGACATTGCTGTTCGGGATAAGAACTTTAGTTAGGTACTTATAGACAATTATAAAATAGTACCAACATAAAAGTTTTAGTGATCCTTGGTAACGCGGGATTACTACACATTTTCGATCGAGCGATAAAGGCTGGGCCACACAGAATGCAACTGCAGAACGGGTGCAGGCCGGCTGCGGGCCGGCAGTAGTTGTAAACTATGGAATTATATATGCGAGGTGTCACACTGCGGCTCCCGTTCCGCAGCTGTTCCGCAGCCGCGCCGGGCTGCATTTAGTGTGACACCTCGCCTATAATTCCATAGTTTACATTACAACTACTGCCGGTCCGCAGCCGGCCTGCACCCGTTCTGCAGCTGCACTCTGTGTGGCCCAGCCTTAAAAATGTGAAGGCTCTCTAAAAGTGGAAAGGCTCTTATGACTCTCCAGAACATTCTTGCCAGGAACAAATTTGCTTTCTAGTTATGCAAATATCATCAAACTACCCTAGAAAATCAAACTTTTGTTCCCTTCTTTCCTGTTATCTTTGTTTAGTCAAATTAGAGGACTGTCGAGGCTTTACAATAATCTGACAGCAGCAGTAACTAGCCGCCTAAGAATGTATGGCCAGTCCCAGCTCACCCTTTTTAGTATTAGGAGGCCTAATGCCTGCAGTGGGATGTGTAGGTATTAGGTTAGGTTAACATACAAATATAAATTCACAAGTTTACCTGGGTATCTCCTCATGAAGCCCGAGGAAGAGGCGTAGTATTGCCACGACAATGTCGGGTCGATCTCATAGTTGTTCACAAACAGAGGATCCAAGTGCTCCGACCACGCAATCTGATTTTGCACCTCCATATCTGAATGAATAAATAAATGTTTGTAAGCATGTTGATAAAGCTCTACATACAGGGTGAGTAAGGGGTGATTGAACCCATGATACTGAACAACTTTCCCAAAGAAACATAAGAAATTAGCAAAATTTTTTTTTCGACTTTCCAGTTTCCATACTAAATGCAATCAGCTGACCGAACGTTTGTATGAAAAGTCGAAAAAAAAATTGCGAATTTCCTGTACGTTTCTTAGGGAAAGTTGTTCAGTATCATGGGTACAATAACCCAGTAATGGTTACAGTAATGCAACTGTTTAGCCTAAAACCGTGTCATGGACTAAAGCCCATAAACCCCTAGCGTGAAGGTATCGGTCCTATAAAGATGCCCAGCAGTGCGGATGTGCCTAAGTGCCTATACAGAGGCCAATAATGATGAAGCTCGGCGCGGTTATATTGTTATGGTGTGATTCACTAACTGAATAATAACTTTTACCATGGGGCCAAAACTGAAATCGTTATAATTTGTACTTTCTTTATATACATCTCTAATCTGGACAGCAAAACTTTTCATTTTGGTTTCACTATTCGCGTCCAATTAGCTTTTCTAGTAGGTACTTCATACATTTCTATTGCATCCAAGTAAAACGTTAAGTCAAACGTTTTAGCTGAAGAATTGAAAAGCCTTAAGGTGGTTTCAGTCCATACAAAAGTTTGACGCACAATACGCGTAGACGGAATTAATAAAAGTAATCTATACTATTATAAAACTGTAACAGGAAATTTGTCTGTACATTGAAGATATTAACAAAAAAAAGTTACGATATGGTTTTTAGGTGTCCCTGATTCCATTTCACCAATTTTTGGATTTTTTGTCTGTCTGTTTGTTTGTGTGTTTGTTTGTTTGTTTGAACGAGTATCACGCAAAAACTACTGAACCGATTTTGATGAAACTTTTTTTGTTTGATAGCTTATGATCTGACTTAAAATCTGGTATATAATTTGTGCGGACGAAGTCGCGGGTTAACGCTCGTATTATATATATATGGAAAATACAAAGTTACTTATATTAATACCGTCTACGCGTATTGTGCGTCAAAGTTTTGTATAATATTGACCCCTCTGCAACCACCTTAAGCATCAAAAATATATGCCCCAGTTTTCTCGTGATATAAAAACTCATCAAGCAAAGCTTTTTAGTGTAGATTGTTATCCAAGAAAATTGTTCTTGGCTCAAAATAAAAAAGTGGCTATGAATTATGTATGAGGCAATTTGTTAGGTGGTCGGAACAGATTCCTCGACACGGTTGGCACTGTATGGAACAATTAGGCAAATTTCCTTTAACTACCCATTAAAAGAAGCGTAATTGGCAAACTTGGTTCATTGGGCAGCCGTGATTGCTTTCTCGTGGACCAGAGCGGCGGAAAAATTAATCGTTCGGTCTGTACCTACTATGGGTTTGTCAAATGAACGCACCCGGCTCAAATGGCCTACTGCGTTGTTTAATTATTTTATACGGTCCAGAGAGCTTTTTGTGTTGTATTCTACAGAGAGATGAGGAAAAAACGCGTGGGGAGAAATTAATGAAAGTGATTTTATTGTATGAACTCACTGGGGGGTACTTAGTCAAGGTTACCGTTTGTTGTTTTATCTTTTTTTCATTTTCATCAAGTCCTGAATAGAGTTCATATTATTGTTGACCATTATTATGTACATATATAAGGTCTAACAAAATTAGGTCAAACTATTTTAACTATATTATCAGACCATCAAACTGAACAACTTTCTCTATGGGACCAATATCGAAATAGCGAAAAAAAAATCTGCTGTCCCATACATTTAGGTCGAGTACGATTGTATGGAACAGCAGATTTTTTTTTGCGTTAGACCTTATATATAGTTTACAATACAATACTTACACAGCAGATAGGTATTTACGTTCCAAGAACATTCTACCTACAACATTTTTGGTAAATTCATTATTGTAAACAAAATAGTCCGGATTATAATCATAAAATCCGGAAATAATTCCATAATCTATTTTAGTCACCTGAAATCGTGTCACTAACTAATAGGCAGAGAAAATACGTCAATTTGTTCATAAATCATTCCACCACCCGCGGGTGGCTCCACGCCCTCCTTCACATAGATATGTCAACAATATATTAGGAGTCATTATTTATTATGGGAGACAAGACAAGTTTCCCTTCGCCTTTGCCTAGTAGCCCAGTCATTTTACGGTTTGAGCCGGGATTAATTAATAATTGATATTTTTTTTCGGTATAATATTTAAGAGCCAATTTAAGCTTAGAAACGTACCAAAATAAAAAAAAAATCGCGTCAGCAATAGGTCCAAATTTAAAATTTTGCTACAAGGAATCTCGTTGTAAAAAACCTGATGGTAATTTTTTTTGCACATATTTAAAGCATTACCATTATACATACTTCAAACATAGTGTAAATATTTTTGTCTACTTTGAAGGTTTTCAAAAATACGTTCGTATTTTCTAATAAAAACCTATTTTTTTTAATTCCAATGCCTATTTTATTACTCAAAAATAATGTATATTGTTAAATCTAATGCAAATGAGTGCATCAGTATTAATATTAATAATTTAAAAGCCTTCTGGGACACACAATTTTGATTTCTATGTTACATAGCGAATTTTTTAAATATGTTTTCAGATAGTCTTTTTGTCACTAAATGGTGCTGGTTACAGTTTAAAAGTCCCATTTATAATTACTTCCCACCTGTCCTAAAAAAACTACGTAAAATGACTAGGCTATAGTGGCCTCGTAGATTACACGCTGTCAAAGGAAGATGTAGGTTGTGTATGTAGTGTTGAACATTTGAGAGCAGAATATTAGAGTCAAGTTAAGGTGACCTATATGTATACTGACAGACAGAAGAAGTCTTACGCTTGCTGCAAAGGCCCATGATGTCCACAAAACGCTTACGGTCAGTTGCAGAAACGCTCATTAATGTTAATCCTCCATTAAATCTCTTGCTGTTTTTTGTCTTGTTGACATGGTAAAAGCTAGCAAGAGATTTAATGGGGGATTAACTTTAAAGAACGTTTCTGCAACTGAGTGTTAGAATAGTATATTATTTATAATACAGTTTCCTTTTAGTTAGTGTTAAAATTTTCATTAGTTTTGTGTAGCCGCATGGTTAAAAACCCCGTAAATATAAATGGGGAAAATTTAAAAGAGTTAAGCATGTGCGATACAGAGTGAGTGCGAGCGACAGAGGAATACGCATTTGCTTACATTCACGCCACGATCCAGCCAGAGGGGTGAGGTACTGGGACTGTATGTAGTAATTATTTTCTTTTGTTTAGATTTTAAGCACCTTCATTTATGGACGCTGTAAGTTAGGTATTCGTGGTTTCTGTTGTCACTCTGTAGCTTATCTTTTCAGCGAGATGTCGGCTGTAGGCCCCTCTTTCCAGCAGGATCTTGGAGCAATGTAAATACAAACCTTCAACGTTAATGTACGGAGGCATAAGCACGGCGCTGTAGCTACTGTTCACCGCGATGTGGTCGAAGTGTCGGCTGGGCGCGAGCAGCAGGCGGCGCGCACGAGCCGCGAGCGTGCCGTCGTCCGCGTGCACGTTCAGCCAGCGCGCATCGAAGTACGACCCGGGAGTCCCGTCGCTGCCCCCGCTGGCTGACAGCGCTGCAGCTTCCGCTGAGTCCATGATGCGCTGCCGGAGACAAAATAACACATTGAAGTGGGAAAATTACGAAGCTGGAGATTTATATAGGGTCCTTCTCAATATGCTGACACTTTTTAAAGGGGATGATCAGACCATCAAAATGAACAAATTTCTCAATGGGACCTAAAAAAATCAGCTGTCCCCAGACTGTCCCATACATTTGGCTCGAATAGGTATGCAGTTTTGTATGGAAGAGCTGATTTTTTTTACGATTTCCATAGTGTCAGCATATTAAGAAGGACCCTTTACAGGGTGTTGCAAAAATACAAATAAACATTTAAGGGGCCACCCCCAAGACCATCAAACTGAAACTGAATGAGGAGATTTGCCATAATCGCCATGATGCGATGCGTTTTCGATGTTCCATACTAAACTACAGATCTACTCGAGCTAAATGTATGGGACAAAAGATCTTTTTTCGCGATTTCGATGTTGGTTCCATAGTGAAAGTTGTTCAGTTTGTTGATGTAAACCACCCCGTTAAAAGTTTTCAATTTTTATTCTTACTTCTGTAACACCCTGTATAGGGTGTACATACACTTAAATATGTTACATACTTTAGGGGGTGCTTTTAGAACAGCAAACTGAACAACATTCAGTATGGGACCAACATTGGCGTAGTTTTAAGGAGGTGGTAGAACATGTTATAAACGTGAAAGTTCGCGATTATTTCATAAACAATAACAGTTGTGGTATGGGTGCTTCAGCCCTTGCATGCCTACGCATTTGGAGCGAGCGAAGCGAGCTCGAAATTTTTTAGTATTGCTTCTGAGTTTTGGCTAGAATTTCACAAGATGATGTTGAAACAGTGTCTACTACTATTTAATTATTTCTTCACTACTTTAGATTTTTCTAAGGGGGGCAACAAGTTTTCTGAGGTGGGCGAGGTGGTATTGTAGTTAAGAAGCGATTAAGCGATTTAATGATGGTATAACGATGCCGATGTTAAAACACACATCTTAAATTGTTTTTTGAAAACTGCCTGCGCTAACTTTATTTATCTTTTGTAGTTTATTTAACATTATCTTCAGTGGATATTAACTAAAATTAAAGTCGCCCGTGTCCAAAATTCTACCATAACAGGTTCACGTTTTGAATCGAAGTTATGAAAGGGTACACGAGCCATCGAACACAAAGAGTTGCCGGAATAAAAGCGCAGACAATCGTCGGCAATTAGCCTGAGTAGAAATTTGTCTGATCGATAGCTTTTGTCCCTCCCGAGGCATTAGCGGTCGCTGAAAAATGACAAATAATCAGCTCTGGAGCTATCTTAATGTCGCTTTACTTGAGGTTAAAGAGTTCGAGTTTGTTTTATGAATTATTGGAGGAAGTAAAGTTCAGTTAAAAGGCTATGTGAAAAAATTGGATTCTTCAAAGCCTCGTATATCATGAAGTACTAACAGTAGGAGTATGATTAGCGGATATGTGTAAATTGATCATATAATTGAAGTTTTGATTAGAGCCAAAACACGATAAAGACACATTTTCTTTATAGACAAACAAGCCAAAGTAGCCTCCGTCTTTATCGATAAACGCTTGGAACTGCTAAACGGTTAATAATAGAAACATTAGACTTGATTCAAAAAAAGATATAATATTTTACAAATTTTGATTGGAGCAGAATTGAACTAACATAAATAGTACAATCACAATTAAATAAAGTTTGTTTTACGCTTGCATCGATTCAGGCGCGCACGCTGCCCCATCTTTTTCTCTCGCATCAGGCAGTAATATAAGCTATCACACGCCCATTTCGCTTCAATTATTTCTCGACATAGGCCCTGTTAATTTATTTATGTTCATGAAGCAAAGGTTGGAGGAAGGTTGTCTGGAAGAAATAGCTTCTTAGCTATAAGACCCCTTATTTTGTGCCTCTTGATCTTTTCTCTGTATTTTATGCTTATGTTTTTAAAATAAAGTATATTTGATTGATAGAAGAAAATGTAAGCGGAATTTTGTAAACCATTGACCATTGATGGAATAATATAGTAGTAAATAGAGAAAGTTCATTATAATATTATTTCGGCTCTTACCGTCCTGATAGTCCGAGATTTTACATTAGCATAACAACCAATATTATGAATTTGTATTAGTCCAAGTAAACGCAATCAATGCGTATTAAATTCAAGTAAATGCCTGTACTTGATTACTGCACAAACTCTTAACACGCTCCCATCTACGAACCTAAACCATAAAGTTCAACGTGCAACATTTTACAACCTAATTACATTAGCGATACGTTCGGAATCTTTTAAGATAGCGCTTCTATAGATATCGAAGGCTGTGCGAGTCAGGGTTGCCAGACGTAGAAAATTTTTCCTCGAAAAAGCATGAAAAATCTTGCATTTTGACTAGCAAACCTCGTAAATTAAACTAAAGTGTCAAAAACCGAAATATCATGTAAAATGATTTACTTTTAGAAGTTTCACAAAGCAAAAGTTTCAGTATTTTTTTTAAATACAACGTGTTAATGAATAAGCGCAAAACCTCATACACCCCAACTGATTTATAACAAAATAATTAGATTGAAACAATAATTTCATTATTTTGATACTTAAAATTTAAAGTTATTCGCATTTTAAGTTTTGACGCAAAAATGATTTGTTATCATTTCAGCAATGAATGAAAGCGCTAACGTACTCATGGATACATTTTAATAATCTTGTTTTGGTAGTAAGTAGGGTGAGTGTGTCCATGCGGTGGGTTTACATCGGGTTCAGTAAATTTTACAAACAAATAATTTAATTTTTTGAAAAAAAATTACCTATGTTGAAACCATGATAATTCGATTCTACTCTCGATTCTGAACAAATTTCTTTCTAGTTTTGCTTTAATTCATTAACACGTTGTATAAAAAACATGATTAAAACCAGCAACAAATTGAAGCAATAATCCATTTCTCAGGGCTTTCTCGGCAAACTGAAAATTAGCTATTAGTATCTGGCAGTCTTTGATGGCTTAGATATTAATTTGTTCTACAAAACGTCTCCTAAGTATAGAATAGAAAATCATCATCAATTCCCTGAAACTCAAAACCTCGTACATATTAAGGCTGACAGCGTCCGCGTCCTCGTACGAAAGATCATAAATCTCGTATTAGTACGAAAATCTCGTAATAGTAAACGTACGTCTGGCAACCCTGGTGCGAGCCTTGCGAGTTGACTTTCGGCAATCCCTAAAACCCTTTGATCCGGGGGTGGTTGGTAATAGCGCGGGTCGCGTGCACCTAACGACCCTTACTGATTGCCTTACGAACTCACCTACACGTGCGGCTCTTCGTTTTTGTACTCATACAACACCTTATTATGACTTTGCTTGGTTCTGTCTGATACGATGTCCGATTTTTTCTTTTATTATTACCTACTTGCTATCCTGACTCATCTTTGAAGAATCATGCTAAATTCCTATGTTAACAAAAGATGTTTATTGTGATTTATTTAAACCCTTTAGTTCAGGAGTGCGATTTTTGAAACTCATACTATTTGAACTCAGCAGTTGAAATGGAGTTATGTAGCATCTTTCTACTGCTGATTTGACTTTCAAAAATCGCACTCCCGAAGTACGATTTTTGAAAGTCAAATTAGCAGTCGAAAGATGCATATCTCCATAGTAATTTTGACATTTTCAACTACTGAGCTCAGTGAATGAGATTCAAAAATCGCACTCCAGACCATCAAACTTTTACTATGGGTGCTAAACGCAAACCTGAAATCGCAAAAGAAATTGCTGTTCCATACTAAACTGCAATGCCTACTCAAATCAAAATGTACGAAATATTTTTTTTTTAGCATTTTCCAGTTTGTTTCCATAGTAAAAGCTTTTCAGTTTGATTGTCTGAACCACGCCTGTTTGGAAAGTGTTAAAAAAATAACATATATATTTATAAAAGATTTTTTTATAAGTAAGTCTTTATTTAAATACGCTGTGAAAACTATTCTCTCTCTTAGATTCTAAAAAGTGTGGAGTATTTTTTCCGCGTTCCTTTCCCCGAGATTGTTCACAGTTAAGACTAACGTTTTAAATTAGATTGTTAAAGCTTGCTGCTTTGTATATTCAACAACTTCACAAAAGAGGTCCTGCACAGTTTATAAATGAGAGTTTTTAGTTGGAAGACGGAATACAAGTAGCCCATCGGAGTAACAGGCCCGCGAAGTAGGAGCAAAGCAATTAAAACTTGCATTCCACTCCCTCCCACTCGTATGCCATAGACGACACTTCAGTAAGATACCTACTTGATAGTGAGGGATTCATTAGATCTTAAAACTGATTGTCACTGAAATAGAAATTAATTTGACACCACTTTGACACTCACAAAAGTTTAATTACTAAGAAATGAGCAAAAACGCGATTACTTATTGACATTTTTATATTCCGAAAACGTTAGTTAGATAATAATACGTTACTAAATAAATACGTTGGCAAATCTTGTTTTGTTTTTTTTTTCATAAAAAGAATGACTTTTTAACAAGTGATCAGGAGTGCGATTTTTGAAAGTCATACGTGAACTCAGCAGTTGAAAATGTATGGAAGTACGCATCTTTCTGCTGCTGATTTGACTTTCAAAAATCGAACTCCTGGAGTATGATTTTTGAAAGTAAAATCAGCGGTAGAAAGATGCATATCTCCATAGTAATTTTGACTTTTTCAACTACTGAGCTCAGCGAATGAGATTCAAAAATCGCACTCCTGTGCTACATGTACCTCATAATACCAAATTAAGTTGAATATTGCGCGATAGTTTTTACCTACCATTCAAAACACTTTGTGATTTATTATAATAAGTATGGATATTAATAATCCTTCACGCGACTATTTCAGAACCTAGGGCTTACTTCTAAACAAATCCCATTTTCCTTTTTATACCAAAACTAAATTTTGCAGTCTTCCTTGATACCCTAACTGAATATAATTCAGCCATTAAGAGCGGGCGACGAAGGCTGGTATTCTGAAACCATACTTAGTGTTGGCCACGTAAATAGCGTGCTCCTTTATTTCGTTTCGCTACAGTTTCATTAAGTGCGAAATGTAGGCATCGTTTTTTCTTGGCGACGCCCGCGGCGCGCGGCGCGGCAATCCCCTCGATTTTTCAACTTTATTGTCGAGCCAAGTTCTCGGCGCTTTTGCTTCTAGTGCTACCGCGACTAACCTTATTTGCAACTTTTTATGATGATATTGCACCACGAAATTATCGCAGCAAAAATTTTAGCTAGAGAATTAAAATTAATAATGAATATTGTTGGCTTCAGAGATTACCACCTACGTATTTTTATAAAAACTGTTAAAATAATTTTTGGGACCTCCAAGTCTGGTATCTGCTCACTAGTTTTAGATTTATTGTTATTATTAAGACTGTTTGTGTCCAAAATTTAAAAATAAAATAAAATAAAAATAAAATTACTTCACTTTTAACTTTAACAAAGCTTAGGTACTTTCGATTCAACGTTTTGGGTGACTAAATATCATACCTAGAATGTTAGTAAGTTATTCCAATAATTACAGGACGCACCTACACTACTTATATTACCATTGTAAATACCTACCTACATATCTATACTATTATAAAACTGTAACAGGAAGTTTGTCTGTACATTGAAGATATTAACAAAAAAAAAGTTACGATATGGTTTTTAGGTGTCCCTGATTCCATTTCACCAATTTTTGGATTTTTTGTCTGTCTGTTTGTTTGTGTGTTTGTTTGGGTGTTTGTTTGTTTGTTTGTTTGAACGAGTATAACGCAAAAACTACTGAACCGATTTTGATGAAACTTTTTTTGTTTGATAGCTTATGATCTGACTTAAAATCTGGTATATAATTTGTGCGGACGAAGACGCGGGTTAACGCTCGTCATTTATAAAATCTCACATTACAAAATTATGATTTAAATTAATTTATGCAACGAACTACATTTATTTATTTTGCATCATGCAAATATTGACAGTCAATTTGCAGTAGTTAACACAGCTATTTGTAGAGTATGAATAACTAAAGATAAAGTGTTTGATAAACAGTAGGTACAATGGTGAAATAGAACGTAGGATAAGTGGGTCGCAGTACATTCTCCCACGTAGCAATAGAGCTGAGAAAAAAAAAACAAATTTACTCGCGACTGTCTTTATTACCTGATATACGTCGCGAGAGGGAGCGACATTCACGACGTTTTTAAGGAGGATTCAGGTCTCTTTTCCTCATATGAAGGTGCCGGTAAAGACCGGAGTTGCGAGCGAATAAACGAGAAGATAAACGGCTGAGATAAACCCGCCTGTATTCCCTATGATTCCAACTCGTTGGAGCTCAATGTGTCGCGAAATACCACCGCTCAAATGAGTCTGTGCTTCATATTTGCTTGTGTATTTGTTGGGTACATCTTCACTAGAATACTGTTGGAGTATTGCTATAATATCAACCGTAGGATGAATGTAGTCCATAACGAAGTTAATTTCGATTAATTAATAAAAACGAAAAAAAAACAAAGATTCTTAGAAAAGTTCTGAAATTTTTTAAAACTTGACCTTTGAAAATCAGTTTTCTATCTACAGGTCGTAAAATTAAATGGGACAGTTACTTAAAGGAGGGCGGGCTTCAGACCATCAAACTGAACAACTTTCTCTATAGGAACAATATCGAAATCGTAAAAAAAAAATCTGCTGTCCTATACATTTCAGTCGAGTTATGTTTGCAGTTTTGTATGGGTCAGCAGATTTTTTTTTGCGATTTCGATATTGGTCCCATAGATAAAGTTGTTCAGTTTGATAGTCTAAAGCACCCCTTTACGTAACTGTCCCATTTAATTTGACACCGTGTATATTTGTGAATAAATTTCCTAACGCGGCGAAGTGAAAACTAACGAATTTAGAAAGGCATAGCAGTGGAAGTGGCCAGGGAATGTGGTTCATGAATAGGCGAGTGGACAAGTAGCGTAGATTAGTCTCCGCCCGCAATATCCGTGCGAATTTATTGCGGGCTTCCTCCCGGACTCCCGGACTCCGGGTCACTCGACGCACTGGCATTATTTGCAAAGGAAATCTTCATTTACGGTTTAAAAAACGCCGTAAACGAAAGCAGACACTTTTTCGAAGTTTCATCGGGGCAATTATTTTTCAATTTAGATTTCGATGTTTGCCTAGGTAACATAAAATGATGAAAACATTTCAGTGAAACTATTTTTGTAGGTACCTATTCATTTATGTGGAAATGAGGAGTTTATGTGATTGAAATTATAGTAACAGACAATTTTTCAAATTCTATCTATCTATCTATAACGTCACGCCACTTTCCCTGAGGGGTAGGTAGAGACCAGGCGCGCCATTTGCAACTGCTAATTAGCCCATTTACCGCAAAAAAAAACCGATGATATTTTATTTTATGTCATTAACAAAGTTTCGGTTTCGGTCGACAAAACTTGCGCTGAAAAAAAAATCCCATATTCTCATGTAAGTTATTTCATAATTGCATCATCATAACAATTTTCAACATTTCTTTTTTTGTGGCTTTTGTTAAACAGATATGCGTTACATATTTAAGGAGGTGCTTTAGACGATCAAACTGAACAACTTTTACCATTGGGACCAACATAGAAATCGTGAAAAAAATCCGCTTTTTCATATACTTTGGTCGAGGCTCGACTTTTTTTATTTCTCGAGACATGAAAATTCTCGACTAGGATTTCTCGAGATGTCGATTTCATTTTATTTTCATAAAACATAATGATTTTTCTGATTTTACAATGAAATTTAAACAAACGGTAGGTTCGCTGGAAAATGAGATCAAAATGTAATAGCTTTTAATTTTAACCATAAATTACAAATCAAAAAATATTATACAAGAAAAGACAAATTGAACTGACACGTTTTGTAATAATTATTTCGGTTTTATTAAATTCGGAAATGGTTCTAACTGATTTGGATGACATTTTGTATTTAGATACCAATTTTTTTTCATACGAAGTTAATCTAGATAGGTGTTAACCCTGAGAAAAGTTTTCACACCAAAAAAAGTTAAACTGTTTTCTTTTGTGTGAAAACTGATTTTCTCACAGATGAAAGGTAGATTAACTCAGAAGAAGTCGAGGAAAGTTTGATCTCCCAATATTTATTAAACATAATAACAGTAACAGAACAGTTTTTTGGGGCAGATTTTTCAATCATGAGATGAAATTTATTTCCATGTTTATCGATTTCATAAAGGTACTTTTCAAAAATCACCGACCTCATACGAAAACATCAGAAATACAACCAAAGATATTTTGTACGTACGTCATATTTTTATGTTAAGTATTGTGGTATTGTACGATTGTGATTGATAAATCAAGAGAAGTTAAAACAACATTTGGGGAATCCAAGAAGTTTTTATTTCACGTCTACATATTTTTCATACAACCAAAGAGTTTTCATTACATCTAAGAAATACAGTTCTGGCAGCTATCTGTCAGAAAAAAATGACGTTAAGCCAAATACTTCAATTAAAAAACAAAAAGTTTTCTTCCTTTTCAGTTTTTATGGCTTTTGATTTTTTTTCCAAGACATCTTGCCAGTTCACATAAACACAATTCAGAATAAATAAAAAGTTTTTATTCCGAAATCCCAAATAACCACCGACTTCTGTATTACAATAATATCGAAGTCTCTGCAAATAACCCCAACAATATCTCTTTGGTGCCTATTTTTTCCATACTGAATTAAAATATTTAAAAAACAACGGTTCATTAAGGGAAATTATATATGTTTCAACATCTGACAATTGAAAAATCAAGCCTATATTAAAAGTTGTTCAGTTTGATCGTCTGAAGCTTTTTTGAACCACCTCCTTAAGTATGTAACGCCTTTAAATTTACACCCATACACAAATAACATTTTCCTTCGAAGAATTTAAAGCAAAATTCTTATTCGTCAAATGATAACACATATTTGGTTGTTTAATATTTGTTTGTGTTAGTAAAACGTTTACATGCTATGCTAACATGCGGTTGTTGCCTGAGGCTCTGACATAATGCAATATGTCTGGTGCGATGGGCGTGCGGTTGCCGTCACGTCTACCCTCCTACTCCTACTCCTCCCTGGTTCTAATCCTGTTATACTGTGTTACGGTTTCAACTTTATTGATTTTGACGCTGCGAATCACAACTTTTTAAACATTCGGTATCGCGTTAATCATTTGACAGCTCATGACAGCAGTTTGACAGATCGCTCAGACGTTCAGGCTGTCGATAACATAGTAAATAAGGCAATGGGCGTTTTACTTTTTGTTTTCTACGGGGTCGATAGATGGCGCCACGGGCTGTGCGAATAAAGGTCAAAACATCAAAATGTGTTTCTTTAAAATAATAAAGTGAGAAAAGATGATCAATAAGATGCCAACGCATCTTATTTCATTATTTACGAATCATTCTAATCGAAAATTGGAAACTTTTTACGTTTGACATGGCTGTATGGACTCGATCCCTTGGCCTTTCAAAAAAAGACGTGCACAGTCTTGGCATGATTTTGACAGGATCTCGCCATCGTCTCTGTGGAGCGAAAAACATGTGGTATGTTGAGTTTTTTAGGAACTAAATTTAAAAAAGAAAAGAAAAACGTTATTTTAGCGCAATACAGAATTCAGCACAGTTGAATAGTAACTGGATTGCAATGTGATTAGCACTGAAATTGAATAAGGACTGAAGGTTGAATTAGCGATCGGACCTTTAGTACTATTCAACAAATCTGAAGAAAGAAGTACAAATTATAATAATTTAATTTTATGTCAGCATTTTGTCTTTCTCCTTGACTTTTGTACCGTATCTAAAAAGCTAATGTATACAGTTACATTTACGTATATTTCCACAGAAACAATGCTGTACGTGTGGGTGGACCGTGTTTTGTTTGCAGAGGGACATTGTTGTATGTATTCAATAAAAAACCCCAGAGACCCGACAATTTGCATATTTGTTGAGTTCATTCCAAGGAATATATTTGTTAAAAGAGAAAAAAACAATTATGGAGGTTTTCGAAATTATACAGCACACTATTTAATAGGAAAATGTTTTGGGATTGCTTTAGTGCGTAAGATGCGTATTAATAAACGACTTTGTCCGCACAAATTATATACCAGATTTTAAGCCAGATCATGAGCTATCAAACAAAAAAGTTTCATCAATATCGGTTCAGTAGTTTTTGCGTGATGCTCGTTCACACAAACAAACAAACAAACAAACAGATAGACAAAAATCCAAACATTGGTGATATGGAATCAGGGACTCCTAAAAACCATATCGTAACTTTTTTTTGTTCATATCGTCAATGTACAGACACACTTCTGCTACAGTTTTATAATAGTTTAGATTAGAGGCTAGATTAGAGGTGACTTAAGAACGCAGCGTAAATAGCGTTGCAGTTTTAGTATTCGATACTCTTTCTTATACTGTGATACTGCCCTAATTCGTAAACGATTGTCATAAGGGCGTGTGTGGGAACACATAACTGCGAATTTGCATCGCATCGCAAATATCTGCGAGCGAAATCATAGATAAGTCCTCGTGATAAAGTCATCCAGCTGAGTCGAAATGGTAGTGGCCAGTTGCACGAGAGTCTGCGTTCTTTTAAATGTCAACAAAGTAATAGTGCAAAGTAATAAATCTTTTATTTATTTATAAATTAATTTCATTAGAAATTTATTTCCGCCAGAGTTTGTGGGAGTGTCTACCCCAATCTCAAGAATGATTTTTGATCAAAAACATAGCTGAGAAGAGATTGCGGAGACTCGTGGCAAGCAAAAACGCAAACCGCGCAAACACCACGCGGAAGACAGGCTTCTTCTTATCGTGTGGGTAGAGCCCTAGTGTCAGAGTTTTTTTCAGACCGCCTTACGGCCTCTGACGTGGTTTTTATGTAACGACCACTACCACCAGAGATAGTAGCCGTGACCAACGGCTTAACGTGCCATCCGAAGTACGGAATCATTTTTCTTTCCAGACAATCAGGTGATTCAGCCTGCAATGTCCTAACCAACTGGGGAAAAACGCACAAAGTGACATATTACTAGGTGTCCCCCATGGGAATCGAACCCACGACCTCCGTGTCGAGAGCCAATGCTCTTAACCATTAAACCACGGAGGCAGTGGAAGACAACGGGGAAGACAACCGCTCGCGTCATAATTTGCAACGTGACTCGCATCTTTAAATTGTTGTTTCTGTTTGTTGCTCGCTGAAGCTCACTCTTTCTTGTAGATATACTGAAGTGTAACTATAACGCTGGCATTATTAACAATCTGAACTCTATCCGTGCGCCGCGCATTTTGTCGCAGAGGCTTTGCTTTGCGAACAACGGTAATCCTTTATGTCGGCAGAGATCAGCCTTGCATGCGAGCCATGCGAGCGGTTTAATGAACTATGAAGAACTTGTTTCTTTAATTCTTGCATGAGGTACTTGCATCGCCGGCTGTAGTAACGTCAGATAACCTGCTCTATCAATATACCTACCTAATTAAACACATATGGAGTAGCAAATGTAAATATAATCTTTACTCCAAAGGAATTAACTGCCTCCTTGGTCTAATGGTTAAGAGCATTGGCTCTCGACACTGAGGTCGTGGGTTGGATTCCCACGGGGGACAAATGTAAATATAATCTTTACTCCAAAGGAATTAACTGCCTCCTTGGTCTAATGGTTAAGAGCATTGGCTCTCGACACTGAGGTCGTGGGTTGGTTAAAAGTTAAAAGTCACTTTGTGCGTTTTCCCCCAGTTGGTTACGACATTGCAGGCAATAATCTGATTGTCTGAAAAGAAAAATGATTCCATGCTTCGGATGGCATGTTAAGCCGTTGGTCCCGGCTACTATCTCTGGTTGTAGTAGTCGTTACACAAAAACCACGTCAGAGGCCGTAAGGCGGTCTGAAAAAATTCTGACACCAGGGCTCTGCCCACACGATGAGAAAGAAGACTCTAAAGAATATTTCTACATTTTTCTATTCACATTGAATATACTCCTTTTTTCATTACCGTAATTAAACTGTGTATTCAGATACCTAATGGAAATGTAACAACTTTCCCCTAGGGTTCGAAAAACGAGAAACATTTTTGAACCTCGATAGAAAATTTATCAGCTAATCACTTTTGTATCGAAGGACCACAATTTTTTTGTGTTTTTCGACCCATGTTCCGGAATGTTGTTTAGTTTCATTATCTGAAAATAGGTACTTTAAAGTTTACGAGTTCTAATTTCATTTACCACTAGATTTTCTTTTCATAACGTACCTAGCAAAAGAACTAAGTTTATGTCATTATCTATCTATCTTAACTAATTATTAAACTGTAACAGAAGTTGACAGAAGTGTGTCTGTACATTGAAGATATTAACAAAAAAAAAAGTTAAGATATTGTTTTTAGGTGTCCCTGATTCCATATCACCAATTTTTGTTTTTTTTTTTTATATGTTTGTGTGTTTTTTTGTTAGTTTGTTTGATCGAGCATCACGCAAAAACTGCTAAACCGATTTTGATGAAACTTTTTTTGTTTGATAGCTTATGATCTGACTTAAAATTTGGTATATAATTTGTGCGGACAAAGTCGCGGGTTAACTCTAGTTTGTAATAAATGAGGACCCATGTCAATCGTACTTTACTTAATGGAAAAAAATAATGAGAAATGTAATAACAGAAATGTTTTGGTAATAGTGAGCCTTAGCAACAAGCCAACAGTAACTAGTAACAGAGCATAGCAATAGACGTTATACAGTATAAGAAAGGAAATCTATTAGTACTACATAAAGTACGGACACTGCCTGCCCACCACCAATTTTAACCTCACCCCCGCGTGGTGGAAAATGTAGGTAAACGTACTCCTGTCTATCTGTATAACGGAACCGGTTATATAGGGTGTAAGTGACAGCCTAGCAAATACTGAAACAGTGAACTCAGCACCATCAAACTGAACAACTTTCACTATGGAGCCTACCTCAGGAGACTTGAAAAAAAATCAGCTCTCCCATACATTTTAGGCGGGTAGGTACAGCAGTTTTGTATGGGACAGCTGATTTTTTTTCGCGTCTCCTGAGGTAGGCTCCATAGTGAAAGTTGTTCAGTTTGATGGTCTGACTTCACCGCTTCAGTATTTGCTAGGCTTTCACTTACACCCTGTAAGTCGCGGAATCCGTCGGCCGGCGGTGCTAACGGAGGCAATATGCATAAGTTGCATGCAAATATGAACTGTAATTCCTGTTTACACATTTCAATATCTTTGCCAAAAAAGTTTCATCAATATCGGTTCAGTAGTTTTTGCGTGATGCTCGTTCACACAAACAAACAAACAAACAAACAGATAGACAAAAATCCAAACATTGGTGATATGGAATCAGGGACTCCTAAAAACCATATCGTAACTTTTTTTTGTTCATATCGTCAATGTACAGACACACTTCTGCTACAGTTTTATAATAGTTTAGATTAGAGGCTAGATTAGAGGTGACTTAAGAACGCAGCGTAAATAGCGTTGCAGTTTTAGTATTCGATACTCTTTCTTATACTGTGATACTGCCCTAATTCGTAAACGATTGTCATAAGGGCGTGTGTGGGAACACATAACTGCGAATTTGCATCGCATCGCAAATATCTGCGAGCGAAATCATAGATAAGTCCTCGTGATAAAGTCATCCAGCTGAGTCGAAATGGTAGTGGCCAGTTGCACGAGAGTCTGCGTTCTTTTAAATGTCAACAAAGTAATAGTGCAAAGTAATAAATCTTTTATTTATTTATAAATTAATTTCATTAGAAATTTATTTCCGCCAGAGTTTGTGGGAGTGTCTACCCCAATCTCAAGAATGATTTTTGATCAAAAACATAGCTGAGAAGAGATTGCGGAGACTCGTGGCAAGCAAAAACGCAAACCGCGCAAACACCACGCGGAAGACAGGCTTCTTCTTATCGTGTGGGTAGAGCCCTAGTGTCAGAGTTTTTTTCAGACCGCCTTACGGCCTCTGACGTGGTTTTTATGTAACGACCACTACCACCAGAGATAGTAGCCGTGACCAACGGCTTAACGTGCCATCCGAAGTACGGAATCATTTTTCTTTCCAGACAATCAGGTGATTCAGCCTGCAATGTCCTAACCAACTGGGGAAAAACGCACAAAGTGACATATTACTAGGTGTCCCCCATGGGAATCGAACCCACGACCTCCGTGTCGAGAGCCAATGCTCTTAACCATTAAACCACGGAGGCAGTGGAAGACAACGGGGAAGACAACCGCTCGCGTCATAATTTGCAACGTGACTCGCATCTTTAAATTGTTGTTTCTGTTTGTTGCTCGCTGAAGCTCACTCTTTCTTGTAGATATACTGAAGTGTAACTATAACGCTGGCATTATTAACAATCTGAACTCTATCCGTGCGCCGCGCATTTTGTCGCAGAGGCTTTGCTTTGCGAACAACGGTAATCCTTTATGTCGGCAGAGATCAGCCTTGCATGCGAGCCATGCGAGCGGTTTAATGAACTATGAAGAACTTGTTTCTTTAATTCTTGCATGAGGTACTTGCATCGCCGGCTGTAGTAACGTCAGATAACCTGCTCTATCAATATACCTACCTAATTAAACACATATGGAGTAGCAAATGTAAATATAATCTTTACTCCAAAGGAATTAACTGCCTCCTTGGTCTAATGGTTAAGAGCATTGGCTCTCGACACTGAGGTCGTGGGTTGGATTCCCACGGGGGACAAATGTAAATATAATCTTTACTCCAAAGGAATTAACTGCCTCCTTGGTCTAATGGTTAAGAGCATTGGCTCTCGACACTGAGGTCGTGGGTTGGTTAAAAGTTAAAAGTCACTTTGTGCGTTTTCCCCCAGTTGGTTACGACATTGCAGGCAATAATCTGATTGTCTGAAAAGAAAAATGATTCCATGCTTCGGATGGCATGTTAAGCCGTTGGTCCCGGCTACTATCTCTGGTTGTAGTAGTCGTTACACAAAAACCACGTCAGAGGCCGTAAGGCGGTCTGAAAAAATTCTGACACCAGGGCTCTGCCCACACGATGAGAAAGAAGACTCTAAAGAATATTTCTACATTTTTCTATTCACATTGAATATACTCCTTTTTTCATTACCGTAATTAAACTGTGTATTCAGATACCTAATGGAAATGTAACAACTTTCCCCTAGGGTTCGAAAAACGAGAAACATTTTTGAACCTCGATAGAAAATTTATCAGCTAATCACTTTTGTATCGAAGGACCACAATTTTTTTGTGTTTTTCGACCCATGTTCCGGAATGTTGTTTAGTTTCATTATCTGAAAATAGGTACTTTAAAGTTTACGAGTTCTAATTTCATTTACCACTAGATTTTCTTTTCATAACGTACCTAGCAAAAGAACTAAGTTTATGTCATTATCTATCTATCTTAACTAATTATTAAACTGTAACAGAAGTTGACAGAAGTGTGTCTGTACATTGAAGATATTAACAAAAAAAAAAGTTAAGATATTGTTTTTAGGTGTCCCTGATTCCATATCACCAATTTTTGTTTTTTTTTTATATGTTTGTGTGTTTTTTTTGTTAGTTTGTTTGATCGAGCATCACGCAAAAACTGCTAAACCGATTTTGATGAAACTTTTTTTGTTTGATAGCTTATGATCTGACTTAAAATTTGGTATATAATTTGTGCGGACAAAGTCGCGGGTTAACTCTAGTTTGTAATAAATGAGGACCCATGTCAATCGTACTTTACTTAATGGAAAAAAATAATGAGAAATGTAATAACAGAAATGTTTTGGTAATAGTGAGCCTTAGCAACAAGCCAACAGTAACTAGTAACAGAGCATAGCAATAGACGTTATACAGTATAAGAAAGGAAATCTATTAGTACTACATAAAGTACGGACACTGCCTGCCCACCACCAATTTTAACCTCACCCCCGCGTGGTGGAAAATGTAGGTAAACGTACTCCTGTCTATCTGTATAACGGAACCGGTTATATAGGGTGTAAGTGACAGCCTAGCAAATACTGAAACAGTGAACTCAGCACCATCAAACTGAACAACTTTCACTATGGAGCCTACCTCAGGAGACTTGAAAAAAAATCAGCTCTCCCATACATTTTAGGCGGGTAGGTACAGCAGTTTTGTATGGGACAGCTGATTTTTTTTCGCGTCTCCTGAGGTAGGCTCCATAGTGAAAGTTGTTCAGTTTGATGGTCTGACTTCACCGCTTCAGTATTTGCTAGGCTTTCACTTACACCCTGTAAGTCGCGGAATCCGTCGGCCGGCGGTGCTAACGGAGGCAATATGCATAAGTTGCATGCAAATATGAACTGTAATTCCTGTTTACACATTTCAATATCTTTGCCGCATTAAAAAATGCCGTCCGGGCCGGGCCTATGCGAGCCGGTAGGTTTGAATCGTACGCTGGTAGGTGTATTTAAATTGAACAATAACATAATTACAACAACATTTAGTATAACATTTATTAAATCGAAGGGCGGTCGGTAGATTGCGTTTAATATTGAAGCGGCATGGCAGTTCGTTGACCTCCGCCCTCAGACTCCTCGACCGTCCTTCTACCTCCCGTCCTAAGGTCGTAGGTACTTTATTGGTGTGCCTAGTTATATAAATAGGTAAGTATATATTTCATCGCTTCGCAGTGCTCTTCTCGTTGCTCGATGTAATAGTAATTTAGGGACATTTTTTGAACACTGAGCGATTTTCAGGGCTGATTCAGAATTGAACAAATTTAGCACGGGAACAAAATTGACTGTTGTTCCATAGAACATGTCGACCTGAACGTATAGAACGTTTTCTTTCTTTCAGTTAAGAGTTCGGAAGCTCGCGCGAGAGTAAGTATCTATTTTATTTTCAAAATTAGGTATATAGAATTACTTTCTGACCTCATTTTTAGGGATCCGTACCCAAAGGGTGAAAACTGGACCCTATTACTAAGCCTATGTTGTCCGTCCGTCCGTCAGAGGTGCGTTATTACGGCGGATTTGCTAACAAATAATAAAAAAGTCAAAAAGTAAAAAATTAAGGGGGGTCCTCATACAAGGAACTAGTTATTATCAACTTTTTTACTTCTCGCTCTATCGTAAAAACGGTAATACATACAATTTCAAAATAAAATATTAAGTGTAACATTTCCTTTGGGACTTAAATTATTCTTCTTCTTCTATTCTATTATTCTTCTTCTTTCGTGTCAGCATGAGCTATAACGCATATTAAATGGGGTATAATATAAAACTTGCTACGACTACACGCTAATAAAACTGTTGTTCCATACTAAACTGCAATGCCTAGGTACTCGACGCAAATGTATGAATAGCTGTTTTTTTTTTGCAAATGTATGTTTTCTATCATAGTAAAAGTTGTTTAGTTTGATGGTCTGAGTCACCTCTAAAAAAATTCGCCTCATTTCAATAACACCCTGTAGTAAATACATACGTTTCAAGTTGATTTGATGTTAAGGTGGTTTCAGTCCATACAAAAGTTTGACGCACAATACGCGTAGACGGAATTAATAAAAGTTTTATATATGGAAAAATAGTTTAGAAAATCTAGTTGCCGCGTCACAAATAACATTCGCAATTTATTATACAATTACGAAGATATAAAGCTTTTAAAAATTTGTATGACAAATTTGAAAGCTTTATATCTTCGTAATTATTTTATAAATTGCAAATGTTATTTGTTACGCGGCATCTAGATTTTCTAAACAATTTTTCCATATATACAAAGTTACTTATATTATTACCGTCTACGCGTATTGTGCGTCAAAGTTTTGTATAAAATTGACCCCTCTGCAACCGCCTTAACTAAGAATTTATAACCGACCTACAGGCATCGGATTAAAATCCGATAACTGCAACTTAACTGCAACAACATTGTTTCATTTTGCAGCGTTTATGATAACAATCTCTTTAGACCTTTGACTATTTATTATAAGGACTAGCCTTGCGGTAGAATTTCCTCTCTGCAACGGTATAAGAACAATTGATCATGTGCATTTACATTAAATTGTATACCTTATCACTAAACGAGATAGCCTATAATTGCGTAACTATAACTTCAAACTTATCACGTTTGGGGTTCACACGAGACTACTTTTCATGATTTTTATCATTCAAAATTAGAATCTAAAGTTATGGGGAATAAAATATAAGGTTGGGGATTTCAGGTTACCTCGCCCTCCGCAAAAAAGTGGCAGAAATGTTTGTTAGTAGAATTACACGCGTAACTAGTCCCTATATAAGTAGTCAAAACTTTAGATTTGTTTGCCGTGTATTTTATATATGTAACTCTGAACCAAGACTAACTTAGAAAATTATAAACTGTACCTGTATCTTCATCCTGAGGACTGGATTGAGGTCAAGAGCAAACCCATTCGTAATAAAAAAATATATATATTTGATTAGAATACTACACTTCGTGAACGTAAAGTGTTTTATTAAATTACAAAATATAATAATAACAATGCGGTAACGATATTACTGAGAATAGGTGGTCAATAAATGGGTCTGGTCAGAGAGACATTGGCTATGGATTTCTCTATTGAGATTCCTAGTGTCAGTCTGCACTTTGCAAGAGTAAGGGCAACGTAGACGAGCGACATTCCGCGGCAAATATTTTTATCCGCGTAAGTACTCGTAAATACACCTTTTTATGAAATAGATAGGTACGCTTTTTGTGTGCTGGGTTCAACATGAGTTCACCACTTTTTTGTCTGCTTTGGGCATAGCATTAGCAGGAATGAAAAGATTGAAAGAGAGAAACAGAGCGAGTCAGAGTAAGAGACAGAGAGACCGCTGGAAATAATATTATTATAAAATATTGTAATTTGCTGTTTCTTTTCACTGCAAAATGTCGTTCTCTTATAAACAAGCAACCATTTTTAAATCTAGAAAGTGTTAAACCACATGTCCAAGCAACCAGAATTAATAAAAACTCCCGTCAACCCCATTTTAATGAAAAGGATTGACAAAGCTTCGCGAGGGTTCTCTGCGAATGGAATACACTTTATGGAATGGTCGTGTATAAAAGTGTCGTTCAGAGCGGTGCGTGTTACCTAAGCGTCCTATTACTGCAGGCGTCCCGGGCGCGCCTCTGGAATATTGAGTAAGTGGCCTACGGGCTCTCGGCTCTCAGTCCGACCCGCATCCCGAGATGGGCGCGAGCGGGACAGCAGCACCGTCTCAAGACTTGCGAATCAATAAAGTCCACTCGTATAAAGTCGGGCGGTGCAGCGAGTGGATATGGGTCACGGTGCACTCAGCCCGCGTCGCGACGCCGCTATTTAATAACCCTCGAGCTCCAGCCCGCCGGACAGATATTACCCGATCCCTCCATCACTGACGCTTTAAACCATAGAGATCTAGAGAGATGCCAACCTACGCGCTGAGTACGAAACCAAGTGTCGCATTACCACCAGTACCACGCGATAGAAAGTATTTTGTTAGCTTGAATGTGCTCATTATCCATTGCGGTATCAGAACTCAACGTTCTAATAATCTTTAGTACTACGCAAGCATTGTAAACTATTAACACATATTATATTGAATCCTTACTTTCGCGAGCAATGTGTTCCGTTTTTGCGCATATTGCTGCGACACTGGCCCCACCCCCTTTTCACATCTCCCTTTAGTTTTTTTTGATCTGTGCTTTAAACCCACAGCGACTTCTCGAGGGAACATTTTAAATGCTTTCAAATCGTTACGACATCATAAAAACTTTGAGGAGAGTGTTTTTATCGATGCAGCTCTGAGAAATGTCTTATACAAACGTAATAAATGTCGCATAGGAGATGATTGTCATAGCAATTTCCGGCTCCAATTGCGGTCCAATGGCGTGAATTATGTCACAGATTTCTTGTCACAAACAGCTGGTGTTTCGCAATTTGCTGATGGCGGCATTAAGGTCGGGCAAGTGCAGTGGTCTACTTCCTGTGCCTGTCCCCCCCGGCCCCCGCCCTAGGCTCCGGCGGGGAGCCGTCTCCCCCTCCACGCCCTGCGGCATGCCTCTGGAATTTGGCGGTGCGCCTTGCACTTAGGCTTGCAACGGAATTTGAACACACGATGTATAGCAAGCAAGCCGTTACATATTACAAGCTTCTCCCAGATTGTTGTTCTTGGGACAAAGTTGGACATCAAAGGATTTCGGTTAGTTCCCAAAGAGTGTTAGTGCGAAAATTGTTTTAATTTAATCTTTTAATTTAAATTAACTTTTCCGTTGAAACAACACTACAATTATCAATAACTAGCCTTAACCCGCGACTTCATCCATACACATTATATACCAGATTTTAAGTCAGATCATAAGCTATAAAAAAAAAAGTTTCATCAAAATCGGTTCAGTAGTTTTTGCGTGATGCTCGATCAAAAAAACAAACAAACTTTTTTTTTTAAATTTACAGTTTTATAATAGTGCTAGAGTTAGCCCGCGACTTTGTCCTCACAAATTATATACCAGATTTTAAGTCAGATCATAAGCTATCAAACAAAAAAAGTTTCATCAAAATCGGTTCAGTTGTTTTCGCGTGATGCTCGATCAAACGAACAAACAAACAAACAGAAAGACAAAAAAATAAAAAAAATTGGTGATATGGAATCAGGGACACCTAAAAATCATACTGTAACTTTTTTTTGTTAATATCTTTAATGTACAGACACACTTTCTGTTACAGTTTTATAATAGTTTAGATAGATTTTAAATCACGTGCTATATTAACTGAAATACTTGTGATACTATTAAAAAAGTCCATATCCGCTAGTAACTCGGACCATGTCCTACACAGGAAAATGGACACATTCAACAGCTTCCTCTCCTCCACAAGCTTTTACTGCTTCCTACTTTGAGAATGAGTGGATATTCGCTTTTCACGGCGCGGAGATACTAAGCCCGGTCAGTGCTACGAATTACTACGGATTGCTACGAAGTGCTACGGGTTGCTACGAATGTCTAAGAATCTCCTTTATACAACGTGTTAATCAATAAGCGCAAAACCTCATAAACCCACTGATTTATAATAAAATAATTAGATTGAAACATTAATTTCATTACTATGATTGTTAAAATTTAAAGTTATTCGCATTTTAAGTTATGAGACAAAAATGATTTGTTATCATTTCAGAAATGAATGAAAGCGCTAACATACTCATGGATACATTTTAATAATCTTGTTTTGATAGTAAGTAGGGTGAGTATGCCCGTGGGGTGGGTTGACATCGGGTTCAGTAAATTTTAAATTTTACAAACCAATTATTTAATATTTTGATAAAAATTACCTATGTTGAAACCATGATAATTCGATTCTGCTCTCGTTTCTAAACAAACTAACTACCACGTTGTATAACTTGTCTGCTCACAGTCTTGCTTCGTTTTGATAAAAGTTTACATTTTTTAGCTCGTCGGTTAGAGAGGGAAGAGGAGACTAAGTTTTATAGTTTGCGAAAGTTTAATTTAATAATTTTATCGAGGGTTCAACGTCGTAGCACAAACACGTGCCAACTCTTTATTTCATCTTTTCATATTTCACGTTTTTTGTTTTAAATATATGATGTTAAAATGCAGACTATTTGGGTTTACGTTTTAAAAACCTTTTAAAGGATTTATCGCTTTTTATCACAGAGTGATGTACCACGCGAATAATATTTTCATAAATATGGTATATATAACATTGATTTATTTACTGATATTGTTCAATCAATGTCCTTTTTTTGTGTAATGGTTACAATGTGAAAGACGTATGATACTTTGAATTGATCGACTTTTTTCTGCAGCTGATCTTCGTTTATGTACAAAAGTCTAACATTTTCAATGTTATTGCGTATTTATTGGCAATGAACAGTTTGTCTTCTGTATAACACCAGAAAATTTTAATATCGGTTAATAAACGACATTCATCAGACATTCAGACATCTTGTTGCAACTAGGGATAACTTCCGTGCGTTCAGATGTTTTTGCCATACTTATTACTGGAAGCAAAATAGGTCATAGTTTCAGTACAATTTTAGGTTTCTATTGTTTTATTTTTGGAGTTTTTGCGGTAGGGTCTTCAACACTGCCATAAATGATCTCTGGAAATGGCTCTCTAATAGCCATGTTTTTCTTTCTTATTGCTGTCTCCCGTTTGCAATGGAGGGAAGTCGGATATTTCTTTTTCCTACTCCTCCTATCTTCTTTGATTAATTAATTGCGGGTTCCAAGACAGATTAGAGTGGATGACTCTAATCTGTCTTGGAACCGGGGCTCGCTGGACTTCATTGTCTAATGTGATTTGAATTGTGAATGGTCGCCGCTGTTGATCCTGGCTTACAGGAGTTACAGCGTTGGGAATGAGCCTATGCCCGATTTTAATAAACGACATTGCAGGCTGAATCACCTGATTTTCTGAAAAGAACGATGATTTCGTGCTTCGGATGGCACGTTAAGCCGTTGGTCCCGGCTACTATCTCTGGCGGTAGTAGTTTTTGAAAAATCTGACACTTAAGAAGAAGAACGAACCATAGAATACGAACCTTTTAACTGACAGTTTATTGTAAAATTTACTGCATCTGCTGATTTTTATTATTACCGTCCTTGGACTAAAAAACAGACGTCCTACAGAGTATGTTAGCGTTAATTTAGCCGTATATGACTTACTTATAACACAAATAGGCGCGAACAATAACGACAACTCGAAACCGACCCATTAATTACGTTAATGCGATGCCGCGAAATATACGACCGCAAAATTATTAAATTGATACCAATACTTATTACTACTGCGCATTACGAATGTAGGTGCGCATGTGTGGTTGCGTTTTATTGTTCGATGAGGATGGTACTTGGTAAGAGGAGGTCCATTGGTTAGGTAATATACAGTAGCCATTCAGACCTAGGTGCTGTTTATACAAAAGAGACGTGTGGCGGTGGAGGAAAGTCAAAGTAACACCAATATGAACCTTATAGTACATAGCATAGCGTTGTTTTTGTCGTAAAGGAAAATCGCGCTCGCGCCTCCAGGCGACTTCGCCTGGAGGCGCGGGCGTAATTCTCCAAACGACGCTTAGCCCAGTCATTTTACGGAGTTTTGGTAGGCGGGGTAGGGAGTAATTACTAATTGGACTTTTAAACTTTAACCGGAACCATTAGGTAACAAAAGGACTATCTTAAAGCATATTAAAAAAAATTCGCTACGCAACATAGAAATCAAAATTATGTGGCCCAGAAAATATTAATATTAATACCAATGCACTCATTTGACTTAGATTTAACAATATAAATTATTTTTGTGCAATAAAATTAGGCAATGAAATTTAAAAAATGAGGTATTTATTAGAGAAAACAAATGTATTTTTCAAAACCTTATAATTAGACAAAATATTCACACCATGTTTGTAGTATGTATAATGGTTAAGCCTTAAATATGTGCAAATAAAAATTTACGTTCAGGTTTTTTAGAATGAGATAATAATTAATTGAATCAGGCGTTACTTTGCGGAAATCCATGACTAATATGTAGATGACACGATTGTATCAAGACCTCCGCTTCTAAGTACCTAGTAGACAAAGTTGTATTACGTTATGCAACACAACCTGCCCACCAAATAATTTCTACTCTACACTTGTTTCGCTCCACCAAGGAGCATCCTCAGGGGTTAGACCGACGAACGTTCGATACAGAGTTGTGTCCGACTCGGTGTCGGACGCTCGGCGGAGTAACAACTCTGTATCGAACGTTCGTCGGTCTAACTCTTGAGGATGCTCCTTGGTGGAGCGAAACAAGTGTAGAGTAGAAATTATTTGGTGGGCAGGTTGTGTTGCATAACGTAATACAACTTTGTCTACTAGGTACTTAGAAGCGGAGGTCTTGATACAATCGTGTCATCTACATATTAATGAGATAATAG
The DNA here is from genome assembly GCA_927399405.1 of Agonopterix arenella. Classification (NCBI taxonomy): domain Eukaryota; kingdom Metazoa; phylum Arthropoda; class Insecta; order Lepidoptera; family Depressariidae; genus Agonopterix; species Agonopterix arenella. Next base: position 12,045,135 of record OV656691.1, on the reverse strand, counting down.
TTAAATTTTAAAATTTGACCTGTTGCTGAAGTGTTTTTTTTTATTTTCGTACATTTCTAGGCTCAAATTGGCTCTTTAATATTATACAAAAAAAAAAATGTAAATTAGCAATTAGTCCCGGCTCAAACCGTAAAATGACTGGGCTAGCTATAAAAAATATTTAAAAAACTAGACAAGTGCAGTGATATACACGCATCAGCTTTGAGCTGCTAGTGTATCATATATAATAATAATAATAATAGCTATGCTACGTACTATAAGGTTTATATTGGTGTTACTTTCACTATCCGCCACCGCCACACGTCTCTTCTGTATAAACAGCACCATAGAGATCTACGTATACCTATGCATATCATCATCATCAGCCTATTAAACGTCCCACTGCTGGGCACAGGCCTACCCTCAGGGAGGGTGTATGGGCAAGTCCACCACGCGTGCCCAATGCGGATTGGTAGACTTCACGTATACACATCAGAATTTCTTCTTCAGCGTATGCAGGTTTCCTCACGATGTTTTCCTTCACCGTTTGAGAGCATTCGGTATTACATACATCTAAACTATTATAAAACTGTAACAGAAGTGTGTCTGTACATTGAAGATATTAACAAAAAAAAGTTACGATATGGTCTTTAGGTGTCCCTGATTCCATATCACCAATTTTTGGATGTTTTGTCCCTCTGCTTGTTTGTGTGTTTGTTTGTTTGTTTGACGCTCAGATCACGCAAAAACTATTGAACCGATTTTAATGAAACTTTTTTGTTTGATAGCTTATGATCAACTTAAAATCTGGTAAATAATTTGTCCGGACGAAGTCGCGGGTTAAAGCTCGTAAGTTATAAAAACTCATTGGTACATGGCATGTTGTCCGTGCGGATTCGAACCCGGACCCCTATAATTGGGTGTCCATACCTCTCCGCAACGCGCCACCGACGCTCTCTTATAAGACCTATACATACAGGATGTAACAAAACATTATAGTATTTTTAAAGGGTTATTTTTAGACCATCAAACTGAGCAATTTTCACTATGGAGCCAACATCGGGAAAAAATAAAAAATATCTGCGGTTTCATACAAAAACGTAGTACCGACTCGACTTAAATGTATGGGACAGCAAATTTTTTAATTATTTTTCATAGTGAAAGTCTATAGTGAAAGTTGTTAAGTTTGATGGTCTAAAAAGCACCCCTCTAAATGTATGTTATACGAGCGTTCACCCGCGACTTTTTCCGCACAAATTATATACCAGATTTTAAGTCAGATAATAAGCTATGAAACAAAAAAGTTTCATCAAAATCGGTTCAGTAGTTTTTGCGTGATGCTCGTTCAAACAAACAAACACACAAACAAACAAACACATAAACAAACAAACAAACAAACAGACAGACAAAAAATCCAAATATTGGTGATATGGGATCAGGGATACCTAAAAACCATATCGTAACTATTTTTTTGTTAATATCTTCAATGTACAGACATCCTGCTACAGTTTTATAATAGTTTAGATTAGATTAGATTTAGATTCTGTATAACCAGATTTTTTCCTGTTCCGTTCCGTTCCCTCTCCCATTAGAGAAAAGAGCAATTTTAATCATAATTGATTGTTGGTGGTCAGAGTAATGAAATGCGATCGTGATAAAATAATTGAGTAATTAATTACTCTTCAATGTAGAAAACCCATTAGTCCATTTGGAAAGTAGGTCACACATAGTATTTTGTTGGGCCGGGCGCGGCGATACTTCGCGTCCAAAATACGATGTGAATTTTACAATACGCGAACATCCCCAAGTAATTTGTATATCAATTTGCATAATGTCTGGCCGTCCTATTTATTTATTTTTAATTTGTCACGGCGTGATTTCCATATTTTTTATCTCGTTATTAAAGCATGCGGAAGGCGGGTGCGGGCGGGATAGGTTAGGGGGTGGGGGCGTGCCGAAGGCTCTGTTTACATTATACCTATTATATTATTATGATTTATTGCTCAATCGATGCGCCCGCCGCGGGCGAAGCAACCAAGCAATTTCGGATGAATTTTGCTCGAGCTCGTGTCTAAAGAGGAATTTGAACTACGCTCTTTACACCTCCCTACACGTAAAGGAATCAGGTGCTTTGATAATGTCATGAAGCTTTTAGACGCCTACTAATAAATAAGTAGGTGTAGGAAGTTTGGAAATTTGTGTTTATGTTCTCACTAAAAGCACCTAAAAGCTACATAACATTTAAGTAGGTAAGTACAGTTTTAAGAAACACTGGCTTTCCTTGTAGTTAAAATCAGAAAGATTGGTATTCAAAATAAATACCTACATTAAGGGCCATGTCGAAAAATAATTGAAGCGAAATATCTTATATTACTGCCTGATGCGAGAGAAAGAGATGGGGCGGCACGCGCGCCTGAAACGACGCAAGCGTAAAATAAACTTTATTTAATTGTGATTTTACTATTTATGTAAGTTCAATTCTGCTTTTATCAAAATTTGTATCTAATATCGATATCTTTTTTTTAAATCAAGTCTCGTGTTTCTATTATTCACCGTTTAGCAGATATATGACACTTTGAAGAATCCTATTTTTTTCACATAGCCTCTAAATATGAAGGCCTTTTACAGTTAATTAATCTCTGTACCTAAAATTGCCTAATGTTATTATGAACCTAATAAATTATTTGTACCTATTTGTATTTTTTGTATTTGTAATCAAGTATTCGTTTGTTTGTTATCCACTTCCACCACAGAACATAATAAAAGCAGTTAGCAGTGCAAATTAGGCGTGGAACGTGTCGCCACAGGTTATGCAATGATTTGCATAACACAATAAGGCGCGCGGCGTTGTGCGTGCGGGCATGAGTAAAGGTGAAAACAAACTGGGCTTATGTGATGCCACGCCACGTTATAAAAACTGTTATAATTCAGCGACGTCACGTAAGATGAATGTGTTTCTAAATAATGATTTTTCATATATTTACTATGAAAACTGATGTCTTCTGATGGACGTGGCATCACGTACGTAAGCCCAGTTTGTTTGCACCTTAATTGTAGCAGCGTGAGCGGGAAGACAAGTAGCGACAGCCGTCTCCGAAGTAAAAGCGCTACTTTGCATTTCTAACCCCTCTTACTATGAAATGTTCTGTGATTTCCACCATTTAGATTATCTTATTATCCGACATTCTCATTTCTCTTTAAGAAGGGATCAATAGTAGTAATCACAGTTTAGAAACTAAAGTTCTCAAGATAGAGCTTCGCATTCAACCAACAATGCTTCAAATTGAGAGTGCGGAGTCAGAATGCAAATACAGAGACAGTGGAACGAGTGCATTCAGCAGACTGCGGTACCTACCAGCGCGACGCCTCGCGAATATAGCCCTTTGAGCACCACCCTCGTACTCACGACACGCATTTTAAAAGCAAAATGTTGAATTACTAATGTAGAGAGTTCACGCGTTCAGTTGAGAACTTTCGTGTCAGTAATGTTGTTGAACTAAATTACGGTGTACCGAGTCTAATTATTACGTATTCTATAATCAGGAGTGCGATTTTTGAAACTCATTCTTTGAACTCAGCAGTTGAAAATGCCAATATTACTATGGAGATATGCATCTTTCTACTGCTGATTTGACTTTCAGGAGTGCGATTTTCGAAAGTCAAATCAGCAGTAGAAGGATGCGTATCTTCCACAGATCACAAAAACTAAAGGGAGATGTGAAAAGGCGGTGGGGCCAGTGTCGCAGCAATATGCGCAAAAACGGAACACATTGCTCGCGACAGTAACGATTCAATATATTATGAGGCTTAAAGGTAGTCGAGATATTATGTGTAAATAGTTTACAATGCTTGCGTAGTACTAAAGATTATTCGAACGTTGAGTTCTGATACCGCAATGGATAATGAGCACATTCAAGCTAATAAAATACTTTCTATCGCGTGGTACTGGTGTTAATGCGACACTACGTTTCGTACTCAGCGCGTTGGTTGGCATCTCTCTAGATCTCTATGGTATCTCCATACATTTTCAACTGCTGAGTTCAACGTATGAGATTCAAAAATCGCACTCCAGGTTGCGCAGAGTTAAATGTTGCGTTCAGTGGTGATTCGATTTAAATGTCTACTTATATTTGATATAAATAACTAAAAAGTTGTGTAGACATTCTGAGAAACTTTTTTGATCGAATCAATTCTCAGGAAGGTTGCAAGGCATTGAATGGAATCGCGTTGATGGAATTGCGTACCGGGTACAAATCACAAAACATTCCAATCCCTCCGGTTAATTGAATCCTGTAGGCCTTCATTAGAGAGGGTGGGGAACGAATCGACAAAAACGAACTTTTACGAAGTGTGCGGAGCTCGGACAAAAACCACAAACGACATTCCGGGTGGTGCGGATCGAATAATTATGTCGCTTCGCCGTACCGTCGCTCATGCTCATGCTCCAACTTGCCTTTCACACTCCAAACATTGTCGCTCCTTCACCGAACTTTGCGCTCAACTTCGACGCCTGAATTATACATGTTACCCGAACATAAGTACACGCTTACAAACTTCATTACAATAAAGATGATGTTTATCGAATACTTAACTAAGCGTTTCCAAATATTACTTCTTCAACTTTTCTTTGACTACAAAACAAACGTCCACAATTTTGAATTTCCATCGAAATTGTCAACTTTGCACCAGATTGAAAGTTGGGCAGAGTTTCAGGCGGTCTAGTTTGAGATTCAAAAGAATTTCAATATCAGTGCGATGGCAAATCGTGAAGGAGGAGGTCGGAGTCGGAGGATGAGCGGGCGCGGGAGCGGGAGCGGGAGCGGGGCATGACATCGGCCGTTGCTGAATATGTTAATGCAGTGAGACAGTGTTCGCTGTCGCCGCAAAAGCTCGAGATTCGAAACTTAGTTGCCATGAGGCAACGATTCTTATTGCGTTTTATTTGAAATCGCTTCTTGACACTTCTAGCGGTTCTATCTACTATTGGAACTGTGCCCATATGTAAAACCAGTAATAGTGGGTGTTGTTTTTGTGATATAGCTAGATAAAATACGGTTTTTGGTGGTATCTGACAGACATTAACATCTTCAGGGCTTTTAGGTGACGTAGGTATTAACAAATCAAATGTATCTATCTAATAATATGTTTATGTTGTTGTATAGTAGGTATGACGGAATCAATGACTTTCTATAACCAAAGTCTCTGGTTATCCAAAAAACATATTTTCAGATAGGTACAAAATAATAACTAGGTACCTAATATAATCTTTATCTATCTATCTATCTATACTATTATAAAACTGTAACAGGAAATTTGTCTGTACATTGAAGATATTAACAAAAAAAAAGTTACGATATGTTTTTTAGATGTCCCTGATTCCATTTCACCAATTTTTGGATTTTTTGTCTGTCTGTTTGTGTGTTTGTTTGGGTGTTTGTTTGTTTGTTTGAACGAGTATCACGCAAAAACTACTGAACCGATTTTGATGAAACTTTTTTTGTTTGATAGCTTATGATCTGACTTAAAATCTGGTATATAATTTGTGCGGACGAAGTCGCGGGTTAACGCTCGTACTATTATAAAACTGTAACAGGAAGTTTGTCTGTACATTGAAGATATTAACAAAAAAAAAGTTACGATATGGTTTTTAGGTGTCCTTGATTCCATTTCACCAATTTTTGGATTTTTTGTCTGTCTGTTTGTTTGTGTGTTTGTTTGTTTGTTTGAACGAGTATCACGCAAAAACTACTGAACCGATTTTGATGAAACTTTTTTTGTTTGATAGCTTATGATCTGACTTAAAATCTGGTATATAATTTGTGCGGACGAAGTCGCGGGTTAACGCTCGTACTATTATAAAACTGTAACAGGAAGTTTGTCTGTACATTGAAGATATTAACAAAAAAAAAGTTACGATATGGTTTTTAGGTGTCCCTGATTCCATTTCACCAATTTTTGGATTTTTTGTCTGTCTGTTTGTTTGTGTGTTTGTTTGTTTGTTTGAACGAGTATCACGCAAAAACTACTGAACCGATTTTGATGAAACTTTTTTTGTTTGATAGCTTATGATCTGACTTAAAATCTGGTATATAATTTGTGCGGACGAAGTCGCGGGTTAACGCTCGTACTATTATAAAACTGTAACAGGAAGTTTGTCTGTACATTGAAGATATTAACAAAAAAAAAGTTACGATATGGTTTTTAGGTGTCCCTGATTCCATTTCACCAATTTTTTGATTTTTTGTCTGATTGTTTGTTTGTGTGTTTGTTTGTTTGTTTGTTTGAACGAGTATCACGCAAAAACTACTGAACCGATTTTGATGAAACTGTTTTTGTTTGATAGCTTATGATCTGACTTAAAATCTGGTATATAATTTGTGCGGACGAAGTCGCGGGTTAACGCTCGTATGTTTATATGTTGTTGAATAGTACGATTGGGATTAATATAGGTATTGATAAATCAAAAGAAGTTAAACAAACATTTTGGGAATCCAAAAAGTTTTTATTTCTCGTCCACATACGTCTACGTCATACAACCAAAGAGTTTTCAATATTACATCTAAGAAATACAGTTCTGGCTGCTATCTGTCAGAAAAAAAACCATTAGGCCAAATACTTCCATTAAAAAGAAAAAAGAATTTTTTTCTTCTTTAGTTTTTATGGCTTTTGCATATAAAAAATATGAATCAATAAAAAGTTTTTGAAGTCCCAAATAATCCCAATAATGTCTCTGGTTCGTATTTTTCAAACATAATTTAATTATTTAAAAAACAACGAGAGTTTTTCAAGCAATATTCCTAGATCTCTGTTAGGTGGTAAATTATATTTGTTTCAACAAATTAGGAATTGTTTATTTTGAATATGACTGTGCGTGCAATGAACAACTTAAATTATGTTGGTAATTCAATTAATATTAACTTAACCTACTATATTATTTATCGGGTAAAAAGTATATATACAAATATATAATATTGAGACTAAAAAGTAAGTAAGTATGTACAAATTTACAATCTTAATAGTAGGTAAGTATAATATACAGATTTACAGGGGGCCACCGCACAATCGAATGCATTTTCTATCTATCTTACGACAGATAGAAAATGCATTCGAGGTCGCTATCGAGAGGGAGGACGCTGGCGGCGTTACCTCGCTGTATCGCAATGCTGATACGTTGCCCGAGGTATGCGCCGGCCCTGTTGTCCCCCGAGACCTCTACCAGGCGCGACGGTCGTGCGTCCGGGCCCCAAGGTCCCAGGGTCTCTATCCCGAATGGTGCAAATATGTAGCCCTCGCCCAGGGCTACATATAAGCGCCTCTTCTTGCCCTCCGCAGAGGCAGCCGCCGCGCCTGCTCTAAGAGAGATGGCAGAGAGATGTGAGGGCGCCACAGTATCCACACATGTGGCGTCCCACACCAGCGGTCTGCCACGTTTCCAAGGAATAAGCGACATTCCGTCTGGTCTCTTGCCATCGCCACGCACAATACCTTTCGGCTAGAGGATGGATGGTACGTTGGCGCTGGCAAGGGCCCGGTGGATGACGTCATTCAGGCAGGCGTGGCGGGAGTTGCGACCGGCACTAAACATGCAGGAGAGACCATGGTGACCGAGGCTGTCCACTCCCACTCCACACTGGCAGCGGTGCGGCTCGTTTGTCCTAGCCCCAAGTCTCAGACAGACGGCCAGGACAAACGAGACAGAGTTGTCCTGTCCAGTAGTGTCCCGATATTCGGAGAGGGCACCGCATTTAGCCAGTAGCCAGACTCGTGTTCGCCGGCAGCAAGGAGACGAGCACGATCTGCGGGGTTTACTGCGGAGGCAATTAAGTTCTTTTGAACTTCGATGCAGATCGGCTCGTCCCAATGCTTTTGAGATTTTGGGTTTGGAGGAAAATTTTGGCTCGGACAGGCTTGTGACCACGCGTCCTTGGCTTCAGCTAAGTGTGTGACCTCTACATCACCTAGTGACGGGTTTATAATTTTACCGAAGAGGTTATTTGACAATTGAAAGCCTAAATCAAACAAAAACAAAAACGTTTCTTTAATTATTGTTCTTAGGATTGATTTCTCGAGTTGTTGAGAAACTCGACCCAAATATGGAACAACTGATTTATAAAAAGAACCTGTATAATATAAAACCATTGTGTGCCAGATCGAAGAAGCAAATCGTGAATTACAACTTTGCATATCAAATGCATTTCAGACTTTCAATTCCAACAACGCAAACGTCCATTCATCGTATTTAAAGTAGATTTGAAGTAGAAACAGAATATTCACTTTGCAGGATTATATAAGTAACTTATTCCATCAGCATACGTTATTTATTTACCCTTACTGCAAACGAAACTCGTCTCGCAATATTTCAAAATGCACACAGTAAAAGGTCGAAATCCGCTCCAACAGGCCATGTTGGTAAATTCTAAACGAAGCTAAGCCAGCTCAAGCACCTCGTACCACGGTTTACGAAACACACGCGAAAATACAAATTACTAGCTAGTGCTCGCGACTTCGTCTGCGTTGATTTAAAAAAGTATTTTTACCTGACTACGGCACAAGAAACAGTTATAATTTTTTAGAAGTCTATATATGTATATTTGTATTTACGCTTAGATCAAAGTAAAATTAATGGATAGGCCCAAAGCGCTTTAAGTTGAAGCACGAAACTAGCACACTTGGTCCATACAAACTAGCACACTTGGTCTGTCATCTCGGTCAATATGTTTTGCCTCATTTTTCTGGTTTGAAATGTTCGCGTAAGGCCTATCCATCTATGTTGAACCGTAGCGTTTAAACTACTGAGCCGATTGTGATAAATGAGATGTCCGTAAGCCACGCTGTAATTATTATTCTATATACGGAATTCCGATCCGTAATTCCGAATCAGGATTGTGATTTTGTATAGGATTTGATAATTGTGGAGAAGTAGGTCATTTTCGATGTATGTCATTTTAGAACGTTGTCATTTTCTTGTCAAGACATTTTCTGAGTAGGACATTTTCTAGGTAGGTCAAGCGTTAGTACAGTCAGCTCAGTTACCTCCGCAATTTCGAACGGAATTATGGAGGGGGGAAATCCATACGTATGTATGTGGCGGTTCTTAAGAATTAATTAGATACATAAATTATTTATTTTATTTTCGTATGATTGAAACCCTAAAACTTCAAGAATACTATGACGGGAAAAATAAAGGGAAAAATCCTAAAGTTAGTTTACACAGCTCTGTGCCAATCTATAGTCTCTTACTGTATAACCACTTGGGGAGGAGCAGCAAAATCGCATTTGATACATCTAGAAAGAGCACAAAGAGTAATACTAAAGGTGTGCCTTTTCAAACCGATACTCTTCCCAACGATCGAATTGTACAGACAGAGTAAAGTACTTTCGGTTCGACAGATTGTTGTTCTACTTACTATTTTATTTAAGACAGCACTCCTTGTTGTCCTACGATAGCGATCATAAATACGCAAATACTCGTCGTCATTACACGATATGTAGCTCGGAACCAGCCAGAACTACTTTCAAACAAAGATTTTTCTGCTTTCAGGGATGTAGACTGTATAACCAAGTAAATAAGAACCTTAGAATATACATAACATGTAAAGCAGAATGCAAGAGACTAGTCTCACAGTGGCTCCTTTCACTCAACTATAGTGACACTGAAAAGCTTCTATATATAGTATCATAGGTGAAGTTACATGAATGTAAACCCTCGTGACCCAAACACACACACATACACACATACACACACCCCACACATAAACACAATTTAATGTACTTACCAACATGCTTACCTATCTTATTAAATCCCAGGATAATAGCTAGGTAGATAGTAGGGCAAAGCTAATAGTTTGTAATTATTTTATGTACCTAATACACTTAGTAGTATGCTCAAAAATGTGACCCACTGCTTCAAAATTATGTAATTTCCAAAGAGGGAGGTTTTTTATTCTAAAAAACCTAAATCGGGCACCAGTTCTCACCCACAGACATATGGACATGTAAACATATCTATAAGAACTATTTAATTTGTACCTACCTAATGTTTGTGGACTGGGAAATAAAAAAATAAAAAAAAAATAAACTATTTGCTAACAGGTCATTTGATGAATAAGACGTTTCGCTATTAGGTCGATTTGTATTCTGTAGGACATTTTGCGTAAGTGTCCTTACGATACGTAAGGATTAAATTTTGTTTATAACCATAGTAGGGGTTTTCGGCACTCGTTTAAATCAGAAGCTCGAACTCGCTCGCATGACAATTCACTTCGGACGGATTTCTAGAGCAGTTTCACACACACACACAGTCACACGCACGCAAAGGCACTCGCACGTCGCTACATATCCTACGAGGCTATGACTATGCAATTCGAGAAGCTTATGTGAATTTAACCCGCTGCTAATTAAATTACTCGGTTTCATTGACGTATCATCGCATTTCCTTAATATTTAGGGTCAAATAACAAATCTGAGCAACTTGAACGTTTGATCGCTTGAGATGTTTGAATGTCTCTATGATACATTTGTAGATATATATAAAGGGTGTAAGTGACAGCCTAGCAAATACTGAAACGGTAAACTCAGACCATCAAACTGAACAACTTTCACTATGAAGCCTACCTCAAGAAAAGCGAAAAAAAAATCAGCTGTCCCATACAAAACTGCTGTACCTACCCGACTAAAATGTATGGGAAAGCTGTTTTTTATTCGCGTTTCCTGAGGTAGGCTCCATACTGAAAGTTGTTCAGTTTGATGGTCTGAGTTCAACGTTTCAGTATTTGCTAAGCTATCCTTACACCCTGTATACAGGGTGTTACAGAAGTAAAAAGAAAAATTGAAAACTTTTAAGTGGTTTAGACCAACAAACTGAACATGGGACCAACATCGAAATCGCAAAAATCGCAAAAAGCATCGAAAAAAATCTTTTGTCCCATACATTTAGCTCGAGTAGATCTGTAGTTTAGTATGGAACATCGCAAACGCATCGATGGCGATTATGACAAATCTCCTCATTTTGTGGGAGGCCTCTGTTCAGCAGTGGACGTCTATCGGCTGATATGATAATGATGGAACATCCGTTTTTTTCGCGATTTCGATATGAAAGTTGTTCAGTTTGATGGTCTTAACCCACCCCCTTTAATATTTATTTGTATTTTTGTAACACCCTATATATTGTAGATATTAGAACTCTGCCAAACCTGAAAGTGATATTGAATTATATTGTGACTACATTGCCAACTCAAGAAAGTATATCGTATTTCTATGTAAATTCGTTGATATATACAGGGTGAGTCAAACGGACGGACTCTGGAAATAATGTACATACAGTAAATATGAAAAAAATGCTTTTAAAATAAATTTATTTAGTTTTGCCTCTGAATTACATTGAACGAGAAATGCCTTTAAATTCTTGATACTATTTTCGAATGTATGTAGCTTCGATTTATATGAGTCATCTTATGAATATACAGGGTGAAATTGAAACTAACTTAACTTTTAAACTAAGAGTCTACCCATCAAACTGAACAACTTTTAGTATGGGAGCAAACCGATTGGAGCAAAAAAAAAATCTGCTGTTGCATACATTCGAGTCGTGAACTCGCACGTCGACATTGCAGTTTAGTATGGAACAGCAGATTTTTCATTTGCTCCGATCGGTTTGCTCCAATAGTAAAAGTGATTCAGTTCGATGGGTAGACTCATAGTTTAAAAGGATGCTAATGATATAATTATCTGAGTAAAAATTATAATCTTAAAATATTTAAGGTAATCTTAGTAACCGAGTATTTTGTATATATCAGTGGAGTAACGAGCGGCAACGTATGCAATGAGCGTTTTCTTTTCTTTTCTTTTTTAAATTTAGTTCCTAAAAAAGTCGACAGATGGCTTGTTTATCGCTCCATAGAGAAGTTCGCGACATCCTGTCAAAGTCATGTCAAGACTACGCCATAGATTAATATGGACCATGCCTGTCTTTTTTAAAGGCCAGGGGATCGAGTCCATACATCTATGTCAAACGTAAACAGTTTAAAATTTTCGACTAAAATGATTCGTAAAAAATGAAACATTCCGTCAAAAGATGCGTTGGCATCTTTTTGATCATCTTTTACCACTTTTTTATTTTAAAGAAACACTTTTTTATCTTCGCACAGATCGTAGCGCCATCTATCGATCCTCTAGAAAACCAAAAGAAAAGCGCTCATTGTATTCATTTCGCAACGATCGCGATATTCTTTCATCTTTAAGTGAATGCATCATTGTATTTGTATCCTTCGAGATCCCGGAAAATGTAGGCCTTCCTTTTGGAACGCAAGATAAAGAGTTTATTCATGTTTTACATTTTGTCTTAGTCAAGCTATTTTCCCTCACTAAATAGGGATCGCTCTACTATCTCGACTACAAAAGATTTCTGTTCCGTCGAGAAATTGTATCTTATCGACCTTATCGTTTATCAGCGAAAACAATAAAAAGCGCTCATTCTGTCTTATCCATGAGTCCGCAGGTTTACGGCTTTTCATGATGGAACATAAAATTTAATAACACACTGTTATATCGTAACGTATATTTCCGATTCGGCTTTTCCTTTACAGTCACAGGCCGGCAGCGTAGCCGGGGGCCGGGCCTCACTTGACCTTCACCGTTCCATTATTATGCGCATTTGTTAGGCAAAGTTATATAGACTTTAGTAGCTATAACTGTAACCATTGACTTACAAACTAATGGACGTTGGATCTCATACAAAATTTTAGAAAAAAAGGGTCCCAGACTTTACTCACCCTGTATAAACAAACTAAAAACATTGAAACTGTTGAAATTCTTTTACTGCACAGCGGACGGCACTTGATATTGATATTGCGGAAAGATAAGATAAGATAAGATATGCGGAAATTGATATCATTAGCATCCTCTTAAACTAAGGTCCGCCAGACACAGATGGAATTGCGATCCGGACTCCTGATTCAGGATTCAGTGTTGTCAACTATGATTACAAAAAATACTAGAGTGCTGTTTAAAAAATGCCTAACATAAAAATGTATGAAACGCCAAATGAATGACAATAATTGCATTTTTAGGTATTTATTAAAACCAAACAAACAATTTCTATACATGATAATTACTATCATGTGATGAGGTCATGACGTTACGAACTTACGAATGTTACGATGCTGGTAAATTGTATTCCAATATTAATGCAACTATATCAAAAGACTATCGATAGTTTTAACGTATGACTGGCGTAATTGTTACTCTCTATGCGTTTTGTTATTCTTTTGGTTCGGAGACTTTTGACGGACCCGACGTCCAGTAGTTGGTAAGTCAATGGCTGTAACAGTTTGAACTTACCATGACAGCGTTAATTTTGAAGTCCATGTGATTCTTGACCTCTGCAGCGAGCTCCCGCACCAGCAACAGCCCATCCTTGCGGACGACCTCCACGTTGTACTCGTGGTATTTCTGTACAAATAAAATTATACTTTAATACTTAGAAAAAGTATATGTCTAGAAAGAGCCTCATGCTTCTACCGTATAAAACAAAAGGGGGCAACTTTCTTAGGTTGGTTTGCGTGAGGCGCCTGGCGCCATACTAATTATGTCTGTGTGCGTGTGTATGGATAGGGTTTAGACGCAAATACTGGTTACAATTTTTTTCTACGTTTTTGTAGCTTCGACTGTCAATCTTGAAATATAATTTATCCAAGCTTTTATAATCATTTGCTAGATGTGTAATTGAATCCAATAGTTTGCGGAGCAATGGGTCATCAATAATTCACATTATAATTAGACCCATGGTGGTGTAGGTACTAGACAACAGGCACTGTCTGATTCGGTATTTACGTGGCACGCTATACCTACCATAGTGATGATACGAAGTACTAAGTTAGTACTATTCGGTGATGATGGATATTCATAACAATTATTTCAGAGCGAATATATCTATCTAAACTATTATAAAACTGTAACAGAAGTGTGTCTATACATTGAAGATATTAAGGTGGTTTCAGTCCATACAAACGTTTGACGCACAATACGCGTAGACGGAATTAATAAAAGTAATATTTTATATATGGAAAAATAGTTTAGAAAATCTAGTTGCCGCGTAACAAATAACATTTGCAATTTATAATATAATTACAAAGATATAAAGCTTTTAAAATTTTGAATGAAAAATTTCTAAGCTTTATATCTTCGTAGTTATTTTATAAATTGCAAATGTTATTTGTTACGCGGCATCTAGATTTTCTAAACTATTTTTCCATATATACAAAGTTACTTATATTAATACCGTCTACGCGTATTGTGCGTCAAAGTTTTGTATAAAATTGACCCCTCTGCAACCGCCTTAACAAAAAAAGTTACGATATGGTTTTAAGGTGTCCCTGATTGCATATCACCAATTTTTGGATTTTATGTCTGTCTTTTTATTTGTGTTTGTTTGTTTGAACGAGCATCACGCAAAAACTACTGAACCGTTTTTAATGAAACTTTTTTGTTTGATAGCTTATGATTTGACTTAAAATCGTGTATAGAATTTGTGCAGACGAAGTTGAGGGTTAACTCTAGTACTATTATAAAACTATAACAGAAGTGTGTCTGTACATTTAAGATATTAAAAAAAATTACGATGTGGTTTTTAGGTGTCCCTGATTCCATATCACCATTTTTTTTATTTTTTGTGTATCTGTTTGTTTGTATGTTTGTTTGTTTGATCGAGCATCACGCAAAAACTACTGAACCGATTTTGATGAAACTTTTTTTGTTTGATAGCTGACTTAAAATCTGTGGTGCGGACCAAGTCGCGGGTTAACGGTAGTCTATCTATACTATTATAAAACTGTAACAGGAAGTTTGTCTGTACATTGAAGATATTAACAAAAAAAAAGTGACGATATGGTTTTTAGGTGTCCCTGATTCCATTTCACCAATTTTTGGATTTTTTGTCTGTCTGTTTGTTTGTGTGTTTGTTTGTTTGTTTGTTTGAACGAGTATCACGCAAAAACTACTTAACCGATTTTGATGAAACTTTTTTTGTTTGATAGCTTATGATCTGACTTAAAATCTGGTATATAATTTGTGCGGACGAAGTCGCGGGTTAACGCTAGTACATTATAAACCTTAAATAATAAAAAATACAATAGGAGTAACGATAGAGTGACTAGTAGGTAATATGTGACGCCAGTGATTATCTGCGTACTATATAAAGTAACTCTGCGTAATTTAATGGTTTCACGAGCACAGATAAACATTGGCAGGCATGTAGTGCTCGCATAATTTGCGAAAATGACAACAATCGTGTCGCATTTGCGCTACATTACGCGTTGAGTTATTGGGCCCAACATGGCTGGCGGCGGGCGGGCGGTGGAGCGCGACTCGACCGGGACCTGTCAAATTTAAAAATGGAACGAACACGTCCGGAATTTGGCGGATGCTGGCTGCCAAATTATTGTTATTCGGCAGAGGCGCTCGCTTCGTGCTGCGTTGTTATTGAATTTTGGATTGTGCTCGATTCTAGCATAGCCTTTTGTTGTATTGCGCTATCTAATCTAATGAGCCTTCCGTACTTATTATTTATCAACTCGGTACTTCAGTTGTCTGTACAGTTCAAAATGGATTACACGAGCTCAATTGAAAGGGATTATGAAGTTTTGTTACGGTGGTAAAGAGGGTTTCTGGTGAGTTGGTGGATAATTGCATTACAGAGAAGCCCATAGAAGTCTTACTAAACAGATTAAAGTAAGTTTTAGACAAAAATTTTACCGAAACTATAGACGCTTCTTTAAAACATCAGCGTCATCCATGTCTCATCAATGTCATCATATCACATAAATACTTATAAAACAATTCCGTAACTGACTGACAGATAACGTAAAGTATAACCTAAAACCATAGAGATAGGAAGTCATCATCATCAGCCTATAAACGTCCCACTGCAGGGCACAGGCCGGGTAGGCCTATGGGCATTAGTCCACCACGCGTGCCCAATGCGGATTGGTAGACTTCACATACACATCCGCAACCGATGCTCTCGAAGAGATAGGAAGTACTACGTCCTAAAACAAACTCTGGAGATAGAAACGCATAGCCGAAGAATTTTTCGCTTAGTAGAAACATGAAATTTGAAATATATTTATATTCTACGGAGGATGTAGGGGTTCACTAAAAAGGATTTTTCGATGTTCTAATTTCACGCGGACGAAGTTGCGGGCAAAAGCTTATTTCAAACCGGTAATGGTTGGTTTCGAAAAAATGGCGCAATATTTTTTTATACTGATTCCTATCGAAATTTTCACAAAAATTTCGATTGCGATGGTTATGTTTAGACCGGCAATATATAGCTCGTCTATCACAAAGTAAAAGATCTGATTTGTTGATAACTTTGATAAGCAAATTGCTGTTATACAATTCGATTTCAACTGTACGAAGCTTTAACATAAAACATTGTCTTGAACGACCCAACCCGATTTAATCGATAGGGGCGAGCTTGCTCCGCGAAGCATTCATGTGCGATGTTATCTACGAAATAGGAAGTTTTTGTTTAGGTCCGATATGGGTCAAATGGTTCGTTAATTGTGTAAGTAAAGGGAGCCTTGCATCAATATATATGCCTTCGAATTCAAATTCAAAATTCAAAATTTTTTTATTCAAAATAATATTACATAGATAGCTTTTGACGTCATTTTTTGAGTCTACCACCGCGTCGGAAGGTGCTTCGATGAGCGCGACTCCGAGACGAAGTGTGGGGCGATTTTGTTATTCTTGTTCTTATTATCGTGTGGGCAGAGCCCTGGGGTCAGAGTTTTTTCAGACTGCCTTACGGCCTCTGACGTGGTTTTTATGTAACGACTACTAACCACCAGAGAATCATTTTTCTTTTCAGACAATCATGCCTGCAATGTCCTAAGCAAATGGGGAAAACGCACAAAGTGACATATCACTAGTTGTCCACCGTGGGAATCGAACCCACGACCTCCGTGTCGAGAGCCCAATGCTCTTAACCATTAGACCACGGAGGCAGTATTGCCTCTTATCTTGTTATTGCAACAATAGCAATGCATTAAAAATACTTTGACTTTGACACTTCTTGTACAACTTGTGGTCTTAGGTCAGATGATTGTTTTATAAAGCTCCCGCAACTTGGCCCGCGTGAAATTATGTGATAAGGTCGTAGTGTAATACTTAATTCCGAGATAATTAGTAAGTAGTTAACCTAGTTTTTCGCAGTCGGGTAAAGAGTATCGCTGCTTTTAAATTGGACCATAGGCTATCAAACGGTGAATACCGTATCGAAATCGGTTCTGAAGTTATCTCGTTTCAAAAAGACAAAAATATAAAATAAAATATATAGGATCCTTCTATTAAGAAGGCTGACGGTTTCGACCATCAAATTGAATAACTTTTTCTAAGGGACCAATGTCGACCAATATATTTGCTTATCAACTCCAGCATCAGTAAATATATGCAAACATATCAGTCCAGGTCAGTGGGTGCTGGCCATAGAGATCTAGAGAGATGCCAACCAACGCGCCGAATACGAAACCTAGTGTCGCATTTCCACCAGTACCACACGATAGAAAGTATTTTGTTAGCTTGAATGTGCTCATTATCCATTGCGGTATCAGAACTCTACGTTTGAATAATCTTTAGTACTACGCAAGCATTGTAAACTATTTACACATATCATCTCGTCTGGCTTTCAGCCTCATAATATATTGAATCATTACTTTCGAGAGTAATGTGTTCCGTTTTTGCGCATATTGCTTCGACACTGGCCCCGCCCCCTTTTCACATCTCCCTTTAGTTTTTGTGATCTGTGGTGCTGGCGGTGGAACGGTGGGCCGGTGTGGCACGAACTCTGATTTATGTGAGGATCCTATTAGCGGATGAGCTACCGACCTGAATTATAGATCAAGGGTTCGAATTGGACTGTTCACTCAAAACGATACTCTCGTATTTTGTCAACTCGAATTTTAACATAACTTAAAACGTTCCTTTTAACGATTGATTAGTGAATACAATGTTTGCAGATGTTGCGTTGGTTAATTTTCTTTATCTGCATTTTGGATCAAATGGAAATGTATACAGCAGTTTCATTACTTTACAGGTGATTGCACTTATGATACTGAAAAACTTTTCCCAGTGAACCTAAGGGAAATTCGCAAAAGAAAATTAAACTTTTCATGCAAACGTTCGAAGTCAAAATCTGTTTTTGCAAAATTTTCTATGGGTTCCTTAGGAAAAGTTGTTCAGTATCATGATTACAATCACTCTTTATTAATGAAACTCTCTAAACTTACACCCTGTAGACTGATGTTAGGTAAAATTGTTGGTGCAATAGAATACAACGTATAATAATTTCCTACCTACCTAGCTGATAAAGACAACAATTATAATCAATGTGACCACATACATGTAAAAGCTTTTTGTCGTATTCATCAATCATTACAAAATACCTACATCAAAATGATGGTGTTAGTATTTTTATGGTCTGGCGAGAGTGGCGTGGCCAGCTCGCTAGTTCGATACCAGCCTAGTTCGCAATAGTTTGTTCCACATACTTGCTCGTAAAGTGGCTCTTATTGCACCGCTTTTAGGTACATAATGCAGCCTATAGAACACGCGTACGAAATTGATTACATTATCCCACTAGTGCGGTAATGTTACTAAAGAGCCTTTAATTAAAAAAAATCTGTTTTCTGAATAAATTAATCTGTTTTAGTTAAGATATGATAAATAAACGCTTCATTTCATCATACAATTTATTTTAGTTAACAAATTAACATTAATTTGTGTTATAAATACATAAATATTAAGTTTATAACGTTTTTAATATTATGTTGTTTGCAACAAAATATAGTTGGTTGAATGTCGGTTAAAGTCTTTGCCTGTTCGATCTCAACCAAAAGCACGGAACGAAAAAAAAAAGAAGCCCAGCGCCATTTTCCACAAATATTTAAGTATCTAAAATTGTAGTTTACGAAATTTTGTTACTGTTTCCTCGCAAGTATGTTAAAAAATGAGCGTTGGTTGTTACAGCCCTCGGCTAGTATGCATCACTCGCCGGTAGGCTCGTGCTGCAATCTTCTGCAATAATGTACTATTAGGAACTTATGTACGATTTGGACCACTACTGACTTTTCGATAAGGGAGAAAAATAGCTAGAAAACTTGTATACAGTTTGAAGAAATTTTAATCCAGTGGACGGACGTCAGTCAGTATTCGATTAACTCCCATGCAGTGCCCCAGGAATGTTGGTGTATACAGGGTGTAACAAAACACCCTTGTAATATTTAATTGGGTGCTTTAGATTAGACCATCAAACTAAACAACTTTCACCATGGAGCCAAATTTGAAATCGCGAATAAAAAACGTTTTCATACAAAAATCTATTCTACTCAAATGTTTGGGACAGTAGATTTTTTTTAATTTTTTCCGATTTACTTATACACGATGTAAAATTAAATGGGACAGTTACTTAAAGGGGTGCTTCAGACCATCAAACTGAACAACTTCCTCTATGGGACCAATATTGAAATCGCGAAAAAAAAGCTGCTGTCCCATACATTTCAGTCGAGTTATGTTTGCAGTTTTGTATGGGACAGCGGATATATTTTTCGCGATTTCAGTGTTGGTGCCATAGTAAAAATTGTACCGTCTGATGGTGTGAAGCACCCCTTTAAGTAAGTGTACTATTTAATTTTACACCCTGTATATAGGGTCAGGGTGTAACAAAACTCCCTAGTAATACTTAAGGGAGTGCTTCAGAGCATCAAACAACAACTTTCACTATGGAGCCAACGCCGAAAAAAAATAAAAAAAACCAGCTGTCCCATACATTTGAGTCGAACGAACCGATACTTCAGGTATGAGACAGCAGGTTTTTATTTCCCAATTTCCAAGTTGGTTAACTCCATAGTGAAAGTTGATGTTTGATGGTCTGAATATACAGGGTGAAATTGATATCATTAGCATCCTTTTAAACTAAGAGTCTACCCATCAAACTGACCAATTTTCACTATGTGAGCAAACCGATCGGAGCAAAAAAAATCTGCTGTTGCATACATTTGATTCGAGTTGGCATTGCAGTTTAGTATAGAACATCTGATTATTTTTTTGTTCTGATCGGTTTGATCGACTCTTAGTTTAAAGGGATGCTAATGATATCAATTTCACCCTGTATATTATGATTTGAATTGTTTCCACCCTCTAAGAGGGTGCCTCTTAGAGGATGATGATGATGGTGAAAACAACACTAACTAAACATATAGTAATTCAAAATCACATATCAACTAACGACAATTCCTTCAATGATAAAGTTTCAAATTCCAATCAGCAATCATAATAATCGAGAAACTATTGGATTTGGTTGTCTAATCAAAACTGCCGCGGTGGCAGGGGCTGGTTGCATAACCAGAGGAAGCCCGCGGGACACATTGGCTAACAAGGAACCTAAATTCAATTAAGCCAGTTAATTTAATCCGCTTTGTACGTCAACACCGACCGAACTGGCCTCTGATTAAACGTGCTATTTGCTCGGTTGTTTTAAATAAATTTGTATTTGGTATAGGTGGTACGTTTAGTACGAGAGAATTTACGTGTCATAAGTCACGATATCCAACCTTAGGCAGGGAAACAATGCCAAACGCATCAATTTTGCATCTAGCTAGTGTAGTGTTTTGTTTGTCTGTAAATGTAGCAAAAAAACACACACATAATATACAGGATGAAATTGATATCATTAGCATCCATTTAAACTGCATCCGTGGTCTAATGGTTAAGAGCATTGGCTCTCGACACGGAGGTCGTGGGTTCGATTCCCACGGGGGACACATAGTGAAATGTCGCTTTGTGCGTTTTTCCCCAGTTGGTTAGTACGTTGCAGACTGAATCACCTGATTGTCTGAAAAGAAAAATGATTCCGTGCTTCGGATGGCACGTTAAGCCGTTGGTCCCGACTACTATCTCTGGTAGTAGTAGTCGTAAAAACCACGTCAGAGGCCGTTATGCGGTCTGAAAAAAACTCTGACACCAGGGCTCTGCCCACACGATAAGAAGAAGAATTTAAACTAAGAATTTATCCATCAAACTGAACAACTTGCACTATGGGAGCAAACCGATCGGAACGAAAAAATAATCAGCTGTTCCATACTAAACTGCAATGCCAACTCGAATCAAATGTATGCAACAGCTGATTTTTTTTTGCTCCGATCGGTTTGCTCCCATAGTGCAAGTTGTTCAGTTCGATGGGTAGACTCTTAGTTTAAAAGGATGCTAATGATATCAATTTCACCCTGTATACATAGGGTGTTACAAAAATACAAATAAACATTTATATTATAGGGGTGGTTTAGACCATCAAACTGAACAACTTTCACTATGGTACAAACATCTAAATCGGGAAAAAAAATCTGCTGCATTGTACACGTGTGACCACTAGACGTGAGCTTCCCGCTCCGCTGACGCTGCCTTCCCGGTCCGCTGACGCTGCCTTCCCGCGTCATGGTCGCGACGGTTTGGGCGACTTGGCGGGACGCCATAAGATTACATGGGAAGCGACCGCCGCGCGGTAGGCGCTCCCGCTTCACGGTCGCTTTGTTCGTGCGGGTTTGATTGAGCCATAGAGATCTAGAGAGATGCCAACCAACGCGCTGAGTACAAAACCTAGTGTCGCATCATCACCAGTACCACGCGATAGAAAGTATTTTGATAGCTAGAATGTGCTCATTATCCATTGCGGTATCAGAACTCAACGTTCGAATAATCTTTAGTACTAGGCAAGCATTGTAAACTATTTACACATAATATCTCGTCTGGCTTTCAGCCTCATAATATATTGAATCATTACTGTCGTGTCAATGTGGTCCGTTTTTGCGCATATTGCTGCGACACTGGCCCCGCCCCCTTTTCACATCTCCCTTTAGTTTTTGTGATCTGTGGATTGAGCACTCCTTAAGGCGCATTTTATTTTTCGTACCTGAAATCATTTTCGCGTTCGAAATTAAAAAAATCGGGTTGAGTGAACTATCTGTTCCGGTAGTAAATATTAAATAATCTGTGCTTAATACTTTATCTTTGTAAACTAGAGATAGAAACAAAATTGTGATGTTATTGTTAATTAATAAGGATTTATGGGTACGTCTGGCACACGCGAGCTATCACAACATCACAGGCCTCAGTTAAATTACCTACGCGTTGATATTAGCACCCTCCGAAGATTTATTGTCCTCATTATTACAGGGCCTATTTATTGTTTTAAACCTCTTCCTAAGTGGATCCGTTTGATATAATTTACGACTATTGTATGCAATTACATTATACGCGCTAGTAATATCGGATAAGCCACGTTTTTAATTATAAAGAAGAACAGATATTATTAATGGTCAGAGTATTCACTTCTCGTGTGTGAAATGACTCGTATTCGATGACCCGGTTGGTGTTATGGTTACCACGACGCCGGACTGCCAAACCAGGCCCTGTACCCGGACATTCCATTTTCGATATATCGTGACCGTTTCGATCTGAACTTCATTGGAATAGAGTTGACATTGGAACGAAAACGTTCACGCAATTGCGAAGTTGAAATGTCCGGGTAGACCCCCTGGGTTCTGGGTTCGAATCCCGGTTTATTTTATTATTATTTTATTTATTGTCGAAACCATCAGCGTTACAGTGGGTAATATAAAATTAACAATTTGTGTATGTCGTATAGCCAATTATATGTTTCCTTATGTTAACATAATTATAATATTTTGTTATTATAGTAATCTAAACACTAAAATTACTTGCTTAAGTAATGGGATGTGTAATTATATAAGTTAGTCATGAATGTTACATTATAGTTGATTTGGTGTCATTAAAATGTATCTGCCTGTGAGTGCTATTTCTAAACTATTATAAAACTGTAGCAGAAAGTTTGTCTGTACATTGAAGATATTAACAAAAAAAAGTTACGATATGGTTTTTAGGTGTCCCTGATTCCATTTCACCAATTTTTGGATTTTTTGTCTGTCTGTTTGTTTGTGTGTTTGTTTGTTTGAACGAGTATCACGCAAAAACTACTGAACCGATTTTGATGAAACTTTTTTTGTTTGATAGCTTATGATCTGACTTAAAATCTGGTATATAATTTGTGCGGACAAAGTCGCGGGTTAACGCTCTATTTTAATAAAATTATTATCAACACTTTGTTTTCGTAACAAATTCAACATTTATTCTTCTTGTCGTGAGGGAAAGTCAGAGTTTTTTCAGTGTGCCGTACGGCCTCTGACGATGACGTGGTTTATTGAAACAAATATACTTGCGTAATTAAATTACTGTTAAACCCTTGCCTTTTAAATTAAGCTCTAAATAAAGGACATGATAAATAATAACGATAAAAACGCTTTGTCACTATCCCGTTTCTTGCCAGTACTGGACAGGGTTTTCCACTCCGCCCGGCCACATTTGTGCGTTCCCCGCACAAGGGAACTCCATTTAGCAACAAAAAATATGCACGGGAAAGGGTTGACCAGCCTTGCCTTGCCCGTACTATACCCACGCCCCCAACAGACTCGATACCCAGAGAGGTTGTCAATAAATATTCTGGAATTTTCTGAAATCTACGTAAATGCTACTTTATTGACCAGAGAAGAACGGCCACTTCCCATCTATCTAAGCTTCCCATATATTCGTTTACCTG
The DNA here is from genome assembly GCA_927399405.1 of Agonopterix arenella. Classification (NCBI taxonomy): domain Eukaryota; kingdom Metazoa; phylum Arthropoda; class Insecta; order Lepidoptera; family Depressariidae; genus Agonopterix; species Agonopterix arenella. Next base: position 12,021,488 of record OV656691.1, on the reverse strand, counting down.
TCATTCTATTTCTTATTTAGTTAATGTATACATGTAAATGTTTAAATACTGATATACTTACTCTTAAGGTGGTTGGTGGTATACAAAACTTTGACGATAATACGCGTAGACGGAAGTAATAAAAGTAATATTTTATATATGGAAAAATAGTTTAGAAAATCTAGTTGCCGCGTCACAAATAACATTAAATCACAATCACAAAGCATAAAGCTTTGAAATTTTTCATACAAAATTTTAAAAGCTTTATGTCTTCGTAATTATAGGTATTATAAATTGCAAATGTTATTTGTGGCGCGGCATCTAGATTGTCTAAACTATTTTTCCATATATAAAATATTACTTTTATTAATTCCGTCTACGCGCATTATGCGTCAATGTTTTGTATGGACTGAAACCACCTTAAACTGATATAATACTCTGATACAGTTTTCAAAGAATGGTGGAAATGCAATGTTATCTTTCATGGAAATTATGTGTATAACTTTTGCTAATTTAAAATGAACACAAATTAAGAAGTCATTCCCCTGTTCCGTTAAGTTGAAAATTAATTGTAAGATGGTGTAAGTTGTCCTAGAAGGAGTGTCATCCTCAACAATTAAGAATTTCCCCCCGACACTTTGCTAAAATGCCAAACTTTTGATACCTAGGGGCAATTAATTAAAAATGTATTACTAATGAAATTAAAGTTTTTGCCCGGAGAGAGCCGGCGCGGCGCGGCGCGGCGCAACGCGGCGTCCCGGAATTTCATATTGTAGGATTCTCGTAGAACGTCGAGATTGAACGAGCGAAGTAAAACTTACTTTTTATTTTTATCGAAAAATAAAGGTTTTTAATTTGTGAAGTATTTGAAATATATAAAGAGACTTAATAAAGAACATGTTATTCTTTATGAAGAATAGATAAATATATTTATTTTCTTCTTTAAGCAGAATGGTATTCTTCCTTAACTATTATTTAAAACTGTGACCGAAACATGTCTGTACATTAAAGATAAAAAAAAAAGATACTATATGGTTTTAAGATTGGAGTGCGATTTTTGAAACTCATTCTTTGAACTCAGCAGGAGAAAATGTCAATATTACTATGGACATATGCATCTTTTTACTGCTGATTTGACGCTCAAAAATCATACCCAGAAAATCAAATCAACAGTAGAAAGATGCGTATATCCATACATTTTCAACTGCTGAGTTCAACGTATGAGAATAAAAAATCTCACTCCTGATACCAAAAAAAATTTTTTTATTCTTTGTCTGTCTGTTTGTTTGTTTGTTCCAGCATCACGCAAAAAGTACTAAACCGATTTAGATGAAACTTTTTTGTTTGAAAGCTTATAATTTGACTTAAAATCTGATACCTATTTAATATGTGCGGACAAAGTAGTGGGTAAAAGCTCGTAATTTATCAAAGTATTTAACAGAATTCCACTACTGAATCGTATTTGAAAAATGAATGGTGAAATAATATTCTAAACGGGTAAAAACACAATTTTGTAGATCGTAAGGCTCGTGCCGAACTGCTGATACCATCATTACGTTAGATATATCCTTGACATAACATTTGATCGGCGTCCCACACCTGCGCCACGTTGCTACGCCCCCCCCCCCCCGTAGGTACGTAACGTACATACATACCGTGCATTGTGTGGAAACGAAACTGTAGACACGGTAAATATTACCCACAGAACATGAAAATAACATTTCTTGTTATGCTGTTACCTATGTGAAGTCTCACTCATTTCTACAGTAATTTAGGAACTTGAAGTAATATCCAAATCCATTAGCATTGTTATATAGGGTGTAAACTTAAATGCGTTGCACATACTGAAGGGGGTGCATCAGACCATCGAACTCTAAGCGTTGCCCGCGCTCCAAAATGGCAACAAAAAACGTGGCAATTGCCCGGCTTTCACATAGTCACGCGCCGTCTAGTGTACGACTGTACGGGCTACACGTCACTGTATCGCGCCATTTGAAAGTGCAGAGACGTTAGCGTATAACGTGTCTATTTGTAAACGTCACTGACCTCTTCCAATCAATTATTATAAGAGTAATGGTTATCCATTTTAGAGTGTTTTTTTTAGAAATTAAAATTTTGCCTTCAATTTTTCATCATAACAGTCAAACTAAAATTTATTGTGAACTATGAGACATATAACGCCTCAATAAATAATTTTATGTTGAACATTCGGTGACTGCTAGGCCTCCTAAAGCCCCGGACGCGCCTGCGTTCCAACTGTAGGTACTTCAGTTTAACCTAATTTTCTCTATTCTATCAAGGCTGGCCTGGCACCGGTTTAGTCTTTGTATAAAATGGAGCGAGGTAGTCTGCAGATTGCAAAGCTTGAAGGCTCAATGTTTACTGTAGTGTTGTGTTGTATTAAATGGCTTGAATAGGTAGGTATACACAGTAAGGACAATATCATTATGGTTGAAGCTTGCGTATTGAAACGCGTGTTCAAAAAAATCTGTTTTTCAAATAAATAAATATCTTTGTTACACAAATATTCTAGACACATAAATACCAGAATAAATAAATAAATAAAAGTTTTTTTTTGTCTCAAATCAGCAATACACAAAATGGCACAAGAAATATAGCGAAGTATTAATTTAAGTTTAGAGACAGAAAGGTCAGCATCACAGGTGCAAGTGGTATAGCCCTGCGATCACCAACCCGCTCTGCCAAGGGTGGTGTGGCATTTTTACCTCCCAAATATGGAATTTAGTCACATATTCATAATGCATCATATAAATATCTGCCCCTTACGGGATTCAAAACCGCAATTCGTGGCACAGCAGGCAGGTTCTCTACCGACTGAGCTATCGGGCTGTCTCTCAAATCTACATAAGTCTCTACATTTAAAAAAGAAAATATATTATTTTTTTTAATTCGTAGTGGCTGGTTATCTGCTATACGCTTCTTCACTAGATACATGTCAACATTACAACATTCACCTACGCTGTTTTTCTACCTAGATGACCGAGACTTTGTCCGTTTTTTTCGTCAACGTTTGGCTTCTCTACACTTAACCTCAAAGATGAAAATCTTCGATCCAAAACAGTCGATCCATCACAGACGATCTTTGGCAAGCTTTATAACCCTAATGTTCCTGACAAGAAGTTCCATGGCATAATTCTTACGTCAAACTCGTAGGTATCAAAATGGCTTGATTCACAGGACTTTGTAAGTGAAACTATAAGTCTCGTTTTATCTAATAGTGCGTAGGTGTAGTGTACAGACGAGAGGGTGGCCGATCACGTCACGCAAGTTCTAATATTGAATAAGTTCCGATGGCAAAGTTTGCTCGCGAAACATTATATTACTTTCTGGATCGACCTTTGCCGCAGAATTTTGATTGTTTTAGTACTGCGGTGGATATTATAATGGATTATTTTAACTATTTATAATTTTGAAAATATTATTGTTTTTATGCATTTTTAATTAATTTTTTTTCCTATACTTGTATCAGCTAAAATAAATCAAGAATTGAAAAACGATTCATTTTTAAAATAATACACATTATTGTGAAATAATGCTTTTAATTTCATTTTTAATTTATTTCTTTTGATGGAACGATTAAATTATTATAATTATACTACTTTTCGCTTATCAATGGAAATTGAAAAAAAATTATTAAAAAAATTACTTTAAAATCTAATTTTAAAAGTTTATGCTTATGCCAAAAATTTATTAACGGCTAGTTAGCTACATAGATGTCTTATAATATAATATTCTTCTTAAAGTTTAATAAGAAACTTAAACTTCAAGAGTTCAATTAAGAATTCTTTTAATTGTTGACACTTTAATATGATTTACATATAAATCAAGGCTTTATGGCCGGGCTACTTAGTTGTGATAACATGAAAAATTAAATTTGTCGTGATATTAGATTGTTACCATTTAATAACAATATTTTATAAAGGTTAGGAAGAATTAGTTTACGAGTGGCAACTTTACAGGGCAGGGAAATTTTAAAGTTTTTCGTTTCCTGGTAAATCCATTTATTTGTTATATGTTTCATTCCAACTTGATTTTAGGGTAATTTTATGCAATCTTTCGAATGGTTTTGATGATTTTTCAATATTTATTACAGTGTTTACAGGTTATTGAAGTTAAATATAAAATAACAAAAAAAAAACAGTCCGCAACGCAGGCTTCAAACACGTTCGTGATTTTTTACTTGATGTTTTTATAATGTACTGCATTACCCGGATAAAAAGTACCCTATGTGTTAATCTATATGTATGCCAAATTTCATTGAAATTTGTTCAGCAGTTTTTGCGTGAAAGAGTAACAAACATCCATACTCACCAACTTTCGCATTTATAATATTAGTAGGATAATTTTATAATTTGGAGTTTTAACATATTACAGTGTTATGCAGCAAAGGTTAGTTGGGTGCATATATTAGTGACAAGATAAGATGACATAAATATTCTTTATTTACACACCAGAATACACAAAAAAAACTAAAATAAGGACAGGTAGGTAGGTAGGCACCTAGGCAGGCATAGTGATATACTGATAAAGGCTTGTATTACTGAAGAATACGAGTAGGTAGATTCAATTAGGGTAAAGTCACAAATATTTGTGTGATTAATATTAATATTTGTATTCGATTCATGAGTGTTTGTATTTATAAAGGGTGGGCTCCCCGTTTAATATACAACGCATAAAATTTTACGCCCTGTATAGATACAAACACCCATGAATCGAATACAAATATAATAATAAATATATAAATTCATCACACAAATATTGCGATCACTGGAAATTAGGTTAGACTAGACCAACAATATGAAAGAGGATATAACGACGATAATTTGATAGAAATAAAGCTAATAGGTAGTTAATTTCAACCTACAGAAAAGGGAGTACCTATACTCTCAAGATCAGCCTGTTTTTAATAGAAAAATCATGGAACAAATATTTTCTAGGCAAGAAACTGTTTTAAGCCATCAGATCATAATCCTGTGTCATTGCTGGCTAAATCACCTGATCAAAGAGTAATATAAGTATATTAGAAAAGAGAACCCACTCGTGGCAACATTATGCATCCACCTTATGTCAAATTGAAGGCTAGCTAGCGCCATCTATGTTTCACTGACAATAATTCAACCTATACTATACATACCTACTTATATCTACTCATACCGATGCATATTATTGTTTTGAATACTAGATTTCGTTCAATCCCGCACCGATCGATTGAAATTCCAGTATCTTTACTATTCCTGTAATCTAAACATTGGTAAGAGAAAAACAGAAACTCCAGAATCTCACTAAATCGGCACGAAATTGAACGAAAACTACAAACAATTCGCGCATTACGCAAGATAGGTAGCCATTTTGTGAATCTGTCATCTGTCAATTAGACACTAAAATGTTTTTTTTTTCATAGTTCTGCGAAGTAGTTAATAGATGGCAGCACATTCTATGCAAACTGAATCGGAAAAAGCCACCAAAAGGCGACTGTCCTCCGCCTGCACCTGATTGTCTGAAAATAAAGATGATTCCGTGATTCGGACGGCACGTTGAGCCGTTGGTCCCGGCTACTATCTCTGGTGGTAGTAGTCGTTACATAAAAACCACGTCAGAGGCCGTAAGGCGGTCTGAAAAAACTCTGACACCAGGGCTCTGCTCACACGATGTGAAGATAATCTTGTGTAATATAAATTAAAACAAGAACTTCTCGTATAAGTTTGTGGAGCTGAAAGTAATCTAAACTACTGCAAGAACCGGATCCAACTCAATCTACGACGTGAAAGCACTGAAGTTACACTTCGCAAGAACATGGGAGATACATATAACGAGATATTTAGCAGGGTTTAGATGGGAAGGCGCGCTTCAAACAAGAAAACTAAGCGATACTAATATCTGGCTGCCGACGAAACTTGTCCGTCCCTTTTATAGCTTAATGTCTTGAGTCTAGACAGACGTTCTGCGTCTGAGCTTCTAGAAACTTTAATTTTGGTATCGCTGTCTAAGGATCGCTGTAGACTTATTGTTATTTTATTTCTATTGCGTAAAAATAGAAAAAAGTAATTTTACCAGTCTGCTCAAATGTAATGGCATTATTAGTTTGGGATCGTTTTATATAGGCTGTTATAAAAATACAAATAAACATTTAAGAAGGTGGTTTAGACCATCAAACTGAACAACTTTCTCTATGGGACCAATATCAACATTTTAAAAAAATCGGATGTTCCATACTAAACTACAAATCCAATAGATGGATATACAATTTGCTAATTTAGGGACCTACACCCTAGTACACCCAACTATCTACAAGAAAATATTTTTTTCACCCCTCCGGACGGAAAGCGTCACTTTCGTCCCGCTGCGCTAAACGAAGTTGCCGCTTTCCGCCTCTGTCGTGGAGAAAAATAGTGTACTAACCTCGGGCAGTAAATAAGAAAGCCTCAGATCACATGTTTGTTGGCCGCAGCTTCGCCTCGGCCAACAATTACATGAAATCTGAGACTTTTCTTACTTTCCTGCCTTTGGTGTGTAATCTACTATTTCACCTCACAAGCTCGGAAGATTTGAAGAGATTGAAGATTGAAGATTGAAGATTCTGTTTATCATTCGAAATCTGAGTACAAAAGTGCATTTTATAATCCGCTAGCGTGGAAAGAGTTTTTAAAATTCGAATCTTTCTATCCATTAAAGGATTGAGCTGTGCCAAATTATCTTTCTCTCGGTTTAATCAAAAATAATCCATAGTCCAAACACATAAAAACTATTTGACACGCATAAAGTTGACCACGCCACATACTCCGGGCAGAACTTTACTATAGGGCATAATTTGGAAAAAAATAGATGTATATTGATTGAACTCTATCTATAACCGATTTGTAGAGCGGAAAAAATCGCGCTTGCTTCTCTCGCTCTAAGACGTAATTCTAAAGTTTTACAACCACTGTTAAATCGTGGTGCTAAAAATGTCGAGCTCGCTTCGCTAGCTTTTACTTAGATGCGCGTGTTTTGTTCCGAAAGAGCTCTGGCTACAACCGTTCGTATTGGGCAGAAGTCAAGCTCCCTTTAAAATATGTTGGTAAGAATGAGCCAAGATGTTCCTAAACACAACTCGAGTAGTTGTGCTAAAAAAATTCCAGCTCGCTTCGCTCGCTCCATAATTTTTTGTGTAGGTGCTTTAAAAAAGGGAGCGGGCGGAAATCAAGCGAGTGCGATAGAGCGCGGGGGCCCCCGCGACCTTGAAATTTTTGTCTGGACCTCGATACCATTTTTCAAAAGTATACGGACCCCACTTAAAATTACTTGCCGACCCCTGGTCTAAAGCACCCTGTACAATATGCAACGCATTTAATTTTACACCCTGTATAATTCTTCCGGCCCTCCCCGGCTAATGTGAACGCCCCTTCAACTTGCTCTAACTCAATGGTATTAATTGTAGCCTTTACAATCGCAGAGAGTTAATTATCGCAGCGACGAGTGATGCGAGGCCCAGACTGTAAATGTGAAGTCGCCACTCGAATACGCGCCATATTTGTATGACTATAGAGTTCACTGTTCCGGGCGTGCCTCGCGTGTATCCGATCTAAAAGCCTCCTCCCTGTTGGCCTGAATAGGGATGCCAACTTTTTTTTTGGAGGAAATACAGGGTGTAAACTTAAATGCATTATTTTGAGGGGTGCTTCAGACCTTTAAATTGAACAACTTTTATTATGGGACTAACAGTGAAATCGCGAAAAAGATTGACTTTTTCTATGGAACAACCAAATTGTTTTTCGCGTTGTAACTTTGGTCCCATAGTGAAAGTTTTTCAGTTTGATGGTCTGAAGCACCCTTAAGTATGTAATCTAAACTATTATAAAACTGTAACAGGAAGTTTGTCCGTACATTGAAGATATTAACAAAAAAAAGTTACGATATGGTTTTTAGGTATCCCTGATTCCATATCACCAATTTTTGTTTTTTTTTTGTCTGTGTGTTTGTTTGTTTGTTTGAACGAGCATCACGCAAAAACTACTGAACCGATTTTGATGAAACTTTTTTTGTTTGATAGCTTATGATCTGACTTAAAATCTGGTATATAATTTGTGCGGACACAGCCGCGGGTTAACGCTCGTAAGTAATAAAACTTTACTTTTTCGACAACTAGCTAAAAAATATAGTTCTTACGGGAGAAAAAAGTACAGATAGCTGAAAAAAGCTAAAGCTACATTTTTAATTAATATTTTGCCTGAGGTTTTATTATTTTTCATCTATATTCATTTCATTTATAGGGGTGCTTCAGACCATCAATCTGAACAACTTTATCTATGGGACCAATATAGAAAACGCGAAAAATAAAAACTTCTGTCCCATACCTTCCAGACGAGTTATGTTTGCAGTTTTGTATGGGACAGCAGATTTTTATTCGCAATTTCCGTGTTCGTCCCATACTAAAAGTTGATCAGTTTGATGGTTTGAAGCACCCCTTTAAGTAACTGTCCTATTTTATTTTACATTCTGTATACGATTGACCAAAATATAGTACAATACTATATAACATTGTACGTGTGGCAACCCTAGGGCTGACACGTAAATGGGTCGCGGGGGAGGTATCTGGTAGGTAGGGGGGAGGGAGCTGTGAACTCTCGTTGCATTTTTGTAGGAACGCGTCCGACCGATGAGGCCAGTTACTTCCTCCGCTCTTTCAAGGGACCGTTTTCACACCTTCAACAATATTCGACTAAAATGTTTCTCGTAAAAATGCAGGTTTACTCACGTTTTGTATTTGGTTCATTTTAGTGAAATGCCTCCCGAACTCCCACAGGTCCACGCCAAATTTCAACGCCCAGTTCTTCACTCTGTAACAAGACACGAATTCCATTTAAAGTTTTATGTTTTTTTAGGATTCCCTAGTCAAACAAGAAACTCTTATATAGGGTGTAAAATTTAATGGAACACTTACTTAAAGGGTTGCTTCAGACCATCAAATTGAACAACTTTTACTATGGGAACAACACTAAAATCGCGAAAAAAAACCGCTGTCACACTCGACTGAAATTTATGGGACAACAGATTTTTTTCGCGATTTCGATAGTGGATGTTGTAGAGAATGTTGTTCAGTTTCATGGTCTGAAGCAGTGTCCCATTTTATTTTACACCCTGTATACTTACGTCCATTCTGCCTGTATGTATGCCCCACCTCAATTCGCTCGTCTATTGAATCGAAATTTAGTATGAAGACAGACAGTTAACAGTAACCAAAAATTGAAATGTGGTACGGTAGTTATGAATAAACACACATACAATGAAAAATATTTGTTCTTTTTAAAAGAAAAATTGAATTGCGCTATCATTGTTTAAAAATGTTCTTTCAATTTGCTTACTTTTAGTACTTATACAATGGCTACGGAACCCTAACATGGGAGAGTCCTACACGCTCATGGCCGTTTTGTGTGACCGAATCGCTCAAAAAGACAATAACTTTGGCGACACAAATAACATGAAAGTCAAAAGAAGACGAGAAGAAAGCGATATGGCGACGCTGAGGGAAAGAAATCTTTTAAAACATTTATCATAATTCTGTCACGGGGAAGTAAATGTGATTGGGGGAAGCAGGTTAAGCATTTTTTCCAGTTCGCTAGCCACCCTTATGTCATATAAATGCGTTCTTTGAGTTTATACATTTATTTTGTCACGAAATGACAAATATAAATGTACGTGATCATCGTGATGGGATGGAACCAATTTAATTAACGTTTGGATCGCAGGTAGCCGCGGTACTGCGGTGCCCCGGTGCCCCGAAGTCCTGGGGCCCGGGGTCCCCGCTACCTTGTGGCTTGCGATTGAAAATGTTTTCCCATTAATTATCTGTTTCTCTCAGCTTCCGATATATTTTTACGGAAAAGCTTTCTTTTGAAATGTTTCCAGATTTGTTTATATAGCACCGACCCGTTTTCTGTTTTCTTAACGTCTACCCTAAGGTTGTATGGAAGAAGAGGAAGTCGCATTTTAGCGATAAGACCGCCTTATTTGTACCGTTATCATTATTGTGTTGTTTTATGTTGTACCTACTGTGTATAGTGTGTGTTTGGTGTAAATAATGCAATAGTTTTCTCATTTCTAGCATATGCTCTCGACTATATTCCCCGAAAGGGTAGTCAGAGATATTCTGTAAACTCAGAACATCCACGTTTCACTAGTAGTTCCGAAACTGTCCAGGAGTGCGATTTTTTAATCTCATGACTGGTTACGTGTGTGATTCTACTAACAAACATTTCTACCATTTTGCGGGGGGCGAGGTAACATGAAGTCCGTAAATTTAGATTTTATTCCCCATAACTTCAGATTCTAATTTTGAACGTTAAAAATCATGAACAGAAGTCTCGTGTGAACCCCAAACGTTCTAAGTTTGAAATTATTGTTTCGCAATTAAAGACTGTCTCGTTTAGTGATAAGGTATAAAATTGAATGTAAATGCACATGATTAATTGATCTTATACCGTGGCAGCAGAGGGGAAATGCTACCGCAAGGCTAGCCCTTATAATAAATAATCAAAGCATACATTGAACTCAGCTGTTGAAAATGTATGGAGCTACGCATATTTCTACTGCTGATTTGACTTTCGAAAATCGCACTCCTGGAGTATGATTTTTGAAAGTCAAATCAGCAGTAGAAAGATGCATATATCTCCATAGTAATTTTGACATTTTCAACTGCTGAGCTCAGCGAATGAGATTCAAAAATCGCATTCCAGTGCGACGGGAATTGCATTCATCTATTTTATTTCGTAGTATATAATTGTGCGATTGTTTCCTTCTAATTCATCTTTTTTATGTTTTTGGTGGGTATTCAAATATTTTGTTCTGTGATTAACGGAAAATGCCCTATTGCGTTTCGCCTACAAAACTGATAAATTTGAATTTTATAAGAAATACTACGATAGCATAGCATATGCTCACAACTATATTCCCCGAGGGGGTAGTCAAAGATATTCTGAAACCTCAGAACATCCACGTTTCATTAGTACCGTAACTAGCCCAGTCATTTTACGGAGTTTTGTTACGCGGTCCCTACCCCGCGTAATTACTAATTGGACTTTTAAACTATAACCGGAACCATTAAGTGACAAAAGGACTATCTTAAACCATATTTAAAAAAATCGCTGTGCAACATAGAAATCAAATTTATGTGTCCCAGAAGGATTTTAAATTATTAATATTAATATAATACCCATGCACTCATTTGACTTAGATTTAACAACATACATTATTTTTGAGTAATAAAATAGGCAATGAAATTTAAAAAATGAGGTATTTATTAGAAAATACGAACGAATTTTTCAAAACCTTCTAAGTAGACAATAATATTCACACCATGTTTGTAGTATGTATAATGGTAAAGCCTTAAATATGTGCAAAAAATAATTTACCATCAGATTTTTTAGAACGAGATAATAGCTAAATTTTAAAATTGGAACTGTTGCTGACGTGTTTTTTTTTAAATTTTGATATATTTCCAGGCTCAAATTGGCTCTTCAATATTATACCGAAAAAAAATTTCAATATCTAATTAGTCCCGGCTCAAACCGTAAAATGACTGGGCTAAACTCTGTCCAGTGTGACGGGGAGTGAGCCCGTCGCCTCTTGTAATGGACAGTGGGCACAATACATGCCTCAAAATTGAAGCATGCAGTTTGCAAAAATGCTACAATAGAAAAGGATAATTTCCATTTCCTTAGGAAGTATGATATTCCTCCTATTTTGTTGTTAGTGTTGTTCTTTGATCATACTCATTCGTTAGTTGTGAAACGAATACAGTTCGTCACGTTGTTGGGCAATGTCTTTTCCGTGTAGAAAAGAAATAAAAATATGCCTGAATTTCATCAACAAGTTAGTGTGAACATCTATACTTATAAAACAGTTACGGGACTGACTGACTGACTGACAGCAACTCACAGCCTAAACCGCCGAAGATGGAAACATAAAATAGATCCTCAATCTTAGTATGGGAGGAAATAGGCTAACATAAAAATGTTAGCGTATACACTGGCCTGCAAAACTAAGTATCACACTTTTAAAATTGCAATAACTTTTTCAGTACACAAAATTTACTTTCGAAATAAAAAGGACTCGAAAAAGAGTTTAATTTACAAAGATTTTTTACAAAGAAAGCTGATAGCATTTCCTATAAAACGTTTTTTTATTTTAAATCTCTGATTTCTATAAATCAGAAAAAAATTAAATATTAAAAGTGTAGTACTTAGTTTTGCAGGTCAGTGTAGTTGGCGTATAGTTATGGAACTCATGTTGATTTGTTTCTGATAATCTCTAGATTATAGTGGTAATATTAAGCTATACCTCATCTAAATGGAGTGTCGCGTAATCGCAGTTGGCACGCATCTTGTCTGGTAAGATATGCTGGTTTTTTATTTTTATTTTCGTATTAACATCTAAGATGTTCCTATACACGCTTTGCTTTACATGTGCCGTTTTAATAGGATAAAAGAAACTTAGCAAAAAAGACAAAAGGTGCATTTTTTATATTTATTTCATAATTTCGCATTTTTACCTAATATAATCTTAGAAATAGAAATCTAATCTAATCTAATCATCATCTAATCTTTCGTCCGGTTCCTATAGTAAATTAAATTATGTTTTAGAGTGTACTGCCATCAATAAACGTAACTTTTGTGGGCCTACAATAATTTGATTCCTTTGTAATATTGATTCTACGAAGGATGTAAGGTGTAATAATAATAAGAAAGGATTTTTCATCTCTCATACTCTGAAAGAATGTCATTGTTTATCTAAGAAGCGGGTTGAAAGTGATACTTTTCTTCCCTAGGGCGGAAAAGTAAATTAAAAAAAAATCTACGTCTATACGTGTCTATATTGAGCGAAGCCAGAAACCTATACAACCTCACTTCGATAAAATTATATTTATTCTTATTTTTTAATAACTATTATGACCAATATATTTGAATTATAATAAAAGTTAATTTAAATAACAATATTTTTTGTCATTTGGAGAATTTTGTTAAAATTATAAGCAGACAAATAAAGTGACCCCGATTAAAACCTCCTAAAAAAAACGTGCTGGCATAAAAAATATAAAAGCCATATAGTTGCGCGAAAAAGAAAAAGGGCTTTACAGCCATAGAGATAGTAAGTACTAAGTACTATGTTTACAGCAAGAAGTTGATTTTTTTTTCGTAAGGATCCATTTTAAAACGCGTAAAAATCACTCTGGAAGTCTATCTGACTCACTCTAGCATACATGTATTATCTTCGTATGCTTTTTCTCTTTAGCATTGGCACCCCGAGTGATTTCAAATTTATTCAAACGTTTTGAAACGTACCTAGTCTAAAATTAATTCGTTAAGCGATTCGGAAATTGATTTTGCATATTATATCTGGCTTTTGTTTACTTTCCTCGTATTCGAAATGAAAAGCAGAGTGTTAAACTCGGGTAAAACACACCCATTTCACACTCAAAATAAGGGCGCCCCTCACGTTCGTTCAGGGCGCCAAACATCTCGTGTGAAATGGGTGACTTTCATCCCTTGGTTCTACTATTTCGATATTCTATTTTCACGCACACGAAGTCGTGGGCATAAGCTAGAAGATTCCATTAAATCATAGATTATTTATTCAACATTTAATTATAAAATTAGCATATTAGATTGCATAATGTAATCAGAGTCTACTTGATTGTCCTCGAACAGTGTGCATTTAGCAACGTGGAAGAGAGACAAATAGGGAGTCAGTTGAGTGAACGGTAAACATTTGTACGGTCGGAGGCTGTACGATTTGCGCTTGGAGGTTAAGACAGTATAGTACCTACCAAGTACCTATCTATTATCTTATTCCATTATCTTGTTTTTGGTGTGTAAGGTTGCATTTTCACCAGAGATGTGCATGGTGGCGAGGCGGTGAGTGAGGAAAAAATCGGCCAATTAGTGTTCTTCAATTTACTAATGACGTGATCGAGCGAACGGGCTATTGGCGGATTGTTTCCTCGCTCACCGCCTCGCTACCTCGCACATCTCTGGTGGATAAGCAAATAAAGAGTATTGTATGGGAATTTATCATTATACGCTGATTGGTGAATTTCTTCACCACGATGACAAGTCAATAATATCAATGACATGCCGTCGAAATCGACACAGTTTCTGGCTGCATATTCTCTTCAACGGAACAACTTCCGACGTGGTGGTAGGGTCAAAAAAATTACGTCGTAAGATGTCTATCAAAGATGTTATAGATTCTTGTTCTTAGCTGTCTATTCGAGTCATCGATATTTGTATCTAGATATATTTATTCTATATCGTTGTCTAGTCATCATAATACAAGTCCAGGCTAGATTTTGGCACTTTAAATGCGTCTAGATAATTTGTGTGGCAATGTCCAAGATATTTATGAATAAACATTTTTGAGTTTGACTTTTATCTTGACTAAGGAAGATCTTTACTTTGTGATAGCAATTGTACCAAAAGCGTAATGACCTTCCTAGAAAATGACCTCCTCAGAAAAAGTCTTGACAAGAAAATCACTCTAAAATGACGTGCATAAGAAAAACCTAGTTTATCTATGATCTTTATTCATGTATAATCTTTGGTCAGTAATCGTGTAACTTCTGAACGACTTGGCTAATGAGGTCATATTCACATAATATATATTATTTGATTTGACCAGAAAATGGTTCGTAGATATAAAAACTACGCATCAGACGAGCTAGCGGCGAAAATGTTTAGCTTCTTGTATAAGTAGCGGCACGGATCTGTGTACAAGACACTATGCACTATTTCCGTCTAAATACATTCATTCGAGCGCTACAGATTCGTGCCGCGACGTATATACTTTCATATACTAAGTCGTTAAAATATAAATTTAAAATCTCAAAACCATTTCTCCAGAATCAATAACTGAACAACTTATTGATATATAAAAAAAACGAAGTTTCACAAAAATTGGCTGGATCGGTTTCCCAGTTTGCATAAAAAGTAGATTTAACTACTTTATAAATCAAAAGGTACAAAATACTGAACAACGTTCTAATAAATTCATTTCCCATTTAAAATACCATCGAATATAAAGCATGACGTGACAAAAAATCATTCACAGTCAAAGCAGATCATTCAAGACTGGCAGCAAAACTCAGAGTCTGCATTATTAAAGCAATTCTATGTTTAGACGTAAATCGCGTCATATTCGGGAATCGACACAATACGTCACGTGTGCCACTCTTACGCTCGGAGATGAGTCTGAACAATATTGTATGCAATATCATATCCATAGTCTAGTAAGTACGGGATCATATTGAAATAATTTGAGAAAAACACAAAATTTTCTAGACTGAAATGAAACATTTTAAAACGGGTCTTACTGATTTTTTTTGAATATTTGATATCCGATAAAAAAAGTATATGCGTGTAATCTTTATTCGCGATTGAAGTAAAACTTCTTTGACGTTTGTCGTTTTGTATTTTTGAATAGCGGACACTGACCGTTACTTCCTTCAGAAAAAAATTGGAGTTACCCTAGTAGCACCTAAAGAAGTGTTACTTCTTCACGGTTAGGTAGCTTCGTGAAAAATTTTTCGTCTACGGGTAGCTTCAACTTATTTTGAAATCTAGAATCTTCATAGAGTTCATCATTTGAAGTTAAACTTCTTTGACGTTTGTCGTTTTGTATTTTTGAATAGAGGACACTGAGCGTTACTTCCGATTCCGTCAGAAAAAAAATCAGAGTTACTCTCTAGCAGCTCCCTAGTCGCGCCTAAAGAAGTTTTACTTCAAAAAATAATCTAAGAAGTTATTTTGCTAAAATTAAATGTCAAATTTTAGTCTAAATCTTTTTAGTACATTTTATTACGACTAAAAGTTTATTACGTAGTGCAAGCCTAAAGCTAGAGGAGCACGTTATTTCTCTGTGAGAGTAAGCGAATATTCATATTTTCAAAATTCATTTATTTTCTCGTAATCTTATATGATGCATTTTATATAAGATCTACAACGCTTTGCTCATCGAAGAAGCCTAAAATAGAATTTAAAAATAAAATAATTTTATGACTTACTAAAATCTTTCGACAAGACCTAGTACTAGACTAAAATAAAATAAAAATTATTTACGGTTTTTATTTAATAATAACGTGGAACTAAAAATAAACATAGCCTTCGAGTGCACTATGCGCTAGCTCGTTTCGTGCATAAATGTAAAATTGATCGCTATTTCAGTATCCACTCTACTGCTGGAAATACTCTCAGCTGTGAATAGTAGTAGTATCTGAATAAAGAACGACATGCATATGCTAACGACTATACTCCCAAGGGGGTGGTTAGAGAAGTTTTGTAGCACATTCAGAATATTCAAATTGCCCAAACAGTGCGACTACATAACGTACCCGTCACCACTTTGCTGACATTATTTCTTTTCATTTCTCTGTCATATCTTTTGAAAAACATATAAACGCACAACAATTTTAATATTTCAAGTTTCCTTTAACCCTCAGTTATTAAGAAATGCAGACTTTTTGCCCCTTTTTTGCTGAACAAAGTACCTATACAATTTGTCGGGAATGGTGCCGTAATAAAAAAACGATTAAAATAAAATAATCGAATAAATTTGTCAACATTATATAAGAAAAACTTGTCGTAGAGACACTACCGAAGGTAAAATTATAGTACATTATGGTACAAGTGTGTAATGTTGGTGATTACCGCTGAGGCGCCTAGGCGAGGGTCTTAAGAGAGCCGAGGACGGTAATCATCAATACACACGTGTATCATACGACGTTTATCAACACACTTGTGAAGAAAATAATAATAAAAAATCATTTTATTTAGTAAATAAAAAGTTTATTTAGAGAATTTATTTGTACTATTGAAAATTATCTTTTTTGTATCGAAACTTTTTTAAGAACAAAGCAACTCAAGAACTCAACCAAGAAGTTTAGATACCTACTATAAAAAACCTATAACTCCCTTGTGAATAATAGTAATGAAAAAGTCACAGTTTGATTATAGGTGTCATTATGTGCCTAATTGCGGTGAAATAAGGGCCATTTTATGAGCAAGTGTGTTGAAAAAAGTTTTACTTGTTACAATATTAGTATTATGTTAAATCTCTTTGGTTACAATAGATCCCTAGTCCCTACATATCCAGTCTACGTCCAGTATCCTCGTAAGCTAAAGAATAAAGATGTTATATACAGTGCTGTTATTAAAAATTTATTGTTACAAACTGAGTAAAAAAATAAAATATAACTGATTTTATTTTTCATTGCATTTCTATACTACATTTGTACATGTGAAATAAAGTAAGTGCGAAACAAATTGATCACTGTGAGACGCCTCAATATTGAAGAAAATCTTTTACGCATGATAAATTACGGTCTGACACGGAACTAATTAAGAATGTTTTAAGAACTAATCTAACTAAAAATTATATCAGAAACAGCCCCATTTAAAATTTAGCCCTTATCTCGATCTAAAAATGTCTATGGCAAAAATTGTTTTGAAGGCGACACATTTCAAACACGGAGTAAAATATAATATCTTTGTCTACTTAGAAAACATAGAAATTTTTTTTTATGAATGCCACTTTTAATTTCAATTTATTTTTTATTAATTTTTTTTCTTTGACGTACTTTGTATTTTTATTATTTCAATTAAGTCTTGGTTTAGGTTTTTAAAAGTCAATTAGGTGTAATACAGAATCTGATTAATGTGGCGCATTAGTATTATATCATTACGAGCGTTAACCCGCGACTTTATCCGCACAAATTATATACCAGATTTTAAGTCAGATAATAAGCTATCAAACAAAAATGTTTCATCAAAATCGGTTCAGTAGTTATTGCTTTATGCTCGTTCAAACAAACAAACAGACACAGAAACAAACAGACAGACAAAAAATCCAAAAATTGGTGATATGGAATCAGGGATATCTAAAAACCATATCGTAACTTAAAAACAATGAAAAAATCATTTTTTCTTGGTCTTTCTTTAATTTAAGATACTATGTTGTTTAAAAGAAATTGATCGTTATGAATGACTCTTTCGGTTGGTGTCATAAAATACAGGATGTTTTTTTTCACGTTTCACCGGTTCGATTCCCGGCTCAAGTAGATGATTTTTCAAAAATCTTTAAATGCAGTTTTAATTAAATTTGAAAATAAAGGAATGTTTCCTTTCAGTAAAATTTGCCATCATAAATATTAAGGGTACTTTCCCTCCAACCACGGCCTTTTTTATCCACCCTGTATAATATCACTGGGTACGCAGAATATCTAAAGACATTGTCAAATCTTCTGCAGAATAGCTCTCTCGTTCCAGTCCCCATCCAGTTTTGTTTTAATTCAAGTTGTTCCACAATGTTCTCATTAGCAATCGGAGAATGTTTCGCGAGCGTTGTTCGCGGGAGTTCGGCCGTCACCGCCATCAGTCGGCAGTCTCAAATTATTTAAAACGCTCCTTCGGTCCGACAGAGGGCGCCAGGTGCGGCCAAGTGTCCTTCTTTCAGACCGCCCAAATGCGAAAGAGAAATGGCTTTTTAAGACTATTATGGTTATGAGTAGGTATATGGGATCTGAATGATTATTTACAACTTGCAACCCGTCTGTAGCATCACTGTGGTTCTGCTTAAATAAAGTAGATACCGAGCCTATTGTGCCTCCCTCAATCGTATTTTTAGGGTTCCGTACGCAAAGGGTGAAAACGGTACCCTATTAATAAGCCTACATTGTCCGTTCGTCCGTCTGTCCTACCTATTAAGGGTGTAACTTTTGAAGCGTAAGAGCTAGATAGTTGACATTTTTGCAAAATGTGCGTTATTTCGGCGAATTTGCTAACAACTAATAAAAATGTCAAAAAGGTAAAAATTAAGGGGGGTCCTCATACAAGGAACTAGTTTTTATCAACGTTTTTTCTTCTCGCTCTATGGTAAAAACGGTAATACATACAAGCGTCAAACTTGATGTGACTATATAAACTCTACAGTGTAACAACAAATAATAAAAACCGGTCAAGTGTGAGTCGGTCTTGTGATAAAAGTCCGGAGTAAAAAAAAAATTTTTTATACTTTAACACGTTCCGGGGCGGTGAACGAGACACAATAGAACTTTTATTGTTATTACTGCTATAGCCGGTCACTGTCCCGGAACGTGTTAATATGTTGTAGTGTTGTGGTACGGAGCCCTCGTCCTCGGTGCGCGATTAGCCCGACTTGCACATGACGAATTTTTTATTTTAATTTCTAAACAATTAAACAACATGTCCAATAAACACGAATGTCACATTGTAGTCCTGATTGGCGTTCAATTTATCGAAACATTACGGATTATGTTTTATGCTTGTGGCTATATTATCGTTTAAACCCCCAAAAGTGGCCACTATTGGTGGTTCTAAAGATAATAACTACTAACATTATAAAAAAAAAGTAAAAAAAAAAGTAAAAAGTAAAAAAGTAAAAAAAGTAAAAGTAAAGTAAAAAGAAAAAAAAAGAAAAAGTAAAAAAAAAAAAGAAAAAAAAGTATAGTCATATGTAGTCGTAGTATGTTCATTAAAGTATAATTGATTGATTGATTGAACATTATAAAAATAAATCCGCAGTGACCCGATAAATTGAAAATCAGCATTGACTACAATGTGATATTCTTGTTTTTTGGAAATATTGTTTAATTGCTAAGAAATAAAAAATACGACTGGGGGCAGCATAATAGGCTCGGTGCAACCTTAAGCTTTAGACCATCATAACTATGCACGACTTACGCGGGTAATTGTACTAAAAAACTTTTCTGTCACTTTTTGCGGGGGACGAGGTCTAGCATGAAATCCGGTAAAAATAGTGTGAACCCCAAACGAGACTAGTTTGATTCCGCAATTACAGACTGTCTTGTTTAGTGATAATAAATTTTTTAATAAATTTTTATTCGGGAAACCAACAGTCAAATTACAAACGAATGGTTACAAACTATGAACATAGAATAGACCAATTACAGGAATCCGCTATATATAAGGTATAACATTGTTGGTATGTAAATGCCCATGATCAATTGATCATATAACTAGGCAAAATGATAACGCGAGCCTGGTCCCCAGTTATATGGTCTTGGCTTAAACTCTTTGGAGTGATTCGTTTTTTTATCG
Organism: Agonopterix arenella; assembly: GCA_927399405.1. Taxonomy (NCBI): domain Eukaryota; kingdom Metazoa; phylum Arthropoda; class Insecta; order Lepidoptera; family Depressariidae; genus Agonopterix; species Agonopterix arenella. The sequence continues at coordinate 12,001,383 of OV656691.1, read as the reverse complement.
AAATCCAAAGCTGTTTGTGATTTAGTGACAAACATCCATATATCTAAACATCAAAACTTTGTCATTTACATAATACTAGAGTTAACCCGCGACTTCGTCCGCACAAATTATATACCAGATTTTAAATCAGATAATAAGCTATCAAACAAAAAAGTTTCATCAAAATCGGTTTAGTAGTTTTTGCGTGATGCTCGATCAAACAAACAAACAGACAGACAAAAAATCCAAAAATTGGTGATATGGAATCAGGGACACCTAAAAACCATATAGTAACTTTTTTTTGTTAATATCTTTAATGTACAGACACACTTCTGTTACAATTATAGTTTAGATAAAAGCAACAATTCTATAGAACAGCACTTTTTTTTTCGTTATTTTTTTGTACAATAATGTGTTGAAAACATTAACATTTCCAAAGATCAAAGCCAAGACGAGCAGCAACAAAATGGGTGCTACGCCGTAGGTGGCCGTAGGCCGTAGTTCGTAGCCCGTAGCGACTTGCTATAATATATAAATATCGTTGCTTGCTACGACGAAAACGATTTATTGTTGGAAAAGACTACTTTTTGGCTACTCTATTAGCATATGCTTACGACTATATTCCCCGAGGGGGTAGTCAGAGATATTCTGAAACCTCAGAACATCCACGTTTCACTAGTAGTACCAAAACTCTGTCCTGTGTGACGGGGATTGAGCCCGTCGCCACTTGTAATTGACAGTATTCATTCATACAAAATTATATTCATAATACAACGTGAATAAATCGGAAATCAAACGAAATATTTAATAATAGTAGTGCTTTAAATTAACAAACGCACTAGCCTGCACTACGATTTTCAAAGGTCTCCTCAATATCACTGGGATCCCATCATCAGATCCTTCTTTCTTTATCATGGTATCACCCTTGGAATATATTCTTTCCAACAAAAAAAGAATCATCAAAATCGGTTCATAAACTACGAAGTTATCCGCGAACACATATAAAAAAATATATATGTGCGGTCGAATTGAGAAACCTCCCCCTCTTTTGAAGTCGGTTAAAAAGATAGTTTTTAAATTTAAATAAGTTCAAAGCAGTACGATGGGTTCCAAAAAAATAAAGTGAAGACTTAACACTGCGGAGATCCGCTTAAAATATCTTGTTACAGTAATCGGTTTAACCCAACAGTTGGCGCAGTCGGTAGGACTCGCGGCGCGGGGAGCGTCGGGTAAAACGATTTACGTTTTACCTGAATTTACATCGTTCCTGTGCGTGTGACAAATTCCCTTTTCATTAATTTGTCTCTGTGACAGGTGAGGTTGGAAACGTTATTTCCACTTGAGTTGTTTATTTAATTAAATGTTTTTCGCCAATAATTGTCCTGGGACGTTTTTTTAAATGTTACTTTTTAAAGATATTTTTTTTTGTAACGCAAAGATTGATTAAACGGTTATCAGTTTATGTATTTATAAAATAAATGGTACGAAATTATTTGTAGATTGAATTAAAAAAAAACTCATCAATTAATAAAACAAAACGAAATAAATAGTTTTCATTAAAGTAAAAATTTGGAGAAAATTGCAAATTAAAAAAAAATTTAAGTGAAGAGAACAAAATTAAAAATATATATATTACGAGCGTTAACCCGCGACTTCGTCCGCACAAATTATATACCAGATTTTAAGTCAGATCATAAGCTATCAAACAAAAAAAGTTTCATCAAAATCTGTTCAGTAGTTTTTGCGTGATACTCGTTCAAACAAACAAACAAACAAACACACAAACAAACAGACAGACAAAAAAACCAAAAATTGGTGAAATGGAATCAGGGACACCTAAAAACGATATCGTAACTTTTTTTTTGTTAATATCTTCAATGTACAGACAAACTTCCTGTTACAGTTTTATAATAGTATATAGATAACGCAATAATGAGTATTTAATAACTTATCAAGAAAGATGATAACTAAAGGACAAAAGGATCAATTAGTACATTTAATAGAATAGTATCGAGTCTGATGGAAGCTTTGACTAGTTATTATAAGGACTAGCCTTGCGGTAGCATTTCCCCTCTGCCATGGTATAAGATTAATTGATCATGTGCATTTACATTCAATTTTATACCTTATCACTAAACGAGACAGCCTATAATTGCGAAACAATAATTTCGAACTCAAAACGTTTGGGGTTCACACGAGACTTCTTTTCATGATTTTTAAAGTTCAAAATTAGAATATAAAATTATGGGGAAAAAAATCCAAAGGTGCGGATTTTGTGTTACCTCGCCCCCCGCAAAAAGTGGCAGAAATGTTTGTTCTTAGAATTACACGCGTAACTAGTCCCTATATAAGTAGTCAATGGATGGAAGAGCTAACATAAAATAACATAATAAACTAAACTAAATTAGTCCGTTAACCGCTACTCTTAAATCAACGATGAAAACTGTCTAGCAATTGAAGCCGTTTAAACAACAGGCTATAAAACTTAGTTCATTAAAGATAGAAACCGATGATATCTCGGTTGCAGCCGATAACGGTTGTTTTATTAATCAGAGTGGCGTGGCAGACGGGTGTCAGACGCGCGCCCTTACGTAAGCCAGCCTCCGTAGTACGCCGGGACCCCCTCCGACCGGCCCCTGCTCCTCTCTACCCCAGCCTCCCCTCTCCCCGCTAGATCAATACCGGAGCCGGCGCCTTTGACATGTGCCCCGCGTGCCTCTCGGCAAATATTTACGTTGTGGAAACAGATCATAACTAGTTTCATTTGCTTTGCGTACGGCGTCGGAAGGTACCTTGAATTTATTGATGGGCGTTTTTAAAGACTCAATTAGCTTAAAGAATTAACAGTTGGATTGAAATGAAGAGGGGTTTTTAGTTTGTACGAATTGAATTAGGCGGTTTTATACAGGGTGTTACAAAAATACACATAAACATTTAAGGGGGTGGTTTAGACCATCAAACTGAACAATATGGGACCAACCCACTGTGGGACCAACATCGAAATCGTGAAAAAAAAATCGGATGTTCTATTCTAAACTACAAATCTATTCGAGCTAAATGTATGGGAGAGCTGATTTTTTTTCGCGAGTTCTATGTTGGTCCCGTAGTGAAATCGCGAAAAAAAAAAATCTGCTGTCCCATGCATTTGGCTCGAGTAGGTTTGCAGATTTGTATGGACGAGCTGTTTTTTTTCGCGATTTTGATGTTGATTCCATAGAGAAAGTTCAGTTTGATGGTCTGAGTTCACCGTTTCAGTATTTGCTAAGCTGGAGCCTACCTCAGGAGACGCGAAAAAAATTAGCTGTCCCATACATTTCAGTCGGGTAGGTACTGCAGTTTTGTATGGGACAGGTTTTTTCGCGTCTCCTGAGGTAGGCTCCATAGTGAAAGTTGTTCAGTTTGATGGTCTGAGTTCACCGTTTCAGTATTTGCTAGGCTGTCACTTACACCCTGTATACTTTTTCTACGGTTTTAAATATCAGTTTTAAAAATCTGCGTTGCGTAAATAAGACATTTATTTTAGTCATAGCGGTTAAGAATCAGTACGACTAATCTTGTTACAGTATTATATTCGCGTTGTTAAACGTTTGAGTAATTGCTTTTTCTTGTTGCTACAAAGAAAACTAATAAATCTTATAATACAACGAGCGTTAACCCGCGACTTCGTCCGCACAAATTATATACCAGATTTTAAGTCAGATCTTAAGCTATCAAACAAAAAAAGTTTCATCGAAATCGGTTCAGTAGTTTTTGCGTGATACTCGTTCAAACAAACAGACAGACAAAAAATCCAAAAATTGGTGAAATGGAATCAGGGACACCTAAAAACCATATCGTAACTTTTTTTTGTTACTATCTTCAATGTACAGACAAACTTTCTGCTACAGTTTTATAATAGTATAGATAGATAGAAATGGTACGAAATTATTTGTAGATTGAATTAAAAAAAACTCATCAATAAATAAAACAAAACGAAATAAATAGTTTTCATTAAACTAAAAATTTGAATCTCTCCTTCTCCCTCAGTCTTGAGCAATCGCGCTTCGATGTTCTTCACCTTTGCTAATATAATACAACGTCTAGTCCATTTGAGACGGTCACGCTTTCTTTTCTCGACAGGGTGACCTCATCACTAATATCATATTTAATACAGGGTGCAAAACTTAAATGCGTAATACAGTTTGTAAAATTAAATGCGGTACATACTTTAAGATATGCTTCAGACCATCAAACTGAATGCTATTATTATTATTATTTGGTTGTAAGGGCTTGGTCAATGATCAATAGCTACCGTGACCTTAACAGATCTATTGTAGCTCTCACCCTTGACCCAAAGGTCATTTCCTAAGCCCACGCGGACTTCATGAACCGTGTTATGCTTTTGGAAGGGAGGTCCCTAATGTCAGTAGATGTTCACCTAGATAGCGACTCATGCTGTGAATGAGCACCTCGCATTCGCAGAAGAGGTGTATGGGCGTTTCCTCTGCTTCAAAGCAGAATCTGCAAGTGGGTGAATCTACAAGCCCCATTCTGTGTAGATGTTTGTTTAACTTGCAGCATATCACACTGAATAACTTTTACTGTGGGTCTTTGAAATCTTCTGGTCCAGTAAATAACGAATTCATACAAATAAAAATTAGGGCTTTGGTTTAAAATTCATATAAAAAGCTATGTATTCTCATACAGGAACATACAAAGTTTAATAGAGTTTACTTTGTCGTTAAGTCGACGATCGATTGATGCCCTAAACATGAACAAACTATCTGTCGGATACAAGAACTTACTCAGAAGTGGTGAAACAAGCCCTTAGTTTATGGTCGGAATTGTCCCCCTCATATCTTTTTATTTAATAATTGAATGCAGGTTTTCTTAGAAAATAAAATAGGAAATCTTCGTTATTTAAAGTACATACATTCCCATCCTATAAGGTTCGGGATCCACTAAAGCGCAGCGGAGCGGACATGTGTTAAATCAACCAATAAATAAAATAGCTTTCTATTTTTAGGGTCCCGTAGTCAAATAAGGAACCCTTATACTTTCGTCCATTCTGTCTGTATGAATAACCCTGCTTCATTCACTCTCTCATTTGCACCTATCGTAACAAAATTTGGCATGTAGGCAGATAATGGTAACCCAAAAAGATCCTTGCTCTCCTAAAATTGATAAAATGGGAAACCGAAACGATCAGAGGTGGAGTAACTATAACCTGCAGCCACATAGTGAGGGCATCAGAGACTTTGACGATGTCTGAATGAATTGCCACCCACATCTAGGTTGGTGCCATTTGAAACTGCCACACGGCAAATTAAAATAATTAATTAACGGGTAACTGACAATATTAAAAGCTTCTGCCTACGTTTTATCGACGTTTTCTGTTTCAAAGTCTCTGATGCCCTCACCATCAGAGACTTTGTCGATGTCGGAATGAATTGCCACCCACGTCTAGGTTGGTGCCATTTGAAACTGCCACACGGCAAATTAAAACAATTAATTAACGGGTAACTGACAATATTAAAAGCTTCTGCCTACGTTTTATCGACGTTTTCTGACCTTTACCATCGCAAACTACGTTATCTGATACCAATTAAACACCCACGTATGTTTATTTCCTACGTACGAGGGCGAGAGTAAATACAACAGTATGCGAAATCTTTACTCAATTTCACAACGTGCGTGGGCGATGAACTTTAAATATAGCTACAATACAATGAGGAATTTGGAAGAACGTTAATATGACTGTTTGGTCAATAATGTCGTGTTATTTTATTCGTATTGGATTCTGTAGGCCTACCATGAGTTTACATCTATCTATACTATTATAAAACTGTAACAGGAAGTTTGTCTGTACATTGAAGATATTAACAAAAAAAAAGTTACGATATGGTTTTTAGGTGTCCCTGATTCCATTTCACCAATTTTTGGATTTTTTGTCTGTCTGTTTGTGTGTTTGTTTGGGTGTTTGTTTGTTTGTTTGAACGAGTATCACGCAAAAACTACTGAACCGATTTTGATGAAACTTTTTTTGTTTGATAGCTTATGATGTGACTTAAAATCTGGTATATAATTTGTGCGGACGAAGTCGCGGGTTAACGCTCGTTGTAGTATAAAAGTAAAACTACCATAGTAAACAAGTGGTTACGTTGAGAACATAATTCCCGCCGCAACTACAGTAGTAACGTACAGTAAAAACTCATGGTAGGCCTACAGGTAGATACACTGACCTGCAAAACTAAGTACTACACTTTTAATATTTCATTTCTTTCTAAACTATAGAAATTTGAGATTTAAAATAAAAAACGTTTTATAGCAAATGTTATCAGCTTTCTTTGTTACTATTCTTTTAAAATTAAACTCTTTTTCGAGTCCTTTTTATTTCGGAAGTATATTTTATGTACTTGAAAAGTTATTGCAATTTAAAAAGTGTGATACTTAGTTTTGCAGGCCAGTGTAGTTTTATTTATTTTTAAGATTCAAAATTTAAGTTCTAGGTCAATTATAGTCGAGTATTTATTTTCTTGTTATATTTTACGGCCATTTCTAGGTCTTTTCCTGGAGTGATATACTACTAGCATGGAATATTTTATTCTGTCGAGTCGTGTCGACAGTGGCTGAATGATGCATGGAATATTTTCTTCCATCGAGTCGATGGCATGCCATTGAGCTTACCTTGCCATCGTGGTCAAGAGATTTGCCAATCTGAGGCTTCAGAAAGCGTCGGTGGCGCGTTGCGTTGAAGTATGAAAACTCAATCATGAGGTCCGGGTTCGAATCCGCACGGACGAAATGCCGTTTACGAATGAGTTTTTCTAACTTATGTCTACCTTCTCAATACCTACTGCTCTCAAAAGGTGAAAAAGAACATTTTAAGGAAAACGTGCATTCGCTGAAGCAGAAATTTCTATGCGTTATGTGAAGTCTACCCAACCCTCATTGGGCACGTGTGGTGGACAATAAAAAATCTGCTGTCCCATACATTTCAGTCGTATGTAACCTACTGCACTTTTGTAAAGATGAAACAGCAGATCTTTTTATTATTTATTGATGTTGGCTCCTTAATGAAAGTTGTTCAGTTTCTTGGTTTAAATATTACTATTCCTCTTCTTCTTATCGTGTGGGCAGAGCCTTGGTGTCAGAGTTTTTTCAGACCGCCTTACGGCCTCTGACATGGTTTTTATGTAACGACTACTACCACCAGAGTTAGTAGTCGTAGTGTATTAATATGATGTTTGGTTACACCCTGTATTTTAGCAATCGCCATAAACAGGCTGATAGTATCGTATACACTTCTTACTAAAAGTTATTGCTGAAACCTATAGGTGCGCAGTTCTACCTCCACCTTCATCTCACCTTTTTCGACTGTCAACATATCCCAAATGTGACCTTTAGTTTTAATCATAAAATAGGTATGCGCACAAATGTAGATCCAGTCAAATGTGAAATTGGTCTGCGTCTTTCGTTATTATAAAGCAACTGTCTTTTAACCAAAGTACAAAGTCAAAGATATCTGTCTTGTTTATATGTTATTACACCTTTATGACACGCTGTTATCATTCAGTTTCCAATATTTCAAAATTAGACAGCGATAGAAGTCAAACGGTGCGGTAACGAGGTATATAATATACAGGGCGTAAGGGTAAACAGTTGCATTACTTTAAGGGGTGATGGTACGCAAAATACCTATATAGGAAATTCAAAATATACAGGGTGCTAGGGTAAACACTTGCATTACTTTAAGGAGAACCCATGATACTGAACAACTTTCCCAAAGAAACCTATGATAGGCTATTGGCAAAAAATTTTTTAACTTTTCATACTAACATTCGATAAGCTGATTGCAATTAGTATGGAAAGTTCAATTTTTTTTGAAAATTTCCTTTACGTTTCTAGGGAATGTTGATCAGTATAATGGGTACAATCACCCCTTAAAGTAATGCAACTGTTTAGGAACCCTGTATAGGAAATTCATTAAAAAAAATTTGGTCTTCCCATACTAAATGCATTCAGCTGATCGAACGTTTGTATGAAAAGTCAAACTTTTTTTTGCGAATTTACTTTTGGTTTCTTAGGGAAAGTTATTCAGTATCATGGGTGTACCCATCACCCCTTAACTTAAAGTAATGCAACTGTTTACCCTAACATCCTTTATAAGGCTTTTATGTTTAATGGATTCAAAGTTTCTGTGACCGTTTTGTAGCTCGAGTTTTTCTATAGCATCTTAGTGTCAAAACAATTGACTGTTTATACCGAACCTTTTAACCGCCGGAAAAATTTTCATTGAACAACGTGCCCCCAGCGCCGTGTCAAATGAAAACACAGTTTGAAAACAATAGAAATTATAGTCTTATATACAACGTGTTAATGAATTAAGACAAAACTAGAAAGTTAGAAAGTAGTTTAGAATCGAGAGCAGAATTGAATTATTATGGTTTCAACACAGGTAATTTTTTTCAAAATATTAAGTAAGTATATTGTTTGTAAAATTTAAAATTTACTGAACCCTACGTCAACCCACCGCACGGGCACACTCACCCTACTTACTACAAAAACAAGATTCTTAAAATGTATCCATGAGTATGTTAGCGCTTTCATTCATTGCTGAAATTATAACAAATCATTTTTGCCTCAAAACTTAAAATGCGAATAACTTTAAATTTTAATTATCAAAATAATGAAATTATTGTTTCAATCAAATTCTTTTGTTATAAATCACTTGGGATGTATGAGGTTTTGCGCTTATTCATTAACACGTTGTATAAGATGGTGGCCTTGTGAGCTCGATGTGGTACGTCATATTTCAGACAATGGCGGCTTAATGGTCCTAGGTTCATATGAAAAAAAAAATTTGTTTCGAAAGCATTCGTTTCCATGCATTCAAAAAGATGTTAAACTCTCGGCTCTCTACTAACGTAATGCAAAAGCGGTAAAGACATATTTTTCGTCGTCTTATCGCTTCACACTGCTTTATCACCCCATACGTGGAGGTCAGGATGTTATCGCTCAAAAATATGCACCGTGTGTGATAATTGAATTGTATTATATAATTTATGAATAGGTATCTGAATGACAAATCAAATTAAACAAATATTATTAAGTATAATCCAATTACAAGTAATTACTAACGAAACTAAACTAGCCTAAATTAACTGAACTAATCAACTAACACTGAATACTTGCACACCTCGACGAGGTAGATTATTGAAACCTAAATACATATTAAGATAAGAACTCACTGTACACAATCAAGCAAGGAATAAATAATTATAATTATGACAAGGAAAATTATTTGTATGTACACACGGCGACACATCAAGCTACGCAAAACAAACATAAGCTGGCCGCGCGACGTTATACAATACTCTACCTACGCGCGGCCAGCTTATGTTTGTTTTGCGTAGCTTGATGTGTCGCCATGCATACATTCAAAATAGTTGTATATAATTTGTCACCCCGTTTGAAGCAGGACAAAAAGCGCGCTACCATCCGACTCCATCCATCAAGCTTGATCCCGAATCATTGGTAGGTATTCACATTAAGAGGATAGGTCCTTGCAGCGTGCTATATACAAACGAAGTTTGATTATAATTAAAAAATAGATGCAATTTTTTATACACAATCTAGAAACCAATTCACGTCCCTGTGCTGGTTTGTCTCTTCTTCAGATCGTGTGGGCAGCAAGCCCTGGGGTCAGAGTTTTTTCAGACCGACTTACGGCCTCTGATGTAACGACTACTACCACCAAAGATAGTGGTTTGTCTTATTTTCATTAAAATGTGGAGTTTAAAGTTACAGTGCCTCAAAGATTTCCATACATATCTTAAGTTAATCCTAGCATTTAAAGTTTATATTTTATTGGAAATCCGACAAACCACAAGCACAGAGATTCGTTTCCAAATCGTGTTTAAAAATTGCATTGAATATCAAGTAGTACTCAAGTATACAGGGTGTTACAAAAGTAAAAATAAACATTTCAAACTTTAAAGGGGGTTGTTCAGATCATCAAACTGAACAACTTTCACTATGGGACCAACATGGAAATCGCAAAAAACAAATCTTTTGTCCCATATATTTAGCTCGACTAGATCTGTACTTTAGTATGGAACATCGCAAACGCATCGCAACATGGCGATTATGGCTAATCTCCCCATTTTGGGGGAGGTCTATGTCCAGCAGTGGACGTCTATCGGCTGATATGATGATGATGATGATAGAACATCCGATTTTTTTTCGCGATTTCGATATTGGTCCCATAGTGAAAGTTGTTCGATATTTGATGGTCCTAACCACCCCCTTAAATGTTTATTTGTATTTTTGTAACATTATGTATAATATTATATCGTTATACTAGTCTAGACTAGATGTTGATAAATCAATTGAAAATATAATCAAACTTCGTTTGTATGGAGCTCGGTGCAATGACTATCCTCTTAATAGGGTTCCCTAACTTTTTACAAGCACCTCATCGTCAGCACCCGAATTGAACAGCCATTTATCACGGATTGATCCATCTCGGAACACTCTACTGTCGCTTCTGAACTTTTTCGTTTAGCAAATCGCGGCGTTTCAGACGAAGACACGTCTTTACTGAAACTCATCTTCTTGAGGGGGTGAGGTGTAATGAAGTGGGTGGGGGGGGGGGGGACATCCTCCTATAATTGCCTGTCAATAAGCTGCTTAGCGGTGCGGAGTAAAGCTTGCCCTCGGAGTAACGTCCTCGTACGCATAAAGTGTTGCGACGCAAAAAAATACTTGAGACCTTCACGTCACGACTCTTACTATTTATTGGTTTTTAAGAGGCCAGGCGGACTGAAATGGTAATTCTGAGAATAGATAACTTTTCCGACTATACATATTTGTCCGATCCGCCGTACCTATACTGACTATAGTGTTGACTATAGTGCGAAAGAGACAACTGTAACTCGGACCGATTTAATCGACATAAAATTGAGGAAAGTAGTATTTCGTATTCCCCTATTTCCTCCTCCAAAACTAAACCGATTTTAATAATTTTTTTCATGAATAATATGAGAAAAACTTTGGCTACATCTTTATGTTTTGCGTTTTTGGTTTACATTCGTCAAATTTGTTTGCTGGATGTGTGAAAAATGGCCGGTAAAATTGGTCATTTTCGAAGGTCCCTAGTTCATACAGTAAATAATAAAAGCAAAAAAGCAAAACATAGGGACATAGCAGAGGTAACACAGACTGTATGGTAAAATTTTGTTTGCTCTTGTTGTCATTATCCAGGAAGAAAACAGGGGAATACGTTTGTATGGAAAAAACAGTACCCGTCTATCCTCTTAATTGTTTCTAAAAGCTATATTCATGATTTGAAACTGTCGTGTACAACGTTTTTTAACAATCATCCATTATCTATAACATCTGTAGGAAAAATCTCCAATCACAGCATTTTAAAGGAAATCCTCCGCCATCAATAGCATTTGTTCCCAATTAGTCGTATATATATATACGTACCTTACCCCCAAGAGTAAGCAGGTTTGCTTGAAGGGGTAAGCGTGGAAGTCTCTTAGTAGCCCAGTCATTTTACGGTTTGAGCCGGGACTAATTAGTAATTGAAATTTTTTTCGGTATAATATTGAAGAGCCAATTTGAGCCTAGAAATGTACCAAAATTAAAAAAAAAATCACTCAGCAACAGTTCCAATTTTAAAAATTAGCTATTATCTCGTTCTAAAAAACCTGATGGTAATTTTTTTTGCACATATTTAAGGCTTTACCATCAAACATACTACAAACATGGTGTGAATATTTTCTTTTATAACCGACTTCAAAAAAGGAGGAGGTTCTCAATTTGACTGTATTATTTTTGTATTTATGTTTGTTATATTATGGCATTATGTAGATCAGAGCACCCATGGGATAGAAGAAAAAAGAAAAATTATTTGGAAATATCCGCATCAGGAGTGCGATTTTTGAATCGCATACGTTGAACTCAGCAGTTGAAAAGTATGGAGATACGCATCTTTCTACTGCTGATTTGACTTTCAAAATTCCCACTCCTGGAGTATGATTTTTGAAAGTCAAATCAGCAGAAGAAAGATGCATATCTCCATAGTAATATTGACATTTTCAACTGCTGAGCTCAGTGAATGAGTTTCAAATATCCTACTCCTATTAACACTTTAGCGGACCGTGAACGAGACACAATAGAACTTTTATTGTTATCACTGCTATAGCCGGTCACTGTCCGCGAACGTGTTAAAGAGATTAATGATGAATGAATGATTGCTAGACACAGTTTGTACAGAGTGTACTTAAATTCGTTACATATTTAAGGAGATGCTTCAGATCATCAAACTGAACAACTATCATTGTAGGACCAATATTAAAATAGCATAAAACCAGCTGTTCCATACATTTGGGTCAAGTTGCCAATTACATTTTCAACCAGGGTCTCCGTGCTTCGGATGGCACGTTAAGCCGTTGGTCCCGGCTACTATATCTGGTGGTGGTAGTATTTACATAAAACCACGTCAGAGGCCGTAAGGCGGTCAAAAACTCTGACACCAGGGCTTGCTGCCCACACGATAATAATAAGATAATTTTTAATAACTAGTTGAAAAACTATGATCACCAAACTCCCTTCGATATTATTTTACACTTACAGATTTATCATGTTGTAAAAATTTTACGGCGGCGTGCCAAATTGAAAAATATTTGCAACAGTCAACTATCGTGCCGTGCCGTATGCAAGCGTTTGAATTGCATGCAGTGTTGATGGAATCCGGCTTCGTAATAACTGGTGTGAGTCCAACATTATCAATTCGAATGTTGTGTCAGGAACCTCGCGCACTATACGACCACGATCAAGTCCGCAGCGACCAAGTAAACTAAAGAAACTATAGTTTTTATAGTTCACTTGGTCAGTTCCTGGTCGTGGTTGTCTAGTGCGCGAGGTCCCTTAGTAGATAGAGCCAGAAAATCAGAATCAGAATAGAACAAAAAACAAATAGGTATATAGAGAATGTTTGCTTAGCATTGCATAGAAATAAAAATAAAAATTTAAAACTTTGAAGGGGGTTGGTTTGACCAACAAACTGAACAACTTTCACTATGGGACCAACAACGAAATCGCGAAAAAAAAAATATTTTGTCCCAAGTATTTAGCTCGAGTAGATCTGTAGTTTAGTATGGAACATCGCAAACGCATCGGATCGTGGCGATTATGGCAAATCTCCTCATTTTGGTGGAGGCCTATGTCAAGCAGTGGACGTCTATCGGCTGATATGATAATGATGAAACATCCGATTTTTTTTTGCGATTTCGGTATTGGTCCCATATTGAAACTTTTTCAGTTTGATGGCCTTAAATGTTTGCCACCCCCTTGAATGTTTATTTGTATTTTTGTAACACCCTGTATATAACAAGAAATATAGTTTTGATTATACCACTATGCTATAATTGCAGTGATTTATATACATAATTGTTAGGCATACGGTATGTTTGAGTATATAGCTTTTGGTGTTGGCACAGTTTGAACTCATTCCAAATTATATTCTAAATACAGATGGTTCAATACTAACATTGTTTATCGCATCAGATTTATGGTCTACGTGATTGTACAGTCTGCAGCACAAAACGCTGCGGCTTAAAGAAATCAGAAGAATAAGAGTTTCGTACCAGATAAATGACTGTATGTTACTATATACCTACTTGAAGCTGCTGCCGACCGTATCAATCACTAAAATAGTAGCTTGGCCCTCAGAGTGTGCTATTTGAGCCTAAAGTAAATTGTCATTTAAATAAGTAGATTACAATCGTTTAGTAAACTATTGCAGTTCAGCAATTCACTATTGCAGATTCAGTATGTACTCTAGATTTATTTGTATTTTGGATTTATTCTACGGCTTCGCAATAGCGTCGACTTCTTACTTTCTCTCTGGCCTGATTAAAAGCTTACTGATGCTGCTACGTAGACTACTTCATGATATCCTTTAGGAAAAGCTAACAATTTCGTTTTAATAGTGCCATTTTAGAATAGTTTTCGTGTAAAATATGAGATGCTTACTCATTGTGTGGTATATCCTCGAGCTGGTTGGCCAGCGCCACGGCCAGCAACAGCGGCGCGAGCAGCCCGAGCGGGGCCGGTGTCCGCCGTGTCATGCTTACTGCCCGGCGCCGAGCACTCCCCACATCACACACAACACACTCTCTCTACATCGAACACACTGCAGCTGCACTCCGCAGACAATGTCACCAAAGGGCAGTTTGTGCATGAGTCATCGAGACAGGTTAGGGACCGGAGGCGGTGTAGGTGCGGGCAGGCCGCAGGGCGAGGACAGAACGTGTACCGGCGCGCCGCGGCGGCGCGGCGTGACCCCGCGCTACCCCCACCGCCCCCGCAGCCGCAGTGACGCTGCGCACCGATCATACGCCCAATAACGCTGCCTACTACTTATTACTCAGATTTATTTGATCATGCATAGGGTTTAATGGTCAGCCACCGACGCGGGGGCTCGCTCTGAAACATCCGGCATCCTGAAAGGAGCTTGGCAGTGCTACGATCGAACGTAACGGGTGCACGCTTGATGGGAGTGGTACTGGGTTGATGCCAGCGGAGGGTTGGGGTCAGAATGAGGCTGGTCGCGGTTGGTCGCGGGCTGCAGCCACACGTCCGCCACGCACATGCGTGGGCACGCCGCCAGGAAATCCTTTATTGATTCCCGCGCTCCAGCTTTCTAAGGAATGTCGCAAGCGATGTTGCCGCCAAAATTCCCGCCCGCTGTTATAATTCGGACTAAGCGGATCTACGACGCCATTCGGATTACTTAAGTTTAAAATAATTAATTTACAAGGATTATCCTTAAATTCTTTGCATTTTTATGAGGCTTTGGAAAATATAAGAATTCCAATCATAATTGAATATAATTAAATTTGCAAGCTTTTCTGCTCTGAGTTTGTCAAGGAAGCAGAAAAAAATCACTTTTTGGATATATTAATTTATAATATACGAGCGTTAACCCGCGACTTCGTCCGCACAAATTATATACCAGATTTTAAGTCAGATCATAAGCTATCAAACAAAAAAGTTTTATCAAAATCGGTTCAGTAGTTTTTGCGTGATACTCGTTCAAACAAACACCCAAACAAACGCACAAACAAACAGACAGACAAAAAATCAAAAAATTGGTAAAATGGAATCAGGGACACCTAAAAACCATATCGTAACTTTTTTTTTGTTAATATCTTCAATGTACGGACAAACTTCCTGTTACAGTTTTATAATAGTATAGATAGATTTATGTATGATATTGTTGATGAGATATACTATAAGAATCTTTAATAGGAAACGGGTATAGTGAGCCTTGTATCTAGGTATGTGAATTTCGTCAAATGATTACAAAACGAACTAATTAAGTGCGTCATGGACAATTTATAAATTGTATCATTGTATGTTTTCTACTTTTATACTTTTCAATAATTTTTCCTCTTTCAGATATAGGTTCATACGCCATCAGGTTGAACTACCCCAGTCACTCTGCATCTCAAAGATATTAAGCGGCGATGTAGATACAAAGCATTATGTACGCACGGCGACACATCAAGCTATACAAAACCAACATAAGCTGGCCGCGCGTAGGTCGAGTAACGTATAGCGTCGCGCGGCCAGCTTATGTTGGTTTTGTATAGCTTGATGTGTCGCCGTGCCTACACTCTTATACAGTTACTACGACCAGCATGGGTAGCATGCCACCGTGATACAGCGCTATCACACCTTCGCTCCTTTCTATTTGCGCGCGAACGAACGAGATAAAAGACGTGATACAGCCGTATCACGTGTAGCATACTACGGCTTCTGGAAAATAATTTACCTCGTCAAGCGAAAAGGGCGCGAAAACAATTAGCCAATTGTGGCAAGGGATTGAAGGTAGCTCATCCTGATTGGTAAATATAATTTCGCGCGCAATTTGTACCTCGGCCTCGGGGGAACTTATAAATCTGGAGTGCGATTTTTAAATCGCACACGTTGAACTCAGCAGTTGAAAATGTACGGAGATACGCGTCTTTCTACTGCTGATCTGACTTTCAAAACTCGCACCCCTGGATTATGATTTTTAAAAGTCAAATCAGCAGTAGAAAGATGCATATGTCCATAGTAATTTTGACATTTTCAACTGCTGAGTTCAATAAATGAGTTATTTAAATAAAAGTGATGTATATATTTCTGATTTATTTTTAACTATCCCCGTTGTTCGCATATTATATTAACCATTGCCTCCGTGCCTCCTCCGTAACTGCCTCCGTGGTCTAATGGTTAAGAGTATTGGCTCTCGACACGGAGGTCGTGGGTTCGATTCCCACGGGGGACACCTAGTGATATGTCACTTTGTGCGTTTTTCCCCAGTTGGTTAGGACATTGCAGGCTGAATCACCTGATTGTCTGAAAAGAAAAATTATTCCGTGCTTCGGATGGCACGTTAAGCCGTTGGTCCCGGCTTCTATCTCTGGTGGTAGTAGTCGTTACATAAATACCACATTAGAGGCCGTAAGGCGGTATGAAAAAACTCTGACACCAGGGTTCTGCCCACACGATAAGAAGAAGATTAACCATTTCCCAAAATTCAATTCTCTAGGAAATCTAGGAATCCAGTGTTCTAGAAGACCTCTACTTTTAAATGACGTTCCAGAGTAACGTATGCAAAAGAAAAAAAATTATACAGTTTGAAATGTTTTATTTTCTGAATACAGTCGATAGTTTAACTTTTTGTTTAACAATAACATGATTGTCAAGAGAGTAAGTACCAAGAAAAATTTGTTAAATCTCATGTCGTTGATAAAATACTTATGTTATGGTAAATATTCATAAATAAACGTGGAAAGTAAGAAATTACAAAATAGCCGTAAAGTTGGATTTGCCAGTTTGTAAGAAACATAAATGCTAAATAGTTTGTATTGATCTCAAACTTTAGTAAAGTATCTATTCATAGTTTGCAGAAGATGTAAAGACAGTGAGCCTATGAAAATTTATATACTTAGTCACTCATGATTAAATACTTCGCTAAAGTGAAATTATTTTTATTACCTACATAATTTGTGCGATGTTTACATGTAATAGAAAATCTGAAGTCGGTTATTTTGTACCTACTGTTAATTTTAAAAAGCTAACAAATCGCTTCGTTCTAGTTACAACCTAGTTTTTTGACAATATGTCAGTTAAAATTGTATAAAAATAAACGATACAAATATGCAATTCCCCAATGCTCCTGCGCAGGCACATCGCATACGAGTAATGTTACCACTAACATAACTCTATATTTACACAATATCGTTAAGTTATATATAAATTATAAATTAATATAATCTAATAAGTACTTTGCACAAAATGTCACAACGCTACTCGTTCGATTTCCCAATGAGCTCTGGCCCTGTACCCGGACTTTCGATATATCGAGACCGTTTCGGTCCGAACATCATTGTAATAAAGTTCACATTGGATCGAAAACGTTCACGCAATGACCGTTTTTCTTTTGTTTTTTAATTTTAGTTCCTAAAAAACTCAACAGAGGACATGTTTATTGCTCCATAGAGTAGTTCGTGAGATTCTGTCTAAATCATGTCAAGACTGTGCCTGCCATTTTTTTAAGGCCAAGGGATCGAACCCATACAACCATGTCAGAAGTAAACAGATCCAAATTTTCGATCAAAATGATTCGCAAATAATGAAATATTCCATCAAAAGATGCTAACGCATCTTTTTGATCCTATTTACCCTCTTTATTATTTTAAAGAAACCCTTTTTGAAATTTTAGAACCCTTTATTCGCACAGATCGTAGCGCCATCTGTCGATCCCTTAGAAAACCAAAAGAAAAACGCTCATTGCGAAGTTCGAATATCCGGGTAGAGGCCATAATAGTTCAGATCTTCAGCTGACGCATCATTCACATCAAAGTTTCACACAAAATACTGTGTTTGATCGTTTAAATGCAGTCTTCACAAATAACTATCAACGTTTTACCTAAAGATCACAAAAATACAATTAGGTATAATAAGATATCTAAGTAATCTCATAAATAGCTGCCTACCTACACTACAGTTACACCTACCTAAATAATTTGTACAATAAATCTGAGATTTTACGCAGATTTCACTGGTGACAGAATAATAATAAAAATTATACACATAAAATAAATAATATGATAAATTAAAAATAATATTTGACCACAGTCTTAAGAGAAGTATAAAATGTAACAAAAAAGCAAATGGAGACAAATAGAAATGTCTTTAAAAATAGGAACACACGAAATAATGTCGTATAAGGTAATTATGTTGTTCTAATAATGATATTTGGTCTCTACATAATCCGTTAGTTCTTCACACTTAAGCACGTCTATACTGAATCACAATATAGCAGTAGTTTTGCCACACTATGGAATGATTGCAGTACCATCCAGTATACAATAATAATTAATATAAGAGCTGTCAACACTTCCTTGTACCGAATGATAGTAGCCTCCACTAAATCAGTAATTAATGAAGAAACTTAAAATTATCTCGTAATACTGTCTTAAGGCTTTGATTACAAGCGTTATTGCGAACCTTAAAACACGTTTACGCACTATTCACGTAACATAGAGATTATGTAACTTTAGGTAAAGATGTCGTTACATTCATCGAAGCAATCGTTCTTGTAAATGCATTCACGCAGCACAATACACACTCATTACAAGTTCGTCGTTTGTAAACTGACACTAGAAGTCACTTCAATGTCGCGAGGAGTCACTCTCGTGTCCGGAGTCACGCCCGTTCTCCCTGGGCGACGCTCGGTGGTCTCTCTCGTCTCTGTACCGATCCCTGCGGTCGCGTTCTCTCGACCTATCTCTGTCCCTGTCTCGATCGCGGTCGCGATCTCGTTCCCGGTCGCGGTCACGGTCACGGTCCCGATCACGGTCCCGTTCTCGGTAACTGTCCCGGTCGTCATCGCGATCTCTGCGACGGTCGTAGTAATGATATGATCTTCGTGATTTTCGATCTCCTGGCGTGACTACCTCCACTTTGATGTTTGCCGTGGCTGTTACCTGTGAAATATGAAAACAATTTGTTAGTGAAACTGACCAAAGTGTCGGGTTCAAATTCAATAACATATTTGTATCAGAATCTCCACAAAAGTGTAACTCTCTATAACAACATACCTTGGTAGTGATAGCGCCAGAATGCTGAGACTTGGACGTGGGTGTCGACCGCCCAGATGCCGAATCACTGCCGTTATATGTCGTGGTTTCTACCACCACTTCCGGCTGTACAACTATGGACTGCAGGGACGACTGCACCGACTGAGCTGAACTATGCCAACTTGGCTCTTCAGTGATTGTAGTCAAGGAAGGTGCGGAAGATCGAGGAGGAGGCTTATTGTTTCGACTTGACTTGTCACCACCACCTGAACCAGAGCTGGATTTCCGTTGATGAATAGGCGATGATTTTGGCGATGGAGTTGATAGCCGTTCTGGGTGCTCTAGTGGTCTAACCTGAGAAAGACGAAGATTGCAATTAGTGACAAATCGAAGGAATTTAAAAGTGTAGTTTCTAAATAACAAACGCATATTATAGGAGCTGAAAAAATACCAACCTCAGCAGCAGGCCCCAATATCGCTAGCACAATAGGGAAGAACAGCAGCCCATCTACCATTCCCAGTATGACCACAGCCAATAACAGCCTTAGGAACAAGCGAGCAACGAATCCGAACTCGCTCGCTGCCAGCATCGACGCTGCGAGGGCTGCAGCCAACGCTCCGTGGACAACAGGAGCCAAAACTGACTCCAGCGCCAGGGATGCTCTTCTTTGCTTGCAGCCTATTGACGTTATGAAGGCCTGAGGACATAAATTATACATTGTATTATTGCAATACAAAAATTAAATACAGTAACTCTAGATTTAATAATTGGGTCCCGTTGGCAACCTAAAAACAAATACGATTAACTTACCAAACATAAATGCACAGTGAAATGAACTCCTCTCCCAATGGCCAGGACAAGTATCACAGCAGGAACAGCTGATAGTTTGATGCCCAAGAGTGTCATTGTTCCGAGTAGTTGAAGGACCAAAACTGCCAGAGCTAGAGTCACCAGTAACGCTGCCCAGAAGTTAAGCAGGAGCACCATGACAGCCTGAGGAATAATGTTTGGTATTGAGTTGTTCATACTGATTGATTGAGACATAGTAGGTATGCAGGTTTTCAAAATACGTTATTGATGCTTACCACGAATACAGCAGCCAGAGCACAAGCGAGAGCCATAAGAAGAGACGTCCTCAAATACAAGTACTGCTCCCAAAACAGGAATGGAATACCAGATGGAAAGTTCGGTAACCCTTTAGCTTCAAATTTCAAGCACAGCTCTCGAACTGACATTATGAGATTCTTTATACTATCAGTATCATTCAGATCAGACAAATAGAATGGCAGTTGGGTGTAAATGAGCGGTGATGATTTTGGTATCTTCAAGTCCACGTCTGTTGGTATATGCGTCCATCTCTTCGGTTGAGGCTTCAAGTTTGCTTGTGATGCTCCATAAGCCAAAGCATCGTTTGTGGCCCATGCTGATAGATAGTTATAAAACGCCTTAGGGTTAATATAACCGTCTTTATCAACCAATCTGTGGCCATTTTTTGTGTCCAATGTAACAAGTGATTTTTCGATAGGATTGTCTACATGGCCAGTCTGTACCATTAGTTTGTAAGCTAATATTCCCTCGTCGCTTGCGTTTTTACACCAGTATTCTTGTGTTATGCACCCACTTGCAACTTCCTTGTCAAATGCGTCTTGTAAATCTAGCAGCCAATCGCGGAAAAGACTGAGCCAGAATTTCGTTAGACCTCCGTTGTCGTTCTTTATAATATTCGGTATTCTTACAAATTGGTCGTGATATTCGTAAAGCAGCTTCTGGTTGGTGGGATATTCGAAGTCTCCTTGAGTGACAGCGTACATACTGTAGAAACCAAAATACTTTTCTTGTCGTGAGAGGAATTCGTGTTCGTCTGTGTTCTCGGGCACAATATCGGTGAGATCCAGGCCATCTTTAACTTTTGTAGCACCCCAAACACTCGCTATTATGAGAGCTATCAACGCTAGCATTGATGTTACCTGAAAGTATCAAAGTAATAAATTAGGTTTTGTTCAATCAATTCAGCATTACATTTCGTTTAGTAGCACCATATTGTGGCATACCTTAATAGCAGGACGCATAATAAAAGGTGCGTATTGGTTCTTCGCCCACTTTGTGAGAGAAATACTAAGGCAACAAGTCTTTTTGGCTTCCTTATCTGCTACATCAGGGTCCAGTGGCTGTCTTGTCGCATCCTTCCAATTATTCTGTAAAAATAATCGATTGTAATTATTTGATGTTCTAATTGAAAATAATTATTTCATATCATTTATAGATAAAGATTATTAACCTTTTCAGTCTTTCCAGCTCGAGCATTTCGTTCAACAATTTTTCTAGGTCTTGGCAGGGGACTTTCAGGCATTAAGCAGCACAGAAGATCTGCTCTTGCAGAAGATCTCCGCCGCAGATCAAGGGATATCATAGCTGGGAACACCAGCAACATTGAGCCAAGATTGAAAAGAAGGAGGATGGCAGCCTGAAAACAAATGTTGTATTTATTAATAGGGATTCAAAGTAAAATAAAAACAGATGAAGATTATGATCAGGGTCGATATTTACCTGAAGACAGAATACCCTTAATGCTGGAATAGGCAGAAGAGCCGCAGCCAAGAACGCCATGACGTTGCACAGTGAAGCTAAGAGAACGCTCAGTCCACTTTTTTTCAGCACCAAGCCGGTACGTTCTTCTCTTGGAATATCTCCCGATTGTTCGACGTACGTGTGGGTTAGAAGAAACATGTCTTGTACTCCTAAGCCTAGTGCTAAGAATGGCACGATTTGAGTACTTGACGCGTTGAAAGGGATACCTGGAACATATTATATAATTGTGAATTAATTAATACGATGGAACATAATTGGGATTGTCATTACTTGAAATTATTATTGATTAAATTAGAAAATATTTGTAAAAACATAAAGCAAAAAAAATCACCTAATAAAGCACAAAAGCCTAAACCAGCGGCAACAGAGATGGAAAGGAGAAGAACTCCAGCTATGCCGACGCCCGCCTGTGATCGCACCGGATCACGCCATTGCATCAGAGTTACGGCAACATAAATTAACTGAAAATAAAAGGAACAAAAAGTAAGAAAACAATGAACAAAACGTGGAAAAAACAATACAAAAGAACATATTTTAAACTTGCTCACCATAAACATGTATCCTAAAATGATGTTCCTAAGGGACAGCTCGGAAAATTTGCCAAGAATATCGTTGAGTGTTGACGTTGAGAATGGATAAAAGCTGTACGAAGGTGACACTGATTCTGAAGCCGTCATTTTTCTTACTTCCTGTAAGTAGAAACACAATATTTATAGAGACTGAAATCAGACTCTGCAGGAGCCGTCTCTGATGAAGGATGATAGATATCAAAGGAAATCAAGAATATACTCACTGCAGCAAACTTCCTCTGCCAAGCGTCAAGTACAGCAGTTGCCTTCTCTTGACTCCAGCTGACATGGTGGACCTTGAAGCTATCGGCGTAGTACTCGAACATCTCTCGCTCTCCCATCAGCTGCACGACTGTCTGGAGAGCGCGTGCGCTGCGCAGTGCTGACGTGGAGTTTCTCGTTGCTCCACCCACTATCAGCTGTTCGGGCCAGTGCATGTACGCTGCTGCGAAACCGTAGCACCCGTGCGATAGTGCCGCTGCTACATCTGGAATCTATGGAGAACTGAGCTTTAGATAGTTGCAACATAAAGTCATAAATTCATACAAGACCCAAGACCTGTTGGGTTTCATGGTTTATGATTTCACTCAAATTACGTCCCATTTGTCAAAAACAGTTAAATTGTAATGGAACTAAAACTTTTATGAGCGAAAACTTTGTAACAAACAGAGGTACGTATTTTGGTCGTAATTACCGCGCTACAATGTCTCACCTGCAATCGACATCATTATTTAGCGGACAAAGCGAGCGGGACGCAAAATTTATGAGGTTTCCGTGGAACTGTTCGTATACATCGGGTGGTGAGCATTATTGATATAATAGTGTCATTGTGAGAGGCGATAGCGGCGGCAAACGAGGCCCATTGAATCGTGTACAATGCGCCCGTATAATGCGGCAGTCCGACTGCGCGGGCGCAGGGAACAATGCGCGCCCATCCTGCGAAGCGGTCCTTCGCCGAACGTGGGTGGCTCCGCCCGACCGACTATACCTCCACCCGATCCTCACAAAAACTGCTTACCCACTCGACTCCATCCCTATTTATTTGTAAGACAATTCAATACCGTTCTTTGCGATGAGGGAATGTAAACATTTGAGTATTTTCAAGATTGTAATAACAAAGTACCGGGAAATGAACGCATAACTTTGGTTATGAATCGAAACCACTGTTATGTTGGAGCGATATGATCGTGCACGTCCCAATACTTAGTTTCGGAACATTACTTTCTTGAGGCGGACGCGGCGGGCGCGGCGGGCAGCGGGCGCGGCCGCGGCAGGTAGCTACGCCATCTGCCCCGCGGCGACCGCTTTCATCCTGCCTTATTACCGTTTCCAAAAATATTTTATTATTATGGAAAGTATTTAAACTTTATGCGTTCGCCTCGATAAAGTTACTTTATTTGTCGTGATCCTACACGCGCATTATTTATGTGCCTGTAAAACTGTCGTAAATTGAAGTCTTCATAAAAGGACCGGGAGTTGCCGTAATGGTCCCTAATGTGAGTCTCACGAGGGTAAAAAATAAATCAAGGGATTACTACCTGAAGACCGAGTTTCTGTGGAGATTTTGTTTATCAAACAAGCGTTGTGCAAATACTTACATGTCCTGATTTCTTGTTGGGAGCGGTGTCTGGGCAGTGAACATCGGTGGGGTCTAGGCACGGCTTCTTCACATAGGCGGAGGAGATGCCTGCTCTCTTCATGTACGCTTCCATGGTGCTGACAGGGAACTGGAACTTCAGCTTCCTTACTTCTTCTAGTACTTCTTGTGGGTTTAGATGCGTCCATTGTAACTTGTGTTGGAGACCACTGTAAAGACATGTAGAACTTTAGCAATAGATCCCAAATAAGTAAAGGCTGAAATGCAACTGTTGATTTCTTTAGAGGTATATACTTACGGAACTAGAATAGGATGTTCAGGTCCGAGCAACTTGGATCCTTCCCAGAAGCAGTCGAGAGGGGTGATGATTGCACAGGGAACTATTCTATCAAATATCTTCTCTATGTGGTAGGCCTCAAAGTCGGGAATGCTGGGGCTATAGCAGAGTTCCTTAAGACCCCATTCAGTGTCGAACATATGAATCGAGACTCGGGTGGCTGCGTGGACTACCTGTGGAAAAAAACCGTAGGTTGGAGATTGCACTAGTAAGGTCATGTATCAAGTACGAGTAGGTACACAATCAATAACAATAATAAACATTGTTGCAGAGCAAAGGATTATGACCTTAACTGATTGTATTGTACCTTTAGGTGTTCTAGCAGCGCCCCCGGGTGCAATAAGGAGGCGTCAGGGTCCTTGGCGGTCTGGATTATCAGCTGATGAGTCGATGACTCCGCTTCGCCGAGAGCTTTCGCTGTGTATTTCAACTCGCTCTCTAATCGACCACCCTCTGTTGACAAACATAATAATATTTGTTAATATGGTATTAACTTCGTGTGGATCATCAAGACTCAAATCAGTTCAATTAAGACCAACTCTAATAAATTCATAAACATTGCTCAAATCTGCGCTTCACTAAATAACTTAGTCAAAATAAAACAAACTCTTTTATCAAGCGCTCGCCGGCTAGCAGTTAATCAGTCACTGGAGTGAAATACGTTAATAATACACAAATTAGCGACTGCCGAGCAAAAACTGCAATTATACCTGTAGGTATTAATAAAAATGCAATTAAGTTCACATTACATTCATTTTTTGTCCATCGTAAATGTGAGGCATGTCGCCTGTTTTGGTACATTAAAATAAATCGTATGTTTAATGCTGTAGTCGTTATGGCTCAGACATCTTAATTAACTTATTCGTGTACTACTTGTATACTGAGATAATGTCCAGCGTGGCCTTTCATTTACATACAGGCTATCTTTATGTGTACAACATTTTAGCACGTATATTTATTCTTGTTGGCACAATCGATAAATTTACAACACCCAAGACGAATCGTTCGACGACTGAGTTTAAAGACACCTAGCATCTACTATTCGAATACGTAATGGACTGCTACGTCGAAAATCTCTCTATTAATCGATTCCAAGAAGAGACTCTAATCTCCGAGAAGTAAAAAATTTCTAATTTTAGCTCGTAGCACCCCATCAGCACCTCAAGCTTATTGGGGAGTGTCGACACATTTGTTGTAGCGCGGAGTGTGGAGTGGCAAGCCACGATAGTTAACACATCCAACATTGATTTATAGCAAAGCTGTGACAGTCCCATTCCGTCGAGCATTGCCCGATGCCGCCCGCGCCCGAGCGGCGCCATGTGCAGTGCTTAATTAAAAAAATTCACTCTCTCCGGAATGGTTTCAAAACAGAATGGAGAGAATCTATTTTCAATGAGTTTTACATTTTGAGAACATTCTTTATGAGCTTGGTTTATGAGCTTTTTCATTCCATGGAATCCTCGGAATGACCTACGCGGAATACTTTTGTTTTCTAATTAAAAACAAAATTGTAAAGGTCAGAATCTAGGTCGAGTGTACTTATTACATCTTGAATTCTTGACGCTACTTTAATGTTGAGAACGTGATAAACGAAACATCGAAAAAACAACAACTTTTTATCATACTTTAGGTAGGAACCCAAAAGTATTTTTTGTACCATTTGCAATTTGGGCCGGAGAGCGTCGAGTTGTAAGTTATCATGGAACGTCGCGGGAATTCGTTCCAATTAACACCCTGCCGCTGATTTATAAGCCGGTTTGTCACTTTTTCGTAGGTACTAAATTAGAGTAGGTATAAGAATTTTAAACAACAAAAAGCATCATGCAACGCAACATTTTTCTCCAGTTCCAAGAAAGTTCACAACTACATTTCAGAATAACTTCCTCAGTTGCGCTTCGACATATTTCAGTGATCATCACTAGCGTAGGGGGGGCTAATGCCCCAGGCGGCACTTTACTGGGGGCGGCAAATTCGGGAAAAATATAGATTGATTGAGGTCTGTCTATAACCAATTCGTAGAGCAGAGAAAAGTCGAGCTCGTTTCCCTTGCTCAAGTTTCTATTTTAATTACTGTGCCTACACATCATCCTCCAGGGTTCTGACCACAGCTTAACAGGTGGTGCTAAAAAATTTGAGCTTGCTTCGCTCGATCCATAGCTTTTACTTTGGTTACTTTGCACATGTTTTGTACGTAAAAAAGGTCAGGTCTGGCTCTAACCGATTCGTAGAAAAATCGAGCTCGCTTCGCTCGGTCTAAGTTTCTATTTTTGCTTGGATGTCTGACGAAGGTAAGATGAGGGGGTAGCAAAGTCTGTGCCCCGGGCGACAGAAACCCACGCTACGCCACTGGTGATCATCGGAACTGTCTCCCATGAATGTTGTGATATTTACACCTACAACAACCTACGGCAGTTAACGCCCTCGTCCAAAAGGAATGCTATTTATTTTGGTCGCTAATTTATTGCTTGACTGTGTTCTGTTCTGTATCCGCAGAGGACGCCGCGTGACGAGAAATATCATTTAGGATATTGCACTTCGCAATTGTTTTTAATAACATTTAAAAGTGTTTTTTTTAAAGTTTGTGTCATTTCTTGTAAACAGTCTTAGACTAAGCTTTTTATGAGCATTCCAATGCATCACAAAATTAAATAATAAGTAAGCTGTAGGTATCCGACGATGTTGTTTTGGTCGCGTCGATCGTCCCACAAGATGATTTGTATTATGCAAATCTTTTTATCATTCGATTGTAAAAAAGCGTCTTATCATTTACATTTTATTTCTTCATAAAGTTAAATATACAGTGTGTTGAATACTCCATAACGAGCCACCTGTCGGTCGCTCGTTTGTCAGTCCCGAGATTGTACTAATGCTAATGCCATCATCATTTCGCAGAACACTTTGTATGTAAATGAGTTTAATACGCATTAAATTATAACAAAAAGAGTTGACGAGTAACTTGATGAAGCGATCTGCCAAACTTTTTTTGTCCGCACTATGGCATTTAAATTTCAAACCTTTGATTTTTTCTCCTTTGAGGTAGGCTTCCACTGGATCGGAATCGGCGAGTACGGAGTGGACCGATTTCTTGCTTTGTATTGATTTCTATGGAATTGCCGATACCGGCCGATCTAATGGACGCGGTTCCATAGGAATCAAGAAATCCGTCCGCTCCGTACGCGCCGATTCCAATAACTATATTGGAATCGGCGGATTTGAATAGTCCACTAGGACGGACGCGTACCTTTAGCAGGAAATTATATTAATGTTGCTGAACTAGGAACGATGAGATATCACGTTTCGGTACGCTAAGCGAAAGTAAACTCTACCTTCTTTCAAGCCGACTGCGTAGGGAACTATGTAATGAATGATTACATAGTTCCATATTGTCCATACATCGTCTTTAAATGACGAATTGTAAGAGCAAATTGATAGCATATAGTGACAGTCTTATAGACGGACTAAGAGTTTACAATGTTGGTTAAATATCAGATTACATAAAAATTTACGAAGAGAAAAAAGCGTAGCTCTGTATTATATCGTTATGGCAGAGGTTAAGATCAATGTTAACTGACAAGTCAGGGGCGGTCAACCTTTGGTAATCGTTCAAGCTAAACATAGCCCGCCTCGCTCGTGCCGGATATTGGGATTATCATAAAGCAAGTGGAATGGGATCGTGGCGGGCCCGCACAGGGCGCCTCTATTTTAACACCTACCCACCTACACTCTAATCAACGTAACAAGGCCGACGATAGAACTCTTATGCCGTCATAGTAAAGACTGAAGTGTCTTGATTAGAGGAACTTCGTATGTAAAACGACGATTAACAGAGCAGTGGGCGCGATTTACGACGAAAAGTTACTTGCCGTTGATGCATCGTCGATGAATTGTATCGGATTTATTGTGAACAAAGCGTGGGATTCCCTTTTGAAAACTCCTACTAAATATATATTCCATGCACACGATCTGATAATTGGACAACAATGTGAATAACTCAAACCTTAGGTAGGTGAAAAGCATGTCTTATCAGAGTTGCAAAGTTGCATAAAGAGGACGCAGACGAGAAGCGCGGAAACAGTTCAGCGTGCAAGGTCACGCGAGGTTATCGCGTGTGTCTGCTACCTGCGCCAGCGCACCCGCAGCTTTCACACTCAAACCAACAACATCTTTCTTATGTGTCCACTCACTATACTATAAGGCGATGCTAGCTGGACATTCGATAACATTTAACGACTGACTCTCTTAACACAATGCGTAATGATTCCCCGGATGGCACCTTAATCTGTCGATGTATGATGGCAACAGTCAATGCGAATAAAGCTTTTATTGCATTCTCGATGCGTGCGCGCCGATAATGACAACATTTCTACTCGATGTGGTAGCGGGTGATCAGCGCGGACGATCGGAATGAATGACGTCGCGGGGCGGGGTGGTTGGGCAGGAGGGGGGGTACTACGTGCCTGCGCATGTGGTTGTGGCCACCCGCGCGCGCGGCGTCGTGCCCGTGTGGTCCGGCCCCGCGCCCCGCGCCTCCCTGGCCCTCTATGCAAATTAGCCAGCGTAGACAACAGATGGATGGCGGAATAAACAAACCGCGTCCTTTGCGGCCGCCCCGGCTCCGACCACGGCTATCTCCACGATAATGTTCCAAATAAGCTGCATTGTTAGCTAATAGCTTAACAAATCCCAAGATTGGTACTTTTAAATTGAGCGTTAAAGGTGTGAACATAATATGGAATGGTTCAGCCAAACTGACACATTTCTATCGAAGCAACGATGATGCTAACGAAGAAAAAACCGCTATAATTGAACATGGAAATAACATAATAAACTTTAAAAAGTTTTCTAATGAAGTGAAAGCAGATGACGGTTTTATGAATAAAGATCTGTTAATAACAAAAACTAACATCGAATAAGGAGAAATCCGTAACATGCCGGTCACGGTCGCTAAATCGATCGAGCTTGCGGCCGGTTTTCGAACAAAAACTAGCCGCTTTCGGAGGTCCGAGGCAAGCGACGTGCCTCTACGGGTAGAGTGACATGATACGAACAAGTATACCGTATCTGTTACAAATAAGTCACGTATTTGAACGACGTTTTTTTACGTATGATTTCGAACCAGCAATTTGAAGCAATTGCCTTTAAACAAACATGAAAAAGATCATAACCAAAAAAGAAGCAATTTCCGTAAAATGTTTACCTATATTCTCTAAGAAGCGTACTCGTGTTGATAATGTGATTTACACACTATGACGCATTGACGGAGCGGCAGACGTCAGTCCGTCATTTGTGAAGCAAGGAGCTGTATGAAACCGCACGTAGAAGCGCACACGGTGACGGATTGACGCACCGTGTGTGCTTCTACGAAGGCCTGGCTACATTAAACATTGTAAACCATATGGATACCTACAAAAACAAAGTCTCCGAATTTTCTCAATCATTCTAGGTACCTGTTAAACCGTAATTCCTTAACGTTACGCAAATAATAACATCACATTCTCCACGCAGAATAAGCTATGATTCCAACCATTAAGGTGCCACTGTACTATGAACCCTGCCGTGCTTGGTTTTTGGTCGAAGAAACTTTAATCCTCAGGTAGGGTCCAACATACAAAAGTTGAAAAGGACCGGAGCGCAGTAAGGCGTCTTCATACAAAGCCGGGCCGGACAATCAGATCCCTCGTTTTTTGTGACTCAATAGAAATGTTATACATTTTTTTAGTTTTATTGGTCATAATTTCACGTGGGGATATTTACAGCGGCCGCGAGCCACGGGGCCACCTAATTAAGTTGTTAGGCGACTCCAGGACCTTCATTGTTTAACAGAGGCGGCTTTGTTCCGCGATAAGGTTTTGTGAGGCCGTTACCTTTACGTATAGAGGTATTATATTGTTTGGACAGAAGCCGTGAGATTTAATATAAATGGTCATTTCGTTGTGTTGTTAGATTTTATTGGTGAAAGAGATGTAGATATATTGGAGCTATTCACGGATAGATAGTTCGGGTTGTAAATTAAAACAAAATATAACACAAATTAAATCACTGACATTATGTAATGATAAATAATAAAGTTTCGGGCTAGCCTAAAGTGGTGAACATGGTTAAACTTATACTATTGAGCCCAATCAATGTGCATAAATTATACATAAAATAATAAAAATCTTTTATTGCATCAAAATTAATGAACATAGAAATTAATATGTAGCCCTGGCAGTAGCTAGCCTGTAACAAACTGCCTGAGGTGGAGGAAGCCAGTGCCCATCCAATTACAGTCAATACAATTTTGAGGAAATGCGAGCAAACAAACTTAGTATGTAAGTAGGAACTAGGAAGATAAGAAAAGTGTTTGTGAGTGTGGAATTGTACCTATGTAGTGAGGGTATAGTTTAGTGTGTGAGTGAGTGTTAGAGTAGCAAGTAGCATATTTTTGTTTTGTTATTACCTTATTATGTAAGTCTTAGTTATATATGCGTGTTGCATAAGTTTCATTTTCATTTTTTTTCAAACTAAACGATTGTAAACTTCATTTTTTTTAAGTATGTAATGAACGGTTCGTTCATTACATACAAAAAAAATGAAGTAGGCAAAAGTGCATTTTATGTCTATCTACATAAATATATTTCTCGCAAAATGATATGTTTTAGAGTAATTTAGAATTTTAGAGTATCCCTCCAGTTACGCAATAATGTTCACACGGCTGATAACGGATATCCTATACAAGGTCCTTCTTAATATGCTGACACTTTTTTAAGGGGACGATCACTTTCAATGCCTTTAAAAAATTTTCGATCACTTTAAATGGCTTTAAAAAATTAATTTCGTAAACAAAAGGTTACTGTTAAGTTTTTGGTACTTTCTTAAAGTTTAACTCCCCTACTTCTTACTGCACTTTATTCATAAAATTCAGTCAAAGACCACCCGCTTTGAGAAGGTTCAAATAAAAAAGGATTGCTTTTATGTGTTTTCGTTTCAAGGGCATTTCCTTATTCATTCAATTTCAATACAATGAAGATAGTAAATAAAAGCCGAATACAAAATTAAAAAAAGAAGGAAAGAAATCTTTCAATCTCATGATTTTTCATAAAGGTTCAAAATGATAATTACAAATATTGATAAATGCAGGGTGAACTTGATATCATTAGCAATTTTTTAAACTAAGAGTGTACCCATCAAACTGAACAACTTTTACTATGGGAGCAAACCGATCGGAGCAAATAAAAAATCAGCTGTTCCATACTAAATTGCAATATCGACGCGCGAGTTCGCGACTCAGATGTATACAATAGAAGGTTTTTTTTTTGCTCCGATCGATGTGCTCCCATAGTAAAAGTTGTTCAGTTCGATGGGTAGACTCTTAGTTTAAAAGGATGCTAATGATATCAATTTCACCCTGTATAATGTTGATAATTATAAATTTAATTGGAAAAATAAAAAGCTTTCGCTAGCTATCGGTTTGCGAAAAAAAAGTTCACAAATACGGAATTACTTTTCTTACTACTGTTGTTATTCTGAATTATTTGTGATTCGAACCGAAAATGCCGAAGAGTAGACGCTGTATGCTCTTGATATGAGTGCAAAAAAAACAACAACTTTTACTCAAAACTAAGAATCAGCTTGGATAATTATCTAATAATTATTATCTGATAATTAATTATCAAAGAAAATAATATATTGATAATTTCGAATCTTGCCAATACTTGCGAGTTCTCAAAACAGTACTTTTCCCTCATAACAAAGACAAAACTTTTCCCCTCTAGTCTGGACAATGATTTACAACTAAAACAAAAAATAGTTGATTGTGAAAACAAACTACACGCAACGGTTTCCATTAACTGACAGGTGTCATATTTCCCCATTGCCGTGAAATTAAGAAGCATGCCAAACTAACAATGCAAACAAAACTGAAGTAAACGATTGTAAACTACATAATTATACCGAACTTTCAAACCATAGGTAATGTAACCACTTAAATAGAACGGTTTATTTAACTGCTGCACCCGCATAGGATATGCCGCATCCTGTCTCTCACTTTATAGTAGTTCCGGGATCGTGCCGGGAAGGTAAACAAACTTATGCAATAACATAATATTTTACATGAAATCTACGATAATCTAGTTTGAAATACGTTTAAATAAAGGCAGCGCCTTCGTTTTCATCGTTCATTCATGTTATCAAAGAGAATGTAACACACTACGTTGTAAGAGTCGGGACTTCCATACTAAAAACTGGTCGTGACCGATTATCCAGAATGTATGAAACGTGTGCAACCGTTCAAAGGAATTAAATGGCGTCGGTGCACGTTTCATATAACATTTTTTTTAGAGAGTTGCGCGAGCCTACAACAAAACTGTAAAAACAGCTGTTGCCTCAATTTTAATATTTAGCACGTAGTTTAGTGACTTAAACCTACCACATCGGCAGTTTAAATATAACACAAGTAGTAGCCCCTAAAACAGGATGGTGCAAGACGTAATTATAATTTATTTCCAATGTAGCGTCTAGTTCCGAGTTATAGTTCGGCCGTTCAGAGAATGCGTTCCTGACACGTCGCGATTGAACTGACGACGTAACTTTGTAATGGCGTTGCAGTTACGATAAAAATATTTTTGCAATTGATGAGCATTAAAACAACATTATTATATCAATAATCAATGAATTTTATATTTTTGTGCCAAACTGAGTGTCAAATAACTTGGTAAACTTGACTAACTGATAGGTGTCAGGAACGCATTCTCTGAACGGCCGAACTATAATAACGATAACCCTGCTTGGCGCAAGCGGGCCTAGCGTCACATCGCTGTCAAAAAAATCAACGAGCTCACAAATGTAACATCCTTCTTGCATCTTTCAGAACGTTGAAGTTTTTATATGAGTTTAACACATGAGATAACCATAGCGAATACCGAATTGTTAGTTCGCCGATGTTTCAACGGGAGCGCGTAATTTCCATTCAGGTAGGAAGTACTACGTAATTTCTCTATGGTTTAACCGACGAATTTAAAGCAGGAACTTCTCGGCGAGAACTTTTAAGGAAAATTACTACGGCTTATGACGCCACGAGAAGAATGAAGGGCATCCAAACTCTCGTTCTCGGTTGTTCTCGGCGAGAATGTAGTGCCCGGTTAAGGTATGTTTGCGCTTATTAAATTACATTGCAGCTGTGGACGTCTATCGGCTGAGATGATGATGATATATCCAATTTGAAAAGATCCTCATTATAGATTAATTATTAATCTTACCAAAATACAAAAAAAAAAATATTTAAAGAGGTCAAAACTTGGTGGTCGTTTATAATATAAATAATACCAGTATCAAACGAATTCACCTATAATAAGCAATGTCTATGCAAATGTACTGCGAAAAGTTCTACAACCGGAAAATTGAGCAATAACTAAACAAAGTAGTCTCGCAACTCCACAAAAATGTGACTGGCACTATAAATGGGCCAATCAATTTGTTCTACGGTGGATAACACCACTACCATTACGTATATGGTGATAGATTCCTCATAAATTAAGTATTTATTACGTTGCATCTCATTATTCGTCATAAAGACGTAGCTTCAATGAATATCAATTGGTTTATGGTATAGACTTTGAATTTTCGCTTAAGCTAGGTTTTATGGCGAACACAGGCAAGCGGCGGAATGAAGCCATAGACAAGTGAAAGAGCACAGTGTGATGAGTGATGATTACAGCTTCTCGTAATAAAATTACAATCTTCGTTAATAAACCTACCTACAATTATAGTCGTAGTTTCTGTAGAGAGATTAACAATTTAGGTCCGACACATACATCCAGAATAAACCTGATTTGGAATTAGATTCCGTATGGAGTGTTGCCGCTTTCATAGACTTTTTCACTAGATCTAGTGATTTTTTGATGTTTTAGGTGGCATATTTTAAAGTGATTTTTGAGCGTAGGCGTTGATGGAACGATACCGTATCTTGACGGTGCAGTTGCGACGTTGTTGCGGCATAGTTGCGAAATCGCCTACGCTCAAAAACCGCTTGTGTGATAATGGTTCATGCTATTTTGTATGCAGATTATGTCTAATGTTAAAACTATCGATAGTCTTTTGATATAGTATACAAACCATCATCGTAACATTCGTAACCTCATGACCTCATCACATGATAGTAAATTATCATGTATAGAAATTGTTTGTTTTGTTTTAATAAATACCTAAAAATGCAAATATTGTTATTTATTTGGCGTATCGTACATTTTTATTTTAGGCATTTTTTAAACAGCACTAGTATTTTTTGTAACCATAGTTGACAACACTGAATCCTGTATCAGGATTCCGGATCGCAGTTCCGTCTGAAAAGCCCTTTCTTAGTGCACCCTTACATTCTTTGTAGAAAACATACTCCTTTCATGTTTCTATCTTGAGCGGTTTAGGCTGTGCGTTGACTGTCAGTCAGACACGAAACTCTTTTATAAGTATAGATTTATAAATTAATCCCGATGTTATTGTAAAACATAATATTGTACTTAACTATTAACACCAATTCACTCATTTGACTTATATTTAACAATATAAATGAACTAACAATAAAACTATCTTAATAAAATATACAATAAATAATTAAAATAAAATTAAAACTAACAATCTTGAATCTAATAAGTATAACGACCGTTTAATCATTACTATTAACATATACCTTGAACTCTGAATCTCTAAAAGCTGTTTCATCACAAAGAGATCTTGGTGTTACAATTACAGAGAATTAAAAGTGGGCTGCTCACATACTAGCAATGACCCTAGCTAACTCACTAACATACATGATCAGGAAAACCTTCAGCTACATTGACAAGGAGTTATTTTTGACGATGTACAAAACCTATATTCGACCATCACTTGAATATGGCTTCCAAATTTGGAATCCATATTTTAAAAAAGACATTGATCTGATATAAAAGGTCCAGAGAAGAGCAACAAAAATGGTTGTTGAACTGCGTGACAAACCATATGGGAGACGGTTAGAAGAGCTTGGGTTAACAACACTTGAACAACGGCGTCAACGTGGTGACCTCATAGAGACGTATTAGATACTTGCTGGATGTTATGATGTCCAAGGAATTGAAGATATATACCGGATGAACCAAAATCTCAGAGGTCACTCTTTCAAAATTGATGGCACGTTTTGTACAAGCAACCCTCGGAAAATATTTTTTGCCCAACCGTATAGTTTGCCAGTGGATCAAGTAATAGTGCCTTCAGTGAACTCTTTCAAAAATAGACTGGACAAATATTTAAAAAACTAAACAAGTGCAGTGATATACACGCATCAGCTTTGAGCTGCTAGTGTATCATATATAATAATATTGGAGGACGGTAGGTATACCAACAGCAGCTCAAGTTTTCTGTTTCAAACGTATCCTTCAAGTATCACTGTTCAATAGTCGTAAAATGGTCCCATTGTATCCGATTTCGATGGTGGTACGATAGTAAACTCGTTCTTAAGTTTCAGAAGACATTAGTAATGTTGGTCGGTAGATAATAATTAAGTTCATGTATTGTAGGATGTAGTCTCGACTTTAACACAATACAGGGTGTAAGTGACAGCCTAGCAAATACTGAAATTGTGAACTTAGACCATCAAACTGAACAACTTTCACTATGGAGCCTACCTCATGAGACGCGAAAAAAAATCAATTGTCCCATACAAAACTGCTTTACCTGCCCAACTAAAATGTATGGGACAGCTGATTTTTTTTCGCGTCTCCTGAGGTAGGCTCGATAGTGAAAGTTGTTCAGTTTGATGGTCTGAGTTCACCGTTTCAGTATTTGCTAGGCTATCACTTACACCCTGTATACATAAAGCATCCATCCATTTCGCCTACACTTTAACAACGCAAGAAAATTATCATTCGTAATGATAAAAAAATTTTCATTTCAATTCCACAACAGAATGTGACTTTAAATCAAAGAAGCCGACTCACCCACATAATCATTCAGATCACATTCACACGTAAAAAGTAACCATTCGGTTCAATTTGCATCAAAATGATTACAATGCAATGAAGACAAATTTGAAATACAATTAAGACATATGCCCGGACGCAGTGATGTATTGATTTAATAAATTGTAGAATTTAAATTCGTGGTAGATCGTATAAGGGCGCTAACACACGGAGCGGCGCGCTGTGTAGTCTCGGCACGATTCCGAGCACGTCTCGCCGAGACGGAAGCGGCCTGAGCCCGTCTGACGTGCCTCTGCCGGTGCATTGGTATTCTACAAGATGCACAAACTGCCACAAAGTCTTGATCACGATGCACTTTTTAGATTGTCACCCGATAAGGACAATGGTGATCTTGAGCAGAAAGCAAATGGGCTTAAGTGCGAACACCGATTACGGAATGTTGAAAGTTGACAGCTTTACACCATTGTTAGCACGGCTAGCATGCCACCCACGACAAAGCGTTTAAACGAGAAAAACGTCATGCGCGCTCTTTCTGGCATACGTAAAATAATAAAGATGGAGGCACATTTAAAATACAGGGTGTTATGTGAACTTAAATGCGTTAAATATCGAATAAGGTACTTCAGACCATCAAACTGAACAACTTTTACTAGAGAACCAACTTTGAAATCGTGAAAAATGAAATCTGCTGTTTCATAAATTTTGCTCGAGCCGAGCGTAGCGAGTAGCTATTGACATTTTCTATGGAACAGCTGATTTTCTTTTCGCGATTTCGATGTTGGCTCCATAATGAAAGTTGTTCAGTTTAATGGTCCGAATCAACCTGTTTGTTAATGAATTAGATAATAGAAGTGACCATTATGAATGAATTCGTGAGGTTAAATATAACGATTCCGCCACAAAAAAACCCGGCCTTCCTTGACAGTTCAGAAATCTTGGCACAAATAAACTAAGAAAGTTTGGAGTTTTGAACTTTTGTAACATACCTTGAACCCAAAGCTGGTCAACCCTGGAGTGGACCTGCGCGGACTTGAGCCCTACACAGAAGGTGGAGAGGACCAGTATGGCGACGAACAGGACCTTCCCGGCGTCGCCCTGGAGGAAGCAGCCGAGGATGAAGAGCTGCTCCTGCAGCCACGCCCTGATCCACAGCGACGAGCGACCACCTTCGATGTTACCCTGCAATGTACAATATACATGTTAAGGTTATTATTTTACTTGTTTTTGTTACATTATACATTTACGCGGTTGTCTGGAAGAAATCACTTTTCAGCGATAAGACCGCCTTATTTGTACCATAATTATGTTTGTATCCTGCTCTTTACTGTATTTATGTGTTAAGTGTAAATAAAGTATATTTTCATTCATTCATTTAGGGTGGGTCCCAGAACATATAAATGTACAAAAAAAATAGATGCTTGTTCTAAAAAAAAATTTATCTCCAATTACACGAAAAGGTTTTTACTGACAATTTTGAGATGTCACACCTTGAGGGACATTTTAATTCGTTTTTATTTTTTTCAGTGACAGTTTCCGACCACACATCTTACGAAACAATTTCGCAGCAGATGGATTAATCGCAGGGGAGCAAATGACCAGCACACTACCCGGACTTGAACCCCGTCAATTTCCTTGTTTAGAGATATTGCAGAACAAGAGCTGGACAAGACTCGCCTACTATTTTGTATTCAATTATCACTGCGTCAGCAGCCGCACCGCCTCGCGTTTAGTGTAAGCTTTATCGATATCATTTAAAAAATTTAAACTGGTACGCATGTATACAAATTACAAAAGTAAAATAAAAGTAAAATCGACTGATTCTTATCTTTCAAATCAATATCGTAATCATCTCAACAATGCACAGTAGCCATTCCAACAAAATGCAGTGTCACATCAACCCTTCACCGCACAAGCTGAGATTGAACCAAGTTTAAAGAAATAATTTCTCGTGATTGTGATTAATGACATATGGCGGCACCGCGCCGCACCGCGCACCCGTGGCGCCATCGAATCGAGAGATGAGAGCCCAGCGCTTAGGGTTACCAGATGAAAAATTGAAAAGTCCTGACAAAAAGCCAGATTTCCATAGAAAAGTCCTCAAATTATTAGAGCGTCGCGTCCGACTTCAAATCCGCACGGACAACATGCCATGTACCAATGAGTTTTTCTAACTTATTTACGTTTTACCGACTGCTTTCAAACGGTGAAGGAAAACATCGTGAGGAAACCTGCATATGCTGAAGAAGAAATTCTGATGTGGATGTGAAGTCTACCAATCCGCATTGGGCTCGCGTGGTGGACTAATGCCCATACACCCTCCCTGAGGGTAGGCCTGTGCCTGCAGTGGGACGTTTATAGGCTGATGATAAATGACATTATACCAAAAAGGAGCAGATATGGTACTTGTACTCGCAGATATGTTACACGCAAAGTGAAGACTCGAAAACGTCCCAATTGGATCTTCTTTCAATAGTCCGCGTCATGCAATGATACGAGTGTAACATATCTTGTGTAAAATATTATTAGTCGCAAATGTCATTAAAAACTCTGGAAAAACAGTCACGCCACGCTTATTAGCCCATTCATTTTACGGTTTGAGCCGGGACTAATTAGTAATTGACATTTTTTTCGGTATAATATTGAAGAGCAAATTTGAGCCCAGAAATGTACCAAAATTAAAAAAAAATCACGTCAGCAACAGTTCCAATTTAAAAATTTTGCTATTATCTCGTTCTATAAAACCTGAAGGAACATTTTTTTTGCACATAT
Organism: Agonopterix arenella; assembly: GCA_927399405.1. Taxonomy (NCBI): domain Eukaryota; kingdom Metazoa; phylum Arthropoda; class Insecta; order Lepidoptera; family Depressariidae; genus Agonopterix; species Agonopterix arenella. Next base: position 11,962,488 of record OV656691.1, on the reverse strand, counting down.
TTAAGGCTTTACCATTATGCATACTGTTTGTAGTGGTGTGAATATTTTTGTCTACTTAGAAGGTTTTGAAAAATTCTTATTATAGTATTTTCTAATAAATACCTCATTTTTTAAATTTATTTGCCTATTTTATTTCTCAAAAATAATTTATATTTAAAAATCTAAGTCAAATGAGTGCATTGGTATTAATCTTAATAATTTAAAATCCTTCTGGGACTCATAATTTTGATTTCTATGTTGCGTAGCGAATTTTTTTTTAATATGCTTTAAGATAGTCCTTTTGTCACTTAATGGTTCCGGTTACAGTTTAAAAGACCAATTAGTAATTACTCCCTACCCCGCCTAGCAAAACTCCGTAAAATGACTGGGCTATATGTGTTCCATTCAATCAATAAAAGTTGATTCTAAAAATCAAAGAGGTAAATTAGATTATGTTTTTAAATATGTTTATGTTAATTTGGCACGTTGATTTCTGATACTATCCAAAGAAATAAAATTTGCCGTCACGAGACGCCCGGCAGATGTGAAACTTCTCCCGATATAAAATTTTGAATTTCCGTTACACAAAAAGGTTTCGGATCAGAATTTCAATGCCCTCCCATAAGAAGTTTCACTTCGATTATGTTTTTGTTTGTTGATTGTAAAATCTACTGTATTTTATTGAAATACCGAAAAATCCTTAAATTTCCGAAATCTGGCTGCAATCCCTGTCAGGAGTCTAAAAATCCTGAAATCTCAGGACTAATCCTGAGATATGGTAACCCTACGCGCCCGAACTTCGTGCAGCCCCTACTAATTGCATAATAATAACTCAATCGGGGCCTCGTGTCGAACACAACCATTACAACATATCCTACCCGTATATTATAGCCATTTAAGTGATTCGCTTGTTGTTATACCGATCATTATAGTCTACAGTTCTTTACTACGAACCTAGAAATGCAGAAATGTTATGTCCATACAAAAGACATCAACGAACGCTAAAAAAAAGCATAACTTTTTTTTTAAAGGTATAAAAACGTTGTAAAACACATTTACATTTTTATTTTGTATTTGTTTGCAGTCGACTACTTTCGTCTTGTAATTCTACGCATTATGTTTTTAATACGTGCAGTGTTGAGAAGTGCTTCCAATCATTATTTAATGTGTTTACCGTTGAACGTACGTCGTTATGGAAAGTAGACTAGACAGAACTGATAATTTACGTAATTATTACGGTAATATAAGCTCACTTACAAGTTAAGTTTTAGCTTAGGTAACTATTTCTAGCAAAAGTGGTAGAGGAAAGACTTATTATGAGATGTTAAGGTGGTTGCAGAGGGGTCAATTTCATACAAAACTTTGACGCACAATACGCGTAGACGGTATTAATATAAGTAACTTTGTATATATGGAAGAATTATTTAGAAAATCTAGATGCCGCGTCACAAATAACATTTGAAATTTATAAAATAATTACGAAGATATGAAGCTTTGACATTTATTCATAAAAAAATTTAAGAGCTTTATATCTTTATAGGTACGTAACAAAAAAAATTACCATGTCATAAAAAGCATTCAATAGAATGCTAAAAATTACGTTTATAAATGTTTTTATTTTCAATGGATTAGCAGTGGACAGCTACCGAGCGACACACCTCTCGCAAGAACGAAACGCGACCCGTACGGGGCAATTAAAGCCTCGTTAGTGTCTTAAGCGAATTCCTCGGCGTTTATTTTCAATGGGACCTACTGAACCAAGCCACTGTCCGAGGAAAGAGTTCGCTGAACCATCGATCGCCCGCAACCAGCCGAATTTTATTTGTTTAGCTTCCGAGTGTAAATAAATAATCGTAGCAACAATAATGGCAGATATAGCGAGTCGAGGACGGTTCGGGCATGGAGCGGCGCGGCGCGGCGCGGCGCGGCGGCGAGCGGAGGTGAATGTCGGGCGAGGCGGGCGCGCTGGGTGGGCGTGACGTCACGGACGGAATGCGCCCGCGCCGCCCGCGCGCCGCGACGCCCCCGCCCGACCCACGTGGAGCGTACGCGATACGCCATCGCCACCACGCTGCACCACCTCACCTCCTCTTCATTCAGGTATACGTCACCCAGATACGCAACCTGCGCAATTGCCTCACTTGCGACTGTTCAAACATGGCATTATTTCGCCCAGACTTCGAAAACCTGTGTACACAGCGGTGTGATACTAACGTAAACGCTACGGGATTAGTTAGTGTAATCCGCAATGCGCTGGCGCCGGCGAGTTTGCTTCCTGCAGATAAGAGATTGGGCCACTATGAGCACGTTCTCACGACTACCGTACCGGTACTGTCGCAGGCCTCGATATAAAATTGCTGTCTGTGCTCGACCGTGTCGTTCTCAGCTTTTATCGGCCCACTTATAATGTCATGTAGTACCATATTGAATTGCAATCATTGTGCTTCGTGAAGATGATTTCAGGGTGATTTATGTTCTATTTATACAAACAGAGCTCTTTATCATCTTACAGGAAACAGTGCTAAGATAATTTTAGATATAAATACCGAGTGATAGACGGCTCCGTTCGCCGGCCGACTTTGTTTCTTATCTGGGGTCAGGCTTGTAATAATAATTGTCTCATTTTAATTACTTTATAATGTGCTTCAAAATAGTTTCGTATGAAATTACAAAGTAAGTAGGTACCTATATCGGAACATGATTTCGATGCGTGTGGTCTTTGCTTTATCGGTAATGTTAACTAAAACGGAATTTATAGTTGTTTTTTTTTTGTTCAAGAAGATAATTTAGACTTAAGGTGGTTGCAGAGGGGTCAATTTTATACAAAACTTTGACGCACAATACGCGTAGACGGTATTAATATAAGGAACTTTGTATATATGGAAAAATAGTTTAGAAAATCAAGATGCCGCGTCACAAATAACATTTGCAATTTAAAAAATAATTACGAAGATTTGAAGCTTTGAAATTTTTCATAGAAAATTTTAAAAGCGTTATATCTTAATTACGAAGATATAACGCTTTTAAAATTTTCTATGAAAAATTTCAAAGCTTCAAATCTTCGTAATTATTTTTTTTATAAATTGCAAATGCTATTTGTGACGCGGCATCTAGATTTTCTTAACTATTTTTCCATATATAAAATATTACTTTTATTAATTCCGTCTACGCGTATTGTGCGTCAAACTTTTGTATGGACTGAAACCACCTTAACGAACCTTTTCGAGTTCAATAAGATTTTACATCTATGCTTATTCTTCTTTCATCTTAAGTGACACCTCAGAGCTTCAAACGCAGGCGTGCATCAATCATTCCTGTCGTGTTCTTACTTTGTAACACGTTGGCAACAAGTGTTGTAGTTTGATTGTGATTGGCGCGATCTCTGACATCCGCCGGTGCATCCGTATAAGTCCGTAGCCATCAAGCAACCAAGCCTTCAAACGGCACGGGCGGTTGTTCTAAACATCTGCATATAATGGACCGTGGGTGTGGGCTCTATTATCCCATCAAAATGCAAGACCCATCTTGCCCTTATATACAAAGAGATTTAGAATACATTCTAATCTAACCATTGTGTGAGTTACTACAAAATAGCGTCTGCTAGGCAAAAATAGAGGGATATTTGAATATAATAATAGTGCAGCTCATGAAACTGTTTGATCTTTGGATACATTTTTCCAGTTGCATTTTCAATTCAATTGTATAGGTATTTAAAAAAGGTTACTTTTGCTCCGGTCGTTTGGATTAATCATAATATTTTCTATACTAAAAGCCTGTTTCCTAACGTCCTGATAAGTTTAATATAGTATATTCTTACAGCCCCTGATCTAGGGGGGGTCAAACCGGGGCCCACGCCCCGGGCAGCAGGTTAAGGAGGCGCCAAAATCAAGAGTTTGACACATAATTTATTGCAATGACTTGAAAATATTGCGAACAAATTTCGAGCTCGCTACGCTCACTCCTGGGTTTTTTACTGTGTTGGAACTACTTAGTCATAGCTATTGCAGAATTCGATCCACATTTTGAGTCATAATTATTGCGACGAGCTAATCATATTGCAGTAAAATCTCGAAATCGCTCCCTCCAAGGTTTAGGTGAGTATTATTGCAACGACCTAACGTGGACCTGGCCTGGGAGCAAAATATCGCTGCTTTGGAGAGGGGCGCCAAAGTCAAGTTTTTGCCCCGGCTCGGAAAAATAATAGATCAGGGGCTGTATTTTTATATTCTTATAAAAGAGTTCCGTGACTAACTGACAACGCACAGCCTAAACCGCTGAAGATAGAAACATGAACTTTTAAATATTCTACGAAAGGTATAGGAGTGCATTAAGAAAGGATTTTTCGAAAATCGCGGGTCAAAAGCTCGTTTAAGAGGCTATGTGAAAAAAATAGGATTCTTCAAAGCGTCATATATCATGAAGTACTAACAGTAGGAGTATGATTAGCGGATATGTGTAAATTGAACATAAAATTGAATTTTTGACTAGAGCCAAAACACGATTAAGACACATTTCCTCGATAGAAAAACAAGCCAAAGTAGCCTCCGTCTTTATCGATAAACGCTTGGAACTGCTAAACGGTGAATATTAAAAACACGAGACTTGATTTAAAAAAAGAGATTAATATTTTACAAATTTTGATTAGAGCAGAATTGAACTTACATAAATAGTACAATCACAATTAAATAAAGTTTGTTTTACGTTTGCGTCGTTTCAGGCGCTCGCGCCGCCACATCTCTTTCTCTTGCATCAGGCAGTAATATAAGCTATCACACGACCATTTCGCTTCAATTATTTTTCGACATAAGCCCTAAAGAGATACATGGCAAATAAATGATAAGGGTTTGGTCTATTTATCTGTTGCATAGGCTAACTGACACTTATCTGAAAATGGTGAAACAGGCCCTAAGCACAAATAACATAAGTAAGTTATAATTATAACCTAAATCCTATTGTTGGGCAAAGGCTCAGTGTTAATTACAACCTAATATATTCTGCAGCAAAGGTGTTATTTACTTAGTTATCTCAGTACAGTAGTGTACGTGACACTAAACACATACATTTTGTCAGGTAGTGTTCTTCAAGGTTATCTTATCTGTTCAGTCGAAAATTTTAGACGCCTACCGCAGGTTTGATATTTTTATGCAAAAACGAGTGACCATCGTCAAGGTCACTGAATGTTGGCCAATTGGCCAGTCGGCCATCACACTTCTAAAGTGTCAACGACTTTTTATATTCCTTACGTAATTTGATGAGATTAAGCGCATCCTTTCGGTATTTTAAAATTTGCTTTTTCTTGAAGCATTGTACATACCAACTTAAGGTGAAAATAAGCTATAGTTAGGTATACGTACGGTACGGTACGTTTATTTGATTGATGACTCCAGATTCAAAGATTTTGATCTAATGACCTGAGTGACTTCAAAGGATCATTCTTTCTCTTCAAGTCGTAAAAAAGCTCTTCGTGTCATGAATTTGGCTTTACTTTTGTCATACGTTTTAGTTGGTTTCTCGGAGATCTTCCGATAAAATTGACGAGTAGGTACATACTACATACGGTACAGCACAACGGTTCTTGTTTCATATACAGCCATGCAACATTGTACAAGAATATAAACAGTCATTTTATTATATTACGAGCGTTAACCCGCGACTTCGTCCGCACAAATTATATACCAGATTTTAAGTCAGATCATAAGCTATCAAACAAAATAAGTTTCATCAAAATCGGTTCAGTAGTTTTTGCGTGATACTCGTTCAAACAAACAAACACACAAACAAACACACAAACAAACAGACAGACAAAAAATCAAAAAATTGGTGAAATGGAATCAGGGACACCTAAAAACCATATCGTAACTTTTTTTTTGTTAATATCTTCAATGTACAGACAAACTTCCTGTTACAGTTTTATAATAGTATAGATACTGTATTCTCTCCGCAATGAAATATTCAACTCCATTTCTGCTTTCTATCTTTAGACAAATCTATTCATGTTGATAATAGTTTCAATGACGTTGGAGATTAATCACAACCGGAAAGCAACTTAATCTCGAGAAAGTTGCCAAGTTATGTGGACAGGGAAACCGGTTTCGGAGGCCATATGATGTTGATTTTATCGGTAAAGCACTAGGTTACTGGTCATCTTGGAGATAGTAGTCTTCGATAGCTATCTTATCTAGATATCCTCGTTTTCTTAAAACTTAGGAATTGTCATCTTATGTGCTTCTAAGTAGAACAACGATTATATATATACATCGTTTTCCCTTTCCTCCCCTTTCAGATTACCTCCATCTTGCCATCTTGCCATCTTGGTCATTTCTCATAGGCGTATAGCGTATGCTTCAGGCTAAGGGTTTGTGGTTATAACAGGTGGTGGAAGAGCTACCGGGTCGGAAGCGAAGGGCAGTGATGGAGAAAATGTGCAATGATGTGTGTACGTAGCCACGTGTCGCGGGCATTCGGCTGTGGTATGGGTAAACGGTGTGTGCTGTAATCTGAGACCTAAGTCCTGCTTCATTTGGCTTGTGGCTTTCTTCGAAAGTCTAAAGTATTTTTGTTTGTCGTGACATTAAGAATCTCTGTCTGTTTGATGCTGTAATTGGGCTTTTTACGTTTAAAGGAGGACGTTCTCAATTCTACCCCGTATGTTCTTTTTTGTATGTTTGTTACCTGATTATATTATCTTTCTTTTAAACTTTTAAAGGATGATAAAAAAACTTGGACAGCATGGATAATAAGATTCTCATTTCTTTTGAAAATTTTCTTATGATCAGATTTAATGTTATCGTGCTTGATTAATACATCAAGTGAAAATAACCAGAAGTCGAACCTAAAGGCTGCACCTTTGAAAATCGTGGGTGTACAATCATTTATAGGACTCCGGGCGCAGCTGCCGATGCCGCCCGCCAGCGCGCTCAATGTTTGGACGAAGACAAACGATATATGGGAAAAGCGGGTGTGAAAGAGAAAAAACATAAACCTTATAGAGAAGGAAAGAATCTTCTCGTTAAATGGGTAAGAAAGGGATGACCGATCGGAAACCACAAGATATCTCAATTCCACGAGGCGAGTTCTGTGCGGTCCTTCGAGACATAAAACTTTGTAGAATGGTATTCATTTATTTTATTATATAGAAGCAGTTATCTATTTTAAGTATTTATTTAAGATTTGTTCTCATTATTTGTTTTGGTTTGGTTTCATGGGTTTTAGAAAACACATATTTTTGCTTCAGATTTTTGCGACTTTTATATGAATAATAGAGACAACATGGATGCCTTCTTGGAGAGTTGGCCAGTAGTTGCACAATAGAGAGGATTGGAGTACTCTCCAATCCTGGACTAGGCCTCCCCTTTTACTAAAGGGGAGGCCTTTGCCCAGCAGTGGGACATTGAACAGGCTACAAAAAAAGTATATGAATTTCACAACGGTGTTCTACATGTCTATATTTCATTCTGTGATTCATCTCCATGACGGAGTACTGAGCTAAACTCATTGTACTAATTATATTTTCGGTTCTTGTCCTCCAAACTGCGGCTCACGCAGTGCCCTAAAGGCATTTTCTCCTCTAATAGAGTGATTGGGCACGGTCGGTACACGTTGATGTCTCTATCGGCGCCGCTGCGCTGGCTGCGCGTGCGCCGCGCCGCCGCCCTGCGCGCCTGTCCCCCGCTGCGCCTTAATTGCTTCATCTTGCATACGACCGACCACGCTCCTACGTTATAGCTAACTGCTATACGTTACATTAACCTCATCACGAATTACAGCTGTTTTATGTTTTCTCTTACATATTTCTTCATAGTTCATTTACATTTACTTATTCCTAGAATCTTCTTCAAAATAAGCATTTACATTTTCGGTTTTAAATGGGTTTTATTACCATTATCATTTGTAAGTACCTATTTTTAGCAGAACATTTTTGTTTTGTTTTTTAAGTATGCTAATAAATCTTGTTATTATGACACAAAACTTGTTTTATTTTACACGGCAAGAATATAATTGAGCTGTCTCGTTTTTTTTCATTGAAATGAGCGGGAAGGTTTCGCAAATGGCCCTGGTAGGGGTGCGGAGCGGACCACCGCAGGGCGTGCGTGCGGCCTTCTAGGAAAGCGCTACCTTCCTCGAACCGTCTGCCAGTGCCACTCCTATAGGCTCTCGACCCAACAATTTCAATGCTTTCTATAGAGATGTTAACGGAGTATTAATAAATTACCCGTCGCATGTTTCATACCTCCACGGCTATGTTTACTCGAGAAATTTCTGGACTAAATTGGACTACGTTTTTTTTTCATTTGTTTTTCTTACTTTGGAGTTGTATAACTTTGTCGTTACCGATTTATGGTCGTATAAATACAATATGGCTCGTTACGAGGTCTTTAAATCACGCGCGGCCTTGATAGTACTCAGGTTAACCGCTAGTTGGCGCCTCGACACCGCGCTACCGCGTTCTCAGTCGCGCGATTGACATTCGCAGAAAAACAATCACACGTGCAATATGACAATCGGAACATGAGACTCGTGTAACAAGTGGACACTGCACCTTTTCAAGTTCGGAGAGCGCTAACGCCGCGTCCACCCAGCTGGTGCGAATGTACAGGTCGGCGCTGTGGCGCGCCTCGGCGGCGGAAGGACTCTCGTTCGCGGCTATCCGAGGATTCGAAGGAGCCTCGGAATTGGGAGCCACCATGATCTCGGGGCCAGGCTTGTCACCAGTATCCTCATGAAGACGGCCGGAGTCCGTCTGGCGGCACACGCTGTCATATCACTCGCCGCCACATAACCACACACATGCACACTGTGATTCTTCACTTCTATCCAGCACTTTACCGTTCGGAACACGGACCGACACCGGGTTTCGATATTACGATAACGCCGCGATCGCGTGTCGTCACTGGCGCGTCTCGAGCAACACTGATTCGAGCACTGGCCGTGTGCCGTGTGCGTAGACTGAATGTTTGTTGAGCCGCCATCATTATTCGACCGGCTATGTTGTCGTTCTGGGAGACGAAGTCTGCCGAACGACCGACGGAGACGGCCGAAGAGATTCGCCCGAGGACCACACACGTGAAGTTTCTGTCCCGCTCACTCTGTATGAGGGGGACGCAGTGGCACAGCAAAATAAAAGCATTGAATGAAGTGAAGGAAGTTGCAAGAGGAGCGCTATGTTACCGCGTATTACTTAACGACAAGAAGTGGCCGTCGTGTACAGCGTTTTTCCCAATGGAAGAATCAAGAATAGGAATTATCGATAGTGAACAAGTGTAAATCTCATATAATTATGTCTCCGACTCCGAGATTTAGAAAACCAAAAAGTAAAGTCTCAATCTCAAAAACACTTTAAATAAAGGCAGTACCACCTATTTGCTCACATTTGGCCGCACTCACAAAAGTAATTACTTCTTCACGATTACCACAAAGAGAGGGCGTTTGCTAACTAAACATCCACTCTGTATACAGATAATAAAGGCGGATCAAACATTTGGAGGCACCATAATAATATCATTTTGTTTACAGAGTTTTCTGAGTAAAAAGTCGGGCGAGTGCCCTCGGCAGGGCGGCGGTGGGCTGGCCCTTTGAAGTTACCGACATAAAACGCCGCCGGCGGTGATTTAACTAATGAATTTATTTAGCGGGCGTGCCGTGTGAGTGCCGCCGTGTCCTCCAGGCCATGCCACCAGGGAAAATGCCCTAGATCCGACACACACCTTTACAAACACTCAATATCAATAAATTGGTCCTTCGTGCCGGATGCAAGAATCTTTTTCAAAGTAAAGCCTTAGGACAACTAATAATTTAGCCAATATCTATAATATGTGATGGAGTCTTCATAGCCGACTATTAGCTTAACATGGACGAAGCTAATACGTATTCAAAATGCCAGGGTCGATACACAATTCACATGTCAATTTGACAAATGTACCGACGATGCAGTAAAGCGCCGCCGCGACACACAGCCGGAATCCTCAATGATGCTATGCTATATAAATTTAACTGCCAGTGTGTACATTTTGGCGTAATGCGATCTGCATATATTTCGCATTAAATTTTAACAATCGGACGGAAATCCCAGAATCACATCGTTTGTTTTTCGAGAAGGATAATTTAGTACTTACCTATCTATCTATTCAATTTAGATTTATCCTAAATACAGTGATAAGGGTAATCCTGTATAGAACAATAGTATTACAATCAAATGAATGGATTTGGACAACAATCACTTGTGGAATAAGTAAGATATTATCGATCGCTATACAACACGTTTTGTCCAATCGCATCCCTCATCTGTACAGAGACACGGGCTCTTAGCAGGTTTGGTGATATAGCTTGCAATTGCATTCCTCATTTTTCGTACCTCACGACACACCGAGCTAGATGAAGAGAATCGGAAAAAATATTAATCTAACACTCAGTTGCAGAAACGCTCATTAGAGTTAATACTCCATTAAATCTGACTTTATCAAATAAAGAGGATTAACTTTAATGAGCGGTTCTGCAACTGAGTGTTAGTAAGTCATTTTAAAGTAATTGCGACTTAAATTGGGTTAAAGTAACGTTGTAACTCTAAACACCACGGTTAAGGGTGCAATAAGCTTCAAAAATCAGATTAACATCTCAAGCCACACCTGACGACAACTCCATTTCACAGTTGAACCTTCCGAGAATCGATGGAGGTGTAAACGACTGGATTCAATCGATTTTACTCTAAAATACAATCGTCAATGCGAGGGAGTAGATCAATCTAACGATTGGACACCGCAAATGCGAACTATCAAACAAGAAATCAGTTGCGAAAAAAAATTATGCCCATAAAGGTTTGTTGTTAAGGTTGTATTTAGAATGATCGGAGCGTTGAAAAGAAGTAAATTAAATTTGGTCTTGTAGGGGTGGTTTAACTTGGAAATTTTGACACTTCGGGCGAAAACGCAGCGGGGTGTCGGTCTATCCATCTTCCCAGAAACTCGCGTGAGGTATGACTGAGATAGAGACCACAATGTGGAACGATTCAATTATAATCGAGAAAATATGTGAACGTCGTTTTCGGTCTGAATAGTCTATTGTAGTCCGGAAATATTTCAACAAGTGAAAAGTGATAAGTTGGGGAATCGAATATTTACGTTTTTTATAAAGGTTTTTATTTTGCCTATTAAATTCTTGTAATTTATAGGGTTCCGCAGCGAAAGGGTGCCAACGGAACTATTAGTAAGCCTACGCTTTCCGTCCGTCTGTCCTACCTATAAACAAAATAAAAGTCTTTGCCTGTAAAGAATTGCCTATAAATCATTTGCAGTTTGAACCGTAATAGCTACTGTTAAAATTTTAACAGAATATCCGTTATTGTTATTACAGCGGAGTTGCTAACAAATAGGTTAATCAAAAAATTATAATCATTACAGAAACGTATTTTTCCATAAACTATAATATTAATTAAGTTTATAGTTTTTTCATAATTTTTCTCTATAGTAAAAACGGTAATACCAGTACAAGCATCAAACTTAAAGTAAAACAATACATTTTTGGTAATATAGTATGGTGGTTCGGAACCTTCCGTGCACGAGTCTTTTTATTCACGTTTTTTTTAATTTATTTTACATAAAATAAAAATAAATATTCGGGGACGCATTTTTCGTGGTCGTGCACTCCTTACAAAAAAAATTGTAAATTACATTAGTAAAATCTATACATTAATTAGAAGTAGTGTAGGTTAAAATTGACTTCCTAGATTTTCTTACATACTTAGTTGGTTACATACAGGTGAGACTAATATAAGCGTGTTAAAAAAGGAACAAGATATTGATGTCGTTTTATTACCATTCCTATATTTTAGAGCGTGTGAAATAATAAAATAAAACAGGTCAAGTGCGCTACTCGCGCAACGAGGATTCCACACAACCACACAAAATATTAACTTACAAAAAAGTTTTGTTTTCTACGGAACCTTTAGTTCGAGACGGACTCACACTTGGTCGATTTTTATTATATGTTCAATTCTATTTTTAAAAAAATGGCTGCCGTGTTGGTTGTGATGATTTTGGCAATGTCTAGTTTATTTAGCAAGGGTGCTTGACGTCGTACGGTAGTTTATGTATTTTGGTGACTTCAAGGATTGTTTTTCGAAAAGAACGCTATCTTGAGCCACCACTGGAGCTCCGTTGTAGGCCCGGGAGGTGGCAACCAACAATCGACGAGCGACACGTGACTACTCAAAAGCAGACCTACAACGCGACTCACCTTATTATTTGTTGTTATACTGTAGAGTTTGTTCTATAATCACCTTATCACACCAAGTTTGACGCAAGTTACAGCCCTAAATAGGTAGGACGGACGGACGGACAACGTATTTTCACCCTTCGGGTACGGAACCCTAAAACTAGTACTTCAGAACGTGGTGGCTCGATGAAACCTGAGCAGTACCACCGGAAAAATTAAGGTTTTAGAGGTGAGTCACATGCGACCCGCCATTAACTCCCTTGGGGTTTTAGAAGAAACCTAGTTTCAGGTTAACGTTCATTTAATTTTTCCCACTACAATTTATCCAAGGAGATTATGTCATTTTAACCAAAACAGTTATTTAGGTATTCGAAACAGCGCGGACACTGTTTATAAAGTCGGCAGTAGTTCTTTTCGGCGACACGAGTGACAGTGACAAATTTACGGCGTTACTCCATTGCACCGATCCGGATAGAATTTTAGCTGTTTATCGTATTACAGATATATACAATGTCAATACTGGAATAGTCAAAAATATATCATAGTAACCAATGACTTTTTATAAACGACCATACGTAGCTTCGACTGCGTAATTGTTTTACATTACTGCTTAGTGATGGATGACATTTTGAAAGGACTGGAGTGTCAACGGCAATGTATTGACAGAGCAGTTGAAGTTTCAAATGGCGAAATCGGAGACATGTGCCATGTTTAGCCACGTAGTACTTACTATCTCTATGGTTTAGCCTTGTTATTGTATGACTTGGTGACTCTATGGGTATAAAAACTCATTGATCCTAACAGATCGTAACGAAACATTAAACAAATAATATACATGTCAAAACTATTTCAATCCACACTAGCCAACAAGCTTGCCAAGGCTTATAGTAAAGCTGAAGTTGGGTACATTTTATAAGCGATTGATGACCACATGCTGTCCTGGAAATTTGAGCTCACAGCGCACCGGTACTATCCAGACGGATGTTATGAACGCTCAAAAACACGCAGAATCTCTTCGACAAAAGGTACGGTAGTGCGCCGGAACAAGGATCATATAAGCATGGGGATGATCTCATTCGATTCAGCGCGAAAAATTAAATAGAAAATGACATTTCACTCGGGTAGTTTGTAAAATGTGCATTTTCCAAAACGTCCCCTACACCCATACCCCCTGGAAGGGGGTAGGACCCCTAAATTTAGGGTGGAGTGCAGATCCTCATTTCTAGTGCCAAGATAAAGTTAAAAAACAAAGTTTCATTTATGTACAAATTTTGCCTCCAAAATATCTTTTTTTCTCCTGTATGTTCCAACATAACCTTGGTTAGGGTAACACAACTTTTGATACAAAATCTTAATTTGTAATAGTATATTTAATGTCACTGTATTATATAGGGTCCTTCTTAATATGCTGACACTTTTTAAGGGGATGATCAGACCTTTCTCTATGCCACCAACATCGCAATAACGAAAAAGAGTCAGCTGTTCCATACAAAAGTGTACCTTGTTGAGCCAAATGCATGGGACAGCTGATTTTTTTTCGCGATTTCGATGTTGGTCCTAACCTATAGAGAAAGTTGTTCAGTAAGATGGTCTGATCATCCCCTTAAAAAAGTGCCAGCATATTAAGAAAGAGCCTATATATATTATTTGATTAATAATTGATTTAACTTAGAAGCCAAAGCTATCTTCCCTGAAGAAGAACCTGGGACGTCGTTTAAGAGACAAAGGTTGTGAACGCTGTTTCATATTTAAGTCCAACAAGTGTCCTTGGCTGTGCAGGAGCGGGTAAATGCCGCCTAGCATAATGGACAGTGGACACTTTTGGTCCGGGCGTGCCCTTTTACAATAAGATTATTTTTTATGATTATTAAAAAACTGTTTAAAAAAAATTTAAACGAAATATTATTATAGGATTTTAACATGATTTCTTTTAAATTTCTTATTTTATTATTTTTATCGATTTAGGAAAAACTATTTTTAATTTTGAGTTCATTTTTGAACACCTTATATAGACCTGCGAATGCTGTAACTTTATATTATGGTTTCTAAGCATTCTAAGACAAGTAATAACTTTGACAAACAATGAAAATCCAATAAATAGCACAGATCAGCTGATATTTTGTAAGGTGGAGTCTTATAATTGCAACTATCTGGTAATTGCAACTATGAAGCAATTGCACTTATAAGAATCACAATTCGGTCCTTTTCTTTATACCAACACCTGCCTTCTAGATGACTAGACATAAGTCTATTGAGAGAAGAACTGAATCGTGATTCTTATAAGTGCAATTGCTCCATAGTTGCAATTACCAGATAGTTGCAATTACAAGACTCCACCTTATGAACATTTTTTTTCTCTCTCTCATCAACAGTTGTTACACTAATACAATAACTGACTAGTTAACAAACATAGCCTAATGCACAATTAATTAGTTTAATAAAAAGTCATGTATCTAATTATCTAATGCGGCAGGCAGACAGGACATTTTCATATCCATTTTAGTTTGGTTTTTCTTTACATCTGAAAATAGTCCTATCGTAGTAGGACATCTTTAATAAATTATTATAGGTACTACAATCATATCCAGTAAATCTCTCATAGTAAGCAGCTCATTAGCATGACATGTGAGGCTTGCGCAGGCGCAACTGACGCGCATGTCGCCGCGCGGCTTTATTATCATCGTAAAATCTGAAACGAACGCGCCGCTCGATGAATATAGATGGAGGTAGACACAGATTCTGCAAACAGGATATCTAATACTAGAATAAAGTACGGTTCTTATGGACACTGCTGTGATCGTGATCCTCAAGTTCAGGATAAATCGAAAAAAAAACTATTTGGATATATTATATAACTGTGAGGCGCCCGAGCGCGCTGCATACGAGTATAATATAAATGAATTTTCGTCCTATTGTATTGTCAATAGTTAACTGTCATTCTTATATCGAGTCGATGGCATGTCATTTTATGTCTTTTCAGCTCAGTATTTTGCTCCACGGATAGCACTACCGGCAGCGAACATAAGCTCCGTTCGTGTGCAGGAAGGACAAGACATAAGGTGGGCCATAGTCTGAGGAGAAACACCGCATTCATACTTGAGGTCCGATCCGTCGATGAAACCCCACTTGGAAAGGTTCTCTTTACTCCAGCCGACCTGGGTTTGAAGCTTGTTTAAAGATCTCCAAATCAGCCTGGGCAGTTCGTGTACAGGAGAAGGCTCTCCGAAAGTGGAACAAACGGGTCGTATAGTGTGCTCTTTTCCTACCAGAGGTTGCATTTAGCTTCAGGAGCCTCATTGGCTCCCTATACAGAAGCTTTGGAAGCTCATATTTGCACCCTGCTTCCAAACACCCTATATAGTTATGATTACGTTACATACGTTACCAATACGTTTTTTATTATGCCACTTTTATCTGCAACTAGGTATACTATTTTAGGGGCAAAGCACAGCACAGGAACTAGAACCATTTATTTAGGTAATTCTAAAATTTGATTTCATTGATTGACCGTGCTTTAGACGAAATGCAAAAGAGTAGAAGTACAAAGGGCCGGTTTATCTCTGAAGACATTTCTTCCAGACCCGTGACAGGGAGAGTTCAACTAAACCTTTACGGTAGTTCTCAAGAAATCAGTTGCGAACTTGCGAAAGCCGCAACGAATAGACTTTAGTTGTCGTTATAAATTTGGCTCCGACGGCGTCGCCGTATCGTAAAACGTGTTTACAGCATTATGAATGGCTTAAACAATAAAACTTATGTGCTTTGCAGTCTATAAGTGCGTCCCTGGATGCGGGGCCAGCGTGTCGTCGAGCGTAAATCAATTTGCTCGAGTATTTTAATTGCAAGCTCTTCGGTTTCGCACCTCGTCCCCACGGCTGTCTCGATAAAAAACTACCAAGGAAATCAGTCGTTAAATATCGTTTTAGTTACAGCTATAAGCCGTTTGATTTAGAATTTCTTGCTGTTAAATTTACGCTCAACCTCCCAAACTGTTACAAATATAAGGTCTAACAAAATTAGGTGAAACTATTTTAAGGGGATGATCAGACCATCAAACTGAACAACTTTCTCTATGGGACCAATACCGAAATCACGAAAAAAAAAATCTGCTGTCCCATACATTTAGGTCGAGTACGTTTGTATGGAACAGCAGATTTTTTCACGATTTCGATACTGGTCCCATAGAGAAAGTTGTTCAGTTTGATGGTCTGATCATTCCCGTAAAATAGCTTTAGCTAGTTTTGTTAGACCTTATATAGTTGTCGTAATTCCTCCCTCCGTGATCTAATGGTGAGCATTGGGCTCTTGACACAGAGGTCGTGGGTTCGATTCCCACGTGGGACACTTAGTATGTTACTTTGTGTGTTTTCCCCAGTCGGTTAGGACATTGCAGGCTTAACCACCAGATTGTTTGAAAAAAAAGTTGATTCTGTGCTTCAGATGGCACGTTAAGCCGTTGATCCCGACTACAATCTCTGGTGGTGGTAGGCGGTCTGAAAAACTCTGCCACCAAAGTGTGATTTTTGAAACTCATTCTGTTAACTCAGCAGTTGAAAATGTCAATATTACTATGGAGATATGCATCTTTGTACTGCTGATTTGACATTTAAAAATCATACTCTAGGAGTGCGATTTTTGAAAGTCAAATCAGCAGTAGAAATATGCGTATCTCCTTCGACCAAAATAATAGCGTATCTCCAATACATTTTCAACTGCTGAGTTCAACGTGTGAGATTCAAAAATCGCACTCCAGGAGTGCTATTATTGAATCTCATACGTTGAACTCAGCAGTTGAAAATGTATGGAGATACGCATCTTTCTACTGCTAATTTGACTTTCAAAAATCGCACTCCGGATGCTTATGATTTTTGAAAGTCAAATCAGTAGTAGGAAGATGCATATCTCCATAGTAATTTTGACATTTTCAACTGCTGCGTTCAACAAATGAGTTTCAAAAATCGCACTCCAGGACTAGAAGGGCTTCACGATAAGAAGAAGTTATAATTGAATATCAAAGGTTATCACTAAGTGATAATTTGATACCCTTTGTTGTGATTAGTTGTGTCACTCAGATATCACTAGCTGTTTTATCACTTATCATATCACATTTAAGCTGAGCCTCCTCAACAATTAAGTAACGATAAACATATTAAACCGAGTTCACATTAACTGCCTAACCGCAATCAGATCGAGTCGAGGGCCAAAATAAACGTTACCAAATTATATAATTTATTTTTAATAGCAGTTCGTCGTGGGTGGTCTGGTGGTCCGGCCCAGCGGCCTCGAGCGAGACGCCTAATTGGATAAATTACCGATTTAGACGTACGATAAACAGAATCAAACAATTTGTACCATTATGTAAGTGTAGTTGGCGTTAAATTCAGCGCTATGTTCTGGTTGGTACGCGTAGAATCTAAATATTGCACTTTCCTGATAGTCTACATAGTCGTATAAACATTTTTTATTATTTACTAGCTGACTCGACCTCTTGTCCTCTCTAAAAATCTTATTAAACTACCTAGAAAACTGAAAAAAAAACATCCAAATAGGACCAGCCGTTCTGAACTGATGCAGTTACCAACGAACAGTGCAATTAATTAATTTATGTTTCTACAAGGTGTAAATTTAAATGCCTTACATATTAAAGTGAACAACTATCACTATGGGACCAACATTGAAAGAGCTAAAAAAATCTGCTGTTTCAAAGAATTGAAAACGTCAACGGCTACTCGACCCAAATGTATGAAACAGCATATTTTTTTCGCGATTTAAAAGTTGGTCCCGCAGTAAAAATTGTTCAGTTTGATGCACCCCATAAAGTATGTTACGCATTTAAATTTACACCCTTTATAATTTTTCAAAAACGTACAAATGAACAAAATATAATTAGGAAAATAATATTAAGAAGTAAAATCTACGTACACGCAAAATGTAAAGTTAGAAATCGAGAACGAAATTGTAACCGCTTTCTCTTCTCTTTTCATTTCAGGAGTGCGATTTTTTAAACTCAGCAGTTGAAAATGTCAAAATTATTACGGAATTAGGCATCTTTTTACTGCTGATTTGATTTTCAAAGAACATACTCCAGGAGTGCGATTTTTTAAAGTCAAATCAGCAGTAGAAAGATGTATATCTCCATAGTAATGTTGACATTTTCTACTGCTGAGTTCAACGTATAACTTTAAAAAATCGCACTCGTGGGGTGTTATTTTTGAAACTCATTCGCTGAGCTCAGCAGTTGAAAATTTCTATGGAGATATGCATCTTTCTTCTGCTGATTTGAATTTCAAAAATCGCACTCCTGAATCCTGAAGTATGATTTTTGAAAGTCAAATCAGCAGTAGAAAGATGCATATCTCCATAGTTATTTTGACATTTTCAACTGCTGAGCTCAGCGAATAAGTTTCAAAAATCGCACTCCAGGAAGACATAATTATACTCTTTCCCATTAAAGATTATACTGTGTACATAATTAATTCGAATTAATGACAAACTTTCAATTCCAAACAACAGTAAACTAACGATTAGCTAGACACGGTTCTGAGTATCGGTTGTCTGCTGCTCCGTGGGTGGTCGCCCTGACGTCTCTATGTGCCGCTGAGCCATGAACATGCATCTAAATGTCCTTATAATTCACTACATCTGCCACTTTACCTCGGTGTATGGTCACCATAATACTTGCGTAAGATTTACAGATTCCTAAGAAGATGGACTAAACTGTACACGTACTCAGTAATTTATTATATGGCATTTAGTTTAGATATAATTTCTGCTATGCCAGTATGACTTCAGAAGTGCGATTTTTAAATCTCATTCGCTAAGCTCAGCAGTTGGAAATGTCAAAAAAACTATGGAGATATGCATCTTTCTACTGCTGATTTGACTTTCAAAAATCGCACTCCTGAAGTATGATTTTTGAAAGTCAAATCATCAGTAGAAAGATGAATATCTCCATAGTAATTTTGACATTCTCAACTGCTGAGCTCAGCGAATGAGATTCAAAAATCGCACTCCAGGATACAATGTTGAAGCAGTTGTTGCAAGTTGCAGTTGTTGAATAAATAAATTGAATTGAATTGAATGTTACTACTTGGACTAAAGCCCTTTTCATAGGGCATACATACTAGTAAGCTTGTAAAATCTCATTGTGGAAAAAAGGCAGGAGCAAAATATCATCATATCCATGAAATCATGACTAAGAAAAATATATAATAAACATGTGTGAAAAATACACATAAATACATTAATATATCTGGTACAAGAATTACGCAAGTCTGTACTATAACCATAATATGGAATGCGATTTTTTAATCTCATCCACTGAGCTCAGCAGTTGAAAATGTCAAAATTACTATGGAGATATGCATCTTTCTACTGCTGATTTGACTTTCAAAATTCATACTCCAGGAGAGCTATTTTTGAAAGTCAAATCAGCAGTAGAAAGATGCGTATATCTCCATACATTTTCAACTACTGAGTTCAACGTATGAGATTCAAAAATTGCACTCCTAGACATACGTACTTCTTTCTTCAAGCCACAGATATTTATTCATACATTTGCGTTAACAAATTTTGCAATCAAAGGATACTAGCAAAATTTTGTGAACGCAAATTTTATTGGCAAAAAGGAATGAAGCCATGCAAAAAGATCTAAATAAAATTCGTGTCTTCGAGTCGAAAAAGTTTTTACTACAAACAGATTGTCCTTAACTGGCAACTTTTGTAGTAAAAAATTAACATTGCCGCCATTTTCTTCAAAAAAAGAAAACAGTTTCTTCTACTTTTTTGATTTTATGGCTATTGTTAAATTTTTTAACACCAGATTGCGCCAGTACCAAAAAAATAGTAAAAAGGGGTCCAAAGAGTTTCTAATGTGAACAGATATAAATGAAAAGAAATCATAAATCCCTTTTTTTCATAAATATAATATTTAAAATATTATAATAGGAAGTAGTAATTATCTTGTAAATCTTCTAATGAGAATCTTAGGTACGTAAAAGTGGGTTGGTGTTATTTTTGTTTGATCTTTTACATACCTCAGCCGTTCAACCTTAGATTTAAAAAACTTTAGTCGTTCAACCAATATTTGATGTAACCAGGAGTGCGATTTTTGAATCTCATACGCTGCTACTCAGCTCAGCAGTTGAAAACGTGTGGAGATACGCATCTTTCTAATATTTTTGAAACTAATACTTTGAACTCAGCAGTTGAAAATGTCAAAATTACTATGGAGATATGCATGTTTCTACTGCTGATTTGACCTTAAAAAAAATCATACTTCAGGAGTGTGATTTATGAAAGTCAAATCAACGCTAGAAAGATGCATATCTCCATAGTAATTTTGACATTCTCAACTGCTGAGCTCAGCGAATGAGATTCAAAAATCGCACCCCAGGTCCACATATCGTAGCTGGAAATTTTATGAAATTTTTTGTAGACTTTCTGGTATTTACAAAACAAGTATATTATAATTAGTTCAGTATTACGTGCAGTTAGCGAAGGTAATTATTAAAATATTGATACAACAGGAAACAGTTCATCCCGAAAACAAAATGAATTCAATGCGGGTCAATCCCGAAACAAAAGCTTGTTGCAAATAAGTCAGACTTGTTTCATGGCCAATAATTTTCCCAAAATTCTTCTATGGAGCAGGAAATGTCCGGAAAGAAAGTGAAAAGTGTGGTGTACCTACCGTATCCGTCCCCATAATGCAAGATCAACTGCTATTTTCCTTTAATGATACAGAAACAGTTTTTTGTTATAAACTCAATTAATACTTAATGCATGTTGATGAGGGCCTTAACGTGTATTTACTGATAGTTTAATTATTTTAATCAGTACCTCCACTTGCACCGTGCGCCTTAAGTGCGGATTAAGAAAAATTGTGTCCATAAATTATTTATCATTTATGATAATTTATAAAATCTCAAGGCAGGTTGCGAATATGGTAAAACATGCGCACGAGTAAAAAATAAGTATGTTTACATGGAAGCTGCTCTCTACTGCTCTATTAGCTTTTATCAATGATTATTAAATAGCGATCATTAAAAATCGGATGAAAGAATTAAAAGTTATTTATTTAATAGCATCATCTCAGAAACATTCTGAATATAAATTGAATATTTAATATTAGACAGGTGGCGACAAATCATAAGGTAACAGATGCAGATGCATAAGAGATACAATTTCCGGCTTAACTCTCTGTCCGTCAACGTTTTTATTCACCATTAATCAAATAATGCAATAATACGATTTAATACCTTCTCATAAAAGAAAAAGTTACCAAACAACTTGTACCCATTTGTATCATTTACCTAACCACAGCTTTAAAACACAATTACCCGCGAATGATCACTAAAATCTCTACGGTTCATAACAAAAAGCCCTTATAAATAAAAATATAAACAGCCATATGGAGCAATAAATTTGTTTATTGTACAATAAAATAATGTAGCGAGCTCGAGTTGGGTGGTCCGGGCACAAAAAGCCGGCCAAGACGGAGAACCGTTGGCATAGAGAGGCGACGTTTACACATACTGCCGCATCTAGACAAAATAATTAACAAGTTAATTAAAAACTAAATTAATTATATTAATCTGCATGCACGCCGCATGGTCGCTTCGAGTGTCTTGCCTCTGGCTAGTGAGAAAATTGAATCTACTTCTACAAAGTGGATGCTATTAACTATCATCCCTTGATGGTTATTTCGAATTCAATGGAAACATTTTGTCTGTATCTTCATTCTGATGGTTGTACCATGATTACCTACACTGTTTTAATTGAGAGACTTAATAGCCCACTCATTTTACGGAGTTTTGTTAGGCGGGGTGGGGAGTACTTATTAATTAGACTTTTAGACTGTAACCGGCACCATTTAGTGACAAAAAGACTATCTTAAAACATATTAAAATAAAAATCACTACGCACCATAGAAATCAACATTGTGTATCCCAAAATGATTTTTTTGAATAATAATATTAATACTAATGCACTCATTTGACTTAGATTTAACAATATAAATTATTTTTGAGCAATAAACTATGCATTGAAATTAAAAAAAATGAGGTATTTATTAGAAAATACATACGTATTTTTCAAAACCTTCTAAGTAGCCAAAAATATTTAAGGTAATGCCTTAAATATGTGCAAAAAAAATTACCATCAGGTTTTTTATAACGAGATAATAGCTAAATTTTTAAATTGGAACAGTGGCGGAAGTGATTTTTTTTTTATTTTGGTACATTTCTAGGTTTAAGTTGGCTCTTCAATATTATACCGAATAATATCAAATATTAATTAGTCCCGGCTCAAGCCGTAAAATGACTGGGCTATAATGTAAAAGTTATTTCTGTGAACCGAAAGAAATACTATACTAAGTTACAGTGTCTTCTGCAGGCTCGTACTAGTGCATCTTAATGATAGACAAGTTATACATGTTTTGTTAGGAGTTTGTTAGGTTTGACGGTGGCCCATCGGCATGGTGCGTGTGCGCTTTGCGGCGGCGACGAGCTCTGACAAAGCACTGTTCGAACAATCGACCCATTGTGTTATTCTAACCATGCATTAATTAAATAATAGTTGTCATTTCATTTAATGACTTAATTTTAGGGTACGTTCACTGCAACTTCTTGTATGTACCACAATTCTGGGTGAATTTTATGAAATATATACTTATGAAGTCCAATTATAATTGGAGCAATGCAATCAGATATTTATACTTAGATGTAACACGAGAGGGTTGAGAAAGGATTGCGGCGAAGGGGGGCTAGTGGTTAACTCGAGATAGTATAGAGCGCAATATACTACTACAATATAGTAGGTCATCATCTTATTTAAGACTACGCTCTTGTAGGTGTAGTATTCGCCAATCCTGTCTCTTTTCCGCTAGTCTCTTTAGTTCTTGATACGATACGACATCAACCTTTTCCTTCACTTGGGCCAGATAACTCTGTCTAGGTCTTCCTCTGCTTCTCTTCCCCTTTATCTTCCCTTCCAGTGTGGTTTTAAAGAAATTGTCGTTTCGTATCAAGTGTCCGATCATTTTTCCCCTCCGGTTTTCGATTGGTTTTAAAATGTTTCTCTTTTCTTTAACCATTCTTAACACCTCTTCATTTGTTATGCTTTCCGTCCAACTTATCCACTCCATTCGCCTCCAACACCACATCTCAAAAGCTTCCAGCCTATCTCGATCTCGTTTAGTCAATGTCCACGTCTCGCTACCGTACAGTGCAATGCTCCAGATGTACACTTTAATTAGGCGTTTTTCTTTAATTTTTGCTTTCAAAAGGTGTTTCTTGTCGTTGAAAGCTCTTTTTGCCATAGCAATCCTAGCAACGTCGTCTGGGGTGCATCTGGAGTCATTTTTAATGAGACTACCCATATAGTAGGTACTACCACAGTTTTATCTGTGGTATTACTATAAGCCTTACAGTATGGCAACGCTCTTGATGGCGAGCGATGCCACCGCCCGCCCCCCGAACCCCCCGGTACTACCCGGCGGCGCCGCGCACTATCATGGGCGAATGCTACACGCTCGATATTTATCGTGATATTCAACGAGATATTTATCGAGCAATATTTTGGTATACTACACATACGATACGGATCGCGTCAGTACGACGGTAAATTTCACTAAGCACGCTCACGTTTCGTATTATTTGATTTTATTATTTGATTACAATAAAATAAAGCTATGAGTGACAATATAAATAAAGCTTGCGTTGCTATTATTTTAGCGATAGCGTTGAAAAAACGTGTAAAACGAAAAAAAGGGGCGAAACGTTGGTTTCAAGATAGAGAAAAATATACTCATCTGAATTTATTAAATCAGATTCGGGAATACCAAGAAATGGATGACTACGAAAATTATTTTCGCATGCCCGATGCTCGCTTTGAACATCTGCTGGAGTTGATTACTCCATACTTGATTAAAAAAGATACATTGATGAGAAAGGCTATTACTGTGAGAGAAAAGCTAGCTCTGACTTTACATTATCTATCAACAGGAAGATATTTTAAAAATATGAACTCTTTTAAATGTTTTTGGTCGTTACTTTGAAGTACGGCGGGCGCCGCCGCCTCAATATGCGCGTCCTCTTCCATCGCTGACAGAGTGAATACTGACGCGATAAATATCGACTAGAGACTAGGCGCTCGATATTTATCGACGATACTTGATACAGATCACGGATTTTTGGATTTCTAGAAATCCGGCGATCCGTATCACGATACGTGATACGCTATACTACACACTCGATAAATATCGTGATCCTGGATTACGATCCAAATATCACGATAAGCATGTAGCATTCGCCATGCGCAGATATCCAAGATACCTTAGATAGACACCTTCATACAGATCTAGTGATGCGACCCCCGCCGCCCGCTTACCCGCAAGGCCCCCTCCGTTGCTCTGCGCAAGTACATCCGTTGCCGTACTGTAAGGACTATATAGTTAAAATGCTGTGGTACTACAGTACAGTACTATATTGTAATAGTATATCGTGTTGTGTAAGTTGTGTTAAGTATCTAATTCAATTATACAGGATAAAGTGATAACATTACATAACAGTTCATGTAACGTCTCCAAATAGTGCAATATCGAAGACAATTATAATAGTTTAACAATGTATTTAAATCTATCTATCTATACTATTATAAAACTGTAATAGGAAGTTTGTCTGTACATTGAAGATATTAACAAAAGTTACGATATGGTTTTTAGGAGTCCCTGATTCCATTTCACCAATTTTTGGATTTTTTGTCTGTCTGTTTGTTTGTGTGTTTGTTTGTTTGAACGAGTATCACGCAAAAACTACTAAACCGATTTTGAAGAAACTTTTTTTGTTTGATAGCTTATGATCTGACTTAAAATCTGGTATATTATTTGTCGGACGAAGTCGCGGGTTAACGCTCGTTTTTAATAAAATTATTTCAAAATCTGTAGGTACATCTATATAAAACAAAGTCGGGTTTGTTCGAACACTTATAAGATTTTCATGGTTTTTGATTTTTTGTATTTGTCTCCGTCCCGAATATATAATAAATTAGGGTAAGTGTACGGTAGGTGTAGGGTAGGCTTAGGGTAGGTGTAAGGTAGGTGTAGGGTAGGTGTAGGGTAGGTGTAGGATAGGTGTAGGATAGGTGTAGGGTAGGTGTAGGGTAGGTGAACGGTAGGTGTAGGGTAGGTTTAGGGTTGGTTTAGGGTAGGTGTAGGATAGGTGTAGGGTAGGTATGAGGTAGGTGTAGGGTAGGTGTAGGATAGGTGTAGGGTAGGTGTAGGATAGGTGTAGGTTAGGTGTAGGGTAGGTGAACGGTAGGTGTAGGGTAGGTTTAGGGTAGGTTTAGGGTAGGTGTAGGGTAGATATATGATAGGTGTAGGGTAGGTGTTGGTGTAGGGTAGGGTAGGAAAAATATCAGGGCAACATCTGCCGGGTCAGCTAGTACATAATATATCTTGATGGAATTCAATTGCAGTTGTCTCCGTAATCTCAGTATTATAGTTTTTGCCACTAACTCTGATCAGGTCCCTCTCACCCTTAGTTGTAGGCGCAGACATTAATTTTTATTATGCAGTCAAATGCAATGGAATGTATTTAGGCTGATAAATTAGTATCACAGTATAAGTATGATGAATAGAATTATACCATTTCAGTTTCATTCACCGTGTATGAGCAGAGAACTCGCATTCTGAAACATACCTACTATGGGAATGAGTTCTCTTTTTTATAAGGGAAAATTTTTGAACAACAATATAAAATCGTAAATTAAAACGAGAAAACTGAGCGAACTAGGTCTAGATACTAAAAAAAACAATAAATAGAGCCTACTACTCTACATAGAAGGAAAAGACATCAACGAGTGTGTAGCATAATGGCAGCGTGCGGTCGCAGTCAAGATAAATTACAAAAAACCTGGTCCACGCCACAGAACAAGTAAGTGTGGAACGTGTCGCCACAGGTTATGCAATGATTTGCATAACACCATAAGGCGCGTGGCGTGGTGCGAGCGAGAGGACATGAGTAATTGTAGCAGTGTGAGCGGGAAGACAAGTGGCGACAGCCGCCTCCGAAGCAAAAGCGCTAATTTTCATTTCTAACCCCTCTTATAATGTTCTGTGGTCCTCCCACTTACCTCGTTTATGACATTTACACGAATATGTGTTCCAGAAATTCTATAGTTACTGACCGACAGCGGCACTATCTGACCGGCTTCTGTAAATATTCGTAAATGGGTCAAAATTTATGTTTAGGGGCAATAATAATAAAAATAATTGAATCATAATATGTCCATAATTAATATTTGTTTTCCATATCCGGCTTTTTAAAGTATTTTCGAATGAAATGGATTTAATTTTAATTTTGAAATTACTCACCCTTTCTTTTCTGACATCGGCTACTCTCAAAGAGAATATCAAAGAGAATATAACCACTACGGCTAGTCTCAAGTCTACCTATAAAGAGTTCGTTAAAGTGTGTGGGATCCATAGAGATAGTAAGTACTACGGTGGGATCACACACGATGACGCATGTCGGAGCGGCAGACGTCAGTCCGTCGTTTGCGAAGCAAGGAGCTGTATGAAACCGCACGTAGAAGCACACACGGTGCGTCACCGTGTTTGCTTCTCATATAGTTATTATACCATACGGAATAGAGGAACTGACAGCTGAGAGAGCGAGATGTACCTAGCGACACCACTGTATAATAGACAGAGATACGTGACGCGAGGCAAATAGAACCGTTTTGTTGGGATCTTATCGCAGGGTAAAAATTCGGTTTCTGTGAATATATGCGAATCGAAAGTGAAATCGTAGATAATTTTGTGAAATACACTAACTTAATTTCATTAAATTATCCACGATTTCACGTTAGGCTCAGAATTACAGACAGTACTCGAGTTTTTTCCTGCAAATAATCTCCTGAAAACAGTCTGAAAATGGTTTCATTTGACAACTCAAGTCAGTTCCTCTACTACTGTAAGGTATTAAGTACATTATGATACAAGTGAGCAAAGCTGGTCATTACAGCCGAGCCGGGATTGCACCACGAGCCACCAGGCGAGTGATGCATACTAGCCGAGGGCTGTAATGACCAACGCTCACGAGTTTCATACGACGTTTTTCAACATACTTGCAAGGAAAAAGTAATAAAATTTCCTAAAGTACAACAATTTTAGATAAATATTTGTTGAAAATGGCGCTGGGCTTCTTTTTTTTGCGTTCCTTTGGTTGAGACAGCTATGCGCGCGCAGGTCAAGGCAAAGACGTTAACCAACATTAAACCAGCGATATTTTGTAGCAAACAACATAATATTAAAACGTTATAAACTTAACAGTGATGTATTTATAACACAAATTGATTTTAATTTGTTAAATAAAATAATTTTTTTGATGAAATGAAGCGTTTATTTACCATATTTTAACTAAACAGATTAATTTATTCAGAAAAACATTTTTTTACATAAAAACTCTTTACTAGTGCGGTAAAGTAATCATTTTCGCACGCGTGTTCTATAAGCTGCATTATGTACCTAAAACTTTGACTATTTATTATAAGGACTAGCCTTGCGGTAGCATTTTCCCTCTGCCATGGTATAAGATTAATTGATCATGTGCGTTTACATTCAATTTTATACCTTATCACTAAACGAGACAGCCTATAATTGCGAACATAGAACGTTTGGGATTCACACGAGACTTCTTTTCATGAATTTTAACGTTCAAAATTAGAATCTAAAGTTATGGGGAATAATATCCAAAGTTGCGGATTTCGGGTTACCTCGCCCCCCGCAAAAAGTGGCAGAAATGTTTTTTCGTAGAATTACACGCGTAACTAGTCTCTATAAAAGCGGTGCAATAAGAGACACTTTACGAGCAATTATGTTGAAAAATAACTATATGGTGCTTCTACGTGCGGTTTACAACTCATTCCTTCACATATGACGGACTGACGACTGCCGCTGCAGCATGCGTCATCGTGTGTGATCCTACTTAACGTTCAGCGTCTCGTCTCGAATGTTGCAAAGTTATTAACTTTCCAGTGGTGCTAAATATTTTATAACCAGTCAAAATTTAATGACTATTTGCTGTTGCTATTGCCGACATGTTATGTCGTTTTAATTACGTTTTGTGGAGGTGTGAAACGTGTTGTAAAATTATATGATCGACAAAGTTATTAAAATGCAATTTTTAGCTAAGTTTGTATTTACTTTTTAATGTAAAATGTTTTACTTTTTTATCATCTTTAAAACTTCACTTAAAATTTTTTAAGAAGAAATTAGAAATCAATATAATACCTATTTCTTCTTCTATCGAGTCTAGAGTGCAAGTCATTAAAATATTTTCAATCCTAGTATAATACCTTCAAGAGCAATGAATACGGGTCACCATCAACATAAACCTTAATATCTCGGAAACTAAGACTAGCTTATTCACATAAAAAGTATTTTATAGACTACGAGCGTTAACCCGCGACTTCGTCCGCACAAATTATATACCAGATTTGAAGTCAGATCATAAGCTATCAAACAAAAAAAGTTTCATCAAAATCGGTTCAGTAGTTTTTGCGTGATACTCGTTCAAACAAACAAACACACAAACTAACACCCAAACAAACACACAAACAAACAGACAGACAAAAAATCCAAAAATGGTGAAATGGAATCAGGGACACCTAAAAACCATATCGTAACTTTTTTTTGTTAATATCTTCAATGTACAGACAAACTTCCTGTTACAGTTTTATAATAGTATAGATATAATACTCCAACTTAAATTAATAAAAATTCTGGTTGTTGCAAAGTAATGCCAATAAAAAGGCAAAACAAATGATTATTTGAAAACGTTATTTTTAGTATTCAACACTTATTATTAATGTGGTAATAATATCACTCACACATACTAAAATGTGGGGAAATTTTATATCAGTGACAAAACAAAATTAAATTTTTGTTCAGCGATAAAATTGACGCATTTGTATTTTTATGTATTTTAATTGCGTAAAACAAATGAAAACTACGAAATATTATTAGTTTTAAAAAGAAGTATCATTCTTAGTTTCCATGATATTAAGGCGTTGGTGACTCGGATTCATTGCTCTTGAGTGTACTTAAATTATGAATGTTAAAATGTTGACGACTAGACGCGTTGATGTCTAAAGTATGAAAACTATGAAATATTCCACTTTTAAAAATATCGAAAGAAATGTAAAAGCTGCCGGGTTTTTTCTTTTTAGGCTTCCGTACTCAAAGGGTGAAAGCGGGACCCTATTACTAAGCCTACGTTGTCCGTCCGTCCGTCCTACCTATTTAGAGCTGTAACTTTTGAACCGTAATAGCTAGACAGTTGACATTTTTAAAAAATATGCGTCATTACGGCGGATTTGTTAACAAATAATAAAAATGATAAAAACTTAAAAATTGAGGGGAGTCCTCATACAAGAAACTAGTTTTTATCAACGTTTTTTCTTCTCACTCTATCGTAAAAACAGTAACACACACAAGCGTCAAACTTGCTGTGATTGTAGAGCAAACTCTACAATATAAAAACAAATAATAAAAACCGGCCAAGTGTGAGTCGGTCTCGCGCTAAAGGTCCTAGAGAAAACAAAAATTTTTTTCTAAGTTAATAATGTTGTGTGTGGTGTAGTAACCTCGGTGCGCGAGTAGCCCGACACGCACTTGACCGGTTTTATTTCATACATTTAGACAAAAACCTATATAAGTATTGTATAAAAATATTAGTTTATTGGATTATTGGAGTAACACTTTTTTAATTTAGGCTCTCTTTATTGAGAAATCTTTAATTATTGTGGAGAGGTTACCACTGAACTGTAAAAGGACTCTTAACTAATTAAAAAAAATGAATGTTACTGAATATAACAAAATCTACCTTTAAAAAATAACTCTAAAATTGCGCAAAGATCAAACAGCCTAAAAGGAAGAAGGTAAAAAATAACCGGAAACGCGTTCCAGAGATTCAACATAATTGTATTTTCAAAATGTCTTGCTAATGTCTCAATAGGGCTGGCGCAGATTGATGGCGCTGTGATTGGGCACGCCCAGTCTCCTCGCTCCAGCTTCTCGGTAGCGGCAGGATCAAAGGGCAACATATTTCTTACGGACAAAGGTGCAAAATGAAATGGAATTTAGTTGTCTCTGAGAGGGCATTTATTCAGGGTATTTACATTGGATGGCGTCCTAGTACCGATTTATTTCATAGTTCGAAATCAAACATTTGGCAGCTCATGATCGATGATTGCAGCTCGAAAAAAATTCCGATCGACCTTGAGGGCTCATCTCATACGTTGAACTCAGCAGTTGAAAATGTATGGAGATACGTATCTTTCTACTGCAGGAGTGCGATTTTTGAATCTCATACGCCGAAATCAGCAGTTGAAAATGTATGGAGATACGCATCTTTCTACTGCTGATTTGACTTTTAAAAATCGCACTCATGGAGTATGATTTCTGAATGTCAAATCAGCAGTAGAAAGATGCATATCTCCATAGTAATATTGACATTTTTAACTGCTGAGTTCAAAGAATGAGTTTCAAAAATCGCACTCCTGGAGTGCAATTTTTGAATCTTATGTTGAACTCAGCAGTTGAAAATGTATGGAGATATGCATCTTTCTACTGCTGTTATGACTTTCAAAACTCGCACTCCTGAAGTGTGGTTTTTGAAAGTCAAATCAGCAGCAGAAATATGCATATCTCCATAGTAATTTTGACATTTTCAACTGCTGAGCTCAGCGAATGAGTTTAAAAAATCGCACCGCTGGTGCTTATAAATGTCGAATAACTTTATCGAGCCAAACGTGATCAATAAATGTGTGTGTGTGTAAGGTTTTTACATGAGAACAAAATCCGAAACATAATCAATCATCTACCAAACATAACTTAGATAAATACTCAATGTCGAAATCAATAGTCCGTCAAACAACTTGGCAAATTTGTTGTATACCTATTGCCATAGCGATAGAAGTCAACTAAAATTGACAATTGGTACACCCTAAAATACCTATAATGCAGTTAATTGTTAAAAAATAAAACAAACGAACGATATCTTCACCTCTTCACTTTACTTAATCTTTGTCCAAGTTATCATGAACATAGCAATCGGAAGATACAGTAATTATGTGGCGACAGGATCTATTACTGCCATGACAAGAGATCTACCTGAATTTATATTGCCGAAAAAATATCAACCGAAAAGTAAAAACAAATGAAATGTTATAATGTTCTAATTATAAATTATAATAGGGGAGCGGACTGCATAAAATATATTTTAGTTTTATCTTCTTAGTAAAAAAAACATTTGAAAATAATGCTATACTCACATTTTTAGTTTTTTTTTAGCTAGAATACTATTTTTAATAACATGATGAACTATAAAAAGTAATAAAATGTTAATGACGTCACTTGTGGGTATTTAGTACTATTTTTCATACATCGCGCGCTTTTTGACGATAGATTAAAAGTTGCTAATTTGACTTGTCCGATCCCCTATTATATGTATGTTGGCTATACTTCCGTTAAACTATCGTGTTTGTTATTTAATAACCCTAGGATCATAATATCTGTGCCCTAGGTCTTCTTTTATTTATTTATCTGTTGCAATTTTACTGTCGATGATTTGTAGTAGTTTCATACCGCTTTAAAACTTTTTATTTACATTTAATCATTAACTTGAGCAGGTAGAGTCCAGGAGTGCGATTTTTGAATCTCATTCGCTGAGCTCGGCAGTTGAAAATGTCAAAATAACTATGGAGATAGGCATCTTTCTGCTGCTGATTTAACTTTTAGAAATCATACTTCAAGAGTGCGATTTTTGAAAGTCAAATCAGCAGTAGAAAGATGCATATCTCCATAGTAATTTTGACATTTTCTACTGCTGAGCTCAGCGAATGAGATTCAAAAATCGCACTCCAGGAGTGCGATGTTTGAAACTCATTTATTGAACTCAGCAGTTGAAAATGTCAATATTACTATTAAGATATCGCATCTTTCTACTGCTGATTTGACTTTCAAAAATCATACTTCAGGAGTGCGGCTTTTGAAAGTCAAACTAGCAGCGAAAGAGTTTCGAAAATTGCACTCCAGTCACGTAAACTCTCGTAAGACCTAAGGATTAAAATTTATTATAATAAGTGTCTTATGCAATTTTAATACATAATTTAGACCACAATCGACGGTTAGTGTGTTTAGGTATAGAAAGTACCCGAATACAGTGTAGGTGTCTGCCTAGTAATTTGTGCTATTTCGAAGTTCACACGTATTGATTGGCATACGGAAATTGATTTTTTACATTTTCGTATACTAATTAGAATAGTTAGGGGGAATTAAAAGTAACACTTTTGAGGTATAGTTAGTACCACTTCAAAATAAATGCGATCCAGGGAAACAAAAAGAGGTTTTAATGTCTTCGACTTCTTTAAACGAAGTCCTTCTAACACTATTGAAACTATATTATAGTTTCAATAAACGTTTATTCTTCTCCACACAGTTTTCAATAAACAAAATGGTCTTAAAATTATAGGTACAGTTATTTATGTGGATACTGGTGTTAGTGCTACGACCTAGAAACTAAGACCTAGGAATTGTGCTACAGCCACCAAGCCTCCATCCGGACGTTTACGTCATTTATGAAACTCAGAAGGAGATTTTAAACAATAGAGAAAGAAAAGAAAAAGAACTACGGGGAACTTAAAAATGAAATTATGTATAAATATGTATGCGTGTGTGTGTGCGTGTGTGTGTGTGTGTGTGTGTGTGCGTGTGTGTGTGTGTGTGTGTGTGTGTGTGTGTGTGTGTGTGTGTGTGTGTGTGTGTGTGTGTGTGTGTGTGTGTGTGTGTGTAAACCGAAACATAGTAGTATTTAGCCTAAGGATGACAAAACTATTTCAATAGTGTTTCACTCTCTGCGGAAATGTGGGCCTAGAAAGCAGACAAATCCTTTGGGAAAAGACTTTATGGTGGATACATACTATCTCGTGACGTAATAGTGTTAGGTTAGAAGGACTTTGCGGATAAAATTAATGTTTTAATTATTTATTAAAATGTTCAACATATCAAAAGATCAACAATCTTAACCGTTACTTGGCAGTGACTTGATTTCATTAAAACTAATTGATGATTACTTATGCAAATCATCGGTTTTTCTTTGATCTTAAGATCAATATGCTAATAGGTAATACAATCAATATGGTTATAAAGTTATATTATGATATAAGTAAATGATTATCTCTATACACGGATCAAAAGGATTTCTTGACATAAGACATATTGTTTTGTGTGAAAGAAAATTGCATTGAACCAAGAATATGGCGCTGTCATATATATCGAAACTAATATTTTCTTGCTAAAAGAAAAAAAAATCTTGAATTGATGCTTTACATTTTTTTGTGTGAAGACAATGACTTTTGACCGTAGACAATGTGTCTTCGACCAAAAACAAATTAGTATTCTAGTTCTTGTAATGAAATAAAAATATTTTGTGTTTTTAGATTAAGAGAATTTTTATTTAATTTAAAATGGTTTTCTTGGATTGTAACAAATAAGTCAAGTAAAATATTAATAACTTATTAAGAAAATCATAATCCAGGAATAAATAAATATTGCTTGAAAAAACACATTCTCAATATTTCAAGAAAATATGTTTTCTCTTGATCAAAGAAATCCTTTTTATCCGTGTAGTATCTTTCTTAAACATAAATTGTATATCTGTCAATTTAATTTACAAAAGACTATAATATCTATTACTTTTACTTAGGCCGGATTCGACCAAACTTTGATGTATAGAAGAGTAACTATACAAGGAACAATTTAACTCCTAGTGTTTACTTCGAAATAACTTCACTTGTCTTCTACCACACTAAACTAATACTAAAAGAACGAATGTATAATCCACCTAAAGAAAGAAGTCATTGTATCCGTACTTATTGCAATGTGAGGTTACACAGTTTTAATTTGTTACGTTTCTTTTTATTTTAATTTTTTTAATTTTGTGACATTGACATTTCATTATCTCGTTATAAGGTTACACCGTCAAAATTGGCCGTCTATAATTTACTCTAAACTTATTCATAGATTAGGGTTTGTAAAACGCAAAATCAGTTTACTCGAGAGTAACCGGCGACTTAATCTAAGAATAAAATTTACTCGCGTTTAGTCGAATCGGGCCTTAGATGTTTTACATAAATGGAATGAAAACTGTAGGTAATGTTCAATCAAAGTCAATGAAAGCGCAGAGTCATTCATGGCAAAATTCGGCGGCAATCTGCGCGCACGCGCGGTTACTTAATGGTCGCCGGTCAGGTGTTGCAAAACTGCGGTTGAATTACTCCGTTTTAATTAAAACTTTATTGTCATTAAACATCGCCAAAACACAAAAAAAAAACAAAAATTAGTGATTTGGAGTCAGGGCACCCAAAAACCATATCTTAATCTTTTTCTTGTAAATTTCTTCAACATACAGACACACTTCTTTTACAGTTTTAAAATAGTTTAGATTCGATTAGATGACTTAAACTACAAAAATTTATTCCACCGATAAATGTCAATCCTAAGTATTTTTCTTTCAAGTCATAAAGAGTTTAACTGTTCATGCAATTAATTAGGTACATTAACAACAACTTGCATTAAGTACACAATAATAAATTAAGAAGTTACTTTGTTTCGACTGCGATTAACAGCATATAACTTGTAAAGAGCCATTAACATTGGGACATGAATAATGTAGGCTCTCCGAAGTTGCCCTTACGACACTTGCCTCTTATGTCTCTCTCTGACCTTTGGCCCTCACGTAAATCCATTCAAATATGCGATTATCAAATTTTTTATGCATCCAACACGGACTTGAAATGTATGGTGTATGCTGCTTACGAAAATACCTACACATACTTAAAATGAGTATACATATTTTAATAATGCATTTGTTTTTGTATGTATCTCTGCTCTGCATAATATCGTTCGTATAAAGAATACAGGAGTGCGATTTTTGAATCTCATTCGCTGAGCTCAGCAGTTGAAAATGTCAAAATTACAATGGAAATAAGCATTTTTCTACCGCTGATTTGACTTTTAAAAATCGCACTCCAGGAGTATGATTTTTGAATCTCAAATCAGCAGTAGAAAGATGCTTATCTCGATAGTAATATTGACATTTTCAACTGCTGAGTTCAATAAATGAGTTTCAAAAATCGCATTCCAGGTCATGCTACTATAGTAACAAACAACATTAGCGTTATATGGTATCTTATAAATTACTAATAAGAGTGTATGACACTTATAAATGTAATTCGGTAAGTAAGGATAGTAAAAAGACGCCGCGTAAGACGGTATGAGATATCGCCGCAGTAAAATCTGATTCCAATTTATATCGGTCGTATCAGAGACTGACACACGTCAATCAAAGGCACATATCGATGTCCAGCGGTGTGGCCGCCGGCCGGCTGGCGGAGAACTAGTGGCCGGTAGCGGGTTCACGATCGGCATGAGGAGTGAAGCGAAGGCTGGGGTCGGGGCCGCGGGCCGCGAGTCGGCGCCCCTGCCACGTGGGTGGGCGCCGCGTGTGGCCGCGCGCTGGGTGGCCCACTACCGCTCGCATGCATGCACACAGCCGCGCCGCACCACCACACGCTCGCGCCGCGCAAATAAACACAATAATCAACTAGCGATACTTTACTCCGTCACCGGATAGAGCAATCGCTCGAGGAGATTATTGCAGGAATCGCGGCGAGTGACACGCGCCGGCTTGCGCAGGCGCAGCGTCGCGTCCGTCGTGTCGTGTCGCGTAGGTGGACGCTGAATGCCCACTTCACAGCGTCTAGTATAGGGTTCGACGTAAATTTTTCAATCCGATTATAAATTCATAAGAAATAGAGCTTAACGGTAACCTCGTACTGCGCTATTTTCAAACCGTAATTTTACAGAGTAACCATTATGCAGGGTGAAATTGATATTATTAGCATCCTTTTAAACTAAGAGTCTACCAATGAAACTGAAATACTTTCACTATGGGAGCAAATCGATCGAAGCAAAAAAAAATCTGTTGTTGCATACATTTGAGTTGAGTAGGCATTGCAGTTTAGTATGGAACAGCAGATTCATTTCGATATTAGCTGCTCCGATCGGTTTGCTCCCATAGTGAAAGTTGTTCAGTTTGATGGGTAGACTCTTAGTTGAAAAGGATGCTAATGATATCAATTTCACCCTGTACTTAGATTACCGCGAATTTAGGTCAGCGAAGCAATTTTTCACTTAATTCCCAATTACATGGTTTTTAAAAAAAAACGTTGTAATTTCTTTTAGTATATTCAAAAACAACATTTTCTATTCCACAAACCCATCTTAAATAGTGTTTTTCTCTATTAGGACCTATACCTACTTAACGTCTTCATCGCAGCACACGCAAGCTGACCATTCATCCAACAAATTGAACACAATGTTAAAAACGTAAAAAGGTAGACGTATCTCACTCAACGTCTGTCCCTCTTTGATTTATAACTCAATATACGATCGTAAACCTAATAGAGGTCTAGACCAAGCAGTAAAAGCGGTTAAAATGTGAAGAACGAACGTTTCTTAGATAACACTAACTCACAAAACTAGTTAATTTTCTTTGCTTCATAACTTATATTCAGCTTATTTTGTGACATTGAAGACTTAATGAGTTGTTTCAAACTGTAATTTGTATGGAACTTTATAGCCCATGTACTACGGTATTATAGTATGCTAACATGACTTGAAAACAGATTTTCCATGCATTAATGAAACAGGTTATAGCAAACTTGTATTAGCTATACCTATGATGGATTTCTAATGAATATTATAAAACCTTAAAGTTCTAGAATTTTTGTTTAAAATTTCCATGATAGACAGAATCCAAGACGTAGTATATGCAAAAATATAGAAGGTTAAAAGTATTGCTCTTGAAAATGCTAACTAACACATTTTTTTCTGGTACTAGTTGAACGAGAAATTGACACAATAAAATTTGTGGTTCATATCTGTGCTTACTCGGTTAGGCGCGCTCTATAGCGTATACTAAGTATAAAACGAATCTCTACTCTGGAGTGCGATTTTTGAATCTCATACGTTTAACTCAGCAGTTGAAAATTTATGAAAATCGCTCTCCTGGAGTATGATTTTTGAATGTTAAATCAGCAGTAGAAAGATGCATATCTCCATAGTAATTTTGACATTTTCAACTGCTGAGCTCAGCGAATGAGATTCAAAAATCACACTCCTGATCTCAACTTCAACATCACAGTGCTAAAGGCTTCAATTTAAAGCTCCTAATTCGGGTAATCAAAAACAAAACACAATGGCAATCTTTTCCAGAATTGAACTGCAAATCCCCAATTCCTGGCCATTGTTTGAGAGGTGTGTTTATTACCCAGTAGCCGCCCAGTAAACAAAGGAAATGCCGCTGTGATTCGAGTCACAATCGTAGCAACTGGTGTTGGTTTCGTGCTTGTACCCTTATTGACCCTTTCGACAAGCTTCATTACCGATAAATGTACGTTAATGTAATGTACGTACTGTATTAGTCACATAAGCGTTTGTGTGAGTTGGACAAAAAAAAAGAACAATATGAATAATAATAGTATAGTATTAATTGTTGGAAAATATAAAATGTTAAGTTTATTATTGTTCATACATATACAGGGTGAAATTGATCAACATGAACGCCACCTGCTACGATCCTGACAGAAGACTTCTCCCGCTTTCTTCACATTCATCTGTTCTATGGGTACTTATATACCTATACAGGCTGTAAGTGACAGCATAGCAAATACTGAAACGGTGAACTCAGACCATCAAACTAAACCACTTTCAGTATGGAGCCTAACTCAGGATACGCGAAAAAAACAGCTGTCCCATACAAAATTGCTGTACCTACCCGTCTAAAATGTATGGGACAGCTGATATTTTTTCGTGTTTCCTGAGTTAGGCTCCATAGTTCATTATAGTTCACACTGAACAACTTTCAGTTGTATGGTCTGAGTTCACCGTTTCAGTATTTGCTAGGCTGTCACTTACACCCTGTGTAAATATGGAAGCTACAAATTATGTTCACAGTACAATACTCTTCATTTGCATACCGAAAACTTAGAAAATAATCCCTTCCTATCCTATCCTACTTCCTACTAATATTATAAATGTGAATGTTTGTGACAATATTTGTTTGTTTGTGTCTCAATCACGTATAAACGGACCAATGGATTTGGATGAAATTTGGCACAGATAGAATATGTTGTGAATTAACACATGACTTTGACGATGTCACGGGCATCAGCTAGTATATCAATAAACAGACAAAAAGGGTACAATGGCGGCTAATGTCTGCTAAATATCATTGCATTCCTGATCCCACCATCGTAATGAGTTCTCGATCCATTTATACCTATCCATAGTATACCCATGCATTTCTATGTTTTCCTTCCATCCCAAAGAATCCATCTAATACTATATACACAAATTCAACCAGACACACACACATACACGCATTCCTTTATACACTCATTTATGATATAAATACATACATTCATAATAACATTTACCGTGTCTTTTCTGATCACCCCGAAAGGGATTATGGTCGTTACTTTATGATTACTTACATATCTACCTTGTAAGCAAGTACCAATTTATTTCTGGAGACATTGCTAATTTTCTAGGCACTTCAATTGGCATTAATAGTGATCCTTGTACGAGTCTCCGAATCCTTAAATTAATCATGTTGTAAGAGGGCCTGGTAATCTGTCAGATGGTACAACTCACAAAATTGTGTTTTGTTTAATTAGAATAAGAACCTTTGTGTAGAGATAATAAACGATTATTATTGTTATTGTAATATACCTACAAATTTTACCAACATTAAGGTGGTTTCAGTCCATACAAAAGTTTTACGCACAATACATTTGCAATTTATAAAATAATTACGAAGATAT
Organism: Agonopterix arenella; assembly: GCA_927399405.1. Taxonomy (NCBI): domain Eukaryota; kingdom Metazoa; phylum Arthropoda; class Insecta; order Lepidoptera; family Depressariidae; genus Agonopterix; species Agonopterix arenella. The sequence continues at coordinate 11,923,350 of OV656691.1, read as the reverse complement.
AAAGCTTTGAAATTTTTCATACAAAATTTTAAAAGCTTTATATCTTCGTAATTATTAAAAGTTTTGTATAAATGTGACCCAGCAACCACCTTAAGATAAGTTTGACATTAGTATCATCATGCTAATTAGTTTTCATAGCCATAGCTTACCTACCTAACCCATCAAATGATACCATATCTTCAATGTTTAACATAAACATAAATAGAATTGCACGTCTATAAAACTTTATGAGTTTCCTCGTATCTAATGTCAACACACTTTCATGGAACCATTTCTTAACAATTAATTAATTAAAGTCTATTAAAATGCCATAGACAAACCGAGCACGCTAATGGCAGACCACCTGCACCTGAGCCACTATTACAAAACTAATAATTCAAAGTTAAAAAAAACAGGCGCTCATAAAAACAATTAAGTTTGACCGCTTTACCATAAAAGAGAGTAACATGACCAATCTTAGAGCAATTAAGGGACCTAATAGCAGGAAAGGATAGTGATGTACGTGAGCGTCCATTCCCGGGGGAGGTATCGTACCGGTATGATCCTGGATTGACTGTTGTAGATGCGGAAGTACGTGTCTTGGGTGTGTTGACGCATAATGTGCATATGCGGGACTAGTCTCTCTGCGACAATTTGTTCTTGAATGTATTATCAAGGTTTATCTTTCATGTCGTTTCTATCCATCAGAATAAATGCATTGACTATTATAATAATTAGGTACCTTAATGATATACGGAGTGTGATTTTTGAAAGTCACTCGTTCAAATCAGCAGTAGATATTCAGCTTCTATAAAGATTATGTATCATTCGAACATGATTTTGAACGTGTCTTTCAAAAATAGCACTTTCTGTAAATCTGTAATGAAATGAGGCTCAAAAGATAACTTTAGAGTAGGTATTATAGTATACTACAGGGTTCTTCTCAATATGCTGATGTTTTTTTTTGAGAATGATCAAACCATGGAACTGAACAACTTTTTTTTCGCGATTTCGTTGTTTATTTGAAATGATAACAAAATTCGTTACATCTTCATTGAAACTTGAGGCTTGTTTACCTATTTCAATATTGATAATAACATATTCTATGAGATCCTCCGATATCAAGTATAATTACCGACGCATCATCCTCCGAGGCCGAGGGTTCCCGGGGGCCATTCTAAACAATAATAAAGATGCAATCGACTGGTACTCTAATATATAACCAATGATCCTGCTAATAGGCTGTGTCGAGACTATATAATTTTATTTCCATAACAGTGCTATAAAATAACATATATTGAAATTGATATCATTAGCATCCTTTTAAACTAAGTGTCTATCCACCAAACTGAACTATTTTTACTATGGCCGCAAACCGATCGGAGCAAAAAAAAAATCAGCTGTTGCATACATTTGAGTCGCAAACTCGCGCGTCGATATTTCAGTTTAGTATGGAACAGCAGATTTTTTATTTGCTTCGATCGGTTTGTTCCCAAAGTAAAAGTTGTACCCATCAAAGATGGGTAGACTCTTAGTTTAAACGGAAGCTAATGATATCAATTTCACTCTGTATACATAAATTAGATAAAATTCAATTTGCCGGGCAATTTAATTTGTTTAGTTACTGTGCTGTAGTGTGATAAATCTAGATAACTGGTTTTAGAGACATTATAATGTAGAGTACTTGAATGATTATTTTATTTATATTATTTCGCTTAGAAGTAGGTCAATGATAGTTTCAAACGTCAAAGGTGTCAATAAACTGTTCAGGGTGCTTCTTTATAATTATGCGGACTGTTTTAAAAGAGATGATATTTTCATGTTGGCCGTTTTGTACGGGACAGATGCTTTTTTTTAATACGCTTTCGATGTAAGTTCCAAAGAGAAAGTTATTAGTGTGATGGTCTTTACCATCCCCTAAAAATAATTTCATCATCATCAGCCTATGTTTCACTGCAGGGCACAGGCCTACCCTCAAGAAGGATGTATGAGCGACAGCCCACCTTGCGTGCCTAATGTCGCGTTGACCACACAATTTCTTCTTCAGCCTATGCAGGTTTTCCTCACGATAAGATAAGATAAGATAAATATTCTTGTTAGTATTCTATTCGTATTCTTATTATTATTATTTCTTCTATTCTATACTTCTAGGTATTCTTCTTCTTCTTTCTCGATGTTTCCCTTCACCGTTTGAGAGCAGTCTGAATTACGTACAGTAGGACAGTAAGATGTACATCCTACTATCCTACTACTATATAATAATATTATAAACGCGAAAGTTTGTAAGTATGGATGGATGTTTGTTACTCTTTCACGTAAAAACTACTGAATGGATTTTAATGAAGCTTTACAATAATATAGCTTATACATCAGAATAACACATAGGCTACAATTTATAAAGATATTGTGTGAATTGTCCAGACGAAGCGCAGACAAAGTCGCGGGCACCAGCTAGTAAGTTATAAAAACTCATTGATGGATGTCTAGTGCGCAGCATAATAATGCTGACGATTTTTATCGTGCTATGAGTATGTTAGAGTGCTATCGACATCTACACGATGGTGTGGCTAAAGTTTTCCCAAAACACATTAGAGATGTGCCACGCCCGTTCATTCTGTTCTGGCGTACGCGAATTGAGGAGTCCATACATAAGTACATTTATCTCGATGAGAAAATCTTTGTCACAGGCCAACAGGGCTGCAATCGCGGTGAATATTCGGTGATTGAACTGTTATTGGACTACGTACGAACCATAACTTTTGACACATTTGGTATTGCGCTAATCGTGGTACTTCTCTTGACAGCCGTTAGAGCCGTTTGGACAAATCGCTCAGACGTTATAGGCTTTCAGTTACATAGAGTTTAGCGCGATGCGGAATTCAGCACAGTTGAATAGTAATTGGATTGCAATGTGATTAGAACCGAAATTGGATAAGAATAGAACTTCGATGTTTTAACTTAGCGCAATCGGGCTCCTGGTTTAAATAGGCTATGTATGTTCTCCCTCGCAATTATTTCATAAGTAAAAGTAGCGGCAGTGCTATCCGTGTGGCAAAATACTGGGCTGGAAAAATTTAGAATGACTTGCCATCGACTCGATAGAAGAAGATTCCAGGGTCGAATCCCGGTTCGGTCATGGATGTTATATTTATATTCGTGCCGTTGTTGTATGGTTTCCATAATAAAAAAAGCCTATAGATAGTGCTTACTTGGGATCATTACATTACAATGTATGTGCCCGTGAGCGTTATTTATTTATTTCATAAGAATAATAAAACATAAAGAAACGTATCATTTCCAAAGTTTAAGATTTATCTAGGTAAATAACCATAAAAGTCACATTTATGGTTATTTACCTAGATAAGACCCATTAATATCGACTTGGTGTGAAGTTGAAAATGAACGAAATATAAAATTAAAATAACACAGTTAGATGACTTTTACTATGATTTCTGTCTATTACAATAATAATTAGATAGCATAGGAGCGTAATGATCGGAGTGTCAGAAAGACTTTCGAGGGCACGCTAGAATACGCCGCGAACGGATTTGCTCACCGAATCGAGAGCAATGTAGAGCGAGGTAACTGGTAGAACTACCTCGTCTTCCCACGGAATAATTTAAAGGAAATTGCGTACAATGACTATGTATTATGTAAGGTCACATTTTTAATAATCCTGCTGGTATCTTAGGTTTTTCATTCGGAAGCCTAAATATGTTTAAATAAAGAACCATGCTACAAAGCAGTACAGCACCCTTAAATGTTGTAGAAAAGGTTCCAACTACCCCAAAATGGACTTAGCCGTGTAAGTATCTATTTGCACTGAAAAAAATGTTTTGTTAAATATAACTAAACTCTACTGACTTGCGAACTAATTTGTAGCACATATCCAAAATTTTAGTTATAAATAAATAACGAAATGTTTAGCTATTATAAATAGCACATTTTATTCGGTAATTACCGATGTATAAAAATGTTATTATTAAATCTATTTGGTTATACAGAGTAAATTTTATATCACTGCGGATAACTTAAGCATGTATTCTACTCATCAAACTGAACAACTTTCACTATGGAGCCAACGTCGAAATCGCGAAAAAAAAGCTGTCCCATACATTTGAGTCGAATAGGTACTGCAGTTTTGTCTGGGACAGCTGATTTTTTTTTCGCGATTTCGATTTTGGCTGCATAGTGAAAGTTGTTCAGTTTGAGTAAGAATACATGCTGGAGTTATCCGCATTGATATAAAATTTACCCTGTATTTAACAAAACATTTCTAACCGACTTCAAAATAGGAGGAGGTTTCTGAATTCGAACGTATATATACATTTTTTTTATGTGTGTTCGCGGATAACTTCGTCGTTTATGAACGGATTTTGATGATTCTTTTTTGGTTGGAAAGAAGATATTCCAAGGGTGGATCTAATGATGGCATCCCAGAGAAATCGAGGGGAACCATTGAAAATCGTAGTGCCGGCTAGTGCGTTTGTTACTTTAAAGCACTACTATTTAATTGAACTAATGGATTCACCACTGAAAATTGTGAAATAAACAAAATTTTAACAAAAAATTAAAACCGCCTTCAAAAAAACTAAAAATTTAAAAAATAATATTGCAGCCGATGACTTTTTCGTTCGCATCATAAGAACATTAATTTGTTTTCTAGACGTCGGTGTCAAGCCAAGCCAAAAAAACTAATGTGCAAGCCCTGTCGCAAATTGTACCGGCTTGACAGCGACTTCGATAAAACAAATTAATGTTCTTATGATGCGAACGAAAAAGTCATCGCCTGCAATATTATTTTTTAACTTTTAAGTTTTTTTTTCAGTGTAGCACAGTATGTAATAGTTTACCAATTTGGAAATGTAGGCCACCCTGTATAAAACCTTATAACAGCAAACTATACTATGTTTACCAAGGTTTTATGATGGCCTACATTTTTAAATGTAAATTGGCTGCCTGTATGTATGTAGTTGACTCACGCTTTTCTAAAAGTTAACAAAAACTCCCCCATCCCTTAAAGTTATATTATACAAAAGCAAGTTGTATAAGAGTTGTAATTCTGTCGCCAACCTGGGTGGTCTGGCTGTCAGTCCGTCACCGCGTCGTAATCAATTTGTACGCCCCTCGGCTGCGCCTGCGCCGCGCCGCTGCACCCCCCGACCCTCGCGATGTCGTACATAGATACAACTTTCGTCACGCACCCCGTCTGCTAATGTATCTATTAAATGTTTTCTAAGACTCGTGTGAACGTTTTTTATAAATTACAATTTGTGCAACAAGATTTTTGATTGCTCCCTTATCTTTATTTCTGAACAAAGTCGTTAAATAGTACCTTGCCAGAATTGGGCAACCGATACTGCACCGTTGCTAGCGGTCATGAGCTCCTCCTGCGTGCAGGTGTTAGGGCACGCAGGGCACGATGTGAGATGGGCCAACGTTTTTGGAGCTCCACATATGCAAGTCGCATTTTGCGCATCCGAGATTCTCCACCTGACCTGAGTTTTTTGATAGGTACTACCTAGGTACATTTTGGAAAAGTTTGATTCCCAATATCTTCATCAATATTTCTATTTACAAAGAAATGACTCAAATGCCTTTTTTTTTGGTCTATGTATACGGTCGAAAATGTATGGAGGATTTTATTTTGATATACGCGGGAGTTTAAAAAAACTTATCTGAATCTCAGCGTAAGACAGAAGCAATAACTTAACAATATGTAAATAGGACACTCTTAAACGATAGAACAGCATTTACAGTACGACAAGGAAAATAATTCCGCTCGTCAATCTTCGTTTGTGCAGAGCAGTGCAAAATCATGTATTCTATATCTCGCTCCAACTCGAATAGCAGACTATGGATGCTTCGGCAGCGAAAAGGGCGCGAAAGCAATAAGCCAATCAATATAATTTCGCGCGCTTTTAAATGTCAACTGCTCAGGAACTCGGTGAGACTTATAAACCTGGTACTACTGTACATAAACTTTGCACATTTCTAAAAATTAAATACTTATGAGTCCACAAATAGTTAAAGATCAAAATGGACTTTAAATAACACTGACGTCAAATACTTCCGTAAAAGGAAAACAATATCTAATTTGGTCGCAGCCCCTCGCCCGAGGCAAGATTGTAAACAAAATATAAAATCACTGCATAGAGATAACTTAGAACTCTTAGTACAGGAGACCAGACCACCCACTTAGCTTAGCTGCAGCTAAGTGATCGTTAAGTTTCGCAAACAATACCATTCTCGGTGTACCATGACTCAATTAGTAGGACACCAGATAACTGACACAATGGGTTGTAAATAGTTGTGCCAAAAGCGTCTTGCCGTTTAGGGTTACTTACTTCAAGTATCTCAATATGTTGATGAGATTGGCAAATGAACAAGAAAATACAGGGTGAAATTGATATCATTAGAATCCTTTTAAACTAAGACCCATCAAACTGTACAACTTTTACTATGGGAGCAAACCGATCGGAGTAGGAAAAAAATCAGCTGTTCCATACTTAACTCCAATGTCTACTCGACTCAAATGTATGCAACAGCTGATTTCTTTTTTGCTTCGATCGGTTTGATCCCATAGTAAAAGTTGTTCAGTTTGATGGGTAGCCTCTTAGTTTAAATGGATGCTAATGATATCAATTTCACCCTGTATATTGTCGTTGTTTGACGTAATGGCGCGGCGGCGTAACATTCTATGATTTTAATTATGTAAAAGAAATACCAACGAATACTCCAGTAAATGTTTTAAATCAAAATTATGATTTTCGACAAAGCATAGCCTAGCATAGCATATATTATAATAGCATAGCGAATCAACATTTTTTGCATTCGCATTTTTTAGCTAAGTATGTATACAGGTTCCTTCTTAATATGCTGACTCTTTTTTAAAGGGATGTTCTTTTTTGAATGTCATTCGGTGAACTCAGCCGTTGAAAATGTCAAAATTACTATGGAGATATGCATCTTTCTACTGCTTATTTTACTTTAAAAATAGCATGCCTGAAGTATGATTTTAGAAAGTGAAATCAGCATTAGAAAGATTCATATCTATGGAGATATGCATATCTCCATAGTTATTTTGACATTTTCAACTGCTGAGCTCAGCGAATGAGATTCAAAAATAGCACTTCTGACCGTCAATCTAAACAACTTTCTCTACCTAAGGCACCAACATGGAAATCGTGAAAAAAAATCAGCTGTTCCATACAAAACTGCAAACATACTGGAGTCAAATGTATCGGACAGCTGATTTTTTTTTCTCGTTTTCGACCTTTTTCCATAGTGAAAGTTGTTTAGTTTGACGGTCTGATTATCCCCTTAAAAAAGAGTCAGCATATTAAGAAGGAGCCTGTATACAGGGTGAAATTGATATCATTTGCATTCTTTTAAACTAAGAGTCTACCCATCATACTGAACAACTTTCACTGTGGGAGCAAACAGATCGGAGCAAAAAAATAATCAGCTGTTGCATACATTTGAGTCGAGTAGGCATTGCAGTTTAGTATGGAACAGCTGATTATTTTTTTGCTCCGATCGGTTTGCTCCCATAGTGAAAGTTGTTCAGTTTGATGGGTAGACTCTTAGTTTAAAAGGATGCCAATGATAACAATTTCACCCGTATAAAATTAAATCAGTTTAAAAAAATTATCGATACTCTTGAGATTCTTCGACCATCTCACGGTAAACCAAACAGTGACACTACAAAAATCGAAAGTAAACATCTTGTAATCAATCATTAACGCATAATTGTGCCGGGTCCCTGGAGAAAAACAGAAAGTTTCTTAATGAAAGGGCAGGATGTCTCTTGGTTCTCATCTTGTTTTTTATTTTTCCCGTTTCGTCAAGGTGGCATTCAGCGGCTGAACAAACTTAGCTTCGGGCGCGACATCGATAATTCACTCTTCAATCTTCGTTTCATCTCGTGACGCTGTTTCCGTTGTCTATCACGATAAACTCAATCAATTTAGTTCTATTCATTATAGTATTATAGTATCACAAAGTTGGCTTTCTGGAGTGCGATTTTTGAATCTCATACGTTGAACTCAGCAGTTGAAAATGTATGAAAATACGCAACTTTCTACTGCTGATTTGGCTTTCAAAAATCGCAATCCTGGAGTATGATTTTTGAATGTCAAATCAGCAGTAGAAAGATGGATACCTCCATTGTAATATTGACATTTTCAACTGCTGAGTTCAATAAATGAGTTTCAAAAATCGCACTCCTGATGACATTTTTAGACTACCACCGTGTCGGAAGGTATTTCTTTGTAGAGAAGATGCGGCCAGAAACTCTACAACACACATAAAATTTACAAAGAACAATAAACATAGTTAACCCAGTCATTTTACGGTTTGAGCCGGGACAAATCATTAATTGATATTTTTTTCGGTATAGTATTTAAAGAGCCTATTTGAGCTTAGAATTGTACCAAAATTAGAAAAAAATTCCGTCAGCAACAGTTCCAAATTTAAAATTTTGCTATTTTTGTCTCGTTATAAAAAACCTTATGGTAATTTTTTTTCACATAATTAAGGCATTACCATTATACATAGTACTTCAAACATGGTGTAAATATTTTTGTCTACTTAGAAGGTTTTGAAAAATACATTCGTATTTTCTTACAAAAATCTAATTTTTTAAATTTCAATGCCTATTTTATTGTTCAAAAATTATTTATGTTGTTAAATCTAATTCAAATGAGTGCATTGGTATTAATATTATTAATTTAAAATCCTTCTGGGACTCACAATTTTGATTTCTATGTTGCGTAGCGATTTTTTTAAATATGTTTCAGATAGTCTTTTTGTCACTAAATGGTGCCGCTTACAGTTTAAAAGTTCAATTAATAATTACTTCCCACCTCTCCTAACAAAACTCCGTAAAATGACTGGGCTAAGTGTAACATGGTCAATACCAGATATTTTGGTCATAATGAGTTGAGTTTTATAATCATCGAGTTTAATAGTAATCTGTTTTACATTAAACTTTTTGTCTGGCAAGTTTATAACAGCGCATACAGTGCCCCATGAAAGATTTGTTAACCTTACTGGATCGATTTGGAAGATGGATTTTTTAAGTTAGAATTCCTAATATACTACATTGTTTATAATACAATTACCTATATAATAATACACGAGGCGGAAACACTTTTTCGTTTGAAACCCTTACCCCTAATTTATTTTTCATCAGTAATATTGAATGTCTTCATAGACAGTGGAAACAAACCGTGCCTGCAGCGGCCAGACGCGGCGATAACCGTGCTTCCTGAGTTGATATTGCATCAACCGGTAGACCTAAGATCACACCGATTATTTACATTAATCCGTCCCGGTGTCTTCGGACGCCGCAGTCCTCGTGAGAAACAGTTTTTCATTTCAACCGATTCCCAGGACTGAATTCGGTCACAGGATAATTCGGTAACTTTGATGTTGATTAATTTTTAGTTATAATAATAAAAGTCTCCATTATCGATTTACCTGGAGTGCGATTTTTGAATCTCATACGTTGAACTCAGCAGTTGAAAATGTCAATATTACTATGGAGATACGCATCTTTCTACTACCGAATTGACTTTCAAAAATTATACTTCAGGAGTGCGATGTTTGAGAGTCAAATCAGCAGTAGAAAGATGCATATCTCCATGGTAAATTTGACATTTTTAACTGCTGAGTTCAGCGAATGACTTTCAAAAATCGCACTCCTGAACTCAAACTCAAAATAATAAATAAATAAATAACGCTCACAGGCACATACATTGTAATGATCCCTAGCAAGCACTAATATTCTGTTTATTATGGAAACCATTACACCAACCGAGTCGTCGAATAATAATTTATTAAATATAGGAACTTGACGCCCACTTATTAAACGTCAAATCTTTTTTTTTTTAAGCTACCACCGCGTCGGAAGGTGTTGTCGCTGTAGAGAAGATGCGGCCAAAAACTCTACACTACAACATAACACGTACCTGAGCTTTCCGCTTTAGGTAATTTTGAAACGTTAAATCTTTTATCGTAAAAATTTTGAACATGAACTGCTAACTCTTTATATGTTCAACAACATCATTACAACAATGCACTACGAACCTGCCAAGACATTTGCGTTCTCGACATTCATAAGCCCTTCGCACACAATGTCCAAACCATCATCACGTTCCAACACATTCTTTCCAACATTAATCTCATGACTGTCACATGTTAAGAGAATCCTGTATCAATAATAAAAGAAAAAAAACTATTTTGTTAGTACAAGGAGAGCGGACAGAGGCATATTTGCGTGGACATTTAGCGGAGGCTTGTTACCTCGAGTGGTAGCGGATAAACAAGGGGCTTAATTCCTTGTCAGCTATTGCTCGCCTTTGAGGCGTTTCGCATTGTTGCGTTGTGTGGTGACCATGCTTAAAGACAATACGATGGATATATCTAATTATGTTAGAAGATTTCTGCGTTTATTTTTTTTTTTTCAAAAATAGAATAAAAATATTATTAATTAGGGACTTTGTCAATCTAGATTCCGTAACATCAAAACCAGAAACTAGAAACATACCTTTATTTTTAAAGCAACACAGTTGCCTAGTTAGGTGCCTAGAAACTCATACTTTGAACTCAGCAGTTGAAAATGTCAAAATTACTATGGAAATATGCATCTTTCTACTGCCACTACTGCTGATTTGACTTTCAAAAATCGCTCTCCTGGAGTATGATTTTTGAAAGTCAAATCAGCAGCAATTATCTCCGTAGTAATTTTGACATTTTCAACTGCTGAGTTCAACAAATGAGTTTCATAAATCGCACTCCAGTTTGTCGTAATAGAGACTCTTTCTTATACTGTGCTCTAGGTCAAGAAGTGAAAATAGGGATTAAGAACTTTATTTCTCATAAATAGTTACTAAACCATACGACCATATTTTAAACCACCGACCATATTTTCTGCCTTGGGTTTACGCGGGCAGGCTCTTGATGAGAACCCGTAGCATTACCCTATTATAAAAATAAAGATGTTGACGATGATAAACATTAAGTCGCTAGTATCATGGCTGCCCTACCCTCTGGATTGTGTCTTAGCTGTGTACTCAGGATGCGCACAGTAGCTGTTTGCGCTACCTGTGCTACGCTCCGCCTCTACCTGCCCCAGCTTGCCACCGAGCAGCGCACGCGCACCCTACGTCTCTCCCTCCGTCTCCACAACGCACTTCATTCTTATCATTACAAAAATACTTCAAAATCCTAAGGTAAATACTCTAAAGCAGGATTTTGAAATCAAACAAACCGATGGCAATAAAAAATGAAACTCTCAGGGATTAACTGAGAACACACATTTTTTTTAACTTCATTCTATTTTAATTAATCCGTCCACAGTTTTACGTTCACTTGACCGCACGTTTATTACGGAAAAGAAAGAATCGACTCATAAATCTTGACTCTGAGACATGTTTAAAGCGAAAAAAGTAACACATGTCCGAACCATGTTTTAGAGGGACTAATTTCCTTTAGGGATTTAATTTTTTTTTTTTTTGTTTTTGAAAGGAAACAAGAGCGAGACGCCACCCACGTCGATTGTGCGGAGACAGCGCGATATAACACTGTAATGCCACATAAAAGCATTAGTGAACACTGTTGTTTCTGTTTGCATGACATTGAAGAAGACAGATATTTCATACGGAGCAAAAGCTTTCAGCTTTTTGAGGTACAGTCGAGCGCAGTGTTCCTAGCATAGATTAATATGTATGTTCCTAGCTTTTGTTCCATTTTCAGAGAGTATGTTACTTTATAGCGATAAAATTACGTTTAGATTGGAGATTCATTACCTTAGCATTCCATTATGAACCCTTAAAGTAACTAAAGATACAAAAAGTGGCTATAAAGTTTATTTAGACTGCGTTGTTTGTAGTAGGTTCTAAATGTGTACAAAGTAGGTATGTATCATCTGAACACATCAAATGCGATTAAAATCATGGGTTTTTTTTAAAGGTTTTTTTACGTTTTGTACCTATGCTAGCTTCCTGCGGGGCTAGTACGCCAACCCGCGATAGCGTGATATAGCGCTATCACGCTTCAGCTCTCTTTCTATTTGCGCGCGAAACGAACGAGATAAAATACTAAATTTGATAGATGGTGGTGTTAAATGTCGCTATCGCGGGTTGGCTACTACCCCCGGGTACTAACCCCGCTGGTTTGTATACATTGTATGACTGTATGTTTGACATTCAACCAATGAAACAAATAGAAAGAAACATTTGGCAGAGATACAAAGCAAATCGGACAAATATTTTAAATTAGCTTTTTATATGCGAGTGTACTGTACGTATACAGAATCAGACAGGACTCTCGATAAGGCTAGCAGCTCACGCGGCGTGTTAACTCGACCAAAGTTATAACGCACGTCACTAAACACCGCGACAGTTCTACATTATTCATCTTTAACTGATGTCACATGAAAGTGTTCGCAATGTGGGCTAACTAACAATATTCATTAGCATCCTTTTAAACTAAGAGTCTACCCATCAAACTGAAACACCTTCAAACGCAAACCGGCAAACCGATCGGAGCAAAAAAAAAATCTGCTGTTCCCTAATAAACTGTAGTGCCTAGTCGACTCAAATGTATGCAAAAGCAGATTTTTTTGACAAGACCTAGTTATTTGTAGAAATGTTTCAGATCACCCCCTAAGGGGATTGATATGTACAAACAGACATAATTACGTATGTATGTATATTGAATTTATTTAATTATAATTATATAATATATTTTAATTCATTATCATTTTACAGTCCGCACATTTAATGGGCATTTAGATAAGTGCATAATCTAAAAATGGAGCTTCGAGTAAAGCCGACAATTGAACCGGTCTGTGAATACTTAAGTCTATAACATTATATTATAATATAAGTACCTATTTTACGAATAAAAAATAATAGCTGCAATTCAGACTAAAATTATTACGACGTGTTAAGTCCTTTTGCGAATGAGCTGTAACTAAAGATATTTACGGCATCTAATAAATTGATAAAGAATATCATTGAGGAGGTTACGTCTCGGCATCGGAATCCAGCGGTTGGTTCGTTCGTCGATGGTCGTATAACATTCAACCACGACAAGCAATTCCCTTTGACCGGTCATCGTGAAATATGAGGGTTCTCTCAGAACCGCCAAAAATAAAACCCTACTTATATAAGGCAAGAGTCCCTGTATTGGTAACTCTTGATTCTATTGAGTTTTAAATGGAAATTTTGTCGTTACTTCTTTTGTTTAGTTTTTTTAGGCCGGATTCGACCAATCTTTGATTAATAGTAACTATACAAGGATCAATTTTACTCTTCGTGTTTACTCCAAAATAACTTCACTTGTCTTCTACGACACTAAACCTATACTAAAAGAACGAATGTATAATCCACCTAAAGAAAGAGGTCTTTGTAGCCGTACTTATTGCAATGTGAGGTTAAACAGTTTTAATTAGTTAGATTTCTTTTTATTAAATTTTGTGACGTGCCAACCAAATTGGCAACGTGCTTAAAAAGGGCCAGGTCAGATCTACCCGAAACCGACGAGCATGCATGAAAGGACTTATGAATGTGGAGGAAGCTAGAGATGTATGTCAGGATCGTAGCAGGTGGCGTTCCGTTGTCTCTGCCTACCCCAGTGGGAGACAGGCGTGAGAATATGTATGTATGTATGTATGTATGTAATTTTGTGACATTGACATTTCATTAGTCTCCCTTTTATTAGTCTCTGTACATAAGCTTTACACCGTCAAAATTAGCCGTGTAAAATTTACTCTCAACTTATTCATACATTAGGGTTGGTAAAACGCAAAATCAGTTTACACTAGAGTACCCGGCGACTTAATTTAAGAATAAAATTTACTCGCGTTTGGTCGAATCGGCCCTTAAGTGTTCTACTCTTGGCAAAGGCTCTTTCTTATGCTGTGCCAAAGGTCTCCCCTTCTCTTTCTCCAATCCTTTTTGGAGGGTGCAAAATTTCAGTTAGGCATCCAGGTTGTATCTACACGTTTTTCTGGATCTACCTCGACACTATCGTCATGTGGATCCCAGATAGGTAGGTAGGTACTATTTATAAAAAATTCAACAAATCGTGCGGTACCTAAATAATAATAGTGTTCTTATTGGTTCTTATTAATTTTACTTTATGCATCTGATATATATGGAATGGTTTAGAGTTTAGACCATCAATCTGAACAACTTTCACTATAGAGCAAAAATCGAAATAAAATTTAAAAAATCTCTGCTATTTCATACATTGGAGTCGTGTTGGTCCCACAGTTTTGTATGAAACAGCAGATTTCTTTCTAAACCATCGCATTCAATAATACTATGATCTTTTGTAACACCCTGTAAAAATGTGTATACCAATTTTATCAATAGTTTTATCAACTAAAAGTTCAAACACCGTAATTTATTAAGCAATAATCGCGGCAGGTGCAGCCAGGTGGACGACATCTACATCTACCCTACACTTTACAATCCAAACTTGAAAAACAAACGAGTCAAATAACCGATGGCCCATATCTCATTATATCTTAGTAAATTAAGTCCTTTACTTTGGCCACGACACACAAGAATGAAAATGTCAATCGATTTATGTTTCGGAACAATTTACGATGACATATTTTTATTACTCATTCAACTAATTCTAAAATTAACAGAATAACTATATTATAGGATTATTCAAATGGAATCCGATTTCATATCGAGTACTTATAGATGACACATTTTTTTCCAAGCCTATATATTTGGCCAACAGTGGGCTGGGCAAAGGAGTGTGTGCAAAAGTAAATTTATTTTCTTTACTGCTCATATCAAATTTTGTTCAGTTATCCTGCAGTGTAGCTACATTGAAGGTATGGGAATTATAGGATAGAAATTCACAATTTGGAAAATTTATTTTATTTGAGCGATGATGTCTGTTTGCTTTTGTTTTGATAATATATTAAACAATCCATGTTGAGGGACCGCATAACAATTATTAAAATAAGATCCCCATCATCACGAATAGACAAAGCCCTTACTCAAAATCATCATAAAATTATTAGGTCATTAATGACAGACAAAAAATTTCCTTCATTTTGGTTCGAAACAAAAAAACCTAAAGCTAATTCGGAACTCTATAATAAACAGAATAGACAGCCGCTTTATATTTAGGAGTGAACATAGAATCGTCTTGGGTGGTCCGGTCGTGGGCCGAGCTGAGTTCAGCCGACAGAATAAGGCTGAGATTTGAACGATATCGCTCGAGTTCGAACTTCGAACGGTGCTCAAACTTGGAGATAGCGACTTTGGATTTATCTCGCGTCAGATCCGATCTAGTGCACTGCTCCGGTGCGCCTGCGCCTAGATCAGTCACCGCTACATTTTCCATGTCATGTCCGAGCTGGCGCCATTATGCGAGGACGGCCAGACTAAGCGTGATGATAGATTACTTTTATAATAACTAAGGGTAGAGTTAAATAGTGCGAAATACTTATTTGTTAGATACAACGACGTTTCGTTTCGTCGTTAACAAAAGATATCTACCTACTATAGTTAGGTACAGTAGTACCAGGTTTATAAGTTAAGACTGTACTGTGATGTACCTGCGCAGTTGATAAATTTTAATAACGCGCAAAATTATATTCACCAATCAGGATATGCCACCTTCAATCCGTTTACGCTATTGGCTAATTTGTTTTCGCGCCCTTTTTGCTGCTATCCGACTTTTCACCCTTTGATTACTAAATGACTTCGGGTTTTTTCGGAGCCTGCTCTGCGCAAACGAAGATTGACGAGCGGAATTATTTTTCTCGTCGTACTTTACTAGTTTTTAATTACTAACATAACTTTAAAGGTGTTCAGACAATGAAACTAAACAACTTTCCCTAAGGAACATTGGTCGAATAATGAGAAAATTATTGGTCCTGCCATAGAAAATCGATCGATCATGCTGATCCGCACTTTTGTATGGAAGGTCCAAAAAAATTGCGTTATGTTTTTTTTCGCGTTTCCTGAGGTAGGCTCTATAGTGAAAGTTGTTCAGTTTGATGGTCTGAGCGTTTCAGTATTTGCTAGGCTGTGGCTAGACTTACACCCTGTATACATAATGCTAATATGTACATAGTTGTATAAGGTATGTTGTTATGTTAAGTCAACATAATAATTGTCGGTAGAGATTATTAAATAATCTGTGGTATTATTTCAAAATAATCATATTGAAAAACATCGTAGGGCAAAACATAGGTAAAGTTATTTACAGTTCAGTCTCGACTCTCGCCCACGTAAAAATATTTAATTCAAAAATTAGTACTAAACGCAAGTCGGCATCGCTGCCCTGTGATTATTTTACCATAAATAGAGAAGTAACTAATAATAAAATGAACATTTTGTTTTACGAGTTCCACAGAACGACTCTTGCTTGCGTAGACATAGGTATTTTGTTTCGAAATTCATGAAAAAATGTAGTTTTTTAATTTAATGCACGAACAAGAAACAATTAAAATACCTAATGTAAATACTTCCAGCTCGCAACAGTATAGTAAACATAAAATAAATTTGAGAAACAGCCACAAATTAAAGTATGCAAACAAAATAACATAAAACATCTCGGAATGCGAACCCAATCATTACACGTTCCTACTCCATAGCCACCAATCTACTTCCTCATATGCGGCGACTGACCGAGGCTCCCTATAATTATAGGCCCTAGAGTTATTTTACGAGCTCCTAGACTAAGGCTTTACGGCACAAAGCCTACGGTGACCTTCCGAGAAGTGGGACTGCTCCGACAATGTTCGCGGACGGACACGGACCACCCGCGACGCTGATTGTTATATTGTCAGCCAAATAGACACTCGACGCCATTATTTCACAACGCGTCATGTTCACAATACAATTAAGTCGTGTTACATTTTAATCGCTTGAAGCTTTTGTTGGTGGAGGAGTTGAGGAGGCTTTGTTGTCGTAATAGGATCGTACGGGGAGAGAACAGAGCTAACTACCGGCAACACCACCGCTGCAATTAACCAAGGATATCGCTATGAAATACGACAGTGTTAAACTACGCGTAGGCCATTGTTAATTCTGTTGGCTTTTGTTAGCATACAAATTAACGGAGACATTTTATGCAAATTCAAGTTTATCGCAAAATGTGGTACCTATCACAGGTACTTAGGTATTTTCTATACGGTTATAAATTTCGACGGCCCGGTAGCACAGTCTGTAGTGAACCTGCCTGCTGCGCCGAGGGTTGCAGGTTCGAATCCCGTAAGGGACAAATATTTATATGATGAATATGAATATTTGTACCCGAGTCACGGATGTTTGTATATACATATATAAGGTCTAACAAAATTAGGGAAACTATTTTAAGGGGATGATCAGACCATCAAACTGAACAATTTTCTCTATGGGACCTATATCGAAATCGCGAAAAAAACATCTGCTGTCCCATACATTTATGTCGAGTACATTTGTATCGAACAGCAGATTTTTTTTCGCGATTTCGATATTGGTCCCATAGAGAAAGTTGTTCAGTTTGATGGTCTGATCATCCCCTTAAAATAGTTTCAGCTAGTTTTGTTAGACCTTATATATGTATTCTATATCGTTGTCTAGTCATCATAATACAAGTCCAGGTACTTTAAATGTGACTAGATAATTTGTGTGACAATGTCCAAGATATATAAAAAAAAGTGAAGTCGCAAGTTTAATTGTTATACTTACCTATTTTATTTACATAAAACGATGTAAATTGGCTGGAATTGTCTTAACGACTGTAGCTATCTGAATCTAGATTCAAAACACATACATTAGCAGATAAGTATGACAAAATCATGGCTTTAACTCTTGATTGCATTTTACTGCCTCGCTTATTCCGGTAGGTGGATATTTCGATAAATTGCGATTTATTAACTGCAAGATAACTCCGCTGCATTGAATGCATAAACCAAAACATAAATAGGATTTAAATGTAACTTGGTACAAATTTATAGTTCTTCTTGGCAGTTAGCAGGTTGGTTAACTACTTTCCTAACACTGCTATTTATATTTACTGCAAAAAAAATGGTTTAGGTACTTAACTAAGGTAACTCCAAGGAATTTTTAAAAATTAGTTTTTATGTATTTTACTTCTTTCCAGGGTGTTAAATTAAATGCACTTACTTGACGGTGCTTCGGACCATCAAACCATGGGACCAAGATCTAAAGAAAACATCAATGTCGGCTCGAGGCAAATGTGTGGAAAAGCTGAAATCTTTTCGTGATTTCGGTTTTGTTCCCATAGCATAAGAATAATATTAGTTATTCTATGCCAATAGTTTAATTTGTTCAGTTTGATGGTCCAACTCTAACTAAAGCACCCCTTAATATAAAGTATACAGGGTGTAAGTGACAGCCTATCAAATACTGAAACGGTGAACTCAGACCATCAAACTAAACAACTTTCACTATGGAGCCTACCTCAGGAGACGCGAAAAAAAATCAGCTGTCCCATACAAAACTGCTGTACCTACCCGACTAAAATGTATGGGAAAGCTGATTTTTTTTTCGCGTTTTTGTTTATGTAGGTATGTAGTTACATACCTACATAAACTGAGGACCATAATCCCATTCGGGTTGGGTTGATCCTACTTTGCTACAGCAACCAACCGATTATCTTTTGAAGCTCACCTTTAGCATATTGGTTTCAAGATGAAATACTATGGCTAAATTGAATAGGATTCCAAGTCTAAAACACTAAATCGCTAGGTGTCTAAATTATTTCACCTACCTAAGTAAAACATAAGAAATCTGTGCTAATACCTACCTACAGAACACGACCAAATTATTTCCACCAACAGGTGTTTCTTGAAGTCATATCATATAAAAATTCTTTATTCAGGTGTCGAATGGGTAACTGTCCACGTAGCATTGCAGTTTGGCGAACAATGTTGCAAATTAAATGAGCAGTCGCCGAATTTGCGCGACAATCGGCACGGACGCGCGTGCCTGCGCGTGTGCGGCTTACAAACGACCATGCCTCAACCCTTTATGACGACAATCCATCCAAAGGTTAATCCGAATGCATCCAGCAACAAAGTTGAAAACCACAATCCTTTAGGAGCGATTTTCCATGGGTTTAACAGATGTAGGTATTGGTTAACGGCTAACATTCTTTAGGCCCGATTCGACCAAATGCGAGTAAATTTTATTCTTAGATTAAGTTACTCTAGAGTCAACTGATTTTGCGTTTTACCAACCCTTATCTATGAATAAGTTGAGAGTAAATTTTAAACGGCCAATTTTGACGGTGTAAAGCTTATACCGAGACCAATGAAATGTCAATGTTACATATTAAAAAAAAAATTAAATAAAAATAAACCTAACAAGTTAAAACTGTTTAACCTGACATGGCAATAAGTACGGATACAACGACCTCTTTCTTTAGGTGGGTTTATACATTCGTTCTTTTAGTATGGGTTTAGTGTGTGTTATAAACTTATTATAGACCTAGCTTCTCGGCTTTTTCTTTGTCCAATTCCTTTAAACGATTTATTTGCTCTACTACACAGTACCTACCATATAAGAAAGCGTAGGTACCCTTTCATTATATTTGCTATATGGAACGGTCATTCGATTCACATTACGAGCGACTTGACAGGCGGTCGTTTAATCTTTTCATTGGTATAGAATTGTAAGAGCGCGGTGGCCCCGATGACTCACATCACGTCACAACTCCATCCCTCATATTGCAAGACATGCCATGTCACAATAAGAGAACTTGGATCAGGTTATATATTGTTGAACCATATTCAAGAACGCGCAATATAATAATACAATTTAGCTGTTATTGTTTCTTTTTTCTGTTCACTTTTTTTACAATATCGAAGGAAAATTATCATCCGCCCACAATAATAGGCACACAGCTTTCTTCTAACATAATCTGGTCAAAATATTTCATTGACCAACAATACGAGGCGTTGAGCAGTCTGCCATTAACATGAGTTAACGTGGATGATCCAACCCTACCATACAAAGGAAATACTGATCCCGCCGCCAACGTCCAGCGAATCTCGTTATGACATAAAAGGAGTGCTTTCATTGGTGTCCCATCAACATTCTAGGAGCGACAGTGTATGATGGACTGGCTACCGCACGGGCTCGGGTACGGGCGCGGGCACGCACGGGCGCCCGCGAGCCTCATTCATCAGCTCTGATTGATTGCAACTGTCAAAACGCTAATGGCGGCGAGTCCCCGACTGCCGGCCATATTGGAACCGATGAATGCACCTAAGCCAATATTAATGTCCGTTATTGATGAGCCTCTCAGGTTCACGGTTACTTATTAGACCTACAATTTATTAAACATTGTATACTGTTTAGAATGAGGTAAATGAGCCGGCGATAAAACCTCGTTAGCTATGATGGCGGGTACAGTCACATGAAAGCTTTCATGTATCATGTTTTGATCAAAGAATGATAAAAGGTGTAAACGAATTAAACCTTCAAGTCGATAACTCCCAACCAAACATAAGTTGTGATATGAACTTATGAACAGAACATTTTTGTGCTTGATTGTACAACATAGGTGGGAGTCGGGACGTCAGGCGAATGGTGGCAATAAATCTTTAATTGAATTCGTATCGTTCTATTCAATCTTTGTGAATGGTAGAGTTGCTGAATAAAAGACAGAATATTTTACTAAGCCGAATTTGTTTAATGCTCGATTTAAAGGAACAGAACAGATAGTAGGTATAACATTTTATGTACCTACTTATCTATTTTGTACTTTAATAACATAACATTGAGGACATCAGCCAACGCTGCTGGTGGTCGCGACTGTCCAACTGTAGGGCTACTAAATAAGCGGATTTATTATTTCTAATTGTGTAAACGTTAACTTGGATGATTATTTTGTCAGTTAGCTTTTCGGAACAACTAGATCCATAACGGTGGAAAAATTGAGATACAAATGCCTAAAAAGTATCAAGAAAAATGTCATATAGTACGACCAGGAAAATAATTAACCTCGGCAATCTTCGTTTGCGCAGAGTCCCCGACAAAACCCGAAGTCATTTAGTAATCAAAGGGGTGCAAAAGTCGGATAGCAGCCAAAAGGGCGCAAAAACAATTAGCCAATCGTTGCAAGGCGTTGAAGGTGGCACATCCTGATTGGTCAATGTAATTTCGCGCGCTATTAAAATTTTTTTAACTGCGCAAGTACATCGGGGGAACTTATAAATCTGGTACTACTGTACACTGTACCAGTTTAGAACTGGTTCGTTAGACCTACCAGGACGCTTCGCCGTCACTGGTGTGGTCCCCCCATAGTCCGCAGTAATAAGCAGTCGATGCTCCCTGAGTAATGCTGTATTGGTCAATTCGAAAAAAAACACCACAGTTTATTTTTATGGATGAATTAAACTACTGGCTCAGCACCGTGTCCGTCACTTGCAGATTTCCTTATACCTTTACACAAGCTTCATTGTACCGCGTGACGTCATGTCGCGACAAACTATTCCCCGCTGAACTAGTGGCCCAGTCGAGTATCGTGATAAAATCGAGTACAGTACTACGAGCGAGGCTAGTACGCCAACCCGTGATAGCGTGATATAGCGCTATCACGCTGCCGTTCTCTTTCTATTTGCACGCGAACGAACGAGATAAAAGATGCCACAATAAGTGATATAGCCGCATCACGTGCAACGTGCTAGCTAGGCCGCGGGGCTAGTATGCCAACCCGCGATAGCGACATTTAACACATCCATCTGTCAAATTTAGTCTTTTATCTCGTTAGTTCGCGCGCAAATAGAACGAGAGCGGAAGCGTGATAGCGCTATATTACGCTATCGCGGGTTGGCGTACTAGCCCCGAAGGAACATCATTCCGCGCGTCAATCTGCGTTTGCGCAGAACAGCCCCGAGTCCCCGTTAAAACCCGAAGTCATTTTAGTTATCGAAGGGTGGAAAGTCGGATATCAGCGAAGAGTCACGACAATGTGTTCCCCGCTGAAGTAGTGGCCTAGCTCCGCGATACAATCGCGTACGCACCGCGTCCGTCGCTTACAGCTCGCCTAGTTATCTTGATTATCTTTACACTAACTCTTGTACTACGTGACGTCACTATGCATCTGGGCTGCGATGTGTTGTAGATTGTGAATAAAAGAAAAATCAAATAAGAGTGTCGTGCGCACCTGCTAAGGTCCCCAGGATGTTCCATAATAATAGATCCATGTCAAAAGCATTTTTTTTTTAAATTTATTTAAAGGTTTCAGAATTACAAAAGGTACAAATTGCTTTACTTTTCGCCAAAGTGCAGAACAGTTTGCATATATATGTTGCGTATGTGTTTGTATGCATTTGCAGTTTGTCTATATCTTTTTAAATGTTATACGTTTCAATATAAATGCTATACAAGGTGTAACAAATTACCAAAGGAACATACAGGGTGTCAAATTAAATGGGACACTTACTTAAAAGGGTGCTTTAGACTATCAAACTGAACAACTTTCTCTATAGGACCAATATCGAAATCGCGAAAAAAATCTGCTATTCCATACATTTCCGTCGAGTTATGTGTGCAGTTTTGTATGGGACAGCGGATTGTTCCTCGAGATTTCTGAGGTTCCCACAGTAAAAGTTGTTCAGTTTGATGGTCTGAAGCACCCCTTTAAGTAAGTGCCCCTTTTAATTTTACACCCTGTATAAGAGGTGGTTTAGATTAGACTATCAAACTGAATAACTGTCATTATGGAGCTAACATCAAAACATAAAAAAACAGCTGTTTCATACAAAACTGCAATTCCTAGCATAGCATATGCTCACGACTATATTTCCTGAGGGGGTTGTTTTCATTATATTTCTGATATTCTAAGCACTTAGCTACTGCAGTACCTACTCGACTCAAATGTATGGGACATCCTGATTTTTTTCGACTTTTTTTTTTTATTATTTATTTATTTATTTCAGGCTTTGTCTCCATAGTGAAAGTTGTTCAGTTTGATGGTCTAGAACACTCCTTTAAATATAACAAGCGTGTTTTATCTAATTACAAAGAATCTGTGTATGTGTGAGGTTCGGTAGTTACTACTTACTAGTGAAACCAGGATGTTCTGAGTTTTCAAAATATCTCTGATTACATACGAGATGCTATATACAGGGTGGTCCAAATAGTGACGTCAATAAAATTTTTTAGATTCCTCACACTGGAGGTATTCAAAAATACCTCATGTATGTTCCGCGATTTTTTGTAGTTTAGAAATTATTATTAAAATTTTCTAGCGGAGTTTCTAGCGGCTTAAAACTGTCATAACTTTTTCACAGTAAGAATTTTTTAAATTTTGTTTTTGTAACAGCTTTTCTTACGTAAAATAATCAGCAACACAACATCAAATCATTTTAGCGGACGAAAGCCCATTCCAAAGTTATATGGCCTGTTAAGAACCACTTTTTGTTTATTATTTGGTAAGTTCAATAAACACTTAAGTTTTTAAAATTAGATTGAACCTATGAAACAACCATTTAAGAGAATTTTGAAAATTTTGCTCCGTCCAACTCAAACCTAAAATTTTCCTAACATAAAGATGTTGATGATTATTTTACGTATGGAAGAGTGTTTCCAGACAATCATAGTACAAAAATAAAATTTAAAAAATTCATACAATGGAAAAAGTTATAACAGTTTTAAGCCGCTCAAGTAGAAAATTCTCAAATATACCTTTAATAATTCATAACTTCTAAACTACAAAAAATTTGGTATTAGGTAAAAATTTACGTATTTTTGGCTACCCCCAGGTGTGAGGAATCTAAAAACATTTATTGACGTCACTATTTGGACCATCCTGTATAGGTGGTTAATTGTTTGCAGAAGTAATTGTTTGACATCGTATCATTTAAATGTTGAGCAATCGCTAAGCGTTAATGGGTATTTCCGAAAATGAAAACAACTGAACTACATGATCCGACAACTTTTATTGTGTGGTACTAAAATATAAAATCGCAAATTTGACACAAGTTCATAGTCCTATGCGAGAAAGAAATTACAATAAGTCATCCATAACATACACAACTATACACAATTTGGAAAACACATTACTTAATACATTTATCAGACTCACAATCTTCTCAAATACTTCCATAAATTTGTTTTTATTCTTTTACAAAGCTACGTACACAATTCCCAAACGATGTAGATGTAAAACTTTTAAAATTCTATTCTATTGTACTAAAATCTATATACACGACTTTCTACAGAATTGCACTAATAACGATACATGACATACCTAATTTTTTTTATAAAAATCCTTGTTTTCTATACATAGATTTCGTAAAATACGAAGATAAATAAATAGACCAAAATACAGGGGTGTTTCTTAATATGCTCACAATTTTTTTAAGTGGATGATCAGACCATCATACGGAATAACTTTCTCCATGGGACCAAACATTTGGGTCAAGTAGGATTGCGTTTTGTATGGGACAGCCTTTTTTTCGCGATTTGGTGGACGACTCGGTTGGTGTAATGGTTACCACGCCGGACTGCCAAACCTGGGTCCTGGGTTCGAATCCCGGTTCGGTCATGGATGTTTATCTGTTTGTGCCGTTGTTGTATGGTTACCATAATAAACAGCCTATTAGTGCTTGCTTGGGATCATTTCAATGTATGTGTCTGTAAGCGTTATTAGCGTTATTATTATTATTTCGATGTTGGTGCCATAGAGATAGTTGTTCAGTTTGACGGTCTGATCATCCCCTTAAAAAACCGTCAGCATATTGAGAAGGACCCTAGAGTGTTAGGGTAAACAGTTGCATTACTTTAAGGGCTGATTGTACCCATGATACAGAACCACTTTCCAGAAGAAACCTATAGGGAATTCGCAATTTTTTCGATTTTTCGTACAAACTTTCGATCAGCTGATTGCATTTACTATGGAAAGTTCAATTTTTTTTTTGCGAATTTTATATAGGTTTCTTAGGGAAAGTTGTTGAGAATCATGGGTACAGTCACCCCTTAAAAGTCATGCAACCCTGTACAAAATAATTATAAACATCTAGACTTGATTAAAATAAAAACTTGTTCAATAATAAGTTCAACATTTATTTACACAATAAATACTTCGCTGAGTATGTTAGGAGCATATCACATTGAGATTTATAATCATTATTATTGTAATGAACGGTGATTCTGGAAAAATAAATTGTATTACATATATTTATATAAATAAAAAGTAAGTAGATATATATCTGTAGCGTCCATCACAACCTGTAAAAAATAGAAAAGAAATATTGGTAATTAGCCATGAATATTTTATTTTACTAGACCATCTTGAGACGATCATGGCAGTCAGTGTTACAATCTACGAATAAGAAAGAGTTACAATAATATGATGTTACTCAAAGGGTTAACTAATGAACGCAAACATGAAAAAACAGATTCGATATTCGAATCTATCACTCTGGCACCCTCACATGTTCGTGCGTCTTCCTGCCGCGCAGGTGTAGCTGCAGCCTTAGCAGAATCGAAAAAAAAGGATCTACCAGGGATTGGGTGACAGCTATATTTTCCTGCCCTTCGCCATGGAGACCCTAGGTTGCTGGGGTCCTGAGGGGAAAATGTTCCTCAAATGCCTCCCAAAGCGCCTATTCGAGGCTACAGGCGACAGGAGGGCTGGCAGCTATTTTGCGCAAAGGATCAGCTTTGCGATCCAAAGAGGCAACGCTGCCAGCCTCCTAGGCACTCGAGAGGACATTTTTTACCTTTAAGTAGCCTGTGTTTTTTTTCTGTTTTTTTTTTTGTTTTTTCTTGTTCTATTATGTTACATTTATTAATAGTACATTATGGTACAAGTGTGTAATGTTGGTGATTACCGCTGAGGCGCCATTGAGACCTGAGCCGTAGGCGAGGGTCTTAAGAGAGCCGAGGACGGTAATCATCAATACACACGTGTATCATACGACGTTTTTCAACACACTTGTGAAGAAAATAATAATAAAAAATCATTTTATTTAGTAAATAAAAAGTTTATTTAGAGAATTTATTTGTACTATTGAATAAGATCTTTTTTGTATCGAAACTTTTTTAAGAAGAAAGCAACTCAAGAACTCAACCAAGAAGTTTAGATACCTACTACTCCAACCTATAACTCACTTGTAGAATAATAGTAATGAAAAAGTCACCGTTTGATTATAGGTGTCATAATGTGCCTAATTGCGGTGAAATAAGGGCCATTTTATGAGCAAGTGTGTTGAAAATATAGTTTATAAGCAAATAAAAAAAAGATAAAAATAAAAAAAGAAAGAAAAAATATATGTATATAATTAAATTAAAAAGTATTTATTTGTCTCTTATTTATACACAGGTACATAATAAATATAGCACGCTTTTAAAAGATGGAGACAAAAAGGTAAAGGACTCAGTATAACAGTCGGGGTTGCCGACTGCCACTGCTATTCTGTCCCCCTCTATATAAATAAGTAATAAGGCCGAGTTCCCCGTGGAACCTGGAGGACCTGGTCTCCGGGGCCAGTCTGCCCGTTAAGCGACCGCAGGCCGAGCGCTATATAAAAAAATGAATCCCTATTTCCCTTGGTCACGACATCACGCGAGGACGGCTGGACCGATTGCGATGAAACTTTGGGTTGTTATGTACATGCCAGGGAAGGTTTATAATAAAAAAAACGGCCAAGTGTGTGTCGGGTAAAACTGATTCTGAGGCAGTACGAAGTTCGCCAGGTCAGCTAGTTGCGTATAAATTTTGAATTACGACATTTTAAGATCCAGACGTTTTGCTACGAAGGCATTTAGCAGTCATGTCTATTTAGTAACTATGGTGTTTTAATATCAAGACGTTTGGGCGATATTGCCATTTTGCAACGTGGGTATTCTGATGGTGACCCACCAATAAAAAGAATGTGGCTTGAAGATCGACATATAAAAATCGACTAAGCGCAAGTCATACTCGCACACGGAGGTTCCGTACCACCTTACAATATTTACAAAAAAAAGTTTTTTTCGGGATCCTTACCGCGAGCCCGACACGCACTTGGCCGGTGTTTATTATTTGTTTTACTTTAGAGTATGGATTATGATCACACCAAGTTTAACGCTTGTATGTGAACATTTGAACTCTCTATTACGGTTCAAAAGATATTGCCCTTTAGAATTAAGGGTAGATTTACACCAGAATAGCATTTTCTCGCAGCGGCAATCTTACCACTAGTTAATAAAGGTCAAATTTATTTGGAGCGATACGGGCAGCGCGGCGACGTGCAACTAAATTTAGCCTTTATTCACTAGTGATGATTGCCGTTGCGAGCAAATGCTCTTCGATGCTCTTCTGGTGTGAATCGACCCAAAGACGGACGGACGGACGGACAGCGTAGGCTCAGTAGGGTCCCTAAAAATATTGCCCGGCTTTTTATTCTGTACATATCCTTTTTCATTTGTCATTAATTTAATACGCTGTATAATAATTGTAAGGTATATTAATAGCCTGACTGCCCTCGAGGAGGTCGTGGGTTCTATTCCCACGGGGGACACCTAGTGATGTCACTTTGTGCGTTTTTCCCCAGTTGGTTAGGACATTGCAGGCTGAATCACCTGATTGTCTGAAAAGAAAGATGATTCCGTGCTTAGGATGGCACGTTAAGCCGTTGGTCCCGGCTACTATCTCTGGTGGTACTAATCGTTACATAAAAACCATGTCAGAGGCCGTAAGCGGTCTGAAAAAACTCTGACACCAGGACTCTGCCCACACGTTAAGAAGAAGAAGAATTATTTAGGTACAAACTTTAGCTAAGTTCGAAGCCAGCGCCGGCCTGGATGGCGTAGAGCAGCTTCTCGGCGAGCACCGTCTCCGAGTGGAACTCTGGTAGCTTGAGGAGATTCATGCAGGTCGAGGAGGAGGGCAGACGGTCCGATGCGCCTGCCGACTGGATGCAGAAGGGCGGCTGCAGATCCTATAGCAATAACGAAGGTATTCATTAGAGTGATTGCCGCACAACAAAAGGGGAAGCACTCCAAAGCGGTATGTAGTTAGAAACAAGCTGTTTTAATCTAAGGCCCGTATTATTAAACTAATTGACAACATTTAATCTTTTTAACCACCTGTTTTTAAAGGAAAAATATAAAAATAGGTTAAAAATAAGAGATACGTATTTTTCTGATTTAATTTTTGACCGATATTTCTATTTTGAGTTTACTTTTGAATTTTTTGAAAAACGTTGGATTTATGGTTATAATACCTTGGCCGCAATAAAATTAAAAATAAAAACTGTCAAATACCATAGGAAAGCCATAGACGACGAATTTTTCTCTTACACTGGTAGACTGAATGTCAGTGTAACCGGGTATGAGATAGCGATAGTCATAAAATCCTATACAATTTATATGAAGGGACATTTTTGAGTCAGGTGACCTTAGTACAAAAAAGTGTGTACGCCGATAAGGACAGCAATAAGGTAGCGATGTCCTTTTTTAACAAGACCGAATTTGCTATGTGCATCTCTTATTGAGTAAATATGACAAGACACGTGCTTCCTTCTAGTACCTTCTCTTTCTACGAGAAAAGCCAAGCAAGAAAAGGAATAAAATATCATTTAACCTCTTCTTTATTTTTCAAATGACTCGAGAAATAATGGATAGGGAAAGGGTTTAAAGTTCCCACTTTTGGGTTTTTCGTGAATATATCCAAAACGGTGCGTCGTAGAGAAATGTGGTCTGGTACTAAGTGAAACTTTATAAAATTCTCTACACCTTTTATTCTATACACTTTTTCCTATTTACCAATATTTTTCGAGCTAAACGCTCCGGAAAAGTAAAAATTTAATTTATAAAGCGCGATGCGCATTACCTGAACATCTTTTGAACCGTAATAGCTATATAGTTGAAATTTTCACAAAATCAGCGTTACTATGGCGGTTTTGCTAACAAATACTAAAAATTTCTAAAAGTTAAAAATTAAGGGGGGTCCTACACACGAAACTAGTTTTTATCAACGTTTTTTTTCTTATCGCTCTATCATAAAAACGGTAATACATACAAGCGTCAAGCTTGGTGCTCACGCACTCTACATCCCCTTATGAGCCATTCATTGAGTGGAGTACGTAGCCTTGAGGTCGATTATATTATGAAATGGTTTCGAGTACTGTCGGGAAATGTTAGTCTCTGTCTGCGCGAACGAAGATTGTACCAAGCGCCCGTGGGCTCAGGGATTTGATATACTCAATGCGCTGTACTAGCTCTTGTGTACTTGCCTTGAATCCTAATAAAGGCGGTCTGGAGCAACTTGTGACGAATTTCAGCAGTTGCCGCCTCTGGTCGTCTGTGAAGTTTTCTACCGCCTTCCAGAAACACTGCACTGTCGCGTGTGTCGCAGAAAAACCACCTGAAAGACACAATAGGGATAATGACAAAAAAAACATGACAAAAATCTCTTTGATATCTTAAACACTAAAGTTAAATTAATTTTTGAATATCTTTAAAAATGACTAAAATATAAATGTTCAAAATTTACGATTAGAGCGAGAGGCATATATGACAAAAGTGACTACATAACTGAGTATTGTGACCCTTTCGTCCTCTCTGGGTTTGTGGGTTTGTGAGAGCGTGTTTGCTGGATTTTACTGCATGTTTGCCTCAAAAGCCCATTTATTGACCGCTTCCGTCGTAATTTTCCTAGATTTCATAAATAGAACACTAAACGATAACTTCCGCTTGTCACCTTTCCCGCCATTCGCCAGCGTGCTTGTTTGGCGATGCCGCCATTTTCTTCATTGTGTCACTGAACAAGTAATCACAGTGATTACTTGTTCAGTGCATTGTGTTTCCGGATTTTATTGAGTGCAGTCCTGCCTCAATACATCGCGAGTGAAAATAATTTGAAAAGTTCGAAATTTCCGTTAACGATAATAATGTGAAATAATTTCGTTAAGTCACTCGTATAGTGTAGTTTTGTTAAATTTAAAGCCCGTTTAGTGAATTCGGTTCGTGATGGTTCTCGAGAATCATTATTTCGTCGAATCGAGTGTTGTCGCCGCGACCGTCTTGCCGCGCCGCCTCTCCGTGCCTCGTGTCCAGCTCCCGCGCCTCGTGTCCCGCGCCGTGCGGCCCCAGCTCCAGGCGCAGCTCCAGCGCCAGCTATAGATTTTTGCGAGTTGAGGTTTGATAACTCGCGGGCCAGGTTTGTGTTTTGAATTTGTACAACGTTTGAGCGCTCGACCGCGCTGGCCCTCCATTTTCGAGGGAATTCTTCCGCGCGGCATCTGGCCAAATAACTGTGTGACTAATAAGTGTGTCATGCATGATAAATCTAAAAGTTGGACGCCCTAAAATGTTTCTCTTTTGCATTGTGACTGTTACATAATAAATAAGCTTTCCGTTGATGAGTTGACATTATTGCGGTTCGTTTCAGACGAAATACCGGTTTGACCAATATCAAATTTGACCGATGTCTTAAAACCCGTTAGAACGAGATTTTCAAATGTCAGACCTGTAACAGGAGCAGGGGCGGCGGGATTTCGAAAATTTCCAATCTATTTAATTTTCATACATGCATATTTATGTACTGAGCTCACAACCGTACTTCCATTTCGGAAAGGTTGTCGCAATAGCTACCAACCATCTTCCAAGGTTGCATATTGCGAGTAGTAGATCGATAATTTAAAAAAAAAAGGGGGGCGTCGGTAAAATGTTTGTCCAAAATGATTAAAACCGAATAAGAAAGGTCTTAAATTATCTTGTATAACATTTATAACATTTGGTAACTTTATATTTTAACGGCTCAAAGAGTTGATAGACCTATTTTACTAGCCAACTTATCGGAATGTTTAGCGAATGACCGTCATCGATCAGTAGGAGCCAAAATGATTTGAATATTGTTTTTGGTCTGAACCTTGATATTTTACTAAACGCCACCTTTGTTTTGGTTAAATTCTGAAATATTATTAACTCTTCGAGATTCTACCGTCGTCGCGTCGTCGTTTCCACAGTAGACGACGACTTGTTCAACATATAAGTGTTATTTTCATCAAAGGAGGCGGGAACTCCCAATCCCGTCCATATAATTATCTATAAAACCTGAGAAAATGTGTACGTATAAGTACGTGTAAGTATGTGTACATAGATTTATTCAGGTGGGTGTCGAATCACAAGAATATTAAATTCGACATGTACATTTTCTACAGCGATTGGTAAGCCAAAGAAGGTATAAATTGAACGTAATTTAAATTTTATAGCAATTCTAACACTTCGTTAGATTCTTCGGCAAATTTACCAAGACTTTTCCAAAAGACAGTTTGCGTACATATCATCATATCATTTGGCGTAACCCTCTCCAGAAAGCTTCGCTACATCGAACATCATCGTGTTCTTCAATTGATTATAAATGCTATGAAATGTCTTGGACAGAGATTTAATTACGTAAATAAATAAAAAACAAGTAAATAATTTTTCTAAAACTAATAGAACATTTCTTGGTGCCTGTCTACTGCAACATGACCTGAAACAAGAATTCTTCACGAAAAGCAGACAAAAAAAAAAAGGAAGGAGTGGAATCTCACAATAGGTCGTGGACAACTCCAGGAGGGTAAAGTCCCTATTTGGAGTCCATTGTCGGAAGTAAAATATTTACGAACTTCGTCGTACACACTACCAGTTGGATAAAATTCCCTGCCAGAAGTCAGATGTTTATAATTTGTGAGCTTCGTCGTGCACACTACCAGTTGGGTAAAGTTCCTTGTCGAAAGTCAGATATTTAAGAGCTTCGTCGTGCACACTTCCAGTTGGGTATAAAGTGTCTCGGAAGACAGATCTTTGCGATTTTCATCGTGCACAAACCAGGTGGATAAAATCCCTCCTCTGAAGACATCGTCTTGCATACTTCCAGGTGGTAAAGTCCCTCCTTAGAGGGCAAATTTTTGCGAATGTCGTCATGCACACGTCCGGTTGGGTAAAGTCCTTGATCGGAAGACAGATCTTTGCGAGCTTCGTCGTGCACACTTCCAGATGAGTAACACTTTCAGGTGGGTAAAGTCCAAACTCTGAAATTAGATTTTTTTGCGAGCTTCTTTAGACTTACTTCTAGGTGGTTAAACTCTCTCCTCTGAAGTTAAATCTTTGCGAGTTTCCTTGTGCACACTTCCAGGCGTGTAAAGTCCCTCCTTGGAAGTAAAATCCTTTCCAGGTGTGTGTAGTCACTCCTTGGAACGGAAGGCTGAGCTCTGCGGGCTTCGTCGTGTCATCTAGGCCGCCTACACTGTCGCAGAGCTTAGGATATTGAGACGTGAGTCCCAGTGGTCAAGTCCCTGGAGTCGACGGCCTCTAGCGTTCTTCATAGACGATTATAAATAAGAAACGTGAGCAGCGTATAATTTCATCCGCGTTTTGACAGCTTTGACTATAGTTCGACAAGTGTTCTGCTGTGGCTAAAATGTATAATAAAAGTGGAGATATTGGCCTTCGTTTATACCTTTTGTTTGTTTGTGATTGATAACAAAACATAATAGCTGGTTTATCAGAGTGCAAATTTTTTTTTTTTTTTTTTGAGTACAATTCCATTATATACCTATCTATGTATTAAGCGCTATATTGAAAGCTACCTCATATAAACCCGCACTTCAACCGCAACATCGCACTTCATATAAACCCTATGGTTTCTGAAGTGCGGTTAATATTTATAAATATAAATATAAGTGATTATAAAGTAATGTATTGAATAAATAAAAAAAAAAAAAAAATAATAGTAATAATAATAATAATTAGAAGTCAATTTAAATTTTTTACTTAGTATGACTATGAAATGCTTCATTCAATCCTCGTATTACTATTTTATCAATAGCAAGTTTGACGTCAGTAAAGTCATCAATACAACTGAAAAAGTAAAATCGCACACCGAATAGCTCATACACAGTGGACACAGATGTGTAACATCAACGCCGAACAACCCAACCCGAACACATCACCACGGGGTAACCTCGTCCAAACTTGGAGGATCTGAAACTGGAAGCATGGTTGATCGCAGGAGTCCCCATAAGCAGAGTGGAAAAAAAGACGTTTTAAACATTATTTTTCCATAGAACTCCACAGCAAGCATAGAATATGCTCACGACTTATGTTCCCCGAGGGGGTAGTCAGAGATATTTTTAAGCCTCGGAACATCCACGTTTCACTAGTAGTACCCAAACTCTGTCCAGTGTCGAACTCCATAATTATAATATAATAATATATGAATAAGTGGCGCTTACATAAAAATATAAAATATAATATTGTCATTTCGTATCCATCGTCTAAAATTTAAGGTTGTTAATATTCTTCTCTTACTTTTGTTCTGCGGAAACTTGCGCACCAAACAGGAAGCACGTTTACCGTGTTCTTTCAACTTTCATAACTTCAACTTTCTTACCTGGGCTAGGAATAGAGCGCTTAACAAACATTCTTTTCAAACAAACCACAGTTTGTGTGAACTTCGATTTAGGATCTAAGTTGCTAGAGATGATAGATACGGCCATTATGCGATTCGTTGCGTCGGTGCAACACGTTTTTTTTTTGTTGTAGGCATCGGCGC
Organism: Agonopterix arenella; assembly: GCA_927399405.1. Lineage (NCBI taxonomy): Eukaryota > Metazoa > Arthropoda > Insecta > Lepidoptera > Depressariidae > Agonopterix > Agonopterix arenella. The sequence goes on along the minus strand of OV656691.1, from coordinate 11,889,840 downwards.
GGCCAGTATAAATCTTAAATTTAAATATCAAATCGTGATTGGTAATGATCTTCATGTGACATGTTTTCCTTATTAGCTTGAAACAAACTTAGCGTCATTTCGCAAGTACAGATCGACTGTTCGGTTGCCCCGATCAAAGTATTAACTACGAAATTTAATTTTGACAAGTATTTGATTACATTATAGGTATTCGGTATAATTGAGCCAAATTTCAGCTTTATTTTCCTATCTATTTAAAAAGTCTCGCTTCTTTCCCAGTGGGGAAAGCGGAGAGTATTATTATTATAAAATTGAATCGACGTCTCAAGTCTGATTAGTGATTTCTCCCTCGATGATGTATTAAAGGGATTAGTAGAAACTTCCATAGTTACTACAGAAAACAAAATAGGTTGAATAAAGACAAAACTTATCATATTCTTTTCAGACATATAACTTTTAATAGAAAATTATATGGATAACTTTGTTAGGTTATCAATCAATCAATCAATCAAATATACTTTATTTTACACCAAAACATAAACAGTAAAATACAAAGTTATCAATGCATTCTTATATGTATTATTATTAATAATTGAAGAGTTTTCAATTAATTATATTATTTTGTTTTTTCTTTTCTTACCATAATAGTACTTATTATGTTTTTGTTTTTAATAACAATATACTTATTCTTTATTCTCTTGAATCTAGTACCTATCATAACTTCACCCCTGCCATTCACCAGGTGATAACAGACACGTCTCACAAACCCAGAGAGGACGAAAGGGTCACAATAGAAAGATTTTACCTTACAATAAAATCAATATTGTGATCCTGAAGTCCTCTCTGGGCCTATTTAAGGCCACCTGGTGAGGCGCAATGAAGAAAATGGCGGCAGCGCCAAACAAGCACGCTGGCGAATGGCGGGAAAGGTGACAAGCGGAAGTTATCGTTTAGTGTTCTATTTATGAAATCTAGGAAAATTACGACGGAAGCGGTCAATAAATGGGCTTTTGAGGCAAACATGCAGTAAAATCCAGCAAACACGCTCTCACAAACCCACAAACCCAGAGAGGACTTCAGGATCACAATATTGATTTTATTGTAAGGTAAAATCTTTCTATTGTCATACAAATCATGAAGACGTCTCATACAAACACCTGTTTTGCATGAAAAAGAAGATGATAAAAAGCATTTTTCAATAGCTTATAACTTTTTTGTTTTCTATTCAATTGTAATTTCGTTTGAACATTTTGCTATTAAATTTAGCCTATTTCTGTAATTCGTCACAATATACGGATTTCCAGGATCAGTCATCATCCCTATCATCATTCGCAAATTCACAGACTTACTAACCGAATAATAGTACACTAATGTAGACGGCGTCACAATTGTTACTAACTCAAAATGGATCAATGTTGTCTGGAAATAAATAATTTTGTTTTGGAATCTCAGGCTAGGTATGCTAAGGCGCTGGTTCAGGAAAAAAACAAAGATCCATAAATCGTCAAGATAGCATCTGCGTCACGAAAGTCGCTTGGTATGCGCGAAAGGTCGTTGCCGCATAAATTAAGTACCTAACAAAACATTTTAGTTATCTTGCTCACGTGTCAGGTGTCAGCTGCCTCCTAATCCTTTTTAACTTTCGCATTTTGGTCATTTGAATAATGGTTTAATTTACAACTTTTCTGTCCGAAAGTGGTTAGAGTCAAGGCACACGATTCGGTACGATGTTGCAGCAGCGTTTTACATAGAAAAATCAGTGGTAAGCCACACAGTCGCGCACATCTAACTTTCTCGCGAGAGGAGACGGAGAGGGGTGAAAAACATGCAGATCTAAATAGATGGCGCAATTACCGCGATGTACATGTAAACTACTACAATGACGTTACAAGCGCTATTTCGTGATAGTAAATATCTTTCCGCGCCAAATCGATTCAACAACGGCTATAAGGCATTCTTCGCTTTCAACTGACAAGTTACACAACGATTGGACGCGGAGTGAAGCGTTAGCAGTGGCACATATCATGTGTTTTAATATATGCACGCAAAATGGCATGCGAAGTACAACTTTCACTGTGGAGCCAACATCGAATTCGCGAAAAAAATACAACTGCCCATTTTAGTCGAGTCGGTACTGCAGTTTTGTATGGAACAGCTAATTTATATTTCGCGATTTCGAAGTTGGCTCCTTAGTGAAAGATGTTCAGTTTGATGGGCTAAAGCACCCCCTTAAGTATTACTAATGGGTTTTGTGACACCCTGTTATAAGTAATCACAATGGTCTTTTGTATTTTTAGCCTCCATGCACAAAGAGGGTTGCTATAAGTATGAATCATTTTACTTTTGGAGTATTTATCCGTATTTAACAGTATTCGTTCCTTTCGGTAACAAGTACAATGGGCAGCGTAAGTTGTGGCGGTCGGGTCCACGCGTTCGAGTTCTCCGAACTGGGAGGACTATGCCGCACTTTACGTCAAGTGTGTCTCGGGTTGGTGGAGCTGGCGTACCCGGAGAGTCTGTCTGTCGTGAAGAGAGATGCCACGCTGGGCATATAGCCGCCCGTGCGTCATCCTCAGCATATTGCGTTGCGAACTTGCGACGTAGCACCGCACCGTATGACTTAGTTCTTAGTGGTAGTACTACTTTACATCTGGAATGAAGATAAAACAGACCTGCATACTGGGTGTGCCTCCTGAGATCTTCGAGGTCTATCGGCACTTCAGCGCCCGATATAAGCAGCTGCAGCTCCCGGCAGGAGAACATCCGCAGCCACTCCGCGTTCACCACCGACATCAGGCCACGCTTGAACGCGTTGCATTGCGACCTTATTTGTCTGGGAATTACAATAGACGTTTATTAACACTGCAGTTCAAAGAGATACACACTAAACAGTTAGGCCACGAATGGTATGAGTAGTCACGTTGAAAATAAATAAAAAAAACTGAAAGACGGTTCTCAAGAAAGTGACCACCTTCTCCATTGTCATCATGACCATTGTCAGGTTTTTTACAACGAGGTAATAGGTAAATTTTAAATTTGGAACTGTTGCTGACGGGATTTTTTTTTATTTTTGCACACGCTCAAATTGGCTCTTAAATACTATACCGAAAAAAAATATCAATTATTAATTAGTCCCGGCTCAAACCGTAAAATGACTGGGCTATTTGACTTTGCCCAGTTTGGCACTGCAAAAGGAAGTTTAAACACTAAAAGTAAGCAGTTCATAAATTGTACTAACCTATTTAGTTTATAGTCAGCTACAAGATGAATGTATTCTATCCTATTTTCCGCTGTAACGGGAATATTGGCGCCGCCCGGTTTAAGTTCATCTATCTGAAACAATTAATGTTAGAACGACTCAATAAACATCATATCTATATCAATCTGTGGAACTCTCTCCCATTTAATATAAGAAACTGTCAAACAATTGCTTCATTTAAAAAACAAGTCAAAGATCATTATCTCTCTTCAATAAACTAGTATATTTATTTATCATACCGTATATATTTGTATGTATGTAAGTATACATATACCTGTATCTTTATATAATATATATTTATTAGTCTTAAATACCTACTGTTTTATTAGTTAAATGTGCACACTATGCCTGCCTCACTTTCTATGCTCTCTCGCTCTGTCTCGGGTTTGCTGGAAGAAATCTCTTTAGAGATAAGCTCGCCCTTTGTAATTGTCTATTATGTTGTTTTCATGTATATTTCCGTGTGTACAATAAAGTGTTAAAATAAATAAAATAAAATAATCTATGAAGCAACATTTTCACAATTTCTAGGGGTGAAATACATTAGATCGACTCGGATATCAGTTATACACGCACAGGGTAAATCGATACGAAGCAAATGTCTCAATCGTCGAAGATGTGCTGTCAACTTTTGAGGAGTTCTATTGTGTAGCTCGTTGTAAGCGCATCATCAGATCTTCACCAAATTAAAATGGAACCATCTCGGGGGTAAATCCTTCAGAATTAAAAAAGAATCACCCGAATCGGTCAATAAATGCCGAAGTTATCGCGTAAATACATAAAAACCACACCACTTACACGTATTAGATCTTGAAACTACTGAACCAATTTTGAAGAAACTTGCACTGTTCCCTAAGTTGGACTAAAGATAATAATAAAAAAAAATGGTCAAAATCCGATTAATAATTTCAGAGAAATGCGTGGAAAAACATACATACAAACAACTATGAAATTTTGTAATTATATTTGTTTGGAAGCCCTAATAGATTATCATATGTCAATTTTTTGCAATTCCAATAATATTTAATACATACGTATCGAATTGATAACCTCCTTTTTTTGAAGTCGGTTAAAAAGAGGCCTCATTTCTCTCACCCTCTGTTCGCCGAGCTCGTCGCTGACTATAGTGAAGTCCAGGCCTAGCTCCGGCACGTCCTGCCTGCGGTGTGACTTCAGCATGAGGAGCCCGCGGTACAGGCCGGGATCCAGCGATGCTAGCGCGTGCACGTCCGGCTCCCGCGACGAACACAGCTTGCCCAGAAAGAACTCCGCTAGCGGCAGCTCCGTTAGTAGATTCTCGTATAAGGCCTGTGGAAATTAATAGGACAAAATGCAAATATTGATGCAGATAATTTCGAAAAAACTGTGAAGAGGTGATATAAAAAAAAAATAAACAGGAAACGCGACAACAAACAGCACTACTTTTTAATCTGTTTTAGTGCATGCTAACGGCCTGGCTACGGGACAGGGCGAACTACGGCGCGACGCGAAAAGCGATTTTTCAATACACTGCCTACGCGCCACTGCGTGCTTGCGTAATAGTAGTACAAAACTCAGTCAGTGTATTAAAAATAGCTTTTCGCGCCGCAGTTCGCCCTGTCCCATGGCCAGGCGGTTACAAAGTAACTGAATCGCCACGTTTTAAGGCACAGGTTGACTGAACGTTATAGCGACGGAACGGAATAAAGGCGATGTCGCGGCAATATCTTTCTACCAATGCCTACGCTCAGAAATCACTTGTGTACTACAAATACAAAAACGTAAAGCCCGACCAGAAAAATGAAAAAGCTCTGCGGAATATTGCGAAAAATTATCGTAACTAATTTTTGTACTTGGAACACTGACATTAGTCGAATGCAGCGCCCCCAAACCAGGTTCTTTTATATTTTTTGTCAGGCTTTATATCTTAAGTTATCGTAACTAAGATAATACAATGTTGTATTTGTATTGGTGCAACAACTGTTGGGAAATCAACAAAGAAAAACGTTAATATTTGTTCATAAAAATGTATGAACAAATCCGAAAGTCACTCGGCTTCCGATTATTTTACGGCCAATGAGCAGCGTGTATTTTACGACCAATCAGCGTCGAGTATTTTTCGACCAATCAGTAGCAAGCATGGTTGGCTTCGCACGGTAAGCATGGCGGAGGAGAACAAAGCTTACCGTGCGAGAGCCGAAAAAGTATTAAAAGCATAGTGATGCTTTTAATACTTTTTCGACTACTTTTTTAAGCGACTTTGTTTTATACTATGCAGTGAAGTGTCACTGCATAGTATAAAACAAAGTCGCTTCCCGCTGTCCGTCTTTCCCTATGTATGCTTAGATCTTTAAAACTACGTAACGGATTTTGATGCGATTTCTTTTAATAGATAGAGTGATTGAAGAGGAAGGTTTACATATCAGCAATGCACCCGTGCGAAGCCGGGGCGTGTCGCTAGTATCGTATAAAGCTTTGTCACCATAACATATTTTTAAACTGTTAATTTAAAACATTCCCGTCAGGACATAAAATATTTTGTAATAAATTTACCCATATATATTCTAGATTAAGGTATTTATAATATGGGCCAGCTATAATTAAGTTAGTACTGCCTAATGTAAAATAATAAATAAAAATAAATAAATTGCGCCCGGCATTGAATGGTAGGCAAATCCTACCTTTCCAAGCATTCTGCCGACGAAAAAGTAGTGCATAGGAAAGTCATCATAGAGTAAATGCACGCCTGGATTCGGATAGAGCATGTTGTCTTTCGTTAACCGGAACAATCCCCTATTTGGATCGAATGCTGACCTGTAAAACCAACAAAATAAACAATGGTTAGAATAACAGTCATAATCCTTTCCGGGAAAATTTTCTTTAACTAACAACTATCGATTATCACTTTCGCTGCTGACGACCTACGTCGTAGGTCTCACGTAACTGGCTCGTTACGTGGGTTCTTCAGCACTGCGGCCATTGAACCATTGAACTGGCTGGTTCAATTGCATTTCCTGCGAATTGCATGACCTATCGCGCAAGTCACCGAAAACCTTACACCTGCGCGGGTGACTGACGACGCGAGCCACATTTATTGTTTCAACGTTACGACTGTGCGCACCACCCACGAGGGGGGTCAATTTCAGCACTGCGCGAGGATCATGTTTTGAGCTTAGCAGCGAAAGTGTTAAACGTGTAATTATAGCAAGACTTATAGAAACAGAATTATAGAATTATATTTTATTAGTATATTATGTTATGATAGCACCAGTGTTCAGTTGGTTATTACGCTTAGACGAGCCTTAGGCGAGGGTGTAATTGGAGCCGAGAGTATAACGACCAATTATCACGCGTTTTACACGAAAATTTTCAACCAATTTGCGGGAAATAATTTAATAAAATTTCACAAATAGGTTTAGACAAATATTTGTGAAAAATGTCTACATTTAAACAGCAAATTACTTAATTTCTAATACAACAACATTAAAACAACATGTAAAGAAAAACGCACACGTGTTATATAGGGTGTAAGTGACAGCCTAGCAAATACTGAAACGGTAAACTCAGACCATCAAACTGAACAACTTTCACTATGGAGCCTACCTCAAGACACGCGAAAAAAAATCAGCTGTCCCTTACATTTGAGTCGGGTAGGTACTGCAGTTTTGTATGGGACAGCTGATTTTTTTTCCCGTCTCCTGAGGTAGGCTCCATAGTGAACGTTGTTCAGTTTGATGGTCTGAGTTCACCGTTTCAGTATTTGCTAGGCTGTCACTTACACCCTATATAAGCTGCATTATGAGCCTAAAAGTGGTGCAATAAGAGCCACTTTACGAGCAAAGAAAAGCTGTAGAAAACATATTTATGGTTTCAGATTGAAATGACGTGTCAATTGTGGTGGATTTTGGTTAATTCCCTAGACTATGCTAATCTACAAACTAAATAAAACGGTTCTTACTTAAGTAGTTCTGAAAGGAACTCCCTGAACAGACCTCCGCCGTCGACACCGGCTTCTTCCGCGCCAGCTTGGTTTATCAACTGCACGCGTAGTTTTAGTTTCATATCTGGCTCTAAAAGAAAATATCAAATGTTAACACGCGAGCACTACGTCACTAGCGTTTTCTAGATTCAAATCAGCATACACATCTTGTCATGTACCACTGCTGTTCTGACTGCTTGGTGAAGGAACACATCGTGAGGAAACCTGCATACCATAAAGAAAAAATTCGGATGCGTGTGTGAAGTCTACCAATCCGCAATGGACACGCATGGAGGACTAACGCCCATACACCCCCATCATGAGGGTAGGTATGCCTGTGCCCCCGTGGAGGAGTCGATAGACGACGGACCCGGTTGGTGTAATGGTTACCGCGCCGGACTGCCAAACAAGGTTTGTATAGTTTCCATAATAAACAGCCTATTAGTGCTTACTTGGGACCATGACAATGTATGTGCCTGTGAGCGTTATTTATTTATTTATAGGGGTAGATGATGATGAGCACTACTGGGATACTGGGATTCACTAATCAAGAAGTAGCGATAACACGAAGTACGTGATCGACTCGGGCTACAGACTAATCAGCACGGACGGCATGGCACCGCGACGTTTTATAACGGCATTTTATCTTACTTTCATTCATTTTAAAAATACGACGAAAGGCGCGATATAACGTTTATCGCGCCGCCATGCCGCCCTTGCAGATGTGAACTGCTAATGCAATTCGAAAAAAGTGTAGAATAACACTTTAATTCTGAATTACAGGGTAATTGTGGATCAGTAAGCACATTTTCAACGGAGTTTTAAACTATAAGACAAATATCAAAATCATCATCAGCCTATCATCGTCCACTGCTGAACATATGGCTCTCCCAAGGCTCGCCACCGCCAAACCGTCCTTGGCCTTCCTCATCCAGTCGCTCCTCGCTACCTTTTTTAGGTCGTCTGTCCAATGGGAAGCATATCAAAATGGCGTAAATAAATTCTGCTGTTCCGTATGTTCAGAAACTTAGGTGCTGAACAATCAGCAGCCAATCAACAGCCGATTCTTTTTGTGACATTGAATTTTGTTAGCAACTGCGACAACTGTTGGTGGAAAGTGGCAACGATGTCCGCTCAGGGTCGTATCAGGTGCAGAGGATTTCGTTAGCTATCCAGCGCGGGAACGCAGCTAGTGTGATGGGATCCTTTGTGCCGGGTACGATTTATGACGATGCCGTTTAGTGTAGGTTTATTTATTATTTTGCTGACGAAACGTGTTGTGGATTTTTATATGTATTCTCTTGTGACGAAGCCTGTTGTGGATTTTTTACTGTACGTTTTTGTGGACGAGGCATGTTGCCAATTTTATAATTAATTCTTATGTAATCGTTTTTTTACGAATTGTTAACAACTTACCATTATCCGGACTAAGTTTATCAAAAGCGTCTTCATACAGATGTGTGCGACGAACACTGATATTTATAGATGGACCCTCGTTAAAGTTGTTCATTTCGTACCAGTGATCGTGTTTTTCCCTACAAAAATATAACATAATAATTATCTGAGAAGTGTAATTTAAAGTTCTTCTTATCGTGTGGGTAGAGCCCTGGTGTCAGAGTTTTTCAGACCGTCTAGCGTCTTACGGCCTCTGACGTGGTTTTTATTAACGACTACTACCACCAGATATAGTAGACGGGACCAACGGCTTAACGTGCCATCCGAAGCACGGAATCATTTCTCTTTTTAGACAATCAGGCAATTCAGCCTGCAATGTCCTAACCAACTGGGAATAAACGCACAAAGTGAGATTCCACTAGGTGTCCCCCGTGGGGATCGAACCCACGACCTCCCTGTCAAGAGCTCAATGCTCTTAACGAATAGACCACATAGGTATATTTAAAGTTAAAACATTGTTAAAGCTTGAATTAGTTACCTAATAAGTAGTCCTTGAAAGATAAGTACCCTAGTTCCGAAAGGTACAACGAATGGTATCTCCCGCAGTATTGTGACTGTCCTCAATTCTTTGATTGTCAATGGTGGTCCTTCTTCTGCAAATTCAAATACATTTTCGTCAATTACGTTTTAAAAATAGACACGTCATACGCCAACATCATTGCACTTTAAAACGGTGCGATATAATGACGAGTAGCCCGTACACTAGACGGCGCATGACTATTTTTGAATGCCGGGTAATTACGATACGCAATGACGTGACCGCTGCGAGTGTTTCTACAGATACATCAACACCTCAAACTACACCTTAAACTATTTTACTAGGGACAAACCTCACGTTAGCATTCTCCTCTGCCAAGGTAAAAGACCAACTGATCCAGTGTATTTATTTACATAAAATTGTATACGTTATTACTGAACACTACTCGGTACTACTAGTGAAACGTGGATGTTCTGAGGTTTCAGAATATATCTTACTACCCCCCTCGGGAATATAGTCGTAAGCATATGCTATGCTATGCTATGCTATTACGGAATAATAGCTTTAAATTATTCTCGTGTGGAATCGTTCTACGTCTACGAGACTATTTTTCATTATTTTTTTTTATCAATATTAGTAATGGAATAAAATCCAAGGACTAGTCTCGTGAGCGAATGCGGATTTCATGCTATTTCGTTTCCCGCAAAAAGTATCAAAAAAGTTTTTAGTAGTTACACTCGTAACTCGTCTTTAATTAAATGGTCTAAGATCAACACACACGAAACTTTGCGCGTGTTGTAAACGTCAACATTCGCTGCAGTACTTATCGCAGCGCGATTTACTGAAGTGATACATACCCTGTGAGAGCGCGAGAGCTGTGGTTAGTGTGGGGGGTCTCCGCAGCTGCCTCGGGTTGGGGCGCACGTGCGTGCCGGCCACCACGGCGACGGCGGCCGCGCCCTCTGGCACCGCGCCCGCCACCGGCCACTCCCACCCCACGCAGAACTGCAGCCGCGAGTCGCGCACGTACAGCGCCCGCAGCAGGTGCGTACATACCTGCGACCACGAACATTCATACAACCTACTGCACAGTTAGTGCTACACACTGAGTGGCCACCCCCACTCCCACCCTTATTTTTCTGATGGTTCTTTCTTATGATAATTATGGTACGGTACTTAATGTTACGAAATCCTAAGGACTAACCTTGAACAGATGTGACCAAGCCGGCGTCTGGTTCTTGCCGGACAGTTCTATCTGCGAGTTGCCGACCGCGTCTCTATACTGCCCGCAGACGGCCGGCCGGCTCTCCGGGTACGCCAACTCCACCAGCCCAAGACACACTTGACGTAAAGTACGGCATAGTCCTCCCAGTTCGGAGAACTCGAACGCGTGGACCCGACCGCCACAGCTTGCGCTGCCCAATGTACTTGTTGCTGAAAGGAACAAATACTGTAGAATACGGATAAATACTCCAAAAGTTCAATGATTCAAACTTATAACAACCCTCTTTATGCATGTAGGTGAAAAATAAAAAAGACATTTGTGATTACTGATTTGATAATAGGGTGTAACAACTAACAAAACACCTCAGTAACACTTAACAAGGGGGTGCTTCAGCCCAACAAACTGAACAACTTTCACTATGGAGCCAACTTCGAAATTCGCGAATGTAGTTTAGTTCAATCATCTAAACCAGCGGTCTCTAAACTAATGAATAATAATAAAGAATATTTATTGTATCTTATCTAATATTCAACTGGATCCAAAATAATATCCACCGTTTTTATTTAATGATCAAATTAAAAACTTAATGAAATTGAACAAGTTACTAACTGATATAGATTGGTGATTCACGCTATATCTTGGCCCTTCTCCGGTGAATCGCTTAATCGCCTTTTACGACATCCGTGGCAAGAAATGGGTGGTCAAGTATACTTACAACTGATCTTATCTTCATCATCAGTGTCCCGGCAGAACTCAGTATCGTGTAAAGTGCCGATCAGCAGTGAGAACAGGGCGCAGAACACGGCGAGGGGCGCCAGAAGCCTGTAGACCCCGATGACGGAAGCTTCAGCCCCCATACCGCGGGACAGGGCCGACAGCAGGGGCGTCGCCGAGCCCCCGAACGAAGACTCGTGGCTCATACTGCTGAGAAACCGCCAGAGACCTCGCAGGAATATTGGTTTAAATGCTAATGTGTATAGTAACCTGAAATGGAAAATATCGGACATTGTCACACATATTAGAGACCTATCACAGAATCTATTTTTGAGCGTAGTTGCGTACTCGCCTAGTGAAATGGGGAAGATTCAGTTGCGACTTGGGCAGTACAGTAGTACTGCAAAGAACGTCGCAACTGAATCGCCGCCAATTTCACTGGGCGTTATCGTTCCGTCAACGCCTACGCTAAAAATAAAAATTCATACACAATTATCCAGTCCCTATTTACTGCTGGCGGGATGCACAACAGGTAATCCAGTCCCTAGGGGGATTCATACAAAGATTATCAAGTCCCTATCTACCCCTGGCGGGATTCATAATATGATAATCTGTATATTATACAGATTATACAGTCCTTATTTGTCCTTAGCGGGATTCGAACCCACAATCTTAACTCTCTCCCTTCGTTAGACCTTAACTCGATCCCTTAGTTAACAGGTTAACTGCAGGTTAACTGCTAACTAAGGGATCAGGCGAATCGAAGGCATCGAATTGTGATAGGATCGATGACTTTAGGCTTGGCATCATAACACCTGATTAAAAGTGTGCTCAAGAAAATTTGTATATACTCTTTTTTTTATTTTTTTTTATTAAGGATGGGTATTTGCTCTTGACCTCAATCCAGTTCTCAGGACAAAGGTGGGGTCGAAGATTTGTACCAACCTTATCCAGAATATGCCTATTCACTCGTACTTTAAAGGAACTCGGGTTGTAAGTGCTCGGAAATACTGACGCAGGTAAGGCATTCCACTCCCTGGCTGTGCGCATTATAAAAGATTCAGATAGGCACTTGGTGCGGATATGTGGGATATCAACCAAGAAGGGGTGGTATCCCGCGGTGCGTCCGGAAGTCCGATAGTAGAAAGGGGAAGGTGGGATGAGCTCATGTAGCTCTTGGGCACACTCACCGAAGTACAATCTGTAGTATTTCCTTAAAAAGTCAGATTGTTCCTGTTCAATCAGCTTGACGAGAATAGCCTTAGCTGGTAATAAAACTTCATTCATATGAAAAAACAAAGTGGAAATTATAATTATGTTTTAGACGACAAACCATTTAGAGGAAAACTGACCAAAACTTCTATAACAAACTGATCTTCTAAAATATAGAAGATATGCATATAAATTGCCTCAGAAATATTTCCTCAAACCATATAAGAACACGTAACGACAAAACGTGAATTGAATACCCAATTGTTTAATGCAAACTCACCTGTATTTATGTAACGCCATCCTATGACTCAATAATAAATTATGACAAGTTTCCGACAGGCAATCCAGAAAATCGTCACTAAGATCAGTTTCTGTGATCTGAGCGCACGTGACCATGATGCAGCGGTCCGGCTCATTCAGTAACTCTATGCACCTCGTCAACAACATTTGTTCCCTCACAGAGGTCGGGTTTGGTTCGTTCTCACTGTCGCTGTCATCGTCTTTGTCCGCAGCAGTCTCTTGGCTGTACAGAGAGTCTTCATATTCGTAACTTATTTGTTTATTACAAACGTTTACTGTTAGCTTAGCTATAATTTTAAGATAGTCTAATACGATAGGATTATTTGGCAGTCTTGTATTGTTCCAGTTACGGATTTCGTTTGCTGAAAGAGAGAGATAAATCAATAACGCAGACAGGCACATGAACTGAAGCTACAAGGTGTTTTACAACAAATGAATTGTCAAAAGAAGTCCCACTCTCAATTAATTTGTCAGGTTTTTTGTTCTACATCATAAAAATGTATGTATTAACTGATGTATTACCCGTTCCCATGCAGATAAATGAACGGATCGACCGAAATAAAGACAACTGTATTTAATAAGCATTCATTAAAGTAATTCTATTCTGAAACTTAAATTGCTAAATATGAACATTGCTACAACTAGGTACATTCTTAAGGTGGTTGCAGAGGGGTCAACTTTATACAAAACTTTGACGCACAATACGCGTAGACGGTATTAATATATATGGAAAAATAGGTTAGAAAATCTAGATGCCGCGTGACAAATAATATTTGCAATTTATAAAATAATTACGAAGATATAAAGCTTTGAAATTTTTCATACCAAATTTTAAAAGCTTTATATCTTCGTAATTATATTATAAATTGCAAATGTTATTTGTGACGTGGCAACTAGATTTTCTAAACTATTTTTCCATATATAAAATATTACTTTTATTAATTCCGTCTACGCGTATTGTGAGTCAACCTTTTGTATGGACTGAAACCACCTTAAACAGAAATTTTGTAGTTGTAGCGATGTTTCTGACACCCCGAAAGGGATAACGGTCGTGATTCAAAAATGTATGAATTATTTGAAGCAAGCAATCTATCATCTACGTAGAGACCTAATATTGACATTTTCTCCATTCGCATTCTTTTCTTTTTCGCCATTTCAAAGTTCGTCCCGCCTTCAAAACGACCCCGATACCACGGTGTATAAACTATATTATTCAAATTTATTTTTGTATGTTTGTTTAACTTACCAAATTCAGGAGGTTCTAAGGAAAGTACCGAATGGAGAAGCCACGAGTCGTTAACCAGTTTGTTACTGGCGAACTTGCCGTCGTCCTGCAAACATTGCACTAGGGCCAGGAATGGGAACTTTTTGTGTTGGTCCTGAGCCAGTGCCGGGATTATGTAGAGCTCCACTGGTTCAGGGAACGGGTTACAGAGGAAGGCTGATGCGAATTCTGACATTACTGTGTTGCTGGAAAAGAAAATGGGTTATAAATCCATTACTTTCTTGACTTATAAAGGGTCCTTCTTAACATGCTGACGGTTTTTAAGGACTCAGACCATCAAACTGAACAACTTTCTCTATGGAACCGACATCGAAATTGCGAAAAAAAAATCTGCTGTCCTATACATTTGGGTCGAGTTAACTTTGCAGTTTTGTATGAAACACAAAGACATTCTATATGCCATTGATGAAACAGCAAATTTTTTTAGACAGTTCCATTTGAGTTCGATGTTCAAGATTCCAATAGAGAAGGTTGTTCAGTTTGATGGTCTGATCATCCCCTTAAAAACCATTAGCATATTAAGGACCCTGTATATCTAACTGAACCTGCATTACACACACTTCTGAATTCTCTAAGACACACACCAATAACAACACAACACACTGGCGCTGGTACGGGCTACAATCAAATTTGTATCATATGTTCACTATTCGAAATAAAATAATGCTATGGCTAGAAGCCGAATCATGGAGACAACAAGAATTGTGGAAAAAAATATTTAACCAGTTAAGCAATTAAAGCAAATCATAGACCATTTTGAAGTCAAAATGATGCACCCTTTCTCTTGGAAACTCTTAAAAAAGGACTTATTCTAAGATCTACTTACTTATATACGGAAGCATTGACATGGGTGATCAGGTTAAGAGGCCTCTGGACTAAGTCTAACAGTGCACCGCAGAGAGGTGTCGGCGGGTTTGGCGACGATCCGTACAACGGTGGCGTCCTAAGACATATCAGCTCACGCAGGTCTTTGAAATAGCCTGAAAAAAATGGAAGCTTTGTAATTTACACATCAGAAACAAGACAAAAGTCCATGACATAAAGTGAAAGATTGTTCTTCTTGTAGTGCCGTCTCCTATCTGAGGTTGGCTATCAATAGGATGAGCTATTAGATTTGCTATTTGGACCCTGGAGACTGCTGCCCTGAATAGTGAGGTCGAGGTGATAGGCCGGTCACACAATGAGGCAAAGAAAAATGGAGCAAAATAATCATTAATCACCCAATGGCACCCAAGAGAAGGACAAAGAAAGGGAGGTAGACTACTGAGAGGATGGGATGACGACATTTGTCAGGTTGCCGGAAACACATAGAAACGCACAGCGACGGACAAGAATGGAGAAGCTACATGGCTAGCATGCCACCCACAACAAAGGGTTTAAACGAGAAAAACGCAGTGCGCGCTCTTTTTGGCGTAAAATAATTTGGTTTAAAATAATAAAAATGGAGGCACATCTCGATTTTTGTCGTTTTCTCGGGGGTGGCATGCGAGGCCTACTGGGAGGAGGCCTTTGCCGATTGGCAAACAGACTTGCAAAAAACTGCACTTGCACAGTTATTAGAATAAAGCAGAAACATTACAGATTTCTGAATAAAGGTTAATTTTATATTATATTATTAATTAACAAACTTAAATTGTTCACCACCCCTTACGACCCCGATCTGTAAGCCCCTTGAGGAATATATTCGCGAGCATATTATGTCATGCTAAAATAACATTAAATCCATCAATAAGCCCTTTTTCCTGTACTTTATGTTATTCTGAATATTTTATTGCTAAAGAGTTTCTCTCAGTCTCTTGGCAAAGGGTCTATCTTTTGTATGGTCTTGCCCAGTTCCATTTGCTATCCCTACGGAACCATTCAGACAGTATTTTACTCCACATGTCTCGAGACTAAAAAGACAAACTAACATGAATAAAACAGTCTAAGCTTTGTTCATACCTCTCTTAACAAGGTACAGAAATGTGTTTCCGATGATACTGAGGGCCTCGTCACAGTTCATGGCAGCCTCCGCCGTGTTGGTGGAAGTGAATACCTCAAACATTCTTAGTGGGACTGCTAAAGGCACCTGGAATAAAAAATTACATTTGTATAATATTCTTTTGCTTTCCCCTGCTTCCTTCTACAAAAGGACCATGGTGTAGAAGATTTTTTTTTTACTAGCCTGTTTCATCCTATTGCTGGGCAAAGGCCTCCTCTTTGATCTTCCAACCATCTCTAGGTTTTATCTAAATTAATCAGGTCATTTTAGATTGATTGATTGCACCAATCTTTCAAAATGCATAATTTATTTTTATTACTTTGCAAGTACATAATTTATTGCAGAACAATCAATCAATCAATCAAATATACTTTATTTTACACCAAAACAATACAACAAACAACAACAATAAACAATAACAACTAACAATATTTTTAATTTTTTTTAAACATACTACACTAGGTAATTAGTAATTACCTTCATGAAATACTAAAAAATTCTTGAAAAATATAGCTAATAAACAATTTTATTAATTTCCAAGGAAACCATTATCAAAATTATACACAACATGACATCATAGTGACAAACATATTTTTAAAAATTTACAGGGAAAATAAAAGTAGAAGGAAATATTTTGTTTGTTCAGGTTTCGGAGAGTAGGAACACAGATTAAAATCTTTCAATAAAAGAGATAGAATCTAATGTTCTTAGAACTCCAAAAACTACAAAACTAAAGCAGGGGTCGACAACCCTTTAGCATGCAAGGGCCACAAAGTAGCAAAATGAAATAAAGGCGGGCCGGGCCACACTTGTTCATAATTTTGTTAATAGGCAGTGACTTGGCTTGAGTTTCTGCCGTCCCGGGGGAGAACACGAAAAACACGAAACACACACTATACACGAAAAATTACGGAGTTTGTTAGCACAAGTATTCGGATTGTGGAAAAAACTTTGGTTCATTCATGTAAATTGTAAAAACAGAAACTTAGAGCGATCGAAGCAAGCTCAACTAATCTCTGCAATACAAATCAGTTTTAAGTAGTCAAAACTCCTTCAGCATACAATATTTGGAAATAAAAACAAATCTTTGAGCGCCAATACTCAGCTTTGAGCGAACGAAGCAAGCTTGTTTTAGATAGAGCTCAATTAATATTTTTTCCTTTGCCGCACCTAGTCAATTGCCTCCCCATCCCCAGGCATTTGACTATATCACAGGTTATAGTTTAGGCGAGGCAGGTTGCCGACCGCTGAACTAAAGTAATAGCACCTATATTAATTACCTCAGTTTCATTTCTTAATAGTCGTAGGTGCAGAGCAAGCAGCCTCCGGATCTGGACAGAAGAGCCTCCACTTTTAAACACCTTCTTCCATTGTTTTAGCAACAATTGTGATATGGACACCTGTAAACAGATTTGCTGTCATGTTCTTAATATTACTTTCCCTCAGAACACTCCTCGAAAAAACCCTTATTATGAGGAGCTTAGGTCCTGTAAGGCTTTATGACTGGTTTTATAGCATTCTAGATATGTTACATTTTCATTAGATTCATGGAACATACGTAATAAAAAAAAAAAAAACATTTTCATTGTAATTACAGTTGAAATCGGTTATAACTACATTAAGGGGACCAGTCATATTAAATTGTAAAAGCAGATAGTCATTAGGGAGTCACGTTGCAGGTTCTGACCCGAGCACTTGTCTCGCGTGGATTTCGCGCGTCGCGTTTTTGCCTGCCACGAGGCTCCGCAATCCACAATATCTTCTTGTTCTTGACCAAAAACAATCCATGAGATTGGGATAGATTCTCCCATAAACTACTTGACACTGGCGGAAATGAAGTGCCAACGCACAAGCAAGAGTCCATTAATTATAAATAAAAAAAAAAGATAGCCATTAAAGACGGATTTGATATGAATATATCGGCAGTGTATAGTGAAAACCTCGTAAATGTCTAAAACAAAATTTTATAGGAGGAAAAAAACAGTCTCCTGAAAGTGTTGGCATAAGCTGTGATTCTTTGATTAATGACTAATTATGAAATGAAAGAACGTTAAAAAAACTAACAGAGAATCTACAATTAAGCTTAAAGAAATCCTACAATTCCTAAAGGAAGTGGGTATTAGCAGTGTACTGTAATTATAGTGGTGATCACAAAAGATCTACACAAGGTTGAAGTAATACTAGTCTGCCCTCTGCAAAGGCTCGAAAAGCAGCTGTACGCTAATAATAATAATGAGTCACGTTGCAGGTTCTGACTCGAGCACTTGTCTCGCATGGTTTTCGCGCGTCGCGTTTTTGCCTGCCAGGAGGCTCTGCAATCCTCAATCTCTTCTTGTTGTTGACCAAAAGCAATCCCTGAGATTGGGACAGGTTCTCCCATAAACTACTTGACACACTGGCAGAAACGCAGTGCTAACGCACAAGCAAGAGTCCATTAATTATAAATAAAAATAATAATAATAATACAATAAAGCTTATTAAAATGATCCACATCCTCTTATCCTTGTACACAAATAATATGTTTTTGATAATATGAATGGCTGTTGGTTTTCTGAATAAATAAAATAAAATAAATGACTGTGACTTGCAGTAGGATATGATAGTGAGTTGTTAATGAGTAATAGAACAGCTAAATAATCTTAAGTGTTGTGATATTTCGTTTTCCATTAACATCAATTTGTGCATGTCATGGCTTTATCAAACACAATTTAAAATTGTGATTAGCATAAAATTATTTGCAAGTCCATAGTTTTTATAACTCACCAATCTAGAAAAGTCTTTTTTGTCATCATAAAAGAATAATATTTTGGCAACAAGTGTAGAGATCAGGACTTGGTCGTCTGCATCAGCTCTCGGAAACATGTTGTCGAACAGATCCCGTTCATTCTGCTTGCAATGTTTCCTTGTCAGATAACTTCTAACATATGCTTGTATTTTTATAGTACTGTTGAGACGTTTCCTATGTTCCTGTAACAATGTAATGGTAAATAGCATTGACACACTAAGTTATGGACGCCGGGTCTAATACAAAATTCAAGAACAAAGTGTCCCAGACTAACCTACATAAATGAAAGTAGGTACGTGTTAGTAATATAATCGAACTAAAACCACAGATTTAGCTAAAGTTAATCATTTCAACAGGTTCTTACCACATTTTTATTGATTTTGTGATGTTCCATCAGTCATCCCGTGATCAATTGATCATGGCAATTGTAACTGCCAGTGCCAAAATATCGAGAACTCCAAAATCAATAAAAATATGGTATGAACCCGTTACAATGGTAAACTTCAGCTTAATAACTGCGCAACTCTCACTAACTGTTAAAAACAGAAACTGATAAAATGTAAATTTTATTTTGCTTGTGTAGTTTTAGTTTTTACAAATTCTTACAGCAAAGCATGCAGATGTGCGCATAGTCCATCAATCACAAGAAGACTGGCGCGTAATTGTTTAGCAGGCGCGAGAACTTATAAGGAGAATTACTATGGCATATGACGCCACGAGAACAATGAAGGGCATCCACACTTTCGTTCTCGGTGAGAATGTAGTGCCTTCTTTTCACTTTTTATTATGTGTTTAGTATTGGACACTTTAGAGGGCGGACCCCACATCCAGTAGTTTGTAAATCAATGGTAAATAGAGTAACTTTTAGAAACTACTGCAAAAGGGGCACAACTAAGTTCACAAACATTTTATTCAGTCTTATTACAGATTGGTGACTTTTAAGCGAGCGAGATTTTTAAGATGATATTGTATTAACAAAAATTAACCTCTCGCTTCTGCCTCTGTTGTTGAGTCTGTAGAATAAGGGCATCCTTGTCAGTCCTGCGCTGAGCACTTGCCCCCGCCAAGTTCTGCTGTGGCTTACGCCTGAAGTCTCCCTCAAACGAATACATCGCTGTAATAACACCACACATGAGTCTACTAAGAAAAATCTTTTATATAAATTGTAAACACGAATCAGCTGAAGTTCATGGTGAAATGAAATGGCATGCGTACCTTCGATTTATTTTAACTTTATAACTTACAATGTAAATCTAACACATAGCCGTAATGTATAGCTTTTAAATGAACACTAGAATGATAACAAATTACACCACAATTCATTAAATATCTGATAAAAGTCCCCTAGATTCTCGATTTCTCGTCCGTCTTTCCGTGATTCGTGTTTTTTTGATTTACTATCAGTGTTGCAAAAGCGACTTTAATAAAATCGGTAAACTTCACGACGAAAAATCTATAGAAATCGGTAGATTGCCTTAAAGTTAACATTCTTTAACTTTTATTATTTTTATTATTAATAATAATAATAATTTTGGATATACAATAATAATAGTAATAGTTACCTGTCTGTTCCATTAGCACCCCACCCCAATAGCCCAGATTTTGTTACTTTCCACTGGGCTGTTTTGGATTCACTTCTATAGTGTGTACTGGGATAGTTGCCGGTTGGTGTCACATTACCATTTAGATGAAATGAGGGATTTTCCAAAAGCAAAAAAAATAAAAAAGTTAGTTCCTAATTTCTCGATAGATGGCGTTGACCAGAGAGGGGTCCAATAGGTATGAGCAAATATTTAATTAATATTAATAGTAAAAAATACACAGTAAAAACCCTTTCTTATTTCTGTTGGTTTATTATTTAGCAATCTCGGTGTTATTGTCCGTGAACAATAAATCGAGTATCGGACGTGGCTGAATGGGCTACGTATCCGTTTTAAATATACGAACAATAAACGAGAAACAATAACAAACTACAAAAATCTAACAGAAACTGAGAATTTCAATAAAAATAAACCGGAAGTATTTAAATCGTAAGTCAGATTCCGTGAATGAAAAGCAAAGCCATAGACGAAAAATTTCGCTCTTTATTAGCAAAGCAATTTCAATATTCTTTATATTGAAAAGTGAAGTGACCAATTTGAATATTGTTCGTATATTCAAAATGGAGACTTGGATGTATGCCAAGTCTGATACTTTATTCGTTTTTGACAGACAATAAATAAATAACGCTCACAGGCACTAGTTTGTAATGATCCCATGTAAGCCTTAGGCTTTTTGTTATGGGTACCATTCAATAATGGCACAAACATATTCCGTCCATATCTATGACCGAAACGGGACTCGAACCCAGGACCCTGGTTTGACAGTCCGGCGCGGCGTGGCAATCATTACACCAACCGGGTCGTCAATAACACCCAGATTGTTAATAGCTTGTACTGTGTATTTTTTTTATTAATATTAATTAATATATTTGCTCATACCTATTGGACCCCTCTCTGGTCAACGCCATCTATTGAGAAATTAGGAACTAACTTTTTTTTTCTTCTGGAAAATCCCTCATTGTCTGACGGGCCTCTACGTGTTGGCTTCGGCCCCACGCACGCCTCCCAAAGGTACGGGACACGTATTACTATGTCCCCAGATATGGAAAAGACATAGCGCGCGGTCTCGTCTATCTCGCTCACATCGTCGCTCTGTCTATACTCGCACGCGTACAAGAAAGACTCTATTTGACGTACCGGCCGCCATTTACATATTGTGTCTTTATCCGCGCGTGTTATAAAGTTCTGTTTTTAGGTCCTTTTTATTTTTAGAAACCCTTATACTTTCGTCCATTCTTTCTGTCTGTTTGTCTGTCTGTATGTCTGACCTCGATTACTCGCTCATTTCTGCACCTCATCATCATCATCACCTCAGCCGATGGACGTCCACTGCTAGACATAGGCATCCCCC
Source organism: Agonopterix arenella (assembly GCA_927399405.1). Classification (NCBI taxonomy): domain Eukaryota; kingdom Metazoa; phylum Arthropoda; class Insecta; order Lepidoptera; family Depressariidae; genus Agonopterix; species Agonopterix arenella. The sequence goes on along the minus strand of OV656691.1, from coordinate 11,868,257 downwards.
AAAGATCGCCATAACGACCGGTCCTGCGCTGCCCTCATCCAACGGGTTCCCACCCTGTGAGAGGCCTACCCACGCTGCGCTTTCCAGTACGCGGTCGCTACTCGAGAACTTTTCGGCCCCATCGGCCATCGGTTCTGCGAGCAATGTGCCCCGCCCACTGCCACTTTAGTTTAGCAATTCTTTGGGCTATGGGCATATATAAAGAGAGGGATGGATGTGCATGAGGCAAAAGAAGTATATAAGGATTGTAGTAAGTGGCGCGCCCTGGTCTCTGCCTACCCCACTGGGAAAGAGGCGTGACGTTATGGATAGATATATATAGATGTCAGTTACTCTGGTTCTTCTGCGGATCTCTTCATTTCTGATTTGATCTCGCAGGGAAACTCCGAGCATAGCCCTCCATTGCCCTTTGAGCGGCTTTCAGCTTTTTTATGAGGCCTTGAGTGAACGACCACGTCTCAGTTCATTTCTGCACCTATTGAATCGAAATTTGGCATGATGACAGATAACTGTAACCCAAAGAAATGAAGTAGTCATAAATAATTATGGATGCGTCATATGTGAAATAAATTATTTATTATTACTATCAAGAAAACAATTTTTTGCGAGGGGTCCCGATATAAGGAAAATGAAGTTGGATAAAATTTGAGAAAAAAAGATTTTTTTAATAAATCGAGTGAGGTGTTGTGAGATAGGTTTTGTCGAACAGAACAAAACTCCCATAGAATCTAAATCGTTATAATGCTTCTGTCTAGAGATATTTGCGTGCCAGTAGCGTATTAACAAGAACTTGAAATTAGAATAAAAAAAGAAAGTATTGTTACGAGCGACGGGTTTGGGGATTGGAGTGAAACGCTAAGTCCAATTTATTTACAGAGTTTATTGGGTTACACACTTACACACGGACCACCTCGCAGAGGTTCCCCTTTAAGCAGTCCTCCTCGCAGGGGTTTCCCCTCTCACCACTTTTACTGTTCACTACGTCACGACGCGCGACACGCTATGACGTCACGACGCACGGCACTATGACGTCACGACACGCGACACACACTACACTGCACTACACTGACACTTGTCTACTCACTGTTCCACTTTACTTTGCACTTTACTTTTCACTAGTACTTTTCCACTTTTACTTTTCTTCCTTTTTGTTCCGCACTTTTCACTGTGAAATCAATACTGACTTGCGTCCGCAAACTCGCGACCTTATATACCCCTTAGAATTTTCTAGATGGCCGAATTTCGTTAGTCTTTTCTTTATTCCTTTGTTCCCTTCCGGATATTTCTTAATCCCGCCTTCTTTCTCGAATTTTCCTAAACATGCCCCCTTTTATTGTTTTTTTACAAATATTTCTTCTCTCTCTTTGTTCTAGATCATTCCTATTGTTTTTGGTTCTTTTCGAATATTCCTTCTCTCTCCGTTTTCTAGAACATTCCTAGACACGCCCATTTTTTTTGTCTCTTTCCAAATATTCTTACTCCCTCTTACTTTTCTAGAACATTTCCAACAACAATAAAATCTAGAATTATTTTCGACGAGTCTCGAACCATCGACCCCCGGCACGGAAGTCCATGCGTCGTCCGCCGAGCTACGAAGCTTGTTGACAAACCGGCCGAATTTTTGAATGCCTTTCTATAGCTGCATCATTTCACAGCATCCGTGACAGTATTTTGTGTCATTTTAGTTATATCGAAAAATATAGTTCTCGAGGATTTCTCCGCAGGGATTTATAAGCATGAACTATATTCTATAACTTTCAAGGGAAAGTCCCAACTTTCTAATAAGGCATTATATTAAGATTCCAAAGAAGTATCCAAGTATCCCAAATTACTTAGCATCTACTACACAAAAAGGCAAAAAAATACTTCAAGATTTAGCTAAAAAATCTGCTGTAAAATAAATGGGTAGATCACGGCCTAAAATCTGTATATCGGTAGACAGTTACCCAAATCGGTAGATCTACCGATAAATCGGTAGCTTTTGCAACACTGTTTACCATAGACATTTTTTCTTATTGGTTAAATTCAAAGCAAATGGATCCATCCCATATAGCCGATGTCTTCAGTAAGTTTTTTCAATAGGTTTTTGGCAGCCATGAGCTTTTAATGCTTTATGTATTCTGTGGTCTGTTATATTATAATACTGTCTGTGACTGTGACTGTGACGGAACTGACGGACGGAAAATGCCATAATGCCATTGCCATTGCCAATTATTTATTTTTTGTGTACCGGAATTTCTTATATTGTGAATTAAAAATTATAACAAGTAGATCTTTATTGATATCAATCATTTCCTATTTATTGAAGTTAAATATCTGAATAAAGGAAGTGAAGTAAAGTTCGAAGAAAGCGAGATTTGTCTCGTTTCAAATTCCATTGTTCCTGTGTTTGGTTCCGACTGCGAAGCTATGTCTGATATACTCATAGAAGACGGAGAAAATAGTGTACGGGTAAGTCCAGAACCTATACAAATCACTAGCTTCTTGATAGTCGAATCATCTTCCTTCTAAAATAATGATCTTGATAATAATGAACAGGATAATGTTGCCTAAATCCTTCCATATACCGTGAACACCCAATATAATCATAATGCAGGCACTTCATTCTCGCCGAGAACAGCCGAGAACGAGAGTGTGGATGCCCTTCATTGAAAGAAAGAAAGAAAAAATGCTCATGCTCATTGTTCTCGTGGGGTCATAAACTGTAGTAATTTTCCTTGAAAGTTCTCGCCGAGAAGTTCTCGCAAGAGTGAAGTGCCTGCTTAATGATCTGAAGGAGGACAACTAGGGACGCCGGAGCAGGAGTGACGGTGAATGATAGGATCGATGTGCTTCTATGTAGCATAAGCGTATAGGCATATTGTCACCACTATATACCCTGAGGGGGTAGTCAGAGATATTCTGAAACCTCAGAACATCCACGTTTCACTAGTAGTACCGAACAAGTCACGTTGCAGGTTCTGACCCAAGCACTCGTCTCGCGTGGATTTCGCGCGTCGCGTTTTTGCCTTCCACGAGGCTCCGCAATCCTCAATCTCTTCTTGTTCTTGACCAAAAACAATCCCTGAGACTGGGATAGATTTCTTTTCAGGCAAAGCGGGATTCAGAAACCTTTTGAGTAAAAAAAACGTAAATAATCAATAGTTTTTTACTACTTATGCTTTTATCTGAGTTAAAAACTAAGTTTACAATGATTGTGATAATAGATAGCCACAGAAAACGTATTTTAATGATTATATTTCCCTGAAGATTTAACTTCTTTTAAAGTTTCTTTATTTTATTTAATATAGTTGAAGAACTCTGCACAGGATGGATGAGTAATTCTGCTTTCATTAAATTTAGGTACGGACACAGATATGGTACAGAGCATTTATTTTTGGCATCATCCCCGAAAAGTGGGACTAAGCCTGTCCCGTGCAGGACATTCAATTTTGGGGTAATAATCGGGACGTCCCGCCAAAATCTGCCGCCTGAATTATATATACTTACCAGATTCATTCAAGTCATATCATAAGCTTTCAACTCTGAGAGTCTGTCGTCTGTCTGTCAGAGTCGCCGGAGACTGGTGCCAACCCAGTCCACCCACAGACTATTCTATGTGTAATAGATTATTAATATTATATTTACTAAATAATTTGTGTTGGTGAAAAGAAAGACAATTTTTTTTATTATCAAACAAAAAAAGTTTCATAACAATAATTTCAGTAGTTTTTGCGTGATGCTTGAACAGACAAACAACCATTTACAGTTTTATACAATAGCTACAATAGATCTATCTAGGTCGCAGTAGCTATTTGGTCATTGACCAAGCCCTTATAACCAAATAATAAATACAGTTTTATAATAGTATAGATTATATTATTATAGTACTCTGTGATAATAGTTTAGATTTTAGGAGATAAGTTTCTTCATAACAACTTATTGTTACAGCCATCAAGACCATCTCTGGCACAAGTGAAGGCTTTGGTGGAATTCATTCAGAAACATCCTGATCTCGCTCACAGGAAGCTACGAAACGGAGTGGCTCGCCAGAAAGTTAAAAAATTGTGGATACAGCTGTCTAATATTGCTAACTCTCTCGATGGAACTTTAAAATCTACAAAAGGGTGGATAAAAGTAAGCTACTCTACTACATGTCTTGTCAGAATAGAGAACAAACCAGAAACTGCAGACATGTTTCAAATTTAACCCACAAAAAAAACTAAACAGTTAAAGAATAATATTGCAGCCGATGACTTTTTCGTTCGCATCATATGAACATTAATTTGTTTTATCAAAGTCGCTGTCAAGCCGGTATGATTCACGACAGTCCTCGCTTTTTGTTTTTTGGCTTGGCTTGACACCAACTACGATAAAACAAATTAATGTTCTTATGATGCGAACGAAAAAGTCATCGGCTGCAATATTATTTTTTAACTTTTTACTTTTTTTGAAGGCAGTTTTAAATTTTCGTTTTCGCTTTTGAGTTCTATTGTGTAGCTCCAAGATGCCATCGCCAGATCCTGGTACCACCGTTTCCAACAAAAAAAAATAATCATCAAAATCGGTTCATAAACCACGAAGTTATCTGCGAACACGCGTAAAATACATATATATATATATATATATATATATATAAGGTCTAACAAAATTAGCTGAAACTATTTTAAAGGTATACTCAGACCATCAAACTGAACAACTTTCTCAATGGGACCAATATCGAAATCTCGAAAAAAAAATCTGCTGCCCCATACATTTGAGTCAAGTTGTGTTTGCAGTTTTGTATGGGACATCAAATTTTTTTTTCGCGATTTTGATATTGGTCCCGTGGAGAAAGTTGTTCAGTTTGATGGTCTGAGCATACCCTTAAAATAGTTTCAGCTAATTTTGTTAGACTTTATATATATATATATATATATATATATATATATATTATATATATATATATATATATATATATATATATATATATATATATATATACGGTTGAATTGAGAAACCTCCTTTTTTGAAGTCTGTTAATTAAAAACTACACCAAAAAGGTTTAAGTTTAGTACCTATTGAATCATTTGTCCCATTTTTTGTTTTAACTCAAGCTTAGGAAATTTGAGATATAACTAACTATAATAGGATTTGAGTCAAAAAGCATCAAATGTTGCGTTTTAGAAATAATATGCAGGTGCTTAGGATACTAGTTTTTGGACACAATACATGGAATTACAATGATGATTATAAATGTTTCTTTTGGTTTGTTCTCTTTTATAATGAGTATTTTATGTGAGTATGTCCCTTTTGGCATGTTCCAGTTGCCGGATTGGGATGAAGAAGATTTATTTTAATCTTCTTGATTGGGATTGATCATGGTTTGGTTTATGAATTGATAAATCAAGAGAAGATATATATTTCATACAACCAAAGAGTTTTCATTATGTCTAAAAAATACAGAACTGGCTATCTGTCGGAAAAAAATGACGTTAAGCCAAATACTTCAATTAAAAAGAAAAAAATATTTTCTTCCTTTTTAGTTTTTATGGCTTTTGATATATTTTTTTCCAAGTCATGTTGCCAGTTCACATAAAAGAATTATAGAATCAATAAAAAGTTTGTATTTGAAAAATCTCAACTAATCTCAATAATATCTCTTTGGTGCCTATTTTATCCAAATTGAATTAAAAGTCATTAATAAAAAACAAGGACACGCACGTTGACAATTTTTTTCTCGTAATGAGTAATGCGGGCACTTCATTCTCTTCACTCTCTTCATATTGGAGAGTGTGGATGCCCTTCATTGTTCTCGTGGCGTCATTCATAAGCCGTAGTAATTTTCATTGAAAGTTCTCGCCGAGAAGTTCTCCCGAGAGTGAAGATGCCTGTAGGCCTCGCATGCCACCCCCGAGAAAACGATAAAAATCGAGATGTGCCTCCATCCATATTATTTTACGTATGCCAAAAAGAGCGCACATGATGTTTTCCTCGTTTAAACGCTTTGTCGTGGGTGGCATGCTAGCCGTGCTGCTTTAGGCCAGATTTCTCGCTTCGAGAAATCTCGAACAGAAACCCTAGTGGCGCTGGTCTGTGTGCGTGTGTCGATTCGAGTGCTTCCATGAAGTTGAACCGTACAACTACTTTACATCTCTTTTGTGCAGCTAGAAAGTCAGTTACAATATTATTTTGGAAGTGTCGAAATTTGGGGGTATTGGGCTTTTTGCATCCACCTATATATTTTATCAAATCTATTGTCTCTATTTAAAAAAAAAAGTATAAAAGAGACGGCGTGAGTGGCCGATGAACCAATAAGGATGGGAGTATTGTATATTTGTTGGGAGATCTTACCTCATCACTCATAGAAAGGCGCATCAAAATCGGCTCCGAAGATTTTGAAAAAATCATGTTTCCATTTCAAACCAAGGTCATGTCATGACAATCCATTAACTACCGTTTGGTTTGACATGTGTGACGGCTAGCGACGGGACCATGGAGATGAAGCATCTCCATGGTCGAGTAAATGCAGTCTCTTTACAAAAAATACGCTGAGGGTAACTAAAATCTCATAGTAAAATGAAACATGATTTTCTCCAAATCCTCCGAGCCGATTTTGATGCGCCTTTCTGTGAGTAATGAGGTAAGGTCACCCAACAAATATACAATACTCCCATCTCTATTGGTTTATAAGGCCACTCTCCGTACAAAGTTGTCCAGTCTATTTTTACTACTCAAATATTTTGTTGTGTCAGAGCTCAGCTTAGCTTTTGAACCTTTTTTATTTGCGTAATTTTTCTTGTTTACCTGCATTTTTGTAACATTTCTAACACCATCAATCAACTTAATTTTTAGTTCTGGTCAGATAAAAGGAGAAGTATAATGATGAAACAAAAGCAAATAGAAGAAGGTAAAATACAGGATACGCTGGCTCCAATAGAACAAAAGATCTATGATTTGTGTCAAAATATACCACAAAGTGAACCAGCTGCCAGTAAGTATTTTCCTAAAGCAGGCGCTACATCAGTCACATTTAGTAATTTAAGTTTCAGGATGGAATGGAGTCTCTAGTGGTGAAAGGTGGCTAGCTTTCCACCCACAAACACTGCATTAGCGGCTTCTGATCCCTTAGTCGCCGCGTACGGCACCCACGAGAAGAATTGGGGTAGTCCATTCTAAACCGGAACCACGCGGCCAGTAGAATATCTATCTGCCTTAGAAATTCTTTATCTTAAAAATAATATAAAATATAAAGTCAGCTTCAAAACAGTGAACTGTATCTTCAAATTCTTTGTATGTCTTTCAGAGAGAAAGAAAGGTGTAAAAGTAGAACCTTACAATGGGGATGACGACGACTCCATGGATGATCTGTTCCCCGACACTGAGGACTTAGAGCTCAACCACATGGACAACAGCAGGCTACTGCCGACGGAATCTGAAGAACGGCAATTGAATATGATGGAGAAATTGGTTGGTTCTTTAAAATATTACTTTACAGCAATGACATTAATTGCATTACAGTTATTTTTTATAAGGACTGGCCTTGCGGTAGCATTTCCCCTCTGCCACGGTATAAGAACAATTGATCATGTGCATTTACATTCAATTTTATACATTATCACTAAACGAGACAGCCTATAATTTCGAAACAATAACTACGAACTTATGACGTTTGGGGTTCACACGAGACTACTTTTCATGATTTTGAACATTCAAAATTAGAATCTAAAGTTACGGGGAATAAAATCCAAAGTTGCGGATTTCATTTCGCCCCCCGCAAAAAGTGTCAGAAATGTTTTTTAGTAGAATTTCACGCGTAACTAGTCCCTATATAAGGTCTAACAAGATTATCTGAAACTATTTAAGGGGATGATCAGGAGTGCGATTTTTGAAACTCATTCTTTGAACTCAGCAGTTGAAAATGTGAATATTGCTATGGAGATATTCATCTTTCCACTGCTGATTTGATATTCATTAATCATACTCCAGGAGTGCGATTTTTGAAAGTCAAATCAGCAGTAGAAATATGTTCTACTACTACACATACAGCACTATCTACGTTCCGTTTTAGTATTAAATTGTTAGACGTCAGAATCTAAAATTCGTTCCATTACCGGCATAGTTTTGAAAACATGGAACGAAACATGGTGTCCAATATATGGCCAGAGCCGTATAAAGGGTTAACGTCTTATTAGAGGTCAATGTACACGACTCACAACTCTGATAAAATTGTTTTTAATTTAAGTAAGCAATAGGTTCATAGGTACATACCCAATACCTATGCCACCTTCCTGGTTCATATTCTATATTTTTTTTAGTATACAGTGAAAACTGTCTATTTGTTTAAGGAAATACTATAGTCACAAAGTTTATAAGATTTTGGCCATTAAATTCTAAAATGAACAATGAAAAGGTTTAAAAATGTCTCCTAGTATTAAAAATGTCGAAAATGAAAATTGTACTGATATAAAATGTCGAAAAAATCAAATTCATATAAGGTATCTTAGACTTTCTATGTAACGTGTAATAATAATTATTGCAGAGTCACGTTGCAGGTTCTGACCCGAGCACTTGTCTCGCGTGGTATTCGCGCGTCGCGTTTTTGCCTGCGACGACTCCGCAATCCTCAATCTCTTCTTCTTGACCAAAAATAATCCCTGAGATTGGGATAGATTCTCCCATCAACTTCTTGACATTGGCGGAAATGCAGCTAAAGCATAAGCATGAGTCCATTAAAAATAAATAAAAAAATAAAAAATTATTGTAAAACAGGTTGAAGTGATGGACCAACAAGCCCAGGCAATGGCCCAGATGGCACAAGCGACACACAGCAACTCGAAAGCTCTCGAGCGACTAGCAGAGGCATCACATATGCAGGTCAGTTAAATTTTACACTAAACTATTAAATAAATAATAAATAACGCTCACAGGCACATACATTGTAATGATCCCAAGGCATAGGCTTTTTGTTATGGGAATCATATAACAACGACACAAACATATAACATCCATGACCGAACCGGGATTCGAACTCTGGTTTGGCAGTCCGGCGTGGCAACCATTGCACCAACCGGATCGCTATATCTAAACTATTATAAAACTGTAACAGAAGTGTGTCTGTACATTGAAGATAATTATTAACAAAAAAGGTTACGATATGGTTTTTAGGTGTCCATGATTCCATATCACCAATTTTTGGATTTTTTGTCTGTCTGTTTGTTTGATCGAGCATCACGCAAAAACTACTGAACCGATTTGGATGAAATTTTTTTTTGATAGCTTATATTTTTGCGGACCAAGTCGCGGGTTAACGCTAGTTATTTATTATTTATACAATGTTTGTTCCACGTAAGAAAGGAGGTGTATTGCATGGCTGCAACCTTCACCTCCCAATATTAATGGGGGTGCTTCAGACCTGGGAGCAACTATGAAATCGCGAGAAAAAATCAGCTTTTTCATACATTTTGGTCAAGTAGGTAGCTAATATTTACATGGTACAGCCGATTTCTTGTTCGCGATTTTAAAGTTGGTCCCAAAGTAAAAGTTGTTCAGTTTGATGGTCTTAATAACTCCTTGAAGCATGTAACGCATTTAAGTTTACATTCTGTTTTCTGATTCTACTAACGAACAAATCATGATTTTTTTTAAGTTAATAAATAACACTACAAGTCCCAAGGGAGTCCAAGGGTGGAAACTGATTCCATAGCCAAAAATACAGATTTTTCTGACTAAAACCCCCTATAATACTGACCATTTACTGACTAAATCTCTATCAAATTTTACCTGTGACTACAAAATTGGAAAATGTTTTACTTCCGCTGCTTTTAATTTTTTGTTATGATTTGATGAATTAATCACCGAAACAATAAAAAGGCCTGTGATATTATACAAATTCTTAAAGGTAAGTTTAGGGACATACCAAAAAGGAAAAGATATGTTAAGAGATTTTTAAGAGAACTGCAAAACGGCAATTTTTTTCACCTCCATCTACTGAAACCAGACCACTTTCGTGGGAACGCAGCCCTTCATCCTCAAAATACTGACTTTACTGACCATTTTTCGAAAAAACTGACTTTTACTGACCTTAGCCAAAAAAATTGACTCTTACTGACTTTACTGACCATTTTCCACCCCTAGGACAAATTACGCACTAACCTGAAGACAGGATAGCGTTGATTATCGTTATCCTTAGTTGCCTCCTGCAAAGGACAGTGGGCAGAAGTGGTCCAAGAGCCCCCCAATAATCTTTAGACCTCAAATCACACAACACTTAAAACGAGAAAATCGTTAACAAGTCTTGAAATTGCCGGTATAATAAACGTGAGCCTTATTACTTTTGCACGCTTAATAATAACTTTTAAAAGTTTTAGCTAAGTGTCTGATCATCCCGAAAGACATTATACACCTTTCGAGGCCATAATATCAAAACGCTACCCCCCCCTTCGTCAAAATAAAACACCCTGTATCTTTTTTTTCCTCGAAAATATGTTGATGCCCCTTGGGTGCCATGTACGTTTGGGTGTCCTCTAACTATCCCTACCTGTGTCATAGCGGGGAGCTCTTGGACCAGTAGCCATACATTTTTGTCCAGTGTCGTTTACATGAAAGTTAATAATGATTAACTTTTTATCAGGCACTGGCAGTGGACAGGCTGGCGGGTTCATTCGAGAACATTAACTCTTCAATACACGACGTTAGAAATGCCATTGTCAGTATCGACTACACTATGAAAAGGTGCTACTCAACATCCGCGACTCAGCAAAGACAGAATTCTAACTTATTCAGTTAAGGACATCATATTGTAATAAATAAGTGACTTAATAAAATTAAGTATTATATCTTTTTGTATTTTTTATAATTTCCTGTCACATTATCCCAAAATTTGAAATATCACTGTCACTATCATTACACAAACAAAGTCTAGTGCATGAATTTTGTATGTCAATTAACTAGCGCGTAGTCAAAAAAAGCGGTCAAGTGCGAGTCGGGCTACTCGCGCACCGAGGGTTCCGTACCACACCACCACACAGCATAGTAACTTACAAAAAACATTTCTCCGGGACCTATAGCAAGAGACCGACTCACACTAGGCCGGTTTTTATTATTTGTTGTTATACTATATAAGGTCTAACAAAATTAGCTGAAACTATTTTAAGGGGAGGATCAGACCATCAAACTGAACAACTTTCTCTATGGGACCAATAACGAAATCGCGAAAAAAAAATCAGCTTTCCCATACAAAGCTGCAAAGATAACTCGACTCAAATGTATGGGACAGCTGATTTTTTTTTTGCGATTTCGAAATTGGTCCCATAGAGAAAGTTGTTCAGTTTGATGGTCTGATCATCCCCTTAAAATAGTTTCAGCTAATTTAGTTAGACCTTATAGAGTTTGCTCTATAATCACACCAAGTCTGACGCGGGCATGTATTACCGTTTTTACGATAGAGCGCGAAGAAAAAACGGGGATAAAAACTAGTTTCTTGTATGACGCACATTCATGAAAATTTCAACTATCTAGCTATTACGGTTCAAAAGTTACAGCCCTAAATAGGTAGGATAGACGGACGGACAACGTAGACTTAGTAATAGGGTCCAGTTTTCACCCTTAGGGTACGGATCCCTAAAAACATTAATTTTATATTAGTAAGTGATAAAACTTGATAATAAACATTTTACCACTCAACTTTTTGTTTTACACAGAAAATCGGATAACTATGTGCCTGTAGAGACAAAGATAATGTTATGCGCCACTATCTTATCGACCTTATATGAAGCTGATAAGTCACGTTTATCTATTCGTGTATCATTGCTCCATATTCATGCGAAAGCATGCGTCAGTCCACATAAAAATATCAAACTATCGAATCCATAATGTTAAATGCTATTGATACAGTGTATTATTACCAGAAATGGAGTTAAAATTTGTGTTTCTAGTTCTAACTTTTAGTAGTGTAAGTTGTGATCTTTGTCCAAAACAATGTGATTGCGACGTGGATGATGGTGGTAGGAACAGGGCCACCTGTGTGGATCAAAACATTGTTAGTATAGATGTGGGAGTGCCAAGAACGGTGCAAGTCTACAGCCTGAGCCATAATTTTATTAGTGAGCTGGATAATTTCTGTTTCAAGGTAAGATGTATTAGTACTCATACACTCAGTTGCAGAAACGCTCAGTAGTGTTAATCCTCCATTAAATCTATTGCTAGCTTTTACCAATGACATTAGTCATTAATTGGCTTTTACTACTTCAACAAGACAAAAAAGTGACAGCAAGAGATTTAATGGAGGATTTACTCTAATGAGCTTTTCTGCAACTGAGTGTTAGTTATAAGTACATCCCGCAAAAACACTTAAAAAAATATTGGCATACATATTTTTTCCGACAAAGACTTGGCATTCCTTTGTTTACTTTTTTCCTTTTCTCATAATTCTGCATGCATGTATTCATGCTTATGCTCACGACTATATTCTCCGAGGGGGGAGTCAGAGATATTATGAAAACTCAGATAATCCAGGTTTCACTAGTAGTACCGAACCTCTGTCCAGTGTGACGGGCTGTGAACACGTACACACGGCGACACGTCAAGCTATACAAAACCAAAATAAAATGGCCGCGCGTAGGACGAGTAACGTTTAACGTCTTGCGACCAGCTTATATTGGTTTTGTATAGCTTGATGTGTCGCCGTGTGTACATTATTGCGTAGCTATCAGTTGTTCGACTTTTAATACAATAAACAATTATGATTTCGACAAAATTTTACCGAAATGGGTTGTAGATTTAGGCCCACCACACGCATACGGAATTGCAATCCGGAATCCTGAATCAGGATTATGATTTTGTATGGATTTTCCTCCTCTACAATTGCGTTCGGAATTTCGCCGCTGTCAAATCCTATACAAAATCACAATCCTGATTCGGAATTCCGGATTGCAATTCAACAAAATTGCAATGCACAAAAAAATCGACGAAATCTACATTTCGTATTCCCCTGTTTCCTGCTCCAAAACTAAACCGATTTTAATAATTCTTTCAAAAATAATATGAGCAAGACTTGGCTGTGTCTGTATGTTTTGCTTTTTTGTTTATATTCGTCAAATTTGATTACTGGAAGTCTGAAAATGGGCGGTAAAATTGGTAATTTTCGAAGGTCCCTAGTTCTTACAGTAATCAATTAATGCAAAAAAGCAAAACATAGTTACACGGCAGAGGTGACATAGATTGTATGGTGAAAAAATATTTGCTCTAGTGTTATTATCCAGGGAGAAAACAGGAGAAAACGTTTGTATGGACTAAACCGTACTGGTCTATCCTCTTAAAAGTAGATCACTAACACTAATTTGTCTCCCAGGAAAGCGGTTACACATCGATACAAGTGCTAATCATATCGTACAACCAAATATTTTGGGTCGGACTCCACGCTTTCTCCGGACTAAACAACTTGACACACCTGGATCTGAGCAATAACAGACTGCGACAGATCCCGTCCGATCTTTTTCTGGATACACCGCAGCTGGAAGCTCTGGATTTGTCGGCAAACGTGTTCGAGTCTCTAAGTAATGAACCGTTTATAATGCATTCAAAGTTGCAGGTAAACATTACATTAATTTACAGAGTGGTATACCTCGCGGCACGAAACTCTAGCGCTCGAAACAGTGAATTTAGACGAAAATAGTGCATAGTGCCTTGTACATACTGTCAGCACATTTAAGGTCAGCGCTATTCAGAGTCGTGGCGCGACTTATACTTATAGCCCAGTGATTTTACGGAGTTTTGTTAGGCGGGGTAGGGAGAAATTATTAATTGGACTTTTAAACTGTGAACGACACCATTTAGTGACAAAAAGACTATCTTAAAACATACTAAAATAAAAATCGCTACGCAACATAGAAATCAAATTTGTGTTTCCCAGAATGCTCTTTAATTAATAATATATATAACAATGTATAAATAATAGTATGTAATAATGGTAAAGCCTTAAATATGTGAAAAAAAAAATTTACCATCAGATTTTTTAGAACGAGATAATAGCTAAATTTTAAAATTGGAGCTGTTGCTTAGGTGATATTTTTTTTTAATTTTGGTACATTTCTAGGCTTACATTGGCTCTTTAATATTATACCGAAAAAAATATCAATTATTAATTAGTCCCGGCTCAAACCGTAAAATGACTGGGCTATTAATCGTTTGTGTTAATTTAAAATAAATCACGCATTATTTCTTACAGAGACTAAACCTCAACAACTGTCGCATCAAGTCATTACCAGATAGACTTTTCACCCGTCTGCCCAATTTGAGGAAGTTAGACTTGAGCGAAAACTACATGGTCTCCTTGACTACAGAAGTACTGCGTCCTTTACGAAGACTTGAAAGATTAGAGCTAAGAAACGATTACTGGCAGTGCAATCCAGATTTCTTAGCCATCGAATCGTGGATCATCTCTAAAAGAATATCATACCAAAAACAATGCAAAAGAAAATTACCTAAAATGTCTGAAAAAATGATATCTGCTGTAACACCAGAAAAGGAAGCTGTTGATGTAAACGATGTGTGGAATGTTATATTCGAAAATAATACCGCGATCGTTACTCCTCCAGAACCAACTACGCCCATGACGACGTTAGAGAAATTCGACACAGAATTTTCGTCCATACAGGCTTTCATAATAGGTATTGAAATAGGTCTGGCTATAGGCATAGTGGGCACTTATATTTGGTTGCGTGCGTTTTGTAAGTGCGGCCAGTTGGATTGTTCACGGCCTCAGACCCGTAGGCAGAGGCGGAGAGCCCAGCGGGCAGAGAGTGACATGAGAACTAATCTCTTATGGAGCAACGTAATTAACCCGGACTTGGAGACTCCACCGCTGTATCGAAGACAACTATCCTTGCCTGAGAGGAGCCCACCGTTGCCCACGTATGGGCTCCCAGGAGTGGTCGAAGCTGGGCTGCGAGTGGATGCTATAAGACTACCGATACCGGACCGGTCTGAGACGCCGCCTCCTCCTTACAACGAATGTCGTATTAACATTTGAAAACAAAAGTGATACAAAGTATAATCATTAGGATAGGATAAGTGTCAAATTAAAGATTGAAAAATTTGTCTCGGGCGGGACTTGAACCCGCACTTTTCCAAACCGGGGAACTGCGTTATCCAATTTCGCCACCGAGCCCACTACCCAGAGTACGAAATTTTCAACACAACATGGCTGTAACATGTTTAAAAATCAATAATATTTGAAATAGGATAAGTGTGTACACACGGCGACACAAAACCAACATAAGCTGGCCGCGCGACGTTATACGTTACTCGACCTACGCACGGCCTGCTTATGTTGGTTTTGTATAGCTTGATGTGTCGCCGTGCGTACCTTTTTGTGATATTTAGGTTTCGATGTTTTAGTGTGAATGTTGTTTGCATGTTGAATAAATGAGTTAAGATAAAATTAAACTCAAAACAGTGTCTGTCGTACTACTTGTTTGTTTATTGATTTATTCATCATCATCATATCAGCCATTAAACGTCCACTGCTGGACATAAGCCTCCCCCAAAATGGGAGGATTTGCCATAATCGCCACACTTGGCAGGCGGGTTGGCGATCGCAGTTGGATCGAATCAATGTGTGTACTCAGAGGATGCTGCTGCCCATCCTTCAGTAGATCCCTTAGTCGCCTTTTACGATACCCACGGGAGGAAATGGGATGGTGCTATTCTTAGCCGACACCACACGGACACTGATTGATATTGATTTATTGCGAAATGATAAATGCGATAAACGTTACGGAATATTTTTATTGATGCCATAAATACCATTATCACATTTTGTAATTAAATAATATGATTTTTTTTATATAAAATTATTAAATATACTAAATCAGACTCATAGAATTTAATATAAATTCATTAAAAACTAAACAGATATAATTTGGTTAACTACAATGATTTTGTACAATACATAACACAACCTCATGGCAATTCATTACTGTATAATCACAAAAACGATGGCATTTTGTATAAAATACTGAAAAATATAATATTGTAAATATAAAACTGGTATGTTTTGAGAGTCTCTCTCTCAATGATTATAACATTGAATTGTTAATAACTAAATAAATAAAAATTATTTAATGTTACGTTATTTGCGTACAAAAAAGCAAATAAAATAAGGAATGTTTAGTTTGGCAGATATGAGAAAAAACTATAAAATATGTTTTGGCTTAACTGAGGAACAAATAAATTACTGCAAGCAGAATAATCCTTATAATTATTATAATGCATCAAGCAACATAAAGAGCAAAACTGTAATTATAACAAAAATGCAATTCGATGAAAACTCCTCATATAACGTAATTTGATTTTTTAGAAAAACATACACATTCACGATATTAGGCTGAAACTCTCGGGGTACTGGTAAATACATTTTAATAGACTTTTCCTCAATCTAAACTATTATAAAACTGTAACAGGAAGTTTGTCTGTACATTGAAGATATTAACAAAAAAAGTTACGATATGGTTTTTAGGTATCCCTGATTCCATATCACCAATTGTTGGATTTTTTGTCTGTCTGTTTGTTTGTTTGTTTGAACGAGCATCACGCAAAAACTACTGAACCGAATTTGATGAAACTTTTTTGTTTGTGCGGACAAAGTCGCGGGTTAACGCTCGTAATTATATAAAACTATCGGAGCGGCTCAGAATTGCGTATGCGCATAAGTGCGGCGTGCTGTAATGACAGCTTCTGCGCACAGGCAAAGGGGCGACCCATAGAGCACGCAGTGGGGGTGGGTCCGCCAAAAACCACATTTCCGCTAACAACACATAATAATATAAAAATCATTATAAATCTACTACACTTTGTACATTATAATTATTCTAAGCAATACATAATCAGGCACATCACGGCTTGTCATTTCCTATTCACAATTAATAAAACTTTCTGCATTACTATAAGCTATAATATAAACTACGATTTGTCGTTGTACGTTATTTCTGAACTATACCATATGTATAGAAAATCCAATTTTAACCACAGCAGTCATAATCAAGACCCATTTTACAATAGATACTTTTCTTATAAACTTAATAGGTGTTGAGAATACATAGCAAAAGTCATTCAAAAACCTTGAATAATACGCTTTAAACATCTTCACTATCGAGTGCTAACTGGCTGATATTGACGTAGTCGGGGTGTGCGGAGAATACATCGACGAGTGTGCTGAACGTGGGTCGATTGTCGGGGTTGTACGCCCAGCAATCTAACATTACTTGGTAAATCTCGTCGGGGCAGTCCTCTGGCCTCTTTAGGCGTTTGCCGCTTTCTACTAATTGTATAGCCTGAAATAAAAGAGACATTATTGAAATGACAAAAATATAGTGACAACTTTGGGTATAAGCACCAGGATAGGTAAGTATATAGTTCTACATAGTATAAGGCCTACCCTGAGGGTTTGTTGAGATTTATAGTGAGATTTATAGGCTGATGATGATGACATAATTTTTATAATATAAAAAAATATACAGGGCCCCAATTGCGGTAAATAAATCGCAACAGAACCGTGTTTGGACCGCTTGCAAAGCTTAGCTTTTTACATATTTTGTATTGCGCTAATCGCGGTACAGCTCATGACAGCCGTTAGAGCCGTTTTGACAGATGGCTCAAACGTTAAAGGCTGTCAGTCAAATAGTAAATAAGTCAAGTTTAGCGCGATACGGAATTAACACAGTTGAATAGTGATTGGATTGCAATGTGATTGGAACTGAAATTGGATTAGGATTAAACTTGGATGTTCTAAATTAGCGCGATCGCTTTCCGTGTCAAACTGAGAACCTCCTTTTTTTAAGTCGGTTAAAAAGCGTTATAAATGATAGCTGCAGATATCAGACCCTCTAGCATGATTCTACTTACGCGCGACTCGGCATTTTTCCATACTACTCTGAAACCGCCGCGGGAAGGGTTAATTTTCTATGCAGTGAAGGTGCGTTCGCGCGTGTAGAGAAGTCATACTAGGGCTGCAGTACGTACACTTTTTTTTAATAGTAATGGAAGACCAATGACCGATAGGTGAAATATGGTGACAACCTTTTATTTGACCTACTCGGCCTGTCTATCGATGTATGTCGAGATAACGGATTATCTTCTAGTGTTGACACAAAATAAATACTGTAATCGCTAATACCAATCTTTGAGGGTACAGTAGCGAACTGATTTAAGATATTTGATAAGGAGAAAAGTTTACAAATGTTCTATTTCCTTTAAAAAATTCCTCTGTAAAAAACCCTCGTATAATATTCTGTGATAATTTTTTTTTATTACGTATTGTTTTGCTCTTGACCTCAATCCAGGACGAATTAGTACGTATTATGTGATGACATTTGGGGGTAACTGAGTAGTGATAGAAAATTGGACCATACTTGCGCTCAGGATTATATCATTATCATAAGCCTATAAACGTCCCACTGCAGGGCACAGGCCTACCCTCAGAGAGGATGTATGAGCATTAGTCCACCATGCATGCCCAATGCGGATTGGTAGACTTCTCATACACATCAGAATTTTACTTTGTACTTTTGGTACCGGTTTCAAGCTCGTGATCTATTCTATAATGGGTTTTCGTGGAGTAGTAAACTTATATTATGATTTGTCAAACGAATAATGTTAATATAGACAGGACATCAATGCCTTGCATGTCTCCGTAAGGCTGTGCACCGATGGAGAACATCTCCCAGAGCGTGACCCCGTAGCTCCAGACGTCGCTGAAGGTGCCGTAGTTGTACCACTTGATCTCTAGTGTTAATATAGACATACATCAATACCTCGCATGTCTCCATAAGGCTGTGCGCCGAAGGCGAACATCTCCCAGAGCGTGACGCCGTAGCTCCAGACGTCGCTGAAGGTCCTGTAGTAGAACGATGATATCTAGTGTTAATATAGACTTACTTCAACGCCCCGCATGTCTCCGTAAGGCTGTGCACCGAAGGAGAACATCTCCCAGAGCGTGACGCCGTAGCTCCAGACGTCGCTGAAGGTCCTGTAGTTGAACGATGGTATCTAGTGTTAATATAGACTTACTTCAACGCCCCGCATGTCTCCGTAAGGCCGTGCACCGAAGAAGAACATCTCCCAGAGCGTGACCCCGTAGCTCCAGACGTCGCTGAAGGTGCCGTAGTTTTACGATATGATCTCTAGTGTTAATATAGACTTACTTCAACGCCTCACATGTCTCCGTAAGGCTGTGCGCCGAAGGAGAACATCTCCCAGAGCGTGACCCCGTAGCTCCAGAAGTCGCTGGCGTGGCTGAAGGTGCCGTAGTTGTACAACTTGATCTTTAGTGTTAATATAGACTTACTTCAACGCCCCGCATGTCTCCGTAAGGCTGTGCACCATAAGAGAACATCTCCCAGAGCGTGACCCCGTAGCTCCAGACGTCGCTGGCGTGGCTGAAGGTGCCGTAGTTGTAAGATTCCGGCGCGTACCACTTGATCGGCCACTTGCCGCCGTGGCTCGCCTTGTAGTACGAGCTCTCAGATGACACTGCTCGCGAGAGACCGAAGTCACTTATTTTTGCTTGATGCCTGTTGGAAATGCATGGTCTAGTATATCTACAATCATTTAAAATACAACTCGTTTTAAAAATTTTTTTTACCAAACTATCAATCTTGTTAAAATAAGGTTGTGTGGTAGAAATCTCTTTCTAGCGATAAGATCGACTATTTTTGTAGCTTCTGTATTTCCTATCTGTTTACTCTATGGCTTTTGGGATAAAATAAAGTAGGTACTTATAATTTATTAATTATAATGATAAGCTTCCGTATATTCGGAAGTCAAGTCAGAAAAAAATATCTTGGGCATAGTCATTTTTAAAGTACCATAATTAAGCCTGGTCTTGTATTATATTGACTAGACATCGATATGTACAAATATCGATATCCATCATACAAATCTCATACAGGATTCGAACCCGCGACCTGCTGCACAGCAAGCAGGTTCACTACCGATTGAGCTATCGGGCCATCAAACTAGGCCACTTCCAAAAACGTATGCTATTCACAAACCTGCTAGCTAAAAGGATATTCCTAGCGGCAAGGTCTCGATGTACGAAGCGACGCCGCTCCAAGTACCGCATGCCGGCGGCGACCTGGCATGCCCATAGTCTCAACTCATAGCCCGGTGTGGCCTTGTCAGGGTGTCGTAACAGGTACTCTAGGAGAGACCCCAGGGGAACTAGCTCTTGTACCATCGCTAAAGGTGGGCCCTAGAAAGGGGAAAAAAACTATGAATAACATTTATGAAGTAAGAAACATAAACTTACGACCATAATCCTTTTCGGCATAGTCAGTAACATTGTTATAATTACCAACTGTAAGGAGCCTTGCTACACCAAGGCTCGCTTTTAGCATTTTGAAGTTTATAGAATAGCATCACAAGTTTGTTGTGATAGCAGCACAAGATCGCAGATCCAAATTCCCCCTGAATTTTTTGAACTACATATTTCACAGGAGGCACATCTCGATTTTTATCGTTTTCTCGGGGGTGGCATGCGAGGCCTACTGGTACTACATACAGTACGGACACTTCATGCCCCACACCAATTTTAACCTCAGCTCGGTTGGCAGGATCGATCGATCGATCGATCAATCATTTGTATGAAATGACAGCCAAGTATCCAATTTTTTAAATACACCGTGTCTAAATGAGAAGCTAACCAGAGAGACGCCCAGCATCCGCACGATGCAGCGGTGCCGCAGCGACATCATCAGCTTGGCCTCCGACAGGAACTCGCGCTTGTTGGAGTCTGTGTGCTGCACGTGCAGCGTCTTCACGGCGACCTGCTGCGCCGGCTGGTCGGCCGGGCAGTACGTCGCGCGCAGCACCGACCCGAACTCACCCTCGCCCAGCACCGCGCCTAGTGTCAGCTCGCTCATTGGAATGAATTCTGGAATACGACAATTTTGTTTTATTAACACTTTCGCTGCTGACGACCTACGCCGTAGATCGGCGACAAATGGGCCGCAGTGCTGAAGAACCCACGTAACGAGCCGGTTCAATTGCATTTCGCCTAAACATGACCTACCGCGCGAGTCACCGAAAACCTTACGCCTGCGCGGGTGACCCACGACGCGAGTCACATTTATCGTTTCAACGTTAAGACTGTACGCACGACCTACGAGGGGGGTAAAGTTCTATTGCATTTCTTCTGTGCTCATGACCTACAGTGTAAGTCACCCAAATCTTACTCCTGCGCGGGTTACTCGCGAGGTGAGCGTCGTGGTCTTTTTACGTTGCGACTGTGCGCACGACCCACGAGGTGCGTCAGATTTAGCACTGCGCGAGGATCATGGTTTTGAGCTTAAAGGAAGAAATAAACTACCTTAACCTAAAATTTGGGTGAAGGTTTGGACCGCGTTTGGGTAGCTAAGATGCTGGCAGCGTTTCCTTGCTGAACGGCTAAACTGATCCGTTGAGCGAGGAAAGCGCCAGCCCTCGGAGCCCCGGTCAAGTCTACCAGGTGCTTTGCCAGATCTTTAAAAAGCGCCTGGGCGCCGGGACCCCCTTCAAACTGAACAACTTTCTCTTTGGCACCAACACCGAAATCGCGAAAAAAAAAATATCAGTCCCATACAAAACTGCAAACCAACTCAAGCCAAATGTATGACAGCTGATTTTTTTTTCGCGATTTCAATATTGGTCCCATAGAGAAAGTTGTTCAGTTTGATAGTCTGATCATCCCCTTAAACAAGTGTCAGCATATTAAGAAGGACCATATATAAGGTCTAACAAAATTAGCTGATACTATTTAAAGGGGATGATCAGACCATCAAACTGAACAACTTCCTCTATGGGACCAATATCGAAATCGCGAAAAAGTTGTGCGGTACCTTGCAATGTGGATAGCTGTCCTTCAGAATTGATCGAAATCTCATTATAATTTTCGGCTAGTGCGACCACAACGCTGTTATTAACAGGTACTTTGTAGGTATCTTCATCTTGCGAGTCATTGTTGTTCAGGCTGTCGTTGTTGAAGTCAGAGGAGAAGGAGAGATTCCTCGTCAGCAGCTCAAAGGCGTTGTTGTTGGGGATGGGGGGGATGGGAGGGGAGTTGGGGAGGGATATTTGTTTGTCGTTCAGGATGTCGTGCTTGACCAAGGATAGCGTCTGGTTCATAGCGGCGCGGCAGGGTGACGGCTTCTTGGTGCGCGGCATTGTTGAGAACTGCAATATTTAATAAAAACTTATATTATATATATATGAATGTGACTGATTGTTGTATAATGATTGAGAATGAAAAAGTGCAACAAGTGAATGAGTTTGTATATTTAGGATGCATGTTTACTAGAGATGGGAAATGTGAGGGTGATGTGCATAGGCGAGTAACACCGGGAAACAAAGTAAACGGTGCTCTGCATACATTGTGTCTAGCCAATTAGTGTCAAAAACGGCGCGACTTGCTATACACAATGGTGTGTTGATGCCTACACTTATGTATGGCAGTGATTGCTGGGTACGGCAGAAGAAGCATGCAAATAAAATTAATGCTGTTGAAATGCGTTCCTTGCGAAGTATGTGTGGTGTCACGCTGTGAAATAGAGTGAGAAATTGTGTAATAAGAGATAGATGTAAATTAAAAGAAGATGTAGTGACAAGAATAGAGAAAGGTATGCTTCGTTGGTTTGGTCATGTGGAGAGGATGAGTGACAGCAGATGTACGAAAGAGATATAATTATGTTGCTAATGTGAGTGGAAACTTCGGCAGAGGGCGCCCTCGTAGGACGTATGCTGATCAAATCAGTTGCGTCCTACAAAAAGGGGAGGTGTGGAGTACTCGAAACCGACGGGCATGTATGAAGAGATGTATGGATGTGCATGAGGCAAAAGAAGTATGTAAGGATCGTAGTAAGTGGCGCGCAGTCAAATCAGCAGTAAAAGTCAAATCCATAGTAATTTTGACGTTTTCAACTGCTGAGTTCAAAGTATGAGTTTCAAAAATCGCACTCCTGATCATTCCTTAAAAAACAGTCAGCATATTAATAGGGACCCTGTATTAGTTACCTCGGGTAGCGGCGGCTTAGGTTTGGGGGGAACAGGTACAGTGAGGCGGGTGGGCAAGCCGTCGGGCACGCTGCCGTAGTGTTCGATCAGTCGTTCCAGAGACTCTAGGTAAGGCCCGTCGTCTATGAACAGCCAGTTGCTCTGAAACAGTTTCATACTATACACACTTCGTCCGCACAAATTATATACCAGATTTTAAGTTGTATATACTTTTGTAAATATTATTATTTATTAGGATTAACTTTATAGTGTTGCTGTTGTGTAAATATTGTTGTTTCGATTTTAGGTCAAATCATAAGCTTTCAAACAAACAAAGTTTCAATTTTCATCAAAATCGGTTCAGAAGTTTTTACGTGATGCCCGAACAAACAAGCAGACACAAAAATTTGACATTTGGATTCAACGGCACCTAAAAAGTAAATACCATAGCGTAACTTTCATGATACGATAAATAGACAATAAGCATCAGTGCTGATTTTCAGTCTCCACTCTAAGAGAATTTATTTCGCCTTTGTTTATCCAACGTGTTCATGAATTAACGCAAATCTAGAAAGTTTGTTTAGAATCGAGAGCAGAATCGAATTATCATGGTTTCAAAACAGGTAATTTTTTTTTAAATATTAAAAAATTGGTTTGTAAAATTTACTGAACCCGATGTCAATCCACCCCACGGGCATACTCACCCTACTTACTATCAAAACAAGATTATTAAAATGTATCCAAGAGTATGTTAGCGCTTTCATTCATTGCTGAAATGATAACAAATCATTTTTGCCTCAAAACTTAAAATGCGAATAACTTTAAATTTTAACTATCAAAATAATGAAATTATTGTTTCATTCTAGTTATTTTGTTATAAATCAGTTGGGGTGTATGAGGTTTTGCGCTAATTCATTAACACGTTGTATTTTAAGCCGATCCAATCGGAATGTCCAGCAGTGGACGTCCATCGGCTGAGATGATGATGATGAATCGGAATTGAAACCCCACTAAGACACGCGGTGGCGGATAGTCAAAGTAAGACAACCCTTATAGTACGTAGCATAGCGTCGTTTGGTAAATTACGCCCGCGCCTCCACGCGACGTCACCGTGGCGCGGGGGCGATTTTCCTTTCCGACAAAAACAACGCTATGCTACGTACTATAAGGTTACTTTGAATATCCGCCACCGCCACACGTCTCTTCTGTATAAACCGAGCCGTAGATATTAAATTCCAAGGGAGTTGCAAGAACATGTCGATAAGGGTGAGTGAATCTTTGCAAAACTAGACTGGCAAATTATTTTGGTCTGGTTATGCTAAAACAGAGAGAAAAAAATACAAAACAAAAGATTTACCTCTTTTCTAATAATGAAGTTATAAGGCGTATTTTCGCTTAGCATCGTGAGCACATAGGCTCCCGTATGTCTCTCGCTGTATCTAACTAAATAAACGCCGTTCTTAGCCTTGTCCTGCAAACCGTTCTGTTTGCAGTAATCCTCCAGTACTATGACAGATTCGTCTCGGTTCAAAGTGCCGTGGTACCATTGGCTTTTGGATGTCTTAGGCTCTTCTGGTTTGTAGTTTTCTGAAAATAATTAATTAGGTAAAATAAACTGGGAAAAAAAATGCTATTTAGTACTTATCATTATCAACATGAAACCAGACTAGATATTTGAGGGGTCATAACTGCAGACAGATTCGTTACTTTAAGGGGTTATTATAGTCATGATACTAAACAACTTTGCACCAAGAATCTAAGAGAAATTTGCATAAAAAAATCGTCTTTACATACAGCCGATTGTATTTAGTATGACAAGACCAAATTCTGTATGTATGTAGTACCTAATATACAGGGTGTTAGGGTAAACAGTTGCATTACTTTAGGGGGTGATTGTACTCTGAACAACATTCCCTAAGAAACCTAAGTATAGGAAGTTAAAAAAAAGTTGGACTTTCCATACTAAATGCAAACAGCTGATCGAACGTTTGTATGAAAATTCGGAAAAAAATCGCGAATTTCCAATAGGTTTCTTTCGGAAAAATTTTCAGTATCATAGGTATAATCACCCCTTAAAGTAATGCAACTGTTTACCCTAACACCCTGTATACTATTTCCTATTCGGGGCATAGGTTTACCCTTATGTAAGGTTGCATGGGCGTAAGTCCACCACGCGTGCCCACTGCAGATTGGCAGTTTTCACATACGCATCAGAATTTATTTTCCAGCGAATGCTGGTTTTCTTTCTGTGTTTTCCCTCACACAGTAGGTATGTGTAAGATATCAAAGTAAAAATGTTTTCTTACTCAGTAGTTTGTAGCATTCAGTGTGTCCGTGATGTCTAGCCAAGTCTGCAGGTGTGTCTTGCGCAAGCGTCCTCGGTTGCGCTGGAGCCTTCAGTTTTAAGAGAACCTGCAAGTTATAATTTGTTATCTTCTTCTTCTTAGCGTGTGGGCAGAGCCCTGGTGTCAGGTTAATTTGTTATTATATCAGTATTTACATTGATAATATGCTCTGAACATTTTTCAAATGGGTGTTTTCTGGAAAAAGCTACTTCTTATATTACATCCGACAAATATTTGCCCCTAGCAGGATTCGAACCCGAAACCCTCGGCTTCGCAAGTATATTCACTAACAATTATCGGGACTTTAATATGTGGCTGTCCGCGGCGGGCAAAGGAAAGCGGACCACTCCGGGATCTTTAGCGCGAAACCTACTCACACTTGGCCGGTTTTTATTATTTGCTTTTATACTGCAGTTTGCTCTATAATCACACCACGTTTGACGCATGTGTGTATTACCGTTTTTACCATAGAGCGAGAAGAAAAAACGTTGATAAAAACTAGTTTCTTGTATGAGGACCCCCCTTAAATTAGCTTTTTGACATTTTTATTATTTGTTAACAAATCTGCCGTAATAACGCATATTCTGTGAATATTTGAAATATTCACAGAATATGCGTTATCTGCCTAGCTATTACGGTTCAAAAGTTATAGCCCTAAATAGATAGGACGGACGGATGGGCGGACGGACTGATGGACGACGGACGGACAGACGGAAAACGTACGCTTAGTAATAGGGTCCCGTTTTCACCCTTTGGTTACGGAACCCTAAAAAGTCGCAAGTCACTATGACATTCTGATATCCTTTGTTAACCTTGTGTCAGATTTACCGCGCACAATGTATGTTTGATCATTACGTACCCTCTACCTGACATTGGCTAAATTGCTTTAATGCCGAAGCTTACAAAAAATCACTATGAAAATTTTGTATTTAGATAAGGTTAAATTTAATTTGATCACACTATTTCTAGACCTGAATAGTCCTCACTTAATTTCTACTGGTTCTCTTTTCTGTAGTATTGACACATTATGCTAGGCTGGGCTGTATGTGTGAGGTACCTGAATGCAGTCGATGTGTCCCCTCTGAGCGGCGTCGTGTAGAGCCACTTTCCCGGTGGGAGGATGCCTCATCTGATAGTTTGCGCCGCCCTTCGTGATCAGCAGCTCCGTCGTACTCGGCAAGTTGTTCTGGCATGTGTACTGTAACCATTCAATAATTAGGTATTGGCTATATGCGAAGTGGCTATAGGGAAGTGGAACGCTTCTTCTTCTTATCGTGTGGGCAGAGCTCTGGTGTCAGTTTTTCAGACCGCCTTACGGCCTCTGACGTGGTTTTTTTATGTAACGACTACTACCACCAGAGATAATTGCCGGGACCAACGGCTTAACGTCCATCCGAAGCACGGAATCATCTTTCTTTTCAGACAATCAGGTGATTCAGCCTGCAATGTCCTAACCAACTGGGGAAAAACGCACAAAGTGAGATAGCACTAGGTGTCCCCCGTGGGAATCGAACCCACGACCTCCGTGTCGAGAGCCAATGCTCTTAACCATTAGACCACGGAGGCAGTTAGTGGGTAATGGAAACTGTCAAAGCGATCGCAGCGCCCGGGGTGGCAGAATTTTGTACTTTTTCCGGACAAGCTGTGAAAATATCCTTGAATCTATGCACCACACACTAACTTAAGACGAAATCTCAAAAATTGTCAAGACTAAAAACTTAAAATTTGGCATGGAAGTTTCTATTGGCATCTAGATGCTCACTTAAAAGGTTTGTCGCATTTCAACCCCCAAAGGTGTTAAAACTGAGGTAAAAGTTTCAATGGGAATTATATTACGATACGAATTAGATTTTGTCTGTGGGTTCGTCCGCATCCGCTCCCGTCATCATACCTGGATAAAATATAAGCTAGATTTTAAGACTAATAATATGCTGCCGTGTGGTGTCGGCAAAGAATAGCACCACCCCATTTCCTCCCGTGGGTGTCGTAAAAGGCGACAAAGGGATGTTCCGGAGGATGGGCAGCAGCATCCTCTGAGTACACACATTCAATCCAACTGCGACCGCCAACCCGCCTGCCAAGCGTGGCGATTATAGCAAATCCCCCTATTTTGGAGGAGGCTTATATCCAGCAGTGGACGTCTATCGGCTGATATGGCGTTTAAATACAAAAAGTTTTATCAAAATCGGTCCGGTAGTTTTGGCAAAATCCTCGAACAAACACAGACAGTAAGTTCTGGCGGTACGCCGCGCTAGTGTGGCGCTAGTGTCGTGCACACAGCTAATACACTAGAACAGGGGACGCAAAAAAAATCTGTGCACCACGATCAGCCGCGCACTGGGACTCTAGGAACGTGGGGCGCAGGCTAAGTAAGCATATGCCATTAGACCTGTACGAGTGTAACAAGCAATCCAGTCTCGGCGCCGCCTCCAGTATTTTAATGACTGTAAAGCCTGACCAGAAAAATAAAAAAACTCGCCATGTTGCGGAAAATCATCGGTACTAACTTTTGTACTTGGAACACTGACATTAAAGGTTATAGTCGACTACAGCGCCCCCAAACCAAGTTTTTTATATTTCTGGTCAGGCTTTAATAACATTTATCCAACAGCTGCATAATTTGTCTTGTTGATACCGTGTGATGGGTTAGTAATATGTATAATCGCACATGTCTGGAATAATTTATTCTCCAGACATGGTCAGCGTTAGTCATAATACATTTAGTTGACTTAGTTTTAAGTGAGTCATTCAAAGCAAATGTGAATAGAATATGGAGTTCGAACCTTAATATCCAGTCATCTTACGATGTTTTGTGTATAGCTTTCAAGTTTTTTTCAAATAATAGACTAATCAATCGTAAATATTTTTAACTGTACTGTAAGTAAATCAAAATGGTCAATAAACAGAACTATACATTGTTTTAACATTAAACTTAGTTTGAATCAGGAACAAAGCAAAGACATATTTATCTTTGTTATTAAAATGTTTTCATATACAACGTGTAAATGAATAAGCGCAAAACCTCATACACCCAAACTGATTTAAAACAAAATAATTAGATTGAAACAATAATTTCATTATTTTAATAGTTAATATTTAAAGTTATTCGCATTTTAAGTTTTGAGGCATAAATGATGTGTTTTCATTTCAGCAATGAATAAAAGTGCTAACGTACTCATGGATACATTTTAAGAAGTTTGTTTTGGTAGTAAGTAGGGTGAGTGTGCCCGTGCGATGGGTTGACTCGGGTTCAGTAAATTTTAAATTTCACAAACAAACAAACTAAGAGTCTACCCATCAAACTGAACAACTTTCACTAAGGGGGCAAAAAGATCGAAGCAAAAATAAATCTGCTGTTCCAAGTTCCATACTAAACTGCAATGCCAACTCGACTCAAATGTATGCAACAGCAGATTTTTTTTTCTCCGATCAGTGTGCTCCCATAGTAAAAGTTGTTCAGTTTGAGGGGTAGACTCATAGTTTAAAAGGATGCTAATGATATCAAATTCACCTTATATGGTACCTATGCACTGACCTCTACTATAAAGATGTATATGAAGTATGAACCTATGCTACGCAAGCATGGACGTATCCTACATTCATGTTTACTCATCTGTTTCAACTTACATGTAAGGGAGTATATCCAAAGGAGTCGCGCACGTTGACGGTGGCGCCGCTCTCGATAAGTTTCTCTAGGATCTTGTCGCGGCCTGCGCGAGCGGCGATGTGGACCGCCGTCTGGCCGTCCTGGTTCTTGGCGTCGCGACTCCGGTAGCCGCACGCAAGCATTTGGGAGACCACGTTGAAGTCCCCGGCTTCCGTTGCCCTGGGTAGAAATACTTGATTAGTAGGGCTGTAGTCCCGTACAAGGGCTCTAAGTTATGACTTTCTAATGAATTAATATGCAAGTTTTTTATGCAGGATATAAAATTAAATGGGACACTTATTTAAAGGGGTGTTTTAGACCATCAAACTTAACAACTTTCTCCATTGGACCAATATCGAAATCGCGAAAAAAAACTGCTGCCATACATTTCAGTCGAGTTATGTTTGCAGTTTTGTATGGAACAGCGGATTTTTTTTTCGCGAATTCAGTGTTGGTCCGATACTAAAAGTTATTCAGTTCGATACTCTGAAGCACCCCTTTAAGTAAGTGTCCCATTTAATTATGTATGTTGCTAGTATATGTAGTATGCTGAAGATTTTTAAGAGGATGATCAGACAGTCAAACTGAACAAATTTCTCTTTGGGACTAATTAGAAAGACTGTATTATTCCTTGTTTTTAAATGTTTATTCAGATTATTCTTCGCTCCTTCGGCTTTAGGATAGTTCCCAGATATTTAAATACATAAGAAGCCGCAGAATCTTGCGCTTGATAGGGCTATATCACGCCTTTTATCTCGTTCGTTTGTCATACTACAGCCGCAGGTGTTATTTTAACTTAGTGGGAAAAAAAGTACCTATACATCATAATAGCGAGTTCGAAACATTTTTTACACCATATAACATTATAAGAGGGGTCAGAAGTGCAAAGTAGGCGTGGAACGTGTCGCCACAGGCTATGCAATGCGTGCGGCGTATAAGGCGTGCGGCGTGGTGCGAGCGAGAGGGCATGAGTAATTGTAGCAGCGTGAGCGGGAAGACAAGTGGCGATAGCCGTCTCCGAAGCAAAAGCGCTACTTTGCATTTCTAACCCCTCTTATAATGTTCTGTGGTTCACACTACATCATTGTGCCGCATTTATGCTAATTTCAGCATGTTTGACTGATGCATAATTTGTTTTAAAGCTAGCCATTGTGAAAACAATTAAGTCATCTTTGTTATATTGATTAATTCAATAGGTCTTTCAATCCCGAGAATCAACTAAAACCCATTTGTCCAGACAATGAGGAGCTTACAGAAAAAAATACTCATCACATAGCTATTATAAAAATGAATCATTATAATAAACAGTGAGTCATTTGCCAAACACAGATGTATCCGAATTGATGCTATGATATTGTCAGCCATCTCGACAAAACATTCTCGGCCTCTGAGTAATGTTAACAACGTAATCAATATATCATTTGTACAAATATTGGTTTTGTTTAATAAATGCCTTAAATATACTACTGGGTGTTAACTTAAATGCGTTAAGTACTTTGCGGGGTGTTTCAGACCATCGAACTAAACAACTTTTACTAGCGGACCAACTTTGAAGCCGCAATATAAAAATCTGCTGTTTCGTACATTTTAGTCAAGTTGCTATTGGCATTTTCTATGAACCAGCAAATTGGACCCGTAGTAAAAGTTGTACAGCTCGATGGTCTGAAGCACCCCGCAACGCAAAGTACGTAACGCATTTAAGTGGACACCATGTATATAAGGTCTAACAAAATTAGGTGAAACTATTTTAAGGGGATGATCAGACCATCAAACTGAACAACTTTCTCTATGGGACCGGTATCGAAATCGCGAAAAAAAAATCTGCTGTCCGATACATTTAGGTTGTGTACTTTTGTATAGAACAGCAGATTTTTTTTTCGCGATTTCGATATTGGTCCCATAGAGAAAGTTGTTCAGTTTGATGGTCTGATCATCCCCTTAAAATAGTTTCAGCTAGTTTTGTTAGACCTTATATAGATTTTATTTTAATTTGATCGTTTTTACTGAGCTTCAATGAGCTCAAATAAGTTTTTTTTACATTAACAATTGAAAACCATTTTCATTGTAATCAATCACTGACTAATTAATTAGGTACATAATACAGTAGATTTCGGCAATCACATTAGGTATATTGGATTACAGGATAAACGTGATTTTAGTACATAACGAGCGTTAACCCGCGACTTCGTCCGCACAAATTATATACCAGATTTTAAGTCAGATCATTAGCTATCAAACAAAAAAAGTTTCATCAAAATCGGTTCAGTAGTTTTTGCGTGATACTCGTTCAAACAAACAAACAAACACACAAACAGACAGACAAAAAATCCAAAAATTGGTGAAATGGAATCAGGGACACCTAAAAACCATATCGTAACTTTTTTTTGTTAATATATTCAATGTACAGACAAACTTCCTGTTACAGTTTTATAATAGTATAGATATGCAGTAGATTTCGGTAATTACACTACGTATATTGGATTTGTCCGTGTGGTGTCGGCCATCCGATTTCCTCCCGTGGGTGTCGTAAAAGGCTACTAAGGGATCTACCGGAGGATGGGCAGCAGCATCCTCTGAGTACACACATTCAATCCAACTGCGATCGCCAACCCGCCTGCCAAGCGTGGCGATTATGGCAAATCCCCCCATTTAGGGGGAGGCCTATGTCCAGCAGTGGACGTCTATCGGCTGATATGATGATGATATTGGATTTCAGGATAAACGTGATAAGGAATATTATCAGTTCAGAATAAAGCGCATATTACTTTGGAATAATTATAAAATCAACCTAGAAGGCAAAATACAAGTGACACATACATTTTTTACCTCCACCATTAACAAATAAACCTAGATTAACTCGATGTTATCTTATGTAGAACTGCTTTAGATGCAATGTATACATGAACAAATAAAACCGGCTAGGTGCGTGTCGGGCCAAGCGCAGGGTAGGGTTCCGTAGTTGCACACACTACAATATAATCTTTTTGTTTTATACTAAGGCTTAATCGCCTCCAAGTACATTTTTTAAGTTGGTCGACTAAAACTCGCTACAGGATCCCTAAAACGAAAAATAGTTTTTCCACACCCACAATATTTTTAAAAGACCTATCTAACGATACCCCACAACATGGGATAGACGAGAAAAAAAATGTCATCCCCACTTCACGTGTAGGTACCCTAAAAATAATATTTTCAAGATTTTATTTTACCACTTTGTCGATGTATACATATGCCAGTTTACAGTTTTCTGGTATTAAGCATCTCCGAGCTAACCCGCGGACAGACGGACGGACGGACATGGCGAAACTATAAGGGTTCCTTGTTGACTTCGGAACCCTAAAAAATGCATACTACCTACTTTCTCCGTATATCAAATGTCATCAAGTTTTTAGAACCATAGGTACCTAGTCTGAACTATTATAAAACTGTAGCAGAAACTTTGTCTGTACATTGAAAATAACATTAACAAAAAAAAGTTACGATATGGTTTTTAGGTGTCCCCGATTCCATATCACCAATTTTTGGATTTTTTGTCTGTGTTTGTTTGTTTTTGTTTTTTTGAACGAACATCACGCAAAAACTACTGAACCGATTATGATGAAACTTTTTTTGTTTGATAGCTTATTATTTGACTTAAAATCTGGTATATGGAATGACGTAACCTCAGGGTTAAAAGCTCAAAAAAAAATTTTTTGTTATATAAGGTCTAACAAAATTAGCTGAAACTATTTTAAGGGTATGCTCAGACCATCAAACTGAACAACTTTCTCAATGGGACCAACATCAAAATCATCCTATCATACAAAACTGCCAACACAACTTGACTCAAATGTATGGGGCAGCAGATTCTTTTTTCGAGATTTCGATATTGGTCCCGTAGAGAAAGTTGTTCAGTTTGATGGTCTGAGCATACCCTTAAAATAGTTTCAGCTAATTTTGTTAGACCTTATATAATTTGTGCTGACAAAGTCGCGGGTTAACGCTCGTACTAACTAAATCTATGTTTGGAACATGCTTGTTTTAAAGAGATAAATAAAAATATCTTATGTTTTTCTATCACAAAGTTAATCTTCAGAGATAAAGACCATGATTATTACTCATATGCTACTAATACAAACAAGAAAAAAAATTACGACATGAATGAGTGGTTAAACAATTAAAAGTGCTACGTTCCAATCAGTGCAGTCATCATTTCAGAATGGCAGGAATTCGTATTGTACAATAAATAAGCATTTTATTCAAGAGTGATCAGATCATAAGCTAGGGTTGGCAAAACTGGAAAAAGTAGAGCTTTTAACATTTTACGCATTACATTAAAAACTCACAAATTATTTATTTTCTCTGTGCATGACCAATAAATATGCGTTAATATTGAAACCTTTATTTTGGTATTAATTTTATAAGAAAAGAATTTAATTTTTTTTAGATTTAAGTAATTTTTATTTGACGACCCGGTTGGTGTAATGGTTACCATGCCGGACTGCTAAACCAGGGTCTTAGGTTCGAACCCCGGTTCGGTCATGGATGTTTATATATTTGAGCCGTTGTGTATGGATTCCATAATAAAAAGCCTATAGTTCTTGCTTGGGATCATTACAATGTGTGTTACCCAAATTATCTAATATAAGCGTTAACCCGCGACTTAGTCCGCACAAATTATATATCAGATTTTAAGTCAGATCATAAGCTATCAAACAAAAAAAGTTTCATCAATATCGGTTCAGTAGTTTTAGCGTGATGCTCGTTCAAACAAACAGACAGACAAAAAATTCAAAAATTGGTGATATGGAATTAGGGACACCTAAAAACCAAATCGTAACTTTTTTTTGTTACTATATTCAATGTACAGACAAACTTTCTGCTACAGTTTTATAATAGTTTACAGTAGAAACAAATGATATTACAATCTACAAACCCTATCTGTTCTGAAAAAAAAATCGAAAATCGCTATTTAAAAGTTTAATGGTATTATTTCATTACAACCCTACTTGGAGCCTGTATATGGACGGACATGAGAACTGACCCTCTTGATATTTATTGAATAAACATTGAATGATACACTCAGCAGGAAACCAACAATGAACTTGTCAGCGTTCTGTTAAGTTATGTACTTTTTATTATGTATCAATTGTGTAAAGGGCTCTGGAAATAAAAAGTGAGGACAATGACCTATGTGTTTTATCTAATACTTTAGTTACATACATCTAAACTATTATAAAACTGTAACAGGAAGTTTGTCTGTACATTAAAGATATTAACAAAAAAAAAGTTACGATATGGTTTTTATTTAGATATCCCTGATTCCATATCACCAATTTTTGGATTTTTTTGTCTGTCTGACTGTTTGTTTGTTTGTTTGAATGAGCATCACGCAAAAACTACTGAACCGATTTTGATGAAACTTTTTTTGTTTGATAGCTTATTATCTGACTTAAAATCTAGTATATAATTTGTGCGGACAAAGTCGCGGGTTAACGCTCGTACATACATAAACTCACGACCGTAATCCCTTTCGGGGTGGTCAAACACATTGCTACAACTACCAACTTTTTGTTTAAGGTGGTTGCAGGGGGGTCAATTTTATACGAAACTTTGACGCTCAATACGCGTAGACGGTATTAATATAAGTAACTTTGTATATATGGAAAAATAGTTTAGCAAATCTAGTTGCCGCGTCAAAAATAACATTTGCAATTTATGAAATAATTACGAAGATATAAAGCTTTGAAATTTTTCATACAAAATTTAGATTATATTTTCTAAACTATTTTTCCATATATAAAATTACTTTTATTAATTTCGTCTACGCGTATTGTGCGTCAAACTTTTGTATGCACTGAAACCACCTTAAGAATGTAGTTGCTCACATTTAACAATTTAAGTTTCAGGATGGAATGACTTATCAATGGTGGCTAGCCTTTCCCCACATAAACTCTGCATAATGTTTAATCCCTTAGTCGCCTCGTATGACAACCACGGGAAGAATTGTGGTGGTCCATTCTAAGCTGGAACTACACTGGTTTAACTTTCAAAACAAAAACTTTTGTTAACTATCGAAACAATCTGCTTAATAAACTGACATCACCAAATAAAGCTTCAATAAATAAATATATTTTCACACCAATTATCTAGTCACATTTAAAGTACCAGAATCTAGCCTGGACTTGTATTATGATGACTAGACAACGGTATACAGGGTGAAATTGATATCATTAGCATCCTTTTAAACTAAGTTAAACTGAACAACTTTTACTATGGGGGCAAACCGATCAGAGCAAAAAAAAACAGTGTTTCATACTAAACTGCAGTGCCTAGTCGACTCAAATGTATGCAACAGCAGATATTTTTTTGCTCCGATTTGTTTGCTCCCATAGTAAAATTTGTTCAGTTTGATGGGTTAGTTTAAAAGGATGCTAATGATATCAATTTCACCATGTAGACTCTTAGTTTAAAAGGATGCTAATGATATCAATTTCACCCTGTATATTGGTTTGACGTAATGGCGCGGCGGCGTAACATTCTATGATTTTAATTATGTAAAAGAAATACCAACGAATACTCCAGTAAATGTTTTAAATCAAAATTATGATTTTCGACAAAGCATAGCCTAGCATAGCATATATTATAATAGCATAGCGAATCAACATTTTTTGCATTCGCATTTTTTAGCTAAGTATGTATACAGGTTCCTTCTTAATATGCTGACTCTTTTTTAAAGGGATGATCTTTTTTGAATGTCATTCGGTGAACTCAGCCGTTGAAAATGTCAAAATTACTATGGAGATATGCATCTTTCTACTGCTTATTTTACTTTAAAAATAGCATGCCTGAAGTATGATTTTAGAAAGTAGAAAGTAAAAGGATGCTAATGATATCGATTTCACCCTGTAGAATACATAATATAATTATTATCTAGATACAAACATCCATGACTCGGGTACAAATATTCATATTCATCATATAAATATTTGTCCCTTACGGGATTCGAACCCGCGACCCTCGGCACAGCAGGCAGGGTCACAACCAACTGAGCTACCGTGCCGTCAATACTTATATTAAGCCTGAATACTAATTAAAATATAATAGATCAACCTATTTTTAAAAGTAATGACATTCATATTTAACATTTGAATTCCAAACAAACTATGAATGTAAACAAACATTTACTAACAACTAATTGAAACAATAAAAAACATGAAGTAAAAATTAAGGGCAATTTGTGAAGCTCTCATGTTAATAGAACTTCCTTCTTCAACTGACTGGTACAATCTTCATCACTGTTTCAAACTTTTTAAATTAACTCATTAAATACTTCCTTAGTACAAAGTGAAGTTTATTCTAGATCTACTACTCAAATCTACAGATACGTATTTGTATGAAATCTATCTCACCATTTAGTGTTTTACTACAGATAACATACAGGTAGGTACTATACTAGGTTTTACTAAAATTAATTTTATTTTGATGTCTAAAAAAAATTTAATCCACATAATGACTTAAGTACTTGGTTATTGTGACCAGTTTTGCAATCCAAAACCACTTTTCCTAAAGTTCAAAATAAACAAGAAAGGAGTGTACTTTTTAATGATATTGGTGTTGGTTAATATTAGAACACACAAAAATTGTGCAGCTCACTTAACATCTTTAAGGTGTTGGCGGGAACAAAGCTATGCCAAAGTTAGTAAATAGATACAATGGCCAAACAACTTGGCAAAAAATTTGCGCAGAACAAGAATTTTGTAGACGAAAACACTACTGCGCATACCCCTTACCGCCCCAATGGTCAAGTTGATTGCCGGGTACTGTACCTATGTTCATTCTCAAACTGTAAAATAACATTATGTGTTACTTTTTTAAAGCAGCTTTTGTCTAATGGTTAAGAGCATTGATCTCTCAACACTGAGGCCGTTGGTTCAATTCCCACGGGGGACACCTAGTGATATGTCACTTTGTGCGTTTTTCCCCAGCTGGTTAGGATATTGCATCACCTGATTGTTTGAAAAAAAAAATGATTCCGTGCTTCCGATGACACGTTAAGCCGTTGGTCCCAGCTACTATCTCTGGTGGTAATAGTTGTTACATAAAAACCACGTCAGAGTCACGTGAAAAAACTCTGATATCAGGCCTCTGCCTACACGATAAGAAGAAGAAGCAAAGAAAGATTTTACTACACTCGCCCGACCACTGTTTAGGGTGGTTTTCATGCCATCCTTCATAAACGGCATCCCTATTAAATAGAGTACAGGGCAGCAGCAATGGCGCCGTGAAATAAATAGTCAAAGTATTTAACATATCTTGGAGCCAAAGCTGTTCTAAGAATAAGTGAGAGTATGTGTTTCAAATCTCTGTTTTTCTAATTCAAATTAGCCCTAAAATTATGTTGCTATTTGGAATTGAGTATAGTAGTAGTTTGTGCTACCTCTGTATGGATCACATAGTTATCTGAATAAATTTAATTTAATTTAATTTAGCTAAGTGAGTACAACTTTTGTACATTAGTGGACCACATTCACACAGAAGGTAAACAAGTGTTTTACCTCCAAGTAGAACCTGCAGTGCTGTTGTGTCCTTGATGCCTATGCTACGGTTGTTAATGTTGTTATATACTAACCTATGTAATAGATTAGTGGTGCCCTGGGTGCGAGACTCATGAGGCGGCGGCTGGCCCTTGCAGACCACGGACAGCCGAGTGACCAGGCCGTTGGAGTCCCCGCGGTAATGCTGGATGAGTGTGTCGAGGCCGTGCACAGTGGTGTGCTCCTCTATCGAGAAAAATGCATCTTCACCGTGTCTACGGATTTGATAGTGCACTACCTCACCCTGAAAATAAATGTTATTTTTAAACTTGTTATTGAAAACAATGACTTGCAGTTTTCATAGTTTTGAAAGGTTTATCTAATCTAGCTTTACCTACAGCAGAATGTCTGCAATCTGGTTTTTAGGAACATTCATTCAAAGACATTGAACTATTAATGTAGAAAATAGAAATAGCACTGCACGTCACAAGCACACTGCTGCGCTGTCTTGTAGCTATATAAACACAATTTTTTTGTAAACGGCTACATCTCTTTCACCCGCCTGCTCTCGTCGTACCTACATGTGGCACACAATATTTTTTTGTCATACTAGTTTTACGTATGTAGTACATAAAGGTTCAATTGTCAAAGAAACCACCAAAAGTTGATTTTGATTTACAGGTGACCATACCAGTAACAGCATTTTCACATCATATAAAAATAACAATAGATATGTGGAAATAGTCCAGAACAACAATATTTAGCAAAGAAACAAGAAATAAAGGCAAAAAATTGAAAATTAGCAAAATAGAACATTTATAGAATCATATAGGTAGCAAAATGTTATAGCAAAAGTACATGATTATTTAGCGTAAGTATACAATTTTATCCTTTCATTCAGAAGTATGAACAACTTCAATTTTGTGTTAATGGAATGAATTTAGGGCTTTAGGCGACTTTTTCACATTGAAATAATTTTCAAAGATATCAATTTAGTTAACTTTTAAATTAGGAAAAAAGTTAAGTGCAAATAATGGGCAAAAAAGGAATGAGGTTATAAAACTTTGCAAACTTACCTGATGCAGAACAGAGAGAACATAGTCTCCAGGAGAAGTGTTGCTTTCACGAACCAAGAAAACGCCATCCTCGCCCTCTGAGAACACCGAGGAAATCACCATTTAGCACATTATCATATCACACAACAACAAAAGATTTATTCAAACAACACCCACCTTCTTTCAAGAGGTTTTCAGCGGTGTCCCGTGATATCCTCCCATGGAACCAGTTGACGTTATCCTCTCGGTTCATCGTCAACAAAAAAGAGTTGGTCTGAAAAGTTAATTGGAAACTTGTTGAACAAGTATCACAGATGACCAAAAGTTTTCATCCGACATTCATTCCACATCACGGAATTCAGACGGTTACTGTAGAGTTCATCGTTTCACCACATAATTTAAGTCTCCAAAACACTTGTTACGATTATAAATGAGATTTATTTAAGTATTTCATAGGAATTCTAACTATTTTCCGTGATTTTTGTGCGTAATCAAACTTTCGACATGTACATTGTACTGTTTGCTCTTTCTTTCGATAGGCTATTTCTTTCTAACTCGTTGTAAAACTAGTTTGAGTAGCCACCCAATTCAATCTACACATCACCATCACGTTGCTCTTGTTCATACAAGCGTGTTTATTGCATGTTAGAAAGAGATACAAGTAGGTGTCGCTACTTCTACATTTTATTCGGACAACAATGTAAACGTCAAATACTACAATGGTCAAATTGGAAACTGATAAGAATTTTGGGAATGACTCATAAGCACTAAATCGTAATTAATTAATTATCCGACAGTTAAATGCTTATTATTAAAATAATTAATTTAAAATAAACTTGAGCTTACCTTCAATAGAATAAATGACGTCATCGTTGTTATCATGATATCCAACTTTGTGAACACAAAAATATTTACAAATATTCGAAAGTAGATATACTTTGTACTTTTCCTGGTTTATTTTTACTTTCACATTTTGTTAAGATTTTAAGTATATTATTTTTAGCACAGGTTATTTGATAAAAGCCGTGGTGAGCGGAGTGAGTCTAGCAAGCAACCGGCAGACAGGCGCGGTATCCCCCGACTCTGCCTTCCAGCGAATGACTCATAGCAAGGTCAATTCCGAGAAATGAATCACCAGCGTACTCAGTTCTACAATGCTATAAGTAGTACGCATTCCCTCACACAACATACTTCATTCGTTTTAAATTGTAGGTAAATAAACAGACATGAACTATGTATTTTAT
This sequence comes from Agonopterix arenella, assembly GCA_927399405.1. NCBI lineage: Eukaryota > Metazoa > Arthropoda > Insecta > Lepidoptera > Depressariidae > Agonopterix > Agonopterix arenella. Next base: position 11,828,468 of record OV656691.1, on the reverse strand, counting down.
TAACAATCCAATATCTGCCTATCACAATGCAGCCTACTAGTACCTTTTAAAATTTTTATTTTCCTGACGCTATCGAGCATCAAAATTATAAGATAAAGGACCTAAAATAAAGTAGAAAAATGCGTTGCCTTTTCAACTGTAGGAATGGGTTAACTATTACGTTTAAATCACAGTAGATATATAAGATTTTAAGACTGCCTGTGGCAGTTAGGTAGGTTAAGCGTGGCTATAAAGCCCGTAATTCCAATTACCACCAACATTACCGTTATTGATGGACCTACCAATACCATATCTCCAGTGTATTAATTATAATTCTCAGACAAGTCTAGATGCACAAAGAAGCTGTCCTGCATCCTGCACGCTTCCTTGTATTCATCACACGACCACGTATGTCTGGCTGGCCCTAGGAACCGGATTCCATTCCAAGTTGACATCAATGGAGTCGCAAATCGATAGTTGTTCTTCTCAGGATACCTAGTTACATACATAAAATTAAGCGTAAGTATAATCCTGTTCCAGAAGGAATGCCTTATAAATCTTATAATTTTAACAGAAATTTAAACTATGTATTAATTTTATTACAAGTTTACGAGTTGTTTTATTGACTTCCGCTATATGAGTACAGGATGGAAGCTGATAGCTGTTTTTGATTGTGACTTCCGGACTTCCGGACCCTAATTTTCAGATTAGTCGTTAATTTCGTAGAGGTCATTATTTATGTAAAACCACAGTGCGCAGTATGAACAAAAACTTGAACAGAACAAGAAGTAAACTTGGCTATTCACTTGTGAATTGAATTACATAAGCTTTAATACCTAAACAGGTAGTTACTCCCGCATTGCAATAACAGTCGATGACTCACAAGTCTGCAAATTGCTTGAAAATGATATATCCTATGATTTGATTGCAGTTTTCGCAATGTTTTGACTTCAGACCTACCTAGAATTTACTTGATATTCAATAGCTTATTTTTGACTTAAAATGAAATCCTCCTTTGCCGTGTGCCGGCTGGACCAAACCCAATTCTTCCCGTGGGTGTCATACGAGGCGACTAAGGGATTAAATTTCGTATGCGGTGTTTATGTGAATGTGTACATTGCTACAATCCAGCTACAACTACATTCTTGTTAGCAGTTGTAGCAATGTTTCTGACCCGAAAGGGATAAGGATTACGGTCATTGGCGTAGTAAGGGGAGGGGGGCAGGGTTGGGCGACGCCCATCTCAGAAAGCTCGATGTCCCCCTTAGAAAAACGGTAAGTAGTGAAGAAATAATTAAATAGTAGTAGGAACTGTTTCAACGTCGCATCTTGTGAAATTCTAGCCAAAACTCAGAGGCAATACTGCAAAATTTCGAGCTCGCTTCGCTCGATTCAGATATATCGGCATGCAAAGACTGAAGCACCCATACCACAACTGTTGTTGTTTATAAAATAATCGCGTTCTTTCACGTTTATAACATGTTCTACAACCTCCTTTAAAATCCCAAGCCAAATTTTGGTTACGATGAGCCTTAAAGTTCATTTTCCTTGGAAAATGATGATTAGATTAATATGTATATTGGATAGATTAATCTGTGATCAAGATTTTCGTTGATTATTGTTTGTCTTGACGTAGATGGGCACTTTATATAATATCCTATGCCTAGTCCTATTGAAAGAATTGAATTATTTCAATGATTGAAAACGAATAACTAAAAATTATTTCGCTTAGGTGCCTAGTGTGTTTAAATTACATCTAATACCCGTACCTATTAAGCGAGTTTTATTAAATTAGATATAATTAAGCCTAAGTAGGTAAGTACGTAGATAAGTAATTCTTTAGAAAGTGAGTAATGCATATAATAGTGTCTATGGGCAACAGTAGAAGAGCTGGACAAACCAGTCTCGACATCTTAAAGTTTGTTTACCTCACGAATGCAATGCTTATTTACTTTCATTTGTCGCCGTTGACGCCGTTCGATGTTCGTTACGATCTAGGCATTACATTAGCCTGCCAATGGAGCTCGAAATCAGGATCTCGAAACCAGGTTTAGATCATTGTTTATATCTACTGCTGATTTAAACGTGTGACTTTCAAAAATCGCACTCCAAACTTATCTTGACCATGAAATATGCATTTTCTAAAACATAGAATACAATATTATATCTAGTTAGATATAACAAACTACTACTTACTAACTACTAAATAAGTAAAAGGTACTACAAAACCTACTTAATCTATCTATCTATATCTATACTATTATAAAACTGTAACAGGAAGTTTGTCTGTACATTGAAGATATTAACAAAAAAAAAGTTACGATATGGTTTTTAGGTGTCCCTGATTACATTTCACCAATTTATGGATTTTTTGTCTGTCTGTTTGTTTGTGTGTTTGTTTGTGTGTTTGTTTGTTTGAACGAGTATCACGCAAAAACGACTGAACCGATTTTAATGAAACTTTTTTTGTTTGATAGCTTATGATCTGACTTAAAATCTGGTATATAATTTGTGCGGACGAAGTTGCGGGTTAACGCTCGTAAATTATAAAACTGTAACAGAACTGTGTCTGTCTAAATCACAATTTGTCTGTCGCTGTTGTTGTTCGCCCATCATGCTGAAACTACTAAACAGATTTCGTTCAATCTTTTTTGTCTGAAAGCTTATATTAGACTAAAAAAATCGGATATACCTAGGTACCTGTCATTTTTATCTCGCTACGAAGACGGGAACCGATGCGGACGCGAGTAAACTCCTATAACTATTAACTTATAATTAAAATTATGTTTTACTTCACCAAGTTTTACCTACATAAAGCCACGGAATATCTAAGATCCAATGGCTTTGGATAAAGAATAAATTTAATATTACGATAGTATATGGGATAAAGCTTTTATTTTTATTTCCACTATTTATATTGGCTAGCAGTGAAAAAAACAAATCAAACTTTTTATTAAAAACTTTTTATTATGAATTTAAAAATAATAATCTTTTCGATTACTAGCCACTGACACATGAAAAAAATCATGTATCGCCGTTTATAACAGAAAAGAAAATAAAAAAGAAAAATATCTTATGGCTACCTACACGGTATTTTTTTACAGTATGTAACCAGTTATCTTCTGAAAAAAATATTTTATGAAAAGATTGTATTATTTAATTAAAATTAGGAACTCCAATATAAGACATCAATGACTCCAACCTTCTTTCCCCTGTTAGGAGATTGAATTCTTACCTAACGAAATGTGTATAGTTTAAACAATTGACATAGGTTAATAATTATTAACCTATGTCAATATTTTGTGCATTTTTTGGAACTAACCAGATTAGTAAAATGGCCAATATTCAAAGATTTCCCAAAGTTAGCATTTATGAATCCCACGAGTGCCCCTTCCTACTCGTATTGAACTCATGGGTATGAGAAAGCTTTTGTATGAGATTTAAAAACCGTTCAAGCTCACCGGAGACATTAAAAAATCGCACCCCTGAGGGCTTTACTTATTAGTTATTACTTATTACCTACTAGGAACTGTTATTTCAGTAGCCCAGCCCAGCAAGGTCGTTTAATTTACAAAGGCAGTGGATCCCGTGCCTGCATTCGTCGCATGGCGTGAGTCACTGCTTTCTACGTGGTGGTAGTGGGCAGCGGTCGATGACATCCAGCCTGTTTGTTGGTCTTGTAACTTGTTGCCCTGCGGCTACGGCTCTGTGGTCCAACCTACTAAAATTGTATCATCCTTCGAGAATGTTTTGTATAAAAAATTTTAATCAGTTAGAAAAAACATTAATATTTGGAAAACCGGCCATGAGCGTGGCGGACTCCACATGATAAGGGTTCCGTAGTCATTGTATAAGAAGTGGCTGATACGGAAGCCAGCCAGCAAACCAGATGCTCAGTAGACAGTAGCGTACGCCCTATTTTCGACTCTGAACGGTATATCTCGAGATACAAGCATTTTACATAAATACATGGCGAAATTGATATCATTAGCATCCTTTTAAACTAAGAGTCTACCCATCATACTGAACAACTTTTACTATGAGAGCAAACCAATCGGAGCAACAAAAAAATCAGCTGTTGCATACATTAGAGTCGAGTAGGCATTGCAGTTTAGTACGGAACAGCTGATTTTTTTTGTGCTCCGATCGGTTTGCTCCCATAGTAAAAGTTGTTCAGTTTGATGGTTAGACTCTTAGTTTAAAAGGATGCTATTGATATCAATTTCACCCTGTATTTATGTAAAATGCTTGTATCTCGAGATATACCGTACAGAGTCGAAAATAGGGCGTACGCTACTGTCCACTGAGCATCTGGTTAGCTGGCTGCCTTCCGTATCAGCCACTTCTTATACAATGACTACGGAACCATATCATGGGGAGTCCGCCACGCTCTTGGCCGGTTTTCCAAATTTAAATTTTTTTTTCTTGGTATCAATCTCACCCTGTATAAGAGTAGTATAGATAGATAGGTAGAGCATGTTAGAGCAAATACAAATTGTGTATTGTCACAGATAATATATAATGTATATTGTGACAACAGGTAAAAATATGAGCATGTAGAGTATTGTACTGTGTACCTATACACAGGGTCCTTCCCAGGCGGAGGACAGTCGCCTTTTGGTGGTTTTTTCCGATTCAGTTTGCATAGAATGTGCTGCCATCTATTAAATACTTCGCAGAACTATGAAAAAAAAATTTTATTGTCTATGTCAATGTCAAATTGACAAATTCACAAAATGGCTACCTATCTTGCGTAATGTGCGGGTTGTTGTAGTTTTCGTTAAATTTCGTGCCGAATTAGTGATGTTCTGGAGTTTCTGTTGTTCTCTTACCAATGTTTAGATTACAGGAATAGTAAGGATACTAGAATTTCACTCGATCGGTGCGGGATTGAACGAAAACTAGCATTCAAAACAATAATATCCATCGGTATGAGTAGATACAAGTAGGTATTTATAGTATAGGTTGAATTATTGTCGGTGAAACATAGATGGCGCTAGCTAGCCTTCAATTTGGCATAAGGTGGATGCATAATGTTACCACGAGTGGGTTCTCTTTTCTAATATATTTATATTACTCTTTGGTCCTTCCTAATATGCTGACACGTCGACACCTCACCTCGATCGAATGGATTTTGTCCAACCTTCTTTTCGTTGTATGGGAAAAAATAGTTTCTTCCTAATTGCCATATTCATATGACTGTTTTTGGGCTACTATTATATATCTTCTTAGCCCACTTACGGTTTACGGTTAAAGCCAGCACTAATTAAAAATTTATATTTCTTTTCGGTATAGTATTTAAGAGCCAATTTGAGCTTAGAAATGTACCAAAATTTAAAAAAATCCCGTCAGCAACAGTTCCAAATTTTAAATTTAGCTATTATCTCGTTATAAAAAACCTGAGGGTAAGGTTTTGAAAAAACATTCGTATTTTCTAATAAAAACCAAATTTTAAAATTTTCAATGCCTATTTTATTGCTCAAAAATAATTTATATTGTTAAATCTAATTCCAATGAGTGCATTGGTATTAATATTATTAATTTAAAAGCCTTCTGGGACTCACAATTTTGATTTATATGTTGCGTAGTGATTTTTTTGGCATGGCTCGAAAAAATCATAGATATCAATTTCTGGAAAGACCGGGGGGTCTCATTAAGTTTGCCGCCCCGGGCCTCCGACGGGCTTAGTCCGCCACTGGGTATCTATAGGTATTAGAGACAGGTAGTTAGGTACTAGTGTAGTTAGCAGGCAGACTTCGTACTGTTTTTATCGTTCTTTCCTCAACAAGAAGGCTTGCCTCTACCATTTAAACCTTTTGCGTTTTCCTCGTAATAAATACGTACCTTTGATAAGGAAAAATTACTAAATCTCAATGCGACCTCAGCACCGAACTGTGAACAAAATGACCGCAACAAAAATTAAGCTGTCCAATTGTTTGCGAAATCGAACGGTAGCGCCGATGAGGTAATCAACCCAGTCTATGAATGAAAAATATATAAAAAACGTATCCTAACTGTAAGGCCATTCACGATCTCAAAGCCATCTTATTTTAAATCAAGCTTTAAAGTCACTTTGCTAGAGTTTAAATTGAGTTGTTTATAATGGTGCGAGGAGCTATTTTTATTTTAAAGCTTTTGATAGGTTCTACAGACACAAAACGTGACTCATCTCCTAATGCAAATGCAATCCGAATAGGTAGAGTCGGCTATTTTTTTTTATTTACTATACGACACACCGATATCTCTAAGCGCCCATTAATTTACTAGTGCATTATTATTCTTACGGATTATACGTAAACAAGTAGGTATACGAGTAAATCCCTCCGTTTTTATAGGCGAAAAAATTTAACATTATGTCATACTAACCAGTTTTTCCGGTGACCTACCTATCTTGGACTAGGTAGGATAGGTAGGTAGGTACCATAGAGATCTAGAGAGATGCCAACCAACGCGCTGAGTATGAAACCTAGTCTCGCATTACCACCAGTCGCTATAGAAAGTATTTTGTTAGCTTGAATGTGCTCATTATCCATTGCGGTATCAGAACTCAACGTTCGAATAATCTTTAGTACTACGCAAGCATTGTAAACTCTTTACACAATATCTCGACTGGCTTTCAGCCTCATAATATATTGAATCCTTACTGTCGCGAGCAATGTGTTCCGTTTTTGCGCATATTGCTGCGATACCGGCCCCGCTCCCTTTTCACATCTCCCTTTAGTTTTTGTGATCTATGTTAGGTACCTAATTCTTTGATTTTCGGTAGGTATGTACAACATCAAAGAATTATGTACTTAAGTAGGTAGACAATTCTGGTTTACATTAGGTACTCGTAAACTACACTACATCAAGGAATTGCATAAAATCGTTAATATAAAAAAGGGCTTTACGGTTTTAAGTATGGAAGAAAGGAAGTGATGGCCAGGCCAGCCGCCAATTGGTTTTATTTTCAAATTAACTGTCACACCTAGAAATCACTATACAGGCTGTAACAAACCCCCTAGTAATTTTCACAGGGGTGGTTCAAAATTTACACCATCATTCTCACTTAGGAGCCAACAAAGAAAAGAAATCTACTGTTCCATACTGCAAATAAAGTTTCTATTCTATTCTATTATATTCTATTCTATTCTATTCTATCCATATAAAACTGCAGCATCTATTACCTACCTATATTCGAAACAAATGTGTGGGACAGGACAGCATATTTTTTATGTGTTTTTTGTCCCCATAGTGTTGTTCAGTTTCATGGTCCTTTAAAATATTACTACCGCCTATTCTTCAAATCATTAATTACTGGGTCGCTGTTGAGAAGATACTGTTCGTTATAAACAACTGTTGTATTTGTATACAGGGTGTAAGTGACAGCCTAGCAAATACTGAAACGGTGAACTCAGACCATCAAACTGAACAACTTTCACTATGGAGCCTACCTCGGCAGGAAACGCGAGAAAAAATCAGCTGTCCCATACAAAACTGCTGTACCTACCCGACCAAAATGTATAGGACAGCTGATTTTTTTTCACGTTTCCTGAGGTAGGCTCCATAGTGAAAGTTGTTCAGTTTGATGGTCTGAGTTCACCAATTCAGTATTTGATAGGCTGTCACTTACACCCTGTATAATACGTTGTTGTTGCTTCATTTACTCTTAAAAATAAAATTAAAATAAAAAGAAACGTAACATGGCATAGATTTTATTGTCGTATAAAAATCGATTAGGTTCTTAATAATATCAATAACTACTTAATATAAAACAGTTTATTCATTCATACACCTTACACGAGTTTACTGCGTTTTAAGCATACTTTAGTATAATAAATTTAAATATCAATTCAATCTTCTCAACTTTTTATACCTAGGTAGGTATAATTATTTACTTTTACAATATTTATGATAGTGTATTAAAATTATAATACCAATCCCGAAGAAGAAATTTGGTATGTATTAAGTTAAGTAAGAGATTTACAAAACAACAAAGAGAGTGTTATTGGAAGTAAAGTAAAAAATTACAACCAAAATTAGTATACAATTATTATGTCGTTACTTTGGACTTAAATTACAAATATATAAACTAGAAATGTACAAATAAGGAAAGTATAACGCCTACAGACTTTGACTATTCATTATAAGGACCAGCCTTGTGGTAGCATTTCCCCTCTGCCACGGTATAAGATTAATTAATCATGTGCTAAATGCACATGCACAAATGCAATTCAATTTTATACCTAATCACTAAACGAGAAAAAAATGCGAAACAATAATTTCGAACTTAAAACGTTTGGGGTTCACACGAGACTTCTTTTCATGATTTTTAAGCATAGCATAAGCTGGCATAAGCATATGCTCACGACTATATTCTCCGAGGGGGTAGTCAGAGATATTAGAATATCTCTATATTCTATATCTCTATATTCTAATATCTCTGACTACCCCCTCGGAGAATATAGTCGTGAGCATATGCTTATGCCAGCTTATGCTATGACTCTCACATTAAGTTAAGCATAAGCATATGCTCACGACTATATTCTCCGCTATGCTTATGCTTAACTTATTTATAATAATTTATATCCTCAACCTCGTCCGAAACCTCAGAACATACACGTTTCACTAGTACCGAAATTCTGTCCAGTGTGACGGGGAGTGAGCCCGTCGCCACTTGTAATGGACAGTGGGTACAATACATGCCTCGAAAATGAAGCATGCAGGTTTCCTCATGATTTTTAAAGTTCAAAATTAGAATCTAAAGTAATGGGGAATAAAATCCAAAGTTGCAGATTTCACGTTACCTCGCCCGCCGCAAAAAATTGGCAGAAACGTTTGTTAGTAGAATTACACGCGTGGCTAATAGTCCCTATATAAGTAGTCAAAGCCTACAGGACATACCTAATATAAAACTTAATTCTTACTACGGCACCCTATACCTACTGCGAAACGAAATCCTCCGTGTACCGGGTGTAAAATTAAATGCATTAGGTACAATATCAAATTCTTCGCACCCCCTGCCCCGCCGTTACCTTGGCCGTTATCGTAGCCAGGAATAGTGGGGCCGGCGCCGCCGGGGACTGGGTGCCGTGTTATGGTCGTACTTGCCATGTTGGGGGGTTTTGTCATAATCGCCGCGCTTGGCAGGCGGGTTAGCGATCGCAGTAGGATTAATTGTGTGTAGTAGGAGTAAAGGCCTCATAAAAAGGCTGAAAGTCACCCAAAGGGCAATTGAGAGCTATGCTCGGAGTTTCCCTGCGAGATCGAATCAGAAATGAAAAGATCCGCAGAAGAACCAGAGTAGCTGACATAGCTTAAAGAATTGCTAAACTAAAGTGGCAGTGGGCGGGGCACATACCGATGGCCGATGGGGTCGAAAATTTCTCGAGTGGTGACGGCGTACCGAAAAGCGCAGCGTGGGTAGGCCACCCCCTGCGTAGACACGGTGGACCGACGACATGGAGAAGGCGGTTGGAACCCGTTGGACGAGGGCAGCGCCGGACTGGTGGTTATGGCGATCCTCGGGGGAGGCCTATGTCCAGCAGTGGACGTCCATCCGCTGAGATGATGATTGATGACATATCAAATAGGATCTGAAGCACCCCATAAAGTACCTATGTACCTAACACATTAAAGTTTACTCCCTGTATAATACTTTATTTATTTCCACTAAAATTATTAGAACGACGACAGCGGCCGTAGTATGGCAGCATGATATACGCGTGGTAAGGCTATATCACGCCTTTTACCTCGTTCATTCGCGCGCAAATAGAAAGAGGGCGACAGCGCTATATCACGCTGCCATACTACGGCCGCAGATGTCATAGCGTAGCGGGGAGACGATCAATTAAATGTTCGCTATCGCTCATAATATACAATGTTTTTCAAATATTACCACGGCTGCAATGGAAGAAAGTATTGCGTATTGCGTTAAAGAAATTTTATACGTCGGCGACGACAGATTTTTTTTATAAGAAAAATCGATTTTTTTTAAAGAAAAGAAGTTTCATTTCATAGAAAAAAAGTTAAGGATTATATGCTTTTTCTCTTCTAAAAGAAGCCTTTGAAGCCTTTAAAATAAGTAAATTAATTTCATGGTGTAGGTAATTTAATAATGGAGAACGTATAGTTACGTCTTAGGCAACATTTTTATGCATAATGATTGAAGCAAGTACTTACCTATATAGTTGATTACTTAATTGTCTCAAATAATTTAAAGAGTCCTTTCACTGTTCAGTGGCACCCTCATGACAATATTTAAAATTTCTCAATAATAAACAATTTTCTGTTATTTTTATAGGAGTTGGTTAGAGTGTTGGATAAGCACATTCTCATTTTGGGTTTTCAATATTGAGAAATCTTTAATATGAGGGCGCCACTGAAGCATGAAATTTCTTCACTATCGGAATTGAATGTACGCAGTAATTATCTTCTCTATCATTGCAGCCGAAGCATATTTTAAAAGCACCAAATAAAAAGAAATTAGCAATATTTGAGAATGTCTCAAAAACTACCAACAGACAGATAATAATCTAACCGCCATCGCCAGTTGCACGTACGTTCATTAAAGATAATCATTCATTAAATCTCTTGCTAGTAGATTTAATTTTGTCAAAAAAACAAAAAGTGACAGAATGGAGGATTAGGTATCTTTAATGAGCGTTTCTGCAATTGAATGTAAGGCCGAGATTCAGAGATGATTTTTAAGTCATAGTTCGAACTAAGTAGGGTCAAAAATGTATGGATTTTGACATACGGGAGTTCGAACTAAATCTTAAAAAACGCCTCTAAATCTCGACCTAAGAAAGAAACAGAATTGACGACAAGATGTAGAGTAGAATAATAATTAAACATAAATTATTATAAATAAGTTGATACTTACTTAACTATATTTACAAATGTATCAATCTTATAAAATTTACATATCTATGATTAAAACAATTGCTAAGGCTAAGTAAGTAAACATTGATGAGATTACCTTTGTACCTTACGAGTATTTCTGAATCTTATTAATTGTGTAGACTCAATATTACCTAGATTAAATAAATGTTAAATCGGACAGTTACATTTAAGACGGACGGCACCATCAGGATTACAGTTAAGTCACAGATCATTCAATAGTTAGATACTACCCACGGATCCTGAAAAAAGACGGACTTAATGTCACACTAAAAAGAGGTGAAGCATGCAAGGTCCTACAATTTCGATTGTTCTACAAGGGACCTAGACTCACACAGATGCAACAATTCTAGGCGATATAGGATTTTTGAATCTCAAACGTTGAACTCAGGAGTTGAAAATGTATGGAGATACGCATCTTTCTACTGCTTAAATAAAATCGGACTCCGGAAGTATGATTTTTGAAAGTCAAATCAGCAGTAGAAAGATGCATATCTCCATAGTAAATTTGACATTTTCAACTGCTGAGCTCAGCGAATGAGATTCAAAAACCGCACTCCAGGTCCGAAAAACCGCCGCCATTATGTACCGCGCGACAGGGCGACAGCACGTACACTCATATAAATGGGTGCTTCACTTTTGATTAGACGAGATAACGTCCGTTTTTTTGTTCAGGCCCAGGTATAGCTAAAAGATCGAGCAGAAACGATTGAAAATTAATCAAATTTTGTTAGATACTTGCCTATTTAAATGTAAGACCTATAATGTACCTATCAAGTTTGTTAACAGCCTGAACATTTAGTTTCCATTTCAAAATCAACAACTTGGTAGATATTATTTTCATGAAATTCTAGTCGACATAATAATAAGTAGGTATGATTTTTAATTCTGCGCTTCTTATTTTTATTCTTCACTAATTCACTACGTTCGCTTTTTAACTAAATTTACGTAACTATAGCAAACTAATATAGGTAGATTTTTTACAAATTATTCGTGAAGACTTCTAGAAATAATCTAAGTAGGTAATGTATATTTTATTCTATCCCAAAAGAAATCATGCATTGCTTTATCACAGCGTGTACAGTAAAATATACCATTTAACAATGCGACTTTATCAATTTTGATACTTATATGGTAAGTAAACTAAACTAAAATAAAATATCTATAATTATGTTAGAGAGAAGAGAAATATAGACGTTCCGGTATTATAGTGCATGCACGATTCTTTAATATGATTTTTAATACGTAAAATAATACCGTAGTTCACAATACCAAACACAAACCCCTAATTTCATTACGGTAACAAATTTCCCTTACATAAAAAGAACTTAGGCAGTGGTTCACTAACCAAATACTTTTTACAATTCCTCATAAATCAGAGCACGGAAGCTTAACCATCTAAATACAAGAGTAGCCTACAAATGTAATGCAGATCACGTGTAACAATTGTCTTCGTCCGCGTGATCAGAACAGTCGATGGTGCCATCGCAGAGTTGCGCCAAAGTAATGCACCTGCCGTCGACGCACCGCAGCTCGCCGCTCGGGCAGGGGGACGAGTGAGAACTGATCCCCCCTGATCCCCTATCGGTCGGGAAGTCGTCCTTCTCGGGAGGCGCTGTGTAGTTCATCGCGGCCTCTTCTGCTGCTTCCGCTTCTGCAGCTTTCTGTTACAGAAGTTAAGACTTCATCATCAGCCTGTATACGCCCCATTGCAGGGCACTGGCCTGCAATGGGGCGTATACACGGAAAGTGTAAGTTAGTCCTCCGACCGCGCCCAATGCGGATTGGAAGACTTCACATACACATTGGAATTTATTCTTCAGCGATTGCAGGTTTCCTTGCGATGTTTTCCTTCACCGTTTGAGAGCAGTCGGTAACTACGTGTACGTACATAAATTAGAAAAACTCATTGGTATATTATGGCATGTTGTCCGTGCGGAATCGAACCTCAAGATTGAGTTTCCATACTTACCTCTCCGCAACACGCCACCGACACGCTCATAGACGATTTGACATGGAAAGACACATTATAACTATTTTTGTTCAAGAATATGGTTAGATCATTCTTGTTCATAAGTTCAGTGATTATTTTGAAATTACTGCGAAGTGAAGCCACATAGACAACTAACAAAAATTATAATTGCAAACATTACTACCTATGCCATAACAAGATTAAAATAGCTTTTGAGTAAATATTATCGTAAAGCGTGCTAGTTATACTTGATATTTACCCTCAACATCGCAGCACCATCGATGACCCTTTCGAACTTCCTCATAGACTTGTCGATGTGCGTGGGACCCTGGTGTGAAGGTTCTGCCGGCATCATATGCCTTGATGGCGCTGCTTGCCTCGGCGGCTCTCCTCCCGCCTTTCTCCCTGCTGGCTTAAATTTCTTTGATTCTTCTAAATCTTCGAAGAAGCCCAAGTCACCAATGTTCACGTCTTCTGCCGATTCGTGATTGCTCGGTTGATTTGCCTCTGGTTTGAGTGTGGTCGAAGTAGCTCTGGACTGGAATTTTCTCATGGTGGCTGGCATCTGGGGCTCCACAATTTCTTCTGAGTCGTAGACGACGGTGGTGGTGGTTCGCACCTTGGGGCGGTAGGGAGTCAGTCGGGAAGGCGATGGTCGTCGCGTGAAGTTTCTTTTCAAAGCGTTGCTGCTGTCGCTTGTCATGAGCAGTTCTTTGCTGCTGTCGCTTTCTCCTGCTCCTGTTTTTTTTAAAACAAGACTTGAAAATTTGAAATGTTAGCATGGGACATACTTTTTAGAACTTTTTATTTAACTGCGGTTTACCCACTACTTGGTCCACACAAGTTATATAAATACAAGATTTTAAGTCAAGTCATAAGCTTTCAAACATAAAAAAGTTTCATTGAAATCGGTTCAGTATTTTTTGCGTGATACTTGAACAAACAAACAAACAAACAGACAGACAAAAAATCTAAAAATGGTTGATTTGGAGTCAGGGACACCCTAAAAACCATATCGAAATCTTTTTCTTGTAAATATCTTCAATAGATAAGCAATTAGCTAAAAGATACCTACTTACAATTTATTTTTTATTTTTCTGATAAGGATCAATTTCGTGTCCATCTTGGGAATAATGGGAATACGGACGTGGCGGCCTTCCTTGTATCACGCAATTCAAGCATTGCAAATGTAAAAGAAAGTAAAGATACCTGTTTGACCATCAGGCAGTCGATTAGGCTTCCTTATGGACGGCAAAGGGGCAGACCCCGCGGGCTCCTCTCCCGGCTCTCCCCTCAAAGGTTCCGCGTGCTCCCGGAGCCACACCCCGCTCCCCCCGCACCGGCCCACCTCCTCGTCTTCGCCTTTAGGGCAGTCCTTGTAACCATCGCACACCCAGCGGTTCAGGATGCAACCACCATTGGGACAACTGAGGAACAACATATTTACTTGGTTTATAAATAAATAAATCTTTAGTAGGTTTACCTAGCGCAGATTCGGCCACCGTAGTTTAAGTAGTTACTTCTAGAATAGTTGACCAAAACGTTATCTACTCATACGTCATGTCATATGTCAGGTCATAAGTCAATTAAAAGTCCTAGTTGTTTTGCAAGAAATAAGTTGACTTCTTTAAAACACCTTACCGGAATTCGTCTTTAGTACAAGTGACACAAGGCTCCTCGTCCTCCCCATTGGGACAATCCCGGGTCCCGTCGCACATCCAGTCCCGCGGGATACAAGTCCCATCCCCGCAAGGAACCTCTCGTTCGTAGCACGGACTTCTGGCCACCACGCAGTTGTTGCTGGAATACTGCTTACAGTTGAAGGCTGGGAGCAACTTTCGAGGAATGAAGTTTCCACAATTGTCCTTAACCGCTGAAACGGAAAGAGAAAATTAATAACTAATTATTTGTATAAAATATATTTTTTCAACGAGATTTCTGCTAACTGCCAGACGGAGTAGGTAGTCGGTAAGTATATCCCGCTACAAACAAACATGAAGTTTGTTTTACTTCGCAAATCAAACAATATACAGGGTGACTGGTAATTCGACCTATTCCTTGAAAGGGGTTATACTAGAGTTCATTTGCAACAATTTTTCCCCAGTTAACTGGGGGTCGAAAATCGCTTGTTTTCGAGTTCTCTCATTTTTAAGAATTTTTTGAATATTTCCGTTTTTCGACCTAAAAATGACAATTGTGAAAAAAATACTCCACTCTCTGCACTCTGTAAGCATTTTTCTAGTAGCTGATGAATGAGCGACTACTTTAAACTAAAATACATGTGAAAAATACCCAAAACCACCGAAATAAAAGGTTATAAACCGCAAGACAACAATTTTTTATTTGGATTTTGTTTCAATCCAAAGAGGATTACTCAAAAAAAATTTATGACACTTGGCGTACAAATTGCGGAAATAACTTCCTCAATTCCTAAGCTTTCCAAAAAGATGCAAAAGTTGTGTACTTTAGTTCAAGTTTGGAAAATAAACCTTATTAAACACGCAGATGTGAATTTTATTCAAAAAGTTATTGGTTTGGTGAAAATAAAAAAAAGAGTAAAATAATAATGTTTAGTACCTAATCATATGAAATTACAAATTTTGTTTTAAAGTTTTACATTTAAAAATCACAAGTCTTGCTCAAATTGTCTTCCTCCGTTACGTATGCAAGCACGAAGCCTGCGACGTACTTCGCTTACTGTCACTCGAGTTGAAAGCGTGTCTTTAATTTGTTGGGCAGCTGCCAAAATCCTCTCTCTTAATTCTTCTTGAGAAGAGATAGGTGTACGATACACCAATGTCTTCATATGACCCCAAATGTAGAAGTCGCATGGGGTTAGATCGGGACTCCTAGCCGGCCAAGGGATCGGGCCGCCTCGACCAATCCATCTCAGTGGATAGTTCTCATCCATCCACTGTCGCACGCCCCGGTAATAGTGGGCTGGGCAGCCATCATGTTGATACACCAAAGCTGTTCTTGTGGTAAGCGGCACATCCTCCAGCAGCGGACGTAACTCTTTTCTTAAAAAGTTTTCATAGGCGATGCCGGTTAGGCGTGCCGGCAGAAAGAATGGCCCGATTAAATTATTGTGCACGATTCCCATCCACACATTAAGTGAGAATCTGTGCTGGTGAGCTCCTTCGTTAGATTTTCTCGGATTCTGACCTTTAGGGGCCCAAAAATGCAGATTATGATAGTTTGTAATACCATCACGGTCCAAGTTCGATTCATCTGTCCACAAGATTGTTTTTAGATACTCAGGGTCTTCAATGTCTGCATTTATTAGAAATCTGCAGAAATCCATCCTTCTGACAGGATCTCCCTCCTCGATAGCTTGTACTGGCGTGTAATGGAATGGATACTGCCGTGCTGTGTGCTGAGTGAACCAGACATTCCACTGAGACATACCAAGCTGCCTAGCCACAATTCTTGTTGAAGTAGTGCCGTCTGCTTGAAAACACTGCAAAATTTGCTCCTCTTCGATTGGATCACTAACGCTAGGTCTACCAGCGTCGGTTTGGCGACGTCGAACCGATCCCGTTTCTCGAATGCGCCGATATGTCGTACCAAACACGCTGACATCAGGTAAACGGCGGGTAGGAAAACGTCTTTGATAGTCTCTTCGAGCAGCAGCAGCGTCACCATCACAAAACCCGTAACAATACATGATATCCGCGTATTCTTCATTTTGGTAAGCAGCCATTTGAAAAGGAAGCTGTTTTAGCGCAGAATTTAAGTTAGTTAACAACGACACGTCCGAACTCCAAGATGGTTGAAACTAACTGATTACTTAATGAATTGAGCGAATGAGTGGGCCTCGATTGTGAACCTTAGTACAAACATTCCCGAATACTTACAAAAGAGAAACAATGTAAGCAATAAAATGAAAGAGACAAAAGCAAATCGGCATCTTGTAAGGTTCGCTTCTAGGAAATCCGCTACCTGCTCTGCCATTGTTAACAATTTTTGTCAAACTCTTGTCAAAGTAGACAACATTTGCACCTTTTTGGAAAGTTTAGGAATTGAGGAAGTTATTTCCGTAATTTGTACGCCAAGTGTGATACATTTTTTTTAAGTAATCCTCTTTGGATTGAAACGAAATCCAAATAAAAAAATTTTGTCGTGCGGTTTATAACCTTTTATTTCAGTGGTTTCGGGTATTTTACACATGTATTTTAGTTTAATGTAGTCGCTCATTCATCAGCTATTAGAAAAATGCTTACTTAGTGCAGAGAGTGGAGTATTTTTTTCACAATTGTCAGTTTTAGGTGGAAAAATGGATTTTTTCAAAAAAATCTTAAAAATGAGATAACTCGAAAACAAGCGATTTTCGACCCCCAGTTAACTGGGGCAAAATTGTTGCAAATGAACTCTAGTATAACCCCTTTCAAGGAATAGGTCGAATTACCAGTCACCCTGTATACTTACTTATACAAGGTGAAATAACATAACATAAATATTCGTTATTTTCACACCAAAAACGTACAGAATAAAAAGAACGTAAGGGTACAAGTGGCGGTCTTATCAATAAAAGCGATTTCTTCCAGACTACCATGGGATGGTAGAACTGAAATTGATATCATTAGCATCTTTTTAAACTAAGAGTCTACCCATCAAACTGAACAATTTTTACTATGGGAGCAAACAGATCGGTGCAAAAAAAATCTGCTGTCGCATATATTTGAGTCGAGTAGGCGTTGCAGTTTAGTATGGAACAGCTGATTTTTTTTGCTCCGATCGGTTTGCTCCCATAGTAAAAGTTGTTCAGTTTGATGGGTAGACTCTTAGTTGTGATTATCTTTTTTACATAACACCAAGAATTAAAAATAATTGAAAAACCTACGGAAATTGATATCAATAATAAGACGCAGTTCTAATTACAGTTATAATACATCTATAAAAGCTTAAAAATGTTAGTTTAATAAATTTATAATTACCTTTACAAAGACTGTGGCAAGGCATCTTCGCCGGATAAGGAGGAGGGTTGCACTCAGGTTCGAGCAGCGCACAGGCGAAGTGCCTGACCCTTTCGCTGCAGTTCGTGGCCATCATGTACTCAAACTGAGGAAGCAGGGACGTGATGTCAGCTCCTCCTATGGTCGCCGAAGGTCCAGCCAGGTCGTAGGGCAGGACGCCGCGGCAGAACGCGAGGCGAGGCGAGCGGCACTGGGGCACTGGAATTATGCCAAAAAATTGATTTAAAATAATCATAATAACAGCCGGTTTTCTATATTAATTAAAGATGCTGTATGTTAAGTCATAGAGTACCACTACCAGTAGATGGCGCTCATGTCCCCTTAAGACGCAACAGATTGAAAATTTCGTTCTCTGGGTAGTGGGCTCGGTGGCGAAATTGGATAACGCAGTTCCCCGGTTTGGAAAAGTGCGGGTTCAAGTCCCGCCCGAGACAAATTTTTCAATCTTTAATTCGAAGTCATAGAGTGTAATAATTATTCTTAGAGTTAAGTTTCTTTTGGCCTGGAATTCTTATTTAAGGCATTTGCTCCACCATAACAATTTTACTTTTATAATGGACTAAATGGACCGACATTATACTAAAGTGCAGTGCAACACCTGTGGTAGTGCATTACACAGTACGAATAACATTATACTCCCCATACTTCAACGAAGAGACCTACAACCAAGAGAGCCACGACAAAGCCACGTTCACACCCACCTTATTAATGACGACCTTTTCATATTAAGGTGGTTGCAGAGGGGTCAATTTTATACAAAACTTTGACGCACAATACGCGTAGACAGTATTAATATAAGTATCTTTGTGTATAAGGAAAAATAGTTTAGAAAATCTAGATGCCGCTTCACAAATAACATTTGCAATTTATATTATAACGAGCGTAAACCCGCGATTTTGTCCGCACAAATAATATACCAGATTTCAAGTCAGATTATAAGCTATCAAACAAAAAAAGTTTCATCAAAATCGGTTCAGTAGTTTTTGCGTGATGCTCGTTCAAACAAACACACAAACAAACACCCAAACAAACACACAAACAAACAGACAGACCAAAAATCCAAAAATTGGTGATATGGAATCAGGGACACCTAAAAACCATATCGTAACTTTTTTTTTGTTAATATCTTCAATGTACAGACAAACTTTCTGCTACAGTTTTATAATAGTCTAGATTACGAAGATTATAAAGCTATGAAATTTTTCATACAAAATTTTAAAAGCTTTATATCTTCGTAATTATATTATAAATTGCAAATGTTATTTGTGACATGGCAACTAGATTTTCTAAACTATTTTTCCGTATATAAAATATTACTTTTATTCATTCCGTCTACGCGTATTGTGCGTCAAACTTTTGTATGGACTGAAACCACCATAACTAGGTAAACAAAATAATTACTGAAGCGAATTTAACACGCTCACTGCTCCACGTGCTACCAAAGTCAGGGGAGCCACCGCAAGTGATAGTCAGAAATACTCAGGAGTGTCTTCATTATCCTCCAAAATCTGGTGAAGCAGTAAAATATTTGGATTTGCGTTGTCTGATATTGTTTTGAGACTGTGAACGTGTTAAAGACCGTCATCATGTTAGACACCAAACATCTTTTGCTTATACGTACCATCACCAGAAACGCATGCACCCTCCCAAAATGAAAACACCAGACTTACCGTCGTAATTGGCATTTACAGGATACTTTTTGGTGGTAGAATCATCACCGTCACGCCATGTGGGTAAAGTGGGTGAGACCCTTGTGTTGTAAAGAGAACTCTGAGTGGTGGGGTGCATCTTCTCAGCGTCCTCTATACCGATACCAAAAAGCTTAGAATGACCTGATGTGAAGTTGACAGAAGGACGGTTGTAATACTCTTGCACTTCAGGCGGTAGTTCATACGGCGGCGGCGGCGGCTGTGCGCCATAAATCCTCTCCCTTACTTTATCTTGTTGTGTTTTGTCTCCAGTCAGGTAACGCCCGGTTTCTTCCTCAACTGTGTTTGTAGTTTGTTTTTCTTCAAACAGAAAATCGTTGACAGTTTCAGCTCTGGTTATAGTTTCAGTGTGTGCTGGAGCCGTTACAGCGTCTTTGAAGTAAATCGCTAATGGTTTTTCTGGTTTCTGAGTTATGTGCGGTTTGACAGTGGTTATTTTATTCAAATCCTCAATTTTTTTACCGGACCTTAACTTGTTTGCGTCAGCCTTCTCATTTCCGTACTGAACTTCAGGCGCTATGTGAACTGGGAACACAGGAGCAATAGGCAGCTTCTTTTTGGGCTTCTTTTCTTCGTTGGTTATTTCAGTTAATGGAATCAACTCGATGGTTTTATCTGTATCGGCGCCGTAGAAATCTATTTCCGGTGTTTTACTACCTGTAATTGCGTTTTATAATATTTTCGTTAGAGTAAAACACACAAGAGTTGGTAAAGCTAGGCTGTGGTGTAGAACCAACACATTAACGAAACAAAACAATAGAAAACATTAAGGTGACCCGAAATTCTGTAAATGTGCTGAAATGACTAAAGGTATACTTTCACAAAGTGCTCACGTGAAATTGCGTTCACCTATAGTTTAGGTACTAAATAAATATGAATGTCAAAAAACACTCACTTTACTTTCAACAGAATAGAGTGTAGGTTTCCCATACAAATAAATATAAATGTTGAAAATCCATACAAAAGCACATAAAAGAACACACGTCTTACGCACTATGAATTGTGATCTAACTCTTTAGTAACAATGCTATAATGCCATACCCTGTTTTTGTGAATTTTTGCTACTAGATGTCTTTTTAATGTCGGTTTTTTTTTGCCCCGGTGTCTCCGGGGTTCTGTGGAGGGGTGCTCCGGCGCTGGCTGCCGCCGTCGTCCCCCAATATGTGCTGTTCGTGATATCGAGATCCGATGTCATGTTTTCTGAAATGAAAATATTGTTACACTGTTGTAATTGCTATAATAATTTTCGTAGGCGCTTCATAAACGCATAGAAAAATGTATTAGCTACCTACACTTGGATTTTAGTGTCCTATTTAGATCAATAAAATATCTTCAACCTGTAGGCCTCGCATGCCACCCCCGAGAAAACGATAAAATTCGAAATGTGCCTCCATCTTTATTATTTTACGTATGCCAGAAAGAGCGCGCATGACATTTTTCTCGTTTAAACGCTTTGTCGTGGGTGGCATGCTAGCCCTGCAGTAAAGATAAATTATTGTCTACCAGTAATTACTTAACTACTCTCTATGGGACCAATATTGAAATCGTGAAAAAAAATCCGCTGTCCCATACATTCGAGTCGAGTTATGATTTGCAGTTTTGTATGGGACAGCTGATTTTTTTTCGCGAATTCGATATTGGTCCCATAGAGAAAGTTGTTCAGTTTGATGGTCTGATCATCCCCTTAAAATAGTTTCAGCTAATTTTGTTAGACCTTATATAGCTCTAACGGTTCTAAAGTTACAGCCCTAAATAGGTAGGACAGACGGACGAACGAACGGACGGACAACGTAGGCTTAGCAATAGGGTCCTGTTTTCACCCCTTGGGTACGGAACCCTAAAAAGGTGAAATTTTATACTTAGGCATTTTAAGTTGAAAGTTTGAAGTTTTTCAGTAGGTACCTATAGGTAATTTAATCTACGTATAGTATAATCAATCTTGCCGTACTCAATGACATTAAAGCTAGAACGATTCTAGCATTAGAGTTACTAATGTCATTGTACGTACCTACAAACAATAATCTTACTAGAATTATCGACACTTATAAAAGTCGACAAGCCCGCTTTTAGAAAATCCATGATAATAACAGAACTCAATGATTATGAAGTCCACCAGCCTCTAAAATACGACACAATCAGTCTAGAATAATAAAGTGTGATGTCAAAACTAAGGCTACTAAATGACGCAACTAGGGAAGGAAGCTCTCGTATACTCTTGAGATCGAAGAGGCAAAATCGGTGAAAGCTGGGTTCAAGAAGTCACGAGCACAGCGCGGGCGCACCTCTGCGGGACCGCTGATGCTGACGGCCTGGCATCCATTAATCCTCATCGCTATTGCGTAACTAATATACATAAGTTGAGATGTTGCTCACGTTTTTATACACCTCAACTCAAGATGTCGGTGATATTTTACGATATGTCAGCATATACAAGACACTTTTTGACTCTTAACTCTTTTATGGTATTCAATTGATTCTTATATCGGTATTTCCAGGTATTTCAATCTTGTAAGAGAATAACAGATTTATTTTTTTCATAATATTCTACCTAACTACATAACATATATTTAGTTTTAAGATATTTTAGTTCTGGTCACCTCTGGTTCATGTTTTCCTACTCTTTGATAAATAATTTTGTTGTTTTAGTTTAGTACTCTTTTATGTATGATCCTTTTGTATTTTTGTAGGTATGAATATGCATTCGTAATAGGTATTTATATTATGTATATAAGGTCTAACAAAATTAGGTGAAACTATTTTAAGGGTATGCTCAGACCATTAAACTGAACAACTTTCTCTACGGGACCAATATCGAAATCTCGAAAAAAAATCTTCTGCCCCATACATTTGTGTTTGCAGTTTTGTATTGGACATCAAATTTTTTTCGCGGTTTCCATATTAGTCCCATAGAGAAAGTTGTTCAGTTTGATGTTCTGAGCATACCCTTAAAATAGTTTCAGCTAATTTTGCTAGACCTTATATATTTTTTATTACAGTATGTTTGTATTTGTATAACTTTATTTGTGTATGTTATCTATATTGTGTTATTGTGATCTACACCGCCTACCAATCTTCTTTCACTATTTCCTCTACCCTCAGTTTGTCAGGCAGAAATCGCTTTTTAGCGATAAGACCGCCTGTTTTTGTGCCTTTTGTATTTCCTGATTGTTTGCTCTCTGTATACTATGCTATTTGGTGTCAAATAAAGTATAATTGATTGATTGATTGATTCTTTAATTTGCTTTATAACTGTTTTACTAAATAAAAAAAATTAGTAATAACTAATAAATGTATAAAAAAAATTAATTAAATATTTAAGTAGAATATTTATATAGTTAACTTTTGTTAGCTCATTTAGTTGTAACGAAAAAGTTGATGTATTGATAATTAGTAGTGAGTATCCAAATTTAGTGTATTGGATAATCCAATGCACTAACTTCTATGCAACTCTTCTTTCTACTAATTTCGTAGAAATACAAGTTCTTCCAGTGAAAACAGTGACTTAATAGACAGGATGTAATTTGCGGACACCCTTACGGGGCGGTAGTCTTATGATTAAACGTTACATAAGAAAATAAGGCAGGAGGCAAATTAATGAACCACTCCAGACGTCTACAGCCTACGTTCCTATAGCTTTATCCACTGTCTCATTACATGCCCTTTACGTATACGAGTTAAGATTTAATATGCTTTGATTTGTGGGACTTCTTATTTTGATTGAAGTACAGATTAGCGTGCCACCACACCATTTGATAATTTTCCACTAACGACTTCATACGAGCTAAGTGTTTCACTGCTACGGGCATAATATAATTTCAGGTAACACCTGTTTAGCTGGCAGCAATGGTATCTACAGCTGATTGTACATAATTTATCGGTGATTGGTGATACGATACGGACCAATCAACTAAATACCTATGCCAATTTAAAACACACCCTGTACCAAAATGGAGAACGTTCATGTTTTTGTATTAGTAGGGTTGCACAACGCATTTAGGGTCCTTAATATGCTGACACTTTTTTAAGGGGATGATCAGACCGTCGAACTGAACAACTTTCTCTACGTCACCTACAACGAAATGGCAAAATAAAATCAGCATTTCAAAAATGCAAGCCTACTCGAGCCAAATATATGGAACAGCAATTTTTTTTTCGTGATTTCGATGTTGGTCCCATAGAGGAAGTTGTTCAGTTTGATGGTCTGATCATCCCCTTAAAAAAGTGTCAGCATTTTAAAAAAAATAAAAAAAATATCACCCTGTATGTCTCATGAATAATCGTCGAAGAGTTTTAGGGTACCTAACGAACCTAGGTACATTACATATTAGAGGTAACGAGGTATTATTTGAGGTGGTAGGGAAAAGCCTCCCCGAATGACGAAACCTGAGTTCGCTTGGCGCACCCTAGACAGTCAGCGTCGATTCGAACATTGCTGACAGGCTCAAACACGTATCCTGACTTTTTTTCGTGGGGATACATTCATTTTAGGGGGGGGGGGGGGATATTTACTGAAAAATATAGCGCTGTATGAGCTCATGTTGACACGAAAAAATAATTTAGAGGTATGTAACTATAGGGTTAGGGACTAAGGCAGTGACCTCAGGCAAGAGAACATAAAACCCATGATAGTAGTAGAATGAACTCCGACTCAAATCGATTGTTCAAAAGGTTAATTAAAACATTATCTAGGTTCACATTTTGTTACCTGCTACTCTACCAACGTAACAACGGTTTTGTAAGCTGTCATCGCGGTAGTTCTAGAGAGATTCAAAACAAACACGTCATCTTTTATTTTACGACTTAGAAATCGGTAACCACTCGATACAGGGGTTCTATTTTTGAATCTCGCACGTCCTTAGTCCTAGACGAAAATTACATAAATTATATACAGGGTGAAATTGATATCATTAGCATCCTTTTAAACTAAGAGTCTACCCATCAAACTGAACAACTTTCACTATGGGAGCAAACAGACCGGAGCAAAAAAAAATCAGCTCTTGCATACATTTGAGTCGAGTAGGCGTTGCAGTTTATTATGGAAGAGCAGATTTTTTTTTTTGCTCCAATCTGTTTGCTCCCATAGTAAAAGTTGTTCAGTTTGATGGGTAGACTCTTAGTTTAAAAGGATGCTAATTATATCAATTTCACCCTGTAGTTTACGAAAAGCGTATCTATGTGAATTATAATGCTTGCAATTAAAGAATAGAAGAAAAATTATCAGGTACTATAGGTACCTTCATCATGAATGGCTTCACCCAACCTGGTCAACGTGGCGTAATCAGGCCAAAACTCAGATGGTCTGATGCTGTAAAGAAGGAAATGAACAACTGCGAGCTCTTCATTGACGATGTTCAAGACAGAGCGAAGTGGAAGAAACAGATTAGGAAAGCAGACCCCGCTACCCAGCGGGACAGCAACTAAGAAGATGATGATGATCATGCATGACCTATGATGTACCTATTAGGTATCAAGTGGTTTCAGGTACCTACTATAATAGTACCCGATAACTTTACACTTTTACGTAATAATAATAACAAATCCCAGATGTCCGAAGTCGTTCCCCGATGTAGCCTGAAGACTTCAGTTACGAAACAGCTGGTTACGTTTCTGGATTGCAAGAGTAACAGAATTTCCAACGCAAGCAAAATTTACGCCTGAGACGTAGAGTTGCGAAAAACCGCCACATTACCATACCCTATCTAGACTACTAGACTAGTAACCAACATTTATACTTTGTATGTATAAAAACCTTCAGGCTACACGCAAATAGTAGCCAATTGACTGATCCAACTACGAAGTAACTGCCAAGATGTCATTGAAATAACCAAATGTACAAATAACTGTTTACGATTATACAACGTGTTAATGAATTAACGCAAAACCTCATACACCCCAACTGATTTATGACAAAATAATTAGATTGAAACAATCATTTTTATTTTGATAGTTAAAATTTAAAGCTATTCGCATTTTAAGTTTTGAGACAAAAATGATTTGTTATCATTTCAGCAATGAATGAAAGCGCTAACGTGCTCATGGATACATTTTAATAATCTTGTTTTGGTAGAAAGTAGGGTGAGTGTGCCCGTGCGGTGGGTTGACATCGGGTTCAGTAAATTTTAAATTTTACAAACAAATTAAGTATTTAATATTTTGAAAAAAATTACCTATGTTGAAAATATGATAATTCGATTCTGCTCTCGATTCTAAACAAACTACTTTCTAGTTAAGTTAATTCATTAACACGTTGTATAAAACTAATCAACTTACACAACGAAATTATACATCAAACCTCTAAACAATAGGGGATCGGACAATTAGTCAAATTAGCAACTTATAATCGAACATCAAAACGCGCGCGATGTATGAAAAATTGTAATAAATACCCAAAAGTGACGTCATCAACATTTCATTACTTTTTATAGTTCATCATGTTATTAAAAATAGTATTATAGCTAAAAAAACGATAAATGTGAGTATAGCGTTATTTACAAACGTTTTTTTACTAAGAAGATAAAACTAAAATATAGTTTATGCAGTCCGCTCCCCTATTGTACTCGTATAATGATGCATAATTAAATGCAGTGACTGTCTGTGCCTTCTAAACTCTAATTGCCAGCATTATTATTCTTTTAATGAAACATTTGCTCTTTGAATCGATTGATTCGTAAATAAGAGGCATCATAATGGATTCAATGACAGTATTGTGCCGTACAAAGGAGTGGACAATTTGCACAATAGTGTTAATTCAATTTGAGTGACTAACAACAGAAGAAAGAAAGCGAAACCCAAATTATTTTAACTCTCTATTTTACGTCTGTGTTAATGTTTTTAAATTAACGAACATTTTAATAATAAAAGGTATATTATATCTATATATAGGTATAATAAAATTGTTAACTTGGCGTGGATGTATACAGGGTGAAATCGATATCATTAGCATCCTTTTAAACTAAGAGTCTACCCATCAAACGGAAAAACTTTTACCATGGGAGCAAACCGATCGGAGCAAAAAATAAAATAGCTGTTAATGCTGCAAGATATTTGCAAAAATATTAATTGGTGGCGTTTAGGATACGTAATGGGAATGCATTGATACCATTTATAGAATTTTCGTATTTTTATCTGTATGTTTGTGCACGCATCGCATCTTTTAAAAACTAGCGAACCGATTTGGATGGAGTTTTACGACATTAAGCCTTTATTTTGTGTGGTGCCGGTTAAGAATAACACCATCCCATTTCTTCCTGTGGGTGTCGTAAAAGGCGACTAAGGGACCTATCAGAAGATGGGCAGCAGCATCTTCTGCTTACACTCATCCAACTGAACTGCGATCGCCAACCCGCCTGCCAAGCGTGGTGATTATGTCATAACCCCCAACATGGCAAGACCGATCGTTATGGCGATCCTTGGGGGAGGCCTATGTCCAGCAGTGGACGTCCATCGGCTGAGATGATGATGATGACGCCTTTATTTTATCGCAACTTTTATCGCAATCGGTTCACTCCATCAAAGTTATGAGTATTTAAAATCAGTTGTCTGAGTGTACATACGAATACGAAGTCGCGGGTGCCGCTAAGATTATAAGAATCCTTTATTATATTATTGTTTGTTTTGTAATAATATTGCGCAACATCCACAATCCACATAAATCTGTTAGGTTTAAGGATGTGATGAAAATGCGTCTGTGTAATTATGGAAATAAAATAATAAAATAAAAACATAAATTGAAAGACTCGACCGGGGATCCAAGGGCTGGCGCTTTCCTCGCTCAACGGATCAGTTTAGCCGTTCAGCGAGGATACGCTGCCAGCATCTTGGGTACCCTCCGGCGCGGTCCAAACCTGCACCATATTTTAGGATAAGTTAATTTTATTTTCTCAATATTTTTATTTATTTTTAATGTACATTCTTACTTTCCTTTATTTGTCTTTAATAAAAAACTATTTTGTCATTACAGGGATTAACAAATACTTAAAAGGAATGATAAAGTAACGACATCATGTTTATCTTAAATATTCCTTTTGCTATTAAAAATATATTTGTTTCTATTTAATTATAAATTGTTTATATTGAAATTAATGATTTTTATTAAAGTTTATTATAATATCGACCGACGTTATATCATGGTGAAGTTCAAAAGTTACAGGGTACTAAACGAAGTTAACAAAAGAAAGTGAAGTCAGGGGTCATGTTTAACAAATGTCCATACATTACCTACATTTGTAGTTATAGTTAGGTACTCGACAACCTATACAATGCTTGTCAGAAAGCCAACTTTCCATTTCACGAGTCCTTTTGAAATAAAACGACGATTTCATAGCGATATAGCGAGATATGTACATCCGGGCACAATATGACTTGTCAGAACCCCACGCAGAGAAATCATATACCCTATACATATAGGTACTCTAGAGCAGTGGTTCTTAACCTTTTAATATCAATACTACAAGTAATACTATCAAGTTTGTAGCCTACTTATTATTTCTAGAAAAAATTGTTTGAAAATTTCGACCCTATACGACTATGCTTATGTTTGCTCTCTTACACATAAAAATAATTATGATTATTAATTTATTAGATATTGACATTATTAGAGTTATGGGGAGGTATGGACGCCATACCTCTCCGCGACGCGCCACCATGGACACCCAATTATGGGGGTCCGGGTTCAAATCCGCACGGATAACATGCTATGAACCAATGAGTTTTTCTAACTTATGTACGTAATACCCGCCGACTGCTCGCAAACGGTGAAGGAAAACATCATCAACACATATTGTGTAAATATTGAGTTCATGGAGGAGCGTAGTGAAGTAGCAAGTATGGTACATGACTTAGATAATATTTTTTTTAATTCCAAGGGGTCAATTGTCCTCAATGTTGAGAACCACTGCTGTAGAGATAAAGCACTGGCGCCCGAAATACTTTATCGTTCAATATCGGTTATTAAGAAATCCCTTGGCATGTAAAATGTGAAAGTAACTGAATATTTATGAAGAGATCAAGATGTTCGAAAGACCAATATTCTTATCAAAGAGCCATTTGCACTTACAAAGGACAATGAATGAGATGAAAGTTACTTTACAAAATTTAAGGCCATCATTCGCTTCCGAATTGTTAACGATGTGACCTTAAAAACTTTCGAAATGCAAATTTTTGCTAATTCGTTACTAAGGATCGTTTTATTAAGGGTCTCATCAGTCATCACACTAACCAGCGAGAAAGGGAAAATGTTCCGTTGAAGAGATGGGGAAAAAATGACCATTAGTAAAATCCGTAATGGAATTTTTGACCGGAACTACTGGAACTAGACCATCGTTTCGACATATAATGTTATTCTTTGTATTTTAAGAACAGAAAAATCTCTGAAATGGTACGACAATAGATTTATATAGTGGTGGTCCAGTGGCGAGTAACCTTGCCTGCCGTGCAGGAGGCGATGGTTCGATCTCCGTCCAGGCCGACTCGTACCAATGAGTTTTTCGGAATTTATGTACGATTTGTAACACCACTGGATTTTCGGTGAAGGAAAACATTGCGAGGAAACCTGCATGCTTCAATTTCGAGGCATGTATTGTGCCCACTGTCCATTACAAGTGGCGACGGGCTCACTCCGCGACACACTGAATAGAGTTTCGGTACTAGTGAAACGTGGATGTTCTGAGATTTCAGAATGTCTCTGACTACCCCCTCGGGGAATATAGTCGTGAGCATATGCTATGCTATGCCTACATACATAAAAAATATGCTTACCTTTAGGGACGTGTACTTTTCTGGGCATGTTCACTAACACTTATACTGAACCAGGAATGCACTAAAATCAACGTCCTGCAGGTATGTAATGTACTAGGTAATGTCACCAACCAAAGCGTGTACCGTGCCGTACTGTGTCAACCTAATAATTAATATAATAATATAGCGGACGGCTAATAGGTTGACACATGTTGGTACATGCTTTGGCTGATGACTGAAAACATCAACAATCAATTCAATAATCAATTCATCAACTCAATTCACCATTTCCTGTTACTAAGAAACTAAAATATACAAAATACTTTGTATTCAGTGAATAGAATAAACAAATCAACGGCAACGTCGCATGGAAGCCGAATTCGCGTACTAATATACAAAACTGTATATCAGCACGATATCAGCGCTCTGTTGCGAACTAATCGAAATACAAATCTGTACCGAGTAGTAGAGAAATGGGGTCCAAAAAATTTTTGTCAAATTAATTCCAGTAGTACATATAGCCAATATAGATATGTTGCGATGAGATTTGGATCTGACGTCCGTATATCGGACGTCAAAAGCAGGTTAACGCCACTTTAAATGCATTTCAACCTTCATGGGACGCCAAATAGGTTACGGGATATATATATTATATATTTAAATATATAATATATATATATTATATTAATATTAGATAGGTTTTATCATTACGAAGGTATAGAAAGATGATCTATCTATTTTTACAAAACTTCTATTTTAGGTTGTTGTTTTATGACAAGCAAATGAATTACAAACACTTTTTTGGCCGAATGTACATGGAATAACCTTTCAAACATGCCAATTCGTATTCGGATGTGGGAAATTAACAAATAACACTCCATGTCGCTTACGCTCGACTATCGCTCGTATGAAAAGGCTCTAAATTTTACTGTTTTAATCGGCTAAGATAAGGCCGCGACATTTACAAAAAACGGTTGACAGCAACTCATTTATTTGCAAGATTTTAATCATGACTACCATCTATAGTGTTATTAACCTCAATAAATTAACATATTAATTACTAAACGATTATGAATTCCCTACATAACATTAACAACATGACATACATAAGCAATGGTATATCAATTGTGAACATCTTCATTTCTATTGAGGTGTTACCATCGAAGTTCACCTCTGACCCCTCGTGGCATCACACTACTTTCGACAATATGATCTGAAGCAGATCGTGATATTCGTGATACTCTGATATAACAGTAGCTTTACATCTTCTGTAACAGATACCTATCGTTACTATAATAGGTTTCCACTTTCACTCGCTTATGAGTGACAGGATTGACAGGATAAATATGTGCAACAACATAGGTCAGTACTTATATTACGCAAATCCATATTTCGTTACGCGAATGATGCACGAGCAATCACTGGTTCACTCAAAATCGTTCAATCTTAGAAATAATAGCATTCACGTAGACGTAGAGCCCACGTTTACAATTTTCCAATACATGGAGATGATGCAAAAATCCTAAATTGACAGGCTTCATCAAGGAGATCGATTCCCATTACCGTCTTATCGAACACGTAGCGAAGAGCGAGGTAGACCTAAGGATGCCTAAGGTTTTGTGGGTTCAACAGCTTTCATTATAAGGGGTGAAATTGATATCCTTAGCATCCTTTTAAACTAAGAGTCTACCCATAAAACTGATCAACTTTTACTATGGGAGCAAACAAATCGGAGCTCAAAAAAAAAATTTGCTGTTGCATACATTTGAGTCGAGTCGGCACGGCACGGCACTAGTTTAGTATGGAACACCAGATTTTTTTTTTGCTCCGATCGGTTTGCTCCCATAGTAAAAGTTGATCAGTTTGATGGATAGACTCTTAGTTTAAAAGGATGCTAATGATATCAATTTCACCCTGTAGAGCCAACATCGAACAATTTTGTTGTCCCATGGATAACGTCAAGGCTACTGGGCCCAAATGTGTGAACCGCAGATTTTTTGTCGATGTTGGCTCTCTACTGATAGTTGTTCAAATGATGGTCTGAAGCACCCCCTTTCATATGTAATGCATTCACACCATATTGGAGAACCTTTTTCTTTGACAATCATGCTGTATACCTGCCTACTTATTATACTGAAGGAAAATATGAACTCATCATGTATTTCCAACCGCCATTTTCCGAATACTAGCTAATAACAATGATATTGATGTTGTTAATGATTAAGGAATATCGATCTTCTTTGATAACCTACCTATACAAACACAAAACAAAAGAAGTAAACAGAAAGTAACAATTGTTTGCAGTCGAGAAAAGTAGTGAAAGGTATTGAAAGTAAAACTTTAGACGTTTAGTAGGAAAAATATTACAAGATAAATGGTAAAACGTTTGTTTTATTTTATTATTAAAAAACACGTGCGCCAGAGTACGCAGCACAGCACTCTCTTTTATAAAAGCTGCAATTTAAATGAGACTTTAGATGTAATAAGTTGGTAAAATGGGATAAGTTCTCAACATAATAATACCCTGTCAGGGCACCGCAATAGCATATTTGATCTAATATACTTTCTGTCTTCTCTGATAAGCAAAAAAAGTGAATTCTCTATAAAATTATTTAAAAGAATCAAAAAGTATAGAATTGTACAAATATTTGCAGGCAAAGATCAATATAAGTAGCTTACCGGGCATAAGGAAGTAGACGAAGACAGCTAGAGCGACGCAGACGACGAGGAGCGCGGCGGGCCACCGCAGCACGCGCAGCACCCGCGCCATCTTGCCTGCGCCCGCGCCGCTGCTCGTCGGCACTCTGTACAGGCTGTCTGGGTGCGAGCCCTGCAACAATACACACCGAGGAGTTAACAAATGAAGGAAAACATGTCATCTTTTCAAAAAGCTTCAACTATCGACGCTGGGGAGAATAGGAATAATCGCTTCTTAGCGATAAGACCGCCTTATTTTGTGCCTCTTGTATTTTATTTCTGTATTTTACTGTTTATATTTTGGTGTAAAATAAAATATATTTGATTGATTGATTGACTTATCCTGGAACTTCATATTACGAATTAGAAAAAAATAAAGTAACGTATTCAAACAAAATTATAATTGAATAGAAAACAATTTTAATAAGTGTTTGAAAAACGTTTTTTTATCGATTTCAGGAGTGCGATTTTTGAAACTCATTCGCTGAGCTCAGCAGTTGAAAATATCAAAATTACTATGGAGATATGCATCTTTCTACTATTGGAGTATGATTTTTGAATGTCAAATCAGCAGTAGAAAGATGCATATCTCCATAGTAATTTTGATATGTTCAATTGCTAGGCTCAGCGAATGAGATTCAAAAATCGCACTCCAGATATCCTACGAAAATACCTATACCTAAGAAAAGAGGATTGTCGGTCTTATTTTGTGCTCGGTGGTCTCGTGAACTGTGGCGTGTCGTGGTCTGATGGTACATTCCCAAGGAACTCTACATAAATAGGTAAACTCTCTTTCTTTAACATAGAGTTGAACAAATTTAATTGTCTTTTAACACTAATATAATGGAACAGTCAATTCTCGATGCTGAATCAGAATCCCACCTAGTTAGTTAATTAATTTTGTCTCATATAAATTATCTTATTTTAATAAATATATTATTCTGCAACCTATTAACGTCGATTTTCGATTTTATTTGACCATTATTGGATATCGAATTCACAGAAAGAATTCGGTCAGAAATAGGTACCAAAAGCATATCTATTATCATATAACAGTCGTATAAACGTCATAGACGAATAATTTGCAACGTTTATTCAGAACACAGATTTTGAGCAGCTTTATCTCGTGTTACGTGATAGTTCGTTACACATTATACTATCCGAGAAACAAGCCATTTTTATACTTATTTTGTAGCTATTAGAGTTCTATTACGGGGAAATTAAAAGGAATGATCTGTATTATAATAAAGTTTATTATGTCATTTGGAGAAAAGCAACCGTGTCGGTCAAATACTCATAACTTTTGTTTAGCGATTAAATGACTATTATATCATAATTTTAGTGATATATGACGATTGAGAGTTAATTTAGTGCGATTATTAAGTTTTGACCGCGATTTGACAATGACGTGCTGCTCTACTTTCATAAATCTTGCAAAATACTTAATAAATGAATAATGCTGTATAAGTGAAGTCGTTGAAATAAGATTGTTGAATAAAAGTTATTGATATATAAAAGATATTGATCTGATCGTATACGTACTCTACATTTGTATAGTAATAAATAGCAAATAGTAAAGTTTCGTATAACATAATTTTTATGTTTTTTTTTTGTGTTGGTATCTGCATCTGCATTTTCATAAGGATCGGGCAAAGGGAAGTAGAAAGAACACAAAAGACAACCGGAGAGAGGAGAGGAGTTAGCATCCTTTTAAACAATCAAACAGAACAACTTTTACTATGGGAGTAAAGAGATCGGAGCAAAAAAAAAACCAGCTAAGTGCGTGTCGGGCCACGCGCAGGGTAGGGTTCTGTACTTGCCCGTCACAGTATACGGACTTAATAGGGGGATTTTGGTTTTATACTGCGGTTTAACGTCTAATCATTATGCACACAGAGATAAGTGTGATGACGCCTCACGCACACCAACATGATAAAGTTAGCCCGTTTGTTTTAGTACGTTAGAAGCATACGTACGTACGTAAGCGTAAGCGAACTTACAAAATAATCTGTGCTCTTAATTTAAAAGGATGCTAAATTCTACCAATTTCACCCTGTGTGAAAAGTATAAACCACAGATCACAAAAACTAAAGGTACAAACCAAAACGGCACAATAGCGACAGCTTGGGTACTCGGAGACTATCAGAAGGAATAGTTAGGGTTAGGGGTAGAGGAAGACTTTTAGGATATTATGCAGGATCAATTAATGAAATATTATTTATTTATACCAAACAGAAAAATACAGTAAGTACAAAACAGTGTCTTGTTTGCCGTTTGTAGCTGAGCTGTTCATAGAACATTTTAAACTATATTCCCGAAGGGGGTAGTCAGAAATATTCTGATACTCAGAATATATATATTTTTTTATTTTATCTTGGACATTGCCACACAAATTATCTAGTCACATTTAAAGTGCCAGAATCTAGCATGGACTTGTATTATGATGACTAGACAACGATATAGAATAAATATATGGATATAAACCAATATCCATGTAAAACTAAACTAAAGTAGGTAAAACTATTATTTAATCTAAACTATTATAAAACTGTAGCAGAAAGTTTGTCTGTGCACAAAAAAAAAGTTACGATATGGTTTTTAGGTGTCCCTGATTCCATTTCACCAATTTTTGGATTTTTTGTCTGTCTGTTTGTTTGTTTGTTTGGGTGTTTGTTTATTTGAACGAGTATCACGCAAAAACTATTGAACCAATTTTGATGAAACTTTTTTTGTTTGATATCTTATGATCTGACTTAAAATCTGGTATATAATTTGTGCGGACAAAGTCGCGGGTTAACGCTAGTTACTTACATACAAGCATTATCCATTCGACATATTCATTTAAATCAGCTACCGAATCAGAGGTATCGAAATACGTATAATTTAAAATCATTCGATTAACATTTCATTTTGTCTCGAAAAATGTTAATATCTATTCGGAATGTGGGCGTTCGACTGTTTATCTATTTGATAATTGAGATACAATGAAATCTATAGATCTTTCTGCGTTATTTATTGTTTGTGTTAATTGTGTTATTCGCTTGTTTCTTTTTAGGTGATATGTACCACTTTCTTTTCTACGTTTGGTTACACACGGTAATGGTTCGGATACATTAAAATTTTTACAAAAAATTACAAAAAAACCGGCCAAGTGCGAGTCGGACTCGCGCACGAAGGGTTCCGTCATCGAATCGAGTCAATCGAGCAAAAAACGCCTAAACTTCATTTTCCACAAGAATAATGTGGACAAGTCTTAATTCATTTATTTTATAAAACAATCTCAGGATCGTTCCCTGGTCCCGGGATTGCGAAAATATTTATCGACATGCAAAATCTCGTAGAACTTGGTCATTTGAACAACTCGGACAACACGAACAGCCCGGTCAACTCGGACAACGTGAACATCTCTGACAATTTGGTCAACTTATAAGTACAATGTTCACTGAATTGTCCGAGTTAACCATATTGTTCATGTCGTCCGAGCTATTTTGTTGTCGAAAGAACTTAATTAGACAAAATGGACAACTTGGGCAAGTTGACCAAGTTGTCAGAGTTGTGATGTTGTCAGAGTTGTTCATGTTGACCCAGTTGTTTATGTTATCCGAGTTGTCCAAGTCAACCGAGATGTTCATGTTGTCCAATTTGTTCATGTTGTCGGAAGTAATATCATAGTGATGACTGGTGAGACTACCTACGAGAACCAGTGTGAAAAAACGGTGCCTGTGGCCGGATTTTAAAAAATAACTATTCAGAAAGGCATATCCATATTATGTTTCCGTCGCAAAAAAAGTGAAGTTTAGGTAAATATGCATCCGATCTCTATCTAGTAATTAGAATTCATAAATGCTATAATAATTTAAAGATATGTATAGTTTCGTTCCACACTGCATTCAGATGTTGGACCCCCACAGAGTTGTATAATTGCCTATCTCGTATAAATTACAAATTAGGCCTATAAGAAAACTATTAAATTTCATTAAGGCCTATCTGAGTTAATTTATCGATTATAAGAAGCTACCGGACTTTACTTATAAAGAAAATTTGTGATATGTTTTGTGGAATAGGTAGTTTTACTTGATTGATTTTGAAACAAAAATATACCTAGCTACAGTGGGCATATTGTGCATAATAAGAGCTGGCAACGTAATTGGCTAGGTTTTACAGAATGTTCATTTCATCCTAGACCCAACATATACCTACGCATTCCCATCTCGTAACTCCTTTAAACCAGGATCAACAGCGGTACGACTTACAAACTAGACAGTGAAGTCCAGTGGAGCTCGTCGATGACTATAATCTATCTTGGAATCCTCGACGAAAGAAATAAAAGATGATAGGAGGAATAGGAATCCTTAATTAATGCTGAAGGTTTTTTAAGGGGTTGATCTGGAGTGCGATTTTTGAAACTCATTCTTTGAACTCAGCAGTTGAAAATGACAAAATTTCTATGGAGATATGCATTTTTCTATTGCTGATTTGACTTTTAAAAATCATACTTCAGGAGTGCGATTTTTGAAAGTTTGACATTTTCAACTGCTAAGCTCAGCGAATGAGTTTCAAAAATCGCACTCCGGGGATTTGACGTTCAAAAATCATATTTCACGAGTGTGATTTTTCAAAGTCAAATCAGCAGTAGAAAGATGAATATTTCCATAGTGATATTGACATTTTCAACTGCTGAGTTCAAAGTATGAGTTTCAAAAATGGCACTCCAGACCAACAAACTGAATAACTTTTTTTATAAGAAAAACATCGAAATAGCAAATAAAATCGGATGTTCCATACAAAACTGCAAACCGGCTCGACCCAAATGTTTGGGAAAGCTGACGTTTTTTTTTATTTTTGATGTTAGTCCCATAGAGAAATGTCAGGTCATGTTCAGTTTGATCATCTGGTGATCCTCTTAAAAAACCGACGGCATATAAAGTTGGATCCTGTATATATACACCACTACCACTACCATGTGCACTACCTTTCTCTATCTTAAGTGATATTCATATATATAATTATATGCATATATTAATATATATTGTATTTTGTAGGTATATATTACATTTATTTATTTATTTATACTGTTTGTTTGTACACAATAAGTTTGCCTTGTAATTTTTAACTGTCTCTTCTACGGGTCTGCTGGAAGAAATCTCTTCAGAGATAAGCTCGCCCTTTGTACATGTTTTCTCAACTTTGTGTATTATTATGTCCGTGTGTACAATAAAGAGTTATAATTAATTATATTTTTGTATTTTAAGTCGCCTTTTGAATCGTTTTCCTAGCTTTGTTGCGCACGATATAGTAGGTTATGAGAACAGTAGTTTGCATTAGAGACTGACATAAACTTTTTTTACAGATTTGTCTCACTAATGTGATGTAATTCGAAGTTTTTGTCTGACAGACAAGATATACCTATATAAAGACGGGTGACGACACAAAGGTAACGTGATTAGATCACCGCAATTGAATAACTCATCATCGACCGATGGGAATCAAAAACAAATTATTGCAAACACAAACAATTAGTAATTACAAATATGATAGTGACATTTATTTTGAGGAGGAGTTTAGGAAGTCATGGCCTGTTAAAATAAAAAAAGATAAAGTATCTTGGAAAATGTCACACAAATTACCTAGTCACATTTAAAGTACCGGAATCTAGCCTTGACTTGTATTATGATGACTGGACAACGATATAGAATACATATATACAGGGTGTTACAAAAATACAAATAAACATTTAAGGGGGTGGTTAAGAGCATCACACTGAACAACTTTCACTTTGGGACCAATATCGCGAAAAAAAAATCGAATGTTCCGTCATCATCATCATCATATCAGCCGATAGACGTACACTGCTGGACATAGGCCTCCCCCAAAATGAGGAGATTTGCCATAATCGCCATGATGCGATGCGGTTGCGATGTTCCATACTAAACTAAAGATCTACTCGAGCTAAATGTATGGGACAAAAGTTTTTTTTTTTTGCGATTTCGATGTTGGTCCCATAGTGAAAGTTATTCAGTTTGTTGGTCTAAAAAGTATTCTGAAAAGTTTTCAATTTTTAGTCTTACTTCTGTAACACCCTGTAGATACAAACATCCATGACTCGGGTACAAATATTCATATTCATCATACAAATATTTGTCCCTTACGGGATTCGAACCCGCGACCCGAGACAGCAGGCAGGTTCACTACCGACTGTGCTACCGGGCCGATGCTGGGCCGGGCCTGTAGTATATAAGGATCCCAGGTCAAGGCCTCCTTCACGTACAAGGTTAAAAAGGAGTAGTACATACTCCAACATACGGGCGCGGCGCCCTCCACTGCAGTGCGGATCAATGGAGGCAAGTTAGTGGTCGATTTCGGGACAATGCGTAAATACAGGGTGCAAATTTAAATGTGTTACATTACATATCGAACAGGATCCATCAAACTAAAAATTTTTCACTATGGAACCAACATTGAAAAACCCAAAAATATAATCAGTTGTTCCATATAGTAAATGTCAATAGCTATTTGACAAAATGTTACAACAGCTGTTTATTTTTGGCGATTCAAATGGTGGTCCCATATGGAAAGTTGTTAATTTTGATGGTCCGGTCTGGTGCATTCCTTTAAGGCTGCACCGAGCCTATTGTGCTGCCCCCAATAGTATTTTTTTTTTATCAATTAAACAAAAGTGGCCACTTTTAGCGGATTTATCTACAAATATTACAAAAAAAATCCGCAGTGACCCGATAAATTTAAAATCAGCAATGACTACAATGTGACATTCTAGTTTTTTGGAGATGTTGTTTAATAGTTAAGAAATAAAAAAAAAGTACGATAGAGCACATGCAGCACAATAGGGTCTTAAGTATGCAACGCAATCAACGCATAATTAAGTTTACATCCTATATAATACTATTAATTGCATGTTAAGAAAAAAAATTTTTGCTGTTCTTTTAAAATGTATAGATAATTAGAAGATGACTAAATTTGTATACGCATTGACCTTAAAATTTGCACGTCGCCATGTGTGG
Source organism: Agonopterix arenella (assembly GCA_927399405.1). Lineage (NCBI taxonomy): Eukaryota > Metazoa > Arthropoda > Insecta > Lepidoptera > Depressariidae > Agonopterix > Agonopterix arenella. The sequence continues at coordinate 11,789,500 of OV656691.1, read as the reverse complement.
CAGAATATGTCTTGCTTCGTGTTATATATTTAAGATCTGAATGTACCATATTCTGGAAAATAAATAAATCTATCTATCTATCTATTGTTTATCACTTCTATAAAAATGACACATTTTTATAATGTTTTACAGATTGATAATTTTATGTATGTGGATGACAACGGAAAGAGAGCCGTTAATATTAAAATTTTTACGAGCTTCTAACTGTGATATATTTTCTTTTGTTTTCATATTTATTGCGCGATAGCATTTCAGTAGATTTATAGACCAGTCATACTGATGTTAGTCAGTTAACTCACTTGCATATTTTTTTTATTTTCGCCTCACTAGACATTAGACACATTGACATTGAATACTCTCTATTCGCATTTACAAAACTAGAAGTTATCAACAGCAAATTGGAAATAAATGTACAAGTATTAGTTATATTATATTACGAGCGTTAACCCGCGACTTCTTCCGCACAAATTATATACCAGATTTTAAGTCAAATCATAAGCTATCGAACAAAAAGTTTCATCAAAATCGGTTCAGTAGTTTTTGCGTGATACTCGTTCAAACAAACAAACACACAAACAAACAGACAGACAAAAAATCCAACAATTGGTGTAATGGAATCAGGGACACCTAAAAACCATATCGTAACTTTTTTTTGTTAATATCTTCAATGTACAAACAAACTTCCTGTTACAGTTTTATAATAGTATATAGATAGATTATTAGAGACAAATATAAAACACAAAAAGACTAGATACTTACCAACATTTTGTTTGCCCCTAATATTATAATTGGCATACAAAGTCTCCAGACTATTCCTGTTTCATGTGCGGCCACGTTATGGTTTCATCTAGATACTTTGACCACTTATATAGGGACTAGTTACGCGTGTAATTCTACGAACAAACATTTCTGCCACTTTTTGCGGGGGGCGAGATAACATGAAATCCGCAACTTTGGATTTTATTCCCCATAACTTAAGATTCTAATTTTGAACGTTAAGAATCATGAAAAGAAGTCTCGTGTGAACCCCAAACGTTCTAAGTTCGAAACTATTGTTTCGCAATTATAGGCTGTCTCGTTTAGTGATAAGGTATAAAATTGAATGTAAATGCACATGATTAATTGATCTTATACCGTGGCAGAGGGGAAATGCTACCGCAAGGCTAGTCCTTATAATAAATAGTCAAAGTCTACTATGTCCTGATCAAAGTAAAATTTGATCTAATACTATATCTATGACTCTAGCATACGAGTAGATCCAATTCCAACTCTACCAAAAGTTGTTATTGAGTAGAATAACAAACAATAATCTTTTCTTCTTCTTCTTATCGTGTGGGCAGAGCCCTGGTGACAGAGTTACCGCCTTACAGCGTCTGACGTGGATTTCATGTAAATACTACTACCAGAGATAGTAGCCGCGACCAACGGCTTAACGTGCCATCCGAAGCACGGAATCATTTTCCTTTTCCGACAATCAGGTGATTTCAGCCTGCAATGTCCTTTCCAATAAGTGAAATATCACTCGGTATCCCCCGTGGGAATTGAACCCACGACCTCCGCGTCGAGAGCCCAATGCTCTTAACCATTAGACCAAGGAGGCAGATCTTTGTAGAATGTCTTACGTAATTCAAGGGGGTTACAAACGTATCCCGAAAAATAAAATATAATTATCACACTTAAATTACGAGTCCCCAAGTCCTAACAAGTAGTTACAACAACGCGGAAGGCGCAAGCTATATTAATATAAAGTGGAACACCCTGGCTAATCAACGCATATGTTCCAGTTAACTTACACCGTGACTTGTACCACTATCGTAATTTTATAGAACCGCATAAGTAACATGTTATAATATCAAACTGATTTATTAGAAACCGCTATGGATATGAGATATGTATGCATTTACGTAGTTATAATTATAAAAATACTGGCTCTAACTTAATAATGATCAAACCATCAACTAAGGGACCAACATTGAAATAGAGAAAAAATCTGCTGTCCCCATTGACGTACAATACTATGGACGCCGGCTCTAGTACAAAATTATCGAAAAAAGTGTTCGAGTCTAAACTACACAAACCTAAGTACGTGTATAGTAATATAAACCAAATAAAATGATTGAAAATGCTGAAAATCGGGGGCCCGCGACCGCGAGTGCGCGTAATCAGCTGATCAAACGAAAACTGTCGCGTACTTGGTTCTCTTTTTACGTTTTGGTGCGCTTTCGGACACATTTGAGCGCGGACCCTAAGTCCAGTAGTTGGTAAGTCAATGGCTGTCCCATAACATTTTGGTTGAGCAGGATTGTAGTTTTGTATGGAACAGGGGATTTTTGTTCGCGTTTTCGACGTTTGGCCCATGGAGTAGTTGTACAGTTTGGTGGCCTGATCATCCCCTTAAAAAGCCGTCAGCATATTAAGAAGGACCCTGTATGATTAAATAAATGAACTCAAAATTTGAACACCGTTCGTGTAGAATATAATTTTTCACTGAACATGGGTCTACCCAGACATTCGAACTTCGCAATTGCGTGAACGTTTTCGTTCTAATGCCAACTCTATAACGATGTAGTTCGGACCGAAACGACGCCAATATATTGAAAATCGAAAGTCCGGGTACAGGGCCAGGATAATGATAATATCGTCGGTTGATGCGAATTCGAATAAAATAAAAGACATCATCATATTTAAATTGGCCTCGAAAAAAAATGTTTCGAGTTTATATGAAAAGTCAAAATTAAATTGATTATTCCAATAAGGCTACAATAGGTAGGTATAAAAATTGTTCATACCTACATCAAAATCTATTCGAAACGTTTTCGAAACAAATGGTTTTCTCTGGTTTTGTTTACAATTGTTGACAGGGTTCTAAAGTTAATTAGACAACACATACAATTTATTATTAGAGATTATCGTGCTCTATAACGGTTGATTCGTAGGCTATATTGATAAAGAGGCCATAAAATAGTATCAGACATGAACATTTAGTTACGAAATCTGTCAAAAGCTCGAAAATGAACATGTTTCAATTCTGATCACTATGCAGATGCATGTTCCTAATAATTTTATGGCTATTTACAAGGTAATAAATTTGGAGAAAACAAGATTTATTATCTGAAAATAAGATTTAACGTAAAAAAATTTAATATTTATAACACTAAAGAATTTTCTACATTTTGCAATAAACATGTGATATATACGTAGGTATAACATGTTTTAGATGGTGAAATAAATTATACAGGTTGTAAGTAACAGCCTGGCAAATACTGACACGTTGAACTCAGACCATCAAACTGAATAACTTTCAGTATGGAGCCTACCTCAGGAAACGCGAAAAAAAATCAGCTGTCCCATACATTTTAGTCGGGTAGCAGTTTTGTATCGGACAGCTGATTTTTTTTCGCGTTTCCTGAGGTAGGCTCCATAGTGAATGTTGATCAGTTTGATGGTCTGAGTTCACCGTTTCGGTGTTTGCTAGGCTGTTACTTACACCCTGTATTATGATAATGAATAATGATAATGAATAATGGTAATGAATAATGATAATGAATAATGATAATGAATAGTGTTGTCTACTTCTTTATTTACAATACTGTTCATTGCAGTTCAAGCATCGTAAAAATTTAGGTTGTGTTGTTTTTAAATTTCAATAATATAATTTTTTTCTTAGGTAGCATAGAGTCATCATCATCATCTCAGCCGATGGACGTCCACTGCTGGACATAGACCTCTCCCAAGGATCGCCATAACGACCGGTCCTGCGCTGCCCTCATCCAACGGGTTCCCGCCGCCTTCACCAGGACGTCGGTCCACCGTGTGGGGGGCCTACTCACGCTGCGCTTTCCGGTACGCGGTCGCCACTCGAGCGTAGAGTATTTTGGATAAATAGCTCTGCGGCATTCACTGCGTAAACATCATTCGAAGTCACGAATTTTGCAGAAATTAAGAACAACTTCAGTTCAGAAGCTTGATCTTCAGTAAACAGTATTTACTGAACGGTATGATCAGCATTAAAATGACGGAGGTACTTTTACAACTACTTACTACATGGAACTAGGAGCTTGATCTGTAATGAACAGTGCTTTACTACACATTGTACCTTCAGGTAAGTCAAGTACAGTCAGCCAAAAAGAAGGAGGTACTTTTACACTTGTACTACTTACTACATGGAACTAGAAGCTTAATCTTCTGTGAACAGGACTTTACTGTTCACTGTACAGCTAGGTATGGTCAGCCAAAAAAGATAGAGGTACTTTTACACTAGTTACTACTTAAATATTCAGTTAATATTCGTTAGTTATTTTTCAATCTTCAATTTGATTCGAAATAGCACAACATGGCTGTAACATGTTTAAAAATCAATAATAATTGAAATAAGTTATCACTTATTACATACGGAACCTATATTTATTGATTCTTTTGAGCCTGACTATTCCTAACGACAAATACAATCCCAAATATTTATTTATTAGGTACAGGAGATGGAAAGTTATGACAAAAAAGAAAGCCATTTGACTTCAACTTACATTGTATCTTACCTTAGCTGGGAGCTTCTTATCGTTCTTTGGTTTGGTGAAGTACTTCTCTAGCTTAGACTCGTATCCTGTCATGATTTCGCTGGGGCTTGGAGCTGGCCGGAGACGATATGTGCCGTACTGCTCACCATGCTCTGATATAGTCGGCAGGTTCCCATTGGGAGAACTACTGCTTGAACGGGAATACGCGTAGTTTACTGACCCATCGGTTGGGTTCTTAGCCTTTTTGGTAAAGACGTATCGCCTAGGTCGCTCCTCTGTCGGTTTCAGGTCATACGTCTCGAATTTCTCAGTGACGAAGTTCTCTTCGACGTCTGTCGTGGGTACGTATCGGAGCAGCCTCGGCTCTTTAATCTTTTTCTCGTATTTAACGGAGTCTGTCTCATTGTCTAATTGTGCCATGTTCAGGGAGTGCTGGAGCTCGTTGGCTGTTCTGTGCTGTTTGCGTTTCGTCTTCCGATCGATGGACCTGTGAGCGTGGTCGACCACGATCTCTGATTCGCAGGCCGGCCTGTCGCCGTAGAGTACATAATTGCCGTTAACCATCATGACACTTTGACACTACCGATTAATTTTGTAATGCAAGTTTCATACTTCGCGAGAACATTGCGTCACATTTTTTGATTCTACAGCGATTTCATCGTATCCTTGACGTTGTATGATGAGTTGATGAGATAATTGTCAGGCCTGCGGCCGTGTGGCGTGCCGGCTCTCGTGTGACACTGAACGTTGAATGAAGGGGCTGATTGCAGCGGCTTGTTTGTTTGTTGTTTACGTGTTTGCATTCGTTGAATCATACAGACAAATTCTTTAATTGTAAATGTAAGCCAATTAAATGGAATGGTAACCAAACGGATGAGTTTCGTTTTGTTTTGTAAACTTGCTAAATGTTGTTTTTCGGGTTAAATATTTGGTTTTGTCCAAAGAGAAGGGGTTTAAGAAAATGTTTGATATACTCTACTAGTAGTAAAGAGTTCTAAATAAAGTTTCCAGAAAACTAAAGAACAACAAGTACTTAAAGAGAACTTTGTGTGTTGTAAACGCTGTACTTAGATAATGAGATAACATTCGGAGCGTTATGTCGGCTATTATTGTTTGGGCGCAGTTCCCGCGCTTTTTGCCCCGTTTACGCGGGAACGTTCTCAACGAAACGCGCGTGCGCGACAATGGCGGACGCGAGACAACGAGAGTGAATTACTGCGATTGTGCAATCCCGGTACTCTATGCACCAGGCTGCAGCTGATGTACCGTTAATGCAGCAGATGCCCTGATATACAGCACATAGGTAACTTAATTTGTTGTATTACATTTCCGGTATTATCTAACTTAACGACGACGAGGCGACGAGATCAACTAATTTGATGTGCGTGGGACTTATTTCAGGTGAAATTGGAAGTCTAAAGTGACGTTAATTTGTAGATTCCTTTTTTTATTTACATTTGAGCTCAGCGTAAAAACAGTTCACTTCAAAATGTACATAGAACCTGTAGATAAAAAAATATATATATCTGCGTCATATTCATTTGACAATCGTTTTTCTCCTATTTATTAAAAAAAATCATTAAGAACAAAAACTATTATGCAAACCAAACTCAAATTATACACAAAGTAAAATAAGTCTAGGTAGGGTATGTTGGTTCGTCTAGTCGCAGTAGTTCGGGCCCTAACATTTGAGATTTATGTAGGTACTTCGATTAGTGCTTTTGGTAATATTACCTACTAACTTAATTTTTTTTCCCTGAAATTTTTCATACAAAATTTTAAAAGCTTTATATCTTCGTAATTATTTTATAAATTGCAAATGTTATTTGTGACGCGGCATCTCGATTTTCGAAACTATTTTTCCATATACATACGAAGTTACTTATATTAATACCGTCTACGCGTATTATGCGTCAAAGTTTTGTATAAAATTGACCCCTCTGCAACCACCTTATATTGCATTTAAAGGTACACATTAACTTTTCTCATTATCATAAAATTCTACTTTGGTATTCAAACCAAGCTAAGTACATTAATTATCAATAACCGCTAATCTTTCTCACAGTCGAATCAACTAGGAAAAATAGCATGTAAGAGCGATTGCCTCACCCCGACCCATCCTAACCCATTACTGTCAGTTCACATTGTAATCTCTTCTCTATTCTTGCAACACAATCGTTTAGTTAGTATAACCTACAGCAAATTGATTTTGGAAACGATGCGTATTATTTATTATTATTGGGTGTCGTACGCCTGTGCCACTTCGACCATCGCTAATCTTTTGTGAACGCCCCTTCTACAGTTCCCTATTAATCCTTACAGCAGTTGGGTATCGAATTTAGCATTTTAACATTAGGGTCTTGTATTTCATCTGGAGTCAGTACCTGTCTGCCAAGATGAATACTTCGTTTGTACATTAATGGACTAAAATCGCAGAGAATGTGTAGGGGAGTTTCCATGTTCTCCCGGCAGAACCTGCAGCAGGTGGAGTCGCCTAGTTTCAAGGTGTGCATGTGTTTGTTTAGTTTGCAGTGACCTGTGAACGATGCGTAGATAGATCGCAATCAATAGATATTACTGTACCTACTGCGAAATATTCAAGAATAGTTCTTACTTATTTTAGTGCCAAAAGATTTGAAATTTAACTACTAATGCTATACTTATCATGCTACAGAAGTATACTTATGTACAGATGTAGCTTTATTATCATTTTTATGAAACACAAAACCACAAATTTAATCTAATCGCACTTATTGTAACATCATCGTATAATAACAAACTTGGTCCTTGATCTATGTGCAGGCAACATGTATTTCGCAACACAATTATTATAAGCCATTGTTATAAACCTGTGCCTCGAACCCTGTTATTAAAGTTCGCCGGATCGTCTCTAGCTATTTACCATTGAATCTGTGACCCGATTTCATCTTGCACAAATGTGAAATATCATTAAGTACTTGCTCAGATTCACAATGTTCACACGTTTCGTTTATTAGTTCACATCGCCTTGAGACTCGTTGGGTAATTATTTTGGCTTTGTACAGTAGTACCAGGTTTATAAGTCTTACCGATGTACCTGCGCAGTTGACAAATTTTTAGCCCAGTCATTTTACGGAGTTTTGTAGCTTGATGTGTCGCCGTGTGTACACAAATAATTTAGCGTCGCGTATTAATTTGTTGCGTTGACAGTTCCAATCAGAAAAATTAATTGAAAACAAACATTAATAAACTAAACTATACCACTAATGGAGTTCTTAACTATCAAAGGCCAATTAAGTTCTTGTTTACTTTTGAAGTGTAATGTTTATTTATTAATCTTCGATGATATGATATTTAGGTTAAACCAATATTTTGTTAGGAATAATTTACTTACGTACAATAATTATATCGCTTATTAGCTTTATCCCGCTACTTCATCGGATATAAACAGAGAATACCATTTTACCATAGTTTACTCCCCATTTTTAGCCCAGTTATTTTACGGAGTTTTGTTAGGCGGGGTAGGGAGTAATTATTAATTGGACTTTTAAACTGTAACCGGCACCATTTAGTAATAAAAAAACTATCTTAAAACATAGATATCAAAATTTTGTATCCCAGAAGGCTTTTAAATTAATAATATTAATACTAATGCACTCATTTGACTTAGATTTAACAATATAAATTATTTTTGAGCAATAAAGTGGGAATTGAAATTTAGAAATTGAGGTATTTATTCGAAAATACGAATGTATTTTTTACAACCTTCTAAGTAGACAAAAATATTTACACCACGTTTGAAATATGTATAATGGTAAAGCCTTAAATATTATACCGAAAAAAAATATCACTTATCAATTAGTCCCGGCTCAAACCGTAAAATGACTGGGCTATTTAATAGCGCGCGAAATTATATTCACCAATCAGCCACCTTTAATCAATGACTCGGGTTTTGTCGGAGACTCGGGCCTGCTCTGCGCAAACGAAGATTGACGAGCGGAATTATTTTCCTGGTCGTACTGTACTAACAGGATTCTTAAACAGCAACCTAAGACAGCTTCTACAGGTACACAAACCTTCTTCGTGAGTCACTCTATCCTATCTATTAGTATGAAGAGTGGAAATGTGAAGTGATGGATTGTTTCGTTTTAAAAATAAAGTCATCATTTTGATACGATAAATTCGCATGCAAAGCCTGACCAGAAAAATTAAACTCCTCGCCATTGTAACGGAAAATAATTGGATTGGATATTTTTATTTGCCGCCTCGCAATTTTTGTATTTTCTGGTTATACTTAAATCCAAAAGTGTGTTTGTCTGTCTCTCTATTTGCTCCGTCAAGTCTATGAACTGACGTATGAAAAAAGGCTATCCTAAACCTACGCTCATGTTTCCAATTCCATTTACGGGCAAAAGTGGCGCTGCTCTAGTTAACGACCAGGTAACTTCTTACCTCCTCAACATAGTTAATAAGAATTAACAGTAAACATTGCATTCCGCATTGGGAATGAAATGGAAATAAAAACGAATCCCATTCCAATGCCATAAGCAGTTCTTGCACAATGCAACTGTTTTGCAAAGTTGAGTCTGCATTCTTTGATTTAGGTGTTTGTTGTTGGCTATACTGAGATTCTACGAAGTGTTCGACTTTAGAACAAGGCTAATGTGAATTTAAATAAATAACGTGGATTGACAACATTTTGAATTATCAACCGTGTATAGATCCCAAAAGACACGTATAATATCTATGTAGGTATTTAAGTCATTATAATGTTTAGAAATGCAGGGCCAGAAAATTCAACAAACTTTCCGAGCAAAATCATAATATAAATAGTTCCAGTTATATCTCACTGCACCGCGAGTACCGCGCCCGGCGTCTAATGACAGGAGTTTCAGCCGTTCACTTGTTGTGATTGTGACATTTCAGCCTAATAGAGTCCAGTGTTAAGCGTGCCTCAAATGATCTCTATATTTCTTAGGCATCACCATCATCGTATCAGCCGATAGACATCCACTGCTGGACATATGCCTCCCCCAAGGATCGCCAATATGACCGGTCCTGCGATGCCCTCAGCCAAAGGGTGCCCGCCTCCTTCACCGACCGGTACGCGGTCGCCACTCGACCCCCGACCCCGACCAACTTTTCGACCTCATCGGCCATCAGTTCTGCGAGCAATGTGCTACGCCTATTACCCCTTTAGTTAAGCAATTCTTTGGGCTATGTCAGCTAATCTGGTTCTTCTGCGAATCTCGTCATTACTGATTCGATCTCGCAGGGAAACTCCAAGCATAGCACTCTCCATTGCCCTTTGGGTGACTTTCAAGCTTGGCATGAGGGCTAGGGTGAGCGATCCCGTCAGTTCCGTATGTCATCACTGGTAGTACACACTGGTCAAAGACTTTCGTCTTGAGACACTGCGGTGTTTGGGACGAAAAGATACTTCGTAGTGTCCTAATCGCTGCCCAACCGTATTGGATTCGACGATTGACCTCTTTCTTCTAGTTGGACCTACCTAACTGGGTATTTTTTGTAGTCGCATAAAATTGTTTGCAAGTGATGTCTTAGGGTTATTTTGTCAATGGCATCAAGACTATAATGCGTAGCGGTACCCATACAGTAAATCGTTACGTCCGAGCGGGCACCGCGGTCGCCAGACGCACCGTTCGAGTAATAATTATGTATGTCGAATCCGGCCTTCGCTACTAGATTACCTACTGTGCAACTTTGCTTACAATGGAATGCTCTTTTTTTAACGGATGGTTAAAAGAACGACAAAGTTTTGTCTCCTGGGTGTCCGCTCTTGGAGACGAAACCAATAGGTTCTTGTATAGTATGCGTCTTATGATGTCGAGCTACAGAGTGAAACCTACATGTTCACGACTAAATCAGTGTCGTGGAGTTTCCCAATGGGAAACATGCGTGAGTTTTTGCACGGATAGTATGTACGTGTAATGTCCTATAGATCCGTAGTGGGACAGCGCGTGAGAAGTTCTGTCACATATCGTGAGATTTATGAAATGTTAGTTAAGCCTGCGTAAGCAAACCCTGGATTTTAACCTTGCACATTACAATAAATTTTGAAACTATTTCATAGCAACGGTTGTCTTTCATCATCAACCCCTGAAATCCAACTACTGGGAGGAGACCCCTCCTTTTTAATTCACATACAATGGTCTTGCAATAGTCCCATCTACTGCCATGCCCTCCGTCGTATCAGGGACCCAAGTGTCCCACTCGCTTCCATATCAGAAGAGCAATATTTTCAATAGTACTGATGACTTTGAAAATCGAATACGAATATCTTAACAATGAGATTTCATTTCGAATGGCGAAATAAGTTTCGGACTGAAGTTTAACAGACACTTAACTGCATCAACCTAGGACCTAGCATTAGCGTCGACAGACATAGCTTCAATAAGTTTTAAATAAATTCAAAAAGATTTTGAATACATTACAGAGTCATAACCCGTTGTAATTAATAATTCATTAAAACCTCCAAAAGCAGATGATGTCGGATTCTGATAATTTATATTTACAATATTTAGAAGACTTCCTCCAAAACATCGCCCTGCAGTACGGTTCCTAGAAGGCTGGAAGTATTCTTGCTCTCAATTGCTAGACCAAAGCGCCATCAAAGGAAGCTACCAGCCCTCGAGTCACCACAAGACAACTTTCTGACAAGGAAGTTTTGCGTCAGGACCCCATGACCCAGGAGTCTCCACTCCAAGAGACTCGTACATCCCTCCCTTTTTTGATATTTTCGCCTCTTGATCTTGAAGGATTATGCTGCTGCCGTTGGGGCACCCGAATTGGCGGAATTGGCCACATCTCCGGATATGAGATGCGGCCATAGCCCGAAGCTAGTATAGTATCCATCCTTGTGGCTGCGTATCATGCATTACATTTTAATTTGACAAGATGCGCGAACAGTCGACATAACCACGCCACACTGAGTAACAATAAATTACAAAGTAGGTAGAAAGGTAGGCTGAATGACCAAACTATACATTAGATCATTGAACTGTGACATGTTACAATTAGCATTCCATTGACCGTTAGTAATAACTAGTAACTAAGTAAGTGCAGTTTTAGTTCAGGAGAAATCGACTCGGTCATTGACTTCATTCGTGTGGATTGAATAATGCTTAGCGATTAGTTACTGAAATTTCATATAGGTAATGTTACAGTATACAGTTATACTTTTAAGGATGTGAGTATACTTTTTTAGTTTTTGTCCTATGAAAAAGCAATCTTGTTATGATAATGATAGAGTAGGTATTTTTTACCGTACCTTCAGCAGACAGTATCGAATACATCAAAATTATTATTACTATTTGACGTGAAGAGATGAAACAAGTGTCCTGCACAATAGTGGGATTATTTTGACAGTGATTATGGTAACAGATATAAGCATGGGCAGGCGCTCCCCTATAAAAATTAGTGTGTTCTGCATGATGCGGAATTTATAGTTAACTTGTGGTTCCGTATTGCTATGGAAGACATGAAGGAGAATGTTGATAGTGGTAAAGAAAAAAGAACTACTTTGATTGGTCCTGCGATTTCAAAATTATAGATACTTACAATTATACTTTTCCAAAAAATTACTAAGTACTCAATTGCTTCGATCTAAGTAAAATGAATGGATGACCTTACGGGAACATTTCAAATAAGCAAATTGCGCTTTGGGTCTATCCATTCATTTTACTTTGGTCGAAGCTCTATTCAATTTTAGTACCTATGCAATCGAGTCCTTTTTTGTATGAAAACGAATTTTCTCACAACTGACTCCTGTCTAGAATTTCATTCAATAGTTTACACACGACTAAAATATATTATATTATTTTAACATAATTTTACAAAACTTTCTACAGAAATAAAGTCATAACTACTAAAATATATCGCATTGATCTCATAAAAAGCATATTTCGATCTATCTACACAATAAAGTGAAGTGTATACACACGTTTTAGCAGTTAAAAGTTATCGCGATCTATGATTTTGGGTTTACATTCTCTCGCGTGCCGACAATTTGATATCCGGTCTACCCTGCCGCCCTACGCCCCCGCCCATCAACTAATGTAGTTAATAAAAAAGAACATAATCTATCCATTTATGATTGTAAATCATCTTTCCAGATATTATGCAAGTTATTTAAGATACTTTTCTAACAGAGATTGATAACATTTGAAAACCAACATTGACAATTTGTGGTTATTGTTTACCAACACGAAAACAATGTCCAAACAAACAAACCACATCCATTAACACCTTAGCTTACACACCACACGTTTCAACAGTCAACAACACTTTTTGTCTGTCCAAGTTCGGGTTCACATACCACGCGCGATCAAAACTTGCGTTGCAGGTTGTATCGGGAATAATGCGTTAAATAATCGCATGTGGAGTTGACAGTGCAAGCATGCGCGTACGACTGGAGCGCAGCAACAACCACCGTTGCTTGCACCACCACCCATTGTCGAGAAATCACCGTGGTAACCTGACACTATAGTTTACGCAATCCATTATTATCTGAGATACTAGGTAAATTTTGACCGAGATTCTTAATGCCTACTGTTTTAAACTAAATTAAGATGCGCCGAACAATGGTTAAGTAAGTGTGCCACGAAATGTAGGTACTTATTTTGAACATCCTTGATCTTGGATATATCCGGTAAAATTTCTGTAACTAGGATATAGCTTAATCAGTGTAATCGGATAACAATTATAAACCTTGCGTTTTAACAGCCTAAATAGCACACCGCTCTTTGTTAGAAATTTATGATCAGGAGTCTTCTGGAGTACGATTTTTGAAACTCATTCGCTGAGCTCAGCAGTTAAAAATATCAAAATTACTATCGAGATATGCATCTTTCTACTGCTGAATTGACTTTCAAAAATCGCACTCCTGAAGTATGATTTTTGAAAGTCAAATCAGCAGTTGAAAGATGCATATCTCCATAGTTATTATGACATTTTCAACTGTTGAGATCAGCGAATGAGATTCAAAAATCGCACTCCAGGGAATAATTATGGTCATTAATTACATTTTTAGCTCCGATTGATCATGTTTTTATAAAATACCTTCTTCATACCTACGTGTTAAGTTAAGGCGTGCCAAACGATAATGTATTGCTAATAGTTTGTTTTTATTAATTCCGTGCCAAATGCAGTGTCGTAATCATAACTATAATAAAACTGCAACAGAAGTTCGTCTGTACATTGAAGATATAAAAAAAATGTTACTATAGGGTGGTGGTATTGGTTTTTAGGTGTCCCTGATTCCAAATCAGTATTTACTTATTTTTTATCTGTCTGTTTGATAGTCTGTTTGTACGTGCTTCACATGAAAACTACTGGATCGATTTTGATAACACTTTTTGTGTTTGAAAACTTATGATTCGACTTAAAATCTAGTATATCATTTATCTCGCTACGATAACGAGAACCCGTGCCGACGAAGTCGGGGGTAAACTCTACTTTATTTATAAATCAGTAGATATGGGCGATAGGTGTTTCTTTATGTTTGAAAACGGAACACCAATCTAAATAAAGTTGGAAAGTAAAATATTATCTAAATACACAAATCGTTAGAGCCATTTCAGAGAAACCAAGATTTAAAGCATGTTCAAGAACATTAAAGCGAACATAACAAACAGAGTAGTAAATTATATTGATAATTTAACACTACATTCTAAATTCTTCTTCTATCGAGTCGATGGCATTCTAACTACAAAGTATAAATATGTATTTATAGTTTTATGTTGTACCTAATGTTCAGTAAACTATGATCACTATACTATTCATTCGGAACAAATACATGATATTTCTCGCAACATGACCCAGTTCCCATCGTGTGAGAGAAAGAAGTGCCCGTTTCTATCCGACTTGAAAATCACATTCGTTCGTAATTATTGCGCTGTTAATTCATCATAAACTTCCTAATATTAGAATGCTATAAGCTTACTTGTGCTACTCCTTAACCAGGATAAACAACGGTGACTATTCAGCACTAGCTTAGCGAGCCCAGTAGGAACAAAAGGTAAGCGTATATTACGACGGGCCATATCGTAGCGGGCCACAGCGCAAAAATCGCTTCTAGTTACACACGGCGAAACATCATGCTATACAAAACCAACAAAGCTGGGCCATGTTTAATAAACACGACAAGTGACAATGACAATTCAGAGTACATACATAGCTGAGAATGCTAGGACACATAAAGCACTACAAGTTTAGCGTCATTAGTAACCAGCAATGTACTCTGAATTGTCATTGTCACTTGTTGCATTTATTAAACCTTTTAACAACGACTACCAGTATTACGTCACATGGTCACACAAAAATCTGTCAAAGCATTGCTTACCGGCCCGCTCTTCTAGTGTGCGAAGCACGCATTTTCCGCTGCAATGCGACCCGCTGCGCCATGATGCATCTCGCCCTAATACATATACGCTTATCTTTAAACTACATTCCTTCTCATTTATTGCAATGTACAGTGGAAACACGTATGAACGGTTAATCGCGGCGCACGCGCATACGCGGCGTGTATTGTAACTATATGAATAAAACAAGAGACGCAGTCATTGTGCAACTAGGGTAGACTACTTGCACTACACACGGTGCGCCGTTTCATCGAATGTTATACATTTTTTTGACATACATACATAAGTATTGAGTACTAGTTGAACACAAAATTATTATGTCCGCTTTTACTTTACACTAGCGGCGCCCAGTCGCCCACGACTTCGTACGCACAGACTACTGACTTTGTTTCTTCGCCATAGTGTATTGTATACATGCGAAGCGATTGTAAATGTCAAGACTACGTCATATTCTAGGTTGCTATGGGTTTCTTGCCTTTTCTTCTCCATGTAATAATAACTTTTGATTGTATGAAATAAATCGTTAATGTTAATCCAAACCCAACGAAAACCCCATCCAAATCAGTTCAGGAGTATTTAAGTGATGCGTGTACAAACAAACAGACAAAAATTAAAAAAAAAATCTTAAAGCATTCTATTACATTATTCTAAACGCAACCCAATTAATATTTTTGCAAATATCTTCAACGTACATCTACGCCTAGTCTACAATTTTATTATATGACTGTATAGATATAGAATAGATAGAAGAAGATGAGATTGACAGCGGTAACGAGTCAGTGGCGATCTTGTTACGATTCGAATTGCTGTCAAATGATTAGCGCGATAAAGAATTAGCAAAAAGTTGTGACTTGGTAGCGGTCTAATGACTCAGTGGGCATTTATTTTGCACGATCGCACAGCTATTTAACTGCTATTCATTTATGTTCACGAGTCTATCAGACCGTATGTATACAAAATGATTTGTGACAACATTAATAAGTGTGAGTAAAAAGAATAGTCCCTCGCTCTATCCGAGTGCTGTAACAACACAAAACAATTGAATTAGTTCTTTTAATTACTATTATTACTTTTTTATTATATGTTAAAAATAAGGTTGTTAAATAATGTTAATTTATGAGCGTTACGCTTATGTGCATGGCCTTGATGGTGTGACCTATTAAAATTAAATTCTGTAGATGTTTTTAATCCTAAATAAATTTTAATAATATGTAATTTATGCATAGCAGTATCTTGCTCGTCCGTGTGGTGTCGGCTAAGAATAGCACCATCCCATTTCATCCCGTGGGTGTCGTAAAAGGCGACTAAGGGATCTACCAGAAGATGGGCAGCAGCATCCTCTGAGTATACACATTCAATCCAACTGCGATCGCCAACCTGCCTGCCAAGCGTGGCGATTATGGCAAATCCCCCCATTTTGGGGGAGGCTTATGTCCAGCAGTGGACGTTTAATGGCTGATATGATGATGATGAGTATCTTGCTATCGTCTAATTTTTGGTAGGTATTTGATGTAACAATTTTTAATGAGCAAGGTTTACGTCAAGACTTAAAAGCTCAGTGGCCGTAGTATGGCAGCGTGATATAGCGCTACCTTCGCTCTCGTCCTATTTGCGGGCGAACTAACGAGATAAAATTGTTCAGTGTCATAGGTACAATCACCCCTTAAAGTAATGCAACTGTTTACCCTATCACCCCGTACATAGAAAATGATTTTATAAGCATAAACATATTATGCTCACGGCTTTATTCCGATCGAATCGGGAATCGTTTGAGTATATTTAAGTTCCCGATATTTCGGCAGTGTGTGATCATGGCAATTGTAACACTGCCGAAATATCAGGAACTCAAATGTACCAAAACGCGGTAAGAACCCGTTAAATATTTAATTCTAGATTAAATAATAACCGCGTAACTCTCAAAAACTGTATTTATTACATATTTATATTATACAGAGAAAACGGGGCGAGGACGCGGCCAAAAATTAATTACAAATACGAAATTCAAACTCACTGCTACGCTTGCCACAAGCGCTGCTATATAAAAGACATCAACGAGAGCACTTTCGTTACGTCATCTGATACATCAGGCATAAAAAAATCAATTGCTAGTCAGATCTGCAGGAAATACTTACCTACCATCAGTTGAGCCATTATTTTAATCAGGGTACAATTTTGATAAAATTGTCTTTACTTTTATTGTATAAATTCTATAATTTTAAATATTATTGATTTTTAAACATGTTATAGCCATGTTGTGCTATTTCGAATCAAATAAAAGATTGAAAAATTTGTCTCGGGCGGGACTTGAACCCGCACTTTTCCAAACCGCCTAACTGCCTTATCCAATTTCGCCACCGAGCCCACTACCCAGAGAACGAAATAAAAAAAAATCTGTAATATTTGAAATTGGAACAGGGTGTATCATCTATATCGTATGAATTCCAGTTGTAATGCTGGACTTGCGGGTCGGTTAGTTTGTAATAACTACCAGTAGATGGCGCTCACGTCCCCTTAAAACGCAATAGATTGAAAATTTCGTTCTCTGGGTAGTGGGCTCGAGACAAATTTTTCAATCTTTAATTTAAATTCTGTAAGTCTTTTTTTACCCGTTTTATGCCGGTTTTTGTTCAGCATTTTATAGTAATCATCTATACTATTATAAAACTGTAACAGGAAGTTTGTCTGTACATTGAAGATATTAACAAAAAAAAAGTTACGATATGGTTATTAGGTGTCCCTGATTCCATTTCACCAATTTTTGGATTTTTTGTCTGTCTGTTTGTTTGTGTGTTTGTTTGAACGAGTATCACGCAAAAACTACTGAACCGATTTTGATGAAACTTTTTTTTGTTTGATAGCTTATGATCTGACTTAAAATCTGGTATACCCTTACGCCATTGCCATTTGTACCCTTACGTTTTTTTTTATTCGTTTTTGTTACTGTATATTTTGGGGTGCAAATAAAGAATATTTATGTTATGTTATGTTATGTTATATAATTTGTGCGGACGAAGTCGCGGGTTAACGCTCGTTATTTATATTTATAGTAATCATTAAAGACATTTGCAACGATGTTTTCTTGCTACTTCTTACATTTATTGATATTTATTCAACAAAATAACCACTTCGTTACCATCCCTCAAAATTATATTGCGTTGCTTAAACAAACAACTGAGTTACCGTAATTTGCAATAAAATATAGTATTTTACTTTAATTCCTACGGTTTTCTAAGACTGGTTTCTTATTCGGTAGCTACCTATAACAGTTTTATTTTGGAATTGATCTATTTTACTAACAAAATAGCTTTTGTTCCGCTGCCTTTGAAGGAGACCCTAGGGGACCGGATTATGTTCCCCTGCATAAAATAATGACCCAGTTGATACTGTAGTATACTATTGTAGTCACGGTGCGCCTTTTGTGTGTCAAAATCAGTAATTCTCAAATTAATGACTAGGAGCGCTGTACGAAATTAAATACGAAAATGGGAGTTACTACAATGAAAGTCATGGTAAGCATAAAGAGCGGAAAATTTTAAGTATACGGAGCGTAAAAAACAAGCTGTTCCATACATTTATGTTTAGTGGGTATCAGGAACTGCAGCTTTGTATGGAACATCAGATATTTTTCTTGATTTAGAAGCGCAGGATGCATGGGTAAAGTACCCGCGGTCTAAAAATGTGTCCTGTATAATTAACTTTTTTCCTGTTTTGTTAAGTTAAAACTACTTTATAAAAGGTTCGCATCCTCTTTTATAATGAGAACCGGTAAGGTTTGGAACTCACTCCCTGCGTCTGTGTTTCCAAGCAAATACAATCAGGATATTTTCAAAAGAAGAGTTAATAGGCTTTTTCTGGGTGAGCGCGCTACATCCTCGGCTTCGTCTACCATTCCCATCAGGTGAGATGAAGCCAAGCGCAAACCCATCAAGAATAAAAAAAAAAAAAAAAATAGAAAACTACTACAATAAAAAAAGAGGTAGGTATTGTAGTGTACAGCAATTAAGAGTAGTTAATGTGGAAAGCGCCGGTAGCGCCATCTATCGGCACGCGCAGTCTGTGGTGAATATCTATCGTGCATTCGCTCGGGATTCACTCGCCGACCACCGTGCCGTGCGGACGTGCGCTGGCCACATTCACTAGTGAAAACTATATCTGTGTTTTAATCAACCTCAACTAACACTGAGTGAAAAGGAGCATTTTACAGGTATTATCGTTAAAATCAAACACTAAATATCACCACTGAAACAAGCAACTAAATTATATTACAAAAAATACAAAATATACTCTGGAACTCTCCTACCGAATTTGATCATTGACTATAAACTGTTAAAATACTATCAAAAGTCAATGAAATGTTTTGAACATCAAAAATGATAATAAATAAAAACTATCACTATAACAATAACTGAAACGTTAGCTACACTTAAAAAATTTAAGCTTCGTTCGTATACTATTTATTTGTATGCTATAATAAAGGTACATAAACGTTACACAATATTTGTGCTATTCCTCATAAAAAGTACCATAATAAGGGTTGTTATACACATAAGCGGGTCGGCATTGTCGGTTCGGCAGTATTTGTCGATCAACAAAGCCGACCAGAAGCATCACTGCACTTGTTCGGCTTCATTCGGCTTGTGCCGATCGGGTAGTTCGTTCGAGTAGATGCATCATTCGAACATTCATCTGCATACAGAATTTACCGCCCGGTTTTGCCAATTGTTGGGCTTTGCCCGGCCACTGTATTCGTGTGTCAAAGATGAGCGGCTTTTTTCCCGAACATTCATCTATACACTAGCGACCCACCCTGGTTTCGCACGGGTGCAATGCTAATATATAAACCTTCCTCTTGAATCACTCTATCTATTAAAAAAACCGCATCAAAATCCGTTGCGCAGTTTTAAAGATCTAAGCATATATAGGGACAGACAAACAGTGGGAAGCGACTTTGTTTTATACTATGTAGTGATGAAGTGATAGTGATATTCGATTTTACCGCCTGGCTGTGCTGATTAATGCCGGCCCGCTTATGTGTATAGCAAGCCTAATACAGCATAGCGTTCGTCGCATACGATATTTCAACCACAATTCTGAGCCCATCGGCGTCTAAAATATAATCGGCATCATAAATCGTTATGCTTATTAATGCCACAAGATATCTTTCTATCGCAAAAGTAAGACATAAACTTAAATGTTATCATCTAAACTATGAACTTTTGCACATTTCTGGAAATTCGAACCCATAAACTATTGAATAGTTTTTTATTACCGATATTAAATTGATGAAGCGTAACTCCGCGTAACAGAATTTAATATCTTAATGAATGAAACTCAATTTCGATTTCTTTTTTTTTTAATGGCACATAATTGTATGTATGACTGAAGGTTTTATATTTCGAAGTTTCTACAAATGAAGGGATCAGTCTCTGATATTCTTTTCCCTACTGAATCTTTCCACTACAGCATATAGTGGTTTTTTTTAAAATTTATAATTAATTGATTCTTGCTTGTGCGTTAGCACTGCATTTCCGCCAGTGTCAAGTAGTTTATGGGAGAATCTATCCCAATCTCAGGGATTGTTTTTGGTCAAGAACAAGGAGAGGTTGAGGATTGCGGAGCTTCGTGGCAGGCAGAACCTGCAATGTGACTCCATATAGTGATTGTCATGCGATATAGCTCATTCTGACACGAAAGAAGAAGAATCTCTGACTCGGATAGGTCTTAGGTCAACATAAAATATAATACCCAACTCTTAACCTCCCTAATTCTCGGGAAAATAGGATGTAGCTTCATCCCTGTCACCTATCCTTAAGAACCTATGCCATGTAGTCCGATAATACTTAGTTTGTAATACCTGAAAATAGGTATTTACCTCAACTTTTTAGAGAATAAGTGGAATAAAACAATAACTGGGCAAGTGCGTGTCGGACCACGCAAAGGAAAGGGTTCCGTAGTTGCCCGTCACAATACAATATGGACTTAGAAGGAGGCTTTTTGTTTTATGTTTTCTACGGTTTAACGGCACTTGTCTGCAACAAAAATTTTCTCTTTAAAGCTTAATATTTCGCTAACGGGTCCCTAAATCGAAAAATGGTTTCCCCACACCCATAACATTTTTAAACCACCTATCCAACGATACCCCACGAGACGAGAAAAAAAATTCCATTCCCACTTCGCGTGTAGGGGATGTACACTAAAAAAAATATTTTTCAAGATTTTATTTTACCACATTGTCGGCGTGATTAATAAATGTATATCCATGCCAAATTAAAGCTTTCTAGTACTAAGCGTCTCTGAGCTAAGCCCCGGACAGACGGACAGACGGACAGACGGACAGACGGACTTGGCGAAACTATAAGAGTTCCTTGTTGACTTCGGAACCCTAAAAACTAAAGGAAAT
This sequence comes from Agonopterix arenella, assembly GCA_927399405.1. Lineage (NCBI taxonomy): Eukaryota > Metazoa > Arthropoda > Insecta > Lepidoptera > Depressariidae > Agonopterix > Agonopterix arenella. Next base: position 11,768,225 of record OV656691.1, on the reverse strand, counting down.
GATAAAATAACACTAAAACTAATGATTCAGTTACGTAAAGATGATAATTGATTGGTTACCGGCGCGATTCGATATTTCAAACGTGTGAATTAGCGTTTTATTAGCTTTCACGGCAGTTAATCATGCGCCTACAGCTCGGCATATACCACGCCTGGAAACTTAGGTGCAGCTTCCACCGGAGCAAAGAGAAGCGATAGATATCGTACTATGAAACAAATTCGTATGGTGGTTGCAGAGGAGTCAGTTTTATACAAAACTTTAACGCACAATACGTGTAGACGGTATTAATATAAGTAACTTTGTATATATGGAAAAATAGTTTAGAAAATCTAGATGCCGCGTCACAAATAACATTTGCAATTTATAATATAAAATACGAAGATATGGAGCTTTTAAAATTTTGTATGAACAATTTCAAAGCTTAAATATCTTCGTAATTATTTTATACTTAAAATATTACTTTTATTAATTCCGTCTACGCGTATTGTGCGTCAAACTTTTGTATGGACTGAAACTACCTTAACAACTATATTCCAATTGATATTTAAGATTAATATATAATATGGGAGACTCTCATATGATTCAGGAAAAACTCGCTAATTACTTTAGAACGTTTATTCAGTTTGTTACATACACGGTTCACTTTAGTTTTACAATCAAAATAAGGTTACGGAAAGCGAGGTGGGTGGAGGCCACGGACGCGTACGCACACTAGCCGGTCGCTCGGCGGACTGCGGCTGCGCGCGATAGTCGCGAGCGAGGGGGTCGTACAACGGTGCGGGTTGCGGGCGCGGGCAGTTGTCGCTAGGCAACAACGAATAGCCTACCACGAGAGGCCCTTGTAGGTAAGGTGGACCTTTGGGAGACGCGGTTTACTATATACTCCCCCTCTAGTTCAGGAGGACGCCCTCGTTCCTGGGCTAGCAACCAATCAATTCCTACCTTAATACGTCCACGATTCCTCTTCGGAACGACGGGTTGCAGAGTAGAGTCATCATTACCTTGGTAACGAGTACGATCTTGCAGGTGAAACTTACCGAAAGCATTATCAGGCTGGTCAACCTGCATGGAATATTGTTGTATCACGTTGTCACGTACTATCATCTTATTGTCGTCAGCTTGCATCTTCATCATTTTCTTATCGGGATCCATATGGAAGGGAGGCACTGCTGACACTGTTGCTGGGTGCTCACCTGTTTCGTTCTGTAACTCTGGAGTTGGGACTCCCCCTGGTTTGAAGGTGTGAGCATCTTTAGCGACTACATCAGCGAGGGCATGTCCTACTGCTGGGAGAGCATATAGTGTATGACCGACAATACAATGTTTAGCGGCGGTATTTAACAACGCCGTACCCGAAACTGCCAAAATTTCTATATTGGACATAGGGCGCAAGCCACGGCACCCAGTGGGCAAATCACAATCGTCAGTACATGTTACATCTCCACTACAGAATACATTAGTACTACTAACACTGGTACAAACATTTTCCATTTTTGAAAAATTGTGGTTACAATCTTTTTCCACTGCACCGACTGAAGGGTTAATACAATATGTTGAAAAATCATATGAATTCGGGACAAAAACATTATCTAAAATATTTGTGGGATGTTCAATTTTTGACAAATTTAGGTTACCACATTTTCCCACTACACCGTCTGAAGGGTTCATAAAACTTGTTGAACAATCATTATACAAATTCGGAACAAAAACATTTTCTAAAATATTAGCTGGTGGGTTAAACTTTAGTGGCGTAACCTCGGTGGGGTTAACATTTTGCCCGCCACCAGTAGTAGGGTTACAAATATTACCGGCAATGTCAACATCACAATTATTGTGAGTTATAAAGTCATCATTAGAATAGTGACTATTACAATATTGTATTTGATGTGTATCATTCGTATTCGTAGTATACATCACTTTTTTATATTTATGAGTAGGATTAGAATTATAGTCCTTAAAATTCAAATTGTAGCAATTTGACGAATTTTGAGTTATATTATTATTTTTGCACTCACACACGCATGAATTTAGGGTTTCTACACTGTTTTTATTGATATTTTGAGCTTCACCGTACACTACTGGACCTGAGTTGGAAAAACGGAACTCACAGAAGGGAATATTCCCCGAGTCGGTATTCTCGGTAGCAACGCGTGGCGGTGCAGGCGGGGAGGAGGCGGGGCGCGGGGCTGTTGCTAACAGCGCGTGCGGCTCTGCGGGTGCGCGGCTGGGCTGCATGGCAACCGATTGCGCGCGAACGAAGCCGGCATTTTCGTATGCGGAAGTCGACGTCTTTCTCTCCCCCTGGTCGATAGAATTTTCTATGTTTCTAGAATGAGCAGATGTGGTGAAATCTTCGGCGGCGAAGAATGACGGCGTTGGTCTTGGTGTCGACGCTTTGGTCTGGATGTCCATTACGGACAGTAGTATTTCTTTGAAAACTTCAGTTTGCGACCTCTGGAGTGATACTATTAGTGAAGCGGCCCACTCGGGCGTGAAGGTCGTGTCGGCAGCGGCACGTGATGATGCATCGTCGGCGTCGGTGCGAGGCACTCGCGACGTCGGCAGCGGCTCCGCGTCCTTGTCAAAGGAGCGGGAAAATGCAGCGGCGGAGGAAGACGGAAAACGTTGCTCATCTTCTCCACCACAGCGGCAGTCACGGTTCCACGTGATTGGTATTGTAGATACATCACCGGCGTCGGTGCGGGGCACTCGCGACGTCGGCGGCGGCTCTGCGTCCTCGTCAAAGGGGCGGGAATAGGCGGCAGCAGAGGAAGACGGAAAACGTTGCTCATCTTCTCCACTACAGAGGCGGTCAGGGCAACTCGTCGTAAACCACATTGAAGATTCATCACCGGCGTCGGTGCAGGGCACTCGTAGCGTCGGCGGCGGCACCGCGTCCTCATCCAAGGAGCGGGAGTAGGCGGCAGCAGAGGAAGACGGAAAACGTTGCTCGTCTTCTCTACCACTGGAGGGGCGGTCACGGCTTCTCGTCGCGAACCACATCGTAGGTACATCGCCGGCGTCGGTGCGGAGCACTCGCAACGTCGGCGGCGGCACCGCGTCCTCTTCAAAGGAGCGGGAAAAAGCGGCAGCGGGGTCAGACGGAAAACGTTCCTCGTCTTCCCCACTACACAGACGGTCACACCTTCTCATGACCGGCATTTTAGGTACACAACGCACTATATTTCCTCCAAAACGTTGGGCGCCACATATGGGAGACTCTCATATGATTCAGGAAAAACTCGCTAATTACTTTAGAACGTTTATTCAGTTTGTTACATACACGGTTCACTTTAGTTTTACAATCAAAATAAGGTTACGGAAAGCGAGGTGGGTGGAGGCCACGGACGCGTACGCACACTAGCCGGTCGCTCGGCGGACTGCGGCTGCGCGCGATAGTCGCGAGCGAGGGGGTCGTACAACGGTGCGGGTTGCGGGCGCGGGCAGTTGTCGCTAGGCAACAACGAATAGCCTACCACGAGAGGCCCTTGTAGGTAAGGTGGACCTTTGGGAGACGCGGTTTACTATAATAATAATTTTATTAAAGACAAACAAAGGAAGGTATGTACATTAAAAAGAAATAAAAATATTGAGAAAATAAAACTAACTTAACCTTAAATATGGTTTGGTTTGAACCGCGCGGGAGGGTAGCCAAGATGCTGGCAGCGTTTCCTCGCTGAACGGCTAAACTGATCCGTTGAGCGAGGAAAGCGCCAGCCCTTGGATCACCGGCCGAGTCTACCAGGCGCTTTGCCAGATCTTTATAAAGCGCCTGGGTGCCAGGACCCCACGGACCAAGGGTTAATGCTATGAATATTGATATTTTAGTATTCAATAGTTATTATGAAAAATCCATAGATCATAGGTTACTTTGAATAGAACTTTTTAGTGTCAGAATGTTCAAGAAGATGCGTCCGCAAATTGTGACGTCAACCATCGTACGTACCTGAAACAAAAACATAATTTTAATTTAGTGGCCAAAATTATAGATCTATCATGCCTGCCAGTCTTTTGACTATAAGTAGTCAAAGCTGCCAGTATACCTAATAATAATTATACAGAGTGAAATTGATTATTATTAGCATCCTTTTAAACTAAGGGTCTACCCATCGGACTGAACAACTTCTACTATGGCAGCTAACCGATCGGAGCAAAAAAATCTGCTGTTGCATACATTTCAGTCGCGAAGTAGCGCGTCGACATTGTAGTTTAGTATGGAACAGCTGATTTTGTATTTGCTCCGATCGGTTTGCTCCCGTAGTAAAAGTTGTTCAGTTTGATGGGTAGACTTTTAGTTTAAAAGGATGCTAATTATATCAATTTCACCCTGTAGTTTAATTATTGATTGGTTTATGTTACATTACCTAAAACTAAAAGCCGTGATACGCATGCTTGTGGTTGGCATGCTAGGTGCTGGTAAGCTGGCATGCCGGGGACTGGCATTTTGTGTCAACCTGATACACCCCAGCAAACAATTTGGTCGTATTAAGCCCACATTTATATGACTATTTTGACTTATAAAAGTTATATTGCGGTAATTTCGTCATATACTGGTGCTTTATGCGTCTGATGTTCGACTATACGACACCTATACGACCTAATTGTTAGTTGGGACATGCCTGTGGCTGGTATGCCAGTTTCTAGAAAATATTTGTACTGCATGCGAGTCTCCCTCCCCACTTCCCCGCAAGGGGAAAAAATCAAACTTCTTGCGATCTCCTGGTATGCTTTGTTCAGGCATGCGAGTTACGGGCAGCAGCTCGATACACATACCAGTAGCTTCTATTTACTAGTATCTGGCATGCTTTTGTGTGAGTAACTATCATGTGTATCACGGGCTTTAGAGGCTATCGCTTTACGATTGTTATATCATCGCTCTACATGGACGATATACTTTAGGCATCAATTAGTTGAGATGACCGGTTTGTGTTACATTACCCAAGTAGGCATCGTTTGTAATTCTCGGCATGCGCCCAAGAGGCAGCTCACAATAAAATGCTGCAGGCGTGATGTGGAATTTAAAATATTGTACTATGTTGCTTAACTAGCCATATTACTTAGTTAGCCAATAAATCTCAATTGAGAGAGGTACTTTTATTTTATGATCGTGATCGTTGAGAGAAACTTTACATCAAATAATATAAATGTTGTTAATGTTTGGAAAAGTGGTTAAAAAAGTAAAAAAATAAAAGAATGGCAATCATTAGTAATATTTTTTTTTAAATAAAACTCACGGTCAAAAAATCAATGCGTCGTGGTTTCAACCCTGTAACTAGGTACAGTATACCAGGTTTACAAGTCTTAGGGCCTGTTTCACCACTTCTGAGTAAGTTCTTGTTAGCTTATCCAACAGATATTTTGACATATCTTTCATAGAAAATATTTTTTTTAATACCTGTCGGATAAGCAAACAAGAACTTACTCAGAAGTGGTGAAACAGGCCCTTATCGATGTACCTGCGCAGTTGACAAATTTTACTACCGCGCGAAATAATATTGACCAATCAGGATGTGTGTAACCTTCAATCCTGTATTGTCTTATTTATTTTCGCGCCCTTTTCGCTGCTATCCGACTTTGCACTCTTTGATTACTAAATGACTTCGGGTTTTGTCGGGGACTTGGTCCTATAGGCCTAGCATGCCACCCCTGAGAAAACGATAAAAATCGAGATGTACCTCCATCTTTATTATTTTACGTATGCCAGAAAGGGCGCGCATGACGTTTTTCTCGTTTAAACGCTTTGTCGTGGGTGGCATGCTAGCTGTGCAGCTCTGCGCAAACGAATATTGACGAGCGGAATTATTTTCCTGGTCGTCCTGTACTTAAAAAATGTTTTTATCACAATGTTCAAACATAATTCTGAGCGCCGCTTTAAGATACAATTTTTAAAATTGTATGTTAGGCCACACGTTTCTAGCTCTGCATTATAAAATGTCATAGATTATTTAAACACAATCTCGTAACCAATAAATAATGAATATTAAACACGACGGAACCGAATAAAAATAGGCGACAATGTCAAAAGTCACACGCTATTATTACCAGAGTGGACTAGAATCCGAAGTGTTGCCAACTTTACATAATAGGAAACCGTCGGCGTCTGCGTCTCGCCTTATCTTATCTGCCACGGCTTCCGCTGCGCACGCGATCGTTAAAAGTTGTAATTAAATGAAATTAAACTTTCGTCCCGCGACTTTTCTGCATACGGATTTGGCACGAAAACCTCGTGACACTAAAAATATGTTTTTGTCCCTAGAGTTGTTAAAGGTTGTGGTATTGCACGACCTTTATCAGACTCAAAACAATGGTTGTGGGACAGCCTTAATTGCTATTTGTCAATCAGTTATTTCAAATACATTATTTTGGAACAGTGACTAGAAACTAATAACCAGGAATTATATAAAGGATGGATGCATCACGCAGATTGACGCATGCAAAGAATAAAGAATGCACGTGTTCTTTTGAAAAGTTTCAACTTAAGTAAAATTGATGAGACGCATCTCTTGGATATGTAGGTAGGTAACTAATATATATTCTAGAGAAAAATTAGGCTACGCTACGCCGAAACACTGATTGATTAGTTAAGGTGGTTTCAGTCCATACAAAAGTTTGACGCACAATACGCGTAGACGGAATTATTAAAAGTAATATTTTATATATGGAAAAATAGTTTAGGAAACCTAGTTGCCGCGTCACAAATAACATTTGCAATTTATAATATAATTACGAAGATATATAAAGCTTTAAAAATTTTGTATGAACAATTTCAAAGCTTTCTATCTTCGTAATGAAACTATATTTCCATATATACAAAGTTACTTATATTAATACCGTCTACGCGTATTCTGCCACAAAGTTTTGTATAAAATTGATCCCCCTGCAACCACCTTAAGAGTGGGTAAGAGCTAACTAGCTAAATTAGGTAGATAGTAAATCTATTACTGAATTTCTAGGACTCTATAGGCTATTTGGTCTCCTTACTTCAAATATAATACGTAGCCACTAGTATTCCTGTAATGTTACAAGTAAAAGTTGTAGGTAGTTGGTTGGGTAAGTTGCGTGCAATATTGAGTCATTGCATTTATATTCAATTGCATTAAAGTTCCTATTGTTTTTAAAAGTTTACATCATCGATTGTGAATATTTTTGAACATTCAACATCTTTGATTCTACTAACAAATTACAATAAATGTGATTGAAATCATTCAATTTTGATCGTTCACGTCGAGTCACGAGGTAATTCTAATAATTTGGAACTCGGGTACAATAATACCAAAATGCAACAACAAAGCACACCGCGACCTTTGCTTGACATTTCTATGCTACACACGGATTCTTCGGTTAAAGGTTGCTCTAAACCGTTTAGTAAAGGAAATAGGAATGCCATCCGCATTACTGTCGGGTCGATTCCTGATAAAGCCTTATAAGTCGCAGGAAGTAAATGTTGTATTACATCAGACGTGGTTTATTGGAATGAAGGTTTTAAAAATTGTACGTGAATAAGGACACTGAAAATTAAACAAACTAAAGTATAAACTGTGTGCTTTCGAGATAAGATATTTATTTTATTCTCGAACTCTATATATCTTTATAGCTATCTCAGAAGCCTTGAGAATAATAATGTTCTAGATTTACGAAAGCTTCATTTAATTCAATTATAGAAACAAAACAAACATTCTGTAGAATCAATTTCGAAACCACATAAATCCTCTCTCATCTCATCATATCACAACTCAATTCCTCCTTTTATTACATTAGATTTTACGAATTGCATGATCATCGAATCCGTATTCGCAATATGAGATGCAATTCAGTTCTGTGATTATATTAGATAACATCAACACGGTGGCAGGTCACGATAATCGCGTATCGATCGATTAGCATGAATCGTTTCGAGGGGTCGTGATTTGTGAGATAAAACAGATCATACGATGGCTCATGAGGTCAACCTGTTTTATATAGTATATATTAAATGGTATCCGGCTATGTCACTGAGGTTAACTGGCCAGCACCTAGTGGTATTTGGTATGTGGGAATCGATTTTAATTATAAGTTTTTATTATCGATTTTAGCAATCGTCTATGGTAATTATACACAGTTACCTCATAGTTAAATGATGTACAATAAACAGTTAAATTTTATTTATTACTATCAGTACAGGTATAAGTACTGTGTTTACGAGTGTGATAAATATAGGTTTTATTAACACTGTAAGCCCTTGAGGTGGTTGCAGAGGGGTCAATTTTATACAAAACTTTGACGCACAATACGCGTAGACGGTATTAATATAAGTAACTTTGTATACATGCAAAAATAGTTTAGAAAATCTAGATGCCGCGTTACAAATAACATTTGCAATTTATTATTAAGATATAAAGCTTTGAAATTTTTCATACAAAATTTTGACGCACAATACGCGTAGACGGAATTAATAAAAGTAATATTTTATGTATGGAAAAATAGTTTAGAATATTTAGATCCAGCATCACAAATAACATTTGCAATTTATAATATAATTACGAAGATACAAAGCTTTTAAAATTTTGTATGAAAAATTGCAAAGCTTTATATCTTCGTTCTTTTGTATGGACCGCCTTAATAAGCTCTTATGTATTATTACAATATCGTGTTTTGTATCAATTCCCGCGTTCAAAGGAACAGCATCGCATCGGGATGATGGTTAGTTTTCATACCTAATTTAAAAAACATGGGTCGGCTTTGTACCTAAGACGAAACATTATTTTGAAACTTTGAAAGGCATCAAGGAATTAAAGTCCTTCAGTTACTTACGGATAATGTGCGTATAATTATGACCAGATGAAAACGGAGTCCGGTGGCATTGACCGCGGTCCGCAGTGCGGCGCGGGCGCGGCTATGTGAATGCCCGCAGAGATACTCGGCCAGCTGGACCGGCATGGCAGCCGCTAGCCAACTCTAGCTGATATCTACATTATATCTTTGAATTTAAACCCATTTACGTTTCGTTGAAAAAATAACCAAGAAAAATATCTGAACATTGATAAAGTTATAAGCGTAGCGTAGACATTCTATATTTCCTAAATGTGATCGGGGTAGGTAGGTAGATACCGTAAATTATATTAAGTTTGAGTCTCTTGGTCTTGGTATACATGCTGAAAACCCAAAATCGTGACTATCCCTACATTGTGATTGTGCATAGCTTTTTCATTGTACTTCTGTGACTCGTGGTAGGGTTACCAGACGACAGGAATTTTCCTGACATGTCCTGTATTTTGGCTGTCAGGGAAACAGGGAAAATTTTAGTTTGTCAGAAATTTTAGAATTTCAGAGAATAAATTATAAGTAGGTACCTAACAAAATGTGTTCTTTAAATATATTGAATTGTGTCAAGAGGAGAGCTTTAATAGGAACTTTGAACCGTATCTTCGTATTCGCAATTTCACACTTTGTTCTTGGATTGCAAAAATGTTCAATTCCGCCAAATTCTCCACACTAATCTATACTATTATAAAACTGTAACAGGAAGTTTGTCTGTACATTGAAGATATTAACAAAAAAAAAGTTACGATATGGTTTTTAGGTGTCCCTGATTCCATTTCACCAATTTTTGGATTTTTTGTCTGTCTGTTTGTTTGTGTGTTTGTTTGGGTGTTTGTTTGTTTGTTTGAACGAGTATCACGCAAAAACTACTGAACCGATTTTGATGAAACTTTTTTTGTTTGATAGTTTATGATCTGACTTAAAATCTGGTATATAATTTGTGCGGACGAAGTCGCGGGTTAACGCTCGTAGTTTTTAAAATCATATGCCGTTGTCTTAGTATAATCTTAGTATCTAGGTACTCAATACACTTTTGCAAAAATTCAGATTAAGATCTGATCGCATACCAGAATAAAATATTGAAACGGAATGTCAGGAAATTTACTGAAAATACAGGAAATCTCATCTTTGGATCTGCAACTCGTTGGTAAAATACATTGTTAGGCTAGATAAAGGTCGCTCGAGATTCTCGAGAAATCTGGCCTTAGTCGAGACGAGAAAAAAAGTTCAGCAACTCGTCAACAACTCTCGGGTTGTTAAGTTTTTTCTCGAGTTCTCACACACCGATTTTTCAATTTTCAGATAATTCCATACACCAGCTATCATTCCAGCGATCCAGAAAAACTGCTGAAAAAAACTCTCTTTGTTTTAAAATATTTTAATTCAGTTAGGAAAAAGATAATTGGGATTATTTGAGATTTCGGAATAAAAACTTTTTTTTTAAAGTGAGCTGGCAAGATGTGGTGGAAACAATGTTGCAAAATACATAAAAACTAAAAAGGATGAAAACTTGTTTTCTTCTAATTAAAGTATTTGGATTAACGTAATTTTTTCTGACAGATGGCTGCCAGTTCTGTATTTCTTGATGTAATGAAAACTCTTTGTTTTGGTAAAAACGTGTGGACTGTTGTGGATGATTTTTGACTGTACGTTTTTGTGGACGAGGCAAGTTGCCAATTTTATAATTAACGAGCGTTAACCCGCGACTTTGTCCGCACAAATTATATACTAGATTTTAAGTCAGATAAGCTATCAAAAAAAAATTTTTCATCAAAATCGGTTCAGTAGTTTTTGCGTGATGCTCGTTCAAACAAACAAACACACAAACAGACAGACCAAAAATCTAAAAATTGGTGATATGGAACCGAGGATACCTAAAAACCATATCGTAACTTTTTTTTGTTACTTCTATCTACAGAAAAACTTTCTGCTACAGTTTTATAATAGTTTAGATTCATAAGTAATCGTTTTTTCCCAGTTGTTGATAAAAAAATATGTGAATGTAATAAACACTTTTTGGATTTATCAATCTCAGTTGTACTATTCGTAACATAAAACATCTTTTCTAAGGATTTTGTGTACCTTCACTACTATCAGCGTTGTTTAAGGTTTCTTATGTATTCTTCTTTTTTCCGGATTAAATGGTCTATGTGGCAAAATACCACATTATATTATCCATAAACTTAACTAACTAATTTAACTTATCCTTTAACTTTAACTCCTAATATAATTTACGATTGTATATTAAGTTTATGATATTATCATTATCACACATACCACGGTCTCAAAAAAAGAACCATTAAGTGTCAATCTGAACATTATTAATTATGTTTTGTATACTTGAACTTTTAAGTTACAAGGTGGCTAACTAGTGATACAGGTGCTTATGTACGTTTAGTGTGATTTATAGTCTATAAAGCGTAGGTATGCAAAATAAATAGGCGGCGGCGGCGCGGCGTTAAATTTAGCGCCACACTACGCATAATTAGTAAATTAATCATAATATGTGTTACGTTGGTCTTGCGTGATGTATAGGGTTCTTAATAAGCTTACTAGTAACACTAACGCTAGTTTGAATTTGCTTTTTTCATGATTTTATGTTAAACGGGGTGTAACAAAACAACCTACTAATAATTAAAGTGGTGGTTTAACTTTATAGACCACGAGCGTTAACCCGCGACTTTGTCCGCACAAATTATATACCAGATTTTACGACAGATCATAAGCTATCAAACAAAAAAGTTTCATCAAAATCGGTTCTGTAGTTTTTGCGTGATGCTCGTTCTAACAAACAAACAAACACACAAATAAACAGACAGACAAAAAATCCAAAAATTGCTGATATGGAATTAGGGACTCCTAAAAACCATATCGTAACTTTTTTTTGTTAATATCTTCAATGTACAGACAAACTTTCTGCTACAGTTTTATAATAGTAGATCATAAAACTGAACCACTTTTACGATAGAGCCGACATTTAAAAAAAACAATTAAAACAATAAATTTGCTCATACACAAAACTGCGGTACTTACCTACTCGCGACTCAAATGTATAGGACAGCTGATATTTTTTCGACTTTTGCATAGTGAACGTTGTTCAGTTTAATGTTCTAATCTAGGGTGTTATTGTTACACCTTGCATAATATTTTGGCAAAAATTAAACTATTACTAATTACTACCATGCTATTATTACCACGGTGATAACAACAATATGTGCCCGTACATTATGATATAGGTAGTCAAGACTTTATTTCGAGATATACCTAAATTTCGGGCCCAAACCGGGCGAAAAACGACTGCATGTTTAAAATTTTTACGATTTTCAAAAATGTTTTTAAAAAAAATATTTGCTTTTTGTAGCCGTCTTCAAGTCGCGTCTTTTGACACCAGGAGTGCTATTTTTGAATCTCATTCGTTGAGCTCAGCAGTTGAAAACGTCAAATTTACCATGGAGATATGCATCTTTCTACTGCTGTTTGACATTCAAAAATCATACTCCAGGAGTGCGATTTTTGAAAGTAAAATCAGCAGTAGAAAGATGCGTATCTCCATACATATTCAGCTGCTGAGTTCAACGTGTGAGATTCGAAAATCGCGCTCCAGGGCGATCGATGTCGCACTTTCCAATACCGAAGCGACAAAAAAAACAATATTTCTCAACATACTTCAAGTTCAATGACTTATAACTTAGATAGTGTATTTCAACAGTTTAAAATACATCTTGCATATTTTAGTTTTTAATGTCGGGGCTAACATCTTCGCGGTTAAATAACTCTAGACCAGACCCTGACACGGCACATAAACTCGTCTTTATTACGGCAAAAAAATTGTTTAATCTTTTACTTGAAATCCTTAGTGCAGTTTTATGCATTTAAATGTTTGCAGATGTAAGAAACGATTGAGGGCAGCACTGGCTCCATACCATCTTAAATCAAATAATTCGATCGATAATTCACCAGCGAAACATACGGGGGAAATTATATTTATATGCCTCTCTTCTTCTATCGAGAAGATGGCATGTCATTCAAAATTTTTCCAGCCCCAGTATTTTGCCACACGGATAGCACTGCCGGCAGCGTCCATAAGCTCGCAGTGATTATATTATCTTTTTAGGGTCCATACTCAAATGGTGTCAACGGGATTACTAACAATGTCCGTCAGTCTGCGTCTGTCCTTAGTTGAAATATTGTGTTATTATTATTAATATTATGTTGGATTTGCTAACAAATACTAAAAAGAATTAAGGGTCGTCTTCCACATAGGTACAAGCACAGAAAATTATAAGAGGGGTTAGAAATGAAAAGAAGCATTTTTGCTTCGGAGACGGCTGTCGCCACTTGTCTTCCCGCTCACGCTGCTACAATTACTCATACCCTCTCGCTCGCACCACGCCACGCGCCTTATGGTGTTATGCAAATCATTGCATAACCTGTGGCGACACGTTCCACGCCTTCTTTGCACTTCTAATCCCTCTTATAATGTTCTGTGGGTACATTTCTTCAAAAGGGTTTTTTCCATATTTTTTTGTGTTTGCTCTATCGTTAAAACGGTATTTAGGTACCCAGGTACAAGCGTCACACTTGGTGTGATTCAATTGCACCAGGAGCGTGTCATTTCTCTGTGTTGTGCATACTCGAATCTGAAGTAAAACAATAATAAAAACCTGCCAAGTGCCTGTGTCGGGCCTGAGAAAACCCTTTTTTTGGCAAAATGTGTGGTGGTATAGAACCCTCGTTCGGTGCACGTCGAGTTCGACTCGCACTTGGCTCGTTTTTATTTATATTATAAAACAAATGTCGATGGTGTACCTTCGCCGTCCATTTACGAACATAAGCCAGCTTATTTGAAAAATAAGTTGGTAAATGTACCTAGAGAATTCATAAAATCCTATAGAATTTTGAAGCACTATCTAAGCCTTAGTTCTTCTTTAACTCCAAGGTACCTATTATAATAATGATATACAAACATAGTACCAACACAAGCTTACGGCATTGTCCCATAATAATGATATAGTTTCACTTAATCATAGTTTAATATGTAATTGTAATAAATAACAAGCGAATTCAGCCCAAACATATTGCGTCAAACCATAATGTTTGTATTGATTACTATTCTCGATACCTTGTGAAACTATTACAGTACGTGCTTTGCATACAAATTGTCTCTCACACAACATAACACACCCTGTATTCAAACAGGTATCTCTAACAGTAAAATAGTAAACTAGTACCTATACAGCGCGACCTGTTTCAATGCGGGACTCCAAGGAGAAGAACACCATATAGGTAGAGTCAACAGCAAAATTCAAATAAATATTTGATAAAGTGTGTGTCATGAAAAAATACCAAAGGAAACCTGGTGGTGGACTGAACAAGTACAAGCAGTGCTAAATGACAAAAAAGTCGCATTTAAAACTTGGCAGAATACCAAAACTGAGGAGGACCGCGCGTTGTATAAAATTTCGAAAAAAGCGGCCAAGAGAGTTGTTGCTGTGGAGAGATCCAAAGCCTTTAAAGGGATTTATGATACCTTGGACAGTAAGGAGGGTCAGAAATTAATTTATAAGTTAGCCAAGTCTAGAAATCAAGCTACTAAAGATGTTATCAAAACCAGAATAGTAAAATCTCAAGATGGGAAGCTGGTGTATGAAACTCAGGACATATTAGGGGCATGGTTCAATTACTACGACAACCTACTCAACATTAATACCACTCATGCACAACTGCCAGCAATGCCCAAGAATCAGGGGCTAATTCCACCCATAGCACCTATAGAAGTGAAAAAGTCCCTGATGAAGATGGCAAATAAGAAGGCTGTAGGTCCGGATGGCATTCCGATTGAGGCATGGAAGAGTTTGGGTAGTAAAGGCATAGTTTTGCTGACTAACTTCTTCAACAAGTTGTTGCTGGAAACCGCACAAATGCCAAAAACCTGGAGGTTAAGCACAATAGTCCCTTTATACAAAGGCAAGGGTAGTCGCTACGAGTGTAACAATTACCGTGGAATAAAATTGATGTGTCACACAATGAAATTGTATGAGAGAGTGATAGATAGCCGGCTGCGATTGGAATGCTCACTCTCCGAAAATCAATATGGTTTCGTTCCAGGCATGTCAACAACTGACCCAATGTTTGCCATAAATGTGATTGCTGAAGAATACAGGGCGAAAAAGAAACCTCTGTACATGGCATTTCTTGACATGGAAAAGGCCTTTGATCGGGTTCCTCGGGAGACAATCTGGTGGAGTCTTAGAAAGAGAAGTATACCCGAAACTTTCGTCGAGATCATAGCTGACATGTACCAAGACGCACGATCTTTCATTAGAACCGCTGTAGGAGTAACAAGATCAATTCCGGTTACAGAAGGGGTACATCAAGGCTCTGTACTGAGTCCATATCTGTTTAGCCTCGTATTGGATACACTAACAGAGGACGCCCAAAGCAAGGCACCTTGGACATTCATTTATGCCGATGATATAGCGATCTGTACCGAAAGTCGGGAAGATCTAAAGGATGCCTTAGATGCTTGGAAGCACCAGTTACAGAAAGGGGGGCTAGTGCTGAGTGTTTCAAAGACACAGTTCATGGAGTGCAACGTCCCAAGTTCAAACCCCGCGCCAATTACAGTCGATGGCCAAACAATAGAGCGGTGTGACGAGTATAAGTACTTGGGCAATATGATGCATAGCTCCGGATCGTTGGAAAATAACATTCAGCACCGTATTACAACAGCCTGGCTCAAATGGCGGGAACTTACTGGTGTAACCTGCGATAGAAAGATGCCCATTAGAATGAAAGGCCTTGTGTATAAAAGTATAATAAGACCTGTACTTACCTATGGTAGTGAAACATGGGCAACTACGAAAAGGCAAGTCCAAACCATTCAAGTCGCTGAGATGAAGATGTTACGCTGGATGTGCGGGGTTACGAGATACGACAGAATACGCAACGAGTTCGTGCGAGGTAGTCTCGGAGTCCGCGACGTAGCTGACAAAATCCAAGAAAATCGACTTAGATGGTTTGGACATGTAAAAAGAAGACCACCTGACTATATAGGCAACAAAGCAATGGACCTCACCCTACCAGGTCAACGTGGCGTAGGCAGGCCAAAACTCAGATGGTCTGATGTTGTAAAGAAAGAAATGGACAGCTGCGAGCTCTCCATCGACGATGTTCAAGATAGAGCGAAGTGGAAGAAACAGATTAAGAAAGCAGACCCCGCTACCCAGCGGGACAGCAGCTAGGAAGATGATGATGATGAAAGTGTGTGTCATGAAAAAGCGTTGACTAAAATAAAGATAACAATAAAATAAGGCCGTAAGGCGGTCTGAAAAAAACTCTGACACCTGGGCTCTGCCCACACGATTAGAAGAAGAACAATAAAATTACTAACAAAAAATATAATATCACAATCATTTTGAAAGATACTTTAACCATCATTTACTTTTAATCTATGGCAACAAATTTATCAACAATCGCAATATATAAAACTATTATGACCGAGCAGACAGTTTTATATGAAACAGTTGACATTTTCCTCAGCAAAAGTTCTTTGATATCGACGACTTTGATTAATTTTCTCGTCAAACCACAGTCACCCTGTAGATAACAGAAACGTATTCATTCACATAAATCTAGTCTCTACGCATGTCTGTACATAAATATCGGTATTATTAAATTATAGTCGGTTAGACGGAATGTTCCAACAATTAAATGACTATCTCAATAACTTGAGTTGAACATGACCCCGAGGTCAGGTGCCAGTCCTTATTTAGAAGTATGCTCAAAACTGAATTGCACAATCGACTTGAGTCTACCATACAATGAATCTTTAGTCTTGATCATGTATATTATGGTCTTATTAGGGATGATGCACAATATGGCTTATTATGGTAGTCTATCTTAGAGATTAAATGCAAGCGGTATTTCGTTAGCTTTTACGTCATAAATCTGGGCCAAAAGTCGACCTAAATAATTTGTGTAATGTTACATCTCCGTGTTTAGTGAAGTGAATGACTTTCGTTGTCATATCAGTGAAAACAAATTGCTAGTCAGTGACACCAAAAATGAATGAATGTGGATCAAAGACTTGGGTGCTGTGTGTACAATAGGTAAATATCTTGTGTCGTCGTCGCCTACCGGACGATATGTTAATTGTAAGTAGGTTAGTATGAAACGTACACAAAAGAGTATAATTAGTCATTCGAAAAAATGCTTTCTGCAAATTATTATACCTTTGATTTAAATAAAACCAATATAAGAACTTTAGAAGATAAGAAACTCTAGAACAGATACTGGAGTGCGATTTTTGAAAGTCAAACCAGCAGTAGAAAGATGCATATCTACTAATATATATATATATATATACTATCTATTTTCAACTAATGTGCTCAACGAATGAGATTCAAAAATCCCACTCCAGGTCGTATTAAATTTAAACCAAGTACCTACAGTACTTTATTGAAGCAAACAACATTCAAATAAATATCAATAATGTTCAACAGTAAATTAATGCTTTTAGCGTGGTTTAACATTTTCCCTGAAAGATTTAATCAATAATACTCTGAAAGTATTGAAGAATTCGTTAAGTTAAAGTCAAGTCGTAGTTTCAACAATAATAGTAGCAGCATCTTTTGGTATATGTAAGTTCAAAAGTTATGATGCGATACAAAACACTGCAAGTACAACTTTAGGCGTCTATTAAAATGTTCCTTTGGTATCTTCACGCCTATCAAACCTATCGGAGCTCAATAATGGCACGGCACGTGAAGGCACGCCATATAATTGACAGCTGCATACTGCGCCTGCGTGCAGCCGCCAATTTTAGAGGAACGCGGTCTCTACGCACTTAGGTACTAGATACCAATGGCCAATTAGTCCTGTGAATTCTATGCCTGTAACCCAAGACTGTTAGGCTTGCCAAATACATGCGGAATTATTTCCGAAATTGTAATTCCGTCCGGATAATTCCGAATGTAGGTATGTGGCGAACATTAAAACGTGTTTTATTCTAGAAACACATCTACTAGATGGAATCCTGATTTTCGACCCACTTCCCGAAACAGTCTAGTCTTTAGATAGTTTCCGTCAAAGTATTACGAGATATTCATATTTAATCCGTTTTTAAGATAATAATTCACAAAGTTTATTTCCTTAAGTTAAGGATTTCAACCCTAATCAGCTGATCCGGTCAGTGACTGACCTGTCCTACACGTACCCGCCTAGTGCATAGTGCACTAGGCGGGTACGTGTAGGACAGGAGAGCAATCGCGCTAAATAAATCGCAACTGAACCATGATTGGACCGCGCGAACCACGACTTTTAACACATTTGTCACCTATTGCGCTATTCATTTGACAGCCATTAGAGCCGTTTTGACAGATCGCTGAAGTCAAGTGTAGCGAGATACGGAATTAAACACAGTTGAATAGTAATTGAATTGAAATGCAAATATGATTAGAACTTAAATTGGATTGGGTTTGAACTTGGATGTTTTAAATTAGTGCGATTACCCTCCAGGTTTATTTTTATTATCAATGGATGTACCTATAGTCGAAACTAACATTAGAATGTGCCCGAGCACTCAACCAGCTAGGACGGACAAACTCTGTCACCCTAGGCTGGGTGCCCGGACACTGCGGTATTGATGGAAATGAGGCTGCTGACGAGCTGGCACGAAGAGGGGCGGAAGAGGACGCCATAGGCCCCGAGCCTTATTGCGGCATATCCCGCAACACCTCTAGACGTGTGCTAAAGGAATGGGCCGTGGACCAAAGCCGTAAGCTCTGGTCGGATACACCAGGACTGAGGCATGCGAAAGAACTTGTGACCGGCTTTTCAAACAGACATACCTCAGATGCCATCAATTCAAACCGCAACGACTTAATGCTATTAGTACGACACTGGACTCTTAACAGGACACTGCAAGTTAAACAAACACCTACACAGAATGGGGCTTGTAGACTCACCCACTTGCAGATTTTGCTGTGAAGCAGAGGAAACGCCCATACATCTCCTCTGCGAATGCGAAGTGCTCATTCACAGCAGGAGTCGCCATCTAGGTGGATACATAATAACACCTACTGACATCAGGGACCTCCCCTCCAAAAGCATAACACGGTTCATGAAGTCCGTGGGCCTAGGAAATGACCTTTAGGTCTAGGGTGACAGCTACAATAGATCTCTCTAGGTCGCAGTAGCTATTTGGTCATTGATCAAGCCCTTATAACCAAATAATAATAAAATAATGTACCTATAAGTTAGTTCTTTGGATGGTGTAAATGTGGATAAAAGCCATACCCAGTTGGGGATCTTATCGTAGGCGCAGAGTAAAAATTCGGTTTCTATAAATAATGGCGAATCGAAAGTGAAATCGTAGATAATTTTGTGAAATATGCTAACACTATTTCATTAAATAATCCACGATTTCCCGTTTGACTCCGTATTATACACAGTGCTCGTATTTTTACCTGTCGATAATCTCCTGAAAACCTCCAAAAACGAAAGACTCAGTTCCTCTATTACTGTAACGTATAATAACTTTATGGTTTGAACTATCCTTAAAGCCAGTCGGCCTTTGTAGGAGAGGAGATGAGTCAACAAAAAACTAGTAGGTGCTAAATGCAGCGAGCACCTGCCGAATTCGTACGTAAAACTAAAAAGCATTGTTACATGCCCACGTGCATCTGTCGATGAGTCAGTGAAAAGATTAATTCCTCGCCTTGGCACACTCTCTGTTCGTATGGTATTCAACAAATATAACCGAGGATACCAAAAACGATCATCAATAACATGCTAATTGATATATTTTACAATTTAATAGTTTTTCATTCATACGCAAGGTCGTTATTAGTTAAATGGTTGAATTAGTGCATTTTTGACGATTATCCAAATTTATAATTTTTTCATGAATATCATTTGATAATTTATATTTGAATATATTTTTTCTTTGTTTAGATCGTGACTTTTCCAAGGAAATATCAATTTTTGTAGGAAACACAAATATTTATGATGATCATATAAATCAAATAAAACAATTATGGAGCCAATCTGAAAAGTTAATAAATTTTTTATTCAGGATGTAACAAAACACCCTATTAATTTTAAAGGCCACCCCCTTTTAGCCCCTAAAACCGAACAGCTTTCACATGGAGCCAACATAGAGAAAAAATTTAAAAATCTGCGGTTCCATTCATAATTGCAGTAGGTACTTACCTACTCGACTCAAATGTATGGGAAAGCTGATTTTTTTTGACGTTGTCTCCATAGTGAAAGTTGTTCAGTTTGATGGTCTAACTAAACCAAGCCTTTAAATAATAGAAAACTGTAAATGAAGAGTGTCTATACTGTAGTACAATGAAAATAAATCTGTCCCAACTCCAAATTACCAATTTTAGGATTTTTTCTGTCTGTTTGTATGATTGTTTATTCGAGCATCACGCAAAAACTACTGAACCGATTTTGATGAAACTTTTTTGTTGGAAAGCTTATGATTTGACTTACAATCTGGTATATAATTTGTGCGGACGAAGTCACGGGTTAAAGCTCGATCAAAATAAAACTAAACGGGTAATTATAATCCGATGTTTCCTTCGGATCACAAATAGATGTCACCACTTACACCACTTATAATTAAATGATTAAAACAAACAATTCTTATTTTGTACAATTATTGTAACACATCCGCTATCTTTGTTGTTCGGACGTTATCTCACACGAGCCCAGACGGTGCGCGGTGCTGATAAGTTGACATAGTTGTGTACTTGCCATCTTACTATACAGGATGATCCAAAAGATGGTGCAAAATATTTTTCAGTTCCTCACACCTAGTATCAGAAAATACTCCATGTATGTTCCGAGATTTTTCTTAGTTAGGAAGTTATGATGTTTTAAATGTGTATTTAAGGATTTTCAACCGGAGCATCAAGCGGCTTACCAAAATCATAACTTTTTTCATAGCAAGAATTTTTTATTCTTCTTTTGGCTCTATGATTGTCTTTAATCACTCTTCCATAATCAACTACACAATATCCATACAAGTACCCAAACTGGTTGGCAGGTTAAAGGGGCGCCAAAATCATGTGAAAAAAAGCTTAGCACTAAAGCGCTATATAAGGTCTAACAAAATTAGCTGAAACTATTTTAAGGGGATGATCAGACCATCAAACTGAACAACTTTCTCTATGGGACCAATATCGCAATCGCGAAAAAAATCTGCTGTTCCATACAATCCTAATCGACCTAAATGTATGGGACAGCAGATTTTTGTTTCGCGATTAATTTTGACTTATTTTGTGAGACCTTATATAAACATTCAGGGCGTTCCGTAATGATATCTTCTTCTTAATGATATAAAATAGATAGATATAATGGTCATAAAAAATCACATCCAGTTGATCCAGTATTAAAAAGTCAGAAATAGAGTGAACATGACTGTGTTGAAATGGTAGATCCGGGGCTGTTAAGAGAAAAGACTAATGGTGTTTAGTCTAAAGAAACGTATTCCCCTGTTTCCTCCCTGGATTATGACACTAGAGCAAACAAATTTTTACCACACAATTTATATATCGCCTCTGCCATAATGTGCCTGTTTTTTTTTTTCGATAAATGAATTACCATAAGAAAATAAATTATGCAATCGATATGTTTACGTTTAACAACAAGTAAGTAGGCAAGTAAATAAAGGTTATTTACATAAACATCTAACAATAATAACATAATTTTGAACAAAGGAAAAGTACTGTGACAAAAACAAGTTGGTGTAAGAATATCACAAATAAAAGTGCAAAGGTTAATGAACAAACATGCGAAATAATAAACAGGCCCCAAATTAAATTTACGATTTTATTGTATTATTATCAATCAGCTTAACTGAGAGTAAACAAATAATTAAATGTATTAAGGTGAACCGTCACGGGGTCTACAGCGTGCTCCTTGCACACATAACATAAATAAAACAAAATAAGATATTAGTTTACCGTTACGTTAATTAATACAACAGTATCAATGAAGCCTAATATAAATTTAGGGACTGTCGCTTTGTCAAAAAACATTTCCACTCACACACAAAATAAAAAGTTAAAGTAGTGTTTTTCATAGTGATTGATTGTGATGTGACTGGCATGATTATGTGAATAAGTTGTATCTGGTTTTTTAATACAATAAAAAGTTTTTATTTAATCTATACTACATACCTATTATAAAACTGTAAAAGTTTGTTCGTTAAAACTAACATTTTCTAATTGTATTGTTTTGTGATTGTAACATAAGGATTTGCATGCCATTTAAGGTAGAACATAAGATACTCCGCAATCATAAGCTCGCCCTTTGTTCATGTTTTCTCTACTTTGTGTATTATTATGTCCGTGTGTATAATAAAGTGTTAAAATATAATATAATATATATACTCAACCCTTATTATTGTAACACCTAACTATTATGTTCTGGCGAATAAACATTTGATTTGATTTGTCAGAAAAAAATTGCTGAACCGATTTTATGTTTGATAGCTTATGATTTGACTCAAAATCTGGTATATAATTTGTGCGGACGAAGTCGCGGGTAAACTCTAGTAAATTATACATCAGTACGGCTAGCAAGCCAAACCACAACAAAGCGTTTAAACGATAAAAACGTCATGCGCGCTCTTTCTGGCATACGTAAAATAATAAAGATGGAGGCACATCTCAGATTTTTATCGTTTTCTCGGGGGTGGCATGCGAGGCCTACTGATCAAGTCATAACTCTCACTCTAGATGAGACACACACACATTGGTACATTTTAATGTATATCGAGCAAGATACGACACAATGCACCTTAACACTGTAACTAACCGATTCGAGACTTGTTTTCTTAATTAATAATTTATTTTTAGATAGTTACCCCCAGTATCGTGTTGTTGAGCAAATATTTTGTATAACAGTCATATAAGTAGCTTTATCAGGAACTTTCTTATCATCCATTATTTTGGTCTAATTTGAGACGATGATATAAAAAAACACATCACGTTTGTGTTGCATGAACTGATAATAATTAAAAAATAGAACATGCGTCTAGAAGGTAATTGAGATTAAAATATTTATTTTAAGTGCTTATCAATTTGTGAATGTTTTTGCTCGTAGTCGTTTACTACATACGACTAAATACCTACTTTAAGCTGCGATGGTAACAAGAATCAATCGTTAATTAGTTAGGTATAGTTATTTAATAAACATATTTACCTAATTATGTCTATTTATACAAGAACGATATAGTGAAAACTCCTATTTTTTACGTTACAATACCTACTGGGTACTACGACGGTTTGTACCTTAATTTAGTAAAATAAAAATTTTCGTTACTTATTCATTTTCTTCGACACAACCTGCATTAGACTAACAACTATGTAGCATACAATGAACAATATCAGTAGTTACGTAAGACATGTTTTCGCTCAACGCTAACGACCCATCATCATAATTTCGGCTCTTCTTTTCCCATCAAATGTTCATTGGTCACACTATCTTGCACGAATTCTGGCCTGTAGCGACCTTAGTTATTACTTTTCATTTGCATTTGATGACATTTCTGAATCGTTGTGAAAATATGCCAAGGCATGAGGAAAGATCCTTTGTTAGGGCAGAAAAATTACATCAAGGTACAAAAGTAAAAATCGTGTAAGAGAATTCGAAACCTTCGCTAAATAACTAGGTTATAAAAGTGAATCACATTTTAAAATACAGTCAGACCCGTTTAATACCAAAATCGTATTGTAACACAAATCACAATGCCCATACAAACGGATGATAGCATCGCACCTGACCGAAAATCTTTACAAACATTCTAGTGAATCTTCGATCTTGAACGTAACGTAACAAAGACAAGAATGCGTGCTCTAAATACTTGAACAACAATAATGAGTCATCAGAACAGTTTGATGGGCACATCAAGGCTCCTTCAAAGGAATGATCAAACACGGCCGGGGCGGTGCGCCGGCGTCGCTCGCGTCGTCAGCGGCCTGTACTGTGGGCTCTTGGCGCCATGTATTAGCTTGCAGTTACAATAGCAGTTTCACAATTGAATGACACCCTGATAATCTTACCAGTTGACATTCACACTTCTAGTTTAAGGTTAGGAGGCAGCACCGGTGCTGCTTGAGGCGATCGGGGTATATCGAATTCTTTGTAGAGTTCATTCTGTACTCCTATTACCACCCGATAATCCTCATCTTGTTTATGACCGAAAAAGTTAACAGTTGATTTATTCAGTATACGATTTTATAGCTGTAAAACAGGGATCAATGGAAATTGATGAGACGAGAGTCGAGAAGTCTGTGCGGTGATGGTTATAATACAGAACAACAAGTGCAACAGTAGGTAATCAGTGATGAACGCACATATGTGAATATTGTTACCACTGTCCTCTATACATGCAAATTAGTCGTAACTGTGTTAATAGATTTAACAGTTCTTCAATGCAAATACGACCTAAGATACATGCATGCATAATCATCATCATCTCGTTTAAGAGCTACGTACGCTCTCGTCCGTGGAGTATTCGCCACTCCTGTCTCGTTTCCGCTAGTCTCTTGAGTTTTTGATACGACACAACATCAACCTCGTCCTTCACTTGGGCTAGATAACTCTGTCTAGGTCTTCCTCTGCCTCTCTTCCCCTCTATCTTCCCATGCATGCATAAGCTAGTATTAAAATAAAAGATGGAATTAGAGAACATTCCGAAGAAAACTTTGCTTGTAGTCCAAAGATATGTAAAATAAGGAATGGCTATCTAGGTAGTAGTATCTCATTCAGGAAGTGAACTTTGTGTAGGCATGGCATATGTTATGTTTTATTCTACAATAAAAGAGATTCTGTGGCACGTTGCGGTATAGGCTGATGATGAAAGGAGATGTAAAAACTGGAAACTAAGACGTTAACACACCTACGTATGGCGCGAAACAATAGTTGTCCAGGTGATAAGAAATATGATTAATAGATACTTGCATACAGTTACTTCAACGGCACAATAAATTCCTAGATATTCCAAGAAGTAATTATGTAACTGAATTCCAACGATTTACGTAAGGTTAATTTAATTATGTGACCATGGGTGCGTCGTCGTCGTCGCAGGTGTGGAAACGGGTTGCATCTCCGTGCAATGCCGACGTCCTTAGAACTTATTCTACATATAAATTCACTGAAAGAACTCTTATGGCTGAATTATAAGTATGAAAATGACTTGACACCTGCGACTTCATATGTGGATTGAACATTAGATGCATGCACTCTGCACCTCGACATAGGTCAGATAAACATAGTTAAATAATGATCAACCTACAAACTTTGAAGTGTGACCATCAAGTCAACACGGTTATATAATGTTTATTTGAATTCGGTAAGTAGCTCTTTGACAACATCGATTATTTAACCTACATTACAAATCTACTGTAGGTATTTTGATCAGACGAAGCTATTTAGAACTTTTCTTATACAGAGTGTAAGTGACAGCCTAGCAAATACTGAAACGGTGAACTCAGACCGTCAAACTGAACAACGTTCACTATGGAGCCTACCTCAGGAAACGCGAAAAAAATCAGCTGTCCCATACATTTTAGTCGGGTAGGTACAGCAGTTTGTACGGGACAGCTGATTTTTTTCGCGTTTTCTGAGGTAGGCTCCATATCAAAAGTTGTTCAGTTTGGCGGTCTGAGTTCACCGTTTCAGTATTTGCTAGGCTGTCACTTACACCCTGTATATCTGTCTCTATTTTTATCACTCAGAATTAAATAATGATTATTTATTCAGACGTGTATCTGTTTAACCCTTTAATAACTACATATTATTCCCATTTATACAAGGTATTTATTTCCTTTGAAATTCGCAAGAGAAAATATTCTGATATTTCATACAAATATCGGTTTTTGAGTTTGTACATCGGCATAGGTAGCATGCCACCGTGATACAGCGCTATCACACCTTTGCTCTCTTTCTATTTGCGTGCGAACGAGATAAAGACGTGATACAGCCGTATCACGTGTAGCATGCTACGGCTTCTGGTATGGTAATCAATAGTTAAATATTGAAGATGATCGTGGGAATAAATTATGTCAGCGCCTCTCGCTTGATCGTCATCTCATCAATCATCGTGTGTATTCACGTACACAAGTATTTATTCTTATGTAACATCTCTACACGGACAACTGCTTGTATGTGAAGGAATTATTTTATATAGACCTTCAATTAATGTAGCTGTGAATATACCTACTTGGATTTTAAAATTACTACGAGTTTTTATAAACGCGTCTTTACAGTGAGTTCCGATATTACCAGTTGATGCGAGCTAAAAAGAAAGAGTCTCACAGATCTCCTGAGAAATTTTTATTCTGCCATCTTTCCTGAAGCCCTGAAGATCTATCTATATCTAGCCACATGACAAACCTCGTTTTGTGTCAAATTATATTGAAGTTGATTAGGTCATTTAAGGTGGTTTCATAGCATAGCATAGCATAGCATATGCTCACGACTATAATCCCCGAGGGGGTAGTCAGAGATATTCTGAAACCTCAGAACATCCACGTACGAAGATAAAAAGCTTTTAAAATTTTGTATGAAAAATTTCAAAGCTTTATATCTTCGTAATCTATCTATCTATCTATACTATTATAAAGCTGTAACAGAAGTGTGTCTGTACATTGAAGATATTAACAAAAAATAAGTTACGATATGGTTTTTAGGTATCCCTGATTCCATATCACCAATTTTTGGCTTTTTTGTCTGTCTGTTTGTTTGTGTGTTTGTTTGAACGAGTATCACGCAAAAACTGCTGAACCGATTTTGATGAATCTTTTTTTGTTTGATAGCTTATGATCTGACTTAAAATCTGGTATATAATTTGTGCGGACAAAGTCGCGGGTTAATGCTCGTGTATAATAACTCCACGTTCTTATTTTCGGAGGCCCTAAATTACATAGCTTCATATTCATTATAGATAGTAGAAAGTTATATTGCATCAGATGATATAGATGACGTTAGAAACGCTGTTATACAAACTCAAAATAAAACAATCTCATTACTAAGTAAGTAGATAAGAACGACCAACTGCCTCGTGTATACAATTAAGACTAAAAATTTGTATGAAAAATTTGAAAGCTTTATATCTTCGTAATTATTTTATAAATTGCAAATGTTATTTGTGACGCGGCATCTAGATTTTCTAAACTATTTTTCCATATATAAAATATTACTTTTATTAATTCCGTCTACGCGTGTTGTGCGTCATAGTTTTGTATAAAATTGACCCCTCTGCAACCACCTTAAACACAACGATATTTTCGCTTCCATACAGGGCCTCTACCCGGACAGCGGACATTCGAACTTCGCAATTGCGTGAACGTTTTCGATCCAATGTCAACTCTATTACAATGAAGTTCGAACCGAAACGGTCTCGATATATCGAAAATCGAGAGTCCGGTTACAGGGCCTGGGTATAAAATTAAATGTGTTACATATCGAACAGGGTGCTTCAGAACATCAAACTGAACAACGTTCAAAATATGCAGCCAACATTGAAATCGCGAATAAAAACCACCTGTTTCATAGAAAATGTCTAAGTAACTACACGACCAAAATGTATTTCAAACAGTAGGCCTACCATGACTTTACACTGTAGTATACAACAGTAAAACTACTGTAGTAAACTACAGTTTTTGTATTGAATTTCGTACAGCGCTCCTAGTGGTTACGTTGAGAACTAATTCTGTCATACAAAATTGGCGCCGTAACTACAGTAGTAACGTACAGTGAAAACTCATGATAGGCCTACAGCAGATTTTTTTCCCGATATCAAAGTTCGTCCCATTGATGGTCTGAAGCACACTATTCGATATTTAGGTAACGTATTTAAGTTTACACCTTGTATAGTGAGTGGATTATTAATTTAATTCCTTTCATATCGAGTGAAATGCAATGCAATAAAGCAACAAAGGTACTAGTACGCAACTTATTGCAACAACTTCAAGCAGAACAACTAAAAACTCGGGTCGTAAGGTGTCACTTTTAATTGCACCAACTGCACTTGCAACTGCAATGCCAGTGGGTGCCTCTATGCGAATTGAGTTAACTGCTGTTGCTAAATACGAAAGATAATTGGCTTTTTTAATGAACATTTGTCTAGATTTGTTTGTTAATTGTTATTAAGATTGATGGCAAAACATTTGGTTTAATAATGAAATGATTTGAAGCAATTTGCGGTGTGCTTTTAGGCAACATATATTTTTTTGCATTCATCCACAATACAGCTCAGGAGTGCGATTTTTGAAACTCATTCTTTGAACTCAGCAGTTGAAAATGTCAATATTACTATGGAGATATGCATCTTTCTACTGCAGATTTGACATTCCTGCAACATAGGTGTTTTAGTCATCTTATTACTATGGACATTAAATTAAAAATTAATAATAATGCAATTACAAATTTTAAGTTGCACCTAGAAGGAGATGTTAACTTTCTTTCTTCAAATT
The DNA here is from genome assembly GCA_927399405.1 of Agonopterix arenella. Lineage (NCBI taxonomy): Eukaryota > Metazoa > Arthropoda > Insecta > Lepidoptera > Depressariidae > Agonopterix > Agonopterix arenella. Next base: position 11,739,930 of record OV656691.1, on the reverse strand, counting down.
CAACTCAAGGTTAGGAAGAACATAGGAAACATATAGAGAGGGAAGAGCATAGAATTAACAATCATAGCTTTCAGCGATCGTTGAATTACTGTCAGGGTCAAACCGCTCGGTGATTGGACTATGAGTAACGAATTCGTAAATTTTACCTGATAATACACAGCAGAATCCTTTATCCGTAAATGGAACTAAAAGTTATAAATTGTAATACAAACATGAAACAGACACTTTGTTATGAATGAGGCATTCAATACGACCGACGATGAAAGGCTACAAAATTTGTACTAGGTCGAAAATGTCAGCTTAGTCCCACCATAGCATTGTATCTCAATTGTCACCTCAGCCATAGTATACAGGGTGAAATTGATATCATTAGCACCCTCTTAAATTAAGAGTCAACCTGTCAAACTGAACAACTTTTACTATAAGAGCAAACCGATCAGAGCAAACAAAAAATCTGCTTTTCCTTACTAAACTGCAATACCTACTCGACTTAAATGTATGCAACAGCAGATTTTTTTGTTGCTCCGATCGGTTTGCTCCAATAGTAAAAGTTGTTCAATCTGATGGGTAGACTCTTAGTTTAAAAGGATACTAATGATATCAAATTCACCCTGTGCATTATAAGAGTACACATGTAAATACCTCGCCTAACATTTAAATACCTAGTGTTCAATACGCTATAACTATGAAGTACTCCCACCAGGAGTGCGATTTTTGAATCTCATACGTTGAACTCAGCAGTTGAAAATGTATGGAGAATTGGAGATACGCATCTTTCTACTGCTGGTTGCACTTTCAAAAGTTCCACTCCTGGAGTATGATTTTTGAGTGTCACATCAGCAGTAGAAAGATGCATATCTCCAATATCTCCATAGTAATATTGACATTTTCAACTGCTGAGTTCAAAGAATGAGATTCAAAAATCGCTCTCCAGTTGTGTGATCATTTTATTTATTTATTGTACATGATTACGTACATTGTTTGTTAAAATTATTTGCATATCACAATCACCTAGCATAGCAACTCTAACGGATATGCAGACCCAAATACAATAATTACTTAAGATAAGAAACAATCAGATTCCATGCTCGTGCCAGCCGCGTGATTACAAACATATTAATACAAAGTATTCATATAACAACGTCCTATTTGATTACTTATCAAAGAATCTCTGTAAATTTCCGTACCAAACGCCTGTCTGCGTGTAAATATAATCACTATTCTGCCTGCAGTTTGATAAGATTTCATCGGTTCATTTACAAATGGAAACCATATTGGTCTTGCCCTATGTTCGTTATCTTTCAGCTATGCTACGACGCAATTATAATGTTCAACTTGTGACATTTTATCTTCAATGTACGACTTGTAGATATATTTGTAGTCAACGGATAAATACATATATCCGTTTACTACAAATATTACTACAAAAAGTCCCATGTTAAACAAGTCCTCTGTAGAAAAGGCTACTATAAACTCGATGACTATTTGAATGACCAAAATGTCTGGTCTTGACAATGTTACTCTATGTAATGCAATATATTTATAACTTATTATTTGTTACAAAAATTGCACCCCTGGAGTGTGACTTTTGAAACTCATTCGGTGAACTCAGCAGTTGTAAATGTCAAAATTACTATGGAGATATGCATATTTCTACAGCTGATTTGACTTTCAAAAATCATACTCCAGGAGTGCGATTTTTTAAAGTCAAATCTGCAGTAGAAATATGCATATCTCCATGGTAATTTTGACATTTTCAACTGCTGAGCTCAGCGAATGAGTTTCAAAAATCGCACTCCTGATTGGATGTCGTTACGGTTTTTTTATTACGCTCCGTTGGTATAGGTACCTAGTAGGTAATAATATTAATTAATCTTCAAAAAAATTTAAACGTTCTGATTCTTTGCAATTATTCTGAGTAAAATCGGACTATGGCAAACGAGGGGATTATTCTTGGTTGGCACTTTCATACTTTTTATTTTTATTAAACATTACAAAACCTCTGTTGGTAGCGGTTCGTACCGCACAATAAAAGTGATGTGTACCTTATACCCATGAACTTCTCAGATTATCAGATCACATAATATAATCAGCTAAATATAAAAATAGCACCTTTAGACATTTCACGAAGGAACAATGAGGTCAGAAGGCACGGCGCGCGCGCAGGATCGCTCCGCTCCGCGCAAGCACAAAATGTCATGGCATTCATATTCGCGTTATATGCAAGGGCGTCTCCATTTCGTCTCGAACTTTTTGGTTAAGGAGTATTATAACAAAGGAACAAGCCTCTTAGAAATATGGTGCACTGGCCAGAATGACTGCTTCGAAAAGTGGTCTAGTGGTCAGCCTACACACATTTGCTGCTGGAAGGCCTCTCCCAAGTTCCAATACACGTCACTTGAGCTCGATGATGTGGTTCTCGAATCCAATCCCTTCACGTTTGTTTACTTACCGCGTAATAAAAAAAAACTAGGTATGGGTGCTGATGTAACATGACAATTAGGAGAAACTCATTAGCAGATCTATTACCCACTTACCATGCGGAACCCAGCAGTCAAGGCGCATAGAAACCAGGCGAAGCAATCGATTTGGGACGCTCTCCGCCTTGTGAAACGCTCGGCACGATGGCTAGGTATTCAGATTTCTATCTATTACATTCACCGTAGGCTACCTGCCTGCTTAGACCGTTTAGTATTATAATTTGACGTCTAGTAGCGGCAGCAGCTTCAGTAGAGAAATGATGACAAGCAAGATGTCGAAGAAATTATTATGTTTGATAATCAATAGGAGCAATAAACTTTCGTTATATTTATAACAGTAGGCATTATCTTCAGTTCAGATAGTAGAATAGAATAGAATGTTTATAGTACTAGGTACTTTAACTTTTTCCAATTTTACAAAGACTTTCTTTTCTACCGTTCGCGTTCGTTCAAATTCAAATCAAATCAAAATCAAATATACTTCATAAAATAGATTAATCTATCAAATTCATTATACTACCTCAAGTACAAAACAGAGTTTATAAAATCAATACCAATTCTATTCTATTTTATTTTTGTGTAATGGCGTTTCCTTGATGATTTCGCCAGTGTCAAGTGTTTACGGAAGAATTTATCCCAATCTCTGGGATTGTTTTTGGTGAAGAACAAGAAGAGATTGAGGATTGCGGAGCCTCGTGGCAGGCAAAAACGCGACGCGCGAAATCCACGCAAGACGAGTGCTCGAGTCAGGACCTGCAACGTGACTCAAATCCAATTCCCTAACGATAAATAAAGTTATATCATTGGATTAAAAAAAGTTAACTAGGAGAACTTTCCACGATCAAATAAATGGTCTTCTCCAAATAGGATAAGTGCGTTAGCCATAGGAAGTGCATAAAGAGATGTATGAAAGTTGATGAGGAGAGATCTTAAAGTCAGAATCTCTGCCTGCCCCAGTAGGATAATGGCCTGTGTATATGGATGTATGTTAAAAGTTGGTAGGCATATTGCTTATTTACGTCAGATTTATTTCAATCGACGAAAACTAATTTATTAATTCAATCTCTTCCATATGCGGTTGATCGAATCATCTTTATGTTGGGAGAGGGCTCCTGGCTGACACGTAATAATTCAATCCGTAACAACCAGTATATCTGCCTACTGATACTATTGTTCTGTTTACTTTCACGGATGCTATTCCACTCCATACAAGATGTCTCATAGAGAACTCTCATACCAACGGCATAAATGTGAAAATGGCATGATTCAGATGAGCTTGTATTAGAATCGTATTGTAAGTCTTCAGATAAACGACAATGATATGGAAGACAATAGCACTTCCGATATAGCGTAATTGCTGAAATTGACACTCTTGGGTGGTGCAATATAATAAATGGTTTACTTTTTACTATTTTTAGAAAGGATGTCAGTGCTTGGTAACTATTTGTTTGGAAGAGTCTAACTTTTGGCTTTATGTCACCGAATCGCCCAATCTAAATATTCGCGTACAGTGATCGAGACACAATAGAACTTTATTGTTATCATGTGCGGCTATAATACGTTCACTGTCCGCAAATGTATTCTATTGAATTGATCTAAAAAAGATACGTTTTATTTTTACAAATTTTAGTTAGTTCATTGGTTGTTTAGTTCATTTGATTCAGATTCAAACTCTTTCAGAGAACCAGAGAACATTCTGTTAAATCATGTAAGATATGTAGATCAGCCTTACGAGCACCCAGAAACAATCAGACAATCGGCGCGTGCGTCGACGAACGTGGCAACAGCGATAAACTACCAGTCGGGAAGCATGGAAAATTCTATCAGGCCATCTTGCTATCAAGTGCATAAATGATCCGAGAAGTCTTAATTGTATACACGAGGCAGTTGGTCGTTCTTATCTACTTACTTAGTAATTAGATTGTTTTATTTTGAGTTAGTATAACAGCGTTTCTAACGTCATCTATATCATCTGATGCAATATAACTTTCTACTATCTATAATGAATATGAAGCTATGTAATTTAGGGCCTCCGAAAATAAGAACGTGGAGTTATTATACACGTGCATTAACCCGCGACTTTGTCCGCACAAATTATATATCAGATTTTAAGTCAGATAATAAGCTATCAAGCAAAAAAAGTCTCATCAAAATCGGTTCAGTAGTTTTTGCGTGATGCTCGTTCAACGAGCATGGATTGGATTTGGATTGGATTGTCTGTCTGTCAACAGACAGACAAAAAATCCAAAAATTGGTGTTATGGAATCAGGGATACCTAAAAACCATATCGTAACTTTTTTTTGTTAATATCTTCAATGTACAGACAAACTTCCTGTTACAGTTTTATAATAGTTTAGATGACACTTTTTAAGGGGATTATCAGACCATCAAACTGAACAACTAACTCTAAGGGACCAACATCGAAATCGCGAAAAAAAAACCGCTGTCCCATACATTTGGCTCGAGTCGGTTTGCAGTTTCGTATGGAACAGCCGATTTTTTTTTGCGATTTTAATGTTGGTTCTATAGAGAATTTTGTTAAGTTTGAAATCAAATGCTTCGTATAGTTTACGGTAGGAATTATAGTTCTCTGTGGTATAGTATAGATATAGACTTTCATAATTTCTGAAGCAATGACACGATGGATATGGGGTCAAATAGTTTAAGATGAAGACATCGGGCGTAATTTTAAGCAATTACATTAGTTCAGATATGTGATAGAAACGCAACCAGTCTGTTCCAAAATCTCCACGCTGTGAACTTTATGCATTCTTTCGACACTTTGACTGTGGGATACTCATATACCTACCTACCTATTACCTTGTTAATTCATATGCATCAGAAATACATGTTTACGTATGCGATTCGACGTTCATTAATCATCAGACGTAAAGATTATTTAAGATGTTATCTTCAAGGATCCATTTCACATTGCGATTATGGCGATCTGCCCGATTCAACGATTCTTTCTCATGTTTGATTTATGTTCGACGCTGAGCTTTATCGACATCTCTCGAACTTTCAGAATTTATTAAGAGCCTAGCTACATAAATATCAATTATTGTTGTCTTGTTTCCGAGAACCATGCATAGCCCAGTCATTTTACGGTTTGAGCCAGGACTAATTAGTAATTGATATTTTTTTTTTTCGGTACAGTATTTAAGAGTCAGTTTAACCTTGAAAGAAGAAATGAAATGTAACAAAATTAAAAAAAAATCCCGTCAGCAAGAGTCCCAAATTTAAAATTTAGATATTATCTCGTTATAAAAAACCTAGAGGCAATTTTTTTTGCACATATTTAAGGCATTACCATTATACATACTTCAAACATGGTGTAAATATTATTGTCTACTTACAAGGTTTTAAAAATACATTCGTATTTTCTAATAAAAACCTCTTTTTTTTTTTAATTTCAATGCCTATTTTATTTCTCAAAAATAATTTATATTGTTAAATCTAATTCAAATGAGTGCATTGGTATTAATATTTATAATTTAATAATATTAATACCAACGGTATTAATATTATTAATTTAAAAGCCTTCTGGGACTCACAATTTTGATTTCTATGTTGCGTAGTGATTTTTTTTTAAATATGTTTTCTGATAGTCTTCTTGTCACTAAATGGTGCCGGTTACATTTTAAAAGTCCAATTAATAATCACTCCCACCTCTCCTAACAAAACTCCGTAAAATGACTGGGCTAGCACGTGTAATTCTTCGTTATAATTTTGTCCTTAATGGAGAGAAATTCGCTGCAAATTGCTAATTGTAAATAATCAGTTCCTCAATAACTGCAGAGTTCATCTTCTTCCTTTCTAATATCGTTGATTGAATAACTGGTTCTGATTTGGTAATAAATTGGCGTTTACAATGAGTAATTGAACAATCATAACTTTTTCCTAATGAGTTTTTAAAATACTGTGAATAGTTACTTAGCGCACACTATCGCAGTTATATAAAATCTAACAAAATTAGATGAAACTATTTTAAGGGGGTGAGCAGACCATAAAACTGAACAACTTTCTCTACGGGACCAATATCGAAATCGCGAAAAAAAAATCTGCTGTCCCATACATTTAGGTCGAGTACGTCTGTATGGAACAGCTGATTTTTTTTTCACGATTTCGGTATTGGTACTATAGAAAAAGTTGTTCGGTTTGATGGTCTGATCATCCCCTTGAAATAGTTTGTATAGTTTTCACACTCATTAAATCAAACTTTAAATTGACGTAGGTAAAACATAAGAAACGATGCGATGCTTCAATAACCACGATATCAACTCCAAACTGCTCATAAATCTACATAAGGGCCCTCTAGAAGTCCCCAGGGCCTCTACCCGTACATTCGAACTTCGCAATTGCGTGAACGTTTTCGTTCCAATGTCAACTCTATTACAATGAAGTGCGGACCGAAACAGTGGCGATATATCAAACATCGAAAGTCCGGGTACAGGGCCAGACAATTCATCTCCGTCGCATGGTTTGCAGTTTCGCAAATGTTAGCGGCCTCGTGATGTATTCCACTTTAATCCCCGCATCGAATCGCAGCGACCGAACGCAGGCGTCTCGAAAGGGTGTCCGTCGATCTCTTGGGCGACAGGTCACGCGGGTGCCGGGTGGCGCAAGCGCAGCCCGACCTCATTAAGGCTATAAACTAGTGACACACGAGTAAATGGACTTTAAAAATCATAAATCGAGATCTTATCGATGAAATGTACCTTTTTGGTGGAATAAAAATGTTGTAATTTTGTCGTAAAAGTCAAATGAAACGAGCTATGGGACAAACCCAACTACGGACCTCACGTAGAGACCAGAAGTGCGGTTTTTGAAACTCATTCGCTGAGCTCAGCATCAGCAGTTGAAAATGTCGAAATTACTATGGAGATATATGCATCTTTCTACAGCTGATTTGACTTTCAAAAATCATACGCACTCCTGGAGTATAATTTTTGAAAGTCAAATCAGCAGTAGAAAGATGCATATCTCCATAGTAATTTCGGATGCATATCTCCATAGTTTTGCCATAGTCGGAGCCCTCACTGTGCACTACGCTACAGGCGCGATGATGCACAAAATTAAACTGACCCTGGATCCTCGGAGATGGATACCCGAAACCGGGAGATCTTAGGTTTCTTCCCCTCAATGGTGTTGCCTCCTTCATTGACCATGTATTTGAAGGGTGAAGAAAACAAAAAGTATTGGGGCTAACACAAAAGATCCCACTGGGTCGAAGTGTTGCTGACTTGCCAGCCCCCACAACAAGATAAGATAAGATTAAGTGTTCTACAATGAAATCGTATTATCCGGCGTTAGTCGCTAGTCCACACTCCACAAATAGAATGCCCTTCACACAGCATCCCGCTGATTACCTCCCAATCTTAACACCACCATAACATTACCGATACTACGTGTCTACACAAACAAGTTACAGTGATCTAGGCGAAGATCAATCCTCTCCTTAGCAGAGGTCAGTCAAAGATCAGCGTGCGCTTGTACCGGGCTTAACCCAGCCCGTGAGATCGAAGACTTGCAAAATGAATACATGGTATAAATACAAGCTAGTGTAGACCTTATTATTAGTGTAATAAAGAGGAAAATTTTCAGTTTATTCCAAAACTAGAGCAACGAATTGTCCCAAGCCATTCAGGGAAACTAAATGGTTTTTTCGACCGCCGTCTTACCTCAACCTTTATCGTAATTGTTTTATGAGAAGTGTAAAAAGTTCTAAAATAACCGACGATAACATATATTTTGACTAGACAGTGATAATAGCAATTGCATGTCATTGAACTCGTAGTATGTTACCGGAAAAGCGTGTAACATTATGTTCGTTCACGATGTTATGAATAATATATACGTTAGTATAACCTTCATCAAATAAAGTAATATGATCGTATGAATACATAATTGCTCGGCGGATTTCCTTGCATTACAATTATGAATTTTTATTATCTTTCGTACCAATCCATGGATATCCTATAATTAGTTTGCTTTATAAAATTATGACACTGAGTTTTATAAGCTTGAAACTTTGACTACTTGTATAGGGACTAGTTACGCGTGTAATTCTACTAACAAACATTTCTGCCACTTTTTGCGGGGTAACATGAAATCCGCAACGTTGGATTTTATTCCCCATAACTTTAAATTCTAATTTTGAACGTTAAAAATAATGAAAAGTAGTCTCGCATGAACTTGAATTATTGTTTCGCAATTATAGGCTGTCTCGTTTAGTGATAAGGTATAAAATTGAATGTAAATGCACATGATTAATTGATCTTATACCATGGCAGAGGGGAAATGCTACCGCAAGGCTAGTCCTTATAATAAATAGTCAAAAGCTTGAAAAGACCGCCTTCGCTACGAAATTTTTCTAAAACTGCCCCACAGATCCAATCTATGACCTGCCCCCTGACCTGCTCCCTAAATTCAATGTCATCATCATTATTGGTTCGGTTAGGTTAGGTTAGGCAAAAAAAGTTAGGTTAGAAATTTTTCTACAGCTCATGTTTTTTTTTTCGTTAACCTGCTCCCTAAATTCAATGTCATCATCATTATTGGTTAGGAATTTTAAAGAAGAGTTTAGTGGTCAATGTTATCTCAGTGGTCGTACTCTCATTGTGCAAGCGATGCGGTGAACATTACGTTATTCGTGACATGCCCTCATCAATTACTGCGCGAACATCTTAAATCATTGATGATAGCAGCTGTCAAGATTTATAAGTTGGTAGAAATACATTATATTACATACCTACATGCAAGGTTTTTTCTAATATGCTGAAATTTTTTTAAGGGGATGATCAGACTCTCAAACTGAACAACTTTTTCTAAGGGACCAACATGTAGTCGCGAAAAAAAATCTGCCGTCCCATACATTTGGCTCAAGTATGTTTGCAGTTTTGTATGGACGAGCTGAAACTCACGAACATAATCCCTTTCGGGGTGGTCAGGAACATTGTCACAACTACGTACCAGCCATCTTGCATACAGAATAATTTTTTTTCTTAGCCTGTTCAATGGCCCACTGCTGGACAAAGGCCTCACCTTTTACTCTCCAATCCTCTCTATTGTGTGTAATTACTGACTGACCAACTCTCCAAGAAGGCATGCCATGTTGTCTCTCCAGCTTTTTCTGGGTCTACCATCCTGGGGAACCTAGTCTTTTGTGATTTTGGCCCATCTTTCCGGATGCTTGCAACAGACATGTTCGGCCCAGTCCCACTTCAGCTGAGCTGTCTTGCGCCCCACGCTATGCCAGTTCTGGAGCGCAGTGTTAAATTCTTGGAAACCATTATTAAAGTGATTTTCTTTAATCTAAATAATATCGAATTATAAAAAATTACTTAATATTAATTAACTTATAATTCTATTATACTACGTCGAAGCGAAGGTTTGGAAAGTGATTTCCATTTTTTTCCTAAAAGCATAACGAAAAAGACAAAGTTGATATAATCTTGCGGTTAATGCCATGTTCCAAATTACTTTTACACTCTACCTACCTATTTCACGGTTTTAGATTTCAAACTAGCTGTTTCATAACATCATTCGTAAGTTCCATTAGATTTGACGGAAGCTCCGAGAATCTTTTTTATTTTAGTGTAAAAGTTATGTTGACTATAAAATAAATATTAAAAAGAATTGTTTGTTGGATTGTCAATATACTCGTTGAAATAATAGACAATAACCTTTTGTTTAACTATTATGACTATGGCTATTTAAAAGGAACTATTCAATAGGTACCTTTTAAAGAGGAACTTTGATAAAAATTTGCAACTGAAGTTATAAATACCTAGGTACTACAAGAAAAGTAAAATTATCCATCAATAGTCTATACCATCCAACCTTCTATAATATTATATTACCTATTAATCCTTCAAATAAAATTGTTAGCTTACATGTACATAATTAATAATCATGTTAATCATGTTTTACCTAAGATAATTAACAGTCTACCAGTTGACATACAAAATACATACATTTCAAATCCTAAGTTTAAATCCATTGTAAAAAAACATTACTTACATTCACTTACCGACATAGACTATATTCTTTCACTCTGTAGTTATGGGTATGCATTGTGTGTATGGACAGGTGGTCCGCGAACGTGAACGCCCCTTCCCCAGATAAACCCATATAGGTTTTCGTGGGACGGGTTTCATCATTTATTTGTGTTATTGTAAATTTCCTTATTCAATAAAATAAAAAATAAAATAAAAAATGTAAGTCCACAATTTTATGTCCAATAGAGCAAAAATGTACCTAAATGCATTGAGCAAGAAATAATAAAACATGATATCCAATTATGTATCCATTGCCTTTGACTTTTGAAACTAAATCTAAGTCCGTTTCATTATCCGGATCACAATCATCCAAATAGCGATGTCTTGATATGTAAATTGTTTTATAAGGACTTAACATTAAACAAACTGAAATGCATGCAGGATGTAGGTGCGTTGTGATTTCGTGCTATGCAAATAGAAGCCAAGCCCAGTATTCCATTTTTGGTTAAGTTTGATCATGATCATGTTTAAAGACCCTGTAAAAATCACCAGCAGTGTGGAACAAATTATACCTAGATTAAACTTAGATTGAACAAAGTTTGAGGGGCTAACGGTCAAACCACCTCCAGCATGATTAGAGATTAGAAATATTGTCATTTGCTGAAGGTTAGATAATAATGGACAGTTCTTGTTTTGTTCAGTAAATAAATCATCAATTAAATCTACTATTCTTCTTTTGTATAGTCGATGGCATGTAATTGAATTTGACTTGACTAAAATATTGCGTGGTCAGTATTAATCTTATTATCATATCTATCTCATCCTGGCAAATGATGCTAACCATACTTAGGAGTGCCGCAATCGCATACTTTAGAACGCTTTATACAGTTTAATTCTTCAACCCTAGGCAGAAGTTGCAAATCGCAAGCGCATATCTGCGAAGTCTAGAGCTGCCCGAGGCAACGGTACAAGACACAGCTGATTTACTGCCTCAACACGACCCGAAGAGCTTTCCGATGTAACCATTAACATTTAAAACAATAACCACATTGTCACACGAAATGTTAAATATTGATTCACACCGTTACGTAAGGAATTTGTCCACACAATAAATTAGTGCCGGCTTTGTCACAGTGTTACCACGTATTACGTGCATTCTCACGGATTGTTCGCCTCTGTGCTTTGTGTAATAGTTAAATTGTTTCCCTTGATCACTTTTGTTGGCATTTTTGATGGTTTTAGTAGGTTACTAGTTAACTTAATCTGTCGACACATTTATGTAATTGACACGATCTTTAAAATATGTATGCCGTAGATGATTCGGTTCTGTGACGAAACGTCACAATTCTCAGTGGTTTATTTAGCTGATTTAGCTGTAGGTAGGTTGCCAGAATTTTTTCAGGCAAAGCGGGATTCTTTCTGTAAAAGCGGGACATAATAAAAAAAAGTTCAATAATCAGTAGTTTTATATTATTTAATCTAGAATTAAACAACAAATAATATATTGAATATCGGGAACTCAAATATACCAAAACGCGGTTTTTAATTCTAAGTTTACAATGATGTTGATGATAGGTAGCCATAGAAAACGTATTTTTTTAATGATTATATTATACTCTGAAAATTTAACTTCTTTGGAAGTTTCATTTTTTTTCTTTAATATAGTTGAAGGACTCTGATAGCTCCAGATTGAATTGGACGAGTAGTTCCCGAAAAACGGGACTAAAGCCTGTCCCGCGCGGGACATTCAATTTTGGGCTAAAAATTGGGACATCTGGCAACGCTATTAGGTATGCTCATTAGTATTTGTTTCCATGCAATCTCCACCTCGAATATAGTGATGATTCAATAAAAAAAAAAAAAAGAGTTTGAAGAAAGTGACGTAGATAACATGTCGCTGATGTGTGATTGCAGCAACAAAAATAAATATAGAACAAACAGCATGCAGTACCAAATCAAGTGTTATTTTATTATTAATGCTTTATCTTAGTATAAATAAAGCGATAAGTTTGCGAAAATATTTTTAATGGTCCCACCAATTTTAGGAATACTTCCGCGTTCTCTATTTTTTAGATAAATGCTAACATTATTAATTATAACATAGCCTTTTTAATCTCTAAGGACGACTACATGACATGACGGGCCTCTAGTAAGTAGGTATAATAACCATCCATGACATTGTCACGGATTATTCAATAGTTAAAAACTAGAAGTACTAAGTTACAAACTAGAGTTAACCCGCGACTTTGTCCGCACAAATTATATACCTGATTTTAAGTCAGATCATTACTTAAAAAACAAAATAAGTTTCATCAAAATCGGTTCAGTAGTACTATTATAAAACTGTAACAGAAGTGTGTCTGTACATTGAAAATATTAAAAAAAAATTACGATATGGTTTTTAGTTATCCCTGATTCCATATCACCAATTTTTGGATTTTTTGTCTGTCTGTTTGTTTGTGTGTTTGTTTGTGTGTTTGTTTGTGTGTTTGTTTGTGTGTTTGTTTGAACGAGCATCACGCAAAAACTACTGAACCGATTTTGATGAAACTTTTTTTGTTTGATAGCTACTGATCTGACTTAAAATCTGGCACATAATTTGTGCGGACGAAGTCGCGGGTTAACGCTAGTACTATTATAAAACTGTAACAGAAGTGTGTCTGTACATTGAAGATATTTAAAAAAAAATTACGATATGGTTTTTAGGTGTCCCTGATTCTATATCACCAATTTTAGGATATTTTGTCCGTCTGTTTGTTTATGTCATGTCATAGCAGATTAGCAGCTGTCAAACGCGAGTGACGGAGCCCCGACCATGTTGTGATTGGTTAACAGTAGCGGAAAGGTTATCAAGGACCAGCAATGATATCCCTGCTCCGTAGGCCGAGTTTCAGATGAAGGATGAACTCTACTACCCATATCCTATGAACTATTTACGAGTACATTGATACTGATTCTAATTAAAAACTTCGTGCGGTCGGAGTTACTTTCTAGAGACTATTAAAGAAAGAAAGTTTAGCTGCGAAGGTTTTCAACCTCAAGGTTTTTAGATAGTTACCTACAAGGATTTCGCTTCTCACGAATTGAGAGTAAACGACGATCGTTAATTTAAACAAAATTGCGACATAATCTAAATGTTTGTTACGAATTAAAGAAATAAAACCTTAGCCATCGACAAGTCAATAATGTACACGTTAAGTACTTATACAAGGTAGCTAAATGAAGGTGTTAAATACTTACGTAAATTTATTATACATAAACTCAAGTCCAGTCAAGTATTCTGTTTTGGGTGGTCAGGAACATTGTTACTACTGTCGACCATCTTTAAGAGGATAGACTGGCGCCGTTTTTAAACGTGTACCCTGTTTCCTCTCTGGATAATGACACTAGAGCAAAAAATAATTTACCATACAATCTATATTACCTCTGCTATGTCCCTATGTTTTGCTGTTTTACATCATATAAATTAATTACTGTAAGAACTAGGGATCTTCGAAAATACCTAATTTTACCGCCCATTTTCAGACATCAAGCAAACAAATTTGACGAATTTAAACAAAAAAAGCAAAACATACATACACATAGGTCTTTCTCATATTATTCTTGAAAGAATTATTAAAATTGGTTTAGTTTTGGGGAAGGAAACAGGGGAATACGAAATGCTGATTTCGTCTATTTTAAGTAGAAAAAATCAGTCCGACCTGCAGTTGTCTCTTTCGCTCCTTAGTCCGCGGGGTATGCGGGACGGGCGGATCGGACAAATACAGTCGGAAAAGTGTTCTATTCTCCAAATTTCTTCGAGAGCCTGCCTATCCTCTTATGGTGTAATTTAAAAGGATTACTTCATGTATACAGGGTGAAATTGATATCATTACCATCCTTTTAAACTTAGAGTCTACCCATCAAACAGAACAACTTTTACTATTGGAGCGAACCATTCGGAGCACAAAAAATTTGAGTCGAGTCGGCACGGCACGCACGGCACTGTAGTTTAGTATGGAACATCAGATTATTTTTTTGCTCCGATCAGTTTACTCCCACAGTAAAAGTTGTTCAGTTTGATTGGTAGACTTAGTTTAAAATGATGCTAATGATATCAACTTCACCCTATATAATCAATTTTCAATAATCTTTACATGCGTCTCTGTTAACATATTTAGTATATACTCCTATTCTATGTAAATATGTTCCCTAATGACGCTATAAAACTCACAACTTGGTATACTCTTTCTGATTATTGCATCCTAAAGATGAATACACCGCCACCACTATGTTATGTAGAATTTTAGATAACACGAGCGTCAACCCGCGACTTTGTCCGCACAAATTATATACCAGATTTTAAGTCAGACAATAAGCTATCAAACAAAAAAAGTTTCATCAAAATCGGTTCAGTAGTTTTTGTGTGATGCTCGTTCAAAGAAACAAACAAACAAACACACAAACAAACAGACAGACAAAAAATCCAAAAATTGGTGAAATGGATCAGGGACACCTAAAAACCATATCGTAACTTTTTTTTTGTTAATATCTTCAATGTACAGACAAACTTCCTGTTACAGTTTTATAATAGTACGACCGTTAACCCGCGACTTCGTCCGCACAAATTATATACCAGATTTTAAGTCAGATCATAAGCTATCAAACAAAAAAAGTTTCATCAAAATCGGTTCAGTAGTTTTTGCGTGATACTCGTTCAAACAAACAAACAAACAAACACACAAACAAACAGACAGACAAAAAATCCAAAAATTGGTGAAATGGAATCAGGTACACCTAAAAACCATATCGTATCTTTTTTTTTGTTAATATCTTCAATGTACAGACAAACTTCCTGTTACAGTTTTATAATAGTATAGATAGATATACATCTACCTAGGCTTATCATACATAACTATGACAATCTGTGAAATGGATATCCTTTACAACAAAATTAATCCCGTTTTACAAGTTTTACATAACTAAAAGTGTTGTCTATACACAGGAAAGCGGTAACTTTCTATTTATAAAATTATATATTTATAAAACATCCTCCTTGGTGGCGCCACTGTCGTAATCATCTTAACTTAACACGTTCCGGGGCAGTGAACGAGACACAATAGAACTTTTATTGTTATCACGTCTATAGCCGGTCACTGTCCCGGAACGTATTAAGGTGGTTTCAGTCCATACAAAAGTTTGACGCACAATACGCGTAGACGGAATTAATAAAAGTAATATTTTATATATGGAAAAATAGTTTAGAGAATCTAGTTGCCGCGTCACAAATAACATTTGCAATTTATAATATAATTACGAAGATATAAAGCTTTTAAAATTTCGTAATTATTTTATAAAATGCAAATGTTATTTGCGACGAGGCATCTAGATTTTCTAAAATATTTTTCCATATATACAAATTTACATATTAATACCGTCTACGCGTATTATGCGTCAAAGTTTTGTATAAAATTGACCCCTCTGCAACCACCTTAATACTTTGTTAAACAAAGATAAAAATTAACTTACATCATAGCTACCTTTATCTTCTAATTATCACTAACGTAAATCTAAATGTGATAAGGCTGATAAGATAACTTAAGAATTGTATCACTTATAGATTATTAATTATTATCATAATATTATGACAGAAACAACCAATTATAGGTCTTAATGGAACGTGAAAAGTATGAAACTGATAAACAGATACCCGAAATAAAAATAATCCACCATGACAAAGCATTTGTGTCAATGTCTAATTCTAATTTAATTTACCTAATTAAATGTTTAAATCTAATTTAATGATTTACCGAAATATTAATCTATGTAATAATGTAATTTAAATTATGAAATGACTAAAACTTACATGTGTAGTGTTTTACGTTGAAAATGTTGAAAACGGGAGAAAAGAAATCAGCTGTTCCATTCAAAACGCAATCCTACTCGACCTAAACGATCAGCAGAATCATCAACCAATCAATAGAAAAAGTTGTTCAGTTTTATGGCCAGGAGTGCGATTTTTGAATCTCATACGTTGAACTCAGCAGTTGAAAATATATGGAGATACGCATCTTTCTACTGCTGATTCAACTTTCAAAAATCGCACTCCTGGAGTGTCAAATCAGCAGAAGAAAGATGCATAAGGTGGAGTCTTGTAATTGCAACTATCTGGTAATTGCAACTATGGAGCAATTGCACTTATAAGAATAACAATTCAGTACCTGCCTTCTAGATGACTAGTCATACGTCTATTGAGAGAAGAACTGAATGGTGATTCTTATAAGTGCAATTGCTCCATAGTTGCAATTACAAGACTCCACCTTATCTCCATATAAAATATGTAATATTGACATTTTACAACAATGTTCAGACAGTTCAAAGAATGAGTTTCAAAAATCGCACTCCTGATCATCCTCTTAAAAATTGTCAGCATAATAATTTGGACAATGTATATTGCAGCTTTTTAACACAAGAAGCAACAGATTAAGGTATAATAATTAATCTAACGTTCGAAGTAGGTAATATAGCAAAAGTGACCAAACATGTCTTGTATACCTACCTATAACATTAGTAAGTGTCATGCAACTAATGCGGTAAGAAATGAAGAAAGTTTGTCGAGTGACAAGTTCCGCCACCTCTCATTTTGTCACTCCTAGTTTTAGGGCTGGTAATTATCGACTACCGAATGAAAGTGACAAAGTGACAGCCTCTATTACATTAACAACCGCTTAACATGGTTTTAGTCGAGATTATTGTCAAAGCGTCAAACGAAGATTAGACAACATGCTGTTAGTAATATATTAATTTAATCAGTGGATCTACAAATAAAATCAGCTGTCCCATAGTAAACTCCAATACCTACTCGACGCAAATGTATGCAAAGGCTGTTTTTTTGCTCCGATCGTTTTGCTCCCATAGTAAAAGTTGTTCAGTTTGATGGGTAGGGTATGTGGTTTAAAGGTTAATGATACTTTTCTTTACACCCTGGAGTGCGATTTTGATGAAAGCCAAATCAGCAGTAGAAAGATGCGTATCTCCATACATTTTCAACTGCTGAGTTCAATGTATCAGATTCAAAAATCGCACTCCTGTATATTAATTTAATCAGTAGATCTACGAATGATCTACGTCATTTCTATCACTACTGAAATTTGGATCGAAAATATTAATGAATCAAAAGCGTTTGCACTGTTATTCGGCTTTCTCTTGCGTTGTTATTAATATGCATATAACTCACTGGAATAAATTGCTCAATACCTAAAGAATACGCAAGTTTCCAATGTAATATACGCTTGTCCTATTAAATAAGCGCCGGTGTCCCGCCAGGTGGTCGAACCTGCACTGCAGCCCTGCGCTGCGCCCTGAGCAATGCGAACTACCGTGCGTGCGCATGATGATGTAATGAAATAAGATATACCAATCACTTGTATTATATTATCTGTGACCAATCTAACTTTACATTTATTTTACACTAGAGTTAAACCGCGACTTCGACCGCACTCACGGGTTCCCGTCGTCGTAATGAGATAAATGATATACCAGATTTTAAGTTTAACCTCAAACACAAAAAGTGTAATCAAAATCGGTCCAGTAGTTACCTTACCACGTGATGAATCAACGAACAAACATTTACAATTTTGTAATAGTAGAGATATTTTGTTGTAAACTATTATAATAATACAACATTGTCAATTCAAGTTTAAATCTCTAGGTACATGGTGTAAAATTAAATGCGTTACAATATCAAAACAGGTGTTCAGACCATCAAACTGGACACATTTTACAAAGCTGAAAGCGCGAAAAAACAATAAGCTGTTTCATAGAAAATATCAATATTTACTCGATCAAAGTGTATGAAACAACCGATTTTTTTTCGCAATTTCGATTTTGGCCCAGTTTTAAAAGTTGTTCATTTTGATGGTCTGAAGCAGCCAGTTTTTGTATTTAATGCATTAAAGTTTACACCAGTATATTACGAAGTCAAAAAAAAATTAAATTTCAATATACAGGCTGAAATTAATAGTTAGTTTAGCCTTAGTTTAAAAGGATGCTAATGAAATATCATAAGCATCCTTTTAAACTAAGAGTCTACCCATCAAACCGAACAACTTTTACTATGGGAGCAAACCGATCGGAGCAAAAAAAAATCTGCCGTTGCATACATTTGAGTCGAGTAGGCAGCGGCGGCGGGTGCAGTTTAGTACGGAACAGCTGATTTTTTTTTGCTCCGATTGGTTTGCTCCCATAGGAAAAGTTTTTCAGTTTGATGGGTAGACTCTTAGTTTAAAAGGATGCTAATGATATCAATTTCACCCTGTAGAAAATATACTCTAACGCGAAGTGTCGCTGCTACTGACAGAATAAATAATAAGAAAACAGCTGATAAACTCTTCTTCTGTTATTAGGGCACGCAGATAAGCCACACGTGACCCGGTCTGGGCAAGATATTACTCGGTTTCCAAGTGGGGCATACCTCCTATACTCTAAACATTTGAAATACCTAACTGCCACAATTGTCACAATTTACGACTATCTAACCAGGTAAAGAATTTTAATTGATTAAAAAATATAGATAAGTAAGTAATTAAAATCATAGTCCATGATCTGGAACTAATATTTATACTATCATGTTTTATGCTTTTAAAGTCCACCATATTTATTATTCAGCCAAATGCAGTCAGAAACTCTTCAATAGGGTAGACGGTACATTTTCTCACAAATAACAGTAGATAGCTAGCTTAGTTTATGAAAAGTTTACCCTCTAGTGCAGCGTTTCCCAAAGTATGTGTCGCGACCTGCTGGTGGGTCGCGTGCAAGTATTGGGTGGGCCCTGAAAAATAGTGACGAGGGATCGACCGAAATTCTAAGCTCTCGGTTGCTGACAAGACAACCTCATTTCAGATATTCTTCTCTGTTTGATGAAGCAATCAAAGTCCTCCTTCCCTTCAGTACCGACCTCATACGAATGTGAGGTGGGATTTTCGGATATGATTAATATTAAAGCGAAACACTGAAAGAAATTAGGCGTATCATATCAACCTAATTGCGATTAAAAGTAACTAAAATAGAAGTTGATGTTAAACCTATAATTACTAAAAATAGAAAACAAATGCATCCTTCTCATTGAAAAATAAATCCTTGTATATTTATCATCAAGAGGTGAGTCTCGATTTTTGAAGTTTTTGTTAGGTGGGTCGCGGTTCAGTCAACTTTGGGAACCATTGCTCTAGTGACGTGAAAGGAATAAGTAAATAGGCTACTATTTCCAGGTAGAATTTGTTAGGCAATGTATGCTCAACACGCCAACATTAATTTAAATTGTCTTTTGATCATATTATCATATTGAAGAGGACGAATATACTGCCGGATCCTACACTGCGTATAAAATAACGCACTACTACTGAATAGAATTAGTTTTTAATAGTTTTATGACTCCGAATTAAAATGTAACTGTATTTCCTGATTCAATCGCAAACATTCAATAAAGATGTAGAGGCGTGTCGTATACATATTTATGAAGGCTAGGTAAGATTGTATTTACCTGTTACTTTGTAGGAAGTCTGTACTGACTGAATACATTTCAATAAAGCGTTTTCATTAAAGAAAATACCTAGTTCAGTAACACTGGATTTGCATTACAATCTTAAAATTTTTACTGTCAGATCGATAGTGTTCCACTTTTTTCTTGATTCCCTAATTTTAGGGAGCAAAATGACAATTCTTAAAGAGGATTATGATGGTAACAATGTGAAAGACGTTTTGGTACTTTGAATTGATCGACTTTTTGTGCAATCAATGTTTCGTTTACGTACAACGAACTAACATTTTCAGTGTTATTGCGTATTATGGCAGTGAAAAGTTTATCCATTGACGTTACGATTAAACTACAAAGCCAAATGGACGGAAAGAATGTTACAATAATGGCATCAAAAATGAAAGTGTTTGAAAGTAAACATCGAGACATATCCCTCTTAAATTACAACTAAGCATTTTGTACAATCTAGCTAGTGAAGTGAGCAGTCAATAGATTGTAAAATAAATCTTTCAAGGCGTGAACCGTCAGCCCGCATCTTACAGACAAGGAGCCGCTAAAATTCCAACATAAGAAAAGGGCAAGTAATTCTCAGATATTGAACTCAAAAATAACTAAACTGATTCAAATGTCACGGTCAAAAACAAACATCCAATTGTTCGAGGGCTGTTATTAAAAACATACCAAACTGTAGGTACGTTGCGTAGCTATTTAACATTGAACCCGTAATGACGAAGTCGTGCATATAGTGATGAGTACAGAAATGACAGCAAAAAATCAACTAACTTTTCATTAGTTAAAATTAATTATTGTTTTCACAAAAAACTATTGTTTAGTTAAATATACTTTTAGGGAAACAGCAATAAAATGTTACAAAACTCCTCAATCTCTTTTTAGCTGTGTTTTGCTCATAAACAATCCTTGAGATGGGGATACTTAGATACAAACTACTTGACACTGGCGGAAATGCAGTGCTAACGCACAAGCAACAGTCCATTAATGTATACGCAGATTTAAAAAAAATCCTTTCAAGGAAATACTGGATCTGGATAATAACATCAACGAAAAACACAGGTTGGTTAGATTTCTTTCAGGAGTGCGATTTTTTAATCTCATTCGCTAAGCTCAGCAGTTGAAAATGTCAAAATTACTATGGAGATATGCATCTCTCTACTGCTGATTTGACTTTCAAGAATCATACTCCAGGAGTGCGAATTTTGAAAGTCAAATAAGCAGTAGAAAGATGCGTATCTCCATAAATTTTCAACTGCTGAGTTAAACGTATATGAGATTCAAAAATCGCACTCCACTCATTCTTCAGCCAATTACATTAATTAAAGAGACGGCTGACTTCTCAATCCCAACATCCCGGAAAGTATTATTTTCAAATAATCAATATAACACATGACATTATAATAGAACGTTAGCACTGTCAAGTGATGTCGTGACGAGATCAGCCTTCGTATTCTCAACCTGGCTAAATAAATTAGAATACAATAGACTGTAATAGAGCTGTCGAGTAATTAATATGTATGCTATTTGTTAAACTGTCCTTAAGGTTTTAGGTAGAATGAATTAGTTAAAAGGTACCTACATATTGCAGGTGCGGTCTTGCTTATAGTGTTAGTCCCCTTTTCAATAGTAAGCAATCTATCAAGCTGGTTATAATATATGTTACTAGTAGGGGCCATACCTGAATTACCTGTCACGTATATAATACAAGGTCTCTTATTTTTCGTTTTTCTACAAGATTTATATACAAGTTCCAGAAACGAAAAAAATACACAGTATTCTTGGATAGTTTATTTATTGAAATCATAAACTGAATACACGGCAGTATTTTTTTTATTTCGAAAATTTAAAAAAATAACCCATTTTAACTTTATTTTCTAATAAAGACTGAATACATTTCAATAAGGCGTTTTCATTAAAGAAAATACCTAGTTCAGTAACACTGGATTTGCATTACAATCTTAAAATGTTTACTGTCAGATCGATAGTGTTCCACTTTTTTCTTGATTCCAAAAAAAATAGAAAATTTAAAAAAATAATGCATTTTAACTTTATTTTCTAAAACTAAATAACTTGTAACCGTTTATAAAATTACTGTAAGTTTACTCACATAATCACCATAAATTAGTTTATCTAGTAAAATCATAAAAAAATGTATAAAAGTACTTTCATAGAAAAGTTTCATTCTTTCTGCCCTTCTTTTTAAAAGAAAATACGACACACGCATTTCGGAGGGCTGCGGCGGCTGGGCAATAGCGTTTCTCATAGAAAATATTCGCTTTCTTCACTTGGAGTACAAATTTTCTGAGCTTCAACATATCGAATCAGTATTATACAGGGTCTTTCTTAATAATTATGCTGACGATTTTTAAGGGGGTGATCAAATCATCAAACTGAACAACTATCTTTATGGGACCAGAAGTGCGATTTTTGAATCTCATTCACTGAGCTCAGCAGTTGAAAATGTCAAAATTACTATGGAGATTGCATCTTTCTTCAGCTGATTTGACTTTTATAAATCATACTCCAGGGAGTGCGATTTTTGAAATTCAAATCAGCAGTAGAAAGATGCGTATCTCCATACATTTTCAACTGCTGAGTTCAACGTATGAGAATCAAAAAACGCACTCCAGTATCGAAATCGCGAAGAAAAAAATTAGCATAAATTTTAAATGCGGTAGCTTTGCAGTTTTATATGGAACAACAGATTTTTTTTCGCGATTTAGATGTTGGTCCCATTATCCCATAGAGAAAGTTTATAAAATTACTGTAATCAGTAGTTCAGTTTGATGACGATGATAAAAACTTTAAAATCGCTTCACAAATTACAGAAGCGGACTCTGTGGACGGAATGTAGGTAACTGTGACAAAACGTAGTATAGTGAAATCGTGCTGGAGAGAAAAAGAAAAAGGATACCATGACAGCTCGTCGAAAGTCATCAAATCATCAGTAAAATGAGATAAAATTTTCTAAATCAAAATCCTAGTTACTGTAAACACGACACCAACGTTAACGTTATCGAAACATCGGCATCGCATGGTTTTGAAACCTTTGAAACGATTAAATCATCATTCATTTTGATTGACGGATTTAGTTATGTAATTAACAAACTCTTCACGTTATCCGCATTGGTAAACACATGTTATGTTATACCTAATGACTATTAAATAAATTCAAGTGCTTTATACGATAGTTCGCAAGCTTTGACAAACTTATGCCGGATTCGACCAAACTTGGATTTATAGAAGAGTAACTATACAAGGAATAATTTAACTCCTAGTGTTTACTCTGAAATAAGTTCACTTGTCTTCTACCACTCAAAACCCATACTAAGAGAACGAATGTATAATCCACCTAAAGAAAGAAGTCATTGTATCCGTACTTATTGCAATGTGAGGTTATACAGTTTTAATTTGTTAGGTTTCTTTTTATTTTAATTTTTTTAATTATGTGACATTGAAATTTCATTAGTCTCGTTATAAGGTAACACCGTCAAAATTGGTCGTGTAAAATTTACTCTCAACTTATTCATAGATTAGGGTTAGTAAAACGCAAAATCAGTTTACTCAAGAGTAACCGGCGGCTTAATCTAACAATAAAATTTACTCGAATCGGGCCTTACAGAGGCAATATTTGTGACTGTTTTGCTGCCATGTTTTAGTACCTATATCTTTAGGGTTGCGTTGCTGCTTAGAGTGGTCACCTTAGTCAAATTGTAGCAGTACGATTGAACTAATAAGTAGATCTGAGTATAAAGCAAAAACGTAAATAATTATCAGTAAGTATACAAAGTTTAAAGTGAAACTATAAAATTTTCCCAAAAACGGAAAAAAATGATTGAGATAGCGATTTTGAGTAAAATTCTACAAAATAGATAAGTAAGCATCAAAATAACATCAAAAAATACAATTGATATAAAAAGGGCCAGGAGTGCCATTTTTGAAACTGATACGTTGAACTCAGCAGTTGAAAATGTCAAAATTACTATGGAGATACGCATCTTTCTACTGCTGATTTGACTTCAAAAAATCGGACTCCTGAAGTATGATTTTTGAAAGTCAAATCAGCAGTAGAAAGATGCATATCTCCATAGTAATTTCGACATTTTCAACTGCTGAGATCAGCGAATGAGATTCAAAAATCACACTCCAGGTCACTTCTACCCAAAACCAAGCATGCATGAAAGGACTAATGAATGTGGAGAAAGCTATATACTTGTAGCTATATACAGGGTGAAATTGATACCATTAGCATCATTTTAAACTAAGAATCTACCCATCAAACTGAACAACTTTTAATATGGTATATAGCTGTTCCATACTAAACTGTAATGCCTACTCGATTTAAATGTATGTACAGCTGATTATTTATTTTCTCCGATCTGTTTGCTCCCATAGTAAAAGTTGTTCAGTTTGATGTATATGTATATAGGTTTGTCAGGACCTTGTCTTTGCCTACCCCAGTGGGAGACAGACAGGCGTGAGAATATATATGTAAAAAATGTTACAATGGTAGCCATATTGTAATAGCCTATATCCCCAAACAGTATAATTATAATACCTACTTAAATTGGTTTCAGTCCATACAAAAGTTTGACGCACAATACACGTAGACGGAATTAATAAAAGTAATATTTTATACATGGAAAAATAGTTGAGAAAATCTAGATGCCGCGTAACAAATGACATTTGCAATTTATAATATAATTACGAAGATATAAAGCTTTTAAAATTCTGTATGAAAAATTTCAAAGCTTTATGTCTTCGTAATTATTTTATAAATTGCAAATGTTATTATATTAATACCGTCTACGCGTATCGTGCGTCAAAGTTTTGAATAAAATTGACCCCTCTGCAACCGCCTTAACACAGCATAGCATGTGCTCGTAATCACGCTTCGCTTGTCAAATCATCTAATAGTCACTTCAATCACTTCACCCCGTTCTGCCGGAACACAGATTAACTTTGCTGACGTTTCTGATCGGCCCTGATATTCTGATCGTATTGGCCTGTTTTCGTACAACATGTGATTTTTTTATACTTCTGACAGAATGATATATTATACACGATTACATCGTGAATTAAATCTATTAAGTTAATTGGTTGTTAACATCGAATGTAGTGATGGCAGTAGCTACCATTTAGCGCCTTCTTAATGACTTCTTCCGTCGATTTTAACCATCCATCGATATAGAAAGGGAAGTAATAATCGTTGAACTACGGAAAATCTATAATTGGACTTAAATATCTTTAATATTTGATACAATAGTTACTATTGTAATTGGCTGTTGATTTTTCTAATAAACGTTGAATTCTACATGTAATGTAATAAACATAAAATAAAAAACAATTAATAAACCATATTCAGTTAGATAAATCATAGTTAGTTCTGTTATTAGAACCTGCTGCAAAAGTACATTATGATACAAGTGAGCAAAGTTGGTCATTGCAGCACCAGCTGCCAGGCGAGTGCTGCATATTAGCAGAGGCTGTAATGACCATCGCTCACGCGTTTCATACGACGTTTTTCAACATACTTGCGAGGAAAAAGAAATAACATTTCCTAAAACAACTATTTTACTGTTTTTTTTTCGATATAGCTATGCGCGCGCAGGCGGTCGAAGAGGCAGACCAAGACTTAGACATTCAACCAACGACATTTTGTAGCAAACTACCTTATATAAAAACGTTATAAACTTACTATTTATGTATTTATAGAACAAATTAATGTTAATTTGTAAACTGAAATAAATCGTTTGATGAAATATCATATTTTAACTAAAACAGATTAATTTACTCAGAAAAAAGTTTGACTTTTTTACATAAAAACTCTTTGCTCAGAATTAAAAACATGTTACTTACATTACCGCACTAGTGCAATAATGTAATCATTTTCGCACGCGTGTTCTATAAGCTGCATTATGTACCTAAAAGCGGTGCAATAAGAGCCACTTTACGAGTAAGTATGTTGAACACAATGTTACACGTTCGCAGTTAGAATTAAGTTTTTATCATAATAACCAACTCATCTCAAGGGATATCGTTATGAGATGCATTACGCTAAGCACCTATGATGGACATTAACATTGAGACACTACTTGATGTGCGGTGCATTAACGAAGACCTTGCGCCCTTGACCCTCACTCCGAACCAGTTCCGATCGCCCGTTTCGTGCTGTCATCAATACAAATCAAGGTAAAGTTAACAATCTCTTATTCCTCACTCGGCTTGAAGACGAAAAAATTGAGGACAGAAACTTTTCCCAGCTCAATCATCTCGAGTTCCAAACAAAAAATGTGAGAAAGAAATCAATCGGCTTGGTAATGTCGACATCGATATTCGTCCCAAGCGCAGCCACTTTCATTCGGATGATCGGATGCAGAGTGAACTGACTTATCGTAACCCCTGAAATATTATTGTTGATTTGTATTTCGTCACACCGAGACGCAACCACAGTGTTTGATTAGCCACATATAATGAAATAAACCACATATTAGAAAGTCGAAGGTTTCCATTAGTTTAACGGAGCATGAAGGATTAAGACAGGAATTATAGGATTAACAATAGTAATCAGGGAACCTTGGTTTGTAGACATGCTTAATGAATAATATAATGTATATGGCATGAGAGGAATGCCAAAGCGTCACGACCTGCCTCACTATGACATACGCAGTAGTGAATTTAACCATGTGTTGAATTGAATGTGTTTTATGTAAAGTTGAAGCTGGATTCATTGGATTTTCTGAGACTAAAAAGACATTTCTTGCAACAATACGCAAACCTCAGGGTATCAAAGTGATCTTTTTAATTTAAGGTAGTTTCAATCCATACAAAAGTTTGACGCACAATACGCGTAGACGGAATTAATAAAAGTAATATTTTTTATATGGAAAAATAGTTAAGAAAATCTAGTTGCCGCGTAACAAATAACATTTGCAATTTATAAAATAATTACGAAGAAATAAATCTTTGAAATTTTTCACACAAAATTTTAAAAGCTTTATTGTGCGTCAAAGTTTTGTATAATATTGACCCCTCTGCAACCACCTTAACAAGTTTGAATTCGTATAAGAGTTATGCTGGAACTCCATTAGTTATTTTGACATTTCCGTATACGAATTAAAATAGTGAAAATCAATGCTAGTGCCACTCTTATCTTCCTTCTCTCTTTTCCACATAATTAGTTACTTATGTACATCATTAGATAAAAAACATATTGTTGTTATATTTTTCCATTCTTTTTTATTATTTAAACTACTCAATAATGATTGTATAGTATTACGAGCGTCAACCCGCGACTTTGTCCGCACAAATTATATACCAGATTTTATGTCAGATAATAAGCTATCAAAACAAAAAAAGTTTCATCAAAATCAGTTCAGTAGTATTTGCGTGATGCTCGTTTAAACAAACAAACACACAAACAAACAAACAGACAAAAAATAAAAAAATTGGTGATATGGAATCAGGGATACCTAAAAACCATATCGTAACTTTTTTTTGTTAATATCTTCAATGTACAGACAAACTTCCTGTTACAGTTTTATAAAAAGTTTGCATAAAAAAAATTATTTAATTATTTTTGTTTATATTTATATTTTAATAAAGTTACATTATAACATTCATCGATTTCATTTGGTAGCGTCATTTGATCATCTGTCACCAGATAAAGTCTTCTAATAAAGTCTAAAATATGAGTAATTACCCCAATGACTTTGACACGAATTATTTATCTGATTTATTGAGTGGTATACCTAGACCATTGGTCACAATTGTCATTGTTATGCTAATAAGATCGACCTCTGTGCTAGTCTTACTACTATTTATTGCAACAGTCGACATTGCCTTAAATTGCCTTCATGAATTCACACAATTCCCATAAACAAACTTGGGTCTTGCATGTCTGTGATAAATGATAAGGAATTCGAGTTGGTTCTAATTATTAACGGTGCTGTTTAGCGCCGCCATTTTTAGAAATTATGTGGCCAACGTCAAAATTATTACATATACATTAACCCTTTGTAACCCGCGGACGCGATATCGACAGTCGTCCCTTGTTTATCAATTGTTATTTTAAAGTCGGGATGCGAGCGGTTAATATACACCTACGAGCGTATCTATCCCCGTTCAGATGGTTAAAAAAAACCTCTGCTAGAACTATTATCTTTTAAGCAACTACACTGACTTCTACTCCTACTTCTTCACTGTCCATGCTGTCCACCTGTGGAACTCTCTTCCCGCAAGTAAATACTGTTCCACAAGTAAGTAATGGGCTGTTCAACAATTGGTTCGTTTAAAAAGAAAGTTAAGGCCCTAGTTAGGACGAAACACCTTGGAGGCATCTTTTATTTTTCATTTTTCGACTAGGAGTGCGATTTTTGAATCTCATTCGCTGAGCTCAGCAGTTGTAAATGTCAAAATTACTATGGAGATATGCATCTTTCTACCGCAAATTTGACTTTCAAAAATCATACTCCAGGAGTGCGATTTTTGAAAGTCAAATCAGCATTAGAAAGATGCGTATCTCCATTCATTTTCAACTGCTGAGTTCAACGTATGAGATTCAAAAATCGCACTCCAGATGTATACAATTTATCGAAACCAAAGTCATACTTCAGTATTTTTGGATAGTTTATCTAGTGAAATCATCGATTTGAATACGCGAGTGGAATTACTTCACTCGATAGAAACGTATTTTCGTGTATTTTTCTCGTTTTAGAAGAACTTAAAATAGTTTCCGATTTTATGTATTTATACTCTTATATTCACTATTAGTTTATCTAGTGAAATCATATAAAAAAATCTATAAAAAGTACTTTTGTTAATTCATTTTAATCGAAAATACGCACGCACTTTTCGCAGGGCTAGGCAATCGCGTTTCTCATAGCAAATATTCGTCTGAACCTAGTCATAAATTAAGTTTATGTATTTATTATTCTTTATAATAATAATAAAAGTATTTAATTGTTATTTCAGGTATAAGTCCCATAACATTCGATACAATACAATATTACTAGTAATACTAAAAATCTAAAAACGTATATTTATCGTTATATTTTGTTGGTATGTTTGTTCTGTTTGTTTCTTTTTTAAATAAATAATAAAAATAAAATCGTTTGCCTTCATTATCATTAGTAGTTTAAATTTTGAGTAGGTAGTAGTAGATTATGAATTAAGTTAATGTTCAAATCGTATGTTTTAGTTTGTTAATTTCTTTGAAGCGTGGCGTGACCTTGCCTGCCTCACCTTGTAAACTCACTCTCTATCACGGGTCTGCTGGAAGAAATCTCTTCAGAGATAAGCTCGCCCTTTTACTTATCTACTATGCTGTGTTGAATACAGCATAGTAGATAAGTAAAAGGGCGAGCGTGTTTTTTTGTGTAAAATAAAGTGTTAAAATAAATAAATAAACAGTAAATAATTAAATGAAATGAAATGAGAGTTTCAGGATGTATGTGTCAAGGATGGTAAAGACGAGGAGATCGCCTCGGGCAACCACAGGAATTCATGAGATGCACTCAGTTGGAAAATACGCGGCAAAATCATAATATATTTTAATTGGTTTTATAGATGATCTTGGAACGTCCCATCACTTTCAATTTGAAGATTAAGGTCAAATAAACTAGTTAGCTATAATTAAAATTAAAATTAAAACACTTATATTCTAGATGTAGTTTACGGATGATCGCCTCTCAAATCGCCTTGGAAGGCTTGTTTCACAGTGGTTTCACTTTTGTTTCAAAGTGGGCTGAACTATCTTATCTACGCTGGGGTGCGATTTTTGAATTATCACCGGTGATCGCACTCCTGAATTATGATTTTTGAAATTTTTGAAAGACAAATCAGCAGTAGAAAGGTGCATATCACCATAGTTATTTTGACATTTTCAACTGCTGAGCTCAGTGAATGAGATTAAAAAATCGCACTCCTGTAATAATCTATAAAAGTACTAACTTCAAAATAGCTTGAAGACTTTTATAGTTTAATGTAGTATCACTGTTTAATTTAGGCTTTAGTTATTGAGAAATCTTTAATATTGTATGTGCCACTGAATTATAAAAAGGATAACTTGACAAAACCGATAGAGAATTTATAATGCCCTCATTCACCAGTAAACATAGATATTTAGTATGTCTATAAAATTAGCATACAAACTACTCCATTGTTTATCTGTAGTCGATTTGAATAGGGTTAACTAGGATTACTCGAGTTTAAATAATGTGGGTGTGTACAAATGGCCAATAAACTATAATTAGTACGTTCAAATAACATAGATAACATGGCGCAGTGTTGATTAATTTTAACCTTAGGCGACAAGCAGTAAATTAATATTGAGTTAAATTGTTTTGTGGGGTTAATCACATTTTATTCGACTGTATACAGGGTGTTTACTCACTTTGGTTTAGGGGTGCGATTTTTGAAACTCATACTTTGAACTAGGCAGTTCTTCTTCTTATCGTGTGGGCAGAGCCTTGGTGTCAGATTTTTTTCAGGCCGCCTCTGACATGGTTTTTATGTAACGACTATTACCACCAGAGATACAGCAGTTGAAAATGTAAAAATATGGAGAATTGGAGATATGCATCTTTCTACTGCTGATTTGAGTTTCAAAAATCATACTCCAGTGCGATTTTTGAAAGTCAAATCAGCAGTAGAAAGATGCATATCTCCATAGTAATTTTGATATTTTTAACTGCTGAGTTCAACGAATGAGTTTCAAAAATCGTACTCCAGACCGTCAAACTGAATAACTTTCACTATGGTATCAACATTGAAATCGCGAAAACAAATCTGCTGGTCCATATATTTGCGTCGAGTAGACGTTGACGTTTTCTATGGAACAGCTGATTTATTCACGATGTTAGTTTCATTGTGAAAGTTGTTCAGTTTGATGGTCTGAAGCACCCCCTTTGATACGTAACGTATTTAATTTTACACCCTGTATAATAAAATGTTATGTAGGTATGCTTATAACGGTTGGGAATAGTTTATTAATACGAGGTTAAGTAAAAAATGTCTTCAAAAATGTGTTTTTGTACTTAGGTAAAACGCATACCAAACGCATATAAAAATGTCCTATCTAAACTATTATAAAATTGTAACAGGAAGTTTGTCTGTACATTGAAGATATTAACAAAAAAAAAGGTACGATATGATTTTTAGATATCCCTGATTCCATATCACCAATATTTGAAATTTTTTCTGTCTGTTTGTTTGTTTGTGTGTTTTTTGTTTGTTTGAACGAACAATACGCAAAAACTACTGAACCGATTTTGATGAAACTTTTATTTGTTTGATAGCTTATTACGTGACTTAAAATCTGGTATATAATTTGTGCGGACAAAGTCGCGGGTTAACGGTCGTTATTAATATAACCGAAGATAAATTGATGTCGATCGATTCAGGGTATTTAATTTTATTGTAAAGATGAATTTGTGTCAGTAGTTCAATGTGAACAAGTTTTAAAATCCCCGCTATTCTCAACGGAAGCACAAAATAAAATAATTCGGTTGTCCAATTACAAGTAAAACAATTTTACATAAGTAATTCTGTTTTTTTTTTCACTGAACGGAAACGTTTAAGGGCCGGTATTTCCAATCTTATCTCGTGGTAGAAAAAACTTCAAGTTACTAAGTAGATTTCCCTAAAAAGTAAGTAAGTAATCAGTAGCTATTGAAATGGTCAAAATTCCTGATAGTTTAAAACTAGATACCTAGAGTTACGATATACGATAGTGTCGGAATCGTTTCGATTCACGACATTTCTGAGGTGCTATAGTGAACCCGATTCGTCGTTTTTAAATTGGCATTGTTTTTTTTTTGTTTTTTATTGCGTTTGGGTTTGCTCTTGACCTCAATCTAGTCCTCAGTACGAAGATGGGGTCGAAGATGTAGGGAGCTCACCCAGAAGAAGCCTATTCACTCGTACTTTAAATGTATGTTTTTTTGGACAGTTCTTTCTAAGCTAGTCTGTTTCTATGAACTTTAGACAATGACAATTGTAGAAAAATAATATTAAGTAGGTACTTTAAATTGCCTACATTAGGGGCCTGTTTCACCACTTCTTAGTAAGTTCTTGTTAGCTTATCCGAAAGATATTTTGACATATCTTTCATACAAAATATGTTAAACAGTTGCATTACTTTTTTTCGAATTTCCTGTAGGTTTTGTTTTTATTTCATTTCATTTTTTTACCCTAACACCCTATATATAAGGTCTAACAAAATAAGGTGAAACTATTTTAAGGGGATGATCAGACCATCAAACTGAACAACTTTCTCTATAGGACTAATATTGAAATCGCGAAAAAAAAATCTGCTGTACCATACATTAAGGTCACTCGACCTTAATGTATGGTACAGCAGATTTTTAGGTTTGTATGGAACAGCTTTTTTTTTTTCTCGATTTCGTTATTGGTCTTATAGAGAAAGTTGTTCAGTTTGATGTTCTGATCATCCCCTTAAAATAGTTTCACCTAATTTTGTTAGACCTTATATATGTAACTTAGACATAAGTCCTAATGATTTCTCTATGAAAACGATAATGTATTGCCGTTGTTCGGTACTATTTTGGTAGGCCTCAGATTAGGTGGAATTCTAAGTTTCTAATAAACTTACTTATAAGAGGTTATTTAATTTATGGTCCACTATTTTATTAAGCTCATAAATAACCAACAAGTTAAGATAGAGTTGTAAAAATCCACATGTTTTTAATTTTCTGGTCCATAGTGATTAACAATTTACTCCACATATTATCTACTGGTAAAACAAGATTAATAAAATAGCTCAAAAATTGTTTTGTGCTAGCGAGCTTCAGTAAGTTAAAATTACATAACCTAATTTCGAATGCGTGAAAACAGGGGTTTTATTGTGTACTTAGGTACCCGATTCGATTGATATAAAATCTGTGTTTTTAATATTTCGTGGCTGCTTCTCATATATAGTGATATCGATATGTTAAGGTGGTTACAGAGGGGTCAATTTTATACAAAACTTTGACGCACAATACGCGTAGACGGAATTAATAAAAGTAATATTTTATATATGGAAAAATAGTTTAGAAAATCTAGATGCCGCG
Organism: Agonopterix arenella; assembly: GCA_927399405.1. Classification (NCBI taxonomy): domain Eukaryota; kingdom Metazoa; phylum Arthropoda; class Insecta; order Lepidoptera; family Depressariidae; genus Agonopterix; species Agonopterix arenella. The sequence continues at coordinate 11,706,851 of OV656691.1, read as the reverse complement.
TCACAAATAACATTTGCAATTTTTTAAATAATTACGTAGATATAAAGCTTTGAAATTGTTCATACATAAAGCTTTATATCCTCGTAATTATATTATAAACTGCAAATGTTATTTGTGACGCGGCAACTAGATTTTCTAAACTATTTTTCCATATATAAAATATTACTTTTATTAATTCCGTCTACGCGTATTGTGCGTCAAACTTTTGTATGAACTGAAACCACCTTAATGAGGAATTTTCCGAAAACCATTAAAAAAGAAAAAGTTGTTCCTAATGGCTCGATAGATGGCGTTGACGAGACAGGGGTGAGCATAAAGTTATTATACCTTACAGTAATAGAGGACATGAACTGACATGAGTTGTCAAATGAAACCGTTTTTGGAGGTTTTCAAAACTCGAACACTGTCTATAATACAGAGTCAAACGGGAAATCGTGGATTATCTACTGAACTAGTGTTAGTATCTAGAAATAAACATTTTGACGGGTTGTTACCGCGTTTTGGTATATTTGATTTGTTTCTAGATTAAATAATAACCGTGTAACTCTCAAAAACTGTATTAGTGTTAGTATATTTCACAAAATTATCTACGATTTCACTTTATTCACAGAAATCGAATTTTTACCCTGCGATAAGTTCCCCAAAAACTGGTCTATTGCCTCGCGTCACGTATCTCTTTCTATTATACAGTGGTGTCGCTAGGTACATCTCGCTCTCTCAGCTGTCAGTTCCTCAAGTAAAGTTACGTATTCCATAAGGTATAATAACTTTATGGGGGTGAGCGACCTTGCAGAAAATAAAATACAAATAAAATAGGAAGAATTTGTGTTTTTAAGTATGCCGCTTTACAGGGTGAAATTGATATCATTAGCATCCTTTTAAACTAAGAGTCTACCCATCAAACTGAACAACTTTTACAATGGGAGCCGAAACCGATCGGAGCAAATAAAAAGTCAGCTGTTCCATACTAAACTGCAATGTCGACGCGCGAGTTCGCGACTCAAAAGTATGCAACAGCTGATTCTTTTTTTAATTTAAACGGATGCTAATAATATCAATTTCACCCTATATATGAACATATTATATTTCGTCAACGGATGCATTTGACTCAGTGACATGCATTTTTGTTTACTTTTTAGCCTAAAATTTTCGTCTTCGGACCCCTCTCTGGTCAACGCCATCTATTTCCGGTGTGTTGAACTACGATTGACTAACTGTCGGAAAACTCCTCATTCATTTGTGATTTGGAAAAACATAATAAGTAAGTATTATTGTTTAGCTAAAATGTTTATTAAAAATTAAGTTTCAGTTAAAATCGAAACACTTACCTTGAATACAATTTTCTCCTTCTCCATGTTATTGATTCGATCTTCACTTGTTTGTAAACCTGTAACAATAACAAAACTTTTAATAAAAATCGGTCATGTGCTATTCGGGCGACTCGCGCACCGAGGGTTCTATCCAGACCAGACCACAAACATAATACCTTACAAAAAAATATTTTTTTTCATTTTTATTATTTGTTAGAAGATCCGCCGTAATAACACACATTCTGTGTAAATTTCAACTATCTAGCTCTTACGGTTCAAAAGTGAAAGCTCTAAATAGATAGGACGGACGGACGGACAACGTAGGCTTAGTTATAGGGGCCCGTTTTCATCCCGGGTACGGACCCCTAAAAACTACAGTTATTTCAGTATGCACTGATCTTTAGGACTAAAATATGTGTCCTTGAGATATTTTCATACAAAAAACTTCAACGCGAGCATCAATAATTTGACTAGATACCTACATTGTTCTACGAGCATTCGAAAACACATCTCATTACGCATTATACCTATACTGTGTGTAAATTAAAAATTTAAATGCGTTACATATCTACTTAAAGGGGTGCTTCCATAGAGATCTAGAATACGAAACGAAGTGTCGCATTACCACCAGTACCACGCGATAGAAAGTATTTTGTTAGCTTGAATGTGCTAATTATCCATTGCGGTATCAGCACTCAACGTTCGAATAATCTTTAGTACTACGCAAGCATTGTAAACATTTACACATAATATCTCGACTGGCTTTCAGCCTCATAATGTATTGAATCCTTACTGTCGCGAGCAATGTGTTCCGTTTTTGCGCATATTGCTGCGACACTGGCCCCGCCCCCATTTCACATCTCCCTTTAGTTTTTGTGATCTGTGGGTGCTTCTAACCATCGAGCTGAACAACTTTTACTATGGGACCAACTGAACGACTTTTATTTTTCACTTAACTATGTCTGATTTAACAGACCAATATTTTAACTTTCTGCCATCCTAAACAAAACTATCGCAAGTGACATTTCGATACTTTTATTGTAGTAAGACTAGTAAGTATCAGACCAATAAGAAACATTTATTAAAACGCCAAGTTCTGGAAATCATTCTCTTGCTGCATCTGTTTTTCCAAGCAAATACAATCAAAAGCAAATACATGAGGGTATTTACCTAAAATAAATGCCGTTTGCTAAGAGCTTCTTATTTTTCTCACAACAATTTTAGGTAACTAAAAAGGGATAAAAAAATAAATTTTTAATACAATTAGTTAGATAATCTTGAACTTTTGACATGAACTCTAGATTGACCTGCATCATTGATTGATTAATTAATAGTCCATTACCTACTTAGTAATCAGCATTCAAAATAGTTATTAAGTAGGTACCTACCTTAAAATATTCTGCAACTAATAAACAGCATAGTATATGCACAGAAAAGATACTACAATTACTACGTATATGCTTACTAATTCTACCTACATGTTAACAAAAAAATTAGCACAATTTAAATACATCTTTTAAAAAAATTGGGAAAGTTAAAGTCCCTAAGCAAAGCGTGGTCAATTTGTACAAAAACTCAAAAAAAGACAAATTGGATTTGAGATTTGTTTATGGCGACTGGCTCATTCTCCGTCACACTGTACTGGCAGTACAGGAGTGCTATTTTTGAATCTCATACGTTGAACTCAGCAGTTGAAAATGTATGGAGATACGCATCTTTCTACTGCTGATTTGACTTTCAAAAATCATACTCCAGGAGTGCGATTTTTTAAAGTCAAATCAGCAGTAGAAAGATGCGTATCTCCATACATTTTCAACTGCTGAGCTCAGCGAATGAGATTCAAAAATCGCACTCCTGGGCAGAGCTTCAGTACTAGTGAATCGTGGATGTCCAGGAGTGCGATTTTTGAAACTCATTCGCTGAGCTCAGCAGATGAAAATGTCAAAATTACTATGGAGATCATCATCATCATCAACAGCATCTTTCTAATGCTGATTTGACTTTCAAAAATCATACTTCAAGAGTGCGATTTTTTAAAGTCATATCAGTAGTACAAAGATGCATATCTCCTTAGTAATTTTAACATTTTCTACTGCTGAGCTCAGCGAATGAGTTTCAAAAATTGCACTCCTGAGGTTTCAGAATATCTCTGACTACCTCGGGGAATATAGTCGTGAGCATAATTATGCTATGATGTTATTAGATGTCTTTCAATTACGTTCCTACCTATTGATTTAATAGGCAAGGTTTTCTGCTTTTGACGATTCTAACTTTTAACTATAAGATCACATTATAAAGCAACGTTTGCTACCGTTTGTACATGTTTAAAAATACTTCTATGATCGTCAATTACTATAAGGACGGATCATGTATTGAATAGGTATATATTCGATCGATTGAATATAATTGAACTGCGACCTACGTCGAAGTACGTGTACTTTTACCTTGATAAACAAAACGCAGGGCCTTAACATTCTTATTGGTTGTAATAATTTCGTAAATAAATGATGGACGCTTTTGTATTCGTTCAATTCACATTCCATTCGGGGCTTCGGGGTTCTGGTTCCACACATTGCCCCACCAGCACTAACACCAAGGGCCCCCCATTTAAGAAACATGACTATTGTAATTTACAATGACAATTCAGCGTCGATTGCTGATACGGTTCGTGACACATTACCTACTGCATGTTTAGCTCATTGGTAACCAGCCATGTACCTTGGAGTGCGATTTATGAATCTTATACGTTGAACTCAGCTGATTTGACTTTCAAAAATCATACTTCAGGAGTGCGATTTTTGAAAGTCAAATCAGCAGCAGAAAGATGCATATCTCCATAGTAATTTTGACATTTTCAACTGCTGAGTTCAAAGAATGAGTTTCAAAAATTGCACTCCTGGAGTATGATTTTTGAAAGTCAAATTAGCAGTAGAAAGATGCATATCTCCCATAGTAATATTGACATTTTCAACTGCTGAGTTCAATAAATAAGTTTCAAAAATCGCACTCCTGAATTGTCATTCTATTCTATTCTATTTAAAAAAATAGCTGCCATTTGTTTGTGATGATTTTGCCAATGTCTAGTTTATTTAACAAGAGTGCTTGACTTTGTACGGTAGTTTATATATCTTGGTGAGTTCAAGGATTGTTTTTCGAAAAGAACACTATCTTGAGCCACCACTGGAGCTTCGTTGTAGGCCCGGAAGGGGGCAACCAACAATCGACGAGCGACACGTGACTACCCAATAGCAAACCTACAACGCGACTCCCTGAGTTGACATAGCAACTCGCATCGCACTCCTTGAGTATGATTTTTGAATATCAAATCACCAGTAGAAAGATGCGTATCTCCATACATTTTCAACTGTTGAGTTCAACGTATGAGATTCAAAAATCGCACTCCTGTGATGGATTTGCGGGTGTTATACTAAAAGTTACTATTGGTGGTAAGGTCTATCAATTAGCAAAGGTTTTATCTTTAGGCAGCACAAAAAAAAATTTGACCAAACATTCAAGAAAAAGTTGCATTATCCTTTGGTAATAATATGTAGGTATCACTTCGTCTAATCGTAGCTCATTGCTTTTTTTTCGAACATCGATTATTTCTAATGGCTTAAAAATAGAAGAAATACCTACCAGCTAGCTACCTACCTAATAAGAAATATCTTTTATATTTATTATGTCGCGTCTCAACCTTGTCTCGCCAAGTATAAAGACAAAAGGTAAACACCAGAATTTATTCATCGTTGAGAGCGTCTTTATGTCAAAATTTACAATCCACATTACTTTTTACACGTCCTCTGTCCTTAGTCAGTATTTCGCAATGCAGTCGGTTAACAATACTGTAGCTTATCTTTATGATGCATTTTAACCTAGGTCTAAAACACAAAGCTGTATAACTAATTTACTTGCAAATATTTGCCTACATACCTACATGTTGGTCGTTGGTCTACGAAATCATGATATTGTTTTTGTCGATATACCTATAGTGATGATGTTTCAGGTTGTTTTTTTTGGCTATTTTAGCTCTCCAAAAGGCCATTGAGTACGAAAAAAGATATAGGTAATAAAAAGCGTGCTTGTCGTTTGGTGAAAAGGTCAATATTTGTATACAGGGTGTAAAATAAAATGGGACAGTCACTTAGTATAAAGTGGTGCTTGAGACCATCAAACTGAAAAACTTTTACTAAGGGACCAACAATGAAATCGCGAAAAAAAAATCCACTGTCCCATACAAAACTGCAAACATAACTAGACTGATATGTATGGGACAGAGGATTTTTTTTCGCGATTTCAATATTAGTCCCATAGAGAAAGTTGTTCAGCATGGTCTGAAGCACCCCTTTAAGTAACTGTCCCATTTTATGTTACATCCTGTATAGTACATACTTCGCACATAGATCTACGTTTTAGTTGGACACGTAAGTAGGCCTAAGCTGGGAGATATAAAGATAATATAATAATTTTCTCTTATTATTATCTGGATAAAAGTAGTTTTACGAGTTACTGGCAGAACAAGCTTGTGCTAGATCCAAAAATACGCTCTTTTTATCCATTTAGCTCATGGCTTTGCATTTAGGTAGGTAATATTATAATTTTATTCTGTTTGAATAAATCAGGAGTGCGATTTTTGAATCTCATTCGCCGAGCTCAGCAGTTGAAAATTTCAAAATTACTATGGAGATATGCATCTTTCTACTGCTGTTTTGACTTTCAAAAACCGTACTCCTGAAGTATGATTTTTAAAAGCCAAATCAGCAGTAGAAAGATGCGTATCTCCATACATTTTCAACTAGTAAGTAATTTTGACATTATCAACTGCTGAGCTCAGCGAATGAGATTCAAAAATCGCACTCCTGTTCTATCTGACACTTATGGACATCAACGACACTTCTTAATATATCGGTAATGAAATGATCGAACCGGAATTTGAACCCTTCTTGGGTTCAATAATCCTGCGTGGCAACCATCTAACTATAACATTGCCGCAAATTATTATTCCTCTTTTATTATTATACACGTCAACGACATGCATTTGACTCCCACGATATATTACAAACAACTCAAACGTACACGATTTCTTAATTGATCCTAATAATTAACATGCAAAAGTAGCTGATTTATACTTGCACGTTTATTGCGCAAAATCGAAACAGGCAGGTAAAGGCTGCCAACTGTTTTTATAATAGAATGACTGTACGTAAAAGACAAACTACATGTATAGGTACTATTATCTATTCTGTGACCAAGAGCAACAGCCCCTACTTTAGTCTGTGAAAATTGACACCCATCTAAACATTGTTAGGTGTTAGGTGTTAGGTCTGCCACACATAGACGGAATTGCGATCCGGAATCCTGATTCAGGATTCAGTGTTGACAACTATGGTTACAAAAAATTCTAGAGCGCGCTGTTTAAAAAATGTCTCATCTAATCTGCATACAAAATGGCATGAACCATTACACATATAAAGCGGTTTTTGAGCGTAGGCGATTTCGCAGCTATGCCGCAACGACGTCGCAACTGCACGGTCACGATACGGTATCGTTCCATCAACGCCTACGCTCAAAAATCACTTTAAAATATGCCACCTAAGACATCAAAAAATCACTAGATCTAGTGAAAAACTCTCTGAAAGCGACAACACTCCATACGGAATCTAATTCCGAATCAGGTTTATTCCGGATGTATGTGGCGGACCTTATGAGGTTTCGTTTCGAACCTATGAGGTAGGTACAATCGATTGGTTTCGTGTAAAATGCCCATGGACTGACCGTTGCCGTTGCTCTTCTGTTGGGCATAAAAGTACCTACAAGTAGCGATAGCAGTAATTATGCAGATAGATTGCATAGCACAGTGAAAGTCTGCATGTTCCATATCAAACTGCATAATCTAGGTATAGCAATAGCAAAACATGATGTAAAAATGTTAAACTGCATCAATTATAGTTTTCTTTGTTTGTAAAAAGCAGGAAGAGTACAGGTTTCTTAGTAGATGAATAATGGCAGTAAATGCACGTTTATCGCTCTAATGGAATAATGAGATTACCTTATATGCTTTTAGCACATCCGTTGTAAAGTTGTAATAGGTACTATTAAAGTTAAATAACGCGGATAAAAGTAAACAAAAGATGACTGAATCGGGAAATGTTTTTTTCAATAAAATTATACAACGCAACGTATAAAACCTTGGAATTTGATTAATAATACATTGAATGTAGTATACTCACTTGTTTTTGGTTACATTACTGAGGTACGCTGATTAATTAAAGTGAACACTAATGTATTTCACTTAGTTACAAACAATTATAACTTATATAAAAAGTAGTATACATCTTATAAAAATGTTTACGTATTTCAATTCAATTAAGCAAGCAAAATAACTCGTTTGTATGCGCTGTTAACCTGTGAGGTCGTAACAAATTTACCGTGAAATTTTTTCTCCAGTATCGATACCTAGGTAATAGAAAAACATTTTATGTAACGTTTAAAATTCGCTAAAAACATTATTTATTTAATCTATAAATTGGCCACGACAATTTCTATTTTGTAGGAAAAGTCCTACTTTTTGTTCTTATTTAGATCACTGAGTGTGAGTCAGTTATTGACTTTAATGTTTTTAGGGTTCCGAAGTCAACAAGGAACCCTTATAGTTTCACCAAATCCGTCTGTACGACTCGCACTTGACCAGTTATTTTTGTAAACATTGTTTCAGTACGTCTTGACTTTTGACGTTTCTGTTTAATATCGTATAACAAAAACACTTAACTTAGGTACCTAAAAAGATAGGAATCCCAAAAATGCATGTTAAACAAGCAAGTGCCCATAAAAAGCAAATTGAATTGGCCGTCTATTACACAATGACCAGTATCTTACCTATCGGATGCAGCGATGCATTCGAGATGTCCACCCGACCAGACGTTACATAACACCATTGTGCAATAATACTCGGAGAGCTAGCCAATGGCCTAATCTGCCTAGAGAGTAAACTCCTAAAGCCTAAAGGTGGTGTTTAGTTTTACTGAGTTGGGACAACATTTATTTTTTTACCAAATTGTCACGGTTCTTATTTAGCGTCTTTCATATGATTGTGCACGGTATTAGACGATTTTTGCCACAATAGGATATTTGACAGGTTTTTTAAAACTTACGTTAATCACTGATGTCTAAGGACTCGAAATAATCGCTAAGAAATCGCTTCTTAGCGATAAGACCGCCTGTTTTTGTGCCTTTTGTATTTCCTGATTGTTTGCTCTCTGTATACTCTGTTTTTTTTGGTGTCAAATAAAGTATATACTTTCTACAGCTGATTTGACTTTCAAAAATCGCACTCCTGAAGTATGATTTTTGAAAGTTAAATCAGCAGTAGAACGATGCATATCTCCATAGTTATTTTGACATTTACAACTGCTGAGTTCACCGAATGAGATTCAAAAATCGCACTCCAGTTCTTCAATACAAAATAAATTAAAACTAACTGATCGGTGGAACTCCACTCTACACAACATTCTTTCGCCCAAAAATTTTAAAATCATGTTATTATTGCATTATAAATACCTACCTACTTACATGCATGCGAACAACAAAATGTCAAACACAAATGATTTAGTACAAGTTCAAATGGATTTACTATTCTTTTCGCAAGAACATTTATCAGAGAAACGAGCTATAATTAAACGGTCATGCAATCTTATATAAGAGGAGGAGGAGTTGGCCTCATTAATGGAATCTCTATTATTTAATAATACCTAACCAGCATCAGTAGGTGCAGTGCAAAGCTTTTTTCCATTCCACATTAATATTTCCCTACAAAACTTATACAACGTGTTAATGAATTAACGCAAAACCTCATACACCCCAACTGATTTATAATTATAACAAAATAATTAGATTGAAACAATAATTTCATTATTTTGATAGTTAAAATTTAAAGTTATTCGCATTTTAAGTTTTGGGGAAAAATTATTTGTTATCATTTCAGCAATGAATGAAAGCGCTAACGTACTCATGGATAACTTTTAATAATCTTATTTTGGTACTATAAGTAGGGTGAGTGTGCCCGTGCGGTGGGTTGACATCGGGTTCAGTAAATATTAAATTTAACAAACAAATTATTTAATGTTTTGACAAAAATTACCCATGTTAAAACCATGATAATTCGATTCTGCTCTAGTTTTAACTACTTTCTAGTTTTGCGTTAATACATTAACACGTTGTATATGGAAAAATAGTTTGGAAAATCTAGATGCCGCGTCACAAATAACATTTGCAATTTTCGAAATAATTACGAAGATATAAAGCTTTGAAATTTTTCATACAAAATTTTAAAAACTTTATATCTTCGTAATTATATTATAAATTGCAAATGTTATTTGTGACGCGAGTTACGTATTGGCGGTCGGAAAAGGATTTTTTAAAAAACAAACTTTATTATAAGAAGAATGTTTACTATGTTATAACTCGAACAAGACTCAATTTATTAATTAAAAACTAATACAAATCAAAAGTGCATAATTCACTAAAATTATGTTACTTCCGTTGACCGATCGTTGCTGCGTTAGCACTAACGCTAGTTTGTGGTATCGTAACTCCTCCCTCATCAAGACGGAAGTGCATCCTGCAGCTTCCAGGAGATTCCTCATTGGGTTCAATCTTCATCTTCTTATTTGCTTTGTATCTGTACAGCTTCCAGGACAGGATGGCGGCTCCAATGATATACAGCATCACTGTGGACCAGCTTGGCATTGCCATTATTAAGGGCCAGTTTAGATATGGATCTTCGATGCTTACGTCTTCCGCTTTATTGATAAGTTGATGTATAGTGTCTAAGGAGATGTCTTCCAGCTTCAATTCGTATTGTATGTCTTCCGGAGCTATCTCGCGTTCTTTAGGTAGCGGGACGACGTCATTGATGTACACGGTGCTGCTGTGTGTCCTCAAGGTTTTATTCATCAGTCGAATTTGACATTCTTGTGTTAACGATATGATAAATGTCCCGGATATGGTTTGGTACTGCGTCTCAGCTTCACAGGTGGATGTAAGAGTCTCTTCTGTGTTGGTGATAACGAGCCAACTGTTGGGGTTGATCTTCTGGAACCTTCCTTTCTTCAGAGTCATCTTGGCGTAGGAGCAGTTTGCAGTTCTATGCTGTATGAGTGCTATGAGACAATCTTCTGAATTTACTGTCGGTTTCATGTCCAGTTGTTTGCATAGATGTAGGTCGTCGGTGATACAGCGGCATTCCTCGTCAGCGTAAGTGTACTCTTGACTTCCAAGTATTAGGTATTTGGATTTTGGGATAATTGTTAAGTGGTTGTTATTAGGGATGGAATAGAGGTGGATCAAATCATAATTATTTTGGGAGATAGAAGGGATTTCCAAAATAAAAGTTAACGAGTGATCTGTACTATAAGCTTTAACATCTATAGAACTCTCTATTTTGTGAATGTTGTCAATGCTAATAGGTGCAACGGGTGCAAAGGTTAACTTTTGCTTCATTCTAGTCATTTCTAATAATAGATTCTGAGGACTTATTATACTAGGGTGCATTATACCTAATCTAGAAAACGTCATAGCGTCCTCAAGTAACATGAGCTTATCTAGTATTATTTGTAAACTAAAGTCTAGTTGAATGTAAATATCTAGAAAGTGCAATTGATTAAAAACTACATTAGACCTAACGGTAGTATTAGCTAACATGTCGCCTAATTTCTTTTGGTTTTCATTAATTTTACCTAGTTGTTTCCCGAATTCCTGAATTGTATTTTCAGCTAAAATAAGTGACTTTTTCTGATTACTCTGGATGCTGTTAACATGGTTTCTAAGGATAGAGATTTGTTGTTCGTATTTAACTGCGTCATCATAATCGAGATTGCCTGTTATCGCTTTTACTACCGAGCCTAAGCCATTAATAAGGCCACGCTTTACTCGACTACTACGGGGTGCTAAAAATATCAACTTATTATGAACTACACTTAAAGTATGTTCTATTTGGTCCTTATACGTTTTATGTATGTTAGCTGGAGCAGAGTGAGATTCTGCTGCCTTAGTACTCGCGTATAGAGCCATAAGTCTGAGTGTTGTCTCATGCAAGTATGTTATATTATAAACACAAGCAAGGCTGACGGTTTCGCTTTGTTTAAGGACCTTGCTTTGTTTGAGCAAGAGGATACCGTTGGAATTGTCTACAGGAGTTACTGTCATGGTGGCTGCTGCGTAGAGCACGATGGCTCCGGCGATGAACGTTCTGGAACAAGATGGGGTCTTCGTAACAGCTTGAAGTGTACTCGAATGGACTTAGAGTTAGGGTGGTTACCTATTATTTCGGCTACATTGTTAGGATGAAGGTGTATTATCTGGTAAGGTCCTTTGAATACTGGTTTGGTTTTATCGTTGCGTGCAGTTTTAGCGACCTGCTTGTAAACTGTCTCACCTACCTTGAACTTGATGTCCTCGGCATCCTGGTTTCTCTTAGCTATTACCTGTTCTTTGTTCTTTGACATATGTGCTGCTACGCATTCCTGCACTGCTTCTGCGTTCGTTCTATGCTTCAGAACGTAATCCTGGTAGAACTCCTTAGGGTAAAACAACTCTAGGGGGTTTCGGGATGCTGTGTGTCCCAACAATAATTCGTGGGGTGTATAGCCAGTGGCAGAGTGTATAGAGTTATTATAAGCTATAACTGAATATTTCATAACCATTTGAATAGTGTCGTCTTTATTTGTCATTCTCTGTATTCTTATTATTTCAGCTATGGTAGAATGGAATCTCTCTACAGGGGAATTAGAGTTAGGGTTATAAGGAGTCGTGAAATGAATATTAATATTGTGTGAAGCACATATTTCTTTGATAACATCGTTTTCGAATTTACTGTCTGAATCTGTCGTTATTTTGAGCGGCAAACCAAGTACTGAGAACACTTGTAGCAGAGCCTCGGCTACATGTACACTGCTAGTGGCAGATAGAGGGACAGCTTGAGCGTATTTTGAGAAGTTATCTATTATAGTTAAGAATGTAGCTCCGCCTGTAGAATATAGATCCATAAACAAATGTTGCATAGGTTTAGTGGGGGTTTCGGTTAAAACTAATGGGGGCCTAAGGGGATTCCTTTCGTACTTTGCCTTAAGACAGGTGTCACAGCTATTCACATAAACCTGTATAGACAGTAGCATATTAGGCCAGTGATAGTTTCTATGAATTTGTTTATATGTCTCTTGAATGCCACGATGCACCGTGTTGCTCTCGTGATATTTTTTTATTATTTCTTGTTGTTCCTGTTTGACCTCTACTAACGTCACACGTGACGTACACTTGAACAGTTTTGGACCTCTTTCATTAAAAACCGTCGTATAAACTCTGGAAAAGGCATGGTACAGGTCATCGTTATGGAAATAACAGTGGAATATGCGATCAGCAATAGTATGATCTCTAAGGAATCGGATTATCTCCTGCTCTGTGTTGTTAATAGGGATAAAAACGTCTTTTATGACGACTCTGGAGTTAGTTGACCTATTATCTACTCTATAAGTAGATCCGGGGGTTGATCTGATGTGAAACTGTTTGAGCTGTCTATCTATAGCATCTTCCAAGATAGGTATGCCCAGGTTATCGTTGTCTGGCTGAGTATGGTTAGTTGAAATTAACTGGTTTGGGTCTGCGGATGCGGACACAATGCTCATACTATCAGACTCAGCTTCGGTTTGAGATGGAGGTGCTGACTCTGCCTGATTGCCTGCAGCTTCTCCACGTACATTCTCGAAGATTCTGTTGATAATATCATCATCTTCGTTGTCGTCAAAGTTGACCGCTAGTGATTCTATACTATTATGGAATATTTTTGCCCTTGATAACGCGTCGGCATTAGTGTTTTGACTGCCTTTTTTATAAATTACATTATAGTCATATTCGGCTAACTTTAGTCGCCACCTAGTTAGCTTAGAGCTTGGGTCTTTGAGAGACATTAACCACGTGAGAGGCCTATGGTCTGTATAGATCGTAAACTTACGGCCGTACAAGTATGGCCTGAAGTATTTGACCGCCCAGACTATGGCGAGTAACTCCTTTTCAATAGTGGAGTAACGTGTTTCCGTTTCGGAGAGAGTCCTTGATGCGTACGCTACAGGCTTGTCTGAACCGACTTTACCTTGTGACAGTACCGCGCCTAGAGCTACGTCTGAGGCGTCTGTGGTTAATATGAACTCCTTATCGAAGTCTGGGTACTGCAGTATCGGATCATTGGTCAGAATCTGTTTACATTTCTCAAATGCATCTAAAAACTCAGGGGAATGAATGACTTTATTATTTTTCTTAAGGCATACGGTCATGGGCTTTGTAAGTTTCGCAAAGTCCTTGATAAACTTTCTATAGTAGCCCACTAACCCGAGAAATCCCTTGATTTCTTTCTGTGTTTTGGGTAGTGGGAACTTGAGCACGGCATTGATTTTATCTTTGTTGGGTTTTAAACCATCAGCCGTTAGTTCGTGTCCTAGGAAATGCACGTGTTTTTGAACAAATTCTGATTTATCAAGTTGGATCTTAAGGTTATGTAGTTTAAATCTATCAAACACTTGCTTTAGCCTCTCAATATGCTCCTGAAGGGATGTCGAGATGATGATGATGTCATCTAGGTACGTGAAAACGTTTTCTAAGCCTCGTAGAATATGGTCCATCAGTCTTTGGAATGTACTCGGCGCATTCTTTAGACCAAATGGCATGCGGAGGAACTCATAGTGACCCCTTTCTGTTGAAAACGCCGTCTTTTCGATGTCCCTAGGGTGCATCTCTACCTGGTGGTACCCGCTCGCGAGGTCGAGGGTACTGAAATACTGTGCGCGCCCTAATCTATCGAGGATGTCGTGTATGTTGGGGAGGGGATATTTGTCTTCTACAATGCGGTCATTTAGCCGCCTGTAGTCGATGACCAGGCGCCATTTTACCTTCCCGGAAGCATCAGGCTTCTTGGGAACAATGTGCACGGGACATGACCATGGGGAGATACTTTCTCTAATTATACCTTGCTTCAATAAGTTATCAACTTGAGCTTTAATTTCATTACGCTGCTGCGGTGGTTGCCTGTAACTCCTAACGAATATAGGCGTATCATCTGACAATCGAAGTTCATGTTTGACTGCATGGGTAAAAGTTAATGGGATGTTTTCTGAATAGAAAAGATCTCTATAAACATAGCATAATCTAAGTATTTCACGTTTCTCCTCGTCATTCATATGACTGGTTCTAATTTTGTCTAAATTTTTAATAAGTTCGTCATTTGTCGATTGACCTGATTCTGATCTCGCATGTAAGCTATTTAGCGTGCACTGAATATTGGTCTCTGGTTGTTCAACATAAGGTTCTAAATTGATGGGCGCATTATTCGGTATTATAATTTTCTCTGCATTATAATTAATAATTGTTGTTTTAAACAATCCGTTCTTTACCTCTACTATAGAGGTGGGTGACCTTAAACCGTTCGACCAAACGTGATCGTCATGTATGTACTGACCGTCTAAATAGTTAGTTTTAATGGTAACTACTTTCTCGCATCTGGGTTCAATAGATATTTTCTTTACCGGGTAATCGAATCGTATTGGGATATCAGCAGTGGTGGTATGAAGTACCTTATTTTTTAGATCAATGTTACTGGAGAGAGCCTTCAGCAAGTCTAAACCAATGAGACCTTTATATTTTCGATCAAAGTCGAAAATGAGAAACTTGTGAGTTAAATTACTTTTAAAGACCGGTGGTAGTGGTAAGTACGCAACATGCTGATGTCGCGTTGTCGCGTGCGCGGTTTTTACCTCGAATGGCTCGTGTTGCACACATTGCTCGAATGTTGAGTGTTTTATGGCGTCAGGTGATATCATTGAACGGGAAGCGCCTGTATCTATTAAAAACTTACCTTTAAACTCTGGCAACTCGATGTATGGTAGGTGGTCCTTGTCCTGGTGATTCAGTTTAACTAGCTCTGGTCGCTCGACTCTTCGTCCGAGGGAAAATCCTGCGAATCACCTGGTTGTTCACACTCGTAGCGCGGCGCCGCGTAAACTGAGTTAGAGGCTTCGCCTTCATTACAGTTTTGTGTGTCATATGCCACGTGCTGCGCGCCACGTTCATTTGGAATGTAGAAAAGTTCTTCGAATGCAAATTGCGGCGGCTCTGGTTTCCTAGCGGAGCGCATCGTGACGTCAGATACCTTTTGCGGCGGGTTCACTTGCTGCCTCGGGATATTAGGCCGGCCTTGAGGCTGGTGATGGTTCCAAGTGTTACCAAAGTTATTTCTAACATTACCTGAGGCTGGTCGGTTTCTCCATGGCAGGGTATTAACCAACTGTTGACGCTGCTCTGGGGTCCACGTATTTTGTTGTGGTACATAATTATTATTAGGATTATACATAGACTGAAAATGATTGTTGGCAATCGGCCTATGAGATGGGTAATTAGGTTTAAAATTATCTACCTTAGCCTTGCTTTGGGGGACTGAAGGTCCTTGAACGTTTGAGTTTGACTTATAAGCGAGTCTGGCTTCCTCCTGACGAGCTGCCACTATGGCTAACTCTAGGGTAGCTGGATGAGTTATTCTCACTCCTATTGATACGTGAAAATCAAGGTTATTAATATATTGTTCTATTACCATCTTTTCATAGTACGTTTTATCAGAGTGTTGCCCTACTGCATACAATGTATCTAACATCTCTCTTAATCTCTTGCCAAAGGACTCGGCATCTTCGCCTTTACTACGGCGCGTGCGAGTGAGTTCCTGCATTACTTGAATTTCGTTTCTTGGTTCACCTAAACGCCTAATAAGGGCCCGTTTTATGTCATCCCAACTATTGAGAGTGTCCTCATACGCTATCGCATCTATTGCGGCGCCGCTAAGCCTACTCTTGATGAGACAGATGATGGCGAGAGATGCCGGTGAACTTGTCTCGACAATGCTTAGCAAGTTATCTACCTCTCTAATATAGTAGTTTAAGATCTTCGGGTTGCCATCGTAGCGAGGCATTAATTCGGTGATATATTTAAAGTTAGGATCTAGAGCCATTTTACAAGCTTGCTTTTACTTCTATTGAATAAATGTAATACGAGTATAAAACTCTATAACTACCTATGCACTACAACGTATGACGTACGCCTACAGCGATGCTAGCTTCTAGACAGATACACACGTGGATGAATTGCTTAAATACTAATACGACAGGAAATAGAGCAAAGGAACTTGGAAGTACTTCGAGCACTTACCCCAGGATCATCTGCATCTCCGGCCGGGTCTTGTTGAGTACAGGTCTCCAATTCTCCGGATTCCCGTAGAGGTGTCCGAACCGCCTTTCAAGGTTCTTTGCGATCGCGGGTTCCAGCGATTGAAACCGCTAACTCTGGCGAAGAGTTCGATTCGCGCGAGACTTTGATTTGAAAAGTCCAGAGTTCCACGATCCTACAGTCGACTGCGCCAGTTACGTATTGGCGGTCGGAAAAGGATTTTTTAAAAAACAAACTTTATTATAAGAAGAATGTTTACTATGTTATAACTCGAACAAGACTCAATTTATTAATTAAAAACTAATACAAATCAAAAGTGCATAATTCACTAAAATTATGTTACTTCCGTTGACCGATCGTTGCTGCGTTAGCACTAACGCTAGTTTGTGGTATCGTAACTCGCGGCGACTAAATTTTCTAAACTATTTTTCCATATATAAAATATTACTTTTATTAATTCCGTCTACGCGTATTGTGCGTCATACGTTTGTATGGACTGAAACCACCTTAAGTTAAGAAAATATTCACTTGGATTAAAATAATATTTCTGAGAATAATGATATTCTTGCCTAAAGAATTCCTTTTTTTCCGTGTGGGAATGTCTTTGGCTTAGAAATTAAAATTTCTATATTTCCGGGACCTGCGTGAAATGAACTATAAATTCTTGGATACGCTATAAATTGTTGGTGTACCCTGAAAACTAAAAAAATGTTACCTACCTAAAAGCTGGGGAATCCTAGAATCTATTAGGCATTAATTTGATTTGTTCAGTTTGTTTTTTTTTTTATTACGGATGGGTCTGCTCTTGATAGTCTTTTAATATTATTAGGGATTTTTTTTACACTCTGTATAGGTAGGTAACACAGAATATAAGTATAAGGGCCTGTTTTACCACTTCCGAATAAGTTCTTGTTAGCTTATCCGACAGCTCATTTGACATATTCTTCATACAAAATATGTCAAATGAGCTGTCGGATAGGCTAACTAGAACTTATCCAAAAGTGGTGAAACAGGCCTTCAGAGGATATGTGAAAAAAATAGGATTCTTCAAAGCGTCATATATCATGAAGTACTAAGAACAGTAGGAGTATGAATGGCGGATAAGTGTAAATTGAACATATAATTGAAATTTTGATTAGAGCCAAAAACACGATTAAGATACATTTTCTCGATAGAAAAACAAGCCAAAGTAGCCTCCGTTTTTATTTATAAACGCTTGGAACTGCTAAACGGTAAATAATAGAAACACGAGACTCGATTTAAAAAAAAAGAGATTTATATTTTACAAATTTTGATTAGAGCAGAATTGAACTTACATATATAGTACAATCACAATTAAATAAAGTTTGTTTTACGCTTGCGTCGTTTCAGTCGTGCGCGCCGCCCCATCTCTTTTTCTCGCATCAGGCAGTAATATAAGCTATCACTCGCCCATTTCGCTTCAAGAATTTTTCGACATAGGTCCTTAAGTCTTGAATAAGTAATCGATAGCGATGTTATAAGAAGGCTGGGGAAGTTGCAACATTAACAAAGTACCTAATAATAAAGCAGTTTCCACACGCGCCAAAACAAATCTGCCGGATGCACGATTTCTAGCGGAACCACGAATTCATCTTTGAAAGTAAATCTATTATCGAAACTTAAAAGGACATCTGCATTTTATTACTTATTCTAGTTTCTATATCGAAAAATATTATGACCAAACCAATATGCTTTTAGTGGCCGATCGGAAAATCTTCCGGAAGATTCTGGGACCGACTAAGAAGGAAGATGGGAGCTGGCGAATCAGGAAAAAAATGGAAATAGAAGACCTGGTCTCTACTCCCAACTTACTAGGAGAGATAAAATTTGCCCGACTACGCTGGCTCGGAACGAATGGGGGAAGATCGCGCGGTGAAAAGAGCGTATCTGGGGCGACCATCTGGGCGTCGCCCAGTGGGCAGGCCCAGGTATCGCTGGATAGACCAGATTACCAAATATCTCGAGGAGCTGGAGCTGCCCAACTGGACTGAGATGGCACAGAAAAGAGATGAATGGCGTGCTTTGTTGTCGGAGGCCAAGACCCACTTCGGGTCCCTGAGCCAGCATAGTAAGTAAGTAATATTTCTAGATTCGATATTTTAAATGTGGATATCTACCTATTCTAAATCTATAGGGTGAACAGTTGCATTTCTTTAAGGGGTGATTGCACTCATCACACCTACTGAACAACTTTCCCTAAGAAACCTACCTATAGAAAATTCGTAAAAAAATATGTAAGTACCTACCTAATGCAACACCCTGTATTCAGGGTGTTAGGGAAAAAGTTGCATTACTTTAAGGGGTGATTGTATTCATGATACTGAATAACTTTCTCTATGAAACGTATTGGAAATTCGCAAATACAATTTTGGACTTTTCATACTAAATGCAATCAGGTTCTTGGACATTTGTATGAAAAGTCAAAATTTTCTTTGGCTAATTTACCTTTAATTTGTTTGGAAAGTCTTTCAATATCATGAGTTCAGTCACTCATTAAACTAATGCAGCTGACTATCCTAACACCCTGTATAGGTGGAATACCTTATCTAACCTATATTTAAATTCAAATCATCACCGATACTGCATTACAAATCTTCGATATTTTAGGTACCTTACCTACCTAGTATACAGGGTTTACCCTAACGGTTTCATTACTTTAAAAGGTGATTGTACCCATGATACTGGACAACTTCGCCTAATAAACCTATAGGAAATTCGTTAAATAAAATTTGGACTTCCCATCCTATACTAAATGCAATCAGCTGACCGAAGTTTTGTATGAAAAATCAAGGGGTTAGAAATGCAAAAAACCGTGTGGCACGCCTACTTTGCACTTCTAACCCCTCTTATAATGTTCTGTGGATTTTCCTATAGGTTCAGTATCATAGGTACCAATCACCCCTTAAAGTAATGCAACTGTTTACCTTAACACCCTGTATAACTTTAGGTCGTTTTCCTACTTATCTCTGTGTGGTAGGACCGCAAAGAAAAAACAAGCGCTTTTTTATATTTCACTCATCCGTTGGGAATATTCTCGAACCAAACTAGTTGCAAAAACAACTCTTAATTTAACAACACGGAACTTAAAACTTCTTGCCGACAAAAAGCTTTGACTGAACAAAGTTTTTCATCTAACATAACATACCTACAATTACATAAATATAACCGCGTAGGTACCATATTAGCAGTAATGGTATAAAAGTCATTTCAGATAATGCATGAAGTTATTAAGCCGACGGAAATCTTCCGGTGGATTCTAATTTCTTACGTTAGTAAAAGCAGAGTACCTAGGTTTAACCAAAGAGTACTATAATTACTACGTTGAACTTACTCTGCTCTGTAAATAGCCCAGTTATTTTACGGTTTGAGCCGGGACTAATTAATAATGGGTTTTTTTTCGGAATATTATTTAAGAGCCAATTTGAGCTTAGAAATGTACCGAAATAAAAAAAAAAACCCGTCAGCAACAGTTCCAAATTTAAAATAGAAAATTAAATTCCATAAAAAAAATTACCATCAGGTTTTTTTAAAACGATAGATTTAAAAAAAACCTGATAGTAATTTTTTTTTCACATATTTAAGGCATCGCCATTATACATACTTCAAACATGGTGTAAATATTTTTGTCTACTTAGAATTAGAAGGTTTTGAAAAATACTTACATAAGTATTTTCTAATAAAAACCTAATTTTTTAAATTTCAATGCCTATTTTATTGCTAATTTATTTTGTTAAATCTAATTCAAATGAGATTGGTATTAATATTATTAATTTAAAAGCCTTCTGAAACTCACAATTTAGATTTTTATGTGGCGTAGCGATTTTTTTTTAAATATGTTTTCAGATAGTCTTTTTGTCACTAAATGGTGCCGGTTACAGTTTAAAAGTCCAATTAATAATTACTTCCCACCTCTCCTAACAAAACTCCGTAAAATGACTGGGCTATAAAAGCTCAGAGGTTCTCCAAGAGTTACGATATTTTGTAAGGAATGTTTTCATGCAGGTATATAAGGTCTAACTAAATTAGCTGAAACTATTTTAAGGGGATGATCAGACCATCAAACTGAACAAATTTCTCTATGGGACCAATTTCGAAATCGCGAAAAAAAAATCTGCTGTCCCATACATTTGAGTCGAGTTATGTTTGCAGTTTTGTATGGGAAAGCTGATTTTTTTTTCGCGATTTCGATATTGGTCCCATAGAGAAAGTTGTTCAGTTTGATGGTCTGATCCTCCCCTTAAAATAGTTTCAGCTAATTTTGTTAGACGTTGTATATTTCATAAGTATAACTAAGTATCCTACGAAACCTACATATACCTACTTCAAAAGTTTTTTTTTTGCATTAGGTATCCAATAGTCTTATACGAATAAAAATTATGATTAGATACATAGGTACGTCCAGGATGCCTGAAAATATTTCACAATGTATTTTGCACCAACAGAGAGGGATATTCAGCATCCCAGCATTTGGAACACTAAACAGGTTAGGTTTTTTATTAATGTTGTAGGTAAGTAGGTCATACTTGAGCCTGAAACTTATTTTAAAGCTGCTGCTAGGTTGGTAGGCTTTTATGCAATACATGATTTAATTTAAAACTTGCCTTTTTTTCAATGGCTATAGAGCGATATTTAAGATTTCAGTATGACTTTTCGTTTTGCTGCGCGCTCTTGTACAAACTAAGTCTGGATATATTTTTAATACAAACCAATTAAAGTCAATGAAATTTTTTAGATACAATCCAGAAACCAATATCAGTGCTTAACATTTGTTAGATTTCCATTAAAATATATAGTTTCAATGCGAGGATTAATTTATGAATTGTATGGAAAACTTTGAGTCACGATAATTTTGACATTTTTCATTGACTTTCAATTAGTTAGTATTGAAAATATAAGCAGGCTTCGTTTGTATGGAGTACGAAGCAAAAACACGTTTTAGAAATTGTCCCAATATGTGCGAATTGTGTCTAAATCTGTGAATTGAAATTATATCACGTTGATACCTAAAATTATCATTTCGATCGATCACACTATTATTATGAACTAGAGTTAACCCGCGACTTTGTCCGCACAAATTATACACCAAATTTTAAGTCAGATCAGCTATCAAACATTCATTTCATCAAAATCGGTTCAGTAGTTTTTGCGTGATGCTCGTTCAAACAAACAAACAGACAGACAAAAAATACAAAAATTGGTGATATGGAATGGATACCTAAAAACCATATGGTAACTCTTTTTTTGTTAATATCTTCAATGTACAGACAAACTTCCTGCTACAATTTTATGAAAAATTAGATTAACATGTCATATGATAATAATAATAAGTAATATTTATACCTACTTATCAATGAGTAGGTACCTAGGTACTTTGTTTTAAAATACGTATTATTATTATTAGACAGTGTTAGTGAAAAATTCCTAATTAAAGGATAGATTTATGTAGAGTTGTTATCTTCAAGAAATCAACATAGTAGGTATACTTACTTCAATCTATATCAAAACACCTATCAAAACATACATAAGCAAATAAGACTCAGAAAACACAGCACATAAAAACAATAGTCCAAAAATTCCCGCGAAAAGTTTGTTTACGCGGTCGTCATAGCAACGGGCAAGGTGATTGGAACAATATGGCGGCCGGTGCGCGTACGCCGCTGTGTACGAGCGCAGACTGGCTGTACTTGCGGCCAGCGACCACCACCGCTTTTCACAAAGCGAGAGGAAGAAGGCCCCAAGCTGGTTTTACTTTAGTTGTGCGAGGACATGCGTCTAACCAATAATCCGGCATTTGTTCAATCCGCACGGCCCACGGCGATTTCTGCTTATTAGCGACGCCTCTGCCTCATAACATTAACTGCTGATTAGGCTTATAATAATCAATAACAGTGTTGCTTCCAGCCTTAACCTTGAGCCTTCTCATAAAGCAATAACTATCCAAAAGATTAATAACTTGCTTAGTACAACAATAGGAGGGTAAAGGTAATTATTTAAAGAGTTTAAAGTTTATGTTATCTATTTATTTCAACACTTAATATTCTGGGATGAGTTTATATTGCTAGACATAAACTTACAATTACATTTGCTATAAATAATATCAGAACTTTATCTAGGCAATAAAAAATAGCTGCTCAGTCATTAGACTTTGCTTACAAAAGTTAGAGTTCAAACGCAATAATTATGTAGGTACAAGTTTATGACCAGCAACAGTGAACAATCCAATACACTTTTAAAATTAACAAAAAATATATCTAAACCTTAAAAACGAAGAATACAGCTATCCATTTCATACAAAAAAGTTCCCGTTCAGGGAAGATCTTACGAAAACCATAGACGTGCTATTATGAAATGGTCTCCGGGTTATTACATTAATGCAAGTCTACATTACGATACAATGTTAAAATAATACATGCTAAATAAAATATATGTTTGATAAGTAACATTACATGGGTACGTTTAATCAGTTACAAAAATTATAATTTAATTAAAACAAATGATATGATGCATTCTTGTAGCGTTGCACACAGGTGCTGTTCGCGTGGGTTTTAAACGGACGTACGACGTAATAGCACACTCCAGTACCACGTTCCTGGACGATATAGATAGCGTAGGTTAGCCGCGGGTTATCGCGGGACCACGGGCTGTAATCACTAGCAGTCGACCTCAGTTCAGTGGCAATCAGGAAACTATTCTATCTCAAAGTGGACTATTACGAAACACGACCATTATAGTTATTTTAAAATATTAAACTAAACTAAAAGAACACAATAATAAAAGCAAAATGAAAGTTAATCACAAAAACCATATACCTTTACGAATAATCAAGAAGAAAACATAATTAGTAGGCATAGCAAGCTAAACAGGTTGACAAGACACGTTGAAATGTTTGTTATACAAAAATATACTTTTATAGTTTTCCAAGTATTTACATAAGCCGGCCACTAGACCTGTTATATTATCATATATCTAATACTAATATCGTACAAATTTAAGATAAAATATACAGCCAACTGATAAACAATATCCATTTATAGACAAGTCCATAATAATGATACTTAAACTAACACAAATGACATTATAGCACCTATACAAATACACTGTAGACAGTCTAATTATTTAGATAGTATTAACCACTTGATCGAAGCATTTAGCGACAAACTGTTCTTTATCGTCCAACTTTTTGATGTCACTGGCCAAGTGACGCGTCAGCATTGCTTCTTGAAGTGCGTTGAGAGCTTCGGAGGTGAATCTCTTGCCTTTAAGATGCGTGATGACCGATGCTTCTCCGTGGAAACCAGATTCAATGAGACCGGGCGGGATGATGAGTGTGACGTCATCAATGAGACCTTTCTCGACGGACATGTTGATAACGAGTTCCTGGGTGGCGGCGTACGTTTTGGACGGGGCGAGGAGCTCGGCCGGCACGGGGAAGGTGCGGCTGACGGTGAAGACGGGCGTTCTGCCGTAGCACCAGTCCCAAGTCTGCAGTTCGTTTCTTAACTCTGCAAGACCTGATGGAAACAAAAGGTATAATAATTAGTTTGATCAATACGAATACAAAATGTAAGAGAAGACATCTACATTACTTTAAGGCCCGCCACATACATACGGAATTTCCGTATGGATTTTCCCCCTCCATGATTCCGTCCGTTTGTATTCATGATATTGAATAACTTTACCAAGGAAAATTCGCAATTCGATTTTATACAAACGACAGATTGCATTTAGTATGGATAATCCAAATTTTTGTTAGCTAATTTTCTATAGGTTCAGTATCATGAGAACATAATGCAACTGTCTACAGACACACCTATATATATATTTGTATTGTGTGCAAACATATGATTTAGAGGTCTTTAATGACTGGACCCAGCAATTATTACTATAAATATCAACAAATATTAATTAGTAAACTCTTTGGAAAAAAAAAACAAATTTAATAATACAAAAATTACTATAACGCACCTGGGAACCAATCATCGGTCGGATTGACGAATTGGAAGCCTCGCTGCTTTGAGATCAGGCCCTGTCCGCCATCTTCAAGATGTAGTGCCGGCGTGCGGAGGTACTCGTACCCGACCGCAGTCTGCAGACTGTCCACCGTGATCCTGTTGTCGACGTCCGCCAGGTTCACGACCGGCGAGGGCGTGGAGGCCGTCGCTTTCGTCTGTATGCCATGCTAAATGAAATTAAATGTTCTTAACTTATGTACGGAGGGACAGGTGGGTTAGTTACGAATGTTAGGAACAGGAAAGCATTGGTGATGGAAGAAAAAGGAAACAGAAAGGAGCAATGTAAATTAACTTGACTTTACCCTCGACTTCCTCCGCACGGGTTCCCGTCATCGCAGCGAGATAAAAGTGTTTAGGTCTAATCATAAGCTTTCAAATAAAATAAGTTTTATCGAAATCGGTTCAGTAGTTTTCGTGTGATGGGCGATCAAACAAACAGACAAAAAATCCCATAAATCGTGATTTGGAATCAGGGACACGTAAAATCCATATAGTAAACTTTTTTTTATATTTTCTATGTAATGAGACACTTCTGTTACAGTTTTGTAATAGTAGAGATAATTAATGTGCAAATAATGTAAGAGAATTAAAGAAATTAATTAAAAACAAAAGTAAGTATAAAGATAACATGTTAAGTTGTTTTCGAAATAAAGTGGGCCATTGGCCTTAAACTACACAATTCATCACATACAATTCAATTTCAATGCTTTGGAATAGTTAACAAAGAAAATGAATCATTGCAAGCAACAGGTTGTGATTGGCTGACCTCTGACTTTACTGCATTGCATATTTAATTCGCCGAGTACACAACAACAGCGTTATTACATGGTATGTTTCATTTCATTATTATATTTTAATTGGGTTATTTAAATCTTTAGAACCACATTTTAGATTTTAGCTTTGCCTGGGTGCGAGCTATACGTAAATATACAGGGTGTAAACATAAAAGCGTTACATACTTTACTTTGCTTCAGACCATCAAACTGATCCACTTTTATTAATGGACCAAGTGTGGAATCGCGAAAAAAGTCACGTTTTTAATGGAACAGCTGATATAATTTTCGCGATTTCAATGTTGGTCCCATAGTCAAAGTTGTTCAATTTGATATTCTAAAGCACAAGTGTTTAGTATGTACCTCATTACTTTTACACCCTGTATTATACACATAAACCTTCAGGAAGAAATTCTCTGAATGACAATGAAAACCGTTTCAAAATCAGTTGCATGGTTTAGAAGCAGAGAAACAGAAATGATGAGGACACACGTGGATAGTAACATTGTTTTATACTATTTAGAGACGTTAAGAATTTCAATAGGCAACGAAAAACAAATCCAATTACATAAAACATGAGGCAGTAGGTTAAGAATGTAAAAACGAAGTATAAAGTAGGTCCGGTCACGTCGGGACGTTGTACTCACCTCTCGTTTAGCAAGGGCCTTGCTGAGATCCGCCTTGTTGGCGTTGACTAGAAGTGTGCAGTGATGGTAGGCGGTCAACCGGCCTATTTTAGCTGCTGTGCCAGACACCTAGTAGTTCTTTTGTTAAGGAAAATACAGTTTTTCATTTATGAAGATGATTGTGAATTAGAATGCTTTAAGTATGTTTTAAACTAGTTTATATACATAATCTATTGAATGATATTACAGTATTTCTGTTACATTCAAGACTTTTTGTTTTAAAAATAGTTATTTAATAAAAAATCCCCACGATTTTACTCACATAATATTTAAATAAATTTTACCCAGTTTACTATTTTGATTACAATAAGAGAGAACAATTATTGAAAAAGCTTAGATGAAAGTAAAATTAAAAGCAACTTTTCCATAATAATTACTATGAACCCCAATCAATTATACTATACATATTAGAATAAATGTTCCCCAGTATATTGTTTAGATTACAGTAAGAGTTAATATTAAGTAAAAGCAATGTTTCCATAATAATTACTATGAACCCCCATCTATTATACTATACATATTAGAATACATGTTCCCCGGTATATTGCTTAGATTACAATAAGAGAGAATATTAAGTAAAAGCAATGTTTCCATAATAATTACTATGAACCCCCATCGATTATACTATAGATATTAGAATAAATGTTCCCCAGTGTATTGTTTAGATTACAATAAGAGAGACTATTAAGTAAAAGCAATGTTTCCATAATAATTAAGTAGTATGTTTATATCAATTTGAAAAGGATACTTTGTATTTGTCACGCACAACCATATCCTGGCGCTCATTGATTGTAGACTGGACTCCAAATCCTCTATACAGTGCTCTCTTGATCAGTTCCAAGTTGTACTTCCTATCATACCTTTCTTTCGGTGTAAAGAAGGTAATGTTAAGGTTTCCACGGTCATGGTACACGGTACCACCACCACTGTTACGTCTCGCTAGAGCGATCTCTTTCTCACTCAGCAGCGGCAAATTGGCTTCCTGCCAAGGATTTTGGTGCCTTCCAATGACCACACAAGGCTCATTTCTCCATACCATCATGACATGGTGGTTAGAAAAGTCCATGTTGCGGTACATCCAGTCTTCGAGAGCCAGGTTCGTGTAGATGTCAGTTGATTGGGACATGAACACAGATTTCGTGATCTCCCCCTCTGCCGGTAGCTTATTTTCCTCTCTTTTGGACGATAAGTTCTTGCAGCCGCTCGTCAACGATCGTGCACTCGCTCGCCTCGTCATTCCAAATACAACGCAAGCACTGCTCGCAGCGATCTTCTTCATCATTGCTTGAGCCATTCTTAAAAATACAATTAACAAAACGGATACTTTTCTGTATGAACGTTATAAGTGCAGTTCTTTAAGCGTAAATCACTTAGGTTTAAGTCTATAACTAAAGTTACACAACTAGTGGGTGGGTTCAAACAGATCGTGTTTGAACTAGTGCATGCAGCGACAGGCGTCGGTGTCCGCCGAAGAGAGGGAGATCAGGTACTCGTGGAGGGCTATGGTTTGATGCAGCCACTTCCAGGTCTGGTGCAGGCTGTTTATTCGATAACGAATACCTAAACAATCTCGACAGTCACTTGGCATTCCTCCTCTTGAATGCAGGATGAACGAAAAAATCACAACACCAAATAAAACCTTTGCTATTTTTTTTTTAATTCTTTCTTACGGAAAGGCAAGGGGAAATAAAATCTTTGAGCAAAACACAAGTGTAATAAAGCCAAGAACTATTTTTAAGAACACAATACAGAGCGAACAACCGTTCGTGGTCGAGCGACGATATGTAATGAATTAATTATAATTACCTTCCGTCGTCTCATTTTATTCACGCTGATAATGATAAGGAGGCCGGGGAACTAGGAGGTCGGGCGAGGGCATCCGAAGTTCACTCCAAGACAAGAAAACAAACATGATAAGAACCACGAAGGAGCCACGCACGGTTTTATCACTTCTGTAACGTAGAGATTAGTAACCAAGTCATTGTGATAACAGCTGGCTACTTAGGATCAATCGTATTAGTTTTTCGTGACAAAAAACGTAGTAATTACTTGTTCAGTGCTTGGAATTCGTATTTTTCCTAAAATGAAGGATTTTCATTTTCCTTTCCGAAAAAAGAAAACATATTTCCAAATGGCTCGATCAGGGCTGCCATCTCAAAATATCGATTGGGCGCTAAAACTGTGAAAAAAGCGCTAGATTCAAAAATTTTCACGGCTCAAAAATGCGCTAGATTCGGCGCTAATTCTTATCACGTAAAAAGTCCTTTAAAGTTATCTAAATAGTCTAATCAGCCTTTCCGAAACAAATTTATAAGTCAATTTGAGTCAGTCAATCCATAAGTCCCCTGTAAAATTAATGATAACACTTCGTCTATCAGCGGAGACCTATAATTGGCTTTCTGTTAGCCATCCATATTTTGTATTGTGTCAACAGCTGTTGGTCTTCCCAAGAAAATAAAATAAATTAAAATAAGCGTTCATATTTAAATCTCCCGAACCTGTACATTTTATTGACATTTCAATCAAATTCCAATAAAAAAACACAAAATATAGCATATTCAAACACAAGTAATGTTGCTTTAGTTTAGGTATTTAAAGATTAAAAAGCGCTAGATTCTCCGCTAGGCGCTAAAATCTGAGATACGGTGTTAAATTTACCAAAAAAGCGCTAGATCTAGCGCGGAAAGCGCTAAGGTGGCAGCACTGGGCTCGATAGATGGCGTTTACGTCACGCGACTAGCATGGTGTTAAGCTCCGTCCACACACCGTCATGCGCGCGCGCTAACTTGCGCAGTCCAGTTTGCGCAAGTAAGCACGCGCATATGGACGCTGTGGTTAAGGCGGAAGCACGTGCAGTCCTACAAGCGCGGCTCGAACAATCGTTGACATGCTGAAGATTGGAATGCACAGTTTTCGGTTTGCACGGTTTTACTTGTGTGTACGTATGGTATGGACGGGCAATCAGGCCGCACCTCAGTCCGTCAAGTTTTTTTAACAGAACAATGTTTGTAAATGCCTGATAATGGATGATAATTCTATTTTAAGCCGATAATCTGATTCATTTCATAAAACTGTTTTGTAGTTTGGCATAATATTTTATAGTGAAAGAAGAATATACTTATATTACTATACTCTTAGGAAAGTAGGTACTGTATTTTTTGAAAATAAAATAAATCAATGTTTACGGCGGCATCTCTTGAATGGCTGTTTTTTTTTTCAATCGGCAAGTAATACAATTATTTTTGAACCAAAAAAATCTTCCGTCAGCGGCGATGCTAAAAAGACTTTACTTGGAGACTCCGAGAATACTGAGGTTTGCGCGGACTTGCGCGTAGGCTTACTTGTCCGTTGTGGACGGCACCTCCGGGTTCCGGCTTGCGTTCGAGTAAAACCGTGCGGTGCAAAAAGGTGTGTGTGAACGGAACATTAAGGTGGTTGCAGAGGGGTCAATTTTATACAAAACTTTGATGCACAATCTTTGACTACTTATATAGGGACTAATTACGCGTGTAATTCTACTAACAAACATTTCTGCCACTTTTTGCGGGGAACGAGGTAACACGAAATCCGCAACTTTGGATTTCATTCCCCATAACTTTAGATTCTAATTTTGAACTTTAAAAATCATGAAAAGAAGTCTCGTGTGAACCCTAAACGTTCTAATTTCGAAATAATGGTTTCGCAATTATAGGCTGTCTCGTTTAGTGATAAGATATAAAATTGAATGTAAATGCACATGATCAATTAATCTTATACCGTGGCAGAGGGGAAATGCTACCGCAAGGCTAGTCCTTATAATAAATAGTCAAAGCGCACAATACGCGTAGACGGTATTAATATAAGTAACTTTGTATATATGGAAAAATAGTTTAGAAAATCTAGATGCCGCGTCACAAATAACATTTGCAATTTATAAAATAATTACGAAGATATAAAGCTTTGAAATTTTTCAAACAAAATTTTGAAAGCTTTATATCTTCGAAATTATATTATAAATTGAAAATGTTCTTTGTGACGCAGCATCTATATTTTCTAAACAAATTTTCCATATATAAAATATTACTTTTATTAATTCCGTCTACGTATATTGTGCGTCAAACTTTTGTATGGACTGAAACCACCATAAGGCTCCCCCTCACTGGTGCGATTTTGCGATATTTATTTCCAGTACATTTTTTATGGAGACGCGGGCGATTCTACACACTGCCGCGATATTATAGCTGTGACCAGGCGGAGGACATTCGCCTTTTGGTGGGTTTTTCCGATTCAGTTTGCATAGAATGTGCTGCCATCTATTAACTATTTCGCAGAACTATGAAAAAAAAGATTTTATTGTCTATATCAATGTCTAATTGACATTATAGACAAATTCACAAAATAGCTACCTATCTTGCCTAACGTGCGGGTTGTTTGTAGTTTTCTTTCAATTTCGTGCCGATTTAGTGATGTTCTGGAGTTTCTGTTGTTTCCTTACCAATGTTTAGATTACAGGAATAGTAAGGATACTGGAATTTCACTCGATCGGTGCGGGATTGAACGAAATCTAGCATTCAAAACAATAATATCCATCGGTATGAGTAGATATAAGTAGGTATGTATAGTATAGGTTATTGTCGGTGAGACATAGATGGCGCTAGCTAGCCTTCAATTTGACATAAGGTGGATGCATAATGTTGCATAGTGGGCTTTCTTTTCTAATATACTTTGGCTGTGACGTCGCTTTTATCGCTCGATAAAATCGCAAAGAGGCGAAAAGTTTTTAATCTACTAAAGATTAAAAACCGCCTCCGTTTTAATTTGAGATATATTTATCTTCAGTACCTAACCTAACCTAACTTAGGTATTTTGACATTTTGTATGGAGACGCACGCGATCCTGAACTAATACACTGCCGCGATAATAACGCAGCATTTTAAGTGGGAGTGGGAGTAATGGGACGCGGCGTCGCCCCGTGTCGCTACGATAATAACCAAGGAACATATACTCACTATAATAACGCCAGCGTAACCAGCCTAGCTAGCATGCCACCCAGGACAAAGCGTTTAAACGAGAAAAACGTCATGCGCGCTCTTTCTGGCCTACGTAAAATAATAAAGATGGAGGGGCATCTCGATTTTTGTCGTTTTCTCGGTGGTGGCATGCTAGCTAGGCAGACTCGCACAACTCCCTAATAATTTTTTTAAATATGAAAAGTTCGAACGTTAGCGCAAGTTTCAAACATTCTGGCTATCTTTCAAATATTATTGATTTTTAAACATGTTACAGCCATGTTGTGCTATTTCGAATCAAATTAAAGATTGAAAAATTTGTCTCGGGCGGGACTTGAACTCGCACTTTTCCAGACCGGGGAACTGTGTTATCCAATTTCGCCACCGAGCCCACTACCCAGAAAACGAAATTTTCAATCTGTTGCGTCTTAAGGGGACGCCGGACAGGACGTTTAATATGGCGTTTCATATGAGGGAAAATGTGACTGTAGCACCACAACGCCATAACGGACCTATCGGAACTAAAGCTGTCATAGGCCACACCGCAAGGTACCGACTGGTTCCAAATGACTAGTATCCAAAGTTGTTAAAGATATTTAAAAAAACATAGTGTCATTGTAAAGGCCGCTTCCAGTGCTGCCACCTTAGCAGATCTAGCGCTTTTTTAGTATGTTTGGTGAGAATTTAGTGCTTAGCGCGGATCAGTTCGTTTACGCGTGTGCTCTCGGGAAAACGTTTTTTTTTAAAACAGCTAAAACAAGATTTTTAAATTCAAAATGCCTTCATGCATTGTTAAGTGGTGCAGAAATCATACGGATTATGGAGGAACTGAGGTGGAAGGTTCCTCCATTGAAAAGGGAAGTACTTCCGCCAGGCTAGGTGTGATGCCTGGGGACCGGCCGTGGTCCACTGATGTTTGTCGGAACCTTTATACTGAGACTCTGTGATAATTCTTCTTGCGCGATTTGTGTCTTGCATGCGATTGTGAACCTTAGTGCAGCAGCTTTACAGGTTTCCAATGTGCCATCGTTAAATGACTCATGTCGTATTTTTGCTAGGGAGACTGTTAGCGTCATCTGTTGGCAAGTTGCTACAGGATCATCGGCCCAAGGGTAGTGGAATCACTTTTTAGGTGCAAGATTACATACTTAAAAATACAAAAATCTCAATTTTTACTACAGGGATGTCATTAATGATGACATCCTCATTATGTATAATGTAGTAAGTAGTACATTTTTCTAACTATTTATTATAAGGCTAAATATACACGGTGGTCCAAACGGACAGCCAAAATCTTTTTTATATTCCTCACCCTTGAAAAAAAATAGTCGAAAGTCAAAGTTAAGGTTTAGTTGGCCGGAGCAAAATGCGACTCTGCGACTGCAAAGTGTCATGGAATACAGACATGGAAGCATAATTCAGAACAAAATCTCCTTATTATTGGCACCATTGAAAATTTTTTACAGCGACCGTAAAGTCTATGAGTGCGACCCTCTGCGACACACGGCGACCACAACGTCTGTAATATTTTTTTGTGCATCGTGGTCAAGACATGCCCATAGTATTTAGTGTTTGGGAGGTTTAAAACTAAAGTTCTATCATTAAATTTTACTTGGGAACTACGAATTGACTAACTTAAATTGACTTATACTTAGATGGGTTTTGGAAAGACTGATAAAACTGTTTAGAGAACTTTAATTTTTCAGCACTGAACCTAGCTCTTTTTGAGCCGCGCTTTTTTCATAGTTTTAGCGCCCAATTGATTTTTTGAGGTGGCAGCCCTGCCCGTTTCATTGTCAATTTGTCACGAAAATCAATCGAAAAAGACGTAGGAATTCTGTAAAATTAGCAGAAATTCCCGGGAAAAATGGCTTTCAGGACTACTGCTGTGGTTCGCAGTGAGTATTTTATTCATGGTTGATGATTAAAACTTCAATACTCCCTTGTTATTAGTGTTTTCACAGTTACATAATATCACTGTTTTTCAGGTGGTTTGAGGAGATGGGCTTATAACCTTTCGGGATTCAACAAATACGGTACGTGCTATATGTTTAAAACATTACTTATCATAGCTTTAGGGCTCCTAACGCTCTTGTTGATAGAGCAAATTGCTCTCAACTGCCAGTGTCAAGTCTTAGGGTCAGGACACATTGACCGACGGCAAACTTTATTATTTATTATAATGACTAGCCTTGCCCTCATTTCCCCTCTGCCACGGTATAAGATCAATTAATCATGTGCATTTACATTCAATTTTATACCTTGTCACTAAACAAGACAGCCTATAATTGCGAAACAATAATTTCGATCTTAGAACGCTTGGGGTTCGCACGAGACTACTTTTCATGATTTTAAACATTCAATATTAAAATCTAAAGTTATGGGGAATAAAATCCAAAGTTGCGTATTTCATGTTACCTCGCCCCCCCAAAAAGTGGCAGAAATGTTTGTAAACCACGATTAGTGTGAGAAAGTGCTGGCCGCGTCGACGGTTGGGGATGCGGACGGTGTCCCATACTAAACATGCTTTTTGTATGGACCCACCGTCGTTCGCCGTTGGTCAATGTGTCTCAACCCTTTACCTCCCCTGTTAACTGCAAATTCTCATCAACAGGAAGTACCATACTTATTGCAAGTAAGTAGTTAACAAAACGTGTTGTGGATATTGATGTGTATTCTCTTGTGACGAAGCCAGTTGTGGATTTTTGACTACGTTTTTGTGGATGAGGCATGTTGCCAATTTTATAATTAATTTTCATGTAATCGTTTTATACAGTATCTGACTAGTAAATAAATATATTTGAGTAATAAATAAATGAAATAGTAAGTAGTTACTGTACATTAGGTAACGTCAACTTCATGATATGTATATGTTTTTTAAATGGTCGTATACAGTATTAAATAAATATATTTGAGTAATAAATAAATGAAATAGTAAGTAGTTACTGTACATTAGGTACCATCGACTTCAGGATATGTATATGTGTTTTAAATGGTTGTATACAGTATTAAATATATATATTTGAGTAATAAATAAATGAAATAGTAAGTAGTTACTGTACATTAGGTAATGTCAACTTCATGATATGTATATGTTTTTTAAATGGTCGTATACAGTATTAAATAAATATATTTGAGTAATAAATAAATGAAATAGTAAGTAGTTACTGTACATTAGGTACCATCGAATTCAGGATATGTATATGTGTTTTAAATGGTTGTATACAGTATTAAATAAATATATTTGAGTAATAAATAAATGAAATAGTAAGTAGTTACTGTACATTAGGTACCATCGACTTCAGGATATGTCCTATTTTTTAAATGGTTGTATACAGGTGTAGCAAAAGTAAAAATAAACTTTTAAAAATTTTTAGGGGCTTGTTTAGACCATCAAACTAAATAACTTTCACTATGGGACAAACATCAAAATCGCGAAAAAAAAACAGCTTTCCCATACATTTAGCTCGAGTTGATTTGTTGTTTAGTATGCAACGTCAGTGTTTTTTTCACGGTTCGCTATTCGTCCCATAGTGAAAGTTGTTGTCCAGTTTGATGGTCTTAACCACCTCCTTAAAAGTTTATTTGTATTTTTGTAGTAAAGCTAAATAAGTATATGAAATTTCAACTTCCAGATATCAATTGTTTTGGAGATATGTTTTGAAATTTGCCAAATCTTAATTTTGCCTAACGGAGCGTGCAAGTCTGAAAAAACGACTTCATTTTCTCACCGACCGACACTACAAACAGGCAGCTGTCAAAATTTCCTTAATTACTAGAGATTTGTCTTTCCTAAAAATGATTTCTTGTCTACTATTGATTAATACTGCAAATATCATATGTAGCTTCACTATAAGAAAGAATAACTTTTTTGGAAAAATATAAAATGTTATATGAAACATGCACCACCGCTATTAAATTCCTTTGAACGGTAGCACACGTTTCAAACATTCTGGATATCGGTCTGGTTATCGGTCATCAGTTTTTAGTATGGAAGTCCCGACTCTTATAACATAGTGAGTTATATTCTCTTTGATATGAACCCTGAACTCGATGGTATCTAAAGTACAGTTTACTTTTAAGTATACTGCAGACATAGAAACTTTCCAATTCAAATCATTTTTCCTTTCAGGTCTTCTCCGTGATGACTGCCTCCATGAGACCGAGGATGTAAAGGAAGCCCTTCGCCGCCTACCCGACCATGTTGTAGATGAGCGTAACTTCCGCATGGTCCGTGCGATGCAACTGTCCCTTCAGAAGGTAATCCTGCCTAAAGAAGAGTGGACCAAATATGAAGAGGACAAGCTCTATCTAACACCTATTGTAGAACAAGTTAAGAAGGAAAGGCTAGAGCAGGAGAAATGGGAAAAGGAATATTAGTTTGATTGTTGCCGTATAACTTAAGAGTAATTAATTATTTAAGAGTAAATGTTTAAATAAATCAACATAGCAAGTTTCAAACTTGTTTTTCTTATGACTGAATCTTATTTACTGAAATAGCTTGATGAAAACAACCCGTGGATGCAAAAAAAAATCTGGTTCTGCCATTGAAAGTGCAGATGACAGTATAAAGGAGCGCTCAAACACGGGCGACTGCGACGCGGGACGGGGACGCGAAGCGGGAGCGTCTACGAGACTCTAAACTGGGCTTCCAACCGGGGCGACTGCGACACGAACTTCATTTGTTGATGAATAGTCATTGAAGCAACACTTGATTATGCCATTTTCGTTTTAACATCAGAGTCTAACTCAAGTCTATAAGCCATGGTGGTCCAGTGGCGAGTAACCTTGCCTGCCGTGCAGGAGGCGATGGTTCGATCCAACATCATCGAAAATAAAAATCTTCTGTTCCATTTAAAACTGCAAACTGACTCAACCCTAAAGTATGGGATAGCAGATTTTTTTCTGATTTCGATCTTGGTCCCATAGAGAAAGTTGTTCAGTATGATGGGTTGATCATCCCTCCCCTTGAAAAACTGTCAGCATATTAAGAAGGAGAGAAAGACCCTGTATACATGCATGCTTTAAGATAATATTTCTCAAAATAACTGAAGTAGGCAAGTGATGGTAGGTAAATGAAACAATTAATTTATAAAACATTTTATTATAATGCCTATAATTTACAAAATAGAGTTTAAATAGAAAATAAAAAAGGTAAAATTTAATAAAATATGGCAGAAGATACAAATATGGCCATATAAAGATTGGGGCAAACAACAAGTATAATCATAATAACATGGTCCCAAAACATGTGTGGTCATACTATGAACAATACAGGCATGGGCTAAAGGTCACGACACATTCATCGACTGTTTGTTCGAATGGCCTGTTCATACAAAAAAAACACGGTTAGTATGGAAAAAGCGTTCGGCGCCGAAGGCGGAGGATGCGGACGGCGTCCCAAATAAACATGCTTTTTGTATGGACGGGCCGTTGGTCAATGTGTCGCAACCCTAATTGGAAATAGGTACAGCAGTTTCATAAATAGGTAAAAAGGATCACATTGATACATTTTTCTATAACATGCATTGTAGTATTGATATGACACCGAAACAGTACATTATAAAATTTAGCTATTTGATATGGATTTTAATATTACAATAAACTGTTGCCTTCCTATCTTTCATTCTTCTTCAACATGAAGATAATAATTAATAAGATTACAAATAAAGTCAATAATACTATAAAATTTGAGCACTCTGAAATGCAGGAAGAATTTATTCTTAAACAAACAAGAATTACTGTTGTAAAACATTAAAAATGCAATTCATTTATAACAATACAGACCCCTAAAAAGAAAACAGACCTTTTCATGTCTCAAAAGATAAAGAAACAAAATAAATTCACTTACAAAATTTAATCATTCGACCCCCTGATTTCCGTAAAATTAAACAATTCGAAGAGATTTTACCGACTAGGAGCATCTATTTATTTTAGGCCTATCTTATTGTATATTATTTAACAATAGAGCTTATTGATATGATCTCAAAAATAATTTCCAATAAAAAATTATAAGCTTATGGTGAGACTTGTGTGACGATAAAGAATTGATTTATAATTACACTTTATACATTATAATAATAAAATTCATATTATTAAAATTATGGCAAGTTGATCGTTGGATGAAGAGAGTCTGATGAGAATTTATATTCTAAATAAGTCTTACCAATACATATACCTAAATATAGTCGATTATTTATAACTGTACATTATACTTATGAATAAACGAAAAAGTCTTTATACATTTACACTATGCATAGTTTTACATTGGCAACTTAGATTCCGAGTAATGATCTTTGGAAGATAACATAAACTTAATATTACTTACGATAGTATACTAAGTTTATGGAAGATATATTAATTATGTTCTAATAGAAGGTGGTTTATAGTTCTTCATCTCCGATGGCTTCAAAGGCGTTGTTTTCCACGCAGTCTCTGCCCGACTTGAACGCGACAGACGCGAATTTTTCTGTCAGTCTTTGTACTGAAAATATTTCTCTTGAGCTTCCTGAATTGAACGAGTCTCCATTCTGAAAAATAATTGTAATTTGTTAGTGGCCTACATGAAATATAATTTATTAGTATCTTCTCGTAAAAACAACTGTTTGAAAAAAAGGCTAAACTCACATTTTCAGTTGATAAAAAATATTATCAGTAATATGGCGTCATATTATAGCGTTGAGCCTCATCTGGCCGCACGGAATCGCATTTTTCACGCTCCATCCTTTTCTGTCACTCAAGAACGTCATTTGCTAGAGCGAGAAAGATAGCGGGAATGCGATCGCACGCGGCAGCACTGGCAATGCTGCGACCTTTCTCGTTCTAGCCAATGACGTTCCTGATTGGCAGAAAGGGATGGAGCGTGAAAAAATGCGATTCCGTGCGGCCAGATGAGGCCTCAACTCATAGATTGTGTTGTAAAAATTTGTTTTGCTCTAGTGTCATTATCATGGGAATACGTTTGTATGGACTACACGGCACTTTTCCTCTCGCTACGATGATAGTGGGAGACGGCGGGCACAAGGTCGCGGTCTAAATATAGTGTGTACTGACGGCTGAGCTGAGCGTCCTGCCTGGAGCCGTCGCGGCGCAGGTAGGTGAGGCTGCTGCGTTCCTCTGACGTATATATATGAATCTATCTATCTAAACTATTATAAAACTGTAACAGAAGTGTGTCTGTACATTGAAGATATTAACAAAAAAAAGTTACGATATGGTTTTTAGGTGTCCCTGATTCCATATCACCAACTTTTGGATTTTATGTCCGGCTGTTTGTTTCTGTGTTTGTTTGTTTGTTTGTTTGAACGAGCATCACGCAAAAACTACTGAACAGATTTTGATGAAAAAAAATTTTTTTTTGGTAGCTTATGATCTGACTTAAAATCTGGTATATAATTTGTGCGGACGAAGTCGCGGGTTAACGCTAGTACTATTATAAAACTGTAACAGAAGTGTGTCTGTACATTGAAGATATTAACAAAAAAAAAAGTTACGATATGGTTTTTAGGTGTCCCTGATCCCATATCAGCAATTTTTGGATTTTTTGTGTGTCTGTTTGTTTGTTTGAACGAGCATCACGCAAAAACTACTGAACCGATTTTGATCAAACTTTTTTTGTTTGATAGCTAATGATCTGACTTAAAATCTGGTATATAATTTGTCCGGACGAAGTCGTGGGTTAACTCTAGTGTACAATAAAGTGTGTACTGACGGCTGAGCTGAGCGTGTCGCTCGACGAGGAGGGCGTGATGACCTGGCTGGAGCCGTCGCGGCGCAGGTAGGTGAGGCTGCCGCGCTTGCCAGCGCGCGGGGACGCCGGGCCTGCACCGTTCTTCTGACGCATCAGCTCGTCTACTATCGACTGCAAACATTTAAGTTGTTTATTGTAAAATTGCACAGTGATCAATTTATGCATTTCAAA
Source organism: Agonopterix arenella (assembly GCA_927399405.1). NCBI lineage: Eukaryota > Metazoa > Arthropoda > Insecta > Lepidoptera > Depressariidae > Agonopterix > Agonopterix arenella. Next base: position 11,667,888 of record OV656691.1, on the reverse strand, counting down.
CTTTGACTATTTATTATAAGGACTAGCCTTGCGGTAGCATTTCCCCTTTGCCACGGTATAAGATCAATTAATCATGTGCATTTACATTCAATTTTATACCTTATCACTAAACGAGACAGCCTATAATTGCGAAACAATAATTTCGAACTTAGAACGTTTGGGGTTCAGACGAGACTAATTTTCATGATTTTTAACGTTCAAAATTAGAATCTAAAGTTATGGGAATAAAATCCAAAGTTGCGGATTTCATGTTACTTCGCCCCCGCAAAAAGTGGCAGAAATGTTTGTTAGTAGAAATACACGCGTAACTAGTCCCTATAAATAAGTAGTCAAAGATTTCAAATGAGGATGTGGTAATTAGCTAGGTGTTTTTTTAGGGTTCCGTAGGAAACTTTATACTTTCGTCGTCTGTCTGTCGGTCTGTATGCCCCGGATTAATTACTCCCTCATTTTTGAACCTATTGAATCGCAATTCGACATGAAGACAGATAATAGTAACCCAATAAAACAGAAAATTTCGACCCCCTCCCATACATCGAAAAGGGCGTTGGCAAATTAGTTTTTTTTTTTTTTTAAATCGAATGAGGTGTCGTTGGATAGCTCTTGTAGCGTGGAACAAAACAACCATACAAAGTCACTTACAATTCTTGTACCTCGAGATATTTTTTTTTGTGTACTTTTCCTATTGGCGGATCACAAATTCACAACGGAGATTCGACTATTGTCAAACTTTTTTTTTATAATATCTATAAAGACCGCTCCACATTCGCGCGCGAACGCGCGAAAATCATGCGTGAACGCAGGAAAGCGTGAATGTGGAGCCGATTTGCATATTTTTCGCGGGTCCGCGCCTTGTTAAAGACTTTTTGTCGGTTTTGGCCCGCGTCAAAGTGCCTGCGAACACGCGAAAGCTGCGTTGACACAACAGAGTGATAACACTGCGAATGGTGCCAGGAGCCAAGAAGAGTTCACGCCTGATTCTACACAAATAAATTGATAATTCAAAGTTGATAGTTCAAAGTTTTTGATTAAATTAATTCGATTCAAAAACGTTGTCAAAAGAAATCATATCATTTAGTCGCCTTGTGGGCCACGAGAATAAAACAGGATAGGCTATTTTAAAACCGGTAGCGGAAACATTTTTAATAAATATTATGAGAACGAAAAAACTAGTGCATGTAATGTATCTAAACTATTATAAAACTGTAACAGGAAGTTTGTCTGTACATTGAAGATATTAACAAAAAAAAAGTTACGATATGGTTTTTAGATATCCCTGATTCCATATCACCAATTTTTGGATTTTTTGTCTGTCTGTTTGTTTGTTTGTGTGTTTGTTTGTTTGTTTGAACGAGCATCACGCAAAAACTACTGAACCGATTTTGATGAAACTTATTTGTTTGATAGCTTATTATCTGACTTAAAATCTGGTATATAATTTGTGCGGGCAAAGTCGCGGGTTAACGCTCGTAAGAAGAACAATATTACTACATCAGTAGGTATTAATTATCATTTTTAAACAATTCTTACCTGTAAACAAACACTAATAAACGTTGCATGTTCTGTTCTAAGAGTAATCCATTTCAAATTGTCTTTGCTGATGAGATATTCGAATGAAAGCTCGAAATTTTTGTTTGATTCCTCAAGTAAAGGGCCATGTCCATTAGTTTCCGTTCTCTCGAGCTGAAATTTAAAATATTTGTGATTAGTAGAGACTATATTACATATTCATTACAAAGGGGCCTTTATACAAAGGCCCTCATGTGTTAATCCAGAATATGTGCCAAACTTCATACAAATCCGTTCATCTATCTATGGCATGATTGAATAATATAAGTAGGATAACTGCCGCCTTGGTCTAATGGTTAAGAGCATTGGGCTCTCGACACGGAGGTCGTGGGTTCGATTCCCACGGGGGACACCTAGTGGTATGTCATTTTAGGACATTGCAGGCTGAATCACCTGTTTGTTTAACCTGACTGACTTAACCTGATTGGAACAGAGGAGATGGAACAGCGAGAGAGAACCAGTAGAATGGACATGCAGAGGATAATCACACCAACGTTAAGGGTGGTAGAGCATTGTCCACGTAACCAGGCAGTGAATCTGTATAATAGGGTGCCTAAAGAGTTGAAAGCACTGATATCAATTAGTTTATTTAAAACAAAACTGAAGGCGACAATTGACGACTTTTAAAGAAATAACTTGTTTATAGTTGTATTTTTATTACATTGTATTTGTATTACATTAAATGCAATATAATTATGTGTCTGACATTGAAGTTTGTTATTATAATAGGATTATTGTTGGTTATTGGTTACATTTTTTTTTTTTTTTTTTTTTATTACGTATGGGTTTGCTCTTGACCTCAATCTAGTCCTCAGGACGAAGATGGGGTCGAAGATGTAGCGAGCTCACCCAGAAGAAGCCTATTCACTCGTACTCGTACATTATTGTATTGTGTGTGTCAAACTTTAAAATGTTAAACTTTTACATTGTTTATATGTTCTGTGTGTTGAAAATGTAGATAATAGGTAGTTAGCAATAGAATTAGAATCAATGTACATACATATAATTATTTAAGTTAGAATACAATGTTAATTGTTAATGAATAAATGAAATTGAAATTGTCTGAAAAAGAAAAATGATTCCGTGCTTCGGATGGCACGTTAAGCCGTTGGTCCCGGCAACTATCTCTGGTGGTAGTAGTCGTTACATAAAAACCATGTCAGAGGCCGTAAGGCGGTCTAAAAAAACTCTGACAGCAGGGCTCTGCCCACACGATAGAAGAAGAAGAAGTAGGATAGGATTTAATTCGTTGGACTAAATTATGTTTTAGTACGGCAACATTTGCCTTCAAGGTTGAAGCAATCACAGGGAAAAAATGATAAAAATCGGACAGATATTCACAGCATTCAAATGTTTAGAAATATTTTCCTATATGCGTGTTTCATTCTTTCCGGAAAAAAAACCCCTATACATACGTTAGGGGGTGATTCAGACCATCAAATTGAACAACTTTTCGCAAAAAAGAAAAAGCTGTTTCATAGAAACTGTCAATAGCAATAAAGTATGTATTGAATTGAATAGCTAGTCAACCAAAATGTACGAAACAGCGGGTTTTTTTTTCTCGTATTTGTTGGTTCCACAGAAAAAGTGGTTCAGTTTGATGGTCTGAAGCACCCCGTTTGATATTTTACACCTTGTATAAAGTTCGCGAGGAAATTTTTTCTGAGTCACAAACAATATTATACTCACAGAATGTAAAGTAGTAATTCTCCAGCAGCGCATCCTGGTGACCTTGTACCTCTGCTCCCGCGGCGGCTGCGTCTCGCTCAGCAACGTGAGCTCCTTGCAGGCGAGGGAGACCCGCGCCCGACAAGTAGCCTCCGATATACTGCTCGAAACATTGCACGAGTCCGTCACTGCTACTCCCGCTGGAATCCGCCCGTAGTGCTTCAGTGTTCTAGCCAGCTCTATGTACTGTAATGTAGATAAAATAACATTAGTAGTCGGGGAAATCTACGGATTTTTGTATGGAGTAGGTTGCATTAATTGCACTTTTGGTGATAATTTGGAATATAGTAGATGCATACATGAAAAACATAAATTCTCAATAATCCCCGATTTTGTATTGTGTATTACTGAACAACTAAGACATTTACAAAACATTAAATTTAGGTACGAACAAAAAATGGAAAACTGGTGATTTTATACAGGATGGCTTCGTTCAATACGTTTTACTTATAACAATAATAATCTCCGGTTAATATTGTAAATTTGAGTAGATATTTAATATTTTGTAAGATTTCAAAAATTATAACCTCAACTTAATTATTTAACGTTTGATTGTACACATTAAATTTGGCTTGTGATAATTAACTGTCTCTTTTGCTGGTATGCTAGAAGAAATATCTTTAGAAATAATCTTGCCCTTTGTACATTTATATCGATTTTAAGGTATTTCTCAGGGTCCTTAGCCTATATAACCACGAAATCTCGACAAAAGTGTTATAAAATTACAGTAATATTAGTTCAAACACAATTTACTAAAGTGTCTTTCATGCAATCTCAAACCTTATTTTTCCTAGACTATAGTACATACACAAACTCACGACCGTATTCCCTTACGAACATGTAGTTGTGGCAATACCATTTCAATGGGCAATACTCACATTTACCAATTTAACCTTTTAACCGCTGGAACATTTTTATTGAACGTGCCCCCAGCGCCATGTCAAATGGAAAGACAGTATGAAAACAATGAATTATTTTATGAGACGGCGGCGTTGTGAGCTCAATGTGGTACGTCTCATATTTCAGACCATGATGGTTAATAGGTTAAGTTTCAGGATGAAATGACGTGCAAAGTGGTGAGAGGTGGCTAGGCTTTCGCCCACATAAACACTGCATAAGAAACCTTTAATCCCTTAGTTACGACACCCACGGGAACAATTGGTGTGGTTCCTAGGTGGTTCATTCTAAACCACACGGCTCCGGCGTGTAATGTAAATAAGATTGAACATATTTAAAACATGATAACTTTGTTAACTTTGTACTAATACATATTATTAGTATCATAATGAAGCTGCATTGTTATTATATTTCAATGTAGATAATTTTGTTTGGATAATTATTAATCAAAACAGCTGCCAGTTGTAAAGGTTTTAAAATTTTAATTGTATTGATTCAAAACATTATAGGAGTGCAAAGTAGCGCTTTTGCTTCGGAGACGGCTATCTCTACTTGTCTTCCCACACACGCTGCTACATTTACTCATGCCCTTTCGCTCGCACCACGCCGCGCGCCTTGTGGTGTTATGCAAATCATTGCATAACCTGTGGCATAACATGACATAACAAATATTCTTTATTTGCACACCAAAAATATACAGTACCAAAAACAGAATAAAAAGAACATAAGGGTACAAATGGCGGTCTTATCACTAAAAGCGATAAAAGCGGTCTTATGACCAAAATTAAGTGTCGTCGTCCCGCCGAAACTAAAGTCTGGATACGTGCATGTTAGTAAGTTAAAGCCTGTACAATCCCAATGCAGGTCAAAGCCCTCTCACTAGAAGGGTTGTAAGAAATAACAATGTTATACCTACTACACTGTATTAAGTATTGGTAAACAATTGTCTCATTATTTTGGATACCAGACTGTCCACAAATTTCAATAGGTGGTACTTGTATCGCATTAACGACATTGAGTCATGCATGCATTAATAAAAATATTAGTCATGGATGACTGAATTGACTGACAAACATTTGCCATGAGTGTGATAAATTGATTGATTAAACACAATGTTCAATACAAATATTAGCAGCTGGCTACATCATATCCTACATTATGTTGCTTAAAATGATTAGTCACCAATAATTGTGGTGGATGTGGTCTCATGTTGTATGAAAGTTTCTTTTTCCGTGTTTTTGTTGGCGAAAAGTTACCTAAATATCACCACCCACGACACATGCAGTGCTTGAAAAGATTGTTGGTAAAATTCAGTGGCGTAACCACAGAAAACTACTGGCTGGCTGGCAGCACTGGCAAAATGCCCGAGGACTCGGGCCAGAAGGCCCCCCAAAACTTTTGCCCATTTGGATGTACACACGGCGACACGTCAAGCTATGCAAAACCAAAATAAGCTGGCCGCGCGTAGGTTGAGTGACGTATAACGATGCGCGGCCAGCTTATGTTGGTTTTGTATAGCTTGATGTGTCGCCGTGTGTACATTGGAGTATAAACAAAAAAATTCATTGGGGGTTTTTAGAATTCGTAATGGAATGCATTAATACTATGTTTAGAATTTTTGTCTGTTTGTTTGTTTGTGCAAGCAACACTTAAAAACTACTGAACCGATTGTGATGGGGTTTTACAGAAGCATAGGGCTTAGTTTGGATTAACATTTAGGCATCGCTTTTTTATTTATAATTAATGGACTCTTGCTTGTGCGTTAGCATTGCATTTCCGCCAGTGTCAAGTAGTTTATGGGAGAATCTATCCCAATCTCTGGGATCGTTTTTGGTCAAGAACAAGAAGAGATTGAGGATTGCGGAGCCTCGTAGCAGGCAAAAACGCGACGCGCGAAAACCACGCGAGACAAGTGCTCGGGTCAGAACCTGCAACGTAAACGTGGGCCCTGTCTTATCGCATTCAGTCCACTCAATCAAAAGTTATGAGTATTTAAAGTCAGAGGTCTGCGCGTACGGAGTCACGGGCGCCGCTATATTATAATATAGACTTATCCATTTTAATATAAATAGAGTCACAGTGGGTGGCTTTAGTAAATTATTTATTGAACAGTTATCAATAAACAGACACATTTGGAATTTATGCCTCCAATGAGATGAGAGTGACCACTGAACGTGTTCTCTCATTATTGAATATAGATAAGAGTGATAATTGTATGAACAGACATTCAATATGCTACATGATACGCTATCAAATCACAACAATCCTATAAACCTATGAACTACCTACTAATATTATAAATGTGAACGTTTGTGACGATGTTTGTGACTTAATCATGCAATAAACGTCTGAATGATTTGGAATTAAAAGCATACAGATAGAGATATAATATATTCTGGATTAACAGAGGATTCTTCTTTAAAGACAGACGAAGTCGCGGACAACAGCTAGTTTCTGACACTTTCGCTGCTAAGCTCAAAACCATGATCCTCGCGCAGTGCTAAAAATGACCCCCCTCGTAGGTCGTGCGCAACTCGTGGGTCACCCGCATAGGCGTAAGGTTAAGGTGACTCATGCTGTTAGGTCATAAGTACAGGCGAAATGCAATAGACCTGACCCCTCGTAGGTCGTGCGCACAGTTGTAACGTTGAAACGATAAATGTGGCTCGCGTCGTGGGTCACCCGCGGAGGCGTAATGTTTTCGGTGACTCGCGCGGTAGGTCATGAGCACAGGCGAAAGGAAATTGAACCGACTCGTTATGTGGGTTCTTCAGCATTGCGCCCTACGACGTAGGTCGTCAGCAGCGAAAATGTTAATACAAAAACATCATCATGATTCAAATGAGCAGAATACACAATTACAATTATCATTATTGGGTTTGGTCATGAACTCATGTTGAGACCAAAAGTGGGAATGTGGCTTAAATAATGTTTTACCTAGATCCATTTTAGTTTTGTTTGTGCTTCACAATTCATTTTAAATAATATATACTCCTTAGCGCTCTTACAGACGAGCGACACTTTGCACGGTTTTGACACGGTCGCAGAGGGTCGCGCGACAGTCGCCCGTCTCACGGCGACCGTAAAGTCTATGAGCGCGACTCTCTGCGACTCACGGCGACCGTGAAGTCTATAAGCACGACTCTCTGCGACCCACGGCGACCGCAAACTGTCGCTCGTCTGTAAGAGCTCTTAGGTTTGATTTGAGGAAATACATTCTTAGTGAGAGTTTACATCAGATATAGAATCTGCTGTATTAAATATTATGTTAAGCCCACCAAATCGCATATGCGCGGATGGTGGACTGACGCCAATACATCCTCCCTGACGGTAAGCCTGCGCCCTGCAGTGGGATGATGATGTAGCATTAGAATTAGTACTTAAAAATACCTATTCCGTATCCTATTAATATGTGTAATATTAACTCACCTCTCTCTTCTGTTTCTTATTTTCGTAAGCTGATAAAATGTCTTTAGTAGGTGGATCAGCGGTGATCCAACCCAGGTCCAGATCTTCAATTATTTGCAAGTACAACAGGTCCAATGATACCCTATCTATCATCAGATCCACATCATAACATGGGTCCCAGTAGCTGAAACAAATTTGTTTTTAAACATAGAGAAGTAATTGACAACATTTCATTTTAATAAAGGTACCAAAATAAGAAAGGTACAAAAACCATTTATTATTATTATATCAAAATTATAACATTTTTTTTATCCATTATTTCTCGAGTTATTTGAAAAATATTGCAAAATTAAATAGAGGTTGAATGACATTTTATTCCTTTGCCTGCTTGGCTTCCTATATTGTATTTGACAGATTTTATTTTTAATTTTATTGCGGCCAAGGTATTATAAGGTATTATTATTCATCCTACGTTTATCAGAAAATTCAAAAGAAAATTAAAAATAGAAATATCTGTCAAAATTTAAATCTGAATACTAATCTCATATTTTTTACCCTATTTTTATATTTTTCATTAAAAACAGGTGGTTAATAAAATGTAATCTTGTCAATTATCATGCTAAATAAAATGGCCAGGACTTTTAACTCATTTATGTCCTAAGAATATACATATGCATTGAGACGTTTCATATATGGACACTTCGCAAAAATTTTTAAGTAAGCACTGGGAGAAAATCTCAAATAAAGTAACTTTATTAAAGAATCCGACAAAGATTTTTTTAAACACTAAAAGACATGTTTTTGTTTGAATGTAATATCAACATGCTTGCAACTAAATTCCCTGGGGGCAATGACATTAGTTGTCATAGCCTGGGTGGGTAAATCACATGTATTCTAAAATGTCTAAATAGTAAATATAACATATTCAGAATATGCACATTTAATAAACAGTGTCCATATTATTTCCAGTATAATAGCTAACAAGCCAGTAGCTATACAGGGTGTTAGGGCAGTATAAGTTTAATTACTTTAATGCGTGATTGTACCCATGATACGTAATTATAGACTATGTACTCTGTGACGATACTGAACAACTTTCCCTAAGGGTGCGTCCACATCTGGCGAACGCGCCGCGAATGCGCAGCTCGCGAGCTTCCTGCGAACCGCTCGCGAGCGGCTCGTGAACGGCGCGCGAGCTGCGCGGCTGCATTTAGTGCTCGTGCGTCGCTACTGCGCAGCTCGCGGCGCGTTTGCCAGATGTGGACGCACCCTAAGAAACCTAAAGGAAATATGCAAAACAAAACATTTTTTTCTCGAATTTCCTATAGGTTACTTAGGGAAACTTGTTCAGTATCATGGGTACAATCACCCCTTAAAGTAAATGCAACTTTTTACCCTAACACCCTGTATTTTTGATACATACAAATTCAATACAGAAAGATTAATATGACTGATTATTGCATGAACTCAATAAATAAACCAGTCATTAACCTTGACATTTATGAGGAAAATTATACTCAATAACCCACTATCTTTCTGTAATTAGTAAAATGATTCTCAATAGTCTGACCAAATTCAACGCTTAACAGGCTATTTTAAGTTAACATTAAAAACATGTTTATTTTAATGTACAAGCAAACAAAAATGATCACACACACAACATGTCTATCTACTGTTAGCAATTGACACGTTTTTTGGAATCATTCGCGAAATGGCTACCGATTCATGAAAGGGCCAATTCGTGAAATAGCCAATTTTGAAAATGCCTAATTCGGTAATGACTATCTATACATAGAAGATGAAATGACTAACTATACATAGAAGAATTTTTTCCCATCTTTCATTTATGATGTGGTAGGATTTTGATTATGCATTTTTGTTACCCGACTGCCCCAGAAGGGTTATGATTTTCCTTAATCCTACGACATCATAAATTAAAATTGGGAGAAAATTTTACGAAGTAAAGTTAGCCAGGTTTATCCCCCTTACCGAATCCGAATATTTGTATGGAAAAGTGATTACAGCACTTTCTTTTTCATTGTTTTTCTATGAATATAAAATCCCCCCCCGAAAATCAAACTAAAATCTGGATATGTACTTGATAATCATGCTTCATGGAAGATGATCTAGGGCTGGGTCCATGGATTGATAGAACAATTTAAATTCTATAGTAAAAAAAAAGTAGTAAGACATGTATTCAACAATTTAAATGAAAAAAAGACATACCATTTCCTTAAAACGATTTTATCCTCTGGCCTCACATATTTCTGTGATATGTACGGAGATTCATATTCCTCTAATTTCTTCAACGCAGGTTGACCGTCTTTAGCGCAGCTCCAGTTAAATAAATACAAGGAAAAATATTTCACCAGCTCCTTTGGCAAATTAATGTAATTACATGCAATATCTAAGATTGTGCCGGAGGAGTCTATGGATGAGACGGAGAGCGGTATTCGGTAGCCGTTCATCAGTGAGATTTCTATATCCACTTCGTGCATTCTTATTGCATGTGTTTCTTGTTGAGCCGAGAACAGGAATGTTATTAATAAATCTGAATTGGCCAATACGGGATTCTGACCAACTGTAATGAAAACATTTTTATTTACATGGTATTTAGATATTTATTTATTATGAGAAAACATGGAGGGAGTCGCGCTGCAAGTCTGGGGGAGGTCAGACGCGTGCGTATTGGCATCTGTTAAGCTTGCACACGGCTCCGCCATTTTGTAAACTCTTTTGTGTTTTAACTATAAAACGTTAACTTGAGATTATAATAAACTACTTGAAATGCTACTAATCATTTTCCTACGTGTACTCTCCACATAGCGGGACATTGGCACAATTGTGATAACGCATTGGACACCATTAAATAAAAATAGAATAGAATAGAAAACATGGAGGAAAATCAATATGCCTATAAAAAGAGGAAATTATCATTTGTATGTCAAGTCTACTAATCTACCAAATGGTTGACTAATTCCCATACACCCTCTCTGAGGGTAGCCTGTGTGTTGTAGTGGAACGTATACAGGCTGATGGTGATGAGATTTTGAAATTATATTAGGGATGGCAATTAGTGTCAGACAATTATTATTTCTAATTCAACAAAAATTCACATTTTCATATATTTGTACTAATATTGTTAATACAAAAGGGTTTATCTGTCTGTTATGTTTTCATGTGTAAACTACTGAACCAGTTTTGATGATATTTGGTATAGAAAGGCTTATATCCAGCCCTGTGGAAGGGCATAGGCATAAAAATTCCACATATATCAAGTTGTGGGTGACAGCTAAGCTAATTTTTTTTATAGTTCTGTCACAGTATAAGAAAGAGTATATATTACTACATATAGTACAGACACTCCCTTCCTCCCACCAACTTTTTACCTCACACCCACTATCGCCCTCTGAAGGTTCAGTGTCCAGGCTGTGGTTCTGTACTGTACTATCTATCTACATCTGCCCTGTCCATATGCAACACCACTGATAAAGGTGACACGGAATCGTATTTAATTATCAACATGATTATTCAAACACCTATTCCAAGAAACATAATATCAAACTAACTTTTGCCTGTGACTTCGTCCACGTGAAATTAGAATATTGAAAAGTTATTTCTTAGTGCACCCCTACATCCTGTGTAGAATCTATATTCCAAATTTCATGTTTCTATCTGCAGCAGTTACGCGACTGATCCTCCTAAGTCGCGGAACTCTTTTATAAGTTTAGTATTGATGATCAACTTACCCAGTTGAATATACTTTTCTAATAAAATCCTTCTTTCTTCAAGTTGTGAACTGGTCAGGAATAACTTCTTGGGTGGAAACTGCGGTAATTTACAGTATGGATTCTGTGCATGCAACTGCTCGTGAAGGCTAAGCAGCTGTTTGTACCGCGCAGTGCAGTGGAAAAATCCATCAATGTAAATGTTGTAGCCCTAAAACAATTCCCTGACTTTGTAGATTATACTTAGAAAGTTAATTCACAGTAAGTTCTTCGTGCCCTTTTTATCACAATGTCCTCAAAGACGAAAAAACTACGTTATCCCAAGTGATTAGTAAACAAAGATAAATAAATACCGTGTATGAGATCCCATTGTCATCGTGAAATTGCTGCAGATCTGGTATGGAGAAATGCATTTTTACAGATTAAAATAGTTGTGCATTACGTTCTATGTAAAGCGTTGAATGCTAATCACGGGATTACAACAGAATGCTGTGTATTCTCGTAAAATTCGCCCACTTTTGTATTTCAAAACACCTTCCTTCGCACTACATTGCCACAGATGATGCAAAAACGTGTTCCAGAAGCAGTAGTAGTAATTTAAAAAAAATAAGGATGCAAAACCATTTCAAGAAGTAAAAACAGAGACAGAGAAAAACATTTGCGTAAAGTTTAGATACAAAAAGCTACTGGAACGCGTTTTTTAACTGTCAGAAAACCCGCTTTTATTGCACACCGGTGAGCAGGCACAGCGTAAACAATAGAGAAAACCTTTGGTTATTTCCGTAGAGAGGGAAGGAACTAGAAGGAAGCACGTATCTTGTCATATTCAGTCAATCAAAAAAAGAAGATCGCTACCTTAATGCTGTCCTTATCGGCGTAACCTCTTTTTTCTACTAAGGCCACCTGACTCAAAACTGTCACATCATATAAATTTTATAGGATTTTATAACTATCGCTATCTCATACCCTCTCATACACTACTTTATTTTGGTAGTATTTTTTACTTATAAATTTAAATAATTATCTGAAAATAAAATCGTCTCGTCATCAGTAACAAAATGAACATATTACCCACATTGAAAAATTATCGTTATACTACCGCGACCGCCACCAAACTTAGTCCCTTTAAAGAAATCATTATTTATTTATAAATAGAAGCCTTAAAATTTAATAGAGTGGGAACCCTCGGCTTAAATTTTTCAGTGCTGCCACCTTAGCGCTTTCGGCGCTAGATCAAACGCATTTTTGGCATGTTTAGCGCCGTATCTTAGAACTTAGCGCCTAGCGGAGAATCTAGCGCTTTTTTATCGTTTAGTAAAGCAACATCATTTGTGTTTGAATATGGTATATTTTGTGTTTTACATTGTTGCGAAAACATGTTCATAGAGTGTACGATTTTGCCGCCCCCTTATCTTTACAATAAGACCAACACAGAGCAAGCGTAACGAGCTCGATTTTTTTTGCTTCATTCGGCTTGTGGTCAGACATCTTTTGGTTTATCTATCTATATTAGCCAAAAGAAAAGTGGGCTCGACTTGCCTCCGGAATACGAATCGGTTGGAGCCAGAGCTTTTTACTTACACGTCTTAGCTGTGGTCAAAACTCTTTAGGGTTATGTCAGGCGGAGGACATTCGCCTTTTGGTGGCTTTTTCCGATTCAGTTTGCATAGAATGTGCTGCCCTCTATTAAATATTTCGCAGAACTATGAAAAAAAAAGATTTTATTGTCTATATCAATGCAAATTGACAAATTCACAAAATGGCTACCTATCTTGCGTAATGTGCGGGTTGTTTGTAGTTTTCGTTCAATTTCGTGCCAATTTAGTGATGTTCTGGAGTTTCTGTTGTTCTCTTACCAATGTTTAGATTACAGGAATAGTAAGGATACTGGAATTTCACTCGATCGGTGCGGGATTGAACGAAAACTAGCATTCAAAACAATAATATCCATCGGTATGAGTAGATATAAGTTTGTATGTATAGTATAGGTTGAATTATTGTCGGTGAAACATAGATGGCGCTAGCTAGCCTTCAATTTGACATAAGGTGGATGCATAATGTTGCCACGAGTGGGTTCTCTTTATTAATATACTTCTATTACTCTTTGGGTTATGTGTAGGCAAAATAATTAAATCAGAAACTTAGAGCGAGCGAAGCGAGCTTGACTATTCTGGATTTCCCCCCCCCCCCCCTCACTACGCTACCGTGTGCAGTGTTCGGGAAATTCAAATAAGAACGCTTATCTGAAGTGTTATCATTAATTTTACAAGGGACCTACGAATTGACTAACTTAAATTGATTTATGAATGGGTTTCGGAAAGGCTGATAAGACTATTCTACGGGGCTAGTACGTCAACCCGCGATAGCGACATTTACCACATCCATCTGTCAAAGTCAAGTCTTTTATCTCGTTCGTTCGCGCTCAAATAGAAAGAGAGCAGAAGCGTGATAGCGCCATATCACGCTATCGCAGGTTGACTTACTAACTCCGCTGAGAACTTTAAACGCGTTAAATGTGATAAAAATCTAGCGCTTTTTTCACAGTTTTAGCGCCCAATCGATTTTTTGAGGTGGCAGCCCTGAAATTTTTTGACAAATCATTCAAGTATTCAACTTTGTTTTATTTTGAGTTGGTTTTTGAAAATAAAATACCTAAAACTCTATTGTCAACAATTCCCAAATAGCTAAGCAAACGCTATAAGATAGAACCACAAATTGCCTGTCTTTGTTATAGTCAAAAATGACCAATTTACCGGTAGTTACTATTCAATGCGATTGGAACGACGTTCTAAAGTATGTGTTATTCTTTTACTAATTCCTAATATTCCTCTCTGTCTCCGTATTTTCATCAGCTGCTTCATTACGGCTTTCGCTTTCGGTTACTTTTTCTACATTATCCAAAAGTTTATTACTGACGCCGACGTTATAAAGCATAAAATACCCCTGGGAGGAGGTTTTTCACGCATTTTGCAGCTGTTGCGTGTCGCCACCACACGTGTGCGGCGAGTCCCTACAAAATGCATGAAAAATGCAGTCCGCAGCTCATTTTGTGGCTGTCGCCTGTGGCCAGGCCAATAGTTGGACTAACCACATAGTTTTTTGCAAAAAAATAAGTTAGCATGTGACAGCCTAACACCATAGTGTAATAGGCATACCCCGCATGATTAGCCTGTTGTGTACGTCGATATTAGTATGTACATAGATACAAAATGATGGAGTACTTTATCTGTAGTATAAGTTAAATAAATTAACGGAGAAAACCCAATCCTATTTTGCCTACGAAACTAGTAAATTTGAATTTGAATTTTATAAGAAGTTTTGGAGTAGATACATTTTGCCCTGTTTTCAATATGACTAATAAATTCAATGTAAATTGTATTAATTATTTTGTAGTAAATTCCTATTATGTAAAGTATGTATTATCAATATCAATATTGTACAATTGCCACACCCAAAATGGGTAAAATTATGTTGAGACTGAATATCAATGACATCTACCTATTGTAAACATGTAATTTATCGCAATAAATATAAATGAAATGAAAAAAAAAGAAATGCCATGATAGAAAATGATAATTTCCATTTCCTTGAGAAGCTCGATATTCCACCTATCCTGTGTGTAATTTCAGCTATCATATGATTTGTATGTGTTCTTTGATCATGCACATTCGCCAGCTGCGAAACAACAATGTCTTTTGCTGTTACAGACTACCTAAAGGCGAGGCTTGGATATCATCTAAACTACTAAACCAGAACAGTGTACATGATAAATTAACAACAACCATAAACTCGTCTGATGGAAAAATGAAAATAAACTTTTCAGATAACTATCAATACATATCTCATTCAAATTTGAACCTTGTTGTTAAACATATAAGTTCTGGCTTGAGGGTGGCATTTGTAGCGCCTACTAAAGCTCATATGGTTCATGTTAAGGCAGTACTGTCGGTGTCCACTTCTGAGAATGCTTTGGCAGTGTCGTCATGTGAAGAGGATAGACTTTTGGTCTGGGATAGCAGAACGAGTAAGTTGTTTAATTTTTTATTCAATTTGTACCCGAAACCAGTATCGATAATACCGGTAATTTTTGGTTACAACCTTTATTTTTTTAACAGGTATTTCTAGAGGTAACCTAAATATCATTCTACTAACAGTCCGCGTACACAGAGATATATTTAAATAAAAACTTGTTTCTAAATATTTAAATAAATATAATAAGTATTCAATTTTCAAGTAAGTACCTCGTAAGTCGTTACTAAATACAAATTAAATCAATTTTAATAACAAACTTAACCGTTCTATGCTTTTCGGTTCAATAAAATGTAAATAATCATCTCCTTTATTATCTCGACCTGTCCAATGCTGTAGCAAGACTGAAAATAGTGCGCGCGTCGCTCGTCGGGTGCGCCAAAATTTGCGTCACCCGCTACAACAATGACGTTGTTCAATCAATTTTGTACTTTTGATCAGCAGAAATTAAAGTAAATTTTTCAGTGTTATTAAAAACCACGCGCGCTTTTTGCCACTCCATCTATACTGACCCTTACCCGCACTCACTCGCATTCTCTTGAAGGTCATATTTAGGTTACCGGTATTAAAATCGGTTGTTACCTAGATAAAGGTAACATTTAAATAAAGGTAACCGAAAATTTTCGGTCCCTCGTACAAGATGCACAAACTGGTGCTATACTTAGTTACAAAACTGTTTTTAAATATGAGACAGTTACACTTTGAACACACCTTTGCTGAGACAAAGAACACAAGTTTGTTGGTCTGTCCTGTACCTGAGAATCAGTTAAAAAGATTAGAGAAAAAAAATCTCATGTTACAGGAACCTCCAGTGGCGGATTTGTCCTAAGGCCCAGTAGGCCCTGGCCTAGGGCGACGAGATATTAGGTGCGGCCAATCGTGACAAAAATTCACTGATGATAACAAGAAATAACTCAAAGTAACTAAATATTCTAAAGGCTCGCGCACATTATTTAAATTTCTGAATCGATTTCGATAAAAGTAGGCAATAAAGTAAATTCATTATCATTATGTAGACGATGGGTGCTGAGAAAGGGGCGGGCGGCTGGAACTTACTACATGGCCTAGGGCCTAGGGCGGCCAAGACTGCAAATCCGCCACTGGGAACCTCTCCTGTAATGTAAGATCAATTAGAGCAGTCACAATCATATTCTACATCCTACTATCTTACTAATATTATAAATGTGAAAGAAGGAGTCACATTGCAGGTTCTGACCCAAGCACACGTCTCGCGTGGTTTTCGCGCGTCGAGGTTTTGCCTGCCACGAGGGTCCGCAATCCTCAATCTCTTCTTGTTCTTGAACAAAAACAAGCCCTTAGATTGGGATAGATTCTCCCATAAACTACTTGACACTGGCGGAAATGCAGTGCTAACGCACGCACAAGCAAGAGTCCATTAATTATAAATAAATAAAAAATGTGAAAGAAAGAAAGTTGTTTGGATGTTTGTCGCACAATCACGGATTTGGATGAAATTTGGCGCGCAGATAGAATATGTTCTGGATTAACACATAGGATACTTTATTAAGGTTCGCACAGGCGGGGTTGCGAGCAACAGCTAGTCTATACTATTATAAAACTATGTTTGTTTGTAACAGCATCACACAAAAATTACTGAACCGATTTTGATTAAACATTGTTTGTTTGATAGCTTATGATTTGACTTAAAATCTGGCAAATAATGTTTGTGGACGAAGTCGCGGGTAAACTCTAGTAGGTGTATATAAATGTGAAAGTTTGGATATTTTTGACTGAATCGTGCATAAATGATTTAGGTGAAATTTGAGACAGATAGAATATATTCTGGATGTAACACAAGTGAGCCTTGCTACACTTCACACTTCAGAAGATGGTTAAGCTGTAGCAAGGTTTCTGACCACCCCGCTATTATGGTCGTGAGTTTACAAAACACCCTAAAAGAAATACTTGCTGGTGCTTCAGACCATCAAACTGAATAACTTTTACTATAGAGCCAACTTCCAAAAAAGAAAACTGTCCCATACATTTCAGTCGAGTCAGTTTTGTATGAAGCAGCTGATTTCTTTTTCGCTATTTCAATGTTGGCTCCATAGTGAAAGTTGTTCAGTTTGATGGTCTGAAGACCACCTGTCATTCATGACAAGTCATCAGCTGCAATATTATTTTTTAACTTTTTAGTTTTTTTGAAGGCGGATATAATTTTTTGTTAAAATTTTGTTTATTTCACAATTTTCAGTGGTGAATTAATTAGTTCCATTTATTAGAAGTGCTTTAAATTAACAAACGCACTAGCCGGCACTACGATTTTCAATGGTTCCCCTCGATTTCTCTGGGATGCCATCATTAGATCCTGGTTTCCTTATCATGGTACCACCGTTGGAATAGTTTCTTTCCAACAAAAAAAGAATCATCAAAATCGGTTCATAAACGACGAAGTTATCCGCGAACACACATAAAAAAAATATATACATTTATACGGTCGACTTGAGAAACCTCCTCCTTTTATGAAGTCGGTTAAAATGCATAAGAAGTAATAAACAATTTGTATGTATCTTCCAGGTGAGGTTCTACTAGACCTAAAAGGCCATGGAGGACCGATATACAAATGTAGATTCTTTCCATCCGGTACTGTATTAATCTCGGCCGGTGCAGATGGCTCCAGCAGGATATGGTCTGCGGAGACGGGGATCAATCCAGTCACTCTGAAGGGCCACACTATGGCTGTCACCGATGTGAATATTGTGGAAAAGGGGAGGAACGTTATTACAGTTAGCAGGTACAATTCGTTTTATCACACATGGTTCATAATGTTAATATTTATTGATGCGTGATTTTTACTTCACATTACCGCTCTAGTGCTTAATTTTGTGTTATTGTGTTATTTCGAATCAAATTAAAGATTGAAAAATTTGTCTCGGGCGGGACTATTTGTCTAAAATAATTGCGTTTTAGGAAATGTTATTACTTTTTCCTCGCAAGTATGTTGAAAAACGTCGTATGAAACGCGTGAGCGTTGGTCATTACAGCCCTCGGCTAGTATGCATCACTCGCCTGGATGACCAACTTTGCTCACTTGTATTATAATGTACCTTTTTTTTTTTAATTACAGAGATGGTTCTGCTAAGCTGTGGGATGTAGGGGAATCCCGATGCCTAGACAACATTATAGAAGGTCATGGACCAATAAATTGCTGCGCTTTGGCTTCATCGACCGACGAAGTCAATGTCGAAAATGAAAGAGAGGTAAGAAAAATGTGTTGACATTATCGAAAGTTTTGATGTTAGATTATTTGTAAGGTAAAATTCAACCTTTTATACTTTTTTACAAAATGATACCGCCTATCTTACCTATTATGATTATGACATCTAAATTATTATAAAACTGTAGCAGAAAGTTTGTCTGTACATTGAAGATATTAACAAAAAAACATTATGATATGGTTTTTAGGTGTCCCTGATTCCAAATCAAAAATTTTTGGATTTTTTGTCTGTCTGTTTGTTTGAACGAGCATCACGAAAAAACTACTGAACCGATTTTGATGAAACTTTTTTTGTTTAATAGCTTATTATCTGACTTAAAATCTGGTATATAATTTGTGCGGACAAAGTCGCGGGTTAACGCTAGTGATAAATACAACCGTACATAAATTCCCTAGAATTTAGAGGTACAGTCCGGAATCGAACCGCCGCCGCCGCCTCATGATTGAGTCGCTGGCTCTCTTCCGGATGAACTAGCATCGCTCCTAAACCAGTATACCTAAAGCACAGTATAAGAAAGAGTATCTATTACTACATACAGTACGAACACTCCCTTCCTTTCCTCCCACTAACTTTTTATCTCACCCCCTCTATCGCCCTCTGGTTACCCGGCAGTTACCTAAGAAGAAGACTTAAGGTTCAATTTCTTTGGTTTCGCATGTGCTGACGTCGTCTTATCAATTTCAATTTTTTGTATTTGTAACCAGGCTGTGCCTGGTTCTTTGTTTGACTACGGAATCCTAAAAACAGACTGAAAAGAAATGAAACTTTGCAGGTCGGCACTAGTAATAAAGTAATGATCGCTTGCTGTGAGAGCGGGCTGGTTATTTGGGCACACGTGGCCAAGAGAGAGGAGTTGTTCAGCAGGCAGCTGCAGTCGGCTTGCAACGCGTGCATTGTACTCGACCATTATGTCATCGTCGGGTGCAGTGACGGAAATGTAAGTTTTATATATACAGGGTGAAATTGAAATCAATCAACAAAATTTAAGATAGTATTATACTCGAGATAAGGCTAGTTTTAAAAATAGGTTTAGTCCAAATTAAATAACGTCCGAGATTTTGAAATATCGTAATTATTTATTGTAGCTGATTTAGTTTGTGACTGACTGTACACTACTCATTCGATCGCGATCGAACGGGAACTGTTTTTGTTTTGTTGCGAAAGGCGCGTGCGACCGTGCCGTGCGGTGGGGATATGCTCGGCTCTCTGGATGGAGTTGCGTGGGGGTGCCCCCGCCTGCGAGGGGATGAACGTTGACCGGGCCCGGGCCGGCCGGTAAAAAGTACAGTTCACTTGCGCAAAATTTTTATTTAAGGAATTATTAAAAAAAAAATTAATTAATTTTTTATTTAATGTTTATGATACAGAGAGTTTATTATGAACACCTTCTGAATGTTTTGGCATGCTTATATTGTATTTTTCTTCATAATTTAGATTTCAAGAAAACCCTGTAACATAAGATCTAAATCAGGAGTACAACTTGCCACCAAAATTTGTCGAATGTCTTCGGTTTCACCCTGTATATGTCGGATATTGTCACAAAAATTTTCGTTAAAAGATTGAAAGTAAAAGAATCTAGCCTGGACTTGTATTATGATGACTAGATGACAATATATATCGTATCTTACTAGGGTTGAGACACATTGACCGACGGCGGCGACCGAGGGCTTCCCATACTAAACGTGGTTGGTAGTGGTGTTGGTTGAGCGGACTCATTTTACGCAACTCGACTCAGGTGCCTATTGCGTGAGGTGGGAATGACTTCTGCCATCCCAGCTCCTCCAGGAAGCCCACCAGCTTGTTAATGCTGCCGAATACTTCTGTAAGAGACCCCGGTGATCCGAGGTACTAATCATGCTTTTGTATGGACCCACTGTCGTTCAATGTGTCCTGACCCTCATGGAGGCTGGCAAAGCCAGCAACACTTCGACCCAATGGGATCTTTTGTGTTGACCCCAACATATTTATTACTTAACAAGCTTTCTTTAAAAACGTGGTAAATATGGTGGTGTGGTGCAATACCGTTTAGGAGAAGAAACCTGTAATCTCTCTTTTTTCGATAACCATCTCCCAGATATAGAATACCTTGCTACCTGTGTACCTAACTGCTAAAGATATTGGTTTAAACTGTGACCATCATAATGTTTCGCAAATAAATGTTTTGTCGGTGTTCTCTATTACAGATAGTCCAACTAAATCTTCTAAAAGGATCCGTAGTGAGAGAACTCCATGAATCCGCTAACCCCGTGCTGAGTCTAGCCGCGTTACCAAACCAAATGTTCATAGTGGGACGTCAAGATGGAACCTGCACCGTATTTTCATTACAAGAACCACACAAGATGACTAGAGTTCAATTGACTGGCGCGGACTGTGATGGTATCAGAGACATCTCATTTAATGGAAAATGGATATTTGCTGGTTGCAGGGATTCTAATGTCAGGAAGTATGACTTTAATCAAATATCAGTTCATTATAAATGATTATTTTTGAAAATGTTATTTTAGTTATACAGTATGTAAACTAACTAAAGGGGATGATCTGACCATCAAACTGAACAACTTTCTCTATGGGACTGACATCCAAATTGCGAAAATCTGCTGTCCCATACAAAACCGCTGATTTTTTTCGCGATTTTCATGTGGGTCCCGTAGAGAAAGTTGTTCAGTTTGATGGCCTGATCATCCCCTTAAAAGGGTTGCCTTTAGTTAGTTTACATTTACATACTGTGTAGGTTTACAAAACACCTGCCGTATGGTATAGCTATCTACATATTTTCGGGTTTATATGATAGTAACTCAATTTTATATAATAATTCTTAATGCTTGAATTATTTTCTTCCATAATCAAAAATGTTTTTGAAATGCCAGTATCAGAAGTTCAGAACAATAATGAACTTTATAGTTTTATAACAATATAGTTCAATATTGCATACTGTACGCATTACATAATAGGAATTTCTTTTCTACTGTGAGCTGAAGCCAAGTGAAAGCCCCTTACCAATTATTAAAAAAACACGCGCGCCATCACGTAGATCCACGCAATCGCGCGTGATTATTTGACTTTCTCGCTGGAATATAAACTTAATAAATATAAATAAGATAATCGCCGTAAAAAAAACTTCGCGTTTTCGCGCGCGATTGCAGTTGTTATAAAAACCAGCGGGGCTAGTACGCCAACCCGCGATAGCGTGATATAGCGCTATCACGTTTCCGCTCTCTTTCTATTTGCGCGCGAACGAACGAGATAAAGGACTAAATTTGACAGATGATATGGATGTGTTAAATGTCGGTATCGTGAGTTGGCGTACTAGCCCCGCAGGCGTGTGTGCGCGCGCTCATTTCCGCGCGCAATCCGTCGCGATTGATTGTACGTCTAAGCACAGTACTACAGGGTGAAATTCATATCATTAGCATTCTTTTAAACTAAGAGTCTACCCATCAAACTGAACAACTTTTACTATGGGAGCAAACCGATCGGAGCAAAAAAAATCTGCTGTTCCATACTTAACTGCACCCGCCGCCGCTGCCTGCTCGACTCAAATGTATGCAACAGCAGATTTTTTTTTTTTGCTCCTATCAGTTTGCTCCCATAGTAAAAGTTGTTCAGTTTGATGGGTAGACTCTTAGTTTAAAAGGAAATCAGAAATCAGTAAGTTTATTTATAGAAATGGGTACATAATAGATTAAAGGATGCAAATGATGTAAATTTCACCCTGGTCTAACGATCAGTTGCAGAAACGCTCATTAAAGTTAATCCTTCATTAAATCTCTTGCTGTCAATTGTCTTGTTGTCGTAGTTAAAGATAGCAAGAGATTTAATTGAGGATTAACTCTAATGAGCGTTTCTGCAATCGAGTGTTAGGCACCCTAATGAGCCCTGGTAATATTATTTATGATTGAATAAGTAAATCAGATTTAATAAAGGCTAAGACTTTAATAGAAGACATGATTTTTGTTTCTACACAGTATTTTCGTGTTTCTGAAAATTAAAATAACTCGCACATGGTAATTTTCTTTCATGCTACGCTTATGTAAGTACGTATTTTCGAATAAACATTTTTAATTCCTTGAAAATGTTTTACAATTACACTTGACACAATATTCTGTAGACACAATCTGAAATTAATGGGATGTTGAATAGTAAGTGGTACTTACATTATTTATTATTTGAATTATTGGCTCACCCAGTGGGTCAAAATCAAAATACCACTACAATTTAAGTATGTGTAATCTCACCTATAGGTGGATTACTTTTTAGGCGGGTGTCATCCTTAGCCGTATATTTTCTTCTTTCTTTTTTCTTTATCAATATTTGCCCACAAAAGTAGGTAAACTACAATATTTTATAAAAAAAATCTTAAATAAATCCAATTGTTTACCAATCTGTGCAGCCATAAACGATGCCTGTCGAATTCATCTAAAGCTTTTAAAAGGGATCCTTCACTAGATTGTTTTCTGTTTAGCAGTATTTCGTATACTTCTTCATTCATTCGCTTTAAAAAAAAGAAAAAAGTCCAGGAGTGCGTTTGATAGTCACACATTGAAATCAGCAGTAGAAAATGACCTAAACAATAAGCGGCCTGACAGTATGAAGTTTGTGTCATCAGTCGGCAATTATTTTGAACCTCACGATTCAGCACTTTAAGGTGGTTTCAGTCCATAAAGTATGACGCACAATACGCGTAGACGGAATTAATAAAAGTAATATTTTATATAATATGGAAAAATAGTTTAGAAAATCTAGATGCCGCGTCACAAATAACATTAATTTTTTCTAAACAATTTTTCCGTATATACAAAGTTACTTATATTAATACCGTCTACGCGTATTGAGCGTCAAAGTTTTGTATAAAATTGACCCCTCTGCAACCACCTTAAGTGAACGTTACCGTTGGTGCCGTAAGATGTTACTTTCTCAACTACGATTTTAGCATTTAAATCTAATAAACTTGTATAATTGGTACATACCTTAACAAATCTATATTTTTCGAGTATTTCCTGTGTACGCATGCTTAATTTAGTCCACAAAACAGCATCTCTGTTAACAGTTCTCTTCAACTTTACCCAGTGCCTTCCTTCGTTTATTCTAGCATTTGGAGCGAATAGTTTATTTACTTCTAAAATTAATCATATAAATTGTAATTGTTTATCACGAATCACAGATATCAAGGAACCAATTTGAACCTACAAACCTCCTCTTTGTTTATAAAACAAAATTTGCTTGCACGTATTTTCTATCCAATTATTCCATTGTTCCAAATTGATAAACGATTGTTCTAAATCCTTACACCACTTGCGAACCTCACTCTCCTTTAATTTACGTGTCTCTGAAAGATAGTTTGAAGTTTACAGATCATGTAAACGTTTAGGAAAACTTGGAAATCATATCAAATACTCACCGTTTACTTTTGAGAAATCTAGATGTGAATCTTCACTTGGCAGGTTATAGATTACCCAAGCAGGTGCGGTTCTAGGATCAACTCCTGAGAGATAGGTTTCATAATTCAAACAACACAATTAATCATAAATTATGCTAAAAACTTGAAACGAGTTCTTGAATTAAACTTACTGTAATCGATTTTAGTTTCCACATAAGGTAGTTCAATAATCTGCTGTACAGCCTTTAATATAAGGTTCTCTTCGCTATTAACGTCGTCATTGTGATCGCCTTTTTCTACGTTTTTCAATAATGCTTCACCTGATATCAGTTTACTATTTGTTATTGCTGCGTATGGCTTAGTATCTTTAATTTCTCCTTTTTTGTCATCACTTGATGTTATTTCGTTTTCTATTATCTGCTTCGATTTTATTTGATTAATTTCTACTTTTATAATTTCTTGAATGTCTTGTAGCGGTTCAGTAGATGAAATATCAGATAAATCACCGTCTTCCATCACTCCGGTACTGTTATCAGGTATACCACCTGTTCTCTCAGGTATACCATCTCTGACTGTGTTAGTCGCTTGGTCTGAAACTTCAACTTTGATACAATTCATTGCGACTTTAAAAATTCCGATATTTTCCATAGAAATGCACCTAGCATCGTCTCCCCTATTGTCTACAGCTACGACTGCATCATTGTCAATAGGGGTTCGCTGATCCGTTGCATTATCTGTGTGATGGTCTGGTTCAATAGTTTTAACGCGATGTTCAACTAGACCTTCTACTATTTGGGCTTGTTGTTTCATATTTTCTTCGTCTTGTGGATTCGAAACTTTTTCCTCGCTTTCAATTATTCTTCCTAAAGATGTGACGGATCTGCTTACGCTTTCACTAACTCTGAGCATGGGGGTGGTAATATCTTCTGGCCATGATTCGTCTGCGTCGCCTAAAATATATTAATAGTCATATCAGAACTTTATAGTATTACAAAAAGAGATACTTATTTCGAGCATAACTCACTCAGTAAATGTTCATTCGGTGGTCCAATGAGTATATCTGGTTTATTAGTAAATGACATGACCCAAGATAAATTAGGAATTAAGTTGCTTTTGCTGTTACTATCTATCGAATTTTCTCTGCTGTAAATAAATAATGTCTTAATTAATATAAAGCTTTTTTTCTGAAACTGGCGTAGATTACGTAATTTTAAAGGTGTATGTATTTACCTGTATTCTATTATTCCTCCTCGGGCAACTGAAAATAAAATATTCATTTTTAAGTGGTAGGTAATGTCTGTGATTATTATTATTGAGTGAATGGTGCCTTAACAGACTAAAGGATGACTTGCGCTAGACCGTGTCGGGTCCGAGCCGAGTCCGAGCCGAGCGTCGGCCGGTCCACTAATATTACATATATTTTGTATGGACACACTCACGCTATACCGAGCGGCAACCGACTACGGCCGACATTCGGCTCGGACCTTTACGCCTACGACGTGAGTCAACCTTTACGCTTATGCCACTGCAATCGTCGCAGATCTTTTGTAAACGTTCCTTCTACATGTCTTCTACAATATCTGTGATACGACTGATACGTAAACGGATCGGGATATGCACGTCAAAACTATTATACCCAATAGGGTATTTAATGATCAATAGATCTAAATACATTCTGTGCTTCACTGCTGGGCATAGGCCTCCCCTCTTCAATCCTCCCGATGCAATGCAATCTCGGGCCAACCTTTCATGATGGTATTCAAGTCATCGCTATGCAAATAAAATAAATAAAAACAAAATGTTATTACCCATGCTTAAGTCTGTAAATTTAACTTTTTTGTTTTTGTCATCGAGTGGTTCTTCGCCAGCTAATACCACTAATACTTCACTCACTTTAATATCGTCTTGATCGTTGACTACAGGGTTGAATAGGTTTATGTCATCTCGGGTTCCTTCGAGTGCTATACTATTTTGGATAGGACTGGATTTATCGTTATTCATTTCGGCATCTTCATATTGTATCTCTTCTCCATTAGTTAGAGGATCAGATTCAAAGTTTAAAATAGGTTCTGTGTTCATATGTTCACCAGAATCTTTAGTTTTATTATATCCGTCTATAGTTGGTTCGTCTGAAGATACTGGTGCAATGATATCGGCCATGAGATCATCCAATATTTCTTGTATTGTTTCCCCTTTAGATTCATTGCTCTGGTCAGTTGTCTGTTCTGGTTTAACGTAGCACATGTCTGTAGAAGAATCTGCATGTGAGAGCGACTGTTCTGAGGCAGACCTACCGTCCGAATAAGACTCAGTGTCTGAATATGTTGTGCATGCATCCTGGAATTTTGCAACATGGTATTTTATTAACGTTTTACCTGTTTATATGCGTTTATATAGGGTGTTAGGGTAAACAGTTGCATTACCTTAAGGTGGTTGCAGAGGGGTCAATTTTTTACAAAACTTTGACGCACAATACGCGTAGACGGTATTAATATAAGTAACTTTGTATATATGGAAAAATTGTTTAGTAAATCTAGATGCCGCGTCACAAATAAAATTTGCAATTTATAAAATAATTACGAAGATATAAACCTTTGAAATTTTTCATACAAAATTTTAAAAGCTTTATATCTTCGTAATTATATTATAAATTGCAAATGTTATTTGTTACGCGGCAACTAGATTTTCTCAACTATTTTTCCATATATAAAATATTACTTTTATTAATTCCGTCTACGCGTATTGTGCGTCAAACTTTTGTATGGACTGAAACCACGTTAAGGGGCCATTGTACCCATGATACTGAACAAAATAATGCCCCTGAGAAACCAATAAGAAAATCTCAAAAAAGAAATTGAACGATCCATACTAAACGCAATCAAACATCGAACGTTGTATGAAATATTGAAATTTTCTTTTTCGCATTTTCCTTTGTTCGTTTTAGAAAGTTGTTCAGTATCATGGGTACAATGACCTTATTGTAATGCAACTAACACACCGTATACAAACAAATGGTGCTTGTTTAACACTTTAACTGCTGACGACCTACGTCGTAGGTCAGCAACAAATGGGCCGCAGTGCGCACAACTCGCCCGGTGAGTCAGAATTGTATTGCATTCCACAGTGTTAGCACTGTGCGAAGATCATTGTTTTGAGCTTAGCAGTGAAAGTGTTAATAGTATGGAACTTACAAATAAGGTCACACCCATAGAGATCTAGAGAGATGCCAACCAACGCGCTGAGTACCAACCCTAGTGTCGCATCACCACCAGTACCACGCGATAGAAAGTATTTAGTTAGCTTGAATGTGCTCATTATCCATTGCGGTATCAGAACTCATCGTTCGAATAATCTTTAGTACAACGCAAGCATTGGAAACTATTTACACATAATATCTCGACTGGCTTTCAGCCTCATAATATATTGAATCATTACTGTCGCGAGCAATGTGTTCCGTTTTTGCGCATATTGCTGCGACACTGGCCCCGCCCCCTTTTCACATCTCCCTTTAGTTTTTGTGATCTGTGGTCACACCATTGTTCCATAGGAGTAGGCGGTTGTAAGCATTATATTTTAATTTATTACTAGGACTAACCATGACATTATTTACTAAATCGTCAATGAAGTCCAATGCAGGGCCTTCTTCTTCATCTAACTCTGAAAACAAATTTACGGATTGGGAACAGAAAACCTACGAAATAATACCTAATACCTACCTAATAGTACCTACGAAAGTTTCTGGTAGAGATTTATACAGGGTGTCCCTTAAACCGACGTCAACCGGGCGGATGCTGATAGGTTAGGTCATGACTAAGCTGAATATCAAAATTTAACTTTAGTAAAAGTGTCTTAGTTTTCGAAATATTGACAGTTTTAAGACAGATACTGCATAGAACATTTGTAGCCGTGGCACCCAAAATAGTGACTAAGGTAAATAGTTTCACGAATTTCATAAAACTATCCTTATCTTGCCGAGGGTCGCGGGTTCGAATCCCGTAAGGGACAAATACTTATATGATGAATATGAATATTTGTACCCAAGTCATGGATGTTTGTATCTATATATGTATTCTATACCGTTGTCTAGTCATCATAATACAAGTCCAGGTACTTTAAATGTGACTAGATAATTTGTGTGACAATGTCCAAGATATTTATTATTATTATATGTCTTTTCCTTATCTCGGGACATAAGTGTCCCGGACCTTTGGGAGGCGTGCGTGGGGCCGAAGCCAACACGTAGAGGCCCGTCAGACAATTTGATCTAAATAGTAATGTGACACCAACCGGCAACTATCCCAGTATACACTATAGAAGGGCATCCAAAACAGCCCCCGGTCAGTGCAGGACTATTGTAAGGAGTGGAAAGAAACAAAATCTGGGCTATTGGGGTGGGGTGCTAATGGAACAGGTAACTAGGTTTTGAACGGGAATATGGCGCCTGCCTGACCAATGTATAAACACGGAAAAAATGGGTGACTCGCCAACTCAAAATGAATGGGCCCCCGAAAATGGCCGCTGGCACGGAGCGACAAGGGGGCAACATTTACTGAGCGGCTTAGAGTGGAGAGGTGCTTCTCGACTTTAAACGACCATCACTTCAGTCTCCAACGGCTAATCAGGTGCCCACTCGCCACTTACGCAACACATCCACTCTTCGAGCATATAGCACTTGCGATTCCAACCTGAGGCCGGCTAGCACAGAGGTGGGAGATCTGATCCTCTTGGGGTCCACTCCGACCGGCCAGTAAAGGCAAGTCGGAGACGAGGATCAGGGACTTCCCCCGAGAGCACTCGGGCCCGTGGTGTCGCCACTCATCAACAGCTCGCCACAAGCTGTCCTGCGGGTTTAGTATTATTATTATTAAACTAAGAAGCTTTTCCTAAACAGAAATGTTGACAGATTGATTGATTGACTGACTGATTTTTTTATATTTTTATTATATTAGTAGGTATATTCTGGTTAGGCATGAACTAACCTATCAGCATCCACCGGGTTGACGTCGGTTTACGGGGACCCTGCATAATTAATTTCAAAAATTCCGTTAAAGTGAAATGGGCGTTTTATTTAACGTTTAAGGCCACAACTTATGTTTAGTTTTAATAATAATTCGTTAATGTCTATACAAAATAAGCAGTCAGCACAAGCTTCGTCAATCATATTACGCTATTGTTTTACGTATCGCGTATTGCAATTTTAATATATTTCTATATACAGGATGTAAACTTAAATGCGCTACATGCAGAACATCAAACTGAGAATCTTTTACTATGAGACCAATGTGGAAATCGCGAAAAAATCTGCTGTTTCAATAGATTTTGGTAGAGTAGCTATTGAAATTTTGTATGAAACAGCAGATATTTTTTTCGCTATTTCAATGCTTATCCCACGTTAATGTTTAGATTGGCGGTGCGGTCTGAAACGCCCCCTTAAGTATGTAACGTATTTAATTTTACACCCTGTATAGGTTGGTTTACAACATGCATGCATATGCTCACGACTATATTCCGAGGGGATACAACAACACACGGTTGGTTTACAATATGCCAGAAAAAAAAATTGAAAGAAAACCTGAAGCGCCCCGATGACACGAAATCAGATGATTTTCTATAACAGTGACCAGGTTCTCATCTTGTCCCGACCGCCTTTCTTCATTCTTTTTAACTAAAAAAACATTTAAAAGAAAATAAATCTTGCCGAACACGTTTCCAATTGACAAATTGTACAGTAAAAAAAAGAAAAGATATATAATATCCGCTTCTAAATACACTCGAGAGCAATGAATACGGGTTACCAACAACATAAACCTTAATATCTCAGGAACTAAGAATGACAGCTTATTCAAGTAAAAAGTATTTTATAGATTATTTAATTTTACAACTCAAATTAATAACATTTCTGGTTGTTGTAAATTAATTCCAATAAGAAGGCTTGTAAACTTAATAAATGATTTTTTGAAAATGTTATTTTTTTTTATTTTTATTTTTAGTATTCAACACTTATTATTAATGTGGTAATTGTATCACTCACACACACTAAAATGTGAGGAAATTTTATATCTGTGACAAAAAATTGTTATTTTCAATTTTTGTTCTGCGATAGAATCTTTCTGAATCTTTTATAATGCGCACAGCCAAGGAGTGGAACGCCCTGCCTGCGACAATATTTCCGAACTATAACCCGAATTCCTTTAAAGTACGAGTGAATAGGCTTATTCTGGGTGAGCTCGCTACATCTTCGACCCCATCTTCGTCCTGAGGATTAGATTGAGGTCAAGAGCAAACCCATAGGAAATAAAAAAAACGAATGAACACATTTGTATTTATGTCTTTCAATTAAGTAGAACAAATGAAAACTACGAAATGTTATTAATTTTTGAAAGAAATATTAAATAAATAGTATATAAAATACTTTTTATTTGAATAAGCTATCATTCTTAGTTTCCGATATATTAAGGTGTTTGCAGAGGGGTAAATTTTATACAAAACTTTGACGCACAAAACGCGTAGACGAAATTATATTATAAATTGCAAATGTTATTTGTGACGTGGCATCTAGATTTTCTAAACTATTTTTCCATATATAAAATATTACTTTTATTAATTCCGTCTACGCGTATTGTGCGTCAAACTTTTGTATGAACTGAAACCACCTTAAGGTATGTTGGTGACCCAGATTCATTGCTCTCGAGTGTACCTAGTAGACAAAGTTGTATTACGTTATGCAATACAAATTGAATACAACGCATATTGTATTGTTGTATTGTATAACGAAATACAACTTTGTCTACTAGGTATTTAGAAGCGGAGGTCTTGATACATTCTTGTTATCTACCTATCAGTCATGGTGATTCAATTAATTAAGTAAAAGAAAAGATTACCTCGTAGGTCCTCTTCTAACAATTTGCACGAAGTGTCCTCAAGAATGGTAGCGATCCAAACTGCTACCTAGGAAACGCATTTAAAGACCTGTGTTTAAGAGGATAGGCGGGTACCGTTTTCCCATACAAACGTATTCCTCTGTTTCCTCCCTGGATAATGACACTAGAGCAAAAAAAATTTTACCATACAATCTATGTTACCTCCGCTATGTCCCTATGTTTTTTTTTTGCATTAATTAATTACTGTAAGAACTAAGGATTTTTGAAGATGACTAATTTTACCGCCCGTTTTCAGACATCCAGCAAACAAAAGACATTGCCTAATCCCGTTTCGCCTACAAAACTGGTAAATTTGAATTTTATAAGAAATGCCTCTGTAGAAAACGATAATTTCCATTTCCTTGGGAAGCATGATATTCCTCCTATCCTGTGTATAATTTCAGCTATCATACGATTCTTATATATTATTCTTTGATATACTATTCTTTGATCATACACATTCGCCAGCTGCGAAACGACCCGAAACGAATACACTTTGTCACGTCGGCAATGTCTTTTAATCGAATAATAAACAAAAAAAAGCAAAATATACAGACATAGCCAAAGTCTTTCTCATATCATTTATTAAAATCTGTTTAGGTTTGAAGGAGGAAACAGGGGAATACGAAATGCTGCTTTCATCGATTTTGTAGCTGCAGCTGCAGTTGTCTCTTTCGCACTATAGTCGGCGGGGTGTATGGATGGGGCGGATCGGACAAATAGCTATACAGTCGGAAAAGTGACCTATTCTCCATATTTCCATTTCAGCCCGCCTATCATCTTAAATTCATGGACATACACATGAAAACATCATCCATTATACACTTAGGGCCTGTCTCACCACTTCGTGGATAGTTATTTTTTTAGGGTTCCGTAGTCAAACAAGGAACCCTTATACTTTCGTCCATTCTGTCTGTCTGTATGCCCCACCTCGATTACTCGCTCATTTTTGCACATATTGGATCGAAATTTGGCATGAAGACAGAATTTTCGCCCCCCCCCCCCCCCCCCCCCCCACACACAACGAAAAGAGGGTTGTAATTTCTTTTTTATAAATCGCGTGAGGTGTCGTTGGATAGGTCTTGTCCAATGGAACAAAACTCCAATAGAAACTATATCGATATTTGCGCTCCAAGTCAAAAATAGGGCGTGACCCCCTCTAACTTCTAGAATAGTCGAGTAAAAAATCTGAAAATATTTGACAATGTAGATTCCCGTAAGTACTTTCAATGAAAATTATAACGAACAATGTAGAACAAGCACTGTCGGAGTAATAAAATAAAACAGTCGACGGCCATCGTCTTTCAACAGATGGTGGTGAACGAAATAAATCGCACTATCGTTTATTTTTGAAAATTCCAAGTTATTTTTAAGCTAAGTATATCATGTTCATCTTTTCATGTAATGTCTACGGAACCCTATCTTGGGCGAGTCCGACACGCTCTTGACCGTTTTTTTTAATAAATGACAATTAATTAATGGACTTATTGCTTGTGCGTTAGCACTGCATTTCTGCCAGTGTTTGTAGGAGTATCTATCCCAATCTCAGGGATTGATCAAGAACAAGAAGAGATTGCGGAGCCTCGTGGCAAGCAAAAACGCGAACCGCGCGAACACGTTGTCTGAACTTATAACATGGTTCTAGTTAGTTCTTGTTAGTTTAATAGATAGTCAAACGACCTGTCAGATAAGCTAACAGGAACTAAGATATCTACCTACATAATTTCTAGAAGCAAAATACTTAGTATCAGTACCGGTATTGGTTAGATACTTCATGTCATGTTTACTATAAAATAGCTCTTCCTGTACCATTACTTAAAAAAAAAATTTACTAAAATATAATAATTAATAATTAGTCTACGAACTGATATAAAATGTCTAGATACCTTATTGGATATTTCTTCACGAACTCCTTTATTAAAATGGTTATCTTCACTGCAAAATCTTGTTTTATCTTTCATCATAAGTTTTGCTATCTCTTCAGAAACTACGTTAGAAACTCTTTGCCAGCTACAAAATAAAACGTCACCATCACAGCCTATATACGTCCCACTGAAGGGCACAGGCCTACCCTCAGGCAGGGTGTGTTGGTAGTCCACCACGCGTGCCAAATAGACTTGGTATTGGTAAACTAAGAGTCTACCCATCAATCTGAACAACTTTTACTAGTGGAGCAAACAGATCGGAGCAAAAAAATAATCAGCTGTTGCATACATTTGAGTCGAGTAGGCATTGCAGTTTAGTATGGAACAGCTGATTTTTTGTTGCTCCGATCGGTTTGCTCCCATAGTGAAAGTTGTTCAGTTTGATGGGTAGTCCCTTAGTTTAAAAGGATGCTAATGATATCAATTTTACCCTGTATATATCTATGCATCGAAATTTCTTCTTTAGCGTATGCAGGTTTCCTCACTATGTTTTCCTTCACCGTTTTAGAGCAGTCGGTATAACGTCGCCTCGCATATAATTCCATAGTTTACAACTACTGCCGGCCTGCAGCCGCACTCTGTGTGGCCCAGCCTTTAATCAAAGTACCTAATGCTCGACGATTATTTTTTAGCTTTCATGCCAAAGTAGTAAGTATATGTAAAAGTCTGACCAGAAAAATAAAAAACCTCGCAATGCAATGTTGCTAAAAATCATTGAAACTAATTTTTGTAGGTACCTACTTACTTGGAACACTGACATTAAAGGTTATATTCGATTGCAGCGTTTTTAGGATTCCGTACCCAAAGGGTGAAAACGGGACCCTATTAGTAAGCCTTCGTTGTCCGTCCGTCCCTCTGTCTGTCTGTGCTATCTATTTAGGGCTGTAACTTTTGAACCATAACAGCTAGACAGTTGAAATTTTCACAGAATGTTCGTTATATTACGCTTACAAATAATAAAAATGACAAAAAGTAAAGGGACCTCATACAAGAAATAAAGGTCCCGGAGAAAAAAATACTTTTTTGTAAATTAATAAGTATGTTGCGTGGTGGTGTGGTACAGAACTCGCGGTGCGCGAGTAGCCCGACTCGCACTTGACCGTTTTTTATGTTTCCTGTCAGGCTGTACTTAATTTTTTTGAAGCCAAAGAGAATGTAACTCACTACGTTATATTTGAAGCTTTGAAAATTAAAATAAGTAGTCTTACTCTGAATTTAGAGCAATGTCCATTGGCAATATCAATTTTTTTGCTAACTTGTGTCCAAAAATAGCACACAAGTCTCTAATTTCCAGCATATATTGTGTATTTTTCAAAGATGTTAAACAAACTTTAGATTTATCCTTGGGCACCTTTTTCTTCTTACATGACCTAAAAATTTTATGAATTGGTAGGTACAAGTATTGTTTTCAACACACTCGCTAGTAGCAGCTCTTATTGCACCGCATAATGCAGCTTATACAACACGCGTACGAAAATTAGCCCAGTCATTTTACGGTTTGAGCCGGGACTAATTAATAATTGATATTTTTTTCGGTATAATATTGAAGAGCCAATTTGAGCCTAGAAATGTACCAACATATAAAAAAATCATGTCAGCAACAGTTCCAATTTTAAAATTTAGCTATTGTCTCGTTCTAAAAAACCTGATAGTTAATTTTTTTTGCACCTATTTAAGACTTTACTATTATACATACTTCAAACATTGTGTAAATATTTTTGTCTACTTAAAAGGTTTTGAAAAATACATTCGTATTTTCTAATAAATACCTATTTTTCAAATTTCAATGCCTGTTTTATTGCTCAAAAATAATTTATATTGTTAAATCTAAGTCAAATGAGTGCATTGGTATTAATATTATTAATTTAAAAGCCTTTAGGACACACAATTTTGATTTCTATGTTGCGTAGCAAATTTTTTTTAATTTGTTTTAAGGTAGTCTTTTTGTCACTAAATGGTGCCGGTTACAGTTTAAAAGTCCAATTAATAATTACTCCCTACCCCGCCTAACAAAACTCCGTAAAACGACTAGGCTAATTGTTAGATTGTCGCTAGTGCGGTAATGATACTTTTTCTAGTAAAAGGTAAAGTAAAATTTTGAAAAATATTTTTTTTGGGTACCTACCTCCCCAACACGCGAAGTGGGAATGAATTTTTTTTTTCTCGTCTACCCCATGGTGTAGGGTATCGTTGAATAAAATATGATGGGTGTGGGAGAACCATTTTTCGATTTGGGGATCCGTTAGCGAAATATTAATCTTTAAAGTGAACATTTTAGTTAGAGTCAAGTGTCGTCTACGAACCCTACCCTACCCTGCGCGTGGTCCGACACGCACTTTGGTTGTTTGCAACAAAATGTCGTTGGTTGAATGTCGGCTAAGTCATCAAATTGCCTCTTCGTCGGCCTGCGCGCGCATAGCTATCACAACCCAAGGCACAGCCCGAAAAAAAAAAACCAACGCCATAAATATTTGTATAAGTTGTGTTTTACGAAATATTATTACTTTTTCCTCGCAAGTGTGTTGAAAAATGTCGTATGAAACGCGTGAACGTTGGTCATTAAAGCCTCGGCTCGTATAGCACGAGCCGCAGGCGAGTGCAGTTCCGCCTCGGCTGTAATGACCAATTTCACTCACTTGTATCATAAATTCATAATGTACAATACAATTATAGGATAATCAGTATTTTTACATAAAAACAGATACATAGGTAATCTTTTCTACGCCATCTGAAATTCATACCTCGGGGCTTTTCGTTTACGTTGGAAACAAGTTATTGCGTCGGATACTTGCACTACCGCACTTTCATCCATGACGTATTTCTTCAACTTTTCTACCTGAAATAGTATTAGGCTGGGCAGGTAGCGCATACAATACTGGGTGATTTTTAAACACTTATTATTTCCAGGGGTGGTTCGTTCAGACCATCAAACTTATAACTTTGCTACGGGAGCAAACCTGAAATCGTAAAAAACAATATGCTGTTTCTAAATTAGAGTTGAGATGAGAGATGACATGTTTCTAAATTAGAATTAGGCAATGCATCTTAATTTACGCAGTATAGTACTCTGTTAGTTTAACTAACTTAATAAGTATGGGACAACTGTATTTTTTTTTTCGATTTCAGGTTTGCTCCTATAGTAACTACCTAAACGTTATTCAGTTTGATGGAAACTCTGCAAATTTAGAAAGTGATTCTAAACACGAATAACAGGAATAAGATTAGGATGTCAATACATTAGACCGAAATAGAGAGGTCTTTTGAGCGTGAGGTGAGTCTGAGTAGGGTTCAAAATGTATGGATTTTGACATATTGGAGTTCGAACTTAAACTCAACTTTTGTCTCTGAATCTCGGCCTTAGAGATAAATGATCTAAGGACCTACAACATAAGGTATAAATAGGTACCTACCTAATATTATAGCTTGGGATGTTTATTTGATGATTTACAAAAAAGCCCACAGGCTATGATAGAACATAATAATAGTTCAGCCGTTAAACCTTCAGCTGCAAGGCTGATTCGGTATTCATAGGTGCCTGCATAACTCCAGTCGGTTTAGGAGTTACAGACGTATAAAGGTCAGTAAAAAATTAACTATCTGGTGCAAGGCTGATCATAGAATATTAATAGGTACACAGTCGAATTAAAATTATTGGCTGATTTAACACTGAAGGTAGCTGTTGAGCCAATAATTTTGATTTTGACTGTATACCTCATTTTGATTAGACTGTGTAGGTCCTTACCTACACAGTCTAATCAAAATGAGTTTATTAGACAATAGCTGTTGAGCCAATAATTTTGATTTTGACTGTATACCTCATTTTGATTAGACTGTGTCGGTCCTTACCTACACAGTCTAATCAAAATGAGGTATACAGTCAACATCAAAATTATTGGCTCAACAGCTATTGTCTAATAAACAGAACATTACAATAAGGGGGGTTAGAAGTGCAAAGTAGGCGTGAAAAACGTGCCACACGTTTATTCATTGCATAACCCGGTAAGGCGCCCGGCGTGGTGCGAGGAAGCAAAAGCATGACTTTGCATTTGTAACCCGTCTTATAATATTCTAATAGGTTAGATTAAGATGTACTTATTACTGCACACCATAACTATCGGTAATGTTTCAGAATTGTCCCTCCAAGTTGCCATACAATATCGCTTTGAAGGAACGGCCAACTCGGCGATTCTTAATGGGCAACTTCTGACCCTACTTCTGGACCTGGAGCTTTGGGTAGAGCAAGAGTTGTCGGGTGTCCGTTGCGTGTGGCTTATAATTGATCTGCATGACCCACATGACCTGTTTTCTGTTTTTATTATTCGTCTGGTGCGCTTTCTGCCAATAAGAAGAAGAAATGAGGTGCAACATTAACAAGTCGGGAGTCCAATTATGATAATATAATTTTATACTTATTATCAGAATATTTCTAGTTTTTTTTCCAAAAACCCCGAAAAAGGGCTAAAAAAATTGGGCTTTAAATTCAAGAGGCAATAATAAAATTTTTCTCATCTAGTCAAAAAATTCATTAAATGCATAGCATTATTTGTATAAAATATAAACTTTATGTACTAGCAATAAGATTCTAAATGCTAGGTAACATATTGCTCGGAAAATGCTCCTCCTCCCTCCGGCCACTGCGCGCCGCCGCTGCGCTTCACTGCTCTTTTGGTGTGAATCGACCCTACGGAGCACGCGCAGGAGCCCCCTTTGCTATTTGGACGTGACGGAAAGCCTGCGATCAGTTGCCCGTCTAAGGTCCGCCACACACAGACGGAATTGCGATTCGGAATTCAGGATTCAGTGTTGTCAACTATGGTTACAAAAATACTAGAGTGCTGTTTAAAAAATGTCTAAAATAAAAATGAATGAAATGCGAAATTAATGAAAATTGTGTTTTTAGGTATTTATTACAATGAAACAAACAATTTCTATACGTGATAATTACTATCATGTATTGATGTCATGACGTTACGATGAGGATTTGTAAATTTTATTTCAATACTATGCAAGTATATCAAAAGACTATCGATAGTTTTAACATTAGACATAATCGGCATACAAAATGGCATGAACCATTATCACACAAGTGGTTTTTGAGCGTTGGCGATTTCACAACTATACCGCAACGACATCACAACAACAACAACATACCGTTCCAACAACGCCTACGCTCAAAAATCACTTTAAAATATGCCACCCAAGACATCAAAACATCACTAGATCTAGTGAAAAAGAATCTGAAAGCGGCAACACTCCATACGGAATCTAATTCCGAATCAGGTTTATTCCGGATGTATGTGGCGGACCTAAAGGGCACTTAATAAATATCTAACCTTTTACGTAAACTTTTGTCTGATGACTCTGAAGGTGACTTCTTGCTGTTAAGATTGACGACAACGTATGTTTTGTGTGCTGTCGGACTTTGACGCTTATTTTCCTCACGAAGTTTGGCACCTCGCTCTATCACCTCGTTAACGGTCAGATCCACCCAGTCATTCATATAACTGGTTTCATTGTTCTCTATTAATGGAACTTCTACATTATCCGCACTATAATTAATTTCTGTTTCTGTAAATCAGTAGACTGCATTTAAGTACATTTCCTTCATGGTTTTAACACAAAATGAAAAAGTGCGAAGGCTTTTTTTTTGTAGTATAATGGAGTAAGGTCAGAGCGGGTTAATCCGTCTGCGGGGCAATTCCATACAGTCCACATAAAACCAAAAATCAACTTCCTGCTAATTTATCATTCTGCAAATTTGTCGGTACAACAAAATCCTACTAATATTATAAACGCGAAAGTTTGTAAGTATGGATGGATGTTTGTTACTCTTTCACGTAAAATATAGCTTATACCTTAGAAAAAGTATATGTCTAGAAAGAGCCTCATGGTTCTACCGTATAAAACAAAAGGGGCCAACTTTCTTAGGTTGGTGTGCGTGAGGCGCCATAATAATTTTGTCTGTGTGCGTGTATATGGATAGGGTTTAGAGGCCAGTAATGGTTACAATTTTTTTCTACGTTTTTGTAGCTTCGACTGTCAATCTTGACATATAACTAATCCAAGGCTTATACATCAGAATAACACATAGGCTACAATTTATAAAGATATTGTGTGAATTGTCCAGACGAAGCGCAGATGAAGTCGCGGGCACCAGCTAGTTTGATAATAATTCTACCTGTCTGATCTGATATAATAGTAATGCATACATTTTACTTTGAAAGTGAGTTGCAACAGGCAAGTTATTTTCACTGTGATGATATAGATTAGATAGCCCAGTCATTTTAGGGTTAAAGCCGGGACTAATAAATATTGATATTTTTTTCGGTATAATATTGAACCTGAAAATGTACCAAAATTAAAAAAAAATCACGTCAGCAACAAATTTTCAAATTTAGCTATTATCTCGTTCTAAAAAACCTGATGATAATTTTTTTTTTGCACATATTTAAGGCTTTACCATTATACATACTTCAAACATGGTGTAAATATTTATGGCTACTTAGAAGGTTTTGAAAAATCCATTCGTATCTTTTAATAAATACCTTTTTTTTTAAATTTCAATGCCTATTTTAATGCTAAAAAATTATTTATATTGTTAAATCTAAGTCAAATGAGTGCATTGGTATTAATATTATCAAATAAAAAGCATTCCGGGACACACAATTTTGATTTCTATGTTGCATAGCGATTTTTATTTTAATATGTTTTAAGATAGTCTTTTTGTCACTAAATGGTGCCGGTTACAGTTTAAAAGTCCAATTAATAATTACTCCCTACCCCGCCTAACAAAATTCCGTACAATGACTGGGCTAAGACGAGTGTCGATGAGAGGTATTTTGGTAAGTTGATAATAAACTTGTATTCTTAAGCTTAATTTTTTTAGTTACTGAGTTAATGGCCGGCAAAGTTGTCCACCTTCAAAATATATGATTGGGGAAGTCCGTCTGGGCTAAGATGATGCAAGTCCGTCATATGCCGGTCTTGCCTCAAATCAGAAGTTGTAAACATTTTAGCACCTTGCTAT
This sequence comes from Agonopterix arenella, assembly GCA_927399405.1. Taxonomy (NCBI): domain Eukaryota; kingdom Metazoa; phylum Arthropoda; class Insecta; order Lepidoptera; family Depressariidae; genus Agonopterix; species Agonopterix arenella. The sequence continues at coordinate 11,628,041 of OV656691.1, read as the reverse complement.
TATTGTATTATGATTTTATAAAAAGTTGAAACAATGTGAGTCACAATCAGTCAATCAAATCAGTCAGTCAAATCAATCAATCAATGTAGTTAGGTACCCAAAGAAAACTGAAAAAAACAGATAAGTGTTTTTCGATTTCGTTTTTTTCTGTCTGTTTGTTTGTTTGTGTTTGTTTGAACGAGCATCACGCAAAAACTACTGAACCGAATTTGATGAAACTTTTTTGTTTGATAGCTTATGATCTGACTTAAAATCTGGTATATAATTTGTGCGGACGAAGTCGCGTGTTAACGCTAGTAATATATAAGTATATGGCTATTACTTATGCTGAGCCTATAGTAACTACCTAGTCTTTAGTAGTTAGGCTCACCTAAGTACCGAACTACACCTAAATAAAAATGAATAGGTAAAAGGTAGTTAGGCAGGTAACTAAAGTAAGGTGGGCTGTATGATGCGCTATTGGTAGGTAAATATGTACCTAGCTTAAGCATTTGCATAAACGTAACGACCTAGACTGAAACTTCTGAATGTGTTATCACAAGTAGGTATTAAACGTATTATAAGTACCTACCTGATACAACGGATGTACTGGCCATGGTCTAAGCGTTTTAGTTAAAGGTATTGCACGAAAATTTTCAGTAATTGCCAAAAATATTAGAATTTGGTTAAAATTTATTTACAGCATGAAAAATTTCATGCCAAGTTGTAGGTACTTGAAAGTGTCAAAAAAATATTTTTAATTTTTTCTATGGCAATTTGATGGCAATCTAGTAACCTCCTCCAGCACAAACTATTTGTACCTCTCGAATTCTAATTGATCTGTGCTCTCGAACAAAAGCAAGTTATTGTCTAGTTATTGTCATAGAGTACTTACTATCTCTATGGTTACTGTAGCTTAGCCATCTTAGCTGCTACCCTTACAAGGCTGATCCATAGAGATAGTAAGTACTACGTGGCTGATCAAAGATTGTATAAGAATACGAGCGTTAACCCGCGACTTCGTCCGCACAAATTATATACCAGATTTTAAGTCAGATCATAAGCTATCAAACAAAAAAAGTTTCATCAAAATCGGTTCAGTAGTTTTTGCGTGATACTCGTTCAAACAAACAAACACACAAACAAACAGACAGACAAAAAATCCAAAAATTGGTGAAATGGAATCAGGGACACCAAAAACCATATCAAAATTTTTTTTTTTGTTAATATCTTCAATGTACAGACAAACTTCCTGTTACAGTTTTATAATAGTATAGATATAGATATAGAACGTAGAAAGAGAAGGTACTAGAAGGAAGAAAAATGACATTTTGTTCACAGTTCACATTACTGATACGTAGCAAGCAGGAAGCTGGCGTAGGTATTGTTGGTAGCAAGCTACATAATGCGAGTGAAATTTTCACTTTGTACGAACAGGACTGCGATTTTTGAAAGTCATACGTTGAACTCAGCAGTTGAAAATGTCAAAATTACTATGAAGATAGGCATCTTTCTACTGCTGATTTGAGTTTCAAAAATCATACTTCATTTTCAAATGCTGAGTTCAACGTATGAGATTCAAAAATCGCACTCCAGGTCCGTTGTGGCGCTGCTGTCGTCATTCGTCAAGCTAATTTAATTTCTATAGAACTTGTAGTTATAGCATATGAATAGGTAATAATAGTACCTATAGACGCGAAACTATGGTTAAACCGACATGAGATTGGTAGGCGTATCTTGACATTTTGTAGGCGAATCTTGACATTTAACGCGGGAGTTTCGTTTCTATAGTGTACTATTATTATCTATTCATATGGTTATAGGCACCTATACAGTGATTCCAGATGCAAAAATATATTTGACCAAGAAACTAAAACTAATCAACGATATTTTTATGTCATACAACAGAGAAAAATTAGGGCTTCTAAAGGATACTCAACTTAAGCGAAAATACCAGGAAAAAACAAAAGATGCTTCTGACGCAACAACACTGCATGACGCTGCTTTTTCTTTTTTTTCGAATGAGGGATTTTCCAAAAGCAAAAAAAAATAAAAAGTTAGTTCCTAATTTCTCGATAGACGGCGTTGATCAGAGAGGGGTCCAATAGGTATGAATTATATTAATTAATATTAATAGTAAAAATACACAGTACAAACCCTTTCTTATTGTTGTTGGTTTATTATTTAGCAATCACGGTGTTATTGTCCATCAACAACGAATCGAGTATCGGACGTGGCTGTATGGGCTACGTATCCGTTTTGAATATACGAACAATAAACGAGAAACAGTAACAAACTACAAAAACCTAACAGAAACTGAGAATTTCAATAAAAATAAACCGGAAATATTTAAATTGTACGTCAGATTCTGTGAATGAAAAGCAAAGCCATAGACGGAGAATTTCGCTCTTTATTAGCAAAGCAATTTCAATATTCTCTATATTGAAAAGTGAAGTGACCAATTTAAGTATTGTTCGTATAATCAAAATGGATACGAAGCCCATACAGCCAATACTTTATTCGTTTTTGACAGACAATAAATAAATAATAAATAACGCTCACAGGCACACACTATGTGTTGAACTAGGGTTCATATTGGAGCGACCAGCGCGCTACACCTCACCGCTGCGCTGTAGTAGTGAGAGATTTCGCCCATATCTATCACTGCTTTGTTGGTCTAGCGATATAGACAGCCAGCTTACGATCCGGGTAGCTATGGTTCAATCCTCGTGTCGGCCTATCGTCTTTTTCAATTTTATTTCATAATGTGGCTCCCCCCGTAGCTAATAAGCGGCAAGGCGGCAACGCTTATAATTATGATGTCCTAAAATTCAAGGCGACTTACCTATCTTTAACCAATATACTATAATATTAATCTATGCTTTGTTTGGACCAGGCACGCGCAACTCTCTAACAAAAAAATGTTATATGAAACGTGCACCGCCGCCATTAAATTACTTTGAACGGTCGCACACGTTTCATACATTCTTTGATATCAGTCACGACCAGTTTTTTGGATGGAAGTCCCGACTCTTATAACGTAGTGAGTTACATTCTCTTTGGTTTGGCACCAACAGAATTTAATCACTCCGTTTTGTTCAGATTAATATGTATATTTGATATAGATAGGTAAGTCGCCTTGAATTTTAGGACGTCCTTATTATTAGCGTTGTCGCTTATTAGCACCGGGGGGAGCCACATTATTATGAAATAAATTTGAAAAAGGCGATCGGCCGACACGAGGATTGAACCATAGGTACCTGGATCGTGAGCCGGTTGTCTAGACCGCTAGACTAACAAGACAGTGATTCTGGTCTTCCAACTTTGGGAGTCAGGGACTCAATCATTTGTATACCACTAAATTGTGATCAAATAAAGAATATATATATATATATATTCTTTTTTAAATTTTCATATGGGCAAAATCTCGCACTACTACAGCGGAGTGGTGAGGTGTAGCGCACTGTCGCTCCGATATGAACCCTAGTTCAACACATAGTGCTTCGAAACATAACCGATAGATGGCAGAAGCTGTCTATGGAAAATCAGCGTTCCACTTAGTTTGTACTAAGATAACATAGCATGGTTTGTGCAAAACACTGTCATAGATTAATATGAACCAGTGTTGCCAGAAGGTTACTTTTGTAACCTTTTAGGTGATTTTTAGCTCGGTCAGGTTACTTTTAGGTTACACGATTAAAAAGATTACTTTTAGGTGATTTTTCTAAATTTGTATAATCAATTTTAAAATTCTTATTTTTCCATGAAGTGGAACGCTTTTTATTATTTTTTGCAATGTTTTATACCGCATGACGTTCATAACATAGTGAATGCAACTCCTTGAAATACGTTTTTCTCTCTCGCACTAATGCGTACCAAATCGGAGACCAAATCACAAGTGACTCTATAGTTTTCTCACTTGCTCGCTCGAACTTAAAATGGAAAACGCCACTAAATTGTTTATATTTTTGGAAGTTACTACAACCAACATCTGTCTTTACACTCTTAATACCTTATTACTAGGGAAAAAATAGTTATTTTTCAGCCTAAAAGGTTACTTTTTTATCTATTTCCGGTTACATTTGACAAGATCCGGCTGGCAACATTGATATGAACACTGTGCAGTGTTGCCAGAAGACTTTTGTAACCTTTTAGGTGATTTTTAGCTCTTTGAGGCTACTTTTAGGTTACACGATTCAAAAGGTTACTTTTAGGTGATTTTTCGGAATTTGTATAATCAATTTTAAAATTATTATTTTTACATGAAACGGAATGCTTTTTCATATTTTTTACAACGTTTTAAAACCCAAAACGTTCTAACGTAGTGAGTGTAACTCCTAAAAACACGTTTTTCTCTCTCGCACTAATGTATACCAAATCTGAGACAAAATCATCTCGATCAATCAATGAGGGATTTTCCAGAAGCAAAAAAAAAAATAAAAAAGAAAATACAAGGAAAAAACAAAAGATGCTTCTGACGCAACAACACTGCATGACGCTGCTTTTTCTTTTTTTTTCGAATGAGGGATTTTCCGAAAGCAAAAAAAAAATAAAAAGTTAGTTCCTAATTTCTCGATAGACGGCGTTGACCAGAGAGGGGTCCAATAGGTATGAGCAAATATATTAATTAATATTAATAGTAAAAATACACAGTACAAACCCTTTCTTTTTTTTGTTGGTTTATTATTTAGCAATCTCGGTGTTATTGTCCGTCAACAACGAATCGTGTATCGGACGTGGGTGTATGCGCTACGTATCCGTTTTGAATATACGAACAAAAAACGAGAAACAATAACAAACAAAACCTAACAGAAACTGAGAATTTCTATAATAATAAACCGGAAATACTTAAATCGTACGTCACGATTCCGTGAATGAAAAGCAAAGACATAGACGAAAAATTTCGCTCTTTTTTTTAGCAAAGCAATTTCAATATTGTTTATATTGAAAATTGAAGTGACCAATTTAAGTCTTTTTCGTATTTTCAAAATGGATACGAAGCCCATACAGCCTAGTCTGATACTTTATTCGTTTTTGACAGACACTAAATAAATAATAAATAACGCTTACAGGCACATACTTTGTAATGATCCCAAGTAAGCCTCAGGCTTTTTGTTATGGGAACCATTCAACATCGGCACAAACATATAACATCCATGACCGAACCGGGACTGAATCCAGGACCCTGGTTTGACAGTCCCGAGTGGCAATCATTACACCAACCGGGTCGTCAATAACACCCAGATTGGTAATAACTTGCACTGTGTATTTTTATTATTAATATTAATTAATATATTTGCTCATACCTATTGGACCCCTCTCTGTCAACGCCATCTATTGAGAAATTAGGAACCAACTTTTTTTTTTCTGGAAAATCCCTCATTTGATGAAAAATGCAACTTGGAAAATGCTACTGAAATGTTTATATTTTAGTAAGTAAATACAACCAACCTCTGTCTTTCAACTTTTAACACCTTATTACTGGAAAAAAATATGAAAGATTACTTTTCACATCAAAAGGTTCCTTTTTTATCTATTTCCGGTTACTTTTGACAAGACCTGGCTGGCAACACTGACACTGTGCAAAAGTAAGTACTCTCTATTAAGTCTGTGACTCGCAAAACCACAGATCAATTAGAGCGCAAAACAAAACTTTACGAGGAGGATGTGTGCTTTCCAGTCCTAAATATTTTCGTAAATTCGGTTAAATTGACAAAATTTAACAGTAATTGTAGAAAGTTTTATTGTAATTTGTAAGCTCGCATTTATTTTTACGGTTGTCTGTCACAAACTATTAATTTTCGAATCCAGTTTTGTGTTCTTTTTCTTTATTTTGACTGCGTGGCTAGCTTGTAAACAAACAAAGAGAAACACAATGTGGTCTCATTTACAACGCGGAAGCTCTCCAGTGGATTGGTGTGAATCTAATTATTCTATTTCGCCTGTTATTGCGGAATTTGTGAACACTGTAAGTACGATAACTTGACTTACACAATTTATATGCAACAATCAAAAATTTCCGTCGTAGTGGACTTCAAAACAAAACGTAGTTAAGTTTTATGAATTTGGGCTGCAAGTTTGACGAGTTCATCGATACGTATATAAACTATAGTCTTTGATCGATCTGTACTATTATAAAACTGTAAATGTTTGTTTGTTCGAGCATCACACAAATACTACTGAACCGATTTTGATGAAACTTTTTTCTTTTAAAACATTTATTACTCTAACAATGGATCTGCTTTTCATTTACTTATGACTTATGACTGAAAAGTAATGGTAGGTACCTATGTAATTTATTTTTTGTTTTTGAATGATTTGTACAATAAGTAAAAAATAGGCGCCTAAGTCACTTAGTTGCGGAAAATAACTCAACCTGCTCAACCAATAAGTACCAATACTAATACAACAAGTAAGAAGGCATTGTGGTTGTGGTACCTTTATTCCGTCCAAAATAAAAAAAAAATTCTCAATCACGCAATGTCGCTTAGATCAAAGAGAATGTAACGTCTATGTTATAAGAGTCTGGACTTCCATACTAAAATGGGTTACATGACCGATATACAGAATGTATGAAAGGTGTGCAAACATTCAAAGGAATTTAGGCACCATCGGTGCACATTTCATATACAGGATGTCCCGTAAACCAACATCAACTCGGCGGATGCTGATAAGTTAGGTCATGACTAAGCAGAATATCAAAATTTGACTTTAGTAAGTCTTAGTTTTCGAGATATTGACAGTTTTACTGCATAGAACATTTGTAGCCGTAGCAATGAGAAACATCCTCCTTTTTTGAAGTCGGTAAAAAATAGGGACTAAGGTAAAGAGTTTCACAAATTTCATAAAACTGTCCTTATCTCGAAAACTAAGAACCTTTTCCTAAAGAAAAATGTTGACAGATTTATTGATTGACTGACAGATTTTTTTTTTTTTTTTTTATTTTTATTTTAATATATTCTGGTTAGGCATGAACTAACCTATCAGCATCCACCGGGTTGACGTCGGTTTACGGGACACCATGTATAACATTTTTTTATTAGAGAGTTGCACGAGCCTGGCTTGGATTGTGACTAAGTCCGTTCGGTGCTTGTCCTAAGGCGAAGTTTGATAGCTTATTACACGGAATATACTTATGAATTGACTTAAAATCAGCCCCTGTAACATGACAGGGTTGAGAGCATCACAGGTCACTTCTAAACGTCAAATTTAAGTGAGATGGCTATCTCCATAGTATCTCACTTACATTTGACATTTAGAAATGACCTGTGTCACTCTCACCCCTGTCATGTTACAGGGGCTGGTATATAGTTAGTAGCAGTCACGTTGCAGATTCTGACCCGAGAACTTGTCTCGCGTGGTTTTCGCGCGTCGCGTTTTTGCCTGCCACGAGGCTCCGCAATCCTCAATCTCTTCTTGTTCCTGACCAAAAACAATCCCTGAGATTAGGATAGATTCTCCCATAAACTACTTGACACTGGCGGAAATGCAGTGCTAATGCACAAGCATTTTCCATTTAATTATAAATAAAAAAAAAATAGTCATGACTCATGAGTTTATGTATTATGTATGTACAGGTTCATTCTTTTTGTTTATATATTTACCAATGATTTAATCAGGGTTCGAAGTGATAATTATCAATATCATCAATGATAATTATCTTGATAATTATAAAAATAATGAAAAAGCAAAAACCTTGCACTAGCAATGTCACAACATGTGTATCTGATCACGATCCGATCATGGTTTGCGAAAAAGGAAGCTAACAATCACGAAATAATTATTCTCACTGTTTTCTGTTGTTTTTCTCAATTATATGTTATTCTTTGTGATACGAAACGAAAATGCCGAAGACCGTGAGCTGGTTGGTGTGGATACGTATGTATTAAAACATAAACAGCAATTTTAGGACTTTTAGTTAGAAATTTTACCCAAAACTAAGAATCAGCTTGGATAATTATAAAGAAAATAATTATCTTGATAATTTCGAACCCTGGTTTTAATCTGCTCTTATGTAAATCCAGATATTTCAAATTAAATTAGTACAGTAGTACCAGATTTATAAGTCCCCCTGATGTACCTGCACAGTTGACAAATTTTAGTACCGCGCGCAATTAAATTGACCAATCAGGATGTGCAACCTTCAATGCCTTGCCGTGATTGGCTAATTGTTTTCGCGCCCTTTTCGCTGCTATTTGCACCCTTTGATTACTAAACGACTTCGGGTTTTGTCGGGGACTCTGCGCAAACGAAGATTGCCAAGGTTAATTATTTTCCTGGTCATACTGTACTTACCTACTAAACTTTTTTCACTTATAATATTTCTTTTTCTTAAACAGGTCAGCAATGTCTTGTTCTTCCTATTCCCGCCAGTGCTGATTCACTTGTTCCAAGAGTATTCCAAGTTTGTGAACCCCGGTATAAACGTGCTATGGGTTCTGTTAATGGTGGTCGGTCTCAGCTCTGCATATTTCCATGCCACTTTAAGTCTTGTGGGTATGTACATTTTTAATTAATCATTAATTTTAAACACATTGCTTGCTCAGTCCTATTTAAGATACTGGTTATACAGGGTGAAATTGATATCATTAGCATTCTTTTAAACTAAGAGTCTACCCATCAAACTGAACAACTTTTCCTATGGGAGCAAACTGATCGGAGCAAAAAAAAAATCTATTCCGTACTAAACTGCACCCGCCGCGCCGCCAAATGTATGCAACAGCTGATTTTCTTTTCGCTCCGATCGGTTTGCTCCCATAGTAAAAGTTGTTCAGTTTCATGGGTAGACTCTTAGTTTAAAAGTATGCTAATGATATAAATTTCACCCTGTATTTAAAGGATAATGAGAAGCTTTTATTTTTATTCTATAAACCATATCTATAAATTATTATACATGGTGAAATTGATATCATTAGCATCCTTTTAAACTAAGAGTCTGTATACCCATCAAACTGAACAACTTTTACTCTGGGAGAAAACCGATCGGAGCAAAAAAGAAATCAGTTGTTGCATACATTTGAATAGAGTAGGCATTGCAATTTAGTATGGAGCAGCTGATTTTTTGTTGCCCCGATCGGTTTGCTATGGTAAAAGTTGTTCATTTTGATGGGTAGACTCTTAGTTTTAAAGGTTGATTTTAATATCAATTTCATCCTGTAGTTTTAGATATTATTTTCAATTGCCAGTTTCTGGCCGCATCTTCTGTACAACGGAACACCTTCCGATGGAGTTGTATAGTCAGTAAATTATGTCAGTTAGCATTGTGATATTATTTTGTTTGTTTGATAGCTTATGATCTGACTTAAAATCTGGTATATAAGGTCTAACAAAATTAGCTGAAACTATTTTAAGGGTATGCTCAGACCATCAAACTGAAAAACTTTCTTTATGGAACCAATATCGAAATCGCGAAAAAAAAATTTGATGTCCCATACAAAACTGCAAACAACTTGACTCAAATGTATGGGGCAGCAGATTTTTTTTCGAGATTTCGATATTGGTCCCGTAGAGAAAGTTGTTCAGTTTGATGGTCTAAGCATACCCTTAAAATAGTTTCACCTAATTTTGTTAGACCTTATATAATTTGTACTAGTACTATTATAAAACTGTTAATTAAAAAAAAAGAAGTTTGTTTGTTTCATCGAGCATCACGCGAAAACTACTGAACCGATTTTGATAAAACTTTTTTTGTTTGATAGCTTATGATCTGACTAAAAATCTGGTATATAATTTGAGCGGACGAAGACGCGGGTGAACGCTAGTATTTTATATTTTTATTTAATGCCAATTTCTCTATCAGGTCAGCTGCTGGATGAGTTGGCAATATTGTGGGTGTTCATGGCTGCCTTTGCTATGTTCTTCCCAAGAAGATATTTCCCAAAATTTGTTGGTGGGAATAGGTAAGTTCTACTCTACATTATTATTAATTCTCAAATCCTATGTATTTAAAGTGCGATACAAATTACAAATGTATTGTGAACTATAGATTGTTTGCCGGGAGCCAAAAGGTTATTTAATCGTTTTGTTGACACTTGAACAACAATTTTCGCTTTGAAGCTTAATATTTCGCTAACGGATCTCTAAATCGCAAAATGGTTTTCCCATACCTACAATATTTTTAAACGACCTATCCAACGATACCCCGCAATATGGGATAAGCGAGAGAACTAAAAATATTTTTCAAGATTTTATTTTTACCAACTTGCGTGATGAATATGCCCATACCAAATTACAGTTTTCTAGTACTAAGCGTGTCTTGGCTAAGCCACGGTCAGACGGACGGACATGGCGAAATTATAAGGGTTCCTTGTTGAATACGGAACCTTTAAAAATTATAATGAAGAGAATGGATTCAACACATTTTTTTTCGAAGCTTACATCATGAAATCTATCTATCTATACTATTATAAAACTGTAACAGGAAGTTTTTCTGTACATTGAAGATATTAACAAAAAAAAGTTACGATATGGTTTTTAGGTGTCCCTGATTCCATTTCACCAATTTTTGGATTTTTTGTATCTCTGTTTGTTTATGTGTTTGTTTGAACGAGTATCACGCAAAAACTACTGAACCGATTTTGATGAAACTTTTTTTGTTTGATAGCTTATGATCTGACTTAAAATCTGGTAATTTGTGCGGACGAAGTCGCGGGTTAACGCTCGTACCAAATAAAACATAAACATTCTACAAAATAGCCTTGATATCTTTTGATAATGATTTCTTAACTAGTTTAGTCATGCTATGTTAACTAACGCGAGACTGTTAGGAAGCTGCTAATTAGTAAACAAACATGCACTCAAATTGGTATATTTGAAATTATCTAGTTCAAACACTATTAAAATCAGAAAATCATGCGTCACTTTGTTTCTAATTTTATCTCAAAAATAGTATGGTAGGTATGGTACTAATAATACCACACATAAACTTAAACTTAATATTACCACAGAATAAATACTAGTACTACCCGTACAGAAGGATCACTTCGAAAACAGATTTAAATAAGTAACGACTCTCTCTTCACAGCAATAAGGTGTAAAGTTATTCGCTCCCGTCCTATCGTACAACTCGCGATAACCTACCAACTGTCACAACGGCGCGCGTGCAAACGAAAATGAACCGAATCATTAGGCATGAAAGCTTCCTTTACAAAGTCTCCCTCTTTCATTCTTTGACGTGCTGGCAGCGTGACATCGCTAGGGTTTTCAAGTCTCGCATTGAATAGAATAGAATAGAATAGAAGTTTAAACGATAGTTATAGATTTTGGAGGATTATGGCCTTTTTGGCCAAGCTGTACCTTATTTTAATCTTTTTGGTGACCACTGAGGGGTGAATGGCAACCTTTGACCCCTCGCTGGGGGCCGGCTGTCAAACGTACCTGAGCTGTGGAGTGAGACAGGCCTGATATTACTTCATTAAGTTTATGGGTACTATATACAGTATGGACACTCCAATTTTTACCGCACCCCATCGCGGAAGACGGGATGAAGACGTCAGAAGGCAATATTGTAGTCCTGTCTCACTCGGTATCGCATGTGCTTCCCTCTTCTTGTCAGTGCGAGACCATTTGCCCTAATTTAAAACATTATGGTTTTCAAACAAAGGATGTGATTTTTTCTATCACAGTTGACCGGGTTACGCTTAATTGCCGAGAGTAAGAGTACTTTAAAATAATATTGTTATGGGTAGGTATCGTACGTTTACATGGATGCACTTGATGTCTTTGTATTTACACAGCTGCGTAAATATGTCTACTAGATAAAATAAGTAACGGTGTTTATTATTAGTTTACAATGTAACATGAAGAGAAATATGATATTATGGTTGAGTCTAACACAGTGATATCAAAAAATTTTGCAACGTCCGTCTTAGATATACTTAAAGAGAGAGGTACAATACAATTAATAAAACCGTAAGCTAATCAAATATCAAAGTAGTATCGATGAAATTATTATTATGAACTCTAAAACCTAAGCTATTTATTTAGCTATTATGGTCACACGAGAATGCTTTTCATGATTTTTAACAATCAAAATTAGAATCTAGTTATGGGAAATAAAATCCAAAGTTGCGGATTTCATGTTACATCGACCCCCCCCCCCCCAAAGGTGCCAGAACTGTTTGTTCGTAGAATTACACGCGTAATTAGTCCATATTATAAGCAGTCAAAGATATGGTCTAATACTTGCTCCATTTTGTTTTTTGAGAAGAGGCCTTCGCCATGCAGACTTTAACGTAAAATGTTACATACATACATAAGATCACGGTGAGTCACGTTGCAGGTTCAGGAGTGCGATTTTTGAATCTCATTCGCTGAGCTCAGCAGTTGAAAATGTCAAAATTACTATGGAGATATGCATCTTTCTACTGCTGACACTGGCGGAAATGCTGTGCTCCGATCAGTTTGCTCCCATACTAAAAGTTGTTCAGTTTGATGGGTAGACTCTTAGTTTCAAAGGATGCTAATGATATTAATTTCACCCTGTATACAGTCATACACCCGAAAAATATATTTTAGTAGTGGTATTTGAAACATTTGACATAATAAGCATTTCGTATTTTAAATTTTGGAATTATACAGTAAGGCGAAGTGGGCTAAGGTATTATATAATCGTTTGGTATTATGAATTTGGGTATTTTGATAAGACTTGATTTTTGGTATTCTGATATGTACCTACCCGTTATTGTAACTTTTTTTAAATAGCTACGATCGTAGTCGTACTTAATTATAATAAATAAAATAAATAAATAATAAATAAATTATTATCCAAATGGAAAATCGAGAAAGAAGCTTTTAACTAGTACCTAGTAGTGCTATAGACAAATCTTCATTGTTTTCAACTCAAATATAACAATACGAGCGTTAACCCGCGACTTCGTCCGCACAAATTATATACCAGATTTTATGTCAGATCATAAGCTATCAAACAAAAAAGTTTCATCAAAATCGGTTCAGTAGTTTTTGCGTGATACTCGTTCAAACAAACAAACAAACAAACAGACAGACAAAAAATTCAAATATTGGTGAAATGGAATCAGGGACACCTAAAAACCATATCGTAACTTTTTTTTGTGAATATCTTCAATGTACAGACAAACTTCTTGTTACAGTTTTATAATAGTATAAATAGATATATTATGTAATTTTCAGGAGGAGGCTAGCATTCTTTGCCAGTGTATTCTCGGTGATTTCAACCGGTCTGCTTGTCATGCATCCGGCTGCGAATGCTTTCGCTTTGATGACGCTAACTCTACCTGCGATTGGTTTCATGTGCAAGGAGCTTAACAGGTAGGTATTTTTTAAATAAAAGTTATTGAAGGTTATTAGGTGTATGAAATGTATAAATGATGCTGCATACATTGAATAATTATGTATAGAACACACAACACGAACAAAATCTGTTCACCACGATCATCAGTGCGGGGCGCGCGCTGGGGGCGTCATGGTGCAGCACGCGCCCGGCACATGCTAAGTAAGGTTGAGTCAATTAGCTTAAACGAGTGTTACACAAATTTTAGTCTGGGTATCGCCTCTAGTTGGTACCTCAATGGCTGCATAGTTGTTTTTTTTTTCTAATGCTACAAGAGAAAGCAAGGCCTATAGGCAGTAGGCACCTAAGATTCGTAAAAAAAATTCATCGTCGCAATCTAGTTGATATGGGCATTAACTCCCGATTTTCATGTTAGTAAGAAATCATAAATTATTTTTAGAATTTAAATTTCGTATGTTCTTACATTCATATTTTTATGGTTATTGTTTCTGCTCGAACACGATTGATTTAATTATTACCTTTCGTTCTTATCAGAAAACTAATTTGAAATACCTACGTAGGTACGTCTCATTTACATCTTGCGTTTTATATTTTATTAACTTTCAATCCGTTTTATGTTCCAGAGTGAAATGCGCTAGAGTATACAGACTAGGGCTACGTTGTACTGCAGTTTGCTGTCTTGCCATCTCCTGCTGGATCCTGGACCGCATGTTCTGCGATGCATGGCTATCCATCCATTTCCCATACATGCATGGGATCTGGCATGTTCTTATATTCATAGGAAGCTACACCGCTTTGGTACTTTTCGCGTATTTCAACGTATTAGACGAAAGGCCCGAACAAAAACCTCAATTGAAATACTGGCCAATAAACGAGTTCGAATTAGGAATCCCTTACATTACTATTAAGCATCCGTGTAAGAAAGATATGAACATGGCTATCTAAACTATTATAAAACTGTAACAGGAAGTTTGTCTGTACATTGAAGATATTAACAAAAAAAGTTACGATATGGTTTTTAGGTGTCCCTGATTCCATATCACCAATTTTTGGATTTTTTGTCTGCCTGTTTGTTTGTGTGTTTGTTTGTTTGAACGAGCATCACGCAAAAACTACTGAACCGATTTTGATAAAACTTTTTTTTGTTTGATAGCTTATTATCTGACTTAAAATCTGGTATATAATTTGTGCGGACAAAGTCGCGGGTTAACGCTAGTTTAATATAAAGTTCCTCTACTTTAAAGATGGTAGATGGTGATTGTGGTCTTTTCTCTATAAACATTTATTGCATAGCTCAAAATATTCCATCAAAAATTTTAACCACAGTTAATATGTTATTTAAATCAAAAATATTTTTTATTTATTAAAATACGCAAGTTAATATCTATTTTCTATAAGAATTTTATGACCTTATTTTATAAGAGTTATTTGACAAGATGTCGTTATTTGGTATATTTTGTGTGGATGATTCAATGATCTAGTGCCAATCTGTGATATGTAAGTTTATGTATATTGTGTGCAATAGCTTATGTTATCCTGAAGAGTATTTTAATACTTGTCATTGTAATTTTATTTTAAGTACTTACCTACCTAATTAATTATTGTCAATCAATTCTTATATTTTGTATGGTGATATTTGTATGATTTATTACCTAAGCGCTTTTAAAGCAGTGAGTGTAATGAATACCTACCTATAAATGTGTGATGTTATGTAAGTATAGAATCTGAGATATTTTTAGAATAGGTAGAATATATTTAATTTTAAGTGTTTAGTAAAGGTAAATTATATTATAATGGTTGTAGGTCTAATTAATAGGGTGTTTGTGTGCAAAAGTAGAATAGTGATCTAAACTATTATAAAACTGTAACAGAAGTGTGTCTGTACACACGGCGACACATCAAGCTATACAAAACCAAAATAAGCTGGCCGCGCGTAGGACGAATAACGAATAACGTCGCGCGGCCAGTTTATATTGGTTTTGTATAGCTTGATGTGTCGCCGTGTGTACATTGAAGATATTAACAAAAAAAAGTTACGATATGGTTTTTAGGTGTCCCTGATTCCATATCAGCAATTTTTGGATTTTTTGTCTGTCTGTTTGTTGGTGTGTTTCTTTGTGTGTTGGTTTGTTTGTTTGTTTGAACGAGCATCACGCAAAAACTACTGAACCTATTTTGATGAAACTTTTTTTGTTTGATAGCTTATGATCTGAATTATAATCTGGTATATAATTTGTGCGGACGAAGTCGCGGGTTAACGCTAGTTAGAATATAAAATGGGTAAGACAATTTAGAAGCAGGTTTACGATCTTTGCCAACATTGTAGCAATGTGTCCATTATGACGCAGACTCCAGTCTGCTCACAAAGTAAATGCCGTCAGTAAAATTAGTTATGTATGTATGTGATAAATAACCGGAAAAGTACGAGTATATAGAGACATTTTAGTATATTTTCATAATAACTAATTTTCGTAATTATAATATACTAGCGACTCGCCCCGGCTTCGCACGGGTGCAATGCTGATGTATTATATACATTCTGTGTACTAAGTATCGGGAATTTGTCAATAAAACAAAAAATACAAATTATTCATCTAAATTTATTTTATCGCCTTCAAAGTAGGCCCCATCGCTTGTAATACAACATCTCCACCGCTTCACCCAGTCTTCCATACATTTTTCATAGGCTATTTGCGGTATGGCCTTTAGCTCATTCAGCGAATTTTCTTTTATGGCTTCTATCGACTGAAAACGTTTTCCTCGAAGTGGTAATTTTAACTTGGGAAATAAAAAAAAGTCAGACGGAGCCATATCAGGTGAATTCGGAGCTTGGTCGAGAACTTTTGTTGAATTTTTCGCTAAAAACTCTTTCACTATAATGGCTGTGTGTGATGGTGCATTATCATGGTGCAGCATCCATGAGTTGTGTTGCCACAAATCTGGACGTTTTCGGCGGATACTCTCACGCAAACGCTTCGTGACGCCTAAATAATATTCTTTATTCACTGTTTCTCCCTCTGGAAGGAATTCGGAGTGAACCACACCACGGTAGTCAAAAAAAACTGTCAACATCACCTTGATTTTGGAGCGACTTTGCCGCGGTTTTTTGGGTTTCGGCTCGTTTTCGAGACGCCATTCTGAAGACTGTTGGCTTGTTTGCATGTCGTACTCATAAACCCATGTCTCGTCGCCAGTTATTATACGTTTCATAAAGGTCGGATCCGTAGAAGCTCGGGAAACCATGTCTTCAGCGACATGCTTTCGCTGCGCTTTTTGAACAAAATTGAGCTGTTTTGGAACTAGTCGAGCGGCGACGCGTTTCATGCCTAAAATGTCAATGAGAATGTTGTGGACGGACTTAAAAGATATGTTCACCTCACTAGCCAACTCTCTCAGACTCAAACGTCGATTTTCGAGCACTAGCTTCTTGATTCTGTCGATGTTTTCTTTGGTCGTAGCGGTTGAAGGTCTACCAGAACGAGGCAAGTCTACTACTACTTCTCGGCCTTCTTTAAAAGCTTTATACCATTCATAAGCCCTTGTTTTCGATATACACGATTCGCCGTAGGTATTTCGCAACATTTTTAGTGATTCACCACATGAAATATCATTTGAAACACAAAATTTAAGGCACACTCTTTGTTCAACAATATTTTCCATTGTAAAAATCGCCGAGGACTCAAAACTATGACCAACAAAAAGTGTAGTTTAAAACAAATTAAATGACAGATCCCGCTCAAATTTTGCGCGCTAAATCAGTACAGTGCTACCAACATGCAGTAAAAAAATTAGAACGACCTCTTTTACGCGGGTCTTTTTATTGACATATTCCCGATACTTTTTACACAGAGTAGTACATATAAACCTTCCTCTTGAATCACTCTATACAAGGTGTTACAAAAATACAAATAAACATTGAAGGGGGTGGTTAAGACCGTTAAACTGAACAACTTTCACCAGGGGACCAATATCGAAATCGCGAAAAATAATATGATGTTCCATCATCATCATCACCATTTCAGCCGATAGACGTCCACTGCTGGACATTGGCCACTCCCAAAATGGGGAGATTTGCCATAATCGCCATGATGCGATGCGTTTGCGATCTACTCAAGCTAAATGTATGGGACAAAAGATTTTTTTTTCGCGATTTCTATGTTGGTCCCATAGTGAAAGTTGTTCAGTTTGATGGTCCGAATGAACCCCTTAAAAGTTTTAAATGTTTATTTTTACTTTTGTAACACCCTGTATCAATAAAAACCGCATCAAAATCCATTGCGTAGTTTTGAAGATCTAAGCATACATAGCGACAGACAGCGGGAAGCGACTTTGTTTTATACTATGTTAGTGATATCGTAAGTCTTTATTTGCATTAAGAGTGAAGCCAAACGAGCGTAATTTTGTGAGTTGTGAGTCGCTTATTTTCAGTCCGTTCATATAAAGGCTGACGTCATAGACAATGCATATGACCCCTAACCCACCCTAACCGGCAAACTATAAATAAAATGCATATGAAGCTATTATGGCGCCGTATTCAATTTTCTGACAGCTTTTTATGCACCCATAATTCGATATTAGATGCCTAAGGTGTCGTGCTTTGCTATTGTTATTTGTGATATATAATAATAAAAATTCATATTATAGTATTTTTTGTATTTCTTCGCGAATATTTTGTTTAGATTGAGCATACAATTTTAATTTTTTGTTACTATCATCTTTACTAATCACATGCTTTTATACAAGGTCTAACAAAATTAGCTGAAACTATTTTAAGGGTATGCTCAGACCATCAAACTGAACAACTTTCTCTATGGGACCAATATCGAAATCGAGAAAAAAAAATCTGCTGTTCCATACAAACTTACTCGACCGAAATGTATGGAACAGCAGATTTTTTTTCGCGAATTCAATATTGGTCTGATCGTCCTCTTAAAATAGTTTCACCTAATTTTGTTAGACCTTATATAATATATAACACAGTAGGGATTAATATTTTAAATAATATGTATTAATAGGTAATAAAATAAGTAATGTTTATTGATGTACATGTGGTATTTATGTGCCAATTTTATATACATTTATTGTTGCTCATAATACCTGGTCTATACTTATACAAGCAATAATTTCAATGATTGAGTTTAATATTGATTAAAAGAATTATTATATATTGTATGTGGGGTACATAAATATACAGCTCTCCTGTCGCCTGTGCACTCCACCAGGCGCGAGGATGTGATAAATTGCTATAAATACTAGATTTTAGTGATATTTATGACAAATACTTGTAAGTTAAGAGTTACACAAGCACGTATCCAGACTTTAGTTTCGGGGGGGATATTCATAGAAAAACAATGAAAAAGTAAGTGCTGTAATCACTTTTCCATACAAATATTCGGATTTCAAGGGGGGGGGGGGGGGGGATAAATCCCTAATAGGGGGATATATCCTGGATACGTGCCTGAGAAACCTGTTCTCACATGTTTTACTGGCTGTATAATGGCCGGCAAACATCTTGAGCAAAACCCTGACATTGGACCCTGACTGCACAGAATGTAAGTCAAAGCGCTACTGCTCATACCCCTCATCCCCGCCCATTTCTCAAGTTGTTTGGGTACTGTAACTCAGTTTGTAACTATAAAAAACAACCCTCCTTCTGGCGCAGTCGGGTAAAAAACAATAAATTTAAAAGTTGCTGTTTGTTTTTAAAGATACATACATGTTTCTACAGAGTACTTTTATGAATCACTATCTGATTCAGTAGTAGAAATGTAAATAGCCTGAAGGTTTCTTAAATATCACGACATATGTATTATGTACTATTTACCTAAGTTGTAACCTGACCCGCTAGCGTGATTTCTCTACTGGCGCATGACTCGGTTTTTTTCCATACTACAAGTCGCAGCGCGCGCGGCTTTCGCTCTCCGAAAAGCGCGTATTTTGTATGCTGCGAAGGCGCGTCGCGCGCGCGTATAGAAATCATATACTAGACGATCAGCTGTGAAATTAGCTCTCAGTTAGTCTGACTTTAGATATTGATTAATGAATATGTATTTTATGAAAGTGATAAATTACTATTAGAATAGTGTGATCCATTATAATATTCTTGTTTATTTTTTAAAGATTAAGAGTGTACCGAGCCTCAATTGCTGCCCTCAATATTATTTTTTTGTTTACAAACAACATTTCCAAAAAACAAGAATGTCACATTATTGTAGTCAGTTGGTTTTCGATTTCTAGAATCATTATGGACTAGGAGTGCGATTTTTGAAACTCATTCGCTGACCCCAACAGTTGAAAATGTCAAAATAACTATGGAGCATATATGCATGTTTCTACTACTGATAGAAAGATGCCAATCTTCATAGTAATTTTGTCATTTTTAACTGCTGAGGTCAACGTATGACTTTCAAAAATCGCACTCTAAGTACTATGTTTTATGCTTGTATTATCGTTAAAAATAGGCGGTTTGAAAAAAAAAATCTTGTCTGTTGGAAATGTTGTATAATTGTAGAGCAATAAAAAAAAGACAGGGCAGCACTGGACGCTCGGTGCCCCCTTAATTCCTACCGGTACTAGAACTTCCTTTAATAAATCACTCGGTTTGATCTGTTTTTTAGGAATGGTTGAAATCTAAATAGCCTGTACGTTTCTTTTGTCCAGTAATCTCTAGGAAATAATAAAATATCAAGACATAATGTACAATTTACCTAAAGTTGTAACCTGCTGCGAAATTAGTTCAATAATTGTTCAATAAAGTGACAAAATTATCTTCTTGTTTTAATTTTTGAAAAGATTGTTCCGTTTCCCTGACGATTGTGTGAATTAAAACCATAGAGAAATTACGCGCTCCCCTATAATTCTGCAAACTTACTGAGTTCATCCCTTCTTTGAATTCTTTATCGTAAATTTTTTTTAATTGCTTTTAATTGTTGCTTCCATCTCATTAAGTTTCGCTACTATTTATTAGATGTCGCACGTACGACATCTACGGAGAAGTAGCGAAATTAAATGTAACTTAAACATGAACCTTAAGAAAGAGGTTTTGCTTTTGACCACTAGATGCGTTTTGTCTCTCCAAGCTCCCCTCACCCGTCCATCTCCCCCTTTGTTGGCGACAACAGTTTCTTTAGAAACAAGCCGATATGCCATCTCCTCATGGAGTAAGATTAAAACTAAGAACGTTCATGGAATGCTTTATGTCATCGTTTGATTTCACATAGTAAAAAAATACGCCTTAAAAAGTAACATTGAATAGGTAATATAAACTTTAGGCACATTATATCAAAACAGTCATTATATGAGATTCAATTTCAGTCGGAGTCTGAGGAAACATTGTGGTGGCTAGGGTGTAGGCTAGTCTTGTCGAATTTCTTCCTAGGATAGGTAGTGCCGCCGCGGTAAACCACATGGTTCTTTTCCGTCTCTAATATCTTTACTTCATGCAGTAATTGTGGCCTCTCCATTACTTTGTGCAATTGATCCCAGATGAATATCGCCAGATTTTCTGTTGTGCTTACCTAAAACAAAATAACTCAAAATTTCACAATATTTCGTAACACTGACATTTACTGTCATTTGTTCTGTATCTAATAGCAAGTTAATAGCACATAATTTGTAGTTAATTGTTCTTGTTAGTTTTTATTAATTGAATAAATATCTTGGACATTGTCACACAAATTATCTAGTCTCATTTAAAGTACCTGGACTTTTATTATGATGACTAGACAACGATATACAATACATATATAGATGCAAACATCCATGACTCGTGTACAAATATTCATATTCATCATATAAATATTTGTCCCTTACGGGATTCGAACCCACGACTCTCGGCACAGCAGGCAGGTTCACTACAGACTGCTACCGGGCCGTCAACTGTTTTGTTTTATTATAACTTTTATACAGGGTGTAAATTTAAATGCGTTACACACTTTTACTGCGGGAACTTCGAAATCGCGAGAAAACAAAACTTTCATACATTTAGGTCGAGTCACGATTGACGTTTTCTATGAAAAAACTTTTTTCGCGATCTCAATGTTGGTCCCATAGTGAAAGTTGTTCAGTTTGATGGTCTAAAGCACCCTTTTTAGTATGGAGAGCATTTAAGTTTGCGTTTGCAGCCTGTATTATGGAATTTAGAAAATAAAATGTTACCACAGCTTTGAAGTAAGGCACATCATGGTCAAGGTTCTTGTGGTCGAGCGGGTCCATGATGGCGAGCTGCATGTAATGTTTCAGATCGTGCACATTCATCACCATGCCCGTGTGCGCATCTACTGGCCCTTTTACTGTCACTAGCACTGCAATTTTACAACATCAACATTTATATTCATCATCATCATCATCATCATCAGCCAATATGACATTTATCTAGCTTTCGTCTGTGTGTATTTCGGATTTTCGAAAAATCCTTTTCTTAGTGCACCCTTGTTTATATGCTCTGTAGAATATGTATAAAAAAAGACATCATCCGATTTGGTCCAGAACGTGAAAGTGCCGGTAAAAAAAAATGCGATATTCTGTTAGTACTTGTCTATCCTTGGCTAAGGTTTGAAAAATTTACCTTTGCATACATTTTTTATGTAATAAAACTTACAGCTACAGCTTTTACGCCAAAATAATAAATGCTTAGATTAGATGGACAGGTTCTATTATTTTTGTTAGTGCACTTTCACATTTGGACCAAAAATGTATGAAACACAGATGTCTTTTCATGTTTCTATCTTAAGGTGGTTTCAGTCCATACAAAAGTTTGACGCACAATACGCGTAGACGGAATTAATAAAAGTAACTTTGTGTATATGGAAAAATAGTTTAGAAAATCTAGATGCCGCGTCACAAATAACATTTGCAATTTATAAAATAATTACAAAGGTATCTAGATTTTCTAAACTATTTTTCCATATATAAAAAGATACTTATATTAATTTATGTAACTATTTTTCCATATATACAAAGTTACTTATATTACCACCTTAGAAGGGCGGTTGCAGAGGGGTCAATTTTATACAAAACTTTGACGCACAATACGCGTAGACGGTATTAATGTAAGTAACGTTCTAGTAAAATAATTACGAAGATATAAAGCTTTGAAATTTTTCATACAAAATTTTAAATTATATCTTCGTAATTATATTATAAATTGCAAATGTTATTTGTGACGCGGCAACTAGATTTTCTAAACTATTTTTCCATATATAAAATATTACTTTTATTAATTCCGTCTACGCGTATTGTGCGTCAAACGTTTGTATGGACTGAAACCACCTTAAGCAGTCTAGGCTGTGCGTTATCCGTTAGTCAGTTACGGAACCATTTTATATAAGTTACATGATAGGCTTCAGAATGGAATTTGAAAAGGAGAAAGTCCTTTTTCAAATCCCATCTTGAATGGTAGTTACTAGCAATGTTTCTGACCACCCTGTCGGGAGATTATGGTCGTGAGTATGTATCAAATTGAATATAATACAAGTACAGGGTGGCAAAAATATTTTTAAACATTTCCAATTAATTACCTAATTAATTTATTTAAAGTCCAGGAGTGCGATTTTTGAAATTCATTCGCTGAGCTCAGCAGTTGAAAATGTCAAAATTACTATTGAGATATGCAACTTGCTACTGCTGATTTGACTTTCAAAAATCATAATTTAGGAGTGTGATTTTTGAAAGTCAAATCAACAGTAGAAAGATGCATATCTCCATAGTAATTTTGACATTTTCAACGCTGAGCTTAGCGAATGAGTTTCAAAAATCGCACTCCAGGACTTATTCAAGAAATTGATTAAGGGCCTGTTTCACCATTGTATAAGTTCTTGTTAGCTTATCTGACAGCCCGTTTGCTATCAAGAGCTTATTAAGAAGTGGTAAAACTGAAACAGGCCCTAAATAGGTGTTTTTTTTGTCTTACCAACGTAATTGTGGCCATGTCCATTAGGGTTGTTACATTTACCATACAATTTTTTATTTTCTTCATCGCTTAGGAAAGGGCTGAAATAACAAATTGTGTTACTAATCTATACTATTATAAAACTGTAACAGGAAGTTTGTCTGTACATTGAAGATATTAACAAAAAAAAAGTTACGATATGGTTTTTAGATGTCCCTGATTCCATTTCACCAATTTTTGGATTTTTTGTCTGTCTGTTTGTTTGTGTGTTTGTTTGGGTGTTTGTTTGTTTGTTTGTTTGAACGAGTATCACGCAAAAACTAGTGAACCGATTTTGATGAAACTTTTTTTGTTTAATAGCTTATGATCTGACTTAAAATCTGGTATATAATTTGTGCGGACGAAGTCGCGGGTTAACGCTCGTAGGTAAGTAAAGTAAAGTTTATTGATGTACATGTGGTATTTATGTGCCAATTTTATATACATTTATTGTTGCTCATAATACCTGCTCTATACTTATACAAGCAATAATTTCAATGATTGAGTTTAAATATTGATTAAAAGAATTATAATATATTGTATGTGGGGTACATAAATATACAGCTCTGCTGTCGCCTGTGCACTCCGCCAGGCGTGCGGATGTGATAAATTGCTATAAATACTAGATTTTAGTGATATTTATGAAGTCGCAGGTTAACGCTCGTATTTAAATAAAACTTTTAGTAGGTTATGTATGTAAATTGAGAATGTTTAGCATAGTTTCCCTGAAGTCGTAGTATGCTGATTGCTTTGCCGTTTCAGCAGTTTATTCCGTAAAAAGCCAAGTTATCGACTTATAATTTTACCGATAGTGAGCCCTGTTCTGTTTGAATTAGGTGATGATAACGCAGTAGATTCAAAGGTCAGGAGTTGAGAGATCTCTAAATCTTTCTTAAAACATTTTAGATAAAAGACACATACCTATTTTTTTGCTTACCTATGTAATCTGTGTGACGAACTAAAGGTCTCCCGTCTGGTTATAGATACAATTGGTAAAGAAGACATGTTTCAATAGTTTTATTATAAATTTTACGTGTTTACGCACACAAATTAAGTACTTTTTAAGTTAATAACCAAGAATTAGTTAACAATCAGCTGGTCGCCGTACTCCGCTGATCGAAACAAAATAATGAATGGATGATACTGATAGTGATACGTATGATATGAATGAAATTGAATTAAATGAAGCCGGATTGAGCGAATGTGATTTGACGTGTAAGGAATGAATGACACTAGTGCTGTCCTACACGTCGTACAAGTCGGATTTCGTTACCGAATGTTAGTTTAGTTTGTTTCTTTTCTATTTACTTACACGAATAAATTCACGTAGTTACTTAACACATAAGCACCCTTTAGACGGGCAACTGATCGCTGCTTTCTGTCAAGGCCAAATAGCAAAAATTTTAGGAGGGGAGCAGCGCGGGCTTCCTATTGGCTGAGACCGGATTTGCGATCGTGCGATCCGCCTTTAGACGAGCAATTTTGCTGCCGCGCGATTCGGCCTTGGCAGGAAGCATACAATCGATTGCTCGTCTGAAGGTTAAAGACAAAATTATTTTTTGTCCTACTTCGTCATTGAATCTCAGCCTTCGCAGTCTCATCTATCGATTAAGATTTTGAATCGATGTTTTAATTCGCTCGACTATCAAAGACCGAACAATTTGTGAACTTGATGTGCCAATGTTCCTGTGTGCCAACCTTGAACATTTTTTTATCAACTGAATGAAAAGTGGACTTTGTAACCTATTTTAGAAGTTAATTGTAAATAATATTTTAACCAGAAATTTAGGTGTAAAACGGTCCATTTCATCTGGAAAATGTTTTCGCCGTGTAGCAGGCACTTGTTTTTCTCTACCCAGGTTGGTGGTTACACATTTTTAGTAGATATTTTTGTACTGATAGCAAGTAACTTTTATCTAACATTGATTTATTTCGCTTCGCAGCTACGGCGATTGCAGAGTACCCTGGTCGTGGCCGAGCATAACAATGAGGTTTTGTCAGCGGTCACTCAGAACACCCTGAGCGCTGCCAAGAAGATTGGTGGTGATGTATCAGTGCTTGTTGCTGGCACAAAATGTGGACCTGTAAGTTTTGTTATTATGCGCATTATTTATAGAAGTCCAGCACGCGTAGCATGCCAAGCGCAACATAACGACAAAGCAGTCATGTGCGCTTATTTTTTTGCATGCGTAAGTAACAAAGTCGGAGGAACTTCTCGAACTTTCTCGTTTTCTCGGGAGTAGTATGGTGTAGTATGGATTTGTAATACCACTGGCTTCTCGGTGAAAGAAAACATCGTGAGGAAACCTGTATGCTTCAATTTCGAGGCATGTATTGTACCCACTGTCCATTACAAGCGACGGGCTCACTCCCCGTCACAATGGACAGAGTTTTGGTACTACTAGTGAAACGTGGATGTTCTGAGGTTTCAGAATATGTCTAACTACCCTCTCGGGGAATATAGGCATGATCATATGCTGGTATGCTACCCCAAAGTAAAGGCAAATGACCCGTTAGGCAAATTGCATGTGTAAAAGCCTATCGCAAGATTGCTAACCCTGTCTCAACCAATAAAGAGTGTGTGCTTCTCCCCTCCACCTGCATTTGTTATTCACACACAATTTCTTTTTATGACAATTTTTTTTTTAGTTCAGTCTGTAAGACTGGAATGAACTACCTCTGTCTATTAAACAAGGTCCTTCCCTTCCTGTATTTAAGACTGCTCAAAGACCACTATCTCTCTCTTTGAATAGTGGTTTCCTTTTGACTACGATATTTTATTTAACAATTATTATGTATATGTATGTATATGTATGTATATTTATGGATATATATTTATTTGTATGTGTGTATCTATTATGATTTGTGTTGTATATATTCACTGTATTATGTAAATAGGTATTTATAGATAGGTGCCTACTTGTGCACCGCCGTAGCATTTGTCTCTTTAAATAGTTCTTCCATCCAATGGTTGTCTGGAAGAAATCGCTTTTAGTGATAAGACCACCCTTTGTACCTTTCTCATTCTTGTTTTAAAATTGTATTTGTCTGTTCTTGGTGTGCAAATTAAGAATATTTATGTTATGTTATATACATTGTAGGTATACCCTTTGTATGTCTTACTCTTATTGGGGGTAATTAATGTGCATAGGGGAAGATTCTAGTGCTAGTGCTTCTCCAAAAACACTGCTTAAATCATCTGCAACAGATGTAAAGGCCTATGATGATGATGAGAGGAAGATTAAAATAAAAACCTGTGCTTGCTCAATGAGAGGTAGGATTTTTTGTGCCCGAATGTGTGGTGAATTTTGTACTATGTGATAAACCATGACACAAATTTTTATATAAAATTAGCATACTATTTCTACCATCTCATCTCAATAACATTTTGATTAATTTCCAGGCAGCGGAAGCGATCGCCAAAGCGGGAGGAGTTTCCAAGGTTCTAGTCGCAGAAAATGAAGCATTCAAAGGCTTAACTGCGGAGTCGCTGACATCTCTCATCCTGGCCACTCAGAAACAGTTCAAGTTCACTCACATCCTGGCTCCGGCGACTGCGTTCGGCAAGGCCTTACTGCCCCGAGTGGCTGCCAAGCTTGATGTGTCTCCCATCACTGATATTATTGGTGTTAAAGATGCTAACACTTTTATCAGGACTATCTATGCAGGTTAGATTGTTGATAAAACTAAAATAAAAACTGGTCAAGTGTGAGTCGTGCTACTCGCGCGCCGAGGGTTCCGTACCACACCACCACACAACTGACACAACTTAATAACTTACAAAAACATTTGTTTTTCCGGGGCCTTTAGCAAGAGACCTACTCACACTTGGCCGGTTTTTATTATTTGATTTTGATTGATACTGTAGAGTTTGCTCTATAATCATATCAAGTTTCACGCTTGTATGTATTACAGTTTTTACGATAGAGCGGGATCTTTAACTTACAGACATGTTTATTATTTGTTAGCAAATCCGCCGTAACAACGCACATTCTGTGAAATTTCAGCTATCTAGCTATGACGGTTCAAAAGTTACAGGCCTAAATAGGTAGGACAGATGGATGGACGGAGAGACTGACGGAGGCTTAGTAATAGGGTCCTGTTTTCACCCTTAGGGTACGGAACCCTTAAAATTGCAAAGAGAACCATGTGATTTAGGGGAAAACAGGGACAATTTTTAGTCCATGTGAATAAAATCACCATACATCTAACTATAACTACTATTCATCAAACTAAACAACTATTGCTATGGGCCAAACTTCGAAATACTAAAAAAATCTGCTGCTTCATACAAAACTGTGTTACCTACTCTATTTGACACAAATGTATGGGACAGGTAGTTTTTTCTGCGATTTCGATGATGGCTCCATATTGAAAGTTGTTCATTTTGGTGAGTGGAATCTGTGGAATACATGGTAAAATTATCCTCACTGATTAAAAATTTACCCTGTATTGTCCACGGTGTCCAAATTTTACCATCGTCAGCTCAGGACTTAATAATAACAAAAAATATTTCACAGGTAATGCGATCCTGACATTGGAAGCCAAGGATGCCATCAAAGTGATCACAGTCCGAGGCACGGCCTTTCCCCCGGACCCCCTGGAAGGTGGCTCGGCAGCCGTCGAGAAAGCTCCCGAGGGTGACTACAAGAGTGACCTGACTACGTGGGTCTCCCAGGAACTGACCAAGTCTGACCGACCGGAGCTTACTAGTGCTAAGAATATTGTTTCTGGTGGTGAGTTAATCTAAACTATTATAAAACTGTAACAGAAGTGTGTCTGTACATTGAAGATATTAACAAAAGAAAAGTTACGATATGGTTTTAAGGTGTCCCTGATTCCATATCACCAATATTTGGATTTTTTGTCTATCTGTTTGTGTGTTTGTTTGTTTGAACGAGCATCACACAAAAACTACTGAACCGATTTTGATGAAACTTTTGTTCGGGTTGCAGGATAACGCTAGTTTTTTTATATTTCCAATGGATCTTGACATCATAGCACCTGATGGAAATTGGACACGAAGGCAACGTTGTAGTATGCTCGCCCTATTTCCTTTGAAGATACCCCATGTTGATATCAGCAGGGAATATACATTTTTGTACCAGTTTATTGTGATCAGTTACAATAAAACTTAACATACTAAAAATATTTGAAAAAATAAACATAACCTGAATTGGGAACCTCCTTTTTTTAAAATTTGTGTTTTAAAAATAATATTGCCTGCATAGTTAGTTATGGCTTAGTTTAGTGGCTTTGGAGCCATAATTTTATGATTACAATAAAATAGAAATTATTAACCTTCAGCTTTGAGCTGCTAGTGTAGCATGATATATGTTGGTTAGTATCAAAACCGGCCATAAATCCAGACACAATGGAAAAATCCATTGTGGCTGGAAAGATAGCTGTTTTTGATAATAGTCGACTCATATATAATAATAATAAACCAAATTGACAAACCGCCATTTTTGACAAACCAGAGACATTTGTTGCGGCAGCCGTCCCGAGTC
This sequence comes from Agonopterix arenella, assembly GCA_927399405.1. Taxonomy (NCBI): domain Eukaryota; kingdom Metazoa; phylum Arthropoda; class Insecta; order Lepidoptera; family Depressariidae; genus Agonopterix; species Agonopterix arenella. The sequence goes on along the minus strand of OV656691.1, from coordinate 11,599,354 downwards.
TCTCCGCAATCCAGATTTCCCGGTCCACCCATTTCACCCCCATAACCCGAGTAATATTCTGTCCTTTCTGCAATAGTCTATGCATCAAACGTGATTTGTCTTCTGGTGCATTTACATAATGTATTCAGAGATAGACCACGTTTGGTGCATCCCCTCACATTTAGATAAAAGTGTCACATAGGGGCCTCTACGTGTTGGACCTGTGTCCCCACGCAAACCTTCCATAAGGTGACGGCCTGTGAAATACCTTACAGAGATACATAATAATAATTTTGTTCGTAGTTGTAGCAAAGCTCCTGACCACCCCGAAAATTATTCCGGTCGTGAGTTTATCCATGCATGTATAAGCAATTAATTGTTGATTCTAGGACGCGGTCTGAAGTCGGGCGATAACTTCAAGCTGTTGTACGACCTAGCCGACAAACTGAACGCTGCTGTTGGCGCGTCCCGTGCGGCCGTCGACGCCGGCTTCGTGCCCAACGACCTACAGATCGGACAGACCGGCAAGATAGTCGCCCCTGTGAGTTGCATTTTATTACTACACTGGACGGCAATGATAACTGGTCACCAACATACCTCAATATATCGGAAACTAAGAATGATAGCTTATTCAAATGAAAAGTATATTTTATTGACTATTTAATGCTTCTCAAATTAATTGATAACTTTTTTAGTTTTCATTTGTTTGACTTAATTAAAATACATAATTATAAATGGGTCAATTTTATTGCAGACCAAAAATTTTAAAATAACCATTTTTTGTCACGAGTGATAAAATCTAGAAATAAACATTTTAACGGGTTCGACGGGTTCGGGAGTGATAAAATTACCATATTAACTGCTGATGAGTGATGACCGATGTCGTAGGTCAGCAACAAATGGGCCGCAGTGCGCACGACTCGCCCGGTAAGTCGGAATTGTACTGCATTCCACAGTGTTAGCACTGCGCGAAGATCATTGTTTTGAGCTTAGCAGCGAAAGTGTTAGCTATAAATGTTGAATACTAAAAATTAAATTTTCAAAGAACAATGTATTTAGGTAATAGCCTTTTTTATTGGCATTACTTTATAGCCACCAGAAATTTTATAAATTTAAGTAGTAGTATTAAATTGTCTATAAAATACTTTTTATTTGAATAAGATATCATTCTTAGTTTCCGAGATATTAAAGTTTATGTTGTTTGTGACCTGTTTTCATTGCTGTCCAGTGTATTTATTATGATTAATATTTGTTGATATGATATATCATACTCTCAGCCAGTAGCCGTCCACTGTTGGACATAGGCCTCCCCCAAGGATCCCACAACGACAGGTCCTGCGGTGCCCACATCTAACGCTAATGCCGCCTTCACCAAGTCCACCTTGTGACGCCACTCGAGAACTCATCAGCCCCATCGGTTCTGCGAACAATGTCCCCACCTATTGCCACTTTAGTTTAGCTATTCTTTGGACTATGTCGGCTACTCTGGTTCTTCAGCGAATCTCTTTATTTCTGATTCGATCTCTCCGAGCAAGATGTCCTATGGACATCATTTTGAGACACCTCCTTAGATGTTTATCGACTGAGTGCCTATCGAGGCGCCTGTTTGAGGCCACGGGGGACAGGAGGGCTGGCAGCTATTTTTCCCAAAGGGTCAATGCTGCCAGCGTCCTAGGTACTCTGCCTCAGGTGGGCGCTTTGGAGGACATCTTTTATTTGTAATTTGTGTTTTAGTTTTTTATTTGTCTGGTGTTCTGTATTTTGTATGTGTTTTTGTGATTAATAAAATAAAGCATTATAACTAAATGATGATATTGTTCTCAGGACCTATACATTGCAGTAGGCATCAGTGGTGCTATCCAACATTTGGCTGGTATGAAGGACTCCAAGACCATCGTCGCAATCAACAAAGACCCTGAAGCACCCATTTTCCAGGTAACTTAAAAACCTGACTATAATTTTAAAAGTATAATTATTTAGAGAGATTATTGCTTTGTGGCGCTCATGTTTATTAGAGCCTCTTCACACCAGTGATTCTCAACAAGGAGAGAGTGTAGCGTGTGATGCGATCTACGTTATTTTATTGCTCCTAACCTAAACCTACTGTGATTTTTCACAGCCGACGATTTTTCATCGACGCCATCTTGAGGTAGCGCGTTTTCACTCTTACCTCGATGAAATTTAGCTGCTGTGAAAGGGTTCTTAACATGTTACTTGTAAGAATTAGGAGTTCTGACGCAGTACGTCCGATTTGCACAAAGATATACGAGTGCAAATTGTCCGATTCACATATAGTCTGATTCTCCAAAGTTTCTAATCATAAAAGTCCTATTCTCAGAAAGTCCTAAGCCATAAAAGGCCCTATTCACAGTATGTCTTCTTCTTGAAGTCCTAATTAAAATATCAATAACTTAACAAAATAGTTTGGTATCTAACTGTAAATGTACCTATTATTTGTTCTTTTAAGAATAACAATGCTTAAAATTAATAATTATCTTCTATCAACAAGTTCAATGTAAATTACTTTATCACTGCTTTATCATTTTTATTTACATAATAATATGATATGTTACATACTATACTTATGATAGTGATAGCTAATGATTTCATTCTAACAAAGTGGTTAGGTTAAAAAAATCTGAATATCGCAATTCAATTTTTTTAAATTATCGAGATAAGTCTGTTTTACGTACAACTAAGTACCTAGTTTCTACCAAATCTCTTCACCACCATGATCCGAGTTTGCAAGTCAAACTCAATGACATGTACACACGGCGACACATCAAGCTATACAAAACCAAAATAAGCTGGCCGCGCGTAAGTCGCGTAACGCATCCTTATGCGTTTTACGCGACCTTTCGCGTAACGCATAAGGTCGCGCGGCCAGCTTATATTGGTTTTGTATAGCTTGATGTGTCGCCGTGCGTACGACACGACACGTATGACATCGACTCTGACACTTCTTTTTTTAAAATTAAAAATGGGTTTGCTGTTGACCTCAATGCAGTCCTTAGGACAATGATGGGGTCGAAGATGTAGCGAGCTAACCCAGAAGAAGCCTAATCACTCGTTCTTTAAAGTAAGTAAGTTGGGTTGTAAGCGCTCGGAAATACTGACGCAGGCAGGGCATTCCACTCCTCGGCTGTGCGCTTAGTGCGGATTTGTGGGATATCATCCAAGAAGGGGTGGTATCCCGCGATGCGTCTGGAAGTCCGATAGTAAAAAGGGGAAGGTGGGATGAGCTCATGCAGCTCTTGGGTACACTCACCGAAGTACAATCTGTAGAAGAAAAAGGAAACTCGGTTGCAGAAACGCTTATTATACGGGCACTACATTCTCGCCGAGAACAGCTGAGAACGAGAGTGTGGATGCCCTTCATTGTTCTCGTGGCGTCATAAGCCAAATTAATTTTCCTTGAAAGTACTCGCGAGAGTAAAGTGCCTGCTTTTGAGTTAATCCTCTATTAAATTTCTTGCTAGCTTTTACTAGGTACGTCAAAAAGACAAAAAGTGTCAGCAAGAGATTTTATGGAGGATTAACTTTAATGAGCCTTTCTGCAACTGGCGGTGAGTCGATAGAAGACCAAAAAGAAACCGTATGCGCTTTTTCACACGTTTTGGTTCAACATGAACACAAAAGCATATAATGGTTATGTAATGTATAATTTATTTTCGGATGAATTATAAGATCATTTTGTCGAAAACTCTCCCATCGGATAACACCCTTCCGTACAAAGTCACCCGACACCAGATTTAAGTATCTATCTTACCTATATCTGGAGCAGCTCGGGCGATCGATGGTTGGTACTATAGATTTAGATTCCACAACCAGACGTAGCCATTTTTTACAATTAAGTTGCTTCGATTTTTTGTGGTAAATTATAAACCACTAATTTATGGTAAATTCATTGACTAATAACTATACCAATATGTCTACCAAGGATTTTAGAATCATAAAGGATGCAACTTCTTACAAGCATGGAAACAAGAAAATTGGCCATGGCGGTTAGTAATGTTCGACCTTCTTTTGTACGTCTCCGTCGTCGATATTTCCAACGTTTTTGTGTCCCTTTCTATCCAATGAAGTGACGTAATGACAGGACAGGACGTATGACAGGAGCTACAATTTTTGTCGTTGGATTAGAAAGGGACAAAGTAACGTCGAAAACAACGACGGGAATTTACGAAAGAAGAACGATCATTACCGACCAGCAAGGATCACCAAGGATATCATGTTTCACCGCTTGTTAGGCAGTCTGTACTCCAAGGTATAGACAATACCTATTTCCAGCTTCCTGATGTCTACCTATATTTAGGGCCTGTTTCACCACTTCTGAGTAAGTTCTTGTTAGCTTCCGACAGATAGTTTGACATATTTTGTATGAAATATATGTCAAAATATCTGTAGGATAAGCTAATAAGAACTTAATCAGAAGTGGTGATACAGGCCCTTAATGTCAGTAATCTCTTATCACTTGTTATCTTCTATTATTTTTAACCGACTTCAACAAAAAAGAGGAGGTTCTCAATTCGACCCGTTTGTTTTTTTTTTCTTACAATCGTACGCATAAAATTCAACAATGTCGTTTTAAATAATTTAATTATTTTTCTTATTTCAGGTGTCCGACCACGGCCTAGTCGCCGACTTGTTCAAAGCAGTGCCCGAACTCACATCGAAGTTGTAAAGCTAATTAGTATATTAAGAGAAACCACAATATTGTAGTAGTCTTTTTTATTCCGAAATTGATTCCCGATTCATGAGATTTAAGAACTATACATTGGTTGATTGTGTATGTAATCTTGTGTAAATGAAAATATTTTATATCAAATATACCTAACTGTTGTTAAAAATACGTTTGTTTTTTTTATTATACACTAAAATGAAACCGGTCTAGTGCGAGACGGGCTACTCGCGCACCGAGGGTTCAGGAATGCGATTTTTGAATCTCATTCATCATTATTTGTTGTTATACTGTAGAGTTTATAATCACACCAAGTTTGACGCTTGTATGTATTAGGTACCTACCATTTTTAGGATAGAGGGAGAAGAATGACGTTAATAAAAACAAGTTTCTTGTCGCTATTAATTTTTATTATTTGTTAGCAAATCCGCCATAATACCTTAATAACGCATATTCTAAATTTCAACGGTCTAGCTATTACGGTTCAAAAGTTACAGCCCTAAATAGGTAGGAAAGACTAACAGACGGACGAACGGATGGACAGCGTAGGCTTATGAATAAGGTTCACCCTTTGGGCATGGAACCCTAAAAATGATAATTTATAATTTTAGTTCATAAAATCTTATATGCCATACTTTTCCACGTATTTTACAAGCAAAATATAGTACCGCTACTCGCCCAGAGATGGCAGTAGCAGTCACTTAATAAGTAATGTTCGTTGATGTGAATATGATTTTGTACCGATAGTATGAAGCAACTGCCCATTGCGAAAAATTAAGTTATTTTTGAGTTATTGTATTTCGTTATAAAATAACATAGTCAGAACTGGATAAAATCCTTTAATTTAAATGATCTCCACTCCAGTGCCATGATATTCAACGTCCACTTTACAGACATCTCTACATACGTAGGTAGGTATAAAACCAACAGGAGGTAAGTGCGCAGTCAATCATGCCGGTAATGATAGTACCAGAGGGAGATGCGGTTTGTTCGCCGAGTGGCATCCTCGTTATCATATCTCTCGGCAACGAGCGGGGGCCGGCGAGGGGGCGGGGCTATCGAAGACTCCGCCCCGCGCCGCCACGCCCGCGCTCGCGTCGCCGCTCCGCCACACACCGCCGAACATGCCGCGGCCGTCGCGTGAATCCTACGGTGATCAAAAACCTCCCTACTCGTACATATCGCTGACGGCCATGGCGATCTGGAGCTCGCCGGAGCGCATGCTGCCGCTGTCGGAGATCTACCGGTTCATCACGGACCGGTTCCCGTACTACCGGCGCAACACGCAGCGCTGGCAGAACTCGCTGCGACACAACCTATCCTTCAACGACTGCTTCGTGAAGGTGCCGCGCCGGCCGGACCGCCCCGGCAAGGGCGCCTACTGGACGCTGCACCCGCAGGCCTTCGACATGTTCGAGAACGGCTCGCTGCTCAGGAGACGCAAGCGCTTCAAGCTGCAGAAGGGCGACAAGGATAACCTGAACTCCGAGCTGACTGCGCTGGTGAATTTTAACCGTATATTCCTGGCGAGTCAGTCGAACAGTCGAGTTCCACCGCTGCCGTCTCTGGAAGCGCCAATAATTCCTGATCCGTATACTGCATCGAGTGTGAAAGAGAAGCCTAAAAAATCGTTTACGATAGACAGTTTGTTAAAGAGTGATGTAGAAGTGGATGCGTCGAGTGACGAGCCGGAGCCAGTGAGTGTGTGTGGTGCCCTGGCTCCGTACAGGCCTGAACTGCTGGCGATGGCGGCGGCTATGTGGCCCCCCATGGCCTTCCAGGCTCCGATCTATGCTCCACTACAGTTTACATTTCCTGTGCATCATAATTTTCACAGTCTCTACCTTCATCCTCCGTTAGAGCCCCGATAATTCAAGTTTAAGTCTTTAGAATAATATGGTTTAAATAATATCAGTGGAGACATTACGTGCCGTAGTCATTTTCAGGAAACTTCAGGTAAAGTACTCAATTTTATTTATTACAAATGTTGCATTACGTGTGCTTTGAACTTTATATCGTGTTTGTACAATTTTGATTGTTAAGTCCTATTATAAACTTGCACATTGTTATAAATGCCAACCTTAAATACCATCTATGCTGAATGTTGACCTTGCCACAACGACTTTATTTAAACTTCTGAACACCCGAAAGGGAAAATTGCCGTCGGTTTATGTATGTATGTTGGCTAAGTATAAGCAGTGGAATTTCCGAAACATTGTGAAATATTGCACTGTCTCCCTGAACGAAGTTAGATTAGATAGTGAAAACATAATGCTGTGAAAAAGATATAAATACTCGTATGTAAAAGATGTTTAATGTAATTTGTATTGTTAATTAATTTAGATATTTATTTTGGTTCCTTGAATAAATAATTTCTACATTAAATCTTATGTTAATTTATTTGACAGAGTTTATTATGCGTAACATTATAGCGTAGCGCTTCCTTTTTTAAGCCTTAATAATTAATATGGTTCCCCCACCAATAATGCTCAAATCGATCTATGTAGTGTAGGTACATGGTAGGTAGCCTACCTACCTTTAAGTGACAGGACACAAAGTTACTTATACCTAACTCAGTATAATATCTACATCTAGCTGCTAATTCGATAAATTTTGTGGTTTGACTTAAAGTTCTTAGATTCTTTAACAAAAAAAAACGTAGGAAAAAATTACAGTAAGTCGTGATGTACAAAGGCGAGCTTCACATCAAAGACGTCGATTTCCGAAAAGAACCTAAGTCATCTGTAGAGTTTTTCATTACATTATTTGTAACATGAATGAATTGTGGTTCGTTGACCGTTCCGGATTGTCTCCGAATACCATAGATAATTTACTGTTAAATCTTAATTAAGATTTCAGAACTTGGCTATTTTTATTTACAAAAAGCGCTAATTTAAAATGCAGGTATTTTAGGTTTGTCCAAACTCATAGAACTATCAGACTCTCATAGTTAGGGAAATTATATTTCTTTTCAAATCATATAGGGTAGGTACCTAATTTAAGATGAGAAAATAAATAAATTAAGAATATCATTTGTCAGATATTTTTTATTGTAGCTACCTACCTAGTTCTAGTTCTTATTTACACATAAATATATCACAACTGCGATCGCCAACCCTCGGTCAGCATCAGACAAATCCGTGTGCTTAAATAAAGGTATAGGTAGAGGTGTCAGGTTTTTCTGATGCTGATTGTACTATAGACTTTAAGAGTCTAGTAAAATACCGACTATAGTAATTTTTTTATTCTGTAAATACTAATAATTAATAATAATATAATAAAATCATTTATTTCAGATATAAATCCATATATCTGAAATAAATTATATAATTAACCTATAATAAATAATTTCTGCACTCTTAGCACTTCTAAAAAAATTGCTATTTTGTTGTGCAAAAGTGTTTCTTAAATAATTCGTTCTTGAAAATACCTATACAGGGTGTAAGTGACAGCCTAGCAAATACTGAAACGGTAAACTCAGACCATCAAACTGAATAGCTTTCACTATGGAGCCTACCTCAGGAGACGCGGAAAAAAATCTGCTGTCCCATACATTTGAGTCGAGTAGGTACCGCAGTTTTGTGATTTTTTTCACGTTTCCTGAGGTAGACTACATAGTCAAAGTTGTTCATTTTGATGGTCTGAGTTCACCGTTTCAGTATTTGCTAGGCTAACACTTACACCCTGTATACGAATTCGTTGTTGAAGTTTTAAATAAAAGGATCGTCGCCCAAACTGTCGGTGTAACATAAAACATTGGGCAGGTGATAAAAGTTTCGTTACATTTTATGGTTTATACAAGTTTATATTAAATATTTTAACATTTTAAATGTGATAAATCGTCTCCCTTAACTTCATTTAAGCTTAAAGAAGAGGGGATGTTATAGTAATCGCTTGAATCAGGCCCCGTGACGAGCGTAGGGTACGTACGTCATTTTTTGTTATTTATGTCCAACAGCCCAAGGGCTGTTTTGGTAATTAATATAGAGAAATGGTTAAATTGAGTGCCGTTTACCCTGGGGCGGCCCTGCTCGAGCTCGAACACCTTTTGGGGAGAAATTAACTTGGATGTCACCAATTACACAGCTTTTTGGATAGTAACCGTGGCGAGGGGAAGATTCGCAATCAAAAGCCGGTTAATAAGCATAAACACAATGACTAATATTTATTCTTATGCTAATATTTATAGTGGATTGTCACGTAATACATTTTATTTAAGAGGATATGTGAAAAAATAGGATTCTTTAAAGCGTCATATATCATGAAGTATTAACAGTAGGAGTATGAATTGCGGATATGTGTAAATTGAAAATATAATTGAAGTTTTGATTAGAGCCAAAACACGATTAAGACACATTTTCTCGATAAAAAACAAGCTAAATTAGCCTCCGTTTTTAACGCTTGGAACTGCTAAACAGTGAATAATAGAAACACGAGACTTTATTTAAAAAAAAGAGATTGATATTTTACAAATTTTGATTAGAGCAGAATTGAACTTACATAAATAGTACAATCACAATTAAATAAAGTGTGTTTTCCGCTTGCGTCGTTTCAGTCGCGCGCGCTGCCCCATCTCTTTCTCTCGCATCAGGCAGTAATATAAGCTATCACATAACCATTTCGCTTCAATTATTTTTCGACATAGGCCCTTAATAGGTAGGTATAGGTACCCTAAATTGTAATGCTGATAGGATTATAGCACAAATTATACAGGGTGTAAGATATAGCCCTCCGCAAACTGAAACGGTGAACTCTGACCATCAAACTGAACAACTTTCGCTATGAAGCCTACCTCAGGAAAGGCGAAAAAATCATCTGTCCCATACAAAACTGCCGTACCTACCCGACTCAAATGTGTGGGAATGCAGATTTTTTTCGCGTTTCCTGAGGTAGGCTCGATAGTGAAAGTTGTGCAGTTAGATGGTCTGAGTTCACCGTTTCAGCCTGTACTTATACCAGTAGACCTCGCATGCCACCCCCGAGAAAACGATAAAAATCGAGATGTACCTCCATCTTTATTATTTTACGTATGCCAGAGAGAGCGCGCATTAGGTTTTCCTCGTTTAAAGCTTTGTCGTGGGTGGCATGCTAGCGGTCCAGATTTTAAGTCAGAGCATAAGCTATCAAACAAAAAAAGTTGATTCAAAATCGGTACAAACAAACAGACACACAAAAATTCTAAAAAAGGTTGATTTGGAGTCAGGGATAGGTACCTGAAAACCATAATACAGATACACTTCGGTTACAGTTTTATAAAAACTAGTTTAGATTTAGATTTGCAAACCAGTTGTGCGGTATCGAGTTGACTTTCAGTAAGTCTCTTTACTGACATTTGACATACCTACAATGAAATAAATCTTTTATCTAAGTTGTATGACATTCTTGACGCTGACAACCACAAATAGTGATAAACAACTAAACATTATGAATGTATAACGTGCGTACAGAGAGCTGGCTCTAAAAACGATTTATATACAAACTATCGTTAACCCGCGACTTTGTCCGCACAAATTATATACCAGATTTTAAGTCAGATCATTAGCTATCAAACAAACAAAATAATATCACAATGCTAACTGACATAATTTACTGACTATACAACTCCATCGGAAGGTGTTCCGTTGTACAGAAGATGCGGCCAGAAACTGGCAATTGAAAATAATATCTAAAACTACAGGATGAAATTGATACAAAATCATAATATCTTTGTTCGTATTTCTGATGTTTTCGTTACTATGAGGTCGGTGATTTTTGATAAACACCATAAGCTTAGCTTTTAAGAAATAGATATGATGAAACACTTAATTTTTAACATCCAATTAATTAATAGCTAATTTTATACCTAAGGACTAACTTAGCTGAAACTGTTTTAACTTTTAAGAGGATGATCGGAACAAAATCTGCCAGTATCTGTTTGGACCCCAAATACATTTACACCAAATACATTCAGCAGTTTTATATGGAACAGTTGATTTTCTCTTCGCGACTTCGACGTTGGTCCCATAGAAAAAGTACCGGTCTGATGAAGTCTGATCATCCTCATAAAATAGGTTCAACTAATTTTGGTAGAGCCTATAATATCATACGGTCATGCTAAACACCGAACCATCAGCACAGATTAGGTAATCACTAACCCGGTTGAGTCACATAATGAGAGGACTTTATAATCTGCGATTTCCAGGTGTCCTTAGTTCTTGACAGGTTATTAGTTACTACGTCATCAGGTAGGTTTACTTCGAAGCCTGTCACTTAACTCATCTATACTATTATAAAATTGTAAGCAGAAGTGTGTCTGTACACTGAAGATATTAACAAAAAAAAAGTTGCGATATGATATCCCTGATTCCATATCACCAATATTTGGATTTTTTGTCTGTCTGTTTTTTTTTTTTTTTTGACCAATGAATTTATTTATTTAAAGGAATAAAATAGTAAAAGCACAAATAAAACTTACCCTAAACTTAAACCATCTGTCTGTTTGTTTGTGTGTTTGTTTGAACGAGTATCACGCAAAAACTACTGAACCGATTTTAATGAAACTTTTTTTGTTTGATAGCTTATGATCTGACTTAAAATCTGGTATATAATTTCTGCGGACGAAGTCGCGGGTTAACGCTCGTATTATATAAGGTCTAACAAAATTAGGTGAAACTATTTTAAGGAGATGATCAGACCATCAAACTGAACAACCTACATACATACAAACCTACTCGACCTAAATGTATGGGACAGCAGATTTTTTTTCGTAATTTCAATATTGGTCCCATAGATAAAGTTGTTCATTTTGATTGTCTTATCATCCCCTTAAAATAGTTTCACCTAATTTTATTAGACCTTGTATACACTTTAGTACTACGACGAACAAAACAGTAGAACAAAATTGTATACAACTTATTGCTGCTGACTGTACATAGTTAACAACATTGTAAAATATGTAAACGTAAATGTAACGAGCTCAGTTAGGTAGGTAACAATGTCTGTGACGAAGATGACGGAGTGGAGATCCCAACACAACAATGCGTCCACTGTGTGCACTTTAAATTGAGTGTTATGTTAAGAATGAGTAGAATGACACGAGACTCACTAGATATCATAGTCGTTCACTACAGGAGGATCATTATTAGCCTTCTTCATCACTAAAATTAAACTAGGTGTTACAAAAATACAAATAAACATTTAAGCGGCTGGTTTATACCATCAAACTGAACAACTTTTACTATGGAACCAATATCGAAATAGCGAAAAAAAATTTGATGTTCCATACTAAACTACAAATCTACTCGAGGTAAATGTATGGGATAGCTGATTTTATTTTTCGCGAATTCGATGTTGGTCCCATAGTGAAAGTTGTTCAATTTGATAATTTAAACAACCCCCTTAAAAGTTCAAAATTTTTATTTTTACCACCCTGTATGTAGTTTGCACCTATAGCCCAGTCATTTTATGGTTTGAACCGGGACTAATTAAAAGTTGGTCTTTGTCTAATGTTTCTGACTACCCCGAAAGGGATTACAGTCATGAGCATGAGCATGAGTATGTAAGTACGTTTTTCATGGTATTTTCATGATATTTACGTCCCAGTGTAGGCCAGAGCGGGCCCATAGCGGGTATCGATAGAGACAAGTTAGTGGGCAAGAAAATTGTTTTTGAGCTGACCATAGAGATCTAGAGAGATGCCAACCATCGCGCTGAGTACGAAACCTAGTGTCGCATTACCACCAGTACCACGCGATAGAAAGTATTTTGCTAGCTTGAATGTCCTCATTATCCATTGCGGTATCAGAACTCAACGTTCGAATAATCTTTAGTACTACGCAAGCATTGTAAACTATTTACACATAATATCTCGACGGGCTTCCAGCCTCATAATATATTGAATTCGCAAGCAATGTGTTCCGTTTTTGCGCATATTGCTGCGACACTGGCCCCACCCCTTTTCACATCTCCCTTTAGTTTTTGTGATCTGTGGAGCTGACTAAGTTTAAAGAACACTGCTATCTTATATCTCTATCCGGGACCAACTTGCTTGCGTGCACATAAACTTCGTGGCTCAGAACCACGATAAAATACGACTAAAACGATCTCGACTCTTCAAATGATCTTTGGATGGGTGACCAAACTACACTACGTTACGCCCTCCGTTCTTCAGATGGGCCTTTAAGAAATTTGGTCCATTTAGATTGCGGTTTGTATTCGTTAGGCTAACTCTGGGGGTCTATTGAGGCGACTTGTAAATACTCTGATAGCAAGTTTACTAGTTACTTTCCACTAACAATCCTCACTGGTCCCCGCTGGTATGGTCAGCTCCCTATCACTTTTTGTGAAAGAAGTATTATTGTGCCTTGCTGTGGGATGTAGGTTCTGTAAGAAGGTGAAATATCAACCTTAAGCTTTGACTATTTTTTATAAGGACTAACCTTGCGGTAGTATTTCCCCTCTGCCACGGTATAAGATCAATTAATCATGTACATTTCCATTCAATTTTATACCTTATCACTAAACGAGACAGCCTATAATTGCGAAACAATAATTTCGAACTTAGAACGTTTGGGGTTCACGCGAGACTACTTTTCATGATTTTTAACGTTCAAAATTAGAATCTAAAGTTACGGGAATAAAATCCAAAGTTGCGGATTTCATGTTACCTCACCCCCCGCAAAAAGTGGCAGAAATGTTTGTTTGTAGAATTACACACGTAACTAGTCCCTATATAAGTAATAAAAGACCTAAAGCCACAATAGCTGGTTTAGATTCGAAATTAAATTTGGAACGTCTGAAAGAATCGCCCCTTCCCTTCTTTTTATTTTAGAGTATATTATATAGGTACCACCAGGTACCACAAACTAATAAGAGGATTACTACATAGGTACTTTCTACGTATGTACAAGTATATGATGATGTTGAAACAGGGTAAAAGTATTGTTAGTAACACAAATACTGTCTATCCTTTCTTAGCAGGTAAAGAGCGTTTGGTACTAAAAATAGTACCTCCCTGTATACCGCAAATTGGCAAGCTGCCGTGACTCCGTGGCGACTCCTGCGCACACAATGGGTACTTGAGGCACCGAGCTCAATAACAAATATTGGATGACCAGTGTTTGGGCTCCACACGGCTGCTTTCAATAGGTAGTCAATTTAGCGATAGATTACTTGTGTGATTTATAGCATATTTGTAGCAAACATTATTATTTGTCGTAAATTTATGGTAGATGATGAGGTATCTAGGTTTCTAGTTAAACTTCTACTTAAACTATTTGTTTGTTAGCGGCCTCACGATACAGATCATAGGATTTCTAATCACGAAACATTAATTAACTGTGCTCTATTTTTTAAGTGCACAGCAAGTTAAAATGTTGTGAAAACAACACTTTCTCTGAACTATTAAATTCTTTTTAGCAAAACGTACCTTCAATAGGTAAGGTACCTAATAGACTAAGAGATAAGTGTACTCTTTGCAACTATCAGGTGCAAGGCTGATTCAGTGTTAATGAGGTGTAGAGCATCTCTGTGGTGGGGATGGACCAGGTCTGCCTGCATAACTCCAGTCGGTTTAGGAGTTACTGATGTTTAAAGGTCAGTAAAAAATTTACGATCAGCTGCAATCGTATCTTATTATTGTAGTGTGCACTGTAGTTACCAAAACAGCCCTTGGGCTGTTGGACATAAATAACAAAAAATGACGTACGTACCCTACGCTCGTCACGGGGCCTGATTCAAGCGATTACTATAACATCCCCTCTTCTTTAAGCTTAAATGAAGTTAAGGGAGACGATTTATCACATTTAAAATGTTAAAATATTTAATATAAACTTGTATAAACCATAAAATGTAACGAAACTTTTATCACCTGCCCAATGTTTTATGTTACACCGACAGTTTGGGCGACGATCCTTTTATTTAAAACTTCAACAACGAATTCGTATACAGGGTGTAAGTGTTAGCCTAGCAAATACTGAAACGGTGAACTCAGACCATCAAAATGAACAACTTTGACTATGTAGTCTACCTCAGGAAACGTGAAAAAAATCACAAAACTGCGGTACCTACTCGACTCAAATGTATGGGACAGCAGATTTTTTTCCGCGTCTCCTGAGGTAGGCTCCATAGTGAAAGCTATTCAGTTTGATGGTCTGAGTTCACCGTTTCAGCCTGTACTTATACCAGTAGACCTCGCATACCACCCCCGAGAAAACGATAAAAATCGAGATGTACCTCCATCTTTATTATTTTACGTATGCCAGAGAGAGCGCGCATTAGGTTTTCCTCGTTTAAAGCTTTGTCGTGGGTGGCATGCTAGCGGTCCAGATTTTAAGTCAGAGCATAAGCTATCAAACAAAAAAAGTTGATTCAAAATCGGTACAAACAAACAGACACACAAAAATTCTAAAAAAGGTTGATTTGGAGTCAGGGATAGGTACCTGAAAACCATAATACAGATACACTTCGGTTACAGTTTTATAAAAACTAGTTTAGATTTAGATTTGCAAACCAGTTGTGCGGTATCGAGTTGACTTTCAGTAAGTCTCTTTACTGACATTTGACATACCTACAATGAAATAAATCTTTTATCTAAGTTGTATGACATTCTTGACGCTGACAACCACAAATAGTGATAAACAACTAAACATTATGAATGTATAACGTGCGTACAGAGAGCTGGCTCTAAAAACGATTTATATACAAACTATCGTTAACCCGCGACTTTGTCCGCACAAATTATATACCAGATTTTAAGTCAGATCATTAGCTATCAAACAAACAAAATAATATCACAATGCTAACTGACATAATTTACTGACTATACAACTCCATCGGAAGGTGTTCCGTTGTACAGAAGATGCGGCCAGAAACTGGCAATTGAAAATAATATCTAAAACTACAGGATGAAATTGATACAAAATCATAATATCTTTGTTCGTATTTCTGATGTTTTCGTTACTATGAGGTCGGTGATTTTTGATAAACACCATAAGCTTAGCTTTTAAGAAATAGATATGTTGAAACACTTAATTTTTAACATCCAATTAATTAATAGCTAATTTTATACCTAAGGACTAACTTAGCTGAAACTGTTTTAACTTTTAAGAGGATGATCGGAACAAAATCTGCCAGTATCTGTTTGGACCCCAAATACATTTACACCAAATACATTCAGCAGTTTTATATGGAACAGTTGATTTTCTCTTCGCGACTTCGACGTTGGTCCCATAGAAAAAGTACCGGTCTGATGAAGTCTGATCATCCTCATAAAATAGGTTCAACTAATTTTGGTAGAGCCTATAATATCATACGGTCATGCTAAACACCGAACCATCAGCACAGATTAGGTAATCACTAACCCGGTTGAGTCACATAATGAGAGGACTTTATAATCTGCGATTTCCAGGTGTCCTTAGTTCTTGACAGGTTATTAGTTACTACGTCATCAGGTAGGTTTACTTCGAAGCCTGTCACTTAACTCATCTATACTATTATAAAATTGTAAGCAGAAGTGTGTCTGTACACTGAAGATATTAACAAAAAAAAAGTTGCGATATGATATCCCTGATTCCATATCACCAATATTTGGATTTTTTGTCTGTCTGTTTTTTTTTTTTTTTTGACCAATGAATTTATTTATTTAAAGGAATAAAATAGTAAAAGCACAAATAAAACTTACCCTAAACTTAAACCATCTGTCTGTTTGTTTGTGTGTTTGTTTGAACGAGTATCACGCAAAAACTACTGAACCGATTTTAATGAAACTTTTTTTGTTTGATAGCTTATGATCTGACTTAAAATCTGGTATATAATTTCTGCGGACGAAGTCGCGGGTTAACGCTCGTATTATATAAGGTCTAACAAAATTAGGTGAAACTATTTTAAGGAGATGATCAGACCATCAAACTGAACAACCTACATACATACAAACCTACTCGACCTAAATGTATGGGACAGCAGATTTTTTTTCGTAATTTCAATATTGGTCCCATAGATAAAGTTGTTCATTTTGATTGTCTTATCATCCCCTTAAAATAGTTTCACCTAATTTTATTAGACCTTGTATACACTTTAGTACTACGACGAACAAAACAGTAGAACAAAATTGTATACAACTTATTGCTGCTGACTGTACATAGTTAACAACATTGTAAAATATGTAAACGTAAATGTAACGAGCTCAGTTAGGTAGGTAACAATGTCTGTGACGAAGATGACGGAGTGGAGATCCCAACACAACAATGCGTCCACTGTGTGCACTTTAAATTGAGTGTTATGTTAAGAATGAGTAGAATGACACGAGACTCACTAGATATCATAGTCGTTCACTACAGGAGGATCATTATTAGCCTTCTTCATCACTAAAATTAAACTAGGTGTTACAAAAATACAAATAAACATTTAAGCGGCTGGTTTATACCATCAAACTGAACAACTTTTACTATGGAACCAATATCGAAATAGCGAAAAAAAATTTGATGTTCCATACTAAACTACAAATCTACTCGAGGTAAATGTATGGGATAGCTGATTTTATTTTTCGCGAATTCGATGTTGGTCCCATAGTGAAAGTTGTTCAATTTGATAATTTAAACAACCCCCTTAAAAGTTCAAAATTTTTATTTTTACCACCCTGTATGTAGTTTGCACCTATAGCCCAGTCATTTTATGGTTTGAACCGGGACTAATTAAAAGTTGGTCTTTGTCTAATGTTTCTGACTACCCCGAAAGGGATTACAGTCATGAGCATGAGCATGAGTATGTAAGTACGTTTTTCATGGTATTTTCATGATATTTACGTCCCAGTGTAGGCCAGAGCGGGCCCATAGCGGGTATCGATAGAGACAAGTTAGTGGGCAAGAAAATTGTTTTTGAGCTGACCATAGAGATCTAGAGAGATGCCAACCATCGCGCTGAGTACGAAACCTAGTGTCGCATTACCACCAGTACCACGCGATAGAAAGTATTTTGCTAGCTTGAATGTCCTCATTATCCATTGCGGTATCAGAACTCAACGTTCGAATAATCTTTAGTACTACGCAAGCATTGTAAACTATTTACACATAATATCTCGACGGGCTTCCAGCCTCATAATATATTGAATTCGCAAGCAATGTGTTCCGTTTTTGCGCATATTGCTGCGACACTGGCCCCACCCCTTTTCACATCTCCCTTTAGTTTTTGTGATCTGTGGAGCTGACTAAGTTTAAAGAACACTGCTATCTTATATCTCTATCCGGGACCAACTTGCTTGCGTGCACATAAACTTCGTGGCTCAGAACCACGATAAAATACGACTAAAACGATCTCGACTCTTCAAATGATCTTTGGATGGGTGACCAAACTACACTACGTTACGCCCTCCGTTCTTCAGATGGGCCTTTAAGAAATTTGGTCCATTTAGATTGCGGTTTGTATTCGTTAGGCTAACTCTGGGGGTCTATTGAGGCGACTTGTAAATACTCTGATAGCAAGTTTACTAGTTACTTTCCACTAACAATCCTCACTGGTCCCCGCTGGTATGGTCAGCTCCCTATCACTTTTTGTGAAAGAAGTATTATTGTGCCTTGCTGTGGGATGTAGGTTCTGTAAGAAGGTGAAATATCAACCTTAAGCTTTGACTATTTTTTATAAGGACTAACCTTGCGGTAGTATTTCCCCTCTGCCACGGTATAAGATCAATTAATCATGTACATTTCCATTCAATTTTATACCTTATCACTAAACGAGACAGCCTATAATTGCGAAACAATAATTTCGAACTTAGAACGTTTGGGGTTCACGCGAGACTACTTTTCATGATTTTTAACGTTCAAAATTAGAATCTAAAGTTACGGGAATAAAATCCAAAGTTGCGGATTTCATGTTACCTCACCCCCCGCAAAAAGTGGCAGAAATGTTTGTTTGTAGAATTACACACGTAACTAGTCCCTATATAAGTAATAAAAGACCTAAAGCCACAATAGCTGGTTTAGATTCGAAATTAAATTTGGAACGTCTGAAAGAATCGCCCCTTCCCTTCTTTTTATTTTAGAGTATATTATATAGGTACCACCAGGTACCACAAACTAATAAGAGGATTACTACATAGGTACTTTCTACGTATGTACAAGTATATGATGATGTTGAAACAGGGTAAAAGTATTGTTAGTAACACAAATACTGTCTATCCTTTCTTAGCAGGTAAAGAGCGTTTGGTACTAAAAATAGTACCTCCCTGTATACCGCAAATTGGCAAGCTGCCGTGACTCCGTGGCGACTCCTGCGCACACAATGGGTACTTGAGGCACCGAGCTCAATAACAAATATT
Organism: Agonopterix arenella; assembly: GCA_927399405.1. Taxonomy (NCBI): domain Eukaryota; kingdom Metazoa; phylum Arthropoda; class Insecta; order Lepidoptera; family Depressariidae; genus Agonopterix; species Agonopterix arenella. The sequence continues at coordinate 11,580,404 of OV656691.1, read as the reverse complement.
GGATGACCAGTGTTTGGGCTCCACACGGCTGCTTTCAATAGGTAGTCAATTTAGCGATAGATTACTTGTGTGATTTATAGCATATTTGTAGCAAACATTATTATTTGTCGTAAATTTATGGTAGATGATGAGGTATCTAGGTTTCTAGTTAAACTTCTACTTAAACTATTTGTTTGTTAGCGGCCTCACGATACAGATCATAGGATTTCTAATCACGAAACATTAATTAACTGTGCTCTATTTTTTAAGTGCACAGCAAGTTAAAATGTTGTGAAAACAACACTTTCTCTGAACTATTAAATTCTTTTTAGCAAAACGTACCTTCAATAGGTAAGGTACCTAATAGACTAAGAGATAAGTGTACTCTTTGCAACTATCAGGTGCAAGGCTGATTCAGTGTTAATGAGGTGTAGAGCATCTCTGTGGTGGGGATGGACCAGGTCTGCCTGCATAACTCCAGTCGGTTTAGGAGTTACTGATGTTTAAAGGTCAGTAAAAAATTTACGATCAGCTGCAATCGTATCTTATTATTGTAGTATGCACTGTAGCTATGTGAACAGTACTAAAACTGACTTGGTTCATCAGTCGGTTTAGGAGACACCGCCGTTCAAAGGTCCGACCTTTGAACGGCTGTATCTCCTAAACCGACTGAAAGTTCATGTCAGTTTTGTACTGTTCACATAGCTACAGTGCACACTACAATAATATCATACAATACATACCTTGCAGCTGATCGGAATTTTTTTTACTGACCTTTAATCGTTTGTAACTCCTAAACCGATTGAAGTTATGCAGGCAGACCTAGTTCATCCCCATCACAGAGAAGATCTACACCCCATAAACACTGAATCAACCTTGCTGCTGATGGTTGCAAAAAGTACACTTATCTCTTAGTCTATAATCTCGGATGAAGTAGTGGTGCGATGGAAATCGGTTCTCACGGACACGCGCGACACCGTGGCCATTGTAAAAAACCCTCAGCCCGAAGAGGGTAGCGGCGCGTATTAATCAGTCGAGAACTCGAGACCACCGATGCTAATGTATTGACGATCTACTGATAAGTACAGTCTTGTTGAGAAGTCACCTGACAATGAAAGTTGTGTTTGGCTGCTATAGAGGGTGTAAACTTAAATGCATTAGGTACATAGGTACTTAGGTGCGAAAGTTGCCTTATCCCTTCGTGAAAGTTGTTCAGCTTGATGTTCTAAACTTTAGACTTTCAAAATGAACAACTTTCACGAAGGGACCAACATTAATATCGCGGAAATAAGTGATTGTTTAAATAGAAAATGTAAATAGCTAATTAGCTAGACCCAAATGTATGGAACAGCTGGTTATTTTCCGCAAATTCAATATCTTGTACATTGTCACACAAATTATCTAGTCAAATTTTAAAGTACCTGGACCGGACAATCTTGATCCCTTGGTGAAAGTTGTTCAGTTTACATCCTATATCTTTTGAGGCCCTTAGAAATCGTTCTGCAATAGATTTACTAATAAAAAATGTGGAAATTAGAACAAATTGATGTGGACGCAGATTTGTAGAGACAACGAATAAATATGTTCTAACTTAAGGCTTATCCCTCTCAAAATGTAACTTTTAAACCCTTTCTCGTTGCTTGTACGCACAAACCGCACGCTAGCCGGCGCAGGCGCAGCGCAGTGTCCGTGCGTGACGGATCCACTCAGCGTCGAATTCACGCCAAGTCAAATGTTTAATTTGCTCTATAAATCACGCTATTAAAAACATTTCAAGGGTGTCATCGCGGTACCGATCTCATTGGAAACGTGACCAGGGTCTAGCTGTGTGGTCTCTCTGCCTCACACCTCTCGGAAGCTGTTGGTATTTGCCTTCATTGTTGGTAAACCTATTATAAGGCGAAGAATGTGAGTTTAAATTCAATTTGGTGAGATGAAATTGAATTAGTCACTGACGTGCTTTGTTGTTTGTCGGTGTAGTTGAAATGAAGCACGTTGAGTGATGTGATTCAACTCAACGTTTAATGTAGGTAATACCGGTTGCGTTGGAATAGATTTATACAGCGAATAAAATAAAGAAGGGTATTTGATGATAGCCAAATGCTCCAAGAACTGAGCGCAGTGCTCAGTTCTTGGAGCATTTGGCTATCATCAAAGCCTGGAGGTTGGACTGAAGATGAACAGTACAAAAATTCACAGATTTCGTGCCTCACACGACTATCGAGCACATTGGAAATGAATCTACGGAATTCGAAAAAATATTGTCTCAAAAAGGTTAGGTTTCCCATCGGAAATAAAGAAATTCGCAGAAAAACCAATGTAGCCGACATAGCCAAAAGAATTGCTGAACTAAAGTGACAATGGGCGGGGCACATTGCTCGCAGAACCTAAGGCCGATAGGGCTGAAGAGTTCTCGAGTGACGACCGCTTACAGGAAAGCACAGCATTGGTTAGACAAGGTGGACCGACGACCTGGTGGAGGCGGCGGGAACCCGTTGGATGAGGGCAGCGCAGGACCGGTCGTTATGGCGATCCTTGGGGGAGGCCTATGTCCAGCAGTGGACGTCCATCGGCTGAGAAGATGGTGATGAAAAGTAACATTATTTTGAGGCTTGGACAATTATTTTCTGAAAAAAATTGAGTATCCAAACATTTTTGTGAACTGTTTCAAAGTGCAAGGCTGTATGGAAAACTCTAATTTTCGTGAACTTACCCAGCCGATGAACGTCATTGTTAAAAATGTTATCTTGAAGGACACAACAAAAAAAATTGTTAACCTGTCGTCCATTAGGATTAAAGTCAATATTTTGTGACACAATTACTGTATTAACGTGACGCGATAGACATCACATTAATAAATTTCAGCGCGTTGTGATTACTGAAAGCAACTGAAAGTAATTGCTTGTTATAACAATGAGTTTGCTTGCGTGACTTCACGAAAACGTTCGTCCGGGAAGCTCGCCTTAAATTAAATTAGATTAAATTGATTTATTGGGCAGGAGCGTGAGGCCCTCGTCCTCCGGTAGCCGTACAGTGCCCCACAACAATTCTGACCAAGTCCAAACAAATCTAGTTAAATCTTGGTCCAGTTTAGATGGTAAGACATGCTGTGTTGCCAGGTGTATATCTACGCTTCGTTCCGCCGCACTCCGTTACAGCCTTATAATTAATGCTATTAGATTCAGAAACTAACTGGAAAAATTACGAAGATCAACCGGGGAATTATCTAAGTGTAGTTTAAAAAATAAATGAATTTATGTGAATTCCTAATATTAGAGTTATTAAGAGCTCTGTGAGAACTTTGTATAACACATTGTATTGTATGTGTATGCCGTAACTGTCTATTGTTGTAAGAAAACACACTGAGATAGTCATATAAATTCAACCAAAAGTATAATCTACTAACTCATAAGTTAATTCATTAATTGCATGGGTGGCGTTTAATTACAAATACAATGTTAAATATGAAGTAGATAGGCATCTCTTTAATGAATAAATTAAACTTTGCAAACATTGCAAAGGTAGGTACTTATAAAAATATATTCTAAGTAAAACAAGAGCTATGAGAAACTATTAAGTTGTTTTGAAGTGTGTAAACAGTACAGGTCGTTCTGGTCAATTAGTTTTAGCACGCTTTACTTGAGCGGCACGTGTTTAAAGTTGATATTTTATAGGTATTATACTGCATCTATTTAGGGTATAAAACAGTTCAGATGCGTGTTGAATGAATGGTTAACCGTTTGCTACTGAAAAGGGTAACAATAACAGCGCGGAACAAGCATAAAACATAACATGAAAAGTGTGAGACGTAAACATAAAAGCGATTTATACGCGATAATTCCAATACATAAAACATTTCATTATAGGCAGGCAGGCTCCCATTATTCAAAGATATTTATTCATGTCGAATGATTGCCTTTCTTTTGTGGATCGACAATGGCGTCGCCGGCGTATTCCATTTGCGCGGCATCGTTCTTGTTCATTCGTTTATTGTGCACGCGAGCGTTTTGTTTCGTCGTGAACGAGTCTTTCACGCACCGCACCGCCCGCGCCCGCTCCCGCACCGGGGCCCATGTATTCTATTCTCAAATTAAATGGAGCCAAGATTGATGAGTTTAGACACGACCTGTGACACGCACTACCGAATGTACGGTGTTACCTCGCGCCGCTCTACGCCCGTTTGTTTGGAATGCGCTTTATTTCACCCTTTATAATAAACGGTAATTATTGGTAGCGAACGTGATGTTTTATGTAGGTAGATATCGGATGGTTTTTGTTCAATATTTGGGCGCACTCGGCCGACTAATATGGTTTTTTGTGTATCGTTTCTGTTTTGGTTTGAGTAGCCTTATTAATATGGCGTTAATACGTGGTTCTTTGGTTGCAGCCGCCTGTAAACATTCATCATTGAGATCTGATACACAAACTAAATAAGGCGGGCAATCGGGCATCTATGTAGATAAATTAGACGTGCTAGGCGTTCTCTTCCGCAAGGAAGAAGCTCTGTCTGATTCTTTGTCTCTCGATAGAGAACGTGGTAGTTTGCTTTCTAATTAATAAGGAAATATACGTAATAGTCGAGGAAATCAACGAATTTTTGTATGGAGTAAGGTTATATTAATTGCACTTTACATGATAGTTTCAAAATATTAGTAGATGACAAGCCTGAAAAAGATAAATTCTCAATAATCCCATATTTTTTAATGGGTATTATGGAATAATTAAGACATTTACAAAACATAAAATTTAGGTATGAACTGGTGATTTTGTACAGGACGGCTTCGTTCAATACGTTTTACTTATAATAATTATAATCCCCGGTTAAATCGTCAATCGTAATCGTTATCGTAAATTTGAGTAGATATTTAATATTTTGTAAGTAATCAAAAATTATAACCTCAAAACTTAATTATTTAATGTTTGTTTGTACACAATAAATTTGCCTTGCGATAATTACCTGTCTCCTTTGCTGGTATGCTGGAAGAAATATCTTTAGAAATAAGCTTGCCCTTTGTACATTTATATCGATTTTAAGGTATTTCTCAGGGTGCTCAGCCTATATAACCACCAAATCTCGACAAAAGTGTTATAAGCTAACAATAATATTAGTTCAAACACAATTTACCAAAGTGTCTTTAATGAATTCTCAAACCGTATTTTTCCTAGACTATAAGTCCTAAATCAGATATTGCTAACATTTCACGTAAACTTCATTATAGTTCAGTGAATGTTAGGAAACGGTTGGGACGCAAGAGACTAGCCCATGCGTGGTAGTTGGGCAGTCCGCGCCGCCCTGTAATTTGGCCCAAACCGCCGCGCTCCGTGCTTCTCGGAAACAAACTATCGGTGCTCTATTTCAAAACCCAAATAAGTTTGTTTATAAACAAAAGAAAAGGAAAGTTCTATAAAAGGTCAAGGATTGATGTTTTGTAAGCGGACAAATATGATTGTTGAATATGATTCTACATTTGATGTAATATTAAATATGTAATATGTAATATTAAATACCTAGGTAATAGTTAGATATCTGGGACATTTTCACACAGATTAACTGGTCCCATTGAAAGTACCAGAATCTAGCCCGGACCTCCAGTCCGGTCCTACAGTCCGGTCCTACAGTACAGTGGACTTGGTAAAAATAAATCATACAAAAATTTGCTTGTTCGGGATTCGAACCCGTGACCCTTGGATCAGCAGACGGGTTCACTACAATACCAATTGAGCTATCGGGTCGTCAAGGAATATCTTCGGCGTCGTCGTCGAGTTAAACCATATAGTTAAACATATGAGAGGTTGAGAAAATGAATAAGGTAAACATACAGGGGTGCGATTTTTGAAACTCGTACTTTGAACTTAGCAGTTGAAAATGTCAAAATTATTATGGAGATATGCATCTTTCTACGGCTGATTGGACTTTAAAAAATCACACTCCTGGATTATGGTTTTTGACAGTCAAATCAGCAGTAGAAAGATGCATATGTCCATAGTAATTTTGACATTTTCAACTGCTGAGCTCAGCGAATGAGTTCAAAAAATAGCACTCCTAGGTGTAAGTGACAGCCTAGTAAATACTGAAACGGTGTACTCAGTCTATTAAACTGAACAACTTTCACTATGGAGCCTACCTCAGGAAAAGCGAAAAAAATCTGCTGTCCTATATATTTTAGTCGGGTATATAGGTACATACAGCAGTTTTGTATGGGACAGCAGATTTTTTTCGCGTTTCCTGAGGCCTACCTCAGGCCATAGTGAAAGTTGTTCAGATTGATGGTAGCCCAGTCATTTTACGGTTTGAGCCGGGACTAATTAATTATGTTTTTTTTTTCGGTGTTGAGCTTAGAAATATACCAAAATTAAAAAAAAATCACATCAGCAACAGCCCCAAATTTAAAATTTTGCATTTATCTCGTTCTAAGAAACCTGATGGTAATTTTTTTATTCTCACATTTACGTAAGCCTTTACCATTATACATACTTCAAACATGGTGTAAATATGTTTCTCTACTTAGAAGGCTTTGAAAAATACATTAGTATTTTCTAAGAAATACCTATTTTTTTAAATTTTGATGCCTTTTTTATTGGTCAGAAATAATTTATATTGTTAAATTTAATTAAAACGAGTACATTGGTATTAATATTATTTAGTTAAAAGCCCTCTGGGAGATACAATTTTGATTTCTATGTTGCGTAGAAATTTTTTTTAATTTATGTTTTCAGGTAGTCTCTTTGTCACTAAATGGTTATAGTTTAAAAGTCCAATTCATAATTACTTCCCACCCCTCCTAACAAAACTCCATAAAATGACTTGGCTATGGTCTGAGTTTACCATTTCAGTATTTGCTAGGCTGTCACTTACACCGTGTATAATGTATTAAAAATGGTAATAGAAATATGAGCCTGGAAACAAGGTCATTTGTAGAATGAAATACAATGGTGCCTTCATAGGTGTAGAACAATCGCGTGTACAAAACAAAATGATATTAGACGCTAGATTATAACAAAAATAAATGTTTATGTAGTTAGTAGGAAAGCCTGCAATTATAGTCCTCGAAGGTACCGCTCGCCGCTCTCAGTCCGATTTTTATCTCAAACGGTGAGCCGGCGTTTCCATCCGCGTAATTACAGAGTTTAGGCCCTAGAGTGAATTATTAGACGCGGCCGTGGGGTAATCAACACAATAATTGTTATTCGCGGCGCTAGTGTTTGGTGAGCGTTTTTGTGGTTACTTGCTCCGGGGCTTGTCTCACTACAAATTGAATTTCGTACAATTGCCGTGTAACGGTTTGTGTTTGATGGTTAGTTTTGTGTTTCTGTTTATTATGGTAATGGAACGCATGTGTACCGTCGTGTAGGTTAATTGTAGCTTTTTATTTTCGTTAATGAAATCGAATTGTTATGTCAAATTAAACTACCTAGGTATACGTAGTAGTAGTTATAGTACGTATGTAGACTGGTAATTATACAGGGTCCAACTTAATATGCTGACACTATTTTAAGGGGATGATCAGACCATCAAACTGAACAACTTTCTTTAAGGGACAAACATCGAAATTGCGCAATAAAAATCTTCTGACTCGAGTCGGTTTGCAGTTTTGTATGGAAAAACAGATTTTTTTTCTCGTGATTTCGATTTTGGTCCCATAGAGAAAGTTGTTCAGTTTGATTGTCTGATCATAGCCTTAAAAATGTGCCAGCATATTAAGAAGAACCCTGTACAAGGTGTAAGTGACAGCCTAGCAAAATACTGAAACGGTGAACTCAGACCAACAAACTGAACAACTTTCACTATTGAGCCTATCTCAGGAAACGCGAAAAAAATCAGCTGTCCATACAAAACTCCTGTACCTACACAACTAAAATGTATGGAACAGCAGATTTTTTTGTCGCGTTTCCTGATGTAGGCTCCATAGTGAAAGTTGTTCAGTTTGATGGTCTGAGTTCACTGTTTCAGTATTTGCTAGGCTGTCACTTACACCCTGTATAAGTGTAACATGTTACAAAGGTAAAGAGAAATACCGTAAGCAAACATGCACTTCTGAGAAACTAAAGGTGTAAAATAAATAATGCAACATAGAATAATTAATTCTGCCTCAGTCGTGGGTTACCTACAACCGAAGCGAGCGCCTTCTATCGTGCTCGCTCTCTTCTTTTTGGTTCTTGTTCTCGGGCTCGCTTTCCCTCTATATTTCGACTTTGACCTAGCATGATAACTAAGCCTGGCTGCACCAACATGGTATTTAGGTTAAAACGTATATAGTAAACGACCCGTCTCTTACCATGCTCGTACAGAACCGATGGGCGATGGGGCCGAAAAGCTCTCGAGTGGCGACCGCGTAACGGAAAGCGCAGCATGGGTAGGCGGTGGACCGACGACCTGATGAAGGCGGCGGGAACCCGTTGGATGAGGGCAGCGCAGGATCGGTCGTTATGGCGATCCTTGGGGGGAGGCCTATGTTCAGCAGTGGACGTCCATCGGCTGAGATGATGATGATGGTAATGACTGTCATTAGTATGAGCAGTGTAAGCGCTCTTACAGACGAGCGACACTTTGCGGTCGCCATGTGTCGCGGAGGGTCGCGCGACTGTCGTGCGACTGTAAACTCTATGAGCGCGACTCTCTGCGTCTCTCGGCGATCGCGAAGTGTCGCTCGTCTCTAAGAGCCCTAAGAGACAGAGCAATCACTAAATACTTACGTTTTACCTAATCACTTTTTTGGTGCAAGCCAGCTTAAGAGTCTTATGTATATAAATTTCCAACAACATTGGTAAAATTTCTATAATTGAAACGATTGTTTGAGTTTTAAATACATGTTAAAACTTTGAACATTCGTTTGCAAAAACTAAAATAAATATCTTAGCCATCGATCACACACTGACCCATTAGTTATTCAACTCAAACTAAAGCTTTTAAAACAAAACAAGGAAACTACGGGGCAATTTATTTTCCTAGGGCGGCGCCCGCCCTCGCAAATTCATTACGAGCACAACCTGGCGCTTCCGTTTCCGACGACCGGTACTGCAAATTTTAAATGTTATAACGATAGTATTGTTAGATTGTTTACATTGCTGGTTGGTTGGTGGTTACTTGGTTTTTTATTGGAAAGCTAAATAATTTAAGTAGTATCCGAAAAAGTTGAAAATATTTATTTGTTAGACAAGAGTGCAAAGTTGCTTTTTAACCGCGTGCTCAATTTTGATGACCGAGCAAGCGAAGGATTCTAAAATCGAATCACGAGCTCAACGAGTGATTAAAAAATTAGAATCAGGAGCGTTAGCGAGGGAATCAAAAGAGCACGAGATGAAAAATCTTTGCACTCGAGTGCAACACGTAACTTTTCATCGTGCTTTTCATCCCACCTCAGCGAGGACATGACGTGAAAAGAAAATGGCGCGCGCAAAGCAAATTAAAAGTAAGTACACCAAGAAGGTTCCGAGTCTGAGTTTTAAATAAATTAAAAAAGGTTGTATGATGAATTCGGCACCATGGAGGGAGAAGTAAATAGGTTTAATAATGTTTTGAATTCATTAACTTAGTGCACACGATGTTCTAAATTCAATTTACTTTATCCTCAAATAAAAAAGGCTTTTGCACTCAGATATCGAAGAGCAAAAGTCTCTTTCCGAGATGGGGGAATGAAAAATATGCTTTTCAAATGCAGAGGAAAGTTATTCGTTATTACTTTTCTCGCTCATCATAAAACCATGCAAAGATAGGTAAGTTTATTTTTCAAGTTTTACTTAAAGATTATTAACGCTATAAATAAAAAAAATACACTGTAAAATAGGAAATTACATTGTCTACATTAGTCTGAGGCTAGTTTTTACTCCAAACACCCAAGAGAAAAGATATTGATGAAAAAAACGTTTTTTTTGGCGATTCCGCTTTCAATTGAAGTGGGATGGCTAGTTGCAAACTTATGCTTTTAAGAAAGAGACGCTTGCGCTGGGATAACTTGGCCTTAAACGTGAACTTAGGCTGAGATTCAGAGACGTTTTTATGTTTTAGTTCGTACGCTACTTAGACTCAAATCACGCTCAAAAGAAAACTCTAATGAATCTCGCAGTCAGTGCCGGTTCCTCTGGTTTAACAAATTAACTATACCTACTATGAGTTATTATAGATAGCCAAGTCTGGTGCATTGCTATGGAATAATCTGGGTGATCTAATCTAATTTAGGTGCTCTTAAAAGAGATGTTGCTTATAGTGCAATACTTTGTAATGATGTAGAGATGCAAACAACACTGAAAAAAATGTTTTGTTAAATATAACCGAACTTTAGTGACTTCCAAACTGTTTTTTATGCTATTTATAACCAAACGATTGTTTATATGCTACAAAATTTGGAAGTAACTAAAGTTCGGTTGTATTTAACAAAACATTTTTTTCAGTAAAAGTGAAACAAACAAAACTAATGACTTTTTAAACAATTGATTATTCAATGTATGTCAAACAAAGAAAACGAATCGTTCTCTTTATTCTGTTTAAGTAAAACTATCGTGATAGTTCGACTTGACGTGACTTCGTTTGCACAGTCGCTAGCCGCCGCTTGAAGTAAAACTAACATAAACTTCTATGCCCCTTCCCTCGCTGCGAGCTCACGACACGACACGAAGAGCGAGCCGTTCTAATATTTTTTGTTTTATGGGCTAGTTACCTAAAATTATGGACGAGTTGATTTTTTAATGTTTGATTGAATAACACTAAACTGTCACACACTCAGTTGCAGAAACGCTCATTAGATGTAATCCTTCATTAAATCTCTCGCTAGCTTTTACTACGACAAAAAGACAAAAAGTGACAGCAAGAGATTTAATGGAGGATTAACTTTAATGAGCGCTTCTGCAACTGAGTGTGTGACAGTTTATTAATACCTACATAAAACACGGCTTTAATACCTTTCGGGGTTGTCAGAACCATTGCTAAAACTTCTATTATGTATCGTTCAGTTGCAGCAAAGGCTCACATTCAGCATTTTGATGGTTTAAAATAATTTCAGTATGGAACATGGACATGTCATGTATACCTAGTGATTGTTTATTATTACCCCTCGCCCAGTAAAACGAATAAGAAGAAACATTATTCAAACTGTGCAGTATTAGCCAATCCAGTCTCTTCGTTTCTTTAGTTTCTTGACTTCCTGATATCTACGACACGACATCAACCTTTTCTTTCTCCTGTGTCAGGTAACTTTGTCTAGGTCTTCCTCTGCCTCTCTTTCTCTCTATCTTTCCTTCCAATATAGTTTTAAAGAATTTTTCTTATCGTATCAAGCGTCCCATCATTTTACCTCCTTATCTATCTATATAGGGACTGCAGAAGAGAAGATTTTCAAGATCGTAGCAGGAGTTCGATTTTTGAATCTCATACGTCGAACTCAGCAGTTGAAAATGTATGGAGATACGCATCTTTCTACTGCTGATTTGATTTTCAAAAATCGCACTCCTGAAGTATGATTTTTGAAAGTCAAATCAGCAGTAGAAAGATGCATATCTCCACAGTAATGTTGTCATTTTCAACTGCTGAGCTCAGCGAATGAGATTCAAAAATCGCACTCCAGGTGGCGATCAATTGTCACCCACCCGGAAGAGATATTGTATTAAGTATAATACCTATGTATGTTTCTTATGTTCTACGTCTACACAAAAATAATAAGAGAATTTCCATAGGTAGTATCTTGAAGTTCAAAATGTTACTCCTTCGATATGCGGAATGATATTTACAACCAGTTCTAACTAATGTGTCATAGCATTGTTTTGAATAATTTAAGAACATCTTCTAACTTATCTGTGCAATTTTGAATTCTAAGTGGCAATAATTTGGTCCAAATTCATTTGGCTAACGCAGGTGGAACAAAAGCGCCGCTGCGCCCACGCCCAGCACCGCAGCTTGATATGTAATTCAATAACAATAATCGGATTCTCTTTAACGCCGACTTGCACTCTCTATCCGAACAGAACATCCTATAGCAACTTTCAGTTCACTGAAATTGCAACTTTAAAGCTAAGAACTTAAGTTTATTTCAGAGTGAAAGGGTGTCTTTGTTTGGTCGTAGATAGGAAAGTAGTTTGGTCGGTAATAGGACTGGCTTGAGCTTACAAATAACGAGTCGTTATTATGAGCTCGGTACCATCGCATTGTCTTTCACGCTCTACCCTTTACTTGACTCCGAGTAAGATAGTGTTTTACTATTCAATAAGGATAGGCTTTTATTAGAAACTTCAAGAAGTAGTAGAGAAAGGGTGTATTATGAATGTAGTAAGGCTGTTCATAGAATAGAAAATATATTTTTGATGAACGATAAGTAAGTTAAACATTAATTATGCAGTACACAAAAACTTACGACCCTAGGTACATTTCAGGGGTGGTCAAAAATATTAATATTAACTACTTATGTAAGGTTATTAAAACACGTTAAGAGGATAGACCAGTACGGTTTACTCCATACAACTAGAGCAAATATTTTTTTACCATACAATCTATGTCACCTCTGCCATGTCGCTGTGTTTTGCTTTTTTGCATTAATTAATTACTGTAAGAACTATAGGGACATTCGAAAATTACAAATTTTACCGCCCGTTTTCAGACATTTAGTTAACAAATTTGACGAATATAAACAAAAAAAAGAAAACATACGGACATAGCCAAAGTCTTTCTGATTTTATTTTTGAAAGAATTATTACAATCGGTTTAGTTTTGGAAGACAAAACAGGGGAATACGAAATGCAGATTTCGTCGACTTTTTGTATATAAAATTGGTCCGAGCTGCAGTTGTCTCTTTCGCACTCTAGTCGGCGGGGTGTATGGGTGGGGATCTGAAAAATACGTATATAGTTGGAAAAGTGACCTATTCTCCTAATTAGCATTTCAGCCCGCCTATCCTCTTAAGTTGGAGGGATGGATACGCAAACATTTTTGCTCTTCGCGAGTAACTATAAAATAACCTTAGTTACCCCATACAATTAACAATCACGTTAAGAAATGGGCTGGTTTATTCTAACTAAGCCGGGAACTACGCGGCTTTCGTTAATACTAAAAATATTAAAACCAAATGGTACATAAGCAACCATTATGGTCGCGGACCAATAACTAATTTACGTGCAGCTATATTACAGGCTGTTTATACTCCGAAATTGTGATCTCGTCGATTTGCAGATGCGAGATAAGAAGCAATTAAGCTCCAATGAATATACGATCGGAGAGCATTCGCTTCGCACATACATAACAACTTTTCCGAGGCCTGTTAATAAATAAAATCTCATATTTGCGCTCGCCCACTGACCAATGATATATAACGTTTGTTAATTAGGTTATCTTCCCGGCGGCATCTACAAAGGGCTGAAGTTTAAAAGGCTCGTTGATATTAAAAATGCCGCTTATAACTTTTATCATAAATCACCCTCTGGCTAAGTCGCGAGGGCGCGCGAAAAAATGCGATCTACTTCCAACAAAAAATATGCAAGTAATGACTAGCGCACCCTGAGAGCTTTTTTAAGTTGTTCGGACGGTGTGCTTAGAATTAATTATCTTGTGGCGGACGCCAATAATAGCGAAGTGTTGTCACCGGAGTGCCGCCGGAGTCACAGGCATGACGTCTTTGTTTTCAGCTTCAATTTCAGTCGACGACGGCAACGCGAAAACATTTGCGGTTAAGATGACAAGAGAAAAAAAAAAAGAAAATTTTGGGTGACTAATTTAGAACTGTGTTTCAGTTTTATTTTGGTTTTGTATTTAGTTCATTGTTCTAAGATTTAAGAGAGTCCCGAGTCAAAATATTGGAAACAAAATTTTTTACAAGACTTCTTTGAAAGGAATGATCAGACCATCAAACTGAATATCTTTCTCTATTCGAATTCTAATTCAAAATATCGAGAAAAAAATCAGCTGTCTAGTACATTTCGCTCGAGTATGTTTGCAACAAAGTTTTGGTATTATGGAAGAGCTGTTTTTTTTCGCGATTTAGATGTTGGTGCAAGAGAGAAAGTTGTACAAAAAGTGTTAGCATATTAAGAAGGACCCTATATACCAGCAACTAAAGATAGAAAGAAAGAAAGAGAACTTATTTATTTGTATCTCCGACACACATGCTGTTTGCATGTTGCTACAGAAGACTAAAAGAGCTATGGACGAATTTTAAACCTCTATTTTACATAATTAATTGCAACATAAAATTCTGATATTTAACGCTAAACTTAATCGATATCTATATGTTAGAAATAAAGTTGACTTGATATCTTGAGAACCCTTTTTTTGAAATCGGTTTTAAAAAAGATCAACATAGATTTGTGATGAGTCCCGTGAGAGCTTGTCGAAAGAAGAGCGTCGGTTTACGATCAGTGATCACCGACAGCCTCCCTGTAATAATAAAACATCGACATGCCGCCTTTATCGACTGCTTGCTCGATAAGCATCCGTGACGAATTCGCACCACTCGTACTATGCTTGCATGTCGACAAAAACACAACTTTATAAAGACTTAACATATAATTAACACAAATGAAATCCTACCCTAATGCAATATACCAAGGTTCTGTTTTAGTAAGCAGGAGTTGATGATATGACGTTCGAGTACAACTCAAAAGAAAATGGCCGAGATATACGAATCGATATAAATTTATTTCCAATTATAATGCTCGTCGTCTCAGTTTATTTCGGTTTTTGAGGGCTTAAATTATGATTACTCAGAAGAAGTCAGCTTGACTTTACTATAAGTGTGTGTTTATATATGTAGGCAGGTACACACGTAATCATGTCATACCTTTCAGTTAATCTAAAAATATATCCCCGAAGGTGCACCGCAGTCTTTCTATAAGTTAAATGCTGGCTTACGAAAATACCCAGTTCAGCTAATGTCAATTATTTCTTAGTATAATCCCACCAAAAATATTTTCATGTAAAATGTTGCCAAGACGAGACCATATGGCTCGCACTGTCAAAAAGTTATCAGACCTCATGCAAAGCCAGGCTTCTCTTCACAAACTCTTCAAAATATGTGGCTGGGCCATTTCGTTAATACAAGAACTATTATTCAACTGTCTAGCTATTACGGTTCAAAAGTTACAGCTCTAAATAGTAAGGATAGACGGAGGGACGGACGGACGGACGGACAACGTAGGCTTAGTAATAGGGTCCCGTTTTCAACCTTTGGGTTCGGAACCCTAATACAGAATTCTGGATCGATAAAGGGTGTAAACTTAAATGCATTTGTACATGGACAGCTCAGACCATCAAACTGAACAACTTTATACTATGGATATGGAACCAACATTGAAATCACGAAGAAAAAATCAGCTGTGTCAAATATTTTGGTCAAGTAGCTATTGTAATTTTTCTATGGAATAGCTATATTTTTTCGCTATTTCGTTGTTCAGTTTGATGGACAGAACCATCCACTTAAGTATTTAATGCATCTTTACACCATGTATAAGTGGGACAAATACTTATATATTGTTTTCTGGGATAATATTTTGAGAAACAAATCATCATCCGGGTATTTTCATACGTTCATTCCTTTCGCGTTGTATTTAAAAAGATATCTGTTGTGATTTCAAAATTAAAACAAAACCATTATTCCATTTAGAAAGCCTAATTATGCTAAACGTAAAGCTGGAAGTTGTGAACGGTGTTGTAAAGATTCTGATCACTCTATGAGTCTATGGTTAACTATAAAATACTGCAAATATTTATTTATTTGGAGCAAGGTGTTTTTGTTATTTCAAACACTAATAACAAAACACTTCAAAACTGAAATAATTTAATTGATTGTCTAAACGCTTTTTTTATTTAATCAAACTTATTACGTTTCACAAAAAGATTTTGTTGCAAATAGTTCCTGACTGACCTTGTCGATTGTATTAATTTAGCATTGTTTCTTTTTAAAACAAAATCAACGATTGGAAAATTTAGTTTCGGATGGGACTTGAACCCGCATACTGCCAAACCGGGGCCAGTGCTTTCGTCCAAATAAGCTATCGAAACTTTATAGCAAAAGCTTTGCCCACAGATAATCTAACTATTAAATAATCTGTGACAGAAGTATACAGGCATTCAATACAATTCAAGTGGGTGATGGGAGCTGTCAAATCGATCGCAGCGCCCGGGGTGGCAGAAATTTGTACTTTTGGTGGACAAGCTGTGTAAAATATGCTTGAATCTATGTAAATCCACACACTAACTCAACACGAAATCTCCAAAACTGTAAAGACTACAAACTTAAAATTTGGCATGGATGTTTCTATTGGCATCTAGATGCTCACTTAAAAAAGGTTTGTCGAATTTCAACCCCCAAGGGTTTTAAACTGATGTAAAAGTTTGAATGGGAATTCCGATACAAATTAGATTGAAATATAAGCTAGATTTTAGGACTAATAATATGCTTTTAAATATGAAAAGTTTTATCAAAATCGGTCCAGTAGTTTTGGCAGAATCCTCGAACAAACACAGACTTTTACAGTACTATAACAGTGTAGATAAGTCACGGTTGTCCGACATAGTTCTGGCGCTACGTCCGTCGCCTTAGCGTGGCGGTAGTGTCGTGCACACAGCCACAGCCTAAATCGCTGAAGATAGAATCATGTTTGGAATTATAGATTCTACTCAGTATGTAGGGGTGCACTAAGAAAAGAATTTCCGGTATTCTAATTTCACGTGGACGAAATCGCGGGGAATAACTAGTGTCTGTATACTTCAAGTTGCAGCCGACAGTACTTTACCGTTTTAACTGAAAAAAAAAACAACGAAAATCTGGTACATTACCAACAATAAAGTTGCAAATTGCAATGCAATCGAAGGAAATAACTTTTATCAGTATAATACAGTCTTTCGAGTGTTGTCCGTGACTAATGATGCGCCTAGACTCTAGGGCTTATCTTAGTAATTAGATTTAGCGCCCCCAGGTGGAATGCAGCCGTGCGTTACTTACATTTAGTTAGGTGTATTACACTTTATAATGTAACTAAACAGTTCTAAACGGTATTGATAAAATCTTGTAGCACACAACAATTTGCTGAATGTAATATGAAGTGTAAGGGCGAAGCCAAACGAGCGTAATTTTGTGAGTTGTGAGTCGCGTATTTTGAGTTCGTTTCATATAAGATCCGGGAATGCATTGTCTATGACCTCAGCCCTACCTCAGCCTTTACATGAAACGGACTCAAAATACGCGACTTAGTGAGTCGCGTATTTTGAGATTCACAAATTTACGCTCGTTTGGCTTCACCCTAAAGAAAACATGACACGGTTAGGTTATTTGGTCTAAAAAATACATTTGACTTTTTCATAAGCATAATATGCCCAAAATGCCACGTTTCACTAGTAAGTTTGTGGTACCGAAACTCGCCGAACATTTGATTTTTAATGCGTCTTAATAATCTAAGCGAAAAAAAATCGTCTATGGTCATAATAGTGAAGAGAGAATCAATGATATTTACATCCCTATTTTTAATTACTAGAAACAATGTTAATTATAAGGGTATATTTAGATAATCAAACTAAACAACTTTCTCTGAGGAACAAGGGCAGAAAGATGAGAAAATTGTTTGGAGCATAGCATAGCATATGCTTACGACTATATTCCCCGAGGGGGTAGTCAGAGATATTCTGAAACTTCAGAACATCCACGTTTCACTAGTAGTACCGAAACTCTATCCAGTGTGACGGGGAGTGAGCCCGTCGCCACTTGTAATGGACAGTAGGTACAATACAGGCTTCGAAATTTAAGCGCACTGGTTTCCTCACGATGTTTTCTTTCACGGAAAAGACAGTGGTGTTACAAATCGTACATAAATTCCGAAAAACTCATTGGTACGAGTCGGCCTGGACGGGGATCGAACCATCGCCTCCTTGTTTGGACCTTGCATAGAAAAGCGATCGGCTGATCCGCGACAACCACGAAATAGGCTGGGGTGGTGCAATATTCTTGGCCGGCACCACACGGCGATGTATATACATTTGTGACAGCAGACAGGTGACGGGCTCCTTGTTTTTAGGTTTTGCGTAGTAAATTAATATTTCTATGGTTTTTAATTAATTTAAATTTGATCTTATGTTAATGACTGAAACCATAGAACAAACGATTTAAATAAGTACATAATCATCAATTGTCTAATTAATTGAACCAAAGCAAAGAAAATACCAAAGTCTGTATTAAGATAGAATGACGTGAACGGACGATAAATCAATGCTCTAGGTCAATAAAACACCCTGGTAGGTAATATTAACAAGGGTGGTTTAATTAGACCATCAAACTGAACAAAACAACTGAGCAAAAATATACAATTTCAAATATTATTGATTTTTAAACATGTTACAGCCATGTTGTGCTATTTCGAATCAAATTAAAGATTGAAAAATTTGTCTCGGGCGGGACTTGAACCCGCACCCGACCCGACTTGGGTAGTGGGCTCGGTGGCGAAATTGGATAACGCAGTTCCCCGGTTTGGAAAAGTGCGGGTTCAAGTCCCGCCCGAGACAAATTTTTCAATCTTAAATTTGATTTAAAAATATAAAATGTTTGCTGTTTTATACAAAAAATGCAGTTCTCGTCTCAAATGTATAGGATAGGGATGGCAGATTTTTTTCGACTAACTTTGTCTCTTTTGCGAAAGTTTTGCAGTTTAATGTGAGTTTGTTATTCGATGTCACTTTGTGCGTTTTTCCCCAGTTGGTTAGGACATTGCAGGCTGAATCACCTGATTGTCTGAAAAGAAAAAAGATTCCTTTCTTCGGATGGCACGTTAAGCCGTTGGTCCCGGCAGAGGCCGTAAGGCGGTCTGAAAAAACTCTGACACCAGGGCTCTGGCCACACGATAAGAAGAAGATGGTCTAAACCACCCCATTGAATATAACTAGGGTATTTTGTTACATCTTGTATAATGTATACGCCAAATCCCCTAAACTGCGACTGTAGTATGTAGTAACAGATACTCTTTCTTATACTGTGACTGTAGCATGTTTTTGTGCATCTGAAGTTCATCCACCTTTCCGCTATTCAGAGATTCGAGAAACGGTATCCGAGCAAAAAATGCGTTTCGTGACCGATGCGTTTGTTCACTTTTATCTATTTTCAAAAGTTTAGTTTTTTTATTAATTTTCAATGAAATTTAAATCCAATAGTGAATAAGGTAGGTAAGATTCAGTGCGGAAACAAAAATAATTGCATTTATGGTTACTGTAATGAATAAGGTGATATCCAATATTTTTAATGAACTGAGTACAAAACTTATTTATTCTATATCTGCAGTGTGTTACAAAACACCTAGCAATACCTACTTAATTAGCAATACGTGCTTCAGTCCATCAAACTGAACAACTTTCACAATGGAGTCAAAATCTAAATCGCGGAAAATAATCCGCCTAGCTAGCATGCCACCCACGACAAAGCGTTTAAACGAGAAAAACGTCATGCGCGCTCTTTCTGGACTATTTAAAATAATAAAGATGGAGGCACATCTCGATTTTTGTCTTTTTTTGGCATGCTAGCTAGGCTGCTGTATGGGATACATTAAGTCGAGTCTGTACAGCAGGTTTGTATGAAAAAGCCGATTTTTTTTTTGCGATTTCGATGTTGGCTCCATAGTGAAAGTTGTTCAGTCTGATGATCTGAAGCACCCTCTTAAATATTACGAGGGTTTTTTGTTACACCCGATATATGTAATATGTATACAGGGTCCTTCTTAATATGCTGACACTTTTTTAAGGGGATGGTCCGTCAAACTGAACAACTTTCTCTATGGCACCAACAACGAAATACGCGGAAAAAAATCTGTTCTTCCATACAAAACTGCTAACCTACTCGAGCCAAATTTCTGGAACAGCTGTATTTTTTTCCCATTCCATAGAGAAAGTTGTTCAGTTTGATGGTCTGATCATCCCCTTAAAAAGGTGTCAGCATATTAAGAAGGACCCTGTGTACAGTAAGTAAGTACAATACATGTATGTATTCATACATAAATAATTATTTAGTTCTTTAATTCATCAATCAATTATAGTTTATTTGACACCAAAAAACAGAGTATACAGAGAGCAAACAATCAGGAAATACAAAAGGCACAAAAACAGGCGGTCTTAATTATATTGGAAATCACTGAATATGGTAAAAATTATGTTAGCATAAACCACAGATTACCCCAAATAGATACCACATACAGGGCCGCCGACACTCGCCACACATCTATGATTTTGCACTGATACAAGCGACGCGAGTGAGCGAGCTCGGAGTAGTGCGACCTTGAAATGGCCAATCATATTGCATTGTTTCGTGCCCCGATACCCGCACCTACCGCCAAAAATGGTGACTTCGGGCGTGTACAAAATTTTCATCATGCGGTATCTATTGGGGGTAATCTGTGGTATAAACTCACAACCTTAGGGTACTATTATTTTTGTAAGATTGCAGGTGTAGGAAGGTGGACGGGTGGATATTTAACTTTTCAGGATGGAATAACATATGCATTGTGATACTAAACTAGATTTTATTGCTTTGCGCGGAGCATGTCTACAGGTTTTTTTTTAAATTGGCACTGATGTGTGTGTTTTTTGGGTACAAAGTCCTATATGCTTGCCAATTACAGGCGTACATTATAACATTTACTATACAAGGTGTTACAAAATTACAAATAAACATTTAAGGGGGTTGTTTAGACCATCAAACTGAACAACTTTCACTATGGGACCAATAACGAAATTGCGAAAAACCTAAACCACAGAATATTTTTAAAATACACGAGCGTTAACCCGCGACTTCGTCCGCACAAATTATATACCAGATTTTAAGTCAGATCATAAGCTATCAAACAAAAAAAGTTTCATCAAAATCGGTTCAGTAGTTTTTGCGTGATACTCGTTCAAACAAACAAACAAACAAACAAACAAACAAACAAACAAACACACAAACAAACAGACAGACAAAAAATCCAAAAATTGGTGAAATGGAATCAGGGACACCTAAAAACCATATCGTAACTTTTTTTTTGTTAATATCTTCAATGTACAGACAAACTTCCTCTTACAGTTTTATAATAGTATAGATGTTCTACTGCGCATGTAGGATCTGTGCCTAAGAAAGGATTTTTGGAAATAACAATATGAATGTGAATTAATAAATAATATTACGATGCGATAATTCAAGGTAGCGCTGCGTAGCGCAATGTTGCGCCTTCGCTACGCCGGCCGTGCTACGCTTGCTACGAATCTACGCGTGACGCGCTACTACAAAACTTGTACAAATAGAACTTACTAATTCTTTTCTGTTTGCTACTTTTGGATTTTTCAAGTAAATTATTTTATGTGTAGAACAAAAAAAGTACATCTGCCAAAACGTGACGTGTCCTCGAAAATTTAAATTTATTTTAACAACCGAAACTAGCACAAAATAAAATAATACGCAACTGCAAACACTTGTTTCTCTATTATCTACTAAGCAACTCATTTACAATTCAAAGTTCACTTACGGCACAATGTATCATATCATTTCACGAGAACGTTTCATCTCGCCGGTGAAATTATAATGCTGGGAATTTTAATAACACTCATTCATCGTTGAATTGGTGTATAATTCAAATCTCTTTTTCTGTATCATCGTAATTTACATACGCTAAATAAAAAGCGGTGTCATCACAAAATATATTTGGAGGCAATATAAACATAATATCAATTTAAATTCCTTGTTAGAGGAGCGAAAGCCGACATCATACCTGAAACGGTAGGGTTCCTATTGGTCGGACGAGTGGCCAATCAGAAGCTAGCAGAGAGAGCGGCGCGGGGCGCAGAGCCGCGGGCCGCGGGCCGCGCCGGGCGGCGGGCGGGCCGGCCCGGCCTCTCCGCGCCTCAGTTCACCTTCACACCTCGTACCGAAGTGACGCGATCACGTGTTGTTGTTGTCCATTATCTGTAATTATTATTTTCTTGCTATCCAGTAGAAGTGACAATGCCGCGACCCTCGCGTGAATCCTACGGTGATCAAAAACCTCCCTACTCGTACATATCGCTGACGGCCATGGCGATCTGGAGCTCGCCGGAGCGCATGCTGCCGCTGTCGGAGATCTACCGGTTCATCACGGACCGGTTCCCGTACTACCGGCGCAACACGCAGCGCTGGCAGAACTCGCTGCGACACAATCTCTCCTTCAACGACTGCTTCGTAAAGGTGCCGCGCCGGCCGGACCGCCCCGGCAAGGGCGCCTACTGGACGCTGCACCCGCAGGCCTTCGACATGTTCGAGAACGGCTCGCTGCTCAGGAGACGCAAGCGTTTCAAGCTGCAGAAAGGAGAAAAAGACAACTTGAACGCAGAATTAGCAGCACTCGCCAGTTTCAACAGAGCGTTCTTGGCACGACAAGCGGGTGCACCTCCGCCGCCGCCGGCTCTACCTAGCGCGAGTTTATACACACCACCGATGTGCCCCCAGATGAGCCCTGAGCCGGCGGAGCTGCCTGAAGCGACGATGACAATGTTGCCTCGAGAGCGGCCACGAAGAGCTTTCACGATCGAGGCATTGTTGGAGCCGGAGCCGCCGCGTGCGTCACCGTCGCCTCCGCAGCATGTGCTCGCGATACCAGCGCTGCCGCGGCTGGACCTGGGCATGCCCTCGCCGTACATGCTGGCGGCGCAGCGCTACCACGCTGAGCTGCTGCAGGCCGCGGCGCACGCGCTGCGCCCCTGCTACCTGCCGCCGCCGCCACTATCCGTCGCGTGACATCACCGCGCCGTCACATGCTGCTCTGACATTTCGTGCAATGCTAGATTGTAAGTACAGAACTCATTCTAATGGCACTGATATGAACTATAAAGTGTTTAGAATATTTAAACTTGAAGCTTCAACGAATACTTTTAAATGTGATGTAACTTTGGTTATATTTCACATAAAAGAGGACTGATGTCACTATACTACTTCTACTTAGTAATTGAATAATAAGGGATTTTGTAGACCAAGATTGTGTCGAGCCAGTAGAGATCTATTGTAATTGAAATATTGAAACAAATAATTGAAAAGATTAATAAAACTGCTGCATTTAGCCGAAAGAGTGCGACATGGGTAACGACGCCGAGGCCTAAATAAGCTTAATTACTTGGCCTACCGTAGAACATTTCACATTCCGTAGGTGATTCATTACGGAAAGTGTACTTGATGTTTTAGTGATCTCACATTGTAGGTAAATTTAGTTAATAGTTAAAAATAGTTGTTAATGATATTTATTGATTAAAAAGAAAGTAGATACCTAAAGGAGAATGTTCTGTGTTTGAACGACTAAACTATCTGCTAATTACCTAGTACCTTGTTGTTTTAACAAACTTGCAGAATGTGGTTTTATTTAAGGAACTTTACCTACCATCCAGATGAACCTTATGAACATTATTAATAAATGATGTAAAATACGCTTTCCAAATGCATTTTGAACACAATAATTTGTCAATGTTAACAAAAACCGTTGTTAGGATTTTGTAACTGTAAAGAATTGTTATTTATTTTAGATAAGAAAGAATAAGATTTAATTTTATTGTTTATTTTGTAGATAATTTAACTTTGTAAATATTGTTTACCTATTTTGTTATAAATACTGAGTAGTATTATTAAATGGAATAATTCTTATCAAATTAATTTTCTGTTTTATTTTAAATTACTATTGACTATTGCAATTAGTGGCGAGATATATCACCAAACAGAGAGAAGTGGAATGGTTTAGATGAGACTATTGCCCAGCAGTGGGATAACGTAAGTTAATAAGGAATATTTTTTTTATATTCCTTGAAAGAATATCACTCTATACAAAGACTTTTTATCAATTGGAATGTTGAATCCGTTGATCATCGTGGGGGGCGTACAGAAACTCTGTTAAAAAGGGCAAATCTTGAATGGTAAAAAAGGTCTCGGAGGTGGTCTTTTTCACGGTCTAACTAAGCGCATCGGGCCACATTTGTGCCCTAATAGATCGTGTTATTGGCCTCTACTGCACTAGTGCTGACTCATCGACCTCCTTGTCTGTTGGACGGAGGACAACTTGTTTACTTGTGTAAAACACAACAGAAAAGTATCTTTTACTTTTGAATGACAGTTGGTTATTCTAAGAAAAAAATTTAATTTCGTAAGATTTTTCAAGGAGTCACGTTGCAGGTACTGACCCGAGCACTTGTCTCGCGTGGTTTTCGCGCATCGCGTTTTTGCCTGCCACGAGGCTTCGCAATCCTCAATATCTTCTTGTTCTTAACCAAAAACAATCCCTGAGATTGGGATTGATTCTCACATAAACTACTTGACACTGGCGAAAATGCAGTGCTAACGCACAAGCTAGAGTCCATTAATTATAAATAAAAAAAAGATTTTTCAAATATCGAATCAGATTGGACAATATAGTAACTACATATAAGAATTTTAAAATTATTAATGAGTCAGTCCTTTATTAGGTTCAAATCGGATACTTACCTAATAGGAGTTAATAAATTAAAGTACCAATAACCGGCCAAATTAGGGGAAAAAAAAATAAAGTACAACATAACAATAATAGATATATTGAAATAGGATTAACAATAATTTAACTTGAACGTTATGTCATTCTGAAGGTTAGTTGTGCATTATTATAGTTTGAATAAATTCATAAAAGTAATAATAATGGTGATAAGACACCATAAGTGCACAATGACAGTTATTGCAGTGAAATG
This sequence comes from Agonopterix arenella, assembly GCA_927399405.1. Taxonomy (NCBI): domain Eukaryota; kingdom Metazoa; phylum Arthropoda; class Insecta; order Lepidoptera; family Depressariidae; genus Agonopterix; species Agonopterix arenella. The sequence goes on along the minus strand of OV656691.1, from coordinate 11,555,773 downwards.
TGCATAGGAACGATTTTCTATTTACTGTTTGATTTCGCATAAAAATTACAAGGATATAGAGAGTTTATTTTTTCGTCGTCGTGTTAAATGCGACACTTTTTAATGAAAGGAGTTTAAAGATTAGTGGCCTGTGATCTTTCAAGTTATCTAGAATTTTTACAAAAGTTGTGTCGCATTCTGAAACATATAATGTATACGAGCGTTAACCCGCGACTTCGTCCGCACAAATTATATACCAGATTTTAAGCCAGATCATAAGCTATCAAACAAAAAAAGTTCCATTAAAATCGGTTCAGTAGTTTTTGCGTGATACTCGTTCAAACAAACAAACAAACAAACACCCAAACAAACAGACAGACAAAAAATCCAAAAATTGGTGAAATGGAATCAGGGACACCTAAAAATCATATCGTAACTTTTTTTTTGTTAATATCTTCAATGTACAGACAAATTTCCTGTTACAGTTTTATATATAATGTATATGTATATAATGTATATGTATATGTATATTTGTATCAATAGAAGATACCAAGGTGATAAAAAGAATAGTAAGTCATTAATTGATTTTTATGATCTACATTCTGGTAAATAAATCTTTTTGAATTTTGAAACTAAAATGACTTAGTATGTTCTGTGATCCTGACTGATCTATAGCTATTCGTATTTTATAGGCTATCAAAGCTGCGAACGCTAATTTTGAAAAAAAAAAGAAAACACTGGCGGCCGGCCATCTACAGGCCAACATCCATACTAAAATCTTCAAACCCTTTGAACGCCGCTCCTGTCGTTCGTAGATGTAAAGTTTTATGCAAACAGAATACATTTATTAGCACTTTTGCTGCATTCATTACTTTGATCTTTATACAGGATGTAACAAAACACCCAAGTAATACTTAAGGAGGTACTTCAGACCATCAAACTGAACAACATTCGCGTCCCTCTTATTCTTAGTATGCTGATACTTTTGAAGGGGATGATCAGACCATCAAACTGAACAACCTTCTATATGGCACCAACATCGAAATCGCGAAAAATAAATCAGCCCTTCCATACAAAACTGCAAAATGTACGGGACAGCTGATTTTTTTTTCGCGATTTCGATATTGGTTCTATACAGTGTCAGTTTTTTCATATTAAGAAGGACCCTGTATAACCATACTATAAAGTACTAGTAACTTCATTAAAATACACCTTACCTACACAATTCTAACTCCTCCTTACGTATCTCCTTAGTTAAAAAATATCTTCATCAGATGATAAAAAATTTAACATTTTAATCTTTAAATCCAATAAACATGTTTTGAAGTGAAGTACACAAAAAAGTTGTTGTAGAGACTAATCTTTTCGATCAGTTACAGCAACATCTATTCGCTATAATAATACAAAACAATAGAATCTCAGTTACTAAGTACTTACAGATGGAAACTGACCGTGAATCTGTTTAATTTAAAGCTCATAACTATTTAGTTGCTGCTTGTTGAATAAGTACCGTAACGTTATGTATAGGTAATGTTAACGTGTGGATACAGTAAGTGAAATGTAGCTCAAATGAGAATTTTATTATTGTACTTACTAGCGTTTACCCGCTAGTTTCAGTACAATGTTAGGTTCCTATTGTTTTATTTTGTATTTTTGGTGCTTTTGCGGTCGTGTATTCAACACTGCCATAAATGATCTCTTGAATTGGCTCTCTAATAGCCATGTTTTTTCCTTCTTATTGCTGTCTCCCGTTTGCAATGGAGGGAAGTCGGATATTTCGTTTCCCTACTCCTCCTATCTTCTTTGATTAATTCATTGCGGGTTCCAAGACAGATTAGAGTCATCCCCCGGGCTCGCTGGACTTCATTGTCCAGTGTTGTGAATGGTCGCCGCTGTTGATCCTGGCTTACAGGAGTTACAGCGGTGGGAATGTGTGGTGGGCCTATGCCCGATTTTTAGCGTTTACCCGCGACTTCGTCTGCACAAATTATATACCAGATTTTAAGTCAGATCATAACTAGCTATCAAACAAAAAAAGTTTGATCAAAATCGGTTCAGTAGTTTTTGCGTGATGCTCGTTCAAACAAACAAACAAACACACAAACAAACAGACAGACAAAAAATCCAAAAATTGGTGATATGGAATCAGGGATACCTAAAAACCATATCGTAACTTATTTTTTGTTAATATCTTCAATGTACAGACACACTTCTATTACAGCTTTATAATAGTATAGATAGACAAACTTCATTTTTATTTCACTCTTATCTTACATTTTACTCTTTATTTCACTCATTCATTCAGAAAGATGAAATTCATACATAAACACAACCGTATTCCCATGCGGGTTTCTCACAAAACTATAACTAGGTTCACGTTTAGCATATTTAATCATAAGTATAATATTAATATGTGCCCACGTCAATGTTTCCTGATATCTGAGATCCATATTAAGAGTTTTAAGGATATTTATGCATATCAAGTTATGATAGATGGGTCACCTTTCGCAAGAAAAATTATGATCTATTTTAAAATAGCCAAAAACCACACGGAAAATTACTGTTTTTATAAAAAAAAATAGCAAAAAAAATATACACTGCTCAAAGCCCATAATAATACACGACCAAACAATATAGAAGCACTTTCTCTAAAAATGTTTGATTACTGGAATTTATTAATGGTTACAAACAAATTGGTATACTAAATGTAGAGCAAATAAAAGTACGGTTATGGAAAGAATATTTTTTCTTAAAATTCAATTTATCGATTAATCGCTGAAAGATTTTCATCTTCATCATCATCACCAGACTATACAGGGTGGAAAAAAAAGGCCGTGGTTGGAGGGAAAGTACCCTTAATATTTATGACGGCAAATTTTACTGAAAGGAAACATTCCTTTATTTTCAAAAATAATTAAAACTGCATTTAAAGATTTTTGAAAAATCATCTGCTTGAGCCGAGAATCGTACCGGTGAAATGTGAAAAAAAACATCCTGTATTTTATGATACCAACCGAAAGAGTCATTCATAAGGATCAATTTCTTTTAAACAACATAGTATCTTAAATTAAAGAAAGACCAAGAAAAAATGATTTTTTCATTGTTAAACTTACTTACTATCTAAAGAAAATACTTTCAAGTATGTATTCTACGACTGAAAAAATATGGTGAATAAAAGAAACTACAGGTCAGTAGAGGAATTAAAAACGGAAGTACAAAATATTATTTCAAATATTCACCATAATTCAATACAAAAGGCGACACGTAGTGAATTTATTCGAAGAATACGTCTGTGCATACGTGAAAATGGGTCTCATTTTGAGCAATTTATAAGTTAAGTAAAGAATTATCTTTAGATAGTAAGTTTGACGATAAAAAAAATCATTTTTTCTTGGTCTTTCTTTAATTTAAGATACTATGTTGTTTAAAAGAAATTGATCCTTATGAATGACTCTTTCGGTTGGTATCATAAAATACAGGATGTTTTTTTTTCACGTTTCACCGGTTCGATTCCCGGCTCAAGCAGATGATTTTACAAAAATCTTTAAATGCAGTTTTAATTAAATTTGAAAAAAAGGAATGTTTCCTTTCAGTAAAATTTGCCATCATAAATATTAAAGGTACTTTCCCTCCAACCACGGCCATTTTTTTCCACCCTGTATACCTACGTCCCACTGCAGGGTACAGTAATCGTACGTAATACGTAAATCATTATCAAAAGTACCTATTCACTTTATAGGTACAGTACAACGTATATTTCTATTCATTACAAAAGTCATTGATGCAGGATGTGTGACGTTTCACCTTAAGAGGAAAGACGGTCTGCAAGAAATATGAAGAATAGGTTTTTAACAGATCTATTGCTGTCGCCCTGTTCCCGAACAACCGAGCTACTAGTGCGAAAATGACAACTGCAGCTCGGACTGATTTTAACTAAATATATAATAGACGAAATCACAATTTCGAATTCCCTTATTTTCTCCTCCAAAACTAAACAGATTTTCATAATTCTTTCAAGAATAATATGAAAAAAACTTTGGTTATGTCTATATAAGGTTTAAAATTAAATTGGACTCTTACATAAAAGGAGGCTTTAAACCATCTAACTGAACAATTACCTCTATGGGACCAATATCGAAATAGCGCAAAAGAAAATCTGCTGTCTCATACATTTCAGTCGAATTCTGTTTGCAGTTTTGTATGGGACAGCGGAATTTTTTATCACGATTTCAGTATTGGTCCCATGGTAAAAGTTGTTCAGGTTGATGGTCTGAAGCACCCCTTTAAGAAAGTGTCCTGTTTAATTTTATACCCTGTATATGTATGTATTTCTTTTATTGGTAATATTCGCCAAATTTGCTTGCGGTAAAATTGAGCAATTTAAAAAAAAAAGAAACAGGGACCAGGCCGAGGTAAAAAACGTTGTTCTAGTGTTATTATCCAGGGAGGAAACAGGGGACTAAACGGAACCCGCCTTTCCTCTTAAGTTAATTATCTATCTACGGTAATTTATAAACAGGTTCTAGACTCAATGAAAACAAAACGTTTGATTAAAACGACATTTACAATTAGTATAATACTATAATCGTTCGCATTGATTGACAAGTTGGAATAGCCTGTGGGAATTCCTAACTATGTCATTATGAGAAGTAAAATATTGTTTGTTCAAGTATAGACGGATCTAAGTGTTTTATTTAATCTATGTTACGTCATTTCATCACGTGTTGACACCAAGTTAATAATATTCTAAGTACCAATTTGATTTATAGCCCAGTCATGTTACGGAGTTTTGTTAGGAGAGGTGGGAAGTAATTATTAATTGGACTTTTAATCTGTCACCCGCACCATTTAGTGACAAAAAGACTATATGACAATATATTTAAAAAAAATTCACTACTCAACATAGAAATCAAATGGGAGTCCCAGAAGGCTTTTAAATTAATAATTTTAATACCAATGCCCTCATTTGAATTAAATTTAACAATATAAATTATTTTTGAGCAATAAAATGGGCATTTTTAAAAATGAGGTTTTTACTTGAAAATACGAATGTATTTTTCAAAACCTTCTAAGTAGACAAAAATATTTACACCATGTTTGAAGTATGTATAAGGTCTAACAAAATTAGGTGAAACTATTTTAAGGGGATGATCAGACCATCAAACTGAACCACTTTCTCTATGGGACCAATATCGAAATCGCGAAAAAAAAATCTGCTGTCCCATACATTTAAGTCGAGTACGTTTGTATGGAACAGCCGATTTTTTTTCGCGATTTCGATATTGGTCCCATAGAGAAAGTTGTTTAGTATGATGGTCTGATCATCCCCTTAAAATAGTTTCAGCTAGTTTTGTTAGACCTTATATAATGGCAATGCCTTTAATATGTGAAAAAAAATTACCATCAGGTTTTGTAGAACGAGATAATAGCTAAATTTCAAATTTGAAACTTTGCTGATGGTTTTTTTTTTTAATTTGTTAGAATTCTAAGCTCAAATCGGTTCTTAAATACTATACCGAAAAAAAATATCAATTATTAATTAGTCCCGGCTCAAACCGTAAAATGTTTGGGCTATTATTAACATATTTCATATCGTAATAGTTTTCAATGAAATTACCTATTAGTTGGTAAACTTAATGATTTAATAAACATTATTATTTTTTTAAATAAATCTGAAATCATTGCAAATAATTCTTATATAAACCAACTGTATTAAGGCGCTAACAGCAACGTAATTCAAATATTAAATTATTAACTAATTTCATAATTTTAATATAATAGTTTTACTATTATATATTTATGTTAATGAGTCGACTATATTGGACCGCCGTTTTAATCAACTCCAAATTTCCTTCTTAATGTTATTATTTTTCTACACTGGCAACATTAAATATGTTCATCATAATGCTAAATAAAGTTACATTGAATTCCTACTTTAAGCAAGCTATTATAAGATAAAGAATAAAATAAAAATAAAATAAAATAAATTTATTTCAGACAATGTCAATAGTGTAAAAATATATAAAATAAAAGTAATAAAATAAAACACCTAACCTAGTTAAAGATAAAAAAATACTTCTGTATAATATTATTACGGCTATGACAATGTTCCTGTCAATGGAACAACAACAAAACTTACCCTATAATTAAAACCAAATTAATCTATTTCAACTGATATAAAATATTATTAAGATACCTACTTATTTATTTTGTTTCGTCGCTTGAATTGAATGTTATAATTATAAATATAGGTAACTAAATAATTAAACGAATTAGAATTCGGAACGACGCTGCTGGTGAACAAAACTGTCCATTTCTAGGACAAAGATGCAAGTACTAGAAATATCTCCATCTGTTAAAAATGCAAATGAGCTTAGTTTCGACACGTTTCAGATTCCCATTATCAACGTTTTTATTAAATACCGAGCTGTTCCATTGAAATAATAGGGGAGCGGACTGAATAAAATATATTTTAGTTTTATCTTCTTAGTAAAAAAACATTTGAAAATAACGCTATACTCACATTTATAGTTTTTTTTTTAGCTAGAATACTTTTTTTAATAACACGATGAACTATAAAAAGTAACGAAATGTTGATGACGTTAGTTGTCTAAAATTATTTGTGTAATATTAAGTAAAATTTTTATACATCGCGCGCGTTTTGACGTTCGAATAAAAGTTGCTAATTTGACTAATTGTCCGATCACCTATTGATACACTTAGAAAACTTGTTTTTTGTAGAATTTGTTTCATTTGCGATACCTAAAGTAGTATTCTTAGAATAGAAAAAACGAAAACTATTTGTTTGCAGATGCAAAAGGCAATAATAATATTTGAGATTCATTTAAGATTAAATGAATCTCAAATATTATTATTGCCTTTTTTATCTACGTTGTAGTCATATGATTATGAGCCACTACGAGCATTAGGGTCGTTGAAAAAGTCATGTTTATTTTCCGTTATTACATAAGGTTTTATACAAATAATAAATATTTGTAGAGGCAGCTGTTTGAAGAGGATTATTATACGGACCTTAAATAATAATCGGGCTCTCTTAGCACTTCTGTTGATGTTTTTGCTTTGAACACCTTTGCACGGAACGCTCTAGCCTATAATTTCGAAATTAATATCTAACACGTTGTGCCTATCCGTTCGTCCCTCGATTTGCCGTTTTTATGGCTTTCCCGACACCGTAACTGCTAATTATTTCTACCGCGATATCGCCTTAAGGGTTTCCGAAAAATAACAAACAGAAGAATTTCGACCTTACGTTGTTGCAATACAATATTATTTTCTTTTGACTGTGATAGTGATCAGGAATCTGGGCTAAATGCTGGCAGTTAAGGAACTTTGGCCGCTTTGTTCAGAAACAAGGGTTCAAATTTGTCTTTTGTATCCATTTGACGTCAGCTGGGGGGTTAAGGGGATGTGAAGTGTTTATGAAATCATGTTTTAATCGTGTTGCCTGTCTTTGATTGTCGAGATTCGTAGATAATTTTGATTTATAAAATGAATAATTAACATTTTGTTTAAGACCTGCGTGGAATTATGTTTATAGGAGGGTTTTTAATTAAATAACGAGCCTGATTTAGGTTAGGTACTCATTTTGTACCTCATATAAGCTTGAGGTTCAAAATAAGAGATAATTCTCAGTATACCTAGAAAGACGTCCATAGACTAAATACGAATTACTTGCGTGTGGAGAATAGGTCTCTTTTCCGACTGTATACGTATTTGCCCGATCCGCCCCACCCATACACCCCGCCGACTATAGTCCGAAAGAGACAACTGTAGCTCAGACCGATTTTATCTGCATAAAATCGACGAAATCTGCATTTCGTATTCCCCGTTTCCTCCTACATAACTAAACCGATTTTAATAATTCTTTCAAGAATTAGAAAGACTGTCTATATCTTTATGTTTTGATTTTTTTGTTTATATTCGTTTTTGTTTGCTGGATGTCTGAAAACGGGCGGTAAAATTGGTCATTTTCGAAGATCTCTAGTTCTTACAGCAATTAATTAATGCAAAAAAGCAAAACATAGGGACATAGCGGAGGTAACATAGATTGTACGGTAATTTTTTTTTTTTTAGTGTCATTATCCAGGGAGGAAACAGGGGAATACGTTTGTATGGGAAAAACTGTACCCGCCTACCCTTTTAACTATTTATACAGGTTGTAAAATTAAAATGCGTATTCACTAATAGAGCCAAAATAGAAATCGCGAAAAAAAAATCTGCTGTCCCATACATTTGGGTTCAATCGACAATGAAGTTTTCTATGGGACAACATATTTTTTTCCGCGATGTCAATGTTAGCTCTATAGTGAAAGTGGTTCAGTTTGATGGTCTGAACTAAAGTACCCTGTTTTATATAGGGTCCTTCTTATATTATATATACTGACACATCTTTAAGGGGATGATCAGACCGTCAAACTGAACAACTTTCTCTATCTATGGCATCAAATCGAAATCGCGAAAAAAAATCTGCTTGAACAAAACTGCAAACCTACTCGAGCCAAATGTATGGGACAGCTGATTTTTTTTTCGCGATTTCGATGTTGGTCCCATATATAGAAGGTTATTCAGTTTAATCGTCTGATCATCCCCTTAAAAAGTGTCAGCAGATTAAGAAGGGCCTTGTATGTACCACATTTAATCTTACTCCCTGTATAATTTTTTATAACACAAAGTTTGAACGAAGGCTGCGAAGGTGGGTATTAGTTTTTTACAAAAGGAAGAGAAAATATTCATCGAAGAAACACCAAGGTCTTTTGAAAATGTACTTATGACATAATTTAATTCTATTCAATTACCTACCATCAATTTCACTACATTGTTCCAAAAACGACATTCGAATCAATTGCACCTTATACTCTTCAGACAATATCGTCATGGCGATCAAGGTGTACATTGTGATACGGTGTCGGTGCGAGCAAAGGGCCCACGGCGCGGGCGAGGCGTCCCGCGGTGTGGTTCCGGCGATTGTGTCGTTGGGTCCGCCCCTTGCGCAGTACTTGGGCCTTTTTTGTAATAGTCAAATTAGACTTAGAAATGGGTCGATTTATGAATAGAAGAAATGGAGACGGGCTGGCTCTTGCTGCGTGATGGTGGTCTGGGAGACCGGGTGACGACGAAGATGGAGATAAGGGATTATCTTATTCTACCACCCGTCTCTTGGGTAATTATTTAGAAATTCCGATATAATCTTCCATTACATTATGCAGTTCCACCCCCTAGGTTATCCAGGTTATCCAGAAATAGAAGAGCCAATAGGTATCCATCTATCTATACTATTATAAAACTGTAACAGGAAGTTTGTCTGTACATTGAAGATATTAACAAAAAAAAAAGTTACGATATGGTTTTTAGGTGTCCCTGATTCCATTTCACCAATTTTTGGATTTTTTGTCTGTCTGTTTGTTTGTGTGTTTGTTTGTTTGTTTGTTTGAACGAGTATCACGCAAAAACTACTGAACCGATTTTGATGAAACTTTTTGTTTGATAGCTTATGATCTGACTTAAAATCTGGTATATAATTTGTGCGGACGAAGTCGCGGGTTAACGCTCGTTTATTATAATAGTGTAGAGCAAAGCTAAGCAAAACATTATTAATTGGACAAGAACACTAGCCGTGTGAGAGTTTGTATTTTGTTTTGTTGCATTCACTAAGATAAGAATTATTGAATTCTACAGATTGAAATTGATATCATTAGCATCCTTTGAAACTAAGAGTCTATCCATCAAACTGAACAACTTTTACTTTGGGAGCAAACCGATCGGAGCAAATAAAAAATCTGCTGTTGCATACTTGCTTGCTTTGCTTTGTAGGAATGTATCTAGATATTCTTTTTTATACTGTGGCCTGGGCTTTTAGCACAAGTTATAAGGTATACAGGGTGAAATTGATATCAGTAGCATCCTTTTAAACTAAGAGTCTACCTATCAAACTGAACAACTTTTACTATGGGAGCAAACCGATCGGAGCAAAAAAAAATCTGCTGTTGCATACATTTGAGTCGCGAACTCGCGCTTCGCTAGGCTCCCATAGTAAAAGTTGTTCAGTTTGATGGGTAGACTCTTAGTTTAAAAGGATGCTAATGATATCAATTTCACCCTGTATAGGCTGCAACAGGCTCTTAGAACATTTGTTTCGAATTCGTTTTTGTAGTCAAAATAACCACTAACTTAACTCACCAACTAAACTTCAATCACCAATCTAAAATGCTAATGCAAATGAAATAGGTATAACATTTAGATTTTTTCCAGTACTTAATTTCATATCTGTCTGTTTTCATACTGTAAACCATATAGAACTTTTCATTTATACTTTATAGTATAAAGTATAAATGAAAAATTCATCCAAGCGTTTCTTCGAAGACAGCAAGATGTTGATTGATTATAAACAAAAGACGGTAACGACATGCTCGTTCAACCGTTTTTCCTATTCAAAGATTTCCGTCAACACAATTTTTCATCTTTATTTATAGTATCGATAACTTGAATGACTGTTTTTATTAGAATGTCAACAGATAAGAGGGCATCCCGCATTGTCATCAGATTTTTTTCTATCTTTTACTTTATAGTTTTCTAAACATGCTAAATAAATGCTTACTCTTGGTATACTTACAAATGTTTTGCGAATGAACCTGAATTTGTCAAAAAAAATTACGCATTATAAACTGATAATCTTGTGCCTTCGCTACTATATCTAGTTTATGAACATATACAGGGTACAGTTGCATTACTTTAAAGGGTGTACTGAACAACTTATAGGAACCGACAACCTATATAGGAAATTCGCAAAACAAAATTTCCACTTTTCATACAAAAGTTCAATAAGCAGATTGCATTTAGTATGGGCAGTACAAAAATTTTTCGAATTTCCTATAGGTTTCTTAGGGAAAGTTTTTCAGTATCGTGGGTACAACCACTCCTTAAAGTAATGCAACTGTTTACTCTAACACCCTGTATTAAACGTTCCCTGTGCCTATAAGCACAAACTAGCTAGTAGCTAACCATTGTTTGAGAGCTTTCTCTTCGACGGCTCATGTATTTATTTCTTCACGTAAGTATAATACCATTAGGTAGGTACATTAAAAGAAAAAGCAAAAGAAGCCGCTTCTTGCCTTATTCCGAAGTTATTCAACTCATCATCTTCTCTATCGACTTGGTAGAAAAATGACCGTAAAACAAATTAGATTACTACGAGCGGCATCCGACAGTCCTTAATAGTTCCAATAATTTGCTAATAACATTTTTTTTTGCAAAAATCCTGCATTCCAAACTGTCCGTTACAAATCATAATTTCAAAAACCGTATCTCAAGATACGTGATGCTAAAGTTGCAACTTTAAGACATAGTCATAGAGTTGGAATTATGGTAAAGGTGATGTGGCATATTGGTGATATACGATGGTGTAGTTGTCATTAGGTCACGTATGGCAGGGCCGGGACTTCATCCCGATGCGTGGTGTGAAATGAGTGGTCGCCGGCTCGTTTGATCTCGCCGCTCGATACCGTTTTGTTCGAGCCAGTTTTTGTGGCGTGCGTTTAGTATAGGATACAACCTCTTTTTTGTCAGATGTTTGTAATGCCGAGTGTGTGGGACTTGACACGTAGGTAACTATTGTTAATTCATCCCTGTTTGTTATTGTTGCATTCCGAAGTTATAATATGCTAGTTTGTGAAAGGATCTCTATTTGGTTAACCAAACTTTTAAAATTCCGGCGTAATTTATACAGTGATTATGAAAATAATTGTTTCGTGATTACAAGTTCTTAGAAACCAATGTTAATGTTGCATGAATGTTAGGAAGTGGCCGCTATCGATGTCCATTAGACAAATTGTTGGTGATTTTGAGTTAGTCACTCATAAAAGATTTATTTAATGTTTGCACGCAAGGTAATAAATCTGCTGTCTTGTATATCAATTACCCAAGAATAAAACATTTGCATAAAATTAAGTATCATTACTTAATTGCCAACTGATTGTGTAAGTTATTTCTTACAGGTGATAAAACTCTATTTTAATTATGTAGAAATCCACATAACGAGTAATTGTTTCTTATCTTAGTATGTAGTTAGTAACAACTTGCAGTTTCCATAAACGATGTGGAGTATTATTTTATTTATAAGATTGTTTAATTTTGCATAGGTTGAACAAAGAAACGGCTAGTGAGACAGGAATGAGAACATAGGTATGTTTAATAAACTTCCCTGACTTCCAGGCCCCTCAGTTGATTATCCAAGATGACTCTTTGATTGCAACACGTGATCCAATTCAAAAATACCTAATTCGACAGTAATCTGAGTGACAATTTTTACTATATTAGCAACAGTCTCTTTCTAGAACATGAAGGATGATAGAGACGGATAGTTCAGTTGACACACCGGATGGCGTTTCCACCCTGTCTTTATTTACACATTACACGTTTAGGCGCCTGCGCCTGCGCTTATTTGCTTAACCTCAAATTAGTTCTTAAGTATCGTCGACAAAAGGGTTGCCGCAAAAAATCGTAACTCCAGTAAGCGTTAAAATACTTATAATGTAGTTTTATAGCTTTTTTGTCATTTCGTAGCATATGTTTAAAATGATACGGAGTATTCTTTTTTATGTTTATTTACAGGTTGTATTTTTAGGTGAGATAATAATAATCATCACTATTCTTCACTTTACTTCTTTCTTTTAATGTACTCTGTTGTTTCATGTGTGCCTTTAATGGTAAATAAAGATTTTTTCTTTCTTTCTTTCTTTTCTTTTCATTCCAAATAAGGACGACAAGTTTTTCCGATTCCTATTTAGCGTTCTGGCCAAATCTGATTAGCAATTATAATGTATTTATCAGATAGATGTACAGGGTCCTTCTTAATATGCTGACACTTTTTTAAGATGATCAGACCATCTAACTGAACAACTTTTTTGACGAGACCAACACCAAAATCGCGAAAAAAAAATCATCTATCCCATACATTTGGCTCGAGTAGGTTTGCATTTTTATATGGGATAGCGGATATTTTTATTCCGATTTCGATATAGGTTCCACAGAGAAAGTCGTTCAGTTTGATGGTCTGATTATCTCCACGAAAAAATGTCAGCATATTAAGAAGGACCCTATATAGTATGGTATCCGATATATCTTGGACGTTACTAAAGATTTTATAAGAATAAATGAGACTAAGTGTTAAGTCTCTGTTTTTGTAAGTTCAAATAGCCTTAACATTTCTTTGCTATTTGGAATGGTGTATAGAAGTGAAGAGCGTTGGTGGAGTGTTACCGGTCTTGAGGGTTCGGGTTCGAATCCGCACGGACTACATGTGTAGTGTACCAATGCGTTTTTATAACTTATGTAATAGCGACTGCAGCTATCAAACAGTGAAGGAAAACATCTCGAGGAAACGTGCATACGGTGAAGAAGAAATTCTGATGCATATCTGAAGTCTAAAGTAAAATCCTACGCGTGGTGGACCAGCGGCCATGCTCCTTCCTTGAGGGTGAGCCTGTGCCCTGCAGTGGGACGTTTATAAGGCTGATGATGATTATTTGATATGTCGGTTTTAAATCGATATTGTAAAATATGTAGGCAGGTAAGTACCCATAAACGTATGTACCTACCTAAAACTTTAGATAAAATAACAAAGAAATTCGTTACGGAACATTTAGCATTGTGTTAGAGATTTGAATAAAAAATTGTTTCATATTCTGATGAATGTCCATTCAATTTCACCGGGGACTGACGAAAAAATAAAGGAACAAACAACATTAGCAGCTTCTTTGTCGTGAACTGGAACTGATTTTGCGTCATTACAACGAGAGATTGATTCTCGAACAAAGCGAGAACCGCCGTGATCGTCAACCTCAGATGAATAAAAGTTTAATAAAACGCAAACTCTGGCCCTCATTGTTGTTATAATAAAATGAAGTCGTAATGAGTGGCTGCTAGTGTCGCCAAGAGTTGGCATTTTTTCGGAAAAGATAAAAAATGATTTCCGGTACCTATTCAAAGAAATAGAAGTAAAATTTGTTTCAAATATTATTGATTTTTCAACATGTTACAGTCAGCCAGTTGTATGTTATGCTATTTCGAATCAAATTAAAGATTGAAAAATTTGTTTTGGGCGGGACTTGAACCCGCACTCTTCCAAACCGGGAACCTGCGTTATCCACGTCCCCTTAAGACGCAACAGATTGAAAATTTCGTTCTCTGGGTAGTGGGTGGTTTGGAAGAGTGCGGGTTCAAGTTCCACCCGAGACAAATTTTTCAATCTTTAATTTGATTTAAAATTGGTTTGTTTGTATGTAGGGGGTAATCTCTGGAACTACTACCGATTGTAAAAATTCGTTTACTAATAGAAAGCAACACATTTCTTGAGTAGCATTGGCTATTTTTTTTTTGATACGCGAACAAAGTCGCAAATGCTAGTTCTAATTATAGCTAAATTGTCCCCAGATTTTGCATGCTACGAAACTTTTAATTTATCATATTTACATAAACAGGATCCTTCGAGGCCTTAAAAACTTAATTTATGCATACCTACTAACTGAAAAGTAAGACGAAATATCTAATAAACATTGTTTATTTCGTTCTCAATTATCACTAGGAGTGGTATTTAAAGTCACATACAATTACCATGGAGATTTATCATTCAATAATGATTTAGAAAGTGCAAGATTCAATAAAAATAGCACTTCTGTTACAATTATTATTTGGACACTCCATTAAAGAAGAACCAGAGTAACTGAAATAGCCCAAAGAATTGCTAAACTAAAGTGGCAGCGGGCGGGGCACATTGCTCGCAGAACCGATGGCCGATGGGGCCGAAAAGTTCTCAAATTGCGACCGCGTACCGGCAAGCGCAGCGTAGTTAAGCCCCCCACACGGTGGACCGACGACCTGGTGAAGGCGGCGGGAACCCGTTGGATGAGAGCAGCGCAGGACCGGTCGTTTTGGCGATCCTTGGGGGAGGCCTATATCCAGCAGCTGGACGTCCATCGGCTGAGATGATGATGATGATGACTCCATTAAAGTAATTTTCACACTTGTTTGAAGGAGTCCAGCTCTTCCAAATTAGATAAGATTGGATCGAAAAATATCCTGAAATTAAAGTTAAACTTGGAGTTTCTAGTGAGAGTGCTCACAAACCGCGTGCCTGTCCGCTTGTGAACGAAATGTCGCGCAATTGAATTAGAATTGCCTCAATATTGTGGCTTTAAATCGTTGACATTTGACAGGCGTTGCTGACGTCTGTCGTCGGTGACAGCTTTACAGCGGAGATAGGCGACGTGGCGGAACGAGGAGTGCCTCTAAATGCATTATTATTATGACTTAATTGCATACAGTGTCATTTGTAAGGACGTTGTGCATGTAAAAATGCGAGGTTGAAGTCTAGTGATGGTAGAAAAAACAGTTCTTTGAGGTTTTCGTTTAATTGGATTACGTTGCAACTCTTAGATTGAAACATGCCAACAGCTTCAAATCATGAAAAAAAAATCTGCTCTTCCATACAAAACTGAAAACCTATTCAAGTATGGGACAGCTGTTTTTTTTTGCGATTTCGATGTTGGTCCCATAGAGAATGTTGTTCTGTTTGACGGTCTGATCATTCCCTTATAGAAGTGTCAGCATATTAAGAAGGACCCTGTATATTTTTTTAGATTTGAAAACAGGAGCACTGAACACCCCGAAAGGGATACTGGCCGTGTGTTTATGTACGTGTATGCTATGTGTACATACTAATCTTTAAATAGAAAAGCAGTCAAGTACGCAGGATATTTTAAAGTGCATAAGTATACGCGCGTGAATAATTATTAACCAATCATATTTTAAGGTTGTATTCGTAGCAAGGTTAAGATTAAACTTCTCCTTTTTAATACCAATCTATACTATTATAAAACTGTAACAGGAAGTTTGTCTGTACAATTCAAAATTTCAAATTCAAAATTCAAAATAATTTTATTTCAGACACAGTCCATAGATTGTTAGTACATATATACTTAAAAACTATGTTAGTACAGTATAATACATAACAGTCATATAATTTAAAATAGCCTATTTTCTGATAGAGGGGGCAGCGGAGAGGTGTAGTTCCGTCCAGTGCCTCCAGAAGGGACAGTGTGGCCGGTTTGAAATGGTGTTCAGGAGACTGTTGGTGCTACTTTGGACGCGACGCATCAGGGAGGCGACTCTACTGCGTATTATAGCGTGAAAGGAAGTCACACTTGCCATTGCGAACATCCCTGACGCGCTACAAAACCTCGGGAGCCCCATCAGCATCCTGAACCCATTATTCTACTGGATACGCAGAGCATTGTAGGCTCTCTGCGTATAGCTGACCCACAGGCTGCACGTGTACATCGACTGGCAAAAAGCTCTGAAAAGTGTACGCTTTACCGCTTCAGTGCATCGTGCAAACCTGCGCGCCAACATATTACAGCGCACCGTCAACGCCCTGCGTTCCCGCTCAATATCAGAATTGTCCTTAAGGTCATCGGTGACCCAGTGTCCCAAATACTTGAACTCGTTCACCTTTACGAGTGGCGAACCAGCAAGAGTGATGCCAGGGCTATTATAGCATTTGTTACCTGCTTTGAAAGCAAGCAGTACACTCTTGCTTGCGTTGTATTTGAGACCATGAGTCACCGCATACTCCTCGCAGACCCTTAACAGCCTACGGAGGGCATTGATTGACGGGCTCAGCAGCACCATGTCATCGGCATAGCTGATATTGTTCATAGAGTTTCCGTCAATAGAGCAACCCAACTTGGTGCTGCTGAGCTCCACAATCAGCTTGTTCATGTACAGATTGAAGAGACGGGGCGAGCTCAACCCTCCCTGCCTCACCCCGCACTCCAACCTGTACACATCCGAGAGTGACCCAGCCCACTTTACATAGTTGCATTGCTTGCTGTACCAATATTTCAGGATCCCTATCAGTTCCTTCGGAAGCGTCGTATCTTCTGAAAGCTTGTTCCACAGCATGTCGTAAGACACTAGGTCGAACGCCTTAGACAGGTCCAAGAAACAAGCAAAGACCGGGGTTTTTCTATCCGTATAATACTGGACCGTATGTTTGAGACATAGGATCGCTGACTCTGTAGATAGAGCCGGCCTAAACCCAAACTGGGCGTCGTGAAGCTCTATATGTTCTTCCATCCGTCTGTCTATCATACAGTCCAGTACCTTGGCGATCACCGTGGCTAGCGATATTGGTCTATAGTTGTTCCTGTCCGAGGCGTCCCCCGTCCTATTTTTAACAATGGGAACTACGATGGTTTTCATAAGATTGTCCGGCAGATACTAATGGCCTATGCAAAGAGAAAAGAACATGGCAAGGACTCTCGGTAGGTGTACACCCGCATGTTGCAAATGCTCAATACTTAAGTGGTCATGTCCCGGAGATTTTCCCCGAGTCATTCCCTTTACTATTTGAGCCACTTCCTTTGCTGAAAACCTGACATGCGGGTCCCCACCTGTTGCCGTGCTCTCTCCTCCCGCCGACGCCGCCCCCAAGGGAGACTGGATCCCGAAATGATCTTTAAATATGTTAGCCACCTGTTCTGGATCACTCACGCCCTCTACACTCACTGGAAGACTCGACCTGGGATCCAACTTTTTCACATTTTTCCAAAATTTGCCAAACTTTTTGCTTTTATGGTTAGAGGCCAGTATGTCCATTTTTATTTGGGTTTCATGATCTTGGCACCATTTCAATTTAGCTTTAAATGTTTTTCTGGTTTCACACATCTGGTCATAAAATACTCCTAGTGACTGTTTACCGTGTAGGACCCAGTTTTGGAACGCAAGTCGAGCCTCCCCATGAGCCTGCTTTACATGTCTATTCCATCCCGCTACATGTTTATTCTTACGCTTACCTCTACCAGAAAAACTGCACACTGCCGCCTCTATCAGTATATTTGTCACAGTTTCATACATAGTGTCCAAGATTTTTCTATGTTCTATCCTAGTACATATTTTACCACCACAGTCGGAGAACTCTACAGGAAAATCTACATCCCTTAATCTGCTATTACAAAATTCATTATAGTTTTCAATTTGTTCACAAGTACGTTCCCCCCATTTAATCTTGTTACAAACATCTTTCTGTAATACAGTTTTTGGTCTTATAATATTGAGGTTACAGTGAATTTCCATAGGAAAGTGGTCAGACCAGTAGGTATTGTATTGCACTTTAACATCTATAACAGACAAACCCGCCGCGCCTGTAACTACACAGTGGTCTAACCATCTCTTAGTCCCGTGAACCTCACTGATGTAGGTATAAGCGTCTGATCCTAAAGTATTAAGGTCTGCACAAGTCCATTCTTCTTGCTTACAGAATTCTACCAATTCATTTCCGAATAGCAAATAATAACAATGAAGATATTAACAAAAAAAAAGTTACGATATGGTTTTTAGGTGTCCCTGATTCCATTTCACCGATTTTTGTATTTTTTGTCTGTCTGTTTGTTTGTGTGTTTGTTTGGGTGTTTGTTTGTTATTGTGAGCATTGTAGGCTCTCTGCGTATAGCTGACCCACAGGCTGCACGTGTACATCGACTGGCAAAAAGCTCTGAAAAGTGTACGCTTTACCGCTTCAGTGCATCGTGCAAACCTGCGCGCCAACATATTACAGCGCACCGTCAACGCCCTGCGTTCCCGCTCAATATCAGAATTGTCCTTAAGGTCATCGGTGACCCAGTGTCCCAAATACTTGAACTCGTTCACCTTTACGAGTGGCGAACCAGCAAGAGTGATGCCAGGGCTATTATAGCATTTGTTACCTGCTTTGAAAGCAAGCAGTACACTCTTGCTTGCGTTGTATTTGAGACCATGAGTCACCGCATACTCCTCGCAGACCCTTAACAGCCTACGGAGGGCATTGATTGACGGGCTCAGCAGCACCATGTCATCGGCATAGCTGATATTGTTCATAGAGTTTCCGTCAATAGAGCAACCCAACTTGGTGCTGCTGAGCTCCACAATCAGCTTGTTCATGTACAGATTGAAGAGACGGGGCGAGCTCAACCCTCCCTGCCTCACCCCGCACTCCAACCTGTACACATCCGAGAGTGACCCAGCCCACTTTACATAGTTGCATTGCTTGCTGTACCAATATTTCAGGATCCCTATCAGTTCCTTCGGAAGCGTCGTATCTTCTGAAAGCTTGTTCCACAGCATGTCGTAAGACACTAGGTCGAACGCCTTAGACAGGTCCAAGAAACAAGCAAAGACCGGGGTTTTTCTATCCGTATAATACTGGACCGTATGTTTGAGACATAGGATCGCTGACTCTGTAGATAGAGCCGGCCTAAACCCAAACTGGGCGTCGTGAAGCTCTATATGTTCTTCCATCCGTCTGTCTATCATACAGTCCAGTACCTTGGCGATCACCGTGGCTAGCGATATTGGTCTATAGTTGTTCCTGTCCGAGGCGTCCCCCGTCCTATTTTTAACAATGGGAACTACGATGGTTTTCATAAGATTGTCCGGCAGATACTAATGGCCTATGCAAAGAGAAAAGAACATGGCAAGGACTCTCGGTAGGTGTACACCCGCATGTTGCAAATGCTCAATACTTAAGTGGTCATGTCCCGGAGATTTTCCCCGAGTCATTCCCTTTACTATTTGAGCCACTTCCTTTGCTGAAAACCTGACATGCGGGTCCCCACCTGTTGCCGTGCTCTCTCCTCCCGCCGACGCCGCCCCCAAGGGAGACTGGATCCCGAAATGATCTTTAAATATGTTAGCCACCTGTTCTGGATCACTCACGCCCTCTACACTCACTGGAAGACTCGACCTGGGATCCAACTTTTTCACATTTTTCCAAAATTTGCCAAACTTTTTGCTTTTATGGTTAGAGGCCAGTATGTCCATTTTTATTTGGGTTTCATGATCTTGGCACCATTTCAATTTAGCTTTAAATGTTTTTCTGGTTTCACACATCTGGTCATAAAATACTCCTAGTGACTGTTTACCGTGTAGGACCCAGTTTTGGAACGCAAGTCGAGCCTCCCCATGAGCCTGCTTTACATGTCTATTCCATCCCGCTACATGTTTATTCTTACGCTTACCTCTACCAGAAAAACTGCACACTGCCGCCTCTATCAGTATATTTGTCACAGTTTCATACATAGTGTCCAAGATTTTTCTATGTTCTATCCTAGTACATATTTTACCACCACAGTCGGAGAACTCTACAGGAAAATCTACATCCCTTAATCTGCTATTACAAAATTCATTATAGTTTTCAATTTGTTCACAAGTACGTTCCCCCCATTTAATCTTGTTACAAACATCTTTCTGTAATACAGTTTTTGGTCTTATAATATTGAGGTTACAGTGAATTTCCATAGGAAAGTGGTCAGACCAGTAGGTATTGTATTGCACTTTAACATCTATAACAGACAAACCCGCCGCGCCTGTAACTACACAGTGGTCTAACCATCTCTTAGTCCCGTGAACCTCACTGATGTAGGTATAAGCGTCTGATCCTAAAGTATTAAGGTCTGCACAAGTCCATTCTTCTTGCTTACAGAATTCTACCAATTCATTTCCGAATAGCAAATAATAACAATGAAGATATTAACAAAAAAAAAGTTACGATATGGTTTTTAGGTGTCCCTGATTCCATTTCACCGATTTTTGTATTTTTTGTCTGTCTGTTTGTTTGTGTGTTTGTTTGGGTGTTTGTTTGTTTGTTTGAACGAGTATCACGCAAAAACTACTGAACCGATTTTGATCAAACTTTTTTTGTTTGATAGCTTATGATCTGACTTAAAATCTGGTATTTTGTGCGGACGAAGTCGCGGGTTAACGCTCGTATTTAATAATCCGCTTGCCACTTGTCGAGACCACGTTTAGTCAACTAATTAAATCAACAATTAAGTAGTTGGCAAAAAATAATTTATGAGTTACGTTTGAAACGTAATAACTATTAAATATTTGTGATTTTTTAAAACCGTCTTCAAATTATAAATGAAACACTTAAAACCTATAAGATCTATAATCTATACCTAAGCGCTCTTACAGACGAGCGATACTTTGCGGTCACAGTGGGTCACGCGAGACGGTCGCGTGACCCACATCGACCCCAAAGTGTCGTTCGTCTGTAAGAGTGCTAAGGGCTCACAGACGAAGACGAGCAACACTTTATGGTCACCGTGGGTCGCAGAGGGTCACCCTCTTAGACTTTGTACGCGCCGTGAGTCGCGCGACCGTCGCACGACCCTGTGTGACCGCAAAGTTTCGCTCGTCTTTAAGAGCACTAAGACAACTTAGACATGATTGATAATTTAACATTCCATTGCATCGCCCTTTTCAAGCCTCGGTCAACTTCCCAGTCACTACGCAATGGTTTTCAAAAATCGGCTTTAGTTTTCGATTTTGACTTCCAATACATCAATGACATCAATAAGAATCAGGACTTACGTAAAGCTGTTTATGTCTTGCTTCCGTTTATGGATTATCTTTCGAAATAAATTATGAAGCTAATATTCGAATCATTTTATTGAATCACGTTTTATTTGACTTAGGTATTAAAATTTATAATGGGGCTTCGTAAAAATGAAGGTTGTCGTCGTTGTCGAGATGTTTTTTTAGATATAATAAGATTTGGTTTCGGGTTCCGTACCTACCTGACACTTGGGTGATAATGATGACCATCAGAATGGTTTTATACACGGTGTAAAATTAAAATGGACACTTACTTAAAGGGGTACTTTAGACCATCAAAATGAACAACTTTTACTATGGGACCAACACTGAAATCGCGAAAATAAATTCCGTGTTCTCATACAAAACTGCAAGCATAACTCGACTGAAATGTATGGGACACAGGTTTTCTTTTCATATTTCGATATTGGTCCCGTAGAGAAAGTTGTTCAGTTTTATGGTCCGAAGCACCCCTTTAAGTAAGTGTCCGATTTAATTTTACATCCTGAATAAAGACCAAGTCGAACTTCCATAATTATTGTGGATACCAAAAATTAAGTTTGTTTTCGATCTTTGTTTTGATATATAATAGGAAAAAACCTATTGAAGGGTAGATAGATCTAAGGTTCTTTCTTCTTATCGTGTGGGCAGAGCCATAGTGTCAGAGATTTTTCAAACCGTCTTACGGCCTCTGACGTGGTTTTTATGTAACGACTACTACCACCAGAGATAGTAGCCGGGACCAACGGCTTAACGTGCCATCCGAAGCACGGAATTTTTTTTTTTAGACAATCAGGTGATTCAGCCTGCATTGTCCTAACCAACTGGGAAAAACGCAAAACGACATATCACTAGGTGTCCCCCGTGGGAATCGAACTATTATGGAACAGCTGTATTTTTCGTGTTTTCAAACTTGGCCCCATATTGAAAGTTGTTCAGTTTGACTTGTAGAAACCATGGCTAAAGTATCAGCACTTACTAAAAATGTATCCTGTAGGTATATTGCATGCGCGCTCGTTGAAGTCTTTTCTATGGCGGGCAGGTTCCGGCGTAGGCGCGGGCTACGGATTTATGCCATTATGGGAATATGTTATGAATTTTGGATAGCGCACTATTATTATTACACATTATACAGGATGGTTCAAACGGAGTCATCCAAATTTTTTTTTCAATTTGCCTACTTTCAGAATACATACAATAAGTATTAGATTGTTCAGTATTCGATTATATTATTAGTTTTTGTTTCGTTTTGTTATTATACAGGGTGAAATTTATATCATTAGCATCCTTTTAAACTAAGAGTCTACCCATCAAACTGAACAACTTTTACAACGGGAGAAAAAGGATCGGAGCAAAAAAAAATCTGCTGTTCTTTAGTAAACTGCAGCTCGACTCAAATGTATGCAACAGCTGTTTTTTTTTGCTCTGATTGGTTTGCTCCCGAGTAAAAGTTGTTCAGTTTGATAGGTAGACTCTTAGTTTAAAAGGATGCTAATGATATCAATTTCACCCTGTATTATAAAATAAATAAATGAAAACTCTTTGATATGTTATATGTCAAGATCGAGTCGAAGCTACGAACGCGTCAAAAAAAATATCGCCCAGAGATAAGTTGTATGACTCCTCACGCGCACCAACCTGAGAAAGCTGGCCCATTTTTTTTGTAGGTATCTATCTTGACATATAATTCATCAAAGTGAAAACTACACACTACTGTGAATTTCTTATTTACCTTAGTATTTATATAGGCACCTAAAGGCTCAATATCATATGACATAAGTATGTGTTATCATATCAGCATATCGGAACGGAGTTCGAGATGTGCTGGAACGCGCAGTTAGCGGCGAGAGATTTGTCTTGTTTGTTATTAACAACAATGAACCGGCCACAGTATACAACTGGACAAAAGTGCTGGCTCTGCATCAAAGAAACTGAAATCTTGCTCATGGTGAAGCTGAAAAACTTACTTATTGCTCGAGTGATGGTTATAGTCGCTGCGTTCTACGTAGGTGAAATAGAAAATGAAAGTCAGACCCTGTCCTCAGGTTGTGTAAGTATGCTCATGGTTGCCGTATAGCAGCGCTTGCGCAAAATGTTGTCACTAAATTGAAGGTAAAAGATTTCGTTTTTGATATGAGAACACACTCATCACAGCAAAAGAAAACGCATAATCCCGTTTCGCCTCAAAACTGGTACATTTAAATTTGAATTTTATAAGAAACGAGCGTTAACCCGCGACTTCGTCCGCACAAATTATATACCAGATTTTAAGTCAGATCATTAGCTATCAAACAAAAAAAGTTACATCAAAATCGGTTCAGTAGTTTTTGCGTGATACTCGTTCAAACAAACAAACAAACACACAAACAAAAAGACAGACAAAAAATCCAAAAATTGGTGAAATGGAATCAGGGACTCCTAAAAACCATATCGTAACTTTTTTTTTGTTAATATCTTCAATGTACAGACAAACTTCCTGTTACAGTTTTATAATAGTACCTATAGACGAGCGTTAACCCGCGACTTTGTCCGCACAAATTACATACCAGATTTTAATTTAAATCATTAGCTATGAACAAAAAAATTTCATTAAAATCGGTTCAGTAGTTTTTGCGTGATGCTCGTTCAAACAAACCTCAAATCAAACACACAAACAAACAAACAGACAGACAAAAATCCAAAAATTGGTGATATGGAATCAGGGACACCTAAATACCATATCGTAACTTTTTTTTTGTTAATATCTTCAATGTACAGACAAACTTTCTGCTACAGTTTTATAATAGTTTAGATGCTACAATGGAAGGAAAATTTCCATTTCCTTGGGAAGTATGACATTCTTCCTATTTTGTGTATAATTTTAGCTGTCATACTATTTGTATGTGTTATTTGATCATACTTATTCGTTAGTTGTGAATCGATGTGATATGAATACATTTCGTCACGTGGGAAATGTCTTTTACGATAATTTAACAAGCGCTTTAAGTAACAAGATCCAAGAATTTCTTGTAGCCATGCGCCGGCATGGAGCGGCCCGGCCGTGTTGCGGGAGTGATTAGCCGCGCACAGCCCTGTAATCACGCCTCTGTTGCCCGTGCGTCTGCGCCGACGCATCCCCCTCCGCCCTACACCTCGCCTCACACCCGCGCCGCCCCGGGCGAATATCTCCAGAGCATACAAGAAAAAAACTCAAACACAACCTTCGCCGCTCCGTGCGTACACTGTTAACGACCCGACCTGTTTTCAATACCGTGTGGGAAGATTTAGCGAATTTGAATTTCGATTGCCAGCCAGGTCCAATGGTCCATCCATCACGAGAATTGATGGATTTGGGCCCAAAAAGATGAGAAAAACTTTGCGAGATGAAAGCGAACCATTTCGTGAGGTGTATTAGTAAGTGAAGCTATTATGTGCTCCTATTGTTTTCCATTAAGACACCTATGGGTGCAAATTAGTTTTGCTCTTCAGAAACTTGATGAGATTGGCTTGTTGCTTTTATTCGTTTACTGACACAACGAGGGAGGAGGGTCATCTCCTCACAATATTACGTTCAACAGCCATTGGTGAACACTTCGAGAGCTTACGGCGTCTGTTCGAGTAACTAGTTTTCTAGCTTATTGTCACTTGTCTTTCCATCATAAACTAATTCCTGAGTGCCGAGGGCTTAGTCAAAGATAATCTAAATATAGTATGCAAACTGTGTGGAAAGTGTCCTGTGTGGCAGGTAGTGAGCTCGTCGCCACTTTTAATGGACTGTAGGCGCAAAACACGCCTCGAAATTGAAGCATGCCTCCAAATTTTAGTAATTAATTTAGTTCCATATTAGTAACATACATGATATTTTGGAAGAATTCAAAAGTAAAACGGGTCTTCTTGAGAAGAATAGGGTGTAAGTGACAGCCTAGCAAATACTGAAACGGTGAACTCAGACCATCAAACTGAACAACTTTCACTGTGGAGGCTAACTCAGGAAACGCGAAAAAAAATCAGCTGTCCTTTACAAAACTGCTTTACCTACCCGACTAAATTGTATAGGACAACTGATTTTTCTTAGCGTTTCCTGAGGTAGGCTCCGTAGTGAAAGTTGTTCAGTTTGATGGTCTGAGTTCACCGTTTCAGTATTTGCTAGGCCGTTACTTACACGAAGCTACTCTTTTTATTTTTATGGAACATCTGTACATATACAACAACAATAATCTCAACATTACCGTATATTTTCCAGCCCCCAGGTAACAATGTTGCCCATTCGTCTGGTATAATAAAAATGTCGTATTTTACATCGGTGTCGATTTGTCTGTCGTTGCCGTTACCAGCATCAACATCTTCCCGCCGAACTGTCTGTATGTTGGTCCTTAATAGCCAGGCACGGTTCCAACATAAAATTAATTACCATTATAAAGATTGATTACCTTTTGTCTTCTTAGTATCTATAAACTGAGTTTTCTCAACACCTGTTCAGGTGTTAAATATTAATTCCAGTTTAATTCCCAATTATGTATTTTATTGTTCGCTCTTAGTCATACAACGTGGAAACGCTACTAGCTTGATGCGCACATTTGAACAGGGTTTGACTCGAGGCGGGCTCTTCGATTGAACATATTTGCTTATACAGTTTGAAATTGATATCATTAGCATCCTTTTAAAATAAGATACTACCTATCAAACTGAACAACTTTTACTGTAGCAGCAAACCAATCGGAGCAAAAAAAATCAGCTGTTGCATACATGTGAGTCGCGAACTCGCGCGTCGACATTGCAGTTTAGTATAGAACAGCTGATTTTTTATTTACTCCGATCGGCTTGCTCCCATCCTAAAACTTGTTCACTTCGATGGGTAGACTCTTAGTTTAAAAGGATGCTAATGATATTAATTTCATCCTGTATAAACCAAACATCCATGATTCGGGTACAAATATTCATATTCATCATATACAAATATTTGTCACATTCGGGATTCGAACCCGCGCCCTCGGTACAGCAGGCAGGTACACTAGTTTCACTACCGACCGAGCTAACGGGCCATCAGAACTTATATGACAGTAGAGTTTATATGAACAATAAGTAAGATTTTGTGAATTTTGATGGATCTATATTTACACTAACACCATCTAATACTTCACAAACATTTTCACACAAAAACAAAATGTGAAAATGGCTTCTGAATTATATGGTTCAACTAGGTAATTGAAAACATGTGGGTGTCCCTTTGTGGTTGCCGCTGTATATTGTAATGTTGATGTATTGACATACACCTTTGAATAGCCGCTTAGATGTTGACTGTTTGACATACTGGCAAACTTCATCTTTCCTAACCTAAGTTTGAAGGCTGGGCCACACAGAATGCGGCTGCGGAATGGCTACGGGCCGACATTAGCTGTAAACTATGGAATTATATGCGAGGTGTCACACTGCGGCTACCGTTCCGCAGTCACGCCGGACTGCATCAACAGGGTGAAATTGATATCATTAGCATCCTTTTGAACTAAGAGTCTACTCATCGAATTGAACAACTTATACTATGGCAGCAAACCGATCGGGGCAAAAAAAAATCAGCTGTTGCATACATTTGAGTCGCAAACTCGCGCGTCGACATTGCTGTTTAGTATTGAACAGTTGATTTTTTACTTGCTCCGATCGGTTTGCTCCCATAGTAAAAGTTGTTCAGTTTGATGGGTAGAGTCTTAGTTTAAAAGGATGCTAATGATATCAATTTCACCCTGTAGTGTGACACCTCGCATATAATTCCATAGTTTACAACTTCTGCCGGCCTGCAGCCGCACTCTGTATGGCCCAGCCTTAATAGAAATAGAGTTCTTTTCTGTTAAGTAGGTACCTAAGGTACAGGGTGTAAACTTAAATGCGATACACAATTTAGGGGGCGTTTTCATTTCATCAAACTAAACAATTAAAACTTATAAGTTGTTGGTATGTAAGTATGTACAACATAGAAATCGCAAAAAATCTGCTATTCCGTACATTTGGTTATTTAGACTTTTGACGTTTTAAATGGAACAACCTAAGAACAACACATTTTTTTCGCGATTTCTATCTTGTCTCCATATTCCAGGTTCGAGTTAGGGCCTCAGTGTTTTGTATACAGGGTGAAATTGATATCATCAGCATCCTTTTAAACTAAGAGTCTACTCATCAAACTGAACAACTTTTACTATGGGAGCAATCCGATCGGAGCAAATAAAAAATCTGCTGTTCCATACTAAACTGCAATGACGACGCGCGGGTTCGCGACTCAAAATGTATGCAACAGCTGGATAATTTTTTTGCTCCGATCGGTTTGCTGCCATAGTAAAACTTGTTCAGTTCGATGGGTAGACTCTTAGTTTAAAAGAATGCTAATGATATCAATTTCACCCTGTATAACTATTTTAGTAGAAAGAAAACTGAACTTATAAAATTTCCTTAAAACAATCTACTAATTGGCGATAAACAAATCAACTCATGCTACGACCACTGACTGTTGCTTTACTGATGGGGTCAAGATCGATGGTGACAAGAGGAACAAACTTCATTAGCAATTAATCACGATTAACATTCGTATCCTGCTTCTGCTCCAATTTCAAATTCGAATAAATTTTATTTTAGTGTGTTTTTGTAATTAGTTGAAACTAGACTGTATACATAGTTAATTATAGTATAGTTTGATTGAGCAGTTTCGAATCAGATGAACGAATAATTTACATATTGATGAGAAGACTGTGTTACGTAGTTTCTTAATGATGTAGACACTTGTATCGATCAGACTTTATGTTTTAACTGTTTTTGAACATTTTGTGAGTGGACGAAAACATCTATTGGGGGATTACAATCTAGAGTGCGATTTTTGATACTCATTTGAACTCAGCAGTTGAAAATGTCAATATTACTATGGATATATACATCTTTCTTTCTTTTCTTTCTATCTTTTCTTTCTTTCTTGTTTCTTCTCTTGTTTCAAAAATCGCACCACAGTTCATTTGGCAGATTCATTTTCAATGCACCCGAAGGTCGTTGACGACACAAGATCTGTGATTTTTTTAACCTGCAGAGTGGGACGTATACAGGGCAGTTCCTAATATGCTAATCGTTTTTTTAGGACATAATTAGACCATCAAACTGAACAACTTTCTCTTTTGGATCAACATCAAAATCGCGAACTTGATCAGGAGTGCGATTTTTGAAAGTCATACGTGAACTCAGCAGTTGAAAATGTATGGAGGTACGCGTCTTTCTACTGCTGATTTGACTTTTAAAAACCGAACTCCTAGAGTATGATTTTTGAAAGTCAAATCAGCGGTGGAAAGATGCATATCTCCGTAGTAATATTGACATTTTCAACTGCTGAGCTCAGCGAATGAGATTCAAAAATCGCACTCTTGATCGTCCCCTTGACAACCCATCAGCATATTAAGAGGGATGTTTAGTCTGATGAGGGCGTAACATTACTTCCTACCTAAATATTTCATGCTGATTCGATCGGTGTGTCTTGCGGGCGGAAAAGATTTTATTTCGTTTGATGCATGTGACCGGACAACAGCCGTCCATTTTATGAGAGTATACATCTGCCACATTTCACGCTTACCTTTCCGATTTTCCATCGACTCTTTCTTATGTCGCCATAAAAGTTTATGTTTTCGAACAGATTGGTATTCGCCGAGTCTATACTCCGACATTGGTCATGCTGTCTGCATGCATTCAAGTTTATTCAAGTAACTTCTCTCGCTAAAATGTAAACGATAATGATACGTAGTCCGAAGGTGCTTTCAGATCATATTTGTGTGCCGTGTGACATTTGTCACATGTACGCGCAGGTGGGTACGAGTCGGCTGAGACTCCGAGTGTCACGCTTATAACCGAGCGTTGAACAATTCTTTAGAGGTGCTTATTAAAATATTTGTTGTAGTGACGTTATTTATTTGTATATGTGTCGAGTCTTTGTGTCGTGCCGACAGACGCGCCTCAGATGTAGGTAGGTAGGAGGCTATGTGTGCCGAGACGTTGTATGGCTGCCATTGTGAACGACTGTGACCAATCCAAAGTGTGTGAGATAATAACATCGCAAAATTAACAATCATTTTAAGAAACGAAAAGAATTAAATATCTTCAAGGTTTTTTGTTTAAGCTGTTTGTGATATAATTATACGTGTTAGTGAATGAACCGTAATTGAATATTTATTTTTGTTTTGACCCATGGCGGTGTATTATGCTGAAGGGCTCTACCATTAGCTCTAATGACTATTTGCTAGTAATGTAGGTGCCAATCTTCATTCTTTCTTGTTCTTGAAAATTCACTGTTGTCCCGACTCTACTAGAACATCTGTACGCGATGAGCTAATAAAATCGTAAACTATACCTAGCCTAAACCTTGTTAAATTGGGTTGAAATGATTATGTACATTTATAAAAGATCTAGATCTACATTTAAATGCATTCACCTGATGCAAGTTTGGTATGAGTGTATTAAAAATAGAATCGATTATACGAGGGCAGTAAAACGGTCGGCTCCTGCATCCTTGCCGACCTCACCCGCACCCCGCCCCGCCCCGCTCGCATAGAACGAATCAGCCCAATTATTACTCTCGCGCAGGAAAATTAAATCGGGCCGCGGCTTGATGCGCAGATGAGACTGTTAAAACATTATGAGCTATACAATTTTATCTCCCTCCGGATCTTTAAGAGAGGAGCGGTTCCCGCAGACGATCCGGCGCAGTCAAAACGAGACAAAACATACAAGAGAAAAAGTGATAGTATGCTCGTCCGATCGTTCAGAGGTCGAATATAAATGTGGAATGTTTATGGTTCTACCGTTTTATTTTATTCTTGTGCCGGCAAAGCATTAAATATTGTTTCAATTGAAAGCGGCACTTCTGACGGTGTCTAATGAAGAGTGGATTGATAAAAGACAGTTGATTGAGTTCGATTTGCAATCGCACTAATGTACTTATCTAGATGACTGTACACTACTTGTGTTACGATTGTTGATACAAATCTATCGATGTTGGATCCATTAGATGTAGGTACACTGGAGATTAAATCAAACGATGCATCGAATCTTAAGTTATGATTTATGAAACATGCTACCTACTTACTGATTAAAGTAACAGGTTGAATATAATCAATCAATTTGTTTTTTCCTATTTCCGGGTAAATTAAGGCCGAAGCCACTTCTTCAATATTCTTGAAATTACAAAATGACAGAAGTAGAGTAGCGAAAAAAATCAGTATAAATAAAATGCGAAAAGTATTTTTGAATGTTACACGTCCTTATTTCCTAAACAATATGGAGTTAAATGCATCATGCTTTTGAAAGAATAAGTATAGCACTTCTATGCGTTTCCTCAAAGACTTCCGCATGCGGTTTATTTCTACGGAAAAAAATGTTCACGGCCAAAAGTCCATCGTGTGTGCAGTTTCCGTACAGAAGTGAGTGCTCACTATTTATCTACACATAGGAATTGGCGAAATCAGAGTGGCAGAAAGGAGTCTGTGAGAGTTTTTTTAAATTGTTTCAATTTGTTAACGTTATGTAAAGCTGCTACTGCTATCACACCTCGTAGTAAACTACTCTGGTCATTGCACTGCGTAGTAAACCAGGTTGTTATTTTTATTTATTATAATTTATGAAACATTCTAATTTGTATGCGGAACTATTATAGTACATTATGATATTTATGATACGAGTGAGCAAAGTTGGTCATTACAGCCAAGGTGGGATTGCAGCACGAGCCGCCAGGCGAGTGATGCATACTAGCGGAGGGCTGTAATGACCAACGCTCATGCGTTTCATACGACGTTTTTCAACATACTTGCGAGGAAAAAGTAATAACATTTCCTACTATTTTAGACAAATATTTTTGGAAAATGGCGCTGGGCTATGGCTGGGCTTTTTTTTTCGAGATAGCTATGCGCGCGCAGGTGGTAGAAGAGGCGAAGACTGACCGACATTCAAATTAATGTTAATTTGTTAATAAATTGTTTGATGAAATGAAAAGTTTATTTATCATATTTTAACTAAAACAGATTAATTTATTCAAAAACTCTTTACTGAAATTAAAAAACCGGCTATAGAAAAAAAAGTAAAATTACCGCACTAGTGCGATAATGTAATCATTTTTGCACGCGTGTTCTATAAGCTGCATTATGTACCTAAAAGCGGTGCAATAAGAGCCACTTTACGAGCAAGCATGTTGAAAAATAATAAAAGCTATTAAGAGACTTTATCCATTATTCGTATAAGAATAAGTAGGTATCTACATGTAAAAGTAAAAAACAGCGCTCCCTAGTTTGCTACGCATTACAAAATAAAAAAATAATTAACTTGATTTGCATCTTAAAGTATCTACAGTTTGAATATAATAAAGAATAGTGCCTACCTCCCAAACCAGGATTCCCTGTCCTATAGGTAGCTAGGTCTTTCATTAGATTCTACGAAACAATATGTACTTCATACCTACTTAGTGTATCTACTTACTTCTTTGACAATAGTTTCATTTCATTTTACACAATCATTTTTTCCTTTCCAATGCACTACTTTTGTACGTAATATTTTTAACTGATTTTATGTAATATTAAACTTACTACTTTCATTCGACAACTTAATGCGATTTTAATTGCACAAGCGATTATGTGATTTATGAGAATGTGAGCTTTATCAAAATTGAATTAGTCACACTAGTAAGCCCCTTTTAAATCTAAATTTAATGGTTTACCTTTTCATGGTTTTTTTGTGGGTTTGAATGGTGAGATTTTGTGACGGTAAAATATTTCGGTAAATCAGAGTAAAGCGACAAATGAAAAAAATAATGATCTATATTTACAGACATACTTTATTAATATTATGTAGGTACCTTTAATCCTATCATAACGGTTGATTGTTTCCTA
Source organism: Agonopterix arenella (assembly GCA_927399405.1). Lineage (NCBI taxonomy): Eukaryota > Metazoa > Arthropoda > Insecta > Lepidoptera > Depressariidae > Agonopterix > Agonopterix arenella. The sequence goes on along the minus strand of OV656691.1, from coordinate 11,523,491 downwards.
AATATAACTGCCTATAATTATAAAAGACGGAATGTAGGTTTTTAATCAGTTAAGTATCAAATATCCTAAATTTCAAATATATTTTTATCGAATTCAGGTTATGGCTGAACCACCACTGAAAGTTTCAGTACGGTAAAAAACAATCGGTATATAAACTCCTTGAATTGATCAGTAAGTATTATATAATTTAAATAATACTAGACAATATTGACTTCAGTTTGGCTCTAGGTTAAGTTTGAAACAAACTCATTGTGGTGACTAGACAACAAAAAACTTTCATGATTTAAATTGGGTTCAAATATAATTTTTTTCTTCAATAATAAATACTTGCCTCCTGTGGGTTCCGAACCCACGGCTTTACGGAAAGATTCACTACTCGCTAAGCTCTTCTAATACATACTGATCATGGATGAAATGAAAAATACCTCCACATAAATATGTCAACATATTTTCTATGACAGAACCTTTCTACAAACTGTAGCTTACAGTTTGTCACTTTCTCAGCACTGGACCTTAGGGCTTACATAATTGTTTCACCTAACTCTTAACAATTGAGAACAAAGCTTAGCTCCATAAAACGGCATATATATTCATGCGCCGGCATCGTCGGCGGCCGCCCGCGTCCCACAAACGATATGTCACGGCACGTAGTACAATGCAAACAGTCGGTGCGTCTGTCGGTCCGTCTGATGCCGGTGTTGTGACACAGCTCACATTGTGGCCGCTGGTCGGCGCCGCGACTAATCGCGCGACAATGCCACACCGCTATACCAAAGCGCAGGATGAATGCGACAAAGCAATGCTTTGTGCGCGGGCGGTCGTGTGGCCGTGGATGCTGACTGCTGACCTTATATCCTGAAGTGTATATAAGGTCCTTCTTAATATGCTGACACTTTTATAAGGGGATGATCAGACCATCAAACTGAACAACTTTCTCTATGGGACCAAAATTCAAATCGCGTTAAAAACAACTGTTCCATACAAAACTGCAAGCCGACTCAAGCCAAATGTTTGGGACAGCTGATTTTTGTTTTACGATTCCGATGTTGGTCCCATAGAGAAAGTTGTTCAGTTTGATGGCCTGGTCATCCCCTCAAAAAAGTGTCAGCATATTAAGAAGGACCCTGTATATACTTGTATAGTTAATCTAGACTTTATTTCTTCTTCAGTTCTGTAAAAACAAACAGTTTGTTCAGCCTTGAATGGTGGCGTTGGTTTTTATAATTGGAATATTCGTGAAATTAGTTCTTATTTTATGCCAAAAAAAGCAGCGCCTGTAATAGAAAACCGAGGCGTGAGGTAAATTGCTTATCGTGGTAGATGAGGATATTAGAGGTAGAGAGATAGATAGATAGAGATCTTATTAGAAGAAGTGTGTTAAGTATAAAATATAAATGGACTGTTGAGGAAGACGAAAGAAGAGAGGATGATTCGTTTTAAAGATGACAGCATGGTGTAAGAAAATAATGAGTACTGAAACTATAGCTAGAAGAAATGAATGAAATGAGATGACATTTTGGGCTGGCTTCAAAGAATGAGATATGGTCATTGGTCAAGAGGATGCTGATAGTTGTCGAATGTTACAGTGCATTATCATTGTATAAGAAAGAGTATTACGAAATTACACTCGTACCTACCTCAAAATTAATAGCCATCGAGTGAAAGAGAAAATACAGAGCTCAAAAGGGCGTTATTTGTACTTGGCAAGGTATCGGGCTGTTTTGAAAATATGTAGTTAATCGCGTTCAATAAATTTACTGTTTCATAGTTTGCTGCTAAACAGCAGATTCATTTTTCGCTATTTAAGCGTTGGTCCCATAGTAAATTTTTTTTCAGTATGATGGTCTGATCGTCACCTTAAAAACCGTCAGCATATTAAGAAGGACCCTGTATCCCAAAACCATATATGGTGGGGGTATAACCCCACGGAAGGTGTATGGGCTTTAATCCAACACGCGTGCCCTATGTGGATTGGCAGACTTCACAGTCTGCTACGGATCTGAATTTCTTCTTCATCATGCAAGGTGTTACAAAAATACAAATAAACATTTAAGGTTTGGTTTAGACCATCAAACTGAACAACTTTAACTATGGGAACAATATACGGTTGGTGTAATGGTTACCATGCCGGACTGCCAAACCAGGGTCTTGGGTTCGAATCCCGGTTTGGTCATGGATGTTTATATACGTTTGTGCCGTTGTTGTATGGTTTCCATAATAAACAGCCTATAGTGTTTGCTTTGGGATTACAATGTATGTGCCTTTGAGCGTTATTTATTAATATCGAAATAGCGAAAAAAAATCGGATGTTCCATACTAAACTACAAATCAACTCGAGCTATATGTATGGGATAGCTGATTTTTATTTCGCGATTTCGATGTTGGTCCTATTTTGGATAGTGAAAGTATTTCAGTTTGATGGTGTGAACAAACCCTTTAAAAGTTTAAAATTTTTATTTTTACTTCTGTAACACCCTGTATATGGAGGTTTCCTCACGATGTTTGAGCGTCCATACCTCTCCGCAAGGCGCCACCGACGTTCTCGACGACTTATTTTTGTACATAACAATATTGTAGGCCTAGTTTGCTGCACTTTAGGCAGGTTTAGGCCTAAGCGCCCTTACAGACGAGCGACACTTTGCGGTCGCAGAGGGTCGCGCGACTCACGGCGACCGTAAATTCTATGAGCGTGACTTTCTGCGACCCACAGCGACCGCAAAGTGTCGCTCGTCTGTAAGAACTGTAATACTTATATTAAACTTTATACTGAGATCACGTAATATTGAGATTATTACCTAATAGATGATAGTTACCATATTGCGAATAATGAGTCCAAACCCTCGAAGTGCGATTTTTGAAATTCATACCTTGAACTCAGCAGTTGAAAATGTCAATATTACTATAGAGATATGCATTTTTCTACTGCTGATTTGACTTTGATATGAATTTCAAAAATCGCACTTCAGGTCAAAATGAAGCACGTATCCGTGTGCGCGTGCCCTGTTTAGACGAGTATAGTGTGTATTGTCGCTACTGCTTAATTAGGAGAGGTAGGTATACCTACGGGTTGTAACAAAACATCCCATTAATATTTAAAACATCAAACTGAACAACTTTCACTATGGAATTAACATCGAGGAAAAATGAAAAAAATCTACTGGATCATACAAAACTGCAGTACCGACTCGACTCAAACGTATGCGAGTTATGCGACAGATGATTTTTTATATTTTTATTTCGACCTTGTCTTCATAGTGAAAGTTGTTCAGTTTGATGGTCTTAACCACCATTTTAAATATTTCTAGAGGGTGTAAGTAAGTATATTGGGGTATCGGCATATACAGGGTGTCTCAAAACACAACGTCAAGCCGAAAACAAGAGATAGGCAAGTTTATAACTTTTCAGGGAAAAATACCTAGTTTGATAGTTTTCGAGAGATTTTTTGAAGTAAAACTTTAGGTGCGACTCAGATTTTTTTTCAGACGGAAGTAACACTCAGTTACCGCTATTCAAAAATACAACTACTAACAAACATTTCTGCCACTTTTTACGGGGGGCGAGGTAACATGAAATCCGCAACTTTGGATTTTATTCCCCATAACTTTAGATTCTAATTTTGAATGTTAAAAATAATGAAAAGTAGTCTCGTGTAAACCCCAAACGTGATAAGTTCTCTCGTTGTGTCTCGTTTAGTGATAAGGCATAAAATTTAATGTAAATGCACATGATCAATTGTTCTTATATCGTGGCAGAGGGGAAATGCTACCGCAAGGTCAGTCCTTATAGTAAATAGTCAAAAGCCGCGCGCGATCGCGTTCCGTCTATTTTATTTGAGTGATAGAAAAGGATGGAGCGACAGAAAAAGGCGATGATGAGACTGCCAGATGAGGGTCAACCCTTAAGGACCCTATACAGGGAGTAAGTGACTGCCTAGAAAATACTGAAACGGTGTATACAGAACATAAACTGAACATCTTTTACTATGGGAGCAAATCGATCAAATGCTAATGATAAATTTCCCCCTGTATAAACCCCACGATCATAATCCATTGCGGGGTGGCCAGAAACCTTGCTACAAATAACTACCAACCATCTTTTAAAGCGTACAATCGATACCAAGGCTCGCTTTTAGCACATTTAAGGTTTCTGGATGGAATGACGTGTTAAGGGGGCACCGAGTCTCTAGTGCTGCCCTCAATAGTATACAACATTTCGAAGAATGTAGCATTGTAGCATGGCTGATTTTCAATTTATCGAGTCATTACGGATTTGTTTTTATAATGTTTGTAGTTACTATCTTTAAAACCGCTGAAAGTGACAACTTTTGGAGGTTTTAACGATAATAATTACAAACATAGTCATCAGTAACGATAGATTGAAAATCAACAATGACTAGTTATAATGTGACAGTCTTGTTTTTTTTAAAGTTCTTAATGGTTAAGAAATAAAAAAAATACGATTGAGGGCAGCACTGGAGGCTTGGAACCCTCTTAAGAGAAGTTTATTCCGAGAGCGCAAATGCGCACTGCATACAAATGAAATCTGGTGATATTTTTAATACTATCCAATTAAAGTCAGTGGAATTTTTCAGAAACAATCTAGTAACTAATCTCTAGGTTTATATGAATTCAGATTTTCGTTACATTATACTTTTATGTTACTATATATAGTATAGTGCTAGGATTTTAAGATTTGTATGGAAATCTTTGACGCACTGTAACATTTTAAGGCGGTTTCAGTTCATACAAAAGTTTGACGCAAAATACGCGTAGACGGAATTAATAAAAGTAATATCTTATATATGGAAAAATAGTTTAGAAAATCTAGTTTCCGCGTCACAAATAACATTTGCAATTTATAATATAATTGCGAAGTTATAAAGCTTTTAAAATTTTGTATGAAAAATTATTAATTATTATTCGTAATTATTTTATAAATTGCAAATGTTATTTGTGACGCGGCATTTAGATTTTCTAAACTATTTTTCCATATATACAAATTAACTTATATTAATGCCCTCTACGCGTATTGTGCGTCAAAGTTTTGTATAAAATTGACCCCTCTGCACACCACCTTAACGAAAATCTGACTTCATGCAAACATAGAGATTAGTTTCTAGATTGTTCATGAAAAATTTCATTGGCTTTAATTGATTAGTATTGAAAATATCACCAGACATCGTTTGCATGGAGCGCGCTCCGATATTCCTTTATGTAGTGAAGTGATGTGAGAGTGTGGCTAGCCTTTCACCCACAAACTTACTTTGAACCAAAATAAAACACATGAAAACAGTAAACATTCAGTATCTACGTTATATTCTCTTTCATTCATTTTAAGTTAATAAATTATAATTTTACTTACAACTTTAGTGTCTAAAACTGTACATATTTACAAATAATATAATTAATTCTAAAATAAATATCACAGATTCGTTAACCTATTTATATACTACGAGCGTTAACCCGCGACTTTGTCCGCCCAAATTATATACCAAATTTAAAGTCAGATCATTAGCTATCAAACAAAAAAAGTTTCATCAAAATCGGTTCAGTAGTTTTTGCGTGATACTCGTTCAAACAAACAAACAAACAAACAGAAAGACAAAAATCCAAAAATTGCTGATATGGAATCAGGGATATCTAAAAACCATATCATAACTTTTTTGGTTAATATCTTCAATGTACAGACAAACTTCCTATTACAGTTTTATAGTAGTTTAGATATCTATGTTTTCTATACATTAAACAAATGAGCATCGAAAATTATGCAATAAAATTCCGTCTTTAGCTGTCGTACTTCAACTACCTGTAAACAAATAATGATACACAAATAAAAATAAACACCTCTAAGTCCAACAAGAAATTAGGTATTAGATAAATAAAAAACCGGTCAAGTGCGAGTCGGGCTACTTGCGCACCGAGGGTTTCGTAACCAACAACATATTAACTTACAAAAAAGTTAGTTTTTCTCCGGGACCTTTAGCACGAGACCGAATCACACTTGGCCGGTTTTTATTATTTGTTGTAGACTATAGATTTGATTGCTTGATTGCTCTATAATCACACCAAGTTTGACACTTTTATGTAATTACCGTTTTTACGGTAGAGCGAAAAGAAAAAACGATGATAAAAACTAGTTTCTTGTATAACGGGGGGTCCCCGTTAACTTTTAGGGTTCCATACCCAAAGGGTGAAAACGGGAACCTATTACTAAGCCTACGTTGTCCCTTCGACCGTCCGTCTGTCCGTCCGTCTGTAAGTTTTGAACTGTAATAGCTATTATACAGTTGAAATTTTCACAGAATATTTGTTATTACGGCGAATTTGCTAACAAATAATAAAAATGTCAAAAAGTTTCAAATTAAGGGGGTCCTCATATAAGAAACCAGTTTTTTATCAACGTTTTTTCTTCTCGCTCTAGCGGAAAATCGGTAATACCTACCCGCGTCAGACTTGGTGTAATTATAGAACAAACTCTACGGCATAAAAACAAATTTTCCTGGCCATTTTCACCAAATATTGAATTATCTAAATTTGTTGTATTTTACGAAATTTTATTACTTTTTCCTCGCAAGTAAGTTGAAAAAAGTCGTATTAAACGCGTGAGCGTTGGTCATTACAACCCTTTGTTAGTATGCATCACTCGCCTAGCGGCTCGTGCTGCAATCCCGCCTCGCCTGTAATGACCAACTTTGTTCAATTTGTATCATAATGTACTATTTTTAAATCCTTCCACAGACAAACCAAAAAAAACAAAATATTAAAATTGTCTGAATAAAAAAATTATTACTCGTATTTCTTTGGGTGTATTATTGTGGGTGCCACCAAATGTGTGAGAGGATCATTCGCGAGAATAGACATAAGATACACAAATTGAAAACATACTATGTTTAGATTCGGGGAACGTAGGTTTGAAAGTATGTGATTTGATTGTATGTATTCCATGAGAAAATTGTGTATTCTCAGATTGTTGTTTTAATATTAGGTAATATTAAGAGTCTAGAAAGAGTCACTTTGAAAATTTGGCCACGGGCGTTTGTGTCATTTGCATGGTTTGCGTTTGAGCTTGCCAATAAGCTCTACCATCTTGCTCAAAAGTGTTTTTACTCAAAAACCAATTCTTGAGATTGGAATGGATGGAAACTACTTGACATTGGCAGAAATGCAGTGCTAGTCACAAGCAAAACGCCATTAATTTATAAATAAACTAGGGTTAGCCCGCGACTCCGTCCGCACAAATTATAATACCAGATTTTAAGTCAGATAATAAGCTATCAAACAAAAAAAGTTTTATCAAAATTGGTTCAGTACTTTTTGCGTGATGCTCGATCAAACAAACAAACAACAGACAGACAAAAAATCCAAAAAAGTTATATGGAATCAGGGACACCTAAAAACCATATCGTAACTTTTTTTTTGTTAATATCTTCAATGTACAGACACAGTTTCTGTTACAGTTTTATAATAGTTGAGATTACCTTCAGATCTGGGTGATTTCAGCACATCCGTCGGGTGATCTTATATGTTGATGAAAGTAATTTCTCCGATCTTCCATCCACCTCAGTCAAACCATTATCCGTATGTTTCATTATTTAAATTGTTCTACTTCTTATTATTTAGGCATTCTCTAGAACTCCTCTATAACTAGACTACGAATGAGATCTTTCTATTTATATCGATGTTACCTGTTGACAAAAAAAGATACTTTAAACACGTGTAAAAATTAACAATAACACATTATACAGGGTGAAATTGATATCATTAGAATCCTTTTAAACTATGAGTCTACCCATCGAACTGAACAACTTTTACTATGCGAGCAAACCGATCGGAGCAAAAAAGAAATCAGCTGTTACATAAATTTTGAGTCGAGCAGGCATTGCAGTTTAGTATGGAACAGCAGATTTTTTTGTTGCTCCGATCCGTTTGCTCCCATAGTAAAAGTTGTTAATTTTGATGGGTAGACTCTTAGTTTAAAAGGATGTTAATGATATCAATTTCACCCTGTACACACTATCGACTCGTCTAAGACGTCTTTAATTAACAGTTAGAATAACTATGATATGTGCTTAAATAAATAGGAACTTAAGTAAGTAAAAACAAGTCAAGACGAAAAACAAAAATCAAACAAGTAATCTTTTGTTCTTTCATCTGTGTTGGCTCCATAGACCGTTTCTTCTTTCTTTCTTTTTACGTATTTTCCTAGCTGTCCCTTACACCCTGTATATTCGTTTTAAATACAGAAAGGCAACTCGGGGCCACTTCCCTACCTCTCTTACTTTAGATATCGCACCTTCCCCTGTGTGCGAGCGGGACTACGCGTCTGCCGACGCCATCTTTTGTCTGGTAGCAGTACTAATATTCAAGCATCATAAAACGACATAAGACCATTGAGATATATTTTTTGTTGGGAGCTTCAGTCCATAAAACGCATTTAATTTGACACTCCGTCACATACCTGCCACTCGATAGAAATATTATATGGCCTCATGCTAGGTAGATAGCGAAAGTTTTCTTAGTCAATGGTCTCATCTCATTATAAATATGATAAATATTTCTGCTCGAGATTTCTCAAAGCGACAATTTTCAAGAAACCTGGCCTTAGACGAGACGAGAAAAAAATTCTCAACAACTCGAGAACACGAAAAATCTATTCAAAGGAACAGAACAGTGCATGACACTTTTGTTTTTTGTTTAATTTAGGGCCGATTTTTAATTGTCAGATAATTCCTTTGAATGAATTATATTTGTTGAAACAAATATAATTTACCTGGTGTATATTATGCTTAGTAAATCTATACATTTTACCTTGCAAAAGGTCCGGTCCACCATTTTTTAAATCTAAACTATTATAAAACTGTAGTAGAAAGTTTGTCTGTACATTGAAGATATTAACAAAAAATAGATTCGATATGGTTTTTAGGTGTCCCTGATTCCATTTCACAAATTTTTGGATTTTTTTCTGTCTGTTTGTTTGTGTGTTTGTTTGGGTGTTTGTTTGTGTGTTTGTTTGTTTGAACGAGTATCACGCAAAAACTACTGAACCGATTTTGATGAAACTTTTTTTGTTTGATAGCTTATGATCGGACTTAAAATCTGGTATATAATTTGTGCGGACAAAGTCGCGGGTTAACGCTCGTATCTTATACAAGTATAGGTGCTTATTAAAAATCCAAGTTTTCGACTTTATGGTGCTGCCTCGGGCCCTGCCATGTCTAAAAAACCACGAAAATTTCGTATTTTTTCCAATTATCCATATATACAACCTAAACTTTGGGTTTCAGAACAAGGTGGTTTTCTAGAAGAATAAACAAGACTAAATACAACAACAACAAATTGACTGATTGCTCTACAATTTGATTTTTGAATCATCTTTTTTTATCTATACTATTATAAAACTGTAACAGGAAGCTTGTATGTAAATTGAAGATATTAACAAAAAAAAAGTTACGATATGGTTTTTAGGTGTCCCTGATTCCATTTCACCAATTTTTGGATTTTTTGTCTGTCTGTTTGTTTGTGTGTTTGTTTGTTTGTTTGAACGAGTATCACGCAAAAACTACTGAACAGATTTTGATGAAACTTTTTTTGTTTGATAGCTTATGATCTGACTTAAAATCTGGTAAGTATATAATTTGTGCGGACGAAGTCGCGGGTTAACGCTCGTATTGTATAGTTACCGAGATACGACACTTACAAAACAAGGGCAGTTAGGACTAATTGCCAACTGCCCTTACATACAATAAACCCTCTTGAGCCCAGTTTTTCTGCACCCACAGGCATAGCCAAAACCTTTTTGTACGGCCACATAGAATTGATTCCGGAGCTAGTTCTCATGGTTATCAGTAGAGAGAGACCGGATTTACTGCGTATCTAACTCCATTCAGTACTCAGCAAACAATTTGGTCGTATTAGGCCCCCATTTATATGACTATTTTGACTTATAACAGTTATATTACTGTAATTTCGTCATATACTGGTGCTTTATGCGTCTAATGTTCGACTATACGACACCTATACGACTAAATTGTTAGTTGGGTAGGGTCTTAACATCAATATCCCTAACAATTTCTGAACTTGGTTATAAGATCTTTGTTTTTGTATGTAGGTGTAATCTCTGGAAGTACAAAACCGATTCTAAAAATTCTTTTACTGATAGAAAGCTACATTATCCCTGATTATCATAGGCTAAATTTTAAAATCTAAGTATGTGTAAACCAATTGACCTTTTTTCAACATTTGCTGAAAATGTACAAGTGCCGCATCTTATGATTCAAAAACATATTGTAGCACATTAAGTCTATTTTATACTTCTTCTAAACACCTTTACAGTGAAACCTAAAGTTGAGAACTTATTAAATAAAACATTAAAATAAATCGAAATTGTATCGAATTAAGTCATACCTCTCTATACTTTAAGGTGGTAACTATCCAGTATATAAAGATGATTTAACTAACAAATTATAGCGCATTTGGTCTTGTTTATACCATTAGTAAACTAGTTTGCTCTAAAACCCAACATTTAAGTTGTATTTAGTGAAAACTGAAAAAGTCTCAACATTTTCGTTGTTTTATGGTCACAACAGCGCCCGCGGCGGCACCCTGAGGTCGAAAACTTGTTTTTTTATTAAGGTCCCGACCTTTTGCAAGGTAGGGTATCATTTTTCCTACAGATTTACTGAATTTCTATCCAAGCGATCCAAGAAAATTGTTGGAAAAACTGTAGTTGTTATTTAAATATTTTAATTCAGTTTGGACAATAGGCGCCAAAGAGATATTATTGGGATATCAGAATAAAAACTTTTTTTATTCTACATTGTTTTTATGTGAACTGGCAAGATGTCTTGGAAACAAAATATAAAATCTATAAAAACTTTCGTTTTTATTTTTTTCTCTTCAGAGGAAGCAATCTTTTTTCTTTTTAATTGAAGTATTTGGCTTTCTGACACTTAGCTGCCAGGTCTATATTTTCTTCGATGTCATGAAAACTCTTTGGTTGTATGAAAAATTCCCAAAATGTTTTTTTAACTTCTCTTGGTTTATCAATCCCAATCGTACTATTCGTAACATAAAATAATATTTTTTGCTCGTATTTTGATGTTTTCGTATGAGGTCGGTGATTTTTGAAAACACCTTAGTAACTTATTTTATGAATAAATTTTATTCAAAGAAATAAATTTCAGCTGGTAATTGAAAAATCGAGTTTGTTCTGTTACTATAATTATGATTAGTATTTGGGTAATCGAACTTTGTTCGGCGTCTTCCTGGTAATCTAAATAGGTTTCATCACAGAGAAAATAATTTTTAAACAAAAAAAATATTTTGTTTGTTTGTGTGAAAACGGATTTTCTCTGGGATCAAACCTATTTAGAAAAACATTATCTAAATTCAAAATTTCATCCAAAGCCGTAAAATATAAAGTATGTTATTATTATCTAAATTAATAATGTTTCATTTCTTTCAATGTAACTATTTACTAGTTCTATACTTTGAATTAATTGATTTCATTTGTTTGAAAGAATAAAATTTTTTGTTCAATTACTTAAATAAAACACTGTTTTAGTAATAATTATTACAAAACGAATTCCTGGTTTTATGTATTTTTCCATACCCTACCTCAAATACGTGTAATTTATGGTTAAAAGCGAGTCTACTTTGATCTCATTTGCCAGCGAATATACCGTTTAATTAAATTTCAGTGTAAAATAAGATTGTAATTGTAAAATCATAATGTAAGTTAATCATAATGGCCATTGTAGCTTACGTTTGTAATCATTTACCTTTGGAGATTTTAATCATAAAAGCTTATATACAAATTTACAGTTTTGTCTATCCGTTTTTTCTCGAGATATTTGAAAAATTACGTTTACGGCTGAATTTAGGGATGCATTTCCTCTGATTGAATCTGAATCTAATCATCATTAGACATTTCATTATATTTCTCTGAAATGTTCTTAATCGTCTTTCCGTTCAAGATAACAATGGCCAAAAATTTGTTGCCAATGTTGTCCATTGTGGAATAGCAACAAAACCAGAACGAACAGTAAGGTAACTTACTTTATACGGGAATAGATTATCTGTATGACAATATTTAACCATTTATTTTCAATAAACTGCTGTAATGTCATTGCCTGTAAGCAATGATATTATATGCTACTACCGTAACCTGGAGTGCGATTTTTGAAATTCATACTTTGAACTCAGCAGTTGGAAATGTCAAAATTACTTTGGAGATATGCATCTTTCTACTGCTGATTTGACATTCAAAAATCATACTCCAGGAGTGAGATTTTTAAAAGTCAAATCAGCAGTAGCAAGATGCGTATCTCCATATAATTTTAACGGCTGAGTTCAACGTATGAGATGCAAAAATCGCACTCCAGGCTGTAAGTATGAATATTTAATGTTGCAATGTTATTGTAGTATACAATTTTAATTCCTCCATTTTCTATTTTTGCAGGCAAAGGTTAATTTAACTTGAGTAGGAAGCATGAGGACGGACTTACCATTCATGAATTAAGCGTATAATGTGAGAACTGACTGGTATCCCGCCACGTCCATAGAGGAGGTAGACAGGATTGCTGTAGGCCTGCCAACAGTTCAGCGTGGTATCTCTGCGCTGCGAGGAGGTAGGGCGCCGGCGGCAGCGGCAGCGGGCAGTGCGGCTGCAGCGGCGGTGGCTGCGGGTCGGGGGGTGAAGGCGAGTGGCGGCGCGGGTCCGGCTCGAGCAGCGCGTCGATGGTGAAGGCGCGTCGTGGCCGCGGCGCCGCCGGCAGCAGCGCCGACGTGTCCAGTGCCTCCGTCGGCTCCGGACTTCGCCTCGGACACAGAGCACCGCTCGGCCCGTACAGTCCACTGCCGGGCATGCTCGGCGCCGGTGGAGGAGCACCCGCCTGCCGCGCCAAGAACGCTCTATTGAAACTGGCAAGCGCTGCCAGCTCTGCATTCAAACTATCCTTGTCTCCTTTATGCAGCTTGAAGCGCTTGCGTCTCCTGAGCAGAGAGCCGTTCTCAAACATGTCGAAGGCCTGCGGATGCAGCGTCCAGTAAGCGCCCTTGCCGGGGCGGTCTGGCCGGCGCGGCACCTTCACGAAGCAGTCGTTGAAGGAGAGGTTGTGTCGCAGCGAGTTCTGCCAGCGCTGTGTGTTGCGCCGGTAGTACGGGAACCGGTCCGTGATGAACCGGTAGATCTCCGACAGCGGCAGCATGCGCTCCGGCGAGCTCCAGATTGCCATGGCCGTGAGGGCTATATATGAGAAGGGTGGTTTCTGGTCACCGTAGGACTCACGTGTGGGTCGAGGCATCTTATAGCACTGGTGTTAGATCGTTATGTAAACTTTTTCACCTCGCTTGTGAAAAGTTTCAGGCACACGTCTCGCGCAGCGGAGTGGAAGATAAGGACTGGGTGAGCGAGCGAGACTACGAGGCAGGCGGGAGGAGCCGCGAGCCGGCGCCGCCCACCGGCGCTGTACCAATGGCGCGCCGCCGAGTTTGTTTGTTGTTTTTGTCGGCTCCGGACCCGTTACACAGGAATTTAAATTGTTATCACGTTTACATTAAACAAAATTTATTCGACACCGACAACACATGAGCTTGTTTCGAAATTGCAATGATTAAAGAAGTTGGGAGGTACTTATTGGTGTTGTGAGAGAAAGAGCTAAAATTATTGAAGATGGAGTTTATTAATATTTTTATGAGCTGGCTTCACAGCTATCCATGATGGCTGACTACTATATTTTGTTATTGTTTTGATCAGAGGCAAACTTATTTAGTTGTATTGAGGGTTCACACTATGTAATAGAAGCTAAAAGTGATTTTTTGCTTTGTTTTGAATGACAAAAAAGCGTATAAATCTTATTCAATTAAGTTAAGTAGTTTAATTAAGTATAGGTATATAACGTTTTAGCAATAATTCAAAATAGCTAATTTATAGGTATAACAACGTCTCGTTGCAGCTCGTGTCGTGATACGAGATCTCATCAGTCGTCGTCAGGCTATAATCATGCGCAAGCGCAGTGCTCTACTCGTGCTTGTGCTCGTGCCCTCACTACTTAGACCACCATCCCATAGATACTATTGTTTTTATTTTGATGTTGGAATGTGAGTTTATTATGTGAACGTGTAAAACAACAATAAATTAATATCCTATCAATAAGCCTATATTAATATGTCATAATATTGTTTTTTATTAATTTTAATCACAAGTACCTACCTTTGTTCGACATTTCATTAATTAATTGGCTGCATCTATTAGGTTAGAGGTCTCTATGGGTGATTACGTGGATAGTTCGGGCGAACTGACTATGCTGTAAAAAGGCTTTCATATAGTTAGTGTTGGTTGGTTGTATGTTTAGTGTTAAATAAATAACAAAGGCTGTATAATTTATATTTACGAAATCTCAATGGATGGTGGATTACCACCACTACCACCACCACCACCTCTTACCACTTCTCGTTCGAAATGGAAATGCAGATAATTTCATAACATCGAGTACCACGCAGATGTGTTAGATATCCTACTAATATTATATACGCAAAAGTTTGTAACTATGGATGGATGTTTGTTACTCTTTCACGTAAAAACGACTGAATGGATTTTAATGAAACTTTACAATAATATAGCTTATACATCAGAATAACACATAGGCTACAATTTATAAAGATATTGTGAGAATTGTTAAGAGATGAAGCGCAGACGAAGTCGCGGGCACCAGCTTGTATTAAAATAATGTGTAAAATCCGAATAGTAAGAGATCTCCATGGATGGTGGACTACGCGGACGCCCCGGGCGAAGTGAAAATGCAAAGGGTTTCATAGAATGGAGTAGCTAGCGAGATCGCGACGACGTGTTAGATAAATTGGAATGCTGGTTTTAGCTTAAGTACGTGGGTACTGGGTACCTTTTGTAGATACCTATAGGTATACAAGGTGTACGGTAGGAACCTACTATGGTATAGGTTTAAACAAAATAATTCAATATTGGGTCCTTCCTAATATGCATACGGTTTAAGGGGATTAAATGACAGTCATTAAACGAAGGGGATTTTCAGACCATCAAACTTAACAATTTTCTCTATGGGACCAAAATCGAAATCTGGAAAAAAATTAGGTATTCCATACGAAACTGCAATCCCTGTCGACCAAAATGTATGGGAACGCAGTTTTTTTTCATGATTTTGATGTACTATTGGGGGCTTTTCCGCGTGACCACTGAAAAAAACCGCATAATATTTCGCGCAAAATGTATTGTTCGGAAACTTTTCATTAATTGGTCTATTCATCAATAGGGCGGGGCTAGACAGCGCTTTTGTTTTTTTATATGCAAAAATGAGCCTAGTGGTGGTCAGGCGGAAAACTCCGCGATAGTACCTACATACCTAGGTTCCATAGAGTAAGTTGTTCTGTTTTATGGTTTGGCCATAGCCTTAAGAAACCGTCAGCATAATTATTAAGAAGAACCCTGTATACACCTCTATTTTTTAATAACTAGAAAAATAAAGATGTATTCAGATAATGAAAGTAAACAACTTTCCCTAAGGAAAATGGGTCGAAAAAACAGCAAAATTTTTGGACGTCCCATAGAAAATCCATCAGCTAATCCGCACTTTTGTCATGGTGCGCCATTTCACCCAGACGCCGAAAAATCAGACCGAACAAAGTTTAAGGTCCGCCACATACGTACGGAATTCCGATCCGTACTCCACAATTCCGTTCGGCATCAAATCCTATACAAAATCACAATCCTAATTCGGAATTCCTAATGTGTGTGACGGACCTAAGACGTACGGATCTCGGTTTAGGACTTTACTATTTACCTAAACTTCATTTTTCACAAGAATAACAAGAACAACTTGGACAACACAAACAACTCTGACAATTAGGTCAACTTATACAATGTTGTCTGAGTTGACAGAGTTGTCTGAGTTGACCAAGTTGTTCATGTTGTCCGAGATGTTTTGTTGTCGAAAGTACTTAATTGGACAACATGAACAACTTTGACAACTTGACCAAATTGAATCAGTTAGCCAAGTTTTATTTTTTTTTCGGGCAAAGGCCCACCACACATTCCCACCGCTGTATCTCCTGTAAGCCAGGATCAAGTTGCCATTGTCAGAGTTGTTTGAGTTGTAAGAGATGTTCATGTTTCCCGAGTTCATATATTCATAGATTCTTTATTGTACACAAAAACATAATTATGAAAATAATTACAGTACCTAAGTCGTGATGAGTCGAGTTGACCTAGTTGTTTATTTCGTCCGAGTGGTCCAAGTCGACCGAGTTGTTCATGTTGTCCAAGTTGTTCTACCTACTGTTGACTACCTACGAGGATCAGTAGGTATGACAAAACGGTGCCGGTGGCCCGATTTTTTTAATTAACTTTATTCAGAAAGGCATGTCCATATTATGTTTTCGTGAGGAAAAAAGTGAAGTTTAGGTCAATATGCATCCGATTATCCGATCTCTAGTGATCATTGATCAGTGTAGGGTGAACTTGTATAGCGAATGCTCGATTTTTATCACGATATTTGTTTCGTGATTAGATATCTGGTCTGTATCGCGATTCATTCTGTATCATGATAACTACACGCTTCAAATATTGCGATAAATATGAAGCATGTCTGCGTGTATAGCATTCGCTTAAAGGTAAACATTTTGAAGTGTCTCCCTGAAGTATAAGGTACATAGATATGGTGGAATCAAAAACCTAATATATCATTTTAGCTTGGACGCTACATTGCCATTTTGGCCGGAATTGTGCACTTTGTGATAGAAGCATGAAATTTTTACCATGGTTAGTATGTACTTACCAAAAGGTTTATTTTAAGATGAGGAGGGAAGTCAGATTTGACCTCTGAGGCAGGTTAGATGTCAAATCCTATATTGATCTGTTCTCATGTATCAAAATACGTTATTTGGAGGTCAACACTACAAAAAAATAATTGTTTGGATTATATTACCCCATCTACACTTAAATTGCTTTCAAATGATACCTCAACCATCAAAATCGGTTCAGTAGTTTAGTCAGGAGGTCTGCCAAAACAATAGGAATGGTTTGATTCTGCGACAAAAATCAAAAATATTCTCTACCTGTTATAAAAGCTGTATTTTCAATATTTTATGCAATAAACGACTAAATCATTTGATATTTAAACATATAACGGCCAAGTGCGAGTCGAGCTGGTGCATGGAGGGTTCCGTACCACGATACAATATTACCAAAAAAGTGTTTTTTCCGGGATCCTTAGCGCAAGCCAGACACACACTTGGCCGGTTTTTATTATTTTTTCTTTTACGTTATAGTACGCACTATAATCACACCAAGTTTTTTGGCTTATGTGTATTACCGTTTTTACGATAGAGCAAAAACAGAAAAACGTTGAGAAATTTCATGCTTCTATCACAAAGCGCACAATTTTATCATGTAGCGGCCCTACTATTTTGTTCTATGGATAGGCAACACACAGCATTTCTAAGTGTTGAAGGCATCGTTATGTTTAGGCAGCAAACACTCTCAGCGCAAATCGTCCACATCTAATGTGTGGGGGTGCTAATATTGTCACTTGTTTGCATCTAATGGCCCGTGGGCAACACCCTCGTATTTGCAAAGGTTAGCGAAAACAGATTTATTTTATTAGCAACGTGACTGATATATTAGCATTATTATGGGCGCGTAGAATACAAATTGACGTCAGAAATTCCATCATTCCAAATCAAGTGTAGCAAATTTTTCTACACTTATACAATGCAACTATACATTTAATACAGGGTGAAATTGATATCATTATCATCGTTTTAAACTAAGAGTCTACCCATCGAACTGAACAACTTTTTCTATGGCAGCAAACCGATCGGAGCAAAAACAAAAATCTGCTGTTGCATACATTTGAGTCGCGAACTCGCACGTCGACATTGAAGTTTAGTATGGAACAGCTGATTTTTTATTTGCTCGGATCTGTTTACTCCCATAGTAAAAGTTGTTAAGTTTGACTCTGAGTTTAACAGGATGCTAATGATATCAATTTCACCCAGTATAAATCGCGCCACGAATCTAAATAGCGCTGACCTTGAATGAACTGACCGTATGTACAAGGCACTATGCACTATTTTCGTCTAAATTCTCTCATTCGAGCGCTAGAGTTTCTTGTCGCGAGGTATATTTGTGATTTATATCAATTCGTATCAGAAGATAAATCTAGCTTACGGAATTTTAGATGGTCCACACGTTAAAATGACTCTGTGGGCATCTCACAAGGCACATCCAAAGTTGAGTAAGTCGGGGAACTCTTAAAAATCATACAATACAATTGGCAAACAAAAAATAAGATTTATATTATGTTATGTCACCGGCAATCTGTTTATTGGCATTATTTACCTATCAGTCTATCTCATTTTCAGGCTGTATTTGGTATTTCATCATCATATCAGCCGAAAGACGTCCACTGCTGGACATAAGCCTCCCCCAAAATGGGGGGATTTGCCATAATCACCACGCTTGGCAGGCGGGTTGGCGATCGCAGTTGGATTGAATGTGTGTACTCAGAGGATGTTGCTGCCCATCCTGTAGATCCCTTAGTCGCCTTTTACGAAACCCACGGGAGGAAATGGGATGGTGCTATTCTTAGCCGACACCACACGGCACTTACGCGCGGTATTTACGGAACACAAATTATTTCGTTTGAATCCAACAATGAATAAAATGATAATATGTAGGTACCCTATTAGGTACGTACCAACTTACTGAGACTGAGCGAATTGGAGGAAAGACAAAAGTTAAGCACAAGTAGACCCCGCTACATGGCGGGTTAGTAGCTAGGAAGACGATAATTGTACAAATTACCCAGGTAGTTAGATAAATTTACCAGTTTGAGTCTTGATGGCTACAGTTCCTAAAAAAATGGCATAGAAGTTAACATGGCATACAACTACCTATCATCGATTATGCTGATGTATGTTATTTGGATGCCACAGAGGAACAAATTAACAAATTAGAGAGGCTCCAAAACTTGTGTATTCAGTTTATTTTTGGATTGCGTAATTATGATCACGTATCCGAATACAGGAAGCAGTTAAAATGGCTTCCTATACGTGATCGCAGGAGCTCTCATATCGTCTCTCTCCTGTACAACACCCTCCACAATCCGTCTGCTCCTAGTTACCTCTGCGAACGCTTCTCCTTCTCCCGTCCTTCTGACAAACCTTGTAGATCCCACATCCGTACCCTCCTTAATATCCCATCCCACACTACTGACTTCTTTTTCTATTCCTTCACTGTCCATGCAGTCCGGTTATCGTTTACTAGGGGGTGGCATGCGAGGCATACTGTATCTTTATATAATCATATTTATTTATTAGTGTTAAATACTGTTTTATTTGTTAAATGTGCACACTATGCCTGCCTCACTTAATATGCTCTCTCTCTTTCACGGGTTTGCTGGAAGAAATCTCTTTTGAGATAAGCTTGCCCTTTGTAAATGTCTATTAAGCTGTTTTCATTTATAGTTCAGTGTGTAAAATAAAGTGTTAAAATAAATAAAAATAAAATAAATGATTTTCATTCAAATTACTGACAAAAAAGAGACAAATAATGCATTTTTTTGTATGCACCACACTTTCAGCTCTATCGAATGTGCGAAGTTTTTCGTATATTTTTTTGACAAATTAAGATGAGTAACATACTTAGGTACTAATGAGTTTTTATTAAAACCATAGAGCCATCATGTCATACAATAACAAAGCCTAAACATGGCACATGTCACCTTTGTATGCATCAGTTATGCCCAGCTGTCATACATTGCCGCTGACATTCCAGTCCTTTCAAATCTTTCAAATGTATTCGGTTACAAAGCAGTAATGTAAAACAACTGGGCATAACTTAGTGGTCCCGTTAATAGCGCACTGATGGGAAGTCCTCCTTGTATAGAATGTCATTGTTAGGTACAGTAGGGTTTTAGAGTGCCAGAAAAAGCTCTACTACATACAATTTTCTACATTAGTGTCATCTTTTGCAACGATAAGCATACCTAAACCCTTCAATCCTGTATTCATCAGTAATCCAGCCACGTCTCGCTAAATTATCGGCGTCTGCGCAAATAGGTCCATTAAATTCAATCGTTCGATCCAGAAAGCGACAGAAGCCTCACTTATCCTTCCACTATGTAATTTTGAGTTATTAACATTATGAGTTCACAAGGATCCTCCAACGTTTAGTATGCCGAATATGTCCCGTCTATTGTGGTACATCGATACACTGATCAAGCAGTAGTAATAGTACATACTACTTGTTAAAATCGAAAGCCACAAGATTAGCATGCAAGAACGCACACACGCTCACGCGAAAGGCGGTACGTTGTGTAGCGCGTTATGCCTTTTGTTATGTGATCGCTGTCATTAAGCGTAGATCATAATCTCGATCACGTTTGCCGAGTTTCAATACTGCTTTGATAGTGCACTAAGTTGGTACGAAGGTACTCTCGAAACAATGGATTGGCGGCGTCTTCAAGAAGGATCGGGCTAAAGAGGTGCTTGTAGCAAATTACACAAATTGCTAGCATCCTAACAACATGTGCATCGTGATACGGGATTCAGGCATCATGAAATGTTATTTCTCTTTTCAAGGAGGCTATTGTTCGTATGTGAAACTTTGAGCACAAGCTTTTGTACCTATTAGTTAAAGCATATTAATTTAATACACGCACAAACTCACGATTCTAATCCCTTTGGTAGCAAACGTTATTACATCTGCTAACATGTGCAGTTAAAGAAAATTATTTAGGGTTTGTAATGTCTATTTGAATGTAAAGTGGTAACGTTTCCCTAACAAAAACTTCAGAAAACCGTGGACAATTTACGTACCCTTAGTTGATCTAAGCTACTACCTATATCAATCTAAACTAATATAAAACTGTAACAGGAAGTTTGTCTGTACATTGAAGATATTACAAAAAAAAAGTTACAATATGGTTTTTAGGTTTCCCTGATTCCATATCACCAATTTTTGGATTTTTTGTATGTCTGTTTGTTCGTTTGTGTGTTCGTTTGTTTGAACGAGCATCACGCAAAAACTACTGAACCGATTTTGATGAAACTTTTTTTGTTTGATAGCTTATTATCTGACTTAAAATCTGGTATATAATTTTTGTGGACAAAGTCGCGGGTTAACGCTCGTATTCATTATGATTGATTGATTTTTTTATTGTAATGCAATTATTAAATACGAGCGTTAACCAGCGACTTCGTCCGCAAAAATTATATACCAGATTTTAAGTCAGATACTAAACTATCAAACAAAAAAAGTTTCATCAAAATCGGTTCAGTAGTTTTTGCGTGATACTCGTTCAAACAAACAAACAAACACACAAACAAACAGACAGACAAAAAATCCAAAAATTGGTGAAATGGAATCAGGAACACCTAAAAACCATATCGTAACTTTTTTTTTGTTAATATCTTCAATGTACAGACAAACTTCCCGTTACAGTTTTATAATAGTATAGATTGCTTCCTACATTCTTAGTTGCACTCTTTTTTTTGTTAATATGAATATTATGTACCGATGTAATAATTTATGTATTTCAACCGCTCTCTACCGACATATCATCCCACGTGCAGATGGTGGGCACGAAGTGCGACCCTACCTGTAATGTTTAGTAATGATTCTCGATTGTAACATGTATTTGCGATAAATAGAGAGTAAACTTCTTAATGTTACTGTCTCAGGATATACTTTAAATTTAACTAAAATTTAATTTGAAATAAATATTACATTCAATGAAAATCTTTCATCTTTGATAAAATTTAAAAGTAACACGATCAAAATGCATAATATTATCAATCTTAAAGACATTTAATAAAACACATTTTCGCTTGATCAGAACTTATTTTGTGGTGTCATAGTTCACAGTGTTTTGTGACACAATTAGAAATGTATTGTGCACGATTAGTTACAGCTGCCGGATATTTTCAAAAATGTTACGGTTAAAATGCGTTAGCGAAATTGTAAAATACAATATTTGTAACGATGTATGTCATTCGTGTCGAATCTCTAAAAAGGCACTATAAAATATGTGAATACATTTTAAGTAGGTAGGTACAATATTTCATAATTCATTTTAGAAACATGCTGTTAAAATACTTACACTGTTTTATCTTGCAACATCTTCTATGTAAAACAAACACATAAATACGTACAGTAGTACCAGGTTTATAAGTCTCACCGATGTACCTGCGCAGTTGACAAATTTTAAAAGCGCGCGAAATTATATGGACCAATCAGGATGTGACACCTTCCGCTATTGGCTTATTGCTTTCGCGCCCTTTTCCCTGCCGAAGCATCCATAAGTCTGCTATTCGAGTTGGAGCGAGATAGAGAATACCAGATTTTGCACTGCTCTGCGCAAACGAAAATTGACGAGCGGAAATATTTTCCTGGTCGTATTATACCCGTACAGCGTGCATGTAGAATCGTTTTAAAAATACAGTTCTTTAGATAATCTTTCTAATTAATCTTCCCAAAATTATGTACCAATTGTTTTTTGTAAATATTTTTTATAACTTTGTGTCCCAAACGTAGTAAGCAAAATAATTTTTGTGATCTCTTCTAGAACATTTCCAAAAGAAAATGATCATCCATTCAATCAAAGTGGTTTTATGTATTATTATTATTTTTAATGATTCACCATCAACATTATGTAGTTGTCATATCTACGACTGGCTTATGAAACACAAAAATAATAAAATGCCGAAAGATATTAAAAAGAAAGAAAGAAAGTTTTTGTTATCATAATTGGCATCATAACAAAAATTCAAGGGAAAAACAGCCAGCATTTGCTTGTCATGTTTAATGTGCATTTAATTTAAATGTAGGAAAAGAGATTTTAATATTCTTTCTTCTATAATATAGAATTATAAAGTTGCATTGATCTACATAATACAGGGTGTAAGTGACCGCCTAGCAAATACGGAAACGATGAACTCAGACCATCAAACTTACTAACTTTCTCTATAGAGCCTACCTCAGAACGCGAAGAAAAATCAGCTGTCCCATACAAAACTGCTGTACCTACCCGACTCAAATGTATGGGACAGCTGTTTCTTTCACGTTTCCTGAGGTAGGCTCCATATTGAAAGTTGTTCAGTTTGATGGTCTGAGTTCGCCGTTTTAGTATTTGCTGGGCTGTCACTTACACCCTGTATAAGAAGAGGATATGCCCATTGTATTGTAATAACGTTTTTTATCCTATTCACTTAAATAGAGATGTACATACCTATGCCAGATGGCATAGTTATCTATCTCGGGAAGATTCCCGAGATAGATAACTATTTGATCTACTTAGTTAAAAATAGTAGATTATGCACCAAGCTAGCGCCAAGGGGTAAAGCAGTGTCTTAATTATTCTTATGGTCTTAACGAAGGGATTCTAGGGTTAGTTAAGACTAGAATCCTGAGTGAAGCTAGGGGTTCAATTCAAGCTCGCCCAAGACGAAAATACGTTTAGCCCCGAGGAGCATACTCTACTTTTAACATCTTCGAGAGTTACGAGAAATAAAAAGCAATAATATTAATAACAAAGTATTTTATTAGAGTTATAACAAACGAGCGTTAACCCGCGACTTCGTCCGCACAAATTATATACCAGATTTTAAGTCAGATCATAAGCTATCAAACAAAAAAAGTTTCATCAAAATCGGTTCAGTACTTTTTGCGTGATGCTCGTTCAAACAAACAAACAAACAAACACACAAACAAACAGACAGACAAAAAATCCAAAAATTGGTGAAATGGAATCAGGGACACCTAAAAACCATATCGTAACTTTTTTTTTGTTAATATCTTCAATGTACAGACAAACTTCCTGTTACAGTTTTATAATAGTATAGATAGATTATTAGAGTTATTATTGTAGTATCTCATCTGAATGTTTTTCGATATCTTCCGGTATGTGTACCATTTTCGAGCGGGTGGTGTGTGTGAAAAGGATTTTTTTGCTCTGCGGCCTGAGTGGCCTGACACACACCAATAAGCATAAATTGTAAGTATGTATGTAAATTGTATCCAGCTCCATATAGCTATTATAATGTCATACATAATCAGTCTGATACGATAATTGATAAAAGTGTGCAGGAGTAATTTAAATAATAATCATCATCATCATCATCTCAGCCGATGGACGTCCACTGCTGGACATAGGCCTCCCCCAAGGATCGCCATAACGACCGGTCCTGCGCTGCCCTCATCCAACGGGATCCCGCCGCCTTCACAAGGTCGTCGGTCTACCGTGTGCGGGGCCTACCCACGCTACGCTTTCCGGTACGCGGTCGCCACTCGAGAACTTTTCGGCCCCATCGGCCATCGGTTCTGCGAGCAATATGCCCCGCCCACTGCCACTTTAATTTAGCAATTCTTTGGGCTATGTCAGTTACTCTGGTTCTTCTGCGGATCTCTTCATTTCTGATTCGATCTCGCAGGGAAACTCCGAGCATAGCCCTCTCCATTGCTCTTTGGGTGACTTTCAGCCTTTTTATGAGGCCTTGAGTGAACGACCACGTCTCTGTTCCATATGTCATCACTGGCAACACACACTGATCGAAGACTTTCGTTTTAAGACACTGCGGTATTTGGGACGTGAAGATACTACGTAGCTTCCCGAACGCTGCCCAACCGAGTTGGATTCGACGGTTGATCTCTTTCTCGAAGTTGGACCTACCTAACTGAATAGTTTGTCCCAGGTAAACATAATCGTCAACAACTTCGAGCGCCGAGTTTCCGATCATAACAGGAGTATAGTCCGTTCGCGTTAAGAAAATAGTGAGTCATCGTTGTCCGCCGGCCTGGCCACGCCCCCCAGCCAATTAAAATGCTAGAAATTAGAAAGTCGAGTTCACAGTGACCAGTTGAAATCTGACCTTTGAACAAAACGGTTGTGTATTTTGCGTGACTCGTTCAACAATAAATTTTGAAAATGAATACTTCACCAATTCGAAAGAATAAAAGTGGATCAATAATCCATAGCGGAGAGAGACGCATAATTTACAATGTTTAAAAGTACTTTAAATTGTGTGATTTAAATGCAACTGTGGAGAGCATAGTCATAAAAACAGCAAGTGCGTGCGGTCCGAAAATACTGTTTATAAAATTATTAAAGAACAAAAGGATACACCAACACATTAAAATCACCCGTGAAAAAAAGAGCTCGACTATCCACAGCCGATAAATTAGATGAACTAGAAAATACCATGTGGCATTTGGATGACGTCATGGAACACGCAGAACAAAATTCTTTCATAATAAATGTAACTGAAGAATCTAGCGATACTGAATAGTGATTTAAGTAATTTTAAGACATTTTTTTTCCATTAAAAATAATTTAATGTTTAAAAAAAATGTTTGTACTTTTTCTCCACTGTGAATACACCCTTATCCTGTAGTTGCACTGATGACTCACTATTTTCTTAACGCGAACGGACTATAGGTACAATATGGGCATTTGACATGATCTTCGTTTTTTCTCCTCCATAGTCTCCGCCATGATGACTATATCATCGGTTGATGATGAATTTAAATAATACAAGTCGTAAATTTAAATGCACTCCACTACAACCAACACAACAACCATCACTACAACTACCACTACAGTTATCACAACAACCACACAACTACCACCACCATCACAATCTTTGTTTCAATCGCTTGAAACAATGCTAATATTAATTAAAATAACGATTGGAAGGTACTAAGATTATTTTTAGTTTCAGCACAAGCAGCCTTTAAGCGGCTTCTTACTCCTGGGTCCAGGTGGGTTTGAACTAGGGATGCAACGATTACGAAGATGTGCATCATTTTGCATCTGTAATCGTAATAATCACGATTAATAACGATGCAATGCACCGTAGTACGAATCGTACGATTATTAAAATTATTAAAAACGTCAATCAGATTGCACTTGTTGACATTTGGTATTTACCAGACCTGAATACTAGATTCTAGAGCCGAAAAACAACATTAAAACATTGAAGATATTAACAAAAAAAAAGTTACGGTATGGTTTTTAGGTGTCCCTGATTCCATATAACTTTTTTGGATTTTTTGGTCTGTCTATTGTTTGTGTGTTTGTTTGTTTGATCGAGCATCACGCAAAAAGTACTGAACCCATTTTGATGAAACTTTTTTTGTTTGATAGCTTATTATCTGACTTAAAATTTGGTATATAATTTGTGCGGACAAAGTCGCGGGTTAACGCTCGTACTATTATAAAACTGTAAATTAAAAAAAAGAAGTTTGTTTGATCGAGCATCACGCAAAAACTACTGAACTGATTTTGATGAAACTTTTTTTGTTTGATAACTAATGATCTGACTTAAAATCTGGTATATAATTTGTGCGGACAAAGTCACAGGTTAATTCTGGTTATTTATAAAATTCCAAATAGAAACCATTAAGATTCTCACAAAGCTGTCACCTGTTGCAGCATCCCATAGAGGCAATCATAGCACAATCGTATATCGTCCTAATGATCCTTTGACGATGCCGCCTAACACGGAGAATCCTAGAAAAAAACTTAAACGCCTCCACCTTGTTATTAAGTGTGAATTCTACAAATTGTTCACAAATATTTGCGTCTACCTGTGCTTTTTTACAAACATTTGTTATATTTGCCGTGACTGAATCAAGGATGCTATAAACGTTGGCTCTGATTAGCCATGGTGAATCGAGATGATGTTCTAGCAATTCTGTTCATAAAGGTTTTAATATGTTTTTTTAATATTTAATATTATTGTATTAAAGAGCGTTCTAAGCGAGATCGGTGCGTAGATGCGATCTCTTAACACAAATCTGACGTCAGAATCCAAGAAAGTGGCCGCAAATTTGTACTTTTTTGTTTTTCAACCGATTGTTTCCAAAATCGATGTACAGGGGTTTCTGTGATCACTGATTACGGAACCGAAGTCAAAAATCAGAAAAGTGGCCGCAAACTTGTACTTTTCTGTTGTTCAACCGATTGTTTTTAAAATCCATTTTTAGGGGTTTCTGAGGCCTTTTAACACGAATCTGACGTCAGAATTCAAAAAGTTGGCCACCTTCTTGAACTTTTTGTTTTTTATCTGACTGTTTCCAAAATCGATATCCAGGAGTTTCTGTGGTCCCTGATTGTGGAACCGTAGTCGAAATTCAGAAAAGTGGCCGCAATCTCGAACTTTTTTGTTGTTAAACAGTTTGTTTCAAAAATCGCAACCGGGGGTTACTGCGATCTCTTAACACGAATCTGACGTCAGAATCCAAGAAAGTGGCTGCAATTTTGTACTTTTTTGTTCTTCAACCGATTGTTTCCGAAATCGATGTACAGGGGTTGGTCACTGATTACGGAACCGAAGTCAAAATTCAGAAAAGTGGCCGCAAACTTGAACTTTTATTTGTTTCAAAAATCTATATCCGAGGGTTTCTGCGATCTCTTAACACGAATCTGACGTCAGAGTCCAAAAAAGTGGCCGCCAACTTAAAATGTTTGTTGCGGCCACTTTTCTGAATTTTGACTTCGGTTCCGTAATCAGTGACTACAGAAACCCCTAAATATCGATTTTGGAAGCGGTCGGATGAAAAATAAAAAGTTCAAGATGGTGGCCAATTTTTTGCCTTCTGACGTCATAGTCGTGTTAAAAGGCCCCAGAAACCCCAGATATCGATTTTGGAAACAATCGGATGAAGAACAAAAAACTTGAAGATGGCGGCCACTTCTTGGATTATGACGTCAGATTTAAGTTAAAAGGCCTTGAACTTGTTTGTCTTTTAACCGATTGCTTCCGAAATAGATATCCGATATAGTTTCTACGATATCTTAACACGAATCTGAAGCTCATTGGGGCTCATCGAGGCTACGCGCGCGCTACGAAAATTGATTACAAAATGTTGATTATTATTACTGTATGTCTTTTCCTTATCTCGGGACATAAGTGTACCGGACCTTTGGGAGGCGTGCGTGTGGCCGAACACGTAGACCCCCGTGAGACAATTTGAACTAAACGGTAATGTGACACCAACCGGCAACTATCCCAGATTACTCTATAGAAGTAAATCCAAAACAGCCCCCGGTCAGTGTAGGACTATTGTAAGGAATGGAAAGAAACAAAATCTGGGCTATTGGGGTGGGGTGCTAATGGAACAGGTAACTAGGTTTTGAACAGGTCTATGGCGCCTGCCTACTCCTGCATTTCCTACTCCTAATATTCCTGATTGAAGTAGTTATGGAACAAAAAAGGGGAGTTTTATATTTCTCCCTTCCTGAAATCGAAATATTCCGAGATACCATTACATAATTATCGATGCTAATTAGTATATGGTACTAACATAATTAAACCAAAGGAATTTCGGATCGAACAGTTTTCCACCGAGAGCTGAGAGTGATTTTTATGTTTAGGTACAAATACCTAGCTTTTGAATAAAAAAAAATCATAGATATTTTGTCAACCGTAATCTTTAAACTTCACTTTATCATACTGCAAAGTTTCAGGGATCGATGAATTATTGTCCGGGTGTCCATACAAGGAAACTCCTCGATGATTGGAAATTAATGTTATACCCACTAAAGCGATGCCACGATGCTTGTCGAACGCACGTTTTGTTTCAGTTGATTTTCAGCGCATAGTGACAAAGTACCACTTCTAGTTTCTAGACACGTATTACGCAAACAATGGGGTCTAATTAACTCTCGAGAATTACTAGCTTTGTGTTTGCGTGAATAATGAAGGCAAACTTATTTAGTTTGAGCCCGAAAGGTTTATGGGTATACTTCTCAAAGTAATTTCTTATCTCGTAAACGGCCATCCTGTCTCGAAGTCGGGACTGTTTAGCAGGTTATTTTCTAATACTCGTATAATGTCCTTTTTATTGAGTGTAAATAATTGAGTTTGTATCAACGCTTCGCCGCCATCTGCTCTCTTGCGTTTTAACACTCGTTTTCGGATTTCCCACTTAACTTTAATGCTCTCATAAAATTTTACGTTTTCTTGAATGATGATCGAAATTAATTCTTATCGTGTTTCGTCAAAATTGAGAATTGCTCGTCTTCAGGAATTGTATATCACTATGTGGGCTTTTGTAGGAACCTTAGTTTGGTAATCTTTTGGTGTAACACAAGTTAGGCTTAATAGTGTTTAGTTTTAAGTGTATTTTTGTTTGCCATCTTTGGGTGAGTTTAGTATCAAGTTGCGTTGTAAGTCCGGTTATTACAATATTTGTTGTTTGGAGATATTTATTTGAGTAGTTGTCAGAGCTTATGATGTCGGCATCTACTGTACGCGGTACTATTGATTTCTTTGACGTACCGACCTAAAGTACTTTTTGAAAAGTTTTATATAAGCATACTACTGTTATTATTTCTTAGATGTTTAGATGTTCCTTTTAATATTTTTAAGTATTGCTAACATTGATCTCTCATATAACTGAAAATCTAAATTCTAATAATATAATTCAGCTGTACACAGAATAAAATGTTTTCATTTATGTAAAATATCAAAAATATAGGGTCCTTCTTACTATGCTGACAGTTTTTTAAGGGGATTATCAGACCATGAAACTGAACAACTTTCTCTATGGGATCAACATCGAAATCGCGAAAAAAAATTCGGCTCGTACAAACAAAACTGCAAACCTACTCGAGCCAGATGTATGGGACAGCTGATTTTTTTCGCGATTTCGATGTTCAAGTTCGAGAGAAAGTTGTTCAGTTTCATGGTCTGATCATCCCCTTAAAAAAGTGTCAGCATATTAAGAAGGACCTTGTATACAGGGTGTTACAGAAGTAAAAATAAAAATTCTAAACTCTCTAAATCACCCCGGTTTAGAGAGTTTAGACCAATAAACTGAACAACTTTCACTATTGGACCAACATCGAAATCGCGAAAAAAAATCTTTTGTCCCATACTTTAGCTCGAGTAGATCTGTAGTTTAGTATGGAACATCGCAAACGCAGTGCATCATGGCGATTGTGGCAAATCTCTTCATTTTGGAGGAGGCCTATGTCCAGCAGTGGATGTCTATCGGCTGATATGATGAAGATGATGATGGAACATCCGATTTTTTTGCGATGGTCTTAACCACCCCCTTAAATGTTTATTTGTATTTTTGTAACACCCTATATATTTTAAAACATATAAATAATGAAGTTGCGATTGCTATCTTCAGTAAACTTTAGGTGCTTAATGTGGTAAAACAACAGTCCATATCAAGCTTTAATATCTACCTTTAAACAAAGGCTCGATAAAATATCCAAAGGCAGGTCTTGCATTGTCCGCACACTTGACCTTCGAGGTTGCAGTCGATATGTAACCGTCATGAGTACAACTGGTCGTTAATCGGACAATAGGCCGGGTTGATAATGGGCACAGCTGATAATAGCCCAGTTGATAATCGGCCCAGAGGCCTGTCGTTGTTATTTGGTGTTATTGTTCAATTTGATCGTACTGCCAAGGCACACATGGCGCCGTCGCCCGCGGCCACACGATACCGGCACACCGCAAATTTAAATTAATTTCGATCATTCGACTGTTGTAATAGCCAATATGCTATATGTAGATATCACAATACATCATATAAGGCCAGAATAAAGGTATCTATTTAGAAAAGTTTGCCGATGCAATTGGCATGACATTCAACATTATATGAAGTCAATCATTTTGGGAAATACAAATTCAACATACTGGGAATTTAACATTTTAGGAATATAAGTTTTGATTTGAGCATACATTTTGAAAATTCAACATTTAAAAGAATTCCTTACTTGGATATAATACGTTTCTAAAAACGAGTTTTTGCAAAGTTATGGATTTTCATTTATTGTTTTTCAAATTATGGATTTTCATTATTAAGTCAAATAGCATTTTAATTGTTATATGAATTAGCTTTATGTCATGTCTGTTATGGATTTTCAAAATATGATTATTAAGGTTATGGAACATAAGGGACACCCGGTTGATCAATTAGGAACAATATAAAATTCGTTTCCGTTATTAAATTTTTCAAGCTTCGATTTTCAGATTGTTCTATAATCCTACTTCCTAGTTTGATTTGATGAAGATGTTTGGCTGAACGGATTTGGATGTTAAGCACACTAATCGAATATGTTCTGGATTCACATATGTATTCTATCAGTATGGGAGATAGGATACTTTTTTAAAGTTCACGCAGACGGAGTCGCAGGCAACAGCTCTAGTATTCAATAAATATAAAACAAAGAGCTGTTGCTGACATTGTACCCGTTCTGGTGGAAATGATTGCGCGCGATCCGGTCTCACAACAATCACACAAACCAAGCGGCGCTATCTCGATCAGAAGATTGTTACATTATATTATACAAAAGTGCGATAATCTCTTAAAAGGTGTTCGTAGTGTTGTAGATAATTAATATTTAGGCTCGGCGAGGCCCCCGCGGCGTGCGCGCACGGCTCGGCTTTGTGCCGCGCCGCCGACACCCGCATTTGTCATGTTAGCGCGCGGTAAAGGTGTGAATGACTTTTTTCTAACCATTATTAATGACAATGATAGAAAATATTGTTTTTTGTTGCAACATTGTTGATTGTTGTCAATTAGTTTTTTGTTACCTCACCGAGTTTTGATTATGAGCGTGGCGCATCGATTCTATTCGATTGAATTGAATGTTTGAATTGAAGTATGGCGAGCTTGATTAAAGCTTTTGATGTAATTGAATATGGATTTAATTCGATCGTATTATAACAAAGGATGAATGTTAACAAGTTTTCTTTTGAAGTTACTTTCTGCCTCTTTGGCAGTTTGGCTACATAAAATGTAAATGTCGCGTTCTTAAAAAGGTTTGCGAAATACAATGTTACTTTTATCAACTTTCTTTTGATAAAAGCTACTTGTTTTGTTACTTAAAAATGAGCCAAATCACGGAGGCAAGAAAAGCATAGAGTGGTTCGACTCGACACCCTCGGCAGGGCACGGGGTGCGGGGTGCGGGGGGACGGCGGGTCGCTCGCGAACAATGAATAATAAAGCAGCTACATCGTCTATCCATTTTTCTTTTGCAACCCCAACCATAACAGGGACGTTAAAAGAATGGAAACAATTGAAATTTGAATATTTCAAGAAAAACCACTAGGGGTTCGAAAAATTAAAACATTACAAGCTTTTTAAAATACTCATAGCATGAAACATTATTTCCTTCCTTTCACATTGATTCTATCAAAAATTATTGGTAGTATACATTATATGAAAATAAATGGAAAAGTATTTTTATTTTTGTGATTTCAAGAATCGTCGTTGCTACGAAAAACATTGTAAAGGGATTTTTTCTAAATCTGTGATTCAGATTTTTTTTAAACTTAACACCAAGGTCAACAATATGTCAATTGTAAATTCTTTAATGTGTTAAGCATATATTTCAGGGGGTCTTTCAGACCATCAAACTAGACAACTTTCACTTAGGAGCCAAAACCGATATTTGAAATTTATTGTCCGTCCGACCTTCAGTTCGATTGTCTGAAGCACCCACTAAAATATGTGTACCACATTTAAGTTTACACCCTGTCTATTAAAATATTTATTATACTATTACATTTTCAGTCTACTTTCATAACAACTCACAATAAGCTCAACGTTCTACTAATAATACAACTATGGGTACAATACAATAAATCAAGGTAACTTCCCGTTATTATATTTCGGGGCTAGAACAATGGCTATTATATTCATAGCGAATGTACTTATAAATCCTTTGTGTAAAAGTAAGATATTGCTTCCGGCTATCGAGGCTATTTTAGTATTTTCTGACATGGTTACCTATTTCGTAAATATGATTGATTTGATTGTTTGCTTCGTTGGGAAGTTAAGTACGAAATTACAGTAGAAGCCTTCGTACCTTGGGGCAACGAATAAACATAATATTGACAAACATGAAGCTATTTTCAACACCTTTGGTATATAAGTTACATTTAAATGAGATCAACTGTCACTACTTTTACATGTTTCGAAGTTAGATATTTCTTAAGGTTGTCTGGAAGAAATAGATTTTTATTTTAAGCGATAATACCTCTCTACTTGTATCAATATAAGGTTTTTTCCACGCATTGTATATTTTGCTTTGTTCGTAATAAAGTATAATTAGACACCTTAAGTCCCGGATTATTTTTAATTTTTCGACAAATTTTATACAAGTTACCGAAACAAAAAAAAATACACAGTATTTTTGGATAGTTTATCTAGTGAAATCATAAATTATATATACGATTGAAATTATTTCACATGATAGAATTTCTTTTCAAAAAGTTAAGAAAATAACGCATTTTTAACATTATTTTCTCAAACTAGAATAACTTGCGACCGTTTATAATTACTGGAATTTTACTCACATATTCACCATTAGTTTAACTAGTGAAATTATAAAAAAAAAATCTATAAGAAGTACTTTTATTAATTCTTTTTAATCGAAAATACGGCAACGCAAGCACTTCTCGGAGGGCTGGGCAATCGCGTTTCTTATAGAAAATATTTGCCTGAATCTATGGCCCCTTAAATATGATAATCCTTGTTACAACTGCATGCAAGACCGCTGGTGGTTGGAGCAATGTTTCTAACCACCCCAAAAGGGAATATTGTAGTGAGTTTATGTATGTATGTTTAAAAAACTAAACAAGTGCAGTGATACCTATACATGCATCAGCTTTGAGCTGCTAGTGTATCATATATAATATATATATGTATAATTATATATATAGGTATAATTAATATATGTGTAAAGAATAATTTAATTTTTGTCAATCTCGCTCTAAATTTGTCTAATTTATTTAGGTTTATTAGTAGTGAAGATCCTTTATTAGTAATTTTATTGAATTTCACAATCTAGATCTAGTTATTATTGTGAATATGTACCTAGACATATTTTATTTATTTCTTTAAAGTTAAAAGTTAACATAAATAAAGTATTTTATAACAATGAGAATGTATTTTCCCATCTTGGAAAAACCACAATCATCATCATCATCTCAGCCGATAGACGTCATCTGCTGGACATAGGCCTCCCCCAAGGAACTCTACAATGACCGGGCCAGCGCTGCACTTAGCCTGAAACAACCACAATAACATAAAAACAAAGAGGATAAAGTTATACATCAAAACACAAACTATTGATGGACTTTCAATGAACTAAACATGTTTTTATTTATGTGATGAGAGCGGCGATGAGGTGAGGTAGACAAAAGAGGGGCGGGCGAGGTGAGGGGGTGAGGCAGAGGCGTTGGTACTATTAACGTATGTTTTAGAGATAGCATCGACCGACAAACTCGATTAGCGGCCCGAGTGGTTCCTATCGCTTGTGGTGCAAGTCATGAGATGATGGGTGTTGTAATAATTCAAATGCTTTCTATGGACCCGATGCTCTTAAGGGTTGTCAGAAGCTTTGTAAAGTTTTTCTGAGAGATGTTATGGTTTTAGGATGGAATAACGTTAGGCAATCCCCTACGCGTATTCATTGCGCGATACCACGTCCAATTTTGTTTACCTAGGTAATTCTTCGTGTAAGTGAATTGCACTCCAGATAGTTTAATGTTTATAAACATTCAAACATCCAAAGTTGCACATTAGTAATATTAGTAGGATGGATAGGTAACTTTTTATATTGCATAGATAGCTCTACTTTGGATCTACTAGAATAGAATGTAATAAAATCGGTCAAGTGCGAGTTGGGCTACTCGCGCACCGAGAGGGTTCCGTACCACACTACCACACAACATACTAACTTACAAAAAAATTTTTTTTCCCGGACCTTTAGCACGAGACTGACTCACACTTGGCCGGTTTTTATTATTTGTTTTTTTAATTGTAGAGTTTATTCTGTAATCACACCAAGTTTGACGCTTGTATATATGTATTAACGTTTTTACGATAGAGTGAGAAGAAAAAACGTTGATGAAAACTAGTTCCTTGTATGAGGACCCCCTTAATTTTTATCTTTTAGACATTTTTATTATTTGTTAGCAAATCCAACGTAATAACGCACATTCTGTGAAAATTTCAACTATCTAGTAGTGTAAGTACTACAACAATTTATGCATTTCATGCGCGTTGTTACTATACGCGTGATATGCTATTAAGCGTACACCTGCTTTGTAATTTAATATTTTTTTAATCATATTATTGTAAAGTTAAACTTTACACCAAATAATGACTGTCGTAGGTTTCTCATTGGAACAAACATCGTAGCAGACGTTATCGGTGTTACTGTACGTGTGTCTAAACGTGGCTCTTCAATGCATTACCACACGTTTATATCTCCATAATGTTTTGTTTATTATGTCGATTATTTAATACGGTGTCGTTTTATGTTTTTTTTTAATTTATTTACTGGCCCGGTTACAAGACCTTTAAGCCAAATCTTCTAGTAAAACAAAATCTTCATTTTCTAGGCCTCACTTTAGTCCGATTCTTGACTAAAATCTTCATTTTCTTTCTTAACACGTTCCGGGGCAGTGAACGAGACACAATAGAACTTTTATTGTTATCACGTCTATAGCCGGTCACTGTCCCGGAACGTGTTAATACATAAAAAATATATTAAGATATGTTTCTTTTTTCCACACATCAACACTCAAGTAGAGTTAACCCGCGACTTCGTCCGCACAAATTATATACCAGATTTTAAGTCAAATCATAAGCTACCAAACAACAAAATTTTCATTGAAATCGGTTCAGTAGTTTTTGCGTGATGCTCGATCAAACAAACAGACAGACAAAAAAATCCAAATATTGGTGATATGGAATCAGGGACACCTAAAAACCATATCGTAACTTTTTTTTTGTTAATATCTTCAAACAGACACACTTCTGTTATTGTTTTATACTAGTTATTATTATAAGATAGAAATTAGAGATAACAAATATTACAAATAAATACTTAATAAAGGTAACTATTGTATATCCATTATTATAATGATAACTTTAATTTAATTGATAAATACTTTGTTAAATAGAAATTCTAATAATGTTTTAAATTTTATATTATTTTATTCAAATTTGATTTTAAATTCGTTTGTCTTTGTCATAGATGTAATTTTATGATACTACGAGCGGTAACCCGCGTTTTCGTCCGCACAAATTATGTACCAGATTTTAAGTCAGATCATAAGCTATCAAACAAAAAAATTTTCATCAAAATCGGTTCTGTAGTTTTTGCGTGATACTCGTTCAAACAAACAAACAAACACCCAAACAAACACACAAACAAACAGACAGACAAAAAATAAAAAAATTGGTGAAATGGAATCAGTGACACCTAAAAACCATATCGTAACTTTTTTTTTGTTAATATCTTCAATGTACAGACAAACTTCCTGTTACAGTTTTAAACCCGCGACTTCGTCCGCACAAATTATATACCAGAGTTTAAGTCAGATCATAAGCTATCAAACAAAAAAAGTTTCATCAAAATCGGTTCAGTAGTTTTTGCGTGATACTCGTTCAAACAAACAAACAAACAAACAAACAAACAAAAAAACACACAAACAAACAGACAGACAAAAAATCCAAAAATTGGTGAAATTGAATCAGGGACACCTAAAAACCATATCGTAACTTTTTTTTTGTTAATATCTTCAATGTACAGACAAACTTCCTGTTACATTTTTATAATAGTATAGATAGATGTAAAATCTAAGTCCTCTCTATATTGTTATGCCCTGACAGGGTGCTACATTGCATAAATTATTAAGATTTCTCGTACAATTTTTTTTTTAATTTTATTTTTTCTTATTTTGATAATCAACAGCGTAACAAGTAACATATATAGAATAATGAAAACTGTGGAGTGTAGCCGAGTAAAACTGTGCGGACTATGCCTTATGTAGATTGAGAGAGTATCTGTATTGAGAATATAAAAAAAACACTCAGCAATTACTTATGGTAAGGCCAAAAATAGATTACCCAAAATATAGCAGACAAACAAGCAGACGACAATATTCATTGTGGTAATGCAATAAATATTTTAATTTGAGATTTGGTACTACGAAACGTTACGGCGTAGCACGTAGTCATAGACATCCACGCGTCTACTATGTCCCCCAATGATGATCATTTTTAAATATTTTAACTAAAAAAAAAATAAGAAGTTGAAACAGCAAGTATAATACAAGCCACAAACTTTACAGTATATCCCCAAAAACCTCAAAGAGGTTTCTAAAGTCATAATCTTAACTAAGTCGAAGTTAATTACTTTTGGTTCTCTCAAACAAGGCTTTGGCGGTGACTCGGCCGCTCATAATTCATCCGAACTCGCATCCTCCTTCATAATATGGTACGCGTAGACGCATCGGCGCAGTGCGACAGGGACACGGTTACAAGTTGAAATGGGACGGTTACATCAACTCGGACATAATGCGGAATGTTTATAGCTTGAGAACTTCCTTTTTCATTTTTTTGAGAGCACTATTTCAAATATTGTTTTAATTGATTGCCGCCAGACCATTTGGCGGCGGCGGCGAGCCGAGGCGGGATGAGCGCCCTAATTACAGGGGCTAACGCTGTTTCACATTATTTTCGTTTCTCAAAGACAGTTTACTGCCCTCCGCTTCATCTCTGACAGCTGTAATTTAGTAAAACTTATCATGTTGACTTTTGTTGCTTCGTTTTATATAATTTAGTTAATTACGAACACGATGAACGACATGATACCTTGATTTCAACATGAGCTTGATTCAATTATTTTTATTACAACAAACTTTTTGTAATTAAATAACATGTGCATCGCGATAAGGTTTTATTATGATGCGAACCTTTTATGTTTGATTTTTTTTCCTTTTTCCTAAGCTTATACACATATACATACATAAACTCACGACCCTAATCCCTTTGGGGTTCGTCAGAAACATTACTACAACTTTCTGTTGCTAAGTGTATTAAACAAAAAAATCTATCAATTGTAGCGCTCTTTTGTACCTATCTTCCTAGTCACCCTGTCGCAACTATAGTTTTACAGTAAATGTATTTGACTTTGACTTTAACAAATAAATAAACAAAAATTAAGATCTTAAAACTAACTTAACCTACGATGTTGTGCAGGTTGGGTTCTTGTGGGTACCCAAGATAACTAATCGATATAGCTACGATGATCCGTTGAGCGAGAAAAGCGCCAGCAGCCTCCTTTGTCGAGTCTATCACAATAAATTATAATTCAAATATTGTAAAAAACACCCTAGTAATACTTAAGGGGGTGATTCAGGCCATCAAACTGAACAACTTTCACTATGGAGCCAACACCGAGAAAAAATTAAAAAAGCTGCTGTTCCATACAAAACTGCAGTATCTACCTTCCTACCGGCTCGACTCAAATGTTTGGAACAGCTGATTTTTTTTCTCGGTGTCGGCTCCATAGTGAAAGTTGTTAACTTTTGATGGTCTGAATCACCCCCTTAAGTTTTACTAGGATGTTTTGTTACACCCTGTCAAGTTTGCAGTAATTTAATAAGCAGACATTTGCAGACATTTAATAAGCTCTTTATAAAGAAGCGTATCACGCTTATAGACCGTAAGCGCCATGAGTGGATTCCGCGAAATACAAAGATCGTGGATGTGGTATAGCCACTATAGAACGCCGGAAGTGAAGATGGGCAGGCCAAGTTGCACGTATGGATACTGAGCGCTGGACCAGAAGAACACTGGAGTGGAGGCCCAGAGAAACCATGCGGGGTATAAGAGGCCGCCCACCAGAAAGATGGGTATTAGGAGACACGCGGGTCCCAACTGGATGCAAAAAGAAGGGGACAGAACGTCATGGAAAAATATGGAGGAGGCATATGTCCGAAGACATCAATGGCTGTGATGGATGGATGGAAAGAAGTGTAAGATAATGTTTGCTAAATACGCGGTGTGTAGTAAAATAAAAACATCTATAAAGATGCACATGATTGGTAGTAAAGTCGGGAGGACGGGCGCCCGCATGGCGACGTGTGACCGCTGACCGCAGTCCGCAGCCTGTTCCATTGTGTGTATGTCTTAACGTACCTCTATAAATTTTATTCCAACTTAACTTGCATATCAATGGTTACTGTTCAGTGTTCATGGTCACGTCGCGAGACGTTTATTGTTTATTATTGAATTTCTTCATGAATCAACAATTTTGAAATATACAAGTAATTTTATGACAATTTGATGTGGAGTTTTTTACTATTGTATTGTAATTTGTAACTATAAGTCTGATTGGTAATACTCACCAGTATGAATAGTTATAGTACGGTACTTATGACATAAATAAGCTGGTATTTTCAGGCTTATAATGACGTCACCTTCACATAAGTATACACAATATTATAATCCTGCTGTATTTTTTATCAGATAAAGATGAAGTATTAAATAAGAAAGGATAATAATGCTATAGGGGAAAATAAGGTAAATAAGGAAAATATCTTAAAATTTTATAACCTTCCCCTCCTCCCATTTTGTTAATATTTCTAATTTAGTATTTTTCTAATAATCAGCAAAATTGTTTACATTCTAATTGTAGTCTGTAATGTAATGTCCATTTATTGCCATGTCCCTTATTGGATAAAAAAGTAATTGCTCACCTTTAAAAAAACAAAGGTCTGTAAAACCTGTATTTACACATAAAAAATGTCTACATTTCAAAGTTTACGAGTGTAACACCTGTGAGATAGAATGAAAAATAAAAACATAATGTTATTACCACAGAACATTATAAGAGGGGTTAGAAATGCAAAGTACCGCTTTTGCTTCGGAGACCCATCGCCACTTATCTTCCCGCTCACGCTGCTACGATTTATTGCTCATGCCTGCTCGCACCACGCCACGCGCCTTATGGTGTTATGCAAATCATTGCATAACCAGTGGCGACGCGTTCCACGCCTACTTTGCACTTCTAATTCTAGCATAAGCATAAGCATATGCTTACGACTATATTCTGAAACCTCAGAACATCCGCGTTTCACGTTTCTTCTAATTCTAACCCATCTTATAATGTTCTGTGGTTATTTCCATCAGAACAAAGGAGTACATTATGTTCCTTTTTGTACAGAAGTACTGTCATTAATTGAAAATGCGCGTTCATGTTTGTCCATAATGGTCAATACGGGCTATTGTTGCTCATTTATAATATACAGGGTGTAACATTAAATGCGTTACACGCTTGGACTCGCCACACACGTGTGGCCGGACTACCACTCGCTATAGCAGTATCCGCAATGGCAACAACCACTGCCGCCGGTGGCTGTGGCCAGTTTGAGGACAATGTTTTCCTAAAAAGGTTCTGAAATAGGATAAAATCAATGTCCCATTTAATTTAAGTTGATAAAACATACCTAGCTTGCAGAAGAGAAAGTTAATAGAAATAACAAATGAGTGGCGCTCACTCGAGGTGGTCTGTCGTTAATCGTTTATCTAACTCGTGTCTTTGTGTCTTTGTCACGGACGTCGGTCGCGGTACTATCTTATACTGTGACTATGGTACGGATGTATAGTCACGGACGGAACGTCTAGCATGGCCAATCGAGGCAGTTCCTTCCCATTCCCTGCTTTAATATTGAAGGTGGGAGGAAATTGGACTATCTTCGATATTCTTCATTAATCGGCGTAGCAAAATAATTGATTTAGAAATAAATCACTTCTAAGCAGCTTTCTGTATTCTATTCAGATGGAGCGAAAGTGGATACGTTCTATTCATCAATCCACATTCTAGACCATTGAGACAGAATGATCACAGAGTTTCGACTTTAAACCATGATACGAAATATTATGGAGCACAAACTACAAACAGTAAAAAAATCATTGTTTAATTATGCGTCTTTCATTGTTACAATACGTAAAGGTATGATTGACTTAGGAATTGAAAAGGCATCCAAAAAGCCCCCCATCGAGCCTCCTATACTATATAACCCGTCTCGGCTCTATCAAGCACTGTTTGCTCACCACGATTCATTCGATTAAAGCCCTGAATAAACTCATTATGTCTGAATGCAACTACCCGCCAAAAGGACCCTTTCAAACGATATTAAACCACATCATCTGCGTTTATTCCCGGCCTTGATTAGTACCATATCATTTAGTCCTGTTTTGTAATTATAAATATACAGACTAAATTCGACCTTAGATAGTGAAAATATAGTTTGAATTTGACGGTGGGTTATGGACGGCGGCAACTTTGACCGCTGGAGATGAAAAACGCCGCGCGCGACCATTTATCATTGACAAACACAATTGTATTGGGACATGGCTCGAAAAATTGGTGGACAAACAAACTGGAATTCAGATTTTACTGGTATCCCTCCTCTACCTGCCTGTCGAACTATACAAGGTGTTACAAAAATACAAATAAACATTTAAGTTAAGACCATCAAACTGAACAACTTTCACTATGGGAGCAATATCGAAATCACGGAAAAAAACTCTTATGTTCCATCATCATCATCATATCATCATATTGGCAAATCCCTCCATTTTGGGTGGATTATTGGCAAATCCACCCAAAATCGGGGGATTTGCCATAATAGCCATAATGCGATCCATTTGTGTGTTCCATACTAAACTACAGATCTACTCGAGCTAAATGTGGACATTAGTTCTTTTTTTTCGCGATTTCGATGTTGGTCCCATAGTGAAAGTTGTTCAGTTTGATGGTCTCAACCACAAGGATTACATTTTTAATATCATCATATTAAGAAACATGTCAACTCATACTTAAGTAGATATTTTTATGGGCACATCTATTTTAAAAGAGTTGATAAAATTTTGAACATTGTGAATTGATGAAACAATAAAAGGCCTTCGGGTAAAGGCGTCGTTTTGTATTATCTCGGCCACTGATGGCGAAAAAAATTGACGCAATTGGTCCATATAAAGTAACATTCCCCTTTATTCCTCATTTCATAAAATATATCTATGAAATGTGGAATAAACTTACTTATAATATAAACCCTTTCGAAATAGTCAGAAACTCCACTACGAATCTTTATTTAAAGTGGTTTCAGTCCATACAAAAGTTTGACGCACAATACGCGTAGACGGAATTAATAAAAGTAATATTTTATGTATGGAAAAATAGTTTAGAAAATCTAGTTGCCGCGTAACAAATAACATTTGCAATTTATAATATAATTACGAAGATATAAAGCTTTTAAAATTTTGTATGAAAAATTTCATAGCTTTATATATTCGTAATTATTTTATAAATTGCAAATGTTATTTGTTACGCGGCATCTAGATTTTCTAAACTATTTTTCCATATATACAATGTTACTTATATTAATACCGTCTACGCGTATTGTGCGTGAAAGTTTTGTACAAAATTGACCCCTCTGCAACCGCCTTAAGTAGTGTTGTCTTAGAATAGCACCAATCGAGAAATGGGTGTCATACGAGTACAAGGCGACTAGTCCCTTCATAGCACTTCATAGCAGTGTTTGGAAAAATGTAATAATTAATGAGCGTTTTTCTATTCTCTTTTAAATTTAGTTCCTAAAAAACTCGACAGATGGCATGTTTATCGCTCCCTATAAACGTTCGCGAGATCCTGCCAAAGAAATGTCAAGACTGTGCCTGCCTTTTTTTTAAATGCCAAGGGATCGAGCCCATACAACCATGTCAGATGTAAAAAGTTTCATAATTTCGATAAAAATGATTCGTATATAATGAAATATTCAATCAAAAGATGCGTTGGCATATTTTTGATCATCTTTTCCCTCTTTATTATTTTAAAGATACACTTTTTGAAATGTTGTCATTTATTTCCACAAACCGTAGCGCCCTCTATCGATCCCCTAGAAAACCAAAAGAAAAACGCTCATTGCAATTACTTTTTTGGTTCCTATTATAAATGTTATCTTTTTGAAAGTAAAGAATGATAACAGTAGCCATATTTTATAATTGTGGAGTTGACTGCATCAAATATATTTTAGTTTTATCGTCTCAGTAAAAAATACGTTTGAAAATAATACTACAGTTACATTTTCAGTAACTTTGTAGCTTGAATACTATTTTTAATAAAAGGATAAACTATAAAAAGTATCGAAACGATGACGAAAAACAATGACGTCACTATTCATTATTTAGTACAACTTTTCATACAAAGCGTGTGTTTTGACGTTTGATAAAGAGTTAGCAACTCTTTTTTCACTAGTTGGAAAAAGTCAATTTGGTCAAAGTCAATTTGACTAGTTGGAACCTCGCGGATTCTATTTATATGGCATATTGTATATGGCTAATACATTCATTCTTTACTTACTACTGGAAAGCATACATACTATAATCGTAACCAAAAATAATTAGTAATTAAGTAGTTTTTTTTAATTGAGTAAATTACAATTAACAATTACACGATTGCCTAATTAATAAAATGATGCCCAACAATGCTTCATAGTCATATCGTTAACATCTTTGCCCACATCATGCCCACGATGTGGTTGCTGTTGCTACACAGTGCATGATGGATGCGACCGCTTCTCTGATCTGAGCTGATTATTTTCGATTAGGTTCAGGTGAGATGAGAGAGTGCATCTTTGTTTAGCACTAAAAGATTATATTATCCTACATACCTGATAACTTTTGTAATTAAGCAGCTGATGCTGTAGTCGATATCGAAAAACAAGAGAGATTCGAAAGATTATAATAGTTATAGCAGTAAAATTTTAAATCAAATGAGTTTTCCTAAAGGTCACAACAGCGCGGTTGAATGGGGGCGTGCAGAAATTTCGAAGGAAGGCAGTTTATTTCGATTAGTATCCCAAATATTATAAGAGTAAAAATATGTTTCAGTGCCTTTCCTAAAAAGGGAATTTTCGTAAAGAAGAGCTGGCTTCGGCATCGGAACCTGTAGATATTCGATCGCAATATATCATGTTAGTTTTAATCTAGGTACTTAGTTTTCTTTTATTAATACGTTAATAATGTATGCAAGTATGTAATAATGTGTATAATACAAGATTACAATAGAGTCGC
Organism: Agonopterix arenella; assembly: GCA_927399405.1. Lineage (NCBI taxonomy): Eukaryota > Metazoa > Arthropoda > Insecta > Lepidoptera > Depressariidae > Agonopterix > Agonopterix arenella. The sequence continues at coordinate 11,479,551 of OV656691.1, read as the reverse complement.
GAGAAAAATCGGTTTGTAGACGGTCCCTTAATCGGCTTTTTAGCTTGCTAAGAGGCATCTTATGAAGGTTTCATTCGTAAAAAAATCCTTGAGAATACGATACTCCCTAAATCTGCTTGACATTTGCAGAAATGCAGTGCTACACACAATTAAACAACAAAATAATAACTGTAGAAGCGAGAATTAACAAAATTGTAGTTTATTTCCACACCACAACACCTGAAACTTCTACACTGACAGCATCTTGCTTCATGAATTTCATGTAACAAGGAGATGCTACATAAATCTATGAGTTTATTTCGTAGAGACGCGGGGGCGTGCGCTGGTAGACAGCCCCGCCCTCTAAAGCGCGGCCAATGGCGGCCTGGCGCGAGATGCTCCCTTCGCCAGGTGCATCCACATCGATTGTTTTACGCACTCTCTGTCATTGTCAAACTGGGAGGGAGATATTATAAAATACAAGGAAAAGAGTAGGATGTGTATTGTTGTTTTTTTTGTTAAGGAATAAGTATGCAAATATGCAATAGTTAATTAATTTGTATTCAATTATTATAATGTTTGTTAAGGTTATGTTGCTTGATTTGAAAATGCACAGAAAATCTTTAAAGTAATTGTCGCACAATCGAATGCATATTCTGAATGTTGCATTTGAAAATGTATTTTTATTATATCTATTACTTTCAATGTAGGTAATGCACTTAAGTGCACTATGCATTTAAGTGTTTGTACTAACGTAGTTATTTAAGTGTTGCGTCGTTACTAACGAACATAAATTGTATTAATTGTATTATTGTAATTGTATTGTAATTTATTATTATGAATTGTGTAATATTTATTGTAATTGTAATTGAAATTGCTATTTTATCTATTCTTATTTATTATTGTAAAATGTAATATGGATCAAGTAATCCGAAATAATTTCTTTTTTTAATGCTCTGTAATTACAAATTTTGTAGGGGATTCATCAATGTCTTCAAAAGTTTTCGGTATGCCTATCCAAACAAGAGTTAGAATAACAAAAAAATCTTTGATTATTTAAGAAGTTGCATTATTTTAATGTTTAATCTTCTAATTGTATTATTTTTATACAAATCACATGTTTACATAATTCATTCATATTATGAATTCTAGCACTATGCTGTGCTTAGAACGAGAGCGTTCAAATTAAAAACTCATTAAAATTTATAATATATCAAAACCGATAGAGCCACTATATTTTTAACAACTCTAATTAGCTGACGAAATTGGATTCCATCAAAATTGGCGTTTGAACTTTTAATAATAAATATTTATACAGGTAGCAGCTGCACTAAAATCCCGCTCTGATACCCAAATAATAATTAGCCTGCCCTTAGCACCTCAGTCGGCGTCCGAGAAAAAAGAGCTCGTCGTACCTCGCTCGCGAACCAACATAACCTGTAATTTGGAAATTATTATCTAACACATTGTGCCTTTCTGGTTATCCCGCCGGTCAATTTGCCGTTTTTATGGCTCCCACAGCGCAGCGGCCTCTAATTATCTCCGCCACGATCTCGGCCCGGGGCGCGATGCTCGGCTTCTAACGCCTAAACTATACCATAATAGCTCACCATAAAGTTCAAAACGTTCCAATTGTATCCTATTCAGGCTTGCTTGGAAACATGAGAAAATATTTGAAGGAACACGTCTGCGCGAAATCTATTTGTTTTAGAGCGAATTTTTAACACATTTAATTATATAGGTATATTCTATGTCTGAGTCACGGATGTGAGTTGATAAAAAATTTATACTAACCACCTATCTAGGTAACTAGAATTCTTCTTATGTCGAGTCGATGGCATATGTTATAGAGAAGGCCATCGTGGAAGAATTTTGCCAACCAAAATAACCTAGAGGCTTACTGATTGCCAAGAGTGCACCTGACATATAAGAGGTTCAGTACATATCTCGGGGAATCGTTACAAAATCTCCTGGTTAGTAATTGTTGGGTGTAAAAAGTGTACTGCATTAACAAGCCTGTCAAACACGAAACATTGAAACTAGTTATTGTGAGAGAATCTCACCTTGTTAGAGAAACAGTATAATAAACATTCACCATTCCCTTTTTATACGCTATTATCTATGCATAATGTCATAAATTTATATTATAATCGGTCAGTTTTAACGCCCAATTTTTAAATTAGAGAAACGTAACGAACCGGGAAAATGATCCAAACGTCGTAGCGACCGTTTGATGCGTATTCTATTAGAAAGGACTACTAATAAAATTAATTTATTTCTCGATTACAACAGTAAGTTGAGTTCAAAAAGGTGCCGCAGCTCTGCGTCATTAATCATATTAATTAAGACGAGGTTTAAGCGCTTTTGTTCGTGGTGCTTTCGATAAACGAGCGTTCTTTACGCTCCGACAAATTAGTGAAGCGACTGAGCTCGTGCGAGCTGGCCATAACAGTCGGGCAATCGTCACAGTGACACCGTGACGTGATACCTTCACATTCTATTCTTCAAAGCCTTCGTACTGACAGGGTGATTATCGAGAGACAACCACGGATTTTTCGTATAAGTAGATAAGGTACTTAAGGTGGTTTTAGTCCATACAAAAGTTTGACGCACAATACGCGTAGACGGAATTAATAAAAGTTATATTTTATATATGGAAAAATTGTTTAGAAAATCTAGTTGCCGCGTAACAAATAACATTTGCAATTTATAATATAATTACGAAGATATAAAGCTTTTAAAATTTTGTATGAAAAATTTCAAACTATTTTTCCATATATACAAAGTTATTTATATTAATACCGTCTACGCGTATTGTGCGTCACAGTTTTGTATAAAATTGACCCCTCTGCAACCGCCTTAATAGGGATAATATCACCGTCGATCAATCATCAGTACGCAGATTATGTTTACTGGTTATATGCGATGCTATGCTAATATAGGTTGACCCACGAAACACTAAAAAATGTCGTTGTACAAAACTTAAAGCTCAATACATTAATTAAACAGTAGAAGCACAAGACCAGGCGTTATAAAATTACCTTCGCTCGATGATGGCACACACACGGACTAGCACATTAAACGATGCATTAAGGCTCAATCAATTATACTTTATTGCATAAAAACAATTCATAGATAAGGTCGTATCGTCGTCGTCTGTATCGTATTCATAAATCAAACTCAAGCACATTTTTTAAGTCCACTCTGACGCAGATTAGAAAAGTGAACTTTTAAGAGCTAGCGAGTGCCTGAATACCGTTGGTTTAGACGCACGAGCCCGTTTGATTAGTCAAACGAATCGCCTAGCGCGTCTTACTATGAATTTAGGTATGTAGAAGGCAGGAGTATAATTTTCTCAAAGCGCAAACATCGGTTGTAACAGCGGCGAGCTGTCAATTCGGTATGCGTTGTGTCTATTCTATCCCATTTAAAAAAAAAATGACTGCCGTCTTGGGTGTGATGATGACTGCTTGCCGTACAACGTCTACGGTAGTTTATGTATTTTGGGGACTTCAAGGATTGTTTTTCGAAAAGAACACTGTCTTGTGCCTCCACTGGAGCTTCGTTGTAGGCCCGGGAGGGGGCAACCAATAATCTACGAGCGACACGTGACTACCCAATAGCAGACCTAGAATGCAACTCATGCGTTGTGTCAAAAACGCATACTGAGTTGGCCGATCGCCGATGTTACAACCGATGTTTGCGATTAGAGAATTGCACTTCTGTTTCGCTACTGCTTGCTTACTATACGTAGAAGGCTTTGTTACCAGTCCTACGACAAATAAGCTTATTGGTCGAAGAAAATAAACTGCTAAGAAAGGAACTACACACTATTAGCTTGTTACTACATTGTGCGTGTAATCAGACAATCGCACTATTATACGCAGCTATTATTACGAGATACGGTCACGATTTTGTGCGCTCGAGTAATTATCCCATACTATTGTTTAGAAGAGTGATAAATTAAAACACGGTTGGGGCACCGAGACGAACAAAGTACCTACTTTAACTTGATAATTAAAAAGTTTAATTGAATGTATCAGTTACAGTTGCAATCACTAAATAAACTTTAGTTCTTTGAGTTGCGAATGGTAAAATGAGTATAAAAAAATGAGTAAAAATATTAAACACTGTTTTAGTAAGCTCCCGTAAACAAGTTTTTTTTTCTGGAAGGTTTTTTTTAGTAAAAGTAAAACAAAAGTAAGTTAATGGTGGTCTAATGGTTAAGAGCTGCCTCCGTGGTCTAATAGTTAAGAGCATTGGCTCACGACACTGAGGTCGTGGGTTCGATTCCCACTGGGGACACCTAGTGAAATGTCACTTCGTGCGTTTTTCCCCAGTTGGTTAGGACATTGCAAGCTGAATCGCCTGATTGTCTGAAAAGAGAAATGATTCCGTGCTTCGGATGGCACGTTAAGGCGTTGGTCCCGGCTACTATATCTGGTGGTAGTAGTCGTTACATAAAAATCACTTCAGAGGCCGTAAGGCGGGCTGAAAAAACTCTGACACCAGGGCTCTGCCCACACGATAAGAGAAGAAGAAGAAGAAAAGTAAGTTAAAGCCTGTAGGTTTCCACTGCAGGGCAAAGGCTTCCTCCAAAAGAAGGTTTTTTTGCGAATTGACAAATACACCTTACTCAGGGAGCAGCTACTGCGGTCTGGGCCCAGAAAAATCTACCGAGAAAGTGAATGAACTTAAGCAACCGACCTAGAAGCACCCAATATGAGTATCAACCTCAGAATAGGACGTTGTTGAGGCAACGCGGCGGATTGGGTAGCGGGGTTCGGTGACGTATAGAGGTACATTACATAGGTAAAGAGTGCGCATTATGGTAATGCTATTTGAACATGGCAGGTACGCACGGCGACACATCAAGCTATACAAAACCAACATAAGCTGGCCGCGCGACGTTATACGTTACTCGACCTACGCGCGACCAGCTTATATTGGTTTTGTATTGCTTGATGTGTCGCTGTGTGTACCTGCCATGTTCAAATAGCATTACCATAATGCGCACTCTTTACCTATGTAATGTAATACTTGTTAGTGTTATAGTATCTATAATATTAATTACTCTGAACTACTGCTGAGCGCTACAACAGTTCCACTTCAATAATAATATACTTTAATTCCATTTCCGTACAAAACGAATTGTAAAAGAAAATCACAACTGTTAAATAAATTTGAGCTTCTTCAATAGTAATAAGTAACAAAACTATGTTGCCAGTAGCATAGCAGTATATTTCAGTGATGATAAATGAATAGCTCCGCTGCGGGCGTCAGAAATTAAACGAGTGGAGGAGAAACGACGACGCGCGGATAAATAAACTTTAATAGAGGCTAAGTGCATCTTGCTGTTGCACCTCGCTCGATCGAGACGCATCGATTGTACCAGGACTATGCTTTATGGGCGTTTTAAGGGAATCACGAGTTTGCTAACGTAACGTTCATGAATGCGACGATAATGATGACCGATGATAGGGTAACAGAGGGTATGACAATTTGAGCAGCGCTTCTGGAGACCGATCGCGCTAAAGTCGTAAATCGATTGCCACTAACTCGTTATCGATCTCTTATCACATCATTATCAGCCTATCGGGATAGGCACTATCTAGTCATGCCACTAGTACAACTTGGAGTTGATTTGGACATACTCCTTCATGCATAAAAAATGAAACCTTTAAAACAAATGACATCATCGTTTCCATCATTATCACAGCCTATATACGTCCCACTCCAGGGCACAGGCCTACCTTCAGGGAGGGTGTATGGGCATTAGTCCACAACGCGTGCCCAATGCGGATTGGTAGACTTCACATACACATCAGAATTTCTTCTTCAGTGTTTGCAGGTTTCCTCACATTGTTTTCCTTCACCGTTTGCGAGCAGTCAGTATTACGTACATAATTTTTAAATGTGAAGATTTTTAACTGGCGTGTAGATTTATATAAGAATACTAACAAAATTGTAATTTTATAAATCTTCCGAATATAAAATAAATAAATAAATAAGTCTCACAATTACTCATAATAAACTCATTGGTACATGGCATGTTGTCCGTGTGGATTCGAACCCGGACCCCCATAATTGGGTGTCCATACTTCTCCGCAACGCGCCACCGACTCTCTTACTGTTATCACATACCTAATACGTAATATAAGTCAAGTTTAGCGCGATACTAACTCCACGCGACTGAAACGATACTGGATCACAACCAAAACTACGTAATTAGGAACTGCGATCGGCTCCCAGTTGTCCATAAATGGAACAAAAGGTAAAGCGTTAAAACCATGTTATACAACATGAATCTATACTATTATAAAACTGTAACAGGAAGTTTGTCTGTACATTGAAGATATTAACAAAAAAAAAAGTTACGATATGGTTTTTAGGTGTCCCTGATTCCATTTCACCAATTTTTGGTCTGTCTGTTTGTTTGTGTGTTTGTTTGTTTGTTTGAACGAGTATCACGCAAAAACTACTGAACCGATTTTGATGAAACTTTGTTTGTTTGATAGCTTATGATCTGACTTAAAATCTGGTATATAATTTGTGCGGACGAAGTCGCGGGTTAACGCTCGTACTATTATAAAACTGTAACAGGAAGTTTGTCTGTACATTGAAGATATTAACAAAAAAAAAGGTACGATATGGTTTTTAGGTGTCCCTGATTCCATTTCACCAATTTTTGGATTTTTTGTCTGTCTGTTTGTTTGTGCGTTTGTTTGTTTGTTTGAACGAGTATCACGCAAAAACTACTGAACCGATTTTGATGAAACTTTTTTTGTTTGATAGCTTATGATCTGATTTAAAATCTGGTATATAATTTGTGCGTGCGAAGTCGCGGGTTAACGCTCGTTATATACTAAACCTATTCTGTGATATATCTCTAATATGGTTGAAACAGTCGATTGTTTTAACACATTTGGAATCATTGGAATTAAATTGGAATGAAATCTTGCTACAACTGCCTGTGAGACATAGTAAACAGTTGATAGTTTTAGTAATGTATCTGACCACCCTGAAAGGAATTGTGGTCGTGAGTTTATGAATGTATGAAAGACAACTAGAACTCCAGTTATTACTTTTCTGCACTTACTAAGTAATTTGTGCTATTTTTAATAAAGAAAGTATAGATATTGATTATTTATAATTACTTATTGATTTAAATCATTCAACTTCTTGCACTATCTGACTGCTGTACCCATATCATTTATGTAACCACCAAAACCTACTCTAGGTTTTAGTTATTTCGTAAGCATGAAACTTTAGCATGAAACCGTTTAATGATATATTCTCATCCAAGAGGTACAATAAATTCTTAATGATGAAGTAGGTACTTACAACTTGAAACTACATTTATTAATAGTAGGAGGAAGAGGAAGGCCGAAGGAAAGATGAATGGACTGTGTAAAGGATGATGAAAGGAGCTAAAAGGAGTGATTGCTGAAATGACGACCAAGAGAGATGAATGGAAGAAGATGACATATTGCGTCGACCCCAAATAAAGGGAAATGCGTACAGTAGTTCCAAGTTTATAAGTCTCACCGATGTACCTGCGCAGTTGACAAATTTTAAAAGCGCGCGAAATTATATTGACTAATCAGGATGTACCTTGCCGCTATTGGCTTATTGCTTTCGCGCTCTTTTCGCTGCCGAAGCATCCATAGTCTGCTATTCGAGTTGGAGCGAGATAGAGAATACCAGATTTTGCACTGCTCTGCGCAAACGAAGATTGACGAGCGGGATTATTTTCCTGGTCGTACCGATGTCGTGTCGTTCGATGATGAACTAGAATCAAAATTTGATTTCTTTGCAGCTTGTAATGTTATAATATTACACCATTTATCCGACAATATTATACCATTTATCCGTGCGACATTCTTGATGGATGACCATGAAGCCGTCCGGTCGCTTATTTTCGCTTAACTAATTAAAATTTCGACGGCGTCGGTAAAGCGGCAATTACCGCGCCGCGGCGAGATTGCGCGATACTCCGCAAAGGGCCGCTTAATAACTAATAACACGACGGGGCGACGCTTGACGAAGAGAGAATATAACAAGGGCTCAAACTCGAACACCATGTTTATTACAATGTGACCTACACTACAGAGGATACCTACAGGTGCCCGATTGCGCTAAGTTAAAACATCGAAGTTCTATTCAAATCCAATTTCAGTTCTAATCACATTGCAATCCAATTACTATTCAACTGTGCTGCATTCCGCATCGCGCTAAACTCTATGTAACTGACAGCCAATAACGTCTGAGCGATCTGTCAAAACGGCTCTAACGGCTGTACCGCGATTAGCGCAATACCAAATGTGTCAAAAGTTATGGTTCGTACGTAGTCCCATAACGGTTCAATCACCAAATATTTACCGCGATTGCAGCACTGGATTCAATGTTACCTTAAACCGGAGTTCTTTTTTTTTCTTTATATATCTCGACAACAAACAGATTACAAACTGTGGTGACAGATATTTACAGAGATGATACAGGGTGTAAATTTAAATTCGTTACATAGTTTAGATACAGTCAAACCGAACAACTTTTAGTGTGGGGCCCAATATTAAAATCGCGAAAAAAAAAATCGGATTACTAAGCAGATTACGAAACGAATACAAACAATTATTACTTAGGTTAGGTACTCAGAATAACATTATAAATAAATACTAAAATATTGAGGTATTTGCTGAACGCAGCTGAGTCACAACACACTAAACAACCAGTACCGATACTAAACCCATTTGATCAAGATAATTTACAGTAGTTCATCCAGTCCATAAATACGAACAGAGACGTGGTCGTTCACTCAAGGCCTCATAAAAAGGCTGAAAGTCACCGAAAGGGCAATGGAGAGGGCTATGCTCGGAGTTTCTCTGCGAGATCGAATCAGAAATGAAGAGATCCGCAGAAGAACCAGAGTAACTGACATAGCCCAAAGAGTTGCTAAATTGAAGTGGCAGTGGGCGGGGCACATTGCTCGCAGAACCGATGGCCGATGGGGCCGAAAAGTTCTCGAGTGGCGACCGCGTACCGGAAAGCGCAGCGTGGGTAGGCCCCGCACACGGTGGACCGACGACCTTGTGAAGGCGGCGGGATCCCGTTGGATGAGGGCAGCGCAGGACCGGTCGTTATGGCGATCCTAGGGGGGGGGGGGGGGCTATGTCCAGCAGTGGAAGTCCATCGGCTGAGATGATGATGATGATCCAGTCCATACATACGCTCGAAGTCCAACAAACTTAGGTCATTTATATTAAAAATTACTAGTAATTTTTTTTCCTTTCTTATAATTATGCTAATATAATGCTAAAAGTAACCACATGATTTACATACGGATTATAACCAAGAGGAAGTACTTAAATCTTCCTTAAAACTGAACCAAACTTAACAAAACAATTTTAAACTAGAATAGCCCATAAATGTAGTGAGAGATTGAGAATATAGTTTGAGATCGGGTCTAGTTTCAATCAGCAGCCAGCGGTGCAAGCTGACTGAGATAATGACCACTCTATGCAAGCAGCTCAAAACAAACTGCCGCTAAACGAGCAAGTTATAATTACTATAATCTCTACTATGCCTCAGCACGGTTTGTCTGTTTTAACTGTTTAGTGAAATTGTAGAGTCGCGGATGGAACTAGTTTAGTTTTATGTTTATTTTCCAATTTGTTCATGTAAGGTAGGGTTGTTCTGACTTATGAAATTGGTGATATATCACAAAATAAATAATCGTGATTGACTTACTAGAGCTTACTAGGTAGAAAAATAAAACCAAAGAGGAACTACACTTTAAAGTAGGTAGGTTGGTCATCATGGTCACACATGTATCAGAATTTCATCTTCAGCGTATGCAGGTTTCCACGCAATGTTTTCCTTCACCGTTCGGGAGCAGTCTGTATTATTTATACAGGGCCCTTCTTAATATACTGACACAATTTTAAGGGGATGAGACTATCAAACTGAGCAACTTCCTCTATGGGACCACCATCGAAATCGCAAAAAAAATCTGGTGTCCCATACATTTGGCTCAACTAGTTTTGTATGGAGTAGCTGATTATTTTTTTCGTGATTTCGATGTTGGTGCCATAGAGATAAAGATGTTCAGTTTGACGGTCTGATCATCTCATCCCCTTAAAAAAGTATCAGCATAATAAGAAGGAACCTGTTTACGTTAGAAAAACTCATTGGTACACGGAATGTCGTCGATGCGGACGAACCCGGACCCTCATGACTGAGTGTCCTCTCCAGAGCGCGCCACCGACGGCGACGTCCTCGTCGAAAGTATGTATGTTTGTAAATATTATTACTCGCTTTACTAGTGTCTTGATATGCTTGCTAATAACTAGCTGCTCGATGCTTAATAATAACCAGCTTAAAGAAAGATGAGGTTCTAACCTCTCAATATAATAAAATTGTATTCTTAATTCTTCAATCGACTCCAAAAACTCACGATTGACTGTCTGCGTAGTATACACGGCGACATATCAAGCTATACAAAACCGAAATAAGCAGGCCGCGCGACGTTATACGTCAACCAACGTATACGCGGGCAGCTTATGTTGGTTTTGTATAGCTTGATGTGTCGCCGTGTGCCTACCCCTGATGTAAACGAACAGACATTGCGTAATTTTGTTAAAAACTGACTAGTTGTTCAGGAACGGGCCTAGGTGGTAGTATTAGTACTGTTTCTGTGCCTAGGTCAAACATTTCTTTTGAGTTCAACTTCTTTCTTTCCCCATATTTTTATAAACTTCAAAAATATAAAGTTTTCAAAAAGCAAAACCGCGTGCACGTGGTAGTATTAAAGCGACAACGTTTATTGCGTGAGAGCTGCTTGCTAGAGACAGCTTATCAAACAACTTGTTTTATAGACTAGATTTCATACTCTGATTAATCCGAACAGGCTTATGTTTAACTGCCTATTTATACAAAACATTTCTATGATATGAGTAGGTACCTAATTAAATTCTCGCATGTTTTACAACAAAAGAATGAAAATTTTTAATATTGCCGACTACGTCTTGCTAATAAAAACTTAATGACTGTAATAACTTCGCATCTCTATGCTTCTATTACACACACACACACGCATGAATATCTATGTAGGTTTATGCTTTCAATTGAATTTATCCGTTCTTGGTTTTAAAGTCAACGTACTCTACATCCCTCCGTTTTTTCTTTCAAATAGAGCCAGCCAATATTCATCGGTAAAATAAATACTATGGTATTGTGATATGATTGCCAGCTGATTAGGTGTACTATAAACTGACTGGCGACGGTGCGATCCACGCACGAAGCTTCATTAATTCAATGAAGAATTATATCTTCGGCTACCGAGCGCTTCCCCTCTGTAATTACCTCGTATTAGGGCCTATTATCAGTACGACGTACTATCAATTTAATGCGTCGCCATTTCAATAATCGGCCTTAGACAATGGAGTGGCTACTGGATTGCGCGCGCATTACAAGCTAAATGGGAATTTCGCAAATATCGTTGGCATGCATCATGCATGAGGAGATAAGTATAGCCTGCGAGGCTTCGTGTTATAGCTGTAGCTATGAATATATCATGAAGCCGCTGTCATTTCCAAGGCACGTTTGATATCGTGTTCTGATTGATAATGTATCGGCACATAGTCGAAGCGTATTGACTTTTACGGTACGTTAAATATTCATGTGTGGTGAATATTTAAAGACGGACGCAGACGGATTGTAGGGCTGGGTAGTAAGTGTGCTTGAAATAGAATACTTAGTTGATAATACATAAACTATTCACGCACTGTCAGTGTTGGATAATACTTAAAAGGATATGTGAAAAAAATAGGATTCTTCAAAGCGTCATATATCATGAAGTACTAACAGTAGGAGTATGATTAGCGGATATGTGTAAATTGAACATATAATTGAAGTTTTGATTAGTGTCAAAACACGATTAAGACACATTTTCTCTAGAAAAACAAGCCAAGCCTTTTTATTTATACACGCTTGGAACTGCTAAACGGTGAATAATCTAATAATCTTTTTTTTTAAGACTTGATTTAAATAAAAAAGATATTGATATTTTAAAATTTTTGATTAGAGCAGAATTGAACTTACATAAATAGTACAATCACAATTAAATAAAGTTTGTTATACGCTTGCGTCGTTTCAGTCGCGCGCGCCGCCCCATCTCTTTCTCTCGCATCAGGCAGTAATATTAGCTATCACACGCCCATTTCGCTTCAATTATTTTTCGACATAGGCCCTTAATACAGCTTAAATACTACTTGCTGTTTAAACTTGATACGTTTTATGCATTGAATGTATAGAACAGACAACGCGAACAAAATCTGTGCACCACGATCAGCAGTGCGAGGCGCGCACTGGGGGCGTCGCGGTGCAGCACGCACCCGGCATATGCTAAGTAAGGTTGAGCCAATTAGCTTAAACGAGAGCGACATAAAATTTTGTCTGGGTGTCGCCTCTAGTAGGTACCTCAATTGTTTTATGCTACAAAACTCCAATAGCTACTCGACTTACACCGAATTTGTTTATATAGAACAGCGATAACAGCTTACGATTTCAGTGTTGCTTCTATGGTAAAAGCTGTTCAGTTTTATATGTATAGCCTTACTTTAAAATGGATGCCAATGACATGTTCACCCTGGCTGATAACAATAAAATTTTTACAAAATAAAGGAAAATAAATTTTTAATATATCCCGATGCATTACATAGGGATATGAAATGATATCATGTGAGTAGGTATGTCATCCTTATTTTCACTTTCATAATAGGGAAGTAGGTACTTTTATAAAGTGGTTCAGTGAGATGTGTAGAGCAGGTTTTAGTTAAAATGGATGCCAATGACTTCAATTTCACCCTGTATACCTAGTCACGATCAAGTGATCGCAACACCTTTCTATAGCTATCCGAAAGTAATCAAAATTATTTATTTATTTGCAATACTTCAATGCCCTTTTCAATTCAGGTAGGTGTTGCCCGCCCCCGAGGCAATCAAAAGCTATTTGCGATTATTTCCGAATTTCATTATTGCGTTATCATTTTGTTAATCACGCATGTCTACCAGGGAAAATCGGACTCTGCGTATTTAAATTAAGGTTGTAACTTAATTGGTGTGAGATTAAAAAGCTTGGAGATGAAAGATGCCGCCTCCATTTGTCACAAGTTTGGGAACGAGGTGGCGGAGTAAAGTACCGGCCCGCCCTGTTTGCACCTCGGGCCAAAAGTTATCTTTTTCTGAGAGACAGCGGAATGCGAAGTTAATGGATTCGGTTTCGAGACCATAGCCAATCATTCCGTCATCAGAATTATGGGGAGATTACGTGTGGCGTGGTTGACGACAAATCGCGAGGAAAAAGTGGATCAATGTATGCACGGGTGGTATTTTTACAGGCACAGACGTAACAAATAAAGTTGGTATAGGTATACAGGGTGAAATTGATATCATTAGCATCCTTTTAAACTAAGAGTGTACCCATCAAACTGAAAAACTTATACTATGGTGGCAAACCGATCAGAGCAAAAAAAAAATCAGCTGTTCCATACTAAACTGCAATGCCTACTCGACTGAAATGTATGCAACAGCAGATTTTTTTTTGCTCCGATCGGTTTGCTCCCATAATAAAAGTTTTTCAGTTTGATGGGTAGACTCTTAGTTTAGGACGCTAATGATATACATTTCACCCTGTATACCTAACGTTCTTTCTGAATTATGAGGCAGAGTATGTGACTCATGTTGTTCCCTTTCTTGTTTGAAGTTCTTTAATATTTTGTGAAAATATTTAAAAAACAACAGACCCAAATCCTTTTTTGGTCGTTTTTAAAATAGATGCAGTCTATAATTTGGTAATTTGACTATTAAAGTTGATTGTGATCCTGTCCTGATCCTGATCCATATTCAAGGGGGTATCAGACCGTTAAACTGATCAACTTTAACTATGGGACAAAAATAGTAATCGCAAGAAAATAACTGCTTGGTCGAGTAATAGGTGAACTATGTAAAAATATATTTTTTGCGATTTCGATATTGTTTTCGTCCGTAGTAAAGTTTTTCGTTTGATAGTCTGAACTCAGACAATCAAACTGAACAACTTTCACTATGGAGCCAACATCGAGAAAAAAATCTGCTGTTCCATACAAAAGTGCAGTACCGACTCTACTAAAATGTATGGGACAGCAGACTTTTTCTTATTTTTTCTCGATGTTGGCTCAATAGTGAAAGTTGTTCAGTTTGATGGTTCTAAACCATCCCCGCTCCATTACTAGGGTGTTTTGTTACACGCGTATAATATTAGTAGTCATAGGGATGAATATTATATTATAATGTCAAAAAAGTTTATCATCTCAATGTCCATCGATCATAGCTATCATCATCATCATCAACTCAGCCGATAGACGTCCACTGCTGGACATAGGCCTCCCCCAAGGATCGCCATAACGACCGGTCCTGCGCCCTGCCCTCATCCATCGCGTTCCCGCCGCCTTCACCAGTTCGTCGGTCCACCGTGTGGGATGCCTATCGGTTCTGCGAGCAATGTGCCCCGCCCACTGCCACTTTAGTTTAGCAATTCTTTGGGATATTTCAGTTACTCTGGTTCTTCTGCGATTCTCTTCATTTCTGATTCGATCTCGCAGGGAAACTCCGAGCATAGCCCTCTCCTTTCGGTGACTTTCAGCCTTTTCATGAGGCCTTGAGCGAACGACCACGTCTCTGTTCCATATGTCATCACTGTCAACACACACTGATCGAAGACTTTCTTTTTAAGACACTGCGGTATTTGGGACGTGAAGATACTACGTAGTTTCCCGAACGCTGCCCAGCCGAGTTGGATTCGACGGTTGATCTCTTTCTCGAAGTTGAACCTACCTAACTGGTAGCTATATGATTCCTTTTTTCATCATCATCGTCACCATCAGCCAGTCATTGTCCACTGCAGATAATTGATCTCTTCCAAAGCGCGCATAAAATAATAGAACTGAATTTAAAATATTAAATGTGGATTCAGTTTCTCTCGTTATAAAGGTCATGTACGGTCAAACAAAACAATTGACATTAACATACAGGCTGTTCTAGTTTACATTCCATCCCCGCGTACACTTCGCGTGTACACACGAACGGTGTTGCCATAAATAGCAATTAAATAATTTGTGGCACTAACATGTAGATTCGGGTGCGTGGATCAGCGGCCATTAGACGTAAAACGCCAAATCATTTACAAGAAAGCGAGAACCCGCCTCGTACTATTTACATAATTTATTCAGCTGAGCGAGGGAGCGCTGTAGCTTGGAAAGCTGAGGTCAAGATGTGTGTGTGTGTGCGTTTGTAATATTTTTGTGAATACTATGGAGTCAGTGTCATGTACAAAATTCTCGATAGACTTAAAGGGACGTGCTTATGTAAAAAATCTGAAAATGTTACACAATATAGCTTTTGGCAAGTACTTACAATAAAAGTTATAATGGAAGCTGTAGCCTAACTAGTTTCGGAGAAATCAAATAAAAAATCTGTCATTGTTTGCTTCTTGAAGATTTCTTAAGTTATTTAAGCTATGTTTGGAGAAGCTTTTTATGAAATGACTACGGAACCCTACCTTGGGCGAGTCCAACACGCTCTTGGCCGGTTTTATAAGCTTTCCAACGGTAGCGCACTCGATGGGATAGGTAAATAAATAAATAAATATCTTGGACATTGCCACACAAATTATCTAGTCACATTTAAAGTACCAGAGTGTAGCCTGGACTTGTATTATGATGACTAGACTCTGTATATTATCTTGCATACCTAGAAAAAAAAGAAAGAAAGAAAAAAGAAAAATCTTTATTCACCTGCCTAGATCCTACGAGTAGATGCTTTGCTTCTATACTATATACTACCACGATTTAGTAACATGTCGGAAAAAAAAATTAATAATTAAGTGCCTGTTTAATATAAAACGCGAGCTATAACGCTTGGCCACTGCCGTCGTGATACAATCTCCCAAATATTAAACTAATATTTAGGCAACGCTTTGCCCGGAGCCGCCTCATTTACATATAAGGTGCGGTTTCATTACGAAATTGTTTTAATAGGGCTTTCCATTGCCTTAGTTCTGATCTAGTTTTATCGTTTGTAGTCGGTAATGAACCTTGTTTAACATAAGTACTTCAGTGCGAAGTTATTTAGTATTTTATATCACGAAATTACTACATTGGTATTGTATTAGGCAACTGAGGAATGCCTGTTATCTTTTGTAATAATAATGTGGAACTCGCAAGACATGGCATTTCACGCCGAGACCCTAAAATACATACACACATTCATCACACATTACATCATCATCATCGTCTGATTGATAATTGAATGCTGAAAAGAGCAGTTAATAGTTTGTTTCATTATAAAATATGGAGTGCTATTTTATTAAAATTTTTACTTATCCTAATTCGTATACGAAAGTGGCTTAAATTCTATAATTCAAAAATAGTACAATTGTTTAATGTACCTACTAGGAAGTTGGCATTGGTATTGTCTTTAACTTGGAGGGAACACTGCCTAACAAGCGGTAAAACATGTTAATAATCCTTGGTGGTCGGTAATGATCGTTCTTCTTTCGTAAATTTCCGTCTATGGTTTCGACGTTACTTTGTCCCTTTCCAATCCAATGACAAAAATTAAAAAAAAAAGTTTTTATTTAATTTTTGTTCTGATAGAAAGGGACGTACGAAAGAAGGTCGAACATTACCGACCGCTATGGCCAATTTTCTTAGGAGGAGCCATCCGTTTATGATTCTAAAATCCTTGGTAGGTTATACCTTCGTTGGTAGGTACCAACGAAGGTATAATCCGTTTGAAAATCAATCTGTTTTATTTTAAAGAATATCAATTAAATCAATGAATAGTCGTGATTCTAAAAAATCAATTAATAAAGAAAACTCCGTCAATAACATGTTATTTGACTTAAACTTCCTTATGGTAAAACTTGGTAACTTAAAGTTAATGTTAATAGATATTTAGTAAAGTCGTAAACGCGGTAGCGGGACCACGGCTTAAGGCCGTCGCATGTAGCAGTAAATATCATAATCATAAGCCATTAGATCGCTAATGTTATGTCCCTGCCGGCAGCCTTTGAGTCGTGTTTTATTATAAACTATTAATTGTAAACTATCCAGGCTAATTCCACAAGACCTCTGTATCACGTGAATAAATATAGCTTAGACATTGACTCTAGATCCCACCGTTTCGATATTAATGAGGCATTTTCCAAAACTTCTCAAAAGGTCTTCTACAGATTGTACTTCGGTGAGTGTGCCCAAGAGCTACATTAGCTCATCCCGCCTTCCCCTTTCTACTATCGGACTTCCAGACGCATCGCGGGATATCACCCCTTTTCGGTCGACATACCACATATCCGCAACAAGCGCCTTTCTGAATCTTTTATAATGGGCACAGCCAAGGAGTGGAACGCCCTGCCTGCGTCAGTATTTCCGAGTGCTTACAACCCGAATTCCTTTAAAGTACGAGTGAATAGGATTCTTCTGGGTGAGCTCGCTACATCTTCGACCCCATCTTCGCCCTGAGGACTAGATTGAGGTCAAGAGCAAACCCATACGTAATAAAAAAAAAAAAAAAACTAGTAAAACGAAAAATCTGTAAATGACAATATTAAAATTAGAAAAAATCCTGTCACATGGACGGTAATAAAGTTTGTCTAAAGGGTGTCTAATCAGTAAATAGGAACACCATCGACAATTTTAGTTTATTGTACATAAAAGAACTCTCATAAATCAGATTTTCTTTTTTGAGAGTCAGAGTTCCCCTAATTAGTGTCACAGCATTCTTCAAAAACTACCAAACATTTTGAGCATCATTAAATGTATGTAAGGCTAAGTGAGTGAAATAAACATTATTTTTTATTTTATTATTTTTTATTGACTGCTCAATAAGTTGACCAATTTTAAAATGTCAAGATGTAAATTTTAAAATGTCACATTATTAGTTACATAATCCTACAAATTGCTCCCTAAAATTAGGGAATCGAGTAAAACCTGGAATACTTTCGATCTGGCAGCTAAGTTTTTAAGATTGTAACGCCATCCTTCCAGTGTCTTTGAACACTTTTTTTAATGATAATCCCTCATTACTTAAGCACACGGTCAAAAAGCTTGATAGTTTTTGATGAAATTTGATTATAAATGTCAATTTTTTTGTAACGGCCTTATAATACTGATGATTACGTTTTTAATGGTATTATCCTGGGTGTTAGGGTAAACATTTGCTTTACTTTAAGAGGTGATTTTACCCTTGATACTATAGGAAAAAAAAATGTTTGGACTTTCCATACTAAATGCAATCAGCTGATCGAACGTTTGTATGAAAAGTAGATTTGTTTTTTGCGAATTTCCTATTTCTCTTTGGGAAAGTTGTTCAGTATCATGGGTACAATCACCCCTTAAAGTAATGAAACTGTTTACCCTAACACCCTGTATATGTACGCACGGCGACACGTCAAGCTATACAAAACCAACATAAGCTGGCCGCGTGACGTTATACGTTAATGCGCTGCCAGCTTATGTTGGTTTTGTATAGCTTGATGTGTCGCTGGAGTGCAATTCTCTAGCGTCACATCCATAGGGGAGCGCGTAATTTCTCTATGGTCACATCGCTGTCAAAAAAATCGACGAGCTCACACCCTTCAGATCGTTGGAGGTTTTATATGAGTTTGACACATGAAATTGAAAGCTCGCCGATATTTCGACGACGAGTTTGTGACTTTGGTTGTGACGATGTTTGTGAATTTTGCACTCCATTACTCATTCATGCACACACTTCACACACGCCAGTATCTATTCTATGTGATAAAGCCCGCGTACGATTATTACGCAACCAGGCTATTTGTCAGGCTAGATCCTAATATTTTGTCAGCACGAGTCGCGTGGAGCTAGCATGAGGCGTAGGCGCCGAGAGAGCCGCCCCTTTCTACTCCACCAATCAGATGCCTCTGCCTTGTCTCCTCGGAGCAAAAGACGGCGCCGGGACCGGGTTAGATGTTGGCGAAAGTTATCAACGATAGCGGACACTTTGAAGGGAAGCATAGCAAAGAGCCCTAAGCCCTAGAGCAATTTAATGCTACGTATTACCTTAACTAAAGGGTTCCCGATCTATATATTATGAGTTTACGGTGCTAATGGTTTTTATTTTGTCACGGCACCATTGTTTAAATATGTGTGAAATGACTAGTAAAGCACAGAAACTAAAAAAAAAACTTTTTAAAAGAATAATAAAATTCGGATAAGTCTACTCTCATTTTTAGCTCCACATTAATTTTTGTGAGATATTTTCTCTTTGTTAAAGGTACAACTCAAAATTCGCCATCACATTCCTAAATAGGATGTTCTAATTCTAAATAGCGCCATTGGTTTGTCGATGATTTGAACTTATAGACACGGACCCCGTGCTTATAGATGAATATTTATTTTTGACACTTATCCAAAACTCCATGAAACCTGAACAAGCAAAAAAACTGTAGCAAGAGAGTTCAATGAGATTATCTTCTTCTTTGAAGTGAATTCTGATGGAGCTTGAGTATGGAAAGAATCTTGAATTCTCGCAAATCTTTCGATATTATTTTTGTTTGTTTGGGAACTAGGCAGGGGTAATGAGAGGCGCTTCCCTATAGGGCGCCACGGCGCACTCACTCAGACTACGCTTCTTGTAATTTAAATTATTGTATGTCAAAAAATTCACTTTTAGCTTTGTGAATGTTTACTTCTTCTTTTCTTGCCAATTGTTCTACTATTTCTATAATTTATTGGCCAGATATTCGGCGAGCTTGACAGCGTCCAGTGTAGCTTTATTGAGGTCCTCTTTCGTGCAGGTGTTTGGGCACAACGGGCATTCAGGTGCGCCATCGACTGGATAGGCAATGATTACTTTTTCTATAGACGCCACCATTCGGGTTACTCAGTCCAATCGTATTTTGTACTGATGTGAGCCCGCCCTGCGCTCTCACTTTGCACCAAAACAAAGCATTAACAACGACACAGTGCACCGCTTTCATAATCCAATTAAGAATAATTGTCGATAAACTGACAGCCAAGATAGCGATTTATGTGGTGATATTTCAGCATCGTTAATAAATTTATGCTTGTTCTTGCCTTTTGATTGCGCCGTGTATCCATTAAGTTTATTCGATTCGCGCTCCAACGCTCACACTCCGTATTGACAGCTTGTAATCCGATAATGATTTATTCATGATGCCAAAATATTAACTTACGGACAGACCGATTTGTAGCTCTTAAATGTACCTATTAATTGATGTTAATTAAAAGGTGTTAAAATAAATGCTGGTTTAACGGCTACTGCTTGTGAGTAATAATTACACGTAAAGTTCATGTTCTTAAAAACTATTGAGAAGTCTCTTGATATTTACATGTTAACTTTAACGATACAAATAAGGTGTAGAATTGTATAGATCTAAAGGGTGAAATTGATATCATTAGCATCCTTTTAAACTAAGAGTCTACCCATCAAACTGAACAACTTTTAATATGGGAGCAAACCGATCGGAGCAAAAAAAATCAGATCTTCTATACTAAACTGCAACGCCTACTCGACTCAAATGTATGCAACAGCTGATTTTTTTTACTCCAATCGGTTTGCTCCCATAGTAAAAGTTGTTTAGTTTTATCTATGCTAATGATATCAATTTTACCCTGTATAGGAATAAAGAATTTTTACTAAAAGTATGACGTTACATAAAACCTACTAAATAGGGATGTATTATGCTAATTGAAGAGACTTTGTGTCCCAAAGTGAAACTTATTTTACTGGCTGTTACAAATCGAAGGGGGTGCTTCAGACCATCAAACTGAACAACTTTCACTATGGAGCCAACATCGAAAATATATGTTAAAAATCAGCTGTTCCAATACATTTCGTTCGAGTAGAGGATGGCGTTTTGTGTTGATCCCATAGTGAATGTTGTTCATTTTAATGGTCTAAAACATCCCTTTAAGTATGTAACGCATTTAAGTTTACACCCTGATTAATGACTATTTAAATTTCTCATCGTCATTAAAAGCTAACATTGTTTTTAGCTATCTATCAACTGTATCAACAACATGGATCAGTGGTCATCAGACGTTCTACAGGGTGTTAGGATAAACAGTTGCATTACATTAAGAGCTATGTGAAAAAAATTGGATTCTTCAAAGCGTCATAAATCATGAAGTACTAACATTAGGAGTATGATTTGCAGATATGTGGAAATTGAACATATGATTAAAGTTTTGATTAGAGCCAAAACACGGTTAAGACACATTTTCTCGATAGAAAAACAAGCTAAAGTAGCCTCCGTTTTTATCGATAAACGCTTGGAACTGCTAAATGGTAAATAATAGAAACACGAGACTTGATTTAAAAAAAGAGATTGATATTTTATAAATTTTGATTAGATCAGAATTGAACTTACATAAATAGTACAATCGCAATTAAATAAAGTTGGTTTTACGCTTGCGTCGTTTCAGGCGCGCGCGCCGCCCCATCTCTTTCTCTCGCATCAGGCAGTAATATAAGCTATCACACGCCAATGTCGCTTCAATTATTTTTCGACATAGGCCCTTAAGGGGTGATTGTGCCTATGATAGTGAACAACTTTCCCAAAGAAACCTATAGGAAATACGCAAAAAAAATCGAGATTTAATACTAAAATTTCGATCAGCTGATTGCATTTAGTATGGGAAGATCAAAATTTTTTTCCAAATTTCCTATAGGTTTCTTAGGGAAAGTTGTATTGTATCATGGGTACAATCACCCAAATATCTAATGCAACTGTTTACCCTAACATCCTGTATATCAAATCTATCACGTACTGTGTAATACATTTCTTCTTTAGTCTACAGTCAACCAGTACCAGTCGATCCTCCATCCTCGTCCCATGATGTCATCTCTATTGATTTCGCGGCACATTGCCCCTCAGAGTTACGAGCTCTGCGGTGAACCCTGACATACGGCCGCATCCTCCCGATTTATTAGATCGTTATACCGCATCGGGGCAAAATAAATTCAATTCCGTAGTGGTGCCATCCTTGCCGCTGCCCCGTATTTCACACCGTGACAAATTCAGTGGAATAACTCGCGATGCGGGTAGCGTAGCGTTATGTCTCTCTTGAGTTGAGTTGTGTTTGGTTTCCATTTTGCAATTACCTTTTTCATTAGAAGCTTCATTGGTACGATTATTTAATAGTTACGAGGCTTTGGTTGAAAAGTTGGTACGATTTTTTTCTGATATAAGTTTCTTGTCTTTGCCTGTCAGTTTTGATCAAAACCTTTCGATTTTGTGTAAAACATTATCAATAATTTTCACTAGCTTCACTGCTAGAATAGAAGAGTACCTAATTTGAAGAAAACTGCGGCGTGGTTTCGACTTAGAATAGACCACCGATTCTTTCCGTGGGTGTCCTACGAGGCGACTAAGGGATTAAAGTTTTCTAATGCAGTGTTTATATGGGCGAAAGGCTAGCCACGTAGCCACCTCTCACCACTTGACACATCATTCCATAGAGGTAGGCGTAACTCGTGTCAACCAACGCACGAGTTACCTTATATTATCTGTGCCTCTGAGCTCGCCCTTTGTAATTGTCTATTATGCTGTTTTTATTTATATTTCCGTGAGTACAATAAAGTGTTAAAATAAATAATAAATAAATGATTCCATCCTGAAACTAATTTTTTTATTTTATTTTATTTTATTGTATAGGTACACGTACAGATTACAGTCAAGATGAAACCATTTACATTGCAATAAGATATGTAGAACTAGATTGTAATCCAATTACACATGTACACAGCATCACTATCTTTAAAACATGGCGGAGTAAGTTTGTTACATAAATTAAAATCCTAATTAATTCCTAAAATATCGAAGCGAAACGAAGCAAGTACATTTAAGTATACATAGGCAAGGCACCCAAATTTCAATAAGCATCAACATTCAATTACCTAACTACCAAAATGTATGTATGATGAAAACTGACTCGGAGTATAATGCGAAATATATAACACCAAGAAATACCTTCATATCGTAATAATAATAGTAAAGTCTTTCAAAGCAAAAATCTGAACAGTAGTTGACAAAATCGCAAAATATATTTAAAGGGTAATTTCAACTGTATGACACGGCCATTAAACTGATATTTACTACATTGTTGTCTGAAATAAATGGGTGTATTTTGTCATGCGGGAAGCGCTGTCACAACAAACATTATTTCATTTTATTTTATGATTTTGTAACGCACCGTGAAGCAAGAGCGCAACACTCGCGTTTTCAAAAAAGCGGTTACGTCGTAGGGTAAAACACCCTGTATATAGTCAGCCTTTTAACGAAAATTGAAACTTTATTTAACTGTAGCTTATGTGTTTATAACTAAAAAAAGTTGCGTGTCATTAATTGAATTGTTATTTATTACATATTTAAAATAAATTAACAATATGCAATCAATCAATCAAATATACTTTACTTTACACCAAAAACATAAACAGCAAAGCAATCATTAATATCGTATCATAGCAAAAAACAACATACATCAAAATATCACACTTTTCACCAATACTCAGCCGCATTTAACCACTAGTCAGCCTTTTCCTACCCTGTAGTCAGCCTCTTACTTACTAAGTACAAACATAGACCTAATTAAAACACTTTAAAGTGCAATTTTCTTTAACAGTACATAAGACCGACTACTGGATTTATAGATCCATAAGTCAGCCACATATATTTGAATATGGCCGACTATTGTTAAAACGACTTTTTGATGTTAAAAGAGTTTATTTAACTGTATTTAGCAAGACAAACATTAGTTACTGTATTAATTTCCGTTCAATAAACCAGCAGTCAGCCCCCATGGCTGACTAATGGATTCACCCAAAACCAGTAGTCAGCCACCCCATGGCTGGCGAATGGATAAACTTGAAAAATCAAAAACCCAGTAGTCAGCCACCCAAATCAATACGTATTTAGCAAATAAACATGCTTTTTGAGCTTATATTCTCGCTAAGAAACCATTTTATAGTTGGCATAACATAATAAACTAAGACATTTTCAATAAATCATAAGAAAAACTTGATGAAATCTCGAACATGTATCCTTCTAAAAAAATAGCATCTGGTATAATAGTGGACATCTCGCTAAAGACAGTGCAAATGAACGAGCATATCTCGGCACCCTGTGATGCTATTGGTTCTAAAAAAAAAATCAAAAACAGGGATTTGAATAAATGCTACTGATTACGTTTAAACAAATTCTAACACTATTTATAAGGCATTAATGTATACAGAGGCTGAGTACTGGTGCAGCGCTGACTACTGGGTACTTTACCCTACCTATCAAAGATTCACAACGTTTAGAGACGGTTGTAAGGGTAATGTGAACCTAATGTTCCGTTATTAATAGTTCTTCTTTTCAACATCCCTACACAATCGGAATATTTTAAATACGACCGTGATAAAATTCCAAACATTTTTAGTACGTTCGGGTGTTAAACTAAAATCTATAATTACTGTAGATTTCAGTTCAATTTGAATCAGTGTGAAATTGATCCCGAAGAGATCCAACTGAACCGTGAATCAATAAACACATTCCGTACTCCCGTCGCATGATAAAGCCTAATAAAAACCGTAAATAAGACGATGCGGAATAACAACAGTATTCAAATTAGCGATTCGTCTCGGATTTAAACAAAAACGTTCTATTTAATAGTGGAATGTTCATGGCACGAGTGTAATTGTGTATCTACGGAGATAACATAAGCCGCTCGAATCAATTTGGTGGTAATCGAGACGCGTGCTTTATCGAATCGAGACGGGTGTATCGAGTGTTGTTCCGGTTGGTTTTAGTATCAATCGTGTCGGTAATGAGCGTTTTTCTTTTGGTTTTCTATGGGATCGATAGATGGCGCTACGGTCTGTGCGAAGAAAATTTCAAAAAGGGTTTCTTTAAAACAATAAGAAGGGAAAAGATGATCAAATAGCTGCCAACGCATCTTTTGATGGAATATGTCATTATTTGCGAATCATTTTGATTGAAAATTTAAAACTGTTTACGTCTGACATGGTTCTATCATAGAAATGAACATGAACATTAACATGAACATTGCCCATAGAACTTCTATGGGCTCGATCCCTCGGCCTTAAAAAAAATAGCAGGCACAGTCTTGACATGATTTTGACAGGATCTCACGAACATGAGATCCTGTCAAAATCATGTCAAGACTGTGGTCTGTGTGGACTGCCTCCGTGGTCTAATGGTTAAGAGCATTGGCTCTCGACACGGAGGTCGTGGATTCGATTCCCACGGGGGACACCTAGTGATATGTCACTTTGTGCGTTTTTCCCCAGTTGGTTAGCACATTGCAGGCTGAATCACCTGATGGTCTGAAAAAGAAAAATGATTCCGTGCTTCGGATGGCACGTTAAGCCTTTGGTCCCGGCTACTATCTCTGGTGGTAGTAGTCGTTACATAAAAACCACGTCATAGGCGGTCTGAACAAACTCTGACACTAGGGCTCTGCCCACACGATAAAAAGAACGAACATCTCTATGGAGCGGTAAACATGCCATCTGTTGAGTTTTTTAGGAACTAAAATTAAAAACGAAAAGAAAAACGATCATTTCATCATTCACGGATCGGAGTTCGATCGGTGACGCTCGCGTGCCGGCCATCGCAAGCGTCCTCTGCAATCAGCGATTCGATAGACGCAATGCAATCTAGATTGCTTATTGAAATTCCATGCGTATTAAACTTATTGTTCTTCGCTCTAAAATGATACCGTTGGAAAGTTTTAACTTTCTGTGACTGATTTTGATGTTCTGCTCTTTTTATTACAATTGCCAATAATTTCGTTCCACTATGACTCACGAATGTGGAATTTTCAAATGGATATAATGATAATAAAACATGAGATGTATTGCAGAACTGTTAATACAAATTGAATCTTCTATTATCAATGTCGTAACTAGCAATCATGTATTTTTCATGAGTGCAATCCCCTGTAAACGGTTCCCCTACATGTTATACACAAAACGCAACCGGATGAAGGGGATAGCCAAAATAATACAAAACGTATGGGCGGGAACGATATAAGCCACACTAATGATATTATTATAACAACCGACATGATATTATTGTAGTACTTATGACAGATACAAATTGATTGTTTTATCAAATATCCATGCGATGTATTGATATGAGTTCAGTAAATAAAAATAAACTATACAAGTTTGTGCCACCCTGATAATTTTCCCGCCACGACACGTTGTTTCTGATGTTCATGATTATTTGCAGATTTTAATAATAAATAAATAAAATAAAATAAAATAGCCTTTATTCTACTACTCGTGCAAATCATTTAACAATTTACAAGTAAACAATTATTAAACAATTATAATTACAATTTATTTTATTAAACATTACAATACACAAATACATTATTATTACTGTCATTAATTATTATTATATTCAATTTTACACATATTTTTATTATGTTACATTAAATTATACATTTAGGTAATAACTATTACCATATTATTATAGGTATATTATTGTGTTACGTAGTAGTCGCCTCTTTGGCGTAGGCCTCCCCTAAAGCTCTCCAATTACCTCTTTCTCTAGCCTTGCGCATCCAGTTCAGCAGATTATAATATACGACTATATTTTTTGAAATAGATGTGGGGACAGCAATTTCTCGGATTTAATTGAAAATTTTGTTAAACAAAGATTTAAATAAAAATTTGAAAAACATATTTTTAGACTCTTATTTCTATAAGCTTTCAATTGATATCCCACAACATAGGGTAGAAATTTTTTTTCTACCTTACCAAATTTCCCCCCAATATAGAAATTAAGCTTTTTTACTTCATTTATGATATTGGACTGGCTCTGAGAAAAATGCCTCTGACAGACGGACGGACGGACGGACGGACAGACACCGAGCTGATTCCATAAGTGTTCCGATTTTCCAATTTTAGTACGGAACACTAAAAAGGTGATAAAAAATCGATAAGTCAAGCTAAACTATATTAATGAATAGCCAAGTAGTTCAAAACATTGACGCAACTTCCTTAATAATGGACATGTAAGTTTTCTTATTATCTACACCTACAGTAACGAGTCAGCGACGTAGTTTCGGTACAATAATAAATATTTAAACATGTTAGCAGGTGCAATACACCTCAAATTGACGTCCAAATAACAGTGTACGGTCGAGCTCAAATAATAATAAAAAACAGGCTTGGCTTTGAGAGCGGCGAACCAGCAATTTGAGAATTAATTCTATCACATTTCGCCCGCATCTCGGCCGATTCGCCGCTTTATGGCTTTCCTGACACCGCAACAGCTGATTAAGTATAAAACAATCTCGCCGCCCGCAATCTCATGATATTATCGGGTTAATCAACAACCTTTGCTTTTTATCGTTATTTACTGTTTGTGAGTTGAGTAGAACAAAAGTTGCTGCTGTGCTATTGACGTGGATAGAACACTACAGTTTTAGGGGTGTTAAAACATAGTCTACCTCTACGAATAAGAATTATTGGTAGGTCTACCTTCATAAGGATCTGAAGCTTCACGGGATTTACTCTTTGTGAACTTATTTTTTACTACTCGAAATGTATCACAGTGATGAGTAGGTAACTTACACTCAGTTGCAGAAACGGTCATTAGACTTAATCTTCCATTAAATTTCTTGCTAGCAAATTGCTAGCTTTTACTACGTCAACAAGACAAGAAGTGACAGCAAGAGCTTTGATGGAGAATGAACTTTTATGAGCGTTTCTGCAACTGAGCGTGGCTCTCACAGTCTCCGTTTATCTTCTGTTTTCACCAAGACAATTTGTTTTATTCCATTTTCTGTTTTTGAAGCCTCGCGTTGATTCCAAATCAATTTACCATCCTCCACAACCTCAATACCCACTCACCTATTCAGTGTATTCCATTCGACTTGCTTTTCATTACGGATCCAATCAGTATGCACCGTGACTAACCCGTAATTCGTCACGAAGGATTAATACGATCGACCTCAGTTCGTCTCTACATCCCATATAAGGTCAAGGTCAAAGTAAAACAGAAAAACTTTGGATCGAACGCATCAGACTGGCCATAAATTACATCATTTGATTGGTTCCAATCAAGCATGGTCTCGATTAAAAATGTGCCGGAGATTCGGAGGTGTATTAACAATTTATTAGTTGCTACGAGTCTGTTCAATTTTGGAAGTATATTTTCGTTTTCGGTTCAGTTATGTTTTAAATTACTAGCTACTTTTATACTTTATTCGAAGTTACAATTTGACATAATAACGAACGAACGAACTGAATTGTTGTTGTAAAACAATATTGAAACAAATTAATTAGATACTCGGCTGCTTTAACGAAGTTTAGTTACAATGTGGGCAGCTCTGAACTACATAAACTACCATGTGTGCCATTACACCCAATAATCATGAATCTATCACAATACACAATAGGAAACAACGGAAGTTATGGAAGTGATAATTCGAAAAATACAAACCGCAACGTAATGAGTACACAGACGTTCCTCATAGTGAGCGTTGAAATGACTACGGAGGGCTCAGCAATTAGCAGATGAAGCAAAATGGCTGCCCATTCGACCAATCTACCAGCGCCTGCTTACCCACCTTCAGACTTGAATAATATGAATATTTTCTGGCTTTTCTGTAGGTCAAGATAGATTGGCCACTCACCCTCCCCCGTGCTAGACGTCGTGCGTGTGTGTTAATTTAATTTTCTACTTGCAATAATTGCAGTATGCCCCGGCACTCTGGGCGCTTACACGACATTGTAGCTATTTGTGTATAGTTCAGTTTAGTGTACAGGTGATGTATATGAGTGTGTGTACACGTGCACGCAAAACGTGTTCACTCCGATTCAATTTCAATTTGATATGAGTAAGTAGATACTTTGCTAAACTATGAGTATAATCAATATCAATCAAATCATCCCACATCAACCCACTGCTGGGCAAAGGCCTCCCTTTTATTGCGCCACTCCTCACTGTCCTGTGTCCAAACTGATCCATGTCTTAGTAGAGCGATGGTGGCGCGTCAATCTTGAGGTCCAGTTTCGAATCCGCACGAATGGCATGCCAATACACCGATGAGTTTTTCTTACTTAAGTACGTATTACCAACTTCTCTCAAACGGTGAAGAAAAAACATCGTGAGGAAACCTGCATACGATGAAGAAGAAATTCCGATGCGTATGTGAAGTTTACCAATCGCATTGGGCACGCGAGGTGGACGATTGCCCATACACCCTCCCTGAAGGTAGCCCTGTGCCCTGGAGTGGGACGTATATAGGCTGTGATAATGATGGAAACGACGATGTTATCGTTTTAAAGGTCTTATTTTTTATGCATGATGGAGTATGCCCAAATCAACTCCGTCTTGTACTAGTGGCATGAATAGATAGTGTTTCGATCTCAACAAACTGTTGCGTCCATCCCAAGACTCATAAATCTATCAGAAAGGTCCCTAAGGACTATTCTATCTGTGCGGTAAAGTGAAAATGATAATCGGGAGCGCAGCGTGGGGCTCCCCGCTGTGCACAAGCCGGCGCCTTTGTGAACCCCGACGCATTTGTCATGTTAACACTAAACGTGTGAAGCGTCCTTATTAATGAGGAAAAGATTACCTTGGCTCGGCTTTGTGCCGATTGTTGCCATTGTCGGCGGTCACCGAGCTCCGGCCACATTGAAAAAAGTTATTTTCTTTTATTTGGTGAATGGGTATAATAGGATTTTAAGATTTGACTTTTGAATAATGGGTTCTTTAAGGTTTCAAAGGTTTTAGATCAAACACTTGTAGCTTTATAAAAGTTGTATTAATAATATAATGTTAACCGATTTAGAAGTTAGTAAACCTATCCGTATCGACACTTTTTGTTTATGCATTTGCTCTTACGAGACAATAGATAATCTAAGATTTGTATCTAATTATGATGACCGGTTTTGAGTCCAATAAAACGTTTTATACGAGGTTTTCATGAAGCAATTAAGCATCCATCCCAAACCGAGAGGTGTAATGCTATAAACTCATAAACTGCCGACGATCAGGTGTGTATTTCAATTTACTGACAGATTCCAATCGACTTTTTTCTGATAATGTCTTCCATTGCCGGCTAAACACAGAAAATCACACTTGAGTGCAATATTGAGGCAACCATAGATCATGAATTTTGTAGAATTATTGTTTAGAGGAGTCATTCCCTTTTTTCCTTGCACAGAAGTTTTGTGGTATCGTTTACAAATTTATTGTTCCAAATTCGAGGAAAGAAGTGTCGTGCGCGCTCATTGATGTTTGTTGTAAAATCGTACCAATTAAACAGTAAAACGTTTTTTAGAACTTGAATGAATGCATTTAGTGTTTGTTATTGGATGTGGAGCGTTCGGCACATAATTGATCATTAATTTGCATATAAATTCTGTACTGACATCGCTGAAGAACCAGAAGGGAAAAACATTAAGGGAACAACATAGCAAAGATATTCTATACAAGGATACCTGGTATTAAGTTCAAAAGAGCACGACCGCATTTTTTGTTCTGAAATTGAACTAAATTTTTTTTATACGGTGAAATAGACAATTGTAGAGATGACGCATTATACAACGTGTTAATGAATTAACGGAAAACTAGAAAGTAGTTTGTTTACAATCGAGAGCAGAATCGAATTATCATGGTTTCAACATAGGTAATTTTTTTCAAAATATTAAATAATTTGTTTGTAAAATTTAAAATTTACTGAACCCGATGTCAACCCACCGCACGGGCACACTCACCCCTACTTACTACCAAATCAAGATTATTAAAATGTATCCATGAGTACGTTAGCGTTACGTTTTTCATTTATTGCTGAAAATGATAACAAATCATTTTTGCATCAAAATTTAAAATGCGAATAACTTTAAATTTTAACTATCAAAATAATGAAATTATTTTTTCAATGTAATTATTTTGTTATAAATCAGTTGGGGTGTATGAGGTTTTGCGCTAATTCATTAACACGTTGTATATAAGTATTTAGATTCGATATTAAGATGACAAGTCGATGGGACGATCTGGGACCATTGAACAATCTTAATAAATAAATAAAACTAATAACGATGATGAAGTCCCACTGAGATTTCGTTTTAACACTTAGCTGCTAAGTTGCTAAGCTCAAAACAATGATCTTCGCGCAGTGCTAACACTGTGGAATGCAATAGAATTCTGACTCACCGGGCGAGTCGTGCGCACTGCGGCCCATTTGCTGCTGACTACGACGTAGGGTTAAAGTGTTAACACCCAGTGGTAATTTACGTTTCTGAAATGGTCTAAGGAATTTCATCATCGAGTCCAGTTACTTCAAGTACATATGTTTGGCGTGCTTCACATCTACAACAATGAAAGAGTAGTAAATTTTTTTTGTTTAGAGTTATGTAAGCATATGCTCACGACTATATTCCCCGAGGGGGTAGTCAGAGATATTCTGAAACTTATGAACATCCACGCTTCACTAGTAGGTCTAGTTTCTTTAGTGTTATGTGCCATCACTATAAACTATATTAAAGTCAAAACATTATCGAATCGAAATTACTGTGAAGGCGAAATGAAATTATACGTCTCCTACCATTATTCACGTAATTTAGGTGGGACAGATTTTTAAATTACGTCTTCCACTACAGTAATTTCACTGTCGATTCTATATTAACTTACGGACAATTTTCAATTCGAGAATGGATCGTGAAAGTTGTTTGACTTCGCTTCGGACTCTATTCGGAATCTTTACTCTTCAATATCCTAAAGTTTTTTTATTTTGATATAAGGTCTAACAAAATTAGCTGAAACTATTTTAAGGGTATGCTCAGACCATCAAACTGAACAACTTTCTCTATGGGACCAATATCGAAATCGCAAAAAAAAAATTGATGTCCCTGCTGCAAACACAACTTGACTCAAATGTAGCACTGCATTTCCGCCAGTGTCAAGTAGTTTATGGAAGAATCTATCCCAATCTTAGGGATTGTTTTTGGTTAAGAACAAGAAGAGATTGAGGATTGCGGAGCCTCTTGCCAGGCAAAAACGCGACGCGCAAAAACCACGCGAGACAAGTGCTCGCGTCAGAACCTGCAATGTGACTCCATCCTAAAGTTGTCGGGGGAGTCGCGTGGCTAGAGGTCTCTCGAGTAGACGTCTTTCCTTCGGCTCGCGATTTAAGTAGCCACGCGGCTCCGCCATTTTATGGCGGTTTCGGGTGTGTGTTTTTGTATAAAAACAGGTCTTTGAGATCGCCATATCAATTACCGTACAATGAACGTTAACTTGAATTATAATAATATCTTCAACACTTGATAGTGGCGAAATCTTTAAGGAAACGCCATTTAATAAAAATAGAATAGAATAGAAAGTTGTCGGGAAGAAATCTCTTTTAGTGATGAGGCCGCCTTTTGTACCCTTCTCGTTCACGGTTTCAAAGTATTTGTTATTTATGGGGCATAAATAGAGAAATAGATTTTTCTTACATAATTATTTTGAAAGCAAATAAAGTCAGGAATGGTTTTATTTGATTACTTTTATGTTTTAATAATGCAGCTGATTTTAAATTGGTTTTAATGGTAGATATTCCTAGTAATCCCAGTATTAGCCATGTTTTTTCAGCTGTCTTGCTAATAGTAGCAAAGGAGTGAAGTTAGATGCTTGTATTTTCTTCTCCTCCTCTATATTATTACTCTCGGATCCTGTCGTTAGATGGCAGTATGTTCTATGAAGGATATACAGGGAGTAAAAAAATGGGACAGCTACTTAAAGAGGTGCTTTAGACCATCAAACTGAACAACTTTTATTACGGGACCTTTGACTATTTATTATAAGGACTGGCCTTCCGGTAGCATTTCCCCTCTGCCACAGTATAAGAACAATTGATCATGTGCATTTACATTCAATTTTATACCTTATCACTAAACGAGACAGCATATAATTGCGAAACAATAACTACGAACTTATAACGTTTGGGGTTCACACGAGACTAATTTTCATGATTTTTAACATTCAAAATTAGAATCTTAAGTTATGGGGAATAAAATCTAAAGTTGCGGATTTCATGCCACCTCGCCCCCCGCAAAAAGTGGCAGATATGTTTGTTAGGAGAAAATCACGCGTAACCAGTCCTTATATACGTCAAAGTAAGTCAAAGTATGGGACCAATACTGAAATCACGAAAAAAAATCCGCTGTCCCATACAAAACTGCAAGCATAACTCGGCTGAAATGTATGGGACAGCCGATTTTTTTTTGCGATTTCGATATTGGTCCCATAGAGAAAGTTGTTCAATTTGATGGTCTGAATCACCCCTTTAAGTAATTGTTCTATTTTATTTTACACCCTGTATTTGGCCCTAATCGTGCAGACTGTGTAGAAATGCACAATCGTGCAAAGTTTCCTTTTGGTGTCCATTGATTCAGGTTTAAAGTTACTAGTTTCAGGATAAACAAACATATGTTCTACAATCGTTCATGGCGCGCGGTTGCTTCTAAAATACATCAAAATATTCCTATATTAACCAAGTGTTAATGTACCGTGAAAAATAAAGAGCACAAACGTTTAGACCGACACAAATAGGTATCATAACACAAACGGATCTAGTATTTCGTGATCGGGGCGTGTCAGCTGCGTATTAATGTACCTCGGGACGATAACCATCTCCGCTTTGTGCCGACCGGCCGGCCGACCCATTGTGCGCCCGCGCCACGGCCGCGAGAAAAAGTAATTCTTAATAGACAATGAGCCTGGCGTTTAGCGCTTTTATTTATGTGTCGTTGGAATATTGGATGATCGGGGTTATTGGAACAATCCCGGGCGAAATAGTTTTATCACCAAAAAAAATTAGTTATGATTCTTTTGAAAAATAGATCAGTATTTCAGCAAGTGACAAAAGTTGTACGATCCCACTGCGGGGCAAAGGCATAGCCCGGACACTGCATACAAAAAACTGAAATTTACAAGATGACGTCAGCACATGCGAAACCAAAGAAATTGAACCTAAGTCTTCTTCGTAGGAAATTGCCGGGTAACCAGAGGGCGACGCAGGGGATGAGATATAAAGTTGGTGGGAGGAAGGCAGTGTCCCGTACTGTCTCTAGTAATAGATACTCCTTCTTATACTGTGGGCAAAGGTCTACTATCATGAATAAGAGGGAGTTACTCGTATTCTATCACGCAATCCCAGGACGAATTGGGATTTAGGTATTTGAATAGTTAAAACAAATCCTAGTAAAATAAACCTGTTAACATTTGTAATTAAGTTTTCAAAGTTAGGCAAATAACATAAACGTGCCACCTCGTTTCCTTTACTCGGCCGTTATATTATTTGTAATCTTAATACGATTCATGTTGTTTGATACTAAACTACAGTGCCGTGCCGTGCCGACTCGACTCAAATGTATGCAATTTTTTTTTGTGCTTCGTTTGGTTTGCTCCCATGGTAAAAGTTGTTCTATTTGATGGGTAGACTCTTAGTTTAAAAGGATGTTAATGATATCAATTTCACCCTATATGTAATTTCCCCAGACTTATTAAAACTTATCAGTTTTCATGATATACCAGCGACATATGTAACACAATGCTACGGTTCGCGAGAGATATATGGATCGGGCTAAATCATGCGCAATGAAACGCCGCGCCACTTAATACCGGCTGGTACAAAAACAACGCGTTTCGTTTTTGCTTGTGAGCGCCTCATTACGCGGTGTTTAGAGCTGTTTTATTTATGCGATTAGGTGTCATTAAGAATAATGCCAGTGCTTCTGGGTTAGGTAAGCTGTTTGATATTAATGGCTTGTTTTTATTCAACACATATGCAATTATGTGCAGTCGGGTACAGGGTCGTTGTGGATTAAAATATAATTGCCAAAAAATATCACTAGTTACTTACAATACGTATAATTAAGTTTCAAGTACAAAGTAATCCAGAAAGCATTCATTTGAAATTCTACTTCAATCCAGAATGAAAAAAAAAATTATAAAAAAAAAAGTTTTTAAGTAAAACGATTTAATTTTAATGAAAACTGCACTAAACGGTAAAAAATAATTTTGCTATTCATCGAAGAGATCTCTTGACCACCTTCCGTCTCCATCATCAGATCCTCAGTCTTACCCGTACCACAAAGTTCTCATCGAAACAAATTAAATGAAACCAAGCAAGAGTGTTCTGCTTTGAATGCTATGATTCATCCAGGAGATCCCCTGGCCACCTTCCGTCTCCATGATCAGATCAGATCAGCAGATACTAAACTGCAATGCCTACTCGACTAAAACGTAGCAGTTTTTTTGTTTTGACAGGTTTGCTCCCATAGTAAAAGTGGTTCAGTTTGATGGGTAGAGTATTTGGCTTATGATACTTTTCCTTACACCCTGTATAGGTAGATAGATTGTTAGACCGCTTTGAAGTTAAATCGTTTAATAATAATGAAAAAATCACATTCAATGACTACGAAATAATTATGCATACAGAAGACTTCAACGCTAGATACACGAAAACCTACGCGGTATAAAAATACAGTATTAATCCAGTATAATATATATTTTTTTATCTTTTGTTTTTTTATTTATAACGAGCGTTAACCCGCGACTTCGTCCGCACAAATTATATACCTGATATTAAGTCAGATCTTAAGCTATCAAACAAAAAATCGGTTCAGTAGTTTTTGCGTGATACTCATTCAAACAAACTAACAAACAAACAAACAGACAGACAAAAAAATTGGTGAAATGGAATCAGGGACACCTAAAAACCATATTGTAACTTTTTTTTTGTTAATATCTTCAATGTACAGACAAACTTCCTGTTACAGTTTTATAATAGTATAGATTAATGGACTCTTGCTTTGCTCTTGCTTGCTTCCGCCAGTGTCAAGTAGTTTATGTGAGAATCTATCCCAATCTCAGGGATTGTTTTTGGTCAAGAACAAGAAGAGATTGAGGATTGCGGAG
This sequence comes from Agonopterix arenella, assembly GCA_927399405.1. Lineage (NCBI taxonomy): Eukaryota > Metazoa > Arthropoda > Insecta > Lepidoptera > Depressariidae > Agonopterix > Agonopterix arenella. The sequence goes on along the minus strand of OV656691.1, from coordinate 11,443,556 downwards.
CCTCGTGGCAGGCAAAGACGCGACGCGCGAAAACCAGGCAAGACAATGACTGTGCTCGGGTCAGATCAGAACCTGCAACGTGACTCATCTTTTGTTACTTATTTTCGAAACCTAAAAACTGTTTTTTATAACTTTAAACAAAATTTGATAATGTATAATTAGTTAATGTTACGATTTTTGTTACAAATTGAAATCGTTGATGTTGATATAGTTTAGAAGAAGAAGAGAATATTATAAACTCTACTAGCTAAACGGTTTAAACTTTTTAGATTTTGCGTTCGTATGCAACAATTGGTAACACAGTATAAAGAATAGTACTTGATATTAGTTAAGCCATGTTCACAGAGAGCGAAAGAACGGTTGATTCGATAAATTAGCCTCTGAGCTGCCGCTCGCTAATCGCGCCACAACACAAATATTTAATAACAATCCGAGATCCTCTGAGACGACCACTTATCTGACCTGAGAACTTAGATTGAGATGGAGCTGTTATAACAAAAATTATTTAATTAAAATTTCTTATAAACCCAGCACACAAGTAAACAATACACAAGTAGACATCGGTCTTTATCAATTAACACGACGACTTACCTACAATTCATGTACTAAGGTATATTTTTCAAGTTTAAATTCACATCCTGAATTAATTGAATGTAAAAATAACGTTATCTTCATCGTCGATATCATAGATGTACCTACCTACATTCATATTCAACACGAAAAGAAAAATCAATAGGTACGCTAATTTACTAAATTTCCTGCAGTATCCCCTCAGTGAATATAAATAATTTTACTGCGTTTAAAGCTATACCTAGTAACGGTAATAATGATATATTTTCAGAAAACTAAACTATACCTAACCATCAAAACGTATGTGCTAGTTTACAACCAAGATTGGCTTAATTAGATTTACTTAATGTAGTCACCGGAATGCACACGAAAGAGCATTCCATTTACAAAATAAAAGAAGTCGCAGTAACTGAAATCATCTGAATTAAAATGTATTGCGTCTCCACACACGTCACTGTTCGAATTATCGCTGCACGATTGTTAAACATTATTACGTCGGGTGTTGTTTAATAGAAACAAAAATATCTGGCGGCGCGCCTCGTGTTTGATCTCGAGGTGTTCGCCCGTCCAGCGCGATTAGCCCTCTCTCAACGTATAATCAAATGTGCCTCGGGCCACCTCCACCATCATATCTTATGACTGTTTTCCTATCGCACACAATCCAATGCTCGTTTTTAACTGCTGGCGAGACGAACGCGGCAGAGAATGCGAGCAGAGTATTATGTTGCAAGAAATTTCATCATGAGTTGGTTTTAAAAAGGCGGCCAGTTGAATGGAACAGCGGCCGGCAAGCCTCTCATTTGGCCGCCATTTGTCGGCCATTTCGGTGCACCGATCATAAATGGAGCCCGCTCCGGGTCACGTTAACATCTCGGAGAAAACGTGAAAAATCACACTTCGACGCGTTAAATTATCAATAACTATCTTCTTTAGAGTACCTAGCCGGTCTGTGGTGATGCTTCAGAGAAAATAATATAAAGCTATAAGAGAAACGTTAGTTGCATTTGGCAGACATGCTAATCAAATCAAAAAGTTTTATTTACTTACATATTGTTTAATTAACAAGGAAAAGTTCATTTGGATTTTGTAAGATCGATGCAATAAAATCAGTAGAACGCGTCTGCATAGTTAACGGTTCCAGACGCGTTGTAACGCATTTACCTAACATTGGTTCATGAACACAGTCATAAGATGCACAACAGTATATGTATTTCCAATAAATTTGCAGCGCATACCCAAGAATCTCTCTTCTCAGGTGATCATCATTTTGTCGACAAGCGTCATGAAACCCTACTTAAGTCCTGCTCAAGGCGGGCTGTATATCAATTGCTTTGAAGGGAGAACCTTTCAAAAATTACACAGCTTGCAAAGAGCCGGTGCTAGTGGGCTAGTGATTTATTTATTTCACTTAAACGGCGTCGTAAACATTGGCTGTGAGCGTCGAAGCGACGCGCGTCGGGAGCGAGTGAGACGCCTCAAATGCACCACGCCGCCGCCGGTTTTAGTGGCTTCAGTCCAAAAAACATCATAATTATGGTGCTCTAATCAACCATACTCCATACAAAGTTACACTTGCTACAAAACGTGTCTTGTTACCTCGAACGCCACGAACGCTATAACATAAGATATTCTTTATTTGCATACCAAAATAAACAAAAAAAAAACACAACAATATGAACAAGAAGGGTACAAAGGGCGTAGGCCTTATCACTAAAAGTGATTACACATTACACATTATTGCTAAACTTTCCTTGTCAACTGGAACCTACTAATACCTGTACCATTGAAAAAAGCTTTATGTCCCTAGACTAAAATAAAACCAGTTTGCTAAAACAAAAGGAGCATTTCCAAAGGTAATTTCACTCGGTAACTTTGCTGAGAATCAGGAATGTCTTACCTAATCTCCGCTAAGTTGAAGATAATTAGTTTTGAGCTCACGAGTCGTTGTTTTCTCAGTAAACGCTGCCGCAGACGCGCCGGAGCCAGACAGGGATGGGCGCTATTGGGAAGAATGAGATGGAAGGTTAAATCTGAATAATTTATATTTTTTGGTCCTTTTGAACGTTGAATATTGTTTTAATAACTAACCATCAGAACGTAGTAATGAAAAGTGGATTAATAATGTTAGCGTCGATTGCCGCCCTTTAAGTGGTAGAGCTGATCCGCTTGGGTCTACAGGGATGTAGTTAGGAGCTATGGAATCTTTGACTCCTTATATGTGGACTAATTTCGCGTGTAATTCTACTAACAAACATTTCTGCCACTTTTTGCGGGGGGCGAGGTAACATGAAATCCGCAACTTTGGATTTTATTCCCCATAGCTTAAGATTCTAATTTTGAATACTAAAAAAAATAAAAAGTAGTCTCGTGTGAACCCCAAACGTTCTATGTTCGAAGTTATTGTTTCGCAATTATAGATCTCTTTAAGTGATAAGGTATAAAATTGAATGTTAATGCACATGATCAATTGTTCTTACCGTATATACCGTGGCAGAGGGGAAATGCTACCGCAAGGCTAGTCCTTATAATAAATAGTCAAAGTTTGGAATAGATACTTATGATAGGCATAGTTTTGATTATTTTAAGATGACTCAGATTCAGACTTTCAACCTTCGAAATAGAGACAAAACAAAAGATATTGAGTATTGTAATTAACCTGTTTAGGTATAATACCTCAGAGTTAAAAGCTCAAAAAAAAAGAATATAAAAAAGAGGTCTTACTTAATCAAAGCTTTTAGAACACTTTAGATGTTGATGCACGAGTTAAGGATGCAAACAAGTGCAAGGATGTTTAGGTACTAATCTGCAGTGGGTGGACACAGGCTGATGAGGATATAATAAGGTCGATATATAGGGTGATTCGCGAGAATTGTGAAATCAAGCGTTTTTTTCACAATTTTAGCGCCCAATCGATTTGTTGAGGTGGCAGCCCTGTTTTTAATATAGTGACAGTTTTTAAGGAGATGATCAGACCATCAAACTAAACAACTTTCCCTATGAGACCATCATCGAAATAGCGAAAAAGTCTGCTTTTCTATACAAATCTGCAAACGTATACTCGGCTCAAGTATGTGAGACAATAGTTCTTTTTTTCGCAAATTCCACATTAGTCGCATAGAGAAAGCTGTTCAGTGTGATGGTCTGATTATTCCCTTAAATAAAAACCCATCAGAATTAAATCAAATATTATCCTTGAAAAAAACGAGTGGTGATTTGCTCCATGCAGTTTCCAAATCGATGCATTATACTAGGTCGTTGTGGGGATCCTTGGGGGAGGCCCAATGAGGTGGCAAAGCCGTCCCTGGCCCTGGAGTCTCTAATGAGCTTCTTGTGAGATTAACGCTTTCAGTTTGACATGATGGATGGGAGATGAAAATTTGTTTGATTAGTTGCGCGTTTGATCATCATTTGTGTTAGGACATTAATAGCCTTTTTAGATCCACTCTTATTAGATTTGTTATGAGTTATCTTGTAAATATAGTGTCCTATTGACATAGTTGATATAGTTTTTAAGTATATACTAACAATCTATGGACTGCGTCTGATCTGCGTCCGTCTTTATCCCCTATCCCATCTTTGGATACGTGCCTGAATAGAGACTAATCAATAGTAAGTATATATTAAGTATTAATTAATCAATCTAATAATCACAATTTAATTTATCTAATTCTAAATATCATTTTTAAATAATTCTTTAGGTTTCTTCATTTTTTGTTACACGTCAAGAGTTAATTTAAGCAGATAACATTTCAGTCACGGCGACTGCTTCAAGTCCATTGTTAGCGTTGATGACATGAAATGAACAGAAAATTTCATCCATTTTGGTGTGTTCGGATTCAAAAATATAAATATAATATATTATACATTTAAATGTAATTTATCAATAATTTATTAGGGTCATTTTAACATTTGGCATACATAGTTACAAATTTGTCAAGACAATTTAAAAGTCGCTTGTGCTCTGGTATACAGGGTGTTAGGGTAAACATAAACAAGTTGTGTACAAAGATCGTACCCATGATACTGAACAACTTTCCCAAAGAAACCTAAATACGCAAAAAAAAAATGTTCGACTTTCCATACTAAATGCAATCAGCTAATTGAACGTTTGTATGAAAATACGAAATTTTTTATAGCGAATTTGCTATAGGTTTATACAGTATCATGGGTACAATAACCCCTTAAAGTAATGTAACTGTTTACCCTAACACCCGCCTACATAGGGTCCTTAACATGCTGACAGTTTTTTAAGAGAATGATCAGACGGTCAAACTGAACAACTTTCTCTATGGAACCAACATCAAATTGCTAAAAAAACTGCTCATCCATACAAAACTTCAAATCTACTTATACCAGCAGAGCCTTCCTCTCTAAGCAGTGGTGCCAAAAATATTATCCAAAATATGTATTATGTGTAAAATTATAAAAATTACATATAATATAAGTGAATAAAGAAAGACGATAAAATAATAAATAGAAAATAATATTATGATGCGGAGTCGGAGACAATTACAAAGTTATGAATTATGATTTAAATGATACAACACGAGACTAGAGAAATCAAATTGATTTAAAAGTAAAATAGAGTAACAAGTAAGTACCTAACACTACCTTAGAAGAAACAGTCTTACAGAGAAAGAAGAAATTATTATGTTTTTAGTCTGTCAATCTCTCAGTCTGAGTAACTATAATCCAAGGTTTTCAGAAACTTCCCGTATGAGAATAACATCTTAGTAAATAAGAAATGATTTGATATACAAATAACCCATCTCGCATATCTTTGTACATAAAATAACTTTTACGTATAATTGCAATAATTTAAATTTCACATAATAAATTAAAACTTTTGGTAGCACGGCGCCATCTAGTAGGGAGTAGCCGAAGCTTTGAGCAGAAAGCGGGATTTTAGTGAAAAAAATCATTTTACATTACACGGATTGATTATTAAAAATCAAAACAATGAAAGAATCCCTTTCTTCCATTGTTTTGATTTCTAGTCCTAAATTGGGTTATTTAGTAATAAATAAAAACTGATGAACAACTACAATAAATTTCAATATTTAATAACAAATAATAAAAAAATAAACTAGTCTAGCTTAAAACTGTTTATATGAAAATTTATTATGAATCCTGTTTTAAACTATAAATCAAAACGACAAAAAACCAATTAAATTAGTTCCCAATTACATTTACACGGCCGAATCAATTTGCTGTGTAGCGTCTTTTCATGTTGCGGTTCCTACCCCTTTATTTGTCCCCTAAAAGGTCCCTTACCATTGCTACTCTGACAATATGCTGAGTCGACGTCACGGCGACTTCTCGCCTCCGGCTCCGCGATACGTAATCTAGGGGGAAGCACCCGTTCCACGTTTGTCATCCTACCCTAGTGATTCAACCGCACGAACAAATTTGATTTTTATCTGCGTATTAACAGATACTAAATTCCTCTACTAAAATTCTGCAAGCATCATAAATTTTATAGCACTTTAATACAGCCATAACAACGTTACAATAATAGGGTAAATGTTTTGGTAAGCCATAAATAAATGGGATTGCGTCCCGCAGCGTGAAGACAAATTCAGTATTGTTATACTGTTGTAAAACTTTTAAATGGGTATTTTAATAAATAAAAGGCGCAATGTAATTTTTTGTTACCGTTACAAATAAATAAGTTAAGGTTAGACAGACTTTGCATATCAGTATAATACATACATAGGAACCTACCTGGTACCTATACTCAATTCGCTGAACCTAAGATAATGTATATTTCAAGATTGAGTAACGCTTCTACCATATAAAACAAAAGGGGCTAATTTTCTTATGATTGGTATGCGTGAAGCGTCTTACAAATTATGTCTCTGTGCGTTTATATGGATAGGGTTTAGCGGCCTTACCTGGTTGCAATTTTTTTCGACGCGTTTGTAGCTTTGACTGTCTATCTTGATATATAATTTATCAAAGAGCCGAACACATAGAAATAGAAATACCTGTGGCTGAACACTGACCGATACTAGGTCACATTATAACCAATGAATGCATGGCTGTTGCGGTAATGTTCGTCCTTCTTTCGCAGTCTGTCCCCCAGGTATAGACAATACCCCTAGTCTATAGAATATTATATTCAATAGATTGATAATGATAACAGAAAGTCTATAATATACGTATAAAGTTTTTACTATGTACAAGCAAATAAGTCAACGCTGGCGACTTTTATAGCAAAAAAAATTACATCGCCGCCATTCGTTTTTTAAAAAGAAACTAGTTTTCTTCTTTCTGATTTTAAGGCTATTGTTAATTTTTTTTCCCCACCACGCTCTCTGTCAGAAGGAGGCAGTGACCAAAGAGTTTCTAAATAAAGAGATATGAACACGGATAAATATTTAAAATGTAAAAAAATGCAACAACAAAAAAGAGAGCACAAGAATAAACTAAGTTATCTTAGTTTAGTAAGTAGGTACCTAAAAAAAATAAGATTGTTTATTGGGTACCATTATCCAAACGCCGCCGCCGCCGTGTAGGTATCTCTATTTCTACTATTTTATAAAACTGTAACAGAAGTGTCTGTACAGTGAAGATATTTGTCCCTGACTCCAAACCACCAATTTTTGGATTCGTATCCAAAAAACTTTACGCTTTTGTTTCATCAAAATCGGTTTTAAACTATTTGAAAGTTTATGATTGAAGATTTTTATAGTACAGATCTTAGTGTCATACAATAATACAAAACTATTTTAAAGGTATCAAAATTCAACTAAATTTATGATTAAACTTAAAATCTGGTAGGTATATCATTTATTATCACGCTACGATGAAGGGAACTCGTGCCGACGAAGTCGCTTGTAAACTCGACTATTTTCTAAAACTGAAAAGGCAGGCAGTCTGTATTTTTATTGAATTCTAGTCTACCGGCTGCGAGCAATGGAGCAAACAGACAAGACAACTTGACTTGTCACGACACAAAACAATCTCCTGTTTGCTTCGCCAGGCTAATGGGTCATTAGACGGCCGGGTTTGCTATGCTAACACCCTCGCAGGCACGCCACGCGACTAGCGAGCGGCTGATGAGCTACCTAGATATTGTTATATTTATTATTGTTTTTGCTCACTATATACTAAATGTCAGTACTTACCTACTTATAATTTTATTTAGTTGAATAACCATTTGAAGTTTTAATTAAAAAACAAACGGTAGATAGCTCGAGTTCAAATAAAAATATAAATGGACGGATTTTAGACACATTGACTTTGCGTATGTAGGTATGTACTGTACCATAAGTACCTACTTGTAGGTAGGACTTTCTCGAAAGCTAATTTGTTTTTGCGATTCAGGTCTGCTAAGGATGCCAAGGATTTCCAACAGGGTCCAACTTAACTAGCTGACAGTTTTTTAAGAGGATGATCAGACCATCAAACTGAATAACTTTCTCTATGAGACCAACATGGAAATCACAAAAATAATCAGCGGCCCCATACATTTGGCTCAAGTAGGGTTGCAGTTTTGTGTGAAGCAGCAGATTTTTTTTCGCGATTTCGATGTTGGTGCCGCAGAGAAAGTGGTTCAGTTTGATGGTCTGATCACCCCCTTAAAAAAGTGCCAGCATATTAAGAAGGACCCTGTATTTTTTAAATATCTTGAAAAAGTAATGTAATAATAATTGACGACCCAGTTGGTCTAATGGTTACCACGCCGGACGGACTGCCAAACCAGGGTCCTGAAGTGCGATTTTTGAAACTCATTCTTTGATCTCAGCAGTTGAAAATGTCAATATTACTATAGAGATATGCATCATTCTACTGCTGATTTGACATTGAAAGTCAAATCAGCAGTAGAAAGATTCGTATCTCCATACATTTTCAACTGATGAGTTTAACGTAAGAGATTCAAAAATCGCACACCTGGGTTCGAATCCCGGTTTGGTCACGGATGTTATATTATGTTTGTGCCTTTGAGAGTTATTTATTATTTATATATTTATTATTACCTGATGTGTGGTACAATATAAAAAGATAATAATAGTAGTTATCGCAAACAGTTTTATTTTAATACATGAGAAATAACAATTAGGTACAACTCAAAGAACCTATTTACATTTCGCAATCGCAACTTTATACGAGCACCATAAATATCGCAAGAGTAAAGTGTGAAGTGTTGTTAGCGGTTTATATTGCGCAAACGTGCCATATTTATTTAAGAGGCACTAAGTGGGTTTGGGAGCTGGCTGGGCAAACTGCACTCCCAGCGGAAATGGGCCAAAACTAATGTGGACGGTGGAGCACCCGCCGCGACTGGAGTCGAAGGCGCCCGCCCGCCCTTGACGCATAAATCCTACCGATACGACTTAAGGAGGCGACTGACGACAAAACTTTTTTATGAATTCAGTAGTGACACAGATTACTAGTTACTAACGTAACAGATGCATCACTTCCAATGAGTTTGGTTAAGTCATTGATCACTTCCTTAGAAAACGATGAATTCCTACGCTTTAATTACTTGCCAGAAGGCGGTACGCGAAAAAATATATCTAACTAGCGACCCGCCCCGGTTTTGCATGAGTGCAATGCTGATGTATTATATACATATAAACCTTCTTCTTGAATCCCTCTATCTAATAAAAAAACCCGCTTCAAAATCCGTTTCGTAGTTTTAAAGATCTAAACATACATAGGGACAGACAGCGGGAAGCGACTTTGTTTTATACTATGTAGTGATGATGAAGCTTGACTCAATGTTGATATTACTTCGCATAGCGCTCAGCGTATGGTGCGAGTCATGCGAGTGGCAGAAATCAAGCAAGAGCGTCGCTTACGATACGACAAAGTGTAGGTGCTTATCTCGGTACCTATACGGCCCAGTGACATGAGTATTGCTTGTGATAAGTTAAGATTGCTCGCTTAAAGTGGCGGTGGGCAGGAAGTGATGGCAGCCTTGAAAGCCTTAACAGTGGTGGCCGAGATTAGGCAAAAGAGGAACGTGAGTCATCCGGCGGCCAGGTGGTTTGGATGACAAAATAGGGACAGGGGCTATGCCCTGCAGTGCAGACACGGGCTGATAATGATTAAGTTAAGATTAGTCTATTGGGTAAAACCAGTTAATGAAACTGAAGACTGCAAATGGCAGGATCGTATCGTCCAAGCCCGAGCTTTTGAGAGAGGTTGAGAGATCTGTGGACAGTTTTACACGTCAACACGGAGACCCTTTACAAATCTGTCTTAACCACACAAGAGCTTGTTTGCCCCGGCACTATACCGAAGATATATGTAGAAAGATGCATATCTCCATACTACTAACTTTGACATTTTTAACTGCTGAAGTTCAAAGTACCTATGAGTTTCAAAAATCGCACTCCTGATCATTTTTATATGACTTCTTAGACAATATTATACCGCGACAGTTAAAAGCTCTTGCAAGATAATTTCAATTAATAAAATGATGAGGATTTAATATACTTAATCATCATATGAAATTTCCCTAAACATAAACTTACCTTTAAATACATAGAAATGAAGAGCATTCAGGAATCCGAGCCGCACTTAGTTTTTACGAGGTTGTAGTTAATTTTAGTGAACCAATATTTGCGGCGAACATTTCCACTCCGTCCCTGTAAATGGTCCGGAACCCTCGTTACCTCAAGGAGCCCGCAATTTGTCCCGGTACCCCGCAGTTACAATGAAATATAACATACACTATTGTTTGAAATCTATGGATGGATGCGAGCACACCTTACCTTATACGTAGGCATAAAAAGAGCTTTAAGCTCTGATGTTCTGTTATACTCCATCAAACTGAACAACTTTTGTTATGGACAGCTGATTTTTTTGTTCTGACAGGTTTGCTCCCATAGTAAAAGTTGTTCAGTTTGATAGGTTGACTATGTGGTTAAAAGGTTAATGATCCTTTTCCTTACACCCTGTATAAAGCTTTCCTGTATCAATGCAAATGAAGTACCTAATTACACTTGTGTAATATAGGTAGTATTATACTTATAAAGTTATAACACACACGCAAAAGGAAATGATTGCGAAATAATTCTACGTCTGCACATGTGATGCACGCTTTTAATTGGCGATGACTTACTTTGTACGCGTCTTTACCCGCCACTGACAAGTTTATTCATTAATTTAATGAATGACTGTTACTAGTCCTGGGGCCCTTCTAGAAACTACGTACTTACTACTAATCTATTCTAAAAAAAAAAGTGGCTGCCATCTTGGTTGTGATGATTTTGCCAATGTCTAGTTTATTAGCAAGAGTCTTGACGTTGTACGGTAATTTATGTATTTTGGTGACTTCAAGGATTGTTTTTCGAAAAGAACACTATCTTTAGCCACCACTGGAGCTTCGTTATAGGCCCGGGAGGAGGAAACCAACCATCGACGAGCGAAGTGACTACCCAATAGCAGACCTACAACGCGACTCCTCGTACTTACTACGTGTCTTCTTTAACTATCGTACTTATATCCATATGAAAAAATAAACAGGTAGGTAAATATTTCATACAGTATTTTAGTTGGAATCCGATATAGATATCCTAGGTCTTCCTAATTGTCACCCAACCACGCCACATGCGCTTGAGCACTGAACAAGTAATCACTATGTTTTAGCGCGAGTTTGAAATAAATTGCAGAGTGAAAACTAGGTATTTTACCTACCTACTTACTGCAGAGGCAAAGTTACTACAGGAAGCTCGTATTCAAGCATAATAAAGAAGATTGTTTTTATGCCGCTTTATTTCCAAAAATCTGGCTTCAGATAATGTGCCCTCAGCTATTTAAAACAAAGTCTAAAGCTTCTAAGGATTTAAAAAAAAGATCACAAGACACACAAGCCCATAGCACAGTATAAGAAAGAGCATCTAGGACTACATGCAGTAAGGACACTCTCTGCCCCTCATTAACCTCACCCTCTCTGGCAGGAAGCATGGCGGAAAATGTAGGCAATTGCGTATTCGTGTCTCGCTTGCACTCACTCAGTATCGCACATGTTTACCTCTTGTAAATTTTTCCCGTTTGTAGGTATAAAATGACAGCTATAATTTGTCCAAGATGTGTCTACAGGAAGGTTGTCCTCTGGCCGAGCCAGTTTGTCCTTAGACGATGTGTAAGTTGAACTCAATGGTAAATGGACACCGGCGCACCTTGTTGTAGTGCACTTATGGCAGCGCGGTTGTCTGAAGCTTTGTCTCTGTGGGGTATTTACTCATGAGGCCCCGTCTTCCAGCTACATAGTTTATGAGCGTCCCCTGCCCATCGCGGCTCACTCGTCTGTAATTACGTTGCATTAGCGTCGATTATCGCATGCAGCGTGCAATCAATTTAATTCAATGCCGTTTGAGCAAACGACCGTAGACAATGTACTACGGCTACTGTGTCATTTGCAACTTATATTATGTAATTGTCATCGCATCGATTTTGATATCGTAAATAGCCTCGAGTCGTAACTTACCTTTGTATATTGTTCGTAGTATGTATAGGTGTATTAAGTTATTAATGTAATTGCAATATTGTATTATACTTAGGCATTTGATAGGTATATACCGAGGTATACCATAAACCATACCTTTGAATATAGTCTGGCATGGCCAAATACTATACAACGTGTTAATAAATTAGTGCAAAACCTCATACACCCCAACTGATTTATAACAAAATAATTAGATTGAAACAATAATTTCATTATTTTGATAGTTAAAATTTAAAGTTATTCGCATTTTAAGTTTTGAGGTTAAAATGATTTGTTATCATTTCAGCAATGAATGAAAGCGCTAACGTACCTACTCATGGATACATTTTAAGAATCTTATTTTGGTAGTAAGTAGGGTGAGTGTGCCCGTGCGGTGGGTTGAAATCGGGTTCAGTAAATTTTAAATTTTACAAACAAATTATTTAATGTTTTGAAAAAAAATTACCCATGTTGAAACCATGATAATTCGATTCTGCTCTCGATTCTAAACAAACTACTTTCTAGTTTTGCGTTAATTCATTAACACGTTGTATACAATGTTCTTGGGCATAGCCAAGAACATGGCATAGCCTACGGCATAGCATTGTGCAGGAGCAAAGATATTATAATTTAAACATTTTTCAATCCACGAAATAATAAGATGCCTATGCCAAATAAAAAAAAAATCTTCTTTATTTCCAATGGCAGGCCAGGAAGCTGGCATAGGTATTATGATTCTAAGATCCTTGTGGCAGGCGTACATTTTAAAAAGTAGCCAATACATTAAAAAAAAGGAATATCAATATTAATATTTCGATTTTTGAAACACATTTGTTGAACTCAGCAGTTGTAAATGTCAAAATTACTATGGAGATATGCATCTTTCTACTTATGATCTGACTTTCAAAAATCATACTACATGAGTGCGATTTTTTATAGTCAAATCAGCAGTAGAAGGATGCGTATCTCCACATACGTACATTTTCGCGTACATTTTCAACTGTATATTTCAACTGACCGGTACTCTTTTTTTAAAGTCTAAACCATGGTTAAACAAAATAATGCTTAGAAGTAACTTTGTTACCTTACTAACAAAAACTACTTTATTAATTTTAGTACCCAAGTTAAATTATTTTAGGAGAATTTGGAAACAATAACGGTTTCTTGGTGGCTAACATTCAACAACACGTTCGCTCCTCCACCTAATTATTGACAGATACAGATACAATAGATTCGCGGTCAGTACCAGAAGTGCTACCTAATAGGTACTGTGGAGAAAATCATAAACTGCAGCGAGCTTAAAGCGATCTAGCTAGGTATAACTTAATGTTTTGGGCACCTATCTAAGAACAATCTTTAAAAGTTTTTTTTACGTGTTGTGTGGAACAGAAATCGAAAATTGGGATTACCTATATATACACAATAAAACCTAGTGGAAAACAATTTATATCCTTTACAACTGTGCTGTGTGGTCATGAATTTTGCACTAGGTACCTATTTGGTAAGTACACTTAGTAAGTATAATTAGTAAGTACGCACGGCGACACATCAAGCTATACAAAACAAACATAAGCGGGCCGCGCATCGTTATACGTTACTTGACTTACGCGCGGCCAGCTTATGTTGGTTTTGTATAGCTTGATGTGTCGCCGTGTGTACCTACTAGGTACCTGACTACCAGCTGTTAAATTTTTCCTAGAACCGATGTTTTTAAAAATAACTATTTATATTCCTAGTGAAGCGCAGCGCCAATCTTTGGGTGAAGTGTTTGAAGTTGGACTTTGGAAACATCACCGATTGGTTCATGGAACATCATCAATGATTTGCTCCAATCTTAACCATTCAACACCTATGAATGGTTAAGATTGGAGCAAATATTTTCGCTCGTGGTAGATAAACCTACGTAGGTGTTTCTTCAAATAGGTAACTACATTGGAGGCATTTATAGGGTTCCGAAATTAACAAGGAACCAAGGAACCGGCAGTAGTTGTAAACTATGGAATTATATGCGAGGTGTCACACTGCGGCTACCGTTCCGCAGCCGCGCCGGACAGCATTCAGTGTGACACTTCGCATATAATTCCATTGTTCACAACTACTGCCGACGCCGGCCTGCAGCCGGTCTGCACCCGTTCTCCAGTTGCACTGTGTGTGGCCCAGCCTTTATACTTAGTTTCGCCATGTCCGTTCGTTTGTCTGTCCGTCTGTCTGTCCGCGGCTTAGCTCAGAGACGCTTAGTACTAGAAAGCTGTAATTCGAAATGGGTATACATAATAAAAATGTATTTTTTAGGGTACCTCGCCTCCCCTACACGTGAAGTGGGGATGACCAATTTTTTTCTCGTCTATCCCATGTTGTGTTAGGGATAGACGAGTAAAAATATGTTTAACGATACATCGTTAGATAGGTCTTTTAAAATAATGTGGGTTTGAGAAGAGTGTCGTCCCCCCGCCAGCTAAAAATCGCACTCCTGAAGTATTTTCTGAAAGTCAAATCAGCAGTAGAAAGATGCAAATCTCCATAGTAATTTTGTCATTTTCTACTGCTGAGTTCAAAGAATGACTTTCAAAAATCGCACTCCTGGATATGTGAAAAAATTCACGGCAGTTATATATTGAAATTAAAAGCAAAACTATCACCGCTAACTAGCTAGGCTGTATACAAGTTTACGAGTAATAGTCGACCAACTTATAAAATGTACCTTTTAAACTTTAGGTATTAACCGTTAAACCGTACTTAGTATAATACAAAAAGCCCCCTGCTAAGTCCGTATATTGTGACGGGCAACATACAGAACCCTACCATGCGCGTGGCCCGACACGCACTTGGCTGTTTTTTCTCTTGTAAGACGTTTATTTCCACATTGACAAGTCCAAAGCTATTTCCCGCTGAATTTATTAACTTACCCCAATCCCATAAAAATGAAAGGAAGTGATGCGGTCTAGTCGACAATAGCCGGTCCGTCAGTCCATCAGTCTGTCCGTCATTAGCACTAATAACTCCATATTCTCTGGAGAATGTGGCATAGCGCAGAAGTGACGTCCTTGCGGTTTTCAAGAGAAAACCCTCTTTGTTGTGCCGAGGTGCCCTAATAATTCTATCAATAGGTGCGCTTGCGGTCGGTGCGGTGACCGGCGACTGCAGGAAATGTTTGGAATGCTTCACTTTGTAACAATTGGCACAGGAAACTCTAAAAGGCATGCGATTGTGGTGCAGCATGTAGAACTGTTACATACCTACCTACGAGTTTTTAAGATGGTACCTATTAACCGTTACCGCCTCCAGCAAACGAATTTTATTTAAATTAAAGTCAATAACACTTTTTAAACACGATTAAAATAGGTTCAAAATGCTTCATTGACTGTAATTGGTTAGCATTGAAACTAGGATCTGACTTAGTTTGTATGCAGAGCGCCCGAGCGCGCGAGACTTTGTAGATTATGATGCCACGTTTTTTGTTTGTTTGTAGAAGTGTTCCTTAGACCACGTTGCTATCGTTTAAACATGACTAAATCGATGGATGGATGTTTATGTACCTAGGTATTCTACAATCGGGTGGTATTGTTATCAGTAGATAGGAATCATGATGTTAGGGAAATCTTTCTAGGCGCCAAGCGCTCCAAGATGAACGCCTTGCTTCCATGCGCTCTTTCGCCCTTACCTTACCTACCTTACTTGATATAGCCAGTAAGTAGGTACCTACCTATAATGTAGGTACTCTATGTACCTACCTTTTGATGTCGGAAGAGTTATACCAAATATACTTTGGTTATACCTACCTATCATCCATCCTCCGTCGCTGCAGAGAAGATGCGGCCAGAAACTCTACAACATTTATGTATCTAATATTAGCACTAAAATGGTAAAATATTTGCTATTTTAGCTTACAGATCGATTTTAAGCAGACCTGCCGGAGTTTTTCCTTCCCTTCTGTTACCGTAGAATTTTGTGAATAAATCCTAAAAGAAGCATTAAGTATAGAAGATTAGGAAACAGTTTATTATGTTAATTTATACATTACGTGTTGGAAAACGATACAGTTTTTAACGAAAACATTTTAATTGTTTAGCTTAAGGTATTTCTTTGTACTGTCCGTTACCACATGGTCAAGTTGACAGTATAATTTTCTCTTTAACGATCAGATTGGAAGGAGTATCTATAAGTTTCATATATGACATGAAAGCCCTTTATTCTTTTTATATAATTATATATTAAAATACTAGAATAATCAAAGAATTATTTACTTTTTCACATAATTTGTAGTGTTTCAAAATCGGACGGTAAGGGAATCACAAGGCTGGTGTTACGAAAACATCGACAGATTTCATAACAATAAATTAAAGGGAACAATACGAAATTAAAATACAAGAATGTAATAAAAGATGACGAATGAAATTCATACATTTTTGGTCCAAATATGAAAGTGCCGCAACAAAAATTAATGCTATATTCTGTTAGAACTTGTCCGTCTGAGCATTTATTGTTATGACATTAAAACTGTAGCTGTAAGCTTTATTTCATCGAAAATGTATTAAATGCCAGATTTTTCAAACCTTAATAAAACAGAGGAAATGGCCCTAAAGCTTTGGTGCCGTACTAAAAAATGCTGCGACTGACTAGTTCTAACAAAATGTATAGCCTTAGCTAATTTCATCCCCAAATAAACCCAAGGACAATGGACTGGATGGATGAATGGATAATAATAAATGTTAAGACGGAGAAGTCTAACAGAATAAGTTTTTTTTTTGGCCGGGACTTTCACATTTGTGACCAAATCCGATGATGTCTTTTGTAGGCAATTTTGAGTTCTAAAATTTTTCTTATGACTTAAAAAGTCATCCAGAGCATAGGAAAGAAGATATATTCTGAAAACCAGTTTTTTAACATTTACTGGTGTACCGCTAAAATATGGAATATGTACAGTGAATAATAATTATGATATTCATAATAAAATTAATATTGTAATGTTCTCATTGTGCTCAATACTTTATGCTTACTTTCCGTTACTTTTCGGGTTCTCCATAATACATTCCCGCCAAGATGGTAACGAAGGGGAAGTAACGGTCCTAACGCTAGAAAATCTTAGAAAAAATAATTTAAATGTTTTAGCTATCAATTAAGGTTATGTTTTGCTCGATAAGTCTTAGTCATTCACCAATAAACATTTAAACTTTATTTTCAAAGGAAAAAAGTTGCAACTTAGTCGAAAATTTACCTTGACTTGTCCTGGTAACGTATCTGGGGACAATTTACGGTTTCGACGAACACACATTTACACCAGCACTTTATTGGCAATTTCTGCCAAAACTAAAGAATGTAGGGCAAGTTTTGGGGTTTCCGTATAAAACTAAATGATGTTTGATGTAAAGAAACACCTTATTTGGTAGATATTTCAATCCGATCAGGGTAAAATCGTGGTAACGGAATAGGGGACCTCCCTTTTTTCAGATTTCTCGAACAGGGTTAAAACTTGGTTTATTTCTTTTTGTACTACGCACTATCTGATAAGGATATTTTCTGCAAGTTAATAGATATATTGTTCTACGACAAGTTTTACAATTCAGAAAAACATATATTGAACATGAAAAAGACCAATGTCTTTTTCATTTTCTTTGAAACGTTTCGTTGAACTCAGCCGTTGAAAATGTATGGAGAAACACATCTTTCTACTGATGATTTGACTTTCAAAAATCGAATGAGATTCTGCACTCCTGGAGTGCGCGATTTTTGAATCTCATTCGCTGAGCTAAGCAGATGAAAATGTCAATATTACTGGACGCAATGAAATTTGGGTATCCCGCATGACAAAAGTTAGGTTTCTGATTGATTTTACTATCAATCAATATACTTCTAAATCCCATTTTATATAAAATATTAAATTTGTCACCTCAATACATTAAATCGATGTTTGCTGAATAATTAATTGAGATATTCATTTTTAAAGTGTCCGGACATGCCAAAAACACAAGGTAGCTGTTTGAAGAAAAAATGCTCAGTTACATCTATCAAATAATTTGAGTCCTAGTTTTCTTTTACTCTAATAAGTAAGTAGTGAAAATAAATAGTGCTCACTCATAGATTTATATACTTTGTGCTCACTACAATTTTTTAAAACAGCTTCAATTAAAAATCTATTTTTATTTCGGAAACCGCTTACTACTCGATAATAGATGGCGCAGCTAGTTTGCAAATAGTTGAATCTACTCATCGACAGAGGGCAAAACTGAATACTACGTGCTTATGTTATTTTCTACTATTTTCTGAGTTATACATAAATCCAGGAAGCAATCGAAGAATCTTTATTATGAACCACTGCACCAGCAACGTTGCCCGCTCTCGTCTGTACCACATTCTATGTTATCTTAGTAGAAACTAAGTGGAACGCTGATTTTCCACTATGTGTTGAACTAGGGTTCATATCGGAGCGACCAGCGCGCTACACCTCACCGCTGCGCTGTAGTAGTGAGAGATTTCGCCCATATCGATCACTGTCTTGTTGGTCTAGCGGTCTACACAACCGACTTACGATCCAGGTAACTAAAGTTCGATCTTCGTGTCGGCCGATCGTCCTTTTCCATTTTTTTTCATAATGTGGCGCCCCCTAGTGCTAATAACCGGCAACGCAATTAGGACGTCCTAAAATTCAAGGCAAGTTACTTCTATATCCAATTTACATATTAATCTATGCTCTGCCCCGCTGTCGCGAACCAAGCTTTTTAGCCAGGTCGAGGTTTTTTCACCGTTACCGTCAGTTTGACTTACAAACTCAATGGTTAGTCCAATAAATTTTAAAAAAAAATCTCTTTGGCTCGGTTGGAAAATATCAATAAAAAATGACTAAATGTGCGATTATTGGATGTAAAAGCTATAGTGAGCGGACAAGTAATGTTTCTTTTCACGAGTAAGTACAATTTTATAGGTACCATATTAGTGGCTATTATTCACGAAAATAATTATTGCTGAAAATTGTAAACAGTGCAATCCGACTAATTTGAGTACGTAATGTTGTTACATACAAAGAAACTAAAAAGATGACAACATTAATTAGGCCGAGTTATCGCTCATTCAGAACGTATATATTTTTTTAAGCTTCACATTTTAGTTTATGGATGGGCTGAGCATAGTCGATAATATAGTATCGATATAATCAAATAAGGGAATGAATGATTAATTATACTCGTCTAAGCTTAATATTGAAAATCTGTGTGAAAAATGTCCAAAATATTTGGATGTAATATTACTAATGGTACATACAAAAGCATACATACATAATTACATATACAGGGTGGAAAGTTAAGATGGGACACAAAAGGCAGGTACCAGAAGCATTACAGATACAAGAAAACATTCTTAGGAGTCTAACCCTAACATTTGGAGCATTTTACTTCCGCATTTACAGATTTTGAAAAAAATGTACAGTCATCGAGAAAAACTGCAATTTTCACAAAACATTTTTTTTATCCCATTCGATCCTCTTACTGATAAAGAACATAGGTCTCTATGGGGTCAACCGAGGTCGTAGTATTAGAACTATCAGAAAATGCAAAATTTAATTCGCATACATTTAGTAGGGAAATATCAAAATCACCCTTGTTGTGATTTTGTAAACACTTTCCAAATTTTTAGGGGCGGTTCAGACCATCAAACTGAACGACTTTTACTGCAGCAAACATAAAATAGCAAAAAAAATCTGCTCTTCATACTAAACTGCAATGCTTATCTATAGTCTAGACTCAAATGTATCGAACAGCCGATTTTATTTTTTACTTAGAAGTAAGACGCAATCAGTTTCAGAACAAATTATTAAAAACCTTTTCTGAACAAAGAATCTGTAAAAATAGTTAAAGCAGCCAATATTTATAATGGCTACGGCATGCACCCTATCATGGGCATGTCCGACACACTTTTATAATGTAATTAGAGCCAAATTATTATTAAAATGTCAAATATTATAAAGTTGTCTTAAAATTCAGATTTCCAAGAGATCCAAGTAGAAAACGAAAGTGGGTTACTGCAGCTCGAAGGGAGGATTCTTGGATTCCTAGAAAAAACAGCCGAATTTGTAGTTTACATTTTGAATCAAGCGCATTTAATTCGAATGCAACGAAACAAAAAAAACTACACAAAGATGCCATTCCAACGCTGAATTTGCCCATGTTTGTAAGTAACAGTGTAATTTAAAAATTCCTTTTTTTTGCATTTGTTGAACGGATATTGATTATTATAATTCATAATTTACAGTCACATGAACTCCAAAATAGTGAACGGGATCAACTATATACACCAACAGAGCAGCAATCGATAAATTTTCCATTAAATGTAAGCATTTTATCACCTTTAACACATGGTGCAAGGGCATCTGCATCCTTGAAACTGTATATGTAATTAGGTAGAGTAGAAGGTTGAGTAACTGTGAAGACGTTTTAAAAATGACGGACGAACGGAAGGACAGCGTAGGCTTATGAATAGGGTCCCGTTGGCACCCTTTGGGTACGGAACCCTAGTAAAAATCATGTTTCTTGCCGATAAATTTTGAAGAAAAAAAATTGGTCATGTTTTTTCACTAGTTTTACATTTTATGCATGATACTGTGAGTCGTCAGTTTCGAGGATGCAACTGTTCACTCTCTGTCACAACTCCATGGCATATCATGCTATTCTATATTATTATATTAAAAAAATGGCCTTGAAAAATCCGGCGACCGATAGCTCAGTTGGTAGTGAACCTGCCTGCTGATCCTAGGGCCGCGGGTTTGAATCCAAGACCGACATTTGTATGATGAATCTTTATACAAGTCCATTGTATATGGTACGGTTATAATGAAAGAAAAGAAGAAAGAAAATGATTTTATTTATAATGGTACCTACTTTAATGGGACATGATAATCTATGTGATTGATTATATACATAATATTTATTATTTATATATTTCATTATTTAATTGTTATTTACAGCAACAAGAATCACAGACAAAGAATCATCTAAATATTCTTCTCACTGACTCCCCAAGAAGACAGAGATTAAAGAAAAGGATACAGGAACAGGGGAAGAAGATTAAAAGACTACAGTACCATAACCGACATTTGAAGAAGAAAGTGGCTCAGTTAGAGGAGATATTGGACAGTTTAACTAGCAAATCTCTAATTTCAGAAGATGACAGAATCATACTTGAAAAAGTAGGCGGAGAACAAAAGACTTGTTGAAGAGAGTGGTGCACAAAAGTGAAACGGGAAAAGTACCTCGTTCGCAGTATTCACTTTGCGTTGACTCTGCATTTCTATTCCGCAATTAGCATATAAATATGTACGGAAAACATTTGAAACATGCCTGCTAGCACCTCGTACATTATCAAAATGGTATAGCAGCTTAGACGGTAAGCCTGAATTTACTGACGAGGCTCTTAAAGCAATTAAATTTTTTAAAAAGTTTATGCTGCACTGATCATTGATGAGAAGAAAATCATGGAGTCCGAAGAATATCACAGGAATTCTGGAAGGACATACGGATTTGTAGACTTTGGATTTGGAATTGACTTGGACTGCGAAGATAAAGCTACCGAGGTTTTGGTTTTTTTTATTAGTTGCAACGAACGAAGCATGGAAAGTCCCAATCGCTTATTTTGCTTCTGCGGGGGTTGATGAAAGTCAACACTGATATTAACAGCTATAGAGCTTGTACAAACTGCTGGTGTGGAGATATTTGACGGCCCTCGGGCAAATTTAGCCACCGCTAAAGAATTGGGGAGCAACTTCGATATTTACAATTTAAAAACATATTTGAAAAATCCAGAAAATGGGTCGAATATTTACCTGTCTCTAGACCCGTGCCACATGTTAAAAAATGTCAGAAATGCATTTGAAGCATATGGCACCATTGAAGATTCGCAAGGTCGGAGAATTAAATGGCAATTTATAGAAGATCTGCATAAACTACAAAACCGTGAAAACCAATTGGCAAACAAATTGAGAGCCAATCATGTTTATTTTAAAACTAAAATAATGAACCTCAGACCTGCCTCTCAACTATTTAGTGAAAGCGTTTCTGATGCGTTACTGTTTTGTCAAACTGAACTGCACATTCAAAATTTCAATGAAGTTCAAGCAACAGCAGATTTTTTGAAATTGGTAAACAATTTATTTGACATATTAGATTCTCGGATCCATCAATATGGCTTCAAGCGAGCAATGAATATGGAAAACTATAAATCATGCACTGATATGTTAGACCAAGGAACCGAGTTTTTAAAAACCATGCCAACCAACCAAAACTGGGTATATAGTCAGGGAAATCTACGGATTTTTGTATGATGTAGGTTGCATTAAATGCACTTTGGGTGATAATTTAGAATATAGTAGATAACCATATTTTCTTAATAATCCCCGATATTTTATTGTGTATAACTAAGACATTTACAAAACATTAAATCTAGTTGTGAACAAAAAATGGAAAACTGGTGATTTTATACAAGACGGCTTCGTTCAATAGGTACGTTTTACTTATAACAATAATAGTCCCATTAATATCGTAAATTTAAGTAGGCACTTCATTTTTTGTAAGCTTTCAAAAATTATACCCTCAAAACTTAATTATTTAACGATTGTTTGTATACATTAAATTTGCCTTGTGATAATTAACTGTCTCTTTTTGCTGGTATGCTGGAAGAAATATATTTGGAAATAAGCTTGCCTTTAGTACATTTATATCGATTTTAAGTTATTTCTCAGGGTCCTGAGCCTATACAACCACGAAATCTCCACAAAAGTGTTATAAACGAACAGTAATATTAGTTCAAACACAATTTAGTAAAGTGTCTTTAATGCAATCTCAACCCGTATTTTTCCTAGACTAATAGAGTACTTTCTGTTAAATCATGAAATTTGACATGAAGCAAGGTCTCGCTGCACAAGTCAAAAATGAATCCAAATACGGTTAATTTGTAATTACATTTAAAAAAATGGTTTCGATTACAAACTTGTATGGGAGAACATTTATTTCCACTGCCAAGTTACTTCGTGAAAACCCCGTAAAATAAAAAAATAAAATTAAAAAATAAAAAAAATTTCGTAAAATATTTCAATAATGGGTCACATGTGACCTACCGCTTTAAGCCTTTTATTTGTTTGTGCGAAACCCTTCAGGGTGCGAGTCTGACTTGTATACTTGGCCAGTTTATTTATTGTGCCTTAACTACATGTCTTTTGAGGGTTATTTTTATTTGAAAACCAATGACCAAAATTTCAAATTAGAATATTATTTATCTTTAATTTTTTACTTAATAAACCTATGACCAGTTGTTTGGTACTTCGCCATTGTAAGCGTATTAAGCATTGATGATTCACATAAATTAAATAACGATATTATTTTCTCTAGTGCTAGTAATAGCATAGTGCTAGTGGTGCTGGGTTGTAAGGGCTATGGAGGACCTTTTTTATTTTGTTGATGTAGATAGATAGTGAAAGTTGCTCAGTTTGATGCTATGACCTGAAGCACATCCTAAAATATGGAAGTTTAGTTTAGTTTAGCGGTACTTAATATTATTTGAGAAGATTTTTTTTTATATTTCTTTTATAAAATTGTTCTTATCACCTTGTACTAGTTTTATGTATAACCCAAGTTATCGTTTTCATCTTAAAATATGGCGTTAGGCGTATTTTTAAAGCAAGTGTGCAACAACTTTAATTCAAAAACATAGCTAGCAGGCGCTTAAAAATTTAGTTGATTATTGCGGCATTATCTTTGTAAGTATATTGGTTGTTTGAGTCCAATCTGAGCCAATGCTACGGTATGATTAACATTATTTTACAAATATCAAAAATTAATTATTTCTAATACATTAAATAACGACATAATTTTTCAAGTGCTGATAGTAGCAGTCCTCTTAGCACTTAAAAAAATAAAATCGTTCATAAAAAAATTATCGACTATGTCCATCACTAGAGTCGGCTGAAATGACAGTCAGTCAAAAACAAGAGAAAAGAGAAAAAAACAGAACTATTTTTCTTCTTTCCAACCTATTGCAATTGCAACGAAAAATTTATAAAGCTAGTTCAATTGGAAAGGAAAATTAGGAAAATTTTTGTCTAGTCTCGTGCAAAAAAACAGGAAGATTTTAACTACACTACACTCTTGATAAATCTGTAAGTTTATTCTAGAAACAATGTCTGTAGCACGAATACTTTTCCAAAAGCTATGCAAAATTGAAAACAAATATTTAATGTTTTCTCGGCATAATTCCAACAATACAATAAATTTATCGGACCCTGCAGTTCAGAGATACCTTAGCTCGTTAATGGTTCAACACGAGAACCTGATGGTGAAACCGAACCGTGACGGAGATGAAGTCCGTCGTCTCCAGCTTCTAAAACCCATCGTAAATTCCCTCGAACAGAGGATCTTTCTATACGACAGTATAGAGACTCTACGACATCTTAATACGAAACAGGACAATGATAATGAAATGAGGAAAATGATAAAGGAAGAGGCTGAAATTTACCTGAAGCGTATAAAGGAAGTGGATGGTGAATTGCAAGCAGTTCTATTGGAACCCCACCTGACTGCCGGAGGTGTCTTATTAGAGGTAACTACCGGTGCTGGAGGTCAGGAAGCCATGTTGTTTGCTAGAGAACTGTTTGAATTATATCAATCGTACGCTAAATACAAAAATTGGGACGTAGGCATTGCTTCCGTTGAAAAGTCAGATCTCGGTGGGATCAGGAAGGGATCCATGTTAATTGACGGACCCGGTGTTCCCGAAATGATGAGAATGGAGGCTGGAGTTCATCGTGTACAGAGGATCCCTACCACAGAAAAAGGTGGACGAATTCATACAAGTACGGTTACAGTGGCGGTACTCCCGCAGCCGAGTGAAATAGAATTGGTAATTCCTGACCGTGAACTGACGATAGAGACGAAGCGAGCGAGCGGTGCTGGAGGTCAACATGTGAACACCACTGATAGTGCCGTGCGCATCTGCCACAACCCGACAGGAACCATAGTGGAGTGTCAGGAGGGACGCTCGCAGATTAAAAACATGCAGATCGCTATGCAAAAGCTGAGGACTTTACTGCTGCAGAAACAGCAGGAAGATCAAACTTCTAAGATAAACAATGAGAGGAAGTCTCAGGTTTGTGTTCTTTTATATTCTTTTCATCATCATCATCTCAGCCGATGGATGCCTACTGCTAGACATAGGCCTCCCCCAAGGATCACCAAAAAGACCGGTCCTGCGCTGCCCTCATGCAACAGGTTCCCACCACCGCCTTCGCCAGAATGTCAGTCCACCTTGGGGGGCCTACCCACCCTGTGCTTTCCGGTACGCGGTCGCCACTCAAGAACTTTTCGGTCCCATTGGCCATCAGTTCTGTGAGCAATGTGCCCTGCCCACTGCCACTTTAGTTTAGCAATTCTTTAGGCTATGTCAGCTACTCTGGTTCTTCTGATGATCTCTTCTTTTCTGATTCGATCTTGTAGGGAAACTCTGAGCATATACAGGGTGAAATTGATATCATTAGCATCCTTTTAAACTAAGTCTACCCATCAAACTGAACAACTTTTACTATGGGAGCAAACCGATCGGAGCAAATAAAAAATCTGCTGTTCCATACTAAACTGCAATGTCGACTCGCAAGTTCGCGACTCAAATTTATGCAACAGCTGGTTTTTTTTGCTCCGATCGGTGTGCTCCCATAGTAAAAGTTGTTCAGTTTGATGGGTAGACTTTTAGTTTAAAAGGATGCTAATGATATCAATTTTACCCTGTATATTCTTTTAATTCATATTATTTGTAATCTATAAATTCAGTTCAATCGATCGTCATTCCATCCTGAAACCTTTAATATGTTACAGAAGAGAGCCTTGCTACAATTCCACTCCTGAAATATAGCTGGTGGTTGTAGCAAGGCTTCTAACTACCGAGAATGGGACTGTGTTTCTAAGTTGGTGATTGATATTTTTAAAAAAGCCTTATGGTAGTCGCAATACCATCCAATTTCTATTCTTTATTTTACATATCAGCATCCTTTACATACATGACATAGCAGATTGGGCACTTGCGAGCATCTAATGCTGGCTAAAAAGTTATAAAAGTGTGTTTGTTTGCACATCACAATATCACACCTAGACTATAATTTTTATTTAAAATTTTATTTAGGCCTTGGGTATAGTATAACATCAGCCTACAATTATCTCAACTAGCGTTGTGGGCATGTCCACAATGGTGGATCCGCACAGCTCATGTTCATGCCATCAGCTCTAAAGAAAAGGCAGACTAAATTACCAATACAGTTTTCGAGAGTCTGGTTATTATCTATTACTATTATAAAACTGTAACAGAAGTGTGTCTGTACATTGAAGATATTAACAAAAAACAAATTACAATATGGCTTTTGGTGTCCCTGATTCCATATCACGAATTTTTGGATTTTCTGTTTCTTGTCTGTTTGTTTATTTGTGTGTTTGATTGCATCACGCAAAAACGACTAAACCGTTTTTGATGAAACTTTTTTTGTTTGATAGCTTGTGATCTGACTTAATATCTGGTATATACTTTGTGCGGACGAAGTCGCGGGTTAACTCTAGTTTAATCTAAAATTAAATATTTTGATGGCTTCTTACCGTGTTTGAATTGGGAAATTGCAGTAAGAACCCGTTAAAATGTTTAATTCTAGATTAAATTGCCAATCTAAACTATTATAAAACTGTAACAGAAGTGTGTCTGTACATTGAAGATATTTAAGATAGGTAGTTTTTTTTCATTGTACAAAAAAAAGATTATGATATTATGGAGGTGCTACTGGGAATGTTCCTCCATTGAAAATTTGGAAGATCTTCCACCAGGCTATGTGTGAAGCCTGGGGACCGGCCGTGGTCCAACAGTTCTTAGTTGGACCTTGTATATGTATCGAATCTCTGTGATTATTTCTCTTGAGTGATGTAATTCTTGTATTCGATTGTGAACCTTATTTGTAGTAGGTTACGAGTTACGTATTCACGGTAAACGTTGTCTATGTATGGAACATATTTCCGAGAGCGACCGTATCGCCATCTGTTGGCATCTTTGCTATAACTTGTGGGTGCTGACATCAGTAGCAAGTCCCCACAGGGCTCCCCCCTCGGGCCAGAGGTCGTTGAGTTGTTTGAAGTGTGCAGTCTGTATCCATGTAGTGTAGGTGCAGGGCTCCAGTCAAGTGAGTCTGACGAGCGATGTGCTGCGTTTATGTGCATCTGTCAGGGCGAGTGACAGACATGGAGAAGGCGAGCAGAACTGCCACGTGGAGGTGAGCTCAGACATGTGGGCAGCGGAAGATCCTTCTATGCAGACGCTGACTGTCATTGAGGAAGCTGCAGGCCCAGGAAGCAGTCTGCAGACAGCTGCGATGGACTGGGTGCGGCTTCGGGTTGATGGCGTGTGACTGCTGCTGGTTTGACCTGGTCGAGGGGTGTGAAGGGTTGGTTGAAGTCAGTTGCTGCTCTGTGTTGTTGCTGCTCTGCGGTGTTCAGGTTGCGATGTTCTTTGTCGAGGGTCACCGATTTGGAGGTGCTACTGGGAATTTTCCTCCATTGAAAAGGGAAGATCTTCCACCAGGCTATGTGTGAAGCCTGGGGACCGGCCGTGGTCCAACAGTTCTTAGTTGGACCTTGTATATGTATGGAATATCTTGTATATATGATGTATGTCTTGTATTCGATTGTGAACCTTATTTGTTGTAGGTTACGAGTTACGTATTCACGGTGAACGTTGTCTATGTATGGAGCATATTTCCGAGAGCGACGGTCTCGCCATCTGTTGGCATCTTTGGTATAACTTGTGGGTGCTGACATCTGTAGCAAGTCCTCACAATATGGTTTTTAGGTGTCCCTGACTCCAAATCAACCTTTTTTAGAATGTCTGTCTGTCTGTTTGTTTGTTTGTGTGTTTTTTTGTCTTTGCAAGCATCACGCAAAAACTACTTAACCGATTTTGAGGAAACTTTTTTGTTTAATAGCTTATGATCTGACTTAAATCTGGTCATACCTAATTTTTGCGAACAAAGTCGCTAGTTAACTCTAGTGTTTAATTTACCGTTCAATGGGTAGTTTAAACCCTGTATATGGGAAAAGGATAGGTAATGGGAGTGTTTTCTATTATTCATTTTCTCAAAAGGAAAAAAAGCAGTATGAGAATCTTGTTAAATTTCATCATTTGATGTTTTCATTTGTTTTTTTACAGAAATAAATCATTTTATTATTTTTATTTCAGATTGGATCTGGCAACCGAAATGAAAAAATAAGGACCTACAACTACCCTCAAGATCGTGTAACTGAGCACCGTGAAGGTGGTGGCACCACTCATAGTTTGAAGACCTTCATGCAAGGAGGGGAGCAGCTAGAGATCCTGCAGGAGAACCTTCTGCGTCAGCAACGATACCAGGCCCTCATGGAGGAAATCAATGATTTTATCAAAAAATATGAGTCTGAACAATTAAGCTTCTAAAACGTGAGCCGTGAGTGATGTAATTTTTTTTTTGTAAATATTGTTATTGATGACTTGTCAATGTTATATATATATTCTAGAAACATTATGTACTTAATGCTAAAGTAAACTGCAGAATTGAACTTATTTATTATTTGAAAATTGTTTATTATTATTATAACACTTTATTGTACACACGGACATAATAATACACAAAGTAGAGAAAACATGTACAACGGGCGAGCTGTGTGTGTTGTTTGTGTTTTGTTCATTATAACATGATTATAACTGGTTTATGGCTTTAAATGTTTCTAGAGTATTGTCATGCATCAAAGTCTTAGTGTAGAAACATAGAGAAATGCAGTAATAATACAATAAATATTTATTTTGTACCAAAAGAATCCCATTCTTACAGAAAATTTAGCAGATCACATTTACTATAGAAATTCTAAATTCAAATAAGGTTGTTACTCTTATTGGGATCATTGTTGTGTTTACATACCAATTTCAATAATTTATTAAAACATTGAACATAAATTACATTTTGTATTAATTACTAACAAGCCAAGGACTATGAGATTTGAAAAATTCCATCCCGGTATAAATAAAATTGTTATAAAACTTACCAGGACGGAATATAAATTCAACCATTTAATTAATTATAAACAATCAGTTAATCACATATTTAATACTGAAATCAATAATAAATTACGTTTTTAAAATTTTCCTATTAAATACAAGGAGCCAATTTGTTTTCAAAAGCTATCTACCTAATTTGTTACTTATTTGGAATGAAAAATAAGAAAAATTGCAATACTTCACTAGCTACAGATTTTAGCTTTTTCTTTATTTAGTTGCATGTTAGTTGATATGGAAAAGTCATATAAATGGTCAACTTCGATTGAATTTTTTATTGAAAAACACCCAACTGTTAAACAGTTGCATTCATAGCATAGGAGTTATCTTTGATATGTGGATATGACATGTAATTTACTATTAATCCTATCATGATAACTATGTTAAATATAACAAATAGAAACTGTATAAATGACAGGGAATCTAACATTTACCTTCAATAAATAGTATTTTTAATAAACTATGACACATAATAACAAAATAATGATACCTAAAACATTGAATTAGATACCATGCTATAATTATTAGTAATATCTATCGGCCCATGATCACCACAGCGAGAATATTCAAAGGTATCCACAAAAGATTTTTGTCGAGTAGACTTCCGCGACCGCACATATCGATGTTGCTTTCCTGAAAAAGAGGAATAAGCTATAAATCTTGATCGATTTTCATTAGGTTTGTCCCATACACCTAGACGTTGAGATTCGCTGCCAAATGTTCATATTTTATGTAACGGATATTTTTTAACTATGCGCATCATCATATCTGGGGTTTTATTGTGTATCAGCTTGACTAAAAAGATAATAAAACGGTGAAAGCAGGAACTAGTACAAAATGTTGATCTGTTTTCCAGGTATGCGTGATTATGACATTCTTTGTAAGAAAGCGTCGGCGTAGATTTTTTGCTAACAGAACTCTTTTTTTGGTCGCATTGTGCCCGATCGGTATCAAATCGACATGGAGTTTTTAGACAGTTCATAGCTATTCTGCTTCTTAATGTTTTAGTTTTTAAATTTCAGACAATGAATATGATGACTCAAAAATTTTAGAATCATAAATACATTATCCTTCTTGTATAATCGGAAACATAACAATAGCCCTACATATCTATAGCCCTGTTTTTATTAACATCATCGTCATTGGTCTTCCATTACAGATTATGTAAGCAGTGTTGTAAGAGAATCACTTTATTTCATGCCTGTACAGTCCTATACGAAACCATAGGTATAAACAGCTATGTTTTTCGCTATCTACTCACTTCTGAATGACTTCTAATGCAAGAGACCGGTTGCTTCCTGTACAGCGGGTTGATATGTTTCAAGCAGGGCAGCGACTCGTTGTACTGGACGTCCTGCGCGTCGACCGACAGCACGGGCACGTCCTCGCGCGGGCACAGCGCGTCCACCACCACCAGCAGCATATTCGTGTAGTTCACTATCTGGGCGTAGAACGGCCTCTTGCAGTCATTGAGCGGCCTGCTTAGTTTGTCATCCAAGTTGGTATATTCCAGCTGGTAGAGGTACATCTCCCGGTCGCAGGGCGTAGGACGCGTTCGGTTGATCAGGACAAGCTTCTCGAAGTCTCGTTCGAGAATACGAGATTGTTGCTTTGACATGTAATTTTCGTCAGTTTCTTCGTCGTTCTCGTAGGTCTGATATACTGTTGGGAAAATACTATTTGGATTAGGTTTTAATTTATCACTTGCAGTAGAATTAAAAGTACATGCTGAAATTATTTTGCAAATGAATGTAAATGACGTAATAACTTTTACAGTAATAAAATGTCTGAGAAAAAACTATTATTTAACATTAATGATAATGAAGCATTAACGATGACAATAAAAGAGGCTAATTTACATTTGAATTTTAAAAAGTGGGTACTCCACTGTGAAACTGTAATATTAAGCCAATTGTTAGCCAATTCAAACCTATATTGCGTAATTTTCAGCCAAATTAAAGAAAACGATTAAAAGATTTCAATCTAATTTTAGGAACATCATAATTTAATTTAACGTGCAAAAATATAATTTTCAAAAAATTCAATTTTTTATCAGTCATACCTGTCTACTTAAACAATCCTGACCATCTATTTACATTACACTAACAGCAGCGAATTATTCTATTCTTACAACTATAAACATTCAAATTTTATAATTACAACCATTTTTATGGAGA
Organism: Agonopterix arenella; assembly: GCA_927399405.1. Lineage (NCBI taxonomy): Eukaryota > Metazoa > Arthropoda > Insecta > Lepidoptera > Depressariidae > Agonopterix > Agonopterix arenella. The sequence goes on along the minus strand of OV656691.1, from coordinate 11,412,284 downwards.
ATATTAAGGAGAAAATGATCTGTAAGTATAATCGACGACGGGACCATAAAATATGACCAAATAATCAAACATGCGCATTCCAGGAGTGGGTTCTACTACGACAAAATATTAGGAAAAGTTAACACTGAATACTACTCATCACACTGCGTTTTATCGTTTGCTAACATAAGTATAAATAACAGCATTGCATTATGAACGCAATTGTACTCATGATAATATATACAAATACCAGGTGGGACAGAACTACTTTCCAGGCAGATAGTGCCTGGAATGGTAGGTGCTTATAGTGCCTACTACATTTTCTTCAAAAAACTATGTCGATAGGTATTATCATTTTCAAGATATACATATTATAGTTCATCAAAGTTAATTGCATTAAGACTGCAACGAGCCTATTGTGCTGCCCCCAATCGTATTTTTTTTAAAACAATTAAACAACATTTCCAAAAAAACAATAATTTATCGTTAAAACCGCTAAAAGTGGCAACTTTTGAACTTTTTTTTCAAAAACAAATATCCGCAGTGACCCGATAATTGGAAAAAATCTGCAGTGACTACAATGTGATATTTTTGTTTATTGGAAATATTTTTTTATTGTTAAGAAATAAAAAAAATAAGATTGGGGGCAGCACAATAGGCTTGGTGCAGCCGTAAATAAATAATATATGTCAACCCTAAGAAAGTGTAATCTGGCTGATGTGTTCTAAATCATCAACAGATCGGGTCAGTAACACTATGTGCCTAAGCGCGCGGGTGGTATAAGTAAGTTCACTGCCAGTTGCGCCCGCGATGATCGACATAGACATTTATTTTTTATTTTTTAATCAAGCCTTTGGGGGTCATGGAGGAAGACTACATATTGCGCCGACAAGTAATAGATTAAAGGCAAGAAGAAGTACAATTATGCTTTTAAAAACTATTCCACATCTCGAACGTAATAAGAGGTTTTCTGAAATGTGGGTTTATCTGCCCCGCCCAGTATGAATGTAACTTTCCAATGATAGCAAATGATTACCCTTCGACCATATCTGTACACTCTTTTTAAAATAAAGTTTGCCTCCCCATTTCGTCCCCCCACTCATTTGTTCCCTTAGTACCGTCACCATAGAATAACTCATTTCTTATGCCGTCACCTCACTGCCGTGTAATGTAGGTATTCGTGAATGAGACGTCATATCGTCAGTGCACAGATAGTATCGAAAGGTTTTACAGTGAGACTGTAGTTCAGTGACAATAATACGATCTACGAGTAATGTGCTCAGTCTAAACTCACCGGTGGGTGTAACATATTCTGAAAACAAGATGGAGTCGTTACTACTTTCTTAGTACAGAGCTACAACCAATTTTTGACTCCATGGTTTTAATTTTGTTTTAACTACATCGAATATTATTACGGCTAAAGTTGTTAGTGTGTGTTGCTGTTGAAACCCTGCATGCACCCTTTGTAAGTACTTAATTTGTATACCGTCTAACTCTTAAAATAAATACCTAACTACTGTTTACTATTCAATGAAACTTTTCTTTTTCTCGCAGTTTTCAGCCCATTTCTTTGAAAGAAAGATTTATACTTAATATTGATAGAAACTGTGTTGTCTTGAATTTAAAAAAAAGTGTCCGTTCGTGTTCTCCAATTCTTTGTTCATGCACAGAAACATAGAGAAGCACAATACTGTTTCTGGCGCAAAATAATATCAATTAGGTATCGCAGTCTATTAGCACATGTACCTTCTTTAGATAACTTCTTTGTTTGAAGCAAAGATATAGACCTACTTAAAATTTGATTTAGTCAGATTGTCGCTATAGTGTTCGTTGTCATGCAGAATTGCACAGAACATGCTGACAACGCACAAGAGCAACATAGATAGATATATCAAGGAGAACAATCTCATTATAGCTAAGTTTTATACCACATTTATTTCATCTAACACCTTTGCAATGGATACGTAGGGCACACTGAAAGTTTTTAGAACGGACCAGTTAGTGACAATTCCAATGAAAAATTATTTTAATTTCTAATAAACATCTCTTTGGCAACCTATAGCTGTAATTTTTTTTCGATTGTCATTTGTTTTTACGATTTGGCGGCCATTTGAAAAGTACGTGTCGAGACGACTTTAGCAAGGAAAAATATTTTCTTCCCAATTTATTAAGATTTTCGTTGCGGCCCTAGTCGGTGAAAAAAGTTATTGTTATTTCATGATGAAGCTCCATCCCTTGACACTTGTTTACAACTTGTTAAATGAGTTTAAGCATGATCGTAGCAATCTCAGTGATGATCTGCGTGGGAGATGCTGTGCAGCCCATGAGAGAGGCTGATAAGAGGGTGACCTACCAGCAGATTCAAGTTACCTTAAGCTTTGCTATGACAACATTACAAAAGGTCGTACATGAATATTTAGGCGGCTTCTCAGAGAGGTTTCATCAAATGCGAGGATGCATAAAACGGAATGGAGGCTACTTCGAAAAATAATAAAAGTATTTCCAATCTCATACTGCAATCCACTTTTTATTTTCTAAAAACTTTCAGTGTGCCCCACGTAATGAGAGCTTTGTTGATCTTATGGATTGATGATAATGAACGAAAGCAAGTCAGTGATGGCTTACCGTCATCGAAGGAATAGCTGGACGCTTGAGCGGATCCCGTAGCTATGGAATTGTATAACCATACGGTGTTTGCTAAAAACCAGGCCATGATGAGACGCAGGTTTTCTAAGGGCTGAAATGTTACATGAATAAAACCTCAATTCTTATATAGAATTAAGAACGAAATTCTTATTTCTTGAAGGATGTAGTATGTAATCATTTGACGGCCCGATAACTCAGTTGGTAGTGAACCTGCCTGCTGGTCGCGGGTTCGAATACCGCAAGGGGCAAATATTAGTATGATGAGTATTAATTAATTAATAAATTATTTGTACACAAGTCATGGATATTTGTATGTCTGTTCTATATCGGTGTCTAGTCATCATAATACAAGTTCGAGCTCGATTCTGGTACTCTAAATGAGACTAGAAATTATGTGTGATTATGTTCAAAATCATCATCAGCCTTTATACGTCCCAGGCCTACCCACCCTCAAGGCCACAACGCGTGCCCAATGCGGATTGGTAGACTTCACATACGCATCAGAATTCCAAGATATTTTCGTCAAAACGTTATCTTACCGTTGTCAACATAGACGCAAAGTTGGTGACCTTCTTTTCTTTGAAACAGACAGCTTGGTAGTCTATTATGTGCACCGCTTTAAACACCTCTTCCTCCACTAACTTCGTCATTATATCAGGTCGAACCTATAAATAAAAATGATTTAAAACTTAGAATTTATACGAACACATAATTTGTTCATGTAAATTCTTCATCAGTAGGTAGAAAATGTAGGCAGGACTTACTTTGCCAAAGAACATTCCAGTCTGATTGACGTCCTGACTGACTACTATCCAGCCATTACTGTCGACTAGATAACAGTCCCAGTTATCAGAGTCACACGTTACGCATTCCTTGTTGTGTTCACACTGCAAACAACGATGATAAATGCCATAAAATACCACTTTAATTCCAGTCACAATATCTGGTAAAAGACATCATCCATTTTGGTCCAAGATGTAAAAGTGCAGGCCCAAAAAATGGTTTATTCTGATAGAACTTGTCCGTCTTAACATTTATTATTATAGCACCAAAGCTGTAGGGCCTTGGGTTTATTTGGGTTTAAAAAATCTGTCTTTTCATACATTTTTGATGTACTTAATAAAACTTACAACTACAGCTTTCATCCTTTAGTAATAAATGCTTAGACGGACAAGTTCTATCAGAATATAGCATTAGTCTTTGTTGGCCGGCACTTTCACATTTGGACCAAAAATGTATGAAACGCGGATGATATTTTCATTAAAAGGTCTTCATGTTCACTTACCGAAGAAGTAATATTCTCGAACCACTCTCTAAGTCTCTCATGTCTGAACTGGAAACCAACCACAGCCGCTGGAGCCTTTCTGTGACCGTCGCCATGGAATACTGCATGGGCGGCGGTCACCATGGCAGCACTGACATTCAGAGGATACTTGTCGGTGTTTAGCTCGACGCTGTAGACGTAGCTCAGGGGGTCCACGTAGTGCTGTTCCACTGAACGACGGTACCAGACCTCGTCTATGGCTCGAGGGTATTGTTTACCGAATTCTGGCCTGAAATGTCAGTAGATGCATTTGGCAGATCCCCAATGGATCTAGTAAGATTTTTTGTCATTAGATCCAGTTTTAAATATCTATTGACAGTGTTTTGCTATGAGACCTACAATTACAGTCCGATTGAACCAATTCGTAAGGCTTCACAGTATCATTCCGCTATCGCATTCTTCATTGCATAGGACAGGGTATGCTGGTCATACCCACGTTTTGTATTCTTTGATGTGTAATAAATTAAATTAGAGGAGTAACTTACTTATCATGATCGCGTTCTTTGGGCGGGTGTGTTTGCCATCGAGTCAGCCCACTGTGCGTGGAGAGGAACGCGACGATGTATCCGAAACGCTGGATGAATTCAGCCCTGTGACAAATTGTTACAAATCTAGTCATTTGTATTGCTTTTCCTATTACCTACCTAGTGTTTTCATTAATGTACGTCTTCGTTTTGTTTTTACACAATAATCGATATTTTTTATAACTTTCCATACCATAGAGGAAGACGTAACTCGTGTCAACGCCCAGGTTGACAGGAGTCACGTAACGCTCTACGTTCCATACTTGTAATAAAGAAGTCTGTGTTCCATACCAACTAGGCTGGTAATTTGTATAAAAAGTCAAAAACTTCCCGTTAACTTGAAACAGTTACATCGTTTGTAATGTTTGTCAAGTCATCGTTTCGAATTTTTGTCATGTTCAGTTACATTTTCGCGTTCATAGTTTGTTAACACCCATCCGGTCTGTTAGGTCCAGTCCATTTGTTCCGTGTAGAATTTCACTCTTCTTTTCAAAAACTCGTATTTTTTTTCTTGCAAGATTGGTACAGTACCCGGCAAACATCTTGAAAAATGCGAGCGGCCTGAGCAGTAGCGCTTTCGCCTACAAATTTTGATTCTTCGGAGTCAAGGTCTTGCTCAAGAATTGTGCCGGGTATTATATTAAATATTCTTAAATATGTTTAATAAATTTCTTACACAAATCCACCAGCTGCTTTGGACCATTATATGAACGGAAAATACTTACGATCCTCGCTTGCCTTTCAAAGAAGATTAGTAATTCACACGAATGAAAATTAATAAGTTAAACCGTTTAAAAATAATAATTTGCTTTAATTCTGAGAGCTCTGTAGTTGACAACAACGTATGCATGCCTGCCCGTCTGTTCGTATCTGTCTTTTACTACTAGGTATATGGAATGATTTACTCAATAATACATTTCGAAATTAATATTAGGTACTTATACATAGTTAACAAAATTAATATTATTCCGAAAAATCTTTAAGTGATCAATATTAAATTAAATTAAAGATTGAAAAATTCGTCTCGGGCGGGACTTGAACCCACACTCTTCCAAACCGGGGAACTGCGTTATCCAATTTCGCCACCGAGCCCACTACCCAGAGACATTTTCAATCTGTTGCGTCTTAAGGGGACGTCTTATCTTTAATTTGATTCGAAAAAGCACAACATGGCTGTAACATGTTTAAAAATCAATAATATTTAAAATTAATCATTATTATATTTTAATAATATTTAAGATTAATAAATAATACTTAACAATAAAAAAAAATTAGGCGTACAATCATATCTATATTTCAGATGTCGATAACCTTCAGCATTCCATTTCTTAGACATTTTATTCGTTAACCAAAGATACCCTATATACTTATTACCAACGGATCATGCAGAACCTTGACGAAAATACTTTACCTCGGCAATAATCCGATCACTTTTGTCAATGGGCTATCCAGGTGAAAATTAACATAAAACGGACGTACAAATTAAGACAAAGTGCTATTAAATTAATTAATCTGCCTATGTTTATTTTGATTCATTAATCATTAACCACAATTGTGTATTTGACTACACAACATTTATTTTAGTTTTATCTTCTCAGTAATAAACAGGTTAGAAAGTAACGCTAAACTCACATTTTCAGTTTTTTAGCTTGAACATTATTTTTAAAAACTAGATAAACTTTAAAATGTAATCAATAAAGTATAAATGAAATGTTGATGACGTCACAACTCATGATTGGGTACAAATCATACAAAGCGCGCGTTTTGACGTCCGATAAAAAGTAGCTAATTTGAATAATAGTCAATTCAAAACTTAAACTCAATGAGGGATTTTCCGAAAGCCATTAAAAAAGAAAATGTAGTTTCTTATGGCTCGATAGATGGCGTTGACGAGACAGGGGTGAGCGGCCTTGCACATAGTAAAATACAAATAAAATATTAAGAATTTGTGTTTTTAAGTAAACAGCGAAATATGAACATATATTTCGTCAACGTATGCGTCTTACTCAGTGGCATGCATTTTTGTTTACTTTTTAGTCTAAAATTTTCGTCTTCGGACCCCTCTATGGTCAACGCCATCTATCGCCGGTTTGTTGAACTACGTTTGACTAGCTGTCAGAAAACTCCTCATTGAACCAATGGTGGTTTTCGTGTGAGCATCGATCTTATAATTTTTCCGTTGTTTCCCGCATCGATTGAATAACGATATGAGGTGGCCCGTTTTGGCATTTTGTTCCATTGTTCTTTCATAGATTGTTTAAAAATATTTGGCAAGTATATTAGAAAGAAAAATAAGTCCCTCATTTTTTTTAATTACTACATAGCATAGAGAAAATCATAAATACAGGGTGGCACTAGTTGGCAGCTAATGCCTCTTAATACTACGTCTACTGTTGTAGTTTTTATTCCAATATTTCGAAACTGTTGCTTCACCTGTAACGACTTCAACGCCACACCTATTTTTTTTATTGATGTATCAGAGTAGAAGACACTTACTCTTTCTCATTAGATGCAGATTCCGATATACTCTTGTTGAACCAGGCGGTATTCCTGGCGTCGTACACCAGAGCTTGCATCAATCCGTGGTCACCTGTGTGACATTTATTGATCAAACGTATTCCACGGCTATTCAATAAGCAAATTTTTTCTTTATGTTTGCTTTATTCTATATTTGCTTTTTAATTAACTACTAGGGTTAACCCGCGACTTCGTCCGCACAAATTATATACCAGATTTTAAGTCAGATAATAAGCTATCAAACAAAAAAGTTTCATCGAAATCAGTTCAGTAGTTTTTGCGTGATGCTCGTTCAAACAAACACACAAACAAACACAAACAAACAAACAGACTAACAAAAAATCCAAAAATTGTTGATATGGAATCAGGGATACCTAAAAACCATATCGTAACTTTTTTTTTGTTAATATCATCAATGTACAGACAAACTTCCTGTTACAGTTTTATAATAGTACGAGCGTTAACCCGCGACTTTGTCCGCACAAATTATATACCAGATTTTAAGTCAGATCATAAGCTATCAAACAAAAAAAATTTCATCAAAAGTCATCAATCAGTTTTTGCGTGATGCTCGTTCAAACAAACAAACACACAAACAAACAGACAGACAAAAAATCCAAAAATTGATGATATGGAATCAGGGATACCTAAAAACCATATCCTAACTTTTTTTTGTTAATATCTTCAATGTACAGACAAACTTGCTGTTGCAGTTTTATAATAGTTTAGATATACTTCTTATTAAAACAAATTTAGGTTTAGTTCGTGGTTATACAGGGTCCAACTTAAATGCTGACAGATGATCAGACCATGAAACTAAACAAGTTTCTGGGACGAAAGTCAAAACCGCGAAAAAAAAATCTGGTGTCCATACACAATTTGGATCGAGTATGATTGCAGTATTATATGGAACAGCAGCAGATTTTTTTTCATGATTTCGTCGTTGATCCCATAGAGAAAGTTGTTCACTTTCGTGGTCCGATCATCCCCTTAAATAACTATAATAATAGGTAATAGAAAAAAATCGTGTTTACTTACAGTAGTACTCATTCCGTGGGGTGTTGTTTAATACTTTATTCCGTTCTCGGGTTTCTGGAGTTCCTGTAAAATAGATAATTCGGTGTGTCAATTTTTTGTATATATGGTGGAATGTTAAGATGGAAAATGTAATGGGTATAATGAAAAGAATGGGCAGTATAGCTAGTTGCAGTTTTTCTCGATGAGTGTAAATTTTTTTTTCAATATCAGTGAATGCAGAAGTAAAACACTCCAAAAGTTAGGGTTAGTCTCCTAAGAACGTTTTCTTGTAGCTATAATGCTTCTGGTAGCTGCCCTTTGTGTCCCATCTTAACTTTCCATCCTGTATATATTACGGAAAGTAGAAATCATTTTAAGAAACAATTGCATTTAATTTTATACTTTGTCATAGGTACTTATTAGTAGTTGTAGCCAAGTTGACTTCAATGATACATATAAACTCAAAAATCATTTTTTATTCCATATAGGAGCTTCAAGCCCACTTATTAAACGTCTTTTTTTTAAGCTACCATATTAATATTAATGTGTAAGGAGGACTTTAACGTACCGTTATTATGTTTTTCATGTGCCTTGTTCTTGTGGTGTTCTGGGGGGCGTGGCTTGGCCGGCCACCGCCACCCCGGCTTGGCCACGCGCTCCAGGAAGTGGAGCAGCTCCTCCTCGGGAGACGCGAACGTTCGCTCGTAATGGCGGCAGTACAACCTGGGACAGGATATTATTTTTCCCACTTTGTTTACTTGCGAAAAGCTGTGTGGCTTTTCGGTAAAGGAAAACATCGTGAGGAAACCTGCATGTTTCAATTTCGAGTGGCGACGGGCTCACTCCCCGTGACACTAGACAGAATTTCGGTACCTACTAGAGAAACGTGGATGTGCTGAGGTTTCATAATATCTCTGAATTTCCCCTTTCCCCCCTCGGGGAATATAGTCGTGAGCATAAGCATGCTTATGCTTATGCCACTTTGTTTACCACCTTTTTCTACCAATTACCTACGAGTGGTGTGTAGAATTGCATGAGAGCGACAAAAAAATGTCGTCGGCAAAAAACAAACAATGTAAAAAGTACAGCGATATGCACGCATCAGGAGTGCGATTTTTGAATCTCATACGTTGAACTCAGCAGTTGAAAATGTATGGAGATACGCATCTTTCTACTGCTAATTTCGCACCTCTGCAGTATGATTTTTGATAGTCAAATCAGCAGTAAAAAGATGCATATCTCCATAGTTATTTTGACATTTCAACTGCTGAGCTCAGCGAATGAAATTCAAAAATCGCACTCCAGTTCTTGTATTATAAATTCATAAATAAATAAATATCTTAACATTTAAAGGTGTTAAAAATTTACTCAAAACCTTAAAAGCATTTGTATGTAATTTATACAGGATCTAAACTTAAATGCGGTACATACTTAATGGGGTGCTTCAGATCATCAAACTGACCACTTTTTACTAGGTATTGGACCAAATATGAAAACGCAAAAGAACCTGCTGTTATATTTCGGTCATGTGGCTATTGACATTTCCTATGGAACTGCCTCCGTGGTCTAATGGTTAAGAGCATTGGGCTCTCGACACGGAGATAGTGAGTTCGATTCCAACGGGGGATACCTAGTGATATGTCACTTTGTGCGTTTTTCCCCAGTTGGTTAGGATATTGCAGGCTGAATCACCTGATTGTCTGAAAAGAAAAATGATTCCGTGCTTCAGATGGCACGTTAAGCCGTTGGACCCGGCTATTATATCCGGTGGTAGTAGTCGTTACATAAAAACCACGTCAGAGGCCGTAAGGCAGTCTGAAAAAAACTCTGACACCAGGGCTCTGCCCACACGATAACAAGAAGAAGAAGCAGATTTTTTATCGCGATTTTGATGTTGGCTTCGTAATGAAAGTTGTTCAGTTTGATGGTCGATATGAAACGCATTTAATGTTACACTATAATTTTTAGATTCGCGGAGTTCTCTGGGATGGGCACCTCCCGAGAAAAATTAGTTAGAATTCCTATTAAGGTACTTACCAATCGGGATGCACGCTCCACTTATCCGACAAGTACTGTCGCGCTGATATGTTCTTGGAGGTGAGAGAGAGGCGGTGGATGTCGTCGGTGGGGGGCGGGGTGATGCGGTGCCGGCCGTAGTTCTCCGGGATGGTCACCACCAGGGTGAACGGGGAGTCGCTGATGCCCGTCCAGAAGAAGTGCCTCTTGCAACGGGACACTCTTTTCTGAAGATACAAAATAGTACATTATGATACAAGTGAGCAAAGTTGGTCATTACAGCCGAGGCAGATTCGCAACACGAGCCCAAGCGAGTGCTGAACATACTAGAAGAGGCTGTAATGAAATGACCAACGCTCACGCGATTCATACGACGTTTTTCAACATACTCGAAGAAAAAGTAATAACATTAAAATTTCCTAAAACTTAACTATTTGAGACAAATATTTTTAGAAAATGGCGCTGGGCTTCTTTTTTTTGCCTGCCGTGCCTTTGGTTAAGACTTTAGCGGACATTCAACCAAAGACATTTGTTGCAAACAACCTAATATTAAAAACGTTATAAAGTTAATATGTATGTATTTATCACACAATTTAATGTTAATTTGTTAGCTAAAATAAATTGTTTAATGAAATTTTGCGTTTATTTATCATATTTTAACTAAAACAGATTAATTTATTCATAAAAATGTTGATTTTTTTACATAAAAACTCTTTGCTGAGATTAAAAAAAAACTACATAAAAACTCTTTGCTGAGATTTAAAAACAAACTACTTATAGAAAAAAAGTAAAAAAATTTGCGTTTTCTATAAGCTGCATTATGTACCTAAAAGCGGTGCAATAAGAGCCACTTTACGAGCAAGTATGTTGAAAAAGTTTAAGTTTATTTGCGTCTTTCTTACATTTCATCCGATGTAATAAAATGTACGACGTGGATTTGGGGTTGTTTTGAAGCCGGAAGGTGATATGCCCTCAGTAGTAAAATTAATTACGATGATAAAAATTAAAAAAAAATCGTTAAATAAAAGAAAATTATAATGTAAAAAATTAAAATGTTCGATAACGTCTTCTCGAACCCGTTAATACTAGCCCGCGCGTTAATACCGGGGCGCTGCTGTCGGGAGTCACGTGACGCTCTACGATACAGCTACGACGGCGACGACGACGTAGGCGGACGAGTCTGGCCCTGTACCCGGACTTTCGATTTTCAATATATCGCGACCGTTTTGGTCCGAACTTCATTATAATAGAGTTGACATTGAAACGAAAACGTTCACGCAATTGCGAAGTTCGAATGACCGGGTAGACCCCCAGCTTCTTTTGTCGCGTGATAAGAAAAGCTTACTAATGGTTCTCAAACTTCCGAGTTTTATTCGATTTTTTTAATGTAAAATTTTTATACTTAGGTTTTTATTTTAGTTTACCGTGCCAATCGATTATACCTACCAATGATAGCATCATCTTCCGGCTGCAAAACAACCCTTATTCCACTGTGTATATGTTGATACGCAATGTTTTATTGTTTCTAAAGCGCATTTAGTCGATGAAAAGTAGCAATGTTACTTACAAAATGTTCCATGTGGTATTTGACATTCATAATTTTGTTTCCCGTTTTCTGATCTATTATTTCTTTTCGGAGCTGAAAAAAGGCAACAGGGATAAATTTTCGTCTTTTTACAAAGGGACGGACAACTTTGTTTTTTGTGTCTTGTGAATTAATGCTTACCGCAGTTAATTCCTTGCTAAAGTTTCTGGCACCTCTGTCATCGTCAAATAGTTCCACTTCTATCATATCTACACTATTGTAACTAGGTTTCAGTATTTGCTGAAACTGTAACAAAAACATAATTAGTATAATACATAATCATCATCAGCCTAAATACGCCAGGGCACAGGCCTACCCTCTGAGGAGTATGGGCGTTAGTCCACCATGCGTGCACAATGCGGATTGTTAGGACTTCACATACGCATCGAAATTTCTTCTTCAGCGTATGCAGGTTCCACCACGATGTTTTCCTTCCTTCACCGCTTGAGAGCAGTCGGTATTACGTACATAAGTTAGAAAAACTTATTGGTACCTATTGGTGGTAGTGGATTCGAACCCGAACCCTCATGATTGAGTGTCCACACCTCTCCACAACGCACCACCGACGCTCTAATTAGTATAATGTCACTTTATACTGGGTGAAATTGATATCATTAGCATCCTTTTAAACTAAGAGTCTACCCATCAAACTGAACAACTTTTACTATGGGAGCAAACCAATCGGAGCAAACAAAAAAAAATGCTGTTGCATACATTTGAGTCGAGTCGGCACGGTACGGCACTGTAGTTTAGGTATGGAACTTCCATTTTTTTTTTGGTCTAATCGGTTTGCTCTCATATTAAAAGTTGTTCAGTTTGATGGGTAGACTCTTAGTTTAAAAGGATGCTAATGATATCAATTTCACACTGTATTAGTTGTACAACATCATAATGATAATCTTAACCAACATACCACTGGCCTCAGGTCAGGATGAATTAAGATGTATCCGTTATTTGTTACAATGAAAGCATATCCGTTAACTCCAACCTGTAATAAATAGACAATAGGCAAATCCAGTTAAAGTCTCAAAACTAAGTATTTCACTAAAGTAGTTAGGCCATTTCATACCTTATAAGGTGTCATCAGCGCTTGTATTTCAGATAGTGGCACATCAGTTCCTGCCACTCCTAATAACCTAGCTATACGCATCTGAAAATATCAGGGAATCATATCAACATATACGTTATAAATGGAAATCATTATGATAAAAACATTTCAAGTTACACTTCACGAATGATAAACATTTTAGATTATTACATCTTTACTACATCTGCCAACAGTGAAATTAAAATTACTTTTTCACCCCTCCGGGCGGAAAGCGTCAACTTTCGTCCCTAAACGAAGTTGCCGCATTCCGCCTCCGTCGAAGAGAAAAATAGTGTACTAACCTCGGGCAGTAAATAAGAAAGCCTCAGATCACATGTTTGTTGACGTCGACGCCTCGGCCAACAATTACATGAGATCTGAGACTTTACTTACTTTCCTGCCCTCGGTGTGTAATCTACTATAATATCAAAAAAATCTAAAAGTACTCATATCTATTTCGAAAATGTCTATGACAATATAGAAACAATTATAATTCAGTTTAGCTAACTACTTAGTTATATTTGGCGTAGTATGAGCCATTGTAAATCTACTAAATATTATTATATAGTATCTTGCTTAGAACTCTAGCAGTAATTATATTATCTTTAGCATCTACGCCCCGTTAGTTACGTTCTATATGTTTTAATATAGAACGGTCGCTGTTAAAAAACTAATTTATTATAATTCAAAATTACAGGTTCTAGCAAATCTACTCAAATAATATGTCATGTTTAATCGTATGAAATTAAAATACTACTTTTAATTCTAGAAACCTACTACCGTTTTTGTTGTAGGGCAAGTGACCTTTCAAAGGAATCGTTGCTTGATCTGTTGACATTACTCAAAGAATTTAATAGTGCACATTTGTATAATTATTTAAAAAGTAAACAATGGATATTTCTCATCCTAAGCGAAATTGAAAACACTCGAAATGAAAGTTTAAATAGAAATACTGACGGGAACATTGAATGTTGTAAACTGCACGAGTTCGATATTGATAACAAAGCTGTAGAAGTGGATAGTTCACTAAACACCAGCTCCTCGCATCATCCATCGCCACGCATACGTCTCTGCTACTCAATAGGTCTATGTAACGTTGCCTACCTCTTTCTGGCCGTTCTCCTCTACGGACTGCGATTGGTTGTGGACGTACGAATGCAATAAAATATAATAACATATAGATAAATGCATTATAACAACCTCCACTAGGAATCAAAAAGTTTTCTCTTTCAATTCAAGAGAAAACTTATATTTACACTAAAACTTTAAATGTATCAAAAATTTTGCCATTCTTAATAAAACAATATCGGAAACTGAATAGATACTCAAGTAACAAAAGCCCCATACGAGTCATATGGCGGGCGGCACAATTCAAAACTCTTGAAAAATATTTACATTTACTTTTCATGATACAAGTCAATCAATCTTTATAAATGTCTCTACAAAGACACCACTAAATTCAGGCAGAAATACATTTTAGTAGATAGTGTGTGTAATATAGATCATAACTCTTGCAAAGAAATAATTAATCTGATAATTGATAGAAAAGTTGGTCATAACACCCTAGTGGTCTACGCCTACTATCTAGTAGAAAACTACTATACTACAGTAAGCCAAAAGGGTAGAACAACACATTGATCAGTCGGGAGACTGACGACTGTGCCGGCGCGCGCGGCGCTCGGCTCAGTCCACATCTATCGAGGACAGATGCATCGCTATTCGCTAACGGGGCCAAATAAGACTTTACCGTTACTGAAATCCAAAAAACTAAATCATAAAAACTCTCTTTCTTGCAAAACTTTACATTAAATCATCAAAAGTTTCTAAGTGTAGTACCTCTTTTGTAACTGATACCCAGTAAGCTTCATTTATCAGTACATTCTCTGTGATGTTCTGAGGGGAAACCATCAAACAAAACGGAGTATTATTAAAAGGTTGGTTATGATATTACACAAAAATTCAAGAAATATAAAAAGATTAAAGTACTAGGAAGAGATAGAGCTTACGTCCAATTAGTAGGAAATCTTAAACCAATCTGTAAACACAATCTTGAAAAAGACGATTTTCTTTCTGACCATGCACAATAAAAAATTTAGAATTTTGGAATATACATTAAGCCTATCACAATTTAGGTAGCTAAGCTAAAGTCTATCAAAAAGAGAAAACTGCTTATTATAGACTGAGATTCCTCTGCTGAACATCATTAATCTTCTCTCTTTTTCAAAGACTCGAAAATTTATTTCTTTCACTTAGGGAGAGGTTTAAGACAAGTACAAAAATAAGACTTAACAGTAGAAACTTGAACCCACCTCATTGTGTCGAAGATCGTATACTGGCATCGAGACCGAAGTCATCAGCTGATACTGTGAGTTCCCAATTTCACTATACTGACCCTGTTTCATCTGAAAGAAGAAATCATTTGCTGTAAAGCTGCATGCACATCTATAACCGTTTATACCAGGCTTACCTCCTATTAACTATTCAGTAATCATTTGAGAAAGTATTCTTCTTCTTATCGTGTAGGCAGTAACTAGCAAACCCTGGTGTCAGAGTTTTTTCAGACCGCGTTACGGCCTCTGACATGGTTTTTATGTTACGACTACTACCACCAGAAATGGTAACCGGGACCAACGGCTTAACGTGTCATCCGAAGCATGGAATCATCTTTCTTTTAAGACAATCAGGTGATTCAACCTGCAATGTCCTGGGAATCGAACCCACGACCTCTCCGTGTCGAGAGCTCAATGCTCTTAACCATTAGACCACGGAGGCAGTTTAAAGTATTAACCTATTTGGTATGCAGGAGCGCGGATCCACGCGACGAAACAATCGATTTCTATTGTGTCTGTATTTTCGGCAAACGAGAGGTTCATCATCATCATCTCAGCCGATAGACGTCCACATCTGAACATAGGCCTCCCCCAAGGATCGCCATAACGACCGGTCCAGAGCTGCCCTCATCCAAAGGGTTCCCGCCGCCTTCAACAGGTCGTCGGTCCACCTTGTGGGGGGCCTTACCCACGCTGCGCTTTCCGGTACGCGGTCGCCACTCGAGAACTTCTAGGCCCCATCGGCCATCGGTTCTGCGAGCAATGTGCCCCGCCCACTGCCGCTTCAGTTTAGCAATTCTTTGGGCTATGTCAGTTACTCTGGTTCTTCTGCGGATCTCTTCATTTCTGATTCGATCTCGCAGAGAAAATCCGAGCATAGCCCTCTCCATTGCTTTTTGGGTTAATAGAGAGGTTAAAAGGTATTATTTACCTGAGTAATCTTCCATCTGCGTTCTATTTCCCGCTCAGAGTTGAAAAGTGCTTTGTCTCGCCTTTGGCTCATGAATCGCTCCTTCTGTTCGGCTCGTTCACGCTGCTCCCACAAATAATCAGCTACCTTCGGGTCCTGTAGATTACAAAAAAAAATGAGCTGTCGATTCTAGCTTATTTTATGGAGGGAATCATTGACTTACAAACTAATGGACATCGGGTCTCATACAGAAATCTCGAAAAAAAGTGTCCCAGACTAACTTACGTAAACGTAAGTAGGTACGTTTTAGTAATGTAAACAAACAAAACATTGAAACTATTTAAGGAGTCGCGTTGTAGGTCTGCTATTGGGTAGTCACGTCCCTCGTCAGTTGTTGGTTGCCCCCTCCCGGGCCTACAACGAAGCTCCAGTGGTGGCTTAAGATACTGTTCTTTTCGAAAAATAATCCTTGAAGCCACCAAAATACATAAACTACCGTACAACGTAAAGCACTCTTGCTAAATAATCTAGACATTAGCAAAATCATCACAACCAAGATAGCAGCCATTTAAAAACTAAAAATAAGTAGAATGGAATAGAAACTTTCTCATTTTGCTTGTGTAGTTTTTACAAATTTTACATCACAGCGACACGGCAGCATACATGTATGTAGTCGTGCGATGAAACGAAGACTGGCGCATCGTAATTGTTGCACTCTTTATGTGTTTTGTTACTCTTTTGGTTCGGATACTTTTGAGCGCCGACCCGACGTCCAGTAGTTGGTATAGTCAATGGAGGAAATATAAAATTGAGATAGTAACTCACAGTTATGTTGGCATAAACCGGTGTCCAGACGACAGGGTGTTTCTCTCGTTGCAGCACTAGAGGGCGCGCGAGCACGTTGACATGTTCGAGAACGCGCTCGCGCACCTCCGCCAGAGTACTCAGATGCACGTAAAACCCTCTGTTTGCGCACGCCATCCACTTCACCTCCCTCACATCTGCCACCTACAGTTAGCTTCACAGATATTAAGATATCCTTACAAAATCATATTGCCACTAGATTCTATTAGTGCCTTGTGAATGGGACCTTCTCACGGTGGAAAGAAAGGAGCGGAGGTGTCGCTAGGCAATTAGGTCAGTCGCCATTATATTAGGTCATGAACTCGCAGTGGGTTGGCCTATGATTCTCAGTTCGACGCGGACCGCCATTATTTTTGCTGAGAGGAGATTTGTTAATAAAATAAATGAGTTGTTTTGGATCAAAAACGGACATACAATCCAGACACGCTTTTCCATTGTGTCTGGATTTTATGTCCGTTTTTGATCCCATACAACTCAAATATAAAGTGCGCTGTTCTCGGATTTGGTTTTAGGAGCGGAACCTGCGCACCCGTCTTGTCCCCCGTCCCTGCATTTTTTCGACTCTTACTTCGATAGACATATTGCTTTGCGACACCTCCGCTCCTTTCTGTCCTCCATGGACCTTCTATCTAATGTGATAATGTAGGTCGCCAGCTCCGTGGAGATAAAAGGCAAGTTCGTTTAAATTAAATTCTCAAATAATAGTTACAACAGCGCTGTTTTATTCAGCCAACAATCTAAAACTCAAACCTAATCTATGAAAACTCTTTTATTTACATAATTACGGACTACTTAAGGTATAAAAATTATCTAATAGGTACAAAACTCACAAAAAATCTACAAACAAACGAACACTTCTCAGTACAGAGCACTATCACGCTACATTAACAATACTAAAAGCGGAAGCGTCATGACGATGGAAGAAATGTTAGAAATACATAATTTAGATATACAGAATATACAATGTAATAAATATATTATAACTTTACATACTCATGCATAGTAATACCATAGCATAATTATAATAATAGTGGAATAACTCAGCGGTCGCGGCAGGTCTATGCTCGCGCGATGGGCGGAGGAAGGGGCAACGGCAAAGTCGGTACCGCGCGCAGGTAAGTTGGTACTGGGACACGCCCGGCCCCCGTACACCGCGCACGATTGACCTGTCGCGACCGCCGTGCTGAACCAGTAGTTTTATTACACTACGGTAATACGAAGATAGTAAAGGAATAGAGACTTTTAAGAAGAGGGTACCACATTCTAGGTGTACTGATAGAGAGGCTCGAGAACGAAGGGGGCATTATGCAGGCCGCACAATGACTACGACACACAGTAATACCTGAAGTGGTACTACCTTTACCTCGCGACCTATCAGGTACGTGAACACCCTCACCGGGGTGTCGTATTTCCAGTTGTATCTTTCGAAGATCTCCTTGTAGTTGTATGGGACGCCGTCCGTAACCAGCATTATAGCCTGGAAGCATGTCGTGAAGTAAACGTCTAGTAAATAAGCTTTTTGAGCGAAGAGCATCGAATCTCATTGGTATATCTACCGTGTCGGAGAAGTACGTAAAGAAGAAGTTTGAAAATGTATAATTACTTTTTAATTTAATTTTTAAGGAAATATCTCGGAAAGTTTACCAATTACATTTTGTCAAAAATTATTCAAAAAAATAATCTGTAATTATTTTTTCTGATGAATAGTGTAGTCTCGTTCTCTGTAGTGGTTCAGTAGCTAAATGGAAAAAAGCAATTCCCCTGTTTAGAAGATTGCGGGTTCAAGTCCCGCCTGAAACTTAATAATTTGATTTGAAATAGCAGAAGAAAGTGTGTCTGTACATTGAAGATATTAACAAAAAAAAGTTACGTTATGGTTTTTAGGTGTCCCTGTAGGCCTCGCATGCCACCCCCGAGAAAACGATAAAAATCGAGATGTGCCTCCATCTTTATTATTTTACGTATGCCAGAAAGAGCGCGCATGACGTTTTTCTCGTTTAAACTCTTTGTCGTGGGTGGCATGCTAGACGTGCTGATTCCATATGACCAATTTTAGGATTTTTTGTCTGTCTGTTTGTTTGTTTGGGCGAGCATCACGCAAAAACTACTGAACCGATTTTGATGAAACTTTTTTTGTTTGATAGCTTATTATCTGACTTAAAATCTGGTATATAATTTGTGCGGACGAAGTCGCGGGTTAACCATAATGTTTCATAAGTATACATACTCGAAAACGCGACTTTTGAAGTACTTCTCCAACCGTAGATATATGCCACGCTTCACACAAAAAAATTCCAAACCTTTTAATAATTGAGCAAATCAGCATTCAGCTAGATTTGAAATACAGTAAAACGTGTTTAAATGTATTTTAAGTACAGTAAAACATACGTCAAAGTATAATTTTATTGAATTGAATTGTTGTACAAGAACCGAATTTCCATCTAACATGATTTCCAAGAGTAGAATAAAGAAGAATTAATTTACCTGGTTACAGTTGGCTCCACCACTATTATTTCTGTATATTTCAAGTAGTTCAAAAGCGCGTGTTAAAGCATTTGAGAAATTAGCTATTTCTGTAGTCTCGAAATTGTCTAATGACAATTTGAACTCTCGGAGATTCCCCAGTGTTGCCTGAAAGAAATCAATTGTAATCAAGTTGTAATATGGTTGCAATTGTAATACGGCATCTCGATTCTCGATTGTTTTTCAAGTGAATAACAACCAAGGATTTTAGAATCATAAAGGATGCCACTCCTCCTTACAAGCATGGAAACAAGAAAATTGGCCATGGCAGTCGGTAATGTTCGACCTTCTTTCGCACATCTCCCTAGTCGATATTTCCAACGTTTTTGTGTCCCTTTCTGTCAGAAAAAAATTTAATAAAACCTTTTTTTTTTTATTTTTGTCATTGGATTAGATAGGGACAAATTAGCGTCGAAAACATAGACGGGAATTTACGAAAGAAGAATGATCATTACCGACCACCAAGGAGTATTATCATGTTTCACCGCTTGTTAGGCAGTGTGCCCTCCAAGGTATAGACAATACTAATGCCAACTTCCTGATAACAACAATATTATGTTTTTAGGGTTTCGTACCCAAAGGGTGAAAACGGGACCCTATTGCTAAGCCTACGTTGTCCGTCCGTGCGTCCGTCCGTCCGTCCGTCCGTCTGTCCTACCTATTTAGGGCTGTAACTTTTAAAATGTGAGAGCTAGATATGTTGAAACTTTCACAGAATCTTAGTTATTACGGCGGATTCGCTAACAAATAATAAAAACGTCAAAAAGTTAAAAATTAAGGGGGGGTCCTCATACAAGGAACTAGTTTTTATCAACGTTTTTTCTTCTCGCTCTATTAAAAACGATAATACATAAAAGCGTCCAACTTAGTGTGATTATAGAGCAAACTCTACAGTATAACAACAAATAATAAAAACCGAAGTGTGAGTCGGTCTCGTGATAAAGGTCCCGGAGTAAAAAACAATTTTTACGTTAATATGTTGTGGTGGTGTGGTACGGAACCCTCGGCCTCGGTGCGCGAGTAGCCCGACTCGCACTTGACCGATTTTATCTTAAATACCTGAACCAGGGAATCTTCGAAACATGGTACAATCTCCTCCACCGTATCAGAGAAAGTCATGACATTAACAAAATCGTTGTTGCCCAGAGTGTCCAGTATATTAGTGACCACATGTTTGGCAATGTCCCGTCTCTGGCCGGTCATTGACCCGCTCCTGTCCACAAGGATGACCATGTCTTTGGGGCTGGCAGCTGCTTCCATGTACCAAGCTCTAGTGCGACAATCGTAGATGTCTACTGGATCTGCACGCCATTTCATTGCTGCAACAAAAAAGTAGATATATTTGCAACAAGCGTTAACCCGCGACTTCGTCCGCACAAATTATATACCAGACTATAAGTCAGATCATAAGCTATCAGACAAAAAAAGTTTCATCGAAATCGGTTCAGTAGTTTTTGCGTGATACTCGTTCAAACAAACAGACAAACACCCAAACAAACACACAAACAAACAGACAGACAAAAATACCAAAAATTGGTGAAATGGAATCAGGGACACCTAAAAACCATATTGTTAATTTTTTTTTTGTTAATATCTTCAACGTACAGACAAACTTCCTGTTACAGTTTTATAATAGTACGAGCGTTAACCCGCGACTTCGTCCGCACAAATTATATACCAGATTTTAAGTCAGATAATAAGCTGTCAAACAAAAAAAGTTTCATCAAAATCGGTTCAGTAGTTTTTGCGTGATACTCGTTCAAACAAACAAACAAATAAACACACAAACAAACAGACAGGCAAAAAATCCAAAAATTGGTGAAATGGAATCAGGGACACCTAAAAACCATATCGTAACTTTTTTTTTGTTAATATCTTCAATGTACAGACAAACTTCCTGTTACAGTTTTATAATAGTATAGATAGATAGATAGATAAGGAAGGCAATTAAAAACAAAAAGTTGTTTATCATCATAAGTGATATTCTTCTTCTTATCGTGTGGGCAGAGCCCTTGGTGTCAGAGTTTTTTCAGACCGCCTTACGACCTCTGACGTGGTTTTTATGTAAGTGATATTGTTACGATATGAATAGTTTAACCAGCAGGACACTACAAAACAAGTTTATTTATTGCTAACAAAATTTTAAGGTGAATTCAGAAAATAAAACAACAACTTTCCCTATAAAACATGGGTCGAACGAAAAACGATAATTCTTTTTTGGACCTTCGATAGTAAAGCGATCGGTTGAACCGCTCAAAAACAAACAAGCAAACTTGCAACTTTTTTTTGCAAACTTTGATGGTGTCGTTGATGTCTTTTGTACTCTTGTAGCCTACGAATACAATGTTTCGTAGCATCTTGTGTTTTTAATGTATCAATCAAAAAATATAAATCTAGAGCCTGACCAGAAATATAAAAAACCTGGTTTGGGAGCGCTGCAATCGACAATAACCTTTAATGTCAGTGTTCCAAGTACAAAAATTAGTTCCAATGATTTTGCGCAACATGGCCAGGTTTTTTATTTTCCTGGTCGGGCTTTACACCGGGTCCTTTTTAAACAAAATCAAAATCGCGATAAAAATATCTGCTGTCCCAAATAGTTGACTTGAGTAGGTTTGCAGTTTTGTATGGCCGAGCAACTTTTTTTTCGCGATTTCGAATTTGGTCGCATGGAGAAAGTTGTTCAGTTTGACGGTCTGATCATTCCCTATCAACATATTAAGAAAGAAGGAATAAATAAGTAGGTAGTATTAATTACCTGGATAATGTCTCATGAATCCTGTAGAACTGCCAAAGAATTGCCATGAAAGTGTCGGGTCGCTTTGATAGTTATTAATAAAGTGTGTATCCAAGCCTTCCGACCAGTGGATTCCCTTAATTACTTCGTCGGCTGAAATTGAACCCAAAAATTAGTGTTTTAAAGTCGAAAGTACAGTGTTCAAGATTTAATAATCAGGGCTGCCAGAAGATTGTTTTATACCAACCACCCCCATGTCACTGAAAATATACAAAATTGGTTTGCGGAATACAAATTGGGGTAAAAAAAACGAATCAGAAAAAACAATGTTCGGATTATTTATCACATAAGTAATTCTCACATGAGTTTATTATTGAATAAATAAATAAAAATATACGTTAACGTTAATATATAGGGTGTCCCGTAAACCGACGTCGACCCGGTGGATGCTGATAGGTTAGTTCATGCCTAATCAGAATATACTAAAATAAAAAAAAACTGTCAATCAATCAAGGTGCCCAGGGGGCTGGCAGCGTTACCTCTTTGTATGGCCAGGTTGATACGCTGACTGAGGTAGTTGCCAGCCTTTGACTACTTATATAGGGACTAGTTACGCGTGTAATTCTACTAACAAACATTTGTGCCACTTTTTGCGGTGCCCGGGCGAGGTAACATGAAATCCGCAACTTTGGATTTTATTCCCATAACTTTAGATTATAATTTTGAACGTTAAAAATCACATAAAAAGTAGAACCCCAAACGTTCTAAGTTCGAAATTACTGTTTCGCAATTATAGGCTGTCTCGTTTAGTGATAAGGTATAAAATTGAATGTAAATGCACATGATTAATTGATCTTATACCGTGGCAAAGGGGAAATGCTATCGCAAGGCTAGTCTTTATAATAAATAGTCAAAGCTGCCAGCCTTCTGGTCACCGGAGACCTTGATTAGGCGCGAAATAATCGGCGCGCCTCTGGCCCCCACGGACTCAATGTCTCAACCCCAAACGATGCAAATATGTAAGCCTCGCCGTATATTCTCACTTAGATTTTTTATTATTCACAAGAAGTATTTTTTACAAATTTACTTTAGCTACAAGATAATTTACAGCATCTATTGTAGTCTGCGAGATTTGAGAGCTCTTCAGTTTATAAAATTAATTTTAGTCTTGTATTGCGTCCAATTATGCATGAGAGTCCAGTATAAATAGAGGATACAAGCGGTCACCCAATTATACAGTTTTTGTATCCAATTATACAATCTGTGGCAGCCCTGTTAATAATTCACTTACCCCAGGCATACACATTACTAGGAACATGTACGCTACTGAAGTTAGTATTGACGGGTATGTTAGAAAAGTGCGCGTTTTGTTGCACATGTGCACTTTTAGTTGGCGGTCGCACAATCCAGTTCTCCAAGCTGAAATCTGGTTCTGCCGTAGTAGTGATAGAAATCTCGTCATACGGCTCGTCCATTTCTTTGCTGTTGTAAAACTGAAAGTCTTCGGGTACCGGCTCGCTTTGTTTATCGAACGCCATGTTTTCTGCTGCTTCAACTATTCTTTTGACGGCGCTAACTTTCAGCTCCATCATAGCTCTAATATCATCCGCCATACTTTGAACTAACTTTTCCCCGTCTCTTGACTCGATCTGCGCTGATTTGAAACTCTGGCAACAATTTCATACTAAGTTATGCACCAAGAAGCAGAAAAACAATAAAAAGAAAGATATTGGCGCCTATTTTCCCAATATGTTTCTTTTATTGTGTTTTGTTTTTCTCTTGGTGGCCAGTACTATTTTCGAATAAGTTCTTTTTGGTCTTTATTTTACGTTTTGATATGAATTTTGAGTTGCGGACTATGCTGTGGATGCGGTTCCAAATTCAAATCTCATTATTGACCAGCGGGCTGTACAATACATAAAGTTATTATACCTTTCGGAACAGAGGAAATGACAGCTGAGAGAGCGAGATGTACATAGCGACACCACTGTATAATAGAAAGACTCGAGGCAATAGAACCTTTTTTGGGGATCTTATCGCAGGGTAAAAATTCGATTTCTGTGAATAATTGCGAATCGAAAGTGAATTCGTAGATAATTTTGTGAAACATACTTACTAACACTATTTTATTAAATAATCCACGATTTCACGTTTGACTCCGTATTTTAGATAGTGCTCGTATTTTTACCTGTCGATAATCTCCTGAAAACCTCCAAAAAAGGTTTCATTTGACAACTCATGTCAGTTCCTCTATTACTGTAAGGTATAATAAACTTTATGGTACAATTAGTGTACAATACAATATTATTGCCCGGCTAGACCCACAGAGATAAGCTCACAATTCGTATGCCACCTTCTTGTATAAGCTACTATTTTACCAGCTAGACCATAGGGCTATAACGAAGGTTCGATTTACATGGCGGGCAAATGGCGGGTGTTGTGAAAATATCTGTGTTAGCATTGGTTTATTTCATTACATATCTTGGCTCATTTCAGCGACTAAAGAAAATAGCTTGGATAAGTTATATGTCAAGATTGACAGTCGAAGCTACGAAAGCGTAGAAAAAATTGTAACCAGTACAGGCCGCTAAACCCTATCCATATACACGCACACAGACATAATTCGTATGACGCCTCACGCACACCAACCTAAGAAAGTTGGCCCCTTTTGTTTTAATATGGTAGAATCGTGATGTTCATTCTAGACATATACTTTTTCTAAGGAAAATAGGTAATTAAAAACTTACGTCTTGAACTTCTTTCTTCCTGGTGATAAATTCACCGAAATGATAAAGCTCTGTGCCGAGCTTGACCGCCCACGCTTGTACGCTGGTAAATAAACACTTATTTAGTATTATTATTTGGTTGTAAGGGCTTGGTCAGTGACCAATAGCTACCGCGACCTGAACAAGTCTATTGTAGCTGTCACCCTTGACCTAAAGGTCATTTCCTAGACCCACGGACTTCATGAACCGTGTGATGATTTTGGAGTGGAGGTTCCTAATGTCAGTAGGTGTTACCACGTATCCACCTAGATGGCGACTGCTGCTGTAAATGAACACTTCGCATTCGCAGAGGTGTATGGACAGACAAACAAATAAATACTTAACTTAATTATCCACTTTAAATCTAATTTGCATCATATTTTGCTTTTCTGTAATATGTATCCATCTTTGATAATGGTATGAACCTACATTTTATAATCAAATGTACTTCTCGATACCTTAACCACAGTCACAGTATAAGAAAGAGTATCTAGTACTAGATACCTTTAACTAAATTGTCATTTGTTTTTTATTTCTATCCTATAGTTACTAAAATGTTACACTAATGCTAATGCCAGATTCCTATAGAAAATAGTTAACTCATTATTAGAATGCAAACTTACGTGTTAAACGATATCTTGGTAAGGGCATCATTCTGTGGGTTGGATGAGCAGTCCCTGGACTCCAGAAACAGAAGCAGCAGTAGTAAAAGGGCACCGATACGTTTGCACATCAGAAACACCAATCTATTTGTCCACTAACTCACACGAATTGTATTTTATACCCTAATTCATGATTTAACAAGAGCTACTCTTTCCGGTTGTATTTTTATCCAATTCTCTCTTTTAAGGTTTTATCTATACACCCGACATTGATAACTTTTTAGGCAGCTAACGATGTAGGTGGACTAAATAGCGCATGCGTGCTTCGCAGGTCAGACATGCGCAGTGATTCCCTTGCGCCAGTGAACTGCCGCTACCTCTGAAGGCCGGTACCGGCTGACCTGTAGTTAGTTAATCCTGTGTTTGTGTCAACAAGCGTATGTATGCCATGCCACACGTTTGCCCGGTAATACAGGATTTCTCTTTCGTTCTGTGCACTAGTGTGCATCGATTTATCTTAACTATCCCACTAGGTCAGAGTGCTAATGCATTGTAAACTGTTCTGAGTTGTTTAACAATGTTCAGTTTTGCTTTTTATTAATTTTAGGATTAAAACAAGATTAAAAGAAAGGTAAACAAAGTTTTAAAAGGTGCAACAACTTTTATTGCGAAAATAACAAAGGTACAAATTACTGAATGTCATTAATAAAATGGTGTTTTCTGTTCGTATCAAGATAACAGTTTGGACGCCAGCGATGCCAGGAGCGCCGTTGCCAGGAACAATGGCGTGTGCAGGGTTGCTATACTGCCAAGCCCGCATGCTGTTATGTTGCTCTCCTGTTGACACAAATAAAGATGTGTTAATTAATTTATATTGAATAAGCAACAATTTATCAAGAATTATTTTTAAAATATTATCTTATGTACCTTCCATGTGAGACCAACAAATAATAGCTCGGACAAAAATTGCTAAGAACCTTTATTTTCAAAAATAGTGGAGACACATTTCTAAATCTGAATGAATGTCCTCCAGGATTCAACGCTTTTTTTTTAATTGTTGTCCAATTTATTATAATATTAAATTCTCTTGTGAATGAACTAGCTTTTGAGAATAAAATTCTTTAATCCTGCTTTAGGTTTATTTAATTTTTTCGTTTGATAAATCTGTAATCTATGCATAATCTAGGTAATCGGTACCTATAATACAACTGTTTACTGCGTGTCTGCGTGTTAATAATACTTGCAAAAACAAAAATAGTATTTAGTGAGATCTTTTTTTTTTTGTTTGTTCAGGGTGTAATTGATATCATTAGAATCCTTTTAACTAAGAGTCTACTCATCAAACTGAACATCTTTTACTATGGGAGCAAACCGAACGGGGCAAAATAAAATTCTGCTGTTGCATACATTTGAGTCGAGTAGGCATTGCAGTTTAGTATGGAACATCAACATTTTTTTTTGCTCCGATCGGTGTGCTCCCATAGTAAAAGTTGTTCAGTTTGTTGGGTAGACTCTTAGTTTAAAAGGATGCTAATGATATCAATTTCACCCAGTATGTATGTAAATCAAGTCAAAACTTATAAACCGATTCAATCTATGACTTATATTTAGTTTTAATGTTAAAGCTTAAAATAACAATTGAGGATGTCTACCTTTTCGTGATAAGTAAAACAGCCCTCAAGTCGACGTCGGTCAAGTTGCGCCAGCTCCAGCTTGTGGCAGGGCTCGCGACTCGTAGTCGAGTTCCTTGTTGGCTGCGGCTTCGTGTCAGGCGGCAGAGGACACCCTTCGTCGAAATCCCAGTCGCCTTTCTCGACAACCACCAACAGCAGATTCGTTTTCCTCACATGGGATGCCCAGAAAGGAGGGAGACAAGGCTTTTGTGTATCCGAGTGAACTGTCCGAGGTACGCCCGTGTTCTCCAGGAAATATTTCTGATTCAGGATAAACAGGCTGATTCGATGATCGCATGAGAATAAAAGATCTTCTTCTTCCTCCTTTGCATGGATTGTGTTGTTGTCGTCCATAGGTGGCGCTGCTGTAGTGGTTACCTCTGGGTTCTCTGGGAGGTTAAGGTCGCTATAGTCGGTGTCTGCGAGTGAAAGGAGCATGCAGTTAGGTTAAGCAAGAATATTAAGAAGAGATAGAGTTACCGCATCATGCTCCATTGATTTCAACTACGCAACGTTTTATACATACAGCGTTTTTTTACAACACCAACTATCAGCCAGCTAGGACTAAAATCTGCAAATGCTACATCAAAAGATAAACAATCAGCTCGTTTACATTAGTTTCATTCTGCTACGTTAAAGAGATAGTTTAGTCAAAGAGATTCCTGTAGCGCCGACAATGAATCGTATATTCAGATTTTCTAACTATCGACTTTAATGTATCTTCTTAAATATAATAAAAAGTGTTTCGAGATGACATGGATGTAATTACCACTCTTCTCAGAGTATTCTTATCCAAAAGTTTTTAAGTCGATAAATATGTATAAGGGGACTCAAGCTAAAATTTTGAATTAGACGACGTATATTACTCATATTATTAAATATATTACTACGTGGTTTGTCAGTTTTAAATTGTGTAGCTACGAGGGCAGAGTGATAAGTCTGGTAAAAATTAAACAAGGAATTAAAAATTTGTAAAAGTTATTATTTATTTTTCGACATAGTCTCCCCATAGCTCAATACACTTAATCCAACGTTTCTCCAGCTTTTCGATCCCTTTCATATACAGAGATTTGGTAACCCTTCAAAATAGGCATTAGTTTCGTGCATGATCTCATCATTGGAGCTAAATCTTTTCCCACCCAGCCATTTTTTCAAATTCGGGAACAGAAAATAGTCGCAGGGGGCTAAATCTGGCGAATATGGTGGGTGAGAAAGCAACTCGTAGCGTAACTCATGGAATTTGGCCATTGCGACTGCACCCAGTGCCCACAATATTTGTCAATTCTTGTTTCGCTTCCGTAATAGTTTTTTTTACGCAAAAAATAATGGTTAATCAACACACGAAATTAACTTTTCTCTAGGTTTGCGAAAATGCATTCGATTGTTTTTCTTTTATGGCCGACAAAAAAAAAGACCGTCAGAACAGGCTGAAAATTATAACTTAGTCTTTCAAAAGAGTGTTTAAAAAAATATTTTATGCAATTTGCGATAACTTTATTCCTAAGTAGATTTTTACCAGACTTATCACTCTGCCCAGGTACTTAATTATGTATTTATATATTTTTTTTATGTGTGTTTGCGGATAACTTCGTCGTTTATGAACCGACAAATTAATGTTCTTATGATGCGAACGAAAAAGTCATCGGCTGCAATATTATTTTTTAACTTTCTAGTTTTTCGAAGGCGGTTTTAATTTTCATGTAAACTTTTGATCAACTGGTTGCATTTAGGTATGGAAAGTCGGAATTTTTCTTTGCGAATTTTCTACGGATTTTTAGGGAAAGTTGTTCAGTATCATGAGTATGTACAATCACCCATTAAGGTAATGCAACTGCCTACCCTAACGCCCTGTATAATAGAATCAAAAAGTTTGAGACCATCCTGCTAATTTCCAGAATTGAAATGAAAAATTGCATCCTAATTTGTTAAATGTTGAGTTTCTTGTAATGTAAGCTTAAGTGTTACAAGCCTACTAAAGTACAGCCTACAATATTCAATATTTACAGCTTGCAACTTAATTCTAAGTTTTTTTTTCTATTATACTCACCCAATATAACTTCTTCAGCGTAACTATATTGATTCCAATGAAATATTAGTAAGAACACTTCGGTTAACAACCATCTAATAAAATTCGCTGCTAAACTGAAAGGCTGGAAAGAAGCATACATAATAAAAAGATTTATTGAATACCCTTGCGGAGCGCTCGAGTTTTATTTGTTGAGCTCTTCCGCGTAAATCATTCAACGAAAACTTTTGCAATTTATCTCGGCTGAAGTTTTAAAACGTTTCTGTTGTTTTCGCTTTCACTTTCGCTCAGCTTTTTCCAATAATCGTTATGAATAATTAAATCGCGTTGCATTATTGGTACTTCTGCAACATTTACCTACGCTAAAAAAACGTGTAAAATTGTTAGAGTTACAAAATGATGTTTTTTCTTCATTTGTACCATTTCTTTATTCGTAGATTGTACAATAGGTATAGGTACTAGGTAGGTATTATAAAATACAAAAACTTTTTATAACATCTTCATGTCTGAACCGAACCGATTTCAATGAAATTTTCTAGATAGGTAACCTGTCGTATGAGAAAGGAAAACGAAAACCCAGCTGTAGCAATTTTAACATAGGTAAATAGAAAAAAAAATTGTAGTGACAATATATTTTCACCCCTCCGGGCGGAAAGCGTTAACTTTCGTCCCGCTGCGCTAAACGAAGTTGCCGCTATCCGCCTCCGTCGACGAGAAATAGTATACTAACCTCGGGCAGTAAATAAGAAAGCCTCAGATCACATGTTTCTTATTTTCCTGCCCTCAGTGTGTAATCACTATTTCAATATACTCGTATCACCGAATCTAAGCAAAGTCATCAAATCATCAAATTGTAATAAAGAGTTAAAAAATTCTAAACATCATTTAAAATTGAGAACCTACGTTGAAAAAAATAAGTAATCCCTTAACAGTCTTTTCAAACTATGGAGTGTTACTTACCGAATCAAAACGCCAAGCTCCGCTCGGTGGCTTCAATATTGACAATGGGCATAAAGCCTGGTAATTGAAGACCTCCACATGATCGAATATAGATTCGTCTATGAAATATCTCAGAATCAGTTGATTATTTAAATTAACAGCACCAAAGAATTGCCCAACTTGTGTCACGTCCAGTGGTGCTGATAATACCAAGTAACCTGAGCTATCAACCACGTAGCAGTCGTACTTCTCTCCGCATTTAAAGTCCTGAAAAATGTAAGCATAGTTTATGTGGTTAAGGTGGTTTTAGTCCATACAAAAGTTTGACGCACAATACGCGTAGACGGAATTAATAAAAGTAAGTAATATTTTATATGTGGAAAAATAGTTTAGAAAATTTAGTTGCCGCGTCAAAAATAACATTTGCAATTTATAATATAACGAGCGTTAACCCGCGACTTTGTCCGCACAAATTATATACCAGATTTTAAGTCAGATAATAAGCTATAAAAAAGAAAGTTTCATCAGAATCGATTCAGTAGTTTTTGCGTGATGCTCGTTCAAACAAACAAACAAACAGACAGACAAAAAATCCAAAAATTGGTGATATCGAATCAGGGATACCTAAAAACCATATCGTAACTTTTTTTTTGTTAATATCTTTAATGTACAGACAAACTTCCTGTTACAGTTTTATAATAGTTTAGATTACGAAGATATAAAGCTTTTAAAATTTTGTATGAAAAATTTCAAAGCTTTATATCTTCGTAATTATTTTATAAATTGCAAATGTTATTTGTGACGCGGCATCTAGATTTTCTAAACTATTTTTCCATATAGAGAAAGTTATTTATATTAATACCTTCGACGCGTATTGTGCGTCAAAGTTTGGTATAAAATTGACCCCTCTGCAACCACCTTAACGCTAGAATATTAAAAACAAAATATTTATACAAGAATGTTACCAAAATTAATTATCCGATCCTAATATCTTGATATTATACCTTATCCCCGTCGTGATCAGCAGTTAATTCTTTGAATCTTTCATAAAACTGTAGATACGAGTATTGAAAACCGACAACAGACGCCGGTGTTTCAGAGTCACCATCTTTGTAGAAGATAGCATATGTGGCTGTTATTGTGATATCGCCATCCTCCCTTATAACGGAAGGGCGGTTGATGATGGTCTCGTCCAGGATAGGGAGATTTGTGGCAACAACGAGGGATTCCTTCCTTATCATGTGTTGAAGTACTGCTGCCTTGTACCAGGTTTCTTCAATCGCGTTGTGATATTTGTCTCCGAACACTCTGAAATTTTAGAAATCATCTTGAAATGAGCTGCACGACACTGTCAGCCAGAGCAAAAAGCATTCATTGTGATAGCTTGTTTATCAATTAATGTAAAATCGTACTCATCAGGGCTATCTTTATGTCTAGTTCCACTATCATCGACTCTCTCGTTCTTGTCTGTCTCGAAGATGTAATGCCATCGCGTCAGGCCGCTTGACGTTGCTATGAAACGGACACTGACGTTATACTTCCTGGCCAGCTCCCAATCTGATTCAGTGGCGATCCAGTCTTTGAAGTACGGATTAGAGAGCTTCGCATCAAACACCAGCTGTTTCACAAGATCTTCATTGCAGTAATAATCGTCTCTATCTAGCTGAGTTCTGTTATTACAATCCTCTGTAACATCATAGTTAATAAATGTTTTAAACCTAAAATAAACAATACTCAAATTTTCGTTTTACTACGTTTTCATTTACCTTCAATACTAAATAATTCATTCTGTTCTTCTTCTACGTATTGTTTCTTTGTGATATCTGTTTGGTTTTTAGATAGACTAACTAAGAATCTCCAAATTTCGACTTCAGCGTTTTCTGCTTCATGACCTTCTAGATAATGAAATTTACAATATACCCTGAAAAGTTATGTACACTTATGAACAGCAAAAATGATAAAACAAAATAAAATTTTTCACATACTTTCACTACAATCACTTACCAATCAGGATGAACTCTGTAACTGAATCTGAAGTAATCAGTAACATTGATACCAGTCAGTTCCTTCCCTTGCTTAGCCTCAAGCGGGTTGTCTTTGAGCAAAAGTTCAGTGTCGCCATATCCCCTGGGCAGCGAGATGCCCATAGAGAAAGGAGTCCCTTCCAATTTATTGAAGAAATAATCGTGCTTTACTCGAGCTATCCTCCTGAGGAAAGAACATGATTGATTGGTAGATTTCGCACACCGTAAAACGGGAAGAAAGTAATAAATCCTAATTAAATCTTTTAGGGCATTGTCCCATAGTAAATAAGTACTTTTCTATACAAAAAGTCAAATATAGAACCAAATACTTGCAGACGAACATAGAACTCGTCCTTTTTCTATGTCGGTTAATAATAGTTTGTTAGACCACGCAAAGGAGTCAATTTATTTTTATGCCCACAGATGGTAACGTTTATTGATGGTATTATACTCTAAAAACATAATTTTAATTATTATAGTAATCGGACTAAAGATTAGGTAAAAATGCAAACGGAATAATGAAATCAATATAAAAAATTCACCGTTTCGACTTTTTTGCGAAGATTCTTTTTTCCTGTTAAAACGGTACATGTACAGCAATGCGTGTATAGAAACGTCGATTTTCATACGAAAATAAAAAACCAACATATTTTACCAAGACAAGATGTGCGCCAACTGCGATTACGCTACACTCGGTTTAGATGAGGTATAGCTAATATTAGCACTATAATCTAGAGATTATGAGAACCAAAACGACATGAGTTCACTATACGCTAACTTTTTTTTGTTAGCCTATTTCCCATACTAAGAGGAAGGATCTTCTTTTTATTTATTTACCAACCGTCAAATAAGGCTTATTAGAGGCTTATAGATTACTTATAAGGAATATATTTGCAATTTCCTTTGGCTGCCTCCCGTTTGCAATGGAGGGAAGTCGGATGTGGAATAAAATGTGTTTTAAATGTGTATATATGTATGCCCTTTGCCCGCTTGAAAATACTTCATTAAAGATCTCTGTTGACAATTTGAATGTAATAAAATCGCTTACCTCATATTGTCGTAGTGATATAGAACTTCAACGTGCGTCTTGTTGCCGTCTTTTCCATCGACGAGTGATTTCCTCAGCTCTTTGATCTCGTCTCCTAGTTCCCGAGATCCTTTACCGTCGTCCACTTGTTCTACCTCCACGAAATCTACGCTATTGCAGTTTTTCTGCAGCTTTCCGTTTATCTGTGTAAGAAGACGATCAGGTCTGTTTACATTAATTCTAGCCCAGTCATTTTACGGTTTGAGCCGGGACTAATTAGTAATTTTGGTATAGTATTTAAGAGCAAATTTGAGCTTAGAAATGTACCAGAATTTAAAAAAAAATCCCGTCATAAACAGTTCCAAATTTTAAATTGAGGTGTTATATAAAAAACGTAATGGTAATTTTTTTTGCTCATATTTAAGGCATTATCATTATACATACTTACTTCAAACATGGTGTAAATATTTTGGTCTACTTAGAAGGTTTTGAAAAATAAGAAGAAAGATTTTCATTCGTATTATCTAAAAAAAAAACTCGTTTTTAAAATTTCAATAGCTATTTTTTCAAATGAGTGCATTGGTATTAATATTATTAATTTGAAAGCCTTCTGGGACTCACAATTTTGATTTCGATGTTGCGTAGCGAATTTTTTTCAGATAGTCTTTTTGTCACTAAATAGTGCCGCTATTTAGTGACAAAAAGACTATCTGAAAATATATTTAAAAAAATTCGCTACGCAACATAGAAATCAAAATTGTGAGTCTCAGAAGGCTTTTAAATTAATAAAATTAATACCAATGCACTCATTTGAATTAGATTTAACAATATAAATTAGTCCCGGATCAAACCGTAAAATGACTGGGCTAATACAGAAAATGGTTTATTTCGAATACTCCTGGAAGTATAGATTTTTGACAGTTATCAGACACTTTGTTACCATTACCAACTTTCTTATCAAATCTAACCGAGTTCTAGAGGGATTCATTTTTGTTATCAAATTGATAGAATATATTATCGAACAAAACTTACGAACGAACTTTACGAACCGAAAACGATCTTTGATACACAGTAATTATTCTCGGGTATTATACCCGAAAAAATCGTTCTTTATCACCGAACCCGTAAAACGATATTTATTAGTATACAAGGTGTTACAAAAACACAAATAAACATTTAAGGGTTAAGTCCATCAAACTGAACAACTTTCACTATGGGACCAAAATCGAAATCGCGAAAAAAATCGGATGTTCCATCATCATCTTTTGGTGTAAACAAAGTATATTTCATTCATTCATTCATCATATTCGACGACCCGGTTGATGTAATGGTTACCACGCCGGACTGCCAAACTAGGGTCCTGGGTTCGAATCCCGGTTCGGTCGTGGATGTTTATATGTTTGTGCCGTGTTTTTTGTATGGTTTCCATAATAAACAGCCTATAGTGCTTGCTTGGGATCATTACAATGTATGTGCCTGTTATTTATTTATATTTATATATCAGCCGATAGATGTCCACTGCTGGACATAGGCCTCCCCCAAAATGGGGAGATTTGCCATAATCGCCATGATGCGATGCGTTTGCGATGTTCCATACTAAACTACAGATCTACTCGAGCTAAATGTATGGGACAAAAGATTTTTTTTTCGTGATTTTCACAACTTTCACTATGGGATGTTGGTCCCATAGTGAAAGTTGTTCAGTTTGATGGTCTCAACAACCCCCTTAAAAGTTTTAAATGTTTATTTTTACTTTTGTAACACCCTGTATGTAGGTACTCTGAGATACTATTAAGTGTATAGATAGAGCATCGATAAATGTACTTACGGTAGCTATCAGTAATGGATGTAATAACAAATATCCGTTGTTGCTTACGATGAACGAATATCCATTTACACCGAGCTGAAACGAGATAATATTTGACTTCAGTTATATTCGAGAAAACAGCACAAACCAGACAAATAAACTTTGAACAATCAAATTAAATCTTAACACCTCAACGACCGAAGTAAAACTTTGTAGTGAATTATGCTATTTTATTGCTTTGTTAAAATTACACTGTTTCTATGGGACGAACATCGAAATCGCGACAAAAACAGCTGTTCCATACAAAACTGCAAACCTACTTAACCCAAATGTATGGGACAGCTGAAATTATTTTCCCGATTTCGATATTGGTTTCACAATAAAAGTTGTTCAGTATAATGGTCTGATAATCCCGCATATTAGGAAGAACCCTATAAATGTATACAGGGTGTAAGTGACAGGCTAGCAAATACTGAAACGATGAACTCAGATCATCAAACTGCACAACTTTCACTATGGAGCCTACCTCAGGGAACGCAAAAAAAAATCAGCTGTCCCATACAAAACTGCTGTAACTACTCGACTAAAATGTATGGGACAGCTGATTTTCTTTTGCGTTTCCTGAGGTAGGCTCCATAGTGAAAGATGTTCAGTTTGATGGTCTGAGTTCACCGTTTCAGTACTTGCTAGGCTGTCACTTACACCCTATACACGGTTCCCTCAAGCTAAATTTAAATTTGGTAGAGTCATCTTATCTTCGATACAAACGAAGTGATTATGAAATAGTGACGCACACACAAACTTAATACTTACTACGTCAAGGGGTGTTCCTTCCCAACAACAACAAATTACCATTTAGTAGCAAGTGCCCAGCGTATCGAAGGCCAGCAAAGCTTCATTGACCTTGTATGGCAGTCAAAGTAACTGCACAATTACCTGATGAGGCTGTGCGAGCTTCGCAATGCTGTCGATTGGCACGTCGGTGCCCGCCACACCCAGCCGCATGGCATCGTTATGCTCCACGTTGTACTTGTATCAAAGTAACTGCACAATTACCTGATGAGGCTGTGCGAGCTTCGCAATGCTGTCGATTGGCACGTCGGTGCCCGCCACACCCAGCCGCATGGCATCGTTATGCTCCACGTTGTACTTGTATCAAAGTAACTGCACAATTACCTGATGAGGCTGTGCAAGCTTCGCAATGCTGTCGATTGGCACGTCGGTGCCCGCCACACCCAGCCGCATGGCATCGTTATGCTCCACGTTGTACTTGTATCAAAGTAACTGCACTATTACCTGATGAGGCTGTGCGAGCTTCGCAATGCTGTCGATTGGCACGTCGGTGCCCGCCACACCTAGCAGCATGGCATCGTTATGTTCTTCGTTGTACTTGTAGTCAAAAGCCGGAATAGCCACTGAAGTCATCAACTTGTCTTCGTCGGGCTGAAATATCAAAATAACTGTTTTATAGCCATTGATTTCTAACTACTGTAGATGGCTGCATGAGGAGAGGACTCCCCGAGATGTACTATGTAAACTTCTCCTTTTTAAGCCCTGTAATTTTTCCTAAAGGGTTTTTATTTATACAATTACACAGAGCAGTAGAGAAACGCCATGAAAGTAAGCATACAAATCAAAACAATTTTTTTTCCAATTTAACTTAACAATTAATCTTACGATTTCAACATTCTCTGATAAGGTCCAAAGGATGTAATAAAGATTATTATTATGATGGGAGGCCGAAAGAAAAAATTTAATTGAACTTGTGGTTTGATGACTGTTTGAAAAATTGCATGTATAAAAGAGGAGTTAGCGCTGAAATGACGGCTAAAAGAGATGAATGGAAGAAGACGACAAATTTCGCAGACACCAATGGGATAAGGGCAAGAAGATGATGATGATCTAACTACTGCATAGTACTGAATAATTCGCAATCGCATCCGGTAATACTACTAGTCACTTGTATGATTGGCTTTCATATTAAAGTATAAAAAATATATAATAAATGTCGCTCACAGGCACATACATTGTAATGATCCCAAGCAAGCACTATCGGCTGTTTATCATGGAAACCATACAACAACGGCACAAACATATAAACATCCATGACCGAACCGGGATTCGAACCCAGGGCCTCTACCCGGACATTCGAACTTCGCAATTGCGTGAACGTTTTCGTTTCAATGTCAACTCTATTACAATGAAGTTCGGACCGAAAAGGTCTCGGTATATCAAAAATCGAAAGTGCGGGTACAGGGCCAGGGCCCTGGTTTGGCAGTCCGGCGTGGTAACCATTACACCAACCGGGTCGCCTTATAAGTTAAGTTCCTATACCAATCCTATAACCCATCGAAAAATGTAACGGCTGTCAAATTGGAATACTACAAAGTAAAATACTATTGGTATTATAACTTTATTTGAAAGAAGAATAAAAAATACAACTTACCTTACCAACATCTGCACTAACATCCCACTTTTTAGTTCTCTGTAAAGTAAACATTCATTTTAATTATGTCTTCTACTATATAAATCACAAAGGAGAAGCGTAATAAAAGAACTTCTCCGAGTTGTTGAAATGAAAGGTTTCCAATTCCGGTAGGGATCGTTCAATTCGTTCAATAATTCACCTTATTCCTGACTTGCTACGGTCGCAACATGCCTATATTTATTTTTCGTCTGACAATTTTCCATTTCCAATAAATCAACTATTATTCCAGCTCTTTGCGTCCTTATTTTGTATACGTATACTGCGAATTGTTTGTGGACTAAGAAAAAGTGCGAAGTAAACTAGTAAAAAGTAATCATGTGGTGCAACTAAGATCTAATTTTAATTAAAAAAACTAGCCAGTACTAAAAGGTATACCTACAACGTGTTAATTAATAAACGCAAAACTAGAAAAAATATTATTTAGAATCGAGATCAGAATCGAATTATGAAGGTTTCAATTTCAACATAGACACAACATATTTATTCAAAATATATTATAGGTTGTATATTTTAAAATTTACTGAAATTGATGTCAGGCCACCGAATGGGTACACTCACCCTATTTACCTACTACCAAAACAAGATTCTTAGGCCCACTTGCGCCAAATGCAGGGTTAAATTGCGTAACCCCGTCTTTAGTTGCACCGATCTAAAGATTGAACGAGTGTTATCGAAGATAGTCTTGCGCCAATGAAAACTAGTTCATAGTTAACTACCTGGCAGTTCTCTCTTTTTCGCTGGCAACATCCTAAATGACCATAGAGTTTATGCATTCCGACAAAATATGAAAAGTTAATGATGAATGAATATAATATATGCACGTCTCTTTCATCTCTTTGTATTTGTCTGTCTCATTTGTTTTATTTTGGCAATGACATTTCGTTTTCATCGTTCATTCATGTTATCAAAGAGCATGTAACACACTACGTTATGAGTCGGGACTTCCATACTAAAACTGGTCGTCCCCGATTATCCAGAATGTATGACACGTGTGCAACCGCTCAAAGGAATTAAATGGCGCGGTGCACGTTTCATATATTTTTTTTTGTTAGAGAGTTACGCGAGCCTACAACAAAACTGTAAAAATAGCTGTTGCCTCAATTTTGACATTTAGCACGTAGTTTAGTGACTTAAACCAACCACATCGGCGGTTTAAATATAACACAAGTTTAGCCCCTAAAACAGGATGGTGCAAGACATAATTATAATTTTATTCCAAATTAGCGTCTAGTTCCGAGTTAATAACGATAACCCTGCTAGGCGCATGCGGGCCTTAAAATGTAACACTAGCCATTGTTGAAATAATAACAATCAATTTTTGCAAGAAAACTAACAATGTGAATAACTTTAAATGTTAATTAATAAAATTATTGTTTCAACGCAATTATTTCGTTATAAATCAATTGGGGTGTATGCGATATTGCGCATATTCATAATCAAGTTATGTACAGGGTGAAATTGATATCATTAGCATCCTTTTAAACTAAGAGTCTACCCATCGAACTGAACAATTTTTACTATGGGAGCAAACCGATCGGAGCAAAAAAAAAAATCAGTTGTTGCATACATTTGAGTCGCGAACTCGCGCGTCGTGATTACAGTTTAGAATGGAACAGCCGATTTTTTATTTGCTCCGATCGGTTTGCTCCCATAGTAAAAGTTGTTCAGTTTGATGGGTAGACTCTTAGTTTAAAAGTATGCTAATGATATCCATTTCACCCTGTAGTAGGTATGTTACCAGGTATAACAGTAGTTTGCTTATAGTTTGTAAGAACACAAAGAGGCATAAGTGTGACAGATGTTTACCGTGTGGTCAATGTAAGCGTGGGTCCACGTAGGCGGTGGGTCCTCGTCCTCCAACACCATGGGCCTGGCTATCACGTTGATGTACTTCAGCACCTGCTGCTGCACCTCCTCTACCGAGTGTATGTGCACGAAGTAACCTGAATATTATCAATCGCTTGAGACAAAAACACTTGTAAATAGAGACCTGCCCCACGGATTACATGCTACGCCTACACTCATGTCCAGTGTTGGGCAAAATGTAGGTAATTAATTAATAATTACATTTAGTAATTGTTAATTACAATTATTCAATTATTTTTTCCCGCCTGCCAAGCGTGGCGATTATGGCAAATCCCCCATTTTTTACGTCTTATTATCAGACCTACTGAATATACACACAAAATGTCATAGGAATCGGTCAAGCCGTTTCGAAGGAGTTTCGTTACAAACACCGTGACCGAGAATTTTATATTATTTTATCACTAATAATATAAAATTCTCGGTCACGGTGTTTGTAACGAAACTCCTTCGAAACGGCTTGACCGATTCCTATGACATTTTGTGTGTATATTCAGTAGGTCTGATAATAGGACGTAAACTATTTTTCATACCCATACGCGTACCAAGTCGCGGGCAACAGCTAGTAATATTATAAAATAAGAGCGTTAACCCGCGACTTCGTCCGCACAAATTATATACCAGATTTTAAGTCAGATCATAAGCTATCAAACAAAAAAAGTTTCATCAAAATCGGTTAAGTAGTTTTTGCGTGATGCTCGTTCAAACAAACAAACAAACACCCAAACAAACACACAAACAAACAGACAGTCAAAAAATCCAAAAATTGGTGATATGGAATCAGGGATACCTAAAAACCATATCGTAACATTTTTTTTGTTAATATCTTCAATGTACAGACAAACTTCCTGTTTAGTTTTATAATAGTATAGATTGTAATTATTTATATCTAAGCTAATGTAATCATTTATAATCGAAAAAAAACATACTTTTAAATCGTAACTAAAAAATTAATTGAGTAATTGCAATTAAAAATTACAAAATGTAGTTAGTAGTTAATTACATTTTCCCGAACTCTAGCCACGTCTATGATTTGAATAAATTTAACGTAGCCACCTTTAAAGCCCTTGCAATTCAATCTACCTACCATATATCATAATTAAAGCGGATTCATATAAATAAATTGGTATAGTTAATCTGAAACCCAAAACTAGGTAATTGAGTTATTAATGTTAAAATTATATAAGGAGGTACTCAGCTTCATTAGTAGTAACTGCGAACAACCATTATTGCGTTATTTTCTATTAACTTAACTGAAACCAATAATAATTACCCACTGTGCAGACGTAATTTTACAACACTCTACCACATAATATCTGATTAATAAGTTACCAAATACATTAGAACAAATTTAAAGAAAATAATAACAGCTTTTACAACAAACAAATGCCAAAATCCCATTATTATGTGTGAAATACGTACGCGAAACATGATTAATTGAGTTAGCAATTTCGATTAATTCGCAACAATAATATTGGTATACTTACTTAATTATAAATTCGGAATAATAGAATAAATTTAACATAATTTGATTTAATTAAGAGGTAACTTTAGATTGAGAAAGTTGGATGAACATAATTTGCATAAAACTGTGGGCCTAAACTACAGAGCTATTTGGAGCTATTCCAACTTTTAATTTTAACAATTAATCGCATCTTCAAAAGGATCAGAATACTCCAAACGTTATATTTTTGTCACAACTTTAAAGGTTAATGCCATAAACATATATAAAAAGTCTCAATAAAAGCTTTACTATTTTTACAGGGTGTTAGGGTAAATAGTTGCATTACTTTAAGCGCTCTTAAAGACGAGCGACACTTTACGGTCGCAAAGGGACAGTCGCGCGACGCACGGCGTCCGTAAAGTCAATGAGCGCGACCCTCTGCGACACACAGCGACCGCAAAGTGTCGCTCGTCTGTAAGGGCTATAAGGGATAATTGTACCCATGATACTGAACAACTTTCCTAAAGAAACCAATAGGAAATTCACAATTTTTTTTCGACTTTCCATACTAAATGCAATCAGCTGATCGAACGTTTGTATGAATGTTCGATTTTTTTGCGATTTGCTAATATGTTTCTTAGGGAAAGT
Organism: Agonopterix arenella; assembly: GCA_927399405.1. Taxonomy (NCBI): domain Eukaryota; kingdom Metazoa; phylum Arthropoda; class Insecta; order Lepidoptera; family Depressariidae; genus Agonopterix; species Agonopterix arenella. The sequence goes on along the minus strand of OV656691.1, from coordinate 11,370,919 downwards.
TGTTCAGTATCATGGATACATTCACCCCTTAAGATAATGTAACTGTTTACCTTAGGGTGTCGGCACCCTATATAAGTCTTATACCCCAGTCATTTTACGGAGTTTTGTTAGGAAGGGTAGGGAGTAATTATGAATTGGACTTTTAAACTGTAACCGGCACCATTTAGAGACAAAAAGACTATCTGAAACATATTTTAAAAAAATCGCTACGCAACATAGAAATCAAAATTGTATCTCTGAGAAGGCTTTTAAATTAATAATATTAATACCATTGGACTCATTTTAATTATATTTAACAATATACATTATTTTTGAGCAATGAAATAGGCATTGATATTTAAAAAATGAGATATTTAATAGAAAGTACGAATGTATTTTTCAAAGCCTTGTAAGTAGACAAAAATATTAACACCATGTTTGAAGTATGTATAATGGTAAAGCCTTAAAAGTTTGCAAAAAAAAATTCGTTCCATTCGTTTTTTTAGAACGAGATAAATGCTAAATTTAAAATTTGGGGCTGTTGCTGAGGTGATATTTTTTTTATTTTGGTACATTTCTACGCTCAAATTAAGAGGTAAGTTATTTAGTGCTCAAGTATCCTGAACTAATGCAATGCCTAAAACATAGACAATATTACATTCCCTTGTCAGTGGCCTTGAATATGAAACACACAGTTAGCTTCATCTGACAGTTATCTGACTGGAGGGTAATGTATGAATTCAATTTTCTCTTTTCGTATTCGAGTTAATGTTTGTGTCAAAATTTAAATGATTTACCGTGTATTTCAAGAGACGAGTGTGCGAGCGCGAGTCTCACATTCACATTTCATATGAAACTGTATCTTTTGTCTACGGTTTCACCCGCTGCTCCAACTACCTTTTAATGACTAATCTATACATCTACCTATCTATCTAAACTATTATAAAACTGTAACAGAAGTGTGTCTGTAGATTGAAGATATTAACAAAAAAAATCGATAATGGTTTTAGGTGTCCCTGATTGGTTGGCTGTCTGTTTTTTGTGTGTTTGTTTGTTTGTTTGCTTGAACGAGCATCACGAAAAAAATTGCTGAACCGATTTTGATGAAACTTTTTTTGTTTGCTAGCTAATGATCTGACTTAAATCTGGTATATAATTTGTGCGGACAAAGTCAAGGGTTAACGCTAGTACAATATAAATATAATAACATTGTAAACTTGTCGCGGATGTAGGTACATTGAAGACATTAGCGGGCGTTTGGGATGCGCAATGGAATGCATTGAGACCAGTTTTGAAAATGTATGTTTAACTGTTTGTTTTGAGCATGCATCACTTTAAAACTTCTGAGCCGATTTGGATGAGGTTTTGACAAAAGCATAGGGCTTAGTTTGGGATAAACATTTAAGGTTTAATTCATCACTATCGGTTCAATCAATAACAAGTTATGACTATAATATAGTCAGTGGTCTGCGCGTACGAAGTCGTTAGCGCCGTTAGTAAATAATAAATATCGTGGATACTGTCCCAGTCATAATATAGTCTCATTTAAAGCACCATATTCTGGCCCTGACTTGAATTATGATGACATGAATACATAATACAAACTTCCATTACTAAATTAATTAAAATTAAATTCAAAAACTATTTAGTTATTGCTTTTTTAAAATTTATTCATTTACTCTGGTACGAATATGCGTATTCATCATACAAATATCCCTTGCGGGATCCAAACCCGCAACTCTCGGCACAGCAGGCAGTAGGTTCACTACAGACTGAGCTATTGGACTGACAAATAATGTACGTATGCACAAAACAAAGATTTTTTTTTGGACCAAAGTCTTTGGTACCTACAAAAATATTTCCTAATTCGATAAGAAAGGCAACCAGGTCATAAAGGTATAGTTTTTTAACCTCTGCCTACCAGAATGGTACATGAATCCAATTTATGTAATGTAATAACGTAACATAAACATAATATCAATATTCTTTATTTCCATACCAAAAATTGACAAATACAATTTACAACAGGAATGAGAAGGGTACAAAAGGTAGGGTAGATTTACCTAATATTCATGTTCAAACCATTTGTCCAAATAGGAAAATATGTTTTTTATAAATGGTTCCTTTTACGGATTCTTTACAGACACACAAACAGTAAATACGCATCCATGCTGAAGTTCAAGTTAAAAACCTCACCTCTATTCAAGCACGCCATCCACTGGATCTCCCTAACATTGGTGACCTCTTTCCCGATGAGGAACGTGAAGACCCTTACAGGTATGTACGTTTTGTTGGCCACCTTCTCCCGGTTGTAATCCTCGAAGACTTTAGTCAGGTTCCCAGGCACGTAGTCGGTGATCACCATCACCAGCTGGTTGCAACCTTGGGTGCTGTTCACGTTGCATTTGCCTTCTCTTCTCTGTGAAACAAAAGGTAGATGAATATGCGAGCATTGTCTTGTTTTAAAATTTGATATCAAGACAGTACAATACAGGTTTTGGCTTCATCGCAGCGAAAATTTGCGAAGTGGAATGGAGCCGCGTTTTAAATAATCGATAAGATTTCGTTATTTTCCTTTTCTCCGATTAGCTTCAGTGGCTGCCGTTCAGTGGGGAGAGGAAATGACTGATAGATGAGTCAATTCAATCATGATTTTAATCGTATATTTTTAGCGTTACAACAAATGGCCAATACAGTTAAAAGAAGCTTTTAAAACGTACTTACCTCTTTTAACGTAGTAAACGCTTTCATGTAAGCCAACGTGAGGTTACCGTTGCCCTCTAACTTCTCTTTGTGCGTTTTACCATTATCCGTCGGCTCTAAAGTCTCCCACAGAGTTTGCAAGTTTTCTGGAGTAGCCTGAACCAGTCCTTTGAAGCAAGTCACTACTAATTTAGTTTCGTTCTTAAAGATGTATACATTAACGTAATCGTTGTTTGATAAAGTTGACAATAGGGACTTCAAAGTCCTTCTGGCTACATAGTTTTTAAATCCAGTCATAGATCCAGAATTATCGAATAGGATGATTACATCTTTCGAACACGTAGCGGCTTCTATGTACCAAGACATTACTCTGCAGTCGTAAGTATCCACTTCTTTCATATTCCACGGCATGCCCGGGTAGAACCTTAATATTCCGTGCGAACTTCCAAAGTACTGCCAAGATAGAGATGGGTCGGACTGATAGTTCTTTATAAAGATTTCGTTGAGACCTTTAGACCATAATACAGAATTCAAAGCGTCCCTCTCTGTAAATTGAATTTTATCTTTATTATTTTTTTATTAGGGGCAACATACAAAAATACATTAAATATTCATCATCATCAGCCTATAAACGTCCCACTGCAGGTCACACGCCTACCCTCAGGAAGGGTGTATGGGCATTAGTCCACCACGCGTGCCCAATGCGGATTGGTAGACTTCACGCATACACATCAGAATTTCTTCTTCAGTGTATGCAGGTTTCCACACGATGTTTTCCTACACGTACATAAGCCAGAAAAACTCATTGGTACATGGCATGTTGTCCGTGCGGATTCGAACCCGGACCCTCATAATTGGGTGTCCATACCTCTCCGTAACGCGTCACCGTCGCTCTAACATTAAATATTACTTAACAATAATTGTTTGTAAACTCAATGTAGGTTTCTATTTTTCTGTACCAAATAAAAGATTAATACGAATCACAATGTAAAACTTTACCTTTGTAGTAAATATTAGTGGGCACATGAACACAACTAGTATTTGTGTTGACACTGATGTTGTAAAAATGTGAATCTTTTTCTAAGGATATTTCCAAGTAATGAGAATTATTCTTAGCAAATCTAGGGACGTCATCTCTTGGCGGTGGCGGTTCCACATCTGCCTCGTAATGAAATGTTGAATACTTGGAAGAGCAGTATGCGAAATCGTGCTGGTACATAGGGTCGTCGATCATGGTGTAATTGTAATCCCGCGCCAGTTGCTGGGCTGTGGCGTGAATGCACTGCGAACATCGCAATTATTTGAAACATCTAGTCTTAATACCCGCCATGCACAATTGCACATGTAGCCCAGTCATTTTACGGAGTTTTGTTGGGAAAGGTGGGAAGTAATTATTAATTGGACTTTTAAAGTATAACCGGCACCATTTAGTGACAAAAAACTATCTGAAAACATATTTTAAACAAAATCGCGTCCCAGAAGGCTTTTAAATTAACCAATGCACTAATTTGAACTAGATTTTAACAATATAAATTATTTTTGCGCATTAAAGTAAGCATAGAAATTTAAAAAAATCGTTTTTTTTTAGAAAATACGAATGTATTTTTCAAAACCTAAGAAGACAAAAATATTTACACCATGTTTGAAGTATGTAGTAAACTATATTATTTTTGGCACACCACTAGTCATTGGCACTTTGCGTTTTCAACACAAATATTAAGAATTGTTATATCATAAAATACATTTTGGTTTTTTTTTTGGGTTCTTGTATATGTCAACATTCATAAATTTCAATGGTAATATTTGTAACATATAACCTGACACAACTGCATAAAAAAAAAAAGTCTTTGATTAATGAAGAGCATTATGGCGCAGTTTTTAAAAAAATTAACAAGCTTTAGATAAGTTCGAACGATTATTATTTATGTATAAATATTTAAATATAAAATATGAAGTGTGCTATTTTGCTTTGTTTTACGATAAATAATAGATTTTAATGGGTTTTCTGACAATTTTTCTAACAAAATCGTAAATAAATAGAGTGCCAATCATTAGTTATAATTTTGTACTAAAGTATAATTCATTGGCACCTATGCCAATAACTAAAAATCAATTCTAATATTTTACCTTCAATATTAGACCAAGAAACCTATTGGAAGTTAAAATTTTTTTGAAAATAATGTTAGAATTTTGTTTAAATACCTAGCTATCAATTTCTGGCATTGCCAATCATTATACTCAGGTATATTGCCAATCACTGTAATTGTATTAAGTGCCACTCGTTGCAATTGAAGACATGGTTTCAACTTTTGTGCAAATATTTGTTTCAACAAAACACCAAAATATCATATACAGGATGTAAGTGACAGCCTAGCAAATACTGAAACGGCGAACTCAGGCCATCAAACTGAACAACTTTCACTATGAAGCCTACCTCAGGAAACGCAAAAAAAAATCAGCTGTCCCATACAAAACTGCTGTACCTACCCGACTAAAATGTATGAGACAGCAGATTTTTTTTCGCGTTTCCTGTTGTAAGCTCCACAGTGAAAGTTGTTCAGTTTGATGGTCTGAGTTTACCGTTTCAGTATTTGCTAGGCTGTCACTTTCACCCTGTATAAGGTCTAACAAAATTTGCTGAAACAATTAGGGGATGGTTAGACCATCAAACTGAACAACGTTCTCTATGGGACCAATATCGTAATCGCGAAAAAGAAATCAGCTGTCTCATACATTTGAGTCGAGTTATGTTTGCAGTTTTGTATGAGAGAGCTGATTTTTTTTTCGCGGTTTTGACATTTGTCCCATAGACAAAGTTGTTCAGTTTGATGATCTGATCATCCGATCCCCTTAAAATAGTTTCACCTAATTTTGCTAGACCTTATATTATTATCTTGATTACTGAAGTGAAGATACGATATAGTGAAGAAGATATTATTAAGATTAAATCACAGAAAGGTACAGGAATATCTAAACTAAAACTAAGGGAAAATCAAATACTTTACATTACAGGGTAATATCGCCTAAGAATTTTGTGCTTCCTAAACCTATGAAAAAATTCTTGAAAGGAAAGGAACTTTCCCCAATGAAGATGAAGTATCTAATTTTTTGATACAATTTCAAGACTCAGATAATTAAAGAACTCTACTAGAATTTTTAGGCTACTAAATAGAGACATGAATAGTATTCGGTAAAACTATAATTTTGTTGGTTTGTACTCGTTGATTTGTTCAAAGTTTAAGAATAACTGGTTATGAAAGATATTGAGGTTTAGTGCCAATGACTGGTTCTTAGTGCCAATTTTTGTACCGGGGTGCCAATGTAGTCATTTGTGTTACTTTCGGGTATATATTTTTTCAATCGCAAATTTTTAATTAAACTTTTGATAATGTACACTAGAATACTCTTTTATTGAAAAACCTATATATATTTCGAAAATGGTTAATTATGTCTAAACATAAAATTGAATTTGTAGTAGTATTTTAAGTAAGTCAAGTCTGGCTAAGCCAATCATTGTATAGTTTACCCTATAATGGTAATGCCTTAAATATATGCGAAAAAAATTACCATCAGGGTTTTTATAACGAGATAATAGCTAAATTTTAAATTTGGAACTGTTTGTTGAACTGATGTACAGTTCTAAGCTCAAATTGGATCTTAAATCCTATACCGAAAAAATATCAATTATTAATTAGTCCCGGCTCAAACCGTAAAATGGCTGGGCTTATATATTTGTTAGAGAAAGATCATTACATCAGACAACTTTAATACGTAGCTACATTATCAGACAATGCTTGCTACGAAACTCGTAGTTTCGTAGCAAGTTGCACTTCTCATTAATTATAACATGATAGAAAAGGGTGAAATTTAAGACAAGTATAAAATAAATGTTTCTTTGGTAGTTTTCATGTTGCAATATAATTTAGCCTTGTATTTTGCATGATCATAAAACGCTAAGTTTACCTTCACAGCATTGATTTTTCGTGTAAGCATCGAGCTTACAGAACGTAGCGAGGATTCCAAAATTTGTTTTCCATCTTTTTTCTTTACACTCGCGTTCATTTGTTTATATTTCTGAAAAAATTAAGCTTTGTTGAATAGTTGTGTCATGGCGCAACCAATTTGCAGAAAAGTGTTTGATAATTTTGAAGTTTTTTTATTTTTACAGGGTGGATCGGGTGGATAGATAGCAATGACTTTTTATACATAGATAACATAGTTCCACAAAACCAAAGACAAAACTTATTTTTCTAAACTTTCGGCAACATCAAGATCAAATAGTCCTAATTCAGAAACCATAATTACATTTAACTTAAAAATTGTATTCTTCGAATAACATGAAACATTAGGAAATACCTAAGCTGTACTTAATGCACATGTTAAATTTACCTAAAATTTGCTGAGAATGAATGTTATTTATCCACCCAGTAAAAATAAAAAACTATAAAATTATCAAAAGTTCAGATTTTCTGGCTACTGAACTATGTATACCATTTTTATAATAGGTACCATTTACCATTTCCACAATAATGTAACCCTTGGACTATTCTATAACCATCATCGTCATCATCTCAGCCGATGGACGTCCACTGCTGGACATAGGCCTCCCCCAAGGATCGCCACAACGACCGGTCCTGCGCAGCCCTCATCCAACGGGTTCCCGCCGCCTTCACCAAGGTGACCATGTCGTCGGTCCACCGTGTGGCCTACTCACGCTGCGCTTTCCGGTACGCGGTCTACACTCGAGAACCTTTTGGCCCCATCAGCCATCGGTTCTGCGAGCAATGTGCCCCGCCCACTGCCACATTAGTTTAGTAATTCTATAACCATAGGTAATTGAAATTCCTCCTCGTTTTACCCTTGTTTTACCATTATTGCACATTTCTAAAATATGTTTGACATAAATTATCTAGTCGTACGTAGGTAATGTATGTTCCAAACTACAGTTTGAATTTTTATCATCGTAATTATCTACAGGGTGAAATTGATATCATTAGAATCCTTCTAAACTAAGAGTCTACCCATCTAACTGAACAACTTTTACTATGGCAGCAAAGCGATCGCAGAAAAAAAAAATCTGCTGTTGCATACGTTTGAGTCGCGAACTCGCGCGTCGACCTTGCAGTTTAGTATGGAACAGCTGATTTTTTATTTGCTCCGATCGCTTTGCTCACATAGTAAAAGTTATTCAGTTTGATGGATAGACTCTTAATTTAACAGGATGCTAATGATATCAATTTCACCTTGTGTTGAATAGACACATGGCTGTATTTTAAGCTTCATAGATCTCTTAATGTGAGTAGTTTTTAATCAGCAGTAGTTGGAAAAAAGGAGCGTAAGTCCACTCGAGAAGTTCAATGGCTATGTAGGTGAAAGTTTCTTAGTTTTGTGCTACGAGCAAAGAAAAAAAAAACAATTTCTTTTCTCTTTACCTTTTAGAGCGAAAATTGAATATAGTGCAGTTTTTCACAGTTCCAACATGATATATTTCATAAGGTAAATGAATGATATTATAGTGATTATGCCAAGAATATTTTTTTCTGTACTGTACTGTATGTTTCACATTAACAGTAAAGAGTATTCCGTGCAACTGTACGTAGAAAAGTATTCGAATGGCGCCGTATACAGGGTGTAAGTGACAGCCTAGTAAATACTGAAACGTGAAAAAAAATCTGCTATCTCATACATTTGAGTCGGGTAGGTACAGCAGTTTTGTATGGGACAGCTGATTTTTTTCGCGTTTCCTGTGGTAGGCTTCATAGTGAAAGTTGTTCAGTTTGATGGTTGAGTTCACCGTTTCAGTATTTTCTAGGCTGTCACTTACACCCTGTATAAGTTGGCGTAACGCACCAGTTGGCAAAACGCGCCAGTTGGCAAAACGAGCCAGTTGGCATCATAAACTTAATATTACTAATGTTAAGTTCAATGTTGGTATACAAATTCTAGTCCTTTCATTTGAATACTCACAATTCTGATCTGATCTGACTTGGTGAGGGCTTCACTAAGCCGCCATACTTCATCGCCCAGCTTTTTTGCCCATGTTTTCACTCTATAACAAATAATAAAGAATGTACAACACAGAACATTATAAGAGGGGTTAGAAGTGCAAAATAGGCGTGGAACGTGTCGCCACAGGTTATGCAATGATTTGAATAACACCATAAGGCGCGCGGCGTGGTGCGAGCGAGAGGGTATGAGTAATTGTAGCAGCGTGAGCGGGAAGACAAGTGGCGACAGCCGTCTCCGAAGCAAAAGCGCTACTTTGCATTTCTAACCCCTCTTATAATATTCTGTGATGTACAACGCAGGCACAAAACAAAAATAAATAATAGGTTAATTCGATGACATAGGCAAACACTATGCTACTGAGGAAGTTTGTTTGCAGTGTAAAACAGGTGGGTTTATAGTAAAAAATTATTATATTTAATGAGGAATTTTACTTTTTAGATAGTACTGGTACCTATTTGTTATGCTTAGGCACCGACCGACGCTTATTGAGGTGGTTTGATAAATACTAATACGCTTTCTGCAAAATTTAAATCATATTCCACCCAGAAACCTTCAATATCGCTTCGCAAATCAGCAACGAAACTATGTAGTAATAGATACTCTTTCTTATACTGTGTAAAACTACAACATAGTTGGTAGTTGTTAATAGTTCCTAACCACTCCGACAGGGTTTACGGATGTGACTTTATGGATGTATACAACGTGTTAATGAATAAGCGCCTTGATTGTCTGAAAAGAAAAATGATTCCGTGCTTCGGATGGCACGTTAAGCTGTTGGTCCCGGCTACTATCTCTGGTGGTTACTACAACGTCGTTACATAAAAACCACGTCAGAAGTCTGGAAAAACTCTGACAACAGGGCTCTACCCACGAGATAAGAAGAAGAAGAATAAGCGCAAATCCTTGTACAGCCCAACTATAACGAAATAATTGCATTGAAACAATAATTTCATTATTTTATTTATTAAAAAGTAATTCGCGTTTTAAGTATTCATGCAATAGTACATTATGATACAAGTGAGCGAAGTTGGTCATTACAGCCGAGGCGGGATTGCAGCACGAGCCGGAGGCGAGTACTGTTATACGAGCCGAGGCTGTAATGACCAACCGCTAAAGCGTTTCATACGACGTTTTTCAACACACTTGCGAGGAAAAAGTAATAAAATTTCGTAAACTACATTTTTAGACAAATATTTGTGGAAAATGGCGCTGGCCTTCTTTTTTTTCGGCCCGGACGAAGAGGCTGAACTGCGGACGAATGACTTAGCCGACATTCAACCAACGACAGTTTGTTGAACACAACCTTATGTTAAAAAAGTTATAAAGTTAATATTTAATGTATTTATAACACAAATTAATACTGAAATAAGTTGTTTGATGAAATGAAACGTATTATCATATTTTAATTAACACAAATTAATTAATTCAGAAAAAAAATGTTTTTATAATAAGCTCTTTGCTAAGATTTAAAAACAAACTATAGAAAAAAAGTAACATTACCATACCAGTGTGATAATTGTTACATTTTCGCACGCGTGTTCTATAAGCTGAATTATGTACCTAAAAGCGGTGCAATAAGAGCCACTTTACGAGCAAGTATGTTGAAAAAATTATTTGTTATTATTTCAGCAATGAATGTACTAGCGCTTACATTTGTGCTGTTTGGTTGTAATGAGTGTGCCCGAGCGGTGGGTTGACATCGAGTTTAGTAAATTTTTAAATATACAAACAAATTATTTAATATTTTGAAAAATATTACGTATGTTGAAACCTTGATAATTCGATTCTTTTCTCGGTTCTGAACAAGCTATGATCTAGTTTTGCGTTTATTCATTAACACGTTGTATATTTATATTTAGACGTCTATGCAATTTCGTTGGCATTTTTCTACTCCATAAACTTTTAATATGTATAGTTCTAACATGTGTTCTAATATATAAATATTCATAGCATTTATAATAGTTCGTAACACTGCCGATGCCGATGCCGTGATCAATATTCGACTATCTACATAATTAAATCAAACTTATCTGTTAGTAGGTATTTGAGATTATGAGGTAGGTACGATATATTTTCTAACTACTCAATTTGAATACAAACCCAGCTGCTGCTACAAACAGCTGTTCTCACTACAGTAACTTCTTTGTAGTAAATTCACAGTATTTAGTATATTGTACCTACTGCTCTTACAGACTAAATCGTTTCAGAGATTCAATTTAAAATCTAAAGTGCTTTTCAATCTATTCATGGAAGAATAAAGCATCGTTTCTCAACCTTGTCGTGATCTAGGGGGGTTGATAAGAATTACGTTGAGTGTTAATAAAAATTAAATTGAGTGAGGGGGTCACAAGGTATTTACCTATTATAATTGTATGACCTTTTAGGAGGTCGCGACGATGGAATAGAGAAAATGTTATAATAATTAAAATTGGTTCAAACTGGAGTGCAGACTTGTGGTAAAACCAGATGCATATTATAATTTTACTGTGCTAGTCTATTTTAATAGGGTTGTCACACTGATATTCTAAGTTGGCAATAATTGCAATTTATTATAGAAACCCTGTAATTTATGGATTATTTGTAATAAAATCCAACCGAAAGTAGTATCCTATTAATCATACGGAAGTGTGGATTTACAAGGAAACAGTTTCTTACATGTCACTCTTCCAGGCAGGGACGGGTTCTGGCAGGAGTAGCGCCAGCAGGAGCACGAACTTGAGGCATCGCATCGCGACGCACACTCACGCGCACGCACGCACACACGCACACCGCGACACACTCACACGCACTGGGCACTCACGTGGACACAAAGCGAGGCTACTATTACAGGATAAGGCACATCGTTACGGTATTTTGTCGTTATTATTTAAAGCTAATATTGATCATCACTTTTAATCACGATACTATTAATAAATGTAACATAATTAAAATCTGGTACGACAGAAATAGAACAGAGTAAACTCTTGGAAACGCAACGTAAAAATTAACTGCAGGTGCTAGTTGCTAGATAACGAACAAGGCCACTACGTTAGTGAAGTACACGTCTGTAAGTAAACACTCCCTGAATACTTTCACTTCTGAGGTTATTAATAGATAGTTTGTAACTAAACTACAATTTGTCACGGCACGCTGGTTTCACATAGATTCACAACACGGGTAAACTTGCTGGTCACTGGTTCGGGAAGTCCGGTAAGGTAGTGTAGGGTGAGAGTCGTGTTGTGGCCCGCGGTCGCGGTCGCACCGGCGCGGCGCGGTGCGGCGCGTGCGGTGTGGCGCGCGGGGGGAGAGAGCGCGGCGACGTGTGCCGCGGCCGACGCACGTGCTGCGTCTATTCTGGGCGGGCGGCAGCGACGGGCGACGGGCGGGCGGGAAAGACGGCCGGCGCTTCGGGCGGCATCGAGCGGACACGAAGTAGGTCGGGCGGGCGGACTCGTCACCCGCCTGTGCTTTTTACCGTATTATATGCACGCGTCGTATCACTATGATCTTGATTACTTTATGAATATTACATACAAAAGGCTCACAAGGTTTTGCATCAAAATACCCAGTGCTATAATTATATTGGTTATTTGCCGTATATTTCCAGGCTTAGAGAACATCACCTTATTTCTTTCTGAGGAGGACGTTTTTACGAGTCGATTAAGGGAAATTGTTTCTTTGCTACATTTGATACAACTTCCTTCCTGAAACTTTAAATATGCTTTATGACCTTACGATAATTGGGAAGTTGAAGCAAAGTTTCTGACTAACTTGAAAGTAACTCTGTCGTGAGCTAATGGAAATAATTATGTATTTATATTTGATCACCGCCTTTATAAATCTAAAATAAAACAAATTAAAAAGTTTAAATAGGTCCAAAGTACACGATTTGTTCTCAATTTCGATAAGGAAAAATTTACATTTCTATCAAACATTCTACATAATTGAAAGGTAAATAATTTTCAATCCAATATTTTGAATAGGTTCTACGAAAAGTTTAGTTTTTCAGTAAATTTACATTCGGATTATGTAAGTTTAATTAATAACGTTGCAATCAAGTGGCAATGTGGCAACGTTGCAAAACGAAAGTGGCAAATTGCTAAAGTGGTAATGGGCGGGCGGGGCACATCGCTCGCAGAACCTATGGTGCCGGAGAGTTCCGAGTGGCGACCGCGTACCGGAAAGCTCAGTGTGGGTAGACAAGGTGGACCGACGACCTGGTGAAGGCGGCGGGAACCTGTTGGATGAGGGCAGCGCAGGACCGGTCGTTATGGCAATCCTTGGGGGAGGCCTATGTCCAGCAGTGGATGTCTATCGGCTGAGATGATGATGATGAATTTATAACGTTGAAAAAGCCACCGTAACTAAGTACATAAATAATCATTTTGCGCTGATACGAACAGAACAGTATCGCTATTTTATTCATGACTATGCTTCAGGTTCAGTTAGCGAAGGGGAATGGTATATTAAAATTTAAGGTCGATGCGCACTCAGCGTTCAGAGGGGGTGTTATACGGGGTGACGTTTATTATTAGCCCCCCTTTACAAAGTTGGAATTGTGTGAAAGCTTCTAACGAGACGTGACGGCTACTTAGGAAACCATTTATACTTGCTATAACTTTGGGACTGTGTATTGTAGCGGAGTTTTTTTTATTGTTGACGAAATATCTTCACTTGTCTATACTTTTATACTGGTTCTATGTTCTCGGTTTTTGGCGACTTTATTAGATAAAATGTGTTGTGGTCTAGTGGTCCTTTGATTTCTGCCTAGTCAAACTCTAGTTTTAGGAAATGATGTACCATTTATATTATCACCATTGGATTTTCGGTAAAAAAAAAGCGCGTTAAAACCTACATACCTAAATTGCGTGGCTACAGGTATGTCTTGAGTTCACTGTCTTGTAAGTAATGTGGGTTATGGAGCTCGCTGTCATTGACAAGAATTTTCGTAGTGTTTCGAATCCATAATGAAGGGCAAGAAGAGGCGCTTATATGCAGCCCTGGGCGAGGGCTACATATTTGCACCATTCGGGGTGGAGACCCTGGGACCTAGCGGCCCGGACGCACGACAACTCTTTAAGGAGTTTTCGTAGCGCCTGGTAGAGGTTTCGGTGGACAACAGGGCCGGCGCATACCTCGGGCAAAGAATATATCATCATCATCATCATATCAGCCATTAAACGTCCACTGCTGGACATAAGCCTCCCCCAAAATGGGGGGATTTGCCATAATCGCCACGCTTGGCAGGCGGGTTGGCGATCGCAGTTGGATCGAATCAATGTGTATAAATTAGAGGATGCTGCTGCCCATCCTTCAGTAGATCCCTTAGTCGCCTTTTACGACACCCACGGGAGGAAATGGGATGGTGCTTTTCTTAGCCGATACCACACGAACCAAAATATATACTAACGTAAACCTCGGGCAACGTATCAGCATTGCAATACAGCGAGGTAACGCCGCCAGCGTCCTGGGCACTCTCCCGCTCGACAGCGACCTCGAATGCATTTTCTATCTGTCGTAAGATAGATAGACGACGATTCGACTGTGCGGTGGCCCCCTATGTATATTATACTTACCTACCATTAAGCTTGTAAATTTGTACATACTTACTTTTTAGTCTCAATATTATATATTTGTATATATACTTTTTACCCGATAAATAATATAGTAGGTTATGTTAATATTAATTGAATTTCCAACATAATGTAAGTTGTTCATGAATAAATATAAAATAATTAAATTAAGTATTGCATACGTTTATATTTAAAATTTGTTTTATTTTTGCATAAGTTTATTAATGTTATCTCCGTGCAAGAAAAAAAACTATATGCATAACCAGTAATATAATATTTGTGTATAAGTAGAATAAATATGAATGGTCAAAAAAATGTATATTTTCTGGTACTTTAAGAATATGCTGAGACTAATTTTTCTTTCATTTACAAAAAAACAGTGGATTTAGTGCAATCTTAACGTACGACATAATTGATGTTCCTTCAGTCTATGGCTTAGAAATCCATCACAATATTACCCCGGACCAAATTACAGTACTAAATCACAGCGGATCAATATAGTAGAGCAATATAGGTAGTCAAAAACCAGTCATTTTCTTACTACAAATACTTATTATGAGTATTTATTATGTATATTAATGTTTCTGACTGGCTCATTTTTTTACTGCAACATGAATTAACTGTCATGCTGATACGAATGAAGAAGAAGCCTATTTAAATATTTTTATTAAACAACCAAATATTTCACTCTCCTTACTCAGATAATAAGCTCCCATTTGGACAAAGGGCGAGACTGTGTAGGCGTATTCCTCGATTTGGCGAAAGCGTTTGATACGGTTTCGATACCAATTCTTTTGAGAAAAATGGAGGGTTTTGGTATTCGTGGGACCGCTCTCCGGTGGTTTCAAAGCTACCTATCAAATAGGTACCAACGTGTTAAAATAGGTGACAGTATCAGTAGTCCACGACCCGTAACCTTTGGCGTCCCTCAGGGCAGTATACTGGGTCCAACGCTCTTCATAATGTGTATGAACGATATTACAAATCTGCCCTTAGACAATGCAGATTTGCTATGCTACGCGGACGATACGGCTGTGGTTTTTCATGGTAGAAACTGGCATGAGGCCCGCACCGCCTCTGAAAGAGGCCTTGAGTTCCTATCTCACTGGCTTGACCAAAATCTTTTAAGTCTCAATATTAAAAAAACTCAGTTCCTCTGCTTTCACAAAACAGCAGCGTCTGCTCCCCCAGCCTGTGTGACATACCTAAAAATTCATGATATAAGGCTGAGGTCATAGACAATGCATTCCCGGATTTTATATGAAACGGACTCAAATTACGCGATTCATAACTCACAAAATTACGCTCGTTTGGCTTCACCCTAACTGAGAAATGTGCCAGGTTTCTTTCTCAGAAATCAAACAATAACACAATATTGAACAATGCTCAATATTAAAACACTTGTTTTATATTGAGCATTCTTCAATAAGTTTGATTTGGTTTGTTGTTCTCCGTTTACCGTTTAGGAGTTTCTTTGTTTTTAAGATATACCTACTATATACGATCAATATAATAAGTATAGATCCATTGAAATAGGTGCGTATTTTTGAGAAATATAAAATTAGTAAATTTGTTTTATGATTTCTATCTTAGTAAATTTGTTTTATAATTTCTTTTTTCTTTCTTTTAGGTCTATCAAGTTAAAATGTTATTTGTCTATCTCATACATCTACATTCTACACTAATATTATAAAGAGGTAAGATTTGTTTGTTTGATTGTATGTAGGGGGTATGTTAGGGGATAATCTATGGATCTACAGAACTGATTGTAAAAATTATTTCAATGATATTAGAAAGCTATATATTATAAACTATTCCAAAAAAAAAATAAAAGAAGAAGATAAAATATACCAGTAGGCGTTCACAATAAAATATAGCCTATGTTAGGCTATATTTTGTTTTGAACGCATACTGGTATATTTTATCTTTTTCTTTTATTTTTATCTCTTTTCTTTTTTTATCTTTGTACACAATTCTTCTTCTGTCGAGTCGAAGACATGTCTTTAAATTCGATTTGGCAAGTTCTGTTGAAGAGATTCGCCAACCGGCGTTAGAGCCCAGGGTGCGTCAGTCAGGTGTAGGAGGTTTAGTATATGACTCGCGTCGTCGGGGAAACTATGCAACGGTCTTTAACGGACGAAATTACCGTAATATAACTTTTATAAGTCAAAATAGTCCTATAAATGTGTTTGCTGGGTTGCCACAACCAAATTAAATGGTCTTCTCCTAAAAGGACAAGTGACTCTAACAAACATTTTCACTTTAAAGATTAATATTTCGCTAACAGATCCCTGAAGCGAAAACCCCACATCATGGGGTAGACGAGAAAAAAAAATACATTTCCACTTCGCGTGTAGGGGAGGTAACCTAAAAAAAATATTTTTCATGATTTTATTTTACCACTTTGTCGGCGCGATGAATATGTATTCCAAATTACCTACAGCTTTCTAGTGCTAAGCGTCTCTGAGCTAAGCCGCGGATGGACGGAAGGACAAACGGACTTGGCGAAACTATAAGGGTTCCTTGTTGACTTCGGAACCCTAAAAACCGTCAGAATATTAAGTTGGACCCTATGTAATCTCTTCGTGCACCCCACTTCGATAGGCATACCCATATTTTACTCCACCACAAGGATAACAGATTCAGTCAGAATAATATTCGTAACAGCACAAATCAATCTCGTCGTACATCTCAACTGGAGTTAAGTACCAGCAGAAATAACTTACCTACGAACGCTTATATTTATACAATCTAATCTAAATACAGTCAACATAAAAGTCAGTGAACTTACTACAGAGAAACCTATAAATTGAAAATTTAGCGATGATGTACTTACATTGAAGATATTTGCTAAAAAAATTATTTGGTTTAGGATACGTAATGAAAATCATTAAGATCTTTTTTAGAATTTTTGTCTGTCTGTTTGTTTGTCTGTTTGCTTGTGCACGCATCAATTAAAAACTTCTGAACCGATTTGGATGGGGTTTTCACAGAAGTATAGGGCTTAATTTGGAGTAACATTATTCAATTAAGCCTAAGGCTTAATTTGGGATCATAACAATGTATGTGTCTGTGAGCGTTATTTATTTTTTATTTATTTATTAATTATTCAATCGCAGTCGGTTCGTTCAATCAAAAGTTATGAGCATATAAAGTCAGTGATGTCCGCGTACGAAGTCGCGAATTCAGTGAAGAAATTAAAAATAAATTGAATGATTTACAAATCTTTGTACCACGAATTTATACATTTTAGGAGACTAAGGTCGATATTGGTCCCATGGAGAACTTGTTCAGTTAGATGGTCTGATCATGTGATCATCCTGTTACAAAAATCGTCAGAGTATTAATTAAGACCCTGTATAAGTAAATTGCGAGAGCGTCGGTGGCGCGTTGCGGAGAGGTATGGAGATTAAATTATGGGGGACCGGGTTCGAATCTGCACGGACAACATGCCATGTACGAGTGAGTATGTATGAGTTTTTCTAACTTATGTACGTAATACCGACTGCTCTCAAACGGTGAAGGAAAACATCGTGAGGAAACCTGCATAGTACACTGAAGAAGAAATTCTGATGGGTATGTTAAGTATACCAATCCGCATTGGGCACGCGTGGTGAACTAATGCCCATACACCCTCCCTGAAGGTAGGCCTGTGCCCTGCAGTGGGACGTTTATAGGCTGATGATGATGATGATGATAAGTAAATTATACTGTTTTATTTTGAGATAATCTACCTACGTCATTTATAACTGCATACTGAAGCTCCATCCTGGAGATGATATCTCCATACGAACAACCAAGTGATCGCACATGTCCCTTATGTGGTACTTAATTAATAATGCTGACTGTACTTGTAGAGATTGTATCGTGAGTTAGGGGGGTTTATTTCTGCTTTTCGGTTATCCTGCCTGGAGCCTCGTCTCCATTGTTTGTTCAGCGACGCTAAGCTGAACATGACATGCTTTGATCATTATGAATAATAATAATAATTAATAGAGCCGCCTGTTATGTTAGCAAGCACACATTTTCTCGTTATGTATCCTGAATTTTGTCAAGTATTTCTGGGTGGTACCAGATTTTAAGTCAAATCATAAGCTATCAAACAAAAAAAGTTTCATCAAAATCGGTTCAGTAGTTTTTGCGTGATACTCGTTCAAACAAACAAACAAACACCCAAACAAACAGACAGACAAAAAATCCAAAAATTGGTGAAATGGAATTAGGGACACCTAAAAACCATATCATAACTTTTTTTTTTTAATATCTTCAATGCACAGACAAACTTCCTGTTACAGTTTTATAATAGTATAGATTAGCAGTCAACATTTTAATAATTTAGGAAACAATCAAACAAACAGGAAAATAACAATAATAAGTACAAAAAAAAGAGAAGGGAATACATTTTTACGCCTGTTCCCATCAATCACACTATTGGTTTGTGGTCAAATACCTCAGCACCTCCTCTTTAAAAACCGTTGTCATATTTAGAGAGGCTGTGGTCAAGACGGTCAAGAGTGCTATGTGTATAATAGTTAATACAGATTCAGTGACAAATTAAACTGTCGAATGATTATGACCAATAATAAAAAAAAAATAACAAAATAGTACATTATGGTACAAGTGTGTAATGTTGGTGATTACCGCTGAGGCGCCATTGAGACCCGAGCCATAGGCGAGGGTCTTAAGAGAGCCGAGGACGGTAATCATCAATACACACGTGTATCATACGACGTTTTTCAACACACTTGTGAAGAAAATAATAATAAAAAATCTTTTTATTTAGTAAATAAAAAGTTTATTTAGAGAATTTATTTGTACTATTGAATATGATCTTTTTTGTATCGAAACTTTTTTAAGAACAAAGCAACTCAAGAACTCAACCAAGAAGTTTAGATACCTACTACTCTAACCTATAACTCACTTGTGAATAATAGTAATGAAAAAGTCACAGTTTGATTATAGGTGTCATTATGTGCCTAATTGCGGTGAAATAAGGGCCATTTTATGAGCAAGTGTGTTGAAAAAGGTATTTATTTTCAAATTACATATAGGGACAATGAACAGTATTATTGTTACAAATTAAGCTAAGCTTAGTACTATACGTGAGAGACCGGTGCACGTGATAGATTTACAGATAACACCTGCAAATCTGGGTAACGAGTCACCAGACTCCCACCCCCGACTGGAGTCCATAATATGTAGACATGAAAATAGCAGTAAGAAACTAATGTAAGGCATCTCTAATCACTGAGCTCCAGCATCTATCCATTAGGGGTTGGTTTTAAAGCTCAGTAATCAAAGAGGCCTCTTAAATACTAATTTTATGTGTTGCAGTTTAAAATGAAGTAATAAAAGTCCTAGATTGTCCTGCTACGTTTCTTTATATTCATTTCAGAAGTTAAAAATAGACCACGCAAAACAACAACACCAAGCCCAATGAAGAAGCTTTAGCTTAGAAGGCTCTATACCTTCCTTTTGAGCAAAGTTCCAACCAAGAATAAGGTTTATATAACCTACCATATACCTCAGCCTAAGTGCACTCAGTAAACCTATCGACGTTTCGGGCCACAGATCGGATAAAAGTGTCGTAACTGCAATTCTTCGCTGCAGTATTCTACATTATTTCATTCCAATAAAAGAACCTAGATAAATGTTGCAGCTCATTGTAGTCCAATCATAAAAAAAACTGGCCCAATGCGAGTCGGGCTACACGCAGGGTAGGGTTCCGTGGATGCCCTGACGGGCAATATAATAATGGACTTGGAAGGTGCTTTTGGTTTCATACTACGGTTTAACGGCTAATAAAGTCTATATATATATTTTCATATCATAATTTGGGTGACAATGTCCAAGATATTTATTATGATTTATTTATCAGTTACTACATACAGTACGGAAACTCCCTTCTTCCAACCAACTTTTTACCTCACCCCCTCTATCGCCCTCTGGTTACCCGGCAGTTACCTTTCTTCGGTTTCGCATGTGCTGACGTCATGTTGTCAATTTAAATTTTTTGTATCCAGTGTCCGGGCTGTGGCTATACTATCCCCTTAATGGATCATGTTATTAAATAGGTCATGATGGAGACACCCCGTAAGCCAAGGTCAAGTCGACGGCGCGGCGGCGTCGCTTAGGCGGACGAAGGCGACAGCCAGGCGAGACGAGACACCCTGTAGATAAAACAACGTTAGCGATATTGCATTGCAATTAGATCATAGCTTAGTGATGAGGGTATCTAATGAGATATTTTTATGAAATAAGCGCCTGTTCTCCTTCTAATAAACTAGGGTTTCTGCACGAGATTTCTCGAAGCGAGAATTGGTATGAGAGATATGTTGGTATTTTTTTTAAATCATCTTTTCCCTGTTTATTATTGTAAAGAAACGACTTTTGAAATGTTGGCCTTTATTCGCACAAAACGTAGCGCCATCTGTCGATCCCCTAGAAAACTAAAAGAAAAACTCTCATTGTCATATATTTCCTATGAACATAAATTATTTTTTTTAAATAAATTTTATTTAACGTACACCCAGCGATCCAGGAAAATAGATTCCAATTTTTCTATGTTAACAGGCAAGATGTCTTGGAATGGAAACAAAATATCAAAAGCTATAAAAAATAAAAAGGAAGGAAATTATTTCTTTTTAATTGAATTATTTGGCAACGTCTCATTTTTTTCTGACAAATAGCTGCCAGGAGAGCAATTTTTGAAACTCATTCTTTGAACTCAGCAGTTGTAAATGTCAAAATGACTACTATGTCAATACTCCAGGAGTGCGATTTTTGAAACTCATTCCCTGAACTCAGCAGTTGTACATGTCAAAATTACTATGGAGTTATGCATCTTTCTACTGCTGATTTGACACTCAAAAAATCATACTCCAGGAGTGCGATTTTTGAAAGTCGAATCAGTCGTAGAAAGATGCGTATCTCCATACATTTTTACCTGCTGAGTTCAACGTATAAGATTCAAAAAACTCACTCCTGGTGAGTATTCTCCTGCCTCGAGAAATAATAAATAAAAAGGCCCATCAAATCAGAAACCAGATAAGTCTTTTGCAAGTGTTTGTCGCTTTCGTGGTGGATAGTGTCAAGGTCCGAAAATAAATCTGCGGTCCTAAACATTTGAATGACCGAAGGACCAGTCGTTGTAGCGATCCTTCGGGGAGGCATATGTCCAGCAGTGGAGGTCTATCGGCTGAGATATTGATTGTTGATGTTGGAACAGCTGTTTTTTCTTTCGCTTTTATTTCGATTTTAGTCAGAGAGTGGTTCAGTTAGATGGTCTGGCCATCCCCTGAAAAAAACTATCAGCATTTATAAAGAAAGACATGTGGAAGAAATTGGGGATTTAGATACCTACCATCATTGGTCTCCGTTGCGGTCAGAACGCAGAAGTTAGGTACATACGTATTTAATCAATCAATCAATCAAATTTCAAATATTTATTTAGTAAGTTACTTTACTTTTGCTGTAAGGGATCTATTATCTTTTTTCTTGGGCACTCTAAGAGAAATAAATGCAAAGGAAAGTAACGTCCCCCAATCCTCATTGCTGTTGGTACTGAGGCATCGCTCCATCAATCAAATCATTTATTTCAGACATAGACATAGATTAATACATTAATATCGTTGATTTCAGACATAAATTCTATAACAATGTAACAAAACCAATTTCATTATGTTCAGACCATAAATTTAATATTATTACCGTATTCAGACATCCGCTTAGCTGGAAAAATTATAAATAAACAAGACAATAATGATATCTATTTTTTTATTCTCATCTCACTTAAAACCTTGTTAATTTTATATATAAAAAACTGCATTTCCGACCATTGTACTAATAGTCGAAAATTCGTTTTCACACATTTGTATTTCGACTACCTTTTACCTGCAACTTCGTTCGCGTGGGTTTCAGAAAACTTCTAACAACCCGTTGTAGTACACTTTAGGGGTTGTTTTCAGTGGTTTAGACTGTGCGTTGTCTGTCAGTTAGTCACGAAACTGTTTTATATTATGTATAATTAAATTAGATATCAATATTTTGTTATGATTATTGTATATTCCACATCCTTGTCGATTTCTAAGAGTTTCTTTCTAAATTCATTACTTACGGTTTGTATAATAAATTTGTCAAAATTATAAAGAATTGTTGTCCATATACCTTATTTTATTATCTAAAAGTGTTGTCCTAATTACAAATAATTCATTACCTATATCTGTGTAATATCTTTACATAAAAAATAATTTTGATACTTGACATAATCTATACAAGGACTGCTCTAGACTTATATTTCGATACTTTACCTTTAAACAAACAACCGTTTGAAAAAAAAACATATTTGAATCTTGTAAAGATACGATAAAATTCTGGTAAACAAAATATCCATGTTGTCGCACCGAAGGGGAAAATGTTTAATAAAACCCATAGAAATGTGACCCCCTTCTCATTGCCTAACCTTCCCGCTGACGGGCAAGGCAACGGAATCAACTTTTTTATTGCAGAGGAATCATTTCAAAGTGTCGTACAAAAGCCAAAGCCTTTTAATTTCAACATTAGGATGAGTATGTCAAAATCCATACAATTGTAGACCCTACTCTACTTAAACTCGACTCACGTTCAAAAAACGTCTCTAAATCTCAGTCTTGTTAAGCTTTAGTTCCAATACATTAACGAAACAAAGGGGCTGATAGAAGAGTATTCAATTACAGCATCTCGGGTTCACTTCAAAGGCTTCGATTATTTTCACTGGCCCGTAAATCGTGCTATACCTACATAGGTACGTGCGTAGTACATATTATAATTGGAGTCTTGCACATTCAACTCGATTCTTTCGTGGGGTTTTTTCTTACACCCGTGTGTTAAAATTTATTTTTCATCTCTCATACTCTGAAAGAATGTCATTGTTTATATAGGAAGCGGGTTGAAAGTGCTACTTTTCTTCCCTAGGCGGAAAAGTAAATAAAAAAAAAATCTACGTCAATACGTGTCTATACCTGTTAATTTATCTGAGGTCTATACTGAGCAAAGTCAGAAACCTATCCAACCTCACTTCGATAAAATTATATTAATTCTTATTTTTTTATAACTATTATGATCAATATATTTGAATTATAATAAAAGTTAATTTAAATAACAATATTTTTTTTATTTTGTTTGTCTATCTTATCTTATACTATTATAAAACTGTAACAGGAAGTTTGTCTGTACATTGAAGATATTAACAAAAAAACAGTTACGATATGGTTTTTAGGTGTCCCTGATTCCATTTCACCAATTTTTGGATTTTTTGTCTGTCTGTTTGTTTGTGTGTTTGTTTGTGTGTTTGTTTGTTTGTTTGTTTGTTTGAACGAGTATCACGCAAAATCTACTGAACCGATTTTGATGAAACTTTTTTTGTTTGATAGCTTATGATCTGACTTAAAATCTGGTATATAATTTGTGCGGACGAAGTCGCGGGTTAACGCTCGTCTTTTGTTAAAATTATAAGCAGACAGAAAAAAGTGATCCCGATTAAAACCTCCTCAAAAAAAAGTAAAAGCATAAAAAATATAAAAGCCATATACTTAGTTGCGCGAAAAAGAACAAACGAGATGTTGCAAATTTAAATTTAGAGTAAAAATCACTCTGGAAGTCTATCTGTCTCACTCTAGCATACATATATCTTCGTATGGTTTTTCTCTTTAGCATTGGCACCCCGAGTGATTTCAAATTTATTCAAACGTTTTGAAACGTACCTAGTCTAAAATTAATTCGTAAAGCGATTCAGAAATTGATTTTGCTTTTGTTTATTTTCCTTGTATTCGAAATGAAAAGCAGAGTGTTTTTAACTCGGGTGAAAGACACCCATTTCACACTCGAAATATAGGCGCCCCTCACATTCGTTCGGGGCGCCAAACATCTCGTGTGAAATGGGTGACTTTCATCCCTTAGTTAACAATCTACTATTGAAGTCGAGTCAACTTCGATTATTTAATGTCACCTGTGTGAATCACTCTTCAGGTGATCATAAGGATATTATGAGTCGTTTATGGTCACTCAGGTGATCGACACTCAGTTGCAGAAACGCTCATTAGAGTTAATCCTCCATTAAATCTCTTGCTAGCTTTTACTACGTCAACAAGACAAAAAGTGACAACAAGAGATTTAATGGAGGATTAACTTTAATAAGCGTTTCTGCAACTGAGTGTGAATGGAATAAACTGTTTTTTAGGCTTCCGTACTTCCGTAGTCAAACAAGGAACCCTTTTACTTTGGTCCATTCTGTCTGTCTGTATGCCCCGCCTCAATGACTCGCTCATCTTAACTATTATAAAACTGTAACAGTAAAGTGTGTCTATGCATTGAAGATATTAACAAAAAAAGTTACGATATGGTTTTTAGGTGTCCCTGATTCCATATCACCAATTTCTGGATTTTTTTGTCTGTCTGTTTGTTTGTGTGTTTGTTTGATTGTTTGTTTGAACGAGCATCACGCAAAAACTACTGAACCGATTTTGATGAAACTTTTTTTGCTTGATAGCTTATTATCTGACTTAAAATCTGGTATATAATTTGTGCGGACGAAGTCGCGGGTTAACCCTAGTTTTTTAAAAGTCCTTGTTAGTTTTGAGTGTTTGCACCCAAATACCTACCTACACTTATAGCTCAGAAAAATAACCCTGAGATGGACCTATCCTATAGCTAGCCTAAAGATGGCTAGCCTAAAAAGGCTATGGCTCATAACTTATTATGATTATGACTGAGGTTAAGAATACCCTGTTTATTAGAGGGGATAGTACGCCTCTACCAACCAATGGTAAGTCGTAGGTACTATATTTCAAGTTAAATAATATACAGGGTGTTAGGGTAAACATTTACAGGGGGTAATTATACCCATGATACTGAACAACTTTCCCTAAGAAACATATAGGAAATTCGCAAAAAAAAAATTGGACTTCCCATACTAAATGCAATCAGCCTGACGAACGTTTGGTATGAAAAGTCGAAATATTTTTTTGCGAATTTCCTATAGGTTTCTTAGGAAAGTGGTTCAGTATCATGGGTAGAATCACCCCTTAAAGTAATGCAACTGTGTACCCTGTGCGTGTGTTTTGTAGTGTTTGCAAATAAAAGTATTTTCTTTCTTTTACCCTAACACCCTGTATGTATATGCAAATACTTAGATATTGAACTAGATATGAATAGGTACATACAGTTCTTTGAAGATAAGATACGCCTCAAAGTTAAATTAACTTTTCTTGAGTGACGTGCAAAATTTTACAAATCGGACCTGTCAGCTAAATATGAAAAGGTCTTATAATGAAAAGTTATTTAGTTTTTAATTTTGAACATTCGTAATAATTTCAAAAATGAAGATTGAAGAACATAACATGAATACTTTGTACGCCTCTTCTCTTTAAGACCTACGAATATGTGCGAAATTTAAAGCTAGTCGGGGATTTCCCCAACAATAAACATTTTCATGCGGCATTCTAGTACATTCTAGTGAGATGAAAACTCGCCAAATTGTTTGCTCTCGAAGAGTAAAGGTCTACAGTATCCATACCATATTGAAATCGCGAAAAAAAATCTACTGTCCCATACATTTCAGTCAGTTATGTTTGCAATTTTGTATGGGACAGCGGATTTTTTTTCGCGATTTCAGTGTTGGTCTCATTGTAAAAGTTATTCAGTTTGATGGTCTAAAGCACCCCTTTAAATGACTGTCCCATTTTATATTACTTACACCCTGTATAATTATTTTGTTATATCGAGTATTGCACGTATTTATGTAGGTATAATATTTATACTTTGTATAAATTATGATATTATGTATCGACTCGTACACCGGCATAGCTTTTACCTTATGTAAGACTTCTTCCATCCACTGGTGGTCGGGAAGAAATCACTTTTTGTGATAAGGCCGCCTTTTGTACCCTTCTTGTTCGTGTATATTGTTGGTGTGCATAAAGAGAATATGTATCTTATCTCATCTTAAAGCTGCAGCCCACTGTACAATAAGGTAAAGGTTACCTATAAGGCCATCCTTTGAACCCTTCTCATTCACCTTTTTAACACTCAATATCTGAACACCGAAAGACCTTTACAGGGCGTAAACGTTCAGTTAGGTTGTTCAGTTTGATGGTATGAAGCACCTTCGTGATCGTGAAGCGCCCCTAAAATAATTATGTAGCGCATTTAAGTTTACACCAAAGAGTAATATAAGTATACGAGCGTTAACCCGCGACATTGTCCGCACAAATTATATACCAGATTTTAAGTCAGATAATAAGCTATCAAACAAAAAAAGTTTCATCAAAATCGGTTCTGTAGTTTTTGCGTGATGCTCGTTCAAACAAACAAACAAACACACACACAAACAAACAGACAGACAAAAGATCCAAAAATTGGTGATATGGAATCAGGGATACCTAAAAACCATATCGTAACTTTTTTTTTTGTTAATATCTTCAATATACAGACAAACTTCCTGTTACAGTTTTATAATAGTTTAGATTAGACAGAAGATTAGAAAAGAGAACCCACTCGTAGCAACATTATGCATCCACCTTATGTCAAATTGAAAGCTAGCTAGCGCCATCTATGTTTTACCGACAATAGTTCAAGCTATACTATACATACCTACTTATATCTACTCATACCGATAGATGTTATTATTTTGAATGCTAGTTTTCGTTCAATCCCGCACCGATCGAGTGAAATTCCAGTATCCCTACTATTCCTGTAATCTGAACATTGGTTAGAGAACAACAGAAACTCCAGAACATCACTAAATCGGCACGAAATTGAACGAAAACTGCAAACAACATGCACATTACGCAAGATAGCCATTCTGCGAATTTGTCAATTTGACATTGACATAGACAATAAAAATTTTTTTTTGGCAGTGCATTCTATGCAAACTGAATCGGAAAAAGACACCAATAGGCGATTGTCCTCCGCCTGGTTTACACCCTGTACCTTTATATTATGCTTTGAGTGTGCAGATTATGTTCAGATTAGAATTTCATCTCCATAAATATAAAAGTATTTGCATTCGATCAGGTTAAGTAGGTGTCAAATTGATACAGCACGTGTCAAATAGATATTTTTCACAATAATTATTGCGCTAGGTGCGTATTCCAATCACAGAGAAATTACACACTTATGGTTCCAAATTTCCAATACATTTTTAGGGTTCCGTCCCAAAGGGTGAAAACGGGACCCTATTACTAAGCCTACGTTGTCCGTACGTCCGTCTGTCAGTAAATTGTTATGTACTGTTTTGAACGTTACTTTTCATTTTAATATGAATAAAATATATCTTTACTTCACCACCCCCCACTATCTTCCACCATCCCCCTTCCACCAACGTACGACAAGACGTAGTGCGAGACTGCATCCATACGTAGTCGATATTCCAACAATCCGCACAAAAAGTTCCTCTTTTATAATGAGAACCGGTAAGGTTTGGAACACACTCCCTGCGTCTGTTTATCTTATACAGTGTGAAATTGATATCCATCAAACTGAACAACTTTCACTATGGGTATGGGAGCAAACCGAACAAGGCAAAAAAAAAATTGAGCTGTTGCATACATTTGAGTCGAGTAGGCATTGCAGTTTAGTATGGAACAGCTGATCATTTTTTGCTTCGATCGGTTTGCTCCAATAGTGAAAGTTGATCAGTTTGATGGGTCAAGTCTTAGTTTAAAAGGATGCTAATGATATCATATTCACCATGTATGTAGCATTAATTTCATTTTAGTACATACAAACAGACCGAGAGAGACCTACTCTCTACACCAGACCTTTGATCTAAGCACCAGACATTATGAGAATAGCGACTAACCAATTAGTAAAATATTCTATGCCAATAGTATGAAGTATCCGCATTGCGAGTCAAGGACATACGTAGAGACTATAATAGGTTAGTACAAACCTGGACGACCTAGTAGCACAAAATTTTAAAGCACTATTCAGTATGTTCAATTGTGAAGTCCCACGATTCAAGCCACTATCGTACTTATAGCAGAGACCTAACAGTCCTTTTATACGACTTTGTAAGTGTTTGCATATGGGTGTTCGGTGTTCCCAGGTAACCACGTGGCGTGATGTGACGGGGTGGGTGCAAGGGGTGTGGGGTGAGGGGTGTGATGCGTCAGCTGGTCTTTCCGCGTAAGCTTGCTGCAATTAACTGGAGTAACAACAGGCGTTTTAAAGACTTTCCACATAATTTGAATCCATAAAATGTATATTTTAACCCAAGCTCAGATTTTCTAAACTATTTTTCCATATATACAAAGTTACTTCTATTAATACCGTCAACGCGTATTGTGCGTCAAAGTTTTGTATAAAATTGACCCCTCTGCAACCACCAAGCTCAAACACGTATTAGGTTCAAAATCACCAAGGGGCCAAAGGAAAACGCCCAATCCCTTTCGCCTCAAAACTGGTCAATTTGTGTTTGAATTTTATAAGAAATGTTACAGTAGAAAATAACCTTTGCTTTACTTTATACTTTAAACCTAATCTTCGAAGAAGATGCCATATTATCGTGAAAATTGCTGTTTTATTTTACACGTTTTACAGAAAAGCCCCAAAACAAAATAGCAAATTAAATTACAAATACAAATACTTAGTACTTTACTATTTATAAATAAATAATAAATAAATAAAAATGATTTATTTCAGGTTGCGGATTTATGTCTGGAGATTTACACGCAGCGCAGTTATAGGTTTTATTTATTTCCAGCTCGAATAATTATTGTGCTTCAAAACCTAAAAATTTTTTTAATTAAATCAACTCTATAGAATATATTTCCATATTTCCTTTTAAACAAATAATATAGGTACTTTGGGTACCTGTTGCAGTACGTAAGTCAGACCATGCATTTTTGATACTCTATTGATTAAGCTCGCGTAAGTAAGTATAACAGGAAAGAAGGAAAACATTCGTGAGGAAAACCCACACGTTACGATTTCTACGATTTTCCCAGTTGACTTCGATGTTAGGTATTCAATGTGTCCATTACATGCTCACAATGGCTCTGATCCGGGTCCTCGCTGTTAATAATCGTGAGCATATTTTATATACCGTATATGATAGGTATACCTAGGTATTGCAGTTAGTTACGTCACACTCACACCATGCATTCGAATAGTTTGATATGCACTCATGTTAGCAAACATTGATTACGCATTATCGTACCAATATTTCATACTCAATACCTTTAAAAGTGTACATGAAGCCCATTAAGTTAAAAAAAAACAATTCAAAGCCCATTACGCGTCCCGATCGAGGATTTATATTGTGACTCACAGTTGTGGAGCGATGTATTGTGTTGGTTGCGAAGTTATTGTTGCCAAGATGTATTGTTAAATCTGCTCTCAAAAGTTCCCCGTCGAAATCCTTGTACCTTCGTCATTGAGACTAAAATGAGTTAATTTTGTGGACTTATAAAGAGGGCAGCTTGCGTCAGCTGTTGTCAGGTGTAGCGTGGTGCACCCTCGTGTATCGCGCCTTGTTCGTTACAGTAGTTTATTCGTCCAAGCTACAGTATGAACCGTGTGCTTCATAAAAATTGCCCCAGTCGGCATCATGTTCGCCGGCCTATCTGCACGCTTATAAATACGAACTTTTATACATATTTTTCGTAAATAAGTATTGAAACTAAATTTTTAAAATATTTATAAGTTAACATAGTAACGTGAGCATAATAAAGAAAGCTTTAAAAATGTGCAAGCACGTGGTTTTGGTTCCTTTGAAGACAGTGGATTCTGGTATGTTTATATTTTATTAAATTAACGAATTATTCTTATTCGATGTAATCGACCGGTTTTAACTGAAATCAATCGTTAAAGAATAATTCTAACAGTTAGGTAGGCTGCCTACCTTACCTACCTAAGACTAAGAATGCATTACAGAGTGGCATAATGTCGATAACATGTATGCGGTACTTTTAGTTCTTACCTTCGTACCTATATCTTGCTACTGTTTCTGTAAACTACGATTTGAAAATCTAAAAATTGATAAAAATGACAACTCGTGATAGGTTCCTAGGGTTAATTCCAAACTCCTAAATCAGCTCTACAAATTCGTCCTTCACTTTCGACTGGACATAAATTATCATTTGAATTTTAATTTATCGTTGTCGGTCGATCGCCGCATCGTTTTCCTATTCGCGGTCTGGCCAATTGTCTTAAATTAAGAACACATTTGTTCGTGTTAAGAGTAATATGTGTCTATTAATCGATAGCTAAAAATATGTAGTGCTGTGATCTGTGGTGATTTGTCGAGAACGCGGAACTTGCACTTAGCGTACGAATTAATATCAATCGTGGCAGAGGACGAGGTTGATATCGACTCACGCTCGCCGCGCGGCCGGCGGCAGTGCTCCCGCGAGTCTCGCACATGCGCACTTCGCACGACCAACATTCTTAATGTTACAAAAACATCGAAAAGTAACGCGAGTCCTATCGTAGTTAGCGATATTTGTAATGTGCAGTTGTGTTTTGTTTTCGTACCCACTTTGACACGCAATAAATTCTGTGACATCGATTTTGTATTTTAGAAGGATGAAGTTACCGAAACTGGAGCTAAGTAAGTAGATTATAATACGTTACGCTCCCGTACATTATTGAACAGATTTGTATTATGAGAAACAGCTCAATGTTTTTTCGATTTCGATTATCCTTAAAGTGTTCCGAGAACTAAGCAGCTAAACCTAGAAAATGCCTGATTCAGACATCCTGTCATTCTTCCTTTCATAACGGCAATGGTAATTTGTCCAAGTTTATCACTCAAGGCTATAAACTCTATTCCACGGCGATAAAGTTTAAATTTGCATAAATATAGACAACATTTTTGATTTGTTAATTTTGAATAGGTACGTTGTTTATTTTTTATTGTCTTTTTGCAAAGAGCGTGAGCAATTTTTGATGGATGCCTTATTTTGTGCCTCTTGTATTTCTATTTCTGTATTTTACTGTTTATGTTTTGCTGTAAAATAAAGTATATTTGATTGATGGATTGTCTGAGAATGCGTTATACAGGGTGTAAGTGACAGCGTTTCGCGTTTCCTGAGGTAGGCTCAATAGTGAAAGTTGTTCAGTTTGATGGTCTGTGTTCACAGTTTCAGTATTTGCTAGGCTGTCACTTACACCCTGTATTAGGTATGTGGATAAAAAGATACTACAAAAAATTCTGACGTTTTTATTTCATCAAACGAATAAACCGATATATATTAAATAAATCACTGGTTGTTTTCTGTACTATACATTTGGGTTTTTACACTGCTGGTGAACTCAGACAATACGAATCTCTTATTCCAACTTAATTTCAACAAAATAAATATCAAATAACCTTATGAAACTGTCAATGGCAGGTAGACATTCATTGCGAACAAAAGGAAATGATTCAAACAGTATTTACAAGTGTTTCCGATCGAAGTGGGGTGTCCATGCCCAGTTTAGTCGCTTATATCGGAATTTTTCGTTAATTTAAACATGTTTTACAAGAAAACTCAGCGTAGACTCAAAAGTCTTCAGAGGCTGACCGGGATCTACACTCCTAAGCGATTTTGTACGTGTTTGTAATTGTTATTAATAATATAGGTAGTCGCTAGTCAGGTAGGTATTACATTATAGTACTCTGTGGTATTACCTAACAGTTTGTTATCGTTCGTTGGTAGTAAGCAACTATGAATGCCATTAATTGCAATTACTATATAGTTCTTATGGGTCAATCTACGCGCTTCCTCTTCTTCGGTTTGAGTACCGAAGTAGGTAAACATTTTAGGTTGTAAACGAAAAAAAACATTTATTATTATTTATTTATTGACATTTGAGTTTACATGGTCTCATATTAACTTTAATAATTACGAGCGTTAACCCGCGACTTTGTCCGCACAAATTGTATACAAGATTTTAAGTTAGATCATAAGCTATCAAACAAAAAAAGTTTCATTAAAATCGGTTCAGCAGTTTTTGCGTGATGCTCGTTCAAACAAACAAACACACAGACGGACAAATAATCCAAAAATTTATGATATGGAATCAGGGATACGTAAAAACCATATCGTAACTTTTTTTTTTGTTAATATTTTCAATGTACAGACATACTTCCTGTTACAGTTTTATAATAGTTTAGATGATGATACCAAAAAACCCGATTTGAGTTTGTCTTGGCATCTACATCATTCATGTTTCCTTATTTAAGGTTAAGGAACTCTGTCTTTACAATTCAGGTCTTATGAATAATTTAAGAATCTAAATCGGCCGTTCATTGACACTAATCAGAAATTAATCGATATCCCGATATGAAGGTTAAACAACTGGCAACCCTACGGTCATTGTACTTTTGTAAACTAATGTCGTTTATAGTTACAGCATTCATGTAAGCCTGTAATGCCACTTCCTGAATTTCCGTTCCGTCTGA
This sequence comes from Agonopterix arenella, assembly GCA_927399405.1. Classification (NCBI taxonomy): domain Eukaryota; kingdom Metazoa; phylum Arthropoda; class Insecta; order Lepidoptera; family Depressariidae; genus Agonopterix; species Agonopterix arenella. The sequence goes on along the minus strand of OV656691.1, from coordinate 11,338,252 downwards.
GTATACTTTTGAGATACAACATTTCATGTCTTAATGTCTTCAACTAGTCCAAATACCTACCAGAACATAATTTGTATTAATTAGAGAGCCCTTATAAAGTTTTAATTCTAATTAACGATATTGAACGATTTATGGTAAAAATTCAGACGGTGACAACATTTTTTTAAACCGTGAAGTTATTTTGTTTTTTAATAAAAATGTCAAAAAGCTGAAAATTAAGGGTGGTCCTCATACTAGTTACATACACGAAACTAGTTTTCATCAACGTTTTTTTCTTCTCACTCTATCGTAAATAACTTCAAACTTGGTGTGATTAGAGCAAACTCTATAGTATAGTATAACAACAATAATAAAAACCGACCAAGTGTGAGTCGGACTCGTGCTAAAGGTACCGGAGAATTTTTACGGAAGTTAATTTATGTTATGTGTGGTTGGTACGGAACCCTCGGTGCGCGAGTAGCCCAACTCGCACTTCACCGGTTTTTTTTTTCAATCGAGCAGATCTCTTAGCGACCGACGACATAATTGTTTATCTAGACAGCTGGTAGACGAACCTATGCCCTGCTGCAACAATGTTGCAGTGTTGCACTGCTATTTGCAAACTAATCTAGGGTATATCACGCTATTTGTGTCACCTAAGTCTATTTATATGCGACAATCAGTCCATTGCTTTCTAAAGGACGCGGTAACTTTATACTATAACTATATTATAGTATTTTTGCAAGTAGGTTACAATGGGATGCCGACGACGGTATTGAATTCTACTATTATTATATAAGGTCTAACAAAATTAGGTGAAACTATTTTAAGGGGATGATCAGACCATCAAACTGAACAACTTTCTGTATGGAACCAATATTTAAATCGCGAAAAAAAAATCAGCTGTTCCATACAAACCTACACGATCTAAATGTATGGGACAGTAGATTTTTTCTTTCGCGATTTCGATATTGGTTCCATAGAGAAAGTTGTTCAGTTTCCCCTTAAAATAGTTTCAGCTAATTTTGTTAGACCTTATATTATTAGTATTGCTATTCGCCTACTCTACAAACATACGTTTAATCAGGTGTCTCGATATTTAAATTACCACTCATTCTGAAAGTCGGTACGTAACTAACTAAAAAGGAAAGTTAAATAAAAGCTGGTAAAAAGAACCTCCTCGTTTTATGAAGTATCTCACGAACGAACACACGTTATGATTTTGGAAATACTTTCTAGAAACAAGAACCAAATATGTTTCAACCATAGATGAAGGCGTAACTCGTGGAGCAAACCCACCAGAGCAAAAAAAAATCAGCTGTTCCGTACTAAACTGCACCCGCCGCCACTGCCTACTCGACTCAAAATGTATGCAACAGCTGTTTTTTTTTTTTGCTCCAATCGGTTTGCTCCCATAGCAAAAGTTCTTCAGTTTGATGGATAGACTCTTAGTTTAAAAAAATGCTACTGATATCAATTGCACCCTGTATAATTATGTCTTGGAATAAGATTATCCTACTAACGTTTGAAGAATCTTTAATTCTCAAAATTTTAGATTGAATTTATTGTGACAAGAATTGTATTACTGGGTTATTAATCGTTGAATTATATTAGAGACTGAATGAATCAAAATCAAAACAGATTTGTTTGAGCATTATGAATGAGATTTTTTTTAAACGAAACATTTGAATTTTTATACAAGAAATTAGTTTTTGGCCCAAAAACTATATACGAAACATTTTATATTTCAAACGAAGACATTTTCGAGTTTCCTTATATCGAAATGCTAAAATATCTTGACTCAAGTAATTTTTTAAATATGTGCGCACGGCGACACATCAAACTATACAAAACCAACATAAGCTGGCCGCGCGTCGTTATACGTTACTTGACCTACGCGCGGCCAGTTTATGTTGGTTTTGTATAGCTTGATGTGTCGCCGTGTGTACACTAAATGAAAACGTTATTTGCAAATCATTATGTCATTAATTAGGTAATTACAGATTTCATTTGAAACAAAACAACAAAATACTAAATAATTTTAATCTGATTATACAATATAGTCTAGGAAAAATACGGTTTGAGATTGCATTAAAGACACTTTAGTAAATTGTGTTTGAACTAATATTACTGTTAGTTTTTAACACTGTTGTCGAGATTTCGTGGTTATATAGGCTGAGGGCCCTGAGAAATACCTTAAAATCGATATAAATGTACAAAGGGCAAGCTTATTTCTAAAGATATTTCTTCCAGCATAACAGCAAAAGAGACGAGAGTTAATTATACAAGGCAAATTTAATGTGTACAAACAAACAGTAAATAATTAAGTTTTGAGGTTATAATTTTTGAATACTTACAAAATATTAAATATCTACTCAAGTTTAGAATATTAACCGGGATTATTATTGTTATAAGTAAAACGTATTGAACGAAGCCGTCCTGAACAAAATTACCAGTTTTCCATTTTTTGTTCATACCTAAATTAAATGTTTTGTAAATGTCTTAATTATTCCATAGTACCTACACAATAAAAAATCGGGGATTATTGAGAATTTATGTTTTTCAGGTATGTATCTACTAATATTTCAAACTATCACCTAAATTGCAATTAATGCAACCTACTCCATACAAAAATCCGTAGATTTCCCCGACTTATTTGGGTTCTCGATATTTAAACAGCATGTTATTTGTTTTCATTGCACTAACCTAGATATCAACTAAACTATGTGACCTAGATAAAGACATAAATTGGTAACAATTTGCTTTCAAAAATAGTGCCAAAATAATTGTGTGCAGTATTTTAACATTATTACTTCCTGAACGCATTCCTGAAATTGATTACTACGTAAACATTGTTCTTTTTCTCAGTTAAATCCGTATTATACATACGTCATGAATTCATGATACGTGTAGTCAGCAGCAATAAGTTGTATACACTTTGGTACTATATTAAAATACTTGGAACAAAAGTGTATACAACTTATTGCTGCTGACTGTACATATTGTTTAAGGTATGCTTGCTGACGCTCAGAGTATAGGTGCTATTATTTACCATAGCATAGCATATGCTCACGACTATATTCACCGAGGGGGTAGTTAGAGATATTCTGTAACCTCAGAACATCCACGTTTAACTAGTACCGAAAATCTGTCCAGTGTGACGGGGAGTGCGCCCGTCGCCCGTGCTATTATTTAGTCTGTGGGTAATTAATATTGTACAAGTAATTGTTATTATGTACGCACGGCGACACATCATACTATACAAAACCAACATAAGCTGGCCGCGCGACGCTATACGTTACTCGACCTACGCGCGGCCAGTTTATGTTGGTTTCGTATAGCTTGATGTGTCGCCGTGTATACCTATGCGCTGACGTAAACTTTAGCTGAATAAAATCCCACAAAAAATAATATGTAGAAAAATGTACAACATTTTTAGGGTTCCGTACTCAAAAAAGAAACAAATCCCCCATTCCCATACCTACAACAAAAAGAGGAAAAATTTGTTTTTTTGACTCAATCTAGTGAGGTGTCGTTGGATAGCTCTTGTAACGCGGAACAAATCACCCATACAAACTAAGTTCGTCGTATCTCAAGATACTTACATGCGCTAAAAGACAATAAAAACCGGTCAAGTGCGAGTTGGGCTACTCGCGCACCGAGGGTTCCGTATCACACCACCACATCCACGCAGCATAATTATATTAACTTAGAAAAAAGTTTTGTTTTCTCCGGGACCTTTAGCGCTAGACCGACTTACGATTAGCCGGTTTTATTTATTTGTTGTTATAACAAACAACATCATTAATGAACAATAAAGATTTAAAAATTATCTAAGTTATTTTTCTTCTTATCGTGTGGGCAGAGCCCTGGTGTCAGAGTTTTTTCAGACCGCCTTACGGCCTCTGATGTGGTTTTTAGTTAACGACTTTACCACCAGATATAGTAGCCGGGACCAACGGCTTAAAGTGTCATCCGAAGCACGGAATCATCTTTCTTTTCAGACAATCAGGTGATTCACCCTACAATGTGCTAACCAACTGGGAAAAACGCACAAAGTAACATTTTACTAGATGTCGCCCTTGGGAATCGAACCAACGACCAAACACATACACAAAACTTCTAAATAAATATACTAATTTATCAATCAATGTTTTTATCTCCACCCGATCAACTCATTTCAAATATTAGTAATCTGTGGCTAGCTATACCTACCTACCTATTTAGAAAAAATAGTTGACCTAGTTTCATTAATATGAATGGATCGTATCATTTGTACATATAAATGTCGTAACTTTTTAATTTTTTAAGTAAATCAAGTGACTCACTTAATACGACTATCATTGTTTATTAGCCGGGATAGTAGCCGGGACCAACGGCTTAACGTGCCATCCGAAGCACGGAATCATCTAAGTTATTGAATAAACTCATACCTATACAGGGTGACTGGTAATTCGACCTATTCCTTGAAAGGGGTTATACTAGAGTTCATTTGCAACAATTTTTCCCCAGTTAACTGGGGGTCGAAAATCGCTTGTTTTCGAGTTCTCTCATTTTTAAGAATTTTTTGAATATTTCCGTTTTTCGACCTAAAAATGACAATTGTGAAAAAAATACTCCACTCTCTGCACTCTGTAAGCATTTTTCTAGTAGCTGATGAATGAGCGACTACTTTAAACTAAAATACATGTGAAAAATACCCAAAACCACCGAAATAAAAGGTTATAAACCGCAAGACAACAATTTTTTATTTGGATTTTGTTTCAATCCAAAGCTGATTACTCAAAAAAAATTTATGACACTTGGCGTACAAATTGCGGAAATAACTTCCTCAATTCCTAAGCTTTCCAAAAAGATGCAAAAGTTGTGTACTTTAGTTCAAGTTTGTGAAAATAAACCTTATTAAACACGCAGATGTGAATTTTATTCAAAAAGTTATTGGTTTGGTGAAAATAAAAAAAAGAGTAAAATAATAATGTTTAGTACCTAATCATATGAAATTACAAATTTTGTTTTAAAGTTTTACATTTAAAAATCACAAGTCTTGCTCAAATTGTCTTCCTCCGTTACGTATGCAAGCACGAAGCCTGCGACGTACTTCGCTTACTGTCACTCGAGTTGAAAGCGTGTCTTTAATTTGTTGGGCAGCTGCCAAAATCCTCTCTCTTAATTCTTCTTGAGAAGAGATAGGTGTACGATACACCAATGTCTTCATATGACCCCAAATGTAGAAGTCGCATGGGGTTAGATCGGGACTCTTAGCCGGCCAAGGGATCGGGCCGCCTCGACCAATCCATCTCAGTGGATAGTTCTCATCCATCCACTGTCGCACGCCCCGGTAATAGTGGGCTGGGCAGCCATCATGTTGATACACCAGAGCTGTTCTTGTGGTAAGCGGCACATCCTCCAGCAGCGGACGTAACTCTTCTCTTAAAAAGTTTTCATAGGCGATGCCGGTTAGGCGTGCCGGCAGAAAGAATGGCCCGATTAAATTATTGTGCACGATTCCCATCCACACATTAAGTGAGAATCTGTGCTGGTGAGCTCCTTCGTTAGATTTTCTCGGATTCTGACCTTTAGGGGCCCAAAAATGCAGATTATGATAGTTTGTAATACCATCACGGTCGAAGTTCGATTCATCTGTCCACAAGATTGTTTTTAGATACTCAGGGTCTTCAATGTCTGCATTTATTAGAAATCTGCAGAAATCCATCCTTCTGACAGGATCTCCCTCCTCGATAGCTTGTACTGGCGTGTAATGGAATGGATACTGCCGTGCTGTGTGCTGAGTGAACCAGACTTTCCACTGAGACATACCAAGCTGCCTAGCCACAATTCTTGTTGAAGTAGTGCCGTCTGCTTGAAAACACTGCAAAATTTGCTCCTCTTCGATTGGATCACTAACGCTAGGTCTACCAGCGTCGGTTTGGCGACGTCGAACCGATCCCGTTTCTCGAATGCGCCGATATGTCGTACCAAACACGCTGACATCAGGTAAACGGCGGGTAGGAAAACGTCTTTGATAGTCTCTTCGAGCAGCAGCAGCGTCACCACCACAAAACCCGTAACAATACATGATATCCGCGTATTCTTCATTTTGGTAAGCAGCCATTTGAAAAGGAAGCTGTTTTAGCGCAGAATTTAAGTTAGTTAACAACGACACGTCCGAACTCCAAGATGGTTGAAACTAACTGATTACTTAATGAATTGAGCGAATGAGTGGGCCTCGATTGTGAACCTTAGTACAAACATTCCCGAATACTTACAAAAGAGAAACAATGTAAGCAATAAAATGAAAGAGACAAAAGCAAATCGGCATCTTGTAAGGTTCGCTTCTAGGAAATCCGCTACCTGCTCTGCCATTGTTAACAATTTTTTTCAAACTCTTGTCAAAGTAGACAACATTTGCACCTTTTTGGAAAGTTTAGGAATTGAGGAAGTTATTTCCGTAATTTGTACGCCAAGTGTGATACATTTTTTTAAGTAATCCTCTTTGGATTGAAACGAAATCCAAATAAAAAAAATTTGTCGTGCGGTTTATAACCTTTTATTTCAGTGGTTTCGGGTATTTTACACATGTATTTTAGTTTAATGTAGTCGCTCATTCATCAGCTATTAGAAAAATGCTTACTTAGTGCAGAGAGTGGAGTATTTTTTTCACAATTGTCAGTTTTAGGTGGAAAAATGGATTTTTTCAAAAAAATCTTAAAAATGAGATAACTCGAAAACAAGCGATTTTCGACCCCCAGTTAACTGGGGCAAAATTGTTGCAAATGAACTCTAGTATAACCCCTTTCAAGGAATAGGTCGAATTACCAGTCACCCTGTATACGTAATCTCATAAGAAATGCTAGAATAATATTTAAAAAAAGTTGTGGAATATAGGTACCTTTTTATAATAATAAAAACTAGTTCGTTGTCATGTTTTTACCCGATTGCGCGACTCAAAGCAGGGCAATGAGTTTATCAGCCTATGTATGTAAGGCAATTAAGCTTGTTCCTTTGTTGACGAACTATGTTAAGTGGGGTACTATTGAATAGGTATCTGAAAATCATCTTTATGTTTCTCTTATCATTTTTTCTTTCGAATGAAAAGTTGGTTAGCAAACATGTCTAACTAAAAAGTAAATTCAAAAAATAAAACCGTCTCCGTAAAAGGTTAACTTTAACTAAAAACTGATAAGAAAAAAAAACCGCCTTAAAAAACTAAAAACATCAAACTGATGTCGATTCGCGGCTGGGCTTGCATTAGTTTCTTTTCTTGGGTTGACTCCGACTCCAATAAAACAAATTAAGGTTCTTATAATATGTCATCGGCTGCAATATTATTTTTAATTTTGTAGTTTTTTTAAGGCGGTTTTAATTTTCTTTGTAAAATTACGTTTATTTTAAAAAAATGGTGAAATAATTACATTAGTTTGACTCAAATATCAGTTAAACACGCAAAGGATACATCGATACAAAGCAAATTTTTCAATACCCGATGATTTGCTGTCAACTTTTGAGGAGTTCTATTGTGTAGCTCTAAAGCGCATCATCAGATCTTCACCAAATTAAAATAGAACCATTTCGAAGATAAATCCTTCAGAATTAAAAAAGAATCATCCAAATCGGTCAAGAAGTTATAAGTGAAAACCATATCTTGAAAACTACTGAACCGATTTTGATGAAACTTGCAATGTAAGTACCCTGAGTTGTAAATGTAAGCCAATAAAAAAGAATGGTCACAATCCGATTAATAGTTTCGGAGAAATGCGTAGACAAACATACCTATGAAATTTTGTATATTTGTTTGGAAGCCGTAAAATAGACACATGAATATTTTACAATACCAATAATATTACATACATAGGTACATACGTATCGAACTAATAACCTCCTTTTTTTGAAGTGGGTTAAAAACAAGTCCAGTAGATCACTGAAAAAATTTCTCTACAGAAGTGCGATTTTTGAATCTCATACGTTGAACTCAGCAGTTGAAAATGTGTGACTATTAATGTACTGACTTGACTTTCAAAAATCGCACTCCTGGAGTATGATTTTTGAATGTCAAATCAGCAGTAGAAAGATGCATATCTCGATATAAGTATATTGACATTTTCAACTGCTGGGTTCAAAGAATGAGTTTCAAAAACCGCACTCCAGGACTAACGCGAAAAAACTATCAGCTGTTCCATACAAAAATCTATGATACGACCCAAATGTATGAGCCAGCAAAATTTTCAGCCGATTTCGATGTTAGTCCAATAAAGAAAGTTATTTAGTATGATGGTCTGATTAGGTTTATCCTTTGAAAAACCGCACATGAGAGTAATGAAACACAGATCGACCTTGGCTCAAACGAGGACATTTTTTCGCACGGTAACATAAATAGGTATACATTGTATTATGTAATCCTGATCACTATCACCACTACCATTATTGATAGTCATCAGACCGAGACCTTACAACAGGTTGAATGTTGATGAATACTATGCTTTCAGATAATTGTTTCATACATTTTCCTATTGTGTTAATTTAAAAGGCTAGGGTTCATATTCATAACATTTATTTATCAAGTAAATAAAATAAGACATAGGTTTTCGGACTCGGAGATATTTTTATTAATAAAAACAGGGTGTATCAAAACACCCTAGTTATATTTAAAAGGGCGGTTTAAAACATAAAACTGAAAAAAAATTCACCAAGGAACATTGTGAAAAAATAACAGGTATTTAATACCTACTCGATTCAAAATGTATGGGACAGCAGATTTACAGAACTGCCGTGTTACAGAAATATTTAATTAGTATGATTATGTATCTTATTAATAGAACCATAATACCTAATAATGAGTGTTCTACTCTCACTATCTGAAATAAATTATGTAAATTTGTCACTATAAATAGAAAAATTAGTCATACGTAAAGCTAATTTAACACACGCATTACTCGTGCATTAATAATGCGTTTTATAGTGACTGACATTTATAATATTATCACAGTTATTGTAGTAATATTGTACTAATACCACCTAAAATCTACAAATTATCACTAAGTTATTTAAAACACCTATACCCCAATTAGAAAAAAATCGTTGTTTCGATCTGTATTTGTCATCCAAAAATATTGTGTTTTCTATTCCACTTTTCACTTTCATTCTTTACGCGCAATAAGCGCCCCCAATCCAAGACGAGCCAAAAAAGCGGCGCACTACTGTACCTTTTCTCCAAGTGATTCGGCGTATTTTTGAGCACTCATAATTGGTCTGGATGGTACCTGTTGTGGGCTCAAATTTTCAGGACATGAATGTTCTTAATTTCATATTTATAGCCCTGCCTACTTTAGTATTTATTTATTAATACGCAAACATCATGGATTTCGTCACTCACTCACTCACTTACACACAGTTGATCATTAAAACCTAACAGGTACTTCCCGAAGTCCTAGTTGAAATTTGGCATGCAGATTGGGTTACAGCGTAGAACTAAACAGAAAACTCAAGAATTTTTAATTTTCCCCCTCCAACCCCTTAAAGTGAGGGTGCAAATATGTATAGGTAGGCAAAATGGTTCTGGAACCCATTCTCATGAATCTTTGTACTCGTGTTCAGTCCCTATGGTACTATAACAAAATGTCAATTTAAACCTTTGATCCTCAAATCCTGAAGCTGCTTTTCATAAATATTTAAAAAGCAATAGCAAATCTACAAAAAGAATTGAGATCCCATCAAAAACATTTCATATAAAAAAGTGGTTAAGACTCACAATCCTTTTACTCTTAAAAAGTTATGAGATCTCACGACTTCTAACTTATTAGACCGAGATAAACTTATGACTTTACTCAAGACTTGGCTTGAAATGAGATCTCATAACTTTTTAAGAGTAAAAGGATTGTGAGTCTTGGCCACTTGAAATGTTTTTTATGGGATACATTGTATTCAAACATCTTCAATGTACATTCACACCAAATTTACACATTTTATAATCATGTATCATAGATTAGGTATCTACCTAACAAGAAAAAAGTACCTAGGTAAGTAATAAAAGTGTATTTCTTTTACACAGTAGATTATATCTACTTATTTAACCTTCAGTCTATTATCGCCATTGTCATAAAATCAATACCAATCGATATTGGTGCTTCATTCTATTCCACTGATTTATATTTAAATTGTCTGAATCGTATATACTTCAACCATTCTGTCTGGGCTTAAATATATTTTTTATTAATCACTATCAGTGCCCGCGATTTTCTTAATACGTGTTGTCTAAGTTTTTGATAGAACAATTTGTTAAATTATTATAAATAGACTACATAGCATACTTACCTATTATATTCTTGTATTTAAATCCTAATTCTATATTATGTTATATAGGGTGAAATTGATACCAGTAGCATCCATTTAAACTAAGAGTCTACCCATCAAACTGAACAACTTTCACTATGGGAGAAAACAAATCGGAGCAAAAAAAATAATCAGCTGTTGCATACATTTGAGTCGAGTAGGCATTGCAGTTTAATATGGATAGGTGATTTTTTTGTTGCTCCGATCGGTTGGTCGTAAAAGGATGCTAATGATATCAATTTCACCCTGTATAACCGGCCAGTAAATATACTGGGAGGCATGAAGGAGGGACTTTCCCAAAAATTTCACATTCTACTCGTATAGCATTTGTTCTATTAAATATTCGGGTCCAAGAAACTATTATTATAAATGTTAAAAGTTTCTACCGTTTAAAAGTTACAGCTTATCAAAGTTTCACGTAAATAGTTACAATGTTCGAATCTAACGTTTTTCAGTTGCGTCGTCTTTCAGACTCCAAATATTTATAGATGCATTAACTGTATCATAACTTTTGTAGTATTATTTATCGTATAGATAACCCTGCAGGCTACAGAGTCACTTGACAACTTATTTAATCATCCATCAAAACATCTCACCGATCCCCGCTACCCAATCCGCCGCGTAACCCCAGCAACGTCCTATGCCGAGGTCCGTACCCCTCTGGGTGCCCCTAGGTCGGTTGCTCAAGATCATTCATTTGGATCGGTAGACCCTTCGAGGTCCCTCCAAGAGTCCGCAGTAAAAAGCAGTAGTTGCTCCAATCTCCAAAAAAACTAAACGATTTTATTTGTTTGCAACTAGGTTGTCAAGTCGATTGAGTCAATGCCACAAACTGATCTGAAGCCAACGCAGGTGGCCAATTGACTAGAACCCGTAAACGGCCAGTTAACTTCAAGACCCGTCAATTAATCCCTGATGAGGCATTGACTCCCACTTGAACTGAACAGGGTGACTCTTTGGGACATGATACAACGCATTTTATGAACAATACTTACAATAAAACTTTTTTCAAGCTTTTTTTTGTCAATTAACTTTACCGGGTCAACAGACGAATCGCAAAATCTGAAAGATACTTGCTTATAAAAAACTTGCTTTTGCGAAACAACTTCGTCCGCTTCAAATTAGAATATCGAAAAATCCTTTCTTCAGCACCCCATAAAGTATGTAAGTAACGCATTTAGGTTAACACCCTGTATATTCCAAATTTCATGTCTTCTTGAGCGTTTTAGGTTGTGCATTGTCTGTCAGTCAGTCACGGGTTCAATTTTTTGTTATAAGTAGGTATGTGAAGCAATATGCAATTATCGTGAGTCATTATCATTAAAGAATTTAAAAATATTTGGTGTGTCTTTTTGTTATCATCATAAATCATATTTCGACCCAACAAAAACAGTCTAACAGAAAAACTTTTAAAATACTTCGCTTAATAAAGTGCATATTGTTTTATTTATTTATTTATATTTAACCATGTTCTTATAACTTCAAACGTTAAAAACTTGAATAAAAAAATAGGTTCAACAAAAATGCTCTAAAGGTAGGTACAATACAATTTAATTTTATTTTATTTACTGTCGAAACCAACAGCGTTACTGTGGGTAATATAAAAATAACAATATGTGTGTAGGTAGTAAAAAAATTGCCAATTACAGGTTTATGTTAAAATGTTGGTAAAATGCAATGCTGAATAACATCCATCCAAGATATGAACAGTTTTCAAGCTAGGAATAGGTAGGTTATTGTTTTAGTAGCAGTACATTACTATTATGCAGTCCATCAAGAACAATATGTGACATTTGAAGAAATAAGCAAAAGCAGCAAAATAAATTAAACAACTAACCTACGACTGACTGTCACTTATTTTTGGATGTTATTGTGGTTGAATGGATTAAAACAATAGATCGGACGTCGAAATGTCAAAAATATGTTCTTCAGTTTTGGTTGACTACCAGCGGTTGAAACATAACATAATTATAGCATAATAACCATATATAGGTACTAGGTATACATCAAGTATAAGCAGTATCCTGTATCATATTCATGTATTTATAGGTATAGTAGTTACATGATCTTCATTATTTATTTATTTTATCCTGCTTCATCGTAGTGCTGGGCTCTCCCCTAAACATACCTACCTCTATTCAATAATGCGGTATCTCTCCATCCATCGCAATAGGCATCCAACTCATCGCGCCACCTTTGCCGAGTTCTGCCTCGACCTCGACTGCCATCATTAGGCACCCATTGCGTGGCGATTAATACCCACCGCTTCATTCTTATAGTTTCTTATTTTTATACAACACTAGAGTTAACCCGCGACTTCATCCGCACAAATTATATACCAGATTTTAAGTCGGATCATAAACTATCAAGTTTCATCAAAATCGTAATAATTTTTGCGTGATGTTCAAACAAACACACAAACAGACATACAAAAAATCCAAAAGTTGGTGATATGGAATCAGGGATACCTAAAAACCATATCGTAACTTTTTTTTGTTTATTATAGTTTAGATTTTAGCAGGTTAGGCTTGCTGCCCACACGATAAGAAGAAGAAGTAGGTACTAAAACTACGTAGCATTAAAATTGTATGCTCTTTATTGCACATTACTTGTAGATAAGAAGACATCATCCGCGTTTCATACATTTTTGGTCCAAATGTGAAAGTACCGGCCAACAAAAACTAATGCTTTATTCTGTTTGAACTTGTCCATCTAAGCATTTATTAATAGGTTGGGGAAAAAGTCTTTTCGCATTGTAGTATGTATGAAAAATGGATGCCATTTTTGAAAAAGTGGAGCAAGATCGGCATATCAGTAGTTACGACGTAGCTGAAGAACTGGGAATTGACCACAAAACAAAAAACTGGGTACACAAAAAAGCTCGATATTTGGGTACCTCACGAGCTCACTGAAAGAAACCAAATGAACCGTGTACTCATTTGTGATTCTTTATTACGACGCAATGAAAGCGAACCATTTTTGAAGAAGCTGATAACTGGTGATGAAAAGTGGATCACGTACGACAAGAACGTGCGAAACAGGTCGTGCTAAAAGGCCGGTCAGGCTTCACAGACTGTGGCGAAACCCAGGTCAACTCGCAACAGGGTGATGATGTGTGTGTGGTGGGATTGGAAGGGCATTATTCATTATGAGCTGTTACCACCAGGCAGGAACATCGATTCTGAACTCTACTGCGAACAACTGATGAGATTAAAGCAAGAAGTTGAGAGAAAGCGGCCGGAATTAATCAACAGAAGGGGTGTGGTTATTCATCATGATAACGCTCATCTTTAGCCACTCAGCAAAAATTAAGAGAGCTTGGCTGGGAGGTGTTAATGCATCCGCCGTATAGTCCTGACCTTGCACCTTCCGATTTCCACCTGTTTCGGTCTCTTCAGAATTCTTTAGGCAGTGTCAGGTTAACATCACGAGAGGACTGCCAAAACTACTTGTCGCGGTATTTTGATCAGAAGCCCCAAAATTTCTATAGCAATGGGATCATCTCCCTACCTACAAGATGGCAAAAATTTATCGAACAAAATGGTACCTACATACTTTAGTTAAATGTAAATAAACTATATTAAAAAATGTTTTAAATTATCTTAAAAAATGCGAAGAAACTTTTTCCCCACCCTAATATTATGACATGAAAGATGTATCTGTAAGTTTTATAACATCAAAAACGTAGAAAGAAAAGAGCAGATTTATCAAACCTTAATAAAAACCAAGGAAAACGGCCCTACATATTTAGTGCCATACTAAAAAATACTGAGACGGACAAGATCTAACAGAATATAGCCTTATCTTATCTATATTCATCAAAAATGTATGAAAAGTCTGATTTTTCGAACCCAATAATACGAAGGACAATGGACGTACAGCTTTGGTGCCATAATAATAAATGTTTAGATGGACAAGTCCTAACGGATTATCGATTTTTTTTTTACCAAATCGGATGATGTCTTTTGTGTCATTCAAAATGACTCAGTCAACGGCACATCTGCATATACCTATATCTTATTTACCAATTATGTTGACAATGGCTGGCGTAGCAACAAGTATTAGTCAAATGTCCTATTGTATTCTGGTTGGTAACTGTATTAAATAATTGAATCTCTTCAGGCTGATAAGTAAAGAAAACTGTCCACTTAATTTCACTGTTCACTACGTCACTACTATGACGTCACGACTCGCGACCAGGCTATGACGTCACGACACACGACACAACTATGACGCCACGGCACTACACTGACACTTGACTACTCACTGTTCCACTTTGCTTTGCACTTTTACTATTCTTCCTTTTTATTTCGCACTTTTCACTGTTGAACCAATACTGCCCTGCGGCCGCGAACTCACCGGCTTATATACCTCTAAGAATGTTCTAGTTAGTCTTTTCTTTATTCCTTTGTTCCTTTCTGGATATTTCTAACCCCTCCTTCTTTCTCAAACTTTCTTAAACACGCTCACTTTTTGTTTCTTTTCAAATATTCCTTCTCTCTCTTTCTTCTAGAACATTCCTAAATACGCCTATTTTTTGGTTTCTTTCCAAATATTCTTACTCCCTCTTTCTTCTAGAACATTTCTAACAACATTAAAATTAAAATCTAGAGATATTTTTGGTGCGGAGTCGAACCTTTCGGCTTATGTAAAACCTCTCCTTTGACCACTGAGCCACAAAGGTTGTCAATGAACTGGCCGAATTTTTTAATGCCTTTTTAACGTTTGACTATTGTCAGCATCCGTGACAATATTATCCTGTCAGTTATTGCTATTTATATGTGAGAGAGAATAAATAGCAGAAGAACCAAGGTGGAAGACGTGAGTAAGCGGATCACCCTGTTGAAGTGGAGATGGGCAGGACACTTGGCTAGAGGCTAGGTGGACCAAGTCAATATCAGATTGGTGGCCGTTGGTCTGAGGACATTGTGAGAGTGACGGGTTTGCATTATTGGATCATATTAGCACAGGACCGTGAAGATTGGCGCAATAAAAGGGAGGTCCATGCCCAGCAGCACAAGAGCGATGATAGTATATACGGAAGAGAGCTAGCGACTCAATTATGAGGCGGCGGTTCGATTCCTGGCCCGTACCACTAAGTTCTACGGAATTTATGTACGGTTGTATTTATCATTGTCAGAAGGAAAACATTGTGGGGGAACCTGCACTCGCAAGAATTAAAAGAAAATACCATAAGTTCGGAGGTATGCGTAAAAATATGGCTGATTTGATTGATTGACTGATTGGCAAAAAAGTCTTGGTAGTGGTGACAAGTGGAACAAATCATTTTAGTATGGCGATGGCGGTGTTCCCATATGGCTATGCGTGTTTTTGACGTTCATGCGTGGAGGCAGCTCCCTCATTTTTTTTAAGACTTTTTTACCAAGCTGCACTTTTTCTTTAAAAAGAAAATATTTTTAACAAGCTTGCTCTACCACACTTGTTTAATTTTAGGTCTCAATTTACAGTGTTCCATAGAATTGATTAAATTCCGCTGATGAATGTTATCGCATGACGCCCACGTGTACGCGCCCGCCACTTGTAAGATGACGAATACCTAGACCACCTAGATTATATAGTGTACTTAAGAGGATAGGCGGGCTAAAATGCTAATTTGGAAAATAGGTCACCTTTCCGACTGTATACGTCTTTATCAGATCCAGCCACCCTTACACCCCGCCGACTAGAGTGCGAAAGAGACAACTGCAGCTCGGAACGATGTTATATACAAAAAATCGACGAAATCAGCATTTCGTATTCCCCTGTTTCCTCCTCCAAGACTAAACCAATTTTAATAATTATTTCAAAAATAATTTGAGAAAGACTTTGGCTATGTCCGTATGTTTTGCTCTTTTGTTTATATTCGTCAAATTTATTTTCTGGATGTCTGAAAACGGGCGGTAAAATTGGTCATTTTCGGAGGTCCCTAGTTCTTCTCTTACAGTAATTAATTAATGCAAAAAAGCAAAACTTATGGACATGGCTCAGGTGACATAGATTGTATGGTAAAAAAATATTTGCTCTAGTGTCATTATCCAGGGAAAAAACAGGGGAATACGTTTTTATGGAGAAAACTGTACTGGTCTATCCTCTTAAATAACTACCTATTTATGTACACGTCTAGAAGTACAAAAACGTTCTCGTAAACAAAATCATTATGTTTACTATCTATTTTAAAGTTACAAAACGAAACAATTTTGGAATCTTCGTTGCCGTCATCCGTATTGTCTGTCACTCTGTCAGTCACTGCTTTTAATTTTCAACTGAATTATTTAACTAGCACGTTGAAATGACATCATTCAAATCGGGCCATTTTTGTACCAGTTTTGTACGACGTCATAAAAACATGGTAATAACAATTCTTGAACTTCACTATGCAAAACAATTATTTGTTGAAAATCGAAAAAAACAACGGATTGATTTCTATTAACCGACTTCCAAAAAGGAGGAGGTTTCTCAATTTGATCGTATATATATATTTTTTTTACGTGTGTTCGCGGATAACTTCGTCGTTTATGAACCGATTTTGATGATTCTTTTTTTGTTGGACAGAAGATATTACCAAGGGTGGTACCATGATAAGGAAACCAGTGTCAGATGATGGTATCCAAGAGGAATCTAGGGGAACCTTTGACAATCGTAGTGCTGGCTAGTGCGTTTGTTAATTTAAAGCACTACTCGAATTCACCAAAATTGTGAAATAAACAGAATTTTAACAAAAAAATTAAGTTTAGTTTTTTTGGAGGCGGTTTTATAGATTGCTAACTGCGCTATTTGTAATTTGTTTAGGTAATTTTAATTACTTTGAGGTCTCATAATATTACTTTCAATCTCAACTGTGAATATTTCATAACACAAAAAGACTTTATTTGTGGTTATTATTTTGTGGCTATGGATGGCAATTGGATTTTTCTATCATCTATACAAGGATGATCAGACCATCAAACCAACTTTTCCTATGGGACCAACATCGAAATCGAAAAAAAAACAGATTATGCTTTTTTTTTAATGTTTGATGCTCGAGTAGGATTGCAGTTTTATATGGAACAGCTGATTTTTTTTTTTAAGTTGTTGAGTGTTATGGTCTGATCATTGTTTAAAAAAACCTTCAGCACAGCATATTAAGAAGTACCCCAGTATTGCAATGCGTATAATAATAAATAATTTGACCGAACTCCCATCCCCTTGAATGATTTAATTTAGCACTGAGTGTTAAATAGCAGATTGCATGAAAATTATCATTTATAGTTCATTACGATTGATTGTGTTTCTGGAACTTAAAAACAAAGATTGGTACAAAGGTAGTTTTTGGAGTTTTTTACGGAACACTAATGCGCACGTTCGACATGCACTTGACAGGTTTTAACGTAATTAAAAGAATTACAGACACAGTAGAGTCAATTAAACACTAGTCTTTGCTTGCGACGTCGTCTTCAAAAACATGTCATTTGTATCCTACTTGTTGTACTTGATAATAAACTATTTCTATATCATAAATACAACCTTTTTAGTCCCGATTCGACCAAAAGCGAGTATATATTTTATTCTTAGATTTAGTCGCCGTTTACTCTAGATTGTCTAGAGTAAACTGATTTTGCGTTTTACGAACTCTAATCTATGAATAAGTTGAGAGAAAATTTTACACGACCAATTTAATATAGAACAATATTAGGTGTAAAGCTTATACCGAGACTAATGAAATGTCAATGTCACAGAATTAGAAACCTAACAAATTAAAACTGTACAACCTCACATTGCAATAAGTACGAATACAACGACCTCTTTCTTTAGGTGGATTATACATTCTTTCTTTTATGTATGGGTTTAGTGTGATAGAGCACAAATGAAGTTATTTCGGAGTAAATACCAAGAGTAAAATTGTTCCTTGTATAAATCACAGCTTGGTCGAATTCGGCCTAAGAAGTGTAATTTAAATTAAATAGTTTCCTAACAAAAAGCGCGCTTCATAAAATATTTGATAATTTTTTTTTATATATAGCTTTGGCTATTAGAAAAATAAAGAAAATAAAAATCGGTTCATAAACGACGAAGTTATCCGCGAACACACATAAAAAAAAATATATATATACGGTCGAATTGAGAAACCTCCTTTTTTGAAGGCGGTTAAAAAAAGAAAAAGAAAATTAGGAAATATTTTATGAAGCGCGCTTTTTGTTAGGAAACAATTTAATTTAAATTACACATCTTAGCCCGAATACGACCAAACTTTGATTTTTTTTTCTTCTTTTTCAATTTTTTTTCTAATAGCCAAGTCTTTCAGCATCCCTTATGGTAGATAATACACTCGGCAGTACATGGATGGGTGATACATTTTTATAATCTATAACTGCTGAGTCGTGAGGATCGAGTAACTTTAAAATATTTATCTTATACTAGAATAATGATAGAATTTAAACTATTATAAAACTGTAGCAGAAAGTTTGTCTGTACATTGAAGATATTAACAAAAACAAAGTTACGATATTTAGGTGTCCCTGATTTCAAACCACCAATTTTTTGATTTTTTGTCTGTTTGTTTGTTTGTTTGTGTGTTTGTTTGTTTGAACGAGCATCACGCAAAAACTACTGAACTGATTTAGATGAAACTTTTTTGTTTGATAGCTTATGTTCTGACTTAAAACCTGGTATATAATTTGTGTGGACAAAGTTGCGGGATAACGCTCGTAATTTTATATATTAAGTTTTAACGTAAACAGTACCTTTAATAATATCATTGACGTAAACACCTATACAAAAACAAAAACAAATCCTACACGCATGAGCGTGCGCGTTGTTTTGCACGGAAATTGTGAAATAACATCATGCTGATGCATTTGTCAGAGATAAGAAAGAAAATCACATACATGCGGACCAAGTCGCGAAACTACGTTCGTAACTTCGTAAACTATTTCAATTCTGCATATACTTACCCACCCACGGTTTTCAGGTGTAGCGTTAATTTATTGCCGTCTATCTTCTATACTTATGAAACAGTTCAGTGACTGACTGAAAGACAACGCACAGCCTACACCGCTGAAGACAGAAACATGAAATTTGAAATACATATATTATATAGGGTCCTTCTTAATATGCTGATACTTTTTTAAGGGGATGATCAGACCGCCAAACTGAATATCTTTCTCTATGGCACCAACAACAAAAACGCGAAAAAAAAAATCTGCTCTTCCATACAAAACTGCAAACCTACTTGAGCCAAATGTATGGAACAGCTGTTTTTTTTTCGCTATTTCGATGTTGGTCTCATAGAGAAAGTTTTTCAGTTTGATGTTCTGATCATTCACTTAAAAAAGTGTCAGCATATTAAATAGGACCCTGTATAGGTATTCTATGGAAGATGTAGGGGTGCACTAAGAAAAGATTTTTCGATATTCCAATTTCACGCGGACGAAGTCGAGGGCAAAAGCTATTTGGTATAAGATAATGCAGCCAAAAATATAAATAGGTAGGTAAGTAAATTATTTATCCAAAGTTATAATAGGATATACCAGTCAGGGTCCCAATATTGGGTTAAAATTAAACATAGTTTAACACGTTCCGGGACAGTGACCGCCTATAGCCGTGATAACAATAAAAGTTCTATTGTGTCTCGTTCACTGTCCCGGAACGTGTTAAAGGCTGACCCAGCGCGCGGTCCGGATTTTCTACACAGTTTTGGCTTTTACAGGAATATACAATACGTAATATCACTAAACTAACACTCATTATTTTATTAAACACTATTCTCCATACAAATCAATAGTTTAGTTAGAGATATCAATGGTTACACCCAAGTTTGGGGTTTAACTCGAAAGGGAAATTCGCCCATTCGGGAAAAAACAGATTCCGGCGCGCAGCACTAGCTAAATGCTAATAAATAAGATATTCACGGTCAACACAGGCAACATTGAGATACGACCTCAATCAACTCTACATCATACCATATCATACTCTTATCAAGCCATAATTATAACATTCATACGATTCTGATTGAAATATTTTCCAAGAGAGTGTTTCACACTGAGATCGTTGTTAACTGCACGCACATATATGCACTGTTTATTCGACATACCAAGTCCATAACACTTAAACTAACGTTATAAAGTTATAAAATAGCTTGATATGCGGGACATAGTGTGTTGGAACGAACTTATATCGTTATCGCGATAGGACATAAAACGTATTCTTGATTAATTACGCTGAATGATTTTATTGATCGCGTGCTGAAGTTGTACTTCCTATTTCTAGGATGCTGAATGACTCGCTAGTGACAGAAAGAAAAAAATATTATTTTATTGAATAACCACAGATCTACGACCACAGATAGTTTCCAGCTTCCTGCATAGTTACAATTTGGGTACAATTAATAACCTATATGTTGATGCGTTGCGGAGAGGTGGACAGGACACTCAATCATGAGATTCATGTGGAACCGGTATCAGCATTGGGCACGCGTCCTGGACTTACGCTCATACACCGTCCATGAGGGTACGCCTGTGCCCTGCAGTGTGCAGACTTAAGTATAACAGGTTGATGACGATGATGACTCTGTTTTTAAACTGCTGTTCGTAAAGGTTCCCATATCTTATTCAGATCAGATTTTAGAGGATTTTATTTTATTTCTTCCCATGGCGTGGAAGGTATCGTAATAAGAATAGTTAATAATGGTTACACTATTAACTATTATCGTACAGCTTCTAGGCAAAAGCAAAGAGCACCAAAAACTTAGAAAAACGCCAGTGCATAAACCCCTCAAGCCTGGGACGATTGAACCTCAAGTCCATGAGTAATTTTTGGATTATTCATGGGATTATTCTTTGCTTAATTTTAATCTTTTCTGACTCTTGCGCAGTTGCAGGAACGCTCATTAGAGTTAATCCTCCGTAAAATCTCTTGCTAGCTTTTACTACGTCAACACTGTCAACATGACAAAAAGTAACAGCAAGAGAGCGTCAGTCATTGATGACAATTTGTCAACAGAATTTTGAGAAAATTATTAATTCTTTGATTTCTAGGAATTGTTTGATTTATTATTAGTTTCATAGTGATTATATTCTCTTTGATTAGTTTTTTCTACCGGTTTAATTGATAGTGTATTTTACAATTTTATAAGATTTATGGTTTTACGATTGCATGCGGATCTATTTTAAATTTCCAAAAAATATTGACGTGAAAATTAAATACAATTATTTAAATAAACAAGTATACACAATATCAAAAAGTTTGTATACAGGTACCTAATGTATTAAATGTTATTTTATGTTCGATAAGTAAGATAATGTTAGGTATATTTTAGGCTTAGATTTTTAGATCAATGATCCTATTTAATCTTCTTTACCTTTTCCTCAGCTTTCTCGGGTAACACCTCTTGATACCTACAGTCTTTCTCGCTGTGGTTTCAGGCCTTTTCTAAATAACTTAACGTTTTCGACTAAAGGCAGCAAGATGTCCATAGTAGATTTCTACTCAATGACAATGACTAAACCACCCGACCGGCTTGTTTCAGCATTACAAACAAAGACCTGCAAGCCAGCCCTGCTCGGGCGGGCATGGACTGCCAGCAGACGAGCGCTGAGTCTTAATCACTCTCCACACCACCAGTTCGCGTGCTGCCAGTGGCAGCGAGGGCAGCGGCCATCGACCTCGTACCTTATCTATAGGTAACTAGCTAGACATATTGGTAAACAGCATGGTAGGCAGGACCCATTGATGAACGCTGTATTGTCATCGGCACATCTTTCACAATAACACAACAGTTTGTGATCTGCAAGCGGCAGAAAAAGAAGAAAGCCTTCGACATCTTGTCTCGTCTACCATAGGTCAACTTTTCTTTTGACTCTATATTTTATATTTTTTATTTATTAACATTTCAGTATAGTACACCTATTATATTCCTCTCGTCTCAATGCTTGCCAAGGCTCTTTTTGCTGTATCACACCGCCAGTTTAGGCAAGGAAGCCTACGGTTAACATCTATGTTTATAGTATACCCGACATGTCTTAATTGTGAAAAAAAAAATTAAAATATCACTTAAGAGGATAGGCGAGCTGAAATGGAAATTTGGAGAATAGGTCACTTTTCCGACTTTTATTTGATCCACCCCACCCATACAGCTCGACCGATGTTATCTACACAAAATCAACGAAATCAGCATTTCGTATTCCCCTGGTTCCTGCTCCAAAACTAAACTGATTTTAATAATTCTTTCAAGAACAATATCAGAAAGACTGGTTATGTCTGTATGTTTATGCCTTTTTTGTTTATATTCGTCAAATTTGTTTGCTGGATGTCTGAAAACGGGCGGTAAAATTGGTTCTAGTTCTTACAGTAATTAATTAATGCAATAAAGCAAAACATAGGGACATAGCAGAGGTAAAATAGATTGAATGGTAAAAAAAATGTTTGCTCTAGTGTCCAGGATAGTAATCCAGGAAGGAAACAGAGGAATACGTTTGTATTTTGTGATCTGTGAAAAAAACGGTACCCGCCTATCCTATTAATTTGTATTGATACCGTATCGACGTAAAGAGAAATTATAACTGTTCCTTACTACCCCAAAATGTCGTTGGATGTTTAGGCCAGCCCAGACACTGCATACAGAAAATTGAAATTGACAAGATGACGACGTCAGCACATGCGAAACCAAAGAAATTGAACCTTAAGTCTTCTTCTTAGGTAACTGCGGGTAACAAGAGGGCAACGAGGTGAAGGGGGTGAGGTAAAAAGTTAGTGGGAGGAATGGAGTGTCCCTGTCCGTACTGTATGTAGTAATATATACTCTTTCTTATACTGTGGTTTAGGTAAGATATTAAGGTAGTGAACTGAAGTTTACTAAATTTTGTTTGCAGATGGCTCCTATTTATCACTGTGATGTCGGTCGGCATCGCGAGCTTCGCATGCCAGCGTCTGCCACGACTCTACACTGGTCCAAAAGTTGACCTCAACTACTTCAAATGGTTCATCTACCTCACAAACTGGGGCTACATGCTGATAGCACTCCAGTCAGGCCTCGCTCTGGCCGTGGTCCTTCGCTACAGAAATGAGAAATTTAACATCCGTAAGTATTTTGCGAGTATCTGAGTGAATTGGCACACTTTCAATGTTATGAATTCATAATGGCATCGAGAAGGTACTTAACTCGAGTATTCTGCAAACATGCAAATGTTTCCAAAACTACGCTCGGCGTCTGTGTAATTTTTTGATGATATTTCATATACAGAGTGTTACAAAAATACAAATAAACATTTAAGGGGGTGGTTAAGACCATCAAACTGAACAACTTTCACTATGGGACCAATATCGAAATCGGGAAAAAAAATTCGGATGTTCCATCATCATCATCATCATATCTGCCGATAGACGTTCACTGCTAGACTTAGGCCTCCCCCAAAATAAGGAGATTTGCCATAATCGCCATGATGCGTTGCGTTTGCGATGTTCCATACTAAACTACAGATCTACTCGAGCTAAATGTTTGGGACAAAAGATTTTTTGAAGAAGACAAGGGCTTTGTTGTTGGCCTAAATTTAATTCTGGTAGATTTACCTAAAATCTTCTAACAAAAACGAATTCTCTAGTCAAAAGTCTACTAAAATAAAATCGATGGGACAGTTTTTTTTCGGGTAGTCAATCACAAACTGAAATGTCCAATAATTATAATCAATTCATGATTTCTTTATGTCTTTCCAGCAAATATGACGTCGCGTCAGTTAAAGATAGACACAGTTGTTCAAATTGACAAAAATAAGAATCGATTGACACGTGCACAGACATTAACGTGCGTCGAAGCAAATTGTATTATTGAAGACAACACGCGATAGTAATTGATTCACGTGACAATTAGCAGAAGCAGTTTTGGAAGCGGAAAAATCCTTAATGGATGAGCCCACGCTGCCCACGTGAGATTACTAAGCTTGAGCATAATATCTGATTATGTTATACCTACTTTATATTGAAACTTTAGCAGACAGGTCACTAATACACCTTTGACTATTTATTATAAAGACTAGCCTTGTGGTAGCATTTCCCCTCTGCCACGGTATAAGAACAATTGATCATGTGCATTTACATTCAATTTTATACCTTATCACTAAACAGACAGCCTATAATTGCGAAACAATAACTTCGAACTTAGACGATTGAACTTAGACGAACTCACACGAGACTACTTTTCATGATTTTTAAAAATCGAAATTACAATCTAAAGTTATAACTTATAAGCAATAAAATCCAAAGTTGCGGATTTCATGCCCGCCCCCGCAAAAAATGTTTTGTTACTAAAATTACACGCGTAACTAAAGTCCCTATATAAGTAGTCAAAGTAATACACAGACAAAAATCCATGGCCAGACCATTGTCTTACTGACAAACGTTTTTAATTAGTGGCTAAGATTTCAGTCTTCAAGATACAACTAGGTATACAAATGCTTCCGTCATTCTTTTTTTTTTAATAACTTTTGAATTGGGTGTGGCTACATTTTGTAGGATTGCTCATTTACTATTGTTTCTGCTTCCATAAATTTGTAAACAAACAATTATACAGGGTAAGAATAAAAATTGAAAACTTTTGTGGTTTTGGTGGGGGTGGTTTAGACCAACAAACTGAACAACTTTCTCTATGGGACCAAAGTCGAAATGGCGAAAAAAAATCAGATGTTCCATGCAAAACTGCAAACCTACTCGAGCCAAATGTATGAGACAGTTGATTTTTTTTCCCGATTTCCATGTTTGTGCCATAGAGAAATTTGTTCAGTTTGATGGTAAAAAAGGGTGAAAGGTTGGTGGAAAAAGTGTCAGCATATTAAGAAAGACCCTGTATAGGGTGTAAGGAAAGGCATCATTAACCTTTAAACCATAACAATTATACTCTACCCATCAAACTGAACAACTTTTACTATGGGAGCAAACCAGTCATAACAAAAAAGAAATAAGCTATCCCATACTAAACTGCAATACCTACTCGATTCAAACGTATGGGACAGCAGATTTTTTTTTGTTCTGACCGGTTTGCTCCCATAGTAAAAGTTGTTCAGTTTGATGGGTAGAGTATGTGGTTTAAAGGTTAATGATACTTTTCCTTACAACCTGTACAAATAACACTATAATTATAATTTTATATTTTATATTTATAATTTTGTAAATTAAATGGACTCTTGCTTGTGCGTTTCAAGTGGTTTGACTCAGTGTCAATTGCTTTGTGGAATTATCTATCCAATCTCGAGGATTGTTTTTGACCAAAAACACAGCAGAGAATGATCGTGGAGCCTCGTAGCAGGCTCAATCGTTAACCGCGCGAACACCACGCGAAAGACAAGTGCTCGCGGCAAAACCTGCAACGTGACTCCCAACTCTATATCTTAGTAGCATCTTATAAGTAGGAGTTAACTGGACATTGATTTAAACAAATGTTAAGGCTATGTCTGTTTCGGTTACTAAACGAATGGATAGTGGGAGGTTACATTGGACATTCAAGTCACGAAGAGTCGACAGGGGACGTCTCGGGTCGTGCCCTGTTGATTGGATACAATTTCGCGTCAATTAAGACCGCCGGACGGATCGCTGTCCATTGCGGTTCCAATTATCCTTATTGGTTCCTCATTCCACCTTTGACGTTACTAAGTGACCCATATGCTTCAATGTTTGAATAACTCCACGGATGTTATGTTATTATTATAACATAATATGTACATAATATTAATAATAATCGTATACAGGGTGTTAGGGTGAAAAGTTGCATTAATTTAAGGGGTTATTGTACCCATGATACTGAACAACATTCCCTAAAAAATCTATAGGGAATTCGCAAAAAAATGTTCGGCTTTTCATACAAACGTTCGATCAGCAGCAGAGCAGCGTTTAGTATGGAATACAGATTTTTTTCGAATTTCCTGTAGTTTTCTTAGGGAATGAGGTTCAACACAGACAACAGACAGGACCACAGAAAAACACTGCGGGCGGGACTTGAATTTATCATGACTGTAATCATAGTTAGTCAGTATTTAGTGATAAGATAAGTTGTTGTTCGGCTTGTTCTGCAAGAAAAAAAAAATACTTTATTGTACACACTGACATTGAAATACAGAAAGTTGAGAAAACATGTACAAAGGGCGTGTTTTTTTTTTATTACTACTGTTTTAGAAAAGGGAATGATACCATTTTGAAAACTTGACCAGTTTTAGTCAACTTTTGAAATTACTTGCCAGGTTACCGCCATACATTTTTTATATAGGTGTAGTCTCAAAGTTGACATAAAAAATGGTTACCGCGATGTTGACAGAAAAAAGTGTTTTCTGAGAAAATTATGTACCTAGGTAATAGTTTATTTTATATTTTTTTTAGTTTGTTTTTAGAATTAGGTCCGCTGAAAACATTATGCTGGATTGCGTAAAAAGTATTTCTTGAAAAAAATTACAAATTTTTAGTTGCTACATCTAATAGTATATAAGGTCGAACAAAATTAGCTGAAACTATTTTACGAGGATGATCAGACCATCAAACTGAACAACTTTCTCAATGGGACCAATATCGAAATCGCGAAAAAAAAATCTGCTGTTCCATACAAACCTACTCGACCTAAATGTATGGGACAGCAGATTTTTTTTTTGCGATTTTGATATTGGTCCCATAGAGAAAGTTGTTCAGTTTGATGGTCTGATCATCCCCTTAAAATAGTTTCACCTAATTTTGTTAGACCTGATATAGATAGACAATACCTATGCCACCTTCCCGGGATGAGCAAGCCATAAAATTGAACAACTTTTGTCTATGGGACCAACTTTAAATTGCGAAAATAAATCAGTTGTTTCATACTTTTTGATCGAGTAGCTATTGAAATTTTCTATTAAGCCGCAGATTTTTTTTTGCGATTTCGATGTTGACTCCATAGTTAATCCTGTTCAGTTTGATGGTCTTAAGTAGGTTCGTACCCCGTTAGTATCTAACGAAATTAATTTTACACCATGTATAAATAATAAAAGGCATCCATTCGCTTTCAAACAATCTCAAAATCGAAGGCACCTATATTTCTCTAGGCTTTTCTATAAAAAAGTTTTTATAACACACAACTTGTACAATACTGGTAATGGCGACATTATAAGTAAAAAAAATGTGCATTACCGCCACTTGTATTAATAGATCTGAGGCCGCCACGTTGCCGCCATAATTTTGCTTTACTTTTAAAAACATTAAATCCGTGTCCTTGTTATTTAGCCCGCATGTCAATATAATTAAATAATAATTTGTATATTTGCAGCCAGTGAAGAAGAAGACTACCCACTACGGCGGGTGCGGACGCCTCTGGTGTGCCGCGCCTACTGGCTGGCCCACGTCGTAGCCACGGACCTGGCCTTCGTCATCACCCTGGTCTACTGGACACTCGTGCACGATCCTAGTACGTTACTTTATATATAGCATAGCAATACTATCCACGCCGCTGGTGTGCCGCGCCTACTGGCTGGCCCACGTCGTAGCCACGGACCTCTTATATGTATATCATTATCGTGATATAGCGATAGGATCCACCCATTATAACTACAGTGTCCAGATCCTGCCCAACCTGGTTTCGTCAAATCCTAGTTTCGTCAAGACCCTAATCAAGTCCTTGTTTCTTGTGCCATCCTTTCCTTACCGATCGATACCTATACCGGTTCTTTGCCTATTTTTTTTACTGGTTGCCGGACGACCCACATCTCTTTTGCCTAATCTCGGCAACTAAGGCCGGTTAGTTAAACCACTAGAAAATAATGTAGGTTACAGTTTCAGATCATAGCCATCGTCATCGTCATGGCCATTGACCTTTCCACCTATAAAAACTGTTTAAGCAGTGTTTTTTTGGTAATGTAGAATTATTAATCCAGCTAATATTTTCCTTGACTGCTGTACTATTAGGTTGCTAAAATGTTTTAGTAGGCGTTATCGTTAAACTCTTAATCGTATTGTAATCTATTCTATTACATTATTAAGTATAATGAAATTGTAGACTTGGCGTGGATGTAGGTATATTGAAGATATTTGGAAAAAATATTAATTGGGAAAGCGGATACGTAATGGAAGAATGGTCTCAATGCATGAGACCATTCTTAGAATTTTTCTGTGTTGGTTTGTGCAACGCATCACTTAAAAACAACTGAACTGATTTTAATAGGGTTTGCACAATAGCATAGGGCTTCATCTGGATTAACATTGAAAACGCGAAAAAAATCTGCTGTCACCAGATAGGTGGAAAAACTTGAACCAAACATCATAATGGAAAAGGTACCTACTTACGGAAAGATTTTTCTAGGCAACCTGGCGGTGTTGTATGATCCCCTGTGTAAGCATTCACTAGAATCACATTTCGTTCACCAAAGAAATAGGTGCACAATTTTAGGTCGGATCTTTAAGAAGGCCTCTATATTTTATACTTAACCGACTTGCAGAAATCCACGAGGTTAACGCCCTGAACCTGTTGGTGCACGGTGGCAACTCGCTCATGATGCTGTGCGAGCTGGCTGTTACGGCGCACCCGCTGCGCGCCGCCCACGCGCTTTACGGCGCCGGCGCAGGCCTGGCTTACGGCATCTTCAGCGCGTTCTACTGGGCAGTCGGTGGCACTGACAGGATTGGACTGACAGCCATTTATCCGGCACTTGATTGGAATAAGCCTGGTAAGTGTTGATGGCTACAAAAAGGAAAATGTTTGCTTGCTGAATATTTGCTAAGGCCTTTTTACATTATGCGTTTTTAACGCGGCGTCGCTTATACAGGGTGTAAGTGACAGCCTAGCAAATACAGAAACGGTGAACTCAGTCCATCAAACTAAACAACTTTCACTGTGGAGCCTACCTCAGGAGATGGGAAAAAAAATCAGCTGTCCCGTACAAAACTGCAGTACCTACCCGACTCAAATGTATGGGACAGCTGATTTTTTTCGCGTCTCCTGAGGTATGCTCCATAGTGAAAGTCGTTCAGTTTGATGGTCTGATTACACCGCTTCAGTATTTGCTAGGCTGTCACTTACACCCTGTATAGAATTGATACGCTCAAACCTTTCATGACAGTGTCCAACTTTATATGCTGACAGTTTTTTAAGAGAATGATCAGACCATCAAACTGAACTTTCTCTAAGGGACCAACATCGAAATCGTGAAAAAAAATCATCCGTCCTATACATTTGGCTCGAGTAGGTCTGCAGTTTTGTATAAAACAGATGTTTTTTTTCAAGATTTCGATTTTGGTGCCATAGAAAAAGTTGTTCAGGTTGACGGTCTGATCATCCCCGAAAGTGTCAGCATATCAAGGAGGACCCTATACAGTATACACGCAAGATCAATTTGACTGTCACGACGATTCTATTTGATGTACAAAAGCCTGTGTAGTGTGTAGGTACCATAGAGATCTAGAGAGTGGCCAACCAACGCGCTAAGTACGAAACCTAGAGTCGCATTACCACCAGTACCACGCGATAGAAAGTATTTTGTTAGCTTAAATGTGTTCATTGTCCATTGCGGTATCAGAACTCAACGTTCGAATAATCTTAGTACTACGCAAGCATTGTAAACTATTTACACATAATATCTCGACTGGCTTTCAGCCTCATAATATATTGAATCATTACTGTCGCGAGCAATGTGTTCCGTTTTTGCGCATGTTGCTGCGACACTGGCCCCGCCCCCTTTTCACATCTCCCTTAGGTTTTGTGATCTGTGGTGGGTACCGTACCTAATCAAATTTTACTAGCTAGAAATAGTTTCACATTCTAATACTAGTGTTATGAATATTTATGACACATTACGATAGTAAATTATTTTATAAGTAGATATTGACTAAACCAACAAAATGTTAAGGACTAAAATTTATATTTCCATTGTCCAGTCATTTCGTTGGTGTAAATAATTGTTGTAATATTAGCTATTGCTTAACAATGTTCACAGTCTCCATCAAAAATGTACCTAACTCTTAATGAACGTTTTTCTTTTGGTTTTCTAGTGGATCGATAGATGGCGTTACGGTCTGTGCGAATAAAGGTCAAAATTTCAATAAGTGTTTCTTTAAAATAATAAAGAGGGAGAAGATGATCAAAAAGATGTCAACGCATCTTTTGATTGAATATTTCATTATTAACGAATCATTTTCATCGAAAATATGAAATTGTTTACGTGTGACATAGTTGTATGGGCTCGATCCCTTGGCCTTTAAAAAAAGGCAGGCACAGTCTTGACATGATTTTGACAGGATCTCGCTTACATCTCTATGGACCGATAAGCATTGTCATCTGTCGAGTTTTTAGGAACTAAATTTAAAAAAGAAAAGAAAAACGCTCATTAAACACCAACGCCTTCTGGCCACCAAGACATCCAATAAGAAAACTGCCTTAGCTGCTCTGCTGCAATTATCAACATCATCGTCATCATCTCAGCCGATGGACGTCCACTGCTGGACATAGGCCTCCCCCAAGGATTGCCATAACGACCGGTCCTGCACTGCCCTCATCCAGCGGGTTCCCGGCGCCTTCACCAGGTCGTCGGTCCACCGTGTGGCCGGCCACCGTGTGGCAGGGGGGGGACCTACCCACGCTGCGCTTTCCGTTACGCGGAACGCTGTAAATGTAATTACTAATTCTCAAACATTATTATTCTTACAGGTTCAGCACTTGGCTTCGTGGCTCTCTGTGCAGTGATCCTGATATCAGCGCACGGGCTGGCGACGTTCCTCTCTGCTATGCGCGTGCGCCTCGCGTCGCGGCTTAGCCCGGCGCGCTCGCAGAGCGATCGACTGACGCTGCCGACGCACTGAGGGTGTAGGAAACGTGTCTAGGCTAAGATCTAGGTAATACCTTCTTAGGCTTAGTGGAGGTGAACTGCACGGGTGTTACGGCAAATTAATGAATTTAGGTATGTTTGACACAAAATATTTCCTTTTGCGTGAATTGTGTGTGACAATTTGCATGTTCTTATTAATTTCAAGTCATCCATAACGTAGTATTGCAACACAAGAAACAATAGGCTTATTCAATGAAATGGCTTCATATGCCGATCCTAAAAATATACTACAACATTACCTTTCAGAATATTTGTTTTTAAATTGAAAAAATATTTTCAAAACATATCAAGTTTGGGCTTCTCCAGTTAGGAAACGACTGAGTACCTAGCCCACTACAATTTACAAGAACTTAACTATGCAAATTTAAACTATATTGCAACATACCTAGTTGTGTACCGTTTTAGTTACCTTCATAGCTGTAACTGGGTAATTATAATTAATACTCATGTTGCTTTTAATACCCGTGCCAGTTTTGTTATAAGTAATATTACATTAAACAACGTTGAATGGGGTAATTTGTATATTCCAATTTTTCCAAAGAAAAACTCGATAAGCATGAAAGGTAAAGCAATATTTGTTTAGAAAAAATAATTTTATTTTAATGCCATTATGGTTTTCTTATTATATTGTGGCAACATAACGGATCCTTCTCAATATGTTGACACTTTGTTAAGGGGATGACCAGACTGTCAAACTGAACAACTGTCTCTATGGGACCAACATCGAAATCGCAAAAAAAAAATCAGCCGTCCTATACATTTGGCTCGAGTAGGTTTGCAGTTTTGTATGGAACAGCTGTTTTTTTTTCGCGATTTTGATGTTGTTCCCATAAATAAAATTGTTCAGTTTGACGGTCTGATCATTTCCTTAACAAAGTATCAGCATATTAAGAAGGACCCTATATTTAGATAATAGTCGCATTATGGTACATTGACTTTTGTTAATTTGGAGATATAGTTGGTTTTGTTCGTCGAAATTGTTGCTTTGTAACTGCCTTCTCATATCAATAATTAATCGTATTTATTTATTTTAGTGTTTACGCTGCCACTCGAAACATGATTTCCGACTTATGTCTGTAGAATAGATGGGAACTGAATACTGATAATTTAATAAACATTTCTAAGCTATCGATAAGTTACCAAATAGATATTGTGTAAAATGCCATAATAGTTTTTGAAAGAAATGAACGAACTACAAAAAGGTCCTTTCTAGATGGACATTGCAAACTGAAAGAAAAAAGGTGAATAGATGAAAGTATGGATGAGGAGAGAATTTTGCTATTATTTGTTGATGCATTTACATTAATTAATACTTGTAGAGCAGAGTTATCACATACCTGCATATTAGCATGATCTAGACACCATCCAGGGCTCAAAGTCGACAATAGTTTTAATTTTAAAGTAAATAAGAAGAGATTTTGCAATGACATTAGTCCGCAAGCAGTATACAGTGGCAGATTTAGGAAAACTCTGTCAATTTGTGATAAAAAGTTGTGATTTAAGATCTTTAATGACAAAGAATGACGTATAAATAGGCACGTAATAGCAGTGATTATAATTTAATTATTAACAAAACACTGCATGGCTTGGCCAGTTAGCAGAGAGTGTGCAAATGCGAATAAACTATGATTCACACCTGACGAGGCGAACGTGCTCGTAATTCCTATGTACATAATATTGAAATTTTAATGCAACCAACAGTGCGGTAGGTACACACGGCGACACATCAAGCTAAACAAAACCAATATAATCTGGTCGCGAGATGTTATACGTTACTCGTCCTACGCGCGGCCAGCTTTTTTTGGTTTTGTATAGCTTGATGTGTCGCCGTGTGTACAGAGAAATTATAGATAGTAGGACAGAAATCGCTGGATGCTATAACTCAAGATAATACCCCTAAAGTAGCTCTACACAACGAATAAAACTTCAGCGATACAACGTGTTAATGAATTAGCGCAAAACTAGAAATTAGTTTGTTTAGAATCCAGAGCAGAATCGAATTAATCGGTTTCAACACAGGTATTTTTTTTCCAAATATTAAATAATTTGTTTATAAATTTTAAAATTTACTGAACCCTATGTTAACCCACCGTACAGGCACACCCACCCTATTTACTACCAAAACAAGATTATGAAAATGTATCCATGAGTATGTTAGCGCTTTCATTCATTGCTGAAATGATAACAAATCATGTCTGCCTCAAAACTTAAAATGCGAATAACTTTAAATTTTAGCTATCAAAATAATAAAATAATTGTTTCATTCTAATTATTTTTTTGTTATAAATCAGTTGGGGTGTATGAGGTTTTGCGCTAATTTACTAACCCTTAATATTCAATGAAGCTTTGCTTATTAAGCACTGTTAAGATGCTGACAACTCCCAAAGACCTTAACGAAGAAGCTTCACTTGTAAGAGATTCTTCTTACCGGGTGTGAAACATACTTAAAGAATAAGACTTGTGAGATTAAACTACTGAACGATAAATAGTAGGTTACTGCTAGACAGTATTTAAAAATGCATTTTTTTATTATTAAGTATTTAGTCAATTTAATTGCTGACTTGTGAATGTTATTTTAAGTCTTTATTTATTTTATTATCCAAGTTCAGTCGATGAAGTCTTTGAACTAATTCCTTAAAGTTCTGATAAAATCATCTGCAAAATGTGACCATTGGATTATTCAGGGTACCAACTGTATAGGCATTATTTCACGAGTCATTGTTATGTAAAAAAATGGATATGCAAAGTGGTTTTCCTACCAGACAGCCCGAGCTCTACCTACCTGTTTTTTTTTAATTCAAAATGGGCTTGCGCTTGGCTTCTGCTCATCTGATGGAAATAGTCTTCTCACCTATCATCCCCTTAAAAAGTGTCAGCATATTAAGAAGGACCCTGTATATGGATCTACTACAGGTAGGATCATCAGGATCATCTATAGGTATATGAAACTGAACAACTTTCTCTATGGGACCAACATCGAAATCGCGAAAAAAATATCAGCTGTCCCATACATTTGGCTCGAGTAGGTTTGCAGTTTTCCATGGATGAACTGATTTTTTTTCGCGATTTCGGTGTTGGTGCCTTAGTGAAAGTTGTTCAGTTTGACGGTTTGATCGTACCCTTAAAAAAATGTCAGCATATTTAGAAGGACCATATATAAGGTCTAACAAAATTAGGTGAAACTATTTTAAGGGGATGATCAGACCATCAAACTGAACAACTTTCTCTATGGGACCAATATTGAAATAGCGAAAAAAAAAATCTGCTGTCCCACACATTTACGAGTAGGTTTGAAGTTAGTTGGTAGGAACAGCTGTATTTTTTTCGCGATTTCAATATCGTTCCCTTAGAGAAATTTGTTCAGTTTGATGGTCTGATCATTCCCTTAAAATAGTTTCACCTAATTTTGTTAGACCTTATATAGTAGGTATCCGGCTCCTCAGTATTTGCCCAATGGTTTTGCTTGCTATAAACTTGCTTGGATATAAATCTACCGGGTAACTAACATGGATGACTTGTTGACTGAACTTTAGTGATTTTAGGACATAATGAAATGAATCGTTCCTAACCGTAGGTATTGTATTTGTTAATGTTAGGACAAAATGCTGTGATGCAGTGATTGATGTAATTTCACATTGTAATTTTGAATGTTAAAAGCAATAATTATACACAAAGTAAAATGATTTTGTTTTAGTTATGAACCTATCGTAATCTATACTATTATAAAACTGTAACAGAAGTTTGTCTGTACATTGAAGATATTAACAAAAAAAAAGTTACGATATGGTTTTTAGGTGTCACCGATTCCATTTCACCAATTTTTGGATTTTTTGTCTGTCTGTTTGTTTGTGTTTGTTTGGGTGTTTGTTTGTTTGTTTGAACGAGTATCACGCAAAAACTACTGAACCGATTTTGATGAAACTTTTTTTGTTTGATAGCTTATGATCTGACTTAAAATCAGGTATATAATTTGTGCGGACGAAGTCGCGGGTTAACGCTCGTCTTTATCTAAATCTTTTACCCTACTCTTACATAAATGTTGCAAATAAAACCATTTACCAAAGCGCGTATTGTTCGAAATGCACTGCCTTTAGAACTATTGTTTAAGAGGTTTCCCTGACTGAACGACCTTGACCCTTTCAGAGCCTCCTCACCTCTACTGAACTACGTCATTTTAATACCAATTTTTGACTGGCTTGTCCTTCATTATGTCACTGTGGTGCCTTCTAATCCTAGGAAATCAAATTCGAAAATCATAAGAATTCGGACCAAATTTAACAATTAATTAATCTAATTAACTTATTAAATATTGTTAAAAAAAATTACTGCATAGCAATTTTAGATCAATGGTGTGTGTCGCAAGTAAAAGTGACTTCAACTTATAATGTAGATGCACATAAAACAGATTTTTCTAATATTTAGGCTTTCCTTTAAACACACAGGTTTCATATGTATGATAAAAATAAGAAATATACTTCATAGCAAAGAAAGCCGAGATTGTTGAAGATCAATGCTATATTTTTTATTAGTTTTAGTATGTTTTTCAAATAATCAGAAGATAGCTTCTAAAAGCCAGCAAAATATGGCCCAGCCCAGCGTTTACCTACGCCTCTTAATAACCTAAAGGCTGGGCAACACAGAGTGCAGCTGCAGAACGGGTGCAGGCCGGCTCCGGGCCGGCGCAGTAGTTGTAAACTGTGGAATTATATGCGAGGTGTCACACTGCGGCTACCGTTCCGCAGCTGTTCCGCAGCCGCG
Organism: Agonopterix arenella; assembly: GCA_927399405.1. Lineage (NCBI taxonomy): Eukaryota > Metazoa > Arthropoda > Insecta > Lepidoptera > Depressariidae > Agonopterix > Agonopterix arenella. The sequence continues at coordinate 11,302,394 of OV656691.1, read as the reverse complement.
CCGGGTTGCATCTAGTTGTGACACCTCGCATTATTATAATTCTATAGTTTACAACTACTGCCGGCCCGAAGCCGGCCTGCACCCGCTCTGTAGCTGCACTCTGTGTGGCCCAGCCTTTAGTGTATTTTATTTTTATCCAATTTTAATTGGTTAGGTTATAAATAATCAAAAGAGCTGAGACAATTATTACAATTCCTGTTCACTGACCTTGGAGAACAATTCCACTTCACGTTTCAGACTAGTGCCCGAACAATGAGCATCATGGACCAAAAACAAATGCATACCGCGCACGCGTAGATCCACTCACGCGCAGCATCCAAGGGTCTTGCACTGCACCCGCGCCGTCAGTCGCGTGCTGAAATACGCGCGTTGCGCGCGCATCTCGTAGCACGAACGATACGCGCATCTTTATCTCGATAGTATTAACGCGCGAAATTTTTATGTCGGGACTATTTAAAAAGAGTTAAAATAATGTTGTGTGCAGTAATTTGTTAAATGGTTTATCGAGCACTGGAAAATACAACGATATTTAGGTAAATAATGGGTATTTTCATTGCGGTTAATTTGAAACGACACAATTTTTTTATATTCATCACTGCATACCTATAATTTCATAGAAATTATGACAATATATTTAAAAAACGAGCGTTAACCCGCGACTTCGTCCGCACAAATTATATACCAGATTTTAAATCAGATCATAAGCTATCAAACAAAAAAAGTTTCATCAAAATCGGTTCAGTAGTTTTTGCGTGATACTCGTTCAAACAAACAAACAAACACCCAAACAAACACACAAACAAACACACAAACAAACAGACAGACAAACAGACAAAAAATCCAAAAATTGGTGATATGGAATCAGGGATACCTAAAAACCATATCGTAACTTCTTTTTTGTTAATATCTTCAATGTACAGACGCACTTCTGTTACAGCTTTATAATAGTATAGATATATTGTCATAATTTCTCTGGATATTCGATGCAATTTTCAAAGTAGGGCAGTTTCTAGTTGATCTGAGGTAGAGATCGAACAAGTTTGACTATTTTGGGACTGGCTATGATGTTTCGGCTCATTCTAAAATAAGCCACGTACATCGTTAATATATTATGTATAAATATCAGAGATCTAAGATATATCGGTAGGTCGTCCTATATCATCAATAGGACAAACTATTCACGGCGAAACAAACGGAAAAAAAATGTGGTCACAGATCCTTAGGTTCGTTAGGTACTTGGACTTTTGAATATTCGTCCAAGCTTAGGTACCATACACCTACGTGCACAATCGTCAATACGCATACTACAATTAACTAGAACTGTATATATCAGAAATTTCTAGACACATGCGTGTCTGTACATTTCAAATATTTTTATATTAGGTTTACCTATAGGTACCTACTTATGCATATGAATAACATCGCATTACACAGTTACGTTATTCAAAAGACGTTTCATGTTTTAAATAATAGACGCATGTTTGTTTGTATGTAACGGATATAGATATCATTTTAACACGATATCACATAGTGAGGCGCATCAGAAGGTCAGGACAATGAGGACGCATTTTCCTCGTTTTCTACAACCCTGAAATCATTTGAATGCACACTAAACAGTAATTATTTGCCTGTAATCTGTATAACAATATCATTTATCTGCGTACATATTGTAATTACTAGCAACCGGATAAAATAAGCCGAGAATTAATTCAAGCACGCGAGCTAGTTCGCCTAACCTAGTTCAATGATTACCGTTAAAATAAAGGAAATGAATGTACTTGGAGTTCTAAAAAATTTCCGATAATTAAGTCTCTGGACCCTCAGGCCTAAGCCTAATTTAGAGTTCTCCAATGCATAACATAACATTTATAAAACACTAATCCCATGTTATATTGAAAGTCTTTCACGCCTGGTAACCTTTATGAAGACATTGACTTTTTATTACCATTAATGATAAAAAGCTATTCTTTACAATCCATGAACTGTGGGTCATCTCATCACTCATCAGTCATTCATTAGCGAACCCAAGTGAACTTGAATCATCATCAGCCTATATAAGGTCTTACAAAATTAGCTGAAACTATTTTAAGGGTATGCTCAGACATTCAAACTGAACAACTTTCTCTATGGAACCAATATCGAAATCGCAAAAAAAATTCTGCTGTCCCATACATTTTAGTTAGAGTTATGTTTGCAGTTTTGTATGGGACAGCTAATTTTTTTTTCGCGATTTGATATTGTTCAGTTTGATGGTCTGATCTGAGCATACCCTTGAAATAGTTTCAGCTAATTTTGTTAGACCTTATATACGTCCCACTGCAGAGCGCAGGCCTACCCTCAGGCATGGTGTATGCGGGCGTTAGTCCACCACGCGTGCCCAATGCGGATTGGTAGACTTCACATACGTATCAGGAATTCTTCTTCAGCGTATGCAGGTTTTCTCCCGATATTTTCCGTCACTGCACGGACCTTAAACTTCACTGTTTGAGAGCATTCGTTATTACATACATAAGATAAAGAACTCATTGGTACATGGCATTTCGTACGTGCGGATTCAAACCCGGACTTGAAGTGTCCTAACCACTCCGCAACGCGCCACCGATGTAACCGAATATAGCCCAGTCATTTAACGGTTTGAGCCGGGACTAATTAATAATTAATAAATTTTTTGGTAAAGTATTTAAGGGCCGATTTGAGCTTAGAAATGTACCAAAATTAAAAATTACCACGTCTGCATCAGCCCCAAATTTTAAATTTAGTAGTAGTAATTTTTAAATTTATCTCGTTCTAAAAAAACGAATGGTAACTTTTTTTTGCATGCTTTTAAGTCTTTACCATTATATATTACATACTTCAAACATGGTGTTAATATTTTTGTCTACTTAGAAGGCTTTGAAAAATACATTAGTATTTTCTATTAAATATCTCATTTTTTAAATTTCAATGCCTATTTTATTGCTCAAAAATAATTTATATTGTTAAATGTTATTAAAATGAGTGCATTGGTATTAATATTATTAATTTAAAAGCCTTCTGGGAGATACAATTTTGATTTCTATGTTGCGCAGCGAATTTTTTTTTAATTTGTTTTCAGGTAGTCTTTTTGTCACTAAATGGTGCCGGTTATAGTTTAAAAGTCCAATTCATAATTACTCCTCACCCCTCCAAACAAAACCCCTTAAAATGACTGGGCTAATACTCTATTCTATCAAACTTAATTATCTTACAGGAAGGTGAGAGATGGATCTTCTAACTTGATTATCGCATACGGTGCGTAACGATATTCAAACCTTGACTTCAACATTGACGTGCCGTCATCGTCACCACGACTCCACATTTGTGTAAACAAGTCGTTGTATGTTCATTGTTCCGTCAGGTGACATTGATCTCTGTGGATTGGCTATAAGTTGTTTTCCCCTTTTACTTGAACACGCTTATAATATAATATGTGAAGCTATTAATAAATTAGAAAGGTTTTACCAGAAATTGATCTGACTGGTTATTGTTTGGTACAAATTATTTGTACCTAAATATAGAACTGGTTGTAATATTTTTATGAAGTTGGTAAATAGGAATGACGTCAATCTGAATATCTATACGATTATTAAACAGTATAATTATAAAATGGTTAAAGTTTTGTCTTAAAATCTTTCGCGGACTTTTCAGCCTGATCACGTGATCCCTAAAAAAAATTTCCCATAATTTATTGTTTGGAAACTATTCATTCATTGATCTATTCATCAATAGGGTGGGGCTTTGTATACAAGCAAAAATGAGTCTAGTCGTGGTCAGCCGGAAAAGTCCGCGATAGTAACCTATCTATGGACACTGGCCTATCATATTTGCAATATGAACAAACACGAAGACAGCCCTCGACCCTTGCCTCGACCACAGTATAAGATAGAGTATCTATTACTACATATCTCGACACTGTACGTACTGTAAGTGTTACAATATTATTTTTTCGTTCGCATTTTATAGGTTTTATAGGTTTAAAAAATTAAATCTTATGACCGTCGCAGCTCTATATGTTTTTGAGCTATGCAAACTCGTACATCGACACCCGGAAAATTTAAGATTCGCTAGTACTAGCTTTCGCTAAATGCCTCCACAAGCCCAAACTACAATTACCCCCTTGCCAAACTGTCCTCTTCAAGCGAAGTACAAAAATAAATGCGGTCAAAGTTTACAATAAATTGCCATACGAAATGAAGACTCTTCCAGATGAGAAGTTCCTCAAGGACCTAAAAACCTTTTTAGTAACAAAATGTCCCTATAACCTAAACGAGTATTTGGAGTAGTTACATTTTGGCCTGCAAGGAGAGAGTTTTCAATATGACTAATAAATTCAATTTAAATTGTATGAAATTTTTTTTATTAAATTCAATGTAATAACATTTTTTTATTTTTATTAGGTACCAAATGACACCCATTTAATTATTATTCTTTTTTTCTTTGTAATATATACCTAAACTTCCATGGACATTGTATTAATTATTTTGTAGTAAATTCCTATTATGTAAAGTCATTAGTACTTACTATCTTTATGTGTGAAGTAGGTATGTATTACCAATATCAATATTGTAAAATTGCCACACCCAAAATGGGTAAAATTACGTTGGGACTGTATATCAATGACATCTAACTATTGTAAACATGTATAAATGAAATGAAAGGTACATTGTTCCTATTTATAACTTTTACTAACATAAATAGGTACTCGTAGATATATTCATAAGTCTGTTGTCCGCCTTCACCCTAAACATGAAGACCTCTAACATGAGACCTTTGAGAAATAACATAATATCATAAATAAAACCTCAATATTGTATTATCACGTTACCCAATTTGGCAATGGACAATAGGTCGAGGGTCAGATAGTCGCAAATTCATCTTTATCCTTCCCATATAGCAACACCAATTATTAGTTACCTATTGTTATTTATTCTGTGTTATTCGTTCAATGAAAACGAGTATACTTTACAAGCATGTCAAAGGTTTTCTAATTGTGATTGAAACAATCATTTACGTATTGACCCCGGTGTGATGTCGTCAACACAATAACAAAAAACCCCAAGTATTCCATTATATTTACTTCTTCATATTGTTCACAGCTATTTGCCCTTACAAGGTGTCGTCACATATAAACATTAAACTGTTCGAAGCCAGCTATTGAAGTTTATGACCGCATATAGTATCAACACAGACAACATGAAGCAAAGACCTCTGACCCGAAACGCTGCCGTTTGCTGCGCGGCCGCTCTCGGGAAGGGAGATGAAACTTTAGAACAATTCAGCCAACCATGGTTCGGGAAATTGTCACCACTCTTCTGGAGGATACCCATCTTACTATGGGCGACTATCGTTACTATATTTTCTTTGAGCTCTTTCTGGGGCCCGACGGAGAAGTTCCTCCTCTACATGACTCACTGGGGACTGATGTTTGTAATAATGGAATCTTTCTTCGGCATCGTTGTGGCAATCAAGAAGCCTAGAGTATTGCCTGGTAAGAAATAATTTATTTAATTTTATTTATGTGTGCGACAGAGTTATTGTAAACCGCTGATGCGGCACTAATCACTCTTTCTTACTCCATCGACATACATTAGCATAGATTTCTATCACATTGCGTATCTCTAAATGTATGAATGACTTGCTTGCGTGTAAAATGAATATGAAGATCAAAGTACGCTACGCACCAGCAACCTTACTGCAATTATATATTTACCACCATGTTCTGCCTTCGGCATTCTTTCATTCTTCTGTAATCTCTTGAACTTTGACAGGTAATCACGGGAGACAAATAGCAAAATAATATTTGGGCTGGCGCTCCACAATTCTCGATCGCTGTGTTTGCGTTACCTACCAATTAGTGAACCATCGATCACATAACTGTATCTACCTATTGTGCAGTAGTGCAGCGGAAGTAGCATGATGTAAATGGGTAGCACACTAATGAGCCATTAACTTCTGAGTGACCATGAAGATTATCGTAGTCAACTTGCTTTTTTACAAGTTTGATAGTCAGTCAATAATAGACATTACTCAAGAGGTGACGTTCCTTGAGGATGGAAATAAATTGGTAAATGAAAATAAGAGCGTTGTTTTACAAGAAGTCCATATTTATTATATATTTTTATTGTATCTACTCTGCACCATATAAAAATATTAATTTATCCATTATTTTTAAATATTTTGCAAGTACAATATCGTATTGATAGGGTCTTGCAACGATCTCATATTACTGGAAAATGTTATTAGTGCTTGTTTATCTTAATATGTCCCATACTTACTAACTACTTAGCCTAATTCTAACCGATAGATAGACATTTTTATCCCACATTCCTGTGCTCTGTACACAAAAATCTCGGTCATGTGCGAATGTTTCGCAAACTCGTCTCAAATTATCACACTTGACATGAACACCTCGCCAACCGGCCGTGGGTAACGCCAAATTCACATAGTAGGTAGTAGTAGTTTATGATAATCATCGCTATGTGCGACGTGTAATACATGAGAATTTGTAACTGCCATCCATTATGTTACTTCCTTACATAATTTTATGTGAACTTTACGATTGTTGAAATAGGCTTTTTGAAGTAAGCCACGAGAACCGAAATTTAATATCATGCATGACCCAATCAGTGTGCAAGAGCTTGGCTCGGCGTAGGTTACCTACTAACTTCATTTCTAGTCCTTGGAAATGAATACTTTATATGGATTTTCGTATATAAACGTATGTTTTGCCTTTTAAGTAGTAAATCTCCTGAGTTAGAATAATTTCCGTACTCTGTTCAATTTTTCGTTAGTAATTCAAGGTTACTCGAACTAAGAATAGGCATAACACGTCACAGATACAAAACAATAATGTTATGATAATATTGAGGAGGATTACAGGATATACAGTCATTTAACTATTTGAGTACACTAAAGTACCTAATTCTAATAAATACGTATACCTATCCAACGGTAGTGTCGTGTCGTAAGACCTTGCTATTGTAGCAACAAGTTCAACTCACCAGTCTCTGTTTAGCGATCTCACGCTTCAATGATTATGGCCATTTTTCATCGTTCAGTATTATTCAAACTGCCTGTTAAGGCTGTCTCTTTGCAATCAAACTAGTAGACTACAAATACAGATTTGAAGTAAAACAAAGGCTAGAAAAACCATGTGGTTGTAGTGAGCGACAATGTTGTGTATAAGTTGTCCGAGTCAATGTCAGTGGAGGTTGTGTTTTTTGGAACATACATCGCCGTCGAACTTCTGCTTGAGCAGTTGGCAAGGCAACCACTCAAGTCTGCCGCTGTTGTTCCTGAGGACTTTCCTCTTCCTGTTTGCCGCGAGTGTGCTCATCACGTCCGTGCTCTTATCGCCCGTGACATTGAGTTTCGGCTATTGGCTCATTTACGTCACTAACTGGGGTTACCTGCTTGTAGTACTCACAACAGGTTTCGCAACTTTAGTTTCGTGTTATGCATATTTTAGACGACCCATAGGTAGGTGTTTTATAGTTAGATTTATAGTAAACCTATAATAGTTTAGCTTTATTGGCCGTGGTTATTAAAAAATATGTATATTATCTAGATGTCGATGTTGACCTACTTTTAATTATCATTAGAAATATTATGTAAAAAGGTTGTTCTACGGAACCTTATAAGGAATATAAGGTGAGTAATGATTAGCACGCCGTGGGATGGGATCACGTCTCGCCGCAGTCGTCCTCCTGACCTTGTGCTGGTTGAGGCTAAGGTCTCCAAGCTCTTCAAAGCCTAACGATCAATCTACTTAATCATTGTTTCAACAAACCGTCTTCATCCAATACTTTACAACATATGGATGTAATGTCTGAAATAAAACATTTTTTTATAGGTTTTAAAATGTCCTTAAAATGTAGTCTCCACCTTTGTCCAAATATTTGTATACAATGTGGGCCACTTGACATTTAGCATTCACACTCGTGTAGTCTTTGTTCGAGATGACATCAGACAAAACAAGAGTTTGTTTGAGCACTTTATTCTGATCTTGACTTAAATCGTTAGTCAATAGTAAAAACAAGCACATTTTTTTGAAATCTTTACTATTTGCTACTGTGCCATTCTCTAATTTAGATGGTGTAATTGGAGCAAAACAAAACAATAATTGCGTGAATTTATTGCAGATGCGACGTTCGGCTTACCATGGTACGTGAAGACGTACTGGGTTCTTTACAACATCACTATTCCTGTCGCTTTCCTCATCACTGTTTTCTACTGGGGAGTTTTGAGGACCTGTAAGTAATAGTAAATTTTTTTTGAAATCGATACTATTCTATGATATCAGAGTTCGTACCGACCGACTGCTCTCAAACGGGAACATTAGGTATAAGGAAACCTGCATTCGTCGAAGAAGAAATTCCGATGTGAAGGCTACCAATCCGCACTGGGCACGTGTGGCGGAGTAAATAATGTCCATACACGCTCTTTGAGGGTAGGCCTGTACCCTGCAGTGGGGCGTATATACAGGGTGTAAGGAAAAGTATAATTAACCTTTAAACCACATACTCTACCCATCAAACTGAACAACTTTTACTATGAAAGCAAATCTGTCAGAGCAAAAAAAACCTGCTGTTCCATACTAAACTGCAATGCCTAAGTATATACCTCTACTCAAACGTATGGAACAGCTGATTTTGTTTTTGTTCTGACAGATTTGCTCCTATAGTAAAAGTTGTTCAGTTTGATGGGTAGACTTTGTGGTTTAAAGGTTAATGATTAATTCCTTACACCTGTATAGGCTGACGATGATGATGATGATCAGAGTTCTTATATAACATAGGTACAGGTCTAGAATCAGGGTCCCTAAAACGACGACTTATAATGAGGGCAGCCTATACAAGCCCTCGTGAAGATAAACTATATGGACCTTTAGAATATTTGCGAAGAACTGACAAGGGTGAAAACCAAAATAATATTGGTATCCGAATTCTCACCATTTGTATAAAAGTAGGACAGTACACCGACTATAAATAATTGTTGGCAGATGCACCATTGTGGCAACTTGTGACGTGATCAATTTCACGAGAAGTCGCTTTCAGCGGTAGAAAATATGTTTTCGATAATTCAAAGGCTTACAGGTTACCTAATTTTATGGAATATATTCTACCATACGTATGGATTGAAACTACAATAGTTAGGTATCTATTCGACTCAAATACCTACATGACAGGCAAAATGGCATTATTGCAGGTCTTAATTTTTTCGATATTTCAATTTTGGTTCTATCGTGAAAGTTGTTTAGTTTGACAGTCTGAAACACGATTCAAAATATGACCAGGACCACACCTTTTTATCACCCCGCATACCTAAGTCTAATGAAAGTGCGCTCACACAATACAGTTTTTTTGAGGTGGTTGCAGAGGGGTCAATTTTATACAAAACTTTGACGCACAATACGCGTAGACGGAATTAATAAAAGTGATATTTTATATATGGAAAAATAGTTTAGTAAACCTAGTTTCCGCGTCACAAATAACATTTGCAATTTATAATATACTTACGAAGATATAAAGCTTTTAAAATTGTGTATGAAAAATTTCAAAGCTTTATATCTTCGTAATTATTTTATAAATTGCAAATTTATTATTGCATAGGTTTGATTTAAATAAACTGTATACATGTTTAATTGTTCTCAAGAAGGGGGATACACAATTGTAAATAAACTAAGTATTTTTCCATGTATAAAATATCACTTTAATAATTCCGTCTACGCGTATTGTGCGTCAAACTTTTGTATGGACTGAAATAAGCATTGAATATAAGATACTCTACAAATACCAATTCATATGTCATATTTAGATCATTCTGAATGTCTACTTTGCTTACGTTTCAGCCGGTAGAAAAGTAAACTACGCTCCGAACCCCGTCATCGACGTGATGCTGCATGGCGTCAACACTGTGGTGATGCTGGTGGAGCTGGTGCTGTCGGCGCACCCCAGCAGGCTGCTCCACGTCATGCAGCCGCTGTACTTCGCGCTCGCCTACCTGCTGTTCACTGTCGCTTACTTCTTCGCTGGGGGACAGGATCCGTAAGTTATATTTTTTGGGGCAAACTCGACATCGCCATAATGCTCTACGTACTCGGTGGTACCTAACGCAGCGTAAGTATACTTTCGCGCTGGCTTACCTACTGTCCTCTTCCTTGTTTGGCAGTACCGACAGTATGTCAAGTTTTTTTTGGGATTTATTGTATATTTTTTACGGATAGATTTAAAGGACAGTGGGCCGGAGTGGTCCAAGAGTCCCTTAAGTGGCATACTACGTTTAATATTGAAATTTTTTTAAGGTAAAAAATCCAGCAGGCTACATTTGCCATTATTTGGTCACGATTTACCCGGTACCTACTTTAATGAGGCGATATGGATTTTGCTTTATTGTTGTTCTTTCCCTTTATTCCCATCCACCACGTCTTTGTATCACACAGAACGTTCCAGAGACGGCAAATTGTAGATAAAACAAAAAACTTCTAATGCAAGTTTTGTCTAATAGGTACATTGGCAGGGTCAAATACCTACAGCCTTTGTTGTATTCTAAACAAAAGAAAGCCGCAAGCAAAGCCGTACAGACCCACGATCATTTTGAAATCAAAAAGCCGCAGCGAGACTAAATCACCAAGGTGTCGAAATATTCTTAACAATAAGACAAACTTCAAGAATCAAAACATCAAGTTACCTTCGACACGATGCTCACGTGTTGATAAAAAAATTCCTAACGCGTCTTACGATTGCCTCTCAGTCAAGGACATGACCCTGTCAAGATCAATCGGTGCTTCTTAAGGTATTTTTATAGTTAGTAAATGATCTGCAGTGGAATATTTTAAAACTGCGTGAGCTGAATCAATAACACTAATTATAATAGTAGTACCTTACTAAATAAAAAATATCTCTTAGTAAACAAGCATTTAATACCTTACGATACTTATATCAATTCACAACTTTGATACATTCGGTATTGCGCTATTTATTTGACAGCCATTAGAGCCGTTTTGACAGGTCGCTCAGAAGTTAAAGGCAGTTAAATAAGCCAAGTTTAGCGCGATATGTAATTAAGCACAGTTAAATAGTAATTGGATTGCTGTAAGAACTGAAACTGGATTAGGATTGAACTTGTATGTTTTAAATTAGCGCAATCGCCCTCCAGGAGTGCAATTCTTGAATCTCATACGTTGAACTCAGCAGTTGAAAATGTATGGAGATACGCATCTTTCTACTGCTGATTTGACTTCAAAAATCGCACTCCTGGAGAGTATGATTTTTGAATGTCAAATCAGCAGTAGAAAGATGCATACTCCATAGTAATATTGACATTTTTAACTGCTGAGTTCAATGTATGAGATTCAAAAATCGCAGTCCTGGTGTACACCAAAAACAGAACCATACTGTCCTAATTAACAACCTCTAATTCGCGATGTTTATGTTGCAACCATTTTATTATTATTTGGTTATAAGGGCTTGGTCAATGACCAAATAGCTACTGCGACCTAGATAGATCTATTGTAGCTGTCACCCTAGACCTAAAGGTCATTTCCTAGGCCCACGGACTTCATGAACCGTGTTATGCTTTTGGAGGGGAGGTCCCTGATGTCAGTAGGTGTTATTATGTAACCACCTAGATGGCGACTCCTGCTGTGAATGAGCACTTCGCATTCGCAGAGGAGATGTATGGGCGTTTCCTCTGCTTCACAGCAAAATCTGCAAGTGGGTGAGTCTACAAGCCCCATTCTGTGTAGGTGTTTGTTTAACTTGCAGTGTCCTGTTAAGGCTCGTACTAAGAGCCTTAAGTCGTTGCGGTTTGAATTGATGGCATCTGAGGTATGTCTGTTTGAAAAGCTGGTTACAAGTTCTTTCGCATGCCTCAGTCCTGGTGTATCCGACCAGAGCTTACGGCTTTGGTCCACGGCCCATTCCTTTAGCACACGTCTAGAGGTGTTGCGGGAGATGCCGCAATAAGGCTCGGGGCCTATGGCGTCCTCTTCCGCCCCTCTTCGTGCCAGCTCGTCAGCAGCCTCATTTCCATCAATACCGCAGTGTCCGGGCACCCAGCCTAGGGTGACAGAGTTTGTCAGTCCTAGCTGGTTGAGTGCTCGGGCAAATTCTAATGTTAGTTTCGACTCTATTTCGTCAGATCCGAGCGCTTTTAGAGCAGCCTGGCTATCTGATAAAATAACAATATGTTTCCCCTTTGGGCATCTTTTCAGATTCTCATGTACGCAATCTATGATAGCGTACATTTCAGTCTGGAATACTGTGGCATGCTGTCCAAGGTGAATCGCCTTTTTAATTCTTGGATTGCCGCCACATATTCCAGCTCTAGCACGGTTGTCCTTCCTGGAGCCATCTGTAAACCAGACGACATCTCCAGCGCTGAAGGATTGTGGGGTATTCCCGTTCCAGTCCTCTCTTTGGGGTAGGATTACCTTGTATAACCTGTTGAAGTTATATTCTTTGTTCATGGTGTCTTTCGGCATACACATGATCGGAATTGTTAAGAGAGTTGCAACCATAAAATTGCAACTAATTCCTGTAATCTAAAAATATTCTCCTTTCATTACCATATTCTTGATGAGATTGGGTGTCGAAACAAAGTTATACAGGAGTTGATAGTTAATATTCTTTGGTCATAGTGGTTACATTAAAGAAATTATCAACATAAAATAAATGGCATACGATGTAATTTAGGTAATGTATGTATAACGCGGAATCAAAAGCCCTTCACCTTCACTAAAACAAAAAAAATGAAACTTGTAGTATGCGGCTGTGTTGATATTTTAGTACAATAAATCGCAGAACTGGTATGAGAAATAAGGATATCGTAATTGCACTCTACCTTAACGCGCATGCAAAGTAGGTATAAATAAACAACTTTAAGTATATAGACTTTAAGTTAGCTGTAAATACAACTTGTTAACATATAAACGCGAATTCTGAAAACCGCCGTTTGTACACAATCGATAACTAAGATTTGATGATATGGAATCTAAACTATTGTTACGAGCGACGGGTTTCGGGATTGGAGTGAAACGCTAAGCCCAATTTATTTACAGAGTTTATTGGGTTACACACTTACACACGGACCACCTCGCAGAGGTTCCCCTTTAAACAGTCCTCCTCGCAGGGGTTTCCCCTCTCACCACTTTTACTGTTCACTACGTCACGACGCGCGACACGCTATGACGTCACTACGCACGGCACTATGACGTCACGATACGCGACACACACTACACTGCACTAGACTGACACTTGTCTACTCACTGTTCCACTTTACTTTGCACTTCACTTTTCCACTTTTTCTTTTCTTCCTTTTTGCTTCGCACTTTTCACTGTTAAATCAATACTCCCTTGCGTCCGCAAACTCGCGGCCTTATATACCCCTTAGAATTTTCTAGATGCCCGAATTTCGTTAGTCTTTTCTTTATTCCTTTGTTCCCTTCCGGATATTTCTTAATCCCGCCTTCCTTCTCGAATTTTCCTAAACACGCCCCCCCTTTTATTGTTTCTTTACAAATATTTCTTCTCTCTCTTCGTTCTAGAACATTCCTATTGTTTTTGGTTCTTTTTCAAATATTCCTTCTCTCTCTGTTTTCTAGAACATTTCTAAACACGCCCATTTTCTGTCTCCTTCCAAATATTCTTACTCCCTCTTACTTTTCTAGAACATTTCCAACAACAATAAAATCTAGAATTATTTTCGACGAGTCTCGAACCATCGACCCCCGGCACGGGAGTCCATGCGTCGACCGCCGAGCTATGAAGCTTGTTGACAAACCGGCCGAATTTTTGAATGTCCTTCTATAGCTGCGTCATTTTACAGCATCCGTGACACTATTATAAAACTGTAACAGGAAGTTTGTCTGTACATTTTAGAATTTTTTTTTGTTTGATAGCTTAGTATCTGACTTAAAAATCTGGTATATAATTTGTGCGGACGAAGTCGCGGGTTAACGCTCGTACTATTATAAAACTGTAACAGGAAGTTTGTCTGTACATTGAAGATATTAACAAAAAAAAAAGTTACGATATGGTTTTTAGATATCCCTGATTCCATATCACCAATTTTTGGATTTTTTGTCTGTCTGTCTGTTTGTTTGTTTGTTTGTTTGTTTGTGTGTTTGTTTGTTTGTTTGAACGAGCATCACGCAAAAACTACGGAACCGATTTTGATGAAACTTTTGTTTTGTTTGATAGCTTATTATCTGACTTAAAATCTGGTATATAATTTGTGCGGACAAAGTCGCGGGTTAACGCTCGTTGTTGTTCCGACCTCAAACTACCTACCAAGGAAACTATTTGATTCCTCTGGCTTTTCACATCCAGGAGTGCGATTTTTGAAAATCACACATTGAACTGAGTTTCAATTACGTCCGGATGGAGGCCTGGTGGCTGTAGCACAATTCCTAGTTTCTAGGTCTTAGCACTAACACCAGTCTCCACATAAATGACTGTACCTATAATTTTAAGAACATTTTGTATATTGAAAACTGTGTGGAGAAGAATAAACGTTTATATTATTATTATTATTATATTATTAACTCAGCGGTTAAAAATGTCAAAACCTCTATGGAGATAATGCATCTTTCTACTGCTGATTTGAAACTCATTTATTGAACTCAGCAGTTGAAAATGTCAAAATAACTATGGAGATATGCATCTTTCTACTGTTGATTTAACTTTCAAAATTCATACTTCAGGAGTGCGATTATTGAAAGTCAAATAAGCAGTAGAAAGATGCATATCTCCATAGTTATTTTGACATTTTCAACTGCTGAGCTCAGAGACTGAGATTCATAAATCGCACTCCTGTTCACACAATAAACCGATTATATTCGTATTTATACAGGGTCCAACTTAATATGCTGACGATTTTTAAAGGGACGTTCAGACCATCAAACTGAACCACTTACGCTATCGGACCAAGATCGAAATCGTGAAAAAAAAAATCGGTTTCCATACATATTACAAATATTTTTTTCGCGATTTCGATCTTGGTCCCATAGAGAAAGTAGTTCAATTTGACGGTCTGATCATCCCCTTAAAAATGTGTCAGCATGTTAAGAAAGAACCTATATAAACGCAAATTAGAGTTTATGGGAAATCTTGAAAACCTCAATTTTCAATGTCTAGGAGCCGTTTTTCTAAAACTTCATTATTCCTGTCCGGAATTGTTTCCAACATCTGATAACAAAGTAGAATGATTTTTCTGAGAGTTGGCCGCGTGTTGTTCCGACCTCAAACTACCTACCAAGGAAACTATTTGATTCCCCTGGCTTTTCACATCCTGAAGTATGATTGCTTCGCCATTTCTGCTTAACGCGTTAGTGCTGGGATCACACACGATGACTCATGTCGAAGCGGCAGACGTCAGTCCGTCATTTGTGAAGCAAGGTGTTGTACGAAACCGCACGTAGAAGCACACACGGTGACGGATTGACGCACCGTGTGTGCTTTTACGTGCGGATACAAGGATTTTAGCTGACAATACCTATGCCAGCTTCCTGGTTTCACAATTCCTTGTATCATAAATGACGGACTGACGTCTGCCGCATCGTGTGTGATCCCACTTATTAAAAACACGTGATTAGGTATATCCTTGACAGTATTTAATAGTTCACAAATCAAACATGAATATACTCTTGTCGATAAATAAACTTTCGCAACTACACTTCAGTCTCCAACTCACGTCACGATACGATAGGTGTTTGTTCAAATAAAATACATAAACATGCTCTGCTTTGCAACGAAGTAAGTTTATTAAAATAAAATTACCGCATATTAACACATTACCTATATAGCCAAAAATTACATTTCGATTCTGGCCGGAAACCCCAAAACCAGGGAAAACTTAAATTCATGGACAGTTTAGCTAATTTTAGCTCCTGTCCCTTATGAAAGAAAACCATTTTTTCTTCGACTTCAAGACAATTTTAATCAACTTAAAACCATAGAAAATAATAATAAAATGAATTTTATCGAGTCGCTAACAAGCCAAGCGCAATCCTACAATTTTTTTTACACAATTCAAAGAATATTTTCCAATGTTAATATTTATACATGCATAAACAAATCGCGATACCAGTCAATGAGAAGAACCTTCCTGTCATCCTTACAAGTCAAGGCATAAAACGTTTAACGTAGGTCAACGCTCCATCATCTAACGTCGTCGCACAGTCACGTCTAGTATGAGTTGCTGATGCGACAGGCCGTACATAATAATACATTCTGTTGGATTATTAGTTTAGTTTCAACTCTATTCTAAAGTAAAGATCACATCGCAATCCTTTTTCTTGTCCTCATTACTCATGTGGAGTGCGATTTTTGAAACTCATTCGCTGAGCTCAGCAGTTGAAAATGCCAAAAAAAAAAAAAATTACTATGAAGCTATGTATCTTTCTAACGGCTACAATAGATCTATCTAGGTCGCAGTAGCTATTTGGTCATTGACCAAGCCCTTATAACCAAATAATGTATCTTTCTACTGCTGATTTAACTTAAAAAATAAAAAATCATACTTCAGGATGGAGTGCGATTTTTGAAAGTCATATCAGCAGTAGAAAGATGCGTATCTCCATACATTATCAACTGCTGAGTTCAACGTATGAGATTTAAAAATCTCCTGGTCTAAGTCTGGGGCTACACCAGACTAATTATTCTAGGCAGTCCTTCCATAGGTACCTGTTCAAATGAGCTGAAGCATTAATATCTTTGGCCGCAACTTGAAAGGAACATGTCCAGTGAAAACCATATAAAAATACCTACAGTAGTTCCATTAGCCTATATAGATACAGGACGACAGAAAAACCCGGGACTTTAGTTTATTATACAGGCAGGGTCCCTCTTAATATGCTGACACTTTTCAAGAGGATGATCAGACCATCAAACTGAACAACTTACTCTATGCAACCAACATCGAAATCGCGAAAAAAAACAGCTGTCCCATACATTTAGCTCGAGTAGGTTTGCAGTTTTGTATGGATAAGCAGATTTTTTTCGCGATTTTGATGTTGGGGTCAGAGAGAAAGTTGTTCAGTTTGATGGTCTGATCATCCCCTTAAAGTGTCAGCATATTAAAAAGGACCCTATATATAGTGATTTAAATCTGTAAACAAACAAAACTTTACCAATCTTGGTAGAAAGCTATAAAACCTTGATCAATTGGAATTGTTCACAAGTTTAATATTTTTGAATGAATCAATGAATGAAATATACTTTTATTTACCAAAACCACAGATACAGCATAGGGTAGGCATTTTTCAGAGATATGAACGTTTAACTCTCCTCTTGTTTCAGATGGGGCAATCCATTCATCTACCCGGTCCTGGACTGGTCGCAGCCGGAGAAGACGATGGTGGTGGTGACGTTGACGGCGTTGTTCCTGGCTGTCATGCACGTGCTAGTGGTTGCGATATCTTCAGTTCGTGACGTCATCGCACGCAGATGCTTCAGGGAGACCACGGGAGTGTATAACGATGGTTTTGATGCTTGATTCTGGCTGGCTAGAACACTAATGCTAATTATTCAAAACCATATTGGTTTTATACTTAAGTGAGCGAAGTTCTGCTTAGCTATAGTTTTAATATGTATCCTGATTTGTCATTTGGTTACCATGAGATCCATGACGATTATTTTGTATCATGACTTCATGACTGACTTTATAATAAATTCTAGTTGCTCAAATTGCGTGAATACTTAGAAATTTACGGTACTGCATGAAAATCCTTCCTTTGTACCGCCACTGCTAAAAGTTCCTACGTAAATAAAAATTTACCTAGGTACCGTATTACTAATGTTATCATGTTATCGTCATAACAGTTAAATTTCATAGTTATTATGAGAAAAAAATAACTCACGGGAATAAATTCAAATGTGATATATTTAAAACTTATTTAACAATAGTGTAAATACTTAATAGCTAATCGAAAAAACGCTATGAAGATCATTATGTCTTAAGTTTAAGTTATTAAAAAGCCTACTGTGATTCATAAATATGTCAATAATTAAATTATACTTAAGTACCTAATTAACCTCAATTTAATTTAAATGTGGGCAGGCTTACTTTTAATGTGATTATCTTAAACTCTACTTAAATTTAACAGTAAATTACTATCAATTAAAATAATTAAAGTTTTACGATTATAGTAGACAGGTACATTTTCTCTAAATTAACGTTCTTTTTCTATCTAGGCGAAGCTTCAGAATCAGATTCTAGAAAAGAATAATATACACTATTATTATTATCTAAAATCTAATCTAATCTAAAATATATTAATTTCTATTTGTAAATGTTGACCTTACGTACGTTAGTTACGTTGGTTTTTATCAGCAAATAATTATATGGAAGCACCCAAAATTAGTTATGGTGCCTTTGATATTTATATTTAACTCTTAGTTCATTGCAATAAATTGCATAACTTTATACAGGATGTTAGGGTTTTTTACCAATTTCATAGAGTTGTTCAGTATCATGGGTAAAATTATCCCTTAAAGTAATTCAACTGTTTCCCCTAACACCCTGTAGGTATAGTATGAGTAGGAAACCTGTGGGGTCAAGATAATGAAAAAAAAATTGAAATAGAGTTTAACTGAAGCCACTGCACTATTTTAGTACTTATGTAATGCCTACGTTTGAAGACTGACGAATTATATTTGTTGGTTGGTACCTACCCTAATAGATTTGATAATAAAATCTTAAGATGCAAAAATTTTAAATTGTATCATTATTTCATTACTCTCATCATTTCACTTATATGAGAAAATGCCTTTTATACTTAAGTACGTGGCATTTATCATTACCTACCAATTTATTTTAGTTTTTTATATTCCACAGGAGGGGCGAATACGCCACACAATAGAGTGATTCTGTAAAAACTTTAAGTATTCTACTATAATTAATATGTACGATATGTCGAAGTGCACTGCAGAGTTAGTGTTCCGTATCTACCAAGAGTGCTATTTTTGAAAGTCACACATGCCAAACTGTAATTTATAGCCAGTTTTATAGCACTCTCGAGTATGAATTAAGAAGTGTGAAACTCTGCTTAAAAAATATCAGATAGAAGCAGCCGAACGGACCGACGACACCTAGGTAAATAATCCAAAAGTATTCAGTTTCTCTAATTTTTATATGGAAAACGATTTTTTTAACGAAAGATAACAAAAAGACGATTAAATAATAGACGTGTAGAAATTAATGAAGATTAGCTAATATTTTAAATTAATTGCAAGTGGGTACGAATTCTTTATCTGATCTGATTTCAACTTTTTGAATGTCATGGTAGATCCGATAATCCGCCATTCTGTACAATAAATGAATTACTGAACAGTCGTGAACAAAATGTTGTTTATACGTTTCAGTATACTTTATCATTTCATTTCTAACTCAATTTATCACATCCAATCATATGCTATGTTAATATTACTAGGAACTACAAAACTGCTTTTGTGACTATGTGTACCAACTTTTGGTACGGAAACGTTTCTATTTTATCAGGCTGATATAAAAAATAATCAATTGTAAACAATCGCAAACGTAGAGATAACACATCACACACTATCTAGTCGTTAGAGGAATCGGTCGACATTTGAAAGACTCAGGAGAATCTCACATAGTAGAATCAAATCGAAGACTCTTTCAAAATGAGTAGGATGAAGAAGTATTGTAAAAAAGAATTTCAAGTGCATATGTTCAAACTAGAGCATGATAGTGCGTCAGATTTCTACATTAGCTGTTGGCAGAGGAATCGAGCTACTCTTCCTCTATTGTGTATAAACGCCGTAATATTTCTAGGATGTTTGGCAATATTGCTGACTTCTGCCATCATGACAGGCATGGCCATGAGCTTCGGTTACTGGCCTATTTACATGACACATTGGGGCATATTTATCAACACGTTGGCTTCAGGGTGTGCTTTAGCGGTATCCTGTAGGGCGTATTTGAAAGGGCCTATTGGTAAGTACAGATACTTATTACCTTCCTTGGTTTATATTTAATACCTAGTCTTTTGCATTTTGCTTCACCAATTTGTGATGTAAAATATCGAAGATATGGACATTTATTGTGCTTTTGATAAGATACAATAGAACATTTTGCTAATCAATACCTAATTATTTAATTATGTATTGGTAGTTCTGCATTCCACAAACGATTAAAGAAGATGGAGTTGATATAGATTCAAAAGGGATTATGGTGATGAGTGTATGTATGTATGTGGAGTGGATAGATCAAAGAATTAAATAACATAATATACTCTCTATAAGGCTAGCCATAGCAATTCAACGTGGCAACGCTGCTAGCATAATGTGCTCCTTTGCGCCGGGATTGACCAGGGGCGGGTTATTTGACTGAACTTGTATTTCATTGTCTTGACGAAGGTATGTTTTTGTATCTTTTTTTTGACAACGCTTGTGGAGATCGATTTACAGTTTTAATTAATTTCAATCAAAAATTCGGAAATTATATACTCTCTAATTCTCTAGCATCCATAAATGGTATAAACATTGTTTCTACACTGAAAAAAATGTTTTGTTAATAAACCCGAACTTTAGTGACTGCCAAACTGTTTTGTAGCACATAACCAAACGTTTGTATATAAATAGCAAAAAGTTATGCTATTTTAACCAAACGTTTGGTTATGTGCTACAAAACAGTTTGGGAGTCACTGAAGTTCGGTTATATTAACAAAACATTTTTTTCAGTGTAACAGTCATCCTATTTCCTAAACTAACTATTTACCTAAACGTACGTAATTAGCGTTATAGTAAAAATAATAAATCATGTATTCTACAACGCTAGATGCGCTGCGTAGCGTAGCGTATAGCTGCATCTTTAATTTGACGAGCGGTTTTTGAAACACAATGAAAATCGAAATAACTGGCCAAGTGCGTGTCGGACCACGTGTAGGGTAGGGTTCCGTATTTGCCCGTCACAATACAATAAGGGACTTAGAAGGAGGCTTTTTGTTGCATACTACGGTTTAACGAGTAATAAACACTAAAAAGTACATTTTATAAGTTGGTCGACTATTACTCGTACACTTGTAAAGCCTACTTAGCGGTGATAGTTTTCCTTTTAATTTCGTTTATATATACTACTGCCCTGAATTTTTCCACATATCCAGAAACAACCGTTTAGCTGGCAGAGGGAGTGGACACATGACTCTAACAAAAATGTTCACTTTAAAGCTTATTATTTCGCTAACGGATCCCTGAATCAAAAAATGGTTTTCCCAAACTACCAATATTTTTAAAAGACCTATTTAACGATACCCCACAACATGGGATAGGCGAAAATAAAAAAATTCAACCCCACTTCACGTGTAGGGGAGGTACCCTAAAAAAAATATTTTTCAAGATTTTATTTTACCAATTTATTGGCGTAATTATTATGTATACCCATGCCAAATTACAGCTTTCTAGTACTAAGCGTCTCTAAGGTAAGCCGCGGATGGACGGACGGACATGGAGAAAGAACATGGCGAAACTACAGGGTGAAATTGATATCATTAGCATCCTTTTAAACTAAGAGTCTACCCATAAAACTGAACAACTTTTAGTATGGGAGCTAACCGATCGGAGCAAATAAAAAATCTGTTATTCCATACTAAACTGCAATGTCGACCCGCTAGTTCGCGCTAGTATGCAACAGCTGATTTTTTTTTTGCTCCCATCGATTTGCTGCCATAGTAAAAGTTGTTCAGTTCGATGGGTAGACTCTTAGTTTAAAAGGATGCTAATGATATCAATTTCACCCTGTATAAGGGTTCCTTGTTGATTTCGGAACCCTAAAAAGAAAGATGAAGACCTATATCGCTGTTTCCAAAATTGCAAGTTTCATATTTTGTTGTTATCATTATCAGTAACTATATCTAAAATCACGTCCGATAGATACGCCATCACAAAATCGGTGACTAAAATTGAGTGGAAGTTTCATGAAAAATATTGTCATGCTTAGTCAAACTAGAATTGCACATTTTAAAGGTTAATTTTATTTTGAGTACTATTATTTGTATTATTTTAATCATTGATATCTGGTAATGATTTTAATTCAACTAATAACCGCGTAATTCACAAAGGCGGTATTTTTTTTAGTCTGTATACAGAAGTCAAAGTATACATAAATCAACTAATCATAATCAGTAATGGATTCCATGTCTTCACCATTGTAAACTTTGTTTCTGGAGTGCGATTTTTGAATCTCTTTCGCTGAGCTCAGCAGTTGAAAATGTCAAAATTACTATGGAGATTTGCATCTTTCTACTACTGATTTGACTTTCAAATCTTTCTAATCAGCAGTAGAAAGATGCGTATCTCCATACATTTTCAACTGTTGAGTACGAGATTCAAAAATCGCACTCCTGATAGCATAATGTTTCATAATTAGTGATCACATCTAGATCTTTAAGACACGTTTTACCTACTGTTTGACCTGATCTCCGTCTTGGGTCCGTCACCACTTGGGTCCTTACTCTCGTACACGGTCTCTCATACAACCGGAATTCCGTATGATTCAGTATTGTGATTTTGTATGGATTTGCCAACTCCATGAGTATGATTTGTGAAAGTCAAATCAGTAGTACAAATATGCATATCTCGATAGTAATTTTGACATTTTCAACTGCTGAGCTCAGCGAATAAGTTTCATAAATCGCACTCCTGAATCTGTTACAGAATTCCGAATGTAGGTATGTGGCGGGCCTCAGATGACTAACTGCCCAAAAGGTACCACGGTAATCGTGTAATCCACATGAGCAACCATTATCAAATATTTCCAGAGTCAACTTTCAGCCTACCATGGTACGTGAAGACTTACTGGGCACTGTACAACATAGCAATACCAACGGCGTTCTTCATCACCATATTTTATTGGTCTCTCCTCTCATCTATGGGTAATTAAAAAGACAATTCGTTTATTTATTTGTTTAACGACTGCTATACAGGGTGTTACAAAAATACAAATAAACATTTAAGGGGGTGGTTAAAAATCATCATATCAGCCGATAGACGTCCACTGCTGGACATAGGCCTCCCCCAAAATGAGGAGATTTGCCATAATCGCCATGATGCGATGCGTTTGCGATGTTCCATACTAAACTACAGATATACTCGAGCTAAATGTATGGGACAAAAGTTTTTTTTTTTTTTGCGATTTCGATGTTGGTTCCATAGTGAAAGTTGTTCACTTTGTTGGTCTAAACCACCCCCTTAAAAGTTGTTAGAGCCGTTTTGACAGTCACATAGTAAATAAGTCATGTTTAGCGCAATACGGAATTCAGCACACTTGAATTATACAGGTGGAAAAAAAAGGCCGTGGTTGGAGGGAAAGTACCCTTAATATTTATGACGGCAAATTTTACTGAAAGGAAACATTCCTTTATTTTCAAAAATAATTAAAACTGCATTTAAAGATTTTTGAAAAATCATCTGCTTGAGCCGGGAATCGAACCGGTGAAATGTGAAAAAAAAAACATCCTGTATTTTATGATACCAACCGAAAGAGTCATTCATAAGGATCAATTTCTTTCAAACAACATAGTATCTTAAATTAAAGAAAGACCAAGAGTAAATGATTTTTTAATTGTTAAACTTACTCACTATCTAAAGAAAATACTTTAAAGTATGTATTCTACGACTGAATTCTCTAAGAGTCGTCTTTGATATCGAATTGATTAAATATTTAAAATATCAAGTTATTATTTCAAATATTCACCATAATTCAATACAAAAGGCGACACGTAGCGAATTTATTCAAAGAATACGTCTGTGCATACGTGAAAATGGGTCTCATTTTGAGCAATTTATAAGTTAAGTAAAGTATTTTCTTTAGATAGTAAATTTAACAATAAAAAAATCATTTTTTCTTGGTCTTTCTTTAATTTAAGATACTATGTTGTTTAAAAGAAATTGATCCTTATGAATGACTCTTTCGGTTGGTATCATAAAATACAGGTTGTTTTTTTTTCACGTTTCACCGGTTCGATTCCCGGCTCAAGCAGATGATTTTTCAAAAATCTTTAAATGCAGTTTTAATTATTTTTGAAAATAAAGGAATGTTTCCTTTCAGTAAAATTTGCCGTAAATGCCGTAAAATTTGCCGTGTTTCCTTTCAGTAATATTAAGGGTACTTTCCCTCCAACCACGGCCTTTTTTTTCCACCCTGTATATATAATTGGATTGCAATGTGATTAGAACTGAAATTGGATTAGGATTGAACTTGGATGTTTTAAATTAGCGCAATCGCCCAATGTTTGTTTTACTGTTAACATGCTTACATCGCGGTGTTTAACATGTTAAATATTACGAGGAAGTAGAATCATCGTCATCATCTCAGCTGAAAAACGTCCACTGCTGACTTATTCAGGGGCAATTGGGAATTATTTAGAGATATTCTGAAAACTCAGAACATTCAGGCATCATTCATCCATATAGCTAAAGAATATTAGAATTAGCTCAGGAATATTAGATTAAACTTAGCTACAAATTTAAGCTAAAATTCCGGGGCTATTTATTGTCCCACAGACAGTCTTAAAAGTAGAGTATGCTCCTACCCCTAGTTTATCCCCATAAACGTGTTTTCATCTTGGGCTAGGCTTGAACCCCTCATTTTACTCAGGATTCTAGTCTTAACTGACTCGCTTCGCTCGGGAGTTAACCCTAGAGTCCTTCGGTACGCTCGGGATTCAAAATGCCTGTGACGAAAGACACTGCTTTATCCCCTTGGTGCATAATCTACTAATATTATTGTTGTTTTGAGTCTAGTAGTGTTGCTAAAGACAGACGTTTTTCTATAATACGTCAGCCGAAGAGTTCGCTGTGAACAAAGTGCTGGACTTCCTGATCCACGCCGCCAACTCTATTCTGATGTTTCTCCTGCTCGCGGTCTCCCGCCATCCGACCCGCGTGCTCCACTTTTACTTCCCCGTGGTCTTCGCCGTCGTCTACATGGTGTTCACTATTATTTACTACTACGCTGGAGGGAAAGACCCGTAAGTATTCACATTTAATTATCTTACGACTTATATTTAATAAGCAGATAGCAGACTAAACCGATAATCGGATCAAAAATAATTAAGATTAAATAATAAAATGCTATCTTAATTTGTTCGAAAATTCGAAATGACTACATCGATACTTCATACTTTGTGTGCATCAGAATAAAGCCAATCCATAATTCCATACCTATATATTATGTTATTCTATAATAAATTGGTAAAAAAGTTGTGTTTACATACATCGAAATAGAATATCTAAAAAAATGTTCCCAGCCGCAATTTTAGACGATCATAGGTAGGTAGAGTCCAAAAACGTCGATTTTGCTGTCTGTTTCATCAATAGGGCGGGGCTAGACAACACTTTTATTTTTTAGTATGTAAGCAAAAATGAGCCGGAGGCGGAAAATTCCGCGATAGTACAATGTGTGTCCCATTAATTAATATATATTTTCAGCTTCCTGGTGTGTCCTCATAGTCTTAAAAACTACTGGACTGTTTTTTTTATACTGAAGAATTTAAAAAATATAAATCGGGCTGGTCTATACTGGGGTTTACATTAGAATGGACAAAATTCATAAGTGGTACACACAGTGACACTTTCGAATACGAATAAGAACAAGGGAAATTCAGAAATAGCTCTCTGCATCAGTAATTTTACAATTATTAATAAACCGAAGTTTTATTACATTAATTAAAGTTGTAATTGTTATTTCTAAGCATATATTGTACCCACTGTCCATAAGTGGCGATGGGCTCACTCCCCGTCAAACTGAACAAATTTTCAGTACTATTAAAGTAGTAAAACGTGGATGTTCGGTGCTTTCAGAATATCTTAGACTACCTCGGGGAATATAGTCGTGAGCGTATGCTAAATATTTTAGGAGCTAACATAACTATTTGACATTGTCCTCAACAGATTGGGCAACGACTTCATCTACCCGATGGTAGACTGGTCACAGCCAGGCCAGACCATTGTGATGGTGGTGATCACGGCTCTGGTCATCATCATAGTCTACCTGATCATGGTGGGCATGGCAGCGATACGGGACGCTCTCACCAGGCGCTACCGTCGCGACTCCAAGTCTTTGTCTATATCTAATATCGCTTATAACTAGATTACTATCTACCGTACAGTGTTTGTTCGTTATATTATTCTTCTTATCGAGACCTACTCGTTAGTGGTGACTTTCTATACCCAAGGACTCCGCACTGGCACTGGCGTGGCTGACGTTAGCGGGACGGCAATTTCAGAGCATTTTAATCATAACATGGGTCCTTCTTAATATGCTGACACTTTTTTGAGGGGTTGACGAGACTGTCAAACTGAACAACTTTCTCTATGACACAAACGACGAAATCGTGAAAAAAAAGTTTGCTGTTACATACAAAACTGCAAACCTACTCGTGCCAGATGTATGGGACAGCTGATTTTTTTTCTGCGATTTCAGCATCATATTAAGAAGGACCCTATATGACGTGATGAGTCCATAGGTATAGAACGTCATTCAGGGTAAATAATATTACATAAGGAGATCAAAGAAGAATCAACTCGAAGTAACGGATTAACATGCTTGTGGTCCGAAAATTCGGATGTCCTTTTTTTTATTTAGATAACTGATGAGTGATGACCACTTCATCACAATCCATTCATTGTAAAAACAACAAATGAACAGCGGTTTTAACTATGGTCTCATCAACAGTAAAAACCATAGTTGAAACCAACAATCGATTTAAATGGTTTTTTAACATTTGTGATGAAGTCTTGCACTCTACAACACAAAATGACAACAAAAAACTGACCAAATGCGTGTCGGGCCACGCGCAGGGTAGGGTTCCGTGGTTGCCCGTCACAATATAATAATGGGCTTAGAATGAGTGGGGGGGGGGGGCTTTTGGTTTTATAATACTACGTTTTACCGGCTAATGGACGGACATGGCGAAAAACCCCATTTTTTTTAATGTAATGGTTGTATAAAATTGCCAAGAGAAGAAAAGGCTCACTAGTTACGCGACGGAACTTCCACCACGAAACTAGTAACTGAGAATGAAAGGATAATTTATATTTATTATAGATTTAATTGGAAGCTACTGTAAATATGTTTTGTATGGTTTGTTACAAAAATACTTTAAGCATTACGGCTCCCATCAGGAACGCGCGACTGTGATGGTTTAAGCAAAAATACATTAAAATTATCTACAAGAATAATGTCGTTTTTATCGAACAGCCCAAACCAAATTATTGTAAGGTAGGTACTAAAGCGAACTTTCCCGCCTGGAGTGCGATTTTTGAATCTTATACATTGAACTCAGCAGTTGAAAATGTATGGAGTTTTCTAAAATCGCAATCCTGGAGTATGATTTTTGAAAGTCAAATCAACAGCCGAAAGTTGCATATCAAGCAAGGCTTTTGTATGAGATTCAAAAACAGTTCAAGCTCGCCAGTGACATTCAAAAATCGCACCCCTAAACGGCAACTTAAAAACCGTCAGCATATTAAGTTGGACCTTGTGCATAAGAGGGGTCAATTTATACAGAACGTTGACCCACAATACGCGTAGACGGTATTAATATAAGCAACTATGTATACATGGAAAAATAGTTTAGAAAATCTAGATGCCACGCCACAAATAACATTTGCAATTTATAATATAACGAGCGTTAACCCGCGACTTCGTCCGCAAAAATTATATACCAGATTTTAAGTCAGATCATAAGCTATCAAACAAAAATCGGTTCAGTAGTTTTTGCGTGATACTCGTTCAAACAAACAAACAAACACACAAACAAACAGACAGACAAAAAATCGAAAAATTGGTGAAATGGAATCAGGGACACCTAAAAACCATATCGTAACTTTTTTTTTGTTAATATCTTCAATGTACAGACAAACTTCCTGTTACAGTTTTTTAATAGTATAGATAGATAGAAGATAGAAGATATATGATAGATTACAAAGATATAAAGCGTCACAAATATAATTACGAAGATTGTGACACGCCAACTAGATTTTCTAAACTATTTTTCCATATATAAAATATTACTTTTATTAATTCCGTCTACGCGTATTGTGCGTCAAACTTTTGTATGAACTGAAACCACCTTAACCCAGTAAAATGGAGTGTAAACAAACATTTTTAAGGAGAATCATGTTCCCTGTTTGTATTTGAAATCCACGAGGATGAAGTGGCAGATAAAAGCTATCTAACGCAAATTAGGAGGATACTGAAGTTTTTAATTCAAATGCAAATATTATCGTGGCACAGTTCTTATCAGACACGGAACCCTGAATTGATAGATTTTGGCAGCACTCACCGTTAACGAGGTGAGTCAATGTGATAACTTGCAATCTTTGATACAATATCAGTTCGTAGTACTGATAAATACACTAGATAGCGTTTTAACGGGGAGTTAGTGTTACATACATTGTAATTTATAATGTTGTAACCATGAGTGGTGTTAAGAAATATTTTAAGCAAGAAAAGCAGTTGTGCATGCTTGGGTTGGAGCATCCCAAGCCGGCGGACTTTTACCTCAGTGTTTGGCAAACGTCGAGATCTTCAGTGCCACTTTTAATTTTCCGGGCGTTGCTCTTTCTGTCGTCAGTGGGCATAGTGTTGGCGTCTATGATATTGTATATTTTATCTGGAATATACCGGTTTTGGTTTATTTATCTGACACATTGGGGATTGTTGCTTATTGTTTTCGCGACTGGATTTTCTACTGTGGTATCGGCACGCTGCTACTTCTATGGACCTTTAAGTAAGTATTTATTTACTTTACATTCGTTGTCAATACCATTACAAATAGACTATTAAAAGTTTTAGAAAATATAATTTATTAATAAGTTGCTAAATCGTAAGCAGGTTTTCTGACGATGTTCTCAGTTATAAATCGTAAATAATTTCTTTAAAACGCCTTGAGGTTTGATCCATCCATTGAACCACCCCTCTTGTAGTACTAAAAGGGCATTAACCACTAGACCACCACAGTTTGTTTTCATCCATTCGTTTTAATCATAAATTCAATATTCAAAATTCGGTACAAATTGGTACAGACAGAATAAGTACTACTAGGTATTTTTATATTTAGGTTTACATACTACATTCATTGATTATTCTAACGCCTAGTTTTGTGTTGATGGTTCGCTTCATATTGTGATTGTTGTTGATTGTTTATGGCAGGCGCCCAGTTCAGCCTGCCGTGGTACGTGAAGACGTTCTGGGTCCTATACAATGCTGCCAACCCCATGGCCTACCTGATTACCATCTTCTATTGGACAGTACTCTTTGAAGGTTAGATTTTAATATTTAGCCAAATATGTTTAGTCGACGGATAACTTCCTTGTGTCACCGAAAAACGTATATAATTAACTAGTGGTTCAGTCATTAGCTAATGAAGGGAATAGACGTTAAGTTAAAGGTCAGACAGAGATCAATGGAGCCCTGCATACTTTGTGTAAAAAAACTGGCGGTCTATTCTTTCAGTAACACCCAAAATACCAAGTTGGCGTAAGAGAAAAAAATTGTCAGGCTAAGATGGGACTGAGCTAGATGTGTTAAGCGAATTTATTCGGAAAGATTAGCAAAACTTTACTAAATGTTAATTACCTGTACAGGGTCCTTCTTAATATGCTGACACTTTTTTAAAGGGATGATCAGACCAAACTGAACAATTTTCTCTATGGGACCAACATCGAAATCGCGAAAAAAATATCAGCTGTCCCATACATTTGGCTCGAGTAGGTGTGCAGTTTCGTATGGACGAGCTGTTATTTTTTTCGCGATTTTAATGTTGGTGCCATAGAGAAAGTTGTTCAGTTTGACGGTCTGATCATCCCATTAAAAAAGTGTCAGCATATTAAGAAGGACCCCGTATCTGTTGATATATTTTTTAGAATTAACGTCTGGCCCCGCCATTTTGACGTTCATCTGTATTATATTATTAATACCTACAATTTTATTATTAGTTAAATGTGCACACTATGCCTGCCTCACTTTCTATGCTCTCTCTCTGTCTCGGGTGGAAGAAATCTCTTTAGAGATAAGCTCGCCCTTTGTAATTGTCGATTATGTTGTTTTCATGTATATTTCCGTGTGTACAATAAAGTGTTAAAATAAAATAAATAAATAAATCTGTTCCGGCTTCAAGTGTATGTAAGGTCCACCACACACATATGGAATTGCAATCCGGAATTCCGAATCAGAATTGTGATTTTGTATAGGATTTAACAGCTGCGCAATTCCGAACGGATTTGTGGTTCGGAATTGTGGGGGAAAATCGAATACGAAATCGTAATCCTGATTCAGGATTCTGGATTGCAATTCCGTATTGTGTGTGACGGACCAAAGATGTGAAGTTCAATATAAAAACTAACAACGCACTAACTTCAATTTTCCCCAGCTGGCGTCTCCGAAGAGCTGAACCCAGGTCTCGACATCGCAGTGCACGGGCTAAACACGCTAGTCATGCTCCTCCTCCTGCTGACATCCTCACACCCGACCCGTCTGCTCCACGTCTACCAGCCCATGGTCTTCGCCCTCATCTATGTGTTTTTCGGAGCTATTTATTATTTGGCTGGCGGAGTGAGTCCGTAAGTATTTTTAACTTGCGCTACCTACAAAGCAATGTGGCTTAGGGTTCCCTTATGTAGGTATTTTACAAAAGGTGTCATAGCGTAGCAAGAAGTTTTTGCTTGAAGTAATATGTTCACTTGGAGCTAGCTTATTGAAGTATCATAATCATTTATTTCATAAATATATTTTTACATGTCAAATGCACTCCTTAACTACTCATGATTATGTATTATTTATATTACAGTCCGGTTACATTCTAATAACATTAGGTACAAAGTTATAAAATTCATCAATGTCATAGAAAGCACGATCTATAAGCCATGTTTTCAATTTACGTTCAAAGGTAAAATTTTCTTTGCACTGTTTGATATCGTTGGGGAGTTTATTGTAAATTTTAGGGCCTATTATATATATGGATTTAGTCGATTTTTCTAGTCTACAATTTGTCACTATTAAGTTCGATTTATTTCGAAGTGAATACTTGTTAAACCCAGTTTTATCTGGAAATTTGTCTATATTTTTTCTCACAAATTTAGAAATGTCTAGTATGTTCTGAGAGGTGAGTGTTAGAATTTTTTTACTAACAAAAATACTTTTGGCTGGTGTACGCCTTGGTACACGTGATACTATGCGGACAGCACGCTTCTGCAGTATAAACACGCGCTTCCACTCGGCGGCAGTGCCCCAGAGCTCGAGTCCGTAGCACAGCAGCGAGTGGAAGAGTGAGAAATAGCAGGAACGTAGCGCAGTGGGCGGCAGGACTGCCGCCAGCCTGCCCAGAGCGAAGCACGCGCCACTAAATTTGCCACACAACGTGTCTATGTGGACATCCCATTTGAGTGCGGGGTCTATTGTAACACCCAGGAATTTTTGATTCAAAGATTGTGGTACGATCTCGACATTCACACAAACTGAGAGTGGTCTAGTATCTACACAGGAAGGTTTATTTTGTGGTTCAATTACCCAAACCAAATAACGACACTCCATGTCTAGAATCTATTTTATGGGTCTATCAAAACTGTCCAAAAAAAATTTTATTTGGGAAGCTATCGTTTTCTAATCAATAATCACGATAATTAAAGTAGGTAGGTACCTAATTCATATAATTACAAAATTAGTTTAAAAAAATCGTTTGTTATTCATATTAATTATACCCACCAAGGCCTTAATAGGAGTATGCAATTGAAATCAGCTGGTTGTAAAGTGTGTTAGTGTAATACTTGAGCATAAGCAATTACACAATACATCAAACAATGACTGTGAACGTGATATTGATAAAACACGAACACTAACAGCAAGTTAAACTGGTATAGGTGCATGTAGTTAGTACCTGCCTACATCTTGTAAACAAGCGCGATGGGAACTTGTTTTAAAATTTCAGTGCCAAGTTTTATGGAGACCGGTCAAAGACATTCAATATTAATTAGCTATATGTTAAATCTCTTTGAGACCGGTATATACAGGGTATAAGTGACAGCCTAGCAAATACTTAAACGGTGAACTCAGACCATCAAACTGCACAACTTTCACTATGAAGCCTACCACAGGAAACGCGAAAAAAAATCAGCTGTCCCGTACAAAACTGCTATCCCTACCCGACTAAAATGTATGGGATAGCTGATTTTTTTTCGCGTTTCCTGAAGTAGGATCCATACTGAAAGTTGTTCAGTTTGATGGTCTGAGTTCACCGTTTCAGTATTTGCTAGGCTGTCACACACACCTTGTATAATAACCGTGGTATTTAACTCGGGTTAATTTGAGATAGTTCGTTATAGTAGATAACCTATAATTATAAATCTCTTAAAAACAATCAATCAAATATACTTTATTTTACAACAAAACATACGGCAAAATACAGAGAAAGCTTAAATACAAGAGGCACAAAATAAAGCGGTCTTATCGCTAATAAGCTATTTCTCCCACATCCTTAGGTAACGGTGAACGAAGAAAGGTGGGCGGTGTTACCAGAAAAATGGTCAAAAAGGATCAGTCATCACTGATCAGTAACTAAAAGATGTAAATATAAGTAGTAGGTACAAAAAACCTATTATAAAACAAACATTAGGTACAGTCAGCAGCAATAAGTTGTATTCACTTTTGTTCTAAGTCGTTAGTCCTAAAGTGTATATAACTTATTGCTGCTGACTGTACACCTTAGTTGAAAGCGTACTAAATGTCGTGACGTTACCGTAAGTTTTAGATTCCAGATGATGATGCAACAAATCCCATCTTATCCAAGTTTCTGATTGAGCTACATCTAAACGCTAAACTATTTTTCCCACAGAAAGGGGGATCCATACATCTATCCAGTGATAAACTGGCAATATCCAGGGACTACGATCGGCGTCGCTGCAGTGACAGGTTTTCTCCTGGTGATCCTCCACCTGCTCACGACTGGGCTGACGGTGGCGCGCGATGCCATCTCCTCGAACTGGGTGAAACCCTCAGTTATCGTGCATGTTGAAGAAGGCATGCCACTTAGACAACCACAAACAAATGTGCCACAAAGTTAGTCATCGTAGCGTTTAAATTTAAAGCTTTTATGTAGATTTGTAAGTAGATTATTGATGTAACTAAATAGTTAAGTTTTGGTACTGATACGATGAAGATACGATTAAACGATACCCACCTACCATTGTAAAGCCTTTTTATCCATCCGCTGGCGATTTTTGAAACTCATACTTTGAACTCAGTAGTTGAAAATGTCAATATTACTATGGAGATATGCATCTTTCTACTGCTGATTTGACTTTCCAAAATCATACTCAAGGAGTGCTATTTTCGAAAGTCAAATCAGCAGTAGAAAGATGCATATCTCCATAGTAACATTTCGTCCATTCTCCATTTCCATTTTTCCATTTTTCTCCATTTTGACATTTTCAACTGCTGAGTTCAAAGTATGAGTTTCAAAAATCGCACCTCTGTAGGTAATGTATACCTAAAAAAAATTCTTCCCGGTAAAACCAAGTCCGTAGTTATGATTATACTATACTTAATTGCCTTCAAGAGCCTCAAGTAAAGTTATATACTACTATAGGAACAGGTACTTCATGTTTTACATGCCTAGGATGTATATGAGAGATGAAAAATAACTTGACACACCGAATTTTATTATCATGGACATGGTCATGGTACGTGGTCATACCACAGATTAATTAAAAAAAATTAAAAATTATTTATTTCAGATTATTCATCCATATTGTGTTAGTAACAATTGTCTTATAACTATGTTAGCACCTGCATCATGGGGGAATCCCACCGCTCAGCCAATACGCTCAGGATGCTATTAGAGTACTGCCCCGGAAGCGATTCAGCAGCGAGGCGCTCCGCTTTCTAATAATGGAGTAGAAGTCATCTATATGCGCCTGCGCGAACATTGTCGATGCGCTGCAAAACCGCGGCAGCCCCAGCAGCATCCTGAGCCCATTGTTGTACTGGACTCGCAGGGCGCTGTATGCTCGCTGAGTGTAGTTGGTCCATAGACTGCACGTGTAAAACGACTGACTGTATGCTTTGAATAAAGTTACTTTTACCTGTTTAGTACAGCGTGCAAATCTACGAGCCAACATCTTACATGTTAATAATTAGTTACTACGCCATACTGAAAGTTTTTAGATAATAAAAAGTGAATCGAAGTAGGATGTTGGGAATACTTTTAATATTTTTAGAAGTGGCCTCCATTCCATTTTATGTATCGTCTCCATTGGCGTAGAATACTATGGACGCCGGGTTTAGCACAAAATTCTCAAAAAAAGTGTCCGAGACTACACAAACCTAAGTAGAATACGTGTAGTAATTTATAAACCTAGTTCCGTCTCCTTCTACTATTAAGGGTACCTACGTCATAAGACAAAGAGACTAACTACGATAGACGCAGAATTTTTCGCTTAAGCTAACTACAATCGTATGCTTTAGAATAAATAGATCATTCCTGTTTGGTCCTCATGCTCCAACTGATAATATTATTGTACAGCCAATGCAATGACACAAATATTGAATCATGCCCTTGCGCAATATCACGCTGCCATCCTAGCCATGCAGTTGCCGAAAATTAAAATTTTTATAGGGTGTAAAATGTTACTGCTGTCAGAGCAAAATTTAACTAAATATAGATAACATTTTGCATAAACTTTTGGAGAAAATACAGCAAGTATCAAAATAGTTTAGGTCGTAGTGTAGTGTTGCCATGCAAAGCGACAGTGGCGCCCTCATTTAATTTCTACTCTTTCGGTCGTACTGTACCTACTTATAGATATTATTGTTTTGAATGCTAGTTTTCGTTCAATCCTGCACCGATCGAGTGAAATTCCAGTATCCCTACTATTCCTGTAATCTGAACATTGTTTAGAGAACAACAGAAACTCCAGAACATCACTAAATCGGCACGAAATTGAACGAAAACTACAAACAACGCGCACATTACGCAAGATATGTAGCTATTTTCAAAGAGAATATTGGCCATTTTGCGAATTTGTCAATTTGACATTGACATAGACATTTACTTACTTGCTGATGAATAAATTTCTTATTATTATTATAGACAGCAAAATCTTTTTTTTTCATAATTCTGCGGAGTATTTACTAGATGGCAGCACATTCTATGCAAACTGAATCGGAAAAAGCCACCAAAAGGCGATTGTCCTCCGCCTGGCCAGCTTCCTGGTTTAACCTCTGGATTTAGAACGATAAAGGGATAAAGCAGAGACTTTGCTGGGATAAAGGATACCAAATCCTCCTTATAAGCATGGAAACCATGGAAACAAGAACATTGATCATGGAGGTCGGTAATGTTCAACCAGGAAGCTGGCATAGGTATGTTCAATTAACCTTCTTTCGTTCGTCGTCGACGTCGATGTTTCAAACTAGGTACCTACGGTAGTAACCGTAGAAAGAGATGGTTACGCGGTTATTACGTGTCTACCAGCGTAAGCAAAAAAATTTTCGTCTATGGCAGTAGGTAGTAACACAGGTTACTACCTACTATTAAAATCGTTCATAGTCTAAGATTAAAATAATCTGTGCTGGCAATGATATTATGTAAAATATCATTGGCTATAGGTTTGACAGCGTAAGCGAAAAATGAGGGAATTTCCAGAAGAAAAAAAAAGGTAGTTCTTAATTGATCAATAGATGGCGTTGACCAGAGAGGGGTCCAATAGGTATGAGCAAATATATTAATTAATATTAATAATAAAAATACACAGTACAAGTTATTAACAATCTGGGTGTTATTGATGACCCGATTGGTGTAATGATTGCCACGCCAGACTGTCAAACCAGGGTCCTGGGATCGAGTCCCGGTTCAGTCATGGATGTTATATGTTTGTGCCGTTGTTGAATGGTTCCCATAACAAAAAGCCTAAGGCTTACTTGGGATCATTACAAAGTATGTGCCTGTGAGCATTATTTATTATTTATTTATTGTCTGTCAAAAACGAATAAAGTATCAAACTTGGCTGTATGGGCTTCGTATCCATTTTGAATATACGAACAATATTTAAATTGGTCACTTCACTTTTCAATATAAAGAATATTGAAATTGCTTTGCTAGCGAAATTTTTCGTCTATGGCTTTGCTTTTCATGCACGTAATCTGACGTACGATTTAAATATTTCCTGTTTATTTTTTTTTAATTCTCAGTTTCTGTTAGGTTTTTGTTGTTTGTTATTGTTTCTCGTTTATTGTTCGTATATATATATATTCAAAACGGATACGTAGCCCATACAGCCACGTCCGATACTCGATTCGTTGTTGACGGACCATAACACCGAGATTGCTAAATAATAAACCGACAACAATAAGAAAGGGTTTGTACTGTGTATTTTTACTATTAGTATTAATTAATATATTTGCTCATACCTATTGGACCTAACTCTGGTCAACGCCATCTATCGAGAAATTAGGAACTAACTTTTTTATTATTTTTGCTTTTGGAAAATCCCTCATTCTTGGTCAATGGGTTTGACCCTTTCTGTCAGAACAAAAATGAAATAAAAACTCTTTTTTAGGGTTCCGTTCCCAAAGGGTAAAACGGGACCCTATTACTAAGACTACTGTCCGTCCATCTGTCACCAGGCTGTATCTCATAAACCGTGATAGTTAGACAGTTGAAATTTACACAGATGATGTATTTCTGTTGCCGCTTTAACAACAAATTTATAAAAAAAACAGAATAACAATATTTTGTAACTTTATTATTTACAATATAAGAATAAGAAGAAATGTACACAGTATCCTAAGACGAACTACTACTAAAATTTTAGTTTTATTTTATTCTAGTTATATTTTAGTTTTAGGATATTTTAGTTTTATCAGTTGGTGTTCGTTATTTCGTATGTCTAGTTAAATAAAGAAGTTTTCAGGAAATAATAAAAAAATTAAAAATATTCAAGGGGGCTCAATACAACAAACGTGATTTTTTGCTATATTGATAACGGCAACAGGTAGACGTTTGAAATATTCACAGAATATTTAGTTATATAAGGTCTAACAAAATTAGGTGAAACTAAAAAGGGGATGATCAGACCATCAAACTAAACAACTTTCTCTATGGGACCAATATCGAAATCGCGAAAAAAAATCAGCTGTCCCATACATTTAGGTCGAGGACGTTTGTATCGAACAGCTGATTTTTATTTCGCGATTTCGATTTTGGTCCCATAGAGAAAGTTGTTCAGTTTGATAGTCTGATCATCCCCTTAAAATAGTTTCTTAGCTAGTTTTAGAAAAATAAATAATAATTATCAGACACGGAACCCTGAATTGTTAGATTTTGGCCGCGCTCACCGGTAAATATTCCTTGACGAGGTGAGTCAATGTGATAACTTGAAATCAAGGAATAAAAATACTGCTTGCAGCAAGGAATATACTACTCTCTACCGAGGCTTGCAGTCTTCTATACCTACAATATAAGTTCGTAGTTCTAATAAATACTAGTGTTTTAACGGGGAGTTAGTGTTACATACATTGTAATTTATAATGCTGTAACCATGAGTGGTGTTAAGAAATATTTTAAGCGAGAAATACGGCTGCGCATGCTTGGGCTGGAGCATCCCAAGCCGGCGGACTTTTGCCTCAGTGCTTGGCAAACTTCGAAATGTTCAGTGCCACTTTTAATTTTCCGGACATTGCTCTTTCTGTCGTCAATAGGGATAGTGTTGGCGTCTATGATATTGTATAATTTAGCTGGAATATACCAGTTTTGGTTTATTTATCTGACACATTGGGGATTGTTGCTTATTGTTCTCGCGACTGGATTTTCTACTGTGGTATCTGCATGCTGCTGCTTCTCTGGACCTTTAAGTAAGTCATGACATTAATATTCGTTGTCCTTTAAATTAATACCATTACAAATTAGGTCAGGCACTGGGTAGGTTCTGACTTACAAAAGGTCACGGAAAGTTCTAATTTGGTGGATTTGTACAGTTTGATGTCCTCATTAAAATACTAAGTTTGCGACCTTGAGCGACCGGCGCTCGCACAGCCATATTGGAAAAACGGTACCGAAAATATCTTCTCTCCAACACCATTTAGGTTAAAAATGGTTATTACAAAAATTATAGAGCACACAATTTCCTGCAACTTATGTCAATGAGTTGAAATATTTTTCAATCAGATAAATAGTACACGAGTTACAACGGAGTCAAGCTCAGCAAACTTCTACAATTCGCTAAAACGATAATTTTTTTTCTAAAAATTTCAGTATTTATACCGATTACAGTAACCGGCAAATAACATGAAAAATGCGGGGGGTTGAGGAGACCTGCGCAGTAGCGCTTTCGCCTAAAAATTTTGAACTGCGCAGTCAAGGTCATTCTCAAGATGTTTGCCGGCTATTGTACTTAATACGTTCTACCGGTTTCTACTCATTTACGGCTCAGTATGAGGTAGGGTGAGAGTGCTTTTTTACGATTTACCTAATCTTCGATTCTTTATTTACTGATGTCTTTTCTTATGTTGCGATGCCCTAGCTAGATGGTCTAGGCTTACTGTTGTTCTTCGTAGTTTTCTTTGACCAATAATTTCGCACCGGTCAGGTCTTCATTCTTGTCCTCGTCGGCGTCGTCGTCTTTTTTCACACACGTCCTCATGTCAGCATATGCAGATAACAGAACATTTCAAGCCTGTTTTCCTATACCCGCAGTAGCAATGAATTCGGGATCTACGTTTCGCCTATTAAAAGCTTGTATAGTTAGGCTTAAATACTCGTTCTTTTCAAGTATTTTTATAATCATAATTTTTCCTACGTTGAAAACAGCAGAAGCAGTGTCACAATCGTTAAACGCAAGCAAGAGCAATTATGTTGTCCGTCATTATTTCTCCATACTGTAGACTTCGAGGAGAGTAAATTTTTTCAACAAATTTCGTTCTGCCTGGTTTGCGAAGGTAAACGTTTGGATGATCTTGCCAGTATTGTGAGCAGGACGAGATCCGCATCTCTTGATTTTGTATTCATAGTATAGGAGAAGACATCGATCTTCTCGTCCTGCGAACAGTAGGTACTGGCAAGATCTCACCCAAACGTTTACCTTCCCAAACCAGACAGAGATAAACCATGGAAAAAATTTTCTTTTCTCGAAGTCTACAGTATGGATACATAGTAACAGAATAAGTAATAGTGTATAGTTCTATACATAGTGGTGCACAATACAAGCTTTCAATAGGAGGCGAAACGGAGATACCGAATTCATTACTGCTGCGGGGGAACGTTTTTTTTACGTTCTTTACAACATTTAAAAAGAAAATACCAGTAGGTACTTTGAGTTCCCTACGTACGTTATGAAACTTTCGCAAAATCCGTAACGAAAAGCAAATTAAATCTTGCTGCATTACCCCCTACAAGAGAAGCTGCATATTCCTTTCGTACGAAGAAGACCGTCAGGTCGAAATTGCGTTGCGAAATTATTGGCAAAAGGGTACTACGAAGACGAGAAGACTACGAAGAGAGGGAAAGAATAACAGTAAGCACGGACTATCTAGGGCATCGAAACATTACATTTTTGTAATAACAGTTTTTAACCTAGATGGCGCTGGAGAGAAGATATTATAAAAAAACTGGTTTTCGGTACCATTTTTCCAAAATGGCTGCGCAAGCGGCGGTCGCAAATTTGGTATTTTAATGAGGCCACCAGACTGTACAAACCCCTTGAAATGAGAACTCTCCTTACACTTTTGTAATGAAAGCCCCCTTTTATGTCTCTATTGATTGGCCTGAATAGACTATTAAAAGATTTAGTAAAAATAATTATTACTAAAATGCTAAATCGTGGTTTTTCAGCTCGAACAGATTTTCTCACAATGTTTTTAGTTAAGTGCAAATTGTACATGACATGACACCAAGGGCAGGAAAGTAAGAAAGGTCTCAGATCTCATGTACTATACTATTTTTCTTTTTTTATTTTAACATCGTTTAGCGCAGCGGGACGAAAGTTGACGCTTTCCGTCCGGAAGGGTGAAAACGCATTGATATTGATCCAGGATAGGATTGGACCACCATCCCTCTGTACGAAAAGGGCAGCTATAGCTATACCAATGAATGAAAACAACTCGTGGTGGTCTAGTACCACCACAGGTTGTTTTGTTTGGTATTAATCATAAATTATTGCTATATTCAATATTTGGTATAAAAGAAGTATACAGACAGCCAATTATTTATTGCTGTTTATGTTTATACTTTATACTAATTCATTAATAATTCTAACGCCTAGTGTTGTGTTGATGGTTCCCTTCATCTAGATTCTTGTTGACTGTTTATGGCAGGCGACGAGAGCCTGCCGTGGTACGTGAAGATCTTCTGGGTCCTATACAATGCTGCCAATCCCATGGCCTACACGATTACCATCTTCTATTGGACTCTACTCTATGAAGGTTAGATTTTAATATTTAGCCAAATAATTATGTTTAGTCGACGGATAACTTCCTTGTGGCGCCGAAAACCGTTAACTACTGGTTCATTCATTAGCTAATGAAGGGAATAGTCGCACTTGCTTAAAGTTAAAGGTTACTACTAGCCCTACTACTTCGTGTTAAAAAACTGGCTGTCTATTCATTCAGGAACACTCAAAATACCAAGTTGACGTTGGAAAAAGAAACTGTCAGGCTAAGAATGGGACTGAGCTAGATGCGTTGAGCGAATATATCCGGAAAGATGAGCAAAAGTTTACTAATTATACTAGATGTCCGCGACGAACTTCGTACCGCCTTAGAATCTTCCCGACACACACTTGGCCGTTTTTTTTAGCCTATGTTCATCACCGATAATGTAGCATTCTAATGGTGAAAGAATTATTCGGATTAGGAGTGCGATTTTTGAGTCTCATACGTTACATTGAAAATGTATGGAGATTAACGCATCTTTCTACTGCTGAAAAGTGAAAAGTCAAACTTTTAAAAATCGCACTCCTGGAGTATGATTTTTGAATGTCAAATCAGCAGTAGAAAGATGCATATCTCCATAGTAATTTTGACATTTTCAACTGCTGAGTTCAGCGAATGAGTTTCAAAAATCGCACTCCTGATCTTATGACCAGCAGCAGAAAATTATTTATAATAATTACTACGATATTAATGGGTTTGCTAACGTACAATTTTATTACAACAGATTCTAAACAATTTCTAAGACCGTAGTTTCACCTTACCTATGTGTAATTGCTAATTGTATACCTACACGTTGGAATCGGGGTCGTTATGAAGCCGTTACAGGGTGCTTCAGCTTCAGACCATCGAACTGAACAACTTTCACTATGGGGCCAATATCGGAAACGCAAAAAAAATCTGCAGTTCCATAGAAAATGTCAATAGCTTCTCGACAAAAATTTCTGAAACAGCTGTTTTTTTCGCGATTTCATTATTTGGTCCCATAGTAAAAGTCGTGTAGCTGAAGCACCCTTTTCCGGCTTCAAAACGACCACGATTCCACAGTGTATGTAAGATGTGAAGTTCAATTTAAGAACTTACAACGCACTAACTTAAATTTTCCCCAGCCGGCGTGTCCGAAGAGCTGAAACCAGGTCTCGACATCGCAGTGCACGGGCTAAACACGCTGGTCATGCTCCTCCTCCTGCTGTCATCGTCACACCCGACCCGTCTGCTCCACGTCTACCATCCCTTGGTCTTCGCCCTCCTCTATGTGTTTTTCGGAGCTATTTATTATCTGGCTGGCGGTGTTAGTGCGTAAGTATTTTTAAATTTGCGCTACCTACATCGTTATAATTAAGTGAAGCAATGTAGGTACACCGTTGCCTAGGGTTGCGTTATGTCTTTTACAAGAGGCATCATAGCGTAGCAAGCAGTCTTTGCTTGAAGTAATTTGTTCACTTGGAGCTAGCTAATTAAGGTACACAGGTAGGTTTATTTTGTGGTTCAATTACCCAAACCAAATAACGACACCCCATTTTAGAACCAATTT
This sequence comes from Agonopterix arenella, assembly GCA_927399405.1. NCBI lineage: Eukaryota > Metazoa > Arthropoda > Insecta > Lepidoptera > Depressariidae > Agonopterix > Agonopterix arenella. The sequence goes on along the minus strand of OV656691.1, from coordinate 11,260,399 downwards.
TATCCAAACTGTCAAAAATTATTTTTTTGAGAAGCTTTAGAAGGTATTAGGTATCGTTTGCTGGAGTGCGATTTTTGAAACTCATTTATTGAACCTCATTTGATGATGAGTTGAAAATGTCAATATTACTATGGAGATATGCATGCATCTATGCATCTTTCTACTGCTGGTTTGGCATTCAAAAATCATACTCCAAGAGTGCGATTTTTGAAAGTCAAATCAGCAGTAGAAAGATGCGTATCTCCATACATTTTCAACTGCAGAGTTCAACGTATGAGATTCAAAAATCGCACTCCTGATCAATAATGACGATAATTAAAGTAGGTAGGTAGGTATTTCATATTATTACAAAATTAGTTATGAAAAATATTTAGAATCTATTTTATGGGTCTACCCAAACTGTCGGTTCTGCGCTGCGCAGCTCGCAGAACCGATGGCCGATGGGGCCGAAAAGTTCTGGAGTCGCGACCGCGTACCGGAAAGCGCAGCGTGGGTAGGCCCCGCACACGGTGGACCGACGACCTTGTGAAGGCGGCGGGAACCCGTTGGATGAGGGCAGCGCAGGACCGGTCGTTATGGCGATCCTTGGGGGAGGCCTATGTCCAGCTGTGGACGTCCATCGGCTGAGATGATGATGATGACACAAACTGTCAAAAAAAAGTTTTTTATTTGAGAAGCTATCGTTTTCTAACCAATAATCACGATAATTAAAGTAGGTAGGTACCTAATTCATATAATTATAAAATTAGTTTAAAAAAATCGTTTGTTATTCATATTAATTATACCCACCAAGGCCTTAATAGGAGTAGGTAATTGAAATCAGCTGGTTGTAAAGTAATGCTTGGTAATGCTTGGCAATGCTGGGTGTAATGGTTGAGCATAAGCAATTACACAATAACTCAAACAATGACTGTGAACGTGATATTGATAAAACACGAACACTAACAGCAAGTTAAACTCGTATAGGTGCATGTAGCTACATCTTATTGTAAACAAGTGCGATGGGAACTTGTTTTAAAATTCCAGTGTCAAGTTTTATGGAGACCGGTATACAACGTGTTAATGAATTAACGCAAAACCTCATACACCCCATCTGATTTATAACAAAATAATTAGATTGAAACAATAATTTCATTATTTGGATAGTTAAAATTTAAAGTTATTAGGATTTTTTTGAGTGTTTTTCATTGAAAAGTATTTTCCCGAAAATCTGATGCAATATGACTGGGCTAGAAACCCTTTCCAGTCGACCTCACCATCAACAATTTCGACAGAGGAAGAAGAACAATTATTTAATAGAATTTTGCTGTGACTCCAGCTCCATAGACATACTGCTTGAATTTTGGTGCTCATTTTTCACGAATATCTTGCCATCAGCACTGTAGCATTTAGGGTCCTATCACCATTTGCCCCATCGAACTTGTGCGAAACAGGCTTTTCTGCAGCTGCAGTAATAAAGAACAAGTACAGCTCGAAAATAAATGTAGAAAAAGAGATGAGAGTGGCAATTCCGAGCCCCGGTTTGAGAAGCTATGCTCAGAAAAGCAAGCACATCCTTCTCATTAGTAGCTAGCCAACAAAGTAAAATAAATATCTCTTTTTATTTTGTATTCCTACTTAACATGTTTTGTTTATGTTTTTATTTTCTAATAAAAATTATAAACATGTATTATTTTAGAGTTTTTCTGATAACTTGTTACTAGGCTACAACTAGACACTTTTTGGCAATTAAGGCGTCACAAAAAAATTGCAAATTCCCAAGGGCGCGGCGTCACAGTAAAAATAAGTTTGGGAAGCCCTGAAATATACTTTATTTTACAAAAAAAACAAACGGCAAAATACTGAGAAAACAAAATATAAGAGGCACAAAATAAGGCGGTCTTATCGCTAAGAAGCTGTTTCTTCCATACAACCTTAGGGTAGAGGAAAAGGTGAACGAAGAAAGGTGGGCGTCGTTTCCAGAAAAATGGTCAAAAAGGATCGAGAAGAAAAGTTATCTCATCATCATCACTCATCAGTAAATAAAAAATATAAATATAGGTACAAAATAAACCTATTATGAAACAAACATTAGATACACCTAAGCCGAAAACTTTAACCCCCTCCCCCCACTCCGGCGCGACTCCTAGACGAGGGGACTTTTAGTATGATTACTCCCTATGAACCCTGAACAACTTTCACAAGAAATCGCTTAGGTACCAGCTCACAGAACAAAAGTGTATACAACACGTAACTAGTACTTCCTATCTCTATCTATACAACTTATTGCTGCTGACTGAAACCACACCTGCACCTTAGTTGAAAACATACTAAATGTCGTCACGTTACCGTAAGTTTTAGATTCCAGATGCAGCAAATCCCATCTCATCCAAGTTTCTGATTGAGCTACATCTAAACGCTAAACTATTTTTCCCACAGAAAGGGGGAGCCATACATCTATCCAATGATAAACTGGCAAAATCCAGGGACTACGATCGGCGCTGCTGCAGTGACAGGTGTACTCCTGGTGATCCTCCACCTGGTCACGACAGCGCTGACGGTGGTGCGCGATACCATTTCCTCGAAATGTGTGAAACCCTCAGATAGCGAGGATGTTGAAGAAGGCATGCCACTTTCAATTGAATACAATTCAATAAGCTTTATCCTTACAAAACATTTTAACACAACATTTTTTGTAAATATAAAGAACATTATTACATACATTTTATCGGGTTCTTACCGCGTTTTGGTATATTTGAGTTCCCGATATTCCCGATCACGGGATGCAGTTCCTCAGTCATCCCGTGATCATGGCAGTTGTAACACTGCCGAAATATCGGGAACTCAAATGTACCAAAACGCGGTAAGAACCCGTTAAAATGTTTATTTCTAGATTAAATAATAACCGCGTAACTCTGAAAAACTGTATTATTACATACATGTTGTTACATAAGGTCTTTTAAAAATATTGTGGGTTTGAGAAAACCATTTTTCGATTAAGGGGTCCGTTAGCGAAATAATAAGCATTAAAGTGCAATTTTTTGTTAGAGTCAAGTGTCCCTCCCCCCTGCCAGCAAAACGGTTGTTTCTAGGCATGTGAAAAAATTCATGGCAGTAGTATATATAACGAAATTAAAAGGAAAACTATCACCGCTAAGTAGGCTTTACAAGTTTACGAGTAATAGTCGACCAACTTTAAAAAAAGACTTTTTACACTTTATTAGCCGTTAAACCATAGTATAAAACAAAAAGCCCCCTTCTAAGTCCATATATTGTGATGGGCAACCACGGAACCCTACCCTGCGCGTGGCCCGACACGCACTTGGCAGGTTTTTATTATATAAATAACGACGACGACTACGACTTTACATAAAATATTAGTACTGGCAGAGGCACTATTTGAGGCACTATTTATTTGATGTCGTTTTAAAAAAAAACGTCGCCTTCTGTCAGAACTATGTGTACGCCAGCGCATCACCAGCTCAGCGTTTTATTCAAAAGACTTATTTATATCTCCGTTCCCTAAAGACCTAACCTCTCAAGATTTTGGATGCCCTAGGGCACTATTTTTTGAGTGTAAAAATTGTTGCTGTAATGTAAGCCGTTTTTGCCACATAAAATGTGTACGCAACCTTGACGTCAAGCTAGCGTACCAAGTAAAAAAATCGATATCTCGTAAAGTACAGAGGCACTATTTATTTGACCTAGGTACTAATAAGGCACTATTTAGGCACTATTTATTGGCACTAATCTTAGCCTGATCCCTTTTATGTGTACGCTAGCTATACGGACACATGTTCCACACTGTAAAAATTCGATTACTTTTTCGATTGTTCGTTATTTGTTCGTATTTAACACTCAAAAAATTTCGGTTTCTTGTTTATACATTTTAACTCGTTTAGACATCTCACTGTTCGTTTCATATTAAATTTATCGGTGTATATTATTATCCCGCATTATTATAATGAATTTGAAGTATTTTTATTACTGTAAAATCACTTTTAGTATTTTTTAAATTAGTTTAACGTAAGGACTGATGTTAACTCGAGCACAGCAGCGCCGTCTTATAGCTAAGAAGCTATATCTTCCACAACCTTAGGGTAGAGGAAACGGTGAACACTCAACGGTGGTCACTCATCAGTAAATAAAAGATTTGAATACAAGGTGTTACAAAAATACAAATGAACATTTAAGGGGTTGGTTAAGACCATCGAACTGAACAACTTTCACTATGGGACCAATATCGAAATCACGAAAAAAAAATCTGATGTCCATACTAAACTACAGGGTGAAATTGATATCATTAGCATCCTTTTAAACTAAGAGTCTACCCATCAAACTGAACAACTTTTACTATAATATGGGAGCAAACCGATCGGAGCAAAATAAAATCAGATGTTCCATACTAAACTACAGTGCCGTGCCGTGCCGACTCGACTCAAATGTATGCAACAGCAGATTTTTTTGTGCTCAAATGTTGTTCAGTTTGATGGGTAGACTCTTAGTTTAAAAGGATGCTAATGATATCAATTTCACCCTGTATAAATCGACCCGAGCTAAATGTATGGGATAGCTGATTTTTTTTTCGCGATTTCGATGTTAGTCCCATGGTTAAAGTTGTTCGGTTTGATGGTCTTAACTATCCCCTTAAAAGGTTTAAATTTTTCATTTTACCTTTTTAACACCCTGTATAAGTACAAGTATAGTAGGTACAAAAAAACCTATTATAAAACAAACATTAGGTACAGTCAGCAGCAATAAGTTATATACACTTTAGTACTACGACGTAGAACAAAAGTGTTTACATCACCTAACTAGTACTTCCTATCTCTATGTATACAACTTATTGCTGCTGACTGTACACCTTAGTTGAAAACATACTAAATGTCGTCACGTTACCGTAAGTTTTAGATTTCAGATGATGATGCAGCAAATCCCATCTCATCTAAGTTTTGATTGTATTTTTCCCACAGAAAGAGGGAGCCAGTAATCTATCTAATGATAAACTGGCAACTAGGGACAGGACTATCTAGGGACTACGACTGGCGCTGCTGCAGTGACAGGTCTACTCCTGGTGTTCCTCCACCTGCTCACGACTGGGCTGACGGTGGCGCGCGATGCCATCTCCTCGAACTGGATGAAACCCTCAGTTATCGTGCATGTTGAAGAAGGCATGCCACTTAGACAACCACAAACAAATGTGCCACAAAGCTAGTCATCGTAGCGTTTCAATTTAAAGCTTTTATGTAGACTTCGAGAAAGAGATCAACCGTCGAATCCAACTCGGCTGTGCCCAGCCAGCTTTCGGGAAGCTACGTAGTATCTTCACGTCCCAAATACCGCAGTGTCTTAAAACGAAAGTCTTCGATCAGAGTGTGTTGCCAGTGATGACATATGGAACAGAGACGTGTTCGTTCACTCAAGGCCTCATAAAAAGGCTGAAAGACACCCAAAGGGCAATGGAGAGAGCTATGCTCGGAGTTTCCCTGCGAGATCGAATCAGAAATGAAGAGATCCGCAGAAGAACCAGAGTAACTGACATAGCCCAAAGAATTGCTAAACTGAAGTGGCAGTGGGCGGGGCACATTGCTTGCAGAACCGATGGCCGATGGGGCCGAAAAGTTCTCGAGTAGCGACCGCGTACCGGAAAGCGCAGCGTGAGTAAGACCTGGTGAAGGCGGCGGGAACCCGTTGGTTGAGGGCAGCGCAGGACCGGTCGTTATGGCGATCCTTGGGGGAGGCCTATGTCCAGCAGTAGACGTCCATCGGCTGAGATGATGATGATGATGATATAGATTTGTAAGTAGATTATTGATGTAACTAAGTAGTTAGGTTTTGATACTTATGAAGATTAAACGATAGCCACCTATCATTGTATCGCCTTTTTATTCATCCCCTGTAGGTAATGTATACCTAAAAAAATTTCCTTCCGGTAAAACCAAGTCCGTAGTTATGATTATACTACTACTTATTTGCATTCAAGGGCCTCAAGTAAAGTTATATCTATAGGATCTGCTTCGCAATTATTCACAGAAACCGGATTTTTACCCTGCGATATGATCCCCAAAAACGGTTCTATTGCCTCGCGTCACGTATCTCTTTCCATTATATAATGGTGCCGCTAGTTACATCTCGCTCTGTCAGCTGTCAGTTCCTCTATTCCGTAAGGTATAATAACCTTATGGTTCGGACACTTTTGAGCCGGATCCGTTCAGTAGTTGGTAAGTCAATGATCGTCCCATTCAATGGAACCTCTGTGAGAAGCAGTGGACCCCCTGTGCTTTACTATGAAATTATTGAACCTAAATATTCATATAGGATCTTTTGCACTTGACTCATAGCAATGCTGAAGCTTGCCTGAATCTGCTGGTAGGTCACTCTCTTATCAGCATCTCTCATGAGCTGCACAGCATTGGCGTTTTCCTCAGTTATCGCTGTTGAACGACGTCTCCCACGCAGATCATCACTTAGATTGCTTCGATCATGCTTAAACTCATTTAACCAGTTGTAAATAAGTGTCAATGGAAAGGGCTTCATTATGAAATACAAATCGAAGTCTATCATTATACTCGCCTGGTGGCTCGTGCTGAAATCCCGCCTCGTCTGTAATGACCAACTTTGCTTACTTGTACCATCTATATCTATCTAAACTATTATAAAACTGTAGCAGGAAGTTTGTTTGTACATTGAAGATATTAAAAACAAAAAAAAAGTTTCGATATGGTTTTTAGGTATCCCTGATTCCATATCACAAATTTTGGGAATTTTTGTCTGTCTGTTTGTTTGTTTGTGTGTTTGTTTGTTTGAACGAGCATCACGCAAAAACTACTGAACCGATTTTGATGAAACTTTTTTGTTTGATAGCTTATTATCTGACTTAAAATCTGGTGTATAATTTGTGCGTAATTGTAATCATACTCCAGAAGTGCTATTTTTAAAAGTCTAATCAACAGTAGAATGATGCGTATTATCTCCATACATTTTCAACTGCTGTACTCCCTGCCCCCCCCCCCCCCCCTACGTGTAATTTCTCTGTGCTGCCACCAATTTTTTACCTCACCCCCAGCCTTCCCTTCTGGTAGGATCGTGGCAAACTGTAGCCTAGATTGACACGCTAGAATTTATGTTTTCGAACAATGACTTTCGAACAAAGCTAATATAATCTTAGGACGACGCGACGCATCGAAGGATAAAAACTTTTTTTGAATAGACGTCAATGCGTTTTATTAACGAAAAAGTCAATAATAAATATAAAATTTTCCCTTTTACTGTCTCGGTGTCTAGGTAGTCTAGTGAATATAACATAAGGTGGGTGTACTAAATAATATTACAGTTTAAGCTGTCGAAAATTATTAGCGATAGTCATAAAATCATATACAATTTATATGAAGCCACATTTTTGAGTCAGGTGGGGCCGTAGTACAAAAAAAGTGGTCAGGCCGATAAGGACAGCAATAAGGCCTTTTTTAACTAGAGCCAATTTGCTATGTGCATCTCTTATTGAGTGAATATGACAAGACACGTGCTTCCTTCTAGTACCTTCTCTCTCTTTCTACGCTGTGAATACACTGCGTGTATCGTGTCATCCCTATACCACACCTTGGGCACACAAACGTGCACCGCCGCCATTAAATTTCTTTGAACGGTTGCACACGTTTCATACGAGGTGAGGTGAGGTGAGGCTACAATCAAAGATTTAACTTTTTCTTAGTATACAATGTAAAACGTCATGATTCCATTCTCTTTAGAAACTTCTTGATGCTTACGGGTGCTTGCGGGTGTCATTGTCACATACTATTATACAGTCAGACAATAGCTGTCTGTCAGTCAATATGACTGATCGAAACGGGTTAAATTGTCCCGAAGAATTATATTCTTCACATTACCTACAGATTCACTGCAAGTATTTTAACAACGAAAATAGTTATACATATAATGGATACAGCAACTTTTAAAAGTTATCAGTAAGTATCTATACGTTGATTTTAATTTAATATTCCAACTTATTAATCTTGGTGACATTAGGTTATCAAAACATGGAAACTGTCAAAGTGTAGGTTCATGAATGAAAATCTCGCGAAATATTACTACCTCTGTATTTTTATTTACATATCCGTCAACTGTCGCATAAAAATGGCTACATTATCCTATACTGTCCTGCCCCCCGCGGGCCCCACAACGGTATGGGTATCGTGTGGTATCGTGCAATGCCATGGTTTCCTAAAATCACGATGTCTTTCGTTCTAAGGGACTATATTAATATTTAAATTCATAATATATATTCAATAGCCGACGCCACAACTGTTAAAAGAATGTTCTAGCTATGTCTATTATCGAGAAGCCGCTGCCACAGATTATTTAATAGTTACTACCGTAACAGATAGTTCACTCAACTCGATTTTTTTAATTTCGAACGCGCGCTTCAGGATCGAAAAATAAAATGTGCCTTACCCCACGGTGGGGTCTGGCTGTCAAACGTACCTGAACTGTGGAGTGAGACAGGCCTGCCGCTGCTTAAGTTAAAGCGAGACAACTACATTAGTCACTGTTATGTCTTTAAAACTTAAGCATAAACGCAGCGGCCCTTAAAGGGTCTCGCGCAAAGAGATTTAACTATAGCTAGTTAATATTGAATGTCTTTGGTCTCGCGAAAGTATCGGGGTTTTTGACGGAGGCCCGTAAAGGGTGTCATTACTGGAGATCGGATATTCGGATGCACATTTACCTAGACATCATTTTTCACAAGAAGAATGTGGACAAGTCTTAATTCATTTATTTTATGAAACAATCCCAGGATCGTTCTGAAGTCCCGGGATTGCTAAAATATTTATAGATATTCAAAATATCGTAGAACTTGGACATATAAACAACACGAACAACTTGGTCAACTCGGACAACATGAACAACTCTGACAAATTAGTGAACATATAAGTAAGTACAATGTTGTCTGAGTTGTCCGAGTTGTTTTGTTGTAGAAAGTACTAAATTAGACAAAATGGACAACTTGACCAAGTCAAATCAGTTGGCCAAGTTGACCAAGTTATCAGAGTTGTTCATGTTGTCAGGGTTGTTCATGTTTTCGGAAGTCTCATAGTGGTGAGACTACCTACGAGCACCAGTATGAAAAAACGGTGCGTGGGGCCGGATTTTTTATATTAACTTTATTCAGAAAGGCATATCCATATTATGTTTTCGTCGCGAAAATACTACCTACTTAATTAAATTAGGCGAAGCATGGAGGTAGTTGCCGTGGAAGCTTAACATGTGTGGTAGTCACGAAGAAATCGCTTAATTAGCGGTAGGACCACCTTATAAATATGTCCAATACCGCTAGGAGTATATTTTTTTCTATGGTCTAATACCTTCCCATTAGAAAGAGGAGGTAAGGTAGGTACCTACTACTTACATTACATACAGTACGGACTCTCCCTGCCCCAAAGAACATAAGATGGGTTAGAAATGTAAAGTAGCACTTTTGCTTCAGAGACGGCTGTCGCCACTTGCTCACGCTGCTACAATTACTCATACCACGCCGCGCGCCTTATGTTATGCAAATCATTGCATAACCTGTGGCGACGCGTTCCACGCCTTCTTTGCACTTCTAACTCCTCTTATAATGTTTTGTGCTCGCCCCCACAAATGTTTACCTCACCTTCTCTTGGAAGACGACATGGTGTAGTTCTCTCTCACTCGCACTCTCTCAGAATCGCCCGTGTTTACCTCTTCTTGTCAGTGCGAGCCCATTTGTATAAAGTGAAAGTGAAGTGTCCTGAGGTTGACCTGCCTTTTCTTTTTGTCATGTTTTTTTACTCGTTTTGTGCGTGATGTGAATATAAATCTAAACTATTACAAAACTGTAAAAGAAGTGTGATTGTTCATTGAAGATATTTACAAAAAAAAGTAACGATATGGGTTTTAGATGAAACTGACTCCAAATCACAAATTTTTTTTTTCTGCCTGTTTGTTCGCGCATCACGCGAAAACTACTGGATCAATTTTGATGACACTTTTTACGTTTTAAAGCTTGTGTTTAGACTTAACGCGGATGTTCTGAGGTTTCAGAATATCTCTAACAACCCCCTCGGGAATATAGTCTTGAACATATGCGTGTGCACGCGTTTAGTTTAGACTTAAAATCTGTTATATCATTTATCTCAATATACGATGACGCGAACCCGTGCGGACGAAGTCGCGGGTAAACTCTAGTAGTTTTATAAATGTCTTTTAACCTAGGTACACTTGAGAACCTTACTGTGCGGTGCCACATGCCGGAGGAGGCGGACCTGTGGGAAGCGAATATTTCCGGACCCGCGTGTATTTCTGTGTGGTAGGGTACATACAAACTCGAACATTACCACCATACACAACAAAACACACAGAAAACCGTGCGGGTCCGGAGATATTCGCTTCCCGCAGGTCCGCCTCCGGCCCGCTTTCCCGCAAAACCGCCTCTGTGTGGCCTGGCCTTAAAACACTCTTCCTGGACTTTTAAAAATGATCAAACATGCTTTGTCTGCTGAATTGTTCTCTACAAGTTAAGGAACATAATACAGGATGTCAAAATAAATGCCTTACACATCGAACAAGGTGATGCAGATATCAAACTGAATAAGTTTTACTGTGGGACCAACTATGAATCGCGTAATAAATCTGCTGTTTCATACATTTTGGTCTGCAATTGACATTTTCAATGGAACAGGCGATTTTTTTTTCGATTTTCATGTTCACTCCATACTGAAAGCTGTTCAGTTTGATAGTCTGTGAAACACCCTGTTCGATATATAAGGTCTCACAAAATTAGCTGAATCTATTTTAAGGGAATGATCAGACCGTCAAACTGAACAACTTTCTCTATGGGACCAATATTGAAATCGCGAAAAAAAAATCTGCTGTCCCATACATTTAGGTTTAGTAGGTTTGTATGGAACAGCTGATTTTTTTTCGCGATTTCGATATTGGTCCCATAGAAAAAGTTGTTCAGTTTGATGGTCTGATCATCCCCTTAAAATAGTTTTACCTAATTTTCTTAGACCTTATATAACGCATTTAATTTTACAGCCTTAGATAAAGTATATGTCTAGATAGAGCCTCATGCTTCTATCTAAACTATTATAAAACTGTTACAGGAAGTTTGTCTGTACATTGAAGATATTAAAAAAAAAATTTACAATATGGTTTTTAGGTATCCCTGATTCCATATCACCAATTTTTGGATTGTTTATCTGTATGTTTGTTTGTTTGTTTGTGTGTTTGTTTGTTTGTTTGAACGAGCATCACGCAAAAACTACTGAACCGATTTTTTCTGACCGACTGAAACTTTTTTTGTTTGATAGCTTATCATCTGACTTAAAATCTGGTATATAATCTGTGCGGACAAAGTCGCGGGTTAACGCTCGTACCGTATAAAAGTGGTCAACTTTCTTAGGTTGGTGTGCGTGAGGCGCCACACAATTTATCTCTATGTGCGTGTATACCGACACGGTTTATCACCCCAGAGTTCGGTAATATTTTTTTCTCGACGCGGTTGTAGCTTCGACTGTCTTTCTTGACATATAACTTATCAAAGTTTATAGCTGCAAACTGTACAGGTAGATAACAAGATGTTGTTTATCAAATCTGTCACACAGTTAACCAGAAAGGCCCGTTTAGGGAAACGACTTATTACATAATCGTGACTCGTGAGGTCAGTCGGTAGAGGTTTGCGTAAGGTATCCGAAGTGCTTATTACACCACCGTGCACCGGCGGCGGACGGACAACGGTCCCAGTGGCCAGTGACCGTCCGCGAACACCACGCGCACCGCACCGGCATCGCGCCGACCGCGGCCCTAACTTCACATCCGATCTTATTCTACAACAAGTCCTCTACTTTTCTAAATATTATCATTCCACTTCCGCGGTCTATTTCGCCGTCTTATCGAACATAGTCATATCATTTATTACTATAGGTGAAATTGCGTGAATTTATTTATAACCCTATTACAATAACAATGATAAATGGACAATAATATTGATCAGTGATAACGATAACATTGATAGGTTTGCATAGAATACATCTCACTTCTCCGTGCATTACGAAACGAATCTCGAATGGGATTACACTGATATAAAATCTCGAAAACCTGAACAGTTATTTCGAAATTTAACTCAAAGTATGAATGTAGTGTAAGTGTTTTAAAGTGAACAAAATGGTGAAATGTTCTAGGAAAACGGTCTCCCTATCGGATTTATGGGTGTCTTCGCACGATAAGCTAAGTGATTTCTACGCGTCGTCATGGCAACGCGGGGAGTCGCCGGTGCCAATGCTGGTGCTGCGAGTGCTGGTGGCCGCGGTGGCCGTGGCCATCTTCGTCTGGTCCCTGTACGAGGGCGCCAACAAGTACTGGTTGTGTTTACTCACCAACTGGGGCACGCTGTTGGTCACCGCGATGCTGCTCTGTGGAGTCGCCGTCTCTACAATGGCAGTTCGCAAGAAAATTCCTGGTTAGTTTTATTAGTCTTCTTTAATATCAGTATTCTTAAGGTGGTTTTAGTCCATACAAAAGTTTGACGCACAATACGCGCAGACGGCATTAATAAAAGTATTATTTTATATATGGAAAAATAGTTTAGAAAATCTAGTTTAATTAAAAAGTAGTAAAATTTTGTATGATAAATTTCAAAGCTTTATATCTTCGTAAATATTTTATTAATTGCAAATGTTATTTGTGACGCAGCATCTAGATTTTCTAAACTATTTTTCCATATATAGAAAGTTACTTATATTAATACCGTCTACACGTATTGTGCGTAATAGTTTTGTATAAAATTGACCCCTCTGCAACCAGCTTAAGGTCCCTTATTTAATTTTATTATGAGAAACTAACTGTAAAAAAATAAATTGCTTTGAAGATAAAATCGGCAGACTACAAAACGAAACAAAGTGTTGAGAAACAAAGCCGCGTAACTTAGATCGAGGCCTTGACATAGAAGAATTCGCAATAGTATATAGATCTATGTATAAACGCTAATTACAATTATCTGGGTTATTTCTTATACCTACCTACGCAGGTTGTTAACTAGAAAAAAAAACGTATTTAACTTATTAATTACCTACGTAAGAAGACTATAGAAGACTTTAGACGTTTTAATAACTGCATTAATCTCGGTCATTAAAAAAACCCATTGCATGATTTCTTGGTTTAAACGCAGAGATTGCTTCACAGTTTTGGCCTACTCATTCGTAAATTGCGAGACTTCTTCACCGATAGGAAAATGACGAACACAAAATTACAAATTACAGGAAATCTTACATAACTATACCTTACTAATCATAGCTTAACGTACTACAAGAAGATAATAATTTGACTGGTCTAAGTTAGATTAGACGTCTACGAAAAGTTTACCCGTTAAACTCTTTTGTATGGAGAAACTTGACCCAATTTCGGAACCGTACTAAAATCAACACATTGAATAAAACTTTATCCCAAAATACATACAATAAATACATCATCACTATCAGCCTATGCAAGGTGTAAGGAAAAATATCAAATAACCTTTGACTCTACCCATCAAACTGAACGACGCTCTGATTATGGAAACAAACATGTCAGAGCAAAAAAATATCAGCTGTTCTATACTAAACTGCAATACCTACACGACTCAAATGTATGAGACGGCTAACTTTTTTTTGTTCTGACAGGTTTGCTCCCATAGTAAAAGTTTTGATGGGTAAGAGTATATGGCTTAAAGGTTTTTTTCCTTACACCCTGTATAGGTCCCACTGCAGAGCATAAATATACCTCTCATTAATAGAAGTATTTTTTTAGAAACATGTTCTATGGAATCTGAATAATAAATATCAAAGGTCACACAACTCTTATTATGAATGGCCAAAATACCTGGAGTGCGATTTTTGAATCTCATTCGCTTAACTCAGCAGTTAAAAATGTCAAAATTACTATGGAGATATGCATCTTTCTACTACTGATTTGAATTTCAAAAATCGCACTTCTCGAGTATGATTTTTGAAAGTCAAATCAGCAGTACAAAGATGCATGTCTCCATAGTTATTTTGACATTTTCAACTGCTGAGCTCAGCGAATGAGTTTCAAAAACCGCACTCCAGGTTTAGAAAATGCTACGCTCTGTAATTCAATACTGTAATGAAATTTTACTTTGTATACTTTGTTTTGTTTAAAATATGTGTGTTATAGAGTTTCTGGCCGCAAACTATCTGCAACTCCGACGCGGTGGTACAGTAACAAATATGACGTCAGAAATCTATCTACAAGCTATCTACTGTAGAAAATATGCCAATCATTGAAATTAAAATGTCTACAACAAAACTCCGTCAGTCGCGTATTTCGTAAACGTTCGCGAGAAGCTGGCGAGAGGCATTCGTTGTCTTGTCACTGTTGTTTTTTTTTTTTCATTTTATTAATAAACCTGTATTTTACCCGCGCTTTGGGAATCGCTATTCGCGTTTGTTCGCGTGACCATGTTATTTATATTAATCCAACTTGTACCAATTTCAAGGTAGACAACAAATATCCCTCGAAACAATGGTCCGAGAATACCGAAACCTCTAACCAAAACCTTTGAATAGACGGAGGTAAAAGATACTATTTTGTTAAACTATTTGGGTTTTATTTGATTCGAACCCACGACCTTTTATTAGCATGCCTGACATGGTGGAATATCGCTCTACCCTTGGATAAGTTATATGTCAAGATTGACAGTCGAAGCTGCAAAAACGTAGAAAAAAATTGTAACCAGTATTGGCTTCTAAACCCTATCCATATACACGCACACAGACATAATTAGTATGGCGCCTCGAGCACACCAACCTGGAAAGTTGAAGAAAGAAGTGGAAGAAAGTTGGCCCCTTTTGTTTTATACGGTAGAAGAATGAGGCTCTTTCTAGACATTATACTTTTTCTAAGGCTCTACCATCAATTATCACTACCAAATTATCGAAACCAGCCAAACGAATGAAAACTCCATTGACTTACCAACTACTGGACGTAGGGTCCGCGCTCAAAAGCACCAAAACGTATAAAGAGAACCAATTACGCGACAGTCTTCGTTTAATCGGCCGAATACGCGCAAGCGTGGGCGCGCGGCGCGCGTCGCGTCGCTGCGATAGAATAAAAACTACGCAAGCAAAATGAAAAAGAATTTCAGCATTTTCAATGTTTTTATTAGTTGGTTTATATTACTATTTTTATATATATTATATTTACTTAGGTTTGTGTAGGTTAGACTCGGAGACTTCTTTGAGAATTTTATACTAGACCCGGCGTCCATTATTTTGTATGTCAATGGAAAATAAAGAATATAAATATATTAGATAACTTGTCTAATACCTATTCAAGTCCTCCTCTCTTTTAAAATGCTGTGCCCTAACTAACAGCGTTCACAATTTTGTACTATTATGTATTAAATTACACCACCTATTGTATATAAGGTCTAACAAAATTAGCTGAAACTATTTTAAGGCGGTTGCAGAGGGGTCAATTTTATACAAAACTTTGACGCACAATACGCGTAGACGGTATTAATATAAGTAACTTTGTACAGATGGAAAAATAGTTTAGAAAATTTAGATGCCGCGTAACAAATAACATTTGCAATTTATAAAATAATTACGAAGATATAAAGCTTTGAAATTTTTCATACAACATTTTCAAAGCTTTATATCTTCGTAATTATATTATAAATTGCAAATGTTATTTGTTACGCGGCAACTAGATTTTCTAAACTATTTTTCCATATATAAAATATAACTTTTATTAATTCCGTCTACGCGTATTGTGCGTCAAACTTTTGTATGGACTGAAACCACCTTAAGGAGATGATCAGACTTTATTGAAAAAAAAACTCGAAGGCACGCTCATTTGTCTCACTAAACAAAATGCTGTTCAAGTTTACAGATACTCGATAGCCATAAAACACCTTACACAATTTTTACGATACGGCCGTGCTTTCTTAAGAGATTGCAGCGACATCGACAGTGGCCCACATGCGTGGCTTGCTGTGGCGTGACGTAACCTATGACACACTAACTTACTGCCTTACCTACGTGCTGATATGAAATACTGGTAGAATTGTTATACCTACACGTATACGCCTTCGTTAGTAACATTGGCAATAAGTCCTTGATGCGTATTTTTTTACCCGACTGCGCTAGGAGGGTGATGTTTTTCGAGCATATATAGGTGTGTGTGTATGTTTGTATATCTTTTTCTTTGTCACGCCCTACATCCTAAACGACTTGATGGATTTTGAAGTTGAGTTGTCTTTAGATTTGTAAAAATTGTGAGAGTGACATAGGCTATATTATTTTAAGATGGCGTCTGCTAATAAAAAAAGAGGGGGGGAATACCCAATTTTTTTTGTTAATAATTACAATATGCGTATGAAATAAAAGGTAGTGAAGAACAGGAGTGCGATTTTTGAATCTCATTCGTTGAACTCAGCAGTTGAAAATTTTTGTATGGAGATACGTACACATCCTTCTACTGCTGATTTGACTTTCCATCGTTATTTTGACATTTTCAACTGTTGAGCTCAGCGAAATTCAAAAATAGCACTCCTGATTCCAAATATTATAGTACCTAATTCTGCTACCATTTTGACACAAGACTAAAAAGTACGAAATAATCTAAATTATTAAGAAAAACAAAAAACCGGACTGCATAAAATTAATAACTGAAAAGAGAAAAACAAGCTCTACAACCATTCTTCATTCATTTATCAGCTAAGTAAATATAATTTGAATGTTATTAGTTATTAGGAAGGTATCACAAACAGGGACAAAGCAACATTACGAAACATACCTATAGAACTTGTTCTCTTTTCAGTTAATAATTTTTTATGCAGTCGGGCTTTTTGTTTTTGTTTTTTTTTCGTTTTTTGAATTCGCATGGAAAAACCTTGTTGATAAACCCGTGCCGAAGTACCAGATTGACCGAGTGACTAACGTAATAACTTTCGTTTTTCCTTAAAAATTATGTAAATATAAAGTGTTTATCATCTCGTAAAGCAGGTGAGAAGGGTAGTTCCCATATCTGTTTTATGGAACATGGCGTCATCGGACCAATAAATAAGGAAATGTCGAATGATTAAAAAAATAGACTCATATTGTTCGATGACGTCATGTTCAATGTTTCAACAGTTGGGAACTACCCCGCGAATATAGTCAATTTCAACATGGGATATAAGTTGCATTACTCTTAACTTCCTTCCTTCACTTCAACTTACAATCACCCTTCAGGAGTGCGATTTTTGAAAGTCAAATCAGCAGTAGAAAGATGCGTATACATTTTCAACTGCTGAGTTCAACATATGAGATTCAAAAATCGCACTCCAGAAACTCTACAACACACATCTTTTAAACAAAATAAAATATACAAAGTAACATTGTCAAAACCAGACATTTTGGTCATTCAAATAGTCATCGAGTTTATAGTGGACTTCTTTAACATGGGACTTAAACTTTTTGTCTGGCAAGTTTAGAATATCCTCTGGTATCTTACAGTGCCCCATGAAAGATGTGTTGACCTTACTGAGTCGAAAATACTTACTTACTAAAGATACACATTTTTCCGAACGTAATTTGACTCTCAAAAATCATACTCGAAGAGTGCGATTTTTGAAAGTCAAATCAGCAGTAGAAAGATGCGTATCTCCATACATTTTCAACTGCTGAGCTCAGCGAATGAGATTCAAAAATCGCACTCTTGGTGAAGGCGGCGATTATCCAATGGATGAGGACAGCGCAGGACCAGTCGTTGTGGCTATCCTCGGTGAAGGCCTATGGCGCCTATTACCAGCAGTGGACGTCTATTGGCTGATATGATGATGATTTTGCTACAAACATTTTTTACATTGTTAATATCATGATTATCGACAATTACAGAATCGGGTGATATCCCATGGTACGTGGGCATGTACTGGTTCCTATGCAACGTGAGTGTGAGCGTCGCGGTTATGATAACTGCCCTCTACTGGATCCTTCTCTTCGACCTTGGTAAGGACAATAGCTTACTCACTCACCTACTTATTTGATTAATTTAATCTTGTTCAACCTGTCTGGAATTTTATTAAAGAATTTAATACTAAAATTTAATCTCTCGTAACATGAACAAGTGTGATGTTTAGATATTGTGTCATTCTCTGAAGAATGTCTGTTAAAATTAACTATTTATTTACCTCGTTTGTTTGTTTGTGTTTGTTTGTTTGAACGAGCATCACGCAAAAACTACTGAACCGATTTTGAAGAAACTTTTTTTTGTTTGATAGCTTATGATCTGACTTAAAATCTGGTATATAATTTGTGCGGACGAAGTCGCGGGTTAACGCCCGTAAATAGATAAAGATGCATTCTACAAATTTTTTCTACGAAGAATACTAAAAGATCAACTTTCTTCTTTTCGTGCCAATTGTTCTAAGATCAACCTGTAGTGCGATTTTTGAAAGTCACGTCAATCTCTATAGTAATTTTGACTTTTTCTACTACTGATTTGAAACTTTCAAAAATCGCACTCCTGGCAATGCTCTACCACATTCGCGCGCAGCGTACTTGACCTAGAAAAAGACCGATCGGTTTCGCGAACGATTCTCTAAAATAACTAATCTTTCGTAAAAAAAGACCATCGTCTATAGAGTGAAACTATAGTACCCACCAGGAAGCTGGCATAGGTATTGTCTATACCTTGGAGTACAGACTGCCTAACAAGCGGTGAAACATGATAATACTCCTTGGTGGTCGGTAATGATCGTTCTTCTTTCGTAAATTCCCGTCGTTGTTTTCGACGTTACTTTGTCCCTTTCTAATACAACGACAAAAAGTGTAGCTCCTGTCATAGGTAGATTACGTCACGATGACGTCACGTCATTGGATAGAAAGGGACACAAAAACGTTGGAAAGTTGGAAATTTCGCTGACGGAGACGTCGAAAGAAAGAAGGTCGAACATTACCGACCGCCATGGCCAATTTTCTTGTTTCTATGCTTGTAAGGAGGAGTGGCATCCTTTATGATTCTAAAATCCACAGAGGCGTGGAAGGACGTAGAAAAGCGCCTAATCTTGCTGGACGTGGCGACGCACGGCCTCAACTCGTGCTTGGCCGTGGCCGAGCTGCTCGTCTCGCGCACGCCCATGCGGTTCCTCCACATCTACCAGCCGGTCGGCGTCGGCTTGTGGTATGCGGCCTTCACTGCTATCTTCTACGCAGCCGGTGGGACGGGCCCGTGAGTATATTTGTTAAACTGTTGTTACCTAATCATTTAGCACAAATTAATTCGAAAGTATGAGATGAGGATTCAACTTAATATTACAGTTTTATTATTGTAAGATTACAGTTTTGTATGGAACAGCAGATTTTTTTTTCGCGATTATGTCCTTGGTCCTATAGAGAAAGTTGTTCAGTATAATGGTCTGATCATCCCCTTAAAAAACCGTCAGCATTTTAAGGACCCTACCTATGCATGTTTCAGTATGCTCCTATTGTGAATCAAGCCACTCTCATATTTATGACGTCCGCATAAGGTACACTAGATGAGCTGTTTTAGTGTTAATTGTGACCGGAGAGAGATTAAAGAGATAGTGGATGACGAATAGGTTTGTTGTTTATTTGAGGAAACAAAACTTTATCCATGGCACTTTTGACAAACATGTCCCATAAACGACTGATAAGATTAACTTATCTATTAGTAAATTCGCTCAGAATTACCATGATTGTCACAAATAATCTACTCAACCAGTGGATTATTATTGTGACGCCCGCTTAAATTAAGATATCTATTCGCTTTCAGTATAAGGACTACCCGCTCGGGGAATAAAGCCGTTGGCATATGGCATGCTATTCGCATACTTACGACAATTGTACTCTTCTTTCATCTTATCTTTACGTATTATGTTGAATTTAATTAATCTATAGATTATCCAGATTGACCTCATATTTTTGAACCTGAATTCTCCATTTCAGTACCGGGTTACCGTACATCTACGAGATCCTCGACTGGCGGCATGTCAGGAGGTCGAGCATGATCGTCGGTGTCTCAGCGGCGGGCCTGGTCGGCATCTACCTGTTACTCTGGGGCATTACGCTATGCCGCGACAAGTTGTCCACGAGCACCTTACGGACCACAAGCGTCCAGCTGGTTACGCCTCTGAACCACAACCCAGTTGTTCTTGGTTTTGTGTGAAGTTCAGGAAAATAGAGGAGCTTGGTTAGTGGAATTGTGTTGCTGTGGTAGTATGTTCCTTACATCAAAGGATCACGGTAGTTCCAATGTAATCTTTATTACAACACGGAGTTAAGGTACCCGGAGAGTACACGACATTTTTGTAACACCAAAAATGTGTCGGTTGAACTATATGTTATAGTATACTTTTATGAGACACTAATTTGTAGTTAGTACCTACGGATTGTCAACGACATCCGAAAGCAAAACATTTAGGTAGTTAAAGGTGTCAGCATTGCATTGTTTCGGGTCTGCGAAGAGGCAGTGAACAATATATATTTGATTGTATACATCACGAAAGAGGACTGCCCTCATGCTGGCCTGCACCACAAATTGTTTAGATTTAAACATATTTAGTCTCTCTGTGTCTCACACTGCTCGTATACTAACGTAGAGAGTGGCACCCACAGATTACCCCCAACAGATAGGTACCGCATAATGAAAATTTACAGGCCAGAAGTCACCATTTTTGGCGGTAGGTGCGGGTAGCGGGGCACGAAATAATGCAACATGATTGGCCATTTCAAGGTCGCACTACTTCGAGTTCGCTCACTCGCGTTGCTTATATCAGTGCAAAATCATATATGTGTTGCGCGCGTCGGCGGCCTTGTATGCGGTATCTATTGGGGGTAACCTGTGGTGGCACCTTATTAAATTATTTTGTTTTATTAAATAATTTTATATATTTTATTAATAAACCCTAAATACTTTCTGGTGCAAGCAACCCTAAGTGAGCTAATCTTGTATACACCACTAGTTTTAAATTACAAACAAAAATTGTAAGGATGTATTCAGACAGTGAAATTAAACAACTTTCCCTGAGGAACATGAGTCGAAAAACGACAAATTTTGTTGGACCTTCCATACCTAAAAAATTGCGTATCAGCCGATCGATTTTCTAAGGGGAGGTCCAAAAATTGTTTTCATTTTTCGATCCATGTTCCTTGGGGAAAGTTTTTTTGTTGCATTGTCTGAATATACGCTTAGAAATCTAATATAAATCGTTTCTCGGAAACGGCTTTAACGATTTGGATAGAATTTTGTATTTAGATATTCCTTTAGATAATGTTTTACGTCCAAGTGTTTTACTTTTCAGCGTAATTTGAATAGGTTTCATTCGTGAGAAAATCCGTTTTACAAAAAAACAAAAAAAGAACTGTTTTTTTCTTTTTGTGAAAATGGATTTTCTCAGGTATGAAACGTACCTAAATTAGCTTGGAAAAGGTCCGCGTACTGAAACATAATGTATTGTAAATATAATACGCTAACGTAACACCTTATGTTAATTTATAAGATGTATTGTATATTTTTAATATATTGTAATTAATAATCTATCACGTGTTTTTTCTGGTGGTGCCAATGAGGGTGGTGCCAACCGAGATGGACTACCATTTAGCCTCTTAGTTTAGGCTATTCGAATTAGAAGCCGAATATTCGTATTCGGCGAATATCAGGAAGACATTCTTAATTAAGTATTTTTGCCAAACCCACTTAATATCTGTCACGAAGACATACATTTTCCTACGCTGAAGACTTTTTTCCAGAAATAGTATCCGTTGAAATTATCCAATGTCCTCAGAAAGCCTATCTTCAACAGCATTAACAGAATAAGAGATAGAAAACAAGATAAGAGGAATCGCCTATAACCCAAAAAAAATCAAATGTTGGTTGTGGTGCACGCGCCCGAGCACGCTGCATACAAACTAAGTTTGATCCTATTTTCTATACTAACCAATTAGTAATTTTTTTTTAAATACGGTCTAGAAACTAATCTCTGTGCTTGCGAAAATCTGACTAATCACGGGCACATAGATTAATATCGAGATCATGCTTAAAACGGTGCATTAACTTTAATTACTAAGTATTAAAAATAGAATTGGGAATTGAGGGAATTGGGAAGTATTATAAAAAAAGCGTCGGTGGCGCGTTGCGGAGAGGTATGGACACCCAATTATGGGGGTCCGGGTTCAAATCCGCACGGACAACATGCCATGTACCGATGAGTTTTTCTAATTTATGTACGTAAACCGACTGCTCTCAAACGGTGAAGAAAAACATCGTTAGGAAACTTGCATACGCTGAAGAAGAAATTCTGATGTGTATGAAAAAGTCTACCAATCCGCATTGGGCACGCGTGGTGGACTAATGCCCATACACCCTCCCTGAGGGTAGGCCTGTGCCCTGCAGTGGGACGTTTATAGGCTGATGATGATGATGATATTAAAAATAGGATCTAACTTCGTTTGTATGTAGCGAGTTCAGGCAATCTACAAGTAGGACTATCCTCTTAAAATTCCGTTTTGTAATTCAGTTTGTCTCTAGGTCTGTCTCTGTATCCCATCTCAATTACTTTCTCATTTGTGCTCCCATGGAAACTAATGGCAAATTTTATTTCAATAGATGCAAAAATGAAACATTATACCTACCTACTTACTGAATTATAACCCAAAATCTGATAACTGATAAGTTTATAATTGACCTGTTTTGACCCACAAGAGGGCACATCTCATTGACTGTCAAATTAAACCAGCTTGACAGCAACTGGTTTACCTTGAGGCAGCTGACTCCGCTGAATTGATAATAGAGAAGAAAACCGCTTTTCTTCTTCTTCTAATCTTCTAGGTCTTAAAATAAAATGAAACAATAGTTCAAGACAAATTTTAAGTTCATGCCCGACACGCTCTCGGTCGGTTTTTTAAATGAACATACTAACCAGCTGTTTCTTTTGATTGTAAAATAATAATTTGAGATGATTAACGTGTATTTTAAACATTTTTAAATTATTTTTACTATTCGTATTCGTAAAAGTGATATTCGTTGCATCACTAATTTAGATAGTCGGCCTTAAGGCAGTTGCAGAGGGGACAATTTGATACAAAACTGACGCACAATACGCGTAGACGGTATTAATATAAGTAACTTTGTATATATGGAAAAATAGTTTAGAAAATTAGATGCCGCGTAACAAATAACATTTGCAATTTATAAAATAATTACGAAGATATAAAGCTTTGACATTTTACATACATAATTTTAAAAGGTTTATATCAAGCAATTATATTATAAATTGCAAATGTTATTTGTGACGCGGCAACTAGATTTTCTAAACTATTTTTCCATATATAAAATATTTCTTTTATTAATTCCGTCTAGGCGTATTGTGCGTCAAACTTTTGTATGGACTGAAACCACCTTAACAGTGGGGCAGTGTTTCACACAATAATAAACAATTCAGTTATCTAAACATTTATTACCATTAGAAAATCTGCATTAACACAAAGCAACCAATTAAAATATGATTAATAACAAACTAAATATGATATGTGATTAAATTAGAATTTGACTAAGTGTATGTGTACTGTGCGGATGTTATTGTAACACTTTACTTCCAAAGTAATTCAAACAAAAACAAATAGCAACAACCAAAATAAAAACCATATTTAAAAAAATAATTTTGAAATACATCCCACTACAGACATATAATTTTAACAAAATCATATTATCATGATTATAATTTGGACAACAGTCTCAAAAAATAAGCAATTTTATCGTAATTTTTTGTAGTATATCCATAATAAACTTTCTTATGTACAATATAGATTATGAACTAAATACTTGCTAGGTCGTTAAAGGCTTGTAGTCATAACGAGTGGTAAATTGTGGTTTTATGACATTTGATTGCATGCAACATACTAAGCGATAACGTGATGTAACCGATAACGTGGGTTTTCCTTCGTTTAAATTTACTTCATATACATATCACAAGACCATGTACTACATGGTTTTGTACAAATTAACATATAAATGTTGCGCGCTATCAAATATCACAAATGTCATCAGTCAGTTCACTTGAATCGTCATTGCTGTAACCGAACCGTTTTCAAGCCATCCTTTTATTATTGCATTTATTATAATGGTTACTAAATTTATGACGGGGAAAATTACCCTAATAACAGTCAAACTACAAGGTGGGCCAGAAATCGTATAGGTATCAACAACAGGTTATTTCTTAACTATGATCTCAACTCTACAAAACAGATTTTTCCAAAACATCGACTGTAAAGGTAACATACATTTTTGTATATTTACAGTTTAACAAACCTTTCTCGGCGCACCCTGTATTGTATATACTTATCCAATAGCACAGTCTTCAAATGTATTAAACAAACCTCAAAAACTGTATTCACAACATGTAAACACGACATGAAAACCCTAGGACCATAACCGAACAATATCCTAGGTTCTAGGATCTCTAGGATAATGTTTGGTTACGCAACGGCATAACTAAACTCTTATGAATGACATTGATGTAATAAGAATGGATTCATTCATAAATTACGTAAAAATTGGACACCGAATTATACATTTTAGTTTAGTTAAACTTTCCTTATCTTCGGATTACCTTGCCTTGTAAAGTTAAGTAAAAACTAGCCTCAAACCAAAGATCCTATCGAATATTATTCATTTCCGAAAGAAGTTTTCTTGATTTTGGCTATTATCTATAGTGGTAGGAGTGGTGGGAGTGTGTGACATATGTGACCAAAACAAGGAGCCTAGGAGCTAGGGTTTTGACCATAAACTTAATATTATTATAGTATATTAAGTTTATGGTTTTGACGCAGTATGTCCGATTCGCAAAAAGTTACATGAGCGCAAAACGTCAGATTCGCAAATAGTCCGATTCTCAAAAGGTCGTCATCGTAAAATACGACGACCCCCGACGTCGCGTGGACGACAAAATAATCAAATGAACTGGTTTTCAAACAGCAATTGTGTGTCACAATAAACAATTTTGTATTTGTATTTGAGAATATCAAATAAAATATAAGGTCTAACAAAATTAGGTGAAACTATTTTAAGGGGATGATCAGACCATCAAACTGAACAACTTTCTCTATGGGACCGATATTGAAATCGCGAAAAAAAAATCTGCTGTCCGATACATTTAGGTCGAGTACATTTGTATGAAACAGCTGATTTTTTTTCGCGATTTCGATATTGGTCCCATAGAGAAAGTTGTTCAGTTTGATGGTCTGATCATCCCCTTAAAATAGTTTCAGCTAGTTTTGTTAGACCTTATATAATGACAACAACAAAGTATTGAGATATATCTTTGACAACACGAATCCAAGTCTAAGGAGTTTTCTAAACCTATCAAAAAAAGCTTACGAAGTAAAGTAAAACATATGTAAAGAATGACATAAGTATAGAGATTATAAAGAACACCAAAATAATCAATAAATATATTTTAAAAAAGCCTTCGGTTTTCGCAAGTAAACCTGGTTTGAAAACATAAAACTTTCTCTACAACCTGTCTTTTTAAGACTGCCCTATTGGATGTATATTCATAGTAACATAAGTACATACTAAAACTACGATATAACTTACATACAATAAGAAAATCACGAATTCTAATCAAATTATGTAAAACACTCAATATCACAAGCATCCAAAATTATACCACATACGTCTTACAAATTAGTCTTACTCTTAAAAGGCATTTCTAGAGATCATTTTTAATCACCAAGAAATTATCTTGATAACTAATTTTCGAGCAACAAGTTTCCCAACTTTAATCCCCTCTTTTCAGTCAACAACTACTATAAACCCCTTTTAAATAATCTTCACTTTTCAGGCTTATCTCTGCTGAGCGCCTGAATGTTCTTAAAAATGGAACATTTTTTTTAACCTACAAGATCTTTTGACTCGACCACAACTAAACTGTTCAATAACATCTAAGGCGTGCTACACACATATTCGGGTCGGCACTTTTCGCTAGAGAAACGGCGAATTGAATCTACCGATCCGAGCATATGTGTAGCACGCCTAATATAATAATTCTAATACCCATAGCCTTGCTTTGAGCAAGCGCATATCTCGGTGGTGTCCTTTTTAAACATTATCCAGCCTCATAGAATAGAGCCCAAATCAGTAGGTCTATTGTGTAAGTCGTGAGCATATGCTATGCAGTATGCATGTGTTTCTCCAATCATCATATCCATAACTTATCCATTGCCTGTTATTGTTTTACTAAATATTATGAAGTAAAATTGAACTTTCAAAAAACACCAGGTTCATTTAATACCGATCGAATCGGGTAGTTACACAATAAGACCCTAAATTCATAAATCGTAAGGTCCTGTTTATACAGAAAAGACGTGTGGTGGTGGCGGATTGTCAAAGTAACACCAATATAATCCAAGCGACGCGACGTCGCCGGAGGCGTAATTCTCCAAACGACGCTATGCTACGTACTATAAGGTTTATATTGCCGCACCCCGCCCGCGCCACGTCCGCGCCACGTCCGCGCCACGTTACTTCTATATAAACCGCGCCTAAGAGACGATTTGTAGACAAATTCTGAATTTACATCTTATATGGGCTCTATAATATAAGGTCTAACAAAATTAGCTGAAACTATTTTAGGGGGAGGATCAAACCATCAAACTGAACAACTTTCTGTATGGGACCAATATCGAAATCGCGAAAAAAAAATCAGCTGTCCCATACAAAACTGCAAACATAACTTGACTCAAATGTATGAGACAGCAGATTTGTTTTTCGCGATTTCGATATTGGTCCCATAGAGAATGTTGTTCAGTTTGATGGTCTGATCATCCCCTTAAAATAGTTTCAGCTAATTTTGTTAGACCTTATATATTGTGTGGCTTATACTTGGCATACAACAACATACAACCAGCTCTACTTTTTGGAATGAACTCATTAACTGTATCCTAAAAATTACTTTTTACTTGTCGCGTTCTAATTTTGTTAACCTTACTATTAAGTAATTTAATTTACAATTGACTTGATTAAGTTCTACGAAACATGTAGAAAATGGAAGTATTGCACCTAAAAGATTTATTTTACTCATTATATGCACAGGTTTTTGTACCACAGTTTATATAACAATTTGCTTATTCAAGTCACTTTGTACCAATTTCCTAGAAAGAGGAAGTAATGGCTAGACCACTATCACAAATTGAGCATAACCTACTCGTCATAATATGTAAAAAACTATTGTGTATCTGTTCATCATAAATGCATACCTGATAATGGTATTAAAAGTCATTCTTCTATTGGCTATGCGAAGTGTGCGTAAGTGATAGGAACTGTCAAACCGATCGTAGCGCACGGGGTGGCAGAAATTTGTACCATTTCAACCTTGGCAACCTGCGTCAAATATGCTTGAATTTATCGGTGCGTCCCGAATCACGCCAACAGCGCTGTGAGCGCGATAAAAGTCGTTCGATTTGACGTGAGCGCGACCACAATCGAAAACGTGGCGTCATTCATGACGTCACTACCGACGCCATCCTGCAATAACAGTGCTCACGGCTCGGAGCGTTAGCACTGTGAGCGTGTTGTCAAAAGTGACGTTTGACAGTTTTGTTGTAAATTTTTGAGCGAATTTTCAAAAGTAACGTTTAACAGTTTTGCTGTCGTACATTTTTGGTTCGTTTAGGTCTCGATTTAGGTTTCTTTAGTAGTATTGGGTTTGATTATATTCTTAAAAAGACGAATAAAAGTTTAATAACGATTAGTGATGAAGAAAATAATAGGAATATTTGAATGTTGTGATGTGATGTGAGCGCGATATCTAGCGTTCCGAATTGATAGAACGCTATCAGCGCTGTCGGCGCGCTAACGCAAATGAAACGGGTGTTAGCGTTGTAATCGCCCACAGCGCTATTTTCATGAATCGGAACATACCGTATGCAAAACTTAACACGAAATCTCCAACTTAACCCTTTAGAGGGCAGACATTTTATTAATATTAATTTTATAGTGATTTACGTCGCAACGATATGGAGATACGCAAATTTTGGAGTTGCCCTTTAAAGGGTTAATATTAACCCTGGAAGTTTCATCTAGGTCATCATGATCATCTCAGCCGATGGACGTCCACTGCTGGACCTGCGCTGCCCTCATCCAACGGGTTCCCTCCTCCTTCACCAGGTCGTCGGTCCACCGTGTGGCCTACCGACGCTTTGCTTTCCGGTACGCGGTCGCCCCTCGAGAACTTTTCGGCCCCATCGGCCATCGGTTCTGCAAGCAATGTGCCCCGCCCACTACCACTGCCTGCAGTTTAGCAATTCTCTGGGCTATGTCAGCTACTCTGGTTCCTCTCCGGATCTCTTCATTTCTGATTAGATCTCGTAGGGAAACTCCGAGCAAAGCCCTCTCCATTACCCATTTAGTGAGCGACTACGTCTCTGTTCCATATGTCATCACTGGCAACACACTCTGGTCAAAGACTTTCGTTTTAAGACATTGCGGTATTTAGGACGTGAAGTTACTACGTAGCTTCCCAAAATATCACCTCCATGGTTTTGTTCGATAGAGGCCACTCTGGGAGATCTTGATCTCGGGAAAGACCGTCCGCTTGGGCCGCCATAGTTGTAACAACCGGGAATGTATCTTGCCGTGATGGTGAGATCCAAGAGATTTGCTAGGTGAAATCTCGGCTTGCAGCTGAATTAGAACAAAACAAACCACATCCCGTCACAAAACCAGGAATATTTATGAATAATTTGAGACTCACGAGCCAACACGAAAAACATTAGCAAAATAAAAAATGTAATATAAGAAAGTGTCTCACTCAACTTATACAGAGTAAAGCATGCACCAGGTTGGAGGCCAAGCGTCTTCTAGGACGACTTACTTTCGCATCATTTGAAGTCCCTTACGGCAGACTTCATTGTCGATACCTTCAACGAGACATCAACATGAGGAGATTTCCAAAGACCAAAACATACTCGCTTTCAACAGAAACGTTGGTGTGGAATGGTGGATCGATCACATATCAAACATTAACCAGCAACCCACGACGGTGTTCATAACCACAGACGCATCAGACATTGGAATGGAGAGCATCAATAAACGGAAATTATCTATGTGGGATATGGACCAAGAAACAACAAAAGTAGCACTGCAACAGAAAGAAATTGTACTGTACTGAAACGGTGTTCCTTATGTTAAAGAACACAATATTGCACAAAGTTGCCTTGTTCATTCGGACAACAAAACTGTCATAGCATACCTTCAGGCAAACGGATACCAATGGTCCGTCCTTTGTTTGGGTGTTGAATTGGAAGAATCAAAAACGCTTCTGTTTTCAATATGATGCCTTTTGCGGGTTCGGGAGTGATCGGAGCTCTTGTTTGTTTACTGTTCGGAGTCTGAACTATTCAGCCTCTGATAATTATGACGTTATCACTAGAAAAACAAACTGAAAAATTATTGGAAATTAACTATAGCTTGGATTGGATATCGAAAATAATATAAATAATAATATCTTTACATATGTACTGAATTCAACACATAGTGCTTTTTTAAATTATCGCTAGAGGTCGGAAGCTGTCTATAGAATATCAGCGCTCTGCTTAGTTTGTAAAGCCTGACCAGAAATATAAAAAAACCTTGGAGCCGCAACAATCGACTATGACCTTTAATGATAGTTTTTCATGTCCAAAAATTTGTCCCAATGATTTTCCGCAACATGGCGAGGTTTTTATTTTTCTGTTCGGGGTTTATTAAGATAACATAGCATGGTTGTGCCGATCTCTCAAGCGCGATGGCTTCAAAGCACTCTCCGCCAGACACATCCGTCAGTGTGTCCGGTGCATTGCCGCCCCTGTAGTCCCGTTGCATAACGATGCGGACGACAAACTTAAGAATAGCACTGTCATTTTATTGGTGTCAAAGAATGTTAAGCCTTGTACACTTTAAACAAGTTCTAATTTAATTGCGCTCAGTTTAGCTTGGCGGCAACGTCATTTCATTTCATTCCGTGTAATTTCCGCTATTACATTAAATGTTTGATTAGTTGATTACCTCTTAAGCCAGATTTGACCATATTTGCAACCATATACATTTATGATGAACAGATAACACCACTCAATTACAAAAGTCGTAACATTAACAATATTGCAGAACATTTCTAGCCACCGACTACACATGAAATAGGACTTACCTAAAAGAATATAAAAGCACTTATCACATGTCGTGATATAACAATGACTTGACGAACAGGTGAGGGGTGTGGTGTGGCTAGCCGAGCTCCTCGCCGCTCAGTAGAAACACTCGGAAGGAAGACTCGTCCACCGCGGCGTCCGTGTACATCAACTCCTCCTGTCACATCATGAACATCATTTAGTTCAATTCGTACAATGTGCGATAATACCTAAAGATATTCATCATCATCTCAGCCGATGGAAGTCCACTGCTGGACATTGGCCTCCCCCAAGGATCGCCACAACGAGCGGTCCAGCGCTGCCCTCATCCAACGGGTTCCCGCCACAAGGTCATCGTTCCACCTTGTAGGGGCCTACCCACGCCGCGTTTTCCGGTACGCGGTCGCCACTCAAGAACTCATCAACCCCATCAGCCATCGGTTCTACGAGCAATGTGTCCCGCTGATTGCAACTTTAGTTAAGCAATTCTTTAGGCTATGTCAGCTACTCTGGTTCTTCAGCGGATCTCTTCTGATCCGATCTCGCAGGGAAACTCCGAGCATAGTCTTCTCCATTGCCTTTTGGGTCACATTCAGCCTTTTTATGAGGCATTGAGTGAGCGACCACGTCTCTGTTCCATATGTCATCACTGGCAACACACACTCCCCGCCTCCACCTGTTTCGACCGTGACCGTGACCGTTTCAGAGAGGTCACCGGCAGTGAGAAGTGATTAAAACTCTTCTTGTCAGTGTGAGCCAGTTTGTATCAAGTGTTCAGAGTGTGCAACTAAAGGAAACGCGCGTCGTTGACTCATTGTAAAAATATCCTACAGAAACTGGAAGAGTTTTAAACACTTGCCAAATTATCAGCGATGATTCAGATGTGAAAAGGAAAATGATTAAAAAATCGCCTAGTATGAAAGCAGGTTTAAGAGCCATATCTCACAAATCGCTTGTGATATATCGCCGTGATATTTCTGATATCTATCAGCGTCACGGCGGAATCGCGGCGATAACGCTCCGTAAAAATCGCGTCGATTCAATTGCGATGTCGCAGTTGTGCAGTTACGACATCGCCTATGCTCAAAAACCGGCTGTGTAATATAAGTTTAAAGTGAATATGAGTAGGTACCTGCATGAGATCAATAGTGGGATGTGCGTCGAGCAGGCCGAGATCAGTGTCACTGTTGTGTGGCACCACCAGCAGCGAGCCCGCCCCCGCCTCGTCCATGTGTCTGCAACATAGATTTAAATAAAGAAAAAAAAGGGTCCCTTATACAGTCTGTTGACAATGTATGGCAACCGTATTATTTACTGAAAAATTAATTATCGATAATAAAATAATAAAAAACAAAATATATATATATATATATATATATATATATATATATATATATATATATATACGGTCGAATTGAGAAACCTCCTCCTTTTTTGAAGTCGGTTAAAAAAGTCATCGTTGAAGCGCAGCACTCTTTTACTGACCGTCTGCTAGTTCAAAGACTAAACGGGAGTAGATGCGTCGTAAGGTCACTACTATCTTGTAAGTAATTAATTTAAAAGATGATTATTCTCTAAGTTATCTTTATTACTAAAGCTAACTTGAATATTAAAACCTATTTATTGCAAGAAAAGCAATAAATAACAGATTAAATTATTGTCATAAAAATAAAAAATAATTTCAATAAAGTATTCATAATTGTCATCATGTAAGATAATTTAGTAAAGAAAGGTTCTTCGTATCTTATTGTTTAGGTACAAATGACTTACAAACGCAGGTAGTGTTTGTAAGTCATTTCTGCCAAAAAATAGTCTATGTTTCAGACGTGACACTTGAGTTGGGATTGTTTAATTACTGGCTTCGAAGGATTTTTTTTTTGTTAATTCTGTAACACTCTGTATACTATTAAACGAACAGCATAAATCTTCTTTTTTTAAATTCGCTGTTGCACCATAACACCTTCATAATTCGCTATAGGATATTCCGATGATATCAAAATACAGGGTGTAAGATTAAATGGGAAACTCACTTAAAGGGATGCTTCAGACCAACAAGCTGAACAATTTCTCTATGGGACCAATATCAAAATCGCGAAAAAAAAAACTGCTGTCCCATACATTTCAGTCGATTTATGTTTGCAGTTTTGTATGGGACAGCGGATTTTTCTTTTGCGATGTCAGTGTTGGTGCTATAGTAAAAGTTCAGTTTGATGGTCTGAAGCACCCCTTCAAGTAAGTGTTTTTTTACACCCTGCAATTTAATTTTACACCCTGTATAATAAGTAACTTTTGGCTGTGATCGGTCAAATAAACAGATAATTTTTTCTTCGTCTATCTATCTCCACCGACAAGAGCGTAGCTCTTAAATACGATGATGTCCTCTATCCATGTAAATAGATTTCATTTTCTGCAGCAACACTTTTGTTAAAATTCAAGATGGCATGAAGGACCATAAGCCACTAATCTCCAAACCCCTTTGTTTTATGTAGAGCGTCAAATTTAAATTCAAATAATTACTATTAGAGTAAAAGGTATCAAAACGCATGACTTTTAGTAAGGTAACGTACCCGCTATCTTCGTTATTCAGTACATTCCCGTGAAGGAAGAGATCACTTCTGACTGTATAAATATTGCTTTCCGAACCCTCTGACAGCTCTACCTGAAATCAAAACAAACAGTTACAGTAGTACCAGGTATATAAGTCTTACCGATGTACCTGCGCAGTTGACAAAATTTAATAGCGCGCGAAATTATATTGACCAATCACGATGTTGATACCTTCAATCCTGGCTTCAATCTGATTACGCTATTGACTTATTTGTTTTCCCGCCATTTTCGCTGCTATCCGACTTTGCACCTTTTGATTACTAAATGACTTCGGGTTTTTTCGAGTGAAATTACATAGCGTGAAATTTACATAAACAGGGTTTATGGGTTGCGTGTTTTCGTTCAAAATCCCATACTTGAGATTACGATATTCCCAAAACTACTCGATATTAACAGTTTTTAGAACGAGACCGGACCGGTCGTTTTGACGATCCTTGGGGCCTCCCCCAAGTCCCCTATGTCTAGCAGTGGACATCCATCGGCTGAGATGATGAGAACGAGATCCAGAGACATTTATTAAGTCACTAGTGACCCGCCCCGGCTTCGCACGGGTGCAATGCTGATGTATACATATAAACCTTCCTCTTGAAGCACTCTATCTAGTAGTGACTTTGTTTTATACTATGTAGTGAAGCCGAAGGCCAAGCTCCGCGTTGGAGCGTCCCCCCTTGGAACCTAGTCTCCGGGGTCAACTGCCCGCCTAACGGGGCCGAACTCCCGTATGTAAAAATCCATACGTTTTCCACCCTATTTAAATTAAGTCCGCGCTCAAAAGACGTGTATGAAGTTCGGTCTTAGCACAGTATAGGCAGTAAGAAAATTATAGTACTCTATGGTATAAGAAAGGGTATCTAGTACATACAGTACAGACACTCCTGTATCCCACTGACTTTTAACCCCACCCCTTATGGTTGAATCGTGGTTCAACCCGTATTCCTGTCTTGCTCACACTCACTCAGTATCACACATTCTTAACTCTTAAATTTTTCCCATTTGTATGAAATAAAAAAAGTTATTTTTTTTTATTACGTATGGGTTTGCTTTGACCTCAAAACAAAAAAAAAACAAAAAAAGAAGCAAAACGGCAAAATAAAGTAGTTTTTTATTGAATCTTATTTTGTATAATATGAGCCGAACGGGAACAATACATAATATGTTTTGCAAGTTTCAAACCTCTTTCTCTTACGCCTACCTGAACATCTTCCTCCATAATGAACTGTCCGTCGACAGTCGCGGGCTCAGTTCTCGGCAGCAAAGGCCACGTGCAGTGCGTCCTCGCCGCGTGCCACTCCACGTCCGCGACGTCCTCTCCTGTCTCCACTTCAGATGACTCCACTACATCCAATGCTGATGGGTCTAAGCTGATCTGCTAATTCAAACGTGCACCGTAAGTATGTGATCGTGTGGTTAGATAATGTGTTTACAACATTCAATCAGGTTGCAAATTCATAAAATAACAATAAATAATAGTTCTTCATTGTCCGGGGGCTGTTTTCAATGCACTTCTATAGTTTATATTGGGATAGTTGCTGGTTGGTATCACATTTCGTTTTAGATAAAATTTCCTGACATGCCTAGGGTTACCATCTGACCGGATAAATCCGGTCTTAACCGGATTTTTAATGCCTTGACCGGCCTTCGCCCGGATTTTGTGCCAGACCGGATTTTTCGACTCGTGCCGGGTGTGAGATTGCTGAGACGACTGTGAGACTGCTGAGAAAAGATGGGTTGCCTTCTTTACTGAAGTGAATGACGAAAGTCGCATTTCCGAATTACTTCGCAATTGCCAGTATTTTTTTGCATTATGCCTCACAATGCGAGAAACAGACTATCAGTGGAGTCCATTAGAGCCATCCTACTTACGAAGTATAACTGGAAAGAACACAGTTGTGCGCGATTTTTCAGTCATATTTGCAGTCAAAACCAAATTTTAAAAGCAGTTTCTAGCAATAATAAATACATATAATTAACACGTTGACTTGTAAGTTTTGATTACTTATCATGATTTTTTTTTATAACTTTGAATAAAAGTTTTTGTAAAAAAGAATTTTTTTGTTTGTAGTTAAATTTTATACTAGACCAGACTTTTTGTCGAAAATCAGGATTTTTCATCCTTCAAGATCGGATTTCCGATATTAGGCCCTGGTAACCCTAGACATGCCTCTACGTGTTGGCTTCGGCCCCGCACTGGCGTCGTCCCAAAGGCCCGGGACACTTGTCCCGAGGTAAGGAAAAGACAATAAATAATAATAAAACACGTTTAGTCAACCAAACTTACATTAAAAAATTTTTACGTAACAATTAAAACCGCCTTCAAAAAATTTTTAAAATAATATTGCTGCCGATGACTTTTTCGTTCGCATCTATAAGAACATTAATTTGTTTTATCGAAGTCGCTGTCGCTGATAGCTTATGTTATTACAAAACAGAAGTAAATTCACAGTTATTATCCTTTTCAGGGCGGTTTGAAAACTGGCTACTATTACTAATACCACAGAGTACTATAACGGCTTATTTTAATAAAATAATAAATAAATCCCACAAATACACTGCATATTAATCCCTTATCCCTTAGTCGCCTCATACAAAAGCTACGGGAAGAAATGGGGTGGCCCATTCTAAGCCGAACTTATTTTATACATTGGAATCTGAACTATTATAAAACTGTAACAGAAATTTGTCAGTACATTGATGATATTTACAAGAAAAAGATAGTAATTATAGTACTCTGTGATTACGATGTGGTTTTTAGGTATGCCTAACTCCAAATCAAACTTTATTTTTATGTTTGTCTATCTGTTTGTTTGTTTGTTTGACACAGCGCACCACTCAAAAACTAATGAACCGATTTTGATGAAACTTTTTTTATTGATAGCTTATGATTTGACTTAAAATCTGGTATATAATTTGTGCGGACGAAGTCGCGGGCCGCGCAGCGCATGAAAGGTCTTTATGGCGATCCTTGGGGGAGGCCTATGTCCAGCAGTGGACGTCCATCGGCTGAGATGATGATGATGATGAAGTCGCGGGTAAGCTCTAGTATCTAAACTATTTTAAACATAGACTTATCTATACTATTATAGCTGTAACAGAAGTGTGTCTGTACATTGAAGATATTAACAAAAAATAAGTTACGATAGGTTTTTAGGTATCCCTGATTCCATATCACCAAATTTTGGATTTTTTGTCTGTCTGTTTGTATGTGTGTTTGTTTGTTTAACGAGCATCACGCAAAAACTACTGAACCGATTTTGATGAAACTTTTTTTGTTTGATAGCTTATGATCTGACTTAAAATCTGGTATATAATTTGTGCGGACGAAGTCGCGGGTTAACGCTCGTATATTATAAAACGGTAACAGAACTATTTTAAACATAGACTTATATATTATAAAAAGTTAACATTGAATATATTAACAAAAAAAAAGTTACGATATGGTTTTTAGGAGTCCCTGGTTCCATATCAGCAATTTTTGGATTTTTTGTCTGTCTGTTTGTTTGTTTGTTTGTTTGAACGAGCATCACGTAAAAACTACTGAACCGATTTTGATGAAACTTTTTTTGTTTGATAGCTTATGATCTGACTTAAAATCTGTTATACAGGGTGAAATCGAAGACATTCGACAAATTTTGGTGCAAGTTGTACTCCTGATTTAGATCTTATATTACAGGGTTTTCTTTAAATCTAAATTATGAAAAAAAATACAACATAAGCATGCCAAAACATTCAGAAGGTGTTCATAATAAACGCTGTGTTCATAAACATTAAATTAAAAAAAAGTTAAAATATATATTTTTTAAATAATGCCTTAAATAAAAATTTTACTCAAGCGAACTGTACATTTTACCATCTGAGATTTTACCGGCCGGCCCGGCCGGGTCAACGTTCATCCCCTCGCAACAGGGGCACCCCCTCACAACTCCAGCGAGCCGAGCCCCACCTCCCACCGCACTGCACAGTCGCATGCGCAAACAAAACAAAAACAGTTCCCGATCGCGATCGAATGAGGTTACCGCTCTGTAATCAATCAGTGCCCGCTTACGAATTGGACTTGAACTTGGATTTCAGTGCAGTGTCATATTAGTTTCAACCTGAATTTGTATAAAAATATCGTACACATTGGCCCAGCAGGCCGTCGCGATCTTCTGATCTAACACCCCTTAGACTTTTATTTGTGGGGAGAAATTAAAAGACGTGTGTATGAAACTGAATCGACCACAGGGGTGAACTGAGAGAAAACATTTTCAGTGCATTTGACTCTAAATCACAAACTTAGAAAATTTAAAGACAACCAGTGTCGCTTGGCTCAATTGTGCATACGAAACGGAGGTGGTCACTTAGAATATCTGTTAAAATACAATTATGTAATGACATTTTCTTTTACTACTCTTTTTCGTATACCAAATGGTATACCATTGATTTTTATACCGATAAATATCGTGCTTTAAATGTTTAAATTCGCCAAAACTCAACGGGTGTGATCGTAAGAGAATAAAATCGAATGACGCAGATGACGCTAACGCTATTGTTTCAACTAAGCCGTGCCGGTATCTGTACAGTCAGGCACAAATTAAATCAGCTACAATAAATAATTACGATTATTTATTGTAGCTGATTTAATTTAATTTGGACTAAATCTATTTTTAAAACTAGCCTTATCTCGATTATAACACTATCTTAAATTTTGTCGACTGATTTCAATTTCACCCTGTATAATTTGTGCGGACGAAGTCGCGGGTTAACGCTCGTACTTTATAATCTTACCGTAAATGTTTCTTCAGCTCCGCTCTCTGTTACCGGTGGCACTTCAGACTCGGGAATTATGGTCCTCATTGCGTCTAGATTTACTATTTCCTTGTGAACTCTTTCCATGTGCGTAATTAATGCCTCCGAATTAGCAAATGTTCGTTGGCAACCTGCAATACAAGTGGAAACGATCAACGTGTTTTCAGTGACGAAAGGCTAAGAAGCAAAGAGTAATATAAGTATACTAGAAAAGAGAATAAATAAATAAATAACGCTCACAGTCACACACATTGTAATGGTCCCAAATTAAGCCATAGGCTTTTTGTTATGGGAACCATATACAACAACATCACACACATATAACATCCATGACCGAACCGGGATTCGATCCCAGGACCCTGGCATGGCAGGGCAACCCACCACCGCCCACCCACTCGTGGCAACATTATGCATCCACCTTATGTCAAATTGAAGGCTAGCTAACGCCATCTATGTTTCACCGACAATAATTCAACCTATACTATACATACCTACTTATATCTATTCATACCGATGGATATTATTGATCGAATGAAATTCCAGTATCCTTACTATTCCTGTAATCTAAACATTGGTAAGAGAACAACAGAAACTCCAGAACATCACTAAATCGGCACGAAATTGAACGAAAACTACAAACAACCCGCACATTACGCAAGATGGGTAGCCATTTTGTGAATTTGACATTGGCAATAAAATCTTTTTTTTTTCATAGTTCTGCGAAGTATTTAATAGATGGCAGCACATTCTACGCGAATCGGAAAAAGCCACCAAAAGGCGACTGTCCTCCGCATGCTAAGAAGTTAAAACAGTACAGTATTTTCATCGTTATCAACGCAGTTTGTAAGTGTGGACACAACGGCAATATCTCAGGCAATCAGGACAGAGATGCTGTCACATGTGTACCTGCGTGTCACTGAAATGGTCGATATAACATATCTGTTCAGAAATTTCGATTACAAAAAGGTCATAAGTCGCTATGATAATTTTACGAAAATTCAGTCACAAGATTTAAGGCTGGGTCAAACGCATATAACTCCGTAGTTTACAACTACTGCCGGCCCGCAGCCGGCCTGCACCCGTTCTGCAGCTGCACTCAGTATGGCCCAGCCTTTCCGGTTGTATGGTGCTATTTCTAGCGCAGACACAGCTAATGTTGAAACGTTGTATGTGCACGCAAACAGCGAATGTTGTATGTGCACGTATAGCATAGTATAGCATACAGGGTCCTTCTTAATATGCTGACACTTTTTTAAGGGGATCATCAGACCATCAAACTGAACAACTTTCTCTATGGGACCAACATCGAAATCGCTAAAAAAAATCTGCTGTCCCATACATTTGGCTCGAGTAGGTTTGCAGTTTTGTATGGAAGAACAAAATTTTTTTCAAGATTTTGATGTTGGTGCCATAGAGAAATTTGTTCAGTTTGACGGTCTGATCATCCCCTTACAAAAGTGTCAGCATATTAAGAAGGACCCTGTACCTCGGTGTACGCAGGGGTGCCTGTCGGCGTGGTGGCGCGCGGTGTGGTCGCGCAGGTGCTCGCGGCGCAGGAAGGCGCGTCCGCAGGCGGCGCACGCGTGCCGGCGCTCGCCCGTGTGCCGCCGCGCGTGCCGCAGCAGCTTGCTCGCAGTACGGAACGACCAGCCGCACTCCTGTTTCCGTACAGAACATATTTGAGCTATTGTGTACTATGTTACGTACTAGAGGACATTGCATAAGCAAATATCCAGGAGAAATAGGAGGGATTCATTTCATCCCTGAAATCCGAACATATGTATGATTGATTAAAAAGATTTCTTTTACATTCATCATCTCAGCCGATGGATCTTCACTGCTGGACATAGGCCTCCCCCAAGGATCGCCATAACGACCGGTCCTGCGCTGCCCTCATTCAACGGGTTCCCGCCGCCTTCACAAGGTCGTCGGTCCACCGTGTGCGGGGCCTACCCACGCTGCGCTTTCCGGTACGCGGTCGCCACTCGAGAACTTTTCGGCCCCATCGTCCACATTGTTTTTTTTTTCAATTAATGTCTGAAATATTATTTTAGTTACTTTCAATATTCTTATCCTTTCAATGAAAATTATAACGGATGCGGAACCAGATTTGAAAAAAAAATCTCACCTTTCACTGAACGGCACGACTCAGCGACCCCTAAAATCCCCGGATACAAATTTTCAGTCGGTTCGGGGAACCTTTTAGAAGCTGCGTGAAGGTCGACAAACAAATTTCATAATTTTTGAAATGCTGTTACTTTCTCGGCCCTGTAGTCCTCCACGCGCACACCAGCGTGCAGCGCCGGCGGCCGCACTACGAGCGACTGTACAAGTCACACTAACAGAGTGAGCACGTACCGGGTAGCGGCAGGGGTAAGGCTTGTCGCCGGTGTGGGCGCGCGTGTGCTCGCGCAGCCGGCAGGGCTGTCGGAACACGCGGCCGCAGTCCGGCCACGCGCACACCAGCGCCGGCGGCCGCCCGCAGTGCGCGCGCGCGTGCGCCCGCAGCCCTGACGCCCAGAAGAACCGGCGACCGCACTCTGAGCAACTGTACCAAAACTCAATATAAGAAACAGTATCTAATGCAGTACCCAGCAAACATCTTGATAAACGGGCCGGGGTGAGGGGTATGCGCAGTAGTGGTTTCACGTGTAAATTTTATTCTGCGCAGCCAAGGCTTTGGTCAAGAAATTTGCCGGCAACTATATTATAGGGGTTAAACCTCATCTGGCAGCACGGAATCGCATTTTTTGACGCTCCATCCTTTTCTGACACTCAGGAACGTCATTTGATAGAGCGAGAAAAATAGCGGGAATGCGACAGCACCGGCAGTCCACACTTCCTTAGGGAAAGGTGTTTAGTTTCATTATCTGAATACACGCATGACATCAATAGTTAAAAAATTTTCTTAATAATGCTGACGATTTCTCATGATTTGGATGTTGATCCCCTGAGTTGAGCGTATAATTTCTCTATCCTCCTGTAGAGAAAATTCAATTCAATTCATTTATTTAACAACTTATACCTTTGAAAAACGGTCAGCATATTAAGAAATACCTAGTATCTAACACTTACACATAAATCGCCTCTTCTAGAGTATGTTCCTCGTTCAGATGTTTCACAAGTTCCTCTCTTACAGAGAACGTCCTCCCACAAGGCTCCTCCTTCCCGTCCTCATCAAATCTCTTCACTGGACACTCTGAAATGGTCTGCTTGGGCACCTTGGGAGTGCTGTCCGGATTGTGGACACTTTTGTGCTTCAATAACTTTTGTTCACTTCTAAACTTTTTGTTACAGTTCGGCTCATCGCACTGAAATTTGTAAAATTTTTTATTTAAATTTATTTGATGTTGTGGCTCATCTCATCGTCATTAGCGTCTAAACATCTCCACATCTTGACCACAGGCAGAGGTCCGGCACTCCATTGAACGGTTATGAATTTCTAAATGGCTTCTGCACATGCTCACTTTGTGCAAACTGTCCATTACATTGCGTTTAAGGTTGAAAGCCGCGCTTTGCATTTAACATCTCCTATTCTCTATCATTATCTACATTTCGATACTTTTTAGTGTTCGTTCGTTCGTTATTGTAAAAATAGGATTTGAGCTAAAGAATTAATGAAAAAATGTGAATTTAGGGTTATTTTTCAATGTTTTTTATGCAATGAAAAACTCAATTTTATGTAGTCAAATCCAACGGGTGCGCGCGCCTGACTGCATTCCCTTGCTCGGCTCTCCTAAAGTGTCCCCAGAAAGTGTTAGGTGAGGTGGGGTATCTGAAGTCAGAGGGGAGCGGGGTGTCGCCGTTCTATATGTAGTACTATTACTTATTCTGTGCCTCATGGTGAGTGTGTATGGGGATTAGTCCTCCACGTATACCCAAAGCCGATTGGCGGACTTCACTATACATCTGATAATGTTTACTTCACCATAATAATGCAGGTTTCCCAATAATGCTTTTCTTCACGTCTTCTTATCGTGTGAGCCCTGGTGTCAGAGTTTTTTCAGACCGCTTTACGGCCTCTGACGTGGTTTTTATGTAACGACTACTATCCACCAGAGATAGTAGCCGGGACCAACGGCTAAACGTGCCATCCGAAGCACGGAATCATTTTTCTTTTCAGACAATCAGGTGATTCAGCCGGCAATGTCCTAACAAACTGGGGAAAAACGCACAAAGTGACATATCACTAGATGTCCCCCGTGGGAATCGGACCCACGACCACCGTGTCGAGAGCCAATGCTCTTAATCATTAGACCACGGAGGCAGTTCTTTTCTTCACTAAAGACTTCACTTCACTTCAGTTTTCTTCACTAAAGAGCCATTGCCTTTTGCACAAGAGACGAGTTACTAGCCACTAGATCACGATGATGACGGGTGGAAGTTTTTTTGTTTTGTTTTGTATTCAAACATTTAAATGTTATTTAGATAAGTACGTGTATTATATTTATATCCCTTTCTCAATTTTATATTTTTTATTGTACATTTTTATTTTTATATCATGTAGAAAGCAATTTAGCTCTAAGTTGGCTAGGACAGTATAACAGCGGTAGCCGGTACTCCCGTCTGCCATGCTGAGTCCTTGGCCTTTTTGTCATCATATGCAATTTTTCTTTTCTTTTAACTGTGATACATGTTCATGTTGTAATGCTTATGATACAAATAAACGATTTTTAATTTAATTTAAGTAATCATATCAGGCATCATATATGGGAAAAATGTCACTTTAAGAAAATGAAATGTATTTTTTTATATTGAAACCAATCATGATGATCTATGACAACATAAACATGTTATTGATGATGAAAATATATTGTTAATGAAAGTAGAAGTTTTTAATTTCTCACCTTAAAATTCATAGTACTGCTCGCCAAGAATTCAATACTTAAGTTCTGACTAGGGAGTTCAGTAGCACTTGGCTCCTGGGAACTATTTTCCTGATCGAGAGTCGATATTTGTGACAAAGACACCATATTTGGGGACAAGCTCTGCTCCATGCA
The DNA here is from genome assembly GCA_927399405.1 of Agonopterix arenella. Classification (NCBI taxonomy): domain Eukaryota; kingdom Metazoa; phylum Arthropoda; class Insecta; order Lepidoptera; family Depressariidae; genus Agonopterix; species Agonopterix arenella. The sequence continues at coordinate 11,217,843 of OV656691.1, read as the reverse complement.
TGCACTTCCAATCTGAGATCCATCAACTGAAATAATTGAGGAAACGTATTTAAAGTTTAAAGCCTATTAAGTGTAAGCGATTATTAAAGGTTTCTGTTAGTGGAGCGACACACATGCAGAACGTTCGGCGCGGAACGTTCGACGTTCGGCGCCGAACGTTCGGTTGAATACGCGCGCAACGCTTTTCCCTTTACACCGGCGCGACACACCAGTACGCGTCATTACGCGCCATTTTTCCTTGTAGACGCGCATTCAACCACCGAACGTTCCGCAGGTGAGTCGCTACACTTAACCCGTGGTTTTTACCGCTCAGTAGCGCCCTTATCACAAAATTTAAGATTTCTTAATCAAGAAAACCTAAAATGAAAAAGTCCTTCTCATACTTACTACAAAAGTCTAAAAGCAATTTTTATACAAGATTTTCTTAAGGAAAAAAATCTCCTATTTTGTGACAAGAGCCACCACCACAGAATAAATACTAGTACTACCCCACCACTAAGCTGAGCAGTAAAAGGATTCTTTAAAAAAATTGTGTTTGTAGACTATGTGCAATCAGCTCCAATTATTTTAAAATTCTAAACAAGACTCACTACAAAGGTGAAGGTGCAGCAGTGAATTTCTAATTAAATAAAATATCTGGCAAATTGTCACACAGATTATGTAGCTGCTAGATAGATAATCTGTCACAATGTCAAGATATTTTTATAGGTTCTTGTCTAGCTAGATTCTAGCAAAACTATAGCCAAAGAAAGTTCCAGAATCTGGTCTCAACTTGTTAACAACAATTTTATACAACATCCATCACAAATATTTGCATTTTGTGGAATTTGTACCCATGATTCTCAGTTTTGCTGGCAGGCTGTCTACTAACTAGGCTATTGGACCATCAATTTGTAAAAATATGTTTGGTTTATTTAAAGACTGCATCATTAGACTACATAATGTTGTAGAATGTAGATGATATTCACTATATCATCATCATCATCATACTTACAATCCTCAATAATAATTTGTTCAGTCCCATTGAGTAGATCAAAGCACCATTGTTGCTTCACTTGACTATCTATATCTATCACATTATCTATATCATACTGCGTTACATTCTGAAATAAATTTTATACATCATTAAATTGCAAGGGTTGTATTGGGATTGCAACACATTCTTGGGATATTAACATAAATTGCTAGGATCTGGCCACTGCCCGATGTGATCCCAAACATGCACCAATAGAAGATGGAGCCAGCATATGATCACAAATGCTACAATAGGGGATCGGACAATTAGTCAAGTTAGCAACTTTTAATCGAACGTCAAAACGCGCGCGATGTATGAAAAATTGTACTAAATACCGACAAGTGACGTTATCAACATTTCATTACTTTTTATATTTCATCATGTTATTAAAAATAGTATTCTAGCAAAAAAAAAAAACAAAAAATGTGAATATAGCGCTATTTTCAAATGTTTTTTTTTACTAAGAAGATAAAACTAAAATATATTTTATGCAGTCCGCTCCCCTATTATGTAGGCCAACATAAATGATATAACTTTACTTCTGTTCACATTATTTGTATCTAATTTATTTTTGCACACATTATCCTTTCCTAGACTGATATTCATTTCATTAAGATTTTAAACACGTTAATAAATAATTAAATAAATAAATAAATATCTTGGACATTGTAACACAAATTATCTAGTCACATTTAAAGTACCTGGACTTGTATTATGTTAATCCAAAGTATGTCGCAATAATAGTAAACATTTAACCATTTCCTAGCACAAAAAACAAAAAACTCACAATTTGATGGATTAACAACATCAATTAAATAATATAAGTGTGGAATGGGGCGAATCTACCTTCATGCGGTACAACTCAGGCAAATGTTTCACTGTAACAATGGAAGTCTAAAGGATTCTGACTCTTACTTGCCAGCTGGACTTGTTCCTGCTTTTTCACCAATTTCAATAACATAATCAAACTTGATGCAGGGTCAGAAATACTAAGACAAAAGTGCAATCAGAACAGATATATGTGCAATTTTTGGAAGCTAGATAGTGTATCCAGTTTTTATTCTTGATCTAAGGTTGACAATGGGAGTCGCATTGTAGGTCTGCTATTGGGTAGGCATGTCGCTCGTCGAATGTTGGTTGCCCCCTCCCGGACCTACAAGGAAGCTCCAGTGGTGGCTCAAGATAGTGTTCTTTTCGAAAAACAATCCTTGAAATCACCAAAATACATAAACTACTGTACAACAACAAGCACTCTTTGCTAAATAAACTAGACATTGGCAAAATCATCACAAACAAAATGGCAGTCATTTTTTTAAAAATAGATTAGAGTTGAAGGTTAACAACCATACCTCTGTTGGTGCACCATCATTTAAAAATGATTCAATATTAACTGCACTCTCCAACACATTTCCCTCATTACCTAAAAAATAAAATGCTATTAATGACAAGAAAACCAATATGTTAACAGTAAATGTATCAATTTGTTTAACCACTCTGAGTGAAAGCATTTGGTAATAAAAGTATTTGGATGTATGTAGTCTGTAGACAGAGAAAAATCATAAAAACACCATAATCTTGTTGTAATCTAGTCATCTTAATCTAGGAGTTGTGTGGCTAGACAGTGAATTCATGAACGGATGTGCAAGGTTTTGCTGGCTAAAACCAAAAATCTGCTTGGATAATTTATCCGATAACTATCATTTATTATTATTTGGTTATAAGGGCTTGGTCAATGACCAAATAGCTACTGCGACCTGGATAGATCTATTGTAGCTGTCACTCTAGACCTAAAGGTCATTTCCTAGGCCCACGGACTTCATGAACCGTGTTATGCTTTTAGAGGGGAGGTCCCTAATGTCAGTAGGTATTATTATGTATCCACCTAGATGGTGACTTCTGCTGTGAATGAGCACTTCGCATTCGCAGAGGAGGTGTATGGTATATCATAACTATCATGATAATTGGATCAATCGACCCGGTTGGTGTAATGGTTACCACGCCGTTCTGCCAAACCAGGGTCCTGGGTTCGAATCCCGGTTTGGTCATGGATGTTTATATGTTTGGAATGGGAACAGTCGCAACCATTAGTCCTCTTCTCTCTATTGTACTTATTATTGTTATTTTCCTGTTTGTTTGTCGATTGTTACCTAAATTACCTAAATTGTTGAAATTTGCTATTTTATAAGATATTGATTTATTTATTTATTTATAGACTACTTGTAGTTGCGAGTTCCTCCCAATACAAGCATTTATCATGCTCGAAGGGTGGATCTCAACTCAAATTATGTAAAAATATTGAGAAATAATAAACATTTTTATGTATTTTTTGTGTAACTGGCCAATGCTGTGTGCGCCTGTTACATGTATATGTATTAGAAATAGATTTTTAGCGTTCCTATGTTTTTGTAAATGTTTAAATATGTATACTGTTGGTGTGCCATATTAAATATAATAAAAATAAAATGTTTGTGCCGTTGTTGTATGGTTTCCATAATAAACAGCCTATAGTGCTTGCATTTTACTTGAATTTTTAGGTTGTCCGATGGACACAAAGTATCTTTTCATAGTATAAATGTTGGTCTCCCAGCAATACCAGTTAACAAAACTTTATACTGTGAAAAAAATTACTATTGCCACTCAAAAACTAATTTTATTTTACTTTAATATTTTACCTTAATTGTTTAGTTCTCAAATGCATGCAAAATTTTTTATTCCCCCATATCTGATAATTTCAGAATTATTTTCTTGTCCCCAAGCTTGTTGGTCTGTCGGACAACCGCTAAAACTTCTAGTAGTTCAACACAAATGGTGTAATGCGTATGCGTGTAGAAGAATCATAACATTTGATAAATTATCTAACTTTCAAAATTAATGAATGTCAAGAAAAAAAGAACTAAATTTTACATTAAATTTTTATATTAAAGTACCGTCAGGACAAAAAATAGTTGATTGACCCAACTATCTAAAGAAAATTATTATCTTGATAATTTCGTACCCTGGCAGTAACCATGTAATATACTTACTGCTACAGAACAGGTTATCCGTGGAGGAAGTTATGCTGCTTGTCATATCAACATTAGAGTCGAGGCAAAAATTCGACGGAGCATCCTCATCCTTAATAAAATTCTCTAATTTAACCCTCTGCACCGGTTTTTTTGTATGTAATGGCTTGCTATATTTTACTTTTGGTATTTTTTCTAGCGGCAAATCATTTTTTGGAGTGAATTCATTGACTAGAGATTTCCCTCCGAGAGATTCATAAGATTCAGTTATATTTGGCTTTGTTATAGGGCCCTTAGGTTTTCTTCTAAGAATGTTAGGTTTTTGGAACTTTTTTTTGTTCCCATTCTTTTCATGTGAAACAAACATTGTCTTCATACTTCAAATTGCTGGGTACATCCTAAAAAAGGGCAATTAATTAGCAAAGGAATAGTGTTAAACAAAAGTTAAAAATAAACATTTATCTTATCTTAAACCTAAAGGACACTGGGCAAAAATGTATGGCCACTGGTCCAAGAGCCCCCCGCATGGCACATTTCTTGTTTTGAGTTTACGAGATGCTAAGGTTTAAAGATTCGTTTGCATTAATTAAAAAAAACAATAATACTAACCATATGAAACAAGGAATTCAACCTGCAGATAAAAACAACAGTAAAATCCTAACATTAGTATGAAAAGCTGCTAAACAAAACACCCTGCATCTTTTTTTTCTCTCGAAAAGATATTGGAGGTACATATATATAAAAATGCTCTATATTATACCCCCTTATACTCCCCTATTACTCTAATATATTATACTATATATTGCGGGAGCGGCTCTAAGACCACTCCTGCCCGCTGTCCTTTCTCAAGACACTTGATGTTAATACTTATTATATTTACACTTCAACCATTTAACAGTGCTTCAACACAAGTTTTTACAACAGATTTAGCATATTTTGGTCCTATTTTGCTTATGAAGTTAACCTTATTGTTACCGTAAATAAACCTTCTAATCACATATTTACTACGCATCTATCTTGTATCTATTTTAGCCTGTTACCTGTTAACCTCAAATTGTTTTTTCAATCTTTCATCATAATCCTAATAAGGCTCACGCGATGTGAAGGTAGCTAATATAAAAGCTAGAACTGAAACACTTATTTACAAGATTGATCCGCGATTTAAGATTTTCTGTACAAATAAAACTCGTCTCGCATTTTTTTACAAAATCTACAAACTCTATCTCTGAAATCTGTCACACGTCCAGTGTTGCCATATCCAATTTATTTTTAGACATCCGTAGGTCAAGGTTGAAATATCCGTGGAAATCCGATAGATTAATATACCTCATGAAAAGTCCGTAGATCTACTTTTTTTTTAATGCATAATCTGACTATTTTAGAGTGAACTGATTCAAGATATCGCTCTAAATTGGCGAGCTTTAAGTTAGAACAGCAAAGAAAGATTTAATTTTATTGATTTTCATGTTGTCTGGGCGTTATTCTCGCTTAAACTTGTCTAATGTTTTGTGTCAGTTCACTCCAAAATAGTCAGATAATGCATTTAAAAAAAGTAGATCTACGGACTTTTCGAGGTACCTATTAACCTATCGGATTTCTTCTAATTTTACTTTTTTGTCATTCATGTTACAGTTAAATATTTTTGTAATATCTGTATAAGGACAGAAAGTAGAAGGAAGGAGATGGAAAAGAGTAGGAATGAACCATATTTTAACAAACAGTTCAATACACAAGAAAGGGAATGTTAATTGATTTAATTACGGCTGAGTATAATTTTATGCAGCAAATTAACATTTTAGGGAGGAATTCAGTAAATTGTTATTGAAATCCGTAGGTAGATCCGTAGGCTTAGGCCAAAATCCGAAGATCTACGGATAAATTCGTAGGTAGGTCGGGAAACGCTGTCACTCGCTCGCTGTCAACTGTAGTGAGGTCTTACTTCTTGCATTCCAAATGTGAGTCAGTTCATTTGAATGAACAAGCGATTCGAGAGTTCAAGACCTCCCGGTGCCTGGTTCCAATAAATTAAACATCGATCTAGTAAGCCGGAACAAAAGCCTTTGATAAAGAATGAGGAGTTTTCATTTAAAAAAGAATAGTTCAATTACACTGGGTGGTCGGGGCGTTACCTCTATTCACATAACGTGCGGGTGCGGACGGGCGCGGAGGGTGCAATGTAAAAATATATTGCATACGGGGCCCCACGGACGGGGACGGAGCTTTCTCTGTGGACTCCTCCGCCCGTGGGGCCCGAATGGGAGTTCTCTCTGTCCACTCTAACTGTATTGAAATAGGTATTATTTTACATTGCACCGTCCGCGCCCGTCTGCGCCCGCCCGTCGTAATGTGAATTGCCTTGAATCTGAGTTTTTTATTGCCCGTGGATAACGCCTCATTCACATGATAAAAGAACTTTCATTCGGAATCATCGTAAAAAAAAAATCTCATCTCTATAATATAGGTTATATCCGTTATATAAAAAAGATCGTTACCTTATTGCTGTCCTTATCAGCGTAAACACTTTTTTGTACTGACTCCGACATGTCACATTTTATAACTATCGCTATCTCATCCGGTTACACTGATATTCCATCTACACCACGAAACTGGCATAGGTATTGTAAAATCCTTGGGTTATATCAGAAGTCTGTGGTTATATCTCAGATTATATCATGTCATTAGCAAGTCTAGCATGATTTCTCCTCACGAACGCCACTTGACTTTATTCCATACTCTTGTCGCGGTAAGCGCGGCTTACGCTTTCTGAAAAGCGCGGGAACTGGGCCCCTAGACAAAGCACTTTCGATTAGCGTTAACAATCTTAACGACAGTAGAAAACAAAAACGTATGGACTTGACTTGACGTATGGTGACGAAAGCAAAAGTCAAATGTTTCGATCGCCAATGTCAAATCCATACATTGTAATTTCTACTAGCGTCTACGCCCTGTGGCACAGAGTACTTTGTTATCCCTGTGGTCTACACCTATAAAAATGTTACTTTGTAGGCCCAGGAATACGATTTTTGAACATCACACGTTCAAATCAGCAGTAGAATGATGCATAATCTCCATAGTAATTTTGACATTTTCTACTGCTGTTCTATGGAGCAAAGGCTCGTCGCGTCTCGCGCGTTTAGAAAAGTCACACTAGACCTGCAGGAAGCTGGCATGAAGCTGGCACAGGCACAGTACTTCTATGAAAGAGTATCTAGTACTACATAGCATAGATATTGTCTAAACCTAGGAACATGGTCCTAGGCCTAGGTCTAATCAAAACCATCGTCAAAACCACCGTTTGCCGTGCAGGACAGCAGTCAGTTTCATACATTTTGTTTGATGTTGCAGTAAGCCATGCAGGCCTGCAACAACAATCACTATACCGTGTATAAGCGGCTGACTGCAAGGCGGACTGCACTGCGCAAACCTCTGTACTGGCTTATCTGAAAACCATTTGTGCACGGAAGAACGCGCGCAAGGAGCGTGTAGACGGACCAGTTTACCTTCTGGGAAAAAATGAACAAACCCAATGTATTGTAGAATACAATATTATTCACAAATTCATTCATAATGTTACTTAACAAAGGAAAACAAAACAATATTTTATCTTTTCACTCATTACTTAATTACCTACCTATCTACGCAGGCAGTTCAACATCATATTTAATTATTTCTAGCATACCCTCTGCATTCACTGCGAGAGTTTTAAGACGTCTGTGCTTTGTACGTAATTTCGGTAAAACATACTCAATTACATCTTCAAGTGGAGGATTCAGACGTCTTCTTGGATAAGGACGCACCATTGCATAAGAAATTTTATAGAGAAACAAATGAGTAAACCCATCAGGGAAATGTCTCAATATATCTTTCCATCTGATATCACTCCAAACTTTGTAGGGAGAAGATCCCAGCCTGAAACAATGTAGTTCAGAAAATACAGGGTGAATTGATATCATTAGTATCCTTTTAAACTAAGAGTCTACCCATCAAACTGAACAACTTTCACGATCGGAGCAAAAAGTAATCTGCTGTTCCATACTAAACTGCAATTCCTACTCGACTCAAATGCATGCAACAGCTGATTATTGTTTTGCTCCGACCTGTTTGCTCCCATAGTGAAAGTTGTTTAGTTTGATGGGTAGACTCTTAGTTTAAAAGGATGCAAATGATATCAATTTTACCCTGTATATATGATAAAAATTGAAAAAAAAAAAATTCATATTTTACACACTGCTAAGCTCAAAAGGTGTCGCACTCCCTTGCGGACCCTTTACGTATATTAATCTTGGATACAAGTTTCCTTAAATAATTGAGCTTAGACCCGGGACACGGCAAACATCATGCGCCACATATGGGTAAGAGCTCAGGCGGGTGAAAGAGAGAGCGATAACGATTTATGGCGGCGGCGGCGATAGCGGCATTAAATGGGACAGCATTGTAACGTGCAGTGTCATCTCTAGTACATAATAAAGCTCAATGGATTTAGTATTTTTTTTTCTACAAGTAGAGACTTAGGTACTTCATACAGTAATCTATACTATTATAAAACTGTAACAGGAAGTTTGTCTGTACATTGAAGATATTAACAAAAAAAAAGTTATAATATGGTTTTTAGGTGTCCCTGATTCCATTTCACCAATTTTTGGATTTTTTGTCTGTCTGTTTGTTTGTGTGTTTGTTTGTTTGTTTGTTTGAACGAGTATCACGTCTATACTATTATAAAACTGTAACAGGAAGTTTGTCTGTACATTGAAGATATTAACAAAAAAAAAGTTATGATATGGTTTTTAGGTGTCCCTGATTCCATTTCACCAATTTTTGGATTTTTTGTCTGTCTGTTTGTTTGTGTGTTTGTGTGTTTGTTTGAACGAGTATCACGCAAAAACTACTGAACCGATTTTGATGAAACTTTTTTTGTTTGATAGCATATGATCTGACTTAAAATCTGGTATATAATTTGTGCGGACGAAGTCGCGGGTTAACGCTCGTACAGTATACAAACTTAAATTGAATAGGCAAATCAATAAGCAAAATCAATTTTTGCTTTTCAGTTTGTCTAAGAATTTACGTCAGACAGGGGTCTGACCTCCTCTAGGGGAGCATGTAATTTCTCTATGGTCAGTCCATCGTAAATGTTTTTAATGATGTACCTACTACCTTAGATCAATACTTTGATCTAAGCCTACTACCTAATTATACCTACGGTCTGTAATGCATGATGAAATCCAAAATTTTCGTATTCTCCTTGCAGCAAAACATAGAGCTCTATATTTATAGCCCTAAAACCTACATTGTATCCACCTAAATATAATTTCAATTTCATTTCATTTCACCGTCATGCACATTGTTATACCCTGATTAGGAATTGTATGGCTAATGGTAGGCCACAGAGATATATTTTCCTCCTGTAATATCATATTTTTACCTGTGTGTCACAATAAAAATATGATATTACAACAAAGTACTATAATTACTACAGTAAATATTACCATCAAACAATTTTGTATTTGTAGGATTACTTACAATTTAAATATTTTCTTCAGTAATTTTCGTAGTTTGACATCATATTTTACAAACAATTGGACATGTAGGTACGTGTACCAGAACAATTGTAAATATGCATAGCATTGATCAAAATCTTCTTGAAGTTTGAGCCAAACTGATTTATCAAATCGTTTGTCTTTAAGATCATTGAGCGAGTGTCCAGAGTACTTAATAAGCAGTTGCAAAAATTTTGATGCAAGTGCCAGTGACCACTTCAGTCTTTTCTTTGGAGGCTTACCTAAAAGAAGCATAATTATTTTCATGGTGGTTATGTTTTCTCAATTCCACTGAGTTGCGGGTTCAAATCCCCACCGCCGCACCAGACTGCATCTAATGTGACACCTTGCATATAATTCCATAATTTACAACTACTGCCGGCCTGCAGACATTCTGCAGCCGGCCCGCAGCTGCACCACATGATTTAATATTGCTACAGATCGGAAGCTTCATATAAGCGGAACGCCGTGCCGGAGACCATCGCTAGACTCGTAAATACGCGATTTTGATCCATAAAGCAATAGATAACAACTTTTTTCGCGAGTCTAGCGCCGTCTTTGCGCGCGCTTTAAGAAGCTCGACTTCTAGTCGTATCTATTCATATGGCTGCACTCTGTATGGCCCAGCCTTAACTGTTTAACAGCTAGGTATAAATTATAGCAACATTCATACGCACCATTGGACATTTGCTGCATTCTTTTATATATTCCTCGAGGCTCTCTTCCTAGTACAACAGATAAATATTTTACAGCATTCGTTGGATTGTGAAGAAAATATATTTCCATAATTTTCTCCTCTGTTTGTGAGTATGGTCCTTTGACGGGCCCTCCATAGTGACTTTGAATAAATTTGTACACTTGGTAGAGATTCCTTTCAAGTCCTTGCGCCAAATAAGCAGTAACAAATTGTCTAGCTCTTTCTTCTAGTGTCTTTGGGTTTCTAGATTTGTCTTTGTTCTTCCAACGAGCTAAACATATAAGTTTGTCTGGTACATTGAACTTCTGTAAACAAATGGCGTCATGTAGCCCTTGATAGAAGGCAGTGGAAGGCCCTGGAGGAGGCCTTTGCCGAAAGGAACTCTGAGCTTGGAGATTTTATAGATTTATAATAACATTGGAATGCGAAATCTAATCTGTCAATTGTATTAGAGTAACTGCATGGAACTAAATAATGATAATTCAAACTTCAAATGTAATTATAACACGTTCCGGGACAGTGACCGGCTATAGACGTGATAACAATAAAAGTTCTATTGTGTCTCGTTCACTGTCCCGGAACGTGTTAAGAATAATTTAATTATAAATGAAAATAAAATGATTTAATTATGAATGAATTGAATGATACAGTATTGTATGATTTGAAAGGTCAGGTCGGGTTATCCAATTATACCAATATAAAGTGACCCAAGCAAGTTCGTCTGACATACCTTTCGAAATCTCCGCCAATTTTTTGCGATTCGATCACTTTCTTCCTTCGATATTGAATCGGTGCGGAATTGTTCTTGAGCCTCGTCTACTTCTACGTTTTGTAGTGGTCGAGTAAGACAGTGTGCATGTTGATACCATGGTTGTTCCCATAATATTACCTCGTTTTTTAATCTTTCCACCAGCAACTAAAAGTTAGCCAAAAGTAGTTACAAAGTTTATTTCGACTAAAGAGCAAGGGTTCGTGAAGCTAACAGTTTACAGACCTTCATGAATTCTTCATCCTCTTCGAGAAGTTGCTCTAAATAAATGAGGATTCCATCCATACATGCCGGTTCAGACAAATCATGTATTCCGGTTACAATTTCCTCCAACTCCATTATTACAAGAGTTATTGGTACAGTATCTTGGTCTTTTCAAAGTTAAATTTCATTATATCTACTCTGTACACGTCTGCGTCAATGATTACTTTACTCTTTGGTCAATGATTTTATAATTATTTTTATTTTCATTCAAATTATAACATAACCAACAAAAACGCAACAAACTTTTGGTATTTTTTTTTATTATATTTATAACGGCTCTGCTCTGGGTACTTGTTTTTTTTTGTTAATTTCAAGGCAAAGGAATCTAGCCCATACAGCCGAAGTCGTCATTTGGTTTTTTAAATACTGGTAGCAGCCAGCACTGATCTTAAAGACCCTGGGCAACTGATAGCAGGCTTTTTATCAAGGCCAAATAGCAAAAATGGTAGGCAGGGAGCAGCGCCCGCCCGCGATCGGCCTTTAGACAGTGCAATTTGGCTAACGGGCGTTTCAGGATACTTAAGTGAGTTTAAAGGGGCCCATTCACAGTAGTCTTACATGCGGGACTGCGAGCCTACAAGTGTCCTGCAAATAGGACTACAGACGCAATTTCATACATTTGGCTCAAGGTCGTCGGACGCAATACCATTCACGATTCGATATCGGCGTAGGACTGCAGCGAATGCCCTTTTTCTTCAAACCGACGATTTTATTTCCAGTACATTTAGTACGGGGACGCGCGCGATTCTACACACTACCGCAATAGTATCGCTGGGACGTAGCGTTGCATCGCGTCCCGCGTGCCGTGACCTGACCCAAGAAATAGAGGCTAGAGGCTACATTACACTTTTACATAAACAACAACGACTTTATACATAAACTCACGATGTTTACCCTAACATTCTGTATACAGTGGTGCGACGCGAATCGCAAAATCGCACCTGAGTGTAAGCAAACGGGACGCAAAGTCACCGCGATATTATCGCTTGATAAATCGCACCTGTAGACTAAGAGCTAGCTACGAGTTTTCAAAATGATAAGGTGCAGTGAAAATTGTTATGTACCTTTCTTACTAGCTGACTAGGGACCTTCCCTCCAAAAGCATAACACGGTTCATGAAGTCCGTGGGCCTAGGAAATGACCTTTAGGTCTAGGGTGACAGTTACAATAGATCTATCCAGGTCGCAGTAGCTTTTTGGTCATCGACCAAGCCCTTATAACCAAATAATAATACTAGCTGACAAGTACATTGCACTGACTGGCAGAAGTCTACCCGGGGGAGGGAAGCGGGAGCGGGCGGTCAAACACGAACACATAAAAAATGAAATCATTCGGTGTAGTTCTGAAATTTTGTGTAGCTGTAGTTTTTAGCAGTAGAAATAGCGTAAAACATTGGCAGAAGTCGATAAATTGTTAAACATTACTCAAATTTTAATGATAAGGTGCAGTTCTGCCAATTTCGTATTTATATAATTCAAATAGCTGTACACACGGTGACACATCAAGCTATACAAAACCTAAGCTGGCCTCGCGTAGGTTGAAAATACGTATAACGTCGCGAGGTCAGCTTATGTTGGGTTTATAATTTGTATTGCTTGATGTGTCGCCGTGTGTAATAAATGAGGAGTTTTCTGACAGCTAGTCAAATGTAGTTTAACATACTGGCGATAGATGGCGTTGACCAGAGGGATCCGAATACGAAAATTTTATGCTAAAAAGTAAACAAAAATGCATAACACTGGGTCAGACGCATCCGTTGACGAAATATATGTTCATATTTTGCTGCTTACTTAAAAACACAAATTTTTACTATTTTATTTGTATTTTATTATCTGCAAGGTCGCTCACCCCTGTCTCGTCAACGCTATCTATCGAGCCATTAGGAACTACTTTTTCTTTTTTAACGGCTTTTGGAAAATCCCTCATTGGCAGAAGGCAAAATGATGGCTAAGTGTATGAAAAAATTACTTTGAATTGTGGCATTTTTGTACATTTTCTTATAATTTGTTAGATCAAGCATTGAAAATGAAAGGAAGGTATCTACATAACAATTTTCACTGCACCTTGCCATTTTGAAATCTCGTAGTCAGCAAACAGGATGCCTAAAAGAAATTACGAAAATAACGAATGGCGCAAAAGGACTAGTATGCAGAGCCGTTGATGATATGAATAAAAAAGTATAGAAATAGTTTATCAAATGAGGGATTTTCCAGAAGAAAAAAAGTTAGTTCCTAATTTCTCAAAAGATGGCGTTGATCAGAGAGGGGTCCAATAGGTATGAGCAAATATATTAATTAATATTAATAATAAAAATACAAAGTACAAGTTATTAACAATCTGGGTGTTATTGACGACCCCGTTGGTGTAATGATTGCCACGCCCCGGACTGTCAAACAAGGGTCCTGGGTTCGAGTCCCGGTTCGATCATGAATGTTATATGTTTGTGCCGTTGTTGAATGGTTCCCATAACAAAAAGCCTAAGGCTTACTTGGAATCATTACAAAGTATGTGCCTGTGAGCGTTATTTATTATTTATTTACTGTCTGTCAAAAACGAATAAAGTATGAGACTTGGCTGTATGGGCTTCGTATCCATTTTGAATATACGAACAAAATTTAAATGAGGGATTTTCCAGAAGAAAAAAAAGTTTAGCTCCTAATTTCTCGATAGATGGCGTTGACCAGAGAGGGGTCGATTAGGTATGAGCAAATATATTCATTTATGTTATTAATATTGAGACAAAGTATAAACCCTTTCATATTGTTGTTGGTTTTTTATTAAACAATCTCGGTGATATTGTCTGTAAAAAACGAATCAAGTACACACGGCGACACATCAAGCTATACAAAACCAACATAAGCTGACCGCGCGGAGGTTGCATAAAGGACATAACTGTATGGGCTTCGTATCCACTTTAAATATACGAACAATATTTAAACGAGAAACAATAACAAACTACAAAATCCTAAAAGAAAGACAAAAACTGAGAATTTCAACAAAAATAAACCGGAAAATTTGAAATCGCTACGTACTAGTAGTTACTTCTTCAACGGATTCGTCAGATTCCGTGAATGAAAACAAATTTCTCTCTCTACGAGCAAAGCAAAGAAAAGTGAAAAGACCAATTTAAATATTGTTCGTATATTCAAAATGGATACGAAGCCCATACAGCCATGTCTGATACTTTATTCGTTATTGACAGACAATAACATCCAGATCGTTAATAATAATAAACTAAAAACAATAAGAAAGGGTTTGTACATACGGCAACACATCAAGCTACACAAAACCAAAATAAGCTGGCTGCGCGACGTTATACGTTATTCCTCCTACGCGCGGTCAGCTTATATTGGTTTTACGTAGCTTGATGTGTGGCCGTGAGTACTGTTTATTTTTATTATTAATTAATATACTCGCTCATATACCTAATCGACCCCTCTCTGGTCAACGCCATTTATCGAGCCATTGGAAATTACTTTTTCTTTTTTAATGGCTTTCGGAAAATCCCTCAATTAACAGGATCTATACTTTAAATCTGGTCACACTGCAACGCCAAAAAGTTTGGTGAGTAGGTGTCTGTGAAAAGTTTAAAAGCCCCTAATTGATCTGTGGCCCATATTACAATTATTTATTTCTCATCAGTCATCAGGTCATCACAGATCAAGTTTCTCATAATGAAAACATTACCAATCAGTAACATTAAAGAGATCGAAAAATTATTGGAAAGTGATGATGAATTACCAAGTAAGTGACATGTCTTGTTCTGTAGCTAATTAATAACACAACAAACAAACAAGGAATTTGTATAGGTACGGGTAGTGCTAGTATTTATTCTGTGGTATAGGTATATCAAGGTAGGTATATTCAAAGCAAAACAGTATTTGTTCTAAACTGTTCTAAATATGTAACTTTTAAAAACACAGACCAAAGCTGAAGCTTTTAATCTAAGGACCAAAGTGACCAAGGCAAAGTTCATTCACTAAGCAAAGTCACAAAGTACGGAAGTGCCGTGTCCTTAAATATTATGTACTTAAGGATTATAGAATTAAACTGAATCATATAGGTACTTAGTCCCAAAAAGATAAAACTTCTCAAATGCATTAAAATAATAATTCTATGTTTCAGGTGATTACGATGAGATCCCAGATATTCCTGCATACCAAAATGAAAACCGGTTCGACTCTGTAGAATTTCCTTGGCTTGAAAATACTATGAGCTTTAAAGTATGTGGGCAAAACAGAGATATTTCTTCAAGTTGCTCAAGCTTACATGAACTTACAAATACTGAGCAAAAACAAGACAAAAGATTGATGGTCATGAAAGGACTGCTAAGCACACAGGATATCTTGTGTTTGAAATGTATTGGAGACTTATCAACGGACGCTACTCTCCGTTGGTTTATTAATTTTTTGATGTACAAAGATTTGCAATCAGATTACAAATATCTAAAAAGCTGTCTTGTGGCTGATATTATTAATGAAAAGAATGATGAATACTATTCTGATAATCTAGATTCGGATATTAAAAAATATAATTACGACATTATTTTAAAAGTTTAATATTGTATAAAATCATGGAGTCAGTTAGGCTTCGATTTAAATAAAAATAAAATAAATCATTGTATATTTTGCTTATTAAAAAAAAATTGTTATCTATATACTATTACGAGCGTTAACCCGCGACTTTGTTCGCACAAATTATATACCAGATTTTAAGTCAGATCATAAGCTATCAAACAAAAAAAGTTTCATCAAAATCGGTTCAGTAGTTTTTGCGTGATACTCGTTCAAACAAACAAACACCCAAACAAACACACAAACAAACAGACAGACAAAAAATACAAAAATTGGTGATATGGAATCAGGGACACCTAAAAACCATATCGTAACTTTTTTTTGGATAATATCTTCAATGTACAGACAAACTTTCTGCTACAGTTTTATAATAGTTTAGATAAAACTGTAACAGGAAATTTGTCTGTACATTGAAGATATTAACAAAAAAAAAGGTCACGATATGGTTTTTAGATATCCCTGACTCCATATCACCAATTTTTGGATTTTTTTGTCTGTCTGTTTGTTTGTTTGAACGAGCATCACGCAAAAACTACTGAACCGATTTTGATGAAACTTTTTTTGTTTGATAGCTTATTATCTGACTTAAAATCTGGTATATAATTTGTGCGGACAAAGTCGCGGGTTAACGCTCGTAAATAAATAAATCTAATCTTTAAAAATGTAGTATGTTGTTTTGTAAATAAAACCCAAATTATGAAAAAAAAATCATTAAACAAGCATTAAACTTTGATTGAAGCTTCTTGTATACTTACTTTATTCATTGTTAATTAAAGGTACCAAATAAAATAAAATCTCAGTTAAATCTATTATAGTAGGTACTGTTTTTCTGGGGAGGGATAGCGCCACGGTCGATTCATGAAAAATGGTCAAAATTCCAAAATGTGTTCCTGTAAAATAATAAAGAGGGAAAAAAACTTGAGACTAGGTATACTGTATCTTTCATTTGTTAACCAACTTCAAAAAAGGAGGAGGTTTCTCAATTCGGCCGTATATATTTATTATTACAGAATATTTCAGTATTTACAAATCATTTTGAAAGAAAATTCGAATCTGTTAGTGTAAGAACATTATAACTGTAAGTGAATCAAATAAATAGGTATAATGGCTCTTAGCATGGCTGCATAGGCTCGATCTCTTAGCCCTTCACCACTTCTTAGTGAGTTATTGTTAGAGAAATGTAATAGATGGCATTGCTTTCTAGTTTTTACGTGTTTTTAACGGGCATGGTCACTGTCCTCCAATCTCAGCCTGAATATCGACCCTAGATTTATGTCAAACTTGGGGTGCGTTTCATGACGTGCGGAAATCACTCGGGGTGCGAATGCGAAAGAAAAAAAATGCATTCTAATTAATGCATGCTAGAGTGAGATGGATACACTTCCTGAGTAATTTGTTACACATTTTGAAACGGATCTTACATAATGTAAAATGTAATGTTTGTTTTAAAAAAAATCTATTTTCTTTGAATTTGTTTGTGCAATGTTTTGTTTGAGTTGACTGTATTTGTGTGATGCGCATGTAATTAAATAAAGTCGTAAATACTTAATTGATCTTGTGATTGATCTGCGCCTTACTGAAAAGCACAGTTAAAGTTAATAGGTACCTAACTACTAAATTCATTTACTATACGGAGCATCTAGCAATACCTCATAATCATCAGATTGTATACGTCCCACTGCAGGGCACAGGCCTACCCTCAATGTTTATAGTGGGCGTAGTCCACCACGCGTGCCAAACGCGGATTGGTAGGCATCATATACGCATCAGAATTTCTTCTTCAGCATATGCAGGTTCTATGCTAATTCCCGCGTGATTATACTTATTTTATTGAAGTAAAAAAGTTATTTGTACAAACCCATAGGTAGGTACTTATTTGTTATTTCGCGTTGACTGTATCAACGTTTAAACAATGAATCAATCAATTATACTTTAATCCTATTTTATCTTTTGCTAATCTTTCACCTTTAGGTACCTATTCAAAAGATAAGAATATGCCTTTCAGCCTTTAGAATGGTGCTGTTATGTTATGCATGCCGTTAAAGAGGTTACTGGTGTTATCATGATTCTAGACTTTGGAAACAGAAGCAACTCGCAGAAGCAGACCGATAATTCTTAATTCCAAGTTTTAATTTACATATAATGAAGTGTGTATACAAAACACTTAATAATATCCAAACATATTTATTAACATGGGGTGACCCTTTCGACTGCGATGGATCAGATGTTATAGTTTGCGTGACCGGGAATCCAGGATTCCCTGATTTCTATCAAGATTTTGGATGGGAATTACATAAGAGTACCGGTTTACCAGTGTGCGTTGTTGGTAAGTATTTTCTCTGAAGACCTATACTTTGTTTTAAAATAAATAGTGTAGACTCATATATGTAGGTAAGTATGTGTGTGGATATTTTACATAGCTGAGTCTCCGCTATTTATTGTGTTTACATTATTTGGTTCATGTATATTGTATAAATAAATATAAGGTTAAAGGCCTGTTTCACCACTTCTGAGTAAGTTCTTGTTAGCTTATCCGACAGATAGTTTGACATATTTTGTATGAATGACAAGATAGTTTGACATGTTTTGTATGAAATATATGTCAAAATATCTGTCGGATAAGTAAATGTTATATAGTATATACCTACCTAATTAACTAAGCCTCCCCTACTTTCAATACCTAATAGGTGCTCTGGGTACTACTGCTAGTGAAATGTGGATAATATAAATATTGTATACTAACTTTTGCCCGCGACTTCATCCGCATGAAATTAGAATATTGCAAAATCTTTTCTTAGTGCACTCCGTAGAAATTTTTTATGTTTCTAGTTTCTACCTTCAGCGGTTTAGGCTGTGCATTGTTTGTCAGTCAGTCAGTCACGGAACTCTTTTATAGTATGGATATTTAGATTGTCTCTGGCTAACCCCTAAGGGAATATAGTTGCAAGAAGCGTTCATATTTGTAATATTAGTGTTTGATCTCTTACATAAAAAGGAATTTTACATCAAGTGCTAGTTTCGATATACGCTCTAGGTGCCATGGGCGTGCCCAGAATTTTGAAAAAGGGTGGTGCATAAGCAAATAAAAGTAAAAACTCGATGATTACTCGAAAAAAAAAAAAAAAATAGAATTGTATTATTAGCTTCGAGTCGGGTTTAGACCTTGTCCAGAAGGGGCGAATTCGCCGCGAATCGTATCGCGCGAATTCATACGCGCGTTGTCGAGGTACTAGACATCAATACATCGCGTCCACAAGCATCGCGCGAATTCAAAATACTCGCGTAAATCGCGTGCACTACGCCAGACTCTCGACTCGCGCTTGATTCGCGCGTATTGGGCGCGAGTCGAGATACTAGGGACGCCTTGTTGCGTCCAGTTAACGCGCGAACTCTAGAGCGAGTGCTCCATGTTTGGTACTGAATTCCTCCCCAAATGCTCGCGCGTTGGTACGCACCGTACGCACCTTGTGGACGCAACGGTCGCGCGTAATACGCGCGAGAGAATCGCGGCGAATTCGCCCTTTCTGGACAAGCTCTTACCCCACCTTGACCCACTGTTGGTACGCCCATGGTAGGTGCTAATGTCGGTCTCTCTTGTTCTCTTTTCTTTCGTTGTTTAAACATCTATCAGTTTATTTATCTGGCTTAGATTCCAATAGGTTATGGGGCCAGCACACTTCCACTATCTTATACTGTAGTAAGTAATAGTCTTGTATAGGCACTTTTATAATTAGTATACTTAATAAATGGTTAGATAATACCCTAACCTGTTCAACCCTGTATAAACAGGGTTTAAACTTACCTTTTGGGTGCTTCAGACCATCAAACTTGTGGGACCAAAATAAAATCGCAAAAAATAACAATTGTTTCATAGACAATGTTTATAGCTACTCGATCAAAATGTATGAAACAGTAGATTATTTTTCGCAATTTCAAAGTTAGTCCAATAGTAAAAGTTGTTCAGTTTGATGGTCTGAAGTATATCGCATTTAATTAATTTTACACCCTTTACTACTTCGTTCATTATCATTGTTACGCAGTACTGAGACTTCTGACCAGTAAAGGGTATTAAAGATAACTTTTTATTTCAGGGCAATCTGGTCATGCCATAGTTCCTGATAAGGAGTCTAATACTCTTGCAAACAAAGCACATCTATTTAATCTGGAAGGTCAAATAAGACACAAACTTGACCTTTTAAGTCATATTGACAAGAAAAGTAAATTGCATTTAATTGGTCATTCCATTGGTGCCTGGCTGCTGGTAGAGATATTGCAGGAAAATGAGGCCATCTTCAAGAGAGTATCTTCAATTAATTTGCTGTTTCCAACTTTACAAAGAATGGCAGCAACTAAAAATGGAAAGTTCTTGAATGGTTTCCTTAGGAAAATTCACATATTTATAGTGCTTTTACTTAATTTATTGCATATATTGCCAAAACCAATAAGATTCTTCTTAGTTGGAATGTATTTAAAATTCAACTCGCTTCCATCTCATTATTGCGAAACAATCTTAAAATATGTTCATCCTAAAGTAATGGAAAAAGTGTTGCTTTTAGCTTATGATGAAATGGATACAGTCACTACACTGAACAAAGGAGCTATTGATAAAATCAAACAATTGACTAACATAGTTTATAGTACTAATGATGGCTGGGCGCCATTAAATTACATGGAAGACTTGAAAACATTCCAACCGGCACTACAAATGAAACAAGTTAATATAGAACATGCATTTGTTTTTAAATCGTCGGAACGAGTAGCTGAGATGGTAGTAGAATTTATTAAAACAACACAGTCAAATTGTACGTAATATCATGGTTATTCCTAAGTAAAACTGTTACTATCTAGGGGCTTTCTATGTCTTAGATTAATTAATTATATGTCAAGATAGAGCCTCACGCTTCTAACTTACTAAAACAAATGGACCAACTTTCTTATTTTGGAGTGCGTGATAGGGTTTATCACCTTGGGTGGGTGCATAGACGAACAATTTTTCGCTTACGCTGGTAGACTGAACCACAACGTAACCACATGTGAGGCAGCGATAGTCATAAAATCCTATACAATTTATATGAAGCTAGAGGACTGACTCCGGAGTCAGACAACAAAAAAGTGGTTACGTCGATAAGGACAGCCATAAGTAGCGATTTCCTTTTTTAACTAGAACCAATTTGCTATGTGCATCTCTTATTGATGAATATGAAAAGACATGTGCTTCATTCTAGTACCTTCTCTTTCTACGGGTGGGTGATATTTTTTCGACGTGTTCGTAGCTTCGATTGTCTATCTTGACATATAATTTATCAAAGCTAATACTAACACTGCACTATGATGCTACAAATCGTCCTATGTTACAAGCAACAGAGACTGGGATAGGATAACAGAAATTATGTGTTAGATATGTGCACTTTAATTTATTAAAATTAATTACCTGTTATATTACAAGTTACAATTTTAAGTAGAGATAATATACATAGTTCTAATTAAATAATAACTCATGCAACGATTTAGACAAGTCCATCTAGCATACAGGTTTATTATGGAAAATAAGTACAATTGAAATAAAAAAAAATCACAAAATGAGTATCGTGTAGATAATATGATGGCACAAGAGTTAAATCAATTGGGTCTTTCCTGCGAGCGGGATGTTACAAACATTTCATATCCTGGGAATAATTTATTTAGGTACTTACTACATAAACTTGAGATTTTACAACAGTCATCAATCATCATTTTATTAGTGCTACGCTTTTGTCGGTGGAGCAATATAATGTATTAATAATTTACAACAGTAGGTAGATATTCTATCAAAGAAGTCCCTACCTAGCTACCTACTCAATGTGTCAAATATATTTAAAATAAAATGTAAGCCTGATCAAAAAAATAAATAAACCTCACCACGCTACGGGTCCAAGTGCTTTCCCGTGGTCTACCCACCTGGTGGACCATGGGCAGACATTTTTACCCGTTGTCCACCTGATAAATTTAAAATTACATTTTATTAAAATGCATTGCCCTTGGTTCACCATAATGTTATATTAACTTGTAATGTTATATTACAAGTTACAGTCCACTGTAGCGCTCCCAGCGCAAGTTTATATTTTTTTGGTCAGGCTACTCACAAACATGTTTTGTAACAGCACGAGATACCTTTAAATAAAAGAATATCTATCTTTCTATCTTGTTTGTTAGTTTTATTTACGGCAGTAATTATAGTACTCTGTGGTTTTATCAACTCACCATAGCGTAAATCGGTCAATCTGGCAATTGATTAACGGTACATTGCTTTCTTCTCGGTATATTAACAAGAGGGGTCCTATATAAGGTCTAACAAAATTAGGTGAAACTATTTTAAGGACCAGACCATCAAACTGAACAACTTTCTCTATGGGACCAATATCGAAATCGCAAAAATAAAATCTGCTGTCCCATACATTTAGGTCGAGTAGGTTTGTATGGAACAGCAGATTTTTTTTCGCGATTTCTATATATTGGTCCCATAGAGAAAGTTGTTCAGTTTGATGGTCTGATCATCCTCATAAAATAGTTAATTTTGTTAGACCTTATATACCGAATTTGTTGACCCATTGGCCTGTAAAATCAATCTAACTACTGATTAAAAATAATTTTCAGTTTAACAGGTAATGAGGAAGAACTGATGAAAACAAAGATGAAAAATATACATTTATGTTCTATGCAATCTGCGGCCGTAGTACGATGTGCGCGATTGTATATCACGCCTTTTATTTCGTTCATTCGCGCGCAAATAGAAAAAGAGCTTAGGCGCGATAGAGCCATATCAGCGAGCCATACTACGGCCGCTAGATTAGAGTCGGCCACTGTCCATGACTACAGGAATACTAAAAAGTAGGATGCTTATGCTTCAAAATACATCATCATCATCAGCCTATCATTGTCCACTGCTGAACATAGGCCTCCCATAAGGAGCGCCACAAAACTGCTAATGTCTATATGGTAATCCCGCTGTTTTGGCACAACACCAACAAAACCGAACCTAATCAAGACACCATCTTCCCTAAATGTATGTCTTCGCCCTAAATAGTGAGGCAAGGTATTCTTAACTACCTACACTAAGAAAATAGTCAGGGCGTGTGTGCTCTCTTTTATAATTACTTAATTCATTTCCGATTCGTATACTCGATTCGTTGACTCTTGCTCACCAAAGAAACAAAGTCATCATTTCTGTCTTACTGTAGTTTCTCTCGTCCTAAATACGAAAACGAATTAAGTGTCAGTGCAAACGCCCTGTGTGTGACAAATCTTATTAACAAGTGAGGATAGAAATAATAATCGACTATTCTAACCACATGTACATTCAGCAACAAAAGTCGCCAGTATTCAAAGTTATAATGGTCTTTGGTTGCCGACTATACTTTGCTTTGCCACATTCCAAAATCAATGTTGAAATAACATCTCTTTGAAATGGTGGAAATGAATTTGAAACAAGTATGAACACTAGTGCTAGCGATATATTAGAAAAGAAAAAGAAACATAATTATATAGGGAGGTATCCCTGTATTTCAACTTGATTTTTTGTAAGATTATAATAATATTTTTTTTTAGGGTACAGTCAAACAATTCAAAATGTAGGCCAGGCCACCTTTGATTAGAACCTCGTCAAAGCAAACATTTTGCAGCCATGTGTCCTAGATGCATACCCTAGACACCACTTCGCTGTCACTTCATACAAATTGGCTCGCTCATACTGGTACTGTCAATAAGAGGTACTACACCAGTTCCTACAGTTGTCTTCCATGGAGGCAGTATCCGTACTGTATGTAGTACCATACTATTATAGAAGCAGACTTAGCAGAATTTAATTATCTTAATAGTAGGTACTAAATACAAGTGATTGTGACAAGGTTCTAAGGTGGCCTACATTTCAAACTGGCTGAAGTTCTTTTGCCTTTTTTTCTCACCGCGCAATGAGTAGGGATCCAAGCTCATAATTATTAAAATAAAGAAAAGGACCTACGTTGTTATTTTTTAAACTTTATGAATGAAAATTCAGAAATTATGAAAAAGAGAATGCACCAACATTGTTAAAGCCCGACCAGAAAAATAAAAAACCTCGCCATGTTGCGGAAAATCATTGGAACTAATTTTTGTACCTGGAACACTGACATAATGGTCATAGTCGATTGTCGCGCCCCCTAACTAGGTTTTTTATATTTCTGGTCAGGCTTTATACAAGAACGTTCAAAATATTATTGCCAAGGCTGCGTTCACGACCATTGGGTGCGGTTGTTTTTTCCACTCTCTATGGTACGGAACGACCACGCCAATTTTTCAACTCGCTATCAAAAAGTGAATAAAAATAATTTGAAAAACAAACTTTTATTCAAAACGAAAGTCAAGTAACCACAGATAATCAAAACGTCAGAGTGTTTTCTAACCATCGAATTTGATGGTTAAAAGTTGCAACCCGTCAGAGGTTCGGAACGGTTAACTTGTGACAACCGAGTTGCAATAGAACGTTTTTCACCGAGGCTCGGAACGGCGTTAGTGCAAAAGTTACACTCTGGGTGCACCTGGGGCGTAGGTTCGGAACGCAGCCCAGTTCAACAGTTTTTCAGACAAGGTCCTACACCGTTTCCAGTTTATTAAATTAAAGATTCATGTCCCTACACATCGCGGTAAACCTCTGCAGATCATCAATCAAATATGAACTAACATTGCTCAAGATCCTATATCAACTAATTTAATTTTTAATATCTACCTAACTTTCCCGAATTGAATAAAACTCCAAATGGTGCATTTTCCTTTATAAACTCAACAGCTACCTACTTGCAGATTTTCGATTAAGTATGAAAACCAAAACATTTTATAGTTTAGGTACAAATGCAATATTTATCAATCTAAATTTTCAGTCTTATCCCAAATTACAGTATGGTTGGTTGATTTGATAATGAACCTGAATGGATAGAAACACTGAAGGATGTTCACTGATCAATCCTAAAGTTCTTCCCGTCAACTGGGTATATTATAGAATTGATGATTTACCAGCACTTTGATTACAAAAGGTTCTTTACCATATCAACTATTTTGGGTTGCTGTTTCCATCATAAGGTCTCTTACCTTACCCTACACTAAAGTACTTAGCGAGTGATATACAGGGTGTTAGGGTAGGAAGTTGTATTACTTTTAAATGTAATTGTTCTCATGATACTGAACAATATTCCCAAAGGAACAAAAGGAAATTCGTTAAAAAATTTACGTTTGATCAGCTGATTGCATTTAGTATGGATTGACTTATTTGCAAATTCCTCTTAGGATCAGTTTGTTGTTTAGTTCAGTATCATGGGTACAATCCAGGGTTCGAAATTATCAAGATAATTAATTGTTTTCTTTGATAATTACCCGATAATTATCTGCAGCAGTGCTGCCCACTGTCCTTTTTCACTAAAAGTTATAATATTGCTGTTTTCTCTTTAATGCACTCGTATCCAGACCAAACAACATCTAGCCTTCGAAACATTCGTTTCGTATGGCAATGAATAACAAATAATTGAGAAAACCAACAGAAAACTGTGAGAAAAATTATTTCGTGATCGTATAAACATGGCGTGACATAGCTAGCGCAAGCTTTTTGTTTTTCCAATTAATTTTATGACTATCAAGATATAACTACCCTTTCGAACCCTGGTACAATCACCCCTTAAAGTAATGCAACTGTTTACCCTAACACCCTGTACAGGAGTATGGTTCATTAATTTCATGTTATTTAAAAAATCCATCACTTTAATTTAACGATGATTTTAGGAACGGTTAATTAAAATTCACTCGCTAAATAACATTTATATTTGCAGATTTATTTGGTTTTTCTCTGCAAGGTCTGCAATTACAGCTGTATACGTAAATAATGCCGTTGCTCCATAACTTGAGCAGTTAGTCAAATTATAAAAATATATCTGTTACCGCCTGGCCACGGGACAGGGCGAACAGCGGCACGAATTGCGATTTTAAAATACACTGAGCGTTGTGGCCCTATTATTACGCAAGCACGCAGCGGCGCGTAGGCAGTGTATTCTACAATCGCAATTCGCGCCGCAGTTCGCCCTGTCCCGTGGCCAGGCGGTTAGTATCTAGATAAGAAAGTATTATCCAATTGGTCCAGAAAAAAATGTTTTTGAGATAGCGGAAGTATTACCTTAGAATAACTAATACACTATAGAATGGAATCTCTTTTGTGCGTGCTCCAAACGCCGCCTTATAAACACCTACTTCCCCCCTCAACCCGCAACGCCCCGCTGTCGCACACGGAGGCCGCCAGGGCAGTTACATAAAATAACGAATTTCTTAGGCTGTTATTCACTTCGTATTTTATAGGTCCGATATCTATTTATTATATATATATATGCATTTAATTATGTGTTACACCTTATTAACCGAATTCAACTAAAGAAGGTTCTAAGATTTCTTGTTGTTTGACTTCTCTGCTCAGAGGGTAGACGGTGGGCTATTAACGTGACCTAGAACGCGTCTGGCGCGGAGTTTCGTTTCTATAGAGTATTAATTATTCTTATAGTATTACCTACCGCTTTATGATGAAGAATGATTACATTTATATGCTAATTCATTGCACGATATCTACAACTACCTGTATACACTATATGGAAGAATATGCTGCAATAACAGATAATCCAACGGTTAAATAATTTAAATAGAGCCACTGAGTCAAATTGTGCGTTAATATTTAATGTATTAAAAAAGATGTATAAAATAACATAGGAACTAGACAAGACTTCATTCTATATCGTTAAATGATGGTCAGGCTTAAGTATTTTATGGGCATAAACAAAATCTACGGTATTTATAAGATTAATCGGCATTCGTAGTTATGCACAACCTCGCGAAGTAAGTTAATTAAAATTATCAATGAAAAACATTCATATTTAACATTATCATAACATACAAACATCCTTTTATAATATAATCGAATATGATACAATTATAATTTTGAAATCTTATAAACTAAAGGGATACAAAAATTCGCACTAATAATACTCATACATCAAAGTGGGACAACAGACACGAACCATACACATCGAAAGCGTCACCCTGACACGCGACGGTCACATCACATTACATCGTCAGCTTCAGACGGCTCGCCGCCGCCCGGCAGAGTGCCGCTTCCTAAAAGATCTCCACTTCCCGTCGTCAATCGAGGCCCGCGACCGCTCGTCTCCGATCCGAATCACTGCGGTCGTTTCAACACGTAGTCTCCAGAAGAGGATCTACCGGTTTTTTAATGCTATCGCTCTCCATAGAGGAGCAGATGACCTTCTGGGAGGCGGACTTGTACAGACGACGCGGACGCCCCTCGTCGTCGGAGAGGGCGCGGAGGGGCGGTCGGGCGGCAGGCGCGGGCGCGAGGGAGGCGAGGCGCGCTGGGGAGGGGCGTGGCGAGCGCGGCGAGCACGTGCAGCGCGCGCCCAGCGAGCGCGCGGCGCGCGGCGTGCGCGGCCGCCAGCACTCGCAGCTCTCGTTGCCGCACGACTCGCACACCACGGCCGGCTTCCTCTCAAGCTTTCCGCGCTTGAACGTGCCGTTGTCCCTCTTCGGATCCGGGTCTGGCCCCGGCCGGCCGAGTTCCTCCCCGGCGAGGGCGCGGTCGCGATCGCGGGTCGGGTCGGCGGTGGCAGGGGCGCGGCGCGGCGCGTTCTTCACCCAGGGGTCGAGGGCGGCGCGGGTGCGCAGGTCGAGCTCGCTCATCTTGCGCCAGGGGTCGGCGAGCACGGAGGCGGCGGAGCGGCGCACGCGCGGCTCGCCCGGGGCCGGGGTCGCGTCGAGGCGCTCGCGCGATGCGTCGGGCGAGGAGCGCGCGCTGCGCACGGCGCGCGCGGCCGGCGCCGGCGGGTGCGAGGGGGAGGGCGCGGGCAGGGCGCGTGGCCGCTCCGAGTGCGAGCGGGCGCGCGGCGCGAGCGCGCGGCTAGCGGGCGTCACGTCACTGAGGGAGCGCAGGTGGATGCGCCGGCGCACGCCTGCGGGGGAATCCGCCTCGATCACGTTTATGCTTATGTTGTGCGCGATGGCTATGGGACTTTTCTGGTCGCTAGATAGGACCTCGTTATTGTCTATGTTTTTATCGTTTTCTCTGTGAATGTGAGGACTCGCGGAGCCATTAACGTTTACTGAATTTTTTGTGGGGCCGGCCCGGCTGGGCCCGGCCCCCGCTAGCTAGAGGAGTCTCTCTGTGGCTGAACTTGAAGTGCCGGAACTCAATGTCGAAGCAGGATTTTGGTCATCACCTGTAAGAAAAGATTAATTGAGCTTTGCTTACAACACCATAGCATAGACCGTGAAATGCCGCGAAGTGTTGCATAAAAAAAACATATTCTGATGGAGTAGCAAAAGTTTTCAAGCAAGAATCAGGCTACGCAATCAGGAGTGAGATATTAGAAACCAGCCACTATAGATAAAAATCATGATGGAACAAAAGATGACAATGGCTACTACTACGTATAATACATAGTAGTAGGTAGGCCATTGTCATTTTAATAATTATTTATTATGTATAAGTTTACCTTGAGTTGTCTGGCCTGTGGCCGGCAGTCTTTGTCAGTTGAGCAATTCCACCGAAACAAATCGTTTCAGCCTCTCTAAATATTGATTGAACAGTTCAACATCATTGTGTCCTGCACCCTGTAACGATATACCATTTCGTCTATACATAAGTATAATAAAACTGTACACTTTTGAATGTCAGTACGAAAACAGTTACAGAACATTTTATTTGAGTTTCAGTTGTCATTTAGTAATTTGTTTAAACTTTATAGGGTAGGTGATTATATGTTTTAGAACATTTTTTAAACTTTTGGTCTTGTTTGGGCATGCCGCAGCAGCCATCACGTAAAAACTACTGACTCAATTCAATGTTGAGAAAGTTTTCAGAAAAACACAGATAGGTAGTGGTTAACAAGAAGTAATTAAGATTTCGTTTGTGTTTAGTTTTCAAACATACGGCGCGGCGTCTGTACGTGTGAATTGCGGGCACATCTAATAGTTTTGAAATAAAATGGTATTACTTTCAAACATGGCATTTTTAACATACTTACTCAACTTTTAATTTAAAAAAACATGAAAAGCTTACCTCAACCCATAAAGGCTCGACAGCACGCGGACAGCGTTCGTATATAGCCAGCCCATGGGAGAAGTCAATAACCTCGTCTTCAGTGCCATGAATCACAAGGACCGGAGAGGTCACCTTCGGTATTTTGTCAATACTGTAATTGAAAGCAATCTATGTTATTACATCGTAAGCAAAACACTCGATAAAATTTATATCTTTCGTAAAATTCAGGTTCATGTTTTTTTCATTCATTTGCACATACTTTTTCTTATCACTCTTACGTTGCAATAAAATGCAATCAATAACTTATCAAGAGAATATAATTATATCAACAAAGTCAATAACATAAGGTACTTAATTAGAGAATATAAAAGCAAATAAGAACACAGTTTGATTGTAATTTTAATTATAGTTACGAATTGAAATAAGTAGCGTGCATTGAAGTTAATCGTCCAAGTAAATTATAGTAAACTATCACAAATAAGTAAGGTGTTCCAATGAGTAGACAGAACGACAACTTAATTATTCACAAAGTTCAAGACAGCATTGACATTTTGTGATCTATTGGTGGCCTGGCCTGGTGCCTATTTAAATACAATTTGTATGATGTTAAGTAATTTTCACAGTAACCTATCAAATACGAAATTACCAAACATTAATTAGACTTAAAAAAGATTTTAGTAAAAATCTAAAATTAGTAATTAATAAACCAGAAATTAATTAGTTTATTCAGAAATTGGTTGCGTTTTAGTAACTACCTATCTAATAAAATTAAACAGACAAACGTTATCAACATATCACAATACATCCTTCCGCTCGTCCACCCACATCTACAGGGTGAAATTGATATCATTGGCATCCTTTTAAACTAAGACTCTACCC
This sequence comes from Agonopterix arenella, assembly GCA_927399405.1. Taxonomy (NCBI): domain Eukaryota; kingdom Metazoa; phylum Arthropoda; class Insecta; order Lepidoptera; family Depressariidae; genus Agonopterix; species Agonopterix arenella. The sequence continues at coordinate 11,188,010 of OV656691.1, read as the reverse complement.
AACAAACTGAACATAGTTAAAGTTATTCAGTTTGATGGATAGACTCTTGGTTTAAAAGGTCGCCAATGATATCAATTTCACCCTGTATATTACATAGCTTTGACTACAAACCATAAGAGTAAACTTTTACCTAGTTATGCAGGGGTATGATCCCTTATAAAGACCCATAGATAAACCGGAATAAAGGAAAATAATCGATTTTTTATAAGAATCTATCAAGATCCATTATTTTCATAGAATTCTGTAAGTACCTTTCTTGATTACAGGACAGTTACGGCCGCAGCATTTGCAAAATATGCAATGAAAACAAAAACAGTGACACAAATATCTAATTTACCTATTCTACATTGTTCAGTTGTAGTACTTAATAATTGTGTATTTTATTTTAACTACCAACTACTACTACTCTTTATAAAGATATTCTAGAAAGATTTTTTTTTTTTTTTATTACGTATGGGTTTGCTCTTGACCTCAATCTAGTCCTCAGGACGAAGATGGGGTCGAAGATGTAGCGAGCTCACCCAGAAGAAGCCTATTCACTCGTACTTTAAAGGAATTCGGGTTGTAAGCACTCGGAAATACTGACGCAGGTAGGGCGTACCACTCCTTAGCTGTGCGCATTATAAAAGATTCACAAAGGCGCTTGGTGCGGATATGTGGTATGTCAACCAAAACAGTGTTTTGTGAAATTGTTTTCTGGAGGAATTTTATGCGGTTTCCAATGTTCGAAAGCCTAGTACCCAAATAAGGAACACAACTTTGTTATATCCTACTGGGGCATCTCTCAATCACCTATTCCATACATTTGGGTCGAGTCATTAACAATTCCTATGAAACAGCAGATTTTTTTTTGCGATTTCAGTATTGGTCACATAGTGAGTTGTTCTGTTTGATAGTTTAAAGCACCCCTAAACAATGTAAAGCATTTTAGTTTACACCCGTACATTGTTATTTAGTTGTCCATGAAAAAAGTCTAGACTAGATTCCGCAGCTTCGATTGTATATCTAGACTAGATAAGATATGTGACAATGTCTAAGATATTTACATATCTGGCCAATTTGGTAATAACTAACTACACAAAAATCTATAATCAGATAACATAACATAAACATAAATATTCTTCAGATATTAAAAATCAAATAATAAATATCAAATAATAATATTTGTACACCATATGGTTGAGTATAAGGACATTGTAAATACCTATAAGAACTTATGTACTACTCTTGAACGAATTTCATTTCTTTTCATTTATCCTACTAAAATTATAAAATGCGAAAGTTTGTGTGGATGGATGTTTGTTACTCTTTCACGCAAAAACTACTGAATGGATTTCGATGAAATTTGGCATACAGATAGACCATGGCCTGGATTAACACATAGGGTAATTTTTATCCGGGTAAAGCAGACGAAGTCGCGGGCAACAGCTAGTATTTATTAACACATAGGGTAATTTTTATCCGGGTAAAGCAGACGAAGTCGCGGGCAACAGCTAGTATTTAATATTATTTTAGTAGCTAGTAGTATTTATCAATCATTAATCTCTAATAATCATGTATTAAGCATCATAGTACAATGATAAAAGTACCAATGTCTTCAGAGTACCTATTAAAACAACAACCACTTTAAGGCCCAATAACTATCTAGGTCTACACTACTTATTACATAGTGAAAGCATAACAGTAGTCCAGCAAGAATCTACTACGCATCAAAATAATTACACGAAAGTTTGATGCAATGAATGAACAAAGACTTACGTCATAGAATACATTAGCATTAATTCTACATTATTCATCCAATCAAGTGTTACTTTATGGAATAAAATAATTCCACAAATGTTTATTTCTCCTTGTGATTCATCTGATGGCAGTAGTCAAACGATAAAATTTTTAATTGTTTACAGCAGCACAACTATCTAATCATTAACCTTGCTGCTTATCTGAACTATTTTTTTAAATTGTATTTTGAACTATGAATTAAAAGCAAGAAAGTAGGGCTTTGTCCCCGATAGTTACAAGGTGAAGAAACTAACTACAAATAAGAATCACATGATTTAATCATGATCTGATCACCTATCTTAGTTGGCATGATACCTATGCAGTCTAAACTTCAATGCGGTACATACTTAAAGGGGTGCTTTGTACCATCAAACTAAAGAAACTTTCACTATGGGACCAACATAACATTGTGAAAAAAATCCAATGTTTCATAAATTTAGGTAGAGCCGTTGAAGTTTTTGATGCAAAAGCAATTTTTTTCGTGATTTAACTATTGGTCCTCTAGTGAAAGTTGTTCAGTTTGATGGTCTGAACGGGTGGTTCAGACCATCAAACTGTCTGAGATATTAATACCATATTATTTTGATATTTTCAACTACTGAGCTCAGCAAATGAGATTCAAAAATCACACTCCTGTAATTGATGGTGTGAACCACCCCCTTTAGTATGTAATACATTTAACTTGACATCCAGTATACATAATTATAGTCTAACAAAATCAGTTGAAACTATTTTAAGCATCTCCTTAACAGACCATGAAACTGAACAATTTTCTATAATGGACCAATAAAGAAAACGCGAAAAAAAAATCTGCTGTCGCATACATTTCGGTCGAGGTATGTTTGCAGTTTTGTATGGGACAAAGTAGTTAAAATAGTTTCAGCAAATTTTTTTTATACTGGAGTGAAACATAAAAACAGAGATAGAATAGTTGACATAATAATGTACAAATTTCTATAAATTATTGTATTCTGCTCCTTCTGGTATCGAAAATTCAAATCCACACAATGAAACTGAATAAAAAAATCATCTATATTCTATAAAAGATTCTCGTGACTGACTGACAGACAATGCTTAGCCTTAGCAAACTTAGGATGCTAAAAAATGTATTATTAAATATTAATGGGAGTGAATACAATTACAATCATCTGAAAATCAGAAAGTATTGATACATAAATCAATAAATAACGCTCACAGGCACATACATTGTAATGATCCCAAGCAAGCACTATAGGCTTTTTATTATGGAAACCATATAACGGCACAATAATAAACATCCATGACCGAACCGGGATTCAAACCCAGGACCCTGGTTTGGCAGCCCGGTGTGATAACCATTACACCAACCAAGTCGTCAAATACATGGCTTTCTAAAATGAAGGATGGTGATGGAACGGATAACACAGCAAGAGTAGAGGCGAACAACACATGCGGAGGTGCTAAAATCATAATTCTCCTATTAAAATTAAAAGTAATATTTATTTGTGATTATTCACTTATTGTTCACCTCACACAAATAAAGGTTACTTTTTTGTAAGTTAGTAAGTAAGTTTAACAAATGGAGGGTTAAGATTTTAGAACGTTTACATGTGTTGTTCACCTAAACTCATGCTGCATTACCTTTAACCTTGTAAAACCGAGCCATAATTTAGGAGGGAGTGAATTAAGACCGAAGAGACTCTGAAAAGAACCAATTTTTTGTAGTCATAAAGACCAAGGGCTTCAAGTAAGGATTTTACTTTTGATGGATTTTTGTGAGTTGTGTGTCGTGTATTTTGAGTCAGTTTCATATAAAATCCAGGAATGCATTATCTATGACCTCAGCCTTTAAATGAAGCGGACTCAAAATATGCACATGACTCACAACTCACAAAATTACGCTTGTTTGGCTTCACCCTTAGACTAAAAAAAATTGTTCTTTTAAAGGGACCAGTGGACTTAAGAGGGTATTTTTTCATTTAATAAGCTATGTAGACCCCAATACAGTAAAAGTTTATCAAATATTTACAACAAAGTAAAGAAACTTGAACAATGATGAGTCATTATTGTACCCGATTATGAATGCATTGCATACTCAAACATGTAGGTGTATATCTATGTATAGTAAATGTCAACAACGATTTATGTTCAATCTTACCTAGGAAAGGCGTCAAAGAACCATGTCCTCTTGGTGTTGGGGAAGGCGACGCGCATGCCGGACATGAGCGGCGAGTGGAGAACCACCGCGCCCACTTCATAGCGCGCCGCCAGGTCCACCGTGGGCACCGTGCCGATGCTCTGCCCGTACAGGATGATGTTCTCCGGACTGATGCCGTACCGTGTCCGCAGCGCCTGCCATGCCGCGTCTATGTCCGCATACAGGTTCTTCTCCGACGGCTTACCTCCACTCACACCATACCCGGAATAATCGTAGCTGAATATGTTACAGTTTATCCTAGTACCTAAGCCTAAATAGAAACTACTCATTTGTCCGAGGTCTACGGCGTTTCCGTGAGAGAACAATATCGTAAATCGAGCATTTGCGCTGCAGCGAACAAAGACGCAAGCGATTCGGTTGCCTCGCGATGTTCTCGAATAGAAACCTTCGATGTTCTCTTTCTCTCGTTCCGAGTACTGCCATTCTGCTCTCTCGGTCAGTGTCAGGGCAAATTTGGATCCAGTTTCATCGGGTGTGAATGCATACGTGGGTTCTGGAGGCAGGAACGCAAGCTTAGCCGCGATTTTCCCCGGGCATGGCGGACAACAAAACAGGCAACAGAGTTCACTGAAACTTAATCCGTTCATGATGACAATTTATTTGTATTCATAAGAAGAAAATTAATTTTCACTATCCATTAGAAAACCACAACTCACAAATTATTGGTCATGGTAAAAATAAAAGAATTTCACAAAAAATTGACAGTTCGTCAACATTTCAGCCAGCCATGACGGGTTTTAACTTTTTTATGTTATTATTTGGCATTGGGTACGAGTTTTTTACGAAAAGGGATTTTTTTTTTGCCAACGCCTAACTAGAGATGTGCCATCGCGTTAAAATCTAAATCGAGTTTTTGTTAATTTGATTTCTTTTTAGCTTAGATGCTTGTTTCACCCATCTAGGATCTATGTTTTTCTTAAATCCTTCAAGGTTTTTAATATTACTCCCTTTTCAACGCATTCCTTCCGGCTTCCGCCGGGTAAGCGGCCTCGACTCGATCGACGCCATTGTCTGTTGAGAAGTCGCCAATTTACACGGGTCCATTTTCACCGTGCGGCTCAGTGCGATTAGAAGTACACCGACTGGTTAGTTTGACATAAGTCTGCAATATAATAAACTCACACAGCAATACTTCAAATCGCGTTTAGCCGCACAGCAAAAATTGATTCATGTAAAGCAACGATTACATTACCCTACATTTAGGGGCGATTTGAGCACACATTATCTGATTTGTTCTCTCTATTTTAAAGTGAGCGATCAAAGCATGCAATGTATGTGCCAGAATCGGCCCTAAATGTAGGGTAATGTAATCGCTGCTTAAATCCCGCTTTCGTGAACGTGTGCAATGGATTTATAATGGATGCAAATCCTCCTTACAAGCATTGAAACACGAAAATTTACCACCAAGTCTGTGGTCCGTGGTCGATCACTGTGCATATAATTTCATCGTGTGACCCAGTGAACTGCGCATCGTCTGAAACAGACATTATAGTTAGTAGCCATCGATCCTCAGATCAATTAATCATCGATTTTCATCAAATCATTATCTCCGGAAGTTTTAAGCGGGAAAAGTGAAGAAAAGGACGGGCTTTGTTTCTTAATTTTCCAAATTAGTTTTTCATGGTTATTATTGTGTCAATGTGGTGGACTTGTTTGTGCCATTAATGGAGAGCAATATAGTAAAAGTGGGAAACAAAGATCCCGTTTGATTCTAATGAATCCTTCTAATGAAAACTATCTTGAACATTGAAATGTGTGAACCACACTCGCATTTCAAGAGTTAACCTTTGACCTACGTCAAAAAAAATATAACTAAAGACAACGGCTGTAAGGGCTTGTTCCAATTGCCTTTCCGAAAGGATAAATATTTTTTAAAAAATCTTCGGCCAAGATAGCAATATAGGTACCGGCCATAATGCCGCCCTCAGATCAAATACAAGATGCCGCCCAATTTCAGGAAAAGTCAAAATACGTTAAGAAATTAAATCAATAAAAAAATGAAATAAAAAAAATACGTATCGTCTATTTTTAACTTATTCAATGAAAAATGAAATGTCCATTATAGGTGATTATAGACTCTCAAAACCTCAACCACAATACTCTTAGATATTCCGTGGTAGAGATCACAGTAGCGATGGACTTTAGCTACCAACTCAGTTGACAGGGGTTGCATTGTAAAATAATACCTATTTCAAAATCGAGTTCCAAATAGAGTTTACAGAGAAAGCTCCGTGTGGCTCCGGCCTCCGCCCGTGGCGCGGGACCGTATGGGCGTTCTCTCTGCCGCGACGCCAGCGACTCTATCGATATCGATATTGAAATACGTAGGTGTTATTTTACATTGCACCCTCGGCGCCCGCACGTCGTCGTACTGTTAATAGAGTTTGAGATAGCACATTTTAGACAGTGTACCCAGGAAGGTGGTATAGGTATACCTCGCGGCACGAAACATTAGCGCTCGATTCAGTGAATTAGACGAAAATAGTGCATAATGCCTTGTACATACGGTCACACCTTGAAAGTCAGCGCTAGAGATTCGTGCCGCGACTTATATCATGCAGTGAATCTTTAGTCTACTGTGCCTCTGATAACAAGCGAGATGGACTGTGGACATTTAAAAAAAATGTTTTCGTATAAAATATTTATTGTAAAAATTTTTTTTTGCAATTATAAAGAAAAAGTTGAATAAATGTGGAGATCATTATTATTTTGTTTAGTAAGTATAAAAGGTACATTAGCATATAAGGTATTTTATAAGGTCGTAAGGGCATCTAAAACCAGTGTGTAGCAACAACACGACACGGCTAGCATGCCACCCACGACAGCGACAAAACGAGAAAAACGTCATACGCGCTCTTTTTGGCATAGGTAAAATAACAGAGATGGAGCACATCTCGATTTTTATCGTTTTCTCGGAGGTGGCCTTCGAGGCCTACAGGAAAACGTTCATAGGAGATATTATAGTTATTAATATTTTAAAATACAGGGTAAAAACAGGATCCATTGACGACATGAAAATACGTGAGAATGAGGAGTTTTCTGACAGCTAGTAACACGTAGTTCCAACATACCGCAATAGATGCGTAGACCCGAGTTAGATGCGATTAGAAAATCCCTCATCGTAATTTTATTGCTATCCAAAACTGTAGCACCATGCGCGCGATAAGGCTCCTTTATCGTTTTTTCGCGCGCAAATAAGAAAGTTCAAAAGTTATTGACTGTCTCCTAAAAATGGTTTTCTTGCTACAAATACTTAAGTAGCTGCCTTTATTGCCCCATATTTTAACCTTTCTGTACCCAGCGGCCGTATGTTAGGTCAAACAAAAAGATGTGAGAAGTTACGATAAGTAGGTACTTAACTTAAATTTACAATACTATTTAATTTTTTGAGGTTCAGTCAAGTGCAAATTATAGTCTTACAGTCAGTTTGCAGCATACCTCATTAGAGTTAATCCTCCATTAAATCTCTGGATAGCTTTTACTACGTCAACAAGACACAAAGTGACAGCAAGAGATGAATCAATCAATTATACTTTATTTTACACGAAAAACAGTATACAGAGAGCAAACAAACAGGAAATACAAAAGGTACAAAAACAGGCGGAGAGATTAGACATTTAATGGAGGATTAACTTTAATGAGTGTTACTGCAACAAAATCTTACAGAGTGTAAACTTAGACCCAACTAACAATTTGGTCGTATAGGTGTCGTATAGTCGAACATCAGACGCACAAAACACCAGTATATGACGAAATTACCGTAATATAACTTTTATAAATCAAAATAGTCCTATAAATGGGGGCCTTATACGACCAAATTGTTTGCTGGTTGATGCTTTACATACTTTAGTGGTCTTATCAATGACATTAGTAATGTCATTGGGCCCCATAGCGAAAGTCCGAAGTAACCTCTGAAATATGTAACGCATTATCACGCATTGAAGTTTACACCCTGTATAAGGACTATGAGGCAGCCCTCATTGACACGTAAATCCTAACATTCACTGGAACTAATTTTGTATACTTGCAGCATTAACACTAATCGATCGATTGTAGCGCCCCCAAATCAGCACCCGCGGCATGACGATGACGGCGCGATACATATCTATCGCACCCTACCTCTCTTTCTTTTTGCGCGCGAACGAACGAGCCAGCAGGCGCGATAAAACGTTTATCGAGGCGTCATGCCGCAGGCGCAGGAGGGATTTTCACACACTACATGAGCGAAAGTATTCGCGGATTTGTTTTTCTAACAAAGACAATTATTTTAAGCCCATTACAATTTTGTTTTAAAACATGATGGCGGACTACAAAAATGTTTTGTTTTCTTCATAAAAAAACAAGCGCAGGAGACTTGGCTTTAAGGGCCCTGTTTCACCACTCCACAGTTAGTTCTTGTTGATAGGTTATCTGCTTATCTGGCTAACAATAACTTACCTAAGAAGTGGTGAAACAGGCTCATGTCTTAGCTTAATGAAACATGATTTAATATGAAAGTTTTATAGCCCTAACTCCGTAAGCACTGCCTATCATATTTAGGGTTCTTCTTAAGATCATCAAACTGAACAACCTTCTCTATGGTACCAACAACGAAATCGCAAATAAAAACAGGTTCGAATAGGTTTGTTTGTATTTTTGTATGGAATAGTAGATATTTTCTTCGCGATTTCGTTTTTTGACCCATTTAGAGAAAGTTGTTCAGTTTGATGTTCTGCTATGCTGGTGGTTTTGAAGGGGATGGCCCTTCAAAAACCACCAGCATATTAAGAAAACCATACATATTTCTTTTTGACTGACTTCCTTTGTAAATATTTTGTGAATAAATATTTGTAGGTACCAATGTATTTTTTTTAATCTATTACACAGAATGAGTTGTCAGGAGTTTTAAATATTATGCACGAACTAAATATATTAACACAATCACACAAAGCTTTCGTTTTCCCACGCGGAATGAGAGTTGTTACACATTACAACAAAAAACATCAAACGCAAAATATAGAGCGAAAAGACGATTATATCGCCTATCTCCAACCCCTAAGACCAATAGCTTTTGCGAGAGCTCCCATAAAGCACAACATCTTGCATGCAATTTGATAATGTAGGGTCCTTCTTAATATGCTGACACTTTTTTAAGGGGATGATCAACAACTTTCTCTATGGCACCAACATCGAAATCGCGAAAAAAAATCTGCTGTTTCATACTAAACTGCAAACCTACTTGAGCCAAATATATAGTACAACAGATTTTGTTTTTCGCGATTTCGATATTGGTCTCATAGAGAAAGTTGTTCAGTTTGGTCTGATCATCCCCTTAAAAAAGTGTCAGCGTATTAAGAAGTACCCTGTATACAGTTACAGGGTATAAACTTAAATGCGTTACATACTTAAGGGTTCTTCAGACCATCAAACTGAACAAATTTTACTCTGGGACCAACTTTGAAATAGTGAAAGTAAAATTAGCGAGATGATCATACGTTTTGGTCGAGTGGCTTTGGCATTTTCTATGGAACTGCTGATTTTTTCTTTAATTTTAGTCCCATAGTAAAAGTTGTCTAGTTTAATGGTCTGAAGCACCCCCGTATATAACGCATTTAACTAAACACCCTATATATATATATTAATATATTCTATGGTAATAAAGTAATTTTAGAAATTTAGTCTCTTTATACCTGTCTAAAAAGAACAGATTAAAATATTTTTATATAATTTACGAACTTAAGATAAATCTTTTAATTTACATACGAGAGACAAAATGTTTTATATCATCTAGAAAGCAATCATAAATCTGTATTATCTGACTTCATTTGTAAAAAAGCTTCATTCAATAACTCAATAAAGTTTATGTAATAATAGCAAATATTGCCAAATATTAATTCTTGTTAAATTATTAACAGTAATATACTTATAATCTCATTGGTTAACCACAATCTGATCACAGATCAGAGTATCTTTCATTTGGGACCCAAAACTCCAACGCTGAATCACATGTTCCAATCACCATAACACCGTTGAGGTACTGTAACTGAAAAAAGAAATAAAAACAATTATTGACAACAAACACGTGAGAAAATAAAAGTAGTTTTTTACTTTTTAACCAGCTGTGCCCGGCAACGCGTACAACAGAAAGAATGACGCGTAATGTCGTAAAGTTTTAATTCGCAAGATTAAATAAAACCGGCAAAGTGTGAGTCGGTCTCGTGTTAAAGGTCCCGAAAAAAATTGTTTTTAACCCCCGACGCAAAAAGAGGTGTGTTATAAGTTTGACGCCTATGTCGGCCTGTTTGTCAGTATGTTTGTCTGTGGCATCGTAGCGCCCAAACGGCTGGACTGATTTCGATGCGTTTTTTTTTAATAGAAAGATAATTTTTGCGGGAGAGTTCTTATCTTTGTTTCATGAAAATCAGTTCAGCAGTTTTCTAATAACTATAAAAATTACGAAATAAAATTAAATTACAAATTTCAAAAACCCCCCAGATACGCTAATAACAAACGTTTAAAAAGTGAAAAATAATTCGGTCACGGTTATTTTTGATGTAAGCAAATGTATGATTTAATTCTTAACTCTCTTTATGATATTTTAGGTCAATTAAAGTTAATTTATTTAAATTTGTAATTTTTGTAAGTTATTATGTTCTTTGGTAGTGTGGTAAGGAACTCACGGTGCGCGAATAGCCCGACTCGCACTTCACCGATTTTTATTATTATTTGTAAGCAGATCCGCCATAATAACGCATTCTGTGAAAATTTCAAAGTTCAAAAGTTACAGCCCTATATAGCTAGGATACACAGACAGACGGACAACGTAGGCTTATGCATAGGGTCCCGTTTGGGTACGGAATCCTAAAAAAATTGCGTTTCAGCATTTTTTTCCAATAATATTAGGTCTTTACTTATGAAATTGCCGTTTTTCATGAAATAAGTTACCGCCCTTTTTTTTCCTATATTTTTTATTTTTATTAATCAACGTAATTACCCATGCAATCAATGCATTTTTGCCAACGTAGTGGTAGCTAATTGATGCCCATTTTAAAAAAGGCTACTGGACGGGAGGCAACAAATTCTTCAAAGGCATTTTGTACTGCCTCTCGGTTATTCAATTTTTTCCCCGCCAAGAAGTTATCCGAATTCTAGGAAAAGTAGAAGTCTGTAGGGGCAAGGTCTGGTGAGTACGGTGGATGACGTAGAACTTCCAACCCCAGCTCTTGTAACTAGGAGACCGTCTGCTGTGCAGTATGAGGTCGGGCGTTATCGTGCAGGAGCAGAGGAGCCGAACGATTGACCAAAGCTGGTTGGAGATGTGCGAGCTTCTCCATCATTGTGTTCAGTTCTTCACAGTACACATCTGCAGTAAAGCTCATCCCGTTTGGTAAGAAGCTGTGATGAATTAAACCGGCGCTGGACCACCAAAAAGTGATCATCACTTTTTTAGGGGTCAGTTTTCGTTTGGGGCATTGTTTAGGTGCTGAACCAGGATCTAACCAACTTGCTGAGCGAATCTATTTGTCGCGAGCGAATCTTGAGAGAATCTATTCTTCGTCGCAAGTAACAATGCGATTCAATATACCTTCGTTTGTGTGCCTGTTGAGCAGTGCAAGCCTCGTCTCGACGCGTACTTCGCGCTGGCGATCATTCAATTCGTGGGACACACATTTGTCAAGCTTTTTACCTTGCCAATTTGACGCAAATGGACCAATATTGTTTTGATGGTAACATCGAAAGCTGCTGCTAATTCAGCTGTAGATTGAGAATCATCAGCTTCCACAATCGCCTTTAAATCGTCATTGTCGACTAAAGTTAGCGGCCAACCACGGGGTTCATTTCTTAGGTCGAAATTTCCAGAACGGAAGCGGGCAAACCAATAACGGGTGGTGCGATCGTTAGTAATTTTCGCTCCGTAAACTTCGTTGATGTTGCGTGCCGCTTCTGCCGCTTTGCTGCCACGACGGTACTCATTCTCCATAATTACTCGAATTTTATACTTGTCAGTGATGACGAAAAACGTACAAATGTGATTAAAACAGAACGCTAACCATTAAACAAATGATTAGTTTAAAAAAAGAATTCCATATTTTAAAAATAAAAACAATTTCAAATTAGAATTCTTAGCGAAAAAAAAAATTTGATATGATATACGGTCAGTACGGCAGAACGGCAATTTCATAGGTATAATAATAATTTCATAGACCTATTATTATTTGAGGCATTTCAGCGCTATGTTTATTCAAATTAGGCCAGTAGGCCTCACATGCCACCTCCAAAGCGACTAAAATCGAGATGTGCGTTCATCTTTGTTATTTTACGTATGCCAAAAAGAGAGCGCAGGACTTTTTTCTCGTTTTGTGGCGTTATCGTGGGTGGCATGCTAGCCGTGCTGTAGTTTTTACGTGATACAAAAAAAAAATTCCATTAAGTACTATATTACCTGAGTTACGTCAAATGTGCTCGTCTTTAAGCAGGAATACTCTTCAGGAGGATAGCAATTGTACATAAACTTTATTTCACCCCTGTCTGAACAAACAATCATATTTCCTTGACTCTGGTGACAGCCAATTATTTTACTGGATGGCTTTATAATAGGAGGTTCTGGCCATAATTCATGACTCTTCAGATATTTGTGCTCTTCTGGATGGAATAGATGAAGGGAACCTTTTGAATCACCTATATACATTGCAGAGGGGCTCCAACTAATGCATACTGGGTACGCCTTATCGGTAATCTTCACATCTCTTGCCAATAATTTTCCTGCAACTCTGTCCCATATGGCTAAAGATTTATCTTCACTCACTGAGGCGACCAAATTTTTGAATGTGCTAAGAGCTAAGACTGGGCCCTTGTGTGCCTTGTAGCTAGCCACTGGGTTTGATCCGGCGCGCTGGTCGAATGACACTATCTTTTTAGAGTATAGTCCTGCCATGACAACATTTTCAGCCGTCACGACTGATAGTGCAGACATACCGCATCTGAAAAATTTTGAAGATGTCATAAATTATATATAAAAACTCGACAGCTTTTAGTGTATAAGGTCTAACAAAATTAGCTGAACCTATTTTAAGGGGATGATCGGACCATCAAACTGAACCACTTTCTCTATGGGACCAATATCGAAATCGCGAAAAAATTTGCTGTCCTATACAAAACGCGCTTGGCGCGATTAGTATGAAAAAAAAATTTTAGTCATACTAGAGGTGTAGTCTGATTAGAAACAATATGTACTTACCGAAAAGTTTGTAAACACCTAAATTCAGTAGTCAAGTCCCAAGCTTTAACAGTATTGTCCCACGAAGCTGAATACACAGTAGATGCAGAGTCTATATTATCAGGTGCCAGATCCCAGACCCAGCCGGCGTGGGCATCTCGTATGTACTTAGGTTTAGCGTCAGTGAGCGAGGTAGTGTTGTCACTCTTGTCGTGGGGTGAAATGTCCAGAACGTTCCAGAGAGCCATGCCTCGGTCTCTGCCTCCAGATACGCATAGTTCACCATTCTTAAAAATACGACAAAGTTTTTCAGTTTTAGCCTTAAACTAGAAATATACAGGGTGTAAGTGACAGCCTAGAAAATACTGAAACGGTAAACTCAGACCATCAAACTGAACAACTTTCACTATGGAGCCTACCTCAGGAGACACGAAAAAAATCGGCCGTCCCATACATTTGAATCGGGTAGGTACAGCAGTTTTGTATGGGACAGCTGATTTTTTTTCGCATCTCGAGGTAGGCTCCATAGCGAAAGTTGTTCAGTTTGCTGGAGTTCACCATTTCAGTATATGCTAGGCTGTCACTTACACCCTGCATACATACAACATACAACATATTAAGAAGGACCCTCCTTCTTAATATGTTTTTTTTTGAGGGGATGATCAGACCGTCAAACTGAACAACTTTCTCTATGGAACCAACATCGAAATCGCGAAAAAAAAATCAGCTCGTCCATACAAAACTGGCAAAATTACTCGAGCCAAATGTATGGGATAGCTGATTATTTTTCGCGATTTCATTGGTCCCATAGAGAAAGTTGTTCAGTTTGATGGTCTTGTCTCTTGTTATCGCCTTAAAAAAGTGACCCTGTATAGGTACAATACACTGACAACAAACCATAGGCCGTAGTATGATGTGCGCGATAAGGTTTTATCGCGCCTTTTATTTCCCGCCTTTTTCGTTCCCGCTAAAATAGAAAGAGAGTTAAGACGCGATAGCGCTATATCACGCGGCCATACTACGGCCGCAGACAGCAATAATACAACCACATATAAGGCAATTAATTACACAAGTAGGTATACCCATTGAACCGTAGAACTGTATAGATCATTAACCATGGCAGGTGATAGGTATGGCATATGGCAAGGGACCCCTGTTATAATGGCAGTTATTCATGCATGAAAACCAAATAGAAAGCAAGATAAGAGAGAAACATATTTTGTAGTTTGTAAGCCAACTAAAAATGGCAAATGAGGTAAATACCAAGCTATTTAAGGATACTATGACCAGAATTTGAAATATTTACGGAAGGTGTAACAAAATACCCTGGTAATATTTAAACGGGTAGTTTAGACCATCAAACTGAACAACATTTACTATGGAGACAACATCGAAAATAAAAATTACTGTCCCATAACTTGAGTCTAGTCGGTAGTTCGGTACTGCATTTTTGTATGAAACAGTTGTTTTTATTTCTCGATGTTGGCTCCATAGTAAAAGTTGTTCGGTTTGATGGTCTTAATCACACCTTTAAATATTACTACGGTTGTTACAGCGGTTTCTATGGGATCAAATCAAATTCTACCAAATTTTTTCTATGAGAATGTCAAAATCGGAAAAGAAAATCTGCTGTTCCATGCAAACCTACTTGACTTAAGCGTATGGGACAGCAGATTTCTTCTCAATGTCGATGTTGTGTTGGTCCCATACAAAAAGTTGTCCAGTTTGATGGTCTGGTCATCCCCTTAAAATAGTTTCAGCTATTTTTTTTTATTATTCATAATGGGTTTGCGCTTGGCTTCAGTCATCTGATGGGAAGTGTAGATGAAGCCCAGGATGTAGCGCGCTCACCCAGAAAAAGCCTATTAACTCTTCTTTTAAAAATATCCCGATTGTATTTGCTGTTTGTATTTGTAATTTTGTTGGACCTTATACATATAGATTTGAAAATAAATAAGTGAAAGCAACAATGAAATAAAATTACCTACATTAACCAGAAGAACGGTGTCAACAGAAGCAAAGTGCACATCTTTAACGACAATGTGCCTCATTGCCTCATTCACATTAGTCCACTTCTTATTCTCTACATCCATTTCCACACAAACTTCCTCCCAATCTATTTGTTCATCCTCCCATATTTTCAAATGAGGTAAAGTAGGGTAACAACCCTTTATTTTACTATGGACCCAATATTTCCAAAGGTGATCATCAGCCAGAATATCAGAAAATCGGCTACAAACTTTGCTTAGGGTATATTTTAAGAAATGTGCATCCAAGAACGAGCATATCTTTAAAATTATCTGTAAAAAAATACACACAATAAAAACAAGTTACATTGAAATTAGTGATAGGGAATCAGGGACACCTAAAAACCATATTGTAACTTTTTGTTAATGTTAATATCTTTAATGTACAGACACACTTCTGTTACAGTTTCATAATAGTATAGAAGATATAGATAGATATGTCAAAATTTGAAGTATTCTGCTGTGCATTTCAAGAATAAGTAAATAAGAAGACAGTACATAAGTATTTTTTGACGAAATTGAGTTGTATTTGTTTCTGGAATCCATGTGACGAGCACTATATGAAAAAAATCTCATTTGGAAGAGGTAGAAATGGTAAGAAAGAGTGAAGTAAGTATAGAGCCAGAGAGAGAGAGAGTGATCCTTATAGAGCTTAGTAACAAGGATTCCGAAAATATATATGGCTTATTTTTGCACAAAAGTACATAGTTTTACCATGGCAGTATTTCATTGCCAAAAATGTTTTTGGAACTATAGAAACATTTTTAATTATATATTCAGAGCATCAATCACTCACAAATAAGTTGTAAATCTCCAACCTCCAACATCATTTCACTTATTTCGTGAAAAAATGGCAACATAAACATACCTCCACTGGTAAATTCAACAAAGCAGGTTCAGCTGGCTCGTAAACATCAGCAGTCTCGGTAGGATTGGTCGTGCATTCATTTTCTATTTCTGTTAATTGATCCTTAAGTGACTGCATTAGGTCACACATCTTGTTTAGATCCTATAAGGACACCTAAAAATTAAGATAAAAACACAGTTGAAAGAATTATAATAATAAGAATAGCATTATGTGGACTATGTACAGGAGCTATTTCCTTGTTTTTTTATGTAAACAGCGGCTGCAGTCTCTGCGATTGTGTGATTGAGTCACAATTATACAACTATTGTAACAAACTTTCACATTGAGTCACGTTGCAGGTTCTGACCCGAGCACTTTTCTCGGGTAGTTTTCACGCGTCGTGTTTTTGACTGCCACAAGACTCCGCAATCCTCAATCTCTTCTTGTTCTTGACCATAAACAATCCCTGAGATTAGGATAGATTCTCCCATAAACTACTTGACACTGGCAGAATTGCAGTGCTTTAATGCCTCCGCTAACTGCCAACTGCCTTCGTTGGTCTAATGGTTAAGAGCATTGGGCTCTCGACATTGAGGTCGTGGGTTCAATTCCCACGGGGGGCACCTAGTGATATGTCACTTTGTGCGTTTTACCCCAGTTGGTTAGGACATTGCAGGTTGAATCACCTGGCTATCTGAAAATAAAAATGATTCCGTGCTTCGGATGGCGCGTTAAGCCGTTGGTCTCGGCTACTATCTCTGGTGGATGGTAGTTGTAACATAAAAACCACGTCAGAGGCCGTAAGGCGGTCTGAAAAAACCAGGGCTCTGCCCACACGATAAGAAAAAGAAGCTGATTTAACAATGTCACACTACCTAGTACTTACACTTGCTTGAAATTGAAGGATGGTCTTGTCATGTGTTTGGAATAAGTAAGATTTAAGTATAGGTGAATGTCTATTTATGGAAGTGGTAGCTTCAAGCTTTGGTTCCAAGGTTTGATAAATATAACTCTACATTCAACATAGTTCCAATTTATCTTAAATACTTTTACATTAATGGTATAAGTTTTAAGATCTTGTTTACATTTTTATAACAAAGGAATATTTTATCAATATTAAAATCGAAAACCTATGTGCACAAAGCGAATATTTTGTAATACAGTAATTTTCCTACCTTAGTTTGCTGTGATGATGTGTCGTTACTGGACGCAACTGGATGCGAACTCCCCAGGTCTTGGATAAACAATATCGTTTTTCACTCATCAAAAAATAAACAAAACAGAAGTTAAAAATTTTAATTTTTTCATTGTTGGCAGAGTTACAACTTTTTCAACTCATTCAACTGACCACAGATCATTAAGAATATGTCCAAACTGAAGACTGAACTGTCATCATACAGCCTGACCACTTTTTTTTAGAGAATCTACCAATATAGCTGCTGCATTCTCAGATTAATGAATACAAGGCTGTATTCTACCAAAATAACTGTTGTAATCTCAGATGTTGTAATCTACCAAAATTAAAATTCTACTAACTAATATTTATGTGTTTCGCCCAAAGAGTAATATTAGTATATTAGAAAAGAGAACCCACTCGTGGCAACATTATGCATCCACCTTATGTCAAATTAAAGGCTAGCTAGCGCCATCTATGTTTCACCGACAATAATTCAACCTATACTATACATACATACTTATATCTACTCATACCGATGGATATTATTGTTTTGAATGCTAGTTTTCGTTCAATCCCGCACCAATCGAGTGAAATTCCAGTATCCTTACTATTCCTGTAATCTAAACATTGGTAAGAGAACAACAGAAACTCCAGAACATCACTAAATCGGCACGAAATTGAACGAAAACTACAAACAACACGCACATTACGCAAGATAGGTAGCCATTTAGTGAATTTGTCAATTTGACATTGATATAGACAATAAAATCTTTTTTTTTCATAGTTCTGCGAAATATTTAATAGATGGCAGCACATTCTATGCAAACTGAATCGGAAAAAGCCACCAAAAGGCGAATGTCCTCCGCCTGGTTTCGCCTCAGGTTTCGCTTCTGCGGCCTAGTACGCCAACCCGCGACAGGTCGCTATCGCATTTAACACATCCATCCCCCATCTGTCAAATTCAGTCTTATAACCATAGAGATAGTAAGTATGGATATCTATGCTTATAACTCGTTCGTTAGAAAGAGAGTGGAAGCGTCATAGCGCTATATCACGCTATCGCGGGTTGGCGTACTAGCCGCGAAAATCTATACTATTATAAAACTGTAACAGGAAGTTTGTCTGTACATTGAAGATATTAACAAAAAAAAAGTTACGATATGGTTTTTATGTGTCCCTGATTCCATTTCACCAATTTTTGGATTTTTTGTCTGTCTGTTTGTTTGTATGTTTGTTTGTTTGTTTGAACGGGTATCACGCAAAAACTACTGAACCGATTTTGATGAAACTTTTTTTGTTTGATAGCTTATGATCTGACTTAAAATCTGGTATATAATTTGTTCGGACGAAGTCGCGGGTTAACGTTTGTTTAATATAAAACACTATTTTGAACAAAACATTAACATTTTTATCTAAACGCTCATCATGACGCATTCGCATTTTTGTATAATTTTTATCGGTTTTCATCACTTTGTAAGAGGAATGCTTCAATTTCTAAATAAATCTAAAGCGTCGATTAGACTACCCAATTTGCAGAAGCCAAGATATTGTGTTGGGTAGTGTAAATGCGTGTTGGGCGCTCTCACCCTAAATTAGGGCGGTCCTCGACCCGACCGACGGCCCAACGTGCTATTTTTCTGTTGTGTCTGGCAGTGTAAATGGTTTTAGGGCGATTAGTGTGTGATTTCTTTCTATCAGTCCGCGCGTGGCTAGCTTCGCGAGCACAAACTAATAAGAAGGTCGCGAGTGGACGTGTGGCTCGAGTGAACTCGAGTTTAACGTACGGCACGGCAGAGCATAAACAAAGTAAAATACTGTCACGGATGCTGACAGAAGTCAAACGTTAAAATGGCATTCAAAAATTCGGCTGGTTCTTTGACAACCTCTTTAGCTCAGTGGTCGAGCGTTCGTCTCGATATAAGTGTCCCATGTCGAGAAGTCGATAGTTCGAATCCGCACCAAAAATATTTCTAGATTTTAATTTTAATGTTGTTAAAAATGTTCTAGGAGGCAGTAAGAATATTTGGAAAGAGAAAAAAATAGGCGTGTTATGTTCTAGAAGAAATTTGAAAAGAGGGATTAGAAATATCCGGAAGGGAACAAAGAAATAAATAAAAGACTAACGAAATTCGGGTATCTAGAAAATTCTAAGGGGTATATAAGCCTGCGAGTTTGCGGCCGGAGATCAGTATTGGTTTAACAGTGAGAAGTGCGAAACAAAAAGGAAGAAAAGTGAAAAAGTACAAGTGCAAAGTAAAGTGGGGAACAGTGAGTAGACAAGTGTCAGTGTAGTGCCGTGACGTCATAGTGTGTCACGTGTCGTGACGTGTCGTGTCGTGACGTCATAGTGTCGTGCGTCGTGACGTCATAGTTGTGTCGCGTGTGGTGACGTCATTATAGAGACATAGTGAACAGTGGAAGTAAGTGGTGTAAGGGGAAACCCCTGCGAGGAGGACTGTTTAAGGGGGAACCTCTGCGAGGTGGACCGTGTGTAAGTGTGTAACCCAATAAACTGTGTAAAATTGGACTTAGTTCTAGCTTGGCTGGGCTGCGTTCAGAACCTACACCCCAGGTGCACCCCGAGTGCAACTTTTCGCACTAACGCCGTTCCGAGGCTCGGTGAAAAACGCTCTTTGCAACTCGGTTGTCACAACTCAACCGTTCCGAACCTCTGACGGGTTGCAACTTTTAACCATCAAATTCGATGGTTAAAAACACTCTGACGTTTTAATTATCTGTGGTTACTTGACTTTTCGCGCGTTTTGAATAAAAGTTTGTTTTTCAAACTATTTTTATTCACTTTTTGATTTGCTAACATGGAAAATGAGTTTTTTTATTGTATTTGGAAATGATGGAAGCCCTGGAAGCCCATATTACTTTAAATGTCAAAGAGGTTATATGCCATGATCGTTCCGTACCTCATAGCGAGTTAAAAATTGGCGCGGTCGTTCCGTACCTTAGAGCGAGTTGAAAAACAACCGCACCTAAAGGTCGTGAACGCACCCCGTATGTATGTATATTAGATCTGTGGCTGTAATATAACCAAATAAAAATTGATTCTCGATAAAAACCAGTGTTGCCAACTTAGTGGATTTTCCACTAAAACTGGTGGTTTGGACCCCCCTTTTAGCGGAGAAATTTTGCGTTTAGTGGCTGGTGGTTTTTTCTAGTGGTAAAATTTAGTTTCAAGAGAGCTATTTTTGAAGTAAAACTTCTTTAGGCGCGACTCGGGAGTACCTAATTCCGATTTTTTTTTCTGACGGACGTAACGCTCAGTTTCCGCTATTCAAAAATACAAAACGTCAAAGAAGTTTTGAAGTAAAACTTCTTTAGGCGTGACTAGGGAGTAAAGGGCCCTTTAGACGGGCAATCGATTGTAATCTTCCTGCCATGGCCGAATCGCGCGGCACCAAAATTGCTCGTCTAAAGTCCGATTGTACGATCGCAAATCCGGTCTCAGCCAATATTAGTGGAAAACTTAGTGATTATGAGAGTGGGCCACTTTCTGTTAGTGGTTTTCTGGTGGTTTCAGGAGTTGAATATGGTGGAGAGCTAATTTAACTGTTGGCAACACTGATAAAAACTGTTGAAGAATTGCCAAGGAGAGGAAGTAAGTAGAATAACTTTACTGTCTTTCTCCTTCACAAAATTATGGAGGGCCGTAACATACCGGGGCCTTCTACGGACAACACACTAAAAATGGATTTAGAGAAGGAATTAACGAACAAATTTCTAAGCGGTGAAATGTCTTTCGCTGACTATTCGAACGAATGGTACAGCTACGATGACGAAGAGGATGTAGACGATGGGAACAAGAGGAATGAGGTAGAACCTCGGCAATCAGTGCAGTTATTTGAAAAGGGTCTGACAAGACGTCGCAAGTACACTCGCCTCTCGGCTGCACTACTCGGTCTAATGGGAGAGGCTAACTTACGCTTCGTCAGAGGCGACAAGGAAACAGCTGAAAAAATGTGCCACGAAATTATCAAACAAGTACCTACTGCCCCGGAACCGTACCAGACTTTAGCCCAGATATATGAGTCTGATGCAGAGAAGTCTCTACAGTTTTCTTTGCTCGCTGCACATCTCAGCCCGTCGGACGCTAATGAATGGTTACGGCTGGCCGCTATATTGAAACAAAGGAGAGACGTTAAACAAGAAATGGTATGCTATTCACAGGCTATTAAGGCAGAACCTCATAATTTAGACACACATTTAAAAAGGCTTGAACTTCTTACTGCTTTGGAAGAAACTAAGTACCCACTTAATAGTCTGAATGTAACTCGTGTCAAATGCTATCATAAAATAGTAACATCTCTAAATCCTAGTGACGGACAAACAATTATGAAATATGCTAAAATGGCTGCAACATTATATCACAACAACCAAGAAATGGAAAGGGCACTTGAAGTCATGACAGTAGCTTATAAAAAGTGCTCATCTATTTTCACATTGGAAGACACAAATATTTTTCTAGAGCTGTTGATCGCACGCAAACAATATCAGACTTGCATTGACATTTTTATCGCTAACGCAGGGGTGGACATAGAAGCTGAAATACAAACTGTGAAAAATGCTGACGGTGTGATAGAAGAGCAAACACATTATTTAGAATGTTCGATGCCAAAGGATTTGCCGATTGACTTGAAAAGCAAGCTATTGATCTGTTTCATTCACTTGGGGGCTTTTAGTTTAGTCAAAACATTGTTGAATGACTTCTTATCTAACAATGTAGAGAAAGCCGGAGACTTGTATATGGACATAGAGGAAGCACTCTCCTCTGTGGGTCAACATGAACTTGCAATAAAACTTCTTGAACCCTTAGTGAAAAATACAAGCTTTGATCTTGGTGCTGTATGGCTGAAACACGCAGAATGTTTGTTCAATTTAGGCAGAAAGGATGATGCAATCCAATCATACTACAAAGTTCTGATACATGCACCACAACATCCTGATGCTCGTAGAAAACTGTTTAGAATACTTGAGAATAAAGGATGCATAGATCAGGCCTTACATATCTTACAACAAGATTATAAGTATGTTGTTAGTGCCAGCTTACTGCAGGAACAATGTGACACACTGAAAAAATACAACAGACCACTGAAGTATTTAGAAGTAGGAGAAGCTTTGCTTTCTAAAACATTTGTTAAGTTTAGACATCAAGAAGAATTGAAAATTGCTTGTAATTTAAAGGGAGGGATTGATGTTATCATAAACTTCAGGTCCATGCGCGGTGAAAACCCATATCATGAAAATGATCTTCATTTCGATGAAGAAGAGACATTTAAGCTTTCACCTACAGATGAATGGGATTTGTTTACAGAACTGTTGAGTATCGCATGTGAACATAAAAAATATTTTACTATGCAACGATTATCTTATGGTGCATTACTTTCTAAGGGTTTGTCACCACATAGATTGGATATTGAATTTTACTGTTTTCAAGCTTGTCTTCTGAGCCATGATTACCAAAATGCCTTCAGGTTCATCAGGGACTTTACTCAGAAATACCCTACCTCACGTTCATGGAATTTAATTAATCTTGTTATTCATTCTGTAGAAGAAAGCACGCATGCAAAATTTTTGACAAGACTTTTTCAGAAAGAGCACCATGTTGTAAAAAATCTTTTCTTGGGCAACAATTTTCTCACATCAGGAAGATATCTTGTAGCTCTGAAGTACTTTTTGGAATACCATGATCAATTTAGAGAGCCCTTATCAGCGTTTTTGATTGCTATAACTATCCTGGTCATGGCTGCACAAAGAACTGTAGATAAACACCACAATTTGATATTGCAAGGCATGTCATACTTGCTCACTTATCAAAATCTTAGGAAGTGTGATCAGGAAACTAATTATAATCTGGGAAGAGCCTACCATATGTTGAGTATCAATAATTTAGCTATAGAATACTATGAAAGGGCACTAGCATGCGGCCCAGTTACCAACTGCCCCCGACATGGTGTGATGGATTTAACAAGGGAAACTGCTTATAACTTGTATCTTCTGTACAAAGATCATTCTCCAAAAATAGCTCAGAAATATATGTTTAAGTATCTTGTGGTGTAAATAAACCGTTAAGAATGTGTAAAGCAACATTTTGTTTCATTTCTCCATAGACATTTTTTGTTCTAGATGTTGTTGTAAACATGAGTTCAACTGAAGTAGTACCAGCGAATACTGTATTGTTTGCCGACTTATGTGATGTTCTAGAAAAAATATACAAAAGGAAAAAGCACAGAATAGAACAAGAAAGGATATTAACAAATTACATAAATGACTTTCGAATACATGTTGCCAACGTACAAGGACCAAAGGTACCATTTAAGGTTTCTTTGAAATTGACTAGTTAACACAAAATGTGCATTAATAACTTCGATTAATTTCAGGATTCTAGTTTTTTTCCTGTATTGAGGTTACTACTGCCAGACAGAGAAAGAGAAAGAGGTGCTTACAATTTAAAGGAGTCAAAACTTGGGGCACTTCTTGTCAAAGTGTTGTCCCTTAACAAACAATCACGGGATGCTTTAAGCCTGTTAAACTATAGATCAGCCCCTAACTCTAAAGACAGCGATTTTGGTGGCGTAGCGTATTTTGTGCTAAAGAACAGAGTTGGCAAGAATGCTGGTAAACTCACTGTGGGTGATATCAATGAGCTTCTTGATAGGATTGCTACCGCTGAAGTTGGCAATAAGGGTCGTAAGTATACCTAACTATTATAGCCCAGTCATTTTACGGAGTTTTGTTAGAAGGGGGAGTAATTATGAATTGGACTTTTAAACTGTAACCGGCACCATTTAGTGACGAAAAGACTATCTGAAAACATATTTTTAAAAAAATCACTTCGAAACATAGAAATCAAAATTGTATCTCCCAGAAGATTTTTAGATTAATAATATTAATACCAATGCACTAATTTTAATTAGATTTTACAATATAAATTATTTTTTAAACAATAAAATAGGCACTGAATTTAAAAAAAATGAGATACTTCATAGAATATACTTACGTATTTTTTAAAGCCTTCTAAGTAGAAAAAAATATTAACACCATGTTTGAAGTATGTATAACGGTAAAGCCTTAAAGGCTTGCAAAAAAATTTACCATTTGTTTTTTTAGAACGAAATAAATGATAAATTGAAAATTTGGTACTGTTGCTGATGTGATTTTTTTTTAATTTTGGTACATTTCTAAGCTCAAATTGGCTCTTAAATACTATACCGAAAAAAAACAATTATTAATTAGTCCCGGCTCAAACCGTAAAATGACTGGGCTATTAAATACTGCAACAAATCATTTCAAACCTTACAGTACTAAAACTAAGTGTAGAATTTCTATGATTCCTATCGTTTTAATTTTAGCACATCTAGATGAAGCCATGTCGTATGCCTTGAACAATTTGACTCCAGAACAATTCAAATGGTTCTTACGCATAATTCTCAAAGATTTGAAGCTGGGAATGGGACATGGTAAAATTTTGGGTGCCTTCCACCCAGATGCGCCCGAACTTTACGAAAATTGTGGCAATCTCACCAAGGTAGGCAAGAAATAACGAATTTTACATCTAAACTATTATAAAACTGTAACAGAAGTGACTGTTCATGAAGGATAATTTAATTATCTATGCTTATATAAGGTCTAACAAAATTAGGTGAAACTATTTTAAGGGGATGATCAGACCATCAAACCGAACAACTTTATCTATGGGACCAACATCGAAATCGCCAAATAAAAATTAGCTGTTCTATCAAACCTACTCGATCCAAATGTATGGGACAGCAGATTTCTTTTTCGCGTTTTCGGTATTGGTTCCATAGAAAATCATCCCCTTAAAATAGTTTCACCGAATTTTGTTAGACCTTATATATTCCGTGCCTTTTTTTTTTAGGTGTCGCAAATCAACCTTTTTTAGAATTTTTGTCCGTCTGTTTGTTTGTTTGTAAGACCATCACGCAAAAACTACTGAACCGATTTTGATGAAACTTTTTTTGTTTGACAGCTTTCGCGAGTAAACTCTAGTAATACTCTAGTATAGGGTCTTTCTTAATATGCTGACACTTTTTTAAGGGGATGATCAGACCGTCAAACTGAATAACTTTCTCTATGGCACAACAACCGAAATCGCGAAAAGAAATCAGCTCGTCCATACAAAACTGCAAACCTACTCGAGCCAAATGTATGGGACAGCAGATTTTTTTTCGAGATTTCGATGTTGGTCCCCTAGAGAAAGTTGTTCAGTTTGATGGTCTGATCAACCCCTTAAAATAGTGTCCAAGAAGGACCCTGTATAATCCTATACTCGACATATTCAAGCCTACAGCCTAACTAATAACTAACTATGTAAGGGTGGTCCAAAACGTGTCGTCCAAAATTTTGTATAGGTGTAGTAACATTCGCTCCGTATTGACCACACCTTTCTATTACTTACATTACACTCTGTATCCAATCAAGAATGTCACGTATAATTTAAACAGGTGTGCAGTGAACTAGAGGACGGGAACACAAGGCCGTCAGAACTGGGGATCCAGGTGTTCTTCGCAGTCAGCCCCATGCTTTCGGAACGGCTGGATGTGACCCGCATTTCCCAACTGCCGCAGGGCAAGACTTATCAAATAGAGACCAAGTTCGATGGCGAAAGGTTTCAGGTATGAGCAAATTATATAATAAAATAGTTATTCAGTAGCTTATCATCTTCAAATATCATCATCATCTCAACCGAAAAACTTACACTCTTGGACATAGGCGAGTGTCATTATATATAGTGTCCTTATATATCATATAAGTATCATTATATATCAATAAGTGTCATTATATATCATTATCCTCACCAAATATTTTCCCCTTGTTTATAAGAGAAGGTATAAAACATTATAACGCAGTCATAAAGCTCGCTAGACCCTTGTAAAAGCGTTAAAAAAATTATGCCTTTTCTTATAAACATGGCGAAAATATTTGGTGAGGATAATGACGGCGTTCAAACGCCGTAGAGAAACACCAAGGCCTCCCTTATTCAACGGGTTCCCGCCCGGAAGCCTTGTGCAAACATGCATATAGCCAATGTGGACGCACCCTAATTGGTATCTTCATCATGAGCCTATTATATCCCACTGTAGGGCTCAGGCCTACCCTCAGTGAGGGTGTATCCTGCTTTTGTCCACTGTCCCGACCACAATCACTTTCGGGGTGCCCAGAACAATGAATTTAAACCCCCTTCTCCCGAAATTCGAATAGGGTTCAACTTAATAGCTGACAGTTTTTAGAGGATGATCAGACCCTCAAACTGAAAAGCTTTCCAAATGGGACAAAAATCGAAATCGCGTAATAGTATAGATCGACGCGACGTTGCCGTTGGTCCCATATAAATAGTTGTTCAGTATGATGATGACAATGTGAAAGAAATCGTTGTATAATCACTGTACAATAGCAAAGTCCAACTTAATATGCTGACGGTATTTTATAGAGATAATCAGGAGTGCGATTTTTGAATCTCATACGTTGAACTCAACAGTTGAAAATGTATGGAGATATTCATCTTTCTACTGCTGATTTGACTTTCAAAAACCACACTCCTGAAGTATGATTTTGTATTGTACAGTGATTATACAGCAATTTCTTTCACATTGTTGTTTTTCAATGAATGAACCAAAAATCAGGACATGTGTTTGTCTGCCTTTTCGATTCGGCCACCTAAAAACACTGCTTTATTTCAGGTGCACATGAAAAACGGAGAGTTCGAATACTATTCGCGTAAGGGATTCTCCTACGGCGGTATTTACGGCAAAACGTATGATTCTGGTCTGCTCACTCCGTTGCTGAAGGATTGCTTCAGCCCAAGCGTGGTCATCTTCGTTCTCGACGGAGAGATGATGGGGTGGCACAAACGTAACCATTGCTTTGGATCGAAAGGTTTTTATAATGCTACTTTTCTTTAGACACATAAATTCACGACCATAATCCTTTTCAAAGTGGTCGGATTATAAAACTTACTTACTACCAAATAGGTAAAAATATTTATAAGCTTGCAGTTGTAGCTAGGTTTACTCCAAGCTAGAAGGTTTCAAGAGAGCAATCGCGCTAAATAAATCTCAACTAAACCATGATTGGACCGCGTGCGAACCACAAATTTTAACACATTCGGTGTCACGCTAATCGTTTAACAGCCGTTAGAGCCGTTTTGACGGATCGTTCAGACGTTAAAGGGGGAAGTAAAAGTCACATAAATACTATGCAGAACTATATACTATTACCTATCTATTCTGTGTCAATACATAATATAAAACAAAGTAGCTTCCCGCTGTCTGTCCCTAACCTATGTATGCTTAGATCTTTAAAACTACGCAACGGATTTTGAGGGTTTTTTTTATAGATAGAGTGATTTAAGAGGTTTATATGTATATAATTGCAGTAGCATTGCACCCGTGCCAAGCCGGGGCGGGTCGCTAGTAGTAAATAAGTCATGTTTAGCGTGATACGGAATTCAGCATAGTTGAATAGTAATTGCATTGGATTGCAATGTGATTAGAACTCAAATTGGTTTAGGATTGAACTTCGATGTTTTAAATTAGCGCGATCGCCCTCCAGGATGGAATGACGTGTCGAAAGTTGATAGGTGGATAGCCTTCCGCCGACGAAAGCACTGTATACGAAATCTTATTCCGTAGTCGCATTATACGAAACCCATTAAAAACATTACAAGGCACTGAGAAAAAAAGTGGTGGAATCCTTCGAAAGCCACAAATGCCTCTTGCAAACGAGGGCAGGGCAGTGAAGGTAGGACAGTTTGGTGTTTTTTTTTGGGCAGCTAGACGGGACCGCTCAGTCACAGATTAATAATTAATTACTACGTATTTCGTAATGCGCCCTTCACACGAGGGCAGGGCAGTGAGGGCAGGACATTGGGACAGGGCAGTTGGCGTTCACATTTCTGGCAGCTAGACGGGACAGCTCAGACCACGAGCTAATTTATTTATTATCTTATTTTCGTTTTGCTGACTTTTACAGTAATATTCGGTATTCCTATTTAGTTTTCATTTATATCTGAGAGTAATCCGCTTTAATAATTCCGCTTTTCTATAAAAACTAATTTTTTAAAACCTTTATCAGTTTTTGTCAATTTGGAGGGAGGTAATAAAAAAAAAAAATGTTTGACCAGAAATTATAAAAAAATATCTTTCAGCACTGCACTACCCTCGCGTTCATACGGGGCCATTTGCAAGACAGTCGAGATACAACTGCCGCCTATTAACTTCTAACGTCCTGTCCTGGTTACTGCTCTACCTCGGCGGGTGTTCACACGGGAGCAGTACTGTCCTGCCCTCCTGCCCTCACTGCCCTGCCCTCGTGTGAAAGGGGCATAAGACCCTTTTATCTGGTAATAAAAGTCTAAGGCATAGCCGCCCAACCCCAGGCCCGTTGGCGACAAAGTGGCCCTCCAACGCATTTAAATTTTCCCGCTAACAGCAGTTCATTTACCTTTGCTCTTTGATTATAATTATACGATGTTACCTAAAGCTCTATTTAATAAATATCTATTTTAACCACAGACCACAAAAACTAAAGGGAGATGTGAAAAGGGGGCGGGGTCAGTGTCGCAGCAATATGCGCAAAAACGGAACACATTGCTCGCGACAGTAAGGATTCAATATATTGTGAGGCTGAAAGCCAGTCGAGATATTATGTGTAAATGGTTTACAATGCTTGCGTAGTACTAAAGATTATTCGCAAATTACATTCTGATACCGCAATGGATAATGAGCACATTCAAGCTAACAAAATACTTTCTATCGCGTGGTACTGGTGGTGATGCGACACTAGAATTCGTACTCAGCGCGTTGGTTGGCATCTCTCTAGATCTCTATGATTGTAACTGTAGGCGGTTATAAGGTGGCCTGCCGGCGAATACCATAGATTCGAAATTGTAGCTCACCTTCAAAAGGAAGAATGTTCATAAATTTTGATTTATAGCTCATCGTAATCTCTACTAAAAATAAAAAATTTGTGTGAAGAAATTATTAAGATACGTCAATTAGTTTCCGAGATATAGAATTTTGAAAATAGGTGCGCGCTGCGAGATTCGGCCGGCCAGCGCTCGCTGCGTGTGACGTCACGTTATAACTCTCACATTAGGCCGCCGTGCACTTTCGTAGGTGCGCTCGAAGATTACGCGATTTACGCGGGAAAAATTAACAAATAGGGCGCAGGATTTTGGGGGAGGGGTAAGGGGAGGGGAGGGCTGCTAGTGTATACCACTCCCCCTCCCCCTCCGCCCCGCAGAGATGCGTTGTTTGTTACCAAGAAATAATAATTTAAAAATTTTAAAACCTAATCTAACATTACTATTGCGGCGCAGCAGGGGGAGGGTGATACCCCCTAGACTAGAGGGGTGGTTCACGGTGTAGGTAAGTAGGTACGTCATCATCATCATCAGCCTATTATACCTCCTACTGCAGAGCACAGGCCTACCATCAGAGAGGGTGTATCAGAGATTATTATTATAGCCGTCAATCGACTGCTTCCAAAATCGACTGAGGGTCCGCGCGGACTCCAAACCAGAATCTGATGTCAGATTTGAAAAAAGTGGCCGCCATCTAGAACTTTTTGTTTTCATCCGATTGCTTCCAAAATTGATAACTAAGGGTCCGCGCGGATTCCAAAAGAGAATCCGGTGTCAGCTTTGAGAAAAGTGGCCGCCATCTTGAACTTTTTTGTTTCTCAACCGATTGCTTCCAAAATCGATGCTCTACTCTGACAACGTTTCGAGCGATTTGGCCGACCTATGAACATTCTTTATTGGTTGGGCAGCCTTGGTCTAAGTCGAGCTGCTCATCGCAGAAGGTTGCACCACTTTTGCTCTCAATGCGTTTTTATGTACCTTCAAATGGGAGAAGTAAAAAGAAACAACTTACTAAAATTATTCTTTTTTTCAGGCATGGCTTTTGATATAAAGAAGGTAACAGAAAACTCAACCTATCGTCCCTGTTTTTGTGCGTTCGACATTTTGTATTACAATGGTAAGAGTTTGGTTGGACCAAGCGATAAAGGTGGCATGCCATTGAATGAGAGACTGAAATTACTCGACAGTATGTTTACCGATGTGGCTGGCGTTATACAGCACAGTAAGAGGGAAATCGTTAAAGATAGGTAATTATACTCCTCTCTACTATTACTCTACCTACTACTCTGCCCTTGAAGTTGTTGGCGATTATGTTTATCTGGGACAAACTATCCAGTTAGGTAGGTCCAACTTCGACAAAGAGATCAACCGTTGAGTTCAACTTGGCTGGGCAGCATTCGGGAGGCTACGTAGTATCTTCACGTCCCAAATTCCGCAGTGTCTCACGACGAAATTCTTTGACTAGTGTGTGGTGCCAGTGATGACATATGGAACAAAGACGTGGTCGCTTACTCAAGGCCTCATAAAAAGGCTGAAAGTCATCCAAAGGGCAATGGAGAGACCGAATCAGAAAGAGATCCGCAGAAGAACCAGAGTAGCTGACCTAGCCCAAAGAATTGCTAAACTAAAGTTTATCATTTATACTGTATTGAACCAAAAATTTTGAAAATAATGTCCCCCCATCACCCCAGATTTTCCTTTGTACCATCTTAACTTGACCACCCTGTATTAACCTAAATACTAACCTTTAAGTATTTCCATTTCAGTTCAGATATACTGGAAGCACTAAACAAGGCTATAGAGGACCAGGATGAAGGCATAGTCGTGAAGGACACCAGTTCGTATTACATTGCCAACAGACGCAACGCTGGATGGTACAAGATTAAACCGGAGGTATTTATAATACTAACAACGTAGTTATTATATTACTCTGTGCTAACAACTTTCAAAGTAATGTCATATTCATATGTATAATAGGTAATAGTATAGTATCTAAACTATTATAAAACTATTGTAGAAAGTTTGTCTGTACATTGAAGATATTAACAAAAAAAAAGTTACGATATGGTTTTTAGGTGTCCCTGATTCCATATCACCAATATTTTGATTTTTTGTCTGTCTGTTTGTTTGTGTGTTTGTTTGTTTGAATGAGCATCACGCAAAATCTACTGAACCGATTTTGATGAAACTTTTTTTGTTTGATAGATTATTATCTGACTTAAAATCTAGTATATAATTTGTGCGGATTTGGATTTTTTTCTGTCTGTTTGTTTGTTTGTTTGAACGAGCATCACGCAAAAACGGGTTAGTGCCACCTCTCCCCATTCCCAGCTGCCCCCGTCCCAACTGAACCCGAAATTATCATCACTCGATTCATTTTATTAAAAATATATTTTTACGATATTTCCATAATTAAAACTGGTTTCAATTTAGTACAGTCAAAGTCAAAAAGTGTTGCAGTTAAATCGTATTTAAAATGGCTTTAAATAGGAACATGTGAGAATGGAACGTAGTGAAGTCTGAGTGTAACGGAATGCAGATAATGTGAGAGGGGGATGACAGATAGAATGGAGTGTTGTGTGACAGGGATGAAAGATGAAGGACGAATGACAGGCCAGGTAAGAGAGGAATAGGAGACAAGGAGCGTATATGCAAGAGAGATGGAAGAGAGTGTGACGTAGGAGGAAGCTGAGAGGAGGGATGTCTCTGTGATTCGCAAGATGGTTCTTTTTTGGAAAAGCCTACGTAAAATAATTATAAAACGCTGTGCTCTTTGAAAGATTACAACAGAAACAACGAAGTTTATCGAGTCATACAGTTTGTTTTGTTTGCTACAATCCCACAGACATATTTACGGAAATTTCTTAATATTTTTCAAGTTCATCCGCCAGGCCCAGCTTTAAAAACAGATCATAGTAAAAAGCGCCCATCATACAAATTTCTGTACATATATTTTTTTTAATTATATTTTATTTTTGAGTCTTCGTGGGGTGTTTTTTTATATGCCACAGTATTTTTTTTAATGATTCAAATAAATTCAGATTAATTATTCCAACAGGATCCAGTATCCCTATAGGACTATTTAATCTAATAAGATTAATTAAATTCTTATATTATTAATTATTCCAATAGGATTATTTACAATTTCCTAATACGATTAATTATTCAAATAGGATTCATTATTCCAATACGATTATTTATTCCAATGGGATTCATTATTCATAAGTTTTTAAAAAGCTGGGCCTTAGGAGGTTATAATGAAATCTGTGATTTAGAAAAATAATAAACATAATTAAGAAAACTACCTTAGCATTTTTCTTCACCAGTGTAACAGTTAATTATTAAAACATCTGAAGTCGGGTGCAGTTGGGCGTTAGATGTATACGTGGGGTTACATGTATAGTAGGGCAATAAAAACGGGTCCAGTTAGGACGGGGGCAGCTGGGAATGGGGAGAGATGGCACTAACCCGCAAAAACTACCGGACCGATTTGGATAAAACTTTTTTTGTTTGATAGCTTATTATCTGACTTAAAATCTGGTATATAATTTGTGCGGACAAAGTCGCGGGTTAACGCTCGTAGTATATATAGTTCTACATAGAAATGTGCCAAAGTTGTCAATTCCCATATAACTTTTCACATATAGGTTTTCTACCCCTGTTACTACCAGTTTTTTACTAGGAAATTTATTTAACCGTGTTTCTACCGCCTCGGCCGGTAGAACTACCGGCAAATATATTTTTTTTCTATAGTAGGTACTACTCTAGATACCAAAAATACCTACATTCAGATCTCTTCCTCATTCGTTTCCCTCGACATCCGGCCTTCTCAATTTTTTCACTTTTCTCACTTATCTCACTTTTCTCACCTTGTCAAATCGTTGCACTGTCATTGTTCAAAGAAATCAGTTTCATTTAAGTACACAGAAAGCACGATGGAGGACCTGGACTTGGTTATAATCGGAGCAGACGAGGCGGCTAATAAGAAACAGGGTCGAGCAAAGAGTTTCTACGTCGCGTGTGCTGACGTCGTTACGCCAGGTTCGCCTATTAACTATTAGACTATGAACAGGCATTTGATATGCCTACACAATACCATCTAAGCTGCTTGGTTAACGGTTATAATTAATTATTAATTGTGGCTAGCCAAATTGGGGTCAAAAAAGCGCGACTTGCTATACACAATCGTAGTGTCCGACTGAAATTTCGGTTTCGGCAAGTTTCGGCGCAAACGAATTTCGTTTCAGTTTCGGTTTCGGCAGAAAAATTACCGGAACTACGACCGAAACCGAAACTGCGTACATGAGTTTTCGCGCTGTCTTCGGCTTGTGTTTCGTGACGCTTTTACTCAATAAAAATGTTATCATTTCATCTCGAAAACTATAGTACGCCGACACGCCTTCTACTAGTGATCGTGGATGTTCTGAGTAGTTAGAATATATCTGACTACCCCCTCGGGGAATATAGTTGTGAGCATGTGCTATGCTGTTGCTACCTTCAATAAGCTATAAGTGAGACTTGTTACAACTGAGCTGCAATACTGCTAATAGTTGTAGCAATGTTTCTGACCACCCCTAAAGATATTACGGTCGTAAGTGTATTAATGTATGTATCTATTTGTGTATTCTTTGCTCTCAAAACTACATAATTTGATGTTTAAATCTTGTAAGTAGGTCTTAGGAGGCAGAAAATGTGTCGATTTCCGGTTTTTTGCCCGCCATTTTCGATTTCGAGTTGGTAACAAGCATTTTCGGATTCAGCGGTGTCGACTTAGAAAAAACATGTTAATTAAAAGTAATATGATTTGCTTCTAGAGTCTAGACTCGAAAAGGAGGGCTTTTTCTAAAAAAAATTCCTAACTATGTAGTTTTTTTTTATTCATACAATTTTTCTTGTTGATTTCTTGACATTTGTGATGTCTTTCGATAGATACATTACTGAAGTATGTGCATGTCGAATTTCAGCTCACAATAGTTACTAGTTTGAACACAGTAGGTTACCAGTTTGGTTTGGGGGCACAAGGTAGCAGATTGGTATAAAATCACAATTTGAATAACATTCAAACCGAAATTTCTTGATCATTCTGTATCTGTATAGAACCAATAATGTTGATAATGATGTCCCCTAACTCAGATTTTCCTTTAGACCATCTTAACTCGACCATCCTGTATGTATAAATAGATAAGATATACTGGGTGTGACGGAACGACCCAGTTTCCCGAAAAGAATAACAATTGAGTTACAATTACAATAGTTATACTATAATTATTAAAAATATTTATGATATTGAAGAAATATTGAGTCAAGGTAAAATAATGTGATATTTTCGGGAATGTTGATCGCTTACGTATATACCTAGCGGTGTGGTAAGCCTGCTGAAGTTGGAGAGGTAAAATAATATACCTATGTACTTATTTCTTGTCACTAAAATACATAATTCAACTAAAAGGTTTCTCGTCAGGAGCCGCGCCACACCGCTGGGTGTGCATCGCGCGGGTCGCCACAGGCCTCAGCTACGAGGAACGTGATAAACTCTGCATGGCGCTGGAAAGGCACTGGGTGCCAACCAGACGCACCCCGCCTCCGCAGTGCCTCGTCTTTAATAAGAATAAAAAACCAGACTTCTGGGTTATGCCTGAACATTCTACTGTGTTTCAGGTAGGACATTATTAATTTTTAAAAATATCTCAGCACGGGCATGGCTATAAAACACTGGATGCCACTAGACGCAGGCAGTCTCCGCAGTGCCTCGTCTTTAATAAGAAGAAACCAGACTTTTGGGTTACGCCTGAACATTCTATTGTTTTTAAGGTAGGTTTTTAAGAAGGCTATTATTATTAGTGACGTGACTGGACCCGGTTGGTTGGTAATGGTGGTAATGGTTACCAAACTGGACTGCCAAACCAGGGCCCCTGGGTTCGAATCCCGGTTCGGTCATGGAATATGTTCGTGCCGTTGTTGTATGGTTCCCATAACAAAAAGCCTTTAGAGCTAACTTGGGACCATTACAATGTATGTGCTTGTGAGCGTTATTTATTTATTTTTATTAGTGTTTCGTACCAAAATTGACAAAACGGAACACTTGTGGAATCAGGTCGGTGTCCGTCCGTCCGTCTGTCACAGGCATTTTTCTCAGAGACCGTAAGACATAGGAAGTTGAAATTTGGCACAGATATAGCAATAATAGCATAATGGTCCTATAAATGAAATCAAAAAAGCTAAAATTTTATATTGAGGGGCAATTTAGGGAGGTAGAAAGGGTAAGCAACAATTTTTTTTCAACAGTAAAGCTTATGAAAATGCGAGTCTTGAAACAAATTTTTCAATTAAATAACAAAAACTGCTGTCCCCAACTGTGTTTAAAAAAAAATAGCCTTATAAAATCTGAACAGAATCAGTAATATTAAATAAAAAATAATGTGTAGATTGCGGGAACATTGGACTTGAATAGTTGTATTTCCATACCCAAAAAACTACCACCAGTGTTAAATGACCTTCAGTCACAATATGACTATTTTGTCATGCTAGTCATACTCAGTAAATAGATTAAAATGTTTAGTCGAGTAAACCCTTAGAAAACCAACCTATCTATGGTTGACGATTGCTACCTTGCAATCGTTTTCTAAATGACATTGTATGTTTTTTTTATGTTGTTGTTTTATTTTTGTCTTCCATTGCTTTGCTTTGTCTTATGTTATTTTATTTGTCTTATGTTTGTTTATAAGTGGTGTATTCACTAAAACTTAAAATTTTTTAAATTGTGAATGTATCGTTAGGAAACCCTTTAAAATAGATAGTAAGTTTATAGTAGTTATTATCAACGACCCATATTAAACAACTGGTAGTACGGAACACTGAACTCCCGACTCGTGCTTGGTTTTACTGTGTTTCAAGTAGAATATTATTAATTTTAATAAAATATCTCAGCACGGGCACGGGTATAATAAAGCACTGGGTGTCATCTAGACGTATACTGCTTCAGTACGACTACCGCAGTACCTCGGGTTATCCCTGAACAATCCACTTTATTTCAGGTAGAGTATAATTGATTTCAATTAGATATATCAGCATGGCTATAAAAGAATTGGGCGCCGACTAGAGCATGCTGCGCATATTTAACATTATTCTCCATACTTAGTGATGTACCTCGGAAAAAGCTCAAAATGCCTCTGTGACTTCTTGCCCGCCAATATACGCTAAGAAATTTTGATTAGTCTTCCATTATTATGAACCAAACCAATTACGTAAGAGAGGTAGCTTAGCTAACTAAGCAGAATAGTAAATCCGAAAAAGTGGATGCAAAAATAGCTTTGACTACTAGGACTGGCCTTGCGGTAGCATTTCCCCTCTGCCACGGTATAAGAAAAATTGATCATGTGCATTTACATTAAATTGTATACCTTATCACTAAACGAGACAGCCTATAATTGCGAAACAATAAGTACGAACTTATACCGTTTGGGGTTAACACGAGACTACTTTTCACTATGTTTAACATTCAAAATTTGAATCTAAAGTTATGGGGAACAAAATCCAAAGATGCGGATTTCATGTTACCTCGCCCCCCCCCCCCCCCCCCCCCCCGCAAAAAGTGGCAGAAATGTTTGTTAGTAGAATGACACGCGTAACTAGTCCCTAAAAAATAGCGAAATGATGCTCATAACGACATCTAGCGAACTAGAAGGTACTGAATTTCGGTGTACGCAGCTTAGTATGGAGAATACCACTCTTACGTTCCCTTACTCTATCTATACTATATCTTTAATAAGAGGAAACAAGTATTCTGGGTTATGCCTGAACATTGCACTGTGTTTCAGGGCTTACTACATAATTTAGTGTTGATGACGTCACAACTCCGGATTGAGTACAAATTTCATACAAAGCGCTCGTTGTAGCTGATTTGACTATGTAGTTGTCAAGTAGACGTTAGAAGGCGGTTAATAATAGACCACCTCGAAAATTGGTTGGACCTCCCTTACAATCGATCGGCTGATCCGCACTTTTATAAAGTACTAAAACTGGACTTGGGAGGTCCAAGTTCCAGCAGGTCCAGTCTTAGTAATTAACACCTGCCACGCACATACGGAATTCCGAATCAGAATAGGTTTTCGTATGGATTTTTCCCCTCCAGAATTTTTCGAACGAAATTTCAAATCCATGCGAAATCGTAATTCCGCCCGGAATAATTCCGCTTGTGTAGGTAGGTATGTGGCAGACCTGAAAACTAGTGGTGTATAGTCGTGAGCATGGTTATGCTATGCTTATTTGCTGTACTGTGTGAGTGCTTTGTAGTTTGTAGAATGCTTTTAGAAGTATCCAGCTTCCCCACATATGGTTTTGTGTGTGACATTTTTGATGAATCTGTTTGTCGACTTGTAGGTGCGTGCGACGGAGTTGGTGCGTTGTTCGGACTTCGGCGCGACGTACACGCTGCGGTTCCCGCGCGTCATTTCGCTCCGCGACGACAAGCCCGTCGGCGATGTCATGACGCTCAACGAGTTCAACAGACTTATTGCTGTGAGTTGTTTGTCGACTTCTAGGTGCGTGCGATGGAGTTGGTGCGTTGTTCGGACTTTGGCGCGATGTACACGATGCAGTTCCCGCGAGTCGGTCGCACTGGGAAGCCCAGCGCTCTGGCTTTATCTGGCACTGATTATAGTCCCAATATCCAATCGAAGTCCTTACCAGAATGTAGTCTATAGTAACGAGACATGTTCCTATATTAAATCTTTACAGGATAAAGGATCTGTCATAAAACTGAGCTCGAAACAAATAAACGAAGACCAAATAGAAGGAGTAGAAACTGTAACAAGAAAACGTGTGAAAAAAGTACTGAAAGTCGCCGAACAATTCCGTCCTAAGAACATTGGCGATGTGGAAGTGACATCGAATGCTCTGCTCGATCGAGAGATTTGTATACTATCAGACGACGAAGACTGCAAAACTACAGATCTGATAAGGATAGTGAAGTCGCACGGCGGGAAGTATGTAGAGAATAATGGTGAGCTAATCTTACTGGATCAGCCTGCACTTAGGATGTGGTTCCACTGAAGCAATAAGTCAAGCGGAGTTAAGCTAGGAAAATTGAGCAATTCTATTGATTGGTTGATTTAACACATTTCCGCTCCGCTTCAGTGCAAGCGCACCCTTGAGTATTTTTTTTTTTGGCATAGCCTCAATCCCCTAATTAGTATTTGTTTTTTTCAAATTCGCTTCGCTCAATGAAACATAATATTTGGATCGGTAACCTAAATCAGACAGATGAACAAAAAATTTCGTATTGCATAATGTCCCATACACATGTCCCATACACATGTCAGTGCAAGCGCACCCTTGAGTATTTTTTTTTTTTGGCATAGCCTCAATCCCCTAATTAGTATTTGTTTTTTCAAATTCGCTTCGCTCAATGAAACATAATATTTGGATCGGTAACCTAAATCAGACAGATGAACAAAAAATTTCGTATTGCATAATGTCCCATACACATGTCCCATAAACTGCAATACCTAGTACCTACTACCTACCGTACACTTAATATTATATATAAATAATAAATTTATGATATCTACTCCATTCAAACGTATGGGACAGCTGATATTTTTTTGTTCTGACAGGTTTGGTCCGGTAAGGTTGTTCAGTTTGATGGGTAGACTATGTGGTTTAAAGGTTAATGATACTTTTCTTAAACCCTATTTAGTTATGCTGTAGTATCGTTATTAGATAATGAGCGTTTTTCTTTTCTTTTTTAAATTTAGTTCCTAAAAAACTCGACAGATGACATGATTATCGCTCCATAGAGACGTTGGCGAGATCCTGTCAAATCATGTCAATTCTGTGCCTGACATTTTTTTAAAGGCCAAGGGATCGAGCCCATACAACCATGTCAGACGTAAACAGTTTCATATTTTCGATTAAAATGATTCGTAAATAATGAAACATTCAATCAAAAGATGCGGTGGCATCTTTTTGATCACCTTCTCCCTCTTGATTATTTTAATTTTAAAGTCACATTTTCAAATTTTGACCTTTATTCGTACAGACCGTAACGCCATCTATCGATCCACTAGAAAACCAAAAGAAAAACGCTCATTGGACATAACGTAGCTAGTCATTTTGCAATCTTCTAGGTATTCCTGTCCCAGTTTCTAATAATTCGGATGAAAGCTATTTATGGCATTTACTTTTAACGTTGACTGTACAGTCAGCTGCAATAAGTTATATACACTTTAGTATTACGACGTAGAACAAAAGTGAATACAACTTATTGCTGCTGACTGTATTATTAAGATGTTTAATATTTTATTTGTAAGGTCCCGACACATGGTGTTGCGTGGTGGGCAAGATTACATACCGGGTCAAAAACCACATAGAATCACAAGACGTGGACATCATCTCGACATCCTGGCTTCGATCCTTGCCAGAGTCAGAAACACCCTGCATTCTATCCCCTTTGGACATGCTGGCCGTTAAGAAAACTACCAAATTAAGACTAAGCAGAGATTATGACAGATTTGGAGACAGTTACAAGGAGATGATTGATGAAGAGACGCTAAAGAAGTGTTTCAAGAAGATGGAAAGTGAGGTGAGTATTATACAGGGTCCAACTTAATGTGCTGACAGTTTTTAAGGCGATGATCAGACCGACAAACTGAACATTTTTCTCTATTGGACCAACATAGAAATCGCAAAAAAAAATCTGCTTTCCCATACATTTGGCTCGAGTAGGTAGGTTTGTAGTTTAGTATGGAACAGCTGATCTTTTTTCGCGATTTCGATGTTGGTGCCATAGAGAAAGTTGTTCAGTATGACGGTCTGTTGTTGTCCTTAAAGAAGGGTCCTCATATTAAGAAGGACCGATATAAAACCGTAACAGTTGCTATACAAGGTATATTGATATCATTAGCATCCTTTTAAACTAAGAGTCTACCCATCGAACTGAACAACTTTTACTATGGGAGCAAACCAATCGGAGCAAAAAAAAATCTGCTGTTGCCATAGGTATAAACGTAATATAATAAGTCTATGGCTGTTGCATACATTTGAGTCGCGATCGCGAACTCGCGCGTCGAGATTGCAGTTTAGTATGGAACAGCAGATTTTTTATTTGCTCCGATCTGGTTGCTCCCACAGTAAAAGTTGTTGAGTTTGATGGGTGGACTCTTAGTTTAAAAGGATGCTAATGATATCAATTTCACCCTGTATAATAAAATGGACCTCCCAATCAATACAAAATTTTAACATGTGTGTGCTTG
The DNA here is from genome assembly GCA_927399405.1 of Agonopterix arenella. Taxonomy (NCBI): domain Eukaryota; kingdom Metazoa; phylum Arthropoda; class Insecta; order Lepidoptera; family Depressariidae; genus Agonopterix; species Agonopterix arenella. Next base: position 11,147,642 of record OV656691.1, on the reverse strand, counting down.
TTGTTACATAAATTTTTATAACAAGTTATACGATCGTATTTTCTTCTTTAACAGGAACCAGAAGTTTTTCTCACGAACGAAGAAATGCAAAGTCTAGACCAAGAGCTTTTTGAAACAAACAATCCCTTCTCGTTCCTAAGACAGTGCTTCATATACTTCAAAGAAAACAATCCTAATAACTATCTACATGTAATAAAAGCCAAAATGTATTGCGCTACTGTATGTGATATAAAATCACCCAATTTAACACATGTTGTGACTTCGAAAACTGTAAATGATGAAGAAATAGAGGTGCTGATGAAAATCACCAACGCGTTTATTGTATCCGAGGATTGGCTGCATGCGTGTTTCGAAAAGAAGAAAATCGTTCCAGAAACAAATTTTTTTGTTATAAAAAGTAGGTATGACAATACATTATAATAATCCACAATTAAAAACTTAAAGCAAAAAGCTCCGTGTTGCTTTAAGAGATAGCGCGCACGAGCAACTTTTGTCTCGGCAACTAATTTGTCTCTCACATCAAGTCTACGGGTTTGTATGAAAGTGCGCAAATGTAACGACGCGACTTTTTCATACAAACCCGTAGACTTGATGACCCGTAGACCGTGTAATTAAATTAATTGAACAATTTTTGTCATCTCGGGTTCCTATTACTCAGTTGTGATGCTGTAGGTGTACCTATTGAACCTACTGACTTAAAATAACGTGAAATATGACGATGTTCTGATTTTAAATTAGTACTAGAGTTAACCCGCGACTTTGTCCGCACAAATTATATACCAGATTTTAAGTCGGATCATAAGCTATCAAACAAAAAAAGTTTCATCAAAATCGGTTTAGTAGTTTTTGCGTAAGGCTCGATCAAACAAACAGACGGACAAAAAATCTAAAAATTGTTGATATGGAATCAGGGACACCTAAAAACCATATCGTAATTTTTTAAATATCTGTAATATAATGTACAGACACACTTCTGTTACAGTTTTATAATAGTATAGATATAGATTTGTAAGTAGTTTGTAGCCTAGTCATTTTACGGTTTGAGCCAGGATACTTGATATTTTTTTCGGTAAAGTATTTAAGAGCCAATTTGACCTAGAAATGTACCAAAATAAACAAAAATTACGTCAGCAATAGCCCCAAATTTAAAATTTAGCATTTATCTCGTTCAAAAAAACCTGATGGTAATTTTTTTCGCACATTTTTAAGTCTACCATTATATTTACTTCAAACATGGTGTTATATTTTTGTCTACTTAGACGGCTTTGAAAAATAAATTAGTATTTTCTAATGAATACCTCATTATTAAAATGTCAATGCCTATTTTATTGCTTAAAAATAATTTATATTGTTAAATCTAATTAAAATGAGTGCATTGTTGTTAGTAATTGTTTAAAAGTTTAAAAGTCCCATTGATAATTACTCCCCACCCCTCCTAACAAAACTCCGTAAAATGACTGGGCTATTGTGTAACTTGTTATTTAATTTAATTAATTACCTACACATTCGTCCAAGCCTACACAGTGTTTGCAAGTAACTTGTTTAAAAGCAATTTAGATGTAGTTTTGAGAAATGTACCTATACTTAGTAGATTCTACTTTATGTTTTAATATTGATGGCAATATTATGCGAATTCTTTATTTCTTTCTTTTTTCTTTTTTTTATAATTATATAAATTTTTTATTTCCATTTTCTTCTTTTTCTTTCCTTTTATTTCTTATTCTTTTTTTTTCTTTCTCTTTTTATATTATTTCAGTGGTATTCTAGAATACGTTTTTTTTATAAGTTTCGTTTTTAAATAAAGCACTATTTTCTTATTAGGTTCAGGGTTTAAGTGTTTATTTATAAAGTTAATGGCAACCCATTTGGCACAGTGGTAGTTAAGACCATTTAGAATGATTTGGTCCGTAGTGATTTTTAATTCACCCCTAGGGGGTGGTTTTTGTTTGTGGTGGTGAACTATTCCTTAAATTGTGGAAATTGCGAATCTTCACCGATATTGACAATCATTGAGTCGTTTTCGCATAATTTGCAAATTGAGGTTTTGATTCGAATTTGGAGTAACTTTGATCATCTGAAGTTCGATTTTAGATATTTAGGAGCGTAAGGGCGTTTTTTGGTGGGAAATATAAATATTACAAAAATTCATCCAATCGCCATATTTCTGGAAACTCGATGGCGCTGTATCCAAATAAGTCGCCAAAAAACATTTTCAGGGGGTACAACAAGAATTGTTGTCGTTTTTAATGTTCCGGACTCAAGGGGTGCCAACGGGACCCTATTACTAAGCAGTCCCTCCATCTGTCTGTCCGTCTGTCCTACCTATAAAGGGCTTATCTTTTGAACCGTAGGATCCTAGACGGTTGAAATTTTCGGAGAATCTGCGTTATTACGGCGGATTTATTAACAAATAATAAAAGGGGTAATGTCACAGGACATGTCAGAGGGTAATGTCAGAGGCGAGGGGTTAGAAGTGCAAAGTAGGCGTGGAACGTGTCGCCACAAGTTATGCAAATGCCTATTCGTTATTCGATGATCTGGTCACTCCAAGCTCCAATTTAATACAAATTATGCTCGAACAATATCAGATTGTTCTCAACACAGAGCTTTTGAACTGCACAAAACATGCATTGGTTTATGAAGAAACAAGGCACCTTGTGTTAATGTTCTTACAACTTAATCACGTCTCGTGATTGAAGCTATTATCACACTTACTGTGATGACAATAAGTGTCTGGTCATGGATCTTCGTGAAATGCACTGTAGGTCACACGTTACGTTACGCTCGCTTTTCATTCATTTTGCGGATGAGCGGCCTTAATTGTGTAATTTTAAACGGCACATCATTTTCATTTAAGTAATTATATTTGTAATCGAATCTGCTTCACCCATACACGGAGAGGTATACCTAACCAAGGACCAAATATATAAACTTAATAATTGAAGACTATAAAGTCTTCGTGTTTTAAAATTTATGTTAATATGGAATGATTAGGAATCAGTATTAAATTAACATATAGCGTCGGTGGCGCGTTGCGGAGAGGTATGGACACTCAATTATGGGGGTCCGGGTTCGAATCCGCACGGACAACATGCCATGTACCAATGAGTTTTTCTAGCTTATGTACGTAATACCGGCTGCTCTCAAACGGTGAATGAAAACATCTTGAGGAAATCTGCATACACTGAAGAAGAAATTCTGATGTGTATGCGTGAAGTCTACCAATACGCATTGGGCACGCGTGATGGACATATACATAGATATGGATACACCCTCCCTGAGGGTAGGCCTGTGCCCTGCAGTGGGACGTTTATAGGCTGATGATGATGATTAAATTAACGTTAAGTAAACATTGTTACTTATTAGGTAAGTAACCTACTAAGTACTAACACCCGCCTGCCCGTCCGCAATTATAATATTTACTCTTAAAATTAATATAGAATATTTACTTGTGTGTTAACAATAATATGTATTTTGTCCGAAATAAATGTTTATTGAATGTTAATGTAATTTAATTCCTAAAAATAACTACCTACTTACCTATAAAAACTTCAGATTGAATAACTTTTGGTCGTTGCATTTAATTCTTTAGCTCTAACATTTATTATTATATATTACGAGCGTTAACCCGCGACTTCGTCCGCACAAATTATATACCAGATTTTAAGTCAGATCATAAGCTATCAAACAAAAAAAGTTTCATCAAAATCGGTTCAGTAGTTTTTGCGTGATACTCGTTCAAACAAACAAACAAACACACAAACAAACAGACAGACAAAAAATCCAAAAATTGGTGAAATGGAATCAGGGACACCTAAAAACCATATCGTAACTTTTTTTTTGTTAATATCTTCAATGTACAGACAAACTTCCTGTTACAGTTTTATAATAGTATAGATAGATTATGATAATATCTTTTCAGTTTTAGTATTTAAAATAGTAAGTACCTACCCGATCGATGAGAGGGTGATGTGTTTGTGTAAAGTCTGACCAGTATAGTGCGATTTTTGGGCTATGGATATGCAGGTTGTAACCTAACACCCAATTAATATTTAAAGGGGTGAATTAGTATACTATCAAACTGAACAACTATCACTATGGGCCTAACATCGAGAAAAATATAAAAAATCTGTTATCCCATACATTTGAGTCGAGTAGATAAGTAGGTACCTACTGCAGTTTTGTATGATACTACATGCATGTTTTTTTATTTTTTCTTGATGAAAAGCTTCTAGGCTTCATAGTGAAAGTTGTTCAGTTTAATGGTCTAATCTAAACGATGGATGGAGTGCAAGGAAAGAGCCTCCCCGAGACCCCGAGTGACGAAACCTGAGTTCGTCTGCGCACACTGGGCACTGGGCAGTCAGCCTCGATACGACCATTATGGCTGACTGGCTAATCTTTACACTACAGCATGAGTCATTGTCATGCGATATGACTCATGCTGATACGAAATAAGAATAATATCACTAAGGCGTTTCATTTAGGGAATATAATTCGGAGCGCGCTCCATACGAACGCAGTCTAGTGATATTTTCAATAATAACCAATTAAAGTTAATGAAATTCTTCAGAAACAATCTAGAAACTAATATCTATGTCAGATTATCGTTAAAATGTATAGTTTTAAAGTTACTGTGCCTTAAAGATTTCCATACAAATCTTTATAGCATTAAAACCTCATTGATTAAAACTGTATATTTTAACGAAAATCGGACTTCATACAGACATAGAGATTTAGTTTCTAGATTGTTTCTGAAAAATTTCATGTTTGTATGCAGCGCGCATTTGCGCTGTCGGAATAAACTTCGATAATGTAGCGAGACTTAAAGTTGCAGCCGATTGTTCATTCCAAATCATGGTAGGTATCGATGTGATAATGGTACCGATTGGGATAAATCTTCGTCGTTATACTTCATAAGACCAAAGACATAAGAAAAAAAAAACAAGGATAAATCATTAATACTGAGACAAAGAAGGCGATGACACCTACTTGTAGATAATTGAATGGTCACGAGTGGACAGTGGCTGAAACTTGAGAGATAATTGGCAATCGGCGTCCGAGATTGGATATCGTTTACAACTATAATATCTGTTACCATTGTCTATGAAATTTATAAATAAAAAAGAAACTCAATAAGGTTTAATAAGTACCTACCTAGGTTACTTGTTTTTAAAGCTAGATGAAGAGTCATGGATGTTCTGAGGATTCAGAATATCTCTGACTACCCCCTCGGGAAGTATAGTCGTGATCGTATGTATGTATCGTCATCGTACAATTTTGGAAAATATTTTGATCCTACACCATCCAATCTTATCGAACGAATTAATGACTGATCTTAAAGTGTAGGTAGGTACCTAGGTATAATAATTGTCACGTTAAACGTTTCTTAACACTGAGCCAAATATTATTTTCGCGCTAATTCCTCTATCGTAAAACATGAGATCTCTGAAGAATAAATACTATTACATAAAATCAAAATCTAATGTATCATTTTCTTAGAGAAAAATAAAAGAAAATAAAACATTTTCAGTATTAGTCTTTGTCCCCGCCCACAACGATTTCAACCAATCGTAGAGTTATATGGGCGGAGCTCTTACGGCCTCACAATGTTTTAAACTTGAAACCCACTTTACAGCCGTCAATCTCTGAAAAGATATTTCAGCGGAAACATGCCTCGTCTCGGATTTTTACCTACGGATTTTGTAATTTAACCGTGACAAATTTACTTTAATCGGAATTGTTTGTGAATTTGAAAATGCAAAGTGAGGTGTCAAGTGAGGTTGGAGGTGGTAGGAAGCCACTGCGGACCCCGAAGTGCGCGCGGTGCCGCAACCACGGGGTCATCTCCTGCCTGAAGGGACACAAGCGCCTGTGTCGATGGCGCGACTGCCGCTGCCCTGGCTGCCTCCTAGTCTTGGAGAGGCAGCGCGTTATGGCTGCACAGGTTTATATACCTACATTTATATTTTTATTTCTTGTTCCCTGTAAGTATTCTAGTTCAGTTACAGGCAGCGGCTTATCCGGAAATATGAGTTTTAGGAAGGTCATAATCGGCATGCCATTGCAATTCAGGCTCTAACATAAATCTCGCAATCTCAGTATTTTCATTCAGTAGGTACTTTTCAGAGGCGTGTCGGTGGTGCGTTGCGGAGAGGTATCGACACCCAATTATGGGGGTCCGAGTTTAAATCCGCACGGACAACATGCCATGTTGTACCAATGAGTTTTTCTAACTTATGTACATAATACCGACTGCTCTCAAACGGTGAAGGAAAACATCGTGAGGAAACTTGCATACGCTGAAGAAGAAATTCTGTTGTGTATGTGAAGTCTACTGATCCGCATTGGGCACGCGTGGTGGACTAATGCCCATGCACCCTCCCTGAGGGTAGGCACAGGCCTACCCTCAGGGAGGGTGCATGGGCATTAGTTTCACACTGCAGGGCACAGGCCCTGCAGTGGGATGTTTATAGGCTGATGATGATGATGATGAGGTACTTTTAATGAGTTGCTAGGTACTAACTACCTACTCAGGGTGAGACAATTAGGTGCTGTCCGGTAAACGACTCGATAGTTTAGTTCGTAGTGAACCTGTCTGTTGATTCGAAGGTTGCGGGTTAGAATCCCGCAAGTGCCAAATACTTATTTGTTGTACCCGAGTCATGGATGTTTGTACCTACTTGTCTATAGTCTAATCATCATAAAAAAAGTCCGGGCTAGATTCTGGTACTTTCAATGGCACTATACGTAGTCCTAGCCACGGCCATTGCCGAGATCCGTACTTACGGATCTCGGCAATGGCCGTGGTACTTTTACCCCTCCTTGGTTCATTGACTGGTTCGTTTGACTTACCGATACCGGGGCGCTTGACCGTCTCTGGTATGGTCCCCACATAGTCTGCAGTAATAAGCAGTCACAGCTCCCTGAGCTATGCTATATTTGTCTGTTTCAAGAAGAAAAAGGTAATATCTACAGACTGCGTAACTTAAGTGCGTTAAATATTTTAGGAAGCATGTACCTACTTCAGAACATTTAACTGAGCAACTTTTACTAAAGAACCAACATCGAAATCGCAAAAAACATTGTTCTTCCCTTCGATCAACAATTGATAGAAGTTTCTTCAATAGAAAACGTCGTCTCAATGGCGACTGAAGCTCAAATATAATGTATGGAATAGCTTTATCTTTGTTTTGCGATTTCATTGTTAGGTATATTAGGATCCTTCTTCTTTTCTTATTAGGGTCTTATGGTGAAGGTTTTTTAAGGGGATGATTAGACCATCATACTGAACAACTTTCTCCATGGGGCCAACATCGAAATCGGGAAAAAAATTAGCTTTTCCGTAAAAAATTGCATTTTAAGTTCTTCCCCACGCGACTCAAATGTAGGTACCTAGTTACCTAGGTACATTTGAGTCTAGTCACAGGTATGGGACAGCAGTTATTTATTTTTTTGCATTTTGATGGTCAGATCATCCTCTTAAAAACCGTCAGCATATAAATTTAGACCCTGCATAAGTTGTCAGTCTGATGGTCAGAAGCTCACGCAACCCGCCAATGAACTTCAGCAAATCTTCTCTATATTGCAGGTAGCGCTCCGCCGTCAGCAGGGCGTCAACGGTAACTCCCAGGGCAATGGAGAGGCTAAAGCACTGGCTGCCCGCAAACGAGCCTACCGCGCTCGACTGCGCTGCATGCAGATGACCAGGGCGTATCCTTCACATCCTACACAATTTGGCAAGTATTTTACTTTGGCTTTTTAGGGTTCCATACACAAAGAGTGAAAACGGGACCCTATTATTAAGCCTACGTTGTTCGTCCGTCCGTCCGTCCGTCAGTCTGTCCGTCTGTCCGTCCGTTCTACCTATTAAGGGCTGTAACTGTTGAACCGTAATAGCTAGACAGTTGAAATTTTCACAGAATATGCGTTATTACGGTGGATTTGTTAACAAATAATAAAATCTCAAAAAGATAAATAAATTAAGGTGTGTCCTCATACAAGAAACTAGTTTTTATCGTTTTTTCTTTTTGCTTTACCGTAAATACATGCAAGCATCTAACTTAGTGTGGTTAGGTTATAGAGCAAACTCTACAGTATTCAACAGCAAATAATAAAAACCGGCCAAATGTGAGTCGGTCTCGCGCTAAAGGTCCCGTAGAAAACAAAACTTTCTCGTAAGTTAATATTTTGTGTGGTGGTGTGGTAACCCAACTAACAATTTGGTCGTATAGGTGTCGTATAGTCGAACATTCGACGCACAAAGCACCATTACATGACCAAATAACCGTAATATAACTTTTATAGGTCAAAATAGTCATATAAATGGGGGCCTAATACGACCAAATTGTTTGCTGGGACGGAACTCTCGGTGCGCGAGTAGCCTGACTCGCTCTTGACCGGTTTTATTTCATTAGGTATGTTGGTACATATGACAAGTCCTTGCGCTGTAGCGCTTACCTATTTATCTATAAGTAGTTAAGTGCTTACTTTTATCAGGTAGAGATATAGGTAAGGAGGGTAGGTAATGTTACACACCATGATGATAAGTAGCTGTGAAGGGTCGAGCATTGCGCATTTGAAAGGGGTGTGTTAATGATAATGATAATTTATTTGCAAAAATATGGTACATTAGGTTAGGTAGGTTTTATAAAAATAGGTATTCAAAGGTTATTGAAAGTTTACGGCATATCTTTTTGTTTGAGTAGATCTTGACGTTGCATTGTGAGTTACCTACTCAAGAAATGATCAGGGGTGCCATTTTTGAATGTCACCTTGAACGGTTTTTGAATCTCATAAAAAAGTCTTCTCATACCCATGAGTTCAATACGAGTGCCCCTTCCCACTCGTATTGAACCGATCCCCACTACCCAATCGTAGTCCACGTAGTCTCAGCAGCGCGCATCGCCGAGGTCCGTACCCCTTAGGGGTGCCCCTTGGGCAGGTTGCTTAAGTTCACTCACTGGTTCGGTAGACGTACCAGGGCGCTTCGCTGTCACTGGTGTGGTCCCCCCATAGTCCGTAGTAATAAGCAGTAAGTGCCCTGAGCAATGCTGTATTGGTCAATTAAAAAAAAAACCCGGCCGGCAGCCGCCGAAACGTATGAAAAGGGACTAACAAGTAGTAAAATTTTAGTTACGGAAAAAACAATAAATATAGTCTTACCCCATCCACTTCGCCTTAAAAACAATAAATACGTATCGACAAAAACTTGTCATCTTCTGAACCAGTAGCGAACATACGGTGCCATTTGTTTTTGTTTTTACAGCTTTTGCCAATTTGTAAGAAATTGACATCCGTTGTTAATTAAATACTGTTCAGTCACAGACTTCTGTGTTACAATAGAGTTCAGTTTCTATGGAATGGAAAAAAACCACTTCAGTTTAATTCTTATGTCTTATTCTTATGCTTTTCACACGTTTCAAGAAATTCCATCCAGTCACTGAGGCGGCCCTGTAATATGCTATAGGTACTGACGATATAGTGTATGTGTACCTATCAAGGATTTAAGATACCTTTGCCAGCTTCCTGGTATCTATGTATAGGAAGTTTAATTTACTTTAAGGAATAAGAAGTAGGAAAGAAAATTCGACTTTTCATAAATATCATAAGAGGCACTAGTTAGCAGCCTCAACAATGCACTGTCATATCTCGGCTTGTATTGTATCAATATTAATGAAATTTTTGATATAGGAATCACTAAATGAGTATTAATTTGTGTGACATATAAATCCTATTGATATAAGCAGCATTTATCAGTGAGACTGCTAGCTTGACGTCTATCTAGCAGCCTCAGTAAGTAACCCAAATATCTTTTAAAATACAGGAGCGCCAAATCTGTGCTTTGGGCACTAAATTGCACTAATTGCGTGGCTTAGACAAAACCTTCGAATGAGCTGATGAGGCTTCTAACTATAAGGACACGAAAACGTTAATTGATTCACCTAACCTACCTACCTAACTATTCTTTGTTAGCTCTACTTACTCCTTATGTAGACGGCCGCAGATATAACTGGGTAGGTACGTAGGACCAAAGAATCCTAGGTACAGTTATTTTCTTTATGTAAACTTCCTCTATAAGTGGTAAGATTGTATGTAGATAGCATGATTCATGGGATTTCGTATTTGGAACGACCGGTGTCGCACGCGCACCACTCCGCCCAGTGTTATTGTTGTAAGCGAGACCGCACTGTCGAGTGTTTCGTTTCTCATCTCATCTCATCCCGTGAAGTGAAACGCTCAATGCGAATTAGCTGTACAAATATTGTCTTTAGGAGCGAGTTAAATTGCTTTTATTTAGATAAGATGTGGAACAAAAATGTTACGAGACCCGGCTGTGATATGTTTGTGGTGTCTATTTTCTAGGTCAATATTTTGAACTCTAATAGAATTTTATATCAATACGAGCGTTAACCCGCGACTTTGTCGGCACAAATTATATACCAGATTTTAAGTCAGATCATAAGCTATCAAACAAAAAAAGTTTTATCAAAATCGGTTCAGTAGTTTTAGCGTGATGCTCGTTCAAACAAACAAACAGACAGACAAAAAATCCAAAAATTGGTGATATGGAATCAGGGACACCAAAAAACTCAGATAAATTAACAGGAATTCCTGTTAATTTATCTGAGCCTAAAAACCATATCGTAACTGTTTTTTTGTTAATATCTTTAATGTACAGACAAACTTTCTACTACAGTTTTAAAATAGTTTAGATACGAAGAAGATAGATAGAAGTACAATTACCTAACCTGCATAGGTACATTATATTTCCTTACTCTTACTAGGCACTTATTACTAACGTCAGCAAAGTTTTAAAGACTTCTAAAATAGAGGCGACTCTACTTTTTCGGGGCTCATTCGCTCGGGCGTAATTATATCGCGCGATGAAGGTTATTTTCTACTGTTTTATCTATGAATCTAATCTAATATTTCGGATCTAATCGATATCTGTTTTGTCTTCAGGTGGTTTCAGTCTATACAAAACTTTGACGCACAACAAATTTTGTATGAAAAATTTCAAAGCTTTATATCTTCGTAACTATTTTATAAATTGCAAATGTTATTTGTAACGCGGCATCTAGATTTTCTAAACTATTTTTCCATTTATACAAAGTTACTTATATTAATACCGTCTACGTGTATTGTGCGTCAAAGTTTTGTAAAAAATTGACCCCTCTGCAACCACCTTAAGATGTTTTTATATCTGTTTACGAATCTGTTATGTTACCAACTAATAATAACGGTAGATACATGCCTATCTCGGACTAGCCTTGCGGTAGCATTTCCCCTCTGCCTTGGAATAAGAACAATTGATCATGTGCATTTACATTCAATTTTATACCTTATCACTAAACGAGACAGCCTATAATTGCGAAACAATAACTACGAACTTATGACGTTTGGGGTTCAAATGAGACTACTTTTCATGATTTTAAAAAAATCAAAATTTGAATCTTAAGTTATGGGGAATAAAATCCAAAGTCGCGGATTTCATGTTACATCGCCCCCCGCAAAAAGTGGCAGAAATTTTTGTTAGTAGAATTACACGCGTAACTAGTCCCTATAATTAGTCAAAGATGCCAATCACCCTAATAAAGGTCTTCGAACAACAATGAGCACCTAATACCTTGTAGTGGTTCTTGATCTTGACAGCAGGGTCCAAAGTTAGAAGTTTAAAAATAGTTGAATGCATCATGTGGTAGGTAAGAGTAGATAATAATTTGTTAAATGTAAAAAGATACTCTTCAACAATTAAAAATAGAGCACCGCAGCCGTAAAACTCTTGAACGGCTCTAGAAAATGTCCCTGCTTCATTACAGAACAAAAGCCGTCATCCAACACTCAGCAACATTTCACTGTCTATTAAAAAATAAAACTTTAAAATTCTTTCAACTATTTTTATGGGCTCTAAAAAAGTGTGAAGATTGTTTTACAAGAGAACGCAGAGGCGGCTCTTTGTCGGGGTGTCAGGTTTCAGCGTACTGTTGACGGTAAACATGTCTTTCCGCTGGTTTGAATGATAGCTCAGCGGGTGCCAAGATCTTGCAGACGCGATGTTATGAGATATCTATTTGTTTCAGCATCTGTGTCCACCATTTATAATAGTGGAGCCATTATTCATATTCTTTGAAATTTTATATAAACTAATGATACATCGTTATAAAATGCCAACTGAATTAACACATGGTGTGAATAAAGATCTTAAATCTTTATATCGCATAATATTGGAACAATAGCGATCCATTTCTCTTATGAGTTTTAAACATAAGTAGGTGGACTATACGTCACTATACCTACCGTAACCTACCCTATGCTCGCAAGCTGGCAACTTATTTTGTAATGAACAGGATGAAGATTTTTGTCCGCAGACCTCATCATCATCATCATCATCATCATCAGCCTATCATCGACCACTGCTGAACATAGGCCTCTCCCAAGGCGCGCCACAAAACTCTGTCCTCGGCCTTCCTCATCCAGTCGCTCCCCGCTACCTTTTTTAGGTCGTCTGTCTAGCGGGCAACAGGACGTCCCACACTACGTCTACCAGTTCGCGGTCTCCACTCCAGAACCCTGACACCCCACCGGTTGTCAGTTCTTCGGCAAATATGACCAGCCCATTGCCACTTCAGCTTGCTAATTTTCTGAGCTATGTCAACCACTTTCGTTCTCTGACGTATCACTTCATTTCTGATGTGATCTCTTAGAGAAACACCGAGCATAGCTCTCTCCATAGCTCGCTGCGCGACCTTGAATTTATGAACTAGTCCTATCGTCAGGGTCCATGTTTCCGCACCATAGGTCATTACTGGCAGAACGCACTGATCGAACACCTTCGTTTTGTAGTAAAGTAGACTTAGAAGTAATACTATTCAGATAAAAATCCAATTTTAAGTCGTTTATAAACCCCTCACCAGCACAACACTCAACAGGTTCAGTGAGCGAGGATACGAAGTTCATTATTGTAATTATGAATGGCAGGTAACCCAAGACTGCTAAGCTCGGACCCGGTATGGAGCGAGCGGGTGCGGCGTCGTAGGGCCTTCGCGGACGCCGAGCTGGACCGAGGTGGAGCGCCGACGCCTCTCCCCGCGCCGGCCGCAGCCCCCGCCGCGGTCTTCTGCAGGCACCTACTGGCCGCCTTGCTGACTAACTACGCACCTGTACCGCCGCAGCAGCAAAGACCCAAGATCTCGTTCTCTATAGAATCTATTATTGGAGTTCAGTAGTACCGTGGTATTGGTAATAGTTTATCGGATCCGAACGCTTGAATGGTATCTTCAATTTATAAATCTATAAATGTTTGACCTGGAGTGCGATTTTTGAAACTCATTCGCTGAGCTCAGCAATTGAAAATGTCAAAATAACTATGAAGATCTTTCTACTGCTGATTTAACTTTCAAAAATCATGCTTCAGGAGTGCGATTTTTGAAAGTTAAATCAGCAGTGCTGCGTTCAGAACCTACACCCCCAGGTGCACCCCGAGTGCAACTTTTCGCACTAACGCCGTTCCGAGGCTCGGTGAAAAACGCTTTTTGAAAAACGGGTTGCAACTTTTAACCATCAAATTCGATGGTTAAAAAACACTCTGACGTTTTAATTATCTGTGGTTACTTGACTTTTCGCGCGTTTTGAACAAAAGTTTCTTTTTCAAACTATTTTTATTCACTTTTTGATTTGCTAACATGGAAAATGAGTTTTTTTATTGTATTTGGAAATGATGTAAGCCCTGGAAGCCCATATTACTTTAAATGTCAAAATTTGAGGTTATAAAACAACCGTGATCGTTCCGTACCTCATAGCGAGTTAAAAATTGGCGCGGTCGTTCCGTACCTTAGAGCGAGTTGAAAAACAACCGCACCTAAAGGTCGTGAACGCACCCCTGTAGAAAGATGCATATCTCCATAGTTATTTTGACATTTTCAACTGCTGAGCTCAGCGAATGAGATTCAAAAATCGCACTCGGTTACTTAGGTACCTACCTATCTATTATAGGGCTCCCCCACACATAACTAAGAATTCACATCGCAAATATCTGCGAGCGCTCGATAACTTTATTACGATAACTTATGTATGATTTTCGCTCGCAGATATTTGCGATGCGATGCGAATTCGCAGTTATGTGTTCGAGCCCATAGGGGAGAATTAGCCTCTAACGTCAAAACTATAAACCGACTAAAGCCTGACCAGGAATATAAAAAACCCTCGCCTTTTGCGGAATTTACCAAATAAAATCTTTGGGAAAAATCTTTAAGAGAAGTTTATTCCGAAAGTTCCCAAGCGCACTGCATACAAACGAAGTTCCATCCCACTTTCCAATTAAAGTCAATTTATTTTACAGGATCTTGAAGAAACCGATGTCGGTGTCAGTGCCTTGTCAGATTTCCGTTAAAATATACCTAATTATAGTTTTAATGCTAAGATTATTTTAAGATTTGTATGGAAAACTGAGCCACAACTTTGAATGAAACTATATGTATAGAGGTATTTTAACGGATATCTGACAAAGTACCGTCACAGATATTGGTTTCTAGATTCTGTTAACATTTTTTTTACTGGATGGAATTTCGTTTTGTATGGGGCGGCGCCGTACAAATTATTGAAGGGTAGCACCTAGTCAAAGGTAGCACCCGCCCACCGCAGGCGGCGCGCGATGAGATAGTAGTCAAGTCTTTCCGTAAAACAGTTTACTGCACGGATAGCATGCCACCCACGACAAAGCGTTTAAACGAGAAAAACGTCATGCGCGCTCTTTCGGGCCAACGTAAAATAATAAAGATGGAGGCACATCTCGATTTTTATCATTTTCTCGGGGGTTGCATGCGAAGCCTACAGGTACGACTAGGAGCCGCGCGATGCTTTAAGGGTACGACAGAATTACATTTAATGTAGGTACAGTTGCCGGCAAACTTCTTGAGCAAAGCCTTGCTCAAAAGAAAATTTGTACGCCGCTGTTGTTATGATCGCCGGGTACTTTACTGAGGTCTACTGTACTGGGGATCTGTGAACTGCCCCTCTAGCAAAGACTATTGAATACCTACTCGACACTTGGTTCTCATTACTCTATGCCCTCTAGTATGGTTTCTCTATACGCGCGAGACGCGTCTTCGCTGCATACAAAACGACCTATTCCTGTGCTTTCAAGAGAGCGAACGCCGCGTTTGCCGCGACACGTACTATGGAAAAATCAGTCTCACGCAAATAGAGAAGTCAAACTACAGTTGTATGTAGTTACTATCATAGAATAATAATGTTAATCGTAGTCGTAACCACTCGCAAAGGATATTATAATAAATAACAGTCATTATTCGAACAATGAGTGCTTTATTAACGAAATGTATGGTAAATGAATTACTATAGTGAGGTCGTTCTATACAACCAGAACTTATAGTCATATAATTATCTGCACACTGTAACTTCGACATAGAAATCATCAAACAGAATAAAGTGAGTACAGAAACCAATTAAAATATTAGGCTTTCGAAATGGTAAATAATTTTTAAACAGAACTATAATTATGTAATGAAAGAAGATTTTAGTGTATTAATTATAGGGTGACCAGAACCTAATGGCAAATGAGGAAATCGAATTTTAGAGTAAGCAAGACTGGGTTAATTGGATTACTAGGGCCCTTTACACACTGCGCCTTTTTGCAGCGCTTCTGCATCGATTCAGTTGCTATGCAGCATCGATGCAAACGCGATACAGCATTGATGCAAACGCGATACAGCATCGATGCAAAACTTTCGAAATATTTTATCAGTTATTCGTCGACAATGCACTCATGTGTGTGCATCGCTACAATCATGCGTTTGAATCGATACAAACGCCTGTTAATTGCTAGTGTAGCGATACAGTCACGCGATTGACAAGAGCGCGTTTTTATAGATACAAAAAGTCGCAGTGTGTACAGGAGTGCGATTTTTGAAACTCATACTTTGAATTCAGCAGTTAAAAATGTCAATATTACTATGAAGATATGCATCTTTCTACTGCTAATTTGACTTTCTAAAATC
Source organism: Agonopterix arenella (assembly GCA_927399405.1). NCBI lineage: Eukaryota > Metazoa > Arthropoda > Insecta > Lepidoptera > Depressariidae > Agonopterix > Agonopterix arenella. The sequence continues at coordinate 11,131,626 of OV656691.1, read as the reverse complement.
ATACTACAGGAGTGCAATTTTTGAAAGTCAAATCAGCAGTAGAAAGATGCATATCTCCATAATTATTTTGACATTTTCAACTGCTGAGCTCAGCGAATGAGATTCAAAAATCGCACTCCAGGGCCTACTTTCACCAAACAGATGACAGTTTGACACTACCATGTGGTAAACTATTTTTTTTTACTTTTTTGCGCCATTAGTTTCTGGTCGACCTTATACCTATTAATTTGTGACAAAAAAATTAATTACGAATTAAATTTTTATAATTATTATAATTAACATGGATGTACTGTACTCACCTTATACATCAAATTATAAATACGAGACTTGTACAACGGAAATATTACAATACAAACATTGTAATGGCTATACTTATAACAATTTCATTCATGATAAAATTTTATGTTACCTTTACGATCACTGTAATTTACTTCACAAATAAACAAATAATACAAACATTAAGAAATTGCGATGGACTTGTAAATAAATAGAAATATGATTAATTTAAAATACATTAATAAATTGTTATAATACATACCAGATTTTTGTGAAACACGAATTAAATATAAAATATATTCAAAAAATATAAATTACATAAATATTCATATCGCAGTGTAATTTATGCGAGATATTTATACATAAAATAACATTATGTTAATATAAAACTGAGGAGAATCTACTAATTATTTCGGATATCTTGAAATACTTGTCAATTATAGTCAGTGAACGGAATCATACCTGTAGAATTATTCATTGAATATTTGAATCTCAATCATTGTTTTAACATATTATAATTTTGGAATCGACCTGAATACTACATTTAAAGTAAGTGTAGCCATGTACGGAGTATAGTTATAGCCCCACGAAGAAAAAAAATGCATTAACAAACAAAAAAGAAAGATGTAGTAATTGGTAAAAAAAAGAAAACATTCTACCTGGTTCCGATCACTGATTGATACATCTTGATTAATAAATAAGTACATAAATATGTAAACAGTATACATGTAATTATAATGCACAACACAAAAATATGTCAACTATATGTATGCGTCGCAAACAACCTATAATATATCGACAATTCATCACAAATGTTCGTCCGTACGATATAACTATAATTTCACAATATACCTATGCCTCGAGGAAGGGAGTGCCCCACGAATGTCGCCGCGCTCATTTACATATGCATGCTATCACTTATCCAACTATTATCACGGTTTTTTAGGAAAAAACAAACTACTACATAAAAATCATGAGTTCATGACAATAAAATCTCCTAACCTTAAAAATAAAAAAAAATTACGAGGTCACCCGTAAAGTTCATTTAAATGGATTTTACTTAAACAATAAATGGTTCTCAAATGTATCCGAGAGGTAGCCGTGAACTACTGTAATTTATATATATTTTATTACGGTTACTGAGGTGTAAAAGGAGCTACAGATGGCTATTGGTATACGTTACCATTCAGGTCCGCGAGGTATTATCACCAACATTTATCAACATTTTTCCTTTGATCTTTGGAGGGTGAGCATTCATTCGCACTCTATCCAGACTTCGTTGGCACATAACAAGGAATGGGACTAGACAGGACTCAGGATAGGAACTGACTTGGGATTTCTGGGACCGAGGAAGTATCAATTAGAGTTAATCATATATTAAAAATAATACAAACTTTTCTGATACGCAAAATAATTATATACCAATGAAAAAATTAATCACTGTAATGTAATGTAACAAAGCCAAAAAAATAAAATTTTGATAATCTGACGGAATGTAAAAAATTTCTTATATCCCCGAATAACTGCACCGTGTTTCCACTGCATAGCATACCTAACGCTAAGATTGTAATTATAATGTGTAATAGACTAATGTTCATTTGAACTACATGCTTTCAGATTTCAGATGTCTGAAAACAAAATTAATGACATATAACAAGTGGGTAAAGTCAGACTTTTTAGCATTTATAAAACAAAAAATAACAATTTTACTTGCATATAATAATAATATACATCGCAATATGTATTTACATATACATAATATTACTTTTAATATACTCATAAATAGTACTTTATATCAATCACACAAGTTGCCCGCATCGAGTAGTAGGTCGAAATATCGACTAGATAACAAGATGGCAGTTTAGTGAGTCTCTCTTTAAGTTTTTAATTCGCGTACTTCCATGTCGATCTAACAAGCGTCCATCGACAAGGGCAACTCAGACATACAAATCCATTAAAACAATATACAACGTAAAAATACTATTTGGTATATTATAATAGCAGAAATCTAGCCGTCATAAAATCTATCAAAGCGGTATATTATTATATCTACACTGACACAGACGATATCAGACGGTATATATCATACACATATATTAGTCAAAATAAACCAGTCACAAATCACAGTTGACATAAATTCTCGATTTCCCTAAGTCTTGTAATTTATATTAAAATAATAGTTAACACATCAATTTTTAGACACTAAAACACAATTTAAAAAGCTCTAGTGGAGTCGAAAATAAATGCTATTTTTAAAAAGATCGAACAACGGTTTTATGTTACAAGACACCCGAATAGTGAATCAAGAAGTAGACTGTGTTAGTGAACAGTGTTCGAAATTAACAAGTATTACAGTTTTGAGCAGTGAATGGCATCAGTCAACCTAACTCCTAATAATATAAGCTGGCTTGACGACAACCCCCCTGAGTCAAACATGGCTGAATCAGTTTGCAAGATTAATTACATGATTTCATACAGCTTTAAGCTTTAATCAATAGAAATCAATCATTTATTTCATAGCATTTCTACACTAAAGCTGTTTTGAAATTGGCAGTAAATTACACAATTCAAAATTGCTGATAATAACCATGTTATTGTAGGGTCATAGCATCGTCTAGACAGAACAAGACAATTTAACATTAAATGAATGCAAAACATGCACGACCTTTGAAGGCTTAACGATAAAATTATAAGATGAGACTCTGAAACTGATTCGATGTTAATTTCAATTCTAGAAAAATTATGTATGAACTTAAAGGTCATCAAGAAATACATCTATTTGTATGTTTTCCTATCTTTTGGATGGCGTGTAAAATTTCCTGTATGTAAAATAAAAATATTTTTTTATAAGTAAGTATAGACTGTTTTCCAAAACACTAGTAGGTAAAGTTTTGTACCACTTATTTAATCAATCTGATTTCCAGTTATCAAATAATTATTATTCTTTCTACTTTTCATGTATGTTAAAAATAAAACAACCGGAAACCAAATTATTTTAAAATGCTGATTATCTTTTCTTAATCTATAGTTTAATAAGAAATTTTCTAATTATTGTAATGTGGCACAAAACTTGTAAAACTAATGCAAAACAGCAGTCTCATCTTCAGAGTTATAAACTATGAACTATCGCTAAGGTTCATGCAAGTATAGTAGATACTCCAACCACATCTAACTCTGTAAGTCAACATATCAAAACGGTTGGTGATTAAATACTACATTTACAGGCCAATGAGTGAACACTTGTTCGATAACAACAAATGAGACGGCACGCAAGCATGCAACGTGCGCCATTTATCATACACGATACGAATACAAGAAGCCTAGCACCCCGTGATATACATACTATACTCGTTACTCATATCATAGCCCGCCTACCACTGTGCGTCTAATACCCTAAGCCGAATGTGCGCGGCCCGAGCCACGAGGGTTCACAACCCTGACTCGAACTAAGCCACTGTCAATTTAGTTACAAACAGTGCAAAATTAAGTGGAGTCGCCGCTTTCAAACTAATGAAACAGAAAATTTTCAGGTACAAAATAATGAAATATAATAAAAACTAGATTACATTTAGATCCCTGATGATGACTGTCGACTCGGAATAATTTCCTCGCTAGTCTATTGAGGTTAGTGTGTTGGCACAATAGGTGGTCTGCAGCGACTTGCACCGCGCGTGATACCGGATGCCGGATGGCGTGTGTGTACGTGTCCCTACGCTCCGGGTGAGCGCGCCGCGGCCGCTGTCACCCGCAATGTCTTCCCGACCCGTGCTGACATTGATTCCCCTGCAAATTTACACACTGTCTATACTCTCACATTCCTTTACATATTTGGGACGTTATGAAGATCCTAGAAATAAATTCAACATGATTTTTGGCACCAAAACCTCACTCCAAAGACTCACCATAATCTAAGTTGTGGAGTCTATATCCCGCACATGGCCGAGAGGCGCGCGCTGAGCTGCACAGGGAACTGGTCCGTGAACCGGCGCCAGTTCTCCTCTCCGACCTGGTTCTTGAATCCGTGCAGTATCTTCGTGAACATCTCCTTCAGGTCGTCTTTAGGGTGGGACCACGACGCTACGGCGTCGCAGAAGAACATAAAGTCGGGCACCACGCCTCCCGGGTTCACTTGGATCATCTGACAGATGCCGCGGAATGCCGAATCCTTCTCGTCGTTATCCCGAATGTTCCGCAGAGAAGTACACCTGTGTATTAAAATGTTTGTGTACGTGGTTGCGGGCAATACGTGATACTGTGAGTACCCTATACCCATTTATTCGAACTTGTCATGTTACAGCTATAACTGTACTTAGTTATTAATTTTATTTATGTATCGTTGTTGCTAATTTAAAAGTGCGAATAAATGAGATTACTAGTAAAGGAGATGATATTTCGAGAGCAAATATATAGATACTCGAAATACCAGCCATGGAACTAACTTTGTATATGGGGTAGGAAAATAAATGAAGCGAATAAATACTAATGATGAAAATGTGAATAGATGGTTAATATTAGAGTGAAGAAAAATATTTAAAGTGATTGGCACACAAACAAATTAGAAGAACACTGGTTCTCATGAGCATTCCAAACTGAAAGCAAACTATACATTACTTTATATTTCTTATTAATCACAATATTAATTAACATAAATACTGTTAATCAAAACGAATAATAAAATATTAGCTATAAGTTAGAGTTGACTTGCAGTTTGGTTATTTTTTTAATTTTTAATATTTTAGAAAGCGGATGGTGTTCAACACACAAAGTACAGCACTGAAAATAGGATGATAAAAAAGCACCGCATAAATGAGTGCGTCGCGCGCAGTGCGGCCCCTGGCCCGGCCCTACCGATACCGTCCGCGCTGGTACATTCTATTATGTTATGTACCTACGTACCGGTCTTAACACAAACTAGAACAACTCATCTCAAAAGAATATTAACAAGCCATTTACAAACACCATCCACAATCGAAATAATACCGATTAATAACTTATTTAATATTAAACGTAATCGTAATAATATAAAGTAATAATAAAAAAAATGACTACAGACCACTGGCGTACAAATTGATGTAATACGGGTGCGACGTCGTGGGGGCACACATAACCTAGCCGACCGATAGTAATCGCTACACGCCACGACATACCGAGAACAAAACCAAGAAAACAAATCAACAAACCATTCAAAACATAGTTAAATTACATAATTCAACAGCAACAAATTAGTGTCACAAATATAAATAATGTGAAACAATTTTATACTAAGTCATTCTATTTAAATTAAACGCTTCCAAAAGATGGCCTACAAAACACGGAACTAATTAACTGACCTGGGGCCTATTTCCTAAACATGACAATTGTAATTTACAATGACAATTTGAGATAAATTACTGAGAATGTTAGGACACATGTTGTTTAACTCCATAAGTAACCAGCAATGTACCCTAAATAGTCTTTGCAAATTACAATTGTCATATTTATGAAATAGGTCCCTGTTCACATGCATAATTATTTTAAACCAGGAATATAATAAAATTGTGTTAAGGGTTTTTAGCGGCAAAATAAATAAATTTGTTCATTTTAGGCCATCTTTTAAAATTAGGCACACACTTTAGTGTTTGGCACTACTTAATTATGTGGTTAAACAATATTTACATTTTACCCCAAAAAATTATAGATTACAATAAAGTAATTTAATTAATAAGCGAAGGCCCAGTAATTGTTTCCTATGCTTTGCTTATAGAAATAAATTGAACTTATAATTGTGTCGTTTGTAAAAGAATTGTACAAGTTAGACAAACATCATTCAATTTCAACTATGACATAACATAATACATAGAAATATGCTATTCAAATAATAAAGTTTGACAAAAACACTTTAGTAAGTGGTTTGTTAGGGTATAATAAATAACACAATCGTAGTGTCTCCTGTCAAAACTCTGTTAGGAATGACGACAGAAATCACTATTAACATAAAATATAAAGGATATAAAGATGATTATTATGAACAGTATGGAAAATCAATATCAAGCGGTGACGGGAAATACAGATAGGTCCATATATTCACAGCATAACATTACTGCCACCAAGAAATTGTTTCTTACTGAAAAATATTCTAGCAAACAAATAGTATCAAACATCAGTAAGTTATAATTGTGTAGTCATTTTGAATTTTATTGTAATAAGTACTATAGTTCAGTTTTTAATATTGCAAGTTAATGTATCAATAAAATGTTGCAATGATTGAACATCACTTACCTGTGTTTTCAAGTAATGTTTTGGGTGTGTTAGGCCTATTAATGATTTCAACTAAATGGTTGAGTACTAGAGGGATATATTTTGATGTTTCTTGTCCTGAAAAAAATAAATCGATTACTCAGAATTTGTCTCATTCCGCCTGGCCACGGGACAGGGCGAATACACTGCCTACGCGCCGCTGCATGCATGGGTAATAGTACGGACACAACGTTCAGTGTATTCTAAAATCGCAATTCACGCCGTTTGCCCTGTCCCATTGCCATGCCGTGAGTTTTCAAATCCAATGTATACTAAAATTAAGTTGTTTTTTTTTTAATCAAAATGCATTTTGTTTTTCAAGATAAATCTGAATAAAAAATATAAGGATGCACTCACCTAATTTAATACTTATTTCTCCAATAGCCCATGTGGCATTATTGCAGACGGATATAAGCTCGGGATTGAGGTTCATGCCAAGTATAGGTAGAAACTCCGGTATGTACGGGTGAACGTGTTGGAAGCACGCCTTCGTTAGGTCTCCTAGCAGTGCGAACGACGACTGACGCACCTAGTCATACAGATACAAGATACAGTCTTAACATTGTGTTCCAATCAAATTATATTTCAACCCATCACCCATTTGTTAGTATCTTATGTTTGCTGTAGGGTCTTAGGACATTTAAGTATATAATATTTACAATAAAGATTTAAGTCAATACTCGACGGAAGCGCCTTAAGTAGTAATGAACTATGGATGGTGATAGTGATGGTGCAACTGTTTCTACCGAACCAAATCATCTGTAAGCAAAATGAATCAAGTGTTCTCAGTAACTATTAATATCTACACAATGATGATTATGGGAGCTTAAGTTGTAGAAAACAAAAAATAATGTCATTACTCATTACAATAGTCAAAAACCATCCTGATTTTCAATCTTAATAAACTTAAACTGCAAATAAAAATGTCCTCAGATCTCAGCAAAAAATAATTAGTAAATTAAAAACTTCCCGGGACAACATTACCTTCAAATAAAAAACAGCCCTAAGCACTAGTGTCCCGAGCTATGGAAGAGTAAAGTCACATACAAGATATACCTCAGGCATCGGATCCTGCATGCATTGGTACAGGAGCTGCATGAGGTTTGAGTTGATGACCAACTGGTCTATATGCCCGTCCAGGCCCTCTGCTAGACCACTCAGCAAGTCCAGAGCGACAATCATAAAGTCTTTGTCAGGCGCCTCAAACTGCTCCGGGCTTTGGCTGTTTGCCTAAAAGAACATGTTCAGTTCATATTTTTGTACGAATTGAGAATTTGCAGTGAGATGTATAGAAGTTACTTTAGTACTTACAATGTTCTGATTTAGAGTTTGTTCTATTAAAGACACACATCGTCTGAACACTGGTTCACAGTAGGGCAAGAATCCTGACTGAAGAGCTGTTGCTACCGATGACAAACACTGCAATGCAAATTATAAATGAGTCTACAAAAATTAACACATTATAATAGACAGACAAGTATAGAGGGGTTAACCTATAAGGGGGTTAAGGGTTGAACCCCATCTGGCAGCTCCGCATCGCATTTTTCCGTCGCTCCATCCTTTTCTGTCACTCAGGAACGTCATTAGTGGGAACGCGACCGCACGCGGCAGGCAAATAAGATAGCGGGAACGCAACCGCACGCGGCGGTGCTGCCGTCGCGTTCCCGCTACCTCATTTGCTCTTGCAAATGACGCTCCTGAGTGGTTGTAAGGGTTTGGTCAATGAGCAATAGCTACCGCGACCTGAACAGATCTATTGTAGCTGTCGTTCGTGTCGTTCGCTTGACGTTCCTGAGTGACCGAAAAGTATATAGCGACGGAAAAATGCGATGTGGTTCTGCCAGTTGAGGTTAACGCTAATCATCCAGCGCCCGCAGCATGGCGGCGCGATAAAGGGCTGTCGCGCCCTAGCCCTCTTTCTTTTTGCGAGCGACCCTCGAGACTCGCTCGTTAAAGTTCGTTAAAGGCGCGATAAAACGTTTACCGAGGCGCCATGCTGCGGACGCAGTTTTTACTTTAAAAGGGTGGACAATATTCTCTTAGTTCACAAACGGTAATAGATTTTTTGTATTAAAATACCTCAAGCAACGGGAACAAATCCTTGTCTTCGTCCTTCAAAACGTTCCATTTGTTAATAAGAGGCGGCATGAGCAGATTTATATACTCCGGTTTATTTAGGTGATGTCCCACAGAGTCTGCTAAAGTTCCAATGGCATCGTAAAGGATGAGCAGGTTTTTATGTTGGTATTTACTGAAGGCATAGACTAGAGTTTGGAGGATGTAGCCTAAGTATGGAACTAGTTCAGTGCAAGCTTCCTCCTCGAGAGTGGCAAATGCAGAACACGCGGCTTCTTGGACGCGCTTGTTGTTGTCTAGGACGCGTTTGAGAAGCTGAAAAAAAAATTGAAAATAAGATTTATGTACTATTTTAAAGTCTTACAACAACAAAATGTACATGTTAGGATATTGAAGCAACTATCATTGTTCCCTTCGTTTGTTTTTCAGACGTAAAGGTAGAAGACAGAGGTCTGTACTTCTTATGTCCTATTCTCTCAAAAAGGGATGCATATAGTAAATTAGCTCTAGTTAAAACAGAGATCGCTAACTTATTGCTGTCCTTATCGACGTAACCACATTTTTGTACTATGGCTGGGTAATGAACCGATCCAAGAAGCTCAAATTGTTCTAGATCGCTATCGAAGACAGAGCGTCCGTGGCGCGTTGTGGAGGGGTAAGAAAACTCATATTCATATCTTTTTCTAACTTATGTACAAAATATCAACTGCTCTCAAATGGTGAAGGAAAATATCGTGAGGAAACCTGCATATGCTGAAGGAGATACTTCAATGCAAAGTCTACCAATTTGCATTAAGCACGCGTGGTGAACTAACGCCCTTACACTCCTTGCGCCTTACCACCAGGTAGCGCTGTACTATACTAACCTCAGTCATAATGGGACGTAGATATAAGTCATGTGACTGTGAGACGATCCAGTGCGAGTAGCGGGAGAGCGTCCAGCAGGTGATGGCGCGGACCAGCGCCTTGCGCTCCGACAGGCACACCACCAGGTAAGGCTATACTATACTAACCTCAGTCATAATAACGGGACGTAGATATAAGTCATGTGACTGTGAGACGATCCAGTGCGAGTAGCGGGAGAGCGTCCAGCAGGTGATGGCGCGGACCAGCGCCTTGCGCTCCGACAGGCACACCACCAGGTAGGGCTATACTATACTAACCTCAGTCATAACGGGACGTAGATATAAGTCATGTGACTGTGAGACGATCCAGTGCGAGTAGCGGGAGAGCGTCCAGCAGGTGATGGCGCGGACCAGCGCCTTGCGCTCCGACAGGCACACCACCAGGTAGGGCTATACTATACTAACCTCAGTCATAACGGGACGTAGATATAAGTCATGTGACTGTGAGATGATCCAGTGCGAGTAGCGGGAGAGCGTCCAGCAGGTGATGGCGCGGACCAGCGCCTTGCGTTCCGACAGGCACACCACCAGGTAGGGCTATACTATTCTAACCTCAGTCATAACGGGACGTAGATATAAGTCATGTGACTGTGAGACGATCCAGTGCGAGTAGCGGGAGAGCGTCCAGCAGGTGATGGCGCGGACCAGCGCCTTGCGCTCCGACAGGCACACCACCAGGTAGGGCTATACTATACTAACCTCAGTCATAACGGGACGTAGATATAAGTCATGTGACTGTGAGATGATCCAGTGCGAGTAGCGGGAGAGCGTCCAGCAGGTGATGGCGCGGACCAGCGCCTTGCGTTCCGACAGGCACACCACCAGGTAGGGCTATACTATTCTAACCTCAGTCATAACGGGACGTAGATATAAGTCATGTGACTGTGAGACGATCCAGTGCGAGTAGCGGGAGAGCGTCCAGCAGGTGATGGCGCGGACCAGCGCCTTGCGCTCCGACAGGCACACCACCAGGTAGGGCACCAGGTCCGGCAGATGCGGCACCATGCCGCCCATGCACCCGTCCGCTACGGCGCCCAGCGCCAGGATACCACTCTCCTGTTATCATAACAACATTATTGGAAAAACATTGTTGTCTCCTTTTTCAGAGGTTCCCAAAGTTGACTGGACCATGATCCACCTAACAAAAACTTCTGAATTGGAGACTCAGCTCTTGGTTGTCATGAATAAATAAAACGGTCATGTGCGAGTCGGGATACTCGCGCACACAGGGTTCCGTACCAACACACAATATTATTAACTTTAAAAAAAAAAATTCGGGACCCTTAGCTCCAGATCAACTCACACTTGGACGGTTTTTATTATTTGTTGTTAAACTGTACAAGTTGCACTATAATCACACCAAGTTTGAAGTTTTGTATGTGTTACTGTTTTTACGAAAAAGCGAGAAGAACAAATGTTGATACAAAGTAGTTTCTTGTATCCCTTGATTTTTTACTATTCGTTTTTTTTATTATTTGTCATCAAATCCTACACAATGACAATTATTCTGTGAAAATTTCAACTGGCTACCTATTACGGTTCCGCAGATACAGCCCTCTGAAGCTAGGATCGGCGTACAGACAGGCAGCATAGGCTTATGAATAGGGTCCCGTTTTCACCCTTTGGGCACGGAACCCTAAAACATTTTTGTCTCCTTTTTATAATACTAGTAGTATAATATAGGGCCAGAGTCACCTCTTAGTGTGGTTGCATTCGCTGCTAAGCTCAAAACAATGATACTCACGCAGTGCTAACACTGTGGAATGATATACACTAGGACGAATAGGTACCAAAATTAGAAAACCATTTGGATATTATGTGATTCAAAGCTTATATCAAAATTATCAGATTTTTATATATAAAAATACATAAAATTAATAATACTTATATAAGGTCTGACAAAATTAGGTGAAACTATTTTAAGGGGATGATCGGACCATCAAACTGAACAACTTTCTCTATGGGACCAATATTGAAATAGCGAAAAAAAAATCTGCTGTCCCATACATTTAAGTCGAGTAGGTTTGTATGGAACAGCTGGGTTTTTTTTGCGATTTCAATATCGGTCCCATAGAGAAAGTTGTTCAGTTTGATGGTCTGATCATCCCCTTAAAATAGTTTCACCTAATTTTGTTAGACCTTATATAAAAATACTGAAAAATAAAAAAAGAGGTTGAATGAGATTTTATTCCTTTGCCTGCTTGGCTTTTCTATTGTATTTGACAGTTTTTATTTTTAATTTTATTGCGGCCAAGGTATTATAGCCAAAAATTCCTACATTTTTAAGAAAATTCCAAAGAAAATTAAAAATAGAAATATCGGTCAAAAATTAAATCGGAAAAATACGTATCTCTTATTTTTTTACCTATTTTTATATTTTTCATTAAAAACAGGTGGTTAAAAAAATAAAATGTTGTCAATTCTGATTTACCGGGCGAGTCGTGCGCATTGCAGCCCATTTGTTGCTGACCTACGACGTAGGTCGTCAGAAGTTATAGTGTTAAATCATGGAGTAACACGGTAACTCATCTATTACTGTTAATGGTTTATACTCATGCTTACATTACATACAGGATCTTTTTAATAAGCTCATAGTTTGATCAAACTGAACAACTTTCGCTATGAGACTAACTTTAAAATCGCAAAGAAAAAATCTGTTGTTCCAAAGAAAATGTCAATAGCTGCTCAATCAAAATGTAACCTCATCGTAAAAGTAGTTAAGTTTGATGATCTGAAGCACTACACGAATAGCAATAGCACACCATTGGTGTGCAGCAGCAACACCCCTTTATGTATGTAACGAATTTAAATTTACACACTATAAAACAGCATCATATTTTTTTAAACATGTAATAATACCTTGATAACCCAGTCCTCGTGGAACAAAGTTTCCTTCAGTATGGGGAACAGAACGGGCAGCAAGTCTGCGCCGAACACGTTCGCCAACACGTCCAGCGCGGCGGCGGAGCACTTGCGCAGGTTCCAGTCGGAGAGCGAGCCGTCGTCCGCGTCCGCGCCGCCCTCATCCTCCTCGTCCGACTCGCCGCCGCCCGACATGTTGCTGTCCCCGGCGCCCGCTGCGCAAATCACACGTTACTTTATACCACGCCTTGGACGGGTGTCCCTTAAGGGGCCATAGGTTCAGACGAATATTTCCTATAAGAAACGCGATTGCCCAACCTTCCGAAAAGTGCGTGTGTGTGCCGTATTTTCGATTAAAAAGAATTCACAAAAGTACTTTTTAAGGCTGGGCCACACAGATTGCAGCTGCAGAACGGGTGCAGACCGACAGTAGTTGTAAACTATGGAATTATATGCGAGGTGTCACACTGAATGCAGTCCGGCGCGGATGCGGAACAGCTGCGGAACGGTAGCCGAAGTGCGACACCTTGCAAATAAAACCATAGTATACAACTACTGCCGGCCTGCAGCTGGTCTGCACCCGTTCTGCAGCTGCACTCTGTGTGGCCCAGCCTTAATAGTTTTTTTTTTATGATTTCACTAGATAAACTACTAGTGAATATGTGAGTAAAACTAGTTCTTCTAAAACGAAAAATGTTTAAAAATACAAGAAAATACGTCATCTTTGTGACGATTTTCTATCGAGTGAAGTAATTCCAATCGTGTATTCAATTGATGATTTCCCTCTAAATAAATATCATAAATAAAACTATCCAAAAATATTGAGGTATGACTTTGGTTTCGATAAATTGTAAAAATCTAGTCGGAAAATGAAAAATAAAAGATGCCTCCAAGATGTTTCGTCTTACCATAGGGCCTTAAGTTCCATAACTTTAGAGATATGACATAACACTAATTTATATAACAATTAAAATGTTTTATATGAAAATATATAGCACTATTTGACATAATAAACCTTGGACACTTCAGCTTCAACAATTAATTAATGGGAAAAATTTACAAGCGATAAACATGTGCTACGCGATACGCGAACAAACAAACAAACAAACAGACAGACAAAAAATTCCAAAATTTGTGATTTGGAGTTAGAGACACCCATCAATCTTTTTTTGTAAATATCTACAATGTACACTTCAGTTACTGTTTTATAATAATAGAGATAACCAACCATTATGCTTGATGGTGTGCGAACGCGGCTTGTGGAATCGAGGTCGGATGTCAGACTCGCGATCTGGCTCCGCGTCGTCGGCGTCGTCGTCGCGGTCCCCGCGCAGCAGGATGACGTCCATCTCAGAGTAGCGCATGCCTCGCACCAGCACAGGCAGGAGCGCCGGCAAGCGGGGGCCTAGAACCTGTCGTTATTCACAGTCGTTAGAAACAGCTATAATACGAGATGTTTGGCAAGTCTTGAGTAATCAGTCAGGTGTTTTTGGGCTGGCCACGTGGCGCCGCCATTTTGTATCCTCAAATGTGTTTTATTCGTAAAATAATCTTTCGAGATTATGAAGCTAGCTACTCCCAAACTACATGACATAAGCATAAGCAAACAGTGAAACAAAGAAAAGAAACTGCATTTGTGTCACTTGACACATAATTATGTGCATTTCGCTGACTTTATAGCAGTGCCCAGACTATATGCCATCCCTAGATATAGTAACTAGATGAAACCATAATGTGGCCGCACATGAAACAGCAATACATACATACTAAAAGACGATTTGTATGGCAAGATGTTATCAACATTCCATAGGTTTGACATCTTGCCAGACACAAAATCTGGCCACGGTGACCGAATCAAAAAATAATATTTTATGTTAATTTAATGATAATATTTCCTCCTTTTTTGTTTACATAACTTTTCATAAATGGCTATCTTGCTCTCTCATTTCTTGGCTACATCTCTGCGTAAGTGAAAAGTTTTTAATCTAAGATGTCATCCATGTATGGGTATGAGTGCATCGCGCACTGAGACCGACACATTAAATTGTGCTTTTTTTATTGTCTATGGAAGACCAACGGCTGTTGACAATAGAAAAAATTACATGGCTAACAGAAAGCTCTACTGGAACTGGGAAGGGAACATCTTGTGTAATCATTTTTTTTTATTCTAATTTAATTTAGGGAATTTTGTACTTATTGTACATGTTAGTCCCATCGTACCCTTTTACTCTGATATACATAAATATATAAAACTTACAACTATTTATTAAGACACCAAATGTGATGCCAAAATTGAGTGGAACGTTCCTACATTGAGCCTGCTCAATTCTGTAATCATCTTTTAATAATAGTGTAGTTGTTTAGATTACCTTTAATAAAATGAACAGATTATAAACGTAGGCCGCTATTACATTATCATATTTAGATCATATAGATAAGATTTCATACCTTTCAAATTCTATGATAATAGTTTCCAGTTGAAATTCTTTGATTTGGAAGATGCAATTTTTTGAGGTTAGACGGATATGATCCTACGTGTACGCTAGCTGACAAATAGGATCCCATAACTATGATCATAGACAATAAGAATCACATGTAGTTATTAGTTATTACACAGTCATACGTTGTTGATCTAAAAAAGACTCGTACATCAATGATCATCTTTCTACAATGACATACTGTACAAGGAGGACTTTGCATCAGTGCGCTATTAACGGGACCACTAAGTTATGCCAAGTTGTTTTACAATACGGCTTTGTAACCGAATACATTTGAAACATGTGCCATGTTTAGGCTTTGTTATTGTATGACATGATGACTCTATGGTTATAAAAACTCATTGTATTTCTATAATAGTCTAATAGCGACCTAAGTAACTAATTAAGACATGTGTTCAATCTTCAAGTCAATTGTATGATTTTACCTTTTATTTTTTTCTCTGGGCAAAGGTTCATGCTCATGTGCTGGGCGAAGGTCTCATCTACAAAAATTTACTTGCCTATCTATTTAGTTTATAAATCTATAAAATTTACTTTGGAAAAGTGAATGAATATGTTAAACTCACCTCTCTGCAGACATTATGATCAGCGAGAGACAGCCAAAACTCGCAGGCCTCCAAAGCTACTCCCTCCTCTGGATCTTGGGTACGAACCAGCATGTACTGTGGAATAGATTAAATTGTAAACTTGGCCCCTGATATAACAACACATTTGAATCTGTGAAACAACAATTTCAACAAATGTATTCAAAAGTTTAACCTTTAAAATGTTTCTAATCGTGAATCCCCAAAATTGCGTCACATAATTAATGGACAACCAAAAACTTTTAATCCAAAATTTAGGTTACAGTGAAGAGTGACTATTTTGGTTACAAAGTTTTGTATCATAAAACACTGTAACCCAGCTTGTAGTGTTTTGTAATGAACTGATGTCTATTTAAAAAATTTAAGTGGATAATTTTTACCTCAATAATATTAGGCAAGTGAGGAATAAATTTTTCCAAGCGAACTTCCAACAGCAACACCAAAGCATGACAAACATTCTTCCTGACATCCGGATCTTCATCAGCAGCAAGATGGAATAAATTCTGAAAAAATTATTTCTATTAGTTTAAACTTCAAATTTCATATAAAACACTCTAAACGGTACATACCTCAATGAAACTATCAATATGTATCATGAGAGCCTGGGTCCTACCCATGATGAAATAGTTGACACAAGCAATAGCATGACACCGGATTTTAGGTGACGAGTGTCGGAAGAATTGTAAGAATTTGGGTATAAGAACATTCAGGGGTCTGTTCAAAGCATCACTGTCAAGTATCTCAGCTGTGTCTTCACAGATTTTTTGAAGTGCACCAAATGCTCCCTGAAAAAGATTAATTACCATATGAAATCATATACTTTAACATCAGAGTAGTATTGCAAAACTTATAAGACAACCCACAGAAAACAGAACCAGTAGAAATCACATTTAAGACTATTTAATTCAAGAACTAACTTGACCAAAAGAATAAAAACACTAGTTAAATGAAATTTAACCTTATCTACACATGTCTTGTTATGACAGACAGAATCTTATAATATTCTATTGATATCTTTTATCTTATAAAACTGAACTAGATTCATAATCAATGTTCAAAAAATGGCAGAACCAAAAGAGCTCATAATTTTTGTACTAGCTGATAGTAAACATGCCAAATACGACTTACTATGTTTATGAATCAAATACAATATATAAGAGCCAACCAACAGCATGCATACTTAATTTGTGTGGGCTATTGAGTCGATGCGGACAACAATTTGCTAAGATTTTATATAAGACTAGGGGTCAATGTAATAGTCATACACTCAGTTACAGAAATGCTCATTAATAATCCTCTATTAAATCGCATGCTGTCACTTTTTGTTTTGTTGACATATTAAAGCTAGCAAGAGATTTAATGGAGGATTATCTTTACGTACGTGCAACTGGCAAATAGTGACTTATGATATGACCTTTTTCAGAATGAAATGTATAGAAATTGAGCAGGCGCGCACTGATGATTTTAGTCACCATGACTGTTCCGTTACTCTCACCACATCAGAGGTTTTTGAATATGTGACAGCTGGGTAAGGGTACATAGACTTGGTGAGAGTGACTAAAATGCGACCGATGACTGACACGCTACATGACCACTCAATAGCACTACAATGCGACTCAAACTGTTAATGAAATACAATTAAATTAATGTATATCAACCATATCTGTCGCACAAGGGCTGCATCTGCACACTACTTCTATTAGGGCGGAGCGGGTTCTCTCTTCTGTCGGATGACACTATAATTATGTAAAGACTAGGTAATGAAGATGAGTAAAGAAAGCCAATCATACCTCACAAACATTGTAGTCCTGTGAATCAAGCATCTGACATAGAGCAGGTAAGAGTTCCGGCCATGAGGTCAGTTCACCCTTGCTAGCTATGGTAGTTATAATAATGCCGACTGTCGCACGGATCAGGGGCGATGGGTCCCCCACTGCAGACAGACATTCCCGCTTTATGAACTCCGCTACCTCGGGCATAAAGCTGTTGTAGTGCGCTTTCACATTGTTCTTCAAAATTAAACCACTCAAAGAACGGGTTGGCTCTTCCTCAGTGACTAATTTCGTCAAGACAAATATTAAATAATTGTTGAAATCAGGGTATTTGTTTAATTCTTCCAATTTCTGAAAAATGCTGCTAAGGAAAATTTATGGAATCGAAGGCTGTCAATGACTGTCATGTCGGAAAAATCGATTTTATCTCGAGCGTCGAGATGAGACGCGTTTCATTAAAAATGTGAGAGGCTATGTAAATATGCAATATTACTATGCATTAATAAAAACCCCCAATGAAATTCACGTGTAAATAAAGAATAAAGCGGTTATTGTTACAAAAAATATCCACGCCGATTGTGCATCGACACAGAAATCATGAAAAGGATACTTGTTGAACGGCTCTTTGGGTAGCTGTATCTGGTGATTGTGATTCCTTTAGAAGCGTTAGTATTTGTCTTAGTCCTTCTTGTTCAGGTTTCCACTCCATTTTCATAATAATTCCACAAAACGGTTTTATTTTACTCGGTCCCGTAAAGTTCAACCATGCCAAAATTTGACAAGTTGCCAGATGGAAAAAATATTTCATTGATTATAGCGGGGCTAGTACGCCAAGACGCAAACCAGCGATAGCGACAATTAAGAACACATCCATCTGTCAAACTCAATAGGCGCGCGCTGCACCCCTCCTCAAATTTTTGCTTTTTGGCCTTGACAGAAACATAGAGATAGTAAGTACTACGTACACTATTGGATACCTATGGACAGAAAGCAACGGGTGCTTTAGTCTTTATCTCGTTCGTTCGATTGCAAATAAATAGAAAGAGCGGAAGCGTGATAGCGCTATGTTACGATCTCGCGGGTTGTACTAGCCCCGCTAGAGTGATGCTACTCCTAGCCGATTTCGGCTACGGCGACTGCCTCTGATTCCGTCGTTGTTGGCGCTCGTGCGCCCTAATGTGGCTTATATAGCCGATTTTATTCGAGAAAGTACGTGCACAGTGAGTGCACGTCAGGACACCATTCTCATAGATATAATTGATGGTCGCTGGTGGTCGGGCCTTCAATTCATCGCGCTTGGCATCAAGCTCAGAACGCCGGACTGCCTCAAAGTCAAAAACTTTGTCTCTGACAAGGGTCCTCCACTCCTGGCGTTGGGATGCGAGCTTTTCCCATTGCGCGGGGTCAATGCAACACCCTTTCATGTGGCGTTTTAGCACATCCTTGTATCGGAGAAGTTGCCCACCTAGCTTACGCTTGCCCTCCTCAAGCTCGGAATAACATATGTGCTTCGCCACTCGTTCCTCCGCCATTCGTGACACGTGACCGCACCACCGAAGCTGTCGACGTATAAGATAGGCTTTAATACCACCAACATTAGCCCTTCGCAGCACTTCAGTGTTCCGCACACGGTCGGACCATTTGATTTTCAATATTTTCCTAATACATTTCAGGTGGTCCAGCATAAGAATGTGTCGGCGGTACACTGTCCACGTTTCAGCGGAGTAAAGGATGTTAGGCAATACAATCGCCATGTAAATCGATATTTTTGTAGCCATTTTCAGGTCATGTGTGCTGAAGACCTTCGCATCCAATTTGCCGAAAGCTGCGGCAGCAGCACCAATTCGGCTATTAATTTCAGCGTCTAGATCGCACTTTGACGTTATAGTGCTCCCCAAATAACGGAATTTATCAGCCTGCTTCAGCACGCCCTCATCGAGTTTGATATTTAGCGTCCGATGACCATAAATGTCTAGAGACATTATTTCCGTCTTCTTGACGCTAATTTTTAAACCGAATTTACGGCAAACCTCGTGAAGAGCGGACATCTGCTTCTGTAGGCCATCAGGGGATTCAGCCACAAAGCACAGATCGTCTGCATACATGATCTCAGAGATCATTGTACAGGACACTATCCCCGCTAGAGTAAGGTTGCTGTGTATTACCGGTTTTTTCAGCAAAACAATAAAGCAGAATAAGGACATTTCATTTTCATTTTATTTATTTACCTTAAATTGTAGGTACATAGGTTACAGATGTAAAGTACAGAGTGCACACTACAATTTTACCCTAGGGGCATAGTAATTTTACAGATTCACATACGTATTTTATAATTTATAAATCAATTTAAAGAAAAGAGAAAAATAGACTTATAAAATAGATGTCAGACAGTAACTGCTAAAATTACAAAACAAAGGACAATAGACATTTGGGATAGTCAGAATCCTTGTTACAACCATCAACGATCCTTGTAGCATGGTTCATTTTCACCTTTTTTTTTTAGATTTTGGGTTGTACTTTATACTATGCTATGCTGTGTCAAGACGGCTGTGACAGTGATCACCATTCCCGCCCACAAAAACACAGCTTATGAAACGTTACTAGTTAGAAATGTGAAAAAGATATAAAAAATCAGAAAAACAAGGATTGTGACCCAAGTTATTTGCTATTTACTGTTTGCTAGTAACGGTTTAAAAATGTTTTTTTTTGTTTCATTTTATACTGAAAGATTTCAGGGTAATTTTTTAACCTCTACGGTAATCGGAGATCAAGCCTAGACTAAAGGGAAAATAAAACTTAGCATTAGCAACACTAAGGAATGGAAGTAGTGTCAACCTAGGTGTCAACGTGTCAACGTCCAACGTAGTTAGTTATATTCTCTTTGGTAGAAACTCCAAAGAAGCGTTAAAAACGTCTAACATCCACAGAGATAGTAAGTACTACGTACACCCTGACTTCAACATTTTGATTGCTATAAATGAGATAACTTTATGAGGAGTTTTCTGACAGCTAGTCAAACGTAGTTCAACAAACCGGCGATAGATGGCGTTGACCAGAGAGGGGTCCGAAGACGAAAATTTTAGGCTAAAAAGTGAACAAAAATGTATGCCACTGAGTCAGACGCATCCGTTGACGAAATATATGTTCATATTTAGCTGTTTACTTGAAAACACAAATTCGTACTATTTTATTTGTATTTTATTGTCTGCAAGGTCGCTCACCCCTGTCTCGACACCGCCATCTATCGAGTCTTTAGGAACTACTTTTTCTTTTTTAATGGCTTTCGGATAATCCCTCATTGAAGACATCGATCGGTTGTATGGAATATTAGAGCCCTTTGCCTTGAATTGAACAAAAAAACAATCTATTCGGTAGGAGTTTTTGGCGGGAATTCGTCAGCTACGTTTGGTGTCTGTATATTTTATCGAATTTTTATTGTTTATAACGAGTTCGTAAAATTGATATCGTTTTGCGTGACAAAGTGTCGTGAAAGTGAACAATATACAGTTCAGAGAAATATGATGGTTTATGGGTCGTAAACAGGAAAAAGTGTTCCGTCATTTGTAGCGCGGCAAAGCGATCGGTTCACCTCTTTCCTGTGGACTTTACTGCGTCTTTCGATTGTCTCCAAAAACTCCAAAGAAGCGTCAAAACGTCGAACACTAACGTTTTAATTGCTATAAATAAGAGAATTTTATTGAAGACATCGGTTGTATGGGATTTTTATTGTGTTATTAGGGTGGAATGAGGAGTTTTCAGACAGCTAGTCAACCGGCGATAGATGACGTTGACCAGAGAGGAGTCAGACGCATCCGTTAACGAAATATATGCTCATATTTTGCTGTTTACTTAAAAACACCAATTCTTACTATTTTATTTGATCGCAGATTTTATTTGTATATTATTATTTGCAAGGTCGCTCAACGCCATCTATCGAGCCATTAGGAACAACTTTTTCTTTTTCAATGGCTTCGGAAAATCCCTTATTAGTTTAATGATGTGCCATTAATCGAGAACAATATAGTAAAAGTGAGAAATAAAGACAGGCGCTCCCGTTTGGTTCGGATTATATCCTCGCGTTAAACTCCATTGAACATTGGAATGTGTTCCATCCTCACATTTCAATGTGTTAGGGTTAGATTAGGAATCGTGAAAAAAAGGACGGACACAAAGTCCGTTCTTAATTTTCGAAATTAGTTTTTCGTGATCATTATTGTGTTAATGTGGTGGAATTAGTTTAATAATGTGCCATTAATTTAGAATAATATAGTAAAAGTGAGAAATAAAGAAGGCGCTCCCGTTTGATTCGGATTTTCTTCGCGTAAAACTCTCTTGAACATTGGAATGTGTGTACCACACACGCATTTCAAGAGTTAGGTATAAGATTAGGTCAGGTTACAAGCGAAATTGAAACTAAAGACCAGGTTGTAAGGCCTAGTTCCCATTGCCTTTCCGAAAGGATAAACTATTTTTAAAAAAGTCTGTGGTTGTCACCAGTGTTGCCAGACGTGCGATAATTATCCACGATATTTTTGAGGGGCAAGCGATAGAAAATTAAAGTCGGGTATCGCACGATAATTCACAATTTTTTTAGGATTATCCCCGATAATTTTGTAATTTAATGAAATCTGTGTTTCAAATCACTATTTTCAACCGTATTATCCGTCATAATATACATAGTTTTGGTGTTAAGCTGTTAAGTATCGCGTAAAATAGTTTTCAAATACCTATTACTAAAATTGAAGTTCTAATGAGAAAAAGTGAAATAACACCGTTTTCCCCCTGAAGGGAAGAAAACGAATATTTGGGTTCCAGCGTAGCTTGACCCACTGTGAGATTACCCCTTGGATTTTTGCACATGTCAACCCTAAATTCCTACCTAAATCCCCCCTCCGCGCGTCGCACCACCCCCCTGGTGCGCCCGCGCTGTCATGCGCGCCGGGCGAGTGATTCGCTTCCTCAGTACTCTCACAGCCGGCAAGGCCTTAAAATGTAGTGGGTCAAGCTACGCTGGAACCCAAATATTCGTTTTCTTCCCTTCAGGGGGAAAACGGTGTTATTTGGGTGTCCGAGCTACGCTTGACCCACTGTGAGATGTGTTTATTTTCTGCCGGCGCTGCATGACGTACTGTGATGCTGATTAGGATGTTATACTTAGTAGTTAATGGGTGTAAGATTTATTGAAAAGAAGTAGTTTCTGATATCAATTTAATATGCAAATAAATGACAAAAACTAAGCATTAAAATTCTTATTCAAACTTGTTTATCATTAACAGTTTGGTCCATTAATCAGTTGCAATAAAAACAAAAAACATCTATTCTTTGAATAATTAAAATCAATAGGTCAATATTCTTAATAACCATATTAAAGCAATTATAACAATTTAGGAACTGTTACGAGATCATATTATAGCGTGAGACCACTTAATCCTAAACCGGGGAGAACAAATCAGGTACAATGTGATTAGAATTTGTATTTCTCCCTGGACCATGCACTTCCTTGAAGTAGTGCCTAAAGAATGTATCTTTGCTTCTCCAGTTACCTCTCTTCAGTACCTCATCTATATCTAAGTTTTTATTAATCAATAAATTAGAATTTACTGCAGCTCTGAATCCTCCGGGGGAGTCCTGAATATTTGCTTCTAGTAACAGCGTTCTGATCCAGCCAGCTATAACTGTCCGAGACGCTCCTTTTACTTTTCCTCGAGTTGTTATAAATAAGTTATTTAAGTTTGACCTGGCGCTCCTTCGAATTTGAGAGATATTAATCAGTTTTCTAATCCATAGAACAGGGTTAAGTTTTGAGTGGCCATCATTTGATAGTCGCCATCCGGTTTGCCGATAAGATGTTGAGTCTGTTTTTGATCCAAACCTGGGCCACAGCATAATATGATCTTCATTATTCTCATAAAATCCTTCCCCTATATCCAACAAAGTTAGGTCATGTATCCTTCTGCCCGAATATAATAATAAAAGTGCTGCAACATGACGAGACGTTTGAAATATGCTATCTGCATTAATATTGTAATCTTCTAGGTATTTAATTAGATTTCCAATATCCCAGGTTGAGGGTTTTCTAGGAGGAGGTTTGGTTAACGCTACGGCTTTCAATAGTTGCCTTATTAATGGGTGTTTTGCAAGTGCTTCCGATTTCATTGGGTTTGCGAATGTTAAGACAACAGATTTATGAACAGCAATTGTCTGCGGCGCTAGTTTAATGTCATTGTGTAAGTACCAAATGAATTTAGCTATGTCTCCGGGTTCTGGATTGTCCATGGGACACTTTCTATTTGGCCATGAACACCACCTTTCCCAGGCCGACCTATACGTTTTCAAGGTAGATTTGCGCCAAGCCGATTCTAATAGTATTTTATGACCATTTTCCCATGATTCTACCAGATGGGCCCAGCCTGTACCCTCCAAACCTCCAAACAAAGCCTCTCTACTGCCGGTGGAGGTGCCTGTGTCCGCAAATCTATTAGATGCTTGTGTAGACCCCAGATTCTGAATGGTGGGCTCAATGCTCTCTGTTTCAGTTCTACCTTCCAGAAAGTTTTCTCCCACTTCGGTACCACTAACAAATATGTTCCAGAACTCCTTTCGAGGTGTCGCAGCACACGTGGTATTAGCGATGGTGGAGGGAATATCCAGCCTAGTTCGTAATGCCAAGTTTTGCTGAAGGCGTTCACAAAAACACATGCTCGATCCCGTGCGTCTTCGCTTACATATTGATTCACAACAGCTGATTGAGAACTCGCGAAGAGGTCTATTGATGGTGTGCCCCATTTCTTGAAAATTTTTTGTGTGATTTGTCTTGATAGTGTCCATTCTGGAATCTGACGGTGTCTTGAGAGGCTGTCTGCCATTAGATTGTATCTTCCTGGTAAATATCTGGCTATGAGGTGAATCTGGTATAGATGAGCCAATTCGAGAATTTCTATCGTCAGATGTAAAAGTGTTTGTGACCTTGTTCCTCCTTCTTTGGTGATATACGCTGCCACGGATTTGTTGTCTGTTTGAGCTAGAATTGTCTGACCTCTGTAACTTGGTGCCAGCCTTTGGAGGACTTCCTTCAGTGTCCATAGCTCCTTCCGGTTGCTGTGCCATGAGAGTTGTTCGTCGTTCCAATGGCCGCTTAATTTTATGTCGTTCACAGTGGCACCCCATCCTTGATCCGACGCATCCGTTGTGATGAACACGGTTGGATCTTTGTGGTGAATTGGTGACACCTGATGGATGTGATTTAACCACCAATGAAGTTCCTGTAACACCACCGCTGGTAATCGAAACTTTTTGTTTCTGTTGGTTTCGGGCAATTGATTGGCATATGTCTGGATTAGTTTGCAATGCAGTCTTCCGAGAGGGACGATGAATGTCGCAAAATTTATATGACCCAGTATCACTTTGGCCGTGTACCAGGTCCACCAGTTCCTTCTTAGTGTTTTTCCTATTATAATGATGGTTTTCTTGACTTTGGGTTCTGGAAGACATTTGAAATTTTGATGTGTATCCCATATAATTCCAAGGAATTCTATTTTTCTTTGTGGAGTTAGGATCGACTTCTCTAGGTTCACGCACCATCCCAGTCTTACGAGGGTTTCCAGTACATGTTGAGTTTGTCGTACTAGGCTTTGTGGATTTGTATGCATAATCAGGAAGTCGTCCAGATACACTATGATACGGATGCCTTCCTCCCTGAAATAATTTGCCAACCAATTAGACACATTTGCAAATGTACAAGGCGCAGTAGCTAAGCCGAAGGGCAGACAAGTCATCTCATAGACAACATTTTCATAGACAAATGCTAAGTACCTGCGATGTCCTTCAGCTATCGGAATATGGAAGTAGGCCTGCGACAAATCAATTTTGGTCATATAATCTGTGTTATTTAAGCAAAGAGGAATCTTAAAGTGATTCAACAGGCGAAATTTGGGTGGACACAGATAAAAGTTTAAATTTCTCAGGTCGAAAATAGGTCTGTTGGAACCATCCGATTTTTGACGCAGAAACATGGGGGACAAGAAACCTGTCTTACTGGTGCACCTTTGGGCAGCCCCTGACTTGATCATTTTATCAATTTCATAAGACATTTCACATGAAGATGTAATTTGATAGCGAGAACAAATCTTTTTATCCAATCTATAAGATGGAGGACGAGCTATAAAAGGTATCCGGTATCCTGATAACAGTGACAAAATATTACTAGGAGCCCCTAGTGCTTCCCACACGTGAAGTTTCTTACTCACCTGTCCTGCGTGAAACTTAGTATTTTCTATTTTTATTCTGCTTTGCAGGTGTACGTTTCGCCGGATATCTCGGTCGTTCTGTTTTCCTATTAGTTGGAATTCTATAGTTTTTAGGTCTCTCTCCATAGACAGTTTCCGTGGCCCTTCCAGTTTGTGGTCTTCTGTTCGCCATTCGGCTTGCAGGTGTTGGTGTGACTGTGACTTTTTTGAATTTACCAGGAAAAAGCTTTGATATACCGCCTTGTTCTTTAACAAATTCTGAGAGTTGAGGTTCAGCAAATAAGTAGTGTTCGGATGGGGGTATGGAGTGTAGCAATTCATTTAAAGTCTTGTTAACAGGCTTATAGATGTTACGTCTCTGACTTATTATTTCTGCTCGTTTGCCACAGGTATATTGCAGAAGCGCATCTGACGTTTTACGAAACGATGATTCAGCAGCTAATAGGTTTTTGCTAATGAAAGATTTTACTTGAGGTGTAGCGTTTTGATATATGTCCTGGAAGGTATCCCGCTGTTGTAAAAGACCATGGGTTATAGGGCCAAGGCACGAGTCCATTTTTTCGAATGCGGAAACTAGTTGCCAGGATGGAGTTGTAGAAGCAAGGTTGCCATTCACTTTCAGTGCTGAGAAGGCTGGCGATGCCTGAAACATTTTTTGAACGTCAGCGTACCTAATATTTTGCCAGCCTTCGGTATTGAACCTTTGACAACTTATGCCTTGTTTGACAAAGGCCTCCCCAGCTTTAGATATCTTTCCTTCCGTTTCCTTTGTTCCGGGGGCAAAATTTTCAAATACCTCCTCTTGATTTGGTTCAGGTTCAGGTTCATATTCATCGGAGTCTTCATTAATGAAGGATGGTGCTGTCCAATTGTCCTCATTTACAAATTTCACACAGTCTTCAGGACGCGAGGCAGGGGACGACCCTTGAGAGTAGCCCGGAGAACACAATTGATTTTGTTTCATCATCATTTGATTTATATTCTGATTAGTGGATTCCATCATGTAACATAGCTTTTCAAACATTGCGTTCTGTTGGACTATTACGTCTTCCAGCTTAGACTTCTTCTGGGTACTGGGGGGATCTGGGCTATGGCATCTTTTGGAACCGCCAGTGCTACTTGATGATGACTCTGCTTCCATGTGTTCTTCCTCTAATGAGTTTAATTTTAAAATGCTTGCAGCCTCATGTCTCGAAATTAAGTCCGCTTTGATATTAGTTATGGCTTCTGCAAACTTATTATATGCATGTACTGGGTGTATTTTGGCCATAATAGTAAGCGGAGCGTAAATTAGCGCACGACCCAGAGGCCAGCTTATAATAATTCTCTTTATCGTTTTAAATCGACGCTCGCTGAGGGACGTGCTCCCGTAAGCTTCTGCCATTTTGACTGTAGGGATCGCAAAGCGCAGTCTGCCTTCTAAGTCTGGAGCAATGGTTTCAGACCCGAAGATGCCTTCAAAAGAGAGTGCGTTGACCACCCAAGCTCTCCAGTTGTCTGGGTACAACTCGTCCAAGATGCGCACTACGTTTTGGAAGAATCGCTCCTCCGCGGCTGGGGGCTTCCAATTAGCCAGCGCGCACATTGTGGTCTGCGCCGTCATCTGGAAATATTACGTATTTATGAGGAATATTATATTTCCAAACCAAAAGCCGGTTTTGCACGCGGCAATGTCATATGAACTGACAAATGACAATGACATTGACAGCTGACAGCAGACGACGGGTACCATAGACGGCTGAACGCAGCCTACATTGACGGTTAGGCTCAGCAGACGCCGACGACGCAGCGACGGCTGCGAAGGCGACATGTCGTTTGAACGCAGCCTTTATGGCGGCTGCGTATTGCGGGAAGGCGACATGACGGCTGTGCGAGCAGCCGACAGTCGGCTAAACAATTTGTTTTCGTCTGCCTATCCAATTACAATGTTAGCTTCTCTAGGGCTTACCTCGAAGCTTAAATACATTGTTTAGTGAGTTCTCTGTCCTGGGAGCAGGAGATCACTAAGATTTAAAGATACAGGGCTTACCTGTATCCAAGTACCTGTACCTATAATAAAAAGAGTGGGATATTATAATTATACGAACTTACCTCATAAATTTTTGATCACAAGGAATAAAAACAAAACAGAAGTATTTCTTGAAAACAACTTCAACTTTACTGTTTTGACATACGTGCACTAAAATCCAAGACGTACTGAGGAAGCGAATCACTCGCCCGGCGCGCATGACAGCGCGGGCGCACCAGGGGGGTGGTGCGACGCGCGGAGGGGGGATTTAGGTAGGAATTTAGGGTTGACATGTGCAAAAATCCAAGGGGTAATCTCACAGTGGGTCAAGCGTAGCTCGGACACCCAAATAGAAAATATTTCCTCACTGTGTCGTTTCAATCAAGAAATTCCCTAAAAACCTCGTACTTGTCTACCTATAAATAGGTGACATTAAAACATTACATAGTGACATGCAATATAGGTAAGAGTGATTGAATTTCAGGCATCATTTTACAGTCTTTTAGGTTCTAAGATACAAAAATTTTTGGAATTTTTGATGCGATAAAAACACGATAATTTTGCTGTCAATCTGGGATAATTTTTCAGTGTGGATCTGGCTACACTGGTTGTCACTGTCATTCACAGATCATTAAGAATACTGTCATTTGTTTTCGATCAGATTTCGATTCGATTTTTATCTGAAAGATCTGAAGAAATTGTGAAAAAATAAGGTTAATTATTTGAAAAGATGTCTCAAACAGCAGGCGTAAAGCCCATGGCTATAGCCGGCCGTGTGGCAAGTGAAAGGGAACGATGCCTGGGCATGACTGCCGCTGAAAGGGCCTGGCGCAAACAATGGTTGCACGATCAAGTTTTGAGTCCCAGTGAGCCCGTTCATGTTGAAGAATACTGGAAGGAACGAACAAATCCTATTCGTCGTGTTTACCGCTTTCCCTTAGATGCTTTATACTCTGGTCTTCAGCCTATCCTGGTAAGATTATGTAACAAAATAACCTAAGTTCCGAAACATGAAAGTAGGGATTTAATTCTTTTCACAACACCGTGATGATTACAGGGAAAACAACGCACTGCAGATTACAGATACATAACTGGCAAACTTGGCTTGCTTGCATTTGGTGTATTAGGTATACATTACTACTTCAAATACGGTGGAAATGTAAGTTTTTTTATTTATTACAAGTGCCTAGTAGATAGGTCACCAGACAGAATGAGGGCAGATCATTCTTCTAGCAGGCAGACCAGCAGCCAGATTGTTGGAGTAGCCAGCAAACAGTGGGTGGATGAGACTAGCATTGGACCTTTCAGTTGGTGTGGAAATGAAGAGGCCTATACCCAGCAGTGGGGTTTAACAGGCTGATGAGCAAAAACTTTCAGTCTATGATCAATACAAAAAAACCATCATCATCACAGCCTATGGTTAAGAGCATTGGCTCTCGACATGGAGGTTATGGGTTCGATTCCCACGGGGGACACCTAGTGAAATATCACTTCTTGAGTTGCCGAATTATTAAACCTTTTCACTGCCATTGTTGTCATTAGATTTAGTGTCCCATATGCCAACGACACAGATTATTTAATAGTTACTACTGTAACAGATACTGACTCTCCCGATTTCACACGCTTTTTTGAACTTTGCACTTCAGGAATGATGAACTAAAATGTGTCTTATGTCAATACACGACAGCCTGTATCTCATGAGATATGCGGCGCAGTGGGCGCAGTAGATACTCATGGCAGCTGTCAAACTATGTGACTGAGCACTGCCAATGACTTCAACTCAAGAGTTTGCTCATCTGTTTTATTTCTACATTTTACATCGTTGATTTCTGAAATTGATATCATTAGCATTCTTTTAAACTAAGAGTCTACCCATCAAACTAAATAACTTTCACTATGGGAGCAAACCGATCGGAGCAAAAAAAAATCTGCTGTTGCATACATTTGAGTCAAGTAAGCGTTGCAGTTTAGTATGGAACAGCAGATTTTTTTTTGCTCCGATCGGTTTGCTCCCATAGTAAAAGTTGTCAGTCAGTTTGATGGGTAGACTCTTAGTTGAAAAGGATGCTAATGATATCCATTTCACCCTGTAGATTTTGGTTACCAAAGTTTGGTACAATGCAATAACGATCTTGGCATAGTTTGTTGACTGGCATCAATGACACTACATTGTTTTATTACATTACAATGGTGATGAAAAGGTTAACACCCTTTTCAGTCAGTCGGGCCACCGCTACATTCAACAATGAACCTTATATTATGTTATGTGTGTTCAAGTTTCAGCACTACTAGTGAAACTTGGATGTTCTGAGTTTTTAGAATATCTCTGCAACTTGCTTGGCTTTATGATGAAATCTAATTAGTATTATAATTATTATCAGGATTGGACAAGGAAAGGTGGTTGGAGAATAATGAAGACAAAGCCAATGGTATTGCCTGGACAAGCAGGTTTCCCCTTTAAATCTGATCGCAAAGACCCCAAAGACTATGCTGACAGGAATTTCAAGCAATCACCAATATAAACAATTTCCTGAGAAGTGTACAAACAGTTCACAGCTACAAAGTATCATCAGTCAGAGTAGTCATTAGTTTCATAATGTAATGGAACTGTTAGATAAATAAAATGTGTGTATCTATTTTATAATTATTTCATTTTAACTTAGAATTCTTCAAGGATAGTTTGATGCACAAAACACACACTTGAGCTACCATTAAATGGCGGAGCTTCGTTGCACCCAATAAGAGACTACTTATCTCTACAATTATAAAACTAATTGAAGTGTGTTGGTACATTGAAGACAATTAAAAGTTACAATATGGTATACTCACTGACTGTGCCGAAACATGGACAAAATAAAAAAAGTAGCACAGAGAGCCATAGAGCGTACCATGTGATGTTAGGCATATCACTAGTGGACCGAATACCTAAAACGAACGTACGTCGAAATTCGACGAAGAACCAAGGTCGAAGGCGTGGGTACGTGGATCACAGGTGAGATGGCAGGACACTTGGCTAGACATGAAGACGGCCGCCGGACCAAGGCAAGAGCCACCAAGGCCAACCAAGAGGGTGGGACAGAGATCAGTAGGCAGACCACCAGAATGTTGCGTTCAGACACGTATCCAGACTTTTGTTTCGTTTTTTCGTTTCCGGGGGGGGGGGGGGGGGGATGTGGATATTCATACAAAAGTGCTTTAATCACTTTTCCTTACAAATATTATATAGAGATATATAGGGAGAAATCCCCCCCCCCCTGGATGTGTCTGGTGTGTTGGTCAGAAAGAGTCACGGGTTTGCATTAAAATTCAGATTAGCACAGGACTGAAGAATGGCGCAATAAAAGGGAGGCTTATGCCCAGCTTTCCCCTGTCGTGTCCAAAACTTGTCCCCTGACCCCTGTTGGAACCTAACATACAAATTCACAAAATTTCCTGAGAACAGAAAAGGATACAAGGAAATAAAATATGTATGGTAGTAACTATGCAAAATGTATTCCTTCAGAATTAAAGGCATGTAATAATTTCATGAAGTCATCAATATCCATGGTTCTGGCTCTCAGTTCATTGGCTTCAGCATTTGTCAATATTTCTTGCACCTTCTGTTTTATGTCAAAGTCTTCTGGTATGTCCTGAAAAAAGAAAATAGAAGTTTACTTGAAAACTACAAGATGATAGTGTCGGTCAGGAAGATGGCATAGGTATTGGTGTAGGTTCATCTTTAGAATGAATAAAATGATCAGAAAATTATACAAAAAATTCAGAAAACAAGCAAATCTATACCTTATTGTGTAAAGAACAATGCACTCTATAATTCTTTTCTAGCACAGCCATAGTGGTGGCATGTTTGAAAGATGCTGATAATGTTTTGTTCTTCCTTACAAATGCTATTCTGGTTAGACCATCCCATTCTACAAAATTGATTGGAGGCGGTGGGTTCCTTGGCTCTATCCTCACTACACTGGATTCAACTTTAGGTGGTGGTCTAAAGTTATTTTTGCCAACCTGTGAAAGAGGGTTTAAATTGCATATTGTTTATAATAAACATAATTATTCAGACCTTTTATTAACACACTAAGAATATACAAGATTAATTAACATCTAAAGTAAGGAACAAAAAAAATTAAAACAAAAACAAAACAAAAAAAGGGCAATTATACTTACTCAAAATCTTACAATAAATATTATAAATTCAATATAGTATACTACCAAACCAATTTTGAACGAAAGTCTGTGATGTGAATGAAAAAGAATGTAGGCTGTATTTTATTGCGAAAACAAAACTATATTTTTTATCCTGGGTTCGGACAGGATGGTTTGAGTTTTAGTTTAAACTAGTTGTTTCCCGCAACTTCGTCTGTGTGGAATTTTTATGGCTATGTTCTTCTTTAGGGTTCAAGCTATCTCTATACCAAATTTCATCAAAATTGGCTTAGCAGTTTACGAGACTTTTAAATTTATAATATTAGTATGGATAGTCATCACTTACTTTCATTAACATATCAACTCTTGCTAGTAACTGAGTGTTTATAGATAATCTACAGTACAATTTGTCTCCCGGTTTCGCGACCAGTCTCTGTGCGAATTCTTGTTGGAACATAAGAACAGCACAGCGGAAGAAAGGCCTATGTAGCAGCAGTTTGAAGACTAGAGGACTAGAAATCTGGTATGGTATATTTGCCACACAGATATCAAAGAATGGTAACTCCGTTTTCAAAACATCACCAACTAAGATCTGTAGTTTAGCTTGGTATGGTGTACCTTGTACACGTTTTTGAAGTTCAGCAACCAATCTGTAAAATAATTTTACTTAGGCAACAAACAATTTATTTAAATTGTTTGTTGTCTAGACCTGCACATCACACCGCACAAGGGATTAAGAAATTTTGCACTGTAAAGAAACAGGCTGTTAGGGTAAATAGTTGCATTACTTTAAGGAGTGACTGTACCCATCATACTGAACAACTTTCCCTAAGAAACCTATGAAATATTTTTTGACTTTCATACTAATTACAATCAGCTGATCGGAACTTTTGTATGAAAAGTAGATTTTTTTGCGAATTTCCTAAAGATTTCTTTGGGAAAGTTGTTCAGTATCCATGGGTACAATCACCCCTTAAAGAAATGCAAAGCTGTTAACCATAACACCCTGTAATTACAATATTGTTTTTTATTTTTAGTCATAAAAACATACACATTCAGGACCTGATAACTGAATGTGAAAAATCGTGACTACTAAAGTCACTCAAGCCACTGATACAATCTGTTATACAAAAAAAAGTTCTTATGTATTTTCACTCACCGTGTATCAATTTCACAGGCAATAACTTTCTTCACCCTATCCAGCAACTTAATGGTCATGTTACCAGTACCAGGACCTATTTCCAGAGCAACATCAGTAGGTCTTAGACCAGACTTGTCCAGCATAGATGTTATTATGAGTGGATTCTTCAATATGTGTTGACCAAAATCCTTGTTGAACTGGATACCTACAAATGAAGGAAATTAAAAATAAAATTCCTTTATTTCAGACATGACATTGCAAAGATAGCTGGAGAAAACTGGATGAGCACAGGAGAGAGACAAGACAGAGTTGTGGAAGAGGATGGAGGAAGCCTTCACCCAAAGTGGGGTCCATATCTCAAACATTGAAGAAAACTAATCATACTAACAACCTAAAAAGTGAAAATACTAACAGCATCTGAAATGTAGAATTGACAGTCATGATATGGAATGTGAATATAGGCTTTTTTATTTTATTATTTCAGACATAACATCTATATTTTGTTAGTATGTGGTTAGTATCAATATCAAAGGTGACAGAACATTGTCAGTTTTTGTACTGTTCGCTTAGCTACAGTGCATATCACAATAATACCTGATTATTCTATATAACTGATGTTTTAAGGGCTGTAACTCCTAAACCAACTGGAGTTATGCAGACCTGGTCAATCCCCTTCATAGAGATGCTATGGAGACTGAATCAGCCTTGCAGCTGATAACTTATACTATTAACACGTTTGTGGACTGGTTATAGCAGCAGTGATAACAATAAAAGTTCCATCGTCCCTCATTCACTGTCCACAAATGTGTTATTAAAGCTGCTGTTACAGTATCTAGTTGGGCCATATTCAGGATGCTATTGGTGCTGGCGCGAACCCTTTGCAGCGCGGCGGCACACCGTTTATCTTATCTTGTTGTGGGGGCTGGCAAACCAGCAACACTTCGACCCGGTGGGATCTTTTGTGTTAGCCCTGCGTTGTGGCACACCGTTTGCGGAGCGTAGTGGGAAACCCATCGATATGAGCGTCCGCGAACATGGCAGACCAGAAGCACTGCAGCCCCAGCAGCATCCTGAAGTCTTTATTATATTGAATGCGCAGGGCCCTAAGAGATCCCTCTCCCTGGCCATATGCAGTCCACAAAATGGTATTCTATAAGATGGACCATAACCTAGTCGCATGTGGCTTTTTGGTTCTTCTATGTTGGAAACAATCACTGTAATTTTCGGGTGGGTTTTACAGGTGACAGTTTTGGTTGAGTTTTTCATTTCGAGCGCGTAAACTATTGAAAAATCTGTGCCTGCGTGCTTTACAGGCTTCAAAATACTCTCACAAGTTTGACCACACAACTTGTCTTCACTATTCCGCACTGGGCCTTACTATATAACCTGTGATGTTTTGTAAAGCATTTCTTACCTTGTTTGGCCATTTCATTATGAACTCTTGACTTTTTCTCTGCTTTTATTTTAGGCATTTTGAGTTAATTTAATTATAATCAGCAAAGAAACACTTGACACCGACAAACCCACATGTGTTGTTTTTTTTTTGGACAGGGTTGCCAGATGTGGGTTCGGAAACAACCCCAGCCCAGGCTCCAGCTTTTAACAGAAATAAAACACAAATACACAGAAAACGAACGGTCGATCAACTCATAGGCAACTAGGCCCTATTTAATAAACGGAATAAACGCGACAAGTGACAATGACAATTCAGAGTACATTGCTGAGAATGTTAGGACACGTGAAGCACTGTCAAGTCACTAACATAGATTAATATGTATATTGGATATAGATGGTAAGTCACCTTGAATTTTAGGACGTCATAATTGCGTTGCCGCTTATTAGCACTAGGGGGCGCTACATTATGAAATAAACTGAAAAAGACGATCGGCCGACACGAGGATCGAACCTTAGCTACCCGGATCTTAAGCCGGTTGCCTAGACCGCTAGACCAACAAGACAGTGATTGATATGGGCGAAATCTCTTACTAGTACAGCGCAGCGCGTGAGGTGTAGTGCGCTGTTACTCCGCTATGAACCCTAGTTCAACACATAGTGCTTCGTAACATAACCGATAGATGGCGGAAGCTGTCTATAGAAAATCAGCGTTCCACTTAGTTTGTACTAAGATAACATAGCATGGTCACTGACAAGTTTAGCGTCATTAGTAACGCACTATGCCTGCGAAAAAATTGGATTTTAGTTTTCTAGTTTATTTCATAAACCGAAAAATATTTTTTTCGTTCAATGTAATTCTGAATTGTCATTGTAAATTGCCACTTAATTGTCGCGTTTATTAAACAGGGCCCTGAAATTATTTGTTTTGCGTCTCGGGGCTTGTAGGTACTTTAAATCCCATAATTTATACACTATAACACTTTTGTAACGTATATCACAAGTATCCAAAAGACAGAATTTTTTTTTTCACGTATATACGAGCGTTAACCCGCGACTTTGTCCGCACAAATTATATACCAGATTTTAAGTCAGATCATAAGCTTTCAAACAAAAAAAGTTTCATCAAAATCGGTTCAGTAGTTTTTGCGTGATACTCGTTCAAACAAACAAACAAACAAACACCCAAACAAACAAACAGACAGACAAAAATCCAAAAATTGGTGAAATGGAATCAGGGACACCTAAAAACCATATCGTAACTTTTTTTTTGTTAATATCTTCAATGTACAGACAAACTTTCTGCTACAGTTTTATAATAGTTTAGATAATAATAATTTGGCAAAAATGTTGTTATAGGATCTAGGATACTATATACAACGTTCTTGCTCTTTGGTTACCTACGCGTTCTTTGCTGGCAATGGCAATATTCCCACAGTTCTGCCACCTTAGCGCTTTTGGCGCTAGATCTATCGCTTATTTGGTATGTTTAGCGCGCCGTATCTCAGAATCTAGCGCTTTTTCAACTTTTAATAAAGCAACATTATTTCTCTTTGAATATGCTATATTTTGAGCTTTTTTATTGAAATATATATTTATCAATATTTATGGCATATTGTGGTCAAAACATAATAATGTTTTGACATAATATATTGGATATTATCCATATATTATTAATTTTACAAGGAACCTATGGATTAACCGACTTAAATTGACTTAGAATGGGTTTTGGAAAGACTGTTTAAAGAAATTTGAAGGACTATTTAAGTGATAAGAGTTTATGTGATATTAGTTTGAAATCTAGCGCTATTTTCAGAAGTTTAGCGCCCAATCGATTTTTTGAGGTGGCAGCCCTGCATGCATTCCCACTGCGTAATGTCAAAATTCCAACCTTTGCAATACGACTATTTTTTTCAATTGTAATTTTCTATTCTACTTTTATATAACTGATTAATTTGCTAATTTAGGGAGTGATACATCAGCCCTGCCGATATACAGTAAATATGCCTCGATACCACAAGGTTGAAATCAACAAAACAGAATGGATTGTGCCAGAGCGATACCAAAATTTAACACCTGTAGGATCAGGTGCTTACGGTCAAGTTTGGTGCGTATTTGTTTGTAATAAAATCATAGGCAGTATGCCATTGTTTATTTATAACCTTCCAATCAATTTCGCTCGAGTTTTCTCTTTCTTAATGATGCAAGAATGTAGGTACCTATACCTAACACTTGAAATCAGTGCATTGCCCCTGCGTGGGTGTAACTGGTTTGTTTGTATTACCTATTAGTATTTATTGGGCCGCTATCCGCAGTTCCGCTGACGACAGGCTGCATAATATGAAAGTGGCCATTAAGAAGTTGGCAAGGCCATTTCAGTCAGCAGTGCATGCCAAGAGGACCTATCGAGAACTTCGCATGCTGAAGCACATGAACCATGAGAATGTTATAGGTGGGTACATCTTAGCGCTACTTGCAACTTAATAAATTATTATAATTCTACATCTAAACATTAAAAATTCATTTAAAAAAAACTATTATAAATAGGATGTAGTTATCCCGACTTTTGGTTTAGGGGGACATTAAAAAACAATTAAAAGGAATTGCTGTAATTACAGTACTATAGATATATTTCAGGAGGCAATAAATCCCATCTACTTTACCCCATTAAGAAACAAACTTAGACTTTTTTCTTTTCTTTATTTCAAATGGGTTTGCTCTTGACCTCAATCCAGTCCTCAGGACAAAGATGGGGTGGAAGATGTAGCGTGCTTACCCAGAAGGTGCCTATTCACTCGTACTTTAAAGTAATTCGGGTTGTAAGCGCTTGGAAATACTTTTTTTGTATTTTTTCCTGAACTGTTATAAACTGGCCTATCTCCTGTTTTCGCAATTATCAAGATAATTATTTTCTTTGATAATTATTGGATAATTATCCAAGCTGATTCTTAGTTTTGAGTAAAATTTCTAACCAAAAGTTCTATAATTGCTGTTTTTGTTTTAATACATGCATATCCAGACCAACCAGGTCACAGTCTTTGACATTTTCATTTCGTATCACAATGAATTACAAATAATTCGAGCAAAACAACAGAAGACAGTGAGAATAATTATTTCGTGATTGTGAGCTTCTTTCTTCGCAAATTGTGATCGGATCATATAACTATTATGACTATGACTATGACTATGACTATTCACATGTCATGACATAGCGCAAGTTTTTTGCTTTTTCAATAATTTTATAACTATCAAGATAATTATTACTTCGAACCCTGTTTTGACATGAGTGTTGGGACACCCTGTATGTATATCTCTAACAAATAGCAGTAAAGGGGATCAGGCCGTAGTCCATCATGCAGGCCCATAGTAGGTTGATAGAGACAGTGTCATTCCAAGTTGACCCCATCTTGTGTCTACACTTTGGAACACATGCTTAGGTCTGCCACAACCACATACATACAAGGTGTTACAAAAATAGAAATAAACATTTAAGGGGGTGGTGGTAAAGACCATCAACACTTAACAACTTTCACTATGAGACCAATATCGGAATTGTGAAAAAAAATCTGATGTTCCTTACTAAACTACAAATCTTCTGAAGATAAATGTATGGGACAGCTGTTTTTTTTTCGCGATTTAGATTTTTGTCCTATAGTGAAGTTGTTCAGTTTGATGGTCTAAACAGAACCCTTAAAAGTTTTAAATGTTTATTTTTACTTTTGCAACACCTTGTATACATAGAATTCCGAATTTAGATACAAACTGGAGCATATCAAAATGTATTTTGTGTCAGTTAGACAAGACAACGTTAAGACCTGCTACACACATACGGAATTACAATTTTGTATGGATTTCCCCGCTTCATAATTCCGTTCGGAATTGCGCAGGTATCAAATCCTATACAAAATCACAATCCTGATTCAGAATTCCATATGTATATGGCAGATCTTAATGACTGACATGAAATACATGTTGACTTGCCCCAGTTTGTCTCTGTGAAACCAAGCTTTAGGTAGGCCTCCGTCACTCGGCCTAAGGAACCGAGATAAGTACCTACACTTTGGCGCATCTTAAGCGATGCACTTGTATGAATTCTGCCACTCGCTCCAGACGGCAACGTAACATACATTGAGCTGTACGAAGTAATAGCAACACTAAGTCAAGCACCATTAGATATATTTTCGCTTGTACTGTCTGGTAGTAAATGATTAAAGCGTGAAAATTTATTACATAGTAACTAGTAATCTGTGCTTTAGGTGAGATATTGTTTACAGTTTTCTAGTTTCCCTTTTATGTAGGTATTTAATTGGTATGCTTTCTTTTTTAGGCCTGTTAGACGTATTTAGCCCTGAGAAGACTCTGGAAGAGTTCCAACAGGTTTACCTGGTTACTCATCTGATGGGGGCCGACTTGAACAACATTGTGCGCACTCAGAAGCTGTCCGATGACCATGTCCAGTTCTTGGTCTACCAGATTCTGCGTGGCCTTAAGTATATTCACTCTGCAGGGATTATACACAGGGTGAGCTAATCTATTACTTGTCTAAACTATTATAAAACTGTAACAGAAGTGTGTCTACATTGAGGAATCCCTGACTCCAAAAATCATCATTTTTAGAATCTTTGTCTGTTTGTTTATTTGTTTGAGCATGACACAAAAACTACTGAAACGATTTTGATGAAATTAGTTTGTTTTCTTATGATTTGAATAAATCAAATTTAAAACATCTTCGATACAGGGTGAAATTGATATTATTAGCATCCTTTAAAACTAAGAGTCTACCCATCAAACTGAACAACTTTTGCTATGGGAGCAAGCCAATTGCGTAGCGTAGCACAACAAAAATTTGCTGTTGTATACATTTTGAGTCGAGTCGGCACGGCCGCGGCGCGGCACGGTAGTTTAGCATGGAACATCTGATTTTTTTTTGCTTCTATCGGTTTGCTCCTCTAGTAAAAGTTGTTCAGTTTGATGGGTACTCTTCGTTTAAAAGGATGCTAATGATATCAATTTCACCCTGTATAATTTGTCGCTGGTAAACTCTAGTATTTACTAAAATCTTTGTTGTTTCGCCATCTAAACATAACTTAAATAAATTATTATTATACTTATTCAAGGTTACAGTGAAAATTACAATAAAGATCATTAAGATTGTGATACTGATGTAATTTTCAATTTCTATAAAATCATGATCCATATCATAATTGATATGAACTGATAATTATTTTATGAAATACTTTTTTTAGTCAAATCCATGCCTAAATTTGGCAAAGGCAGTGTGATGGAACTAATTAAATTTCTTAAATTTTTATTGCGTTTTAAGCTCAACCCGGTACAGGTTGTTGTAATTAGTTTCTAATTTTGACAAGATTTCCGTAAATTTTTTCCAATCAATCAGTCATGCAGAACATAAAAGGAAAAGGTACAGAAACAAATATAATGAAAGGAAATACAGATGATGGTCTTATCTCTAAAACGGCAACCCAATAGGAAATCTTTTTTAGCATTGTAAAATTACTTTGACCGATAAAATGCTAACTAAAGCAATTTTTGTAGGCTCATCAAAATACGCATCTACCAATTTTATGGCAGAGTTTCTATTTGCTTTTTTTTTACTCTAGATTCCTATTTTGTTCTGTCTAGGATTTGAAACCATCAAACATTGCTGTGAATGAAGATTGTGAGCTGAAGATCTTAGACTTTGGTCTAGCCAGGCCTACTGAAACTGAAATGACAGGATATGTGGCAACCAGGTAACATTCTGCACTAAGCTACAATACTAGTCTAGATTGTATGTAGAATGAACCATTATTAAAGATGATAATGAGTCGATATTTTAGCATCATAGAGTCTTTAGATGTTAATAAAAATTAACGTAGGTACTACAAACTTATACTGCTTCACAAATCAAAACATAAATAACAATTTACAATACACAACATGAAATGGCCCAACTCAAGGTCCCACAT
Source organism: Agonopterix arenella (assembly GCA_927399405.1). NCBI lineage: Eukaryota > Metazoa > Arthropoda > Insecta > Lepidoptera > Depressariidae > Agonopterix > Agonopterix arenella. Next base: position 11,091,481 of record OV656691.1, on the reverse strand, counting down.
AAAATAATTGGCAAAAGTAAAGATATTATTACTATCTATTTTCGGCATATTATCTTATTTGGATAGAATAATGTATAACCAATTAAAATAAAATGGCGTATGGATGGCACTAAGCCATACACAAACGGCGTGCCAACGAAACAACATTGTATTGAAGTTAAAAATTTATTCAATTTAGGAGCTTGAAGCCCACTTATTAAACGTCAATTCTTTTGAAGCTACCACCGCGTTGGAAAGTCGGAACGTGTTGTCGCTGTAGAGAAGATGCGGCCAGAAACTCTACAACATAACCCGACTTAATAACAAAATTGATTCTTTTCATGCAATTAATACAAATTGTTCTTAGATATTATTCGGGCGTGAAAGGCGATTACCGTTTATATCATTGTTTATCCCGATTTATATTAAGCTATTTAAATTAGAAGTTACAGGAGCATATTCTTGGATACGCATATGTCTTAGTGATAAAAATTTTATATGGATCTAAAATCCATTGAATGTTTATCAACATCATCATATCGGCCAATAGACGTCCACTGCTGGACATAGGCCTCCCCAAGGATCGCCACAACGACTAGTCCTGCGCTGCCCTCACCCAATGGGTTCCCGCTGCCTTCACCAGGTCGTCGGTTCCCCTTATAGCCTAGCCACGCTGCACTTTCCGTTACGCGGCCGCCTCTCGAGAACTCTTCGGCCCCATCGGTAATTGGTTCTTTGAATGTTATGTTTAATCAATTCTCCAACTTGGCAGGTGGTATCGGGCGCCAGAGATCATGCTCAACTGGATGCACTACAACCAGACTGTGGACATCTGGTCAGTCGGATGCATCATGGCGGAGCTGCTGACCGGCAGAACCCTCTTCCCTGGCTCTGACCGTATCCTTTTTATTACGACACTAAAATGTTTATATTCACAATTTTTTATTATATTAGTATCATTGATGCAATCATTTGATGCATGCTTTCAGCATGATTTGAACCAAAGACTATTTCATGCATATTCTCACATTTCTTTATGTGATATTGTTGTTTAATTTACAGTCTTGCTTGTTATATATGTGACCTTCTATGGCTTTCAACCTTAATGGACGAGACAGATATCCATCAGTTGAACTTGATCATGGAAGTTCTTGGAACACCAGCTCAGGAGTTCATGCAGAAAATATCTTCAGAATCTGTAAGTACTTGTTGTTAAGGTTCATTTTTCAGGATATGCTGTTTGCAGTTTACTTCGTAAGAATTGTAAATATATTTTTTTAGAAATAGAAATTCATAACAGCTTTGCATTAACATGCTTCAAATTACGTGGTTTGTCTTGTCTTGTCTTGTCAATACAGCTTGTGTAAGTTTGGTGCTTGTGTAACCTTAACATTTGTGCATTCAGATATTGACCACCTCACACGGATATTATTTTTGTGCGGAAAACCTGATCAAGATACTATTGACAAAATAATAAGTGAAGAGGTAAGATCACTAATAAAGGGAACCTTTTAAATGAACAGATGTTCACGCTTTGAATATAATCAATTAATATTATATTAACAATAAAGACTGTGCAATCAAAGATATCTTGTTTCAGCTGTACAATTTGGCATGGCTAAATACCACAGTGGACTTTATGTGTAAATATTGAGTCATACGCGATCCTCGTTTGAGCGTAACGAAAGCAAATGAAGTTCTTAATGCCATGATATTAATTTTAATATTAGGAGTAGTACTTATATATAGAGTTGTAAATAATATACAACTGGTTTTCTTTCTGCCGACCGACATAGTTTAATGTTAAAATATGTAGGTATTCTTAATTCATTGTGTTTGTGAGTCATGTTAAATGTTTACGTTATCTATTATTAGACCCGACGAAAATTTAAAATAAGACCTCGTGATAGCTCATGATTAGTTAAATGGTTCATTATATAAAGACGTTTTCTGGCCAACAACATACTAAGTAAGTAGGTGCCAATTTTATATATTTACTGAATATTTCGAGATACAAGAGTTAAACATGTTATAAATCAAACCTATGTCTATTCACAATGAAGGTGTTCGGACCTCATTCGGCAACTTGGCCATTTTTTTACCGTATAAACCTTCCATGGACTTCCACAAATATTTTAAAATCAAAATTTGCCAAATCGGTCCAGCCGTTCTCGAGTGATAGCGTGACCAAGGGAAATAGGTATTCATAAGATTATCCAGTAGGAACATACAACGTACTGCATAATAATAGCGATGAAAGAAATTCGTTCTGCAAGATGAAAAAAAATCGTTGATATCTTAAACACTAAAGTGAAATTAATTTTTGAAAAGGGATAGGTATAGGACAAAACCTATGCCAGCTTCCTGTTTTTGATTATCTTTAAACATGACTGAAATATAAGTGTTCAAAATTTACGATTAGAGCGAGAGGCATATATAACAAAAGTGACGTCATAATTGAGTATTGTCAAACAAATCATGACGACGTGTCATACAAACACCTGTTTTGCATGAAAGAGATAGAAGATGATAAAAAACATTTTTCAATAGCTTATAACTTTTTTTGTTTTCTATTCAATTGTAATTTCGTTTGAACATTTTGCTATTAAATTTAGTCTATTTCTGTAATTCGTCACAATATATGGATTTCCAGGATCAGTCATCATCCATATTTAAAAATGTTCCAATAACTAAAAGGTACATTACAACTTGAGTGAGTAGTATGTGGTTTCCGATGCACATACATTTCTCCACGATATCTTATCCATACACCTAAAGCAAAAACAATTTGGAACTCATCCAAATAATGAGTTTTCTTTAATTATAGTGCAGATTTGAAATGTAGTATGTTGGCTTCGCATACCTGAATCATAGGAGACGTGAAAACAACAAACCAAGTTCACCAAGAAACTGTCGAACGGGGCTTTATGCAAAGCTTGTTACGGGATTAAAGGGAAAATTACAACTAAACAACACATTACTACAACATAGGGCTTTTGACTTATAGGCCCGCAACTATATCCAGTCGCTGCCGACTCTGAAGAGGCGCGACTTCCGCGAGGTGTTCCGCGGCGCCAACCCGCTCGCCGTCAACCTGCTGGAGCTGATGCTGGAGCTGGACGCTGATAAGTGAGTTACATACTTATATCCATTACGGTAAGTGTTAAATTAACTGAAGGTTTCCCCTTCCGGCGTCGCCAGGCAGCTTGATTTGATGCAGCTGGATGCTGAGAAATGAGTTATTATATCCTGAGATAATTATTGTATCCAGTGGAGTAGCGTGTGTTTCTGTCGCCCGGGACACAGACCGATTTTGCCGCTCCTTAATCTTTATAAGAAGACCTACCCAAAAATTAACGAAGTTGCGGGATCGACATTTTTCAGTACAATTATTCAGGTTGGGGTCAGAAATCTTTCGGTTTACTCATACAGGCATACTCGAGCGAAGCGAGCTCGACTTTTCATCTCAATACGAATCGCTTGGAGCCAGAGCTTTTTTTACATACAAAACATATGCAAAGTAACTTATTTGGTGTAGAAATAAAGAATAATTATGTTATAGAAATATATGGGCAAAAAAACAGGTCTAATAATATAAATATTTGTGCAGACGTATAACGGCGGAGCAAGCTCTTGCGCACGAGTACCTCGCCCAGTACGCGGACCCGACCGACGAGCCCGTGTCGGCGCCCTACGACCAGAGCTTCGAGGACATGGAGCTGCCGGTCGACAAGTGGAAAGGTAACGTTCTCTTTACGGCACGGTAGACGGTGCCTTTAAACGCACATTTACTCGCAAGTTATTGCGCGCGAGATTGATTTGCGTGTGCGAAAGAGCAAGCAGAATCCTACAATAGCGCGCACAATCACGTGGGTCAAGAGTGTGATTTTTGAACGTCACCCGTTCCAAATTAGAAATCATAATCTCCATAGTAAGTTTCGAACGTTGGAACATTATAATTATAACCTTTACAAATATTGACATGAAAAGATCGCGGTAAAAAATACTCGTTTTCGCGGGGGATTGCAGTTTTTACAAATGCCAGGCGTGCGTGTGTGATTACAAGCGCTCTTTACCACGCGCAATGGTGTGTACGTCTAAAGGCACCTACGTACGTACGTCTAAGGTCCGCCACACATACGGAATTCCAAATCAGGATTGTGATTGTGTATAGGATTTGACAGCTGCGTAATTCCGAACGCAATTGTGGAGGGGCGAAAGTCCATAAGAAATCGTAATCCTGATTCAGGATTCCGGATTGCAATTCCGTATGTGTATGGCGGACCTTAGGGGGCGGGCTACCATTAACAACGTGAGGCGATTTTGACGACATTTCGCTGTGGTACGTGTAAACAATCCTAAATGTTGAGTAAAATTATCGTAGTAATTTTAATGTCTTTTGCAGATTTGGTGTGGAAGGAAGTGGTGGAATTCAAGCCTCATCCGCAACACATGAACACGGTGGTCGAGGTAAACCCTTCGTAACTCTAGCGTAAGTCTTGTTTTACGAAATAATTCAGTTTATTTCATTGACTTCGTTGTGTATCTAAAGACCACTATCATCGAACTAGCGTAGATTTAAATTATAGATATAGTGATCTCTTTTGCGTGTTAAATCTGGAATTAAGAGTACCAAGTACCAGCAGTGCCAGACTAAAGTCGTGACTCCTGCGGGGCTAGTACGCCAACCCACGATGGCGTCATTTAACACATCTATCTGTCAAATTTAGTCTTTTATCTCGTTCGTTCGTGCGAAAATAGAAGAGCGGAAGCGTGATAGCGCTATATCACGCTATCGCGGGTTGGCGTACTAACCCCGCTGCGCTAGTTTTTTAGCAGACATGAAAAACAATGGCGTCGCCCAATACAATTTTGTTTTAAAACAAGATGGCGGAAAACAAAAAGTGAAGAGCTCTGTTTTGGTTTTTTCATAAAAAACAAGCGCAGCTGCGCAGGAGACTTAAGGCTTCTTCTTCTTCTTATCGTGTGGGCAGAGCCCTGGTGTCAGAGTTTCTTCAGACCGCCGTAAGGCCTCTGACCGGCCGACCAACTTAAGGCTAAGAATCAAAAACAAAATGGTTCTAGTTCATGCCAAATGACAAAATATTGATTATGAATGGGGCTTTTCCGACAGCTGATTAAAAAAAATAGAAAATATATCCTACCATCTTGATAGATAGCGTTGTAGGTAAATGGTTGTGCAAAAGCTCACGACCTTGCTGTTGATAAAATACAAATAAAACATGAACAGATACTTCAACGGTAACGTCACAGTCAGACTCAGTGACATGGAAAATTTCCTAAAATTTTTGTAGCTAATCACCATTTTCGGAGCCATGCCATGTCAACGCCATATATTAAGGCATGTTGAAATATGTTTTTTATCTACTTTTCTCTTTGACTACTTATATGGACGTAATTCTACTAACAAATATTTCTGCCACTTTTTGCGGGGGGCGAGGTAACATGAAATCCGCAACTTTGGATTTCATTCCCATAACTTTTAGATTCTAATTTTGAACGTTTAAAATCATGAAAAGTAGTCTCGCGTGAACCCCAAACGTTCTAAGTTCGAAATTATTGTTTCGCAATTATAGGCTGTCTCGATTAGTGATAAGGTATAAAATTTAATGTAAATGCACATGATTAATTGATCTTATACCGTGGCAGAGGGGAAATGCTACCGCAAGGCTAGTCCTTATAATGAATAGAAAAGATTCAGATATATCACTGAGAATGTCTAAGGTGCTGTTTATACAGAAGAGACGTGGCGGTGGCAAAGTAACACCAATATAAACCTTATAGTACGTAGCAGTAGTCTAGATGTCATAAAATCCCTTATTGATGTTGGCAGATCCGAACTTCAAGAAGTCTGGCCCTGTACCCGGACTTTCGATGTTCGATATGTGGCCAATGTTTCGGTCCGCACTACATTGTAATAGAGTTGAGATTGGTACGAAAACGTTCACGCAATTGCGAAATTCGAATGTGCGGGTAGAGGCCCTGGATAGTATAGATAAATAATTGAACTCAAGCTCAAATTTCGTCTCTAAATCTTAGCCATAGACCAGCTCCATAGACCTAAAGCCCTATAAGGGAACTTAAGGCAATCAAGTGTCGAGGCTGTCCCTCTCTACAAAGCAAGGTCGAAATTGATTGATTCGTATTACCCTTGGTTTTTGAACGCAAAAGTTAATTAAGAACAATCTCAAGGAAATATTTCAAAAACATGTCGCTATCTTCCTATTACTATAGTAATAAGGATACTTACATATAACTTTTCGATTTTTCACACTTTAAGAGTTTAATAGTCAAAGTACGAGATTTTTCTCGCTGTTGTACGGGGAAAAGTTTTCTACGTCTGGCAACCCTGTTGACTGTACTTTTGATATCGACTTTTTTTCGAGTTCCGTACCCAAAGGGTGCCAACGGGACCTTATTACTAAACTTACGCTGTCCGTCCGTCCTAACTCTAAAGCGTTGTATCTTTTGAATCGTAATAAGTAGAGACTTGAAATTTTCACAGAATTTGGTTTTGCTAACCAATAATGATTTTAAAAAATTAAGAGGTTTCCCCATACAAGAATCGTGTTTTTTCCATTGAATAATTATTTATAATAGAAAGATAATGCGAACAAAATCTGTGCACGGCGATCAGCACTGTGGGGCGCGCACTGTAGGCGTCGCGGTGCAGCACTCGCCCAGCACATGCTAAGCAAGTTAGAGCCCATCAGCTCAAACGAGTGTTACAAAAAAATTTGTCTGGGTGACGCCTCTAGTAGGTACCTCAATGTTTTTTTCAAGGTTTCTTGTTTTTGCTCTATTGTAAAAACGGCAATACATACTAGCGTGAAACTTGGTCCGGGATCAAAGCGGGATCCGTATGTCTGTTTTGACTCTATGGTTAGTTTGGCACTGAAAGAAAAAGAAAAGCAGCTTATTTGTAGTGCCTTCTTGTAGCGATATGGATAGCATTTGTAGAAGAATATTAATATCTTATGAAATTGTAATAATTAATGTAGGTACCTATACTATGTACGTATTATTATTACGTATTAAATTTAACAATTGGAATCACTAGAGTCTTTAAATAATATTTTCTTGCATTTTGGATTGCAAAGATAGTAATTATACGTAGTAAGAGGTAAAACCTAAACCAATCCAGCAGTGACGAACTGAAAGTGTTTTAATAAGGCAAGTTTCTGTATTCAAACTCACCAAAATAAATGACAATTGTAATTTGCAATGACAAATTCAGATCTTTGACTACTTATATAGGGACTAGTTACGCGGGTAATTCTACTAACAAACATTTCTGCCACTTTTTGCGGGGGACGAGGTAACATGAAATCCGTAACTTTGGATTTTATTCCCCATAACTTTAGATTCTAATTTTGAACGTTAAAATCATGAAAAGTAGTCTCGCGTGAACCCCAAACGTTCTCTAAGTTCGAAATTATTGTTTCGCAAGTATAGGCTGTCTCGTTTAGTGATAAAGTATAAAATTGAATGTAATTGCACATGATTAATTGATCTTATACCGAGGCAGAGGAGAAATGCTACCGCAAGGCTAATCCTTATAATAAATAGTCAAAGATTCAGATATATCACTGAGAATGTCTAAGGTGCTGTTTATACAGAAGAGACGTGGCGGTGGCAAAGTAACACCAATATAAACCTTATAGTACGTAGCATAGCGGTGTCGTAAAGAGATCCTTCCTCTTAGGAGAATGATAGGAACATAGACGAAGAATTTTTCGATTACGCTGGTAAACGAAATGTCAGTATAACCGAGTATGAGATAGCGATAGGGAGAGCCTTAGATTAAAAACTTTTCGCTTACGCTGAAAGATGTAGCCAAGAAATGAGAGAGCGAGAACTTATGTAAACAAAAAAGACAGCAATATTATTTTTTGTTTCGGTCACCGTGGCCGGTTTTTGTGTTTGGCAAGATGTCAAACCCAAGGAATGTTGATAACATCTTTCCAAACAAATCGTCTTGTAGTATGAAAAAGTCACACTATTGCTGTTTCATGTGCGGCCACGTTATGGTTTCATCTAGTATGGGTAGAGCAATATTCATAACATACAATTTATGTGAAGTGTCATTTTTTGAGTCAGGTGGCCGTAGTACAAAAAAGTAGTTACGCCGATAAGGACAGCAATAAGGTACCGATCTCCTTTTTTAACTAGAGTAAATTTACTATGTGCATTGTGCATCTCTTATTGAGTGAATATGACAAGACACATGCTTCCTTCTAGTACCTTCTCTTTCTACGATTAGGACACTCAATGACAGGTTGTTTAACTTCATAATCATAAGTAACCACAAGCAATGTAGCCTGAAATGTCATTGTACATTACTATTGTTATTTTTATGAATTAGGCCCCAGGTTTTTCTGAACACTTATCGTGAGGGCGAGAAATTGGCATTGAAAAACTTGTACTATGATGATTTCTTTTTATGGGGGCATTTCACTTGGTTTTGTTTAGCGTAGGTAGGTACGTTTTAGTTGAGCGATATCGCTGTATTCAACATAACCGAACACGCTAAACCAATTACCAAGTGAAGTGCCGGCATTAGAACAAGTACCTTCCAGTTTCTTATAGTCTAAATGTAAAACTTTGACAAAGATTAAATTATGGTGAGGCTTGAGTGAGGCGGTTGCTTTATAAACACTTATCACATTCAAAAAATTTACTGGAAGGTATTACGGTCGATCGTGTCGTATGTGTTTATAATGGTCCAAATATAAATAATCGAAACAGATTTTGTATCTAAATAATAGTTATCTCGTCCTAGGTTGTCTTCAGAATAAACTGTTTTACAAAACTTCATTTTGGTGAGCTCGGGGTCTAAACACCTTATTTTTGTGATAATGTACGAACGGCGACACATCAAGCTATACAAAACCAAAATAAGCTGGCCGCGCGTAAGACGAGTAATGTATAACGTCACGCGACCAGCTTATATTGGTTTTGTATAGCTTGATGTGTCGCTGTGTGTACAAGTACATTGAAATGAACTGAAGGCGGCAACATATAGTGTACATAATTATAATGTGCTAGTTTGGTGTGCGGTATCTTTCATTACCCTATTTTAAATATCTATGAAAAGGATTAGTAATGAAGTATAATTATAATCTTAATAAATTAACGTTAAGTTAGTTGTATTTTGAAATAAACTAAGTTACAAACTTATGCATGTCTATGGTAGTTAGTATAGTTTCGTAAGATTTCTAAATAATTATTATTTTGTTTACAACAAAAATAAGCTTAAAGCGCCATTTGGTGATAATATTTTAAATTACAGACTTAAGTTTTGAATTTGAAACAGTTTATTTCGAAATGACCCAATATTGGCTAGTTTTAACGTCGAAACATAGGAATAAGTATACTGGACACTGCTTAGTTTTGGCTGGAAATAGATAATTAGCGACGCAGTTTTGTAAAGCTTATGCGCTGGTGCTAATACATTATTTTCTATATTAAATTATTAAAGTAGGATAGATGTTCGTTTACCTACATGGTTTTAAAGGGTCGCAATTAATATTGTAAACAGGGTTTTCACATGCTTCCTAAGCAGCGATAAATTTAAATCTTTGATGAAATAAAATTATATTTTACACGATTTTAGGTAAGTTTTACGTATGATTTTATGAAATAGTGTCATATTTTGGATTTTGTCTACGTATTTCGGTGTCGTATTGTAAGACATTACAAACCGTCCACTCTGATGACATCTTTTATTTGCTCAGTTAAGTTTGGAGTTTGAGAGTTGTTACAACACAAAATGTAATACTTAAATCAAGATTTTAATTACGTATGCGTAAGTGTTTACACCAGAGATGGTGAAATATCTTTGCCATAAAGTACACGTTACCTTCGCATAATTCTTAAGGTATTAATTTTTATTATTATTAAGTATGTATAAACGTAACAAGATATCCAGCTTCTAAAGTAAAATGTATTAAGTATTGTATTGTTGATTTGTAAAAGTTTATAATTGAGCGAATACATTACATATTTACCTCAACCTGTGTATTTTATTCAGTTTGACGAACTAATTTAGTTTTAAAATGTCTGCAATACATATTTTACGAAGGCGCGATTCAGGTAGTAGTTGGTCAAGGACTTAGAATCTGTACATTATGAGCGTTTTTCTTCTTTTTTAATTTTAGTTCCTAAAAAACTCGACAGATACCATGTTTATCACTCCATAGAAACGTTCGTGAGATCCTGTCAAAATCATGTCAAGACTGTGCCTGCCATTTTTTTAAGGCCAAGGATCGAGCCAGTGCAACCATGTCAAAAGAAAACAGTTTAAAATTTTCGATCAAAATGATTCGCAAGTAATGAAATATTCCATCAAAAGATGCGTTGGCATCTTTTTGATCATGTTTTCCCTCCTCGTTATTTATAAACCCTTTTTGAAATTTTGACCTTTATTCGCACAGACCGTAGCGCAATCTATCGATCTCCTAGAAAACCAAAAGAAAAACGCTCATGCCTAGCAGTCTAAAAATAAAACGAAATAATGTAAACTCTTTGTATAATTGTTATTAATAGTACATTTTATTCAATCAGCCCACAGCGAACCAACATTCTTGTTATACCTACTACCTATTTCACTTTCTAATTCTTTTTGAACAGAAAATTAACAAGATAATGTTTTTCCCTTTTGGTGCAGTGCATGCTATAAGGCAGATCTGTACACGACCCAGTTCTCATTTTCAACTTGATTACAAAATTACAAATTACAATATGTAATAGAATATCCATATGAAATACCCGTATTTAAAAAAGAAGAAAGGTATATATATTCAAAATAATTAATATTATAAATATCAGATTTGTTCTTAAAACATGGACTTCATTTTTAATTCATGGATTTTGTACTAAAAATAATTTGACATAACAGATACACATTAAAATCAATATAGGTAATCCAAATTGGTATAGCAGTCGTAAACAATAATGAATATGGTAAAATCAATTTAATGAACAATCCAAATTATTATTAAATCAATGTTAAGGTGGTTTCAGTCCATACAAAAGTTTGACGCACAATACGCGTAGACGGAATTGATAAAAGTAATATTTTATATATGGAAAAATAGTTCAGAAAATCTAGTTGCCGCGTCACAAATAACATTTTCTATTTATAATATAATTACGAAGATAAAAAGCTTTTAAAATTTTGTATGAAAAATTTCAAAGCTTTGTATCTTCGTAATTATTTTATAAATTGCAAATGTTATTTGTGACGCGGCGTCTAGATTTTCTGAACTATTTTTAAGTTACTTATATTAACACGTTCCGGGACAGTGAACGAGACACAATAGAACTTTTATTGTTATCACGGCTATAGGCGGTCACTGTCCCGGAACGTGTTAATACCGTCTACGCGTATTGTGCGTCAAAGTTTTGTATAAAATTGACCCCTCTGTAACCACCTTAAGTAGATATGATACACCCTTAGATAAAGTATATGTCTAGATAGAGCCTCACGCTTCTACCGTATATAACAAAAGTGGCCAACTTTCTTGGGTTGGTGTGTATACAACAATACAACTTATCTCTGTGTGCGTGTATACCGACACGGTTTATCACCCCAGAGTTAGGTGACATTTTTTTCGACGCGTTCATAGCTTCGACTGCGTATCTTGACATATAACTTACCAAAGGATACACACTACACCTCACTGTTTGAATCGAATTCAAGAAACTTAGGGTACTGTCAGACAGCGGTCAAATTGAAATTGAAAAAAGTTTTATTGCGCAAACAGAATGTAGGTACAGTAATTGTTATTGTAATTACAATAATTATACTTATAGAGTCTGCTTGCGATAAATCATCAATGGATCAGCTCAGTGTTGTGCCGGCCAGATCAGATCACTCGATCTGATTTAGAGATCACAGCGAGCGCAGCCCTGTTTTTCAGCTGTACCCATGCGTTCCGCGTTCGCGTTCTGCTTCTGTCTGACAGCCTGAAGACAGAAACAGAACGCGAACGCGGAACGCATGACCGCTCTGTCTGACATTACCCTATAGTACTTACTCGTACATGGTGTATGTGTTCAGAAGCAGAGATATGCCATAAATATCCGGCAAACAACTCATATCATTTTTTTCTTAACATCATTATAGGTATGAGAATTTGAAAAACCTTCTGATCCAACAAAAAAAAACTAATCAAACCAGCAGGAGAAAAATCCGATCGATCGGACGTCGAGGTTTTTTCCGTTCCGTTAGGATTTTGAAGGGATACCTTGGTGTTTCTCCGTGGCGTTTTAAAACCGTCGCGTCATTGTCCTTGCCGAAAATTTTCACCTTGTTTATAAGAAAAAGCATTGGGGTTTATAGCACTGTTATAAAGGCCAGAAGCGCTATAATATTTTACGCCTTTTCTTATAAACAATTTGAAAATGCTCGGTAAGGACAAAGCGTTCAAACGACTCTGAGATTCACTACCTGCTTGCATTGAAAGTAAACTCTCTTCAACTTTATCGGATTTAACAATATATGACCATTGACTCTTATAAATATCTGACAGATCTCTGCTTCGTAGTTCTAGACCAGGCCCAGGCCTAAGAGTGCTATTTTTGATTTCACCTAATGAGGCATTTTCATAAAATTTATCGGTTCCACGGCACTTAATAGATAGCGTTGTTAGAAAAAAAATACTTGTGAAACTTATTTTTCTCGCATTTCCCTGTTTTAGGCGTATTAGGGGCATTTTTATTGATAAACAAGTGGCGCCCTCGCTACTTTGTAGTCAGCAACTAAAATATTTATACACTTCAGTAATACGACGTGGAACAAAAGTGTATACATCTTTTCACTGCTGACTGTACGCAGACAACTAAAATAAGTTAAGTAAATAGGTACTTGAAAACAGAATTTAGTACCTGAGTTTTGGTATCAGTATGTGGGATTTTATTGCATTATTACAAAAAATTTAACCGGGTAACAAATAATTTAATTAAAACCTGGGCAGATCTATTCATATTATTTAATTTATCACATGAATTATTGCAATAACTCACAATGAAAAATATGTTTTCTGCACTGTAAGGTTCAAAGGCAGATTATCCTCAGAGTCCGTATCGTCTCCGGCCGCAACCTGCGTGGCCGTACACTCCACGATACTCGTCTCTATTCTCTCTGGAGGTACCGCTTGTAGTCTCCCCGACGCGTCATCGCCAGGTAAAGAGTCACTATTAGAGTTTGGATTATTTACACTACTCAAGTTATTCACCACGTTATAACTACCACTAGGGCTCGATTCATTAGCGTATTTATTACTGTACATAACATTGACCACACTTCTCAGTCTTCTGCTCTCTCGGCTGTCCCGGCGCCGCCTGCGCTCCCTGCCGGGCCGGTGCCGCGGGGCGCCGGTGCCGGCGCCGCTGGTTCCCGGCTGCTCCGAGTCTGCCGGCGCCGCGGCGGTCGATTCGCTACTCTTTTTAGAAGATTTTACGCCTTTACCTGAATGTGACTTACGTTTACTCCGTCTGTCTTTTTCTACATCAGTCTTAGGCGAAGTTCGTTTCCCTCTTTTATGTGAGCGTTTTTTAGGCTTCTTTTTATCTTTCTCTACAGAATAATTTTCTTTGCGGGTTTTTCTTTTGGACTTTTTCTTCCGTTTCCTTCGTTCGTCGGAGCGAGAGGAGGAGGAAGTGGTAGTCGTAGTGATGGTGGTGGTGTCGGTTAGGTACTCGCTGGTGCTGGACTTGGAGAGGGAGGGGCAGGTGGTGTAGGAGGAGGAGGACGAGGAGGAGGGGGCGCGGTAGGGCGAGGGCGTGCTGCGGCAGGCGTCGCTGGTGGTGGCCGTGTCGCTGGAGCGCCGCCGACGCTTTCGGCGCGGCGGCGGCGGCGGCGGCGGCCGCGCCGTGCCCTCAGAGCTGTCCGAGTCACGGTTCTCGCTCCTATGCCTTTTCAAAATAAGCTTAACTAGAGGGATGGCGGGCTGAGTTTCCTGAGCCTCGCTCTGCGTCGGTTCCGGTGGAGTAGTATCCTGAACGATCACATCACTGTCTGATCCGAGTAAATCGACCACTTCCGGCGTTCTGTCTTGCGGCGGCTTAATGTACCCGACGACCATAACCTCGGACGAGTCATCGTCGGTGTCGGACTGAGATATAGTTTCGATGGGAATGACGTTGTCGGCCGGCGGCTCCGGAATGTAATTTTGCGGGTAGACGGGCGCCGGCAGCCGGGAGGGGCCGGGGGGCGGCTCCGCGGGCTCCGAGCTGGACACCATAACGATGTCGGAGTCGACGCTCGCGTCCGACTCCGAACTCGAGATCACCTCGTTGACCATCGTCGATATCCTGGTATCCGTGGTATACTGGACGTTGCGATCGTACCCGGTCATGTCGTATGGGGTGGATGCGAAACAATAGAGCTCGTGTAAGAAGTGCTCAGTTCTCTCGCCGAAATATCTCAGCATCGCCTCTCTAAACTCGGGCGAGCTTATATGGTACTGCGGAAGCAATTCTAAAATCCTCGTCATTACATAAGAAATATGTCCAACATTCTCATTTAATAAATAATGAAGTTCCCTGTTGATCCAAGGCACTAACCGATGCATTTGTGTATCATTGTACCTACAAAAATTAAAATCGTACATTACTTCTGATAAATCTGATATAGCTTTAGTAACAAACAGTACAGATGTACCTAGTAAAAAGTATAGAACACACTTTTCTATCAACAATACCTGTAAAACTCAGGCGTGCAATCTCTAAAGCGTCCAGTGAAGTCAGGCAGGGGGCGAGCCCACAGGTTGTGCCTGTAGACGGTGCGGCGGAAGGCGGCGGGGGAGCGGCGGCGGCGCGCGAGGGGCGGCCGCGTCGGTGCCGGCGGCGGGAACACGTCCGCCATCATCGGGTAGTGCATGAGCAGCTGCTGGATGGCGATCGTGTCGCGGCGGGGAAGCGTTAGTGTTGTCCTGCAAGTTGCACAATAAACGTTTTGTTGATAAATAGTTTCCTTGCTAGTTTTCGTATTTTTTTTTTATTTATAAATTAATGGACTCTTGCTTGTGCGTTAGCACTGCATTTCCGCCAGTGTCAAGTGAGAGAATCTATCCCACTCTCAGGGATTGTTTTTGGTCAAGAACAAGAAGAGATTGAGGATTGCGGAGCCTCGTGGCAGGCAAAAACGCGACGCGCGAAACCCACGCGAGACAAGTGCTCGGGTCAGAACCCGCAACGTTTGTCCGTTTTCGTATTTAATAATTAATTGAATATAACATTTTCATTCTCATAACTTTGATTATTGGTATAGTTAAGGCAGACGGAAGGGATGGCTATATCCATTGACAATGGCATAACTACGGCTTGATCTACATACAGGGTGTCCCAAAACTCAACGTCAAGTCAAAAACAGGAGATAGGTGAGTTTGAGGGAAAATACAAAAAAAAATCTAAGTTTGATAGTTTTCGAGATTCTGTCATTTCTTTTTAAAATTGGAAAAATTGTCACCCTGCCTTAAACTTTTAAATGTAGTAACTACAAAGTACATTTATGAAAATACCTGTTACGCAATCCTGAATAAGCTTTTCACTGGACCCAACTCAAAGACAAAGGATTAGTTCGATACTTTTTAAAGAAAACACCATCTTCTGTCATACTTCTGCGGTAAAATTGTTTTCTTTGGCATCTTTGAGAGATTACCTGACAAGTTAATAACTTGCAGAGCGTTAGTCTGGCAAGTTATTTCAATAGTTGGCCCATGCAATCAAGTTTTCAAAATGGTATCTACATATTCTTGTTGTACAGAATTTACGGTAAAAGATAGGTAAGGTAGGTAAGAGTAGTGTTGAGTTAGTCCTGGTCTATCCAGTTATAACAAGGTATATCCTTACCTGTATCTAAACCTCCTAGTAGTGGTAAGGTTATCGATATCAATCCTTTCCGTAGTTTCCTCGGTGTGACGCTGTTCCACCATGTACTCTTCATACTGGTGGTTGGAGCGCACATTATGTATTATGGACCTAAAGTTCTGCTTGCAAAGCGGGCATTCTGCTTTAACCTGAAACATTACATTGGTTCATTAAAAGACTGTGTGGGGTTCTCTGACAGTGGAGTGAGAAAGGAGTGTAGGCCGAAAGAAGTATTAAGGCTGCAGTCGCCAGCACCGAGCCTATTGTGCTGCCCCCAATAGTATTTTTCTTATTTGTTTTTATAATGTTTGTAGTTATTATCTTTAAAATCGCGTTTTAACGATAATAGCTACAAGCATAAAACATAATAATCCGTAATGTTGTGATAAATCGAAAGCCAATCAGGACTACAATGTGACATTCTTGTTTTTTGGAAACGTTATTTAATTGTTTAGAAATAAAATCAATACGATTGGGGGCAGCACAATAGGCTCGGTAGGCTCTTAAGTAAAACCAAACATTATAGGACATGTGTTGTATTGTCAACGATCCGTATAAGACAGATGATAATCGATTATTAATATAATTACCTAAATATAGTTTAGTGTGCTAGGTTTCTCACAATGTTGCAGCAACGTTAAGTCTAAATCAGACGGCCCTGTAGTACAGTCTGTAGTGAACCTGCCTGCTGTGCCGAGGGCTGCGGGTTCGAATCCCGTAAGGGATAAATATTTATATGATGAATATGAATATTTGTACCCGAGTCATTTATGTTTGTATCTATATATTTATTCTATATTGTTGTCTAGTCATCATAATACAAGTCCAGGTACATTAAAAGTGACTAGATAATTTGTGTTACAATGTCCAAGATATTTATTTATTTATAAATAGGTAAACTAAGTGAGATTTTATTTTTATTTTATTTATTTATATAACAATGACACATTTGCCGAATTTACGCGTCTACAAGGAAAAAATGGCGCGTCAGAGTGTGTCATGTTTTGTATAGAGAAAAATATTGCACGCGTATTTTACGTCGCGTAAATTCCGCAGATGTAGGCATTTACTACAACAGATAATGCAAAAAATATTGTTCATTATGTATCAACTACTCTTAGCATATGCTCAAGTATTATGTAATGTAAGTTATAAAAACCGGTCAAGAGCATGTCAGACTCGCCCAGGATAGTTGTCCGTTCCGTAGTCATTGCATGAAAAGCTCATCCTGACAATCCTGCATTTTCAAATATTATTGATTTTTAAACATGTTGCAGCCATGTTGTGCTATTTCGAATCAAATTAAAGATTGAAAAATTTGTCTCGGGCGGGACTAGAACCCGCACTTTTCCAAACCGGGGAACTGCGTTATCCAATTTCGCCACCGAGCCCACTACCCAGAGAACCAAATTATCAATCTGTTGCGTCTTTTGTTGGATAACGCAGTTCCCCGGTTTGGAAAAGTGCCCGCCCGAGACAAATTTTTCAATCTTTAATTTGATTTAATCCTGCATTGTCAAATAGTTTCAGATTTTTACTTCAGTATTTTGGAAGTTAGAGTAGGGGGGTTCGTTTTTGACTTTGAGCGCAGATATCTCGAGACAGAAGCATTATAACACAGACAGACGGAATGGACGAAAGTATAAGGGTTCCTTGTTTGACCACAGAACCCTAAAAATCATAGCCTATTATTAGCACAGAACTACTTAATACTACACACAGAATGACCACTCCCTGCCCCACTCTAACTTCAGATACCGAGTGGTATCTCACTCGACTCTTTCTGGGGAGCTTTTAAAAAAGCCGAACAAGAAGGCGCGCGTCAGCGAGCGGGATGGTGCGTGAGCCGATGACATCTTATTTCCATTGCAGTACTATTCTCAAGAATAGTAGAACAACACCACAAGAGTTGTATCATAATATCATTCTATGTAGTAGTTCCATTTCAGAGTTGTGCTATTGACAGAATTTTATCTTAATGCCTGGCATCAAGGTCAAAATAATATCATATAGTTAGCTTTTGCTTTGATGTAATTTTTTTTGCCTCTACCACTGTGTAACGGCTTATAAAAAAATCCTGTCAGATCTCAAAATATAATAAATGTGAGATTAGGAATTAAGGCCACAGAGAGGCGGTTTCGCGAAAAGCGGGCCGGAGGCGGACCTGCGGGACGCGAATATCTCCGGATCCGCTCGGTTTTCTGTGTGTTTTGTTGTGTATGGTGTGGTGTGGTGGTAATGTTCGAGTTTGTATGTACCCTACAACACAGAAATACGCGCGGGTCCGGAGATATTCGCTTCCCGCAGGTCCGCCTCCGGCCCGCTTTCCCGCAAAACCGCCTTTGTGTGGCCTGGCCTTTAAACTCAGGGTAAATTTTAATAACTGTAACTGTAGTGCTGTCTATTGTGTTGTTAATTTGTATTTATTTGACAGTGCATTGCTGCAGCCATGCAAGACGAAGCAGTTAATTTGAGGGTGTCCATATTCAAACCACAACCTTCACCATGAGTCTTTGACTGGTATTTCCAGATTGTTGGAAGTTTGCAAGTGTGGTTTCGATCTTTATAGACGGTTTATTAGCAAACATCACAATATAGGCATCCAAATGTTGTCTTCTACATCTCCAGGCTTTTTCACAAACCACCATGGCTTTTATTATAAAAACACTGATTTTGATGATATGATTAAGACTTATGGTCGTGCCATTGACATACAAAATAATGGACGGCGGGTCTAGCACAAAATTCTCGAAAAAGTGTCCGAGACTAACCTACACAAACCTAAGTACATGTAGTAATAAAAACCAACTAAAACATTGAAAATGCTGAAATTATTTTTCATCCCACTCCCCCATCACAGCACGGCGCGCGCCGCCTGCGCTTAGTCGGCCGATCGAACGAAGATTGTCGTGTAATTGGTTCTCTTTTTTTTACGTTTTGGTTCTCTTTTGGGTTGGACACTTTTGAGCACGGACCCTGCGTCTAGTAGTTGTCAATGCACAGGACACTATTTGCAAAGACAAAATGGAATGGCTACTATGAAAATTAAGCCAAGCCTGTACTATACAGGGTGAAATCAATATCATCGGTTCGCTCCTAAAAGCTGTTCAGTTTGATGGGTAGACTCTTAGTTTAAAAGGATGCTAATGATATCCACTTCACCCTGTATAGCTATCTGCCCGGCTGGCGTCTGTTTACTCTTTTTGTCTACTGTTTTTTAGTGCTAAAAATAAAGTACTTATAATTGACTGATTGTTATCCACTTACTTTGCTCCAAGTCAGAAGACATTTAAAGCAGAACTGGTGAAGGCAGGAATCAGTGAAAGATTTGTTTCTACATGTGCCTAGGCATATGGCACAGTTGGGCGGGGGAGACCCGCGCCCGCTCTCGTGTCGGGGGCTACTGTCGTCGCTCTTCACGCTGCTTGGGTTCGCCCCGGAGCTGTCATCTTGAGCAGCTGGAGATATGGTCTCCATGATTGAATAATCTGTAACATTATAAGTACTTTAGTGATGTATATACGTATATGTAGAATTTCACAATATTATGAAACAAAGTAGGTGTCGGAGGCTGCAAGGAGCCTGTTCACCTTTGTTGACTCATCAGTGTCTCAATAAATAGTTGTAAGTTGTACATATTTATGTATATAAGAGTAAAAGGGTACGATGGGACTAACATGTACAATAGGTACAAAAGTCCCTAAATAAAATAAGAATTAAATATATATATGTATATACCTTGTTCAAATGAAACAGAATTGAGGATCCTTTTTTTAACATTTGGGAAATATATTAACAGAACTATCCACAAATAATTTAATTTATCAGGTACCGTTAGTAATTGATACCCTAAGGTTGTCTGGAAGAAATCGCTTCTTAGCGATAAAACTGCCTTCTTTTGTGCGTCTTGTATTTTTATCTCTGTATTTTACTGTTTACGTTTTGGTGTAAAATAAAGTATATTTGATTGATAGTAAAATAAATTCTTGAAAGTGGCTCTGGCGTAAAATGTTCAATGGCATATTCCGTGTTTTATTTTGGAGCAGCCGATACGCTCACATGTAATCCCCAAGGGGGTAGTCAGAAACCTCAAAACATCCACAATCAAAGTATCAAAGTTATTTAGTAAACAAAAAATGTTAAATACTAGCATTTCTTAGGGTATCACCGTCTTTATGGACAGCACGCCAATGGTTTGTGTGAGCACTCATTTATGCATGTCAGTGATTTGGGCGCGCTTGCATGAAGTTGCTTAACTGTACAATTGTTTTCTGTGACTGTGTAGAATTTAATTTCAATTTAATAATAATAATAATAAATCAAAACAAAAGAGATGTCTCCTTACTTTCAAGATAATTAAAATACATGTTTTCATTTACTATATTATACCTACTGAATACAATAGAGGTGAAAATGATCACATTATTGATGAATATTTGATAACGAAAAGGGACAAAACTAACTTCATCCATTTGCCGAATGACATTGTGGTTTTCGTAGAAAAAAGTCGATACTTAGAATCAATCAATCAATCAAATATACTTTATTTTACACCAAAAACATAAACAGTAAAATACAGTGAATAGAATCAAGTGTGATAATACGAGAAGTTCTGCAAACCTGTGATTGAAGATCTCGAAACAGGTACCTTTTATCCTGGATTGTTCTTACATGATCAATGTGCGTGATCTTGACAGATTTGTTGAGTGGATGGAGTGGATAGGATGTAACGACAGGAAAATTCTATCCTCAAAACGGTTTAATCTTAAAACGGATAACGGACATAACTGAACACAAAAGAGCAACGATGAGAAGCTTCGTTAAATAAACTGGGTACTGCAGAATTCCAACAAACTGTCTTTTATTAGATGAAATCCAGCCATCAGCCGAACCTAAACCACAGATAAAGATCATAGATTAATATGTATATTGGATATAAATAGGTAACTCGCCTTGAATTTTATGACGTCCTGATTGCGTTGCCGCTTATTAGCACTAGGGGGCGCTACATTATGAAATAAATTGAAAAAGACGATCGGCTGACATGTGGATCGAACCTTAGCTACCCGAATCGTAAGCCGGTTGTCTAGACCACTAGACCAACAAGACAGTGATTGATATGGGCGAAATCTCTTACTACTACAGCGCAGCGCGTGAGGTGTAGTGCGCTGTTACTCCGATATGAACCCTAGTTCAACACATAGTGCTTCGAAACATAACCGATAGATGGCGGAAGCTGTCTATGGAAAATCAGCGTTCCACTTAGTTTGTACTAAGATAACATAGCATGATAAAGATAACTGAACTGACCCAAAGCAACCCCCAAAGTCCCAAACACCTTACTTGCAGGGCTGCCATCTTATAAAATCGATTGGGCGCAAAAACTGTGAAAAAAGCGCTAGATTCTACAATTTTCGCTACTTGAAGAAAAAAGGCTGGATTCGGCACTAAATATTTTTCTCCCTTAAATGGTCTTTAAAGTTCTCTAAATAGGTAGTTTTATCAGTCTTTCTGAAACCTTATTATAAGTCAATGTAAAGGTGCGGTTGATGCATTTGTCAAGGTCAAGCGCCCCAGTAGAGTTTGGATGAATGGCTATAATACCTTGGCCGCAATGAAATTAAATGAGCTTTTTTCTTTTGGTTTTCTAGGGGATCGATAGATGGCGCTACGGTTTGTGCGAATGAAAGTCAAAATTTCAAAAAGGGTTTCTTTAAAACAATAAAGAGGGAAAAGATGACCAAAAAGATGGCAACGCATCTTTTGATGGAATATTTCATTATTTGCGAATCATTTTGATTGAAAATTTGAAACTGATTACATCTGACATGGTTCTAAAAGTGGACACTTTTGGCGGTTTTAAAGATAATAATAACTACAAACATTATAAAAACAAATCCACAGTGACCCGGTACATTGAAAATCAGCAATGACTACAATGTGACATTCTTGTTTTTTGGAAATGTTGTTTTATTGTTAAGAAATAAAAAAATACGATTAAGGGCCGCACAAGAGGCTCGGTGCAGCCTTAATGACCGTTATCCTTTTGGTTTTCTAGAGGATCGATAGATGGCGCTACGGTCTGTGCAAATAAAGGCCAAAATTTCAAAAAATTTATTTAAAATAATATAGAGGGAAAAGATGATCAATAAGATACCAACGCATCTTTTGATGGAATATTTCATTAGTTACTAATAATTTTAATCAAAAAATTTAAACTGTTTACGTCTGACATGGATGTATGGGCTTGATCCCTTGGCCTTAAAAAAAATGGCAGGCACAGTTTTGACATGATTTTGACAGGATCTCACGAACGTCTCTATGGAGCGGTAAACATGCCATATGTCGAGTTTTTTTAGGAACTAAAATTAAAAAGGAAAAGAAAAACGCTCATTGAAAAGCCAAACAGGCAAAGGAATAAAATCTCATTCCATTTTTTTTATTTTTTAGTATTTTTCAAATAACTCGAGAAATAATAGATAGAAAATTCTGTTAATTTTGATATAAGCTTTAACACTTTCGCGGACACTGAACGAGACACAATAGAACTTTTATTGTTATCACTGCTATAGCCGGTCACTGTCCGCGAACGTGTTAAATCATATAATCTCGGGATGGATTCCTTATTTTGGTACGGTTCTTAAAATGAAATGTTAACAATTCTCAGATACGGTGCTAAACATACCAAAACAGCGGTAGATCGATCGAGAAGGCGCTAATGTGGCAGCACTTTGCCTTGTTTTTTTTTTTTTTTTATAATTTATATATTTACTGACCCGGTTGCTAGACCTTTAGGCTAAATCTTCTAGTAAAACAAAATCTTCATTTTCTTCAAGCCTAACAAAACGTTTGTGTTCGACGTTTTGACGCTTTTTTGGAGTTTTTGGAGACAATCGAAAGTCGTAGGAAACGCGGAAGTCCACGGGAAAGAGGTGAACCGACCGCTTTGCCGCGCTAAAAATGACGGAACACTTTTCCTGTTTAGGACCCATACACCATCATATTTCTCTGAACTGTATATTGTTTACTTGCACGACACTTTGTTACGCAAAACAACACCAATTTTACGAACCAGAACTTCAATAAAATATGACGACTCAAAACGTAGCTGACAAATAACCGCCAAAAACTCACTTTGCCTTCCTTGCTCAGAACAGGGTTGCTATATGAAATAATATGATACATATTTATTATTTTCCTCAGAGTTATTTTCTACTGTTGTTTTCCTCAGGGTGTGACTCCTGCTAATGTTTTTTATGAAGAAAACAAACATAGCTACACTTTTTGTCGTCCGCGTCCGTCATCTTTTTTTAAATTAAATTGTATGGATCGACGCCATTTTGTTCTATGTTTTGTGTAATGTGTGCTGAAAAACAGTAGCAGTAGTCACCGCCTTAAATACGCAACCCAAGAACATTACTCTTTGGTCACAACTAAACGGGAATCTCTAATACGAAAACTCGAAAACGAACATAGGTTTTGGCAAGTTTTCGCGTTCATTAAAACTCGTACCTACACTCGTATTTTGGCAGCAACAGTAACACCCGTCCTTGCTTCCAAGATCGACCACGTCGACCACAGATCAGAATACAATTTTTTTAAAGACAAAGGCTATAAGGGTTATACCCCATTGCCTTTACGAAGAAGGAAGGAACAATAGCAACAAAAATTGACCAATGTGAGTTTTTGCGCGGGAACCGTGAAGAAAAGGACGGGCTTTGATTCTTAATTTTCTTAATTAGTCTTTCGTGGTTATTATTGTGTTATATACAGGATGTCCCGTAAATAATGGTCCAACGTTAAAGGGGAAGAAGGTAATTGGAGGATAATTACCTAAAACTGATTTAAATAAGGGATTTTCCAGAAGAAAAGTTAGTTCCTAATTTCTCAATAGATGGCGTTAACCAGAGAGGGGTCCAATAAGTATGACGAAATATATTTAATTAATATTAATAATAAAAATACACAGTGCAAGTTATTAACAATCTGGGTGTTATTGACGACCCTGTTGGTGTAATGATTGCCACGCTGAACTATCAAATCAGGGTCCTGCCTAGCTAGCATGCCACCCACGACAAAGCGTTTAAACGAGAAAAACGTCATGCGCGCTCTTTCTGGCCTACGTTAAATAATAAAGATGGTGGCACATCTCGATTTTTGTCGTTTTCTCGGGGGTGGCATGCTAGCTAGGCTGGGCAGGGACCGAAACCGGTATCGATAATACCGGTATTTTTTGGTTACAACCTTTATTTTTTTTACATCAAGCTATACAAAACCAACATAAGCTGGCCGCGCGTAGGTCGAGTAACTTATAACATCGCGCGGCTAGCTTATGTTGGTTTTGTATAGCTTGATGTGTCGCCGTGTGTACACAGAGATACGTTTAAATAAAAAATTGTTTCTTTATAAATATAGTAAGTATTCAATTTTAAGTAAGTACCTCGTTAGTCGTTACTAAATACAAATTAAATCAATTATAATAACAAACTTAAACTCAAACGTGAACCTAAACTTAAACCATTTGGGTTCAATAACATGTAAATAATCTTCTCCTTTATTATCTCGACCTGTCCAATACTGTAGCAACACTGAAAATAGTGCGCACGTCGCTCGTCGGGTGCTCCAAAATTTGCGTTATCCACTACAACAACGACGTTGTTCAATCAATTTTGTACTTTTGATTAGTAGAAGTTAAAGTTCATTTTTCAGTGTTATCAAAAACCACGCACGCTTTTGGCCGCTCCGTCTATACTGACCCTTACCCACAGTCACTTGCATTCTCTTGAAGGTCATATTTAGGTTACCGGTATTAAAATCGGTTGTTACCTGGATAAAGGTAACACTTAAATAAATGTAACCGAAAATTTTCGGTCCCTGGTCCTGGGTTCGAGTCCCGGTTCGGTCATGGATATGGATGGAATATGTTTGTGCCGTTGTTGAATGTTTCCCATAACAAAAAGCCTAAGGCTTACTTGGGATCATTACAAACTATGTGCCTGTGAGCGTTATTTATTATTTATTTATTGTCTGTCAAAAACGAATAAAGTATCAGACTTGGCTGACCCTCGCTCCATTTTGAATATACGAACAATATTTAAATTGCTCACTTCACTTTTCAATATAAAGAATATTGAAATTGCTTTGCTAATAAAGAGCGAAATTTTTCGTCCATGGCTTTTCATTCACGGAATCTGACGTACGATTTAAATATTTCCGGTTTATTTTTATTGAAATTCTCAGTTTCTGTTAGGTTTTTGTAGTTAGTTAATTCAAAACGGATACGTAGCCCATACAGCCACGTCCGATACTCGATTCGTTGTTGACGGCCAATTAACACGAGATTGCTAAATAATATACCAACAACAATAAGAAAGGGTTTGTACTGTGTATTTTTACTATTAATATTAATATTAATTAATATATTTGCCCATACCTATTGGACCCCTCTCTGATCTTTTTTTTCGGGAATTTCCATTCCGTCTACCGGACTTCAAGTTTTTAAACGCTGTCCCTGCAAATGATAATATTTACAAGATCTTATTTTTGTAAAATATTCCTGATTAGTTTACCAATGTATCCAGGTAACATTTTTGTTACTAACTTTTAAGAATGACTTGAAAAAAATCCCGAGTTGAAAAATTATCTTCTTTCCCTTCCGATGACCGAAATTGAAAAAATTCGCCTGTAGAAAAAATGTACTCAGATAAATTAAAAAATGTATGACTGAACTGGACCATTATTTCAGAAACTGGTACACTATAAAAACCTCGCTTTTAAAAACCCTATCAATTTAATTAAGTTCGTGTGCGTGTGTATTAATAAAATATTTTTTGGTTTACTTATATTTTAATGTGACTTAATTTGTTTAAACAATTGATACATAAAAATACCGTATCAATTCAATCAATATTTCCTCTGAAACTGCAGATCAGAGCGGTGGTATAAGTGAATTTCTTAAATTTCAGATTTCAGGTATCTTAATTACCAATTCCGGCTCTTAGGCAACCATTTTAGACACAACAATACGTTTAACACACATTATAATTTTAATTTAATTTTTTGAAATTAACGCCTCGTTTCAGATTACTAACAATAACTTTGTAATGACAAAGCCTAGACGCAAGTTTTATACCAACTTACAAAGCTGGTTAAGTGTACAAGTTTTTAAAATAATGGTCCAGTTCTGTGTCATACATTTTTTTACAGGAGAATTTTTTACAGGAGAAAACCTTAGAACACTAAGGTTTTAAGCGCTATAAATGAAAGAAATTAATTGAAAACATCGGTTGTATGGGATATACCCTTTACCTTGAACTGAACCATAAAAAATTAAAAAAAACTTGACTAATGTCAATGTCAAAATAATTTTATTCGACGTTGTGGTTTCCGAATTATCTAATCAATTTTCAATTTACCCAAAATGAGTGTTATAAAAAAGGTAGGAAAATAAATAATATAGTTTTATTTTTCCTTGAAAACCCGTGGTGGTCCAGTGGCTAGTAGCCTTGCCTCCCGTGCAGGAAGCGATGGTACGATCCCTGTCTAAGCAGACTCGTACCAATGAGTTTCTCGGAATTTATATGTACGATTTGTAGCACCACTGGCTTTTCGGAACGAAAACATCGTGAAAAAACCTACATGCTTCAATTTCGAGGCGTTGTCCATTACAATTGGCGACTGGTTCACTCCCCGTCACATGACTGAAATGTGGATGTTCAGAGTTTTCAGAATATCTCTCACTATCCCCTCGGGGAATATAGTCGTGAGCATATACTATGCTTTATTAAACAAAAACTGTATGCTTTATTATTCCTACATTGGATATTTAATACAATAAATATTGTTTTCCAGACTACAGGTCTTGTGGGTTTGGCTGTGGCAGCTAACCCGCATCACACACTCGGGGCACTTTATGGTAAAATCCTCAGAGTTGTCCAGAAGATGCCCGAGACTGCTGTGTACAGAATATATACTGAACAAATAGTTCGCTCAAGGGCTGCAGTACTACAGCAGGTTAAGTCCTATGTTCAAACAATATTTAGGGCCTGTTTCACCACTTCTATGTAAGTTCTTGTTAGCTTATCCGACAGATAGTTTGACATATTTTGTATGAAAGATGTGTCAGAATATCTGTTGGATAAGCTAATAAGAACTTACTAAGAAGTGGTGAAACAGGCCTCCTATCCTACCAAGATACCTATCCAAGATAGATTCGTGATTTTGACAGGTTTTAAAGATTTTATTGTACCTTTTGAAAATGTTTGAGACTTCAATACTTTATAATACAGAGTATGCAAGATTAATTAAAATATATTATAAAATTGTTTTGTATATATCTACACATTCGCTACTGTTACAGTTTTATAATAGTACTAGAGTTAACCCGCGACTTTGTCTGCACAAATTATATACCAGATTTTAAGTCAGATCATTAGCCATCAAACAAAAAAGTTTCATCAAAATCGGTTCAGTAGTTTTTGCGTGATACTCGTTCAAACAAACACACAAACACCCAAACAAACAGAAATCCAAAAATTGGTGATATGGAATCAGGAACACCTAAAAACCATATCGTTAATATTTTCAATGTTCAGACAAACTTTCTGCTACAGTTTTATAATAGTTTAGATAGAATTGATAATATGATAATAGTAATATTTAAGATTTACTATATGAACAAGATATTGTCTTTTTTTTACAGACCAATAATGTGATCGAAATTGAGAATACCATCAACTCTGGACAAGCTGAGGAATTAATTATTCAGGCTGAAAATGAACTTAATTTGGCCAGAAAAATGCTCAACTGGAAACCATGGGAGGAACTAGTATCCAAACCACCCAAGGGGCAGTGGGACTGGCCACCTGCAAAGGCTTGAAGTCTCTTTACAAAATACTTATTTATTAACATGTAGCACATACCTAGTATAAATTTTGAATAAAGTTTCATTTCATGTTTCAAGTCGTGTTTACAAAGTTAAACAAAAACAATAATTTTAATAACATCTTTATTTTATGAGTAAATTCATACACAAATTGATCACTTGCTCTCTAGGACACCTTAGAAGCTTAATATATTATATCAATTAAGTATAATAAGTATAACTATAATCATATGGCCTGCTATACGGTCCTTTTTAAATATGCTGACGGTTTTTTCACGATCGGACCATCAAAATAAACAACTTTCTTCTGTATGGGGTCAAAATCATCAATACCAATTCGGCTGCTCTAAAATAAAACATGGAAAACGCCATTGAACATTTTACGCCAGAGCCACTTTCAAGAATTTATTTTACTATCAATTCCTTACTGTACCCGATAAATTAAATTATTACTGGATAGTTCTGTTAATATATTTCCCAAATATTTAAAAAAAAATCCTCAATTCTGTTACATTTGAACAAGGTACATCAATTTGTAAAAAGGGGCAAAAAAATTCAAATGGCGCGTTTTTCGTGTTTTATTTTGGAGCAGCTGAATTATAAACATTGATTATGCAATCTGTTATCATTAACAAGTGCCCAGGTTCAGTTCCGCTAACTAATTCGAAATAACCTTACACAAGGTGTTACAAAAGTAAAATTGTTTGTATTCTTTTTCTCGGTTTACAGCGAGCTACTAAATATCTGAAGGTTTGTACGATTTAGTACCTAATACGTACTAAAACTTAGTATTGTTTAAAGTTAAATATCTCTGATGACCTTGATTTTCAGATGCTACCCTTATTTTTTTATGCTTCTATTGAATCTGGAAAAATATATGTACCTGTACAAATAAGGTACTAAGTACTAAGTTTTACAGTCACGCTTAGGCTGGCGCGCGGGTGGTAAGCGACGCGGGCCACGAGCTAGGTGTTGCCTTGTATCGTTTCACAGTGAAAATTGATCCGCGACAGACAATTTCATAGTGCGAACCGCGCGCTTACCGCCCGCGCTGACCGTAAGCGTGACTGTAAAAACACACTAAATCATCATGGAAAAATAAAAAAGGTAGGAAGACTAGAGCTTGGTCAAACGAAATGGTCCAGATGACTGGACCACTGATTTTTATTCTTTTTCTCGGATTACAGTGAGGTCCTAAAAATCTTAAGGTAAGTACGATTTAGTACCTAATACGTACTAAAACTTAGTATTGTTTAAAGATAAAATATATCTATCATGACCTTGATTTTCAGATGCTGCCCTTTTTTTTAATGCTTCTAATGAATCCGGAAAAAATATGTACCTGTACAAATTTGGTACTAAATCATCGTGTAAAAATAAAAAAGGTAGGACTACAACTAGGTAAAAAAAATGGTCCAGACAACCTGACCGTCAGGATGACTGGACCACTGTTTTTCTTCGTTTGTAGCGAGGTACTAAATATTTGATGATAAGTACCAAATAGTACTAAATCGTCCAAAGCTTAAAAATCGAGATCGCCGGCTTGGTCCAGACAACCTGACGCTCACATATTAAGTTAGACCCCGTATACAGACCTATGAACACTACAGACCCTGGAAATTTTATGTTCCTCCAAATTCAGCCCTGTTTTTTCTGAACACTCCCATCTAATGTGGTTCACCATTTTTGCGTGATAAAGAACAAACAAAATGTTCTTAATGTATCATTTAACCTTCAGCCCCCATTTACCGAAATGTGGCAAAGTATAGGACTGTCAAATCAAATTAAATGTTAATGCTAGATGTTGGCAAACTTATAGGTCAGATGGTTATCTTATCACTTATCAGAACTGAAGCAATACATAAATTTTACAATAATTTAGTGTAGGTACCTTTATCAATCAAAAAACGAATAGCAACAGCCATTTAATGTTATTTTCAGTCAGGGCAAGTGCCTCTACGGGGTAAGTGCTTCTAGCTTCAAAATTTCGAAAACTAGACATATTTAGACATACCGCCTTCAAACGTTAAAGCCTGTTATTATATAATTTGACGTTTGATGGCGGTATTTCTAAATATGTCTAGTTTTCGAAATTTTGAAGCTAGAAGCACTTACCCCGTAGAGGCACTTGCCCCGACTGACTATATAAATATGTATATTGTATAACCACAAAAATTTTACAATCGACCACCACCTTTAGCTAGTGTATTAAACATTTTTTCAATCATTTTGCGCAACGTGGCAAGATGTTTTTCTGGTCAGGCGTTAACATTTATAATGTTACTTATAACACTTTATTAGGTTTATGATATAATTTCATGGCATCCCAGTGAGCCAGAGCTCATAAACATATTCTTAAGTATTACAGTTAAATCTGAAGGTCTGTATTAATTACGGGGTTAAATGATATGCAACATTTGTGCCCCTAATTAATACACAACTATTTGAAAAGTACTTATTTATCTCAAAATACAGAACAAACCAGAAACCACAATAGCTGTTGGAAATAGCTTATAGCATTGTGTGATGATTTTATTGTTGATTTGCATTCTGAGATAGCAACCATCATCACCAGCCTATAAAAGTCCCACTTCAGGGCACAGGCCTACCCTCAGGGAGGGTGTATGGGCATTAGTCCAATCACGCGTGCCCAATGCGGATTGGTAGACTACACATACACATCAGAATTTCTTCTTCAGTGTATGCAGGTTTCCTCACGATGTTTGTATTCACCGTTTGAGAGCAGTCGGTATTACGTTCATAAGTTAGAAAAACTCATTGGTACATGACATGTTTTGGTAGAGCTTTTGCTTCGGAGACGGCTGTCGCCACTTGTCTTCCCGCTCACGCTGTTACAATTACTCATGCCCTCTCGCTCGCACCACGCCGCCGCCGCGCGCCTTATAGTGTTATGCAAATCATTGCATAACCTGTGGCGACATCGACACGTTCCATGGCTACTTTGCCCTTCTAACACCTCTCATAGTGTTCTGTGATGATTTTATGGTTGATTTGCATTCTGAGATAGTAACCAGAGCATATCATATGTCTATTAATAATAGTAATTTCAAATGTTACAATGTGTATGTTCAGATGATCATTTTAAATAATATGTGTAACTTGTCTGTGTGAATTGGGTAGCTAGTCTTTGGCATACCACTATAGGTAAATGTGTAGTAGGTATATTTTAATGTAGTTAAGTTCACTTTTTTCAACTCTTATATATTATATAAATAGTGTAAATTCACAATCATTTTTATCTCTGATGGCAGTTAAGTGTTAATACAAATCGAGTACATACATATTCTACATGACAATTTTACTTTGATAGTTTTCCAAGTGCTCAGAAGAATTATTTTGGCACGATAATAATGAATTACTTTCGGAAAGGAATGTTAAAATTTCATCTAGTTTTGTACATCATCAAAATTCATCAAGTGATAAATAACAAGTTTATCAATGAATAAATTTAAAATCCATAATTAAGTATACCTACATAAATTCATATCATAATTTTTAACAATAAATAGGCTCTAATGGTGATCAATAGATAAAAAGTAAATTGTGATAAAACACTCATAGAAATTTACACTAAAACATTGTGTGTTAATAATGGTAACTATAAATCAACTGGAATTTATAGAAAATAATTACAAACAGGATCAATGATTTTTGTGTATTGTTTAACTCCTTACAACAGTGAGGGTACTTTCAATGAAAATTATAATTTATGGTCGTTAATCCATCCTTATACAGTACGACCAGGAAAATAATTAACCTCGGCAATATTCGTTTGCGCAGAGTCCGGACAAAACCCGAAGTCGTTTCTCGTTTAGTAATCAAAGGGTTTAGGGCTACGTCGAATAGCAGCGAAAACGGCGCGAAAACAATTAGCCAATCGTTGCAAGGCATTGAACGTGGCACATCCTGATTGGTCAACGTAATTTTGCGCGCTATTAAAATTTGTCAACTGCGCAGTTACATCGGGGGAACTTATAAATCTGGTACTACTGTACAATGGCCTATGGAACCCTATCATGGGCGAGTCCAGAACGGATTTTTTCACTGCCTACAAATGTAAGCCCTATTTGGAGCGATACAATCAACTTTAACCTTTAGTGATAAATTTAGTTTTCCGCAACAGTGCGCCGCAGCGTGTTTTATTTTTAAGGTTTTAACTTTCCTAATTTGTAATTATTCTCATGAGATTCCAGGCAACCTTTAACTCATTTAATATAATGTATTAGAATGATTCAAGAAAACTCTTAATGTACTTTTTATAAAAGGTTACCACAGAAGTATAATTGAGTATCTAAGTACAGATACTAAACATTTAATAGTTGAGTTATCCACAATATCTTACAAACTTAAATCTTATAAGTAAAAAAATAAATAACGCTATTAAATCACTTGTCATAATAATACTTGTCGCCATCCATTTTGCTGGTTTGATTTAATTTAAACCCAAGAACTTATTCAAATAAATAAATTAACATTCCAGTTATGTGGAAGTGACTCCTTTTCTGGCAACTAAAAGGTTGAGTACTGGATGTTTCTTTATGTAACTAACTGCCTTTTTGTGGGTAACCATTGTGAAATCATAGCCGTTACACTGTAGGATCTTGTCGTGCATCCTCAACCCAGCTTTCGCAGCAGGACTTCCTTCATGCACTTCAGTTACATAGATTCCCTGAAAGTGAAAATTGGAGTTTGTTTTTTTAATTGACCTTGTTATTTTTAGCTATCCAGCCCCTCTAGTACGATTGCTCGCGCGACGTTTCCTAGCTGCATAGAAAATAAACTATTCCCGCACTTTTCAGAAAGCACACGTCGCACTTACTGCGGCAAAAAACCGAGTTGCGCGCAAGTAGAGAATTCATAATCATACTGGAGTAATATAGTTAATAGTTGTGTACTGGATTTATTTTAAGTCACATTAATGTTCAAACATCCTTCATTCATTCATTCCAGTACCATTGTAGTCATTGTACAGACATCTACAAATAAACTGGTACTAGCATATAGTGATGTGCTGAGTTGACTGTTTTTAGTAAGTATTCAAACTCTTCAGTTCAGTACTTCTTAAAAATTATCAATTTGAGTCAAGCTCGAATTGAGTACTCTAATTCAGAGTCCAGTATAATTTATTTTTAATTTTCTTTTTTTATTCTAATTTTAGTAAGGGAGTTTTGTGCTATTGTACATGTTAGTCCCATCATACTCTGGGACCATTACCATCTAACCCTTATATTTCCAGTATTAGATATTCGATATTTTCAAGTACATACTTTATTTTAGTACTTATTATGATGGGTTATAAACTAATCTTTTTGTGGTTATTCCGATATTGAATTGAACATACTAGTCCTACAAACTATAAACAATCAAAAATGTTAATTGAATGGTTTTCTTAATTTTTTATTTTGTAATTGTTTAGAGACTTTTATACAAATGTACACACGGCGACACATCAAGCTATACAAAACCAACATAAGCTGGCCGCGCAACTTTATACTTTCGTCGGCCTATGCGCGGCCAGCTTATTTTGGTTTTGTATAGCTTGATGTTTCGCAGTGTGTACATAATCAGCCCCATCGTACCCTAACTTAATTAAATAAACCAAAGAGAAAATAATCAATGCATTTCCACATCATTGATTGCCTTTGAGTATTTATTATAAGGACTGGCCTTGCGGTTTCATCTGAACTAGGGCTAGCAAAAATGTGCAAACCTACATCAAATTTGCAACCTCAGTTTTAGTGGATCGTGTCAAATTCAATCAAGCTCGAGACTCGAATCCTGTATTTGAGTAGGTACTGTGCACAGAACATTAGAAGAGAGCTTAGAAGTGCAAAGTAGGCGTGGAATGTGTCGCCACAGGTTATGCAATGATTTGCATAACACCATAAGGCGTGCGGCGTGGTGCGAGCGAGAGGTATTTGTAATTGTGACGATAATTGTGGAGATAAGGTAATTGTGGCAGCGTGAGCGGGAAGACGAGTGGCGACAGCCATCTTCGAAGCAAAAGCGCTACTATGCATTTCTAACCCCTCCTATAATGCTCTGTGGTACTGTGCATCTGATAAGTGATAACATTATTATTTTGCATACTCGAATATGAGAGTACCTATAAGGTATTCGAATTTCAAATCAGTCAGTATAGAGTACGATTCGAAATTCGAATACTATCTGACTTGGAACATCACTATGTGTACAAAGTAAACAAACATTTCTTTCAGAGTATGAACAAAAGTCATATTTCCAGACATTATCTGTATCTTAGTGGTATCTTAAGACAAATTTAACGTTAATTTCTGTAGCAGTACTTACATTGTCTGTGTAGCCCTGGGGGCTTTTGCGGTAATCTTGGTCAATACCACCTCCAATTTTAAAACCACATTTCATCACTTCTCTACCTTCAGCATCAACACCAGCTTCCTTTTGAAGTGTTATTGGTATCTAAGAAGGGAATTCAAAACGATAGCATAGCGTAAACATTGTTAATTTACAAGTTACAAAGGAACAAAATGAGGACAGGGAGTGGTCTATAAAACTTACGCTAAGGCATTCCATTGCCGTGCCGGCTTGGTGCTGAAATGCCATTTTCGCCATGGTGCTGGATTTTAATTTAACACTATCTCCTATAAAACAGAATACACTGATTTACAATGTAGAATAATAACAAAGTTAAAAAAGACAACAAGCTGACCAGTCACAGCAGTAGCACACACACAATGAAATGAATATGACAATGACACACAACAGAACACAGAGTAGTCAAACGGTGCGTCCCGAATCACGCCAAAATCACCCAACAGCGCTGTGAGCGCGATATAAAAAGTACTCTGTGAGCGCGATAAATGTCGTTCCGATTTGATCGTGAGCGCAACCATCGTCGAAAACATGACGTCACTAACGACGCCATCTTGCAATAAGTGTTACGGCACACCTGGACGTTCCGCCGAACACGCGCGCAACGCTTTTCCCTATATCTCTCTATACTCATAATTATGGTCATTAATAGTATACCAAAAATCCGAGCGGCGCACCTCTCGGGTTAGTATGCTTATACAATTACCGACCGTATGTCAAGGTCTTTAAAGCGCGCACCCGCGCCTCGACGCCGGCGCCGGCGCCGCCTCGACTCCTTCTGTATGCGATATCCCTAACAGTGCTCACGTCTCCGAAGCGTTAGCACAGCGCGTAATGTCTCTATGGTTAGCACTGTGAGCGAGTTGTCAAAAGTGACGTTTGACAGTTTTGTTGTGGTAAATTTTTTAGCGAATTTTCAAAAGTGACGTTTAACAATTTTGCGGTCGTATATTTTTGGTTTAGGTCTCGATTTGGGTTTCTTTAGTAGTATTGGGTTTCATTATGTTCTAAAAAAGACGAATAAAAGTTTAATAACGATTAGTGATGAAGAAAATAATAGTAATATTTGAATGTTGTGATGTGAATGGTGGTGTGAGCGCGATATTTAGCGTTCCGAATTGATAGAACGCTATCAGCGCTGTCGGCGCGCTCATGCAAACGAAACGGGTGTTAGCGCTGTAATCGCTCACAGCACTGTTTTTATGAATCGGAACCTATCGGAACATACCGAAGTACAAATACAAACACACCAGGGTCAAAATAACGTGGAAGGCAGTGCCATCTATTGAATGAGAGATTTTTCGAAAGCCATTAAAAAAGAAAAAGTAGTTCCAAATGGCTCGATAGAAGGCGTTGACGAAACATGGATGACCAACCTTGCCTTGCAGAATAATAAAATAGTAAAAATTTTTATTTTTAAGTAAGCAGAAAAATATGAACATACTTTTAGCCTAAATTTCACATCCAACTAGCGTCAACGCCATCTATCGCGTTATGTTAAAACTACGTTTTACTAGATGTCAGAAAACTCCTCATTCCTCGGGTTTCTTTATCACGCAGCTGGTTTCCAGGGCCGATATCTTCAGCGGGGCGTGATATAGCGCTATCACACTTCCGCTCTCTTTCTATTTGCGCGCGAACGAACGAGATAAAAGACTAAATTTGACAGATGGATGTGTTAAATGTCTCTATCGCGGGTTGGCGTACTAGCCCACAGTTGCGGTTCTACAAAGTATCAGTTATTGTGTGGAAATGACTCCTCAAGTAATAAATGGATTAAGTGGTAGGTAGGTATGCTTTGAAGTTATATTTTGAAATGATGTACACACGGCAAAACCAATATAAACTGGTCGCGAGACGTTATACGTTACTCTTCCAACGCGTGGCCAGCTATTTCGGTTTTGTATAGCTTGATGTGTCGCCGTGTGTACATAAAAACATATTAAACTTACGACCATTATTCCTTTCGTGGTGGTCAGAAACTATGCTACAGCTACCAGCTTTCTTGCATGCAGTTGTAACAAGGCACAATTTTAGCGTAAGTATTGAAGGTTTCAAGATAAAATGGTAATAGGTGAGGTAGCTAGCCTTTCGCTCATAAATACACTGCATAAGAAACCCTTATCTCTCAGTCGCCTTACGACAACCATATGTAAAGGAAATATGTGGTTCATTCATCATTTCACAAGGCAGAATATTTTCGAAACTAGTATAGTCGGTATAAGTCCATTATCAATAATATCATACCTACAAAATCATTATCACTACACGTAACAGCCAAGCAACTACAGATCATTAAGAATATGTCCAACAAGCAACAATACCTATGCCGCCAGCTTCCTGCAGCCAAGCCTGTCTCGTTTAAGGTAGTTATCATATTCCCACTGCCTGGAAGTCATTCTCTTATACGGTCATCTGTGTATCATCTAAAGAAAACATTAACGAATGGCTCAAAAAGACCAGTATCTAGAGCCGTTAAAGATATTACTAAAGAAGTTTTGCGCGGGAACCGTGAAGAAAAGGATGGGCTTTGTTTCTTAACTAGTTTATCGTGGCTATTATTGTGTTAATGTGGTGGAGTAAGTTTAATAATGTGCCATTAATGGAAAATAATATAGTAAAAGTGAGAAATAAAGATAGGCGCTCCAGTTTGATTCGGATTGATCCCCACGTTAAACTCCCTTGAACATTGGAATGTGTCAACCTAATATACTTATATTACTCTTGGGTGTCAACTGATCTGAGTTAGGTGGTTAGGTATAGGTTAAGTACAAGGAAAAATATAGCTAAAAACAACGGCTGTAGGGCTAGTCGCATTGCCTTTCCGAAAGGATAAAATATTAACAACAACAACAGATATTGAAAAAGTAAGAAAAATGTCTGTGACTGTGACCAGTGTTGCAAAGGCTACCGATTTATCGGTAGAACTACCGATTTCGGGTATTGTCTACCGAAATACCGATTTTCGGCTGGGTGTGCCATTTTGTGCTGTGATCTAACTATTTATTTGTGATTTTGTATAGGATTTGGAATAAACCTCTCGTATGCCGGGAATTACAGACACAATAGAAATAAAAATTGTTTTCGTCACGCGGATCCGCGTTCCGGCATACCAAAGGTTAATGGAAGGGGAGAATTCATACGAATTCGTAATCCTTATTCGGAATTCCGGATTGGAATTCGGAGAAACCCTCGAAAACTGCCTAAATTTTTCAATGCAACTAAAATTAAGATGACACAAAAGTCTTTCACTTTACTCAAGTTTTGGTCAATATCAATACAATAGGTAAGCAACAACTGACACGGGAACATTTTAAAGTGTCAGTATGTCTCATAGTTCAGACTTTTATGGCGATTGTCTATTGTTGGAAAAAAGGGATGAAACCAGCACAGCTAGCATGCCACCCACGACAAAGCGTTTGAACGAGAAAAACGTCATGCGCGCTCTTTCTGGCATACGTTAAATAATAACGATGTAGGCACATCTCGCTTTTTATCGTTTTCTCGGGGGTGGCATGCGAGGCCTACAGAACTTTCCAAACATTCTTTATTTTATTTTTAAGATAATCTACCGATTTTATTAAAGTCACTTTTGCAACACTGACTGTGACATGACAGAAGCCGGGGGCCGGGACTTTGGTAGAGAGAGGAGGAAAAGGGATTAAAAGAATCTAATTTCTGTCATAGTCTTTGTATAAATTTCCTATCTTATTAAAAAATATGGAAGACTATAAAGCTTCTCAGTCAAACGAACACCAAAACGATGAAGAAAGAAATACCAAGAAGAAAAATAAGAACAAGAAAAAGCGGAGCGGTGGTGATGGCGACCACGACGGTTCTGGTTCAGCCGACGGTGTAGTCTCTGTGCCTACAGGTGACGTGCATCAGAATATCTCTCTAAAAGATTTAAAAATGGCTATGGAAGTGTTGAATCTTCAGCAGAAGCCTGCGAAAACGACTGAGGAAGCTTTGCATAAATCATATCAATTTTGGTCTACTCAACCTGTTCCGAAAATGGACGAAAAAATTGTTTCCAATGAGCCGATCGAACCACCGAAGACTGCCGAAGAAATAAGAGCGGAACCATACACTTTACCTGATGGCTTCCAATGGGACACTTTGAACTTGAACGAGCCTTTGGTTCTGAAAGAGCTGTACACATTGTTGAACGAAAACTATGTTGAGGACGATGACTGTATGTTTCGCTTCGATTATCAAACTGACTTTCTTAAATGGGCCCTGCAGCCTCCGGGATGGAAGATGGAGTGGCATTGTGGAGTACGCGTCGTTAAATCTGGCCGGCTAGTTGGTTTCATATCGGCTATTCCTGCCCAACTGAGAATATATGAACGTGTGCAAACTGTTGTAGAGATTAACTTCTTGTGTGTGCACAAAAAACTGCGTGCCAAGCGCGTTGCACCCGTGCTGATCAGGGAAATAACTCGCAGAGTTAATTTAACTGGTGTTTTCCAAGGTGTTTATACTGCTGGCATTGTATTGCCGAAGCCTGTGGCTACGTGCCGCTACTGGCACAGATCATTGAATCCGAAAAAGTTAATTGACATAAAGTTTAGCCACCTCTCAAGAAACATGACAATGCAAAGAACACTAAAATTATTTAAACTCCCAGATCTACCAAAAACTCCGGGCTTTCGAAAAATGGAGCCACAAGATACGGAAAAAATTGTCAAATTACTAAATGATTACTTGAAGAAGTTTGATTTGGCACCGATCTTTTCGGAAGAGGATTTCAAGCACTGGTTCACACCGCAGCCTGGAATTATTGACGGATATGTTGTTGAAGCCACCGATGGATCCATAACTGATTTCGTCAGTTACTACACTTTGCCTTCGACTGTTGTTTATCATCCAGTACACAAAATGTTGAAAGCTGCTTATTCATTTTATAATGTCTCCACTAAAACACCGTGGACAGATTTGATGCTCGATGCCTTGATCACTGCGAAAAACTCTGGATTTGATGTGTTCAATGCATTAGATCTTATGGACAACAAGGAATTTTTGGAGACATTGAAATTTGGTATTGGTGATGGAAATTTGCAATACTACTTGTATAATTGGCGATGTCCGAGTATGACCCCGAATAAAATTGGTTTAGTTCTTCAATAAACATGTTTTGATAAATACTAAATAATATGTAATGTGAATGCTAGCCATTGGTTTGTTTATTTGTCACTTTATGTAAAGTGTTTTTATTGATTGGAAATATAGCTTTAGTTTAGAAATTTTTTTTAATCCCCTATGCAAAATTTGAGTTCTATGATGAAGATATCATCAGTGGTTTAGTTTTACTTCATAAGTACCTAAATATAATTAATCAAATGTGTACACTACCTAAAAACATATTACCTAATTATTTGACCTAGGTTCCTAATATTAGGAACTATTTATTGGCACTAATTAATCCTGAATCCCGCCATGTGTAGCTATTTAAACAATTGATTGTTTTCCGTGTCAATAGATGGTGTTGAACGAAATTAAATTGTGAGTGTCAGGACGTCTAGACCACCGTAGCGCGATTCGCTTTCTAGATCTAGGATCTAATAATACTTGGTACCTATCATCAAATATTTAGTACCTCGCTACAAACAATTTTATTTCCAGATTTATTAAAATCTCCAAAAAAGTAGTTACCTAGATTCTGAAAATCTAGGCCAATAGAGATATTTTAACTAACTATGAACAATACTATGTTTTAATAATTATTTATCCTTACCTATATTAAATTCTACAGGGTGTTAGAGTAAACAGTTGCACTACTTTAAAGGGTGGTTGTACCCATGATACTGAACAACTTCCCCTAAGAAATATATATAAAATTAGCAAAAAAATTTTTGAATTTCCATACTAAATGCAATCTGCTGATCGAATGTTTAGTATGAAAAGTCGTTTTTTTTTTTTGGGAATTTCCTGTAGGTTTCTTTGGGAAAGTTGTTCAGTATCATGGGTACAAATACCCCTTAAAGTAGTGCAGCTGTTTACCCTAACAGCCTTTATTTCAATTTACTTAACAATCATGTTGATAAAAACAGCATTTCTCATTTGCTCCAGTTTCTTTGGAGTCGTTGTTGAGATAAACGTCTAGTTAGCAGCCTCTCCACTGCACTTGATACCTATGTTATTTATTGTAGTCGCCTCCAAAGAGCCTTGCTAGGAGCCTATAAGTAAGTTACTCAAATCTTTTAATACAGGGTCCTTCTTTATATGCTGACACTTTTTAAAGGGGATGATCAGACCATCAAACTGAACAACTTTCTCTATGGGACCAACTTCGAAATCGCGAAAAAAATATCAGCTGTCCCAAACATTTGGCTCGAGTAGATTTGCAGTTTTGTATGGAAGCGCAGATTTTTTTCTCGCGATTTCGATGTTCGTCCCATAGAGAAAGTTGTTCAGTTTGACGGTCTAATCATCTCCTTAGAAAAGTGTCAGCATATTAAGAATGACCTATATACAGTAGCACTAAATTTATGCTTTGGGGGACTCTAATTAGCACCAATTACGCACTACATACATACACGACCATAATACCTTTCGGGGTGGTCAGACGACAACATGTTTAAGCATGCAGTTGTAGCAAGGCTCACTTTTAGCCATTGACCAAGAATTGTTCGCTTACATAGCACACTAAATGTTACACGATTGAATGACGTGTGAGGTGGTGACAGGAGGCTAGCCTCTCGCCCCCAAAAATACTTTACAAGAAACCTTATTCCTTAGTCGCTTCGTACGATACCCACGGAAAGAAATGGGGTGGCTAATAGGAACTAAATTTGGATTAGGATTGAACTTGGATGTTTTAAATTAGCGCACTCCCCTCCAGTAATAGCAGAACTAAAACGCGATACCCTAAAAGCTTTCTTTTAAGTTTCTCTTATTTATATTCCGTGGTGTCAGTCGTGTAGATGTCAACGACCCATGTTAAAAAATAATGCTATGGTATTGACTACCACATAGGTAGGTACTATAATTACTACCCGTAGTACGCAACACACTAAATTTATAGAAATAGATTTAAAAATAGCGTGCAAGCTATCCCCGTCCCTGTGACGTGTTCGCATTATTTCTTGCACGCTATTTTCAAATCCATTACAATAGTCATTGAGTTCATTATCAATTGATTAATGAAAACTGTTTGGACAGTTCTCCGCTAGGTCTGCGCTGACCCTTAGACTTTTTTTTTTGAGAAATCTTTAAACCTTTATTTCTATTTCTCCATTGGAAAATGTTATTAAAGAGTAATATAAGTATGGCGTACACGTACGTTTGCCAATAGTAGGCGGGCCCACAAAGAGCGACAGCCTCCGGCCTGAGGCATTGGCGCGCCCCAGGCGAGCCTGGCCCCGTCCGCGCGAAGCTGTCGCATAATTTTGGTACCTACGTTAAGCCTTGTCCATATTTGTAGCATTTTGGCGTATCGTATCTCAGTCGCGTGGCGCCACAGAGTCACGTCCAAACCTGCGATCGTGATGATACGCGTCGGTGTGCCACGCGACTGGCAGATACGATTCGCCAAAATGCTACAAATGTGGACAAGGCTTTAGACTGCCGCGCGCGGAAAGAAATCACATACGCACTGCCATGCCGTTGCGCAGCTCTGTTGCTTTAATCCTGCCGCCCTGCTACAATACGGTTTTACATTTTACAAAAATTTCTCCCATTGCCAGTTGTTTCCGCCATAAAGAGACTATACAACGTGTTAATGAATAAGCGAAAAACCTCATACACCACAACTGATTTATAACAAAATAATAAGATTATTATTGACAATAATTTCATTATTTTGATAGTTATTATTCGCATTTTAAAAAATGATTTGTTATCATTTCAGCAATGAATGAAAGCGCTAACGTTAACGTAACGTTACTCATGGATACATTATATTTTAATAATCTTATTTTGGTATGAGTGTGCCCGTACGGTGGGTTGACATTGGGTTCAGGAAAATTTTACGAACAAATTATTTGATATTTTGAAAAAGAAATTACCTATGTTGAAACCATTACTACTTTCTAGTTTTGGTATTCATTAACACGTTGTATTAATGTGCGGCACTGCTCTTTATCAATCTTTGACCGAGGCGAGGCACCGAACAAAATACGTGTATAGAGGAACTGAGGTGGAAGGTTCCTCCATTGAAAAGGGAAGTACTTCCGCCAGGCTAGGTGTGATGCCTGGGGACTGGCCGTGGTCCTACTGATGTTTGTCGGAACCTTGTATATATACTGAGACTGTGATAATTCTTCTTGCGCATCTTATGTCGTATTTTTGCGAGGGAGACTGTTAGCGCCATCTGTTGGCAAGCTGCTACAGTACTCCCCCCTCAGACCGGAGTTCGTAGAGTTTCTCGAAGCGTGCAGACTGTATCCATGTAGAGGTGCGTTGCAGAAGGTACTGCGTGCGTGCGTGCATAGTGCCGGGTGACCAGTCCTGGTGATGCGTGCGAGTGACAAGCATGTAGAAGGTGAGCAGGGCTGCCATGGAAAAGGCTATGTCTCAGTGCGTGGGCCGCTGGAGTCTTCTACGGACGCTGAGCTGTCGTCGTGGATGGCGTTATACTGCTGCTTGCTTGACCTAGTCGAGGGAGAGAAGGCTTGCTGCTGCTTAGTTTTGTGCTGGTGTTCATGTTGCGATGCTCTTAGTCGAGGGTCACCACTGAGGTGGAAGGTTCCTACATTGAAAAGGGAAGTACTTCTGCCAGGCTAGGTGTGATGCCTGGGGACCGGCCGTGGTCCTACTGATGTTTGTCGGAACCTTGTATATATACTGAGACTGTGATAATTCTTCTTGCGCATCTTATGTCGTATTTTTGCGAGGGAGACTGTTAGCGCCATCTGTTGGCAAGCTGCTACAGTACTCCCCCCTCAGACCGGAGTTCGTAGAGTTTCTCGAAGCGTGCTGAAAATAATCAGCTGTTCCATACTAAACTGCAATGCCTACTCGAATTTTTTTTTGCTCCGATCGGTTTGCTTCCATAGTGAAAGTTGTTAAGTTTGATGGGTAGACTCTTAGATTAAAAGGATGCTAATGATATCAATTTCACCCTGTATACTGAGACACTGTGATAATTCTTCTTGCGCGTCTTATGTCGTATTTTTGCTAGGCAGACTGTTAGCGCCATCTGTTAGCAAGCTGCTACACGTGTGCATCCGGCACACGATCGAGGCACTCTTTTGAGCAGAGTACTTACTTTGCCTTTGAGCAATGCGAAAATGGATACCGCATGGCTCGGGCGCGGCTGCGCTTGGACAAGGCGGCGCGCGTGTGCATTTGTCTCAGGCAAGGCTGCGAGACACGTCCACACAGAACGAGCTGCTTCGCGCGCATACCTACACCTCGTGAAGCTGCTAGATCTGTGAAGGGCCCACACAGACTAACTTAGGGTCGATTCACAACAGAAGCGCATTTACTCGCAGCGGCAATCTTATCACTACTAGTGAAGATCAAATTTATTTGGAAATTGTCTAAGATTTGAAACAAATTCTCTTCGATGCTCTTTGTGAATCGACCCTTAGGGTCAGCGCACATCTGGCGGAGAATTGCTCGGGCATTTGCAGTGGCCAATAAATGTTGTCCTTATCCAATTGAAATGGGATAAGTGTCAATTTATAATTTTACCTAGCGGACGGCAGCGTTGGCTGGCGAAAGCTATTTACAACTCTATTTGAATTGCATAAGGTCGAGATTTCTAAGCAGTGGGAAATGCTCGAACAGTTCTCTAGAGGTGAAAGCATATCTATCCGCGTCCACAATCTTCGTACAAAGAAGTTCAAGTTTCATACAAAGAATTCTAAAATAAGATTCTTTCACCTCCATCGCGGCTGATAAATATGCGTCCTATTATGTGCACTGACCCTTAACATTATGTTATCTCTCTACGATGATCCCCATCATCGGTGCGATGCGAACGAAGCCGCAGGCAAAATATAGTACTCAGTATTTCTATGATAAAAACCTAAATAGGAAATATGTGACTGGGATGCCGGGATGCGAATAAAAAACCATTTTATATTGTGAATAATTCACAGAATATATGTAACAAATACAAATATTCAATCAGTTACATCGGCGACCAAGTTTACAATACAAGGTAGACAAATTTCCAATGTAGAACTGATTAGAGAAAAGAAATAACTGCAAGAACAAAAGCCAACTCCATTTTCTGAGAAATAAGGAAAAAATTAATATTTTTATGACAAAACTTAAACCAAACTTCTAGTCAATGTATAAAGTCAAAGAGCCTTGTAGTATGGTATGGCTCTCTTCGAATATAGAAATGTTGATAGTTGCGTTATTTTTGTTTGCGGAAATGCACTCCCAATGATCATAAAAGTTACAATATTTTAGAAGGGTGCAATCCACCTTTTTAATTTTTTTCAATTTTTATTTAAGTATTTTTTTATCAGCGGGACTTAAGTAGTAACGATTTTTGTAAGATGTTCAAAGTATAAAAATAATAAGATAATTTATAAGAAAAAAGCAAGTGCCAATTCTTATAACATATTAAGCTGAGCAAGTAGTTATTTCATTTGCCAGCTTTACACAAAAAAAATCTTTACTCCTTTTTAGTGGCCTGCTGTTTAGCCTGGTGAGCTTGCAAAACAGCAACAGCCTCGTCCACTTTCGCTTTAAGAGACTCCCCATGTTCTAACATGTGAAGC
Organism: Agonopterix arenella; assembly: GCA_927399405.1. Lineage (NCBI taxonomy): Eukaryota > Metazoa > Arthropoda > Insecta > Lepidoptera > Depressariidae > Agonopterix > Agonopterix arenella. Next base: position 11,046,667 of record OV656691.1, on the reverse strand, counting down.
AACTCTGAATTATCAATTTCCAAAAGCATTCCAGTAATTTTGCCTGCCAAATCAGGGTGCATTCTTTGAATCAAGGGGAATAGACGTTCTCCAAGCATCTGCTTCTGCTCTTGAAGTGGTGCTGCCGCTAACATAGTAGCAGTCAGGGGTTCTTGTCCTTGAATGTGCACGGCTGGTTGTGGGGCGGGAGGGTTGCGCATGTTGGCGGTGTACTTGTACCCGGCTGGACGGCCGCCCTGAGTCACAAGTGGCGCTCGAATAGATGCAGCAGTCGCTACTCCTTGTTGTCCAGTGATAGGTCTAGCCCCGAGCGAAGTGCGCATGGCGGCTTGTGCCGGTCCGCGCGGTGCAGGGCGGAATGGAGCTTGCATATTCGGGTAACCTGAGGCCGCAGACTGGGCGCTGGGTCTAACCGGCGGCTGCGCGGTCCAACGCGGCGATGGTCTTATTTGAGTCATTTGCGCAGGGCCATAGAATCGCTGCGCGGGCGGTATTGTCGGCACGAAATATCCTCCTGCACCACCAGGTTGGAAAATTTGACCCATTTGCTGCATGCGCATGCTTGCCATACGTTGCATGTACTGTGAAGTCAAGTGGGCTTTTCGGTCTTCCTTACGTTGAGCCAATGCTACGTACAGCGGCTTTGTTCCCACAATACGTCCATTCATTTCAGTTACAGCTTTTGTAGCTTCTTCAGGAGACGAAAAACATACAAACCCAAAACCTTTGCTGCGTCCATCTTCCAACATTACCTGTAGTCATAAAATATCAATTTTTACAAAATTGAACATCTTTAGAAACAGAAGGCTGGTATTTGACTTTAATGATGTTACATGATCTAAAATCTTCAGAAAAATGTACTTAAGATCAGTTTAAAAATTTTCCAAGATTTGGTAAATATTATCATCTGAATATATTCAAGTAGTTAAAGCATTAACCCTTGAACTGCCACAAATGGGATATTATTGAACAACCCATTGTTTATCTATTGTCATCTTGCCAGGTTGAGAGTGGTTAGGCTTAAAAATGTGTAAAGTAGTGAAAATTGCAGTATGCTTACCTTTGCTGAAGTTATGGTACCAAATGGAGCAAATTCTTTGCGAAGTCTTTCGTCGTCAATAGTATCATCTAAATTTTTCACATATAAGTTGACTCCCTGATAGCGAGTCAAGCGTTCAGATTTCAGTTGTTCGAATTTACGCTTCAACTCTTTTTGGCGTTCTGCTTTCTTTTGAGCACGTCCAACATACAGTGGTTTCCCTTCTACAAGTTCTTTACCATTCAGCTCCATGCACGCCCTCTCGGCGGCATCAGGGTCTTCAAAGGCAACAAATCCAAAACCTCTGGAGTTGCCGTCATCTTTATACATTACTTTATGACTTGTAATGCGACCGTATTTTTCGAACATGTCTCTGAGCATTTCATCCGAGAAGTCTTCCCCGAAATTTTTCACATAGACATTGGTGAACAATTTGGCCTTTTCTCCCAGTTCCTTTTCACGTTCCTTACGAGGAATGAATCTGCCTACGTACACCTTCTTTCCATTCAAAAGCATTCCATTCACCTTCTCAATAGATTTATTGGCAGCTTCTTCTGTTTCAAAATGAACAAATCCATATCCCTTAGATGCTCCAGTCTCATCTTGGGCCACCTTGCAGCTCAAAATATTACCAAATGCAGAGAATGTGTCATACATAGCCTTGTTGTCAATGGTTTTGTCAAGGTTTTTAATGAAAACATTTCCCACGCCAGACTTGCGCAGAGAAGGATCACGTTGGGACCACATGATTCTAATAGGTCTTCCTTTGATCATATCAAAATTCATAGTGTCTAAGGCTCTTTCAGCTAAAACAAAAAAAAAAACACATTTTACAAACTGTTTGGTGTCACATAGAAACATCCAAGAGGAAAATTGCCAGCATACATTAATTTATGCAAATACATACTACTTAGAAATCTGTGTAGGTATAATTTTTGATTCCATAAATGAATGGTATGGATTTTCTGAGGCATATCTAAAACATATCTGGTTACCCCTCTAAAAATATAGTAGTGAGCATATCCTTATGGTTATGGTAATTAATAAATGAATATATCAAATTTCATAGACATAAAGAGCATTATCATTAAGATTTTATAAGGATACAATTCCATAAATAATGATGCCATTAGGTTTATCACTTATCAGATATCATTACGACTATCGAAAATTACTTGTAAATAATAATTATATTAAACATTTTTGCACATAGTTCCAGTCCCTATTGAAGTATCAGTACCAGAATCTAGTTTAAAATTGTAATTATGTTGATTAGATAACAATATTTCTAATATATATACAGAAACATCTGTGACTTGAAATACCTATTTGCCCCTTGCCGAATTTTAACATATTACACCATCTTCAATACAACATACATACATAAACTCATATATCTACTATCTTCTTAGGCATGCAGTTCTAAGAACTTATCTGAAGTATACAACATAATTTGTAGGTAATGTATGTTCGTAAGTAATATATTGAAATGAAACCATTTATACAATCTTCACAAATTATTATTAGGTAAAGATTCTTATGTAGGTAGTTCATATTTGTATAATGGATAACTAAAAGATACATAATTTACTGTAATGAAAAGAAGTTTAAACTAAATGGAAAAAAAACCACAGCTACAGTATCTCCAGGTGAGTTATCCAGTTTTTTGTTCGATGTTATCCGCTTCCTCTCTGATCATGACGACAGAGCAACAAGATAATGTGCATCTACTCATTACTCATACCCTACCCCAGTTACCATTGTTGCCATTAATATATTTACTGCTGATGACCTACCTCGCAGGTCCGTAATGATATTATGAGCAGCATGGGCATGCAGAAGAACCTGCCTAGCAAGTCAGTTTGTAAATCATTCCAATAGAGTTCTTACACTGTCAGCTTTGAGTTTCATAATTTGAGCCAAGCAGCGGTCAGATGCATCTAAGGTGCTGTTTATACAGAAGAGACGCGTGGCGGTGGTGGATTGTCAAAGTAGCACCAATATAAGCCTTCAAGTACGTAGCATAGTGTCGTTTTTGTCGTAAAGGAAAATCTCGCCCGCGCCACCAGGCGACGCCGCCTGGAGGCGCGGGCGTCATTCTCCAAACGACGCTATGCTACATCCTATAAGGTTTATATTGCCGCACCCCGCCCGCGCCACGTCTCTTCTATATAAACCACGCCTTAGGGGCGTTGTATATTAATTGGTTAGGTTACTTTTTTAAATAGAAATTTGGTTCTAAATGAAAGTATCTTTATCAAGTCAAAATAAACATAATTGCTTCCAAGTGTCTCTATGGGGAGAGTAAAGGCAGCAGCAATAAGTTATACAGGGTGAAATCAATATCATTAGCATCCTTTTAAACTAAGAGTCTACCCATCAAACTGAACAACTCTTCCCATGGGAGCAAACCGATCGGAGCAAAAATAAAACAGCTGTTCCATACAAAACTGCAATGCCTATTCGACTGAAATATATGCAACAGCTGATTTTCTTTTTGCTCTAATCGCTTTGCTCCCAAAGTAATAGTTGTTCACTTTGATGGGTGGACTCTTAGTTTAAAAGGATGCTTATGATATCAATTTCACCCTGTATTCACTTTAGTACTATGACATAGAACAAAAGTGTATACAACTTATTGATGCTGACCTCCAGGGAAACATTCATAATTCCTAAAAATCTGTTTATTAGTAAAGCATGTCCAGTACATGTTTTTCTTTAGTTTGGATAAATAAAAAAATAAGATATGCGCTCATTGAGAAGTATGTGTGGTGTGACTGTGATGGACAAATTGAAAAATAGTTTTATTAGAGAATGTTGTGGTTTGAAAGAAGATGTAGTGACAAAAATAGAGAAAGGTATGTTGAGATGGTTTGGTCATGTGGAAAGAATGGATGAGAGCAGATTGACGAGGTCAATCTATAAGGCAAGCGTAAGTGGAAATGTTGGGAGGGGACGGCCTAGACGAACATATAAAAACCAAATTGGGGACTTGTTTAAAAAGGGCCAGGTCAGATCTACCCAAAACCGACGAGCATGCATGAAAGGACTTATGAATGTGGAGGAAACTAGAGAGGTATGTCAGGATCGTAGCAGGTGGCGTTCCATTGTCTCTGCCTACCCCAGTGGGAGACAGGCGTGAGAATATGTATGTATGTTGGATAAATAAGTCATAGATCTGTAATGATTTGTTACTGTAATAGGTATTCTTCAATTCTTCTTATCGTGTAGGCAGAGCCCTGGTGTCAAAGTTCAATTCTTGGGAATAGAAACTGACAATTAAAAAATTCGTATAAAATTGGGAATTTATTTCAATGATTATAATTATATACACCTCACGCATCAAAGTAGTATGAGTAATGCAGTTCTTGCCACATAAGCAAGTACATTTATCTAGTAAGACCTTGTGAATCAACATTATAAAGTGAAAAATTGCATTGAGCAATTTATTGCACTAATGAAGTTGTCTAATGATTTAATATTGCAACAAATTGGGCAATACTACAAGTGAATATAACCTTGAAAAAATTATCTGACAACTTCCTAACTACAATAAGAAAATATTATAAAAACTCGTGGTTGTTACTTACCATCCGCAGGCTGCTGAAAATTAACATAAGCGTAGCCAAGGGATCTACGTGTTATCATATCACGACAAACGCGAATAGAGAGTACCGGACCAGCGGTTGAAAATTTCTCAAACAACATGGCTTCAGTAATATCAGAGTGCAAGTCTCCGACATACAGAGATGCCATGGGGTAATTGGGTGGACCAGGATTCATTTTGATAATTTCACTGTGACCGTTTTATGTTGAACATGAAACTTTACTTATTAGTAAAAGCAAAAAATAACTTCACTTTCTCTTTACAATGACTATCGCATTCCTTAGACCACGTTGCACGCTTACGTACACTAACTTAAAATCGAGTGATTCCCGTTTATATTTTGTTATTTTACTATTTTTTTGGATTTTGTGTATTTTATGATTTTTTTTTTTATTTTACAAGAATATTTCACGAAATTCTGAGGATTGTGTGACCTATATTTCAGGGAACACACAACCTCACGTGAACACACCTTGCTCACCAAAGGAAAAGGTGACGTTTATGGAAAGACAAAAAAGCAATATGGCGTGTGTTCCAAAGACAAAATGAGAAGAACCATCAACAGTAGAATTTTCATAGACAAACTTATGACCCATCTACACGCTCCTTCTTGCCTGCATTTTTAAACCCACGCGTGGGTAGGTAAAGGGGCCCATTCACAGTAGTCCTACATGCAGGACTACGTGCCTACACACAAAAGAGTAATATAAGTATATTAGAAAAGAGAACCCACTCGCGCCAACATTATGCATCCACCTTATGTCAAATTGAAGGCTAGCTAGCGCCATCTATGTTTCACTGACAATAATTCAACCTATACCATACATACCTACTTATATCTACTCAAACCGATGCATATTATTGTTTTGAATGCTAGATTTCGTTCAATCCCACACCAATCGAGTGAAATTCCAGTATCTTTACTATTCCTGTAATCTAAACATTGGTAAGAGAACAACAGAAACTCCAGAACATCACTAAATCGGCACGAAATGGAACGAAAACTACAAACAATTCGCGCATTACGCAAGATACGTAGCCATTTTGTGAATCTGTCATCTGTCAATTAGACATTGAAATAGACAATAAAATGTTTTTTTTTCATAGTTCTGCGAAGTAGTTAATAGATGGCAGCACATTCTATGCAAACTGAATCGGAAAAAGCCACCAAAAGGCGACAGTCCTCCGCCTGCTACACACTATCCTGCAAGTAGGACTACTCACACATTTTCCTCAAGGTCGTCGAAGGCCTTGTAGGACTGCAATACCATTCACGATCCGATATTGGTGTAGGGTAGGACTGCAAGACAGGCTACTGTGAATGGGTCCCTTTAAGGAGATTTGATGGTATGACGATCAACGGCTGTATGGGCTCGAGTCCTTTGCCTATTCATAAAGCAAATCTATCAACAACAACAGAAAAAAAATACTTTGATTTTGACATTTGATCGTTCAAAAACATCCATCTTTTTTTCTTGGTTGTTTTCGCCACCGGTCAGTGTTTTATAAATCGAAGATATTTATTGATATCCCTTTGAAATTTCTATGAATACCAGTTGTTTCAGCAAGTTCATTTAACGTGCTAAAAACCCATAATAGTATTTTGTGTTCCAGGTGAAGTGATAATACAAAAATGGGGAAGGGAAATAATATGATCCCGAATGGCCATTTCCACAAGGATTGGCAAAGATTTGTGAAAACATGGTTCAATCAACCTGCTAGAAGACATCGCAGGAAGCAGAACAGAATCAAGAAAGCTAAGGCTATTGCCCCCCGTCCGGCAGCTGGGCCCCTGCGACCGGTCGTGCGTTGCCCCACAATTCGCTATCACACGAAGGTTCGCGCCGGACGAGGGTTCACTCTTCGTGAAATCAGGGTAAAAATTCTTGTTCAGATGTTTTCTATACTTATAAAACAGTCTATTCTATACAGTAGGGATATATTTTCTGAGACATCTGTGTACTGTTTGAACTAACCAAAAAGTTGTGTGTGCTGCTAAGTTCTCAAATATGAACCGTACCTATTATTTGTTTCATTCCTATAAGATGACACTCTCACCCTACAAGTTTGTGAAAGAAATGGCTTTAAGGTGGTTGCAGAGGGGTCAAATTTATACAAAACTTTGACGCACAGTACGCGTAGACGGTATTAATATAGGTAACTTTGCATATATGGAAAAATAGTTTAGAAAATCTAGATGCCGCGTCACAAATAACATTTGCAATTTATAAAATAATTACGAAGATATAAAGCTTTGAAATTTTTCATACAAAATTTTAAAAGTTTTATATCTTCGAAATTATATTATAAATTAATGCTATTAAAATAAGATTTACTGCGTCAAAGCCTTAGTATGTAGTACTAAATACTCTTTCTTGTACTGTGGCCTTATAGTTCAAGATCCAACCGTAAAATTATGCACCTATTTCTTTGGCGAATGAACCTATCTTTTAGGAAAGTAAATGAGATGCCATTGGAAGGAGACTGATCTAAGGGACTGGAAAAACTAGGGTTGCCACCTCTCAGTCTGCCGCACCTCTAGGGTTGCCAGGTTCAAAAATGACTTCTATGAACACTGGTGGCGACCTTCTCTAGTTTTTCCAGTTCTTTAGATCAATCCCCTTCCAATGGCACTTCATTTACTCCCCTAACAGATAGGTGGAAAAAATTGTACCAAAAATCATAATGGAAAAGGTACTTGATGCAAGATTTTTCTAGGCTACCTGGCGGCGTTGTGTTAACCCCTGTGTTAAATGTGATTCTAGTGAATGCACTAGAATCACATTTCGTTCGCTAAAGAAATAGGTGCATAATTTGACAGTCTGATCTCGTACCATAAGGTTCTAGTCTAGAATATCATAGCATCTAAAAAGTGTCACTGTTAACTATTGTATTGGTTTATCCTTTCAAGTGAAACATTCTTAGTTTATTTCAATTACTCAATCAATTATATTTTACATGAAAAACAGTATACAACAAAAGGTATGAAATGAGGCGGCAATATAACAACTGTACAAGCTTAGGTCAGAGTTTCATCTTAGAAGGTTTTCTTTGCTTTTAAATTAGTACAACAGGAAATAATATAATACACCTTTCCAAATGTTAGTCTCCATGCATAGTCAGTCTATTAATAGTCTCAATAAGACACAAGAATAAGTATGTGAATGATGAAACTCGTTCTTACTGCTGGGAGGTTGCATCTGGTTATAAATGTGGTCACGTAGTGCGCTGACTCAGTCTGTTTTTATCTGATGTTGACCCAAAGTTGTTGACCCAATGTTGATCCCGCGCACTAATCATAATCTTCGTGCAAATTTCTTAGTGTGTTAGGTCTTGCATAAAATGTATGAACGGAACACCTTTTAGTGAATGTTAATATTTTTCTATTCGAAATTGATCCTAATGTTCGGCCGGCCTTAGGGTGAAGCCAAACAAGTGTCATTTTATGAGTTGTGAGTCTCGTATTTTGAGTCCGTTTCATATAAAGGCCGAGGTCATAGACAATGCATTCCCGGATTTTATATGAAACGTATTCAAAATATGTGACTCACAACTCACAAAATTATGCTCACCCTTAGACTGAAGTTTAGTCTGAATAATCTGAGTCCTATAAAGTTTAAATGGGGTTCATGATTCAATTATCTTATCATAGTTGAAGCATAGATTCTATGTTCATATTTATATCTGCACTTTGAGCATCTAGTTCAAAAGGAGCTTCAAGCAGTTTGTCCTGCATAGTTCCATCACTTACTAGTTGTCAAGCCAGGTTAGAGGCCTTTAAGGCGGCTTGGAAATTCTCTGACAGCAAGTTGAGTATCTTGCCTCCAATCCGCCCTGGGCCCATGTGGTGGAGTATAGATAGACTACCTCACCGTTATTGGCTTTGCTCTGCAGTGGGATCCTACCGGCTATTATTTAACTACAAGTTTTTCATTAAAACCAGTACAAACTTTGCCAACTTCTATTAAAGTCTTGTGTATGTTCCATTAGGCTGCTGGTCTGAACCCTGCTTTCGCCAGGACTACTGGTGTCTATGATATTAATGTACCAGTATTAGACAAGGCGATCAGTAAGAACTGCATGTTACATTGGATCACTGGAATATGGTTCCCGCAACGCATTGGTGTTACCTAGTTCACTTCGTACTAATGGCAATGACAGACTGCAATGTGTCATTTTGTGTGACATGTTGTTTCTATTCTATATATTGCCCTTGTCTATTGTTAGAGTGTGTAAATCAATGATTGGTCTAAACTTTGCCAACTTCAAAGTCTTGTGTATGTTCCATTAGGCTGCTGGTCTGAACCCTGCTTTCGCCAGGACCATCGGTGTTGCTGTTGACCCCCGCAGGCGTAACAAATCTGTGGAGTCACTACAGATCAATGTGCAGAGACTGAAGGAATACCGCGCGAGATTGATCCTCTTCCCTAAGGGCAAGAAGGTATGCTTTTCAAAATATGTTTTTTTTTTTGCATTTCTTATATCAACATGTCATAGAAAATCATGGTAGCAGTATGCTGAAATATTCATGCTACCAAGAGTGCGATTTTGAACATCACGGTGACATTGAGATTCACCTTCGAATATGCGATTTTCATTTCAAATCGTTATGATGTGACGTGGATGTGGCAAAAACTGTTTCATTTCACACAGAAAATGTTTCAAATGAGCGAACAAATTAATGGTTAAATTAAAGATTGAAAAATTTGTCTCAGGCGGGACTTGAACCCGCACTTTTCCAAACCGGGGAACTGCGTTATCCAATTTCGCCACTGAGCCCACTACCCAGAGAACGAAATTTTCAATCTGTTGCGTCTTAAGGGGACGTGAGCGCCATCTACTGGTAGTTATTACAAACTAACCAACCCGCAAGTCCAGCATGGCTGGTCCGGCTGTAACATGTTTAAAAATCAATAATATTTGAAATTAATGGTTTCATAGTAACAGTTAAAACCAGAGTTAATCGCCAAAGTTATGTTGCAAAATTCACAGATTTTCACAGAAACTCAATCACAGAATTGGTATTCAAAAATCCGCGATGTTTCCGCGATCCGCGTGATTTTACACCATTTTCTACTGCTGATTTAAACGTGTGTGATGCCAGTTTTTGAGTAGCCAAGTAAAAACAGACTACTTTTTTAATTATGTAAACTTAAATTATCTTTTAATGCTACAGGTACTGAAGGGTGAAGCCAACGAGGAGGAACGCAAATTGGCTACCCAGCTCCGTGGCCCGCTTATGCCCGTGCAACAGCCAGCGCCCAAGTCCATCGCTCGCGCCATCACTGAAGAAGAAAAGAACTTCAAGGCATACCTATACCTCCGAGGGGTACGTATTTTATGATAATGTTTGCTTTAAGAAGTTGACAATAATTTTATATTTGTGTCTGATGGTTTATAATTTCGCGGGAACTCAAAGAAGAAAAAGTTTGTTAAAACTCATCAAGGATTTTGAATACTATGGTCCTTTGAATGAACGAATGAAATATACTTTATTTACACAAAAAAAAAACAAGTAGTGAACAGGACAAAAACAAATATCCTAATCCTTTATAATTATCATGCTGTGAAAGAGCTAATGATAGGTTGTTGATCATCATGCCTGATAAACCGCACTGCTTGGTATAGGCTTTGCCATTTCCACACCAACTAGAACAGTCCCACTTTAGTCTTAGGGTTGTTTGTAATAAATGTAATTCTTTTTCAGGCTCGTTCCATTGCTAAGTTGGTTGGTATCCGTGCCAAGCGAATTAAGGATGCTGCTGAAAACCCTGACGATGTCACTAAGGCACCAACAGCCGTGAAAGATCCTAAGGCTAAGAAGTGAATTTACAATAAAAATCTATAAATAACTATTTTATTTTATTAATTTATGATCTAATTCCAAATACATCGACATCTGATGTTGACATTCCAACTAACATAATAGTAGTGATTGTGATTCCGTTCTGTTTGATAAAAGTTACGAGAGTAGATACATCTCTATTATTATAGAGATCTCTACTAATCAAATTAAAGTTTGAAAAATTTGTCTCAGGCGGGACTTGAACCCTCACTCACTCACTCTTTTTCAATGTTTAATTTGATTCGAAATAGCACAACATGGCTGTAACATGTTTAAAATCAATAATATTTGAGATCTCTACTATTTTATAATACTGTAAAAGAGTACATTGAAGATATGTATTTATAAGAAAAAGATTACGATTAGGTGAAAATCGGTCAAGGGCGAGTCGGGCTACTCGCGCACTGAGGGTTCCGTACGTACCACAACACCACACAACATTAACATAAATTTTTATTTGTTAGCAAATCCGCCATATACATTGTGGAAATTTCGGGTTATTCCCGACGTCGTCCCCCACGGCTACGGCCCTAGTATGTCCTCCTCTGGGGTCAACGAGAAAATATGTTATCGTTGAGTACTTAAATAGAATCAATGGATTTTAAATGAAAACACTAAATAGTTTAGTAATCAACTGTATTTGTTTTTGCAATAAAATAGTGTGCTTTATACATCAATAATTAACTTCTTGTAATCAATAATTATATTTTTTTCTTTTTATTAAACAATAGCACAAATCAATATAAATGAAACTGAAAATTTTCGAAAGTTATTACGATAAGCAAAATTTTTTTTTTATAGTAGTCTCAAAATACGCTACTCACAAAATTACGCTCGTTTGGCTTAATACCTATGCCAGCTTCATGCTTCCTTTCTAGGGTGAAATCCGGGAATGCATTGTCTATGACCTCGGCCTTTAAATGGAACGCTAATGAAACGGACTCAAAATACGCGACTCACAAAATTACGCTCGTTTGGCTATGCGGACTCAAAATACGCGACTCTACCAAGGAACATAATACTCACCTACCGGTGACTCACAAAATTACGCTCGTTTGGCTTCACCCTTAATCACTATGTTTTAGATAAACCAAGAACTTTTTTGAAAATCTCGTGTCGTATTAGAAACATGCCACCGTATTTTCAGAAATTGAATAGCATATCAAAAATCATAACGGCACATATCCCATCTTCGATCAAAGTAAAATGAATGGATAGGCTCAAAGTTTAACCCACAAAGTACTAATCCAATATCCATTCTTGAAGAGACTGTTTTAGAGGTGTTCACACATGAAGCTTGTTATAATATACAGGGTGTAAAAAAACCTGTTGGGAGCCTACAGGTTTTTTTTTACAAAAGGGTTGCTTCAGACCATCAAATTGAACAATTTTCACTAGAGCCAACATTGAAATCGCGAAAAATGAGGGTTGAACCTCATCTGGCAGCAAGGTAGAGACGGAACGCGACCGCACGCCGCAGCGCCGCGCGCTATCGCGTTCCGTCTATTTTATTTGCTGTAACAAATGACGTTCCTGAGTGACAGAAAAGGATGGAGCGACAAAAAAAGGCGATGCGGTGCTGCCAGATGAGGTTCAACTTCTTCCATACAAAACTGCAAACAACTCTGCCGAAATGTATAGGACAGCTGATTTTTTTCGCGATTTCGAAATTTGTCCCATAAAGGTTTCCAGGTCGATGGGTCTAAAGCAACCCTTTAAGGTTCCAACAGGGTTTTTTTACACCCTGTATGACGATATTACAACAAGCTTCATGTGGACCTGCAGCCATGCTAACGACCTTCCAAGCAAGACTACAAAAAAAGGAAAGAACTTTTAAATAGAAACTCTTTAATCTAAGTAGGTTACAAGGTTTTCTTTATTCAAAGAAAAAATCATTAAATTGGTATTGCTGACTACATCATGTCATTTTACAAGTCATTTACCTATTTACCTTACAATGTACACAAAAATTCATAAAGCAGGAGTATTTACTTCCACAGTTGCTGGTTTTTCATTAGTTGTTTCTTCTACAGTTGCTTCAATTTCCTCACCGTCGGCACTTTTCGATTTCTTGTCGCTCTTTCTAAACTTGTCATACCTGCAGGCGAAATAATTACTATTCAAAATGCACCATACACTTGTATGCATACAAGGTGTAATAAAACACTCTAGTAAACTTGAATTGAAGACCAAAATTGATCGAACTGATCAACTTTCACTATGGAGACAAAATTGAAAAAAAAAAATCTGCTGTCCTATACATTTGAGACGACTCGGTATATTGCAGTTTTGTATGATGAAACAGCAGATTTTTTCTCTATGTTGACACCATAGTAAAATTGTTGTATTGTATTACACCCTGCATAGTGTATAATTGTATATGTGACTCTGAAACTATCCATAGCACCACAAAGTTTATTACAACAGTAGAAGAAAATTATTTTCTCTAAAAATTATAGGTATATGGGGTATCGCATACAGAAGGAGTCGAGGCGTGGGCGCGCGCCTTAAAGACCTTGGCATACGGTCGGTAATTGTATATCATACCAATCCGTCGCCAAGACGCGCCCGCGCCTCGACTCTTTCTGTATGCGACAAGTACAATAAAATGGATCCGCAGTAGGTCAGCCTAGCATGCCACGCAAGACAAATAGATAAAACGAGAAAACCGTGACGTAAAAGTAACAGACAATAGGCATGTTTCGATTTTTGACGTTTACTCAGGGGTGGCATGCTAAGCCCTTTGGAAATAAGGTATTCTATCAATAGACAAATTTTAGGAGTCACGTTGCAGGTTCTGACCCGTGCACTCGTCTCACGTGGTTTTTTCGCGTCGCGTTTTTGTCTGTCTCCAGGCTCCGCAATCCTCAATCTCTTGTTCTTGACCAAAAACAATCCCGATTATCCCGGGATAGATTCTAACTAATTGACACTTGCGGAAATGCAGTGCTGACGACAAGCAAGAGTCCATTAATTATAAATAAAAAAAAATATATTTTGGCTGTAAGCTTGTCTCCTGTCCATTTTTTAAGCACACATTACAGTAATTTTAAATTTATCAGGTGGACCACGGGTAAAAATGTCTGCCCATGGTCCACCAGGTGAACCAAATTGTGTGTACCACGGGAAATGCCTGCACAACAACATCGTCGCCCCCACACAATTTAATTTAAAATTAATTTTTAAGATGGAGGACGACTAAAAGAGAAGTTATGTTTTGTTTACTTCATAAAAAACAAGGGCAAGAGACGCGGCTTCAAGCTGGCATAGGTATTGTCGCTTTAGCATACTAATAGACCGAGCTTGGCTAGGCGTCATTGTTAATTTTTAAATTTCGACTTCAGCAAAACAAAGGGAGGAGGTTCTCAATTCGACCCGTATGTTTTTTGTATGAAAACCCGATTATTGTGTGTAAACGCATTATCTCAGAGATGACACTAGCTAGTTAGGAAGGTAGACGCATTAAGAATCAGTAAAACATTAACAAGCTGCAGTTCACCTGTCTAGATCGTCGTCGTCGTCGCTGGCCTCGTTGCCCTGAGGGTCCACTTCACGCAGCAGCTCCCCTATATCCTTGTCAACGTCTGCCCACAACTTGTCTTCACTCCCTGTACAGACATTTTGAAATAACACCAATAATTAATACATACTTTTTGTCAAATCGCATGACTGAGTCATGTTTCAAGATGCAATATTTATATGCATGCAAATATGCTCAAAAAAAAGGTCAAACATGCACTATATAAAATGCCTAATTGATCTTTTTTATATTTCAGTATTTGCCATGTTAATCAATCTAAACTATTATAAAACTGAAAGAAAGAAAGTGTGTCTGTACTTTAAAGATATTAACAAAAAAAACGTTACAGTATGGTTTTTAGGTGTCCCTGATTCCATATCACCAATTTTTGGATTTTTTGTCTGTGTGTTTGTTTGTTTGATCGAGAATCACGCAAAAACTACTGAACCGATTTTTGTTTGATAGCTTATTATCTGACTTATAATCTGGTATATAATTTGTGCGGACGAAGTCGCGAGTTAACCCTAGATGATTATAATTCGATTTATAACAGTACACAATCACGTATTTTTCTAGAGAAATCTTGTGATGTTTGTTTTATTATCAATTTGTAGGACGAAAACCACCTCAACTGACGTTACTCAACAGAGCTTGCAATTTTGCGGCATTTCTGGACATATATCTTGAGTCAGGGTTTGACCTGCGCCATTGATATTGTGTATTAATTTTCTTAATTACTTCTAGACCCAGGTTTGTATTCTGAGCTGTCCTACACTACTCCCTACCGAAATAAGCACAATCAGAGAGGAAATACTAAATATTGCAATAACGCAAAAAATATCGCGTTATATTATGTATTTGCATATGCAAACATGCAAGTGCATACGGGGTGTAAGCGACAGCCTAGCAAATACTGAAACGGTGAACTCAGACCATCAAACTGAACAACTTTCACTATGGAGCCTACCTCAGGAGTCGCGAAAAAAAACTGCTATCCCATACATTTGAGTCGTGTAGGTACTGTAGTGTTGTATGGGACAGCTAATTTTTTTTCGCGTCTCCTGATGTAGGCTCCATAGTGAAAGTTGTTCAGTTTGATGGTCTGAGTTCACCATTTCAGTATTTCCTAGGCTGTCACTTACACCCTGTATAATCCAATGTCTAGTGAATGTAAATAAAGTACAAAAAACACACCAGAAACGTTTGCAGCATCTGTGCCATTTTCTAACTTCTTGTTACTGGCTTCCTCAGTGGGTTCGGGTTTCTCTGTTTTTACTTTATCACCGGTTTCTTCAGTGGCCCCAGCATCTTTTTCTTCTTCTGTAAATGAAAAGTTAAAAGTAAAGATTCAGCTGTAAGACATACACTCAGTTGCAGAAACGCTCATTAAAGATAATCCTTCATTAAATCTCTTGCGGTCACTTTTTGTCTTGTTGACGTAGTTAAAGCTAGCTATGCATATTTAATTTGAATTGTGTTTATTTTTTGGTCACGGTATTCCTCGCGCGATGTCTACTGGGTCCTGATCACGCTAATTTATAACACCGAAGTTCAATCCTTATACAATTTCAGTTCTAATCACACTACAATTCAGTAAGCAGGCGGCATCGGCAGTGCCGGCGCAGCGCCTCGCCTCCGCGCGCGGCACTATCTCGTACCTTTCTGCTGGTGCAGCTGTCGGTGTATGCGCTCGGCCTGCTTGCGCAGCGTGCGCGTGTCGCGGTGCTGCACGTAGCGGCTCAGGTGGATGCGCAGGCGGCAGTGCCGGCGCAGCGCCTCGCCCTCCTCCACGCCGCCCGCCTCCGCGCGCGGCAGGTACACGCGGCACAGCTCGCACCACCACACCTACACATACACTTCGATAAGTTACATGTCAAGATTGACAGTGGAAGCTACGAAAACGTAGAAAAAAAATTCCAACCAGTACTGGCCGCTAAACCCTATCCATATACACCCACACAGACATAATTTGTATGACGCCTCACGCACACCAACCTAAGAAAGTTGGACCCTTTTGTTTTATACGGTAGAAATGTGATGCCCATTGTAGACATAAACCTACTTTTTCGAAGCACATACATTAACACTGTGATAGTGATAGTCGGGTGTTAAACAGCGCTACACGCTCAGTCGGACCCATCAGTTTTAACAGACTGTTAGACCAGAATGACGCGAGACAGAGCGTGTAACATACGACATAGTCTATATGGAGGAGAGCTTGCGACACAATCACGGGCCAGTACCACGGAATCTGCAGATAGCTAAGTTATTTTTACCAGCATGGTAGTGAAGGAAAATATATAGCAAGGAAACCTGCAGCGAACTGAAAAGCCCGGAGGCGAGTCAAAACATCATCATCATCAGCCTATATAAATCCCACTGCAGAGCACAGGCCTACCCTCAATGAGGGATGGGCGTTAGTCCACCTGGCGTATTCAATGCGGATTGGTAGACTTGACATACGCGTACGAATTCAAGTTTCCGTACAATTCCGTACAATGTTTTCGTTCACCGTTTGAGAGCAGTCGGTATTACGTACGCACGGCGACATATCAAGCTATACAAAACCAACATAAACTGGGCGCGCGTAGGTCGAGTAACGTATACCGTCGCGCGGCCAGTTTATGTTGGTTTTGTATAGCTTGATGTGTCGCCGTGTGTACATACGTTAGAAGAACACATTGGTACATGGCATGTCATCCGTGCAAATTCGAACCCAGACCACAAGATTGAGTTTCCATAACTCTCGGCGACCGACGCTCTATCTAACCAGAGTCAAAATATGGGCGAGCACAATATATCAGTCAATGGTTGCAGTGCTACAAGCTCTGGCTTGCAGTAGCCCTGCTGTAAATACGCCCATGTCCCTCACCTGCATCAATTCTCATAATAATTATGTAGTTTTGTGTACACTAAAGAATCTAAGGATTCTGAAACACCTCTCTCACCCTCACTTGTTATGAACTGTAATATTATATGTGTGTTACTTATCTATACTATTATAAAACTGTAACAGGAAGTTTGTCTGTACATTGAAGATATTAACAAAAAAAAAAGTTAAGATATGGTTTTTAGGTGTCCCTTATTCCATTTCACCAATTTTTGGATTTTTTGTCTGTCTGTTTGTTTGTGTGTTTGTTTGTTTGAACGAGTATCACGCAAAAACTACTGAACCGATTTTGATGAAACTTTTTTGTTTGATAGCTAATGATCAGACTTAAAATCTGGTATATAATTTGTGCGGACGAAGTCGCGGGTTAACGCTCTTACAAAATAAATTGTTTATCTATCTATCTCTTGCCTCTTGAACATCCATGAACTACTTCAGATATTCAACTATTCGGTGGTACACAGCCCGGTAGCACAGTCTGTAGTGAACCTGCCTGCTGTCCCGAGAGTCGCGGGTTTGAATCCCGTAAGGGACAAATATTTATATGATGAATATGAATATTTGTACCCGAGTCATGGATGTTTGTATCTATATATGTATTCTATATCGTTGTCTAGGTACTTTAAATGTGACTAGATAATTTGTGTGACAATGTTCAAGATATATTTATTTATTTAAAGTATTAAATAAATGATCATACCTCCATCTTTTTAATATGCTCACTTCCAATGTTTATTTCCACCTTAGGCTTCTTGGTCGCCGGTTCATCTTTCTTCTCCCCTCCAGAATCATCATCTTCAACTTCTGTGATAATTAAATATTATATTAATAAGTGGACATATTATTTATATCATTTACTTCAGTAGATTTAATCGTAGACCAACCATCAACATCGCCCACTGAGTCGAGAGTCATGAAATTGTCCAGGTCAACATCCATTCCCTCGTCTCCACTCGCATCAGCTTTAGGACTCGCGCGTCGAGTGGCCTGGTTAGCTTTGCGCTGTGAAAATGTATAAAATCAGTGCACATACGTACACACGGGGACACATAAAGCTATACAAAACCAACATAAACTGGCCGCGAGACGTTATACGTTACTCGACCTACGCTCGGCCAACTTAATTTGGTTTTGTATAGCTTGATGTGTCGCCGTGTGTACTATCGCCGAATTTTGCGCATGACCACCACTAGGCTCATTTTTGCTTGCATACTAAAAAATAAAAGCGCTGTTTAGCCCCTCCCTATTGATCATCATCATATTTCCCATTATTTGGGGTCGGCGCAATATGTCATCCTCTTCCATTCATCTCTCTTAGCCGTCGTTTCAAAACTAGCTCCTTTTTTACACATATCACCCGTCACACAATCCATCCATCTTTTCTTCAGCCTCCCTCTCGTAGGAGAGGGCTGTAGTAGTACAGCCATCCACATTCATACTTAACACTCGTCTCTCCGCATTACATGCCCATACCACGATAATCTATTACCCTGCAACCGTATTGATGAATAGAACAATTAATGAAGTTTCCAAACAATCATTTTTGCGCGAAATTAAGCGATTTTTTTAAACTGGTCAGGCGGAAAAGTCCCCGATAGTATATAAACTTACAGTGGTCAGAAATATTGCTACAACTACCAATTTTCTGTTTAAGAATGTAGTCGCAGCAATGCACACAATTAGCAATTTAAGTTTTAGGATCGAATGACGTGTCAAGTGGTGAGAGGTGGCAAGCCTTTCGTCTACATAAACACTGCATAAGAAACCTTTAATCCCTTGTCGCCTCGTACGACACCCACGGAAAGAATTAGGGTGGTCCAACCACACGGCAAAATCAGTACACAATATAGTGTGAAATTAGATGCGTTACATGTTAAATGGGGCTCATCAGACCATTAAACTGAACAGTTTTCACTATGAAGCGAACATCGAAATCGCAGAAAACAAATCAGCTGTCCCATACAAAATGTCAATAGCTACTCACCCAAATTTATAAAACAGCAGTATTTTTTTCGTCGATTTCGAAGTTAGTCCCATGGTAATAGTTGACTCTTAACTCTTACTCTTAACACTTTCGCTGCTAAGCTCAAAACCATG
The DNA here is from genome assembly GCA_927399405.1 of Agonopterix arenella. Classification (NCBI taxonomy): domain Eukaryota; kingdom Metazoa; phylum Arthropoda; class Insecta; order Lepidoptera; family Depressariidae; genus Agonopterix; species Agonopterix arenella. The sequence goes on along the minus strand of OV656691.1, from coordinate 11,027,669 downwards.
ATCCTCGTGCTAAAATTGACCTCCGTCGTAGGTCGTGCGCAGTCGTAACGGTGAAACGATCAAAATGGGTCACCCGCATATGGGTAAGGTTAAGATGACTCATGCTGTAGGTCATGAGCACAGGTGAAAGCAATAGAACTTTACCCCTCTCGTAGGGTCGTGCGTAATGTTGAAACAATAAATGTGGCTCGCGTCGTGGGTCACCCGCACAGGCGTAAGGTTTTCGTTGACTCGCGCGGTAGGTCATGAGCACAGGCGAAATGCAATTGAACCGGCTCGTTACGTGGGTTTATCAGCTCTGCGGTCCATTTGTCGCTAACCTACGACGTAGGTCGACAGCAGCGAAAATGTTAAGTTTACACCTGAATAAGTAAGTGGTACTCTAAAGGCACTCATTCAATTACCTTCAGATGTTCCAAAGAGCAAATGTGATGCTCATAAATCATAGGTGATCTGAAAGTGACGCGGCATATGCGGCAGAACGGCATAAGGAAGCGCTTCATAGCGCGGTGGGTGTCGGTGAGGTTGTGGGCGTGGCGCGTGGTGCGGTGGTTCAGGCGGCAGATGAGGCAGAAGGTGGTGCGCGTGGCCAGCTCCGCGCCGGCGCCCGCCTCTAGTTCCCGCTGGGCGCCGCGCTGCGCCACCCGCATGCGGAGCAGCTGCGCCTTGTGCCGCCGCGCCACCGCGCTCATCGCAGCACGGTGCTTGCTCGACATCAGGTGCTTCGCATATCCCTACATCCAAACACATTATTATACTAAACAGTCTAACACAGAATATAATACTACTATTATTCTTACAGGTTATGGGAATTTGTGTAATATTGAAAATGCTACAGATTTAGGGAAAGGTGTTTAAAAAAGGACTCATCTCACAAAAATTGGTGCGATAGTGAGCTCCATCACGCGGACCCAGAGTGGATTGGTCGCCTTAGTTAACAATAAAAAAACTATCTTCAAAATTATCACAAAAAACAGCATCTACTATACATAAACGACACCTTTATCCTAGCCTGCTGCCGCCTGAGATCAGAGCGATCCCGACATACATCCCGAGATATTAATGATATCGCTAAGTTGAGAATAGCAGCACTAGGTATAAAATGTGTAAAATAGGTGTTACAAACGGCAAAAGTTGCGCATTTCTCCTTGCAGTGAACACAGGAGAGATGGACGTAGGGCCGCGGGCGCGGCGCCGGCGCGTCAGAGGCCGCGTCCGGCTCCTTGTCGGTGTCCTCCCCGCCCTCCCCCACCTCCGCATCAGACACCTCCGGCTCCGGCTATACACATCAGTTTAACATACAGTTTTGTATCACAATAACTTACCCGCGACTTCGTCCGCATAAATTATATACCTGATTTTAAGTCAGATCATAAGCTACAAAAAAGTTTCATCAAAATCGGTTCAGTAATTTTCGCGTGATGCTTGAACATACAAACAAACACAAACAAAGAGAAGGATAAAAATTCTAAAAAAGGTTTATTTGGAGTCAGGGACACCTAAAATTCATATCATCATGTTTTTCTTGTTCTTTAATTTAAAGACACACTTCTGTTACAATTTTATAATAGTTTGGATTTAAGACATTAATAACATGACAATTAAGATTTCTTTCACACTAACCTTCGGTGACTTGCTCTTTGCTTCCTTTATCTCTTCAGTAGGTTCTTCCTTTTCATCAGCATCCCAATCTTCTTCAGTTGATGAAGCCTCATCTTCTTTAGATTTGATAGAGCTGTTTCGAAAATGTTTTATTTAACCATTTGATAAACAGGACAAAGCAAATTATCATTTGTTTACTATACATAAATAAATATAGAGAATATTGGTCAGTCTTCATTTATTTTAATCATTTCCCAGAGGTATAAGTTGGTTTAGTTTGTCCTTTTCAAACTATTCTGGCAGGTCATACTAATCTGACCATACTTGGTCATATGAGGATCTCTCTTAATTATTCTTGTGAATAACATTTGCATCCAAACTTACGACAATGCCGAGCTTCACATTCTTATTCAACATGTATATTCAGTCAAAGCTTTTCATTATTGTAATAGTAATCACAGACCAGTTTATTCAGTGCCTCATTCAACAGATGTCTAAATTTTGGCTTCAACCTCTAAACAAGACAATAAAACATTCAATTTATTGAATTACCTTCGCCCCTTGATTGTTCTGAAACCGCGCGTGTAACCGAGCGATCTTTCACCGAATCGCCTTGATGAAAAAGTGCCACGCGAGCGCGGGGCTCCGCGGAATGAAGCGCGAGAGCGCATGGTGCGGCCGCGGAAGGAGCGGCGCGGCGCGCGCGGCCGCACCGAGGCGCGCGGCGGCTCTCGCGGCGGGCCCATGCCGCTCGGTTTGCGGTAGCTTTCTCGGTTCGGGGACCGTCTTCGGTCCTCACCGACGAACGATCTTCTCTCGCTGCCGTAACCGTCTTGTCTCCCGCCATACGACCCGCCATAGTGTCCGCCGCCATCATGGCTACGTCTATCGCTCGAAGACCCCTGTACATAACTCTCTTTTGTTCTTCCATCATGCTTTACAAATCAAATTGCACAAAATGGTTAATATTAATACTATTACTAATTAATTGTCCTTTTGGCCACAGCAAAGTCTGATTATATACCATGTTGAGCTGCCAGAAAATTCCTTTTGCGGGTAAATAATTCATAAAGACCACTGCATAACAGACAGTCAGTAATAAATGGTTCCTTCAGACTGTTGTGCTCTCAGTTGGTTTTTATGGAATTTTTTGTGAGGTGTACATTTTCTTTTCAATGTTTGATTGTATTTAGACGAGCAGAGGTGATTTTGAAGAATTGACCACATTATGGTATAAACTCTTAAAGAAAATTTGTTCTTAGGCACTGAACAGAAGAAAAGCCTGTTTACACAAACTGAATGTTAATCTAAATACCCTTGAGTGCTGTGTGGTGATTAATTTACAATTTTCCTCATTTCCTCACTCGATTCTTTGTAAATATGGACCATCTTCAACGGACCATGTGGGGAATGTTGTACAGTTCATTATCTGGTATTATACTCTGTACCCTTGTCTTGTACATTTTAGATTTCGCCTCATCATAAAATCAAGTCCAGAAAAATGATCATTTTAGAAAAAGGGTAAAGATACATTTCAACCATGTTACATATTTCAATCGTCTTAGTTTCAACTTCTACACATGTTACAAGATAATGCTAGTCACATCTAAACTTTTGTGTTTCATCTGCATTGATTGTATTCATTCTGTAGAATCCTTCATTCAGTGATATTGTGCACATTTCTCCTAAACTTTAAATCCATTAAATTCTATTTTTCCTTAAATTTTCTCCTGAATCATGATATTGTTCTCTGACAGGTAGTCTCCTCTGTTGTAGATGATTGTAAAATTACATTATATCACAGCGTGTAGGTACCTCATTCTATAAAATACAAACCAATTAGTAATACTGACCTCTATCCTCATTCTTTTACGATCGGGTGAGCCTGACCGTCCACCATAGTCTCTGGTTGAGTAACTTGCAGAACTTTCCTGATAACAAATACAACGGTATATAAATTTCACTAAACAACGTCTTTGACTAGGATCACGGCAACCCAAACCCAGGCTTGCAGACCAAACAGTGGACTACCCACCAATCTATAGTCTGCACAACAATGCAGTCTACATACAATTTTTGATTATAATTAAACTGTAGTTAATATCTAGAGCATTTGATTTACAGGGGTCCCCTGTAAATCAAGGGATGATAACAATAACACATGAACATCATTATATTTATGTCCAAGATAGTTATTTGTCACCAAGTTTCAGATGTTAAGTTAGCCCGAGAATAAAATTTTGTTCTGTATTAATAGCAACATTATTTGTATGCTATTACCTAATAGGTAAATTATTGTTTCAAATATTCATGCTATTAATTACCTAATTGGTGGCCCTATTAGGTAATAGCGTGCATTGCATATAAAGAAGCTAAATTTCGATCTTTCTGAATAATTTGTTTGGCAGCCTTGACTTACATGATTTAGGGCTACGACACATTGATCGACGGCGATCTATGTTATGTCCATACAAAAAGCACAATTGGCATGGAACACTGTTCACTACATCGATGTGAAAGGATGGGTTGTTGCGATGGAGGTCATGTTGTTCTTTTTGTATGGACAAACCATTGATCGCCACTGATCAATACGTCAATACCCTTATTACCCAACATACCGATCTATACGACTTCTTATACGAGTCATCCATCCTATCGCGAGAAGAGTATCGGTTCCCACTGCTGCTGTTGTAGCGGGAGTCATTGTAGGACGAGTAGCCACCTCCCCGGCCTCCACGGTCGTACGAGCCACGGTTATTGCCGCGGTAGGACCCGCGGTAACCGCTCACGCGTCCGCTGTAGCTACCTCCTCCTCGACCACCGTAACCTCCATATCCCCGTCCACGGGACGACATCTGAAAAAAGGACTACATACAGTACGAACACTCCCTGCCTCCAACTGACTTTTTTCCTTAAGCCCCTCTGGTGTAAGTGGTTACCACTTAACTCTTAAGCCAATGCATATTCCTGTTTCGCTCGCATGCTACAGTACACGACGACCCGGTTGGTGTCATGGTTACCACGCCGGACTGCCAAAACGGGGTCCTGGGTTCGAATCCCGATTCGGTCATGAATGTTTGTGCCATTGTTGTATGGTATCCACAATAAGAAAAAAAAGCCTTTCGTGCTTGTTTGGGATCATTATAATGTATGTGCCTGTGAGTGTTATTTATTTATTTTATCGCACATGCTTAACTCTACTTTTCAATTTTTTAGTATAAACTATTATAAAACTGTAACAGAAGTGTGTCGGTACATTCGAAGATATTAACAAAAAAAAGTTACGATATGATTTTTAGATATCCCTGATTCCATATCACAAATTTTTGGATTTGTTTATTTGTTTGAACGAGCATCACGCAAAAACTACTGAACCGATTTTGATGAAACTTTTTTGTTTGATAGCTTATGATCTGACTTAAAATCTGGTATATAATTTGTGCGGACGAAGTCGCGGGTTAACTCTAGTACTATTATAAAACTGTAAATTAAAAAAAAGAAGATTGTTTGTTTGATCGAGGATCACGCAAAAACTACTGAACCGATTTTGATGAAACTTTTTTTGTTTGATTGCTTATGATTTGACTTAAGCTCTGGTATACAGGGTGAAATCGAAGACATTCGACAAATTTTGGTGGCAAGTTGTACTCCTGATTTAGATCTTATATGACAGGATTGTCTTGAAATCTAAATTATGAAAAAAAAAAAAAAAAAACAATCTAAGCATGCCAAAACATTCAGAAGGTTTTCATAATAAACGCTGTGTATCATAAACATTAAATAAAAAAGAGTTAAAATATTTTGTTAAATAATTCCTAAATAAAAATGTTTCTCAAGCGAACTGTACATTTTACCGACCGGCCCGGCCCAGTCAACGTTCATCCCCTCGCAGCTCCAGCGAGCCGAGCATATCCCCACCTCCCCCACCGCACCGTCGCGTGCGCAAACAAAACAAAAACAGTTCCCGCTCGATCGCGATCGACTGAGGTTACCGCTCTGTAATCAATCAGTCCCCGCTTACGAATTGGACTTGAACTTGGATTTCAGTGCTGTGTCATATTAGTTTCAACCTGAATTTGTATAAAAATGTCGTACACAAATTGGCAGTGGATAGGACGAGGTGGGCCAATCAGCTGGCCGCCACGATCTTCTGATCTAACACCCCCTAAACTTTTATTTGTGGGGAGAAATTAAAAGACGTGTGTTTGAAGCTGAATCGACCACAGTGAGTGATCTGAGAGAAAACATTTTCAGTGCATTTGACTCTGTTAAATCACAAACTTATGTGTTGCGAAAATTTAAAGACAACTAGTGTCGCCGGGCGGAGGTAGTCACTTAGAACATCTGTTAAAATACACTTACGTAATGACATTTTCTTTTACTACTCTTTTTGGTATACCATTGATTTTTATACCGATAAATATCGTGCTTTAAATGTTTAAATTCGCCAAAACTCAACGGGTGTGATCGTAAGAGAATAAAATCGAATGACGCAGATGACGCTATTATTTCAACTATGCCGCGCCGATATCTGTACAGTCAGTCACAAATTAAATCAGCTACAATAAATAATTATGATTATTTATTGCAGCTGATTTAATTTAATTTGGACTAAATCTATTTTTAAAACTAGCCTTATCTCGAGTATAACACTATCTTAAATTTTGTCGATTGATTTCAATTTCACCCTGTATAATTAGTGCGGCCGAAGTCGCGGGTTAACGCTAGTACTGTTATAAAACTGAAGCGCTTGGTTGTAACATCGCGGCATCAAACTACTGAACCGATTTTGATGAAACTTTTTTCGTTAAATAAGTTGTTATTTGACATAAAATCCGGTATTATAATTAGTGCGGACGAAGTCGCAGGAAAGGCATACAGGGTGGAAAGTTAAGATGGTTCACAAAGGGCAGCTAAACAAATGCATGAGCCTTCTCGGAAATGGATATCCAAAACCGGAAGATCTTAGGATTCTTCCCTCAATGGTATCACCTCCTTCATTGACCATGTATTTGAAGGGTGAAGAAAATAAAAAAGATCCCACTGGGTCGAAGTGTTGCTGGCTTGCCAGCCCCCACAACAAGATAAGATAAGGGCAGCTACCAGAAGCATTATAGCTACAAGATAACGTTCTTAGGAGACTAACCCTAACTTTCGGAGCATTTTACTTTTGCATTCAAAGATTTTCAAAAAATGTACAGACATTGAGAAAAACTACAATTTTCACAAAATTTTTTTATCATCCCATTCGATTCTCTTACGGAACATAAGTCTCTTTGGGGTCAACCGAGGACGAGGTATTAGAACTCTCATAAAACGCAAAATTAAATTCCCATACATTTTAGTGCGGAAATAACCAAATCACCTAGTGATGATTTTGTAAACCTTTCAAATTTACTGTTATATTTAAGCTCGTCGTGTCGTGGCATGTCGTGGGTAAACTCTAGTAACATACAGGGTGTAAAAAAACCCTGTTGGAAGCCTTAAAGGGTTGCTTCAGACCATCAACCTAAACAACTTTCTCTATAGAACCAATATCGAAACCGCGAAAAAAAATCTGCTGTCCCATACATTTCGGTCAAGTTATGTTTGCAGTTTTGTATGGAACAGCAGACTTTTTTTTGGGATTTCAATGTTGGCTCCATAGTGAAAGTTGTTCAATTTGATGCTCAGAAGCAACCCTTTAAGGATCCAACAAGTTTTTTTTTACACCCTGTATAATATCATTGCTTCACCCCCTCAGTATCGCCCCCCTAAGATGACACTCTGACCTCACAATTCTTCTTTTCAATTCAGTTTCTCTTCTTTTAAATTTTTCCATTTGTATGAAATGACAGCTAAAGCTCTAATCACATTACGATGGACGGGTGCAGAGGGTGCAATCTAAAATAATACCTATTTCAATACCTATAGTGTTGACTGAGAGAACACCCATACTGCAGGGCCGTAGCTAGAACTGGATTGAAGGTAGGGCATAGGAGGTTTAAGGTAGGGCGGAAGCAAAAGGCTAGTTTATTGGATAAGTAACATAATTCAATGTCTGTGAAATCTTCTCTGCAAGAAAGAAAAGAGCACACCAGGGCTCAAAACGAATACTGAATTTGATAACCCTCAGAACACTATTCAAAGGCTAAAGCGAGCGAAGCAAGCTCGAAATTTCACATTCGAGACGGTGTTAGTACTAGTTTCATTAGCCTACCTATACACAAAACCTCATATAAAATGATAAGAGTAGGTTGACCAGCCGTGCGGTGTGCGTGTTGCGGCTAGAATAAAGTCAATTTCGTTAGGGAATTTTCCCCACTTATCCATATTTTACATACTTACCTACTATATTCACAGCTATAATATTGGTTGGATAATTTTTAAGGTAGGGCATTGCCCCACGATGCCTCCCTAGCTACGGCCCTGCCATACTGGCCCCACGGACGGGGACGGACCTTGTTCTGTATCTGTACTGAAATAGGTGTTATTTTACATTGCACCCTCCGCGTCCGTACGAGTCTCCAAAGTGTGGTTAGGTCACTGACATGTTAGGTATTGATTTTGGTGTATTCAGTAGTCTACATGAAACTGAAGTAATGGTAGATAAATAAGTCTAGCCCGATACTCTTTTGGTCGGAGTTTGATTTGCTCGCTTTTCTACCTTTTTTATTTCTGAAAATGCTGTAGCCGGCGATGGCGTAGCAAAGATGGCGTCCGTGCGACGACATGGTGGCATTCTTTTAGCTGCTATGCAACTTACAGGATACAAGTAAATATTCAAAATAAAGTAACGAACAACGGGTACTTACATTAGTCTACTATTTTCTAATTTGTAGTGCAATTCTCTAGTTATTTATGATTTCAGAAGCACCTAAAAACACCAAGTTACACCAAGTCACCAACCCGCCCGGGTCATGAACGAACCACAGACTAATCAATAATCAGGCTATGTTATCTTAGTACAAATTAAGTGGAACGCTGATTTTCCATAGACAGCTTCCGCCATCTATCGGTTATGTTTCAAAGCACTGTGTGTTGAACTAGGGTTCATATTGGAATAACAGCGCACTACACCTCACGCCCTGCGCTGTATTAGTGAGAGATTTCGCCTATATCGTGTTGGTCTAGCGGTCTAGACAACCGGCTTACGATCCGGGTAGCTAAGGTTCGATCCTCGTATCGGCCGGTCGTCTTTTTCAATTTATTGCATAATGTGGCGCCCCCTAAATACTACTAATACAAGAAGAATTAGTAATTTCAACTTGATTTTTTTTTGTATTTATTGACGAAACGTGTTGTGGATCTGAGTGATGTATTTTCTTTGACTAAGCCAGATGTGAGTGATGTATATATCTATGACGAAGCCTGTTGTGGATATGAGTGATGTATTTTGTTCAATAAATTGACATAAGTATTTCTGTATAGACATTCATTTTAGTTCTAATTAAATCTTGATTTGAAAACTAAAAGTCAATTTAATAAAAATCGGTAAAACTGGCGACTAAAAGTCGATAGAAATCGGTAACTAGCACTTATACTTACCGAGAAACTTGGTGATGATGATGACTTAGAGAGACAGAGAAGGGTTATTACCATGAAAAGCAACATGTTGTCAAGCCGATTCGCCCACAGCTCGAGTGATGTGAAAATAACCTTATTCAAAGCGTACTGTCAGGCGCTCTACACCACTCACTTATGGCAAAAATACAAGCATAGTACTTATAACTCACTTAGGGTACAATATAACAATGCTTGGCCTTCCGTGGCGATGTAGTGCGTCCGGCATGTTCGCACAGCACAGAGTAGATGACTTTTATGCGGTCATGCGCAGAGCGAGAGCTTCCTTTCATGAACGTCTGTTGAAGTGTAATAATGAAATAGTTGCAGTAGTACTATGTAACTTATACATGTATGACGCAAACTTCATAAGTTTAAGATAATGTGACAGTGTTGACATCAAAGACTCATTATTTAAAATGTATACTGTTTAATTAATTAATTTTATAAGTACCTTATATTTTTATGTATAAGTGAATATTATTATTATTAGTTTATTTTATTTATTGAATTCTTTTTGTATCAAATGTTAATGTTATGGGACATAGTACCTGAAATAAAAATTTTATTATTATTCTTATTCTTAAGTTACGGAATTTTTGTAAATTTCTGCTTTGAGGTCCAATTTCTTCCAGAAGTTCTCATTCACCACCAAATTCGGAACTATGAGACACGTCGCTTAGTATTATTCATAGACAGTACAATCTTTTTTTTCATAATTCTGCGGAGTATTTACTAGATGGCAGCACATTCTATGGAATCGGAAAAAGCCACTAAAAGGCGATTATCCTCCGCCTGCGTAGTACTCTCTATTAAGTCTGTGGAACGAACAAATGTTTTTTTTTTTAATTAATAAATATTTTTAACGGCTCTGGGTACTGTTTCTTTTGAGCCATTCTTTTTTCTTCTTTTTATTTTGCCTTATCCTTCCTCTAGGAAATATTTAGACGGGCATTCGATCGCATACTTACTTTCTATCAAGGTCAAATCGCAAAAATGGGCGAAGAGTAGCAGCGCGCGTTATGTGCCGCTAAATTTCTGGTACGTGGTCACCGAGGATCAGCTCAGCGTCAAGTCAAACGTGTTCAGTTTGAACTGTTGCTCCAGATTTTTGTGTTTTTCAATAAAACTACAGATTTTTTTTACAATTGAATGAAAATAAAATAAAATTGATTAAAAACAATGAAACAAAAAGTGTTGTATTATGACTCGATAATGTATCAACACTACAAAAATTGTATTGCAGCTCTTGGTACCAAATTTAACGAGCAATGATTTTTTTTCTGTAAATTTTGAAGCGTTACAAAAAATAACTTCTCACTTTAATACCACCCTGTGAAAAAAATGTATTACGGAAAAGTATTAAATCAGCAAGTTTTTTAATACAGGGTCACTTTTCCGTAATACATTTTTTTTCACAGGGTGCTCTTAAAGTGAGAAGTTATTTTTTGTAACGCTTCAAAATTTACAGAAAAAAATTCATTGCTCGTTAAATTTGGTACCAAGAGCTGCAATACAATTTTTGTAGTGTTGATGCATTATCGAGTCCTAATACAACACCTTTTGTTTCATTGTTTTTAATCAATTTAATTTTTTTTCATTCAATTGTAAAAAAATCGGTAGTTTTATTGAAAAACAAAAATATTCATAACTTTTCATGCAATGAGTTTATGGCCATGCTGTAGAAAGATTTTTTGTAGGAAATTATCTCCTTTATCTCCCTGTTTCGTTTGATCCACGACTTTTTGACCATCCTGTATAAGCAGCACTGAGCAGTAAAAGGATTCTTGTTTATGGGTATTACGTATACATAAAAAAGTGTACTTGTTTATATGCTTATTCAATTTTATATTAGCTACAGAATTCACCTACTTATAAATACTTATTATAAATAAAAAAACAAAGGAATATTCTTTCCAATGCTATCTTCCACTCGGTGATTTTTTCCCTTTTGCAACTTCTTCATAATACGCCTGTAAATTGGCCCATGAATCCTAGAACCAAAGAAAAAAATGTTATCAGATACAGCGAGACCAAAATAGACTCATGAATTTGTTTTTTTTTTCAACCAGGAAGCTGGCTTAGGTATTCTGGTATTCAAAGCCTGTCCAGGAGTGCGATTTTTGAATCTCATTCGCTGAGCTCAGCAGTTGAAAATGTCAAAATTACTACGGAGATATGCTCTATTCCACTGCTGATTTGACTTTCAAAAATCATAGTCCAGGAGTGCGATTTTTGAATGTCAAATCAGCAGTAGAAAGATGCATATTTCCATAGTAATTTTGACATTTTCAACTTCTGAGCTCAGCGAATGAGATTCCAAAATCGCACTCCAAAATAAAAAACGTCGCAATGTTGCGGAAAATCATTGGAACTAATTTTGGTACTCGAAACTTGTCATTAACATCGATTGTAGCGCCCCCCCAAAGCAGGTTTTTTATTTTTCCGGTCAGGCTTTATTTATCGGATTTGCCTATTTTTTAACTTTATGTGCAAATAATAGTTATTTGTTATGCAAGGCTGCAAGGTTGTTTTTGGCGCGACTCCTAAGCAAGCGAAGGATTCTAGGATTGAAGATTCTAGGGCTCAAATATAGAATCCTGAGCGTAGCGAAGATTTGAAAGTACGAGACGCAGAATAACTTTGCAGCCGAGCGAAACACACAACTTTTCACCTCACTACAGCCAGGAAAATGCACAGGGAAAATGTCAATGCGCCAACCTCATTTTTAGAATAATCACACTGGCCAGCACGAAAACAGCATGGAAAAAAAACTTGTTTAGGCTGTTTTTCATTGAATAGAAAGATTCGAATTTTAAATACTCTCCAATTCTGTGCTTTTGCTCTCAGATTTCGAATGATAAACAGAATCTTGACAGAATCTTTTTTTTTTTTTTTGGTTCTGTTCAAGGTAAAGGGCTTATAATATCCCATACAACCGATGTCGTCAATAAAATTCTCTCATTTATAGCAATTAAAACATTGGAGTTCGATGTTTTAACGCTTCTTTGGAGTTTTTGGAAGCAATCGAGAAACGCAGGAAACGCAGAGAAGTCCACAGGAAAGAGGTGAACCGGCCGCTTTGCCGCGCTACAAAATGACGGAACACTTTTCCTGTTTACGACCCATACACCTTCATATTTCACTGAACTGTATATTGTTCACTTGCACGACACTTTGTTACGCAAAACAACACCAATTTTACGAACCAAAACTCACTATAAACAATAAAAATTCAATAAAATATGAGGACTCCAAACGTAACTGACCAATAACCGCCAAAAACTCCCCTTGACAGAATCTTTATTTTCGGGCTTTTGAGGAAGACTTAAAAATTTAAATAGTAGATAACACCAAAGAGAATGTAACCCACTACACCGAGGGCAGGAAAGTAAGAAAGGTCTGAGATCTCAAGCCGAGGTCAACAAACATGTGATCTGAGGCTTTCTTATTTACTGCCCGAGGTTAGTATACTACTTTTCTCCTCAACGGAGGCGGAAAGCGGCAACTTCGTTTAGCGTAGCGGGACGAAAGTTGACGCTTTCCGCCCGGATGGAGGGGTGAAAAGAATATTTATGTTATATTATTATTGGACAATATTTAATTTACCTTTCGAGCTTCTCGCCATTCTAAGTTTCGGAGTCGAGCCAGTCCCTTGAGATTACGATCTAAAATCTTAAGGAACTCTTGTCTGGAAATTTTCGGCATCTCTGTAGTGCCATTGTTATTAGGGTTAGGTTCCACTGTCACCGTCTGTGAACAATTTTATGTTATGTATATAGAACAACCCTGTTAGGCATAAGTAAACTAAGTAAGTTACGCAGTTAGGTATAAGTAAAGTAAAATAATGAACACTCTTATATTTTTTATCGCGAATTCGCTCTACATTGACGCTTCTGTAAAGTAAACTAATAACAATCACTTTACAGACGAGTCGATGTACAGCGGGCTCGTCTAAGCTCGCGCAAAGCATTAGTTGTAGGTAGTTAATTTTAAATTATCATCTTTGAATTCTGTGTTTTACAAGACCGATGAACAACAACTAGAGTAGTTCCGTAACTTGGGACTCCATTTAATTATTCGTCTGTAACATAACATGGCAATAATTGTACTAAGTACAAGATTTAAACTGAATGTAGCGGGCGGGACTCGAACCCGAAATCTGTCCGTCCGGGGCAATATGCTATAGTTTTTAAGGTGGTTTCAGTCCATACAAACGTTTGGCGCACAATACGCGTAGACGGAATTAATAAAAGTAATATTTTATATATGGAAAAATAGTTTAGAAAATCAAGTTGCCGCGTCACAAATAACATTTGCAATTTATATTATAATTTTGTATCAAAAATTTCAAAGCTTTGTCTTCGTAATTATTTTATAAATTGCAAATGTTATTTGTGACGCGGCATCCAGATTTTCTAAACTATTTATCCATATATAAGGTCTAACAAAATTAGGTGAAACTATTTTAAGGTGATCAGACCATCAAACTTAACAACTTTCTGTATGGGACCAATATCGAAATCGCGAAAAAAAATCTGCTGACCCATACATTTAGGTCGAGTACGTTTGTATGAAGCAGCTGATTTTTTTTTCGTGATTTCCGTATTGGTCTCTTAGAGAAAGTTGTTAAGTTTGATGGTCTGATCATCCCCTTAAAATAGTTTCATCTAGTTTTGTTAGACCTTATATACCAGGTTACTTATATTAATACCGTCTACGCATATTGTGCGTCAAAGTTTTGTATAAAATTGACCCCTCTACAACCACCTTTAGAATTTTTAAAGATTTTAAACGTGGTACTCACATTGTCATCAGTGAATTGGTTAGTTACTAAATCGGTTATTTGGTTGTATGCACTTTTGGTGTCGTTGATTTGCTGTAAAAAATATAGTTTCAGTCATTAAATAACTACGTACCTTACCTACTAAATGTTAAAGGGGGTAATCCTAAATGTAGCAACTATTCTTTGGAAATAAAGATTTGATTGATTGATTAAAAATATGTCTCTCTTTAATCGTTGAACTTAGTAAGCTTGTTTTAAATTAAAGTAAACAATACTGTCGCAAATAATCTATTTTCAATTTATTACCTAGCTGTAGTTTCACCAGGTATGCTATACAGGGTGTTACAGAAATGGGTGATTCAGGCTTCATTTCATGGAAATGCGGTGAAAGAACCCAACTAACAATTTGGTCGTATAGGTGTCGTATATTCGAACATCAGACGCATAAAGCACCAGTATATGACAAAATTACCGTAATATAACTTTTATAAGTCAAAATAGTCATATAAATGTGTTACGTAATACGACCAAATTGTTTGCTGGGAACTGTGTCAGAATCGTAGCGTCCCAAAATCTATCTACCCCCGTGTGATAATAGCGTGAGCATAATAATTTTGTATTTGTGAAGAAATTGAATTACCTACTTATAGTTTGGTTGGTAGCATTGAATTACTTAGGTAGTTTGTTTGGTAACTAATTGTTTGCATCTTTTAAGACTGTCTTATAAGAATGGTATGTAGGACGTATCTATACTATTATAAAACTGTAACAGGAAGTTTGTCTGTACATTGAAGATATTAACAAAAAAAAAGTTACGATATGGTTTTTAGGTGTCCCTGATTCCATTTCACCAATTTTTGGATTTTTTGTCTGTCTGTTTGTTTGTGTGTTTGTTTGTTTGAACGAGTATCACGCAAAAACTACTGAACCGATTTTGATGAAACTTTTTTTGTTTGATAGCTTATGATCTGACTTAAAATCTGGTATATAATTTGTGCGGACGAAGTCGCGGGTTAACGCTCGTACTATTATAAAACTGTAAATTAAAAAAAAAGAAGTTTGTTTGATTGAAAACTACTGAACTGATTTTGATGAAACTTTTTTTTGTTTGATAGCTTATGATCTTACTTAAAATCGGGTATATAATTTGTGCGGACGATTTCGCGGGCTAACGGTAGTACTATTATAAAAATGTAAATGTTTGTTTATTTGTAACAGCATCACACAAAAACGACTGAACCGATTTTGATGAAGCTTTTTTGTTCGAAAGCTTGTGGTTTGACTTAAAATTTGGCACCTATATAATTTGCGGACGAAGAGGCGGGTACACTCTAGTTGTAGTATAAAATCATATCGTACCTCTAAAATTAGATGGAATATAGTACCAAAAAATCCAAATTTTGGTGTTGTGGCAACCTTTTTACCAGTCTTAACTGCTGATAGCCGAAATGTTCTGTCTTTTGCTATAGACTGGTCAGCAGTGGGCTGAAAATAAATACAGTTATCAAATTATCAATCACATTTAAGAAAATAACAGCTCATATAAATTATATTTATAAATCAGAATTGGCCAAAAAGCTATACAAGGTGTTATAAAAACACAAATAAACATTTAAAGGGGTTGTTTAGGCCATCAAACTGAACAACTTTCACTATGTGACCAATATCGAAATCGCGAAAGAAAAATCTGATGTTTCATACTAATCTACTGGAGTTTTTATGGGACAGCTGATTTTTTATTTCGCGATTTCGATGTTGATCCCATAGTGAAAGTTGTTTAGTTTGATGGTCTAAACAACCCCCTTAAAAGTTTCAAATTTTTATTTTTACTTTTGTAGCACCCTGTACAAGAATCGGAAAATCTTGGCGTCCCTATTTGAAATAAAGTATAGGTATAATGAGATCTCCAATCAAGGCCTAATGAGATATTGAGATCTACTCCTGACCGGATTTTCATACTAAGGTTTATCCCATATTTTAAACCTTTACAATTTTTGTTTTGCAATAAACAAAAAGAAACCTAGAATTTATATTTCTACTTTCCTACATCTATCACGCCTTTGAAGCAGAGGTGAACATATTTCTCGGTTTTCTTGCGGATTAAATGTTGCGGTAGGTACAGTCAACATCAAAAGGACCTAGATGATGCAGAAGCGGCAAAAGGTGTGGGCTGTTCTGACCACAGCCGAATCACAGAGCAAAAAATTTTGAGTTCGCTTCGCTCGCTCTAGAATAATTATTACACTGCATTCAATTTCATGCACTATCATTCTGATTTCTGGGAAAAGGCACAGCGGAAAAATTTCGAGCCCGCTTCTCTCGCTTCAGGTCTTTTTATGTTTCACACAGGAACCGACAGAGCTCTATTCCGGTTTTATTTTTAAATAGGTGCTGATTCGAAATTCTTGATGTCGAGCTCACAATTTTTTTAATGCCAAACCTTAAAATGCGACCTGCAATCAAAAGTACCCCAGGCCATGAGGCCTCGCAAACTTCATCTTGCCCACTTGAAATGTAGGTCTTGCGCAGCCTCTGAGATGATGACGAAAGTAACATTCAAAATTATTATGTGATATTATATTCGTGCTAGTAATTTTATTAGTAGGTTTAAGGAAGTTTATTTAAAGCTGTTTCATGCATTATATCTATAATTATGTAAAATTTCGATTTCATCATCATCATCATCTCAGCCGATGGACGTGCACTGCTGGACATAGGCCTCCCCCAAGGATCGCCATAACAACCGGACCGTCGCTGCCCTCATCCAACGGGATCCCGCCGCCTTCACCAGGTCGTCGGTCCACCGTATGGGTTGCCTACACACGCTGTGCTTTCCGGTAAGCGGTCGCCACTCGAGAACTTTTCAGCCCCATCGGCCTACGGTTCAGCGAGCAATGTGCCCACTCAATTCCGATTACGATTTGTTCATGATTAATTTGTTAGATTTTCGCTAAAGTTAATTGACTTTTGCTGTTGACTGTATTATTACTATTGTAAATAATAACGAATTTTTCTGAAACGTACCTATAAACGTTTCAGAAAAATTAGTTATTATTAACACTTCCTACACGTAACTAGTATTTTTTTTTAAATAAACTTGTAAGATGAATTTTAAGTTCATTAGGAAAAGGTATGTATTTACATACCTGAACTTAAAAGTCATCTTACCCGTTTATCTAAAAAAAATACAAGTTACGTGTAGGAAGAGTTAAGTTAACTAGGTTCGTACCCACAGAACATGGTACCCTACCAACTTACAGGTGATTTTACCTTAGCTAGTTTTTGTATAATCGTGTAATTAAACCGTTGCGTAGCGATACGCGCCCGGTTTGACTCTAACTAACCCAAATGCAATAAAATGAACCAGAATTGTCAGTCGATCAGGTGTTATGTACTAACGGGTTGCGCATCCGTAAACTGCGGCGCGACGACGGCGACCAGCACGACTGCGGCCAGCAGTGCGCGGGCGCCTCGTGCGTATTGCACCATCTCCACTCTTGACACCGTAGCCTTATGCCTCTTGCTTAAAACAAAAATTAGCAAAATCAATACATGGTGTTAACATAATGGATGTCAGGTTTGTCTTTTCGTCAACAATGTGCCCAATCTGATGTCGTGTTGTTCAATCAGAAACAAACTTTTGTCGATATTCATCGGTTGTCATCGCGGATCGCCATAATCATGGCTAAACGATACTTTGGATTCTAGTATAGTACTCTGTGCTTTGGATATCATATAAAATATAAGGTCTAACAAAATTAGCTGAAACTATATTAGGGGAAATGTAGGTAATGGGGATCACTTAAGCGAGAATGAAAAAAAAAGCAAATCTATGTATCAACTATTTATTGCTGTGTTCTTATTATAAACTTTACTTTCTTAACTACCAATTGAGATCAACTTTAATCACTTTGGTTTATAAATTTTGGTTCAATAAAAAAATTAAAAAAAATTAAGTTTGATCACGATTGTCAACATCGGTTGGCAATGGTGATCAGCATGTGGACAATGGTGATCAACACATATCGCACACATAATTGTACGCAGAGTCCCATCCAGTACAGTCGGCATGAGCCCAGAGCCCACAAGAAGTGCACCGGTACCATATTTCATTGTTTTTCCGAATTCACCACATACAAGACACAAGTTGCCTGCACCTTCTGCGTCGTCATTTTCGTCATCCTGGCATAACTCATCCGTGTTCACGTCTGACGTCGAAGTATCATTGGAGTCCTGCAGAATTTTTCTCTTAACCTTCTCACGACTGACCTTCTCTGGCTTGCTTTTCTTTCCTGTTCCTTTTCCTTTGTTTTTCACAGCTTTGTTCTTCCTTTTATTTTCTTTTTCAGCTAGGGCGTCTTTGATCGGTGTAGACGTTAAAATCGTTGCGTGCTGTTTTTTTCTTCCTTGTCTTGTCTTGACAACAGTTACTTTCGTAGGCATCTGAATGAAATTTTGAATACTTGGCAGATCCTTAGATGTTGATGGTATATTAAATTGAGACAACGATGCAGTCGCTGGTTCAGAAGTTGTGGGACAAAATGTGGATGTACTTGGAATAGGAATATTTCGTTCTAGCTCAATAGTAGCTGTTGGGGATGATACGGAGACAACAGCACCAGCAGAAGTCGATTCTGAAATAGAGTCAGCAAGATCTTGAACAACAATTGGATCTGATTGAAGGACTTCAGCTGCTATAAAGTCTTCATCTGGAAAAATATTGGGATTTATAGGAAATATGCCCGTTGCTTTGAATCCTGCTTCGGCCTTACTCATGGAGGCAACATTAGAGAATGCTTTTTTGACCAATGAAGCAAGATCAGTATGTAGGTAATTGGGATCACCTGACTCCGATTACCTACATGGGCAAACTGACGAAAAAAAAAATCCTGAGGAGAAATTATAGGTTATAATAACAATAAAGCTGTTGAATTGCACACTAAAATGCTACGACTATTACACATTACAAGTACAGTAATAAATATTTGGTATTTTGTGATTTACCTTCGGATTTATCAACTCGAAAAATTAGATGAAAATGGCGCAAAACCTTCACACACCTGTTACTCTCCGACGCGTCGCGCGAACTGAGCCAATCAACGGCCGCGCACGGGAATGACGTAATGCTAGCGTGTAGTTATGTAAGCATCGTTTGGTTGCGTTCGGTTTTTGTTATTTTGAGGTGATCACCATTGCCAACTGACTCCCATTGCCTACATTTCCCCTATATAATACGAGCGTTAACCCGCGACTTTGTCCCCACAAATTATATACCAGATTTTAAGTCAGATAATAAGCTATCAAACAAAAAAGTTTCATCAAAATCGGTTCAGTAGTTTTTGCGTGATGTTCGTTCAAACAAACAGACACACAAAAAATCCAAAAATTGGTGATATGGAATCAGGGATACCTAAAAACCATATTGTAACTTTTTTTTTGTTAATATCTTCAATGTACAGACAAACTTCCTGTTACAGTTTTATAATAGTTTAGATTGCAATAAGTTAAGTTAAATGAATAATTTATAACTACATTTAGTTTGCAGTGCCTCAGTGCCCTTACAGGGTTCATGTGCGCCCTATTTTTATGTGTCCACCTTATGTAACCACATGAAGCAATAAACTATTATGACTATGATTATTTTAAGGGAATGATCAGACCATCAAACCGAACAACTGTCTCCATGGGACTAATATCGAAATCGCAAAAAAGCTTTTCCATAAAAATTAAAAAAACTGCAAAAAAAAACAACATAAAATATGCAAGTGACAGCCTAGCAAATACTGAAACGGTGAATTTAGACCATCAAACTGAACAACTTTCATTCACTGTGGAGCCACCATCAGGAAACGTGAAAAAAAACAACCTATTCATACATTTGAGTCGGGTAGGTTAGGTACAGCTGTTTTGTGTGGAGCAGCAATAATTTATCTATGGGAGAAGCCGATTTTTTCTCGCGTTTCCTTAGTGTGGCTCTATATAAGGTCTAACAAAATTAGGTGAAACTATTTTAAGGGGATGATCAGTCCATCAAAGTGAACAACTTTCTGTATGGGACCAATATCGAAATCGCGAAAAAAAATCTGCTGTTCCATACAAACCTACTCGACCTAAATGTATGAGACAGCAGATTTTTTTTCGCGATTTCGGTATTGTTCCCATAGAGAAAGTTGTTCAGTTTGATGGTCTGATCATCCCCTTAAAATAGTTTCAACTAATTTTGTTAGTTATTTGCTATAGGCGTTGAAATGTTCGTATTTTTTTCTGTCAATTTAAATTGATGCATAGGTACTACGACAGATTCAAAAAGCTATGCGGACTAATGCCCCCGCCAAACCGCACGCTCGCGCCAATCCTGCGCTGAGCCGAACAAAACAGCATCCTTCCTTGACCCCCCGTAAAGCCACCAACACCTCGGCCCACACAGGATACGTTCAAGGAGATGTTGTGCCGCCCCCCGCGCCGCTACCCCGCGCGCCTCAAGCCCCATCGCAATATCAAGAACAGGGTTCTGGACGCACAGCCAGCGGCAGCGCCTGCTAAAATCGTAATCGTCGTAGCCGCAATGTGCGCGGCACCGCCCCGGCTGCTTCAACAACCATCAAAGCAGCCACGCCGACGTCTTGAGTGTACATCTCCCGCCTGGACGAGATGACGACTATGAGCGACATCGCACGTCACCTTGCCGCCAGGTGCCAGGTTCAGGATAACAGGCCTCTCCCCGCGAGCGTGTACGAGCTGGAAAGTAGGTCATCAGATTCAAGGCCTTCAAAATCCATGCTCGTGCCGCTAACCTGAAGAGTTTCCTGACGCCTGACTTATGGCCTGCTGGAGTCGTCTTTCGACGCTACAGGGTAGCGAAAACAAAGAAACCCTAGGGAGTGTAGTGTTTAATTTAAGTTTTACTATGTTATATATATATATATATATATATTCTAGATTAAGGTATTTATAATATGGGCCTGATTGACATAATTAAGTTTGTACCGTTGCCTGAAATAAATTAATAAATAAAATTTGCTTATTTCGTATATCTACAGAAAGACTACGTCCTACCTGACAAAAATCAAGAAAGTCTTACATAAGAAAAGCTTAATATATTACTTAATGTAAAAACATACGACCTATTAGTCCTTACCTCTAGTACCTATCTAGGTACTATCGTATTTGTAGACTTAGGGCCTCTTCACGCGGACGCTTTCAATTATGCAATCAGCATTGAAATGAAAAGTAACCCCTGAAAAAAAGATTTCCAAAGTGTTGGTCAAATTAATGAAGCGGGTATGTCATAGTCGAAAGCGCCAGAAAAGGTTCCTATTGATACCTATATTATATTTAAATACTTATAAAAGCGGTACCTGTGCCTCATGTATTAGTTGGTCAGTATGGGAAGTTAGTATTAACATTAAAACTTGTTTGATTGCGCATTGCGGATTTCCTCGTTAGTTAAACGAGTTATCAACTGGGAACTTTACTGGAACAAAACTAGGTAGGTACTTACCCTACCTTAAGTAAGAAAAGTAGAGTACCCAAGCGAGGTTGTGGTTAAGACTGCGTGATTTGTACCTACCAATATTTGTGGTAGAAAAAACTAGTTACAAACATTTCTGCCACTTTTTGCCGGGGGCGAGATAACATGAAATCCGCAACTTTGGATTCTAATTTTGAACGTTAAAAATCATGAAAAGTAGTCTCGCGTGAACCCCAAACGTTCTAAGTTCGAAATTATTGTTTCGCAATTATAGGCTGTCTCGTTTAGTGATAAGGTAAATTGAATGTAAATGCACATGATTAATTGATCTTATACCGTGGCAGAGGGGAAATGCTACCGCAAGGCTAGTCCTTATAATAAAAAGTCAAAGGTAGGTACAGATAAAGCTATTGTAGCATAGGGCATAGCTTCACTCTTAGCTTAGTCCTCCGCTTTCAAAACACTAGTATATTATGACAATAGGTAATTACTTAAGTACCTACGGTACCGACCTACCGAAGATTTGGTCCCTACTAAAAAGAATCGTACGTACGTATTACCTGCTAGAAACGGTCAAATGGTAGGCAGATACCTTGAACAGCTTTTCTATAAATCTGAAAGAGAGAATAATAGGAGTATCAAATTCTGAGAAAATGTAAGTATCTGCCTTCTATCTCTAGTTACGAGATAGAGATTGTTATGTTTGGTTGGAGTATATTATCTTTGGTTGTGTCGGTCGGTCGCGAAGACAATAATTAAAATTAGCAGCAGAGCTTATTATAAGATTATAAGGAATCATTATATTAGTGTAAGGTAGTTAGATATGAATCCGCAAACCCTAATGCGTAAATTACCCTAATTGGCTTTCAAGTTTAAAGTTTACTATTCTTTGTCAATGGTTTGAACACAGATGTCTATATTGTAAAATTCAATTAGAACCTTCACTTCATACTAAGCATTTGAACCGACCTTTTGAAAATCAAATTAAAGATTGAAAAATTTGTCTCGGGCGGGACTTGAACCCGCACGATTGATTCGAAATAGCACATCATGGCTGTAACATGTTTAAAAATCAATAATATTTGAAAATGTTAAGTACTTATTACATTTTGTATACTACGCACCTACAGGTACCTACTTACTGTAGCTGTTCGCAAAAAATAGTAAGTACCAACATAATTTGAAAAAAACATTTCATAACAGAAACAAATATCCAAACGAAGGAATAAACCATAAACTTAATATTACTTAAAATGATAGTATATTAAGTTCATGGAATAAACAGTCAAAAACGAATAGTTATATCCAAGACTTGAGTACCTACAAATATTCGTATTTACCACACAAATATTTGCACCTTGCGGGATTCGAACCTTCACTATAATGTGGTTTTCCTAGTTCTACGACTATAAGATCTCAGTACTGTCTGCCTGAATTGTTAATGTGTGTGTGACTGTGTGTATGATTTGACCTAATCGTATAAGACCTTGGGTAAGCTTGAAACATTCTAATATTACCTTAGCATACATAAGATACGAATATTACCTATATGCGATGTGCATAATTAATTAGGTACCTATCTACTAAGTTAAATCATGTAGGTATGAAGTACATTGGTATATAGGGTCCTCCTTTATATGCTGACGGTATTTTAAGGGGATAATCAGACCATCACACTGAACAACTTTCTCTATGGGACTAAAGTCGAAATCGCGAAAAAAAATCTGCCTTTTCATACAAAACTTCAACCCTATCCTACTTGACTCTATACCCGAATGTATGGGCAGCAGATTTTTTTTCGCGATATCAATGTTGGTCCCTTGGTCCCATAGAGAAAGTTGTTCAGTTTGATGGTCTGATCTAAAACCGTCAGCATATTAATTTGGACTCTGTATAATAGAGATGTATTTTTCGAAACAGTTGGTAATATAAATAGGTACCTCCTATGTGTACATAGGTATGGTAATTTTGGCTGACATCAGTTGGAGAGTTGGTAACGAGTTCAGTGGAGACCGCGCTGTTTGTTTGCATGAGGTTTGGATGACAAATGGTACTACCGCGCCGGAGCCGGCAAGATGGAGTCAAAATCAGCGAAAAGAAGTTTATAGTGACCGGACTGGATGCATGTTGGAAGAGGGTGGTCTATGAGGGCTGACGATTGCAATAAAGTAGGAATCCTCATTACTTAGCATTCGCCCGCGTCGCGTTCTTTTGAAGGTTATTTCGTAGAAAACAAGTAAAACGTGAGCTGCAACCTCAAATTAAGGAGAGTGTCAAATGCTAGGTCAAAGGTCAAGCAGAATGAATTAAAAAAGACTCGAGTTGGGCCATTTGGTATCGGGACTTTTAAATTACACCGGTGTGATCCTCCCATAGTCCTCAGTAATATAAGCAGTATATGCTGTAATTGTCTTAAATCAGTCCGTAGTGGTACTTAATTAGTTCTGTGATATTATAATACAAGTACGTATACAGTTGTATAGTTATGTTCGTATGCTGTTCAGCTTTACGAAACTAAAAATTCATTAACATGCTTCGCGTGACATGGCTCCGAAGATGGTAGGTAAGTATTTAGGCTAAACAGAAGTTAAAACCCGGAGTCTACAACTCTGACGCATCCATCGACGAAGTACCTTTCATGTTTTAAAACAAAATTAGTTTTTACTATTGGATTAACGCCATTTATTGAGATATCACCATGTAACGAACTATTACATCGTTTTAATTGGTTGTCAGAAAATCACAATCAATAAACTACGGTCACCGCATTGCCGTTGCCCAGGGCAAAGCAGGCAATAGTTTTGCAGCCTATCCTACATCCTCTGACCCAAATCTGATGAGAGCTTGCCGCGGCACTTGTGTTACCATCCAGCGGTCTCTACTGTTTCTTTTTTTTTTTATCAAGGATGGGTTTGCTCTTGACCTCAATCCAGTCCTCAGGACGAAGATGGGGTCGAAGATGCAGCGAACTTACCCAGAAGATGCCTATTCACTCGTACTTCAAAGGAATTCTGGTTGTAAGTGCTCGGAAATACTGACTCAGGCAAGGCATTCCACTCCCGGACTGTGCGCGTTATAAAAGATTCAGAAAGGCGCTTGGTGCGGGTATGTGGGATGTCAACCAAGAAGGGTTGATATCCCGCGGTGCGTCTGGAAGTTCGATAGTAGAAAGGGGAAGGTGGGATGAGCTCATGTAGCTCTTGGCCACTCTCACCGAAGTACAATCTGTAGAAGACCGACAAGCAGGCCACTGCGGCGGTGGGCTAGGCTATGAAGCTTGGTCTCCGCCAGCTTACTGTCGCCAATGAGCCTCCTGGCTCTGCGTTCAACCAAGACGTAACACTTAAAGTTCTTAGCAAAACCTAGCCACCAGTTAGGTACCACCAGGAAGCTGGCATAGGTATTGTCTATACCTTGGAGTTCAGACTGCCTAACAAGCGGTGAAACATGATAGGTAATTGGTGGTCGGTAACGATCGTTCTTCTTTCGTAAATTCCCGTCGTTTATTTCGACGCTACTTTGTCCCTTTCTAATCCAACGTCATAAATTGTAGCTCCTGTCATACATTACGTCACGTCATTGGATAGAAAGGGGCTCAAAAACTTTGTAAATATCGACGACGGAGACGTACGAAAGAAGGTTACCAACCGCCATGGAAAATTTTCTTGTTTCTATGCTTGTAAGAAGGAGTGGCATCCTTTATGATTCTAAAATCCTTGGGTACCACCTTTCACGTCTTTTCATAACAAAACCTCAAATATAGTTAAAGTTAATATAGCTACATTTGCACGCCTAGATTGTAGGTATACCATCTGTTCATTATATGCGGCCACAATGAAATGGTTAACGGCCGAGAGATTGTGTAGGTGTACGCAGCAGGTAATAATTACCTATGTCTTACAATAACCGCTTTACATTATCTATCTTGTCTTGTGTCGGGTGTGTTCCGCGATGTACCTATTGAAGATCATGTAGTGGCTTTAGTGGATTTTAGTTTAGTAAGTTGACGAAGCATGCTGCTTACTGGCTGTTCTAGTATTTGATTGACGAAACATATGCTAACTGCTTGTCTTTTTTAGACTTTATAATTATTAATTAACGAGCGTTAACCCGCGACTTCGTCCGCACAAATTATATACCAGATTTTAAGTCAGATCATAAGCTATCAAACAAAAAAAGTTTCATCAAAATAGGTTCAGTAGTTTTTGCGTGATACTCGTTCAAACAAACAAACACCCAAACAAACACACAAACAAACAGACAGACAAAAAATAAAAAAATTGGTGAAATGGAATCAGGGACACCAAAAACCATATCGTAACTTTTTTTTTGTTAATATCTTCAATGTACAGACAAACTTCCTGTTACAGTTTTATAATAGTACGAGCGTTAACCCGCGACTTCGTCCGCACAAATTATATACCAGATTTTAAGTCAGATCATAAGCTATTAAACAAAAAAAGTTTCATCAAAATCGGTTCAGTAGTTTTTGCGTGATACTCGTTCAAACAAACAAACACACAAACAAACAGACAGACAAGAAATCCAAAAATTGGTGAAATGGAATCAGGGACACCTAAAAACCATATCGTAACTTTTTTTTTGTTAATATCTTCAATGTACAGACAAACTTCCCGTTACAGTTTTATAATAGTATAGATAGATAGAAAATGGGGGGTCGCGCAGGGCAGTGCCTTTAGATTAAGTAATAGTCTGACAAAGCTTGCATGGTGATTTTATCTTGTGTGCTGCCATTGACGAAGCTTGTAGCGGATATAGATATATGTGATTAATATTTGACGAAGCCTGCGTTGCGGATTCGATTATTTTTGGTATATTGTGCTTTTAATTTGAATAAATGTCTTAAACTATGTGATTAATAAGGAAGACTATTAACTGCCTTACAGTATAACTTGTTATATTATTTATGACAGAAGAGTAACTTGACTTATGTATAGTAAGAGTTCTTTGACTAATGTAGTTGTGAAATGCGAGCTAAGGTACTTTAGCGAGAAAGTGTAATATACAAATCGATTAACTAACGGATCTGATGAATTACTCGTACCTACTAACGAATCTAATATAGCCGGGCTCGTGATATCGTAATCGTACATGAAGAACCCCGCAATACGTAGGTACAGGGTGTAAAATTAAATGGGACACTTACTAAAAGGGGTGCTTCAGACCATCAAACTAAACAACTTTTACTATGGGACCAACAACACTGAAATCGCAAAAAAAAATTCCGCTGTCTCATACAAAACTGCAAACATAATAGTCGAATTAATTCGACTGAAATGTATGGGACAGCAGATTTTTTTTCGCGATTTCGATTTTGGTCCCATAGAGAAAGTTGTTCAGTTTGACGGTCTGAAGCAACCCTTTTATTTTACATCCTGTATGTACGAAAACGATCTAGAGATTATCGTAAGTTAAGTACACACGGCGTTACATCAAGCTATACAAAACCAACATAAGCTGAACGCGCGTAGGTCGAGTAACGTAGCATCGCGCGGCCATCTTATGTTGGTTTTGTATAGCTTGATGTGTACCATAGGTAGTTAACTCATCAGAAATGTATTGTTTCTCAGATTGTACCTACTAACAAAGCAATAAGATCTGGTGCATCTCTAGACACTTTGTTTTTCGAAATAATTAATTAGACGTAGGTACAACTATTAAACTATAATTAAAACTGTAACAGAAGTGTGTCTGTACATTTTTAGGTGTCTGTATGACTCCAAATCAACCTTTTTAGAATTTTTGTCTGTCTGTTTGTTTGTTCGAACATAAAGCAAAAACTAAACCGATTTTGATGAAACTATTTTGTTTGAAAGGTTACAATTTGACTTGAAATCTGGCATTTAATTTTTGCGGACGTAGTCGCGGATAAAAGTTTGTAATATAATAAATTCCAAGCATATTTCAATGCAACGATGACGGTTTAATATTACACTACATTAATTTTGAAATCGTACTTCAAGAGACCCACATGGACTGCGACTAGTCCTTTCTAGTGTTACATGTTTCGTAGTACCTACCCATATGTATATATACGTACTCCTACCTACCTCAATAAAGTGCAATAATGTATTGGAAAACTTTCACCATTTGTTTTTAAATCCCGGAAAAGCCTTCAGTAACGTCGAGCACCAGTCACAAGTAGGTAACATTTATAATAAATATCACCAATATTTCACCTTCACTCACAAATCACATCTATACGAAACAATGCTGGGAATTTTTGTCTTGAATAAAATGGACACAATATAAATGTTTTGTTTACCTAAAGCTGCACAACTTGAGGTGTAGTAGGAGTTGGCAGGCGCACCAGTTGCGCGCGCAAAGTTAAAGTCTGCACTGCGAAGCACGGTGTTTACACGGGAGCGGCGCGGCGGTGGCCAAGCGCGCCCGGCGCCCCCGCGACATCGCGGCCAAGGCCGCCGCTGCTAGTTGCGAAGCCGTCGTTATGTCAGCCCGTGTTCTACTTATGCAATGCCTACAAATTCAATGCAGTTCGATGGCCGGACTCGTACTCTAAAAATGCAATTTCGTTCGACCCATTACTTAATTCGATTAGTCATATTTTATGGCATCCGTTCCATCCACATAATTAGAAGGCTAAGCAAATGTTGCGTTTTAACTTTGATTGGCATGGCGGAACAAGTTTTGTATCGTGTTTACAGTGTTGACAGGTTTTAAGTAATATCCTGTATTCTTAACTTGTATCCAAAATTATATTTCTCAGAACTCGAACTGTGTCAGTGTCAGTCAAGTCAGTATCTAAGATAATAGATATATTTCGAAGTCAGAGACAATGTTTTATGTTCTTTCCAAATATAAGGATAAAGGATAATTCAAGAGCTCAATTCCTCCTAAGGGTTAACCATTTTATGTAGTGTAACTTGTCGGTCATCAAAAAACCTGTTCGATTGATATAATTATTATGTTCCCGACCACTGGAATCGCCTAACAGAAAACACGTCGATTCGATACTGATCGATCGATCAACAGCATGTTGCACAACAGCACCTCTCATAGGAAAGTGTAGGTAATACAGTCAAAGCATAATATAATATCCTCATTGATTAAATTAAAATAGCAAGATCGGTGACTAGCCTATAAAGCATGGACCGCATAAATTGAGCCCCGTTGCCTAATTTACTTAGTAGTGGCCTCGCGTGATTGAGGTACTTTTGATTTTAGGCGGGATAAGGGTTGAACCTCATCTGGCAGCACGGCATTTGATTATTCCGTCGCTCCTTCCTTTTCTATCACTCAAGAACGTCATTTGCTAGAGCAAATAAGATAGACGGAACGCAATCGCGCGCGGCGGTGCTGAGGCGTGCGGTCGCGTTCCATCTACCTTATTTACTCTAGCAAATGACGTTCCTGAGTGACAGAAGAGGAAGGAGCGACGAAAAAATGCAATGCCGTGCTGCCAGATGAGGTTCAACCCTAAAGGTACCAAATGTCTTCGCGTGCTTAAAACTTGTTGCACAAATAATTCAAAAAGAAAAAAACTAATCTTACGGCATTACTTTTCTCTCGTAAGTAAATGAAAAGCAGGTCCATTTTTCGAGTACGTAGGTAATGCAAGAACGTCACCCATCTTCCGCTATTTTTATTTAATCAAAGAATATCCTACCTATACTCAAAACTCTAGGTGAACATTTTTAGTGTGATTGTTAAAGTTAAAACCGGTTTCACGGAATATTTTTCTGGTCACGCTACAATAATCATCAGCCTATATTTCTTCTTCAGCGTATGCAGGTTTCCTCACGATGTTTTGCTTCATCGTTTGCAAAAAGTTGTTATTACGTACATAAATAAGAAAAAACTGATTGGTACACATGACATATGGATCATGCGGATTCGAACCCTGGCCTTCATGATTGAGTGTTCCATATCTCTCCGCAACGCGCTTACGATGAAGCTCCCCAGTACACAACGGCCTTGCGGTAGCATTTCCCTTCTGCCACGGTACAAGATCAATTTTATTGTTCATGTGCATTTACATACAATTTTATACCTTATCACTACACGAGACAGCCTATAATTGTGAAACAATAACTTCGAAGTTACGACGTTTGGGGTTCTCACAAGACTACTTATCATGATTTTTAACCTTTGACTATTTATTATAAGGACTGGCCTTGCGGTAGCATTTCCCCTATGCCACGGTATAAGAACAATTGATCAAGTGCATTATATTCAATTTTATACCTTATCACTAAAGGAGCAAGCCTATAATTGCGAAACAATAACTACGAACTTATGACGTTTGGGGTTCACACGAGACTATTTTTCATAATTTTTAAAAATCAAAATTAGAATCTCAAGTTATGGTGACTAACATCCAAAGTTGCGGATTTCATGTTACCTCGCCCCCCGCAAAAAGTGGCAGAATTTTTTTTTAGTAGAATTACACGCGTAACCAGTTCACATAAAGGTTCACATATAAATAGTCAAAGTACAATACTCATCTATACTATTATAAAACTGTAACTTGAAGTTGAAGAAGTTTGTCTGTACATTGAAGATATTAACAAAAAAAAGTTACGATATGGTTTTTAGGTGTCCCTGATTCCATTTCACAAATTTTTGGATTTTTTGTCTGTCTGTTTGTTTGTGTGTTTGTTTGGGTGTTTGTTTGTTTGTTTGAACGAGTATCACGCAAAAACTACTGAACCGATTTTGATGAAACTTTTTTTGTTTGATAGCTTATGATCTGATTTAAAATCTGGTATATAATTTGTGCGGACGAAGTCGCGGGTTAACGCTCGTAATATATAAAAACGGTGGTTTGATCGATAATTTAATTTCATTTAAAATAAAATGTACTTACGTATAACTTAAAACTAATTTTTGGTATTTAAAAAATTATCTATCAGTACTGTAGCTAAGTAAAGACAATTTAACTACTTTGCAACCTTTAAACACTATTTATCGGTTAATTAAAATTCTAATCCACGAAAACTACGAGTCTAGTATCTTCATGGATTTAAATATCCGCGCTATGTATAAATAACATGAATACATATAAAAATTATACATAAATAGTATTATTACTAAAAAATAAGTCAAAACAAGAAAAATGTCTTTACGCTACGAATTCGTTAAAATGCTATTTTGTCTATTATTACGATGTAACAAGTTCCATTTTTCTATATTTTTTCCTGAGCGTAGACACGGGGTCTTTGAAGAGTATGGGGTCCAGGCGCAACACTGACCGCATGAGGGGCATGTAGCCCCACGCCGTCGCAAATGTGTTCAGACACGACTGCCGCTGGACAAAATGCTCAGGATCGCTCCATGAGGACCTATGGACATAATACTCATTTTCACTTATAATCTGATGCTGACCTAAATAAGAGCAGTTAGTTAGCACAGTTCTTAGGATATTTCTTAGTTACCTACCTAATTTAATTTTAAATCCTGTATAATTATCATAGATTGGAATCGGAAATGGCATAGATTAAAGGCCAAGCCAAC
Organism: Agonopterix arenella; assembly: GCA_927399405.1. Taxonomy (NCBI): domain Eukaryota; kingdom Metazoa; phylum Arthropoda; class Insecta; order Lepidoptera; family Depressariidae; genus Agonopterix; species Agonopterix arenella. Next base: position 10,996,773 of record OV656691.1, on the reverse strand, counting down.
TCAAACAAAGTGTAACCATAAACAAATAGATAAAAGAACACAGAACACCCCTGTGGGATAGTGGCGTGAGTGGCGTAGTTTATAATAGTATGTATGTAAAAGAATAAGGTACAGTAAGGTTTATAAGTCTTACCGATGTAACTGCTTAGTAGACAAACTTTAACATCGCGCGACATTATATTGACCAATCAGGATATGCCACCTTCAATTCCTTGTCGCTATTGGCTAACTGTTTTCACGCCCTTTTCGCTGCTATCCGACTTTGCACCCTTTGATTACAAAAGGACTTCGTGTTTTGACGGGGATTCGGGTCTGCTCTGCGCAAACGACGATTGACGAACGGAATTATTTTCCAGGTCGTACTGTACCTGTATCGATGATGTGCCGCCTTATACCGCCTCCGCTGTGCGAGCTTGAGCGGCGGCCTGCGGGTGAGATGCGCCACGAGGCAGTTGAGCAGGATGTCCTCGCAGTTGCGCGCGCGGCGCACCGCCTGCCGCAGCGCCGGCGCCGCCGCGGCGTACTGCGCCAGCGTTCCGCGGTGCACCAGCGCCGCGCCGGGCAGCACCATCGAGTACGAACCGCCCCATTTACTGCTGTAGCCCCACGCACCCTGCCACACAGTTAACACTTACTATCGGCATAGTGTAATAATTAAGTGGTCACGCTCGGCAGACGTGACAGGTCAATCGTATGGGAAGAGAGTGTCCCAGTGCCGACTTACCTGCACGCGGTACCGACTTTGCCGGTGTCCCGTCCCCCGCACACCGTGCGAGCATAGATCCGCCGCGACCGCTCAACTGTTGAGCTGTTCCACTATAATATTATATTAGGTCGGGGAAAAAGTTTCTTCGCATTTTTTAAGAAAATTCAAAACATTTTTTAATATAGTTTATTTACATTTAACTAAAGTATGTAGGTACCATTTTGTTCGATAACTTTTTGCCATCTTGTAGGTTGGGACATGATCCCATTGCTATAGAAATTTTGGGGCTTCTGATCAAAAAACCGCGACAAGTAGTTTTGGCAGTCCTCTCGTGATGTTAACCTGACACTGCCTAAAGAATTCTGAAGAGACCGAAACAGGTGGAAATCTGAAGATGCAAGGTCAGGACTATACGGCTGATGCATTAACACCTCCCAGCCAAGCTCTCTGAATTTTTGTTGAGTGGCTATAGATGTGTGAGGTCAAGCGTTATCATGATGAAAAACCACACCCCTTCTGTTGATTAATTCCGGCCGCTTTCTCTCAACTTCTTGCTTTAATCTCATCAGTTGTTCGCAGTAGAGTTCAGAATCGATGGTCCTGCCTGGTGGTAACAGCTCATAATGAATAATGCCCTTCCAATCCCACCACACACACAGCATCACCTTGTTGCGAGTTAACCCGGGTTTCGCCACAGTGTGAAGCCTGACCGGCCTTTACCCCCTCGGGGAATATAGTCCTGAGCATATGCTATGCTACTACTAGAAAACAAGGGTCAAGGCATAGATACTAACTGCCAGTTGCACGTACGTTCATTAAGGCCCTGGCCTGCCACACAGAGGCCGTTTTGCGGGACGTTTTCCCGGAGGCGGAACTGCGGGAAGCGAATATCTCCCGACCCGCGCGTATTTCTGTGTGGTAGGGTACATACAAACTCGAACATTACCACCACACCACACCATACACAACAAAACACAGAACACCGAGCGGGTCCGAAGATATTCGCTTCTCGCAGTTCCGCCTCCGGCCCGCTTTCCCGCAAAACCGCCTCTGTGTGACCTGGCCTTTAAAGATAATCCTCCATTGAGATCAGTAGTGCGATTTTAAAAAAAATCGCTATCCTGATGTTTTAAATTAGCTTGATGTATTTCATCAGATGTTAAACTAAAAATAATAATACTGAAGCAACACTAACTTTAGCCTCGTCCCAGAAGTGTGTACGCGCGGGATATCCCACAATACGTTCGGGGAACTGTTGCCACACACGGAACGCAAAGTCCAGCTCCTCCGCAAGAAGCGGCGCGTCGCCGTCCAGCGAGAACACCGCCGCAGTGGGCACCGCCCACAGGGGCTGCCATCTCGCCGATACTCCCTCCCTGGATACAGTTAACATACTTAACGATATCAATAGCATAGTGTGGTATAGTGATACTAATATCTAATCTACACTATTAAACGACACGACCAAAAATACAGGGTGTAACAAAACATAGTAGGTAGTAATATTTAAAGGCGTGGTTTAGTTTAGTCTTAACTTTAGAATATCAAACTGAACATACCTAAATAGTAAAAAAAAAGGTTGTTCCATAGAAAACGGTATTATATAATAGTACTCTGTGGTTTGATAGACTATGGATATTGGATAGTCTGACTAAAATACCCCCTTAGATATGAAATGCATTGTTCACAATTATATAATTGTGGTCGAAGCATGTTAGATATATTTGTTTTTGTATATTCGTAATTGGTTTCTTAAAAACGGATCAAACAAGTTGTTCATGGGTTAGAAGTTTTTGAAAAGCAAAGCTTGGTCGCCTGAATCTCACTTACGGAAGGTTGGCACAACTGTCTGCTCTGCAGCATAGTATAGGCACAGTATAAGAATGAGTATTACTACATACAGTCCGGACACTCCCTGCCTCCCACCAAATTTTTACCTCACCCCCTCTATCGCCCACCAGTTACCTGGCAGTTACCTAAGAACAAGACTTAAGGTTCAATTTCTTTGGGTTCGCATGCGCTGACGTCATCATGTCAATTTCAATTTTTTGTATGCAGTATCCGGGTTGTGGTATAGGTACCTACACTGTATTGATACCTAGATATATTTAAAGGTGGTATTTACCCGGGATAGTGAGTAGTTGCATCTATGACTAGTACTGGAAGCGGATCGCGCGAGTCGGCCGCTGATCGCGCGATTGATTTCAAAGAAGGTGCAGCACGTTCACTGTCCCAGACTAGCACCACCTGTTTACAAAGGATAGCAAATATTTTGATATTTAAATTAAGTATCGACGTTATAGTAAATTAACAGAGCAGGGTTTAAGATCCTTGGCTGACAAATCTCCATGTTGAGAAAAAAACTATTCACTTATTTTTATAAATCAAATAATTTATCAAATGTTCTGTTTATGGACAAGATTGACACAACTACATTATATTAGCATAAAAAATTTTTAAGAAAATAACTTATAATTACCGAGGGATATTATAGTTTACCTTTTCACAAAATTCACTGCTGGCTATGTTACCAAGAAGCTTGTGCAACGCCGGCGATGTCGCTTGGACGTACATAAGAGCCGTGAACGTGTTCCCGGGTGTAGGTGGTGGTGTATCCAGCGGCAGGGTGGGCGCGGGCAGGGGTGCGGGGGGCGGCGCCGGCGCCGGTGGGGCGGACAGTGCCGGCGCGGCCACCGGCAGGTGCGCCCGCGAGTCCCCGTAAGTCGCTAAAGTCCCCAGCGCTCCCGGCGACGCATTCCATATCAACGCCTCACGCTGTCTCGATGTTCTGTGAGCTAATACCCTCTCCAGCAAAATCTACACAAAATACTACTCTGTTAATTATAAATGACCCGAAATCCAAGTAGTACACAACAAGATAAACTAACTAACCTCGATTGTGGTAAAAACTATTTTTTCTATTGATGAAAAGTACTGTTCCCACAAAAATTGCGTTTGTTGCCTTAAAGCAAGTATACGCTCAGGAGTCACTGAGCGCACTAGCTCCGGTACCTACAATAAAACAATAAGATTTAAATTATTAACAAAGAAATTAACTTTAAACATGAGAATATCATGAACAATAATTGAAATGAAATCTAAGCTGTGTGTTTCTACAATTCAGGCTCAATAATGTTAACACATTTTTCATGAAACACTATATGTTTTTAATCTACCATAATATAGCTACAATAGATCTGTTCAGGTCGCGGTAGCTATTGGTCATTGACCAAAACCTTACAACCAAATAATACCATAATATAAAAAGATAATGTTTTTGACAGTTACATGCTAATAATCCATTAAAAATGTTTAATTTTAGATTAAATCAAATGTTAAACCTACTACCGGCTAATGTCTAGACGAATAACCTAAATTTATGGTCCTGATATTGAATTCTTATGTATTTATTCAAATTTGTATTAAAAGGATATCTTGTTACAAATTATCTGGCCGCATCTTCCTTAAGCACACACACATTAGTTTAAATTAATGTTACATTACTACTCTAAATAAATGATTTTAAATTGACCTGCAATAACAGACGTTCATCAGCCCAAATGACAGCGCGGCGCCAATCGATTCGTTCATCGAAAGGTAGTCTCCATCCATTGCTCAACAAGACCGGCACGCAGCCTGCCGCCAGAGCCTCCAGGAATCGATACGAACCGAGCCGCCGGCCTCGCGCAACCAGGCAAAATGTTGAGTTCGCCAACAATTGTTCATAGTCAAATCTAAAACAGATATGGTATCCATATTAAGGGATTTTTCAATAACAAAATAAATCTTCATTGTCTGCATTAAAATAAGGTACTACAATGAAAGCAGCAAAGTGTTTACAATATTAATAATTCAAACAGGAAAAATGGTGAAATCAAGGAAGAGATAACTAATGAAAGAGAAAGCAACATGGCTGCTTGGCATATAAAGAGAATGTTACAAAAAAATAATGCCTCACTTGTCATATTCTCTGTTATCCTCATCACATCTTTCATCTCTTAAATCCTTCCAAGACTTGCCATGTCGGCAAGTTGTCACCAAAATGAGATTATTACCATCATGTAAATGCCATAAAGAATTTCTTGTTTCGCTACCTATTCCATGCACATATCTCTTGCCTTTAAATGCTAATAAATGCCGTCGAGGTGCAGGAAAAGGATTTCCTGTAGCAGCCGGAGGCACTCCCCCACGCTCCGGGTGCTCTTTGTGAAACAACGGCAGAGATACGTCAAACCCATCACGGAATATGGTTTCAGATGCACTCGCACGTGCCAATATTGCTTCACCAGGATCGAAACCTAGAGCTCCTTCTGCATAGTCAGGCCATGTGCCGGCATATAAATTAAATATAAGGTGATTTCTGCCATTCTTCCAATGTGGCAAGCGAGACAATCTAGAGGCAACATCAGGGGCATGCTCTGGAGATAGTGGATCCGCATCTAAAGTATCCACGGCAGGCACAAATAGACAGGCTTCACTAGGATCTCTAGTCGCATAACGTGACTCTCTTATCACTGATAAAACTTTCCTATACGATGCACTCACCGGGCCATCAGTAGGGTATACATATATTTTAGGATCACTGCCACATTTTGTGAAATCAAAGCACGTTTCCATACGACATGGTTTTGAAGTTTGTTGAGGTTGTCTCTGTTCTGGCACAGGCGCCTCTGATAATTCATCGAGAGTCGCAAACGAAGGCAGCAGATCACGGCGACTTCTGTGTACTAGATCTGACTTCAGATGATATCCACCGAAATAACAATATATTAAAAAGGCACACGAAAGAATGAGAAGTACAAAACGCTTTTTTGCCTGCATTTCTATTAATTTAATTAATAATAGTATAGTTAATTTAGAAGTCTACTATTTCTAATCAATTAAATCTCGGGAATGTCTATCAGGGTTCAGCTTATGTGCACCACATACAGTTTACTGCTTCATATCAATTTTAATCAAAATATAATGAAATCTGAGAGAAAACATAGTATCGTAAGTGTTATTTGAAAAAACCACAAGACTATCAGTTCGTTCCGAAATAATTATTCGCACTTACACTTCACGCACCCAAAGACTAAAAATAAAATAATTGCATTTAATGGTTTCCAATGGGGATTTGTTGTTATTTGCTTGGTACATAAATTAAATTAGAAATTAAGGAAATTACAAATATTTCTAACAATACAACACCACTCGCAAAATACTCGGATGACGTTTTGAGTCGACGTTATTTTTTTTTTTAATATTCTATTCTTTCTTTCAGAAAGGTAGAGGAATCGGGCTCATACAGCCGATCACAAATAGCGATTTTCCTCAAAACAGGAATTTTGTGTAGGTATGACACTAGGGGAGCGTGTAATTTCTCGTGGGTATACATAATTAACCAACTAAGAACAGTGTGATGAGGGATCGGGGCGGTGTAAGTTAAATGATGATGTGGTACGAGGATTCGGTAACCAGGACTGAGAGATATGATTAGGTGGTTCGGTCACGTATAGAGGATGAATGAGAGTAGACTCACTGGGCAGATTTATCGATCCAATGTGAGTGGAGCAGTCGAGAGGGCGTACGAGGAGAACTTACCATGACCAAATAAATGGTCTTCTCCGAAAAGGACAAGTGCGTAGCACCCTCAACCGACGGAAGTACATGAAGAGATGTATGAAGGTGGATGACACGAGCGAAGTATGTCAGAATCATAGTGTGTGGCGTAATCTCTGCCTACCCCTGTGGGATAGTGGCGTGAGTGGGTATACGTATGTATGTAAATAAAAAGTAAGGAAGGTCAGGAGGCTTCACTAGATAAGATAAGATAAATGATAAGATAAATGTTTATTTTTAACTTTTGCTTAAAACTATTACATTAAACGGTAGACCAAAAACGAGGCAAGCCTGATACGCGAGGTCTACGATTGGGAATCCTTAAGGTGGTTTCAGTCCATACAAACGTTTGACGCACAATACGCGTAGACGGAATTAATAAAACTAATATTTTATATATGGAAAAATAGTTTAGAAAATCTAGTTGCCGCGTAACAAATAACATTTCCATTTTATAATATAATTACGAAGATATAAAGCTTTTAAAATTTTGTATGAAAAATTTCAACTATTTTTCCATATATACAAAGTTACTTATATTAATACCATCTACGCGTATTGTGCGTCAAAGTTTTGTATAAAATTGACCCCTCTGCAACCGCCTTAACAATAAACAATAATTTAGTTACGAACTAGTACAATTGAAACAAAGTGAGAGGGTGTGAGTGGGGGGAGGGGGGAGGGGGGGGGGGGGGGTATGTAGTTGTGTGTCTGTTTGCGTGTGTATATGCCTTGTATGTTAAGATATATCCTTGATTAAGTCTTCAGTTCCATCGTAAGTCAAAGTCTCACTGCCTTCACTGCCCCTTATCTTTAGTAAAATGATAGCTAGCTAAATAAGGACATTTTTATTGCACACAGTACACATGAACATGACATGCTACCATGCTAGGCGTAGTCAACAAAACTTGCTGAACATTGCTGAACACTTTTAGTTTTAAATATATCTAAAGCCAAAATACTCAATACTCATAGTTACCTATATAAAATTAAAAGTGTTCAACGACTCTTACTAGAAGAACGTTGTAAACATTATTTAGACATTTTCAGCTACTTTCTGTTTTTTAACATTCCTGTTTGTGAATATATGCAAAATCGCCCTACAGCCTGGATACAACTCATATCTAGTCCTCAATATACCACTTTTTATTCTTTTTGCGACAGCTTCTTGTTTAACCATAATTTCCAAAGCCATTTCTTCACTCATATCAGCTAGGTCAATAGATTTCACTTTGAGGTCACATCTATCGGCTCCATCCACCTGAAATAAATTTTGCAACCATTAGTTAGTTCCGCTTATGACAAAGCTTGTACAATACAACTAAGCATTTGAATATTACTATGGGCTATTATAATAATTTCCTTGTATTTATACAGGGTGTAAAATTGAAAATGAAAAATGTATATTTCTTAAACTTTGTTACATAAACATATCAGTGATTGGGTTCTTCTGGTAAGTATCCGAGTGTGTGTGTGTGTGTGTGTGTGTGTGTGTGTGTGTGTGTGTGTGTGTGTGTGTGTGTGTGTGTGTGTGTGTGTGTGTGTGTGTGTGTGTGTGTGTGTGTGTGTGTGAGTGTGTGTGTGTGTGTGGAGGGGGTGTATGTGTCTGTGTATGTTCATGTTTGCTGTAAAATTAAAAACGTTACATATGAAAGGGGTTGTTTTAAGTTTCAGACCATCAAACTAAGCACTTCATACTAAAAGTTGTTTAGTTTGATAGTCTGAAACACTCCCTTTGATATGTAACGTATTTAATTTTACACCCTGTCTATCATCATCATCATCTCAGCCGATGGACGTCCACTGCTGGACATAGGCCCCCACCAAAGATCGCCATAACGACCGGTCTTGCGCTGCCCTCATCCAACGGGTTCCCGCCGCCTTCCCCAGGTCGTCGGCCCACCGTGTGGGGGGCCTACCCACGCTGCGCTTTCCGGTACGCGGTCGCCATTCGAGAACCTTTCGGCCACATCCGCCATCGGTTCTGCGAGCAATGTGCCCCGCCCACTGCCACTTTAGTTTACCAAATCTTTGGGCTATGTCAGCTATTCTGATTCTTCTGCGGATCTCTTCATTTCTGATTCGATCTCGCAGGGAAACTCCACTGTCTATACATAACAATAATATTCAGTAAATTATTAACTTAAATGTAGACACATACTTTGCATTGAAATGATAACTTGTAGTCATCATCGACTTTTGGCCATTGTTGTTCGAGAACCCCTTTGTCCCAATCAATCCAGGATGATGAATCACAGAGTCTTTTTGGAGCTGAGATGAACCCAGCCCACAATTCTGAGCCAAAGTGTGGCGTCACAGGCGACATCATTATTATTAACGAACCTAAGGCTTGTTCGAATTCTGTGCTGTTGGCTATTACTTCCGGTGGCACTTTATTCTGTAACAAATATAAATGTAGAATTACTTAACAAAATGGTTTTCAGTTTTTAACACATAAATCGAAAGCAAATTCTAGACGTTTAGAATGTATCGTGATCCATATCACGTTTTGAATGGATCAATGTTGCATGACATCCAATAAAAGGTTGGTCAGTCGTCAACAAATCTGACCAAACCTTGAGAGTAAACAAGCCCCAAGCACCGAGCTCAACCCGAGCTGTTAAAAATCGTACACAAAAACATATATTTATTATGGGCCCCATCCAAACTGCATAGGATCTATTTTACCACGGTCACGGTGATGATAGGACTTATTTAGTTTCAGAAGGTTTTTTTACATTACATTTAAACTTGCGTGTTCAAAACTAAACATACACTGTTTCAAGTAGGTAAATAGAAGAGTTAGTGACTTGCTTAAAATAGTATATTCCAGAAAATAGCCCAGTCATTTTACGGGTTGAGCCGGGACTAATTAATAATTGTAATTTTTTTTTCGGTAAATAATAATCTCAATAAATACCTCATTTTTAAAATTTCAATGCTTATTTTATTGCTCCAAAATAATTTATATTGTTAAATCTAAGCCAAATGAGTGCATTGGTATTAATATTATTAATTTAAAAGCCCTCTAGGACACACTATTTTGATTTCTATGTTGCGTAGGGATTTTTTTTTATATATATTTTATTTAAGACAGTCTTTTTGTCACTAAATGGTGCCGGTAACAGTTAAAAAGTCCAATTAATAATTACTCCCTACCCCGCCTAACAAAACTCCGTAAAAGACTGGGCTTAAAAAGGTGACTTGATGAAAGAAAGAATTATGTTGTCAAAACATACCCGCAAAGTGTTTGTCAAGCCCTGGAGCCTAGATATTCCAACACTGAGCTTTTGTGAGTGTTTAAAATGGAAAGTTGTTGTTGCTATAAAATAGTTTCTTGCTTCACGAAGTTTCGCTTCGTGTTTGTCAAACTCGTTTTTACTTAGATTACTTGGATTTTTAAGAGTTTCATCTTTTCGGTGCGTTAGAAAATCTCTCATTGTAATCCATAAACGATGCTGCCAATTCAAAACACCTGGTAAAGCTGGAAATTTAAAAGTTGTATTTATATAGTTTACAGTGTTTTAAAATTGCTTTTAATTGATGTATGCAAACAGGATGTTAGGGTAAACAGTTGCATTACTTTAGAGGATGATTGTATCCATGATACTGAACGACTTTCTCTAAGAAACCTGTAGGAAATAGCAAAAAAATGTTTAGACTTTCCATACTAAAAGCTGTGATTATGTTCCTTTGGGAAAGTTGTTCAGTGTCATAAGTACAATCACCCATGAAAGTAATACAACTGTCTATCCTAACACCCTGTAGAATTTGTTGTTTGTGTTTTCGTAAATAATAAAGATATTATGTAATCTAGTACACAAACTATAGTCAAATGAACTCACTTGCATCAGACCAATTCCTGTTTGTAGCCGGAGGGACATCAGCTAGTATTAGAAGTCTAGTGGTGTCACACCCATATGTCGACAGTAACCTTTGTGGGTTCTCACCATTGTGTTTAGATTTGCTCATCTTCTCCCACTGCACTGACACCAGTTCACCTGTATCCTTCTCTTTATATATTTTTCCTTCTTTTTCAACACTGCTTGGAGGTATATATTTTCCAGAAGATTTTATCTTATAGGATTGTCCCATAATCATTCCCTGCACTAGTAACTTTTTAAATGGCTCCTCAGTAGGTGTCCACCCGAGTGAGTGAAGGAAGTAACTCATAAACCGAGCATAATATAAATGCAGAACAGCATGCTCCTTACCCCCGATATAAATGTTCACTGGTGTAATATTAGCTACTTTATCTTTACTAAAAGGCAATCTATCATTGTTAGAATCCAGAAAACGATAGAAATACCATGAGGAATCAACAAATGTATCCATGGTATCAGTTTCTCTTTTAGCACTGGATTGGCATTTAGGACATTTACAATTTACCCAATCATTTAACCTTTCTAGAGTTTCTGCACCTGATTCAGAAGAATCTTTCTCTGGGAGCTTCACGGGTAGATCCTCATATGGCACAGGTATCGTGCCACAGTTGGTGCAGTGAATTATTGGTATAGGAGTGCCCCAGTATCTCTGCCTAGATATAAGCCAGTCTTTCAGTTTTGAACTTACAAAATAACCTCCCACATTCTTCTTCAGTGCAATGTCAATAGCTTTTTGATTTTCACTTTCCAGATCTTTGATTCTCTTGCTCTTTTTCATAGGGGTAACATTTAAGGATTTGGCCAATTCTAAATCATACTCATTTGACATGGGACATGCTATGTACACATCCCTTCCGTCTGGATAATTAACATCGTCAGTTATATAAATGGGTATTTCACCATCAGTGATTGGATTTATTATTTTTAAATTTTCACTAATATTATCTGATAAATCTTGTATGATAACATTACTTCTGCTCATTGTTATAAATTGTCCATAGATAAATTTATAAGGTTCCGATGTCCAAACATCAAATGTTCTTATTTTATCATCTAATTTTATTTTAAATGTCACAACTGCTCCATTACATTCACCGATCCAATGTTTTTGTAAATTGATGATATCATTCCAGTTCTCAAGATTTTTACTGTCGAGACCGTCATAGAGTCTTTTTGCAAACTTTGTAGTTTTAATGAACCATTGCGTGAGATTCTTTTTTTCGACTTTAGCGCCGGATCTCCAAGAGCAGCCAAGATCATCAACTTGTTCATCAGCTAAAACTGTTTTATCAACAGGATCCCAGTTAACCATGGCCTGAAAACAACAAATTTGTTAAAGTTAGATCAAAGATTTTTATGTGTTTAGGCTAAGATATTTATAATATGGGTTCGTTATTTATAATGTATATTGTACTGTTGCCTGATTTAAATAAACAAATAAAACGCTGCCACACAAACTTAAAACACAGTAATTAATTTTGACATTTTCAACTACTGAACTCAGCGAATGAAATTAAAAAATCGCACTCCTAAGCCACCACAATGGGATTTATAAGAATCAACAAACCTATTTGCGTAGAAGTTGTGAAATTGGCGAATATGATAAGAAAATAAAAAAATGCAGTAGTTATCACATTGAGTAAAACTTCAAGGATGTTTTTTCGAAATTACAAAAATGGTCTAATGAGTTTTTAATTTGTGTGGCAGAATATTCCTCTAATTTTATTTAGTTTATACTTACTTTACTTTGGTACGCTAATCCATTTTCAAATAACTTCAAAAAAATAAATTGTGTCCACTTATAGTAGGTTGGATCACAGGTCGATAACTCTTTACTCCAGTCAAAATCAAACCCCAATTCCAAAAGTTGTTTCTTCATTGACTTTATGTTTGTATCAGTCCAGTGATGAGGTGGAATATTACGTTCTATCGCAGCATTTTCAGCTGGAAGCCCAAAAGCATCCCATCCTATAGGATGCGTAACATTATTTCCACAAAGTTTCTGGAATCTAGCTATAGCATCTGATATAGAATATACTCGTACGTGGCCCATGTGGAGGTTGCCTGATGGGTACGGAAACATTGGGAGTACATAATATGGTTTGTTGTTGTTACCGCTCGGTCTTGAAAAAACGTCATTTGACCATCGTTTCTCAATATCAAGCTTAATTTTTGTATTTATATCTTCTTGCTGAAATCCATTTAACAATTCAGTCTAAGGTGCTGTTTATACAGAAGAGATGTGTTGCTGTAGCGGATAGTCAAAGTAACACCAATATAAACCTGATATTACGTTGCATTGCATCATTTTTTTTGTAAAGAAGAATCGAGGCGACGTCGCCAGGAGGCGTGGGCGTAATTCTCAAAACGATGCTATGCTACATACTATAAGGTTTATATTGCCACACCCCACCCGCGCCACGTCACTTCTGCTTAAACAGCACCTAAAATAAAGTAGCTATAGTATGTACATATATAGTATTAGTGTATTCTAGACTAAACAACATTTACCCTTAATATTTGAAAACCACTATTACTATCTACTGTTATCATCTGTTACCGTCAATATTTGAAAACAATAACTGATCTAAACATAATCAAGATGTACTATTGCAGTCTTTTTCGCCTGACCACCACTAGGCTCATTTTTGCTTGCATACTAAAAAATAAAAGTGCTGTCTAGCCCGCTATCTATTGATGAATAGACCAATTAATGAATAGTTTCCAAACAATAAATTTTGCGCGAAATTATAAGTGGTCAGGCAAAAAAGTCCCCGATAGTACCTGCCAAAGATAATCAACAGGATTAAAAATTAAATATTATATTCTGTGACATCTACGCTATTATAAAACTGTAACATAAATTTATCTGTATACTGAAGAAAAGGTTTTGTTATGGTGTTTATTTGTCCCTGACTCCAATTCACAAATATTTTGATTTTTTGTCTGTCTATTTTTAAGAGCTGACCCAAAAACTATACGTACTGTATGGATTTTGATGAAACTTTTTGTGTAATTAGCTTAGGATTAGACTTAAAACTGGTATTTATTTTATCTCGGTACGATGGCGAGAGCCGGTGAAGACGAAGTCGCGGGCGAAAGTTGTATTCAAAATTCTTACCCATAATCCTAAGGAACTTTTGTTTCTGTAAAACAAACTTGAGAAAAGTAATCTCTTGTGAGGCGATATTAGTGTAAGCTTCATTATCGTATTCCGTTAATTCTACCACACTCCAGTTGGCCTTAGGCAAAAAAATAGCATAAGTATATCACTGATTCAAACAAGATTAAAAAAATCACTTTTACTCATATTTTATTTGCCCTGCTTAACAAGGGGAAAGGAATCCTTCTTTAACTTTATTGCTTACAGGCAGTATAGGTTCGTCAATTCAATATAGGTATTCTTTATGTGAATTTTTAATTAATTTTAAATAATTCTCGTAGCAAGAATCTCCTCATTTTCAGCATGTTTTCATTTCAGCTGATTCTGTCACTGTCAGTCAACGGTGCGTTCCGAATCATGCCAACAATGCTGTGAGCGATTACAGCCTCTACAGGAGTGCGTTCACGACCTTTAGGTGCGGTTGTTTTTCAACTCGCTCTAAGGTACGGAACGACCGTGCCAATTTTTAACTCGCTATGAGGTACGGAACGATCACGGTTGTTTTATAACCTCAAATTTTGACATTTAAAGTAATATGGGCTTCCAGGGCTTCCATCATTTCTAAATACAATAAAAAAACTCATTTTCCATGTTAGCAAATCAAAAAGTGAATAAAAATAGTTTGAAAAACAAACTTTTATTCAAAACGCGCGAAAAGTCAAGTAACCACAGATAATTAAATCGTCAGTGTTTTTAACCATCGAATTTGATGGTTCAAAGTTGCAACCCGTCAGAGGTTCGGAACGGTTGAGTTGTGACAACCGAGTTGCTAAGAGCGTTTTTCAGCCTCGGAACGGCGTTAGGCGAAAAGTTGCACTCGGGGTGCACCTGGAGCGTAGGTTCTGAAGGCAGCCCAGCGGCAGCGCTTGCACTCGTTCCATTTGCGTTACCGCGCCTACCATTTTGGAACGCTAGATATCGCGTTCACATCACAACATTCAAATATTCCTATTATTTTCTTCATTATTAATCGTTATAAAACTTTTATTCGTAATTTTTAGAACTGAATCTAACCCTATACTACTAAAGAAACCTAAATCGAGACCAAAACAAACCAAAAATTTACCACACCAAAACCGTCAAACGTTACTTTTGAAAATTAGCTAAAAAATTTACGACCATAAAACTGTCAAACGTCACTTTTGACAATTCGCTCACAGGGCTGCGTTCACGACTTTTGGGTTCGGTTGTTTGATTGTTTTTCAACTCGCTCTAAGGTACGGAACGATCACGATTGTTTTAATTAACCTAAAATTTTGACATTGACAGTATTATGGGCTTCCAGGGCTTCCATAATTTCCAAATACAAATAAAAAAACTCATCTTCCATGTTAGCGAATCAAAAAGTAAATAAAAATAATTTGAAAAACAAACTTTTATTTTAAACGAGCGAAAAGTCAAGTAACCAAAGATAATCAAAACGTCAGAGTGTTTTTAACCATCGAATTTGATGGTTTAAAGTTGCAACCCGTCAGTGGTTCGGAACGGTTGATTTGTGACAACCGAGTGTCAATAGAACGTTTTTCACCGAGGCTCGGAACGGCGTTAGTGCGTTAAGTTGAACTCGGGGTGCACCTGGGGCGTTGGTTCGGATCGCGGCCCTGTGCTAACGCTCAAAGCTGTTGGCACTGTTATCGCAAGATCAAAATGGCGTCGGTAGTGACGTCACGTTTTCGATGGTGGTCAAGCCCAAGTCAAATCAGAACGACATTTATCGCGCTCACCGCGTTGTTGGCGTGATTCGGAACGCACCAGTTAAATTCAAGGTAAAGGGATCAAGCTCATACATTCGAGGTCTTTAGTAAAGTTTTCTCATTTATAGCAATTAAAACGTATGCAGAGAAGTCAACAGGAAAGAGGTGAACTAATCGCTTTGCCGCGCTAAAATCACGGAACCCTTTTCCCTCAGATTAATTAAACTTTTCCTGTTTAAGACTCATAGACTATCATATTTCCTGTATATTGTTCACTTGCACGACACTTTGTTTCGCAAAACAACACCAAAACTCGGTAAACGATAAAAATTAGATAAAATATGTGGACTCCAAACGTATCTGACGGGTTCCCGCCAAAAACTCCTCGGAACGCACGTGTGACGGTTGCTGTTGATTAGTTCTTCCTTTAGGATAGGCGATGGGATCCAGCCCTTACAGCCGTTGTCTTCAATAGTTGATGTAGCTAGTTTTTTCTTGGTATTGTTATTGTATCCAGTGCCATATTCGGGGAACAAAATATTGTCCGTTTCGTTATTGAGCTTACACCTTACACACCGACGATTTAAACCAATAATGCGTTGATGAGTTGCAGGTCGTTGATTAGCCACACTCAAACGATGGACAGTTTTACCCGCGTTCAGGGCCCTGTTTAATAAACGCGACAAGTGACAATTGACGATGAAAATTCAGTGTACATTGCTGAGAATGCTAGGACACATGAAGCACTGCAAGTTTAGCGTCTGCAGCAATGTACTCTGAATTGTCACTTGTCGCGTTTATTAAACAGGGCCCAGAAGCCAGCATGTACACGTGATACGGCTGTATCACGTCTTTTATCTCGTTTCTTCGCGCGCAAATAGAAAGTGAGTGAAGGTGTGATAGCGCTGTATCACGGTGGCATGCTACCCATGCAGGTCTCGTTGTTTACAAAATGTTTATCGTCTTCATTATCTGCTCAGGCACTTTTTTAATATATTTCGATTGTCTGAGAATTTTGAGGATTACCGTAGTTATATGGGCTCGTTCCCTTTGCTATTTCGTAAGGAATATATAACAACAACAAAGAAAAAATATTTTTCTCCTTTGGTTTTGCACTTTTGCAGTCAGTCAGAGTTTTTGGCGGGAATTCGTCAGCTACGTTTGGTGTCCACATATTTTATAGAATTTTTATTGTTAACGAGTTTTGGTTCGTAAAATTGGTGTTGTTTTGCGTAAGAAAGTGTCGTGAAAGTTAACAATATACAGTTCAGGGAAATATGATGGTGTATGGATCGTAAACAGGAAAAAGTGTTCAGTCATTTGTAGCGCGGCAAAGCGATTGGTTCACCTCTTTCTTGTGGACTTCTCTGCGTTTCCTGCGTCTTTCGATTGTCTCCAAAAATCGGCAAAATGTCGAACACTAGCGTTTTAATTGCTATAAATAAGAGAATTTTATTGAAGACATCGTTGGTTGTATGGGATATTTAACCCTATTCTATTCTATTCTATTTTTATTTAATGGCGTCCGATGCGTTATCACAATTGTGCCAATGTCCCGTTATGTGGAGAGTACACGTAGGAAAATGATTAGTAGCATTTCTGCCAATGTCAAGTAGTTTATCATAATCTCAAGTTAACGTTTTATAGTTAAAACACAAAAGAGTTTACAAAATGGCGGAGCCACGTGCAAGCCTAACAGATGCCAATACGCACGCGTCTGACCTCCCCCAGACTTGCAGCGCGACTGCGATATTTAACCCTTTACCTTGAAATGTACAAAAAAAAAAAATAGTCAGTCTGTCACTCGTCTGTCTGTCAAAACTGCAAATTTCTAGGCGCATTTTTCTGATCTTTTGATCTATTCTTTATTTATTATTCGATTTGTTCCGAAACGAACGACTAAAAATGGCTAAACCTGAAGACGTATCTGAAGACGCAAAGAAAATCGTAGACGATGCAAAGAATTTCATTGAGAAAGCTATTGCGGACATTGGAAAAACTTCGGCAACAAAACAACTTATTTTAGGAACTGCGTCAGGATGGTATGTGCTATTTACAATTGCATTTCATTGTCTTCGTTTTTATTACATCACGTGCTATGATCACGGAGTTCGAGACAAAATACTATTATAGCTTATTGGCTATAATGCACAAAATGGTTAAACATCTTTAGATAAACTCATCTCATTCCACATAATTTTTATAAAATGACAAAGAAATATGTCGAATCATACAATTTATTCTGAGTCTTTGTTACTTGTTGAGAAATGTAAAACAAATATGAATTACATTACCTACAATATGTTAATCTTGGCACCTGCTATGATTTTATTAGGAATAAATATTATTAGGAATGAGTCGAACAAGCGTAAATTTTCTAGACTGTTAAAGACATTCCTATTGGATAGCATTACCTAAGAACTAAGAAAATACAAAAAATGTTAAGATACAATTATTGTATTGCAAGGTTCGCTGTAAGTATATGTATCAATCATAGTTAAAATAGCTTGAGAGTGATTGTAGCTCCCACAGACAAACCAAGCAATTGGTTTGGTAGGATTCTTTATCATCAAGTGTTCACTGTAACTTATATAATAATAATAATAAATAATAATAATTTTTGATTTTACTAAAGCATAGAACACATTTCAGGATCACAGGTTTTATTACCATGAAACTTGGAAAAGTTGCTGCAGTAGGCCTTGGTGGAAGTGTGATATTACTGCACATTGCAAGTCAGAAGGGCTACATTGATATTAACTGGGAGAAAATCAACAAGAGAGTTGACAAAATCAGTGACAAAATTGAGAAGGAAACGACTGGCAAATCTGCAGACTGGTTTGAGAAAGTATGTACACATAAAGCTAAATCATTAATTAATTGATATTTATTTTGTATTACTAACTTGTGAATGTTTAAAAAAGGGCTTTCTCACTTGACCGGTCTGAACCATAATCAATGTATTTGAAAGTATTGTTCCCTTTATCATGCAAACGAGTTTCAGTTAACACTTTTGCTCAAAACTATGATCCTCGCGCATTGCTAACATTGACCCCCCTTGTAGGTTGTGCGTGCATTCGTAAATTGTAAATGACTAATATGGCTCCCATCGTGGGTCACACAAGGGTTTGGGTGAGTCACACTGTAGGACATGAGCACAGGCAAAATGCGATAGAACTTGACCCCCCTCGTAGGTCTTGCTCACAGTAAAAAAATGAAATGATAAATGTGGGTTGTCTCGTGGGTCAGCCGCGCAGGTGTAAGGTTGTTGGTGACTCACACGGTTAGTCATAAGCACAGCCTAAATGCAATAGCACTGACTCGTTACGTGGGTTCTTTAGCACTGCGGCCCATTTGTCGCCGACCTACGACGTAGGTCGTCAGCAGTGAAAGTGTCAAACTTTAATCCTCTTTATGGAGATAAATCAGCCTTATCATAGGGTTAGAGTGCCAATTTCAGTTCACATGGGACGTAAATATGCTCATTTCATAAGACATTCAAATCATTAATTTATTTTGTTGCAGGTCTTATTGTTTGTCAAAGATAATTCCTATTATTCGGCAGGATTCACAGGAGGATTCTTTTTTGGCATTGCATCTTCATGAATTTCAAAATTTGTACTTATTTGAGTGAGTTTGTGATGATGACATCACTGTTATTTATAATCAACCAGTCAAGTTAGAAAGTCTCACTATCATAGTCAAATGCATATTGTACAGATCCCTAGATACTTGTAACAACCATTGGATGTATGATCCGTACTAACATTATACTCAAAAACGATTAAAATATACATATATAATGATGATCTAAGTACCTACTACAAATTATTAGTCATGTTTCAAGGCCTCACAGTGAATGGCATCTTTTCTTGTAGACTTAAAGATAAAATTGTGAATCAGACAACTGTTTACATCATCATACCATGTTAGTTATGGTTTAGATTGAGCTATTTACATACTTTTCTCAAAAACAATTTTTTTTATTATTTATTGCTTCATTAGATAAGAAATTAGTAGATTCAGTAGATTATTTGTTACAGGTGGAACGGTTTGTTGATCGAAAATTGGATAAAGCTGAAACATTAATTAAGAAAAAAGAAGTTAAAGCTAAGAATTGGTATCATAATTTCACAGGTGATGATAACTATCGTGCCACTGAAACTCACGTCTTTATGGCATCATTTTTTGCTGGTATGGCTGTTGGATTACTGTGTGGTAAATAAAAACGTAAATTTTCCAAAAATCGTAATTACTATTTCACTTGTATTATAATTATATAGTTTTAGGAATAATTTGGTTTAGATTCTTTGTTTTCGGCATATTGTATTTATTAAAATTAGTATTAATCATTGTTATCCATGTAGGTTGAAAATAGCTTTGAGAAAGTTTAATAAATTATGAGTAGGAATTATGTATGTTCATTCTCACTTCTTGAAATAGCGATAATTTTCCCAATAACTCAATGGGCATAATATTTATGGATATAATCTCGATAAAATTGAAGAATTACCTAAGTATTAAATAAACAATTTTAACATCCAAATTATTGTTGCTTTTAATTATTGAAAAACGAACTATTAAATGCATGATGATTCTCTATGATTGATACACCAGAGGGTGTTGGTATCATAAACTTAATATTACTACTTGTATATTAAGTTTATGGTTAGTACACACGGCGACACATCAAGCTATACAAAACCAACATAAGCTGGCCGCGCGTAGGTTGAAGTAACGTAGCTAGCTTATGTTGGTTTTGTATAGCTTGATGTGTCGCCGTGCGTACATGATGTTTTGTTTTGACTAGGCACACTTTTATCACCTTTTATTGATACAAATCAAAAAGAGGCATGAAAATAAAAAATGTCACACATACCATACATGAGGTGGAGTCTGGTAATTGCGACTATCACGACTATGGAGCAATTGCCCTTATATGAATTACAATTCAGTCCTCGTTATACCAACACCTGCCTTCTAGATGACTAGACTAGATATTGAGAGAAAATATTGAGTCTATATATTGAGAGAAGAATTGAATCGTGATTCTTATAAGTGCAATTGCTCCATAGTTGCAATTACCTGACAGTTGCAATTACTGTATTATTTTAGTTTCATCTAAGGTTTTACACAAATATCTTGTACAATGCCTACACTCGGCCACAGTGTAAAACCAAGCAGTTTCGAAAGACCTGTTCTAACCATGTGGTGCTCTGAAAACCTTGAAATCTTTTGGAATTTTTTAGGTATTGGTTTATAAAAGCTTAAAAATAGATCCTGAGATACCAGCCAGCAAACTTTCACATACAAATTGTGTCTCAAGGTCTTGTTCAAGATGTTTACAGGCCATTTTACCTACAGACTACAGATAAAAGCCTTTTTATCCGACTGCGCGACGCAAAGGATGGACTGATATAGGTATTCATTCCAATATCGGTTTTTTTTTTTTATTTTATTTATTTATTTTAACACTTTATTGTACACACGGAAATATAAATGAAAACAGCATAATAGACAATTACAAAGGGCGAGCTTATCTCTAAAGAGATTTCTTCCAGCAAACCCGTGAAAGAGAGAGAGCATATTAAGTGAGGCAGGCATAGTGTGCACATTTAACAAATAAAACAGTATTTAACACTAATAAATAGATATGATTATATAAAGATACAGGTATATACATACACATATATATATATTTATAAAGAATGATAAACAAATAAATATACTAGTTTATTGAATGAAGAGAGAGATAGTGATCTTTGACTTGTTTTTTAAATGAAGCAATTGTTTCACAGTCTCTTATATTAAATGGGAGAGAGTTCCAGAGCCGGACTGCATGGACAGTGAAGGAATAGGAATAGAAGTCAGTAGTGTGGGATGGGATATTAAGGAGGGTACGGATGTGGGATCTACAGGGTTTGTCAGAAGGACGGGAGAAGGAGAAGCGTTCGCGGAGGTAACTAGGAGCAGACGGATTGTGGAGGGTTTATTAAATTTTATTAAAGGGACTTTCCCAATATAGGTACTCCAGAAAATAAAATGCTTGAGAATTATTAACATTTTGTATTATAATGATCATATAATTTGTTTGATGGTAAACTCTCCAGGTAGACTTTGTATTTGTTTACATAATCTTTCTTCAACAAAAGGACAGCAGCCTGATATCTTCTCTTTTGTGCTGGAGATAGCGATCTCCAAGTGAGATCATTTTCTTCAGTCCTATTAAGTAATTCAAATAATTCTTCACCATTTCTGTGAAGAATAAAAGATGAATGTGAATGTAAGTTTTTTTTTAAATCTGCATGAATGAAATTTCATAGTGGTTACACTCACTTAATGCTTGGTGGAGTTGGCTCAACCAACACTACAACTGGTTCCATATCCTCTTGTAAATTTGTCTCATTCTGCTCGTTCTCTAATGTGATTGCTTCCTGTTGCATTTCAAGCCTGAATCATAAAAGTTGTTCAATTATGGAAACATTATTAACTAAAGTAAAAAAAAGTATCACAGTTTTTATAATGGATCATCATCATATACCATCATGAGCTATCACAGTAGCTAGAACAGTGAAATCTGCATTGAAATCAGTCCAGTAATTTTCCAGAGATGGGTGAACAGAGGAAAATTGTTTTTAATATCAAATTTTAATTTAATAAACCATGGGTTTAAATAAAGTTATGTTGATAACTTACTGAGAATGGTTATCATCCAAATCCACCCTGTTGATATTTCCCAAAATATTATCTACTGCGTCCAATTGCATATGCTCACATGTTGTGTTTTTGGCTCTATTATCTCCAGGTTGAGGTTCTCCATCAGGCTGGATGTCTGGCGACCTGGACACATAATTATAAATGATTTTTTCTCACAGATTGTTAGTTTAAGGGCATTTTTCCAGTCATGACCCGCACGTGTTTCAGGCCTGCATGCACCCCACCCACTTTCTATCGTTTCATACTTGCTTGTGCTTCTTCAGCCACATATGCCACACACATGTGGGATGGGATGTGGGAAACGATAAATTGCGGGCCTGACAAGCATGTGGGTGCAAACAAGCATTACTGGAAAAAGGCCCTTATCTTATCTAGGTACTTATTATAGAATTTATAATACCTCGGTCTTGCGGGTGGTTCTTTTTTTTTCAGATAAGGTTCTGCATTTTTCAAATAATTGGCAAACTTTTGTTTAAACTTCTTTCGATACTGTTCATATTTTTCTGAAAATATCTCTTTCTCATTTTGACTTAATGCAAGCCAGGATCTTGTTGCTTCTATCAAATTGCTGGAATACTGAAAAATATAAAATGTCTGCAAAATAGCCCTAGCTTTGTTTTTAATTAAACTAGGTGCCCACTGCTTTGAGTACTATAGCTACCTAGTACCACACAAGTGATTACTTGCTCAGTGGTACCACATAGTATTATGCAGGGCTGCGTTCACAACCTTTGGGTGCGGTTGTTTTTTCAACACGCTCTATGGTACGGAACCGTTCACCGGGGCTCGGAACGGCGTTAGTGCGAAAAGTTGCACTCGGGGTGCACCTGGGGTGCAGCCCAGGATGGAAAAACTTTGATCACAAACAAACGATTTTAACAACATTGAACACATCCATCTGTCAAATTTAGTCTTTTATCTCGTTCGTTCGTTCGCGCGCAAATAGAAAGAGAGCAGAAGCGTGTGCTATACCACGCTATCGCGGGTTGGCGTACTAGCCCAGCTCGCTGTATGAAGATTCGGTATTGACCTCAGATTAACACGTAAATACACCGGGGCGGGGGGCGGAGGGCGGCGCATCAAGAGCGTTGCCATATTGTAAGTCTTATAGTAGTACTGTTGTTACGGTATGACAACACAGAATCATATCAAAAGACATTTGTTTTACTTAATTTCTATCAGATGGTCTGATGTTGTAAAGAAGGAAATGGACAGCTGCGGGCTCTCCATCGACGATGTTCAAGATAGAGCGAAGTGGACGAAACAGGGACAGCAGATAGGAAGATGATGATTGATTTCATTGTTTGGAGAAAGATAAGCACTGACTACTAGACTATTACTATAGAACTGAAGATAAGTTCCTTAAATGTAATCTATAAGCATTTACCTTTGTTTCACGTTTATTTTTTCTTCTACAGTACAGTTTGACATACAATCCAAGGGCGGACGTTGGCAGTTTTTCTACTTTATGCACCATTATTTTTATATTTACCTTACCCACCCTATTACCAGATTGAGTTCGTGCTTTTATAAGATATAAAATAAAATGACAAACAAAGATGACAAAAGGAATAACTATCCAAATACAAAAGTTTTTAGTTTTTTTCGAGGTATTTTTTTTAATTTTTCATTCGCATTCGCATTATTTCGCATATTGACAATAACATTTTTTTGTTGTTGTTGATGTATTTTTCCTTACGAAAAAGCAAAGGGTATATAGCCCATGCAGCCAAGTATGTTTTTGTCTTTTCCCATTAATCCATTATTCCAAATCCAAACAAAGATGACAAAAGGAATAACTATACTATAAGGAGAATGATGACGAGGTTCCCGTCTCACGCCTCTCCTCTCCCCCGTGTGGAATGTAAACATCCCTTGTCACCAGTGTGCTGGTACTCTTGCGCGGGACCTTCAGGGCTAGTGACGTTTCGTGTGTGCTCCTCTTGTTTGTGCATCAGTGCATTGATCATTTTAGACTTTCCAAGTAGTTGTTAAGTCTTAGTGACGATTTAGTGAGTACGTAGGTACCTACGTCACTTGAGAAGGACATTGTTATCATAAATAGTCATTATAGAAAGTGATGAGCCCATAACTGATTGTTGTTATCTCGAAATATCCCTTAGTCACCTTTTAATAAAAATACGAAAGTTTTTAGTTTTTTCGAGGTATTTTTTCATTCGCATTCGCATATTGACAGTAACATCTTTTGTTGTTGATGTATTTTTCCTTACGAAAAAGCAAAGGGTATATAGCCCATGCAGCCAAGTATGTTATTGTCATTTCCCATAAATCCATTATTTATAAAAGGCACTATGTGCTTGATCTGTGTTAGTAAATTATCGTTTTCCGTAATAATGTTATTTCTGGGTTTTTTTCTTTTCCATGTGTTATTTCCGACATGATGTTTCTAGTGGCCAGCCTTCTATATAAATAATGGATTAGACAAAAACAGACTTGTCTGCATGGGCTATGTACCTTTTGCCTTTCCGTAAAGAATACAACAACAACAACAACAACTGTCACTATTTCATTTAGAAAATAGCCAGCGCGGAGGATATTTTGTTTTTGCATTTAATTTACTCTACAGTCCGCCACAAAGAGTATAAATAATATAAGGATATTGCCCGCTCA
This sequence comes from Agonopterix arenella, assembly GCA_927399405.1. NCBI lineage: Eukaryota > Metazoa > Arthropoda > Insecta > Lepidoptera > Depressariidae > Agonopterix > Agonopterix arenella. The sequence continues at coordinate 10,972,377 of OV656691.1, read as the reverse complement.
TTTGAATGAAAAGCTATTAACAGCTATTGGCATAATATGTCGGACACTAAAAAGTAAGATAAATGCATTTTTTATTATAGAATTAACCTTAGATAAATGATTGGTCTTGGCTTCGATCATTTATTTAATTAACATTGCACGTCACAACGCTGTCCCAGTCTTTGTGAGACGATTATATGTAGAACTCAACGAATATACTACTCTCTACATAGATCTTCTATATACTATTACCTATTCTGTGATGAAATCGCCACACTGTGTAAATCGCTATCTCTTTCACCCGCTCGTCGCATCCTCATGTGGTGCACAACGTTCTAATTACGGTAGTATTTATAATATTCTGCGGTTCTAGTATGTAGTACATAATAATTCAATGTATTTTGTCATTAAAGGCTATTTTATTTTATTTTATTGAAAAACGGGATGCAATTACATTTGGGAATTTTTTTTTAAACAAAAATACATAAATTCACGACCATAATCCCGGTCACGGTCAGAAGCTCTGCTACAACTACCAACAACATGTCTAAGCATGCAGTTGTAGCACACTGTGTAAATCGCTATCTCTTTCACCCGCTCGTCGCATCCTCATGTGGTGCACAACGTTCTAATTACGGTAGTATTTATAATATTCTGCGGTTCTAGTATGTAGTACATAATAATTCAATGTATTTTGTCATTAAAGGCTATTTTATTTTATTTTATTGAAAAACGGGATGCAATTACATTTGGGAATTTTTTTTTAAACAAAAATACATAAATTCACGACCATAATCCCGGTCACGGTCAGAAGCTCTGCTACAACTACCAACAACATGTCTAAGCATGCAGTTGTAGAGAGGCTCACTTTTAGCACATTGAAGGTGGAAGATCGATTGAATGACGTGTGAGGTGTCCCCTGGGCTAGAATTTAGCCAACAACATTTTTATTTTTGCATTTCCGCCAGTGTCATGTCGGCAGCTCCAAAATAAAACATGGAATACACCATTGAACATTTTACGCCAGAGCCACATTGAAGAATTAATTTTACTATCTATTCCTTACTCATCATCATATCAGCCGGTTAAACGTCCACTGCTGGACATAAGCCTCCCCCAAAATGGGGGGATTTGCCATAATCGCCACGCTTGGCAGGCGGGTTGGATCGCAGTTAGATTGAATGTGTGTACTCAAGAGGATGCTGCTGCCCATCCTCTGGTAGATCCCTTAGTCGCTTTTTACGACACCCGTGGGAGGAAATGGGATGGTGCTATTAGCCGACACCACATGGAACCTTACTATACCCGATAAATTAAATTATTTGTGGATAGTTCTGTTAATATATTTCCTAAATGTTTAAAAAAGGATCCTTAATTCTGTTGCATTTGAACAAGGTACATCAATTTGTAAAAAGGGGCAAGAAAATGTCAAATGGCGTATTCCATGTTTTATTTTGGAGCAGCTGATGTCGTTTGTGGGAGTATCTATCCCAATCTCAGGGATTGTTTTTGATCAAGAACAAGAAGAGATTAAGGATTGCGGAGCCTCGTTATTATTATTATTTATTTAATCACAATGCCTTATTTAGTCAGGAACTTCAGTATTTTATTGATCAATTTGAAATGTTACATTGAACTTACAGATATGGACTTATTTTGGCAGACAAAGGGAAAGCAAAGAAACCTATTTTTCAGGCTTCTCGAAATGTTTTTGGCAATGAGTCAGATTCGGAAGGTGAAACAAATAAAGCACCTGTTCTTCTTAGACCAAATCAAAACATAAACAGACAGGTATGTTTTCATCATGCTTTTTACTTTTGAAATGTTGACTAAAATAAACTTATCACTAGTGTCCAAGAAGCTATGTTAGTATTACGATATTTATATTATACAGGGTGTTAAAGTAAACAGTTGCATTACTTTAAGTGGTGATTGTACCCATGATACTGAACAACTTTCCATCGATATGCAGGTTGAAGTGTTTCAGTGTAAAGCTTATGAAAGTCAAGCTTTTTTTACCACTTTATTTTATTCACAGGCTCGTGTAACTCAAGAGAAAGCTGTCTCTGAAGATCCAACAGTGTATCAGTATGATGAAATATACGACTCAATGGTTAGTAAAAAGGAAGAGAAAAAACTTAAAACTAAAGAAGAAAAAAAACCTCGCTACATAGAAAACTTGTTGAAAACAGCCAACAAAAGGAAAATTGAAAATGAACGTAGAATTGAGAGACAGGTAACCACCATTCTTATATTTTAAACTATTGTAAATAATAAAAAATCTGGTTTTTTACCGTTAACTTTGATGTTGCAGATACAAAAAGAGAGAGAAAAAGAAGGTGATGAATTTGCTGACAAAGAAGTGTTTGTTACTTCTGCTTATAAAAAGAAACTGGAAGAAATGAGTTTAGAAGAAGAGAAGGAGAAACGGGAGGAATATTTGGAAAGCATAGGAGATGTCACTAAACAGAGAGATTTAGGTTTGTAAATACTTATTGATATCAAAATTTTCACATATCACACAATGAATGAGAAAACATTCACTTATCCTCATACAATTATTTGATATATGCGTAATTATTTTATTTCAGGTGGATTCTATCGTCATTTATATGAACAAAAATTGGGATCTGATGATAAGGAAGACCCTGAAAAAATGAAAGAAAGTCCAGTTTCAAAAGACACAGAGGATGAAAATAAAAAGACAGATAAATTAGAAGCAAAAAAAAGAAATTACAGGAAAAGAAAAACATCATCAGACATCAAGAAACAACTGTCAGAAGGAGAGATAGATGAATCTGATGAAGAAGTAAAACACCTTAATCTTAAAGATATCAGTCTCGCTAAAAAGTCCAAGCAGAGTGACGTCAACATAGATGCAGATTCAGACTTTTCTATTGATGAGTCAAGTGATGATGAGACTTCCGATAAGAAAAAGAGTGTGGATGCTAAGCAATCACCTGATGAAGTGTCAAAATTAGCTAACACAGACGATATGACAGAATCAACAAAGCCTGACGTCAAGAGTAATACTGAAAATGACGAAAAAGTTAAAGAAGAAAAACAGGAAAAAGTGGATCCAAAACCTAAAATAGATATCTGGAAAAAGAGAACTGTCGGTGAAGTCTTTGCACAAGCCTTGAAAAGATATTATGAGAGAAAAGCTGCTAGGGGTATTTAATGAAATATAGTAGTATTTACTAATAATTTTAATGCTTAATATACTATGTCAAAATATGTCTATTTTTTATTTCTGACACTAAACTTAATTTATACCACGACGTAATGCGCTTTGCAATGAACTGAAATAAAAATAAAAATGTGGTCAGTTTCAAGGGCATGGCATAACAGTTTTAATTAATGAAGGGTAAAAAAGCATACCTATAAATTCAGAAACTGGATCATTTTCACCTTCTGCCCTCATTGTACCAGTTATTTCTTCGTTTTCAACCATTGGTAACACTAATTGTACAAACTCTGGTGTATACGGCGGGGCTATTGCATCTAATACCTGTAATCAGAACATGTTTACACTAATGGAACTGATAAACCATAGGATAATTCACTTACACAATTACAAGTAGGCGATCTTATAGCTAAAAAGCTATTTCTTCCAGGCAAACTATAACGTATATCATAGCATATGCTCAGTAGTCTGAGATATTCTAAAAACTCAGAAAATCCGCGTTTCACTAGTAGTACCGAAACTGTCCAGTGCGACGGGAAGAGAGCCCGTAGGGACTTATAATGAACAGTAGGTACAATAATGCCTCGAAACTAAAGCATGTAGGTTTTCTCACGATGTTTTCCTTTACCGAAAAGCCAGTGGTGTCAGAACAGCCAAAACTGAAAAACTCATAGGTAGAGTCAGTCGGGACGGGGATCGAACCATCGCTTCCTGCACTGAAGGCATGGTTAATTGGTTAATTGCCACTGAACTACCACGGCTTCGTATATCTATATAATAAACTAGCGTTAACCCGCGACTTTGGCCCCACAAATTATATACCAGATTTTAAATCAGATCATTAGCTATCAAAAAAAATCGGTTCAGTAGTTTTTGTGTGATGCTCGTTCAAACAAACAAACAGACAGACAAAAAATCCAAAAATTGCTGATATGGAATCAGGGACACCAAAAACCATATCGTAACTTTTTTTTTGTTAATGTCTTCAATTCAAAACACTTCTGTTACAGTTTTATAATAGTACGAGCGTTAACCCGCGACTTCGTCCGCACAAATTATACTATATACCAGATTTTAAGTCAGATCATAAGCTATCAAACAAAAAAAGTTTCATCAAAATCGGTTCAGTAGTTTTTGCGTGATACTCGTTCAAACAAACAAACAGACAGACAAAAAATCCAATAATTGGTGAAATGGAATCAGGGACATCTAAAAACCATATCGTAACTTTTTTTTTGTTAATATCTTCAATGTACAGACAAACTTCCTGTTACAGTTTTATAATAGTTTAGATAGATAGATAATGTACCTACCTCGGTGATGAAGTATCTGATTAGGGAAATATCGGTGTCGCCGCGCTGCCAACACTGTTTGATGTACCTAAGAACAGGCACCACGCAGCCGCGGCTTAGCAAATTCACCATGCGATCCAGTAACATCTTCCTTAATTCTAACTGAAAATAAAAGTGCTACTTAATATTTAGATTCAACAATACTATACTATTTTAGGGTTCTATAACAAAGTCAAAGGTTCCTATAGTTTCGTCCATTTGCCTGTATGCTCCTCCTCAATAAATAACTCTCATTTTTAGCTCTTATTGCAAAAAAAATTGGCATGAAGAAGACAATCATGATCATCAGCTTATCATCGTCCACTGCTAGACATAGGCCTCTCCTAAGGCGCGCCTCAAAACTCTGTCCTCGGCCTTTCTCATCCAGTCGCTCTCCGCAACTTTTTTTTTATGAAGACAATAATAACTCACAATCATAGTTGCCATAACCACAGTGCCTCCAAGGCAGGCTTTTAAATGTTTCTGGTTAGACTCCTAAGTATGCTGCCGGTTTTTTAGGGGACGGTCAGACCATCAATCTAAACAATTTATTATATGGGACCAACATCAAAATCGCGAAAAAAAAATACCGTCCCATACGTTTCGGTCGAGTAGGGTTGAAATTTTGTATGGAACAGCAATTTTTTTTTCGCGATTTCGACTTTGGTCCTATAGAGAAAGTTGCTCAGTTTTGGACCGAGATCCGACCGTAAAATTATGCAACTATTTCTTTAGCGAAGTACCTTTTCCAATATGATTTTTAGTACATTTTTCCCACCTATCTGTTTGGAAAGTAAATGAGGTGCCATCTGAAAGAGACTGATCTAAAGAACTGGAAAAACTAGGGTTGCCACCTTTCAGTCTGCCGCAACTCTAGGGTTGCCAGGTTCAAAGAAGTCATTTTAACCCCCTGTGTAAACATTCACTAGAATCAGATTTATTTCACCAAAGTAATAGGTGCATAATTTTACGGTCAGATCTCGGTCTATTTGATGATCTGATGATGATTAAGAAGGACCCTATATGTTAAAGTGAAGGTGGTGTACCTGGACCAAAATTTCCAGCTCATCCTGGGATGATTCAAACAGCTGCACAAGCAGCTTCAGCAGTCTGTGATGGAGTAGTTGATGGCACGAGGCGACCTCGTCCAACAACGCGAGGTGCACGGGACAATGCTCTGTGCACAGTTTGAAGTAAGACGGCTCTGTCACAACACATTCCACCCATACAAGAACTCCCATTCCCACTACTGGGAACCTGAAATAATATAAAAAAGAGGAATATGCATTTTAAAATGTTATAAAACACAGCCTTTTGTTATTTTTTTTAAACACTATTGTAGGTACACAAAGACGCATTGATACATATAATAGAGAAGACATGTACATACAAGGACGAACTTATATCTCTGAAGAGATTTCTTCCAGCAGACCCGCAACTTCTAGTCTATATATAAAAAAATATATATACGGTCGAATTGAGAAACCTCCTCCTTTTTTGAAGTCGGTTAAAAATGAATCCCTATTTCCCTTGGTCACGACATCACGCGAGAACGGCTGGACCGATTGCGATGAAACTTTGGTGGGTTATTGTGCACATGCCAGGGAAGGTTTATATAAAAAAACGGTCAAGTGTGTGTCGGGTAAAACTGATTCTGAGGCGGTACGAAGTTCACCGGGTCAGCTAGTATACAATAAATTTAACTAAATTAAGTTAGAGCCATATCCACAAGCGATTTTTGAGGGGGATTTCCCAACTGTACCGCAACACCGTCACAAGCACTGTCTTTCACAGCCGCGACCGAATCGCTGCGATTTTTACTGAACATTATCGCCGCGGTACTGATTCTCAAAAATATCGATAGCTATATCGTTCCGTCAACGCCTAGGTTTAAAAATAGTTTGTGTGCTATGGCTCTTAAATTATAATTTACCTTATACAATGATATAAAGTAGGCAACTCAGCAATGAGTTCACTCGAACTGCTGGAGCTGCAGCAAACAGCGTGAACTTTTTCGATAGCTTGCACCGTCGCCTTCAGTTCATCTTTAACCGGTCGCCCTGGTGTAAGACCTTCGCAAACACTCGCAGAATACGCCAGCAAATACATATATTTCGACTTGTGTTCCGGATTCAATTTGCTGCCTGATTTGAACAATGCATCCACTAGGAGCTCTAAAATTAAAAGACAACACGAAATTAGGATGTTACTAATTAAATATTATAATATTAAGATCAACAATAATAAAATATATTAGTGTATAATGAAACTGCCTACCCTACTTGGAAAGAGGCGTGACGTTATAGATATATTTCGGCATTCAAAACAATCTCCGAAGTTAATCAACTCCCAGTCATGTCAGCCTTTGGATCTGTGACCTATTGAGGCGGCTTGAAAATACTATTTTAATATGCTCTACAGTGGGATGCATGATGATTGCAGGTTTGTACACGCATCATGTCACATCATCATCATCTTCCAGCGCGCACGAAGTCGCGGGCAAAGCTACTTTTTGACTGTAATTGATCATCACCATCATCACAGCCTATACTATACGTCCCACTGCTGGGCATAGGCCTACCCTCAGATAGGGTGTATGTGTGTGTCCTAAACGCGTGCCTAATGCGGATTGGTACTCATATACGCATCGGAATTTCTGCTTCAGCGTATGCAGGTTTCCTCACGTTTTTTTTTTCCACCTTTTGAGAGCAGTCAGTATTACATACTTATGTTCGAAAAACTCATTGGTACATGTCATGTCATTCCTGTGAACTGCGGATTTGACATTCAAAAATCATACCCCAGGGGTACGATTTTTGAAAGACAAATCACCAGTAGAAAGATGCGTATCTCCATAATAATTTTGACATTTTCTACTGCTGAGTTCAACGTATGACTTTCAAAATCCTGGAAAATCCTCAAGGTTGAGTTTCCATAGCTATCCGCAACGCGCCACTACGCTCCGGTTTTGTTATTACTATAATTTAATAAATTACCTAGAAATTGTGGTATCCTCAGTAAATGTACAGGTGGTGGCTCCGGCTGGGTGTAGGCGCGGAACAGCACGGTGATGTCGGCGGGGTTGAGGGCGCCGCGGGACAACATGGCGGCGAGGGCGGTGCGCGCGTTGCGCCACGCCTCTCCCGACGTCAGCGCCAACGTGATCGGCGTCACGTCGTGCCCGCTGCATGTTCACATTAATTAGAACAAGACTTTAGGGGCTTCTGTGGCAGCGTGATACAGCGCTATCTCTTTTTATTTGCGCGCGAACAAACGAGATAAAAGGCTCTATCTAGGATATTGTTTTGTAAGGAAGTTCGTATCTGTTACGAAGTAACTAGTAATCTGTCTGTGACAATGCTGTTAAAGCAATTTTCAGGTAGACCAAAATTTTGGGTTATTGTCAATTATCAAAATTGTTAAACCGTATGACATATCATAGTAAGAATATTAATTATATTCTTACTATTATACTTGATTTAAAAATAAGTTGAAAAATTGTGAGGAGTAGTAGTTTACCTTTGTTGAGCACAACGAGTTATTTCTTGACTGAGTCTCTTCATTATTGCACCACCTCTTGGCTCTTGAGCTAGTATATGCACAATCACTTGGCTGTATACATATGTGTGAGCACCATGACATACCATTTTCTGCAAATAATACAGGGTTCGAAATTATCAAGATAATTATACTCTTTGATAATTATATTATTATGATAATTATCCAAGCTGATTCTTAGTTTTGAGTAAACTTTCTAACTCAAAGTTTCAAAAATTGATATTTTTGCTTTGATGCACTCGTATTTAGACCAACCAGTATCTAGTTTTCAGCATTTTCGTTTCGTATCACAATTAATAACAAATTATTGAGAAAAACAACAGAAAACCGTCAGAAAAACTATTTCGTGTTTGTAAGCTCCTTTTTTTCGCAAATCATGACATTCCTAGTACAAGCTTTTTCTTTTTCCGATTAATTTTATAATTATCAACATATAATTTCAAGACAATTATCATGTAATTATCACTTCGTACCTTGAAATATTAACCACCATAGTGATTTTGATCGCTATATTTTCAATATGTATGTCAAGCTTAATGATTACAACGTTTTTACTTACAGCACATTCGTTTACACTGTTCTGCCAATCGTCAGAACTCTGAAGAAATCCTACTATAGCAGATTTGAGCACTCTTGAAAACACTTCTATTTGTTGAGCTGCTGTGGATATGCTGGTGATTTCCCCTTGAAAACCAGCATCAGATATCAACTGAAAACCGAACAAGGGATAGAAACGTCTAAACTAACAAGTTTAGAAACAAACAAAATATTGTTACAATTTGACTACAATCGTACTCATAACTCTCGCAAGTTAATTTTATTTACGTAAATAAGCTATAAAATTTACAGATTTATTTTTCTTAACGAAATAAACTGTTTCATGAATAATCAATGACTATAGCTACATCTAGATGCATCAATGCATGGTTAAACAGACAGAAGATGGACTAAAATTTCTTATTTGCCTAGGTTTCCGTGATAACGTTTTCACAAAAAGTTGAAGGGAAGATGTTTTATTTCATGTCCCATTAGAGTTTTGTTAGAATTATGTAGGTATAGATTTACCTTTATAGTAAAATTGAGCATAAGGCAGTCAGGATATTCTTCAGCTAATCTATAAATTAATGATCGCCAGGTGGGATGTTCAATCATTTCCGTGAGCCAGGCAGGTGTCTGAAATGAAAAATGGCAATTTAAAATATGAATATAGTAAACTGTACTAGCGGCGCCCGCGACTACGTCCGCGGAGACCTCTGACTTTAAATACTTTCGATTGAATGAACCAATTTAGATAAAATAAAGCGTTAATGTTAATCCAAACTAAGCATACGCTTTCAAGAATATCTCATTCAAATCGGATTGGTAGTTTTTAACACTTTCGCTGCTGACGACAAATGGGCCGCAGTGCTGAAGAACCCACATAACGAGCCGGTTCAATTGCATTTCGCCTGTGCTCATTACCTACCGCGCGAGTCACCGAAAACCTTAAGCCTGCACGGGTGACCTACGACGCAAGCCACATTTTCGTTTCAAGGTTACGACTGTGCGCACGACCTACGAGGGGCGTCAGTGTTAGCACTGCGCGAGGATCATTGTTTTGAGCTTAGCAGCGAAAGTGTTAAGTGATGCGTGAACAAACAGAAATGGTCTCAAATCTAAATGCATTCATTCCATTAAGTATCCTAAACACCCCAAATTAATATTTTTGCAAATATCTTCAATCTTCCAAGTTTACAATAGAATTAATTGTATTTGTTCTGAGTTTTCAGAATATCTCTGACTAATTCTTGGGGAATATAGTCGTGAGGATATGATTAAAGAATTATTTAGGTATTACTCACTTCACCCTCCTCTGTGAATATTGTGTCTGCCTTTTTTGGGTCAAATGTTTTCAAGATCATGTCTTTCAGATGGTTTTCAACCATGGCTTGGACTTCAGTCACTTTTACTCCTGTACAATACAATACAATGTCTTATTACTATATTATACATATTACTATATATTACTATAACTACTTGTGTTTGTACACCATGTACCGTATAACAGCCTCTATAATTATAATATAGTCAGTGCAGGGAGATGAGGTAATGCAGGTCATCGATAGTTGACGACCTGGTTGGTGTAATGGTTACCACGCCAGACTGCCAAACCAGGGTCCTGGGTTCGAATCCCGGTTCGGTCATGGATGTTATATGTTTGTGCTGTTGTTGTATGGTTTCCATAATAAACAGCCTATAGAGTTTGCTTGGGATCATTACAATGTATGTGCCTGTGAGCGTTATTTATTAAGATATACCATTTTTGAAAAAAAACATTCTCAAATTGTAGGGGTATTAGAGATAACAACAAAAAATCTGCTGTTCAATATGTTTGAGTCTAGTAAACAGCTAGTTTATTTTGTTCTCACAAGTTTGCTCCCATCGTAAAAGTTGTTCAGTTTGATGGGTAGAGTGTGTGGTTTAAAGATTAATGATCTGATTTTTCCTTACACCCTGTATAGGCTAAACATTATTTAGTAAGTGGGCTTCAAGTTCCTACATTGAATAAATTATTTTGACTAGAACTTTTGACTTTGAAATATGGATATTCTGAATACATTACATGTGTAGAATATATCTAAGTCAGTGATTGACTTTGGATATTCATAGTCTCTTGACTCTGGCAGTCTGGCACTCTCTGAGAATAAAGATGCTAACCAGCAAGTATCAGCCATTCTGCCAATAAATTGGCCATTTGTGCCACAGCACTGTAGTTGATGGATAACTGTTCAATAACTTGTTCGGGATTGCCTCCCGCTTGGAAGTATCTCTTGAGTTGCCCAAATATGCCCGGCTCCATGATATAGTCCGGAGTCTTGAACTTCTCCAAGCACTCCTGCAATACTTCTTCTGGATTCTCGATGACATCCTCACCTCCTTCGTCCTAGATGCAAGTAAGGCTATGAATTAGATATTCTCTTAAGACAGTACCGAGCTTACAGCGCCGCCCATGATCATATAATTTTTATTTCTAGATCAATAAATAACATTTCCAGAAACAAGAATCTTACATTGTATGTGTATGTCATTGTTGGTTTTCGATTTATTGAAACATTACCTATGTTGTAATTGTTGTTGTATGTTTATAGTTATTATCGTAAATATCACCAAAAGTGGTGACTTTTTGTTGTTTAAAAGATAGTAACTACAAGCATTATAAAAACGAAATCTGTAATGAAACTAATGATCCGATAAAATGAAAATCAGCAATGACTAGTACAATGTGCCATTCTTGGTTTTTGGAAATGTTGTAAGTATGTATATATCATCATCAGCGCCTGTTTCCGACTGCAGGGCATAGGCCTACTCTCAAGGGTGGTATGATTGTAACTTGGATAAGTTATATGTCAAGATTGACAGTCGAAGCTACAAAAGCGTAGAAAAAAAATTGTAACCAGTATTGGCCTCTAAACCCTACCTACCACACAGACATAATTTGTATGGCGCCTCACGCACACCAACCTAAGAAAGTTGGCCCCTTTTGTTTTATATGGTAGAAGCATGAGGCTCTTTCTAGACATATACTTTTTCTAAGGCTTGTAAGTATAATTGTTAAGAAATTAAAAAATACTATTGAGCACAGGAGGCTCCATGCCCCTTTAAAGGATCATTGAAACAGAGACATAGGATCAAAAAGATGCATACTTCATACTGGTTGTGATTGGATCCTTCCCACACGCGTTCGTCTTCGTATTGACTGGGCATATTTAATTAATTTGCAGAAGTTTAGTGTTGTGAGTTTGATACACCTGGAGCTCGCCGATACCGAAATTAGGTACAGATATGGTCAGCCCTTTTGTAATGTAGCGAATGATGGAACTTATATGTAATTATTTCTTATTTAACAGCATTTTAACTAGTAATAATTTAAAGTAAAAAACGACATAAATAGTAATAATTTAAAGTAAAAAAATAGTGGAAAAGAAAATAAAGTCGCAGACGCCAGTTTTCTTTGACATTGACATTTGTTTTTTTTTGTTAATTTCAAAAGGCAAAGGGATCTATATAGCCCATACAGCCGATGTCTTTCGTAAAGATCTCTATCTCATTTATTGTAAAAATTTGGTGTCGACGTTTTGACGCTTCTTTGGAGTTTTTGGAGACAATCGAAAGACGCAGGAAATGTAGAGAAGTCCACAGGAAAGAGGGGGGAACCTACCGCTTTGCGGCGCTAAAATGACGGAACACTTTTTCTGTTTACGACCCATACACAATCATATTTCACTGAACTGTATAATTGTTCACTTGCACAACACTTCGTTACGCAAAACAACACCAATTTTGAGAACCAAAACTCACTCATCAGCCTTATACGTCCCACTGTAGGGTACAGGCCTACTCTCAGGGAGGGTGTATGGCTAGTCCAACACGCGTGCCCAATTCGGATTGGTAGACTCCACATACCACGCATCAAAATTTAAAAATCAAATCAAAAATGCATGTTTCCCAACGCACGTCATGTTTTCCCTCACCGTTTGGGAGCAGTCGCTATGGATGTGATGTATTACGGTAGTAATTATAGTACTGAAGCGGTGAACTCTGACCATCAAACTGAACAACTTTCACTATGGAGACTCACCTACCTCAGGAAACGCGAAAAAAAACAACTGTCCCATACATTTTAGTCGGGTAGGTACAGCAGTTTTGTATGGGACAGCTGATTTTTTTTTCACGTTTCCTGAGGTAGGCTCCATAGTGAAAGTTGTTCAGTTTGATGGTCTGAGTTCACCGTTTCAGTATTTGCCAGGCAGTCACTTGCACCCTGTATATCTCTGGTACGTTCATAAGTTAAAAACTCGTATTATAAAAACGTCAGAGGCCGTAGGGCGGTCTGAAAAAACTCTGAAACCATAAGAAGATGGCATAATGTCGCCCTTGCGGATTCGAATTTATAGATGCAAGGCCGGTTTAAAACCAATTATCCGTTGAAACCGAAAAAACCGTTTAAAACCGAAATAAACCATTTTTTTTTCGATTTAAAACGGTTGGTATTGATGAAAGCTCTAATGACATGCCCCACTTTTAAAATTACCCATCCACTAGAACCCCGGACCAAACAGAAAGAATTTTCACACAGCTTGATTCGTATACGAATTTTTGCGTGATGCTCGTTCAAACAAACAAACTAAGAGACATACAAAAAATCCAAAAAATTATGATATGGAATCAGGGATATCTAAAAACCATATCGTAACTTTTTTTTTGTTAATATCTTCAATGTACAGATAAACTTCCTGTTACAGTTTTATAATAGTTTAGAAGATATATACTAGTCTACTACGTACCTTTGTAAAAACGCCTCATACGATAAGATACAGATTCCGAAAAATAAAAGAATCACTATCAATCACTTTATTTCAATACCTCGAAAATGTAACATTTTAGAAGATACAAATAAGAAAATGACTAAAAATAAGATAACAATTAAGTAAGTAAGTAAATAAATTTACAACGTCGCTACATTTTATTCGAAATCTAAAGAGTAAAAAAATAAACGGTACAGGAGTGCGATTTTTGAATATCATACGTTGAAAATTGACTTTCAAAAATTGCACTCCTGGAGTGTGATTTTTGAAAGTCAAATCAGCAGTAGAAAGATGCATATCTCCATAGTAATTTTGCCATTTTCAACTTCTGAGCTCAGCGAATGAGATACAAAAATCGCACTCCAGGTATAATATTAGTACCTAAATGTTCCTAAATTATGAAATAGACCTTATTGCATTTTTTTTACAGTAAATAAAGATTGTAACATACCTACCTATATGTGGATAATATAATAACTTTGATCCTATTACAATCATTTGTACAAAGAGTAGTTAATAAACACCCGTAAAGTTAACGAAAAGGCTAGCCTAAGCTAAATCCGTAGGCCTATCATGAGTTTTCACTTTACATTACTACTGTAATTGCGGCGCCAATTTTGTATGACAGAATTAGTTCTCAACGTAACCACTAGGAGCGCTGTACGAAATTCAATACAAAACTCATACAAAAACTGTAGTTTACAACATAGCCCAGTCATTTTACGGAGTTTTGTGAGGCTGGGTAGGGAGTAATTATTAATTGGACTTTTAAACTTTAACCACCAAGTGCACCATTTAGTGACAAAAAGACTATAATAGAACATATTAAAAAAAATCGCTACGCAATATAGATATCAAAATTTAGTGTCCCAGAAGGCTCTTAAATTAATAATATTAATACTCATTTGACTTAGATTTAACAATATACATTATTTTTGAGCAATAAAATAGGCATTGAAATTTAAAAAATGAGGTGTTTATTAGAAAATACGAATGTATTTTTCAAAACCTTCTAAGTAGTCAAAAATATTCCTAAAATATTTTTGTCTACTTGCCTTAAATATGTGCAAAAAAAATTTACCTTCAGGTTTTTTAGAACGAGATAATAGCTAAATTTTAAGGCTGTTGCTGAGGTGATTTTTTTTAATGTTTGTACATTTCTAGGCTCAAATTGGCTCTTCAATATTATATCGAAAAAAAAATGACAATTATTAATTAGTCCCGGCTCAAACCGTAAAATGACTGGGCTAACAGTAGTTTTATTGTAGTTTACTACAGTGTAAACTCATGGTAGGCATACTGATGCTATATTGATTGAATCGAGGTTTTAAGATTAAGAACATAAATCTAGGTAGGTAGGTTACTTTATACCAAATATAAGTAACAATATAATTATTATGGAATTAACTCAAAATTAACTAATTTGTGGATAAGGCTCAAAATGAAGATTGATTAAAATTGTCGGTTGCTTTGGTCCTTTTTTTATTATTATGTAGACTTTGCTGCAGCTTGGAAACTAGTATATTGCTATAGGTACAATATATATAATATATCTTGGACATTGTCACATAAATTATCTAGTCACATTTAAAGTACCTGGACTTGTATTATGATGACTAGACAACGATATAGAATACATATATAGATACAAACAACCATGACTCAGGTACAAATATTCATATTCATCATATAAATATTTGTCCCTTACGGGATTCGAACCCGCGAAATTCTTTACTAAGGTATATTGACTTGCACAACACAATAAGAAATCAAGGCATATCGGTCTAATTTGTGTATGATTCTTTTGTACTAAGGTATGACTATAAGCATGTAGCTAGTTAAGCTGCGATTACACTTGCAGTTGGTCGGATCCGATTTCGGCATACATTGCCGGCTTTGATCGCTACTCTTTAAAATATAGAAAAAAAATCCGGCAATGTATGACGAAATCGGCCTTGGATATTTGGTACTGTAATCGCTACTTTTCGTAACTAACGATATCGTCCGATTTTAGTGCACGGCAACATTAACGACTAATGCCAATAAGTTATAACTCATTCTTTTAACTCAGCAGTTGAAAATGTCAATATTACTATGAAGAAAAAAAATCATACTCCAGGAGTGCGATGTTTGAAAGTCAAATCAGCAGTAGAAAGATGCGTATCTCCATACATTTTCAACTGCTGAGTTCAACGTCTCATTCGCTGAGCTCAGCAGTTGAAAATGTCAAAATTACTCCGGAAATATGCATCTTTCTACTATGGAGATACACCTCTTTTCGACTGCTGATTTGACTTTCAAAAATCGCACTCCTGGAGTATGATTTTTGAAAGTCAAATCAGCAGTCGAAAAGAGGTGTATCTCCATACATTTTAACTAATTGGCATTTAGACGTTACTCTGTCCCAGACAATGCAACCGACAATTCTTCGACCTCAACCTAATAATAATATTAGAAAAGACTAAATGTCTACCTACACTAATACTGATTGAATACTTTCCACTTTCGACCAAAAACAATAGCCGAAGCGAATAAACAACTCAATCTTAAATACCAGTATGAATCCTTACCATATACCTATAAGTAAATTAGGTAGATATGCAAGATAGCTAGCTGCATTAATAATTAAACTAATAGAAACCTTTAGTTCGATCTTGTATTCCTACACATATTTCGATGTACATTTCAACTTAGTAAGAATGCAACAGGTAAAGTACGTCTAAATAAGTCATAGTACTTGGAAAATGCTTTTAAAATTTTAATAAGAACTGTAACAGTAACTAGCATGATATTTAATATAGCCTCTAATCTCCTGTTTTTAGTTTCCAATTTATGTTTCAAGTACAATGACTTACCTCTACATATTATTATGCAGTTTCTAGAAACCAATACAATAAAACCCACATGGGTAAAATGGTAAAACTACAGGGTGAAATTGATATCATTAGCATCCTTTTAAACTAAGAGTCTGCCCATCAAAGTGAACAACTTTTCCTATGGGAGCAAACCGATCGGAGCAAAAAAAAATCTGCTGTTCTGTACTAAACTGCACCCGCCGCCGCCGCTGCCTACTCGACTCAAAATGCAACAGCAGATTTTTTTTTGCTCCGATCGGTTTGCTCCCATAGTAAAAGTTGTTCAGTTTTATGGGTAGACTCTTAGTTTAAAAGGATGCTAATTATATCAATTTCACCCTGTATAAGTACCCAAGTATGCACCAACACTTTTTTTAACATAGGTACTTATTAAAATGACATCCTATTACAGGTTTTTAAACAAATTAAAATATGTTAAATTATGTCAAACCAACAATATTCAGGGTGTTAAATTAAATGACGTTACTTACATATTGAACGGGGTGCTTCAGACCATCAAACAGACAGAGCCAACATCGAAATCGCGAAAAACCCCCTGTGATATTTAACGCATTTAATTTTACACCTGTACTGTGGACTTTAAGAGGTAACATAGGGAACCCCGTATTATAGGTTAGGTCTAGGTACTAGGTATAAATATAAAGGTAGGTACGTTCTTTGTGGAAACAATTTAATCAATTTAGTGTATAAGTATACTATTTACTTAGTGGTATTAAGATGATGTTCAAGATAGCAATCTTTAAGGATTAGGTAAATCAAAGGCGATTTCATTGTCATTAACTTTTTCTAACTTCTAAAATATTTATATCTCACACTTGACCTCTGTGAACTTCAAAGGTGTTTGTCGGTAGTACTGGGTGTGATTTTTAAAACAATGTACGCGTAAAGTATCAGGTTCATTGGATACCATTATCCATTACCAACTGCAGAACAATTAATCAAATTTAGTGCTCCACCATGCAGTAGTTAGGTTAGGTATGGAAAAAAAAAAAAAAAAAAGCTTGGATTAGGGTTCCATAGGGGGATATTGGGCTAAGCTCTATAACTAAACCTCATCCCAAATTACTTTTCTTTATTTTGCGATATTAAACCAGATTATTTCATCTCATACAATTTGCTCTTACAAATTTTCCGTTTAGTGCCAATTCTCTAACTCTAACCATTTTATGTCCTTTAGGCTTCTGCCAGCCTTTAAGTCAGGTAAACGGAGCGAGCGCAGCGATCTCGAATTTTTTTGCACATCTATTCGGGCAGTGGTCAGATATTTTTTGGTTCTCATGCAAAAATTGAAACTTAAAAGCGAGCTCGACTTTTCACCTCAATACGAATCTATTAGCTTTTACGTACAAAACATGTGCAAAGTAACCGAAGTAAAAGCTATGGATCGAGTGAAGCAAGCTCGAAATTGTTAGCACCACTTTTTATAGCTGTGGTTCCTGTGGTTAGACCTCTTTAGAATCATGTGTAGACACCGTAATTAAAACAGAAACTTAAAGCGAGCGAAGCGAGCTCGACTTTTTCTGCTCTCCGAAGTGGTTACAGAAAGAGTTCAATTAATCTATATTTTTCCCGAATTAGCCACCCCTAGTAAAGTGCCGCCCGGGGCATTTGCACCCCCTGCCCTCCCTCCTCGCTACGCAGTAGCGCAGGAACAGTAGTTTGGAGTTGCTTGCACTCGATTAAGCTCAGACAGACTCGATCTGTCAAAGCAATTTAATAGGTAAGGCGTTAAAAGCTGATAAAAATCACACCCTGCACACAAAATTGACACAGCGTATTACATTCATGTAAGGAGTAGGTAAAAAGATTTATATTAGGCAATAGTAGGTCCCATCGACTGTACAGCTAGGTCCGCAATTAAAAATACTTATCTAATGACAAATCAATTATACTGTTACAAATTATTTACAGGTACGAGTACCTGGATAATGAGGTAGGTACCTATAATTTGACTTTTTTCTGTATGATAGTGGGATGATGTAATAATGTGATGCCTATCGTAAAAACGATAAAGTACATACAGTAATAGGGGTGATTTTCAAAGTAGCATCTAACAGTTTTACTTTATAACTTTAACTGGAATGATGTGAACTTGTAACATAGTCGTTTTCTCGAACCGAGATGGTATCTACTTAGATTTATTTTAACCAGAAATGAACCTATCCTTCCATATTCGCCTAAATTATGCATGATATGCGTGATAAAAAGCATAGAAAAATGTGTTAGATAAATTGAAAATTACAAGTTACATTATTTTTTTCAGCAAATCTATTTTAATCACCCCATCTTACTTAGCACTTACATATAATCATTATCATCATCGTCTATTTAAGATAAGTTTAGAATATTAAAATCTTACATATAAGTATTATTTTGATTGTCAGGCATGCGGTTACCCTGCTTTCATTAGAAATGCGTCTAAGTATTTTAAAAATTGGTTCGAGATTAGGATTTTCCTAAAAACAGGATTGTTATAAATTGTTACGATTTGGTTCCATTAGTATCGAATAATGCAAATAACGGAAAGTCTATCACAGTTCCTTTGTTTTGATTGTCTTCAGTTTCCTAGTGAATGAAAAAAGTAGCATAGATTTGAAATTGTCTCTAAACAACGCCTCATTTTCTCATCGAAATATTTAAAATGAATTAAATATAGTTTTTTCATTGATTTTTGCGATTTAATTTATGTGATTTTATGTTAGGTCGATGCGGATATTTCTTATAATTAAGTAATTCGTCTTATAATAAAATATGTACAACTTAACAAATATAATATAATTTTATAAATTAGAAGCCTCTATCTAAAAGTATCGTAATATTCTTAAATTCATTAAAAAGCAATGAGAAATAAACAATATAAGCGTAATAACTATTCTTGTATCTATTACCATGTCTACTTCGAGTCTTTGGTCTTTATTAAAACGAGTGGAGTCGATGATCTATGACACTTAATATTTAACCACAATATTTACTCGTTGTAATAGTTTATTGGAGTTGCATTGCACAAGACACGCCATGATAATAACATTATCTATTCAATCGTACTAGACTAGACGTATCTTTGAACTTTATAAAGTAAGCACACCTATCTATAATGAAATGTGAATGAGTGGATAACGCTTCTTGTGTTGTTATTAAGTCTATCAAGTTGTGCGAATAATGCGACGAATGGGAAAGACGTTAGACATAATGTTCATTCATCAAGACGGCCGTCCAGCGGTATGCCAGTCGCTGTCGTTCGCTTCCACTTTACTGTTCGAGAGAGGAATGCCAAAGACGAACGATCACATTTGTAGCGCGAGTTTACAACCCTGCTAAATGTCACATCACCTCGTTTTCGTAACAAACAATTGCTTGACTGCAGAGAATAAAGAATGAACAAAATAAATTCAAACTACCTAGCTTCTGAATAATAAATAATGGACTTCGAAGCCATATAATATAGGGGTGATATGGAAGTTAATCATTTAGCAGAATTAGGGGTGATAGTTCAGACATCGGGGCGCAACAGGTGGAGGTCGACGGCGACGTCGCGGCGCTGGGAGCGCACGAGGCGCGGCGGGGCCTGCGCCTGCGCCGCGTCGCCGAGAAGTGCCGCGTCCTCGGCCAGCGAGTCCCCGGACCCGTAGCCGCGCTCCTCGCCGCCCTCACCCTCGCACCACGAGGCTGAACCCGAGCTACCCGACCGTGAGCCCCCCACATCCGCCTCCGTCTCCACCTCCACGGAACAGCTCGCACATACCTCTGTAATGTAACAGTTGGTAACATTACCTATATGCTTTTGGAGTCCTATTCCACTTCGGATACCTACACGACAAAAATTAACTATGAAATAATTTTATTTTAATAATGACTTTTTAAATTAGACAAAAACAATTTCTTCTACATTGATTGTGATGTTGAACAGAACAAACGAATGAATTTGAGTAAAGTTGTTTTTGTATATGTGATCGACGAGTACCTAACCTACCTATAGTTTTTAATGTAGGTGTATATTTAGGTGAATACGATAATAATTAAAAGTAAATACGCAGTTATGTACTTAGGTAAAGTAAGAATAAATATCGCCTAATAAGTACAGGTACCTAACCTACGTCGCAGGGAAATTACAATGTAGGGGATTTCGTGAAATTCTTATAGTAACATTACGAAATTCCCCTATCGGTAAAGATATATAAGTATACCTAATATTCTTATTGTGACTTCTTACAAGAATCAATCAACTGAAATGATAAAGGTACCTAATTGGGTTTTTTCAGCAATGTGAGTCGATATCATCCGTGATGTGGTGGTAGTGGTAGGCATCGGTATTTCCCTGCGACATAATATACAAGTGTCAACAAATGAATTCCACTATTTTGTACAGAATTCGTAACTGATAATTTGTTACATTCTGTATTTTTAATCACAAACTGAAGCGTGGGGGATTTTATAAGTAATAACTACTTATTAAAGTACTATAAAGATAGTGGAAGTCTAAAATAGATTTTTTTTACATTTTGTGTGAAAATTGTTTTTCAGGTATTGTGTCCTTCATTGTGTTAACAAAACTTGTATATAAAACACCAAAATATTTTAATATGATTTTATGATATATTTTGGTAAAATTATACTGAATTGATTGAAATTGTAATAAATCTACCTACTATTATATAAAGCTACGTTACAAACATGCTGTAATTTAATGAAATATATTATAAGAAAGTAAAAGAAGGGTTAAACAAAATCATAGCATAAGTAAGTAACGAGGGATCCCTTTGGTCCGATACTGACTGTAAAACTTTAATATTCTTTGAAACTCAGTTATGGCTATAGATAACTTGTAATTGAAAAAGTTTTTCATTTGCAGTAAAACCTTTCTGTGTTTTCTTCGAACATTATCGATTTTCGTCATTTATTTCTAAACTACGACTTCTAGACAGAACAAAATAAATAAAAATAGATAAGTAAGTATAGGTACAAAAACATCAATTTAGTCAACAAACGGAAATAACATAATTACTGAAACATATAAAATGTATAATTATGAGGTATTGTAGAATGTAGATCAAGATGCAACACCATCGTTGGGTAAGGGAAGGGTACACTTAATACGGAGGAAGTGTAGGCGGTCGCGGAGGAGGAACTATCATATCAAACACATTCCACACATCGAAAGGGGAGGGGTTGGGACTCACGCAGCCGGTGCCGGCCGAATAGAATGGGGCTCTCCCATGTTGCAGGTCAGAGAGATGTCGACGACGAATAGTCTTCATAAGATGCTGCAATTTTGTAATATTCGCATATTTATACCTATGGCAACGACGTTTAATTGGTTAAATTTTGCTATTCGACTCAAAATATTGTGATATATAATTATGATACTTGAGTATTATAATTAACGAGATGTAGACAACAGCTCGTATAAATGTTCAAATTAGTATAAAATCATTATGTCAAATTTGCTGATCTGTTAATGTTAATAATTAGTAGAAACGGTTCATAATAATAACGAGAGTTCTCGAGAGTTTTGATGAGAATGTAAAAGGTACCTATCGTTTAATGTTTTTCTGGTTTATCAACGAATGTTTTACATTTGGTACTTTATCCACGTAAATGAAGGTGCCCATCAGCGTTGGGCAAAACGTAATTAACTGCTAATTATTCCAATTAATCAATTACTTTTAGGTTACGATTTATAAATGTATGTTTTTTTTTCGATTATATTATACATAATATTTTAAAATATGGCTAATCATTCTTTACTTTTGAAAAGCATACATTTACAATCGTTACCAACAAAGTAATAGAGTAATTGCAATTATCAATTACAAAATGTAATTAGTAGTTAATTACATTTTACCCAACACTGGTGCCCATAGTTGTAATTGTCTCCGCAGATAGCATTTTTCATCAAGTGTAAAGTTAAGCGTTATGCAGCGAGAAGAGATAGGTACAGACCTGAACTGTCAGTGACGAGGCGCGGTGGTGTGTCCTCCCGTTCCGTCGGTACCACTATCACTACCTCATCATCTCTGGGTGATTCACCATTCCGACTAGATGATGTTCTAAAAAAATTTATAACGTTATGTAGAGTTCAAGTTCAACATGAAGCTTCTGTAAAGTTACATTGTTGTATTAAAAATGAGATCTTAATATGCTAATGGTTTTTTTAGGGGATGATCAAACCCAGGGGAGCGCGTAATTTCTCTATGGATCAACCATGGAAATGAACTACTTACTTTCTCAACGGGATCAATGTTGAAATTGCAAAAAAATCTACCGTTTCATACAAAACTGCATTCGTACTCAACCCAAAATGTATGGGACAGCTGATTTTTTTTTCGATGTTTGTCCTATACTGAAAGTTGTTCAGTTTGACGGTCTGATCATCCTCTTATAAAACCGTCAGGATATTAAGTTGGATCCTGTATACTTACTTGACTATAACTTTTTTGCGCATAAATCTAGTACCAAGGTCGGAGTAACCCCGATTCATGGGTCGTTTACAGGGCATCGGTGGTGCGGAGGAAGGCGTGGGCTGCTCGAAGGAGCGCGAGACGGGCGAGTTAGGCTCCGAGCACTGCTTCTCCGCCAGCGCGACCCGACTCCGGACCATCAGCACGCCCTCCCCGGACGCACCACTCTCCCCTCCTCTATTGGACCCATTACCTATTCTTCTTTGTGCTCTTCTATCTTCTTCATATATCTCTAATAAATGATCCAACTTACTTTCTATATCATCTACCTGAAAGTAAATAACTGAACGTAGGTTTCACGTATATCTTTACACATTCATGAAGATAAATAATACAGGCTGGAGAACTTAAAAGTTGTCATTCTCTCTCAGTAAGTGAAAGTGAATAAATGGCTCATTTAAAACGAAAAAAAAAAACTCAACAACAGCTTGTATTAATCAATTTGTTCACTTACTTGTCTTTCAATTTTAACTACTCTGGAAGCGAGGCTGATTTTAGATGCATATACGTCTTTGGCTTTTGATCCTTGCTTACCAAGTATTTGGTCTAACCTGTTTCAAAACGAACGGGTACATTATAACAATTTACATGTTACGAGCGTTAACCCGCGACTTCGTCCGCACAAATATATACTAGATTTTAAGTCAGATCATAAGCTATCAAACAAAAAAAGTTTCATCAAAATCGGTTCAGTAGTTTTTGCGTGATACTCGTTCAAACAAACAAAAAGACAGACAAAAAATCCAAAAATTGGTGAAATGGAATAAGGGACACCTCAAAACCATATCGTAACTTTTTTTTTGTTAATATCTTCAATGTACAGACAAACTTCTTGTTACAGTTTTTTAATAGTATAGATATAGATAGATAGATATAGTATGAAAAATAAGGAATACCTAGGTACACACATCAGGTAGAATTGTGTACACAGGGTGTAAGGAAAAGTATCATTAACCTTTAAACCACATAATCTACCCATCAAAATGAACAACTTTTACTATGGGACCAAAACTGTCAGAACAAAAAAAAAGAGCTGTCCCATTGGTTGTCCCATACTAAACAGCAATACCGACTCGATTGAAACATATGGCACAGCTGATTTTCTTTGTTCTGGCAGGTTTGGTCCCTTAGTAAAAGTAATTCAGATTGATGGGTAGAATATGTGGTTAAAGGTTAATGATATTTTTCTTTACACCCGATATTTAAAATTTTTACACTCAAAACATTAAGTAATATTTTCAGTTTATTAAAATTCAAATACTCAAAGCTAACTGTATGTTAAACAATATTAAAAACATAACATGTTTATATTCTTAAAATTAAAACACACAAGAACAGAAATTACAACTAATGTTGACTACAAAAACAATAGCATTGGCATTTAAAATAGACGGTAATTGCTCGCGAAAATAAGCTATTCCTATTGTTTATACCGAATTCCGTAGTTACTTTATAATTATTGTGGCCACACTTTGTTAAGCAGTAGGTCGGCATTAATTTACATTGTTGACAGAAGAGTTGATAAATTCAATGGAGAGAGTGGAAATAGCTCTTTGTACATCTCGAACGGTTTCATTTAATTAAGTATACTTCGACGGAACAAATTCATCTCAAAATATTCTTGGATTGAGTCGTAATGTAATTTGCTTAGTTGTCGTTTCTGAGCTGTAATTTATTGTCCATTGTTTCATATTCATACTCAGCTCGTACATAATAATAACAAAGAAAAGGGTTTCTGATGCGAGTTTTTATATTAAAATTAATTGGTAAGGGATCAATGTGAGGATACAACAATACGTGGAACATAGGTACGAGTACTAGGTAGGTATTCGTTAGCAGGAGGAGTCTTAGCCCAGTCATTTAATGGTTTGAGACGGGACTGATTAATAATTGATAATTTTTTTCGGTATAATATTGAAGAGCCAATATGAGCCTCGAAATGTACCAAAATTAAAAAAAATCTCGTCAGCAACAGTTCCAACTTTAAAATTTAGCTATTATCTCGTTCTAAAAAACCTGATGGTAAATTTTTTTTTGCAAATATTTAAGGCTTTACCATTATTCATACTTCAAACATGGTGTAAATATTTTTGTCTGCTTAGAAGGTTTTGAAAAATACATTCGAATTTTCTAATAAATACCTTTTTTAAATTTCATTGCCTATTTTATTGCTCAAAAATAATGTATATTGTTAAATCTAAGTCAAA
The DNA here is from genome assembly GCA_927399405.1 of Agonopterix arenella. Lineage (NCBI taxonomy): Eukaryota > Metazoa > Arthropoda > Insecta > Lepidoptera > Depressariidae > Agonopterix > Agonopterix arenella. Next base: position 10,947,436 of record OV656691.1, on the reverse strand, counting down.
TGAGTTATTAATATTATTAATTTAAAAGCCTTCTAGAACACACAATTTTAATTTCTATGTTGCGTAGCGAATATTTTTTAAATATGTTTTAAGATAGACTTTTTGTCACTAAATGGTGCCGGTTACAGTTTAAAAGTCCAATTAATAATTACTCCCTACCCCGCCTAGCAAAACTCAGTAAAATGACTGGGCTATCTATTGGTATGCCGCGCCAGCCTAGCTGCAGGAGCCGTGCCGTATCGTGTGTAAAATAAGTAAAACCTTTACAAAATTTCGAGACAGTAAAATATTACACTACTTTTATTTATAAGACTTGTTTGCAAGTACTTGCTTATATGTATTGCTTAGTATGTTAGGTTCATAATGCAAATAGTTTTAAGCCATAGTTTGGCTCTCGGGGTCAGTTCGTTTAGTTCCCGGGTTCCACCGTCAAATCTTCTGCCCGGGCACTCATGAGCCAAACTATGGCTTAAAACTATTGACATAAACTTGTAATTTCCGCAGGAATAGAAAGCCATACGAATAATAATAATAATGCAAATGATACAAACGCACATTCAAAATGAAATGGTTTTTTAAACGCCTTTAAAATTCTACTTACTGAATCGATTTCAAATGACTACGATACAAATGTACCTATAATTGCATAGCTAGTTAAATATTTATAGCTTCGATACTGATAAGCGTGTATAATTTTAAACCATTGATATGAGACAACAATAATTGTGCCTTTGTCTGTTATCTATAAACAAAACAATACCTTATACCAGGGGTGGCCAAACTTTTCAAGTGCGACCACATTGAAAGTCAGATATACCTGCACGGCTAGCATGCCACCCACGACAAAGCGTTTAAATGAGAAGACCGTCATGCGCGCTCTTTTTCGCATGCGTAAAATAATAAAGATGGAGGCTCATCTCGATTTTTATCGTTTTCTCGGGGGTGGCATGCTAGGCCTACTGGCGGTCTAAAATTTAAAAACTGTACTTCTGACATATTTATTAGATCCATTATGTTCCGGTAGTGGATGTTTGGCATTTTTAAATGCTCTTATGTTAATCGAGACTGATGTTTCATAACTTCATAGAAAACGCTGGTTCTTTTCGATGTAATATGGAAAATTGCCATAGTTTCAAAAAATTATGCACTTTCAAAATGTATGTCGTAAGTGTCAGAGTTTGAATATTTCTCCTCGACAACTACAGTACAGACTTAGCATCAATTAATCTATGAAATTAATCGCCCGGTTTTAATAAACTATGAAGCTTCGAAGTCTTCTATTTCCAAATGTAAACCACCAGCCCTATTTATTCCGCGAAATTTTGGAATTTTCTGTATTGAAAAAAAAAAACATTGAACGATGATCATAGATAGGTATATTATATAGAAAATGGCGATGAGTTAAAAAAAATTTATTCATTATCTTTTTAATTTTTTGAACTCTTCGCGGGCTACCATAAAAGACGACGCGGTTCATAGATTAATATGTATATTGGATATAGATAGGTAACTCGCCTTGAACTTAGGATGTCCTAATTGCGTTGCCGCTTATTAGCACTAGGGGGCTCCACATTATGAAATAAATTGAAACAGACAGAGGATCGAACCTTAGCTACCCGGATCGTGAGCCGGTTGTCTAGACCGCTAGACCAACAAGACAGTGATAGATATGGGCGAAATCTCTCACTACTACAGCGCGTGAGGTGTAGTTCGCTGTTACTCCGATATGAACCTTAGTTCAACTCATAGTGCTTCGAAACATAACCGATAGATGGCGGAAGCTGTCTATGGAAAATCAGCGTTCCACTTAGTTTGTACTAAGATAACATAGCATGACGCGGTCGATCGCGGTCGACGTCTTGGCCACGCCTGCCTTATACTATACTACAGAATAGTTAGATATTACCAGCCAGTACTTATAGGTATTATGTTAGTCCACTATTGAAAGATTTTCAGACCGCAGGCATTTCTACAGCTGTACAAATGCCTGCAGTCTGAAAATCTTTCACTATGGGACTACCATAATACCTTTAAGTACTGGTTTTAGGATGGAACTAATGTAAAGAAAGTATTGGATGTATAGAAAACTAAAACAAAACCGGTCAAGTGCGAGTCGGGCTACTAGCGCACCGACGACGCGACGGTTCCCGAGGGGAGGAATTTTTGTTTTCTCCGGGACCTTTAGCGCGAGACCGACTCACACTGGGCCGGATTTTTTTATATATATTATTTGTCTGTATATAATTTGTGCGGACGAACTCGCGAGTTGTAATAAATAAAAAAAAATAGGTAACGAAAGGCTTATTTATCAGAATTAATTGTAAGTATTAAAAGAGGGCTTTGTTGATGTTCATATCAATAATAAAATTACATTAAAATACCGATTTCTTTTTTGGATTACTTCGTTACAACCGAGAGTATGCTAAATAATTATTATATGCCTACATGAAAACCCAGTACGTGAGTCATGTTACAAAAGGATAATGTAAGACGACATAAGTATTCTGAAAGAGCAACCTACAAATGCTAATGCTACCATTTTCAATAGTATTATTTCCACATAATTACAAAAACATGCATAATATGTAGATTTGTACATGTGAGGTATAATGGAAGACGCCAATTATTATTACTAGTCCTAAATTTTATGACTAAAACGTGTGTCCGTGCAGCGAAATATTATACACATGAGTAGGTAAGTGTGCTATATCTAAGGAGGTGATTATAATGCGGGAAAGCAATGGTACAGTCGCCATCAGATATATCGTAGCATACAAGTGTTCAAATATTTCTGAACAATGCTAATTTTCAATAAATTCCTTACCTTCACTGCGTTGATATATTTGATGTTCTGGGAGTTCAGATATTTTTGATTGGTTATGTGTAAAGAAATTATTGAAAATTAGAACTGGTTACAAATATTTGAACATCTTGTTTGCTATGATATATCTGATGGTGACTGTACGACAAGAAAGCCTACCTAATACCTCAGAGTAAAATATACCGAAAGTTAGTGAGGCCAAGTGCTAAATTAGTAGGTAAATGTACACAAGTGCGGTGCTAAAGCGTCGACATGATTAATAAAACACTTTTTCTTTTATTCAGAATTGTTTTGGTAGTGTCAACATTAGTCTTGTCATTGAAAGAGCCAATTTGGCACTAATCCCATCATCCAGACATAAAACACAGATAAGTATTATTATATTTTCGACCTTGGTAGGTACAATATTAATTGGCTTCACTTATAAACGTTCTACTTAACTCTCAGTATAACAATCTTGGAAATATTGTTGACCCTTTATTAATTAAACTGAGAGCGAAACCTGCAAAAATTATCGATTCTAATTCTATGGGGCAGAAAACTTAATTAATTTTTGATGAAAATATTATCAGATATTGAATGTTGAATTTTAATTTAATAATGGCATGGGCTTTGTTAGATTATACTTGAATTACGATTTTAAACCCCGATCAAATTGAACATATTAAAAATACCTAATATCAAAATTGACTCGATGAGCACGTTCGTATGGTGGTTCATACCTAAGAAGATACTAATACTTCTACTAACTAAATGGTTTTCTTTGCACCAAACAATACTGTACCAGAAAGTGACAATTAATTACCTACATTATTACATAGTTCTTGCCACCTGTTGGTGTAAAAGCTACTTCTCATAATCTACGCTACAATAATTTAGCAATAATGGACTATTATTATAGCATCGGCTGTGGTGTTTGATTTCGTACGACGATAGGGGGCGTCCATTAATTACGTGAGGCGATTTCGATGATTTTTCGACCCTCCCTCCCCTCCTACCCCCTTGGTGAGATTTGGCTCGTGCCATATCTACCCTCCCCTCCCCCTAATCACTCGTGATTTTATTGTAAACGGATATTTTAATTTAAATACGCTAATCTGTGCTTGAACTTGATAGCATCTGATTTATTAAAAAAAAAATTCTTAAAAATAATTAAATTTTTATAAGACTACTAAGAACATGTTTAACTTAATTTAATCAATCTCGCAATTTTACACTGTTTCTAGGAAGAACAAAAATTACGTGATATTTACCGAGACCCCCCCCCCTCTTCCCCAGGTGAGATTGGGTGAGATTCGGCTCGACCCCCTCCCCCCCTAAATGCCTCATGTTATTAATGGACGCCCCCGTAGCTTTGTAGGGAGGCAGGCGGGCTAATGATGAGCAGTGAGCGAAGCAGGGTCGACCGAGGGGCCGTGGCAGCCCTCTCTCACCTGTATTGCAGGTTCTTGGTTCGGTTTAGCAGGTCAGCATGTCCCGAGGAGTACTGCTCTATCACGTCTTTCACGTCGTAAGGTTTCAACGCTTCTCTAAATCTCTTGCGTGCGACAAAATACTTGAGCTACACGGAAATAAAACAAATACTGATCCCCAATGATGCAAGAACATTATTTAGTATTACAATTTGGTAATATATCACTATAACGGAAGTGTATGTATATATACATATTGTGGAAATGACAATATGCAATCTGTTTCATCTCGAAATCAAAGTTATGATTTTCAGAAATAAGGACTCTTATTTTACTAAGTTAAAGAGACTGTGTTTAGTTCGTAAAAGAGTCACATGCCATTTTAACTGCTGACATGATGAAGGCGTACGAGAATACGTTAACATCATCTCCTAGCATTAGGAACACTGCCGCCTATAAGGCTCACATGCATCCCTACTTGTTTTACGACTACACTATAATCTGTGTTGCGTTTCAACAGTTTCCACAAGTAAACCTGCCAAAATTATGTATTAATTTTATTTATAGGTAAATGCTGTGAAAATTTCAATTGAGAATCTCTTGTTATACCTAACTTATATTGCCATGATACCAGTGGGTACCTAAATGTAGAATTTTCATTTCCCAAGTGAAGTTTTCAGTGTTGTAAGTAATAATGTGATTGAGTAATTATGAATAGCATTGCGTTGCACTGCACACACTAGCTACAAAGGGTAAATTATTGATGCCAGCATCGACTACAGAGGTCACATTACAAGACAATAGGTACAATCCAGACGAGAGGAAGGTTGTAGAGAACGCAGAAAGTAAATGTAAGTGCAGGCAAAGGTTCGTTGGCTAGCTGAAGTACCTAGTCTGGACGTTTTTCACTCGCCCCAGAAGGTCGACGTGGCCCGCGGAATACTGTTCGATAACATCCTTTACGTCGTATGGCTTTAGAGCTTCTTTAAATTTACGTCGTGCCACAAAATATTTCATCTGTTAGAATTTTACAACAAATCATTGTAGTTGCTACTCTTAAAGCAACGAATAGCTCAATTAGATTTAACAACATGATCAACATAGTTTTAGCTGCTGGATATGATGTGTGTATGTGAAATATGTTGTGTGTAAGTTGCCTAAACAAATACGAGCTTTATTTTAAATCGAATCAAAATGTTTTAACTTACGTTTCAGTAACAAAATTCATTTAAGAAACTCTTCGCTAATGTAAACATTACAAGACACGTGTAAATACGACAGTAGCTCTAGGAGAAAAACAAACAAGAATTTAAGTTTGAGCAGTGCAAACTGTTTCAATAATTCAACGGGGCCAGCTATTACTAAGTTGCTTCTTTACCCCGGCTGATCAATTATGTAAAGAAGGGGCGTCGGATTTTATTAACTTTTTTGTTCCGGAGTTGCCATTGTATATCACACAATTAGTATACGAGATGTAAGTAAAAATTATCCAAATGACAGTGATCATTACTTTATCTAAATAATTTTGTGATCTTCATTAACATTGAGATTATAATGTTCTGAAATCTATATCACGATTAACGCAAATTATGTATTTAGGTATTTCCATTATAAGATTACCTACAAAGATAGGACCAAATATGAAATATTGTCGATCAAAAAGCTCGTATTTTTTTGCAAATAATTGATAATTCCCATATCTATTATTTGCAACGTAAAAGTAGTGTGCAGTGTAATATTTTTCAAAGTATTTCGACGGTTATTTGTGTCGTGTGACCTCACTGTCGGCATCTGTAGGTATACCTAAGCCCTATTCTTTGTGTTATCCACCTCTATAAGTTAAGAGACGTTGGCCCGCAGGGCTTTTGTCTCAAATAACAGCATGAATTTTGTAAAAGAAGTCCCACGGTTGTAAATTGAGTTTCTCAATCCTCGGCTTTTGTGCTGCGTAGCGTAAATTTAGCTGACAAATTAAATGTAAGTTGGTTTTTAAACCATTTTTAAGTATGATACTAGTGTATCCTGAAATGTGTTTAAGGTGGTTGCAGAGGGGTCAATTTTATACAAAACTTTGACGCACAATACGCGTAGACGGTATTAAAATAAGTAACTTTGTATATATGGAAAAATAGTTTAGAAAATCTAGATGCCGCGTCACAAATAACGTTTGCAATTTATAAAATAATTACGAAGATATAAAGCTTTGAAATCTTTCATACAAAATTTTAAAAGCTTTAAATCTTTGTAATTATATTATAAATTGCAAATGTTATTTGTGATGCGGCAACATGATTTTCTAAACTATTTTTCCATATCTAAAATATTACTTTTATTAATACCGTCTACGCGTATTATGCGTCAAACTTTTGTATGGACTGAAACCACCTTAAGTATCATACTAGTGCCATCCTGAAATGTGTTTATTATACAATTATTTAGATATATAACTAGCCATGTATGTTTAGTGTTTTATGTGTGTAAGTTTATTAGTTATGTTGGTATTTTAAAGATCTTACATGTGAAAAGTAAATAGTGAAAATAAATATTGTATTAACGTTGTTACGTACCTTTCTTATAAATCGAATAGCAGCTTTGTGTCTCGAAGTAAGCGTCACACAGCGCGGTTCTTCATCCTCGTCTGCACAAAACAAAATAAAACTGTACAATTATCTACCTAATAACTGTAGTAGATAAGGTTCCCATTTCATTAAACAAAATAATGACGCTCCAATTGTATTATGTTATGACTTATGACTCTATGACCAAACCAAATCTTCGCTTGTATTATTATTATATATGTCGGTTTGTTATGTTGTTTTTTTTTACCTAACTATCAATCAAATTAAAAGGGACTGCTGGGCGTGACTGATATAAGACAGATTTCAGCGCTCTGTATGATATATGATATAAGTTGTTAAATTAATTAACGCTCACTGTAGCGGACGCCGCCGCTTTAATTTTTGTCCAGGATTGTCAATTATTATGATAGGACAATTTTACATTAGTGAGGTGAAACAACTTGAAAAAAGTAAGATCACTTTTATATTCGAAATAAACATACTAGACCGGGAGGCCTTGTCAGTATGTCTATATAATTGAGCACCATAGAGAAATTACGCGCTCCCTTGAGCACCAGCATAGAACAATTTTGTGGTGATAAAGTTTTAACTTTTGGGAAAGTTTACGGGCTCTATGGCGAAATCGGGCGGGTATTGTAATGTGATAAAAAAGGGAATAGAATAAATTTCACATAACATATGAACAACTAGTAACATTATGTGCTCCGGTCTATACGATGTAATATGTATTGCTTGATAATGAATTATGGATATTAACCATTAATATTTGAGTGATATGGCATGGCGTTTTTGACAAAGAAGGTCTATGAAATTCAATGTATGTAGGTATAGTATGTTCGGTTTAATTGTAAACATATTATTATATTTTTGGAATGATATAATTTCTGTTAAATAAATAACATTTTTGAAGACTCAAGGCTCAAAGGAAGTTTAATTGTACGTCTATACTCCATTCCAAATAGCCACGAAATTTTAAGGCTATTTTGCATTACACAAACAGAGATTTGAAACACTGACTCTTACTTATTCTTAGAACAGCTATGTTAACGTCTAAGATATGTCGGATAGTGTATCTTTCTAATAAATATATTACATTTGTTAATCAGAATTGGCCAGAAAGCTTAGGAAAAGTTGTTCACAGTAACATGGGTATAGGTACACACGGTGACATATCAAGCTATACAAAACCAAAATAAGCTGGCCGCGCGTAGGTCGAGTAACGTATAACGTCGCGCGGCCAGCTTATGTTGGTTTTGTATAGCTTGATGTGTCGCCGTGTGTATGCAACTATTTACCCTAACACTCTGTGTTATTATTAAATAGGGAATAAACTTAAATACGTCAAATATTATACTTAATGCTGCAGACCATCAAACTGAACAACTTTTATTTAGAGACCAATATTGAAAACGCGAAAAAAATCTGCTGTTTTATACATTTTGGTAGAGTAGCTATGTTTTTCTATGAAACAGTTGTTTTTTTTCGCATTTTCGATGTTACCAAGGTACGTTGTTCAGTTTGATTGTCTGAAGGTAACGCGTCTAAGTTTACACCTTGTATACCTAATACATGTTGTGTCGTGATTTCAATTAAAAATAATTTTACATGTGCTTGCTACGAAATACCTGTAAAGGGTACATACAATTATTTATTAAAAAAAACGAGGGCCATCTTTCAGTTTCAAGAAGTAGATATACTCAAGGGATCCTCGCCTTTCGATTACGCCATTGATTAAGGGTTTGAACCTTTAACCTGCCCCTTTTTCAAGCATCCGAGATTCTATTAGATTCTCTAGGGTTTTCGGTCTTTATCTTTTCGACTTTTTACGACTTTAGCCTTCATAAGAACAAAGCCAGTTTCTTTTTTTAAGGAATTAAAACAAGAGTATAAATCTTGAGCTAAATTGATTAAAGTCTTAATGTTTTACAAATGTAAATAAAAGCCAACATCCCCGTTCTAGCTTTCAAACAAGCAAACAACGTTATCACGGCCCGTGACTCTTCACTGTTGAGGAGTTTCATCGAGAGGTGTACTCCAATCTGGAGTTTATCAGATCCTAATGTGACTTTTTACGTAGGATCGGGGTAGTAATATTTAGTACTAGCGTTTACCCGCGATTTCGTCCGCACAAATTATATACCAGATTTTAAAGCTACAAACAAAAAAGGGTCATCAAAATCGGTTCAGTATTTTTTGCGTGATACTCGAAAAAACAAACAAATACACAAACAAACAAACAGACAGACAAAAATAAAAAATATTGTAATTTGGAATAAGGGACACCTAAAAACCATATCGTAACTTGTTTTTTGTTAATATCTTCAATATGTACAGACATACTTCTGTTACAGTTTCATAATAGTTAAGATAAGATGTATTTTTTCTCGATGTTGGCTCCATAGTGAAAGTTGTTCAGTTTGATGGTCTGAAGCACTCCCTTAAGTATTACTAGGGTGTTTTGTTTTGTTACACCTGTATAGGAAAAAAGAATCACCTAAATTCATTGCCTTTATTGATCGAGAAATGCTATAGTTTATACTTACAGGATGAAATTACTGTCTCTACCCATCAAACTTAACAACTTGTTTAGAGTCAATACGAACAGACAGTACAGTCAATACAGACGGCTTAGTATAGGGTCTTGTTGGCACTATATGGATAAGCGATCCTAAAAAAATACATGCGAATCGGTATCTTTTTTAAGACCGTCAAAAATAGGAACAAAACATAAAACTGATTGATATTATCTTCTTTCATTACTGAAAAAGATAATAACTTCTCTTCTTTCATTGGTTAAAGTAGGTATAAAAATGGTAGTAACGGTTAAACGCGGATATCTTGGCGCTAAGAAATTGGAGCGAGCTCTGCTTCTGAGTGGCTTGAAAGGGTCAATAAGACTGTTCAGCATACATACGACGTCGTTCCCGTACCCATTTGCGACACGCTGCCAACATAATACGAATATTTATTAGATTATAATGCCGACTACATTTACAACTTACTCATTTTCGTCGTATGTACAGTCAGCAGCAATAAGTTGTATACACTTTAGTACTACGTCGTAGAATGAAAGTGTATACAACTTATTATTGCTGACTGTACATTTATATTCGAAGATATACAGGTTGTAACAAATCACCTGAAATATTTAATGGGGTGGTTTAGGCCATCAAACGTAACTACTTTCATTGTAGAGGCAACATCGAGAAAAAATAAAAACATTTGCTGTTTCATATAAAACTGCAGTATCTTACCTACTCGACTCAAATGTATGGGGCAGATGATTTAAAATAATATTTTTTGACTTTGTCTCTACAAGGTGCTAGGGTAAACAGTAGCATTACTTTAAGGGGTGGTTGTACCCAAGATACTGAACAACTTTCCCTAAGAAACCTATAGGAAACAGACAAAAAAAAAAAATTACGACTTTTCATACAAAAATCCTAAAAAATCCTAACTGCATCCGTGGTCTAATGGTTAAGAGCATTGGCTCTCGACACGGAGGTCGTAGGTTCGATTCCCACGGGGACACCTAGTGAAATGTCACTTTGTGCGTTTTTCTCCAGTTGGTTATGACATTGCAGGCTGAATCACCTGATTGTCTGAAAAGAAAAATGATTCCATGCTTCGGATGGCACGTTAAGCCGTTGATAGCCTACTATCTCTGGTGGTAGTAGTCGTTACATAAAAACCACGTCAGAGGCCGTATGGCGGTCTGAAAAAAACTCTGACACCAGGGCTCTGCCCACACGATAAAAAAAATCCTAAACCTTTTTTTTTACGAATATCCTATAGTTTCTTAGGGTAAGTTCAGTATCATGGGTACAATCACCGTTTAAAGTAATGCAACTGTTTACCCTAACACCCTGTATAGTGAAAGTTGTTCACTTTAATGGTCCATCCTTTTAAATACTACAAGGGTGTTTTGTTACACCATGTATATTTAATCTATTAGCAAGTAAATGTTATCTGAGTTGGGTTTCTGTAACCTGAAGACAGGAACACCGTACGTGTTTGGTAAACGTGGGTCGTGGAATATTTAAAAGGGTGAAGTTGATTTGCTGTTTGGAAATGAAATTCGCACGTTTAATAAATAATTGGATTAGATAAATATCAGCCTTAAGGACCTATGTCGAAAAATAATTTAAGCGAAATGGGCGTGTGATAGCTTATATTACTGCTTGATGCGAGAGAAAGAGATGGCGCGGGCGCCTGAAACGACGCAATCGTAAAACAAATTTTATTTAATTGTGATTGTACTATTTATGTAAGTTCAATTCTGCTCTAATCAAATTTTATAAAATATCAATCTCTTTTTTTAAATCAAGTCTCGTGTTTCTATTATTCACCGTTTAGCAGTTCCAAGCGTTTATCGATAAAGACGGAGGCTACTTTGGCTTGTTTTTCTATCGAGAAAATGTGTCTTAATCGTGTTTTGGCTTTAATCAAAACTTCAATTATATGTTCAATTTACACATATCCACAAATCATACTCCTACTGTTAGTACTTCAGGGTATATGACGCTTTGAGGAATCCTATTTTTTTCACATAGCCTCTTAATAAAGATGGTAGATGGCACTACAAGAAGAAGAGGAATATTAAAACAGCGATCGACACCTAACACGAAGTTTCGTAATGCTTCTGAGCTTAAGAGAATAGTCCTTGCAGAGAGTCCGATCGCGCTGTCTACAAACGAAGTTGGATGATGTTTTTTTACCCAATTAAATACAAATGGAGGGGAGTCGGATATTTCGTTTTCCTACTCCTCCTATCTTCTTTGATTAATTCATTACGGGTTCCAAGATGGATTAGAGTCATCCCCCAGGCTCGCTGGACTTCATTGTCCAGTGTTGTGAATGGTCGCCGCTGTTGATCCTGGCTTACAGGAGTTACAGCGGTGGGAATGTGTGGTGGGCCTATGCCCGATTAAAAAAAAAATACAATCTTTTTTTAAACACAATGTAGATAAGTAAATTTACTATTCAATATATTTTTATTACATATTCTAGATAATTAATCTTTAGATTTCCGTTACAATGTGTGAAGTTTCAATTCTAGGACTAATTTAATATTTGTATGGAAATCTTTGAACCACTGCAGCTTTGGAACTATACACTAAAAATCTGACACACTACAGGCACAGATGATGATGATGATACTTCATGGCCGTGTTCGACTACAGCAACTGATTATGGCTGTTGACTTTAAGAGCTTCGTTGATGTGCTCTTAGATGGCTGATGACCTGATTAGCTAGTAAAATTTCATTGACTTTAATTGAAAATATCCAAAACTTCACATCTGCAACATGCTTCGTCACAAATAAATATACAGGGTGTCCCGTAAACCGATGTCAATCCGGCGGATGCTGATAGGTTAGGTCATGACTAAGCAGAATATCAAAATTTGACTTTAGTAAAAGTGTCTTAGTTTTCGAGATATTGACAGTTTTAACACAGATACTAGTCTAGGAAAAATAAGGTTTGAGATTGCATTAAAGAAACTTTAGTAAATTGTGTTTGAACGAATATTACTGTAAGTTTATAACACTTTTGTCGAGATTTCGTGGTTATATAGGCTGAGGACCCTGATAAATACCTTAAAATCGATATAAATGTACAAAGGGCAAGCTTATTTCTAAGGATATTTCTTCCAGCATACCAGCAAAAGAGACAGTTAATTATCACAAGGCAAATTTAATGTGTACAATCAAACGATAATTATTAATTAAGTCTTGAGTTTATAATTTTTTAAAAATCTTACAAAATATTAAGTATCTACTCAAATTTACAATATTAACCGGAGATTATTATTGTTATAAGTAAAACGTATTGATCGAAGCCGATCTGTATAAAATCACCAGTTTTCCATTTTTTGTTCGTAATTAAATTTAATGTTTTGTAAATGTCTTACTTATTAAGTAATACACAATACAAAATCGGGGATTATTGAGAATTTATGTTTTTCATGTATGTATCTACTATATACCAAATTATCACCAAAAGAGCAATTATTGCAACCTACTCCATACAAAAATCCGTAGATTTCCCCGACTATACTGCATATATCGTTTGTAGCCGTGGCACTCAAAATAGTGACTAACGCAAAGAGTTTCACGAATCTCGAAAACTAAGAACCTGTTCCTAAAGAAACATGTTGACAGATTGATTGATTGACTGATTTTGTTAAAGTTATTTTTTATTTTAGTATATTCTGGTAAGGCATGAACTAACCTATCAGAATACACCGGGTTGACGTCGGTTTACGGGACACCCTGTATAAACAGGAACCCAATCAGCAACACGCTTCGTCCAAAACTTAGTCCTATACATTCTAAATCTGCTACATGCTTCCTCAACGTAAAGACTAAGGCCCACTCCACACAACCCCGGCTATATGGTCCCCATGACCCTAGCGGCATATCCAAATTGTAATCAAACTTCGTTTGTACGGAGCGTGCTATCGATTATATCCTCTTAAGTAGCATATATATCACTATAACGTATAGCTGGCATTATTTTCCTCAAGGGTCGAGCCTCTGGAGTGATACTTGTGCCTTGAAACTGCTCGAAAACTCGCTATAGTTCCACACTTAATTGGAGTCTCTGTTAATGCGATGATTGGTGTTTCAGTAGGTACTGCGCTAGCAGCGCTGCAGCTATTGACCTATACAGGGTAAAACTGATATCATTAGCATCCTTTTAAACTAAGAGTCTAAACCGATCGGAGCAACAAAAAAAAATTTGCTGTTGCATACTAAACTGCGGTGCCTACTCGACTTAAATGTATGCGACAGCAGATTTTTTTTGCTCCCATAGTAAAAGTTGTTCGGTTTGATGGGTAGACTCTTAGTTTAAAAGGACGCTAATGATATCAATTTCACCCTGTATACTTTGTACTTTACACAATGTTACTACAAACATAGTATTTCAACTAGTTGGTGTTAAATATTCACCAAATTATACTTACTACATTATACAACATTGGTTTTTCGAAAGCGGCTCGAACGATTTGGAGTAAATTTGGTGTTTAGAATTTAGATGTTTTACTTTCCAAGTTTGTCTAGAAGAGTGTCAACTCTGAGAAAATCCATTTTCAAAAAAATAAAATGACGCCGAGCTAAGCTCGATCGCCCAGGTGCTGTTTTTGTTAAATTCCTGATAGGTCTTGTCTTTCACTTAATGGTAATGTTAGATGAGAAGGTGAATTATGTATTTCGCTGTCCACACATTGCATTTCCATTGACACTTTGTTTTAGGAAACATCGTAGCCAGTTCGTAGCAATCGTAGCACCTTCGTAGTCATTTTTTCGTAGCAATACAGATGACCTCATGCTACGGTCACACAAAGATTATGCGACATAATTCCAGTTAGCATGACAGATGAACGTCTGCCTCTTAATTATGCCGTCGACTTGACGCGTGCTATCCAATTAGCCACATCAACGTTCAACAATACAAACTACATAATACATCTATACAGGGTGTAAGTGACAGCCTAGCAAATACTGAAACGGTGAACTCAGACCATCAAACTGAACAACTTTCACTATGGAGCTTAACTCAGGAAACGCGAAAAAAAAAAATCGCTATAGAGCCTACCTCAGGAATCTCATACATTTTAGTCGGGTAGGTACAGCAGTTTTGTATGTTACAGCTGATTTTTTTTCGTGTTTCCTGAGGTAGGCTCCTTAGTGAAAGTTGTTCAGTCTGAGTTCACAGTTTCAGTATTTGCTAGGCTGTCTCTTACACCCTGTATAACACAATACCTTTATTTACAAATTATTTACAATAATACCTACTAAACCAATACGGTGCAATTAGTTACTGATAGATATCTTGTCATGTGATCTAAAAAGCACGTGTTTAAACTAGCATGGAGACAGTAAAATAATTCAATAAATATCTATAGTTTGCAACGATTCGGAGCCGAGCTTTTAAAAGCTCTTTGCCGGATTCATAAAAGAAGTGACAGTATTAGGTCAATTTGAAGTACTTTTAGTTAAGTGAAAGTGCCTACATCAGAAATTATTGCTAGTTGAACACACAGACTTCTGTATTACTACAGATGTCTGTGGTTGAACATAATACTTATCACACACACAGGTACACCTAAAAACCGAATGTTAAAAGAATCAGCTACGCAGAAGCGACAGTAAGAGCAAGTCAACATACGAACAGGTCTGTCTAGAACCATAGAGTGAAGAGAACAGTGTTATTATCCATACCATAAAGTGATTGTACCTTACAGTAGTAGAGGAACTGACTTGAGTTGTCAAATGAAACCGTTTTTAGGCTGTTTTCAGGAGATTTTTTGCAGGAAAAAACTATAGCACTGTCTATAATTCTGAGTCTAACGTGAAATCGTGGATAATTTAATGAAATAGTGTTAGTATATTTCACAAAATTATCTACGATTTCACTTTCGATTCGCATATATTCAGAAACCGAATTTTTACCCTGCCATAAGATCCCAAAAAACAGTTCTATTTGCCTCGCGTCACATATCTCTTTCTATTATACAGTGGTGCCGCTAGATACATCTCGCTCTTTCAACTGTCAGTTCCTCTATTCCGTAAGGTATAATAACTTTATGCTCCATACTAAGCTGCGTACACCGGAATTTAGTATATTCTTGTTCGCTAGATGTCGTTATGAGCATCATCTCGCTATTTTTGCATCAACAATTTCGGATCTACTATTCTGCTCTTACGTAGTTGGTTTGGTTCATAATATTGGAAGACTGATCAAAATTTCTTAAACGTACGAGTATTATTGGCATTTCAATTACTCGCAGGCAAGGAGTCAGCACCGTCAAAGAGACGGGATTTTGTGTTTTTTCGAGGTACGCCACTTTGTAGCCCAGTTATTTTACGGAGTTTTGTTAGGTTTAGAGGTAAATTGTATCTCCCAGACGGCTTTTAACTTCATAATATTATTACCAATGCTCTCATTTTAATATAGATTTAACAATATTTTCGAGCAATAAAATAGGCATAGACATTTTAAAAATGAGGTATTCATTAGAAAATACTATTATAAATAGTATTTTTCAATGCCTTCTAAGAAGATAAAATAATAACAAAATGTTTGAAGTATGTATAATGGTCGTAGCTTAAAAAATGTGCAGAAAAAAATTTACCATCAGGTTTTTTAAATGCAAAATTTTTAATTTGGAGCTGTGGCGGACGTAATTTTTTTTTAAATTTTGGTATGTTTCCAGGCTCAAATTAGCTCTTAAATACTATACCGAAAAAAAAACCATCTATTAATTAATCCCGGCTCAAACCGTAAAATGACCGGGCTATAGTATGAAGAATAACCTTTACTCTATGCTAGAACGGAAACATTTACTTGCAGAAGTTGTTGCGACACAGGCCTGGGCCTCTTACCGTCGGAGTTTATCTTGGAGAGCGCCGTCTCGGCCACCGAGTCCTCGCCGAGGGGGTTGACGTGCCGCGTGCGCGGGCGCGCGCACGTGCGCCCGTTGGTCGCGCCTGCCAATCCACACACACGCTCACTTCAACACTTGGCATACTCTCTGTTTCTTATGCCAGGTTCATTCCTAGGCCCTCCCAAACTAATATATTGTACAGGGTGTAACAAAATACCGCAGTATTACTTATATAAGGTCTAACAAAATTAGGTGAAACTATTTTAAGGGGATGATCAGACCATCAAACTGAACAACTTTCTCTATGGCACCAATATTGAAATCACGAAATAAAAATCAGCTGTCCTATACATTTTGGTCGAGTAGATTTGTATGGAACAGCTGATTTTTTTTCGTGATTTCTATATTGGACCCATAGAGAAAGTTGTTCAGTTTGAAAGTCAAATCTGATCATCCCCTTAAAATAGTTTCACCTAATTTTGTTAGACCTTATATAGGGTGCTTCAGACCATAAAACTAAACAACCTTCACTATGGAGCCAACTTAGACATCGCGAAATATACAAAACTGCCGTACCGGGTCGACTCAAATATGAGACAGCAGATTTTTTTTTTTTTCTCGGTGTTGGCTCAATAGTGAAAGTTGTTCATTTTGATGGTCTGAAGCACCACTTTATGTATTACTAGAGTGTTTTGTTACACCCTATATAGTTACATGTCTCTTGTACTAGGTGATTTCTAAAACACTTTCTAAATTATCAGGGGTGGTTCAGACTATTTTTACAAACTGACCATTTTATTATGGAAGCAAAGCTGAACTCTCAAAAAAAAAATCAACTGTTTCATACATTTCAGTCGAGTATGGAACAGTTGTTTTTATTTTCGATTTCATCTTTGCTCCCATAGTAAAAGTTTTTCAGTTTGATGATCTGAACCACCCCTGAAAATTAGGAAAGTGTTAACAAAATCACCCAGTATAATATGTTATGCTGCATTATACAAAACAAACCGCTTTAACTGACGTCAGCTGATGTACAGTATGTACCATTACTGAATAGAAAACTGAAAACAAAAAGTTTCAGGCTTCACCCCACATCATAAACATGAATCCGCCTGTCTGCCTGTCAGTCCACTTGATTGTTTTGTGATGTAAAATTAGATATTATTACAAATTGTGTAAATTCGTAGTCAACAATTATTTACAGCAGCTCATATCAGTTTATTATGTTTTTTTTAAATCTTTATTGAAGAGCCTGAGGCCATGTCTCTCTGTGGGATTTTCTATTGGGTAAGTTCAAAGACATTATAATAACAATAATAAAACTACTAACTACACAGTGATGAAATAGAAAAATAAATAACTACAAATTTTAGGTTTTTTTGTAGAGTACAGTGCCTTGGCAGCAGCCGACGTAGGTGCAGCCAAGGCACAATTACAACGCCCGATATTAAGAGACGGCAAGCCGTCAAACTTGTCACAGGAAAGAAAAAGTTTTATCGTATTGTTTTGAATTCAGTGGCTTGTGACACGATTAACTCTTTGAAATGTCGTGTCGTTTAAAATGGCATGAATAAAATTGGTAAGTCGTCTAAATGAAATCAGCCCGAGCCGCGTGCAGCGTGCCTCATAGCTTATGCTAAGTAGGATTCTGCTTTCATCTTGTTTTAGATCACAGGGCTCTACAAAATTACTGACAGCGAAGATCTAATAACTTTTATTTTACGAGGATTTTACCCACGATGTTACTACATAAGAAAACAACATACTACATGAGAAAGAAAGTATTTCATTCATTACTCTATAGATACAGCATTTAGCCTTGTCGCTTGCACTTATGTAATTCATTAATCTACAGGGTGATATTGATATCATTGGCATCCTTTTAAACTAAGAGTCTACCCATCAAACTGAACAACTTTTACTATGGGAGCAAACCGATCGGAGCAAATAAAAAATTTGCTGTTCCATACTAAACTGCAATGTCGACGTGCGAGTTCGCGACTCAAATGTATGCAACAGCAGTTTTTTTTTGCTCCGATCGGTTTGCTCCCATATTAAAAGTTGTTCAGTTTGATGGGTAGACTCATAGTTTAAAAGGATGCTAAATGATATCAATTTCACCCTGTATACATATATGAAAATTGTAAACTTGGCGTGGATGATACATTGAGACCACTTTTATTTGAATTTTTGTCTGTTTATCTGTTTGTTTGTGCACGCATCACATAAAAACGACTGAACCGATTTGGATGGGGTTTTCACGAAACCATAGGGCTTAGATCGGATTAACATATAGGCTATACAGGGTCCTTCTTAATATGCTGAACCTTTTTAAGGAGATGATCAGACCGTCAAACTGAACAACTTTCTGTATGGCACCAACATCGATATCGCGAAAAAAATTCCATACAAAACTGCAAACCTACTCGAGCCAAATGTATGGGACAGCATTTTTTTTTGCTATTTCGATGTTGGTCCCATAGAGATAGTTGTTCAGTTTGATTTGGTTGGTTTCATAGAGAAAGTTAAGGACCCTGTATATTATTTCATCGCAATCAGTTTATTCAATTAAAAGTTATGAGTATTCAAAGTCAGTGGTCTGAAAATTTGCCAGAAAGTTTGATTTTCTGACTCGAGAACGTTATCTTAGTAGAATGTTTAGATTTAGAACAAGAACATAATTTTATGTCAGCTATAAATGGTACCATTAATATTATTGCATTCTTCAATTAAGCAATTATTGCATTGCTACTTTATTGCCATACAATTATGTTATCTTAATTAATTAATAGCATATTGTAACATTAATAGAGTAATTTATTTTTAAACTTTTACTTGGGTTATCCTGTTACTCCATTGAATGTTTTTTTTCTTTCTTTAACTGATATTTTAGCAAAATTTTACGTCTACGATATGAACATATGTAAGATACCTATACCGGATGATTTTGTTTCGGAAAGGTAAATCAAATCATCCGGTATAATTATAGCATGGAAAAATATAATGATTAGAGAACTCTAAAAAAATTAATAAAGTACATATACATTTTGCAGATATTCAGGGTGAAATTGATATTATTAGCATCCTTTTAAACTAAGAGTCTACCCATCAAACTGAACTTTTACTATTAGAGCAAACCGATCGGAGAAAAAAACAACTGCTGTTCCATACTAAACTGCAATGCCTACTCGACTCAAATGTATGCCATAGCGGATTTTTTCTTGCTCCGATCAGTTTGCTCCTATAGTAAAAGTTGTTCATTTTGATGGGTAGACTCAGGATGCTAATGGTATCAATTTCACCCTGTATATTATATTTCTATACCGCCACCGGCAGGTAGGTCACATAAAATACAAAGCGCGGTACCTACTAAATATTAGAAATAATGTACCTAATGACTTAAAATTCATAAGTTTATACTAATTAACCTCTTCAATGTATTCTGAGGGTCTTAGGGCTTAGGTTTATTTGCCTATTATACCTATTGTTTTGTCGGAGGGCTATGAAGATTTAAAAAAGTTAATATCCAATGAATAACGTAAGGAACCAAATACTGCATTCGCTTAAGAAGCAATTCAGATGCTTATGTGAAGTCCACCAATTATAGGTAGGCTTTGGACAAGCGCGTGGTGGATTAACGCCCATACAAGAGTAGCTCTGGAGTGTGATTTTTGAATCTCATACGTTGAACTCAGCAGTTGAAAAAGTATGGAAATACGCATCTTTCTTCTGCTGATTTAAATTTCAAAAATCGCACTCCTGGAGTATGATTTTTGAAAGTCAAATCAGCATTAGAAAGATGCATATCTCTAAAGTAATTTTGACATTTTCAACTGCTGAGCTCAGCGAATGAGATTCAAAAATCGCCCTTCTGAGCCCCAATTGTGGGGACGTATAGAGAAGCTTAAGGATTATGATTTTATGATGACATGTAAAGTTTTCGATTGTCTACGGCTTTCAGGGTCCGCGTTCATATTTTGATAAAACCTTGTAAGTTTAATACTGTGCCAATATGAAAGGTCCTTTATAATTATAATACACAAATAATATATTTCATTTTGAACTGCATTGAAACACCTAAATAATGAGGTCAATGCAGCAGTTGCCATTTAATGTCTGAGCAAACTATCGATCGGTTTGTTATCTCTTTCTTGCTTAGGTGCAAACACTCTTCAAGAACGTTGCTTTCACGATCCGTCCGGTACAATTTAATAAGCTCGTAAATATTTTGTGAACGCAGACACAATAATAGAATATGACGTTTTGAAAAAATGTCAAGTGGCGAGGCCGTTAGATAAAACATTTGCACAGCAGCGATAAGATATATATATTAGCATAGGGTTAGTGGGGATGTTGGGTGATTTATCACTTATAGATAAGGCTGCGTCAATTTACTAATATTGTATAAAACGTCTCTTTTTAATTTTTAGATAAAAGTACCTACGAAAGTAATGAGGCGCATTTGTTATAAATATTAGAACTGAAAGAATCGGAACTGCGGAAGAATGGAGTCGTAAGAAAGTGGCTTTGTTTATGGCAGCGGAAGTTGTTTACTTAGATACGTATCATGGGCAGTTTGTTTGTTTTAGTTTCTCACCAAAGAGCAATAGATGCTATCTAACTTTTACGATTACCATACACATAGCATGGAACTATTGCTATTCTCATAATCGTTGTGTTCACTTAACTAATACTGAAGAGTTCTAAGTCAAATATTCTAAGTTAGTTGCTTGTATCCCAAACTCCAGAAGTTTAGAAAGATGCCAGGTGCCAGATAAGAACAATGTATTTTAAATAAAAGAACGAGATTAGTTGTCTAGACTGAACCAAGTGTACCTACAATTTCTTGAAGTGAACTAAGTACCTACATTTTACGAACATTTGGTTTCCACTTTCCTCTATACTCTTTTATAGGTACTTTGAAATCCAATCGTCTAAATGACACGAACTACGACCTCGTGAAGTGAAACTTCTTTAGTATTACAAAAGTGAAGTTAATCTTCAATTCTCGAAACAACTTTGACGAGAATCATGATGAGAAAAGAATTCGACTCTTGTAGCGCCTGCTGACGTTAGATTGGACATTTTTTGAGATATCTTCAAAGAGACACCAATCAATGTTTTCATTAAGGAATTATTTAAAGATGTTTTGTTTGTTTTGAGGCTATGTTGTGTTTCTGTATGTCTGGTGACTAGTGTTGAACTATTCGTCCAATTCAATGAAGTACTTTTATTAACATTTAACAGATATTTTAATTATACTTTGGTATTTTATAATTTAGTTACCATATTGTTTCCAATAGACTACTACCATTAATACTTAGGGAACGACAAAGCGAAGACAGGCGGACACCGAACGTCAGATAGATGTTTAATTTACAAGTATGCAACTATTGAATAATTTAAGGTAATCATCTTATTGAGACTGGGAACATACCTAAAGAAAATTAAATTCATATTTTACAGTCTTCCTATTAACTATCGGGCATGCATAATAAAATAATGCAAAGCAGTGTAAAATTAGTTATCATATAACAGTATTCAGGTATAACCGAACTCAAAATATAAGCTTTGAACGAAGCCATTCCAGTAACATGAGGTACCTACGCCAAGTCGGCCCGAAGGTCTGGAAATCCACTGTGTGAACCGCGCTACGCAACCTTTGCACAATTTGTAAATCAATATTCATTTATTCACCTCTCTACCTTAGCATTATAGTACGCAGAAGCGATCATAACTTTAGAAGCCACTTCGTCACTCAATGTAAGTATATGTTAAGCTTCTGATTGCAGTTATTACTTCGAAGCGATATTTTATCTACGCGGGTGCATTTTTACTTCAAAAAGTGAAAAAAATAGAAAGAAGTAGAAGGTAGGATGTCAGCAATCGTGTCTGGAGCTAAAAGACGTAGCCATTATGGCCGGAAGCGGGACTCTGTCCGGTCTCAATGGTACGCCGTCAACATACTCGCTTTCGTGTATTCACAATTTCTGGAAAGATTTTACTAATAAGAATTGATAAGAAACGCAGCAGAAGTTTATCGATTGTAACTTTCATGCCATAGTGCCGTCTAAAAGATGAAGAATAGAACCTTTAAAGCAGCTTTTCCAACAATGGAGTAGACAACACGCACGGTCCCCTCCCGACGTACGATTATCTACGAAACAGGGCAATATTCATGTCACACTCCGTTTCACAAACACTGCATATCATTTAAATTATCTGAGTGTTGCAATCATATAGAGATGTAGCTTACTATTATGTTTTGTAAAATTTGTGTTGGCGGAATATTTTAATGAACATGCTTTGTAGTTTGTTTGTATCGCGGCGGCTGCTCATTTTGCCTCCACGGCTTCTATATTGTCATTGTCTGTTTCTTCATCATGCTTTTTGACTCCTATATTAAATAATAATACGTTTTCAATTTAGTTTTTTGTGTTGTATTTAAGTTAGCCAATTTTTCCGTAACTACCTAGTAGTTTTATAATTTTGATTGAGATAATGGAAACCGAATATATTTTTTAGTGAAATATGAATCCTAGATTTATAAAATAATTTTGGATTTAGGAAGGTCTAAGTAAATAGGATATAAATAAATGAGTAAAATAAGTAAAAAATTTTACCCGGTTTTCAGATATTTGCACATATATTCCAAAATATCTAGTTGTTATTAGTTGTTATGATGAAATCGTCTTGAATCATAAATCACTTATAAATTTACCTAACGACAATAATAATTCGCGTTAATGAATTACCAAGGTAAGAAGTGTTTTGCGTGAACATTTGTTAAATTTGAAGTTAATAATGTCAGTCGAACAATAAAAACAGTTTCGAGTAAACTAGGTAGACAAAAAAAAAACGAATTTTGTCATAAATACAAGTGTAAGTATAACCTGTCAGCTACTCCAGCTTCAGAATGTTAGTCTCTGTAGTTATGTCAGGCTATAGATGTAGGTAAGTATGTGATAGTTAATGAATGGAAGGCTTACCAAGGTTTTCCGCACTAGCGTTGACATCGTAGCGATGGTGCGCGGGCTTGGAGTGCGGCGCCGGGGAGTGCAGCGAGGTGCTCTTATGCCGGCGGATCGTCGGTAGCCGCGACACAAAGGACGCATTGTTCTTGAACGACGCACTCATCACCCGACTGTCAAACATACACGCCAGTCACTACACTAAGTACTACCTCAATTATTTGTCAGCTTTCTACAGTTTGCACTGCTGCTTTTAATAGCGTAAAATGAAGTAATATGAATTGAGCATAAGTAGCCTTTAAAAAGAAGAATAGTGAAAATGAAATTTTTTGCCCGAATCTATACTTCTAAAAAACAGTTCCGTGACTAACTGACTGACTGACAGACGCACAGTCGCTGACTTTGAAGGTAAAAACATTTTAATTTGTATTGGGATGCAGGGGTGCACTAAGAAAGGATTTTTCGAAATTCTAATTTTACGCGGATTTAGAAGCTAGTCTAAACTATTATAAAACTGTAGCGGAAAGTTTGTCTGTACATTGAAGATATTAACAAAAAAAGTTACTATATGGTTTTTAGGTGTCCCTGATTCCATATCAGCAATTATTTGATTTTTTGTCTGTCTGTTTTTTTGTTTGACAAACTACTGAACTGATTTTGATGAAACTTTTTTGTTTGATAGCTAATGATCTGACTTAAAATCTAATCTATAATCTATAAATTGTGCGGACAAAGTCGCGGGTCAACGCTCGTCTTCTATAAAATTCTGCGGTGCCCTGTGAGGTTCACAATATTCACGACCTGAACATTCGCGTCAGGGTATCGACAACTAAATGACCTGATTGAGGGTAAGAAGTAGGTACTAAATAGAGATAAAGAATTTTAAGTATATTATAAAAGAGAAAGTGCCCCGGATGGAAGAAGGAGTTGTAGAGCATGTACCTAGTCTGGGGGCTCGGTAAAGGGACCTGGTGTATCTTCCAGGTGGCGATGCTCATGGAGTGCTCGTCTGCCGCGTAGCACCGCCACAGGGCCTGGATCAGCGTGGCGGCGGGCTGCCGCCGCCTTATCATGTGCTTCTGCCGTTGTTGCTGCTGCACTTTCAGGGCAAATCCCGATCCCAGAATGCCCTACACAGGAATGATAAATAAGTTTAATCGAGCGGTTAGCTAATAAAACTGCCATTCAGTACAATACGTTTGTCAAAATATAATAAGTTCTTTGTGTTGTGGTTAAAGTAGGTAAGGTAAATGAAACAGTAACAATCTGTTTCAACAACAGGGTTTTTTTGTAAAATAATGGTTTGAAACTACAGGGTGGTCCGGAATGGATATACATTCTTTTAGGTTACTTTAGACAGCAAACCAATAGAGGGGACCTACCACGACCCGCCAGGAAAAAGAAACATTGTTTTTTAATTTCGATTACTTAATTAAAATCTAGTGCACTTAAAATCGACCGATCAGACACAAATCGGACTGTTTGTTGTTGAGAGAGTATAGATAATAAACTAAACACACAGTATACGAGATAAACAAAAAAATCTTTTCTTGTATTCGGGTGCGAACGAACCAATATTTTTCATGGTAGGTCCCCAAGTCAGCAATCAGAGCAATCTAAAAAAATGTACATATATCTGGCTTGGACCAATATCGTATTAGGTGTGCAAATGTAAAGAATATTATTTATGTTATGTAATTAAGTAGGTAAGTATTATCATTAATGGGCGGCAACACATAAACCAATTAGGCAACAGAAAGAGTGATGTGCGTAAAGTGTATCTCACCGCGGGTAGCGCGAAGAACGATATCCCGAGTAGCGCGCAGAAGGAGGCTATGAACTTGCCCTGCCAGGTCTGTGGCACCATGTCGCCGTACCCCACCGTGCACAGCGTGATCTGCGAATAACAAACCATTTCAAACATAAATCCATTTAGAATAATCTAAATTGAAATTGTGTATTAGTCGAAAATCCCGGAATCACAAGCGAAAGTACAGCCAGTAACAAAAGTAGCAGAACTTTTGGCAATGTGCCCATTGCAATAGAGTAGGTGTAGATAATTGTTTGATCATTTTTGTGGCTGACTGTACTTCAATCACATTATGCACTGATCCTATTTGAAAGAGATTCGGTACACATACGAAAATTTGTATAAGCTTTGAACATTTCGCTTTGTAGAAGATACATCTAATTATAAGTAGGTTTGCTATCGCGCTAAATTAGGTTGAGTCTTTTAATATTCCTAATCGGGAAGTTGACTGCATCAAATATATTTTAGTTTTATCTTCTCAGGAAAAAACATGTTTGAGAATAAAGCTTGACTTACATTTTCAGTAATTCTGTACCTTGAATACTGTTTTAAATAAAAGGATAAACTATAAAAAGTATTGGAACGACGAGGAAAAAAAATGACGTCACTATATATAATTTAGTACAACTTTTCATACAAAGCTCGTGTTTTGAAGTTTGATAAAGAATTGCTGATTTGACTAGTAGGAAACTCGCGGATTAAGTAGGTCGATCAGAAATTGGAACTAGGTATCTACAGGGTGACTGGTAATTCGACCTATTCCTTGAAAGGGGTTATACTAGAGTTCATTTGCAACAATTTTGCCCCAGTTAACTGGGGGTCGAAAATCGCTTGTTTTCGAGTTATCTCATTTTTAAGATTTTTTTGAAAAAATCCATTTTTCCACCTAAAACTGACAATTGTGAAAAAAATACTCCACTCTCTGCACTAAGTAAGCATTTTTCTAATAGCTGATGAATGAGCGACTACATTAAACTAAAATACATGTGTAAAATACCCGAAACCACTGAAATAAAAGGTTATAAACCGCACGACAAAATTTTTTTATTTGGATTTCGTTTCAATCCAAAGAGGATTACTTAAAAAAAATGTATCACACTTGGCGTACAAATTACGGAAATAACTTCCTCAATTCCTAAACTTTCCAAAAAGGTGCAAATGTTGTCTACTTTGACAAGAGTTTGAAAAAAATTGTTAACAATGGCAGAGCAGGTAGCGGATTTCCTAGAAGCGAACCTTACAAGATGCCGATTTGCTTTTGTCTCTTTCATTTTATTGCTTACATTGTTTCTCTTTTGTAAGTATTCGGGAATGTTTGTACTAAGGTTTACAATCGAGGCCCACTCATTCGCTCAATTCATTAAGTAATCAGTTAGTTTCAACCATCTTGGAGTTCGGACGTGTCGTTGTTAACTAACTTAAATTCTGCGCTAAAACAGCTTCCTTTTCAAATGGCTGCTTACCAAAATGAAGAATACGCGGATATCATGTATTGTTACGGGTTTTGTGATGGTGACGCTGCTGCTGCTCGAAGAGACTATCAAAGACGTTTACCTGATGTCAGCGTGTTTGGTACGACATATCGGCGCATTCGAGAAACGGGATCGGTTCGACGTCGCCAAACCGACGCTGGTAGACCTAGCGTTAGTGATCCAATCGAAGAGGAGCAAATTTTGCAGTGTTTTCAAGCAGACGGCACTACTTCAACAAGAATTGTGGCTAGGCAGCTTGGTATGTCTCAGTGGAAAGTCTGGTTCACTCAGCACACAGCACGGCAGTATCCATTCCATTACACGCCAGTACAAGCTATCGAGGAGGGAGATCCTGTCAGAAGGATGGATTTCTGCAGATTTCTAATAAATGCAGACATTGAAGACCCTGAGTATCTAAAAACAATCTTGTGGACAGATGAATCGAACTTCGACCGTGATGGTATTACAAACTATCATAATCTGCATTTTTGGGCCCCTAAAGGTCAGAATCCGAGAAAATCTAACGAAGGAGCTCACCAGCACAGATTCTCACTTAATGTGTGGATGGGAATCGTGCATAATAATTTAATCGGGCCATTCTTTCTGCCGGCACGCCTAACCGGCATCGCCTATGAAAACTTTTTAAGAGAAGAGTTACGTCCGCTGCTGGAGGATGTGCCGCTTACCACAAGAACAGCTTTGGTGTATCAACATGATGGCTGCCCAGCCCACTATTACCGGGGCGTGCGACAGTGGATGGATGAGAACTATCCACTGAGATGGATTGGTCGAGGCGGCCCGATCCCTTGGCCGGCTAGGAGTCTCGATCTAACCCCATGCGACTTCTACATTTGGGGTCATATGAAGACATTGGTGTATCGTACACCTATCTCTTCTCAAGAAGAATTAAGAGAGAGGATTTTGGCAGCTGCCCAACAAATTAAAGACACGCTTTCAACTCGAGTGACAGTAAGCGAAGTACGTCGCAGGCTTCGTGCTTGCATACGTAACGGAGGAAGACAATTTGAGCAAGACTTGTGATTTTTAAATGTAAAACTTTAAAACAAAATTTGTAATTTCATATGATTAGGTACTAAACATTATTATTTTACTCTTTTTTTTATTTTCACCAAACCAATAACTTTTTGAATAAAATTCACATCTGCGTGTTTAATAAGGTTTATTTTCCAAACTTGAACTAAAGTACACAACTTTTGCATCTTTTTGGAAAGCTTAGGAATTGAGGAAGTTATTTCCGCAATTTGTACGCCAAGTGTCATAAATTTTTTTTGAATAATCCTCTTTGGATTGAAACAAAATCCAAATAAAAAATTGTTGTCTTGCGGTTTATAACCTTTTATTTCGGTGGTTTTGGGTATTTTTCACATGTATTTTAGTTTAAAGTAGTCGCTCATTCATCAGCTACTAGAAAAATGCTTACAGAGTGCAGAGAGTGGAGTATTTTTTTCACAATTGTCATTTTTAGGTCGAAAAACGGAAATATTCAAAAAATTCTTAAAAATGAGAGAACTCGAAAACAAGCGATTTTCGACCCCCAGTTAACTGGGGAAAAATTGTTGCAAATGAACTCTAGTATAACCCCTTTCAAGGAATAGGTCGAATTACCAGTCACCCTGTATAGTATTGTTAAGAATTAGATCAGGATATAAATAGCTATTAATGGAAAAAATAACACTCACCACTCCCCACCACAAAGCTTCTGCAAAATTTTTGAATTTCGTATCTGCTACATCTTTTTCCGCTAAATAAACCAAAAACGATGCGAATATCAGCCCGAGGAATCCTATATATAATGTTGTTATTAATTCCTGAAAAAAATCAAAAATTGTATTGCAGTACTGCAGCGAGCAGTCGTAAAAGAAAGTTAGTGGTTAAAATACATAGTTTAAATATCAAATAATTCGAAATTCGTGCATACGTGCACGAAGTCAATGTTCGTGACATTATAATAAATGAAGCAAAATGAGGCTTGCGTCACTCAAAATGCTAGAGCGCACAAAATAAAACAAAACTTAACTGAGGGCTGACATTTATTCAAGCCGCATTTTACTTCTCAGTCTAATGAGTTTACCAGCCATTGTTTTACTTCACTTTATACCAAAATACTCGTGGAAAGAAGTAAGACGAATGTCCGCTTATCAAGCGGGATATACGATAAGTTCTTAGCAAGGGATTTTTCTGCTACATTAGACAAGTTGAATGTAATAAAAGCTGTGATTCACAAAATTGAGACGTTTGCTCCGTCGGCACTGAAGACCGAGAAAAGCAAACAATGGGCGTTCTGATTTGATATAATGCTTCTTTTTACGTAGTAGGTACGAGTATACCGTTGGAAAATTCTGGGCATAGTAGCACGAGATGCTAAATATACGCTTTCAAAAATTTTAATTCTAAAGGATAATATTTTGCAATGTATTACTAAATATTTATGTTTTATCTACGATTAGATTTGTGTCTTTTGCGTAAGACTTGTCTATCTAGTCAGAGCTGTAAAATTCAAACAGTATAAGTAGTTAGTAGTACCTACGTATAATAATAATAAGCGTACTTCTAGCTTATACTATATTATTAACAAATACAAAATAGGCAAACACCAACATAACGGAAGAAAATATGCAATTGAGTTTAATAACGTCAAAGGCAAAAGTTTCAGCAAGCTAATGATCACTTGGCTATTCTAGAGGCTATAAACAAGTCTAGTTTCCGGGTAGGAGTTCATCTGCCGCCTTTGAATGGTATCGTTTCATATCGAACTATTTGCTTAGTCAATATTGCAGAAGGAGCGCGGACTGCGGCTTCGAAGCTCGCTTTATTTACCCTGCATTGTGATCATGCAACTTTAACCGAACCGATTGTGAGTAGATACTGTTGTTGCGGGAACATTGTGTAGTGTTTGTGCCTAACTTCCTACTTCGCTAGTAGAGGAAATTGCGGCCGGCCAGGGGTGTGCTTACTCAGCATGGCTGTGCAAGAAACGAGCAAAGCTTGACGCTAACGGCCGCCCGGGCCATCGCGTAATCTTCCCTAACGAATCGTATACCTACTCATAATTATTATTCGTGTGGGTGATGCAAGACATCGTTGATAGATCCACAACAATTTAATTAGGTAGGGCTAGTCGGGGTAAATATGGGACGAAACCAATCTTTTCATTTCTACAGATATTATTATACTATTCATTAATATATTTCATATTATAGAATTCAATTGAAGCTAACAGGAGTGCGATTTTTGAATCTCATTCGCTGAACTCAGCAGTTGAAAATGTCAAAATTACTATGGAGATATGCATCGTTCTACATGCTGATTTGACTTTCAAAAATCATACTCCAGGAGTGCGATTTTTTAAAGTCAAATCAGCAGTAGAAAGATGCGTATCTCCATACATTAGCAACTGCTGAGTTCAACGTATGAGATTCAAAAATCGCACTCCTGGCCTAATTATACATATATTTTTGTATGCAAAATATGTGTCTCATTTTTTTCTCAATAAAGGGGAAATATAAGTCACAATAAGGTCAAATTATATACCTTGCTTGTTTTACAGATTAAAGGGGTTTGATTTGACCTAAAATATCTTAAAGAGAGTTAAGAAATAAAACAAACATTTGCTTACATCAAAAATAATAGGTGACCCAAATATTTTTTACTTTTTAAATGTTTGTTTTTGGCGTTGGGGTTTTGTTTTAATTTGTAATTTATTATACGAAGTGTTGCTCTCATATGTAATCTGACTACTCTAATTTTCTTTTTAAATCAATCATTTCTGATAAAAAATCTTTAATGATTACTTTATTGATACAAAGAAAGATATAAAACCAATAATGCAGTCCGCGCAAATAAAATTACATTAGGTAATAATAATAAAGGTTAAAAGGGGAATCAACGAACTACTAACGCAGTTATTTGTTTGTGTTATTTATAATTAGTCAGTCGTCATCACGCATCTGTTTTAAATAACCTGCCCAACTTTATAAGTGGAATAGCATAATTGCTTATACAGGGTGCTTACTCATAGCGAAAAAATTAAAAAAACAAACATTTAAAAAGTGAAAAATAATTTGGTCACCTATTATTAACTCTCTTTTAGATATTTTAGGTCAATTCATGTGTAGGGGACCGCTATGATCATAATTTTTTTATTCGACAGTCAGTTGCGGTCCCCGACGCATTAATTGACCTAAAATATCTTAAAAGAGACTTAATAATAGGTGACCGAATTATTTTTCATTTTTTAAATGTTTTTTTTGTTGCGTAGGAGTTTTTTTTAATTTGTAATTTAATGATATTTCGTAATTTTTAAAGTTACTAGAAACTCCTGAACCGATTTTAATGAAACAAAGCTAAGAAAACTCGTGCTAGAAAAACTGCATCGAAATCAGGCCACCTGTTTGGGCGCTACGATGCCACAGACAGACAGATTCACAGATAGACAGACCGACATAGGGGTCAAACTTATAACACCCTTCTTTTTGCGTCGGCGCGGTTAAACAGAGTTAAGTAGAAAGTAGATAGGGTACATTGGTTTAGTTCGCATATTAAGTATTACAAAAACATTTTGAAAAATTTTTAAGATGATTTTGATTCTAAAATCTCATCTCAACACTAATAAGATTTCATTCATAAAGTTTTAAATTTAGCAATTAAACTAAAGCAATAAACCATTTAATATTTTGTATATTAACGGCGCGGCAGTTCTGTATATAAATGTCGAAATATCTGGAAAACAGATCATTTCAGAAATCGTAAATGTTTTATTTCATTTCAGTTTAAGAGGATAGTGCTTGTAGCGCGCTCCGTACGAACATATTTTGAATAATAATCAAAGTTAATGATCGCGATCTAGAAACTAATCTTTGTGATCAGTTCGGTTTATCAGATTTTCGGTAGAATATCAAATGTCAAAGTTACAGTGAATCAAAGATTTCCTTACAAATGTTTAATTAATCCTACCATTAAAACTGTATATTTTAACTGAAATCTGCCTAACCACAGGCACTGAAATTCGTTTATAGATAGAATTTAAAAAATGCCTTGACTTTAATTGATAGATCTTCTTCTATACAATACAATACAAGACAATGCACAGCCTAACCAGCTGAAGATAGAAACATGAAATTTTAAATATATATTCTAAATAGGGTGTAGAAAGAAAGGCTTTTTTGAAATTCGAAGAGAGGTAAACCACGCGGACGAAGTTGCGGGCAAAAGCTCACTGAAAATATAATAAAACTCTGTTTGTATGGAGCGCGTTGCAAGTACTATCCTCTTAAATAGATAGTATTACCGCGCAACTCTCAAAGATTGTATAAATAATTGTTATTATAGAGTAGAAAATGAGGGGGCGTAGTGCGTGCGCTACAGCACTGCCGACTTTACTGTGAGGGTAATGTGCGGCGAAGAAGGTCAAGCACTAATGATAATGTACCTACGACATTAATCGATTTAGAATCTTTCTATTTATGTGTACGAGTAGCGGCCTATATAAGAAAATGATTTTAGTAAACAGCGTACATTAAATCATCCTGTAAGTGCTCATATTTAAAATTTATTGGATATAACACAACAATTTAACTAGTATAATGTAAATATTTGCATATTCGCTCCAGCACTACAGTTTAATACAACGATTTAAATATTTTACTAGTTTCAAGTTTCTCTCCTATAGCATTGTACAGTTGGAGTCGTATAGTACGTGTAAAACGGCTACAGTTCCGTTCGGTTTTCCTCAGTCGTGGCCTAGATATGCAAATTTCTTGAAAAACGTCCTACTTCCTTGCACATTTATCAGTCTTCCCCCATGGCCGGCGTTTCATTGTTGACGAACGATATCAACTATAACATAACTGAGATAGTAAATATCGAATACGGTATTATTTATACCAATAGTTGTCGATATCAGAGTTCAGCAAACGAGATTAAGTCGTTCAATCAAAGTGTGGTCTATCTATTTGCCCGTCTATCCGTATAATATAAGTGTCTACGGCTGCAAACATAATCTGTACGCTATAACATAATTATGTAAGATTGAGTAATGAAGGGACCGTCTCTACGGACGAGCTGAGCTCGCCAAGTTATCTCGTCACGTGAATGTCTGAGGTAAATTATCATAAATAGCAACATTTACATATTATTTGTCTTGAATAACGTGTTACAAGGTACCGACAGCTTGTCAGCGCATAAATGTTTTTATCAATTTTGTTTTCAGTCGAGAATTACCTCTTGAATATTCGTTTTCTTGACAATAGTCACATTATATAGGTAGGTACGAGTTAGTACGAAAAATACAGACAGGTTATAAACTTTAAGGTATTATTATAAGCTGGAACTAGTAATTGAAATTATGAAGTGTAAATTGGTTTTAAGAACAACGTGATGAATTTTAGAACATTAAGCTTTTGTTTGAAAATGACTTGAAACTATTCACTTTATTGGTTTTAGTTGTGTAATTAATTAAGAAGTATACCCTAAAAGCATCCTAAAAGCCTACTTTTGAGATAAAAATGTCAGCTCTCCGTAATAAATACTTAATACGGAAGGAAAGTTTTCTGTAAGGAAAAGTATTATTAACCTTTAAACCACATACTCTACCCATTAATCTGAACAACTTTTACTATGGGAACAAATCGATCAGAGAAAAAAACAAATATTACTCCTATGCTATTACTACACTGAACTGCAACGCCTCCTCGACTCAAATGTATGCAACAGAGATTTTTTTTTGCTTCGATCGGTTTGCTCCCATAATAAATGTGTTTTAAGGTTAATGATACTTTTTCCTTACACCCTGTATACTTCTGGTAGCAAACGATTACTGATGCGATTGCGGTCGCCCGGCGTGTTGTGTGTTGTGGTGGGCTCGGCACGGCTGCAACCGCATCAGAGCTCTTAAGCACTAAATATTTCATAACATTGCAGAGTGCCACCAACAAAGGGTAAACTTATCACGTAGTACTTTAGGTACTTTATCGTATAGTGTTAAATGCTTATAAAATAAAATACAGGATTCAACTTAATATGCTGACGGTTTTTTAAGAGAATTACCATCAAACTGAACAACTTTATCTATGGGAAAAATATAGAAATCGCGAAAAAACTGCTGTTCCACACAAAACTACAATCCTACTCGACTCAAATGTAGCGACAGCCGTGGACAGCTTCGTGATTTCGCTGTTGGTCCCATAGAGAAAGTTGTTCAGTTTGATGGTCTGATTATCCTCTTAAAAAAAACTTCAGCATATTAAGTTGAATCCTGTATAAAAGGTGAAATTAATATCATTACATTAGAATCCTTTTAAACTAAGAGTCATTAACCCATCAAACTGAACAACTTTTACTATGGGAGCAAACAGATTGGAGCAAAAAAAATCTGCTGTTGCATACATTTGAGTCGTGTAGGCATTGCAGTTTAGTATGAAACAGCAGATTTTTTATTTGCTCCGATCGGTTTGCTCCCATAGTAAAAGTTGTTCAGTTTGATAGGTAGACTCTTAAGTTAAGTTATTAAGTTTAAAAGGATGCTAATGATATCAATTTCACCATGTATCCTGTATTTGTTAAGAGTATTGGTTGCACTCTGCATTTACAAGGTCACCTGTCTATGTGCATATACAACGGAGCCGAGGAGTTTCCATGTGCCACCGCGGCGGTCCATGCGCACCATACGTAAGATCTGGAAGAACCGCAGCCCGCGCAGCGCCGATGCCGCGAACACCTGGCCCGACGAGCCCATGCCCAGGACCACCAACGAGGCCAATATCGTTGTTACGTCTATCACAGAATTAAACATATCACATTTAACGAAATAAAAAAATTAAAATAACGTGAGGAAACTTCCATGCTTCAATTTCGAGGCATTGTACCCACTGTCCATTACAAGTGGCGATGGGCTCACTCCCTGTCGCACTGGACATAGTTTCGGTGCTACTAGTGAAACGTGGATGTTCTGAGTTGTCAGAATATCTCTCTCTCTCTCTGTTCTCTATACCCTCGGGGTCTTGTGCATATGCATACATGTATGAAAGAAAAATCTCTCCACTGTTACTAATGATTTGATGACAAACAAACTATCTCTCTCTTTTCTGTTACAAAGATGTGTGAAACGTTTTTTAAACACGTCGGATTCGGGGAAATTTTCAAGCCGAAACAAGGTGCTTCAGACTTTCAGACTATCGAACTGAATAACTTTAACTATGGAGCAAATATCGAAATCACAAAAAGAGAAATCAGCTATTCCATAGAAAATGTCATTAGCTTCTCAGCAAAAATGGATGAAACCACAGATTTTTATTTCGCAATTTCAAAAGTGGCCCCTTAGTAAAAGTTGTTAAGTTTGATGGTCTGAAGCTTCAAAACGACCCTGATTCAACGGTGTATATCGACCATTCGACACTGTAATTGCAATATTAATTGGTATTAGCAAATTAATTATTACTGTAACAGAAAAGTGAAATGGTTTCGTAAAGTTTTTCAATCAATCACACCGGCCTCCGCAATATCTAATTGGGTGAGCATCACTAATGTGGTTTCATATTTCATGGCTGAAATGAAAGTCAAGCATCGGTCATAAATCGAAAGAATTGAGACGTAAATATCTGAACATCTGTTGAATAATTTCGTTAGGTCTATTTCAGTGGGTCTATTTTATTGTCGCGGGCCGGAGTGGCGTGCGGGTATGTTTGCCGGTTAGTACGGTCTCGGGCGGGCCGGGCCGGGTCCCCCGAGAGTGGAATAGCGGTCGCACGAAACTAGTGCCTGGGGAAGGAGGGCTAAAATGCGAAGGTCACAGCAGATTGGTCGCACCTGAAATAGGGTCACTTCGCCACGGTTTATTGACGGAACGTGACTTTTACTTGGAAATGTTGAGGATGAAATGTCTTACGCGTTGCTACCTACAAACGATGGTTTGAGATACACATTGCTTTATGATATTTGTTTCGTATACTCCAGTATTTCGCCTTGATAGTTTGTTTAGCAAGCTCAGTTTTTATTTAGAATAGAAGTTCATGAATAGATCATGGTACCTATTGGTATTGTTTCGCAATTTTATTTCGGGTATCGAAATGTTTATCGAAATTTCTTTCGTACAACTGCCACAAAGCTATCTGTTCTCAATACCAAATATGCTCGCGATTTGCTCACTTTACCACAAAATACTATACCTAACGTACCATCGCGGACTTTTCCGACGGATCACTTAATAGCCCAGTCATTTTACGGTTTGAGCCGGGACTAATTAATAATTGTCATTTTTTTTCGGTATAATATTGAAGAGCCAATATATATGATCCTCGAAATGTACCAAAATTAAAAAGAAATCACTTCAGCAACAGTTCCAATTTTGAAATTTAGCTATTATCTTGTTCTAAAAAAGACTGTGGGTAAATTTATTTTTGTACATATTTAAGGCTTTACCGTTATACATACTACAAACATGGTGTGAATATTTGTGTCTCTTTAGAAGGTTTTGAAAAATACCTCATTTTTCAAACTTCAATGCCTATTTCATTGCTAATTTATATTGTTAAATCTAAGTCAAATGAGTGCATTGGTATTAATACTATTAATTTAAAATCCTTCTGGGACACACAATTTTGATTTCTATGCTGCGTAGCGATTTTTTTAATACGTTTTAAGATAGTCTTTTTGTTACTAAATGGTGCCGGTTACAGTTTAAAAGTCTAATTAATAATTACTCCCTACTCCGCCTAACAAAACTCCGTAAAATGACTGGGATATAAAAAAAAATTCGCATAATTTCGCTCATATTAATAATATTGGAAACTATTCATTCATTGGTCTATTAATCAATAGACGGCGGCGCTTTTATTTTTTAGTATGCAAGCAAAAATGAGACTAGTGGTAGTCAGGCGGAAAAGTCCGCGATAGTACTTAACTATACTTTTCTAACCTAGTTAACCTACTAACTAGGTAAGTTCTGTTAAGTACAACGAAATGCTCTTATAATGTTTGCAAATTGATCAGTAATGAATAAAAGAGACAGTCGGGATTCACTTCTAATCTAAACTATTATAAAACTGTAACAGTAAGTTTGTCTGTACATTGAAGATATTAACAAAAAAAAAGTTACGATAGTGTTTTTAGATATCCCTGATTACATATCACAAATTTTTGGATTTTTTGTCCGTCTGTTTGTTTGTTTGTTTGTGTGTTTGTTTGTTTGTTTGAACGAGTATCACGCAAAAACTACTGAACCGATTTTAATGAAACTTTTTTGTTTGATAGCTTATTATCTTACTTCAAATCTGGTATATAATTTGTGCGGACAAAGTCGCGGGTAAACGCTCGTAATCTAATAATATTATTCGAATCGTAATTACCACCCCTGCGGCCCTGGCATTAACACAGACATGTCTTCGTCTTTAGACGACGGACGTATACGCATTACCATCATTTCTAATTGAGCCACTGTCTAATGTCTTGACTATAAAGGACTTGAGAGAGATAAGATTCATTATGCAGTTTAGCACAGGATTTGTTGTCAATAACTTGCTATAATATAATCCAGAAGCCAAGGGTTTTCGCTTTATGTGCGGGGCAGGGTATGGATAAGAGTTCAACTACTGGTTCCAGAACGGTGTTGTGTCCATCAGTACACGACACCGTTCGATCTGGTCTTTAAGACCAGAGCCCGTTTAAACCCTTTTCGCAGAAATGAACCTGTGTTAGCCATGAATAGGGTTCCCACACATCCTTTTTTAATTTGAGTACCTATTCCTAACATATTCTTTATCATTTTGACTGTCATCGACAGTCAGGGGTCATACCTACGTAGAGAGTGTATTCCTTGGTTAATACGATAAATACTTAAATTGCTTGATGATTTTAATCATATTCGGGGAGTGCCCGCATTAATTTTGTGTGTTCAATTTTTAGCCCCCATAACTTAGTGCAACTTATGAAACTATATGGGACAATAATGGGACATTTGAACTTACCTGATTATTTTCATTTGATCAAATGTCAAGAAATCAGAAGCAACATTTCCCGATTTCTTGACACTTGTCGCAACCGATCGAGTTGTAAGCAGTGAACGCAGTTTTAAGCAAATATCTCCACTTACTATTTTGTTTTCATTCTAGTAATTTAACTTTTTTTTTTTTTGGAGATGACTATTACAGCTCTGCTCAGGGAGCAACTACTGCTTTTTACTGCGGACTATTGGCGAGACCACGAAAGGTCTACCCAGCCAAATAAATGAACATAAGCAACCGACTAGGGGCACCCGGAGGGGTACGGACCTCTGCAAAGGACGTTGCTGGGGCTACGCGGCGGATTGGGTAGCGGGGATCGGTGAGAGGGACGTTGCTGGGGCTACGCGGCGGATTGAGTTATTTAACGCGCTTAGTAGTAAATTACGGAATAGAAATATTTGAGACATTTGTAAGAATTGTGCACACATCGTAAATAGGTAATGTACATACATACATACATACATACATACATACATACATACATACATACATACATACATACATACATGCATACATAAGCTCACGCCATTGTCCCATGGACCCCCATTGGTAATTTAGTACCTATGAATCCCGATAACTTGAATACCTACCTGAAGGAATTAGAGAGGCTAGAGATTGCATAGGGAGGATTGGAGGAGAAGAGGGGAGGCCTTTGGCCAGCAGTGAGACCCAAAACAGGCTAAATAAAAATAAAAAAATATCCCTACAATACAAATTACTATTGAGGATAATTTATACGCTTTAGCTGCCATGTACGATACAGCTCGGCCGCCCAGTTTGCGGATTAATGCCGAATCTCTCGAAACATTGATTACAATTTCATTAAGGCGGTTGCAGAGGGGTCAATTTTATACAAAACTTTGACGCACACGTAGACGGGTAGACGGTATTAATATAAGTAACTTTGTATATATGGAAAAATAGTTTAGAAAATCTAGATGCCGCGTAACAAATAACATTTGCTAGATATGAAGCTTTGAAATTTTTCATACAAAATTTTAAAAGCTTTATATCTTCGTAATTATATTATAAATTGCAAATGTTATTTGTTACGCGGCATCTAGATGTTCTAAACTATTTTTTCATATATAAAGTATTACTTTTATTAATTCCGTCTACGCGTATTGTGCGTCAAGCTTTTGTATGGACTGAAACCACCTTAACGGGCGAAAATTGTAATTGAATAAACTTTCTGACACTCATTCTAATTAGCCTTTCGTTAGGATACGAAATACGTTGTGTCCTGTCGCCTATTTAAATAAAATAGAGTTTGTTATAATCATACAAAGTTTGACGCTTGTATTTATTACCGTTTTTACGACAAAGCGAGAAGAAAAAAAGTTGATAAAAATTAGTTTCTTGTATGAGGAAACCCTTTTATTTTTAATTTTTTGACATTTTAATTATTTTTTTAACAAATCCCCAATAATAACGCAATTTCAACTGTCTCGATATTACGGTTCAAAAGTTACAGCCCTAAATAGGTAGGACGGACGGACGGACGGACGGACGGATGTTTTCACCCTTTGGGTACGGAACCCTAAAAAGAACATTTCGTTTATATACAGTTTATTTTTATGAAAAGCCAACAAATCAACTTTCGACGTAGGTAGTCTATATTATACAGCACGTGGGTTGTTATTATGACGACACGGTCTCGGGATCAGAGAGTTGTTTGAAAACTTTCTGCGAAAAAACATTTTGACAAGCTTCCGCTTCGGTTTGTGTTGACGTGTTGACCTACACACAAAAAAAAAACGAAGGAATAATAAAATAATTTATATCGCGTGAGCTGGGGACAAGATATTTTTTATATGTTTTACACAAAGATGTTTGTTGTACATACCTAATAAATCGCTATGTATGGTCGGTTAACGTTTTGTCAGCTTAACTTACGGTAATTATAGTACTTAGCCCAGTCATTTTACGGTTTGAGCCAGGACTAATTAATAATTGATTTTTTTTTTGGTATAATATTGAAGAGCCAATTTGAGCCTAAAAATGTACCAAAATAAAAAAAAACATGTCAGCAACAGTTCCAATTTTAAAATTTAGCTATTATCTCGTTTAAAAAAACCTGATGGTAATTTTTTTTGCACTTATTTTAGGCTTTACCATTGTACATACTTCAAACATGGTGTAAATATTTTTGTCTACTTAGAAGATTTTGAAAAATACATTTGTATTTTCTAACAAATATCTCATGTTTAAAATTTCAATGCCTATTTTGTTATTTAAAAATAATGTATATTGTTAAATCTAATTCAAATGAGTGCATTGGTATTAATATTTTTAATTTAAAAGCTTTCTGGGACAAACAATTTTGATTTCTATTTTGCGTAGCGAATTTTTTTTTTGTTTTAAGTTAGTGTTTGTCATTAAATGGTGCCGGTTACAGTTTAAAAGTCCAATTAATAATTACTGCCTACCCTGCCTAACAAAACTCCGTAAAATGACTGGGCTAACTCTGTGGCTTAACATTGCGAATTTGACAGGGAGTTATTCAAAGTTTATGGCAAATCTTCTTGTTTAAGTAGCGTTGCGTTTTGTGAGTTACTAAGAAAATTACGAGTCTTTTGTAACTACCCGACCCGATTTAATCAGATTCGACGTGGTGTTTTTTTGGCAGTCCTCATTGATTCTGCATGCTTTTTAATATTCAGTCTATGACATTCTATTTATTACTCAAATTAAAGATTGAAAAATGTTGTCTCGGGCGGGACTTGAACCCGCACTCTTCCAAACCGGGGAACTGCGTTATCCAATTTCGCCACCGAGCCCACTACCCAGAGAACGAAATTTTCAATCTGTTGCGTCTTAAGGGGATGTGAAATTGGATAACGCAGTTCCCCGGTTTGGAAGAGTGCGGGTTCAAGTCCCGCCCGAGACAAAATTTTTCAATCTTTAATTTGATTCAAAATAGCACAACATGGCTGTAACATGTTTAAAATCAATAATAATTGAAATTCTATTTATTGTTTTTTAATTAATTTTTTCTAGTCTATTAGTCTAAAGTTAATTAATTTTATACAATGGATATGATGCCATAATAGTTACCGATCTTGTAAACGGTGTAATTGGAAACCTACCAATAGTCCAACTGATTATTCATGAAAATTACCAAATACTTTAGCCAATACCATATGAATAGATAATAAAAGATTATTGAAAGAGTGTGCGGACAACATTTTAGTGTAATTGTGTAAAATGAAATGAAATTGTATTTATTTCTTGTCACTATGAACCCATATAAAAGCACAAACATAGTACATTAATAAATAATATCAAACTAGAGTCATCTCAACATAAGAATGTACGTACATTACCTTACAAGACAAGACAAAGTGGAATTACGTACATATACATTTTAGCTGGAGATTTTAGAGGCCGCATATAGTGAACTTATACTATACTGCATTATAGTAAACGGCCTCTATTATCCCATTGTCAGACGATTTTATTCTATATATGAACGAAGCGTGTCTCTTTCGCATAATTGCATAAAAGTCATCCACCCTGCTCAGGGCAAACATGGCAGAAGCGCTACACCGCCAAGGCAGCCGCAGCATGCAGCGGTATGCGTAAAGGTGAAAACAAACTGGGCTTATGTGATGCCACGCCACATTATAAAAACTACTATAATTCAGCGACGTCACGTAAGATGAATGTGTTTCTAAATAATGATTTTTCATATATTTACTATGAAAACTGATGTCTTCTGATGGACGTGGCATCACGTACGTAAGCCCAGTTTGTTTGTACCTTTATTGTACTGCACACGCTGCGCGTTGTATGCGCGC
Source organism: Agonopterix arenella (assembly GCA_927399405.1). Classification (NCBI taxonomy): domain Eukaryota; kingdom Metazoa; phylum Arthropoda; class Insecta; order Lepidoptera; family Depressariidae; genus Agonopterix; species Agonopterix arenella. The sequence continues at coordinate 10,906,164 of OV656691.1, read as the reverse complement.
CGCGTGTACTGACTCCATAGCTGGTTGGTGTAAAATGACTGACAGAATGCCTTGAACAGGGTGATCTTGACTTGAAAATATTATGATGTTTCAATAAGTGTACCAATAATAAAAGTACACTATAGAAATGAAACTCCCGCGTTCCAAAGTGTTTCGTGTGTAAGAAATGTCCATAATTAATGCCTAATTACCAAAATTTTAAGCAGGAAAACGAAAAGAAATGTAACACTTTACAAAGCTATTAAAAGCTTTGTAAAGTGCTGTAATTTCATTTTAATTGCTGTTATTAGGAACATTTTTGCTTACAACTCAATAGGTTACCTTACTAATGCCTCGTAACAAAATAAAGCACTTATTATATGTAGGTAGTACCTACCTACTTAAATATCACTTACCTATTATACAGAACGGCCGCCTCAAGAACTTGAGGCGACCCATCGAGCCTTGATATCGTGACCTGCATCCTGACGACCACAACCTTGTTGAAAAGAAACAAAACACTTTATAATTTGAGACTTTAATCAGATTTGATTATAATAATAATATATAGCCATAGTAGTAAAGTACCTTAATGCCTTTTTTGTGTAACTTTTAGCGAAAACCTTTTGTGAATCGTAAAAACTGCCGCTCTTTAAGGTGGTTTCAGTCCATACAAAAGTTTGACGCACAATACGCGTAGACGGAATTAATAACAGTAATATTTTATATATGGAAAAATAGTTTAAAAAATCTAGTTGCCGCGTCACCGTCAACCTTAAGTTGTAAAAGGTTCCGAACATAAAATTAGCTAATTTACGAACGCAGTTGATATACCTTATGAATTGATACGGTGGAAATTACTTACATAAGTATAAATTCAGTCTCCAAGTGACGAACAGGGTGTTAGGGTAAACAATTGCATTACTTTAAGGGGTGGTGAACAACTTTATCTAAGAAACATGAAAGAAATTCGCAAAAAATTGTGTACATTCTAAATACAATAAGCTGATCGAACGTTGTATGAAAAGTGGAAAATGAATTATGCGAAACCCTAACACCCTGTATAAATACGAAAGCTATAGTACAGATAAAAGAAAAGAAAGTATGTACGTCCTATATAAATCCGGCGAAGGCGGGCAATTCGTCTACATTGAGTGACGAATTACTCAACGCGCCAAAAGCTCCGAGAGCTTATCCAGGAGTACGTCGTTCGAGTAAACATTACACAACAGTAGTGGAATAGAGCGTTTTTAGGAAACAGGACTGACCCTGTTTGAGTGTTTTCTCTAGTCCGTTTAGCTATTTGGATTTGTTAGTGATCTACTACATTATGTACGAGATCTATTTGTAATACCTATAGGGTTTAAAATCCTCAGTGAGGAACATGGTAATGTGATAACTAATACCCACAAGGACATCATCTGGATTAACTTAAATTTTATTGAGAAGTGGCAAGCACGTATCCAGACTTTAGTTTGGGAAGGGGGGGGGGCATATTTAATTTTCGGGGGGATGTTCATAGAAAAACAATGAAAAAGTAAGTGCTGTAATCACTTTTCCATACAAATATTTGGATTCCCGGATACGTGCCTGAGAACTGGAAAACGGAGTTTGTATGTAAACTACTCTTTGCATTTCCCTAATCGACGGTGAGCAAATCGATCAATCAGATCGCGCGTGTTTAGTTCAGCTGCGTTCATTACATCTATTTTTATAAGTGCTGAGTGCTATAACTCACCTTAGAAAAAACTCAATTGCGAACCAGATGACTACTACAGTCTCCATGTAGAAGAGCACTATGCCGGCTTTCGCCTCGTACTCTTCGATTGTCGAGAACACCGACAGCGATAAGCACATGAACACCATCAGGAATCTGCCGTAGAAAACTCCAAATATTAATTTTTGACAGCGATAATTTCTCTACAAAACGTAATTTCAAATCATCAATAATTTCTGAGCAGTTATACAAGGGGTGCGATTTTTGAAACTCATAGGTACTTTGAACTCAGCAGTTAAGAATGTCAAAATTACTATGAAGATTTGCATCTTTCTACTGCTGATTTGACTTTCAAAAATCGCTCAAAGTCAAATTAGCAGTAGAAAGATGCATATCTCCATAGTAATTTTGACATTTTCAACTGCTGAGCTCTGCGAATGAGTTTTAAAAATCGCACTCCAGTTGTAGAATATAAAATCGTTTCCCTTTTCACTCGCACATATTCCCCGTAAAAATTTAAAAATCCAGTCAAAATGCACCGTTATTAAGTAACTCAAACAGAAATGCTTTCAAATAATTACGCGACTATATTCCAATGATTTATAAATCATCGGAATATTCTGGTTTTTGAAATGTGACATCACACCCAGATTTCAACGAGGTGAGCGAGTGAAAATGTTTTTTTTTATAGGTAATAGATGGTTAATAGTATGGGTACTACAACGAACGTGTTAACAACTACGAAATACTTATTCGTAGGTTAACAAATGAATGAACGCAAAACTGGACAACCAATTTTTCAGAGTCTATTACTGATTGGATACCTATGTAACTTGTTACGTTCTGAACTAAAAACAAAATACTTGGCGTTTGATACACTCTTTTTGATGTCGTACAAATAACGATCAGTTTCTTTTTTCCTACCTAATTGTAGAACTGTACCCTATAAAATGGATTTCAGGTTTTGAGTTCATTAGCATCTTCTAAGTACCCAGATACCCATCTAAGTATTCTAAGATTTCTGATACGAATTCGCTGACTGAATATCATCCTCTATTTTCACGGATGCTATCTTTTGTTCAAATTAAGGTAGATATTTTTTTAACAAGATGTTTCATCTTTTGACCAGACTTGAAGGACTAGGTACAAAGGAAGACAATAGCGCAAAGGGAGACCGTGACAACAAACGTTATTTTTGTATAATAATATCTACATACAACAGGAAACAAGCGTCGTTTGCGTCGGTCAACAAAATATAAGGACATCTGTTTGTTTTTAGTTATTAAACATTTATGACATACCTACCTTTATAATTATATCTTTGTGTATGTGAAGTTAAATAACGAAATGAGAATATCATAATAAAGTTTTAATAGGTAGTTTAATAATACCAAAACTTCCACTGCAAGACAGATGTCTACAAGATACGGCAGATTGTAATTTCATGATTTATTCTGTTCATAATTTAACAAATTAGGCGCGTTTTGTCTAACGACCGACACAAGACGTAAGCCACGGCCGGGCCATTGTGTGAAAAACAAGTGACAAGCACGAATCATTTATCAGTTTCATTACAGCAATAAATCTAACATTTATAGTAAGTAAAATAAGTCTGATGGAAATATCGTAATAATCAACGTTTCAAATCTCATCAAAGTCTATCTGAGAGTAATCAACACATCTCGCATGTTTACGACATCATGTCAATAGAGTAAATCTGCGGCGAAGCTCTTGCCAAATTTTGTTTCCCCGCCGGTTTCCTTAATAAATTATTATCTAACCGTATGCATATATCATCATATGTTACTTATTCGTTCAAAATTACTGTCGCTTATAGATAAAAATCATTGATACTGTAGACAATGTTATACTTAGTCAAATTAATGACACTTAAATAGGTACCATTAATTTATAGAGCTTTAGCTTGTAAGTTTTCTCGTTAGAATAAATAAAAAATTGAGCTATTAGTGACTGGCGCATAACGACTAGACAAAAAATTATAGATGGGCTTGTTTACAAATACAAAAGTGGGTTAATGTTTCCGAGGGTAGACTTACACAATCATATGATAGAGGACGGCTTTTACTCCCCTTGGCCGTTCAAGGAAATTGTAGAACTTGGATTGAAGGCGGCGGTATCGCGCGTCGCGTCGCGTGGCGCGGTAGCTGAGCGGCTTTCCAAGCAGCGACATCCGCGGCGTCGCCAGCCGGTCGCCCGCGCCACCACGCTTACACTCACTGCAACCAACGACACCAAGCGCGCTCATCAGAACCCAGCTCTCTACTGAACAAATCCGCCATTCACTGTCTGCTATTAGCTACCTAGGTACTACCATTCTTTCCACCACATTCAAGTGTTGTTGTTGTCAACAATAAGTGGGAGTACTTAAGCATGGAAAACCGCATGACATGAGGGTCATTTTAAAATCCAGGATCGGCTACGCTATGGCAAACAGGTTCCCGCCTCATTGGCAACCTGCCCCGTGTGGGTTGTATCCTACAGTTCATATGAGTCCAGACGATAACAATGCAACGCTATGCGCCCTAAGGGTCATGCGACACAGTGCGCTGCGTTACGTCGTCGTCGCATCCCACTGGCTCAACATTAACAGGCAGCAGCGCCGCCTTGCGCTCGAAACTTGAAATTATTGCGATTTGGTGTCGCAGAATAACGTTTGTAGGGTATGGGACTAGGTATGGTAGAGTGTATGATTTCTCGCCTTTTGTATTTCACGAAGCAAGATTTTTCTTAATTTTTTTTGACACATAAAATTTTGTCTTATTTTACAATAACAATGAAACAAACGGTAGTTTCGCTGGAAAATGAGATCAATGACCTCAAAGTGAACTAGCTTACGCTTTAACCATAACATAAATTACACGTAGGTGAAGTAGTTGGTATTAATCAAGAACATTGTATACAGCAACATTAACAAATCAAATATTATACAAGAAAAGAAAAAACTTAAACTATACCTGGCTCGTCTATATCAAAACTAGGAACTCGTTTTGTAATAATTAATACATTTTTTTGAACGAAAACACTTAAGTCGGTACACAATATTCTTTCAAACAAATGAAATCAATTTTCTTTATTCGGAAATCGCTCATAACGAAAAGAGCAAGGTTCAGGAGTGCGATTTATGAAAATCATACGTTGAAATCAGCAGTAGAAAAGTATGAAGTTGGTGTTTTTGTTTCTGTAGATTTCAAAAATTGTATGACTTTCAAAAATTGCACTCCAGGCATGGCTATAGATAATGTTTTTCTTACAAAGTTATTCTAGATACGTTTCATACCTAAGAAAATCCGTTTTCATAAAAAAAATTACAGATTTTTTGTGCGAAAACTGATTTTCTCAGGGATGAAACCTAGTTAAATTAACTCTGAAGACGCCCCGACCAAGTCCGATGTCCGATTACGCAGGTACTATTACAGGCAAGTATAATGATAAGAGCAGAACAGTCTTTTAAGGCCGATTTTTCAATCTCCAGATCAAATTTATTTATATGAGTAAAATATATTGATGTAATAAAATAAATTTTAAGGTGTTTTACAAAGATCACCAACTTTATTATTTTGTACCTACCTAATATTTGTATGTTAGTATTGGGATTGATAAATCGAGAGAATTTAAAAAAACATTTTGGGAATCCAACAAGTTTTTATAACTCGTTTTCATATTTTTCATACAACCAAAGAGTTTTAATTACTTGTAAAATATACAGAAGGCAGCTATTTGTCAGGAAAAATGACGGTTCGCCAAATACTCCTATTAAAAAAAGAAAAAAGTTTTCTTTTTTTTAGTTTTTATGGTTTAGAGCAAACCCATACGTAATAAAAAATAAAAAAAATAAAAGTTTTTATGGCTTTAGATATATTTTTTTTCAAAACATCTTGCCCTTTATCTAAGTCTTGCCCTTAAACATCAAAATATTTTAGAATCAATAAAATAGTTTTTATACCGAAATCCCCAATAATCCCAATAATGTCTATTTGGTGCATAAACTTAATATTACTACCGTAAGATTTGGTGCCTATTTCCAAAACTGAATTAAAATATTTAACAAACAACGAGTTTTCGCCTTATAGGAACTAAGTTTTTCCATAAATTTTCCTGGATTACTGGTGAATGGTAAATTATATTTGTTTCAACGAATATAATTTATTCGTAGGAATAATTTGACAATTGAAAAATAGGCCTTAAATTAAACAAAAAAGACAGACGTGACACGCATGTTTCTTTAGTTACCTACTGTTCTTTGAATTGGTTTCCTAAGTTCTCGAGTTGTTAAGAAAGAAGGATGTCCACTTTTTAGCTTCAAAATAATTTAACAAATATTAACGTGTATAACTTTTATTCCTCATTATCAAATTAAAATAAATTACTACCGCTGTAAATTGAATTAACCTATTGTTTTTTTATATTAATATTAACTGTACCTATACTTTAACCTTTGAGTATATAAGACATTAACTAAATAAAAAATAGTTTGACAGGTTTAAAGAATGTATGGGAAGTGGCCGTTCTTCTTTTTTCTCATCTCTACTAAGGCCAGATTTCACACTTCTCGAAATCTCGAGCAGAAACCCTAACCGTGTGCATCAATCGAATTCTAGTACATATCTAGCATAGCATAGCATAGCATATGCTCACGACTATAATCCCCGAGGGGGTAGTCAGAGATATTCTGAAACCACAGAACATCCACGTTTCACTATAGTACCGAAACTCTGCCCAGTGTGACGGGGAGTGAGCCCGTCGCCACTTGTTAATGCATGCATAGTTGTTGTTTGTTAGTACATATCTATACGAATGCAATATGGCTAAATAGTGAGCACACAAAATTAAACAGTACCTACGTATACGCGAAATTTAGTTCTCAACGAAGAGTAACGTACTAGTGTTAAAGATACGGAACACTTGCATCGAATCATCGTTCTAAAATTATTACGTACACGCGGATCTATTGGCTACGAAATACTATTATACCTTGACCAGATGATTAGATTCAACTGACGTATTTATAACAACTATCAGTGTATTCACGTATGATTCACATTACACAATCATAACTTTATTTTATTATTCAAAACAAACAATATTAAGGTGGTTTCAGTCCATTCAAAAGTTTGACGCACAATACGCGTAGACGGAATTAATAAAAGTAATATTTTATATATGGAAAAACAGTTTAGAAAATCTAGTTGCCGCGTAACAAATAACATTTGCAATTTATACAATAATTACGAAGATTTAAACCTTTAAAAATGTTGTAGGAAAAATTTCAAAGCTCTAGATTTTCTAAACAATTTTTCCATACTTATATACAAAGTTACTTATATTAATACCGTCTACGCGTATTGTGCGTCAAAGTTTTGTATAAAATTGACCCCTCTGCAACCACCTTAAACCCAAAGATTTTTTTTTTATCTATAAATAAAAAATCTTTTACCAAAACTAAAGTAGGTATATGTAAATATCATTCCCACCAAAGATTTTTTTGATCGCGCCAAGCCAAAACATTTTTTGAATTTCCACATACAAATGATTCAGTAAGATAATGATGATTGATTAAGTATAATTGATTGATTGATTGAAATGATTCAGTAGGTCCGATCATGGACTTAGGTATAGACAATACCTATTTCCAGCTTCCTAGGTCCGATCTATTACTGGAATTTTATGAATTAAGACAGCGACTACCACTTCAGATTTCGCGATTGGCAAAAACTTTTACTTGTCGGTATTTAGTACATTTTGTTTCTGAGAACATTCTTGTAATCTGTATTTTCAGGTACTTGGTTTTTTAGCTCTGGAGTGCGATTTTTGAATCTCATTCGCTGAGCTCAACAGTTAAAAATGTCAAAAAAACAATGGCGATATGCATCTTTCTACTGCTGATTTGACTTTCGAAAATAGCACTCCTGAAGTATGATTTTTGAAACTCAAATCAGTAGTAAAAATATGCCTATCTTTATAGTAATTTTGACATTTTCAACTGCTGAGTTCAACGCATGACTTTCAAAAATCGCACTCCAGTAGTTGAGCTTCGGTATTGGAAAAGATCAAAGAAGTTAAGCAACGACACACTCCATGTTATTGAAATTGATAATTAAGTGCATTAAAACATAATTCTTGATAAATTTGCTCTCAAAGACCGTTGTCACAAAATCAACAAATGCCAGTTTGTTCAACGCGTTAGTGAACAGTGTAATTAGAATACCGTCAATAATTAATTTCTGTTTGTGTTGTACGTTAAAAACTATACATATAAAACAGTTTTGTGACTGACTGACAGACATCAGACATAGCAAAGCCTTAACCGCTGAAGACAAGAAACATTCTATGTGATACTATACGGAGGATGGAGTGGCGCACTAAGAAATGATTTTTCGATAATCTAATTTCACGCAGACAAAGTCGTGGGTAAAAGCTAGTACACTTATATGTTGCTTCTACCTGCACAATATCTAATTTTGTAATTCCAATGGTAGATCACAGAGAATCTAAGCAATATGCTACATGCATATTATTTATTTAGACTTACCCTGTGTATCACAAATAACTGATTTTGATTTGTATTTGTATCACTCCCACATGAGAGTAGCCTATATACCCTGCAGTGCTAAACTTACTAGTGTTGTGTATAATAATTAGTGGCTTTATAACAACCACTGGCTTTTCGGTGAAGGAAAACCTCATGAGGAAACCTGCATGCTTCAATTTCGATACATGTATTATACCCACTATCAATTTGCGAAAGGCTCACTACCCGTTACACCGGACAGAGTATCGGTATTATTAGTGAAACGTGGATGTTCAGAGTTTCCATAATATCTCAGACTACCCCCTCGGGAAATACAGTCGTGAGCATTAAGTATATGCTATGCTAATAATAATTAGTGCCAAATAAATAGGTAAATACCTTTATTTACCTTTTAATTAAGTTTTTTTTTTTAAAACATTCGAAGTCGTTGAAGTCTTTTGTTCGTAGACGTTAAAAAAGTACCATCGAACAATTTGAGTCATTATTCATTTCATTACTCACCGCAGAACTTTTCACAGCAAACTATTTGGTGTCACGTTTGAGACGCTTTCACGTGAACGTGACAAGGTTCTACGATGAGTCATGAATATGATTCATGAATCATGACTCAAATGTGTCGATTGTAGGTAATCTATGAAAGATATCTAAGAAAGTTTAATACCGTGAAGAAACAAATTGTAAATTTAAAAAGTATATTAAAAAGTCTTAGATTATAAAGATAATACCCGCAATAATATATACAGAGATGGCGAGTTAAGCCGTCATAAGCTGCTATAAATTAAAAAGTTGGGCTATTTGAATCATTTACCCTTTCCGGTGTTATATAAAATACAGCTTGACTATTTTCTCCAGATTAAATTTTGTTAAATTTCAATTCGAATGACGCAAACATTTTTAAAGTGTATTGTGAAGTTAACATTACCTCCTCGAATAAAACATCAAAATATTATAATCGAGAAAAATTCACTTTGCATTAATGAATTTATTCTATATTTTTCTCAAAGATTTATTATGTTTTATTCGAGGTGGTAATGTTAGCTTTGACGAGGATTGGGTGGAGTCAATGGTATTACGACATAAATCTACTAAATCGTAAATTAAGGTGTTGAACCGACATCAAAGTTTCCCCTCTAAATTATTCTCGCTCGTATGAATGTAGGTACCATACTACTCACATATTCTATAGCTCTACAAACGTACGTTAATTTTCTTCGGTTCGAAAATTAGCCTCGGAAAATGAGATTCACTGATATGACGTGTGTATAATGCGACTCATAATCATAACAATAACACAAACGGAAAGATTTCGTAACACGTTTTTCAAATTAACTTTTGTTGAAAATGGATGAATATTTAGCAACCTAATCCGAACTCAATTAGTAGATACAACATACCTTATTAATAAAACTTGTAGGTAAATCAATACACTAGTATAACAATATCTATTTAAACAAGCTAATTGACTTCACAGGCTCCATCAAAAGTAGAGCAAACAAACCAAATAAAGAATTGGGAGACTGTCAAATCTCTGTGTGCTTTTTGCTCTGGGAAATTAGGTGTAGTTTTGTTTTTCTTTTCTGCTACTTTTGATGTTGATTGCCTCGGCAAATAGGAAAAAAATATATTTTTAATCCTAATTGGACAGCTTAAAAAATTAGATAAAATTTTCTCAATTACAACACTGAACAATTATTTTAAAAGCTATATTATGAAAACATTAAAACGGGCTTACCTTTAGTCACACGTCGTCAATAGAGAAGCAGCCATGGAAACTAAATCTAAGTAAATTATTGTACATGTTATGTAGGTACTAGGTAGGTACTTTACATTTTGCTTAACAAGGGAGTTAACAAATGAAACGTGTAAAACGAGTGTCTCGTCACACTGGAAGACACTTGTTCTACAAACTACTTATCCTTGTCCTTAGACTTCTGACTGATACTGAAGATACTACGGTGAAGACTTTGACAATGGCCGAAATGCATGAGTTTGTCAGTGGCCATGGTTTTGACAACCAGGTGTTTCACTCTACAGAATAAACGTATCAATAAAAGATTAATTTAAATCAATGACAGTTCTTTTAAAAGATTGCTCAGCTACAAATATTCTCGTGAACTCAACGATTCAGCTATAAAAAAAAACACTTATTTCAAACGGTTTCTTTACGGCCAGCCATAAACGTAATTTAATCTTGAAATTCTATCTTTTATGAAAGAAGCTGTGGAATCGTTGATTTGTGAGAACATCAGTCGCCAACCACTTTGTTTCAAAAGCTCTAATTACAATAAATGTATATTAAGTGAAGTAGACAGAAGGCAACATGTCTTTCAATGCAGTAAGTCTTTCATCTTAAGCGTGGGCTTGGAATAAATTTTGTATGTTCTGACTTCAGCAGCGCTTTGATAGATAATGATGAATTGAATAGAATAGTTTACACAGATAAACTATTAGGTAGATTGGTTCGCATCAAATTGAAGAGAATATCATAAATTATTAGTATCATTTGAAATTACTATACAGTAATGGTAGGTATAGTGAACAGTGCTGAAAAGTTGTTTTATTAGTACCATTTTAAGGTAGTGTTTTAGGAGATGTGACATTAATGAAGGACTAGAATATGAAATATAATAAAGACAAATACATTACTGAAATAAGACGGTTTACATTGCCGGGAGTGAAAGAAATTTGCGATATGGATTAAGTGGATGGATGGCTTATTCTTACAATAAGAGGAAGGGAAGAATTTTTTTGTACAAAAGTCCTTAATTAAAAGTAAGTACTGTACAATAAAAGTATTGTTGGTAATGTACAATCATATCAAAACAGGTTAAGATGATTGTGAGTAAGAACGTGCGAGTCAAATTTTATTTGAAAGTTGTTCATATACATTGTTATGTTATAGACCTTTTTGTTGTTGTTGAAGGCAAAGTTCAAGTTTTATGTAGGTACAAAGTTAGGCTGCACTCTACAATAACTCTTAACTTGAAGATTTAAAAGGCAAGTCTGTATCAACTTTGAAAACAATACTTCAAATTCTTTTGTTACGAATTTTCTCGTAATTATTAAGGTTTTAAAAACTTTAATTAACGATTGACAGTAAATAAGCAATATCGAGTTTTAAATGTGAATTTTCTTTTATATTTATTTCGCCTCTATGTAAAACGTTAATTATTTACTGGCTGATGAAAAAACATAGAAATTTGTTGTTTATAGAAAATAAAATAATATTAAATAACCTTGCAGCCCATTAATCGATACACACATAGGTACATATACTCACGCCTCTCTCTTATTACGGTAGGCAGAGACAGCAAATCGCCACCTGCTACGAAAAGACGTTCTCTTTTACCTCTTTAACATTTGTTAGACGCTTTATGCATTGTTGTCGGTTTCGGGTACTACAGCTAACCTAACCTTTTATAAAAGTAATACAATTCCAATTTGATCAACGAGACGTACGCCTGACGCCTAGGCTGTCCCTGCGGCCCTGTTACGACATTCTCACTTACGCTTGCCTTAAAAACGCACTCGTCAAGTTGTTCTCATTCATTCTTTTCACATGACTAAACATCTTTATCTTTTGCTATGTTTGTCAATTACATCCTCTTTCAAATTATAACGATACCTGCTTTTATACAAATTCGTAACGTAGATATTTATCAATAACAATCACACACACGATATACGTACCCTCAGTTATCGCATTTTCACTGCGTTGGTCCTACATTTCTTGCTTCACTCTGCCATGTCCAAGAACGATTTTCAAACATATAATAAACGTCAGAACCAGAACTCCATTATGAACTGCCAACTGATCCTTTTGGTGTTCGCTTTTCACGAACAAATGCAGAGCCCCGTTTACTAAAGTACCCGCTTTCACTCTTCTTTCTATACACATAATTCCTACTGGATTGTGTTTGTACATCAGCGTCGCATTTACCATCCCTGGTAAACAAAGTCGGTAGACATTACCCCATGTGCACAATGCAAAGTCTTTCAGCTTAATTTATCATCACCTATCATAATACTACATTCAGTAGGTGCTTACGCTCATCAACATTCATAAGTTTCATAACTCTCAATTAATTTATTATTTAGTTTATTTTAATCTAAAGTTGTCATAACTTAGGTTAAATTAGCTATTATACAAAGAAGTTTTAGCTGTTATTTTACCATCTAGCTACAGATAGCAAATAAAATTTAATTGATTAGTTTAAGAATCAAATCTGATTAATATTTCGTCAACAAAGGACAACATAAAAATAAATTTCTAGGCAATTTCTACGAATATAGGTAAATAAAGTATAATGATATATTACCTATGTCGTATTGCATCTTCATGTACCCGAACACGCCTTGTTGATTTCATTTTCACCTAAACATTTTATGCCAATGAATGTTATGATATTTTTAATTTCACTAATAAATAAAATTTTTAGTAGAGACAAACCAAAAAATAGCGCAATGTCTTTATTAGCTACTTCAAATAATCAATCTTGTTAATGTAAAAATGGGGTCAGGAGCAAAAACACAGAACTCGATAATAATGGGCATTAAATGTTAGTATTGTTATGTTTTGGTGGGCATGTAGTAAACGAGGTTCATGTACCTAATTACCTATAGGTATTGAGAGTATTGTAGTTGTTTGAAAGCAGCAATTAGGTGTCTACTAACGATTTATCTTTTTGTATCGGTTGTAGTTTTATTTGAAAAAATAAAACTTACTTCAACCAATACCATGTAACCAATAACGTAACGTGATGGATGAAATAAATATACTTCAATGTAGTTTGGAAGTTGGGGAAGTAAGTACTATTTGGCAGAAATGAGCTTGTCATTAGTGTTACTTAAGTTGAAGTAATTACTTGGTGATTAAACAATTTTAAAATATGAATTCAGCATGTCCGCGGCGGCGCACTTGCGCTTGCCGCCGCCGCCGCTGTCATATTTTAATCACGTAATGTAATGCGAAAAATCTGTTCGACCCAACACTACCTGCGTTTAATGGTAAACTATCGATCCAAATATAGTAGTAGGGTACCAACTTCGTACGCCATTAACTGAAGTCATCGTTAGCAATTAATGTACAGAGGCACAAAGCACAATGCGATACCGAAAAGGCATGCTATAGTTTCATAGTCAATGGTCTTTCAAATACGTTCGTCGAAGTCAACACAGAATATACTGACTAAAAACATTGTCGTGCAAATATCGAAACACAAGATATTACTTACGTACCTTAAAATTCACAGCCAATCTAAACAACTGAAAACTGACATCCATAAATATTTACATTCCGGTAGACGTGAGAAGTGAGATCGCGTGCGTTATGGGGCACGGGGCGCGCGAGTCGGCGGCGTCGTCGGGGCTTGGCTCGCGGCGGCGGCAGCGGCGGCGGCGCGGCACGTGCGGGGCGGCCGCGGCGCGCCGGCATACTCTCCGCCGCTCATGTGTGGCGCGCGGCGTGCGGGCGCGGGACCAGCGCCGACTGACGCCGACCGCTCAGCGAACAATCCGCCCGCCACGCCGCCCGCCCTCCCGCTATAAGGGTACTACCGTAGCGTACGAGTCGCTAGCGGGCGGATTTCTTGTCACTTGACTGAATTCATATCCTGCTTCACGCTAACTTTAAGTGAAAAGTTTAATGCAGACCGTACCTAGTGACTTAAGTTGGCTGAGTGAGATGTAATGATTACGCGGAGATCTTTAACAATACATGAAAATTTATTTCGTTGCGTTAATACTCGGAATTGACGAAATTCGTAGCAAGAGTATAAAAGGTTTGAAAACTTACCTTCACGCGTACTCTTCACTTGCATGGTGGCACTCCGGTGCTCCCGCTCGCCTCCACTACCTCCAACGCATCCTTATTCTAATTGTTAGCCACCTCCGACGATTCAGGTCATCGTACCTGCATTCGAATTCTATTCTAAATGAAAAAAAGCACAGTTATCATTTGCATATTTAAGAAGCTTTTTCGTGATTAAGTGAATCACGAAAAAGCTTCTTAAATATGCAAAATGAAACTGTATTGCCAATTTGAAAGTCTGCCATTAAGTGAATGGCAGACTTACAAATAGGCAAAACAGTTTCGTAAAAAGTTACTATTGCGAGTAGCAGATAATTTATTAAAAGGATACCATACCAGCCTAATACAAAATCCTTGAGCAAAAAGGAAGGAATCCTGAATTTATTTACATAAAGATATCCATAGCGTTCATACAAATCTACTTATATGTATAGTGCATACATATAGCAGGCATATGTATAGATATCTAACAGAAAATGTGATAATGCGGAAGGCGATTCTCTAGGGAGAGCCTAGTAGTAGTGTGAGCCGTTTTGTTGTTGCACTGGGGGTCTGTGTGTCTACCTACTCTGCATGAATTAATTAGCAATAACCACTTGCGTACTAACGTACTTCACGCTGGTATCGTCTGTTTAAGTCAAGAGTGAGCACCTCAAATTTATGAGACAAGGACGAAAAAAAATAATTTACTGTTTCTGTGCGAGTTGTTTGCCTGAATCCACCACCACCTATTCCTACAATATTTATTTAGACTCGAAGCTGTTATTTCGAGGAAACCTGTGTTTTTGTAATATTTTAAAATTTTCTGGGACCCCAATTTCCAGGCTTGCCTTGTGACCCAATTGTGACCAATGTTAACCCAGCTAAGCCTATAAATATGTCATGCCAACATGCATAGTTAAGATCCGGACAAATTATTACTTTTTTTTTTGTATCAAATAAAAGGGGAAAGTAAAAGCTCTGAAAATTACATGCCGGAGCTAAACAATTTTGTAACCTTATTAAAGTAGGGGTAACTCATGGGAGAGACGTTTTATAAAGATAAAATAAACGAGCCTAGTATTGTGATGCTGTTTAAATCAAGGAAAGTCAGATACTTACCTAACGTACCTTCGGAGACGTGATAATACAATCGCGGCGTTATACGTTGTTTGCATGAATTACTGTTCCTTTCTTCCGGTTCTTTTGAAATGTAAAATCAGGAGGTAAACTCTTACCGCTCTTTGGTCGCACTCTTTCGGTTCTTTGATTCCGCCTAAAATAATATTTATTGAATCTTAACTGGTTGGAAAGGAAAAGGAAACAAGTACTTATACAAAAATAACGAACGAAAAAACATTGGTGCTAACTGTATTGTTTTGTTCATGTCGTTGAAAGTCAAATCGAACGTAAACCTATGGCCTTGGCGAACAGTCATTAGTTGAAGCTTTGACACGTAGTCCACCCGTACACGTAGGGGAGCGCGGTGGTGCGTGTGTTAGGGCACGAATAACTCTATTAGTTTTACGAGTTTATTTTATATTTGATACCAAAATAATGATGGCAAACCTAAAATAGTTTTTTAAAGCAATGTTCTAACGACGAACAGAATTCATAATTCAAATACGAAAATACAGCGAGACGGTTGAAACATAGCATAGCAATAGGTATAATATTTAACCAGGATCTGGTGCCCAAGCAAGGAATGTCTCCGTACCCTCCTCAACGGAAAACCAGCACCAGATCTTGGTTAGATATGTGTTTTGCTATCAAAACTGAACTTGTACAAAAAAATTGCACGCCCGTTATGTTTACCGTTGAGGAGTACCTTCGTACGGAGACATTCCTTGCTTGAGCACCAGATCCTGGTTAAATATGTGTTTTGCTATAAAAAATTAACGTAGATACAAAATTGCAAGTCAGTGCTGCATTCCGTTGAGGACTCCCCTTGTATAGACATTCCTGGCTTCAGCACCAGATCTTGGTTAGATACGTGTTTACGGGGCCGGCTCAGTGACGGTGCTACGGGCGACACTCGGCTCGGACCCGACACGGTCTAGGCAAGGGCCGGCTCGGTGACCGTGCTGCGGCCGACGCTTGTCTCGGACTCGGACCCGGCACGGTGTAGCATGAGTGTGTCCATACAAAATATATGTACTATAGGGACCTTCTCAATATGCTGACACTTTTTTAAGAGGATGATCGAACCAAACTGAACAACTTTCTCTATGGCACCAATAAATCAGCTGTCCCATACAAAACTGCAAACCTATTCTAGTCAAATGTATGGGACAGCAGATTTTTATTTCGCGATTTCGATGTTGGTCCCATAGAGAAAGTTGTTCAGTTTGACTTTCTGATCATCCCCTTAAATAGTGTCTGCATATTAGGTAGGACCCTGTATTAGTTGACCGTGCAACGGCCGTCGCTCGGCTCGGACCCGGCACGGCTTTTTTTTTCTCCTTTCAATTTTCGTCCCATTGAGAAAGTTGTTCATTTTGATGGTCTGGATCTGGAAGGACTATCTTTTTGTACTACCATTAAAATAAAGGGGATTTTGTATTTATTTACTTATATTGTCAGAAAATTACATCTAAAAGCCATCTGAGTACTTAGAGAGAGATTACCTTATCTGGTACTGCAATAGATAACATTACTCTCCTATTTTTAAATTCGGTTAAAAAGATACATCGCCATTTCATACAAAAGACATCAACGAGGAACTTACGTCACCTCACCGCGCTATAGTTTACGAAATCGTAAGTAATTGTTTTTTGTTTGTGTGTACCGTTTGTACAGAGTGTTTCAGAGAGGTGTGGTCATATTAAAAGGGATGCTTCAGACCAAACTGAATAACTTTCGAGAGTCGCGTTGTGGGTCTGCTAGTGGGTGGTCACGTCGCTCGTCAATTGTTGGTTGCCCCCTCCCGGGCCTACAACGGGGCTCCAGTGGTGGCTCAAGATAGTGTTCTTATCGAAAAACAATCCTTGAAGTCACCGAAATACATTAACCAGGTACCGTACAACGTCAAGCACACTTGCTAAATAAACTAGACATTGGCAAAATCATCACAACCAAGATGGCAGCCATTTAAAAAAAAAAAAAGAATATAATAGAATAACTTTAACTATGGAGCCAACATCGAAATCACCCTAATTAGGTATATGAGTTTTCATGTCTTGTTCATATGTATTAATTTGTTTTTGGAGTCCCTCGTCGAGGGTGACCAATAGCGAATTGAGACCACTACTGTGGAAATGAGGTGTGAATGACAAGCTCTAAGTATTTTAAAAGTGAAGATCTTTCGTTAGTCTAGGGCTCTAGCTCTTAGAGCAATACAATACGACTCCCGTCCGTCCCCGGGGTGACGGGAGCCGTGTTGCTCTATGGGAACTCTAGCCAGGGGAACGGCCGTCTCCGAAGTTTGAATTTTTATTTAGGTACTGTGTATTGTACATCGCGGTGCGCCATACTGGCTACGTTAGATTGAATTTGGAATACATATCTAAAGAAGAAAAATCAGCCTCTCGCCGAGTTGTGCCCCTTTACAGTACCTATGTCAACATGAAAAATGTCTCATGTGAAATTCTCGACTGCACGAAAAGCGTCTCGATCTTACAAGCCTGTTGTGGTGGCTGGTGACTATAACACCCATCTTTTTCTTCTGATCGTGTGGGCAGCGCCCTGGTGTCAGAGTTTTTTCAGACCGACTTTCGGACTCTGACGTGGTTTTTATGTAACGACTACTACCACCAGAGATAGTAGCCGGGACCAACGGCTTAACGTGCCATCCGAAGCACGGAATCATTTTTCTTTTCAGACAATCAGGTGATTCAGCCTGCAATGTCCTAACCAACTGGGGAAAAACGCACAAAGTGACATTTCACTAGGTGTCCCCCGTGGGAATCGAACCCACGACCTCCGTGTGGAGAGCCAATGCTCTTAACCATTAGACCACGGAGGCACCCGTGAAATATTGCGAAGAAATAAAGTCTAAATGTTAATCCAAACTAAGCTCTAATGCATTTGTGAAAGCACCGTCCAAATCGGTTCAGTAGTTACGAAATGATGCGTGCACAAACAAAGAGGCCCCAATTAATATGTTTGCAAATCTAAACTATTATAAAACTGTAACAGAAAGTGTGTCTGTACACACGGCGACACAACAAGCTACACAAAACCAAAATAAGCTGGCCGCGCGTAGGTCGAGTAACGTATAACGTCCCGCGTCCAGCTTATATTGGTTTTGTATAGCTTGATGTGTCCGTCGTGCGTACATTGAAGATATTAACAAAAAAAAAGTTGAGATATTATTTTTAGGTGTCCCTGATTCAATATCACCAATTTTTGGATTTTTCGTCCGTCTGTTTGTTTGTTTGTTTAATCGAGCATCACGCAAAAACTACTGAACCGATTTTGATGAAACTTTTTTTGTTTGATAGATCTGACTTAAAATCTGGTATATAAATTGTGCGGACGAAGTCTCGGGTTAACCCTAGTAAATAATATTTTTGCAAATATCTTCAATGAACTTAGACCACCAAACTGGACTACTTTCACTACGGAGCCTACCTCAGAAAACGCGAAAAAAAAACATTTGTCCCATACATTTGAGTCGGGTAGGTACAGCAGTTTTGTATGAAACAGCAGATTTTTTTTCGCGTTTCCTGAGATAGGTCCCTTAGTGAAAGTTGTTCAGTTTGATGGGCTGAAGCTCCCCCTTAAGTTTTACTAGGGTGTTTTGTTACACCCTGTATGTCATATTATAAGTAGGTATATCATTTTCTGTTTCGAATGGATACATTAAATGATAGGTATTATTTATAGCTTTATTTGCACCAAACACTCGGTACACACACCTACTGTAGGTAGGTACTGGAAAAGAAAAACATACCTACCTGCTTATTAGATATTGTTAGGTACAAATAAATAAGGCTGAGTGGAAACCTAGATTCAGTTTTCTTGAAAATAATCTTCTATTTTTCGTTCAATTCGTGGGATTCGAAGTGCAGAAAGATATCTATTCAAAGAGCTATGTTAGCCTAGCGAGTACCTAGGCTGTGACCTAGGTATAATTATTATACCTACTTACATACTTATACGGGGTGTCAACATATGAACGCGAATCCTGAAAAAAGAATCGTTAACAGATCAAGATCACCATTTGAGATTTAACTTAATAGACCAGCAATTTCACAGCCGACCCGGCCAATTTAACGAATGTCAATATTTTAATGTCACACATTCGATGTTGATCTTTTTATTCTGGAGAAATGTTTTATTCAGGTTTTACCACAGAACATTATAAGAAGGGTTAGAAGTGCAAAGTAGGCGTGGAACCATAGACGAAGAATTTTTCGCTTACGCTGGTAGACGGAATATCAGTGTAACCGGGTATGAGATAGCGATAGTCATAAAATGCTAATTTATATGAAGTGACATTTAGGAGTCGGTGGCCGTAGTACAAAAAAAGTGGTTACGCCGGTTAGTGCGAATTTGCTGCGTGCATCTCTTATTGAGTGAATATGACAAGACACGTGCTTCCTTCTAGTACCTTCTCTTTCTATGCGTCGAACGTATCGCCACAGGTTATTGCATAACACCATAAGACACGCGGCCTGGTGCCAGCGACAGGGCATGAGTAACTGTAGCAGCGTGAGCGTGAGGGAAGACAACTGGCGACAGCCGTCTCCGAAGCAAAAGCGCTACTTTGCATTTCTAACCCCTCTTATAATGTTCTGTGGGTTTTACGTATACATTTTGTAACACCTCGTCGTATGTATAAGCCCGCGGCTTAGTAAACTTAGCCGTAGCCTGCTCCCGTGGGATATGGAAGCGTGAACATACGAGTAGGTAGGTAGATAATGTCGGTACGTACATGTAGGTATGTTCGCTGCTTAGTTCGCTGGGCTGCGACTGTGAGGAGATGACCTGCTGGGAGGGTCGAGATTTTCTAGTACTCATTGGATATACCCTGAAACTTCCTCCGAGTTTCGTTCTTTTCTTACACGGGATCCATGAGAACAATGCCGATCATCGCTCGTACCCCTCGTACCTGTCACCATTAACATTATTATACCATATTTTAATGCATTTTTTTCATGAACTATTCGATTTATCAATAAAGTCATAAGAATTAAAGTCATAGATCATTTTTTTTTCTAACATTTTTTCTATATTCAAAGAAAAAAAAAATGTCAACTGGCTGCAATTTTTTTAGTTTCGGTCGGTAGTCTTGAAGTAGTCACAGCAAAAAATTGTTACAGCAAAGATTCAATATTCAGTATTTATTTGCAGTATCACAATAATGAAGTACATACTTACGTGTAACACAAGATCTAGTTTAATTATTGTGACGCCCTGTTAGGGCATGGCAATATTGCAGAGGGTCTGAAAGTTTTATTACATTACATGATATAATCTATCTATCTATCTATATCTATCTATACTATTATAAAACTGTAACAGGAAGTTTGTCTGTACATTGAAGATATTAACAAAAAAAGTTACGATATGGTTTTTAGGTGTCCCCCAATATTCACCAATTTTTGGATTTTTTGTCTGTCTGTTTGTTTGTGTGTTTGTTTGTTTGTTTGAACGAGTATCACGCAAAAACTACTGAACCGATTTTGATGAAACTTTTTTTGTTTGATAGCTTATGATCTGACTTAAAATCTGGTATATAATTTGTGCGGACGAAGTCGCGGGTTAACGCTCGTTATTAATATAAGTAATAGAGATGTCGACGTTAACGTCAAGAGCATATAATATTAGAACATTGTTGTCCTGGAATTTTTTTTTGAGATGAGGAAGCTTTTTAATTATTGTGCAAAAGATTTCTGTCTCTATTTTTTTAGATTCCGGTTGTTCATTCAATTTCGACTTTATGGCTGTTGCGATTTTTATGAAAATACTTGTAATATTGTATTTTTATTTATATTACAACTACTGCATACAAAAGAACTTCAATTCTATTTTTTTACTTAACCGACGAAAAAGGAGGCGGTTATCAATTCGACCCGTATGTTTTTTTTTGTATGCTTGTTACACGATTACTCCGCCAATTATGAATTGATTTTGAAGATTCTTTTATTGTTCGGTAGTTAATACGTCAGAGGTGGTCCCATTTTACCCTTCCTTCAGCCCTTCACCAGATATTCTCCAAAGAGAATATCTGGTGAAGGGCTTCGGAGATATACAATGGAACTCTTCAAAAATGTATAGCATATAATCGGCGATTGAAATAAACGTTTCGTGTTGATGTGCCCTTGCATGTACACACGGTGACACATCAAGCTATACAAAACCAACATAAGCTGGCCGTGCGATGCTATACGTTACTCGACCTACGCGCGTTCAGCTTATGTTGGTTTTGTATAGCTTGATGTGTCGCCGTGTGTAGGTACAAAGGATATTCAAAAATTTTCAAATAAAACAATTTTAACGAAACAAACAACAAATGTTGTAAGGGTACATAACAAGTAAGACTTAGGATCTGCTTATTATAATTAAAAGGCAAGGACAATCTACAAATTGAATTGAGATCCCATCAAAAATATTTCATATAAAAAAGTAGAAATTACTTACACCCCTTTTGCTCTTTAAAAAGTTATAATTATGATTATGAGGCCCAATTTTAAGCCTAGTCGCGTAGTTGAGTAAGTTAAGTGTACATCTTTGTCAAATAAAGGTAAAAGGCTTGGCCGCCATCGTCATCCCATGTAGAGACAATGCCTTAAGTCAGTATTACACATCTTGGTCTTTATTTTGTCATTTAGAGTGGCTTTACATAGTAGGTAGTGGGTAGCTGCGCTCGCAGCACTTCCACGAGTTTCCAACTAGTCAAACCAGCAACTCTTTATCAAACGTCAAAACATGAGCTTTATATGGTTGTACTAAATCAAGAATAGTGACGTCATTGTTTTTCGTCGTCGTCGTGTCGATACTTTTTATAGTTTATCCTTTTACCAAAAATAGTATTCAAGCTACAGAATTGCTGAAAATATAAGTTTAGCATTATTTTCAAACGTATTTTTTACTGAGAACTAAAATATATGTGATGCAGTCAACTCCCCAATTAAGTTTGCATCGAACTACTTATAAACGTTTGCTAATCGTTTCTAAAATTATCCTGAATTGTGTCTAGCAGTCAATGCGTTAAATAAAAGTGGCACTAATTTGAGTTGAGTATTTGTAAACATTCTGAAGCGAACATGCAAGACTGATTTGTTTGTTTACACTCCGCCCGCCATCGCCATCACCACCTACACACGGTTCGATTTAGTTATTATTTTAGGTATTAGTAGGTAGGTACCATACATAAGCACACGCATTGTAATTTTAAATCTATAAATGGCTTCGATAGGTGAAATGCTCCGCTCTAGCTTAAGGAAAGAGATTTATGAAACATTTGCACATCCCGGACACTCTACAGGGTGAAATTGATATCATTAGCATCCTTTTAAACCTTTGACTACTTATATAGGGACTAGCTACGCGTGTAACTAACAAACATTTCTGCCACTTTTTGCGGGTGGTCAGGTAACATGAAATCCGCAACTTTGGATTTTATTTCCCATAACTTTAGATTCTAATTTTGATTGTTAAAAATCATGAAAAGTAGTCTCGTGTGAACCCCAAACGTTCTAAGTTCGAAATTATAGTTTCGCAATTATAGGTAGTTTAGTGATAAGGTATAAAATTGAGTGTAAATGCACATGATCAATTGATCTTATACCGTGGCAGAGGGGAAATGCTACCGCAAGGCCAGTCCTTTTAATAAATAGTCAAAGTTTTAAACTAAGAGTCTACCCATAAAAATTAACAGAAAACTGCATTGCAGTTTAGTGTATGGAACCAAATGTGGGAATCCCGGCATGCAGCTTAAGAATGGCCATTAGGGATGGGGCTGATAAAACCCACAGGCTGGAGTGGTCTAGCCTTGCAGGTCTACAACACTCCAAGAAATTTATCAGCAATGTGACACCTCGTGTCTCAAAGTTCATACCTGAACAACAGCAGGAGAAAGATTCGTGCCATCGTCGGAGCCCTCACTGGGCACTACACCACAGGTACGATGATGCACAAAATGAAACTCACCCTAGAACCCAGCTGCCGAGCGTGCGGAGAGGATGAGGAGACCATGGAACATATCATTTGTGACTGCGATGTCTTGGCGACAAAACGCATGTGCCTCCTCGGAGATGGATACCCGAAGCCGGGAGATCTTAGGTTTCTTCCCCTCAAAGGTATTGCCTCCTTCATTGACCATGTATTTGAAGGGTGAAGAAAGTAAAAAGTATTGGGGCTGACACAAAAGATCCCACTGGGTCGAAGTGTTGCTGGCTTGCACGCCCCCACAACAAGATAAAGTGTATGGAATAGCGGAATTTTTTCCGATCGGTTTGCTCCCATAGTAAAAGTTATTGAGTTTGATGGGTAGGGATGCTGATGATATCAATTTCACCCTATATACAGGTGTTAGGGTAGACAGTTGCATTAATTTAATGGGTGTATGTACTTACTCATGATACTGAACAACTTACCCAAACGAACGAAGGGAAATTAGAAAAAAAAAAATTTTCGTACAAACAAACAAAAAGTTACTGTCGCTAAACAATACTTTGTTTTGTATATCCTACCTACACTCTATATTAGCTATTAAGCAGGGTAGGTACCTACCTTGTTCTCTAGTTCTAGGTCACGCCTAGCCGTAACCTAATCAAATGTTAATTTGATCAGATTTTAATCCGCAAAATGATTGCCTTTTGACCTTCCGATCCCTTGTGAATTTAATCTTGAGCTTGGGTTTGAGAAGCGACTATTGCCACCTAGCGGTATCCGTAGATAAGATAGTATAATTTTAACGCCGCCGGATGTTATGGAGTGGAATGCAAGTTTACTGTTTTGCGAAACGCACCACAATCACCACCCTTCTCGCTTCTAGCTCTCCGTGCTAAATTCGCATATTGGTGGCGCCCTCTAGTGCACGACGGTGGCAGCCCGCTTTGAATTTTATCGAGAATACTTCACTTTTCTATGTATGAAACAATCAAATTAAAGATTGAAAAATTTGTCTCGGGCGGGACTTTAACCCAACAAAAAACAAACACAAATACAATACAAAACAACACAATATTACAACAACAACAACAATACAATATTATTAAATTATGCACTAGGTACTCTTGAAGACGACATACATTTCTTCATCAGCCTATATGCGTCCCACTGCAGAGCACAAGCCTACCCCCATCCATACACCATGTATTTGGGCGTTCGCATGTCCAATGCGGATTGGTACCTACCTAGAATTCCCATTACGCATTATTCCATTTCTACTTCTTCAGCGAATGCAGATTTCCTTACGATGTTTAAGATTAGTAAGTAATCAAATCACGTGTGTATGTATGTACATAAGGTAGAAAAACGCATTGGTACATGGCATGTCGTCTGTTAGGATTCGAACCCGGACCTCAATATCGAATTTCCATACCTCTCGTCGTATTAGGCCTTATAAAAGTTATATTACTGTAATTTCGTCACATACTGGTGCTTTATGCGTCTGATGTTCGACTACACAACACCTATACGACCAAATTGTTAGTTGGGCACCGAGACGCTCTCATTCTTTGAAATAAGTAAAAATGTATTCAGAAATTTCGAAAAATAACTTCGGTTTTGAAAAAAATCTAACCAAAAGAAATTAAAAAAAAGCTTCTTTATTTTTATTTTCAGAGCACGAATCAATAAGATCAAAGAGAAAGATACAACGCACAAGCGCATAATTTTGTCTTACTGAGGCTTTTTTAAATCTGTGAATGCAGTTTTTGTTTTTTTCCTATTCCATTAATTAAAGTAAAACACTTTAAATAGTTTGTACCTACAGTACAATTTATTAAATTAAATTATGAAATAAAGTACAACAATTATTGGCTAGGTACATACACCACTGTTTTTAGTTCAGTCGGCATTAAAATTAAAAGTCAAGAGTTCCTGACGTAGTAGTAGTAGACTAAATATGTAGTTTCAAGAGGCTTCCAAAATCATATCTAAATATTTTTTGTATTCAACTATTGATCAATCGCACTATCAAAGTATATAAGTTCTAACAAAATTAGCTGAAACTATTATAAGGGGATGATCAGACCCTCAAACTGAACAACTTTCTATATGGGACATATAACGAATTCGTGAAAAAAAAATCTGCTGTCCCATACATTTGAGTCGAGTAATGTTTGCAGTTTTGTATGGGACAGCAGATTTTTTTTTCGCGATTTCAATATTGGTCCAATAGTCGTTCAGTTTGATGGTCTGATACTCCTCTTAAAATAGTTACAGCTCATTTTGTTAGACCTTATAAAGGGTCCTTCTTAATATGCTGCCACTTTTTTAGGGGATGATCAAATTCAAGACCGTCATATTGAACATCTCTATGGCACCAAAATCGCGAAAAAAAATCAGCTCTTTCATACAAAACTGCAAACTTACTCGAGCCAAATGTATAGGACAGCTGATTTTTGTTTTTCGTGATGTTGGTCCCATAAAGAAAGTTGTTCAGTTTGATAGTCTGATCATCCCCTTAGTATATCAAGTCTTTACAATAAGCTAGTTATCTTATCATCATACTAGTTTGACTAACTATTAAAGAATCATCTGTTTCAGATGGATTCAGTTAGTCAAACTTGTACCTATTTTAGCCCAATCATTTTACGGAGTTTTGTTAGGAGAGGTGTGAGGTAATTATTAATTGGACTTTTAAACTATAACCGGCACCATTTAGTGACGAAAAGACTATCTGAAAACATATTAAATAAAAATCGGTACGCAACAGAAATCAAAATTGTGAGTGAGTCCCTGAAGGCTTTTAAGTTAATAATATTAATATCAATGCACTCGTTTGAACTAGATTTAATATAAATTATTTTTGAGCAATAAAATAAGCATAAAATTTAAAAAATGGGGTTATCAGACAATACGAATGTATTTTTCAAAACCTTCTAAGTAGACAAAAATATTTACACTATGTTTGAAGTACCTATGTATAATGGTAATGCCTTAAATATAATCATGTTTTTTATATCGAGATAATAGCTAAATTTTAAATTTGGAACTGTTTCTGATGGGATTTTTTTAAATTTTGGTACATTTCTGAGCTCGAATTGGCTCGAAATACTATACAGAAAAAAATTCAGTTGTTAATTAGTCCCGGCTCAAACCGTAAAATGACTGGGCTATTTCATGAACGTTAAACAATACCGAAATAAATGTTTGTGATTTTATTCTATTGCCTAGTCAACAGTTCAGCTAAAATTATCATTTTACAACTGTACGGTTAGATTTATCAGAATAACCCATGAGAACAAACATTTAATTACTTCATTCAAAAACATGCAACAAGATTGCACATACTATCTCATATAATATTCAAAATAAAAAATGGACACCTTTATATTAACTGTTGGTTTAAATAAAAACAAGAACTATTATTGTTGCTAGATAAGAACGGTGTGTCCCGAATCACGCCAACAGCGCTGTGAGCGCGATTCATGTCGTTCCGATTTGACTTGAGCGCGACCACAATCGAAAACGTGATGTCATTCATGACGGCACTACCGACGCCATCTTGCAATAAAAGTGCTCACGGCTCAGAGCGTTAGTACTGTGAGCGGGTTTGCAAAAGTGACGTTTGACAGTTTTGTTGTAGTATATTTTTAAGAGAATTCAAAGTGACGTATAATAGTTTTACTGTCGTTTCTTTAGTAGTATTGGGTTTGATTATGTTCTAAAAAAGATGAATAAAAGTTTAATAACGATTAGTGATAAAGAAAATAATAGGAATATTTGAATGTTGTGATGTGAACGGTGTGAGTGCGATATCTAGCGTGCCGAATTGGTAGGACGCTATCAGCGTTGTAGGCGCGATAACGCAAATGGAACGGGTGTTAGCGCTGTAATCGCTCACAGTGCGTTTACATGACTCGGAACGTACCGCAAGAGTATCATGTAATTATAATATTAAACTAAATTGACATTAAACTAATTAAACCTAAGATATAGTATGAATAACAGTATTATCCGCCCTTCTTCCACTTTTCCCCGGGAGTGTATTCTGTCATAGGTCTTCCCGAGATCCCACAGGTTCCAATCCCCACCCGTCCGGACAAATTATCAGGTGAGGCAAAGATACTTTTTCCTCGCACTCCAGATTTTTTAGTTGCTTTGGTATGGAATGAGAGCCACTTATTCTTTTCACTCTCTCTTTCCTCTTCTATTTGTTTGAATCTCTGCTGTTTTTTCTGTTTCTTCTTTTTAAGATATTCTCTGTTATATCCTTTTCCACCATGCCTGAAACAAAGCAGTATAATTAAACTTTTGAACAGGAAATTAGTTAGAAATCAAAGATTGTAAATTTCCGATATATATACTTTTTTTATTTATAAATTAATGGACTCTTGCTTGTGCGTTAGCACAGCATTTCCGCCAGTGTCAAGTTGTTTATGGAAGAATCTATCCCAATCTCAGGGATTGTTTTTGGTCAAGAACAAGGAGATTTAGGATTGCGGAGCCCCGTGGCAGGTAAAACGCGACGCGCGAAAACCACACGAGACAAGTGCTCTAGTCAGAACCTGCAACGTGACCCCTTTCTGATATTGGTTTGGGTCAATATTACTCGATGTGTACTCTGCTGTCTTATCTGATTCCCGATCTGGCACATATCTAAGCAATAAAAAATGGATAACATATTTCGAAAAAAAAAACCAAAACATACTTGCATTTCTTGCATATATGATAAATCCTCGATTCCATTATGAATTGGCAAAATATAAGGTATCCAAGTAAAGGGTTGCGTGATGAGGGACATTTTTGCTTGCGACTACCCGCGGTCACATGGTCTACACAATTACAATCTAAGGATGTGTGTGAACTGTGTAGGTAGCACTCATAAGTAAATCTCATATTGAGGTGGGGTGACCGTCCCGTGGAAGACAAATTTTATTGTCCTTCATCTGCTTAGGGCCTAACAAACAGTAAGTACAATTCCTTATATGTCAACATTATTGTCTCACCATTTATCTTCACTTTTAATATTGTTATTTCATATTTTCAATGTGCAAATAAAGAGTATTGTATTGTATTATTGCCTTGTTATATACATATTTTGGTGGGTGGCCAGCAGACCAGTGAATATTACAATAACACAGTGAACAGTCATTAGCGCTTTCATGCCCCCTGATACATATTAATGTTTTAACAGTGCATTTGTTCATGGGTAACGTGGACACAGAGTGAAAATCTCAAATAAGAGGGGAGAGCAAATGTACACACGGCGACATATCAAGCTATGCAAAACCAACATAAGCTGGCCGCGCGTATGTCGAGTAAACGTATAACGTCGCGCGGCCAGCTTATGTTGGTTTTATATAGCTTGATGTGTCGCCGTGCGTACAAAGCTCAATTTACACTTCCACAAGTACAGTAGGTAGCGAATTGACTTGGGAGCATGGTGAATTAAGTAGAAACCATAAACAAAATTATGGTTTCTGCTAATTGCCATTGTTCTTGTGGAACTGTAAAGTTAGAGCTTTGAAGAAAAAAATTTCTCCTTTAAATGATATAAAACTGAACACTTACTTGCTGTCATCACTCTCTAGGGACCGTTTCACTCCTGCACCTAATGTCTTGACGTCATTAATAGACACTGACTCCAATGTTGTATAGCCATCAAATTTTATTTTTAAATGATCATCAGAGACCTCCTCGATGGTGCCTTCATAGAACCTGTAAGTAGTGAAAAAATAATTTAGAGTTAATTCAATATAAATATGATCACACCTCCATCCCAAGTTAGGCTGACTACGCTTGGTGTACATGATGTAATTGTTATTTTACAACCCGGTTGGTGTAATGGTTACCACACCAGACTGCCCGACCAGAGGTTCTGGATTTGAATCCCGGTTAAGTCATGGATGTTATTTGTTTGTTGTATGGTTTCATAATTAAAAGCGTATGTTTGGTATCATTACATACAATGTACGTGCTTGTAAGCATTATTATAATACTAGCTGGTGCCCGCGACTTCGTCTGCACTTCGTCTGGACAATTCACACAATATCTTTATAAATTGTAGCCTATGTGTTATTCTGATGTATCTAAACTGTTATAAAACTGTAACAGGAAATTTGTCTGTACATTGAAGATATTAACAAAAAAAAAGTTACAATATGGTTTTTAGGTATCCCTGATTCCATATCACCAATTTTTGGATTTTTTGTCTGTCTGTTTGTTTGCTGGTTTGATAGATTATTATCTGACTTAAAATCTGGTATATAATTTGTGCGGACAAAGTCGCGAGTTAACGCTCGTAAGCTATATTATTGTAAAGTTTCATTAAAATCCATTCAGTAGTTTTTACGTGAAAGAGTAATAAACATCCATCCATACTTACATACTTTCGCGTTTATAATATTAGTAGGACAGTAGGATGCTTTTTAGGAAAATATCAATGTACTGTGTGATTTGTAGCTATTTATGCATTAACACATTCGCTGCTGATTTCATTACATTAAACTAGATGCGTTTTAATGCTCTGAAATGTGATGTAAGCTGCACGTGCTAGATGGATCATGCACACTGCGGGACCGTACGTTACAGGCCCAAGAGAGGTAATCATTAGCAGCACATGTATTAACACAATTATTCATTATCTGACGAACAGTAATTATTCCACCAGATTCAGAAGGAAAAGGACCAACGAGAACTTATATGTTTACCTACCACACATTATGCTCCTTAAAATATGCGAACCTGTTTTTTAATGCACTCACTGTAGTTGAAATAAGCCTTTTCACTTCAATACAAATTACACAACAATCAATGTTGGGTCATTAATATGATGACAGATTTCAAGGGGTTAATCAGACCAAACAGAAAAAATTCCTCAATGGGGCCAACATCGCAATCGCAAAAAAATAAATCTGCTATCTAAACTATTATAAAACTGTAGAAGAAAGTTTGTCTGTACATTGAAGATAGTAACAAAAAAAAGTTACGATATGGTTTTTAGATATCCCTGATTCCATATCACCAATTTTTGGATTTTTTGTCCGTCTTTTTGTTTGTTTGAACGAGCATCACGCAAAAACTACTGAACCGATTTTGATGAAACTTTTTTTGTTTGATAGCTTATTATTTGACTTAAAATCTGGTATATAATTTGTACAGACAAAGTCGCGGGTTAACGCTCGTTCCATATAAAACTGCAAACCTACTTGACCCAAATGTATCGCACAGCTTTAACCTCATAAAACCGTTGGTCCCTTAATAAAGACAACATTTTTGAATCATAAAGGCCAAGACTGAAGGTATGTTTGAATTAACACCGAAGGTTCCTCAATAAGTACCAAACCTTTGCCGATTATTTGAATTCAAATATTGGCACCTAGTGGTTCTTTTCATAGTACCTTCGATCTTGATTCCAACTCTCTCCTAAATATGGTGCGGTCTTATGAGGATAATGCAAGCCTTAGTAGTCTTATAATTCAAAACTTGAGCATTTACTTGTAATATAAGAAGTCAATATTACACTTAGATAAAGTATATGTCTAGATGGAGCCTCACGTTTCTACAGTAAAAAACAAAAGTGGCCAACTTTTTTAGGTTGGTGTGCGTGAGGCACAACACAACTTATCTCTGTGTGTGTGTATACAGACACGGTTTATCAACTTCTTCTTCTCTTCGTGTGGGCAGAACCCTGGTGTCAGAGTTTTTTCAGACCGATTCCCACTCAGTTGCAGAAACACTCATTAGAGTTAATCCTTCACTAAATCTCTTGCTGGCTTTTACTACATCAACAAAACAAAAAGTGACAGTAATACTTTTAATGAAGGATTAGCTTTAATGAGCGTTTCTGCAACTGAGTGTAAGAGTTCATTTTTTTTGGACTCGTTAGTAGCTTCGGCCGTCAATCTTGACATATAACTTATCAAAGATATTACATTCAGTGTGTACTTACACGCCATCAGTTTTCCATTTGGCTAGGCACTTCTCGCCAGTTCTCCACTTGGGGGCGGGCTCTCCAAAATCATCGGCTTCCTCCGCCTCCAGCAGGGACGCTGTAACATCATCATCATTACTAGAACCACGAATATTAGACACTTTCGAGTCACCTTCCTGAGTTTTTATAAGATCTTGTGTCAATTCAATTACTTCTTCCAGATCCGTCTTCAACTTGAGAAGCTCTTCATTTTGAGGGTCTGTGAGCAACGCTGCTTCCACCTACGAAATAACAAAAAGCATTCTTTATCTATCTATTCTATCCATTATCAAATGGTTCCGTGACTGACTGGCTGATTGACTGACTAACAACATAACAACGCACAGCTACTGAGGATAAAAACATGAAATTCCGAATCGATATTCTACAGATATAGAGGATGTAAAGCAAAGAAATGATTTTTCGGAAATCAACCCCTAAAGAGGTGCAACGGAATGTTATGTTTTCCAAATTCCACGCGGACGAAGTCGCGGATTGGATATAACCATGACCATGAAGTAGGAATTTTGGTAGAAAATCACCATGTAGTGATAAATCAAATATTGCTTTCGATAAATTATTTTGTTATTTAGTGGTAGGTAGGTACACTATAATGAAGGTGAAGGGTGATTTACCTGCTGCAATTGTAGCGTATAATTTCTTAAATCTTCAGCCATAACTTGTTAGGATATTTATTTTATTTTGTTGAAATCCTATCCTTTCCGTTATATTACTTGATATTACTTTACTCTTTGTCCTATCCCTTTTTTATTTGATAAAAAATTCCACTTCCACAGCACACCACCATAGAGAAATGTTTTTTTTTGGTTCATTTCAAGGCGAAGGGTTTAGGTATATCCCATACAGCTGATGTCTTTTATAGTTTTCTTCTAAGAGTTTTCTCATTTATAGCAATTAAAACGTTGGTGTTCGACGTTTTGACGCTAGCAAATTAATGTTTCTATGTTTGACGCTTCTTTGGAGTTTTTTGAGACAGTCGAAAGACGCAGGAAACGCAGAGAAGTCCACAGAAAAGAGGTGAACCGACACTTTGCCGCACTACAAATGACGGAACACTTTTCCTGTTTACAACCCATACACCATCATATTTATTCACTTACACGACACATTGTTACGCAAAACAACACCAATTTTAAGGTGTGACTCCTGCTAATGTTTTTATGAAGAAAACAAAATATAGCTTCACTTTTTGTCGTCCGCAATCTTGTCTTAAAATTAAATTGTATGGGACGACGCCATTTTGTTCTATGTTTTTGTGTAATGTGTGCTGAAAAATATTAGCAGGAGTCACCACTTTACAAACACAAACTAAAACTCACTATAAACAATAAAAGACGAATTCCCGCCAAAAACCCTTTTTATCCTTTCGGAAAGGCAATGGGAACTAGCCCTTACTGCTTTTGTCTTTAGTTATATTTCTCTATGCTTCTATTCTTAACTTCCAAGCGACTGTGGTTCACACATCATTTTCCGGCGCAAATCTCCCCAACCATACCAAGCCTGATGAGCCCAACGCAACCAACCATGAAAGCTGCCAGATTTAAAAAATAGAGCTCTAAAACATGCTAAAACCCTTAAATTAAATGTTTTTTTTTATGAAGATAACAAAACATGGCTTCACTTTTTGTCCTCCGCCATCTTCTTTTTAAACTAAATTGTATGTGTGACGCTATTTTGTTCCATGCTTTTGTGTAATAAGCATAGAGATAGTAAGTACTAGTAATATGCTAAAACACATTAGCAAGAGTCATAGCGTTAGAATCATTTTCTATTCAATTACAAAACACAGAAATATACAATTTCGAAGATTTTTAAATATAGCTTTAATTTTTTCGCCAGTTGATAAATACCTATCCCAAAAAACCCCAAGACCTAGCGCTGAAAGCGCTAAAACGGCATTACTGCTGGGCTAGAATGCCAACCCGTGATGGTTCTGTCAAATTTAGTCTTTTATCTCGTTTGTTCGCGCGCAAATAGAAAGAGAGCAGAAGCGTGATAGCGCCATATCACGCTATCGCGGGTAGGCGTACTAGCTCACAGTTACTCAAATGAGGGATTTTCCGAAAGCCATTAAAAAATAAAAAATAGTTCCTAAAGGCTCGATAGATGGCGTTGACGAGACAGGGGTCAGCGACCTTGTTGATAATAAAATACAAATAAAATAGTAAGAATTTGTGTTTTTAAGTAAACAGCAAAATATGAACATATATTTCGTTAGCGGATGCGTCTGACTCAGTGACATGCAATTTTGTTACCTTTTTAGCCTAAAATTTTCGTCTTCATACCCCTCTCTGGTGAACGCCATCTATCGCCGGTTTTTTGACCTACGTTTGACGTTAGCGGATGGAACAGCGAAGGAATCGAGCCCTTACAGCCTTTATTCGTTATAAGTCATCCTGGTATATTAATTATTAATGCATTTGAATACAAAAAGCACCATTTTCAAGCGTCGAAGAGCTGAAACCTAATAACACGGAGAAGTCTAAGAGGAAGGTTAATGTAAGGCCGAGAAAGTATGAATTCGATCACTCATATATCAAAATTTATACAATTTAGCCCTTACATTAGATTAATAACACACAATAATCTATACCATCAAAGCTAGGAACAATTATTGTTATAGCATCAAGCTTCTTGATCTCTTCACGCTCAATACCTTTCTCTACATCTCTCTCAAACACAAACTATTGTATGTACATACGGTATATACCTACTACCGATACCGTGTCACTCAAAAATCTATATAATTTTCATTGAGACTTACCCAAAATAAAAAATAATTAAAATATATACATTTGTTGGACCTCCTCAATAAAACAAACTATTTGATTAATTATAATTTATTACATGTATAAAAATAAGTACACACGGCGACACATCAAGCTACGCAAAACCAAAATAAGCCGGCGCGGCGGCGCGTATGTAGAAGTTTATTCCGAGAGCGCAAATGTGCGTTGCATACAAACGAAGTCTGGTGATATTTTCAATGGCACTATCCAATTAAAGTCAATGAAAATTTTAAGAAACAATCTAGAAACTAATCTCTATGTTTGTATGAAGTCAGATTTTCGTTAAAATATACAGTTTTAATGCTAGGATTAGTTTAAGATTTGTATGGAAATCTTTGAAGCAATGTAACTTAAAATCAGACTTCATACAAAAATAGAGATTAGTTTCTAGATTGTTTCTGAAAAATTTCAATGACATTAATTGTTTAGTATTTAAAATATCACCTGACTTCGTTTGTATCGAGCGTGCTCCGAATTATATTCCCTAAACGTCGCGCGGCCAGCTTATGTTGGTTTTGCGTAGCTTGATGTGTCGCCGTGTGTACCTTACTAACTAAATTGGGGCATACATTTTTCCAATGATCTCAATGATAAAAAAAAAATAGGCACCATAATAAAAATCGTAGTAAAATACATAATACATATTATCTATATATAACTTCACGCCTCTTTCCCAGTGGGGTAGGTCGACAAGACTGGGGCACGCCCTTACACCATGGGGGCGCCATTTAAAGCCTGACCATTAAAATAAAAAAAACCTGCTTTGGAGGTGCTAAGATCAATTATAACTAGAGATAGGATAATCGCATGCATATTTACCTAGACTTCAATTTTTTTCCCACGAAAACATAATACGGATATGCCTTTCTGAATAAAGTTAATTAAAAAAATCGGGTCACACTGGTCCTCGTAGGTAGTCAACAGTAGGTAGAACAACTTGGACAACATGACCAAATTGGTCGACTTGGACAAAATTAACAACTCGGGAAACATGAACAACTCTTACAACGTAAACAACTCTGTCAAGTTGGCCATCTGATTTGACTTGGTCAAGTTTTCCAAGTTGTTCATGTTGTCCAATTAAGTACTTTCAACAACAAAACATCTCGGACATGAACAACTTGGTCAACTCGTAAACCTCTGTCAACTCAGACAACATTGTAGAAGTTGAACAAATTCTCAGAGTTGTTCATGTTTTCCGAGTTGTTCAATATAAGATAAGATAAGATAAATATTCTTTATTAAGTTGTCCGAGTTGTTCAAATGTCCAAGTTCTACGATATTTTAGCAATCCCGGGACATACCTAAGAACGAAGACGTGTCCACAACATTCTTGTGAAAAATGAAGTTTAGGTAAATATATGCATCCGAATATCCGATAACCAATGTCTCAAGTAGAAACATTAGTTCCAATGATGATCCGCAACATGGCGATATATTCTATTTTTCTGGTCAGGCTGTAAGCTCTATTGAAATAACGACGGACAGGGGCGGACGGACGCGGAGGGTTAATACCGATAGAGTTGACAGACAGAACGCCCATACGGGCCCCACAGACGGGGACGGAGCTTTTTCTGTGGACTCTATCTGTATTGAAATAGGTATTATTTTACATTGAACCCTCCGCGCTCGTCCGTCATTATGTGAATTGAGATTTAAATCAGATTTGATTTTATCTGGGATATTAATAACTTGCAAGTATTTCATTTGTGTAACCCTTAAAGTCTAAATTACTGATATGGTCCACATACATAAGTATATCTTTATCCATGACATTAGGTTTTACTTAAGTGTTATTATGAGTAGCAAGATTTAATAAATAATAGTTAAATAACAGAATTTATATACAAAGATTTGATATTATACTAACTTAAGAGTTATAGTCAGTCGAAGCTGTACTAAGTTATCACTTAATAAAAAAATAAATTAGATACTTGCTTAATTTCACTAACATTATCTCTATTAAAAAATAAAACTAGTTAGTAGAAATATATAGATTTCGAATATATCCAAGCGGCTAAGCCAAGCAGGACAGCGATCGCGCTAATCCAATTTCAGTTCTAATCACATTGCAATTCAATTACTATTCAACTGTGCTGAATTCCGCATCGCGCTAAAAGTGAGTCTTGTTTACCATGTGACTGACAGCCTTTAACGTCTGTGCGATCTGTTAAAACGCGTAGAAAGAAAAGGTAATAGAAGGAAGCACATGTCTTGTCATATTCACTCAATAAGAGATGCACATAGCAATTCGCTGTAGTTAAAAAAGGAGATCGCTAACTTATTGCTGTCCTTATCGACGTAACCACTTTTTGCACTACGACGGCCACCTGACTCCGGAGTCACTTTATATAAATTGTATAGGATTTTATGACTATTGCTATCTCATACGCGGTTACTCTGACGTTACGTCTACTAGCGTAAACGAAAAAAATCGTCTATGGTTAAAACGACTCTAACGGCTGTCAAATGAATAGCGCAATTCAGAATGTGTTAAAAGTTGTGGTTCGCACCCGGTCCAATCATGGTACAGTTGAGATTTATTTAGCGCGATTGCTCTCCTGTTGAAGAGCTCAATGCATGATAAATGTATCTGAATAACGACAGTCAAAACTAAGCGAAGAAGAAGTCTTTCGAAGTCTGTTCGAAAAATGTACAGGGTGCGGATTTCGCGAGTTTCCAACTAATCAATTAAGCAACTCTTTTCGAACGTCAAAGCGCGCGCTTTGTATGAGAAATTTGACTAAATAATGAATAGTGAAGTCATTGCTTTTCGTCGTCGTTTCGATACTTTTTATAGTTTGTCCAGTAATTTACAATATAATTTTAGGTAAAAAATTACAGGAAATGTGAGATTAGCATTATTTTCAAACGATTTTTTACTAAGAATATAAGTATACAATTAAAATATATTGTATGCAGTCTACGGGAGTAGGGGACTATTTAGGGGTGCTTCAGAACAAATTGAACAACTTTCACCGTCCAGAAAGACATAAAAACCACAAAAAGAGGCGAAGTGAAATTGTAACATTTTCTATTTTCACAATATAAATACAAGCTAGGTAGTGATAAGACCGCCGCGTATGAGAAGATTGTAAAATCTACCAATCCGCATAGAGTACACATGTTGGACTATTGATGGTAAGCCTGTGAATTGCAGTGGGACGTATATAGGATGATGTGATGATGAATCTCTTAAGTTTTTGGTATACAGGGTGAAATTCTACCCATCAAACTGAACAACTTTTACTATGGGAGCAAACCGATCAAAGACAATAAAAAAATCTGCTGTTCCAAACTAAACTGCAATGTCGACGCGCAAGTTTGCGACTCAAATGTATGCAACAGCAGATTTTTTTTGCTCCGATCGGTTTGCTCCCATAGTAAAAGTTGTTCAGTTCGATGGGTAGACTCTTAGTTTAAAAGGATGCTAATTATATCAATTTCACCTGTATAATTAATAATTAATTGAATATAAATGAAACTGAATTACTATAAACAGAAAACAACCACGGGTTAAGTTCTATTCACATTACGACGGATGGGCACGGACGGTGCAATGTAAAGTAATACCTATTTCAATACCAATAGAATTCACAGAGAAAGCTCTGTCGTCCGCCCCCGTATGGGCGTTCTCTATGTCAAGTCTATTGGTATTAAAAAAAGTATTATTTTACATTGCACCCTCCGCGCCCGTCGTAATGTGAATAGAGCTTTAATCAATAATAAGACATAGAAGCGAAGTGGAAGCTTATAGCTATTTTTCTTAGACCATTTAACTATGGAGAAATTAAGTATGTAATTCTACTCACATACTTTTTTGTCACTTTTGGCGGTGAATGAGTTAGCGTGAAATCCGCAACTTAGGATTTTATTCCATTACTTTAGATTCTAATTTTAATTGTTACAAATCATGAAGTTATTGTTGCGTATTTATAGGCTGTCTCGTTTAGTGATAAATAAGGGATAACATTATATGTGCAACTGATCAGTTGATCTTGTACCTTGTCAGAGGGAAACACTAACAGGCTGGTCCATAGAGATCCAGAGAGATGCCAACCAACGCGCTGAGTATGAAACCTAGTGTCGCATTACCACCAGTACTACGCGATAGAATAGTATTTTGTTAGCTTGAATGTGCTCATTATCCATTGCGGTATCAGAACTCAACGTTCGAATAATTTTTAGCACTATGCAAGCATTGTAAACTATTTACACATAATACTTCGACTGGCTTTCAGCTTCATAATATATTGAATCCTTACTGTCGCGAGCAATGTGTTCCGTTTTTGCGCATATTGCTGCGACACTGGCCCCGGCCCCTTTTCACATCTCCCTTTAGTTTTTGTGATCTGTGGGCTGGTCCCTAGTAAAATGGTCTAAGCTATTTTGATCGTTGGTCATAGCGTTGTATTCTACTCTGGTGCTACGAGTATTATCTAACTGTCGACGTTAACGAGGTGGCTCTGGAGGGCGGTGGACTGGTGGTAGCGGCGGCGGGACGCGAAGTCTTCGTTGTCGTCGTTCAGTCTCTCTTGCTCCACGGTTATGTCCGCGTGCACCGGCGTCACGACTAGCTGCTCGTATTCTAGAGGGCGTTTACTAGAAAAATACGACTTTGTATTAATAAATTATCCGATCGAGTAACGTATTGTACAGTAGTACCGGATTTATAAGTTCCCCCGATGTACCTGCGCCGTTGTCAAATTTTAATAGCGCGAAATTATATCGAGCAATCAGGATGTGCCACCTTCAATCCCTTGCCACGATTGGCTAATTGTTTTCGCGCCCTTCCCGACTTTGCACCCTTTGAGATTACTAAACGACTTCGGGTTTCGTCGGGGGACTCTGCGCAAACGAAGAATGACGAGGGATATTATTATAAACAAGATGTGGATAAACAAGTTGTGGAAAATACTGGCTTTTCGGTGAAGGAAAATATTGTGAGGACTACATGCTCCAATTTCGAGGCGTGAATTGTGTTCTCATATCACACTGGACAGTTTGGGTACTGATAGTGAAAATTTGGAGAGCATCGGTGGCGCGTTGCGGAGAGGTGTGGACACCCAATTATGGGGGTCCGGGTTCGAATCCGCACGGACAACATGCCATGTACTAATGAGTTTTTCTAACTTATGTACGTAATACCGACTGCTCTCAAACGGTGAAGGAAAACATCGTGAGGAAACCTGCATAGACTAAAGAAGAAATTCTGATGTGTATGTGAAGTCTACCAATGCGCATTGGGCATGCGTGGTGGACTAATGCCCATACACCCTGTAGGCCTGCGCCCTGCAGTGGGACGTTTATAGGCTGATGATGATGGCATCTCTATCTACCCCCTGGGGGACAGTCGTTAGTCGTGACTCCAAAAAGAAGAGTATTAATTGAGAACACTATCGATTTTGTCGATAGCATTCTCAAGTATTTTTTTTTTATGAGCGTAACAATAACTATTTAGCAACTATAGTCATAGTTAAACATTCGTAATAAATGGAAATAAATAAACTATAATCAGTTTCACATAGGAAGATGCGTGAAACAAGCAATTTTTGTACTTAGTTTTTTGACATAAGAGTCCTGGCAGCACTTATCTTATGTGAAATGCGGTATAAGTAGTAATCAATTACCCTATAGCCTGAAGGAAGGATATCTTCAGCCAATAGAAGAAGCGGAAGTCAGAGGCGCGACCAGGTTTGACGGCAGGGTTGGCTGCCCCGATGTAAAGCCATAAGAACCACAGTATGGACAGGCAGCCGAGGGCGTACACCCAGTGTACCAGGAACATAAGCAAGATTTTTATTGCCACCTGTAAAATGTGATACGAAATTGTAAGACTTAATTTAATTTCAAATCATAGTCAGACGCAAAATTAATGGGCCCAAGGAGGAGAACATGATTGTTTAATCATGATCTCTTGCTGGGACGTATTCATATTACGAAACTAGTTGGGTAACTAGCAAAATATAAACCTCACCTTGATGCGGACGAATTGTTGATTTTTGAAAATCAAATAAAGCCTGACCAGGAATATAAAAAACTTGATTTGAGGGCGCTGCACTGCAATCGACTATAACTTTTGTGGAAACTTTAATATTCTATCTGTGGAAACTTTTAGTTGGCAAGGCTGTTTTATAAAAAATGTTGATACCCTACTATCCTGTAATTAGTCCGTAAGTTTTCCTAGAATGAATAAAATAAAAAGCTTTTAATGTCAGTGTCCAAGTACACAAATTAGTTCCCATGATTTTCCGCAACATGGTGAGGTTTTTTATTTTTCTGGTCGGGCTGTAATGAAGATATTAAAGTAGTAAATGAAAGCAACAACTGTAACTGTAGCCTAGATTTCAATTCGGGTGATAGTCAACCAATTTAAAATGTAGACCATTATTGTCACAGCAATCAATTTGCAGTTTTATTTATTTATTTTTTTGAAATTAGGGTAACATCACAGTTTTAAGAGATTCTGTATAGATAGGACTCTTATTGGTCACAACATGTAAGCGATGAGTGAGATAAGGTCCCTTCTTCATACCGTCAAGTCATACGTAACTATCACACATTCAAATGACACTGATTGATCTCAGAAATATCGACGATATTGTACCGCCGAATATTGTACGCGTACGCTCAAAAATAGCTTGTTTAATATATTAAATTATTATTATTATTAATTGGGCTATAGCCCAAACTTACCCCGAACAGAGATAGCCATCTATTGCAGAGATGCGAATACCAATTTTTGTTCTTAGAGTGTACACTGACGCTGGGACGGCGTACTTCACCGTTAGAAGCTCGTCCGTTCATTATTGCCGGATCCGTTGGTGAAGGTGTGAAATCCTACAGAAATAAATGAATGAACGAAAATATACTATTTCACCCCTCCGGGCGGAAAGCGTCAACTTTCGTCCCTCTGGGCTAAACGAAGTTGCACGCTTTCCACCTCAGTCTGGGAGAAAAATAGTATACTTACCTCGGGCAGTAAATAAGAAAGCCTCAGATCACATGTTTGTTGACCTCGGCTTCACTTACACTTTCTTACTTTCCTGCCCTCGTTGTGTAATCTACTATTATTTACACAATCCATAAAATACATTGCACAGGAATCAAAAACTGGTTATGCTACAAATAAGGCGGTCTTTTCGCTAAAAAGCGATTTCTTCCAGACAACCATATAAATGTGTTTCATTAATCTCACTGGTTTCAGGATTGACCTTTAATTGCTGAATGATTTTCATCTTATACTTACTCCAACGGTTTTATGTCTAATCCTTTCGGGGAAAAGTAAGTCGAGGTCACTGCCCGTAGCGCCATACACTTGAGTGTCTCGCTGTGAAGGGCCCAGGAACCTGAAGCGAATTGTCACAGCTATAATAGTATTCTTATACCTACAGGATTATCATCATCTCAGTCCCGTAGATCTACGCTCCAGCTGTTCAAAGGTTATCTTATCTTATCTTGTTGTGGGGACTGGCAAGCCAGCAACGCTTTGACTCAGTGGGATTATTTGTGTTAGCCCCAATACTTTTTGTTTTCTTCACCCTTCAAATACAAGGTCAATGACGGAGGCAATACCATTGAGGGGAAGAAACTTAAGATCTTCTGGTTTTGGATATCCATTTCCGAGGAGGCTCATGTGTTCAAAGGCTAATGTACCTCCTTTTACTGCTCCTTGATTTGAAAATGCGAGAAAGGGTTGATTGTTGCGGCCATTACACTGTCAATTCGTCGAGCCTGATTTCGACATGCATTGCCTGATTTATTCTGTCTAGTTTAAAGTGAAGCGATCAAAACAAACAATGTATGCCAAATTAAATGCGGGCCCGATTAATTTCGTAAGGTAATCTTAAAAAAATTGAAACAATAAAAACCACATGAAAGTCAAAAACAGAATCCATACCTCATTTCACGTCTATGCTGCAAATCAAACGTTTGGGCGAGCGCAAAGTAAGAATAATCGATGCCAGCGTAAGTGATAAGGAACGGCATGGTGACGATGGGTGCAAGCTTATTTATGTCTCCGATGATAATGAATGTGATGGTCACTATAGCAACTACGACCATTGAGTAAACCGGCACCTTGTTCGGGCCTCTCTGTGGAACAACAAGCAACAACACTCATTTAAAACAAAACATATATCTGTAAGATGTACAATAATGGTAAGCTCATATTACGACGGGCTGCAGCGCAAAAATCCGCCCAAATCGATCCTAAAAAATGTAGGTGTACATGAACTATCGCATACGACCGGGCATATCCGTGGCGACCGACCGACACGACCCCTCGTTATGTAGTACTAGACGATAATCTTTCTTATACTGTGCCCTCGTAGTGTGCTTATACCAAGCTGAACTTTTTACAAAGTCTGCTAGTATTGCGTCAAATTAAAAATCCGTCAATGCGTTGCGTCACAGCCAGCTCTAGTATGAGAAGGACGCATTTCCCGCACGATGCAGCCCGCCCTAATATGCGCTTACCTTAAAGGATCTAGTTTTAGAAAATTAGCGGTTGATTAAAATATTAATGCTTGTTCCAGCAATGAGGCGTTTTCCAAGGGAAGTAAAAACTAAAATCAGCAGATGGCGTTAATAAATTTGACAAATATCTATCAATTTCAAGGTTAAAAAGGTTGGTTGTCTATGGTTTATTTATTGAGTGACATTGACATTTTCTGGTGTTGCCAGTAGATGAAATGCTCATTACAAATAAATACGCAATAACATCGAACAATGTTAGCCTGGAGTCACGTTGCAGATTCTGACCCGTGCACTTATCTCGCGTGGTTTTCGCGCGTCGCGTTTTTGTCTGTCACGAGGCTACGCAATCCTCAATCTCTTCTTGTTCTTAACCAAAAACAATCGCTGAGATTGGGATAGATTCTCCCATAAACTACTTGACACTGGCGGAAATGCAGTGCTAACGCACAAGCAAGAGTCCATTAATTAGGTATAAATAAAAAAAATATTAGCCTGTCGAATGAACAGAACATCAACTGATAATAAAACAATCAATTCAAAGTATCAAAGAATTAACTAACTTCTCCCTAAAATTAG
Source organism: Agonopterix arenella (assembly GCA_927399405.1). Lineage (NCBI taxonomy): Eukaryota > Metazoa > Arthropoda > Insecta > Lepidoptera > Depressariidae > Agonopterix > Agonopterix arenella. The sequence continues at coordinate 10,863,231 of OV656691.1, read as the reverse complement.
AAAATGGAAAAAACCTAAACACACACAGATTTGATAGCAAAACTTTTGAGATACTAACGCCATCTGGTAAATGTCATTGAACTATTTTTTTAATGAAAACGTCTCATTAATCAGAAGCCTCAAAAAAACCATGCAGTCAATAATTACCCCATGACCGAGAGCGTCTAGTCCCGGTATGACTCTCTCAATGGCGATACTCTGCAGTACCCTCGGCGTGCCATACATGGCGCCGAGGCACGAGCTCATGGAGCTGACGTACAAGCCAGCGAGCAGAAGCACCTTTGCAGCAGATATGGTGGCCGTTATAGAAAGGTTCTCGAGCAGAGCTTCCCGGGTTACTGTCGCTGCTAATGTTATGATAAACATTAGGTATAGGAAAGTTCTGTAAGTAGAAACTTTTATGTTAAACTCAATGAACAACTCTGTCTAAATAAATAAAAAAAAACATAACACGTCGCAAAGTGACAAGTGCGTGAAAAGTCGATAATTTCAAAGATCAGTAAAATTGTATTAAGGGCCTATGTCGAAAAATAATTGAAGCGAAATGGGCGTGTGATAATTACTGCCTGATGCGAGAGAAAGAGATGGGGCGAAACAAACTTTATTTAATTGTGATTGTACTATTTATGTAAGTTCAATGCTGCTCTTATCAAAATTTGTAAAATATCATTTTTTTTTTAAATCAAGTATCGTGTTTCTATTATTCACCGTTTAGCAGTTCTAAGCGTTTATAAATAAAAACGGAGGCTACTTTGGCTAGTTTTTCTATCAAGAAAATGTGTCTTAATCGTGTTTTGGCTCTTGTCAAAACTTCAATTATATGTTCAATTTACACATATCCGCTAATCATACTCCTACTGTTAGTACTTCATGATATATGACGCTTTGAAGAATCCTGTTTTTTTCACATAGCCTCTTAAATGGTTGTTGTAAGGTACCATCATATTTATTTTATATCACCTACTACTTATCTATAATTTCAAGCCTCTATGGAGGTGCTACTGGGAATGTTCCTCCATGGAAAAGGGAAGATCTTCCACCAAGCTATGTGTGAAGCCTGGGGACCGGCCGTGGTCCAACAGTTCTTAGTTGGACCTTGTATATATATCGAATCTCTGATTATTTCTCTTGCGCGATTCATTTCTTGTATACTATTGTGAACCTTAAGAGAAGCGGCTAACGGGTTACCAATGTGACATCGCAAGTTGTCTTACGTGCACATTTTGCGAGTGCGACGGTATTGCCATCTGTTAGCTTCTTTGCTATAACTTGTGGATGTTGACATCTGTGTCAAGTCCTGACACCTGTCTTCTAGTTGTGTAGGCAGATTCACGAAAATTGCGATTTCTTATTAAATGTGCACTAATAATGAAACGTAAGTTACAAGACTTTTGTACTCACCCAGTGCTAATAGCTGCGAGAGAACCATTAGGTATATTAACAGAAGGGTTCTTCAGGTCTCCACTCATGTTAATACCAGCCAGTATACCAGTGATTGTTGGGAAGAAGACACCGAAACATTTAAACCACGAGTAGTTATCTGTATAATGCGGCCCAGTATTGTTGGCCATGGTACCACCGAACCAGCCCTTGAATTCGTCGCCTAAAAATAAAAAATATGTTTAGAGATAGGGAGAATAAGGAAATAGAAGACCTGGTCTCTACACCCAACGTACTAGGAGAGATAAAATCTGCCCGACTACGCTGGCTCGGACACATAGAACGGATGGGGGAAGGTCACGCGGTGAAGAGAGCGTATCTGGGGCGACCATCTGGGCGTCGCCCAGTGGGCAGGCCCAGATATCGCTGGATAGACCAAATTACCAAAGATCTAGAGGAGCTGGAGGTGCCCAACTGGACTGAGATGACACAGACAAGAGATGAATGGCGTGCTTTGTTGTCGGAGGCCAAGACCCACTTCGGGTCCCTGAGCCAGCATAGTAAGTAAGTAAGTAAGTTAGAGATAGCAATCAAGCTGTCATTCATTTAGGGTTTTTCTTAATATGCCAACGGTTTTTTAAGGGGATGATCAGACCATCAAACTGAAACACTTGACCTATGGGAACAAAAGCAAGAAATCGCGAAAAAAATCTGTTCCATACAAAACAACAATACTACTAGACCCTAATGTATGGCACAGAAGCATCTGCATTTTCACCGAAAAATCAGTGGTGTTACAAATTATACAAAAATTGCGAAAAACTCATTGGTACAAGTCATCCTGAACGGGGATCGAACCATCGCCCCCTGCACGGCAGGCTTGGTTCCTAGCGCCAATAGACCATCACGGCTATACTGGGTGTAAAAAAAAGCCTGTTGGAGCCTTAAAGGGTGGCTTGAGACCATCAACCTGAATAACTTTCTCTATGGGCCCAATATTGAAAGTTTTGTATGGAACAGCTGACTTTTTTTATCGAGATTTCAATGTCGGCTACATAGTGAAAGTTGTTCAGTTTGATGGTCTGAAGCAACGCTTTGAGGCTCCAACAGGGTTTCTTTTACACCTTGTATAAATAGATGAGCATGTGATTACCACCATTTTAGTGTAAGACTAGTCTACGTTACACCTTTGTTACCTTTTGTGATAGGATAGATTCACAATTTAGTTTAATTTCTTTGAAAACGAATCGACTTGGCAAACACAATATTTATTTAAAAGTTATATTTTCATTCTTACCTGGCATAGTGGTGAATGAGCCAACAAAAAAGTCAAGTGCAGCCAGTAATATGATCAGAAGCAGCACAAACTGCAATTTCACAACCCATTTCACACCAGCTACATTAATAGTACCCAGCAAGACTAACGCCGCAATGGCGAAGCCACGTGCTGGCCACTGATTTTCAGCTGTGGCCCCGACTAAGCTCGCCATGGACTCGCCGAAACCATAGACATTCAGGGCACATCCTACAGCCTGTTAAAAAACAATATTTCAGAAGTGTATTTAAAATTGCAATATAATCATCATCTACCTACAGGATGTTAGGGTAAACAGTTGCACTACTTTACAGGGTGAATGTAATGATAATGTAATGTGATATAGTATAACTTAAGTCAAAATTGTGTAGTGCCTACTTATCCTGTACCCTCGATGTCTGTATGCTGATATAAGAACAGGTTGGGACTGCAAATCAGTGCTGAGCAGCAGATCTTATTAGGTCCTGCCAGCGGACACTGAGACCCATTGCCACAATGTGTTTTTATATATATTTGATTTTTCTATTTGATTAATCCGTCTATTGTTTCTGTACCTTTTTTTTGTATTTTGTGTGGCAATAAAGTGCATTTTATTTTATTTATTGATTCATTTATTTATGTACCCATGATACTAAACCACTTTCCCAAAGAAAACTATAAACTAGCAAAAAAAAATTTGAGTATCCATACTAAATGCAATCAGCTGATCGAACGTTTGTATGAAAAGTCGAAAAAAAAATCGAATTTCCTATAGGTTTCTTAGGGAAAGTTGTTCAATATCATGGGTACAATCACCCCTTAAAGTAATACAACTGTTTACTCTAACAACATGTATATGACCCACTGCATGGCACAGGACCCTAATGAGGGTGTTTGGGCGGTAGTTCACCACGCGTGCCCAATGCGGATTGGTAGACTTCACATACACATCAGAATTTCTACTTCAGGTTGTGCAGGTTTTCTTACGATGTTTTACTTCACTATTTGAGAGCAGTCGGTACGTTAGAAAAACTCTTGTAAATGGTGTGCATGTATAATGGTTAAGAGCATTGGCTCTCGACACGGAGGTCGTGGGTTCGATTCCCACGGGGGAAATACATCTAATAAAATATCACTTTGTGCGTTTGAGCCCAGTTGGTTACGACATTGCATTTGAATCCACCTGATTATCTGAAAAGAAAAATGATGCCGTGCTTCGGATGGCACATTAAGCCATTGGTCCCGGCTACTATCTCTGGTGGTAGTAGTCGTTACATAAAAACCACGTCAGAGGCCGTAAGGCGGTCTGAAAAAACTCTGACATCAGGGTTCTAGTCTTAATAGTTCTGGTTCTAGTCTCTTAATATGGCGCGCCAAAAAATGTAGTGGAAAGATGTGTGCCAATCCAATGCCATTTATGGTGCCTACTACTGGTGCAATTGCCTATTGCAATCTTTTAGAATTTGTTTGAAAAATAATTTTGTAAAGAAAATTTATCTATGGCAATTGGTTGAATGGTAGAGGTATTAGTACCATACTCTTCTTTATACTGTGGTAGAGGTGTGACAGCGGAACTAACATACTATACATTAAAATAACATTAGTTAATAATGTTAAATTACCTGTCCAAAACAGTAAATCATGCCAAGTGCTCCACCCATCCTGGAGCCCAGTGTATGAGCGAGCAAGAAGTAAACTCCTCCGCTCTCTATCCTGCATCTTTCACATATACCTACAGCTGATAGTACTGAGATCAATGCTACAAAAACTGAAATAAAAATAATTAAGTCAAAGTTTTGAATTAAATAATTGTAAGTAGCAATATGTGCACAGGTGTTATTTTTTTGGGTCATTGAAATAATGCGTGAGGTTTAAGTTTATCATTCTAAATGGATTTTATGACGTTAATAAGATTTTTAGAGTTGAGAATTATTTTTATAAATGCGGTAAGACATTGTACCAGAATTCACATCTTAATCTCAACAAAATCTTATAGAGACTGGGGTTTCAATTAAACAACAAACACATGGGGCTACAGATTTTCGACATTTGTGTTCAGAGAGATTACAACATGCATGCATGCATATGCTCACGACTATATTCCCCGAGGGGGTAGTCAGAGATATTCTGAAACCTCAGAATATCCACGTTTAACTAGTACCGAAATTCTGTCCAGTGTGACGGGGAGTGAGCCCGTCGCCACTTGTAATGGACAGTAGGTACAATACATGCCTCGAAATTGAAGCATGCAGGTTTCCTCACGATGTTTTCCTTCACCGAAAAGCCAGTGGTGTTACAAATCGTACATAAATTCCGAAAAACTCATTGGTACGAGTCGGCCTGTACGGGGATCGAACCATCGCCTCCTGCACGGGAGGCAAGGTTACTCGCTACTGGACCACCACGGCTTTTACAACATTACAACGGAGATTACAACATTCATTGAAAAAACCTACACAATCCCCAAAAGATACCCTCAAATGTGTTGTGTGGTGTGGGAGTGATCATTCTATAATTACTAAAAGTAGCGTAGCGAGGGAGGGGGGCAGGGGGGGCAAATGCCCCGGGCGGCACTTTACTAGGGGCGGCAAATTCGGGAAACATATAGATTGATTGAGTCTGTAACCAATTCGTAGATAAGAGAAAATTCGAGCTCACTTCGCTCGCTCAAGTTTCTGTTTGAATTATTGTACCTTACCTACACATTATCCTAGAGTTCTGAGTAAGACGTTCGGCTAGAAATTTCGAGTTTCCTTCGCTCGATCCATCGCTTAGGTTACTTTGAACAAATTGTACGTAAAAAGGTCTGGCTCCAACTGATTCATATTTAGGAGAAAAGTCCAGCTCGCTTCGCTTGCTCTGAGTTTATATTTTTACATTTATAAATCAAAAGATGTCTGACCACAACTCGAATAGTTGTGTTAAAAAATATCCAGTTCACTCCATTATTTTTCGTGTACGTCTTATAAGGGGGCGGCAAAATCGGTCTGTGCCCCGGGCGGCAGAAACCCATGCTACGCCATTGATTACTATTCTTTGCCACTATGCTAATTTATTAGAGAGCCCTAAAAGGACCCATAAGGTTTCTTTTCATTTGAAATCAACAATTACCTGTAAAAATGACTATAAATACAGCATTAACTAAGCCAGCCTGTCCCACTAGCCAGCCAGATCGTAAAAATACAATTACTCCAAAAATATTGATAAGGCATGATGTGAAGACTCCGTCCCATGTTCCAAACAGGACACGTTGTGATATGAAGAAATTTGATTTCCACCATGGGACGTCACCCTGGAAATAAAATACAAAAAGAAATTAAACACATTGTAATTACGAGCGTTAACCCGCGACTTTGTCCGCACAAATTATATACCAGATTTAAGGTCAGATAATAAGCTATCAAACAAAAAAGTTTCATCATAATCGGTTCAGTAGTTTTTGCGTCACACTCGTTCACACAAACAAACACACAAACAAACAAACAAACAGACAGACAAAAAATCCAAAAATTGGTGATATGGAATCAGAGATACCTAAAAACCATATCGTAACTTCTTTTTGTTAATATCTTCAATGTACAAACAAACTTCCTGCTACAGTTTTATAATAGTTTGTCTGTACATTGAATATATTAACAAAAAAAAGTTATGATATGGTTTTTAGGTATCCCTGATTCCATATCATCAATTTTTGGATTTTTTGTCTGTCTGTTTGTGTGTTTGTTTGTTTGTTTGAATGAGCATCACGCAAAAACTATTGAACCGATTTTGATGAAACTTTTTTTGTTTGATAGCTTATGATCTGACTTAAAATCTGGTATATAATTTGTGCGGACAAAGTCACGGGTTAACGTTCGTTATAAATAAGTTTAATTAAAGGGTTAAGTCTCAGTTAAATTTTATTTTTATTCTATTTTTTTAAAGGGACTTTTAATACAAAATGTCACAGTTAAATATACATTGATTTTATACAGTTCTTGCATTCAAAATAAAGTAGGTAAGTAAGTTATAGCCTTTAATAAGAATGTCACATTGTAGTTAGTACTTAATTGTTGGTTTTTAGTTTATCGGATTATTACCGATTTGGTTTGTGACAAAGAGATCTGTTGAATTTGTATTAATTATTTTAATATAATATAATATAATATATGATGGTCTTATCTTCAATACTGTCTAATAAAGAAGTGTACATAATTTCGTGATGTCATTTCTAATCTTATCAAATATCCATTTAACAATTTACTTGGCATTACTTGATATTTAAACAATATGTTTAGTAAGACTTTTTGAAAGGCTAATCCTAAACTCTGCCAGACATATTAAATTACTAGTTCTTCGGGTTCCTCTCCATTACTGGACTATGACAGTCAGCTCTGCATATCCCTGCCTGTTTCTTGCCAAATGAAACAGCTTTTCAACAATGGTGATGCCTGTCTACTCCTTCAGGTTCGCTATCCATGACTTTGGTGGCCTACCGATGCTTCTTTTAGCCATTATTATATTCTGGAGCAGCTAAATTGCTAGTAGTACCTAGTGCTGCACTTAAACCAAGAGTCCTGTGTTACAAAGCCATCAAAGATTCTTTTATATAAAACATAGATACCTGTATATCGGCAAAAATTTCATTTGCTCCGGAGGCCTGATGCCCTCCTGTACCATATTGTGATTCATTTCCCAAGTCCACGAAGCCACCTGACTGTCTTCGCATTCGAGCTCTATCAAATCCTGGTTCGTCACTACGAAAACTATCTATATCTAAATCATTTCTTCTATGTTCCATCATTGTTATTGATTATTAAAACTAAACGGACATTATAATAAATAAGAAATTGTTTATAAAATCACAAAAAAACATCGAAATCGAAAGATCCCCAAGTAAACGTCAGAAGGTGTTCTTTTGGCATAAACAAAATTTTTACGAAGCTTGCACTACACTGACACATTTGCATGAAATTATTAAGAAAGTCATGGGAAAGGCTATATGGCTTTAGCGTTGGTGTAGCTATCTATAATCCTAATGATAGTGACTAAAAAAACACCGGTTTAAAAAAGTTAGCCCAAAAGTCAAAATGACATTGACATTGCAGATTTCGTTCAGAATTTTTAAATTTTTTGCTGGGCTGTTTTAAGACCATACGGCATTACATTTCGGTCCAGTATTAGAGACAATGAGTAAAGACTGTGTACAATTTTGCTATCTATTTGTTGGCTCACCCCTCTCGCCAGCCTTGACTCAACAACTACCGTAGTGTACGCACGGCGACACATCAAGCTATACAAAACCAACATAAGCTGGCCGCGCGACGCTTTACGTTACTCGATCTACGCGCGGCCTGCTTATGTTGGTTTTGTATAGCTTGGTGTGACGCCGTGTGTACTTAAATTGCGGAAAGGGTATTCACAGTAGTTCTACATGTAGTCCTACGCCAATATCGGATCGTGAATGGTGTTGCAGTCCTGCGACCATGAGCAAAATGTATGAAATTGCGTCTGTAGTCCTACTTGCAGGACAGTGTGTGGGCTCGCAGTTCTGCACGTCGCGTCGGACTGCAGTGAATATACCCCTTTATATGCGTCGGACTGCAAGGCGGGTTGCAGTGAAAGGAACCCTTTACTTTTGAAAAATAGGTATTGGCCCACTACATATTCCACCGCTGTAATTCCGGTAAACCAGACAATAAAGACCAGCGAGCCCGGGGGTTGACTCTAATCTGTCTTGTCTTGGACCCGCAATAAATTTAATCAAAGAAGACAGGAGGAGTAGGAAAAATAAATATATCCGACTTCCATCTCATTCCAAACGGGAGATAGCAATACGAAAAAACATGGTTATTAGAGAGCCAATTCGTTTACTATTTAAATAATCTAAGGATTGCATTGCACTAGCTTAGGTTTACCTATTATGTCTTTTATTTACATTCTTTTTACGTTTCTACCACACAGCATGCTACATGTTTCTACCACTGAACATTATAAGAATGTTTTGTGTTTTTTCCGAAAGCTATGAAGTAAAATCCATCTTATAAACCGACAAGAGCGCAGCTCTTAAATAAGATGATGATGATGAACGGAATAATTAACAAAATGGGCTATAAATAAGAATCACAATCATTCACTGTGATTCTTATTAGTGTTATTAATTAGAAGTTGTAATTTATAAAAAAAAAATATTATTGTTCGATTTGTTCGGATGTCGGAGAGCGTCGGCGGCGGCAGCGCGTTGTGGACATTCAATCTTGACTTAAGGTCCGGTCCGGGGACGATATGCCATATCCTACCAATGAGTTTTTCTCGGTGAAGGAAAACATCGTGAGGAAACTGTATAGGTAGGTACGCTGAAGAAGAAATTCAGATGTGTATGTGAAGTCTACAAATGGGCATGGGCTCGCGTAGTGGACTAACGCCGAAACACCCACCACGAGGATAAGTAGGCCTACACTGTGCCCTGCAGTGGGACGTATATAGGCAGATGATGATGATGGATGTAAAATTCCGATGAACCTATTTATTTTATTTCAATACAAGAAAAAGAAACGAAAAAAAGTATCTTATTTTACATCTTCATTTCTTCGAGCGATAAACACGCATAGGGTCTAAACAAATAATGGTCATAATTTGGAAATAAATGTTTAAAGGCGACTCTCATTTGCCAAGTTAATTCTGCGGGTCGTAAAAATCATTTCAACGTCGTCGTCTTTTTCATGTCGGTGTTCTTGTATCGTCAAACCCATCTAACGTCTTTCAAGTAACAATTTGATTTTCAGTAAAGCGACAGAAACTTTATAATACCTCTAGGCAGTTTTTAATTTCATTGTGCTAACATGTAGGTATATTAAGGCTGGATATTCATTCTTATACCTAGTGTGATAAGGGGGTTATTGGCGGCGGCGTAGGTATTGGGGCTTTTATTAGTGGAAACAATCACCGTACTCAAGCACCATCCGGCATCGGTCTTTAAATGTAGGAATTACATCTCGGAAGGCACGTACAACAGTCCCATTATGTCAGGTCAGAGGCGTACTGAGAGGCGATTTGGAAATACTCTGGCAGCAAGTTGAGCACAAACATTTCAAAATATTTCTCTACCATATTGTGTGGGGTATCAATTGAAAGTTTATGAAAATACGAGTCCAAAAATATGTTTTTCAAAATTTTTGTTAAAACTTTGTTTAACGAAATTTTCAATTAAATCCGAGAAATTGCAGTACCCATCTCTATTTAAAGAAAATATAGCCGTATAAAATCTGCAAAAAATCATGAACATCAGAAATAACGTGTAGATGACGGGAAATTTATCAGGGTGGCACTAACTTGGATAGTTTTTTTTCTATACCCAAAAAAAACCACCAGTGTAAAATGATCTTCGGTTACCATGTGACCACATACTAAGTAATTGTCAATTTATAGTAGTTGTTATCAATGACCCATGTTAAACAACTGGTAGTACGGAACACTAATTGCCCGAGTCCCGACTCGTACTTGGCCGTTTTTTTAGATGAGATTCTCACTTTTCTCACTTTGCATCGCGTGATTCTTACTTTATATAATGAGATCTTTACTTTGCATAACAAGTTTTACTCTTTTCATAATGAGATTCACTTTGCATAGCCGTTCCATATAAAATGTATAAGAACCGTTTTCGAGATTTCATCAAAAAAGCCGTTCCATACAATATTTATGAGAAAATGTACGAGAATTCGGTCCAGCCGTTCTTGAATGGTGTAACCACAGAGTACTATACTAATCCGACTTTGTTTGTTGAAGATTAGACAGGGTCCAGTCCAGCTGGTATTGAACTAGTATTGAACTAAGGTGAAGAATTAGGTGAAGGGGTGAAGAACATATGACAGTTATAGAAAAAAGCGGTAACCTCCAAATTAAAAACTATTAATAAATTTTTTTTTACTGCCGGTTGTGGTCTGTAAGCCAATACCTATGCCAGCTTCCTGTTTGTAAGACATTTTATAAGTATTATTTAAATCGTACCGTACCGACGAAAACAAAAAATATTATTTAAATATCCCGTGCAAACGCTTTTCCTGACAATATACATGGCAACAAGCACGATGACGTCACCTGCTTGTGAACCTTTTTACGACACTCACACTCTACACGCAACTGTTTACAAGTAGTTGACGTCATCAACCATTCGGCCAATCACAGTAGTTTACGATCACGTGACTAAAGTAGACAAAAAAAATATTTTCTTTGTCGATTTTCTCTTAAGATATCCTGTATTTTTCTCAACTGACTAAATAGTTGGTTTCCAAAATTCATATTCAATACGGACGCCATCAATAAGATCCTATAAAATACCCTATCGGGAACCTTTTAGGTAATAAGAAAGTCCAGTGCCATGGTACTAAAATATTTTTTAGGGTTTCATACTCAAAAGGGTCAAAACGGGACCCTATTACTAACCCTACGTTGTCCATCCGTCCGTCCGTTCATCCGTCCGTCTGTCTGCATGCCCTAACTATGTAGAACTGTATCTTTTGGACCACAATAGCTAGAGAGATGAAATTTTCACATAAGGCGGATTTGCTAACAAATAATTAAAATATCAAAAAGTGAAAAATTAAGGGGAATCCTCCTACAAGAAACTAGTTCTTTTTTATTCTTTTCGCTCTATCGTAAAAACATACAAGCGTCAAACTTTGTGTGATTATAGAGCAAACTCTACAGTATCCAAAAAAAATGGCTAAGTTTGAGTCGGTACCGGGCTAAAGGTCCCGGAGAATTTTTCTTTTGTATTATAATATTATGTTTTGGTACGGAACCCTTGGTGCACGAGTAGCCCGACTCGCACTTGACCGGTTTTATTTTGAAATATCTTCAATGTGTACAGACGACAGAGGGTGTTTTGTTACACCTATTTATTACAAGCGTCAAATTGGTGTGATTGTGCTCTATTTTCTTCAAAACTAATAAAAACTGGCCAAGTGTGCGAAACTTAAAAAAAAAAATTGTGGGACCTTAGCACAGAGTACTTTTTTATACAGGGTGAAATTCATATCATTAGCATCCTTTTAAACTAAGAGTCTACCCATCAAACTGGACAACTTTTTCTATGGGAGCAAACCGATCAGAGCAAATAAAAAATTTGCTGTTCCATACTAAACTGCAATGTCGATGCGTGAGTTCGCGACTCAAATGTATGTAACAGCTGATTTTTTTTTTGCTCCTTACGGTTTGCTTCCATAGTAAAAGTTGTTCAGTTCGATGGGTAGACAGGATGCTAATGATATCAATTTCACCCTGTATAAAAAAGTACTCTGTGCTAAGGTCCCACAATTTTTTTTAAGCTTTGTGTTAGGTACGTACAATAACAGTCGGTGCGCTAGTCCGACTCGCACTTCATCGGTTTTTAGGGTTCCGAAGTCAACAAGGAACCCCTTTAGTTTCGCCATGTCCGTCCGTCCATCCGCGGCTTAGCTCAGAGACGCTTAGTACTAGAAAGCTCTAATTTGGCATATGTATACATATTTATCACGTTGACAAAGTGGTAAAATAAAATCTTAAAAAATATTTTTTAGGGTACCTGCCCTACACGTGAAGTGGGGATGACATTTTTTTTTCTCCTCTATCCCATGTTGTAGGGTATCATTAGAGTCTTTTAAAAATATTGTGGGCTTGAAAAAACAATTTTTTGCTCTAACCCCTGCTGTGCCCCCCCCCTCTTTCCCCCCTTTTTTCTGGACATGTGAAAAAAATTCACGGCAGTAGTATATATAACGAAATTAAAAGGAAAACTATGACCGCTAAGAAGGCTTTACAAGTTTATGAGTAATAGTCGACCAACTTAAAAAAAAAAAACTTTTTTAGCACAGACAGGTTTTACCTCCCTTTCATGACATCAGCTATCAATTAAATGACCAAAACGTATAGCCTAACACAATGCTCAAATGTTATTCATAGTTCCTAATTCATATGTAAACATTATGTAAATGGCTTTTGTGAAATTTAATAAATTTTATTATTATTATTATTTTATTATTATCAGCCGTTAAAAACGTTAATTTTTAAATCATAATTTTTTTTTTTTTTTTGCCTTGTGTTTCTTAACTTTGTGTAACAAAAAGCCACCTTCTGAGGTCCGTATATTGTGATAGGCAACCACGGAACCCTACCCTGAGCGTGACGGGACACGAACTTGGCCAGTTTTTAGATAATGTATTAAGTAATACGAGTTATTAAATTAAAATGCATTTAGCGCTTAAAACAAGCTGAATATATTTTACATAATATCATTTTACCAGCTTTGTACCTTCTTTGTACAATTATCTCTCTCTTTATCTGCCCCAGACCTGAGTGCTTGGGTACCTAAGCAATTACTTTAATTCTAGATGATTCACATAATTTAATCTACGGTACAAACCCGTATGAATTTATTTTAAGCTATAGTTTCTGTGGAACCTCAACCACAACCACAGTGCAACAAGTTTAGCGTAGTTAGTTAGAAGTATATATAATTACTAGCTTTAACCCGCGACTTCGTCCGCATAAATTATATACCATATTTTAATTCAGATCATAAGCTATCAAACAGAAAAAGTTTCATCAAAATCGGTTCAGTAGTTTTTGCGTGATGCTCGATCAAACAAACAAACACACAAACAAACAGACAGACAGACAAAAAATCTAAAAATTGGTGATATGGAATTAGGGACACCTAAAAACCATATCTTAATTTATTTTGTTAATATCTTCAATGTACAGACACACTTCTGGTACAGTTTTATAATATACGAGCGTTAACCCGCGACTTTGTCCGCACAAATTATATACCAGATTTTAAGTCAGATAATAAGCTATCGAAAAAAAAGTTTCATCAAAATCGGTTCAGCAGTTTTTGCGTGATGCTCGTTTAAACAAACAAACAAACACACAGACAAACAAACAAACACACAGACAAACAAACACACAGACAAACAAACAAACCAACAGACAAAAAATCCAAAAATTGCTGATTTGGAATCAGGGACACCTAAAAACCGTATCGTAACTTTTTTTTGTTAATATCTTCAATGTACAGACACACTTCTGTTTTTAGATATAATTAATAATTATAAGTGCATTTGCTGTAGATCAGCAACACCGCGTACTTCAGATAAACCTTATAAGGTTTATGAGGTACGTGATAAAATCGTTTGATTTGAGTTTATTAAATAAATTGAAAAAATGGTACAATATTATGAGTTAATACATGGTGTTTCTTAAATTCAGTTTGTGAATATGTTACCAATAAAAAGTCTTACATTTAATTTATCAATTTTTTCTACAAGTTTACAAGCATTAAAAGTAAGCTACCAAATGAGTATCAAACGTTTCATTTAGTAAAAAATATTAAAGAAACGTATTCGTTTAAAGGTGAATTAACAAGAGCCGTATCTTGATCGTTTAGCTGTTTAGTATATTTACGTAGCAATAAGTTATCAGAAGCCTAATTACGGCCGCGAAACCACCTGTCCGCTACCATCTGTACATAGGCCTTCGCATATACTTCCGTGCGTCTTACACGCGGACCCTCCCCCGAGGTGCGATTGGTTGGTCGGTGGGCTGCGCGCGCAGCGGCCCTCCTCGCGGCCTGGTGTGAGATGCTGCGACTCCGGAGGAGCCGGTCGCGGCAGCGATGTGGACTCACGACAGTGCTGTCGCGACCGCGCCGCTATCTCGCCGTCACACCACACACTCCGCATCGCACGACGCGATCGCGCGACTTATAAACTATACTCGCACAACATAAATTAAAAACTTTTTTAAATTAAAAATAGCGACAGATTAAATTGAATTCATTAGACCTTTAATTAAAAGTTAACATAGACGAGCTTTTAATTTGTTTTTAGTTTAATCAGTGTTTTATAAAAAAGTATAGGTAGATAGATTGAATAAGGACAGAAAAGTTGGTGATGTGAGATGGCGAAGCGTCGGGAGTTGAAGGGCTCCGGGCCGTGGAGGCTCGTGATGGCAGGCTGCGCGTGGGCATGCGCGCTGCTCGCCGCCGTCGCCGTCGACGCACATCCTGATGTTGATACTTCTACCGGACTTGGTGATAATACACTTACTAATTCAGGTATGTCACGAAGTCATAATAATTTTTATTCTGTGCTAGCTATGTTTTTTTGTTTAACATAGGTGTATAGTCTACATAGACTATGTAGAGCTCTTTGGTAGAGTCTCTGGCTGTTACAAAATGCAACTACCTAAGTACTTGACAATCCTGATTAACAATTCTTTGCTGATAATCTTGAGTGTTGTTATTAATTTTAGGCACACACAAATTTAATGTTCGGACCAGTTTTCATATTTTTATACACACGTATGTACGTGTGTATAAAAATACACAGGGTGCAAGGAAAAGTATCTTCAACCTTTAAACCCCATGTATACGCTACCTATCAAACTGAACAACTTTTACTATGGAAGCAAACCTGTTAGAACAAAAAAAAAACTGCAGGCTCATAAATTTGAGTCGAGTAGGCCAAGGCCGCGACACACAGAACAAAATCGTGATTGTATAAAATACCCTAGAATGTATAGGCTTCAAGGGTAGAATGCCTTAGCTTCATACTAATTTGGATTTCGAAGCTAGTTAGACAGTGCGGTCTCTTAAAACGTAGTGATTCCATTCTCTTTGGAGTAGGCGCTGCAGTATAGTATGGAACATCACTTTTTTTGCGCCGACAGGTTTGCTCCCATAGTAAAAGTAGTTCAGTTTGATGGGTAAAGTTTTAGGTTTAAAGGTTAATTATACTCTTCCTTACACCCTGCATAAACTCAAGACCGTAATTCCTTTCGGGGTGGTCAGAACCATTGCTATTGACATTAACGTTTGGACCAGTTTTAATATTTTCGTTAGTATAGTTATCATCATCACTATCACTACATAGTATATAAAACAAAGTCGCTTTCCGCTGTCTGTCTATCTGTCTGTCTGTTTGTCCCTATGTATGCTTAGATCTTTAAAACTACGCAACGGATTTTGATGCGGTTTTTTAAATAGATACAGTGATTCAAGAGGAAGGTTTATATATCAGCATTTCCCCGTGCGAAGCCGGGGCGGGTCGCTAGTGTTTAATAATTTGGATAAGTTATTATGATATATATATTTTTTAATAAAGTAAGAATTAAAGAGCTCTGAAAAAAGCTTACGGAGTTACTTAACCAGTATTTTAATGATTTTACACAAACATTAAAATAATATTTTTTCGTTTTATCGATAGTTTCTGAGATTTTCTGCTACCTATGAACCTAATCGATACAAATGTTAATTGTTATAATATTATTTTGTTGTGGGTAGGTAATTTAATAGTATTTTATTAAAAGAATATACAATACAGAGTAGGTAATTCACTACACGAATAAAAAGTTTTTGTAATTATTTTGATGAAGAATTTTGTGGACATATTATTATATTCATTAGTTTGATAGATATAGCATTAAAATATATTAAATAACACAGAAAAAGATATCGGCACTTTAATTTCTATTTTAGTTTAATTTTAATATGAAACATATACATTTTCGTTTTTATTTCTGACTACTCAAATTAAATTAAATTATAAAGTTTTAAGCTAGGTTAGGTACGAGGCTCTAGATTTTGTATAATTTACCAAAGTGCGGAAAGTAATTAAAGGAGAAGCAGATTTTAATTAAAACATTCCACATGGCGTCGGTGCCGAATCATTCCGTTATTTTATAAGAGACTCTGGTGCTGGTGGGCGGTGACGAAACAGAACAACACCTACCTACTTATGTGCGTAATCAAATCGAAGAAACTTGTTATTTGACGAAAAAAAAGATAAGAATTATAGAAGACAATTTTAGAAATATTTTTTTTCGTATTATAATAAAAAAAATAAAAAAAAATGTTTATTGAGCAGAAAAAACAATAAAAAGTGATAATGAAGCCCTGAGCCCAGAGATAAAGCATATGTATTTTAAAAAAAAACTGTTATACTCTGAGTTTTGGGGTTCGGTATTATAAAACTACTGTGCAACTTAGCTTCTTAATTTATATGATACAGTGTAGAACGTATTGTTCCAAGTAGTAATATGAACTGTTTCATTTATTTTCCAATAATATAGGCTGACAATGTACATCGATTTTTATACATATTATTAGGTACATTACATACCTTTAGACTGGTCAGAATCTTAGCTACTATAACAGACTAAAATGTAATAAGTGGATTACTTTTAACGTTTTACACATTTCATATTTATAATTCTGTTTATTTTTATTTGATATTGTACATTTAATAGAACAATTTATGTAAGAATTGTAAAATAAATAAACCTAATGTATAGGTATTAACATTAAATAATTTTGGATTGTTATTTTAGAAATTTTTATACTTAATAGTACCTGAATCTACTAAAAATTACTTCTTAATTGGTGATAAAGTTTCGATTTATTCGACAGATCCGTAAAATAGTAACATTAAATAAAATTATAAATTAACACGTTCCGGGACAGTGACCGGCTATAGACGTGATAACAATAAAAGTTCTATTGTGTCTCGTTCACTGCCCCGGAACGTGTTAAGTGACTTAAAACTAAACTAACGCAGGTTCGGTCCGTGTGGGAACGTACCCAGAACGCTGCCGCTGGCCGCATTTCCTCGCTGAATGGCTATGCAAATTCGTTGAGCGAGGAGTGTGCCAGCCCTTGGGTCTGTCGAGTCTATCAGGCGCTTTGACAGGTTCTATTCAAAATAAGCATTTCCTTGCTGAATGGCTATGCTGATTCCTTGAGCGAGAAAAGTGCCAGCCCTTGGGTCTGTCGAGTCTATCAGGCGCTTTGACAGGTCCTATTTAAAATAAGCATTTCCTCGCTGAATGGCTATGCTGATTCGTTGAGCGAGGAAATTGTCAGCCCTTGGGTCTGTCGAGTCTATCAGGCGCTTTGACAGGTCCTATTTAAAATAAGCATTTCCTCGCTGAATGGCTATGCTGATTCGTTGAGCGAGGAAAGTGCCAGCCCTTGGGTCTGTCGAGTTTATAGGGCGCTTTGACAGGTCCTATTTAAAATAATCTGAATCTTTCGTTTCCGAAAAAGAGCTCAATTCAGTCAGTCGCAGCTTTAAAGTCTCCACAAAAGCATAAACAGTGGCGCGCTCGCATGAAACAATTATGCAGACATGCATTGTTGCTAAGGCTATCAGATAGCCAGACGTAGTGATGCTAGTAATTTGGCCAGTCATAAATTACACGTTTAACTGAATTATCCGAGCTGAATGCATTCCACACTCGAATGCGAACCATTTCCATTCCCCTGCAACTCTCGCGCGGCCACTGATATGTAGGCATCCGACGCACTTCACAAATGAGCTTTGTATCAATGAAATTTAATTAACGACTCATTTGCTATGAATACTTCAAGTAAAATGTGACAGCGGTTTTTAGGGTTCCGAAGCCAACAAGGAACCCTTATAGTTTCGCCAAGTCCGTTTGTCCGTCCGTCCGCGGCTTGGCTCAGAGACGCTTAGTACTAGAAAGCTGTAATTTGGAATGGGCATACAAATTCATCACGCCGACACAGTGGTAACATAAAATCTTGAAAAATTTTTTTTTTTAGGGTTCCTCTCCACACTTTACACACGAAGTGGAAATGGATTTTTTTTCTCATCTACCCCATTGTGTGGGATATCGTTGGATAGGTGGTTTAAAAATTTTATGGGTGTGGGAAAACCATTTTTTGATTTAGGGATCCGTTAGCAAAATTATAAGCTTTAAAGTGAACATTTTTGTTAGAGTCAAATGTCCTCTGCCAGCTGTTTTGTTTCTAGATATGTGAAAAAATTCATATCACCGCTAAGTAGGCTTTACAAGTTTACGGGTAATAGTCGACCAACTTATAAAATGTACTTTTTAGACTTTATTAGCCGTTAACAAGTTTGCGGACAGTGAACGAGACACAATAGAACTTTTATTGTTATCACTGCTATAGCCGGTCGCTGTCCGCGAATGTGTTAAACCGTAATGTAAACCAAAGAGCCTCCTTCTAAGTCCATTATTATATTGTGACGGGCAACTATGGAACCCTACTGCAAATCCAAAATAATAACACATATTCTGTGAAAACAACTTGCTTCCTATTCCGGTTCAAAAGAACAGCCCTTTAGAGCAGTGGTCTCCAAACATTTAAGCTCCAAACCATCAGCCCTGGGCTCATCGTACCAACATAAACATAAAAATACAATTCATTTCGTTTCGGTACTAGACGACGAGCGAGCTATCTGTAGCGGATGGTGCGTGGGGGCTTTTTCCGTTTTTGGCTTGACTTATCTGCGTGAAAAAACATTATCTAAAATGAAATATATAAAAAACGAGCGTTAACCCGCGACTTTGTCCGCACAAATTAAATACCAGATTTGAAGTCAGATCATTAGCTATCAAACAAAAAAAGTTTCATCAAAATCGGTTCAGTAGTTTTTGCGTGATGCTCGTTCAAACAAACAAACACACAAACAAACAGACAAACAAAAAATTCGAAAATTGGTGATATGGAATCAGGAATACCTAAAAACCATATCGTAACTTTTTTTTTGTTAATATCTTTAATGTACAAACTTCCTGTTACAGTTTTATAATAGTTTAGATATTTACAGATCCATAATAACGGATAAGCATTTTGAAATCGCTGCTGATAATTTCCACTAGACTTTTATATTCACTATGTGAATCACCTGCCTGTCTATATTATTTCTCACCGATCTCCGCTACCCAAAATCCGCCGCGTAGCCCCAGCAACGTCCTATGCCGAGGCCTCTAGGTCGGTTGCTTAAGTTCATTCATTTGGCTCGGTAGACCCTACGTGGTACCTCCAATAGTCTGCAGTAAAAAGCAGTAGTTGCTCCCATGAGCAGAGCTGTAATAGTCATCTCCAAAAAAAAAAACTTTGTTATTTTGGTACGCACGGCGACACATCAAGCTATACAAAACCAACATAAGCTGGCCGCGCGACGCTATACTTTATTCGACCTACGCGCGGCCAGCTTATGTTGGTTTTGTATAGCTTGATGTGTCGCCATGTGTACTTAGGAATTGCAGTTAGTTACTAACTAACTAAAAATAATGTTTAATTTCATCATGTAAGTTTTAAAATTTGATTACTATTATAACGTTGGATATTAATTTTTATGATGATTTTTTTTTACTTAAATAAGCAATAGTGGGCCGCTATTGGCCCACAGGCCGTAGTTTGGAGACCCGGCCGTGCTTTAGAGCTAGGACTAGGACGGACGGACGGTCAGTGTAGGCTTATGAATAGGTTCCCATTGGCACCCTTTGGGTACAGAACTCTGTGTTTATGTTATACAGGGTGTCAACTTAAATGCGTTACATACTTTAAGGGGTGCTTCAGGCCATCAAAGTGATCAACTTTCACCATGGGGCCAATATTGAAATCGCGAAAAGAAAACCGGCTGTTCCATACATTTGGGTCGAGTCGCTTTTGATGTTTTCTATGACTGGAACCGTAGAACCGCGTAGGAACCGCAGATTTTTTATTCGCGATTTCAATGTTTTGTCCCATAGTGAAAGTTGTTCAGTTTGATGGTCTGAAGCCACCCGCTTTAGTAAAATATGTTAGGTTACTGTAGAGTAGATATTATTGCTTATTAGTAAATACCTACCTAATTATGGAACGAAATTCGTTTCACGGGTAACGTTAGCGATATACAGGGTAGTACAGACTAGTTGGATATACTTATAATTTATTTTAGATTGCTGACTTGGCGCCCTACCAGGACTCGCCAGGAAAAAAATCGCTTACCACCCGATTACAAGAAAATATTTTTTGTTGATAGATCTTGAGGAACATAATTTTTAAATCACAATTTTTTATTTTTTTTTTGCCTTGTCTTTCTTACTTTATTAACAGTAACTTCGTCCGCACAAATTATATACCAGATTTTAAGTCAATGCATAAAGCTATCAAACAAAGATTTTTTTTTCTTCGCTGAAAAAAAATCTTTGCTATCAAACAAAAAACAGTTTCAATAAAATCGGTTCAGTATTTATATACTGAACGCAAAAACTATTTTTTGCGTGATTCTCGAACAAATAAAAAACCAAACAGATAGACAAACATTCTAAAAAAAAGAATTGGAGTCAGAGACACCTGAAAACCATATCGTAATCTTTAACAGACCTACTTCTACATATTACAGTTTTATAATAGTTTATAGATAACTTAAACTCCATGATAAGGAAATTTTAGGAATTAGAAATCGACAGTGTTTTTTTTAACAATTAATTAATTTTCAGAAACCGTGCACAGCATTAAATAGGATTATTTTATTTTAATTTTACAATGTACCTACAGTCGGGAACGAAAGTTGTTTCAAACATTTATTTTAAAAAAAATTGGTTCAGAAGTGTTAGCCAACATTCTAGAAGTATATGAATATTTCATGAAAATGTTGCTGGCAGTACCTATCTCGTATGTCCGCATGCGTAGTTTGTAGTTAGGTAGGTACCTTCTTAAGAAAACATTATTAAGGTGGTGTTTCAGTCCATACAAAAGTTTGACGCACAATACGCGTAGACGGAATTAATAAAAGTAATATTTTATGTATAGAAAAATAGTTTAGAAAATCTAGATGCCGCGTAACGAATAACATTTGCAATTTATAATATAATTACGAAGATATAAAGCTTTTAAAATTTTGTATGAAAAATTTCAAAGCTTTAAATCTTCGTAATTATTTTATAAATTGCAAATGTTGATATAAAGCTTTCAAAATTTTGTATGAAAAATTTCAAAGCTTTATATCTTCGTAATTATTTTATAAATTGCAAATGTTATTCGTTACGCGGCATCTAGATTTTCTAAACTTTTTTTCCATATATACAAAGTTACTTATATTAATACCGTCTACGCGTATTGTGCGTCAAAGTTTTGTATAAAATTGACCCCTCTGCAACCGCCTTAAAGACTAGAGTTAACCCGCGACTTCTCACAAATTGTATACCAGATTTTAAGTCAGACCATAAGCTATCAAACAAAAAAGTTTCATCAAAATCGGTTACGTAGTTTTTGCATGATGCTCGATCAAACAAACAAACAAACACACAAACAGACAGACAAAAAATCCAAAAATTTGTGATATGAAATCTGAGACACCTAAAAACCATATCGTGACCTTTTCTTTGTAAATATCTTGAATGTACATACAATCTTCAGTTACAGTTTTATAATAGTACCTATAGATTTTACCGACAACTTACTCCAGTGTGTTAGAGAGGTGTACAATGCAGCCTGGCGCAGTAGGAACAACGGCAATGCATTTATTATTACAGCACTGTTAACGACTGTCCTTTCAACTAAGTTTCTCGGTCGGAACTAAACGACTGCCGATAACTGGGAACAGTGTAACGAATTAATC
This sequence comes from Agonopterix arenella, assembly GCA_927399405.1. Lineage (NCBI taxonomy): Eukaryota > Metazoa > Arthropoda > Insecta > Lepidoptera > Depressariidae > Agonopterix > Agonopterix arenella. The sequence goes on along the minus strand of OV656691.1, from coordinate 10,841,163 downwards.
AAAATTTCACCTCGGGCCTAATAAGAGTCATGATTTCTAGCTCGAACAATGGGCGGAGGAAGGGGCACTAGAATCGAAGTTCCTGAAGTTGAATCAGTTCGTACATTTGGAGAGTTCCTTTGTTATGGAACCGAGTAATGAAAGCGCTCGCTGATAATAATTTACGAACAGCAGAAGTGTCGCTGTTTAATGGCGAAAATAGGGGTCCGAGGAGCATTCCAACGGGCGCCGGGCGGCGGATCCACCGCGGAGCCGACTGACAACCGCGCCGACAGCAAACTAAAATAATTATCATCATTGTCCCTGGCCACGGCGAGCGCTTTAATTGTTCATTTACATTTGCAACGATGATACCAGTTCCGAACTATTTCGTCCGGCGTTTATTTTACTCTCGCTCGTTCCGTTGCCATGTTATTGTCCAGGGTTAATGGTCTGAAAAATAGAAATGAATTGCATTTTGTGTGTATACTATTGCTATGATCCTGTGTAAGCAAATTGTAGTAATGTACTTTCATTGGTAATGCAGACGATAAATCACAGGGTCAATCAAGTGTAAGTGTATCATAGTACTAATAGTAATGTATTGTTTGCATGTTTCGGTGGATGTGTTTTATTTTAATTTGATTAGTGCGTCAATATCGATTATCATTAGCTACCTGTACTATGTGTATCGAGGAGTTCGAGGCGCCCAACTGGACTGAGATGGCACAGAAAAGAGATGAATTGCGTGCTTTGTTGTCGGAGGCCAAGACACACTTCGGGTCCATGAGCCAACATAGTAAGTAAGTAAGTACCTATACTATGTAGGATTGAAATAGTAGAAGGTTATCCAATTCATAATTAATGTGTTAGGTACATTAAACAAGCATTTGCGTACAAAAATAAACCATTGTTTAATACCTGTTTCCCATAAAAATAATATTAAAAGAACGAAAGTGGAGTACCTACGGTTTACATATTGTAATGTTCTCCTCTAGCCGCCTCAACTCGCAGCCGTAGGGGCGCGATGGTATTACAAAATGAAATTACAAGAGACATTCGTGGAGTCCTCCAACGGCATTAATTTGTATCAAGAATTTGTAGAGATTTAGCCGGAGTCGGGACGAAGCCAGCAGTGTTCATCGCAGCCGGCGAGCGTTAACACTTATTAAGGGGGTGCATCCCCGCGACAGATGTAGGGGAGGCCCTGCCATTTGCGTAATGTCAGGAATGGTTACACTCGATTTAATAAAACTCCGACAACATTTCATTCTGAAGAATTTAAGAGTCAATTCGTTTTAAACGCCACAGTAGCATAGCGAGAAAAAACCGTGAGCCGAAACGTGCCAGGAATACATTGCCGAAGCTTGGATTTCTTATCGGCGGCAATTGAGATGAGTACTTATGGCTTTTCGAGTGGCTCGGCTTCGTTTAATTTGTTGTTTCAGCGTGGAATTTTTATTAACGTCTCCCCTCACTTTACATTTTTAAGGGACGAGGAACCGTTATTGGCAAGTCAAGGTGATGCTGAAGTTTTGTTTGGGTATTAGGTAAATTGACTTTTCTTATTATTTGTGTTGAATTTAATTAACTGAAACTTCTGCGAATGCACTTCATATTGTAACCTTTTTTTTTAATGCCTATGAACATACAAATAAACTAGCTTAGAATGCATTTTATTGATATTTTTCTATGGAGAATAGAATAAAATTGTAACATTGGCTGAAATTCCGTGCAAAAGCGTGGCTGAAATAGAGTTATAAGTAGGTAGGTACTAGGTAGTGGTAGTCTGTGCAAAACATTTTTTTTCCGAAAATTAGCTTATAATTAGGTATAGGTAGGTGAAACAAAATAACCCCTCATTAAAAAACACAAGCATGTATTATATTACTATACTAATAATAAACACAAAAGTGGCAGTAATACCGGTATACATATTTATCACGTCGACAAAGTGGTAAAATAAAATATTGAAAAAAAAAAATGTATGTACTACATACACGTCAAGTGGGGTGACATTTTTTTCTTGTCTATCCCATGTTGTGGGGTATTGTTAGATAGGTCTTTTAAAAATATTGTGGATTTGGAAAAATCATTTTTCGATTAAGAGATCCGTTAGCGAAATATTTAAGCTTTAAAGTGAATTTTTTTGTTAGAGTCAAGTGCCCCCCCAGTTTTTGTAGACCCAAGTGATTTCGATATTGGTCCCATAGAGAAAGTTGTTCAGTTTGATGGTCTAATCCTCCCCTTAAAAAGTGTCAGCATATTATGAAGAACCCTGTATTGTGATGGGCAACCAAGGTTGATAGTCTGAAGCACCCCTTTAAGTAAGTGTCCCATTTAATTTTACACCCTGTATAAGAGTACACCGCACGGGAACATTCACCCTACTTAACCAAAACAAAATTCTTAAAATGTATCCATGAGTACGTTAGCGCTTTCATTCATTGCTGAAATGATAACAAATCATTTGTGCATGATAATGATAACTTAAAATGCGAATAACTTTCAATAATAAAATAATGAAAATATTGTTTCAATGCAATTATTTCGTTATGAATCAGTTGGGGTGTATGTGTATGAGGTTTTGTGCTTATTCATTAACACGTTGTATTTATGTTCAACGTATCGCCACACGCTAAAAAAATCCTTATTTATTTATTGATAAAATATTCGTAGCCCAGTCATGTTCAAAATTACCTACATACGTATCAATAACGAAGTGGTCAGTAATCAACTAATTATCCAGTAAGCAAAATTATCATATAAATATATGTAAATACAAATTAGGTATAAATGTAAGTAATACTATCGGCAATTGTGTATGTCCGAATTTACTAAAATTAATGGGATGATTGAGTAGATGGACGTGCATTTTACGATAGGCATAATAATTACGATCCTGTTTTGTTTACAATAACATGAATCTATACTATTACATAACTGTAACAGGAAGTTTGTCTGTACATTGAAGATATTAACAAAAAAAAAGTTACGATATGGTTTTTAGGTGTCCCTGATTCCATTTCACCAATTTTTGGATTTTTTGTCTGTCTGTTTGTTTGTGTGTTTGTTTGTGTGTTTGTTTGGGTGTTTGTTTGTGTGTTTGTTTGTTTGAACGAGTATCACGCAAAAACTACTGAACCGATTTTGATGAAACTTTTTTTGTTTGATAGCTTATGATCTGACTTAAAATCTGGTATATAATTTGTGCGGACGAAGTCGCGGGTTAATGCTCGTTATGTTTAATTTTGGAAACTTATTTAGATTGAATTAACGAATTAAATTGAACGACCACAATTACGGTGCGTTCAGTTTTATTTATATTTAATTGAATGACATTCCCATTTTAAAGACATATCAAAAACCCAGCCAAGGGCCACGCACAGTGTAGGGTTCCGTAGTTGCCGGTCATTAACGAAATTTTACTTTTTACTTATCCAAACAAGTACATTTTATAAGTTGGTCGACTATTTACCTACGCGTTAACATGTAAAGCCTTATCTGGGATAGTTTTCCTTTTAACTTCGTTATATTGGTATACTATTTCGAATATCCAAAAACAACCGTTTAGCTGGGACTTTACACTTGACTCTAAAAAAAAATGTCACTTATGAACCTTATTATTTCGCTAACGGATCCCTAAATCGAAAAAAATTTCTGAACGATCTATCCAACCACACCATTGGATAGGCGAGAAAAAAATATCATCCCTTAGTACCCTAAGCATTTTATTATACCATTTTGTTGGCGTCGTCACACTGGACAGAGTTTCGGTACTAGTGAAACGTAGATGTTCGGAGGTTGCAGAATATCTCTGACTACCCCCTCGAGGAGTATAGTCGTGAGCATAAGCTTATGCTTATGCTTTGTCGGCGTGATCAATATGTATATCCATCCCAAATTACAGCTTTCTAGTACTAAGCATCACTGAGGTAAGCCGCGGACAGACAGACGGACAGATGGACTTGGCGAAACTGTAAGGGTTCCTTGTTGACTTCGGAACCCTGAAAATGGGTAGGTATAAGTAAAGGTTTTGTCATTGTTTAACAGTAGCGGCCACCAATAAAAGTAGTTTATAATTATACTTAGTACTATAAAAAAACAAGCATATTTTGTTATGAACACGTGTGGCCTAGCATGCATCGGAGCTGAGATATTTGACTCTAAAGGTTTATGAAAATGTAACCAAAACCTTTAACCATCAACTCATTCTTAATCAATCAATCGAAACATATTACCTAGTCAGCAAAATATACCGTAAAGAAATACAAAAGATACAAAACAAGGCGGGCTTAGCGCTAATAAAAAGCGATTTCTTCCATACAACCTTGATGCACATGGCGGAACTATAAGGGTTCCTTATTGACTACGGAACCCTAAATACCTAAGTAGTAAGTACATCAAATTTCAAATCACAACATCAAAATGTCCTGTCACGTTATATACATACATATAATCACGGAGTATAGTATAATAGAAAGTAAAATACGAAGTATAATAAAATAGGAAGTAAACAACAAGAGCTAAATTCAGAAAATGTTACAAAGCAAGATCTTTAGCAGCACAAATCTGTGGGATTAGTCATACAACATGCACAATGTAACATGTGGCGTGTAAATGTGACTAAACGTAATTAATGATCGATTGTTGTTAGACCGACCCGACCATGGCGAACAACCCTCCGCCAAATCTTTACCAACTCCAAATAGATGGCCCTGGGGACCACCGTATCTTTTAATTTGCGAACATTAGGGGTGGCCCACGCGCCCCATGTTGCTGCCGTCTTTTAAAACTTTAATGTTGTGTAATATAAGTTTTGGATCAATAAAATATGCACGTGTTTTAAAGAACCTAATAAACTTGTCTATGCCGGGCGTGCGTATACAGGTTGTAACAAAAAACCCTAGTAATATTAAAGGGGTGGTTTAGACCATTAAACTGAACAAATTTCACTATGGAGCCAACATCGAGAGAAAAAATAAATCAGCTGCTTCATACAAAACTAGTATCAGTACCTACCTACTTGACTAAAATGTATAGAACAGCAGATTTTTTTCGACGTTGTCTCTATGGTGAAAATCGATCTATTATACGATCTGTACCCCTAAAAAGTTTTGTTATATCTTGTATATAAGGTCTAACAAAATTGGCTGAAACTATTTTAAGCGTATGCTCAGACCAACAAACTGAACAACTTTCTCTATGGGACCAATATGGAAATCACGAAAAAGTTTCAGCTAATTTTGTTAGACCTTTTATAAGTATTAACTATGTCCTTTAATGAAACTAAAATAATGTACCTTTCAATATAACTATGTATTTTTTCCCACAAATAGCATTTTTAAGTTATGCAAAATCCAAAGAAAATCCAAAAATGTAAAACAAATGTCTGAGTAACTTCAAAGAGTAACAAGTCACGTAAAACAATCTTGTTTCAAATTTAAAAATTGAAAAACTTAACAAAACAAACTTTAGTTAGACGCAAAGCAATGTTATTCGATGTAGTCGATTTAAACTGGAGATATTTTGCATGAGGTAAAAGTTGCTTCGACTCTACCTAGTTTAACTTTGATGTTCCCGTACCGCCACATTTTAAAGTTGACGATGGCGAGTGTGTTTGAAAGGTTCTTAGTGGAATAAGCTAGTCACGGGTGGGTATTGCTTTGGTAGGTAGTGTAGAGCAGTGCTGCCACCTTAGCGGTTTCGGAGCTAGATCTAGCGCTTTTCAGTATCTTAAGCGCCGTATCTCAAGAACTCAGCGCCTAGCGGAGAATCTACCGCTGTTTTAAACTTTTAATAAAGCAACATTATTTGTGTGTGAATATTTTGTGTTTTTTGATTGGAATATGATAAATATTGATAGCATACTGTGCTCAAAACATGTCCATAGAGTGTTCGGGAGATTCAAATATGAACGCTTATTTGAAGAGTTATCATTAATTTTACAGGGGACTTACGAATTGACTGCCTTAAATTGACTTATAAATGGGATTCGGAAAGGCTAATTAGACTTTTTAGAGAACTTAAAGGACTTTTTATGTTATAAGAATTTAGCGCCGAATCTAGCGCTTTTTTGAGACGCGGAAATTTTGGAATCTAGCGCTTTTTTCACAGTTTTAGCGCCCAGTCGATTTTTTGAAGTAGCAGCCCTGGTGTAGAGGGGACCCCTCAGTTCTCTTGTCGCATTCTTAATCACTAGCGTTGATGTCGTTTGTGCAGCACGCTCGCGCCGCCGTTGCTCGCAGCCTGGGGCACTCCCGCTCAAGCTCCCGGCGGACTCCGCGCCGCGCCCCCACGTGAATTTAAAATTCATATCATACTAGCTCTGTAAATTACTTTTCTCTATGCGGTATCGGAATCAAATCTTAAAAATGATTTTCGTTCTTCTAAATATAGTAATGGTTAAAAAATGCAGTAGTATTCAGATTAGATTTTTCTTGAAGTTATATACAGGTTCCTTCTTAATATGTTGACACTTTTTTAAGGGGATGATCAGACCATCACACTGAACAACTTTCTCTTTAGGACCGACATCGAAATCACGAAAAAAAAATCTGCTGTCCCATACATTTGGCTCGAGTACGTTTGCAGTTTTGTATGGAAGAGCAGAATTTTTTTTTGTGATTTCGATGTTGGTCTGATTATCTCCTTAAAAAATTGTCAGCATATTAAGAAGGACCCTTTATAAGTAGAGATAGTTTTGAGTGACTAGAGTTTTCAGATTGATATGTTTAGTTTCCTTTAGGTACTTCAAATTAGTCGCTTACAGTATAATGGCAAACCAAACAAACAAACCAAATAGATTTTGGTCGCAACTACTATAATTATTTAACAACAAATAATTATTAACAACTTTTAGCAACGAAATTTCTTGAGGTTTACCATATTAACAGTTGTGATCACATAATTATTATACTACAAAATTAAGGTATTTTTAGATTTTTATCTTCTTGTTCGTCTGCCTGGCAATAGCTTTGTGATCATTTATAGCCATCAAAAATGTAAATGTTGTAATATTATGTAACTAAGGCTATGTTATTCTTGTGAATAAATCGAAACAAAATACCAATATATATTCTTTTTAACTATTGTTTTGTAGATAGATAATAAATAAATAAATAAAATAAATATCTTGGACATTGTCACACAAATTATCTAGTCACATTTAAAGTACCTGGACTTGTATTATGATGACTAGACAACGATATAGAATACATATATAAATACAAACATCCATGACTCGGGTACAAATATTCATATTCATCATATAAATATCTGCCCCTTACGGGATTCGAACCCGCGACACTCGGCACAGCAGGCAGGTTCACTACAGACTGTGCTACCGGGCCAGATCATCATAGATACGCGAATAATGTATTTTCTTTCCATTATAACACAATCAGACATCAGGTGTCGGTTGGTCCCTTCATTAGATATGCCACAGTTCCGTAACTACAATGTAATGGGACGTGGGACGCGTCTATTCGTAAATAAATCAATTTTGTGGCCGAAAAAACGTCAATATCTTTATTGGTAAAACCGCACGCGCCCCCCCCGTATAATATGAGAAGGCGAATCCGGCGTAATGTTTATTTGATACATGTAATCGCAACATGATGTATGAGAGCGATCGTCGATCGTCGCCCGGCGACCGGCGACCGGCGACCGACGGCGACGCCCGGCGATGAGAGCGCCGGCCGGGGCCGCCCGTCGACGAACGTAAGGTTTATGATGATTATTCGCTCTAAATGATGATTTATTACAGGATTAGGCAGGCACACGGTCCATTTTGTGGGGAGATTGGCTTTATTTATATTATAATGCCATCCTCACATTAAATCAGGAAGAAATCGGCTTTGCTGAATATAAATTGCCGTTATTTGTAAAATATTTGTGAATGTCCCAGGCTATTTGATAAAAATACATTAATTTATAGGGTTCATTCAGTTGATGACTGCTTTATTGTTACAGATGTGACTATAATTTATTGGAGTGAAAAATGTTTTATTTATCAGACTGTCTGTCAGCCATACAGTATCTAATAAAGTTCAGTAAAAATAAATATGTATGGAGTAGATTGCATTAATTAAGGTAGGTACACTTTGGGTGATAATTCGGTAGGATTGCAATTTTGTACGGAACAGTAGTGAATTTTTTTGTGATTTCGACTTTGGTCCCTAGAGAAAGTTAACTGTATATAAGGTCTAACAAAATTAGGTGAAACTATTTTAAGGGGATGATCAGACCATCAAACTGAACAACTTTCTCTATGGGGCCAATATTGAAATCGCGAAAAAAAAATCTTCTGTCCCATACATTTAGGTCGAGTAGGTTTGTATGGAACAGCTTATTTTTTTTTGCGATTTCGATATTGGTTCCATAGAGAAAGTTGTTCAGTTTGATGGTCTGTTCATCCCCTTAAAATAGTTTCAGCTAGTTTTGTTAAACCTTATATAAATTAAATACCCATTGTAATATAAACATAAAATAATTAAGCCATGTCAATAAATTAACAAACGATTGAAAACTGATGATTGTTTTGTAATCTGTGTTTGTACTATTATTGATAAAATAAAATAAAATAAATAACATTCACAGGCACATACATTGTAATGATCCCAAGCAAGCACTAATAGGCTGTTTATTATGGAAACCATACAACGGCACAAACATATACATACATATATGTGATATTTGTGTATTGCACTGATTATTTTATAACCTTCACCATGGTAAAATTCGTTTGGGTAAGGTTCATCGTCAACATCATCTCAGCCGATGGACTTCCACTTGCGTAAGGTTGTATGGAGAAAACTTTAAAATTTTGTTTGATCGGCCAATAATAAAATTTTCATAGATTGTTACCTTAAGGGACCTTTTCAAATACATAAAAAAACATCACATTCATTGCTAGGCCACAACGGAGCTGTATGCTTGGATTTTATCTATAATTATACACTACTTTCATTGGTGGCCGCTACTGTTAAACAATGACAAAACCTTTACTTATACCTACCCATTTTTAGGGTTCCGAAGTCAACAAGGAACTCTTATAGTATTGCCAAGTCGGTCTGTCCGTCCGCGGCTTAGCTCAGAGACGCTTAGTACTAGAAAGCTGTAATTTGGAATGAGCATACAAATTCATCACGCCTACAAAGTGGTAAAATAAAATCTTGAAAAATATTTTTTTAGGGTGCCTACCCTACACGCGAAGTGGGAATGGCATTTTTTTTCTCGTTTACCCCATAGTGTGGTATATCGTTGTATAGGTCGTTTAAAAATATTATAGGTGTGGGAAAACGATTTTTCGATTTAGGGATCCAGTAGCGAAACATTAAGCTTTAATGTAAAAATTTTTGTTAGAGTCAAGTGTCCTCTGCCAGCTAAACGGTTGTTTCTGGATATGTGAAAAAATGTATGGCAGTAGTATATATGTATAAAGAAATTAAAAGGAAAACTATCAGCGCTAAGTAGGCTTTACAAGTTCAAGAGTAATAGTCGCCCAACTTATAAAATGTACTTTTTAGACTTTATTAGCCGTTAAACCGTAGTATAAAACAAAAAGCCGCCTTCAAAGTCCATATTATATTGTGACGGGCAACTACGGAACCCTACCCTGCACGTGGTCCGACACGCACTTGGTCTGTTATTAATAATAATAAAACAAGATGTGACAAAATTTACGCTGAACATGTATAGGTCTCGACTCGGTAACTGAATAGTAATAAAATTGATATGCAACTAATCATTTAGTGACCGCTCTTTTCCTGAAGTAAAAGTATCATTATTTAAAAGTTTCAACCTAAATAGTTTTTGGTGCAAGCCACCCTAAGATCCCATTGATCCATATTGCGTTAGCGAAAATCCTAGACACGATTAACAAAGTTTTGGTCACATGTTGGTCTGTTATCAACTTTGTGACAAACGGTTAATGCAAAGTTCAGGCTTTGAGTTAAGGGCCTATGCCGAAAAATAATTGAAGCGAAATGGGCGTGTGATAGCTTATATTAATGCCTATGCGAGAGAAAGAGATGGGCGCGCCTGAAACGACCCAAGCGTAAAACAAACTTTATTTAATTGTGATTGTACTATTTATGTAAGTTCAATTCTGCTCTAATCAAAATTTGTAAAATATCAATCTCTTTTTTTTAAATCAAGTCTCGTGTTTCGATTATTCACCGTTTAGCAGTTCCAAGCGTTTATCGATAAAGACGGCGGCTACTTTGGCTTGTTTTTCCATCGAGAAAATGTGTCTTAATCGTGTTTTGGCTTTAATCAAAAATTCAATTATATGTTCAATTTACATATATCCGCTAATCATACTCCTATTTAGTACTTCGTGATTAATATATGACGCTTTGAAGAATTAGTTTTTTTTATCACGTCATTATTAATTCTTGAATCTAAAGTAGGTAGGTTTAAGTCCTAAAATTAATCTTCACCGTTATACCAAAAGTTGTGTAGTCGTGCACAGTCCGGGTTACGGGTTTCCTCTAAAGAGAAATAAGTAATTTAATATATCTTCTTTCCAAGACTTAAGAATTTAATATTGGCAGCAGCTTGTTTCAATGGACGGTTGCTTTTTTCGTTAACATAATTTAAGGTTGAGGTAATCAAATTATAATTTGTCAAAAATACGGTCTAAGATAAAGTAATAGAACATTCTCTTTCTTGTCTCTGTCTGAGACTGTAGTAAATAATAATTATTGCAAAGACCATCCTCGGGGTATACACAAGACAAAGCTAATCAAATTATAATTTCAAATTTACCTTGTCTGCAGCCGACTTTATGGTACAACAATGTAATTTAGGACGCGACTTTTAATTTGTTCACTGCTACCTTTAAAGACGAGGGTTTTCTCAAGTTCGCTGCATGTTTGTTAATACTACCTCGCTACTTTGTGAAAATATATTAATGCATTTAAATTAAGTTGATAATCAAACTTATTGTCGAGTTGAACATTTTAAGTTTAAAATTTGTCTAGAAAATAACAATCTATACATACAATATATTGTTGTTTGTTTTTTTATTGATTGGTTCGTCATGGGACTCTTATGCGGACCTACTGCCTTTGTCTGTCACTGTTTATACACACTCAATCACTGTAAAATAGGTAAGATGATCTAATTTGTAAGTATTTTAGAATCAATTGTTATACAGGATAAATTTTATATCACTGCGGATAGCTTCAGCATGTATTCTACTCATCAAACTGAACAACTTTCACAATGGAACTAACTTCGAAATCGCGAGAAAAAAATCTGCTGTCCCATACATTTGAGTCGAATGGTACCACAGTTTTGTATGGGACAGCTGATTTTTATCTCGCGATTTCGAAGTTGGCTCCATAGTGAAAGTTGTTAAGTTTGATGAGTAGAATACATGCTGAAGCTATCCGCAGTGATATGAAATTTACCCTGTATGTCCATCATTCGCCTTACCCCTTTTTCCCAATTTTAACTCGCTTATTTTATATCGCTGTCTGCGGGGTAGCTAGACACATGAATCAGCCGACAAAGTGACATGATACCCCAATTTATGACTTAGTGACAGAAACAGGCCATGACAAACAAACTGATGATCCTACATATTCTACCTATATATTTTATTTTTCACATACTAACAAACGCAGAACTATGTAGGAGTTTACCTTATTCATTTCACATTAACATTTATGAAATGTTATAACTTGTATCTCCGCCTCAAGAATAACAAAGACGCCATTTAAATTACTTTAATATAAGTTTGTTTCTGTGAATCGCAACGTTAAGGGGAAATTTTTGGAATTTACTTTAAAGCATTTCTTGGAAAGAAGCTTCCGACGTTACCCCGGAGTTTAGACGAGCCACAAAACGCAAAAAAGTAAAAATAAGTCTACAAGTTACCGCACGGTATGAAGACGCCATCGAATTGCCATGGATGTGCTCCTTGGATACACAAATTGAATCATTCGTTATACCTATAGATATATATATATATTAAGTTTCATTCGTATGGTTACAGCCAATTACAATTTCTCAACATTTTGCTGCTTATACCTACGATATCGTAGTTTGTATGATTTCGATCAATCACCAAGCGTCTTTACTTGAATTTAGCTCAAAAGTGAGTAGATTTAAGTATTTAATGTTCTAAGTAGAAAATAAATCAATATCGAATAGCCATTGAGGAAACGAAATCGTCTCACTTCTCTTTTCTAAATTAAAAGGAACCACTCAAAGACTACTCAAGATCGGTTGCGAGAGTGCAATCCTGGATAATATAACACGCCCCGCGGCGACCATCGATTCAAAAGAAAGACAAGTAGAAAGTTTCCCGCCAAAGACATGAAATCATAGAGCGATTTCTTTTACGACTTCGGTTTCAACTTCATAGCGATGAATTATGCAAAAAGGAGAGAGATTTCCTGCGATAAAAGTCGTACCGCCCAAGAGTGTTCTGAAAAGTGTTACGATTTGATAAGAATTGACAAGATAGGTTCCTACAAAATTTTACGAATTATAGTTTAAGTAACACTACTGGATTTCTGATATTAGTTTTGATTTTTGAAAGTCACCGGCTAAGTAAAATGGTCGATATTCCCTGATTTCCCAAAGTTTGCATTTTCGAATCTCATCGGTGACTAAAATTCTCATACCCATGAATTCTATTCGAGTGCCCCTTCTAATTTGAATTGAACTCATGGGTATGAGAATTTTAGTCACCGATGAGATTCGAAAATGGTTCAAGCTCACCGGTGACATTAAAAAATCGCACCCAGGTTTTAACAAAACCCTTTCATGTTTCGGTGTGATTTTGTCATATTCATATGACAATAAAAGAAACTACTTACTACGGTCATCTTCAACTCATAAATCTCCAAAACTATATTTATAAGATCAGTCAAAGATAGTCTCCGAAATGATATTGCAGCACCTAGAGTTAGGGGGAGAGAGCCAGGCGCCAGGCACGAGGGCCTCAGCACAGTCGGTACGGTATAGACGCAGCGAGCGGCGAGCAGCGGGCTGCGCAGCGCCAGGCACGCGGCCTGAATACTTAATTGACTAATATTAGTTGCTGCGAGGGGGAACTTTCTTAGAGGTGAGCAAACTTGAGACAAAGAACACGTACGAGTCTTATAAGGGCTATTTTTTAACTTTTAATACGAGAACTTTGGTCAATCTGCCTTTACCTCCGCCGATACCGTTAATTGAGAAACTTTAAAATTTCAACGTTAAGTTCTTAAGCTTTTGAAACGTTTCTGTACTATTAAAACATAAGGATATTAAAATAATATTAAATAAACTATTTTAAAGACGCAACAGCAACTATAAATTGAAATCTAAACAAATTAAGAACGATGAGAAAATATATAGGTAGTGTGCTATCTTGGCGAAATAAGTGCACTCAGAGCGCACAGCGTGGTGCTCTAGTCGGAGAAGCATAGAGTTTGAAATGAAATAAATTCCATTAGCGTAATTGATAGAGCGAGTGACCGAGCGAGTCGCATACTCGACGAGTGCCCCACACTTGTTGGCGGCCGGCAGTAAGCAAATACTCAATTCAACTCGTGTATCATATATCATACAACACATACTGCGTGCAATAATACTAATATTAAGAATACTTTTCTATAAAAACGAAAAAAAGGTACCTCTTATTAAGAGCTGTAACATTAAAATTACGTAAATGAAGAGGGTACAAGATTCCTAACTTGCGAAAGGCGACGCATTCCGTGAACACAGTTTCAGGTTACTTTGTTATGCTAATCTTCATAATTCTTTAGGCGGGGGAAGTTGGGACAAGTTGCTTTTTTGGAAATAAGTTGTAATTTTGTCGAAATTTATTATTTCCTAAAATGCAAAAGTTTGAGTAACACACTGGTTCTACCTAGTTGTTATGCAAAAATTATTGATAAAGAAAAATGTTCATCTTGTTTAGAACTACTTATAGTTGCTTCAAAAACAGAAGAAGTAACCCTTTCTTGTTACAAAACAAACAGTTACTTGGTAATAAAATAGAACGTGGTAATTATAAACTCGACAATCCAAGAACGTTGTTCTCTAAACTATCCTGACAGTGTTGTGAAGCTACTGACTTGTTCAAATTAACGAAGAAAACTTTTCGATCAAGTCTGTCTACCTCTACCTGACAACACAAAGTAAACTCCGTGCCTTTGCAACTTATCCATTAACTTAAGTAGAATCTGTAGATAGCACGAGGAGAACAGAACAGTGCCTCCGCCCGTGTCGGTAGTTTGAACGTTAAACGAAATTTATGATATTAGATTGATTGTTGTTCGCGTTGTTTTCGGGTAAGACATGGAGTTTGAAAAACAACGCAGTGTTATATTTTATTTAGTGTGATATTTTTGAGGGGCATGCGATAGAAAATAAAAGTCGGGTATCGCACGATAATTCACCAAAATTCCAGGATAATCCACGATTATCTACGATAATTTTGATATTTAATCAAATCTGTGTATCAAATCACTATTTTCAAACCATATTTTCCGTCAAATTCCAGTAATATACATCATTTTGGCAGTACATATACACAGTTATACACAGTTTTCAAATACCTATAGTATAATTGAAGTTCTAATCAGAACAATTGAGATAAAAAACATTTTCTAACTGTGTCGTTTCAATCAAGAGTTTTTACTAAAATTCCCTAAAATCCTCGTACTTGCCTACCTATAAATAGGTAACATTAAAACATTAAATAGTGGCAAGCAATATAGGTAAGAATGATTGAATTTCACGCATCATTTCACATTTTTTAAGGTTCTAAGATACGAGAGTTTTTGGAATTTTTGATGCGATAAAAACACAATAATTTTGTTGTCAATCTGGGATAATTCTTAAGTGTGGATCTGGCAACACTGAAACAACGTGAGTTTTGTTTTCCTGATTCTTGACATAGCTCTTCGCAATTTGTCATACTGTCGGTATGAAAAGAATGCAGTTTCACGAAAGCGTAGCGGAGAATACCGACGAGTCACCCTTCTACATTATGCGACTATGACGAAAGACTCGATCACGCGGAACATGTTTCCAACTGCTCACATTTTCTTTTGTTACACGAGTCTGTGACGCGTATACCGTTTAATAAGACAGTGACAAATTACGTAGTCCAGTTTCGATATGTTGTGAGCCTCCGTACAAACTTCGTTTATTGTAGAAACGTCTATTTCCTTGTGACCCAATAATGAAAAATTATTTTCTGAATTTTCACTCCACTTAAAATCTGCACAACGTGGTAGTCGACGACCGCTTTATTATTTATGACAAGGAACACGAAACTCATCTCGAGTTATAAACTTCTTGGAATTTCTCCTGAAGTAATACAGAGCTATTATTATGATGTCCCCACAAAAAATATTCGCAGTGTAGCGGTGCGGGGTCGGGTCGGGAATAGGGCGGGGGTAACGTGAGTCGGACGGGTAAATATAGTCAGGCAACGGAGTTCACGAGGGACAGACGTCTCCGGCAGGCTTTGTGTCCACGTCGACGTTACCCTAAAATGTTTTCTGAATCGCGTCCGCCAGGACAGTTTGCCTGCCGGCAACTTCCCAACCAAATGTTACAACTTTTAGATGCTACGCGAAGTACTTTGCCAATTTATGCCGCTTTTATTTGTAGAAGCATATGCTTTCTTGGTAACTTCTGCGACATCTTGTTACATAAATCTGGTAAAGAGATAAAAGACCCACATTTTCTTTACTATTCTCGATTAAGTCTGTATGTAAATATATATATAAGCACATATTATGTGAGTATTTTGAAATTCGGTCTTTATTATCCGTCGATCCTTTTACGACTATTTGACAACCATAAAATTTTATATCGCTTTTATACGGCAAAACGCGGTTGCATCGTTGTCACACATAAAGTCAAGTTTACTTGTGTTTGAAAGAGTTGATTTGATTTTTTGGTACGAGGAGCAGAGGTAAGCTGAACTTGTTCGAACGATGTTATTATAATCTCAATCTCATAAAACATGATCCCCATTACGATAATGCTCTTATTTTCTTAGGAATTAAGCTCTACGATTATTGTAAGAAGAAAGTGGAAGGGGAGACAGATCGTTTCATATTGTATGAAGAGCGCGGAGAGCTCACTCTGAGGTACTCTTATAAAGTTCCTGAAGTTTCACTTGAAGAATTACAAAGGTTATTATTACGAAGTCTGCCGCAAAAAAACTGAGCGACGAGGGTTGTTTCGCTAACTTTGTGAGGGGTGATACCGGACTCTATAGGATCCAATGTAACCAAGTGAACTTACAGCCTCTGTGGTCTATTGGTTAAGAGCATTGGACTCTCGACACGGAGGTCGGGGGTTCGATTCCCACGGGGGACACCTAGTGAAATGTCATTTTGTGAGTTTTTCCCCAGTTGGTTAGGACATTACAGGCTGAAAGAAAGTTGATTCCATGCTTCGGATGACACGCTAAGCCATTGGTCCCAGCTACTATCTCTAGTGGTAGTAGTCGTTACATAAAAACCACGTCAGAGGCCGTAAGGCGGTCTGAAAAAATTCTGACACCAGGGCTCTGCTCACACGATAAGAAGTAGAACTTCCTTACACTTTACATTCAGGTACAGTCAACCTCAAAAATTTTAAATGTAGGCCACTTTATAACTTTTTCACTATCACCTGTGATTAAGCGTTAGTGAAACATAACAAACATAAGTTTCTACGGTAGGTTACATATGCCGTCGTTTACACTGTACATCGACCGTTGCATCATTTACTTTGTTAATTACTATCGTTTCGATAACTTTAGACAAAGGAATATTAAATCTTAGATTCATAGAATCTTTATTGTACACAAAAACATAATTATGAAAAAAATGTGATATGAATAATGGGAGTATGAGGTACAATCGTAATTTAGAATTGCTGCGGGGCGTATGCGTATTCTACTTTATAGGTTCCATACACTTTGGTTTGAGTTTTCTATGGAACAGCAGATTTTTTTTACGAGATTTCGATGTTATCTCTCCATAGTGAAAGTTGTTCAGATATGGGATGAAGCACCCTGAACAATATATGTAATGCATTTAATTTAACAATCTGTATAAACAGAATTATGTTTGCCTTTCTGTTTTGTTTGTCTCTCATGCGTTCCTAAAGCGTTTGACCGATTGCGATGAAACTTGTTTGTTGAAAAAGAAAAAAAGAATCATTGCAACATATGCCCGGCACAACTAGTTGTCAAACAAGAATGTATGCCCTCCATTAGATGGCAACGATTTCTTACTACATGTATTTTCAGAACAAAGAACCAGTAATTTACAACATCAGCCTAGTGAACCGTTTACCAGGAAAATACCTACAAAGGAGCATGGCTTAAATGGCATACGGCAATAAAAAAGTTTTTGTGATGTTTTTCTTCCAAACCACTTAACAAGCTTGGCGCACGTAGACATGTTTGTGTCTTGCGTGCATTATGACGCCGCGCCGTGTTGCTATAAGATTTAGAGGGGGCAGAAGTGAGGAGACGCCGCGGCGCCAGTCCCCGCCTACTATGTCATAACTACTTACATTCTACGAGCAGGAGTGTTACCTTTTATCGTGTCAAATGCTCAAGTCAATTCTATTTATCTTTGGTGTTTGGGTTACGTTGGCGGAGGAACTTGGGTTAGTTTAGTTGGTCTGTCTGTCATTAAATATAATCTTTCATTAAATGTCTTGCTAGCTTTTACTACGTCAACAACACAAAAGGGACAGCAAGAGATTTAAAGGGGGATTAACTTTAATGAACGTAAGTGCAACTGGCAGTGGACCCGTTGCCATAACTAATGGGAACTCTAATAAACTTCAGTACTTTTTATTCATAAAAACAAGATAATGTAGAGGGTTTAAAATATGCATTACATATTAAAGGGGGTACTTAAGGCCATCCGTCCATCCGTCCGTCCGTCCGTCCGTCCTACCTATTTAGGGCTGTAACTTTTGAACCGTAATAGCTAGACAGTTGAAATTTGTACAGAATGTTGTATGTTAAATAGTTAAATGTAGGTAACTAGATAAATGTTGAGAATCTACCAGTGCATGTGGAAAAGCTACGACCAGAACGTAATAATGACAAAGATTACAATAATATTATACAGAATAGGGAAAGGACAAAACGCTATTACGATAGACACACGCGGAACTTGTCAAAGTTATATTCAGGTGAAGAGGTTATCGTTGCCGATGGAAACGAGAAACAGCGTATGCGTGTCCAAGGGCCGGCGCCACAGCCGCGTTCGTATTTCCTCACGGACGAATCAGGCAGGCTGTACAGACGCAACAGACGGCACTTGATTGCGAGAAAGCGGCATGCGAACTTGTCACCTCCTGCTTCCTTGGAAGGGAAGGAGGATGGTGACAGTATGCATGATGAAGGGCCAGACTCCCGAGAGGACTCGGATGAGTTCTCGGACGCGGAGACGACTTGGAGACGTAGCTCGGTAAGCTCGTCATCGGAGGACTCGGGTCGTTACACTACAGCTGAACACCAGCCTAGGGCAGCTTCTCGTAGGGCACACGAAAGGCTTGCATTGCTCAAAAAGAAGTTTTAATAGACACAAATAATAAGAAACATGTGAGGCCTTAATTTGATACTTTTATTGTAAAATATGTAATGATAATGTTTATAAATATCGTTGTAAACATAGTTTTGTTATATTATACCTACTTATATATATCTATACTATTATAAAACTGTAACAGGAAGTTTGTCTGTACATTGAAGATATTAACAAAAAAAAAGTTACGATATGGTTTTTAGGTGTTCCTGATTCCATTTCACCAATTTTTGGATTTTTTGTCTGTCTGTTTGTTTGTGTGTTTGTTTGTTTGAACGAGTATCACGCAAAAACCACTGAACCGATTTTGATGAAACTTTTTTTGTTTGATAGCTTATGATCTGACTTAAAATCTGGTATATAATTTGTGCGGACGAAGTAGCGGGTTACCGCTCGTATTATATATAAATATATAAAGTAGCATGGGCACGTTCAATCGTCTTTACTTTGTGGTGGTGGATACTCGTACGTTTTACAGCGAGTCGTAGTTTATATAAAACCAGCAATAGGTTATTACTTATTTAGGTACTGTTAATTTGTTTTCATTAAGGGAAAGATGTTGTATGTTAAATAGTTAAATGTAGGTAACTAGATAAATGTTGAGAATCTACCTGTCATTGAAAAATAGAAGCAGTCTCAATGTAGCAAGCACGTTGTTTCATTACACAGAATATGCGTTATTACGGCAGATTTGCTAAGAAATAATAAAAATGACAAAAGTAAAAAATTAGGGGGGGTCCTCATATAAGAAATTTGTTTTTATCAATTTTTTTTTTTTTTATTACGTATGGGTTTGCTCTTGACCTCAATCTAGTCCTCAGGATGAAGATGGGGTCGAAGATGTAGCGAGCTCACCCAGAAGAAGCCTATTCACTCGTACTTTAAAGGAATTCGGGTTGTAAGCACTCGGAAATACTGACGCAGGTAGGGCGTTCCACTCCTTGGCTGTGCGCATTATAAAAGATTCAGAAAGGCGCTTGGTGCGGATATGTGGTATGTCAACCAAAAAGGGGTGATATCCCGCGGTGCGTCTTGAAGTCCGATAGTAGAAAGGGGAAGGCAGGATGAGCTCATGTAGCTCTTGGGCACACTCACCGCAGTACAATCTGTAGAAGACCGACAAGCAGGCTACTCTGCGGCGGTGGGGTAGGCTATGAAGCTTGGTCTCCACCAGTCTACTGTCGCCAATGAGCCTCCTGGCTCTGCGTTCAACCGAGTCGAGTGCGGCAAGTTGATACTTGGCTGAGCCATGCCACAGATGGCAGCAGTACTCCATACAGGATCGGACCTGAGCTTTATACAACATTAAAAGCTGTCCAGGAGTGAAGTACCGCTTCACCTTGTTTAAGATGCCCAGCTTTTTGGCCGCAGTTTGTGCCTTAGACTCGATGTTTTTTTCTCACTCTATTGTAAAAACGGTAATACATACAAGCGTCAAACTTGGCGTGATAATAGAATGAATTCTACAGTATAACAACAAATAATAAAAACCGGCCAAGTGTGAGTCGGTCTCGCGCTAAAGGTCCCTGAGAAAAAAGAACTTTTTTCTAAGTTAATATCTCAATAGGATTTTTAAGGTAGTCTCATAGAGAAAATTGTTAAGTTTATGAAGAGATTTCTTCCAGCACATACTATTGTGGCACGTAAAGTTAATTGCGGCTACTGGTGATTATATTTTTTCTGGCACAAAAATCTAAGAGTTATGGTTATTTAGAGTTCCAATTTTTAAAGCTACGGAACTCTAATAACACTGTTTTTTTTTCTATTTAAAATAAACTTATTAATTACGAGCGTTAACCCGCGAATTTGTCCACACAAATTATATACCAGATTTTAAGTCAGATAACAAGCTATCAAACAAAAGTTTCATCAAAATCGGTTCAGTAGTTTTTGCGTGATGATAGATCAAACAAACAAACAGACAGACAAAAAATCCAAAAGTTGGTGATATGGAATCAGAGACACCTAAAAACCATATCGTAACTTTTTTTTGTTCATATCTTCAATGTACACTTCTTCCTGTTACAGTTTTATAATAGTTTAGTTATAAGATCTAACAAAATTAGGTGAAACTATTTTAAGGGGATGATCAGACCATCAAACTGAACAGCTTTCTCTATGGGACCGATATTGAAATCGCGAAAAAAAAATCAGCTGTTCCATACAAACCTACTCGACCTAAATGTATAGGACAGCAGATTTTTTTTTCGCGATTTCAATATTGGTCCCATAGAGAAAGTTGTTCAGTTTGGTGGTCTGATCCACCCCTTAAAATAGTTTCACCTAATTTTGTTAGACCTTATATAGATAAATAGATAGATGTTAATATTAAGTAGTAATTACGAATGAATGAAGTTGTTTCACTAAAGTATTGACGTAGAGTAGGGAGAAACTTTGAAGAGCGTGTGCGGCGTAGCGGTCGGCGCGGCGTAGACGCTACGACGTAGCTCGTAGCAGCTACGACACGATAAATAGGTACGGAATGTGGAGAAATTTTAACTTTTAATTACTCTTCGTGGTCATCTCGACTGGGAAATCTTTAGTTGAACATGTAAATGACTGTAAATGATTATATAAGGTCTAACAAAATTAGGTGAAACTATTCTAAGGGAATGATCTGACCATCAAACTGAACAACTTTCTCTATGGAACCAATATCGAAATCGCGAAAAAAAAATCTGCTGTCCCATACATTTAGGTCGAGTACGTTTGTATGGAACAGCTGATTTTTTTTTTGGCGATTTCGATATTGGTCCCATAGAGAAAGTTGTTCAGTTTGATGGTCTGATCATCCCCTTAAAATTGTTTCAGCTAGTTTTGTTAGACCTTATACATGGTGTAAGTAACAGCCTAGCAAATACTGAAACGGTGAACTTAGACCATCAAACTGAACAACTTTAACTATGGAGCCTACCTCAGGAGACGTGATAAAAAAATCAGTTGTCCCATACAAAACTGCTGTACCTACCCGACTTAAATTTGTGGGAGAGCAGATTTTTTTCGCATCTCCTGTGGTAGGCTCCATAGTGAAAGTGAAATAAAGTATAAAGTACATGGACTTAAAATAATGTCCGAACTTTATTTTAAAGTACGGCTGGCAACCCTAACTGCATGTGACTGCTATTCTATAAAAATTTTGCAGTTACCGTAGTCGAAAACTAGAAATACATCATCATCATCATTAATCTTACAACTTAATAAAAATAAAATAAAAATACAGAGTGTTAGGGTTTTAAGGGCTGATTGTACCCATGATACTGAACAACATTTCCAAAGAAACCTATAGGAAATTCGCAAAAAACATTTTATTATGCAATCAGCTGATCAAACGTTTGTATGAAAAGTAATTTATTTTTGTTTTTTATGGAAAGTTGCTAAGTATCAAGGCTAAAATCACCCCTTAAAGCAATGCAACTGTTTATCCAAACAACCTGTATTATTAACGAGACTTTAGAAACGTCAGAAATGTTCATGTAATTTGTATGCCAAGTTTAGTGAGCAGTGAGTGGCTCCCTCTACTTTCCTACTCATTATAATAGAGCACGAGACCTCACGGAGCGTTGTTTGTTGTCGTAAAGTTAACTTGTTGTAAGTGTCTTCTTTATTTGAAAATAAACTTTTAATAAGCCTTGCTACATGCTGCCGACCCGCCGCCGAGGCTTGCTTGTAAAATTTGTTCATGTTTCAACATACTTATTACTTATGGGGAAGCTGCTCCTAGAGTAGACTTTGCTATCGTTATTGGCAACGAAAGTTGATGAACACTTATGAATCTTATTGTCATAGAAATAAAGCTGAGAACTGTTCATCAACTTTTTTTGCAGTTGCACGCGCTGTACAGACGACATGGAAAAGCTGGTCAAGTTTAAACTAAGAAATTAATAAATTCCTTTTTTTTTAATAATGAAAAATTAATTCATTAATTTGTTAGTTTCTCAGAGCGCTCTCTGTTATAAGGTTATAGTACGCTTTTATAGTCAAGCGAATACTTCTATTAATTGCCATACATTAACCATAATTATAAGAAATCAATGTTGTCAACCCAATTTGACTATTATTATTATTTGGGGGGGTTTGGGCCTTGACAGGCTTGCTAAGCCTGAGCCACGTAGACCATTGACGCCCTTTTTAAAGTTCCTTACCAATCCCCATTGCGGCCAGAAATCGCAGTAGGTTTTTGATCGGGATAGTTTGCATCTTGTAGTTTGTTTGTAATTTGACTAAAATAAGCTTTCGTCGCATTATTCAGCAAATATACTTCAATTGACTATGTAAGAGATCAATGTTGTCAACCCAATTAGACTAAAATAAGCTTTCATCGCATTATTTAGCAAATATACTTTAATTGACTATGTAAGAGATCAATGTTGTCAACCCAATTAGACTAAAATAAGCTTTCATCGCATTATTTAGCAAATATACTTCAATTGGCCACGTAAGAGATCAATGTTGCCATCCCTATTTAACTAAAATAAGCTTTCATCGTATTATTTAGCAAGTTTGCCTCAAAATCCAATAATAAGCTATTGTTTTCAATCAAGATCGCGGGGGGTACCAGGAGAGCATGGGAGCACGACGTCTAATAGCGAGCGAGAGAAAACACATTTGTCTTGTCCCGGCCCGTTAGCGTATATTACGGAGCGAGACATCGCCCGCTGCTTCTTTACTTCCTTCAGTCTACGTTATTCGTTATTTACAGATTTTAGTTATTGGCTTGTACTATCAATGCTAAGCGCTATTTGTCATATGGTCTTTCTCTAATTAATACCAAGAACGATGATATCTGATATTTTTGATTAAATTAAAATAGCGGAAGATAGGTATTCTGGTATTCTTGTACGTACGAGTGACAAGTAATGCAGTGTGATTTGTGCAACGAATAAAAGGAACATACACACACACGAAGGCAATTGTGGTACTTAAAAATCAAAAAAATCGCATTCATGCAATGCCGCTCGCATAGCGACTAAGTAAATTAGGCGACTGGGGCTCAATTTTTGCGGTTCCTGTGCTATAAGCTAGATTTGTGCTAGTCACATATCTTGCTATTATAATATACACAAAGTATCAAAAAGTTTAATGTATATACATTTCTGTTAGGGATGTTCAGACGACCATACTGAACAATTTTCTCTATGGGACCAAGGTCGAAATCGCAAAAAAAATACAGATGTTCTATACGAAACTGCAATTCTACTCGACCAAAATGTATGACAGCAAATCTGTTAATTCACTCAATAATGGGACAACAGATTTTTTTTTCGCGATTTTGATGTTGGTCCCCTGGAGAAAGTTGTCAAGTTTAATGGTCTGATCATACTCTTAAAAATACATTGGATCCTATATACAGGGTGTTAGGGTAAACATTTGCATTACTTTAAGGGTGGTTGTACCCATGATTCTGAACAACTTTCTCTAAGAAACCTATAGGAAATTCGCAATTCCTTTTTTGGATTTTCCGTACTAAATGCAATCGGCTGATCGAACGTTTGTATGAAAAGTAGAATTTTTTTTTGAGAATTTCCTATAGGTTTCGTGGGGAAAGTTGTTCAGTATAATGGGTACAATCACCCCTTAAAGTAATGGAACTGTTTACCCTAATACCCTGTAGTGTAGATTTATTAATACAATATTTTTCGATGTCTGTTTCTATATTTTGTAAGCAATCAAAAATACAAAGGTATTTGTGCATTGTATAATCAAAATCCCATATACGTATATAACGCGTGCGTCATTTCACGTTCGCTCACGTTCGTCGGTGAGCGGTGAATAACAAAACCATGACAAGACCGCAGCGCTGGCACATTGCGCGTGTAATTGCCGCGGCCGGAGCGCGACGAACCGCCATTAATCTCGCCAACACTCGATGAAATGCTAGTCACGCTACCGAATAATACTAGCACTTGCTAGTACAGAGCCTAAATGGAAAATCTACTATGCTAAGCCAGTAGCTATGTCAAATAGTTAAACTCTATCTACTTACTTGCAATGTAAACTATGCCTTTCTGTATGCTTTTGAGTTGCTGAATGGATTTTGATATGGTTTTCTCAGGTAAGTTAAGTATCTATACATTTTTGAGCACCAAAGTCCAGCAATGCAATTCACTAAGTGCAAACATCGTCACAACCTTAAATTCGTCGTTGAAACATCTGCCTGACAATTCGGTATTTATTATGGTTATGTCATGTGCAAACTCATATAAAGACTCCGAAGATCAGAATAGGATGCAAGAAGAAGAAGGATGTTGACATGTGTGAGCTCGTCAAGAAGCTTGAAATTTCAAGCTTTTTGGAGCTCGTCGATGTTTTGGACAGCGATGTGACCCTTAGTGATTGAGTCCTGATATGACATAAAGAGGACTAAGTAGCGGAAAAAGTCACAAGTCTAAAAAGTTCATCAGTACTATACAGAATGTATAATTTAATGCGTTACATATTAAACGGGGTGCTTCAGCCCATCAAAGGGAACAACTTTCACCAATATTGAAAACGCGAAAAAAAAATGGAGTTTGGAATAGAAATTATCAATTGGACCCGATCCGAATGTACAGAACAACAGTTATTTTTTTTCTCGATTTCTATGTTAGTCCCATAGTGAAAGTTGTTCCGTTTGATGGTCTGTTTAATATGTAACGCATTTAATTTTACACCCTGTAAATATAATAAATCTATGCCTGTAAACTTAGCCTGTTAAGGTAATATAGGCAATCAAAAATGTATATACGTACCTATTACTTTGCAAACTTGTTAAATAAAATATGATAAGCCATTCCAGCCTGAAACCCTTTATACACAGTGGAAAAAGACTCCTCGAAAACTTAAAGGGTTCACTTTGCATCAATATTAACAAAATTTACTATGGGACCAATTATGAGAACTCAAAAAAAATAAACTGCTATTTCATACTAGAATTAAATACCTACCGCGCAAAATGTATGTATGTATACACCCTATATGAATACTGAGGTGTGCATATTACAACCGCTGCATGCTTAAAAGAATATTTGGGTGTTGTGGCAAAAATTCCGACCACCACGGAGTACGGAGTCGTAAGTTTGCCTTACTTGTAGAATCAACATAATTTTCGTTTACAATTAGTAAGAGGTAACACCGGTAACGTTTCTCAACGTAAGCACACGTGACAGGTGGCGAAGGGAGCGTGCATGAGAGCGGACACCGTCCAGCCTGCGGCACGGGAGGCACGGTGGCACGGTGGCACGGTGGCACGGTGGCACGGTGGCACGGCCGGCATAGCGTTCGCCTCCGAGCGTTCGAGACAAATTCAATTTGCGCGAACGCCGGCGACGGACCAGTTTGCGCTGCTAACTAGCTGCGACGTGAACGTCTCTCTTGTCTTTATATTATATCTACAAAGCTATGAGTCTTCATTTTGTGAAATACGTTTTGCTGAGAATGAAATGTGAATGTACAATAAGAATTCTGAAACAATCAGATCTGTAGAAATCGGTCAACTTCCAAATTAAATAAAGATAAGTATTATGTATGTATTAATCTGATAATACATATACAGATAAGACTTGAATCATCGCAATACATTGTAAATCCTTCCCAGGAATGTAAAAGCGTTTTATAAAAAAAACGCCAATGAAAATATATATTTTGCGGCCTTTATTTATCTCCCCAAGAAACTCAAGTTAAGTTTTTCGTAAAAAGTTAATTGACATTCTAAACCTAATACCATATACTTCATCATAATTTTTTGTTGGTGTGTCCTTTTGGAGATTGGATTGGCTTAAAGTTTGCCTTATCTAAGTAAGTGATAGAGCTCGCCCTTTGTACATGTTTTCTCAACTTTGTGTATTATTATGTCCGTGTGTACAATAAAGTGTTATAATAATAACTTTGTATATTACCATTACCGTGCATTAAAGCCAATGAGTTAATAACTAAGATTAACGTTAACAATGACTTGACTAAACGAAGCAAAAAGTTTGTAATATTCTCCTACTATCCTTACATATTTCATAATCATCCCATCATAATATAATGTATTCATTAGGAATGCAAATTTATAAATTTCCGTCTAGTAGCCATGTCCTCATACATATGAAATACACATTCATAAAATATTCAAAATGGTTTCATGCTTCTTAATTATCTGTGTTTGTACGACGACAGAAAGTTACACATGTTTCATGAAATTTATTACTTTGATTCAAAACGTCGTTTGAATTAGAAATCATAAAGCTTAAAAACTCTACTATATACAAGGTGTAACAAAATACCTACTCCTTGTAAAATTTAAAGAGGTGGTTTAGAGTCTAATGTCTAAACTTTAGACCATTAAATTGAATATCTTTCACTATGGAGAAAAGGTCGAAAAAGAAAATTAAATAAAAACCGGCTAAGTGCGTGTCGGGCCACGCGCAGTGTAGGGTTCCGTAGTTGCAGGTCATACTCGATTCTAACAAAAATGTTTGCTTTAAAGTTAATATTTCGCTAGAACGGATCCCTGAATCGAAAAATGATTTTCCCACAACCGCAATATTTTTGAACGACCTGTAGAACGAAATCTCACACAATGGGACAGACGAAAAAAAAAATCATCTCCACTTTACAGGTAATGAAAGTTACCTAAAAAATTTTATTCTAATCACTCCGTCGGCGTGATCAATATGTATACCCATGCCAAATTACAGCTTTCTAGTAATACGCGTCTCTGAGCTAAGCCGCGGACAGACAGACGGATGGAAGGACATGGCGAAACTATAAGGGTTCCTCGTTGACTACGGAACCCTAAAAAATATACTGTCCTATACATTTCAGTCGAGTAGGTACTGCAGTTTTGTATTAACGCAGCAGATTTTTTCGATGTTGGCTCAATAGTAAAACTTATTCTGTTTCATCGTCTAAAACACTAAGGTATTTTGATACACCCTGTATTCAGAGAAAAAAATATCAGAATTTAAAGCCATTATCTTTGATTTATTTCATCCGCACTAACATGTAACGTTAACTTAAGTGAACTACGTAAACTTTGTTCCTGCGACTGAGTGTACAAACCGACACAAAGTTTTTGTATAGTTATCGCGAACGCTACGTCCATAACGAATGTCTGTGAAACTTTCAGCGGTAATGCAATGTACAGTGCCGTTTTACTTTTATAAAACAACACATTTATATCCTTCCTTGGGATACGATACAAACGCTGTTTTGATGCATACTTCATCGAATCCGAATTTCTGTTAATAACAAAAAAAAAAAGATATATTGAACATCGTCCCACAAATTATCTAGTCACATTTATAGACTAAAAGATTAGTGTACTTTTTGCAACCATCAGCTGCAAGGCTGATTCAGTGTTTATGGGGTGTAGAGCATCTCTGTGATGGAGATGGACCAGGTATGCCTGCAGACTCAAGTCGGTTTAGAAGTTACAGATGTTCAAATCCGCACGGACGACATGCCATGTACCAATGAGTTTTTCTAACTTATTTACGTAATGCCGACTGCTCTCAAACGGTGAAGGAAAACATCGTGAGGAAACCTGCATACGCTGAAGAAGAAATTCTGATGTGTATGAGAAGTCTTGTAACCCGCATCGGGCACGCGTGGTGGACTAATGCCCATACACCCTCCCTGAGTGTAGGCCTGTGCTTGGTACGTTTATAGGCTGATGATGATACAAATATTTGCCCATACACACCCACGCCCAGACACAGCAGGCAGCAGGTGCACTATCAACTGAGTTACCGGGCCGTCAATTAATGTTCAATTTCTTTTTCAGGTAATTTAATACAGCCAGAAATTACTGCATTAATTAATGAAAAGAGCCACTGGATACATTTAAAAGGTAAGCTCAATTTGTTTTCCTTCAATTTCGCAATATCGAATAGCCAAGGGCTACGAGCATAGTTAGCCTACGTGCTATGGCTACGATAGTATCAACAGTACGTAGCCGGTCGTAGCCACGTAGCACGTGCAGGCGCCGGCGCGTCAGCTGTGCGTCGCAATTACACGCCAAATGACATACAACTTGCAATCTTGTTTGCCTGCACATTTTGGCGTGCGATGCTTGTTACACAACTACATTGGTTGACACAACAGTATTGAACATTTTACTTGGATAACATTGAGTAATAACTGTAAATAACTGTACAAAATTATCATTATTACAGGATTGACTTCTACAAGGTGTAACAGAACGGACTGGTGATTTAGGTGTCTAAAGGAGTCAATTTATTGTAGGCCCACGAACGGTTTCTTACGTTTTTGATGGTATTACACTCTAAAAACTTATTTCAATTTACTATAGTAATTGTACGAAAGATTAGGCAAAAATGCAAACGGAATTATGAAATAAATATAAAAAATTCACCGTTTTGACTTTTTTTCCTAAAATTCTTTTTTCCTATTAAAACGGCACATGTAAAGCAATGCGCGTATAGAAACATCTTAGATGTTAATACGAAAATAAAAAATCAACATATCTTACCAAGACAAGACGTGCGCCAACTGCGATAACGCGACACTCCGTTTAGATGAGCTATAGCTGATATTACCACTATAATCTAGAGATTATGAGAAACAAATCAACATGAATTCCATAACTATACGCTAACATTTTTATGCTAGCCTATTTCCCTTACTAATATTGAGGATCTCTTGTAAGACCAAACTTTAACTATGCAGCCAACATCGAGAAGAGAACTGCAGTACCTACTCGGCTCACATGAACCTATGGAAAAGCATTTTTTTCGACTTTGTCTCCATAGTGAAAGTTATTTAGTTTGCTAGTCTAAAGCACCTCTTTAAATATTACTAGGGTATTTTGTTACACCTTGTATATTATCAGTACTGCAATATATTGTTAGCACCTTCTACAATGCATATAAGTCATGTGCAAGACGATTGAGTCACTGCTTAAATAGTCCAATATACTTCATGGATGTATTTTTCTGTATCTGAGATTTAAAAACACGTTTCGTAGCTGTACACAGAATATCTACAACGACTACGAAAATCCTAAGCAAACCCGTTACAGCTTTCAATCCCTTTCAATAAACAGCTTGCCAAAATCTAAACATACGCTCACCAAATCAGCTAAGAGGCCCAT
This sequence comes from Agonopterix arenella, assembly GCA_927399405.1. NCBI lineage: Eukaryota > Metazoa > Arthropoda > Insecta > Lepidoptera > Depressariidae > Agonopterix > Agonopterix arenella. The sequence continues at coordinate 10,811,547 of OV656691.1, read as the reverse complement.
CTCGCCGCTACGTGACTGAATCGAAAGGAATTTGTCCACTAAAGCCGCGTATTTTCTCACATTCGATGGACCAGATAGAGATAGCGGTCCCTTCAATCGGATGGCCCGACTAAATCCTTAACACTCCTACAAAACTGACTTGCGGCTTTCCCTTGTATTTTTCTTCGGTTTAAGTCCAGTTGGGAAGATTGCAATCTGGCTGAATTGTGTAGGTGATCTATATAAAGGATTTGTAAACTTCTCGCATAATCCCGATTGACTCTTTTTCAAATTCGTGTCGCACAATAAAACTATATGTATATTTGGATTGGTGACATACACGCGAACAAAAATGTCATATAACATAATGTCCTAAAGTGTCACGTTATGGAGATAATTGGACATAAAAATGCAATTGCAAAGTAACTCCAGACTCATCGTTTTGTCCAATTGTCTCCAAAGAGTAACACTTGGATGTTATGATATGACATTTTTGTTCGCCTATAATGTCTCCATTCCGGGGATGTTTTAAAGAAAACTATCTGAAAGTGTAAATATGAACGAACACAAAACTACGTCACTACGGCAAATTTTGTACGGACGACCGCAGTTTAGTGCATTAGTCTGTTTACAAGAAACGTTTCTGCTAAAGAGCAACGTCTGGCAAAAATCAGAGGGAAAATAATAGTAAGCCAGCTCTAGAGTGCGAGGAAATCGCGCTCACAGGTCTCGCAAGCAGGTGCAGAGATGTTTCATGATTTAATTTGGGACTTAGGGATCTGCTCTATTGAATCTATTGAAACGTGCAATCTTTTTATCGCTTACTCTCCAGCATTCATTTCACGTACACACAAACACATTAACCGTCTTATTTGTGTCGAGTCATCACATTGATTGAACAAACAAACGTTACTAACCAAACATTCAACATTGCATTCAAACAAAACAGCTTTTAATTACCATTTTATGACGATACAGATACTTTTTGAAATATTCAAATAGCCACAGCAAAGCGCACAGACTATGAACAAACGTACAAAAGAGAAACCACGCACGGTTGAGTGCTTTGCGAGCCGTCGAAAAATGAATGGATATTTTGCAATAATTGCGACCCCAGGCAAACAATACCTACCTACATGCTTTATTGATATTCGCCACTATTTTGACGAGAAATAATTTATTCGAGGTACCTATCACGCGAATATTGTCAACGAATAAAAATACTTATGATATAATATAGGCCCCGTCCAGGCCGACTCGTACCAATAAGTTTTTCGGAATTTATGTACGATTTGTAACACCACTGGCTTTTCGGTGAAGGAAAACATCGTAAGGAAACCTGCACGCTTCAATTTCGAGGCATGTATTGTACCCACTGTCCATTACAAGTGGCGACGGGCTCACTCTCCGTCACACTGGACAGAGTTTCGGTACTAGTGAAACGTGGATGTTCTGAAGTTTCAGAATATCTCTGACTACCCCCTCGGGGAATATAGTCGTGAACATATGCTATGCTATGATATAATATATCGCGGTATTTACGATATACAATATTTCGATAGTGCTGGAAATTAAAAGATATTGTTGTTCTATAAATATACTATAATACTTATTATAAATCTTTATCTATAACGTCACGCCTCTTTCCCCACGAGGTAGGCAGAGACCAGGGCACGCCATCTACTACGATACCTCTTTCGCCTCATTCACAACCATACATCTCTCTCTTCATACATGCTATAAATATGGAAGCGTTAAGTTTAAAAACATTATTTGATTAAACTTAACTCCGTTAAAGTTGATGACCTAGATGCTGGACATATGTTGCAAACTAAAGGTCCAAGCGAACTAAAGTTCCAACGAAAGCTTGTAAACTCAATACTGTTGTTCAAGCCTCTGTCTCATAGGCGTAGACAGAGGCTATACGGCTCACCATTCTGTAATCATGTGAAGAATCTTACAGTGCCTGACTGACTTGTCGGAATCTGCCGGTCATTCCAGGTCATTTAAGTGATATGATTGGGGCCCTATTTTTAATTTTCATTTATCTGTATTTTGCAAGAAGTTCTAATATTTATAATAATGCATTCCTTGTTATTTAGAGATTCTAAACAAAGCCAATCCATAGTAGCCCTCCCTCACTGTTACAATACAATTTTAAAAAAGAGGGCCCCATTCATATCACTTAAATGCAGACCTGGAATGACCGGCAAATACCGACCTCTGCTTATTATACAAATACCTTCAGTTTCGGTCTTTGGTAGTTGACATATGGAATGGAATTTCGTTTAGATCGATGAGATCTATTAAGACGGCGTTTCCCTAAATTGAATGAAAAAGTTCATAGAGTATTAGTAGTGTGACCTCTAGTCACGTTACGTGAATAGAGGGCGGTGTTAGTCGAGGAGGCCGCTTCGTTCGGACAGCGGGGCCGCTGGTCGAATACCAAGCGAGTTCGGAGGTGCGCGTCACCCACGCGAGATCGCCGCACCGTTTGATTTGTAAACTAATATGCTGAATTTGCCTGAGAATTCAATATAATCGACATCGATCTTTGACTACTTATATAGGGACTAGTTACGCGTGTAATTCTACTAACGACCATTTCTGCCACTTTTTGCGGGGGGCGAGGTAACATGAAATCCGCAACTTTGAATTTTATTCTCATAGCTTTAGATTCTAATTTTGAACGTTCAAAATCATGAAAAGTAGTCACGCGTGAACCCCAAACGTTCTAAGTTCGAAATTATTGTTTCGAAATTATAGGCTGTCTCGTTTAGTGATAAGGTATAAAATTGAATGTAAATGTACATAATTAATTGATCTTATACCGTTGCAGAGTTAATAAATAGTCAAAGACATCGATAGATTCCATCCTTTCGAAAACTTTGAGAATTCCGTGTAATGGCTTTTAACATTAGAAATGCCTTTTTGTTCCCTGGAGGGAATATACTGGAGTATAGGCCCCGATTTCACGAAAAAGTGCAATCCCCTTATATTTCCGAGAGTTGTGAAGATATGATATTCAAAAAAGGTTCAAAAAACGTGTTTTACGAGAGCTGTAAGGTGCAAAAAAGAGTTATTCAAGAAAGTCAAAAACGAAAAAAGTTATGGCCGAAATAAAAAATAATTTTTTTCCGAATTTTTGATTTTGGAGCTAGATATTTTGGAAACGAAGTATGATATAAAAAATTTGAGCAAAATTCCACTGGACAATTTAGTCAGCTACAATTTGAACCTAAAATAAAGACGATCGGGTTAAGGGTTTGCCCAGTAGCCTAACCTTTTTGAGACAATATTTTTTCGAATTTCGTAGATTCATTTCCAATGTGCTCGATAGTCGTGTGAGGCACGAAATCTTATATAGCTTATATAGTCAGTAAAAAAAAAGTAAGTAAGTTAATATAGCCTGTAGGATCTCACTGCAGGGCAATTGCCCCTTTTTTACGAATAAGGGTGAAAGGGTGGAGAAAAGTTAGTGAAATCTGCAACAAAATCAATTCAGTAGTTTCCGTGTTATTTTCGAACAAGCAAACAGCAAAAAATTTGAAATATCATAATCGATTTTCAAGTTCTAATACCAAATCATTGATACCGTATCGATTCTCAGGTTTTGCGTACATTTGATAGACTTAGACGATCACTATTTTCATAAATCTAAATTGTGGCGCCTCGTGTGTAACGCACCCCGGAGTACCAACCTCACCAGGCCTTTGCTAATATTGCGCTGACTCGCATCCTACTAAAGTGCTCCTTTACTTCCTTTTTACGCCGAGGCACAAACTTTCTTCTCATTATCTTCGTTATTAGTTTAGTTATTAAACGTGACTTACACTCATATATGACTCATTATCTCTTATTATTTTACCTTTCATATTAAATATCTATACTTATAAAAGAGTTCCGTGACTAACTGACAGACAATGCACAGCCTAAATCGCTGCAGACAAAACATGACATTTGGGATTTATGTTCTACAGATGATGTAGGGGTGCATTAAGCAAGGCAATTTTTTTTCGAAAATATACCCCTAAAGGGGTAATCCACGGGGTAATCGCGGGTCAAAACTCGTACTTGTATCAATGTGTTCTATTTGTTTGTAAAACTAAACTTGTGATAGGTAAGGTACAAGTTTGGGTGTCTTCTCAAGATTAGTTTTTAAAACTTCGTAGTTTTTATAATCATATTGATACTGAGAATACTCGTCATATTTATAAATTAATATCTGCGTATACTTGTGATGATAATATAATATACAGGGTGTAAGTGACAGCCTAGCAAATACTGAAACGGTGAACTCAGACCATCAAACTGAACAACTTTCACTATGGAGCCTAACTCAGGAAACGCGAAAAAAAATCAGCTGTGCCATAAAAAACTGCTTTACCTACCCGACTAAAATGTATGGGATTCCTGAGGTAGGCTCCATAGTGAAAGTTGTTCAGTTTGATAGACTGAGTTCACCGTTTCAGTATTTGCTAGGCTGTCACTTACAACCTGTATAAGTCCCCTTGCTATGATAATACACTATAGAATTTTAACAGAAACGTTTACACACTTGTACTTAAATTGGCCCGTGACACCTAAAACTACATTTTGTAAGTAACATATCAAAACCAACACCTAATTGTATTAAACCATTAACAATAACACAATATCCGCATTGTGTATTATTATAACCACAAGAGTAAAACAATGATAACAGTAACTACGAACGTACGTATAATCACGTGTATGAATACTATGAATGGAATGCAGTGTCCCAACCACATCCATTCTAAGATGAGCGCACTGAATCACCGGCACGATGCAATAACCCGTGTTATTACAGCCTGTCTCAATCAATACCCAAGTTATATTGTCTACGTACCTTGTAGTCTATTCGCTCGCTCTATGCATTCTGCTATCTAACATTTTTTCAGGATGGTTAATGATGTTGATTATATTTTCCTTGAGTGCTATTAAATCTAACCGATCATGTCCACACTACTCAAAGCTTCAGGGTACTCATGTACCTACCTGTACCTGGTCTATTATAGTTACGAATTTCGTATTGGCTCAATAATAGCATTTATCTCTAAAAAACCAAAACCTCTCTCACCAAAGTTTCATCGCAATCGGTACAGCCGTTCTCAAGTGATGTCGTGACCAAGGGAAATAGGGATTCATTTTTATTTATGTAGTAGATAGAAGAGCTTGCTAGAGCTTGCTAGCTTTGTAAGTTTATACCGGGTGTAAAAAAGGCCCTGCTCTAGTTGTTTAACCTCTTAAAAACCTAATGGTTTTATAAAAAAATCGATCACTGCTCAATGTTATTGTTTGCATCCGGTAAGAAGGTAGGTATACCTATACTACGTAAATAACGCATGTTTATTTATTAACATTAGAATTGCATTCAGATTGTGTGACTTGTTGATGGAATGTACCGTGTTTGAATATTCAAATTATGTGATTCTATTCTAATGCATTGGCCGCGGCATAATTATGTTGCTTCTGAATTATGTTATTATTACATTTTGATTAGGTAGTTGAATATACTCATAGAGGACGGCGTAACTCGTGTCAATGCCCGAGTTACGCCGTCCTCTATGAGTATATACTATTCGAATATACTTTATTAATACTAGATGACCCGGTAACATTTGACGACCCGGTTGGTGCTATGGTTACACCCCGGACTGCCAAACCAGGGTCTTGGGCTCGAACCCCGGTTCGGCCATGGATGTTATATGTTCGTGGCGTTGTTGTATGGTTTCCATAACAAAAAGCCTATAGTGCTTACTTGGGATCATTACAATGTATTATTTATAGTGTAATGTTCATATTGTTGAAAATCCTTCCACTATTTGAAAGTGGTCGAGAACGCCAATAGTTTTACCTAAGTGGAGCGTAAATAAATAGAAGTCGCTACGTATTTTCTTACAAACATAAAGTCTAGATTAATTTTGCCGTGAAAGCAGTTTTCTAGTAAGAATTTTTGTACCTGTTTGTAAAGGTACACCACTATTTTTTACTTACTGTATGCATTATAAGAATTCACAGATAATGAAACTAAACAGCTTTCTCTAAGGAACATAAGTCGAAAAACGAGAACAAATTTTCGACCTTTCATACGAAAGTGGGGATTAGCCGATCGAAAATAAAAAATAAAATAAACTCTGGAAGGGCCTAAAATTTTTCAGTTGTTTAGATACGTTCCTTAGGGGATGTTGTTTAGTTTCATTATATGAATACACCTTTAAAATGTTGGTAAGTCTTCAATTAGCTATGCTATTTTATTTATGAATTTTTACATACCTACATTTATGCACGTAGGCAGCACCGATCTCGCATCATATTAGTTTCTAAATTTTAGTTCACATTACAAACCGGAACAAACATCCTATAATCAATACAATAAACGTTCGTAACAAACGCTAATCCCAACGAGAATACGCAATGTGTAACTTTCTCGCTTCTTTATCGTATCGTTGAAATCGTACTTCTTTGTGAGTAATCCCTCCACGTCCCGGCGATGTCGCCGACGAAGATAGAGCACGATCTTCACAAATAATGTCACATGCGATTCGTTTCAGGCGACGTGACTCGCATCACCGCGGCTGCCCGCCGTGCCGTGCATAATGGGATAAATATGCTGCGGTTATGTGCCCACACATGGCCCTCAAATTAAGTGAGCGCTATTTACTGCACGCGGTGAAACTTCCTTACCCGCTTGATTAACTAGATTGTGTTTACTTGTGTATGTACGCTACACGGTGCAAGTTGTTTGCTCGACGCGAACCTGTGCTCGGCACGGCACGGCGTCGTCGTCTGCATATAAAATTAACAACAATGAGAGGACACGTTTTATGAGCGCCGATTTAAAGTCTCATTATAAGATGAAGACATGCAAAGCTTTGTACGAAGTCTAGTCTGCTAAATTTACCTGAGCTACAATGAAACGTTTAAAATGTTAACATTATTATGTTTGGAGTAGTAGTAGTACCTAATAATATTATTAGTGCTACTTGACATACTCAAAATGTTTCATAGAAATAAAAGCCTGCGGCATAAAATATTCGATCGAAGTAAGAAAGTACTTGCAAAGGGATTCAGGTAAAAACCTTTTAAATTCCTCTACTAATACGGCGAAAAAAGTGCGATTCTTGAAACGTCTCAAGTAAAATATGTAATTTGAGATAAAGCGGCATCCCATTCCAGATAAGGCGCAGCACGACCCACGTCGAGAGCCATCCGACTCGTTACGAGCCGCCCGAAGCGAGGTGTGATACAAAATCATCAATCTTTCCCGAGATTGTACTATTAAATGCCTCTTCGCTCTTTTCCCTCGAACTCGAGACCAGAAACAAATGTAAAAAGTTGTGTGATAAGTTCAATTTGAATTTGTAAAGCCCCTTTCAGCGTTTCTCGCCTGTTTATCTCGGCGAGGAAAGAACGGAAAATACAAAAGTAAGAGATAGGAAATGAAGAGGCGGAAAAAAGTGTCGGGCTCGGAACAAACGCGGAAAAGTTCGCGTTATCCGGGAGACAAGTTAAATCGCAATTTATTAGGGCATGCTGTGGGTTTAGCGCCGGCGCGTAAGGGCATTCGTCGTCGTCCACGCACGCGCCTGCGCTGGTCAGGAACTGGACTCTGATTGACATACCCTGTATTTTCTAAATTGTTTGCCTCTTAGAACTAGCATACGCATACAATCCTATCCTACTAATATTATAAAAGCTTGTCACAATGTTTGTGACTCAATCACGCATAAACGACTGAACGGATATGGATAAAATTTGGCATACTACTGGATTAACACATAGTATACTCTTTTAAAGTTAATGCAGACGAAGTCGCGGGCAACAGCTAGTATTATATAAATATACGAGCGTTAACCCGCGACTTTGTCCGCACAAATTATGTACTTCAATTAGCTATCAAACAAAAAAAGTTTCATTAAAATCGGTTCAGTAGTTTTTGCGTGTTTTTTTTTTTTGTTTAATTTTTTTTGATATTATCTTCAATGTACAGACAATCTTCTGTTACAGTTTTATAATAGTATAGATTATGTGTGGATAGACAGAGCGTAGTATTTACGAGTATGGACTCTCAATTTCTCCTTTAAGTAGGGTATTGTATGTAAGTTTCCGATTATATCGATATCTTGATAAAGATCGATATATTGATGGCTGCACTAGGCATTTAATTTATATCGTTGTGGAATTATTGCTTTTTAATACGTGAATAAAATAATAGTAAGGGCCTATTTCACCGCTTTTGGATAAGTTCTTGTTAGCTTATCCGACAGCTCATTTGACATATTTTGTATGAAGAATATGTTAAAATATTTGTCGGATAAGCTAACAAGCACTTATTCGGAAGTGGTGAAACAGGCCCTAAACCTTCTAAATACCAAAACCTTTTGATAAAATATGTAGGTATGGCGTAGGTATTCAAATATTGTAATACAATCTGATCCAGACGCAATACTTCTTAGATAAGTATCGGAATCACAATCTGTCGGGTATTTTACATTTAATAGTATTCAATAGCATGGAGGGACAGCAGGTTCCAGTTATACTTGGAAAACATTCAAGATTCTTTTTGTATATTCTTAGTTTTGTTTATTTTTATCTCAAATTATTAGTACCAAGCTAAGTATTAAATCTAAAACAAAGACCCTTGTGTCTTGAATGCAAACCTTGCATACAAAGTATGTATTAAGATATGCTTCATCTGTTTTCACAAACTAAACTTGGCTATTTATGTGACATCACTCTGACGGGAATGAGCAACCAACTATGCACTTGCACCTGTAAACGCCGGTACGTGCTTATTGCTGGTTTGTTCTATCGCGCATCTACAGCCCCACAAACAAATCTTTGCGTAGGTATACCCTGCCTCATGTTTACTTCCCGCTGACTGGGGGGCTCACACTCTTGCAGGATTCCTCTTTGGATAACCTATTTAGTTTGAGTTAGGTTTTTGAAAACTTTTTCTTTTAATTAAAAATAACTTGATCTCCCATTTTCAGTTAAATAAACAATTTGGATGTAAATTCGGGGAAACAAAATCGTAGTTCAACATTTTTATTATATAAAACCTAAAACGTATCTTTTATTTATAGCATAGTTTATGTTTTGTTTCTCTTTTGTTTTTTTATTCAGGTTGGGTTTTATATATAAGTATCTTTTATGTTCTTAGTAAAAATTCTGAAAACGTATCTTAGTTCTACTTGTTATCTTAATTTTATTATAGATACAATTCGTTTATAAAATTACTTTTGTCGCTTCAAATGCGGGAAGAATATTGTCTACTAATAGGTTTAATATTCATGAATCCTTCACATCGCACGGATAAGACTAATTAAAAAATCTCTTCCAGCATCTCTCTACACGCGCTCGTCATCTTTTAAATCTTTTTGTAGTCCGGCCGCTAATTGTGGCAGGGACTAATCGGATCCGCTTCCGTGTGCAGATTCCATTATCTGTAGGATCGTGTCCACCCGCCCATACATATTCATACGCTGAGCTGTCGACACTCGCGCCTGCATGATTAAATCAATGCCATTCCGCAGTACGCTCTCAATTTTTTCTTTAAAATATCTAGACGATATCATCACCGAACTATGATGATAATGATACCTGATTAATTATTAGAACTCTAGCACGAAACTATTATAAAGTCCGTCTATTGCCACAAATCGGCGTCTAAATTTATTCCTCTATCAAAATACTCATAGGTGGCGTCTCCACTTCGACGGCACTTCTGCACCGAAGTTCCCGGAACAAACTTTTTAATTAGTCTGCGAGGACAAACAAGCTGTCTCTTCTTAGTTCGCCCGATACATATGTTGGTACTTATCGCCCTCCAAATAGAATAACTTGCTCTGTCTTATTTTGGAAGATTTATTGAACAATGACAACAAATAATTTATTTTGCTAATTAATAAAGTTAAGGTATATTTACAATGGAATAGCGAGTGAATTAACCGCATACGTGTTCCTGAATAGCTCCGACTATGCAGGAAATCTAATAACATAACAGAGGATTGTTTGTCTTACGGCGAGATGCTATAATGAATAGTCAACACACCGGCGACGACGCATTGTTTCCTCATGAACTTGATCATCGTTGTTTTATTAGCGCTGTAGTGTGTTCTGCTCGTGTTTAACAAAGAACCAAAAAATAATTAAAAGCAGGAGCCAGAGAGAGAGTATCGAGGTGTTTTTGTGGTATAATGAAGCGCTAAGCGAAAATTAATTGTCGGGAGTGTTGTAGTGTTAATTTGCAAGAGTGTCGGAGTGCAGAGCGCGGCGCGGCGCGGCGCGGCGGTGGATAGGTACGGTGTCAGTGTTGGCGCGGGCCTCGGCTGGCAGGCGCCACAATTACACAAGCCTCCGTAAATCATAAACATCAACCCTCCATTTAATCCAAATAGTCTGTCGTTAGTCGAGCAGCCTGCGTCTAATTTGTCTCCTGTAACTGGAGATTAATTTATTAACATTAATTACATGACAATAGCTGCCATCTAAGTTTGTGATGCTCATGGTTATAATACTCCCATATCATGTATATAAGACGTACCAATTATTGGAAACTAGAACAGTGATCGTCCTCCTTCTATATATTAGAATGTACTAAATAAAAACAAAATCCCTGTTTGATTTTAGGAGTAAAAAAGATAACCATGTAAAACAAGCTTTATAATTATGAAAAAGTCTTTGATAAACGAACTTTATTAATTCTCAAAGGCAAAACAATATTTATCTTCAAAAAAAATGTACATTCTTGTATCGAAGTTTATTACTATTTAAAAAATATGTTTTCTGCATCCACTCTAAGAATATTTCATTAGAGCCCGCAAGGCTTCATTTTGTGGTTATATTAATTTTGTTGGGCAATATGTTGCACCGGTCTCTAAACTTATGGCTGCTTTAGATGAAACTGAATACCGTTATGCCCCATAACTTTTTATGGGGATTTTTGTTTCGAATGTTTCTAATATAAGTTTACCTGTTCGGGTGCGGTGGTCGGTAAGCTCATCAAAAATTCAGAGCGTACGAGTCTGCTACTATAGTATGCAAACGTAATGAGAGTAATGTTTTATTGTGATCTTGATAGAAAAACTTTTTTGTAAGAATTCCTAATGTCGTTATTCCTAATGTGCCTTATTCTAAGAATAATACGGGGTGTTAGGTTTTATACGGTTTAAGACATTTATTTCTAAAAAAAAGAATACAATTCACTCACTGGTCGTAGTAGTTAGTTGTTTGAGAAATACAGGTTATACAAATCTAAACTATTATAAAACTGTAACAGAAATTTGTGTCTCTACATCGAAGATATTAACATAAAAAAGGTTACGATATGGTTTTTAGGTGTCCCTGATTCCATATCACCAATTTTTTGATTTTTGTTCTGTCTGTTTGGCTGTGTGTTTGTTTGTTTGATCGAGCGTCACGCAAAAACTACAAAACCGATTTTGTTGATACTTTTTGGTCTGATAGCTTATGATCTGACTTAAAATCTGGTATATAATTTGTACGGACGAAGTCGCGGGTTAACGTTAGTATTATATAAAATAACTAGTACAGTAGCGTACTGGATGGAAACATTATACCAAAAGGTTTACTAACAATTTGCTTACCAATACTAATTATAACTTATTTTTTACTAATTCATTTAATAAACAAGACTACAGTTTTAATGATAAATTAAATTACGTGAATCAGATTGTTAAGAAATATATTTTTCCTGTTGCTTTAAAAGTTAAAGTCATAAACCATAATCGCTATAAGGATTATAAAACCAAAGATTTTTTTTTGGTCTATAGACGACCAATATGGATGTAACGTAAAATATGGAATCAAATATTGTATATGCTGACATGAAATGCACTCGTCCCATAAATATCCACTTTATGTACCTATCATATAAACAATATATGAAATGCATTTCGTTTTGCAACGAAAAATATTTCAAAGTGCTCTATCAATTATATTTCATTCAATTTGCATGCATTTCAGTCCAATACAAAGCTGTCGCTTTTGAATTTTCTATTGCTATTAGAGTTCCTGTGGTTAAGTTTCGTTCACTTTTATGAATATCGACATCTTTAAATAACAAACATATACATATTGGAACTTTGGAACAAAGATAATAAAAAAAAATTAAACAGGCCAAGTGCATGTCGGACCACGCGCAAGGTATGGTTCCGTTAGTTGCCCGTCTCAATATAATATGGACTTAGAAGGAGGATTTTTGTCTTACACTACGGTTTAACGGCTAATAAAGTCTAAAAAGTACATTTTATAAGTTGGTCGACTATTACTCGTAAACTTGTAAGTCTAAAAAGTACATTTTATAAGTTGGTCGACTATTACTCGTAAACTTATGAAGCCTACTTAGCGGTGATAGTTTTCCTTTTAATTTCGTTTTATATACTACTGCCATGAATTTTTTCACATATCTAGAAACAACGGTTTAGCTGGCAGGGGGGGGGGGGGGGGACACTTGACTCTAACAAAAATGTTCATGTTAAAGCTTGATATTTCGCTAACGGATCCTTAAATCGAAAAATGATTTTACCAAACCCATAATATTTTTAAACCACCTATCCAACGATACCCCACACCATGGGGTAGACGAGAAAAAAAATCCATTCCCACTTCGCGTGTAGGGGAGGTACCCTAAATAAATATGTTTCAAGATTTAATTTTACCACTTGGTCGGCATGACGAATATGTATGACCATTCCAAATTACAGCTTTCTAGTAATAAGCGTGTCTGAGCTAAGCCGCGAACAGACGGACAGACGGACTTAGCGAAACTATAAGGGTTCCTTGTTGGCATCAGAACCCTAAAAATACCGTTATTACTGCCAGTTTTGTGTTTATTATCAGTATAATAAATTTAGTCCCAGATAAAGAACGATAAATAATAAAATAATAAATGCTACATAGATAGATGATTAGATGGGCAGGTAATACAGTACGTCGACGAATACATCTACCTGAGCCAGATAGTCTCTTTCGAGAATAGGCAGGATAAGGAGATTGAAAGACGCATCCAAAACGCCTGGAAGAGCTACTGGTCCATGAAGGAGCTTATTAAGGGCACCCTTCCCTTAACACTAAAGCGTAAACTCATCGACATGCATCTTGCCCATCCTAACCTATGGTGCTCAAACTGAACTGGTCTTTGACTGAACATCAAAAATCCAGCCTCAAGATCTGCCAAAGAGCGATGGAGCGCAGTATTTTAGGTGTAAGACTAACTGATCGGATTAGAAACACGGAACTGCGCTCCAGAACTGGCATAGCGGACGTGGGTCGCAAGACAGCTCAGCTGATGTGGGACTGGGCCGAACATGTCTGTCGCATGCATTCGGAAAGATGGGTCAAAATCACCACAGACTGGGTTCCGACAGGATGGTCGAAGTTGCACAAAATACAAATACAAATACAAATAATTTATTTGCCAATAAACACACAATAGAGATAAATGCACACAATAGAGAGGATTGGAGAGTAAAAGGGGAGACCTTTGCCCAGCACTGGGACATGAAGAGGCATCGAAAAAAAAAAGGATGATTAATGATCTGCGACTTTGAAATGATTATAATGAGTGACCGACTAAATATCTCAAGTCTCAAATAGCATTGTACTTATCTGATATATTACTATGGTCGAAAATATACCGCATAGTATTTTACCTGCTTATATGTGTCAAATCAAATGCATTATTTTGATACTATGTAGACAATATGTAGATTGTTAATTGAGTCAAATAATCAACACGCATGTTTTCACAATAACGTGTTCCCTTCCAAGCGTTTGCATTTTGTATACGTTTTTAAATAAAGGGCAGAGGACAAGGGCATATTGTTTCGGAAATTGGGGAAAATTGCCCGCGGAAAAATTACGCACAGAAACGGCCGCCGGACACATGGTGCGCGACGATACCCTACATAACTGATGACTTTCCGATGGACATTCATTCGCGGACACACACCACCAGCCACCGTACCGCTCTTAACACCACACATAAATTCATGGAATAGCTTTTGTGTACTCATCTGTAAAACAATTAACCACAAAGCTCGGCTAATGCTAGAAAAGCTTCGATATACTGGGTGGAACATGATGAACGACATTTTAGCCCAGTCATTTTACGGAGTTTTGTTAGGAGGGGTTGGGAGTAATTATGAATTGTACTTTTAAACTGTGACCAGCACCATTTAGTGACAAAAGACTATCTGAAAACAAATTTAGAAAAAAATCGCTACGCAACATAGAAATCAAAATTGTAACACCCAGAAGGCATTTTAATTAGATTTAATATTTTTGAGCAATAAAATAGGCAATGAAATTTAAAAAATGAGATACTTAATAGAAAATACTGATGTATTTTTCAAAGCCTTTTAAGTAGACAAAAACATGAACACCATGTTTGAAGTTTGTAAAGCCTTAAAAATGTGTAAAAAAATCCTTTTATAATTATAAATGCTAAAATTAAAATTTGGGTCTGTTGCTGACGTGATATTTTATTAATATTGGTACATTTCGAGACTCAAATTGGCTCTTAAATTGTAAGGTGTAGTAACACCGAAAAAAAATCAATTATTAATTAGTCCCGGCTCAAACCGTAAAATGACTGGGCTAATTTCTAGAAAATGTTCGATATAAATAAGAGTAGAATATTTTTATTGTAGCATAAAACATTTTTTAACACACATCGCACGCACAGATCATCAGTACACTATGCAGTATACAACCGACTTACAGGCTTAGGCTGTATGGGTATCATACAGTCTAAGCATACAACATGTTAGCAATTGTTTCAATGACCCGATGGGCTGGTCAGGGTAGAAATTCTGAATTTAATGTGTTAACCTTTGACGAGCTTTATCTTGAATACGGGTAAAAATATTTACAGGGTGTTACAAAAGTAAAAATAAACGTTTAAAACATTTGAGGGGGTTGTTTAGACCATAAAACTGAAAAACTTTCACTATGGGACCAACATCGAATTCGCGAAAAAATCTGCTGTCCCATATATTTAGCTCGAGTAGATTTTTGTAGTTTAGTTTAGTTTCGATATCGGTCCCATAGTGAAAGTTGTTCAGTTTGATGGTCTAAACCACCCCCTTAAATGTTTATTTGTATTTTTGTAAAAATGAGGAAATACCTAGAAAAAGCACCATAGTGTCAACACATAATATTTGAAATAAAATGGGTCATTATCAGGAAGCTGGGAAAGGTATGTACCCGGTATTTAATAATTTTTCATAAAAAACATGTAGTTAGTTCTGAATTCAAATTGAATACAATGTTTCGTTTGTAATGAAACAGTCTAAAAGAAACCAGCATGAATATCAATGTACAAAACACAAGCAAGTAGATGAAACTATTTTAATCTAAACTAGAAGAAATATCTGACAGTGTCGTGGAGTCGCGAGGAGCATAAAATATTTATCAAAAGAGTCCCGACTGCGCGCCGGTCCCGCGGGAGTCCGCGCCGCCATGCCGACTACACTTCACTCCCCACTGCTTAGCACCTCTGAATACTTGAACATCACATGTGATAAAGCTCATCGTAACATCGTCTCACTTAGGTTTACGCCCATTTACTAAAAAGTTACGAAGAACGCTTTATGAGTCGGTCCGATAGTAATACGTAACCACAGAGAAATACGTAACATTTATACAGGGTGAAATTAATATCACTAGCATCCTTTTAAACTAAGAGTCTACCCATCAAACTGAACAACTTTCACTATGGGAGTAAACCGATCGGAGCAAAAAAATAATCAGCTGTTCCATACTAAAATGCAATGCCAACTCAACTGAAATGTATGCAACAGCAGATTTTTTTTTGCTCCGATCGGTTTTCTCCCATAGCAAAAGTTGTTCAGTTTGATGGGTAGACTCTTAGTTTAAAAGGATGCTAATGATATAAATTTCACCCTGTATGTAAGTACACGGTTATCGAATATAGGTAACATTTTTTAATTCTCACTTTTTGGAGCTTAATTAGTTAATTCATAGGGTCGAGTATGCATTTCCATATGCCTGAAGGTAATAACAATAATGAATTCATCAATATGATACAAACAATTATTTCAAATTACGTGAGCCAGCACATTTCCAGGAGGCTGTGTGATTTCGTTTCAATTTTAAAGGTTGGCAGGTGAAAACGCGGTGCATCGGACCGAGTGGATAGCCTTTGCTTTTGCTTTGTACTCATGTTTGCCTGAGTGGATCGTTCACGTTTTACTGAAGTTTGAAGGCAGATCCTTAAAAAAGGAATTAATAAAACAACAGCTGAAAAAAAGAGGGAAGACGTTCAGTTTGTCTGTAATAGGTCTGTAATATGTAGGTAATGTCTGATCGAGCGACACGGAATATGTCGTAACATAAATTATACGACTTTTTTGTAGCCGTATAATTTTGTAGGTATACAGGGTGTAAGTGGCAGCCTAGCAAATACACGAATAATTGAAGAAAAAACGAATAAACGGTGAACTCAGACCATCAAACTGAACAACTCTCACTATGGAGCCTACCTCAGGAAACGCCAAATAAAAATCAGCAGTCTCATACATTTTAGTCGGGTAGGTCGGGTAGGTCTGTGAGTACAACAGTTTTGTATCGGACAGCAGATTTTTTTGACGTTTCCTGATGTAGGCTCCATAGTGAAAGTTGTTCAATTTGATGGTCTGAGTTCACCGTTTCAGTATTTACTAGGCTGTCACTTACACCCTGTATTGAAATAATCACACTGCAACTACAACCTGTAAATGATAGTATTAAACACTTTTTCCGTTGGGACCCTGAGTTGAGAAGCCGCCAAAAACCATTTAGTTCTTCATATTATACCACTACGATCAGATCAAGAACTGCAATTGTTTGCATCTTCTTTGTAGGTATGTCCTGTTGTTGTTCAGTTTCATTATTTTAACATCTTTTCAGTTTGGTACCTGTATAAAAAACTTGAATCATGTTGTATTGTATTATAAAATTCATAAATGATAAACATAAACGATTTACATCACAAAATCTTTATTTCTTACCAAGTACTACGTATTTATTGAAAAGTTTACAATTGAAAAGTACATTTTCGTTAGTGAACAGTTTCGAGGAGTGTCTGGTATTGGAAGGGAAAGTTATTGTGCGATGTTTCAACGTTCCTAGTTCGTCGCCGAGTACTCGCTCAATGCTTTAATGTTCAATACTCATCCGCCTTCCAATAAAACATGCTTATACATTTATGTTTTTTATGAACCTGTTTATTAGCCGTGGGGCAAAATACTTTTGGAGTGAAGACCGTGGGGGAGAAAACCATCCAAAAGGAAGACCGCAAATCGTATCGTATCGTTGCCGTTGGTTGATATTAAGAGGATAGGCGGGTACCGTTCTTTTCATACAAACGTATAACCCTGTTTCCTTCCTGGAAAATGATACTAGAGCAAAAAAAAATTTACCATACATTCTATAACTGTAAGAACTAGGGACCTTCAAAAATTGCCAATTTTACCTCCCATTTTCAGACATCCAGCAAAGAAATTTGACGAATATAAACAAAAAAAGCAAAAAATACTGATCGGACAAATACATATACGGCCGGAAAAGTGACCTATTATCAAAATTTTCATTTCAGCCCGCCTATCCTCTAAAAGACCAGCTGGATAGAAATGGATTGAGATCGAGAGGGAAGGGGAGGAGAATGCCTACACTATTACGGTTCAGAACCATGACAACCCATGTTCCATAGGGAATAAGTTGTTTAGTTTCATTATCTGAATACACCTTTAAAATTTTGTTGGTAATTTGAAAATAGGTTTAGCTCACAAAAAATATAGGTATTCATATCTACTTAATATTGTATGGAAGCATAAATAAAGTGCAAGTGTATTTATAGCTCAATGTATCAGTTTGTGGAGCGGGCGCGAGAGGGCGGGGGCGAGCCGGCCGCGGTGCTCCGTCACCAACGATCAACTCTCAACTTTTTAATTAGTTTAACGACAACAATCGAATACTGTCTTGTTACTTTGAACTATTGCTGCCTTCCAAGCAGCTATACAATTTTGTTCTATATACACCTATATTGTTTTAATGTATGTTTGGAATCTGTCTCAAGTTTTGGGTCGCACAAATGTAATTCAAAAGACTCCAATTATTATATCATGTTTCAAAGTACAAATCTGTTGTGTGGTACCAACCTCTAAGTATAATCTGTTGTGTTATTATAAAAATGTTCTCGTAATTCAAATACCTATCTATCTAACTCAAGTCGTAGTAATCCGGTTTAAAAAAATATACATTTCGTCGACTTGTTCTGAAAAGGTAAAGGGGGATTACGAAAAAGGGAGGGTCAGGATTGAAAGCAATTCAAAAAGTTCCAACGAATATATCCGTAGACAATATTGCCTGTAAAGCCAACAACTAGACGTTATTGCGAAAAAATAAATGGATACGTCCAAAATAATAAACAAATAAAAGGAATGCGATTTTGCTGAATTTGACTACAAACAAAGGGCTACGCGTGTAGCATTTCTAGTCCGTAGCATTGCGTAGGTTGAGTATTTGGTAACATTGACAAATTACAGCCTATTTCATAAACTGAGCGATTTTTAATCACTAACCTAATTTTTGGTGATGGTTCGGACCATCAAACAGAACAACATTTACAAGGAGCAAACCTGAAATAGCAAAAGAAAAAATCTGATATTATTCATAGGTAGGTGCGCACGGCGAAACATCAAGCTATACAAAACCAAAATAAGCTGGCCGCACGTAGGACGAGTAACGTATAATATCTTGCGACCAGCTTATATTGGTTTTGTATAGCTTGATGTGTCGCCGTGTGTACATAATTTGAGTCGAGTTGGCATTGCAGTTTATTATGGAACTGCTGATTTTTTTTTGCTATTACATGTTTGTTCCTATAGTAAAGGTTGTTAAGTATGATGGTCTGATCCAGCCCTGAAAACTTTGAAATTAACAATAACAGCTCACTAAAACAAACTGGCCAATTTTATTATTTTGGTGTGCGTTAGGCGTCATATAACATATCTCTGTGTGTGTGCATAACTGCATAGTGATAGAGTTAATCACCCTAGATTTGAGTGATATTTTCTTCGACGCGTTCGTAGCTTCGAATGTCTATCTTGACATTATAACTTATCAAAGAACAACAATTGAAGCTTAAGGTGGTTTCAGTCCATACAAAAGTTTGACGCACAATACGCGTAAACGGAATTAGTAAAAGTAATATTTTATACATAGAAAAATAGTTTAGAAAATCTAGTTGCCGCGTCACAAATAACATTTGCAGTTTTTAATATAATTACGAAGATATAAAGCTTTTAAAATGTTGTATGAAAAATTTCCAAGGCTTTATATCTAGATTTCCTAAACTATTTTTCCATATATACAAAGTTACTTATATTAATACCATCTACGAGTATTGTGCGTCAAAGTTTTGTATAAAATTGACCCCTCTGCAACCACCTTAATTGACATAAGTTAACAACACAATAATAATTATTGTTAACATGTTTACAGCCCGACGTCGAAAACAATATTTTCCTCTAAGCAAAGTGGATCCAACAAAATATCAGTAACAATATCAAATAACGAGGTATTACACATGTTATCACGAGAAGGCGAGCAGGGCAGGGCGAGAGCTTGTTTTCGATGCTGCCGAGCTAACAGTTAAATAAATTAGATAAGACGGGATACGCGCTGACGGGGGCTTTTAGCAACTTTCTGTCGCGTCAACACTTTTATATGTGTATTGAGCTGACCCATTACGCTGATTCCATCTGATATCGTACTTACACGATATTTGGGCGTAACTATCTACCTTTTGCTTAATTTTCGTCATCCTACCTCTTCCTCTGTCGAGTCATTAGCATGTCATTCTATAATTTTCTGGGAAGCGTGTAATTTCTCTATGCCTAAAGATTATACTTACCTTAACCAAAGACTATTTTTGGGAAAAAAAAAATCTTTGCCTAAAACCTATCTACCTATCTAGGTAGTAAAGTTTGGCTTTGTTGAATATATATAATATTTAAAAAGAAGAAAGTACAAAGAAGTAAAAATTATAGAATTTCTTTCATGCAGACAATAAAATATCGAACTGAATAACTTAATCTATGAAACCAACATAAAAATAGAAAAAAAAAAAACGGCTGTCCCATATATTTTGGTCGAGTAGGATTGCAGTTTTATATGGAACAGCTGACTTTTTTCGTGATTTCGACCATGGGATAAA
The DNA here is from genome assembly GCA_927399405.1 of Agonopterix arenella. NCBI lineage: Eukaryota > Metazoa > Arthropoda > Insecta > Lepidoptera > Depressariidae > Agonopterix > Agonopterix arenella. The sequence continues at coordinate 10,791,299 of OV656691.1, read as the reverse complement.
CCCTTGGTTGATCAGTTTGATGGTCTGATCTTCCCCTAAAAAACTTTCAGCATATTAAGAAGGACCCTGTGTAATTATGTGATATTAAAGTGATAGTGAGTCTCGTATTCATGTTACAATTTTTAACATAGATTGATTAATATTATGTTAAAAATACTTTTTCAATATCATCATATCAGCCATTAAACGTCCACTGCTGGACATAAAGCCTCCCCCAAAATGGGGGGATTTGCCATAAAATTTCAATTTTCAATATACTTGCTCGTAAAGTGGCTCTTATTGCACCGCTTTTAGGTACATAATGCAGCTTATAGAACATGCGTGCGAAAATGATTACATTACCGCACTTGATTACATTAATGCTTTTTTTTCTATAGTTTGTTTTTAAATCTCACTCGCCTAGCGGCTCGTGCTGCAATCCCGCCTCGGCTGTAATGACCAACTTAGCTCACTTGTATCATAATGTAGTATTCTTCTATCTATGTGTTTATATTTATTTACATTAAGTACAGCTTAGAACAATAACGAACAAGAAACAAACTGAGAGACGCTAACAGCGTTTCAATCCTAGTTAATACCCACATTATGTAAGTTAACTCAGCAAGTAGGTACATACGGATACTCCTTTACATTGATTTAACATAAATCAGGAAATCAAAGAGCAATTTTTCTTTTTATCACTTCCTCTCGGCAAGTCTCACAAAGCTACCGCAGCGCAGGGTGGAGGTGGAGCGGGCACAATATTGTCTGCTTGCCTCGGGTTTTAAACTTGGACGCTTCATTTAATCAGGACCTCGTTCTTTCAGTGTTTATTTGACTGAGGTATTCGTACACTCTTTCAATTTTGCGGATGCTACATCTTCACAAATTTTGCGATCAATTTTTCGGTTCATTTTAGGATTTAATTACCTAGTTGAATAGGCTGCGCGACGTTTCTCATTTCTATCTATCGCCCTCAAAAAATTCTGAAAAGAAAATTAAACACATTTCTTACTTGCATTTATTTCTCAGCTATTTAAAATATTTCACGTACTTTACCTATAGTAGGTACTTTAGCTGTTAGTGATTAGACCGCAATAAGGGACCGAACTGCATAAAATAAATTTTAGTTTTATCTTCTTAGTAATAAAACATTTGAAAATAACGCTATACTCACATTTTTAGTTTTTTTAAGCTCGAATACTATTTTTAATAACATGATGAACTATAAAAAGTAATGAAATGTTGATGACGTCACTTGTGGGTATTTAGTACAATTTTTCATATATCGCGCGCGTTTTGACGTTCTATTAAAAGTTGCTCATTTGACTAATTGTCCGATCCCCTCCTTTTGTTGTTTTTGTATGTTTTAGATGTTGATGTTCTTTTTATTATCGTAATTCGTATAAAGGAAAATGACGTTTTCAAATCGAACGCTTCAAAATTATAACATTCCTCGGGTTCTGAAAGTGTACGTCAGAGTCACAGTAAGCCACGAGAATCACACGAGTCACACGAGTTACTCCTACCTCGTTGACACAAGTGACGCCTACCTCTATGGCCTATGGCCTATGGGTAGTAAACAAAACACTTGAGATTGGTTTATTATTACATGCCTAATTAAACAGTACCACCCTACACAAGCCTTTTTTTTTTTTAATTCACGGAGCTTTCATCTCATGCAGCTGCCGTGCGTAAAATAACTCAAACTATAAAATTTATATAGGTAGGCGGTAGCAACATATAAAATCATTGTAGGTATGTAACACCACACCATTGCTCCGTGTGTGTATAAACATATATAAACATCTATGATATGTAGGGACTCTTTATTATAATTCGGATGGTACGAAAGAAGGAAGGAGTCGGTTGTAAGAAGTTTTAATATCTATTCCGATTAGATTCAGTGTCAGGAAGGAACGCAGATAGCGTCGGCGGAGTTGGAAGGAAATATTAGACGGATCGGGTTTCGAATACAAATATGGGGAGATAGGGAAATCGGATTTGCCGGTAGTCCCAGACGTGTCGTATTATCGGACTCTTTTTGTGTAACATACCACATTTTAATAAGTTCACCTATAATTTACTGTATTTGTATGAGTCTACTCAATAATGTCAGATGACTATGTGCGAAGTGGGTAATGGAAACTGTAAAATCGATCGCAGCGCCCGGGGTGGCAGAAATTGGTACTTTTTCCGGATAAGCTGTGAAAATATGCTTGAATCTATGCAAATACACATATTAACTTAACACGAAATCTCCAAAACTGTTAAGAATACAAACTTAAAATTTGGCATAGAAGTTTCTATTGACATCTACATGCTTACTTAAAAATGGTTTGTCGCATTTCAACCCCCAAAGGTGTTAAAAGTGAGGTAAAAGTTTGAATATAAATACACAAATTTGATTTTGTCCGTGGCTTCGTCCGCATCCGATCCCGTCATTGTACCTGGATAAAATATAAGCCAGTTTTTTTATGACTAATAGTATGCTTTTAAATACAAAAAGTTTTATCAAAATCGGTCCAGTAGTTTTGGTAGAATCCTCGAACAAACACAGACTTTTACTGTACTATAATAGTGTAGATAAATTCACGTCGGCTGTCCGAAAAAGTTCTAGTAGTACGCCGCGCTAGTGTGGCGCTAGTGTCGTATAGCGATTAGAACGGGACATTTTGTCAATCCTATGTCATGGCAAAGTATAATGCGGTTTGCCCATTCAGAGTACAACTAATTATGTTCTCTTAAATTCGGTACAAGTATTTCGTGAACAACGTTATATCTGACTAAAAAATTAATTCTAATTGAATGTTCTATAATTGTACACGTTTTCTATATCTCAGGTCTCATTTCTATAGATTTAACAAACTAATTATGTGAACCCTGGTTGTACAAGTGTACCACCGAGAATATGCGATTATGCTCGAGAATATAAAATTGTGTCTGAAATCTAACTTATTAAACATCTGTAAACTAAAACTTGACTTAACCGAACCTAGTAAGTGCAAATTGTGGATTGGACTTAGTGAAACCAAAATAAGGCAACCACAATGAACGAATGAAATTAAATGAATGAATTACTTTTCTGTGCAAACTTTCATCATAATAATTATATTTATTTTTTTCTATACTCTAATGGGTATTCAGCTAGGTAGGTACATAAGTATTTTTTTTTTGTATGTAATGTGTACAAAAAACTGAGAAGGCATTATAGAAAAGCTCGTAATAATAGAAAAAGACTTCAAAATTAAAATATAAAATTAAAAAATAATCTATTCTTAAGATTGTCTTTTCATAATACATTAAAAATGATTATCACTTACTTAACATAATGGTCTAACAAAATTAGCTGAAATTTTTTAAGGAAATAATCAGACCAACAAACTGATCTTTATATGAAGTGAAAAATAAACGATTATTCAGTGCCGTCACTTACTCCGTGTATAAATGCACACGGGCCACGGTGGCTGGCCGGCGCGCCGGTCACCGGGCACGGCAGCCGGCAGCCGGCAACCGGCGGATTGTTCTCTCACTAATTAAATCCCGACGACGACGCGGTTTCAAACCGACAGCCTCTTAATTATTGCTCCGGCTCTTAACATCTGTCTTAATGTCACTTTCTGTTTAATATTGAAATTCTTCAGCTTTTACATTTGAATTCATTGCTAATAACTGCGGTATAACTTAATTATAATACTGGACGTATTTTATCTTGAGATATGTACCTTTATATAATATGTTGATTGATTTATTATTGATTAAACAGATTCATATTGTGATTCAGAAGATAAATCATAGGTTCGTATTTTAGGGTAGGTATTATTTCATAACAAAACGTCTACCATTGTCTAATGATAAAAGAAAATAAAAACCTCTAACTGAATAGAAAAACTAGTAGAAGTTTTTAATTTTCTTAACTGGTATACAAATTGGTTCCCGAAGGTACAAAAGAAGCACACGCCGCGCCTCTGGCGCATGGCGAGCCGAGGGTCGAATACAAATTAACAGACTCCGTTCTCGGGGAACTAGTTAATGTGTGCAAACGTCTGGATTTGAGATAGTTCTAAAAGCATTGCAAATAACTTCGCAAAAAGTTCAGGAACTTTGAGTTTAGAAGTCGATGAGGTAAATACAGGAAGCTGGTAAAGGTATTGTTGTAAAAACGTAAAAATCAAGTTTTAAGTCATGTTTTGGCATTCATTTGACATATAATCGAACTCTATTTAATTTTATCTGATTTTCATGCATGCAGGCATTTTATGAAACGATTTTCTGGAAAAAAGTATATCGTATAACATTATACTTTGGCGTTACTTTGTATGCCGAAAACAAAATAAATCCATAGTGGACAAAACCATGAGCAAAAGCTAGTAAAGTACCTAATAAAGCAATGCTTATCTACTTTGAATTTAAATCGAAGAAAGAAATGTTGTAGTTCTAATTAGAACTCACTTCGGCCTCGAGTCGAGGCGGGCTGCTTCGAACGCCTTCTTAATTATTTATGCGCTGCAGGCTGAATAAGGAACACACTCCTGCTGCTTCCCTCACTGCGCCAAAATAAAAAGAAATACGAGTATGATTCCTGCGGTATAATTTCTCTGAACTTTTCATTAAAATTAAAAGTATCACAAACCTAAATTCTACAGACTAGAATATTTGAATCAATAGACAAACTTGAATCGATACGCAAACAACTTGTTATCGATAATTCCGAGTTCTTTTAGAATCTCATTTTTTTTCTATTTGTAAAGTCAAATTAGTTCGGTAAATTTTAAAAGACGTTGGCAGATCAGCAGCGAGGGCGCTCAAGTAGTACAAAGGGCCGGAGTACTGCGGAGGGAAAGTTTTTAATATCCCTGCGATTGGATTCAGCCGCGAAGGACGAAGGTATGTACCTCCGACGGGAGGATTGAAGGGAAATGTTTCACCATTGAACACAAATAAGAATATCGGACGATAAGGAAATCTGTAAGACGTCGTAAGTATCTGTAAGATGCTTCCCGTCGTTTATCTCGTCCATCGTCCCGCTTAAACTCAAAGTTGTAACTCGAGTCCCATAAAATTGCGGTTAGTTTTAGGGGATTTCGTGGATATCTTATCAGATCTTCCAGTTTTGTTTTTACTTTCATCGATTCATACTTAGACACGATTTAAAAAAATCGTTTTCGTTTTTTTTTTCTAATTCAATTTTCCCAATTACTTCGTCACAGAATGTTATACCTTATACCTACTATATAAGAAACACTCGCATGACTAAATTGGAAAAACGACAAAATAATTTTGTTTCTCTATAAACCTTATACCTCCTCCAGTCAGGTTTAATATTCCATATACAAGGGATTATTTTTCGGCTGTCCGATCTCGTCTACAGGGCAAGAGGGTTCATCAAGTCACGGCGGACGGAATGGGGAAAATCCATATTCGATCAGTAGGATCTGTATTGAGCCGAACTGACAAGCCTCCGATCTGTTTTGCATTTATATAAACAGCTCTTACCTTTAATATGAAAGTGAAGATTTTCTGGCGGAGGCTTTAGTATTTGACAGGGATAATATTTTTAAAGGGAAAAAGCATAATAGGCTAAGAGATAAATGTAGTTTTTGCAACCATCAGCTGCAAGGCTGATTCAGTGTTTATGAGGTGTAGAGCATCTCTGTGATGGGGATGGATCAGGTCTGCCGGCATAACTCCAGTCGGTTTAGGAGTTACTGATGTTTAAAGGTCAGTAAAAAATTAATATTATATTGTAGTATGCACTGTAGCTATGTGAACAATACTAAAACTGACATGGTTCATCAGTCGGTTTAGGAGATACAGCCGTTCACACACATCACAAAGATGCTCTACACCCCATAAACACTTCATCCTTGCTGCTGATGGTTGCAAAAAGTACACTTATCTCTTAGTCTATAACCCTGAGCGTCTATAATCTTGCAAAAATTTTTACCTTTTGTGTCTAGTCAAATAAAAACAAACGAATATGTTTCCACATTTTATTAACTTAACGTTTTCTTTTTGCTGTGTCTACTGTTTTAGATTCCTATTATTTCTTTTGAAACACAAACATATTTTAATAGCTGTAATTATCTTATGAATTATTATTATGTTGGTTGAATTATTATGTTGATTCCATCCCAGTTATGATTACCTTTTGGTCAAACCTTACGTTACCTACGAACTTGTTTATGTGTTAAATAAAAATTTATTCTATTCTATTCTTATGGTAAGTAATAATTAATAACTAGACAAACTATATACTTTTAAATAAGTACTTAATTATTTTGTTGCACTAAAACATACGTAGCCGTTGTAGTCTGTGTCATATATTATAAGTATGTGTTGATGTGGTGAATGGTGCGAGGCGAGGCGGGTGCGGGTGCGGGCCCCGGACCTTCATCAAGCGGTTGACTGCTATTAGGGCCTGCAATTGTTCCTCGGCGCATTCCACGCTCTGTTGTATAACACATATTTCCAGCTGAGATTTTAGAAATTAGCACCCACGTCTGGGAAGGGTAAGAATAGGTTTGAGATTGATCTCAGTTGATGATTTATAATATCGTTTGAAACAAAGCTTTTAGTTCAATGCACGTCCGACATTATCTATCCATACTCATAAAAGAGTTCTGTTTTTTAATGGATGACCGACTGACTGACAGACAACGCTCAGGCCAAAGATTTTTTTTGGTCAAAATAGACCAAACTACTAGTGTAGTATTATATTATATGTGGCTCAGCCTATAAATAAAAATATTGATTCTACCAGAGGATGAAGAGGTGCTACTAAGAAAGGATCTACCCCTAATGGTGAAATCCACTCGAACAAAGTACCGGGCAAAATCTCGTATACGATAATTAATTACATCTTCTTGTTGTTAATTATCTTATAACAATAATGTCTATACTATTACAAAACTGTAACAGGAAGTTTGTCTGTACATTGAAGATATTAACAAAAAAAAGTTACGATATGGTTTTTAGGTGTCCCTGATTCAATTTCACTAATTTTTGGATTTTTTGTCTGTCTGTTTGTTTGTGTGTTTGTTTGTTTGAACGAGTATCACGCAAAAACTACTGAACCGATTTTGATGAAACTTTTTTGTTTGATAGCTTATGATTTGACTTAAAATCTGGTATATAATTTGTGCGGACGAAGTCGCGGGTTAACGCCCCTATTTTCATAAATTTTAATCTGTTCGTTTTTTAATTCTACTATACGAAGGAGCGAAGAGTTGTTTGTAGAAGATACGCAATTACAAAATCGTCCTAGCGGAGAATTTTCCAATGTTTTCGCGCTGCGTGCGAGTACGTGCCGTAAAAATAATTCGACGCTCCTCTGGGATCGTTTGTAAAACGTCACGCGTAAAACATATTATAAAGCCAATAAAACGTGTTTACAAGGGTGAGCTGTGCTTGCCGTCCTCAGGGCGTTCCGCTCCCGCGCGATATCCGTAAACATTTTAGCACTGCAATAAATTTAACATTATCCAACTCGCGAGACATTCTGTTTTCTTCCGTTCCGGGATCAGTTGGTTAACGGTTGTAATCTCGGCTGACTCGGATTTTCCGCTCTCTGGTAGCAGGAATTATACAATTATGTGGCTTTTGCGTGTTTCTTCCTTTCAGCTTTATTTATTAGAATTCTTGAAGATTTTTTCGTCTCTATGTTTCTGTTATGTTAATATTGTGAAACGTTAATATATGTAATACAGATTTAACAATCTAAAGAAAAATAGATTTTTTTTTTTTGGTTATCCAAGGAGTCAATTTATTTTAGGCCCACAAACGGTAACGTTTATTGATGGTATTACACTCTAAAAACATAATTTAATTTATTATATTAACCGGACTAAAGATTAGGTAAAAATGCAAACGGAATAATGAAATCAATATAAAAAATGCACCGTTTTGACTTTTCTGCTAAGATTCTTTTTTACACAATGTAAAGCAATGATTGTATAGGAATATCTTACGAAAATAATAATACAAAAATCAACATATTTTACCAAGACAAGATGTGCGCCAACTGCGATTACGCAACACTCGGTTTAGATGAGCTATAGCTAATACTACCACTACAATATAGAGATTATAAAAAACAAAATCGACATGAGTTCCATAACTATATGCCAACTATACGCAAAAATTTTTGGGGGGTCTTTTTCTCATAGCTGGAGAAATTATCTTCTTTGGTTATCAAATTAACTGGCAACACTAGTAGACAATAAGAAGATTAGTCCTAGAGATATGATAGTCCATGTGACCAGACCAAAAACTTAAAAAAAATACATGGCGTCGTACAAGTCTCGTGCTGTTTTATTGAATAAAATCCTAAAACTACAGTATTTAGAAATTGAACCACTGAAAGCTATACGTTGCATTTTGTGATACGTATACACATACACATAAACGTTCAAAAGAATTAATACTTGAACTTAAATTAAAAACAAAATTTTATGTTTTCGAATTGTCAGAGGTATACGTCAATTGGTTTTAAACAAATTCTCCGACCGCCGCTAGTTTGTAAAGGCCATTGAACAAAAGACACATCGATTCCGGAATCGGTAAACGTCACTCAAATAACCTCAAATTAGCCCGAGAACATAAAACGTCCTGTTTTTCTCCGGGAGCCTGTCAGGGGTGAGAGTCGAGTGGCCAGAGGAAAGGTCGAAGCGGTCGGGAAAACAATGTGTTTGTTTGAATTCCGTACAATAAATTATACATTTATAAGGATAATTTGTTATTGTTTTTTCGAAAATGGCAATAGATTAGCATTGCAAAAATTCATTAATTCAAATGTATAATATTTAATTAATTAATGTTATAAGTAACTTATATTTTTTGTATAAGTTAATATTATTATTATTGTATTTTATTTATTGAATTCTTTTTAGTATCAAATGTTCAAATTTTAATGTTATGGGACATAGTACCTGAAATAAAAATTTTATTCATATTCATATTCATATATTTATTGCTTATATATTTTATTGCTCATATATCTATTCTTATTGCGTTCGATTATTATAGTTTGTCCACGCGTCTCAGTATAACACTTGTTAAGGCTCTATATCAGTGGGCATTTAAGCTAATGCAGGCACTCACACTATTGCAGTGTGTACGATAAACTCGGGCTGTACCAACATGAAAAACTCAAGCCCTAGTGCAACTGTTTTTAAGGCTTACCTCCTTTATTTGAAATAGGTTAAAATAGATGATTTGAGATCACGAGAATAAATTAAAACTTTTCAAAAATGTATTTACTAGTTATTCATAATCTATATCAAAGGAAAAAAGTTACTAGTAGCACAACTCGATCACGTATGTATCGAGACGCGTCCGGCGCGTGACATACCTTCCCCTCGCTTATTTAGTATGCGGGAAGAGAAACTTGTTCAAACTCTCTTTTTTTTTGTTTTTATTTGAAATATTTATGATATCAATAATTTTAGAATTGTAGCATCTCCTTTTTTGCCATGTCCCATTTTCTTTCCAATTTACGGGATAAATGTTTGTGTTGCAAATTTTTACATTAATCAGGATTGATTTTGAACATTGAGACATATTAATGTGTGGCACACCGGCTGGATCACAATACATTAATCAGCGAGCGTCTGCTATGCGATGCCTTTTTGCAAAGCTGATCCACTTTTCTACGGATGCGAGATTAAAGGGGAGAGTAACAAAATGAGAAATGGAACGATTTCAGGACGTATTGTTGGCCGGCCGGCCGTTGTCGGATTTATGACAAAGAACAGTCGGATGATTCAATCAGCCGGTTCTTTAGTTTGTTATATTCATGTTACAGTCGCCCATCTGTGAGTCTTTATTGTTATCTACGTGTAGTCTTTTTGCTCTATGAGTTCATTTTTGTCTCAAACAATTCGTGATATATCCGACAGTGTGCGCCGGGTAACGTTGCTTGAATTCAATTTGTGCCTTACGTACGGGTAGGTACATTACGTTCTACTCATAGTTCTACAACAAAGGCTTTAGCATTTCTGAAACAAGGAAGAATTTTAAACAAAAGCTCGGCAAAATATTGAACAATAACAATAGCGTTAGCCAGGATGTCCAAAAGTTTCGAGTGCTACACGGCGACTGTCGAAAAGGGCAAACTTTTGGCAAATAGGTATTCAGTACAGGGGAGCAATTTACAATTTAAATATTCTTAATGTCTCCAAGTTGTCGCAGGGGGAGGGAAATGAGCTGAGGGGAGGGGTAGACCGGGGCGCAGAAGCACCGGCTTCCACTACATCAATCACTCGCGGACGCTGCGCCCGAACATTTCTAATTATTCGCCCTGCTTTGAACCACTGAAAGCAATGAACACGTCCGCGCCGCTCGAGGTGAGAGTTCCATCACTTTACGCGTTCATGCGTGTTTTAGTACGCATCTGATTTATTGTCTAAAATGGTATGGCTAGCACTATTTGCCTAACAGCTGGGAATTGTTTATAGTATGTTTCTACTCTACATTCATCGATTTTGGATTTTAGCGTCGGTTTTTTTCTGACGCTATGGAGAGAGAGATGTGGTGTTTCACTGAGAGATCACATCAGGAATGAGGTGATACGTCAGAGAACTAAAGTAGTTGACGTATATCAGAAACTGAGTAAGCTAAAGTGACAATGGGTTGCGGTCATATCTGCCGAAGAACTGACTACCGATGGAGAGTCAGGTTACAGGGGCGGAGACCACGAACTTGCAGACGTAGTGCGGGACGCCCTGCGGCTTATTTTAGAAAGTTAGTGGGGAGCGACTGGATGAGGAAAGCCGACGATACAGTTTTATGGTGCGCCTTGGGAAACGCCTATATTCAGTAGTGGAAGATGATATGCTGATGATGATGATGATCTATGTGATATGCTGTCATTATAAATTTACCAGAAATAATCATATCTGAAATAAGATCGGTTTACTTAAATATTAAATATGCAATACAGGGTGTAAGTGGTAGCCTAGCAAATACTGAAACGGTGAACTCAAATTGAACAACTTTTACTATGGAGCGTACCTCAGGAAATGCGAAAAAAAATCTGCTGTCCCATACATTTGAGTCAGGTGGGTACAACAGTTTTGTATGAGACAGCTGATTTTTTTTTCGCGTTTCCTGAGGTACGCTCCATAGTAAAAGTTGTTCAATTTGATGATCTGAGTTCACCGTTTCAGTATTTGCTAGGTTGTTACTTACACCTTGTACTAATCTCTAGAACATTAGCTCATAACTCTCATGAATCATATGTGATTCATTAGAGTTATGAGCTAATGCAGAATATAGCTCTAATGAAAAGGCGCTTAGTTTTGGTTGTGTTTACACACAGATGTCACAGCGCGGCGGCGAGGGGGCCCGTGCCCGTCTCGAGAGGCCCTCCACTTCGGAGGGTCCTCGGAAGGTGACGGGCTCCGTCTAATCTCCGCAACTTAGCGCCTTCTCACCGATCCTCTTGAGGCATTCCCAGTTTGCCGATCACTTGAGGATCTATGGGTTTTCATTAACACTAAATTACTTTTACTGTGGCATTTTTTTACTGGATTGTTTCTTTAAATCTACCAACAAACAACAACAGTGTAACAAAACACCATAGTAATATTTAAAGGGGTGATTTAGACTTTAGGCAATCAAAACTGAGCAAATTTCACTATGGAACTAATTTGGAAAGGGTTTATGGTACCTACTCAACTCAAATGTATGGGACGGTAGATTTTTTAAATTTATTTTCGATTTTTTTTCGTCCATAGTGAAAATTGTTCAGTTTGATGGTCTAAACCACCCCTTTAAATATTACTATGGTGTTTTGATAAACCTTGTATATCAATAGGTAGATCTTAATAAAGGGTCCTTCTTAATATGCTGACCCTTTTTTAGGGGATGTTCAGACCATCAAAATGAACAACGTATTCTATGGAACCAACATCAAGAAAAAAAATCTGCTGTCCCATACATTTGGCTCGAGCAGGTTTGCAGTGTTGTATGGAAGAGCTGATTTTTTTTTCGCGATTTCGATTTTGTTGCCATAGAGAAAGTTGTTCAGTTTGACGGTCTGATCATCCCCTTAAAAAAGTGTCTGCATATTAAGAAGGACCCTATATATGAGGCAGATTTTTTCCTAAAGAACCTATTAGAAAACCGTTTCAGTTTTATTTTTTTATTGTAGATTAAGACAATTTCCAAATACAACTCCTTATGGGATTTAAAAAGCAGAGACGCTACGGGTCTAGGTTTATTCACTTACGAAATATCATCAAACATCACATGCACGTGATTGTAAGTCATGCCTACGTGTAATTATGCTACGAGCTAACAAAGACTACGAGCGTAGCAGACCGCTACGGCGTAACAACATTGTGCCTCGTTGACACGTAACTATAATCATAATTGATATTAACATAATAATGCAATAATTGATTGCATGTAACCAGAAATTTGCAATTCATCAAACTCATTCCGACAGTCGATTAATAATGATAATAATGTGGAACGAAATTTTTATATGATAATGAATTAATGAGTTATACAGGGCTTAACAAAACACTCTAGTAATATTTAAAGGTATGGTTTAGACTATCAAACTGAACAAATTTTACTATGGAGCCAAAATTAAGAAAAAAAAGTCTGCCGTTTCACACAAAATTGCAGTACATTCTCGACTCAAATGTATGTGCAGCAGATTTGGTTTTTCGACGTTGTCTCTATAGTGAACATTATTCAGTTTGATGATATAAACCATCCCTTTAAATTTTACTAGGGTATTTTGTCACACGATGTATATAATATATCTAAAGTTAAAATTTTTGCTCCAAGAACAGGTTAAAAATTCTTGTTAAGGTAGTTAAGTTTTTAACCAAGTTCCTGTCCATTTAAAAGGGAGATACTAAAAAAACTCCTTTTGAGAACCACCGCCTTAACTACAAAGCCTTATAGTCTTTTAACCTATTTTGTCCCTTTGTCCCAAAGCCTTATAAAAAAAACCAAAAACACTACGTTTAAAGCTAAGCAAAAAACCATTCCCATTTATTAAATTAAACAAAATCACTTAAGCGTAACAAAGTAACAAACAAACGTAACATTTAGGTGTCAGAAGGCGTGAGGTTGCCAACACGTCTGGGTCGCAATGGACGTGTTTACAGGAAGTCAGGTCGAACGCCTCGGGTCGCCGCAGCAGCCACATACGCAAACAAGCAAACACACGAGTTCATGCACGATAAATTTAACATTACACAACTTCACGGCCAAGTTTACTGAAAATGTCATCAGTTGTATTCGTCAGGTTACGTAAAAATACTTCTACATCCACCAATCGCGGTAAATGAATTTCTACTGATAAATGAACCGTGGTTGGACCGCGTGCAAACCACAACTTTAACTTTAATAAAAGTATATAGCCCAGTCATTTTACAGTTTGAGCCGGGACTAATTAGTAATTGATATTGTTTTTCGGTATATTATTTAAGAGCCAATTTGAGCTTCGGAAGGTTAAAATTTAAAAAAATCCAGTCAGCAACAGTTTCAAATTTAAAATTTTGTTTTTATATCGTTATAAAAAATCTGATTGTAATTTTCTTTTTTGCTCATATTAAAGGCATAACCATTATACTTACTTCAAACATGGTGTAAATATTTTTATCTATTTGGAAGGTAAATACATTCGTATTTTCGAATAAAAATTTCAATTTCAATGCCTATTTTATTGTCCAAAAATAATTTATATCGTTTAATCTAATGCAAATGAGTGCATTGGTATTAATATTATTAATTTAAAAGCATTTTGGGACTAACAATTTTGATTTCTATGTTGCGTAGCGATTTTTTTTAAATATGTTTTCAAGTAGTCTTTTTGTCACTAAATGGTGCCGCTTACAATTTTAAAGTCCAATTAATAATTACTTTCCACCTCTCCTAACAAAACTCGGTAAAATAACTGGGCTAATATTTCATTCATTCATTTATTCAACTTTTCACACATCGGTATCGCGCTAAGATTGACAGCCGTTAGATCTGTTTTGCAGACTAAAGCAAAGAAATTGAACCTAAAGTAACGTTCAATTTCTTTTAGCTAGGGCGCTTGTCTATGAAAAAATCGGCAAACCTTTAGAAATCATGACTATGGCTTGAAACTTGGTACAGATGCTTACGGGGTCAAAAGAGGCCGATCGAGATCGGTACCCCACGAGAGCAACCCCTCTGCTGCGGGAGGGGGGGGATCAAAGGGACGCTCCGACCGGCTAAAAAAATTCCAAACGCTAGAATATCGCTATCAGGTTAAGTTTAGTATACTTTTCATATAAATTAAGGACAAGAAATTCATTTCTGGTATCTTTATTTCATTTTGTGTAAGTGGTTTCCGAAAAAAATATAGAAACGTAAAAAAATAAACCAGGAAAAATACATTCAAACAGCTATAACTTTAAAACCTATACACAAATTGATATTTAAAAAATACTCAAATATAGCATATTTTATGTAGATTCAGAAAAATATACCGTTTATATAAATAATCTTACAAAATAAGACTTAAAAAAATATTTCGAACGTCGCGCCGCGTTGTTAGGTGAAATTGCGCTACCAGCTCTTGCAACAGAATGCAGACAATTTTCCTCAAAATTCGTATTCGATGCATGAGAATGAAGTGACCAAAAGAGTTTTTTTGTGGATTAAGTTCCCTACTTAGTTAAGTATTTCAGTGTCAAAAAGGCAATCAGCGAGATAAAATATACAGTTTGTAGTTTTTTCGCAATCAATAAAACTCTAAATTAGAAATATAGAAAGAAACAATTATAGTTATCTGTCTCTGTGCATTTTAGGGTCGTTTTCTTACACTTACATCTCTACTGATAGCCTGCCTTGCATCTGCAGCGAGTTAAGACCCTACACGCTTCTGCCACTGTTGGCCACTTCGTTTCCATTTTTCCGCCAGCCCCAAGACGCTGGATCGGGAAGGTGATGGAAGGGCTCCATACAGCACGTGGCCCCAAATATGGAATCCCTGCTCTTAGTGTGTGCTGATGCAAGGCCGACTGAGTAGGTGGTATACATGTTCTCTAATTGTCGATCTTTTTTGGTAAATAGGTGTTTCCTACATTCATTGACTGTTGTACATTGACTTGACCTGTAAAAGAAAGAAGCAATGTTGAATCTGAATAGCAAAGTAAGAGGATATGGTAGGTTTAGTTTGTTAATATGATTAGAACTGAAATTGGATTAGGATTGAACTTCGATGTTTTAAATTAACACAATTGCTCCGTCACTCGCGTTTTACAGCTGCGATACCTACGGCGCTTCTGTTTATTAATATCCTTGACGGCGCTGCGTATCTCATGAGATACAGGCTGTCGCTTTATTTATCTTAGTTCGTCATTAATCATTATAGTACTCTATGGTTCGTCGCTCCTGAAGAGCAAAGTTCGAAATTCAAAAAAGCGCGCAAAATCGGGAGTGTTCGTTATCTGTTAGGGCAGTTAGGGTGAGGTCAAACGAGTGTAATTTTGTGAGTTGCGAGTCGCGTATTTTGAGTCCGTTTCATATAAAATGCATTGTCTATGACCTCAGCCTTTATATGAAACGGAATCAAATTACGCGACTCACAAAATTACGCTCGTTTGGCTTCACCCTTACAGTAGTAACTATTGAATAATCTGCCGTACCTGTGAGGACAAGCGATATTTCAAACCAATCTTTTTACATATTTAAGGACAGGTGTCGAAGGGTATGGTCACTCAATCATGAGGTTCCGGGTTCGAATACGCACGGACGACTCGCCCATCAGTTTTCCTAACTTATGTACGTAATACCGACTGCTCTTCAACGGGATTCGCTGAAGATGAAATTCTAATGCGTATTGTGAAGTCTACCAATCTGCGTTGCTTACGATCCCTGAATACTTTTCAAAGGAATTGAATATTTGCTTATTTTTTTTTATAAATATTCATTCACCGAGATGTAGTTGAAAGCATTCACTACTTCAGCCTCTTCACTGGATGCTTTAAGAACGTAAAATGATTGCCAACTCAAAGTGGTTATCGATAAGTCTACTCTTAGAATTTACAGATCAATCATTCTTATACACTCTTTTAAAGTAAAACTTTTAATTAAAATCTATGGCTTCCTATTTACGAGAAGTTGATTCTTCAAAAAGCAATAAAAAAAAATTTATTCAGCCACAAGAAATTTTAGTTTTTACAATCTAATTAATAATTTAATTGTACCTAGAATTAAACTTAATATTAATACAATATTATAAGGCTTTATCTTGGTTACTGCGTAGATGTACCTCAATCTCCGAATAAGAAAATTTTTGAGTTATTGGAGAAAGTGATTCCTCCGTGCTGTATTATGCCTACTAGGTATTAATTACAAGCAAGCACAGAGTACTATAACAGTGATAACTAATAGACATTGAATAAATTAAATATAAGCGATAGGTACGTATTTTTAATTCATTCGTTGTTACTATTTTTTCAGAAGTTACCTGACAAGATGATAATAAGGAATGTTAAAATAAATGATGATAAGAATCAGATTCAGGCAAAGTAAGTGCCTGAATCTGTGCTTGTGAAATTCAGCCGTTTAAGTAACTTTTCTATTTTTTATCGAATCACTCGAGATACTTAGAGAAAAATTCACAGATTTCGTGCCTCACACGACTATCGAGCACATTGGAAATGAATCTACGGAATTCGAAAAAATATTGTCTCAAGGTTAGGCTACAGGGCAAACCCTCCCGATCGTCTATGCTTTAGGTTCAAATTGTAGCTGACTAAATTGTCCAGAGGAGATTCTTTGTTTCTAAAATATCTTTTTATTAAATTTGTTTTTTTTTTTCACTATTTCGGCCATTACTTTTTTCGTGGTTGATTTTCTCCAATAATTCTTTTTGCACCTTACAGCTCTCGTAAATACACGTCTTTTGAGTTTTTTTTAAATATTATATCTTCACAACTCTTCGAGATATATGGGGATCGCACTTTTTCGTGAAATCGAGGCCTATACTGGAGCGAACGGAAAACATTTCCAACGTCAAAATCGGTGAAATGTTGAATAAGCATGACTTAATCTCCAAACTGGTTCCAAAAACGTTGTTCCATTTGTATTTAAGTGGTGAACTTTCCACGAACGAAAAATGTTAAACTTAAAATTAAGGTCGTCTCCGCTATTTATTGAATAATTTAGAGCCCGTCCGAATAGGGATGAAAGATGGCAAACATGCAGCAATGGCACTTTATTGGGTTATTTCAATTAATTGGTTTACATTCCTATTCAACCGATGTTGCAGGCATTACTAATAATATAATAGAATCAGATATATCTAAAATTCTGTGAAAGTTTTGTCAATTTTCTCTGTTTTGGATATTAAACGTCAAATATTGTTTTAACGGGAACTCGTAATTTTTTTCAGATGATAATTTTGTACCCTCCTTCGAAGCGTTATCTCTGTAGGGTATTTATTCATATGGTCGTTCTATATTAACTTGGAAAGTAAAACATTTTCTAAATACAAACATCACAACCGTTAGAGCCATTTCCGAGAAATCAATTCTGTATGATATACAGGTTGAAATTGATATCATTAGCAACCTTTTAAACTGAAAAATGTTTACTATGGGAGCAAACCGATCGTACCAAAAACAAAATCAACTGTTCCATTCTAAATTGCAATGCCTACTCGACTCAAATGTATGCAACAGCTGATTTTTTTTATCCAATCTGTTAGCTCCCATACTAAAAAACCTGTTCAGTTTCATGGGTAAAAAAGTATGTTAATAATATCAATTTTACCCTGTATAGGTACTGACATATTTATATAAAAGAATGTATTAGATTAGATAGATATTATAGATGTACTTTCTTCCCGTGGATGTCATACGAGGCGACTAAGGGAAAAGGGTTTCATTATGCGGTGTGGTGCGTGGTGGGCAGTGTATTTTTGGACAAAAGGCTATACGTAATTCCATCTCGAACCCCTGGCTGCAATTTATTTGGCAGTTTCATTATGCTTCTGATCACCGGGCCACCCCGAAAGGAATTATGGTCTTGAGTTTATATATAATTATATCTTTTAATAGTAGATTACACAAAGAGGGCAAGAAAGTAAGAAAGGTCTCAGATCTCATGTAATTGTTGGCCGTGGCGAAGCCGAGGTCAACAAACATGTGATCTGAGGCTTTCTTATTTACTGCCCGAGGTTAAGTATACTATTTTTCTCCTCGACGGAGGCGGAAAGCGCCAATTCGTTTAGCGCAGCGGAACGAAAGTTGACGCTTTCCGCCCGGAGAGGTGAAAAAACATTGTTTAGTTTTCGAATAAGATACCTTGACTTAACACTCGGATCCAAGCACAAGTTCAGCCAGGCGTGTAATGGCAAGGTACACGTGTAATACAACTAGTTACTTGTACGAATCAGTATTCAAAGCCGGCTTGTGTAGGCGTTATGAATACCTATGGCATGTTCCTGGCATTATCTGCGTGTTCGGTAATGTATTCAAATATGTATCAAGCCCCATCCGCACCATACTGTCGTTGTTATTTTATTTCATACGCGTGACGCCCCGCGCAGTGCCGCACCAGCTTTATTTTATCGCGATATACGAATATCACATATTGTTCCTGTTAACTTTATAGACTATTGTATTGTTATTTAGGAGAAGATTTTGAACTTATAGCCCAGTCATTTTACGGAGTTTTGTTAGGAGGGGTAGGGAGTTATTATGAATTGGACTTTTAAACTGTAACCGGCACCATTTAGTGCCATAAAGGCTATCTGAACATATATTTTAAAAAAATTGCTACGCATCATAGCAATCAAAATTTTATCTCCCAGAAAGCTTTTAAATTAATAAAATTAATACCAATGCACTCATTTGTATTACATTGAACAATATAAATTATTTTTGAGCAATAAAATAGACATTGAAATTTAAAAAAATGAGATATTTAATAGAAAATACCAATGTATTTTTCAAAACCTTCCAAGTAGATAAAAATATTTACACTATGTTTGAAGTATGTATAATGGTTATGCAATACAGAAAAAAAATATCAATAATTCAAATCCCGGCTCAAACCGTAAAATGACTGGGCCTTTTACAATAGGGTATTAGGATTAAATAGTTCAATTACTTTAATGTGTGTGATTGCACCCACGATACTGAACAAATTTCCTAAAGAAACCTATTGGAAATAAGCAAAAAAAAATGTTTGCCTTTCCATACTTTTTTTGCATTATAATTGCAATCTGGTGATCGAACGATCGTACGAAAAGTCGTTTTCTTTTTGCCAATTTCTTTTATGTTACCTAATTTGAGAAAGTTGGTCAGTATCATTAGTAAAATCACCCATTACACTAATGCAACTGTTTACCCTAACACCCTGTATGAAGGGTGCAAAGTTAAATGTGTTATATACTAAACGAGATGCTTCAGACCATCAAACTGAAGAACTTTCACTATGGAGCCAAAACAGAAATCGCAAAAAAAAACAGCTGTTCAATAGAAAACGTCAACAGCTAGGTACTTGACCCAAATGTTGATCGATCCCGATGTTGGCTCCATAGATCAGACCATAAAACTGAACAACTTTCTCTATGGGACCAATATCGAAATCGCGAAAAAAACATCTGTTCCATACAAACTTACTCGACCTAAATGTATGGGTCAGCGACATTTTTTTTCGCGATTTCGATATTGTTCCCATAGAAAAAGTTGTTCAGTTTACTGGTCTGATCATCCCCGTAAAATAGTTTCACCTAATTTTGTTAGACCTTATATATGTATTTATAATAAGTTTCCCAACTAACAATTTGGTCGTATAGGTGTCGTATAATCGAACATTAGACGTATACAGCACCAGTATATGACCAAATTACCGTAATATAATTTTTATAGGTCAAAATAGTCATATAAATGGGCCTAATGCTACCAATTTGTTTACTGGGTTATTTTGTATACCTACTTACATTTTGTTTTTTTTTTGTTTTTTATTTACTGATAACTGCTCGTTTTTGATCATTTTTCTGGAAACACCGCCTACCCTTCTTCGTTCACCGGTTCCTCTACCCTAAGGTTGTCTGGAAGAAATCGCTTCTTAGCGATAAGACCGCCTTATTTTGTGCCTCTTGTATTTTTGTATCTGTATGTTAGAACAATGAGTTCTTTACTAATTTAAAGTAACCAATTCATAACATCATAACAAATGGGCCGTGTCTTGCGTCCGCGCAGACACGTAGACTGCAATAAAAATAGCTTCGTGTAGGAGACACCCCTGTCGCCGCTCGGTGTTCGAACGGATATTGATTACTTGTCTGTAAGGAATACAAATGTATCAGGAAACTGTGTTCTGGAGCGCTGGGCTCTAGCGCCATCCTTTGTACTGACGTCTAACATTAAACTTCATAGCTCGAGCTTCGTTGCGGCTTCGTATTGCCGTTCTATAACACTCTGTTTAGATTAGACATTGCGACCTAATAGTTGTCATTTGAACTTATACGCATGCTTAGTGATAATACGTTTGACTACTTATATAGGGACTAGTTACGCGTGATATTCTACTAACAAACATTTCTGCCACTTTCTGCGGGGGGTGAGGTAACATTAAATCCGCAACTTTGGATTTTATTCCTCATAGCTTTAGATTCAAATTTTGAATGATAAAAATCATGAAAGTAGTCTCGTGTGCCCCAAACGTCATAAGTTCGTAGTTATTGTTTCGCAATTATAGGCTGTCTCGTTCAGTGATAAGGTATAAAATTGAATGTAAATGCACATGGTCAATTGTTCTTATACCGTGGCAGAGGGGAAATGCTACCGCAAGGCTAGTCCTTATAATAAATAGTCAAAGGAAAGTAGTCTCGCGTGCCCCAAACGTCATAAGTTCGTAGTTATTGTTTCGCAATTATAGGCTGTCTCGTTCAGTGATAAGGTATAAAATTGAATGTAAATGCACATGTTCAATTGTTCTTATACCGTGGCAGAGGGGAAATGCAACCGCAAGGCTAGTCCTTATAATAAATAGTCAAAAGTTATTACAAATGTAAATTTTTCGTATTATGAAAAACTATGTTTGTACCAAATGTTTTGAATGTCGAATGAAAAAAAAATTCCATTTTGTTTTATTTTTTGTTAGTTTAGTTTATAAAAAACAAAAAAGAAGAAACAACAAAAAACGACATAACATCTATTTCCAATTATGTGTGAATATCGTTCTAGATATGAATCGTCGCCTTGACAAACTTACGCCTGTGCCACTGCTGAAGTTATTGTGAAGAATAAGTATGGCACAGTGCCTTAAATTGCAAATGTTATTTGTGACGCGGCCTCTAGATTTTCTAAACTATTTTTCTATATATACAATGTCACTTATATTAATACCGTCTACGCGTATTGTGCGTCAAAATTTTGTTTAAAATTGACCCCTCTGCAACCACCTTAACAAGTAATAAAAAAAATTCTTTATTTGATTGCAATTTAGTGCAATCAAATAAGTGCAATAAAAAAGGGACTCAATCATTTGTATACCACAAATGATTGAGTCCCTGACTCCCAAAGTCGGAAAACCGTGTATTGGGAGACAACTATCCTAGAGGAAATAACTATCCTAACTATATTTAGGCAGAAAGTGAGCAATACGAGACTAGTTGCAACAGTTACGATGCAAGGAAACGTCCAGTTAACCGATCCGGGCAATGAGAGCCCGCGGCAGCTAACTAGCAGAGGTGCACGATACCAAAGAAAAATGAAATAACGCAAAAAGGAGATGTCGGGGGTTACGGAGGGGCGGAGGGAGAATACCGTCGGGTGGTTCTTTCGTAGAAAAGCCAGTTTCCTTTAGTGGAAACAGATAACGATCCACTGCCGACGACAGAATACGTAACTGCACTCACTAAGCATAGATCTACATACTAACGTTCGTTCGGCTATCAAAGGTATCTAACACAACTGATTTCCTTTATTGAGCACGAAGAAAATGCTCAGTCAGTGTTGTCGTCGCTGGATGATATTACGCTTCATTCATTTTGTTGTGAAACTGGATGAGTCGCTATTTTCTTTTCAATAAGTGTCTCCATACTTTTATCGGTGGTTCTCGTTTATTGCTGCTAGAAAGTAATAAATATGCTTTATGTTTCAATTGCCAGGATTGAAACAGTAAAGTAGCCAGTACTTGTATCATAATGTCTTTGTTAATCAAAGTTTTTTTCCATTTTGAGGCATTTATTGTGCCCACTGTCCATTACAAGTGGCAACGGGCACACTTCCCGTCACACTGGACAGAGTTTCGGTACTACTAGTGACACGTAGATATTCTGAGGTTTCAGAATATCTCTGACTACCCCCTCGGGGAATATAGTCGTGAGCATATGCTTATGCTTGTTAATCAAATTAAAGATTGAAAAATTTATTTCGGGCGGGACTTGAACCCGCACTCCAAACCAGGGAACTGCGTTATCCAATTATGCGTTATGTCTTTGTTAGTTAGATTTTTACACCACAAACTATTAAATTAGGTGTGCAGTATCGGGCCCGGATTCCACCAAAGTGCAGCGGAGATGTGTTGAACTTACCAATAAAGTAGCTTGATTCTGACAAGTGAGGAAATTTGAGCAATCCAATTGGTTGATTTTACACAGCTCCTTCCGCTCCGCTTTGGTACCCTGCATTATTATCCAGAAAAAATTCGACTCGGGTAAAGCCGCGTACAAAAGCCAGTTAATTGTAAAAGCATTTTATCCTAGATAAGCTACTCATTAGTTATGATAACACTCTCAAGATTCCCTGACGGTGTTGAATCAAGAATGTATGTACACAAGGTTACGTAGGGAAGGCGAGGGAACATTGATTCCTGGGAGATGCCGCGTCATGCATTCGTGCTCGGCATCCCAATGCACGGCTCGCCTCTACGCCTCCACGTGCCACTATCCTGATAATAGTTGTGTGCATTTTAATTCCTTTGAGATGATGCAATTAATTAAAAACACAAAATAGAAGCGACTTTTTAATTAATTACGCCAATCTTCTTTGCAATAAATTCGTAAGGAATATTTTCATTCGACTTCAATTATTTTTATTAGAATTTTAATATATATTTGTGAAAGAAAACCGTAAACATTTTATCAAAAGATCTTGGACATTGAACAGCTAACAAAATAGAGCTTAATAGGTATTCAAAACTCGCAATTTTTCAAACAAATTACCACTTTATAAATAGGTTTATACTGTAGGTTTGAGCTATTGAATAGCATTATACTGGATCAAAAAAAAACTGGTCTGGGCTGTTCTTAAGTAAAAGATGCAATGGTGAAGACTATTTATTCTGCATAGAACAATACTAATCAATTACAAATGGCCAGGATCCTTAGCAGTGTAGGAACGACGAAAATTTTGAATATCCTACTAATATTATAAGTTTGTTACTCTTTCACGCAAAAATGGATTTCGATGAAATTTGGCATACAAATAGACCATGGCCTGGATAACGCATAGGGTACTTTTTATCCGGGTAACGCAGACGAACTCGTGGGCAACAGCTAGTTCATTATATTTTTCTTTAAGAATTTTTTTCACCATAAATGTGAGAAAGATAAAATATGAGGGTGGAACTTCTGACAACTGCACAAAAATCATTTCAAGTATTAATAAAAAGTTCGGCGAACCTACGAACAGTATTTACAATTCGGCAGTCATGTAAATAGTGTCATTTGACTTTTATATGAACAAATAAGAATAAAAATATCGACGAGGATAAATATAAGCTATACATAGATATGTGGGGCTGGGGAATGGCGTGAGCTCGTGACCGGCATGCGTTGCACCGCCCGAGTCGATATGCCGCATCTATTGGTAATTTTTACACTGGTCTCTCTACTCTGATTCTCTCTGACTGGTCTGACGCCACTCAGGATTAAAAAACAGCCCAATTATAATCTACACTAACTAATCGGTAATCGCAGACTAGTTAGTGTAGATTATAGTTGGGCTGTTTTTTAATCCTGCGATGCGTGAGACTTGATAGAATTGGTTAGAACTTATGGGACTTCTCCCTGTCGTCGCCTATAAGATCTACAACACATTCAACAACAAAAAAACAATAAAGAAAGAGATTCGTTAGAAGTTCAGTCGTTCAGAGTATAACCCATTTAATTGATTGACTACGTTCAAATCTACTTAAAAACTTATTAATTTAACGTTACAATTACAAATTAGGTTAAAGGTAGGTAACCGACGTTGTCAAAAAGGCAAAGCTTCGCTAGTAGACGTGGACGCAATGAACGCACAGCTCGCCTAATGGGCGGCATTACCATTCCAAGTCGGTAGGTGAGCGAGCGGGAGCGGTAACCCGCCCGACCGCCTTGTGAATATGCAAAGTGAGCCACGTTAAATATTGAACCACCGTATTGTGCCTAAATGTGCGCTTCCTTTCCGGATTCTCGCTCATTTACTTTGAGCAAACCATTTAAACAGATAACTGTTCTTTATTTAGTCGTTCATTGTTAATTATTCACTACTATGAGAGCGTCGTCTGTGGCGCGATGCGGAGAGCTATGGGAACTGAATCTTGAGGTCCAGGTTCGAATCCGCACAGACCACATAGAAATGTCATGTACCACTGCATTTTTCTATCCCCTCGTTCAGTTAAGGACAGATTCGGGATATGGCAGATTCGGGTTATACGTAATACCAACTGTTCACGAAGGAAGACATCGTGAGAAAACCTGCATATGCTGAAGAAGAAATTTTGATGCGCATGTGAAGTCTACCAATCCGAATTGAGACGCGTAGTAGACTATGTTGGCAATATAGCTTACAGGAATTTATTCGGCTCCGTTGGAGATATTTTTGTGGACTGTAGATTTGTTCTGGTGGCAGGCAGTAGTGGTTCGATGGAAAGAAAAGTCTTGTTTTAAGCACTGGAGGTTTATTTTTACATCAGCGTTAGTTACACGAAAGCACCATCCAATATGGAAGAGAGGAGAAGGAAATTACAACATTTTTATTATTACATTTTATATTGGTGTTGCCAACAGACTAACGCCCATCACCTCCGCTGAGGGTAGGCATGTGCCCTGCAGTGGGACGTAGTGTATAGGCTGTGATGATGATAAAAATGACTACTATAAAGGTCAGTGTCGTACATAAAAATAGTAGATTTAAAAAAATCCAGTCCCGTCCGAGATAAATTTTTCAATCTTAGCTGTAACATTTTATAATCAATAATATTGTAAAAGTTGATTACGTCTCTAATTAAAAAGTCTACTCTGCTTAGTTGATATTGCATTTTGTGACAAACTGGTTAAAAGAACGCAGCCTTATTAAAGTAGCTCGACGCTGTACAGGAATAGTTAATTATAGTTTCTTCACGATAATTTAAAATTTTGTTTCTTTGAAATGAAACTTTAAAACCTTTCATGGCAGGTAATACCACGGAGCGTTTTTAATCAAACCGACGGGTTCGCGTGGCAGGTAATGAAATAAAGTAAGTATATGCGCATAAAATATTCTTCGATAAACTGATAAAAGCGCACAGTGGCATGTCAGAGCAAAAATTGCCAGGCGTGGAGCCCCTCGCAGCTCCGCATTGTGCCCCAAATGACACGTGAAAGGCGACGAGAGAGGCGCGCTCCTAGCTTCACAAAAGGCTTACAGATGCGCGCACCAGAAGATTTTAATGAGGCAACGACTCTGTGTGATTTTATCGCGTGTGCTGTAATGAGAAATAACCAAGCGCATCCTCTTTGACTGCACTTGCATAGAGATGTATCAAAATCGCAAGTGAAGTGCAAGATGAACTTGCATAATTAGTAGTCAGTACCCGACCGTAAAACAACGTTTTTTGGTGTAAGAAAAAATATCAAAGGATAATTTTCATTCAATCAAATTCAAAATTTGTTAAGCTAAACCTCAAAATCAAAAGTCAACATTTGAAACCACATGCTTTTTGCTATTGAAACGTAACTGTTGAGATTTTAACCTTCAGTGTAGTCTAATCTAGTCTTATAGTTTTGAAGCACACTTAGGTAGGTACTGTACTGTAAGTTATAACACTGTAAGTGATTCCATAATTGATCCGTTTTCCCATTTTTGGTACGGAAAACGTTCATCTACTATAATTTTAGATAAGCTTAAGTATAATGCAAACAAATATCTCGGAAGATGCACAATGAACAGAATGGTGATAACGATGACACCAGCCTGCACTTATAATTAAATATGTTCATGTCACAATTGTATGTTAGGTAAGGTAATAATGAAGTATTACATCCAAGTATAATACAGGGGTTTAACTGTTTAAGTAAGTCATCGTCAAGCGTGAATCTAATCCCGCAAACGCAATAAAAACAAATTACGCGTCAAGTAAAGTTACAAAGCCGGATATACCGGCCAATTTTCATCAATGCAAATCACGTTGTCGACTCGTCAACCCAATTACCAAGAAGTGAATTTAAATAAAGATAAGTATCGCCCTCAAGGAGACAATGCTAATAGGAGGTGGAGGCGTGATAATAGGCTCCGACTGGGGTTCGGTGGGTTCGCTATAGATGCCGCTCGCTGGCATCAGAGCGGTGCCTCACCGCGGTAGGTGCCTTTATTAGATCTCTCGACTTACGCGCCCGCAGTCTCAAAACACTTGTTCAATTAGTGATCAGCCCAACGATACTTTATTATGCAAACGTTTAATCGCTTCACATCGCTTGACTTTTATTAGAATTAAGTTTGTATTATGTTTTAACTTACTTTAGGATCAAAATTGTAAGATATCTGTGCAATGCTTTAAAATAATTTAATCTTTATTTAATTTATAATCACAAAAAAATAATACAAGTGGATAATAAAGTCCTGGTACTCCAATTACATATTCAGATTAGTGACATTCTGCGGTATAGTCTAGGCGTTGACGTGCACTATTCCTAACCAAAACCCACACCTAGTCCTAACTAAAAGCTTTAAAAATTCTAAAATTGTAACTTAGAAACTTGTAACGTCCCCACTGCTGGGACATCGGTCTTTATAACGTGTCAACAAAACCGGGCGTATCGGGCATTTAGAGATTGAAGGGGAGTTCCGGTTGTTTCTAGCTAGCGGTGACAGGCGCAGGCGGTGCGGCACGGCACCGGGCTGCCGATAAGAGAGCCGGGATATTGGCCCGTGTGGCTACTCGTACTAGTTTCCGTGGCTTCCGGAGCTGACCACCAATATTTACACTGAACTCTTATATTGTTAACTACAGGGTGACAATGAAATAAGTCGAACATTTTTTAGGGGTGGTTCAGACCATCAAACTGAACGACTTTTACTATGGGAGCAAACAGGAAATAAAAGAAAAATATGCTGTTCTTCTTGTTGCGTATATACTGAACTGTAATGCCTACTCGACTTAAATTTAACAGCGGATTTTTTGCAATTTCATGTTTGCTCTCATAGGTAAAAGTTGGTCAGATACGGTCTGAACCACCCCTATAAATTTGTCGTTTCATTATTATTATCACCCTGCAAAAAAATCTATAGCACTTTGTAACGACAAATATACAGGCGAGGTCCTTGCATATTGGCAACATATTATTTTGGCTAGCATAATAAAAAAGCCTCCCTCCAAATATGAAACCCTTCTATTCATTGGACTACACAAAAAGAATATCAATCATTGAAAGGGAAGCGTGACGTGGATGGCAATAAAACAAATATGTAGTAGTTTTTCCACAATCCGTCCACTAAAAGATAATATGTTACTTTATTTCTATTTTCTGTATTCACTCAGGGTTTATGTATCTCGAATAGTCACGTCGGGGGCGGCGAAGGGTAAGGCATACAAATAAGTGAAAGTCCGAAACCGCCCAAACACCCGCCGCCATGTTCTTTATCTGCGGATCTCTTAAAAGAATTTGATCGTGTACGAGAATATTACGAGCAACATCTGTGACAAGGGATGTATAAACTTAAATATTTGGCTGCAACCGAACTGGCCACGAGGAAATCTGGTATGTCACAAGGGTTCGCGTTCCGTTTGCTTTGTTTACATTTCTGATACGTGTTATGCTTTTGTATCCACAGCAATTGAAACTTGAGTTTTTAATAATAATAGATTATAGATACCTAATATTATACGTGCGGACATAGTGCTAGCTCCGAACCTAGTTTGTTAGTTCTAGCTCCAAACGCATCAGAATTTGGTGACGTTTTAAAAAAGGGCAAAATTTTGTTCATTCCGGTTCCTTAACAATAAGCTGACGGTTCTCTAAGGGGATGATCCTGGCCATCAAACTGAACAACTGTCTTTATACAACCAAGACCATTTTTTTCGCTATAATGGATATTGGTCCCGTAGAGAAAGTTGTATTTGCATCACACAAAAATAATAGGTGACCGAATTATTTTTATCTTTTTTTTTTGGCTTTGGGGGTTTTTAAATTTGTAATTTAATGTTATTTCATAATTTTTTAAGTTACATAAAAACTACTTAACCGATTTTCATGAAACATGGCGAAGAACACTCGGGATAAAATTATCTATGACACAAAAAAAACTAAACGAAAATCGGTTCACCCGTTTGGCAGTCACGATACCACAGACAAATACACAGATACACAGACAGACACGTTAAACTTATCTTAACACCCCTCTTTCTGCGTCGGGGGTTAAAAAACACTTAAGTAGGACCATATAATAGTGCTATAGAAATATTATAATTTTACAATCAACTTATAACTTTTACGTTTGCAGTTGGACCGTTTCCAGAGGCCTTTTTCAGCGAAGCTAAAAAAACAAATAACTCAGCTATGGATGCAAGAGCTGCATCGAGAAAAATAGTTTTCTGCAATACGTTAATTGATTGGTTCCATCGGCTAACGAGATACTGCCTTTTCTGAAAACTGTTACGAGCTATTTGAGCATGGCAATTTATACGTGTGTACTATTTCTGTTAAAATAATTATAATGGGGAAATATTTAGTTATACAAGGTAGTAAGTAAAAACACAAAACAATAGTAATATCCAAAGGGGTGGTTTAGATAAGACCATCAAACTAAACAACTATGGAAACAAGGTCAAGAGCAAACCCATTTTGAATTTAAAAAAAAAAAACAAAAAAGAACAAGGGCGAAAAAATCTGTTTCGATCACAGAACATTATAAGAGGGGTTAGAAATGCAAAGTAGCGATTTTGCTTCGGAGACGGCTGTCGCCACTTGTCTTCCCACTCACGCTGCTACAATTACACATGCCCTCTCGCTCGCACCACGCCGCGCGTCTTATAGTGCTATGCAAATTATTGCATAACCTGTGGCGACACGTTCAACGCCTACTTTGCACTTCTAACCCCTCTTATAATGGATAGATGGTATCTATACTAGTCCCATATATTTGAGTCGAGCAGGTACTGCATTTTTGTATGAAACAGCTTATATTTTTTTGTTTTTTCTGGACGTTGGCTCCATAGTGAAAGTTGTTCAGTTTGATGGTCTAAGCCACCCCTTTAAATATCACTAGGGTGTTGTGTTATACCCTGAACATTTTAAAGACATGCTCCCTTTGGGGCAGATTGAGACACCTGATTGCCTTCTGATGTGATCCATCTGATGTGATCCATCATCGATTCATCAGTCAGGCTTCGGATAATAAACCTATCCTAACCATGTTTAAAACGTGACCAAAAACATTAAACATATTCACAAAGTATAAGTATGTAATATGTAGATGACACGATTGTATCAAGACGTCCGCTTCTAAGTACCTAGTAGACAAAGTTGTATTACGTTATGCAACACAACCTGCCCACCAAATAATTTCTACTCTACACGTGTTTCGCTCCACCAAGGAGCATCCTCAGGAGTTAGACCGACGAACGTTCGATACAGAGTTGTTACTCCGCCGAGCGTCCGACACCGAGACAATCGGTCTTTGGTGGAGCGAAACACGTGTAGAGTAGAAATTATTTGGTGGGCAGGTTGTGTTGCATAACGTAATACAACTTTGTCTACTAGGTACTTAGAAGCGGAGGTCTTGATACAATCGTGTCATCTACATATTAGTCATGGATTTCCGCAAAGTAACGCCTGATTCAATTAATTATAAGTATGTACACAATTTTCTTATTTCGAAAATACCCTGATCCAAATCTGTGTCAATATTTTCGTTTATGCTACATTTATAAAGATAAGCAGATTAAATTCCAATGCTGGGAATGTTAAAATATCTATGTTATCCCAGAAAAATCACAAAAATTTGTTCTATTGTACGTACTTTATTGCAATACTATTGTACGTCTTATTTGTGACTAGCTGTTGCCCGCAACTTCGTCTGCGTTACCCGGATAAGAAGTACCCTATGTGTTAATTCAGGCCATGGTCTATCTGTATGCAAAATTTCATCGAAATCCGTTCAGTAGTTTTTGCGTGAAAGAGTAACAAACATCCATACTCACAATTCGCATTTATAATATTACGAGCGTTAACCCGCAACTTCGTCCGCACAAATTATATACCAGATTTTAAGTCAGATCACAAGCTATCAAACAAAAAAAGTTTCATCAAAATCGGTTCAGTAGTTTTTGCGTGATACTTGTTCAAACAAACAAACAAACATACAAACAAACAGACAGACAAAAAATCCAAAAATTGGTGAAATGGAATCAGGGACACCTAAAAACCATATCGTAACTTTTTTTTTGTTAATATCTTCAATGTACAGACAAACTTCCTGTTACAGTTTTATAATAGTATAGATAGATATAGATATAGATATATATAGATATATAGATATAGATAAGTAGGAAGGATTAGTAGGGTTTGTCTGGGCTAACATAGGTATTAAGTATAAAAACTTTTATGTGGATGAAGTTTAGTAAGTACCTAGTAGAGAATACATAATAAAGAAGATGTATAACTTAAAATAATGACATTTATTGTAAACATTATGAACGCCAACTTCAAAACAGACTTATAAATTTTGATTGTATAAGAGCGATACATTATTTGTCAGCGGCTTGTCACGGCATTATAACGAGGAGTCCGTGCAGCCATAATCAATTAGGCGGTGGTGTGGGAGGCTGTCAATTTGCGGCGGACCCGGGACGAGCGCCCGCGCCGCCGCCGCCGCCGCCGCCGCCCGTCTGATGACTTCCGAGTGACCGCCTCTGATTTGCATAAGGGCCAAACCAGCTTTAATATGAGATTATTCTCGAGTTAGGAACGTCCGAAACGGTCCCATTCATTATTAGTTTTGGAATATTTAGTTGACCCAATCCCTCAACGTAATTATTAGAATTGCCACTCGTATTCGACATGATTGCTGACTGATTGCCCTCAAATCCAGCTGCTTTAATTAAATTAACCGTACACTAATAACAAGAAACTTAGCTGCGAACGGTATTTTCAATCAATTACAAACAACACTGAGCAACCTAATGGCTACGTATTAGTGGTCGCTACGCCGTAGCACTACTCGTAGCGATGTAATGAATCAATTCGCTACAGCTATACAAGCGCAAAAGGGGTGTTAATACAGGGTGTAAGAGACAGCAGGTCAAATACTGAAACGGTCATTTTAGCTCTTTTTACACTATCCATCTCAACTTTCCTAATGGCGATAAAAATTAAATGATTCATACAATTGAATCGGGTAGGTAGGTACCTATTTTTTTATTTATTGACAAAATAATTCAGCTTCACAAAAACTAACATCATCATCATCATCAGCCTATAAACTTCCCACTACTGGGCACAGGTCTTCCCTCAGGGAGGGTGTATGGGCATTAGTCCACAACGCGTGCCCAATGCGGATTGGTAGACACAGGGATAATATTAAGGTGGTTGCAGAGGGGTCAATTTTATACAAAACTTTGACGCACAATACGCGTAGACGGTATTAATATAAGTAACTTTGTATATATGGAAAAACAGTTTAGAAAATCTAGATGCCGCGCCACAAATAACATTTGCAATTTACAAAATAATTACGAAGATATAAAGTTTTGATATTTTTCATACAAAATTTTAAAAGCTTTATATCTTTGTAATTATATTATAAATTGCAAATGTTATTTGTGACGCGGCAACTTGATTTTCTAAACTATTTTTCCATATATAAAATATTACTTTTACTAATTCCGTCTACGCGTATTGTGCGTCAAACTTTTGTATGGACTGAAACCACCTTAACACTTCCATAGCTAATAATAGCGGGGTGCAAGCAAGGAAAGAGCCTCCCCAAGTGACAAAACCTGAGTTCGTCTGGCGCACCCTGGGCACTGGGCAGTCAGCCTCGATACGACCATTGCTGACTGGAAAATATTTCCACTGCAGCATGAGTAAATTGTTATACTATATGGCTCATGGTGACACGAAAAAAGAAGCTAATAATAGGTTCCGCTAGTTTACTTACCTATTATAGTTTTGTATGGAAAAGCAAATTTTTCTCACGATTCCGATGTTTGGCTCCATAGTGAAATTTGCTCGGTTTGATGGTTTTCACCTTTGATTAAATTAAAATAGCGGAAGATAGGTGACGTTCTTGTATTACGCACTCGAAAAATGGATCTAATTTTCATGCACTTACGAGTGAAAAGTATTGGCATGTGATTTGTTTTTTTTTCTTTTTAAATTATTTGTACAACGATTTTTTAAGCACGCGATGGTATTGTGGTACCTTTATGCCACCGAAAATAAAAAAAAGTATCTCAATCACGCAATGCCGCTCTAAGTAATTAGGCGACAGGGGCTCAATTTATGCGGTCCATGCGCTATATGGTAGTCACTTATCTTGTTATTTTAATTTAATCAAAGCTTTCAACGTTTCATGATTTGCCCGGCTGTCCCTTACACACTGTATTAGGTGAACGACCCAGGACATAGACCAGCTAGATAGACTTCATAACAACACACACGTGTAGAGGCAGCGTCTTGCCATCGGTGACAAAGGGATTAAGCGTCCCCGCGCGCCTCCGTCTGCGGTTTCTTAATTAACCCCTAAATACCCGAGCAAGCCCTACTGTATGGTGGCGTGTAAGATTATTGCCTGCGCTACCCTTGTTAATTTTAATGTACTTGGTATTATTGAAACAAATAGAACGCCCCGTCTCGGATGCTCATGTTTGGATGTCATTATTTCGATTACACGTAGGTATAAGGTGTAACATGTATTGTCGGTAATTTTATTTAGGCAAAAACCATAACTTATACTTATAAAATATTAATGAGTCAAATATTATTTAGGACCAATTTAGTACAAATAAATAATTTTAAAGATTGACATTTGTTTTTTTTTTTTTTTTTTTTGCTACGGCGTGTTATGAACTTTAAGACTTGGGTTTTTATAGTAGTAATTTCGTACCCTACAACAATATCAAACGGCAATCGGTAATCTTTTTTGTAATTAAAAAGTCCCGGGGCTACTGTCAAATTAACGGGAATTGAACCCGCAATCTTTCAAACCGCAGAATTGCTTTCGTCCAATTTAGCTACCGAGCCTACTACGAACATAACATAACATAACATAAATATTCTTTATTTGCACACCAAAATATACAGTAACAAAAACGAATAAAAAGAACGTAAGTAAAAGTTGAAGTTGTGTAAAAGAACATACAAATTCCACGCAGACGATGTCGCGGGCTGGTTCTAAACGTAAGTAAGTAGTAAATATTGAAAACTATACCGGATGATTTTTTTCCTGTTCCGTAACATTCGGGAGTGGTTCAGACCATCAAACTGAACAACTTTTATTATGGAAGCAAACCTGAATTCGTAAAAAAACAGCGTTTTACACGCCATTTTCTATTAAGGGAACATATTTTTTGGATAGCAGACGTGAAGTCTCTCTTTTGTTGTTATAATTCGATTTTAGTTAAATCTACCAGAATTAGAGTAAAGTCTGATAAAGTAAATAGTTGTCATATATTTTCCTCTACTACTTGTTCAAACAATATCCTACATTATAGCATAGAAACACGTAGACTTGTGTCTACGCGTAGGGTGCGTAGCGTAGGTAACATACGATTTACATCAGAAGAGTGAGGAACACGGGCAGCGGGGCAGAAGAGCGTCGTGTTTACAGCTAATACGATCACGAGCAAACAAACCTTTCATCTCCACTCCACGGGAGCATCCATGTACACCAACTCTTACACGTTAATTTACATTTATTACGCACATTTTATCTTAATTCGATATTATATTGCATAAAACGCGCCTGCATCTGAAACTGTTGATAGGACATTATTAGAGATCGGATATTCGGATGCATATTTACCTAAACTTCATTTTTGGCTATACAATTATGGAAGGGGGTTCTTGAAATTATCTTTTATAATATTTTCGGGTGCCAGGAAATTCAGGCAGGCAGGAATAACTAATCGGATACATAGTATGGAAGCAACTTCTGAAAACTATTTAATTTAAAAAAGAAAAACAATCTTTTCCTTAAAATAAATCCCGGGTTGTCAGGAAGTCCGGGAATGTATAACTAATCGGATGCATAGTATGAAAGCGACTTCCTAAAATTATAAAATCAAACAAAAAACATTTCTTTTTGTTACAAAAGTGCACTCCATAATATAATAGCCAACACCTCAACTTTAGGTAAATATGCATCCGATTATCCAATCTTTAGTCATTATCTATTTTCACACAGAAAAAATACTTTCTAGAAAGTATTTTTTCTGTACCAAATATGTTTCAACTGATATTTCTTAATCTCAATTTATGTCTTGGACTAAGATAATCCCGTAATGGACTAACATTTGAAGAATGTTGAATTCTCAAAATTCAAGATTGAATTTATCGTGACGAGAATTGTATTACTGGGTTCGAAATTTATATCTTGAATCAAAACAGATTTGTTTCTCGCATTATGAATGAGTAAGTTTCTTTTATTAAAGGAAACATTTAGTGATACAAGAAATTAGTTCTTGGCCCACAATACGAAAAAATTTATATATTTCAAACGAAGACATTTTCGAGTTTCCTTATATCGAAATGCGAAGATAACTTGAATCAAGTAATTTTTTTTCTGTGCAGCTCATCTCGTTTTTCATAACCGGTAGAATTTTTATTTTATGTAAATGATATGAGTGAACAATAAAATCAATGGAATAATAAACATTTAACAACACAAGAATACAAATGGTTGACCGCAAACTATTACTACGCTATGCTTCATTGTTTTGGTCAGCGCACAGTTCGAAACTGTACGTTGGTAACGGCGCGACTATGGACAAATCAACAACTTTTCATTCAACGTCAAAACGCATGATTTGTATAAAAAAATTTGTATTAGGTCAATATAAACATTTTTTTTTTGGGCAGCGAAGACCAAAAAAATCTTTGAGGTACAGTATACTTGTAACATCATCTACGTTTCCATTACATTTTATAGTTTATCATGTTCTTAAAAATTTTATTCTTGTTAAATATAACAATAAATTCTAACGTTCATTTTACTGAAAAATAAAAAGATACATTTAATGTAGTTAGTCAAATACCCTATTTAAATATAGGCTATGTACAATCAGTAAAACAAAACCACAATACAACTACCAACTATATTTTTTAGCTCGCAGTTGTAGCAGAATTTTTGCATATTGAAGGACATGTCAAATGGTGAAAGGCTTACAAAAACAACAACCAAATCCAATCTAGTACCGACCTAGGTATAGACATGTAACGTGTGACTTGTTGTTTGTTATTTTACTTCATTTTCAACTAATCAATAATCATCATTAGATATGAATTTGGTAGGTAGCTATAGCGTTGAGAAGCGCGGTACATTTTTTGTACCGAAAACGGAACGAATTTAATTCAATTCAATTTTTGTTTATGGCGTCCGGTGTGTTATCACAATTCCACCAAAGGGAACGAATTTAAGCAGAAGCAAGTAAATCCATAGATGTCAGTTTGAGCGAAACTGTGATACGTAAACAACCCGGAGCCGGCAAACTATCGCCACTGAGCAAGTTTATTCTCCAAATAGCGTCGGCGTATGCTCGCCGCGTCGACTCTCGCCTCGCCACCAACTCACTGCCGCCGTCGACTCCCTAGGAGCACACCCCTCCTCGATAAATGTTTACTCACTCTAACCAGGGACAACTCTTCCTTTATGCATCTTTTTGTACTCCTCTACTGACGCTATTACACAATTTGTAGCACCATCTGATACACATTTCCCGTTCATTGCCTTCACATAAAACTAAGAAGCCAAGAAGAAAACAAAGAGCGCCAATTTGGCAAGTCGAAGACAAACGCATTTAAAATGGGCAGAGCAGAGCAGGAGCCATCTATCTTGGAGCTTGATAAACGACGACATTATTCCTTATCGCCCACTCAATTTGTTTAAAAGCGTTCTGCTTTGATAATTTGAGAATTACAAATCGTATTCTGTGACACAAAAATGTTCTCATAATTGCAAAGTCTTGCCAGCTCCTTGATAAGGCTAAGGAGAGAGATCGTTCCAATTTATCTAAATTTATATCTTGGTATACCCCGCCACGATGCAGTAATAACGCAAGGGTCTGACTTAATAGATACCTATACATATATGCTATCAATACTTTATGTTTTGACCAACATGCAGAATGTGATGGAATATATTTTGTTTGTTGTAGTGGTGGAGGAGCCGGAGTTCACGGATGTCATTCAGAACGTGACAGTTCCGGCTGGTCGAAGTGTTCGCCTGGCGTGCTCCGTCAAGAACCTCGGCTCTTATAAGGTATGCAACGCTTTGTCATATATTTTGTTTTTTTAGGTTCGGCCATGAACTTATAGACTTGACCTATTTATACCCATTATCTGTGTTCCAGCATGAACTCTACCACAGATATTAATAAGAATATTTTTCTTACCAATTAAGTCTTGGAAACAAGTGATTCACTAACATTGAAGACCACCAACATAGACGAAAATTTTTTCGCTTGATAAATTAACCACTGGCAGGCGCCACTAACACTAGAAATGCCTATAGATAATTATACGTTTCAAAGAGATTATAACATACCACATATGATCCAGGTGGGTCTATCTATGGGTCTATGGTGACGCGAATACTCGAATTCTACAACTTCTAATCATAAATCACTCAGTAGGGCCGCGCCGTTATAAAACATTCATTATATCGAACACGAACGAACATAATCGCT
Source organism: Agonopterix arenella (assembly GCA_927399405.1). Taxonomy (NCBI): domain Eukaryota; kingdom Metazoa; phylum Arthropoda; class Insecta; order Lepidoptera; family Depressariidae; genus Agonopterix; species Agonopterix arenella. The sequence continues at coordinate 10,754,216 of OV656691.1, read as the reverse complement.
TTTGAAGTAGTCTTAAACCCTGCAACCTGCTTCAAACCAACCATCTTTAATACCGTTTAAAAACTACACGTAAATACGCAGAACGCAGATAAACCTACTTAAGGCGGTTGCAGAGGGGTCAATTTTACACAAAACTTTGTCGCACAATACGCGAAGACGGTATTAATATAAGTAACTTTGTATATATGGAAAAATAGTTTGGAAAATCGAGTTGCCGCGTAACAAATAACATTTGCAATTTATAAAATAATTACGAAGAAAATTTAAGAAAGCTTTCATACAAAATATTAAAAGCTTTATATCTTCGTAATTATATAATAAATTGCAAATGTTATTTGTTACGCGGCAACTAGATTTTCTAAACTACTTTTCCACATATAAAATATTACTTTTATTAATTCCGTCTACGCGTATTGTGCGTCAAACGTTTGTATGGACTGAAACCACATTAATATGAGTATATAATATAGAAACTATCTTTCATGCAAGAAATCTTTGCATTTATCTACAATAAGAATGAGGAAATCACGTCTCCGAAGGCACACCACTTACATAGCAGACACCTACTGTAGTAGGGAAGACGACAATATGCGTGGAACGGCGAGAGGAAACATAAAATAAGAAGCATTTTATCATTTGATTTAGAACGCGGCGTCGTAATAAAGTGTCCATATAAATGGAGGAAGATATGATTTACAACCCCTACGCCAAGTTTGCACCTCTCTCGTAGCTTAGATGGTTTAAAAACTAAAATAATATTGGACACTGCAAAATCAGCCTTAACTCAATTTCACAGATTCTTTTTTTCTTCGTGCCAGTTCTGTAATGTTATTCGCTTCTGCAGAGTAAACACAGATCGTTATTTAAATAAATATAATATGAAGTTAATCAAAATAGAGCACAATTTAATTTAATAATCTTAAAATAGAAAATATTTATTAACTAGTTGGATGCATTATGCAAATCTAGGCAAGTGAGAATTATATAGAGTGAAAGATCGTTTATATTCTAATGTATAAACGCGGGCAGGTAATTTAGAAAGGGTAATGCAGTCAATTCGGAAAGTTGTAGCCAACTGGCGACGAGCTTGGAGCGGCGTCAGCCGGCATGGCCGGACGGCCGATAAGCCGCAAGGTGACGTGCCGCCGGCTAACTGCCGGCACCGCAGCCTCCCGGACTCCCGGTTCCCGGCTCCTGGCCCATTTGCTGCCCAGTGCAACACCCTCTCTACACTACGAACTAGATTAATTCAGCTTATCAAACAAACCCAATATGAACCATCTAGTTCTAACGTCAATTTAATTAAAACAGTCATTAGTAAAATAGACGTGTAGTAACACCTACTACACTGTGAATCAACCATACCACAAATAAACGTAAAATCACTAGCATCCATACAATTTATTGGGTTTCCATCTGACCGAGTTTTTCTTTTGATTTTATTGCATTTACTTACGTCTGAAGCTGTCTGCGTCGTGGGCGCAATAAAAGCCAAGATAGTGTTCTCTTACTTCAGAAGTAAAGGCTTAGTGGAGGGAGCCATCACGGTTGCCCTGTATTGACAACAAGAAGCGGATTTTCCCGAAAGCCTCGCCTGTGCCATTAGTTTCCCGCACCGGTTAAAAAGATTTGCCTTTTCGTCCGTCTTTTTTCAGAATTATTGAGTCTCGCAAAATATTGCTTGCGACGACAAAACACACATCCTAGCTAACCAAATATTTTACCTGCGTTTTGATTACGCTTCTTTTATTTGCTTTTCATATGGAATCAATTCAGCTCAATAATATCAATATCTTGTTCGTTTAGATGCTTTCAAACTCGAGAAATTCGATTAAATGAAGTGCACTAGGGATATTCTAGTTAGGATCACAATTCGGTATCTCTCGTAACGTAGTGGAATCGTACGAAGTATGCACATGTAGGCGATTCATCGGCATGAAATGTCAGATAGTCGGCGGCACTAGCAGCACGTACTTGTATGTGGGTTTGCAATAACATGCCACAACGAGTCGCAGCAATGTTACACTCGCGCCGCATGCGAGCGGCTGTTCAAATTCTGGCATATTTCTCGTAACGTTGTACTGGCGAGCGACGAAGCGAACTGAGCCCAAGCTGAGGGGAACACTTTCGAATTTTAATTGAAAGGTTTGGTAGGATCGGGGTTTTTCTTGAATATTTTCCTACTAGATCTTTTCATATGGGGAATGTTGTATGACAGTCTAAAAACAGATGATCCCGAAGTTCTTTGCCAAAAAAATTGGAAACAAATCGATTCGTCAAAGTAAAATACGATTAACTATAACCTTAACGATTAACTATTATATTAACTTTAACCTTAAATAATATATAACACACATAAACCGAAAAGTAACTTATTGGGCAAAGATTCTGCGAACTTGAAGAACCCTCACAAATCCGCAGTCGAAGAGATATCTAAGTGGGCTTTTAGTAGAAGTAAGCTAAGCCGTCTCGCGCACGGCGCTCGCTCATTTCTGTCTACGGCGTGGCATTAGTGCGTCACCCTTGTTACTGCTAGAGACACAACTATCGATGTTTGCTTCACGTTCCATTTAGAATAAAGGGTTCCGAGCGTGCTTTTATCTAGAATGGATGCGATTTACGATGCTATTCTTGGGGCTTGCTTTTAGATAGTCAACTGTTTATTTAGGTACCTACCTATTACCTAGCATCTTAAATAAATGATTCGCTACGACGATTGCACCCCGTGAATCATTTATCGAAATCAAGCATATTATAAAACAGTCCCGTGACTGATTGAGTCTGTCTGTCTGACAGAGAACGCATAACCGCTGAAAATAGAAACTTGAGGAATATACTTAGGTATATTGTAAAGAGGACGTAGAGGCTAGAGGTGCACTAAGAAAGGATTTTTCGATAATCGACCCCCTTAGGGTTACAACGGGGTGTTGAAGTATCTACGCAGACGAAGTCGCGCACAAAAGCTCGTCTACCATAATACTAAAAATAGGACAGCTATTAATTTCCCAGGGTATGTTACAAGACATATATAGGTAATATTTTTTGATTAGTTAATACCTACGTCACCTATAGACCGTCACCGTCATATATTTATATCAATTACGAAATCGAATCGAAAATACAAAATCACCGACTTCATACTAAAACATCAATAAAAAAATACGACCCCCTAAGATCTCTTCTATTTGACACCCTCTTTTTCTCCCTCTATATTTATTTATTATTTTTATAATAAGTAGTATAGTAAGCACCAGTATTGTATTATAATGTGACGTACTTACCTATTATTATAATTATATAGTATAATATTTTTATTTTCGGATATTCTCTACTTTTTCTATCTACACACATGTCTTATCAATAATTTATTATAATTCGAGCGTTAACCCGCGACTTCGTCCGCACAAATTATATTCCAGATTTTAAGTCAGATCATAAGCTATAAAACAAAAAAAGTTTCATCAAAATCGGTTCAGTAATTTTTGCGTGATACTCGTTCAACCAAACAAACAAACACACAAACAAACAGAAAGACAAAAAATCCAAAAATTGGTGAAATGGAATCAGGGACACCTAAAAACCATATCGTAACTTTTTTTTTGTTAATATCTTCAATGTACAGACAAACTTCCTGTTACAGTTTTATAATAGTAATAGATAGATAGATAGATATTTCTATCATTTCTTTCAAAATTACTTTTACTTTGTTAGGTACATAACTTAGACATAGCGAGTTCTTATACTTATCTGTTTGTTATTTTATACTGTCGCATCTTTTATATAATGTTTGTTAAAATGTCAACAATAACATCATTGGCTCTGTATCATATCTTTTCATATTTTTACGTGTTACATTGTAGTAGCTGTAGTTGTTGTAAATAAATAAATAAATACGAGCAAAGATATAATTTTTTACCTACCTACCTAATGTTTTTAAGTTAGAAATAGTACAATTAGAAATTGATAAAAACATTTTAGGAATCTAAACAGTTTTAATTTCTTATTTTTATATAACCAAAGAGATTTCATTACATCTAAGAAATACAGAATTGGCAGCTATCTGTCAGAAAAAATGACTGTTCGCCAAAAACTCCAATTAAAAACAAAAAGTTTTCTTCCTTTTTAGTTTTATGGCTCTTGATATTTTTTCCAAGACATCTTGCCAGTTTACATAAAAAAAATTGTAGAATCAATAAATAGTTTTTAATCCGATATCCTAAATATCCCAATAATGTCTCTTTGGTGCCTAATTGCCTATTTTCCAAACCGAAGTAAATTATTTAGAAAACAACGCGAGTTTTTCCCTAAAACCAAGTTTTTCGAGCAATTTCTCGTCTCGACTAAGGCTAGATTTCTCGAGAATTCGCGCTTCATGTGACAGAGATTCTCTGTCTGTCTGCTGTTCTTTGTCTGTCTACCAAGATCATTTTTTAAAAAATGTCATCGATTTTTAATTGGTTAATATCCAAAACTATCCTAACTTTGTTTATATGGAGCAAGGTAGAGGGCATATCTTCTTAAACGATTAGTTTTACTTGTTCACAAAACTTTTACTCGCTCATAAAATAGAACAAAGGAAAATAGTATTTTTTACTAATAAACAAATATTTAATAAGAACATCGCACTCAAACAAACGGATATTTTAATTATCGCAATGTCGAGCGGGGTGCGTGTTTTATTTGATGATTTTGTTTTTGTTTTGAGAGTTTTCAGAAAGAACCCGTCAGCAGTTGGTCTCGGTCGTGTGACCTTTTATAGTAACTTAATATTATTTACCAATAGATAACGTATTTATTGTCAAGTCAGAGACAGATAGAAAGTCAGAGATAGTATGGAGATAGTAGGTAGTTGGAGCAATGTTTCTGACCACCACGAAAGGGATTACAGTCGTGAGTTTATGTATGTATGTAAGTCAGAGACCTTGAACCTTGACCTTTACCATGTGTAAATTTTCATTTAGAACCTTTCTAATATTATTCTCATTAGGGCAACATGAATGAGTGTCTCACTTTTAATCATGAATGAAACCAAAGAGAGGTTAGAAATGCAAAGTAGCGCTTTTGCTTCGGAGACGGTTGTCGCCACTTGTCTTCCCGCTCACGCTGCTACAATTATTATTCATGCCTTCTCGCTCGCACCACGCCGCGCGCCTTATGGTGTTATGCAAATCATTGCATAACCGTTGGCGACACGTTCCACGCCTACTTTGTACTTCTAACCCCACTTATAATGTTCTGTGAATAAAACCATCAGACATGCAGTCATATTTCAGGCTAAAATATTTTAGATACTCACGTTACTAATTGTTTAGCTGAAATTGACAATGTCTCTATGACAAATAAAGTCCATCATGAAATCTTTATCTGCTCTATAACAAGATCTGTTTACACAATTCCTTTATTCTCTCTCATGTTCTCATTTTGTTTACAACACGTTAGTGAATAAATCACAGCTCACGGACAGTCGGAACAAAGCAAGAATATGTTATATTGTCTCCCACTACTGTGGCTTTGCTTGGATCTGTCTAGCGGTCATATTTGTACTGTTAAAATATAGTATATAAGTTTTGTGTTAAAAAAAACGAAAGTGAAAAATATTGAAATAAAACTGCGTAACAGAACGCAAACAAGTAAAGATAATAGTGTAAGATGAAACTCCTTAAACGTTCCGTAATTAAATCTGTCGTAATATTATTAAACACGTCTACGAATCATCTCCTACGGCGATGGGGTCCGTCGTTAAAGAGGTTCGGTGCGCGGCGGTGCGCGGGTGAACGGCAGAATGGCTAAAGTTTGCAACGAGTCCATTATAAATCAAACGACGCCTCCCAGGCATGTCCTGAGGGACGAACGTCTCCCGTCGAGCCTCCAAACTTGAACTTCGCCTCCTTAATGCCTCAACAATTAAGATAAAAAGAAAGAAGGGCCTAAATTAAAGGTGGTTAAAAGATAACGAGTTAATAGGCCCCTTTAACTTTACCACTGAAATGTTGGAATGCGTGATTTTAGCGCTTAGCGAGAGTACTCAATTTAATATCAGAAATTATTATTACACGAACGTCTAAAGTTACTCTGCGGCTAATATTGCATATTACACAGGAAGACCGACTCGCAAAGTGCCGTAGTCCTCTAACTCGTTTAGGATCCGCAGACGAATGAAATTAGTTAGTCGCTGCAGCTATTTCGAATATCATTTTGCATCTTCCAGCTTCATTTGCCCATTAGGTAATAACTTCGGAAAATATTTACTCGTTTCCTTATAATTTTAAAGATGTAAAAGATATCAAAGTACTTGATATATTCGAATGTTTCAAGATTTCCGTCATCAATTTGCAATTTGAGATTCTATAAATCTTGGAATGTTATAAAGTATTTGGTCCCGACCGACCCACTCGAAGTTGTCATGCAAACTTTGAAAAGTTCAACACTCTACGCTTATCTCTTAACCGCTAATAAAATTTTGATTCGTCTTTAATTTTATCTTAATTGTTAGAACAGTAAAAGCGAAGTTTGAGAAATATCCTTTTATGTAACGCTTTCATAGATAACCCCTTCATCATTTTCGGGAGGGTATCTAGAGAATTTTCGTAATATTTATGAAGGGGATGACGAGACAGGTCGACCGTCAGGTGGCGTGGCGGTACGGTGCGGTGCGGCGGCAGGCGACGACTTGGCGGGCCGAGCCTCGTAATTCAATCAGTGCGGTGCAGACGGACACACCGGCGTGATTAGATTAGACGCCGGCCACAATTACGCAGATCAGATTTACATCCGCCGCCCTCCGCCGCCCGCGCCGCGCCACACAGCCTTCTCTAGTCGCTACCTCCCTCAAATAACTTCAGCCGGTGGCTCAGTATTGGCACTACGAGCTACATCGTAGCGTAATGAGGTATGATATCCTGATAACAATCATTACCGGACCGGAGGCAAATAACCCTAATTATAAATCGTAATTTTTGTTTAGTTATAAGAATTCTTGTTTTCTTAGGTTTCTTCTAATAAAGTAAATAAATCATAAAAATAATGATTAATTCAAATATTATTGATTTTTAAACATGTTACAGCCATGTTGTGCTATTTCGAATCAAATTAAAGATTGAAAAATTATTAATTCCTCAATCAAAAGTTACTTTAAAAATTACCTTGGCAAGGCTTTTAAAAAAGATCGACAATATCAATAAATAAAAATCGTATATAATTATTGGTTCATAATTATTGTTGGTTTATCCAACAAAAACAAATACAATATAATTTTCACTAACTGAGATACAACCATAGTATGAACTATGATGGCGAACTATGAGTACGCCTTCTGGAACTTATATCAAAAGCTTTCTGGAAGTTATAAGTCCTCTTTCAGATTTTAAAGCAAGATTGCATTTATTCAAATAAACCGTAATAACAGCTCGGGCACTACAACTTACCTACACTTCGAAACAACATCATTCACGTAAATCATTTGAAATATTAAGCCTTGTTTAATATCCCTGAAGCCTGGAGCAACGCCGACAAGTCAGGTCGCCGTCATTAGAGGGGTTACCGTCCCATTGCATAATAAAATGGGCGAAGTTTCCTCAAGTCCATTATAAATTAGACAGCGGCTGAGAGCCGCATCACTTAAGATAGGTAAGATGTGACCCGGCACGAGTTTTAGCTTCCAAACTTCCCTCTATATTGCCTCCGCAATCTTGATAAAAAGAACTACCCATGATTCAAACTTAAAGCCGGATTAAGAAGTAAAGTATGCACGTCGAACTTTGAAGTCTAGACCCTCTCTAACTCCACGAACATTTTTGATGTAAAAAGTTAATTAATGAACCAAATTTTACCTCAAGAATGAAAGACAGGTTGACTTAACGTCCTTTATCACTTTATAGTATAATAGCTGTAAAGTTGTCCAATTTTTGCTCTTCGTAAGGTCTTTTAAAACTTTGATGATAAGGAATAAATACATCCAGTTTAACATTCTTCTTTTTGCCATGTGGCTTAGAATGTACCACCCTAATTCTTCCCGTGGGTGTCTTACGAGACGACAAAGGGATTAAAGAATCTTTCTGGGCGAAAGGCTTGCCTCTTCTCACCACTTGACACCGTCATTCCATCATCATTATCATCATCAGCCTATAAACGTCCCACTGCAGGGCACTGGCCTACCCTGGGCATTATTATGGGCGTCATTTCTGAAACTTAAATTGCTAGATGTGAGCATTGTTAAAACTGCATTCTTACACAGAAATTTGGGAGTTGCAGCTTTGATTCTGACCACCCCATAGGGATTACGGTCGTGATTTTATGTATGTAATTTTTTTTAAATAAATTTTAATGCTCCCCGATATCCATTTCTTATCTTAAATTACTATTTTAAGGAGATTAAACACTGTGCTGAGATTAAAAGTGGCGGTATTGCTGAGAGTGGAACAATCCCAGGGAAATGCATTTTAAGCGGTTAATGCCGTGGAAATTGGTGTGAAGCGGAGCCGGGGAGGGGGGAACTCCGTGCAATTACACAGATGTTGCGCGAGACCCCCTCGCAGTACACACTAACATTGTCGTAACGTACAAATTCAGCTATTTGTGGTGTTTTACCTGTTTGTTAGGTTTCTTGATGGCGTGGTATATGTCTATTCTCTAGACTTTCTAAAACATATTTTAAATTGAAGTTATCGTCTTCTTTTCATGTCTATAATTGTTCTTCATGTTCATATATTTTATACAGCTGCGTTCAGTGCTATATTGTTTTTGTTGTATCTACTTTTAAAATATCGTTATGAAACAAAAATTTTACTAATGGTTTAGTTACAATATAATGTATACTTTGATAGATTTTTAATACAAAAAATAATACGCTACGGTATTCGAGAGTGACGCCGTTTTCTTTAATTTCCGTTACGTCACTCGTCAAATCGGAAGAGTGATTGCGAATTATTTTGGCGACGTTTCTTTCTACCTATATACCTCTACATATTTTTCAAACTAATTCAATACAATTATTTAATGGAACAAATCACGTGAGCGAAAATAATGAGAGCGTGTCGGTGGCGCGTTGCGGAGAAGTATGGACTCTTAATTATGAGGGTCCGGGTTCGACGAGACGTTTCGCCATGTACAGTAGTACCAGGTTTATAAGTCTCACCGATGTATCTGCGCAGTTGACAAATTTTAAAAGTGCGCGAATTTATATTGACCAATCAAGATGTGGCACCTTGCCGCTATTGGCTTATAGCTTTCGCGCCCTTTTCGCTGCCGAAGCAACCATAGTCTGCTATTCGAGTTGGAGCGAGATACAGAATACCCGATTTTGCACTGCTCTGCGCAAACGAAGATTGACGAGCGGAACTATTTTCCTGGTCGTAGTGTACCAATATTATTCAATGATATTTGAGAGAAATTGTACCGATCGGAAGAACTTTCTTTGTAAATATTGCCTTTCTCAGACTTGTTCTTTCGTCCTTTTAAGCACGTATCCAAAGTTTGGTTTGGGGAATTTTCATCGAAAAACGATAAAAAATTATAGGTGTAATTAATCACTGTTCCATACAAATATTCGGATTTCGGGGTGTGGGTGTAGGGGGGGGGGGGATAATTCCCACCTATCCCCCATGGATACGTACTTGCGTCCTTTCTTGTTTTTGGTAAAGCCTTTAATTTTATGCTTAGGTAGATAAATTTCTATATGACTAACATGAGATTCGTTTACGACGTTATTATACGGTAACAAACCCTTAATTCTCACATGCAGGTAGCATGGATGCACTTCGAGCAGTCGGCCATCTTGACGGTGCACAACCACGTGATCACGCGCAACCCGCGCGTGAGTGTCACACACGACAAGCACCGCACCTGGTTCCTGCACATATCCGACGTGAGGGAAGAGGACCGCGGCAGATACATGTGCCAGATCAACACCGTCACTGCTAAGACGCAGTTCGGCTATCTACATGTTGTCGGTGAGGGTGAAAATGAACATCTTAGGGTTGAGACACATTTGCCGACGGCGACCAACGGCGGACCCATATAAAAATAACATTTAGTATTGGAAGCTGTCCGCCATAGTCGCCGCGTCGGCGGCGGACGCGACGGCTTCCCATACTAAATGATATTTTTTTATGCGTCGGTAAATGTATTTCAACCCTTAATTGAATGAGACTAAAGAAGTTTGTCAGAATCTTAGCATGTGGTGGGCCGTAGTCATTGAAACACTCACACATATAGAATCGTTCCAAATAAATACGGTTGTAGATAATTACAATTCTTAGGTAGTACCCGGTAGTGGGCAATAGTAGAAAGACCGTTTGGTTCTCTTCTTTATACAGAGTGTTAGGGTTGCATTACTTTAAGAGGTGATTTATTTAATTATGCGTATGGTGAATTTTATTTGTAGGCATGAGCTATAAGTCCACATCCAGCCTCTGAAGCCATCGAGGTGAGAGGTGGTAAGAGGTGATTGTTCCCATGATACTGAACAATTTACCCTAATAAACCTAAAGGAAATACGCGAAAAAATTTCTGGACTTACTTACCATACTAAGTGCAATTAGCTGAATGAATGTTTAGTATGAATAGTTGATTTTTTTTCGAATTTCCTATAGGTTTCTAATGGAAAGTAGTTTAGTATCATGGGTAAAATCATCCCTTAAAGTAATGCAAATGTTTACCCTACCGCTCTATATGCTGTATGTAAAGCAAAACAAATGTGTAAGATGCAAATGACGTAACAAAATCATTGAATTTGTGTCTTTTTTTAATGGCAAAGTATTCAGGCCGCCACGCTATGATCCTAATACGCTATTTCACCTCATCCATATTCATAAACCTTTTCACGCAGCGCAGGAGTGCGATTTTTGAAACTCATTCGTTGAACTCAGCTGTTGTAAATGTCAAGTGATATGCACCTTTCTACTACTGATTTGACTTTCAAAAATTGCACTCCTGAAGTATGATTTTTGAAAGTCAAATCAGCAGTAGAAAGATGCATATCTCCATAGTAATATTGACATTCCGTTGTAGGTGCAACGCACTTTTTCTGTTCGGAGAAATACATAATTTTTTTTATTGATTTGTTATTCTCGGACCCCGTTTTGATTCGAATCTGATATTGAGATTAAAACCTCACAACATTACCAAGCTATCTCGTAATAACTCAGAATACTAAAAACACAACTCTGACAGACTAAAAATATATTTCACTGGAATCATTCAATGATTCTCATGCGACTTTTGTTTTGCTTTACGTCCAACATCTAGACATCGAAACTTCTGATTACTTACTGATAATTAAAACTTCATGTTTCTATTTAATAAAGTACCTAGCTAATTAGTTAATAACAATTAATTACGTAATTAAGTGGAGTGTCGTTTGTTTAAAGTGCCGCCGACGATCGACGACTCGCTCAGCTCGAGTGACGTTATCGTGCGGGAGGGTGCCAACGTCACCCTGACGTGCCGGGCTAATGGCTCCCCTAAGCCCACTATCAAGTGGAAGAGGGACGACAACTCAAAAATCTCCATTACCAAAGGACACGTTGGTAAGATTTCCAATTTCGCAATCAGAAAAAATAATTACTTTCGCGCACCCTATTTCACAGATCTTTTTTTTTCAGTACCCGAATGGGAAGGCGAGGTATTGGATATGGCACGCATTTCCAGACTCGATATGGGCGCATATTTGTGCATAGCTAGTAATGGTGTGCCACCGACGGTTTCGAAACGCGTCAAAGTTAGCGTCGATTGTAAGTTTTTCAATCATCTAAACATGATTAAATTATTGATTTTACGTGAGCTAATATTTGTTTTGCCGTGTGGTGTCGGCTATGAATAGCACCATCCCATTTCCTCCCGTGGGTGTCGTAAAAGGCGACTAAGGGATCTACTGAAGAATGGGCAGCAGCATCCTCTGAGTACACACATTGATTCGATCCAACTGCGATCGCCAACCCCGATCTGCGATCGTGGCGATTATGGCAAATCCCCCCATTTTGTGGGAAGCTTATGTCCAGCAGTGGACGTTTAATGGCTGATATGATGATGATGATGATGATGAATATTTGTTTTCGTTTTTAGTCCCTCCAATGCTTTGGATTCCTCATCAACTGGTCGGTGCTCCGCTTTACTACAACGTAACATTAGAGTGTTTTACTGAAGCACATCCGACGTCCCTGAACTACTGGACAAGAGATGACGGTCACATGATCCACGAGAGCCCTAAGTACCACATGGAGAATACAGTCGGAGTACCAGCGTACAAGACACATATGCGATTGTTGATTAGAAGAATTGTTTCTGAAGATTATGGCACTTATAAGTGCGTGGCGAAAAACCCGAGGGGAGAGTCGGATGGGACGATACGTTTGTATAGTGAGTATTATATTTTTGTTTTTAATGTTCCGTACCCAAGTGCGAAAGCAGGAGTGCAATTCTCTAAGCGTCACATAACTGTCAAAAACATTGACGACCACGCATCCTTCAGATCGTCGGAGATTTTACATGAGTTTGACACATGAAATTGGAAGCTCGACGTTGTTTCAACGACGAATTGAAGGTTGTTACGATGTTTACGCTTAGTGAATTGCACTGCTGGACCCTATCTATACATAAAGCCTACGCTGTCTGTCTCTCCGTCTGTCTGTCTTACCTACTTAGAGCTATAACTTTTGAACCTTAATTAGCTAGACAGTTGACATTTGCGTCAGTCACAGAATGTGCGTTATAATGGGGGATTTGCTAACAAATAATTAAAGTGACAACAAGTTAAAATCGTAAAAACTGTGATACATAAAAGCGTCAAACTTAATGTGATTATTTAAAGCAGACTCTACAGTATAACAACAAATAATAAAAACTGGCTAAGTGTGAGTCGGTCTGGCGCTAAAGGTTCCGGAGAAAACTAAACTTTTTTGTAAGTGAATATGTTGCGTTGCACGGAACCCTCGGTGCGAGAGTAGCCCGACTCGCACTTGACCGGTTTTATTTAATTTAATTCTTACAAAAAAGCGGGTCTACATAGTTGTGTTTGTTCACAGCGTCGTCTCCACCAACTACAACCCCCGATCCTTATGCGTTGACCGTCCCACCGCCGTCACGGCCTCCTCGTCGTGACACTCCTGTCACAGACAAAGGTACGCAGGTCCGACAAATCAAAGTTTTTTTATCCTGTTTTAGTCTACAGGAAAAGAAGCTAGAAAGAACCCAAGTGAAAAAAATTCAATACTTACATACAGGGTGAAATTGATATCATTAGCATCCTTTTGAACTAAGAGTTTACCCATCGAACTGAACAACTTTTACAATGGGAGCAAATCTATATGAGCAAAAAAAAATTGCTGTGCAAACATTTGAGTAGCGAACTCGCGCGTTGAGATTGCAGTTTTGTATGGAACAGCTGATTTTTTATTTGCTCCGATCAGTTTGCTTCCAATAGTAAAAATTGTTCAGTTTGACGGGTAGACTTTTAGTTTAAAATGATGCCAATGATATCAATTTCACCCTGTATTATTATTACCCCATATCCTTTTGTGGAAACCACAAATTATTGGGCCTATCAAAATTCGAATGTGGATTTCGAAAATAAATCTAATTGGATCGAGATCAATTGAATGTAAATGCTTTATATCAATTGTTAATAATCTAGTACCAAACCTCTCCGTGCTTCCCTATGTAGAATACCTACCGTTCGTGAGGTCGGCAATGCACTGTCATGCATACACCTTATGTCAATACAGTAAAGCTATCAATTGTACGTACAAAAGAGTGTAGAGCAGGGCGTGATCGATTGTGCACACACATTCGGAACCAAGTGATTCAATAAAATAAAACAAATCGCTTGGTCGAGTGGGTTCATTAATGCCCGGCATCGATGCCTATAAAATGCATTGAAACAACCGTTTTTACGTCGACGATTTCGTTTATTAAGAGATAATGTTACCTTTATGGGTTGTATACCCACGAGATCGTTCGGCTTGTTTTCATTGTTTGTTGCTGTTTCAGTTATTATTAGTGGTCGTTATATTTGTTTATAGATCGTAAACGTTACGAGGTTCTGCTTGTCGCCAGTCGGTAGTTTGTTAACTGGCTTCGAATGTTATAGCTGTCGTAAAATATAAACAAATCGTTTATAAACAAACGTTTATGATTATGAAGTGGACTTAAATGTGTTGCATTCAAAGTCATTATAAGTCAATAAAACTATTATAGTTACATTCTGAGCCAGATACCCAACAGAAATAAACGTTATGTTTATTATTATTGTTTGTTTATATAGATTTAAAATAGAGTAAAGCATATTTAGACTCCTTAAAGTTTTATTATACTGGGTGAAATTGATATCATTAGCATCCTTTTAAACTAAGAGTCTACCCTAGAAACTGAACAACTTTTCCTATGGGAGCAAACCAATCGGAGCAAAAAAAAATCTGCTGTTGCATACATTTGAGTCGAGTAGGCATTGCAGTTTAGTAGGGAACATCAGATTTTTTTGTGCTCCGATCGGTTTGCTCCCATAGTAAAAGTTGTTCAGTTTGATCGGTAGACTCTTACTTTAAAAGGATGCTAATGATATCAATTTCACCCGGTAGAGTTAACCATGAAATCTTAACTAAAACAATATCTAGGTTTGACCAACAACAAAATAATACAAGTAGTAGCAGTTATTAGCACTGAAGGGAACACATAAGTTGTTTCGTGCGCGTCATTACTCCGCAATATTGGCAAGTTGGGCATTTTCCCGGACATGTTGCCGGCCGCCGCGCCGCGCCGGGCCGCCCGCTGGACACGACAACATCTTGCAAGACAACCTATTAGTGCCAAGTGTGCACTTCACCCCATTTTCTCCATTATGTTTACTTAATTTTCTATTTATATTATATTTTGATAAAAATTTGTGTTTGGTCAAAACACGTGAGCTATATTAACATTATATAACTTTTATTATGTGTAGGTAACAAGAGCTTCTTTCCATCAGCTTTCCTTGGTGTTATAAAAACACTAGGTCGAAATGCCTGCACTGTACAATACAGCCTAACAATACAGCAATACAGCCCAGCCATATTACTTTTTCTGGCTGGTTCTAGAGCATTTAATTTGAACATGGTCTCATAAACTTAAAAAATCCATTTAGTCATGGCGACGCGGATGTAACTTTCGCAGATGGGTTGTTTTTGCGGGCGGTGGCGTAGAGTCGACATCAGCCGTCGCCGCTGTTTTATTTTTTGCGCCCATTACGAATTTACGGCTGGGCCAGCCACTCGACAATATTGCGCAACTTTTCAATAACCGCTCGCCGCCGGCCGCCGGCCGCCACCCCCGGACCGTCCGCGCGTCCCTTGCCATATTGAATCCTTTGCCCAATGAGTCCCATTATGTCTGCTATGAATCTTTATTTTCTCGTTTCCCTCTTCATTTATTTTTCTTACAATTTATGGAGTGACTTATTCATTTGATTTTATCAATCAGGGACGAAATACCAATCGAATTTGAACGAGATCGACAAAGGAAAGCAGAAGACTGACGAGGGAGGTGGGAAGTCGCATCTTAACTGGGTTGCACAAGTTAAAGGTAAAAATAATTAATAAATTAATACATCAAAGCTTTCTATACAGACGCATTCTAACATAAACTAACTTTTATCAATTTTTCTCTTTGCATATTTATTAGAATCTATAAAGTTGTAAGTGTTAATTTAATCACGTACTTATAGTACCTATTCGTATTTCAACAACGCAAAAATGTGCAGCTCTAAACATAATATTTGAGAAAGTGGATAAATCTTGTTGCCGAACGGATGATAACCATGTCTAGATCACAGAGAAATTACGCGCTCGGAGGTCTAGAATTAAAGATTTTTTTGATCTTGTCTAGAATCTAGGAAACAACCTGTTCATCAAGTAAAGAAACAAAACACACACAAATATTGTTATTTATACTTAACCCTTAAACCTTTATTTGCAGATGATGCAGATTGGAGGAGAAGCAATTTATGGGTTTTGGTTTTGTTAATTTTGCCATTTTATGTTTAAGATAACTAACAAATTAATTCATCCAAATGCACTGTCCATTTTATAAGTACACTTACTTGTATAACTTAAATTATAGCTGATTATAGGTCAAGCTCGAGCCCCAATTATGTTACAAGATCAGATTTAAAAAAGGTATTATTCTTTAGACGGGCTTATGTGTTTTGAATATGGCATATAGTTATGTAAAGTTATTGCACTGTTCTTTTGTCTCTGTTTCGCTTAGTCTTATACTAATCTGTACACTTAATGTAAAATATATATAAGACAAAAATTATAATTGTCCTCGAAAACAGGTAAATTAGATTAAAATATATATATAATAGTTGACACTGTAATGTCATATTATTATACAAAGGGGGTGTTTTTATTAATAAAATGGGTTTTTGATACCTTCAGTAATGTAAAACTGCTAAAGGGAAAAGTTAACTTCTAAACACATTTTGTTAATGAAACTCTAGATTAATAGATCTTATTGTTTCATAAACCAAACAATATTTTATATGTTTAAATGTTGTTGTTATTTATATAATATAATATAATTAAGTATTATTATAATGTACAACAGTTCCTTGGCGTAAGTATATAAAGTTCACGGCATGGCAGATTATTGCCGAATAAACAGTTAATGCTTATGTTACGGCAAAATCTACCATACTATGAATTTAATAGCAAATCACTGCACACGTATTAACATAATATAAAGTGCACTATTATCATACTTTATTTTAAATATAGAATAAGACTGAATGAAAAATAAAAAATAATCTTTAGAAAATGATATTTGGAAATGATTTTATGTGCTTGTGTAAACCTCATGTTTGCTGTGATAAGTCATTACATTACGTGAACATATTGCAATATTTTGAAACGACAGTCGAGTACAGAACGATTAATGGGTTTCCCAAATTACACAGCTTTTTTGATGGTGTAAACAAACGTCACCAAAAAGGTATTTCAATTTTACATAATTTACACAATATAGTTAACACTAAATCCAAATTTCTTCTGTCAATTAAAAGTTTATACATAGTATTGTATGTAAATGTTACCGTTAAACATGTTGCCAAATTGCTAAATATAAGGTAAATGCCACATAGATAGACATGTTGTAAATATATCCAGTAAGCTAAAGCAATGGAGTGACTTTTTATTACAGAGTGTATTGATTGTTGTGCGTACATTATACGAGAAGCAAACGATTGTATAACACCTACTTGCGTAAATTCACGTAATAACACAGATCGAGTAGGTTTTAAATTAAATAAAGCTTGTTTTGAATTCCTTTCTTTCAGTGTCCCTCTCCTTTAAAAATATCCGAAGAGAACGGTACTCATTAATATAACAAAAACTTTGAAGAGATCAAAATTCACCCTCGGATTTTTCGGTTGTCTAACTTGTCGAAGTAATTTATGTGGAGAAAGTTTGTATCCATCATATTTTGATCGTCCGGAATGCTCACAAACAATCTGCGGCGAATCTTTGAAGATTAGGAGTGGCTTTGGGGGCGCCGAAAAGGCTCCAACTATGTATGGCCGCACGCCAACTCCGGTAAGCCAATCTAACTTCTTTTAAATGTGTTTTTGATGTAAAGAACACATTACGGTACGCAACGCTACGGACTTCCAAATCTCATACTAAATTAGCTTTTGATTTATAAGGCTTTCAGTTTCATTGTTATGCTGAAGCTAAACTCTATGCTGAGCTCTGAGAAAGCTTCGGAGAATCTTATGTTATTAATGAGGTGTATTATTTTGATTAGCCAATAGGTGATGGCGTTTGAATGGTTTTATACAAAGAATTATTAAAATCAATAATAATTGTAAGTTACTATTTAATAAATCCAATACAAAGTGCGTATCCATGACAAGCTTCGTCAAAGGTATATACATCACTCACATCCACAACAGGCTTCGTCAAAGAAAATACATCACTCAGATCCACAACTCGTTTCGTCAATAAATACATGCTGAATATCTGCAACAAGCTTCGTCAACTTCTATATTCACAACCTCCTCCAAAGCCTCTCCCTGAGGGACGGTTCCAAGAACGCTGGCAGCAATCCCCCTCTGTATCGCCAAGCTTATGCGCTGACGAAGGTAACTGCCAGCCCTCTTATCACCAGTGGTCTCTATAAAGTGCGCTGAAATGTCAATGATTAAAAAATATATATATTTGTTTTACGTTTAAGTGTAAACATTTTCAGTTAACCATGTAAAGAGACAGCCATCTTCATATAAAACTCAACATTTATAAAGAAAACGCCACAATAAAATTACTAAATATTAGTAGGTCTGAATTAGACTGCATTACTCCAAAGTTTTAAATAAAAAATTCCCAAATAATGTGTTTAAAGAAGTTTTACTCTAGTAAATACAACTTTGTTCCCCTTGATTTAAAGTTTGAAACAAATTGCAGAGTAAGACGAAATTTATTGCCTTTTATCATAAGTGGTGTTTGTAACAGTAGCTTCATTACTTAGGCGATGTAGGCGTGCACTTCCGGGGGAACGGATATAGCGGCCACACTAATACAATTAGTGTTTATTGATATCTACAAAAAAAGATGTGAAATGTTGTGAATTAGGATATAATAGTTGATTTTCCTTTAGACTTCTTTTACCGCTCATTGGTCCTCATCACAATATTAAAGATTTCTAAATAAATAAAACCTAAATAACCCTCCTTCTGGCGCAGTCGGAAAAAAGTGCAACTCCAATAAACTACAAAGTCCTTATAGACATCTTCATAGAATAACTTTTAGAGGTTCTAAACATTCCACTGTAAGAATATCGATATACCTATACAGGGTAATAAATGCTATGAATTAATATGCTGACAGTTTTTTAAGAGGATGATCAGACCATCAAACTGAACAACTTTCTATATGTGACCAAGATCGAAATCGCGAAAAAAAATTAATTTGCCGTTTCGTATAGAACAGCTGATTTTTTTTCGCGATTTCGATGTTAGTGCCATAGAGAAAGTTGTTCAGTTCGACGTTCTGATCATCCCCTTAAAAAGTGTCAGGTTAAAAAATGTCAGGTCAGGTGTCCCAGGTTCCATAATATCACCAATTTTTGGATTGTTTGTCTGTCTGTTTGTTTGTTTGTTTCTATGATCGAGCACCACGCAAAAACTACTGAACCGATTTTGATGAAACTTTTTTTGTTTGATAGCTTAATATCGGACTTAAAATCTGGTATATAATTCGTGCGGACGAAGTCGCGGGTTAACCATAGTAAAAAAATAAAACGAGAATTTAAACCATTAGTGCTATGTGGTACCTAAAGGATACATTTTGGACACGCACGCTCAATAAAAGGTGGTTGTTAGAACTTGTAACAGTGCTTGTAGCAAATTTTCTGATCGTCCAAAAGGCAATGATTTTATGTATGTATGTGTGTTTTTCAATGTATAAACGTCACAACATCATCAATTTCTTG
This sequence comes from Agonopterix arenella, assembly GCA_927399405.1. Lineage (NCBI taxonomy): Eukaryota > Metazoa > Arthropoda > Insecta > Lepidoptera > Depressariidae > Agonopterix > Agonopterix arenella. The sequence continues at coordinate 10,734,764 of OV656691.1, read as the reverse complement.
TTTGGATTCCCAGCCTGTAACGTGACAAAATGTACAACATTTTGTACGGAACCCTCGTCATGATTGGTGGCTGGATGACAATTAAGGGAAATTAATTGAATTGGAGCTAACAAATTGATACCTACCTACCCATATAATATTATGATTGTACTTACTTATTGCATTGAGATGAAGTAAGTATATTAATTAAATAAAAAACAATTTTATCACAAGCTTTGTTAACCTTAATTTTGATAAATATTTATAATCTTATGCCTTAATTAAAAATATTTCGCATAATTATCATGTACATGATGCAAAACAAAATTATTATTTTATATTTGAATACCAGTGCAAATTAAATATTAATAAACAATTTAATTATTGTCAGAATAAATATGTACGAGTAGGTACTCTATCCAATATCCAATAGCATTTAACCAAGGTAAATGCAAATAACTGATAATTTCTTATTTTAATTATATTTATGGATTACGATAGATAAGCCTAAGCATTATGCTAAATACTATTTGACGGGGAGGCAGTCAGGAATATTCCATAAATATTTACCATCGGAGCCTCGGTCGGTGGCATGGCGTTGCAAAGAGATAGAGGTAGGACATAGTCGATAATGTGGGTCCGGGTATGAATCATCGCTTACTATATGCCATATACCAATGAGTTTATCTTACTTATATTAATACCGACTACTCTCAAAAGGTGAAGGAAAACGTCGAGAGAATACCTGCATACGCTGAAAACCTGCATGCGTATTATAAGTCTACCAATCCGTATTGGGCACGGTGTTGGACTAACGCCCATACACCCCACCTGAGGGTAGGCCTGTGCCCTGCAGTGGGATTTTTATAAGCTGATGATGATGACGATGATTTACCATATTCATAATATCCACATGTTAGGTTGGTATGACTGTAGTTGCACTGATTACTAGTTCCCATTGACCAGTTCTGGTCTGTGTTTACTTAGTTTGCGTAGTTCCTAAAGGAATGCCAAGTGTGTGTCTAGTATTTATTATTTATAGGTACAGGATGAAAGTGACAGCCTAGCAAATACTGAAACGGTGAACTCAGACCATCAAACTGAACAACTTTCACTATGGAGCCTACCTCAGGAAACGCGAAAAAAAATCAGCTGTCCCATACATTTTAGTCGGATAGGTAAAGCAGTTTTGTATGGGACCGTATCAGTATTTGCTAGGCTGCCACATACACTCTTTATACCAGTAATTTAAAACCAAAGTAAGTATGTAGTTTTCCTCACTATGATTTCCTACACCGAAAAACCAAAAGCCAGGCCAAGATATAGTATGCTTCCTAGATACCTATATTATAAGAAAACAGAGGAAGTCTTTGTTCAGTTGTTGGATTTTAGAACAAAAATCGACAAGTAATAGAAACAAAACACTATCACAGAAACCGTTCCGCCGCTTGAACCTCATCATAATTTCCAAGAGGCAAATTAATCCGAGCACGAGCGGGCTGATCGGCGGCGGTCAGCGCGGCCTAGCATACTAATGCTATTGTTTATCGAAGGGGCTAATCTGTGCGTACCAGCCGTCACTGTCCGGTGTCCACCCCCCAAATTATAACGGATCACTTTCGGCCGCGTCTCATCCGCAACCTACCGGCCGGCGGGCGCGTCGACCGCCTCGATCAACCTGGACGTGCTTTGAGTACATCATAGGAATAATTTATTAATGTTATTGTGATAAACGAGAAAGCCCTAACTATTGTTCAAATAGCACCATTTCTAATAGGTATAACACAGTTGCAGAAAAGCTCATTGAAGTTAATCCTCCATTAAATCTCTTGCTGTCACTTTTTGTATTGTTGACGTAGTTAAAGCTAGCAAGAGATTCAATGGAGGATTAACACTAATGTGCGTTTCTGCAACTGAGTGTAAATGTAGTTTTGTAGAGGTAACTAAAAGCTTGTTTCAAGGCCTTTATTGATAATAATGTTTGATACAATTTTAAAGATAGCAAATATAATAAAGAGTGCACGCAGAGCACTAAACAAAATAAACAGTTTCAATCCTTGCTCTGTGCATATAGAATTAAAATTCTATCTTAGAATAGCAAATCACAATTTGGATAAAAACACAAAACATGTGTAAAGTTATAAAAGAATCGTCCTGTTCTGAGTGATAATAAAGGTAGCCCCCTACGGCACCTTTATTGTTATCAAATAAAAATAATCCTGGGATTTTTTCGGGATGATCGTAAATTATAACGGGATCGGCAGGGGTGGCTTGAAACGTCCTCTAGAGGCATTCGCTTACTATGACGTCATGTTAACGGTTTGTACCTATATCTAAAGCTTTTGCTTTATATTTCCAATGCAAGTTTAAAAAAAATCCTTTAAACAAAATGCAGAATATCTTTTACACCTATCTTTAATTTTAGAGAGATTCAACAAACACAGGCCCATCAAAAAGGATATTAGAGCAGACATTACAAAACATTTCATTTAATATTCCGTAAATAGTCCATAAATATCACTCGACGACACATTTAAAATGAATGAGGTTGTGAAGAGAAAAGGCTAACAATAACCAGCCCCTCAACGCACATTTTTGACGGTGCGAAGCGCTGAAAATCTACCGATACCAACAAAAGTGGCAACTGAAACTAATGAATTATTCATAGCGGTGGCGCGGTGCATGTTCTATCACTGTTTTATCTATTGCGGGGCTTAGGCGACCGCGACCCAGTGTTGCCAACTGATCCCATAGCTCTGTAGCGAAGTATTCTAAAAGTGTCCAGATTGCCAATTTTTCCTTCCTTTTTTTTCGAATTGGTCAATACAGCATTACTCAGGGAGCAACGACTGCTTATTACTGCGGACTATGGGGGGACCACACCAGTGACGGCGAAGCGCCCTGGTAGGTCTACCGAACCAATGAATGAACTTAAGCAAATCCCCTAAAAGTAACTAGAAGTAGCTAACAAACATGTTCGATCATTTAGTGAAAAACGATTAAAACGACACTATTCGGTATTTTACTTCCTTCAAATATTATTGGTTAATAACATGTTGTGCTGTGTATATATTTCTATTCAAATTAAAAACAAAACAAAACTGCTTTACCTACCCTACTAAAATGTATGGGACAGCAGATTTTTTTTCGCGTCTCCTGAGGTAGGCTCCATTATGAAAGTTGTTCAGTTTGATGGTCTGAGTTCACTGTTTCAGTATTTACTAGGCTGTCACTTACACCTATATCTTAACGAACAAACGATCGAACATAACGCCGCCATAAGCAAGAACGGGTGTGAAATATTCGAGTTGAAAAAAAAATTCTCACTTTGCCCTTATTAATTTTTTTCTTTAATTGTAACGCCAATAGTTGTCAAAAAGTTTAGCTACAAGATTTTAATTTCATCAAAGGTTACAAGTAGCTGCCAGACATCAAAAAATTGCTAGATCTAGCTATAAAGTTCCTAAGCTGACAACACTGCCACGACCCGCACCCCGCTCGCAGCCACTCGCCCACCGCAAGGGTTAACTACCTTGCATCCAACAATTTTAGTGCCGTTTGAGAAGCCTAGATAAGCTTCATGTTGGAAATAAACATTAGCGTAATGTGACCGCTAACGCATTAATGGCCAAACAAGGACCGTGCAGGTAAAATGATTTTGCAACGTTTTATACGGGATACACGAATGTTGATACAAACAGTTTGGTTAGTTTAATTGCTTGATGCTATTCAACAGCAAACTTTTTGCCTATTCTCAACAATGCAATTCTACACATGACATGTAGTTTGTAACGTAATCTCAAAGATTGTTTTATGAACAAAAACACATTTGAGAAACCTAAATGAATGAGCCTCTTGGCCATCCAAAGCGCGCAAAAATACTCACGTCCATCCGTGAATCTCCTAATCCAAGCGACTTATTAATAACTAACTATTGAATTAAAATTACTTTTACTAAATTAAAAAATATTATAAATCCTGCTAATACCAAAGTGTATTTGTGTATAGAAACGACATGATTTTTTGCCGGAGATAATTGAAAGGACGGAGAATAACACAGGCAAAATTTTATATAGGAATATCCACGCAATCCGTGGGTAAAAGATAGTATTTCTACTTGAAGATAAGTCGTAGGTTGAAGGGCACGAATCCATCGTGATGGTGTCTCAAAGCGACCCTTATCACGTGTGCTAAAGTTTTCTTAACCGATGTTGCCGTTTATTGAGCACTTTAACTTACCAAAAAAATTTGGGTGAAAATCCCTCTCGAAGATATGAAGTACGTGTACGTACTTCATATCTTCTTTAAATAAACTTACAATTGTAGGTAATCCCTTTCCCGAAAAAACTTTGCTATAGCTTGGCTATAGCGTAGATTAGAGTAAATTGACGACCAGTGGCCGTAGCATGGATGCTTGATAAAGCGCTATCGTGCCTTCCTCTCGTTCTATTTGCGCGCAAACGAGCGAGATAAAAGGCGTGATGTAGCCTTATCGCTCGCATTATTTATTTCATTATTTACATAATAAAAAGCCTAGTAGTTTAGATCATTACAATGTTATGTGCATGTCAGCGTTATTTATCATTTATTAATAGCGACCCGCCCCGGCTTTGCTCGGGTTTTGAATTTTCTATCATACAAACCTCTCGTCCTGATAAATACGAACAAGAAATAAACTTGTCAAATCGGTAGAGCCGTTCTCCAGTGATGATCCAAAAGATCATCTACATGCAGCAATAGATTTTTATTTGTAATATTGTAATAGATATAATAAAGATAATGCAAAGTTAATTAGTTTCAAGTTACCTAAGCCTAAGACAGTTTTAGTTAATATCCGTGATCGATGAATTAAATCAGTTCAGTTGGTGTGGCAATAATGGCCGAGTAGGTATATTCATCTAAATAAACTCGTAATTAGAGTTGACGAAAAATTTGTCTGAATGTATTATTTCGCAGAAACTATAGATAGTTATTGATTATATTGAGACTATTCTATTAAAGCTAGTTCTTGTTATATTGATCTACAGTCTAGACAAAAACTTTTTATGGGAAAAAGTAGCTTTGCTTATTGCTAATGATGAAAGTCAAAAAAGAAATACGACGAAAAAACTTTGTCTCCATTCTTTGTGTTCTCTTAATTTACCTCATGAGTTAAATGCGGCAATTTCTCCATGTAAGGCTTCTTATTGCAACTCTGTAGACATGTAGCCGCCTTATCCCGTAAACAAGATAAAGCCAGGACAGCCACGGGCACGTTTACGGGTATCTTTACCTCCACAAAAATTAACCCTGAGCTATGTATTCAAGTCTAGACAAAGACCTACACTTAGTGTAGGTAAGTAGACTAAATTATAGGCACACGTAATAAGGAACGTTAGTACTATTTTGTAAATTGTGAATAACTTAACAATGGATAGGCAAGGTCAGGTTATCTACCTATAATTACAAAGTTATAGTAAAGAAAAAATGTTAGTTCAACAAACTTTCTGAATGATCACTCCAGAATTTATTACGCGACCGTAATACGCTTTCATTACTTGAGAGGATATGTGAAAAAAATTAGGATTCTTCAAAGCATCATATATCATAAGCACTTACTGTAGGAGTATGATTTGAGGATATGTGTAAATTAAAGATATAATTGAAATTTTGATTAGAGCCAAAACAGGATTAAGACATATTTTCTCGATAGAAAAGCCAAAGTAGCCTCCGTCTTTATCGATAAATGCTTGGAACTGCTAAAAGGTGAATAATAGAAACACAAGACTTGATTAGAGCAGAATTTAACTTATTTAATTAGTACAATCACATTAAAATAAAGTTTGTTTTGGCGCTTGCGTCGTTTTATTTTATCAAGCGCATCTCCTTTTCTTTTTTTTCTGTATTTCGGGTTCTCAGACTTCAACAGATTCCAGGTTTTACATTCATTTATTATTATCCTCGACAAGAATAGGATAGAGTAAATATACATAACTTCAGATGGAACAAGAAAGTAGAACGAAGTAGTTAGCGCAAAGCTATTTCAGGCCGTTCCGAAGCTGTTACAATCTTACTAATTACTTGATTGTTATAGTTAACCTATTACACTAACTAAGGGTCTAATTTTGATTTATATTTGAACTTTGTATAAAGCATGCTGAGATCAAATATTCAGACGGTTTCTTTTAAGGTGGATTCAGTCCATACAAAAGTTTGACGCACAATACGCGTAGACGAAATTAATAAAAGTAATATTTTATATATGGAAAAATTGTTTACAAAATCTAAAATAAACTAAATTTTTAAGTTAGTATTATAAGGCGACAGGTTGCAACTGGATGTAGGGACATGACGAGGGACAGAACGTCATGGAGGAATATGGAGGAGGACTATGTCCGAAGGCTGTGATTGATGGATGAATGTAAAATTGTTATGATATGCCCTACGCGTCAACCGAAATAGAAAGTCTAAGAGAAATAATCATAAGTTACACAATAGTTCCAACAATAAATAAATAAATAAATAAATAAATAGTTGTAGCCGAATTAAATTATATAGAGTGCGTCCTTCACTGTAGAAGAATGAGTTCACTCTTTTTATAGTAGTCGGCCTGTCTTGCCTAAAGTTAAAGTCTCTGTGCATAACAACTAATTAACTGTCAACCTGAGCACACCTGAGTGAAAATAATGACATTCCCTCGACATACCTAATAGAAATTTGCAACAAGTATAGGCTAAGGGTCTGGAGCCAGTTCCTATCCACAACAAAGTTTAATGCTGTTATACGAATACTGTTCTTAAAGTAAAACTGACTTTATAATAATACCTAGGTAATGAAAAATAAAAAGATAGGCGTAATAATCATCATCATCGTGCAGGTTCATCAGTGTACATTTTTTAATCACAAAGCCCAGCAAAAAGTTGACATTACAAAGATTTCAACGCGTGTTTTATTAATGAATCGATATATTTATATAAAGTAGTGAAGTTAGCTAACAATAACTCAGCTTTGTACACTGAAATTCTACACACACGTATACAGGGTGAAATTGATATCATTGGCATCCTTTTAAACTAAGAGTCTACCCATCAAACTGAACAACTTTTACTATGGGACAAACAAACAAAACAAAAAATCTGCTGTTCCGTACTAAACTGCACCCACCGCCACGCCGCTGCCTAATCGACTCAAATGTATGCAACAAAAGATTTTTTTTGCTCCTATCGGTTTGCTCCCATAGTAAAAGTTGTTCAGTTTGATCGGTAGACTCTTAGTTTAAAAGGATGCTAATGATTGATATCATTTTTCACCTTGTATTTGTAGAAAATTGTTAATTCAGCTAACAATTTGTACAATGAAATTCTACACACACGTATAGGTACTTCCCTAAATAATATTGAGGCAGCTCGTACGCTATCAGCGGTCTTTCAGTGCAGAGTTAGGACTTCTTGGGACCAGCTTACTGCCCCCGTCGCGCCGTCTGCGCACTGCAAACAACTTTGGCAATTAAACTTTTATTCGGAAGATCGATATTGCTTCGCTCTCTCTGGCTATATTCTGCTTATCGTAAGTACAAGTTTAGTGAAGTTCTTTTAAGACGAAAAACAAAATTGTCTCCCAAGTTTGGTAGAAAAGTAAAAGCAGGGTAGAAAATTGGTGGAAAAGTAAAACGGAACAAAAAACAAATTATATCAATGATAACATGATAAGTAACCAAATAGGTAAGTACAATAAACAATTTGTAAATAAAAGGTGAACCTTGCAATCTTAAAAGGTGTTGGCAGTTGTAGCTTCAGACCACTTTGAAAGAGATGTTATGTAAGTATACAATATAACAAACTGACTTCGTTTATTTACTACAGGGTGTAACAAAATACCCGAGTAATACTTAAGGGGGTGCTTCAGACCATCAAACTGAACAACTTTCACTATGGAGCCAACTTCAAAATCGTGAAACAAAAATCTGCTGTTTCATACAACTGCAGTTACCGACTCGACTCAAATGTATTATAGGACGGCTGATTTTCTTTTCGAGGTTTCGTAGTTGGCTCCATAATGAAAGTTGTTCAGTTTGAGGATCTGATATTACTAGGGTGTTTTGTTACACCCTGTATAAGAAAGGTAAAGATCTTACAACGGTCAGACTATGAAATGGCAAATTCTTGGACAGATAATGTAGTTCAGTATTTAGTGTAACCGGCGAAAATGTATCTAGCTCCCTATATATTTTATATACCTATATTGTATAGGAAAATTATATTGTCCATTTCGATAATCAACGTTTGCACAAGTGTTAAACTATGTAGTACGTATCAGCAAATGAGCTATTTTCGAAGGTGAATAAAACGGTTGTTTACGTGGTCATCATCCTTCGAAATTTATTTGGAACTAATACATGAGAAAAAATCGTTTAATGATTGGAAAACATCATGAGAAAATTGACGCATACTTCAAATTCGTCACGAAATACCGGGCTGGTTTGGTTTTATTATTGTTATTGACTTGTAAACTATTTTGTAGCACATAATCAAAATTATCGTTACTAATAGCAAAACCGTTTTGCTAATTATAACTAAAAATGTTTAATATCTGCAAAAAAATTTGCAAAGTTTGGTTATATTTAACAAAATATTTTTTCAGTATGACCTAATATAGATATTCTGAATTATAATTGCTATATCTCTGTCTATCTTTCACGGTTGAGTCATGAGCATATTGGTTGATTAATTAATTGTATAAGAAAATTAGTAGTTACTTACCTATACAAAATTATAATACTCTCGATAGCGAGTAGTATATTCCTTGGATGGGGCGCATCAACGCAATCAATAACAATTCTTATTCGTCAATTTTATTTTCCAATTATAGAGAAGCGTTCAAAACAAATTCATGCTTTTTATCTGAATTTGAACAAATCCCTAGACTAACAAAAAGTTTGCTAGTCTTTACATAAAAATGGCTTGTTAATTCTGATTTTATAGGATAAAGTTTGCTTATTGCTATTCTATGAGAATATCTGAAACGAAACCACAAGCTTATTTACATAGAATTCAAATCGCGTTTTTAGTTTGAATTATACAGTCGTATGCGATGCCAACACTGCGCAGTTAGGTTACACTGTTGTACTGTTAAACTTTTTTCAGATCGAACTTGTTTCAAATTGTCACGGATGATCGCAGTATTTAATAAATAATGTTGACCAGTGAACAACATACAAAAAGAGATCAGTCTTCTCATAAAATATTTGATGAACAATATGCTACTTTTACTACCTAAGAATAAATTATCCGCAATAGTCTGGCTGGTCCAGTGGCGAGTAAAGTTGCCTGCCGTGCAGGAGGCGATGGTTCGATCCCCGTCCAGGCCGACTACCAATGAGTTCATCGGAACTTATGTTGGATGTAACACCACTGGTTATCATCAGCAGTAGAAAGATGCATAATCTCCATAGTAATTTTGACATTTTCTAGTGCTGATATCAACGTGTTATGTTCAAAAATCACACTCCAGGCTTTTCGATGAATAAAAATATCGTAAGGAAACCTGCATACTTCCATTTCAAGGCATGAATTGTACACCCTTTCGATTACAAGGGCGACGGGCTCACCCTCCGTCACACTGGACAGACATTCGGTACTACTAGTGAAACGTGGTTGTTCTGAGGTGTCAAAATACATATCTCTGACTACCCCCTCGGGGAATATTGTCGTGAGCATATGCTATGGTGCTAGTTCAGCTATACCTCAATCATGACGTAACACGGACGCTACACGAAGAGCCTCCCAGCCCTTTCCTTACATTCCTCAAAACTCACCACTTTTATTTTTAATAACGGAAACGACATATAAATTGAAGGTTAATATTTATCAGTTTAGAAAATATAAATTGTGTGAGGATGACATGAACATCGTGGCACAGCGAGCCCGTCGGACACCTAACCACCGGCACCGACCGCTCGCCGCGCACTGTCCGCACATAAATCTCGCCCGCAATATGAGACGCCACAATATCACAATAACCTCTTCCCATGACAACGTCATCCTTTCCTCCATGTTATACACTACACAATATTATTATCTTGGATGTCCAAGATAATAATATTGTGACATGTGAGTGTCAATGTTGACACTCAGATTATCTAGTCCCATTGAAAGTATCAGAATCTAGCCCGAACTTATACTGTTATGACTTGGTTACTGGACAACGAACTACGTAATGCAAAGTGTAAAATTAAACATATTTCAGGAGATGCTTCGGACCACTAGGGGAGCGTGTTATTTCTCTATGTTCAGATCATCCAATTTAACAACTTTCACTATGGAGCCAAAAAAAAAATCAGAAATAAGAGAATCGCGAAAAAAAAAATTGTTTCATAGATAACGTCAATAGCTAGGTCTCTCGATCCAAACACAGGGTGTAAGGAAAAATATCATTAAAATTTAAACCACATACTCTACCAGAACAAAAAAACAGCTGTCCCAGCTTTAATCGAGTAGGTATTTTATTTTCGTTCTGACAGGTTTGCCTCCATTGTAAAAGTTGTTCAGTTTGATGGGTAGAGGATGTTGTATAAAGGTTAATGATACTTTTCCTTAAACCCTGTATAGAACAGCAGATTTACTTTTCGCTATTTCAAAAAGTTGTTCAGTTTGATGGACTGAACCCCCTAATGTATGAAACACATTTAAATTTACCTTACCTGTATGTAGGTACTGGGAGAAGGTGACTTATTAATAAGTAAGTGAAATAAACTAAAGATAATTAACGAACAAGGCTAAAACAGAGTATACCTTTACATTTAATACAAACATTTATACGATTAATCCCTTCATCAAATAATAATGTTTCAGGCGATAGTACGTTTCACAACTCAGTAACTTTCGTGGGCATCCAAAGGCCGAGAGAAACGGAGGGAAACACGTTCTCATTATTCAAATGCATCGAAGCAAATTATGGTAATCTGGGAAACCTGTTCTGTTTCAGTAATATTAATACGCAAACATCGGTGCGGTGTCTGTTCGGCGTCGTATTGCTTTGCTCATTCGAGATTCCTCGCCCTGTATACAGGGTGAAATTGATATCATTAGCATCCTTTTAAACTAAGAGTCTACCCATCAAACTGAACAACTTTTACTATGGGAGCAAACCAATCGGAGCACAGAAAAAATCAGCTGTTGCATACATTTGAGTCGAGTCGGCACGGCACGGCATTGTAGTTTAGTATGGAACATCTGATTTTTTTTTGCTCTGATCGGTTTACTCCCATAGTAAAAGTTGTTCAGTTTGATGGGTAGACTCTTAGTTTAAAAGGATGCTAATGATATCAATTTCACCCTGTATACGATTGGGCTTTAAAACATGTCCAATTAATATTATCGATTTAAATTAAACACGCAACAATAAATTATGTACCTACTTAATATGTACTTAATTAAGTTTGTGTCATTTAATTATATGAACACTCATTCATTTCTTACGTAATTTTCGTAAAAATATTGAAAAAGAATAAATACCGCCTTATAATGCCATACCTATTACATAGCGTAAATATAAATACTTTGCCTATTACACGTACATTGAAAGAAATAGTCGAGAGAAATCTGTCATAAAAATCCAGTTGTAAAATAAAATGCGTTACATAAATCGAAAAGAGCTTCAGAACATCAAATTGAAAAACTTTCACTACGGAGCCAACATAGAAATCTGGAAAAAAAGCAGCTATTCCATAGAAAATATTAAAAGCTACTCGACGGCAATGTTTGAAACAGCAGATTTTTTGTCGCGATTTTAATGTTGGTTCCATTGTAAAAGTTGTTTAGTTTGATGGTCTGAGTCACCCCATAAAGTATGTAACGTATTTAAGTTTATATCCTGCCTATAGGTATATTAAACCTTGGATAGTTTAATTTCGCTTCACCCCACTTTCCACCTAGCATTACAATTTTGTGGAACCAATCCTCGGAAAGTAGAGCAACACACGTCAGTATTAAATAAAGCAATACTATTTCCTCATGTCACGTTACATGTGACATGTTCATCGACATGTGCGCGTGTCGCGTCGTGACGTGGCGTGGCGCACCGTGTGTGTCGCATATCTGCGACGCGTGTCGTGGCGTCTCGTCATGACGGCTGACACCACTGACACGACATATTACAACAAGAATTATTGCGTATTGAAAATAAGATAGAAACTTCGGCTCTCATCAAAATATGCATATCCAACGGCACCTCCATTGAGGAGAAACATTTTTTTACTAACCCTCTTTGTGTGTGTCGAAAAAAATTGATTCTTCTTAAGGTGGTTTCAGTTCATACAAAAGTTTGACGCACAATACGCATAGACGGAATTAATAAAGTAATATTTTATATATAGAAAAATAGTTTAGAAAATCTAGATGCCGCGTCACAAATAACATTTGCAATTTATAATATAATTACGAAGATATGATTTGTCCGTGTGGTGTCGGCTATGAATAGCACAATCCCATTTCCTCCCGTGGGTGTCGAAAAAGGCGACTAAGGGATCTACTTAAGGATGGGCAGCAGCATCCTCTGAGTACACTCATTGATTCGATCCAACTGCGATCGCCAACCCGCCTGCCAAGCGTGGCGATTATGGCAAATCCCCCCCATTTTGAGGGAGGCTTATGTCCAGCAGTGGACGTTTAATGGCTGATATGATGATGATGATGAATTATTTTCTAAACTATTTTTCTATATATACAAAGTTACATGTATTAATAACGTCTACGCGTATTGTACGTCAAAGTTTTGTATAAAATTGACTCCTCTGCTACCACCTTAACTACCTACATTACTGTTTTTGTACTGTTATGTCTTCATACCAAATTTCGATTCAATTAGGTGCAAAGATGAGGGAGTAATTGAGGCAAGGCATATACAAACAGACAGGCAGACAGAATGGATAAAAGGATAAGGGTCTTTGACTACGAAACTCTTAAAACAGCTCAAAGAAATAATGCCATTTTGTCTGATAAATTGTTCATATTTTTTTATGTTTTCTTATGTTTAATTTTAATAGGTACCGCAGATACTTATACTCTACGTTATTAAAATTAATTTAAGGCGACGTTATAATTTCCGATCCCGTACATGCAAAAACATTCCACAAGCGAGCCTACCACGAAAAATATCAAACTGTCTTACTTTTTATCAGTTATTTCTACGGCATCGGAAATTTCATGCGGCTAAAGTAATTTTCCGCGAGCACTGAGCGGAAATTACCACATAGTGTAGTGACGTGTTCGACAAACGTCACGTACCCGGATCCGAGCGCGCAGATCCTTATATCCAATTTCCGGGCGTTTTTGTTGGAAATGAGAATTAGCTGACGTGACGTGACGGAAGGCTAAATATCAACGTCGATCGTATCGTCGGCCGACAACGTCGACGACGGGAGTCGACAGGTTGTTAGATAAGGCCGGTGTGTTCCCCTGACTCGTACTACCTTTCTCAATAATTGGATATACTATTTTGACCATACATAATTCTGATCGTAATAGCATAGCATAGCATAGCATAGCATATGCTCACGACTATAACCCCCGAGGGGGTAGTCAGAGATATTCTGAGACTCCCAAACATCCACGTTTCACTAGTACCGAAACTCTGTCCAATGTGACGAGGAGTGAGCCCGTCGCCGTTTGTAATGGACAGTGGGTACAATACATGCCTCGAAATTTAAGCATGCAGGTTTCCTCACGATGTTTTCCTTCACCGAAAAGCCAGTGGTGTTACAAATCGTACATAAATTCCGAAAAACTCATTGGTACGAGTCGGCCTGGACGGGGATCGAACCATCGCCTCCTGCACGGCAGGCAAGGTCTGATCGTAATGATATACCTATATCATTGATTAAGTAAGAGCCGGTGGTTTGTAGTTGTAGCGAAGATTCTGACAACCCCGAAAGGGAATACGGTCGTAAGTTCATGTATAGGAGGGAAGTCTGATTTCAATTAATCTGCTTTTTATTTAATGCTACCTTCGATTATGTCATTATTATTTGAGTGATGATATCACTATGTGACCCAGAGATAAATCGTATGACACCTCACGCATACCCAGATAAGAAAGTTTGCCCGTTTGTTTTAGTGCGTTAGAAGCGTGGCTCTATCTTGACATAATTATAATTAATCAAAGAATGCTACCTATTCACAGATTATGTAATAGTACTACCGTGAACCTATTGAAATCGATTATATCCTAAAGAGATTGTTAAACATTGTAAAATTATGAAACTGGCAATAAAATGTCAAATTTATATTATTTTGCGACGCCATTATAAATAAAGAAATTCATTTAGTGCATATTCCTTTTATCTGCGTTCAAAAAATTCCAATTGTACGTAGTACTTAATATTTATATAAAAAATTTATAGATTTTGAGTTTTTGAGCATTGTTTGATTCAGTCAGTTTGATTATACAGTAATTTATTTTTTAATTTATCTTCGTTGGTTATCTTATCAAACAGCAAATAACTTTATTTCTTATACAACAATATTTAAATTTTACAGAGCCAATTACATGATAACACATTTTAAAAACTGTTTAAGGTACAAAGGACGAAACGTAAAAAAATATAACAATTTGGAGAAATAAAAAAAAATAAAAAAAGCTTTAAAAATCAAAAGATAACCCTTACATTTGAACTAACTACTAAGATCATTTTAATACTGGTATTTTAATCTTCTTGATAGGTACCTACGTTTTCGACACCTAAAAAAGATTTTATTAGACGCTGATAGTTTAACTCTGGCTACTTTTGTAGAAAAAAATTACATTGCCGCCATATGCTTCAATTAAAAAGAAAACAATTTTTCTTCTTTCAGTTTTTATGGCTATAATGCAAATTTTTTTCACACCACGCTGCCTGTTGCAAGATGTATAATAAAATAGAGACCAAAGAGTTTCTAATGTAAATAGTTACCAGATACCAAAATCCAAGAACATTGTTAGTATCAACATTTTTGCCAAAATCTAAGTATTATGTTCCTACAATGTTTTCGAGAACCAAGTTTTTACTTCACGCAGATAGTTGACTTTTGCATTGCTACAATTTGCTTCATGGCAATTGTAAGTTTTTAGAAAGTAAGTGACGTACTAATAATAACTTTAATCTTTTTTGTAATACAACCAAGTGCTGCCATTTACTTTTATAACACCAAATTAACGTTCCTTTCATTTATAGTTTGTTATAATTAAAGTTTTGTTCATCGTTAACATTAACGTTTTTCAATTTATTTTCAAGTTTCAACATTTAATGTCAACTGCTCAAAGACGTTCCTTCTGAATGTTGATGCATAAAATGAAAAACGTTAAATATGAACCTATATTAAAAATGATTAAAAACATAAAATATACATGAAAAATCTCGAACACAATTTGCAACGAAATTATATAACATAATATTGTAGGTACTGAAGTACAAAACAAGGTGTAAACTAGAGCGAACCCGATTTCATGTCCTCTTAAGCTCGTTGAGAAAGTTGAAAAAGGTGTTTTTATTTTTTGCTGGTGATATTTGGTCGGTGAAGAGTCTAGGGTGTCACTCGCGGAGCCACCGGCGCGGACGTAACGAGCCTCCGTCTGCTCCGCACGAGGGCCGCTCTCCGCGAGCACCCCGAGTATCTTCGGGTGCCAGTGCCAACCCTAATAGTTGATGGAATTTATACAAAAAATTTGCTTGTAATATTTTTTTGAATAATAAGTGTTTGGGTTGGTTACTTTATCTCCACTATTATAAAACTGTAACAGAAGTGTGTGTAACATGGAAGATATTTAAAAAAAAATGTTACTAAGGTATAATCATAATCATTTGGAGACTCAACTTGGTGTTTTGGTGTCCCTGACTCCAAATCACAATTTTTTTTATTTTTTGTTTGTTTGTTCGAGCATCAAGCAACAACTACTGGACCGATTTTAATAAATTTTTCGGAAAAGTTGTTTAGTTTTAAAAAATACTGGTGTATGAAAAAATCTTCAAAAATCCACATAGTTACAGAATTATGTATAAGTTTCCACCAAATAAACCTACCAGCTAGTAAAATAGAATAGCTCGCAAGCTAACCAACCCATTAATATTCTCTCCAGCCTGCAGAACCCTGCCTGTGTTGGCACTCAGTTGGCGTGTTATTGAAAATCTACCTCGATGCTTATGAAAAATTACTTTTCCGTATCATCGTGGGTATGTTCCTCGGTCTCCCTTTCGTTGCGTACGCTCGGATGCAAATACGAGATTCCTCTACTAGAACACAATAGACATAACGTTAAGCTCCGCGACTGGAAAATGTTGAGATAAGTTATTTGTCTAGTAGAATTTTGTGCGACTACATTTCCATGAATTTTAATGTAAGGAGAATTAGGAAAATCTCAACTCTAAGTAAAATAAAGTTTTAAAAAGAAGTTAATTTATTGGCCCACAAACGGTTACGTTTATTGATGGTATTACACTCTAAAAACATAATTTAATTTACGAAAATACTTTGTTGGCTGTCCTTAATAAATAGAATAAAAATAAGGTTTGACGCTTGTATTTAATTTATTATAGTAACCGGACGAAAGATTAAGTAAAAATGCAAACGGAATTATGATATTTAAATATAAATTATGCACCGTTTTGAATTGTTTGCTAAGTTTCTTTTTCCTATTAAAACGGCACATGAAAGCAATGCGTGTATAGGAACATATCAGATGTTAATACGAAAATAAAACCAACATTTCTTACCGGGACAAAATGTGCGACAACTGCGATTATGCGACACTCCGTTTAGATGAGGTGTAGCTTATATTATCACTATAATCTAGAGATTATGAGAAACAAATCAACATGAGTTCCATAACTATAGGCCAACTATACGCTATCATTTTTATGTTAGCCTATTTCCCATACTAAGATTGAGGATCTCTTTTGAATTACCTACAATTATTATTGCAAACAGATTTGCTTTTAGACTGTGCCACGAATATAATAACTATTTAAACTTATGTAAGTATTTGATATAGGTAACTATAGAAACTACACAATCAACGCTAGAAATAAAATGCACGCTATAGCGATATCGATAGTCTTAGCAACCGAGTACATAATCAAACCATTTGTTTCTTTATTTGAATAGATCGAGCCATGAATTACTTTCAACAAAACAAAACATCGAGACACGATTGTTTATCTACATATAATCTCGTATTCTATTAACGATATGATCAAATAAAAGTAACGTTGACTTAATATTAGGCGGGAGTTTCACGAGGTCGGTTAAAGTCGGCGCTGCTTGGTTAATGTGCTAAGGGTAAGAAAGTTTCAGGTAAGCGTCTTCTTTTGTGTACGTGACCTGCCTACAGTATGGACCCCGCCTAACACTCACACTCGCAAGTCTGTGCACGCAGCTACATCTAGCAATCTAAACATAACCTATACTATTTGTTTAAGAAACCCAGTGGATCCTGCATGAATACTTGTTTACATTATTGAAATTGAACTAAATCTAGCTCTACATAACTCTCTGGCATCTGAGGTTCAATAAAACCTTATATATGTCTGGACATGCGTTTTTCGACGATTGTAACACCACTTTGCTTTTCGGTGAAGGAAAACATCATGAGGAAACCTGCATGATTCAATTTCGAAGCATGTATTGTAACCACTGGTATCTCTGACTAGCCCCTCAGGGAATATAGTCCTTCTATGATGACCAAAGTTAAATATTTTTAATACCAGTTTCGTAATCATTCATATTTTCTTAGGTTAATTTTTAATACCAATCAATGCCACTACAAATCTAGTGGCAATAAATTCAAACAACGTGCTAACTACGCATATTGCGTACCCACGCGCCGCAACTCCCAGTCCTGGGACCGGATGAAGATGAAAATATAATAATAGAGGCGCATCAAACGTGATGTTATTAAGGGGCTCCGTGACCAGGGTCGCGATCAAAGCGCGCGGGGGAGGCTCGGGCGAGGCGGCGCGCACGCACCATGCGTGCATCGAATACCAACCCATTCACATGCAAAACCAAATGCTTACCAATCTCTACGCGACAATCCGAGAATAACATACTCGATAAATCAGTAGATTCGTTCAATTCTGGCCTGACGACTGAATTTCTTTCGGACTTGAATAATGAACGCTGGAATCGATTTAGATTGCTGTATAACTTAAGCCTGCTATTTTTCTTTGAATGGATGTCCTAGTTTCCAGTGAGAATTCATAAAAATTCAAGTTCTGTTGAGATTAGTACTTGTCATTCATTTCATTACAAACATTTGGTATAAAGTTCTTTCTTTCCAACGATTCCAGACAAAGAGTTTTTGTGTTTGATATTTACTTTCCTACTATCTTTTCGTCCCAGCTTCCTATATACGTTAACCTGATATACACGTTGTATACTTTCTTCTCAGTTCACAATTCAGTCGGTCGTAAGGTGGAAATTCTTTTTATTTGTTGTAGTCGAGAAGCGTAGCCCGTCGGCGCCTAATCAAGGAGTTGGCCGGGACTCGCGCCGCTAACGAACAGGTGTACCTATAAATACTTTCCGGGGCGATTGCTCCAGGCTTTAATCAGCGCCGGCACCACTTTACCGCTTTTCATTGACTCCCGACTGACCCGCCAGTGCCGATTGGAAACCTACACTCCGGGGAAAAACTACCGAAGAAAATTTACGTGCATTTTTCGTTGGCTTCAAGACATTATGAAGAAAAAGCGGAATTTATTATTAATCTCTAGAGGTCGGTTGACGGGGTCTGATCTTTTGAGGATAGTCTTGTTAATCATTAAAATTTTGATTTTCTATTGGTGAGGAAGTATTTTCAGTCAAGCTTTGACTTTATAGAGTAAAAGTTATTTGTAAAAGGATATATTTTATAAAATGATATACCTACTATTTTTTGTTGGTTGACTATCATCGGCTCAGCGGCCTTTGGCCAAATGCTCAGGATTATACCAATTGTGTTATTCCACCACCGTAATCCTCTACCATGGAATATTATGATCGTCGTCTAGGTAAAAAGATTTATATAGTTTTTTTAAAGACAGATAAAAATTTGTTCCAATATAATGAACGAACGCTCTTATTCCCCGCACGGAACGCCAAAACCGCCAAACTTTGACTGTATCGAATTAAAAATGAATGCAATGTGCGGCAAACGAGGCTAGGGTTGTAAAACATGTAGCTTTGTCACCATGGCGAAATAAAACTTAACATTAATTTCAGAGATTTCAGTTCAATATCTTGGATGTTCGTTTAGTGTATGCCAAGTCAGGGTACTTTTATGGCTATGTAGAGTTAACCCGCGACTTCGTCCGCAAAAATTATATGCCAGATTTTATTATATCAGATCATAAGCTATCAAACAAAAAAGTTTCATCAAAATCGGTTCAGTAGTTTTTGCGGGATGCTCGATCAAACAAACAAACACACAAACAAACAGACAGACAAAAAATCCAAAAATTTGTGATATGGAATCAGGGACACCTAAAAACCATACCGTAACTTTTTTTTTTGCTAATATCTTCAATGTACAGACACACTTTCTGTTACAGTTTTATAATAGTTTAGATTCGGGCATCAATGTGAATTTATGTTGCGATTTGAAATCTGATGTTTATAAACTGATAAGTTTTTAAATGTATATAGATTTATAAAGTCACTCATTAGGTTATGACTAAAACTTTTAAACAAGTAATTTAATTATAAACTGCTAGAGCTAACTGCAATTTATGAATCAGGAAAGGCAGCTTATAATTGAAATTTGAGAGAATGTGTCATATCTACCCAATGCGGGTTGGCGGAGGAAAGATCCAGGTCAGCCGAAAGCTGAGCTATATTTGAGCTCTGGTACGCCGATCGCCAGATCATGCTTGACTCAATAAAATCGTTTTCTGGTGTACCTTACATGGATCATGTTGCGACTAGGGATAACTTCCGTGCGTTCAGATGTTTTTGCCATACTTATTACTGGAAGCAAAATAGGTCATAGTTTCAGTACATAACATAACATAACATAACATAAATATTCTTTATAATAATGTTAAGGTTTGTTGGGGTTTGTTTAATGTTAGGTTCCTATTGTTTTATTTTATTTTGTATTTTCGCTGCTTTTGCGGTAGTGTCTTCAACACTGCCATAAATGATCTCTGGAATTGGCTCTCTAATAGCCATGTTTTTTCCTTCTTATTGCCGTCTCCCGCTTGCAATGGAGGGAAGTCGGATATTTCGTTTTCCTACTCCTCCTATATTCTTTGATTAGTTCATTGCGGGTTCCAAGACAGATTAGAGTCATCCCCCGGACTCGCTGGACTTCATTGTCCAGTGTTGTGAATGGTCGCCGCTGTTGATCCTGGCTTACAGGAGTTACAGCGGTGGGAATGTGTGGTGGGCCTATGCCCGATTAAAAAAAAACCAGTATATTTATGCCACTCCAATAATGTCATGTATTGGTACTATCCGGGACCATGTTTTACTATGCGCACTTGCTCAAAATTAAAAACCGCTGTGCAAGATTGTATGGAACGACCATCAAAAGTCCGCTCAATGTTATTTAACTGGGTTTGATCTAATCGCCAAAGCGTGCAAAGTAAGTATTTGTATACAGTTGGTTATTGGGTGTTTTGATTGTTTTCGTTATTGTCTTTTAATTTATCGATTAGGTTAAGTCGCGTCAACCCTTGGAGGTAGAGTCGACAGAATGCTCCACGAACGTTACGTTACGTACCTACGTGTGGTATGTACGTGGCACGGCAACTACCTTTCAATGCGTATAGACTCGCCTGCTTTTAATTGGATCCGCGCCGCTTCTCACGGTTGTCCTCTAACCTCATCCAACATGGATTATTTGAAAGTTTTTGCACAATTTTGATACTAATTTGAATGTTAATCACTAACTTTCTAGTTCTTGTTCTACGAATTCGCGATGAATAATTTAAAATTTAAATCCCTGAAGTTGCACTAAATATTTATAATTGTTAGGTAGGTTGTTTTTGTTTGTAATATTGTTTCTATTCCAATAAGCTCAATCAGAAAACGATTTAGACTCTAAATTTTAGAGGTTCGTATGAGAAAATTTAACTTGTGGATTATAATTAATTGGATCAGCTTATGTAGTAACCTAAACTTAATAGTAATATTAATTATGATTTTTGATACTGGTAATATTAAGTTTATGGTATATTGTACACAGATTGTAAGACTTTAGTTAATAAATACAGGGTATTAGGGTAAATATTTGAATTAATTTAAGGGGTGATTATACCCATGATACTGAATAACTTTTCCAGAGAAACATATAGGAAAATAGAAAAAAAAAATTGGTCTTTCAATACTAAATGCAAACAGCTGATCGGTCGTTTGCATGAAAATTAGAAAACATTGTTTGCGAATTCCTCATTGTTCCTTTATGAAAGTAGTTCAGTATCATGAGAACAATCACCTATTAAAGTAATGCAACTGTCTACCCTAACACCCTGTATATTCTTATTCTCATTCTAAGTAACAATTGTTTTATAGAATGAATCTTCGTACGAGTCACAATAATTATATTCGTGTTAACAAAATCATAATCTGTAAAAATATTTTAACCCAAACGCTTTCTTTTATATTTTTTAAAAACATGTTTTTCACACTTTTCATATTTTCTAAAAACATGTTTTTTCTTAAAGTCTAAAGAGGAAAAAGTTTTCACTTTTAGGTCTTGGAGGGTTATGTTTTTCGAGCGTATGTATGTATGTCTATTTCTTTGGCACGCCCTACAGCCTAAACGGCTTGATGGATTTTAACGTATGAGGTGTCGTTAGGTTTTGTAAAAATTGTGAGAGTGACATAGGCTATATTATTTTATTATGGCGTATGCGAATTAAAAAAAAGAGGGGGAAAAAACATTTTTCTTTTAAATTACAATATGGGTATCAAATGAAAGCTAGTAAAAAGAAGATTCCAAATATGTATATATTATAGTATTTATATGCTACCATTTCGACACCAGACTAAAAAGTAAGTATGAAATAAACTAAATTATTAAGAAAAACATAAAACCCGACTGCATGAAAAGACTATTAACTGAAAAGAGAAAAACGAGCTCTATAATTCTAACAAATTATACTTATAATATGTAGGTACTGCAAAATACTTTCCTATCTCTGTTTCAAATGAAAGTCGATACGGCTGTAATGAATACTAATAAATCAGAAAGGGCGATCGCAAACTCCTCAAGTAAATTAATATAAAGTTGTGCAATCCTACGTGCATTTGTATTCAGAGTCTTCGTTCATATAACGCGGAAATGAAAGATTTTAATGAAAACGTCTTTCGTATCTTCAAGGAGTAATTGCAACAGCACAAGATTGTTTTATTGGAAATATTATACTGAGAGTGAGCCATTACTACATTGATCGAAGATCCTATTTGTGAAATAAGTATCTCAATCAGCAACAATTTTAAATTAAAAACATATACAGGGTATCCCGTAAACCGACGTCAACCCGTTGCATGCTGATAGGTTAGTTTATGCCTAACCAGAATATACTAAAATAAAAAAATCAGTCAATCAATCTGTCAACATTTTACTTTACGAAAAGGTTCTTAGTTTTCGAGATAAGGACAGTTTTATGAAATTCGTGAAACTCTGCCTACCTTACCTTACTTAACGTACCTTAGTCACTATTTTAAGTGCCACGGCTACAAATGTTCTATGCAGTATCTGTGTTAAAACTGTCAGTACCTCAAAAAGAAAGAAATGTCAATTTTTTATATTCTGCTTAGTCATAACCTAATCTATCAGCATCCGCCGGGTCGACGTCGGTTTACTGGACACCCTGTCTCAAAACGAAATGAAACTACAAATCACAACTTAAAATTGTATTATGACAAAGGTCTAACTGTATAAAATCTGAAAATACAATAGGTACTCTTTTTTTGTCTGTCTTTGTTTGTTTAGGTTAGTTATTATCTAGATTAATTTTATAGTGTTTGTTAATGTAACTATGTTTTAGGTAAACAAAAGAAAATACTCGAAATTATTTATTATTATTTATTATACAGGGTGTTACAGAAGTAAAAATAAAAATTGAAAACCTTTAAGGGGGTGGTTTAGACCAACAAACTGAACCACTTTTACTACGGGAACAACATCGAAATAACGAAAAAAAATCTTTTGCCCCATATATTTAGCTCGAGTAGATCTGTAGCTTAGTATGGAACATCGCAAAGACATCGCATCATGGCGATTATGGTACATATCCTCATTTTGGGGGAGGCTTATGTTCAGCAGTGGACGTCTATCGGCTGATATGATGATGATGATGCTGGAACATCCGATTTTTTTATCGCGATTTCAATATTGGGCCCATAGTTAAATTTGTTCAGTTTGATGGTCTTAACCACCCCTTAAATGTTTATTTTTATTTTTGTAACACCCTGTATATCGCTCGATTTTTTTTTATAAGACTTAAACTTTTTTCCAGATTGTTTTTAAATAAATATAACCAGCAGCAGTGTTTCTGAGTTTATTTAACACAAAATTCAAAATTTCAAAGAAAAATTGGAATAAAATATTTTTACTCGTATTTTTTTACATTAGCTTTCAATTGATACCCCACAAGAAAAAAAATATTTGTTCTCTTTCTGCCGCCAAAATCACTACAAACATTAAACTTTTTTGACTTTATTTTTCTAATTGAACGATTAATTACTATAACTGTACCAAGTTTCAGCTACCTATGTATTACGGTCTCTGAGAAAAATGCATGTGATAGACGGACGGACAGACAGACATAAGGTAATTCCATAAGTGTTCCATTTTGATAACTTTGGTACGGAACACTAAAAATGTATACTATGTAACGTAAACGTATTTCATGTAGTGTATCTACGTGCTCTATGCAAGTGCTCGGCAACCGCAGAGATTGCGGAGTTGCTTTTACAACAGCTGCTTCTTAAAGTACCTACCTATCTTCCTCCAGTGTTAGCCAAAGAAGTACCTCTTTGGCTACCCGCTCTCCTTATTGTTCGTTCTAATAACCCACTATATCGCAAATTTCCTCCATTTCTATTACCTGGATGTTTAAAAATTAACTAACCTCCCTTTTTTCTGATGACTCTCATTCAATTAATTGGGTATTCTTTCGATACAATTATCAGTGTGAATTTAATGGATATCCTATTAAAAACGTATATTTCTTTACTACTTTCAAAACTAATTGATTGGTTTTAAAACGTTTTTTTAATAATTTTATGAACCAGTAACCAGGAGTGCGATTTTTGAATCTCATACGTTGAACTCAGCAGTTGTAAATGTATGGAGATACTCATCTTTCTACTGCTGATTTGACTAGTAAAATACGCACTCTTGGAGTATGATTTTTGAAAATCAAATCAGCACTAGAAAGATGTACCTATATCTCCATAGTAATTTTGACATTTTCAACTGCTGAACTCAGCGAATGAGATTCAAAAATCGCACTCCAGTAAGTCGGATATAAATATTATGTCTTCTTCTCCTGTAAGTCACTATTTTGTCTGTGATTGAGAATAAAGTATCTTTAAACTCTCACTTGGAGGCGAGTGAAAGCGAGTTGTCAACTTTCATACTCTACCCAATGACATTAGTAGAACTCTACCCGATTAATTTTATTATTTTGCGGTGGTTTATTTCTGAAAACAAAAGTTTGTATTTTAATTCCTCTTTTGGTTATGTTTCAATAATTTGGAAAAGAATACATTTTAGTTTTAGAAGGATACCTACATTGACAAAAATGCTTGGTAAAACCAAACTTTTTATATAGAAAATCTTTTTGCTATTTAAAATTAACCAAATGTTTTTTTATGCGCTACAAAACAGTTTGGAAGCTTATCAGGTTTGGTTATAATAATATTTGAAAAAATAAATTTTTCAATGTGTTATCGATAATTTCTGAAAAAATTACTAAAGTTAGCAACAGCATGCTGAAAATCACAGAAACTGCCTATCCTAAATATGAACTGTCTATGCGTCACGTTTTTCGCCAACAAAACACTACTAAGAAAAATTAATCTCTTAGACGCCTCGTACAAGATCCACCTACGGGAAGACCAGGTGTACCTCTAATAATGAACGCTTAGTCGTGAACTATACGGCAAAACCCTGTCCCATAGTATCTTTTATCTTTTAAATGTTATTATTAAACAAATAGCTAACAGCTGATCGTTGCAGTGTACTTTAGTTTTACCCTGTCGCCACATTGCAGGCTCGATAACAGCGGTCTCGCTTGGCCTCATTAAATCCCGCTATTTGTTTAGGACCGCAGCTCAAACAGGCCGTTACTCCGCCAGGAATAACGGATTTTACGGTTTAAAATATTTAGGTACCTTCCTTCGTTTACGACAACAAACAATCTCCTTTTTATGATCTGGAAGTGGACATAAGGGACTAAACATACTCCTACAAATATACAAGTTTAGCTTTACAGCAACACAAAGCAAGTAGGAGGTTAGTGTACATAGGGTCCTTCTTAATACGCTGACGTTTTTTATGGGATGATCAGACCATCAAACTGAACAACTTTCGCTATATCTATAGAGCCGCCTCCGCCTCGCCTCCGCCTCCGCCTCCTGTCATATGTTATGATTCTATGTCTATATTGCCTTCTAATTTTAAATATTCATCAATTTAGGGGTATCACGAACGATGCTATTATTAGCATTCGGTTGCTTTGCTTTTACCAGATGGCAGGTTCACAAATGCAATGTACGTTGACACAGTAAATTTTCATTGCAAATTCTGTCACATAGTGGGTACAAGCAGAGAGGGCTGGCTACACAAACATTCGCATTATGGATGTCAAACTTAAACGAACCGAAATCGACCTCGTGCCTCGAACGGAGCATATTCAACTTGTAGATATTTGTGTCTACTCTACTGCGCTGTAACGAACCAAGAATACGAGTGTTCTTAAAACTTTTGCAGTTTCCTAAACATGCGGTTTTTGAAAAACAACAGTAAGTACAACGTACAACGCTCTAAGCATGGACGAAAATAATTAGTCACAGTTCTTAAAGACATTACTTCTGATTGACGACGGGACATGATTGAGACATGTCAACTTACTCGTTACGTTTATATTTCCAAGTGAGATATTAAAAAATAAAATTTAATTAATTTCTATGCAAATGCAACGACACGACATGCAATCGTAAAATAAAACACGCAGTTTTTTAATCATTGTTGAATTTCACCATTTCGCATGCGAAGATAATTAACAGGCGGAGCGTAATATCTAGTCCCTGGAGGTTGAACAATACTAGACAAAACAGGGAATAGTCGAAGATAGATATGGCGTATTGATCGAGTCATCGATGCGACAACAATTTGCCGGTCCGCTCGGTTCGCGTGTCGCTATGCAAATGTCCGCGCTCCATTTTCCGCTCGGGCCAACGACGGTGGCTGCGGTAGTGTAGGGCCCCCGCGGGGAACCCTGAAGCGGGGCCTCGGGTCCCAACCCCAGAAGGGGGCGCTGCACGCCGGATGTTCCGTTGTCGTCGCAGGAAATTGAGAACGCTGCATAAATCCTGATCCTACAAACCAAATTTGATTCGACCTAATCCGGATATTGATACGAAACAAACGCGTTAGCTTTTTTAATGATTTTAGTACATTTTATTATGAAAAATATGTGACATAAAGGATTATCGTAGATACCATAAGCAATTTCCGTAAAAAAAAATTTCATGTGTTTTCCTTATTAAATTCGGTCAGCGTAGCGTACGTATTCAATCTTAATTTTGTTGGGTTGTTTTAATGTTACGCTTAATTAGGTATATCTTTTAATAGTAAAAAAATAAGTTAATAGCCTGTAGGGCAAACGCAAAGGCCTCCATTCATCAAAGAGGTTAGATACCTAAGGAAATGAACCAATTAATCGAAAATTCTAGCCAAGTACGGGTTGTTAGAGGCGAACTAGTAGTCAGCCTGCTGCTGGCAAATTATTATTGAGCTATCTATAATATGTACATATTGTAGCATCTAACCTAAATCAAATAACCCTTTCCGCTCTATTTAGTTTTTTCAGAAAAAACGTGATTTGATAAGAAATTTCAATAAGAAAATAGCTAGGCGGTTCCTCCCACGCCACACCACCTGTTCCCCGTGATTAAAGTGCGTTCCTGGCAAACAGTCGCTCCAAAGAAGACGACGCCGACGCCAAATGTAAATGTTGGCCCAAGGAAACCTTTTGCGGTAACCCAAAGAAAAATTTGCACGGTAACTCCCGTTTGTGTGTCATTTAATGTGATTTCTAAACGGTATGCCACCCACAACATCAAACGGGATTTAGCGAAATAAATAAACAGGTTCGGCTTTACGTTTGCCAAAATATACTCGTAAATAAGTCACAAGAAGCTTTAAGGAAAAATATTATTAATATTCAAAAGGTAAATCAAAAGTCCATTTCGTAGTTTGCTAATGTAAGTATATTGAAGAGAAAAAAATAAAGCTGTTGTTTGCAGAGAGCAACAGCAACAATGTAACAAGTGAAGTGTATCGACATTGTAAGTAACTAGGTAGGACGAGGTAGATACGAGTAGGTACATTAAATTCAATAACACGAGTTAGCGAGTTCGACGCTCGCTTCGACCGTCCTCAAATAAGTAAAGAAGAAAAGTTTCGGAAAACTTCCGTTCAACTTGTGCTGTGTATGTATAAAATTTGCTAAGAAAACTGTAAATAAATATGTATTGTAGGTTTAAACGGGACCCTTTCAGGGATGTATTGTGTTTATAATCGTTCGTAGCGCTTCGCTATAGTCGTAGCGTAGTGCAGTAGCATAGCATGGGTTTCTGCCGCCCGGGCACAGACCGACTGACCCACAGAAAAAACAAAATGTTTCTGCACAAGAACTCGTCGAGTTATGGTCAGAAATTTTTTGGTTCACCCATGCAAAATCACTTTTTTTTTCTCAATACGAATCCGCTGGAGCAAAAGCTCTTTCCGTACAAAACTTGAGTACCTAAGTAAAAACTACGGATCGAGCGAAGCGAACTCGAAATTTTTGTCACCACGTCTTAGCTGTGGTCTGACTCTTAAGGATTATGAGAAACAAAGCGAGCGAAGCAAGCTCGACTTTTCTCTTACTTATCTCCGCTCTGCGATCCTCTAACCGTGCAAGTTATAGCAACATCAAATTTTTATTTGTAAATATCGTGTGAATTCGGTACTGAGTTTGATTTTCCTACATTTATTATAGTGAGTCAACATATATAATTCAAAATATTTCAATTTCGTGGTTTGAATATAAATGAAACTAGCTTATTACTATTTCGATTGGCTTTCTAATAATTGTTTCCAAAGCTTGTCTAGAGTACATATGGTCCAGACCATAAAATTATTGTTTTAATATGATTATTGTTTTTGTTGGAGCCTTAGTAATACATTTTTCAACAAAACGTGTTTACTCAAAGATATTGGCAGAAGTTTAGAATGTCGTTACGGTCAGAGGGCGGGGGGCGCGGTCGGGGGAGAGGTAGACGTTGCGTTCATACATTGTTATTCCGTCGAGTGCGGGACAGTTTACTTGTTAGGACATTCCAACTTGCACAGACGACACCCGACCTCGACTCCGGCTCTCAGCCTATAAGTCTACTAGTAGTTTACTCCAATTTCACTTACAAACGTCTAACATCTAACTAAAAACTAGCTTTAAAACTTTGTATAGAGTTTCTACTAACTGTCTGAAAGCTCTTAATTATATTGCATTTCACATCTTCGTACAAGGCGCTCCAGGATTGTTAGACACGTGTTGTCAACATGTAAAGTATGTGCACTTAATAGAGAGAATAGGACGAGGATATGTTACGCCTGAGCCCAACAATTTTTTTTAAATTCTGCCTAAATATATATTGCAAGGCGTTAAAAATGTTTTCTTTGCTTTTGAAAATTCATTTAGCGTATCCTATAGGATCTAAAAGGGGGTGGGCACTGGGTAGGGAGTACAGCAAACTGACGGCACTCATCAAGCAATCATTATGGACGCGCCATGTTTTTAAAACGGCTTTGGATAGCGCATATTCCTGAGCCAAATTAATCCCCTACTACAATTTTGTTGCATAAAATTGAGATAACCTACTTTTACAAGAAATAATGCTTTGTTATTATGAAAAAAGGAAAGTTATGAAAGCTTCAATATATTAATTATTCCTTTCTCGACCTTTGCGTCAGATCGTGGCTTCCTTCGTGATTCTGCATATAATTTCCCGCTCAATGGACGTCAGCTTCATGGTGCAAACTCTTGATATGAAAATGCAAAAAAAAAACGGAATACTAATTATAATAGGAATGAAACGAGACAATCATTACTTTCTGTTTTCATATGATAAAATACTCGTATACATACTTACGTTGTTTTCAAAACATCTCATCCTATGAATAGTACCTAGGTATATTGCGTGGAAATTTTTGCTCTATAACTTTCAAGCCAATTTGCCATGCCACACTAGACAAAAGCTAGTTTACATCGTTGTACATGTGTATTCTCGCCTCACCCAATCTGTCGTCGGTCGGTTCGAATGTTCGAACGGTTGGCGTTCAGTCGGTGCGACGACATCGGCAATAACCGTCACAATGCGGTGCGCCGTACACCTAACGACACGGGGTCGCCGCCGCTGGCTGGGGGGTGGCCCCACACCAGGGCCCGTAATAAAACCACGCATTCCACTTGCAAGTCACGGAGTAGATTACGCGGGACATCGCGACATCCTTTCGGTGCGAGGCGAGCGCCGCCGATCGGTCGAACGCACAGACGTGATTAGTTATCTTACTGTAATGCCGTGATGATAATATTGATAGCATTTTCTGTACAGGGCGTAAACTTATATTTTGGTAGAGTAGCAATTAACATTTTCTATGGAACAACTGTTTTTTTCGCCATTTCGATGTTGGCTCAAGTTATTCTGTTTGAGTCTGAAGCACCCTGCTCGATAAGTAACGCATTTAAGCAATTTTACTTGCTACTCAAGTTTGATTACGTAAAACTCCACGTCAATTAAGTTTTACGCTGATCAAAGAGTTAAAAAAATGTTAATATTGCATTATAATAATATCCGCACCTACACAAAAAATATAATTTCACACGTTCCAATACTCACAGGTACAGTCAGCAGTAAAAAGATGTACCTATACACTTTAGTAGGTGCTACGACGTGTAACAAAACCAAAAGTGTATACTACATCTACATCTTATTGCTACTGACTATAATTTAAAGCCTTTAAAATAAAATACCTTTAATACAAAAGTACCAAACATCACTTAATCACAATTAACATCACTTTGAATGACTCGCATTAACCTTTGAACGGTGAAATCTGCGAGCCATTCAACGTAAGGTTAACGGTACGGAACCCTGACCGCAGCGTTCCTTGCGGCTCCCCGAAATTACCTCCGACGCGACGCCCAAACAGCCGTAAGCAGTAAGCACCCTCGATAATTGAAGCCGCCGCTGACATGCAACTTTTAAACAATTCCAATACAGTTCTCGTAATTATGAGATAAGATAGTAATGTTTTTAAGTAAACTCAATAACGGCTGGTAAAACATTTGGAAAAATTCAAGTTTTTTTTTTAAGAATTTTCATTTTCTCATGTTTACATTTTGTATGGAACGTCTATGTTAATTATAACTCAAAAACGGCTGGACCGATTTTTGTTATTATATTGTTAGGAATCTCCGAGAAAAACAAGTGACGTCACCCCACTCTGCCTTGACTGCGCACTGCCCGTGCGCAGGTACTTTTGCTCAGGCGGCGTGCGTGGCGGACGTACATTTTTCTTTCTGTGGTTTAGTTACGGTTTTGTGGTTTCGTGGTCAAGTGATTGTGCGTTTTGTTTGTGTATTAGGATCGTCATCTATTTTTCGGTGTGTAAACGTGTTAATTAAATGAGAACTACCTGTAACGTTAGAGATTGAGTAATTAAATAATTTGTAGATCGATTAATTTGTAATTTTGGCCGTTTTCTTAACATCCACCGCTCCTGGTCACTAAAATCAGAAGTGGGATAAATTATTTCACTCCCACCGGTTTTGATCAACAACAAAAAAAAAACCGTCGACGATTAGTTTTGTGTTTGAATCTCCACCGTTATGGATAGGCCAACACGCTCGCGATCGAGAAATAAGCGCAAACGCACCGAACGTTCGCGCACTCGACATTCGCGTGGTAGACTATCTCGCAGCACATCTCGTAGTCGCAGCCCTGAGCGCCGGCGATCCCGTCGCGATCGATCGAGTTCCGGAGGCTCACTACAGCAGGCCTATCGTCAGTCTTTGGAGACAATTGTCTCACGAATTAATGCATTAGAAGATGGATCCAGGCGTCTAATTAAGCCAAACACGTCGAACTTGGATGCTTCAGTACCGTCTACTGAAAGGATTGTGGAGGCGATCCAGTCTCTTAAGTCGGTAAATTCGCAAAGTTACTATATCTCAAACTTCGATCCAAATTTGCATGACGTCGATCAGTGGTTTGGTGAAGTAGACAGAGCCCAGACTTTAAATAAATGGTCGGATAACGAGTGTTTGTCGCGAGTAGGTAACTGCCTTAAGGGCGATGCGAGGGTTTGGCTCAACGAGTGGGTCACGAGTGACCGCTCTTGGAGTAACTTTAAGAAAGATTTTCGATCATTATGCGTTAAGAAAATCGATGTAGCTAGTATTTTATACGACGTCATGAGTACAGATTGTGATAAATATCCAACTTATGCGGAATACGCACGTAGGTCATTGTTACGCTTGCGGATAGTAAAGGGCCTTTCCGATGAATTAATGACCGCGATTGTTATTCGAGGTATTATAGATCCGCATGTTAAGGCGTCTGCTACTAACGCCAATCTCACCCCCGATAGTCTGGTTAGTTATTTGTCCACCTTTACTAAACCAAATTGTACAAAATTAGCACCTAATACTTCTCGGTCTAGTAATTTTAATAAGGGACCATCAAAACCTTTTCATAAGCGATCTATTAACATGTCACGTCCAAAGTGTTTTATCTGCAATGAGAGTGGGCATAAACAGTTGGATTGCCCGAAACGATTGACCCCTAGTGTTGACCCCCTGCAACTTGCGATATTACCAAGTCCTGGACCCAGTGAACACAAACCTAGTGGAAACGTAAAGTGTGCTTATTGCAAGAAAAGTGGGCACGACATAATTAATTGTTTTGCAAAACAACGTTCAGATCTTCGGAACAATAGCAAAGTTAATTTTTGTTCTACCCCCGACAAGATAAAAAATAAAGATGTTATGGTTGGCATTATACAGGGCATACCTATAGACGTATTAATAGATAGTGGTGCGTTAGATGTGTCATTGATTTCTTCGTCGGTGGTTAACTATTTTTGTTGCTATAAGAAACCTTTTGATTGTCAGTTAAAAGGAATAAGCAGCTCGATCATCAATGTTGATTCATTTGTCACACTTACAATTGAACTTGAGGAAATCTCTCTAGAGGTAGATTTGCTAGTTGTACCGGGTAGTTGTATGAATGCGCCTATTATTATCGGAACAGACGTACTCAATAGGGATGGCGTAACTTACGTTAGAACTAAAGATTCTCAGCGTATAATACATGACGCAGTTTCGAATAAAGTTTCGGCGGTTCAAGTGAATGCTCAGTCCAGTGACATTAAGACTTCTTTGTCTGGTGCAGACTTCGAGAAATTGGCCTCATTGCTCGATGAGTATTCAGAATTTATGATATCAGGAACGGCGACAACCACAGTGACCACTGGTAAAATGCACATCAGATTAAATGAGAGTGCACCAGTTTACTACCGTCCTTATAAGATGTCTTTTAATGAAAAATTGCGAGTTCGTGATATCATTCAAGATCTTCTGAACAAGGGTATTATTCGCGAGTCTGAGTCACCCTATTCGAGCCCCATCCTTTTGGTAAAAAAGAAAGACGGCTCGGATAGGATGTGTGTCGATTTTAGAGCGCTAAATAGACTAACGGTAAAAGATAGGTACACGTTACCACTCATCGACGATCACCTAGATAGAATGGGGAAAGCCAAGTATTTCAGCACCCTAGACATGGCGACTGGTTTTCACCAGATTCTTCTGGACGAGGATTCCATTCCCTTAACCGGATTCGTAACGCCTGAAGGGCATTACGAGTACGTCAAAATGCCATATGGGCTAGCTAATGCACCCATAGTGTACCAACGGATAATTTCCACTACGCTTCGTGAATTTATCGAGGCTGGGAAGGTCCTGGTCTATGTGGATGATTGTCTGATTCTACATTCCTCAATTGAAGAGGGGCTTAAGACCCTCGGGGATGTATTGAGTACCTTAACAAAAGCAGGTTTCTCGATAAATTCACGAAAGTGTTCATTTTTATGTACCGAGATTGAATATTTGGGGAGAGTAATCTCTAATGGAGGGATCCGACCAGCTGAGGGCAAGGTTCAAGCTCTTGTGAATTCCCCGGTTCCCCAAAATGTTCGACAGGTGAGACAATTTTTGGGCCTGGCGGGCTATTTTCGAAAATACATTGCCAGCTACTCAACCAAAACAGCATGCATCGCTCATTTGACTAAGAAAGGTGTAGAGTTTTCATGGGGACAAGAACAGGAAGCTGTACGCCAGGAGCTCATAAAGTGTCTCACCAGCGAACCCGTGTTAGCAATTTTCGATCCGGAGCTTCCAACCGAAATACACACCGACGCCAGTAGCCTAGGCTATGGCGCAGTCTTGTTGCAGGTTCATGGGGATGGTAATAAGCGAGTTGTAGCATATTTTAGTCGGGTAACACAGGGAGCAGAGCCCCGTTACCATTCCTATGAACTCGAGACCCTCGCAGTGGTAAAGTCGCTAAAACATTTTAGACATTACCTTGTAGGTATACCTTTCACTGTGGTTACGGACTGTAATGCCTTAAAAGCGACTCAAAACAAAAAAGACTTGTTGCCACGTGTAGCCAGGTGGTGGGTATATCTGCAAGATTTTAATTTTACAATTCAATACCGAAAAGGCATTATGTTGCCTCACGCGGATTATTTGAGCCGTAATCCTGTCAGACTCGTAAATAACATTGAAAGGCCGCGAAATTGGGCTCAGATCGCACAATTTGGTGATGAAGAGACTCGGCAACTAATTCGTTCTTTGGATGAGGGAGAATTAGATGCCACACGGTATGTCAAACAAAACGACATTCTGTATTACCGTCATACGCCTCTCGGGGAGGACGCGCGTCTACTTTGTTACATTCCCAAGGGATATCGGTTAAGCCTCCTTCGTATTTTTCATGATGAGCACAGTCATATTAATGCAGATAAAACGATTGACCTTATTTTAAAACATTTTTGGTTCCCTAGTCTCAGAACGTTTGTTTCAAAATATATCTCACACTGCTTGACGTGTATAGCTCACAAACGAGTCCCTCGTGCTCCTCTACAGCCAATCACTTCCTGGACTAAGCCAGATACCCCTTTTATAACATTACATGTTGATGCACTGGGGCCATTGCCTGAATCTCGTGGTTTTAAACATGTTCTTCTAGTAATAGACTCCTTCACCAAATATTGCATACTGACACCAATAAGTCGTCAAGATCTGGAAGAATTAAAACGGGCCATGCAAAATGTAATTTCTTTGTTTGGTGCTCCCAAGACAATTATCTGTGATAGAGGTAGAATGTTTGAATCTTCTGGATTCATGTCCCTTATGACTGAGTTAGGCTGTCAGGTACATCACATTACGCCCGAAATGCACCACGCCAACGGTCAGGTCGAACGTTATGTCCGTACCGTACTGAACATGTTAAGGATAGAAGTGAAACAGAGGAAGAATGAGTGGGCTGACGAGTTATGGCGCCTGCAATTAATTTTGAACATAACGAAACAGAAAACAACGCAATATTCCCCTCTAAATCTACTGGTTGGGTCCGAAAACGCCACACCCGTAATCCGCTCTTTAGTTCGCGATGTAGCTGTTGAGACCGCGGCTGAAAACCGTCAATCGTTGAGAGAGGTGAGGAGACAAAGGACGGCCGAGCGGTTAGTTCAGAACCAGGCTGAGCAAGATAGGCGTGTTAACGAAGACCGTCAGCCACCACGGGCATACAAGAAGGATGATAGGGTTTTTGTCATAAAATATTCTCAGTCACAGGGCAAACTTGATCCAGGAATGCGTGGGCCTTATCGAATCACTCAAGTCTTGGACAATGGCCGCTATAAGCTGAAGCTTCTCACTGGAGCGTATGGGAAAGTGACATACGCTGCGGCGCAATTTTTAGTGCCCTGGAGAGGCGAGTGGACCCCGGAGACGTGTGCAGCGTTCTTCGAGGGTGAGTTTCAGAAGTCTGTACGGTATGTTTAATAGTGGAACCTATGCCGGGACAGCCACCGTAAGCATTCTACTTACGGTACGAAGTCCGAGTGGTACGCTTAATAATGGAGCCTATGCCAACGGCCGCACTGGGAAGTAAGCTTAATAGTGGAGCCTATGCTTCCAGTGTGAGTAGTGGACCAGTTCCTGTTACTGGTTTACTCGGTACATGTTAATTTTTTTTTTGAGTACTCATTCTTAATGCGCATATTTGGGATTTTGCTGTTTGTTTGTGGTTTACATAAAAGAATCACAAATAAATAGGTACCTGGGTTTTAACAAACATAGACACTATCTCATTGCTTTTCGAATGAGTCCAGTGTGTAATAAAAAAAAAATGTTTTGTTTTCGCAGGAGAGACAGAACATGACGATGAGTCAGCAAATGACCTTGTAAATCAGCCTGGTCCATCATCGAGACCTGACGAGGACGTCAGGGTGCCAGGAGAGGCCGTGTTAGGAATCTCCGAGAAAAACAAGTGACGTCACCCCACTCTGCCTTGACTGCGCACTGCCCGTGCGCAGGTACTTTTGCTCAGGCGGCGTGCGTGGCGGACGTACATTTTTCTTTCTGTGGTTTAGTTACGGTTTTGTGGTTTCGTGGTCAAGTGATTGTGCGTTTTGTTTGTGTATTAGGATCGTCATCTATTTTTCGGTGTGTAAACGTGTTAATTAAATGAGAACTACCTGTAACGTTAGAGATTGAGTAATTAAATAATTTGTAGATCGATTAATTTGTAATTTTGGCCGTTTTCTTAACATCCACCGCTCCTGGTCACTAAAAATATATATTTTCATTGAAAAACGAAGAAAAGTTATACTTAGCTGTAATCTCTGTTCCATACAAATATTCGGATTGGAGGGGGGGGGGGGGTAAATCCCCCCTCCCCCCCCCCCCCCCTCTGGATACGTGCTTGCCACACGGCATCAATATTATTTTACCGTTTAAACAAAATGATTCCTTAAGAGGATGATCCTTGCAGATTTAATAAGTAGATCTAATATACAAGAATAAGTTAGATCCTATTTTCAATACTAATCAATTAAAGTCTATAAAATATTTTAAACACGATCTAGATAGATGTGTCTGTGGTATATCAGATATCCATAAAATGTATAGTTTCAATGCTAGGAATAATTTTTAAGACTTTTATGGAAATCTTTGTGCCATTTGTAACTTTGAAACTATAAATATTTTCACGAAATTTACACAAACAAAGGCAAATAATACAAAAAAAGAACAAAGGCAAAAACACAAAAAACAGGCAAATCACAGAAAAAAACACAAAGAACACCAAATACACAGAAAAATAATTTAAAAATCACAGGGAACGAGATTAGTTTCTAGATCATATTAAAAAAATTATTTATTTGGTTTAATATTCAAAATATAATTAAATGTTTGTATGGAGCATGGTTATTTTATCCTTAATTATAGTACTCTGTGATATTCTCTCCAAAATAACGACTTACAACATTTATTATGTCCTACCAAAACCACACCTTGCTCAATTATTATTCAGGAAGCATTTAATGTTGTGATTCTCAAACCGCAGCAAATTAAAAGAATAAGAAAACTGTCGTATCAATAATGCGGTGGAGGAGGCAAATTGAATTGAATTGAACACACAAGTCCGCTAACGAGCCGGTGTTTACCCAAGTGGACACTAATTGGCTTAGCCAGCGGTCGCCACTGCCGCTACACCAAGAAGAAACAAATGTGAGCACACTGATATTCTGATACGTTATTTTGCTGTTTGTTTTCTTTACTATGAAGATAAGCGAAACCATTCCTCAACTTGATCTATAAAAACACAAATAAAAGTCTAAGTACATTCAAACTTAACTGAAAAATTTAATAGGTACGTATTTTTTTCTTTTTTCTTTCAGAAAAAAAAAATCATTTTCCGGTTTTAAATATTTTCAAACTATATTCATATAAATAACGGGGGATGTCTCTTAAACGACAAAATAATGTTTATCTACTATTTTTACGAACGAACAGACAAAATTATAAATATCCCACAGGCAGAGACTACAGCCAGCCACTTTATGCACTTCCGTCGGTTCAGGGTGCTACGCTTATGTCCTTTTCGGAGAAAACCAATTATTTGAACACGGTAAGTTCTTCTCGCTCTCTCTCGACTGTTCCGCTCACATTGATTAATTAATAATAAATATTTTCGACATTGTCACATAGATTATCTAGTCTCATTTAAAGTACCAGAATCTATCGGCATTGCTATATTGGATCGATCAAAGAAAAAAACTGACCCATACCGATTACTGGAGTGCGATTTTTGAATCTCATTCGCTGAGCTCAGCAGTTGAAAATGTCAAAATTACTATGGAAATATGCATCTTTCTACAGGAGTGCGATTTTTAAAAGTCAAATCAGCAGTAGAAAGATGCGTATCTCCATACATTTTCAACTGCTGAGTTCAACGTATGAAATTCAAAAATCGCACTCCAGGATGTGAATAAAGTAATATGATGATAGAAACTGACAAAAAACTGCAATTCGACATTCGATAGATTGACATTAACACAATAAACCCATGTTGCTACTATTGACCAACTAAAATAATTATGTTATTTGACCTACTAAAATTAAGTGGCAAAAATCGGAATTAAGGGCCTATGTCGAAAAATAATTGAAGCGAAATGGGCGTGTGATAGCTTATTCTTAGATTCTTTATTGTACACAAAAACATAATTATGAAAAAAAACTACATGCTGCATGCTACTGCTGCTTATATTACTGCCTGATGCGCGAGAAAGAGATGGGGCGGCGCGCGCGTCTGAAACGACGCAAGCGTAAAACACACTTTATTTAATTGTGATTGTATTATTTATGTAAGTTCAATTCTGGTCTAATCAAAATTTGTAAAATATCAATCTCTTTTTTTAAATCAAGTCTCGTGTTTCTATTATTCACCGTTTAGCAGTTCCAAGCGTTTATAAATAAAAACGGAGGCTACTTTGACTTGTTTTTCTATCGAGAAAATGTGTCTTAATCGTGTTTTGGCTCTAATCAAAACTTCAATTATATGTTCAATTTACACATATCCGCAATTCATACTCCTACTGTTAGTACTTCATGATATATGACGCTTTGAAGAATTCTATTTGTTTCACATATCCTCTTAAATCTTACTACGTTGTCTGTAATTTTATGTTTGTTTATTTAATGTTTTAGCGTAATAAATTTTAAGAGATGCACAGAAACCAAATCATAATAAATGCCGCATCCAAATAAGGTATATAACTATATTCATCTCAATGTAAGCACCATTTGGGCGAAGTGACTCCTGAATGAAGATGCAATCACTGTAACAAGGCGCATGACTTGTGTAACTTGTGTATCTGTTGACCTTGTCTTACATAAAGAACCGATAGAACAAACACTACTAATAGCAAATATTAGATCACTAACAACTAATCCAGAAGCTTACATTTTTTTTTATTTGATGATGAGTAAAATGTCTTTTAAGAAAAAATCCATCGTTTATTACAGTCATTGTGCAAAGAAAGAAATACTATTTCTACCATGCTATATGTTGTACATTATAAGTTATACTGTTTGTTTGTTCGTGCGTGCGT
The DNA here is from genome assembly GCA_927399405.1 of Agonopterix arenella. Classification (NCBI taxonomy): domain Eukaryota; kingdom Metazoa; phylum Arthropoda; class Insecta; order Lepidoptera; family Depressariidae; genus Agonopterix; species Agonopterix arenella. The sequence continues at coordinate 10,695,836 of OV656691.1, read as the reverse complement.
GTGCGTGCGTGTGTGTGTGTGTGTGTGTGTGTGTGTGTGTGTGTGTGTGCGTGTGTACTGATTTGAAAACGTTTTGTATGCCTATTTGTTCAGAGCCCTACGGTCAACGTCCTTGGGTTCGGTTGATTATTCAGCCGCTCTGAACTTAATAGGGTGTGTTTAATAACCAGCTACTTTATTTCCTCTACAAGTTTTTCCGTCTCTTGATAGTTCAAGCTTTTTAGGTAGTTGTTTATTTGACTTTTCATTTTTACCTTTGTGCAACTGTAAAATTGTATTTTTTTGTTAAGTTTGTTGTACATGGATACTGACAGGAAAGATTTGTGCCTTCTAGCAAATGGTGTATAAATGCGAGGGGCTAAAATGGCCGGTGGTCTTCGTGCAGGCTTCTTTTGCGTGTTGATCAAATTAAGTTCACACAGGATTGAAGAGATATACAGTTGTCTCACTGTAAGAATGAGTTTCCGTGCTTCTATGAGCAGAAGCTCCGTGCTGTAACGAAAACTTTTATATTTAGCATCATCTTCAGGACCATTGTTTGGGATCGCTCTAGTTTTATGAGTCTGAATTTGCAGGCCCCACCCCAGGCTGATATGCCATATGCTAATATAATCTGGCAGAGGGCACACAGTTTTCAGTAGATTTCTATCTAAGATGTTTCTAACTCTTCTAAAAAAGAACATCCACTTCCTCACTCTGCCAGATAGGGTTTTGATATGATCACTCCAAGAAAGTCTCTCATCCACTTTCACCCCAAGGTATGTGGCAACTTTAACATTATCTATGACATCACATTGACACTCGGTGTTAACACTATCTCCGCATTCATGAACCTTAATAGCTTGAGTTAAAGGGTCAACTATATCAATTTCACCCTGTATGTAGAGTTACTAAAATATTGTAACAGTTCGGTGTAGCCTTGATTGAGTATCGGGAATCAGTTCCTTCCCGTTTTTACATTCAAATAGAAAGAAAAACGAAACATCAATTTCGAAAGAAAAGAGAGAAAAAAGAACGTTGTTAATAAGACCGCAATTTTATTTTCTTTTAAGTATTTTATATTTTATTGCATAGGTATCGTTTTCCAGTCATTCCAGAATCTACAAGTTGAGTATCACAATATATACTATTTATTTTATATTTAATTATGTATTCACCCACATCTTATAATGACTATTGAGTCGAAAATATGTATCACAATGCCAAATTAAATATTACTATTTATATTCAATTATGTATTCACATCTACTGACTAATGACTATTTATATGTATAACACATCAATGTGATATTTTTTTAAACTGTAGGACGTAGGTTAGTTGTTAATGTTTATAACTCCAATCAAAACTCAATTTCACAACAACCCGCGCAACGCCTTACGAAATTCATTTATAACTCGACTAATCCCATCCAATGTTACGCTAATTTAAACGCATCACAATATTCAGCTGGCTTAGCTAAAGTAATTTCACAAGTGTTAATACATGTGGGGTGCGTCTCGAGCACCCGGAGAGAGCACAGAGGCAACGCCACTAGCTTGTATCTTGTGTAAATTTGCATATAGATTGTGCCTTCCGGTCAGACGGCCAGGATTCCAAGATGACACGCCACGGGTCCGTGATGCGCCCGCCGAAAGCAACGCTGCATAAATATTCTGGCTTTGGTTTACTTTCATAACCAAATAACTTTATAATAAGTAGACAGATTTGAAAGTATTATTTGATGTTTGTGAAATAAACTCCTCTCAAATCGTATTGTTGTTTGGGATCATCTTAAAAGAAGGAAGTATGTAGAAGTATATCAGGATCGTAGTAAGTGGCGCGCCCTGGTCTCTGCCTACCCCACTGGGAAAAAGGCGTGACGTTATAGATAGATAGATATATCATCTTAAAAGTACATTTGTACATTTAATATGCAATAAGTTTTATAGTTGTAGCTGATGTCAATAGCTTAGGCAGGTAATTCCTGCCTTTCATGGCATCAGTTGTACCTATCAATACGCCTAGCCAACTATTTTAACATTTAGTGCTTTAATATTTTATTAGAAATCCCCCAGCAAACAATTTGGTCGTATTAGGAATATAAAATACTATTCTGTTTCAATTAATTACAAAATAGATAAAAAGTTACCGAAATTCCCATATTTAGCCCAGTCATTTTACGGTTTGAGCCGGGACTAATTAATAATTGTTTTTTTTTTTCGGGACAGTATTTAAGAGCCAATTTGAGCTTAGAAATATACCAAAATTAAAAAAAAATCCCGTCAGCAACAGTTCCAAATTTAAAATTTTGCTATTATATCGTTACAAAAACCCTAGTGGTAATTTTTTTGCACTTATTTAAGGCATTACTGTTATATATACTTCAAACATGGTGTGAATATTTTTATCTACTTAGAAGGTTTTGAAAAATACATTCGTATTTTCTAATAAAAATCGATTTTTTTAAATTTCAATGCCTATTTTTTTGCTCAAAAATAATTTATATTATTAAATCTAATTCAAATGAGTGCATTGGTATTAATATTATTAATTTAAAAGCCTTCTGGGACTCACAATTTTGATTTCTGTTGCGTAGCGAATTTTTTTTAATAAGTTTTCAGACAGTATTTTTGTTACTAACTGGTGCCGCTTACAGTTTAATTAAAAGTCCAATTAATAATTACTTCCCACCTCTCCCAACAAAATTCCGTAAAATGACTGAGCTATATTGCGCAACATACAATTTTTGTGGCAATTGCAAAGCAATAAATCTAAATTAACACCAATGCTCGTTCGAATTCAACACACGTAATAAATCTGTTTATCGTTACTAAGCAAAATTAACGTTTGTATTAGTCTTCATCACCGCTTCCTGAACGATGCGGAGCCATAAAACGATGAAAAGAAGCTAATTTTTCAGCAAATCATCTCCGGCCCCCATGAAGTCATCAATATTCATTTTGCAGCCCGCCACCGAAACAAACACCTTTCCGTAGAAGCATAACGCGCTTCCTTTGAAGGGAACTATGACGAGGGACGCCTGTGGGCCCCCCTGCCCCCGGCTAACTCAATTTATCTGGATAATTGCCTTGTTCCACTAATGTGCCCTGTGCTATGTCACTACTGATACTGTTCGGCGTGGACGTCTCAATCACGATGAATATTGTAGAGTACAAAACTAATACCTAGTTACTATATTTCGTCGTAGCAGTAGTACTAGTATTTATTCTGTGACAGCAAGGTAACAGTCATATACCTATATTCTTTAATACCTATTTCATATTCATACATACTCATCAACTCACGATCATAATTCCTTCCGGGGTGGTACGAGCTAGAAATCTAACTTACAACTTAACTACTGAATCTTGTAGACTAAAACAACTTCTCAATAAAACGCTTGACCCAATTTAAAATGAGCACAAATAATATAAATGTTGTTACTGGCTCCTGTTTTGACTATCAAATCACTATGCTATGCAGTCCAAGCCGAAGCTATTAATATTCTGAATTAGCGACCCAGAATAGCGAATAATTTGGGGGAAGGTCCACTCGCCGTGCTACCTCATCCTGATATCGATATTTTCATAGTTAGGTATATATATGATAATTTATTCACTTTCCGTAGCGCTACGCCGTAGCACTTACTTATGCAACTTTTTAATTCGTAGTATACAACATTGGTATCCTTGAAATGCATTCTATACTATCTATCTATAAGGCTTAATTAGCTGAAACTATTTTAAGGGTACGCGCAGCGTGGGTAGGCCCCCCACACGGTGGACCGACGACCTGGTGAAGGCAGCGGGAACCCGCTGGATGAGGGCAGCGCAGGACCGGTCGTTATGGCGATCCTTGGGGGAGGCCTATATCCAGCAGTGGACGTCCATCGGCTGAGATGATGATGATAATGATGATTTTAAGGGAATGATCATACCAACAAACTGAACAACTTTCTCTATGGTACCAATATTGAAATCGCGAAAAAAACATCGGCTGTCCCATACATTTCAGTCAAGTTTTGTTTGCAGTTTTGTATGGGACAGCTGTTTTTTTTTTCGCGATTTCAATATTGGTCCCAAAAAGAAAGTGGTTCAGTTTGATGGTCTGATACTCCTCTTAAAATAATTTCAGCAAATTTTGTTATACCAAAATATAATAAAAATTGTAAACTTTGCGTATATTTGCGAAAAAATTATTTAGGGGAGGTTTACGACAATTTATAGAATTTTGTCTGTTGGTTTGTGCACTCATCGTTTAAAAACTTGTAATCCGATTAGGATGGGGTTTTCACTTGAATTATTTTAGGGGGCTAAGTCTATATTAATATTAAATTTTTATTTCACCGCAATCGGTTTTCTAAATCAAAAGTTGTGTATATAAATAATTGTATATTAATACCTTTTACACCCTGTAAAATTAAATACGTTGCTTTAGAACATCAAACTGAACAACTTTTACTATCGAACCAGAAATCGCAAAAAAATCTGTTTTATACACTTTTGTTGAGTTTCTATTGATACAATATTTACTATGGGACAGCTGATATGTTTTTCACGATTTCGATGTTGGCTCCATAGTTAAAGTTGTTTGATGTAGTTTGATGCTTTAAAGCACCCAGTTCAATACGTAGAAGCATTTAATTTTACACCCTGTATATTTAAAATTTCCAAATAATTATGTACATTGTAATTCAGTAGTCCACGCGTACGATATATCTATAATCTTTTAAGCATAAACTCACGACTGTTCTCTCTTGTGTGGTAGTCAGAAAATTTGTTACAATTACTTACCGACTTAACAACATATTTTAAAATTTCAATCTGCTGTTCCATACTAAACTGCAATCTCGACGCGCGAGTTCGCGACTCAAATGTATGCAACAGCTGATTTTTTTTTTGCTCCGATCGGTTTACTGCCATAGTAAAAGTTGTTCAGTTTGATGGGTAGACTCTTAGTTTAAAAGGATGCTAATGATATCAATTGCACCCTATATATGCGAGTTCTTATTTTAACTAGCCATTAACTAATTTATTATGATAATGCGAAGCTTCAAATAGAATGAAACGAAGGGTTATCGTTAGCTACGCCAGCGCACGTCCCGCGGCCACATTGGACAGGCCAGAGCGTCATTACGGAGGCCCGGCGCCAAATTGCGATATCCGGCCACCGAAGGCTACTGCAGACTAGCTACTGGCTACTGGCTGGCCTTCCACGATGTCAGGTACTCAGTGTTACCAATTTTGCAATCACAATCACTATTGTATTTATTGTTATCTGTTAAGAGCCAATGAGTTTTTATAACCATAGAGTCATCATGTCATACAATAACAAAGCCTAAACATGGCACATGTCTCTAATGTCACCTTTGTATGCATCAGTTATACATTGCCGCTGACATTCCAGTCCTTTCAAATCTTTCAAATGTATTCGGTTAAAAAGCAGTAATGTAAAACAACTGGGCATAACTTAGTGGTCCCGTTAATAGCGCACTGATGCGAAGTCCTCCTTGTATAGAATGTCATTGGTTAAGAGGATAGTTTTTGCTGCGCGCTCCATACAAACGAAGTTTGGTTATATTTTTAATACTAACCTTTGTGAAAACTGCATCCTGATCGGTTTAGTAGTTTTTAAGTCATACATGCACACACACAGACAAATCCCCCTGATTAAATTTCTTGCAAACATTTTCAATGTAGGTACTAAAGACATACTACAGGCAAGGCAAGTGACCATAGACGAAGAATTTTTCATTCTACGCAAGTGATAGTCTTTCAGAACATTAAAAAAAACTAATAAAAAACCCTGTCATAAACCGGGACTTTTACGTAATAATTAATACCTACAAATTCATCTGTCCGCTATAAACGTCGCTATTTACCACCTTTTTCTTTAGTCCACATCGACGTGGTATGCCCTAGAACAAGGTCCATAAACCACGGGCCCGCGCCGCAGCCGCGCCGCGCCGCACCGTGCCCGCTTCTCGCTTCTGTCCACAACTCCACAGTAACAAGCCACTCCTGTTTATTTTACCGCAATGAATTTCTTTGCAATATTTTCTTCGTTTTTTTAATTTTGAATACATTTGAGTACATCTCTCCGCGGCGGTTGCGCCCCCGGCAATCTCCAAATTGCCTCTTTATGTGCAGATGGCCCGACCCTCCGGTTTTTCCGTCTTTTGAATGTCGTTTTGCTGTTAAATAACGTGCTCTTTTATTGTAATTGGGGTTTTAAAGTTCACTTTTCGCATTAGTAACTGTTATCGGAGTCGTCAACGCACTTAGTTTAAGGTTTATTTGTTGGCAAACTATAGGGAGGTCTAGGGTACAGTCACCATCAGATATATCATAACAAACAAGGTGGTCAAATATTTCTAAGCAGTTCTAACTTTCAATAATTTCTTCACACATAATTATTCAAACATATCTGAGCGCCTAAAACATCAAATATATCAACGCAGTCATATGATCATAAACATCTGAGCAGTTTATGAAAAAAGACCTTAATCCGTTACATTTCAATGCATACATTTCAATTTTAAATAACATTGTAAAGAAATTATTGAAAATTAGCTGATCAGATATTTATGACAACATACACGATTAGATGTATTTAATAATATTTACTGTAAAGAATTTATTGAAAATTACCACTGTTCAGAAATATTTGAACACCTTGTATGCTACGACATATCTGATGGCGACTGTACTATGACAAATAAAAATATAGCGATTAACTATACACTCATAGTCCTGAAATTGTAATGGAAACGTTAGTATAATGCTTGCGTGCGTACAAGGTGTAACAAAACACCTTAGTAATATTTAAAATGGTGGTTTACATTCAGTTGCAGAAACGTTCATTAGAGTTAATTCTCCATTAAATATCTTGCTAGCTTTAACTGCGTCAACAAGACAAAAAGTTACCGCAACAGAGTGACAGAAAAGGATGGAGCGACAGAAAAAGGCGATGCGGTGCTGCCAGATGAGGTTCAACCCTTAATGAGCGTTTGTGCAACTGTGCGTTAGACCATCAAACTGAACAACTGACAATGTCCAAAAAAAAATAAAAAATCTGCTGTCCCATACATTTGAGTCGAGTAGGTAGGTACTACAGTTTTGTATAAACAGCATATTTTTTTTAATTCTCGATCTTGTTTCCATAGTGAAAGTCTCGAGAAGAAAACCTCGCGCTATACAGGTAACTATGTAACTAACCAGTTGTATTGCCCACTGTTAATTTCAATATTTTTTTAAATAGTTACACGTAGACTATGTCTTTTCTCACATAGCAGGCTACCTTTTTTCAATATTTTATTCAAATTGGTTTGATAGCTTTCTAAGTGAAGACGCAACAAACAGAAACAAAAAGACATATGGATTTGTAATTTGTGTTGCATACAGGGTGAAATTGATGTCAAATAAAATTCACCCATTTCATCTGTTCCATACTAAACTGCAATGTCGACGCGTGAGTTCGCGACTCAAATGTATGCAACAGCTGATTTTATACACTTTTGTTGAGCTAAATATAGCGCTGTATGAGCTCATGTTGACACGAAAGAATAATTTAGAGGTATGTAAATATAGGGTTAGGGACGAAGGCAGTAACCTCAGGCAAGAACAAAAAACCCATGATAGTAGTAGAATGAACTCCGACTCAAATCGACTGTTCAAAAGGTTAATTAAAACATTATCTAGGTTCACATTTTGTTGCCTACTACTCTACCAACGTAACAACGGCTTTGTAAGCTGTCATCGCGGTAGTTCTAGAGAGATTCAAAACAAACACGTCATCTTTTATTTTACGACTTAGAAATCGGTAACCACTCGATACAGGGGTTCTATTTTTGAATCTCGCACGTCCTTAGTCCTAGACGAAAATTACATAAATTTTATACAGGGTGAAATTGATATCATTAGCATCCTTTTAAACTAAGAGTCTACCCACTGAACAACTTTTACTATGGGAGCAAACCAATCGGAGCACAAAAAAAATTTGCTGTTGCATACATTTGAGTCGACTGTAGTTTAGTATGGAACATCAGATTTTTTTTTGCTCCGATCGATTTGCTCCCATTAAAAGTTGTTCAGTTCGATGGGTAGACTCTTAGTTTGAAAGGATGCTAATGATATCAATTTCACCCTGTATAGTTTACTCCTTCTACTGACTGACTCTACTCCTACCATAACCTCGTACTTCCAGTGAGTAAATAGGTATAACAGAGTAAGGACTATTATTTGCATTTTATACGTTCGGAAAAATTTGTATCTCTTTCCCAAAAACAGTGACGTTCATAAATACAATACAAGAAATAAAAATAAATTAGTATCCCCACATTTTCGACTCAGTAAGGTCAACACATCTTTCATGGGGCACTGTATACGCTATTATAATAAGATACCAGAGGATATTCTAAACTTGCCAGACAAAAAGTTTAAGTCCCATGTTAAACAAGTCCTCTGTAAAAAAGGCTACTATAAACTCGATGACTATTTGAATAACCAAAATGTCTGGTCTTGACAATGTTACTCTATGTAATGCAATATTGTATTTTAATTGTACTTTGTATATTTTGTTTTGTTAAAAAGATGGGTGTTGTAGAGTTTCTGGCCGCATCTTCTCTCAACGAAACACCTTCCGACGCGGTGGTAGACTCAAAAAATGACGTCAAAAAGCTATCTATGTGATATTATTTTGAATAAAAATTTTTTGAATTTTTGAATTTGCATACGATAATTGTGTCAAAAACCTTTGACATTTTGAAATCAAAATGAAAAGCTTTCGCACAGACCTTCGGCGCAGAGTGATTCTTCAAACAAGGAAATTTTTATTTCTTGTAATAAAAAGGGGAGAAGTTCCTTTGAATTTAATCTCACCAAAGATCACAATTACACGTTTTATAAGATTCAAACTCATTTATTTCTCCTCGAACAAATTATTTCTCGTAAACGAAATTAATTTCTTGGTATTATTACTTCTTTCAAAATCTGAATAAACTTGAGCGAGATTTCATAAAAAATAGACGAGCTAAGGCCCGCGGCTAACGCCAAATTACGTCGTTATTTACAAGTAAGAGCGAGTAAGTATTTTCATCCCACTGGAGATTTGGAATGAAATAGGTAACTGGTGAATTGGTGATTATGTTTACTTTAGCAGATTTCTCGTGAATACGCGCTCATTTTTGTTACAAAACGATATTTTAATATTTAAGTACTTATTTTCTATTGTTTATTGATAATCTCTTTTATTTGACTCCATATTTATAACCCCTCCAGCCACACTGGGACCGCGTGGTGGAGTATGGCCTGCAGTAGGAACGTGTGCAGGATATATATTTTTTTTAATATAAAATATCGTAGACTTACGCTCAGTTGCAGAAACGCTCATTAGAGTTAATCCTCCATTAAATCCCTTGCTAGGTTTTAAAACAAGACAAAAAGTGACAGCAAGAGATATAATGGAGGATTAACTTTAATGAGCGTTTCTGCAACTGAGCGATTGTCACACAAATCATCTAGTCACATTTAAAGTTCCAGAATCTAGCCTGGACTTGTATTATGATGACTAGACAGCGATATAGAATACACATATAGATTTTGTATCTATATGTGTATTCTATATCGCTGTCTAGTTTTCATGATCCAGCTAGTAATATTCGTGATCATCATACAAATATTTAAGTACATAGTGCCTTACGGGATTCGAACTCGAGGCCCTCGGCACAACATGCAGGTTCACTACCGACTGAGCTATCGGGCCGTCAATATACTTATGTTTATTCCACAGATCACAAAAACTAAAGGGAGATGTGAAAAGGGGGCGGGGCTAGTGTCGCAGGAATATGCGCAAAAACGGAACACATTGCTCGCGACAGTAAGAGGGCGGTATACTATGAGGCTGAAAGCCCGTCGAAAGATTATGTGTAAATAGTTTACAATGCTTGCGTAGTACTAAAGATTATTCGAATGTTGAGTTCTGATACCGCAATGGATAATGATCACATTCAAGATAACAAAATACTTTCTATCGCGTGGTACTGGTGGCAATGCGACACTAGGTTTCGTCCTTAGCGGGTTGGTTGGCATCTCTCTAAATCTCTATGGTTTCTTCAGCACGGAAACTTTGACCATGTATTACATTCTAGATGTACTATACTCCATTCCAAATTGCAACGAAATTTCAAGACTATTTTGAATCATAAAAACTAAGATTTAAAACACTTACTCTCGATTAATTTAGTAGCGTCCAAAATATATAGGATAGTACATCTTTCTGATAAATAAATTATATTTGCTAAACAAATTTGGTCAGAACGCTAAATAGGAATCGAGAAATCTGTTCGTCCTTATTTGGAAATTAAGTATAGTCAAACTGGACAACTTTCACTACGGAGCCAATATAAAAATGGCAGAAAAAGAATTCTGCTTTTCCATATAATTAAGTCGAGTGGAGTAGGTAAGGTACTGCAGTTTTGAATAGAGCGATCGATTTTTTTTTTTGCGGTGACGAAGTTTTGTCAACAGTGAAAGTTGTTCAATTTGACGAGTAGAATGCATGATCAAAGAATCCGCACGAAATAGAAATTTATTCTGTATTAGATTATCAATTCAATTATGACTACGAATACGTAGTAAAACCTCTACGCCGTAGCGGTCGTAGCATACGCGCCGTAGCAATGCAATCTATTTTTTTTTTTATGGTTTGTGTAACGATTTAATAAAAACACATCTTTGTTTTGCACTTAAATATATTTAATGTATAAAATAAGAAGTTCTCTCTCAATCTCGTCAGTTCATACTTGCAGCCTTAAAATAAGAAATAAAGCTGGAAATAAAAAAACAATTATTGTCACATTAAATATAACTGAACATAGAATAAAAATATACAACAAACAATCGGGGTAGTTTTGAACAGAGTGCTTCAGACGATCAAACTGAACAACTTCCACTAGTATGGAGCCAATATCGAAATTGCGAAAAAAAAAACTGAGCCTATGAGGAGCGCCACAGAGCGATGAAAGAAAGGCCTACTAAAAAAATGATGTTTGAAATGTAAAACGTACGTCTGGATCCTTTTCGTATGAACATTTGTGGACCTCAAATGCTCTCTGGCACCTGTCTTTGTCAGGGGTATCTGGAAAATATATAATGCCATACCCATTAGAATTAGTAAATACCTACTCGTTCATTGAACAAATAAAAAACTTAAATTATAGAATAATTTTTAAAGTTAAATCATAATTTTTAAAGTTAATCATTTTAACAGGTTCTTACCGCGAACCTATAGCCCGGTCATTTTACGGTTTGAGCCAGGACTAATTAGTAATTGATATTTTTTTCGGTATAGTATTAAAGACCCAATTTAAGCTTAGAAATGTACCAAAATAAAAAAAAATGCCGTCAGCAACAGCAAAAAAAATCCAATCCGTTCCAAATTTAAAATTTTGCTATTATCTCGTTATAAAAAACCTGATGCCAATTTTTTTTTTGCACATATTATTAAGGCATTACCAAACAAGGTTTTGAAAAATAAGTTCGTATTTTCTAATAAAAATCTAATTTTTTAAATTTCAATGCCTATTTTATTACTCAAAAATAATGTATATTGTTAAATCTAATTCAAATGAGTGCATTGGTATTAAAATTATTAATTTAAAAGCCTTCTGGGACTCACAATTTTGATTTCTATGTTGCGTAATGAATTTTTTTTTAATATGTTTTCAGATAGTCTTTTTGTCACTAAATGGTGTCGGTTACAGTTTAAAAGTCCAATTAATAATTACTTCCCACCTCTCCTAACAAAATTCCGTAAAATGACTGGGCTACTATTAAAGTGGTTAACTTTAGCTTAATTATTAACCGCATAGCTATCAAAAACTGGGTACCTTCTATACGTTCAATCTAATCTTAGTAGTTATTGTGAATTTGTGATGTTGAAAAACAAAAAATTTAAAACGTTTTTACACCCACTGGAACCATACTCAATTTTATAATTTTTGTGTCATTTGAATTTTGATTCAGTGCACTAGACACCCCTATTTTCAATTAGGTACGAGAAAATTGTCATGTGCGTATTCAGATAAATAAAGAACATTAGTCGAAAAACTAGTTTTTTTTTTACCTTTTTATAGAAAATCCGTCGGCTACTCCTCCGGCCTTCGAAAGAGTCCGTAATTTTTCTTTTTTTTAATCTAAAATTTTTTTTTGTATGTTCCTTTGGGTAAAGTTGTTTAGTTTCATTATATGAAATACCTACACCCTAAATATTTTTCTAGTAATTCAAAAATAGTGGTTAATAGTGTATACTAGGTTAATACAGGTTTCGATTTTACTCGATTTATATCGTGAAATTAATTATTTTACATAAATATGTGAGATAATTGTTTCAGAATGTGATAATATAAACGTGATTACAAAAAATAAAAGTAGAAAATCATATGAATCATATGTAAGTACCTAGATGTTTACAAGCGAAGATCATTTTGCTGACTCTTTCGTAATACTTATCAGGTATCAGGCTGACCATCATTTCATAGTCCACCACGCCATCCTCATCCGCCTGCGCAAATACAATCAAACATTGCAAACCTAATAGACTAAGAGATAAGTGTTCTTTTTGCAACCATCAGGTGCAAGGCTGATTCAGTGTTTATGGGGTGTAGAGCATCTCTGTGATGGGGATGGACTAGATCTGCCAGCATAACTTCAGTCGGTTTAGGAGTAACAGACGTTTAAAGGTTAGTAAACAATTTATCGATCGTATGCTATTATTGTAGTATGCACTGTAGCTATGTGAACAGTACAAAAACTGGCATGGTTCATCAGTCGGTTAAGGAGTTACAGCCGTTCAAATGTCCGACCTTTGAACGGCTGTATCTCCTAAACCGACTGGCAGTTCATGTCAGTTTTTGTACTGTTCACATAGCTACTCTAAATCATACTAACCTTTAAACGTCTGTTACTCCTAAACCGACTGAAGTTATGTAGGCAGACCGCTAGTCTATCCCCATCACAGAGATGCTCTACACCAGATAAACACTGAATCAGCCTTGCTGCTGAAAATACACTTATCTCTTATAATATAATATCATGTTCAAAGAGTCTGATTAGTATAATAGCTATAAAGCAAGCTAAAAAGTTTTATAAACGTTACTAAAGCTTACTTATACTTTGCACAAATGCAAAATAAGTAAATAGAATTAAAAATAAATTAAGCGGCGTTGAGTCGGCAAGGGTGAAGAGAGAAATAAACAAAAGACAGATAACTCACGAGGCTCGCCTCCTCTAGAAGGCAAAACATATAGCACTTCAATTTTGTGTCCTCCTTAAATATGCCGTTTTCGCAATTCTGTATATCCTCTGGGGGCAAGTAAGAATAAAGGCTCTTTAATGTACGCAAACATGAGACGTTTCTTATAAACAATGCTAGTGGAAGAGTGCAGAGGCGATATTATGGTTAATGCCCTATCAAAGTCAGCTATATTCATAGATTAAAATGTATATTGGATATAGATAGGTAACTCGTATGAATTTTAGGACGTCCTAATTGCGTTGCCGCTTATTAGCAATAGGGGGCGCCACATTATGAAATAAATTGAAAAAGACGATCGGCCGACACGAGGATCGAACCTTAGCTACCCGGATCGTAAGCCGGTTGTCTAGACCGCTAGACCAACAAGACAGTGATTGATATGGGCAAAATCTCTCACTACTACAGCGCAGCGCATGAGGTGTAGTGCGCTGTTACCGATAGATGGCGGATGCTATCTATAGAAAATTAGCGTTCCACTTAGGTTGTACTAAGATAACATAGCATGGCTATATTTAAAATAGTGATCATCAAGTACAGGGTGTAACAAAACACCTACCTACCTAATATTTAATGGCTTGGTTAGACAAAGTCGAAAAAAATTAAAAGTTCTGGTATCCCATTCATTTGAGTCTGGTTGGTATTTATACAGCAGTTTTGTATGAAACATCGTATTCTTTTTATTTTCTCTGCGTTGAGTCCATGGTGAAAGTTGTAAACTTTAGACCATCAAACTAAAAAATTTTAAATTTCTAGTAAACTTTAGTCTATAGTTCAAAAACCACTGCACTCCTTTAGTATATGTGAGTGTTTTGTTACACCTGGTCACAGATTACTCCCAATAGATACCGCATGATGAAAATTTTGTACAGGCCCGAAGTCACCATTTTTGGCGGCAGGTGCGGGTAGCGGGGCACGAAACAATGCAAAATGATTGGCCATTTCAAGGTCGCACTACTTCGAGTTCGCTCACTCGCGTAGCTTATATCAGTTATATAAGATTATAATAAGATACCAGAGGATATTCTAAACTTGCCAGACAAAAAGTTTAAGTCCCATGTTAAACAAGTCCTCTGTAAAAAAGGCTACTATAAACTCGATGACTATTTGAATGACCAAAATGTCTGGTCTTGACAATGTTACTCTATGTAATGCAATATTGTATTTTAATTGTACTTTGTATATTTTGTTTTGTTAAAAAGATGTGTGTTGTAGAGTTTCTGGCCGCATCTTCTCTCAACGAAACACCTTCCGACGCGGTGGTAGACTCAAAAAATGACGTCAAAAAACTATCTATGTGATATTATTTTGAATAAAAAATTTTTGAATTTTGAATTTTGAATTTTCAGTGCAAAATCATAGATGTGTGGCGCGCGTCGGCTTCCCCGTATGCGGTATCTAGGGTTATCTGTGCACCCGGCATAGTAACTTGAGTTCCGAATTTTTCAGATTTAATTAATTAAATTCAAAGGACGATGAATTGAATTTTATTTGTACTGATTAAATTACCATGATTGACTAGATGACATGACGACATTTCTATGTGAATCACAGAGCTATGGTGTGAGGTTTAGCGGAGTGTTTCATGTCATTCGCATGCGAGCACGGAACAAAGGCAGGCGGAAATAAAATTTTCTTTGCTACTCACCCTCGGCCACCCCGGTCTTGCCGACGCACTCGTTGTGTACATGGTCTATTATTTCCTTTATTTCTTCACTGAATTCCTGGAATACAGGTAATTATTTTGTTAATGTTCGTCTTTAAAACATTCATTATAATATTTTATAAGGTGTAACAAAATTAGCTTCTTCTTCTTATCGTGTAGGCAGCAACTAGCAAGCCCTGGTTTCACAGTTTTTTCAGACCACCTTACGGCCTCTGACGTGGTTTTTATGTAACGACTACTACCGTCAGAGATAGTAGCCGGGACCAACGGCTTAACGTGCCATCCGAAGCACGGAATCATCTTTCTTTTCAGACAATCAGGTGATTCAACCTACAATGTCCTAACTAACTGGGGAAAAACGCACAAAGTGACATATCACTAGGTGTCCTCCGTGGGAATCGAACCCACGACCTCCGTGTCGAGAGCCCAATGCTCTTAACCATTAGACCACGGAGGCAGAGGCAGCACAAAATTAGCTGAAACTATTTTAAGGTGATGATCAGGCCATCAAACTGAAAAACTTTTTCTATGGAAGCAATATCGAAAACGTGAGAAAAAATCTGCTCTCCCATACAAAACTGCAAACATAACTCGACTCAAATGTATGAGACAGCAGATTTTTTTTCGCGATTACAGTATTGGTCCCATTCTGAAAGTTGCTCAGTTCGATGGTCTGATCATAATTTTGTTAGACCTTATACATTTCGCTAAAATGTTAACTTATGAACAAAATGTTTTGCACACATCTCGGTATACATTTTTGTTTGCACCCACATTGATATATTATTCGAGATAAGCTTACCCATTGCACTGTCTACTATCATGCATTTGTTTTTTTTTTGTATGCGGAAAATAAAATGTTGATAAAGAAATAACAATGTTTATATTTCTAAGGATTATACCTTTGACTACTTATATAGGGACTAGCCACGCGTGTAATTCTACTAACAAACATTTTTGCCAATTTTTGCAGGGGGCGAGGTAACATGAAATCTGCTACTTTGGATTTTATTCCCCATAACTTTAGATTCTAATTTTGAACGTTAAAAATCATGAAAAGTAGTCTCGTGTGAACCCCAAACGTTCTAAGTTCGAAATTTTTGTTTCGCAATTATAGGCTGTTTCGTTTAGTGATAAGGTATAAAATTGAATGTAAATGCACATGATCAATTGATCTTGCATCGTGGCAGAGGGGAAATGCTACCGCAAGGCTAGTCCTTATAATAAATAGTCAAAGGATTAAACAGACGGTAAAACTACACCACTTGCACCTCAGTGAAAGGAATAGCCCTGAGTAAAATTGATTGAAACCCTTAGTTGCCTCGTACAACACCCAGTAGCCCAGTCATTTTACGGTTTGAGCCGGGACTAATTATTACCTAATTGATATTTTTTTTGGGTATAGTATTTAAGAGCCAATTCGAGCTTCGAAATGTACAAAATAAGTAAACAATAACAAAACAGTGTAAAAAATTCCCGTCAGCAACAGTCCCAAATTTAAAATTTAGCTATTATCTCAATATAAAAAACCTGACGGTAATTTTTTTTTGCACTTTTTTAAGGCATTACCATTATTCATACTTCAAACGTGGTGTAAATATTCTTGTCTACTTAGAAGGTTTTGAAAAATACATTCGTATTTTCTAATAAAAACCTCATTTTTAAATTTCTATGCTTATTTTATTGCTCAAAAATAATTTATATTGCTAAATCTAGTTCAAATGAGTGCATTGGTATTAATATTAATAATTTAAAAGCCCTCTGGGACTTACAATTTTGATTTCTATGTTGCGATTTTTTTTAATATGTTTTCAGATAGTCTTTTTGTCATTAAATGGTGCCGGTTATAGTTTAAAAGTCCAATTAATAATTACTTCCCACCTCTCCTAACAAAACTCCGTAAAATGACTGGGCTAGAGGGCCACTGCAAGAAATGAGATAGTCTATTCTTATCTAAGCCGCAACCAACAGAAATTATAATTTGTTTAGTAATGACAAGTCTGTAATTAATGTCTAATATACCATACAATCTAGTCTCGTCAACTACACTGTCGTCGGCTCCTTTACAAAAATCACGCGATCTCATAATCTGTGACGTAAGTATATGTATTTATTCAGTCACTGGGTACACCTACTCAACATACTTTACCTTTGTGAACACCGTAGGGGGAATAAGTCGTTTTAATATTAAAAATGACATAACATTCTCAAAGAAAATTATTAAGTCGTGATTCCGCGGGGAGCGACCCAATGCGCATCAACTTGTATCATAACGTTAAATATTAATATAAGTTGTGTGAGCACGTCGCGTCTCCACTGCACTAGCGCTAGACACCTCAAGGATTCACTCCAGGAAACATTTACTCAAGATACTCATGTGGGGTACAAAACTAGTAGTTTTCCTGAAATCTAAATATTGCAGCCGATGACTTTTTCGTTCGCATCATAAGAACATTAATTTGTTTTATCGAAGTCGCTGTCAAGCCGGTGCGATTCGCGACAGGCTAGGCGACAGGGCATGCATTAGTTTTTTGGCTTGGCTTGACACCGACTTCTATAAAACAAATTAATGTTCTTATGATGCGAACGAAAAAAACATCGGCTGCAATATTATTTTTTGACGTTAAAGTTTTTTTGAAGGCGGTTTTAATTTTTTGTTAAAATTTTGTTTATTTCACAATTTTCAGTGGTGAATTCATTAGTTCAATTTAATAGTAGTGCTTTAAATTAACAAACGCACTAGCCGGCACTACGATTTTCAAAGGTTCCCCTCGATTTCTCTGGAATGCCATCATCAGATCCTGGTTTCCTTATCATCGTACCACCCTTGGAACATCTTCTTTCCCAAAAAAAAAGAATCATCAAAATCTATTCATAAACGACGAAGTTATCCGCGAACACACAACAAATATATATATATATATATATATAATATATATATATATATATATATATATATATACGGTCGAATTGAGAAACCTCCTCCTTTTTTGAAGTCGGTTAAAAATGTTTTTTTACAAGAATGTATTGGCATAGACATTATTTTATAATCTTATATTATTACAGACTAAAGACTTAACACTTATTGTATAAAAAGAGTTCAGTGACTGACAGACAGACAACGCACAGCCTAAACCGCTGAAAGATAGAAACTTGCAATTTGGAATATAATTTAATTATGTTATATTCTACAGAGGATGCAGGGTTGCACTAAAATAGTACATTATGATACAAGTGAGCAAAGTTGGTCATTACAGCCGAGGCGGGATTGCAGCACGAGCCGCCAGGCGAGTGATGCATACTAGCCGAGGGTTGTAATCACCAACGCTCACGCGTTTCATACAATGTTTTTCAACATACTTGCCAGGAAAAAGTAATAACATTTCCTAAAACACAATTATTTTAGACAAATATTTTTGGAAAATGGCGCTGGGCTATGGCTGGGCTACTTTTTTTTCGAGATAGCTATGCGCGCGCAGGCAGTCGAAGAGGCAAACACTGACCGACATTCAACCAACGACATTTTGTTGCAAACAACCTAATATTAAAAACGTTATAAACTTACTATTTATGTATTTGTAACACGAATTAATGTTAATCTGTTAACTTAAATAAATTGTTTGATGATATGAAGCGTTTATATATCATATTTTAACTAAAACAGATTAATTTATTCAGAAAAAAGTTTGATTTTTTCTACATAACAACTCTTTGCTGAGATTTAAAAACAGATTATAGAAACTAGTGCCATAATGTAATCATTTTCGCACGCGTGTTCTATTAAGCTGCATAATGTACCTAAAAGCGGTGCAATAAGAGCCACTTTACGAGCAAGTATGTTGAAAAATGATTTTTCGAAAATCGACCCCTAAAGGTGTAATCCACTCGGACGAGGCCGCGGGCACTATAACGTAGTGAGTTACATTCTCTTTGGCGGGCACAAGCTCGTTGCTTACAAAATGTCACCATATTTTTTATTCAGCACAATTTTTTGAGTGAGTAATAATGTTATGTTCATGATATACAATTGAAACCGATAGCTCATAGTTTGAGAACCAACGCAATGGGTGGAAACTTTATACAGATGTACGAATGCAGTTTGTTTACCACGATAGCAAATCAAGCTCAATGATTGGCCATGGAATCAATAGAAGAAGTGTACGAATCAACAACGATTAGGACTACAATCTTCTAACGTGTGTCATTGGAGTCAGACCGTAAAGTGGATCCTCTGCTCTTGCACCCTACTTTACGTATTCGCAGACGCTAGACGTTGAGCAATTGTGTTCCCCATGCCACACTCCTGCACCGCCACTCATCCATTACCCACTTCACACACATCCACTAAAACATTTCATTAACTATGCGGTGAAAAATTGACGCAAACTTTCTGACATTATATTTTAAACGTTTCAGGAATACTACTTGCTCAACCTTACTTAGCCACAGAATAGGTAATAGCTTATTTAGGCCCGATTCGACCAAACGCGAGTAAATTTAATTCTTAGATTAAGTCACCGGTCACTCTAGAGTAAACTGATTTTGCGTTCTACCAACCCTAATATTGAGAGAAAATTTTACACGGCCAATTTTGACGGTGTAAAGCTATACGTGGCTTATACCGAGACTAATAAAATGTCAATGTCACATAATTAAAAAAAATTATAAAAACAAACCTAACAAATTAAAACTGAATAACCTCAGATTGCAATAAGTACGGATACAACGACCTCTTACTTTAAGTGGATTAAACATTCGTTCTTTTAGTATGGGTTTAGAGTGGTAGAAGACCAATAAAGTTATTTCAGAGTTAACACTAGGAGTAAAATTGTTCCTTGTATATTTACTCTTCTATAAATCAAATGTTGGTCGAATCCGGCCTTAGGGTAATAATAGTATATAGTTCTATATCCTTAGCAACGAGGAATAAACATTTTTGAGGAATTAAGAATTTATTTAATATTGTACTTACTTATCTCGTTTTCATCTGACATACTACATATTTTACTGTTAAAGAAATAGTTGATACGTAAAAATATGGTAAAAGTGAGCATTGCTACAGCATGCTTCAAAAATATAGTTGGTTGGTAGTTGTAGATAAGCTTCTGACGGTGACGACCCCGATAGGTATTATGATCGTGAGGTCATGTAATATGTCGCAGTAAGATAGTTAAAGCCGTAATAATCTTGAACTTAGTGATATAGGTATTTAATTTACCGTAAGATAGTTGTAATAAAGCGTTTCATAACTATACTCACTAATAGGACATAGGTTTATATGTCCTATCTATGACAGCGAGCGGGTTCTATCTACTTATTAAATAGTTTAAAGTAGTGAAAGCATTGATGTCTTATAAAAGAACAGTAAAAGCCCGAAACATGATCGAAAATCTAAGATTGTGAAGAACATATAAAATTTAATAATTTATTATTTCTCCGTTTCTCTCAAAGATATAGGCTAAGGCATAATTATACTAATGAAAATAGACATTCCTAACCAAAGAAATTCTTTGAAATTGGGAAGTAAAATAATTTAGAAACTCACTGGTTTTTGTTTCCCACCATAACACGAGGTTATCAGAACAAAAAACAGCGGCAGCGTCACCGTGGACATGGCGTTACGCTGCCTCTACGCCAGTGAGCGTTATTACCTACTGCCAGCCTTATATTATCGGAGGCAACTTCTGAATGATATAGTGTGAAGCGGTAGTTATCTAAAGCTTGCAATTAGCGCATTAGAGGTGCGAGGTCTTGTTGCAACACAAGCTGTAATCACGAGGCGGAAACTTTTCGGTGCATGAATGAATAAGCGGGTGGTAATCTGCACTTCAAGTGCTAGTTAAGAGCTATTTTGTAAGGTCGCTTGAGTGAGGTGAAACAATACTAATTACGTGGTTATCTAGTTAATAGATCATTAAACACTCGGTACTTTATAATGTAGCATGCGTTAATTGGTAATGCATTTTTCATATTATACTAGGTAGGTACTATAGCCGTAAGGTTACTAGTGCAGTGTTTTTGTGACCGAAAGGCTATAATGCGGTAGTAAAATAAGTATAATAGTAAAATAAGACGGTAGTTGTAGCAAAGCTTCTGACCACCCCAAAAGGTATGTATGTACGTAATATAGCCGCAATTATAATTACAATTTAAAAAAACCCCCTACGCTAATGTTTTACTTTTTAACTCTCTTTAAGATCTATTAATGCGTAGGAGACATATATGTATGTGGGGGGAGGGTAGGGGTGGGGTATACTAGAAAACTACTGAACCAATTTTCATGAAACAAAGCTTAGAACAATCCCACAAAAAATAGCTTTCTATTAAAAAAAACCGCATCGAACTCGGTCCACCCGTTTGGGCGGTACGATGCCACAGACAGACAGACCGACATAGGCGTCAAGCTACACCCCTCGTAATAAATATTTTAACGGGTTCTTACCGCGTTTTGGTATATTTGAGTTTGAGGGAACTAAAATATACCAAAACGCGGTAAGAACCCGTTAAAATGTTTATTTCTAGATTAAATAATAACCGCGTAACTCTCAAAAACTGTATTACACCCCTCGTTTTCGTCGGGGGTTAAAAATTGATCGAAATTCTTTAACTTGTATTATAAGCATAACAGCAGAGAGTGGTGAACGACACTTATAGTCAAAGAGTAGGGTGTGACAGTTTTTCCTTAAGTCATTTTCCAACCAGTTTCGCACAATCATTCATTGTTTCCACGGTGAACAATGAAAGGGAGCTTACGTGTTTTTGTGAGGCCGCCTCTTTTGTGCTCTACACAATAATAATTATAAAATTAATGTCATAATTTTCGGCGTTCGCCCGCGGGGAAGCCGCTACAAGCCTTCGCATATCAGTCCTAATGATTATTAATGGCTTGAAGACAGCTTGTAACTGTAAAATCACGCTGGGCTTACATCGAACCAAGCTGCTACAAGGGGAACGCAATTCAAAGATTTTCCGCATAAAAAAGTTACATAGGTATAGAGGCTCATCTCTGAGTGATACATGTAGTGGTACCTAGTGTTGAATTACGTGAGTCTTATAGAATAGAGAGCGTAAGTAAACTAATTAAATTATTTTAAAACTATGACGATTATGAAAATATGATACATTTTCACTTACTCTTCCCTTACTGCTCCTTCCGTCCCATTTGGGACATTTTAACATTTGTTAAACCTAAAAAAATGCGTCGTTTTGAATATTTAAGATCCGCATAGTCATGCAGCATGATCGAAATATTCTTGTCAGATACTTATGGCGTGTTTAATCGACATGAAAAATCCATTAGTTGTTTGCATAGAGGCTGGCGCATGTATGCAGCGCCAGTGACCGTGGCTAAGCGGATTTGTAGCATCCCTCGGTGCATCGTGCATCGTGCATCCCGGCGCATTGCACGCGCATCAACAAACACACCTACCATACACTGCGAGTCCAAAGTATGAGACAGCTGTTTAGATATTATGAATTCTGGTAATACATTGGAACTTACCTAAGTGTGAGATATAAATACCAAACTCTATTAATTTTTGTAAAACATACAATCATCCCCGAATCATTACCCGAGATTCAGAAACGCCTTTTCTTTTGAGCGTGAGCTTTGCTAAGGGTCGAATTTTGGGCAGTCGATACGGGAGTTCCAACTAAGACTTAGAAAAAGGTCTCTGAATCTCGATCTTACAATTTGCTTCGAATCTACGCTTAATTATGATAAAATATTCCATATTTGTATTCATGATTCTAAACTTCTTACGGCGACCTCGTCATCATTAATGATGACCCGAAGTTACGTAATTAAAAGATGGAGCATTCGAAGGAATAATTATTTGAAGATAGTAGGTACAAAAAGATGAGTAGAGTGGCGACATAGTGAGGAGAGTGGAGAGGGAGCGAGAGACGTCATTACCGCAATCAAAGCGCCCAAAGCCGCAGCGCACCCCGTCTGCCGGCTAACGACAAGTGCTCTCGATAAAAATTAAAAACACGTGCAAACCCAGCCCGAGGAAAGTTTTAATGAGAGTACACGGAGTACACCGCCGCTCTGCGAACAGATATATATAGCCACCTAGATACACACGCACTTTTAGGCCGTATTCGACCAAACTTTGATTTATAGAAGAGCAACTATACTAGGAACAATTTTGCTCTTGTTATGTAATCCGAAATAACTTCATTTGTGCTTTACAACACTAAACCCATACTAAAAGAACGAATGTATAACCCACCTAAAGAAAGAGGTCGTCGTATCCGTACTTATTGCAATGTGAGTCTTAGGTTTCTTTTTATTAATAATTTTTTAAATAAGGGACATTGATATTGCATTAGTCTCGGTATAATCTTTACACCGTCAAAATTGGCCGTGTAAACTTTACTCTCAACTTATTCATAGATTAGGGTTGGTAAAAGTAAAATCCGTTTACTCTAGAGTAACCGGCGACTTCATCTGAGAATAAAATTTACTCGCGTTTGGTCGAATCGGGCCTTAGACGAATTTCCATGAATTGCAAGTATTTGTTTCTGTATCGACCTACCTTATAAAAAGACTTTCTTTTGATCGTTTAGGATTATTTGCGGCAGTCAGATGGTCTATTTTTATTTTAAATTAATAGCCCTTGCCCGCGACTTCGTCCGCTTAAAATTATAATTTCGAAAATCCTTTCTTAGTGCACCCTTAGGTACTGTTTATACAGAAGAGACGTGTGGCGGTGGCGGATTGTCACAGTAACACCAATATAAACCTTATAGTACGTAGCATAGTAGCATAGCGTCTTTTTTGTCGTAAAGGAAAATCGCGCCCGGGCCACCAGGCGACGTCGCCTGAAAGCGCGGGCGTAATTCTCCAAAGGACGACGCTATGCTACGTACTATTACGTATATAATTGACGAATCCCGCCCGCGCCACGTCCGCGCCACGTCACTTCTATATAAACCGCGCCTTAGATACTCCGCAGAATTATATTCCAAATTTCATGTTTCTATCTTCAGCAGTTTAGTGCATTGTCTATCAGTCAGTCAGTAATATTTATAAATAAGTAAGTATAGATAAAAGGTTAAACCACTACAAAAATAACATAAAGTAGTATGAATAATCTCTTCCATAATCGCTACGTGGGTACCTTCCAACTAGATATTACGCACTCTGAATAATAAATTGGATTGGTAAAAAATAAATCTGATTTATAACGGAAGAGTAAAATCCTTTTGGCAAGGATGCATTTTCCATTTTATTCATATCGATGCTTTTTCGGAAAACATAAAAAATCCATTAGATTTGTGCACTGGCTGGCGTTGGCAAACGAGCGTCGAGCGAGCGGCGGGCGGGGCGGGAGCGGGAGGCGGCGGCGGAACGTGAACGTGAGGCGCGTCAGTCAGTGTTGCCAGACGTGCGATAATTATCCTAGATCCACAATATTTTTGAGGGGCATGCGATAGAAAATAAAAGTCGGGTATCGCACGATAATTCACAAAAATTCCAGGATAATCCACGATAATCCACGATAATTTTGTAATTTAATGAAATCTCTGTAACAAATCACTATTTTCAACCATATTATCCGTCTGATTCCAAAAATATACATCATTTTGGCGTTAAGTATCGCGTAAAACAGTTTTTAAATACCTATTACTAAAATTTTAGTTCTAATGAGAAAAATTGAGAAAGATAATTTTTCCTCACCATCTCGTTTCAATCAAAAGTTTCTACTAAAATTCCCTAAAAACTACTAACTTGCCTACCTATAAATAGGTAACATTAAAACATTAAATAGTAGCATGCAATATAGGTAAGAATGATTGAATTTCACGCATCATTTGATACTCTTTTAGGTTCCAAGATACGAGAATTTTTGATGCGATAAAAACACGATAATTTTGCTATCAATCTGGGATAATTCTTAAGTTTCGATCTGGCAACACTGACGTCAGTTGACCGTGCGTAAGCGGCTTTATTGCTTTTCTATCAGCATCAACAGCCGATTCCCGTGACTATTCTATTATCCGTTCTATCGCTTTTAAACACACGGCTTGTAATTCCCCATCGGTTTCAAATTTGATGATGTTTTTACTTAAGTAATGCAAACAGATACAACAGTTAACAGTTCTGTTTTCTAGAGTGTGGTATGGACTTAGAATAAACTAGGTAGGTACCCCATTTCTGCCGTACGAGGCAACTAAGGATTTCTTTTACAGTGATTTTGCAGAAGGACGACCTAGGTAGATATATACCTATTTATCGAATTCCATCCTGAAACCTTCTGCCGGTTTACACGCTTGCGCTAGCCTAGGCAAGTTCGCTGTACTTTGACGCTTCTTTAAAGCTAAATAGTAACAATCATTTTAAAGACGAGTCAATTTACACCGAACTTGCCCAAGCTTGCGCAAGCGTGTAACCCCGGCGGCGTTCAATGCGTTAAAAGTTAACCTTCAATTGCAGCCTTAAAAGATGGTTGGTACCTAGTTGCTGTAGGCTGGGTTTCTGACCACCCAGTACGATAAAACAGCAGTTACATTATGCATGTTCCTACACGCATCTGAGGTCATTATGTTTGCACGTTTTTTAAAAGCTCTCTAAAATATAGAGTTCAAAAAATGTCCGCCTTTCATACGATTGTCTACCTCATTGAACATGACCTCAAGGTAAAAATACTTGAAAAAATTGTCTATCGATTTGCGAATGTATTTTCTGTAGTTTCATCAATAGGTACCTATCGCCTATCTAATGCTAATGAGGACGTATACATTTGGAAAGCGTTTATATATATAATAGTAACTTAAATTGTACTAACGAGTACTAATGTGTACGATTTTTGAATAATTTTAACTTTTGTTTATACCTTTCATTACGTATAAGAGATTTACCTTACCCACATTCGTTATTGGTATCGTAGATATTAGAAACATTCTTAGTTGGTAACTCTGTTGCTTTTCTACGCTTCTCTCGTTGATTTTGAATCCGGCCGGCATCACAGCACGGCCACCTTCTTTCTGATTCATGTCAGTCGTTCACAACCACATATATTTAAAGATCTGAAAAGAAATCAACACAAAATCATTCAATAGGTAAACAACACTTGCCGAAAAAAAACATGCAAGTACTAGTATGTTCATTGAATTGCCTACCTTGTAATTGATTGATTCATTCCTCGTAGCCGATTTCGGGAAAGCAGTCAGTTACCTAGGCACAGGAAATAAGAGAGTGCATCCGTATGGCGCACACACTTCATGCACTCTACATCTATTGTCTTGTGTAATTGATTATATCTCTGATCTAGACATCTGTATGAGGTTAGCTTTTTAATTAGAACTCATAATCTTCCAATTTATTTGGTTCCCTCGGCCCATCTTGGCATCTAGTTAAATTAAAAGCTGGTTAACTTATGACTTTACTAAACAAATAGCTTCAATTCGTTTAAAAAGAAAAACCACAAAAAATTCTCTTTCATTCCAGAGGAGCCATAAAACAGATGTTTTGTTGTTCTCAATACAACCCTCCTTCTTGAGGTGCATTCGGATAAAAATGGAAATAAATTGTGAGGATCTTTGCAAAACAATAGTTGGAAATGGTCTACGCGAGAAAAAGCCGGATGCAAATGCCATTCATATTAATTAGCAAAGCGAGACGGGGCTTTTACGAAATTAGACCGTGATTTCAGAGAAGATTTATTGTTGTGTTTGAAATGGTATTCGGAGCAAAGGTAGCCATTTAGACGCGAGCAAATTGGAGTTGTCAGACGACTTAAATTGAATTGACTGGAATCGCTTGTTTGTTTTGAAAGTGACTCGCAGCAGGTAGCGGCTAATATATTGGTTACATTACGTTTACGTTATGCTGATGTGGAAAAGAGAAAGATTGGTGCAATGATTAATGACCGAGGCATGGGTGGATACCTCATCGGTGCATAGTTCAGCTAATGTATTACGTATCACGTATCAAGGCACTATTACCAACGGCTAACATCATCCATCAATTGTCTTCAGATTATTTTAATATAAGCATATTTCTTAGTCTAATAATTGTCACGTGGTCCATGTGCGATTTAGAAAGTATTCGAGCACGATTTAAGGGCGTTCGATGCAAATTCTGTTTTAACTACCTATTACCTAGGTATTTGAAGACTTTTTTATCTGTATTTATTTAGGGCTATTAGCGTTCGAAAATGTAGGCAATACTTCTCTTGATAGCAGGCGGTCCTTTATATTATATTATATCTTATTGCGTGAACAAAGCTTTATTCCGGTGAGACGGTATTGCGCTATCATACCATTTTTTCCCGTTATATTTAGACATATTTACACATTAAAAAGCGAATACATAGTTATACAACAATATTGGAGACGGTTTCTTGAGTCAATTTTAAGGTGTAAACGTATATTTTGTGGCTTTTACTTTTGTTGTCTTACAAAAAAATAAATATCTAAATAAATACTTCAACATAAAAAACTTCAAAGAACTAAGTACTTGTACGATCTGCATAAGAGAAATCGAACCCCCTGCGCTCATAAAGATTAAAATAGAGCGGTCAGGTTTCTCCAGGTTTTCTCTGTTGCTGACTGTATAGTACATTGTATTGAATCTATTTCGTCTTTATATTAAGAGCAAGGAAACAATCCACCAGTAGGTATGATATATACATAGCTCGCTCGCTCGATGGTTTCCCAAGAAAACAGAAGCGAAAAAGGTAGACATTTTCCACGCTCACCGGCTCGCCACCTCGTACCTACATCTCTAGGTGAACACGGGAAAGGATTAAAGACACGAAAAATTGTTGCGAATGTTGTTCTAGATTAGTGATGCAGGAGTTCGCGGTTTCAATTTAGGTCAGGTGGCGAGAACTTGTTTATTGCTTAGGTATAACATAAGATTTATCCGGAACAAAAGTTTGTGCATAACAGATGCGCTTTGACTCGTCGAGATGATCGTAGATTGGATGAGATACAAACAAATTCACAGTTGTGTGCTTAAATGTTTTATTGATATTTTACATAGCTACCTATAGGTACCTAGGTACATTATTATAAATAAAAAGGCTTTTTACATAAGTCTGCTTTAGATTAGACAGAAATTAAGTGGGCTTTCACATTTCATGATCTATGTTTTTAGCATATAAAAATAAGGATACCTGAAGCCGTAGTATGCTACACGTGATACGGCTGTATCACGTCTTTTATCTCGTTCGTTCGCGCGCAAATAGAAAGAGAGCGAAGGTGTGATAGCGCTGCATCACGGTGGCTTGCTACCCATGCAGTAGGTACTTACATAATATTATGTACTTTTACCTACAATCCTTACTAAACATACGCGCTGACGCGTAGTGTATACAGTTGCATATTGTGTGGGAACATATTAGTAATAAATATAATTCTAGTAGAAACAAAAGGAATACTTAAAAGTTACATTGGCAAGAAATACATTATTAATTTAATAGTCTAGTATTTTAACATTTTGACCATACTCGTATAAAATCTATTAGGTAGTTAAGAAATAATAAAGTAAGTGGGTAACCATTACATACAATTTTGTAAATAATCAAAAAAGTTTAAATGCCGTAGAACTAGAATATCAAAAAATATTCACTAAAAATAGTGAATCTTTCAATATTTATGTATTTCATTATTTATTATTTAGATGTACTTCATAAAAGTGGATAAGTCAGTCGGTACAATAAATCATGTTTCAAACTTAACTAAATTCAACACTCAAATCGGGTCATGATATTAACTAGTCAAATAAATAATTTATTGATTGGTTTTAAGAGGGTACCGAACCGAGCCTATTGTGCTGCCCTCAATCGTATTTTTTTTATTTCTAAACATTTAAACTACATTTCCAAAAAACAAGAATGTAAATAAATAAATATCTTGGACATTTGTCACACAAATTATCTAGTCACATTTAAAGTACCTGGACTTGTATTATGATGACTAGACAACGATATAGAATACATGTATAGATACAAACATCCATGACTCTGGTAGAAATATTCATATTCATCATATAAATATTAGTCCCTTACGGGATTCGAACCCGCGACCCTCGGCACAGCAGGCAGGTTCACTACAGACTGTGCTACCGGGCCGTCTCATAATGTCATACTTCTTTTTTTTTGGTAATGTTGTAAAACTGTTTAGAAATAAAAAGCAGTCAAGGTTTTTGCCAAGTTGGTTGCCGGTTATAACAATGGGGGATGTGCTTGAAGTCAATCAAAAAGAAAAAAAAGTTCCGAATGGCTCGATAGATGGCGTTGATGAGAGATGGTTGTGCAACCTTGCTGTTAATAAAATACTAATAAAAAAAATACTTCGTAAACGGATGCCGAAGAGTTCATTTTTTATTTTTTTGGTACGACAACGCATTCTATCGTAACACATTAAACTACGTTTAATTAAACAATCTAATTTAAATATTTAAAATGTCCCATTGTATTTGACCACTGGCAATACGCCATACCCCACAAGGTCGTCGGGACAATTGTAGTAATTACGAGCGTTAACCCGCGACTTCGTCCGCACAAATTATATACCAGATTTTAAGTCAGATCATAAGCTATCAAACAAAAAAAGTTTCATCAAAATCTGTTCAGTAGTTTTTGCGTGATACTCGTCCAAACACACAAACAAACAGGCAGACAAAAAATCCAAAAATTGGTGAAATGGAATCAGGGACACCTAAAAACCATATCGTAACTTTTTTTTGTTAATATCTTCAATGTACAGACAAACTTCCTGATACAGTTATATAATAGTATAGATTATAAGCTCTGTTTAGGAACACCAGCATTCCGCGTAACTCGTGTCAACGCAGTTATGCCGTCCTCTATGATCTATGTATCGATATTATGAAGGTAAGATTTTCGAAAGAGAGCACACAATTCTCAATACAATTAATAGGCCAAAGTCACTGCTTGATTTCACCAATAATTTATACCTTGTTACGTAGGGCACACTGAAAGTTTTTAGAATGGAACAGGTAGTGATAAAGCCAATGACAAAATTTTAATTTCTAATAAACAACTCTTTGGCAACCTCGGCATTCGGCAATCTATAGCTGTAAATTTTATTCGATTGTCAAGTGTTTTAACGATCTGGCAGAAAGAACAAGGGGCAGAATGGGCCCAGCACTGTAGCACTTTTTTATCTACTTTAAATTAAAGGCCTGAATAAGAACAACATTTTAACAATAAGAACAACATTTATACGGCAGCATAACTGTAATGCGTTAAATAAAAAAGTTACAGCCGTTTAAAAATTCAATTAATTACCCATATGAATGCTTATATTTTTGACCTAATAATGCCCATACAGTAGAAGAAAGAGTACTCTACTCTAGGAGCTAGCTAGCTAGTGGGTGTTGCCTGGTGGATGGTGGGCGTTGGTTGGTGTGTGTTGGGTGGTGGGTGTTGGGTGTTGGTTGGTGGGTGTTGGGTGGTGAGTTTTGGGTGGTGGGTGGTGGGTGTTGGGTAGTGGGTGGTGGGTGTTGCCTGGTGGTTGGTGGGTTATGCCTGGTGTGGTGAATGTTGGACGTTGGTTTATGTTTGGTTTTGGCAAGCACCCATAGTACCATACTGTTTCTTCTACTGTATGGACATTAGTAGATAAAAAAATTAGCAGTCATATAGGTAATTGATTGAATTTTTAAACTTCTGTAACTTTTTTATTCAACGCGTTACAGTTATGATGCCAAATAATAAAATGTTAGTATTATTCAGGTCTTTAATTGAAAGTAGGTAAGAAAGTGCTACAGTACTGGGCCCAGGGTCTATACAAAACTGCCCATTGTTCTTTGAAAGTGCGTACACAATTTATTACGATTTTCGTTGTGGCCTTAGTCGATAACAAAGTTAATAAGAGACTTCTATTGGTTTCATGATAAAGCCGCACCCCTTGACACTTGTTTACAATAGGTAAAATGAGCTCTGGAGCTGAGGAGACGTCCTTCAACGGCGACAACTGAAGAAAACGCCAATGCTGTGAAACCCATGAGAGAGGCTGATAAGAGACCTACCAGCAGATTCAGGCAAGCGCAGCGTAAGCATTGCTATGAGCCAAGGTCAAAAGATCCTACATGAATATTTAGGCGTCGGGAAGCTTTGTACTAGATGGATACCCCATAATTTAACAGATTTTAATCATTTTCACAGTAAAGCAGTCCACTGCTTCTCACAGAGGTTCCATCAAATGTGACGATGTATAAAATGAAATGGAGGATTTCTAAAATTATAAAAGTATTTCCGACCTCCTACTTTGATCCACCATCCATGGTTTTCAGTGGGACCCACGTAAAATGACAAGCAACTGTAAAAGTAATAAAATATTTTGTTGCCAATATGCCATTCGTATATATCAGAGCTTATACAATATATACATATTGAAATACTAGATACCTACTTCTATTTTCTAACTCTGGAAAATTGGAAATTATGACAAGCACGTAAAGCCTGATATAAAAAACCTTGTTTGGGTGCACTGCAATCTTTGACTATTTATCATAAGGATTAGCCTTGTGGTAGCATTTCCCCTCTGCCACGGTATAAGAACATTTGATCATTTACATTTACATAAAAATTTATACCTTATCACTAAACGAGACAGCCTATAATTGCGAAACAATAACTTAGGACGTTTGGGGTTCACACGATACTACTCTTTATGATTTTTAACAATCAAAATTAGAATCTAAAGTTATGGGGAATAAAATCCAAAGTTGTGGATTTCATGTCACCTCGCCCCCGCAAAAAATTGCAGAAATGTTTGTTAGTAGAATTAGACGCGTCACTAGTCCACATATAAGTAGTCAAAGGCTGCAATCGACTATAATCTTTATAGTTCCAAGTACAAAATTTAGTTCCAATGATTATCCGCAATTATTTGACTGGTCGGGCTTTACAATAATTAAGACCAACCAATACCAAAATAAAACCATCCTTTGTACTCCACGAATCATTCATTCGGCATTTTACGGTCAACTATGTAGTAACTTTACTTATTATACGTCTTTCGTTTAAGGTCCGCCACATACAGACGGAATTACGATCCGGAATCCTGATTCAGGATTCAGTGTTGTCAACTATGGTTACAAAAAATACTAGAGTGCTGTTTAAAAAATGCCTAAAATAAAAATGAAACACCAAATGAATGACAATTGCATTTTTAGGTATTTATTAAAACGGAACGAACAATTTCAAGGAACTCTGACGTTACGATGATGATTTGTAAATTGTATTTCAATATTATGAAACTATATCAAAAGACTATCGATAGTTTTAACATTAGATATAATCTGCATACATAATGGCATGAACCATATCACACAAGCGATTTTTGAGCGTAGACGATTTCGCAACTATACCGCAACGACGTCGCAACTGCACCGTCACGATGCGGTATCGTTCCATCAACGCCTACACTCAAAAATCACTTGTTAAACGCCTACACTTAAAAAATACGTAGCATACCTAAGACAACAAAAAAACACTAGATCTAGTGAAAAAGTCTCTGAAAGCGGCAACACTCCATCCGGAATCTAATGAGGGAATTTCCAGAAGAAAAAAAAAGTTTGTTCCTAATTTCTCAATAGATGGCGTTGACCAGAGAGGGGTCCAATAGGTATGAGCAAATATAATAATTAATATTAGTAATAAAAATACACAGGACAAGTTATTACCAATCTGGGTGTTATTGACGACCCGGTTGGTGTAATGATTGCCACGCCGGACTGACAAACCAGGGTCCTGGGTTCGAGTCCCAATTCGGTCATGGATATTATATGTTTGTGCCGTTGTTAAATTCCCATAACAAAAAGCCAAAGGCTTATACTTGGGATCATTACAAAGTATGTGCCTGTGGGCATTATTTATTATTTATTTATTGTCTGTATAGGCTTCGTATGCATTTTGAATATACGAAAAATACTTAAATTGGTCACTTCACTTTTCAATATAAAGAATATTGAAATTGCTTTGCTAATAAAGAGCGAAATTTTTCCTCTATGGCTTTGCTTTTCATTCACGGAATCTGACGTACGATTTAAATATTTCCCGTTTCTCGTTTATTGTTCGTATATTCAAAACGGATACGTAGCCCATACAGCCACGCTCGATACTCGATTCGTTGTTGACGGACACCGAGATTGCTAAATAATAAACCAATAACAATATGAAAGGGTTCGTACTGTGTATTTTTACTATTAATATTAATTAATATAATTCATACCTATTGGACCCCTCTCTGATCAACGCCATCTATCGAGAAATTAGGATTTTTTTTGCTTTTGGAAAATCCCTCATTCCGAATCAGGTTTATCCCGTATGTATGTGGCGGACCTAAGAGTCATTTCGTCATCAGTTTCCAGTTCATGTCATGATTTGATTTGAAATGGGACGGTTTTCGCTTTTTACAACGAATACTTTATATTTGTATCACATACTGTAAGAACTAAATATACAACAATACGGCACAACCTGCTACTGAATCCCAAGACACAACCAAAAATACGTAACTTCGCTTACTTATATTTCTTACAACAAAGGTGCGTTATCGCGAATATAACTTTGAAAACCTATCGATTTATCTTTCTACTTGTCTATTAAACAACTAAATAGGATACAACATTTATGCACTTAACTTTTGATCACAAACAAAGCATTCGTTATTTCATAATAGTAGTTGTCATAAACATCATAATTATTATCATAGAATTTTAGAATTAGCAGCGACACTTACAAAATCAATACAGTTATTAATTGAGATCCTAATGTTCTAAACTTTGTGCGATTCTATTCTATTCTAATAAAAAAAATGGCTGCCATCTTGGTTGTCATGATTTTGCCAATGTCTAGTTTATATCAAAGAGAATGGAATCACTACGTTTTAAGAGTCGGCACTGCCTAACTTGCTTCGAAATCCAAAATAGTATGAAGCTAGTGTAGAGCTAGGGTATTAAATCTTTGGAGCCTATACAATCTAGTGTAGTTCATACAATTACGATTTTGTTCTGAGTGTCGCGGCACTGGTTTATATAGCTTGACGTTGTATGGTATTAATGGCTTATGACCACTGTGATTACTGATATACTTTACCTTATTCATTTCATTATACATAATTAGCTTGTCTAAGTACAAAATGTGGACAACATCTTATTTACAAACACAATTTGATTAATAATTCACTCAAGTCATTTGGAAGTAAAATGAGCAATACTTAATTTTTGAGCCTCACTTGGTTAGTTTTTGGAAAATAATGTTTTTAAATACTTTTGAATTAGGAATTAATTTGAAGAATATTATGCATATTTGCAGTATCTATTTTACTTTGTCACAAACATGGTGGTGGCAATGGCATATCAATCAATTTGCAGACTTCTAATAAAAAGTTTTTCAAAATAGCTGCTTGATTCTTTTTCGAACCGTTAAGAGTTATTGTAGGAATAAATGATGGGTCTAGGATGTGTGTGTCGTCTCCATGTTTCTTCAATAAATCTGACCCAAGGTCATGGGTAGCACAGTAGCTTATGGGGTCGAGATCCACCTTCTTTTGTTTTGCACACTAAAACAAAACATGATAAATTAATATTTTGATGTTAGTACCTGCGCAGATGAAATACAATGCGAAGCAGATCTGCGTAAAAAACAAAGAAGAAGCACTAGAACTGTGCGCCATGACACAGAATGAGTTCTATATTATTTTTTAATCTATTTTACTGCAAAAAAGTGTAAGCAAGGATTGCAAAAGCAGCATTTAACAAAAAATCTTGAATTAAGTATATGATATTCATAACAATAACAATCCAGTCACAATTAACTTGTTATTTCCTGCAATAATGTTCGCACTGCCATTGCTTAGTCATAGATTTACTTTCTTTGTGCATCTTTGTGATATTTGTGATATTGTTGATAAATCTTTTGTTTCATTGCTTAGTATGACACTAAGCAATGAAACAAAAGATTTATCAACAATGTTCTATTTGAAGCAACTCTTTTCTTTTGTTTCAAGTAACAAAGAATATGTTAAATATTAATACAGTTTTTGAGAGTTATTACTTAATCTAGAAATAAACATTTTAACGGGTTCTTACCGCGTTTTGGTATATTTGAGTTCCCGATATTTCGGCAATGTTACAACTGCCATGATCACGGGATGACTGAGGAACGCGGTAAGAACCCGTTAAAATGTTTATTTCTAGATTATGTTTCTATTAATTGAATAAACATAACATACATTCTTGCTGATCGGTCGCGCACCTGATACGCCGCTATACAAAACTGTCAGATGGTTGCAGTGGCAGGGCTTGATGTAATTTCATGTAAATCAAACAAACCAAAATGCGCTTTTTCCGCTCTCTACACGTTGGAATCAGGGTTGTTTTAAAGCCGAAACAGGTCGCATCAGACCATCAAATTGAACAACTTTCACTATGGAGTCAATATCGAAAAAAAAATCAGCTCTTCCATAGAAAATGTCTATTATGTTCAAGACAAAAATGTATAATTGTTCAGTTTGATGATCTGAAGCACCCTGTTTGGGCTTCAAAACGACCCCTATTCCATGGTGTATATCCAGTCCCTTAAGGTTGATAGCTGTAGGAAGGTTTAGATCGGAATCCCGTTGCAGGTTCTGACCCGAGCACTTGTCTTGCGTGGTTTTCGAGCGTCGCGTTTTTGCCTGCTACGAGACTCCGCAATCCTCAATCTCTTCTTGTTCTTAACCAAAAACAATCCCTGAGATTGAGATAAATTCTCCCATAAACTACTTGACACTGGTGGAAATGCAGTGCTAACGCACAAGCATCGAAAGATCACCCGAAAAGGAATTATAGGCGTAAGTCTATAGATAAATAAAATGCGTACCCTCGTGAGAGCTCCATCGGGATCCATATTATCGGAGATCATACACGTCGTGAACATGACAGATGTTGTCATGTTCCCAAGGATGTCGATAGCGCAGGAATGAATTTTGTTCGCATAACATTCTTCCTCACCGTGCTGACACTTAAAATAATACTTCCCATTCACCTCTTTGGTCTGAAAAGATAAAATGAGATATTAACCTTCAATATACAAGAATCACACAGTGAGTGAGTTGGTGCGCAGACCACTGATATAAAAACACATAACTTTTAATTTAATAAACTAATTGCGATGAAACAAAGCCTAAATGTTAAAATTAAGACCTATGCATTTGTGAAAACCCTATCCAATGCAATGCATTCCTGAAAAAACTATATATATCATACATAAATTCCTCCAATTAATATTTTTTGCAAATGACGACAGGGTTGGTGTAATGGTTGCAACAACAGTCTGCCGAACCAGGGCCTCTACCCGCACATTCGAACTTCGCAATTGCGTGAACGTTTTCGTTCGCATGTCGACTCTATTAAAATGAAGTGCGGACCGAAACAGTGGCGATATATCGAACATCGAAAGTCCGAGTACAGGGCCAGAGGTGCAGGTTTCGAATCCCAGTTTGAACATGGATGTTATTGTAATTATGTGAGTTTAAAAACTGGATGTCTAAGGACTCTATAGAAAATTTATATTTTACGTTCTATTACATACATATAGTGCAAGAAAAAACGAAAACAAAATATATTATTTAAATATCCCGCGAAAACGCTTTTCTTGTCAGTATTTTTCTTAACTGACTAAATAGTTAGTTTCCAAAATTCATATTCAATACGGATGCCATCAATAGATCCTATATTTTACATGCTGTCAAATACTCATCTGCATCGCATGTTACTTATTAAATAGCAGAAGCCATTTAAAAAAAAAAAAAAAAAAAATGATAATATTTTTTTTAATAATTAATGCTTGTGCGTTTACACTGCATTTCCGGAGTATCTACGCAATCTCGAGGTTTGTTTTTGAGTAAAAACACAGCTGAGAAGGATTGTCGAGCCTCGTAGCAGGCTGAAACACAAACACCACGCAACAGACAAGTGCTCGTGGTAAACCTGCAACGTGACTCCTAAATGAGCGATATTGTGTATGGATTCAGGTGTAGATACAAACTTTTGCAGATGTTTTGGCATTGATTAGTTTTACTTATACTTAATTTGTACTTAAGAGGATAGGCGGGTTGAAATGGTAACTTGGAGAATAGGTCACTTTTCGACTGTATACGTATTTGTCCGATCCGCCTCACCCATACACCTCACCGACTAGAGTGCGATAGAGACAACTGTAGCTCGGACCGATTTTATCGACATAAAATCGACGAAATCAGCATTTCGTATTCCCCTGTTTTCTCCTCCAAAACTAAACCGATTTTAATAATTCTTTCAAGAATAATATGAGAAAGACTTTGGCTATGCCTGTATGTTCTTTTTTTTTTGTTTATGTTCATCAAATCAGTTTGCTGGATGTCTGAAAACGGGCGGTATAAGTGGTCATTTTCGAATGTCCCTAGTTATAACAATAATTCATTCAAGCAAAAAAGCAAAATAAATAGGAACATAGCAGAGGTAACATAACATAGATTGCATGGTAAAAAATTGTTTGCTGTAGTGTCATTACATCACAAACAGGGGAATACGTTTGTATGGAAAAACCGTACCCGCCTATCCTCTTAATTAACTACTGTTAACATGCCATTTTGAATTAAAAATTATTAATCCTATATGAAAGTTGAGAATCCTTGCCACTAATACTTAATTGGTTATTGACTATAGTTTGAAAACAAGCATACTCACAGTTGCTTTGCCATAAGGCACTAATGTAACATCTAGGAACTCTGACAGCTTCTCAGTCACAGGAGCTAAATGTCTAATGAAGAAATGCTTGGAATCGGGGCACAGTGCTTCATAATACACTCTTACTTTTACTTTGTCTTGTTTATGCTTATTGTACGTATCATCTTCCAATACTTCTATATCAGGCTGCAAAAATAAAAAAAGTTTGGTACATGAATAGGGAAGATAGAGGGGAAGAGATGCAGAGGCAGACCTAGACAGAGTTATCTAGCCCAAGTGAAGGAAAAGGTTGATGTCGTGTCGTATCAAGCAGGGACCGAAACCGGTATCGATAATACCGGTACTTTTTGATTACAACCTTTAATTTTTTTTACAGGTATTTTTAGAGGTAACATTTATATCACTCTACTAACGGTCCGCGTACACAGAGATATATTTAAACAAAAAATTGTTTTTTCATAAATATCTCCTCCATGGGGTGAGAGCCTGGTGACCCGTCACCCAGATCTATAAACATTGTATTTATAAATCTATGGCAGGAACTAGTCTCTCACATAATATTATACTTAAGTCTATTATCCTACATTGTCATCGTTGTGAACTAATATTATGTGTGAGAAGAAATAAAGAAACATTTATATTATATTAAACGGTACTCGAACCTAATGTATGTAATGTAATGTATAGTAAGTATTCAATTTTTAAGTAAGTACCTCTTTAGTCGTTACTAAATACAAATTAAATCAATTATAATAACAAAATTAAACTCAAACGCGAACATAAACTTAAACCATTCTATGCTTTTGGGTTCAATAAAATGTAAATAATCATCTCCTTTATAATCTCGAACTGTCCAATGCTGTAGCAACACTGAAAACAGGGCGCGCGTCGCTCATCGGGTGCTCGAAAATTTGCGTCACCCGCTACATCAACGACGTTGTTCAATCAATTTTGTACTTTTGATAGGTAGAAATTAATGTTCATTTTTCAGTGTTATTAAATACAACGCGCGCTTTTTGCCGCTCCGTCTTTACTGACCCTTACCCGCACTCACTCGCATTCTCTTGAAGGTCATATTTAGGTTACCGGTATTAAAATCGGTTGTTACCTGGATAAAGGTAACATTTTAATAAAGGTTACCGAAAATTTTCGGCCCCTGGTATCAAGAACCCAAGAGACTAGCGGAAAAGAGACAGGATTGGTGAATACCCCACCGACAAGAGCGTAGCTCTTAAATAAGATGGCATGAATATCAAATAGATAGATTATACAGGGTGAGTGTCAGGGTTTTATTAAAAACTCTGACACCAGGGCTCTGCCCACACGATAAGAAGAAGAACAGGGTGAAATTGATATCATAAGGATCCTTTTAAGTTGAGAGTCTTCCCATCAAACTTGAACAACTTTAAATATGGGAGCAAACCTTTGACTATTTATTATAAGGACTAGCCTTGCGGTAGCATTTCTCCTCTGCCACGGTATAAGATCATCAATCATTCAATTTTATACCTTATCACTAAACGAGACAGCCTATAATTGCGAAACAATAATTTCGAACTTAGAACGTTTGGGTTTCACACGAGACTACTTTTCATGATTTTTATCATTCAAAATTAGAATCTAAAGTTATCGGGAATAGAATCCAAAGTTGCGGATTTCATGTTACCTCGCCCCCTGCAAAAAGTGGCAGAAATGTTTGTTAGTAGAATTACACGCGTAACTAGTCCCTATATAAGTAGTCAAAGGAGCAAACATATGAGAGCAAAAAAATCAGCTGTTGCATACATTTGAGTCAATAAATCAGTTTCACAGTTTCACCATGTAGTTGTTTTTTAAAGAGCAAAATTGAAAACATAGATTCTGAACATATTTAAGGTACCGTCAAGTTCATGATTCATATCTTCCAAAAAGGTATTCTTATAGTTACCAAACTAGTTACTAAAAACTTGTGGAAATCAGTCTTCTTCTCCAGGAGTGCGATTTTCGAAACTCATTTATTTGCTGAGCTCAGCGGTTGAAAATGTCAAAATTACTATGGAGATATGCATCTTTCTACTGCTGATTTGACATTCAAAAATCATATCATATCATATCATATCATATCATATCATATCATATCATTTATTGCGTTATGTGGTTACAAAAGATCTTATAAATATGGTACAGCTCACACATATACTCCAGGAGTGCGATTTTTGAAAGTCAAATCAGCAATAGAAAGATGCATATCTCCATACATTTTCAACTGCTGAGTTAAGCGTATGAGATTCAAAAATCGCACTCCTGTCCCTCTAAAGACTCCCTCTGAATTAAAAAAAAATTAAATCTCGAAAAATATTGATGCAACGTTGCAAAACCACGTGCGACGTCGCAGAACTTCAACTTAGTGGCAATTTACTTAGAGGTAATGTTGTGTGTTGTTTTGCAACGTTGCCGAACATGTTGAGCATCACATGCTGCGTGTCAATTTTTGCCTAGTGGATACGAGGGGTAACCCTGAACTCGATGGTACGTAAAATACAGTCCTTCCAAAACATATTGGTAACAAATAGCCTTTAGGACAAAACAAAGCTTGCCAAATATTTAAATAAAGTTGAGGAGTTGGCTTTTATGGAATGTTCATTTGTATTGAAAAAAAAATTGTTTTTTAAATTAAATAATTTTAAGAAGTCGCTTCCATAGTATGAATCTGATTATCTATGCATTCCTGTATTTCTTGGCATCCCAGGATTTATTATTAAAAAATATATTTCAAGTCTCCGCTTTCACAACTAAAAAATAGCCAAAGATTAACTTTAGGTAAATAATTATGTATCCGAATATCAGACCTCTGCCTATCACTCATAATTTTTAGAACAAAATTGGATCTAATTTAGGTACAGGAGCAAAATCTAGTACCAGATCTATATAATACTAGCAGCCCAGCGCTAGTATCTATATAATACTAGCGAAGCCGGGGGGCTTCGCACTGGTAGATATATAATATATCTTATGTTCAACACGAATAATAGAGCATTCTAATGGGGAAAGAATTATTCAGATCGGTCCAATAATTTCGGAGTCTATTCAATACAAAAGAAGGCAAACAAAAAATCAAATCTTTCCTCTTTATAATCACTTTATGATATTACGAGCGTTAACCCGCGACTTCGTCCGCACAAATTATATACCAGATTTTAAGTCAGATCATAAGCTATCAAACAAAAAAAGTTTCATCAAAATCGGTTCAGTAGTTTTTGCGTGATACTCGTTCAAACAAACAAACAAACAAATAAACAAACACACAAACAAACAGACAGACAAAAAATCCAAAAATTGGTGAAACGGAATCAGGGACACCTAAAAACCATATCGTAACTTTTTTTTTGTTAATATCTTCAATGTACAGACAAACTTCCTGTTACAGTTTTATAATAGTATCGATTAGTTCACATTGACGAAAAATTCTTCACTTACGCTGATAGACTGAACTGAACCACAACGTAACCACCTATGAGACAGCGATAGTCATAAAATCCTATATAATGTATATGAAGCTAGATGACTGACTCCAGAGTCAGACAGCCATCGTAGTACAAAAAAGTGGTTACGTCGATAAGGAAAGCAATAAGTAGTGATCTCCTTTTAACTAGAACGAATTTGCTATGAGCATCTCTTATTAATAAATATGACAAGACATACCTTCTCTTTGTGTAGATATCTAACATATGATAGTTTGGGGATATCTATGGCCGGAAAGGGCCGGAATAGATTTTACTTAGACTGTTGACAAAATAATTTTGTGTTAATCTATTCACTGATAAAATGATAAAAGAATAAGTACTTACTGAAAATAACTTTGTTGCTTGTTTTTCAGGTAAAAGGCGGAAAACTTGCCACATAATCAAAATCAACAAGAATAAAACTACTAATCTGTAACGATTACAGGAGTAAAAAGGCATTTTTAATTTATAAATCTTAGTTTACTAGCTCAAATCAGCACAATCAATAACTTTGGGATTCATTCATAAATTATTCCTTTTAGAATTTTCAAATGTTGCAAATCCACATAACGTATCAACAATTTTCACTTTATATACTTTCTTATAATTACTTTGTTTGATTTTGATTCAGTGTTTTGTATTTTTTTTACTTATTTTTCGCAAAGCCAAATGATTACGAATTTCTGACGTATCACGTACCCAGCGTGATGCGTGAGCATGACAACTTTTTTTTTACAGAATCTACCAAAAGTATTACTGAAATCTACCAAGTCCGCTGTAGTATGCCACCGTGATACAGTGCTATCGCACCTTCGCTCTCTTTCTATATGCGCGCGAACAAACGAGATAAAAGGCGTGATATAGCCGTAAAAACTACATTAAGCGATAAGATTAATTTTGCAAGCTTTTGATTTTTTACCTAAATCCTTGCATTTTTGATCAAATATTTTAATACCGAATTTCTACCAAAATCTACTAAACAATTTGTCACTACTAAATCATCGTTCTCTTTGCCCTTAATCTACCTATAGCCCAGTCATTTTACGGTTTGAGCCGGGACTAATTAATAATTGATTATTTTTTTTCGGTATTGTATTTAAGAGCCAATTTGAGTTTAGAAATGTACCAAAATTTAAAAAATATCACGTCAGCAACACGCCCAAATTTTAAATTTAGCATTTATCTCGATCTAAAAAACTAATGGTAAATGTTTTGCACGTTTTGAAGGCTTTACCATTATACGTACTTCAAACATGGTGTTAATATTTTTGTCTACTTAGAAGGCTTTGAAAAATACATTAGTATTTTCTATTAAATACCTCATTTTCATTTTTTAAATTTCAATGCCTATTTTATTGCTCAAAAATAATTGATGTTGTTAAATCTTATTAACATGAGTGCATACGTATTAATATTATTAATTTAAAAGCCTCCTGGGAGATACAATTTTGATTTCTATGTTGCGTAGCGATTTTTTTTTAAATTTATGTTTTCAGCTAGTTTTTTTGGTACTAAATGGTGCCGATTACCATTTAAAAGTTCAATTCATAATTACTCCCTACCAAAACTCCGTAAAATGACTGGGCTACTACCAAAAAAGTAGATATCTACTAAAAGTGGTCATACTGGACGTACTTACCAGCAGACTAGTACGCCAACTCGTGATAGCGTGATATAGGGCTATCACGCTTCCGCTCTCTTTCTTTTTGCGCGCGAACGAACGAGTTTAAAAGACTAAACTTGTCAGATGGATGTGTTAAACCAAAGTCTGTGTGTTAAACACAAAAAATACTGAGGAAAATACAGAAGTCTGTGGTGTTAAATGTCGATTTCGCAGGTTGATGTATCTAATATACTTATATTACTCTTTGTTGGTGTACTTGCCTCGCTGAAATCCGATTTTTGAACATCACAGATCACACGTAGCAGTAGGTAGTAGAAAATGACAAAATTACTATGAGGGAGTATTATATAGGGTCTAACAAAATTAGGTGAAACTATTTTAAGGGGATGATCGTGGGATGATCAGACCATCATACTAAACAACTTTCTTTATGGGACCAATATCGAAATCGCGAAAACAAAATCAGCTGTTCCATACAAACCTACTCGACCTAAATGTATGAGACAGCAGATTTTTTTTATTTAATTCAATTTAATATTCCTTGATGTAGATTATGCATCTTTCTACTGCCGTGCCGATTTGAACGTGTGATCATGTGATGCTTAAAAATTCCTATGACAGCTTTAGTTTCGATAGTCGTTGTGGCGCTGATGTTACATTTCCCCAAGAAGTTTAAATTTTCCCTTCTAAAAGGCCATATTGAACTTACAGTATATTCGCTTGAGTTGAAAATCCTTGAGAAGCCCGAATTATTCTGATCTTCTCCGTTGTATGACTTAATAATATCGTTGATTTGTTTGTTCCTTGGTCAAATATCCCTATTTGTGCATTCTGGCATCACTGTATACCTACCCAGTGCCGCGACACTCAGAACAAAATCATAATTGTATGAACTAAACTAGATTGTATGGGCTCCAAAGATTTAAGACCCTAGCTTCATACTATTTTGGATTTCGAAGCTAGTTAGGCAGTGCCGACCGTCCCGACTACGACTCTTAAAACGTAGTGATTCCATTCTCTTTGTATGTACGCACGCGCACGGCGACACATCAAGCTATACAAAACCAAAACAAGCTGGCCGCGCGTCAGACGAGTAAAGTATAATATCTCGCGGCCAGCTTATATTGGTTTTATATAGCTTGATGTGTCGCCGTGTGTACCTACCCATAACCACAACATAGCTATTGGAACTAAACTAAGTGAATATTTCACTGTAATGTTGCATCTGTAGCCATAGATTAATATGTACGATTCTGTTGCTTGCTACATGTCAGTAATGGCCATATTCTAATAATTGATCTGTGATTCAGTATTAGTAATCTGAGGGCATTACTAGTGATGTGAACCGATTAAAATTTTCAGCACCGGTATTTTTAATTACTTTTGATAAAAACCGACACAAACTAATAAAAAAACACGAGTATAAACAGGCGCGGATCCAGGATTTCGTTCACTATCCAAAAATTAGAGCGAGCGAAGCGAGCACGAGAATTTACTACCTACAATATAAAAAAATTCCTTAG
Source organism: Agonopterix arenella (assembly GCA_927399405.1). Lineage (NCBI taxonomy): Eukaryota > Metazoa > Arthropoda > Insecta > Lepidoptera > Depressariidae > Agonopterix > Agonopterix arenella. Next base: position 10,651,554 of record OV656691.1, on the reverse strand, counting down.
AGCGAGTGAAGCGAGCTCGAGATTTTAATACCTGAAACGATCCTTGACATACGATACTAAACTTAAGAGCGATGCGAGCTCGAGATTTCACTGAATTCTGGAGCGAACGAAGTAAGATCGAGATTTTATCAATGTCTATCTAAATCTAGGAGCGAGCGATGCTAGCTCAAAATTTTACGGTAATATTATTAAAAAAGACGTATTCGTTTCAAATAGTTTCACAACTAACGAATGAGTATGGTCAAAGGAATCATACAAATAGTATGATAGCTAAAATTAAACAAAAAGTAAGATGAGAATATCATACTTTCCAAGGAAATGGAAATTAGTCTTTTCTATCGTAGCATTTCTTAAAAAATTCCAATTCAAATTTACCAGCTTTGAAGCGAAACGGGTTTGTTTTTTTTTTCCTTTATCCTGAAGCGAGCGAAGCAAGCTCGAGATTTTACTGCATTACGACTATGTCAGAAACTAGGAGCAATACAATGAGACCAGCGTAATAAGATCTAAAAACAGGACCGAGCGATTGCACCCATTGCCCCCATTTGAGAATATTCATTCGCTCAATTTCACTCCAATAGCACAGACGTCGCTGGCATTCTTAAATATTTTATCTATAATATTATTAGCCCAGTCATTTTACGGTTTGAGCCGGGACTAATTAATAATTGATATTTTTTTTCGGTATAGCATTTAAGAGCCAATTTGAGCTTGTAAATGTATCAAAATTAAAAAAATATCACGTCAGCAACAGCCCCAAATTTTAAATTTAGCATTTATCTCTTTTCAAAAAAAACGAATGGTAATTTTTTTTTTGCAAGCTTTTAACGCTTTACCCATCTTTACCATTAAACATACTTCAAACATGGGGTTAATATTTTTGTCTACTTAGAAGGCTTTGAAAAATACAGTAGTATTTTCTATAAAATATTTCATTTATTAAATTTCAATGCCTATTTTATTGCTCAAAAATTATTTATATTGTTAAATATGATTAAAATGAGTGCATTGGTATTAATATTATTAATTTAAAAGCCTTCTGGGAGATTCAATTTTGATTTCTATGTTGCGTAGCGATTTTTTTTTAAATATGTTTTCAGATAGTCTTTTTGTCACTCAATGGTGCCAGTTACAGTTTAAAAGTCCAATTCATAATTACTCCCCACCCCTCCTAACAAAACTCCGTAAAATGACTGGGCTATATGTAAGGGGCTCTGAGACCGAGATTCAGAGACGTGGTTTTTGGAGTGAGCGGGTTAAGTTAGCGTTAAGCAGTAAAAAGGTCAATAGTCCAGGGCTTTTCTATCTTAAGGATGTTTGAAGTATGTATAATGGTAATGCCTTAAATATGTGCAAATAAAATACCACCAGGTTTTTTATAACGAGATACTAAATAGCTTTTTAAATTTGTTACTATTGCCGTCGGGATTTTTTTTTAATTTTGGTATATTTTTAAGCTCAAATTGGCTCTTAAACACTATACCGAAAAAAAAAATTATTAATTAGTCCCGGCTCAAACCGTAAAATGACTGGGCTAATTGCTGTGCATCTTTGCTGAGCTTTGCTACATCGATAAATTAAATTAACTCTCATTATGAAACACTTGCGATCCTTAGTGGGCGGATTTTGCTTTTGTCCAGAAGTGGACGTTTACCGACTGAGACGATACTGATTAAACACTAAAACTTTTTACCTTGGTTTTTCTAAGGTTTTCTTGAAACCGGTTCACATCACTAGTCATTACATTAAGCATGTCATCGAAATACGTAAATATGTGGAGTAAAAATTTTTTCTTGGAGTTTCTTGAAATATATCGCAAAAACGAGTGCTTATGGAAAGTTAAATCAAAAGATTATTACAATAAGGCAAAAAAGAAAGACGGCTATGCCCAGTTATTGGCGAAAGGAAAAACCGTCGATCCGACTTTCACTGAAGACGATGTGAAGAAGAAAATCAACAATTTTCGAAGTAGTTTTCGTAAAGAATATAAAAAAGTATCTGCTTCTGTAGCAGGTGTGTACGGTGCAGCCGAAAACGAGCTTTACGTACCCAAACTATGGTACTATGATCAACTGCTATTTTTAAAAGATGAAGAAAAAGAGGAAGAGCAATCAGAAGGCGATGGCGATACGGAACCCGAAGTAAGTAGGCGCGGAGTCTGTCCGCTGTTCCATACAAAACTGCAAACCTACTCGAACCAAATGTATGGGACAGCTGATTGTTTTTTTCAGATTTGGATGTTGGTCCCATCCCATACAGAAGTTGTTCAGTTTGATGGTCTGAACATCTTAAAAAACTTTAGCACATTTACACTTTCGCTGCTGATGACCTACGCCGTAGGTCGGCGACAAATGAACAGTGCTGAAGAACCCACGTAACGAGCCGGTTCAATTGCATTTCGCCTAAGCTCATGTCCTACAGTGTGAATCACCCAAACCTAATGCCTATGCGGGTGACCCACATTGGTCTTTGGTGGTGAGCCGCATTGGTCTTTTTACGTTACAACTGTGCGCACGACCCACGAGGGGCGTCAGTTTTAGCACTGCGTGAGGATCATGGTTTTGAGCTTAGCAGCGAAAGTGTTAAGTTGGACCCTGTATATGTCCCACTGCAGCACGTCTGGCATGATTTATCTTACTCAGCATACTACTTGTCGCGGCAAGTACAGCTTTCGCTTACAGGTTATTTTCTATGGAGCAAAGGCGTGTCGCACACGTGTAGAGAAATCATACTAGACATGCAGGACACAGGCCTACCCTCAGTGAGGGTGTAGTCCACCACGCGGTGTCCAATGCGTATTGGACGACTACAATAAATGCATCGCAATTTCTTCTTCAGCATATGCGGGTTTCGTCACAATGTTTTCCTTCACTGTTTGAGAGCAGTCGGTGTTACGTATATAAGGTCTAACAAAATTAGGTGAAACTATTTTAAGGGGATGATCAGACTATCAAACCGAACAACTTTCTTTATGGGACCAATATAGAAACCGCGAAAAAAAATCAGCTGTTCCATACAAACCTACTCGATCTAAATGTATGGGTCAGCAGATTTTTTTTTCGCGATTTCGATGTTGGTCTCATAGAGAAAGTTGTTCAGTTTAATGGTCTGATCTGAATGGTCGTCCGTAGGGATTTGAAACTAAACCTCAAGATTGAGTTTCCATACCTCTCCACAACGCTCCACCGACACTCGAATAAAATCATGGTATTGCCTACTTCATTGACCATGTATTTAAGGGTGAAGAAAACAAAAAGTATTGGGGCTAACACAAAAGATCCCACTGGGTCGAAGTGTTGCTGGCTTGCCAGCCCCCACAACAAGATAAGATAAGAAACCGCTGATGAGAATCATGAAATTTTTAAAACATATTTCATACAGATGTCAAAAATCAGCCCATAAGGGGATGAAATGGGTTGTTAATATTTGTATGGAAAATCGAAATCCAAATACAATTTCGGTGATTACATTCTTTTCTCACTTAACACTTTCGCTGCTAAGCTCAAAACCATGATCCTCGCGCAGTGCTCGCGTCGTGAGTCACCCACGCAGGCGTAAGATTTTCGGTGACTCGCGCAGTAAGTCATGAGCACAGGTGAAATGCAATTGAACCGACTCGTTATGTGGGTTCTTCAGCACTGCGGCCCATTTGTCGCCTACCTACGACGTAGGTTGTCAGCAGCGAAAGTGTTAAAACTTGTTTCTATTAGGTAGTTAAGTGGAGTTTATCAATTTAAAACTATGTTTATTATTTCAGAATAGTGAAACGGATTTAACAGAAGAATCATTTATTAATACACCAACTTCTTTTTCAACTAAACGGAAAAGAACACTATCATCTCCATCTATAGAAAACCAAGAACAAATATATGTGACTCAAGCTAATGACATTGTCCATTATGAAGATAACTTCGACATTGTTGGCAAGAACATAGCACTAAAACTAAGACAGTTACGAAAAGATCAGTCAATTATAGCTGAAAAACTCATCAACGATGTAATTTTTGAGGCACAGTTTAACAATTTAAACAAACATGCACAAGTAGTGATCCCATCATTACATGCCGACATGTTGGTCTCTACATCAGAGCTTACGGAGGATGACTGAATAGAAAATTTCTGTATTGTAGTTAGTGGCAATAAATTAAATTTATGACATTTATTTTGGCCAAAGCTTCAACACATTCGTGCCATCTGATGCATGTGCGGTTTGTGGACTGTAAGGGTGTTTTTCCACTAAAGCTGTGCGAGGAAGCGAAGTTGTGAGTGATGAAAAATCCTATACATTATTTTTCTAGCCTCGCACAGCACAGCTTGGGTGGGAAAGGGCTTAGAAGAGTGATGTTTTATACAATGTGAGCTAGGGATGTGTGCTCAGGATGCGAGTAATGGATGCAGGTAAAGCCAATATGCCAAAGTTAAAATAATTTGTTCAATATAGGTGCTTGAAGCCCATTTATTAAAATGTCAAACCTTTCTTGAAGATAACATTAGATCCTTATCCTCGCACATCATTGGTGAAAAGATCAGTTTCACAAATCCACTAAAAAAATAAAAAAAAATTGTATTTCTTATTACTATGCATCCTCGCACTGCTTTGGTGGAAAACCACTGTAAAGGGACTGCATATAAATGGACATCCATTCATATAATGGTAAATCTCAAATAAGGGTTGAGACACATTGACCGACAGCAGGCCCATACAAAAAACCATGACCACATCGATGGCGGAGGATGCGGACGGTGTCTCATTCTTAATAAGCTCTTTGTATGGACCCGCCGTCACCATCGGCACAGTATAAGAAAGAGCATCTATTGCTACATACAGTACGGACACTCCCTGCCTCCCACCAACTTTTTACCTCACCCCCCTCTATCGCCCTCCAGTTACCCGCCAGTTACCTAAGAACAAGACTTAAAGTTAAATTTCTTTGGTTTCGCATGTGCTGACGTAATCTTGTCAAATTAAATTTTTTGTATGCAGTGTCCGGGCTGTGCCATCGGTCAATGTGTCTCAACCCTAAGAGGTGGTAACGAATGTGTTAATGAGAAATTAGGATATTAAAACTATTGAGATTATGATCATATAACACTCTCCAAAAGGGTGGAAATAGGAGCAGACATTGTTAAGGAGTTTTTAGCATAAGTTGTAGTTAATGCTAATCTGGTTACAATAAAAATGTTGTTAAAAAACGCATTCATGCATTCGTGGACTTTATAGCAGTGCCCAGCAGTGTATGAAGATCATTGAGGGTCTCTCTCAACTCTATATTGAAATAGGTATCATTTTATATTGCACCCGCGCCCGCACTTCGTAATGTAAATATAGTTTGAGATATGATCTTAAAAGGGAGCGGGTCACGAATGTCGACTGTTACAAATGTTTTAAGATTAATATTATAATAAAATTATGGATTATGAGGGTACAACGGAACATGAAATACAAAAAAAAAATTAAGTACCTAATTTAGGTACCTGTTTATTAATTCTAAGCTAAATTATTCATTTAATTGTAACAAATAAAATTTTTCTACATCATAGAATCCTGCTTTGACTTGTCGACCACCAAAGAACCTTCCATTTAGATCGACAACAGCTTTGATGGCGCTCTCAATGCGTTTGAACTCTACAAATATTCTGACGGCCTCATCGGATGGTACATTGGGGATCTCAAATATTATAACTTTTATTACGTCTCCATACTTTGTGTTACATTCATCCTTTACTTCTGGTTCTAGTTCTTCATCTACATCACCTGGCCCCACCATGTTCTGAAAGCAAACATTACATAGAAGGAAAAAAAAAATTTTTAACACTATATTAGACTGCTTATAAACAATATCATCATCACTAGCCTATAAACCTGTGAGAGCAGAGACCTGCACAAATAAGAATGAGAGGGAGTGGGCCATTTACTCCAGCATGAAATGCAGTCCCCCCCCCCCCCCCCCCATGTAGATTGGTAGAGGCAAGTGAGTAGTCTCTTCAAAAGACCTCTGACCGGACTTTAATATTTTGCCATCTGACGGACGGAACTATTCACGACCAAGATACATAAGTAAAATGTACTGATCAGAAACTGTGTCATCAACTCATCAGCAATAATTACTTGACAAACCTCACATTCGAATCCCGGTTCGGTCATGTATGTTATGTTTGTGACGTTGTTGTATGGTTTCCGCAACAAAAAGCCTGTTAGAGCTTACGTGGGATCATTACAATGTATGTGCCTGTGAGCGTTATAAAAAAAAAGCTTCCGACCTGAATGAGACTTCACACCGAGATGGCAGCAAAGAGGCAAGCAGTTTCAGTTACTCAGTACTTTATCTACATTGCTAAAATACATATTGTTTGAGAGGCTCGAAAAAGTCGCGACACTCTACTGTTCAAACTATTATGCCCTGCCAAATTGCCTGCCAAGCATAGAGGCAGTTAAGATGAAAACGACTAAAAAAATAACTTATCTAAAGATCCGATATTTACCCTCAGCAGGACCACTTTACTTGGTGACTTCATTATCTCAGTGATAGAAGGTTCTTGTCGCGACATTTGAGGTGAGTTAGATGCATTGGGTGAGTCTGAAATAAAAATGACATAAATTGAGAAGAGAAATTGTATTCGGCAATGATCTGTCAGTCATCATCATATCAGCCATTAAACGTCCACTGCTGGACATAAGCCTCTCCCAAAATGGGGGGGATTTGCCATAATCACCACGCTTGGCAGGCGAGTTGGCGATCGCAGTTGGATCGAATCAATGTGTGTACTCAGAGGATGCTGCTGCCCATCCTTCAGTAGATCCCTTAGTCGCCTTTTACGACACCCACGGGAGGAAATGGGATGGTGCTATTCATAGCCGACACGACACGGCATAATCTTTCAGTGTGTCATATAAAATACTTCTTTTTTTGAAAGTTTTAATGTACCTATCTATTTGTACTGAACTAAGTCGAAAAAAGCATCACGAAAACTTCATTCACAGAATATGACAATAATGCCGAAGCGATCTTGTTTCTGTAGTAGTACTAATCAAGCATCGTGAGATCCCCAGCCCTATTTTAAATAATTATGGTGACATCGAGCTGATCATCATCAGCCTATCGTTGTCCACTGTTGAACATAGGCCTCTCCCAAGGCGCGCCACAAAACTGTCCTCGGCCTTCCTCGGGCCGCAGGGCGTCCCCGCACTACGCCTAACAGTTCGTGGTCTCCACTCTAGAACTCTGACACCGCACCGGTTGTCAGTTCTTCAGCAGATATGACCAGCCCACTTTAGCTTGCTAATTTTCGAGCTGATGAAATGTGGATATTCTTAATATTATATTAATACCACAGGGAATATACAGTAGTGAGCATATTATTATGCCAGTTTACATTTATTTTTACATTAGCCTTTATTATTTTTAATGAATCTTTATTTATATGTTCACTAATGTGAAATCACAGAGCATTTGGCTGGCTAGAAGACAATTTAAAACAAAAAGTAGATAACAACCTGATCCAGGAGGTGCAGGCATTGCGAACCCTGGTGGCGGCATCACACTGCCGTCTTTCTCGTGTATGATCCTTCCACCTCTCTTCGAAGTCTTCTCCACTTGAAGCGCCACTGACATTCCCTGCTCCTTCTTCCCCAATCCTTGACCCTCCTATAAAACACGTAAAACAAACAAGATTAATAATAAAATAAAGTGGTTGACATAGCTCAGAAAATTTGCAAGCTGAAGTGGCAATGGGCCGATATCTGCCGAAGAACTGGAAACCGGTGGGATGTCAGAGTTCTTGAGTGGTGACCGCGAACTGGCAGGCGTAGTGTGGGACGCCCTGCTTCCCGCTGGACTGACGACCTAAAAAGGCAGCGGGGAAAGACTGGATAAGGAAGGCCGAGGACAGAGTTTTGTGGCGCGCCTTGGGAGAGGCCTATGTTCAGCAGTGGACGATGATAGGCTGATGGTGATGAAAAATCAAATGTAGGTACATAATGTACATAGCATTTGATTGTTTAGTGGGTACCTAGTAGATTAGGGTAGACGCCTGATGAAAGTTACAATCGAATAGAAAACGAAAAGTTATAATTATAAGGGATTGAAAAACGTTTTCTTTCTTTTCTGTTATTTGTAGGACAAGACTTCACATTTCATCACTTCTAATATATTCGACTCTTTCTGTAATTTGAATACTTATATATTTCAGTTATTCTAAAAGATATTGCAAAATTATTTTCATTTATATCAAACTGTTTTCAACTCTGGTACTTTTTTAAGGGGATGATCAGACCATCAAACTGAACAACTTCCTCCATGGGACCAACTTCTAAATCGCGAAAAAAATATCAGCTGTCCTATACATTTGGGCTAGAGTAGGTTTGCAGTTTTGTACGGAACAGCTGCTTTTTATTTTGCGATTTCAATGTTGGTGCCATAGAGAAAGTAATTCAGTTTGACGGTCCGATCGTCCTCTTAAAAAAGTACCAGGGTATTAAGAAGGACCCTATATACGTACCAGATTTTAAGTCAAATCTTAAGCTACCAAAAAGTTTCATCAAAATCGGTTCAGTAGTTTTTGCGTGATACTCGAACAAACAAACAGACAGACAAAAAAATTGAAAATGGTTTATTTAGAGACAGGGTCACCAGGGCCCCGTTCAATAAAATTTACAATTGTAAATTACAGGTGACAGGCGACAATTTTACGAGATTCTGTTCAACAAAAAATACAAATTTGTAATGGCGGAAAATTTACATATTTGTTTCATTCATTCTTTTTAGTGCATTTGTCGAATTGTAGTTACAATTTTACATATTTTTGTTCAACAAACATTTTTGCATGACAGGTGACAATTTACAAATTTGTCGGAAAAACTGCTTTGTTGAACGCTAATTGTTTTTACAAGTTAACATATTTGTAGAATTATAATACATTTCTGACAGGTGACCTTACCCTCGGTAAAACATTTACAAGTGATAATACCTCGGCGTTATACCTTACCTACCCTTACAAAATATAGTCAGCTTTAGGCCAATTAAAAGGTGCCACATTATGGGACGAACTGGGAAATCCCGAAAAAAAAACAGCTGTGTAAAAATACATTTATGTCGAGAAGTTATTGGTTTCCTATGGAACAGCCGATTTTTTTTTCGCGATTTTGATCCTGTCTCCATAGTGAAAGTTGTTCAGTTTGATGGTCTGTAGCAACCTGTTCCGGCGTCAAAAAGACCCCAAATACACGTTGTATTTTTTTAACTGTACAATTTTAATTTCCAAATCCATCAGTTCACTTCATCATTCCAAACAATATTTTGTGGAGAGAAAGACAGCACAACATACCTTAAACCCATACTTTGCCATAATTTTAGCAGCGATGGAACTAGCGCCATACCCGCCGAGTGAGAAGCCCCCGGGTGTGGAGGGCGACGAGGCGGCGGAGGGCGGGGGGGAGGGCGTCTCTGTCGTTAGGGACGGAGGGGGCGCTATGGCGGCACCCGCTGCTCGTTTCGATATCTCCTCTGCTTCTTCTTCTTCAGGTTGCTAAAAACAAATTGTAATTTGGTGAGGAAAATAAAATTAAATCGCTTTAATTCCAGCTGCAATGCTGTTTATTTCCTATTCCAATAAGACAGACCACAAATACAAACTTTGAAAAACCAATACTAGGTTTTGCAAGATTTTTTTAATTAGGTATTTCGTTTTGCTTGTGTCCAGCAGTGTATTTTTTGCGAATGTCGAGTGAGTTTTAAGAGTATCGAAATATCAACGAAAAGTACAAAAACAAATTTGAGCTAATACTAAATGGTGGAGCAGGCGAAATAGTACTCGATATGCGACCACCTATAAACAGACTTACGGAAACTCACGGAATGGCTTCGTGACATATGTTTTTATTCAGTAAAGGAATTTTAAAATGAAAAAAACTAAGATTGTGATATTTAGTAATTGTATTGTATTGTATTTATTAATTTGCCACGCCGCCGGACTGCCAAACCAGGGTCCTGGGTTGGAATCCTGGTTCGGTCATGGAAGTTATATGTTTGTGCCATTGTTGTATGTTTTCCACAACAAAAAGCCTTTTAGAGCTTACATGGGATCATTACAATGTATGTGCCTGTGAGCGGTATTTATTATTTATTTTATTTATTAGGAGCGTTAACCCGCGACTTCGTCCGCACAAATTATATACCAGATTTTAAGTCAGATCATAAGCTATCAAACAAAAAAAGTTTAATCAAAATCGATTCAGTAGTTTTTGCGTGATACTCGTTCAAACAAACAAACAAACAGACAGACAAAAAATCCAAAAATTGGTGAAATGGAATCAGGGACACCTAAAAACCATATCGCTTATCCGCAGAAACGATGACCTAACTGCAAAATCGAAAAGTTTACAGGAAACGCGTTTAAAGTTCAAAATAACGTTCACAGGCAACGCGTTTAAAGTTTTAATTAACTTTCAACCCAAAAATATGACTTTAAATTAAAACTTATTTCAGTTTTTTTTTTATATTCATAATGCTATGATTTTTAAAAAATATTCTGACATTGTTAAATCAATTTCGCATTTTATGCACTGTTTCTGCGGATGAGCGATATCGTAACTTTTTTTTTGTTAATATCTTCAATGTACAGACAAACTTCCTGTTACAGTTTTATAATAGTATAGATATAGATTGTTTTGTAACATAAGGATTGGCATGCCATCTAAGGTAGAACAAAAGATATTTAACTATTATTATTGTAACACCTAACTACTATGTTCTGGCGAATAAACATTTCATTTCAAATATATGGAAACGAAAATTTACGATTGGCATTACATTATTCATTAGAACAAATTTACAACAGATGGCAAAACAATTTTTTATTACCATGGGCACCATCGTTTTTTCTGGAATTATATCATCATCATCACCAAATCTGCTTTTTCGTTTTCGTTCTGTTCTGTCACCTCGGTCTACACCATCAAGTTGAAGTCTTTTAGCCTGCATATCTAAAAATAAGGACACCCATATAGTCGCATTATAATATTTTGCTTTGATCATCATCAGCCTCTATCATCCACTGCCGCACATAACGCTTCCAGATATACATTCACACATACAAAAGCGCATGCGGAGCAACACAAAACCCTGTTTCAGCTTTCCTCAAGTCTTTAGGTTCCAGCTATGTGGCTCAGTCTGTTGGTTTAGCATGCTGGAGCCGGAGCATGCTCAGATGTTTTCTAATTTACAAACAGGTTTTTACAATTGGCAGATTCTGTTATTGATATAGTTTGGATTCAGTAATTTAGGTATATCGATGAATATGAATATTTGTACGCGAGTCATGGATTTTTGTATCTATAATATCATTGTCTAGTCATCATAATACAAGTCCAGGCTAGATTCTGGAACTTTAAATATGTAAAATATGAATAATTTGTGTGCCAATGTCCAAGATATTTATTTATTTATTGGAAGACTTAAATATTTACATCCACTTGGATATCTTAGGGCCATATCAATATCACACAATCAATTTGATCGTAAGTGTTGATGAAACAATATCGATGTGATATATTTCTTAGAGCAATCAGTGTCACTGCGGATTCGCTGCAATATCACTAAGTCAACTTCTATGGTTAAAAGTCGCGCGGGATTCAGTTATCCCAGTGCAACTTGTGATATGGCCGTGTGTGACTTGTGACAATGTGACTCACTCTTACTTCAATCACAGAAACAAAAGATATTATAGCACAATGCACAACACATGTCAATATTCAAATTTCTGTTCAAGTTTCAAGTTTCTGTTTCTGTTCTGTTGTTGTATTGATGGTTAAGTATCTACCTTTTGCAACTTTTTCATAGTCATTGGGCCACATAGGATCATACTCATTGGCAACATTCCAGTCAAAATCTTGAACATTTAGTGACGCTGTTAGTGTCTTAGGTTGAATTTGTGGGCTGTCTGGTAATACTTCTTCATCATCTCTTTGTTTACTTTTCAAGTCGATTACTGGTGTCAGTACCTGTGAATACAAGAATTTAGACATTAATTCTGAGGATCCGGCTCATAATGGAACACTCCACTTCTTATTAAGTTGTGTTACAGAGGTAAAAAGGGCCTGGAGAGGTTTAGTCTCTGACACTTATCAAGAATTTAAAATATAGAGAGAGGTAGCGGGAAGAAGTAATAGAATTCTCACAGGTATAATAAATAATAATAAATAATAAATAACGCTCACAGGCACATACATTGTAATGATCCCAAGAAAGCACTAATAGGCTGTTTATAATGGAAACCATACAACAACGGCACAAACATATAAACATCCATGACCGAACCGGGATTCGAACCCAGGATCCTGGTTTGGCAGTCCGGCGTGGTAACCATTACACCAACCGGGTCGTCAACCGGGTATGAGGGTTCTGTAATTAAGTGACAGTCACATGGTGATGATGACCTAAAAAAGGTAGCGGGGAGTCCTTATGCGAGGCCTATGTTCAGCAGTGGACAATAAAAGGCTGAGGAGACCATGGAACATATCCTTTGTAACTGTGATGTCTTGGCGGCAAAACGCATGTGCCTCCTCGGAGATGGATACCTGAAGCCGGGAGATCTTAGGTTTCTTCCCCTCAATGGTATTGCCTCCTTCATTGACCATATATTTGAAGGAAGCAAAAAGTATTGGGGCTAACACAAAAGATCCGACTGGGTCGAAGTGTTGCTGGCTTGCCAGCCCCCACATTTATTATTGATGATTTGTGGTTGGGACTATTGCAAGCAAGTTGTAACACTGAGATCAGCGCTGGTCCTTTGTGTTCGCCCCAAGCTCACCCTTATTTTACGCATACCTCCGAACTTATGGTATTTTCTTTTCATTCTCGGGAATGCAGGTTTCCTCACGATGTTTTCCTTCACCGCCGAGCTAGTAAATGATAAATGCAACCGTACATAAATTCCAAAGAACTTAGTGGTACAGGCCAGGAATCGAACTGCGGCCTCATGATTGAGGTGCTAGCTCTCTTCCGTATGAGCTATCATCACTCCAAAAGCCCCCACAACAAGAGATGCACTTACAGGGATTTTTATAAACAGAAACACTTCATGAAAGAAAGATTTGAGTCCAGGCATGCAGATGTAGATCAATGACAGCCCAATAGCACAGTTGGTAGTGAACCTGCCTGCTGTGCCGAGGGTCGCGGGTTCGAATCCCGTAAGGGACAAATATTTGTATGATGAATATGAATATTATGTACCAGAGTCATGGATGTTTGTATCTATATTATGTATTTTATGTTGTTGTCTAATCATCATAATACAAGTCCAGGCTAGATTCTGGTACTTTGAATGTGACTAGATAATTTGTGTGACAATGTCCAAAATATTTATTTATTTAATGACTCTGTTAGCCCAGGATTGGAGCCAGGGGCACAACGCAACAGCACAGCAGCATCAGTTGTACAGTGAAGATAGATTGTACAGGTATTTGTAGCCTTGGGGACAAGAGGCGGCACAGGTAGCAGTAGCAACTGCTTCCTTTATTCTGGCACAAGACCGACAGAGTTCCAGGGCCAACTCAACCAACATAGTAACATTTAGTCCAATATGCATTTCATCAAATAAGAATTCCGTCCATATGCATTTCGTCAAGCACACATTTCGTCCAATATTCAGGGTTCATAATTATCAAGGTTTTTTTTTTTTTTTTTTTTTGTTATTTATTAACTATCTGCAATCAGTGCTGACACTATAAGCAGATCATTAGAATGAGGATGTTTATTTGTGGAATGAACCAGCTCCCAGTGGAGGGTATTCCTTTACTGTTGCCTTCTAGGAATGTCTAGATCATGTATGTTGAGTCGCTTTAGCCTTTTTACGTCATTACTGCGGTCTGTTAGCGCAACTGCTAGCTCATTAACATGATTGGCTAGTCTATTCTGATATCGTTTTGAAATATTTGATATTTCTTGCTTTATAGTCGGCATTTCCAAATATTCATGGACTTCTGATGTTTTGACTAGCCAAGGGGCATTGGTTATTGTTCTGAAGACGTTATTTTGGAATCTTTGGAGGATTTCAATATTTGAATTGCTGGCTGTTCCCCACAATTCAATTCCGTATGTCCATACTGGCTTCAAGACAGCCTTGTAGATTAGAAGCTTGTTATTTAGTGACAGTCTTGAATGTCTTCCCATTAACCACAATAGTGACCTGAAGCGGATATTTAGCTCATCTCTCTTTTTCTGTAAATGTATACGCCAGGTTTGTGATTTGTCCAGATACATTAATTATCAAGGTAATTATTTTATAATTATCATTATTATATATATCATAATTATTATTTTTTAATTTTTTGATTAATTATCTGATAATTATCCAAGCAGATTCTTAGTTTTGAATAAAATTTCCAACTAAAAGTTCTAAAATTCCTGTTTTTGTTTTAATACATGCGTATCCAGACCAACCAGCTCCACAGCATTTTCGTTTTGCATCACAAAGAATAACAAAGAATTGAGAAAAACAACAGAAAACAGTGAGAATAATTATTTCATGATTGTGAGCTTCTTTTTTCGCAAATCGTGATCGGATCATGATCAGATACACATGTTGTGACATTGCTAGCGCAAGGTTTTTGCTTTTTCAATAATTTTATAATTATCAACATATAATTGATAACTATCACTTCGAACCCTGCCAATACATTAGCATATAAGGTAAATTCAAGTGCAATAATCAGAATCAGAACAGGCTCAGACACCGAATTACGATTTTTAAATAGTATAAAAGAATGGAAATTAATGATAGAAAAATACTATGAAACGAATAAGAGGAATGAGGGTAGGAATAGTAAACAAGCTACAGGGTATCCCCAATGGTAAACTTCAATGGAATAGGTTAATCAGCATTCACCTGGGTAGAACGTCGCAAAGCCTCTCTTCTGGGCTGTGTTACAGCTGCTTTCTTCAGCTGCAGTTGAGACTGCAACAGCTTTATGCCAGAAGACCATCCGGCAACTTTGTCGGTTGTGCGAGCCTTGATGGAATCGAGGTCGTCGTACAATGACATCTTTGTGGTCAGCTGTAGGATGTGCCCAGTATTCTTTCCAATTTATGCTATGGTAAATTTGTGCATACATAAAAAGCTTAATTCAGTTAATAATTAAATTAAACCAAAAACGAATTTACGGAATCACGACCGAGAGCACAACACGTAATAAAATACAAGGAATATAATACTCCCTAGGCGGGAATAGTAAACACACAAATTCACAGACACAAATTCCCAAAAACCCAAAAAATGACAATGACATTGACATTTTTTTTTATATTAAATTCAAGGCAAATGGATCTAGTCCATACAGACGATGTCTTTAATAGTTTTTTCATAAACTCTATGGGGGATTTTCCAGAAAAAAAAAAAGTTAGTTCCTAATTTCTCAATAGATGGCATTGACCAGAGAGGGGTCCAATAGGTATGAGCAAATATATTAAAATATTAACAATAAAAATACACAGTACAAGTTATTAACAATCTGGGTGTTATTGACGACCCGGTTGGTGTAATGATTGCTACGCCGGACTGTCGACCCAGGGTTCTGGGTTCGAGTCCCGGTTCGGTCATGGATGTTATATGTTTGTGCCGTTGTTGAATGGTTCCCATAACAAAAACTTACTTGGGATCATTACAAGGTATGTGCCTGTGAGCGTTATTTATTATTTATATATTTTCTGTCAAAACGAATAAAGTATCAGACTTGGCTCTATGGGCTTCGTATCCATTTTGAATATACAAACAATGTTTAAATTGTTCACTTCACTTGTCAGTTTAGAGAATATTGAAATTGCTTTGCTAATAAAGAGCGAAATTTTTCGTCTATGGCTTTGCTTTTCATTCACGGAATCTGACGTACGATTTAAATATATCCGGTTTATTTTCATTGAAATTATCAGTTTCTGTTAGTTTTTTGTATTTTGTTATTGTTTCTCGTTTATTGTTCGTATATTCAAAACGGATACGTAGCCTATACAGCCATGTCCGATAATAGATTCGTTGTTGACGGACAATAACACCGAGATTGCTAAATAATAAACCAACAACAATAAGAAAGGGTTTGTACTGTGTATTTTTACTATTAATTAATATTAATTAATATATTTGCTCATACCTATTGGACCCCTCTCTGGTCAACGCCATCTATCGAGAAATTAGGAACTAACTTTTTTATTTTTTTTTGCTTTTGGAAAATCCAGGAAAATGATTAGTAGCATTTCTGCCAATGTCAAGTTGTTTATTATAATCTCAAGTTAACGTTTTATAGTTAAAACACAAAAGAGTAAATAAAGTATAGCAATTAAAACGTTGTCGTTCAACGTTTTGACGCTTCTTTGAAGTTTTTAAGAGACAATCGAAAAACGCAGTAAATGCAGGAAGTCCACAGGAAAGAGGTGAACCAATCGCTTTGCCGTGCTAAAATCACGGAACACTTTTTCTGTTTACGTGCAGTTTTAAACGGTATCTCCAGTAAAAACAAAAAAGTTTCAAATCGCGATAAAAATGTTTCAAACCACTTTATTACCAACAAATCTTTATTTTGATTTAATGTGGAATCACATCTGAGCACAATGTAATCAGTTCGAACCAATGTGGTACGTGCGCGCTCGCAAGTACAAATTTTGACTCTGCTGCCGGTAAGTACCCCAAGTCTTAGTTGAGTTTCGGTACCGCGCATAGGCAGAGGGGGCCGAGACGCGCTCCTCCCGCGCCCCGCACCCCGCGCACGATAATCCTGTCGCGATCGCTAAGCTGTCCTCCAAGAAGAACTACAGACGCAATTTAATGAAGCCGCTATTGCTCTCCATTAATGGCACATTATTATACTAATTACACCAAATAATCAAAATAATAGCAGCGCAAAACTAAAAAAACAAAGCTTTTCCCGCGCTGCTTTATTTTTAATATTATCCTTTCGGAAAGGCAATGGGAACTAGCCCTTACTTGGGTATATTCTTTGGTTGCTTTGGTTGGTTATGTTTTTCATTGAACCTTACCAAACTCTTGAAATGCGAGGGTGGTTCACCAAGGGGGTTTTATGCGATCAATTCGAATCAAACGGGAGCGCTTATCTTTATTTCTTAGTTTTAAAATTTTTTTTGTTGTTGTTGTTAAGTTCTTTCTTTCGGAAAGGCAATGGGATTTAGCCCTTATAGCCGTTGTCTTCAGTAGTTCCTTATTTGACATACCTCACAATACGGGGCCATATTCATAAAGACTTCCGAAAGCAGTTTCAATAAAAGTTAAAAGATCTCTTTTAAGCAAATCAAAATACATCCGTACATATGTTTTGTCAGTTTTGTCATTAGACACGAAATTTTTATTTTACGAAATCCCATTAAAATTAATCAGTGTTAAGCAGTGTTAAGTAGGTAGGTATTTTAAATGGCATGGTTATAAACAAAACCAAAATTTCAATGAGGAATGGGGTCAATTAGCAGCAAAGATACAAGACGTATCAGTTTTAACAATAATTTTGCTTTAATGCCTGCATTAGTGGTTCAAAAATCAATAGAAGATGAAACTTCGTTGGGTATTGATACATTAATTGCAACTGTAAGTTCTGAAAGAAAGTGTACTTGTTCCTAACCTTAGGTACGTAGGTAGGTACTGTTGTTTATAAAAAAATAATGAGGGGTCATAGGTATAGTATATAAGACTATATGAGGGGTTTAATTGACATGAATAAGATACAAAATTCCAAATGGCTCGTTAGATAGCGTTGACGGGAGATGGATGCATGATATATGAGCAACCCTGCAGAATATAATAAAATACCAATGAAATAGTAAACATTCGAGTTTTAAGTAAGAAGAAAAATATAAACAGATATTTATTTATCAACGGAGACGTCAGACTCAGTGACATGCATTTATTTGTTAAATTTTTTTTAGCCTAAATTTCCGTCTTTGCAGCAAACCATGGATTTAGAATGATAAAGGATACCAATTATCCTTACAAGCATGGAAACACGAAAATTGGCCATGGCGGTCAGTAATGTTCGACCTTCTTTCGTACGTCGATGCTTCAAACTTTTTTACGTAGTAAACTAATATTTCTATACAAACTTTAGGATTTTTTTCTGTCTCTTTCTGTCAGAAAAAAATTAAATAAAAACTTTAAAATTTTCGTTGTTGGATTAGAAAGGGACAAACCAACAATGACGATGAAAACGTCCGAAAGAAGGTTGAACATGACCGACTGCCATTGAGTATTTTCTTGTTTCATTGCTTGTAAGGCAGTCTGTACTCCAGAGGTACCTATACCTATTTCCAGCTTCCTGCATCCAACTCACGTCAATGCCATCTATCGCGTTATGTAGAATTACCTTTTACTAGCTGTCAGGAAACCTCTCTTTGATGTGTTGATGCTGACCCTTTAAGTATAAATGTAGCCGTTGATTGAGTACCTACCTATTTTATAGATTTTCTTCTAACAGCGTATACTGGAAAGGGACGGAGATTAAACAAAAATACCGCATATACAGAAAGGGACAAACAACATACATTTTCTGTCGCTCACTCTGTGTAATTATCCTATATGCCTGTCTCGTTTTCGCAACTATTATTATTTTAGCTATTCTCTTTCTACGTTGTGACCTAATGCGCGTTTTCCAGTGGTTTTCTAGGGGACCGATAAACCGAAACGTCGCATCGCGAATATAGGATAATAAATACCTTTGGAAAAGATTCATCAAAAAAAGATGCCAATATTACGAATACTATAATACAGCATTTTGCGAATCATTTTTATCTAACATTTTTAAACTATTTACGTCTGGCATGGCCGTATGGATTCGATTTTTATATCTGACGATATTTCTTCCAGCCCTTTGCACCTACCCGGATTTCGGCCTCCAGCGTCCTACAAATTTAAAGATTCGTATGGGTCAAGTCAAAAACTTAAACGTTGAATGCTTCGGCGCACGCGCCTACGCGGACCACGTGGACCTTAGCCTTCGGCCTCGTTATTTTCTCTTAGCTCAGCCAAAGTATATATAACAATAATAGTAAGCGCGCTAACACGCGATACACCGGCGATGGGGCAAGATGGCGGCCATGCTAAGGGTTGTTACGATTACGTTCAGAGGAAATAAAATATAATACAATCAATATGAAATAAGTCTAATAATTTAATATTTTATTATGATCCTACTTATACCTACCTAGGTATTTATTTTTGTTATAACTATTACTTTATTTATGTTTTTAATTCAATGTTTTATAAGAAAAACACATTATTTGTCGATTAATGACACGTATTATGTATAGAAACAATTGAGTAGACCGTAGCTTACCTATTTTTAGTATTATCTGAAATAAAAAAGTTTCAAATCGCGTTAAAAATGCTTCAAACCACTGCTGGAACTAATCAAGCAAATCTTTATTTTTGTACGATGTTGAATCACACCTGTACACAATGTTCCGTGACAATACAAACAATTCGAACCATTGAGGTACGCGCACGCTCTCGAGTATAATATTTGACACCTGCCGGCGCCTATCAATAGTCAAAGTTCAGAATTGCTACCGCGCGCAGGCAGAGGGGGCCGAGACGCGCTCGTACCACGCCCCGCACCCCGCGTAGATTTAGCCTGTCTTTACTATAGGGCGCGCTCACTTTAATTTAAATAAGTATTTACGCTATGGCTCTGCCTTCAGCCTCGCCAACTTGTTTATAGGGTGTATGTACTATATACACACGGCGACACATCAACCTATACAAAACCAATATAAGCTGGTAGCGAGACGTTAAATGTTACTCGTCCTACGCGCGGCCAGCTTATTTTGGTTTTGTATAGCTTGATGTGTCGCCGTGTGTACTTATGTATGTTTGGGTTGAGTAAGCATTAACTCAAAATTCTAGATAGAGCTAGCTAGCTTTCGATTGACAAACATGGATGTTAAAAGCTGCAACTAGTGGATTATCTAATAATATACCCAACTACTCTTTGGTTTATTCTTAACTATTTAGATTTTCCTGATAATCGATATTGTTCCTGTATTTTTGTGTCTTGCAGGAAAAGGACAACGAACTGCTTTTCACAGACTCCCACCAAGCTGTGGATTTACAGAAAGATGGAGAATTTGAATATTGGGCTCATAGAATAGAAAACCTAAAAAAAGAACATAGGCTAATCAATAAAATAATTGAAAAAGAATATGAAAAAACAATTGAGAAAACAAACAAGTTACTGGAAACCCCTCAGTTATCTCCTGCACGAATTCAAAAATTAAAACCATGCTACGATTATCGCGCCAAAGTAATAAAACAAAGTACAAACAAACAATACCAACATTTAGTTACACAAAGTATATTTTTTTAATAAAATGTTTTTTTTTTTAGATTGTAAAGTGCTACGAAGATAATCCTCATCAACCTTTAACATGCTCAACAGTGGTGCAAGCTTTTAATCACTGTGTTACATCGTGCTCTTTGGAAGATTAATATTTTTATTTCACAAATAAATTGTATGGTTGGTTTTAATAAAATATACTTATTGCATTTACTGTCCCAACATTTATCAGAAACCAATCTTAGCTTAGAGTTAGTATATACATTCTTTGGCCTTGATGAATATACTAATCTACTAATACTAATCTACGAGACCCAAAGCCACAGACTTCTATATTACAATAGCCCTACAGAAGTCTGTGCCCAAAGCGCGTTTAGTGCGTTTAGTAAGGAGTTTTCTGATAACTAGTAAAACGTAGTTTCAACATACCGCGAGTCCGTGATAGATGGCGATGTCACGAGATGCGCATCCGTTGACGAAGTATAAGTTCATAGACAAGTCTTTGATTTTAACATAAAATTAATCTACGACCAAGTATTAAGATAATTAATGGACTCTTGCTTATGCGTTAGCACTGCATTTCCGCCAGTATCAAGTGTTTATGGGAGAATCTATCCCAAACTCAAGGATTGTTTTTCGTCAAGAACCAAAAGAGATAGAGGATTCCGGAGCCTCATCATCATTCATTATCAGCCTATAGACGTCCCACTGCAGGGCACAAGCCTACCCAGCCTCATCATCATTCATTATCAGCCTATAAACGTCCCACTGCAGGGCACAAGCCTACCCTTAGGGAGGGTGTATGGACATTAGTCCACCACGCGTGCCCAATGCGGATTGGTAGACTTCACAGACACATCAGAATTTCTTCTTCAGCGTATGCAGGTTTCCTCACGATGTTTTCCTTCACCGTTTGAGAGCAGTCGGTATTACGTACATAAGTTAGAAAAACTCATAGGTACATGGCATGTTGTCCGTGCGGATTCGAACCCGGACCCACATTATTGGGTGTCTATACCTCTCCGCAACGCGCCACCGATGCTCTTTGCGGAGCCTCGTGGCAGGCAAAAACGCTACGCGCGAAATCCACGCGAGACGAGTGCTCGGGTCAGAACCTGCAACGTGACTCCGATTTTATTTGTATTTGGGAAAGTCACTAACTGACAACATAGTTTTGAGATATTGAGGTTTGAAGTTTAAAACCCATATGATGATATATGACAATATAATAAAAAGTTTAAAAAAGTTTTTATTATTTTGTCATATATTAGAGAAGAGTTAGGGATTCTCATCTCAAGATAAAATACCAGGAAAAACACAAAATATAAGCTTCTGACGCAACAGTACGGCATGACGCTGTTGTTGCTGTAAGTTCCTATCATCATCCTATGATGACGTTTCATAAGGGAAAATATGACTTCAGAGCCACATCCGAACTATCGGAACTAAAGCTGCATAGGCCTGTATTGAACTTACAGCAGCAGCAGCGTCATACCGTGTTGTTGCTTCAGTAGCCGTAGTACGCCAAGCCGCGATAACCGTGATGCGGCGATATCACGTCTTTTATATCGTTTGTTCGCGCGCAAACGAACGAGGTAAATAACGTGATATAGCCGTATTGCGGCTATCGCGGGTCGGCGTACTACGGCTGCAGAAGCTTATATCTTGTGTTTTTTTTTCTTGTTATTTACTCTTCAGTTGAGAATCCTTGAGAAGCCTTAATTCTTCTCCATTATTGACATAATTATATCGTTGATTAGTTTATTCGTTGGTCAAATATCCCTATTTTTGCATTCTGGAATCACTGTTTACATACTCATAATCATAACTACAAGTTCTATACAAATTAGCTTGACGATAGCAGCGCCAAAACGGACCTATTGGAAATAAGTGACAATTTCACTTTCGCATCTGTAGCTTGCAGATATCGGTAATCTATGGTCATTTGCATAGATAAGCTTCTATTTGTTTACACAAGTCATTTGCAAGTCTATGACAGCTTTAGTTCCGATAGAGCCGTTGTGGCGCTGGGCTGCGTTCCGAACCTACGCCCCAGGTGCACCCCGAGTGCAACTTTTCGCACTAACCGCCGTTCCGAGCCTCGGTGAACGGTTCCGTACCATAGAGCGTGTTGAAAAAACAAAAATCGTGAACGCAGCCCAGAAGTCACATTTTCCTTCATGAAACGTCATCTCATCAAATCATAGGACATAGGACGATGAGAGGATGCCATATTGTGCTTACAGCAACAACAGCGTTATGCCGTGTTGTTGCGTCAGATTCGTCAGAAGCTTCGTTTTTTCTTGGTATTTTCGCTTGATTGAGAATCCTTGAGAAGCCCTAATTCTTCTCCATTGTATAACATAATAATATCGTTGATTAGTTTGTTCTCTGGTCAAAAATCCCTATTTTTGCATTCTGGAATCACTATACATGCATATAACTACAAGTTCTATACAAATTAACTTGACGACAGCAGCGCCACAACGGAACTTTTGGGACTTATTGAAAATTTCACCGTCGCATACTTCCTATCGCTAATCTCTCTATCTCTATGCGCATTTGTAGCTTGCTACATATTAGTCATCTGTGTCCAGCGTCCAATGTTGGCGTTTCATGAGGGAAAATGTGACTGCTGTGCCAAAACGGACCAATCGGAACTAAAGCTGTCATAGGCCTTGCAAATGCATAGATATCTTACTATCTCTTTGTGCAAATGACACAAAATGACAAATCTTGTAATTTTTTTTAAATAATATCTTTAACGGCTTAGGAGACTTATCCTTTTAAGCCAATCGTTAAAATATGTTTCATTCAATCTTGATGATGTTCGCCTGTAGCTTCTACCTACCTATGGCTTTTTGAGCGAATTTTCAAAAGTGACGTTTAACAGTTTTGCTGTCGTACATTTTTGGTTTGTTTAGGTCTCGATTTAGGTTTCTTTAGTAGTATTGAGTTTGATTTTGTTCTAAAAAAGGCGAATAAAAGTTTAATAACGATTAGTGATGAAGAAAATAATAGGAATATTTGAATGTTGTACCGTGAACGGTGTGAGTGCGATATCTAGCGTTCCGAATGAGGGATTTTCCAAAAGAAAAAAAAGTAAAAATGTTAGTTCCTAATTTCTCGATAGATGGCGTTGACCAGAGAGGGGTCCAATAGGTATGAGCAAATATATTAATTAATAGTAATAGTAAAAATACACAGTACAAACCCTTTATTATTGTTGTTGGTTTATTATTTAGCTATCTCGGTGTTATTGTCCGTCACCAACGAATCGAGTGTCAGACGTGGCTGTATGGGCTACGTATCCGTTTTGAATATACGAAAAATAAACGAGACACAATAACAAACTACAAAAACGTAACAGAAACTGAGAATTTCAATAAAAATAAACCGGAAATATTTAAATCGTACTGTTACGAGCGACGGGTTTCGGGATTGGAGTGAAACGCTAAGTCCAATTTATTTACAGAGTTTATTGGGTTACACACTTACACCTCACCTCGCAGAGGTTCCCCTTTAAACAGTCCTCCTCGCAGGGGTTTCCCCTCTCACCACTTTTACTGTTCACTATGTCACGACGCGCGACACGCTATGACGTCACGACGCACGGCACTATGACGTCACGACACGCGACACACACTACACTGCACTACACTGACACTTGTCTACTCACTGTTCCACTTTACTTTGCACTTTACTTTTCACTAGTACTTTTCCACTTTTACTTTTCTTCCTTTTTGTTCCGCACTTTTCACTGTGAAATCAATACTGACTTGCGTCCGCAAACTCGCGGCCTTATATACCCCTTAGAATTTTCTAGATGACCGAATTTCGTTAGTCTTTTCTTTATTCCTTTGTTCCCTTCCGGATATTTCTTAATCCCGTCTTCTTTCTCGAATTTTCCTAAACACGCCCTCTTTTATTGTTTTTTTACAAATATTTCTTCTCTCTCTTTGTTCTAGAACATTCCTATTGTTTTTGGTTCTTTTCGAATATTCCTTCTCTCTCCGTTTTCTAGAACATTCCTAGACACGCCCATTTTTTTGTCTCTTTCCAAATATTCTTACTCCCGCATACTTTTCTAGAACATTTCCAACAACAATAAAATCTAGAATTATTTTCGACGAGTCTCGAACCATCGACCCCCGGCACGGAAGTCCATGCGTCGACCGCCGAGCTTCGAAGCTTGTTGACAAACCGGCCGAATTTTTGAATGCCTTTCTATAGCTGCATCATTTCACAGCATCCGTGACACTGCCCTTCCCTTAGTTCTGCTCGTCCCGAGCATCATTACTTCCGAAATAACGAGCTAACCGATCAACGTGCACTATCTTCAACGGGCTCCTTGGCGATCGTCGGATTCGATATGTGACGTCATTTATTTTGGTCACTACCTCATACGGCCCTTCCCAACTTGCCTGTAACTTCGGGCACTTCCCTTTCCTTCGAACTGGATTATGCAGCCATACTGATGTTCCTTCCTCAAACCCTGTATAGTTCGCCTTTCGGTCATATCGTGTCTTCGAACGGTCACTGGAGTTTTGACCTGCTTCTCGAAGTTGTTCATAGATGTCGACCATTTTCTCCCGCAGTTCGCTCACATAATCACTGATACTTTTAGGGGTGCCTGGCACCCTGATAGCAAATCCGCTGGAAGCTTCAATTCTCTCCCGAAGTTTGCTATCGCTGGCGTTGCTGAAGTACTCTCATGAACAGCGGTTCGATAGGCCAACAGGAAGAGAGGTATGTACTCATCCCAGTTATCCTGATGATTATCGACGACCTTTGCAAGATGCCGTTCCAAGGTTTGATTGAACCGCTCCACCATTCCGTCGGACTGAGGATGATAAGGAGTAGTCCGGGTCTTATGAATTCCGAAAATCTTGCAAACTTCCTGGAACAACTGTGACTCAAAGTTCCTGCCCTGATCACTGTGCATTTCTAGCGGAACCCCAAACCGGCAGAAAACTTCGTTTACCAACTTGGTAGCCACAGTTATCGCTTCCTGATTTGGAATGGCAAATACTTCCGGCCACTTTGTGAAGTAATCCATTACCACAAGTATATACCGGTTTCCTGACTTAGTGACTGGAAATGGTCCCGCAACGTCTAAATCAATTCGTTCCCAAGGCGCCCCAACATTATACATTTTCATTGCTGCCCTGCTCCTCGTATGAGGTCCTTTTACAGCTGCACAACTTGTACACTTGCGGCACCAATCCTCTACATCGTCTCTACAATGCAACCAGTAAAATCTTTCCTTTACTTTCTCCAAGGTTTTCTTTACACCCAAATGCCCTCCAGAAGTTCCATCATGAAAAACTCGCAGAATTTCTTTCACCTTAGCTCGTGGGACCACTAACTGTAGATAAGAGTCTTTTCCATTCGATGTCTCCCATTTCCTACAGAGCAATCCATTATGTATGACGAGACTCTTCCACTGAGCCCAAAGTCCCTTCGTGTCTGTCCCGTACCTTGCCACCTCACTCCACTGAGGCTTAGAATCATCATTCCTTAACCAGTTCAGGATTGGCCCGACTCCTGGGTCCTTTTCCTGTTCATGGCGCATCGCTTCGTTGCCCCACTCATCGTTGATGGCATCAGTTCTGATAACCCTGAGTGAAACTGATTCCTTCCCCTCCTGTTTGCTACAGTGCTTACAATCTTCTGGACATGGCCTTCTTGATAGTGCATCTGCATTGGAATGAACTCTTCCGCTTCGGTGTTCTACTTCAAAGTTGAATTCCTGTAGTTGCTCTAACCATCTTGCAACTTGACCCTCCGGATTCTTAAATTGAAGCAACCATTTCAATGCAGCGTGGTCAGTCCTGACTAGAAATTTACGTCCCAGCAGATACTTCTTGAAGTGTTGTACAGTCTTCACCACCGCCAATAATTCCCGTCTAGTTACACAATAGTTTCTCTCAGGTCTAGATAATGACTTACTGAAGTAGGCTATTACAGTTTCCTGTTCACCATGTCGCTGTGAGAGCACACCTCCAATCCCGATGTTACTGGCGTCCGCATCTACAACAAATTCCCCCTGAACATCGGGATATCCAAGAATTGGCGCCTTACTTAGACGTTCTTTCAATTCCATATAAGCCTCTTCACACTCTGAATTCCATGTGAACGTCCTCTTTTCTTCCGTAAGTCGATGCAGTGGCTTCGCGATGACCGAAAACCCTTTCACGAAACGACGATAGTAAGAACAGAGCCCAAGGAAAGCTCTAACTTGTGTCTTATCTCTCGGAGTCGGCCACTCTCTTACAGCAGCAGTTTTGGCAGGATCAGTCTCGACTCCTCTCTCAGAGATCACATGTCCAAGGTAATTGACTTGCCGTTTAAAGAAAGAACATTTCTTTGGACTTAACTTGAGATTTGCTTCACGCAGTCTTTCGAAAACTTTCTCTAACTTCTTCAGATGATCATCGAAGTCTCGACCAACAATGATGATGTCGTCCAAGTAGACCAGACACGTATCACCCAGAATTCCAGCTAGGACATGTTCCATCAATCTTTCGAAAGTCGCAGGGGCGTTACACAATCCAAACGGCATTACCTTGAACTGCCACAGTCCTTTCCCGGTAGAAAACGTGGTTTTCTCCTTGTCTTTGGGGTCTACGTCCACTTGCCAGTACCCACTTTTCAGATCGAGCGTTGAAAACCACTTCATTCCACTCAAGGTGTCTAAGGTGTCGTCGATTCTTGGTAAAGGGTAGCTGTCTTTCTTCGTCACTTCATTAAGCTGCCGATAATCCACACAAAATCTCGTTGAGCCATCCTTTTTCTTAACGAGAACTACTGGTGAACACCAGGGACTCGATGAAGGTTCGATGGTGTTACTCCTCTTCATGTCCTCTATCATTTCCTCCACTTCCTTCTCACGAGCAAACGGAATGCGCCTAGGTCGCTGCTTAATTGGCGCTACATCTCCTGTATTAATCGTGTGCTTCACCAGGTCTGTTCTACCAATATCTGCGTCGGTCTTAGAGAACAAGTCTGAAAAACGCAGCAGCAAGTTCTTCGCGTTCATAGCCTGTAGCTTAGTCAAGTCCTTGCTGGAGTCTTCCATAACCTTCGATACTACATCCCCCTTAGCCTTATGTTTCTTAGGAGGATTTTCCACACATTGTCGCAACCATAAAACTTCCTCACAGTGACCAACAACCTCCCCCTTCTCAATCGTCAGGTCCACATCTCCGACGTTAAGTATCGGGATTGAGGTAGATGAAACTGATCCGACAACCGTCCTTGCCGGAATCCAACAAGTTTCAGTTTTAACTTTCTCTATCACAGCACATCTCCGTGGTAATCTCCCATCGTTACTCTTGGGCAAAACAACAGGTACCAAGGTCTGTGATCTAGGCTTGAGAACTGTTCTTTTCACACAGTAGACCTTTCCCGATGATCCACCTTTCATCGGAACCTCCTCTGTGTTACACCGTAGCACTCCACTTTTCATGTCTATATTGCACTGGTGATTTTGTAAGAAATCTAAGCCAATGATGCAATCGTCCACTATTTCAGCTACAATCACCTCATGTTTGAAAGGAGTTTCCCCGATCTTAATCGAAACTCCCAACTCTCCCTTAACAGGTACGCGCTGGCCGGTAGCTGTTGTTAACTGTAGGTTGGTTCGCTGCAGAAGTCGTTTCTGGTAACTTTCCATCTCGCTTAAAAGTCGAGCATTGATCACCGTCCTCGATGCGCCGGTATCCAAAGTTAGTTGACAGATTCTACCATTGACCTCTCCTTTAACTAACAGACTATTTCCGTCCGATGTTTGTTTGACTCTAATGGTTGGGGTTGCAGCATACCCGGCCAGCGCCCACCCCGCAGCCCTGGCTGGTTCTAGTTTTCCTGCTGCTCGTCAGTTGAGACTCCAACATCCCGACGGCCTGTGCGCTTCGGGCAGGAGCTGCGAATATGCCCTCGTTCACCACACTCGTAGCACACATAACCGAAGCTACGATTTCTTGGCGCTGACGCTCTAGTCACCACAATCTCCCTGAGGCGAGCGGAACGAGGGTCCTGACGTACGGCTTCCACCTCCAATGCATGAGCAACAGCGTCCCTGAGTGTAACATGGTGCCCAAGTCGCACTGCAGCTCGCACCTCCGAGTCCCGTATACCATCCGTAAAGGCCTGTAGGAGCATGTCATCGATGGCTGCTGGTGATGACTAGAAGGCCTTTCGCACGAGCTTCTCCACTTCCACGGACCATTGCTGCAGACTCTCGTTAGCATGTTGGTTTCGTTCCTTCAATCGCGCCCGATACATGTGTTCGAGATGTCCATCGTCGAATCTAGCCTCCAGAGCTCCAAAGAGACCGTCGAACGTTAGATTTTCGCCAACACCTACGGCTTCCAGCACGGTGAGAGCCTGTCCCTGAAGTGCCAATGTCAACGCAGACTGCGCCTCCTCCTTGCCCCAGCCATTAACCTTCATTGCTGTCTCAAATTGTAGCTTAAAGGCGGCCCATGACGTCAGTCCATCGTAAACCGGAGTCTTGACACCTTTTGGTTGTATGGGTGAGTCAAAAACAGCAGCGACACGACTATGAGATTTGCTCTGCTCAACTTCTCGCCGGATTTTGGCAAACTCACCCTCCACACGGTCCAGCCTCCCTTCAACCTCGCCCTTCACACGATCCAACTTCCCTTCTACGGCTTCGACTCTCTCTACTGCCTGCTGCAAGCCTTTCGTGATATCTTTATGAAGAGCCTCCTGCATAGTGCGCATTTGCTCCTCCTGCCGGCGTGCCTGTTCCTCGTGGCGTAGACCCTGTTCTTCTTTTATTGCGCGAAGTTCATGTACCTGCGCCTCCTGCATTGTACGCATTTGTTCCTCCTGCCGGCGAGCCTGCGCCTCCTGCATCGTGCGCATTTGTTCCTCCTGCCGGCGAGCCTGTTCCTCCATCATAAGCTGGATTTGATAGAGGAAGTTTCCCGGGTTCTGCTCCGGAGTGCGCTGCACTTCACCTCCCTCAGGTCTTCTCACTGGAGTGCGCTGCACCTCAGTTGCAAGGGCCGCACCCTCCTGCCGCGCTTTCGACATGGCCCGGGTGGTGACTCCCTTTAACTCTTTTGGCACCAGCGGCATCTTACTCCAATCCCACTTCTGACACCAAATGTTACGAGCGACGGGTTTCGGGATTGGAGTGAAACGCTAAGTCCAATTTATTTACAGAGTTTATTGGGTTACACACTTACACACGGACCACCTCGCAGAGGTTCCCCTTTAAACAGTCCTCCTTCCCTTCTCACCACTTTTACTGTTCACTACGTCACGACGCGCGACATGCTATGACGTCACGACGCACGGCACTATGACGTCACGACACGTGACACACACTACACTGCACTACACTGACACTTGTCTACTCACTGTTCCACTTTACTTTGCACTTTACTTTTCACTTGTACTTTTCCACTTTTACTTTTCTTTCTTTTTGTTCCGCACTTTTCACTGTGAAATCAATACTGACTTGCGTCCGCAAACTCGCGGCCTTATATACCCCTTAGAATTTTCTAGATGGCCGAATTTCGTTAGTCTTTTCTTTATTCCTTTGTTCCCTTTCGGATATTTCTTAATCCCGCCTTCTTTCTCGAATTTTCCTAAACACGCCCTCTTTTATTGTTTTTTTACAAATATTTCTTCTCTCTCTTTGTTCTAGAACATTCCTATTGTTTTTGGTTCTTTTCGAATATTCCTTCTCTCTCCGTTTTCTAGAACATTCCTAGACACGCCCATTTTTTTGTCTCTTTCCAAATATTCTTACTCCCGCATACTTTTCTAGAACATTTCCAACAACAATAAAATCTAGAATTATTTTCGACGAGTCTCGAACCATCGACCCCCGGCACGGAAGTCCATGCGTCGACCGCCGAGCTACGAAGCTTGTTGACAAACCGGCCGAATTTTTGAATGCCTTTCTATAGCTGCATCATTTCACAGCATCCGTGACAGTACGTTAGATTCCGTGAATGAAAAGCAAAGCCATAGACGAAAAATTTGACCCTGGTTTGACAGTCTGGCGTGGCAATCATAATCATTACACCAACCGGGTCGTCAATTACACCATTGTTACTAACTTGTACTGTGTATTTTTATTATTAATATTAATTCATATATTTGTTCATACCTATTGGACCACTCTCTGGTCAACGCCATCTATTGAGAAATTAGGAACTTACTTTTTTTTTCTTCTATAAAATCCCTCATTGGTATGACGCTATCAGCGCTATAGGCGCGATAACGCAAATGGAACGGGTGTTAGCGCTGTAATCACTCACAGCGTTGTTTTCATGACTCGGAACGTACCGCTACTTTAATATTATGCAAAGAGTAATATAAGTATATTAGAAAAGAGAACCCACTCGTGGCAACATTATGCATCCACTTTATGTCAAATTGAAGGCTAGCTAGCGCCATCTATGTTTCACCGACAATAATTCAACCTATACTATACATACATACTTATATCTACTCATACCGATGGATATTATTGTTTTGAATGCTAGTTTTCGTTCAATCCCGCACCGATCGAGTGCAATTCCAGTATCCTTACTAATCCTGTAATCTAAACATTGGTAAGAGAACAACAAAAACTCCAGAAAATCACTAAATCGGCACGAAATTGAACGAAAACTACAAACAACCCGCACATTACGCAAGATAGTTGGCCATTTGGTGAATTTGTCAATTTGACATTGATATAGACAATAAAATCTTTTTTTTCATAGTTCTGCGAAATATTTAATAGATGGCAGCACATTCTATGCAAACCGAATCGGAAAAAGCCACCAAAAGGCGAATGTCCTCCGTAATATGTTTTTTGTGAGATTATTAATATGTATATTGGATATAGATATGTAACTCGCCTTGAATTTCAGGACGTCCTAATTGCGTTGCCGCTTAATAGCACTAGGGGGCGGGCGCTACACTAGGAAATAAATTGAAAAAGACGATCGGCCGACACGAGGATCGAAACTTAGCTACCCGGATCGTAAGCCGGTTGTCTAGACCGCTTGATCAATAAGACAGTGATTGATATGGGCGAAATCTCTCACTACTACAGCGCAGCGCGTGAGGTGTAGTGCGCTGTTACACCGATATGAACCCTTGTTCAACACATAGTGCTTCGAAAAATAACCGATAGATGGCGGAAGCTGTCTATGGAAAATCAGCGTTCCACTTAGTTTGTACTAAGATAACATAGCATCAGTGTTGCCAGAAGGTTACTTACGTAACCTTTTAGGTGATTTTTAGCTCTGTCAGGTTACTTTTAGGTTACACGATTCAAAACATTACTTTTAGGTGATTTTTCGGAATTTGTATAATCAATTTATAATTCTTATTTTTCCATGAAATGGAACACATTTTTATATATTTTTGCAATATTTTATAACGCAAAACGTTCGTAAATTAGTGAGTGCAACTCCTAAAATACGTTTTTCTCTTTCGCACTTATGTATACCAAATCATAAATGACTAAAGCGTCTCACTTACTCGCTCGATCAATCAATCGAATGAAAAATGTAACATATCATGGAAAATGCTACTGAATTGTTTATATTTCTGTAAGTTAATACAACCAACATACTTCTATTAACTTTTAAAAGTACCTTAATACTGGAAAAAACTGAAAGGTTACTTTTCACACCAAAAGGTTGCTTTTTTATCTATTTCTGGTTACTTTTGAAAAGATCCAGCTGGCAATACTGCATAGCATTGTGACGGAGATGGGCAGCACTGAACAAGTAATCACTACGTTTTAAGAAGCGGAACTTCATACATGAGTTCTATACGAACGAATGAATGAATGTTTTCAAAAATAAGAGTCTTTACTACCAACGTTTACGAATAAGTTTAATTTTTTATGTTGTCGCGCTTCTTTTCTGTCAGTATGACACCTATGCTTACATTTACTAGTGATGGGCAGGTATCGATAAATAGTGTTGTCACCGATGACGTCATGCAGGTTTCTCGATATCGATATTGATAAAAAATACTCGCTATAAACCACGTTCCTATTTATTACAATACACATACCAAATCAGAATAACGATTTCAGATGGTGTGTCCCCTCCAGAATCCCTTTCGGAATTGCAGAGGCATCAAATCCTATACAAAATCCTAATTCTGATATATTCTATATTCCGTATGTGTGGCAGGCGTTTGTGGTTATATTAAACCATATAACTAGGGGCCAGCCTTGCGTTAGCATTCCCCTCTGGCAAGTTTATTTTATACATTATCATCACACAAACTTGCCTATAGTTACGGAACAATAACTTCAAGTTTGTGGTTCACACGAGACTATTTTTAACAATCTAAATTCGAATCTAAAGTAATGTAATAAAATACCAAGTTGCGGATTTCAGGCAACCTTCGTGATTCATCCCCCACAAAAAGTTGCAGAAAAGTTTGTTAGTAGAATTACACGCATAACTCGTCCATAGTTATATTGTTTAAAAGTGGTCTTATTAGTGAGGAAGTCTAAAAATAAAAAAAAATTTATTTGCTTAAAATATGGTATATTTATGATCTTAATGTAGTATGCATACATTAAAGATCTTACAGAGTTGTTAATTTATTAAATTACATGTTTAAATTATTATACACCTAAGTCACAATTTTACCTAAAATTTAATTTAAGACTTGTCATACCTGATATACCTACCTACATTTTCGCATATGGGTTGTCATGACAGTTGAGGGGTTAGGTTGAAAAAAAATAATGAAGTTTTAAATGGGTACATTAATTGTATTTTTTGCGGTCGCGCTTTTGTCTCAGTACAGCAGAACAATCTCCCGCTGGGTATCTTTTTTCCTGAAACATAGTAAACGTTAAATGGATTCGTCATTCATTGATTTGCCGGTAAGGTAGGACTAGAGAATTCGCGGTCACGTAGATTTCCACCGCGCAGGCAAGCAACGTGGCCAGGTATGTCCCTCGTCTGCTACTTTTGTAAGTCGGTTAGGGTGTCGCTGTCGCAAAGAGGGTCCCACACTTAGAAAAATTGTACTGTTTTATATGGAGCTGGGACTAAAAAAATTTTTGATCGAAATTGTATGAACCATCGACTTAGTCGAATTTACTGGTGAAATTAGTATGGGGGCTGGACTTGTAAAATTTCCAAAAATTAACTTTTTTTTATTTTTGCTTGCGGAAGGATGGATTTACGGATGCCCCAGGGGTTCGAAAAATTTGCTATTTTTTCGCTAGGATTCACCGTTCTAGAGATATTTCGAAATTTATGATTATCCCCCACCCTATATACTCCCACATCCCCCGGATCCCGAATGTTACATTTGGCGATTGTTTTTTGTTGAAAATTATCTAAGTCCTAATTTTGCATGGGACCCTCTTTGCGACCTTATAATTAATATTTTCAATGTGCAGACACGCCAAGTTTACAATTTTATTATGTTTAGTACAGGGTAAAATTAATGCTATAGTAGGGTAATTGGTAAAGTAGGGTAGATGTAGGTATAGATTATGGTTGCCAGACGATTTTTCCAAAAGGGCGGCAATAACCACTGAAAAAGCCTGACATTTTGGGCTCTAAGACCGGACAAGTAAGATTATTGTGTAAGAGCCGCGCCATGCAATACACTGCCAACAAACATAAAGAAAAAGTTTTTTAAATTACCTAGGCTTGTCCAGCAATTTTCGTGAGGATCGCTAGATTCTATTTTTCCTTGGTTTATTTGTTCCTTAGATTATACCGAACTTAGAAAAAAAAGAGGAAAGAAATATAATTTATTTCTTTCCTCTTTCTTTGAAATTGCTTGATTTTGGTAACGAAGTTGGTTCTCCGGCCTATGTGGTTCGTGGGGAGTTCATTGTTGAAGGTGAATCGTTGCACACTGTGCTCCCTTTCAAGTGTTTTATAAATAGGTACGAATGTGCCTAGTTACAATCTCATGAATTTACTGATAAAGCTAGTTTCCTAGACTGTTACACCGAGATCCACGTTGGGTCAAAGTTACCTTCCCGTGTATTGTTTAGTGCCTATTTTAGCTAGCGTCACAGAATATATTATTAAGAGCGGAATCCCGAGCCGAAGCTAGAACTAATTTTAAGTTGGGCCTATGCCCTTCTTGGCTCGGGAAGACCGCCTACCTTAAAATCCCCACCTCTTCCTCACAAAAGGCTCCTTTTTGGATGAGCGACGATAGGTAACCAAATATCCATTTTCGCTTCCAGACATTTTTGAAATAAGAAAAAAGTCCGCCCATGACATTAATTACATACGGCTATTAGGGTTAACTATTTAATACAGGTTGAAATTCATCATTACCATCGTTTTAAATTAAGAGTCTACCCATCAAACTGAACAACTTTTACTACGGGAGCAAACCTTTGACTATTTATTATAAGGACTGGCCTTGCGGTAGCATTTCCCTTCTGCCACGGTATAAGAACAATTGAACATTCAAAATTAGAATCTAAAGTTATGGGGAATAAAATCCAAAGTTGCGGATTTCATGTTACCTCGCCCCCCCGCAAAAAGTGGCAGAACTGTTTGTTAGTACTATCGTTGTTAGTATACGTACTTGTTAGTATACTTACACCCTGTATAGGGACTAGTTATCACGCGTAACTAGTCCCTATACAGGGTGTAAGTGACAGCCTAGCAAATACTGAAACGGTGAACTCAGACCATCAAACTGAACATGAACAACTTTCACTATGGAGCCTACCTTAAGAAATGCCAAAAAAATCAGCTGTCCCATACAAAACTGCTTTACCTACCCGACTAAAATGTATGGTACAGCTGATTTTTTTTCGCGTTTCCTGAGGTAGGCTCCAAGGGACAGTTGTTCAGTTTGATGGTCTGAGTTCACAGTTTCAGTATTTGCTAGGCTGTCACTTACACCCTGTCATCATCATCATCTCAGCCGATGGACGTCCACTGCTAAACATAGGCCTCCCCTAAGGATCGCCATAACGACCGGTCCTGCGCTGCCCTCATCCAACGGGTTCCCGCCGCCTTCACCAGGTCGTCGGTCCTCCGTGTGCGGGGCCTACCCACGCTGCGCTTTCCGGTACGCGGTCGCCACTCGAGAACTTTTCGGCCCCATCGGCCATCGGTTCTGCGAGCAATGTGCCCCGCCCACTGCCACTTTAGTTTAGCAATTCTTTGGGCTATGTCAGTTACTCTACACCCTGTTACACCCTGTATAAGTAGTCAAAGGAGAAAAGCGATCGGAGCAAAACAAAAATCAGCATTTCCATATTAAACTGCAGTGCCTACTCGACTCAAATATATGCAACAGCTGATTCCTGTGAAAAGAGGAAATTTAGGTAAATAAATATGCGTCCGAATGTCCGATCTATGATCATTATCCAGGGAGGCAATAGGGAAATACGTTTGCATGGACTAAACGGCACCCGCCTTTAATCTCAAGACCCCCAAGTTAAAAAGCTATATTTTATCGTTTCATATTAAAAATATCCGACATTAAAAAATACTCGCGATTCAAAGAAACACAGAATTTATGATTCAGAAATGACCTAACGTGGATAGCGCCGGCTTAAGCTAGCTTGGCGTAGGTATAGAGCATGATGTAAAACGTTTCATCTTTATCCTTCCTCCAACCCTTTAGATGACCAGAAGTCTCGCCCTATCCGCCACCAGTAGGCCTCGCATGCCACCCCCGAGAAAACGATAAATTCAAATTTAAATTCAAAATTTTTTATTCAAAATAATATCACATAGATAGCTTTTTGACGTCATTTTTTGAGTCTACCACCGCGTCGGAAGGTGTTTCGTTGAGAGAAGATGCGGCCAGAATCTCTACAACACACATCTTTTAAACAAAACAAAATATACAAAGTACAATTAAAATACAATATTGCATTACATAGAGTAACATTGTCAAGACCAGACATTTTGGTCATTCAAATAGTCATCGAGTTTATAGTAGCCCTTTTTACAGAGGACTTGTTTAACATGGGACTTAAACTTTTTGTCTGGCAAGTTTAGAATATCCTCTGGTATCTTATTATAATAGCGTATACAGTGCCCCATGAAAGATGTGTTGACCTTACTGAGTCGAAAATGTGGGGATACTAATTTATTTTTATTTCTTGTATTGTATTTATGAACGTCACTGTTTTTGGGAAAGAGATACAAATTTTTCCGAACGTATAAAATATTTTCGTAAATATATTGACTGTAGAAAGTCAAGATACTGATATCTTTAAAAAGATCTCGTAGTGAATCTCGACAACGCAGATTATAAATGGCTCGAATTGCCCTCTTTTGAAGGATAAAGATCGCCTCAACATCTGCAGCACGGCCCCACAGCAAAATACCATAAGACATGATACTATGGAAGTAGCTGAAGTATACAAGTCTTGCAGTAGCTATATCAGTTAGCTGTCTAATTTTCGAACCGCATAAGCTGCCGAGCTCAGCCTACCCGCTAGGGTTTCTATATGTGGACCCCATTGCAGCTTCGAGTCAATCTTTATCCCTAAAAATACAGTATTATTTGTGAAATTCAATATATCATTATCTAAAGTTATTTGATTTTCATTATTTATAACGTTTGGTAAAGTGAATTTAATACATTTAGTTTTCTTTGCATTTAATGCAAGATTATTAACACTGAACCAATTCAAAACTTGTCGAAGAGTGTCATTTACATTCTCATTAATATCATCAACATCTTGTGCCTTTCTACTGGTTTTGAAAATTAGAGAAGTATCATCAGCAAATAAAACTATATTCGACAAGTTCTGTACCGAATACGACAAGTACTGATAAAAATCGAGATGCGCCTCCATCTTTATTATTTTACGTATGCCAGAAAGAGCGCGCATGACGTTTTTCTCGTTTAAACGCTTTGTCGTGCGTGGCATGCTAGCCGTGCTGGGGACGCGTTCTCTAGGGATTTAGGCTCCCCCGAGAATATCTACACTATCTTCTTACAAACTACGTATATTAAAATATTATACATAAAAATCAGAACTTGACTAACTACTAATAGTCCGTTTTCTATTGGGATCCGTTGTATGGAGAGGTTTACAATTTTAAGTAGAGCAATGCCACTTGGTACAGGTGTAATACACGCCAAACTGAACCCAAAAAGCCTGGTAGGCAGACATAACTCCGTGTCTGTTCGAGGGGAGGGGGGGGGGGGGGGGGGGGGCTTGGTGGTTATAGTACTGAACTGCCAGGGCTGCGTTCAGAACCTACGCCCCAGGTGCACCCCGAGTGCCAGTACTCAGAACAAAAATATAATAGTATTTCAAGTCTTGGGTCAAGTTTGGTATCGTTTTCGGGTAAATCGATTATGGCCAGTTCATTCGTCATACCAGTTTTTTAGGGTTCCGTAGCAAAAAATTAAGTAATCCCTAAAGTTATAAAATTTTGGTACTAAAATAATCCAAATAATATCAGATTAATGTATAAAACGTGATATTAAAAAAAATACTTTCTGAAAGCCCATTTCATGTGAATTATAAATGTAATATGTAATATCAATATATATATTTTCATAGTAAAATTAAATATTGATGGTACTGCGGAGTTCGGATGCGGTACCTTGAAAAACGCAATGTAGTCAGTTGTGTTGTGTGATTAAGATTAACAAGAAACCAGTAATAGCTATAACCGGTAAAATGTAGGTATGATTGATAGTCGTGTTGTACTGGCCAACATGCTGCTGATGCTGTTGACCAGGGTTATAACAAGATTATGATTCGCACTGTAGACAGATATTGTGGTGATTGCAGTGTCATGCGAATCATAATCTTGTTATAACCCTGGTCAACAGCATCAGCAGCATGTTGGCCAGTACAACACGACTATCAATCATACCTATCATCATACCTACATTTTACCATTTTACTCAGTCGGCCTTGCATCAGCACACACCTTAGTGTGTGCTCTTAAGCAGGGATTCCATATTTGGGGCCACGTGCTGGATGGAGCCCTTTCATCACCTTCCCGATCCAGCGTCTAGGGGCTGGCGGAAAAATGGAAACGAAGTGTCCAACAATGACAGAAGCGTGTAGGGACTTAACTCGCTGCAGATGCAAGGCAGGCTGTCAGTAGAGATGTAAGTGTAAGAAAACGACCCTAAAATGCACAAAGACAGATAACAATAATTGTTTCTTTCTATATAAGTTCTAACAAAACTAGGTGAAAGTATTTTAAGGGGATGATCAGACAATTAAACTGAACAACTTTCTCTATGGGACCGATATTGAATACGCGAATAAAAATCAGCTGTTCCATACAAACCTACTCGACCTAAATGTATGGGACAGCAGATTTTTTTCTCGCGATTTCATTATTGGTCCCATAGAGAAAGTTGTTCAGTTTGATGGTCGGATCATCCCCTTAAAATAGTTTTACCTAATTTTGTTAGACCTTATATAGCTGTCATTATCTTACACTAGAAATCGCGAAAATCGCAAACAAACGTCTAGCTCTGATTGTTTAATATTTCTAATTTAGAGTTTCATTGATTGCGAAAAAACTATAAACTGTATATTTTTTCTCTCTGATAGCCTTTTCGACCCACAAAAAAACTCTTTTGGTCACTTCATTTTCATGCATCGAATACGAATTTTGAGGAAAATTGTCTGCATTCTGTTGCAAGAGCTGGTAGCGCAATTTCACCTAACTACGCGGTGCAACGTTCAAAATATTTTTTTTGGTGTAATTTTGTAAAATTATTTATATAAACGGTATATTTTTCTGAATCTACATAAAATATGCTATATTTGAGTATTTTTTAAATATCAATTTGTGTATAGGTTTTAAAGTTATAGCTGTTTGAATGTATTTTTCCTGGTTTAGTTTTTTACGTTTCTATATTTTTTTCGGAAACCACTTGCACAAAATGAATTGAAGATACCAGAAATGAATTCCTCATCCTTAATTTATACGAAAAGGATACCAAACTTAACCTGATAGCTATATTCTAGCATTTGGATTTTTTGGAATTTTGAAATTTAGTATCTTAAATTAAAGAAAGACCAAGAAAAAATTATTTTTTCATTGTTAAACTTACTCGCTATCTAAAGAAAATACTTTAAAGTATGTATTCTACGACTGAATTCTCTACGAGTCGTCTTTTATATCGAATTGATTGAATATTTAAAATATCAAGTTCAAAGTTTCTGTAAATAGAACGTAATAAATAATGTAATGCATTTTATTATCTGTGCACTTGGCTGTCTCATTTTGAGCAATTTATAACTTAAGTAAAGAATTTTCTTTAGATAGTAAGTTTAACAATAAAAAAATCATTTTTTCTTGGTCTTTCTTTAATTTAAGATACAATATTGTTTAAAAGAAATTGATCCTTATGAATTACTCTTTCGGTTGGTATCATAAAATACAGGATGTTTTTTTTTCACGTTTCACCGGTTCGATTCCCGGCTCAAGCAGATGATTTTTCAAAAATCTTTAAATGCAGTTTTAATTAAATTTGATAATAAAGGAATGTTTCCTTTCAGTAAAATTTGCCATCATAAATATTAAGGGTACTTTTACCCCAACCACGGCCTTTTTTTTCCACCCTGTATAAAAAAATCTTTCATTCAGTGTCGGCTCCTTAGCGCGAGTCCTACTTACACTTGACCAGTTTTTATTAATTTACAATTAATAAAGTTTGTCGCTTTTATGTATCGTCGTTTTCACGATAGAGCAATATTTATATATTTTTTTAAAGTTTCGTATACAAGGTTCTTAATATACTAGCACTGCACAACTTTCGCTATTGAAATCGCGAAAAAAAAATCTGTTGTCCCATGCATTTGGCTCGAGTAGGTTTGCAGTTTTGTAGGGAAGAGCAGATTTTTTTTCGCGATTTCGATGTTGTTGTTCGGATGAAGAACTGTGTAGTGTACTAAAGAAGGACCAAATAAAATGTACCGGGAACCGACGAGCATATGTATGAAGAGACTTATGGATGTTGAAGAGGCGTGAGATGTGTGTCAGAATCGTAGCATGGCGATCTATTAAATTGTCTCTGCCTATCTCAGAAGGACATAGGCGTGAGCAAGTATGTAATTATGTATGTACTAATAATATAAAGATAGCTCCTATTGCCACCAAACACGAAAGCCTTTAAAAACGGTATTACTTGTATTAAGGTACTTTGTGTATTATTATGTCCGTGTGTACAATGAAGTGTTATAATAATAATAAGGTAAGTATGGTGTTTGAGCGCAGTTTCTGTAGAGGGTAAGTTCCCTTTCTGACAGTCTTTTTTTTTGTAGAGGTTTGACTTACTAAGTAATGGACGCCGGGTCTAATAAAAAATTCTCGAAAAAAGAGTCCCAGACTAACCTTCATAAACAAAAGTACGTGTTAGTAATATAATCAAACTAAAAACACTGAAACTGTCCGTCTGTCAATGCTACGTTCAAAGGGCTGTATCTTTTCGATCGTAATAGGCAGTCGGTTGAAATTTTCACATAATAGGTACCTGTTATAATGGTGGTAAAACTCAAGGGGGTTCCCTTACAAGAAACGTTTTTTTCAACGTTTTTCGTTTTGCTCTAACGACACTACATAAAAGCGTCAAACTTGTAGTACCTAATTATTGTTCAAAGTCTAAAGTAAAACAACAATTAATATAAACTGGTCAAGCGTGAGTCGGACTTGCGCTAAGGAGCCGGAACTGAATGAAAAAAAATTTTTTTTTTGTAAATACATTAACACAAATGTATTGTGTGTGGTGCGGAACCTTCGCAGCACAAGTTCGACTCGCAATTGACCGGTTGTTTGTTAATTTTAGTCACACAACTGGCTACATTGCGTTTTTCAGGTGTTTTTTCGTATCGCATCCGAACGCCGCAGTACCATCAATATTTAATTTTACACTGAAAATAGATATATTGATATAATATGTGTCATTATTTTGGATTTTCTAACAAATATTTAAAACTCAAAAAGTGAGGGAGGCCCAAATCCCTCATACAAGAAACTAGACTTTTTAATTTTTTTACGCTATCGTAAAAACGGTAGGCAATAGATACAAGTGTCAAACTTGGTGTAATTATAATGCAAATGTAACCCCCCAATTAATCACTATTTTATATGATGTTTATTACTGAAATTGAAGCCATTTTAACTAACGAATATTAAAAAAAAAAGGCTTTGTAGACCGAGTGGCGAGTAACCTTGCCTGCCGTGCAGGAGACGATGGTTTGATCCCCGTCCAGGCCGACTCGTACCAATGAGTTTTTCTGAATTTATGTACTATTTTTAACACCACTGGCTTTTCGGTGAAGGAAAACATCGCGAGAAAACCTGCATGCTTCAATCTCGGGGCATGTATTGTACCCACTGTCTGTTTACAAGTACAACGGGCTTACTCCTCGTCACATTGCACAGAATTTCGGTACTACTAGTGAAACGTGTATGTTCATAGTTTTCAAAATATCTCTGACTGGGTAGTCAGTCTGGGGTCCTCGGGGAATATATTCGTGAGCATATGCTATGCTTTAATAAACGAAAATTATTTTTAGACGCTACCACCGCGTCAGAAATACGTATTGTCGGTGTCGGAGAAGATGCGGTCGGAAACGCTACAACATAAAATGTAAATTCTTAAGCTAAGGTTCTGCATTCAATAACAGTTATACATTACTGATTACATAATGAATGCTACACAGTATTTAAGCTAGTAACACTCTTTAGAATAATCCTGACAAATCCAAAGACAGCAAGGACAGAGAATTTTCCTACTTAGCTTTTCCAAACTGTTGTGCCATTTTTAAGGCATCGGCTAATGCTTCTTCGTTAGATGCTAGTCGCTGGTTAATTCTCTGGCATTGTCTACGAATTAGCAAATGAGTCATAATTTTGAACAAAGCATCAACTATTTTTGGTTTATGTTCAGCGCAATCAAACCATGCAATATCACATTTTGAAAAAAAAAGCGTAATGGTCAATTGTGCAATGTTGTCCTCATGTAATCTTGGACAGACTTCGTCTTCCATTAGCACCGTTGCGCACTTAACTACTTCGCACAGAGGCTTGGAAGGATATTTTAGTCTTCTTTCCTCTGGCCACCATTCCCTGTACTTTATGTAATTATACATGGGGTCGTTTTGTTCCTCAGATTCTGTCCGAGTTAACGTTGCCATACAATTGGTACAATTTATAAATTTAGATAGCTTGTAGGCCAAGTACCCGGCAACATAAACGACAGGATGATCTTGTTCGGTAAGTTTGCTCTCTACCTCATCTTGGTCTTCAGGAAGACTGAATAACTGAATGTCTTCTTCGGTAGTTTCGATATCAATTTCTTCGGTGGCATGGTCTTCACCGTGTACCTCATTTTCTCCCGAGCCAAATATAATTTCATGAAAATCGGTCATCAGACTGTTGCTGTCATTCTGACAATTCGATCCTCGGCAATGGGGAGCAGTGAGCCGTGTTATAACGGCGGTTTTCAGCGCCGATACAAAATGAGCACACGTAGGGTGCCGATTTGTCGGACTGTGTTGCCGGATGATGCCGAATAAATTTTCTAGTGAATCTTGATTCAGCTGGCGCAAGTTTAGGTATTTGAATCCAAGTTTTTGGACGTCTCCCCAAATGCCCCGTAATGATTTCAAGGAAGTTATAAACCCTTGAATGCATTTTATATTTCTGGCTTCCAAACCCGACCGACTGAGGAATTTAGTGTTGGCTAATTTCAATTCCAGCTCAGCCCATTTAGCCAAGTGATTTGTTTTTGCCGAAACGTTTTGCCTTTGGCCTTTTTTTATATCATCAGGGCCTGAAGGCCCGTTCGTCATGTCAAATAATTTGTCCAGTTCCTGTATTACTATTGCAGAGCTTTTTAATTCGGAGGCTATTTTTGAATCTTTTTCAGCCTCTGCCAACAACTTCAAAACTGCCGACACAGTGTTGCTTAAAATTTGAGCAGCGTATTTCACCTTCATCTTCGCTCTGTATTTGGGATCGACATGTGTGGGTGATATTTTCGAAAGATATAAAAATGACCTGTTTTTTTCCTCTACCATCTCCAGGTGACGCCACAAAGCTGTTTTTCCGTCAAATTCAATGGAGCCATTTTTCTGGAAATTGTTCCGGATTGACTTGAACAGGTGAGGTATATCGTAAATAATATAGACCTTCTTATCGCCAACTCTAAAAGAGTTTTGGTCATACGGGCGCGAAAACTCTTTTAGCAACTTCAACGCTCCCAAATTAGTGGGGCCCTGGTCACATACCGTAGTTAGTATTTGGTACCCAGCATCGGTTATTGCCATTATCACTTCCTTGATAATCATGGCTAATTTTTCAGACGATATAGTTCCTTTTACAAAGTAAAATGCAACAGGTTGTTTGTACTTTCTGTATATGCCTTGAACCATGAAAACCAAGGCATGATCTGCGATCTGACTTGATCGTCCCGTATCTGGTAGTGTATGCCCCAAATCCTGAAAACCTTCAACTGCATCGATGGACGGGTTGTACAAAACACGAGGTTTGAGTGCCATCTCGTCAAATAGCAGCGCACAACATTTTTCTTTGTCATTTTTGTCTTTCGCAGTGTTTCTAAGGTGGTCTATAGCACATTTATTTATCCCTGGCGACATTACAATTTTTTTCATTACATTTTGTAATGTTTTAACGCTTGGCAACGGGATAACGTGCCTTAAATAGTTATAGGTCTTTGCGGATCTTTTTAAAATGGCAAGGC
Organism: Agonopterix arenella; assembly: GCA_927399405.1. Classification (NCBI taxonomy): domain Eukaryota; kingdom Metazoa; phylum Arthropoda; class Insecta; order Lepidoptera; family Depressariidae; genus Agonopterix; species Agonopterix arenella. The sequence continues at coordinate 10,607,528 of OV656691.1, read as the reverse complement.
AAGAAATTTTGTTTTGTGTAGTCCACCTTCGTCCTTTTGGTTTGCGGTTTTGATTCTTACACGCAGATATGACCATTTCTTTTAGGACTGGTGACTTTATGTTTTCTATTATTTTTGCACTTTTTCGGAGTGATGCTAACGTACATTTAGTTTTCTTTAACTGCGCGATAAGTTTCCTTTCCTTTTCCGTTACATCTGTTAAAAAAGCTTGAAGTGTTAAATTAAATAGTTTATTGGTGACTTATATACAACTAAACAAAGGATAATTTAGGGGTCCTCCTCTAGGAGTCGCGCCGGAGAGGGGGAAGGGGTTAAAGTTCCCACTTTTGGGGTTTTTCACGAATATATCCAAAGCGGTGCGTCGTAGAGAAAAGTAGTCTTGTAATAAATGGTACTTTATAAAATTATCTACACTTTTTATTTTTTATACTTTTTCCTATTTCCCAATATTTTTCGAGCAACTCGCTCCGGAAAAGTATAAAATTTAAGTTATTCAGCGCGATGAGCATTACCTGAACATTTTTTGAACCGCAATATCTATATAGTTGAAATTTTCACAAAATCAGCGTTACTATGGCGGGTTTGCTAACTAATTATAAAAATTTCAAAAAGTTAAAAAATAAGGGGGGTCCTACACAAGAAGCTAGTTTTTATCAACGTTTTTTTCTTCTCGCTCTATCGTAAAAACGGTAATGCATACAAGCGTCAAACTTGGTGTGATTATAGAACAAATTCTACAGTAAACAATAAATAATAAAAACTGGCCACGTGTGAGTCGGTCTCGCGCTAAAAAAAAAGGTCCCGGAGGAAACAAAACTTTTTTTAAAGTTAATATGTTGTGTGGTGGTGTGGTACGGAACCCTCGGTGCGGGAGTAGCCCGACTAACACTTGACCGGTTTTATTTATTTACACATAATCCATAAATAAAAAATAAAAAATGTAGATAATTTTATAAAGTATCATTCATTAGAAGACCACTTTTCTCTACGACGCACCGTTTTGGATATATTCGCGAAAAACCCAAAAGTGGGAACTTTAACCCCCTCCCCCTCTCCGGCGCGACTCCTAGAGGAGGGGACTTTTAGTATGTTTACTCCCTAAGAACCCTGAACAAATTTTAGAAGAAATCGCTTAGGTCCCAGCTCACGCACTCTACAACTCCTTTTAGACTAAGAGATAAGTGTACTTTTTGCAACCATCAGCAGCAAGGCTGATTCAGTATTTATGGGGTGTAGATCATCTCTGTGATGGGGATGATCTAGGTCTGCCTGAGTAACTTCAGTCGGTTTAGGAGTTACAGACGTTTAAAAGTCAGTAAAAAATTAATGATCAGCTGCAAGGTTGATCGTATGATATTATTGTAGTGTGCACTGTAGCTATGTGAACAGTACAAAAACTGACATGAACTGCTAGTCAGTTTAGGAGATGTAGTCGGTCAAAGGTTGGACCTTTCATCTCCTAAACCGACTGATAAACCATGTCAGTTTTAGTACTGTTCACATAGCTACAGTACATACTACAATAACATGATACGATGTTATTGATCGTAATTTTTTTACTGACCTTTAAACATCAGTTACTTCTAAACCGACTGGAGTTATGCAGGCAGACCTGGTCCATCCACATCACATAGATGCTCTACACCTCATTAACACTGAATCAGCCTTGCAGATGATGGTTGCAAAAAGTACACTTATCTCTTAGTCTATTTGTTGAGTAGACTATATGTAAAGCAAAACATCGTGAAGTCAAAACTATACCTACGTACTTGTTTCAATTTCGAAGCGTGATTCATGTCCAGTGTCTAATTGTACTTACCCAAATTGTCGTCAGTTTTTCGCTTTGATGTACCAGGTTCATTTGGAGGTCCCTGCATTTCATACAGAGGCCCCTGTATCACAAGTCGTTGGTTTTCTTTGGGAATATCACCTGTAAGTTAAACAGAAAAGATTCAGTAAGCTAGTACTATTTCAGCCGGCTGGCTGAACCAGGCTTGGTTCAGACCTGTTACTGTTAATGTTTTAGTATAGCGTGTACTTTGTGGCGGACACGCAACAGATTATTCGGCAAAACAAAATATCATACAGCAAGAAATAAAGGTGGTTTTTTACCCAAATTGTCGTCAGTTTTTCGCTTTGATGTGCCAGGTTCATTTGGAGGTCCCTGCATTTCATACAGAGGTCCCTGTATCACAAGTCGTTGCTTTTTCTTGGGAATATCACCAGCAAGCAAAACAAAAGATTCAGTAAGCTAGTACTATTTCAGCCAGCCTGGTTCAGACCTGTTAGTAGTTAATGTTTTAGTATAGCGTGTACTTTGTGGCTGACACGCAACAGATTATTCAGCAAAACAAAATATCATAAAGCAAGAAATAAAGGTGGTTTTTTACCCAAATTGTCGTCAATTTTTCGCTTTGATGTGCCAGGTTCATTTGGAGGTCCCTGCATTTCATAAAGAGGTCCCTGTATCACAAGTCGTTGGTTTTCCTTGGGAATATCACCTGTAAGTTAAACAGAAAAGATTCAGTAAGCTAGTACTATTTCAGCCAGTCTGGTTCAGAGCTGTTAGTAGTTAATGTTTTAGTATAGCGTGAACTTTGTGGCTGACACGCAACAGATTATTCAGCAAAACAAAATATCATAAAGCAAGAAATAAAGGTGGTTTTTTACCCAAATTTTCGTCAGTTTTTCGCTTTGATGTGCCAGGTTCATTCGGAGGTCCCTGTATTTCATTTAGGGGTCCCTGTATCAGAAGTCGTTGGTTTTCCTTGGGAATATCACCTGTAAGTTTAACAGAAAAGATTCAGTAGTACTATTTCAGCCAGCCTGGTTCAGACCTGTTAATAGTTAATATGTTTTAGTATAGCGTGTACTTTGTGGCTAACACACAACAAATTATTCGGCAAGCTAAAATATTGTAAAGCAACAAATAAAGGTGGTTTCTTACGGGCGTTACTTTGCGAAAATCCATGACTAATATGTAGATGACACGATTGTATCGAGAAGCGTCCGATACGTTTAGGAGCGGAGGTCTCGATACAATCGGGTCATCTACCTATTTGAATTAAAATGTAGTTTACCTTTTCCGTAACTCCAGACATGCAAGGGAAATTCAGCCAACTGCTCAGCAGTCAGTGGCGGAGATCTCAAATTGAGAATAGGAATTGCGTTATCTAATAGCCGACTTCTCTTTCTATTGAACGAAGAACGTGGAAAGTGATCCTCGCAGACAAATCTGTTCTTATGCAATTTTTCAATTGGTACAAAAACAAGGTCAGGATCGCCTGCTAGTCGTATCCATTCACGGCAACTGCAATTAAGTTTTAATGATAAATTATAATATCTCGGACGGACCCTTGTTCGGCTTGTTGCTATCCATTGATTGAATATGTACAGAAAAGGAAGAATAGTGTCCTATCGTGTCGCTGACTTTTATTTACATTTATTGGTGACAAATATTTTTGCAATACATTATTTTCACGTAACTCCAACCATGAGGTCAGCGTCAGCGCACGCCAATAAAGCAGCCATCCGTCGCTTTTTTGTAAGAGTTGATTTGATTTACAAATAGTACTGAGATTTCGAACAGAAAAATTATATTCGTACTTACCGATTTTCTTCAGTAGGAAAAGACGCAAAAATTTTTTTTTTCTCGAATTCGGCTTTTCCGTATTCTCCTTCTCGGCAGATTGCGCATTTTCGACTATTTCTTACTCCCCGAATCATGGTAAAGTAACGACGGTACACAATATATTCAAAAATGCAAATGTCAAATTTACTAAGCTTTAAATAGCCCGCCGTCCGCCATTACTACATCGACCAAAGAGTACTTTATTACAACCGGAAAGAGTATTTCGACCGAAAGGACGGAATGAATGGAATGATTTGACATTGTCTTTTTTTTTTTTTTTTTTTTTTTTGTGACGCGCAAACTTCGGTACAACTGTTGTCAAAATACGCTAGTTCGACAGTTCCGCTTCTTAAAACGTAGTGATTACTTGTTCAGTGATGGGCAGGGACGGGTATTTTTAAAAGATTGCTTTTGTAAATTAAATCTTTCAGCATATAAAAGTTCAGATTTTTGTTCGATTAGTGTTCCACGAGTTAGAAATCGAAGTCATGGAATGCAATGATTCAAGCACTGAAGATACTGGACCACATACGATTTTGGAAAAGATAAATTCAATCAACGACAATGTGATAACAAAAGTAGGTATTTCAGGAGTTAATATTTTAAGATTGGTTGGAACTAATGATTTTCATTGATTGTGTTATATTGAAAAACGTTTCAGGCGCCTGATATAAACGATTTTACGATCGTAAAGCCTATTAGTCGTGGAGCGTTTGGTAAAGTATTCCTTGCTCACAAGAAGAACAACACAGAGCTGATGTACGCTATAAAAGTGATGAAAAAGTCAGATATGATCAACAAGAACATGGTGGCGCAGGTGGTGACGGAGAGGAACGCACTGGCTCTATCAAGGAGTCCGTTTTGTGTGCACTTATTCTATTCCTTGCAGTCTGCATCTTCTGTTTATTTGGTGAGAATCATTGATATCTAAACTATTATACAACTGTAACAGAAGTGTATATTGAAGATATTTACAAGAAAAAGATAACGATACCTATAGTTTTTAGGTATCCCTGACTCCAAATCAACCATTTTTAGAACCTTGCTGTCGGGCAAGGCATATGTTGAGGTGGGACCTTTTTTCTGCTGTAGGAAACAATAAAAAACATGTTCTATTGCTGTTGTGTGCGTATTACTTATGCAAATAAATTGTTTATCTATCTATTTAGCATAGCATAGCATATGCTCACGACTATATTCCCCGAGGGGGTAGTCAGAGATATTCTGAAACCTCAGAACATCCACATTTCACTAGTAGTACCGAAACTCTGTCCAGTGTGACGGGGAGTGAGCCCGTCGCCACTTGTAATGGACAGTAGGTACAATACATGCCTCGAAATTGAAGCATGCAGGTTTCCTCACGATGTTTTCCTTCACCGAAAAAGCCAGTAGTGTTACAAATCGTACATAAATTCCGAAAAACTCATTGGTACGAGTCGACCTGGACGGGGATCGAACCATCGCCTCCTGCACGGCAGGCAAGGTTACTCGCCACTGGACCACCACGGCTTATCTATCTATTTAAATTATCACAAATGTTCTTTCAGGTCATGGAATACATGGTTGGTGGTGATTTGAAGTCTCTACTCGGTGTTTATGGGTTTCTTGAAGAAGCTATGGCGGTTTTCTATATAGCAGAAGTAACTCTGGCATTGGATTACCTGCACAAACATAATATTGTCCATAGAGACTTGAAACCAGATAACATGTTGATATCTAAAACTGGTCATGTGAAGCTTACAGATTTTGGTTTATCTAACATTGATATACATAGGGGTACGTATCTGCCATTTATTGTATTATAAGTAGGTACTGGGAGTACAGTAGTACCAGATTTATAAGTTCTCCCGATGTACCTGCGCAGTTGACAAATTTTAATAGCGCGCGAAATTACACTGACCAATCAGAATGTGCGATCTTCAATGCCTTGTCACGATTGGCTAATTGTTTTCGCGCCCTTTTCGCTGCTATCCGACTTTGCACCCTTTGATTACTAAACGACTTCGGGTTTTGTCAAACGAAGATTGCCGAGGTTAATTATTTTCCTGGTCGTACTGTAACAGAATACACAACTAATTTTTAAAGTGGTGGTTTAGTTGACCATCAAACTGAACAGCTTTTACTATGGAGCCCACATTGAGAAAATAATAAAAAATCCACCATTTCATACAAAACTGCATTACCCACTCTAGTGAAAGTCGTTCAGTTATGCACTAGCATCTAGCACTATACAAGTAGGCTTTAGTTTTCAGTAGTGATGAAACGATTACGATTTCGATTAATCATAATCGGCGATTATCGGCATTTAGCGATTAATCGTAATCGTCGGATTATCTTTGCGATTATTAAACAATTACCTATTTGTTAAATTTTTAAATATAAATTTATAATAATTCTAAACTGAATCAACTGATACGTTACGCACTTCATGCATGTGTAAATAATGTCTAACGCGTCAAACCATCATTTGTTGCCTCAGAAAGGTAGTTTTTTACTGCCTGTTTAATAAAAACTGGAAAAAATAAATAGACTGAGACTGGAAAACTTTCAAATATTATGTTTTTTAAACAAAATCTGCAATACATCAATTTTGATCATTAAATAATAATAGGTCTCTTTTTTTTTTTTTTTACTTATATTTAATGGACTCTTGCTTGTGCGTTAGCACTGCATTTCCGCCAGTGTCACGTGTTTATGGGAGAATCTATCCCAATCTCAGGGATTGTTTTTGTCAAGAACAAGAAGAGATTGAGGATTACGGAGCCTCGTGGCAGGCAAAAACGCGACGCGCGAAATCCACGCGAGACGTGTGCTCGGGTCAGAACCTGCAACGTGACTCATAAATGGTCTCTGTCATTTTCGGTAATTGTAAATTGAAGTAACTACTTAAATACCTATAACATTTCCTAACTTCAAAAATACCAGAAAGGGAATGTTGTGCACTACAAATAATAAATACTGGTTGTATTTATACCTATTATGTACTTATGTGTGTTGTTATTTATATGATAAATAATCCTTTTTTATTTATTGAGGTGTTATTTAAGGCTTTACCGAGCCTATTGTGCTGCCCCCAATCGTATTTTTTTTTGTTTCTTAACAATTAAGCAATGTTTCCAAAAAACAATAATGTCACATTGTATTTAAATTTATGTTCAATTTATCGAAACATTACGGATTATTATGTTTTATTTTTATAGTTGTAGCTATTATCATTAAAATCGCCAAAAGTAGTCACTTTTTGAAAACCAATCAAGACTACAATGTGACATTGTTGTTTTTTTTGGAGCTTTTAACCCTGAGGTTACGTCAGCCCATTCTTGTTTTTTGGAAATGTTATTCAATTGTTTAGAAATAAAAAAAATACTATTGGGGGCTGCACAATAGGCTCGGTAGGCTCTTAAGTAAAAATTGTACTTAAGCTTGAATAGCTGGATGATAAATAATTATAATAAACACAATAATTCTCATATGTTACTATACATATTAAAAACCCTTGCACAGTTGATGATAATAACCATCCATGTACAATAATAATTTCATTTCCAGATTTGGAGATATCAGACTTTGTGAACTGCACTCCCAGTCTAAACATGCGTACACCTGGACAGCTCCTGTCTCTCACATCACACCTGTCCTTTGGTTCAGGAGGGGACAGCACTTATAACTCGGTTGTGACTTCGGAGCCCTGTGAGAATCTACTTGATGAGCTTATTGAGACTAGTATGATTTTACTCTGCTTTAATATCATATAAATATGTAACTGTTTCTTCATACTGTACAGTTTTCTATCTCATAATATATTCTCATCAATATAGTTTACATTTCCTATTCACAAATGTTCATATTTAAAAATGATCATGTTGAAGATCGTCCTGGAAAATGTTAATATTCACCACTTCTTTGTGGACACTTATTTCTTCTTAATTTTATCATATACAGGGCAAATGGCAGCGCGAATTACGATTTTAGAATACACTGATCGTTGTCCCTACCATTAGGCAAGCACTTAGCGGTGCGTAGGCAGTGTATTCTAAAATAGCAATTCGCGCCGCAGTTCGCCAAGCCCCTTAGCCAGGCGGTAAAGTGGTAATGGGCGGGGTACATTGCTCGCAGAACCGATGGCCGATGGGTCCGAAGAGTTCTCGAGCGGGGACCGCATACCGGAAAGTGCAGAGTGGGTAGGACCCCCCGAGGTGGACCCCGTTGGATGAGGGCAGCGCTAGACCGGTCGTTGTGGCGATCCTTGGGGGAGGCCTATGTCCAGCCAGCAGTGGACGTCTATCGGCTGATATGATGATGAATTTTATTTTCAAATCAATGTAAAATCTGTGTTCAGACGGAATTTATACAATTTTATTTGATACAGATTTATTTCAGGCAAATTGAATTCTCCATCAATGGAACATTCACAATTGTCTGGTGTACATCCATTTATGAGCGCTGAAAGTATCAACTTGGATGATGTTGCAGTAAGTGTTGGTCAAAAATTAATTAAAAAGCATAATAAACAGAATAATAAATAATTTCTAAATTCTATTAAAAATTACATTACTCACTTCTTTTCTGCTATGAGTAATATTCTAATTTTGTACTGAAGTTCGGAGTTTCCCTGCGAGATCGAATCAGAAATGAAGAGATCCGCAGAAGAACCAGAGTAACTGACATAGCCCAAAGAATCGCTAAACTAAAGTGGCAGTGTGCGGGAGACATTGCTCGCAGAACCGATGGCTGATGGGGCCGAAAAGTTCTGGAGTGGCGACCGCGTACTGGAAACCGGTGGACCGACGACTTGGTGAAGGCGGCGGGAACTCGTTGGATGAGGGCATCGCAGGACCGTTCGTTATGGCGATCCTTGGGGGAGGCCTACGTCCTGCAGTGGACGTCCATCGGCTGAGATGATGTACTGAAGTCACATAATATCTATCTGTTGCAGTCTCAAGATTCCGGTTCAGAATCCCTCAGCTCATACCACACATGCGAGAGCTCCAAAAATAGTTCAACTTCAAAAAGCAACAAGTCTACGGATGTTAGTAGTACTAATGGCTCATCGATTGATGAGTCTGCTGTGTTGACTGATTCTCAGCACGATCAGTCTACATCTCCACTTTGTAGGGGTCAGTCTTTGAAGAGGATACCCAGGTATTTAACTTATTATGCATAAACATCTAAACTATTATAAAACTGTAACAGCAAGTTTGTCTGTACATTGAAGATATTAACAACAAAAAAATTACGATATGGGTTCTAGGTATCCCTGATTCCACATCATCAATTTTTGGATTTTTTGTCTGTCTGTTTGTTTGTTTGTGTGTTTGTTTGTTTGTTTGAACGAGCATCACGCAAAAACTACTGAACCGATTTTGATGAAACTTTTTTTGTTTGATAGCTTATGATCTGACTTAAAATCTGGTATATAATTTGTGCGGACAAAGTCGCGGGTTAACGCTCGTAATACATAAAGTCTGTATCATACTCATACACGAAATTCTACTTTGACGTAGTTAACTTATGATTATGAATGAGTTCATTCATAGTTATGAATGGACTCAAAGTTGGTTGTGAAATATTTATACTCATTTATATTTTGTATGTAGATATTATTTAATGACATAATGCAATGCATAATTTTATGGTCGCTGTTTTTCAATAAAAACAGCTACAAACATAAATAAAGTCAAGACCATAACATTATCCACTTCAGGGTGGTCAGAAACCTATTGCTACAACTGCCAACCATCTTTCTAAGTAGCAGGCTCACTTTTAGAATATTAAAGGATTCAATACTACAAATCTGTGATATCAGAATTATTTATATCATGTTCTTGTACCAGTTTCAGAGCTAAGAAAAGAAAAAGGATACTAGAGGGTGATGGAGACACGCCCACTGGAGTTGCAATTCTTGCGGAGTCGAAAGAAAATCGCAGTGGACTTACACAAGAGATTTTAGCCTTAGAACTTAGTCAAAATACACCTAAACGAATTGCACTACATCCTACGCCTGATAAACGCAAGAATCCTATTAAAGGAGTGTTGAAAAAGAGGTATAATTAGTAGTGAACTATATATAATTTTAATTGCATCGCATTTAAAATAAAAATAAGGACTAAGCATGTACCATGTTGAGCTGTCTACTTGATTCGCTATGAGTATGGTGTGCAGTGTTGCCAACAGATAAATTTGGTCCCCACCAGCCAGATTCAACTCCTAAAACCACCAGAAAACCACTACCTAACAGAAAGTGGCCCTACTCTAATAATAACAAAATTTTCCACTAAACAAGAAAACAATGGCTATATTGGTAATTTGTTACCTTTATTATCTATATCTATACTATTATAAAACTGTAAGAGGAAGTTTGTCTGTACATTGAAGATATTAACAAAAAAAAGTTACGATATGGTTTTTAGGTGTCCCTGATTCCATTTTACCAATTTTTGGATTTTTTGTCTGTCTGTTTGTTTGTTTGAACGAGTATCACGCAAAAACTACTGAACCGATTTTGATGAAACTTTTTTTGTTTGATAGCTTATGATCTGACTTAAAATCTGGTATATAATTTGTGCGGACGAAGTCGCGGGTTAACGCTCGTACTATTATAAAACTGTAACAGGAAGTTTGTCTGTACATTGAAGATATTAACAAAAAAAAAGTTACGATATGGTTTTTAGGTGTCCTTGATTCCATATCACCAATTTTTGGATTTTTTGTCTTTCTGTTTGTTTGTGTGTTTGTTTGTTTGATCGAGCATCACGCAAAAACTACAGAACCGATTTTGATGAAACTTTTTTTGTTTGTTAGCTTATGATCTGACTTAAAATCTGGTATATAATTTGTCCGGACGAAGTCGCGGGTTAACTCTAGTTATGTATAATTTCATAATACACCTGGTTGTGGGTATTTTGCTTATAGTTTTATTGTTCTTCTCAGATGGGCTTCACAAGATGACAGTCATCATTTCAATGTTGGTGTTATATTCTCCACTCCAGTTTCCAACAATAAGATGGAAAGCAAGAAAAGGCTAAAAGAAACACGATTCATTCTTCCTAAGGACGATCAACCGCCCTCAAGCACTATGGGGAAAACTATAATGTTTAGTAAACACATATCTACAAGCTTGGAAATATTTCCCACTAGAAGATTTAGCAAGGTACAGGTTTTCTCATAAATGCTCTTTTGATCTCTAATCAAATGATCTCTCTAAATTAGACTAATCTTCGCAGTACTCTGTCTCATCAGCGTGAAGGAAAGCAAATTATTTAATAGGGGAGCGGACTGCATGAAATATATTTTAGTTTTATCTTCTTAGTAAAAAAAAACATTTGAAAATAACGCTATACTCACATTTTTAGTAATTTTTTGACTAGAATACTATTTTTAATAACATGATGAACTATAAAAAGTAATGTAATGTTGATGACGTCACTTGTGGGTATTTAGTACAATTTTTCATACATCGCGCGCGTTATGACGTTCGATTAAAAGTTGCTAATTTGACTAATTGTCCGATCCCCTATTCAATTGATACATCTATGAATCTTATACTTTACGAGCGTTAACCCGCGACTTCGTCCGCACAAATTATATACCAGATTTTAAGTCAGATCATAAGCTATCAAACAAAAAAAGTTTCATCAAAATCGGTTCAGTAGTTTTTGCGTGATACTCGTTCAAACAAACAAACAAACAATCAAACACCCAAACAAACACACAAACAAACACACAAACAAATAGACAGACAAAAAATCCAAAAATTGGTGAAATGGAATCAGGGACACCTAAAAACCATATCGTAACTTTGTTTTGTTAATATCTTCAATGTACAGACAAACTTCCTGTTACAGTTTTATAATAGTATAGATTGCACACCAAAACGAAATATACACTCGCAATACAATACCCAAAGAAATACAAGTAGGCACAAATAATGCTGTTTTATCGCTAAAAACCGACACTCTCAAGTCCCACCCTCCATTTTGTTTGGTATCTATGTAAACTATTATAAAACTGTAACAGGAAGTTTGTCTGTACATTGAAGATATTAACAAAAAAAAAGTTACGATTATGGTTTTTAGGTAATCCTGATTCCATATTACCAATTTTTGGATTTTTTGTCTGTCTGTTTGTTTGTGTGTTTGTTTGAACGAGCAACACGCAAAAACTACTGAACCGATTTTGATGAAACTTTTTTTTGTTTGATAGCTAAATATCTGACTTAAAATCTGGTATATAATTTGTGCGGACAAAGTCGCGGCTTAACTCTCGTACTATTATAAAACTGTAACAGAAGTGTGTCTGTACATGGTTTTTAGGTGTCCCTGATTCCATATCAGCAATTTTTGAATTTTTTTTCTGTCTGTTTGTTTGTATGTTTGTTGGTTTGAACGAGCATCACGCGAAAACTACTGAACAGATTTTGATGAAACTTTTTTTGTTTGATAGCTAATGATTTGACTTAAAATCTGGTATATAATTTGTGCGGACAAAATAAATAACATCTCGCCATGTTGAGGAAAATCATTAGGAAACATTGTCATTAATGGTTATAGTAGGTAGTATAGTAGTAGGTTAAAACAGGTTTTTTATTTTTACCCGACAGTGCCAGAAGGAGGGTTATGTTTTTCGAGCGTCTGTATGTATGTCTATTTCTTTGGCACGCCATACAGCTTAAACGGATTGATAGAATTAAACGTATGAGGTGTCGTTAGATTTGTAAAAATCGTGAGTGTCCATAGGCTATATTATTTTAATACGGCGTTTGCGATTTAAAAAAAAGAGGGGGAATTATCGTTTTTTTTGTTGTTAAACATTACAATACTTCTGGTCTGGCTTTAACTGACTGTATTCGATTTACAATAATAAAAATCATTAAATTAAATTAAAATATAAGGTATACCTGAATAAATATTTTATAGAATGCAGGTATTTATTTTATATGAAAAATGTGCTAACTTGCTTCTTTTGCATTTCAGGGAGAAAGTTCGCCAACAGAACTTTGTAAGACCCCACTAGCAACCGCCCACACACCGTATCGTACACCGAAGAGTGTGCGGCGAGGCAACCAGATCTCCGACCAGAGGATATTGGGGACACCTGATTATCTCGCACCTGAATTATTGCTAAAGTAAGTTATAAAATTAACGGACTACATGCCATGCCATCCTCATCTCAGCCGATGAACGTCCCCCCCATAACGACCGGTCCTGCGCTGCCGTCATCCAACTGGTTCCCCCGCCTTCACCAGGTCGTCGGGCCACCGTGTGGAGGGCCTACCCACGCTGCGCTTTCCGGTACGCGGTCGCCACTCAAGAACTTTTCGGCACCATTGGCCATCGGTTCTGCGAGCAATGTGCCCACTTCAGTTTAGCAATTTTTTGGGTTATGTCAGTTACTCTGGTCCTTCTGCGAATCTCTTCATTTCTGATTCGATCTCGCAGGGAAACTCCGGGCATAGCCCTCTCCATTGCCCTTTGGGTGACTTTCAGCCGTTTTTTGAGGCCTTGAGTAAACGACCACGTCTCTGTTCCATATGTCATCACTGGCAACACACACTGATCGAAGACTTTCGTTTTAAGACACTGCGGTATTTGGGACGTGAAGATACTACGTAGCTTCCCGAACATGCCATGTAACAAAGAGTTTTTCTAACTTATGTACGTAACGTAATACCGACTGCTCTCAAACGTTGAAGGAAAAACATTGTGAGGAAACCTGCATACGCAAAACGGATTCTGATATGTATGTGTAGTCCACCAAACCGCATTGGGCACGTTTGGTGGACTAATGCCCATGCTCGATCTCTGCGGATAGGCCTGTGCCCTGCAGTGTGATTTATATAGGCTGATGATGATATAATCCCTCGTAATTGTTTCATACGAGATGTTAAGATTAAATAGAGAAACGACACTGCCTTTGGAGTTGCGTTGAGAGTCTGGTAATGGGCGGTCGTATGTAGGGTGCTCTCCAGCTTGCTGCGAGGCTCCCACCACTTTATGGTGGCTAAAGTGTGTGTTTTTGTACATAAAACAACACTTAAAAATCACCATATATTTACTGCTAAACAACGTCAAGCATAATTGTTATTTATACTGGAGATTGGGAAAATCATAGATATAACGATGGAAAGGCCAAATTTTAAGATTAGAATTAGACACTAAACCGAATGCACTGAAAAACCTTGCCGTAAAGTACAAACAATCTGGTTTGACAATCAGATGAGGACTGGATAATAATGTTGTAGGTACATAAAAGGTATTTTTATTTTCAGAAAAGGCCATGGTCCTCAAGTGGATTGGTGGGCTTTAGGCGTTTGCCTCTATGAATTTATGACGGGTGTACCGCCTTTTAACGATGAATCACCGCAAGCTGTCTTCAAAAATATACTATCTAGGAGTGAGTACCATCATATTTTAATGAATATTTTGATATCTGTTTATCCTTGTTTAAAAAAAGAATGGGGTGCATGAAGAGACCTCCCCGAGTGGCGTACCGAACCTGATACGTCTGGTGTGCCCCTGGTACTTATCAAGCCTCTAATGCTAATCGCCAAATCTCTTCACCACGATGACAAGTCTAATTCAATACCTTCGCCTCTACAGAAGAAGAATTAAATTTTAAAGTTTTGATGCAATCGTGATAAAAAAAACAGTCGTTCCTTGGGCCCGGAATCTACACAAGCAGAGACGAGCTATTTTTCATATTTGTATTGCGCATTGTGAGCCGTGTGCGGCGGACGGCGATCGGCGTCGCTGGTCGCTTGTCAACAAGCCACGACACTCCCCTAAACCTAATCCTGCCAGTCAGCAATGTGACAACTCGTGTCTCAAAGTTCATACTGAGCAACAGCGGGAGCAAGGCTCGTGCCATCGTCGGAGCCCTCACTGGACACTATGCCACAGGCACGATGATGCACAAAATGAAACTCACCCTAGATCCCAGCTGCCGAGCATGCGGAGAGGATGAAGAGACCATGGAGCATATTTTTTGTGACTGTGATGTCTTGGCGGCAAAACGTATGTGCCTCCTCGGAGACAGATACCCAAAACCGGGAGGTCTTAGGTATCTTCTCCTCAATGGAATTGCCTCCTTCATTGACCATGTATTTGAAGGGTAAAGAAAGCAAAAAGTATTGGGGCTAACACAAAAGATCCCACTGGGTCGAAGTGTTGTTGGCTTGCCAGCCCCCACAACAAGAGGACCCTACCATTTAGTAATGTGTTTACCTTCAATTTACATTAATGATACAATTACAGACATAGAATGGCCGGAAGAAGACGAAGCCCTATCAACAGAGGCTGTCGATGCGGTAGAGGCTCTCCTCACGATGGAGCCAGCCAGCCGGCCGGCTGCGGCCGCCGTCCGCAGCATGGCCCTGTTCAGGAACGTTGACTGGGACAATCAGCTAAGTGCGGAGCCCCCGTTTGTACCGGCTCCTGTCGATTTACATGATACTGGATATTTTCAAGGTGAGTTCTTTGTTATGTTTGTTATTTATAAGGTGGGCATGAGTCGGCCACAGTAAAGATTACTTAAGATAATATCATAGAGTACTATAATTACTAAAGTAAGTAATATCAACGTATAGTACAGGCACTCCTTGCTCGACCAATGCTGTACTTTAGTCCTCTATCACCCTCACGCACTCAGAATACAGGATGTAACAAAACACCCTAGTAATTCAGGGTGTAAGTCACAGCTTGGCAAATACTGAAACGATGAATTCAGACCATCAAACTGAACAACTTTCACTATGGAGCCACCTTAGGAAACGAGAAAAAAATCAGCTGCTCTATACAAAACAGCTGTACCTACTTAACTCAAATGTATGAAACACCAGGGCACCATAGTGAAAGTTGTTCAGTTTGATGGTCTGAATTCACCGTTTCATTTGTATTACTAGTGTGATACACCTTATACAGGGTGAAATTGATATCATTAGCATCCTTTTAAACTAAGAGTCTACCCATCAAACTGAACAATTTTTACTATGCGAGCAAACCGATCGGAGCAAAAGTAAAATCAGCTGTTCCATACTAAACTGCAACGCCTACTCGACTCAAATGTATGCAACAGCAGATTTTTTTGGTGCTCCGATCTGTTTGCTCCCATAGTAAAAGTTGTTCAGTTTGATGGATAAACTCTTAGTTTAAAAGGATGCTAATGATATCAATTTCACCCTGTACATGTGCTAAGCTAAGAACTTCGAACTTCTTCTCGTCAGTGCGATCCTGTTTGTATGAAGGAGTCATGTAGAAGCAAAGGCAGTAACATCCATTTTTTTACTATGGCAACTTTAAATGCAGTTAGTAAAACATTTTCTTTTATGATGTCAAATATTGAAGTCATAAGTCGTATGGAAGTAGATGTTGCAATCTTTGCTTCTATATGACTCTAGTGTCTTGTCAGTGTGTACTTTGCATTTAATTCAAACCAAGGATTTTAGAATTATAAAGGATGCCACTCCAGGTTACAAGCAAGGAAACAAGAAAATTGGCCATGGCTGTTGGTAATGTTCGACCTTCTTTAGTATGTCTCCGTCGTTGATATTTCCAACGTTTTTGTGGTCCTTTCTATCCAATGATGTGACGTAATGTATGACAGGAGCTAAAATTTTTGTCGTTGGATTAGAAAGGGACAAAGTAACGTCAGAAACAACGACGGGAATATACGAAAGAAGAACGATCAATACCGACCACGAAGGAGTATTATCATGTTTCACTGCTTGTTAGGCAGTTTGTATTCCAAAGTATAGACAATACCTATGCCAGCTTCCTGATTCAACCTCATGAGTGACAAACACTGTTGTTTCTCTTACAGCCCGAAATATTCTGCAACACCTGAATGTGTCAAATTTTGACATATAGCCACAATTCACAAGTATGTATCTGTAGTTAATTAGTTTCAATTTGTAGTTAACCAATTATGTGTGATAGTTAGTGTAGGTAGTGTTAATATAAATCAATAAAGTACCTTATATCTTTTTAATTGTAATGTATTCGTGTATTAATACACTGTGAAACAAACTATTTAAAGCGAGACTGAATTGAGAAATATGTATTGTGATGGATAATAATTATGCTATGTTAGTTAATATTAGTTGCAGTAGTAATTATTTACAGTCAAATGCTCTTATAAATACGCAATACTTTATTACCATAGAGAAACACGCAACTCGTACCCCGAGAGGAGTGGCCTTACGCATAATTTCCCATACTTTCCCCTCTGTCAAAGTCCCCGCTACGGCCCCCACCTAGCCCCGATGGGCTACTTTCGATGCGTCTTACTGTTATTGTCATAGCAACGGATGTCATGTCCCGCAAAAAATGTCTAAAATGTTCTATGGAGAAATAAACAATACCTACTCCTCGTTGACACGAGTTACGTGTTTCTCTATGTTTATTACTGTAGGGAAGTTTAATTAAACGAGGAATTAGAAAATTGTTTTTATTTTAAATTTTAATATTAGAAGTCAGCTTTACATTTGTGACTGATAATGATAATTTTAACACCAATTTATTAAGAAAGGCAAGTTTTATCGGTTGACTTTCTCAAAATAATTGATGATAATTATTCATGGAATAATTCGTTCAAGAACTTAAACTAAATAAAGTATTAATCAAAAGTTATCAGAGGAAATGAAAAACTTTTGTTATTTTTCCGTAACGCTGGTAACGTTCACGAATAGGAAAACATGTTTTCACAATGCTCCAGTAGTCATCCATGGCTGCTCATTTGGAGTTCTTTTGTATCCATGGTAAGAAAGCAGTGACGCGTGTGTACACACCCGGGTATTGGCCCTTGCCGCAACCTATGCCCCAGGAGACAACGCCTACTTGAGTCCAGCGACCACCTTCGTTCACCATCAATGGACCACCGCTGTCACCCTGTAAATATATTGAAATGATGCCTTCATACGATAATGTGGTTCACTATTGGCTGTTTGCACGACACAAGCGCCACACTAGCGCGGCGTAGCACCAGAACTAGGTCGGACAGCCGTGAATTACCTACACTATTATAGCACTGTAAAAGTCTGTGTATGTTCGAGGATTCTGCCAAAACTACTGGACCGATTTTGATAAAACATTTTATGTTTAAAAGCATATTATTTTATTATTCTTAAAAGCTAGCTTATATTTTATCCCGTTATACGATGACGGGAGCGGATGCGGACGAAGCCACGGACAAAATCTAATTTATATCGGAATTCCCATTCAAAGTTTTACCTCAGTTTTAACACCTTTGGGTGTTGAAATGCGAGAAACCTTTTTTAAACATCCATGCAAAATTTTAAGTTTGTAGACTTTACAGTTTTGGAGGTTTCGTGTTGAGTTAGTGTGTGGATTTACATAGATTCAAGCATATTTTACACAGCTTGTCCAACAAAAGTACAAATTTCTGCCACCCCGGGCGCTGCGATCGATTTGACAGCTCCCATCACCCACTTCGCACATAGCCAATAGAAAAAAAAAATATTTAACAAAACGACTGATATCAATTGATCAATTAATTTATTACTTATTCGTTTTAAATTTGTTTAACTATTTAGGTTATGGGAGTAGGCAATGTGTTAAAAACGATTTGAACCGTATTTATCTTCTATTTAATGAGTAACACTAATTAAACTCGAAAACTACATTCTAGAACCTTATCTCTGTAAAGCTAGTTACGTTCCAGGTCAAGTTCATTGTAAGATTTTATTATTGACGTGACGAGCTGTGCCTGGCATGCGTTGCAATGCCCCTTTTTTGCCCGACACACACTTGGCCGTTTTTTTCATAGCTTATGTTCGTCAAGGATAATGTAGCGTTGTAATGGTGAAAGAATTATTCAGATCGGTTTTGTAGTTTCGGAGCCTATGCAATAGAAACAAACGAACAAAAAATCAAATCTTTCCTCTTTATAATAGTAAGTATAGATCTATTGCGTCTTTGTTCTCCAGGACATAGTAAGAGTTTTCCTATACCTAAAAAAATGATTTAAATAGTTCGTGAATTATTAAATCTTTGTTATACTCACACTACAAGAGTCCATGCTAGCTTTACCAGCGCATAGCATGTGCTCAACGATGCCACCAGGCGCTGCGGCTCCGTACTTGAGTCTACACTCAGGATTCGTCCAGATAGGGATTGACACTTCTTGCAGAATTAAAGGCTGAGGTCCACCTGCATAAGGAATTCCAATTGAGATCTGAAGCAGATTTTTCAAACAAAAAAAAAGATATAATTTAAATTATACTAACTCTCTCGCAAACTTCCCCAACCAATCACAGTCGCGATGAGACCAGCATACGCTCGTGCTCCATGCGGCAAACAAACTGGACGAACGTTCTTCGTGAACGTAACGGGATGGTCTAGCGTTAGTATAGCTATATCGTTGTACTGCAATCAATTAAATATTATTTATAGAACCATATGCAGAATAAATGTTGAATAAAATGGTTTGACAATTTCAACAGCAGAATTATATGTACCAAAGTTCGCATATCGAAGCCACGATGCCTCACAACCCGCTTGATCTTCCTCTCCTGGTGTTGTGTCTCTGTGTTGGTCCCTATATTGTGGTCACCTAGTTTCGCGGTCAGACGAGCGACATCCCAAGACGTCATACTGTAATTAATTGAAATATACTCAAAATTGGCTAAATACGAACAGCAGAAATATGGTAAAAGCCTGGAATTATTAGACGTGTCGTGTTGCATAATTTAAAACGAAAAAAAAGAGGATCTCATGATTTCTTGGTTTTATTTAGATATGATTAATATCAAGAAAGAGTGAACTATACTGGCAGAGATAAAATCGTACAGCCATAGCCATCACAAACATACAATTTTAAAGGCTATTTTCTTGTACTGAAAAGTCATCAATAACAGGTTATTTCGGCATGAATAGTTTAGCCATGAGTAATTTATTATCTAAACTATTATAAAACTGTAACAGAAAGTGTGTCTGTACATTGAAGATATTAACAAAAAAAAGTTACGATATGGTTTTTAGGTGTCCCTGATTCCATAACACCAATTTTTGGATTTTTTGTCTGTCTGTTTATTTGTGTGTTTGTTTGTTTGTTAAAAACTACTGAACCTATTTTGATGAAACTTTTTTTGTTTGATAGCTTATTATCTGACTTAAAATCTGGTATATAATTTGTGCGGTCGAATTCGCGGTTTAACCCTATTACCTTATTAGATCCCTCTATAAGGCGAAGGCCTTTCACAAAAGATGAGTAACTATTAATATTTAAAATTGACTTACTGGGCGACACAATGAGCTGCTGACAAGACGTGTCTATCATCGATCAAGGAGCCTCCACAGAACTGTCTACCGCCATTGAACAGGGCGACGATCCATGGCCATTCGTTTTGCTCGGCGTTGTGACCACCTACTATTCGTTCTTCGTCTTGATATGTACTCTCATATGTCTAAAATGGCATTAATGTGTTATTTGAATAACATTATCAGTCGACGCAGGAATTGCATTTTTTAATGGGAACAGAAATGTTTACTTACCTGAGCTCCATTCTTCTTACCACAAGAGCCATCGGCGGCTGGCTGAGTCGGTTTGCTTGCTTGAGTCGGGTGCATTGGTGGCCATGTCTGAAAAAGGGAATTTTTTACTATTTGCGTACTTTCCTGCCTTTTTGATATCTATACTATTATAAAACTGTAACAGGAAGTTTGTCTGTACATTGAAGATATTAACAAAAAAAAAGTTACGATATGGTTTTTTTGTTTGATAGCTTATGATCTGACTTAAAATCTGGTATATAATTTGTGCGGACGAAGTCGCGGGTTAACGCTCGTTGATTTATAAAAATGCGTATAAATCGTACTAAACCATAGTTATGTTAGGTACCTGTTTTGTAGTAGGCTTAGTGGTACCAGGTTGTGGAGGTCTTGTTGCCCAAGTTGTTGACTGCGTAACGGGCTCATCGTAAGATGGTTTCGTAGTTCCAGCTCCAGCACCTACGTGTAATAAAAACCTTGGATATACGTAAAATATAACGTGTCGTCAAATATAATTTGTCAAAACGATATTTTAAATAGATTGTATTATGAACACCGTTGTACTAATGACCAGATCCTGTTTTTTCCAAACGTACCATGAGAAGGTGGATGAGTAGCAGGAGTGTGGTCCGGTGGATGTGTCGGCAGCGGCGGGATCGTCGGCGGCCATTGCGCAGGAATCTGTCGCACATTGAGACCAGGACCGAAGTTCCATTGTGGTGACAATGCGGATAAGATTCGGCCTGGAAATCTGATTTTGATTCCATTAGTAAGCAAAAACTGTAGCCATAAGCATTTGGAGACGAATCTGTCTTAAATACTTACCCAGCAAATTGAAACGGTGGCAGCTGCACCGGCATAGCTGAAGGTAGAGTACCCAAACGTTGAACATCGGGCTCCTGCTGGGGTGGCGTGCCCACTGGCTCCGTACAGCATACTCCGAACACCTGGATGTCAACTAAGTTTATGACTCTTCGATGCTTTGACTTACTTCGTAACAGATACATCACTACCTGACGCCAGACGGTTCGCGCAAAAATGTACTTAGTGAAGCTTGCCACAGCGTTGTTATTACTTCGAACAGCGAGCGACGTTTGCGACATTGCCGTCTAGAACGAGTGGCAGAAATCAAGCAAGCGCATCGCTTACGACGCGCTCAAAGTGAAGGTACACACAGTACCTACGACCAGGAAAATAATTACCCTCGTCAATCTTCGTTTGCGCAGATTCCCCCGACAAAACCCGAAGTCGTTTAGTAATCAAAGTGTGCAAAGTCGGATAGCAGCGAAAAGAGCGCGAAAATAATTAGCCAATCGTGGCAAGGGACACATAATTAAGTCTCGGGCGGGACTTGAACCCGCACTCTTCCAAACCGGGGAATTTCGTTATCCAATTTCGACACCGAGCCCACTACCCAGAGAATGAAATTTTCAATCTAATGTCGAGCACGTATCCATACTTTAGTTTCGGGGGGGGGGGGGGGGGATATTCATAGAAAAACAATGAAAAAGTAAGTGCTGTAATCACTTTTCCATACAAATATTCGGATTTTGGGGGGGGGGGGATAAAACCCACCTATCTCCCCCCCTGGATACGAGCCTGTCTAATGCGTCTTATACGTAAGCGCCATCTACTAGAAGTTGTTTGTTGTTGTTACTTATAAATCTGGTACCTACTATTGTACTATTGTATCTCGGTACCCCGACTACCCCGACTGCTTTAGATATATTATAGAGAATTAAACATTAAAACATACTTTGCATCACACAAAAATAATAGGTGACCAAATTATTTGTAACTTTTTAAATGTTTTTTTTTGGCGTTGGGGGTTTTTTAATTTGTAATTTAATGTTATTTCATAATTTTTAAAGTTACATCAAAACTACTGAACCGATTTTCACGAAACATGGCTAAGAACACTCAGGATAACATTATTTGACACAAAAAAAACAATACGAAAATCGGTTATTAACAATATTGTTCATGTTCTCACCTCCATATTATCACCGCTGACGTAGCTGCAAGTGTCGTAGTGTCCCATGACCCACCCGTCCCAACCAGACAAGTCGGCTACTTTCACCAACGGGTAACAGTCACGGAAACTCTTACATGTCCCTTTCTTGCCCAATGTGGTCTCACAGTCCAGTCCAAATGCACCCTCGTCGGTCTGTGGATACATCGTGTTATTAAAATAAGTAGGCCTACCATGAGTTTTCACTTTACGTTACTACTGTAGTTGCGGCGCAAATTTTGTATGACAGAATTAGTTCTCAAAGTAACTACTAGAAGCGCTGTACGAAATTCAATACAAACACTGTAGTAAACTACAGTAAAACTACTATAGTATACTGCAGTGTAAACTCATGGTAGGCCCAAAAAGTTTTTAGCTTGATGTTAGGTTCACATTTGGGTCGAGTAGGTTTTGCAATTTTGTATGGAACAGATTTTTTCGTTGGATGTAAGTCACTTGAAAGTTGTTAAGTTTAATAGTCGGATCATTCCATAAACTTAATATTCATCATCATCTCAGTCGAATGACGTCCACTGCTGAACGTCTACCGTAAAGTTTATGGACGGATCTATACAGGGTGTAAGGGACAGCCAGGCAGATAATGTAACGGTAAATTCAAACAATCAAACTGAACAACTTTCACTATGGAGCCAACCTCAAGAAACGCGACAATGAATCAGTTGTTTCATACATTTGAGTAGTTGTCAGCAGTTTTTTATGAAACAGCAATTTTTTTTTCCTTTTTCTGTGATTTGGTTCATAGTAAAAGTTTTTAAATATGATGGTCTGAATTCACCGTTTCAGTATTTGCCTGGCTGTCCCTTACACACTGTATAACTTTTAGTGTATAAAATGTCATACCTGTCGTGGTCGCAATAACCAAAACTGTTTTCCATCGCGAGTGCTGTTTGAGGCGTCTGTGTTGCGCCTCACGCGCCTGGCAGCTGCTGAATAAAGTAATTTTATTTTATTTATTTACTTTAACACTTTATTTTATACCACTGCAAATTAAATAAGCACATGCACACACTGAATTTAAGTGAAACAGATGCAGATTCTGCAAGGAGGAGATGGAAACTCCTCTGCACCTCTTATGTGACTGTGGCCCCCTGATGTACAAACGCAGTACTCATCTAGGTAGGCAGGTGCTGACACCAGATCAGATACAAACTGTCCCGATCAAGAATCTATTGCGATTTCTGGCCGCAGCCGCAGTGGGGATTGGTAAGGAACTTTAAAAAGGAAGTTCACAAAGGACCAGCGATGGTCTTCGTGGCACAGGCTTAGCAAGCCTGTCAAGACCCAAAACCCCCCTAAATAATAAATAATAATTATTGTACACAAAGACACAAATAACATATACAAAGAGCGAGCTTATAATCAAATAATTTGTCTTTTACATTTAAGTGCGAAACAGTAGATTTTTTTGTTCGCAATTTTGAATTTGCATTCCTAGTGTAAGTTGTTCAGTTTGATGGTCTAAACTCTAAACCACCCCTCAAAATATTACTAGGGTGTTTTGTTACACTCTGTCATATTATGTGCTACGGATCCCTCGGTGTGCGAGTCCGACTCGCACTTGGCCGTTTTTTGTATAATAGCTGGCATTTCTATGCGGAGTGAGACGTCACGTCAAAAAAACAATTAAAGCTTAACATCTTGGGCTGACTATGAAAATAAAACTCGTTTTCAAAACAAGCTAAAGGCCTCAAATATCGGCATACCTATCTATATCGCGGATTACTCTAACCGTAATTTCAATTACCTACCTACTTCTACCACCAATAAGTACCGTAAACGGTCAATTTAATGTTGGCAGTAAGTTGGTGGATAAAGTATTTTAAAACCTGTTCCCCCCTCCCACAAAAGCTGGTCTGACTACCTCGTGATTCGGGTTAATTTTGAAGTCGAGACCACAAGAGTTGAGTTAAAGTCAATCAATCAAAATGTGTAGTCCAATAATCTATGTAATTGTTAATGTTCACACGTTTTAAATGTCAATTACATCTCCTAAAGCGACGCTCCATTGTTTCCTGAAAGCCACAGTTCTGGTTTTATACTCCTACATAAAGCACAAGAGCTGCTACCTTACCTCATGTAATTAAGTAGTAACTAGCAACATACGTGCGCTTGATTCGATCATATGTCTGAATGATACTGCCTTCGCTCCGGTATCATCAAGAGCTGCTACCTTACCTCATGTAATTAAGTAGTTACTAGCTACATACGTGCGCTTGATTCGATCACATGTCTGAATGATAATGCCTCCGCTCCGGTATCATCAAGAGCTGCTACCTTACCTCATGTAATTAAGTAGTTAGTAGCTACATACGTGTGCTTGATTCGATCACATGTCTGAATGATACTGCCTCCGCTCCGGTATCATCAAGAGCTGCTACCTTACCTCATGTAATTAAGTAGTTAGTAGCTACATACGTGCGCTTGATTCGATCACATGTCTGAATGATACTACCTCCGCTCCGGTATCATTCAGAAATGTAAACATATAAATGGTCAACCCGGTGTCAGGATATTTTTAAACTGACTGTAAGAAGTCTGTCTTAGTTTAAAGAATACTGCTATCTAACGCGGTAGCGTCCGGCACCAAATGCATATAAAATGTCAACCATTCGAGATGAAGTACCACTTACGTAATAAATTATTATTAATCCGTAGTACCACTGAAACGGTCACCCATCCAAAGACGTGAATCAATCGACATTGCTTTCCTTCGAAGGTCTTTTCGAATACGGAAGCCTCATTTCATTACGCAGTGAGTGGTTCATTGATAGATTGTCAGACTGCGTCTTGAATATGGGAGCCGTACTGTGACTCTCCCACGCCCATGGCCACTATGTTGTTGGATGTATGTCTGACCAAATAATAACTACATTGACATTCAGATAGCGATGCAAAACCATTCGTCAGCACGTATCGTATCGTACGTCCTCACCACAAAAATGCATGTTATTTATTTCGGATCGCGCCGCTCTGCATAACGGTTTAAGTTTTATTGAAACTTCTCGTACAAAGTGGTGAAGGCGAGCAATCATGTTGTGTGTGCAATTAAATTTGTATTTTCTATGGCCCTTTTCGTATTGGCGTATGTTCTCACTCGCTTATCATTGGAATGTTTACAGAATTCTATAATATTTATTCTACGATCTAAGTCACCATTTTCTTGCTCCATTATTTGGGGTCCCCGTAATATGTCATGGTAGGAACCATCTCTCTTACAAGAATTATCTTTCACACAATACATCCTTCTTTTCTTTGGTCTTCGTCTCCTGCTACAGCTATCCACATTCATACTTAACACTCTTCTCATAATATTATCTCTATAATTATTTTCTACGACCTATGTATAAACAGCCCCGGATCTACGATTTTTCCGAGGTGGGGTAAAAAAAAGACATTGGGCCCCCCGACATCCCCTCCGAGATTTTACTGTAATATGATCAAATCGCTTGTAATAGGATCTAAAATCTGGATCGAATTCTGCAAAAGGTATGACTAGGCAATTCCAATATAACAAAGAACCACAAGCGAGCGAAGCGAGCTCGAGATTTCACTGCAATATGATTTAAAAACCAAGAGCGAACGAAGCGAGCTCGATATCACTGCAATACCTGCAATATAATGAAATGACTGCAATACGATCTAAAATCAGGGGCAGGCGACCGAAACGAGCACGATATTTTTTTGCAATATTGTCAAGTCGTTGCAATAATTTTTTTTAAACTATTGTTTTTGGCGCCCTCTTAACCTGCCGCCAGGGGCGTGGGCCCCGGTTTGTCCCCCTAGAACCGATTTTGAAATTATCAGAAGAACTTCATCATGTACATCAATAGAAATCGCTTACCGTACAGCTGTTGTACATAGTTGAATAAAAAATATACAAATAAGTTTAACATCGTTAACTGACAGTTATTGGACCAAGACCATCAATAAAAAGTTGTAAAACAAACCCATCAAAGATTCATCAGAAACAGATCATAATTATTTTTAAGTTCATAAAATGAAGGAAATTGCTATAAGATAATCAATGAAATTACAAGTATGCAATAAAGTTAATTGTACGTTGATACTTTTCAAAAGAAGCAAGTTAGTTCGTTCAAAAAATGTGGAGTACCTACACAATCGGCCTTGATGTTGGACTTGCAACCGAAACATCTTGGTGATTAAACCTGATTCCCAGTCATACTTTAATGAAAATGTACGGGTTTTAAATGTTCCTAGACTTTACACATGAAATATGGTCAAGAGCGGAACGATATCCAAGCGTAGAGGGTTCTGCTACTAGATTTACTGCTTCCATTTTCGATTTCTAGTTTTAGATAGATTTCTGGTATTTTCTGGATTTTTGGTTGGCCTTTAGTTGCAGTGTTTCTAAATTGCTTCAAAATTAATGACTACTTTATTATTATTAATAATCACAAATACACCATAAAAACTTAAAATTAGTTTTGTCCATTTCATGTGTCCGAGTATTGGAACTCTAGAAGGGGACCTGATATTACTTGCGAAGTAAAATAAGTAAACTTCAAAAGAGAGACGCCTTTTTATTAAGGTGGATAGAGTACAAGGCTTTAAATAGCAACATGTAGCATGCAAACTGAATACCTACATGATTGCAACGACCAGTCTATCCCTTCATTTTGTATTTAAAATAATTTCTCTATCCAGCCAGAAAATCTATTTAAATAACGACGACATTTTTTTTTAATTGGAATGGCGACATATTCGATATGAACAAATCGCATTAGTTGTCAATTGTTCTCAGGATTCCGGGTTCAGCATTCTAATGTAAGGAAATGTCAGCAGCGTCACCCAGCTTCAATCTCTAGTCTCAGATCTAATTAATGTCCTCGGTGAGCCGCAAAAAGTAACAAGTACTCAGAGCGAACCACCGAAGTGCGGTTTAGGACAATGATTTGATTGATGTGGTACAAAGCGCGCGGGCGTGTAGGCGTACGAGCATTTGCATTGAATTGATCTTATAGGTATTTTCCGAATAATGGCCCACGTGTGTAAGAGTCTCTAGCGGACCACAGGTTGACGACCATCACCTTCACGGTACATATTCATCTTGTTTTGGTCATCGATAAGTATAGGTAGGTACCTGTACGTAGTTACATAGATCATCGCTAATCATATTCGCGAAACAGTTTGAATGAAACTTAGTTACGAGTATGTAGTTAAATAGACTTTTGCGCTTATTTTAATTGTATAATTATCGATATTTATATCCAACTTTTCACCGTGACCGGACATCTCAGTTGCAAATTTTAACTTTCTCTAGCCTCAAAACCTCATATGCCTGTGTCGTGCATTGTTTTGAGCCCGCACGATGAGAATACTCGAGGACATTTCTTTTAAGCAATGTAAACAAATAGAACGTTACGGTTAAATGAACAAAGCCAAAGTTTGCACAGTTGCCTATTGTGGATCTAATCTTTTGAAGACCTATGTTCTTTAAACTTAGGTAAATATTATGAACGTAAAAATGTAGAGAAAATAAACAAAATTTGCTTGTGGATCACTGTGCTGGATCTTAGACCAATTGTTGTGATCAACTAATCATAGACAATAAAATCTTGGATGTCCGCTTACCATTTATGACAACTGCATCGTCGATGTAAAACGCGCCATCCTTTGAAGAGAATCCATTGTCTTCGGAGACACTCCAGCAAGTAGTCGCTATCAGACTCAGCCAGACAATTATTAATTTAGTCCTTATTGACATGTTGTTTTTGTAAACTATTGATCCATTCAATTCACTTATAAAGTTGTGTTAATAAAATTAGTTTTAAAGGGGTTAGTGAGTGCGCGTCGCGAGGATGTGCGGCTCGCAAGGAGTCGCTTCGCAAAATGCTTCGGCCTCTTGAATCCGCGCCTTTTAATATTTAAACTGACGCTCTACATTAGCTTCAAAAGATAACAGAGCTTTTTCCTTTTGTACTGAGCTGACATTTGCCACCCGATTCAAATGAGCTTTGTAAAATATGACAACCATTTGGAGGTGTAGGTACGCCTGAAATATTATTTGATCTTCGATTGATGATACTCATATACTCGTATTTGCAAGGTTCACACGGTGCGAAACAAAGCATGATTAGTGTTTTGAGAGATCATTGAACTCTGTTGGAATTTCTTTATTAAAACGGTGAAGGGACAGAAGAGTATTAATGGCAAACACGAAGTACCCTTTTAAGTGCACTAAAAAAATGTATGAGATTTCAAAAATAATACGTTCAGTCTTGTGTGGCGCCAATTCAATGAAGCGGGACAAATCATCACCGGGCCCTTTCCTTGTCCCGTTAAGCGTTTTATGCTTGAATTGATTCTGTCTGATTACCTTGTCAAATGTTACTCTTTATGAAATGAAAAAAACAGCGGCTGCATAATTTGTTTAATGTACTGAAGGAAGGTTTTCCTAGGTTTTAAGCTTTAAATCGAAGTATAAGTACTAGAATATACTACCTACAATTTCATGAGGATGATGGAAGGAACTAACATATAACAGACTAGATATGGTACCTACCTATAGGTATGTATGGTAAAATGTACTAGTTCTTGAAAAGCTACAGTAAACTTGTTCACACGGTGCGACCGCTGGTCTCACGCATTATGATGAATTAATTAAAGATTCAATTAATAACAATATCGCAGGTTACGGTTAATTGTGTGATTCATTATAATACAACTTATTTTGATGAGCTGATTGCTTTAATAAGTTTAGTTTTTATCAAATACCAGAGTTAACCCGCGAGTTCGTCCGCACAAATTATATACCAGATTTTAAGTCAGATCATTAGCTATCAAACAAAAAAAGTTTCATCAATATCGGTTCATTAGTTTTTGCGTGATACTCGTTCAAACAAACAAACACACAAACAAACAAACAGACAGCGAAAAAATCAAAAAATTTGTGATATGGAATACCTAAAAACCATATCGTAACTTTTTTTTGTTGATATCTTCAATGTACAGACAAACTTTCTGCTACAGTTTTATAATCCAAAAATGGGTGATATGTGATGTGGAATCAGGGACACCTAAAAACCATATCGTAACTTTTTTTTGTTAATATCTTCAATGTACAGACAAACTTTCTGCTACAGTTTTATAATAGTTTAGATTTGTCTCTTAAATTGTATTTTGTTTACAGTAGGTACACTTTTAGTTTTATAATTGCTTTGCACACAATATTGACTAATATTATCATCTGACTAAAATAAAGTGCATGTCAGACACATTTCAGTGCCATCATAATAATCATACTCAATATGCAAAAAAATTCTTAGTGAAGTACCTAACTATCCCATAAATTGTATTGCGATTTGCGGCAAAAGTGATGTTATGAATTGATGATGCACGAGTTTTTTTACGGACACACATGGCCCACCACTGTTACTCCTGTATTCCAGGATCAATAGCGTCAACTACCTAGACGAAAACTAAAAAAACCGCCTTCAAAAAACTAAATTTGTTTTATCGAAGTCGGTGTCAAGTCGGTACGATCCGCGACAGGGCTTGCATTCGTTTTTTGACTTGACTTGACACCGACTTCGATAAAACAAACTAATGTTCTTATGATGCGAACGAAGAAGTCATATCGGCTGCAATATTTTTGTATACTTTTTCGTTTTTTTGAAGGCGGTTTTAATGTTTATTTTACAATTTTCAGTGGTGAATTCAAATCAAATCAAATATACTTTATTTTACACCAAAAACATAAACAGTAAAATACAGAAATAAAATACAAGAGGCACAAAATAAGGCGGTCTTATCGCTAAGAAGCGATTTCTTCCATACAACCTTAGGGTAGAGGAAACAGTGAAAAGAAGAAAGGTAGGCGGTGTTTACAGAAAAAAAAAATTATCAAAAATCAGCAGTTATTAGTAAAAACAAAAAGTAAGTATACAAAATAAACCTATTATAAATACATATATAATATACATACTCATATAAATATATATATATATATATATACACACATACATCATACATAAATACGCGTACTACACAACAAAATACTATAGGAAAAGATGTACCTATGGAAAACAGATCGAGGGTCAGTTCAGTGATCAAGGATATGAGACTTAACTTTCGACTTAAAAACATTCAAGGAAGGTGCACGTCTGATCGACTCTGGCAACAAGTTCCAAAGCCGAACGGCATGCACGGAGAAGGAATAGGTGTAGAAATTAGTGGAGTGGATGGGCATATTGAGGGAGAGGTTTTCAGAGGAACGCAGATGACGGCCAGTGGTGGAGGAAGAGAAAACAAAGCGTTCCTTGAGGTAATTAGGGGTCATGGGATTGAAGAGGATGGAGTAGAGAAGGTTAAGGATGTGAGCTTCCCTACGACGTTTGATCGGGAGCCACTTAAGTCGGGCGCGGAATTCCGACACATGGTCGTACTTACGCAGGCCAAAAATAAACCTAATGAATTCATTAGTTTAACTCAGATATCAGTTATACAAGCAAGCAAATGTTTCAATCGCCGATGATTTGCTGTCAACTTTTGAGGAGTTATATTGTGTAGCTCCGAAGCGCTTTATCAGATTTTCACTAAATTAAAATGGGACCACACGGAAAGCAACAGCTTTCAAATAAAAAATCATCAAAATCGGTTCCCCCAATCGAAAGTTCTGAGGTAACATACATTAAAAAAATACAGTCGAATTGAGAACCTCCTCCTTTTTTTTGAAGTCGGTTGTCTTGCGAGCCCGGGGCTGACTCTAATCTATGTTGAAATTTAAACCCACAACGAATTTGATGAAATATACGATAATTTTTTTTTTTAATTTTTGCCGTTTGTTTACATTATTAACTGTACTCTCTCAACAAAAAAACCCCGTCCGATTGGTTGATTTTAAGTGCATAATATTTTAAATTAATCAAATTTTTTTCCTGGTGGTCCTCGAGTCAGCAATCTAAAAAAAATTATCCATCCAAAATCCATCTGGTCTGGACCACCCTGTATACTTAATACCTACTTATGTCCTTTGATTTGGTACCATCTGCGAATGTGGCATAGGTTGTTGAATAGATCATGGACGCAGGAGAGTCAACATAAAATGATCGCACTAAACTCTTCGATGACGGAACCTTAAAACAACAGTAAGTACCTACAGTGTACCGGCCCCTGAGAGGTTAACAATGGCCATTACAAATCTCTAAAAAGCTTGCCAAAAAGGCAAGACTCTCTTCAAAGTTGTAATATCATATCTCTTTATTTTAGTGGCGCCCATGTCCAAGTAAACGAGTGCAGCATGACTCAGATTCTAAATGTGGGGTCCTCAAATATTTTCGTACAAAAACTTGTTGACGTTTTTAGGTCAGGTAAAGGTTATTTATGAGCCTCCCTGCTGATAAGGTTGTTTTCCAAAATAACTGCTTTTAAAATAGCTAATTCCTGAAATTGACTAGTTCTTCGACTTTATACTAAGAGTGTACCCAAACTGAACAACTTTTACTATGGGATCAAACCGGTCGGAGCAACAAAAAATCTGCAGTTCTATACTAAACTGCAGTGCCTACTCGACTCGACTGTATGCAACAGCTGATTTTTTTGTTGCTCCGCTCAGTTTACTCACATAGTAAAAGTTGTTCAGTTTGATGGGTAGACTCTTAGTTCAAAAGGATGCTAATGATATCAATCTCACCCTGTATATTTCTCTATGGGAATAGAATCAGTTTAATGGTCCGAGCATCCCCTTTAAAAACTGTCAGCATATTAAGAAGGACTCTATATGCCTACCTGGGTACATACAATTCTAGGTAGGTAATATCAGTAATATTAACTTTTAAAATACGTTAATTAGGTACTGATCTTGGATCATGAAAGACCATCAAAATCATTAACATGATATCGTCACCACGTTATTTCATTCCCTAGTAATAATAGGAGGAATTTAAACCACCAGTGTGAATTGCTAAAAGAAATAATTATACTATTAGTTTGTTTTATACACGAATATTTAAAACTAAAATTATTTATGATAAATGAATTATGTAGATCATCAACGTCGCGTTAAACCGAATAAATCTGAGCACCGTTAAACTATAAACTGTTTATGCCTCATTGCACCTACCACACATTAATGACCATTAACGGTACAGTATAAGGTACTCAAAAAACATTTCAAAGACCTATACATACTGAAATCTTAGAAGTAGGTGACTATGATGCGTGTATACAATGGCGCCGCTGATGGTTGTAAATCCATTAGATTGATAGTTTGACAGTTACTCTGAATGCAGGTTGACGATCCCTGACTGTTTAAAATCTCTTGTTCAATATTGAGTACGTTTCATTATCAGCACTTTATTTGAACCAAACAATTTAATATCTTTGTCAAGTAATTCGACATCTCGCCCAAAATGGGAAGATTTTCCATACTAAACTACAGATCAACTCAAGCTGATGTATGGGACAAAAGATATTTTTATTTCGCGATATCTATGTTGGTCCAATAGTGAAAGTTGTTCAGTTTGATGGTCTCAACAACCTGCTTAAAAGTTTTAAATGTTTATTTTTACTTTTGTAACACCCTGTATACTTACGAGTATCTATGTATACCTGCGTATTGACATAACGGGATGGTACACGATTAATGACGCTCATAATGTACAGGAGTGCGATTTTTGAATCTCATTCGCTGAGCTCAGCAGTTGAAAATGTCAATATTACTATGGAGATATGCATCTTTCTACTGATGATTTGACTTTCAAAAATCATACCCCAGGAGTGCGATTTTTGAAACTCAAATCAGCATTAGAAAGATGCGTATTTCCATACATTTTTAACCGACTTCAAAAAAGGAGGAGGTTTCTCAATTCGACCGTATATATTTTCAACTGCTGCGTTCAACGTATGAGATTCAAAAATCGCACTCCAGGTCTAAAAGCTTTGCTTGTTCAGTTCACGTCGCGATATTTCTGTACCTATTGCATTCCAATCTTGTTTATGTGATCTAGATTCTATAAAAACAAAATTAGCACCGCGCTTTACTTTGTTTTTAGCACGTATAATTGATTGAATGGATTTACCAGTCGCAGCGACTAGTCAATTTCAAGAACTAGCTATTTTAAAAGCAGCTATTTTGGAATTTAGATTTATTCGGTTTAACACGACGTTGATGATCTACATAATTCATTTATCATAAATAATTTTAGTTTTAAATAGTAAAAACTAATAGTATAATTATTTCTTTTAGTTTCAATTCACTCTGGTGGTTTCCTCCTATTATTACTAGGGAATGAAATAACGTGGTGATGATGTCATGATAATGATTTTGATGGTCTTTCATGATCCATGATTAGTACCTAACACACGTATTTTAAAAGTTAATATTACTGGTACCTAGAATTTTTTGTACCCAGGTATATAGAGTACTTCTTAATATGCTGACAGTTTTTTAAGGGGATGCTCAGACCATCAAACTGATTCTATTCCCGTAGAGAAATATACAGGGTGAAATTAATATCATCAGCATCCTTTTAGCATCTCGAGGAGCTGGGGTGTCCAACTGGACTGAGATGGCACAGAAAAGAGATGAATGGCGGGATGGAAGGGTGTAGGAATGCTTTGTTGTCGGAGGCCAAGACCCACTTCGGGTCCCTGAGCCAGCATAGTAAGTAAGTAAGCATCCTTTTGAACTAAGAGTCTACCCATCAAACTGAACAACTTTTACTATGTGAGTAAACCGATCGGAGCAATAAAAAAAATCAGCTGTTGCATACATTCGAGTCGAGTAGGCACTGCAGTTTAGTGTGGAACTGCTAATTTTTTTGTTGCTTCGATCGGTTTGCTCTCGTAGTAAAAGTTGTTCAGTTTGATGGGTACACTCTTAGTTTAAAAGGATGCTAATGATATCAATTTCACCCTGTATAAATGGCGAAAATAAAATCTGCTGACCATACAAAACTACAAACCTAACTTGACCTATGAAATCGCGAAAAAAATCTACTGTTCCATAGAAAACTTCAACCGCTACTTGAACCAAATGTATGGAACAACTGCTTTTACTTTCCCGATTTCAGTTTTGGTCCCATAATGAAAGTTGTTCAGTTTAATGGTCTAAACTTCAGACTCTAAAGCACCACTTTAAGTATTAAAGGGCCTATGTCGAAAAATAATTGAAGCGAAATGGTCGTGTGATAGCTTATATTAGTGCCTGATGCGAGAGAAAGAGACGGGGCGGCGCGCGCGCCTGAAACCACGCAAGCGTAAAACAAACTTTATTTAATTGTGATTGTACTATTTATGTAAGTTCAATTCTACTCTTATAAAAATTTTTAAAATATCAATCTCTTTTTTTTAAATTCAGTCTCGTGTTTCTATTATTCACCGTTTAGCAGTTCCAAGCGTTTATAAATAAAAAGGGAGGTTACTTTGGCTTGTTTTTCTATCGATAAAATGTGTCTTAATCGTGTTTTGGCTCTTGTCAAAACTTCAATTATTTATATTATTTACACATATCCGCTATACATACTCCTACAGTTAGTACTTCATGATATATGACGCTTTGAATAGCATAGCCTCTCTTAACGCATTTAATTTAACACCATAATCTCTTGTGACGTTTCGTCATCTACCTACGTTTTATTACTTTTTAATCTTTTTATAGTTTATCCTGTTTTCTTCACTTTTTTCCCTCTTAGAGTCTGGGTTCTTGTTAGCTTATCTGACAGCTCGATTCTCATATTTGTATGAAAATTGAGTCAAATGATCTGTCAAATAAGCTAGTTCTCAGAAGTGGTGAAACAGGCCCATAGATAAAGGCTTAAATGCGTAATTTAGATAAGTAAGAGATAAGTCAAGTCGAAAGAAATCGATCAAGAGGTTTTCCTGTTCACTTCAGTTTCTTTTTCCTTAAACCTGTCATGGGTTACCAGCTAATGCATTCGACCTGATGCGGGATTTACCATAAATAAACAGTTGCATAAATATAAAACAACATACTTTTCTGAAATTCTGGAGCCGCGTCACTGCTGCTATGAAATTAATTATGAATATTACGATATTTAAAATTGGTACTGGGATCTGTTGAATTAAATGCGACGCAAAATCTGATAGGTCAGTGGGGGGAAGAATAAGTTTTTGATGATATACTTAAGTATTGTTGTATTTGAACCGTTTAAAAATAAATTGTTAGAAACTTTGCTACAAAAAGTCAATGTCTTTAAAAAAAGCTAAAGCGAAAAATCAGCGACTACTTAGGATATTATTTTTTGATAACATCGATGGAATCATGCAAAAATGTTAATGTTTAAATCTAGTTTGGTGTAAACTAAACAATTAGATTGTTTAGTAAAGTGACATTCACATTAGTCACTGATCGATTGAAAGATAATGGGAAACTGGGTAGTAAGTAATTAATTATAGTAAGTTCGGCATAGTTTCTAAAATAATTAATGATTATGTTATCATTGGTAACCTATTGCTTCTTACTCGTTACTTCAAAAATAATATTATGTCGGTCTTATCCCCACCTCATGGCCAAAAGAATAGTGGCCGCACAGACTTGGAACGAACGTCCAAGGGCACAGAGTACTATAACTACAAGGTGAAATAGATGTCATTAGCATCCTTTTAAACTAAGAGTCTACCCATCAAACTGAACAACTTTTACTAGTGGAGCAAACCAATCGGAGCAAAAAAAAATCAGCTGTTCCATACTAAACTGCAGTGCCTACTCGACTCATATGTATGCAACAGTTGATTTTTTTCCTCCGATAAGTTTGCTCTCATAGTAAAAGTTGTTCAATTTGATGGGTAGACTCTTAGTTTAAAAGGATGCTAATGATATCAATTTCACCCTCTATAATCTTTTCTGTATCACGTTTACATAGTGTTTCTTGAATTGGATTGAATTGACAATGAAATAGTGATGCTAGGCAATAAATATGATTTACTTCATGTAAGTATGATGATTAATGAAATTTAATGAATTATGGTTTAACTGATATTTTATGTGACTTAAAAACTGGTTTTTTAACTCTTGAGTGACTCTAGTTAGAAATTAAAAACAACAGATTTGTCATTTCACACCGGTCCCCGATTTAATAATTTATATTGAATTAAAAGTAGCATAGCATATGCTCAATGAGTTGAAAGTAACTAAGGAAATTCTGTACCTATAAAAGTATCTAACACACTGTCCATTTATCAAATTAAGAAAATGAAGCGAATGGGGTTAGATAAATAGAGTATTTTAACCACTGTGGATTAAAATCTGCATAATAATGTCGGAATTGTTTTGTATTTTTTAAAGGCTTGTTTTATAGCTTCGCAGTTTTATATTATTTAATTTAACACAACTTAATGTAGACTAATACCAACACGTGGTGTTTCGTTTGAATTCTATGCAGAATCGTTATTATTCGATCTTGAAAGAAGCCGGATAAAGACGAAGCTATTCATTATTGTAGGTACTAAGTAGTAATAAACATAGGACGGAATAGTAGGTAGGTAATCACAGCCGTGACAATTTGTACTGCTCTTGATCATCCGTAGTTGTTGGAAACTCAATTATCGCGCTCAGTTCCATTTTATTTTATGAGGACATCTCTTGAAATTTATGTTATGGGATTATGGTTATATTTCTTTTGCAAAGCTTCCGTGTAAGGAGTAAATGTCGACGTCGCGTCGTCTCGTCGCTGCAATGTATTCTCGCCAAAATTGGTATTCTTTGTAGGTAGTTAATTTTTTTTATAAGAATAAGCTTGTAGTAAATTCGTCTAAAGAATTGTTGTTTCGCTGTTGAGTAGGCGTTTTGTTATGGACTTATGGTAGAGCGCCTGTTTTAATCATAATATTGAATATGCTATTTCATATTTCCAGGCACTTCGTTGACGTTCTGCGTATGATGATTTCGCCCTTTCAGGTTTTGCTGGAAGTTCATAAATCTCCGTGCAGACGAAGGACAGTCAGTTCTAAGAATAGACCGCTTAGAACGGTATGAGGACAGTCGTGTTCACATTTTGTGCACCATCAAGCACGAATCCCGACTTTTGTTTCGGGGGGGATATTTACTAAAAAACTACGAAAAAGGAGGATAAATCCCACCTGCCCCCCCCCCCCCCTCCCCCGATACGTGCCTGTGCGCCATAAATTTCGCTAGAAGGTTTTGATCGAAATATGTATCCGCCGCGGAATGGCCGTCGTTTGCGCTGGGCCTAAGTAAAACACGGACCAAATTAAGAGTCCTTGGATTTAAAACGAAAGGCAAATTAGGCTATTCACTACCTACATAGTTCGTGCAACTGCTATTCCGATTAGAAGTTGTTATAGAAACAAAATGTTAGGATGAGGAGTGACTAAGTGCATTGTATTGTACCTGTAAATTACAAATGTCACGCTCGCGATGTTCAAAATAGTAGTTTGTCAAGTTAAGTAAGTTTTTTCTTCCCTTTAGACTTCCTGCCTCCACAATCCTGTTAATATAACAATCTGACAACTTTTTGCACTACAAAACGTAAAAATCGTTGCCCGCGGAACAAGGCGGTCTCGTTAAGTTTTTCTCATTATTTTGCTGGTGTCTTGGGCACCTTCAACTTTGTAACAAAATCAACAACTAGCTATAAATATACGCCAATACTTGGACGAATAAACCACCCTCCAAGACGCCGATACCAAATAATCTTGTAATACAGTGGTAAGGAAAAGTATCATTAATATTTAAACCGCGTACTCTACCCATCAAACTGAACATTATGGACATCTTGTCTGAAATAAATTATTTGAATTTTAATTATACAGAATGACCCTAGTGTCGGCTACCATACCTAGTGCCAGTGACTCTAGTACCCAGTGCAGCGCGGCTAGCATGCCACCCACGACAAAGCGTTTAAACGAGAAAAACGTAATGCGCGCTCTTTCTGGCACATCTCGATTTTTATCGTTTTCTCTGGGGTGGCATGCGAGGCCTACTGTGCTAGTAACCTTACCCAAGCATCAGTGTCTTTCAAAGACTATTCAACAACTTTATATTACATTCCAAATTGCAACGAAATTTTAAGGCTATTTTGCATTACAGAAACAGAGATTTGATTGATTGATTTGGAACACTTACGCTGCTCAGTTGGAGAAACGCTCATTATAGTTAATCCTCCATTAAATCTCTTGCTGTCACTTTTTGCCTTGTTAACGTATTTAAGGCTAGCAAGAGATTTAATGGAGGATTAACTCTAATGAGCGTTCCTGCAACTGAGTGTTACACTCATTTATTCTTAGAACAGCTTTTGTGCCGTTCAAGATACGTCGGATAGTATATCTTTCTAATAAATAAATTACATTTGGTACTCAGAATTGGCCAGAAAGCTAAATAGGAATCGGAAAATCTTGTCCTTATTTGGAATGAAGTATAATTGTCCCTGCAAAAGAATATATCATCCAACGCCAAACTCTACTGTCCAGCTCCAGTATACAGTGACCAGATTCAGTATCCAGCAATCAGCTCCAGTATTCAGCGATCAGCCCCAGTATCCGGCGGTCAGCTTCATTATCCAGCATCCAGTACTCAGCTTCATTATCCAGCATCCAGTACTCAGCTTCAGAATCCAGCTGCAGTATCGATATACCACCATCATCATTATCGTGTCCAGAAGTAACGTAACATGTTCCTGTTCCTCCTCTTCAATGCTCTCCCCTCCGGTAAGTGTATCCGTTCATTAATTTGCGCGAAAGAAAGTGAAAGTGCTAAATTCAAATCAGTGGTATTCGTCTAATCCTATATAGAGACATTATACCTAGTAGTTTCATAAGATAAAAGCTTCACTATAATAGTAATTCAATACACGCTAAGTCCTTATCTAACAACGGTTAGTGTAAACATCAGAGACTTCGGCCGTCTATCACACCGTTGTTCAGCTTAAATTCCTTATAATGTTGTTAAGTGAAATTCCAAAAATCCTCAAAGAAAATTATGACATACCAATTGCAAACCACTTAGGCTCTTCACGAATGTATAATAGAATCAGAAAAATATTCCTGGGAAAATAACATTGAGGACTGTGTAAAAATCTGCTCATCATGCCAATCTAACAAAGCCCTACGTAAAGTAAACCGTGCACCCATTGAAATAACCACCACTTCTACTACGCCATTTCAACGTGTCGCCCTCGATATCGTTGGACCCGTTCACTTCAATTCCGTTCCGTTCAAACTTAGGTTTATCCTCACAATGTAAGACGATCTTACCAAATTTTCAATCGCTTATCCTTTACGTAACACCGCAGCTGAAGAAACTAGTGAATGTTTACATTTTATATCCTTATTTGGTTTGCCCAAACAAATACTTTGGTATGGATCAAGGTTCTAATTTTACAGCAGAACTATTTAAACAAAAATGGTCATTTCTAAGAATCAAACAATTGTGGTCCACCCCAAACACAAGGAGCTCTAGAAAGAAGCAATTCGACTCGCAAAGAATACCTTAAATCATTTGTTAATGAATGCCAAACTGATTGGCCTCGTTATGTATATACGGCCATCCTATAATATAGTACCAATATACATAGCACAACTCACTACAGCCCTTACGAACTGCTGTACTGTTACAAACCATACATCCCCAAATCAATTTACGATACTGCACCTGGTGTAACTTACCACGACTATGTCCAGATGCTCCAGCACAGATTAAAACACTCCTGGGAAAAAGCCGTAGAGAATATACAGAGATCCAAAGAAAGTAAGTTCCAAAACTAATTACGCCTCACATACTCGTCCTATCACTTACCATACCATAACATAAATATTCTTTATTTGCACACCAAAAACATACAGTAACAAAAACAGACCACTTACCATGTTGGTGACTACATATTATCTGAAAAATCGCCTGAGGCTACGAAAGGCGCTCTTACCCATTTGGAAAGGTCTCTATAAAGTTGTGAAAATTAACGGCAGGAACACTCTAACCCTGCTAATTAATCATCGTCATGTATACCATCATAAAGATGAAGTTAAACTAGCTCGCCATGACCAAAAAATATACATATATACTAACCGCCGTGACGACACAAATAATAATTAGTTAATTACTTTAGAAGTTTATTTTTGTGAAATAGATATTAAAATCGAAAGATAAGAATTATAATAAGTATTTTGTTTTGCTTTATTACGGTACCTTTTCCCTAACACAAGAGAATTTTGTTCAACCGGCATCAAAGAGTCCTGGTATACAGGGTGAATTTAAACTAAGAGTCTACCCATCAAACTGAACAACTTTCACTATGAGAGAAAACCGATCGGAGCAACAAAAAAATCCGCTGATCCATACTAAACTGCAATGCCTAGTGCCTACACGACACAAATGTATGCAACAGCCGATTATTTTTTAACTCCGATTGGTTTGCTCCTATAGTAAAAGTTGTTCAGTTTGATGGGTAGACTCTTAGTTTAAAAGGATGCTAATGATGTCAATTTCACCTTGCATATCTGGTTTCTGTCGGGTCGCTAAAACTTATTGATGGATGCCTAAATGTAGTCATTCCATCCAGCTGATATTTCATTCTACCAACTTCATTTAGAAAACATTAACGGTGTGATAGGCACCGCAAGGTACCCGTGCAAACAGAGCGATGTGTTCCGAGACCAAGAGTAAGAATGTCATTAATTCATAATATGATACAACCATTGTCTACACGTGTTAGAATGATATTACTTTAAATCAATTTCTCACTTAATCTAAACTACACTGGCCTGCAAAACTAAGTATCACACTTTTAAAATTGCAATAACTTTTTCAGTACACAAAATATACTTTCGAAATAAAAAGGCATCGAAAAAGAGTTTAATTAACAAAGAAAGCTCATAATATTTGCTATAAAACCTTTTTTATTTAAAATCTCTAATTTCTATAGTTCCTCGGTCGGCTCGGTCAAAAATATTAATTGCATTGAAATCATTTCTGTTTTAAAGTCAAATTAAAGAGACTCTTTCTGTCTTAGAGCCGTGGTGGTCCAGTGGCGAGTAACCTTGCCTGCCGTGCAGCACAGCTAGCATGCCACCCACGACAAAGCGTTTAAACGAGAAAAGCGTCATGTGCGCTCTTTCGGGCCTACGTAAAATAATAAAGATGGAGGCACATCTCGATTTTTATCGTTTTCTCGGGGGTGGCATGCTAGCCGTGCAGGCTATGGTTCGATCCCCGTCCAGGCCGACACGTACCAATGAGTTTTTGGATTTTGTGTACGGTTTGTAACACCATTGGCTTTTCGGTGAAGGAAAACATCGTGAGGAAACCTGCATGCTTCAATTTCGAGGCATGTATTGTACCGACTGTCCATTAAAAGTGGCGACGGGATCACTACCCGTCACACAGAGACTCGGTACTACTAGTGAATCTTGGATGTTCTGAAGTTTCAGAATATCTCTGACTACACCCCCTCGGGGAATATAGTCATAGCATATGCTTATGCTTATGCTCATTCTTTCGAAATAAAATCCTTTTTTTTAAACACACCAGTCTTTTCGTCTCTTATAATTATAACAGTACGATTGTACCTACATGTAGTAGGCACTGCATCCCTAACTTTATAAGCATGCAGCCGTAGTTATAAGTTTTATTTATGCATATTTATGGTTTCAGGATTAGTGGTGACAGGTGGCTTAAAGTGGCTTTAAAAGGATAGTCCTTCTCGTCGACGTTTCGTCCTATTTTCAATGTTAACCTGTTAAAGTCGATGATATTTTTTTAAATACATACAATATATTAGAATTATTATATTAACTTTAAAAACTTTTAAGGGGGGTTGTTTAAACCATCAAACTGAACAACTTTCACCATGGGACCAACATGGGAATCGCGGGAAAAAACAGCTATTCCATACATTTAGCTCGAGTAGGTTTGTATGGAACATCAGTTTTTTTTTTCGCGATTTCTATATTGGTCCCATAGTGAATGTTGTTTAGTTTGTTGGTCTAAGCCTTAAATGTTAATTTTTATTTTTGTAACACCTTGTATATTATGTTAAAATAAATAGTTTCAAAGTTACCGTGGCTCAAAGATTTTCATACAAATCTTTAATTAGGTAATACTAGCATTGAAACTATAAAATATATTTTAACGGAAATCTGACAAAATATGGACATAGACGTGGTTTTTTTATGTAACAACTACCACCACCAGAGATAGTAGCCGAGCGGGACCAACTGCTTAGCTTGCCATCCGAACCACGGAATCATCTTGCTATTCAGACTTCATCCTAACCAACTGGGGACCAACCAACCACATTTACTTAGGTGTAGTTTTAGACTGAAAAAACATTTTCAGACAGAAAATTTTTTTTAATGAGACTATCACTATAATTTATGATATATGGCACGATGATGCACAAAATGAAACTCACCCTAGATCCCAGCAGCCGAGCATGCGGAGATGATGAAGATACCATGGAGCATATTCTCTGTGACTGTGAAGTCTTGGCGGCAAAACGCATGTGCCTCCTCGGAGACGGATACCCAAAACCGCCTCCTTCATTGACCATAAGGGTGAAGAAAGCAAAATGTATTGGGGCTAACACAAGAGATCCCACTGGGTCGAAGTGTTGCTGGCGTGCCAGCCCCCACCACAAGATAAGATAAGATAAGATCACTATAATTTTATAGTAGCGAGATTGAGATAATGTTAAAAATGACTTAATTTTTTCCGTCAGCGTCATTATCCTATTGTCGTCAGTAACTCAGTAAGTCATCTTATAATTATTACGATACATAACAGGTAGTCAGGTAGGTATAATTACCAGGTAGGTACTGCTAAAGATGCTTCATGGCACGATTATTAAAGTTATATCTCATTCCGATAGAATCTGCGTAAACAA
Source organism: Agonopterix arenella (assembly GCA_927399405.1). Taxonomy (NCBI): domain Eukaryota; kingdom Metazoa; phylum Arthropoda; class Insecta; order Lepidoptera; family Depressariidae; genus Agonopterix; species Agonopterix arenella. The sequence continues at coordinate 10,564,541 of OV656691.1, read as the reverse complement.
AAGCCAAACACAAAGGTTTAATTTCATCATAAAACATAACATAGCTTAACGCTGTCCATAATATTTTACGGCATTAAAATAATATTTAGACGATATATTTACTACAAAAGTTACTACTTGTAAGTTCTTCCTTTAAAAAACCGGCCAAGTGCGTGTCGGGCCACGCGCAAGGGAGGGTTCCGTGGTTGCCCATCACAATATATGGACTTAGAAGGGGGCTTTTTGTTTTATAGTACGGTTTAACGGCTAATAAAGTCTAAAAAGTTTTTTTTTAAGTTGGTCGACTAATACTCGTAAACTTGTAAAGCCTACTTAGCGGTGATAGTTTTCCTTTTAATTTCGTTATATTAGGTTGGGGAAAAAGTTTCTTCCACATTTTTTAAGAAAATTCAAAACATTTTTTAATATAGTTTATTTACATTTAACTAAAGTATGTAGGTACCATTTTGTTCGATAACTTTTTGCCATCTTGTAGGTAGGGACATGATCCCATTGCTATATAAATTTTGGGGCTTCTGATCAAAATACCGCGACAAGTAGTTTTGGCAGTCCTCTCGTGATGTTAACCTGGCACTGCCTAACGAATTCTGAAGAGACCGAAACAGGTGGAAATCTGAAGGTGCAAGGTCAGGACTATACGGCGGATGCATTAACACCTCCCAGCCAAGCTCTCTTAATTTTTGCTGAGTGGCTAAAGATGGGTGTAGCGTTATCGTGATGAAAAACCACACCCCTTCTGTTGATTAATTCCGGCCGCTTTCTCTCAACTTCTTTAATCTCATCAGTTGTTCGCAGTAGAGTTCAGAATCGATGGTCATGCCTGGTGGTAACAGCTCATAATGAATAATGCTCTTCCAATCCCACCACACACACAGCTTCACCTTGTTGCGAGTTAACCCGGGTTTCGCCACAGTCTGTGAAGCCTGATCGGCCTTTGACCACGACCTTTTTCGCACGTTCTTGTCGTACGTGATCCACTTTTCGTCACCAGTTATCAGCTTCTTCAAAAATGGTTCAGTTTTATTACGTCGTAATAAAGAATCACAAATGAGTACACGGTTCATTAGGTTTCTTTCAGTGAGCTCGTGAGGTACCCAAATATCGAGCTTTTTTGTGTACCCAGTTTATTTCAAATGCGCCAAAACTGTTTTGTGGTCAATTCCCTGTTCTTCAGCTACGTCGTAACGACTGATATGCCGATCTTGCTCCACTTTTTCAAAAATGGCATCTGTTTTATCCGTAATAGGGAATGCGAAGAAACTTTTTCCCCAACCTAATGTATACTACTGCCGTGAATTTTTTCACATGTCCAGAAACAACCGTTTAGCTGGCCGTTTAACTTGACTCTAACCAAAAAAATTAATTTTAATGCCTAATATTTCGCTAACGAATCCCTTAATCGAAAAATGGTTTTCCCAAACCCACAATATTTTTAAAAGACCTATCCAACGATACCCCACAACATGGGCATACCCCACTTCACGTGTAGGGGAAGTACCTTGAAAAAATATATTTTTCAAGATTTTATTTCACCACTTTGTCGGTGTGATGAATATGTGTACATAATTATGCCAAATTACAGCTTTCTAGTATTAAGCGTCTCTGAGCTAAGCCGCGGACAGACGGACGGACATGGTGAAACTATAAGGGTTCCTTTTTGACTTCGCAACCCTAAAAATAAATGATATGCTGTATTTAGGGTTGCCAGGACTTAAAACCGTATAGCCGGACATACCAGCCAGTTTAGCCGGATATTTGGGTGAAAAAGCCGGACACTCTTAAATATTGAGGATTTTTTGTCTTTGTATTAATAGGAAAAAAAAATGTTTATATGCAAAACCAGGCTTTTTTATCGTATAAGTACCATACAACTTTTTGAATTCGAATGAAATGACAACAAAATTGGATTAATTAGTCTCCTTTATTATTAATCATTCATTCCCTACTTACTTATATTGCAATTTGCAATGGAGGACAAAATTAAACAAAACTTCTTCACTAAATAAACTTTAAATTTAAACTAGGTAGGTAACTGAAATTGATCAGTTTCCTTCAAAATAGAATCGACTGGTCAAATGTAAAAAGCCTAACAAAAGCCGGACAGGCCGGACACCGTCTAATTTTTCCCGGACACACATCCAAAAAGCGTAACTATGTCCGGCTTTATCCGGAAGCCTGGCAACGCTAGCTGTATTATCGTCATAAACCAACTTAATTTACGTTGAAATATGTGTATTAAGTTTACTGTAATTTTACTTTTGTTTCAGTTCTGAATCCCAGTAATAGTCGGGGAAATCTACGGGTTGAAATTGCACTAAAGACACTTTAGTAAATTGTGTTTGAAATAATATTGCAGTTAGTTTTTAACACTTTTGACTAGATTTCGTGGTTATATAGGCTCAGGACCCTGAGAAATCCCTTTAAATTGATATAAATGTACAAAGGGCAAGTTTATTTCTGAAGATTCTTCAAGCATTCCCGCAAAAGAGACAGTTAATGATTTAATGTGTACAAAGAAACAGTAAATACCTATTTAAGTTTTGAGGTTATAATTTTTTTGTACTTAAAAAATATTACATTATCTACTCAAATATACGATATTAACCGGGTATTATTATTGTTATAAGTAAAATGGATTGAACCTTATAAGGATTGAACGAAGCCGTCCTGTACAAAATCACCACTGTTTTACATTTTTTGTCCGTACTTAAATTTATTGTTTTGTAAATGTCTTAATTATTCAATAATACACAGTCAAAAATCGGGGATTATTGACAATTTATGTTTTTCAGGTATTTATCTACTATATTCCAAATTATTACCTAAAGTGGAATTACCTACTGCAACCTACTCCATACAAAAATCCGTAGATTTCCTAGACTATAACTTCAAATGCATTGATTGCTAAGGGAAATACCTAATAAAAGAATGTCCACATTTTACGAAATTGCTGGTTTAATTGCATTTATTTTATGTAATGGTATTATGTATTCAAGAGAACCAGTAGTTGACATTGAGTGGTGTATTTACGCAATCTCTTGGTCGACAGCAGGCCTTAGTATGGCCAACTGGGACGGGGCAAGCAAACGATGCCACACTCTGCTTGCCGCAACTCGTGTTTTTCTATCGTTTTTAATTAATTACGTAGTAAGACGATCTCTTTGTCATACTGAAATGTTTTTAATACCTTTGTTTTTGTTTGCTTCTTTGACTAATTGTTATGGTTCGGTGGATATCGGTAAGTGATATTGAACTTTTTAACGTTTTGTTTGAGACATGGTAGCAATTCAACTCATTGCTTCGTAGGTATTTTTTTATACAGTGATAAATTATTGGTTTCCGCCATTGATTTCGTGTGAAAGTAAACAAGGCGGTGAAATTTAAAAGTTTTAGACTTCAGTCTTGATTAATTACTAGGTTAAGGATTAAAGTTGTATAAACTATTTAAACTTAAACAAGGCCAAAGGAAACTACATAATATAACCTACAATAATTTTCGCGAAATGTGTGAAGTTAAGGCGTTTACATTACATAAAATGGGCAAGCTTTCCAAACTTTGTATTGACCCCATATAGGTTTAGGTACCTATCTAATTCTAAAATATAAACTATTATGCGCACCATAAAAAAATTGTCAACACATTCATGTCACGTTTCCAGACAAATACTTGAAGATATGTGACAGGAATTCGGCGGACGTGAACGATTGTCTACTGGACGCTATCCAGGAAGGCCTCGTGTCTTTGGCTGATGGTATCCAGGACCTGGATATTCCTGCCGTGGACCCGTACCATCAGAAGGAGCTCCGCGTTGAGTACAAAAATAATCAGGCTAGTTGACCATTTTACCTACAGGGTGAAATTGATATTATTAGCTTCCTTTTAAACTGAGAGTCTACCCATAAAACTGAACAACTTTTACCATGGGAGCAAACCGATCGGAGCAAAAACAAAATCAGCTGTTCCATACTAAACTGCAGTGCGTACTAGACTCAAATGTATGCAACAGCTGATTTTTTTTTGCTCCCATAGTAAATGTTGTTCAGTTTGATGGGTAGACTCTTAGTTTAAAAGGATGCTGTATAATTAAATACCCATACAAGTGTAAAATTTAATGCTATAGACCATCAAACGGAACAACTTTCACAATGGTCCCATTGTTCATTGCATCCATCCAACCATTCTATCATTGAATTGAAAAAAAAATTTGCTTTTCCATTCATTTGGGTTAGTCTCGCCATTGACGTTTTCTACGAATCAGCAGATTTTTTTATCGCGATTTCAATTTGTTCACTTCTATCGTCTGAAGCACCCCATAAAGTATTTTTAACGCTTTTAAATTAATAACGCACTTTTTATACGTACAGTTAATTTAAATTCAAGGTTCGGAAACGTTCAGGGTTTGATGTTTATCGAATATTTCCGCAAAATAAGTTTTTTCGTAAGTATTTTGTATAAATCTGCGGCATTAATATAATCGTACATATAAATATACTTCCTACTAATTTTGCATAAAATAATAACAAAACCAGACGTTGATGACTCGTTCTGCAAAAAAGAGGTACATACGTAGGTAGCTACTGTACCTTTTTTGCAGATCAGGTAGATATGGTAAGATAAATAACCTTCAAAATAAAGAATGTACACATGACAACAGATCAACCTACCCAAGCGTAAGTTGATCTTTCGCTTGTACATACAACCCAGGATCTACGATTTATCTGACCCGGGCGAAAAATTTTACATTAGCGCCCCATTTGCATGGACGTAGCAAAACAAACCTGAAAATCAAACAGGGTGTAAAATTTAATGCGTTACATATCAAACGGCACCCTTCAGACCGCCAAACTGAATAACTTTCACCTTCGAGCAAACATCGAATTTAGCCCAGTCATTTTACAGTAGTGCCAGGTTTATAAGTCTCCCCGATATACCTGCGCAGTTGACAAATTTTAATAGCCCGCGAAATTATATTGACCAATCAGGATGTGCGACCTTCAAGTCGTTTACGCTATTGACTAATTTATTTCGCGCCCTTTTCGCTGCTATCCGACTTTGCACCCTTTGATAACTAAATGACTTCGGGTTTTGTCGGGGACTCGGGCCTGCTCTGCGCAAACGTAGATTGACGAGCGGAATTATTTTCCTAGTCGTTCTTTACGGTTTGATCCGGGACTAATTAGTAATTGATATTTTTTTTTCGTATAGCATTTAAGAGCCAAATATACCAAAATTTTAAAAAAATCATGTCAGCAACAGCTCCACAGAACAATGTGCAGTTTTGTATGGACATGCCCATTACTGTAGCACTGTCTTACCATCTATAAATTAAAGACCTGAATAATACTAACATTTTATGATTCGGCAATTAGCTGTGAATTAGATACAAACTGTACACACTCGATGTTTGAAATTGTAAGTAAATAATTATTTTTGTACTCACTGTCATTCAAACATAACATAATGGTTTAGCTTTCTGCATGTACCTGTATTGAAAATGTTCTGCGGCCGAAATACTAAGGCAGAATAACAGTTTCATACATAGGGTTTTGTATTTTTGTCTAGTCTTTGTTATTGTATTGAAGAAAACTGTTTTCAGTAGTCACTTTGAGATATGTAGGAGTAGGCATTAACTTCCCCAAGAGCTTCTTCATGAGCAGTTCGCGTTGGCTGACCGACGAAGACGACGAGTTCGGCCAGCCAACGCGAACGGCTCATGAAGAACCTCCTCGGTATGGAGCGAAATATGTCGAGCAAGACATTATACACGTGAGTGACCCGTTTTAAGTACATTTAAGGCTGAGCCACACAGAGTGCAGCTGCAGAACGGCTTCAGGCCATCTGCAGGCCGGCAGTAGTAGTAATCTATGGAATTATAAGCGAGGTGTCACACTAGATGCAGTCCGGCGCGGCTGCGGAACAGCTGCGGAACGGTAGCCGCATTGTGACACCTAGTTTACAACTACTGCCGATGCCGGCCTGCAGCCGTTCCGCAGCTGCATTCTGTGTGGCCCAGCCTTTAATATGCCAATCTTGTTATCTTCGCTCTATTTTGTTTACATGAATCCGGGACGAATTGAAACTACTGCAACTTCTGATTTTTCAGGAGGCAATGTTCAAAGAAAAAATAGTATCGCTTCCGATAGCCATTCAATTATTTGTGAACGCATTACCTCAGTGGGAGATTTCATTATCGGAGAAAGATATTCTAACTGTTGTTGATTTACCTAATCAACGCTTTTATAACGTATCTGTAAGTAAGGGAATAAGCCTTTTAAACAGTTGTAACAAATGTCATGATTTAATCCTTATTTTATTACATATACCATCAATTACCTAATATATATTTTGGTACTTAATACAACAGGTATATAAGGTCTAACAAAATTAGCTGAAACTATTTTAAGGGGATGATCAGACCATCAAACTGAACCACTTTCTCTGCGGGACTAATATCGAAATCGCGAAAAAAATCCATACAATCCGTTCCATCCAAACCTACTCGACCTAAAGTATGGGACAGCAGATTTTTTTTTGGGTTTTCTATATTGGTCCCATAGAGAAAGTTGTTCAGTTTGATTATCTGATCATCCCCTTAAAATAGTTTCACCTAATTTTGTTAGACCTTATATACGACTATACGTATTAATTGTTATATGTGAATTTCCCAGAAATTATATTGTTTTTATAATAATATCTTCAAAGGATAATTAAAATTGGTTAAGTTATGTAGACGCTTGGAATTGGTGACGAAAATATTACGTAAAATTTGTTCACATTTCTTTGTTTATGTTCAGAAGTTAATTGTCTTAATAAGTAAAAAATTACAATATGTAAATTTTGTAATAAACAAACATTTTCATTTTAAAGTTACTTTTAATATTGATTGAGGATAGCTAATTAGAAGAATGTTTCATTTGCTCCATAACGGACTATATAAATGATCCGTGGAACAATGTAGATTTATATCAAACGAGCGTTAACCCGCGACTTTGTCCGCACAAATTATATACCAGATTTTAAGTCAGATCATAAGCTATCACACAAAAAAAATTTCATCAAAATCGGTTCAGTAATTTTTGCGTGATACTCGTTCAAACAAACAAACACACAAACAAACAGACAGACAAAAAATCTAAAAATTGATGATATGGAATCAGGGATACCTAAAAACCATATCGTAACTTTTTTTTTGTTAATATCTTCAATGTACAGACAAACTTCCTGTTACAGTTTTATAATAGTATAGATATCTCAAATATCAATATACTCGTAGTCTACACGTATACCTTGGTGATGTACTAGGTAGTAGGTAGGTACTCAAAACAAAAAAATCACCATGTTGCTCCATGTCGATTGACTTGAGACAAACATAATATGAGTACGGAAAGAGATGTCACATTAGTGTAAACTGCCTCCGTGGTCTAAACTGCCTCCGTGGGCTAATGGTTAAGAGTATTGGCTCTCGACACGGAGGTTGTGGGTTCGATTCCCACGGGGGACACCTAGTGATATGTTACTTTGTGCGTTTTTCCCCAGTTGGTTAGGACATTGCGGCTGAATAACCTGATAGTCTGAAAAGAAAAATGATTCCGTGCTTCGGATGGCACGTTAAGCCGTTGGTCCCGGCTACTATCTCTGGTGGTAGTAGTCGTTACATAAAAACCACGTCACAGGCCGTAAGGCGGTCTGAAAAAACTCTGATACCAGGGCTCAGCCCACACGATAAGAAGATTAGTGTAAAAAAATCGGTAGGTGTCGCTGACTCACAAGTGTCAAAAAAAAATATTTGACATCAAAAATTACTAAGTTAATGTTGACCTAGAGACGTCTGGTTTTCTGCAAAAATATTCCTTTTTAAATCATTAAACATACGTTAATTACAAAAGAGACGGACCAGTAGGTGGTAACTATTAAATAATCTGTGCCAGTAGTTTGAAAATATTTTGAAAAGTAAAAAAAACGATGAAGTGACATTTCAAGGAAACTGTCAATATAAATTATGACCAATAAATAGGATATATTCATTGGCTAATAACGTTAGGGGCATTTTTCGTTCCCTTACCCGGCTATAGCCTTTTAATGCCTATTTTATGGCTCAACAATAATTTATATTGTTAAATCTAATTAAAACGAGTACATTGGTCTTAATATTATTTAGTTAAAAGCCTTCTGACGCATAAAATTTTGATTTCTATGTTGCCTAGAACCTGACACATACAATTTTGATTTCTATGTTGCGTAGAATATTTTTTTTAATATTATATTTTTATTTTTAATATCAGGTAGTATTTTTGTCACTAAATGGTGCCGGTTACAGTTTAGAAGTCCAATTCATAATTATCTATTTCCCACCCCTTCTAACAAAACTCCGTAAAATGTCTGGGCTAATTCGCGAAAAAGAAAATCTGCTGTTCCATAGAAAATGTACTAATATAACTCTACTATAACTCGACCAAAATGTACGAAACAGCTGATATTTTTTTTCATTTTCTGTTGCTCCCATATACAAAGTGTTACAGAAATACAAATAAACATTTAAGGGGGTCGTTTAGACCATCAAACTGAACAACTTTCACTATTGGACCAATATCTAAATCGCGAAAAAAAAGTCTGATGTGCGATACTAAACTACAAATCTACTCAAACTAAATTATGGGACAGCTGAGTTTTTTTTTTCGCGATTTCGATGTTGGTCCCATAGTGAAAGTTGGTTAGTTTGATGGTCTAAACATCCCCCTTAAAAGTTTTAAAAATTTATTTTTACTTTTGTAACACCCTGTATAGTAATAGTTGTTTAGTTTGATGGTCTGAAGCATCCCATAAAGTATGCAACGTATTTAAGTTTGCACCCTGTATAAATAGAATCGATACCAATAGCACAGTACTATTATCCTATACAAGGTGAAATTGATATCATTAGCATTCTTATAAACCAAGAGTCTACCCATCAAACTGAACAACTTATACTATGGGAGCAATCCGATCGGAGCACAAAAAAATCTGCTGTTTCATACTAAACTGCAATCTGCAATGCCTCCTACTCGACTCAAATGTATGCAACATCAGATTTTTTTTTGCTTCGATCGGTTTGCTCCCATAGTAAAAGTTGTTCAGTTTGATGGGTATGATTGATTCGTAGACCAGTGTGAGGTGTGTCAAAGATAGCTTCGTAATTTTGACAGGCGGTTTTAGATATTTTATTTTACTTTTTGGAAATGTTTGAGACGTCAAAACTTTATAATACACTAATAGTATACAAGATAAAATTATTTTATTATTAAAAACGTAACTTTCCAAGCGGATGGGAAATATACTTACCATACCTACCTGCCTAATATACCATACTTATGTATACGTGCCTTCAAACCCAACAAAACTATAAAACTTGGTCTGTTTATAACTAAGAGGAGATGTGAAAAGGGGGCGGGGCCAGTGTCGCAGCAATATGCGCAAAAACGGAACACATTGCCCGCGAAAGTAATGATTCAATATATTATGAGGCTGAAAGCCAGTCGAGATATTATGTGTAAATAGTTTACAATACTTGCATAGTACTAAAGATTATTCGAACGTTGAGTTCTGATACCGCAATGGATAATGAGCACATTCAAACAAACAAAATACTTTCTATCGCGTGGTAATGCGACACTAGGTTTCGTACTCGGCGCGTTGGTTGGCATCTCTCTAGATCTCTATGGTTCTTAGTATCTCAAATGTTCGTCGTGTCTTAATCTTGACTTGGATCCTGTGTGGCAGAGCTTTGAACACAATGTAAAAATAACACAATAAGCATATGCTGAAGGTTTAAAACAAGATTAATAAGATTGATGCTCAGCATGCATGACGGAGATAATTCCACTCAACTTAATTTTATTATTAAACCTACAGACTCATTTCCTCGACACTGTTTGGTAGATTTAATTAAACATGTTTTTTCACAAACTGGTAGTACAGGTAATGAAGATGTATTTTTTTAATTCTATTTATAGGTAACTACGCAAGTACTTGTTCAAATAAAATTAGTCGTACTGGCATGGAACTATAAAAATTAAAAATACTCTTAGTACCTTCTACCAAAATTGACAGGTTTTACTTTTACTATTCACGTTGCGTTGTTTAAAAAACGGTTTGTGAGTTTACCTAATGACGAATATTTTTCACTAAATTCAACATTCAATACAAAACGTTTTATTTATGCCACCCATAAAATATTCTTCAATCATAAATAGATACAGTAGTACAGCACGACCAGAAAAATAGGGCTGCGATCGCGGTAAATATTTGGTGGTTGAACCGTTATGGGACTACGTACGAACCATAACTTTTGACACATTTGGTATTGCGCTAATCGCGGTACAGCCGTTAGAGCCGTTTTGACCGATCGCTCAGACGTTATTGGCTGTCAGTTACATAGAGTTTAGCGCGATGCGGAATTCAGCACGGTTGAATAGTAATTGGATTGCAATGTGATTACTGATTAGAACTGAAATTGGATAAGAACAGAACTTCGATGATTTAACTTAGCGCAATCGGGCACCAGGTCTGCAATCGCTGTAAATATTTGGTGATTGAACCGTTATGGGACTACGTACGAACCATAACTTTTGGCACATTTGGTATTGCGCTAATCGCGGTACCAGCCGTTAGAGCCGTTTTGACAGATCGCTCAGACGTTACTGGCTGTCAGTTACATAGAGTTAAGCGCGATGCGGAATCCAGCACAGTTAAATAGTAATTGGATTGCAACGTGATTAGAACTGAAATTGGATAATAATAGAACTTTGATATTTTAACTTAGCGCAATCGGGCACCAGGTTTATATGTCTCCCCGATGTAGCTGCGCAGTTGACTAATTTTATTAGCGCGCGAAATTATATTGACCAATCAGGAGGCCACCTTCAATCCGTTAACGTTATTGGCTAATTAGTTTCGCGCCCTTTTCGCTGCTATTCCCTTTGATTACTAAATGACTTAAGATTTGGGTTTTGTCGGGGACTCGGGCCTGCTGTGCGCAAACGGAGATTGACGAGCGGAATTATTTTCCTGGTCGTATTGTACCTACTTATAAAAGAGTTCCGTGACTGACTGACTGACTAACAGACAACGCACAGCCTAAACCGCTGAAGATAGAAACATGACATTTAGAATATACATTTCTCCGATGTAGATTTTCGAAGATGTAGGGGTGCACTAAGAAAGGATTTTTCGAAAATCGACCCCTAAAGGGGTAATCCACGCGGACGAAGTCGCGGGTCAAAAGCTCGTATACATAAGTATAATATACTTACAATATTATAAGTGCTTACCTACTATTATATTAAAAATATGTATGTTGCAAATTTACCTACCTGTAGGTACGGTACGTTGTATAATTATAGTCTAACAAAATCATCTGAAAATATATAGAGGAGATGAGCAGACCATGAAACTGAACAACTTTCTCTATGGGACCTATACCAAAATCGCGAAAAAAAAAATCTGCTGTCCCATACAACACTGTTTTTTTTTCGCGATTTAGATATTGGTCCCATAGAGAAAGTTGTTCAATTTGATGGTCTGATTTGTTAGACCTTAATACTTACAATTATATTTTCCGAGGGGACAGTGAAAGATTCTAAATATACCATACTTGTAAGTATGTATGTATTAACTTAATAAAATTATATCCCCACAGATATTGGTTAAAATGAATATGTGGGACATTTACGTCGAGGGATTGAAGACTTCTACTGTACGAGATGCAAGGTTTGATCACTATCACTATCATCACTACATAGTATAAAACAAAGTCGCTTTCTATGTATGCTTAGATCTTTAAAACTACGCATCGGATTTTGATGCTGTTTTTTTTATAGATAGAGTGGATAGAGTGGAGTGGATTTGGATATGGAGTTTTTATAGATATTCAAGAGGAAGGTTTATATGTATATAATTGCAGTAGCATTGCACCCGTGCGAAGACGGGGTGGGTCGCTAATATTTAATTAATTGCAGTAGGTACCTAATTACCTTTACCTACATAATAATTACCTAACATTCAATTAACTTATTGACTGCCTCGATAAAAAAGGAAAAGTAGGACGCGTTAAAATGTTCTGGCCTACTTTTTTAAGGGGAGAACATAATAATAAAATATGGACTGTTTTATTTACTTCTAAGTAGATGTTCATAATGTTAGTGCTATTGGGATGCAAATAAAAGAAACCATGTAAATAAATTCAAAGGAGTTGCACAAAAGTATTTTGTGTCCTTTTTCGGCAATATTTATTATTGTTCTATGCCATTGTTGCTATGTGTTAGTGCCTTGTACTTCGTAAAAGCTCGAACCTAGACGACAGTCGTAAGAGGCGTCTAAGCTCATCATTTATCAGGTATCTTCAGCATCTTAAGGACACATCCACCACCGATTAGATTAGAGTCACTGCATCCTACCCCAACACTGATTATATCGTTTTATCTGATTTAGAAAATCTGAGTCCATCTGTGTTTAGCACACACTCATATATCCTGCTTATACCTAACAACTTGACTATTTTTGCAAATAAAACCAAGAAGTCAGCACACGCTCCGTCAATCATAACACAACAGCCAGTAATCAGCAACATGCTTCGTCAACTTACCAAACTAAAATCCACCACAGGCTTCGTCAGTAACAGAATAATAAAACCGGTCAAATGTGAGTCTGGCTACTCGCGCACCGAGGGTTACATACTACACCGCCACACAACATATTAATTATTAACTTACAAAAAAATTTTTTTGACTCCGGGGCTTTTAGCACGAGACCGACTCACACTTGGCCGGCTTTTTTCATTTGTTGTTATACTGTAGAGTTTGGTCTGTAATAACACCAAGTTTGACGCTTGTATGTGTTACCGTTTTAACGATAGAGCGAGAAGAAAAAACGCTCATAAAAACTAGTTTCTTGTATGATGACAGGACCCCCCTTAATTTTTTACTTTATGACATTTTTATTATTTGTCAGCAAATCCACCATAATAACACACATTTTTGAAAATTTCAACTATCTTGCTATTACGATTCAATAGTTACAGCCCTAAATAGGTAGGACAGACGGACAACGTAGGCTTAGTAATAGGGTCCCGTTTTCACCCTTTGGGTACGGAACGCCCTCCGCAACACGGAACGCACCTGGCTCAAAGGAACCCATCACACTAGCAGCATTCCCGCGTTGAATGACTAGAGAAATAAAAAAATCTAATAAGTAGTTGATGTAGTTGAAATCGGTGATAGAACTCATAATAAACATTACTGAATATTGATCCAACATGCTTGTGTAAATTATTTGTGATTTTGTCTGGCAGATTACGCGCAGATGAAGAGAGATTTAATCTCGAGGTGGACATGTTCTCGCCGCACGTATTCGTTAGAGGGTCGTACCTTGGCGAAGGGAAATACAACTCATTGCGAGTCAATGCCACCGGCCAGTTCAACACTTCTATGAGTAAGTAAAGTTGTATGCTACTTATAGACTTTTCCTGTTGACTGTATACCCTGCTGTACACTGATGGGTGATGATGGGAAAAACTGAAAATCATTTGATTTCAGTGGGACACAGAAATCTGTGAGTTATTGCGTACCTGCTTAATTGCTATTTAATTACGTATAAAAACGCCTTCATACATACGAAACAACAGACTTTTATACGATTTCTTGTTTTGACTAACTACTAAGTAAAAGTTGTTCAGTTTGAATACCTACCACCCTAGCCTGACTTTTAATGCGTGATTTAGCTACTAGTTGGTAAGGTCTTGTTATTAACACCATTTTAATTAATAAAAATAATCTTAACTTCATCCTTGACTATTACTTAGGTCGCCTTGCCATGCGGCATAGGCCTCCCGAGAGTTTAGTCATATTAACCCTTTTTTTTAAGTTTTAGTTAAAACCAACTTATGTTTACAATTAAATGAAATTTAATATCTTAATAACATTATTAAAACTACAGAATGAATGAAATGAAAAACTTATATTTGAAATGAACTTATTTTTATATGAGTACAGTTATATTCTATAGCAAAGAAGTATAGAAAATAATGTAATGCTTAATGCATTTATTGTATACTTAAATATGTAATGCCTGTAAAACAATAATATAACAACAACAATATAATGATACTATGTGGTCGTAATAAAGGCTGTTGTAATTGTAATTAATAAAATATGTAGTTTTAAACGCTTGTTCCGACATTTGTTTTCTTTTATGTTACAGCTGATCTAGTCTACACATGGAAATTGATCGGGGTTCCGGAGAAGATAAACGGTGAAACATACGTAAAAATTAACTCTTTCTACATGCGGCCTGACGTCGGAAGTATGGTCACTTTTTTGTCTAACGACAATCCCGAGACTCGAGAGATTAGTAAGTATCAAAAGTAAAGGTTTTCTCTCAATATACACTATACAGTATCCTGCTTAAGAGGATAGTTTTTGCTGCGCGCTCCATACAAACGAAGTTTGGTTATATTTTCAATACTAACCAATTAAAGTCAATGAAATTTTTCTGAAACAATCTAGAAACTAATTTCTATGCTTGTAGGTATGTTGTCAGATTTTCGTTAAGATATAGTTTTAAAGTTACACGCTCAGTTGCAGAAACGCTCATTAAAGTTAATCCTCCATTAAATCTCAAGTAAGTGTATGTGCCTCAAAGATTTCCATACAAATCTTTAATTAATCCTACCATTGAATCTGTATATTTTAAAGAAAATCTGAGAATCTGACAACATAACAAGTATAGAGATTAGTTTTTAGATTGTGTCGCAGTAAATTCTAAATGTTCACTGTTTTTCAAAGGGATGACCAGACCATCAAATAAACTAATTTCTTTTAGCGATTTCTATCTTAGTCACACGCAGCGCAGAAAGTTGTTTAGATTAATGCGTGGTTCATCCCTTTAAAAACCGTCCGTTGATCGAACGTTTGCATGAAAAGTTTGATTTTTTTGCGAATTTCCCTTTGTTCCATTGGGAGAGTACAATCATCCTTTGAAGTAATGCTACTGTCTACACTTACACCCTGTATAAGAAGTATTGTGTCCCTCAAAATTAGGCATACATGCGCAGTGCAGGTGTGAACCGTTATATAAAAAACTCCACTTGTGCTGTAAACCGAGGCATTTTTACGAAACTTTCTATAATTATTAACATTTATTACTTTTACGCGGTTATTTTTCAAAACTGAAACCACAAATTGAACATTTTAAATAGTATGACTTCTGAGAGCCTCGGTGGCGCGTTGCGGAGAGGTATGAACACCCAATTAAGGGGGTCCCAGTTCGAATCCTCACGAACGTAATATCGACTCCTATCAAACGGTGAAGGATAACATCGTGAGGAAACCTGCATTCGCTAAAATAGAAATTCTGATATGTAAGTGAAGTCAAGCGTGGTGGACTAATGCCCATATCACCCTCCCTGAGGGTAGGCCTGTGCCAGGGCATAGGCCACACTGTAGGCAGTTGGACGTTTTTAGGCAGATGATGATTCTTACGCCATTTAATGGTGAGTTTAAACGCGCGTCGCGCAACTTGGCGGGCCAAGTGGGGTGTTCACACGCTCGTGCTCGTGTTCGTGCGCAGCATAAAATGTTTAATTCGTTATTTTGTTATATTATATACTTTGATTTTCTCTTTTTACAGCTAATTTGGGAAATCGATTTGCCAACGCTAACTGGAAGACGTTGTACCGGGAGCTCCTGCCCTTTGCTCAATCGAATTGGAACAGAATTGGAATTCGCGTCGCTAACAAACTGTTCCTGAAAGTACCTTATAATCAGCTATTCCCTTCAAAATCATGATTTATACTTAGTCCATGCGAAGTCCCGCGAATCAAATCTAAAGTGTTCTGTTGGACTTGCGGAATAAGTGAGCTGTGTTATAAATTTTAAGCATACATTCAGAAGGAAATAGTATCGCCGCGCGTTGTAGGTACTACGTTTGCCTACTTATAAGAAATCTTTCAAAATAATGTGCCTACCTACCAACCTATTGTTCGTTCAAAATAAAATGCCGTGTGGCTTAAACTAAATCCAGTTAACACTGTGAAATTGGGTGTCGTATTGTATGAGGTGACTACTGGAAAGTTTTTCAGTAATCCTGTAATCCTGAACATGTTAAAAGTAAACTATGTCACAAATGCATGTTTGAAAAGGTAGTTTTTAGTTTTAGCATGTATAATAACTAGGTAAGAATACCTACTTCGAAAGGAAGGAATAACGGCCTTGAGATTATGTAGGTACATCATCAAATACAAAGGTAATTGGTTTGTTAGTTACATATGAAGCTTTTAAAAGCTTGTTAAAATCCGCGCGGCAGAACTACGGAAGGCCGTCTTTTTAACCGACTTCAAAAAAGGAGGAGGTTTCTCAATTCGACCGTATATATATATTTTTTAGTTCATTACTCTATGAAACGAAATTATCGCATTGTATGCTTTGGTCAAAGTATTTATCTAAGCTTATAGGCATAGAGTTAAAGATCTTGTCATCTCAAATTTACCATTAATAGTAAAAAAGTTGAAAAATTTGTGATATTACAGTTAATTTTAGTAGTAGGTATACCTACTTAAGTAATACTGTTTCAGGTACTTAGCTGAGAAAGGTATTGTTAACAAATTTATTAACATTTTTGGTTTTTAGGTGTTGTGATTGTAAATTAAAACTTACCAGGACACGTTAACTGTTTTATTTCATTAGATATTATGCCCTACCCAGACGATGGACATCATGGACAATATTTTGCCCGCAGCAACGTTGTCTGCACGACTGCACGATGGCAATTTAAGGATGTGTGCGTAGGCTAGGCGTAGGGTAACGCACACATCTAGTAAATTGCATACTAGCAAAGATAAAATACTAAGTGCGGCTTGACCGCGGGCAAAATGTCCATCTGCGCCTGTTCAGGGAGTTAAAAAATTATGTAGTTTTTAGTTGATCTATAATATAAGTTTCCGATAATAACAAAATCGGGAACGTATTATGACTGTACCTACTATGCAATTTGAAGTAGGTAGGTAGGTACACACGGCGACGCATCAAGCTACGCAAAACCAAAATAAGCGCGGCCACGCTTAGGTAGAGGGATGTTATTACGTCGCGGGGCCAGGTTATGTTCGATTTGCGTAGCGTGATGTGTCGCCGTGTGTACTTGCTTAATATTTTGTTTCTGCGATCAATCGATCATCTTATCCATTGTCCGAATCGTTAATAACTGCTAAAAAACAACATATCGATTTGATACCGAATAATCGGGTGTTCAACACAGATTGTCTCTATTTACCCTGAACCATCAATTAGACTGTATTAACTTACCTACGTATGGCTTGGAATTTGAACCTGGACCACAAACACACCCCGGGCAGTCCATAGAACACAATACTTGTTCTATTACAGAAACAAGATGGCGTACGTGCGCGCCATCTCGCTCAAAAGCGTGTGCCTGCTGTATGTGATTCTTGCTCGGTTCCTCTAAATTCTCCCTTGAACATTGAATAGATAATTGTATACAATATCTAACTAATAGGTACTACAAACAGAATGGCCACTCAGGCAAGGCAGGAAGCTGGCATAGCATAGGTACCTATTATGAGTTCAAGTCAACGCGTACAGAGAGCCTCAAAAAGATGGCATACAGTACTGTACGTGCTAGATACCTTTGCCTTTCCGAAAGGAAGAAGAATTAATCAACAAGAGTTTTTGGCGAATATTTTTCAGCTACGATTGGAGTCCACATATTTTATCGACTTTTTATTGTTTATAGTGAGTTTTCGTTCGTAAAATTGGTTTAGTTTTGCGTAACAAAGTGTTGTATAAGCGATTGTACAGTTCATTGAAATATGACGGTGTACGGGTCGTAAACAGGAAAAGTGTTCCGTCATTTTTGTAGCGCGGCAAAGCGGTCGGTTCACCTCTTTCCTATGGACTTCTCTGCGTTTCCTGCGTTTTTCGATTGTCTCCAAAAACTCCAAAGAAGCATCAAAACGTCGAACACCAACGTTTTAATTGCTATAAATGAGAAAACTTTATCAAAGACATCGGCTGTATGGGATACATAGAACACTTTGCTTTAAATTGGACCAAAAAAAAACTAAACAGCAACAACAAATCTGTCACTGTCACGAGTTTTTGGCGGTTATTTTTCAGCTACGTTTGGAGTCCTCATATTTTATTGAATTTTTATTGTTAAGCGTTAAAACATAGAACTCATTTAATAGCTATATATGAGAGAATTTTATAGACGACATCGGTTGTATGGGATATTATAAGCCCTTTACCTTGAGCAGAACCAAAAAAAAAAAAATCTGTCACTGTCACTTCAATGTCAAACTAACCGAAATCGGCGATTATTTATTTATTTCCAAAAAACAGTTGAAATATTGTATTAATACCCAAAACATGGCTGTGTTATTAAAGTATTTAGTGGCTGGGTTCGTTAGATATTGGCTTATTCACATAGACTATTGGCAAACAATAGCTAACAGAGTTGAAATAGCAACGCCTCTCAACTCATGGAAGAGGTTAGTCGAAGGCGTTTATCTTTACGATTACAAAATAAACCCTTACGAAGGCGATTCTTTCCACGAGTCTCCAATCATGCTAGTATTCTTCCACTACCTGCTCAAGAATGTACCTAACCTGTTACCGGTTTTATTCACATTACTGGACCTCTTAACGGCCCACCTGCTCTACAAAACTTCGAAAGCTTTCACACGAACTTTCAAAGAGTCTCAAGAGAGAATGAAGAACCAAGTATCAGAAGAGTCTAAGACAATGCTCTTGAGTGATTCACAGCTAGATGAATCATCAGAATATGTTTTATCGGTCTACTTGTTCAATCCTTACTCTGTACTTAATTGCGTTGGGATGACAACAACTGTTATTCAGAATTTATTGCTGGCTGCATCACTATGCAGCGCTTTGAACGGGTACAGGATGCTTGCCTGTGCAATTATAGCACTTGCAACTCACCAGGCTCTTTACCCTATGCTACTCATAGTGCCAATTGCCATTCTATTGGCCGATGCTAACAAGGGCTGCAACAAATGCTCCTATATAAGAACTCTGTTATTCTTCGTCCTGTTTTGGGGCTTCTACATTTATATTTCAGCATATATAATGGACGGCTCATACCAATATGTTTACAACACTTATGGATTCATGTAAGTTTAATTCATTGTGATTTGTAAAGTCTAATTTGATTCGGAGATAAATTTAATCAAAAATATGTCTCTTTTCCAGATTGACAGTGCCAGACCTGAAACCGAACATAGGTTTATTCTGGTATTTCTTCACTGAAATGTTTGAGCATTTCCGGCTGCTATTTGTGTGTGCGTTCCAAATCAATGCTCTGGCGCTATACGTGGTCCCGCTCACACTGAGGTTCAAGAAGGAGCCGGTACTCCTTGCTACTGTTTTGATAGCGCTCTCTACTATATTCAGATCGTACCCCTGCATCGGTGATGTAGGATTTTATTTGGCTCTCTTGCCAATGTGGAAACACTTGTTCACATGTAAGTTTAAATACTATCTTTTTATAAAGTTTTTGATAAAGTTAGTAAACTATATTAAATAATTAACTATCTAATGCTGGCACTTGGCGACTGAAATAAATATGCAGCTAATTAACTAACTTATTTCACATGTTGCCTATTTTCACAAAGAAACACATATTCGTCATGTGTGATGTTTGTCAAATAGGCCATTTGAAGTGCCACCATAATATTCTATGGGTTGGTAAAACTAAATATTGTTATGTTCCATGCATTTGAACTTGAAAAGAAACAAATAATCCTGTTGAACAGAGCCTAGCATAGAATATCACCTAGGAAAACTTTCAAACATGATCGTTTTTATTAATAACATTTTATATGCATTATAATTTTAATTGAAAATATGGGACTATAAGAAAGTTTTAGTAATAAAATTATTTTTATTTCAGTCATGCAACAGAAATTTATAGTGGGCTGCACCTTTGTGATCACATCGGCTCTCGGTCCAGCTGTATGGCATCTCTGGATATATTCTGGATCTGCTAACGCCAACTTCTTCTTTGGAGTAACACTCTCCTTTGCTACAGCACAAATATTCCTTTTGACTGATTTGCTGTTTGCATACATTAAGAGAGAATTTACACTAAAACATGGATCCTCAAGATTAGTTGACGGGAAACCAGCAAAATTAGTGCTTCGATAATAACTGTTTTGTGACTATTCTATTGGAATCCTGACAATTTAAATGTAAACTGCATTTATTAAGGAGTTATTAGGTTCAATTAGATGTGATACAAGTCAGAACAAAGTTATTGTACTTTAATGTAAGATTTCTTAATCTGTAAATACTTATTATTACTATTTTTGGGTAAATGCATTTCCATTGATTTTTTTATTGTACCTAGATTACGTTACCTATTTTAAATATTATTGATTTTTAAACATGTTAAAGCCATGTTGTGCTATTTCGAATCAAATTAAAGATTGTAAAATTTGTCTCGGGCGGGATTTGAACCTGCACTTTTCCAAACCGGGGAACTGCTTTATCCAATTTCGCCACCGAGCCCACTACCCAGAGAACGAAATTTTCAATCTGTTGCGTCTTAAGGGGACGTGAGCGCCATCTTCTGGTAGTTATTACAAACTAACCAACCCGCAAGTCCAGCATTACAAATGGAATTCCCGTCCCGCCCGAAACATATTTTTCAATCTTTAATTTGATATGTGACCTATTTATTAATTTGCGTGAGATGCAAGTAATTTATTTTGTGTATATAACATTGTATTTGTATTTAAGATGTTTGCACAATAATTGTTTTAATGATTAAATAAGGATGACTTGATGTTAGGAAAAGAAGTGTGAAAATTAATATAATACATATTTGTAATATTCAGTTCTTGAAAATAATGAGTGGTAATAATTACTTCCAATTGAAAGTATTCTGTTATGATTATTAATATGAATTTACTTATAAATTGACTCCACCTATCTAGTAGTACCAAATGCTTTAAGTTTAAATTTGAAAACTAAATTGTATCAGTTCTGCAGTAATTAAAAAATTAACTTATCATGAAAGGAAATAAATATATTTTTAACATATTAATTTCTTTGCTGCCTTTTACGGTAAAATTAATACTTACGGCAGTCATTATAGTACTCTACTGTGCTAATACTGTAAGTAGTAGATAATTTGTTTCACAATGATTTAACGAACGTACCTTCGCAGCATTATCTTATCTGCGGGTCTAGTACGCTAACCCGCGATAGCGTGATATAAAGCTATCACGCTTCCGCTCTCTTTCTATTTACGCGCGAACGACCGAGATAAAAGACCTGATACAGCTGGGCAGATTACCTACTGGTGATCAAGCTAACGCTCACTAAGGCGCAACAATGCATGTTGTCTTTTATTATTATTCTAATTTTTTATCATGAATTAGTGTCTGTGACAACATGAAGAGACTTTACTTGTTTATTATATTGGTTTGCTGTAAGTACACCTATGTTTACCTTTTTATATACTCGCTTTATCAGTTTCGAACGTTGATGTACCTAAACAGAGTGGTTTCTTAAAGTTGGCGACACTATGGTTCTGCCAAGCATACCGAATCACTTGCTGGAATGCTACCGCGGCGGCGGGCCTGCCCTGGGTGCTCCTCGGCGCATCGATGTACTCCTTTCCTTGATCAGGAAACTGGAACTCAATGCCCAGCTAGATATGAGGATGTTTAGCACTGCTTTGCTTCGAAGGTTTGTTTTGAAGAGTAGTAGGACCTACTATCCTTGATAGAAAGGGTTTTATTGATTACATTATAATTATCGATTTGTCAACTAAGGCAAATAATATTAGGCACACAATACATATTTTTATCACGGTATTTTATTGAGAGTGTAAAATTTCAATATAAGATCTAATAAAGATGAAACTGTTTTAAGCGGACGATGATGATGGACCAGCTTATTTATTTTTCAGTTTGATGGTCTGATCATCCCCTTAAAATAGTTTCAGCTAATTTTGTTGGACCTTATAAATAAGACTGCACCAAGAACATTGTATACATATTATTATATTCTATCAACATTTTTGCTTTGCACTCTTTGATTACCTACTAATAAATGAATTCGGGTTTTGTCGGGGACTCTGGTCTTCTCTGCGCAAACGAAGATTGACGAGCGGAATTATTTTCCAGGAGTGCGATTTTTGAAAGTCATTCGCTGAGCTCAGCTGTTGAAAATGTCAAATGACTAATAGAGATATGCATCTTTTTACTGCTGATTTGACTTTTAAAAATCATACTTCGGGAGTGCGATTTTTGAAAGTCAAAAGTAGAAGAGTAATCAGTAATAGTAGAGTAATCAGTAGTAGAAAGATGCTCCATGGTAATTTTGACATTTTCTACTGCTGAGTTCAAAGTAAGAGGCGTGACGTTATAGATTGATAGTTCAAAGTATGAGTTTCAAAAATCGCACTCCTGGTCGTACCACAGAGTAATATAATTACTACTGTAAGTCGTACTGTAGCAGCGAAAAAAGGGCGCAAAAACAATAAGCCAATAGCGGCAAAGGATGGAACTACTGTACTAAAATCTTCGAACCAACCAGTGGAACAAACAATCCGTACTAGGCCTGCTTGGTGGAGTATCGCCCACTCCCTCTCACCCTTATTCGTGAGTGGAGGCCTTTACCCTGGAGAGGTATCCTACAGGCTTTATCAAACTAAATTCTCCACATTTAAATGATCTCATATTTCTCAAGATCTTAATATTGATAATGCTTTTTTTCACTCAAATCTATTTAAAATTTTAGCCTACGTCTAGATGGCATAGAGCGAGCCGCCAATGTTGCTGAAACAGAATTCGTTTTACCCTACCGAGCATCAGCATTCCAGTTCCACAAGTACAAACTCCTCATGGACCTGCTGCTACCAAGTATGAATCAACTGGAGGTTGACGAGAGCCTTCTATTGGAAGAAAAGTGTCTTCTGCATAGAATGATCAGCTCAGCGGTGCAGCAGTGGGAGAGGGGAGACGAGAACGTAGTGTGTCCCAGGTCTGCGGAGCAAAGACAGAGTATGGTCACTGAAGGAAGCAATAGGTTAACAAAATTATTCATTTTTATGTTTATTTTATTGCATCATTCGTTTATTTTCATTTTTTTTTCATTCATAATTTTCATTTAGTTCTCAGTTAAATATTCGTAGGGTTAGATACCTTCATTAATCTTCAACCAATTACTTACAATTAATACCGGCAGATACCTAAATTTCGACAAAACATTCAGCAGATATTAGATGATTAGGCAGACCTTGGGTATTTCACAAGCAAAATAAAACCTAATAGCTCAAATGTTATATCATTTTGAAGTTTATTTTATTGCATCATTCGTTTATTTTCATTTTTATTTAGTTCTCAGTTAAATATTCGTAGAGTTAGATACCTTCATTAATCTTCAACCAATTACTTACAACTAATACCAATCAAAATATATCAATAATAGCTCAAATGTTATAAATTTAGTCTTAAAATTTTAAAAGCTGAATCTAAGACCTAAGACGACTATTTTGTCCTATACAAATCAGTTTGTTGCAAGATCGAAGAAGGTTAAACGAAGTTAATAATCATTCTAGTGTTATAAACTAAGTATTTTTGCTTCTAATAGCTTTTTTTGAAAATAATAATTTCAGGATACATAGCAGATGCCCAATAGAAGACGGCGTCGTTCTAACAGATTGGGGAACCATCGCTCCCGGTACTCTCATAGCAGCCATAGCGTCCTCACTCGAAGCCCAGACAGTTTTAGTCACAGACATTCTCAACGCGAACCTTTTCAAAGACGTTTCTGAACCGTTGCTGGTCTCAGCTAAGCAGGAGTGGTTTGACAATATAGAGACTTTGGAAGGAGAGGAAAGTCAAAGGCAAACTGCTAGCCCAGAAGTTAGTAATATTTGGGTGGCTACACTTGCGGGTACGTAAAAACGCCAGTAGATGGCGCCACGTCCCTTACGACGAAATAGGTTGAAGAATCTGACCTAGTAGGTTCGGTAGCTTAATTGAACGAAAGCAAAGCATCGGTTTGGCATGTTGCGGGTTCAAGTTCGGTCCGAGACTTTATTTTTTAATTTGATCTGAAATAGCACAACATATGGCTGTAACATGTTCATAAATAATCAGTAATATTTGAAAATGCGGGTGCGTAGTAAGAGGGATATAGGCTGCACCGAACTTGATACATGATATGATATATGATAGAGTCCTCAATCGTAGAAGCAGTTATCATCCTCGATCCAAAAACTTTTTATTTTCCAGGTGATTTGTCAGAAGTGGTAATAAACCAAGGACCAAGAGTAGGAGCCGCGCCTCAGAGGATGGCCATAGGCAGTAATAATCGTTGGAATGACACACTTTTGCCTCGGAGCCATTACTTGATCACGCAAAATGCTTCAACTGTCGACTGGCAATTTACTGACGCTGAAATTTTAGCTGGAATTGACGGTAAAATAATCTAGTCACATTTAAAGTTCCAGAATAAAGCCTGGACTTGTATTATGATGACTAGACAACGATATAGAATACATTTATAGATACAGATATCCATGACTTGGGTACAAATATTCATATTCCACATACATATATTTGCCCCTTACGGGATTCGAACCCGCCACCTTCAGCGCAGCAGGCAGGTTCACAACCGAATGAGCTATCGGGCAATTATTAAAAAAGGGAAATTATTAAAATGAATGATGCATGATTTGTAATAGGATGTGAATTGATGGAAAAAGCTCCAACAAATCTTGCGTTACATAAATGAGTTTTTCGGAATTTATGTACGATTTGTAACATCACTGGCTTTTTCGGTGAAGGAAAACATCGTGAAGAAACCTGTATGCTTCAATTTCGAGGCATGTATTGTACCTACTGTCCATTACAAGTGGCGACGGGCTCACTCCCCGTCACACTGGACAGAGTTTCGGTACTACTAGTGAAACGTTGATCTTCTGAGGTTTCAGAATATCTCTGACTACCCCCTCGGGGAACATAGTCGTGAGCATATGCATGCTAAATACTTACCTGAAAGTTAATTTCCAGGTCTCATCTTAGCACACTATGTACCTGGCTGGTTGGAACAGAGACGCACTCTGAGGCTTGCACAGGTTATAGACATGTACTACTCGAATGAGGGTGTTTCCTTCAACCCCACCGTAAAAGCGTGCAATAGACAATCTCTCTTCAGCAATATCTTCAATAGTACCGATCTTTTGACACAAACCACAAGATTCGCTCATATTCTATCGTTACGTCAAATAACTGTCTACATTCCTGTTGAAGAAATGGAGAGATTTGCCGACGCTGCGCATACTGCTTTCGTGAATTATGTTCGTAAGTGAACCATCGTTTATTGATATATTTTAAGGTACCTACCTATTTATTTGAGTTCAAATTAAGTATATTTTGATAATGATCATAGTTGATTTGGACTACAGCAACGCTACGCTGTGCTTAGTTCAGTCGCTACCGAGAATCAAGTGCTGCCCTCAATCGGCCCTCATTTTTGTGTCTTAAAAATTTTTTAGCGTTAAGAATCAGTCAGGTACGCAGGACCTCACCTCGCTTACCAGCTCCAAAACTGGTCTCTCATCGTCACTACGATCAGAGGGGTCGGATGCAGTTTCTCTAACCGGTAGACACTGTGGGCATTCATGATTCTATACCTGAAATGTTAAGTCGCCTCTAACGATACCGTCTGGGTTTGTGCTATTTCAAACAGAAAACCACAAAGCAGAAATTAAAATTTAGAACATGGAAGAATAATAAAATATAATATAAGCATTTGTCACACTTGTTCTAATTACACAACATTTTCAGCGACATTACTGCGCGAAAATCAGCGGACATGTCAACTTAGTTACAGCCTGCCGGTGATGGACCTGGTGGTCGCGACCGACGCCTCGTGGAAGGGCTATGATGTTGAACAGTTTATGTCGTAAGTTGAGTTGTATAACAATGTAAAATTAAATAAATCGTTCATTAATTCATACGGGTACCTGTGTGTGGTACATCATTTAGTAGGCATTTTCTTCTGTCCAGTCGATAGCATGTCGTTGGGTAATAGTAATAGGTAAGTAGGTAAGGTACCAACTACATGTGCTGAAGCTACAATGATACCAAAACCGTAACGTAAGTTTTAGAGCCAGCGACTCAATCATTAGGCGGCGGCGGCAGTTCGATTCCTGGCCTGTACAACTAAGTTCTACGGAATTTATGTACGGTTGTATTTATTATTATCACTAGCTCGGCGGTGAAGGAAAACATCGCGAGAAACCCTGTATACCTAACAATTAAAAGAAAATACCATAAGTTCGGAAGTATGCTAAATATGGGTGAGCATGGGGCGAACACAATAGACCAACGATGGTCGCAGTGTTACATAACGACGGTAACGACCCTTGCTTGCAATTGCAATAACCCAACCAACAATAAACGTAAGTTATCCCGTTGCATAACGAAAACTAGAGGAAGTATTTTAGGCCCTAATTAATAAACGAAAAAAGCCAACGGTGGCGGCCTCTTAAGATGACGATTTAGTATGCGTTTTAGTGAGTTGAGTTTCGTTTATTAATACGGATCTTAGTGTTTCAAAATATATTTTATTTCTTCAGGTGGGTAGGCGGCGCCCTTGAGCTTGACCTACAACGCAGTACACTTGGACTACTTCACGGCAATACAGGGCAATGGATAGTGCCGCCCTCTGCGAATCTAACAACAGTATTTTCGAATTTAAGCAACTTTACAGATCAATGTACGTTACCATTTTGCTATCATGTTCTGCTATAATTTAAACAGTCTCTAAGATATTCTTTTGGCTAGTGTCCCCATTATGATAGTTTGTGGAGGCCACTTATGTAAACTATAGACAGAACAGAATCTTCTTATCGTTTGGGCAGAGCCCTGGTGTCAGAGTTTTATCAGACCGCCTTACGGCCTCTGACGTGGTTTTTATGTAACGACTACTACTACCAGAGATAGTAGCCGGGACCAAGGGCTTAACTTGCCATCCGAAGCACGCAATCATTTTTCTTTTCAGACAATTAGGTGATTCAGCCCTTAGCCATTCAACCACGGAGGCAGTTACAGAACACAATACAACAGCCTTTATTACGACTACATAATATCATTAAATTGTTTTACATGGTTTCTCAAGAAATACACATTTATTTTTATATGCAGTACATATTTTTATATATTGTATACAATATATACATTATTTTCTATATTTCTTTACTATAGAATAATTATAACTGTACTTATATAAAAATAAGTTCATGTCAAATATAAGTTTTTCATTTCATTCATTCTGTTATTAAGTATATTATTGTTATTATATTAAACTAAATATAGAGTTTCATTTCATTGTAAATATAAGTTGGTTTTAACTAAAACTTAAATTAACTTCCTTGACTATTTACGTAGGTCGTTCTTGCCTTGTGGCATAGGCCTCCCCTCGAGTTAAGTTATCTTAACTTTTTTGTTTATTTTTTTTTATGTGTTAACTACTACCTACAAAAAAAAATATTTTCGTTAAGTATTTTCTTTTATTTATAGGGCCTACCCGTCTCAGCGTACCGAGTATCATATCCACCACTATCCAGTACTCTTTGAACAAGACGTTACAAGACGGAGAGAACAAGGCCAGCGCTGGGCCCAGCACAGTCGTTTTAATGGTGAGCCCGAGCGACCGACCCTCGGCGAGCGAGCTCGAGCGCGCTCGAGAACTCATGAGCACGCTCAGAACCACATATTTTGATGTATACTTCGCTTATGCATCCAGAGATTTAACTGAGTTCCAGAATATTAACAATGAGTTTTTGGATTATTCAGAGTTATTTTTAACGGTAGGTAAAAATAAAACCCATTGCCAATTATATCTTTTTTTGTTGTTTTACGGTTTTACGTAATGTGCGATTTTCTGACAGCCTGGAGTGCGATTTTTGAATCTCATTCGCTGAGCTCAGCAGTTGAAAATGTCAAAATTACTATGGAGATATGTATCTTTCTACTGCCGGTTTGCCTTTCAAAAATCGCACTCATGAAGTATGATTTTTAAAAGTCAAATCAGTAGTATAGTAATATTGACATTTTAAACTGCTGAGTTCAAAGAATGAGTTTCAAAAATCGCACCCCAGTTTAAACATTGTTAAACATACCTCGATAGATTGCGTTCATGTGACATGGGTCCGAAGTTATTAATTTAAGCTAAAAGTAAAAAGAAAACATGCATATCACTGATACTGAAGCACTGACTATTATTTACTAATTTATTATATTAAAAGCACATTCACACCCAACTCTCGCCAACGCAACGCCATCTATCGAGTCACGTGGAACTATTTTTAACCGACGACGACTTCAAAAAAGGAGGAGACCTTAATTCGCAGGGTATGTTTTTTTCTTTTTAATATCCTTTCCGAAAGTCCCCCCTTGATGAATTTTTTTTTGTTTTTTTGTTTTAGACTGCAACAAACAGTGTGCAAGATGTTATAAGTACCGTTGATACGTTCTTGGTGAAGAGCGAAATTGCGACTAGTATAATGGGGGTGCACTGTCCTTTCAATGGAACCACCGACAGCCAGGTCGAATATGAAGACTTTGTGCTGCCGAATCGAGCGAGATTGTACCGTATTCATCCCTACTATTTAAGGCAACAGCCGCTTATTTCGGTTAAGGTGAGTTTTTTTATATTTCTCTTATATGTGAGATGGGGACCCTACTCTACTGTTGTTTACAAATACATTATTAACCCTGTTTTCTGTCCATCAATGCAGTGGCGTAGCGTGGGTTTCTCCCGCCCGGGGCACGGATTGATTTTGCCGCCCCCTTGTCTATATAAGCAGACCTACACAACAAAATAACGGAGTGAGCGAAGCGAGCTCGAATTTTTTTTTGCACATCTATTCTGGTTGTGGTCAGACATCTTTTTGGTTATCCATACAAAAATAGAAACTAAGAGCGTGCGAAGAATTCTCAATACGAATCTGTTAGAGTTTATTTGGGGTCGGCACAATATGTCATCCTCTTGCATTCATCTCTCTTAGCTGTCGTTTCATCATTGTATGTAGTCGTTGCTGATTTTCAATTTATCGGGTCACTGCGGATTTGTTTTTATAATGATTGTAGTTATAATCTTTAGAAATGGCCACTTTTGTGGCGGTTTTAACGATCTTCTTATCGTTAGCCCTGGTGTGGTGGTGGTGTGGTTTTAACTACAAGCATAAAACATAATAATCCGTAATGTTTCGATAAATTGAAAGCCAATCAGAACTACAATGTGACATTTTTGTTTTTTGCAAACGTTGGTAAATTTTTTTGAAAAAACGATTGAGGGAAGCACAATAGGCTCGGTGCCCTCTTAAAATTAGAGCGAGCCCCTCCATTGCTACACTACTGCATATCAATGTCTAGAATCGGACGTCGCGTCGCGAACCGAAAGGGTAGCGCTCGGGAATACTGGTACAGATAATAATAGGTACCGAATTTTCAAGTAAAATGTGAGTAACCGATTATATTTTTACCTTTGAATTATGTATAAGGTAACCTCTCATTTTGCTGAACGGACCTAAAAATTATAAAGGAACACAAGTGTAATAAGCTAGTAGGGTGTCTTCTGCAGGAAGTATCTTTCCTAAGTATCTTATTTATTTAACTTATATTTCGTTTACAAGATATGATTTTTTTCTAGTTTCGCAACAGTGGCCAAGGTCGTCTGCTAATATGCACCTGGCGTGGTGCTGAATCGTCACACACCTGCCAAACAATATCTGATAGAGAAATTTACTCTTTTAACTTGACTACACCTTGTCCTACGGTGGAATTTTGCATTCCTGTTTATTATTCTGTATCTGCAGTAAACACTTCCAACTTATGTGCAAGTAAGTAAAATAAAAAAAAAAATATAGCTCACAAATTTAGCTAGGCCCCGGGGGGATTCGAACCCCCGATCTCCTGTTTACTAGACAGGCGCTTTAACCAACTAAGCCACGGCGCCGTTAAATGGCTTCGCGAAAATAACGATCACGTTGAAAGTGACCAGGAGATAATGGTTATTGCATTAGGGTGTGCACACATTGAACAATGAGTAGTTAATTTGCATAAATGCATAATAATTATTATTATTTTCAGATAACGACTGCCGTCTTCCTCATCAAGTTGGCTATTATATTCAACATTCAGGTTTAAGATGTCTTTCCTTGAGAAGTTCAGCGGTTGCAGTGATATCTTACTTTCATAATAAAGTGTATTTATTGTTTTCTGTGATAATCTCATTATTTTATCTTAAAAAATTATAATCACTTGTCTATCTCTATATCGTGTCTTGATCTGTAAATTGTTAAGTAAGCACGACCTTGGGTTCGCATTTTTTAATCTCACCGGTGACTAAAATTTCAAACCTATGAGTTCAATACGATGGCCCCTTCCCACTACTATTGAACTCATGGGTATGAGAAGGCTTTTGTATGGGATTCAAAAACCGTTCAAGCACACCGGTGACATTCAAAAATCGCACCCCTGGTCAGATCTACCCGAAACCTACCCTACAAACATTGAGAAGGGCCATTGAATGTGGACGAAGCTAGAGAGGTTTTTCAGGAACGTAAGCAGGTCGTTCCGTTGTCTCTGCCTACCCCAGTGGGAGACAGGTGTGAGAATATGTATGTCTTCTTTTACAGAATGCAGGTAATACCGACTGCGGTCAAAGGTAGTTAGAAAGTAATATGTTTTTTTTTTACCCGAGTTGAGGGATAGAGTGATGTTTTTTGTAGCACAAAAAAGATTATGGAGTAAACAAAAAAACAAGCTGGATAAAAAGAGTGATGTTTGTTGTAGCACAAAAAGTAATATAGTACCCCTGGTGGGACTCGAACCCACAATCCCCGGCTTAGGAGGCCGATGCCTTATCCATTAGGCCACAGGGGCTGGTATCAATTGTGTTGAATTAGTGTGTCTACTTCTAAAATGACAATTTTTATCAAACTTTGCTGGAAATATGAATCTTATGTTATTAAATATTTATTCAGAAAGACCCATACAATATTAGACGAATTAGTAATATAGAAAGCAGGTAAAAAACAAGTTCTCGAGTTAATTTTGCCTAGTTGCGCCATCTATGTTGCAGAACAAAAATGGTGATCTTGGTTACATCCTAGTAAGACTGCTTATCAAAAGATGGCGCTTTAAGCTTTCTCTGATAAATAAAATTATGTATTCTACTATCGTTACTATGTAAAACATACAAATTTCGGAGAACTGAAACGAGTCTGGAACATACGAAAATGATACCACAGAAATAAAATATTGGTTTTCAATATTGACTTTTGAAGTATAAGATAAATTTCATTACTCTACACATCGACTCCGTGGCGCAACGGTAGCGCGTCTGACTCCAGATCAGAAGGTTGCGTGTTCAAATCACGTCGGGGTCAAATACTTGTTTTGTAGTTATTTTATTTCACTGAAAAATAACTTTATACTTAGCTTTGTTTATTATAACCAAAACAAATCAATTAAGATTCAGTCGGTCACAATTACATTTACCTAAATTTTATGCTCCATTGTTAGATTTGATAGGTTCTTTGCACCTACGTACCTACCTTGAGGTTAACAGCTCGAGCACCATGACGTACCTAGTTACTTACCTAATTTCTCATATGCCTTTATACATAAATACATAATGATGGCAAAAAAAGGACTCCTTGGCTTTGTTTTTATGCATTTGATTTCATTGCCTGCAAAACAACAACTGCCGTGTGGTTCCGGCTTGGAATTGACCACCCCACTTTTTTGCCGTCGGTGTCGTACGTGGCAAGGCGACTAAGGGATACGATTTGTGGGTGTAATGTAAGGCTAGCCAACCACTTGATACGTCATTTCATCATAAAATCCTTAATAAACGTGAGCCTTGCTACAATTGCATGATCCTTTTAAAAAGATAGTTGGTAGTTGTAGCAAGGGTTCTGGCCATCCCGAAAGGAATCATGGTCGTGATTCGAGAATCGAGATTACATATTCTTATTAATACGTGCATTATTTTGGACTTACGTAAGTATACAGGGTGTAGGTGACAGCCTAGCAAATACTGAAACGGTGAACTTAGACCATCACACTGAACAACTTTTACTATAGAGCCTACCTCAAACCGCGAAAAAAATCTGCTGTCCCATACATTTTAGTCAGGTAGGTAGTATAACAGTTTTTTATGGGACAGCGGATTTTTTTTCGCGTTTCCTGAGGTAACCGCTCCATAGTGAAAGTTGTTCAGTTTGATGGTTTAAGTTCACCGTTTCAGTATTTGCTAGGCTGTCACTTACACTCTGTATATGCATTCAGCAAAAGCAGGCTGAAGATGCGTCATGCTTCATCATCATCACCATTCATTAACTAAAAATAATGGTCCGAATTTTGAATCACTTGAGTTTTTTTATAGCCGTGTGCGAATGGGGGTATAAAATAAAATAAAATAATAAGCATTCAAACAAAGGAGAATGCCCACGTAACTATAGGACATTGTATCGCTATCAAATCTATTATGCTACATTGTTATATGGGCTTAGTCGTGAGTGCACGTGTTTTTTTGTGCATAACAAGAAGTATGTTTTTGACCACCCTGAAAGACACTACGGTCTTGAGTATATGTACGTGTGTGTAACAAGAAGTAACTAAGCTAAAAATATATTCTAATTAAGGAATGGATGCTTTTGTTTTTATAACCTATCTTTTTATAAATTAGGATTATTCCGATTTCCCATCAAATAGTTTAACAATTTTCGTTTTACAATAATCCTTAGAACATTCCCTGTCTTTGACGAAAAATTGACCAGACGCAAGATTAGCCTGACTTCCATAGAACTTTGGGCAATCTCCTTTGAAAGTAATTGGGGTCTCCATTATCATATGTCCCATAATCGTTTAGTGAATTAATACTTTTAGCCTCTACATATTTATGTAGTTATCTAATTATCTTATTTACATTTCACTATTGGTTATTTAATCAAATGTTTAGCTGGCATGTGTTAAAACGTTTTCAAATTGATTTAACATTAAAAAGTACGTAGAATGGATTTCATGTCATGTTGATGTTGTACAAACAAAGTAGTCTCGTAAAATTTTGATTAGTGGGAAAAAAAAATTAATGTACCTATGTTTATCATAATTTTGGACCCTTTTAATTATTTTCAGTTTTTATCTGGGACCACCTAGTAACGTCTATAGGTCCTAATCTAGATTTTGAAGTAAACAACATAAAATATCATAATTTTCTATTTTTTCTTTTTGATAATCATGTAGCTGGTACCATTGAGAAATTACGCGCTTAAGGCTGGTACCTTACCTCATCATCATCATCATCCGCTATACGCCCCACTGCAGGGCACAGACCTATCCCCAGGAAGGTGGTACCAACAATTTAGCCTAGGTGGCCTTTCGCCAATAAAATTAGGAGTGCGATTTTTTAATCTCATACGTTGAACTCAGCAGTTGAAAATGTATGGAGATACGCATCTTTCTACTGCTGATTTGACTTTCAGAATTCTCACCCCTGGAGTGCCATTTTTGAATCTCATTCGCTGAGCTTAGCAGTTGAAAATGTCAAAATTACTATGAAGATATGCATCTTTCTACTGCTGATTTGAGTTTCAAAAATCATACGCCAGGAGTGCGATTTTTGAAAGTCAAAGCAGCAGTAGAAAGATGCGTATTTCCATACATTTTCAACTGCGGAGTCCAACGTATGAGATACAAAATCGCACTCCTGGTGTTGATTGTTGAATGTCAAATCAGCAGTAGAAAGATGCATATCTCCGTAGTAATGTTGACATTTTCAACCGCTGAGTTCAATAAATGAGTTTCAAAAATCACACTCCAAGGAGTGCGATTTTTGAATCTCATTCGCTGAGTTCAGCAATTGAAAATGTCAAAATAACTATGGAGATATGCATTTTTCTACTGCTGATTTGACTTTCAACAATCAACACCAGGAGTGCGATTTTTGAATCTCATTCGCTGAGTTCTGCAATTGAAAATGTCAAAATAACTATGGAGATATGCATTTTTCTACTGCTGATTTGACTTTCAACAATCATTTTTTGATTTTTTGACATTTTCTATTGCTGAACTCAGCGAATGAGATTCAAAAATCTCACTCCTGGATTACTATGGAGATATGCATTTTTTTACTTGATGTGACTTTAAAAAATCATACTACAAGAGTGCGATTTTTTAAAGTCAAATCAGCAGTAGAAAGATGCTTAACTCCATACATTTTCAACTGCCGAGTTCAACGTATGAGATTAAAAAATCGCACTCCTGGTCGCCTTACCTTGGTCAAGAAAAATTATCACGGAACCCAACTCTATCAAAATCAAGTCCAACCCGCACTTGGCCGGGTTTTCAGTTTGCTTGCCCTATTGGCATATAATAAAGGTGTGGCATTTACGTCACGAAACATATTGCTCAAAATGTTCATTACTGTTAATTATTTTGTTTGTCACGACTGTCTGCTCTTATCACACAACACAAAGTTGATTTTGTCGTAACTCTGTGTAGATCATACGGCGTTTTATATTTGAACTGGAAAATCCTCATTCCTGGCCTGTCTGAGTTGCCAATGCAATGCAACGAAGAATCCATAGCATTACATTTTCAAGCATATTTATTTTGATTTAAGATCCAATATAGGATGTCAGGGAGAGTCAGAAGAGCCATTTTGGTTGTAGGATGGGTGGCCGAGACGGTCAGGTGACTTTACGTGTATACTCTGGCGCCTTCAAATGAATCGCATTCTTGGTATCGACGCACACGCGAATATCCTTGTGTGCTTTCCCGTATGACTATTACCAGTTAGTGCATGTGCACGAACACGCCTCTGTCTTCGTATGTGTGTGTGTGGCTGAAACTTTGTCTGTGTACTAGGTAGGTACGTGGAGGTCATTAAGTGATTGGAACAAGAAGTAACACTCTTTTAAACAGTGTTTATTTAGTTAACACTTATTAGCAGGTATTTTTCGAATGTAACGCGTTCTAATTGTTTGCTGGCGATTTATTTTCAGCGGTAAAATCAGCTCTTCAATTCCAAGCGGAAAAATTTTTCCATCTCCATGATTAGGTAGGTTTATATAGCGACCTTTCAGCTCATGGTTATGTAGCTGATGGTTTTTGTTTCTATTGCGTGACTTGGTCTCATTATTGTTTTTCTAACCTTGGTAGAGTCCTGGTGTCAGTTTTTCAGACCGCCTTACGGCCTCTGACGTGGTTCTTATGTAAATTCTCTTGTGGTAGTACCACAAGAGATAGTATCCGGGACCAACGGCTTAACGTGCCATCCGAAGCACAGAATCATTTTTCTTTTCAGACAATCAGGTGATTCAGCCTACAATGTCCTAACCAACTGGGGAAAAACGCACAAAGTGACATTTCACTAGGTGGACACCTAGTGGGAATCGAACCCACGACCTCCGTGTCGAGAGCCAATGCTCTAAACCATTGGACCACGGAGGCATTCAGTTAGGAGCAGCAGCCAATGCACTAATCATTACTGATTGGTGACGTAAAACTGAACAAAAGCTGAGGCTGACGGTTGACGCAAATCGTCTAGCATGTGCCTAATGTATCTTCATGATTGCCAATTAAGTTTTTTGTGAATGTTTTGTCCCAATACTCTCAATTGACCCCCATTTTGTCCGGTGGCGCGCGTGAGCGCCGTCACATCCATTATTACAAAGGGAAAACAAAAACAGCGTATTAATTAGTCATTGAAAATGATTAAGGATAGGTACTTAGTCTGAAAGAGTTTAAGTCATAGTTAAATAGGGTTTTTACAAAATACGGATCGTTAAAATAAAAATTCGAATATCCGGTTCCTAGAGTTAATAATGTAGCCCAGTTTATAAAAATGTTATTGATATAAGCAATTCGGTATGTAGGTACAATCATCATCACCATCGTCATATCAGCCGATAGACCCTAATGCTGGACATAGGCTCTCCCCAAAATGGGGGATTTGCCATAATCGCCACGCTTGGCAGGCGGGTTGGCGATCGCAGTTAGATCGAATGTGTGTACTCATAGGTACATTAGTACAGTTAATAACCATATGTATAGTAGGTATATAAATATAAGTAGGTATAGTATTGCAGTAGTGTATAGCATCTGCCTCCGTGGTCTAATGGTTATATTGGCTCTCGACACGGAGGTCGCGGGTTCGATTCCCACGGGGGACACCTAGTGAAATGTCACCTTCTTGCGTTTTTCCCCAGTTGGTTTAGGACATTGCAGGCTGAATCACCTGATTGTCCGAAAAGAAAAATGATTCCGTGCTTCGGATGGCACGTTAAGCCGTTGGTCCCGGCAACTATCTCTTGTAGTAGTAGTCGTCTGAAAAAAACTCTGACACCAGGGCTCTGCCCACACGATAAGAAGAAGTAGAAAGATGCATATTTCCATAGTAATTTTGACATTTTCAACTGATGAGCTCAGCGAATGAGATTCAAAAAACGCACTCCAGTTATTATTTATCTATCAGGTAACTATTTTAAGTCCGAAGGATGAGTAAAGTACCAGTGGTATTTAAATAAATCTCACGATACTTATAAGTACCGTAAGTACCTACTAAATTCATTTTCATCAGACAGACATTACTCATTTATGTCGTTGGTCATAAATAATTATGAAATCGCCAGCTGTTGAGGTAAAGTAGGTTTGCAACACGGACACACCCACAAAGGACATACCTACCTACATTCAGTAGATATACGTAGTAGGAAAGGAATCGTATCCGATATCTTGAAGGTTAATTGTGACAGGTTAGTTGTGAAGTTCAGGTCACGTGTACCGAATGTGTGATGCATTGATAAAGAACATTGCATATTGCTTTCATTTGTGGTACCCACATAGGAAGGTTTTTCTCGCAGCAGATTTTTGTTATGTACATCCTATGTCCATATCCTCGTCGCAGTATTTACCTGGGCTATTTACATATCACATTTCATTTTGCTTGAACGGATAAGGCATGGATGTACCTATTTATAAATAGGAAATATTCTAGTAGCAGAAAAAAAGGAAATACTTATACAGTTTTAATGCTAGGATTAATTTAAGATTTGTATGGAAAGATTTAAGGCAATGTAACTTTAAAACTAAACGTTTTAACTAAAAATCTGACTTGATACAGACATAGAGATTAGTTTCTAGATTGTTTTTGAAAAATTTCATTGAATTTAATTGGATAGTATTGAAATTATCATCAGACTACGTTTGTATAGAGTTATAAGTTCGTAATTTTGTTATGAGTTATAAGTTGTAAGTTACACAATCAGATGTATTTATAAATTAAATACCTACAATACTATTATACAACTGAAAATCGTCTCGAAGTAAAGAATTGAGACATTTCAATACGTAAAACATAACTAAACAGCCTACAACAATTTTTTAAATTCTGCAGTCTGTTTTTCCGAGCGCGTCGACTGAATCTTCTCTGTGGACGAACTCACAGGCAACAACAGGCAACAGCTAGTTTATATTTCAGTAAATAAGTATATTATTAATTAAGTAGTTAGGGTATTTTCCATTGAAGAGAGAGATATGGTTATCTTACAGTAACAGTACTTGTATTATAATATCTGTGGTAGCAGTAAACGTTCATTTTATGAGTTTCCCAGCCGATTCATAGAATAGATATGTGAAGAATGCAAGGTTAGATTTAAAACTAGTAATATTGCACGTATGAACTGTAGCTAAGTGAATATTTGATCAACAGTGTGATTAATGATTCAAAAGTTTACATTAGCTCATCTTTAATTTGTCCTGACATATCTAGACAGTCACGAGGAATGTCTACGTGTGATGGCGCACGCGCATGACGGCAAGGGGGCTTGGTTGGAAATCGTCCAATCAGAGACTGCCAACAGTTGTTGGCAAGTGGACGTAATAACACAATACGCACGATAGTAGGCATGTCAGAAGCGGAAAAATGAGCCAAATCCAACTTACACAATGGAAATAATAATGAGGATAAATGACGAATGAAACGGTTGGCAACAAAACAGCGTAGTTTCATGTTACTTAGTCCAAAGATTATACCTACCCATTTGTATTCAATCTAGTTCAAACCGGTGTTGATAGGTAGGCATTTCACTTGAAATATGATCCTAATTATGATTTCATTTCATCAATCCTTTTTAGGCACCAAATACCTACCTATTTATAGAATATATATATACAATAGGTATTAAAATGAATTTGAGACGGGCGCACGGGATACACCATTATTACCTATTGTCATTTGAAGACCTTTTAGTTTGTCTTATGTAACAGCTAAAAAACTGCTTCGTCACATTTAATTTCAGCCATATTTAGCGTAATGTACTTACCTACGTGTAATTAATTTATTATTTGGTATAATCTAGAGATAATCAGAAGTGCTGTAAAATATTATCAATAGATACGACGCGTCATCGAAATTGTGAAAAACAATAGAACTGATGCAATATGAGTCGACGGTTGCTGATGTTATGTGTAAGTAGGTACCTACCTACCAAACAGTTCCGCACGGGCGCGTTCTGACGTAGAGATTGCAGTGATTATTTGCTACAAGTAGGTAACTTACCTTTGCCTAGGTAGGTATGTGCGCGAGGTGTGTACGCCACACCTCCATACAATACTTCCTTGTAAACACGCTTGGACTCATCCATTGTGACTTTCTATACTGACGTCACTTCAAACACCTGCACACTATTCGATTCAGTAGATTTCATATCGTTTCTGTAATATTATGGCTCTATGAGTCTCGCTGGATGTTTTGATTTGGATCGTGTCGTGACGCTAGTTAACGAGTTAAGACAAATGAATGGATGGCGTCGTATTTTAATAAACCGCCAACACAACTGTTTCGCAATGTAACATATGACTTTCATGTTCTTCTTGTGCAATATTTACAGTGCATGTGCTGATGTACGATGCACATACCACATGGTACCTACCTACCTACACCAAGCCTATTCATTGTTTGCTTTACATGTTCCAAGTCTACTTTTTCACTAACTGGATTTGGTCTCTACAGAGAGAAACGACATCTCAACTTTCTTCCCAACATCAATTTTGCTGGACTCTGGACCAGGAGTGCGATTTTTGAATCTCATTCGCTGAGCTCAGCAGTTGATTCGACTTTCTAATCTTACTAATTCTAGACTAATCGCACTCCTGGAGTATGATTTTTGAAAGTCAAATCAGCAGTGGAAAGATGCATTATCTCAGTAGTAATTTTGACATTTTCAACTGCTGACCTCAGCGAATGATATTCAAAAGTCGCACTCCTGTAGGTCGTAGTTTTATGTAGGTAGTACCTGCTAGGTACCTACCTACACAGTATAATTAAACAGAAATAAGTTTCAGGTATTACACACAGCAGTGTATGGCCACTTTCCTTTTTTTGTATCATTCCACTTATGCGTATGCATCAAAGAGCAGACAGTTTAAATTTCACTGTTCTTAATTAAGAACAGCATCCATGGTTTCATAAAATGCTAAATAGGCGTATGCAATTCCTGCCCAGTTACAGGGAGGTCTGACCAATTTAAACCAAACCGTGTAGGTACATACTTACGAATACGGTCATTCGGCTTGATCAAGGATCTGGAATCAGGCGCCGCACAACGTCTGATTGATATAATTGCTGTGCCAACTGAGAGCGGAATTTTCCGGTCGCCTCTAAATTGAAATAAACTCGTGCGCCAACTTTGTGTAATTTCAATAAAGCGTACATGCATATTATATATCGTAGAAGAAAATACCTCCGTATTTCGACGAAGGGTGGTAAAAAGTAAGTAATTAAATTCAATACCTGGTTATCACTAAATAGCGCAGTTCCTGAGGCGCAATGGATTATTGGTTGGTTCCAGTTTTTTTTGCAGGTTGATCTGGTTCATAAAGAATACAGGTACCTACTTCTGGTCTATCATGCATTGCATCATAACAAGGCAGACAGGTCCCCAACCTTGGATCTTGCTCTCAGACCTTGACAGTCCAATTTTAATAATAGGAAAACCAACTTTTTACGATTCCGTTGCCACATTTTTTTTAACTTTAGTTATTTTAACTTCCCTGATATAGTTAATCCGTAATTAAATAGCAGTTAGCGTAATTAAAAACCGTATATTATTCTTATTAGGTATTATTTTTCTAGTAGGTAGGGTCCGTCTTTTTGTTAAATTATTTGATGTATACTTAGTTGAAAATCGTGCAGGGTTTTCTTAATATGCTTACCGTTTTTTCAGGGTATGTTCAGATCATCAAACTTAACAACCTTATCTCGGCCCAAAAACGAAATCGCGAAAAAAAAATCAGCTGTCCCAAACATTTGGCTCAAGTAGTTTTCCAGATTTGTGTATCATATGAAACAGCGGTTTTTTTTCGTGATTTTGATGCTGGGCTCGTAGACAAAGTTGTTCAATTTGATGGTCTGAGTATCCCCTTAAAAAACAGCCAGCATAACAAGAATGAAATATATTATATAAAATAAAATGAAGGTTTGCTAGAATTGAATCCTAGAAGAATATGATTATAATAAGGACATTCTGAACAGCCCTTTTTAATGTTTGCGCGCTGGTAACGGAATTCAACGTCGTAAATTTTTATGTTTGTTCTTTTAATGATATCCTTGGCTTGTAAGTGGATGGAACAACCAAACAGTAAAATGTCGTGTCATCCATTACTTCATTATGTGAACTAGTCAAACATTAGGAATTTTAAAATGTCGGTAAGTATGTTTAAATACTTACAAACTTTCTACTTCTTGTACTCAGTGAAACTTAAATGTTTTGTGTTTCTAATCTCCGAATGAATCAGCTGATCGTCTGAAAAGATAAATGATTCCGTGCTTCGGATGGCACGTTAAGCCGTTGGCCCCGCTAGTCCCCCGCTAGGCCCCCGTTGGTCTCTCCTGTTACCCATCCTTGATTATGCTGATTCTTGTTACCTCGACCTCACAGTGGAGCTCCTAACAAACTGGAACGCCTACAAAATGTAGCTATCCGGTTTGTATTTGGATTACGGAAATACGACCATGTGTCCGAATTCCGCGCTAAACTAAAGTGGCTCCCAATCCGTCGTCGAAGAGACACCCATGTCCTGTCCCTCCTTTACTCTATCCTATTTAATCCATTGACTCCCCACTACCTTAAAGAACGCTTCATCTTTAGCTCCCTTACTGGCCGTCCCTTACGTTCCTCTAAGAATCTCTCTCTCAATATCCCATCCCACTCTTCCGACTTCTACACCCATTCCTTTACAGTCCAAGCTGCTCGACTTTGGAACTTGTTGCCAGAGTCGATCAGACATTCTCCTTCTGTGGATGTTTTTAAATCGAAAGTCAAAGCACACTTCCTTGACCTCTGTTCCTGATTTTTCCTTTCCCCCCTCCTATTTTTCTATCTAAATTAATCCGGTACGTGTAGGTATGTTTATGTTTTGTTGTAGCATGTATGATATATATTATATATTATTATTTATATGTTATTTATCTATGTACCTTTAATTATATGTAATATGTATGTATTTATGTATTTGTTGTATTCACTTCTTTTTCACCTATAATTTTGTTTTTTATAACACCGACCCGTTCTTTGTTATATTTCCTCTACCCTAAGGTTGTCTGGAAGAAATCGCTTTTTAGCGATAAGACCGCCTTATTTGTACCATATTCAGTTTATGTTTCCTATTGTGCTTTGTATTTTCTTTTGGTGTAAATAAAGTATATTTCATTCATTCATTCTATCTCTGGTAGTAGTAGTCGTTACATAAAAACCACGTCAGAGGCCGTAAGGCGGTCTGAAAAAACTCTGACACCAGGGACTGTCAAACCGGCTGGTTTTGATAAGGACCGGAAGATCTGGGCTAAGCTAAACCTGTTCAGAACCATGAAAGGACCAACCACCATCTCTACAAGTGGGGCCTGAGGGAGTCACCGATGTGCGACTGCAGGGCACCTGACCAAACCCTCACCCATGCGGTAAATGAGTGCACCTTGCGCCGTTTCCCCGGTGGAATTCAGGAACTCCATAGATTAACCCCGGCTGCGGAAGACTAGCTCAAACACCTTGACCTTGAAATTTAGACCTCCCAGATCCAAGCAGGAAGATAAAAAATGCCATACGATATGATGATGATGATGAGCCCTGGCTCTGCCCACACGATAAGAAGAATAAAAAAATATAAGTATCTAAGTACAATTCAGATGTCATCGACTAATCGCCGTTACCATGACAC
The DNA here is from genome assembly GCA_927399405.1 of Agonopterix arenella. Taxonomy (NCBI): domain Eukaryota; kingdom Metazoa; phylum Arthropoda; class Insecta; order Lepidoptera; family Depressariidae; genus Agonopterix; species Agonopterix arenella. Next base: position 10,522,224 of record OV656691.1, on the reverse strand, counting down.
CATGAGGGCAGACCTCTGCCACAGCAGTAGGAAATTATAGGATGATGACGAGCACCATAATTCACTGATTCTTTTCGAACTAATAATTTTGGGATTTTCTGCACCGACCCTTTTATTTTTTCGTAGGTTAAAATTAAGTAGGTTTAAAAATAATAGCCACATCTATGATCTACAACAGCGATGGGTGTTTCTGCTTTTTATTTATTTACGACAAATACAAGTTATTTAAATTTAAAAGTAAGTACTTAAAGTGATTTCAGTCCATACAAAAGTTTGACGCACAATACGCGTAGACGGAATTAATCTTCTTCATCTATCGAGTCGATGGCATGTCATTTTATATTTTTCCAGCCCAGTATTTTGCCACGCGGATAGCACTAACAGCAGCGTCCATAAGCTCCATTCGCGTGCAAGTTTGCGGGCAGGAAGGGCAAGATATGAGATGGGCCATAGTCTGAGGGGCAACACCACACTCACACCTCAGGTCTGATCCATCGATAAAACCCCATTTGGACACAAATAACATTTGCAATTTATAAAATAATTACGAAGATATAAAGCTTTGAAATTTTTAATACAAAATTTAAAAGAAAGGTTTAAGTTTAGGGTAAGTTTTAATTGTGCTTTTACTATTTTATTCATTTAAATAAATTTAAAAAGCTTTATATCTTCGTAATTATTTTATAAATTGCAAATGTTATTTGTGACGCGGCAACTAGATTTTCTAAACTATTTTTCAATATATACAAAGTTACTTATATTAATACCGTCTACGCGTATTGTGCGTCACAGTTTTGTATAAAATTTACCTATCTGCAACCACCTTAAGTACTTTTTTTCGCGATTTTGATGTTAGGCTGCTAGATAAAAAAATTTGTCAATTTGATGGTCTGAGTATCCCAATGAAAAACCGCCAGCATAACAAGAAGGACCATTTTATATAAAAAAATGAAGGTTTGCTAGAATTGAATCCTAGAAGAATTATAATAAAAGAAAGATTATAATAAGGACATTCTGAACAGCCCTTTCTAATAAAAAAAAAGTACAAAAAATAAAGGAACTATACTACATTATTCTAAAACAAAGGTAGTGACTGATTCACTATAACAGGTATAAGTAACTTATTTATTTTTTTATTACTCTTAGGAAGATTTACAAGTAATAATAATAGTGATTTATAAGCAATATAATAAAATAAGCAAAGATTTTTTTTTGGTCTCAGCGAAGACCAAAAAAATCTTTGCTAATAATAATTCATGCTTCTTGAAGTCAGCCGTATTGTTAGCACTACTTAGATGTCAGTTACCACGAAGCAATTAAAACGTAGATTACAGTAGTTAGGAACAAATTATAGTTGTGACATTCTCGTCTCTCTAATGGAGGTTTATGTCTTAGCATTTCAAATTATACAATGTAATCCCGATAGAAAAAAAGTTCCTACTGTACCATGCGCTGCAAGAGTACACACGCAGTGAATATAAAATACCTATTAATTATAATTATCCCAGCATAAAAGCAGCACAGGGTTGCCTTAGGATGGGCAAAACCAAAAATGTATACGGAAAAAGGACAAAAGAATACATAGTTCCTACATTATTCAATAACCTACCATCTGACTTAAAATGTATAAAAGGGACTATAAAAATTATAAAAGCTAAAATAAAAAGATATACATATATTGGATTCCTAAGCCTAAGTACTTATAAAACTATAAAAGCTAAAATAAAAAGATATATATTGGACTCCTAAACCTATGTACTTATTGTTACAACACTGTGGTGTTACCCTGAATTAAAATGCGTATTCATATATGTATGTATGTATTATATATATGTGTATGTATATGCATTATTATGCCCTATTTGAATTATTTCTCCTGCCTAGTGGTCCAGTATAACCCCCTACGAAATCCGAACCCAAGACTCCGTCGAAGGGCTAGGCAGGAGGATTGATATCTTCGACCCCATCTTCGTCCTGAGGACTAGATTGGGGTCAGGAGCAAACACATACGTAATAAAAAAAAAATCTGAAATTTTTACTGTAACCATAAATATACGAAAGTAATACGCGATTAACCCTTGCCAGATAGTGGTTATGTGCTTATTTATTATTGTGTGCATGCACTCATTATTATTATTGTTGGTACTGTTATCGATAAAGAATTAAACTATATTCTTAAATAATGTTATTTTGTAGTCAAAAATGAATCTAAACCCTGTAACTGTAGGTACTTTTTATTGCACTGTAATTAGTGTGTGATGACTAACGTCACGCAGTAATGTGGAACTCCTAAAGGAGTTTTGGAGAGAAATTGTGTATTCTAGATTATAAAAATGTTGTAAAATTTAAATAAATTAAAAAAAGAAACTAACGATAAAGTCTGACCAGAAAAATTAAAAAACCTGCTCTTGGGGCAATACACCCTACAATGTTTCAAATACCTACATAAATTCGTTCCAATGATTTTCCGCAACATGGCGAGGTTTTTTATTTTCCTGTCCATACTTTACAACATTTATAGTAGGTATTTACATTTGATAAATAATTTTGCAGCCAATTAGGTTCCTACACTTACCAAAACTGGTCAAAATTTGTTGCATAAAAATGAAAGGTTTCCGACTATAGGGTTCTTCTTAATATGCTGACGATCAGGGGTGCGATTTTTGAATCTCATTCTTTGAACCCAGCAGTTGAGAATGTCAATATAACTATGGAGATATGCATCTTTCTACTGCTGTTTTGATTTTCAAAAATCATACTTCTGCAGTAGAAAGATGCATATCTCCATAGTAATTTTGAAATTTTCATCTGCAGAGTTCAACGAATGAGTTTCAAAAATCGCACTCCTGTAGGTAGTAGTCACTCCAGGAGTGCGATTTTTGAATCACGACGTTGAACTCAGCAGTTGAAAATGTATGGAGATACGCATCTTTCTAATGCTGATTTGACTTTCAAAAATCGCACTCCTGGAGTATGAAATCAGCAGTAGAAAGATGCATATCTCCATAGTAATATTGACATTTTCGACCACCGAACCAAAGAATGAGTTTCAAAAATCGCACTCCAGGCCGTGAAACTGAATAACTTTCTCTATGGGACCTACATCGAAATCGCGAAAACCTATTGTCCTTTGCTATTGTCCCATACATTTGGGTTGAGTCAGTTTGTAATTTTGTGTGGGACTACAATGACCTTGACTGATCAACTTTACAGCATTTTAAAAATCCAAGAATTTTCGCGGATTGTCTTCTACACGATAGGTAAGTAAACAAAATTCGATCATTTATTGTTTCCCACACGGTGGTCATCGAATTTTCTGGCGCAGGATTTGTATTTCCACTATCCATCACTGTGTGTATACTTTCGACGCTTTGTTTCATAAACATAGCCTCATTGCATTCATCGAGTGGAAAATTACTTACCGGGAATAGAGTAACCATAATTATTGAGCAATTCAAGACTTGACTTGGAAATTGCATTCCGTGCATGGGGCTTTAGTAGGTATCAATTTACAAGGTATTTCGCATCGGTATTACCCATAGGGTGATTAGTATTCGAAGCAATCAAGCTCACAGATTTTATTAGAAACACATTATTAGATGCATGTTTCATTTTATCTACATTATACGTCCCTATATGTAATTTTTGCAAAGATTTTTAAATAATTGCTGAGATCCTGGTGTGACATTCAGAAGGTATAAAGCTGCTCCTACCAAAATAAGCCTTTTTGCTTCGAATTTAATTTAGGAAAGCTACCAAAGATCGAGGTTCTATTCTACTTTCTGATACTTAAAAAAATACATGTTTTTCTTTATGAGAAAAATTAGAATGGGATCGTCTCGAAAGCAACAGGGAAATTTTTTTTTTTTAGGTATAATATTGGTAATTCCGTGGTGGAAGTTCCAGTGCGGAAATACGTCGCTATTTTTTCCCTCTGGTTACTACCATAGAGAAATTACACGCTCATCGGTACTACACGCCCTAGTAATAGATACTCTTTCTTATACTGTGCCCTAACTATGACATTATCTATCCGAATTCAAAGCCTACCGAGCTTATTGTACTGCCCTCAATCGTATTTTTTTTATTTCTAAACAATTAAGCAACACGTCAAGAAGAAGAAGAACAACATTTCCAAAAAAGAAGAATGTCACATTGTAGTCCTGGTTGGCTTTCAATTTATAGAAACAATACGTATTATTATGTTTTAACGATAATAGCTGCAAACATTATAAAACAAATGACCCGATAAAATGAAAATCAGCAATGACTACAATGTTACATTCTTGTTTTGTGGAAATATTGTATAATTGTTAAGAAATAAAAAAAAACGATTGAGGGCAGCACAATAGGCTAGGTGCAGCCTTAAAGATGGTCACCCGCTTTGGCATTGCATGATGGCAGAGTGTTGAAATATCTGGAAGGTTCTTTGTCAAATGGAAATAATACCTACTTAGATACTTTCTATCATGTTCTTGTTGATGCAATACCGAGATTTTAATATTAATCCTACAGAGAAAATGTTTTCTGATATAAGTATTATAGTGATAGTGAAATAACATAGTCACATCCGGCAGCAAAGATCTTAGATTCGTTTTAAGCCCATTTCAAAATTGATTAAAACAAGGATACTAGTAGGTTGATAAAGTCTCTAGGTATAATTAATCATGATGATCGGCACCTGACGCAACGTTTATTTCTACCCAAGGCTGGCTGAAGTCCAATGCATCGAAAGTAATGATTACAGTCCGCGGTGGAGGCCTCTGATTGGCTGGCTGCGGAGGCCCGGCCGGGTGTGGCAAAACGTGTTGTAGATTACTACGTTCGAAAGGCCACTTGTTTTCCAAGGTATGCTGAATTGCTGATCTAACAAAAAACAGGCTACCAGGAACTCAAATGTTAATGTCATATTGTCTAACATGCTATTAGAATAAAAAAACTATAACGTGATACCTAATTGCAAATTTTTGTGTGAGCTCATGCGTTTAAATTGGCGAAATAGAATGTAAACAGACTAATTATAATTATGCAAAATTGTATTTTTGATTTTTAATCGAGGTCATGAAAATTACAAAATCATGTCTAATTCTTAGAAAAAGTAGGTGTCTGGAATGAGCATCACGTTTCTACCGTATAAAACAAAAGGGGCCAACTTTCTTAGGTTAGGTTTAGGTTCTTTTCTACGTTTTCGTAGCTTCGACTGTCAATCTTGACATATAACTTATCCAAGGTCTAATTATAGGTTCTGTTGATTGATAGACGAAACTGTAGGTATTATGCCACAAGTCATCACAGCAGAATTTTTCTATCACGTGTCTTGCTTGAGATAAGAGGAAATGAGTAAGAATTCAATTTCAGGTACAATTAGGTATGCAAGTTAGGTGGCTGAATATATAGCCTTCAATTTAAAATTCAAACCAATTATGAGTCTGGCGCCACTAACTATTGTGATGCGGCCTAGATTTTAATTTCTAGTTAATTTAGCTGCTACCTATATCTTATTTTGCACTTATTATCTGAATAACGTTAAAAGTCATAACCAAAACATGTTTTTCCGGAATAAGCAAAAATTTCTATTTCAAAATGTTGTAGCGTGTGATATTTTGGTGGATACTAATTTTGGTTTTCTAGGGGATCGATAGATGGCGCTAGGGTCTGTGCGAATAAAGGTCAAAATTACAAAGTGTTTCTTTAAAAGAAAAAGAGGGAGAAGATGATCAAAAAAATGCCAACGCATCTTTTTATGGAATATTTCATGGTTTACGTTTTTAATCATTTTAATGGAAAAATTTGAAACAGTTTACGTCTGACATGGTAGTATGGGCCGATCTCTTGGCCTTTAAAAAAAAGGCAGGCACAGTCTTGACATGATTTTGACAGGATCTCGCGAACGTCTAGGTATCATATCATATCATATCATTTATTGCGTTATGTGGTTACAAAAGATCTTATAAATATGGTACAGCACACACATAATCTGTCAAGTTTTAAAAAAGAAAAGAAAAACGCTCAATCGCTCATGTTTCGAAATAACCACATCATTTGTTCGTCGTCACTTAGCTCAACATATTAATTCTTAGGTCAGATAAAAACTTTTGTATTCACAAAAGCCATCTAAATAATCAGTATTTACCCAGCTGCCAGTAGGGTTACGACAGGCCTTAATCGCAGGGGTCGCAACCCCTTTTTTTAGGATCCCTAAAATAAGACCTTTCCACTAGAATATGTTGGGAATCATTGTCTAAACATAACTACTTAAAAACTTGTGACGGGATCTTAGACTGAAAGTGTCTCATTGCAATATTTGTAATTCACGAGTAGGTATATTTCGGCCACTACAAATATATAAAATATACGGGTGGCTCTTATCAGTTCACGGCACGCCGTTGTAGTGAGCTGATAAGGCTATATTCCTCGTGCCTGTGTGCAGGTTATTTTGTAGCGTGTAATATTGACCATAGCAATTTATATTTTATGGTAAAGTTAATTTGGAGTTTGACACCATTTCTGTATTTTAATTTGTTAGCCGTTTATTTGGCAAATACAGGGTGTAAAATTAAATGGGACACTTACTCAAAGGGGAGCTTCAGACCATCAAACTGATCAACTTTTACATTAGGACCAACACTGAAATCACGACAAAAAATCCGCTGTTCCATACAAAACTGCAAACATAACTCGACTGAAATGTATGGGACAGCAGATTTTTTTTCGCGATTTCGGTTTTGGTCCCATAGAGAAAGTTGTTTAGTTTGATGGTCTGAAGGGCCCCTTTTAAGTAAGAGACCCATTTAATTTTACACCCTGTACTTGTATAAAACTATCCTAGTCATATTTAAAGGGTTAGAACTTTAGACCATCAAACTGAACAACATTCAGTATGAAGCCAACAACAAGAAAAAAATATTTAAAAATTCTGCTGTCTCATACAAAACTGCAGCACCTACTCGACTCAAATGTACATAATATATGAATTATGAACCATGCATAAACGAAGAATTTTTCGCTTACGGAACCAGCAGTGTTTTTTCGACTTTGTCTCTCAGCGAATGTTTTTTTTAAATGTTTAATTGATGGACTCTTGCTTGTGCGTTAGCACTTCATTTCCGCCAGTGTCAAGTAGTTTATTTGAGAATCTATCCCAATCTCAGGGATTGTTTTTGGTCAAGAAAAAGAAGAGGTTGAGGATTGCGGAGCCTCGTGGCAGACAATAACGCGACGAGCGAAAACCACGCGAGACAAGTGCTCGGGTCAGAACCTGCAACGTGACTCACAGTGAATGTTGTTCAGTTTTATGGTCTAAATCTATGACACCCCTTAAAATATTACCTCTTAAACAGGGTGAAATTGATATCATTAGCATCCCTCCCTTTAAACTAAGAGTCTACCCATAAAACTGAACAAATTTAACTATGGAAGCAAACCGATCGGAGAAAAAAATCTGCTGTTGCATACATTTGAGTCGAAGTATCATTTTACTCAATGTAGGCCTCGTTGATGTCTTTTGTACTGCGATGATGTCTACCAAATATAAGTTTCAAAACTGTGGACAGGTTAATTGTCATACCTACTTAAGATAAAAGATCAGGTCACTGCCGATAGATGTGCGTCGTCCAATCAATATTCAATGTAAAGTGAATATTATTGATTTGACATTGGCGTTGTCCATCACTATGATGAATTGCTACGAAGTACCTATTAGCATATTCGATCAGTTATTTTCCACTTATCTCTTTAATTTCGAGGACCACCCCATTTCATCCCGTGGGCATGTCGTATGAGGCGACTAAGGGATAAGGGTTTCTTGAGCAGTGTATTTTTAGGGCGTAAGAGTGGCCACATCTTTTACACGTTATTCATCTTAACACCTTCAATATGCTAAAAGCTTTGTAACAACTGCATGGAGAAGGACAGCTGGTAGTTGTAGCAATGTTTCTGATCACCTCGAAAAGGATTATGGTCGTGGCTTTTTATTTATGTAGACAGTAGAAATATACAGTATCTACTGTCTACATGTTGTAGTTAAGTTTGTTAAGAGGATAAAAAGTCAATGTAATTTTTTGAACGATCAAGAAACATGTCTCTGTATGTGTGCATGTTACACACAGAGATTACTTTCTTGGTCGTTTAGTCAGATTTCCGTTATTGAAACAAATTGCTCAATGTTCAATACTAGAGTTATCCCGCGACTTCGTCCACACAAATTATATACCAGATTTTAAGTCAGATCATACGCTATCAAACAAAAAAAGTTTCATCAAAATCGGTTCAGTAGTTTTTGCGTGATGCTCGTTCAAACAAACAAACACACAAACAAACAGCGGTTTTTTAAGGGAATTATTCCAGTTTTGTATGAAGCAGCTGGTATTTTTTTGGGTTTTCGCGTTTGTCCCATAGAGAAAGTTGTTCAGTTTGATGGTCTGATCACTTCCTTAAAAAAGCGTCAGCTTAAACTTCGTTTGTATGGAGCGCGCTCGGTATATCCTCTTAACAGATTAATAATATAGTAAATGTTAGTTATTAGGCATTATTAGACATTAAAAACATTTGTGTTTATCTCTCGATTTCTAAGTTAAGTTAACCTAGTGACCATGAAGTAAGTAGGTTCTGAGTGTTTTAACATACATGTGTTACAGTTTCACGTGCGTATATTCGTTTAAACAAAGATATTGTCTAAACGTATTATGTAGGTACTTACACGTAAAACTGTCTGTGTGTTTTATTAACATTATATTCATAGAAATCAATAGGAAGTTCGTTATTTTTAAACTCGAATATTGATTTTATAATTTGTTTTACTACGTAATTGGAACGTGTCGATATGTCCTTTCCTATGTGTTTTTGGATATAAAGGGTGTAACAAAACAACCTACTAATATTGAAAAGTCGTTTAGATTAGATACCATCAAACTGAACAATGAACAACTGAAATGTAGAATTACACGCGTAACTAGTCCCTATTTATATAGTCAAAGATCTGATCTGATATTTTTCTTTTTTTTTCCAATGGGACGTGTTTCACTGGTAATGTTGTGTTCTTTTCCAAAGATAAATTGTAATTTGTTAGGTTTGTAGCAATCTCGTATTCAAAACAGATGCAAAAATGTAACATAAGTTGCGTTTACAAACGTCATTATTAACACGCATTTCACTCGTGTTAATTTGTTTGTACTACAGTTTACACAAATCCGCGTCATTTATAGCATAACAACACATAGAAGGTCTGTGCAAACATTGGAAACCAACGGACATAGTAATTAAAAAATATCGATCGATTCAGTGACGCCAGCCAGCCAGGGTGACATATTTTATTTCTAACTTAGGTACGTACAGTCGGTGATCAAAGTTGTTGAACAACCGCATACTCTGCAACGATAAATCCGAGACAAAATGTTTTAGGCTGACGTTCGTCACTGACTGTACTTTAACAGCATCATGATGATTGAATATGTCGACTAACGTGATTTATTACTATTATAGGCTATTTGACAACTTTTCAAATCAGCAACTCCTTCCTCACCCCTTCCCCCGTATTACTATGATCTGACTTCATGTTTTGGGTGGGTTTTGGGGTCTAACAAAATTAGCTGAAACTATTTTAAAGGTATGCTCAGACCATCAAACTGAACAACTTTCTCTACGGGACCAATATCGAAATCTCAAAAAAAAAGTCCGCTGACCCGTACATTTGAGTCATTAGTCATACAGATATTGGTCCCATAGAGAAAGTTGTTCAGTTTGATGGTCTGAGCATACCCTTAAAATAGTTTCAGCTAATTTATATAGACCTTATATACCTTAACCAATTAATGTATTACTACAATATTATTCACATTAATACAAATTTTGCCTTCTATAATTAATTATACCTTTATGTATACAGTTACGTAACTGTTTTATAAACTTCACTAGCGTTAACCCGCGACTTTGTTCGCACAAATTGTATACCAGATTTTAAGTCAGATCATTAGCTATCAAACAAAAAAAGTTTCATCTAAATCAGTTCAGTAGTTTTTGCGTGATACTCGTTCAAACAAACAAACACCCAAACAAATACACAAACAAACAAACAGACAGACAAAAAATCCAAAAATTGGTGATATGGAATCAGGAACACCTAAAAACCATATCGTAACTTTTTTTGTTAATATCTTCAATGTACAGACAAACTTTCGGCAACAGCTTTATAATAGTTTAGATTAAACACATTGAATGCAGAATGTTGTAAATTAGATAGGTACCTAGAACATGTTTAATATGTTTTACACGTGCAATTTAACACTTAGCTATTTTTAGCTGCGTGTAAAGTAATACCATTGTATTTATATTATACCTAGATATTTGCATGGCTTACGTAGATAGATTGTTTTTTGTAGAGCGAGAAGAAAAAACGTTGATAAAAAACTTTTTCTTTTATGAGGACACCCCTTAATTTAACATTTTTATTGTTTGCTAGCAAATCCGCCATAATAACGCACATTCTGTGATAATTTTAACTGGCTAGCTATAACGGTTTTAAAGTTACAGCCCTAAATAGGTAGGACGAACGGACGGTCAGCGTAGCCTTATGAAAAGGGTACCGTTTTCACCCTTTGGGTACGGAACCCTAAAAACTGTTTAGAATAACAAAGAGTCTAATATATTACCTATTATTGTAATGTAAAAAGAAACTGACGTCAAGTAAACATTCAAGGTATATTTATTTATTCTATTAGTATGTACAACGGTAGCAATGAGATACAGAAATGGTTGATACTTATAAAAGAGCTGTTCTGTCTATTTCCCCATGCGTTGAATGGACCACTCCTGCTGACAGAGGGGGCAGCGGTTGTTCTGTTTCACCCATAGAGACATGCAGCAGAAGTGGAAGCTGTGGTTACACTCCCCCCAGACCACCACGCAGTCCTGTTTGCCGTAAGAATCCTTCTTGCTCTCACCCTGGCATCGGAGGCATGCGTCTGAAAAGATAAGAAATAAACATTAACTTTCTGGAATGTTTGCTCTAAGTATTATTTATACAAGTTGTAAACTTAAATGTGTTTCATAATTTAGGGGGTGCTTCAGACCATCAAAGTGATCAATTGTCACTCTGGGACCAACATTGAGATAGCGAATAAAAATCGGCTGGTTCAGTTTGATGGTCTATAGCAGCGGTCGGCAACTGGGGACCGCGGTCTGCATCCGGACCGCGGAAGGCCAAAACCTGGACTGGGGGCACTTTACTAGGGTCATATTTGGAAAAAAATATATGTATATTGATTGAACTTTATCTATAACCGATTTGTAGAGCGAAGAAAAATCGAGCTCGCTTCGCTGGCTCTAAGACGTAATTCAAAAGATTTCTAACCACTGTTAAATCATGGTGCTAAAAATGTCGAGCTCGCTTCGCTAGCTTTTACTTAGATGCACATGTTTTGTACCGAAAGAGCTCTGGCTACAACCTATTCGTATTGGGAAGAAGTCAAGCTCCCTTTAAAATATTTTGGTATGGATGAGCCAAGATATTCCTAAACAGAACCCGAGTAGTTGTGCTAAAAAATGTCGAGCTCACATCGCTCGCTCCATAATTTTTTGTGTAGGTGCTCTAAATATAGAAAAATGGGGAGGGGGAAAATCAAGTAAGTGCGATGGAGCGCGCTCAAGTTCTTGTCTGGACCTCGATAAAATTTTTCAAAAGTATCCGGACTCCACTAAAAATTACTGGCCAACCCCTGGTCTATAGTACTATGTGGCCTGAAGCACCCCCTACAGTACGTAACGCATTTAAGTTCGTCCTTATTAGTTGATTGTTTTTTACACATGAACATGATAAAAAAATTGGTACCTAGCAATATTTGTGACGTTCTCAGGGCAAAGGGACCTTTTTGTCGGTGGAGTGGAGTTATTAATGGATCCAAAATCTACAGAATTTTCTCTAAATATGTATGCATGGATAAAATGGAAACTAAAACCGAAAACAAGGTTCCTTTGAACGTCACATTTATTCTACAAATTGTATGGTCTTCTCTTATGTATCAAATACTAACAAATTAAGCGTCTTATGTTACTTTCTATGGCACTCAGAACAGCGAAATGGCAAGTTATTTTCAGTGCAAAAAATCTTTCATTTTAATAAGGGTTCTACCTACAAATAAAATTACGTCTAGTTAAACTTTTGTCAATGTACAGTAAGCAGCAATAAGTTGTATACACTTTTGTTCTACGTTGTAGTACTAAAGTGTATACATATAACTTATTGCTGCTGACTGTACGTATAACAAAGGATCTTAACCATAAAGGAAGGCGTAACTCGTTTCAACGCCTGTTGACAGTAGTCACGTGACGCTCTACGATTTTAACAAAGCTGTGTGAAACTGATATGGGGTCATCAATCACTTAATTATGTTTATGACTATTTTTAGCGAGTTCTTCTATCACCTACTAGAAGAGCCACTAAATTAATGGATATGACTAAAAACTGTCACCGTCTAGTAAATGATTGCATTGTGTCTGATAAAATAATCGAGGGGATATCGATCAAGATATACCAACAAAAGTCACGTACAAAATACACTGAGATTAAACTATTTTAGTGTAGCTTCTAAATTTTCCATTATGCAAATGACTTTCAAAATGAAATCTAGGTATATATACCTACCTATATGCTATGCATTATCATTATCATCATATTTTGCATATTCCTTTAAAACACAATAGAGTATGAGTCAAACAAAGTGTAATTAAACGCAGGTTATACAAATCGACTTAGTTACATTATAAGTTTTTAGGGTTTTAGTACACAAAGAGTGCCAACGAGACCCTATTCATAAGCCTACGCTACTCTCTCCGTCCGTCTGTCCTACGTAAAAAGGGCTATATCTAGCGATTTCTTTTAAACTACGTACTAAATGCGGACGTTAAATAAAGAGTCCGGATATAGATATAGGTAGTTATAGACATATTTTCTGTATTAGTGTAAGAATGTAACCCTGATCGAATCGAAGGTGAATACTATTTAAGCAGGTAATTACCGTATTTATGTGGTATTATACCATACCGAGCCCTTGGCCTAGAGAAGGGACACAGCCCTAATACGGGCATCTGCTAATTGCTATGAAAATATTTAAATCATGCTATACATTTAAATGATTAGGTACTTAAAACTGCATTTGAAACGACTGAATCGGTGTTGAGTAAATGTTGCGGTTTAATGTACGTTGTTTAAAATTAAGTATATTACCAGGGCTGTCAGATTGTATAAAATTGGATATAAAAACTGTATACTTGGGTAGTTGTTTGTATTCTCATGTATTGGATACAAACCAAAATAAATAATTTGTTGAACTAAATAAAAGCTCTGCTTGAGTCGGAAAATGGCAGAAGAGTAGCATAAAAGCCGCTATTCAGTCACGTTACGATTCAATCTAGTGAGAACGCTTGTTTCATTTAAGTTTTGTAAAATATTGTCTAATTGTCTCTCTCGGTTCGACCGAGCGAGACTAAAAATACCTACATGTTGTGAATTAAACAAATGTACCTAAGTCATGCCTATGTTCAAATTACGTGATGAATAATCAGAAAAAAAACAGCTTGATTTGTTTCTGAGTTTTTTACACCTGTACGTATCTTGCAAGATGGCTGATAATTATTAAAAAAAAAACTAATGGCCCTGCCCTGTTAATAAGGATGAAAGAAATCCCAAACGAAAATGTGTGCGAAAAATTTGGAGCGTCAACTTTCGTCGCTTTCTAAGCAATAATTAGTTTCTAATTAATAACAAATACGATAATTATGAATATTAATGTGCTGCTGCCGGAGCCGGATACTAGTCACATGTTGTCATTGACAGTTGTCATGACAAACTTTATGCTAAACACATTTCAGGTACCTATCATAGACTTTTTTTGTTGTTGTTGGTTCTGTTCAAGGTAAAGGGCTTATAATATCCCATACAACCGATGTCGTCAATAAAATTCTCATATATAGCAATTAAAACATTGGAGTATAGATCAAGCCCAAAGATTTTTTTTTGGTCTATAAAAAATCTGTGCCCAAGCCATATCATGGCCGCACAAGGAACAGCAATAGTTTGACTTTTGCATACTAAAAGACGTACTTAGACGATTTTTTTTTCACGCTTACGCTGAAAAGACAACTAGTTTGGCAACTATTCTATAGAACTGACATCTTGCCAAACACAAAAACCGGCCACGGTGACCGAAACACAAAATAATGATTTGTCTTTTTTGTTTACAGGAAGTTTCACAACTGGCTAGCTCGCTCTCGATTTTTCGGCTCCATCTTTCAGCGTAGCGAAAAGTTTTAAATCTCGTACCAAACAAGTACCAAGGTATAACATAAACAAAATTATGGTTTACCTACATGTTTGCATAGGACGTATTTATATGGAGAAGAGATACATGCCTCTTAGTACTTCAAAATAAACCATCAATTAATTGTAAATATACCTCTCATTTCTTGGAGGTTTTTAAATAAATTATAAAAGAACTCGTTTTTCTTTTCCATAGTAACTAAAACATAACTACTTAATAATACCAGTACAGATATTTTGAAGGTTGTGATGTGGGTAGAGTGACGCTAGGTATCAATTACAGATACAATCATAAAATTGCTTGAACAAAGAAAGAATTAAGTACTGACAAAGGAAAATATTCATCAGATATCGTAGATACGGGTAGAAAAAAAGATAATACTTATTCTGTTAGGTAGGTAAGGTACCTAAATTCTAATATTCGATACAGAAAAGATATCTCAAATCTAGTAGTTTGAAATAATTGGTTACTTATTTTCTCCATATTTTTATATGCATCAGACCGAAACCTGGACGTTGAAAGCCCGCACTTGTCAAAGGATTGACGCATTCGAAATGTGGTTCTGGCATAGAAGGCTCCGTATATCCTGGGCCTCTACCCGCACATTCGAACTTCGCAATTGCGTGAACGTTTTCGTTCAATCTCAACTCTATTACAATGAAGTGCGGACCGAAACAGTGGCCATATATCGAACATCGAAAGTCCGGGTACAGGGCCTGGACTGAACGCCGCACAAATGAGTTCATCCTCGACGAGTTGAACAACGAGTCCTTAAAATTCTTTGGGCCATACGGTTTGGAAAAACTCATGATCAGCAGCTATATGGACGGAAAATAGGTAGAGGACCACTAGAGGACGCATGCATAGAATAATTCTTATGAAGCGTATCTACGAGATGGACCGATGCAGTCAGATAAATTACAGCAGTGCAGCAATAAGAGCAGTGGTGATGCTGGTGATACAAGCGAAGCGGCCCACGACACACGATGGTCACATCGGAAGAAGAAATAATTGGATGTTAACCATGAACTTTTTCAAGTCTGTAGGCAATCAATAAATGTCGTCGTCATTCATTCATTTCATTCACATTCAGTCACCGCCCCCAATCAAAATCAATCACTCACTGCACACGTCGGTGCTTACGCATGTTATGAGCGTAACTTGACACCTTTTCAATTTGCGATATTAACCTCTCAAATAATAAACAGGAAAAACGAACGGACGTGCAACTAAAATGAAACAACATCTCAACCAAAGATTTTTTTTGGGACGACCGACCAAAAAAAATCTTTGATCGCAACGAATTGCGAATACGAATTTTTGGCGTATCTATTTGACTGTAGTGGCCGAAAAGGGTTTTATTTTAACTGGGTTTTAAATTTTATTACTTACACAAAATCAAATTCTTTAATGAATTTTGTATGAAATTATCCGATCACAGAAATTAAAATTTTCGTAATCTCAATTTGTCACCCATGCATGTGCCCATGCCGACTACCAAATCTTAAAACTCAACACAGCAATCACCAAATATGCAGAAGTATTCAAATTTGCATTTCGAGTAAATGTTTTTTTCTTTAGGAAATGATGTCACCAATGTTTCAGAGAAGTGCGAATTGAATTTATTTGTAAGTTTCATATGTAAAGTAGGTACTTAACTCAGTAATCAAATATTGACAAGAACACTTTAGTTTGAATGCCCCAGCTCGTTTAGGTGTTATGTTGGGATGCTAGTTCCGCGTAACCGAGAGATCTCAATTTACAATGCATATTATATGTACTACAAAGTTAATATAAAACCGACGTCACCTTAGCAAGTATTAGGAAACGAGGATATTGTTTGTATAATTGTGTAAATTTTGTTCCGACAACAACGGCGCGAGTTACTTTGTGAAAAGATTTAGATCGATAATACAAGTCCAGGTCCTTTAAATGTGACTAGATAATTTGTGTGACAATGTCCAAGATATTTATTATTATTATTAATTTTGGTCCCTAGAAAAAGTTGTTCAGTTTGATGATTTGAAGCACCTCCTTAAGTAGGAAACTCATTTAAATTTACACCCTGTAAACAATAACGATTATTTAGTCGAAGAAAATGTTTAATAGAATGCCGAAATAAAGCGCGGGATCCCGGTACTCAGTCACAGAAACGTTAAAGTTTCGTTAATGCGGCGACGAAAATAAACTACCGAATAGAAGCGAGTTCGTTTGACCTGAAAAAAGCAGGGCAAAGACCTATCCGTTGCTGATATAGTCAGCCCAGTCATTTTACGGAGTTCTGTTAGGAGAGGTGGGAAGTAATTATTAATTGGACTTTTAAACTATAACCGGCACTATTTAGTGATAAAAAGACTATCTGAAACATATTAAAAAAAATTCGCTACGCAACATAGAAATCAAAATTGTGAGCCTTCTGGGACTCAGCTGGGACAGGCTCTTAAATTAATAATATTAATACCAATCATTTGAACTATATTTAACAATGTAAATTATTTTTGAGCAGTAAAATAAGCATAGGAATTTAAAAAAATGGTTTTTATTAGAAAATACGAATGTATTTTTCAAAACCTTCTAACTAGACAAAAATATTTACACCATGTTTGAAGTATAAATAATGGTAATGCCTTAAATATGTGCAAAAAAAATTTCCATCAGGTTTTTGATATCGAGATAAAAGCTAAATTTTAAATTTGGAACTGTTGCTGACGGGATTTTATTTTTATTTTGGTACCTACATTTTTAAGCTCGAATACTATACCAAAAAAATTCAATTATTAATTAGTCCCGGCTCAGACCGTAAAATGACTGGGCTATAGTGTAAACGGAAAGTTTCCATGAAGTATCAGTAATGATTTGAATGACAATGGATATCTGTGTTAAGGTAACTCTAGGTAGAGCATTCGAGACATTTCGCTAGATAGTTGTTGGTGCCAAAAATAATTGAATAGGTGATTGGTCTCATCAGCATTGCACCTACATGAAATCTTAAAACGTCCGAACGATCTGATAGTATGCATTTAGATCATAGTCATAAAACCGCTGTGACAATTTGTAAACATTTGCGAGTTGATACGCATTCTATTTTTAGTATGCGTGGGCGCTCCCACGTTAACGGATAGGTAATTGCATTATTGTGAATATAACAGATATTTTGAGCGATTCTTCTTCTTATCGTGGGGGCAGAGCCCTGGTGTCAGAGTTTTTTCAGACCGCCTTACGGCCTCTGACGTGGTTTTTATGTAACGACTACTACCATCAGAGATAGTAGCCGGGACCAACGGCTTAACGTGCCATCCGAAGCACGGAATAATTTTTCTTTTCAGACAATCAGGTGATTCAGCCTGCAATGTCCTAACCAACTGGGAAAAAACACACAAAGTGACATTTCACTAGGTGTGCCTCGTGGGAATCGAACCCACGACCTCCTGTCTAGAGCCAATGCTCTTAACCATTAGACCACGGAGGCAGTTAAAAAGATGTAACTGAGATTCTGACCAAGAAAAACATGTTTCGAGAATGAAAAGTGGTGCTTTTGCCATAAGAATAATTATTTTATGCTTGTGCTCACGCGGCGCCTTGCCTTTATCATCACATTAGTTACTAATTATTGACTAATTACTATAACTATACCTAGTTGCGGCGACGACAACGCTTACAAACAATGTTTTTATTGTATCTTTAAATTTAGAGAAAATGTTTAGCGATATATTATGATTTTATATAGATTAGCCTTTGTATTTATTGTGAATACCTCCTACACAGGGTGTAAGTGACAGCCTAGCAAATACTGAAACGGTGAATTCAGACCATCAAACTGAACAAGTTTCAGTATGGAGCCTACCTACATCTGGAAACGCGAAAAAAAATCAGCTGTCCCATACATTTTAGCCGAGTAGGTACAACAGTTTTGTATGGGACCGCTGATTTTTTGTCACGTGTCCCGAGGTAGGCTCCAATCGGCTCCATAGAGAAAGTTGTTCCGTTTGATGGTCTAAGTTCATCGTTTCAGTTTTTGCTAGGCTGTCACTTACACCCCGTATATTGATTAAACCGCGTATTTTTGCAACGAATTCGTGTAATCAATAAAGAAAAATCTCAACGAATGCAATTGAAAGTTTCTTTGAAAGTTGCGCTATAAGTTGTAATGGAGACATAATTAATAGTAATATTGCTCTGCACTTCTGCAGTCACGAAGCACCAACACAAACGTCAGTTCCAGCTTGCTTGTGTGTTTGAGCATCGATGTTGCCTTGATTTACACTTTCACACATTCACAAAATGTTCTGTGGTACACAATTTGGAAAAGTGTGGGTAGTCGTGTTATATTGCAAAATGATGAGAGTGTGAGTGTGAGCACGTTAGTGTTTGCCGACTAATTCAGGTTCGTCAGAGGTGCTGAACCTTTCTGAAAAACATTACAAGGTCATTTGTGCGAAAAATGATAAATGCGCATAATTTATCTATTTCCAAATTATGACAGCATATTGCGTCTTAGCACATAACGTTTCCGCAAACTTAATATTACTACTGATCGAAATATACTTGCTAAGTACATAATTTATATGCGTTGAAGTATATAATAGTTAATTAATCTAACTGACAGAAAATTTACATTGAATGACATTTGTCTCAAGAGGGTTCGATGAATAAAGCAAACTAAACAAAATGTTGACAATTCCTGGTTGACACTACACTACCAATGGACCGTTGGTTTGCGCACTTTTCTTCCAGTACTTTTCCATCACAACTTTGGTGCATAATTATTCGGAACTAAGAAATATACGTTCGTCTCGCTCACTCGTGCTGAGCGTCGTTCCATTCGTCCCCCACTGTGCATGGTTGAAGATTCTTCAGTTAATTGAATTTACCAGTAGGTAGCCTAAAAATTGTCATTCGAGCTTTTACCAAAAACAGGCGTCGTCTCGGTCACAATCTATGGATCTCCGATGTTAGAAATCGGGATGCAACGAGAGCCAATCCTTGCGACACTTATAAAAACCTAACTAACAACTATTTAGGTACATTGATTAAAGTAAAGAATGTAAAACTCGGCTTAAATTTTCATTATTGTTGTTATTAGTTCTAGATAAGTATTTCTGGTCCCAAGCATGTAAAAGTAAGGCATTCTTAACAAGCATTCTGGTGGCGCATGGCGTCACGATCACGCCATGTCGCGTCATCGCGTGATCGATGCAGCTCATTACCAAGCGGATTACTTATAGAGCTGCTTACTTTGCTTTTTCTCGGACATCATCTATTAAGGTAGTCCGCCATTCAATTATTATTGAAAAATACACGTTTGGAATTATTTAAGTTCCTCGAGTCATTTGTTTTTTGTTAACTGACTTACTTCAAGAGACAAGAGTGTTTCTGAGTAACAATGCGATTATACTATGAAATATTCTTATATTATGACCAGAGTTTGGTCACTGTTATTGATATAGGTAGAGGTACCCTATGTATATTCTGAATATCGTATGCTTATTTATAATTTACGGGGTTCAACTTAACTGCTGAAGGTTCTTTAAGGGGACAATCAAACCTTCAAACGGAACAACTTTCTGTATGGTTTGAAGGTCGAAATCGGGAATATATTAAATATATTTAAGTAAGACTTTTCCGCAGGTAGAATGTTGTTACAATGTTATAATATAACGTACGTTATATTTAATTATTAATCTAAAGCAAAATAAGAAAATATCATGAGCATAATCACAGGTTAAGCTAGTTTTAAAATAACATAAGCGTTAACCGCAAATAGAAATGCATGAAGACGGACATCCTTATTTGGCGTCATATTAACTGGCGTCCAGGTAATCGAGAACTTGTCTAGTCTAGACCGAGGCGCTAAGTTTTTCTGAACGTTCCACGCTAAAAATAGTGCTCCCTAGTCGCCTCTAGCTGGCTAATGGCTACCCTGGGACATTCCAGCCGGAATGCCAACATGGTGAATCAAATAACGTCAAGATTAATCTCCCAACCGTTCTAAGGGTACTCATCAAATGACAAACATAACGAATAACATTTAGGTCCTTAAGAATTACAAAGACAGCTTTATTTACACGCATTTAGCCTAGTTTGTTTTGCTTTGGTTTAGGGAGGAGTACTATAGGATTTTGCCATACTGTGCCTCTGCCCTGCAATTCTTTTTAGGGTTCCGAAGTCAACAAGGAGCCCATATAGTTTAGCTCAGAGACGCATAGTGCTAGAAAGCTGTAATTTGGCATGGGTATACCTACTATACACATATTAATCACGCCGACAAAGTCGTAAAACAAATCAATCAATCAATAAAATCAGCCCACATCAACCTGGCCTCCCTTTTATTGCGCCACTCCTCACGGTATTGTGCCAATCTGATCCATAGCGGGACGTTTGGCTAGAAGGGAAGACAGCCGGTGGACCAAGGCAATATCAAAAGGAAGGAGGTCCGTGGGTAGACCACCGAGGCGTTGTTGGTCAGACGACATTGTAAGGGATGCGGTTAACATAATACTTGAAAAAATTTTTTTTTAGGATAAATACCTCCCCTGGCTGGGGATGTCTATTGTCTATTTCATGGGGTTGGGTATAGTTGGATTGGCCTTTTAAAAATATTCTGGGTTTGGGAAAACCATTTTTCGATTAAAAGATCCCGTTAGCGAATATCTCTAAATTTTAGTTAATTATATGTGAAAAAAAATCACGGCAGTAGTTATATATAACGAAATCAAAAGGAAAACTATCACCGCTAAGTAGGCTTTACAAGTTTACGAGTATAATAAGCGACCAACTTATAAAATGTATAGACTTTATTAGCCGTTAAACCGTAGCCGTAGTAGGGTAAAACAAAACCCCCCTTCTAAGTCCGTATATTGTGCCGGGCAATTATGGAACCCTACCCTGCGCGTGGCCTGACACACACTTGGCTGGTTTTCTATACTTATTTCCGGCATGTCCCGCAACATGATCGTGTGCTGAACTTCTGCCATGGTACCTGTCGCTCGCAACACTTAGCGCTCAATAAAAATAATTACTTGACAACAAACCGCCAAAATTAATTGTTATTCCAGTATTTTTTATACATTTTTTTAACCTGTGACCTTTGTTGTTACCTCCAAAATAATGTTGACGCATTTTAACAAACCATTTTTTAGCGTCATTAAGTATTTTTTTGTTTTTCTACTCTTTTTTGGTTTGGTTGGTCACAGACTCACAGATTAACAATCAAGATCAATCATTTTAGGTATTTCCACTCCTAAGTAGTAAAATATGTGTTTTTTGAAAACTTTAAATTGCGGTTACTAAAAAAAGCATGGCAAATTTGCAAAGTAAGGTTGTTCGCTAGAGATCATATTCTTATTATACATTATGAATATGATGCAATCACCACAAATTGTATTTAAACTGCAATACTTCATCAATAATTGTTAAGAGACAGAAGAAATGAAGAAAACTCGATGGTGCATTATGTCAGGGCTGGGTGACTTTGAGTGCAAGGGGCTTGGTTCGACCTTCATTATAACTACGCACCGGTAAGTCCGTGTCGAGGACGGCCGTTGCCTCTTGGTCGGTACCAGCTGGTCGCACCTCTACCTGACAACTGGTTCCATATCACCGCATATATACATTATGCAATATTCTCGCATACCCACAATTAAAACAAAATTTGAATAACGCTAGCTGATTTGAATGTTGTTATGCAACATTTAATTGCCTGCGATTCTATACTAAAAGATTTAACCTAAAATATTTAACTGGTGTCAAAAATAATAAGTACTTTTGAAAGCAGATTGCAATGAAATTAATACTGAATGTTACTCCAAGTTAAGCCCTTTATCTGAAAACTCCTTCCGAATTAGGCTAGTAGTTCTAGGTATGAAGCTATGTATAAAGTGATACCGACCTACCTAGGTTCACAAACAAAATAGACAATGCCACAGTATAAACTATCGTTATCGTGTAGGCTTATCTCTATCTTGATACGAAGGTATCGGACGCGGCTTGTAGAGATGCCTGCCTTGCTATGCATGACATGAACACAACATCAAACAATCAACACAACAAGCAACTATTTTAACTTTTTTTTACCTTATTATTTTTTAATTTTTTTTACCTTATTATTTTTCGCACCCTTAGGTCCGCCTCCGCCACATACATAGGTACGGTATTCTGTGATTTTCTATAGGATTTGAAATAGTGGAGGGGGAAAATCCATACGAAATCGTAATCCTGAATATCCTGATTCGGAATTCTGTACATGTGTGGCAGGTCTTAGACGTGTCACACACATAATCGGAATTCCGAATCAGGATTATGATAATGTATAGGATTTGATACCGCCGCAATTCCGAACGCAATTATGGAGGGGATAAATCCATATGTGGCGGTCCTTTTATGCACAATATAATTATAGGTAGGTACTTTTTCGATTTTTATTGTTACGCCTACGCGTAGCATGTTATATCTACTATCTACAGATGTAGATTCAGGATGTTTCCCTTAGATACAATATATCATAAGATAACGTATAATGAGCGTCAGAGGTACATGGACCATTAACGGTTTGTAGACACAAAACTAATGTATACAGTCAACAGAGTGTATTCCATCTAATACATATGCAAACGGTATTAGATGGTGTAAATGTTTAAGTTGCAATACGTGCGACGCAGTTAGTAGTGCATCACATGAATAAATACTAAACTAAGCTGGTTGGTACGTTTGCAAAGAACTATCGATCGCCCTAGATTGTGTCTGGAAACAACCAGTAGATCAAAGTAAATATAGATTCGTTATGCTATGTCGTATCGTGCGGCGCGGGATTTTGTTTTATTTCATAGTTTCTGGGAAAATATACTGGCCTGCAAAACTAAGTATCACACTTTTAAAATTGCAATAACGTTTAAGTACATAAATTTTACTTTCGAAATAAAAAAGGACTCGAAAAAGAATTTAATTTAAAAAGAATAGTTACAAAGAAAGCTGATACCATTTGCTAGAAAAAGATTTTCATTTTAAATCTCTAATTTCTATAGTTTAGAAAAAAAATTATATATTTAAGTGTAGTACTTAGTTTTGCAGGTCAGTGTAGATAGAAGTTAACGTTAGGCTTAACTCAACTTTATCGAATACAACAAATTTTTCATTTCTTAAATTTTTTTCAGTTCCTGCAATCAATTATAAGATTATAACCTACTATACTATCATTTATCTTAATCTTAATTAGGTATCAAAAGTGAATTTCACTGTTTGTTGCAGTACTTAGAAAGAGTCATTTTTTATGTGAATAGGAAAAATTATTAAGTAAAAAAAAAGAATAGGTCTTTTGTTAATTGGTTATTGGACACAAAGTTTAAAATTACACAATTTTTTAACACATAGGCGCCCACTCATGCCTTAGAGAGAGACAGAGGAATAACCCTACAAAAATGGGGTAACCCTAGTCGGCCCTTGGATCTGATAAGATACTCAACCTTTAAAAATTTCCTAAATGTGCAACATTATGCGAAATTACGATAGTACTGGATGAAAGGTGATAAAATAATGGAAAAGTATATTGTTATGAAACATTATGATTCTGTAGCAACGAGTTCACAAGTGAAGTGTCGCAACTTTCACGCAGCCTTCCGTGCCTGGAAATGTTTTAATCTGAAATTTATCTCTGTTCATTACTGATAAGATAGGACACTCCCGAGTTTGAGACAAGCGTGACACATTTGGGTCTGGTTTAAAAAAATATATATCTAAGAAACTATAGGTACACTGATTTGCTTTTTGTTTATCTATACAGGGTGAAATTGATATCATTAGCATTATTTAAACTAACAGTCTAGTCCCATCAAACTGAACAACTCTTCCTATGGGAGCAAACCGATCGGAGCAAAAAAAAATAACATAACAGATAGATAACATCAACATCGTTAGTCCGTATCCAATCAACCAACTAAATATAAAAAGTAAGTATATCTAAGCAGTGAGTCCTCAAAATATCTCTCATTGATTGGATTTGAAGATACATTTAATTCGTCGCAATTTGTTTCAGATTAGATTGTATTGATTGGCTTTAAGATTATGTTGATAATATATGTGAATCAACTGATCGGATGAATTTGCAATATAAATAGCCACACCTTCTTAATTTAATATGTACCTATCTAATGAAACTGATATGATATCAATTTTTACACAATAAGCTGAACATGAGTCGGTCGTCTATTCGCTTATGGTGAAAATAACAAATAATTCACTGGTTTTAACAAATTAACCAAAATTAAAGTCACATCATTGAGTTCGGGGACATAAGATTCTCACTGATGGAAGGAACCACAAGTCACCGCAGCAAGGCGGGCTCATATTCTACCCAAGAACTTTCGAGAAACCATTCCGGATCGCCTCCTGCAGTGCAGCTGCTAGTAATATTCCACTGTCATTTTTGAAACCGTGACGAATGTGTGTGTCCCAGTGAGTGTAAGTTTACACAAGTGCGTCTGTGTGACACGCACCACGAGACGTCGCCGTCCGTTGCTGATCGTGACCACGTCGCAAGTGACGTAACGAACGGAACGGGAACTTACTACATAATAGTTAGCATAAACACCTATGTAAAATACTCTATTAATATTTCTAAGCTAATAATTGTAGCATGTAACTATTTATGAAGTAAACCTGAACAGGACAATGATCTTGAAAGACCGCCTGATGACGTAATTGCCTTTAGCCATTGTAATGCTGACGAAGGAACTTATTACAATAGATTGCAGTATATAGCAAATTAATTACCAACTTGTAAATAAAATACCCTTCAGTTCTTAGCTCACACAGACCAGTAAGTTTGCTCATCAGCACAATCTGATGATTACCAAGTTTGATGATGAAATCTTGAAGCAACAACGTGCAGGCGGGCACGTTTACGTCAGCAACTAGCTTTTGGGGGCTTGACTCATGGCGTTCGTTCATGTTTTTGTGACGCGAGCTTCTCGTGCTTTTGTGTGCGTGCGGGGCGGGGCAGAACTTTCGGGAAGGTCATTCATATGAGTTCGTAGAATTTTTGAGTGCACGTGATTGTGTGCACGCGCTTTCATTCAAATTTTTATAGCTGTTAGAACATAATTTTAACTGCTCGATGGCTCACGTCACGCACGACACACTGGATACGACGTTGTCGGAAAATGATCTCCTTAAATTACAGGCATGATAAAATTCAAGGTTGGCAAGGCAAAACAGGTTTGTATGACATGAGAGAATTAAGTGCAGATTGCGCATACTTAATTAATTCAATAACATAGACGGTCTGCACATTTACTATGTCAGTAAAGAGAGATCTCTTCCAAGGAAGGACTCCATGTGGTCAGATCCAGAGTTACGTCCACGAAAGAAAAGACAGGATGGATTGAATAAAATGTAAAACATTATTTTGCTTAATACAATAACGAGAAGTCTGAACCAATCACTAAAGACAAGAATATATTGAAACCGTTGAATAACACTAATCCCCTAATCGAAAGGCTTTCATTATTTCATTCAGACAATCAAGTTGAAAGACGTTGGTCGGTCGTCGAATTGGTTTGCGGGCGGTGCAGTGACGTGCGCGACCCGCCTTCTTGTTATTTAATTATATTGTTCTCCCTTACGTATTATGGCATTGTTGAAATGTTTTGTTGGATAGAATGTTCATTTGCATGGAGACTATTGTCACTTGATAATACACATAGTAATATGTAGGATTAATATACAAGCAATTGGTTGGCTGTACCTGCATTAACTGCGTACGGCAAACCGCAGGCGGTTTATTTGTCCGTGACGCGTGGTTTTTTTTATTAACAGTTTTATTTCAGAACGAAGTTGTTGTTTCACCTAACGTCACGTAATATTTGCTCCTGTGACTTTGCACTTCTACCTAATGTTTTACAAAATTTCTAAAAAGAATTGTTGTATGAATGGATGAATGAATTTTCAAAGTCGATTTTGTTTAACAGCCAAAAGGACAATGAACAATAACAAGTCATTTAGACATGCCCACTAGGGCGCTCTATTAGCAAGACTTTGAAAATTAATAGGCACCCACCAGCAAATGAGATCGATAAAAATATAGTAATTGTTGAAGCTAGAAGCGTAAGGTCGTAGGAACCACACCCCCCACCCGCTGTGGCCAATGAAGGACTAACAA
The DNA here is from genome assembly GCA_927399405.1 of Agonopterix arenella. Taxonomy (NCBI): domain Eukaryota; kingdom Metazoa; phylum Arthropoda; class Insecta; order Lepidoptera; family Depressariidae; genus Agonopterix; species Agonopterix arenella. The sequence goes on along the minus strand of OV656691.1, from coordinate 10,495,761 downwards.
GGTCAATGATGACGGGAGTTGTCGCCTGGTTTACCGTAAACAACATGTGTTGCGTACTAGAGCCATACATGATTAACTTACCTATACCATGGTTAGTTGTAATACGGATTCTCCTCTTTTTATAGAATTTACTTTATTGTACAGAAAAACAAAATAACTGAGGATCTAAAAGAGAAGTAAATAGATGAAGTTATAGAAACCACAAATAATAATCGTTTGCTAGACCTCAGGCTAACATCAGGGAAAGAAATGGGTTAAACCGACTCCATCCGGATACCAAGAGCGACGATCGTGATGAAATTGGATTTGTTTGTTATGGAATGAGGTGCATATACATTTTCAGAATTCTTTTAAGAGAAATTTGACTCTCAAAATATTATTTTAGCTTGCGCAACAAGGGCGTTATGTTATGAAGTTGATGTTTGCTGACTTTAAAAGTCTAATCGTAATATATTATTCACTGCTTTAGAAAGTCACAGTTACGTGAAAACCCAGAAAAAACAAGTACCTACTACATCGCTTTTGTGAAAATTGCACAAAAATTCAAATAATTGCAATTTAAAAGTACAATCCGCAGCAAAGGTTTAGGCCACTCAGAACTTCTAATAAACTGTACAAACATTCAAACCAATTTCAGGTGCAAAGAGTTGATGCAGTGATAGTGTGTGTGCATACACAAGCACATGGCAAACAGTCGACGCACACATGGAGAGCGAGTGTGCGCCTACATGGGAGGGCGCCGGGCGGTGCGCGGGGAGGCAGCCGGCGTCTACCATCGCCACCAACCTTCTATAAAACACTGCGCTGCCATCTGCAAGTTTCAATAGATAACTTGAACTCTGAAGAACTCGGTACGCGCTGCCAACATTATTCGATTGTTGGACAGGCCGATTAAAAAGTTGAATGTTGTGCACCCTAGCAGGATACCGGCGCGAAATACAAACTTTATGAATGAAATTGTTTAAAAACTGCGAATAAAATTGCATTTTACATAAAACGGTGTCAAATCGCGGTTGTGCTCTACTATACTCCGGGTAGTCATCACTTTTTAACGCGGACAATTCTCAATTTCATATATTCGGAGTGATGTGTATTGTTTACCGGTGACATTTGCGAACCTGGATTATATTATAGAACCTGTAAAGTTTCGAAAAAATATTGAAATTCATAGTGATATTTTTTATAGACATTACCACTTCGGCGTTCCCTGACGTTTTTAGTGAAGGAAGGGCAGAAAGACTGTTTTACAACTGAACCTTACCGAGTACTCAAGTGAAGATTTCAAGATGAGCTTCAATAAGAACAACCCCAACGCCATGGGGAAGATCATGGGCTACCTGAGGCAGATCTCCACCGAAATGGTAAGTCAACATTTACACAGTTATTGACACAATCGTTTGATTTATGCAGTCATTTACATGCACGGTTATTTTCCGATGATCGGAATTCATGCATTTTATATTAGATACGTCCGCAATAAGAATTAATTATGTACGTAATCAAATCAAAATCATGAACATCATTTTGTTATTGATAATGATGAAGACAGTTTACCATATCAGAATCGAGAAATCACTTTTGATATGAGAGAACTGCACCATTAGCTTCGCGAATTTTCTATGGACAAGAAAGTTTGGTCGGAGCATCGCGCGGTTCTTGGGCAGTCGAAGCGGTCAATGCCGACCGTTCCCTGGCAACCACTGCCTTATCTGCTGACAACAATACTACCTTATAGAACCAAATATCATAAAATTCAAATTAAAAAACGATTTACATTAACCTAGGTACATAAATGTTAAAATGGAATAATGGATTGTTATTTTTGAAGGCCGTATTAAAAGCTCATTGACGAGAGACTCTGTGAAACTGAACCCAGTCGGCCTTGCAAGGTCAGCGACGGCCAGGCCTACGGTATACTTCTACGTACCAGACTTTACTTTCTATTCGTTATGTTAAAAAAAACTTGTTGCCCCTAGCTAGCAATTTATAAGCAACGATGCGCTTATTCCAAGATAGATAAAGACAACACTAGAAAGTACACTACTTCGGAAAACGAAAACAAATAAAATTGTAAGTTGAAATAAAGACAAAGGACAATGGGCAAAAATGTATGAAATGTGGTACCCGCCCCAATAGACATAATATATATCAGATTTTAAAGGTTACTTTATGTACATCAATGTGTACTAGGACGCTTGTCATCATTCGCTGTGGGAACGGAGCTATTCGTGATGATTCTTTAATTATTTTTTTTGGTTTTTCGACATTATTAGGCAATTATTTTTTTAATGTCATTATTACAATTATATATACATATTATATACATAATATGCTTATTATATATTATTTTTTTAATGTATTTTATTTAATATATTAAAAATAATATGTTAAATGTGGAGATTTTTTAAATGGCGTTTAGATTTATATAAGAACGTTTATTAAAATGTAATGCTGTAAATCTTCCTAAAATAAATAAATAAATAAATGTACTATAATATTACACTAATTGCTACGAACTATTAATTAAACTACTATTTTTTTGTAAACTTATGTAATTAACCATGTAACGTCTATTGTCTGTTTTTACCAAATAAATAAAATAGAACTGCATATATTCTTAAAATAATTCCTATTATATTTATTACATTGACGACAACCGACGGTTATAAGAAGAGGAATGTGAGCGCGCAGCTATATCCCAGCTAGGAGTGGTGGGGAGCGATGCGCTTGGGCAGTTTAGCGCGTCATCGGATCGGCTCCTTCACTCCAGTCGTTCAATCGTACCGTACGAAAGACGACGTCCCGCTGCTGTTCATCAGAATACGTTCTCATCTCGCTTTTATCACCGACCCCTGCACCTCTTTTTGGACATTTTCTACCTGCTTTAAACGTTGACCTCGGCTTGTGAAGTGTTTTTGTGAATTTCGTTACCGATTTGGACTGTTGCAATGGAACAACATAGCAATTGTGTGGTGTGCCGGCGAGGCCTACATAATGCAAGATACCAGCGACATGTTTTGACCGATGACCTCCCAAGGACACGACCAGCGTTTGCGGCGTACATACAAGAACATGCTGAATTGGAGGTTAGTACCCACTTCGTTATACTATTTAAATGTGTCACAGGTGATTCTCCTTATTACGAAATTGTTAGCAGTGTTAGAAAATGACGCTCTTTTGAAAAGCGTGTGATTGTCATACCGCATTAACAACGAACGCCATAACATATCTTCTCTTAGCTTCACTTTTTCATGTTAGAAAATAGCGCTCTTTTGAAAAGCGTATGATTGTCAACTGTCATGCAGCTTGAATGTAATTGGTCTTAAACTACAAACGCCATACCATATCTTCTCTAAGCTTTACTTTTTCAATGTTTCTAAGCTACGTTTAGCAACATTAAATAACGGATTACAATAAGACTCATGAACATTTCACTGGATAAACACGTATTAACTATTAAGTTTTGGAAGTATGTTCTAGAGTGTTATCAAAAACGTTTCCTAATATAGTGTATGGATAGGGCAATCCGCCTGCGTACGAAACTCCAACCTCGTTTTATCAGTTCACGGAATTCAGGTGTTCTGTCCGTACCAGTAGTGATTCACTAAATAACAAAACATTTTGGCATTTATTGTGCACGTGGACAGTAAAACAAATGAAGGACGGAAATATGCGCCGACCGATGCGTGAACCGGTTCTGATAAGCACTAGAAGGGTCAACATTTTCTACCTGCTTACATTATTGTTTCGAATTATTACGATTATGTGGCATCGTTCTATACTATTATCTCGCTGGAAACTCGGTCATAAATCATCGGAGTATGCACCGAGTAAATAATCCTACTATAGATACCTACTGACCGGACCGAATTAGGTTTTTATGACAAAACGTTATCAAGCCAGAGTAAATAAAAAAACATCTACATCGTATTTTACCCTTTTCAGGTGGCGTTCAACAATACTCGATGTGTCTGTCATCGATGTTGGCAGAGAATTGAGAACGCTGTTAGACACAATGACGACGTGGTACCTGCTATACCAGAAGCAGAACCAAATGCCCAGGAACTTCAGGTTCCAGACTACGTTCGAGCCCCAAACACACCAAGGCATTGTATATTCAACGATTGCCGAAACCCAACCCGTAATCGCATACCTGAGACTATCAAACTTAATATGTTTTGTGAACATAAGTTATATATTCCTGAGGGCGCTAGAGTGTGCAGCCAACACCTTGAGAGCAACATCTGGGATGAACTGCCTCAATCTTGCAATGTCACTCATCATTTCAATGCACAACAATTTACAGACGTCTGTGACATGATGAGAAGGGCTTTAGAACGTGGACCTAGGCTCGACTTTAACACAAGAGGTTCATTGAGCAATGAAGAAATGCATTTTTGGACCGGACGTAATGGCGAACAGTTCGATGCCATACTGGATCAGGTGCCTTCTCTAAGTGAGAGATGCAAGGAACCAAGAACTGCATTAGGTATATACCTTACAAAACTACGTACCGGAGATTCCGATGAGAGATTGGCAACATTATTTAATGTGTCTCGAAGAAAACTGGAGCGTTTATTAGCTATTGTGCGTGAATGCCTAGCTAATGAATATGTAATATTACATTTGGGACTGGACCACATCAATAGAAATGAGGTATTAGAAAGAAACCTCACAATTCCTAAAGCTTTGTTTGGTAACGAAGAAAATGATAAAGTGATACTAATATATGATGGCACTTATATTTACATAAACAAAAGCTCGAACTTTTTATTTCAAAGACAATCATACAGTTTGCACAAATTCCAAAATCTTTTAAAACCTTTTTTGATAGTATGCACTGATGGATACATTCTTGACGTACTGGGTCCATACGCTGCAACAAAGACTGATGCAAATATAATGAGTGATATAATGAACAATGGAGAGAATCCTTTACATTTCTTCCTGCAAGCAAACGATGTGTTTATATTGGACCGAGGATTCAGAGATAGTTTGAACGATATTGAAGCATGTGGCTATGAATCATACATGCCTCCAACAAAAGATAGAAACGAGACACAGCTGACTACTGAGCAGGCCAATGAAGCTAGATCGGTGACGATATGTCGATGGGTTGTGGAAGTAGTGAATGGAAAGTTCAAGCGAGATTTTAAGCTCTTACGGCAAAAATATTTCAATAGAGCTCTTCCACACATGTTCACTGATTTTAAAATCGCCGCTGCTATTATAAATCATTTTCACGAACCCATCGCCGATAGTAATAATGTAGAATCCTATTTAAATATCATCCGAAACAAAATGGATTCCCCAAACCTTCTGCACAATTATGTAGAGAGGAAAAGATTAAACAACAGAAGAGCAGATTTTCTAAGAATAGAAGCAAATAATGTTCAGAATTTCCCACATCTAACAGAAGAGCATGTCATTTTGCTTTCTTTAGGTACATACCAATTAAAGCTTGCGAGATCATATTGCAGTGAGCATTTAAGGAATGGCTTATATTCAATCGAAATATACAGAGAAAACGCTCTGGAAGACTTGCCAGACTACGGCATTAACGAAGATGTTTGGCTGTTACGTGGGCGCGTACAGTCACGCCACAGGAGATCGAAAACGTACTATTGTTATGTTTTAGTAAAAAACAATAACACAAATAATGACAACGATATCGTGCAACATTATTGTACTTGCCTCACTGGACGACGTACAATGGGCACTTGTGCTCATATTATTTCAATTATCTGGTATCTTGGATATGCGAGACATGAAGGTTTTACTGCCCCTGCATCATTTCTAAATGATGTAATTGTAGATGGTCTTGAATGAAAATAAATGTCATTTCGAATTAAATCTTTAGTTTTTTTTTATTTTCAATAATATTACTCGAACATAGTACTGCAACGTATTATTTAGTGTACCACAACAACACGATAATACAATGTTGGTATACCACATAATTAATATATATTACTAGTGGACCCGTGCGGCTTCGCCCGCTGCCCAACTCCCTTTATAATATGTAGCCTATATTCCAAGTTTCATCGAAATCGGTCCAGCCGTTTTCGAGTTATAAGTGTTCGAACCAACCCGGCTGTTTTATATATATATATATAAATATATTGATTTTTTATTTTCAATAGTATTACTCGAGCATAGTATTGAGCATAGTATTGCAACGTATTATTTAGAGTACCACAACAACACAATAATACAATGTTAGTATACCACATAATTAATATATATTACTAGTGGACCCGTGCGGCTTCGCCCGCTACCCAGCTCTCTTTATAATATGTAGCCTATATGTTAATCCAGGTAATGAACTATCTATATTCCAAGTTTCATCGAAATCGGTTCAGCCGTTTTCGAGTTATAAGTGTTCGAACCAACCCGGCTGTTTTATATATATAATAGATTGTTATTAACTATTATTATATATTTTTTATTGTTATCATATTGTTTTATTATTATTATATAACATTCTGGCATAAAAGTATTTTATTACAAATATAAATAGCAATAATAGACACCATGTGCCATTTTAATTAATTTTTTTTTCTATAAAACTTGTCATTTTCATATTGGTATATCTCCGAACTCACAATGATTTGGATCAAGCGGTCTTGTTAAACATTGGTGGTCATAAAAAGACCCATCGAACGTAACTACAGTCATTGCTATTGGAGCGGGTACCAAAATGCCCATTCTCCTTTAGCAAAAAAACAGAGCTTGTTGTATTCGTTCTTGCAAAATTTCCGGAAATTGTTAAAGTAGCGATGGTGCTGCCACTGAAACTATTTCGCAAACAAGTTAGCTAGAAACAGTAGTTGGCTGCGTTACTAAAAATCGCCGGAAGATGGCATTACATGTTGAACAAGGAATGAAGAGTAAGTTCAACTTCCCACAGATGGCTCTGATTTAAAACTCTACAAGTAGAGTTTCTGCCAATGAAAAGTTTTTAATTAAAAAAACTTTTCGAACAGTAATAATGAACATTTTATTCCAATGAATATTGGGAAGATAAACCAAAAATCATACGAGACATTGAATACCTAAGTTTTAGATAAATGGTAGAGCCGTAAGGAGAATGAGACTAAAATTTTAAAAAAGCTTTAAAAAGCTGGATTTATTTTATTGATATAGTAAAAGGGGAGGCCTTTGCCCAGCAGTGGGACATTGAAAAGGCTACGTAAAAAAAATTTGGGATTCAGTTATATTGACGTGTGGCACGGCCTGGCACGGGCAACTTAGGATTAGGTTGAAATGCACCGGAAGCAAATTTTTGTCTGGAATAGAGCAGGGGTGCGATTTTTAAGTGTCACCGGTGAGCTTGAACGGTTTTTGAATCTCATATAAATGCCTTCTCATACCCATGAGTTCTATACGAGTGGGAAGGGGCTCTCCTTTGGTATGAGAATTTTAGTCACCGGTGAGATTCAACAACACAAACTTTGGGAAATCGGTGAATATGGGCCATTTTACTCAGCGGTTGACTTTCAAAAATCGCACTCCAGGGCTAGGCGATATAAGTATCCACAGAAGGCACTAAAACTAAACAATCTACAAACATCACTGTACGGCAATATGAAAGCAGGTAATGGTCCATTCAGCTGTTGAGTCTGGCCCACCCTTGCACCACCTACACTGAGAATAACAAGTTCAAGGGCAGGCCATTCATTCAACTTAAACTTAAAGGGGCTTTTACTGTCTTAATAACAATATTCAATTAGCTATTTAAAAATGGTCTACGCATACAATAATACAAAAAAAACGTAAATAATAGAGGAAATATAAACAAGAATAAATCAACAAAATGATTAATCGGAAGCAATTAAATTCAGCATTTATAATGATATCGAGGAGAATATAGATAGATAACGGAGGGAGTAGTTAAGACGCGTGATGTTCTCTTGACCCTATTCTTAAAAGTTCATATTTAAATGATATTTAATAACGTCACAAACATTATTGTATTATTTTGTTCATCGATAATAATAATATTATAGTGCTAGTAGAGTAGTGTCGTCCGTCTGTCTTTATTTTGTGTAGAACACAAATATCTGTAACTCCATTAATATAATACTACTTATTCCAAATATCGTATTCAACCTCACTTAACAGTGACAGTTTGGTGACAATAGATACGCATTTGACAACACCAAATAGTAGATTATCTATGGACAACACTGTCAAGAGATGAACGTGGAGATCTAGGTGGAGATGACGATTTACTAAGCTATTTACAAAGCCAAAAATGAATTAAATTACTGTGAAATGGAATCGAGTCGCAATAAAACATATAAATGGATAAGTTATAACACTTTTTGTAATGAGTTCGAGGTAAACAATCACCTAAAGATTGATTGTTTTGTTGCCTGCAAGAACCAGCAGTAAACTTAGTATTGAATGTACTATTACTATATTATTATTTTCTGTTGCCGAAATGTTCACTTCCAATTATTATCGACAGAGTCGACAGCATTGCCAACGAAGAACCGTTGAGTTCAGGTACGAGCCAAAGAAAGTGTTTATACAAAATGTTTTATAAACATCGTTATACTATTGTCCGATAACATCAAGAACATCGTTATGGACATCAGTGCTGTCTGAGCTCATTCACAGAATGACGACGACTTCTTCAATAATCGTTTCGTGAATAATATTATTAGAACGAACAAAGCATCAAGAACAATCAGATTTTAATCCTGCAGTAGTGTCCGATACAGGGCGAGAAGTGTCGAGCGGGTCAGGGTATACGGCATAAGTATCCTCGCGTTATCAGAACATGCTGTGGGCATATGATAGCTTGTGGTCAATAAGCAAATATGTTTTCTCGACCTCCGACTTCCTTAGTTATCGTCTGGACAGACTTACGTTAATTAGATAGCGGATATAATAAATGGGGTGTGTTTGCGGATGGCAAGTTCAGTATTGTGTATCTGGTGAGCTCGAGTGTCCAGTTAACTTTAACTAACAACAGTAGAGTTCCTTTATCAACAGGTTGTGACCACTTAACTGTCTTCTCTTAGTGTTTATAACTGTTTCTTTATGAACAATCTCTATTACAGGGTGGAACCGAGCAAAGCCGTCGCGGACAAAGCGACGAGGAGCGTTTATACCGGGCACGTGGACCCAAGTACGCTCGAGTGCCGTCGCGGCCAACTCTATCCGCTTCGACCACCTGCACCTCTCTCGCCACCTCATGTGGCTCCCAGGGGACCCTCGCACCCAACTACGCGGCTATCCCTGAAAACGTTTCTACCGAGAGCAGCAGCGAAGACGAACAGGACTCATTCGACAAAACTCGTCGTCATTTCCAGCAATTACGGCAAATCAGTTTAGGAAACGAGTTTAAATACAAAATGGAGATGGAGATAAAAAGCGCTAAAGAGGAGAACTTGCGCAATTCAGTGCCTTTTGTAAAACAACTGAGCACTGACAGTAAGAAAGCTACAGCAGACTATGTCATCAATGGCGACACCAAACCTTACAGACAGACCACGCAGCGACTATATCTTTGGACACAGGTGAGATTTAACTGTTTATTCTTGAAGATAGATTAATAATTTATTATTATCGATCGTCGTTATTTTAAAGATGGACCTTGAAGCAAGTGCTTGTATTCTCCATCGAATTGAACGAATTCTTACACTCGTACATTTTTTAAATCCTTATGATTCGAAATGAATGGTCTAAACAGCATTTACCGATAAGACTTGAAATAAAAGTAGAGAAAGTAATTTGGCACTAATTGTCGTTTTATGTTTCGGTTCGTTTTCATTCATTAACTGATTAACACGCGGCAGTCTGAATTTCACTGCTATGAAGGCAACCATTTTAACGTTTTTAAGAATACCTGAAGAGTATACAAACACAGTAAGTTGGAAACAATTTGTCGATCATATTATTCTGTATTATGTTTGTTTTGCAAACCTCGCAGGAGACATACGTAGCATAGTATGGACAAAACGTTATAAGAAGGGCGCAACGCCCACATCCACTCATAGCTTTCTGTGAAAGGTTTAAGCGACTACATGCAGAATATTTTTTAAGTTAAACAAAAAAGTCCCCACACAATTTAGCGGTTCAGTAATGTTTTATAGAGACGGACTTCATCAGGTGCATAAAATAATAAAGTATTAGAACTGAAATAAACTGATTAAAAAATATCAATAAAAAATGAAATGTTGTTCGTTGGTAACCGCATTACTTGAGAACGGCTGGACCGATTTGACTAATTCTTTTTTTAATAGTGTTCGTAATAATCCGAATAAGGTTTTTAGACAGGACAACGTCTGTCGGCTAGTGCTAAATAAAAACTGTTTGTTGTTTCAGTTATTTGCAGCATTCGCTGTCTCTATGGGATCATTGATCGTCGGGTTTTCATCAGGCTATTCTTCACCATCAAACTCCAGCATGACTGCCGCCTTTAATCTTACTTCAGAACAGGTGAGTGACTTTAAAAAATATTTATCTACCCATTTTTGGCAGCGAGTTTTTCGTTATCTTAATCTAAAGTTTAAAATATGATTTCCTCTTCACTTTTACATTATTTATAGAGTTCCGTGTCAAACAAGAAACCCTCCCAAATCCGTCCGTCTGTCTGTATTAATAACCACTTCAATTAATCCATCCTTTTGACACCTATTAAAACAAAATTTGGCATGGAAAACAGATTATAATAATCCAAAATCAGTAATTTTATAATTTAACACAAACATTTTTCTAACCCTCATCATTTGACTTCAAGTCGATGCTCCCATTATATAAGAAGTCAAATGCATCATCATCGTCAGCCTGGTAAACCCTACTGCCGGCTTCATCATTTTAACGTCAACAATAATTTTATTGTCCCACGCTAATTTCATCCACTCTTTGCCGCTAATAGAATATAACGAATTACAACACAACAAACAGGTGGTTGAAAAGTAAATCGAAGTGAAGAGTCTTATAAAATGGAACAAAGGTAGTTTAAGTTTAAGATAAAGTCATTTTAATGGTTCTAGCTTTTATCTCGAGATATAACTTGCGCTCAAAGTAAATAAAATAAATTATATCATGGTTTTTTTACTATACGAAATAGTCCACACGTGCGCCGTAAAAAAGGTGAAACATGCGGAAAACACAGATTCTGACTTGAATCTAACTAGTTTTTAATGTACTTGCCTACTCAGTAAACAATTTTCATTTGGAATTTTTCATTTATTACAGACCAGCTGGGTCGGTGGACTGATGCCTCTGGCGGCGCTGGTTGGCGGGGTAGTTGGAGGGCCACTAATTGAATTCCTGGGCCGTAAAAGTACAATTATGGCAACAGCTGTGCCATTTTTCTTGGGCTGGATTTTGATCGCTGCAGCTGCCAACAAGGCCATGATATTTGCTGGCAGAGCTGTTTGCGGTTTCTGCGTAGGAATTGGCTCTCTTGTTTTCCCCGTATATCTCGGTGAAACTATACAACCAGAAGTGCGAGGTGCTCTCGGGTTACTACCTACAGCGTTCGGTAACACGGGCATTCTGCTGGCATACCTCGTGGGATCCTATCTCGACTGGTCACAATTGGCTTATTTCGGAGCAGTACTGCCTTTGCCTTTCCTCTTATTAATGCTCTTCACACCGGAGACTCCGCGTTGGTACGTCACTAAAGGCCGCGCAGAAGACGCTCGCAAGGCACTTCAATGGCTAAGAGGAAAGAATATTAACGTCGACAAGGAATTCCGTGACCTCACTCGTTCCCAGGCTGAATCGGACCGTACCGGCGGAAATGCATGCGGACAGCTGTTCAGTAAAAAATACATGCCTGCTATTCTTATATCCCTTGGACTGATGTTCTTTCAACAATTAAGTGGCATTAACGCTGTTATATTTTATGCTAAAACAATCTTCAAAGACTCCGGCAGCACCATCGACGAAAACTTATCCAGTGTCATTATTGGAGTTGTAAACTTTGTATCGACATTCATTGCCACATCTATCATAGATCGTTTAGGGAGAAAAATTTTACTATACATTTCTTCTGTTTTCATGATCATAACTTTAATTGGATTAGGAGCATATTTTTACTTGAAAGATGTCGCACATGTCGATGTAACAGCCTGCGGATGGTTGCCACTGGCTTGTCTGGTTATTTACGTACTGTGTTTCTCAATAGGCTTTGGGCCTATTCCTTGGCTGATGCTAGGAGAAATTTTGCCATCCAAGATTCGTGGAACGGCGGCATCGTTAGCGACAGGTTTCAATTGGGCGTGTGTCTTCTTAGTTACGAAAACGTTCCAGAATATCAAAGATGCAATTGACATGTACGGCACACTTTGGCTATTCGCTGTGTTTTGTATATTTGGATTATTCTTTGTAATATTCTGTGTACCAGAGACACGTGGTAAAAGTCTAGAGGAAATTGAAAAGCATCTTACTGGTGGTTCTCGTAGAACGAGAAATATTGAAAGCAAACCTACGCAAAATGGATGTTAACACAGTAAAAAAATGTAAGACTTAGTTAGGTTCCATTGAGTGCAAGGACTTAGTACTGCTCGATAATGTTTAGGTTTATAGTAATTAGGGGGTGCAATAGGCAACGCAACGCAACGCACTGAATGATCAGAGTGTATGCTGAAGACTGATTGGATTGTAGCCATAGATTTCCTCTATGCATATTTGTAAATATTAACAAATTAGTCAAATAAATATTTATGTCATAAATAGTTCCTTTAATATTAGGTTGATAATGTGATTATCATTCCACTGCGGGCTAGCTGTTCTATATTTCTTATTGTATATTAATTTTCGATCTGTGATGCAAATGTTGAAATATCATCAAAACTGTATAGGTGGCTTGATTAAATATTTTTCATAACACGTAATTTTTTCGATTGTCAGTTAGTAAAAGTAATATTGTATTTAACTTATAGTAAGCTAATAACTTCATTTGATCTGCTTTTAACTCAATTATCAATCATGACAATGATTTTAGGTATTTATGTATGACCAAATGATTATATTTAAAGTAATTTGTTAAATTAATTATTTACTATTTTAAACGTAGTACTTTATTATATGTGATGGATGAATCCGTATATTACGGAGGCAATGTTTATTTGATTTGTTATTATTTTTTTATTTACCTAATATAAAATATCGAATGAAGATACGTTTTATTTAATTACCTTTACTTCCATTTTAAATGAGAGAAGTTTAGAAACTCATACCCAATCTCCTTAAGGTGGTTTCAGTCCATACAAAAGTTTGACGCACAATACGCGTAATTAATAAAAGTAATATTTTATATATGGAAAAATAGTTTAGAAAATCTAGTTGCCGCGTAACAAATAACATTTTCAATTTATAATACAATTACGAAGATATAAAGCTTTGAAATTTTTCATACAAAATTTTAAAAGCTTTATAATATATATATATATCGTAATTATTTTATAAATTGCAAATGTTATTTGTTACGCGGCATCTAGATTTTCTAAACTATTTTTCCATATATAAAATATTACTTTTATTAATTCCGTCTACGCGTATTGTGCGTCAAAGTTTTGTATAAAATTGACCCCTCTTCAACCACCACTTCAACAAGATACTGAAGGCGTAAGCCCGCGTGGAGCGCGATAAGGGTTGATTGAATTGAACCTCATCTGGCAGCACAGAATCGCATTTTTTCACGCTACATCCTTTTCTGTCGTTCGAGAACGTCATTTACTAGAGTGAGAAAGATAGCGGGAATGCGATAGCATGCGGCGGCACAGACAGTGCCGCGATCTTTCTTGCACTAGCAAATGACGTTCCTGGAGTGCGATTTTTGAAACTCATTCGCTGAGCTAAGCAGTTTAAAATGTCAAAATTACTATGGAGATATGCATCTTTCTACTGCTGATTTGACTTTCAAAAATCACACTCCTGAAGTATGATATTTGAAAGTCAAATCAGCCGTAGAACGATGCATATCTCCATAGTAATTTTGACATTTTCAACTGCTGAGCTCAGCGAATGAGATTCAAAAATCAGAACAGAAAGAAAAGGATAGAGCGTGAAAAAATGCGATTCCGTGCTGCCAGATAAGGCTCAACCCTGTACTTGATCCAATTTTTTTATCAAATTTGACAAGATATACAAGAAATATAAGGCGCCTTAATAGAGAGGACCTAATCTCTTAGAACAATTAAACAACAGAAATATAGAGCAATCATCATCATCATCTCAGCCGATGGACGTCCACTGCTGGACATAGGCCTCCCCCAAGGATCGCCATAACGACCGGTCCTGCGCTGCTCTCAAGTAGTTCGTAGTTCCAGGTGGTTGCATTTTTACCTAATCTTTCGTCCGATTACTAAAGTAAATTAAATTATATTTTTAGAATATAATACCATCAATAAACGTAACCGTTAGTGGGCCTACAATAAATTGACTCCTTTGTTGCGTCGTTTTTAGAAAATATCAGAAATACCTTCTATATTTCCTGTCTGTTTACTCTCTATATACTATGTTTTTTGGAGTAAAATAAAGTATAATTGATTGATTTATTGAACTCTAGGTATATGGTTCAGAATCACGATTTTTACAAAAAGTCTTCAGGGTTTGCGTTCTGTATTAAAAACTTGTAAGTAGATTCTGGTCCGGTCCGGTCCTGCGCTGCCCTCATCCAACGGGTTCCCGCCGCCTCACCAGCATGGCTAGCACGGACCCACGACAAAGCGTTTAAACGAGAAAAACGTCATGTGCGCTCTTTCTGGCATACGTAATAAAGATGGAGGCACATCTCGAATTGTATCGTTTTCTCGGGGGTGGCATGCGAGGCCTACTGGTCGGGTCGTCGGTCCACCTTGCAACTTGGGGGCATACAACGTAAGTTTTGTACGTAGATGGGGCTACAAAAGTATGACTAAACTATGTAGAGTATACAGGGTGAAATTGATATCATTAGCATCCTTTTAGACGAAGAGTCTATCCATTAAACTGAACAACTTTTACTATGGGAGCAAACTGATCGGAGCAAAAAAAATCTGCTGTCCCATACTAAACTGCAATGCCTACTCGACGCAAATGTATGCAACAGCAGATTTTTTTTTGCTCCGATCAATTTGCTGCCATAGTAAAAGTTGTTCAGTTTGATGGGTAGACTCTTAGTTTTGAAAGGATGCTGATGATATCAATTTCACTCTGTATACTATTACCAATTCTGTGACTAGACTTTAAATACATGCTACTCGATATAGGTTCTATTATATCTATCTTTATCAATATGTAAACATCAATTCAGGAAAATTTATGAACGACTAATTCAAGTAGGTATTTAGTTTACCTATAAGAGGGGGTTTGTTTTCAAAACATAAATAATTATTATACGTATGACATAACACGTGATTTCAACCTATTTTGTTATGTTTATCAGAAATTCACGAGAACCACTACATCCACAAACAACATGTGTGTGGTGTGTGGGCATAGAGAAACTACGTACTCCATGTGTGTGGGTAACGTCACTTGTTCACACGGGTTCATTATCGGCGGTGCGGCTAAGAGCGATTTGAAGTACACCGACTGGTTTGTTTGACATAAACTTGAAACATAAGAAACTCACGCAGCAATGTACCTCAAAGCACACCAAGCTGCACCGCGAAATTCAACCAGTGTGTCCCGCTTTGTGAACCGTACTTGTATGTAGTAATAGATACTCTTCCTTATACAGGGTGAAATTGATATCATTAGCATACTTTTAAACTAAGAGTCTAACCATCGAACTTAACAACTTTTACTATGCGACCAAACGGATCGGAGAAAAAAACAAAATCAGCTGTTGCATACATTTGAGTCGCGAACTCGCGCGTCGAGATTGCAGTTTAGTATGGAACAGCTGATTTTTTATTTACTCCGATCGGTTTGGTCCCATAGTAAAATTTGTGCAGTTTGATGGGTAGATTCTTAGTTTAAAAGGATGCTAATGATATAAATTTATCCCTGTATACGGTGGTACTAGGTGCAAAATATACAGCCTGTTGTTTTTTTGACGTAAGCTGTTGGCTCCATAACTTGATTACTATTTATAGGGATGCTATTAAATAGGAATAAACTTCATTGTGTTGGCTACTATGTTTGGACCATTATCTTGGAGGTAGTATTTTAACCCATCATGCATTTGACCATGCAGACCCCACTGGGTGCTGTCATTGCTGAATGAGACGACAGTGCTTTTAAGGTTTGAAAGCAATAATTAGGGCAGGGGGAGGTAACATTTTTTCTTGTTTTCAGGGCTCCGTAGTCAAACAAGGAACCCTAATTCTGTCTGTCTGTCTATCTGTCAGTCTGTATGCCCCCCCTGCATGAGGATAGATAACAATAACCCAAAAGACATTTTTTTTTAGTGATATGCCTAATCGATATCGATGTAATCGATGTAAACCATATAGGCGAACTCCCGAAATATTGTTGGTATGGTTTTTTATAATTATTATGTTCCAAAGCTGGTTAGTTGACTAATTTGATTCTATCATTATGCATTTTTAAACGCAAACTAGGCACTTTTTGCCGATACCATAATCTGAGTAGGTATCAATTCATTCAATAATGAATAATTATGTAAGTGTCTATAATATCAATCTGTCACAATCATCTTTTTAAATTTTATTGTACCTACAAGAAAATATCATGAAAGTACATAATTGCCCTAAAATAAAACTAATCAGTCATTAATATACCAACTAAAGTATCTTTTTTATATCAAACTTTTATTCCTAGACATTAGACTTTCATGAGATGATGAGATTTTCGATACATGTTGACTATTTTTTAATCCTAGTTCAATGAACGGGTGAAATCTCAGATAAAGTTAATTTATCTGAGGGTAAAATCGATTAATGATCGATTACAATTATTTTCATAATAGATTTATCGATTAGCAAAATAATCGAATCGGCACATCACTAAATTTTTTAATAAATCGGGTGGGGTGTCGTTGGATAGTGGAACAAAACACCCATACAAACTGATTCGTTACAATGCTTGCACCTCGACTCTCAAGATATATGCGCTCAACGTCAAAAACATACCCAAACGTTAAAAGTATTTTGATGTGGAATTTTCAAAAGAAGCGCAATTCTGCAACAGAATAATATTTCTACAAGGAAATTCGATTCGATTTGCGTGATCGTTTTCGTTCATGTCATCTCTTTTCCAATGAAGTTCGGACAGAAGCGGTCATGATATATCGAAAATCGAAACTCCCGAGTATAGGGCCAGTAAATCAGTTATGATAACCGATTAATTTTAAAATGTACTTCTTTGAACCAAAACACCTGTAACAAATAAAACTAACTACAAGAAGCCATGCATTAAAGGAAATTGGTACATAAGTACAATCCGTCTTACAAAATCGATTACTGAACAACATTGCTCTATACTATATATACTAGGTCTATATATACTAGGTCTATACTATATATTATTCAACTTCATGGAAGGTTTTTTTTTAAAAACCCTTATAATTAAAAACTGTGTAAGACATATTTTCTTTATGATTTTTGTTTACAACAAAAAACCGGCCAAGAGCATATCGGACCACGCCTACCTTTTAGACAAGGAACGTATCACCAGAGATAACAGAGTAACTGAATATGCAACAGTAATTCGAAAAGAAAGCGCCTCAGTTTCAGAGTAGTATGAAATATGAAAAAAAGTTTTGTTCCACGTTACAAGTACACGGTACAAGGAAGAAAAAACAATTTTTTTACCAACATTTTTTCGTTGTTTGGGAGTCAAAAAGCACACAAAAAGATGGTACAAAAATTTCTTCTTCGTATCGTGTGGGAAGAGCCCTCCTGGTGTCAGAGTTTGTTCAGACCGCCTTACGGCCTCTGACGTGGTTTTTATGTAACGACTACTACCACCAGAGACAGTAGCCGAGACCAACGGCGTAACGTGCCATCCGAAGCACAGAATCGTTTTTCTTTTCAGAAAATCAGGTGATTCAGCCTGCAATGTCCTAATTACCATTATTTCTGTTTTTGGGTTACTACAGGGGTGGCCAAACTTTTGTATGCGGTCTACATTACGGTCTTAGGTATAGCTACTTTGGCGGTCTACTTTAAAAAAACTGTATTTCTGACATAGTCAATAATTTTATATTTAGCTGGTGGATGTTTGGCATTGTAAAATGCTAGACTATTAACAGACACCGATGTTAATTTTTGTTCGCATTTATTGTAGAAAAAGCTGTCAAATATAAAGTTACTTGCGACAGTTTCCAAAATATACAGTTTCAAAATTCGAGAAATGTAGTTATATAGAATTGACACTTTTTTAAGGAGATGATCAGACTGTCAAACTGAACAACTTTCTCTATGGCACCAACATCGAAATCAAATTATTATTTCGAATTAAAATTGAGGCGAGGCATACAGACAGACAGAAAGGCCGAAAGTATAAGGGTTCCTTGTCCCTTCATTCAGTATAGGCCTAGGTACACACAATAATTCAATATTTTTCCTTTTTGAATTATAAATTAATAATGCATACTCGTATCGCTGTACTATAGGTACTTGACTCTTGAGCATCAGGCTATGACAGAATAACAGTGGTTGTTGGTGATTTCGTCAATTTTCACCATGCCGAGTTATAGTCCTTTCTGTCTCTAAACTTAAATTAATATTTTGCTACATTTCTTGTGTCATTTTGTTTATTGCTGTTTTGAGACAAATAAAAAAAGATTATTTATTTATTGTATTTATTATTTGACCACGGAAACCTAAAAAGAACCATAAATATTACAATTATTTTATTTCGGAATTAAAAATAGGAGATTACAAGATTAATCCGCAACATGCGTCTCGTCCGAAACTTAGGTTCAATGCACAGCATAACCTAGTTAACTTGCAAAATAATAAAAAATAGTATCTACCTAATATTTATATATAATAATATAACAGCTTTCTTTGTGCACCTAATTATACAAAAAAGTTCCATTATGAATCACAAAATCTTGAAATGCCAATCAGATTTTTTCAATTAGCTGGTGTTCATATTGGTATAAATCGCGCGGTCATGGGCAGAGATGCTCATTTCTTCAGTAGCTTATGCCGCGTACACTTTCAGTGAGTTCTGATTTATGAACAATTAATCTGTACAGTGAAGTGAGAGTTTGAGTGATTCGTGAACTAAAACACACCAAAATGAAGATTTTGATGAGAGCAGACACGCACTACAGCATTGTAGTGCGTTCCAGCGAATATGAAGAGGCAAAATACACGTTTTCCCAGGTGAATTCATTGAATATTCTTGTTGTAGCAAATTATATTCGATTATTACTACTACGTCATTTTTATATTTGGTATTTATTACAATTTCAATGTGTACATGAATATGATGTTCCTACACTATGCTAGATACCCAATTCCAGCCAATTATGACTATTACACAATGCTCTGGTTTGACTTGACGAGCTTTATTGTCTAGCCAGCTTTTGTAGTTTTGAATATTTGATTGTAATAATAAGACGAGATAAGATAAATATTCTTTATTTGCACACCAAGAATAGACAAATACAATTTATTACAAGAATGAGAAGGTATAAGGTCCTACTTTCCGTCTTTGTCGATTTTGACCCTTACCGAGAAATAAATAGATAGGTACCTTAAATTTTTTAATGTGTCATTTAAAACAAATGTTTAATTAATTAATCATTATTATTATTTATAATTATAATATGTTTTTAATTATGTATATGTTTAAATCGTATGACTATTTTAGTTTTTTCTTAAACGTGGTGAACGTGTAAGTCTTAAAAGGAAGGATTTTGTATTCGAAGTCTATACTATTGTCCATTGATTAGGTATTATTTGGTTACAGTCTTTATTAATGCAGATTTGCAGTAAAACCTTAGCAATTCTGTTATTTTATCTACATCTATCCGATCAGTTCATGCATTTTTAAATTACCATGCCTTATTACGTTATCAATTTCTGGAAATAAAGGTAGAAATTGGTATTAACAAAAATATTGCTGTGATAAGTATTAAACTGTGGATCGTATTTTGTTACAAAACTTAAAAAGTTGAACTCAAAATATCGTAAACTCTAATTTTAATACCTACTATCAAGTATAACCAATGTTGTTCGATGTTACAATTATGCGTTGTGATAACGATTATTTACACTTAAAGGAAAATAATAGAGTTTTTATATATTTGAAGTGTAACACGTGATCTGACGAGACGTAAAGTAGCCGCAATCAAAGTCGATCATTGCTTAAATTGAATGTAGGCGCGTGCGCAGCGCACACACCTCCAGCAACAGACGTCACAACATTTACGTTCAGGCATCATGAAACCATTAACGAAAGAATAATACTAGGATGTTATAGATTTGTTTGCTAAACAAGGAGATGATTGTTTATGTCATAAAATATCGCACTGAAACTTTATAACTCCTACTAAACATAGGTATAATAACAATTATAGTTGAGAAATTGGTAGCAAATGCGGGTATTAGACATTAAATGATGAGAACGATAATTTCCTAATTTCAGGTGCTAGCAGCTGTTGCAGTATCATTAGGATCAATGATTGTTGGATTTTCATCGGCCTACACTTCCCCGGCGCTCGTTACTATGTTAAACAGTACAAGGATAACTGTCACAAAGGAAGAGGTAGTAACGTATTAAAAAAACCATATACATAAACACTTATTATATGTAGAACCTGAAATTGAATTTAAAGAATAACATTTAATTGCAACAGGCGAGCTGGGTCGGCGGTCTGATGCCTCTAGCTGCGCTGGCAGGCGGAATTCTCGGTGGGCCATTGGTGGACTACATCGGACGTAGAAGAACAATTCTATTCACAGCTCCGCCCTTCTTTCTCGGTTGGATGCTCATAGCTACCGCGAACATTGTGCACCTTGTGCTGATAGGTCGTGCCATTTGTGGTCTGTGCGTAGGCATCGGCTCTTTGGCATTCCCTGTTTACCTCGGAGAAACAATTCAACCAGAAGTTCGCGGATTCTTAGGACTGTTTCCAACGGCTATTGGAAACATTGGCATTTTATTGTGTTACGCAGCAGGTAAATACCTCGACTGGTCGGAGCTTGCATACCTCGGATCCGCTTTACCTATTCCATTCTTCATATTGATGCTTATGATCCCCGAAACACCACAATGGTATTTATCGCGTGGACGCACTGACGATGCTCGGAAGGCATTACAGTGGCTCAGGGGAAAGAATGCTAAAATCGATAATGAAATGCGTGACATTGTCATGTCTAATGCAGAGGTCGAAGCAGGCGATTCAACTTTTACAGAACTAATAAGCCGGAAATATTTGAAGTCTATTTCAATTTCTCTCGGTCTTATGTTCTTCCAGCAATTATCAGGTATTAATGCTGTAATTTTTTACACAGTAGACATATTTCAAATGTCTGGAAGCGCAGTAGACGAACATTTGTCCACAATAATAGTTGGGCTTGTTAACTTTATTTCTACATTTATAGCTACAGCTCTCATAGATAGAGCTGGGCGCAAAATTCTACTGTATATTTCATCAGTAACCATGACTATTACTTTAGTAATATTGGGCACATTTTTCTATGTTCGCGATAATCTTGAGTTGGATGTCTCAACTCTAGGCTGGCTGCCTTTAACAAGTGTTATGATTTACTTATTAGGGTTTTCATTAGCTTTTGGACCAATCCCATGGCTGATGATGGGAGAAATTTTACCAGCAAAAATAAGAGGAGCGGCTGCATCAATATGTACAGCTTTTAATTGGTTATGTACATTCACAGTAACCAAAACGTTTCACAACATCATAGATGCAATTACTCCTGCCGGAACATTCTGGTTGTTTGGTTGCATTTGTTTCATTGGTCTATTTTTCGTGATTGTATGCGTTCCAGAAACTAGAGGCAAGAGTCTTGATGAGATTGAAAACAAATTAACGGGAAGGGCATCAACCAGAACACGGCGGATGAGCTCTATAGCAAATATAAAACCATTACCAAGCGGTTGTTAAACTATAATAGTGTTTAAGGCATATTGTACCTAAATAAATTATAATGCATTGTTGTAAGTCCTGACTATCTGCTTTTCGAATTTATAAACATTCTGTTTGTTATATTTTAGGGGTAGGATAGATTTGATTTTATCACAATACATCATCTAGCTTTTAAGTTAATGTTGTGTCAATTCATCGTTAGATGAGTCGTGAGTTTCTGTATGTACATAAGTAGATTTCCAACTTTACAAAAGTGAACTAAGTCATTTTAAATCCATGAAAATACAAATTCCATGAACTGTTTTCTTTAAAATAAAACTTATTCTACAATTCAGTAATATCACAGAATGTTATGGGTACAGTTAGTCAAGAATGTAAATGAATCTCTTTTTGTTTCTTTGTCTGTCTTAACATTTTATTTGTTATAATTTTTTTGGAAATTAATTGCAATGGAAGATTAAAGAATCCCAGTTATATTATTAGTTTAAGGTAGCTTTAATTATTTAAATAATGAACAGTTTTTTTTTTTACATATTATTAAACTTAAAATTAACAATATTTACCCGACCGCGCTAGAAGGACGGTTATTTTTATGAAGGTACTATATAATAATACGTAAAATAAAATTTGTCACATTGTCTGTCTATTTAAATAAAACTACCTAATATTACTGGGATTACTTTATTTAAGCATTGTTTGATATTTGTATAAAATCTTTGATTTGATTGTACAATAATAATGTAAATATAAGTTTTTTTAAATAAACCTAAAATACAATACAATAATTTATTTACTTTGCATTATTAAAGCCTTAGATGTGAACATTTTAAAAGCCACAGAGTAATAAAAATATATTATGTATATGTTATGTCTTTTATAGCCAGTAGGATCCCACTGCAGGGAAAAGGCCTTCTCTCACGAATAATAGTGAGATGGAGTGGGCCATACTCCACCACGCAGAACCAGTACGAATTGGTGGAGGTTCACAGAGTCATAAAATATAAATAGTCGAATAAAATACAAGGTGTAAGTAATTGAAAGCCCATGCCCAAAAAATGGCACCTTTTTCCTTATCGCCTTTTTTTAGGGCGGCCATCTATCAAACTTGAATATTATAGTACAGAATAAAGTTACATACAAAACTGGTTATGACAATTATGAGTTATGTCTCTAATCTCAATCTGAACGGAGATTATAAAGGCTTGAAGTTTATAATACATTCATAACGTTTATCAAGCCTTTATATCTCCGTTCGTTGAGTTTAGGGATATACATGTAATAACAAGTTTTGTTTGTTACTTTATTATGAACTTAAATATCCAAGTTTCGTTGATGGCCGTGCCAAAAATAACGACGAGCGCCCACCTTCCATACAAAATCCCCATTGTCTTTTAACGAAATGAAAACTGATTTACAGAATCAATACCTAAACAAGATTTGATGAAAAAGTTTGTCTTGTCTACAAGGTGCAAACTATTTCAGAGTTTATAGTCGAACAAAGGCTGATAAAAAATCATGAATTTCAAAGTTTACAATGCTCGATGAATTTCAATACATGCTCATGCCCTCACTATTCGTTAAGGCGGTTGCAGAGGGGTCAATTTTATACAAAACTTTGACGCACAATACGCGTAGACGGTATTTATATAAGTAACTTTGTATATATGAAAAAATAGGTTAGAAAATCTAGATGCCGCGTCATGATATAAAGATATAAAGCTTTTAAATTTTGTATGAAAAATTTCAAAGCTTTATATCTTCGTAATTATTTTATAAATTGCAAATGTTATTTGTGACGCGGCATCTAGATTTTCTAAACTATTTTTCCATATATAAAATATTACTTTTATTAATTCCGTCTACGCGTATTGTGCGTCAAACTTTTGTATGGACTGAAACCACCTTAAGCAGAATTGCTTACAGTGATAAACTGATAAACAATATAATTATCATAAGTTACTTTATTTACAAAATCCCCATTGGATGATTGTTCTATTCTATTTTTTTTTTTTATTTAATGGCGTCCGATGCGTTATCACAATTGTGCCAACGTCCCGTTATGTGGAGAGTACACGTAGGAAAATGATTAGTAGCATTTCTGCCAATGTCAAGTAGTTTATTATAATCTCAAGTTAACGTTTTATAGTTAAAACACAAAAGAGTTTACAAAATGGCGGAGCCACATGCAAGCCTAACAGATGCCAATACGCACGCGTCTGACCTCCCCCAGACTTGCAGCACAGGCTTCGCATCCTGGTTCGCAGCTTGCGAACCAGGATTGCTAAACGTTTTAATGACACATAAATTATCATAAAATTTTACAAATGTCAAGTTATATGTATGACATTTTTAAATGATAATTCATAACAATGTTTTAACTTAATAATGCTTTTAAATTTACTTTTGAAAGATGCATTCTTGTTAATTGTAGATAGTTCGACTAAAGGAATCCATGATTTTTTAATTAACTTTATTTATAACAATGTTTTGACTTAATAATGCTTTTAAACTTACTTTTGAAAGATGCATTCTTGTTAATTATAGATAGTTTGACTAAATGCATCCATGATTTTTTAATTAACTTTATTTAGAAAGGCATGTACCATGGCATACTATGTTTTTGGTGGAACAAAGTAGCGCCCAATTATCCCATTACTATAACCATTACTATAACCTATTTAACCAGAACCTATGTTCCAGTGGGAATGGAACATAGATTTGGGACCAGATAATCTCTGTAAGATGACCTAAGCTAAGGCATTAATTTGTTTACTCAACCCTTTTTTAAAACTCATGATTACCAGTCCAGGGAAATAGAGGTACTACGAGATGGACCGATGCAGTCAAAGAAATGACCGTGGCAATACTACAGGCCAGCATACACCGCGCCGGACCAAGAGCGAGCAGCCATGAAGTTACCACTACGAAGAAGAAGACTAACTCCGCTGGCTAAGCGACCCAAAACTGGGTCTTGGCCTTTGATACGAGCAGTTGCCACTGCTACTGGCAATAGCTTCGGTTGATTGATTGTAGGTTGGGCTATTGCAAGCAAGGGTCGTTATGTAACACTGCAACCATTGGTGGTCTTTTGTGTTCGCCCCATGATCACCCATATTTTACGAATACTTCCGAACTAATAGTATTTTCTTTTCATTCACGGCTCGGGTTTCCTCACAATATTTTCCTTCACCGCCGAGCTAGTGATACTAATAAATACAACAGTACAGGCCAGGAATCGAACCACCGCCTCATGATTGAGTCGCTAGCTCTTTTCTGTATGGACTATCATCGCTTACAAATGCCTGCGGCATAAACAATAAAGCTCGTCACAGACGACCGCTATGATATGTTGCTATACTCTTCTTACTTATTGCATCCTCTCACTCACACGCAAGAACATGACGTACTTATGGAGGAAGAGTACAGGAACATATTATAGCTGCTGTCTGTGATGAGATGACCGTAATGTTCAACCTCATAAGTCTAAGTACTTATACAACTCTCTAGTTTGATATTGTATAAGCATGAAATTGATTATTTACTGATATAATGACATCCTCCAGCATACCAAGATAAATTTTTCTAATAGATAGACAAGAGATATCGCTGCCCTCTTTCATCTTTTTGCGTACTTTCAAGTCGGATGAGAGTGCTTTATAACTGATTATTTATGGTTGGGCTATTGCAAGCAAGGGTCATTATTGTAACACTGAGACCAGTGCTGGTCCTTTGTGTTCACCCCAAGCTCACCCATATTTTTTGCATATCTGCAAACTTGTGGTATTTTCTTTTCATTCTCGGGAATGCAAGTTTCCTAACTATGTTTTTCCTTCACCGCCGAGCTAGTAAATGATAAATACTACCGTACATAAATTCCGAAGAACTTAGTGGTACAGGCCAGGAATCGAACCGCGGCCACATGATTGAGGCGCTAGCTCTCTTCCGTATGGGCTATGATCGCTCTTCGACGAGAGTGCTGGATGATGATTTTCGTTCAGAACTCCACAACCGAGGCCAGAGAACCGTCTCTGGTGTATGAAATAAAGAGAAGTAAAAGTGTATTTGGTAAGCACTTCTTACAAGTAAGCCTGTGCAAAAGGGAAAGACAAAATTTACATAAAATTACGAGTAAATACAGTGAAATTATGGTTTCAAATAAGTTGCTACTTCTCACTGTTCTGACTCTTTAGCTGTTGTTTACCTAAATAAGGTTACAATAGCAGTAATATAACAATCATATAAGGCGCTTACCCATGACCTGGACGCGGCAAATGGCACAAGTATCACACTCAACATCCCAGCTCCACATTGCAACAGCATTCCACTTTTTCAATGTGAACATTTTGTCTGGCTTCTGTCCATCGTTGTCACCACGATCCGGCCCATCACAGTCTTCTCCAGACATATTTTATTTCAGTGAAATTAATAGTAATTTATAAGAAATTAAATAGATTTTTACAACTCCAAACCAACTCAGCGGTGTTGTTGTTTATTTTTTGACTTTAAAATGAACGTTTCCGAAGAGTGTTTCAAAATAAATTTTGAAATAAGATGGGGAAAAACATGTTCCCGCTTAGTCATAAAGAAAAATAAACGAGTTACTTGTAAAGCCAATACGACAAATTGTACTTTGAAATTGTTGTTATTGAAAGAAAACTTTGTGTTATTCCCATAATAAACATACGGCAAATAGCCAGTTATAACAAAGTACTCTGTGAGCACTACCCAACTTTCTACACGCAAATTACTATGTCATTCGCCTTTTTTTTTAAATATTTTATCCTTTCGGAAAGGCAATGGGAACTAGCCCTTACAGCCTGGTCTTTAGTTTCAATTTCGCTTGTAACCTAACCTAACCTAATCTTATACCTAACTCTTGAAATGCGTGGGTGGTACACACATTACAATGTTCAAGAGAGTTTTACGCGAAGATCAATCCGAATCAAACGGGAGCGCCTTCTTTATTTCTCACTTTTACTATAATGTTCTTCACATTGGCACATTATTAAACTAATTCCACCACATTAACACAATAATGACCACGAAAAACTAATTTAGAAACAAAGCCTGTCCTTTTCTTCGCGATTCCCGTGCAAAACTCTCCACCTAACCTAACCCTAACACATTGAATACTCACATCACTAAACTAATTCCACCACATTAATACAATGATAGCCACAAAAGACTAGTTTAGAATATTAAGAAACAAAGCCCGTCTTTTTCTTCTCAATTCCCGCGCAAAACTCCTATGTCATTCTCTTCTAATTTTTTTTTTGGCTTTGAAATATGGGCAGTGGCACAGAATAGGTAATTTTTAGTTCTATACATAGACGAAGAATTTTTCACACGGTTCTGTACAGGAAGCTGGCATAGGTATTGTAGGATGCCACTCCTCCTTACAAGCAAGGAAACAAGAAAATTGGCCATGGCAGTCGGTAATGTTCGGCATTCTTTCGTACTTCTCCATCGTCGATATTTCCAACGTTTTTGTGTCCCTTTCTATCCAATGACGTAACATCTATGCGTAACATCATGTATGACAGGAGCTAAAATTTTTGTCGTTGGATTAGAAAGGGACAGAGTAATGTCGAAAACAACGACGGGAATTTACGAAAGAAGAACGATCGTTACCGACCACCAAGGAGTATTATCACCACCACCACCACCACTTGTTAGGCAGTCTCAAGAATAATTTACTAGGTAGGTAGTTTTCGGCTCAGTCAGCTCAACACATTTTTCCTGGGACATTTTATAGGCAGATACTTACGCTATTAATATTTATAATAAGACACCAGAGGCTTAGATCAATTGATCTAAGACCGAGGATTTTCTAAACAAGCTAGAAATACTTGTCCTTTGTAAAAAAAGGTTCCCTACTATAAACTCGATGATTATAAATATGAATGACCAAAATGTGTGGTCTATACCTGTATAAACATTTCCTTACACCAGTAGGCCTCGCATGCCACCCCCGAGAAAACGACAAAAATCGAGATGTGCCTCCATCTTTATTATTTTACGTACGCCAAAAAGAGCGCGCACGCCATTTTTCTCGTTTAAACGCTTTGTCGTGGGTGGCATGCTAGCCATGCAGGGTGTAAGAGTAATAGTAAGAGTTTTTGGCCGCAACTTCTCTACAACGGAATACCATTAACCTATGGGAATACCTTCTGACACGACGCGGTGGTAGACTCTACCACCAGCACGGCTACCATGCCACCCACGACAAAGCGTTTAAACGAGATAAAGGTCATGCGCGCTCTTTCTGGCATACGTAAAATAATAAAGATGGAGGGACATCTCGATTTTTATCGTTTTCTCGGGGGTGGCATGCGAGGCCTACAGGTAGAGTCAAAAAATGGCTTAAGAAAGCTATTTATTTTGTTGTCGATAAAAAAATGTTGAGTTTGAGACTAAATTGGCTGTAATGAAGACAGTTTAAAGTACCAAAAAAAAGAAATAAGTATCTACAAAATTTTATTATTTATACTTAAATTACTTAATTATATGTAATGTTTGTAATTTGTAAAAAAATATTCAGAACTAAATCTCAAATCAAAAATATTAATTTGTAAAACATTCCTAATATACTATAATATAAATTCCATAACTAATGATAAATTACGTTTAAAGTAAAATAAACCCTGTCTACACTTTCATGGACAAAACAAATAAGTATGTAATGGTTTGGTGGAAATGCAACAAAAGCTGCATAAAGGCAGGTTTAGATGATGACAATTTTGCGTCGCCAATGTTATCGCACCAAAAAAAAAGCTCGGTTCGCGGTCGCTTATACGGTGCTAATTTCCAGCACCAATTTGTTCTTATGCGATGGATTTGCTTGAGAAAACCGTGCCAGCGATTAGCTCGACGTGTTTACACGAGTCGAAAAATTGGCGCGGGGGATGCGAGTGACGGACGGAGGGACGCGGTATGAGGTCCTATTAATTGATCTGAGATTAGCACCGAAAAATAGACGCGTGCTCTATTCCTTACGAACGGTCGCATGCCGGTGAAAAATTTGTGCGAAAAGTGTTTATACGGTACTTTTTTGGAGGCGCCGCCGGCGCCGCAAAATTCGCACCGCAAAATTGTCATCGTATAAACCTGCCTTAAAGGATTAAACAATCGATTAGCTAACAAAAACTGTCGATTTAATGAATTTCTTTTTCGTCCTATATGTTATTTAATTCTTATGAGTACTTGCTTATAAAAATGTAAGCAGTACCAACATTTAAAATGAATAGGTTGGGTTTTAAAGAGGGTTGCAAGTTTTGCCGCGAATGCTTGTCTTGTGTTCGCGCGGTTCGCGTTTTTGCTGGCCACGAGGCTCCGCAATCTCTTCTTGTTTTTGATCAAAAACAATCCCAGAGATTGGAATAGATACTCCCACAAACTACTTGACACTAGCGGAATTAAGGCTGGGCCACACAGAGTGCGGCTGCGGGCCGGTTGCAGGACGGCTGCAGGCCGGCAGTAGTAAAGTTCTAAACTATGGAATTATATGCGAGGTGTTACACTAGATGCAGTCCGGCGCGGCTGCGGAACAGCTGTGGAACGGTAGCCGCAGTGTGACACCTCGCATATAATTCCGTAGTTTACAACTACTACCGGCCTGCAACCGTCCTGCAGCCGGCCCGCAGCTGAGCTCTGTGTGGCCCAGCCTTTATGCAGTGCTAATGCACAAGCAAGAGTCCATTAATTTATAAATAAATAAAACAGGCCATTCGTTAATTTACTAGCCATAGGCAATTTTTGTGAGATTCCTCACAAAGTATAATTTTTTTTACTTTGGTCTATCGACCGATGGTCACAACAATAGCAAATTCCTTTTGCAGCTAATGACGATTTATCCACTCTCCTGGACCAATTAATTGGTTTGATTACTTATCCATATAAATATAATCGGTAGATATATTTATGCTTATAAAGGTGTGTAGGTATAAAGTGCATTAAAACGAATTACACGCATGGCAGGTAGGTACAGTTACGTCTTTGTCATCTTTTGTCATTTTCTGTATGGAACAACTAAAATCGTAAACATTCTACACTTAGCTTAAACGTAATTTAATTATACAGGGCCCTTCTTAAATGCTGACACTTTTTTAAGGAGATGATCTGACCATCAAACTGAACAACTTTCTCTGTATGACCAACTTCGAAATCGCGAAAAGCTCTAGCTCGAATAAGTTTGCAGATTTGTATCGGAAAGCTGATTTTTTTTTTCGCCATTTCAATGTTGGTGCCATAGAGAAAGTGGTTTAGTTTGAAGGTCTGGAGTGCGATTTTTTAATGTCATACTTTAAACTCAGCAATTGAAAATGTATGGGGATGTATATAAGGTCTAACAAAATTAGGTGAAACTATTTTAAGGGGATGATCAGACCATCAAACTGAACAACTTTCTCTATGGGACCAATATCAAAATCGCGAAAAAAAATCAGCTGTTCCATACAAACCTACTCGGCCTAAATGTATGGGACAGCAGATTTTTGTTTCGACCCTATATTTGTTTACACCTAAAAATAACATAATAATTAATAAAATCGGTGGGAACATTAAAACAATCTGTACAAACTAAGGAATAAGGCGGTGATGACGAAGGCAAGGCTGGCACCCACGCCGTGTGCACCGCTGAAGCACCCCAGTTCTTCTACCTGTACCTGGTACTTGATGTTGTATGGGAATCTGCAAGCGGCCTCTGTTGGGGCAACAATATTTGTAAATAAGTGTTTTGATATACAGGGTACATAATATATTGCCGTGTGGTGTCGGCTAAGAATAGCACCATCCCATTTCCTCCCGTGGGTGTCGTAAAAGGCGACTAAGGGATCTACCGGAGGATGGGCAGCAGCATCCTCTGAGTCAGTTGGATCATCATTCAATCCAACTGCGATCGCCGACCCGCCTGCCAAGCGTGGCGATTATGGCAAATCCCCATCCCCATTTTGGGGGAGGCTTATGTCCAGCAGTGGACGTCTGTCGGCTGCTTTGACTATTTATTATAAGGACTAGCCTTGCGGTAGCATTTCCCCTCTGCCACGGTATAAGATTAATTGATCATGTGCATTTACATTCAATTGTATACCTTATCACTAAATGAGAAAGCGTATAATTGCGAAACAATCATTTCGAACTTAGAGCGTTTGGGGTTCACACGAGACTTCTTTTCATGATTTTTAATGTTTAAAATTAGAATCTAAAGTTATGGGGAATAAAATCCAAAGTTGCGGATTTCATGTTACCTCGCCCCCCGTAAAAAGTGGCAGAAATGTTTGTTCGTAGAATTACACGCGTAACTAGTCCTTATATAAGTAGTCAAAGGTCGGCTGATATGATGATGATGATGATAATATACTGAATGAATAAATGAATGAAATATAATTTATTTACACCAAAAATAAAATACATTGTACAGGAAACAAAAACTGAGGGTTTTGTAAGGGGATGATCAGACCATCAAACTGAACAACATTCTGTATAGGACTAAGGGCTCTTACAGACGAGCGACACTTTGCAATCGCCGTTCGTCGCAGAGATTCGCGCCCATAGACTTTACTGTCGCCGTGGTGGGTTGCGCGACTGTCGACCCTCTGCGATCGCAAAGTGTCGCTCGTCTGTAACAGCGTTAACGTTGAAATTGTGAACAAAAAATCTGCTGGATGGAAGTACAGAACTGCAATCCTACTCGCTAAAGTATGGGACAGCAGATTATTTTTTCGCCATTTAGATGTTGGTCCCATAGAGAAAGTTGTTCAGTTTGATGTGATCAACCCATTAAAAAACCGTCAGTATATTAGAAGGTCTCTATACAGGCTGAAATTGATATCATTAGCATCCTTTTAAACTAAGAGTCTACCCATCAAACAGAACAACTTTTACTATGGGAGCAAACCGACCAGAGCACAAAAAAAATCAGCTGTTGCATACATTTGAGTTGAGTAGGCGTTGCAGTTTAGTATGGAACAGCAGATTTTTTTTTGCTCTGATCTGTATGCTCCCATAGTAAAAGTTGTTCTGTTTGATGGGTAGACTCTAAGTTTAAAAGGATGCTAATGATATCAATTTCACCCTGTATAATAGGTACCTATTTTGCCTAGAGGAGATACAATATAAGGTCTAACCAAAATTAGCTGAAACTATTTTAAGGGGATGACCAGACCATAAAACAGAACAACTTTCTCCATGGGACCAATATCAAAATCGTGAAAAAAAAAATCAACTGTCAAATACAAAACTGCAAACATAACTCGCCTGAAATGTATGGGACAGCAGATTTTTTTTCCGTGATTTCGGTATTAGACCCATGCTCAGTTTTATGGTCTGATGATCCCCTTAAAATAATTTCACCTATCTCATAGGGTCCTTCTTAATATGCTGACACTTATTTAAGGGGATGATCAGATATGGGAACAACATTGAAATCCCGAAAAAAAAATCTGCTCTTCCATACAAGACTGCAAGCCTACTCGAGCCAAATATATGGGACAGCTGATTTTTGTTTCGCGTTTTCGATGTTGGTCCCATAGAGAAATATGTTCAGTTTGATAGTGTGATCGTTAGAAAAGTAAGTGTTACGGCACACCTGCCGAACGTTCCGCGCCGAACGTTCCGTCGAACACGCGCGCAACACTTTTCCCTATACCAGCGAAAGCGTACGCGTCATTACGCGCCATTTTTCCTAGTAGATAGTGCACTGCCTTAATATTGTATGTTGTTAGCTCAGATAAATTATGTTAATTTATCTGAGGTTGTTAGGTATGTTCTCTAGACCCAAAAACTACCGGGAGACAGTCTCTAAGGTGTCAGGGTCTCCAGTTATGACGTCATAAAATTTTTGTATGGGATTAAAAAAAATTTTGGTTTTGAAACCTATCGTGTGGGGTATCAAAATAAAGGGCTTCGTAAGCCGGTTCTAAAAATATTCACTATTACCTTTCAGCCAATTGTTTTAAAAAAATCCATAAATTATTTTCAAAACATACCAAGTTTGGGCTCCTCCTGGTAGGAAACGGCTGAATAAATTTTTGTAAAACATACGCCAAACGACTTATGATATCCTTATATCAAACGTCAATAAACCAATTTCAAAAATGTTTATGTTTACTATTTTTTACAAATTTTTCCATTAAATATATAATTGAAAAATAATAAAAAATATTATAAAAAATAGTAAACAAAAACATTTTTGAAATTGCTTTATTGACGTTTGATATGAAGATATTATAAGTCATTTGGCGTATGTTTGATAAAAATTTACTCAGCTGTTTCCTACCTGGAGAAACCCAAACTTGATATGTTTTGAAAATACTTTTCGTATTTTTTTGTAAGTGGCTGACAGGTATAATGGTGTAGTATATTTTTAGAACAGGCTCATGAAGCCCTTTCATTTGATAACCCACACGATAGGATTCAGAACATTTAAAAAAAAATCAGATACACAAAATTAATGACGTCATAACTGAAGACCCTGACACCTCAAAAACTGTCTCCCGGCAGTTTTGGGGTCTAGAGAACATACCTAACAACATACTAAAATTTGGTACTGGTATCCAAAAGTGAACCTTTTCAGTCTTTTTTTACCGTAAAGCAGTGCACTAAGACGCGTGTTCGACGGAAAGTTCGGCGCGGAACCATAGATTAATATGTATATGCGCGGAACGTCTCTGTATTGTAGAAAAAATTATTCAACTTTATTATTTTATTTAGTCTACTAAGTACTTTGTTTCTTGAAAAAAAAAGGAAAACTTGATAGCAGCTGCTACAATTTACCGTAGATGAAGTTCATCATTTTAACAAAATGTCTGAGGACTAGGTATAATGTATCTAACTAAAAAACTGATCACAAAATAGTTTAATAAAAACAAACGTCCTTACCGGTGCACACGGCGCCAGATGATTCTGCTCCCGCGTTTGACTGTACGGAAATGTAAAATAATGGGCACGTGTTTATGGTCCAGAAATCATTGCAGGCGTCCCTTAGACTGATCTCTACGTTTCCAGATGATGATAAAGTTTGACACGTGACCGCATTCTCATCACTAACAATCGTGGTGGAGTTTTGCCTGAAAACAAAAATACATAGGTAATGACGATAGATCTATACATACATACATAAGCTCTTGCCATTGTCCCATGGGGGTAGGCAGAGACCACGGACCGCCGCACGCTACGATAGATCTATAAGTGCACAAAAACCCTTGTTCGCCTAAATTAATACATAGTATAAATTATAATAATATGAATTACCAAAATCCCTGGTCCAATGTTACGTTATGTAATTCAATGTTGTATTTATTTTGTTGTATAATATTTTATTTTTGTTTAAAATATAATGTGTTGTAGTGTATAGTTTCTGTTCGCATCTTACTGGGATTTAGACCGGCAACATTGCCCAACGCTGTAGAAGAGTCACATAATTGATTTCAAAAAGTTAATGTTAAGACAAGTTTGAAATAGTTGATTACACACCGATGATAATAAAGTTAGAAAGCTCTCAGATCTCATGTAATTGTTGGCCGAGGCGATAGAAGCCGAGGCTTACACACCAAGGGCAGGAAAGTAAGAAAAGTCTCATTCGCCTCGGCCAACAAACATGTGATCTGAGGCTTTCTTATTTACTGTCTGAGGTTAGTATACTATTTTTCTCCTCGACGGAGGCAGAAAGCGGCAACTTCGTTTAGCGCAGCGGGACGAAAGTTGACACTTTCCGTCCGGAGGGGTGATGAAACTATTATTTAGATTTAATAAACTACAACTTGGTATAAAGTTTACCTGGGTTGTGTTATTGTGCGAGAGTGACAAACGACGAGATTGCCGGCTCCTGCACTATTTCTGATTATACGAATTCTTCTGTTTTCATTGCTCACATAGAAGTAGTTAGGGCTTATAGAATAAAAGTTAATGTATCCTGGTTCCAAGTAATCATCGAAGTGATGCGTCCCTGACAATGTTTCTACGGTATAATTGGCACCGCATTGAGGATTGATTATTCTTCGCCCAGCTGTAACAAATATTGAATTTACAGTACCTATCATTTCAAATCCCTCAAATTCCTCTCAAGGCCTCCTCCTCATTCCTCAAATTCCTATTCGAGCCAACAGGTGACAGGTCTGGTGTTAAAAGCGTTTCATCCACAACCACCACATGTCTAGAATATTATACCTACTCACCTCTATCCATCTATTTTTGTATAACGTATAGTAACAAAGTTATAAGTATCATCTCAGTAAATATCTCAAGTTGAATTCTAGACCCGAGGTCAGATTGTTTCTGTACACACTCGGAGGCACATGTGACAGCGAAATTAATTTAATACTAAATTTAAACAAATTATCGAAGATCCAGTTTTAAGGGCCTATGTCGAAAAATAATTGAAGCAAAATGAGCGTGTGATAGCTTACATTACTGCCTGATGCGAGAGAAAGAGATGGGTTGGCGCGCGCGCTTGAAACGACGCAAGCGTAAAACAAACTTTATTTAATTGTGATTGTACTATTTATGTAAGTTCAATTCTGCTCTAATCAAACTTTATAAAATATCAATCTTTATTTTTAAATCAAGTCTTGTGTTTCTATTATTCATCGTTTAGCCGTTCCAAGCGTTTATCGATAAAGACGGAGGCTATTTTGGCTTGTTTTTCTATCGAGAAAATGTGTCTTAATCGTGTTTTGGCTCTAATCAAAACTTCAATTATGTGTTCAATTTACACATATCCGCAAATCATACTCCTACTATTAGTACTTAATGATATATGACGCTTTGAAAAATGCTATTTTTTCACATATCCTCTTAATTTCATCAGTCCCGTAAAATCCCATTACACTGGTCTGGTATGGCCTGGTCCGGTCTATTGATAAAGTCGTTTTTGAAAACTGGACATAGACCATGCTTGCTCTTCTACGACAATAAGACTTCTATGTTTTATACACATACCTTCCTACTCTACTAATAATACATATCAAAGTGTTTTATGCACTTACTTTGTTGAATTCTGTCAACGACTTGCGCCATTGCAGTTTCGATGTTTGTTCCTGAGGTAGTTAGAGATATTGTTATGATATCATCGTGCATGTTCCGGACCAAGTTCCATAGATTGTCGAACTGATTTGTGCTTGAGGCAAACAGAATCCTTAAATCTGAAAATGAAAAAGATCAATATAATTTCCGTTCTAGGAACAGTACCCACTTACTAAACGAACTTACTTGAAATTTGTACTTATCGTACAAATGGAGTAGCGGTGGCTGTTCCCGAAAAATTTTGATTACAAACAAAGACATTTTAAAGTCCTTACCGGGAACAGTTTCGTTGAGAATTCTAGCTTGTTCCCAAACTTCTTGGTTGTTCTGTACGTTGCCAGTGTTCAGCAGATAAAGGAGCACCGTAGAATTGCCACCAACGTAGTTCGTGATCCTTTCCCGTTCTAATTCATTCTGCATCAGGATACGGATGTTCGTCATACTGGTTTGCAAGTTTACTCCATTGAACACTGCCGAATAAAAACGGTTAGTAATCTATTCATAGAGTTAGTACCTACATCTTCCTATTATTTTTGACAAAAGACAAAAACTTACAAGATAGGTGCCTGGCCTCTGTGTATGCCACGTGGAAGTCCGCAATAGAGAACGTTTGATTTACCACAACACTTCCATCGAAAGCACTCAGCAACATTGCACTCGAACCATATTTGTTAACGTCGATGACGTCCAACAGGCGTGATATAGCTGGATAAATAGCCTGGTACTGCCACGATGCATCGAGTACTATGTACAGATTCGTCCTCATGCGGAAGTCATTGCTAAGTGTAGCTATAATGCAATTCAAGTCGTTCATGTTGTTTGCTGAAAATTTCGCAAATGTTATATTAAAATCATGAACATGAGATTTTGAGATATACGTATAATTGTAGTTAGTCTCTTACTTACTCATGTAACTTTGGAAGTTAGTGACAGAGCTAGAAACTAGTTGGTCTAAACCTCCAGTGATTGTTCCTCTCAGAGGGATATTAGTGTCCAATGCTGCCGCAAAAGCGTAAGTTTCGCTTGCCAACGTCGTATCCGTGATATAAGTTTGGCTTAATGATCGACGATTGCATGATCTGATAAATGAATTAAAAACACCATTCTGGAAAAGATACACGTACCGATTAACCAATCAAATTATATTGTGCAGATTATAGAAAACATCAGTTATTTTCTAGCCATCCTTACCCTTGGATTATAGTACATTTCGAGCAGTTGTGACAGTTTCATGGAGCTATAAATTCCCAAAGTTGAAGTCAAAGTACTGCCAAGGACGAATCCATCGACATCACCACGGATTTCAGGATCAGTCATCTCGAGGTTGAGTCGGCTTTGTAGCATATAGTATCTCCTAGCTTGAGTGCTATTCCAGCCACCAGCGGCTCCGACTGATATGGAAGTACTCCCTCTCTCAGTTCCTTGTATAAGAGAAGCTTCAGCCAAATCTCCTGGAATTATTTATTTATACTATTAGTTTATTTAGAATTAAAGAACCATGCGTACTTTAGTGTATATCGATCCGATAATTGTTTGTCTAAGATAAATAGTTTTGCCATCAATTAAAATGTCAACGTCCCATCTGAATCAACATGTTTGATTTATGTTTAAGATTACCTAGAGTAATAACATTATGCATAAGCTAGGTATGTTAGGTATGTACCTGATAAAGTAGCAGGGTAGATTGAAGTAACAGTCTGTTGAACATTTTGGTAGTTCAGAGCAGAACCCTTGGTCAGCTCCAAGACGGGAACTTGTTGTGTTTGTGCTCCTGCAGCAATACCAGCAATAAGATGTCCTGCTGACACTGCACCCGTTTGCGTGTTAATCACACCTCCCAACAATGGGCACTGGCTGTCTCCCAGCAATTGACGCTCAGACATTGAGCCTCCATTTCCATTGTATTCTACATCATCGTTTGGGTCGGCCTGTCTGATTTGTCCATTTTCATCTTTGTTTCTGAAATGATGAAATATGACATTAAATATTTTCAAATCGGATACTGTTATATGTAGCCTGTCTATACGAAGCTCAATTAAAATCGTCTGGTACGCACGGCGACACATCAAGCTATACAAAACCAAAATAAGCTGGCCGCGCGTGGGTCGCGTCACGTATAAGGTCGCGCGGCCAACTTATTTTGGTTTTGTATAGCTTGATGGGTCGCCGTGTGTACCTAGGTACTTACAGGAGTACTTGATCCAACATCTCCACATCATCGTTTAGGGAGTAAGCTTGTCTCGCTGTTCTCATGGTACGGTATTGTGACAACTGGTTGCAATTGCTTTCATCTCCTCGAATTCTGGCATCAACAGTTGTGGATAGCATTTGGTGGATAGCACACTGTTGAAATTGGTTAATTTAATACGCAAAACTTGTTGAAAAAAGCATTTTACTTTAAATAAAAAACAGCTTCAAACTAACTTTTAATTCAGGAGTCAAGGTATTGTTTGCCAGAACTTGCAAGTTATTTGGAATTATCCTAGTCAGTAGCAACCTGTGACGGTGGAATGAATGGAACGTTGGTGCAAACGGCAGTACGTTCGATGTTGTACCCAGTTGAGTTTCTGGTTGATGGAATTCGATACCATCTTGCCTGTACCTGAAATTAGAGCGAACGAGTAATCAGTTCAACAAATAATTCGACTAAAGACTGGATTACTAAAGGCTATGGTACATATTAGGCTACTTACGTGTGTAGCAATAGCACAGCAAGCTGCCTTAAATCAACGTTCACATTAGGGTTATCTTCAATCTTGCGGATGATATCGATCAGCACCGATATAGTCGTTGGTGGCAAGTTGTTTCTATTGAGTAGTGTCGGGTTCGTGTAGCACTCTCTTAGCTCAGGTGCCACACTGGTTTGGGCTGTTAGCTGCGCGGACGCTCCACCCGAGATGGCAACCAATAACACCACTGTCCAATACATGACTTTATCTGAAACAATTCAGGACAAATTATATGTAGTTTACGATTCTTATTTTTGTGTATAAATTGTGTGATAATGATAACGAACTAAGTACGTAACTGGGGTCATTCACTATTCATCTTGAATTTATAGTCATAGTAGTATTATTATTTGGTTATAAGGGCTTGGTCAATGACCAAATAGCTACTGCAACCTGGATAGATCTATTGTAGCTGTCACCCTAGACGTAAAGGTAATTTCCTAGGCCCACGGACTTGAACCGTGTTATGCTTTTTGAGGGGAGGTCCCTAATGTCAGTAGGTGTTATTATGTATCCACCTAGATGGCGACTCATATTATTCATAGTCATAGTATTGTTTTCCTGCAGACGTTAAAGAAGCAATTCTGATGCGTGTAGTTCACGAATCCGCATTGGGCACGCTTGGTGGACTGATGCCCAGACACCCTGGGTAGGCCTGTACCCTGCAGTGGGACGTGTATAGGCTGATGATGATGATGATGAAGTGATGTTTTTATAACTTCATGGAAAAATACAACTTTTTATTGAGTCTGTGATATCAATTGATTCATTCACAACATTGTGTGTACCCTTGTTTGTGCAACCTTGTGACAACTACCTAATCCACATGACTTATACATACCTACCTACCAACTATGAAAAGTAGCAAGATATGATAAAGATATCGATGACCAATCCTCGAGGTATTCAATAATAGGGTATAGTAGGTAGGTATATACTTTATCAGTAAACGCTGGGACCGGTTTCGGATGTTAAAAATTAAAATATTTATGAAAGTACATACATACATACTAGGGATGCAACGATTAATAACGATGCAATGCACCGTAGTACGAATCGTACGATTATTAAATCCAATTGAAAACTTCAATCGGATTGCACTTGTTGACACAAATACCATACCTGAATACTAGATTCCAGGAGTGCGATTTTTGAATCTCATTCGCTGAGCTCAGCAGTTGAAAATGTCAAAATTACTATGGAAATATGCATCTTTCTACTGCTGATTTGACTTTCAAAAATCATACTTTATGAGTGCGATTTTTGAAAGTCAAATCAGCAGTAGAAAGATGCATAAATCTCCAATAGTAATATTGACATTTTCAACTGCTGAGTTCAAAGTATGAGTTTCAAAAATCGCACTCCAGAGCCAAAAAACAACTTTAAAAAAAATCTGATCTCTCGCTGCCATTTTAGCTTATTGGGAGCTAAATCTGGGTTTTTTGTTGGTCAGATTTATCTCTTTTTTTATTCTACTATTTCCTGTGATTTGATTTTCAGTTTGAATAAGGAATGCATTCTCTTTCCTGCGATGTCTCGTCCACATTTTAAAAGATTAATCTCCCACGTAAATCGGGCGAGATATCGCTTGTTTAACGAGATTATACAAAATCATGCTCCATATTGTGTTTTTCAAAGTTCAAAGCAAATTGGCCTCTAGCATAGCATTGCATATGCTCACGACTATATTTCCCGAGGGGGTAGTCAGAGATATTCTGAAAACTCAGAATATCCAAGTTTCACTAGTAGTACCGAAACTCTGGCTCTGACTGAATTGGCCTCCACATCCAAAAATCATATGAATATGAAATTCTGACCGATCGAACCTAGGACTTCGATCACATAAATTAGTAAGAAAAGTTGCAAAATCTTGGTTTTTTTTATGATTTTACTTTCATTTGAATGCAAAGAAACACTAAGTAAACTCATTCTGAGGATAAATAATCGTAATGCATTGGTTATCGTAATAAATAACGATTAATATCGTAATCGTAATGGCCGAATCGTTGCATCCTTAATACATACATATCCGACTCATCCATCAACAATTTGAATTGGTTTCAAATTTTATGGTGTTTTTTTAAAGTTTGAAACCATGCTTATCAGTAGATACGTTAGTATCTAAGCCGAATTCCAAATTAGCTAGAAGGTTACT
The DNA here is from genome assembly GCA_927399405.1 of Agonopterix arenella. Lineage (NCBI taxonomy): Eukaryota > Metazoa > Arthropoda > Insecta > Lepidoptera > Depressariidae > Agonopterix > Agonopterix arenella. The sequence continues at coordinate 10,454,876 of OV656691.1, read as the reverse complement.
CAAATTGTTGCTCGCCATGTTTACTTGCTCCAGTTTCGTTCCAAATAAACAATGATAGTCGTATTAAGTGAGCCACTTGATTTACTTAAAAAACAAAAAAAAAGTTACATGATGGATGACATGGATATGTACAAATTATACGATCCATTCATATTGCTGAAACTAGGTCAACTATTTTTAACCGACTTCAAAAAAGGAGGAGGTTTCTCAATTCGACCGTATATATTTTTTTTCTAAATAGGTAGGTAGGTATAGCTAGCCACAGATTACTAATATTTGAAATGAGTTGATCGGGTGGAGATAAAAACATTGATTGATAAATTAGTATATAAGGTCTAACAAAATTAGGTGAAACTATTTTAAGGGGATGATCAGACCATCAAACTGAACAACTTTCTCTATGGGGCCAATATCGAAATCGCGAAAAAAAAAATCAGCTGTCCCATACATTTAGGTAGATTACATTTGTATGGAACAGCAGATTTTTTTTCGCGATTTCGATATTGGTCCCATGGAGAAAGTTGTTCAGTTTGATAGTCTGATCATCCCCTTAAAATACTTTCAGCTAGTTTTGTTAGACCTTATATATTAATTTAGAAGTTTTGTGTATGTGTTTGGTCGTTGGTTCGATTCCCACGGGGGACAACTAACAGCCTCCGTGGTCCAACTGTTAAGAGCATTGGCTCTCGACACGGAGGTCGTGGGTTCGATTCCCACGGGGGACAACTAGTAAAATGTCGCTTTGTGCGTTTTTCCCCAGTTGGTTAGGACATTGGAGGGTGAATCACCAGATTGTCTGAAAAGAAAAATGATTCCGTGCTTCAGATCGCTCGTTACGCCGTTGGTCCCGGCTACTATCTCTGGCGGTAGTAGTCGTTACATAAAACCACATCAGAGGCCGTAAGGCGGTCTGAAAAAACTCTGACACCAGGGCTCTGCCCACACGATAAGAAGAAGTGTATGTGTTCAACGTACATAACTCCTCTTAAATCAGATCCAATTTGCAAAACAGTGCATAATTGCATGATTATTGATTAATCAACTGTTGAAGTAAATTACTACCTATCGGTGCCCAACTAACAATTTGGTCGTATAGGTGTCGTATAGTCGAACATCAGACGCATAAAGCACCAGTATATGACGAAATTACCGTAATATAACTTTTATAAGTCAAAATAGTCATATAAATGTGGGCCTTATACGACCAAATTGTTCGCTGGGTGTAAACGTACGTTCTGACTTTCAGGAAAAGCATGAGTCATTTCATCACTTACTGGAGTCGAGAGATAGTACCTAGTAGGTAAGGTAGGTATATGTATACCCTATACTACCCTATCCTATACCTATCTATATTTTTTAGTTGACAGATGTACCAACAATATATCAATAATGATTTATTGATTACGAACATGAATGTTCTGTCCAAATACCTGCAGTAAATAGTATTCACGCTACGAAAGATCACGTCAAAATTTGTCAAATATTCAACTTCTGTATTACAATGTCAAATACTATATTTAGAAATTCATTTACGTTTTCGTTTTCGTTTCGTTCGTTTTTCTTCGTTTTTGTTACTGTATATTTTGGTGTACAAATAAAGAATATTTATGTTATGTTATGTTATTTACTAACTAAACTCTAGGGCCTCTCCGAATAACAAAGAGTGTGGTGTAGAGTTTCTGACCGCATCTTCTCTACAACGGAACACTTTCCAACGCGGTGGTAGAGTTAAAAAGCTATCTAATATGATATTATTTTCAATAAAAAAATTTAAGGTTAGAGTTTTTTTCTTATTGAAAAAGCCTGAATTCGTCTGGTGCATCCTGGGCAGTCAGCCTCGATACGCCCTAAGATAAGCACTTGCTGATTGGCTAATCTTTACACTACATCATGAGCTACCATGAGTATGACTCATATTGACACAAAGTATTTATTTAATGATCCTTTGGCATGATGGCCGTTGTGAGCGAATGTCTCACACAAAACAAAATGTATTGACTTCAGATAGCTTAAATCCAAGGACTACTTAAAGTAATGAGGATAATTTGAATTCAAATAAAATAATGAGGTTATAATATAATGCTTATCTGCATCAGCACGTGTTTGTATTATATTATCTGTGGTAGTACTTAAATAAGTGTATGTCAGAGCTAGATCAATTAAGCTGTTTTAAGGGCCTATGTCGAAAAATAATTGAAGCGAAATGGGCGTTTGATAGCTTATATTACTGCCTGATGCGCGAGAAAGAGATGGGGCGGCGCGCGCGTCTGAAACGACGCAAGCGTAAAACAAACTTTATTTAATTGTGATTGTACTATTTATGTAAGTTCAATTCTGCTCTAATCAAAATTTGTAAAATATCAATCTCTTTTTTTTAAATCAAGTCTCGTGTTTCTATTATTCACCGTTTAGCAGTTCCAAGCGTTTATAGATAAAGACGGCGGCTACTTTGGCTTGTTTTTCTATCGAGAAAATGTGTCTTAATCGTGTTTTGGCTTTAATCAAAAATTCAATTATATGTTCAATTTACACATATCCGCTAATCATACTCCTACTGTTAGTACTTCATGATATATGACGCTTTGAAGAATCCTATTTTTTTTCACATTGCCTGTTAACAGATAGGCAACCCTACTTTGTATTGTACTTTATATAGGAACTTGTTGTCAGCGTCTGATCCTCAATTTGTTTTTGTAGGAAATATATAAATTAAAAATAAAATACTTACCCTTGTGAATCCCCCTGTTAGTCACTATTGATGACTATATATTCCCGATATTCAACACTATCATCTACCACTGTACACTACAGTCCACTATAAAACTATTTTATCACATGTCCAAAAACACCAACTTAAAGTAATCAACAAAGACTGACCAATGAGAATGTAGATCAATCAATAATCACAGAATATGCACTTAATCAGCTCGTGGCGCGCCCAACGCATACCTTGTTCAGCTTCAGACTTATAAAATAAAGGGTAACAGGTACTTGATAAGATAATGGAAAACAGGTCTAGATAAATTCGTAACAGTGATAGCCATACGTTGTGTTATCTTGCTATATCTATTTTTCGCTAGCGATTACTGTGATACCACCTGATTACGACGAAACCTGTACATTGTTACAATATTAAACCAATTCTTGAAAAAGAAATCGTTTTCCTTTGAAATCAAAACAGTAGATTTCTGAGTACATACTTACCTTTATCTCTACCAAAACGTTGGATTTGCTCACCACCTATTCAAGTACACCTGTACGTGTGTTGTACAGGAGTGCGATTTTTGAAACTCATTCGTTGAACTCAGCAGTTGAAAATGTCAAAATTACTATGGAGATATGCACCATTCTGCTAATTTGACTTTCAAAAATCTTACTCCAGGAGTGTGATTTTTGAAAGTCAAATCACAAGTAGAAAGATGCGTATCTCCATACATTTTCAACTGTTGAGTTCAAAGTATGAGATTCAAAAATCGCACTCCTGATCAATCTACCCATAACGTTAATCCGGAAGAATTGTTACATGAGTATTAAAATTAACAATAAAATTCCCGAGAGCCTTAAGCAACTAAACACCAAATTAATGTTCAAAAAATTGTATTAAGTGTAAGTAAATATGTAATGTATAGTATATTATATAATATTTGCATGCTGTTGCTACAGCTGAACCTTCAGCTGATCAGAAGAAACTTATTTCATATTTTATACCATCTTTTGTAATATTTACCTGTTTCAAAGCAAATAAATTATATTCTATTCTATTCTATTCAGAAAAAAAAAGGATCTACCAGGGATTGGGTGACAGCTTTATTTTCCTGCCCTTCGCCGTGGAGACCCTAGGTTGCTGGGGTCCTGAGGGGAAAATGTTCCTTAAATGCTAAGCGCCTATTCGAGGTTACAGGCGACAGGAGGGCTGGCAGCTATTTTGCCCAAAGGATCAGCCTTGCGATCCAAAGAGGCAACGCTGCCAGCCTCCTAGGCACTCTGCCCCGAGTAGGGACTTTAGATGACATTTTTTACCTTTAAGTAGCCTAGGTGTTTTTCTTTTTTCTGTTTGTTTTGTTTTTTCTTGTTCTATTAATATTAATTTATATTCTATTCATAAGCATAAAGTTCAACTAAGTATTTGGTAAGCATATTACAACGCAAGGATGTTAGATAGTCAATACATTTGCCACCTCCCCGTTCCAACGTTTTGTGAAAGTTTTTTTTTTAAATACGTACGCACGGTGACACATCAAGCTATACATAACCAAAATAAGTTGGCTGCGCGTAGGACGAGTAACGTATAACGTCTCGCGACAAGCTTATATTGGTTTTGTATAACTTGATGTGTCGCCGTGTGTACGTTTACAAACAAACCGCTTACAGGAGTGCGATTTTTGAATCTCATTCGCTAAGCTCAGCAGTTAAAATGTCAAAATTACTATAGAGATATGCATCTTTCTACTGCAGATTTGATTTCAAAAATCGCACTCCTGGTATGAGGGTGATGACGCGACGTGAATTGTGTTCAAGTATAATTAGTAGGAGAATAGTGGTCATTATTCTTCTAACCTTTTTGGGGTCAGCGAAATTGTATATTCATCAACCTAGGTTTTAGCAAATATTTTACGGCTGGCCGCCTGACTGACTTCTCCTTGGATTGTATTTTTAGAGTTTTCCGGCACTATTAATAATATAGCCACAGCAAAGATTTTTTTCCGACCAAAAAAAAATAAAAAATCTTTGGGCCACAGTTTAAGAAAGAGTACCTGACACATCTTCTTCTTATCGTGTGGGCAGAGCCCTGGTGTAAGAGTTTTTTCAGACCGCCTTACGGCCTCTGACGAGGTTTTTATGTAACGACTACTATCTACTACCCACGTCAGATAGTAGCCGGGACCAACGGCTTAACGTGCCATCCGAAGCATGGAATCATTTCTCTATCTAGTAGTTCTACATAAAATGGCAGACGCCCATAATACGACACCCATCGGTAGTGGCCACAGGTTGACCAAGATGGGGTAGTCGCTCCCTATGATTTTTTCGGCTCTACCCTAGAACCGCCTAGCCTGCCGCTTGTGCGCACACTGAAGCGATCGGTGTGATAAAGTACACTGTGCCAATTAGTTTGCTTGTAGGTGAAACTATTTTAAGGGGATGATCAGACCATCAAACTAAACAACTTTATCTATGGAACCAATATCGAAATCGCGAAAAAAAAATCTGCTGGTTCATACAAACCTATATTGGTCCATAGAGAAGTTGTTCAGTTTTATGGTCTGATCACCCCCTTAAAATAGTTTGTTGTGTATCATCAATTCATCACACTATCAGTTTAAAATAAGAATGTGCATGACCTTGAAAATGTTGTAACTAATGATTTCACTTGGTTTAGTAGGGTTTGCATTAAGAATACTGAGCCAAATCTATCGTAAGAAGTACATTTCTCACGAAAAAGTCAAGTAACAAATAATTTTTGTATCATATTATAAAAAAGTCATGAACAATGTTATTTTATAGTAGTGATAGTATCACATGACCACTCGTGAAAACTATTGCTAAATAAAAAGGCACAATACATTCTTCAAATGTAGGTATAAGGTAGTAAGTGTCATAATTGAACTTATTCGACAACAAAAAGAATCGACGAGGATGGGATTCGAACCCACGCGTGCAGAGCACATTGGATTAGCAGTCCAACGCCTTAACCACTCGGCCACCTCGTCATATGAACATTCGGCCAAATTTTGCAATCACATTATTTAGGAAAATAAAGATTAATGATATGACAAAGAATTGATTTTTTTGTTCATTTATATCATTTTAATTTGTCGGAATTTAATTATTTTATCAGGAAGTCATACCGAGTTAGACCAATCGTTTCTATTGCGTCTAGCTAGCGACATCTAGTGATATTTTAGTAATTGAAGTGATAATTTCGTCTCTCTACTTATTTATTTTTATTTTAACACTTTATAGGCACTTTATTGTACACACGGAAATATAAATGAAAACAGCATAATAGACAATTACAAAGGACGAGCTTATCTCTAAAGAGATTCCTTTCAGCAAACCCGTTGAACAATATAGCCATCCATCTGTAAAAAGTAATTAAAACTATTTTATGTGGTAAAATTATTATTATTATTAAAATTTATATTTTAAAACAATTAATTAATGGTTTTTTTTATTTTCAAAATATATATGTATATATATATATTTGTTCTCACTCTTTTATACCGACATCTTTAGTTGTAAACTCGTAGTTAGTTCACAGTGTCTCAGTCAGTTTTTTATCCTAAGGCTAGAGTGCTTTGTCATTTTGCATCCGATCAAGTTTCAATAAGTTTCGCTAGATGGCGCTGTCAGTAATCGCCAAGTTACAAGCGAAATGTTCTTCACAATAATTCACAATGAAATGAATCGATAGGGATGAATATGCAGCACACACATACGCAGGCTGTCGGGATGAGCGACCTCCAGGGTCAAACCGAGTCTCGAGAGGGTTGCGTTGCCAGGCAACCGAGCCGGCTCCCTCCATTCATGAAGGCGCACGTTCTAAATGTATTGCACAAACAGGTTGAACGGCCCTTTATTAAACAGCTGACAATCTAACAATGTAAGTAAGTAATTCCCAATGTTTGAAAACTGTTGGATTTTACTTACAGTAGGATCTAATTCTTCACTAATCCACACGTGGGTAGTGGTGAAGTAGGTACCGTATGTATGGTCCGCTTCCATTTCACGCTTTTACGCGTTAGTGTATGCAGTAGGACGTTATAATAAATACTGAATAAACCGAATGAACTGCGACGATGAGGATCTCTAAAATTAATACACACTTATTTTTTTATTAGGTACCTACTTACTTACAATATAAATTTTTAAAGGAGAATTCAGATAATGAAACTTAACAACTTTTCCTAAAGGACCATGGGTCGAAAAACAAGAAAAAAATTTGGACCTCCCATAGAAAATGGATAGGCCAATCCGCACCGCACTTTTGTATGGAAGGTCCAAACATTTTTCTCCTTTCGCAACCCATGTTACTTAGGGAAAGTTTTTTACTTTCTTTGTCTGAATAGGGTGTATAATATTTTTATATTAACGAAAAAATAGGGGTGTACCCAATGTATTTTTAATTTGGTTCTAGTCAAGCATTTTTAGCAGCTTCACCATACGGTGAAGCCTTGGATAAGTAATATGTCAAGATTGACAGTCGAAGCTACAAATCTTAGAAAAAAATTGTAACCAGTATTGGCCTCTAAACCCTATCCATACACGCACTCAGACATAATTAGTATGGCGCCTCACGCACACCAACCTAAGAAAGTTGGCCCCTTTTGTTTTATACGGTAGAAGCATGAGGCTCTTTCTAGACATATACTTTTTCTAAGGGTGAAGCGTTAATGCCTTGTGATCTTCTATTCCAATCTTATTTAATTTTATAGATTTTAAATTGAGATGACAAAAATGAACTCAAGTAGACTGCTACGAAGTTGCTACGACAATACAAAAGACACCAACGAACGCTAATAATTTACATAATTGTGTCTTAATTATTATTTTCTGTTTTAAATGTTCTAATGCTACATACCCAGCTTTTTCCGCGACTTCGTCCGCGTAGATTACAAACGTTTGCTTTACTATACCTACTATGTAGGGTTGTTTTTTAAAAAATCACTATACCCCTATGTTCTCTGTAGAATACGTATTCTAAATTTCATGTTTCTATCTTTAGTGGTTTAGGCTAGTGTGCGGTATCCGTCAGTCAGTCAGTCACGACCAGGAGTGCGATATTTGAATCTCTTCAAAAATCGGACTCCTGAAGTATGATTTTTGAAAGTCAAATCAGCAGTAGAAAGATGCACATCTCCATAGTAATTTTGACATTTTCAACTGCTGAGCTCAGCGAATGAGTTTCAAAAATCGCACTCCAGGAAGCTAGCATAGGTATTGTCTATACCTTGGAGGGCACACTGCCTAACATGCGGTGAAACATGATAATACTCCTTGGTGGTCAGTAATGATCAGGAAGCTGGCATAGGTATTGTCGGTCACGACGTAAAGTTTTCGTGTCAAATGAACGCGCCCTTAGTACCTACTTATATCGCAAGTTTTAGGATGGAATGATTATGTTATGATAAGTGGCTACGGCTAGACTTATTTCGCCCACAATGAGGGTTTATCTTTTTTTTTATTTAGTTCCTGAAAAACTCGACAGATGGCATGTTAATCGCTCCATAGAGACATTCGCGAAATCCTGTCAAAATCATGTCAAGACTGTGCCTGCCTTTTTTTAAACGCCAAGGGATCGAGCCCGTACAACCATGTCAGTCGTAAACAGTTTCATATTTTCGATTAAATGTTTCGTAAATAATGAAATATTCAATCAAAAGATGCGTTGGCATCTTTTTGATCATAATATTTTCCCTCTATAATAATATTCTTTAAATAATTAAAGAAACACTTTTTGAAATTTTGACCTTTATTCGCACTGACCGTAGCGCCATCTATCGATCTAGAAAACCAAAAGAAAAACGCTCATTAAGCAAAGCATAAGAACATATCCCTTAGCTGCTTCTTATCCGCTGTTGATCCTGGTTTACAGAGGAGTTACTGTGGTAGGAATAAGCGGCTGAGCCAATGTCCCTTAAAAAAATCAATAATTTTAATACCATGGGTGATTGTAAAAAATTGTACAAAAGCTGGCCGCGCGTAGTTATACGTTACGCGACCTACGCGCGGCCAGCTTATTTTGGTTTTGTATAGCTTGATATGTCGCCGTTTCTACTAAACTCATGATACTGAACAACCTTCCAAACGAAACAAAGGGAAATTAGCAAAAAAAATAATTCATCTTTTCATACAAACGTCCAATCAGCTGATTGCATTTAGTATGGAAAGACCAATTTTTTTTACTAGTAATCTTACAGATTTCTTAGGGAAAGTTGTTCAGAATTATAGGTAAAATCACCACTTAAAATTATGTAACTGTTTACATTGGTTTACCCTAACATATTATACAGGGTGTTAGGGTATACAGTTGCATTAATTTAAGGGGTGATTGTACCGATGATACTGAACAACTTTCCCTAAAAAACCTTTAGGAAATTCTCAGAATAAAATCACTTCCCATACTAAATGCAATCAGGAGTGCGATCTTTTTAATCTCATACGTTGAACTTAGCAGTTGAAAATGTGTGGAGATACGCATCTTTCTACTGCTGATTTGAATTTCATAAATCGCACTCCTGGAGTATGATTTTTGAAAGATAAACCAGCAGTAGAAAGATGCATATCTTCATAGTAAATTTGACATTTTCAACTGCTGAGCTCAGAGAATGAGATTCAAAAATCGGACTCCAGGTGATCAAATACGTTTGTTGAAAAGTAGAAAATGTTTATTCCGAATTTCCTATAGTTTTCTTAGTTGATCAGTATCATGCTTTGACTATTTATTATAGGGACTAGCCTTGCAGTAGACAATCACCCATTAAAGTAAGTAATGCAACTGTTTAGGTCCCCAACCCGTAGTATTATCTATCTTATACTATTATAAAACTGTAACAGGAAGTTTGTCTGTACATTGAAGATATTAACAAAAAAAAGTTACGATATTGTTTTTAGGTGTCCCTGATTCCATTTCACCAATTTTTGGATTTTTTGTCTGTCTGTTTGTTTGTGTGTTTGTTTGGGTGTTTGTTTGTTTGAACGAGTATCACGCAAAAACTACTGAACTGATTTTGATGAAACTTTTTTTGTTTGATAGCTTATGATCTGACTTAAAATCTGATATATAATTTGTGCGGACAAAGTCGCGGGTTAACGCTCGTTATATAATCGGTTCAGTAGTTTTTGCGTGATACTCGTTCAAACAAACAAACAAACACCCAAACAAACACACAAACAAACAGACAGACAAAAAATTCAAAAATTGGTGATATGGAATCAGGGATACCTAAAAACCATATCGTAACTTGTTTTTTGTTAATATCTTCAATGTACAGACACACTTCTGTTACAGCTTTATAATAGTATAGATAATTATTCTTATCAAATTGTAAATAAGGGGGCGTAGTTCGCCAACTATTACAATAATACGCCGCAGCTAACATAATCTTAATTATAGTTAGGTAATTTAAACACATTTAGCACATCTGGGAGTGCGAGCGATGTCGACGTCAGGTGCCGGATTTGTTTCTAGATAATACAAAGTTCCTGACAGAACTAAACCTAAGCTGCTGTTTTTGTAAATAAAATATCCATTTAAAGTAGACGACGGGTAGGACTAGTATTAATTCTGTGGTAGACGTCTGCTAATATTATCTATACTTGTTGTTGTAGATAAACTCTCCTTTTATATACTTTATATTATAAATAACTGGTAAAGTGCGTGTCAGACCACGCGCAAGGTAGGGTTCCGTAGTTGCCCTTCATAATATTATATGGACTTAGCAGAAGGCTTTTTGTTTTATGCGGTTTAACGGCTACTAAAGTCTAAAAAGTGCATTTTATAAGGTCGACTATTACTCGTAAACTTGTTAAGTCTACTAGCGGTGATAGTTTTCCTTTTAATTTCGTTAATATGCTACTGCCCTTAATTTTTTCACATATCCAGAAACAACGGTTTAGCTGGCATGGGGAGGAGGACACTTGACTCTCAAAAATTTTAACTTTAAAGCTTAATATTTAGCTAACGGATTCCTAAATCTAAAAATGGTTTTCCCATACTCATAATATTTTTAAACCACCTATACAACGATAACCCACACCATGGGGTAGACGAGAAAACAAAATCCAACCCCACTTCGCGTGTAGGGAAGGTACCCTAAAAAAATATTTTTCAAGATTTTGTTTTACCATTTTGTCGGCGTGATGAATTTGTGTGCCTATTCCAAATTACAGCTTTTTAGTACTAAGCGTCTCTGAGCTAAGCCGCGGACGGACGGACAGACGGACTTGGCGAAACTAAAAGGGTTCCTTGTTGACTTCGGAACCCTAAAAAAAGGAGATTCTCGCGATTGCGAATCGTATCAATTCGATACAGAACAGGAACGCTAACATATACTCAAATCGGTTTCAAATCAACACGAAACAGAGTTTGATATTGCGCATGTATGGAGTTAATGTTTCAAACAGTTCTGTATTTCCATCTGCGGTATTACCACGCAAATAAGTGATGATGATGACTACACAACACATACATAATATATGGCCTTATACAGGATGTTATATAGTCCTCCTAGCCGTGTTCGGCTATGGCGACTTCAACATTTAAAACTTTTAAGGGGGTTGTTGGGATCAACATTGAAATCGCGAAAAAAAAATCTTTTGTCCCATACATTTAGCTCTAGTAGATCTGTGGTTTAGTATGGAACATCGCAAACGCATCGCATCATGGCGATTATGGCAAATCTCCACATTTTAGGGGAGGCCTATGTCCAGCAGAGGACTTCTATCGGCTGATATAATGATGGAACATCAGATTTTTTTTCACGATTTCTATATCGGTTCCATAGTGAAAGTTGTTCAGTTTGATGGTCTTAACCACCCCCTTAAATGTTTCTTTGTATTTTTGTAACACCTTGTATAGAAGCCTTCTTAATATTCTGACGGATTTATAAGAGGATGATCAGACTATTGAACTGAACAACTTTCTCTATGGCACAAAAATCAGCTGTTTCATACTAAACTGCAATCCTACTCGACCTAAACGTATGGGAGAGCTGATTTCTTTCACCATTTCGACATTAGTCCCATAGAGAAAGTTGTTCCCGCATATTAAGTTGAACCCTGTATATTGCGTTTTTTAAGAGGATGATCTGGAGTGCAATTTTTGAAACTCATTCGCTGAGCTCAGTAGTTGAAAATGTCAAAATTACTACCTATGGAGATATATGCATGTTCCTACTGCTGATTTGACTTTCAAAAATCACAATCCAGGAGTATGATTTTTGAAAGTCAAATCAGCAGTAGAAAGATGCATATCTCCATAGTAATTTTGACATTTTCTACTGCTGAGTTCAACGTATGACTTGCAAAAATCGCACTCCAGCATAGCTAGTATGCCACCCAAGACAAAGCGTTTAAACGAGAAAAACGTCGTGCGCGCTCTTTCTGGCGTACGTAAAATAATAAAGATGGCACATCTCGATTTTTATCGTTTTCTCGGGGGTGGCATGCTAGGCCTACTGATCATCAAAGTGAACCACTTTATCTATGTCTGCTAGGCCTACTGATCATCAAACTAAACCACTTTATCTATGTCTGCTATGCCTACTGATCATCAAACTGTGGTTCAACTTTATCTATGTCTAAGTAAAATATAGAAACTGGTCGTGGTCATGATGGTTTATATGGTCGGGTCGTGGTCGTCTAGTGCGCGAGATCCCTTAAGGCCAGGCCACACAGAGGCTGTTTTGCAGGAAAGCGGGCCGGAGGCGGACCTGCAGAAAATGAATGCCTTGAATGAATAAATTCGAAAACCGTTCAATAGTAATTCAATAATGGATCAGATCTCATTTTATTAATTAAAGAGCGATCTCTCGAAGGTTGGCTCAGCACACAGTCTAGTCTAGACTTCAGACTCCAGGCTTCTCATGATTGCTTCGCTGCAGCACATTACATTGATTTGTGCGGCCGACCGTCGCCGCCCGACTCTCGAGAACTGCGCTCCACTTCACTCCATCTCCTATATGTGGAACTTGTATAGTAATCCCTAACGCTGTATTGAATTCAATTTATTATAATATACTACATGTGGATAGGTTGGGTGAAGTCTAGGTGAAGTATTACTTATAGGTAACCGACTGATAGACAGACAGATTAGTTTTTGTACTGTTCGCATAGCATATTACAATAATACCTGCATATTCATTTTTAGCAACCATACCAGACCTTTGAACGGCTGTAACTCCTAAACCAACTAAAGTTATGCAGGCAAACCTGGTCCATCCCCATCACAGAGATGCTCTACACCCTATGAATACTGAATCAGCCTTGCAGGTGATGGTTACCAAAATTCCTCTTATCTCTTATAATATACGTTGTAAAGAAGATTGGGCTAGAAACAAAACAAAATATACAAATTGCAATCACAAATAACATATTGAAATACACAAGGGTTTCCCACATGGTCCGAACCTGCACCACATCCTAGGTTAGTTTAGTTTTATGTCACTTTATTTAATAATTTTATTTAATTTTACTATTTTATGGATCCGTCGAATAATAAAAACTGAAAAATTGCACAGCGTAACATTGTCAATAGCAGACTTTTTCGCGCTCTTTCATAGAATGCAAAAACTATATAATACAATCGACAACAATAATCTCGAGCTAGACATATTTAATGATAAATATGTCTAGCTCGTGGAAGCGTAAGATGCTGCAACCAGGGTCATCACCAAACGGTGTACCAATTCATTAGTTCTTACCTACTTTCAGTCACCTTGTTTTAATGTTCTTTTGTCCGGAAATGTTCTTATAGAATGTTTCTACGTAAATTAATATACGTTTTGATACTGACAACATTGTCAAATATGAGTGCTGTCGCATGCCTGTTATTAGTACATAAGTTAGAATATTGTCCTCTTCATTTATTTTTATACTGTCTTACTTGTGTACCGTTGGAAAGTCTAATAAATAAATAAATAAATTTTGGTCATTCATATATAATGTCACAAAGATTATCCAAGTATAAAATATGAAATTATTATGTAGGTCAATGACTACGATTTTGAAATGCATTGTCAAGAATCCTTCCCAAACCTCCCTAACAAAATAGTACCAATTAAAACGTTGATATAGCTATAAAGCGACCCCTATTCCTAATCACGTCGGCATAGTATAAATAATTCCCACATATCTCGTCAAATAAGAGGGGTGAAGAGCCATAAGTTAATCTTCTCCGTTGAGAGTCGATAATTTTGTTTCTGAGTAGTGAAATCGAATTGTTCCGGCAAGTTGAATTATTTTTGATTCGGTATCAATGTAATCATTGAATAGCGTTAAAATTTGAGTGCTTTATTAAATTAAATACGACCATAAGAAGTTCGACGAAGACATAAAAATTACAAAAATGCTAACACCAGTCCCGTGTTACCAGAACTTATGACCGTTCTACATAAAAATGAAACCATAAAATTGTTCTAGTTATCGCATATCGTTCCAAACATGGTACGCATAATAATATTATCAGTAGAAACATGGTATTTTGCACTTTTTGGATTGATATTTTAATACTTCTGTTATTAATTAATTCATGACAAATATTGCCAAGACGAGACCATATGGCTCGCACTAACAAAAAGTTGTCAGATTTCATGTAGAGCCAAGCATCTAACTCTACACGCCCTAATTCTACAATCCCTAACTTCACCAACTCTACACCCTTTCGGGTTGATACCACCTTTCCGTTACAACCTGTATAATGAAGTGGGTATTTAAGGAGTGATATACAATATTCAAGGGGCAGAGCGCAGGACCTGTCGTTGTGGTGATCCTTGGGGGAGGCCTATGTCCAGCAGTGGACGTCCATATTCGTATCCTTTAATTTTATTACTTACTATAACAATATATAGTAAGCCGAGCCAAGTGTACCGTATCGATGATGTATAGTAGGTATAATATATTATGTTGGTACCTATAGCACGCCTGAACCGCAAATATCTATTCTATCTATCAGACATAATATAGCATCTCTGTTGTATGCATCTTGTCTGAGATTGAATATGGTATTGTGGTGACCATAGGGATGTGTATACAAGGTGTTACAAGATTCCAAATAAACAATTTAACCCCTTAAATGTTTTAGACCATCAAACTGAACAACTTTCACTAGGAGACCAATATCGAAATCGCGAAAAAAATCTCATGTTCCATTCTAAACTACAAACCTATTCTAGCTAAATGTATGGGATAACTGAGTTTTTGTGTCGAGATTTCGATGTTGGTCCCATAGTGAAAGTTGTTCAGTTTGATGGTCTTAAACAACCCCCTTAAAAATTAATTTTTAATTTTGTAACACCCTGTATAACGTAGAATATATAAACAGGAATATAACGCGTTAGTTTAAATTGTAAAATAACCCGTACAATAGCAAAGTATCAATCAATCAATTATACTTTATTTGACACCAAAAAAAACAGAGTATACAGGGAGCAAACAATCAGGAAATACAAAAGGCACAAAAGGCACAAGGCACAAGTATAGTACAAAGTCTTCGAACGGTCTTCTGGCTAGATACATTTCAAATACTATTTCTAACTCAACGACTCATGAGGAACACTTCACCCGTTGAATCTTCCCAGATTTAAATAGTCTTAGTTTTATTGATTGCATACATGTAGCAAGATTCGATTTGTTGCCTCATTGTTTCGTCAAAAAAATAAAAAACAAAAAATGGAACAGCTTTCCTTCATTCTTTTAAGAAATTGGGGAATACACTTATATAAATAAACCTTTTTTTATCAATGGATAATGTTTGGTTTTTAGGGTTTGGTACTACCACAATATAAGAAAGAGAGTATTATTATAAGAGATAAGTGTACTTTTTGCAACCATGAGCAGCAAGGCTGATTCAGTGTTTATGGGTTGTAGAGCATCTCTGTGATGGGGATGGACCAGGTCTGCCTGCATAACTTCAGACGGTTTAGGAGTTACAGACGTTTAAAGGTCGGATCTTTGAACGGTTGTGTCTCCTAAACCGAATGATGAACCATGCCAGTTTTTGTACTGTTCACATAGCTACAGTGCATACTACAATAATACCATACGATCAGCCATGCAGCTGATCGTAAATTTTTTACTGACCTCTAAACATCAGTAACTTCAAAACCGACTGGAGTTATGCAGGCAGACCTGGTCCCTCCCCATCACAGAGATGCTCTACACCCCATAAACACTGAATCAGCCTTGCAGCTAATGGTTGCAAAAAGTACACTTATCTCTTAGTCTATATGTATTACTAAGTATACGGCCGCGGCGTCGTCTGTCTGTCCGTCCTCCCATCCATCCATCCTTCTTTTGACCCGTAATATATATCCTGTTGAGATTTTCACACAATACTGTTGAAATTGCCAACAAATGATAATAAAAAACGAAATGTCAAAAACCTATCGGGGTTCCCTTCACAAGAGACTAGTTTTTGTCAACGTTTTTTTGTTTTTGCTCTATCTTAAAAACGGTAAACACACAAGCACAGTATCAAGAAGAGTATCTATTACTATATTAAAACCAGCTTCAAACATGGTGGAAATCAGTGCATACTAACATTAAAAAAAACTAGCCAAGTGTGAGTCGGGCTCGCGCTAAGAATCCTGGAGAATTTTTAAATTGTGGTGTTACGGAACCCTCGGTGTGCTAGTTCGACTTCACTTGACCGGTTTTTTACTATCTTCAACACACAAACCACCATTGTCTGGCGAGTAGATTATCCTCTTTCCCGGGATGGATTTCCCCCCTCACCTTTTACGGAGATGATAGAAAATAATTTCATTTCCCATTTTAATATTTTGGATTGATTTTTCTCACGCCAGTGATTCTCGTCTTTATCAGAGATGAAAATCTTGTTTTCCGCAATTTTGTGAGAGAAGAGTGAAAGTGTAGGCGATAAAATACCTATAATAAGTATATAAAAAACAGGGCTATTATAGCTAAGGGGAAAATATGGTGTAAATGTGTGATATGATGAAAATAAGCTCAAATCGGATGTGGGATGTCGTTAGCACAATAACTGTGAGTTCACGGATCTTTTCATCTTTTCTTATGTGCCGACAGTTTTTTAAGGAGATGGTCTGATCATTCCTAGGATCATACCCATAAAAACAGACCCTACCTAACCTATACAGGGTGTAAGAGACAGCCTAGCAAATACTGAAACGGTGAACTCAGACCATCAAACTGAATTACTTTCACTATAGAGACTACCTCAGGAAACGCGAAAAAAAATCAGCTGACCCATACAAAACTGCTGTACCTACCCGACTAAAATATATAGGACAGCTGATTTTTTTTCGCGTTTCATGAGGTAGGCTCCATAGTGAAAGTTGTTTAGTTAGATGGTCCGAGTTTACCGTTTCAGTATTTGCTAGGCTGTCACTTCCACCCTGTATATTATCGTGCTCCTATCCTATATTGGGTTAAATAACTGGCAAAGTGCATGTCGGACCACGCGCAGGGTAGGGTTCCGTAGTTGCCCGTCACAATATAATATGGATTTATTAGAAGGAGGCTAGGAAGGAGGCTTTTTGTTTTATACTACGGTTTAACGGCTAATAAAGTCTAAAAAGTACATTTTACAAGTTGGTCGACTATAACTCGAAAACTTGTAAATCCTACTTAGCGGTTATAGTTTTCCTTTTAATTTCGTTATATATACTAATGAGATGAATTTTTTAAACAACGGTTTAGCTGGCAGGGGGGGGGGGGGGGACACTTTGACTCTAAAAAAATTTTCACTTTAAAGCTTAATATTTCGCTAACGGATCCCTAAATCAAAAAATCAAACCTATCCAACGATATCCCACACCATGGCGTAGAAAAATCCATTCCCACTTCGCGTGTAGGGGAGGTACCCTAAAAGAAAATATTTTTCAAGATTTTATTTTACCACCTTTACCTCTACCCAGCCAGAGGCAATCACTGTCAATGCATTCACTGTTATTTTACTGGTTTACGGTGCATTTTATTTTAAAAGCACTGCAAAAAAATGAGCAGAATAATATGCTTTGACATTTTTTTTCCCGCTTTGTGAACATGAAAATCTGCCTCCGTGGTCTAATGGTTAAGAGGCTCTCGACACGGTGGTCGTGGGTTCAATTCCCACGGGGGACACCTAGTAAAATGTCACTTTGTGCGCTTTCCCCCAGTTGGTTAGGACATTGCAGGCTGAATCACCTGATTGTCTGAAAAAGAAAAATGATTCCGTGCTTCGGATGCCACGTTAAGCCGTTGGTCCCGGTCTACTATCTCTGGTGGTAGTAGAGTCGTTACATAAAAACCACGTCAGAGGCGCGTAAGACGGTCTAAAAAAACTCTGGTACCAGGGCTCTGCCCCTCTGCCCACACGATAAAAAGAAGAACATGAAAATGAAAGCATACTAGACCCTTCAAAAGCACAAGATTTAAAAAAAAATCTTTTTACAGTAGGTACGGTATCAAAAACTTAAAAAAAAATTGTAACTAAATATATAATTAGAACTCTATGAACAACAATTAATCAATAGCTTTATCTTTTCTTGTCGATAGTATGAAATTTAAAAAAAATACACAGAAATCCTCAGTACATAATATGAAAAAAACCACCCAACTTTATATTGTATTTTAGTTTATTATTTGTCAGCAAATGCGCTATAATAACGAATATTCTGTAAAAATTACAACCGTCTAGCTATTATGGTTCAAAAGATACTATAGCCTATTATTATATAGACAGACGGACAGAAAAACAACATAGGCTAGTAATAGGGACCCCGTTTTCACACCTTGGGTACAGAACCCTAAAAATCATTTGTTTCATACAAAATTAGCAAGTTGTCAAGAATATCCGAATGTATTGTTAAATTTAACACATTATATGCTCGTAGACACAGTCCTCTGCTCACTTACTTGCTTGCAATACTAAATAAAATCGCATCCCTTATTCTCTTAACCAATTAATTACGTCTGAGCTCAAACAGCTCACGGGTGGGTAGTTGCGGATTTATTTCAGCATGAACTGTCCGGGATCCAACTCCCCAATTACTCACTTTGCGCCGAGCCCGAGCGTTCTTTCACTTTGCCTCCTATCCTTACGAGCTTCGCTTAACTTTGGATGAGCCAAGAAATGCCTTTGTGAACTTTGTCTAAGAGACAATAAACGGACTAGTCATAGACATGATTTAAAACTGAAGGGAGAGTAATTGTGGATGTAAAACAATTCAAGTTCAGTAGTTTGGTACGCGATTGAATAGGGGATCGGACAATTAGTCGAATTAGCAACTTTTAATCGAACGTCAAAACGCGCGCGATGTATGAAAAATTGTACTCAAAATACCCACAAGTGACGTCTTCAACATTTCATTACTTTTTATAGTTCATGATTTTACTAAAAAATTGTATTCTAGTTAAAAAAACTAAAAATGTGAGTATAGCGTTATTTTCAAATGCTTTTTTTACTAAGAAGATAAAACTATAATATATTTTGTGCAGTCCGCTCCCCTATTGTTGTAATTTAACATACTGAAACCTTACTGAAACACACAAACACAAACAGTGTCACAGCATAAGAACGAGTATCTAGTACTGACAGTGTTGTAAGTGGTCGCTGTTGATCCTGGTTTACAGGAGTTACAGCGGTGGGATTGTGCCTATGGCTGAAAATAAATTACTGAATCACATGATGTAGTACAATTATATAGGGTGTTTTAATTACGGTACAGACTTAGGGGTGCTTCAGACCATCAAACTGAAAATTTTACTATGGGACTAACTTGAAATCGCGAAAAAATGACTGTTTCATACATTTTGGTCGAGTAGCTAAATTGAGAAGCAGATTTTTCTCGAAGTTTTGATGTTGGCTCCATAGAGAAAGTTGTTCAGTTTGTTGGTCTGAAACGACCTGTTTGATTTGTAAGGCATTTAATTTTACACCTTGTAGACATAATCACGCTATGTCCCATTGGGGTAGGCAAGACAATAATTGTCAGAATTGTGTGGTGGATATGGATATTAGCCACATAGACCACACTACATACTATGAACATGTATGTATGTACCAACTTAAGTCTAACAAAGACAAGAATAGTATTCCCAAAGAGAGATCATGAACCCACAATTAGCTGCAAGCAAAAGATATAAGGTGGAGTCTTGTAATTGCAACTATAGAGCAATTGCACTTATAAGGATCACGATTCGATAATTCTCTCAATAGACTTATGTCTAGTCATCTACAAGGCAGGTATTGGTATAAAGAGAAGGACTGAATTGTTATTCTTATAAGTGCAATTGCTCCATAGTTGCAATAAAATAAATAATAAAATAAAAATAAAATCAATTTATTTCAGACAATGTCCATAGTGTAGTTAGTAGATACATTTATGACTTAAAACTATGTTAGTTAGGTACACATCATTCAAAACAATTATACACAATTCAATTTACTTTAAATCAATTCAATTCAATTAATTTAATTCAATTTTACATTTTATTTTAATTCAATTACCAGATAGTTTATATAAGTTCTAACAAAATTAGGTGAAACTATTTTAAGGGGATGATCAGACCATCAAACTGAATAACGTTCTCTATGGGACCGATATTAAAATCGCGAAAAAAATCAGCTGTTCCATACAAACCTACTCGACCTAAATGTATGGGACAGCTGATTTTTTTTTCGCCTTTTTAATATTGGTCCCATAGAGAAAGTTGTTCAGTTTGATGGTCTGATCATCCCCTTCAAATAGTTTCACCTAATTTGTTAGACCTTATATATATATAGAATACCAGGTAGCAATTACATGACTCCACTTTAATAGGTCCTTGGTTGTAAATAAGAAAACACTAGAGCTATACTTATTTATTTGTTTAAACATAACCATGTGGTATGCATGTGCATGCATGATTATAATTAAATAGAAGATGTATAAGCTTAATCTCAGTATTAAACTAATGCGCACATGCAACGATAGTTAAATTTCCTCACATCCTCGTCTTATTTCGCTTGAAACTAAACTATTAATCTTCCTTAATGTGGAAATGCTGCAACGTTTCCACGTAATTTGCACATTTACTTAATGTACACTACTGAGTGCACCCGACGAAACTTCATAGAAAATCAGCCTTATTTTTTATTATTTTTTTATTTCCTTCTTCTTTTTATAGCCTTCATACAAAAAGAACGTTCTATGAAAAATGTTCAACTACCGAACATAATATCGTATAAGTATAATATCGGAATTTTAAGCTATGATCGTGTAAATTCGTAACTTTCAAAGCCAATTACAATAAAGGATTTTATTTTTCACCCCTCCGGATGGAAAGAGTCAACTTTCGTCCCGCTGCACTAAACGAAGTTGCCGCTTTCCGCCTCAGAATACCAAAAAACTGATATTTTCGGAAAATAATGGTATTTATCGGCATTATCGTTTATCGGCTGGTGATCGGGCAGGAACTAGGGCGGAACTACCCCATCGATCTCGGGGCCCTGGGCAAGTGCCCAGAGTGCCCAGTGGAAAAGATGGGCCTGCGAGTAGGTAGGTAGGATTAGGAGTAAAGTGTTTCATTTTAATGAATTTTTTTCATCCCGTGACCTCTTTATCAGACGTATTATTACTTACGCCTTTATATATTTACCTATAGGCGTGACAGCTAGCTTTGATAAAGCACCTTTTCAGCTTTTTCAGTCTCTATAAAGCTAACATGCATGAGTAGAGGCTTTATTGAGCTTGGAAATGAAAAGCTTGAAAGCGGTCAAGGTTGTTTTCTATGTGGGTTTTGTTTTGTGGTATGAAAAGCACACCTTTTTGCGGTACACGGCTTTTATGTCAATATTCAATGTGTCATGTCTAAAAATACATTTGTATTTCACTCCATAATTGACACTCTAGTCTAGCCTATCATCCTCATCATCAGCCTATAAAAGTCCCACTGCAGTGCACAGGCGCACCCTTATGGGCATTAGTCCACCACGCGAGCCCAATGCGGATTGGTAGACTTCACATACGCATCAGAATTTCTTCTTCAGCACGATGTTTTCCTTGTTTACACTATACATATAGAAAATTACGTGTTAGTGAAAACTGATTGAGTGTACCAATTTGATGGAATAAAAACTAAACATGTCTTCAATTTAAGTCCTCATGTTTCATGTGATGTGATGCCAAACCGAAAAAAATATCTTAATAATGCAGTCCCCTATCTCCTATCCTATCCTCTATCCCATAGCATTAATTTTTAGCAAATATTAGTAGTAAATTTTGCAGACACGCAAAGTTTACTATAGTGTTATGTACTTATGTGTACATATCACGCGCAACTAGGGTGACCATGTCCAAAAAAATTTCGGACATGTGCAGAAAATTCCGGACATTATGATTAAAATTTGTAATTTGTAGGCTTGTCGGTTTCTTCCGTGAAGCGATTCTTATCACTCAATATAATTTAAAAAGATGTGACATGTAAAATTGTTTATAAAGCAATTATGAAAGCAGAGTATTTCTGGCAGTCCAAAATACAAACAAATATTGAAAAATTACAAATAAATTATTACTTACATAGTTCGTTGTGTAGGTACCTACTTTAGAAAAAATCATGTAATTTTTCATGCAAAGTGCATAACATAACATAAATATTCTTTATTTGCACACCAAAAATATAGAGTAACAAAAACGAATAAAAAGAACGTAAGGGTACAAATGGCGGTCTTATCACTAAAAGCGATTTCTTCCAGACAACCATGGGATGGACGAACTCTTAAGTAAAAAAAACGTTGCATAGTGAATATTATTATAGAATACTATGTATACAAGGTGAAATTGATATCATTAGCATCCTTTTAAACTAAGAGTCTACCCATCAAACTCTACAACTTTTACCATGAGAGCAAACCAATAGGAGCAAATAAAAAATTAGCTGTTCCGATTGCAGTTTCGTAAAACTGCAATGTCGACGCACGAGTTCGCGACGCAAATGTATGCAACAGAAGATCTTTTTGTAATTTAAAAAAAAAATTTTTAATTTAAATCATTGTAACAACTCTAGTCGATTACAATGAATTTTTCGGCCCTCCGGGCGGAAAGCATCAGCTTTCGCTTTTCGTCTTCTAAACGAAGTTGTCGCTTTCCGCCTCCGTGGAGGAGAAAAATAGTATACTAACCTCGGCCAGTAAATAAGAAAGCCTCAGATCACATGTTTTTTGACCTCGGTTTCTAACTTGTTCGTCATCATATCAGCCTCAGGACTGCGCGGCCTTATTAGGTCCACAAGGGACTGTTACATTCGATTATTCTTCAATTAAACATTTTCTGTCTGATTTACGACGCATCAAGATAATAACAGAACTAAAGTACCCTATAAGCCTGAACGTTTAGACAAGATCTACTGCGCCCATTAATTCGAGTGTAAATTCATTCGCAATCGCAACTAGCGAACACCCAGACAAGTCAAAGGTAAGGGACCCATCCAACCTCGTTACGACTTTGTGAGGTATGACGACCTGGACGCTGGGGGCTTCGCTCCCGAACCCCGACCTTGTCTCGGTTCGTCCACCGCTCCATCCCCTGACCTTCACCAACAAACCATTATCTTATTCCAATTTGCTCTAAAAAGTTCTACAAGTCTGGATCTTTTAGACACTGAAGCTGAAACCATTACCCCGAGTTAAGTCTACAATAATTATCATAAAATATTAAATCCAACCCTATGCTTTAAACGTCAACGTCAGCGATAAATTAAATATTCTCTGCGCAGGAAACTGCTGTGAAGCAAATTAGGAAATGTATGTTTTGTGTAACGCGAAGGAAATTGTATCCTTAGGGACGGAGGAAAACGACCTGGCATTTGCAAAAGCCTACTTGTTTTACCACGTTTTGCGCCCGACTTGACGTAGATATCTAAATTGAAATTCTGCTTGTCTGATAATGATAACTTTTGGTATATTTTTTACATAAAAATAACAGTCTGAAATATATCTTTAATTTTATGATAATTTGTTATGTCTATTGTAAATAATAAATTATTTCGTTTTGTGTTTGCAGCTAGGCATATTGCAACTCTATCATTATATTTCATACGCGTTAATGATAGATTGATTGCGCTACCTTTGATAGGCACCCTCTAGTAAATGAAATAAAACAAACAAAACCTAAAGTTCAATAAACTCGGGGGAGTGTATGTTATTGTATGTATCTGTGACTGTGCGAGTATATATAAAGTACACACGCACGTAAACATTTCCCGTCTACGCACACCCCTCCACGTCTGGGGTGAAAATAGTCATAAAACAGAGACATTTTTTGTCGCTCTGTCGGCGAGACGGCACACTCCAGCGGCACTGAGGTGTGCTAGCCTGGGGCCTTTGATAACTCATGAAAAATTCAAGTGGTTTCGCCAATGTACCTACCAAGTATAGGTCTCCTCCTCGTCGCTCACACTCACACCTTCCTAGTACCGAATTCATCTCAATTTTAAATCACCGCAAGAAAAAGTAACTTTGAAAGAAAAAATCAAAGAGCACGGTCTCACAAATGAATCTAATTGAATGTTTTATTCATTGCCGCCTGTTCCGTTATTACTGCGTACTACCTACTTGCATTGTAGATGCGAGAATAAATAGATTTTTACGAATAGCAAACAAAAAGCATTTTGTATACAGGTGAAATTGATATCATTTTCATTACCCATAAAACTGAACAACTTTTACTATGAAAGGAAACCCAACGGAACAAAAGTAAAATAGTAAAAGAAGTAAGCATATGCTCACGACTATATTCTTCTAGGAGGTAGTCAGAGATATTCTGCAACTTCAGAACATCCACGTTTCACTAGTAATACCGAAACTCTGTCCAGTGTGACGGGGAGTGAGCCCGTCGCCACTTTTAATGGATAGTGGGTACAAATACATGCCTCGAATGTAAAAGTTGTTCAGTTTTATGGGTCATCTCATTATCCATAAAACTGAACAACTTTTACTTTCGATCAATGATATCAATGATATCAATTTCACCCTGTATAAACAATATAAAAATGTATTGCGATATAATAATGTAGAGCGAGGCTCTCGTTGGCTCCAGCTTCGGTATTAGAAACGATCACCGTAGTTAAGCAACGCCAGGTCCGGTCAGTGTTTGGATGGGTGACCATTTAGTGGTATTTGATATCGAGTTAGATGGCGGTGTAACTATTCGTTAAGCCAGGTTAGAGGCCTATCAAGGTGACTTGAAAATTCTCTGACAGCGAGTTGACCACTAACTTTCCTCCACCAAATCGCATCTCTTGGGCCCGCGTGGTGGAGTATAGCCCACTCCATCTCACACTTATTCGTGAGAGGAGGCATTTGCCCTGCACTGGGATCCTACATGCTATAACATAACTAGTAGGGAACTGGAGATGGTTTGCAATAAATATAATAGTTCATTCTCAGCCCCCTTCACAGATAGCACAGATATATTGCCTTCATATCTGCGAAGAGCGGTTAAATTGACGGAAAAATATTGTTGATCCTATACGCTCAGAATAAACTAAGTGGGTAATACATATTTCATGCTTCCACATAAATGCGTTATGTACGCCGCAATGAGTTATGTAAGAACCTATTCCTTAGCAACACCTATTAATATAAGTAGTTATATTATCTCTATTAGTGATATAAGTAATAAATAGGTACATTATCAATTAATATACAAGTAATTTTTCATGTTATTTTTCATTTAAAAGAAATATTTATCTCTATAATATTTTTATACAGGGTGAAATTGATATCATTACCGATCAAACAGAACATTTGCTCTGATCAGTTTGCTCCCATAGTAAAAGTTGTTCATTTTGATGGGTAGACTCTTAGTTTAAAAGGATGCTAATGATATCAATTTCACCCTGTATAACTGATGAGAGCGTGCGTGGCGCGTTGTGGAGAGGTATGGAAACTCAATCTTGAGGTTCGGGTTCGAATCTGCACGGACGACATGCCATGTACCAATAAGTTTTTCCAACTTATGCACGGAACACCGACTGCTCTCAACCGGTGATGGAAAACATCGTGAGGAACCTACATACGCTAAAGAAGAAATTCCGATGCGTATGCGTAGTCTATCAATCCGCATTGGGCACACGTGGTTGACTAACACCCATACACCCTCACTTAGGGTAGACATGTGCCCTGCTGTGGGACTATATATCTATATATATAGTCCCACAGCAGGGCACCCTATGGTGACGATGATGATGATGATGACTTAAACACGTGCATAAACACAATGACTGCATTCTAGATTATTCAGACTCTGCAAAAATAATACCTAAGTGTTATACTAATTATGCAATGTATGAAATAAGAATCTATGTATATCGTTATCAAATATACTATAAAATAGGTAGGAGTCGAATTCCAGAACCTTTGGAACTCTAAAGGCTGGGCCACACAGAGTGCAGCTGCAGAACGGGTGCAGGCCGGCTGCAGGCTGGCAGTAGTTGTAAACTATGGAATTATATGCGAGGTGTCACACTGAATGCAGTCCGGCGCGGCTGCGGAACAGCTGCGGAATGATACCCGCAGTGTGACACCTCGCATATAATTCCTTTAGTCGGCCTGCACCCGTTCTGCAGCTGCATTCTGTGTGGCCCAGCCTTTAATATTATGTATAATACTATTCAGTATCCAAGATGTCAAAAATAGTTCGATAAAACAACCTACATTTACATAACATACAGAATCATATGGTTTAGTACCAAATCAAATCTGTCACGCCTGAGTACAGATTCTGAGGAATTCCAATGTAAATTAGTTTACCTGAATGGAGCGAACCTCCGTAATGCAGGAATTTGAGGAACATTTTCAGGCAGAGTAACAATTCGTTTATCTATCAAAATGATATGGAAATTTAGTAGAAATATAGGTTACGAGCGTTAACCCGCGACTTTGTCCGCACAAATTATATACCAGATTTTAAGTCAGATAATAAGCTATCAAACAAAAAAGTTTCATCGAAATCGGTTCAGTAGTTTTTGCGTGATGCTCGTTCAAACACACAAACAAACAGACCGACAAAAAATAAAAAAATTGGTGATATAGAATCAGGGATACCTAAAAACCATATCGTAACTTTTTTTTGTTAATATGTACAGACAAACTTCCTGTTACAGTTTTATAATAGTTAAGATACATTTTTTTTTCGACTTTATCTAAACTATTATAAAACTGTAGCAGAAATTTTGTCTGTAGGTACATTGAAGATAATAACAAAAAAAAGTAACGATATGGTTTTTGTGTCCCTGATTCTATATCACCAATTTTTGGATTTTTTGTCTGTC
The DNA here is from genome assembly GCA_927399405.1 of Agonopterix arenella. Lineage (NCBI taxonomy): Eukaryota > Metazoa > Arthropoda > Insecta > Lepidoptera > Depressariidae > Agonopterix > Agonopterix arenella. The sequence goes on along the minus strand of OV656691.1, from coordinate 10,427,882 downwards.
TGTTTGTTTGTTTGTTTGTGTGTTTGTTTGTTTGAACGAGCATCACGCAAAAACTACTGAACCGATTTTGATGAAACTTTTTTTGTTTGATAGCTTATGATCTGAATTAAGATCTGGTATACAATTTGTGCGGACAAAGTCGCGGGTCAACGCTCGTCTGATATAAACCTAGATTCTAGGTTATGCTTATGAACTATTAAATCTAGCCGTTTTATGGCGTAAGAAATACCAATTTACGATATTAATGGATTACAAGCAGGTTATAAGAGTGGGATATCCAAGGTTTTTATACAGCTGCAAATAATATCAGCAAATCTCTTAGTGGCACGTTCTGCACGGAAATCTGAATGTAGAACCGTTGCACGTGATCGGCATTTTGCTTCAAGTACAATACAATAATCAAGAACAGATTTTATACTCATTTTTTAAGAATGTTATGTGCTCTGTAAAATTTTCGATTCGTATTATTTTTTGACTAGTAGCTACCGCCTATTTTAGTCAGAAGAACTTTGATTTTAAATCAACTGAGGTGGCTGTTCAATTTGTTATTTATATTAGTTATTAGTACTTTTATCTCACGAAGCAACTTGTGGTTTTTCCCGGCTGCACTGACTTGTTTACGTTTACGTTTACCACAGAGTACTGCTGACGTTACGTGATCCGACAGTGACACTTGAATACAGAACCACCACCATGATAAGTAAATCTATCTATCTATCTAAACTATTATAAAACTGTAACAGAAGTGTGTCTGCACATTGAAGATATTAACAAAAAAAAAGTTACGATATGGGTTTTAGGTGTCCCTGATTCCATATCAGCAATTTTTGGATTTTTGGCCTGTCTGTTTGTTTGTTTGTTTGTTTGAACGAGCATCACGTAAAAACTTGACCGATTTTGATGAAACTTTTTTGTTTGATAGCTAAGGATCTGACTTAAAATCTGGTATATAATTTGTGCGGAGAAAATTGCGGGTTAACGCTAGTTACTTATAATATCTTTGCCCACCACCAAGTGCCCAAGCGCACCACAGATCTCACCCGCGCGTATCAATCCAATAATACATAGATCTACCACTCGGACGGCACTGAAGCTGCAGAAGCAGGTGTGCTGAAAGCTCTGCGCTCACGCACACATTCACAACATGTTGTAGTTTCGTTACCACAAGCATAGCGCGCGTTGCTTCGTGAGGTAAAAGTACGTACTGGATTAATACATACATACATCACCAAACAGTTGAGAAACTTTAACCAGTTTTGAGGATAGTACCGTTCATATAAATAAGCCAGTAGTGACAAGGACGCCTATCTCTAGTTCCCTGAGTTTCATTAGTCGGCAAGCGTAAATAAAGCTCGATGTAAATCATGTCATTAGAAGTGGCTGCAACCAGAGACGGCTTCAGGGAAGACCTAAGAAGATCTAAAAATTAGGGGAAGTACTATTTTTACTCCTCCACATGAGAGATAAATACACACAATATGTACACAACGTGTGTACATAAATTAGTTCTATTGCATCTTCTAAATAATAAAGCAACATTTAAGGCTGGGCCACACGTAGTGCAGCTGCAGAACGGGTGCAGGCCGGCTGCAGGCGGGCAGTAGTTGTAAACTATGGAATTATACGCGAGGTGTCACACTGAATGCAGTCCGGCGCGGCTGCGGAACAGCTGCGGAACGGTAGCCGCAGTGTGACACCTCTCATATAATTCCATAGTTTACTACTGCTGCCGGTCTGCAGCCGGCCTGCACCCGTTCTGCAGCTGCACTCTGCGTGGCCCAGCTTTTAAACAAAATGAACGTAAAAACTTGAAAATCGATTTTACAGAATCGATGACTAAACAACATATTAACCTACCTATTAACCTACCTATTAATCTTTTTCATAATCGTAACTATTCATATTTATACACACTCGAAGATTTAAATTTTTATCAAAAGGAATTTGTGATTGTGAATGTTTAAAAACAAAGTCGAATTGAGAACCTCATCCTGCTTTGAAGTCGGTTAAAAGATCCATAATTATGGTACCTACTGTTCAGTTGTTTAATTCGAATTCTAAGGACGGACGGTGAAAACCTTTTCCAGGTTTTGTGTTAATTTGTTTACACTTTACATTAAAAGAGCAGCTTAGGTTGACGTCACGAGTAGCTTAAGATTAAGAGATACAGAAATTGGTTGGTAACTCAGTTACAAAGTTAAGTGACAGTTAGTTAATAATAAATGCTTGTTCTGTGATATAATTGGTAGACCCAATACGGAAACCTGAAGCCGTATCTGCCTGCGAACGGCCCACGTTTACAGCTCTAATTGAAAATAAATCTCATTAGGTAGCGGACTAAGTGAGGTCAATATTCACTTTTAATTTATTATTGGCGTTTCTTCGACTTTATTTGTAATATCATTTTCCAATTGATCGCTGGGAGTTTTTATGAAAAACTACCTATAGCAGGATTTTTATTCCATTTAAAATTTCTAATTATGACTCCGAGGGAAAGGTGATTCCAGAGATAAGGGATGGCAGGAATGGCATCTCTGGCTAAAACAAAACAATCCCTATCGCTACTCCTGGAATAGGCAGCAGCATTAACTGGGTACTACCACAGTCTAAATGCAAAGCGTGGCGATTTTGGGTAAATCCCTCATTTATGAGGGTTGCCCATGTCCTGCTATCACCTTCTTGTGGCTCAAACTCAAACAAAAACTTTTTTTTTCAAAATTATAATCAGATAGCTTTCTGTCTGACATCATTTTTTGACTCTACGAAAGTTGTAAGGTTTGGCATTGTAGAGAAGATGCGATCAGAAACTCTACAACACACATCTTTTGTGATGATGATCATATAATGATGATGATGAAGCAAAATATATAACTTGTGGTTTACATTTGATTTTGGTTTGTGTTTAAACAAAGTGTAAAATTAATTACTGGGTGCTTCAAACCCTCAAACATAACAGCATAGCATATACTCAAGACTATAATTCCCGAGGGGGCAGTCAAACAACAAACAAACATAACAATTTTCTCATTATGCAGCCACCATAAAAATAGCAGAAAACATCTGTAGACATACTGTCTATCTACTCGATCTAAATGTATGGAACAGCTGATTTCTTTTAAAGTTGTTCAGTTTGATAACTAAAGTAACCCCTTTAATATGGAACCCATTCAAATTTACACCCTGTATAATTTGCAACTGGTTTAATATAGGTACAATAGGTAGGTAAGTATACATTAGGGTCCATTTTAATAAGCTGACGGTTTTATATGGGAATCATCAGACCATCAAACTGAATAACTTTTTCTATGAGATCGAGACAAAATAACACCTACTCAGCCCAAACGTATGGGGGAAGGCATACATTTTTTTTTCACGATCTTCTATGTTGGTCCAATAGAGAAAGTAGTTCAGTTTGATGGTCTGATCATCCCCTAAAAAATCCGTCATAGCATTTTAAAACGGACCTATTTAGACGTAGGTACCTAAAGATAGCTGGCTATTATGCAATGTTAGAAAATAAAAATAGCAACACAGGTAAAGCCGTGGTAGATGGAAGAGCTCGATATCAAATTAATATTTAACGTGGTTAGGGAACAGGGAATCCCTCGCAATGAGACATTAATACCAGGATAACGTGGGAGCCTCCACCTGCCACAGGAATATGCATTTACCCGAGTGAAAATAGATATTCTTTTTTGTTACAGGTACATTCAAAACCTAACCATACTACGGACTAATTAAGAAATGTTTTTTTTTTCTTTAATATAATTTAAGAGAAGAGGCAATTTGAGCCTAGAAATATACCAAAATAAAAAAATAAACACGTCAGCATCAGTCCCAAGTTTTTTTAGCATTTATCACGTTATAAAAAAACCTGACGGTGATATTGTTTTTTTTTTACATATTTTTGAGGCTTTACCATTACACACACTTCAAACACGGAGTGAATATAATAATAAAAACTTTATTTATTCTTCTTCCACGCAAAAAAACAATTTAGTAGGTACTTAACTAAACAAGTTATGACATGGAATTGCTGTGGCATAGAGTACAAAATAAAATTATCGTGTTCCACTAACTGATGTGTGAAAGACTGGTGCCTATGGCTGGTTAGTTAAAACCTGTGATACCGGGTTACCAGGCTCTCACCCCTCGGAGCTCGACTTGGAGTATCCATTTACGTTGAAGTCAGTATTACAAACATTACAGATACCTATAGAATAATATTAATAAGTTACATTATAAGGTAGTGTTAATTTGAGTTTTAACCTAACCTAACTTAACATATACACAATAAAAATTGTGTATATGTTATGAAGAGATTGTGTTGTGTGTGTAGTGTGGTGTGTGTGTGGTGTATTGTTGGTGTATTGGTGTCATTAGAAAGCTTTGAAAAATACATTAGTATTTTCTAATGAATATATAAGGTCTAACAAAATTAGGTGAAACTATTTTAAGGGGATGATCAGACCAACAAACTGAACAACTTTCTCTATGGGACCAATATCGAAATCGAAAAAAAAACATCAGCTGTTCCATACAATCGTACTCGACCTAAATGTATGGGACAACGGATTTTTTTTCGCGATTTCTATATTGGTCCCATAGAGAAAGTTGTTCAGTTTGATGGTCTAAGCATCCCTTTAAAATTGTTTCAGCTAATTTTGTTAGAACTTATATAATATATTGGCATTGGTATTTATTATTATTATTAAGTTAAAAGCTTTCCGGGAGACATAATTTTGATTTCTATGTTGCGTAGCGATTTTTTATAAATATATTTTCAGATAATCATTTTGTCACTAACATAGTTACAGTTAAAAAGTACTACTTACATAAAACTTCCCACCCCTCCTAATAAAACAAGACGGTTTGCACGCATAATGTCAAAAACGCAAAATGCCAGACACGCAAAATACCAGAAACGCAAAATATCAGACATGCAAAACGCCAGGGACGCAAAATTTCAAACAACTATCTAGGTAACAGCCTACATATTTATTTATTTTACTCGTTTTTTTTGACAGCCTAAATTATTCATATATCGTAATTTTTGATAAAACTTGAAATTGAAACAGAATGATATTCCAGAAATCAGTTTTTAGGTTATCAAAAAACAATAGATACTCATACAGATTGAAGATTCATTCATACCTAAAATCATAAAAAAAAAATTGTACTGTGATCAATGTCAATAGACGACGTTTTACTGTTTTCCTAGCATTCCCAACTAACAATTCGGTCGTATAGGTGTCGTATAGTCGAACATCAGACGCATAAAGTACCAGTATATGACGAAATTACCGTAATATAACTTTTATAAGTCAAAATAGTCATATAAACGTGGGCTATATACGACCAAATTGTTTGCTGGGCTATTACTAATAAGGTATTTAAGTGGAAAAAATTACCTAGATATATGTTCTCTGTTCTGCCTTTCAAACATTTTATCATGTACAATACTATAAAATATTATTCCGTTGCCGTTGTTACTTGTTACCCTGTCTTTGCCTGCCCCGGCCTTTATCATTAGTTCTTTTTCCAATATACAAAATTACTTATTTTTCATTTATGCTTCATTTTATTCTAGGGTAAAAGGTTTTTCATTCTAGATAAAAAGCCTGCCAGCACTGCCTGTCTCGCCAGCCAGCTGCCGACTTCGACCTTTTCAGATTTTTCATTCATGTGGAAACATTTTTCTGTGTCGTTTTGTTAACAAAATTCATAATTAATTATTCACAAAATGTAATAGATTTTACAAAAATTTTTTTTAGATTAATAATATCTCTGACTATGGCTACCCTCGGTCAGAGAAATATGGGATGATCATCACACTGAACAACAAAACAAAACTATAAAAAAAATCGATTGTTCCATATATAAGAATTCAATTCAATTCATTTATTTATCCAAAAGACATTACAAAATGGTATCTTTACATTAAATCTGCCAAACTGCATGACAGTTTGTTGGCAGATGTAAGCTCTCATTTTTTATAGTTTTAATTCTAGTACTAATGCCAACTAACACAATACTATACTAATTTATAATACATATTATTTATGCATTTATAGGTACCATATGTAACTTTAATTATTATACGTTTTACGTTTTGCTTATTTACTAATACTAGTCCAAACCTAATTGATGCAAATGTATGGGACATAGAAAACTCTTTCTTTCGCTATTTCTATTTTAGTGCCATAGAAAAAGTTGTTCAGATACGAGCTAACACTAGTATGTCCACGCTGAAATTCTAAATACCAGCGTTCGACAGTCCGCAGACATGGGGCTTCATCACTGAACACAGATTTTAGCTCTTCAAAACACTTAAGCCGTGTTAGGCCTCTTCTAAAGTTGTAGAAAATTAGTGCACGAACATTTTCCTTAGAAAGATTCATTTTCGTACGTAACCTGACAAATTCCAATCGACGCTGTGACTAAACAATATCATTAATCCTAATACTTTCAACTGTTTTGAGATTCAAAATTTAAACACATTCGAATATAGAACAGTTCCAAATCCAAAATTGCCGGGAAATATGGAAACGACAGAACTTAAAAGGCATGCCAGGTAGATGGTCTAATTATCTCCTTAAGAAACCGTCAGCATATTTAGAAAGGCTTTATTCTTAATTTTCAATCTGTCGTTGCTCTGAAAACCTCGATCTTCTCTGACTTAGTTTATAAACTGTAATTGAACTAAACGGTAGGAAAAAGTTTTGATTCAGAATTTCTTATAATTCAGCTAGTTTAGAAAGAGCTCACTGTTAAAGCGGAGCAGTCGGAAACTATTTGATAGTTGGAGATTGGTAGCGAAGCCCAGAGCGCGCCATGCGCCAGGCCGAGTTATTATTAAGTTGAACTTGTTTGGATTGCACCGTCCAACGCGCAGCGGCTTACTGCAACTTAGTTTCTGAGTAATTACACTATTCTGGATATGGACCAAGTGAATAACTCGAGGATATGATTGTGATCTTCAATACACAACCTTTACCGTGGTCAGATAGGTATAAATTCATATACTACTCACTACAAAGAGATCTAGAGAGATGCCAACCATATCGCTGAGTACGAAACCTAGTGTCGCATCACCACCAGTACTAAGCAATAGAAATTATTTTGCTAGCTTGAATGTGCTCATTATCCATTGCGTTATCAGAACTCAACGTTTGAATAATCTTTAGTACTACGCAAGCATTGTAAACTATTTACACATAATATCTCGACTGGCTTTCAGCCCCATAATATTATATTGAATCATTACTGTCGCGAGCAATGTGTTCCGTTCTTGCGCATATTGCTGCGACACTGGCCCCGCCCCCTTTTCACATCTCCCTTTAGTTTTTGTGATCTGTGACTCAATACAATAGTCAGATAAAAAGAAGTATGACTAAACAGGAGTGCGAATTTTGAATCTCATACGTTGAACTCAGCAGTTAGTAAGCCGTTAGTCCCGGCTACTATCATCTATGGTGGTATTAGTCGTTATATAAAAACCACGTCAGAGGCCGTAAGGTGGACTGAAAAAACTCTGACACCAGGGCTCTGCCCACACGCTAAGAAGAAGAAGAACTCAGCAGTTGAAAATGTATGGAGATACGCATCTTTCTACTGCTGATTTGACTTTCAAAATCGCATTCCTGGAGTATGATTTTTGGAAGTCAAATCAGCAGTAGAAAGAAAATATCCATCTCCACAGTAATTTTGACATTTTCAACTGAGAGAGAGATTTTTTTCGAATGAGATTAAAAAAGCGGACTCCTGGACCCAGTCTTTTTCACAAAAACTAATAGGTACGAGTATATCGAGCCATAATAATTATTGTAAATAAGTAAGAAATTTTATAAAAATTTTCTAGAATTGGATTGGAGAAGCAAGCCAAAAAATAGCAAAAGCAAAGAACTAGAGCAGCAATTTTGTTCGAATACTAATCTATCTATACTATTATAAAACTGTAACAGGAAGTTTGTCTGTACATTGAAGATATTAACAAAAAAAAAATTACGATATGGTTTTTAGGTGTCCCTGATTCCATTTCACCAATTTTTGGTTTTTTTATCTGTCTGTTTGTTTGTGTGTTTGTTTGTTTGTTTGTTTGAACGAGTATCACGCAAAAACTACTGAACCGATTTTGATGAAACTTTTTTTGTTTGATAGCTTATGATCTGACTTAAAATCTGGTATATAATTTGTGCGGACGAAGTCGCGGGTTAACGCTCGCATAAACTAATAAGTATTTTTTATCATAACGGAATATCTTTGGTTTAGTTAAACTGACAGTGTTTTTTTAGGGTTCCGTAGTCAACAAAGAACCCTTATAGTTTCGCCATGTCCGTCTATCCGTCTGTATGTCCGCGGCTTAGCTCAGACACGCTTAGTACTTACTAGAATATTGATCACAAAGTGGTAGAATAAATCTTGAAAAACATTTTTTTAAGGTATTTCCCCTACACGTAAAATAGGGATGCATTTTTTTTCTCGCCTACTTACCACGGTGTGGGGTGTCATTGGATAGGTCGTGCAAAAGAGTCAAAATGTATCTCTAAGACTGAGTCTGAAATATCAAGCTCTTTCATCACTCTTCTTTGCACAATTTACCTGGTTTTGTCCTAGTAAATTTCACTATTTGAAAATATGCATAGTCACGTTCAAAAAACACAGATAGGTAATTTTTATTAAATCTAGCGATAGATCACGTTCGAAATTGGATTTCCAGTATCCAGAGGGTCCTCTCTATGAATTATTTTATCTCCATCATTGTATACCTGGCATAATTTTAGTTTTTCGTTTATTTAAATTGAAAGGTCTCCAGAATCGTGTTATTTAGCCGTTCTTGTAATCAGAACCAACGGCCGAGGGTGGTCTGGAAGCAAACCTCATTAGAAGCAAGTCGGAAGCGTAACCGGCAATGAGCAGAATACGACTTACTGAACTGAAAATGTACTGGATACTGTAACTTGCTGTATTTTCGAAAATACTTCGGTAGGTTAAGTTAGGTTTAAGCAGTGACGCAAATTCTAGATGTGTTTTATTTATTCAACAACAAAAGCGTTGCTCTTAAAAAAAATTCACAGATTTCGTGCCTCACACGACTATCGAGCACATTGGAAATGAATCTACTGAATTCGAAAAAATACTGTCTCAAAAAGTTTACGCTACAGGGCAAACCCTTAACCCGATCGTCTTTGTTTTTGGCTCAAACTGTAGCTGACTAAATTGTCCATAGGAGTGTTTCTCAAATTTTTTATATCATTCTTCGTTTCAAAAATATCCAGCGCCAAAAACAAAATTTTTTTTTCTCACTATTTTGGCCATAACTCTTTTCGTTTTTGGTTTTCTCGGATAACTCTATTTGCACCTTACAGCTCTCGTAAATACGCGTCTTTTGAGCCTTTTTGAATATCATATCTTCACAACTCTCCGAGATATAAGGGGATTGCACTTTTTCGTGAAATCGGAGCCTATACTGGAGCAAACGAAAAGACGTTTCCAATGTCAATATAATGATATTGCAAACATTGCAATGGAGTAAAAATATTTAACAAATTTCGTGACGACGCCGACGTCGCTACCACAGCTGCCAGTCTAAAGTGGGGTTGGGTGTCTGCCGTATGCCAGATGACCTATGGGCCAAAACCACCACCACCAACAGGTCCCCAACGAAACGAAATCGACGTCGAGGCAGACCAAGACGAAGGTCGCGGGACGAAATTGATGGCTTCCATAAGAACTGGCCTATCGAAAGGCAGAACAGAGACTCTTGAACAGAACGGAGATAGGCCTTTGCCCAATAGTGGGAGATCAATGGCTGATAATCTAAACTATTACAAAACTGTAGCAGAAAGTTTGTCTGTACATTGAAGATATTAATAAAAAAAAAGTTACGATATGGTTTTTAGGTGTCCCTGATTCCATATCATCAATTTTTGGATTTTTTGTCTGTATGTTTGTTTGTTTGTGTGTTTGTTTGAACGAGCATCACGCAAAAACTACTGAAACGATTGTGATGAAACTTTTTTTTCTTTGATAGCTTATGATCTGACTTAAAATCTGGTATATAATTTGTACGGACAAAGTCGCGGGTTTACGCTCGTAATAAATATATCTAAAGAGTTTCGTATAAAAATTAAATAATTTGTATAAACGTTTAGTAACTCAGCAAAGCAAAAAATGAGGAGACATAATAAAGATTACATTTTAAGAATAGCCCAGTCATTTTTGAGCCGGGACTAATTAATAAATGATTTTTTTTTTTCGGTATAGTATTTAAGAGTCAATTCAAGCTTAGAAATGTACCAAAATAATCTCTTTTTAGCGATAAGACCGCCTTATTTGTACCATATTCAGTTTATGTTTCCTATTGTGCACTGTATTTTCTTTTGGTGTAAATAAAGTATATTTCATTCATTCATTCATTCAAAATAAAAATAAAAATCCCGTCAGCAACAGTTCCAAATTTAAAATTTAGCTACCTATTATCTCGATATAAAAAACCTGATGGTAATTTTTTTTGCGCATATTTAAGGCATTACCAGTAATACACACACTTCAAACATGGTTAAAGGTTTTACTAATAAAAATCTCATTTTAAGTAATTTATAATGTTAAATCTAGTTCAAATGAGTGCATGTATTAATACTATTAATTTAAAGGCTTTGGATTTCTATGTTGCGTAGCGATTTTTTTTTTATATTTTTTCAAATAGTCTATTTGTCACTAAATGGTGCCGGTTATAGTTTAAAAGTCCAATCAATAATTACTTCCTACCTCTCCTAACAAAACTCCGTAAAATGATTGGGCTAGAAGTAGGTATATAGAAGGTATTAGACAGTAGACACATATGTACTCCAGACAGCTGCAACTCAATTTCCTTGTAAAGTATGTAGCGGAAAGTATGTAATATGAACTAACAAAGCCGACTACAAGCCGCTTTGCTATTGTGATGGCAGACGGTAGACGGCAGACTGTAGACTGCAACATTCACCACCGGCACACCATCTTGCCCGCCTCTACGATTCATGAGAAACTTCTTATTTTATTAACTTACTTTTTTGTCTTAAGGGCCTATGTCGAAAAATAATTGAAGCGAAATGGGCGTGTGATAGCTTATATTACTGCCTGATGCGAGAGAAAGAGACGGGGCGGCGCGCGCGCCTGAAACGACGCAAGCGTAAAACAAACTTTATTTAATTGTGATTGTACTATTTATGTAAGTTCAATTCTGCTCTAATCAAAATTTGTAAAATATCAATCTCTTTTTTTTTTAAATCAAGTCTCGTGTTTCTATTATTCACCCTTCAATCGATAAAGACGGCGGCTACTTCGGCTCGTTTTTCTATCGAGAAAATGTGTCTTAATCGTGTTTTGGCTCTAATCAAAACTTCAATTATATGTTCAATTTACACATATCCGCTAATCATACTCCTACTGTTAATAAGTACTTCATGATATATGTAGCTTTAAAGAATCCTATTTTTTCACATAGCCTCTTAATTTTTACTCGTGGGCATGAGTTTTGTAGGTAGCAAATGAACAGGTATCTCTGGAAATTAAATATAGCAAAAGAAATATGTTTTTCGCGTAAAAATTTATTCGAGTTTGAGTAAAATGTCGTACCTATCAAAAATGTTGACGGTATGAATTAAATCAAATCAAAATACTTATTTCACAAAAAAGCGCTACGTCAGAGAAAAGAAATTGAAATGTATAAAAACATCGGTTTTCATATAGGCAGGTGATCCGTGTATCCGTGTTACAGCGAGATGAAATTTTCCGGCTGTGCAAACGAAAAGTTCCAGTTGCACATGCATGAAGGAATAAAAAAAGGCAATTTTATTATTGAGGCAAATACCGAGGGTTGTCAGGTGATGTGTTGCTAGCTTCAATGTTTGCAATTCCAATGCATCTCCATTTAGATTCTAATACCATGACGATACACTATAAGTGACACTATAAGTGTCAGTGTGTTGAGTCACAAACACAATGAGGAACTTTCTTTTCTAACAGAGAATTAAATCAATTCATCATCATCATTATTCATTCATTTTCATCTCGATAGATGGCGTTGACAATAACCTATAAAAAAAAATTAAATAATGTTTATTTCGGATTACTTGATCCATATTACATTACATATACATAGCTCTAAGAATGTGTAAGACGCATAATATTTTTTATTGGGTCAGTTAAATTTCAACCCTGGCGGACACGAGTCGACCGAATGACCTGGTAGGTACGGCAGGCAGGCAGGTATGGTGCGGGACAGGGTAAGCAAACGGAGGCTTGATTGAAAAAAAAATTGTATGCTTTAGATTAATTTTATACAATTTCATTAATTTTATATACCAGGTACAACAACTTTTTTTAAATTAAAAGCAGTATAGTGCTTTTGTGCAGCAAAGGGCCCTTATATTACAATATTGTTGTTTACAATTTTTATCATCAAGTTTTTTTTTTGATAATTAACGTAAATTCACCTCAAGAACTACAAGATTCATTCATATTATTTTCATTAAATTTTTACATAGAATATTTAATTTTCTGTCTCCGAGTCGGTCGGATTTTGGTAATGAATCCATTGATATGTCGTTACCTATGTTACTTCTTACTATCTTATCTCATCTCATCTCATCTGATGAGATAAGATGTTAAATGTGAAAGTTTAGATGTTTATCACTCAATCACACATAAACGGCTGAACAGATTTGGATGGAATATGACAAACAGATACATCTACCAGGAGGTCTTTAACCATATTTTAATTTAATCATTTTCCTTCTGTAATCGTAACAATCACGATTAATAACGATGCAATGCACCATAGTAACATGTACGATTATAAAATCGAAAATTAAAATATTGTATCTTGACTTGTATTTTTAGGGTTCCGTACCCAAAGGGTGAAAACAGGATCCTATTACTAAGCCTAGTTTTGTCCGTCCGTCCTACATATAAAGGGCTGTATCCTTTGAACTATAGCTAATAATAATAGCTAGAAGGTTAAAATTTTCACAAAATATGCGTTATTATGGCGGATTTATTGATAATAAAATCAATATACTAAAATGGGAGTCTCCATAAAAGAAACTGATTTTTTCAACGTTTATTGTTCTTGTTCAATCGTAAAAACGCTAAACATAAAAAACGTCAAACATGGTGTGATTATAGAGCAAACACTTCAGTATAACAACTAAAAATAAAAATCGGCCAAGTGTGTGTTGAGCTTACGCTAAGGGTAAGGGCCCCGGAGAAAACAATTTTTTTTGGTAATATCGTGTTATGGTACGGACCGGCCGGTTTTTTTTATATGTTACAGGTAGGTTTTAAAACATACCTAACCTTTTAAATACACGGGGTGCTACATAAATGTGTGTTCTTTATTTAAAGGAGTGCTTCAGACCATTCAGACCATCAGAAACTGCTAACGGTCAGTTTTTAGGGTTCCGTAGTCCAGAGAGGAACCCTTATACTTATAGTTTCGCCATCTCCGTCTGTCTGTTTGTTCGCGGCATAGATCAGAGACGCTTAGTAGTAAAGAAGATAGAAGTATAATGTTTATATTACCAAACATTCGAAGTCCGCATATTGTGACGAGCTACTACGGAACTCTACACTGATCGTTGGCCCGGCACGCACTTGGCCGGTTTTTATGACTAGGTAGTGTAATCACCTTCACTAACTAAATCGAATAAATTATTCGGCGTAAATTACATGATATGCTTGAGTTACATTAATGCTTTTATATAAAATTATCTAGAATTTGTTATAGTTTTTGTATACAGGTTTTAATTGCTATGAATAATCAATGAATACCTACCTATTTTTACTCAGATATACAGGGTCCTTCTTAATACGCTGACGGTTTTTTAAGAGGATGATCAGACTGAACAACTTTCACTATAGGACCAGTGTAGAAATCGCGACCAAAAAATCTGCTGTTCCATACAAAAGTGCAAACGTACTCGAGCCCAATTGGACCGCTATTTTTTCCGCAATTTGATGTTGGTCCCATAGAGAAAGTTCTTTGTTCAGTTTGATGTTCTTTGTGGACCCTGTAGATACCCTTCGAATAACATGCCTGTCAGATTTGTTATCGGAATACATGAAACAAAACAGACATGGCTATATGCCAGATGTTAGTTACCTAAGTATATATACACACCTACAGTTCTATTCATCACAGTGCTTTAGTGGTTAAACAAGCCATAATGGGAATTTACATTTACTCTGGTCTTGTAATATGTGTCTTTTATATTACTGCTGCCGCAGGTTTACTAAAAATTGGTAAGTAGTAGTGATTTTCAACAAATTAGTTTTATAGTATTTATAATAATTAATTTGATATCACGCTTAAAAAGCCGGACGAAATTGAGTCGGACTCGCGCCATGAGGGTTCCGTACAAACTTTGTTATGAAGGACAAACATAACATGGCAGTGGAAAAAATGTTCTCCCATACATTGGTCTACAATGTAGACTCTACATCACGGTCGATGCTCTGACTGCAACTAAAATGTAAGTTTGTATTGGAAAACAATTTTTTTACGTGATATAATATAAGGTCCATCAAAATTAGCTGAAACTATTTTGAGGAGATTATCAGACCATCAAACTGAACAACTTTCTCTATGGGACCAATATCGATCTCGCGAAAGAAAATTAGCTGTCCCATACATTTCGTTCGAGTTATGTTTGCAGTTTTGTATGGGACAGGTGTATTTTTTTCGCGATTTCGATTATTGGTTCCATAGAGAGAGTTGTTCTGTTTGATGGTCTGATCATCCCCATAATGTAGTTTCAGCTAATTTTTTTAGACCTTATATAACAACAAATTAATGGATTTATTTTGTTATTTGTAATTTACTTGTGCTGTGAGATCTGTTTCTTGCATGTAATGGTTATTTTATTTATTCCTTTACTTGTGCTGTGAGATCTTGTTTCTTGCGAAATTTCATGATTCTAGCCCAACGGTAAGGACCCTAGTCTACACCTAGGTTTTAATTTGTTTGCGAGTATCAAAGTATGTTACATAAATGGCAGAATAAATTGCAATAATTTGTCCTTTATATTTAAGTTTATACGGAACTCTGAGGGAGTCTGACTCGCACTTGGCCGTTATTTTGTTGTTTGTGATAATACATGAAACCTATCTTAAGGTGGTTGCAGAGAATTTTATACAAAACTTTGACGCACAATACGCGTAGACGGTATTAATATCAGTAACTTTGCATATATATGGAAAAATAGTTTAGAAAATCTAGATGCCACGACACAAATAAAATTTGCAATTTATAAAATAATTACGAAGATATAAAGCTTTAAAATTGTTCATATACAATTTTAAAAGCGTCAAACTGTTGTATGAACTGAAATCACCTTAAGTATTATTTTTAAATTAAAAAAAATTTAGTGCCATAGTGCCAAGAATACATTTTGTAGGCATTAAAATATCTATCTATAAAATAATGACACTAAAAATACTGACAGCGTTTTGTATTTTTCCTCAGAAAATGAAATGACTTCAAATGTTTTGCACGAAAGTCAATCGGTGATGAACGACAGAAACTTAATGGTATGTACCCCACGTACTGCTGCAGCGGCCCCATATGCATCTGGCCTACCCTGCCATTAGATTCTAGCACTCAGTTGCAGAAACGCTCATTAAATTTAATCCTCCATTAAATCTCTAGCTATCACTTTTTGTCTTGTTGACGTAGTAAAAGCTAGCAAGAGATTTAATGGAGGATTATCTCTAATGCGCGTTTCTGCAACTGACGGTAGGTATGTCTTAAGTTTTTTTGACATAATTATTACCATGTACAAAATTTTGTATCGTTTACAGACTTCTGGAGAGAATGTGACAATAGATTTGTATTACGAATCCCTTTGTCCCTATTGCATACAATTCTTCGAGGAAGGTTTAGTGCCGGTTTTGAAGAAGATAGGTCAGCACGTCATTGTTAATCCTTATCCTTATGGAAATGCTGAGGTAAGTTGATATAGTTTGGCGCTCGCGGATTAAGTGATAAATTGATAATACAGGGCGTAAACTAAAATGCGTTACATATTGATAAGAGTTTTTTTTTGTATGTCCCATACTGTTATTTTAATGTTGGTCCCATATTGAAAATTGTTCAGTTTGATGGTCTGAAGCACTATCTTAAGCATTTAAGTTTACACCCTCCTGTATAGGATCCTTCTTAATATGCTGATGGTTTTTTAAGGAAATGATCAGACCATCAAACTGAACAACATTCTCTATGGGACCAACGTCGACATCGGAAAAAATCTGCTGTTCCATATAAAACTTCTAACTTACTCGACCCAAATGTATGCTTCTTTTTTTCGCGGTTTTGGTGTTGGTCCCATAGAGAAAGTTGTACAGTATGATGGTCTGATCATCCCCTTAAAAAGCAGTCAGACAGTAGAAATACAGGGTATCACATAACTTGCATACCATGTGATAATGTTGACGTCGAAGTGTAGACCCACGAGAATATGGAGATACAACTTACCTAGATACCTTTCTGGTGGATTGGCATAAGTCAGCTTTATATATATATATATATATATATTCCATATATGATTGGAAGATAATAAGGGAAGTCTTTGCCCAGCAGTGGAATGTTCCAGTGCCAATAAACAGCAATAAATAAGCAGGCAATATGGTCGGCGCCCTTAGACCATCCGGCGCCCCACCATGATAGCTCACTCAGATCAACCAATTTAATGCCTGTTTTCATTTTTCAGACTATTGAGAAGGATGGAGTTATATCATTCGAATGTCAGCATGGAGAAGATGAGTGTTACGGCAACAAGTTACACGCATGCGCTCTCGACATCCTTGGCAAAGGCCCCGTGGGTATAAAATTCATCGCATGTTTGATCCGAACTCCACAAAATCCAAGAAAACTACGAAGATTACAATCTGGGTCAAATGATGCTGCTGCTGGTAAGGTAGGTACTTTGTGACTGTCACTGTCACTCTATCTAATCCCATAAAAAATATTATGTCAAAACTACAATAAACTATTCGGTTTTCATATCGGCGTTAGAAATATTGGTTTTCTCGAGAGGTAGGAGATGTAAACATTGTAAATTACAATAGATAAGTAGCTGTTGGAAATTCTAGGTTTCCGAAAGGATTGATCAGTATATAGAACCTTGACGATACACTCATATAATTTTTTTTTTAATATATTCCACAATTTAAAAATTCCATAACATTTGTGTTATATTAAGCAGGTTAATGAGGTATATTAGCTTAGATGTAAAAATCATATCGCAATATGCTAATTTGAATATCTGGACCGTAATCCTCAGGCATAGAATTGAGCAAGGATTACTCCGTACTTCAGGTGTCTCCGTGTCTTCATCTTTGACCAACGCCCATATGGAGCATTTTATCAACAATCTAAATTATGATTTAAAGTAACATTTGAATTTCAGTGTGGCAAAGCAATGTCCGTCAACGTAAAGCCTATCAAGAAATGTGCCAAAGGACGTAGGAGTACAGAGCTTCTGAAATACTACGGCGAAGAAACCAAAAAGGCTAATATTCACGGTGTACCGACTATTTTCGTCAATGGCAAGGAAAGTGAAGACGACGACTTCCTTGCCGATGTCTGTGCAGCTTTCAAACACCCACCCCCTGAATGTGAAACGTAATCATGTTGAAAAAGCAAACAAATAACATGTTGAATATAATAATATTTTTATTAAACCACTTAGTAATAAAATAACAATTAAAATCTCGCCGTTACATATAAATTTGTACATAATCCTACTGAATTTTCTCTTCATATTGCCCTAGCAATAGATACAAATTACCTATAATATAACCTACAAACATACATATTCGTAATTTCGCACCAAGCGCCTTTCCGAATCTTTTATAATACGCACAGTCAAGGAGTGGAATGCCCTGCCTGCGTCAGTATTTCCGAGCGCTTTCAACCCGAATACCTTTAAAGTACGAGTGAATAGGCTTGTTCTGGGTATGCTCGGTACCTCTTCGACCCCATCTTCGTCCTGAGGCCTGGATTGAGGCCAAGAGCAAACCGATCCTAAATAAAAAAAAACAATACGTACCTATAATTTAGGTAATCGAGAATTTGGACCCAACCGTCGACATCGACACTATTCGACACCTACTATAGGAATCAGGAGTAAGAACATTATTATTATAAACAAATATCGTGGCATTGCAATTTGCAATACAGATTATCTTGTGCCATTGAAAGTACCAGACTCAAGCACGGACTTGTATCATAATGACTATTATACAACGATATGGTATAGAGTAGGTATTGCAGTTTAGTATGGGACAGGGATTGTCTGAAAAGAGAAATGATTCCGTGCTTCGGATGGCACGTTAAGCCGTTGGTCCCGGCTACTATCTCTGTTGGTAGAAGTCGTTACATAAAAACCAAGTCAGAGGCCGTAAGGCGGTCTGAAAAAAACTCTGACGCCAGGGCTCTGCCCACACGATAAGAAGAAGATGGGACAGCAGATTTTTTTTTACTGACAGGTTTGACACTTTTGTTCTTTTTGTTCTGACAGGCTTGCTCCCATCGTAAGAGTTGTTCAGTTTGATAGGTAGAGTATGTGGTTTAATCGTAAAAGTTGTTCAGTTTGATAGGTAAAGTATGTGGGATACTTTTCCTTATACCCTGTATAATATATGTCGTATTCCATATCCAACCATTCTTTTTTTAATTTTTTCAATCAACATGGAGATTTGGGCACGTATTCCAGGATTTCAAACTCCTAAATTTCTAATGGTTTTGCCCTTTTTATATATCAGCAACAGGGTGTTAATCCCACGTCTACCTCCACAACAACAAAAGATAAGAGCAGGGTGTTGAAGTTTACCAAAATCCACGCGAACGAAGCCACAGCCACGGGCAAAAGCTATTATAAAATATATTTATTTCTTTGGATTAAAATGCCCAAGACAAAGCAGATTGGCCACTAAAAATGTCTCAATTCGTGGTGGGCAGGCCCACTCGCCCTCTCCCTCATTAGTGAAAGAAATCATTTACTGGAACTGAGATTTTTCCCTAGAACTATTTTTTTTCTTTCTTTGATAATAATTATATTTTTCTTCAGTTTTGTTTTATTTTACGCTGCGCTTTAGAAGTTCACCTGAAAGGAAAAAGAAATAAAATAACTTGGTAGTAATGTTGCCTCTACTAACTCTACAGGCGACTAAAGTTTTATATGTTACGAGCGTTAACCCGCGACTTCGTCCGCACAAATTATAATATACCAGATTTTAAGTCAGATCATAAGCTATGAAACAAAAAAAGTTTCATCAAAATCGGTTCAGTAGTTTTTGCGTGATACTCGTTCAAACAAACAAACAAACACACAAACAAACAGACAGACAAAAAATCCAAAAATTGGTGAAATGAAATCAGGGACACCTAAAAACCATATCGTAACTTTTTTTTTGTTAATATCTTCAATGTACAGACAAACTTCCTGTTACAGTTTTATAATAGTTTAGATATACAACACACTATGACACTACTGTTTTATTGCATTTTAAACTATGCAGGCAACTGAACATCGAGCTAAAATTTGAAGTCTCCATCACAAACACCATCATCATCATCTCTCCCAGGCCGCGCCCCAAAACTCTATCCTCCGCTTGCCTCGGCATTCCTCATCCAGTTGCTCCCCGTTACATTTGGGTGCAAAGAGAAAACGCTAGAGAAAAGCAATAATAACTTAGTTCCCAAAGATGTTTTGTTCCATTCTACAAGACCTATCCAACGCAACAACTCGATTATTAAATCAGCCGTCGTCGCTGTCCCATTGTTGGTCAAAGCCTCCCTCCGACCTCTCCATGCGTTAGTCCCGGTTTTCCGCCTCGATAGGCCAGTATAAGAAGCTATCGATTTCATCCCACCACCTTTTTCTAGGTCTTAATTTTCCGACCCCGATTTCACTTTGCTGGGGTCCAGTTCGTAGTGGCTTTGGTCCATAGGTCATCTCATCTGGCCATGAGGTTGATAAAATAATGTTCGTTGCATGGGAGGGACAAGAAAATTGTTTTCTTCGTAACTCCATATTTCTGTTTTTGGGTTCATATTATCTGTCTTCACGCCATATTTCTTTTTAAAAGGAACAAAAATGAGCGAGTAATTGAGGTAGAGCATACAGACGGGCAGAATAGACGAAAATATTACCACAGATTAATAATAAGTTACTACTATTACACCGAAAGCCACTCTTGACAAATAAAATTGGCAATTGTTATAATTATGTCGTGGTAAATGTCTGGATAACGGAAATGTTCGGAAAGTACAACTTTGTCGTAATAATATAACTGAATAACCAAGGTCCAAGAGAGATTGGTATTTATGCAGCTATTGCCCGGATGAATCACGAGGGAAACATTTCAAATATTTGTTTTATTTCGAATGACTAAGAAAACATTGTCCATTAGGTACGTTTTATATTTAAACTGGTTACGATAAAACTGAATGGAACATTGTATTCCTCTGTCCATAATTTCAATTTGTTACGCTTGTGTTTCCTTTTACATATATTGACAAGGAAATGAAGAATTTGTAGGACATTATAATAATATTCATGGGTAGTTACCGTTTTTGTTCGCTTAGTTTTGTTATTTTTGTATGTTATTTCGTTGTGCAAATAAATAGTTTTGCATTTCAATCTTATTTTGGGAAGTCGCGGAGACAAGGGTCCAGATAAAACAGTAATGCACGTTACTAAATTCTGACTGACTGACTGACAACTCACAGCCTAAACCACTGAAAATAGAAACATGATATTTGAAACACATATTCTAGGATGTAGGGGTGCACTAAGAAAGGAGTCTAATGCAACGGTGTGTTTAAATTTTCCGGTATCTACTGACGAAGAATGAAAATGGGTTGTTCGAAGTTAGGTAAATGAATTTCGTAACGAAGCTCGGGAAATCCGGGATATCCGAATACAATTTTTTTTACAAATCAACAGGGTCCTTATGATGACACTTTTTTAAGGGGATGATCAGACCGTCAAACTGAACAACTTTCTCTATGGCACCAACATCGAAATCGCGAAAAAAAATCTGATGTTCCATACAAAACTGCAAAACTGCCAACTCGAGCCAAATGTATGGGACAGCAGATTTTTTTTCGCGATTTCGATGCAGATTCCATAGAGAAAATTGTTCAGTTTGAAGGTCTGGTCATCCCTTTAAAAATGTGTCAGCATATTAAGAAGGACCCTGCATAATAAAACTACATTACATTTCGACTTTTCGAGTAGGTTATAGGACATTGTATAGGAACGGTTATTATTATTACCTATTTTCTGACATTTAATTTAGTATAAAACGATTTTAGTCTAAATGTTTGTGTAATTTTTTCCTGCACAGAGGCACAAATCTATTATGTATGGCATTATTGTCTGCGATGTACGTCTGGTTTCCTACAAACAAAGTGCATAATGCACTTTATATGCATCGTAACGTAATATGCTGCACTCCAACATAGTCCAAGCCAAGTGCTATTAGGATTCAATTTAGCATGCACCTTTTGTTTGAAGGTCTGAGCTCGACCTGAAAAAACCAAGTTTGTTTTAGAAATATCTGTTAAAAATTTATGGAAGTTTATAAAACCAAAATCACTCACTGGCTCATCATGAAATCTCCAAAACTACAAACTTGGGTCTGGTCATACTCTTAACAACAAAAAAAGAATCATCAAAATCGGTTCATAAACGACGAAGTTATCCGCGAACAGATCGAATTGAGAAACCTTCTCCATTTTTGAAGTCTGTTAAAAACTGTCATGTTGAACCCCGTATAATTATGTTTCTATATTTACTCGCTAGGGTGTAAGGAAAAGTATCAATAAACTTTTACACTACATACTCTACTCTACCCATCAAACTGAATAACTTTTACTTTGGGTATGAGAGCAAACCTGACAGAATAAAAAACAGCTGTCTCATACATTTGAGTCGAGTAGGCGCTGCAGTTTAGTATGGAAGAGCAGATTTTTTTTTGCGCTGACACGTTTGCTCCCATAGTAAAAGTTGTTCAGTTTGACGGGTAGTGGTTTAAAGGTTTATGATACTTTTCCTTATCCCCTGTATAGATAGCAAATCGCCAAAGGGTAAACCGGCAGCGTGTTATGCCAATCCACGCCCCGCTTAAAGTAAAAGAGTGCAACATACACCATGCAATGCAAGTCCTTGTAATATGCATGCGTAATTCGTAGGGTTTCCTCATGCATACTGAAAGTACTAGTAGTTCCGTCTCGACTGTTACGTCACACGCCTATATTCACGGCAAAATTATGAGCTTTGACAAGCCCTGCATGCTAATTAAAAAGCTACTACTTACGTATACGGTTGCATAAGTTTTTATAAAATTTTTATTTTGCCAATTTTGTGTTCAATTGAATTGTGTTCTTGGTTAAAAATAAATATAAAAATACATAAACGAAGAAGGGATGAGTCACGACTTCCGTTCGACTTATAACAGAAGACGTGCTCAGCTCAAGGCCGCCGGCGGCAGTACCTCGTTGGATGGCTATCAAAATTCGTTGCCCTTGCCCGAGGTATGCGCCAGCCCTTTGGTCACCGGACACCTCGACCAGGCGCGACGACAACTCTTTGAAGAGAAGGTGTTCTTGGTACCTTGTATAGAGATTTCAAGAAATTAAATATTTGACTACTAGCTCAGGTCATCATCAGCCGGTATTACACAATTACACACCACATGCAGCACAGCGTTTTCTTTCTTGGTAATCATATCGAATACGTCAGGACAATTGACTATAGGTACCAAGAACATTGTATATTTTTGCTAGGTACCTATTTATATAAAATTATAGATACGGACAAAAACGGCGAAGCTGTGAGCATGTGATAAAAAATTGGCGGATGCGATAGTGGAGATACAATAACAAACAAGTGCTTATCATCCTGCAGAATGTTTTTGCCGCTTATAGTTTGTGATTTTCGTAAAATAAAAAACTACCTAGACGACCCCGTAGTATAGTCTGTAGTGAACCTGCCTGCTGTGCCAATGGTCGCGGGTTCGAATCCTGAATAATGAATATTTGTACCCGAGTCATGGATGTTTGTATCTATATATGTATTCTGTATTGTTGTCTAGTCATGATAATACAAGTCCAGGTACTTTAAATGTGACTAGTAGACTAATTTGTGTGACAATGTCCAAGATATTTATTTATTTATTTATTATTATTTACCTAAATGATTTTGTTAGTTTGTGTCACGTCCAAAAAAATTTACTTAATTTTAAATATTTTCACTATCATTCTGAATATTCTGATGACGATGAATAATTACAGTGCACTGGGACGTATACAGAGTGTAAGGAACAGTATTATCAACCTTTGAACCACATACTCTATC
This sequence comes from Agonopterix arenella, assembly GCA_927399405.1. Lineage (NCBI taxonomy): Eukaryota > Metazoa > Arthropoda > Insecta > Lepidoptera > Depressariidae > Agonopterix > Agonopterix arenella. The sequence continues at coordinate 10,404,474 of OV656691.1, read as the reverse complement.
CATCAAACTAAACAACTTTGACTATGGGAGCAAACCTGTCAGAGCAAAAAATCTGCTGTTCCATACTAAACTGCAATACCTACACGATTCATATGTATGAGACAGCTGATTTTGGTTTTGTTCTGACAGGTTTACTCCCATAGTAAATGTTGTTCAGTTTGATCGGTAGAGTATGTGGTTTGAAGGTTAATGATATCTTTTCCTTACACATAGGCTGATGCCTATATGTAAACGTCCCACTGCAGGGCACATGCCACCCCTCGGCACATTATAAGAATGAGTATCCAGTATACCCTCGGGGAGGGTGTATGGGTGTCGGTCTAGTGTCAGTCTTTACTTTAACATACGTATGCATCAGAATTTCTTCTTCGGCGTACCTATGCAGCACGGCTAGCATGCCACCCACGACCAAGCGTTTAAACGAGAAAAACGACATGCGCGCTCTTTCTGATATACGTAAAATAATAAGGATGGAGGCACATCTCCATTTATATCGTTTTCTCGGGGGTGGCATGCGATGCGAGGCCTACAGGTTTCCTAACGATGTTTTCCTTCACCCGTTTATTTCACTCTATAAGTACCCGAAGCTATAGCTAATTTTCTAATTCATTGACATAATTATTACATTACAACAAATTAGTAAAATAAAGTACGCCTTCTGAATACATTTATTAAACCTAAAACTATTTTTGTCATGACCGGACATCAACACGCGACATTTGCGTGTTGAAATTAAAAACCAACAAACAAATACAGTAGCTTACCTAACTGTAGGTATCACGTTGTTAACGTAAAGGTACCTAACCTACCTAACCTAACCTATAACCTATATAAGTGAAACGTGGATATTCTGAAGTTTCAGAATATCTCTGACTAGACCCCCTCGGGGAATATAGTCGTGAGCATATTATTATTATTATTTGGTTATAAGGGCTTGGTCAATGACCAAATAGCTACTGCGACCTGGATAGATCTATTGTAGCTGTCACCCTAGACCTAAAGGTCATTTCCTAGGCCCACGGACTTCATGAACCGTGTTATGCTTTTGGAGGGGAGGTCCCTAATGTCAGTAGGTGTTATTATGTATCCACCTAGATGGCGACTCCTGCTGTGATTGAGCACTGCGCATTCGCAGAGGAGATGTATGGGCGTTTCCTCTGCTTCACAGCAACATCTGCAAGTGATGTCTACAAGCCCCATTCTGTGTAGGTGTTTGTTTAACTTGCAGTGTCCTGTTAAGGCTCGTACTAAGAGCCTTAAGTCGTTGCGGTTTGAATTGATGGCATCTGAGGTATGTCTGTTTGAAAAGCCGGTCACAAGTTCTTTCGCATGCCTCAGTCCTGGTGTATCCGACCAGAGCTTACGGCTTTGGTCCCCTCTCCGTGCCAGCTCGTCAGCAGCCTCATTTCCATAAATACCGCAGTGTCCAGGCACCCAGCCTAGGGTGACAGAGTTTGTCAGTCCTAGCTGGTTGAGTGCTCGGGCACATTCCAAAGTCAGCTTCGACTCTATTTCGTCAGATCCTAGCGCTTTCAAAGCAGCCTGGCTATCTGATAAAATAACAATATGTTTCCCCTTTGGGTATCTATGTAGATTCTCATGTACGCAATCTATGATAGCGTACATTTCAGTCTGGAATACTGTGGCATGCTGTCCAAGCATATGCTATGCTACCTAACCTATACCGCACACAAAATTATTGTAATTTTTAGCCAAATTATAAATACTTAATTTTACATTAATAATAAATTATTTAATTTTTAAATTCTGAAAACTACGTAGTATCTTCTCGTCCCAATACCACACTGTCTAAAGGCCGGGCCACACAGTATGCAGCTGCAGGCCGGCTGCGGAACGGCTGCAGGCCGGCAGTAGTTGTAAACTATGAAATTATATGCGAGGTGTTCACACTTGATTCAGTCCGGTGCTTCTGCGGAATAGCTGCGGAATGGAAGCTGCAGTGTGACACCTCGCATATAATTCCATAGTTAAAAACTACTGCCGGCCTCCACCCGTTCTGCAGCCGGCCTGCAGCTGCACTCTGTGTGGCCCAGCCTTTAGTGTGTATACTGCCAGCTGCCAGTGATGACATACGGATCTCAGACGTGGTCGCTCACTCAAGGCCTTATAAAAAAGGCTGAAAGTCATCCAAAGGGAGAGAGCTATGCTCGGTCTACGACATCGAATCATAAATGATGAGATTTGCAGAAGAACCAGAGTAACCGACATAGCCCAAAGAAATGCTAAACTAAAAGCGGCAATGGAGGAAAGCGCAGCGTTGCTAGGCTCCCTGCAAGGTGGCCCGGATGACCTGGTGAAGGCGGCTGGAACGTGTTGGATGAGGGCAGCGCAGGACCGTTTTGGCGATCCTTGGGGGAAAGGGTTACTTATGTCCAGCAGTGGACGTCTATCGACTGATATGATGATCATGAATCATGATGATAGTAACTCATTGGAAGAATTAAACTTTCGATAGACAGGGTGAAATTGATATCATTAGCAACCTTTTAAACTAAGAGTCTACCCATTAAACTGAACAACTTAATTTACTATAGGAGCAAACCGATCGGAGCAAAAATAAATCAGCTGTTCCATATTAAACTGCAATGCCTACTCGACTCAAATCTATGCAACAGCTGATTTTTTTTTGCTCCGTTCGGTTTGCTCCCATAGTCTTCTTATCGTGTGGGCAGCAAGCCCTGGTGTTTTTTCAGACCGCCATACGGCATCTGACGTGGTTTTTATGTAATGACTACTACCACCAGAGATAGTAGCCGGGACCAACGGCTTAACGTGCACATCCGAAGCACGGAATCATCTTTCTTTTCAGACAATCAGGTGATTCAGCCTGCAATGTCCAAGTCCTAACCAATTGGGTAGAAATGCGCAAAGTGACATATCACTTGGTGTCCGCATCAGTGGGAATCGACCTCACGACCTCCGTGTCAAGAGCCCAATGCTCGGAGGTAGTTAGTAGATGGGTAGTCTCTTAGTTTAAAAGGATACTAATGATATCAATTTCACCCTGTATAAGATCAGAAATATTGTTTTTTCCAGCTTTCAGGCTATTAAATATATTTACCTGTATCTGAACTATTAAAAAACTTTAACAGAAAGTTTGTCTGTACATTGAAGATAGTAACAAAAAAAAGTTACGATATGGTTTTTAGGTGTCCCTGATTCCATATCACCAATTTTAGGTTTTTTTGTCTGTTTGTTTGTTTGTTTGTTTGTGTGTTTGTATGTTTGTTTGTTTGAACGAGCATCACGCAAAAACTACTGAACCGATTTTGATGAAATTTTTTTTGTTTGATAGCTTATGATTTGACTTAAAATCTGGTATATAATTTGTGCAGACGAAGTCGCGGGTTAACGCTCGTAAGACATAAAATGACACTAACAGTCAACTTACGCAGCGTGTGGGTGATACAGTAAAAACTTCTTTCCGACAACATTTGATGGAACTGCCCTATGATGAATTTCTTCGACCGAGTCGGTTTAGTAGAAATTTCTAGAACTCCTGCATATTGTAAGAGTTTGACGAATGACGTCTGCGCCGTCGAGCCCCGAGGCTGAAAGCAAGGCCAAGGTTTTATTATGTAAATTATGGTGCTTACGCGCACGGTCAGCGCTAATCGTGCTGCTAATATGACCACAATGGCTACTGAACGCTGAAACTGTGAATAGATATACTGAAATATTGAACAATGTATTTTGAAAAGCAAAGTACTCCATGTAAGTACCTGATATGTTATATACACACGGCGACACATTTTATGATAATATGTCGATAGCTCAGAAAGTGCATATGTCTAGAATGAGCCTCATGCTTCTACCGTATAAAACAAAAGGGGCCAACTTTCTTAGGTTGGTCGCATGAGGTGTCATACAAATTATGTCTGTGTGTGTGTGTGTGTTTATATATATTAGATTAGATTAGAGGCCAGTACAGGTTGCAATTTTTTTCTACTCCATTCGTAGATTCGACTGTCTATCTTGACATATAACTTATCCAAGATCAAGGATTTCAATACCTATGCCAGCTTCCTGTCCAAGATCAGGGTCCTTCTTAATATGCTGACACTTTTTTAAACGGATGATCAGACCATCAAACTAAACAATTTTCTCTATGGGACCAACATCGAAATCGTGAAAAAAAATCTGCTGTCCCATACATTTGGCTCGAGTAGGTTTGCAGCTTTGTATGGACGAGCAGTTTTTTTTTCGCCATTTCAATGTTGATGCCATAGAGAAATTTGTATAGTTCGACCGTCTGATTATCCCCTTAAAAAAGTGTCAGCATATTAAGAAGGACCCTATATAGTGCACTGCCTTACGGTCAAAAAAGGCTGAAAAAGTTGTCTAGGGGTCTAGAGAAAATACCTAACAACATACTAAAGTTTGGTGCTAGTATCCGGAAGCGAACTTTATTTCCATTAAGGCAGTGCACTAATATAGTACATCTAAGTAAAAAGTATGAATATGTAAATGCGGGTACTCGCGTAAGATTATCGTTGTTATCTGATTTCTGATTTAAAACAACATTGTTTCACAGTTCTATCTAGATTCTAAAAATCTCACAAAATAATCTTATCTTTGGTACTCATTAATCTTACTATTATTACCAAAGAGAATGTAACTCACTACGTATTATTACAGTCAATAATTTAAGTTTATAAGATTGATAATTTTAATAATAAAACGAAGCATATTCAGAGTGTAAGGAAAAGTATCATTAATTCATTAATCTTTAAACCACATACTGAACCAATCAAACTGAACAACTTTTACTATGGAAGCAAATTTGTCAGAATAAAAAAATATTAACTGTTCAATACGTTTGAGTCGAGTAGGTATTGCAGTTTAGTATGGGACAGTGTTTTTTGTTCTGACAGGTAAAGGCTCCCATAGTAAAAGTTGTTCAGTTTAATGGGTAGAGTATGTGGTGTAAAAGATAATGATACTTTTCCTTACACCCTGTATCCACTATTTATAATGTACCTAACATTATGATGTTATTGAGCGTTAGCTCTTAAATCATAACTTTGTCTCAAAGGACGGTAAACGATAGCAGTCTTCATAACAATTCAAAGTTTGAACGACTTCTGAGTATCCATCGAATAGAAAGAAACCAAAACTTTTACTCTCGTTCACAGACGAGGGTTTGCCAAGAGGGGCGTCCTTTGGTACCGCCTGCGCTGCACCCCGGTCAGTCGATGCGTCGCCTTGCCATCGAGATTGTTACAAACACTAATAAATCTCAGAGACAGACACTTTCATTCACAAGTGTGACAGAGACGGAGCAACAAAGAACCACAACAAATCAGGGGGTGAAGGGCGAGGCATCGTCGCCGTCAGAGGACTTGGCACGCCGCCCGGAGACGCGTGCCAACCGCCACGTGCAGCCAGACTGTGAGTTTACTAGCTTAAAACACTCGGTTGTCGCTTCTTTAATTATATGCGACTTGTTTTGATACTTAACTTAACACAAATTACACCAAATAACAAACAAGGATAATTTGGTATTTATCCCTTAGCTCGTTGTATTTTCCGTCTTCCTATGTTAAGTCGATGGTACGTTATTGAGTTTGACTTGACATTGTGGTAAAGAGATAACTGATTTACATAAATAAAAGTAACTGAAATAAAGGTAAAATCTTTTTCCACCCCACCGGGTGGAAAGCGTCAACTTTCGTCCCGCTGCGCTAAACGAAGTTGCCGCTTTTCACATCCGTCGGGGTGAAAAATAGTGTACTAACCTCGGGCAGTAAATAGGAAAGCCTCAGATCACATGTTTGTTGACATCGGCTTCGCCTCGGTCAACTTTTCTTACTTACCTGCCCTCGGTGTGTAATCTACTATTTCATCTCTCATACTCTAAAAGAATGTCATTGTTTATCTAAGAAGCGGGTTGAAAGTTATACTTTTCTTCCCTAGGGCGGAAAAGTAATTTAGAAAAAAATCTACGTCTATACTGAGCAAAGGCAGAAACCTATACAACTACACTTCGATAAAATTATATTAATTCTTATTTTTTTATAACTATTATGATCAACATATTAGAATTATAATAAAATTTAATTTAAATAACATTTTTTTTTGTCATTTGGAGACTTTTGTTAAAATTATAAGCAGACAGAAAAAGTGATCTCGATTAAAACCGCCTCAAAAAAAAAGAACGTGCTGGCTTGAAAAATATAAAAGCCATAAAGTTGCGCGGAAGAGAAAAAAGGGCTTTACAGCGAGATGTTGCTAATTTTTTCGTAAGGATCCGTTTTAAAACGCGTAAAAATTACTCTGGAAGTATATCCGTCTCACTCTAGCATACATATATCTTCGTATGCTTTTTCTCTTTAGCATTGGCACCCCGAGTGATTTCAAATATATTCAAACGTTTTGAAACGTACCTAGTCTAAAATTAATTCGTCAAAGCATAACTAGAAGCATAAGCATAAGCCACGACGACGACGACGCTCACGACTATATTCCCCGAGGGGGTAGTCAGAGATATTCTGAAACCTCAGAACATCCACGTTTCACTAGTAGTACCGAAACTCTGTCCAGTGTGACGGGGAGTGAGCCCGTCGCCACTTGTAATGGACAGTAGGTACATACATGCCTCGAAATTGAAGCATGCAGGTTTCCTCACGATGTTTGTTTTTTGTAATTCGTCAAGCTATTCAGAAATTGATTTGGCATATTATATCTGGCTTTTCTTTACTTTCCTAGTATTCGAAATGAAAACCAGAGTATTTAACTCGGGTGAAAGACACCCATATCACACTCGAAATATGAGCGCATTACCTACTAGTTTTTACTTGAGTTTAATGGTGACAATTAGCCTAATCTGTAACAGTATTGTAAGCACTTAGGAGCTATTAGATGACTGTTAGCAATCGGCCAGTCAGTTTGACTACACTGTGATAATGCACATCAATCGTTAATTACTTCGTTTAGATTCTGGGTCGGACGTAGAGAGGTCAGTTTTCATTAACGCTGTTATCGTTTCTATGATTTAAACCCAAGGTTAGGAAATAGCACTCAACTTTTGTTTACATATTTCGCAATCAACCTACGAATACAACAAATGAAGTTAAAATATCCATGAAATTTTCTGAATACGGCACGGCATTTGAAGGCGATGAAATATTTAATTATCACACCAAGTTTGACGCTTGTATTTATTTTCGCTTTTTTCCTTTAGAGTAAAGGTAAAGGATTTTTGTTTTTCACTTTTATTATTATTTGTTAGCAACTAGTAGTATTGTCAGTGGCAATAATTGGCAATGGGCTGGTCATGTCTGCTGTAGAACTGACTACCGGTGGGGTGTCAGAGTTCTGGAGTGGAGACCGCGAACTGGTAGTCGTAGTGTGGGACGCCCTGCTGCCCGCTGGACAGACGACCTAAATAAAATATCGGGGAGCGACTGGATGAGGAAGGCCGAGGACAGAGTTTTGTGGCGCGCCTTGGGAGAGGCCTATGTTCAGCAGTGGACGATGATAGGCTGATGATGATGATGATGGTGATGGTGATGAGTAGTTAAGACAGACCTAAAACTTTGGGCACGCAACACTCAAAATTAATGCAGCTGGTAAAATCTGAATATAGTGTGTGATCCGCTCTACAATGAGTAATTTTAATAGATATTATGGATCGAAACAGTATAAAACTGTAAATGGTATTCGACTTGTGTAATATTTACTTTACTATGTAACCGTTAAAATTCAAGACCTCACCGTACCGGACACCTGTGTACATATTAACGTATACGAATATTTCCACTCGATTCTCGTTCAACGATTCATTCATTTCCGCTAAAACATGATTGGTAGTCTAATGCAAATTCGTGGATTTGTCAAGTTCTATAGAATTTGTGCAATACTGTAGAGTCATTATGGAAGAAAAGGACGCGCCTTGTGGATGACGTCACCGTGCGCTGATTCATCGGATCCTCTGCGCCCGCGCCCGCTCGGCTCGGCATCGGCATCGGTATGATGCGCTTACGCATTCGACACGAGTCGCCCGTATCCTTGCACAGCCGTGGCTCCTATTCACACATTGATAAACAATATCCATAAATACAAAGAACTGGGCTTGGTACTACATAATGTATGCTATAAACTTGTGTCTACCATTTTTGTTGTAAATAAATAAATAACGGTCACAGGCACATACGTTGTAATTTTGTAATAATCCCAAATTAAGGCTTATGCTTTTTGTTATGGGAACCATATACAACAACAGAACTAAATTTAAAATCCATGACCGAACCGGGATTCGAACCCATGACCCTGGCTTGGCGGTCCGGCGTGGTAACCATTAAACCAACCGCGTCTTCAACGTCGTTATCAAAGATTTTTTTTGGTCGTTATAATTATAAGTTTGAAATGTTTGAGCAAACTCACCACAAAACATTTTGTTTAATTTAAATATAAATGTAGGTATTTATTGGTTATTTATTTTTTTAATTATAAAGAATATGTTCAATAGCTTAATATATGTTCTAGATATTTTTGTCCTAACCGTAATTTAAAATGACACTGTTTGTAGTTGTGTCTAATCAGAATGTCTCACTCAACATTGTTTTGTTCGGGAGCAGTTAATATAATCAGCATAACTGTTTTATCAGCAATGAGCAAAATTTATGTTTCGAGTGATAAGCGAAAATAGGAAAACTGATAGTAGGACAGTACATTACCAGCTGTTATCTACAATGTAACTTCAAAAATCGGCCAAGAGCGTGTCGGACTCGCATACGATAGGGTTCCGTAGCCATTGTATGAGTAAAATAGGAAGAAAAGCAATGAACTTGTTTACCTTACTTAAGAGTAATTTTTGAAACATAACGATAGCGCAATTTAACTTCGAGCAACGCAATCTTATTTCTTATTAGAAAATTAATCTATTTTACTGTTTTTTTTTCGAAACTGGTTGCGCTACAGCATCCGTTATAATTTTCTTTGAAAGTACTTACTAAAAGCTATATTGTAGAAATTTTTCAGATTTTTTACAGATTTAAAGCCTACTTTTGTACGGCGCAAATATATCAAGACAGAAGCATTTATACTTAATGATTTAGTTTTTATGGGAGGACCTCACTCGATTTATAAGAAAAAAACATTTTTTTCCAACCCCCTTTTTGTTGTATGTAGGGGTATTTGTTACTGTTATCTGTCGTCATGACAACTTTCGATTTAATGTGTGTAAAAATGAGCTAGTAATGGAGGTGGCGCATAAAGAAAGACAGAATGGACAAAAGTATAAGGGTTCCTTGTTTGACAACGGAACCCTAAAAAACTGTTAATTCCACACCACGACACTTATCAAACGAAACACCTACAATTTATTAAAATGTTTAATGCTTTGAAAATTTTATTTTAATAAGTATTTAAAGTATTTTTCGTAAATGTAGAATTAGTGTCAATTTTAATATATTATAAAAGAAACGTAAAGTTTTCAACTCCATGGAGTAACACTGCTCAGAATATGACTTTCATGTGTTTGAAGCATTTTTTTTCAAGAATTTCTAATAATTTCACAAATCTTTTATATGATATATACCTACAAGTGCTTTAATAGCTGCCAAAGTTTCCTAATATTTGCATTCCATTTATGGTGAATATTGTTTTCTTGCATCGTAGAATAACTCAATTATGTCAGTATATTTTAATAAGCATCCGGAATATTTCGATTTCAGAAACTTAAAAATACCAACTCTAGTATATTGATTGTCACGCACATAATCATAATATTTATTGTCCAATCATATTGGTACACAAGGTCTCTACCAGTACTTATTTTCAATAAATACCTAGTTATTGATTTCTCATTCAGAAAAAGTAAAATAACGTTACGAAGGACAAGTTCGCAACGGCTCAACAAAAAATACCTAACAATAGCATGATGTATTTGTAAAGCAAGGCACGTTTTGTCAGGCTTCGAGACACGCGGCCCGGTATGGCCATCCGGTGTACTGCTCACTCCTCAGGCCCTACATCCAGTATGACTTCAAAACTGTTTTACAATTCAACTTATAAATTGCCACCTCTTTAACTCCGAAAGTTAGTAGTCCTTGCATTGTCAATATCGTGTCAATACTTGTGTCAATATCGCCTATAGAATCATGAGTTCAAAGAGCAAGTCTCTTGTAAGTGGAAGACTACGATAATAAACAGCAACAACAAAAATAAAAACCGGCCAAGTGCGTGTCGGGCCACGCGCAGTGTAGGGTTCCGTGGTTCCCATCACAGTATATGGACTTAGAAGGGGCCTTTTTGTTTTATACTACGGTTTAACCGCCTCCGAGTATATTTTTTAAGTTGGTCGACTAAAACTCGTTGACTTGCAGAGCCTACATATCCGTGATAGTTTTCCTTTTAAATTCATTATATATACTATTGCAGTGAATTTTTTCACATCTTCAATTACAACTGTTTAGCCAGGAGAGGGGGGGGGGAACAATAACGTGTAGGGGAGGTACCCTAAAAAAATATTTTTCAAGATTTTATTTTACCACTTTGTTGGTGTGGTTAATATGTATATCCATGCCAAATTACAGCTTTCTAGTTCTAAGCGTCTCTGAGGTAAGCGGCGGACGGACGGACGGACAGACGGACGGACATGGCGAAACTATAAGGGATCCTTGTTGACTTCAGAACCCTAAAAAAGGGGTTGTTTAGACTACAGACAATAATTTTGTTTTTTGTGTACAATAAAGAATCAAAGAACATCGAAATAGCGTAAAAAAAATCAGCTGTCCCATACATTTAGCTCGAGTAGACTTGTAGTTAAGTATGGAACATCAGTTTTCATTCGCGATTTCGATATTGGTTCCATAGTGAAAGTTGTTCAGTTTCATGGTCTAAACCACCCCCTTAAATGTTTATGTGTATTTTGGTAACAATTGTGTTGTATAGTATATAAATTCATATTCAGTGGAGCCGTATCAGACAAGAAGACGACATTACAAACACCTGATATTCCACAAGACAGTTATCAGTTTTTCCAACCCATTTAGATGAAACATAAAATAATAAAAAACAAAGCTGGAGTGATGATAACGATAAAGCAATAACCAATCTTAATACCGCTCACTGTCAAGAATGCGACGTTATTTACGTAATATCTCTCGAGATTTACTGCATACCTTGTGGACGTTTATCTTAAACAGTAATATCCTATTCCAGCTGGTATTCTGAAAATGGGGAAGATGATAAATAACAGTAGGATTCATTGATCTCTTGAACAATGAATGAGAACTACAAAAAATATTTTAGCTATAGGTATTAAATATAAGCATACCATCATATGACGACCCGGTTGGTGTAATGGTTACCACGGCGGACTGCCGAACCAGGGTCCTGGGTTCGAATCCCGGTTCGGTCATGGATGTTTATACTGGGTGTAAGTGACAGCCTAGCAAATACTGAAACGGTGAACTCAGACCATCAAACTGAACAACTTTCACTATGGAGCCAACCTCAGGAGACGCGAAAATTATCAGCTGTCTCATACAAAACTGATGTACCTACCCGACTAAAATGTATGGGACAGCTGATTTTATTTCGCGCTTCCTGAGGCTGGCTCCATAGTGAAAGTTGTTCAGTTTGATGGTCTGAGTTCACCGTTTCAATATTTGCTAGGCTGTCACTTACATCCTGTAAATTTGTGCCGTTGTTGTATGGTTTCCATAATAAACAGCCTATAGTGCTTGCTTGGGATCATTACAATGTATGTGCCTGTGAGCGTTATTTATTTATTTATATACTTACATACATTAACACTATTGACTGTTAGTATGAACATGTTTAGTTCAGTTCTCGTATAGAAGTATCAGTACATAGGTACTGCTCGAATCATCATACAAATACAAATGCCTCATGATGAAGATACGAGACTAATGATTGATATAAGAATACAAAACAAACTTCCTTCAGTGATATTAATAATCGTCGAGATTTCAATGTCAAATCCAATGCCAGATTCCTCAAATTGATATAAAATTGTCATAATCAAGCAGACAAATTGTTCTACCTCGACTCTATTTTAACAACGAGTGGAATTTGACTTTAAATCACAACGTCATGTACAGGCAATATTAATAAAATATTACCATTCCATCCTGTTAGTTCGAAGCCATTAACATGCTGGAAGTAATATCACTGTCACACTTGCTATGGATACATTAATCAAAAGAGTGATAAGAACTTCAATCGTGCAAAATACGACTGCTTTAAATCACGTTGGTTGTTATTGTTATGATTACAAACTATCAATCATCGGGCTGATTTGTAATTATACTTCACCTACCTTCGAATGTGTCATCACTTTCTTTCTTTCGAGCGAAGCTGTTTAACTTAAATGTCGTATGGATATGAAACTCGACAATGAGATTTAGTTGGGACCCCAAAGCGTAAGTGTATTTTATTAAAAATTATCTAAGGTACAAAATAAATAAAATAAGAACATTCTTAAGCTCTCTCGATTGATTTTGGTATAAGTCTTCTAAAGTTACAGTTCTTATGTTTGTAATGTCATCTTTCATTACGATAGGAGTATGGGTATGCGCTGAATTGAGTTTCTCTCTTTCAAAATCGAATTCAATCTGACTTTATCCTACATCTGAGTTACAATATTGGTTCTGAAACTGAAACTTTGACTGAAATGGATATATGGGGCTCTATGGAAATATGTGCCTATTGTAAAAAAGTAAAAAGTAGGTAAACTGAGGCCGTACTGTTTGTTTAGTTTAGGAAACTTTCACATAATTCTCGCATTCAATGAAGTGTAACATAAAGCAACTTCGCGTTCCATTACTGGTAAATTGAACGGCAAATGTAAATAAGGTTAATATTTCATCCTAAACGCAATTTCCACGCCTAATTATTAGATTATTGCCAATGATTCAACGCTTTTTCTTATGCAATAATGGCCTACTGCAGAGTCATTAGAACTAGACTACATATTACGCATCTAGTCAAGATTGCATTGAAATGATTGCAATATGAAAGGTATTTGTTATTCAGTACATCCGAACATATTTTTTATTCATAGCTTGCTCGTAGAAATGGGATTGCATTACGATTTGGGCGGCTAAACGATGGAAATAATCATTAGGGCTCGGTCTGCGGTCCGGGACACGTGTAGAGTGCGTAAGCAGGGGTGAAGAACCTACGGGCGGGCGGGTCGGCTGATAAGGACCGCCATGTTTACTGGCACTGGCACCGCACCAACCACTCATTATAAATCACAGAAGTATGCACCAACCTCTGACCCCTCGTTACTGATTGATGCTTTTATATAACTTGCTGTCAATTAGCCTGAATGGAAATAGGTTGAGAAATATACGAGCATATAGGTATATATTCGGTGTAATTCAAGTGTAGTACGCCCTGCAATACGATCACCATATTGTATTATGTCTGAAAGTGACGTAACGGGTGTTGTGATGAGTGAAATATTAATCAAAACATTAGGCAATCATCTCACAAATAGGTTAGTAGATCGTCATGGATCTTTACGAAAAATAGTCAAGGACTGCAAAAAATGATGATGAGATTTGGTGGTTAGACCGTTAAATGGTCGATTAAATGAGTTCTGAGAAGTTAATCTTATCATTGGACAGAGTGAATACTAAATGGCTAATTAATTTGTAACGGGTGTGCCACTGGCGCGGCGCTGTGCTGGCGGCTGGCGATGACCACGGCTTCCTGTGCCAGTCCCGCCCGCGCTGATAAACGCAGTCGGGTCGCTTCCGTCCCTGCTCCCCCGTGCCTTGCCCGGCGCTCGCATCTCTTGATCTCGACCGACCGCCTCGTCTCTTACTCACCCTCCGACACATTTTTTATAAAATATCGATTGCTTTAACTTCTCAAAATATACATAGAACCAGAACTTTAACTACTCAAACTATACATAGAACAAGTACAGAGATTGCAGTAAAAAATATCAGCTGTTCCATATATAACTGCAATCCTACTCGACTAAAAGGTAGTATGGGACAGCAGATTTTTTTTCGCGATTTATACAGGGTCCTTCTTAATATGCTGACACTGTTTTAAGAGGATGATCAGACAGTCAAACTGAACAACTTTCTCTATGTGACCAACATCGAAATCGCAAAAAAAAAATCTGCTGTTCTGTACAAAACTGTAAACCTACTCGAGCCAAATGTATGGGACAGCAGATTTTTTTTCGCCTTTTCGATATTGGTCCCATAGAGAAAGTTGTTTATCCCCAATGACATTTTGGTGTCTCTCAATTTTAGTCGAGTATGATTACAGTTTTGTATGGAACAGCTGATGTTTCTTCGCGATTACGATTTTGGTCCCATAGAGAAAGTTGTTCAGTTGGATGGATCATCTCCTTAAAAAAACCGTCGTATAGATTGAGTATAAAATTTTGTGTTTTCATAAATACTTACATATTTCCAAAATAATTGACTGTTGTTTTTCAACAATCATGCCCAGTTGTTACATTATTTAATACAGTTAAATTAATTTATATTCTTTTCTTGCAAAATACATAGGTCCGATCACGAAACTTGCCAATCGAGTTGAGTTACTTAGTGAACAATGAAACTATGTTCCTTTCCTTGAAAAAAATCCTTGTCATGTCTAACGAATTGTTTCCTTTTAACACATTTTTAATGTATTGTAAGCTTCATAACAATGTGGTGGTTCAATCACCTTGGTCCAAACTTTTATATGAAAATTAATCGGATAATTTACCCAAAACATAGGCAAAGCAATGCCCGACTAGGTTAAACGACGGATATCATGATCAAGTAAGTAGCTAGCAAGTCGGATCTAATGTCGTGTAACGATAATTCGATGTCATCATATTAGGGTCAATTGCCCTACTCAGTATATAGGGCTAGGCGTCGATAACACTGTTTGAACACGAACACGTCTATATCAATGTCTAAATACACTTTCAAATTATCAATAGGATAACATCCATTTCTACTGCCATCATTAAACGAAAAATGATTAAGAATCATTGAATTTTTTTTAACATAATTTTGTTGGCTGGCATTAGCCTCTTTTAGTACAAAGTTCTATATGATGTAGTGTAGGTACGTTAGATTACTCTGGTATAGTAATCATCGCTAGTCCGTGAACCCTATTCACTTTACGCTTCATTTTTATCTGACCAATGATGCTTCCTATTACGGATCAAGTTATTTGATACAGTCAAAAGACAAACCGGTTAGCTCTGCATCTAACCAGCACGAGTTATTATACTCATGTTCATCTCTTTTTGGATGCCGAAACAAAATCTCGTAATTAATGCTTCGAGGCTAAATAAAACCCAAATAAAAGAGTCTCGAATAAAAACAAGAAATGCAGTGAACCCAAAAATATGTGCACGGACCGGAAGTTCTTGTGATTGTGACTCAGTCGATGGTGTGCTAAATTATTGAGAAGCTGTTTACTTACATTGTACACTACACGTACCTACTTGATTTGTGTTACTTATGTATGTTGATGACCAATTCGCTGCTAGGTTACGTACCTCTTAACTGCTACTACTGAATAAAGCAAATCAACATTACAATCTTGTTTAACGAGTTCTAGAAAACGAGCACTTTCCTGGAGAATTGTAGGGCATTTGCAGTAAAACTGTGCCTATAATAGTAATTCAGCAAAAGGTATAAAATAAATGTTTTAACCATACTAATTACTTACATACACGCAATGGTACTTAAATAATAAAGACTGGCTATTTCTTACATGACGACAAAATTGTAATAAATACTATACATTTATGTACCGATACTGGAACAAGAAGTTAATATTTTCTCACCATGCCTCGTCCGAACGTGATTCACTGATATGTTTGTCATATAATATATATGTAACTATTTATCATCATCTTGTTAAGTGTTCAAGTATGCAACTTTTTATATTTGTATTCTATCAATACCCTTTGATTTTTCCAATGACTGCAGTTTTCTCGCGGATGCTATTGTTGTCGCAGTATTGTCGCACAAAACTCTATAACGCAACGAGTTGACACTGTACTGTTATACAGTACTAAATTCTCTTTCTAGTACTGTGGAACTGTACTGTAGTATACTGCTGAGGTTTTTTAAGCGCTTTACAATGGGATTTAAGATTTCACTGAGTAACCGCTGCAAATAAAAATGGGCATAAAATTAATGCTGCAGTATCTACGTTATCAACTCGTGGAAGGCCGGCTGAAATGGAAAGCGAAAAGTTTACTTCGGCAAATCATCATAAATGTCATGTCGCGGTGGCGTTGATGGCGCCAGCGCAGCGGCGGCAGCGTGCAGCGATGTCAGCAGCACTGACAGCGCTGATGTCATGGTCACGCGCTGTTACGTCACGCGCGACCGACACCGGCTGGCGGTGTGCTAGTGTTACCAGGTCATGCGATTTTAATGGAGATCTCTTAAATTTGGCAAGGCCTCATAATATAGATAGATAAATAGGTGTATTCTTAAAATTACGCTGTATTATCGAAATGTCTTCAACAATTCATAAATAGGTACACACAAGTAAACAATTTCTCAATAAAATTAAAGATTGAAAAATATGAGTGCGGGTTCAAGTCCCGCCCGAGAAAATTTTTTCAATCTTTAATTTAATTCGAAATAGCACAACATGGCTGTAACATGTTTAAAATCAATAATATTTGAAACTTCTCAATAATTTTAATTCTCAACGAAGATAGGCAGAGCACTAGCATATTGGTTCACGGAGCTACGCGCTTCTCATTTTCCTAGGAATATTTATAAAATGTAATAGACACTTTCTCAACAATAAGATTTTCATAATAATTTTTTTTTATTTACTTACCTACCTATTGTAATTAACATAAATAAGGAGTGCTATATTTTTGATTAAATATTCATGTACGAAAAATGCATAAAATCCATAGTTTCAATTCAAGTCACTTATTTACGTGTTTTGTATAGGTACGAATGTTATGAATAGAAAATTTTAATGAATATTTTTCTATTCCCAACCCTTTTGTCAATGAAAAATCGTGTCTTAGGTACTAGGTAGGTATTAGGTACTCCTTATGTGTTTTTTTATGTAACTGTGAGAATGAGATAAAATTGTAATCTACCATTTTTTTGCAATCTCCAGATCATTGGGTAATATAAGAATGCTACCTGGCAACACCGGGCACCAACTGGCTTTGTGTAGTGGCAAGGCAGGCCTCGCCCGTCTGCGTCGCTCCACTGGCCTGGCTGACCACTGATCTGGCTATCCAATCTGGGTTACGAGGCCTCTCCTTTGATCTTGTCTCTGTTGTGACTGACTTTTGTACTGAAACGAAAGTTTTTGTTTACTAATTTAATCGTTAATTAGAAAAAGATTATTATTTTTACTTTCATTGATTGGGTATGATATGTAATAGATGTGATATAGTTCTGTGCTCCGAAAAAACGTCTATGTAGACAGAAATGGACGAAACTATAAGGATTCCTTTTTTACTACGGATCCCTATAAATATACATCATTTCCATATTGTGTTGGTACATAATATTATTTTTTGGATATGTTTAAATAAAACTGACTTTCTTTGCACATATGGAATAAATTGCGCTCTTGAATACCAAAGAAACATGTCGAAAAGAAAAGAAAACAAAGACGGCTTAAAAAACATGCATACCAAATAAGGCCATGTATACAGACAAGACACTGTATGATCATGTGGTCTATAATACATACTCACAGATACAGTATATTACACGGTTAATATTCTAGGCAATCGTAAAAGTCATGTTTATGCATAATGAATACGGTTTGTATAACGTATTAGTAAATATAAATAAATTTAAAGAATACATAAATTAAACCAGGCATCTTTGTGTGGAATGAGACTTTGGAGGTAGTCGATCATTATTACAATATAATATATTATATTACAATATAATTTCAGGTGAAAAAGGTGTCAATACGTGTACAACTGAGGTGAGCTGCTTTGGGTAATCTGGACGATGTGCTCTGTGACAGAAAATGACACAATGCCGGAAAACAATCTTCTCAATCAATGTGTTTTGCCCACCATGACTTGTGGTGCCGAAATATGGACGCTCACGAAGGAAACTGCACAAAATTAGAGTAGCATAGAGAGCTTGGTCCTCATGACATTTTAGACATCAACCTTCTTGACAACGTGACAAACGTTGAGATCCTAAGTGGAACTACGGTTCAAGACGTTGCTCGCTTAAACTGACAGTGGGCAGGACATGCAGCTAGGCTTAAAGATGGCATGTGGAGAAAAGCCCTAACAGACTGGTGGCTGAGATCAGGCAAAAGAGAAGTATGGGTCGTCCGGCGGCTAGGTAATTTGATGACATCAATAAAAGCGCCGGCAAGACCTGGATGCGATTGGCGCAAGGGGAGGAGGCTTATGCCCTGCAGTGGGTGGATACGAGCTGATAATAATGAAATAGAATAATTCGTACTTAAACTCGACGTCAGAACTAAAATGTTAAAAGGCGGTTGGTATCGATAATAGCTTTCTGTTTACCCTGAAAGGGAATACGGACGTGATTATCAACGTAATTGAGGTACATGTATGTGCGGTTGGCCTATGCCCCTGTAATGGGGACGATGGAAGATGATGATGATGATGTTTATGTAAAGTGTATTATTTCAATTTGCAAAGACTTTATAATTTTGGACTAGGTTTTTGTTTACATCTTAATACAGTGCTACTGAACGAGTCTTTTGTTGCCTAATTCATTATTTTATCTCGTATTGCTCAGGAACACCTACTCACTCGGATCACGCCTCGCCATCCGCGCCGTGGGATGATATCCAAGTGTTTGTTGTAGCGAACACAAACGAATGACGTTACTTTTATTTGTATCACAAACATCACAAGACAATACTTTGCATTGCAAAGAAGCAAAAATGCAGTTTGAACTAAATTCTACATTTTCGTAATATAAGCATACGCTGACGACTATATTTCCCAAGGGGGTGTTAGAGATATTCTAAAATTCTAAATATATAGGTACCATATTCATAAAATCCTTTGTGTAAAGTTGGCTTCGTTTCTTAGGCACATTAGCGGCCACTAATGGAATTAGTATTTGAGGTACCTAATGTTTCAAAACAGAAATAAAATTATCAGTGGCCGCAAAAACAAAATGTGACGCCTTTGATCCATGGATAAAGTTACACAAGCCCTACTAGTACTAACAGCGCCAAATCTTTGTTCAGAAGCTTCCAGGGCCTATTACAAAGTAACATTTCTATTGGCGTAGCGTAGACGCTAGTAGAAATGAAAGAATGTATGGATTTGATTGACATTGGCGATCGAAACATTTTGACGTTTGCTTTCTCCACCATACGTCAAGTCCATACATTTTTTATGTTTTCTACTGTCGTTAACGCTAATCGAAAGTACTTTGTCTAGGGGCCCGGCCCATGTTTCCTCACGATGTTTCCCTTCACCAAAAAGCCAATGGCGTCACAAATCGTACATTGGTTCGTAAAAATTCAAGTAATATTAAATGCACTAAAATCCGCATGTCAACCCAAATAACTTTACTGTCATTGGAGACTAAACCCATAAAATTTAATGTCTGTTGCGATGCAGTGCGCTCCGCTTTAATTGTATCTAGTACACAGATTTTCCAATAATTGGATGTGAAACTATTCAGGAGCGTGGAAACAGAATACATACAAGGCAATATTCTATAGGTATCTACTCACTGTCTGGAATTACAGTATTGTTCCTAAATGTTCCAGGAATCTTCTGTTATACAACGTAAGGTTGCGATAGTGTTCTATGATCCTTTAAAGACGACCCGGTTGGTATAATGGTTACCACGCCGGATTGCCAAACCAGGGTTCTGGGTTCGAACCCCGGTTCGGTCATGGATGTTTATATGTTTGTGCAGTTGTTGTATGGTTTCCATAATAAACAGCCTATAGTGCTTGCTTCGGATCATTACAATGTATGTTCCTGTGAGTGTTATTTATTTATAAGTTGACTAAAAAGAAAATTGTTGTAAGCCAGATTCTGTTTTTTCTTTATATAAACATTTATGTTCTGATATAGGTCCCGGAATTGAAATTCCGTCTACTTCTAGCTTCATTCCATCCTGAAACTTAAATTGCTAAATGTGACCATTGCTACAACTACATTCTTAAAAAGAATGTTGGTAGTTGTAGCAATGTTTCTGATTACCCCGAAAGGGATTACGGTCTGAGTTTATGTATGTACGAAATGTAGATTTTTATGCATTATAAAAGACGGAAATAACAAAACAATATTATCATTCCCTTACATCCATTTCCTACAAAGTAAAGTAGGATACTCTGTGATAAGGGTATGAAGTTTGATTATACTTCCGATATAGTTCAACTCGTGTTTCTCCTACGTTATTTCTTATGTTATATGTGCCGGAGGCTTTATGGAAACTTTTATGCGTGTTAAGAGCGAAGAGACATAAAGGTTCAAGTGGCTTTCTGGAGCTTAAAGGGCTAGTTCTTTGTTGATCGCGTCTTATTCGCGGACTTGTCGTGTCCACTCTCGGACCGTCCGTCCCCTCGCTGGGGATAATGGAGCTCACGTCGAAAGGGATTTAAATAATGGGTTCTGAGGCCGAGCTGCGCGTAGTCCGGCTGTTTACGCGTGTCGGTGTGAAGCGATGTGAATAACATTGCGGATATATACGGTTCGATACCCTAAACTAAATTGCTTAATATTGGATGCTGGTGATACCGTCGCGCTACCAAAGAAGCATTCTGCCCTGTTTATCAAAACTACAGTAAGAGTTTTTTTTTTGGCAAAATTTTGCCACATATTTTTCGGAATCCTTGTAAGGATTGTCTATACTTATTGCACTGTTATTTACCATTTCTGAATGCGATTGAATGCCTTATTGTAATAATAAGGATAACATTTTCATATAGGAGCTCATCATACGGATTCCGGAAACATATTATACCTACAACACAACCCGCCAAAAAATATTTACTGCAGTGTTGATAAGCACAGTATCATTGCTGATGTAATATACATTACATTGTATAAACAATCAATCAAATATACTTTATTTTACACCAAAACCTAAGCGGTAAGTACAGAGAAAAGATACACGAGGCACAAAATAATGCGGTCTTGTCTCTAAGAAGCGATTTCTAAACAAAAAAAAAATATTATCCTTAAAATTACAACAGCTCCTGCTGCTCATGCCATAGAGAAATTACACACCATGGTTCATGCGATGTAAATGTACCTGTATTTGAAATCAACACATCCTGTAGTAATTAATAATTATAGAACTCTGGTTATACATACGGTAGATCGTACTGGTGAAAGGGGGCTAACCTTTCGCCCACATAAATACTACATAAAGAAACCTTTAATCCCTTAGTCGCCTCGTACGACATCGACACCCAAACCCCCAAACTATCGAAAGAATTGGGGTGGTCCGTTCTAAGCCAGAACCATACGGCCAAATGCACAAAAATCTAATTTCTGTAAAACTGGGTGATTCATTATTTTATTATGCTCTCAAAAATTCTCAGTAGTAAGTATAATGTAGGTATAGGTAATTTACAATGAAAATATATTTAATTTATCAATGGGACCGCAGTTTGTAGGCTTTGATAGGAGTTTGAATCCATCAAGTTGGAGCGCTTTCTTACTTTAAAGGGTTTTCGTTTGATGGGGCAATAATAATTAATCAATTGGCGACGGTGACGCCGGTGTAGACCCGCCTCTATTTACAACTTCCTTTCAGGAATGGAACAGACATTTGATGTGAAAGGGCGGAACTAACAATTTGAATAATAGGTAATAAACATGAACATTTACGACATTACCAACATATCTATAACGAATCGAATAGTATACTTATATTTTTTACATCATCTGAGTCAATACCAAGTTCCAAGTAATGAAGACCGCAGACAGACTAAACAAACAAATGTCTCGGAATTAAATTATTTCAGCTTTGCACTCGCAAGGAATATTGAGTTCGCTATAAAGTATTCAGTGTGGACCTATGATAATTGGCTTTCTTTTATTTACCCATCTAAACATGTAATGTGTCAATAGTCTGTTGATTTTCCAAAGAAAATTAGAAATTACTTTGTGAACAAAGTAAATTAAATTTCATAACGTTATTAAAATATCGTAGAACCTTAGTATACCACCTGCCTATAAGTGTTAAATATATCAGATCCGTGGCATCAGTCACACAGATCGTCGTCGTGTGCTTGAGCTGTCGATCAAGTAACCGAAGATGCGAAAATAGGCTCCCCTATTGAACAAAGATGCTGCCAAGACATTTAAATGCATCATTTCCTTAGCAGTGTATAAGATAGTGGTTAAACAAGGCAAACTTCGTTGAACTACTTCTGAAGGTGATACTGGTGGTTACTCGTATGACAGTCTACACTCTTTCTCAACCCGTATTCTGTGACAAGTAGCCACTTGAGCCGCCGTAAAATGGCCCTCAAAGCGTCTTAAGGCCATTCCAGTGTCGCAAACACAGTCCAGAGAACACTCCTCTAAATATTTAATAGGATCGTGTACGATGCGGCCCAGTCACGTAATGTTATTATATTAATACATCGCTAACCTTTGAGTTGGGTCAGGCTTCGCCAAATTATGTTATATTGTTAACTTTATTCGTGTTTATTTAGTGAGATCTTCGAACAGTCTCAATTAGGAGTATTAGCATGTTAGTGAGGTAGGTAGGGCCAGCCAGCAGCTGGTCGCAGCGGAGTCGGAGGGCAGGCAGCAAGGCAGCCACGGCGACAGTAATTATCGTGGCGTGTCGACGACTCCCGGCAGAGCGTTCACCCCGAGGGTCACACAATACACAAATGTCGGGACCGCACAGCTCCGGAGATCATAAATCTGGGACGAATGCACTCTCGCTGCACACGGAGCGGACGCATTATCTTCGTAATTGACCCAAATAGGTCGACGTCATTCGCCAGCACTGACTTTGCATTCGCGCTACTGAAACTGAAACTTTGGCCTAGTTCTTAATAGTGTCCAATTGTTCTTGTTTTGACAAATTGTTTTCGCACGTGAATGGTTAACTCTGTCGCAAAAACGTTAGTTTAAATTCTTCGAGGAATGAAATTGTAAGCTGAGCATCATGATTAGGTAAACATGGAAATGGTAATAGCTACCTAATTATTTAGATATAGTGTCGCAATGAGCCAGGCTCGGGCGAGGCCCGGCTAATCGTGCAAGCCGACGGCTCACGGCCGTCCGCCACCCACTCGCCGCTTAAACCCATATAAAGTATTCGGCGCTCCACTGCACAGTAATATTCATATTTTATATAACTCGGTGAAGCAATATGCTGATTGGGGAACAATCAAACGTCAAACCAACCTTCACAATAACTACGTTCTGTATGACCGAAGAACAAACTGTAGTTCACTACTCATTTATATGTTATTCCTGTATTAGAAATGGGTAGCAGAGCTACATAGCAACATCAATCAAGACAAACGATACTTTATAGACGTAGACAACAATAGCTGTGTGCCTATTTCTATTAAATCCGAAGCTAACGTTCGCATTATTAGAACAAAGACTATCTAAGATCGGCTAGTCTATCTTCTATCAACATCAAGTCAACACCGCATCAGGTTGCTTGTTTCCGAACAGTTTGCATTATCACCATGTAGATATAGATACAGCCGATGAGCGATGATCAATAGTGTCAGCAGAGAAGCCTCGTTTGGAAGGGGGATTGTATTCAGACAATGCGTCATTACCTTCCCCGGTCGGGCCTGTTCCCGCGATCTCCACTCTACGTTCGTTGTAATTACCACGCGACACTCGTGCCTAGTGAAAGCTTCCTTGTAGTCACGAAATGGAGACTATTATTTCTCGCTTAACACCTCACTCGCCATCACATCGGTTGTATAGATGTCTGTAGATGCAGGCAGGTATAGCCAGGTAATTAAGTTAGACACAAAATAAACTCGGGCGGTTGTTGTGACGCTGTGAACCGTATATTAATCGATTGAGATGCTTCGAAGATTCTCCGTTAGGTATTAATTTAGTCTACTTATCAACGCGATAAACTAATAATTGCTAACAATCCGAAACTGAAACCTGCTGGAAACCGTTTAGAACCAATAACAGATCAAAATTTTATAAACGTATCTCATCGATATTCGCATTTTTCTTCTTTTCCAACAAATGTAGAAAAAATACCTCTCGTACCGGACCTATCTCTCAGAATTCAGTTCAGTCAGTTTGACTAGTTACTGGTGAAACGTGGATGTTCTGAGTTTTCAGAATATCTCTGACTAACTATGACTATCCCTTCGCGGAATTTTAGTCGTTCAACTTGGCGGTTTTCTCACCAACATTGGCTTGCCACCAACATTTGCGTTTTTGGCGTTTTGTGGTGTTCCTGATGCGATCTGTCCGTTTGATTCCCAATATGCTACGCTGTGGCTACGCTTCATCCGCCTCTGGCAAACTTTTAGTTTGGACTTCTGTGATTCTGTTAAATACCATGTTCGACCACCGTAGGTTAGGATAGGCAGGATAGAGGATACACATGTCAACAAGTCTGCGTTTGAGTGATAAAGGATAAGGAATAGTGAAGAAGTGATATGGGAGATCACCCTTCATCACCCCTATAGTTGGTTCAGGGGTCAGAGTTTTAAACAAAAAAGTGTATTACCTGTACTTATATTATAAACAATGTGTGCAATGTATAAGTAGGGTAAATGAATTGCAAAATAAATAAATTATTATTATTATCAGCTCCTTCATGAACCAGTAGGTCTTCCAGGCTTTGCTTGTCTACCCGTATGGCGATTGGCGACTTCTTGCTTTTGCTTTTGCTCATTGCAAATACATCGATGCGTGATTATCAAATGTTGTTCTTTTATCAATTATAATATAAACGGTCTTCAGGCTTCGCGTTCATTGTGTTAACACCTCGTACTAGACTATAGTTAAGTATTATAACCAGATGTAGTAGATAATGAGAATGGGATGTTTATACGGACTTTGCCATGCAAGTGGCAACATTCACTTTATCAAAGATCAACAAAAGTTACGTACGTCGGAGGAATGTTCTTTACCTAACCTTTCTAAAAGAGGTTATCTATTTATTGAAGTCGGTATCACAGTATCGCCGTCTTTCTACCTGATATTTTAAAGAGCTCTTTGTTTGGTGTAAGGTCGTCGACCTTTTTATCTACATGTGGCCTATTTGTCTACTTAATATGACGCGGCCTATTAATAAATTCCTGGTACAATTTAAAATTACTTACCGACACTTTTTTTCTACAAGGAAATTTTTTAGTGACAATAATTAGTAAAAACATACAATAATTGATGCGCTAGTTGATGTCTTTTACTTGCAATATCGTTGTCTACGCCGTAGTTTTACGAAGGATATTTTATTTGTCGCGTTATTATGATATATTATTATAACAGTAGGCCTAGCATGCCACCCCCGAGAAAACGATAAAAATCGAGATGTACCTTCATCTTTATTATTTTACGTTTGCCAGAAAGAGCGCGCATGACGTTTTTATCGTTTAAATATTCTTATCTAATTCTTTTATAATCTTTGTCGTGGGTGGCATGCTACCCGTGCTGATTGTTTAACCATTTTGATCTTTATAAAATCTATAAGTTTATTTGCAATTGTATAAAAACACGGCGACGACGGGCTCACTCCCCGTCACACACTGGACAGAATTTCGGTACTAGTGAAACGTGGATGTTCTGAGGTTTCAGAATATAGTCGTGAGCATGTGCTATGCTGTATAAAAACACTGATTTTGAATAAAACAATAGCCTCCACCATTCTTGAAAAATATTCACTCCGTAACAAACAGGAAGGTGGCTGGCATAGGTTGATTCCATTCTCTTTGGTAGTAACAAACTGTTATTAGACACACACCGACTCTTTTAGAAAGATTTCATAGCACAAATTTCCTTTTTTAAAGTTTTAATTGAAAACTACCCATCTCCTTCGTTAATGTTTTTAAAATATGCACACTACTGGCAGTTCAATGACAAAAAAATATAATTGAAAACCATTAACTGATTAAAAATATTTTCATATTTTATTTTTTATCGGTAGGGCGTCTACGTCATTTTTTTCTTGTAAAATTTGCCAGTATGTAAGTAGATACATGAATAAATACTTTTTGGTAAAATTTTTAATGACCTATATTTTAATCGATAATTTCACCAAAAAGTTTGTATTTTCGTGTTTGACAATAACACTCGATACATTTGTTTTGATACCGATAAGTAATTTTATATTCTTTTTCTTCAAATCATGGTTGTTGCATCTATAGGTACATATTATAACATGTATGTGACAAATACTGAAACGGTGAACTCCGAGTCAGACCATCAAACTGAACAACTTTCACTATGGCGCCTACGTCAGGAAACGCGAAAAAAATTAGTTGCGTATTTTTTTTTTCGTGTTTCCTGACGTAGGCTCCATAGTGAAAGTTGTTCAGTTTGTTCACCGTTTCAGTATTTGCTAACCTGCACTTACACCCTTTATAGGTACATTTTTCGGACCAAAAGTCCTACCGTAAATTCATAAATATAAATAGGTACAGAAAGATATTCTAATTAACTTGTGTAAGGTCATATAATTATTATTATTAGGGCCTTTTTCACTACTTCTGAATAAGTTCTTGATAGCTTATGTGACGGATCGTTTGACATTATCTTTCATACGAAATATGTCAAACATTCTGTCAGATAAGAGAAGCTATTGAGAAATTATCCAGAAGTGGAGGATGGTGATACCTACAGGCCCTTACAGTTATTATTTGCGATTTAGGTAGCATGTAGATATTTCTTACGTAACTGTATACAAACAATCAGGTTTCCGTTCAAATTATTTCCCATACAAAACTGTTTTACCTACCCGACTAAAATGTATGGGACAGCTGATTTTTTTTCGCGTTTCCTGAGGTAAGCTCCATAGTGAAAGTTGTTCAGTTTAATGGTCTGAGTTCACCGTTTCAGTATTTGCTAGGCTGTCACTTACACCCTGTATAAGTACATTATAAATACGAGTTAAGTTATTATAGGTACCTAATTAAACTCCATCTCATTCCGTATCAGTAGGTTAATATTAAACACGAAACTACATATCTAAACTATTATATAACTGTAACAGTAAGTTTGTCTGTACATTGAAGATATTAACAAAAAAAAGTTACGATATGGTTTTTAGATATCCCTGATTCCATATCACCAATTTTTGGTTTTTTTGTCTGTCTGTTTGTTTGTGTGTTTGTTTGAACGAGCATCACGCAAAAACTACTGAACCGATTTTGATGAAACTTTTTTTGTTTGATAGCTTATTATCTAACTCAAAATCTGGTATATAATTTGTGCGGACAAAGTCGCGGGTTAACGCTCGTAACGCTATAAGACACTCGTATAACAATAACAAAACACCGATAATAACAATTCACAATAATAAAGGCAAATTGTTATCATTATCACGCAATTTCTTCGAAGCGCTTCATGTTGCAGAGAATGTCAACCGATTTGTTACCAAAATTAGTCAGTAAAGCGGGTAGTTTGTAGGGAACGGAAGGAGAGCGGGCGAGGGGCGGAGGGGTAGGACGCAAATAGCCACGTGACCCGGCCATTGACTCGGTTTATCCTAATCCGTCCCACTACTCCAGTTCAGCCATCAAGACGCGAGAGAAGCCGACTTGACTTGCGGCGTCGCGTCGGCGTCGAGCCGAACAAACTCTTGGCTGGATTTAGGTATCGACAACAACGGCTGTTACACACATTTGAACTTTCACATGACCTAATATTGCAGCTGTCTGGTCCTGAACGACCGTCTGCAAACTGAATGTTAGCTTAACATGCCTATTAATTCTAAACAGCGCTAGACAAATAATTTGAGCAAAGCGTCATTCGGATACGATAGGGTTCATCTGCTGGGCTAGCACATTGCACGTGATACGGCTATATCACGTCTTTTATCTCATTCGTTCGCGCGCAAATAGAAAGAGAACGGAAGCATGATAGCGCTATATCACGCTGGCAAACCAGCCATGCTGGTGTTAATAATTCGGACTACAATTTTATTGTACTACCAACCTGTGATTTATAGGTGGTATGAGGACACAAAATTGGTCAAGTCGAGTCGCCTCTAATCACCTAAAATTGACAGGTGATGAGGGGATACCAAAAACTGAACTGACATTCGAGTCGACTTTAAACACCTGGGTGATCATTTCGTTGGGTGATCATAGTACACATATGAGTCGCCTATGATCACCCGGGTGATATCACCCAGGTGATTAAAGTGGAATAAACCCCACTTCGTCTGCGTTGTCTTTTAAAAAGTATCGTATTTATTATGGTGATTCACATACGATGACGCATGTCGCAGCGGCAAACGTCATGTCAGTCCGTCATTTTGTGAAGCAAGGAGTTGTATGAAACCGCACGTAGAAGCATACACGGTGACGGATTGACGCACCGTGTGTGCTTTTACGTGCGGTTTCATACAACACCTTGCTTCACAAATGACGGACTGACGTCTGCCGCTCCGACATGCGTCATCGTGTGTGATCCCACTAATCTGGAACATGTTCTATTTATGAGCCAAATTTCATCTTCATCAGTTCAGACGTTTGTGCGTGTTTGAATGACAAACATCCAAACTTTCACATTTATAATATTTGTAAGATAATTATGATGTGAACGTTTATTGATTTTTCTCCGTGCTTCGGAAGGCACGATAAGCTGTTGGTCCCAGATAGTTACGTCAGATGGCAGTGTAATTCTTTAATTCAAGTTAGAGGCCTAATTGGCGGCTTGAAAATTCACTGACAGCAAATTGATCACTATCTTGCCTCCACCAATCCGCACTGGGCCCGAGTGGTGGAGTATGGTATGGCCCACTCCCTTTGACCCTTATTCATAAAAGGAAGCTTTTGCCCTGCAGTGGTATCCCACAGGCGATGACTTACTTCTACTACTAGTTTTCCGTTAAAAACTTAGTCAAACTTTGCAAACTTTTATTAAATTCTTGTGTATGTTCCATTAGGCTGCGATTCTGAATCCTTTCGCCAGGAATATCGGTGTTGCTGTTGAAGTTATAAAGTTTTATTTACAGGTTTTAAACTGCACGATCAAATGACAACTTTGACTATTTATTATAAGGACTAGCCTTGCGGTAGCATTTCCCCTCTGCCACGGTATAAGAAAAATTGATCATGTGCATTTACATAAAATTTTATACCTTATCACTAAACGAGACAGCTTATAATTGCGAAACAATAACTTTGAACATAGAACGTTTGGGGTTCACCCGAGACTACTTTTCATGATTTTTATCATTCAAAATTAGAATCTAAAGTTATGGGGAATAAAATCCAAAGTTCATGTTACCTCGCCCCCCGAAAAAGTGGCAGAAATGTTTGTTAGTAGTTAGTAGAATTACAGGCGTAACTAGTCCTCATATAAGTAGTCAAAGAATTACAAGCACCATGAGAACATTCAAATTCAAACTAGTCCTCATATAAGTAGTCAAAGAATGACAAGCACCATGAGAACATTGAAATTCAAACTAGTCCTCATATAAGTAGTCAAAGAATGGCAAGCACCATGAGAACATTCAAATTCAAACTAGTCCTCATATAAGTAGTCAAAGAATGACAAGCACCATGAGAACATTCAAATTCAAACTAGTCCTCATATAAGTAGTCAAAGAATGACAAGCACCATGAGAACATTCAAATTCAAACTAGTCCTCATATAAGTAGTCAAAGAATAACAAGCACCATGAGAACATTCGAAATAATGATTAGATGATTTAGTTAGATCTGTTAGATAGGTACATCAAATTTCTTTCCTTTGGTTTGAAATTCCCACTCTTACTTTACCTTAGTATCAAACCTAGTTCCACAGATCTTATACCTATTAGTATTGACAAAATAGATGAGACGTAAACACGAATTGAAATGAAACATGTGGGTTATAATATTTTCCCTTCCATTTGAAACAGATGCGTGCGTTGCTGAATGAAAATAAATATCTCCTCATGGTCTTTGCAAACAAACACTTGTCTCGTTCAACCCACTTTTATATTTAGAAATGAAAGTAAGTACATCAAAGTTCGTCTATAATAGAATAGACACTATAGATAGAGCCTTTGATCGATTCGTAGGTACATTTAATTAATTTCTCTTGACTGTGCAAAAGAAGTCAAGTGTTATTTTTATACGCACGTACCATTTTGAACGATAGTAGATTGTTTGTATATACTTTAGTTGAGATAATACAGGGTGTTAGGGTAAACATATGCATTACTTGAAGGGGTGATTGTACCCACCCATGACACGGAACAATGCGCAAATAAAAAAAATTTCATACAAACGTTCGATTAGGTAGGTAATTACATTTAGTATGGAAAATCCAAATTTTGCTTATTCCTATAAGTTTTCTTAGTATACAGTGTGAAATTGATATACCCATCGAATTGAACAACTTTTACTATTGCAGCAAACCGATCGGAGCAAAAAAATATCAGCTGTTCCATACTAAACTGCAATGTCGACGCGCGAGTTCGCGACTCAAATTTATGCAACAATATAAGGTTTGATAGGGAATGTTGTTCAGTATCATGACTTAATGCAACTGTTTAATCCTTCCTTACACCCTGTATAATGAATCAGGCGTAACTTTGCTGAAAGCCATGACTATCATTATACCATCTTGTTATCTATTAAATTGAAAATGAACTTTAGGTACCTAGCCTTAGGGATATGTATTGTAGGCACTTGGATGCAGAAAGTCATTCTTTTTTCCGCTCTCATTTATAACGAGCCGGCTAGGAAGGAACCCACGTAATGAAGCATACCTCATTCGTATGTACAATCCTTTTCATTGCGAGCTTCGTACCATAATACCGGATTATGCTAATAGTGCTGGTCTTGGGCGACCGCGACGCTACGTGGGCTTCTACGAGACCCGATAGATTACTGCGATCTTATATCCTTAATACAAGATTAACCAAATTTATGGTCACCCCGAAATCTCCACCTATGTATTTTTCATGAACTAAAAAGGTTTTCTGTGTCATTTACATTTCCAGTATAATTTCCCTCATGCAAAATTGAGATATTTTAGGAAACGTTTTATAGGGAATTGGGTCACAGGGATATTTACGGATAGAAGTGTTGAATTTGTACAAAACAAACATATCGATCAAGCCCGCTGCTCCCATTTGGAACTGAATGACCACTTTGATCAAATAGTAGTTAAAACAACAAACTGGTAGGGTTTTATCTACAGAAATAAAACGCCCACTGGTTACTCAAATATATTCTGTGCTCTACAGTTGAATATGTAATTAATTTCCATAAAATCGTCAATGGCACAGGTTTATACACCCACTTTAGAGTATGTACTGTTGCAGACTAGCCCCGGCTTGTACCTTTGTACCTACCTCTTTACATAGTAGAACCAGACACATAGCAGAGTTGAACAACGACAAGCAGTTGCCGCTCGGACAATAGGCAACGCCCTCGTAACTCATTTGTTAAAATTCCACCAGTGCAAGTGTCTGCCCATTATGTAGAACACTTTGGTGCTACTTGCCAGTCAATAGCAGCAGAAGCCGACACGCTGTTCGTTGTGAAACTTGACAGTTTAAATGTGAAGTTACATTAATCAGTAATGCAAATGTAAACAAGAATAGTACCCACAAGGAAGCAGACTACGGTCTGCGCTGGCTAAGTTAAGCAGAGTAGATTGACACAGATAGCTGAAATAAGCAGTGGATAACCCTTTTTGTTGTTTCAATACGTCATTTAAGTTGTCACGGTGGAGCTCAAGTCGAGCTCAGTCCTATGTTGCCTGTCAGAAGCAAACTTTCAACTCTGAGTTCACACGCTTTGTTCAGATACAATGACTCTCTATGTTCTTTTTGTTTTCATTCAGACGACCTTTGTTGATAACAAACAATATCGCGACTTTAATGAAAGAAGTCATGTAGCGTGAGACTTCAATTATTTTATTTTGCAACTGCCACATTCCTATTCGTTTGAAGACATCACAGTTACATTTTTCACTTTAAATCCAAGGTAACAAGATACTTGTTAAATGTTCAGCTGAATGGGATGTAGACATGTATTCACCGACAGACAACACAAGGATTTCGTGAAGCTTCCCACGTCCGTTGAATTGGTTTACGTCAGTGCGCCCATTACGCCCAAAATACCCGCCACGCGAGTTCTAGCCGCTTAAAAAGCATGTCAATCAATTTACATTAGCGAAGATGGCGCATGAAATATCCGTTGCCAATATGCATCCGATTCAGCGAGTATAGGTACTTCAAAGAATTTCAGTCTCAGTGATCCATCTCCGAATTTAGTGTTTAGTCGGAAAATTTAATGCGATATTTTTTCCAGTATTTTCATAACAGCTAAGATAGTATTTTCTTACGTGTGTTGGTACGACTAAATTTATTATCTAATTGTTGCGCTGTATTACATAACATTATCGTGCGGGACAGCGCAAGTGACATTTACAGGCGAGGAGCGAATCGCGCGCAGCCTCCGGCTTCGCCCTAAATTGACATCTGACCTTCGTTCCACTGAAGTGGGACACCCGGGGCCAGGACGACGCGTTTTCTTACAATTCCTCAATTCAAGACTGAATTGCTCTGCGTGTACACATAATGTTTTAAATAATGAAAGTCGGTTCAAATCCTATTTCATTATTGTAGAGATTTGTTCTAGGAGCTTCGAGCGAACCTCGCACGGATCATGTTATGAAAACGAAGACTGGTTTCGAAAATATATCAATTGAAAGCAGTGCCATGCCAGCGCATGTTTAATGTTATTGTGTAGCTGCTTGACGCTTGCAACATCGGGCCTTGCACACGACAGATTATCAGTCTGTCTGCAGACGCCTTAGACGGGCTTCAACCTGCTGACTGACGAGATAGGTCAATCCACTTATCGCCAAGTCAGTACTTTATGATAATCTTTTAAGCGTAATGAATTTAACTACATACTCGTAATTTTGGTTGGAGAGGGACTTCGAAGGATTGTAAGAAGCAGGACAGGTAGGTAGTAGGTAGGTACAGGAGAAAGTTATCAAACTTGTCAGATTTTGACACAAATTGTTCCTCAACATCAAGAACAACGACGAGTCACACTGGTTTTTTTACGTATTAGTTAATTTACATAGCCGCTCAAGTTACTCGAACTGTTGCATAATGAGGTGATTCTAATTTTGTAACAGTTTATAATTTGAATATGCAAATTCAATATGAATTCATTCATCAATGAACTTTGTAGCCCTGAAATTAAAAATCTTTCTTGTCAAGGACAATTAATTCTAAAATACTGAACAGTAGGATTTATTAAAATGTGAAACCTAATGTTTGTTATAGACTGTTCGACTTCCAAGCACATTGTTTGTGGTTTTCCCCTTTGACACAAAAGTGTTGCACTCGCCGGCGCGCACTGCGCAAAGGCATAAAGTCTGGGTTAAAAATCGGAATTACCGTTAGACATGTGTCATCGCGTCCTCGTTACGGCTGCGAACACTCCGGGGCCACCGAAACCTGTTCTTATGCTCGTACCCTTATTAAGCTTAAGTAAAATTTAACCAAATTCGCAACTTAAAGTGCCTTACGACATTGAATCCATACTGTGTCAATATTTAAGCAACTAATTTATTATTGAGGTTAAGTAAAGGCACTCGATCCGCACCTGTTCCATAATCTTCTATACGTCAAACCTAATATTTAGCGTCACATAGATGTATGACAATATCAAGTAGATAATTCAGTAGCTGTTTAGCAGATGTATCTCTCATCTGTCTACCCAGGAGTCTGCCGGACGTGAAGCAGATGTAAATATGTGGAAGCCGTGCCAAGTTGCCAGCTAAACAATCCCTGTAGGTACCTACTGTTGGCTATTGCTAGCCTTGGTCAGTTGTTGATGTGAACTGCTACTATTTCTAAACCACGTTCCGCAGAATTAGATGCCAACCCACACTATCACTCTCATGACGATTGTATCCACTTATATTATAACTGCTTGTAACTGACCTCCCTAATCCTATCTAACTATACTAGATCCTATATACCTACTACTTACTATATTATTTATTATATAACTAAGACTATCTTGTTTAATCGATTCTAATAACCTAATGATATGTAATACCTAATCCTTAAGTTATCCAAAGAACTATTTCATAACAACCAACTTAATTTACATCTAAACTTAATTCTACCTAATTATCTAAACTTAAACTAAAAATTTGGCCAGGAGAAGTGATCGTCTAGGAACCCACATTATGTAGTAGAAACTCTGGTTCTTTTAGAAGGACTTAGTGACCTAGATCTTATTTGCGATGAACCCAAAATAATTCTAACCTGAATAATACCTAACCTAACCAAGTATACAGGGCGTAGGTCTGAATTAGATAATATCATAAGAAAATGGTAAGCATAAATTGATTAGACAACATTGTGATTGTTTTTTAGGGGAGACCCCAACCATGTGGCCGGATACTAGAATTATCAGAGAAGAATATTAAATATTTATGTTGTGAATGTCATCATTTGGTAGACATTTAGAATATGAGTAGAATTAATGATATTTTCAGCTTTATCTTTTGAAGTGTAACGTCTCCAATCATTTTTGTATGGAGATTAGCTACGGGCTGCTCTCTGCTCACCCAAAGACAAGCAAAAACTATCAGGACCTCAAGTTGACTTTTTCAAGAGGTTTATTATGTTATATTATTAATATTTAGATCTCTTAATTAGGACTTCTTATGTAAATCTTGTAAATATAGTTTCTTCTCAAATACTTCTATTGGATAGGGTATGGCCTTAAAAGGATTTTACTACCACGTCACTAGGGACCTAACTGCAGAGAAGATGTGGCCAGAACCTCTACAGTGATACCTTCAAGTATTCAACAACTTTAGTATGAAATCAGTAAGTATGAGTAAGTATTTAATATTAAAATAGAGGACTATAATGATTACTTTTATTTGTAGTTCTAGTCAGTTTGTCAGAGTCATTGAGACAGTTAGTATAATACTAGGAAAATAAACTATGAATCTGAGCAAATTCAGTGGATGTGTCTTTCTTTAATATGCTTAATATTCTCTATTAAATAGTCAGCCACTTTGAAGATAAGTTCATACTAATTTCTCAATTTAGTACCAATCTACTATAAAACCAATATTGTAAAGAGAAGATATTGTTAGAGTTTAAAATTACCTCCCTAATTAATTAAGATCAAGATAATATTATTTTCCTATGAATTCTAACATCAATTATTCCCAATATTAATCTAAGTAGCTATGATACTTATCCTATCCTAGCCTAATCCTACAATAAACGTGAATTTAATAAACTAACCAATGTCTAAAATATTCCTATTCTAAAGAAGTTTCCCTAAGGTTTGAAACACTCCGGTGTAAGAGTATTCCGCAATACTAGAGGCAGGCCTCACATTTACATTTAATTGTGTAGGTGTGTAATGTAGGTCTTCCCGTGATTGTCTAGGGAAGAAACCTTCTGACTAGCTAAGTTAAAAGGTTCGAGGGTGGAGCCCTCTAAGTGTACCTAACCCTATTCCATGTGTAATGCTCATATCACGGCCGAAGCCATAAGTTGTGATATGAACGGTCCCTACAGTAAAAGTGTCATTTATGTTAAGTGGACTAGATTTCGCACGCCGAGCATAAGGTACTAAGGCCCCCTAAAGGACTCCCTCCACTTCGACGGTGGGATACCCCGTAACAATACACCCAGCTTACGAAACCTATGTGGCTATAGATTGTTATGTCGGTAAAGAACAATCCCTGGCACACCACAAGACCAGGCTAAACAATGGAAGCTATAAGCGCTTTCACCTTTAACACCGCAAGGTGTAAAAGGAGCCTATAACCCACGATACTTCATCGTGTTCCGTAATACCCTTCAAGCTCACAAATTAAACATTAATCCCAAATAAATGAATTTAGTAAGTAATTAAAGATATGAAAACCCCAGAATTTATCCCAAAAATCAATAAAGAAAGTTTACCGCTTCCCCTTGAATTACTTTACAAATTAACAATAAAATCTCCCAAATGTAGGTACGTAGAAAATTTAAATAAAATCAAAACACCAACCGGCAGCGAGTGAGCTCAAAGAATGTTAAACGTTGAATGCCCCGTCCCCCTCTCGAACCCGCCTATTTATGCTCATCAAAAGATGGTCGATATGGGCAATATGGGCAATATGGGCAATATGGGCGAAATTTTAACAAACAAAATTGAACCTTAACTCGATGAAAATAAGGTCGTGTCCAGTTAATTCTGAAGATATTTATTCTTTCAACGATAATGATCTCTATAACTATAGAAATAAGGTTGTTACGTTCCGCCTTAAGATAATGCAGTATTAGTATTACTTCGTAAAACATACTACTTAGATCATGCGGCTTTCCCACTTATTTAATTTATTCAAGGATTTTTATTCTTTTTAAAGTTAATTTCTATTATTAGATTTATGTTCTTAGAAACTATATCTGACTAATGTTATATTTGTGAACCGAACGAATAGCTAGCATGATAGCCTATCTCGTTACAGTCACCCCCATGAAAATAACTGCTGGTCTGATGCCGGAAGATATTTTCAAATCTTTCACAAATATAAAAGAAAAGAGTTTATTAATGCTTTGTCCCAAAGTATTTTTTTTTTTTTTTTTGTGTGTGGTGTGTCTTTAAAACCAAAGAAGAAACAATCCCAATAGTGAGAAAAGTCTCTAATTAATAACATAAAATTCAAGATCAATTAGTAGCCTTCACTAAAACATCTGGTTCATGTGCAGAAACTAGGTTGTGAGACTAGCCAATTAGAGGAATTATGTACTATGTCAATCTATCTGATTCAATTTTTCAATCTAATAGAACTCCATAATACATTCTACCATAATCCAGATCCTCATCAGGGTTAAACCAATAATCATCGTTTGAATAGTACATACCCTATCTGAAACTTTCCAACATCTACTGCAATCATTAATTGTTTGGAGAGTGTGTAGTGGTCGCCCAGAAGATATCATTGCTGCCAGTGGAGTATGAGAATTCCTTAACTACCAGTTCAAACTGAATTCTTTTTTTTTTTTTTTTCATCTATCCTAACACCAATTCATTAAGGAATCTCGTTGTGTGTATGGAGTCTTTAGAACAAAGCGCAAATAAACTTATCTCATGGCTACAAAGTCTGGTACACTGTTAACGCCCAGTTACATATGATAAATATGATTGAAAACATTCCATACTCACTTTATACTTCTCTTTCATTTCTCCACAATGTACAAATATAAAACAGATAATATTCATCCTTCCCCAAGCTCAGATACATTCGACTTTAACAATGCAACAGTTCACAGCCATGAAATTTCTATGAATTTAATACTAAACTAAACTATTCTCTTTCGATAAATAATTTCAGCAATTTTCAAAGTAAACAAATCCAAAACGTCAAAACATTCCCCAAAACTAACCCCTTTTTTCTTTATTCGTCAATTCGGAAAGGCAATGAAACTAGTCACTACAACCGTTGACTTTAGTTACTATTGTTATTATTATTATTTTTTTATACAACTATGGAACACATCAATTGATATTAAAATATACCAAAAGAAAGTCATTGGGACACATAAAGTTATTCACTAAGACGGAATCCAACCATGACACAACTTTATTCCAAGGGAATTTTACGCGAGAATCAATCTGAATCAAATAAAAACGTCTATCTTTATTCTAAACCGTAAGCAAAATTATTCCTTTTTTTTTCAATTTATTTATATCAATTAAGAAAGAGCGTCGGTGGCGCGCTGCGGGGAGACATGGATACCCATTTATGGGGATCCCGGATTCGAATATACACAGACAACACGTCATGTACCAATGTGTCCCTCCAACCCATGCACGTAATATCGATCGCTCTTAAACAGTGAAGGAAAACATAATCGTAAGGAAACCCTCATACACTGAAGAAGAATAAGATGACATGTGAAGTCCATCAATCCACAGCGGAACGCTTACAAGCTGATGATGATGATAAGAAGTTATTTTAAAATCTCCTTGTCCGAGGCCAAAACTGAAGCACAGTATAAGAAAGAGGATGAAACCATTTCTCTAATAGTTCTGGGAGATCTCATATAGCGCTATCCTTTTTTTCTATTGTTGCATTGCCACACGCACCGTCAGCTGTACAACAACTTTTAACAGATAAAATCATTTAGACGATCATATTCAAAGTAGAAATAATGTGAAACTCAAAGACACATCAGAGATCTCGAACTCTAAGATTGGCTCAAAAGGAAGAAATCAGAGCCGTAAAAATTGATAAAAAAGTAAAAGCCATAAACAATGCGACCATCGACTGTCAATCATAGAGTACTTGCTGTCAATGTCACAATGTTCCTCCGCGAAATATTTTCAAACCGCCGACCGTATTTCGTAAAAAATTTCTCTAAAAACAAAACTAAAGCAGTGCATGAACTCCCCGACTAAACTATGCTGAAATATAACGCGTACAAGTGTGACAGAGTACCTCACATAAAGGAAGACCCGGATTGTCGTTATATCGGTAAGTAAATCTCTCGCCGGGAGACAAATTGTTTAAATTGTTTTTCATTACATATTATATGTATGGACAGAGCTATGCTCGATGTTTAACTGAGAAATCACATCGGAACCGAAAAGATACGTCAGAGATCTAAAGTAGTCGACATAACTCGAAAAAATTGCAAGCTAAAATGGCAAAGGGTCGGTCAGATTTGCCGAAGACCTGACAACCGGTGTAGTGTCAAAGTTCTGAAACTGAGACCACGAACTAGCAGCAGTAGGGTGGACTGCCCCGCTGTCCACCAGACAGACAACCTAAACGGACAGAGTCTTATGGCGCGCCCTAAGAGAATCCTATGTTCTGCAGTTGATGATGATAATAGGCTGATGATGATGATGATAATAATAGGCTGATGATGATGATAATAGGCTGTTAATGATGATGATAATAGGCTGATGATGATGATGATAATAGGCTGTTAATGATGATGATAATAGGCTGATGATGATGATAATAGGCTGATAAATGATGATGATGATGATTTACATAAAACCAATAAATTATGTCATTATTTTGTAAACTTGTAAACTATTTAATTATTTATTGTTATGAGTCCCCATTTGACCCTTCACATACCAGTGCAAAATTCCAGACACGCATTCGGCAAAGATTTTTCCACTAAGAAATCTTTTTAGCCTTAAATTAATTTCAACGCAAGTTACTTACATTATGTATACATTATTATTTACAGAATAAAAAGAAAGTATCCATGAATCCAGCATAATTCCTGAAGGAAAAGATACGGAGCGGAGACCATGCGTTGTCAGACCTAACTGTGAAAACAGAGAAAAATCTAAAACTACAACGGAGACTGCTACTACTCAGCCCAGTACCTGCAATGTTAGTATCCTATAAAGTAGTACTATACTTTTAATTCTAGCGTACTGTATGATTCACCCATCCACTGCCAGCATTATTGTAATGAAGCATGAACCAACTTAAATACATATCTACCTACTCAATACCCATACCACACATAACAAAATAAGCAGTTTATGTTTAAAAAAAATATTGAAAATTATAGTTAATCTTAATTTTCTTAATATTGAATTGCCGTGCGACACCGGTGATAGTTAATTTTATTTCCTCTCTATATGACTTAAGGTTCAATTCTATGTTGACCTTTTAACTGAAAGTAATCCTTAACTCCTGTCAATAAAGCATTATTTTGACTATTATATTTGAGTCCAAATTTCTTGAAGAATAATATTATGTCTATTGTTTCAGACTCAAGAAACCAATGTACCAGTCAACATTATAAACCGGAGCTGTACCTATAAATAACTATGATATGATTATAATATCCATAAAAATTAAGAAATCATTGACGGAGAGATTGAAACATTGATGGCATCGATTTTGAACCGCCCTTTAGACTAATACAATTCTCATATTACAATCTACATTTCAGGACTCTTAGTTAATCTGGTTAAGGATTGAAGAAACAGATCTGTTATATAAATTCAATGATAATACTACAACTGCTTATGTTTTAAATTTACAATTACTTAAATTTATTTAAATCTGATGATTCGGATCATAATGACTACGAGTATTTCTATTAGTTTGTATTATCATGACTTTTTTAGATCCCATAGGAAAAACTAGAATGCCGAAAACAACTGCTATAAAAATTAGTTAGTGAATTTACCCTACCAATTTAAAATATAAAAATGTATTTCCTTTCTCTTACATAAATTAAATAAGTAAACTTGTTATTTTGTTTGAAAATTTCTATTTTCCCACATTTCCTATCTCAAATATTATTTACCATTATTAGAGTTGATTCTACAAATTCATGCTCATGTCAAAAGTAGATTCTGAATTATTTTCTACTTATTAAAGTTGACTCTTAACTATAATATTTATCTAAACCTTAGGTAGATACCCCTTGATTACGGAATCGTATTGATTTTTATTTTTGAAACCATAAAAGGAAAGCTAAATCTAATAATTGATTTCTGCATTCAGCCATGGAATAAAATATAAGATGCTTCTTTTCAAATTACTATGGAAAACTTTACAAGTATAAAAATTCATCTTCATAAAACACAATGTGTGTCATGTGTAAGTTTTTCTTATCATTCACTCATTTAGGTACTTCCAATTAAGATCTTTTCAATCCATTATTCTTAAGGAATAAGTTAGTGTTTTGTAATAAATAAGCAACTGCACCAATTATATTTTTGTTTTTTTTTCATACAATAATCACAATAAACCTCATGTCCTAAAATAACATCTAAGGCTCCACCAAAGCTATCTACTGATGTGGATTGGCGAACACTCCACCGACAAGAGTGTAGCTCTTAAGATGATGATGATGGTAATACCTACATTGCAAACATTTGATTTCCCATTCAAAGAGAACCCTGTGACCCCTTACCAGACTATTTGGAAATATGCATTATTTAGATTAATAACACATGAACTTTGCATGAAACGAATTTCTTACATCTAACTGTAAAGTTGATTTTTCTGTTTCAACTATTGTGATTTTATATTAATCTCTCTTGAAAGAACCGACTGATTTTAGAGTAAAAGTCAGTGGACTAGCTACAGCAAGATGCAGCTGGTAACAATTCCGTGTTCCTCCATCCTTTTACTTAATCTCTTATTTACTTAAAAGCTATTTCATCTTCATTGATTTATATGATCATCAGACCGCATGGCTAATTATTTCTAGTTTCTACCTAGATATCTTTAATCATCAATTCCGTATATTTCCTATAATTATATAAATATTCCATTTACAACAAAAGAAAGTTATTAAATCAACCCCATCAAAACTCTATTCATTTTATTCTATACACCCCCCCATATTTACAACTTCAGCAATCTATGCACTCTCACCCCCCCACGTTTACAACTTTATTAATCTATCAGCTGTCGCCCGCGACTTCGTCTGCGTTACCCGGATAATATGTACCCTATGTGTTATCCAGGCCATGGCCTATCTGTATGCCAAATTTCATCGAAATCCGTTCAGCAGCTTTCACGTGAAAGAGCTACAAACTTTCGCGTTTATAATATTAGTAGGATTACTCTCACCTCCAATTCTTACAACTCTTCACCAGATACCTTCTCACTTGATATTAGCATACTGGTATCATAATTATATTTCTACCCCTATATTTACTATTCTAGGTATTATAAAATATTAACTAACTTAACAAACATACACCCCCCCTTTTCTTATACTTTTAAAACTCTATCATTGAAACATAATCATCATATTATTTCCTAAATCCATAAGTAAATAATGCTACTAAAACGTAAAAACCACGATTACTGTATCCGAACGTTAGAATAAAACTTTTCCTTATATCTCCTACAATCTCATAAATTTTTGCTATCTGTGATATTCTTTCCTACGACCACAGATCATTAATATGTAGCAAGCTTCAGATGCGACGGTAAAATTTACTCTTAGTTCGAAAATTTCCACTATGGCGCTACTATCTATGTAAGTTTATAAGATGTTCTAGCATTGACCAATGATAACGTCTCATGTCATAAAAGAAAATGCGACTTCAGCGCCTCAATGGGAATATCGGAACTAAAACTGTCAGAGGCCTGACAATGGCGTTAAAAATTGAAATTATTCAACAACGCAGTGTTTATATTCAACGAGGAAAAATTCAACTATTTCAATGGAAGCTTCACTGGAAAAATAAACCTCTAAAACTATCAAGACACGAAAGCTACAACTTGATTCAAAACCAATCACCGTTTCCCAACTCCAATACAGCAATTGAGTAAACATTGGATATGGCGGCCGCAAGATCTAAAAACTACTACTGAAGTTACAACCATTGCTTTATTGCTACGGAAATAGTCCAAGGAAAACCCGGAACTGAGAAAACGTCTGCAAGTACAACGAAATACCTAACATCATCACGCGCTTACAAAAACGAGACGGTTTCTTTTCAAACTAAATCCTCAAACAAACATATCATCATTTGACTAAGTGACTGATTTCCTATTAGTGTCTTATCAGAAAACCTGTCTAGGAAAGTGCGATAAAGTGAAACTATGAGTGAACTCCTAATTATTTTTAAGTAGTGCTATATCAGGTGGTGGGTACAATGTTTATCTTATTGTAAAAATTAAACCATTTTATTCTTGAATTCTTTGAGTTTTCCTTTACCTACCTACAACTACCTTACTTTAAAACGTCTAGCATGATTCCCCACACACGAGCGACATTTTTCTATGTGCGCGACGCGCCTTTGCTACAAAATAAATAGTTCCCACTCTTTTCAAAGATTGAAAACCACAATTACCGAAACATGTTATAT
Organism: Agonopterix arenella; assembly: GCA_927399405.1. NCBI lineage: Eukaryota > Metazoa > Arthropoda > Insecta > Lepidoptera > Depressariidae > Agonopterix > Agonopterix arenella. The sequence continues at coordinate 10,361,511 of OV656691.1, read as the reverse complement.
AGAGAATAGTCAAGCTGCACGCTAATTTTATTGTGACATCATGCCAGAGGGTCTGATCATTACAAATAGACAAAACTAAGTCCTTCTTTCCATTTCACGAGGCAACAAATTGTGGCCAAGCCACTTTAACATACATACTTGATACATACACAACAAACATACAATAATAACTTCATGACCCATGCCATAAAGGACTAATAGAAACCATAAATCTGCTTTAGCTATTCTAAATCTATGTACTAGTACTAATTATATTTCCTATTCATAAAATAGTGAAAAGGATTTGACAAATAAATTTGCCAACGAAATTTAAATATTTCTAAACTTGGACATGCAAACCAACTAGTAACAAGCCAGAATTCTTTTAACTATTTAACCTATTAACCTATTCAACCCAATCTACAGAATATTAAGTGTAATTAAATCTTGGTCTCGGCCAACGAAATGTAACGAATACTGGTCGAGACCAACCAAAGGTAAAACTCTCATACTGGTCACTCGGCTCCTTATTGTACTAGTACTAAATTGTATTATCCTATGCTAACTAAGAAATAATTTGAATCTAATTCAATAATCCTGGGCTAGCGGCACCAAATTGTAACTGACCTCCCTAATCCTATCTAACTATACTAGATCCTATATACCTACTACTTACTATATTATTTATTATATAACTAAGACTATCTTGTTTAATCGATTCTAATAACCTAATGATATGTAATACCTAATCCTTAAGTTATCCAAAGAACTATTTCATAACAACCAACTTAATTTACATCTAAACTTAATTCTACCTAATTATCTAAACTTAAACTAAAAATTTGGCCAGGAGAAGTGATCGTCTAGGAACCCACATTATGTAGTAGAAACTCTGGTTCTTTTAGAAGGACTTAGTGACCTAGATCTTATTTGCGATGAACCCAAAATAATTCTAACCTGAATAATACCTAACCTAACCAAGTATACAGGGCGTAGGTCTGAATTAGATAATATCATAAGAAAATGGTAAGCATAAATTGATTAGACAACATTGTGATTGTTTTTTAGGGGAGACCCCAACCATGTGGCCGGATACTAGAATTATCAGAGAAGAATATTAAATATTTATGTTGTGAATGTCATCATTTGGTAGACATTTAGAATATGAGTAGAATTAATGATATTTTCAGCTTTATCTTTTGAAGTGTAACGTCTCCAATCATTTTTGTATGGAGATTAGCTACGGGCTGCTCTCTGCTCACCCAAAGACAAGCAAAAACTATCAGGACCTCAAGTTGACTTTTTCAAGAGGTTTATTATGTTATATTATTAATATTTAGATCTCTTAATTAGGACTTCTTATGTAAATCTTGTAAATATAGTTTCTTCTCAAATACTTCTATTGGATAGGGTATGGCCTTAAAAGGATTTTACTACCACGTCACTAGGGACCTAACTGCAGAGAAGATGTGGCCAGAACCTCTACAGTGATACCTTCAAGTATTCAACAACTTTAGTATGAAATCAGTAAGTATGAGTAAGTATTTAATATTAAAATAGAGGACTATAATGATTACTTTTATTTGTAGTTCTAGTCAGTTTGTCAGAGTCATTGAGACAGTTAGTATAATACTAGGAAAATAAACTATGAATCTGAGCAAATTCAGTGGATGTGTCTTTCTTTAATATGCTTAATATTCTCTATTAAATAGTCAGCCACTTTGAAGATAAGTTCATACTAATTTCTCAATTTAGTACCAATCTACTATAAAACCAATATTGTAAAGAGAAGATATTGTTAGAGTTTAAAATTACCTCCCTAATTAATTAAGATCAAGATAATATTATTTTCCTATGAATTCTAACATCAATTATTCCCAATATTAATCTAAGTAGCTATGATACTTATCCTATCCTAGCCTAATCCTACAATAAACGTGAATTTAATAAACTAACCAATGTCTAAAATATTCCTATTCTAAAGAAGTTTCCCTAAGGTTTGAAACACTCCGGTGTAAGAGTATTCCGCAATACTAGAGGCAGGCCTCACATTTACATTTAATTGTGTAGGTGTGTAATGTAGGTCTTCCCGTGATTGTCTAGGGAAGAAACCTTCTGACTAGCTAAGTTAAAAGGTTCGAGGGTGGAGCCCTCTAAGTGTACCTAACCCTATTCCATGTGTAATGCTCATATCACGGCCGAAGCCATAAGTTGTGATATGAACGGTCCCTACAGTAAAAGTGTCATTTATGTTAAGTGGACTAGATTTCGCACGCCGAGCATAAGGTACTAAGGCCCCCTAAAGGACTCCCTCCACTTCGACGGTGGGATACCCCGTAACAATACACCCAGCTTACGAAACCTATGTGGCTATAGATTGTTATGTCGGTAAAGAACAATCCCTGGCACACCACAAGACCAGGCTAAACAATGGAAGCTATAAGCGCTTTCACCTTTAACACCGCAAGGTGTAAAAGGAGCCTATAACCCACGATACTTCATCGTGTTCCGTAATACCCTTCAAGCTCACAAATTAAACATTAATCCCAAATAAATGAATTTAGTAAGTAATTAAAGATATGAAAACCCCAGAATTTATCCCAAAAATCAATAAAGAAAGTTTACCGCTTCCCCTTGAATTACTTTACAAATTAACAATAAAATCTCCCAAATGTAGGTACGTAGAAAATTTAAATAAAATCAAAACACCAACCGGCAGCGAGTGAGCTCAAAGAATGTTAAACGTTGAATGCCCCGTCCCCCTCTCGAACCCGCCTATTTATGCTCATCAAAAGATGGTCGATATGGGCAATATGGGCAATATGGGCAATATGGGCGAAATTTTAACAAACAAAATTGAACCTTAACTCGATGAAAATAAGGTCGTGTCCAGTTAATTCTGAAGATATTTATTCTTTCAACGATAATGATCTCTATAACTATAGAAATAAGGTTGTTACGTTCCGCCTTAAGATAATGCAGTATTAGTATTACTTCGTAAAACATACTACTTAGATCATGCGGCTTTCCCACTTATTTAATTTATTCAAGGATTTTTATTCTTTTTAAAGTTAATTTCTATTATTAGATTTATGTTCTTAGAAACTATATCTGACTAATGTTATATTTGTGAACCGAACGAATAGCTAGCATGATAGCCTATCTCGTTACATGCTCTAATACAGCTCGACTTTACATTATTATACTATGACCTATATTATTATGACTCATTTTAAGGGTTCCGTAGTCAAAAAAGGACGCCTTATACCATCCTCTATTTCTATTCTGTCCCTCCTCAATTACTCCCTCATTTTTGACCCTATTGTATTGAAAATTGGCATGAAGGCAGATAAAAACAGTAAGGTCCGCCACACATACGGCATTGCGATCCGGAATCCTGATTCAGAATTCAGTGTTGTCAACTATGGTTACAAAAATACTAGAGTGCTGTTTAAAAAATGCTTAAATAAAATTGTATGAAATGCCAAATGAATGACATTGGATATTTAGGTATTTATTAAAACGAAACAAACAATGATAAATAACATGATAATGTTTTACTATCATGTGATGATGTCATGACGTTAAGATGATGATTTGTAAATTGTATTTTAATATTATGCAACTATATTAAAAGACTATCGATAGTTTTAATCTAAATATATAAAAGAAGAAATTAGACATAATCTGCATACAAAATGGCATGAACCATTATCACACAAGCGGTTTTTAAACGTAGGCGATTTCGCAACTATACCGCAACGACTTCGTAACTGTACTGTCACGATACGGTATCGTTCCATCAACGCCTGCGCTCAATAATCACTTGTTTGATATGATGTTTGGTCTTTTAACACGTTCCGGGACAGTGACCGGCTATAGACGTGATAACAATAAAAGTTCTATTGTGTCTCGTTCACTGTCCCGGAACGTGTTAAAAATTGTATTTGTAATTTTAAGCATGTCTCACTTTTTATACTCATATTGTGTACTCATTTAATTGAGTCACAGTCTAGACTGAAAATATTTCATTCATGTTACAATAGGTTATAAATTTGATTGTGACTTGTTTGAGTACCTAATAAATAAATAAATAAAATAAATTGACTGTAAATATTTAAAAAATTCCACATAAGACATCAAAAAACCACTAGATCTAGTGAACAAGTCTCTGAAAGCGGCAACACTCCATCCGGAACTAATTCCGAATCAGGTTTATTCCGTATGTATGTGGCGGACCTAACCCCAAAAACAGAAATGTGGTAGTTAAGTAACAATTTTTTTAAGTTAGTCCGGCACGCTATTGGCCGATTTTTTACCTCAAGAACACGTCTGAAGATGATTATTTTTATGATACCATGTCTCTTCGTTTACACTTGGACTTACGAGGTTTTCAAAGATAGAACGTGTTTCATCCTAAAATTATCTATAACTTACCTTACCTAAGAAGGTAAGGATGAAATTAGAACAAACAAACAACCCAAGTAACCATGTAATTGTTATTCAAACCATTTGCCATGTCCGCGTCGCATTCTACGAATAACGGTCACTATCAAAACGATTCCCGTTGAAGGCCAGGTTACACAGAAATTAGCTTTAGGTAGTATATACCTAGCTATTATGGTAGGTAAAGGTATACCTATTGCATTCCCAAACAGGGTTGGCGTTAGGCGTAAAACGTTTGCCAAAATAACAATGGATATAGAGTGGTGCGACGACGTACCATACCAACATATTGCGCTGAGGCTGAACCCTTATGATGAAATATTGGCAGGAGAATGTAAATACTTCAGGATGTTAGGGTAGACAGTTGCATTACTTAATGGGTGATTGTATTTAACTCATGATACTGAAAAACTTTTCCAAAGGAACTAACAGAATTTCGCAAAAATTCTATCTTTAAATACAAACGTTTGATCAGCTGATGATGCATTTATTATGAAAAGTCTATAATTTTGTTTTTCATGTGGGTTTCTTGGGAAAGTTGTTCAGTATCATGGATACAATCACCCCTTAAAGTAATACAATTTTATTGTTTACCTTAACACCCTGTACGCACGGCGACATATCAAGCTATACAAAACCAACATAAGCTGGCCGCGCGTAGGTCAAGTAACGTATAGCGTCGCGCGGCCAGCTTATGTTGGTTTTGTAAAGCTTGATATGTTGCCGTGTGTACCTTATATGATATAAATTGTTCATCAAACGTAACTAATACAATAAGAATACATAGATATTCAATCGCAGAAGACCGAAATATGCGCAAAGTTGCAAAACGTAAGTACTGTTACAAAGTTAAATACCTATCTAATATATTCCATTTCGGTAAAGGCATAAAGGTAATTATTTCTCGTTAACATATTTTTCATACAACCGAAGAGTTTTCATAACATTTAAAGAATAGATCTGGCAGCTATCTGTCAGAAAAAAATTACGTTAAGCCAAATACTTCAATTAAAAATAAAAAAGTTTTCTTCCTTTTTAGTTTTTATAGCTTTTAATATTTTATTTCCATCACTTCTTGCCAGTTCACGTCAAAAAATTAAGAATCAATAAAAAGTTTTTATTTCGAAATCCCAAATAATCCCAATAATGTCTCTTTGGTGCCTATTTTCTAAACTGAATTAAAATATTTAAAAAACAACGATTTACCAGCAAAAAAAAGTTGATCTTTGTAAGTTAGTATAAAATACACCTATCTATCTATATACTATTATAAAACTGTAACAGGAAGTTTGTCTGTACATTGAAGATATTAACAAAAAAAAAGTTACGATATGGTTTTTAGGTGTCCCTGATTCCATTTCACCAATTTTTGGATTTTTTGTCTGTCTGTTTGTTTGTGTGTTTGTTTGTTTGTTTGTTTGTTTGTTTGAACGAGTATCACGCAAAAACTACTGAACCGATTTTGATGAAACTTTTTTTGTTTGATAGCTTATGATCTGACTTAAAATCTGGTATATAATTTGTGCGGACGAAGTCGCGGGTTAACGCTCGTACTATTATAAAACTTTAAATTAAAAAAAAAAATTGTTTCGAGTATCACGCGAAAATTACTGAACCGATTTTTATGAAACTTTTCTTGTTTGATAGCTTATGACTCTGACTTAAAATCTGGTATATAATTTGTGCGGACGAAGTCGCGGGTTGACGCTAGTATTTTTATACTTAAGGATATATATGTTGGCGCACTCCTTACAAACGAAGTTTAATTATAATATATTAAAGACAATAATTTATTAAAATACGATCTACTTAGAATCGAATTTCTGTGCCTGTGGTTTGTCAGATTTTCGTTAAAATATACAGTTTGTTTCAAAGTTACAGTGGCTCAAAGATTTCCATACAAACCTTAAATTATTCCTAGCGTTGTATTTGTAGTACCTAAGTATATTTTGACGGAAATCTGACAATCCACAGGCACAGAGATTAAATAGTACCTATCTAAATCGTGTTTACAAGTTATAGGTTAGTATTGAAAATAGGATCTAACTTCATTTGTATACAGCGCGCGCAGAAGGCCGGACACATATAGAGTCTTTCTTAATATGCTGGCACTTTTATAAGATGATGATCAGACCGTCAAACTGAACTACTTTCTCTATGGCACCGACATCGAAATAGCAAAAAAAAAAATCAGCTGTCCCATACAAAACTGGAAACCTACTCGAGCCAAATGTATGGGACAGCTGATTTTTTTTCGCGATTGCAATCTGTATGGGAATACAGAAAGTTGTTCAGTTTGATGGTCTGATCACCCCTATAAAAAAGTGTCAGCATATTAAGTGGGACCCTGTATAACAAAATTAGCTGTAACTATTTTAAGGGGATGATCAGACCATCAAACTGAACAACTTTCTCTATGGGACCAATATCGAAATCGCGAAAAAAAAATCTGCTGTCCCATACATTTAGGTCGAGTAGGTACGTTTGTATGGAACAGCAGATTTTTTGTTTCGCTATTTCGATATTGGTCCCATAGAGAAAGTTGTTCAGTTTGATGGTCTGATCATCCCCTTAAAATAGTTTCAGCTAGTTTTGTTAGACCTTATATAGGGTGTTAGGTAAACAGATGCATTACTTTAAGGGATGATTGTAGTTACCCATGATACTGAACCACTGTCGGAAATTCGCAAAAAAAATTTCGTCTTTCCATACTAAATCCAATCATCTGATCGAAAGTTTGTATGAAAAGTCGAACTTTTTTTTTGCTTATTGTTTTGCTTTGCTATGTTTCTTTGGGAAAGTTGTTCAGTATCATGGGTACAATCACCCCTTAAAGTAATGCAACTGCTTACCCTAACACCCTGTAGATCAATGTTGCCTGCAGGTATTGGTCCGATCTGGATAGGTCCGGTTGGGTTCATAACTACTGACAACAAACATGCAGCAGAAAACTGTTTAGGGTGCCATCATTTAGGTGTTTTTAACAACAAGATGACTGCCTCCTTGGTCTAATGAGCATTGGGCTCTCGACACGGAGATCGTGGGTTCGATTCCCACGGGGGACACCTAGTGATATGTCACTTTGTGCGTTTTTCCCCAGTTGGTTAGGACATTGCAGGTAGAATCACCTGATTGTCTGAAAAGAAAGATGATTCCGTGCTTCGGATGGCACGTTAAGCCGTTGGTCCCGGCTACTATCTCTGAGGGTAGTAGACGTTACATAAAACCACGTCAGAGGCCGAAAGGCGGTCTGAAAAAACTCTGACACCAGGGCTTGCTAGTTGCTGCCTACACGATAAGAAGAACAACAAGATTTTTAATTTGTGCATCCAAACACACTCAAATCAAAAACAAAATGGCTCTCCTGCTTGAGTTTGTTGTATTTACAAACTCACCTGAACCGATAGAACGTAAATGTTTCCAGCCTTATCTAAAGTATTTGCCGAAATCAACTCACTTTATCTCTTACTTCGTTCGTTGCTATCACTTGCTTTTTTTAGAACTTGATAAAGTTAATACAGAGTAACGTTGCAGGTTCTGACCCGAGCACTCGTCTCGCGTGGATTTTGCGCGTCGTGTTTTTGTCTGCCACGAGGCTCCGCAATCCTCAATCTCTTCTTGTTCTTGACCAAAAACAATCCCTGAGATTGGGATAGATTCTCCCATAAACTACTTGACACTGGCGGAAATGCAGTGCTAACGCACAAGCAAGAGTCCATTAATTATAAATTATAAGTAAAAGTTAATACAAATCTTCTTCCTTAGATTTAACAGAAAATGTACCTAATTAAATTACTTACCTCTGATAAGCCATCCAGCGCCAACGTACAATAAAAGGAAAACCAATAAATGGCGAAACATGGGTAATTGACTTGTCCAAGGCAGCGTTCCAATTAAAGCTGATAATAATTAAGCCAGCTTCCGTAAACTACTGGAATTGCAGTAAATACCGTAGCTACTCACTGCCAGTTCTAAGAAATAATTCTTTTACCTGTAGGTGCATAAAACTGAGCGTGAGTCAACGCTAATGACGTTTGAGGTAATGGATTTCTAATCTAAATGAAGAAGTAAGTAGAAATACTTTCAGTCATCGTATCATATTAGTTATAATTATAATTATGTAAGTAGGTACATTACATAGTACCTACCTACCCTACGATTGAAATAATTCGATTAACAGGATACCCCGCCTTAGTGAGCTCCATACAAAATACAAACGAAGTACAGTCCTTTTTTAGGGGATGATCAGACCGTCAAACTGAACAACTTTCTCTATGGCACCAACATCGAAATCTGTTCAATACAAAACTGCAAATCTACTCGAGCCAAATGTATGGGACAGCTGATTTTTTTTCCCGATTTTGATCTTGGTCCCATAGCGAAAGTTGTTCAGTTTGACGTTCTCACGAAAAAGTGTCAGCATATTAAGAAGGACCCTGTGTATAATTATATTGATGTTGGATATCAACAATGAGTTTTTATAACCATAGAGTCATTCATCATGTCAAAGCATGGTCAAAGCCTAAACATGGCACATGTCTCTAATGTCACCTTTGTATGCATCAGTTATGCCCAGTTGTCATACATTGCCGGTGACATTCCAGTCCTTTCAAATCGTTGAAATGTATTCGGTTACAAAGCAGTAATGTAAAACAACTGGGCATAACTTAGTGGTCCCGTTAATAGCGCACTGATGCGAAGTCCTCCTTGTATAGAATGTCATTAGATTTCAACCAATTAAAGTCAATTAAACGCTGCGTGAATTATCATTATTCTATGTCCTATGTCATTTTCAAATCAAATCTATAAACAACAATGTAACAGACATCTTTTGTCGTTCGAAAAAAATGATATCATACAATAATGTACCTAATTAAAGTAAATTCATACGATGCTAATGCGCATTGACTAACTAAACTGAGTCATATCATATGTTATCTAATCTAGCCGTTTCCTCCAGAGCTGACATTTTGTAGAGCTTTCTGGTATTGAGTGTAGTTATAAATCACCCTTGAATCGTTCATAAGTTTCATAACAAATTGATGTTATGTTATGAATTATGTTATCCCTTTAAAAGGACAGCTCGTTCTCTATTTTGACAATATGTAAATTATTGTAGCCTGTTTCTTTATGAGTGTGGTTGTTAGCACTATCAATTTCTGGCACCTTCAATATGACCATTACAATTAGGAAACATAGGTACTCTTTCAACATTTTCCTTACAGAGAATGGTCTAAATTTATAAGTACACTCATAGACCAATTTTGGATATGAGGAAAAAAGTAACTTCTGTGGTCCATTTAATGTTATTTAATATTATTATCCAACATTGCTTCTGTTTTGTTATTGATTTAGAAACAAAGGCAAATTACGGTAAGAATAGAAGTATACGTACCTACATACGAGTTCAGTGTCTACTTTATCATAGCAAGTAGGTATGGCATACGAGTAGTTACTAGGTAGGTACGTAACGTTTGAATGTAGTTGTATAATAAATGCATTGTGTGATGTGATGTCGTAGAGTTGTGTGAAGCGCTTATCGCTCGGCAGGAAGTGGCTTGGTTTATTATTCGTGTCGCGCATCATGTGGCGGCGTGCGCGCTGGTTGTGGCCGTGCGCCCGCGCAGCCCGTCCCGTCCACCAGGATAATTAGTTACTTCGCCTCTACAGACGACACTAACGGTACACAACAGATACAATCTCTAATTAACGAACAAACTCATACGCATCAACGTTTCCTATAAATATTCTAATAGCGCCGTAACGAGCTAACCTTCAATAACAGCTATCTACATCCAGCTCGCATTAATATTGACAGGTAAATGGAAGCTGCAAATAAACATCGTGAGCAAAACGAAAACACGTCAGAATGAGCGTTTGAATAAAACGTTAAAGTATGAAAGTTAACGGAACAAGGCACCACGGTAGAAATGAAATGATTGTCTATCTGGTTTATTGTTTTATTGGTGGTTTGTGCGCGAGCGAGGCGGTGCGCGCACGCGGCACTGGCTGCAGCGAGGCGGCAGCGGCCTCCTGGAGGAACTGGTTTGACTGCAGGGTGCAACTGCAGGTCAACAACTCACCTTACTGATCCAAACACGTAGGCTGATCTGCGAAAATCCAGCGCCCACGCACATTACTTTCTGATTAGTATCGAGAAATCGCGCGCCCGCTACCTCTACTTTATTACTCTGCATTCAGCTTGGATAATAAGAACAAGAGTAAATAATTGCGAACATTGCAAACCGACATATCATTCAGTATGATACATCACATTGTTTCTATGCAAACATGGTAAACGTATCGTACGGTATCTTACCGTATACGTATAATATATACTACATTTAATGTTTATTTCCAAGAGTGAATGAGATTATGGTTTAATGGTTTTGTATGAAATCAAGACAATACTAGTTTTGTACAAATATAGCTGATATTAGGTAATATAGTTAATTAGTTATAGTATGAACGATGACAGTTCCACGAATTGACTAAGAAGAAAAGAAGTGTAGGTAGGTACCAATCATATTATCTAGAAGCTGCAGTGCTTTTCTATTATTATTAATATAATCCTTCGATTTTAATTTTTGTATATAACAAAATACCTATCATTACCATTATCATTCGATATTGTACCGACCTCCGATATGAAATGAAATCATTTGCTGGTGATTCCTTAAATCGCTAAATCCTTAGAATCTTGATTGGTTCTCATTTTCTTTACTCGTTTTCTCAGAACAGTAATAATGGCTCGTCAATAAATAGCCGGCCGTGTGCATAAAAACATCTTTGTAAACGAGACGAAGACCATTTGCATTTGCACTTAGCAGGGATGCGAAGAGCAAAAAACGTAAAAATAAATAAGTAAATAAGTTAGTTCTCCCGCAACTGGAGATATGCGGCGCTGGCGCACGCGGTAACATTGTACTTATGATCCTTAGAATCCGACTAGACATGGTGATGATTCCTTTACTGGATTTAATTAAAGGCCAGGTGTCTTGACTACATAAAGTTTTTTAATATTCATTTTAATAACCCCTATAAGTACATCTCACAAATTAATGATCGGACCATGATCGGATCAGGCAGATGTCCTGCTGCCTGTCTGTCCAACAAGTTATGTTATCACTTTTCCATACAATTCGGATTTCGGGGGGTGATCGTGGGGGATAGGTGGGTTTATCCCCCCCCCCCCCTTGATACAGCTATCTAGATACGTAATTCGTCATTAAAAGATAATTTTGTACTTTTTCCAACATTTACATTAGGTAACTCAAAATTCTGCAACAGTTTAAAACATTGCGTTTCTCCAGATTTGTTAAAAAAAGCGTTGAGTTAAAAGAGTTAACATGTCTGCAGAAAGAACCGGATGAGCCAATAAGCGTATGTGAGTCAGACACACACGGACACAGCTACGAGCTCCCAGCTTATATTATGAACCCCTATACCATGTGAATGTCTATCTATTATGGACATAACGTTCTCCCACTCGCTCTTACAAAGAAGAGCTTAATTATGTTTGCGACAGAAATAGGGATCAAGTTAACGATGAATACAAGCGAGAAGCCAAGTCGTATAGTATCTTGTTAGGATGTTATGAAGCGTGTTTTGATGTGGTGCCACTGTATTGAGACTTGTCGGGCGAGCGAGGCTAATCTGATAATATGTAACTGAAACAACTAAGCTGAACTTACGTAATATTACCGAATAAGAATCATTATTAATTTACTTTGTTATATTGTAATAAACACTACAATATTTGAATTTGTTTATAATTGAATTCAAATCTATGCTGTATAAATTAAGGTCAAAATTGGAGAGAGCGTGAACTGCTAATAAATAGGTAATTGTTTTCCGGGTTCGTCGACGGAGACAAAGTTATTTAAATATTGAAATTAATTGAGTGAAAACTGAAAACCAATTACCGATTCGTTACGCTCTGTTATTTTAGCGACAGGTAATCCCGGCACAGGTCAATAATTCCTACAATTTAGTGTTGGTTTTTTATCGAAAGGTAAATACAGAGAAGTTCTACAAATCGTTCTTGAACATAGAAGTACTACTTACTACGTACATTCTTGAACTGAAATCGCTTTCTACTTGGCGTCATGTCGACCGCTGCTGATAAGCGGACTTTATCTTACGTAAATCACTGATTGGTATACGTACCTTGTGCCCTCTACTTGTGTAGGTAACCTCCCGTGTAGGTAACCGTCATATAGGCTCATAGCCCAGTCATTTTACGGTTTGAGCCGGGACTAATTAATGAATAAGCCTTTACCACTACAAATACTTCAAACATAGTGTAAATATTTTTCTCTACTAGAAGGCTTTGAAAAATACATTAGTATTTTTTAAGGAATACCTCATTTTTATAATTTTGATGCCTATTTTATTGCTCAAAAATAATGTGTATTGTTAAATCTAATTAAAACGAGTACATTGGTATTAATATTATTTATTTAAAAGCCTTCTCGGAGATACACTCTTGATTTCTATGTTGCGTAGAATTTTTTTTTAATATGTTTTCAGGTAGTCTTTTTGCCACTAAATGGTACAGGTAACAGTTTAAAAGTTCAATTAATAATTACTTCTCACCCCTCCTAACAAAACTCCGTAAAATTACTGGGCTATCATAAAGACTGAATGGTATGAGTTGGTAGTTGGTGTTGTAAAAAGCTGGATAGGTACTCTTCAAACCACGTTTACCATTACTTACAACCTTACAATCTTAGAAAGAAGAAACCTTAGAATCGTCCTCCTACATCCAAGAGGCGTAGATATACTTTAGATGAAAGATGACTGTGTCTAACGGGCCCTGCGGTTTACCCAGCTGTTCTTTTATAGTCTTCCTTAACGTTTCTTACGTTACAGTAGATTAAAAAGCAAGGCAATAATACATCGCAATGTGCATACTGTATGAATTAATTAAAGAAATAAACCACATGCCTTGAAAATAAAAGGTGCGCAATACCAAATTCTACATCTCATAGAAGTAAGAATAATGATCGTCGATGCGATGCCATGACTAGTTATAGTTAGTCAGCATCATCTGGGCTCTCGACCGACCCTCTCAAATTGACTGTAATTATGATACAAATTGCTGCTCTTCCGTCTATTAACACTGAGCCATCGTCTCATGACCTTTCTCAACTTTATTCTTAGTTTCTCTTTTGAATTTTTTACTGATTCCTAATTTAATGGAGAGTCAGACAAACAGTAATTTCTTACTACGAAACACCTAAATATCCAATCATTTTACTTTACTGAACCCGAGGCGTAAACACTTGCCATTGTGCTAGTTTTTTTTTCAATTTAGGGTTGGATGGTTGGTTGAGCAGGTTGGATGGTCTGTGCCCGGGGGCAGTGGACTAAAGGGGACGAGTGACGTCAGGTCATTCGCCGGCCATACAAAAGCTGCACCTGAGCTCGCAGCAGCGTCGTCGCGTTGCTCTCCCACACATTCACTTTCTATCGAGGTATCGAGCAATCTTTGTTGTAACTTGTTATGCCAAATTAATTCCAAAGGAAATTGCACAAAAACTTGAAATTGCTGTTTACGCCTGTTTTTATGCAGGTAAGTTTGCAAAATAATGTCTCTGCCATGAAAGTATCGACGTATCATGCAGTTTTTTAATGCTTGATTACTTAACCAACATTATCTCAAAAATTTAAAACGCCAACTAGGTTTTTGGTACCTACATGCATCATCATCATCATCGCTTATGAAGGCCTCTACTAAGGCGACCTCACATCCTCATTGTGATTACATAACTAGGTAAGTACATTGGATGTTTTTATTGATCAGTTGATCACTCTAATATAAATACTGCTGCGAGCATTTTTTTCCAATACATTTAGTCACAACATTGAGAACATTGGCGGTTTGCCATCGCCCATCGCAGTAACCGTGACTCAACCGCATAACACGGTACCGACCGATCTTGACTACGGTTGTGAGACGCGCGACGCATATTTCAATACAATTAACAACTTGTAGCAGTGTTCCAGCTATATTTACCGGCACCGTGTGAGAACAAGCGATTTCACCGGGAAATAAAGCAGTATGATGATACCTTTCGCTCGATTCGACGCCAGATAAAGAACAGTAGAAACAGCTGTTCCACTTCCCAATGACCTTTGTTACAAAGCGTTCTATTACATTCTGCTACCTGCGGCTGCGTAGTCGTTTAAGAGAAAATCTGCTATTCCCACATAAAGACCCAACTTGCATAATTTGTTGTGAGTTGTGAAAACAACATTTTGTTTCGCGCATTAACACCGACATTGAACTTTGTTGTAGAACTATCCACGCGAAGAAATTGGCAAAGCACCAAGCAAGTCTGCGTGGAAACGTTGTTTTATTTTATCATGTTATACAAAATGACCAATAGCGGGATTTTTGCTAATGCGACGAAGTTTGTTGCCAGAAACATAAAGCTTATTTTATAACAGGAAGTTGGACAATGGCATTTGCCCTCACCCCTGTTTGGCTGGTGCCATATTGCGATGCGACATATAAAAAATGTTCCGAACAGAATAGACACTGACTGTTGAACAAGATTCATAGGCCAAGACTGTTACTCAAACTAAGCTCAAACTACACAATTAAATACACTACGTCTACACCTGTATTCGATAAACGTCTCCACATCAAAGGAGCTGTGTTCTAATCTAAGACGTAGCAAGGCAATTTATGTAGGTACCTAGGCTTGCCTAGGTGTTATGCAAATGAAGGCTTAGTAAGTGTTATCTACTTTATTCCTTACACTTGAACTACTATTGTTATATCAATTTCACTTTTTGACACGTCTGTTTACCTGTAAAATAGTTGTGTCGATAGATTGCGTGTTACAAATAGTGATGCACGCACGCAAAAACTCTCGACTGGACACGTACAGAACGACTGCTTTCGTGTTAAATACGATTCGATATGGTTTCACTTCTGAAGAGTAGGTAGACTTTGCTACGACTTTTACTTGGCTATTGACTTGTTACATAAAGATTTTATAGCCCTTGCTACGAGTTGATAAACAGTTGGGAGCTTACTTCATGTTCTTGTATTGCAGGTTCTAAGACACAAAATCAGACTGACGACTTGACTGCAGCTGAGCTGCTGCTGCTTACATCCAGGCTTTGCCCGAAAACTACACCTACCTACTTAGGTACCTAACTACAACAGTAGGTAATTATTGGTGGGTTCTATCCGAATTTTCTTCTACCTGCATTTCCGCTGCCATAAATTCGAATGAATTCGTCTTTAATCAGTTCAATTCGATACGATTTTGTTTTAACGATCCATTAATGCAAATGAAGCCGTTTCAAATCGGATATGAATAAAAATAATCGAACGGAAGCCACTTTTGATGCACTCTGCCTCATAAACTGAGGCATATAGAGCTCCGAACAATATGTATGAATACGTTGACACTGAGGTCGTTTTCGATTAGCCTATCGAAATAAAATCGAAAATGGTTTGAATAATGTTATGGAAGAGTGAATAATATAAAGTGATGATAAGTAATACGTACCTAGGTACATAGGTACCGTACCTACTTAAGTACATTGGCAGTGCTAGCTTTAGATAGAATAGAAAGTTATATTCCTGCTTAATTAAGACCTTATAGGCACTACCTATATTAATTCCTTTGATAATAATATTAACTGTCCGACTAATGAAAATTTAATTTTCCAGTCTTCTCTTTTCGATTGAATGATAGTCACTTAGCTATTTAAATAAAACGATATTGCACAATTGTTACGATACCCTACTGTATCTTAGCCAGGGTGCATAACTATGTAATAAGTAGGTATAGGTAAGTACTAAGTACTTAGGTACTATTATTCATTATACGGTTTAGCTCAGTTACAAAACAGCATAATCCTGATCCATGTACATAACAGCGCTTTGTGTTGTTGGTCCAAATCTTTGCTTACTGGTGCCATTTCGTTACTGGTTCCTATGTTAAATAACCAAAATAGTATCCTTTATATTTTGTAAGTAATCAGGTTGTTTGTTATCCTATATGCAGCGGAAGCTTTCAATAAATCGAAAATTTGAAACCTTTTCAACACGTGGCTACGATTTACGCCGAGGGCCACCGAACACAAAGCACGTCTCTCATTTTGTTATTGTGACGACCGCTGGCGGCTCGGAAGCTGAGCACGTGTTGCTCATCCCACCCGCCAACATTATCCATACAAACCAATTCCTCTTTTAGCTCAATACTTTTAAGGCACAAAATGCGTAACTATAAATTGCAGCGACTTAAATCCAGAGCGGTAGAAATCACGAACTTAAACGTTGCAGTAGAAAGTTGTTTTTACTTTAACCTCTGTTAATGTGAAGAAAAATGTATGTCCATTGTGGAAGAAGACACCATCACGAGAACTACCAAAAGAGCAAAGTCCTTCATTGAATAGCGTTGAATACGGTATTTAGTTACACATCATGCTTTAATGAGGTGAGGAGTCATTCCCTCGGACGGAGTTCGTTACATTACGTACACAGTTTAATAGCTTATTTTTATCTTTCTGATATTCAAAGCTTATTGTTCTAACAATAGGTAAATGACTTATGGGGATAATATACCTAATTACGTCCATTTGCAAATGATAAGTTAGCTAGACAGTTTAATGAAACAAATAAAGATAGGCCATTTTATCTAGTTAGGTACCTACTTAAGATTTAAAGATAGGCATAACATAAAAATGTATTGTAATCGTTAGTACTTACCTACTAAGTAGCATGTCATCGTTTCCAGAAGGCAATGGGACAGCAAGGCACGTCCTATATGAATACGATCTCGCCATGTTGGGTGCACGCAATGCAAGTCAAGGTGGGCGGTTGCGCAAGTCTCGCTGCGACCGCGCAACCGGCCGTAAGCGCAGGCGCATGAACCAAACCAACCGATGACAGGCTTTTGCTCTTACTCACTATGACAAAAGGTTTCTCATGAATATCTGAACTATGACGTCCTCAATTTCTGTAGAACGAAGGCAGTGGCAGGTTATGAATTATGTGATGAATGTGACTCGTTTTAAGTAGTTGACGCAAACAGAGCGCCTCTGTGTCTGCTAGTTCGATATCTCTATACCTACTTATAGTTAGCAAATTGTTCGCAGCTATTGGAGCTTCGTGAAGGCGGCATCGGCCTACGCCCTGCATTTACTGTTCCATACGGAATACTGAAATGCATACCTACTTATTATTTTATAGTTCGTGTCCACGATTTTGGTATTTTTTTAAATGATTCATTCTGTAGGTAGATAGGCATCATCAATTTCTGCTTTATTTTTCTTGTTTGTTTTTCTATTTACAATGGCAATGTGAACATACGATACGTATTTCTCTTCTATTTAAGAATGTAGTACCATAATATGGAAGTGGTTATTTGATGTAAAGTTAGAGCCATTCAATTTAATAACGTTGCCTGCTGCACCCGCATTGATTGTTTCCATGAGAACTTACGAACCCTGAGAACAGAGAGCACCCAACCATTCATGTCCTACCGTCTCTATAAACAACAGAAACCATAACAATTGTGTGCCATAGGAACTTATGTACGTAGGTACCGCAAGTGGAAAGTACCTACCTACTTGTTCGATTGTTATATAATTATAATGAAGTTACAAAGTTCCACGAGAAACGTATAGGTTTGAGATTTCAGATGTGTTTTGTAACATAATAATAATTTAATTAAAGAACTTAGGTACTGTTGAATGACGTTTTGTAGCAAATGTTATACACATTTCAAACACGTGGCGTTGTGCTCTGGAAAATCTGTATTCAATGTGGTAGGTAAGTAGGTATAAAGGTATTTCAATGAAATCATACTAACCAACAGATAGTGTATGGAAGGAACACGCAGCGCAGTATTATTTATAAACTCCCCACACGCAGTACAGCATGCGAGGTGCGCGGGAGACGCCTGCCGACGATTCTATTCCAAGCAAGACCTTGCATAAACTACTAAATTCTCAACAAATCATCTACCCATACAACGACAGACACTACCGTTACATTCTGATTGTCAAATCCAATCAAGACAAATCAATCAGCCTAAAGCCATTTTTAACTAACTGGTTTAAAAGCGTGCATAACATAGTACTAGTTTAAGTAGGTCTTGACCTGTCCTTGGTACCAGAAATTTTGGCAAGAGCTGGTGATCGATATCAGAATATGCGCTCTCTGGCTGCAGTGGTTTGTGACTCAAATTCATAGGGCATTTTAAATGTAGCATTATATTTGCACCTAATTGTCAAATGGTATTATGAACAATAGGTAAGTTACGTACTAACTTCCAGATTGTCGCATACAATTTATGATGACTCAAATCTACCTGTATCTAGTTATTAGTCATCATAACAATGTCTCCGGTACACAAACAAACGTTAATCACGCTTCATCACATTCTTACGTCAGCGTCAGTGTTCAAGAGACCTTCATAAAATAATATAAAATGTAAAGTTATTAGTATGTATATTTTGTAACGTTCCAACTCTTCATTTCAAGCTTTATTGTCATTTCAATCTTCGTTACTTTAGAATTTAACAAGGGCTTCAATGTTAATCGCCGAAAAACAGTATATTTTCGATAGTGTTGTGTTGACCGGACTTCTGACTAACTTGAATATCAATGTGAGGATGTTACAATGCAAGTTACATTTGACAACTCACAGACTGATTACATTTGAACGAATAAATAAATTGCGTGTCATTTCGTCAGCTTCCAACGAAGGGCTGTGTCCAAAACATAGCCTTTGAAATGTATTGTGTTTTGTACCGGGAATTAATAGTGAGTCGGAGACCGCAGAGCCCCTTTTACCTGTAGGGCTGTGACAATACGCTTTCGTAGTTTACACCAGAGTGCGTGAAAGGAAGGCACACTGGTACAGCTTATTTTTCTCATGTGATAATGATAGATGCCACCGGCCGTACCTGTCGCTCTTGTATCGGGCTTTATAGTCACGACCGTAAGTTCCGCCAAGGCGCTGCTTAAATCATCTTTCAAAGATGGAAAGGCCAATGATGATGATGATGAACGATAGATCTATTTCCTTTCAACGTTTAGCATGGTTTGCATCTGACCACACATACCACACCCATACTGCCATACTCCACAGATGCACCAACCGGTACTAACATATAAATTAAATATTATTTCTTCGTAATAACGATTATTCATTGACCGTCCAACTCCCGTTCGTAATCTAGCTTTTCCGACGGTGCGGTCTAGTAATGATTATCGCTAAGAAACTCGCTCTCATTGATTTACCTACTGATATACCTAAGTACCTTTAATTACCTAACCTTATTTTCATAAAATGCTTTTCAAATTAGGTACACCTTGAACTTCAGCTGTTAATTGTTTCGCGGAGTTTTGTTTATTGTGGTTAGAGTTGCAACTCCGTTAAAATGCAAGCGCATCAATGGTAAACAAAACAATATCGACTACACCTCGTATCGTATTGAAAATTCCGAAATTCAGAGGTGTGACGAGACGACTAGACGAGGGGAAATTCAATTTCCCTTTGTGTAATCAATAACGGGGGCCACAGGTCTTTTCGTCAGCCTGTTTTGTTTTTAAACAAAATTCCAATTGACTACGTAAACTAGGTAAAAAAGAGATTGGTTATTGTGAAGGTATAGCTGTATTAAAAATTATTTATTGCAGTCATATTGCTGCATTAATTCTTGTTTTTGTATGTGAGTATTAAAACTTTTACAGCAGCTAAATATATCTCGTGTTCCAAAGAGTTTAATAAAATAATAACTTTATCAATAGCATTAGGTAGGCGGTAGGCACCTAGTGTTATCGCTACTACGTTAATTTACTAAAGGGGAAACGTGAACAATATCCGCGGCATGGCCTTCGTATAGGTAGGTACTAGACTAGAGGCACACAAACTAAATCATAGCTCGGTATTGCAAACTGAAACAATGCAATCCTAGTGACATTTGTGAATTATGCCTAATGAATAAAAGATAATTATAGTAGTTAGTTTCAGACTATGTATCGACTCAATCAAAGCAAAAAAAACATTGGTGAGGAAATACGTGCGACGTTAGAGGTGTACCGTGTATTGCCTGAGAAAATTGTGAGAATTAACTGTTTATTGGAGTAGAAGGCAATATTCTGCTAAAAATCGCATTTTAACTAGTTAAAGGCACGAGCAAGGAGCAAGTCGTTAAACTACAATAAAAGTTAGAGTCAATGGCACCTACGTGTTCCTCGAAGTATCAATTATGTGCGTCATGACTGCATGAGTGTGGCAATGAATCGTACCCTGCCCTTAAAGTTAAATACTTATGGTTATATTATGACTATGATAACTACTTTTATCGCGAAAGTAACTTCTTTTGCTAAACATTTTAACGAGCGATTCAGTACTAGGTAGGTAGGTATGCATTGGAATTGGGAACTTTGGTTATACCTAGTAAAATAATTGAGTCCCTGGTGCTCGTACAAGATGTAGCTACGTGCTTAGTTATTTCTTTAGATGTACTCTGTTGTTTCGTGTGTGTGCCTTTAATGGTGAATAAAGATTTTTCTTTCTTTCTTAGTTAATGCTCATTAAATGCAAGTACATATGTGGCTCGTTGACTCGTCAATGCCATTCGATACCCATACCTCTAGCCGACGCAGTAGGAAGTAAACATGGTATTACAACACCGTGCCAGCCGTCAATGTCCGGGCAAATTAGCTTTATCTGGGCCGGTAACGGCACCTAAACAGCGTGGTAGCGCACTACGGTCTACGAATACGACTGAGCAATGGAAGCATGGCCTTCGATCGACTATCTATTTGCCGCATTGTGCCTTGTACTCTTTATTTCAGAGATTTGTTCAAATCAATTTTTATCGATTATTTCTAATACTGAAAGTTGGTAGTCGTTACTGATATTGATGTGAAACAACAACTAAACAAAAGCAATAAAGCAAAGTTCAGGCCAGTTAGTATTTAAGTTAACTTTTGTGAAGATAATAAATAAATAATAAGGATTATTTCCTAAGAACCGTAATTTAAGTGTCTCGAACAAAAACGTTTTGATAACTTGATAGAAATGCCGTACACTTGTTCGCCGAAAAGTGAGAATTGTCGAAAGGAGTAACGACGTCAAGACGCTAAAAGATAACGCAATAAAGTACCTACTGGATAAGCATTGTAGAAACCGAGGATGGTTGCGAACAACGTACGTCACGGTCCAACAGCTGCTACCGTTTACCAGCACGCGCCCCAGCCTGCCCGCACCACTTAACGATTGCTTCAAGCATCAGTCCCGTTATTTCCGCAGACAATATCAAGCCCAAAGAATAGCTAACTTTTTAAGGCCCGATTCGACCAAACGCGAGTAAATTTTATTCTTAGATTAAGTCGCCGGTTACCTTAGAGTAAACTGATTTGCGTTTTACCAACCCTAATCTATGAATAAGTTGAGAGTAAATTTTACACGGCCAATTTTGACGGTGTAAAACTTATAACGAGACTAATGAAATGTCAATGTCACATAATTAAAAAATTAAAATAAAAAGAAACCTTACAAATTAAAACTGTATAACCTCACATTGCAATAAGTACGGATACAACGACCTCTTTCTTTAGGTGGATTAAACATTCATTCATTTAGTATGGGTTTAGTGTGGTAGAAGGCAAATAAAGTTATTTCGGAGTTAACACTAGGAGTAAAATTGTTCCTTGTATAGTTACTCTTCTATAAATCGAAGTTTGTCTAATCCGGCCTAAATCAACTTGTTATTTGAACAATCGTTTAAAAACATTGTCCACACGAGAATTTTAACAATATGGTGCATCATCATAATTAGTCACACTTCCTTCTTTCCAAAACAGTTTTAAGAATAGATAGTCTGTTCTGTACCATTATCAGCACTTTGTGGTGAATAGGAATGGAATGAAACACAAATTCAACAATCCAATTGAGGTGTTTCATGAAAATTCATGATAGAGCACACATGGTATTAGACAATTTGTAATATGTAATGTTCTTTCCTGGTGGTATTTAGATGTTATAGGCACAAGAAACCCACATGCAAAGGCACGTAAAGTGTTGGTTGATTGTATCAAACAATCAATGCTCTGTTGATAGATGCTATCAGACTTTTATGGTCTGTTTGGCATTGCATTCTGTTAATGTACTGTGACCACATGTTTCTATACACAGTTGCTTCAAACTCTTCACAGTAATTTCGTTTAACATTGTGTTGTAATATTTACAACTCAAAATAAAAATGATAAAATATGTTCTCCGATTTGTTCAGCGTACTTTGACTGAAAAATTTTAGGAAAAGTTTGATACCTTCTTTTAGGATGCTTGTCAAGAAAAATTTAGAAATTTTGCTAAGCCAAATACCATAGAACAATAGAATAATTTTAAAATTTGGATTAACTTACACTAGTGCTAAATATTTAATAAGATAACAAGACTGTATCGAGAAAAAGTTGCATTACAATGTCTGACACCAATCTCGGTGTCAGATGCTCAGCGGAATAACAACTCTGTTGAAAATGTTCATCGGTCTATTTCCTGAGGATGCTCCTTGGTGGAGCGAAACATGTGTAGAGTAGAAATTATTTGGTGGTCAGGTTGTATTGCATAACATAATGCAACTTTGTCTAGTAGGTACCTATTTAGAAGGAAAGGGTCTCGATACAATCTTGTTATCTACAGAGTGAAATTGATATCATTAAAATCCTTTAAAACTAAGAGTCTACCCACCAAACTGAACAACTTTTACTATGGGAGCAAACCGATCGAAGCTGTTCCATACTAAACTGTGATGTCGACTCGCGAGTTCGCGACTCAAATGTATGCAACAGCTGATTGTTTTTTGCTCCGATCGGCTTGATGCCAAAGTAAAAGTTGTTCAGTTTGATGGGTAGACTCTTAGTTTAAAAGGATGCTAATGATATCAATTTCACCCTGTATTAGTCATGGATTTTTGCTAAGTAACACCAGTTTCAATTAATTAGATATTTTAAACATAATCTGCTAATCTGTGTAAAGTGTAGGACAGGACAATAGTACAAAGAAAGGAGTTGACTGTATTAATTATAATCAAAATAGTTGGTTACCTTGTGTCTGAAGAATAAAACTTCACAGGTTAATCTCCCACTTAAAACTTTTATTATAGATACTTTGTTATATGTATTATCACAAATCCTGGTAGACTTTTAAAACACAATCACGCAACTGACAAATCTTACTGTATTTCCTTGATTACTGATTTCTGATATAAACATAATTTACACAATAAAACACAATCTGCGACATGACTTAGGTGTAACTTACTCATCGCACGCCTCTACACAATCATAAATTTATTGCATATTTGGATGGCTTTTTAACTCTCTAGACCGTCCTTCACCTCCAACATTATTAATCTCATGAAATTATATACAAAGTTCACTAACATTACTTTACAATACATGTTTTGTTTATCCTGATGCAATTATTTTTTTCTGGCATCTTATTTCTGTTTATGAAAATGAAGCTAATGATGTTTTGTTGCAGTTATCTTTCAAAATTTGTATGCTCCAGTTAGGTAGGTATCTGTCGTTCATTTCATATGATAACGGTTACTGCGGGAGTATCTACCAGTACTAAAGTATGAAAATATAAGATAAAGCACCTCGATTGGACAATGGTATGTATCAAAGATATTAACAACGTGATATGACGCGCACTGCGGCCGCCGGAGGGGCCTCGTCGGGGCCTCGGGCCGCCCGAGCGGAGCGCCCGCTACCCAGCGGCCGGCGCGCCGGGCCGGGCGCTCTGTCGCCACACCCTTGCAGTCTTACGAGAAATAAATGCCACATTACACTCTAAATATTAAAGCACTGTACAACAACAATAAGGTTTCTTTTCCTTTTCGGGACTAACGTTCATTTCGCGCACTATTTCGGCGAACATTTCGTTGACGTTGGTGCGGCTCTTGGCGGAGGCCTCGACGAAGGGGCAGCCCCACATTTGCGCGAGCGCCGAGCCCTCGGCCTGCGACACCTCGCGCTGGTGCTCCAGGTCCGCCTTGTTGCCCACCAGCAGGATCGGCACTCGCTCCGACCCTTTCACGCGCGTTATCAATTCCTTCATAGGCTTTATGTCTTGGAACGTCTGGTGATTCGTTAATGAGTATACTACCACGAACCCTTGTCCGTTTTTTATGTAAAGATCCCGCATAGAAGCGAACTGTTCTGTTCCGGCGGTATCCAATATTTCTAAAACACATGGTGAATTGTCCACTTCTATTTCTTTCCTATAGAAGTCCTCTATCGTGGGGTCGTATTTTTCCATGAAACATCCAGACACAAACTGCACAGTCAAAGCACTCTTTCCGACCCCGCCCGACCCCAGCACGACCACTTTGAATTCGCGCATTATTGTGTTCTAAATCACACTCGCTAGCCTTCTACACAAAGTTTTAGAAACGTATTCACACTGTGTGCTATAAAAATGTCATTGCTGTGTGGGTTTATGAGTCACTCTCGGATGCGATCACTGACGAACGTTCACATAAAGCAAGTTACTAATTGATAAACTGCGACGCCATTTTAGTTGAACGAGTGGCAAAACAATTCCGATTGCATCGCGATTGTAGTGACTGACTACGAAGATACAAACGCGGAAGCCACCATCTACAAAACTGACTTGCTCCCTGCTAGAATCGACAGCGACAGCAGATTGGTCAATGCACTTTGTTGCAATGGTTTGATTGGTGAATGGAAAATAGCAACAACCGGAAGTTGGTATTGCCAGCTATATTAATATCAAAACCTACTAATAACTAAGGCTGCTTTTAGACGGTCGTCGGTCGGGAGAAGCTTGTCTGCCAAAAATGTCTTTAAAATAATGAGGGATTTTTCGAAAGCCATTAAAAAGTGTTTTTAAGTAAACAGCAAAACATGAACGGATCCGTTGACTCGGTGACATGCATTTTTGTTCACTTTTTAGCCTAATATTTTCGTCTAGAATTAAACATTTACCTCGTAACTCTAAAAACTGATAATTTTTCGTCTTCGGAGCCCTCTCTCCGTCGGTATGTTGAACTAAACTTGACTAGCTGTCAGAAAACTCAATCAATCAATCAATCAATTATACTTTATTTGACACCAAAAAACAGAGTATACAGAGAGCAACCAATCAGGAAATACAAAAGGCCAAAAACAGGCGGTCTTATCGCTAAAAAGCGATTTCTCCAGCGAACTCCTCATTCAGACCAATTTTTTCGCACGAAAAAAAAAGCACGGCACGCAGTCTTTTACACGATGCTAATTTCCAGCGCCAATTTGTTCGCATGCGAATAAATTAACCAACCCTAGTACCAAAAAATAGACCCGTGCTCTATTCCTTGCTAACGTTCGCATGCCATAAAAATTCGTGAGAAAAGTGTTTATACGGTGCTTTTTTTGAGGCGCCGAAGAATTCCCACCGCAATATTGTCATCGTGTAAACCTGCCTTAATAGCCATGTCGAGTCTAGAGAGTCTAGAGGTGCTAGGCGCATTTTCCGTACTCGCGGGGAGTGTATAGCCCCGCTGGTTTAGAACCAGCCGACAAGTGTATTGTGCTGCGGGGCTAGTGCGCCAATACGCGATAGCGTGATATAGCGCTATCACGCTTCCGCTCTCTTTCTATTTGCACGCGAAAGAACGAGATAAAAGACTAAATTTGAGATAATGTAGCTAATGTGGGTTGGCGTACTAGCCCCGCAGGACTGTGTTACGTGGAAGTCCGCAAAGACGCATTTTCAGCAATAGACTTATTGCACTTTTTATTTAGTTAGAGATTCTGTATTATTTTATTCTGCAATTTATTTTTTTTTCCTGGGGTAGATTATTTTCTCCTAAAACTGATAGTAGAATGTTTTTCTGGCAACATTTTACCGGAAATAGATTCTCGTCGAGTTGTCAGCACTGTAAAGACCGTTCGAAATTTCACATTTTCTAATAGAGATATTGAAAGATTGAAAGAATTTATGATGCGTTATGAATGATTTTCAACAAACAATTTAATTCAATTAAAACAAAATGCATTTGATTTAACTACCGGGTAAGCCACCAATATTTGTGAAATTGTTACAAACATTTTATAGATTTACTAATGTTGATAAAATATTTACTGACTTTGGAACGTAACTAAATTGAGCTTGGCTGTACGGCCTTGTATCATTTCTTGCTACGTATTTCCACAAGGAAAAAAAATATTTGCGCGGCAATTTTAAACTAATACTTGCCTAGAACATAATAAGGTATTTATATCAGTCTAAATAGATTCTTACGAGCAGCGTCTTGCGGAGAGCTGTTATGGAATGGATCACAGATGACATGCCATTGATCTACGATGAGTTTTCTAACTTATGTAGGTACGTCTACGACCAGGTATTAAACGTCCCTGAGGGACGTAATATTTACCGACTGCTCTCGAACTCGAACGGTGAAGGAAAACATTGTGAGGAAAGCTGCATACGCTGAAGAAAGTGAAGAACAAATTCCGATGCATTATGTGATGTCTACCAATCATCATTGGGCACGCGTGGTGAACTAACGTCCGTACCAGCCCGTACACCTTCCCTGAGGGTAGGCCTGTGCCCTGCAGTGGGACGCAAAGAGAATGTAACTCACTACGTTATAAGAGTCGGGACTTCCATACTAAAAACTGATCGTGACCGATATCCAGAATGTATGATTCCTAACATAACTAAACCAGAACATGACTAAGTTAGAATATGACCAAAGCAGATTATGACGAGATCATGACTATACTAGAACATGACTAAACTAGAACATGACAAAATAAGAACATGACAAAATAAGAACATGACCTCCAGCAAACAACCACATGACACGTGTGCGAACGTTCAAAGGAATTTAATGGCATCGGTGCTCATTTCACGAGTTGCGGTGGGACGTATATAGGCTGATGATGATCATGATACGTCTATCCAAGCCGGCACTTCACTCTCGCGAGAACTTTCAAGGAAAATTAATACGGCTTATGACTCCACGAGAACAATGAAGGGCATCCACTCTCGTATACTTGGCTGTTCTCGGCGAGAATGAAGTGCCGGCATTAAGCAGGCACTACATTCTCGCCGAGAACGAGAGTGTGGATTCGGTTCATTGCTCTCGCAGCTTCGTGAGCCACAGTAATTTTCCTTTGCAAGTTCTTGCCGAAAAGTTCTCGCGAGAGTGAAGTGCCTACTTTAGATTAATGATTGCTCTTCACTTCAGTTCACTTGCACTTCAGTTAAGACTAATCGTTAATTTAAGCCACACATTAAATATACCTTAGGATTTTTTAATCTCTTATATTTATAGATTGGTCTGATAATCTGTCGTTCTTTACATATCTATCTATGGATTATCTTAGACCTAGGCATAATCTCAGCCTCAGTGGACCGGAAATAATTAATCAATAAAAAATACTTAATATCTTTATTATAAACATATAAAAATCATTATCTGACATACAAACAACCAATAGGGTATTTGCCTACATGAAATATATTTTATTTTCAACTTAATAACGCTAAACTCACATTTTCATTTATGAAAATAAATTAATTAATCAAATATACTTTGAAGAATACTTTGTTTTAATTATAAAATATGTAGTATAAGTATGAGCAATATGACATCATATTACAGATTTTGGTACAATGTTTATACAAAGTACATTTTGACATTCGACCGAGTTGTGATGACAAATCAGGTTTGCAAATACCCTATTCATCTTAAGAATGGGCTTCTAAAAATAGTTTATTGTATACAAACTGTTGTAAGTATTTTATAGTACTTTACCACTACAATACAGATTTGTTTACCATTTTACCAATGTTAAAATGATACAGGAAGAATTCTTAACTTTATTACCTTCAGAATATTTAGAGTATTCGCCTTCAGAGTATTTATTTTAATTTTTTTAATAGCTCTGATGCTTCTTTGTTCGCCAGGTGATCATCATTTGATTTAGCCGGATAGCTGGCAGCCAATTTGAGATAGTACTTAGCTTGATCTTCTTTCTTCAGTTTCAAATAGCAGTTGCCGAGGCGTAGTAGGTTTAAACTATAAAACCTTGGTTGTGCAGTTTCTGCTCTTAGGAAATATTCAAGGGCATCTTCATAGGTAGAACAGGGCGGGGAAGCAAATAAGGTCTCTGCTATTTTCCGCTGATGCCAGGGAAGTTCAGTTACTTGATAACACCATTCCCCGAGCATGTGAAGTGTTGTAGCGTCATCAGGGTTGATCGTCACTGCCAACTGAAATTGTAAATTTTTAAAGTTGCGTCACAGATTACTTATTACTTCAGAACAGAAACATCACTTCCTTAGAAAACGATAAGTTTTCACGCTTTAATAATCTACTGCCAGATGATGCGCACGAAAATTTATGGATATATTATAAATTGGAGGGAATGGCAGAATTCATACAACTGCATCGCTTATTTATTTTGGAAATGACTATTACAGCTTTGCTCAGCTTTGGAGCAACTACTGCTTTTTACTGCGGACTATTGGAGCGACCACGAAGGGTCTACCGAGCCAAATGAATGAACTTAAGCAACCGACCTTGGGGCACCCAGAGGGGTATGGACCTCGGCATAGGACGTTGCTGGGGCACTGCATGCGCCAAAGTATAAGTACTTATCTTTCCTACGGTCGAGTGACGGAGCAGGCCTCCGTTGAGTGTTTGAATTCAGCAAGATCAGAGGAAAATAAAAATTGTGAAATATACTCACATCCATGTGTTTCTTAACATTCTCAAGTTGTTTTATTCTCTCCTTGATACCATCGTATGAACTCTTAGCGTCCAATAATAAGGCATACCATTTCTGAACTGCAAAGTTTTCCCAATGGTCGTTCAGTTGCTCAGATATTATCCTGTAGGCTAGTAATATTAGGTCTTTCTTATAATCTTTGTCATATTTAGATTCTTTGGACATATTGTACAAAACACGACATATGCGCCATTTGATTTCAACATTCCTTCGATCCTGAAATGTATGTAGGTAAATAGTTAGGTAGAAGTATTTACATTACAATTGTGGAAAAGTTGACAGAGGTCATATTAGAATCAGGAGATCTTTATTGTTACATTGTTAGAGCATCATTATGCATCTGCTATCTGAATGGTAATTTAGAATGTGGTATTTACACAAAACAATTTACCTAAAAAATCAGCATGCTGCATTATTCTGTATTTGAATTTTCATTCTAGTATTGTTAAATTTGGTCACAGACCAATTAAGCAGTTTAATATGTTGAAACAGGGTATGTGCCTACAAAAGAAATATTTTATTTTGATCTTATTCTCAATTGAAAAAAGTATTTGACAAGAATGCTTGACTCACAGAAGATTAAAAGAGGGGTTAGAAATGCAAAGTAGCTCTTTTGCTTCGGAGACGGCTGTCGCCACTTGTCTTCCCGCTCACGCTGCTACAATTACTCATGCCCTCTCGCTCGCACCACGCCGCGCGACTTATGGTGTTACGCAAATCATTGCATAACCTGTGGCGACACGTTTCATGCCTACTTTGCACTTCTAACCCCTCTTATAATGTTCTGTGGCTTGACTCATAATGTTCATAATTTATTTTTAGCTTGAATACTACTTTTCATTTTTTTCGAATTGACAAATACAGCATTACTCAGGGAGCATCGACTGCTTATTACTGCGGACTATGGGGGGACCACACCAGTGACGGCGAAGCGCCCTGGTAGGTCTACCGAACCAGTGAATGAACTTACGCAACCTAAGGTTGGGATCGGTGAGAACTATTTTTCATAACAGTACAAACTTTAATAAGTTTGCTAAGTAAAAACGATAAAAAGTATTACTATTATGATTATGACGTCATAATTATTACTCATTTCAGTACAATGTGCTTGTGCGCGTTTTGACATTCGATAAAAGATTTGTTTGGTTGGCAAGTACCCTATTATTAGATCTATCCTATATATTGGTTATCCTAATGGAATATAACAGACAAATAGTCGGTTCCCTATATAAAGACTGATGAACATGTAAACCACATTCATGACCCTAAATGCATTATGCACTTGTATGCACATTTTGAAGGCTTTTTGGCACTGCCTGTTATTGGGGTAAGTGTGGGCTGGGTCTTCCCCCCCGGCGTTTGAACGCTGTCATTCTCATTATCCTCACCAAATAGTGTATAAGAAAATGCGTGGGCGCAGAGAATGAGCACTGAGTGAACATGGGAGGGAGTCACAAACATGTTAAAGTTTACTTATAATAATACAAGTTTTTGAGATGGATGTGTGATGTAACTAGAATGGACAAGATTAGGAATGAGTATATTAGAGGAAGTTTGAAAGTAGCACCTATAACGGAAAAATTGCAGGGTACTAGATTATCATGGTATGGGCATGTAATGCGGAGAGATGAGTGTCATGTTACGAGACGAGTGTTAAGTATGAATGTGGATGGCTGTAGTAGGAGAGGGAGGCCGAAGAAAAGATGGATGGATTGTGTGAAGGATGATATGTGTAAAAAAGGAGTGAGTGTTGAAACAACAGCTAAGAGAGATGAATGGAAGAGGATGACATATTGCGCCGACCCCAAATAATGGGAAATGGGCAAGACAATGATGATGATGATGAATACAAGTTTTTGACTCACTACTTCGTCCTCGTGGGTAACCCTTTTAGGGGTCTATTTTCGAAAAATCCTTTCTTAGTGCACCCCTAGATCCTCTGTAGAATATACAGTTTCTATCTTCAGCGGTTTAGGCTGTGCTTTGTAAGTCAGTCATTCAGTCACAGAACTCTTTAATAAGATAATATACTCACAAATGTATTTTCACCTTCGATGAGAATCTTATAACATTCCTCATAATGACCATTTTCAAACAAATTATCTGCTTTTTCTAGAAGAACAACTGCTTCATCTACTTTATCAGCTTCCAAAGGATTCTTTTTTGCAGGCCATATGAATGTTAGTCCAAAGTATATTTTGAATTTTATCCTACCAAGAGATTGCATCTGGAAATAATAAAAAACCCACATATCAATTTGAGTCTTTGTTTTAAAAACAGTAGGTATAGCATAGGTAATAAAAATGAATAATAGTAAAGCTCAGCAATAGCGGTGGGTCTATGCTCGTGCGGTGTGCACCATATGCGGGAGCGGGGCATCCCTAACTGAATTCGCTGTTACGCATGCAGGCTCGGCAATCACAGATAATGACAATTTATTGTATGGTTATATTTTTAATCAGTATGGTTACTTTAACCATGCATTCTACTCTTAAAGCATAGAGCGGCTCCTGCCGGAGCGGAGACGCCTTTAGCGTATTTCTCCATACAATATTTATCGGTCAGTTTTTCCGGGGGAGGAAATGCATACACCATAGATGTAATAGACCCCAGACCAAAGACAATAGACAGATGTACATGCCAGAAAAGTATCTTCTTGGTTAGTATTTATCGATAAATTACGGTATTTATGAACCGGTGTGAAGTTAGTAACCAAAAGCAGTAGTTTACTTCAGTCCGACTGACACATAGACGCATAATGTGAACTCTAGTACAACATTTTTAGTATAAACTTCACATAGCCGCAAACAAATAAATAAATATCTTGGACATTGTCACATAAATTATCTAGTCACATTTAAAGTACCAGAATCTAGCCTGGAGTTGTATTATGATGACCAGACAACTATATAGAATACATAATATAGATACAAACATCCATGACTTGGGTACAAATATTCATATTCATCATAAAAATATTTGTCCCTTACGGGATTCATACCCGCGACCCTCGGCACAACAGGCAGGTTCACTACCGACTGAGCTACCGGGCCGTCTCAGTAGTAATAAGCAGTAAACAGTAGTACTTATTATCCGGGGACGCAGTATGACCATCGGGGCTTGCACTTTGGCAGAGGGGGAAACTGGGGAAAGTATGCGAAAAGCTTCTACTCAACAACTTCCATTATGGAGCCCAACTTAGAAATAGCTAGAAAATAAGCCATACATTTAAGTCGAGTAGGTCGGTGCAGTTTTGTATGAAACAGCAAAGTAAGTTATTCTTTATTCCATAAAATAAAAATAAATAAAAAAAAGTAAGTACATTTATTTCACGATTTTGAAGTTGGTTCCATAGTGAAAGTTGTTCAGTTTGATAAATAAAATGCAGAATATCTTTGTGGACCGACAAATACCTATTTTTTATTATTTTCAGCTTTTTTGGTTCCTTACCTGTGATATCTTTTTAACATTGTACGCACATTTTATAGTTTGAAAGAACTGAAATAGCCTTAAACCCACAGGAGTTAGCTTAGAAATGTTCATTGCTATTTCTATTGGTAGGTAAGGTACCAATTGTATTGTTTATTTGTTTGTGTCAATTTTTTTTTAAACTCATATCATGCTCATGCGCTACAATTTGACAATGACATGCAATGCTGCCAGCCGGGTCTTGTCAAAAGTAACCGGAAAAAAGTAACCTTTTGGTGTGAAATATAACCTTTCATCATTTTTTCCAGTAATAAGGTCATAAAATTTGATAGACCGATTTTGGTTTTATTAACTTACCAAAGTATAAACAATTTAGTAGCATTTTTCATCTGAGTGATTGATCGAGCGAGTAAGTGAGAAAACCTTTGTGATTTGGTTCCGATTTGGTACACATTAGTGCGAGTGAGAAAAACATATTTCTAGCAGTTGCAGTTTGCACTCACTATGTTACGAACGTTTTGCGCTATAAAACATTGCAAAAAATATGAAAGTGTTCCATTTCGTGGAAAAATAAGAATTTTAATACAAATTCCAAAAAATAACCTAAAAGTAACCTTTTGAATCGTGTAACCTAAAAGACGGAGCCTTTGGCAACACTGATGACATGACATCATTTCATCACAGTTTATGACAAGGCCTCCAGTTAATTAATAACAACCTGCGATTGTAATGCTATCTTGGTTGCGCAAATACAAAATAACGCGTGAAAAAATAAGATGGCAGTATTTTTATCAATATGTCGATTCCAAACAGCCAACGACCCTATATCTATATGTCAAACAAGTGTCAAAAGCTAGCAACTAGGGATGTGCAGAGTACAGTTTTAATCGATGTTATCATTAGTCGACAGGAAAAATAAGTGTTACGAAACTTGTAAAATCATTTGAGGAGTCTCAAGAACATTTATGGATCGTTTTTCGTTGATATTCTGAAGTTTCAGAATTTCTCTGACTACCCCCTCGGGGAATATAGTCGTGAGCATATACTTATGCAAGGACATTTATAATAATCTCACTAGTATAATAATATCAAAGTTTAGATGTTTGTCACTCAATCACGCATTCAGTTTATAAACGACTGAACGGATTTGGATGAAATTTGGCACACAGATAGAATCTATTCTTGATTAACGGTTGATTGTATTTACTTATAAAAATATAAACAATTCAGTAGCGTTTTCCATTTTAAGTTGCATTTTTCATCCGATTGATTGATCGAGCGAGTAAGTGAGACGCTTAATTTAGTCATTTGTGATTTGGTCTCAGATTACGAACGTTTTGGGTTTTAAAACATTGCAAAAAATATGAAAAAGCGTTCCGTTTCATGGAAAAATAATAATTTTAAAATTGATTATACAAATTCCGTAAAATCACCCAAAAGTAACCTTTTGAATCGTGTAACCAAAAAGTAACCTGACAGAGCTAAAAATCACCTAAAAGGTTACAAAAGTAACCTTCTACCAACACTGGTGATCATGCTATGTTATCTTAGTACATATCGGTGTAACAGTGCACTACACCTCACGCGCTGCACTGTACTAGTGAGAGATTTCGCTCATATCAATCACTGTCGTGTTGGTCGGTCTAGACAACCGGCTTACGATCCGGGTAGCTAAGGTTCGATCCTCGTATCGGCCGATCGTCTTTTTCAATTTATTTCATAATGCGGACCTTAATCACGACATGTATCGCAGCGTATTTAAGACCGCCATTTGTACCCGTACGTTCTTTTTATTCTGTTTTTGTTGAGAGTGATTTGACGTTATGAAACGGACTCTTTGAGGTATCAAGTCGTTTATCTCGTTCTTTCGCGCGCACATAGAAAGAGAGCGAAGGTATGATAGCGCTGATCACGGTGGCATGCTACCCATGCAGCTCCCCATATCTCAGAGGAAGGATCTCTTGAATCTAAAAACGCATACGTAGTAGATAAATTAATATTTCTATGGGTTTACTACATAGACGAAGAATTTTTACCTTCTCATTCTACGGTTTACTAGGTATCGACGGTTTTGTTATGAAAATAAGTTACTAATTTTTATTTTAATTTTATGATTTATTATTATTTTATATTATCATTACTTATTGGGCATTTAGTTTTAAAAATATTGTGTTGTGATGTCATGTGTTGTCCTTGTTTCAGATATTCCGCAACAAATTTTTTTTTTGTAACTAACGTGATTTGCCGATTACCTGAGACTGGCTAAATTGCTTCATAGCAGAAGCCAATTTAAAAAAAAAAAAAAAGTTACTAATATTTCAATATCGGTAGATGGCGTTGAAATGTGATGATTTTGGGCATATTTGGGTTAGGTTTTATGTTATGGCGGTTCTACACGCTTGCCGTGGCGCAAGTCCATATCCAGATTTTTTTTGGTACAATTCAAGGTAAAGGGTTAAAAATCCCATACAACTTGTATTTTATTGATGTCTTCAATAAAATTTTCTTATTTATAGCAATTAAAACGTTAGTGTTCGACGTTTTGACGCTTCTTTGGAGTTTTTGGAAACAATCGAAAGACGCAGGAAGCACAGAGAAGTCCACAGGAAAGAGGTGAACCGATCGCTTTGCCGCGCTACAAATGACGGAACACCTGTTTACAACCCATACCCCATCATATTTCACTGAACTGTATATTGTTCACTTGCACGCTACTTTGTTACGCAAAACAACACCAATTTTACGATCCGAAACTCACTATAAACAATAAAAATTCAATAAAATATGAGGACTCCAAACGTAGCTGACAAATAACCGCCAAAAACTCTATCCAAAGAGAATGGAATGGAATCATCTTTGATTAAAAACTTTTCGCATAAGCAGCGAGTACATTACCCAACATTTAGGACATATTTCGGCATACATTGCTTGCTGTGATCGTTACACTTTAAAATAGAGAGAACAAATCCGGCAATGTATGCCGAAATCGGCCCTAAATGTAGGGTAATTGATCGTTTTCACACTTTGGCTATAAGTAGTCAAAGTTTTTTTTCACATGGTTGTCACCACACCAGCACAGCTAGCATGCCACCCACGACAAAGCGTTTAAACGAGAAAAACGTCATGTGCGCTCTTTCTGGCATACGCAAAATAATAAAGATGGAGGCACATCTCGATTTTTATCGTTTTCTCGGGGGTGGCATGCGAGGCCTACAGCTGGCATACGCAAGAACATTGTATATAGTATACACTCAGAGTATACAACATTTTTGGGCATAGGTATTGTCTAGTTATCACCAAACAGCATGGAGCATGAATGGCAACATTTTTGCTTACCCATTCTAATTTACTAAGTGAGATAAGGACGGCGATATGTTTAGAAATGTCAAAAAAAGTCGCAGTTCGCAAAAAAAAAGTGTTAACGGATAATATTTGTTTCCAAAATATTTTACAGACTTGCAAAATATCTGTTTATTTTATACAATTGTATTAAACATAATGTAAAAATAAATGTAGATTCATCGGGTATTGTTTAATGGCAAGTATTTTTACAAAAATCAATTTTCTATCCACTCTGGCTCCGACCAAATCAAGGGCGGGTGAGACTGTTGACAGTTTGGTGAAGTGATAAAATTTATGTTTCAAGACATGTTTTTAGTTTAAAAATTGTTCAGATTGCAATAACATTATGCAGAGATCAGGTAATATACCGTTTATTAGTTATTACTATAATTACTTTAGTTAGAACTTCAGCAGTTCGCTAATTCGCGCCAACATTTGGCTTCGAGTTGATTTGAATGGATTTTCGTTTATATCTAGATCTTGTCTTGAGATCCTGATTTTGGCTGTTTTTTGTAGTAAGTTCTTTAAAACCTGGTGGCTTCAAATAAAAATAGTTTCGTTTTTTTCTAAATGCGCTGTTAAACGTTGGCGTATCAATTCTAATGGATGGTATACTGCAATCGAAACATTTAAGTATTGGTTTCTCATTGATCGTTGGAAGTCCTAAAAAGTGCATGTATCTATCTATAACGTCACGCCTCTGTCCCAGTGGGGCAGGCAGAGACCAGAGCGTCATTTACTATAATCCTTACAATTATCTTCATACATCATACAGATCCATACATCATACACATCCATACATCATACACATCCATACATCATACTTTCCCATACCGCTCTTCATACATGCCAGACGGTTTCGAGTACACCGCACCTACCTCCCCTTTTTGTAGGGTGCAACCGATTTGATCAGAATACGTCCTACGAGAGCGCCCTCTGCCGATACCTCCACTCTCATTAGCACCCCTAAGATGACACTCTGACCTATATCTCTTTCATACATCTGCTGACACTCATCGTCTCCACTTGATCACACCAACGAAGCATACTTTTCTCTATTCTTGTTACAACATTTTCTTTCAATTTAAATTGATCTCTAACCGTAATCTCACAATTTCTCACTTGTATCTCTCAGCGTAACACCACACATACATCACAAGGAATGCATTTCAACAGCATTAATTTTACTTCTTTGCGTCTTCTGCCAGCCATACCCAGAACTCAGTGCCATACATAACTGAGAGCCATAGAGCCCACACATCATTGTGTGTAGCAAGTTACACCTTTTTCGACACTAATTGGCTGGCCAAAATTCTAACCCTTACTTCAATTATCCACATAGGGGTACATTGTCTATTTCTACTCTTCTCATCTTATGCCTATTATCACAAAATTCTTGCTTATATATTTAGAAAGAGGGGTCGGGTTTTTCTGAAGCTGACTGTACCTACTCATGTGAACAAAACAAAAAACTATGAATTACTATTTATCAGGGTTCAAAAATATCCTATATTTATAATAAACGAGCGTTAACCCGCGACTTCGTCCGCACAAATTATATACCAGATTTTAAGTCAGATCATAAGCTATCAAACAAAAAGTTTTATCAAAATCGGTTCAGTAGTTTTTGCGTGATACTCGTTCAAACAAACAAACAAACACACAAACAAACAGACAGACAAAAAATCCAAAAATTGGTGAAATGGAATCAGGGACACCTAAAAACCATATCGTAACTTTTATTTTGTTAATATCTTCAATGTACAAACAAACTTCCTGTTACAGTTTTATAATAGTATAGATATCTAAATATCAGATATTTATGATTTCTATCAGATATTACAGTTGAAATTGGCCCTTGAAAATTATTGTTAATAGAGATAGAGATAGAATAAAATTATTTTGAAACAACACAGATTTTGGACACACATCCATTACTAGTCTGTTCAAGTAACGGGTATTCCTAGGAAAAATATCTCTTGCCGTTTTAAAACATTTTGCATGTTATGCATACTTAAACAAACAAAAATTCTTTAAATTTTCTTAAAACATTATATTACCAACACATACATCAATCAAGCCTTTTCCCAGAAGGGTAGGCCCTTTAGAACAAACATCACCCAAATTTTTTCTTTTTGCCAATATTTTCAATGTACAATGGAGCAAAATCTAAGTTTATTGTAGAGGTGTTTATTTTCAAATAGTGCCATTGTGGTGCCATTGATGAAGTCACCGATCGGTGAAGATCGGCATCTTCAGTACAAATAGAGAATTTGCTTGACATTGTGTGTGTTTGTGTTGTTTTTACACAAATCACACTTGAGCAACCATTAGTAGAATTTCGTGACCGGCTGGAGCGCAGGCATCAAACACATGATTCCGTCAAGGTTTTTATTTTCATTTATATTATAATAATAACAATATATCAAGTTGACCAATTTTTTAAAAACCATTGCAAGCAAGTATGCCAATTAATGTTGAAATTATTTACCCAAAGAGGACTTTATGTACTGTGGTTTCCTGTTTTTCTGTTACGTATATTAATGTACATCAGTCTAAATTAAATAAGGAAAGCCTGGTTAAAATCACATTTAAATAATTTGAATGAGGTGTTTTCAAATGTTGGTATGGAAAAGATGCCCCCCTTCGGTCGCCCAAGTTGATCAACCAAATCAGTTCACATCAACCCACTGCTGGGCATAGGCCTACTTTTTATTTCGACATTTCTCACGTGTAAGACACTACTAGCTTTTGCCCACGAGTGCGTCCTCGTGAAATTAGAATATCGAAAAATCCTTTCTCTAGTGTGGAAAAAAAAATCTGCTGTCCCACACATTTAGCTCAAGTAGTTTTGCAGCTTTGTATGGAACTGCTGTTTTTTTTTCTATTTCGATATTGGTGCCATAGAGAAAGTTGTTGAGTTTGACATTCTGATCATCCCTTTAAAAAAGTTTCAGCATATTAAGAAGGACTGTATATATTCCAAATAATTATCATGTTTCTATCTTCAGCAGTTTAAGCTGTGCGTTGTGTCATTCAGTCACAGAACTATTTGATTCATAAAAGTATAGATGACATTTGATCCTATAAAACACATAACCAAATGTAGGAGTCACGTTGCAGGTTCTACCCGAGCACTCGTCTCGCGTGGATTTCGCGCGTCGCGTTTTTGCCTGCCACGAGGCTCCGCAATCCTCAATCTCTTCTTGTTCTTGACCAAAAACAATCCCTGAGTTTGGGATAGATTCTCCCATAAACACTTGACACTGGCGGAAATGCAGTGCTAATGCACAAGGAAGAGTCCATTAATTATAAATAAAAAAAATAAAAAAACCATATGTAATTTTGTCATAAGCACATGGGCAAAACATCCTGTTTCCATCAACTACTTAATTTACTCATTCCACTAAATACACTAGAAACATCAAACCAAAATGTTTATTACAAAAATACAAATAAATATTTAAGGGGGTGGTTTAGCCCAACAAACTGAAAACCTTTAACTATGGGAACAATATCGAAATCACGAAAAAAAAAATCTGATGTTCCCTACTAAACTACAAATCTACTCAAGCTAAATGTATGGGGACACCTTATTTTTTTTTCTCGATTTCAATGTTGGTCCCATAGTAAATTAAAGTCAAATCAAATCAAATCAAATGTTTATTTTGCATACTAAGTGTACAATATGATCTTAAAAATAATTTTACAGTGCACTTACAACTTAGCCACCTTTTAAGGTATTGCATAAGGAGTAAAAGAAAGAAAGAGGACAGTATTCCAATAACAAAATTAACTATTAACTTATACAACATATGTTATTAAATAATATCTTTTTTTCATTGGTTTCATCTGAAAATCAACACCATGCTTTCGG
This sequence comes from Agonopterix arenella, assembly GCA_927399405.1. Lineage (NCBI taxonomy): Eukaryota > Metazoa > Arthropoda > Insecta > Lepidoptera > Depressariidae > Agonopterix > Agonopterix arenella. The sequence continues at coordinate 10,321,645 of OV656691.1, read as the reverse complement.
GCAAGGTCTATGTTGAGCTGGGACCTATTTGCTGCTGTAGCATACAATAAATTACATGTTGTTCTATTGATGTTTCGTTGTATTCTTGTTTTGTAAACTTGTGAACTGTAATATTATGTGTGTGTTACTTATGCAAATAAATTGTTTATCTATCTATCTATCTAATATTCTTAGTGATAAAGTCTACTTTTTAAAAGTTCATGGTCTAATCAACCCCGTTAAAAGTTTAAAATGTTTATTTTTACTTTTGTAACACCCTGTACAGGGTCCAACATAACATGCTGATGGTTTTTAGGAGGATGATCAGACCATCAGACTAAATAACTTTTTATATGAGACCAACATAGAAATGTGCTGTCCCGTACATTTAGGTCGAGTAGGATTGCAGTTTTGTATAGAACAGCAGATTTTTTTCGCGATTTCGACTTTAGTCTCATAAATAAAGTTGTTCACTTTGATGGTCTGATCATTCCCTTAAAAAACCGTTAGCATATAATTATTATTCCATTTATACGGTAGTAATTATAGTAGTCTGTTTATTCTCCGTTTAATTTAAAAGTAGGTATAAATGGAATTACATTTTTTTGACCACTTAAAATCTCAGTCCAATATATAAGGTCTAACAAAATTAGCTGAAACTATTTTAAGGGTATGCTCAGACCATGAAACTGATCAACTTTCTCTATGGAACCAATATCGAAATCGCGAAAAAGCAATTTGATGTCCCATACAAAACCGCAAACACAACTTGACTCAAGATTTTTTTTTCGAGATTCGATATTGGTCCCATAGAGAAAGTTGTTCAGTTTGATGGTCTGAGCATACCCTTAAAATAATTTCAGGTAATTTTTTTAGATCTTATATAGGGTGAAAATATCATTGAATCCTTTTAAACTAAGAGTCTACCCATCAAACTTAACAACTTTTACTGTAAGAGCAAACTGATCGTAGCAAAAAAAATCTGCTGTTGCATACATTTGAGTTGAGTAGGCATATTGCAGTTTTGTATAGAACAGTAGATTTTTTTTGCTACGATCGGTTTGCTCCGTTTGATGCGTAGACTAGTTTAAAAGGATGCCATTGGTATCAATTTCACCCTGTACATATAGAGTACTTCCTCACATAGGAATGCACATAGGTATATGGTAGCAGATATTGTGGTGATTGTTAGTAGTTAGTCCACACGTGTGGATACTTGGTGTGGAGAGGCATTGTGTCGTGCTCACGGAGCGTGTGACCTCATCCAGGGGCCTTCGCGCGGAACTTGTCCGTCGACGTCCCCTTCACGCTCCGTCTTTGTCTAGATCCTTTTTACAACTGAATATGACACCATGATGCCCAGGTTTTCATTCTCTATGCATATCCTAAAGCCTTGCTACTAATATATATGCCAGCTTTAAAATTAAATGTGAAATAATTAAAGATCTGACGTAAACGAAAAAAAATGTTGATTGCTATGTTGCATAAAAATTGCACTGTAATTATAATCAATCAGCGTGAATATAAAATGTTTAGCAACGAATGAAAACTGCGTTGACCAAGGTGCTAAATCATAAAACTTTAAACAATGTTTAGAATATACGTTGCTCGGCAAGGTATGCAATACGCTGTTTTTTTTTTTTTTTTTTTAATGTAACATTAACATAAATATTCTGTATTTGTATACCAAAGGCCAACAAAAACTAATACGTCTATTTACCTACTTTAAATTTATATTACAAGGACTCTTAACAGCTTATCTAATACATAGTAATCTACAAGACAGATGTTAGTAAAGAAAGAACTACGGAATCTAAAATTTTTAATAAGATGCAAATTACTACCCCATAAGTACAATTGCACCATGGATGCAATTACTCCAAATGATAATGTATTTATAAAAACATTTTATTCTTAATAGTAATTAATGTGTATGTACCGATAGCGTATAGTCGTATTGATACGATAGCGTTTTGCTCAAGGATCAAAGTCCTTATTAAATTAATTGATCACTCCATAATGATTGCACTGCAATGAAACTTATTACTATGACCTTGCTGTTATTGTATCACAATCTCAATAAAATGCTACAGAAATGTGAACATTTTCTAGACTGGCACATTTTTATGCTCGTATTTCAGATGCAATATGTAACTAGCTCCGAAGCCAGCATATCGTCTGCATTACGATTAGTGTGAGATCATATAGTACCGTCTAAAAGGAGACGGTTGACCTCAGGGGCATAGGCGTCGTCCGCGCACTGCGCAGCGACAGCAAACCCCGGCGTTGCCGCGGAATCCGCCTAGTTGCGAATTCCCTGTATTGAAATAGCTTGTGCAAGTTGCATGTAGAGTGTTGCGCCGCGGCCTGGCTGCCATCTCAGTCCTCCGGCAGGCGCGCACTCCGCCCGCTCTCTGTGACAGGCGCGCTGGCGCACAGCGCATACTCATCTCGCACACGTAAACATTTAGTCATGCGTCTGCCGCGTCCTATACAATATACCTTATAACTTGTCTCTGTGTAAATATTTGCCCAAAAGTGGGTCGATGGATTGTTTACTAATAAGCGAACCATTTCTTACTTCTTAAGCTAACCCTAGTTAAAAGTGTCATTTCTGTGAGTTTACTTAGTTTGGACTTACGTTAATTATTTTGTGGTCTTGTAAATCATTGTAATTGCTTAGTATTATCTATTAAGATAGCAATTGCATTCGTCATAATGGAAGCCATGGATACATCATATTTGTCATGTAAGAAATCTTTAGCTCTCATTATTTTCGACATCAGATAGTTCGCTTGACTTGATGTGAATTTTGGTGTTAGCATGAAATGCAAGTTAGTGGAACGTTTTGCGGTCAATATGACTGTGTTGACCTTAATTATCTAGAATTTTAATTCGCTTATGTGCAGTCGTCGCTTCACTAGGTAGACCACGTCAAAAATGTATTTTTTGGAAGGCTCACCAGTCTTATAAATTTTGTAGATCTCTATAAATTCTGTATAAAGGTTCAAAGCACAGTCCAGTACCCCACCTTCGTCGTGTCAGATGTCGGCGATGTCGCAGATTATTGGTAGTATGGTGCCCACCTTTTTATTTGCAAATAGCATTGCATTTTTAATTATTACTGTTGGCGGTAATAGCTACCGACCATCAAGGCCACTAACTCGACACGCTATGTACTTAGATAGTAGACAAAGGTATACTATATTTATTTGGATAGTAAGAAAACCCTCTACTTCACGATCCAGTAGCGACAATCATAATGATGACCCCCGAAATTTTGATTGACAAGGGCCTATGTCGAAAAATAATTGAAGCGAAATGGGCGTGTGATAGCTTATGTTACTGCCTGATGCGAGAGAAAGAGATGGGGCGCGCGCCTGAAACGACGCAAGCGTAAAACAAACTTTATTTAATTGTGATTCTACTATTAATGTAAGTTCAATTCTGCTCTTATCAAAATTTGTAAAATAACAATCTCTTTTTTTTAAATCAAGTCTCTTGTTTCTATTATTCACCGTTTAGCAGTTCCAAGCGTTTATAAATAAAAACGGAGGCTACTTCGGCTTGTTTTTCTATTGAGAAAATGTGTCTTAATCGTGTTTTGGCTCTTGTGAAAACTTCAATTATATGTTCAATTTACACATTATCCGCTAATCATACTCCTACTGTTAGTACTTCATGATATATGACGCTTTGAAGAATCCTATTTTTTCACATAGCCTCTTCAAACGCCTAATTTCTGATCAAACTATTGTACCTGCTTCTATTTTTTTAAGGTTTTAAATTTTTTTTATGTAATCTTCTGCATCTAAGTAGCACGAACGATGGTCAAACGAACATAAAATTATTTTGTTATTAATGTTTAATGGGTCACGTCATTTGTTTAGTTTTCATCGATATGTATACGGCGTGATAAAAAATGAAAACAATCGTCATTAAAACAATACCAACATACAGGTCTAGTGAATCACAGTAGCTCGCGCCACTTCTCTGCATAGTATAGTATGGGTGGCCTTACTATACGCAGCGTGCCATTCGGTAAACTTTAATTATTTTATGAATGTTTCAAAAGACCGGTAACCAATTGTATAGAAAACCGTTGATGGAAGTAGATTATTTGAGCAATGGTAGTCTTGAGGACATCGGTACTTGTTGTCTTCCTTGTCTAGGTAAAGTAGGAGTTCAAACAAAATTAACTAGTTCTCCATTATTTTTTATATTAATTAGTACCTATACTTTTTCATGAATTAATTCAATTATCATTTATAGTTATGGTAAATATTGATTATTTTTGTTTCATGTGCTGTTTTGTCAACGTTACGCCTGTCAGCGGTAAGTAATACTTTTGAACTCAACTAAGACTTTTTTAAATTTGATAAAACCTCCCGCTACTATTTCAGTAGTTATGAGATAACAGTGGTAAAGAAATCGATATGCGTTAATATAATTTGAAATGAAGTGATATCGAAAAAAGTATTATTAGGTCAGCAGGACCGTTTGTCAACTGTGCACGTATGGATTGTGTGCGTCGTTTGAATTACGAGTAGGAATTTGCGACCGCTATATGGTCCTCGGTCGTAGTCGTCGGTGCGGCCCAGCAAGCACCGTGACACCAATATCGAAGTCCCTACGGTCTACGGTCTTCCACCAGGACGGTGACATTCTCATTCGGCGCCTATTGCAGTGGCGAACGCGTTTGCTATCCACTTCGTCGCGCCGATTGTATAATTGTTTCAGTGAGCGAATTTGTAATCGAGGAGCGGTCGTTGCATTGTGAATTTATATTGTGCCTTTAAAGGGCTTCACGCAAAAATACCTTGAATTCGTAAAATTTCTCGGCATTTATAGGTTGTTGTTCGTCGCACAACGGCGCACGGTCGGACTATTATTTGCGGTATCCCTTACGTTCCAATGAACCATTGTTACTATTTTTGATTCTCGTAAAAGGGGAATAAATGACTAACCACGCAGAGTGTTTTACATACCTTCTATACTAAGTATTTAATGAATTCAATAGCTTTTCGCGGTATCTTTGGTATCCTACCTAGCTAAGCTGTTTTTTACTGAGTCAGATAGGTCTGTTTGTGTTAAATATAAACGTTTATCATTATCAGTACGAGTTTTAACTAAGTGTTGTTTGCAGTATTCAGTTGATTCACCCGGGCAGGGCTACGGTCGACTTCGCCGGATGTGATTTGTCGATGGAAAAATGTGGTATCGCTTTTGCTTGTGGCACATATTCTAGTAAATTGTAACAGTATGTTTCTTCCTTGAACAGTTGTCGGTTGGATCCTTAGTGACATTAGGTAATTCAATTGTGATTTTAATAGTAATTGTAAACATTGGTGGCTGCCTGTGTAAAACCCAGTGTCTCACGATGACGTCCATGTCAGATTCACCTCTGACTAGATCGAGGGGTAGACCTGTTTTGGCCCGTTACAGACCCAGTGCCGGTGATACAGAACAAGTAAGGATTTATTAAATTAATTGTTTTTACTTAATATTTTTAATTAAATGTATGTCATAGTGAACTAATATTCCTTTAAACTTCGATTAAAGTAAAATAAATGGATGGGCCCAAAACGCATTTAGTTTAAGCACGGAAAACTGCAGCGCGCACTTGGTCTGTCATCTCGGTTCTTATTTGAAGTACAGGTACCTGAACCTGACGTTTTGTCAAAGTACAGGCAACATTGACTATCAATTGTTCTAACTTATTTTTCTCGTTAAAAAAATGTTCGCGTTTATATCCATTCATTTTATTTTGATCGAAGCCTTTATAATGTTATTTACAATATTATGATACGTTTCATTGAATGCACAATTCGAAGGCTATTTCATAACATTTATTGGCCGGTCTTCGAACCTCAATTCACTTATTGTGATGATCCCTTGTGGGTGTGCCGACTACTCAAAATTTAACAAGCCATCGATCACGTCTGCGTAGGATTTCCTTTGAAACAACATCATTTTGCATCGCCTATACTTAGATAAGATCGCTCACCTGTGGGATGTACTCATTAACTATTGTTGTAATCAATTCATGGACTCACAAGCCTTGCAACATCAAAAAGTATTTATAATCGTAGGAGAATTGAAAGTATCAGTTTATGTTTTAATGTAGGTAGGTATAGGAGCGTGTGTTTATTATTCTATACGTTAGTTGTATGCGATATTTTCGACCCGGTTTAGGTTCGTAGAACGGTAGAGTTGTAATGGTTACTGCGCTGTGTATTGGAGTTTGTTTTAGAAACATTGCCTGTTGGGGCTATCGCGCGTGCCTGGTTGCCCAAACGGCACGGTCCACTTCCAGCGAGTCATATTCGTTTGTAGTTATAAATTTAATAACAAAATTTCAGTTACATTCTTGTTAAGGGCCTATGTCGAAAAATAATTGAAGCGAAATGGGCGTGTGATAGCTTATGTTACTGCCTGATGCGAGAGAAAGAGATGGGGCGGCGCGCGCGCCTGAAACGACGCAAGCGTAAAACAAACTTTATTTAATTGTGATTGTACTATTTATGTTAGTTCAATTCTGCTTGTAAAATTTTTAAAATATCATTCTCTTTTTTTAAAATCAAGTCTCGTGTTTCTATTATTCACCATTTAGCAGTTCCAAGCGTTTATCGATAAAGACGGAGGCTGCTTTTGCTTGTTTTTCTATCGGGAAAATGTGTCTTAATCGTGTTTTGGCTCTAATCAAAACTTCAATTATATGTTCAATTTACACATATCCGCAAATCATACTCCTACTGTTAATACTTCATTATATATGACGCTTTGAAGAATCAAATTTTTTTCACATAGCCTCTTAAATTACTGCACAATAGTTCTCTTATAATCGCTGTTAATTAATTGAAGTGCAATGTTCATATTATATTTTTAAATCAAATACGAGGATAAACATTATTCCGTCGATGTAATGTTTTTCCTTATAAGTATTGACCCTCGCAGCTAGGTATATATCTTATGGTCCGGCGTAATACATACTCGGTAGATATATACTAACCTAAATAATTTATCGTAGTTAATGTCCTCGTTCATTACATTACTGGCTTGACAAGAAATCTTATCTCTAGGTAATGGTTTTACTGATAACCTGAACTGAGTTACGTGTCTTTATTTAAAAAGGGCATAAAATTTTGTGTTTCTGTCCATTTCCCCAAAGGCCACTAAAGTACAGCTATACTGGCAGTAATCAAGTGACAGATAACCGACATAAAGCTATCACCATTCGCTTCCGAATTGCTTTCAATATGTTTGGACAATAACAAATATCAATGACCAATGACCATCTATGTATCATAGACCATCAAACTGAACAACTTTCACTATCCTAAAATTTTCATGTACAGACAAAACTTTAACAATTTGAATAATATACAGGGGGTAAGTGACAGCCTAGCAAATACTGAAACTGTGAACTCAGACCATGAAACTGAATAACTTTCACTATGGAGTTTACCTCAGGAAACGCAAAAAAAAAGTCAGCTTTACCATACAAAACTGCTATACCTATACTTACCCGACTAAAATGTATGGGACAGCAGATTTTTTTTTGCGTTTCCTGAGGTAGGCTCCATAGTGAAAGTTATTCAGTTTGATGGTCTGAGTTCACCGTTTCAGTATTTGCTAGGCTGTCACTTAACCCCTGTATATTATTCAAATTGTTAAAGTTTTGTCTGTACATTGAAAATTTTAGGAAACAAGTTTCTTGGATAAAGGATTCAGTAATATGATTTTTTTTGCATTTTTGTCTGTTTTTACACGCACAGAAGCATAGAACTTTAATTTAAGTATCTTTAATTTTTTATTTCGTCGCAATCGACTCACTCAAATAAAAGTTAATGAATTGATAAAGTTTTCAAGAATTCAAGTATCTACCGTGTTTTAGTGGTCTGCACGTACGAATTCGTGGGCGCCCCACTAGAGTTTATAATAAAAAGTATAATGAAGAGTCGTTCCGATACATTTACTAGATCCATACAAAATGTCAGAATGGTATGCTATCGCATACAGTACCTACACGCGAACATAAATTACTTAATGAAGCGTGCCAACGGCATGCCAACTTCGCTGTCACACATAATTTTTCCATTTAAGGCTTGTAGATGAACTACAGGTCTGTAACTTTTTGTGACTCTATATCGAAACCAGTTCATTCAGTCTCATTAAAAAAACCTTCCAACTTAAGTGGAAATATTGTAGAGATAGTAGAAAAAGTAACCTGCATCCTTCAATTTCGAGGCATGTATTGTACCCATTGTCCATTACAAGTGGCGTCGGGCTCACTCCAGTCACACTGGACAGAATTTCGGTACTAGTGAATCGTGGATGTTCTGAGGTATCAGAATATCTCTGACTACCCCCTCGGGAAACATAATCGTGAGCATATGCTGCTGTAGTAGAAAAAGTTATTTAAATTCTGTCTAACAGTTTGATTACCCGAGTACGGGTTTGTTTACGTTTGCGTCGGCTTTCAGACATGTGCAGGTACAACATCTTTCTGTCTTTCATTATGTTTACAGTTCAACAAACTTTCTTACATCTTAATGAGAACAGCACTGTTATGTTGCTTTAAATTTACTTACTTATACATTTTCTTTTAATTCTCATCTACAGGGTGAAATTGATATCATTAGCATCCTTTTAAACTAAGAGTCTACCCATCAAACTGAACAACTTTTAGTATGGGAGCAAACCAATCGGAGCAAAAAAAATCGGCTGTTCCATATTAAACTGCACCCGCCGCCGCTGCCTACTCGACTCAAATGTATGCAACGGCTGATTTTTTTTTGGTCCGATTGGTTTGCTTGCTCCCATAGTAATAGTTGTTAAGTTTGATGGGTAGACTCCCTCTCTCTCGTTTAAGTTTAAAAGGATGCTAATGATATCAATTTCACCCTGTATAAGGTGTAACAAAACACCCTAGTCATATTTAAAGGGTTGGTTGGTTTAATCAGACCATAAAACAGAAATAAACATATTTTAACAATTAGGTACTAAAATGTTTTGTATTAAATTTTGGCTCTATTAAATAGTCCATAGTGAAAGTTGTTCAGTATTGTTGGTCGAACCCCACCATTAAATATTACTAGGCTGTTATGTTCCACCCTGGTTTATTTATCTTTGGAGATACTTTATCCGTACCTATTAGTGTAGTGTAATTATAAAATACCGGCAATTCCGCCGCGTCCCACACTACGTCTACTAGTTAGCGGTCTCCACTCCAGAACTCTGACACACCCACCGGTTGTCAGTTCTTCGGCAGATATGACCAGCCCATTGCCACTTCAACTTGCTAATTTTCTGAGCTATGTCAACCACTTTCGTTCTCTGACGTATCACATTTCTGATGTGATCTCTCAGAGAAACACCGAGTATAGCTTTCTCCATAGCTCGCTGAGCGACCTTGAATTGATGAACTAGTCCTATCGTCAGGGTCCATGTTTCCGCACCATAGGTGGCATTACTGGCAGGACGCACTGATCGAACACCTTCGTTTTGAGGCATTGTGGTAGAGCCGAGAGAGGAAAATATATGGCGGAGTGGCGTTCTGGAGTGGAGACCGCGAACTGGTAGACGTAGTGTGGCACGCCCTGCTGCCCGCTGGACAGACGACCTAAAAAAGGTAGCGGGGAGCGACTGGATGAGGAAGGCCGAGGACAGAGTTTTGTGGCGCGCCTTGGGAGAGGCCTATGTTCAGCAGTAGACGATGATAGGCTGATGATGATGATGATGATGAATTATAAAATTGTATACTTACGAAAACATTTTAAATGAATATTTCGACACTCACAAATTCACAATAAGGTTTTTGTTGCGAATACTTATAGTATCGTTTAGTTTATTGTCTGGAAACCATTCGTGAGAAATACTTTCATTATTTTTTTCTCTTTGTTTACCAACAACAATGAGTTTATTAAATAAAGGTAGGTACCTACTAGCTAAGTAAACAGTTACTTATTCATTGTAGGAATATTAAAAATAAAATATAATTTTGCGCCAATTTTGTCGTAATGAAATTCTTACTTGTTTTTTACTTCAATGTAACGAATCTGTAATAATTTGAATCTTGATTGTAATATAGAGAAACTCATAGACTTGTGCGCCCTCTAGCGACAACGAGAGGATTAAATTCCCTCACTGGTTCACAGCATGAAGTGAGCACATCAGTGCACACATGGTACCGAGCTACCCAGATTGCAACGGTACTATTCCATATAATGTACGAGTACCAGTTATAGTTTAATTTCATACTACCCAGTAGATGGCGCTCGCTGGTGGATTATATGCTCGGAGCATAAATTAATAGTCTAGCTAAGTATTGCGATTTCATTATTTTAAATGTGTTTGTTTAAATGAAACATACCCTATGTATTATTATTACCCTATGTAAAAGTAAAATACATATTTTGGTCCGCGAACGTGAACGCTCCTTCCCCAAATAAACCCATATAGATTTTCGTGGGACGGGTTTCATATATTGTATTGTGTTATTTGTAAATGTCTTTATTGAATAAAATAAAAATGAATGAATGAATGAATGAAATGAATGAAATATACTTTATTTACACCAAACACATAAATACAGTACAGAGCAGGTCACAAAAATAATTACAAAACCTACTGCCATTTTTTCACATTATTTTATCATTTTTTTAATTAAAGAAAAATATATGTGATGGCCACATTCAATTTAATGTTCTCTAACTAAAAATCACATTTTATAAATAATAGAATAGAATAGAAAACTTTATTTTCGACCGATTGGGATCGCAATTCACAATATAGTATTAGTTAGTAACACACTTAGCATATCGTCAGTTTATATTAATACACAACAACATACTTTACGACTAATAATGGGTGTAGAATTAACGGGTTCTTACCACGGTTTGGTATATTTGAGTTACCGATATTTCGGCAGCGTTACAACTGCCATGACCACGGGATGTCAATATTGGGAGCTCAAATATACCAAAACGCGGTAAGAACCCGTTTAATTCTAGAATAAATAATAACCGCCACACACAGACAGAATTGCAATCCGGAATCCTAATTCAGGATTCAGTGTTGTCAACTATGGTTACAAAAAATACTAGAGCGCGGTGTTTAAAAAATGCCTAAAATAAAAATGTATTAAACGCCAAATGAATGACAATAATTGCATTTTTAGGTATTTATTAAAACAAAACAAACAATTTCTATACATGATAATTAATATCATGTGATGAGGTCATGACGTTACGAATGTTACGATGATGGTTTGTAAATTGTATTCCAATATTAATGCAACTATATCAAAAGACTATCGATAGTTTTAACATTAGACATAATCTGCATACAAAATGGCATGAACCATTATCACACAAGCGGTTTTTGAGCGTAGGAGATTTCGCAACGACGTCGCAACTGCACCGTCACGATACGGTATCGTTCCATCAACGCCTACGCTCAAAAATCACTTTAAAAATCACTAGATCTAGTGAAAAAGTCTCTGAAAGAGGCAACACTCCATACGGAATATAATTCTGAATCAGGTTTATTCCGGATGTATGTGGCGGACCTAAGAACCGTATTATTAATAATGGGTCGCATTATACGTTTAAATACGTTGTATATTATGAGTGCTTGAAATATATAAGGTCTAACAAAATTAGGTGAAACTATTTTAAGGGGATGATTAGACCATCAAACTGAATCACTTTCTCTATGGGACCAATATCGAAATCGCGAAAAAAAAACAGCTGTCCCATACATTTAGGTCGTAGATTTGTATGGAACATCCGATTTTTTTTTCGCGATTTCGATATTGGTCCCGTAGAGAAAGTTGTTCAGTTTGATGGTCTGATCATCCCCTTAAATTAGTTTCACCTAATTTTGTTAGACCTTATATAACGTTTCTATGTTTACCCCCTGCCTATTATCAAGATTTGTAAACACTTTATTTAACACACAGAAAAAAAAAATGTGTTTAGACCTAAAGAAAAAACAAACGAAGTAAAAAAAAATTAAAATAGGTCTTGAAAATTAATTATCCTAGATATTGTAAGAAAACTGGAGACTTTGTATTTACTCTCATGTTCCTATCCTAATGTCCGATGAGATAACTTATCTACTACAAATATTGGACATACATCCAGCCTCTCGTTATACTGGAGAGTTTTGTAATATGTGTTAAATATTTTACACTTATCCCTTGATAGTTTTAATAATAAAACTTTATAGAGCGTTGTGAACTTGTGAATATAGCTTATACAATAAGAACAGTAAAAACGGTTTTGAAATTCAACCTAAAAAGCAAAATTCTGCACACTGACACACATTCTGAAAATAATGAAAATTCGGTATCTGGTGTCACTGTTATATTATGCTAATTACATACATACATTCTAATTAATAACTAGTTTTGATTACTAATATAAATTTAAGGGTATTCGAAGAATGTGATTTTTTTTGACCTTTCATATAAATTCATATAATATTTTCTATGGGAGATCCAAAACCTTTTTTCGTTTTTCGACTCGAATTAATCATGATTAATATTTATTAACAAAATGACGCAGAACTAAATTTAAAAGATCTTACAACTAAAATAATATCTTTGAAGTGTTTGTTTAGTAATTTCTAGTATCGAACAAGCACCCACAGGCTAATGTATGATGCACCGGAGGGTTGTTGATAGACGGTCGCAGGATTGAGGGTGCGGGCGCGCCTGCGCGTTGCTGCGGTCGATCGCCCATGACTACCACATGCGTGCCACGAACACGTGCTCCCTGCATATTGAACTTGAAAATAATGTTTGCTTCTTATCAGGAATCGAAAATACCGTGTGTTGAAGTTACATTATCAAGGTCGCTGGTTGTACTCTGTTCTACCTCTACTTTTGACAGATTTGTGAAGTTATAAACTGCAAAAGAAAATGAGTTAATACTTTATACCGTTCTGCCTTGTCCACGCATGACGGTAAAGTTAACTATTCACTGTCCTTAAAAGTACTTCCGTCAGTCCCCTAGCTAGACGTTTCAACCGACGTCTTTGGGGTCAGGCCGATGAACCAAACGACGCCACTTCCTTTTACTATTGAAAAGTAATTGAGTAAGAAGTGCGTGGCATAAGTCCAGGATATTGAAGGCAGGTTGACTCTCTTGTATCATGTTTTACCAATACTTACTCAGTTTATCTTTTAATTCAGTAAAGTTGAAAGTGGTACAACTTAATTGCAACTGAAACAAGTAATAAGTAGAAAGCAAGCGGAATACGGAATTAATGCCAAGTGCCAGATACAACACTCGCTAAATGCCACTTTGCTATAGATACACTAGTAAATTATTATTCAATTAAATTGTTTTCTAGAATTGCACCAAACTGATCAGAATTTGAATAAATTCGATTTAACTGAAAAGGAAATAGATTCAAATTCATTCAGAAGATCTCGGTGCTATGATATACCTATCAATTGGTTAACCTTACAATCTGAAATTAATAAAAAAAGTCCCAAAGTGATGGAAATCCCAATCGACACAGTGCAAGACGAAAAATTTTTAGAAAAGGAAAGTTTGCGAATGAAATTGCTATTATTTGGCCGACAATGTAGACGGAAAGCATATAGGCATAAGAATTTGCAATTTGACCTTGACAAAGAACAAGGAGCATTGAAATTTCAACCCTCTAGACGGGTAGTCGTGGTGCAATAATGCAGAGCTCCATCGTAGACGGTGGCGAGTGGCGACGGCGGCGGCGGCGTCGAGTGCGGGGCGCTGGACGATTCCGCCCGCGCGTCTCGTCTGCACCGCTTGAGCTGTCAAACCGCCTCCGACGGGCACCCGGCTCGAACGCTACCTCAATCGCTAGAGCTCATAATCGTATCGTAGTGCACAGTGAGTGACTCAGTGTGAGTTTCTTAATACGCGCATGTCGGTAAACAGCTGAGGGAGATGAACGGCAGTACGACGACGGTGAATGGTGCCGCCGTCAATGGTACCAATGGAACTATCAATGGAATTGGTGCCGCTCCACGTACCGCTACTCTTGGAACTCCTAGCAGTTACGCATACACTTCCAGCGGTTCCTTGCTCGGCCGCGGAGGATCTGCTAGACCAGTACCACCACCGACCTTGCCGAAATATAGTGGATCCTTTAGTGCTGGCAGTACGACAGGCCTTCGGGAACGCGATAGAGAAGGCACAGGTGGCTCACATCGCTTGGCGAGCCTGGAGAGATTAGCTCTGCGTCAGCGTATCATCGAACAAAGTTCTAATAATCAGGTGGCTAGCCTTCTACTAAACAGTACTGCGACAAACGGCGGGCCCACCTCTGCCACCGTCACCCTCACCGATACTACCACGGTGAGTCCCCTTGCCGAATCTTGCACCCTAAAACATTTCCCCTAATCGCAGTTAGCGCGCACCCCTAAAAGGGATAGCCAGCCTAGCCTACCTTTCGTTATTTTAGTTAGCGCAACAAACCATTATGCATTTAGGTACAATGCAGTTAAACCGTATACCTGACGTTATGCCTCTGCTGCTTATTAAGTTACTCATATTATTTTAAACAGAACCAAAGAATAAAAGTACTTATGTATTCAGCTGAAAAAATTACTGAAATTTCGAGTAGCTACTTAATATAAAATTACGATTACTGATGATAGAGTTTAGAGCTATAAACATTTAATATATCATTGAACCCTAATTTTATGGCTTTGGATGTGTTCATGTCTTGTTGTTTGTGTTTGTAGCTTTTCATTACCTGAAATAACAGGATCTTTCTAATTCATATCAAGTCAAATTACGATTATAACACGGTCTACAAAGGCTTTGTTTACATTCAGTTCAGATACACGTCGATAAGGTAACATTACTCGATACTCGTGTCAGGTTAAGTATTGCATAAGTTATATTATGCTATATCTATTGCGGATGGATGATTAATGACATGATTTTTGTAGACTTGGGTATTTCTTGGAGTCATACATATTGCCATATTGCTATTGTTATTTGTATTACCTCGAGCAAGACTATTCCCTTTTAGGATGGAATTGTATCTTCAAAAGGGTCTTGATCCCATGACATTTCCATGACCAGTTTAGAAATACCAGTCCATTTGATCCTGGATTCAAAGCTGCATTGCTTTGTATCGATAATGATGATAGCTGAGTAGGCGATTACAAAGTCAATGAAAGAATTATGAACTGTTACATATAGTTATCTGTTTAAGTGCACCAAATTAAATGTTGACTGAACCACAAAAATAGTAATTTATTTAAATAGAATTTCGAGATAACATTTGCATATTTCTACAATCCCATGTCACCCATATCACGGAATATTTAAGAGTACAACCCATATATTATTTCTCGTTAACTAAATCATGCTATTGATTTGAATTTTAAGGTTTCGTTATATTTTTCTTTTGATTCTAATACGGTTATGTCGAGGATTGTTATTATTCATTCTATTGGAATCATTATAATTTTTCGTTATTTATTGGAAGCAAAATTACAACAAAAACAAATGAAATGATTACATTAAAACTTAAAGCATCACGGCTCCCGTGTCAGGAGCGCGCGACTGACGGGAGCCGTAATGTTTTAAGCATTAAAATTCATTATAAAATTTGCAACTTTCTTCGTTATTTGACATGCACGGATTGTAAACTTTTTTCCATTGTCTGCACATTCTGCATCACAAAGGACTTGTATCTACTAGATCCACTTTACCCAGACGTTGCTGGTTGCGTGATCGTGATCAGCATCTGTATATTCCATTTAAATGTTTGTTGTTCGTTCTTATTCTTTCTCTGTAAGGATATGGCTTGCATCCCACATCCCTTCATATTCCCACGCGGTTCCTCGTGTGATAGGACTGGTTCGGGGTGCGGGAGGGGGTGAGCGGGTGACTGACCCCATGGCTATAGGGTTAAAAATAACCTCGTACAGCGACGGCCATTCTGCTCGCATGTGTCGAATTCACTAAACAGACATTAACTGTTTCACGGTCGCACCCTGACCCGATAGTTCTTGGTACATCAATATACATATTCCCTGGTAGTCTGTATAATTTTATTGCGAACTAAGCTTCGTTGCAAGCTCAAGGACGAACGAGGCCTTCTTTATCGATGTCATGTATTTGATTGTTGGTTTTATTTTGATTATAGTAATCTAATTGTATTTATTTAATAACATGATGTGTAAAAGTACGGTAGGTAAGTAAACACTATATATTTTAATATCAAACTTCACCCTAAGTGTAATAAATAATGTCGGTACACCTTCATTGTGTAAGTGCATAGTTTATAACGAGTAAGTAAGTGTTATTGATGAAAATATCGTCATACACAAACTGGTAACTCAAAAGCTTATTGTATTTCTGATGAAGGAAGCATTCACAGGATCTTTGTGAGATTATTATTCATGGAGGATTCTTATCATTTTGTTTACAGACGTCCATTTTCTAGGAATTCTTATCAGTTAGGTGTTATCTTGGTGGGCGCGCCGAGAAAGCTCGAGTTGATACATAATAGTAGTCAATAATGCTGTAAATATACATAGTTTGAACGCATTGTAATCTAGTACATACGTTGGCCGTTCATTTAGATATTGTTGATGAAGTCATTCCACGCATATTTGCTTTACAAAACACTTTTGCAAAAGTTTTTCGACAACTGGCAAAAGCGGTTAGGGCACGTTCGCGTTCTTCTCTTGCATTGTTCCGTTGAGAATACATAAAAACCAGAGTTTTAAGCGTTTGCCTATTTTGAACTTTCGTTCGATTGAATTAAGATTCAGTTTAGATGTATATCGGTTAGTTTGTTTTCTTTAAAACGATTGGCCCTTGCTTTGTCTGGTGGGCATAAGTGTGACGGGTCGAATCGACTCCGACTCGCTGCTCGGGATCCTTTTAAATCTATACGTAGATATAGCCATAATTAACTGGTACCTGAGTTAACGCGAGCCCTTTCACACGACACGATTTGGTGTATATTTTTTGTGCTTTGTTTTTATAACTATCAATAAGTTGATATGAACATCTGATTGTTGTCGACTACATCTTTGTAGGTTTTGCTTGTGTCTCATCTTTCTAAAATGATTTAGTAAAATTTGATCAGATGTAGTCGGTGACTTGTTATCAATTCTTCATCAATAATTTAATTGTTTCCCAATAGTCAATAAAAGACCACAATTGAATAGGTATAATACAATTTTATTGATTAGGATTGTTGATATCCGACAATTTGTATTACCTATGTATTTTAAACATGACATTTATGATGTACGCACGGCGACACATCAAGCTATACAAAACCAACATAAGCTGGCCGCGCGACGCTATACGTTACTCTTCCTACGCGTGGTCAGCTTATGTTGGTTTTGTATAGCTTGATGTGTCGCCGTGTGTACTATACCTACGAGCTTTGCCCCTTTGGTTACCCCTTTAGTAATCTTAGTACACTCCTGCATCCTCTTTAGAATATAAGTATATTCCACATTTCTTGTTTCTACCTTTTCTACCTTCTGCGGTTTAGGCTATGCGTTGTCTCTTGTATGTCAGTCAGTCATTCACGCAGTCACGGAACTATTTTATAAGTATGGATTATTAAATAAAAGCGGTGCACCTTTTCGACCCGTGTGGGACGGCTCCTTGCTTCGGTGCCCCGGTACCCCGCCAAGCGGCTCCGCCAGCCGCAGCCGGTATCGCCGGTAACTTAACCTCAAACTGACACAGGCGTGAATGTGCTTCAAGTTACAACAGAGCAGTATGTTTCTCGCAAAACATCCTTTTAATATCACCTCGTCGCCGTTGGTTTAATATATAACTTGATAATGTTTTGTGCCAGTTATATATGCTAAATTATTATAAAATTTAGCCCAGAACGCAGTGTTTAACCGACGAAAAGGAGTGCTTGCCAAGAATAAACAAAAGTAAAAGGCCGTTACAAAGAACTTATGTGATATGCATGTGAACTGTAGTTTTGTAAGTGAATGTTTTGTGATTTGAAATGCTCAACAAGTAGCCGCAGTGAAGTGTGTGAGAAACTGAGAAAGGTTATGTGAAGTTTTTAAACGTAATGTTTAGCGTTGTTTGTGATTTTGTTCTAATCTTGGATCAGTAAGTAAATGTGATCAGAATGGCAAATCGAGGGTTACCAATTGGTGCACAGCATCAAACAAAACTGTCTAGATGTGCCAGTAGTGTAGGTGATAGTGGAATTGACAAGACTAAAGTTGGATGGACTAGTCCGCGGGATATTTGGAGAAACTTGTCCCTGAGGAGGAAAGCTGAGGTGAATATTGAATAAACACTTTGATTAAAATTACATTACAAATATAAATAAGTTTTAGGTATTTCCTGTGAAAATGCAAAAAATATTGTTGATCCTGCCTCATCATTTGTAGCTATATATTGCGGCATTCAAGTTATTGATTTGGCGTCAGTTGTATCAACGACACGCACCTATCAATTAGAGGCTCAATTGCACTGGCGTCATGTTATAATTTTTCATAATAGTTAGTATCACATCAGCTGCAAGACAGACTGTTCTTTTCGCATAGTAATATTTATTGTTTATCTACTTATTGGTATTTCGTAATGTATTTAATAGTGTATCACGTGTTGAGCAAGTAGAAGTAGTAGGAGCCACTTCCCGTTAGTTCGTGCTTAGCTTCGTGCAGAACAAATCTAAGTGTCAGTTTCCTAATCCTCAGTGGGCAGGTCGTTGACTCGCTCTATATTATAATAAGCCACAATCGCACTCGGCGCCTTCCTTCGCCTTAGCCTGCTATCGGTAGTAAGTATGTGTCTCACATGCACTCGTACTATCTATGCTTCGAGCTATCGTATGACACTGCATTGCCTGTTGTATCTCTACTTTACCTTCTTGCACAATAACAATAGACGTGTGAATTGCAGTCTCTAACAAATTGCCATTGTTTTCAAGTGGAAAAATGGGTCATTTCATTTCGCAAATTGGTTGTTCTTTTGTAACTTGTTTTTTTAATTTTATTTATGTGTTGAGTATTAGGTTCATCTTGCTACATGTGTACTTTTTCTTTTTCAAAAATAAAATGTTATGTTTTTTATTTAGAATCTTGTCAACAAGAAATTTCGAGGACACGTGTGATACTTAATTAAGTCATGAAGGTTTAAAATAGCATCCCATCTCAGAAATACCGGGGCATCGACTTGTGAATGCTTTATTTAACGCTAATGTACCCAGATATTCGTCTTTTGTCTATTTCTTGTTAGTTTAATAGTAGTTTTAAGGTAATTATAGTATTGTTAATGTTCTCGTGTTTATAAGCATATGAATAATTCTGTTCGAACATAGGTATTTTCTTGATACGTAGGTATTACGTATTAACATTTCTTAGGTTCAATTAGGGCAGTTTTCAATTACGATCTTGTTGTTCATTAATTTGTCCAGAAGTTGCAAGTACGCCGTGTTAATTTGAATGACAATTGATTTAACCTCAATTAAACAATTCATGGTCAGGTCATAAGCAAGCTAAATGAGACCTACCTTTGTTCTAAACATAAAGGACACTTAACCATTTTCTTTGGTTGACTTTTTAATATGAAATAAGTTGGTATACATACATGAAATTGGATTATACAAAAAAACATTAAGTACAAGTACCAACCAACCAAGCCAACCAATCGGATTGTTCGTCGCGTCGCCCAGCGCTCATAAAATGAATAATGCAGAAGGTAATGTGAATGCACCCTAACTTCATTCCGAAGAAACCCGACTTTGAGTAGAGCTGCTAAACAAATTGAGCTCATTTTAACCGTAGATACTTGCGAAAAAAATCTGAATTTAATTTTAAAATTCAAATTTTTATAGATTCGCACATGAATTATTTGTAGTAATTATGTAGATTTCTAGTTTCTCTGCAGTTGAGTTCGCATACGAGTATTCATGTCTAGAGTGGTACGGGTACGGAGCATAAAAAGCAGTATTGATTTCTTGCGAAGTGTGTAATTTCGCTTCTGGTGGAGAGATGATAGACACGGATGTTCTACTTAGTAACAACGTACATATCCATCGAGCTCTTGATTCTTTGCAACAATAGTAACGATACTACGATTATACGAATGTACAATTCTTTTTTTTGTCGGTTCAGCTGGTGTGCTACACTCTGGTGTAGAAAAATTTTGAAGATTTGTCAATTATGTTCATTCTCTCTTATAGTCAAAGCTCTTTTGGTATTATTAACTACACGTCAGATTTTTCTTGTAATAATGATTTTGCTCACGTACTATAATATACGTACTATAATAGGAAGACCACTGGGAGTGGTGTTGGTGCTGTAGCCAAAGATTTATAAAAAAACTAGCGTTAACCCGCGACTTCGTCCGCATAAATTATATACCAGATTTTAAGTCAGATCATAAGCTATATCAAACAAAAAAAGTTTCATCAAAATCGGTTCAGCTGTTTTTGCGTGATGCTCGATCAAACAAACAGACAGATAAAAAATCCAAAAATTGGTGATATGGAATCAGGGACACCTAAAAACCATATCGTAATTTTTTTTTAAATATCTTCAATGTACAGACAAACTTCTGTTACAGTTTTTTAATATAAAAAAAAATGTCTGGTGGTCTGCTAAATACTTTACTCGATATTTCTGTCCGTGTATGTATAGAGAACAATTTAGCATTAGAGATCAAACAGACATTCGTACTTGACCGATATTTTTACGCAAAATAGCATCTAAGTACAGGAAATTATGCATTAGCTTTGTAATCATAATCATTAATCAACGACCATACGAATATCTACTGAGTAATAATAGTATCGTTTTGAAGTTTGTTTTCTGTTTTCCGAATGTTTTCATTTCACTCTGCACTGTTGGCAGGTATCATCTCTTTGATCATCGTGAATTGTATCATGCATTAACTTGTTTTGCTTCAACTCCGGTTTGCCTACGCAGGCGCATAGGGAATCATACGCCTACCTTCACCTTTACCATCTTTACTTAGCCTTTGAGTAGGTACATATTACTAATATTTTATTGTATGCAAAATTTTTGGTAATGGACTGAACGTTCCCCAAGCCGTTTGGTCACCGTGGGGTAGATTAGACTATCACCTTTCGGATACTAAAAAGACAAGAACAACAAATAACAAACAACTGAAAAACAACAACTAAGAAAAACAACAAAGGAAACAATATAATATACATAGCAACATACAACGGATAGGAGATGTGTGACTGCGTGGATGCAAGAAGTCTCTGGAAGAGGCCTATGTCGGAAGACAAGCTAAGAAGTTGTCGATGAAGAAGATGTATGTGATATTCAATATGTAAACGTATTATTAGCAATAAACGCTATTATAATTCTAATCGGACTGATAATACGTCATATGTAAAAAAATCTGACGCTGGTTATTTTATATCTTGCCACATAAGTAATATTATTTATTTGTAAACTTGCATGTATATTTTATTTATTTTTAAAATTGCACGTATATTTTCAATTTAAAAAAGTATTTATGTCAAATTAAAAACCAAGAGCAACTAACAAAAATATTAAGAAAATAATAGTAATAAAAAATGGAAAAAGAACACAAAGCCGATCATGATTTGCGATAGGTACCTAGAGTACCTAATACCTACTATTTCGTGTTCACTTACTTTCGTAAGATCACGTTGAATAGAATCTAGTTCTATTCAATATCTGTATAGATTACCCTTTCAATTCACAGTATAAATACAACTAATAACGTATGTACTAATAATAGGTACTCCATTGTTAATCACATCCTCAACTGACTGTTTATAATTACCTTATTCAGTAAATTGGAAACATTATTACCATCCTTAGCTTATTGCTTCTTTAGTTTTCTAAATACTCAAATAATTGGATCATTATTTATGTTCGTTAGTAGTAACTTCTAATATTACTTATGTTTCACGTACTTACAATGTTTACCGTATTTTTTTATAATATATTACAAATCACAAGCACATGATTGATTTTGGCACCTTACTTTATCCGAACTTTTGTAATGAATACAGATTAGACACGTAATTAAAATTTACTGTTAATGGGTGAACAACAGGCACTGTTTGATAATTATGAGAAAATGTTAGTATGACCGAAATGTAAGGTGAAAGTAAGGCAAATGAACCGTTCGTCCGAAATTAATACCTACTTAACTTTAAGGTTTTATGAAGTCGGTGCAATCCTTGTGCAATCATACAAAAATCTGGTTTGCGGATGTTCTTGGAAATAAGATTATGCTGATGATGATAATGATCAAATTAAAGATTGAAAAATTTGTCTCGGGCGGGACTTGAACCCGCACTATTCCAAACCGGAGAACTGCGTTATCCAATTTCGCCACCGAGCCGACTACCCAGAGAACGAAAGTAGAACGAAAGTGCGGGTTCAAGTCCCGCCCGAGACAAATTTTTCAATCTTTAATTTGATTCGAAATAGCACAACATGGCTGTAACATGTTAAAAAAATCAATAATATTTGAAGATGATAATGATGTTTTTAAGTTAACCGTGATCGATTGTAGAGCTTCTTTAGGATAGGTATGTTAACAAAAATATTAAAGTGTATCTCGTCTCATATGTAGAAAAAAATATTTGCAATTCCATAATAACTTTTCTAAACCTTGATTTTATTCATGGCCGGTGGGACACTCGATAACTACTATAGTATCGGCTAACGCGGAATACGATTGCGGAATATTAATCCAAGCTTCAGTAAGTTTGCCAAGTTATCTGCTATTCATTCGAATTTTCCTTCAAACTCTATAAGCTTCAAGTTTTAAACTAACTTTTCTCTGCTACTGAATGTACAGTCTTAAGTTACACATAATACAAAACCAGTTGTTAGCAAACGGCTGTACTGACCGCTCTGCTCGAATCTAAACACACGTCGGCACATCACTCCCCATACCTTACCATACTTACGCACGTGCATGCTCACTTCCCGTAGAAGCCGTGGCTTTGTTTTGGAAACAAACATCGCCTCTACGCTGCCTAAGATATTTTAGGAATGACGTGAATAATAGTGTACATGGTATATTTTATTCTAAGTTTTGATTGATTTATTTAGGTGATTCGTGGAGTTATAATCTTATTTTATAAAGATGCCTTAAGGAAGCTCACTGAGATGGCGACAGTAATGAGTCAGGCAAGAGTCATCGCGGTTTCTCGTCGGGTCTCGCGTCGCCGCCGGCAAAGGATTGCAATTATACTGAGAGCGGTATTTTTTATCAGTCGTATCTGTTCAGTACGCCAACAATGCAGAGCCTCCTGCCTCTAGCAAGAGCTCTGCTTTTTATTCTGCTCAGGATTCTAGGCGTAGGCATGTTTGTTCTTTAAACTTTTAAATGAGTCCTAATAGCTGCATTTTCTGTCAAGTAAATTCTTTGCGCTGCAGTTTTATTATTATGGATATTGTCTTGTGACAATGATGCTCGTATTTTTTTAGTTAGTGGTCCGGTGATTGGATCAACAATATATTGCTCGCGCCGGGTACAATGTGGTATTGTATTGTAGCGAGCGCAGCCAATCAAACGTGTAATGACTACCGTTACTATCTCTAATGTCACTCTGAAATTGCACCCACGATGTGACACGCACGAGGAGGTGCGGCCGGATGGATCCATTATTTTATAGTAAAATGTGTACACATAATTCTAAAATGGATTTTGGCAAGCCATTATTTAACTATGACTCAGTTGATAAAGTGCTTGTATCATACTTTACTAAACTCACAGTCTATAATGAGCGTCAAAACAATACCTACCTATGTAAAATATGTATCACTTTGCGGCATGGAACCATTAGTCATAGTGTTTTCTACTCTAGGTAGTTTAGAGTGAGAAGTGTGACTACTCCACAGCGCAAATAATTATTTATTGTACAATGTTATTCGGTTGAGTAAACATGAACAGTCGAGGTTAATCTTTCAGCGATTTTCTCAGTTTCCTAATTCTGCGCTAATTTATTGGTTCGCTGTTTTGTTGCCAGTTCTTATCAATTAGTGTATGTAGGTGTCGGTGTTGTCATATGATTAGTTCGTAATTTTCATGATGTTGAAAGCTTTAAAGAAAAAGTTAAGTTTGAGCAAAAGAAACACAAAGAACAAAATGACTGTTGATCAAGATGTTAAAGTAAGTTAAATATGTTTTAGTGAAATACAATATTTGAATATTAACATAACATTAATTTTTCTGTTACTAAGCTGTATAAGATGTCTTGTCGAAGCCTGTAGGATTCACCGTAGAATGGAGTCATTATTACTTCTGCCAATCAATTAGACCATGTTGTTTACACGTGTTTCTTAATCAAACAAACAAATACCTTTTCGATGTTTAGTCCGTTTGATTATTTACGTTACAGTCAGTACAATGCCGGAGCTCTGGTAAACACTTACCGGATGGGCCCGG
Source organism: Agonopterix arenella (assembly GCA_927399405.1). Classification (NCBI taxonomy): domain Eukaryota; kingdom Metazoa; phylum Arthropoda; class Insecta; order Lepidoptera; family Depressariidae; genus Agonopterix; species Agonopterix arenella. Next base: position 10,297,244 of record OV656691.1, on the reverse strand, counting down.
ACAACAGCAACACCAATTCGGTCAGTCAGTGAGCTATTGGTACTTGTCATACATCTACTAGCTATAGGAAAGTTACGCAATATTCCTTCCTTTGAATAAATTATCATGTAGACAGCAGGCAGTTAGTGAGTGATGTATCTAATACGTGTAGTGATATGCCGAAATGCAGTCTATGTTTAATGCGCCGGGTGACGGTGATGCAAATGCTACGTGAATGTAGTTGTCAGTTGAATGAGAGATCCCTCAATTCTGTCACTTGGCTTGCTATTAGGAAAGATATGGTAACTTACGTTTCTTATAACAAGACTTCTAATGTTAACACTAATAATTGGGAGCTTTCTAAAAGAAAATGGTGTCTAATACTAAGTAATAAAATAACACTAATAACTGTGTTGTATAGCGATATCGTTAGCAGGTTTGTGGATATTATTAGACTGAACAGTCGCAAGCGCATACGGTCGTCGCACTTCACAAAACTGCATAAGTAAGCATAATTGTACAGTTTCTTGTTAGTCGCGTGTACACTAAACATTGTGGATTATTTATATAGTTATTTTTTGATGATACTTAAATAGGTAGTGAGTGCGTACCTACGTAGCAATTAATTCCGTCATTAATCCACTTTAAATGTAATCCATTGTATGTATCATGGTCTTTAAATTGCTGCTAGGTCGTAAGTCAATTGTTTTTATAGGCTGGTTGACATTTGAATGAGCTAGTGAAATCTCGACAGGAAATATTTACTGGGACATTCGGCGAGTTGTTTTTCTTACTAGTTTCAGGAGCAAAACACTGCCTATGTTCTGTGGTGAACCATAATGATAGTAGAGTATTGTTTGGGTCTTGTTAGTTTACTGTAAAGGTGTAATTCACGTGTGTAGTAAGTGCGAGCGGGTTCCGCGTGACTCACCCCGCTTTCGTTCGCAGCTACATAATTGTACCTGTACGCAGCCGTTGGCAGGTCTACCTACATACCTATAACTCGTTTCACTTGTACGCTGTCTGTCGATAATGAATGATTAATAAAAGTAACTGTATTATGCCGACAGAGATTAAGTACGTACTAGGTAAAGCTGCCAAAAATAATTCTCATTCTTGCGGAATGTCTGTTTTAAATGTTGCACGATTGCTTTAAGCAACCTTCTTATTCAACTAGAGGCCTTATCATTACGTCTCTCGATCTGTGTTAGATAAAAACTTGCCTTGTGATTAACTACTGGCTTAAGAAGCTACCTACTGGTTCTCGATGAGTCACGGTGCTGTTAGAGCAGGGAGCCGGCTAGACCGACGGTGATCTATACGCACGCACTGACAAGCGACGATCGCTCTCCGTCTTGTACATTTGAGACCAAATTTATGCCTTTTCGCTGCGGGAGTCTCGTTAGCCCCAATCCAACTTGCACTTCTCGTCTATACAATCGCGAATCGTAAGACTGTAACGACTAATTGAATGTCGATTTATGAGCAGGCTGTCACGGTTTGTTTCGTTCATTTTAGAGCTGTTATTACAATTGTTTTCTCTGTTTTTTCCAGTTACAAAGCAAACGCGAGCTGTTTTTCAAATCAGATTCGGTGAGCGGCGGCGGGGTGAGTGCGACGGGTCCGCCGAGCGCGGCGCCACCCGCGCCGCCGCTGGCGCCCTCTGCCCTCAAGGATGCACTCGCCAAGCGGTCCGCAACTCTGCCTGAGCCCCACGAGAACAACCACCACGAAGCCAACGGCACAGCACCAGGCGTTAAGCTTAGCAGCAGCGCCTCCGTCGACAACACCAAGCCATTCAACGCAGCACCACCACAGAATCCCGCGCCTCCTATACCCACGTCAGCTCCACCGGCTACAGGTCCACTCAGGAGTACAGAAAACATCATCAAGGTGAGACATGTGCATAACTATAGAACATTAAGAAACAAGGTTGGTTTCCGATAGCTGAAAAAAAAATACTATGTGAATTAAACTAAATTCAATGTCTGGTGTCCAAAGCAAAAACAGAAATATACACAACGACACATTTAATGTAACATAAAATGTATTCTTTACAGAAAGCTGACCACCCACCTGTCGCGCCAAAACCAGAATTACCTAAGATAGAAAAGCCAAAAACCAAAGAACTGGATGGATATGTCGGATTTGCAAATCTGCCAAATCAGGTGTACAGGAAGGCAGTGAAAAAAGGTTTCGAGTTCACATTAATGGTTGTAGGTAAGTTGACACGAATAATTAATATTTATAATTAATGGTTGTAGGTGAGTTGACACTAGCGCTGCACAGACTATTCGCCAAAATTCTACCCATCAAACTGAACAACTTTTACTATGGGAGCAAACCTGTCAGAACAAAAAAAAATCTACTGTCCCATATGTTTGAATCGAGTAGTATGTACGTAGGTATTTTGTTCTGACAGGTTTGCTCCCACAGTAAAAGTTTTTCAGTTTGATGGGTAGAGTATGTGGTTAAAAGGGTAATGATACTTTTCCTTACATCCCGAATAACGCATAAGAGACGTGCAAAAAGAATGAATTTTAGAACGCCACACGAGACACGACTCCTTATACTAAAATAGCGTTAGCCCGCAACGTCGTCCTCGTGAAATTAGAAAATCGAAACATCTTTACTTTCTACTACATCCTCCGTAGAATCTGTATTCCAAATTTCATGTTTCTATCTTCAGCGGTTTAGGCTATTTTATAAGTTTAGATTGTATAATACATTTTACCTACCTAAAACTTACTATGATATTTTCTATTTTCAGGTGAGACAGGCTTGGGAAAATCAACGTTAATAAACTCACTGTTCCTGACAGAAGTCTACGACAAGGACAAGCACCCGGGTCCTTCACTAAGGGTGAAAAAAACAGTCGGAGTAGAGACCAGCGTCGTACTCCTCAAAGAGAACGGAGTAAATCTAACGCTGACCATTGTCGACACGCCCGGTTTCGGTGATGCAGTTGATAATAGCAACTGGTTAGTATTGTTACTAAGCAATCATAATTATTTTCATTAGGAAGGAAGAAACTACGCCGAGTGCTGAAAAAAGTATGTGTTGATTGACTGGTTAATTATATTTTACAGCTGGCAACCGATAATCGACTTCGTTGAGTCGAAGTATGAAGAGTTCCTGAATGCAGAATCACGAGTGACACGCAAGGCTGCTCCGCCAGACACGCGCGTCCATTGCTGCCTTTACTTCATTGCGCCGAGCGGGCACGGCCTCAAGCCCCTCGATGTAGAGTTCATGCAGAGGCTTGGCGATAAAGTCAACATTATACCTGTCATCGCGAAAGCCGATACAATGACGCCTGAAGAATGCAAAGATTTCAAAGAACAGGTATTTATAGAAAAATTATGTTCTGTTTGCTAGTATTTATGTGCCGATGAAGATAATTTTATTAATGATCCATTATGTTAAAAGCATACAAGTTTTGACTTTGTTCTCATTAAGATAAACCTTATTGCCCTTATTGCAGCTGTTATCTGTCTTTGAATACTTTTGGTCTGAGTCATACCGCTAAGCGTTGTTCACATTTTAACGCAATATAATTCACATTACAGATAATGAAAGAAATAGCTCAGCACAAGATCAAGATCTACGACTTTCCAGAGAGCACAGGAGAGGAAGGTGAAGGTGCGGATGCGACGAAAGCGTTGCGCGGACGTGTCCCTTTCGCCGTCGTCGGTGCAAACACGGTCATTGAACAGGACGGCCGACGGATCCGCGGACGCAAGTACCCTTGGGGAATCGCTGAAGGTACGCATACATATTTAAACGCTGATAAAAATAGTAACAAAACAATAAAATTAAGACTGATATTAGGTACTTAGGTACTTTGTATGTATATTACTCTGTAGTACTGATAGTACCACTCCACACCCACACTCGCCCTGATTTGGAGCACGTGATATCTCATGCGCCAGTATATCTGCGGATGTGTGTATTGTTTTCTGTATTGTTTACGCTTAGAGGCGTGGGCGGTGAGAACGAAATATAGGCATGATTAGTTCAAGATCGTCGTCGTCCTGTCGTCATCCTGTCTTACGTGGAATGTACTACAACTAAAGGAATAACATTACTCGCAGAGTTTTAAATTCCAACACAACGTCATTGCTTTCAAATTAACAATTTAGCGGTATACAAATGATTGAGTCCCTGACTCCCCAAGTCGGAGGAGGAGGTTCTGAGGCAGTTTCATCTCCTGTAAGTAGGTAGGGTAGTACACACAGCGACACATCAAGCTATACAAAACCAACATAAGCTGGCCGCGCGACGTTATACGTTATGCAACCTACGCGCGGCCCGCTTATATTCGTTTTGTATAGCTTGATGTGTCGCCGTGTGTACAATAAGTAGGTATAAACCAACTAAATATATTTATATTTAGTGATGCATGCATGCATTTGCGGATTATTTAGTTTTAAAGTTTTTAAGGTACTGTCAGCATCAGAAATTTCCGCGCAGAGAATATTGCGCTTTTAAAGATTAAGATAGAGGGGTCAGGTTTGTCACAAGCTGACTGTACATACATATTATTTCCTGGATGGCTAATTACTATTAGTCATAATATTTAGTCACGGATCTGCAGTTACGTCAATGTTATCCTTATTTGTATTGAATTTATATCGTAAATGTTACAGTGGAGAACCTAGAGCACTGCGACTTCCTGGCTCTTCGCAACATGGTGATCAGAACGCACCTGCAGGACCTGAAAGACGTGACCAGCTCCGTGCACTACGAGAATTATCGTTGTCGCAAGCTGGCCGGCCTCTCGCACGATGGCAAACCCCACAGGATCAATTCCAACAAGTATGCTATTTTTATTGTTTTCAAAATTAATCTTTCAGCAGTAATTTTGTTTTGTTCTCCTGTAAGTTTTGAGTTATTGAGTTATCCTATAAATTCATTATGCGCCTTTGCAACGGCTAGTAATTTTTTTAGTGGTTTGTAAACTGCTATTTTCTTGCAGCAATTGGGCAAGCGACTTATAAAATGTTAGCTTCACTCATTCAATTTTAATAGAAGCAGCAGAAAGTATTTTTCGGTTTCGATACTTTTTGATTTTACGATTTTTTTTAGAGTTCCGTAGTCGTTATAAGATCGTCCAGTCCGTTTCAGTCTGTGAAAGTATCATAACTTATATGGTCATGAATCTTAATGCTTGAAATTTAGTATAGGGATACTTTAGATGAAAATCTAAATTTTGAGAAATTGGAACTTCATAAATGTGGTTTTTTGTAGTACTTCCCAGTACAGTAAAGTGGGGATGATTTTTTTTTAAAACACCATTTTGTGGCACTATTGAAGAAGTCTTCAAATGAGACAGTTACCATAAACCAATTTTTATCACCCATTGGTTTGCGAGTAGACTTGAACGCCAAAGTCTTGAACAATGTGTCTCAATGAAAATTATGTTGGGTATCCACGGGGGAAATCTTTTCCGATTACGGAACCCAATGCCATGCGTGCTCCGCACGCACATGGCCATGTTTATTATTTATTTTTATTTTACCATCTGAATAAGTTTAACTATTTTTTTCCATTGTTGAAATACGCATGGTTAGACCTAACAGCCTAAGTAGACAGGGTTGTTCCAGTTCATATTTACTAATGTACTAATTTTTGACTAACTATGTACTGCCGTCACCGCATTTAAGGTGACCAGACTTCTTATTATTATATGTAACGTCTAAAGTTTACCTATTCTTCTCGCAGATTAATTCGAATAATGATTTTCCATTGTATTTTCATTGCTGCATGTCTGGTCACCTTCTACTAAGCCATTTATGTACTGTTGTTACCGAGTTTTTATTTTGTTTTCGTTAGGTTAGTTAAATTTGATAGTTGCATTCGACGTTAAGTACTTACTTGAATGTACTCGGCTTTGGCATGCAGAAATGAAATACTCATTGTTAACATTTTGTCATTCTAATATCTCATGGATTATTTTAAAAATACAAATGTTTTTTTATTTCCCTCTTAAAGGCCTGTTTCACTACTTCTGAATAAGTTCTTGATAGCTTATTTGACAGATCCTTTTGACATATTTTTCATACCAAATATGTCAAACGACCTGTCAGATAAGCTAACAAGAACTTATCCAAAAGTGGTAAAACAGGCCCTAAATATAACTCAATTTCATACTACTTATGAATACAACACAACATCGGATGTCGTATTATTAAAATATCCATGACAATGTCATTAATCATAATAATTTGCAGTTCATGAGCTTCTTCAGTGGCATTAATAACAATCGCACTGCTACTTAACTACCATCAGTGTGTGTATTAAAGATGTCAAAGCTAATACGCACAGTATATGTGTCTTTCCGTCACTGATGTTCTTGTTTTTAAATTATTTTCACGTGTGTGATGTTCGTTTTTATAGCGTTCACATTAGCCATCTTAAACTACACGCGTGGACTTAAGTTCTACAAAGTGTAACAAAACACCGTATTAATATTTCGAGGGGTGGTTTTTAGACCATTAAACTCTACAACTTTCACTATGAAGACGAAGTCAAAAAAAAATCTGCGTACGGGAGCAAAGCTGAAATGGAAAAAAAACTGCTGGTTCATAATTTTTTTTTGCGTTTTCATGTTTGTTTCCAAAGTAAAAGTAGTTCAGTTTGATGGTCTAAACCATCCCTAAAAATTTCGACACGGAAAAGAAATCATCTGGTATATCATAAACAAAAATTTTATTATATCCTGTAGGATCTCCAACTGTAGGACAAGTTCACTCTTTTTTCTATTAGGTATTAGTACCTACTGTACTAGGTACTAGAAAAAAGAGTGAGGCCATACTTTACAACGTTGCTTGGCCAGTGCAGTATGGGCTGGTGGAGTCAAGTTACTGGTCAACCTGACCATCAGGGTAGTTTCAAGCCACTCCAATAGGCCAGTGACAAGGCTAAAATGAATAAGGATGCTAGATGACGTAATTCTACTACAGAATCTTTGGCGGCTGGAACCTTTACCCAAATTAACTATAAGTCCCACTTGCTTCAACCTGCTGCGTTAGCAATTAGGGTAAAATAGCTCTCTAACAACTTTACAAAAAAATCATGGGTTTAAACTTTACCTGGAGTGCTAAACTAGGTTGACGCAAGAGCGACTAAGTGTCTTTTGAGCTACAGAGGCGTTCGAGATACAAAACTTGGCTTAGCATATCGAACTACGACAATGCCACAAAGTTGTCTGTCTAATTCACATTTTAGAATAATAATCTGTTAATGATTATTGTTTCCTTCATAATCATCAGCATATATACGTCGCACTGCAGGGCACAGGCCTACCCTCAAGGAGGGTGTATGGGCGTTGCATCGGAATTTCTTCTTCAGCGAATGCAGGTTTCCTTACGATGTTTTCCTTCACCGTTTGAGACCAGTCGGTAATTACGTACATAAGTTAGAAAAACTCATTTGTACATGTCATGTCGTTCGTGCGGATTCGAACCCGGACCTTAAAATTGAGTTTCCATACCTCTCAGCAACGCGCCACCGACGGTCTCCTATTATTTCGTTAGTTACTAAAGAATAAATTCATCGATAAGCTAATTTGAACGCTAAAAACGATTGTGTAGGGCTTTGACCTCAGTAATTCGGGTAGTAAAATTTAGTTTCATCTAGTTACTAATGCCATTGTAGAGTGTGAGTGGGCGAACACAGCAACAAGTACAGTCGACAAAAGTTCCGCTTGACTTCCTTTTACAGAAATATACCTCACTAAATTTATGTAATTATTATTAAACACGTTCGACTATTCGGGATTTTCGGATTCTCGAAATAGTTTGGAATGAAATGTTGTGTAACATAAATTCGTGTCTTCTGTACTAGAGTGATAAAATAAGCTACTGAAGAAACGCTAAAGTATACTAAATTTGTTGATCTGTCATTGATGTTGAACGAAGTGCGGTATATTCCTGGCTATAGTTAGCGGAACTTACTTCGATAGTACGTTAACTCTGGTTGTGTTGGTGTTCAGTTTTTGCCCGCAAGGACTGATGAACAGTTTCATGACCGTGTGGTAAGTCCCGTCGCACACGACGTGTACGTTTATTGTTTTACACATTATTTGCACTTTTCCCTTATGGAGAAAACTGGCCCCATCATCACCAAAATGTACTTTTTGAAGCTGTCTTCTACAGCAAATATCTCAGCGCTCAGATTTTAAAATATATTAATCAAGTCGTTCCTTACAAAGTGTTAAGATTGTCGATTCTTTAGAAAAGATTTTTATGTTTGGCGCTCGTTTATTAACACCTTGTATTACGTTTGAAACGAAAAAGTTTTTAACTCAACAAAGCCCAGTGTTCCAAGTTGTCATCCAGCTAAATTAATATTTCTATCACTCTTCGCCTTACTAACAAAATTGTATGATTCAACTGGGTTTGCAGTTGTTATGGTGTTGTTGACGCCTTGCGCTTAAATTATATTCAATAAACCTGCTGCTCAGATATTATTGAACACTTGTTTTAGATGTGTTCAAGCATCAGATCTGCTCGGACAATATATTTTGATGATGATTGGGCGTATGATGTTATCTCCAGTTTTCTTCCTAATAACTTACGCCATCGCTCATTAGTTCATGTTTTATTAGTGTAGGTAGACTAAGAAACAATCAATGTTATTGTATGACGTTGAAATGTATTGTGTTTGCACAGCGCAGCGTGCGAATACAGAAGCAAGTCTCATTAATTCATTATTCAGTTTAAAAGAAAGTTGTTGTTTTTTCGCTCGCTCTACAGGAGTACGCAAAAAGCGTTGGCGTAATTTCTGCCTGAAGAGGGAAATCATTATATCTTAATGTACTAGTGCACGGGGTTTATTTGTGGTTTGACCATTCTGTGCTTAATTCAATAATTACCAGAATTATTCATCAGAAATTCTTGACGAACACAACCCATTTTATTTTCTAAACATAACGTATGCAATTTCCGTTTGGTTCGATAAACGGACTGCACTGTAATTTATTGTTTGCTCATCGCAGCATGACTTATGCGGCTTTCACATTCTCAAGTATTGCTTCTGTGTAGTTTTTAAAAAAATATGTTTCAATGTGAATAACCTGTTCTCGCATTACGATGTCTTTGCTTCAATTTGTGTCATGTTAAACCTGTTATGTCATGAATTCATGATTCATAAATGTTACGTTTGTGACATATATCAGAGTGCTTCGACATTTGATGCGAAGTTATTTTTGAAACGTGATCGGATCGCACCTCGTAATGCACGAATTGTTTGTTCGTATTATATTTGTTTGCATGCTTGTCGTCGTTCATGCATGACATAATGATATCCGATGAGGCGATATTATAAAATTGCTCCCATATCTTAATTTTTTGAAATGTATACTAATAAACCTATAGGTAAGTGTAATGACATTAATAGCATATAATACAGGTATACCTCGCGGCACGAATCTCTAGCGCTCGAATGAGTGTATTTAGACGAAAATAGTGCATAGTGTCTCGTACATACGGTCAGCGCAATCAAGGTCAGCGCTAGAGTTTCGAGCCGCGACTTATACGTATTACATTGCCACTCAATACTTCGCTCCATTTTGTTTTGTTTTTGTAATTAATACTTACAGTATAATATTAGATACAAAAATGTAATTCCTAATACGTAAATCAGTGAGATTTCATCTAACGAGTTGTGATTATGATTTTAATGTTGTTTTACAATTTGTCTTCAGGAATCCACTGGCTCAAATGGAAGAAGAAAAGAGAGAGCATGATCTCAAAATGAAGAAAATGGAAAGCGAAATGGAACAGGTGGGTACATTGTCCATTGGTTTATCGCATTCGAATTTATACTTTATGTCAAACAACCATTGACTTATCAACTACTGGACGGAGGGTCCGCGCCCAAAAGTATCCGAACCAAAAGAGCAAAATTTCAGCATTTTCAATGTTTTTAGTTGGTTCATATTACTACACGTAATTAGGTTTGTGTAGGTTAGTCTCGGACACTTTTTTTTTCGAGAATTTTGTACTAGACCCGGCGTCCATAGTATTCTACGTCAATGGTTTTGTTTTGGATAATAAGAAGGTTGTTTCTACTGTTCCTGTAACAAGGACGCTCAACCAATTTATTTGACAAAATCTATACTATTATAAAACTGTAACAGGAAGTTTGTCTGTACATTGAAGATATTAACAAAAAAAAAATTACGATATGGTTTTTAGGTGTCCCTGATTCCATTTCACCAATTTTTGGATTTTTTGTCTGTCTGTTTGTTTGTGTGTTTGTTTGTTTGAACGAGTAATACCTGTATGTAAAGAATGTTGTAAACTTAATGCGTTTTATATCGAACGGGATGCTTCAGACCATCAAAACCATCAAACTTAATAACTTTCACTACGGGATCAACTTTGAAATCGTGAGAAAAAACTACTGTTTCATATAATATTTTGATCCGAGATTTTTTTTCGAGATTTTGGTATTGGTTCCTTAGAGAAACGTGTTCAGTTTGAGTCTGGAGCACCATGTTCGGTATGTAACGTATTTAGCGTTTAGCGTTTCATCTCAATAGTAAAAATAAATAATTATTGATTTCGTATCTGCAGGTGTTCGAAATGAAAGTGCGCGAGAAGCGTGCCAAGCTGAAGGAGTCTGAGGCGGAACTGGCGCGGCGGCACGAGGCGACGCGGCGCGCGCTCGAGGCGCAGGCGCGCGAGCTGGAGGAGCGCCAGCGCGCGCTGCAGGCCGAGCGCGGCGCCTGGGAGCGCGAGACCGGCCTGTCGCTCGACGACCTGCGCCGCCGCTCCCTCGAGGCCAACAGCAAGGAGTTAGTATCCATTAATTGTTATTATATTGAGCCTGGGAGCGCGAGACCAGTGATAGCGAGACAGCAATACGGAATTGGCCTTATTTTACGCCAGGCCTTCTACTAAACTTCTTCTAAAGCGGGGGGTGAGGTTAAAATTGATGGGGAGCAGGGTGTGTCCGTACTGCAATGTATGTAGTACTAGATCCTCTTTATTACACTGTGACCACGCCACGCGGGCTCAATGCGGTTTGGTAGACTTCAGATAAGCATCAGAATTTCTTATTTAGCGTATGTAGGCTTCCTCATGATGTTTTCCTTCACCGTTTGAGACCGTCGGTATTACGTTCATTAGTTTGAAAAGCTAATTGGTACATGGCATGTGGTCCGTGCGGATTCGAGATCCTCATGAATTGAGTCCATACCTCTCTGCAACGCCCCCGTTGCTCTTCATAGTGTAAGATCATAGCTAAATATAAAATTTTCTTTTTAGGACTGTGGACGGTAAAGAAAAGAAGGACAAGAAAAAGAAAGGTTTGTTCTAAATTGGAGATGTGTCGCGTAGGCCTCGAACCCACCGTTACTCACGCGTGACTAACTCCATGTTACCGACGACCGGTCGACCGACCGATCGACTGACCGGTTGGCCGGGCGTCGTATACAGCGGCCGCACTGCGATAACATCGCGAGTAGCTTCCACTGATTATTTCCTAGTGCATATTTCTAATCGTATTTTACTCGAGTTCTCACATTGCGGCCGAATACAACAATCGGCTAAGTACTCTATGTAGGGTTGGCATGCCACGCACGACGAAGCGACAAAATGAATAAAACCGTCATGCGTGCTAGCTTTCTCATTCGCAAAGAAAAAACGTCACGTCTCGATTTTTGTCGTTTTCTCGGGGGTGGCATACAAGGCTCTCTGGAATATTAATGTTTAGCTATGCTGCGTTATAAATTTCAGAACCCAATGTATTTTAACTTACAAATTCTAACTGTTTAAATGCAGATAAAACTGCTTCGGTGGACACTGATGCATCGTCTATTTATGGATGTAGAAGTACAGATTTTGTGCAATGCATGATTGTTTTGTTTGAATGTATTTCCTTCGAACTTTTAATGATATCGTTCGTTGGAAAATACGTGAAAAACAACTAGCATTACCATTGAACCACAAGATGATAAATCAGTCGTCCACAGAAGCGCAGGAATGTAAAGAGACGACGGAAGACTTACACCACACCTCAAAAATGTACATATCGTACCTAATCAATTCAAATTTGTTGAGAAACAACTGCTTTGATGTAATGTGATGTATTTGTCTGCCGCCACAATAATCATTACTAATGAGATTACCTGAGATAGATATTTAATTTTAATGTAAAACTAATTTTGGGATATAGTGCCATTGTCTATGTTTTGTTTGTCACTACGTCTTGAACAGTAATGTTTGTTGTTTGTTAAGTAAAATAGTTTTGCTATGTTTTGTTTACATCAAGTTCTATGTGTATACAAAGGTAATTTGATTGACTAATCTCCACCTTGCATCTTAAAACTTCTCTGTTCTCTGCGAATTAATAATTCTTGGCAAAGGTTCGTATTTCAACGTCTTATGTTTTGTTGTAAATATCTATATCATAACATACTATCTATGTAATAAAATAAGTAGCTAGTAATGTCGAATCGAATCAAATAGTTTATCTTGTTTCCGTTGATCTAAATTGCTTAGCATCATCTATTATAAAAGCCCATAAGGCCCCCCTATTTTTATGACCTCGAAACACCTGGATTCAATCTTAATGCATCTTTCATCGTACAATGGGATGTTTTAACTTGACGTATACTTTTGTCACGGATCCGTGCAAAAACAATAAACATTATGATGATGTCTGGTATCAGGAATACATGGGGTTAAAGGAGAAATGAAAAATATTAAGCTGTGAATGAGGGAGATCTGTCGCTGGGGGCTTCTAGTCTTCAATAAAATATTAAATTATTGGACTGCAATGAATCAATGGCAAGAAATAAGTGAAATAAGAATAATTTATGTGGTTTTCAGATTGGTCTTTTAAGAGTGTTGCAACCGGAATAGTACTATAATATCGATGAACGTCAGAAAAAGTGCACCACACGTTTGTTTAGTGAGTTTTAGATCTATTTAGGAGGTAATTGAACAACGATATTTAAGACTTCAAAATTTGTAATATCGATTACACAACTCTGTATTTCATGTCTGTCGCGTTACGACATCGTTACGACTATAAAGCTGTAACAGAATTTGGATTCTGAATTGAGATTGATTTTTATAACATGTATTTATTTGTAAGATTTTTTCCATGACAAAGCATTTATTATGATGTAAGTGAGGCCTAGTTTTCTATGACTTCAATTTCCAAAGACAATTTTGTTAACATTTGATAAAATGTTTTATATCTTTTTAAAGTGAAATTATAGATAACAGCGATGGTATTAGCACAAATATTTTACAGCTTTCGAGTCGACTTTTACGTCCACAAAGATGCCAAATAGCTTGTAAAAATAACGATCTGCTTTAGTCGAAAATGAATGTCAAGTACTTTATTGTATTTTAACATATTATTATATTCTATGCTGAGGTCTAATAGTTAACTAGAAACAGCGACGTGATTTATTCAGCTCAAAATCTGTGTGAAATTAAACCTAGGCACTAAGTCTTTACTGATAAATATAGCAAAATAAACATTACGAATGCTAGTGAACTATCTTGGTCGAGTTTTATTTCTGTTATATTTATAAGTAGAGAAGTTCGTATTTGTAGTTATGGAGAATATTTGCATTAGAAAATACACCATTCTAAATTTTAATAAGGATGAGGTAAGAAATATTTTTTATGTCTTTAATTACAAATTGATAATACGATTTCGACTTAATCGATGCATTCAAAATACCTAATATTGGTGTGAAGTGGCACGGCGTTTGTTATATACCTGCATCGGTATCTTGTGCTTAGTGATATTAAAATATGCTCATAGTTCAGTTGTGAGATAGACTCTAGCTTTAGCTAGGTGTTAGTTTCTTTAGAATATTGTAATGGAATGAAGAAAGGATCGCTCATCATTACATTATTTTTTCCCAGACCAGACATACAAACGTTTGGCTACATAAAATCTGTTATATCAATGACATGAATTTATCTGGAAATCATTATGTTTCCAGTCAATTTCTTTCTTTCTTTAAGAATTTGTGTATGTAAATATTTTGTTTAGTCATTACAATTACCTATATAGAATTTATATATGAAGTTATATAAAATCATAACATAACTGACGTGCATAATCTTTATTTAATCAGCAAGCCGTGGCAACGTATTGTGTATTATTTCCTACACTCAGTATTGACTTCCGCATTAAAGTTAGGAACTTAGGTTATAAGACTATGCTTAATTTTATATTTTGTGTAGGGTCACGGCCCACTTTACCATACCGATCATTCGCTTAGTCATTACGATGGATATGTGATGTGTTGGAAGAGTAACGAAGTGCAGACGATGTAATATATTATACCTTTGAATAAAATATAAATAAATACGTAATATATAGGATTTTACTTGTTTTCTTTAACATCTAGCAACTAGAGTAGGAGGCGCTTAAATTTAGAAATGAAATATTTGAGTCGTTTCATATGAATTCCTTTTATTTGGTGATGTAATAAATCACATACACAGTGTTATACATTCGTCAACCACAACAAAACAATCCATAAATTCACGAACAACCTCAAAATATTCTGTTATGTAAACAACGTGACTACATCTAGGAATATTATTAATATCTTTGGCAGCACTATGGAAAATATACTTCTAATTACTTCAATGAAAATGCAACTTCAAATATATTTTAACAATCACAACAGTTTTTCGACAATACAATCTTTATTCATAATAAATACACTTAATAAAGTCGATATTATTAAATGGATTTAAAACATTCGACGATACGTGATTTAAATAAGAACTCTTTATTCAATTAATGTTCTATAAAAAGTAATTTTATTTACAATACCTATTATCTTTATCGGGGTTTTACTCCTTCAGGGTTACAATCATTTACACATTACATGATAATTTTATAATCGGAAAGCAGTTGCAGGTACTTTGCACCTCGGCTTATTTGTGTTAGGCTAAATATCTACTTATTTATTTGGTTCATTTGTATCCACTCCTAACCGTTTAAAAAAACATTTATTGATTTAATCGTTTTGGTAAGCTCAATTTTATAGTTTATCATACTTTTTGTAGAATAAACAGTAACAATTTCTATTAAACAAAAGAAAAAAAAAGATTTGCTTTTGTTTTATCGAGACAGTTTAAAGATATTATAAAATGTAGTTAACAGATATTGGTAGAAGTGAGCTTTACAGGTCAATTCGTATCCATCTCGTTTACCTCGGTCCCCTTCCCGAACTAAGCCTTGTCTATAATATAACTATAAGTATTAAGTAGATTTAAAGATTATTATTTATTGGTGTTCTTGTCGTGTCCTAATGTTAACTACCAAACTGAAATTATAAAGGACGTTGTACTAAACCTCAATAAGTATCTTGTAATATCACAAATCACTGTATCGCTAACTACTATAATATACTAACCAATAATTACATTATTAATGCGATGGAAGTCAATTATTTTGTATAAGACGACCACTTAGGCATAATTTTTAATAAAATGATGAGTGATGCGGGCTGTCATTAGCATGCAATAGATAAGTAATGTTATAATGTACTATTATTAGAGGCACAACGGCGCAGCTATTTGTATTAATGATATTCCCATGGAACTTTGTATGCCACGAGCACTGTCTTCATTGATTTTGAGAAAGCGTTGACTATATTATAGTTAGGTATATTTTATTAGAAGAAGTGAAGAGCCTTAGCAAGTATGTACAGCTTTAAAACACTTCTTGTGTAGTTGAATGCAAGTTAAGCGAAAATAAGTTGGTTTTGGCACATAGCTATCGTAATTAGGCTTAGATTTTTTTGTATATCTGGTTTTTCGCATCACTATTATGTTGCATGTTTATGCAAATTTTACAGTATATAAGTTACCAGAAATTTTACGAATCTTCAAAGTTTAAACTGCCGAGTGACTTCTGTCGATAGTACGCTGTAGTATTCATCGATAAAACTTACAATACATATAAAGTCCTAAGCTCTAGCCACACACTAATTTTATAAGCAAGTTGCGATGTTTTCGGGAGAGCCATCATAAGATTTTATGAAAAGTTGACTACTATTTAAAAAGTAGATTGAAATGTTAGCCATTTTATCGTTATATTTGTTGATCCTGTTTTGTTACTTGAACTCTACAACAAATGTTGCATTACTGATGTAAATTTTCTTTATTACTCGTTATTTAACAGTCAAAGCGGTTTAATACTAAACTTTGAATCTAAAACGTGGCCACAAGTTCGATTCACAACTCTTCATTATAAAGCTTTATCAAGCTCATTACATAAGTCATAATAATAGTTTTAGTAAGTAACTAGCCTAACTATTATGAAAATTGAAACAGACTTAACTATATGAAAGGTATTCCTAACAACATGTGTTTTGCCGGTAGTTGTTACAATGCCAATAAGTTATTTTAGTGATGTATGACAAGACAGCATCATAACATTTGTCGCTAAAATATGTTATTAGTAACAGTACTTAAACATTAGTAAAAACAATTAGAAGGCAATACATAAGATTTAAGAGTAAAGTAGACATTAGGTATAGTAATAGATGTAACAATTTAATTACAACTATAACGAAAGCCAACATCGTTTGTAGACTTGAAGTTTATGTAAATGCTAAAAGTGAAACAAGCAGTGTTATATAGAGCAGGGCATGGCTAGATGACGGCGTGTGAGGCCGAGGGGCACCGAGCGGGCTCGGCCAGCGGGCGCGGGCGCTAGCGGCAGGCGACAGCAGCGTCTCCGAAGCGTGTTAACACTACAGCGTATAGTTATTAATTGACAACCTAATGATATTTCATGTGCCTATCGTCAAAATATAAAATGTACAATTCTCATAAATGTAAATCTATCGTTCATGTGATAAAAATCTATTTTATTATAGGCCATTAACAACACAGAACATTATTTCGGCCTAAAGTTAGCTTTATTCAGATTGAAATAGCGGTAGTCGATTTATGACCTAGACCGTGCGGATCACCTACTCAAGGGAACAACGTTGCCTACTGTAAAGAGCCCAAACTTTTGGACATTTAGGCACGATCGACTGTAATCTAATAAATAACAATACTTAAACACTAAATAACGACTTCGTCGTTTCTGACTGTAGCAGTGACGATTATTCTACGTAGTCTGATATGTTCATTATTGCCGTAACCAATTTTCTGGATAACATTATGAGTGACTTTGCAAAATTGCAGATATGATAGATGAACATGCCTAGCGATATGATTGAGTAACAGACGAGCGCGAGCAGCCGGCACACAGAAGCATGCATGAGCCGCGTGCAGCCGGCCGCAGTCGAGCCGGCTCCGTGTGGTCAGCTTGCTCCGCTCTATATAACACAGCAGTTCCCGGGCGACGTGGGTGCTGCCGTAGCAGCCACCAGAGTCAAGTTCCCTCATCTTAATATTAAACATCCTCCTGTCACAAAGATGAAGTACGACATCCAATACGTACACACATGCAACACACATCTAATTTGTTCCGATTCACAATCATGCAATGTCTGACCGAACGGATCCGAATAATGTTTATATCATAACCGTACTCAAACGTACTTATATACACGACCCCATTGAAGAGGACCACTAATAATGCAATAACATCGAATGCAAGAGTAACATTGTGTTTTTCTGAAGTAGAATGTGGTAAACGTAGCATGTTCAGAAATAAATGTATGCGTAATACCATCGACGCCAAATAAACATAGGAAGCGATACGTGCATTACGCAAAATGTGCAACAGGATATGGACATGGGACAGTGCGGTAACGGGTGCTTATATAGACAGAGCTTTATAGATGAACATAGTTCGGGGTGGTAGGGTAAATATTAATAAATATAAAACAGATTAGTAGGTACACTAGAGGGTTTGAATAGAGTATACAATATAATAATAGGTAATATTACTAAGGTAATAAGAAAGGAAAACGTAAAAAATATGTTATCTGTGTTATTGTTTACGTATTTATGTAACAATGTGTAAACATTATGAAAGTGTAACAAGTAGTTATTATTTATTGTACGATTTCACTCTTCTCATTATTGATCACAAATTAGTTAGATATATTCGAGGCAAAATTCGTAACATCACTGGTAGGTATACCTGAGCGACTTAAACGGTTAACTACCCTAGTAAAGAAACTACAGAAGACGAGACTCTGCGAGAGAAATATGAATATGTGGTGTTAACAATTAAAGGCAATTATTAATAGTAACAAGATTTAACATTACACAAAATCAGCTTTATTTCCACAGCCAACTGCGTCGCGATCGCATTCTTGCTATCTTCGACAAGTAGACCCGGAGCGTATGCTCAGAACTGTGCGTCTATAATCAAAGGACGCCTTGTGTGTCGCAAGTGCTCTGCCGAAACTTACTTCGTATATCGTACTATCCATCTTAACATTATATTAGCTTGAACCCATGTTATAGCCGTAAATTTTAATGCGTGCTATACAACGAGTTGTCAGCAGTTAGCCGGTTTAAAGAATCACACGTATCATCTTCAACGCTAGGCCTAGGCGCAAATAACATGTCCTAAAATGTGAACTTCACTGATGTAATTCAGGTATTTGTCCAGGAACTCTGTCCTACCACTCATACTTAGATTATCACCTAATCAGTATTTTGGGCGATGTTATTTGAGCTTATTTATCTAAATATCAGTTTGGTAGTTGAGATTGATCCGTGTGATTCTCAAGGCAAAAAATCACTTAGTGAAGATGCATAGCTTCGCCTTTCGTTAGTTAGGTATAGGTACATATAGGTGCACAGTTCTTGTGTAGGTTACACTGTGTTTTTGTTATGTAGTTCATTATAATTTATTGATATCTAGGGGCACGGCCCCCCAAGAAGAGTTAATTATTGTATTTTTAGAAATTGTATGTGATGTATGCTGATATTTATTGATTGGCAAACACTGTTGGCAAATATTTTTTTTATTTCTAGGTAGGTATATAGTGTATTAGTAGATATCTAATTTAATTATGTGCTTGAATAAGTTAGTGATCAAATGTTTTTCATTACCTGTAGTTTTTTTATTAATTTTTAAGTAATGTTGTGTATAATTTTTGATTGTTATATCCAGGAACCTTCTTAATAAGCTAACGGGTTTTAAGGGTATGATCAGGCCATTAAACTGAACAACTTTCTTCATGGTACCAAGCTCTAAATCGCGGAATAAGAATCAACTGTCCCAATTTCGGTCGAGTCAGTTTGCAGTTTTGTATAGAACGGCTAAGTTTTTTCGCGATTTTGATTTTGGTTATATACCTATAGAAAGTTGTTCAGTTTGCTGGTCTGATCAACCCCTTAAGCAAATTAAGAAGGATCCTGTAGGTTTTTAACGTTTTTAAATGGCTTAGCTATGCATCTCACAAAGAGTTATTTGCCTTCCCGACTTTAGGCGACGATCTGTTTTAAAAGGAGGTTTAATCCTTTAAAACAAGAGGAAGCTGACCCTGGTCCGGCGCGCGTCGCCCTTGCCGCGCCGGCCCATGCCGTACTGTCACATGGCCGTGTCCGACGAGCTCCCTCCAGGCTTCGCGTCTCCACCGACGCCTCCGCCCGTGTCCTCGTCCCGCGCCGTCCCCCGCCCGCCGGTCACCGCTCCCGCCGACAGACCAGTGAAATCCAATTTGTACTGCATCATACAAAAGACACATTAGTAACAAGTTTCGATTCTCCCTACATGAAGTCTGAACTCGCCAAAAGCTTATTGTCAAATTCTGGAGACATTTTGAGCGTTTCGAATTAGGTTGTTGGTCATGTTAGCAGTAGCCAGGTTTAATTTTAGCTCTTGGCGATTTCAAAGACAGTTTTCGTAGTCTACGCGACCGCTACGCAGGTACCTACCCATCCAAATGACAAGAAACACCATGCACGCGAACCAATTATCTTATATGTAGGTAAAGCTAATTTTTCATTTCGTTTGCGAACGTCATAGATATTTGACTAAAATTTTGATTCGGTTTAGTTAGTTAACTTAGATGGACGTTAGAGAGGGTAGGATGTTAACTCTAGTTGATTCAAAAATTCACTTCAAATACTTTAACACTCGGTTTAAGTTAAATACCACACAGCTATGCTAAATATTATAATTACAACATTCAAAAATTAGCTATGAAATACACCACCAATCAAGACTACACTAAATATCAGTCAGTAAAGTCACGTTGTCTTTGGTTAATAATTATTGTATTATACAAATGTAAGTCGTTAGATAAAACCACAATCAGAACCCACACAAAATATACCTACTTCAACCATTCAATACACTATTTTCACTCTTAAATGTGGATGCTTTTTGTAAATTTGGTTTCCAATGCATAGGAACTCTCTCAGGCATACACAGGGAAAACTGAAAATTGGAAATGAAATATAAAGGGACGAGAAACAAGAAAAAATAAAACTTAAATTAAGCGATAAATTTGTCACCAGTAAAAACAGTCTGGGAGAAATAACGGAGCAAACTTGCTTAAATTTCTAGGTATTAATTTCCAACGACATTAGCAAGTGGCCACTGAATTTAGCAGATTAGCCTTCAGAGTGTAGCGAAATTCGAATGAAGGTGAACTGAATTTCTTGTCTAAAAGTACGAATTATGGGCATGATGACACAGAGCATGCTTAGATCCACTACTACACAGAGGAAACACACATGAATACATGTAGGGGTTGTGTTTGTGATAGTGCAAGAGAGACAGACCGAGTCGTCCCCTGTATTCGCTGAGGATTTGTTTATCGCTTTGTCCAGCGGTATAAGACCCTAGAGTGGAGGGAAAAATAAATTGTAAACAAAATTACACAGGTACCAAATTGTAGATAAATAAAATGGGATTTGAATTTGAACTCTTCTATTACTAATTCAAACTAGATTCTAATCAACTAGGAAGATTTATTCTTGCTTTTCGTGTACACGCGGCGATACATCAAGCTACGCAAAACCAAAATAAGCTGGCCGCGCGTAGGTAGAGGAGAGAATGTATAACGTCTCGCGGCCCGCTTATTTTGGTTTTGCGTAGCTTAATGTATCGCCGTGTGTACATCTAAAACTGATTGAACTTTTCTTTATTGAATAATCTTTAGATTTTAAGTTAGCCAAGAATAAATCTTGAAACCGTGATCACACCGTTTCTCCCTTTCCCGACACTAACAGTCACGAATGAAATATAATCTTTAAAGTACTTAACAGGTGCAACACTCTGGTGCCTTTTAACCACTCCCACACTCGTCGCCCACGGCAAAGGTACCTAAGGAACATTATGTTCCAATGCACTAAAATATTAAGGATTCCTAAAAAAAATCTAAACTTTTAAAAATGTGCGACGTGTTGCTCGTAAGGTCGTTATTGAAAAATTTTTATTGTAGTAATGATAGTCGTTGAATAATCACCTTGTTTGCGCAGTCGAAACACGTGGTAACAACTTTACTGATGATGTTCATAAGGTGTTTGGTTTCCTGTATGACATTGTCTACTTTGCTAAAGGTTGCTGCTCGCCCCACCGTCGGTTCTTTTACTGTGAACTGTAGTTGCTGCACATAGGTGGGAACTCTATCTAAATGTTCCAATAGCTCTTTTTTCGTAGTTCCTGCAGGCACCTTGAAAGTAGTAAAATAAAATTCAGTAGGTAGGTACACGATTACAGTATATTGCATAAGTGAGAAACATTTCATTTAACTGCAACGTTAAACATTGTTTACCTGATAAGAAAATTGTCTAATGATTTTGTAAAGTCTATTTGCTTCTTCAGCAAAGTATTCTGCTTGTGTGAAGAGGTCTTGCGTAGTGTTTAAACGACCTTCGCCTTTTGTGAACTGGTACATAGCGAAGGCCATGGAAGACATATTTTTCGCCCTGAAAATAAAAAAAATATAGATTATTATCTACTGAAAATTACGGGACGTGAAGCTGTCTAACTGTAGATTATTCTTGAACCAACCTCTTCACAATATCATTATTTTCATCAGCGGCTGCTCCCTGCCATTTTTCAGTCTCGGCATCCATCTCAGAGGACATCATTTTCATTTCAAGACCCGACTTCGCAATCTTGGCTTGCTCGTCCGAGTCCAGTCGCACTGCTTTCAGCGGTTTACTTGTCGTACCGTGTTTCTGTAAACAAATGTTTAAATTCCAGGATATCGAGAAAAAGATTAGTGCTAATTAATTTGAAAATCTGTCGCATAGGACTTACTCCAGGCCTAGGTAAACTGCTGTACTGTTGTTTGTCAGGTCTATCGTCTGTGAGGTCGAGCAGTTCCCTCGCCAGCTTGGCAGCGTCTGCCAGCAGCCACGCCCACATATCCACGAACACGTCGAGGTTCTCTCGCGCCGCCGCACTGCCTGGGTGCGCGGCTAGTGTTCTCGCCGCGGTCACCACTTGAGGTCCATATATCCTCAAGTTGATTTCCGCGAACTTTGCGCTCACTTGAAGAGTTTCAGACATCGCTATGTGTCTGAGTAATTTACATACCTGTTGAGAAGATGGCGCTTTATGTTGGTCAAGACGTGTCTAAAGCAAAATTTGCCTGTTTTGGCTTACCTCTATAATGTGATCTAATTGTTCGTGGAGCCGGCTGGCTATACTGTGCAGTCTCTCAGATTCTCTCTCACCACAGGAACTAGCTGAAAAACGAACATGAAGTCGATCTTTCCCGATATCAGTAATATGAGCAACAAACTTCATCTACGTGGTTGGATATGGTTAGGAGCGAACCCTCGTGTCTTTTGTGTTTAGAACCATTTTCCTTAATTGGAAATTTTCAGGTAAGTAGTAGGCCAAGAAAAAAGGGAGCGTAAAAATTCAGTAGACTATATTATTAATTATATTTTGTACTCGATTAACATTCGGCGACGTATGGATTCTAAAGACTACACACAAGCATTCGCTCCTTATAAGCTCCAGTGTTACCTAATTTCCTTCGTAGGTTACCTATGTGCGCGAGGTCGGAGGCGAGTCTCCGCGCCTCATCGGCCAGCGGCGCCAGGTCGCGCGCCTGGTCCCGCGCCGCCGCGACCAGAGCACGTTCTAGTTCCGACGCCGCGCCGGTTGCACCCGCGCATGAACTCTCCAGGGCGGCGCCAGTACCGCTTCCACCCTGCTCCTCCTATGTTTAACCAAAATAAGACAGTAAAATAGAATGCTCTGTCTATGTATTTGTAAGAGTAGACACAGAAATAATATCTACTTAATAGACTAACAAGGGGGGGCGCTGTTGGCAACACTACCTCGTCTAGTTACAAGATGCGATCTATCTAGGGTGTAGAAAGGTTGCCTGTGCTACACTTAAACGTACTTTTCTCATATGCTACACCCTAATACCTCGCAATCGCATCTTGTTACTCGATGAGGTAGAGTTGCCAACAGCCCCCACTTCGTCTATAAGTATAAGTAATTCATAGATTGTAACTTTTAAGTCAATAGGAGGCTTGCGTATTAATTCAGACATGAGACATTAGCCTCCTTTAACGCACCTAACTATGCACTTAACTATAACGCACAACATACACTAGAATAGGACTAACCACGGACACGGTGACAGAGACTAGCCTCTCCAGCTCGTATGCAATCCTCTCCGCAAGAGCCAGGATTCTCTGGCGGTGGTCGTGCGAGGTGTAGGCGGAGTCGGTGAAGTCGTGCGTGCGCTCGACCAGGGCGCGCAGCGTGCCGGCCATGGCCCGCCGCCGGGCCGCGTCCGCGCCGCCCCGCGCACGCGCCGCCCGCACCTGCGCTGTCAGCCCGCGTAGCGCGCCCAGCGCTGTCCCTGCCTCCCACTGCGCTGCCTGTTGGTTATCCCTACTTGTGATTCTGATATTTGATTTAAAGTACACAAAATCGTTCATTTAGTTAGTTATTCGTATGTAATAACTTGTTGTTTTGAGTGTATAATTCCTCCAGATGGTCATCGTCCGTTATGCTAGATATCCTTGTTAAAAAGTTTCTTTTTTAAGTTTTGGAAGTTACGAAGATGTTTAGTTAGGTCCATCTACCTAATAATACCGTAAAAAGTTACATTAAACAATGAGAGTTAAATAAGGATTGAGTGTATTAAGTAACAGTGTAATTAAAAGAGGGAAAAAATAGAAAAGTTCAGGAAAAAAGTATAGCGTGAATTATCTACTTTAGTGCTAGTTGCCAATAAGCGTAGTTATAAAATTTTGTTAAAATACAGTTACACGTTTTAATTCTGATGCAAAATGGGCATAGCGGGAACCTACACGATTTACTCACCAACTACTTTTACGTTTATTTCAATGCGTAGCACCTTAAGAGGTAAATCATTGCCGCATTTGATTATACAAAGGTACAGTACATATCTACATAGGTAGGTAAACATTTCAATAAACATAATTACTCTTTGTTTACTCGTAGCATGACATGAAGCTTAACTAGGCCATCACCTAACACTAAGCAATATTGAGCGTGATTGTTAGCGACATTTCGTGACGAATTAAATAGGTACCTAATTGCTCTTACCATTTTTGTTATGTTAGTGGGTAACTAGTTTAATGATACTAAAACTAAAATTATGTGCGTGATAAAATAAATTAGTTATTATGCCTCCTCATACTAATCAAATTAAAGGAAAATGGGTAGGTTCTGCCAGTCTCCAACTAATTATCCACAATGACAGGGAGAACTCATTCTGTTTCATAAATTATGAAACAAGTTTAATTATTAGCTTACTGGCAAGTAACCTACCTGATAGACTGTGTTGAAGGCCCGAATACAACAATCTGAAATATTCCTGCTCTTTCTCTTAAACCCACTCAGACAGGCATATACTTACAGGGTGAAATTGATATCATTAGCATCCTTTGCTCCGATCGGTTTGCTCCCATAGTTATAGTTGTTCAGTTTGATGGATAGACTCTTAGTTTAAAAGGATGCTAATGATATCAATTTCACCCTGAATAAGTCGGTAGGACTTACATAAAAGTGAGCTTAAGAGCATGCGAGCACTTGTGTTCAGTTTATTAATACGGGCTTAAGAGTTAAATGTGCACATTACATTTTGAATTTCAATATAATAATTGCATGAGGAAGCAATACCTACTGCGTCTAGTTAGCCTGTATTCAAAAATCGAAGTAAAGCATTAGGTAAGTAAGGCGCATACAGCAGTAATACTAGCGCCACCCTGAATTTCCATCGATTACTTTCTATGTAAGCTGTAATTTAGAAAATGGAAGCCTGTGATAGGTAACCCCTGACCTGACTCACTCAGATTATCTGTAAACCTTGTTTTAGAACATCATTCGATTAATTTATGAATATCAATTTAATAACATCCCAGTGCATTTAAAATTTGGTGGCCACTTTTGGTATTTTCCAGTCCCTTGCTTATTTATCTAAAAACACGATCTGAAATTTTTTTTTTACAATTTACTAGAACTAAAGGCCAGCATTTTAAAAGTGCGATTGAATAGAATGAAATAAAAGAAAATTCTGTGTGGTACTAGTTTAACCGCTAAAGGCCTTTTAAGTATAATAAAAATATCTAAATTATGTACAGTAATAAAGTGTAGGCACTCGTCTACCCATATTCATGTCTTTGTACCTGTTCATGACTATCCGAGAAAGGTTGCATCTACAAGGAAAGAAATAAAAAGTCGTGTTTATGCACTGAAAGATTGAAATGGAAGTTAGAGACAGATTGAAAGAATAATGATAATGTTACACGTATATTGTTAATGGTAGGTAATGTAATCGAATTTTTATCGCAATCAAACTTTTTAAATGATCGTTATTATTTCGACATGAGTATGATGTTATTTGTAGGTAACAAGGGTAGGGTATAGGTTTGTAGGTAATAATTATAATAAGTATAATAGGTACCTAGATACTGGTTACACGTTACAAAACTTCTACATCGATATAAACTTACCAGAGTTCCAAGAGAGCTTAAGTGTGTTTCAAAGATTTAAGTGCTTAGCGTTTGGATACCTATTTCCTAAATGTTGGTTCTATTGACTATTTCCATAGAACATGAAAATATGTTGTTTATTCAGACCAAAACCCTGTCAGTGTTAGAAGTAGATACAGTTGGCGTAAAATGTGTGTCGTTATTATACTAGGTGATTTTTTAAACACTTTCCAAATCAGTGGTTGTTCAGATTAGTAGGTGGCCATCTGTCACCACTTGGAAATGTCACTCGTGCCAACCTAGAACCTTAAAAGTACTGAAGAGACCTTGCTACACAATTGCTACCTTAATGGGTAGTTTTTTTGTTCTTTATATATTTATATGGGGGCTTTTAACCCTGAGGTTATGTCAGCCACACCGAGCCTTAACATTGTTGTAGTAACGCTTTTGGCTACCACGGTCTGATCATCAAAGGGAATACGGTCGTGAGTTTATGAATGTATACAGGGTGTAAAATTTAATGGGACACTTACTTAAAGGGGTGATTTAGACCATCAAACTGAGCAACTTCCTCTATGGTACCAAAAAAAATCTGCTGTCCCATACATCTTAGTCCAGTTATGTTTTTAGTTTTGTATGGGACAGCGGAATTTTTTTTCGCGATTTCTTTGTTGGTCCAATAGTAAAAGTTGTTCAGTTTGATGGTCTTAAGCACCCCTTTAAGTAAGTGTCCCATTTAATTTTACAACCTGGCATGTATATGAGGTTAGTATCTAAGAATATAACATACAATATTACTGTCATCATCATCGGCCTAAAATACGACCCACCGCAGGGCATAGGCTCTTCAGGGTGGGTGGGTGTATGGGCTTACGTCCACCACGCGTGCCTAATGCGTATCGGTAGACTTCACATCATCATCATCATATCCGCCATTAAACGTCCACTGCTGGACATAAGCCTCCCCCAAAATGGGGGGATTTGCCATAATCGCCACGCTTGGCAAGCGGGTTGGCGATCGCAGTTGGATCGAATCAATGTTTATACTTAGAGGATGCTGCTGCCCATCCTTCAGTAGATCCCTTAGTAGCCTTTTAAGACACCCACGGGAGGAAATGGGATGGTGCTATTCTTAGCCGACACTACACGGAGACTTCACATACGCATCAAAATTTCTTATTCAGCGCATGCAGGTTTTCTCACGATGTTTTCTTTCGCCATAAAATTACAGGGCTAACAGTAACTGTAACTGTGGTCAAGGGGTAGTAGTAGCTGCCCGGTTGCCCATCGCGATAGCGTGACGATACTTATCATTTCATTGCCGCAGGCCACCATATTACGCCAGGAAATCGACTTGTCGATAATGTTGTATCGGAGAAAATTCTATATCATGCAGCTGTTGTTTACTGCAATTTGTTATTGCGTTTTTAAAATTGAATAAAAGCAATCTGAGTTACAAGAAGACAAGTCTTATTTTGTTATATCCTTTGTTGCAAGATCATAAACAGTTTAAATACTTTTCAACTTTTACTTGTAATAAAAATTTTATTTGATTCTCAGTAGTTCCGCGTTAGAAGTTCCGTGGTGGACCTAGCGACACTTTATTTCCTAACTTGTTCCGCGGAACTACTGGAAACAAAAATAGGATTTTTTTGTTGTTTTGTAGTGGGTAAGGAAGATACTTAATTAAATTCTTTGAAACTTGAAATACTTTGCACTATTTTTGTAAGAACCTAACTTATGCTTGTCTTCAATAGTTTACTATTTTGTTCTTAAGAAATAACCAAAAACTGGTCGTAGTGAAACATCAATATCGACAGTAAAACAATGTATTAGCGCTTCCTATCTCCAGCAGTTAGTATTTCCGGTATGTGTGTCGCGGAAGCCTCTCCAGTGTCTCGTGTACTCCCTTATATACACATACATACATACATGTATACGAACGCATCATATAGTTAAAATATATATAACTCATACGGGTGGGCGACTGTTACACCGCATTAAAATTTGAAGAGCATCAGTGACGATTTCTGACTACAGAGAATAAATACTAGTATACAGTATACAACCTCCTCAAAAGCTGGAGGAGAATGTTGGCTTGAAAATCAGCAGAACGAAAACCTAATGCATGTTCTGCGATTTCGGCGGTATCTCCGGTTTTGTGCCTATTACGCTTGATGGTTCACGTTTGCCAGTCTGCTCCGAATTCCGGTACCTCGGTTCACTTTTACAAAACGATGGCGATATAGATCGACAATATAAATAATAATTGAAAGTAATTTAAGTTGTAAAATTGACGTCGAATTTGGATCCTGTATTATATCTAGTTGATTGTCTGGACATTCTATAATTCTTTAATTTCTACCATGACATTAACTAATTTTATATTTTTATTTGGCATTCTATCGTTAATTTTTTATTGTAACTATTTGACATTTTTAAATTCTATTATAATTATACCTAATTATTATTGTACACCTAAACTGGTAAGCTATGGAGACACAATATCTATCTATACTATTATAAAACTGTAACAGGAAGTTTGTCTGTACATTGAAGATATTAACAAAAAAAAAGTTACTATATGGTTTTTAGGTGTCCCTGATTCCATTTCACCAATTTTTGGATTTTTTGTCTGTCTGTTTGTTTGTGTGTTTGTTTGTTTGTTTGTTTGTTTGTTTGAACGAGTATCACGCAAAAACTACTGAACCGATTTTGATGAAACTTTTTTTGTTTGATAGTTTATGATCTGACTTAAAATCTGGTATATAATTTGTGCGGACGAAGTCGCGGGTTAACGCTCGTAACATATAAAATTAAGACCTTTTATAAACCTGTAGTTATGCAATAAATGATCTTTGACTTTGACTTTGACTTTTGACTTTGACGTGAAACGCCGAATCAACTCAGGGAGGAAGAAATGGCAACAGGTTACAGGAATGACCTGTGACTCCCGAATCCCCCTTAAGTTTCAACTTTCTTGTTTTCCCGTACAGGGGAAAATATATAAAACCATCATAAGACCTGTCGTCATGTATGGCTCGGAATGTTGGGCCGTTAAAGTGACGGTTGAAAAACGACTGCATGCAGCAGACATGCGAATGTTGAGATGGATGTGTGGTGTTACTAGAATGGACAAGATTAGGAATGAGTATATTAGAGGAATTTTGAAAACTCCTGTGAATGAAAAGCTATGCGGTAATCGATTATCGTGGTATGGACATGTGATGAGAAGAGATGAGTGTCATATTACAAAACATATGTTGAATATGAATGTGGATCGCTGCATGAAGAGAGGACGACCAAAGAAAAGATGGATGGATTGTGTGAAAGATGACATGTGTAAAAAGGGAGTGTGCGCATAAATGACGGCTAAAAGAGATGAATGGAGGAAGACGACATATTGCGCCGACCCCAAATAATGGGATAAGGGCAGGAAGAAGAAGACAGTATACCATCTCAGCCCATTTCGGTTCTTTCGACACTTCTTCTTCTTCTTATCGTGGGGGCAGAGCCCTGGTGTCAGAGTTTTCTCAGACCGCCTTACGGCCTCTGACGTGGTTTTTATGTAACGACTACTACCACCAGAGATAGTAGCCGGGACCAACGGCTTAACGTGCCATCCGAAGCACGGAATCATTTTTCTTTTCAGACAATCAGGTGATTCAGTTTGCAATGTCCTAACCAACTAGGGAAAAACACACAAAGTGACATATCACTAGGTGTCCCCCGTGGGAATCGAACCCACGACCTCCGTGTCGAGAGTCACTGCTCTTACCCATTAGACCACGGAGGCAGTTACGAAACACTGGTGATCTCTTTCAATCTCACTCACTAGGTCTATAGAGTTTTTTGTTAACAAAAAAATCATATTAGTCGTTCTAACTGCAGTATGATTTTTAATTCGGACTAAACGGATTCGGACAAAAAAGTTGTTTGTATGAGACGAAAACTCTACTTATTCTGATTTATGCTTATAAAAACATGTTTTTTCATAAAACATTATCATCAAAGCCTACGAGCTACGAAACCGCTACGGGGACTACGACAGTGCAAAAAACATCAACGAGGTCATTTTGTCTTAATTTTTCAATTTTAGATTTAATTCGAATCAAAATCATCCAAGATACGGTAACTTTTTTTTTTAAATACAACCGGTGGTTAAAATATTGCGTATATCGGTGAAATATTTTATTGCGTTTTAGATGTTTGCTCCATAGTGAAAGTTGTTCAGTTTGATTGTCTGAATAGAAGCAGGTTCTTTAATGTGTAACGTATTTGATTTTACATCTATCTATCTAGACTATTATAAAACTGTAACAGAAGTGTGTCTGTACATTGAAGATATTAACAAAAAAGTGTTACGATATGGTTTTTAGGTATCCCTGATTCCATATCAGCAATTTTTGGATTTTTTGTCTGTCTGTTTGTTTGTTTGAAGGAGCATCACGCAAAAACTACTGAACCGATTTTGATGAAACTTTTTTGAAACTTAAAATCTGGTATATAATTTATGCGGCCAAAGTCGCGGGTTAACGCTAGTTCTTTATAAATGTATAGTTATTTATCTCTGTCCTAATCGGGAAAATGATAGGCATAAAAGTTGAAATGTCAAAAATAAAAACTCCAATAGCTGGTTAACCCAGAATTAGCAAAATCTTATTAGTTAAAATACAATAACGGTGTAATAACAAGCCGTCCACACGGTGAGCGAGCTACACACTTGAACGCGTTAGTGGCAGTGTCTTTGCCTGGCCAGCATGCCACCCACGACAAAGCGTTTAAACGAGAAAAACGTCATGCGCGCTCTTTCTGGCCTACGTAAAATAATAAAAATGGAGGCACATCTCGATTTTTGTCGTTTTCTCGGGGGTGGCATGCTAGCTAGGCTGGCCTACGTAAAATAATAAAGATGGAGGCACATCTCGATTTTCGTCGTTTTCTCGGGGGTGGCATGCTAGCTAGGCTGGCCTACGTAAAATAATAAAGATGGAGGCACATCTCGGTTTTTGTCTTTTTCTCGGGGGTGGCAGGCTAGCTAGGCTGGCCTACGTAAAATAATAAAGATGAAGGCACATCTCGATTTTTGTCTTTTTCTCGGGGGTGGTATGCTAGCTAGGCTGGCCTACGTAAAATAATAAAGATGGAGGCACATCTCGATTTTTGTCTTTTTCTCGGGAGTGGTATGCTAGCTAGGCTGGCCTACGTAAAATAATAAAGATGGAGGCACATCTCGATTTTTGTCGTTTTCTCGGGGGTGGCATGCTAGCTAGGCTGGCCTACGTAAAATAATAAAGATGAAGGCACATCTCGAATTTTGTCGTTTTCTCGGGGGTGGCATGCTAGCTAGGCTGGCCTACGTAAAATAATAAAGATGGAGGCACATCTCGATTTTTGTCGTTTTCTCGGGGGTGGCATGCTAGCTAGGCTGGCCTACGTAAAATAATAAAGATGGAGGCACATCTCGGTTTTTGTCTTTTTCTCGGGGGTGGCAGGCTAGCTAGGCTGGCCTACGTAAAATAATAAAGATGGAGGCACATCTCGATTTTTGTCGTTTTTTCGGGGGTGGCATGCTAGCTAGGCTGGCCTACGTAAAATAATAAAGATGAAGGCACATCTCGAATTTTGTCGTTTTCTTGGGGGTGGCATGCTAGCTAGGCTATTTGCTGAACTTGTTTAGCAGATACTCCACTGATTATGTTGGTATTACATGCATTATGTATCGTTATGTATCGTATCTATGATATCCTTTGTACCTCTACCAACCTTGGAAAAAAGGATCCTATTTAAATTAATCTTTTACAGTAACTATTTCGTTTTCTTTGTGATAAATTTTCTCTTTCCTAAGGTTGTCTGGAAGAAATCGCTTATTGCTATAAGACCGAAGTTGTTTCTATCTGAAGATAGCTTATTAGTCTAACACTCAGTTGCAGAAACGCTCATTAGAGTTAATCCTCCATTAAATCTCTTGCTAGCTTTTACTATGTCAACAAGATAAAAAGTGACGGCAAGAGATTTAATGGAGGATTAACTTTAATGAGGGGAGTCACGTTGCAGGTTCTGACCCGAGCACTAGTCTCGCGTGGATTTCGCGCGTCGCGTTTTTGCCTGCCACGAGGCTCCGCAATCCTCAATCTCTTCTTGTTCTTGACCAAAAACAATCCCTGAGATTGGGATAGATTCTCCCATAAACACTTGACACTGGCGGAAATGCAGTGCTAACGCACAAGCAAGAGTCCATTAATTATAAGTAAAAAAAAAAGAAGTAAATCTTTAATGAGCGTTTTTGCAACTGAATGTATGGCACATAAATTGCTATGATCCCAAACGAAGCTTACGTTTATACTATAAGGCGTCATCATCGCGCTATCATGGAAATGATAATGACAATGAAATCATGACGATTGAACTTTACCTACAATGTAGTAAATTGGTACGTACATTATTTATGATGTGTATAATTTGAAATAACCCAAGATAAATTGAATTAGGCAACAAGGGATCGACGGATACATTATTGATTACGGACCTTTTAGTACATTGCAAAATGTGGGTTATTATATATTCAGTAGGGTTGATTCGTTATTTTATGATGCACGATTTAATATATTGAGAAAGGTATGCCGCTAAATATAAGCGTATCTAATGATTATTGTTATTGTATTGTTATTATATTATATATATTATATATTATAGTATTATTGTTTTTTTTTTATGGAATACACCACAGAATTTAAACCTAATTAGCGACGCACCCTAGCTTTGCCCCGGGGTGGGATCTATAATACAAGTAAATATCGTCTACATGCAGAATGTTCAATACGTAAAACGTTCAAAACGCAAAATGTGTGTTTTTCTTTAATTT
This sequence comes from Agonopterix arenella, assembly GCA_927399405.1. Taxonomy (NCBI): domain Eukaryota; kingdom Metazoa; phylum Arthropoda; class Insecta; order Lepidoptera; family Depressariidae; genus Agonopterix; species Agonopterix arenella. The sequence goes on along the minus strand of OV656691.1, from coordinate 10,264,538 downwards.
ACGAAATCAAAATGGTCAATACGTAGAATGTTCAGTACGTAGAATGTTCGATACGCAGAATGTTCCTTACGCAGCTTGTTCAAAACGTAGAACGTTCAATACGCAGAATGTTCAATACGTAGAATGTTCAATACGCAGATATTACACACATAAACTTTCAAGACGCAAAATGTGTTTTTCTTTAATTTACGAAATCAATATGTTCAATACGTAGAATGTTCGATACGCAGAATGTTCCACACGCGGCTTGTTCAAAACGTAGAATGTTCAATACGCAGAATGTTCAATACGTAGAATGTTCAATATGCAGATATTATACACACGTCAACATTCCGAAAGTTTTCTAAATTACATTGTAAACCGTATCAAAATCCGTTGCGTGGCTTAGAAGAAGTAAGCGATACAGAAATGATGAGGACACGGGCAGACGTGGATATAGCGACTTTGTTTCATACTATTAAGGATTATCATCATCACTATCATCTCAGCCAATGGACGTCCACTGCTGGACATTTGAAATGAGAGATAGAACTAATAAATTTCCTTAACTATAACTTTTTTTTTTAACTATTACTGTCTCTGTCTTGTTAACTATCTCTTTAACGGGTCTGCTGGAAGAAATCTCTTCAGAGATAAGCTCGCCCTTTGTACATGTTTTCTCAACTTTGTGTATTATTATGTCCGTGTGTTGTAATATAATATCATCATCATAATCTCAGCCGATGGACGTCTACTGCTGGACATAGGCACCAAGGCAATATATCACCAAGGCCATATGCCTCACCAAGGCCATATGCCTCCCCTATAATATAATATAATATAACTATTTCAATCTTTATAATGTCGTTTATCCACTTACCCAAAGCCATCGATGCTTAAACGTATATTATGTCTCTACTACTAGACATAATTGTATGGCAAAGTGCATCTGTAATTTGTAATGTAAATAAATTACACTTGGAGTTAAGCACACATTGTAGGTATGTAGTTCGCTTTGTCTTTGTCCACGTGTATTTGTCCTCGGTACAATAATGCCCATTCTGATACGAACATACGGTCCGCTTGGCTTAGTTTAAGTTCCATATGATTAATATACCAACAGTGACTATTCAATTTTGAAAACAAATGACAATTTTGTCTAAAAATAAATAATGGGCGTCGGCAGCGGAGTTAAAAGCGCGACCATGAAAATTAATGTGACCTGGATACGTTAGTATTTTACTGTTACCAAAAATAAATTCCGTATCTATGAGTGTATTTTAACACACGATAAATCAAAACAAACACTTTGTTTTTCTTGAGTCAATGGATGTAGAACACGAACGTGTTGAGAAACAAACTGTGAAAATAACATCGGTAGAAAATGTAATGTAATAAAGTTACCAAACTTCCTAGCGCATTTTGTTTTCCATTAATTTACGTGGTAGGTAAATAGGAAAAGTTTTGAGGCAACTAAAAGTGCAGTAGAGTTTGGCAGCACTTTGTCAGCGTCGGCGAAATGGGGCTAGACGGCCTGTTGCTCATACTGTATTATTTAATAAAATTTCCAGGCATGGACATGGCAGCGCTTACAGAAACATGTGAATCAGTCTATTCGGATTTTATGTTGCTGCTTAGGATTTTGGGATTGCAATTTTAATGTGTTATACACATCCCTATTTATTTAAAAAGAACTACTTCTAAACTTACCTATTATTTATTTACCATTTCGCCAAAAATAATGGATGTTAACATTTTTCTAGTCCCTTAAACCTATTCTCGTAGAGGTTCAATTACTTCAACGTGTCACGGTATCATATTTACCATTTCCATCCGCACTTTCTTTGATCTTTTCTCCTTTTATCCGCACATAAACCTTTCGAACTGAAAGCCACGGAATGGTATCCGTGAACTCGAAAACATTGTGTTTTTTACATTATTTATCAAGTGGTAAAAAATAAGAGCACTTTACAGATTGTAAATCCTTTCCCTTTGAATAGAATATCATACATATCCTACATATCTCAAGATTCAATTCGATTCAAACGTTTGGAAAATTGGTAAAATATTATTCTGTTTATGTGGCAATGAAGCGTATTAACTTATTAGTTATTTTATGAGTATTGTCTTTTGTCATAATTATCATCACGTTCTATGAAAGCCTTCATCAGGGACTCAGCACCTATACAAGGTGAAATTGATATCATTAGCATCCTTTTAAACCCATCGAACTGAACAACTTTTACTACGGGAGCAAACCGATCGGAGCAAAAAATATATCAGCTGTTGCATACATTTGAGTCGCGCGTCGAGATTGCAGTTTAGTATGGGACAACTGATTTTTTATTTGCTCCGATCGGTTTGCTGCCATAGTAAAAGTTGTTCAGTTTGATGGGTAGACTCTTAGTTTAAAAGGATGCTAATGATATCAATTTTACCCTGTATGTAAAATTAAATGGGACACTTACTTACTTACACTTACTTTAAAAAAACATGCTGTCCCATACATTTCAGTCGAGTTATGTTTGCAGTTTTGTCTGGGACAGCGGATTTTTTTTCGCAATTTCAGTGTTGGTCCCATAGTAAAAGTTGTTCAGTTTGATGGTCTGACGCACCCCATTAAGTAAGTGTCCTATTAAACTTTACACCCTGTATATCTACTTCATAACCGATTCTTTTGATACAAAGATTTTAATCAGTTTATTTGATAATATATATCTTTTTAAGGAAACGATTTTAATCTCGCATGCATTAGATTAAATAATGGCAATAGTGATGGCGATGAGTTAATTATATTTATGTTATGTTATGACCTGGTCTTTAGAGTATATTTGGATGTATCATCAAACCTCATGGGAGTGCTCCTCGTGGCCAGGCAGGCCGTCCCGCACCACGTAGTGTATGAGGTCCATGGCTCGCCGCATCTGACAGAAAACCGTATCGCGATTCTCCCGAGCTGATGCGCTCCCCGGATGTCTTAGGCACGTCTGTTGAACAACGTCATACAATTAAAAACATTATCAGCTTTGAGAAATATGTACTAGATGTTAACTTCAGAACGCGAAATCTGAAAACGTTTATAGCAGAATCCATAGCAGATCTACCGCTGATATTGAACTTTTTTCTAAATCGTTTTGTTTTGCATTTTAATATAAGGTCTATCATTATCAATTTGAAACTATTTTAAAGGGATGATCAGACCATCAAAACGAAAATCTTTCTCTATGGGACCAACAACCAAATCACGGAAAAAACAGTAGTCCCATACATTTGAATAGAGTTATGTTTGAAGTTTTGTATGGCACAGTTGATTTTTTCGCGATTTGTATGTAAGTCCCATAGAGAAAGTCTTTCAGTTTGATGGTCTATGATAATCCCCTTAAAAATAGTTTCAGTTAATCTTATAAGACCTTATATACTTTACCTTATAACTTAAACCAGCGTGATGCGACGCGGCCGATTTGTATAAATAAATAAATATCTTGGACATTGTCAAACAAATTATCTAGTCACATTTAAAGTACCAGAATCTAGCCCCGGCTTGTATGTATGATAACTAGACAACGATACCCCATACATATATAGACAAACATCCATGACTCGGGTAAAAATATTCATCCAATTAAAGATTGAAAAATTTTTCTCGGGCGGGAGACTTGAACCCGCACTTTTCCAAACCGGGGAACTGCGTTATCCAATTTCGCCACCGAGCCCACTACCCAGATAACGAAATTTTCAATCCGTTGCGTCTTAAGGGGACGTGAATTTCGTTCTCCGGGTAGTGGGCTCGGTGGCGAAATTGGATAACACAGTTCCCCGGTTTGGAAAAGTGCGGGTTCAAGTCCCGGCCGAGACAAATTTTTCAATCTTTAATTTGATTCGAAATAGCACAACATGGCTGTATCATGTTTAAAAATCAATAATATTTGAAAAATATTCATCATACAAATATTTGTCCCTTACGGGATTCGAACCCGCGACCCTCAGCACAGCAGGCAGGTATGAAGAGTAAATATTTTTGCGATGTTCCACACCATATCAAAGATTGTGGATAATAGACAAAAGGTTTACGAGGTTTTCAGTCTTTGCGTTCATTTGTTAACACTATTATAGCGATTTAATAACAATAACTAAAACTTGAGCTAGTAAGTTAGAAGGTATACTTGTACTTATACAGGTAAGTTACTTGCTTCGTAAAAGATACCATACCTACTAACCCGCATGAAGGAGTCTATAGTTAATAGTTATCTCATGTCTGACAAGAAAAATAAGGTGGTCAGTGAAATATGTGATGTAAAAGGAAGAAGGCTTTGGTTGCCGCACGCTGGCCCGGAAGAGTTGACAGATTGCAGGCTTTGCGGCGAACGGAGCGATTGTTCATGAACACACGCTCTCCGCCTTGCGAGCTCTCTTATAGTTTTTAAAACTACTTTCAGTGTCACTTGACTTTAAAACTTGGGCATATAGCAGTTTCAAAAATGCTTCCAGAATAGTGCTGAGATTTTGAGAGAGAAATTACGACATGAAAACATTTTGCTCATTTAGGGAATCGAGTCACCTAGATATACAGGGTGAAATTGATGTCATTATCGTCCTTTTAAACTAAGAGTCTATCCATCAAACTGAACAACTTTTACTATAGGAGCAAACCGTTCGGAGCAAAAAATAAATCAGCTGTTCCACATTAATCTGCAATGCCTATTCGACTCAAATGTATGCAACAGCTGAATATATTTTTGCTCCGATCTGTTTGCTCCAATAGTGAAAGTTGTTCAGTTTGATGAGTAGACTCTTAGTTTAAAAGGATGCTAATAATATCAATTTTACCTTGTAGTAAGTACCTTATGTTTCGTAGCGTCGCACAAAGTGAACCAATGGAAGATTACGCTTTAGAGCATGAACACTCCAAGCATTTCATTTCTTAAATCCCACTGAAATAAAAGTACTATTACGCCGGCCGAGACTAAATCTCTACACTTAAACGTAACGACGGGTGTTATTCTTACATCTGTTGTTGCCCCTTTGTAGACGAGTGGAAATGATACTTTATCTAGACAAAATAAAGCAATTACATCAAAGTAAAATTATTATTTATGACACATAGGATAGAAAATACACTTACAAACTTCTCGGAACTACTCTTCATATTGACAAACCTAGCGATTAGAAATTATCTGTATTTTTGGCGACATTTTTGTTCGTGTCCATTTTATAAAATAAATTATACAGGGTGTAAGGGACAGCCCTCCGCAGACTGAAACGGTGAACTCAGACCATCAAACTAAATAAATTTCACTGTGAAGCCTATCTCAGAAGACGCAAATAAAAAATCTGCCGTTTCATACAAAACTGCTGTAATTGGATAGGTAGCCGATTCAAATGCATGGGGTTTTTTTCGCGTGTCCTGAGGTAGGCTCCATAGTGAAAGTTGTTCAGTTTGATGGTCTAAGTTCTCCGTTTGAGTCAGCAAAGGGCTGTCCCTCACAATTCATGAGCAAAGGAATTAAATGTCATCTTCGTTTCAACAAATGAGATGACGTTAAATTGGTGGTGAAGAGATGACGTTAAATTCTTTTGCTCATGAATTGTGATTTTCGAACCAAAACTGTAACCATAAAATATAATGAGGAATTGCTGGCCATAAAGCCGTAAGCACAAACAACGCGTTGTGGTCCCGAATTGGCGTAGCACCTACATAATTGATAGGAGGAATGGCGGCAACGACAGGGCTAATTTACGCGAGCCGCGGGACTAGACACTGGACACTGAGATTCCAAATTTATTGCGACCCATTGGTCTCCTTAGAGCGTATAAGATTAGGTGTTAATTGAATATCTTTATTTAAGTAATTTAGATGTAGGTGAGTAATATACAGGGAGTAACAAAACATCTTAGTAATACCACAGATAATATAATGTAATACTTAAGGGGGTGCTTCAGACCATCAAACTGAACAACTTTCACTGTGGAGCCAAAATTGAGAAATATATCAGCTGCCCCATACAAAACTGCTGTATCGACTCGACTAAAATGTATAGGACAGCAGATTTTTTATTTTTTCTCGATGTCGACTCCATTGTGAAAGTTGTTCAGTTTGATGGTTTAAACCACCCCCTTAAGCATTACTAGGGTCATAGGTTGTTTTGTTAAATCCGGTAGATATGTTGATTACAATATATGAGTAGTTCGCTTGATTATTTTTTGGAGATATATCCCCATTTTATACAGGGTTTAACATAATGCCAACGGTTTTTTAAGGGGGGTTGCAGTTTTGTATGGCAGATTTTTATCGTGATTTCGTACTTTGGTTCCTTATGCCCGCCACATACATGTAGAATTAATCTGGGCGGAATTACGATTTCAAATACCGAGCGGAATTCTGGAGGGGGTAAATCCACACGAAATCCTATAATTTGGGTTCCGAATTCCGAAATGGAATTCCGAATGTGTGAGGCAAATGTTGTAGGATGTTGTTCAGTTTGATGTTTTAAAACCGTAGATTTAGTTGCATTGATAAAATCAAAGAGAAAGTACCTTGGATGAGGTAAGTAGCATAAGAGTGGAACGTTCGAGGACGTTCCTCGCGGCCGCGACCTGAGCTCGCCGTCGCTCGTCGCGCAGGTCGGCGCGCCGCTCGGCGGTCAGTCTCGCGAGCTCCACCATCCCTCCTCCGAACTCGGTGAAAGCTCGCACGAACTCGGCGAAGTTCGACACGGACTCCAACCGGTCCAGAGTTCGCGCTACCTGTCGGCCCAGCACAGACGATATCGTATTCAACACATAAGTTAGCGAGTGTAAAGGGCAAACTTTATGGTTGCGATGTAGTTTCCAAGAAAGTTATCGAAATTGAATTTAGGTTACAGAAAGTCTAGTGTGGGCTTAGTGAAGTCTCAGTAATTGTATAAATTAAGGAGGCGATCGCATCATGATTTTGTGTTTAGTTTGGTCAGTTTTTACCTTGTCCTTGGCAAGGAGTAGCTGCCGTACCACGACCATGTCGGCCAGCAGCAGGACCCGTGTCACCGCAGCGAGCAGCGCGCGCGCCGCCGACACCATGCCCGCGCCGTCCGCGCCTGCGCACACCCGCTCGATTGCACGACCTACAACAAATAAAACATTCTTGTGATATCACATATTTACAGCAATCTAACCGTATTACAGCAGAAAGGTATTCTGAAACTTAAAAAATCATCTGACAGGTGGTAATGGTAACCAATCATATAATTGCTTTGTAATAACAACCTAACCTACATACCCATACCACATTCTTTAAATTGGCGCTTGAAAGCAATTCGACAACCTTATCAACTTAATTTCCCTTCGTAATTTATTGCAACAACCTGACTACAAAGGCGGAGCTATTCATTTTCGATATTAAATTCCAGAGCTCAATCTATCTGCCCGTTTGGGAATTGGCAATATATCTACCACGGCAAAAGTAACGTTGACATTCAATTTAATTTTGCATTATCTTTGTTATGACAACAGCAGTTTATTTTATTAATAAATAAACTTCCACAAGGCGGTCGTCAGTTTCGAAGCAAAAAGAGATAAAACGTACTCGAGGAGAAATATATGGAAAATAATTGTTTAGTTAAACTCATCGATAGCCTAATAAAGCCTCTAAATAAATCAGGGTAAAGAAGTCGATTTTCATTAGAGGTAGAGCCAAACAATCAACGGCATCACGTATGTAACGTATGTTTGTTCAACGTGTCTCATTGCAAGTCCCTCGGGAACCCTTCCTTCTTTTCTAGACGAAACTCTGCCTTAAAATGTCCTTCAAGACGATGAATGTTTCATTAAGTATATTGCTGAACTTATTTCAATGGTGGTGTGGAATGGTTGAATGTAGGTAAAATAATGTATTGTTATTCTAGCGATTCCTAGCTATTTGTTTTATTTGACATTACGAGCTTTCTGAAAAATGTACATAGTATTGGAAAACGATATTCACACGTAAATTTAGATATCTTTTGGATCGTTTTCATAAAACTGGCTATAAAAGTGAAATCCTTTCCCAATCCCGCTGAAAATAGCTCACGGGCGATTGGCGCGGCAATCGTGCTTAAATGAGATTAATAAACGAGCCTAAATGTGCCAGGAGATTTGCAAATCCAACCTATAACTCAATATTACAGACACTTTCGTTGCCTGTGGCTGGTTAATATGTGATTGCGGTTCAACATTCACTCGGAACGAGGACGCTCCGTTACAAAATGTTTTTTTTTGCATATTTAAGGTTTGAAGATGAATTAATGACGTGTAAAGAAGATAGGTGGGTAACCTTTCGACCACAAATACACTGCTTGAAGAAACCGTTATCCGTTAGTCCCCCTCGTACGATATCCATGGGATAGCAGGCCCTGTACTCGGACTTAGATGTCCGATATATCGCCACTGTTTCGGTCCGCACTTCATTGTAATAGAGTTGACATTGGAACGAAAACGTTCACGCAATTGCGAAGTTCAAATGTGCGGGTAGAGGCCCAGGACGGCATACAATATTTGTCTTGTTTTAAAATGTTTTAATTATTTTGCAGGATTAGCTTTTAAATGGATTAGATCAGGAAACTGGAAAAGGTACTAGATTTTTTATGGCATTTCCAAATAATCCGTATTCCGTATTAACGATACATAATTATCTGATTGCATAATTATTCAACGCCATTTTTAAGTAATATTGTGTTTCCCTGACTGAAATTGACTTCCAAGACGATTTATACTGTTGGAATAGGGTCCACAGTAAGACCAGTGCCCCGTCACTCCCGTTTGACAGCTGCGATAATTACCTTTGACAGCCTGCATCTTGCAAGATATTGACAAGATGCAGGCTGTCGCTCATTGACGTAAGGCGCATTTTAGTTTTCGTTCCTGAAGCACAAAGTTCGAAGTTCGAAAAAGCGCGCGAAATCGGGTCGAGTGCAGTATCTGTTACGGTAGTAACTATCAAGTAATCTGTGGTAAGACGCCTGATTGCATATTGACATTTATCGTTTTCACAATAGCTTGTTGTGGCCTTCAATTTTATAACAAAAGGAAGGTAATAAGGGTCCAACTTTTAATAGGTTAGGGGGAGAGCAAGCGGGCTGGCTCGGGAGTGAGTCTTTAATAAATTCACAAACTTCCTCCTCAGTGCAAATGAAACCAAGAGAACCCTTAAGCCCGAAGTTGGCAAGGCGAACGGTTACAATTAAGATTGCTAGCAATTTTAATATTTAGCAATTTGATGTACCTAATTGGTAGGATTTCGTGTTCTGAAATCCCTTTGTGTATCAGACGCAGAAGAGTTTCATTAATTTTATACTCAGCGTGCAAGCGATTGTCATGGGCAGATACCTACTTGGGGTGGCAGCTTGTTTCACTGAGACGTAAAGTATTTTTTTACGCAAGTGTTTACACCATATTGACTGAGGCTCAGTATAAGATAGCGTATGGTACTATTGAGTTAGGTATCATTACTATTGACATGTTAGGTATATCTACCTAATAGTTCAACTGCCTGCTCGGCCTAATAGTTCAGTTGGTAGTAAACCTGCCTGCTATGCCGAAGGGGCTAATATTTGTGATATGTGTTTTATGATGAACTCGAATTTATTTGTACCCAAGTCAATGGACCAGCTGTTCCATAGAAAACTTCAACGGTGACTCGTCCCGAATGTATGGAACAGCAAATGTTTTTTTCACGATTATTTATCTACGATAATACTTGAGGATGTGGGCTGCTAAAACTGGAGTATTTCCTTTAGTGGGGTCACACACGATGACGCATTGATGGAGCGGCAGACGTCGGTCCGTCATTTGTGAAGCAAGGAGTTGTATGAAACCGCACATGTGTTACAAGCGTTTCATCCACAAGCACACATCTAGAATATTATACTTACTCACATCTATCCATCTATTTTTGTATAACGTATAGTAACAAAGTTATAAGTCGACGACCCGGTTGGTGTAATGGTTACCACGCCGGACTGCCAAACCAGGGTCCTGGGTTCGAATCCCGGTTCGGTCATGGATGTTTATATGTTTGTGCCGTTGTTGTATGGTTTCCATAATAAACAGCCTATAGTGCTTGCTTGGGATCATTACAATGTATGTGCCTGTGGGCGTTATTTATTATTTATTTATTATTATTTATTATATTGTATTTTAAATATCTCAAGACGCATCCTAGCAGGCGGGCCCTTAGCCCGACCCGAGAGCAGACTGTTTCTTTACACGCTCGGAGACACATGTGACAGCGAAATTATTATAATACTAAATATAAACAAATAATCGAAGATCCAGTTTTAATTTCAACATTCCCGTCAAGTCTGTAGTGAACCTGCCTGCTGTGCCGAGGGTTGCGGGTTCGAATCCCGTAAGGGACAAATATTTATATGATGAATATGAATATTTGTACCCGAGTCATGGATGTTTGTATCTATATATGTTTTATATGTATTGTTGTCTAGTCATCATAATACAAGTCCAGGTACTTTAAATGTGACTAGATAATTTGTGTGACAATGTCCAAGACATTTATTTATTATTTTTTAACATATGCGTCATCGTGTGTGATCCCACTTAAAGTTGCTGCTATATTTAATATTTGTGGTTTATTTATAAGTCTTATGTGTCTCTTATAGTCTGAAGCAATATGGAGTCCAACTAAGAGATTGGACCGCTGTCAACGTCACCGGTTTCTCCCCTAAATAGTCCCCACACCCCCTACAATGATTAAGCGCTGCGATGTGTTTAACATACATAATTGGGCTTTAGGTCGCACTCCCTTTGGGGGTGTTTTTGTTTAGCAACCTATTTATAACTCCAATTAGCTTGAATAGAAATACTTCGTTTATGAAAATGATTAATGCTGGTGTATTTCGCAAGGTTTACTTGGAAAGTAAGACTAGGTGTGGAAAGTAAACTACTTTCTATAATATAATATAATAGATTGAAATCAATCAATACTGTGTTAGTTAGTATAAAACTAACTCGCCCTCATTATCGTTTACGAATAGGTGGACGACTTTTCTTTCTTCTTTTCTATCGCAAAAGCTACAAAGAAACCTGTTAGTGATTTTCATCTTAGAAGAGCAAGAGCTCATCAGAGTCTAATGGCCAGTAATTTATCGTAACTTTGTGTAATGTAGGTTGGCTGGCAGTGGCAGTCATTCGCTGGGATTTTTCACGTGTTTGTCGCGGGTGGCACGCAATGTTTGCCCGAACCACCGAGTTAATAGCGTGTCAACAAACCGCTTTATGGGATACACACACGTACAGACAACAGATACAGTTGAAGTATTCTACTAATCTGTGAGGCTATTTACTTATCATTGCTCTGTTCCCAAGTTGTTGATATACAATTATATTCGGTCCTAGGTTCGAATGCCTGATGTTTGTGTCGTTGGAGTCTAGCTTCCAAGTATGAGCACAATTTAGGTTGTAGAGCATCTCTGTGATGGGGATGGACCAGGTCTACCTGCATAGCTCAAGTCAGTTTAGGAGATACAGCCGTTCAAAGGTCAGACCTTTGAACGGCTGTGTCTCCTTAACCGACTGACAGAACATGTTAGTTTTTGTACTGTTCGCGTAGGTACACTGCGCATATTACAATAATACCTGCATATCCATGCATATTCATTTTTTGCAGCCATAACCAACCTTTGTACGGCTGTAACTCCTAAACTGACTGGAGTTATGCAGGCAGACCTGGCACATCCCCATCACAGAGATGCTCTACATCTTATGAATAGCAGCTGATGATAACAAAAAGTCACCAAGTGATTGAAAATTTCACTGGACGGCCTATCTTATCTTAGGTTTTCCGTCCTTTTGATCGTCTTTTGTCAGCAGTAATAAATGTCGCTCTACTGCCAAGTTACATACAATTTGTCGCGAAGTCAGACCAACAAATCCGAGCATGTATGTAGGCCATTGTAGGCTGTTAATGTGCACTGCCGCTGCGTGGCATCAGGTTGGTAATATAGCTCGCAAGGGAGCACTATTCGCTACATGAGGCTTGTCTAGCCAACTGTAAACAAACTGGGCATTCCGGTTATGTTATCTCGGTTTTGTAGATAACTCTTGATGTTGCTGTTTTGTTTTTGAGGTAAATGTTAGTTGGGGAATATAGTGTTATAGCAATAATATTATGTTTTCATCTTGTGATTTAGGTATAAGTATAATAAAATTAATAACTAATAGGTAGATATTGGTATAGGCTATAATGCTGGGGTGTTGGGTTGTTACATTGGTAGTGTGTCTAGGTATTGGTGCACTTAATATTGATGAACACATGACCTGCGTTACCCAGGCATAATATACACCACTGAAACACTTGCTGTGGTGAAGTTCAATCTATTTAGGTAATTTTTGTGATACTTTTCCTTTTCCATAAAACGAAAGCATAGGTAAAAACAAGCTGAAAATGAAGGAAAAAAACCTCTGCTGATATTAAGGATTTTATAATGAAATAACAATGTTTCTTTTGAAAGTTGATTCTAAGGCTTAGAATCTAGTATCAAAGAGAAGCTTAGAATCTAAGCTAACAACGGTTAACTGGTGATGTGCGTGATTACGCATAGTCGATTGACTATGGTGATAATCGGTTGCAATCGATTATCATTTATAATCCATCGATTGTAATCGATTTTCGGGAAACTGTCACTGTCAGTCTCTAGTTCTGTTTTAAGCTGTGTTAGGTAACTTTACAGGAGAACTTCCGAAATATTATTTAGTTTGGTTTTTTTTTTGTAATTATTATGTTCAAAAATTGGTTAGTTAACTAATTTGAATGTATCATTGTGTATTTTTAAACGCAAACTTGGCACTGCTTGACGATACCTTAATCTGAATAGGTGGGTATAAATTTTAATAATGAATAATTATTGTACCTAAGTTTCTGTCTGTCACAATCATCTTTTTTTTAATCGTACCTACTTAAATTGCTTATTACGAAAGCACAAAATTTATTAAAAATAAATAAATAACAATAAAAATTTAGTATAAATTGTCCTAAAAATATAAGTTTTTTTTAAATACCTAAGTAAATCTTAATCAGTAATTTAACGTACCAACTCATATCTATTATTTAACTTATCTTTTTTATTTTATATTTATAATCACAATGAGATTTTCGATACATTTTGACTATATTTTATTCCTATTTCAATAATCGGGTAAAATCGATTAATAATCGATTAACGATCGATTACGATTATTTTCGTAATCGATTCATCGATTAGCAAAATAATCGAATCGGCACATCATTACGGTTAACGCAGTGCATGTTGAAAACATAAAAAATATCTTTTAATTGTAAGTATTACTAGGCAAGTTAGGTAGTTACTATCGATCCTGCCCAGCAAAGTGTGTTTTAATGACTGAAGTTATTTGTTGACTCATTGTGGTTTTAGTATATTTGTATTAGTTAAATAATGTTTTAAGAAATATTGGAACATTTCACCATTTTGCGTATTCATTTCGATGTGGAAGTGCTAAAAATAAATAAAAACAGGTAATATCTTGTCTCTTATCTTGAGTCTTATCTTCTTATCGTTTGGGCAGAGCCCTGGTGTCAGAGTTTTTTCAGACCGCCTTACAGCCTCTGACGTGGTTTTTATGTAACGACTTCTACCACCAGAGATAGTAGCCGGGACCAACGGCTTAACGTGCCATCCGAAGCACGGAATCATTTTTCTTTTCAGACAATCAGGTGATTCAGCCTGCAATGTCCTAAACAACTGGGGAAAAACGCACAAAGTGACATATATAATAATAGTATATAATACGGGGTAAAACACCCATCACGCGACCCCTGTAGAGCTATTGTGTAAGTTTCCGAACAAAGATCGATATACAGGGTGTAAGTGACGGCCTAGCAAATACTGAAAGGGTGAACTCAGATCATCAAACTGAATCACTTTCACTATGCAGCCGCCCTCAGGAAACGTCAAAAAAAATCAGCTGTCCCATACAACAGTGCCGTGCCTACTCGACTTAAATGTATGGGAGAGCTGTTGAGCTGCGATTCCGATCATACAGAGAAAGTTGTTCAGTTTGATGGTTTAATCACCCTCGTAAAAAAAAAACCGGCGAAGAGCGTGTTGGACTCTAATTTTTTTCCCGTTTCCTGAGGTAGGCTCCATATTGAAAGTTGTTCAGTTTGATGTATTTCACCGTTTCAGTATTTGCTAGGCTGTCACTTACACCCTGTATAGGTAAGAACGTTATGTTGATGATTTGCGTACAATTCTTAATATTATAGTGTTTCTCCTATCATCATATCCATTGTCTGAAATTGATTAATATTAAGACCAGAACATGAACTATCAAATAACACCATGCCGATCGAATCGGGTAGTTAAAAACTCGTACACAATAGCACCTCTGGGGGGCAATTGCGGTAATTAAATCGCAACTGAACCATGATTGGAGCGCGTGCCAAGCTTAGCTTTTTAAACTCATGTGGTATTGCGCTAATCGCGATATTCTTATTCGTAGGTTACAGCTCATGACAGCCGTTAGAACCGTTTTGACTAATGGCTCAAACGTTAAAGGCTGTCAGTCTCATAGAAAATAAGTCATGTAGCGCGATACGGAATTAACACAGTTGAATAGTAATTGGATTTCAATGTGATCCGAGCTGAAATTGGATTAGGAATGAACTTTGACAATTTAAATTAGCGCGATCGCCCTCCTCATAAAACCAGGAACAGATTAAAATAAACCGATTTAGACGATCACAAAGTTAAAACGGGCTATCAGTTAGTTTTCAGCACTCCCAAGTGTATTATGAAAGTTTGTAGCAAATGCCTGCTATTAGTGGGATTAGTGGGGCTCATTGGAGTGCACGGTCGAGGGCCCAAGTTTATCCGCCCTGACCTGACGCATTGTGAGTTCGTGACGAGAATGTAATGAGGTACCGTCACGTTTTACTTTTGTAGTTTCACCTAATACCATTTGACACATTACTTCATTTGGAAACCTAAAATATGCTAAACCTATCAGCAATTCTGTGTTTAATGCAGCCTAATTAGGTATACATACGATACGAAATAGAAACAGAATTAAAATGACTTTCTCCCAAGGGTAGTTTTCAATGGGTGGAAAAATGAGAGAGTAATTGAGCTGGGGCAAACAGACAGAATGGTTCGAATGTTAAAATTCCATGTCTAACTACGGAACCCAAAAAAAAGAACATTAAAATTGGTCCATCTATTCTCAACGTATATTATCTTGCTACTGACCCTGTACCCAGACTTTCGATTTTCGATGTATCGCGACCGTTTCGGTCCTAACTTCATAGTAATAGAGTTGACATTGGATTGGAAACGTTCACTCAATTGCAAAGTTCGTATGTCCGGGTAGTAGCCCAGATCTTCACAAACACAACGAGACACAAAGTGTTCAAACACCACACCTTTAAGCTTGAGACATTAAACAATATATAACGTGGTGTTTAGTTTTTAATTTCGAGGAGTGTTTTAGGTACACTCAGATGTGTTATTTTTTAATCTAACACTTTCAAAATCATGATCGAATAACGCATAAACACCGTTTATGCCTCTTTCGAATACGAATTAGGATGTGTGGATGTGACATTCAAAAATAGCATTCCCGAATGTTCAATAGCATCCAATGTGCATTGATTGCAACGTTCATCGGATGCACCTATAGAACAAAAGCACTATACTGCAATACTATTTCAACGCATTCGATTATCGCTGCTGTGAGTGCTACTTCAACACTGTTTACATTTTCATCTTCAATTCAGATAGGATTAATTATTATGAACTATTACTCTGGTTCTTACACACACAACACAACAAGAAGTACGTATGTCCATTTTTATAGCCACCCGACTTACATTCTTAGATTTTGAACAAGAAATTCGTATATCCATTGTTATGGTTACCCAACTTACGTACTTCTTTTGCCAAGCCACAGTCTATGATCTCTATTGGGGTGTTCAGAAGTTTTGCTACAATTGCCAACCATCTTTTGAAGCATGCATTTACACAAAAGTAAGCATATTCGCTAACTTTTAGCTTATTACCCTGCCTGGGTAGAAAGGAAAGAGAGGGATTATTATCATGCATTATTTATGTGTGTGTAATGTGTATGTGAAGGCTTTCGCCCACAGAAACAGTGCACAAGAAATGAAATCTTTCCCGAAGTCACCTACGGGAAGATATTGGGACAGACTTAAAATTTCTCAATATACAGGTTGTAAGTGTTGATATTTGCATAAGGTACTATTGATACTGAACAAAAAAACAGGGGAAACTATAGGAAATAATAAAAAAAGATTGGATTTGCTTTACTAAATGCAATCAGCTGATCGAACGTTTGTATGAATTGTTATTTTTTTTGGGAAGTTCCCTCAAGTTCCATGGGAAAATGATGTGCATGTTGAACTTCAGAAAACAGCTGAATAAAGTATCGTCAAGCATACTAGCAATAGGTAGTTCAAGTGCTTCAAGTATATAAGGTCTAACAAAATTTGCTGAAACTATTTTAAGGTTATGCTCAGACCATCAAACTGAACAACTTTCTCTACGGGACCAATATCGAAATCTCGAAATAAAAAATCTGCTGCCCATTTGAGTCATACATTTACAGTCATACATTTGAGTCAAGTTGCGTCTGCAGTTTTGTATGGGACATCAATTTTTTTTTCGCGATTTCGATATTAGTCCCATCGAGAAAGTTGTTCAGTTTGATGGTCTGAGCATACCCTTAAAATAGTTTCAGCTAATTTTGTTAGACCTTATATAGATACTGGAGTGCAATTCACCAAAAACATCGACCAGCTCGCATTCTTTCATATCGTCGGAGGTTTTATATGAGTTCGCCAATGTTTCAACGACGAATTTAAGGTTGTGAGGATGTTTGCGCTTAGTGAATTGCACTGCTGATGTTGTTCTTGTTTCGCCTAACTATCTCATATTTTCTCTAACTATTAATATTCTGTAATTTTTTTCATACTGAGTTTATATTTAAGAGGATATGCCCTCTAGCGTGCTCTATACAATCGAAGTTTGATTATATTTAAGATTTTAGAATTTCCTTGACTTTAATTGGTTCATATCTAAAAAGATTCAAAGTTACAGTAGCTCAAAGATTTTCACACAAATCCTAAATTAATCCTAGCATTTAAACTATGTATATGTTTTAAAGCAAATCTAACAAATATTAAGCATAGAGATCAGTATCTAGATTGTGTTTAAAAATGTAATCGACTTTAACTGGTTAGTATTAATGAAGTCGGTTAAAAATAGGTTCATAATTCGTTTGTATGCAGCACGCCTGAATGCTATCTTAAGAGGATAGTAGGTGGGCTGAAATGGAAATTGTGAGAATAGGTCACTTCTCCGACTGTATAGGTATTTGTCCAATCCGACCCACCCATACACCCCGCCGAATAATATCTACATAAAATCAACGAAATCAGCATTCGTATTTCCCCCGTTTCCTCCTCCAAACTAAACCGATTTTAAAAATTCTTTCAAGAATAATATGAAAAAGAATTTGGCTATGTCTGTATGTTTTGTTTTTTTGTTTATATTCGTCAATTTTTTTTGCCGGATGTCTGAAAACGGGCGGTAAAATTTGTAATTTTCGAAGGCCACTAGTTCTTACAGTAATTCATTAATGCAAAAAAGAAAAACATAGAGACATAGCAGAGGTAACATAGATTTTATGGTAATAAAATTTTCGCTCTAGTGTCATTATCCAGGGAGGATACAGGGGAATACGTTTGTATGGAAAAACGGTACCCGCCTATCCTCTTAAGATTTCAGTAGTTTCTGCAGACTCTCGTGTTTATGGACCGACCCGAAGAGCCATAAACATAAACAGGCTCGTAAAATGTTAATCTTCAGTGACTTAATGTATCGTTACTGGGCTGAGTAGCAAAATTGTAGACTAATTACTTACACTACACCGCACCCCCATTTATGTACAATTACTCTTATTGAAATATCGGATACGTCAAAGACATTATTTTGGCTTTGTTTGTATTAGGTACTATAAACAAATGTCTGTAGAATTAATCCAACTAAAATAGCATGGGTAATTTAAATACTTCGTCGAAGCAATTGAATTTATATTACTACGAGCGTTAACCCGCGACTTCGTCCGCACAAATTATATACCAGATTTTAAGTCAGATCATAAGCTATCAAACAAAAAAAGTTTCATTAAAATCGGTTCAGTAGTTTTTGCGTGATACTCGTTCAAACAAACAAACACCCAAACAAACACACAAACAAACAGACAGACAAAAAATCCAAAAATTGGTGAAATGGAATCAGGGACACCTAAAAACCATATCGTAACTTTTTTTTGTTAATATCTTCAATGTACAGACAAACTTCCTGTTACAGTTTTATAATAGTACGAGCGTTAACCCGCGACTTCGTCCGCACAAATTATATACCAGATTTTAAGTCAGATCATAAGCTATCAAACAAAAAAAGTTTCGTCAAAATCGGTTCAGTAGTTTTTGCGTGATACTCGTTCAAACAAACACACAAACAAACACACAAACAAACAGACAGACAAAAAATCCAAAAATTGGTGAAATGGAATCAGGGACACCTAAAAACCATATCGTAACTTTTTTTTGTTAATATCTTCAATGTACAGACAAACTTGTTGTTACAGTTTTATAATAGTATAGAAGTATAGATAGAAGATAGATAGATAGATTAACAAATGTCTGTAGAATTCCTCCAGCTACAATAGCAGCATCAGCATTAGCATAAGTTCATGACTATATTCCCCGAGGGGGTAGTCACAGATATTCTGAAACCTCAGAACATCCACGTCTCACTAGTACCGAAACTCTGTCAAGTGTGACGGGGAGTGAGCCCTACATACGTGAGTACAATACATGCCTCGAAATTGAAGCACGCAGGTTTCCTCACGATGTTTCCCTTCACCGAAAAGCCAGTGGTGTTACAAATCGTACATAAATTCCGAAAAACTTATTGGTACGAGTCGGGACGGGGATCAAATCATCGCCTCCTGCACGGCAGGCAAGGTTACTCGCCACTGGACCACCAAGGCATTTAAATAAATACTGCCTACCTACGTCGAAGCAAAAATAATGTCTTATTTTTGTTCAGTTTTACAGTTTTATATCTCTGAATCCCTTAGGATGGTTATCGAGTGTCAAGTCTTAATTCTCTTTCGCTTTGCGTGCATTTGAGCGAGATAAAAGATAAGAGTTGTTGAATGGAAAATGCAAGGGGTTTATTCTAGAGACAATGAATTTCTTTTGTGTATTTACCACATAACACGTCTTCATCCTAACCCGAAATTTTAAAAAGTTCGTTACAACAGTTGTAGTTTTCATCATGACTATGTGAATGTATAGGTATCGTCCTAGGTATAGATACTGTACGCGATGGTTTTAAGGTGCCTCGTAAATTACAGATTGCAAAAAAGTAATTTTTAAATATTAGAATAGCAGCAAAGGTTCTAGTTGTTCAAAGAAACTCCTGCATAGGAAGGAGAGATATACTAGATACATAGTTAAGTTTCAAATAAATAGTTTAGACGTGCTTCTAATCTAAAGGTATTACGTTCGCTTCGGCTTTGTCCCCGCACCTGCGGCCACTGCGGAAAAGCGGAGCGGAGAATTTCGCATTTGCGCATGTACCTTGATGCTATGGACCCATACCACAGCTTAAAATGGAGACCAAAAATAAATTTTACTGAATTACCCAACATCGCCGTTTGCTGGCAGCTGCTTTTAATGTCCCGCAGGTAATAAACCTGTACTATTCAGCTTAATATATCTCTTCATTGAAACGTTACCTTTATTATACTTTGAATGCAACATTTGAATCAATTTCCCTTTTATGGTTCTTGAAAGCTGAAGCTGTGAAGACCATGAGAAACCACGCGGGGTCTCTACCCTGCCACCCATTAGAAAAATCGGTCAATGATATTAGGAGACACGCCAGCCACGTATCCAGGGGGGGGGGATAGGTGGGTTTTATCCACCCCCGAAATCCGAATATTTGTATGGAAAAGTGATTACAGCACTTACTTTTCCATTGTTTTTCTATGAATATAATATAAATGGAGAAGGCATATGTCCGAAGACGGACTGATCGAGGGCTGATGATATGATTTTTCTTCTTCTTCTTATCGTGTGGGCAGAGCTCTGGTGTCAGAGTTTTTTCAGACCGCCTTACGGCCTTTGACGTGGTTTTTATGTAACGACTACTACCGCCAGAGATAGCAGCCGGGACCAACGGCTTAACGTGCCATCCGAAGCACGGAATCATTTTTCTTTTCAGACAATCGGAAAACGCACAAAGTGACATTTTACTAGGTGTCCCCCCTGGGAATCGAACTCATGACCTCCTTGAGAGCCAATGCTCTCAACCATTTGACCACGGAGACAGATGTAAGCTTGATATCAATTATCGAAGAAGGTATTTGAAACAATATTTGAAATATCAATACGCGTCACCTCGGCAACAAGTAGGTAATGTCATCGGTAAATTATAAAGCGCGTAGTGAGTTAACAAGTCGATTACAAAGTTTCGATTCCCCTTATGCCGCGATACATGCGTCGAGCTCGTAATATACGCTACGTAAACGTGAAAGTGAATGGCGCAATATCGTCGCCGTAGCGGTGAGTCGACGGAGGAAACGTGATCTTTATTGGGATCGCAAAGAGTTCCATACATATACGAGTATAAGTATGCACAAGGTTCACTCTTTGTCACCGACCGGGTTTTCCAGCACGAAGCGGCCGTTATTTTCATGTTATCTACATCATGAACGATGAACAATTTAGTTTTGCAAATATTTATGAACATTGCACCGATAGGAAAAGTTATTTAGCAAAATTCAATACTCAATATTTTATTGCTTTCCTTAAAATTATAGCATTCATTACATGAGATGGTAAACTTAAAAGCTAAGAGATCACAATGGAACCTGTTATTGTAGGGCACTGCAAACAAGTAGAAGAGAGGAGGCCTTAATATAATTAACAAAATTAAAATTACTATCGTTCAATATACAAACATCGTTCATAGTACACAAGCATGCATGTTTTAAAACTGGTAACCTATCTTACTTTGGAAATTTTATTGGCCGAATTTCAGTTATTCGAAAACGGTTTATAGAATTCGTAAAGTACTGATAAAAAAATAAAACATCGATTGATCATGGAACGAAACGTTTAATGGATGTAATGATAAATTGATATGGAGGGATGAAATCTGTAATCCTATTGAGACTGCGGGGAGCCGACCTCTGTTCAGCACTAAGTTACAACTTGCCACTCATCTCACACAAGATTTATATTTCCCTGCCAAAATATGAATTTATCGTTCGGTACCACCAAGTGGTTTTACGACGTCTTCCGATAACGCTTCAATATCCTTAACAATCCATTCTGCAGCCTCGTCGTCCCGCCCTCGCAATATATCTACTTATAGCTTTGTATTTATTTTAAAATTCCCGTCGCTTTACTTTACGGGAACATTTTTCCGCAATATTTATTAATGTTCAGCCCACTACTCCGTAAAACTATAGTAACGGATAGTCGGGTTCGCTAGCGGTATACGTTAGTTTAAGCTGGCAGATTTATGAACATTTTGCATAACAACTGAACCCTGCGAAAGCATTGTTAGGCAGCTGATTAATTACGTCGGCCTCTAATTGGTAGCTAAGACGAACGTTACTCAGTAAAGTTGGGTTCACTTCGTTGAATCTTTGGGTCACGGGGGTCGTTTAGATCAGAAACGAACCGTGGCGAGATTCTAGATCAGTCAGTCAGTAGCTTTTGCCCGCGACTTCGTTCGCGTGGATTTATGAAACTTCAACACCCCGTTGCATCTCGTTGATTTTCGAAAAATCCTTTCTTAGTGCTCACATGCTCTGTAGAATGTGTATTCCAAATTCCTTTTTCTTATCCTCAACGGTTTAGGTTGTGCATTGTCTGTCAGTCAGTCATTCAATCAGTCACTCTCAGTTGCAGAAACTCTCATTAGAGTTAATCCTCCATTTTTACATGGAGAGATTTATCTCTTGTTAGCTTTTACTACGTTAACAAGACAAAAAGTAACAGCAGGAGATTTAATGGAAGATTAACTCTAATGAGCGTTTCTGCAACTGACGATTAGTCACGAAACTATTTTATAAGTGCTTAGATGTTTAACTTCACCCTATTATTTCAATGTAATTTATTCAATTTAAGGAGCAAAATACTAAAGGTCTGTTTATGGTATCGAATGGGTTCGTTAAGGGGCCTTTGTCGATAAATCGAATATTTTAGTACTGCGAGTGTCTGCGAGTGGAGTCGAGGTTGAATTTATGACGGTTGGTCTGCGTGAAAAGGAAATGCTCCACGCCACCCACACAAAATTGTTTACGACCATTGCTAAATTACGAACATAAGAGGTTAACTGTACAACGTGTAAATTAAATAAGTGTAACATTTTCATTTATTTACGAGGTGATTCTTAACTACGCTACTTATACACTTATAAATCGTTATTAAATATGTGTTACTGTTTGGTATTGAAATTAGTGTTAGAGTTCATATGTAAAGTAGCTAGTTTATCATAACCGGTGTACCTATTTAAAATTCCGGGCCGAATTTACATGGGCAGAATGCGTGGTCACAAAATTATACGAAGCTTAACCTTAGGACAGAAATAATTTTAATTGATGTTCCCATTATCCGGCGCTGCTAAAGGGCCGCCAGTAATGTGACCCAGTTGTTAAAAAAAGAAAAAAAAGCTTTGGATATGTGAAAAAAATAACAGTAAAACCTTACCCAAAACCCGGGAATTTTGGCAGCAAACCTTCCGGTCAAACGGGGAAAAATCTGCTATCTCGTCACTTTCGATCTTTTTGTGGACTTCTAATAAATATAAAGTACACATTCAATGGCTTCGCGACAAATGATGGGTCTCAAGAGCTTTCGGCTTCAGTTAATAGGACTTCAACTGTTTTATGTTGGCTGGCATTTCTTTGTTGTTAGTTTCTTTAATCTTTCTAATTGTAATTTTTGGTTTGATTCTAATGTAAAGTTGACTTTGACTACTTATATACGGACTAGCCACGCGTGTATTTCTACTAACAAACATTTCTGCCACTTTTTGCGAGGGGCGAGGTAACATGAA
The DNA here is from genome assembly GCA_927399405.1 of Agonopterix arenella. Classification (NCBI taxonomy): domain Eukaryota; kingdom Metazoa; phylum Arthropoda; class Insecta; order Lepidoptera; family Depressariidae; genus Agonopterix; species Agonopterix arenella. Next base: position 10,241,412 of record OV656691.1, on the reverse strand, counting down.
ATCTGCAACTTTGGATTTTATTCCCCTTTAGATTCTAATTTTGAACGTTAAAATTCATGAAAAGAAGTCTCGTGTGAACCCCAAACGTTCTAAGTTCGAAATGATTGTTTTGCAATTATAGGCTGTCTCGTTTAGTGATCTATACTATTATAAAGCTGTAACAGAAATTTGTCTGTACATTGAAGATATTAACAAAAAATAAGTTACGATATTTTGATATTTTTTAGTTTTTAGGTGTCCCTGATTCCATTTCACCAATTTTTGGATTTTTTGTCTGTCTGTTTGTTTGTGTTTTTGTTTGTGTGTTTGTTTGGGTGTTTGTTTGTTTGAACGAGTATCGCGCAAAAACTACTGAACCGATTTTGATGAAACTTTTTTTGTTTGATAGCTTATGATCTGACTTAAAATCTGGTATATAATTTATGCGGACGAAGTCGCGGGTTAACGCTCGTAAGGTATAAAATTGAATGTAAATGCACGTGATCAATTGATCTTATACCGTGGCAGAGGGGAAATGCTACCTGCTAATTCGTTCAGTTTGATGGGTAGACTCTTAGTATAAAAAGATGCTAATGGTATGAATTTCACCCAAAATGGTCTTATCGTCTCACGCAATATGCATCACGAAATTATATTATTCAAATCAGATGGGTGACACCTATTTTGAAATTGTAATTTTGCGTAGTCTTTTCGTCCGCTATATAAGGTCTAACAAAATTAGCTGAAACTATTTTAAGGGTATGCTCAGACCATCAAACTGAACAACTTTCTCTACGGGACCAATATTGAAATCTCGAAAAAAGAATCTGCTGCCCCATACATTTGAGTCCAGTTGTGTTTGCAGGTTTGTATGTGACATCAATTTATTTTTTGGTCCTATAGAGAAAGTTGTTCAATTTGATGGTCTGAGAGATAACGTTTTTACATTATTTGGTTGGAATTCACAACGCATTGAAAGTGAACTTGACTAGACTTTGAAAGTGGTGTTGTTGTAAATATACAAATAAACGCAAATCTAAAAACCATTTGTACAGTCGCTGGCAGGCATTCAAAACATTTCCGAATACCTAAATATTCATACATACCTTTCAAATTATGTAGGTACATAAAGTTGCAGCCGACTGTATAGTTTGATATACTAATATATAAAATGCAAGTTTAATTAATAAAGTTTCTGAAGTTTTCGTATTTAAGGTCTCATACAAAGAGCATGCTAAAAATATATATACAGGGGGGAACATGAGTACTTACACTTTAAACAATATTGGCGTAGTTTCTTAGGTTTTTAAAAAGTATAAACACATTTAAAAAAAGGCTCTAAATGTTCTCCCCTATCTCCAAAAGGTCAACTTAGCTAAACGAAACGGGTCATCAGTTCATCACATCACATAAGTTTGACGCACGAAACTATAACACTCATCATGTCATCGTGAAGTCATGATGTGCACGCAACAGCATTATAGTAGCTTAGTGACGTCCGTCTGACTAATTTACGACACGAGAGTAATAAACAGTCTTGCTGCTGACTAGTTGATTTAAGCAACAATAGTCTCTATTTTGTTAGTTAGAAGGTATCAGTCATTCTGGATCTATCTAGTTCGTGAACTGCAGTTAATAGAGTTCTGCAGCTTTAAAATATAAAGTGTGAAAAGCTTGAATTGCCACGGTGTCTGTCGACTGTAGGTACATTATCAGATCGTTACACATCTGGTTTCTGCTTGATGTTTCTCGAAGCAAGAAATCTCGAGAAATCTGGCCTTAATAGGGATGAGAAAAAATTTGTCAAAAACTCGAGAACTCGAGAAATTTATTCAGAGAACACTACCTAACCACAGTATAAGAAACCTAATTAAAGAAATGCGCGTATCACGTAAGTTATTTGTCTAATTTAGGGTAGTTTTTTTTGTCAGATAATTCCTATTTATGACCTTATTATATAAGTAAGTTAAAACAAATATAATTTACCATACACCAGCAGGAAAATTGCTAGGAAAAAGTAAAAGGAAAAGTGCTTGCTTCTTTAAAATATAAATAAATTGAATTTATTTAAAAGAATGAAATAGTAAATGCACAAACAAAACATACCCTAAACTATGTAGTAATAGATACTCTTTTTTATACTGTGCCTAAACTTAAATCATTCACATTCTAAACTACAAATTCTACTAATATTTTAATTCAGTTTGGAAAATAGTCACCAAAGAGACATTATTGGAATTATTTGGGATTTCGGAATAAAAACTTTTTTATGATTCTAAAAATGTCTTATGTGAACTGGCAAGATATCTAGGAAAAAATTATCAAAAGCCATAGAAATTAAAAAGGAAGAAATCTGTTTTCTTTTTAATTGAAGTATTTGAAGAAAATTGTTTTCTTTTTAATTTAAGTATTTGGCTTAAAAACATCATTTTCTTTTGACAGATAGCTGCCAGTTCTGTATTTCTTCTACGTATGTATTGAAATCTCTTTGGTTGTAAGAAAAATATTTAGATGAGAAATAAAAACTTTTTGGGTTCCAAAAATGTTTTTTTTTCTTCTCTTGTTTATCAATCCACGATCAATCCGAATCGTACTATTTCGTAACATAAAAATATTAGGTAGGTATATAGGGTAGGTATCATATAGGTACGTAGACACTTCAGAAAACTAGAGGAGTTCTGGTGCCTCGAGAAATAAAAAAGGTGGAGAAATCACAAACCCTATAAAATGGGAGAAATTGTGCGACTTACTAAAAATCCATTCTCAAGTTTTTTGAGCCAGCATGATTCGCCAAAACAGCAAAAACACGTTATCTGTAACTTTAACTTTTAACTGATCTCCCTACAAAAGTAGCATCTAATTAAAACGTTCTGCCCGCCGAGCACATCTTCACTTCCAACAAACTCTAGCTCTTTATAAACTTTTTGAAAGATATTTTATCCTATATTTTACTCGGCAATCCCGAACGATGGGGATTTACATCATTTGTATTCGGTACGTGAATTTGGGACATCTGTTTCTTTAGAGGGATTCCAAATCCAAGAAGAATTCAACGTCAACTTTTGGATATATCTTAAGATATATTTTATAATTATTTCATGAGAAAATGAAAATAGAATAGAAACTTTATTTGCTGTAAGTATGGTTACCAAAGAGTAATATAAGTATATTAGAAAAGAGAACCCACTCGTAGCAATATTATGCATCCACCTTATGTCAAATTGAAAGCTAGCTAGCGCCATCTATGTTTTACCGACAATAATACAAGCTTACTATACATACCTACTTATAATCTACTCATACCGATAGATATTATTGTTTTGAATACTAGTTCCCCGCACCGATCGAGTGAAATTCCAGTATCCCTACTATTCCTGTAATCCGAAGCTGAACATTGGTTAGAGAACAACAGAAACTACAGAACATCACTAAATCGGCACGAAATTGAACGAAAACTACAAACAACACGCACATTACGCAAGATAGGTAGCCATTTTGCGAATTTGTCAATTTGACATTGACATAGACAATAAAATCTTTTTTTTTTCATAATTCTGCGGAATATTATATACTAGATAGCAGCACATTATATGCAAACTGAATCGGAAAAAGCCACCAAAAGGCGATTGTCCTCCGCTTGATGGTTACATAGTATAGGTGGTGTAGGACGTTATAATTTACAAATGTTACAAAATAGGGATTATCCTCAAAATAGAATCTACTTTTATACATTTGGTTCCAGAAATTCTATAACAGTATAAAAATATTTTTCGAGACTTTTTGGCTAATAGGTTAGTTAGTTATTACAAAATAATAGATTGACTAAACGTTTTATTTCCTTTAATCTGATAGGTAAATAAATAAAAATTTCTCAAATAAAGCTGTAGAATAAAAAGTTCATTTACTTAAGTGTTTAGTAATATTAAGAGAACATCGGTGTGAAGAAAGGAGGCAAAGTTTAATCTAATTTGAACAGGCACGTCTCCGGAAAGACTATAATTATGAGAGGTAAATTACATTCATGACAATCTAAAATGGACTCTGAAGCTTTTGTGCCACCTTAATTAAAGGGAGTGAATTAATGTATACGGCTGTGAAGCATACTTAGCAATGTTATTATACATAGTTAATAATGTCTTTGAAAACCAAAGTGACATTGAGTTAAAAAATTTCAGGGCAATATAAATTACTGGATACCTTAGTTCTATAATGCTGCATACCTACTTGTCAATTGACACCTATGGAGGTGTTACTTGGGAATGTTCCTTCATTGAAAAGGGAAGATCTTCCGCCAGGCTAGGTGTGAAGCCTGGGGACCGGCCGTGGTCCAACAGTTCTTAGTTGGACATTGTATAATTATATAAGGTCTAACAAAATTAGCTGAAACTATTTTAAGGGGATGATCAGACCATCATACTGAACAACTTTCTCTATGGGACCAATACCGAAATCGCGAAAAAAAAATCAGCTGTTCCATACAAACCTACTCGACCTAAATGTATGGGACAGCAGATTTCTTTTTTGCGATTTCGATATTGGTCCCATAGAGAAAGATGTTCAGTTTGATGGTCTGATCATCCCCTTAAAATAGTTTCAGCTAATTTTGTTAGACCTTATATATCAAAACTCTGTGATTATTCGTCTTGTGCGATTCATGTCTTGTATACGATTCTGATTTGTGAACCTTATGTGTAGCGGCTAACGGGTTACCAATGTGACGTCGCAAGTTGTCTTACGTGCACATTTGCGAGTGCGACCGTAGCGCCATCTGTTAGCTTCGTTGTTATAACTTATGGGCGCTGACATCTGTTGGCAAGTCCCTACAACACCATTGAGTAGAATGATGTGTAGGATAGTAGATAGGTAGCTGCTCCTGAGTTGGTTAATTCGAAAAAAAGATAAAAGCAAAATGTAATAAATATTGACATACGTTGAAAATTTTCTGTCAAATTGTCAGTTAACAATTTTCCTAAGACTATTATTTCATTATTTTTAAAAAGTTTCTGCGACCAGCCACGTATCCAGGGGAGGGGGGGGGGGGATAGGTTGGTTTTATCCCAATATTTGTATGGAAAAGTGATTACAGCACTTAGTTTTTCATTGTTTTTCTATGAATATCACCCCCCCCCCCCCCCGCCGAAACTAAAGTCTGGATACGTCTTTAGTTAGTTGTTTGGGACATAGCAATAACCCATATAAAATTACCTATATCATCCAATCAAATACGATATCTAAACATATATGTTAAACGCTCGGTAAAGTGACGAGATAAAGGTTCGATATTATTTATCGGCTTATCATGTTTATCAATTAGGTAGGTACCTAACCACTGTTTATCATTATACGTGGATTTATAAAAGGTACATGTTTTACGTCTACAAAACGTTATTAAAATCTATTATAAATATATCCTGTATACCGATACGAGTACACGATACGACACCTACAATGTTACGCTCCATTATTCTTATGTGATTTTTTCCCTATACTGCAGTGTCATAAAACGAAAGTCTTCGATCAGTGTGTGTTGCCAGTGATGACATATGGAACAGAGACGTGGTCGTTCACTCAAGGCCTCATACAAAGGCTGAAAGTCACACAAAGGGCAATGATGAGGGCTATACTCGGAGTTTCCCTGCGAGATCGAATCAGAAATGAAGAGATCCGCAGAAGAACCAGAGTAACTGACATAGCCCAAAGTATTGCTAAACTGAAGTGGCAGTGGGCGGGGCACATATGCTCGCAGAACCGATGGCCGATGAGGCCGAAAAGTCCAGTGGTGACCGCGTACCGGAAAGCGTAACGTGGGTAGGACCACACGACCACACGGTGGACCGACGACCTGGTGAAGGCAGTGGAAAGCCGTTGGATGAGGGCAGCGCAGGACCGGTCGTTATGGCGATCCTTGAGGGAGGCCTATGTCCAGCAGTGGACGTCCATCGCCTGAGATGATGATGATGATGATGACTCACCTGGCTCCAGTTTACAGAACAAATGTTGAGATTCATTAATCAGTTTATTATTAGCATCCATTCCTTAGATAACTCTACATGAGTGGTTGATCAAAGATACTCTCGTATTCGCCTAAAATATAGGTAGATTCAAAACAGATACAAATAGGTCACCAAGATTTCATACGGTTACAATTGGCTTTTGTCGCATTCCAGCCAAAACTGGAACAGGTCTACTTGCACACTGTTATTCCGAAGGTAAGTTAACTGTACGTTGGTAACAACACAGTTTTAGTAATAAAATGTAAGGCTTAATAGAGAAAACCTTCAGGTTCTATTAGGAAGAGTTTTATACTAGGTACGACGAGGAAAACAACAATCTTGGAAGTTAAAAGTAAACTTTGCTAGCATTTTCCGTTCAAGAAAAACTGTTCGCAACATTATTACGTAAGATATGTACGACCATTTTAGCTTCGTATTTCAAATAAATCCGTGTTGATATGGGTACGGTACGAGTATTACCCTATATTCCTTTATAAATCAGAAAGTGTGACATAACTATCCACCTATCTATAGCAGAAGGTATCGTGGGGTATTCGTAATTCAGCCCGCATCTTACATTTGTACTGGTAGGCTGAACGGTCAGTGAAGTAGAAAATCATTTGCTACTGACCTGAATCCCACACGACATTGGTATCCCAGACATTCCCGTATTACACACCACCGTGATGTTCGATTTTTCGGGAATTTCCCGGAAACATTCTGTAGAGCAAACGTGAAGGAAAAGTCTCTACACTTGCATAATGTTTTAAAGAAATTTTATCCATTCTTTATGCTCGTATCTCGTGAAAGGTGGTTCATTTTAAACCGGAATTTAACATTGTTATTTAAATGACAATGTTAAAATTCTATATTGTTAATAAACGAATACTAGCACTGAAAGTAATTTAGTACCAATTTTGTGTTAATCATTGATTTATTGTCATAGCTGTGTTCGCGACTTCGAAAATTCGTAGACCGTCGTCGACGTCGTTTTTGACCGCTTTAAGCAAAAGTTACAAATATACAATTTATATTATCCTATCTATGAAATAAGGCACGGAAATATGTGTTATAATTCGTAAATAATCGCATATTGTGTTTGATTTATACCAACCCCAATTTGGGAATAAAAATTAATTCGCGGACGCCAGCCATAATAAAATAATATAGCCTATGTCACTCTCACGATTTTTATGAATCTAACGACCCCTCATAAAGTGCAAGACAATACAAACAAAGTCATACAAACATTCATATGTACATACGCTCGGAAAACATAATAAGTAATAAGGAGGGTTCCTTCTAGCGCAGTCGGGTAACTATAGTGTTTTAGAAGAATATTAATGAATGTTTAGCAAAAATGTCAGTCCATCGCATCGCAATTATGTATCTTAAGTACACGATTAATTTTTCATCCCGTTCCGAAGCATTTTTGCTCTAAATAGCACCATTGACGGGAAGGGAGGAGAGGGGGCGCGGCGGGCTACAGGGTGAGCTAAAAATAGACGACCGCCAGTAGGACAAGGCCGTGCTCCCGGAGCGCCTTAACCCGGGTCGCAGGTGCGGATTACGAACATCCTTGTGATTAATCCTAGCGTATTTGCAACTACACTCAAGAGTCGGCTTAGACGCACTCGAGTCGAATATGAGTGCTTCTTCATGATTCATGTTTGAATATGCTCTGATATAATATAAACAAATAAGGTAATGATTATGAATGGGGTGCCTTAAGCAGTTATTGATACATTGCGAAACCTAATAAGTAATGATTTTCTGTATTACAGATTATAATATAAGAATTGAAAAATGTAGGTATAGGAGAGTAATCGTTGTCGGAGTCGGAGGCATAACATTGGATTATGTGTATAAAGAATAGATCTATCCAAGAGCAAAATGGCAGATAATACAGGGTGTAAGTGACAGCCTAGCAAATACTGAAACGGTGAACACATACCATTAAACTGAACAACTTTCACAATGGAGCCTACCTCAGGAAACGCGAAAAAAAATCAGCTGTCCCATAAATTTGAGTCGGGTAGGTACAGCAGTTTTGTATGGGACAGCAGATTTTTTTTCGCGTCTCCTGAGGTAGGCTCCATAGTGAAAGTTGTTCAGTTTTACGGTCTGAGTTCACCGTTTCAGTATTTGCTTGGCTGTCACTTACACCCTGTAAATAAAATTACAATTTATGAAATCAGCTTTTTGGCTTATAATAGCTTAGAATATGGCTTAGAATAAACCAGTCCTTTTTGCAGTAACAGCAAAATCTATCTACGAGCAGAATGGATGGAAATACACAATTTTAGAAAGATATCCGTCCGTCGGTCGACGATTGCGCTGCGTCAAAAAAAAAACACAGAAGATATTGTGGCAATAAAATTTTCCACGAAATTCGCAAAATATTTCTGATAAAACTGACCTTTATATAACCGATAATTCATTAGTAAATTTTGCGATTGTGGTTTCTCATCGTGCAATGAACTGGAAATATCTACGCTCCAACAGGCAGCTGATGTACCTACGTTTGGAACGTACATCCCTACCTACCTATGTAATAACATTGTAACTGATAATTTAAACCTAAATGATTACGTCTTGCAACTTACAGTTACAGGGTGATATTTTATATATAGGGTGAAATTAATATCATTAGCATCCTTTTAAATTAAGAGTCTACCCATCAAACTGAACAACTTTTACTACGGGAGCAAACCAATCGGAGCAAAAAAAAAATCAACTGTTGCATACATTTGAGTCGAGTAGACACTGCAGTTTAGTAAGGAACAGCAGATTTTTTTTTGCTCCGATCGTTTTGCTCCCATACTAAAAGTTGTTCAGTTTGATGGGTAAACTTTTAGTTTAAAAGGATGCTAATGATATCAATTTTACCCTGTAGTTAGTTCCATCTATTGCCTACTTTGACTACTTATATAGGGACTAGCCACGCGTGTAATTCTACTAACAAACATTTCTGCCACTTTTTTCGGGGGGCGAGGTTACACGAAATCTGCAACTTTGGATTTTATTCCCCATAACTTTAGATTCTAATTTTGAACGTTAAAAATCCATCCGTCGCACGAACCATTTTTCTTTTCAGACAATCAGGTGATTCAGCCTGCAATGTCCGAACCAACTGAGGAAAAACGCACAAAGTGACATTTCACTAGGTGTCCCCCGTGGGAATCGAACCCACGACCTCCGTGTCGAGAGCCAATTCTCTTAACCATTAGACCACTGAGGCAGGTGATTAATTAATCTTATACCGTCGCAGAGGGGAAATGCTACCGCAAGGCTAGTCCTTATAATAAATAGTCAAAGATTGCCTAGGACAATGTTGCCAGCTGATCATAGATAGTGATGGATGGCGCGGATCGTGGCGCACTGCTACGGGTAATGACGCCCTCATTTTGCTCGCCCCCCAAGATTAATGCGACGCTCAGCCCTTTTTAATTATGCAGCCTTTATACTCCAAATGCCTGAGTTTTTTAATTTGTCTCCAACATGGATCTTTTGTTTGAATTCAAAATTAGCATCTCATGCTGTAATGAATTAGAAATATGCTAATTAACGAGTCGAGATTACCTGAATACATTCGTTAGCGACGGTTTTGTACACGCTTTTTGCATTTGCTCAAAGTCTTTGCAAATAATATGAAGCTAAGAGTAAAGTACAGTTGAGGATGAAGCGTTAATTCTAGAGGAACAAAGCGCCAAAAAACATATAAGAAAGAAACGAAATTTTCACAAACCCGGACGTGTAAAAACCAGTTCGTGTGATTGGTCTTAAGACTAATACCTAGAGGCATTTTTAAGTTGCATTCAGCCACTAGATGTGTCTGAGAGGCAGTGAATGCCGTTTTCGACGGAGGTATGAAAGGAAGAAAGCGCTTTGCAAGCACCTGTACACGTATTCATTCCTTTGTTCGACAGCGGACGGTGGAGTGCACACGACGCGATGCGACGGACGCGACGGCGACGCGCGGCGACACGGCCGAACCTATCCGCATTACATTTCGTGGATTATATTGATCTGTGGTGTCGGCTAAGAATAGCACCATCCCATTTCCTCCCGTGGGTGTCGTAAAAGACGACTAAGGGATCTACCGGAGGATGGGCAGCATCATCCTCTGAGTACACACATTCAATCCAACTGCGATCGCCAACCCGCCTGCCAAGCGTGGCGATTATGGCAAATCCCCCCATTTTTGCGGAGGCTTATGTCCAGTAGCGGACGTATGTCGGCTGATATGATGAATTTGATGATATTGATCTGTCTAGTAGGGATTTAGGTTTATTATGTTTTTCGACAAATGTAGTATAAATAACTTAAAATTAATGAACATTAATCAAATAATACTATTCATTTAAAGTTAGTATTTTGCCAGAATGAGAGAAGCAACTGAGATTAATGGACTATTATACAAGACCTATAGAACTCATAATAATATTTCTTTCTTCTTTCTTTCTGTGCTGACACTTTTTTAAGGGATGATCAGACCATCAAACTGAACAACTTTCTTTATGGGACCAACATAGATATCGCGAAAAAAAATCAGCTGTCCCATACATTTGGCTCGAGTAGGTTTGCAGTTTTGTATGGAACGGCAATTTTTTTTTGCGATTTCGATGTCGGTGCCATAGAAAACGTTGTTCAGTTTGACGGTCTGATCATCATCTTAAAGTGTCAGCATATTAAGAAGGACCCTATAGACTGTACTGAAAGAGTAATTAAGAGTTCTAAAAAAAATCTATATTATTTACGAAGAATAAATTCGAAACACTTTTTTTTAGTTTCTAACGCTTTCTAACAGTACCCTACATCTACATGTGACAAATACATGAGGTGATTCAGGAAAATGCATGTGTTATAAAAAAATAGCTAAATAAAAACAGTTTTTTGAAGCGTATCCAATACTCTAAGGATCTCATAAAAGCATGCTAATGTTGTACAGCGGCCGTATTTTGCCTTATCTACGAATATTACGGATAATTGAGTATTCAAAAACTGAATCGAATTTAGTTTGAAGCCCTCCAAACTATAGATAATAAGCCATATTATACAGGACTTAAATGTAGACAGTTGCATTATTTTAAAGGGTGATTGTACCCGTGATACTAAACAACTTTCCCTTAAAGATCCAATAGGAACAAAAAAAATTTGGACATGCCATCTGAATAAATCCGTTGATCGAACGGTTGTATGAAACGAGGAAATGTTTTGCGAATTTTTTTCCTCGGGCAAAGAAAGTTGTTCAGTACCTCCCAACTAACTATTTGGTCGTATAGGTGTCGTATAGTCGAATATTAGACGCATAAAGCACCCGTATATGACGAAATTACCGTAATATAACTTTTATAAGTCAGAATAGACATATAAATGGGGGCCTAATACGACCAAATTGTTTGCTGGGCTAGTACAATCACGGTACCCTTTAAAATCTAAAATATTTAAATGGAACTGAGTAGATCATTGGTCACAGTACCGTCTATGTATAATCCGACGACTGTTTGGTGTAATGGTTACACAGAACATTATAATGTTCTGTGAATGGTTACCACGCCGGACTGCCAAAGCAGGGTCCAAGGGTTCGAATTCCAGTTTGGTCATGGTTGTTATATGTTTGTGCCGTTGTTGAATGGTTTCCATATTAAACAGCCTATAGTGCTTACTTGGGGTCATTACAATGTATGTGCCTGTGAGCGTTATTTACTTATTTATTAGATTTTTAAGTCAGCAAATAAGCTATCAAACCAAAAAAATTCATCAAAATCGATTCAGTAGTTTTTGCGTGATTGCCTTGCATTGAATGCAAACAAACAAACAAACAAAAACACAAACAAACAGACAGACAAAAAATCCAAAAATTTGTGATATGGAATCAGGGAAACCTAAAAACCATATCGTAACTTTTTTTTGTTTATATCTTCAATGGACAGACACACTTTCTGTTACAGTTTTATAATAGTTTAGATTTTAAACTTGGCGTAGATGTAGGTACATTGAAGATATTTGCAGAAATATTAATTGGGGGCGATTAGAATACGCAATAGAATGAAAACATTGAGGCCATTATACAAATTTTTGTCCGTTTGTTTGTTTGTGCAAGCATCTCGCAAAAACTACTAAACGGATTTGAATAGATGATTTGATAGTTGGATTAACATTTACGCTTTATTTCATCGCAATCGGTTCATTCAATCAACAATTATTTAAAGTGTGTGGCCTAAGTGTACGAAGTCGCGGGCGCCGCTAGTACCTACACAATAAATATTGTGTACCGATAATAACGAAGAAATGGTAACGTCTACTCAGGAGTCATAAAATTAAGGTGATTAATTAAACTGGCTAATCCTTTACCAAAAAGTTAGTTAAAGATTCAAATCCTGCTTATTAAAGTCTACTTCAGGGTGAAATTGATATCATTAGCATCCTTTTAAACTAAGAGTCTACCCATCGAACTGAACAACTTTTACTATGGCAGCAAACCGATCGTAGCAAAAAAAAAAATCAGCTGTTGCATACATTTGAGTCGCGAACTCGCGCGTCGACATTGCAGTTTAGTATGGAACAGCTGATTTCTTATTTGCTCCAATCGGTTTGCTCCCATAGTAAAAGTTGTTCAGTTCGACTCTTAGTTTAAAAGGATGCTAATGATATCAATTTCACCCTGTATAAACCTTTGGATACTTTTCCCAAGTGCTCACTCATCAGCTGATGCAGTTCATAAGTTTATTTCACTAATTATCCGGTAAGGGAGTTTGGTGCGTCTCGAAAGCATCTGGAATGATGCTCGTTAGCTCAAGGCATTATGCTAACGAGCTACATCCAGTGCAATAAATGAGGGCCCGCGGCCGCTCTGCTAAGCCCCAACTACGGCACAGAAAAGAGATATACAGTACAGCAACTTCATGCAAGCGCTCAAATCGATGCACGCACGCAGACTAGCGTATAGATTATTTAATATGTATATTGGATATAGATAAGTAACTCGCCTTTAATTTTAGGACGTCCTAATTTCGTTGCCGCTTATTAGCACTAGGGGGCACCACATTATGAAATAAATTGAAAAAGACGATCGGCCGACACGAGGATCGAACCTTAGCTACCCGGATCGTAAGCCGGTTACCTAGACCGCTAGACCAACAAGACAGTGATTGATATGGGCGAAATCTGTCACTATTACAGAGCAGCGCGTGAGGTGTAGTGCGCTGTTACTCCGATATGAACCCTAGTGCAACATATAGAGCTTCGAAACATAACCGATAGATGGCGGAAGCTGTCTATAAGATAACATAGCATGGATTAGCGCTACGTACACACTGCGATACATAAAGCAGGCCCATCTTTTCCACTGGGCACTCTGGGCAAGGGCCCAGGGCCCCGCGATCGAAGGGCCCCCTAGTTCCTGCTCGATCACCAGCCGATAACCGATATTACCGATAAATACCATTATTTTCCAAAAATATCTGTTTATTGGTATTCTAATGAACAAGGGGCAACAATTTGGCTGCCTACCTACAACTTGTAGGTCTAAATCTAGAATTTTGCTACTCCTTTTTAAACTAATTTAGTTGTTAATAAAAAAGTCCTCTGTCATATATCATAGTCATAGGGGTCCCCAATATCCTAAAGTGCCCAGGGCCTCCAATAGGTTAAAAACGGGCCTGACATCAAGCTACGCAAAACCAAAATAATCTGGCCGCGCGATAGGTAGAGTATTGTATAACGTAGCGCGGCCAGCTTATGTTGGTTTGTACTGCGGGGCTAGTACGCCAACCCGCAATAGCCTTTAATTGAGGTGGCACACGCCTGTTGTCTGTCTATGTATTTGTTAATAATATTGTGTTCACCTTGTCGGCAATCCTGAAGAAATAAAATAAAAATAAATAAAATAATAGCGTGATATAGCGCCATCAAGCTGCCGCTCTCTTTCTATTTGTGCGTTAACGAACGAGATAAAAGACGTGATATAGACGAATATAGCAGTATCACGTGCAACGTGTTAGCTAGGCTGAAGTACCTTAGCGGGCCGTGTACACACGGCGACACATCAAGCTATACAAAACCAACATAAACTGGCCGCGCGATGTTATACATTACTCTTCCTACGCGCGGCCAGCTTATGTTGGTTTTGTATAGCTTGATGTGTTGCCGTATGTATGTGGCGCTCGTGGCGCGAGCGTCGACTTGAGCGCATACAGGGTGAAATTGATATCATTTGCATCCTTTTAAACGAAGAGTCTACCCATCAAACTGAACAACTTTAACTATGGCAGCAAAACGATGGGTGCAAATAAAAAAATCTGCTGCCTAGGGGAGCGCGTTTTTTCTCTATGGCTGTTTCATACTAAAGTGCGTTGCCTGCTCGACTCAAGTGTATGCAACAGCAGATTTTTTTTGCTCCGATCGGTTTGCTCCCATAGTAAAAGTTGTTCAGTTTGATGGGTAGACTCTTAGTTTAAAAGAATGCTAATGATATCAATTTCACCCTGTATATTCTTTTCTGTGGCTACGTTGACGCTACGACGTAGCCCGTAGCTCTACGTAGCCGGCCGCTGTTTTTGGATAAATAATACAACAGTTATTTAACTTTGTCTTTCTAGCGCGTCGTGGCACTCAGCTTCCTTTGTGTTACATTTAGTGACGCTATACCACTTCGCAAGGTAAAAATTAGTTTAAATTAAGAGCGTCCTAACTGAATTTTCATTAACAAAAATGTGAAATATTTTATGTTCGCAACAATGCGTTTTCTTTTATAGTGAAGTGAGATTTAATAAGATTAGCAAAGAATTCAGCTTTTCTAAATCCCTTCTTTCTCTCTGGGTTTACGTTTTATTTCCGAGTTTATGTTACGACCTTAATTTCCATGTTAGATACAATCCACAACCGCGGAATATAGAGTAAACTCGTACCGTATGTTAATGTCTTAATTTGAATTAATTAATTCCTTTCAGTTTTATTACATCTTCAGGGTGAAATTTCACCCTGTATATTATTGGAATTCCAGTTTTGATATTCATAACGATTTTGATGACCCGGTTGGTGTAATGGTTTCCACGCTGGACTGCCAAACTAGGGTTCGAATCCCGATTCGGTCATGGATGTTATATGTTCGTGCCATTGTAGTTTGGTTTCCATAATAAAAAAGTCTATATTGCTTACTTGGGATCATCACAATGTATGTGCCTGTGAGCGTTATTTATGGTATCTAGACAATGCAAGAAGTATGATGATTATTGAGTTATTAAATATAAATTAGTAAATATAAATTTTATTACGCAATTAGTTGCGTGAGATGTGATAGTGAGATGAGAGTCTGAATTCATCGAAATCATTCAAAAAAGCCTTAAGGTATTTTATAGTAACTCGGATAATCTCGTTTTCTTCTTTCTTTATCCGGCGGCACTTTATACAAAAAATGTAAAGTAAAGGAATTTGTACATTTCATTTCAGTTTAATTTCCTTGAAAGTCGCGATGAATTCTGAAAGGTATTTTACAAATAGATTTCTAAACTTTTTAGAAGTAATGTTCTTAGTAAAGCTTTCTGCAAAAAACATTTTAAACACTGTAGCAACTGATTTAGATTTGTCTGATAATTGAAAACATACATATGGTCTAACAAAACTAGCTGAAACTATTTTAAGGGGATGATCAGACCATCATACTGAACAACTTTCTCTATGGGACCAATATCGAAATCGCGAAAAAAAATCAGCTGTTCCATACAAACGTACTCGACCTAAATGTATGGGACAGCAGATTTTTTTTTCGCGATTTTGATATTCGTCCCATAGAGAAAGTGGTTCAGTTTGATGGTCTGATCATCCCCTTAAAATAGTTTCACCTAATTTTGTTTGACCTTATATACAGGATAATGGAAGATTTCAGGATAGATCAGGACAACGATCTAACTGTTCTTGCTGAATGATTCGATCAAAGTCTTTGATCCTAGACTGGATGCTGTAAACTACCTGTTTGGCAGTGTGGTATGAATAAGGAACAGGCACGAAAGATTGAGGTGAAGAGCAAACCCATTTAAAATAAAAATAAAAAAAAAGATGACGGAGTGACTAATGTTTGATTGACGTAATACCTGCGAGGGTTGTGAAAAAAAATTATTTAAATAATAAATCATGCTTTAGAAGTTTGCAAGACTAAAGCCTCGTAATAGGATTGATTGAAAGTCATGATGAGTCATGACTCAAGACTATTATGTCACAGAATAGATAATAGTACCACAGAGTACTATAATAACTATCGTAAATAGTACTGACTCTACTATTGTTTTGTCATTAGTGAATCTGCGGCAGTAGCATGATGTGCGTGATAGCCTATATCACGCTTTGTGTCTTGTTCGTTCGCGCTCTAATAGAAAGAGAGCTTAGGCGCAATAGCGCTATATTACGCTGCCATGCTACGGCCGTTAGTTTTTACGATACGATATTCTGAAGCGGAAAAGACAGATCGTCGAAAAAAGTATGGATTTTGACAGTCACATCCATGATTCTGTTTCGGATGAAATGTCCGTACATTTGTCCATATACATAAATAAGTGTGTCCATGTAATAAATACATTTATTGACGGTCCGTGATTGCTCGGATTCCGAACGCATTCACACTCAGCGTTCTAAAGGTGTACCTATTTTGTTACAACCGCACTTGAATGGTAGTTTGTAGCTGTAGCAAAGATTATAAACACCCCAAAACGTATGTGAGTTCGGTCGTTAGTTTAGGGTAAATTTTATATCACTGCGGATAATTTCAGCATGTATTTTACTCATCAAACTGAACAACTTTCACTATTGCACTATTGAGCCACCTTCGAAATCGCGAAAAAAATCAGCTATTTCATACATTTTTAGTCGAATGGGTACTACAGTTTTGTTTGGGACAGCTGATTTTTTTTTTGCGATTTCAAAGTTGGCTCCATAGTGAAATTTGTTCAGTTTGATGAGTAAAATACATGCTGAAGTTATCCGCAGTAATATAAATTTACCCTGTATAACATTATGTTTATATGTGTCAGTCCGTTTCAGCTTGGTTAGCACTCTTGTAACTAACTCCCCAACTCACATTATTGACTGTGTGATATTGATGTTCGATAATACTACACAAGAACCGCAGTTAATTTCACAGCAAACAGATAAACAAAGTTCGAGCTAAAGTTTCACTTTCAAGCCAATAGCAAAACAATGAACCTGAATTAAACCATAAGCTTCGTTGTTTTCTGTTATTTGAGAAGTATAGTGACGCCTAGAGCCGTGGCACCGAGCCAAGAGTCTTACGATTCTTGGGGGAAGGACACGGAAGTATTCTTTCCTTTATTTCAGCTGTTACGGACGTGGCGGTCACGGACACAGTTGCGTAACGCAAAGGTCAGACGAACTGGTGTAATATAATTATAGGGAACGAAAATACTTCATGGATGTTTTGCGAAAAAACGGAGAGTAGTAAAATTTTCTATTAGCGTGAGTTCTGCCTTCACAAAAACAAACTAATTTGACGAAATATCTTGACATTGTCTCGTCCTTCGAAGTTGAACCCAAAAATGTTGGCTTATTCGACAATTTTTAAGTGATGAATAACAAAGGAGCCGTGTCTGAAGAGCAATTCATAAACTTTTCTCGTTAAAGTGAATAGTTATTTGCAAGATATTTAAGTATTCTTTTTGAGATAGCGACCTACTAGCGACTAGATGGAAAGATAATTTATTCGACTTTATCGTGCCGTATAATTTCCACCTTGTTGGCATAGAAACTGTTTCTGCTCTCATACGGTTTCCAAACCTTTGTTAGAATAATGTATCTCTCGCACTGAATACAGGTCCAACCGCCTTAGAATGCAGTGTTGTTCACGGTATCTCGAAGTTCGTGTACGTGCCCCAAATACTAGAGTCTTAATGTACAAACATCTGGCAAAGTAATAGTCTCTTAGCGCCCTAATGCGCGACAATAAATTCTTTCTCTGATCTACTGACTTTTTCGATACATCGAGCAGATATATTGGAAGCTTTGTTATTTGTTGAATTGGGTAGGATTTTACATAAATTTATGGGCATGTGCCGTTTATGGGCTGTGCTATTAATCATGTGCAGCCTTACATCTACTCAAGACAAATGTTATAGTTTATAGCCCAATAGATGATCGTCTAGCTTTGCGCTGTATATGTGCATAGCTGCATTATAATTATGTTATTATGTAAATAAAATACCTATATGTTGTGATACTTTGGTACCTATGATGGCCAGTGACATCAAATACACTGAAAAAAAGTTTTGTTAAATATAACCGAACTTTAGTGACTTCCAAACTGTTTTGTAGCACATAACAAAACGTTTGTATATAAATAGCAAAAAGTTATGCTATATATAACCAAACGATTGTTTATGTGCTACAAAACAGTTTGGAAGTTACTAAAGTTCGGTTATATTTAATAAAACATTTTTTCAGTGTAGTTGTCGTTATGTATTTGTCAGAAACAAAGGTCTATATCCCGTTCGTTTGTCACGCACGGCTACTAACAAATTGGTCGAATTCTTCAAATTTTAGGTGTGTTATAATATTGCATCTGAAAATAGTAATTGAAGGGAATCGTGGTAATAAATAGAGAGCGCCCTGGGGCGGCGGGTTTTGCGCCTCCAGGGAAATTATTGACATTTCTCTTCCAACAAATTGCGATGCTGTTGCAAATCACCACCTAGAGTTTGTTTGTTACGAAACTGTTTTGTTTTTGTAATATTATTTACATACAAGTAAGTATATAAATGGATAGGAGCTGGCTTTTACTTTGTCAAAAATTATATCTTGAGTTGGTTTACTAATAGCCATGATTTTCTTATTGCTGTCTCCTCTTTGCAACGGAGGGAAGTCGGATATATATTTTTCCTTATCCTCATATTAAGTATATCGTCTTTGATTAAATTTATTGTGGGTTCCAAGACAGATAAAAGCCATCCTCCGGCTAGCTGGACTTCATTGTCCAAATGTTGTGAGTGGTCGCTGTTAATGTGTATCCTGGTTTGAGATTTTAGATTAGAATTTAGGAAATTAGTGTATGGTTATAGGTACGTTAATTTCCTAAAATCAAATCAAATCTAATTCTTATATATTATTACAATAACATACATAATTATGAAAATCACATTAGTCGATGTAAAAACACGAGCTTAACTCTAGCAGAGTTAAATTTGTTTGTGAACGTGATAAGACTGATAAGTATAGAACATTATGTAAGTGACATCTTAGAGGAACTTAGTAGAGTAAGGAAAACATTCACTGTATGACTCTGCACGTATGGGGCCGGATGTAGCGATCGATATCTCGGCTAAGTGATGACCACGCGGACCTTCGGTTGCCATAGTTTCTTTCCACATAATTACTAGTACATAATATTAATTCCTGCAACAAAGCAATATACGGAAAGCATCGAGGTATCTAGCGCATGATCGATTATTCCATTATATAAAACGCTTGGCTTTAATATAAGCTTGAAAATAATTTTCTGCGATAATCATGGAATACACTTCGCTTCTGTTGATAAAAAAAAAGCACAATAACTGTGATTAACTTTTAATATGTGTACCTAATAGCACCTTTGTTATGGCGGTTCAATTTACGTAGAATCATAACGGTTCGCAGTCACGAAAACACGTCAATATTAGTGAGGTGACAGCGAATGTGAATGTGACTTGTGGGACGTTTGCTTTTGTCATTGGGGCCCTGATTAATGACGCGCCCCCGGGGCCCTGACCGCGCTGTGACAATAGATGGACCGCAGCATTATTTTTACGAGCTTTATTCGTCTATTCACAAAAAAAGTTTTTTGCATTTGGCCGTAATTTCAGGGTCTTCTATCCTTTTAGGTTTAGCTTATATATCAAATATTATTGATTTTAAAACATGTTACAGCCATGTTGTGCCATTTCCCCCCCTGCTAATGCTATTTGCTATTTGTGCTCCTATTTTTTTTATTTTTTGTGTTACGTCCCCTTAAGATGCAACAGATTGAAAATGTCGTTCTCTGGGTAGTGGGCTCGGTGGCGAAATTGGAAAACGCAGTTCCCCGGTTTGGAAAAGTGCGGGTTCAAGTCCCGCCCGAGACAAATTTTTCAATCTTTAATTTGATTCGAAATAGCTTAAATATATTTTAATTTGTGAATAGTGTGATTGTAAATGGTTTATGTTACTAGTTGAATCCATAAAACCAACCGTGGAATTTACTGTGGCAGGTGGAAATTATCATAAACGAAATCTTGCGAGAAATTTAACGATCTCAGACTTCTAGACCTATAAAATTTCCGTAGGCTAGGGAAGGATGAATAAAACTAGCTTATGTTATATGTATACAGCTTTCACCAACATTCACACACCTTTTCTTGTGTATTTTGAATTTACATAATTATATACCGCGAACAAATAGAATTGGCAATAAAAAACACTTTTTACTTATTGCCAACTTAATTAGTCATTTACAAAGTTTCGGATGTGTTTTATTTCGAAACATTATCTTGGGGTCTGAATCTACAAAATTGTTAAAAACGCTTTTCATGACAGTTTTCTACACGCATGTATACACCGTGGAATCGAGGTCGTTTAGAAGCCAGAATAGAGTGCGTCAGACCATCAAGATGATGATGATGTGGTTAATCATAAGGTATCCTGAAAACCTGTATCCCACATCGGTTCAATAAATATTTTGTATTTTTGAAACAAACTGAACAACTTTTATTATGCCAACTTTGAAATCGCGAGAATAAAAACTGCTTTTTCAAACATTTTTGTCGAGAAGGAACAGCAGATTTTTTTTGCGATTTCAGATAGGTCTTAATGGTTAAGAGCATTGGCTCTCGATACGGAGGTCGTGGGTTCGATTCTCACGGGGGACACCTAGTGATATGTCACTTTGTACGTTTTCCTCCAGTTGATTAGGACATTGCATGCTGAATCACCTGATTGTCTGAAAAGAAAGATGATTCCGTGTTTACTACGGTTCCGTGGTTAGGCCGTTGGTCCCGGCTACTATATCTGGTGGTAGTAGTCGTTACATAAAAACCACGTCAGAGGCCGTAAGGCGGTCTGAAAAACTCTGACATGGATAAGAAGAAGTTAAATACTCTGAAGCCCTATATCCTTGCTTAAAAAACAACCCCGATTCCACAGTGTATAAGGAAAGTACTTAAAAATTTAGTATTTGTGTCGCATATACAACTAGAGACTTACCAGAAAATAGTTGATGAGAATGTTGTTTTCAACTTTGCGTTCAACTATTTTTAGAGTTAGATGCACAAATATGTTTTTCTTGGAAACCTTACCTGAAACAAGAGGATATATTTTATTGTCTCAAGAAGGAGAGGTACTGTTCCCTCGAGTACTCTGTTCGGTCGTTATCTTAACCAAATATTGTGTTTTGAATATTTTATGAGCTTCACGTACGGAAAATACGCTAATCTAAGAATACGTATGATTTATAAATAATTCGTTTTGGCATAAAGGCTGCATAGAGTACAGCATAAGTATTAAAGTAGGTAGATACCATCGTTGTCCATGGAGTCAACAACTACGTAGTTATTGTTTCGCAATTATAGGCTGTCTCGTTTAGTGATAAGGTATAAAATTGAATGTAAATGCACATGCTCAATTGTTCTTATACCGTGGCAGAGGGGAAATGCTACCGCAAGGCCAGTAATAAATAGTCAAAGGATACAGGCGATGTTTATTTTTTGCCATTTCGATGTTAAACTCCAATAGTGAAAGTTCTTGAGTTTGATGGTCTATGCATCTGACTACCAAATACCTTTACAACGTGTTAATGAAATACGCGCAAAACCTCATACACATACACATGATTTATATTAAAATAATTTCATTAAAATAATAATTCAATTGAAAGTTATTCGCATTTTAAATTTTCATGCAAGAATGATTTGTTATCATTTCAGCAATGAATGAAAGCGTTAGCGTGCTTTTGAAGCTTTTGAAGGATCTTGTATTGGTATTAAGTAGGATGAGTGTGACCGTGCGGTGGGTCGACATCGAGTTCAGTAAATTTTAGAATATACAAACAAACGATTTAATATTTTGAAAAAATGTAACCTATGTAAAACCTCGATTCTAAACAAACTATTTTCTAGTTTTGCGTTTATGGATTAACACGTATATCAAGGCACTCTCTAAGTACTCACATACTGTGATAATACTTGTATTTATAATGTAGCTTGTTTAAAAGCGAGTAATCTGGTATAGAAGGTACAAAATATTATGGTAACTAAGTCAATAGGAATATCTGTAGGTAGGTGAATTTTCTCAACAACATTTAAACAATACCGTACAACTCTTACAATCATGTGTCAAAATGTGATAAAACTGGAATCACAAAAATTCATTTGCAGATACAAAATGATAAAGTAATAAAGTGTTAAAATCGTTAAAATAAACAATAACAAATAATCAGCTGATTTGTATTAAGATTTAAACAGAATTTTTCAACACTACTGGCGTGCACAAAAAAGTATTTAGGCTTGAACATGTTTAAAATATGATGCTGTCACAGTCATCAGTAAGAGCAGTGTGAGATACAGATAAGCATTCACTGAATACGTTTAAGACTAAATAGATTTTGGTGCAGTTAAAGTAAAAGTTAAGAAGGGGATATCACGCTGATACGGTCTAGCCCAGTCATTTTACGGAGTTTTGTTAGGAGGGATGGGGAGTAATTATGAATGGGAGTTTTAAACTGTAACCGGCACCGTTCAGTGACAAAAAGACTATCTAAAAACAAATTAAAATAAAATTCGTTATGCAACAAAGAAATCAAAATTGTACCACCCAGAAGGGTTCTAACTTAACACGTTCCGGGACAGTGAACGAGACACAATAGAACTTTTATTGTTATCACGGCTATAGGCGGTCACTGTCCCGGAACGTGTTAATAATATGAATACCAATGCACTCATTTTAATAAGATTTAACAATTATGAGTTATTTACGGCAATATAATAGGCATTAAAATTTAAAGAAACGAGGTATTAATTAGAAAAATACTAATGTATTTTCCAAAGCCTTCAAAGTAGCAAAATATTAACACCGTGTTTGAAGTATTAAAGCTTTAAAAATGTGTTAAATACAATTAGTGATACATCATATCAGCCAGAAGTCGTCCACTGCTAGACATAGACCTCCCCCAAAATGGGGGGATTTGCCATAATCGCCACGCTTGGCAGGCGGGTTGACGATCGCAGTTGGAACGAATGTGTGTACTCAGAGGATGCTGCTGTCCATCCTTCGGTAGATCCCTTATTCGCCTTTTACGACACTCACGGGAGGAAAT
The DNA here is from genome assembly GCA_927399405.1 of Agonopterix arenella. Taxonomy (NCBI): domain Eukaryota; kingdom Metazoa; phylum Arthropoda; class Insecta; order Lepidoptera; family Depressariidae; genus Agonopterix; species Agonopterix arenella. The sequence goes on along the minus strand of OV656691.1, from coordinate 10,218,114 downwards.
GGGACGACTAGTGATACGATATGACCAAAATAAGAGTCCATACTTTTATGAGGAACCTGGGCAAACGTTTACGGGATGCGGGTAACGGTCCTCGTGCCGGGTCATACCTAGCCAAACGCATATCATTAGCGATTCAACGCGGAAATGCGGCCAGCATTATGGGCACCTTCGGGCCAGGTATGACCTGGGGCGGGCTTTTCGACTAAGTAAGATTAGTTAAATTTGTAGTTTAGAATTTTTAGAATGGTTTAAGTTTAGGGTAAGTTTTATTTGTGCTTTTACTATTTTATTCCTTTAAATAAATAAATATAGAGTCCATACTTATTTACGTAACATCATAGAGAAATTACACGCTCCCCTAGGGGTAAGATACAGAAGTACTTGATACAATACGCCTGATCAAGATACTGCTACAAATATAGAACCGGCCTTATTTGATTCTACTGAGACTTACGTCTTTTCGGTTTGGAAACCATAAATAAATATGATTTTACTCGATGTAAAGTTTAATAGACTGTATAAAATGTGTCTGCTTCGAACCGCAGATTATAATCCTGACCTTTATGAAATTTTACTGCTGAAATATCAGTCTAGGTTTTGTAGATTACATGGAATTTATAAAAGCAATCTTCTACCAAGCTTTACGAGCAAATGACTGAATCGTGACTAAGATAGTAAAATTAACTTACATTTGTAAGCAAATTATTGGATTGTAATCAGATTTGGTTTTGCTGTATATTTTTAAGACACAAAGGAAGATTCTTAAAATCAATAACAGAATTAATAAGTTCATCATCATCATCATCTCAGCCGATGGACGTCCACTGCTGGACATAGGCCTCCCCCAAGGATCGGCATAACGACCGGTCCTGCGCTGCCCTCATCCAACGGGTTCCCGCCGCCTTCACAAGGTCGTCGGTCCACCGTGTGCGGGGCCTACCCACGCTGCGCTTTCCGGTACGCGGTCGCCACTCGAGAACTTTTCGGCCCCATCGGCCATCGGTCCTGCGAGCAATATGCCCCGCCCACTGCCACTTCAATTTAGCAACTCTTTGGGCTATGTCAGTTACTCTGGTTCTTCTGCGGATCTCTTCATTTCTGATTCGATCTAGCAGGGAAACTCCGAGCATAGCTCTCTCCATTGCTCTTTGGGTGACTTTCAGCCTTTTTATGAGGCCTTGAGTGAACGACCATGTCTCTGTTCCATATGTCATCACTGGCAACACACACTGATCGAAGACTTTCGTTTAAAGATACTGCGGTATTTGGGACGCATATTAATAAGTTGGTCTTGTTCATTTCAATCAGTGTCCTGAAGAATATATTTCTGTTTGTCACATAGCAGACAAAGAAGTGAAAAAGCCTTAAAGTGTACTCAGGTCTCTCTCATGACAAAGAGAAACAGGGTGGAAGCGAAAATGGAGGGTAACGTACAAAGTTATGAAATATCTTTTCTGAACGCTTATTACGCTTAAATATTCATTTTACTCGTACTTAAAGTGCTTCAGAAATTCCAAATTTTTTACTTCATCCCCATAATCTTATTGTTATTAAAATAACAGGTATATTTCAATTACAGTACAACTTTCCAAGAGTGGTCTAGACCATCGAATAAAACAACTTGTAATAAGTACACACTTCTAATCGGATATTGAAAATCTACTTTTCCATAGAAATATTGAATTAGGTAAGACCGCCTTTTGTTTTAAATTATTTTATATGTATTTTGGTGTACCCTGTCCTTTCGAATATCACAAACATACGAATAATGAGAAACCTCCTCCTTTTTTGAAGTCGGTCAAAAACATAAAAGCACTAAAATTGGAAACTAAATGTTATACGTAATAATTCAGATATGACTGTGCGATATTTTCGCTAGTTTCCTGTAAATTTTCAAACGGGGCTACAAATTGCGAACGCCTCCGATGAATTTCCGCCGGACCGCTCGACATTTCCGGAAAATGACGAGCCGTCTACATGTGCCCTTAATGGGACTCTTGATGGTCCCAAAATTAGTTTTTAAGTATCATAAATTAATATTGAATTAGCGAAAATTAGTGACTAAGTATTATTAAGGTCAGTGCAAAATGTAACGAAACGTAAAATCGACAACCTAAACCCATCCTAAACCACTGAAGATATATACATGGAATTTGAAAAATATACAAGGTGTAAGGAACAGCCCTCTGCAAACTGAAACTGAACTCAGACCATCAAACTGAACAACTTTCACTATGGAGCCTACGTCAGGAAACGTGAAAAAAAAAACTTCGTAGTGAAAGTTGTTCAGTTTGATGGTACGAGTTCACCGTTTCAGTTTGCGTTGGGCTGTCCCCTACACTCTGTATTTTTAAGAGGTTGTAGAGGTGCTAATGAAAGGATTTTTCAAAAATGGGCGTAATTGGGGGAAATAATGGTTGAAACGAGGAGAAAATCAATAGTATCAGATATCAAAGTGAAATAAATCGCGGGCAAAAGCTATAAATTCATAAAAACACAACACATTATGAAGTTCCCGAATATCTAGTCTAATCTTGTTTAAGTAGTAACCAAAATGAATAACGATGTAAGTATACATTAACTACAAACAATGTAGACCTATACCGATTGAACCTGACCGTAAATAAGTACTTTTAAATATAGTTTATTATATCTATATACTTTTTCTATGTTCTTATGTAAGTGAATTTATTGTAATTCTTATGAGGATAATAAAGATTCTTAAACCCGAAATACTTTTAACCACACTCTTTCTTATACTTTTTTGTATTCTCAATTTTTTATATGGAGCTTTTTGCCTTCAGGTTTTGTCGGCCACTCTTTCTTATACTATACTGTGCCATACGACTACAATATTTTGTACCCTTAACTTATCTTATTGTATTTTTTTAATGTGGTTGGGTTGCATACGAATAAACAATATTTACCGTTATGTTGTATGCACGACACGACACCGTTATGTTGTATACACCTTCGGGATAATCAGAAACTTTGCTATACTAAAAATTGTTTGAGCGCAGATGTGACAAGGATCAGCGAGCGTTTGCATAGAATCGATACATATCAAGATTTAATTATTAAAAATCGTAATAATTTTTTCAACTTTTGATAAACCCGATAAAATCTTTGGAAGAAAAGTCAAAACATTCACGATTTTCAAAAATGAAGTAAATAAATCCCAATAATTATATTCACTAACTAAAATAATGTAAGTAAGTACATAAGTCGATTTACAACGATCCTTCTTTTAAAAAAGCCGTTTCTACCGTAACAAAAGAATGTATATTTTTTAAAACACTCTTATGCCCTTAAAAATATGCTTTGTTCAGTAACGTACCTTTTCTGGAGACACTGATTTCAGCATTGCTTTCAATCTTCTTCTTCTTATCATGTGGGCAGAGCTCTGGTGTCAGAGTTTTTTCAGACCGCCTTCTGGCCTCTGACATGGTTTTATGTAACGACTACTACCACCAGAGATAGTAGACGGGACCAACGGCTTAACGTGCCATCCGAAGCACGGAATCATTTTTCTTTTCAAACAATCAGGTGTTTCAGCCTGCAATGTCCTAACCAACTGGGGAAAAACGACGGCCCGGTAGCACAGTCTGTAGTGAACCTGCCTGCTGTGCCGAGGGTCGCGGGTTCGAATCCAGTAAGGGACAAATATTTATATGATGAATATGAATATTTGTACCCGAGTCATGATGGATGTTTGTATTTATATATGTATTCTATATCGTTGTCTAGTCATTATAATACAAGTCCAGGTAATTTAAATATGACTAGATAATTTGTGTGACAATGTCCAAGATATTTATTTATTTTATTATTTATTTATTATAAAAACGCACAAAGTGAAATTTCACTAGGTGTCCCCCGTGGGAATCGAACCCACGACCTCCGTGTCGAGAGCCAATGCTCTTAACCATTAGACCACGGAGGCACGGACCATGGAGGCTTTAAATTATTCAAGCTTTGTTACATGAATTTGGTGCCAATATTCGTGAGCTTTATACAAATATTTGTCCGTAATGTGAACCGTAATTCGAACCAGCGGCAAGTATTCTTAACCTAATTGACTTCGCTAATAGAATCGATGACGAAACGAACTGCGAACTCGATTTATGCTTACTGCTTCTATAATGGTTTGATGAAAACAGAGACGAATCTAATCACGTTGTGTGACAAAAACATAATATATGATTAATGGTTTTTCATGAAAGTAAATGTAGCAACCGAAATAGGTTAGCAAAATGTAGATGTTTGCCTTCAAGTCTTTCCGTTGGATACCATAAATATGTCAACATGCTATTTTGCTGGCAGAAATATAGCTGTAATTTGTTTTAAGGGTTCCATAGCTACAGAAAACCTTTTGGTTTCTATAAGAATATTCGTGTGATATTGTTTGTCTTCGAACTATGATAAGTGTACAGAAACGTATACGAAATTATTGTTGGGAATTACATTGTTTTATATGATGTGGATACAAACGAGAAACAAAGAAATATGACGTCTTTCCCTAACCTAAATATTTCGCAAATTGTACCTACACGTGAAACAGATTGTCAATAACAGAAGACATACGACAAAGATGTAGGTAGGTATACCTTCACGAAATAACTCAATTCGTTTTCGTTTTCATATTCTTCCAGTTATAAACTCTTGTTCAATTTCGGCAACATGCTACCTATTCGAACTGCATGCATATTGCATTGACATACTCGTATACACCATGACCATGGCATGTATTTTGGAGCTGAATATTACTGGGAAATGCTTGCGTTCATTCAATTTGCACCGCGAAGCCCCTGAGGGCGGTAATCCTGGGCTTAGGCCTGTTGCGTCTCGCTTTTGGTACTTAGGTACGAGACGTCTAGTTGAACTGTTTCTTATCATAAACAACTATGTCGGCATGTGAAACATACCAAGAATCTGTGTAATCCACAGAATAAATACTAGTACTACCCTGATCTACGACACGTCAGAGCGACCAAGAAGTTAAAAGTTTTAGTAGCCAACTTCATTCATCCTTGGAAACTCCTAGGAAAACCGTAACAATAGCAGCATAGTTGAGAAAAACATTAGAAAACTGTGAAGTATCTCAAAAAACTTTGGTACATATACAAAGTGTTAACGAATAAGCGCAAAACCTCATACATCTCAACTGATTTATAACAAAATAATTAGATTGAACAATAATTTCATTATTTTGATTCGAAATTTAAAGTTATTCGCACCGTACCATCCATCCTCGAGCCGAAAGGTATTGTGCGTGGCGATGGCAAGAGACCAGACGGAATGACGCTTATTCCCTGGAAACGTAGCAGACCGATGTGTGGATACTGTGGCGCCCTCACATCTCTCTGCCACCTCTCTTAGAGCAGGCGCGGCGGCTGCCTTTGCGTAAGGCAAGAAGAGGCGCTTATATGCAGCCCTGGGCGAGGGCTACATATTTACACCATTCGGGGTAGAGACCCTGGGACCTTGGGGCCCGGACGCACGACAACTCTTTAAGGAGTTGTCGTCGCACCTGGTAGAGGTCTCGGGGCACAACAGGGCCGGCGCATACCTTGGGCATCGCATCAGCATTGCGATACAGCGAGGTAACGCCGCCAGCGTCCTGGGCACTCTCCCGCTTCATAGCGACTGTGCGGTGGCCCCCTGTAAATCTGTATATTATACTTACCTACTATTAAGATTGTAAATTTGTACATACTTACTTACTTTTTAGTCTCAATATTCTGTATTTGTATATATACTTTTTACCCGATAAATAATATAGTAGGTTAAGTTAATATTAATTGAATTTCCAACATAATATAAGTTGTTCATTGTACAGTCATATTCATCTATCTATACTATTATAAAACTGTAACAGGAAGTTTGTCTTTACATTGAAGATATTAACAAAAAAAAGTTACGATATGGTTTTTAGGTGTCCCTGATTCCATTTCACCAATTTTTGGATTTTTTGTCTGTCTGTTTGTTTGGGTGTTTGTTTGTGTGTTTGTTTGTTTGAACGAGTATCACGCAAAAACTACTGAACCGATTTTGATGAAACTTTTTTTGTTTGATAGCTTATGATCTGACTTAAAATCTGGTATATAATTTGTGCGGACGAAGTCGCGGGTTAACGCTCGTAATTAATAAATACAGACATATATTCGCATTTTAAGTTTGATGCAAAAATGATTTGTTATCATTTCAGCAATGAATGAAAGCAATAACGTATTCATGGATACATTTTAATAATCTTGATTTGGTAGTAAGTAGGTTGAGTATGCCATAGAGAAAGTCTATGGCACCGACATGGAAATCGCGAAAAAAAATCCTCCATACAAAACTGGAAACCTACTCGAGCCAAATGTATGGGACAGCAGATTTTTTTTCGCGATTTCGATTTCGGTCCCATAGATAAAGTTGTTCAGTTTGATGGTCTGATCATCCCCTTAAAAATTTCAGCATATTAAGAAGGACCCTGTATAATCGAGATTTCGTCGTAGTCAACTTATGACTATTTGTGACAATTGTTTCCAACTACGAATGCGAGCTATCATACAAGTTTCTATGCTTATACAAACACAAATAAGCTTATTTTAGTTTCAGAACTAAACACTATAAAAAAGAATTCTCCGAAAACTAAAATGTTGGCAAAACAAGGCTATATTCGTCAAAACTTAGTAGGAAGCAATTGGCATTTCCACAGAGGTTGTTAGTTGGCATTCGTACGCAAATAAGATCGAGGACGAGCGCCAAATGTGGCAGTAAACGTTTTTACTATTCAACATTTGATGTCATTCGAATTCATAAAAGGTTTTAAATGCTTCGTTTCATGTATTTACATCCATCTTTTGCTAAAAATATTTAGTTACAAAATAAAACAAAAGTTATTAGATAAGAGTCGACGACGATGGGGGAGGCTGGGGACTCTTGTACTTTAGAAATGAAGAAGCAACTCAGTTACTTCCTGGTAACTTCAGTTAAATATTCCGCTGTTGTCAGACGTCAAGGAAAATACTTTTGACATTTCCGGCAATCGCTCCCAAGTTGCTCCCAAGACAGGCTCAAACGTATAAAAAGACGCATTTACATTTCTGTGGAGCTATTGATTTGTTGCCAAGGGGTAAACAAAGCGATCCGATAGACGTTTCGTAAATAAACCGAGTGACAGGTTAAAATTAAATAGCAAGTTTTAAGAAGGTTATAAGACGTCGGGAATTGACAGCCAACGGCATTGAAGTTGAGGGAAAGTGGCAAGTTTCATAGATTAATTTTCGTTTTATAAAGAAATTTTAGGACGTTCCATTATCAGTACAGCGTGTCATTTCTCCGTGATCATGATCAGTACCACCAAATGACTGTTAATATTATTTCATATTTAGTACAGCAATAATATTTTATTATTATTAAGTATGTACATATTTACTGCTTTTCCAAAAGCTAAATATAGAAGTGATAAGTTGTTTATACATAGTGGTCATGAAACCCAGAACGTCTCCGCGAGGGATGGCCGGGTATAATAAGCTTATTCGGGCAAGGAACCTTTGGCCATAATCCACAGGGTAGGGGATCTAGGCCGCTCTCGAGAAGCACATTACGATGGCATTATGCTGATGGGTGCCTGTGCTCTTTGTCGCTGTGACGTCACTTTTATGGCGGTATTATTCCGCTATTTTGGATGTGTCTTTTGGCTGGTGACCTTAATATAAAAGCTCATTTTATTGGTAGGTACTGGTATATTAATTGTTGATTTTTGTTAATGACATTTGAGTAGGTCGGTGTTTTACAAATTATAGAATCGGTCGAAAATGGGAAAGGTAAAAAAAGGGTTAAGACTTTTCCATATAAACATTTATCATTATAGCAACAAAGTTGTAGGTCCATGATTGTCCTTGGTTTTATTTGGGTTCGAAAAATCTGCCATTTCAACTTTTCATACATTTTCGATGAAATTAGATAAGGCTATATTCCGTTAGAACTTGTCCGTCTCAGCATTTTTTAGTATGGCACCAAAGCTGTATTGTATAAGGCGGCACATTTTCCTTGGTTTTGTTAAGGTTTGAAAAATCTGCCTATTCATATACATTATTGATTGTAATATAACTTACAGCTACTCATAGCTTCCATGCCATAATAATAAATGCTTAGACGGACAAGTTCTAACAGAATATGGCATTAGTTTCTGTTGGCCGACAATTTCACATGACCTTGACCATGATTTTTTGAACCAAAAAATGTATGAAACGCGGAAGATGTATGTTATTAAAAAAAAAATTAATATCGCAATTCTTTTAGTTCAGTAAAATAAAGATTATTTTATGTCAGTAATCCACTTTACTTTACATTATCATTTCTGATGTAAAATTAAATGTAAATCACTGAAGCCATAATAAATCTCTGTCAGGGTCTGAGTTTCCTAAACTGATCGCTGTAATCACTTAACTGTGAATTTTTTCATAGATTCGCTCTTTAGAGGAAGCTCTAGGGGTACTAAAAACCCCTCATAAAAAGTTACGGTTAGGCTTACGAATTGCGTTAGTGCTGTATGAGGACTTTGGAACGCACTTATATTGGGAGCTTTTGACTACTTATATAGGGACTAGTTACGCGTGTAATTCTACGAACAAACATTTCTGCCACTTTTTGCGGGGGGCGAGGTAACACGAAATCCGCAACTTTGGATTTTATTCCCCATAACTTTAGATTCTAATTTTGAACGTAAAAATTATGAAAAGAAGTCTCGGGTGAACCCCTAAGTTCGAAATTATTGTTTCGCAATTATAGGATGTCTCGTTTAGTGATAAGGTATAAAATTGAATGTAAATGCACATGATCAATTAATCTTATACCGTGGCAGAGGGGAAATGCTACCGCAAGGCTAGTCCTTATAATAAATAGTCAAAGATTGGGAGTAGTGACGTCACAAATGTCATTGTGCTCAAGGGAAAAAGTCTTGGACTAAATATAATAAGGCATTATGATAACGAAATATGAATAAAACAAATAGGATATCAAGGTACTCTCTAAAAGTAGAAGGTAGAACGTTGTGTTAACACGATCTTAGATATTCTAACGTTGATAATTGGAGAAAGTAGAATATTTTAGCAGCGGTCAAGAATGCTAATTTCAGGAAGCCGTAACAAAGAAACTACCTAATTCCTTTCTTGAAAATACTCAAAAGATAAAGTTGAAGTATTAATTATTATCAGAAGTCGAGACTAACGCTATTTCTGCAATCCAATAAATATGATACACACATATTATAAAGTCCAATTCGCCAGAAACCGGCATAGATTGCACCCTAACATATTACTAGTTACTTCGCATAACCTTTATAGGCATATTTTTTTTATAAATGTTAAGGTAATGATTAATATCTGACTTCACTAACAATGACAAGAAATACGATAGTTTTCTCACATCAGTTGAATAATTTAAAATATTCACGCTTTCAACTTTCAGATCTATCAGATCACTGCTGCATCAACGTGTGAAATTCACTGAAGAGGTAAACTAAATAAAGCTCAAATCGGATAGATTAGGCCCAGAACGTCTAGGTCATGAAATAATGAATAAGCACAAAACCTCATACACCCCAACTGATTTCTAACGAAATAATTGCATTGAAACAATAATTTCATTATTTTATTAATTAAAATTTAAAGATTTGTTATTATTTCCGCAATGAATGAATGCGCTAGCATGCTCATAAATATATTTTAAGAATTTTATTTGGTAGTAAGTAAGGTGAGTGTGCCAGTGCTGTGGGTTGACATGAGTTTAGTAAATATTAAATTGTACTAACAAAATATTTGCTCTTTTGAAAAAAAATTTAACCTTTGTTGAAACCTTGGTAATCTGATTCTGCTGTCGATTGTAAACAAACAAATTTCTAATTTTGCGTTTATTCATTAAACCGTTGCATAGGGATAGTAAGCCGATATCTGACACTGCTAACCAAGAGTATATTAAAAACACCTAAACTTTAAAGCAGTGAAATAACACTACTTACCCACAGCTGCACCCTTGGTTATTGTTAGGTGTGGTAGCAGCCACGATTAAAAGTTAGTAGCCATAAAGGGAAGCATAATATTGCACCAGTTACTGTTCAGTTTCGTGCTCTACCGTTTCTATTTGTATTCCTATACTCCGCTTTGTATGTTTAATACAAGGCACTGTTAGAGCGATACAATAGATATAACGTATGATTTTAAATGTGTCCAGTTTAAACAATATTCAACTAAAAGAAAATAAAGGTATTTATTAATTAAACCACTAAAACCACTAAAAGTAATTATTGCATGCTATTCTCGACTGGGTCAGGCTCTGTTGGGTAATTGGGGATTATTAGACATATAGGGTCCTTGTTAATATGATGATATTTTTTTTGAGGGGATGATCAGACCGTCAAACTATTATTACTACAATTTATTAGAAAGAAAGTGCAATGTTAAACACATTTTTGACATTATAAATTTTGACATTATACATTATTGACATTATAAATATATAATGAGTATCTTAAATTCAATTAATTATTCTCTTTGCTATGTTAATATTTGCATGCTTTTGTAAATGGCTGAATCAGGAGATCATCTATAATTGTTACTAATACCTACAATATTGTTTACCCTGTTCAAAAGCAAATAAATGATTACTGATTACTGAACTGAACAACTTTCTCTATGGCACCAACATCGAAATCGCGAAAAAAATTCAGCTTTTCTATACAAAACTGCAAACCTACTCGAGACTCGAGCCAAATGTATGGGCCAGCAGATTTTTTTTCGCGATTTCAATGTTGGTTCCTTAGAAAAAGTTGTTCAGTTTGATGGTCGGATAAAAAAAAACACGTCCCCATGATCCCTTTAAAAAGCGTCAGCATTTGTTAGGAAGGACCATAAATGGTTGTAGAATCATATAATCATAATGCTTTTATAGTAGGAATAATGATTCTACAATCATATTAATACCGAAGGCCCGAAGGTGACTAATAAAAAAAACAATTATAAAAAAGAAAAAAGCAAGTACAACTATAAAACGCATAGACTGATTTACACATGGTGTAAACTTAAATGTGTTAGTTATTTAAAAAGGTGCTTGAGACCATCAAACTGAACAACTTTTACTATGGGACCAACTTTGAAATATCGAAAAAAAAACAGCTTTCTCACACATTTTGATCGAGATTTGTAATTTACTTCGGAACAGCTGATTTTCTTTTCCCTATTTCAAAGGTTCCATAATCAAAGTTTTTCCGTGTGATGGTCTGAAGCACTTATATAATTACGAGCGTTAACCCGCGACTTCGTCCGCACAAATTATATACCAGATTTTAAGTCAGATCATAAGCTATCAAACAAAAAAGGTTTCATCAAAATCGGTTCAGTAGTAGTTTTGCGTGATACTCGTTCAAACAAACAAACAAACAGACGGACAAACAATCCAAAAATTGGTGAAATGGAATCAGGGACACCTAAAAACCATATCGTAACTTTTTTTTTGTTAATATCTTCAATGTACAGACAAACTTCCTGTTACAGTTTTATAATTGTATATAGATAGATGAAACGCATTTAAGATTATTAAAACGCATATAAACGCATTAAAAAACCTCTAATTTTAAATGTACAATAATTAACTAAATATTGAATCGTAAAATCCAATTTACTAAATCGTAATAGATTATTAAGAAATATCATGGCCTAGTCCATCCCATATAAACCTGTGAGACTGTAGCAATAAGCAACGGTAAATAAAACGGGGAAGTACCTACGTGTAGGTGACGTTTTGTATCGGGGTGTTTACGTAGGCTGAAGCAAACATCTAACCACGCTCGAGGCGAAACACCTAACCACTTTGGCTCCTTGTTTAGTAAGTAAGTATGTCAACCGTATAGTTTACTCTTACCCTCTTGTTTACTCTGCCCGGATAATGTAGGATAATACAAATATTAATAGGCTCATTAAATGCATGTTTGGTACACTTGGACATATTAAGGGCCTATGTCGAAAAATTATTGAAGCGAAATGGGCATGTGATAGCTTATATTAGTGCCTGATGCAAGAGAAAGAGATGGGGCGGCGCGCGCGCCTGAAACGACGCAAGCGTAAAACAAACTTTATTTAATTGTGATTGTACTATTTCAATCAATCAATCAATCAATCAATTATACGTAATTATACGTTATTTATGTAAGTTCAATTCTGCTCTAATCAAAATTTATAAAATACGAGCGTTAACCCGCGACTTCGTCCGCACAAATTATATACCAGATTTTAAGTCAGATCATAAGCTATCAAACAAAAAAAGTTTCATCAAAATCGGTTCAGTAGTTTTTGCGTGATACTCGTTCAAACAAACAAACATACAAACAAACACCCAAACAAACAGACAGACAAAAAATCAAAAAATTGGTGAAATGGAATCAGGGACACCTAAAAACCATATCGTAACTTTTTTTTGTTAATATCTTCAATGTACAGACAAACTTCCTGTTACAGTTTTATAATAGTATAGATCAATCTCTTTTTTTTTAATGAAGTCTCGTGTTTCTATTATTAATTATCGGTAAAGACGGATGCTACTTTGGCTTATTTTTCTATCGAGAAAATTTGTCTTAATAGTGTTTTGGCTCTGATCAAAACTTCAATTATATGTTCAATTTACACATATCCGCTAATCATAATCCTACTGTTAGTACTTCATGATATATGACGCTTTGAAGAATCCTATTTTTTCACATAGCCTCTTAAACATAATTAATCAGTTAACACTGTGTTGTTAAAACTGACATGGATAGTTGCGTGCTCTCCGCCTACATGTTCAGTAGGCCTTGCATGCCACCCCCAAAAAACGATAAAAATCGAGATGTGTCTCCATCTATATTATTTTACGTATACGTATCCGTATGCCAGAACGAGCGCGCATGACGTTTTTCTCGTTTAAACACTTTGTCGTGGGTGGCATGCTAGCCGTGCAGGATAAAGTGAAGTGAACAGACAAGGAAAGCAGATCCAGCTACCGACGACAACCAGAAAGATGACGATTAACTGTAAATGTGAAAAGAGAGCGGCATACTTATGAAAATGAATCACTGTGATGGTAAAATTTTTATGACAATGAACCGTCTATAATAAAATGTTTAGTATGTCTAGTATATATAGTATATATAGTATATATAATGTACACACGGCGACACATCAAGCTATACAAAACCAACATAAGCTGGCCGCACGTCGTTATACGTTACGTGACCTACGCGCGGCCAGCTTATTTTGGTTCTGTATAGCTTGATGTCTCACCGTGCGTACAGGGTGTAAGGGACAGTCCTCCGCAAACTGAAACGGTGAACTAAGACCATCAAACTGAACAACTTTAACTATGGAGCCTACCTCAGGAAACGCGAAAAAAATCAATTGTTCCATACATTTGGGTCGGGTAGGTACGGCAGTTTTGTATGGGACAGTTGATTTTTTTTCGCGTTTCCTGAGGTAGGCTCTATAGTGAAAGTTGTTCAGTTTGATAGTCTTAGTTCACCGTTTCAGTTTACGGAAGGCTGTCTCTTACACCCTGTATAGTTTGTAAGAATATATTTTAGAAAAGCTATCTTTGAACTGATCTTTATTTACTAAACACAGCAGGCAAAATTTACCAAGTGGTAATAAAATTCAACAAAAGGTTTCTTCGTTTTACGTTTAGATGCCGACCGACCTAAGTCGTAAACCTTAGCCCCCGTCTAAGTAAATAATATAAGTAACGAATCCGTAGATATATTTATACTTTATGAACTTGAGATGGCTTATAATAGAAAGGGCGCGTGGGTTGCTTTTGACAATAAGATAAGCCAGAAATAGCAGATATACTTCAATTTACCTATCTAATTACACACTCAGTAAATTCTAATAGTCTGTTTCATGATCTACCTATACAGAGTCCTTCTTAATATGCCGACAGTTTTTTAAGGGGATACCAGACCATTAATCTGAATAACTTTCTCTCAGGGACCAACATCGAAATCGCGAAAAAAAAATCAGCTGTCCCATTCGTTTGGCTCGAGTAGGCATTGTACGAGTAGTTTAGTATGGAATATGGCATAGAGAAAGATGTTCAGTTTGACGGTCTGATCATCCCCATAGAAAACTGTCAGCATATGAAGGACCCTATATATGTGAAGGTAAAATTATGTCGATAGGTATCCATAGACTCATGTGTAGAGTAATAAAAGACATGTTGTAGGCCCAGCCTAGGCATCTCTATCGGAGAGTCACGCGCCGTTACCTCCGTCGCGACGCACTCATTCAATGAACTTATAACGAAACTGCCTTCACACTTTAGGAATTTACAACTTGAATTTTATAAAATGTTACAACCCAACATTTACTTCGAATTACTTTTTCATTGCAATAAAGTGCATAATCGGCAGTCACTTTGTTTTAATGACATGTCGATGTCTCGAAGTGTTATAAAGACAAAAGAAGAACGAGAGCAACACCTACGAGATAAAAACTTTGAAGGCAAGTTGGCCAGTCAAAGTTGTAAAGAAAGACGTTATCCAATAAAGCTTTCACAACTTCTTTTTTTACGATTCTCCCGAGGAAATACATTTAAGTACACTGGTCGTTTTGCCTATAATAAATGTTGGTAGCAAAAAGCGAACTGTCGTTTAAAAATACTTCATAAATACACAAATTATAAAATTAATTGAATCCTACTCGAATAAAGAGCAATCGCCGAGGTTTAATATTTTATAGAACGTAAGAAATTTTTACCGTTTATTAAATTTGTGAATCTATACTATTATAAAACTGTAACAGGAAGTTTGTCTGTACATTGAAGATATTAACAAAAAAAAAGTTACGATATGGTTTTTAGGTGTCCCTGATTCAATTTCACCAATTTTTGGATTTTTTGTCGGTCTGTTTGTTTGTTTGAACGAGTATCACGCAAAAACTACAAAACCGATTTTGATGAAACCTTTTTTGTTTGATAGCTTATGATCTGACTTAAAATCTGGTATATAATTTGTGCGGACGAAGTCGCGGGTTAACGCTCGTTTATTATAAAAAGGTCAAATGGGTCAGACCTTACACAGGGTGTAAACCAGATTACGTTACATATTTTAAAGCGATGTTCAGACCATCAAACTATATAACTTTTACTATGGGACCATAGCGAAAAAAACAGCTGTTTCGTACAGCCGAGTAGACATTGACAGTTTCAGTGGAGCAAGCATTTTTTTCGCGATTTCAATTTTAGTCCCATAGTAAAAGTTGTTCAGTTTGATGGTCTAAAGCATCCCCTTAACCCTTAAATCTGTAACGTATTTAAGTTTACATCCTGTATTTGTGTTATAGTATGTACTTACTATTTTAACGATTGTTCATTACCTATTAAGTTCACTCTTTTATTCCATCATTGTTAATTACGTTCCCATCAAGTTGTTCATTAAAGAGGATTACTTTAATAATAATTACCAGTAGCAGCAGTGGAACAAAACCATTATCCCAAAAGTTGTTACCAACTTAACCTACCGAAACCTATCTTATCTAGATTCATGTTCTCTCTGACCTAACACGTACCGCCTGGCACAACATCTGAATAGTTCTAGTCTCAAATTTAACTTATACTGTATCAGTCAGAAATAACAGATGAAATAGAGATTTAAATACATTCTGGGTTGAAATAAAATTACGTAGGCACGAAACAGGAACTGGAGTGCGATTTTTGAATCTCATACGTTGAACTCAGCAGTTGAAAATGTATGGAGATACAGATCTTTCTACTGCTGATTTGACTTTCAAAAATCTCACTCTTGAATTATGATTTTTGAAAGTCTAATCAGCAGTAGAATGATGCATATCTCCATAGTAATTTTAATATTTTCAACTGCTGAGCTCAGCGAATGAGTTTCAAAAATCGCACTTCTGACCTTTTTACAATACTCGGTAATAGTCAACTCAATACCTTGCCAAGGGTAAATAATAATTTACCCATGTGCATAATGTAATTGTCAGATCAAGCAGAAGTTCGGGCAGATCACGATAATTTCGCACAACTTTAATACTTTGTTATATTCATGAATAAATAGATAGTACGAGTCGTCCGCTTTTACGAGGGAGTGCTACGTGTGCCGTGTGAGAGAGCAAAGTTGAACCGATCTACTATATGTAGGTAGATGCCCGCTGTTTTGACGGAAGCCGGAATTACGCCAGTTGTGTTTACGACGAGAAACATTCAATATTGCACTCACTACATGTCATACACGTAGCTAGCTACCTTTCATAAGTTATAATGTCACAGTCGAAGCTACGATAACGTCGAAAAAAATTACAACCAGCACTGGCTTCTAAACCCTATCGCTATGCACGCACACAGACATAATTTGAATGATGCCTCACGCACACCAACCTAAGAAAATTGGCCCCTTTTGTTTTACACGGTAGAAGCGTGAGGCTCAATCTGGACATATACTCTATCTCTATATCTCATCTAACCTAGCTACCTACGTAGTTCTGACGTGACTCGTGAGATTCCACGTCACTCCTTCATGTTTACTTTAGCAGATGAGAGCGAAAGGGCAAAACATCGTTGACTTGTGTCAGGCCACGATAAAATGTGGTGCGTGTAGAACTGTGAATATTTCGGAAAATGTATTAGGGTAATGTTTTTAACCGACTTCAAAAAAGGAGGAGGTTTCTCAATTCGACCGTATATATATATTTTTTTATGTGTGTTCGCGGATAACTTCGTCGTTTATGAACCGATTTTGATGATTTTTTTTTTTTTGGAAAGAAGATATCCCAAGGGTGGTACCATGATAAGGAAACCAGGATAAAAATTTTCTTAGATGTAAAAATTCAACTTAACCCAGTTATAACAATAGAGACGAGTATACACTTGTAATTGTTATGCTGGAAGTAAAGGTCGTCTCGCAACGACACAGTTAATTTTGTTGAGCTACTAAAGGATGGTCTATAACAATAAACCATTAATTTGGTGACCTAAATACCCACCTACACATTATAATGGAAGCAAGAAAGCCGAGTAAGTTTCTTGTTTGTATTGTTCGAAAGTTTTAGACGTCTTGTGTGAAAAAATTCGTACTGAGCAATTAAAATGAAACCACTAATACCAATCCGCATTGGGCACGCGTAGTGGACTAACGCCCATACCCTGGACCCCCAGGCCTGTGCCCTGCGGTGGGACATATACAGGGTGAAATTGATATCATTAGCATACTTTTAAACTAAGAGTCTACCCATCGAACTGACAACTTTTACTATGGGAGCAAACCGATCGGAGCAAATAAAAAATCAACTATTCCATACTAAACTGCATTGTTAACCTGCAAGTTCGCGACTCGAATGTATGCAACAGCTGATTTTTTTGTTGCTCCGATCGCTTTGCTGCCATAGTAAAAGTTGTTCAGTTCGATGGGTAGACTTTTAGTTTAAAAGGATGCTAATGATATCAATTTCACCCTGTATAGGCTGCGGCTGTGATGATGATGATGATGATGAATTAAAATTAAGCAACCTATGAATGGGTATACAGGGTGTTAACTTAAATGCGTTACATATCGAACAGGGTGTTTCAGACCACCAGACTTAACAACTTAATTACTGTGAACCCGCGTAAAAGAAATCAGCAGTTTCGAACATTTTTGGTCCAGTAGCTACTAGCTATTGACGTTTTTTATGGAACAGCTGATATTTTTTCGTGATTTCTATGCTGGCTCCATAGTGAAAGTTATTCAGTTTGATGGTCTCACCCTGTTCGTATAATGTATTCAATTTGACACCATGGATAATGAATGACGCCGAGGTAATCTATCTATCTATCTATCTATCTATACTCTATACTATTATAAAACTGTAACAGGAAGTTTGTCTGTACATTGAAGATATTAACAAAAAAAAAGTTACGATATGGTTTTTAGGTCTGATTCCATTTCACCAATTTTTGGATTTTTTGTCTGTCTGTTTGTTTGTGTGTTTGTTTGTTTGTTTGAACGAGTATCACGCAAAAACTACTGAACCGATTTTGATGAAACTTTTTTGTTTGATAGCTTATGATCTGACTTAAAATCTGGTATATAATTTGTGCGGACGAAGTCACGGGTTAACGCTCGTCTAAAATATTATCGTATGATGCTAAACGATACCCAATTTTTAGTTATACATAAGTGTATCTTATAATTTAGATAGTATTAAGAATGATGTTAGTAAGTAAAGAAACTGTTTTATGGAAGACGGAGATTAACTAACTTCAGATTTGTCGCTTGATAATAAATAACACTAAAATTATTTTTCTTTTTTGCATTAATGTTTTTACTCGAATCTTTTCAGTCTCCATCATTTGCAATCTCTTTAGTCGACAAAGGAGGTTTCATAATAAGAAAAGAGAGGAATACTGGTCAATATTCTGACAGAAAATTTCAATTGCAGCCTTAAAAGGTACTCTAAAGAAAATAAGTTTTATTTCTTATTAATTTTATGGCATTTGAAAATTTGTTTAAGGATTCTGGCCATATTTTAATTTATGACATTATTAATTCAAAAGAGTTTGTACTAGTCCTATACGATATACGCACTGAAAACTTTCTCTGCAATCTCTTTGGTTGAAAAAAGGAAGTTTTATACAACGTGTTAATGATTTAACGCAAAACTAGAAAGTAGTTTGTTTAGAATCGAGAGCAGAATCGAATTATCATGATTTCAACATAGGAAATTTTTTTTCAAAATATTAAATAATTTGTTGGTAAAATTTAAAATTTACTGAACCCGATGTCAACCCACCCCACGGACATACTCACCCTACTTACTACCAAAATATACTATAATTTAATTATTTTGATTCTTAAAATTTAAAGTTATTCGCATTTTAAGTTTTGAGGCAAAAGCGATTTGTTATCATTTCAGCACTAACGTGGTTATGGATACATTTTAAGAATCTTGTTTTGGTAGGAAGTAGGGTAAGTGTGCCCGTGTGGTGGGTTGAGATCGGGTTCTTAAAATTTAAAATTTTACTCATAAATTAATTAATATTTTGAAAAATTACCCATGCTGAAACCATGATAATTCGATTCTGCTCTCGATCCTAAACAAGCTACTTTCTAGTTTTGCGTTAATTCATTAACACATTGTATAATTCCTTTTCTTTTGTGGATGGTTTGAAGTACCAGCAAACTTGGAGCTTTTTGTAATGTAACTTTTTATTACTTTATTGATTCAAATTTGTATTTTTTTTTACACACAAACGTGTGTAAAACGAATGAAATTTATCTGTGGAAACTTTTAGTTGGCAATGTTTTATAAAAATATTGATACCCTACTATCCTGTAATTAGTCCGTAAGTTTTCCTAAAATGAATAAAATATAATAAAAAAAATATAATAAAACAAGATTATTAAAATGTATCCATGAGTATGTTAGCGCTTTCATTCATTGCTAAAATGATAACAAATCATTTTTGCTTCAAAACTTAAAATGCGAGTAACTTTAAATTTTAACTATCAAAATAATGAAATTACTGTTTCAATCTAATTATTTTGTTATAAATCAGTTGGGGTGTATGAGGTTTTGCGCTAATTCATTAACACGTTGTATATTCAATAGAAAATATCAATGCCATAAAAGACGATTACAAAAAAAACATTTTTATTCCTTTTTTTTCCATTCATTAGGTAGATGTATGTTTCTGACCACCCCGAAAGGGATTACGGTCGTTAGGTTACGTATTTTTTTAAGAATTTTGGGTTGTACCTATTTTATTCCAAATTCGTGTTCCAATTTTATGCACATAAATAAAAGATCTCATTCGTTTTTTTTTTATTTAATGCGATCAATTCAGGAAGCTGGCAATGTATTGTATATGATTCTAAAATCCTTGGATCAATTATTTGTTTTTTCTTTTCTTACTATCACTACTTTTTATCCTTGTTTACCTACTAGCCGAATACAAAAAAAAAAGATAATCAAAACTGTTTTCCAATTCGGCTGATGGGACCGCTAACGTATTATATTCACGGACTGTTTTCGTAAACAAATAGCTAGAGAGTGGAGTAAAATAGTGGTGTTCTGGCAGTTCCATTAGCCTAGAAGAGTGGGAGTGGCACAGGCAAGGTCAGCGTCGACACCTGTAATTTATTAGATTTGTTTCAATCCCGGATAATCTCGTTAGGGGCGACCCCTCTATACGACATCGTGACCAGTTTTTGGGGGGAAACCGAGGACAAATTTCGGATACAAAAGATTATGGTACATATACTACAGATTTTTTTTGGGGATGACTATTACAGCTCTGCTCAGGGAGAAACTACTGCTTTTTCCTATGGACTATTGGAGGCCCTCCAATGGAGGGACCACCAAAGGTCTATCGTGCTAAATGAATGAACTGCAACCGACCTAGGGGCACCCAGAGGGGTACGGATCTCGGCATAGGACGTTGCTGGGGCTACGCGGCGGATTGGGTAGCGGGGATCGGTGAGAACCTACTACAGTATGTAGTCGGTACTGTATGTTATGTAGTACTATTATCCTTACTACGGACACTCCTGCCTTCCACAATTTTTTTGTGAGTACCAAAGGGAGTGCCTCTCCATATTGCTACTTTAGCTAACTAGCTAGCCTAGATTGAATCTAATAAAAAAGTTTCGTTCTTTATGTTATCGCATGTGTTGTTGAATTTCAACATAATAAGGTGTTGCAAACTTTTTGTATAACGTGTAGTTTGTTGAAAACGGAATATTTTAAATGAAGGGAAAATATCGGATATTTTTATCTTTTACTAAATGTAGAGCGAAACGTCGGTGGTGCGTTGCGGAGAGGTATGGCCGCTCAATCATAGGGGAATCAAAGGGGCCTAGAAATTTACTAACTTATGCACGGCATTACTACCGACTGCTCTAAAACGGTGAAGGAAAATTTCGTGAGGAAACCTGCAGCACAGAGTACTTCCTGTAGTGTAGACGCTGAAGAAGAAATTCCTATGCGTATGTGAAGTCTACCAATCCGCATAGGGCACGCGTTGTGGACTAATGCTTATAAACCTTGAGGGTAGGCCTGTGCCCCGCAGTGCGACGTATATACAGGGTGAAATTGATATCATTAGCATCCTTTTAAACTAAGAGTCTACCCATCAAACCGAACAACTTTTACTATGGGAGCAAACCGATCGGGGCAAAAAAAAAGTCAGCTGTTTCGTACTAAACTGCACCCGCCGCCGTTGCCTACTCGACTCAAATGTATGCAACAGCTGATTTTTTTTGCTCCGATCGGTTTGCTCCCATAGTAAAAGTTGTTCAGTTTGATGGGTAGACTCTTAGTTTAAAAGGATGCTAATGATATCAATTTCACCCTGTAGGCTGATGATGTCCTAAATATACTTAAATATACAGGGTGTTAGAGTGAACAGTTGCATTACTTAAAGGGGTTATTGTACCCATGATAATGAACAACTTTCCCAAAGAAACGTATAGGAAATTTGCATAAATTTTTTTTGGACTTTCCATACTAAATGCAATCAGCAGATCGAACGGTTGTATGAAAAGTCAATTTTTTTGCGACTTTCCTATAGATTTCTTTCGGGAAAATTTTTCAGTGTCATGGGTACAATCACTACTTAAAGTAATGCAACTGTTTATCCTAACACCCTGTATAGTGGGAATCGGGGACTAAAAGACACAGGATGGATTTTTTGTATAGAGCAGCGATAACAAAACCTCACTATCAGCCAATATACTTACATGGATTAGTCAGTAGCGAGTCACGATAGCCAACCCTTGCTGATTAAAATCGGGGTCAGGATCCAAACACCAACAGGCAAAAAGCACGATTACCTAACAAACGAGCGTTAACCCGCGACTTCGTCCGCACAAATTATATAACAGATTTTAAGTCAGATCATAAGCTATCAAACAAAAAAATTTTCATAAAAATCGGTTCAGTAGTTTTTGCGTGATACTCGTGCAAACAAACAAACAAACAAACACCCAAACTAACACACAAACAAACAGACAGACAAAACATCCAAAAATTGGTGAAATGGAATCAGGGACACCTAAAAACCATATCGTAACTTTTTTTTTTGTTAATATCTTCAATGTACAGACAAACTTCCTGTTACAGTTTTATAATAGTATAGATAACTATATTAGAGAGTTTGAAAACGCCAGATTTTCATTATGTACCTCCTACACTTATACTCTTTGACAAGGTCAGGTGCTTTGTCACTTTGAGTAGAATTAGGCTGGATTTATTTTGGGGCACATTTTGCTGACTGTGATTGATGATTTCGAAGATATTTGAAATCGAAATTGATTAGCATTTGACTTTCGTTGCGATATTAATATCGGAGAAGGTCTTTGTGGTTGTTTAAAAAAAAACAGGTTTTGTTTATTAACTTTGTTGTCATATTAGAACCAGATCCGACACCGTGAAATTGGCACCTATTTCTTTGGTGAACGAAATGTGATTCTAGTGAATGTTTATACAGGGGTTAAGAGGCTATGTGAAAAAAATAGGATTCTTCAAAGCATCATATATCATGAAGTACTAAGAGTAGGAGTATAATTAGCGGATATGTGTAAATTGAACACATAATTGAAGTTTTGACAAGAGCCAAAACACGATTAAGACACATTTTCTCTATAGAAAAACAAGCTAAAGTAGCCTCCGTTTTTACTTATAAACGATTGCAACTGCAAAACGGTGAATAATAAAAACACGAGACTTGATTTAAAAAAAAAGGTTGATATTTTACAAATTTTGATTAGAGCAGAATTGAACTTACATAAATAGTACAATCACAATTAAATAAAGTTTGTTTTACGCTTGCGTCGTTTCAAGCGCGCGCGCCGCCCCATCTCTTTCTCTCGCATCAGGCAGTAATATAAGCTATCACATGCCCATTTCGCTTCAATTATTTTTCGACATAGGCCCTTAATTCAACACCGCCAAGTTGCCTAGAAAAATCTTCCCGTAAGTACCTTTTTCATTATGATTTTGGTATAACTTTTTCCAACTATCTTTTTGGGAAGTAAATGAGGTGCCATCGGAATTAGACTGATCTAAAGTACAGGAAAAACTAGGATTGCCACCACTAAGCCTGCTGTAATTCTAGAGTTCCTAGGTTCAAAGAAGTCATTTTTGACACCAAAGAAATAGGTGCATAATTTTACGGTCGGATCTCGGACCATATACAGGTTGAAATTGATATCATTAGCATCCTTTTAAACTAAGAGTCTACCCATCAAACTGAACAACTTATACTATGGGAGCAAACTGAACGGAGAAAAAAAAATCTGCTGTTGCATAGATCTGAGTCGCGAACTCGCGCGTCTTATGGAACAGCTGATTTTTTATTTGCTCCGATCGGTTTGCTCCCATAGTAAAAGTTGTTCAGTTTGATAGGTAAACTCTTAGTTTACGAGAAAACTAATGATATCAATTTCACCCTGTATATTTTCTTAAATAACAAACTTATAAAAGGAGCTTAACGATGTAACCTTTCTAATAAAAAGGATGTGTTGACAAACAATACTAAAACAGAAACACTCAAGAAACTTTTTAGTGTCGTATAGTTAATTTATTACTCGTAAAAGTGACCCCATAAAAACAGTATAAAGGGAAAAGAGATTTATTTCAAAGTAAGGTTGTGATCTTGATGATAGTATACTTGCGTAGACAGGCCATTAGATACCGCCTGTTAGGTGATTTGTAATATTTTGCCTAAAATAAAAATGTAATAAAATTATACAAGGTGTAACAAAACACCATTGTAATATTTAAAGGGGTGGTTTAGACCATCAAACTGAAGAAATTTCACTTTAGAGCGAACATCAAGAATAATAAAAACTTTGCTGTTTCATGCAAAACTGCAGTAGTTATACCTTCATAGATAAGGTGTAAACGTTATTTCTTCGGAGTGAATGCACTTACTAATTTAAAAGATCGATGTAAATCCTTATTGGGGGCGAGGTAACATGAAATCCGCAACTTTGGATTTTATTCCCATAACTTTAGATTCTAATTTTGAACGTTAAAAATCACGAAAAGTAGTCTCGTGTGAACCCCAAACGTTTTAAGTTCGAAATTATTGTTTCGCAATTATATGCTGTCTCGTTTATTGATAAGGTATAAAATTGAATGTAAATGCTCATGATTAATTGATCTTATACCAGGCAGAGGGGAAATGCTACCGCAAGGCTAGTCCTTCTAGTGATCTGTCCAACGGCTATCATTAGTTGTCAAATGTTTAGCGCGATACCGAATGTCTAAAAAGTTGTGATTCGCAGGGGAGCGCGTAATTTCTCTATGGATTCGCATGCGATGCGGTCTAATGAAGTTTCAGCAGAGATTTAATTAGCGCGATCAATCTTCTAGTTTAGTAATGTAAAACCACGATTGGAAGCACACCATGTCCGTCGTGTTCATGGTACTGCATGCCTATTTGAAATGTTATGTGTATTTTGCAACCACAACAGACCGCCTAATGTGTATCCACAAATCGCACATCTAGTTCTTAAAAGTCATAAATGTAAAAAATCCAAAATTGAGTTAACAATGCCATAACATTGCTTTTATTTAAATGCATTGAGTGATGATTGAGTGCTTAAAGATCTTTTTTTTTAATTCAACAATATGTACGATAGGGAGCGCAACTTTCATTATAGCTCTAGTCAAAAAAGTTACGCGCCTTGAATCTCTACTGAAAAATTAACAAAATGACATTTATGATTTTAAGAACTAGATGTGCGAAATGCAGACCGCGCCACGGTGGTTTGACCGTCCTATCACAGTTAATATGATTATGATACTATACACCTCTGCTCTCCTCATTACTCTGATTCATTGTGTAAATTTATTCAAATAGGTACCTAATTCATAAAATAGGCCGTTTTCCGTTCAGGCCGGTACCGTAGCCGTCTATTGTTTGCATCTTTTGTTTGTTGGCATGCTGGATCCGGTAATAACGTTCGACCATTAAAATTCGGGTCAGGCTGTTGACACGAATTTATGAGAGCTTTACGAAATTGTGCCCTTAATTTTTGTTTATTGTAAAAGTTTATTTAAGATTTTAACTTGCGCATGGGAGTTGAAGTATTCCATATTATCACCTACTTCTAGGAATAGGTTTACTTTGTGTTCGTTCTTCGCTAACGCTATATTATGTCATAATTGCCTCACCTTATTCACCATTAATGAAGATCCCAGAATTTCTACTTTCTATTGTAATGCATTTTGATAGAGTTGTCTAAAAAAGTAATATAAGACCAGAGTGTTTTCCAACAGTCAGTCCAACTGATTCAGATCGAGTACAAAAGGGAAAAGAAAAATAAGTCTTAAAATGCAAAAGCTCTGTAATTGATTCATTCAATTCCATCAATAAATCTTCGTAACAGTACAAATGCGAGGATCTATCTGTACCTATATTCTTTAGTAAATATATGTACAGTATTCAGGCATAATTACAGCGACCCGGTGCGGCGGGATTCTCGAATGCTCGACTAAAGGAGGGTCCCATGCGAAATGTCGCAATAGATGCGAACTTTAAATTAAAGGGCGAATCGGGACCGAGCAATTTGTTTTTGCGGCTGTTTTGCTTTACCAACAATTGTTTGCTGTTAATGACTCAAACGGGTACCGACCGAACCATGGGTAGGTAAATAATATATTTTCTAAACGGCTTTATCTTTATCTAATGTTTAGTCAGGCAGCTATTTCTTATTGGAAGGAGAACTTGCCTGAGGCAAACCAGTTTATTTATGTGAATATTTTTGGGTAAAATTTACCTACATAAACCTTAATAACTAGCTTTTGGCAGGGGATTTGCTAGCGTATTATGTGCTTAGTTATCTTTATCGCGATACAAAGTATCCAGTACACTTTCTTACACCACAGGAAATTTCTCTGCCAAATTTCCTTTGAAATCGGTTCAGTAGTTTTAAACGTGAAGGAGTAACAAATAAAGACCGAGCTTGCTAAACAACAGCAAGCGTCTAGAAGCACAAGCGTGTGGATAAAAAACCTATTTGTAACGGCTTGCGTAAACTTGGAGTGCGATTTTTGAACAACGCACATTGTAATCAGCAATAGAAAAGGTCAAAATTCCTATGGAGATTATGCATCTTTCTACTGTTGATTACAAATTGTGATGTTCAAAAATCGCACTCCTGCAAGCTGATGATTTCGCCAGTATCAAGTGTTGAAGATATTATTATAATCTCAAGTTAACGTTTTATAGTTAAAACACAAAAGAGTTTACAAAATGGCGGAGCCACGTGCAAGCCTAACAGATGCCAATACGCACGCGTCCGCCCTCCGTCAGACTCGCAGCGCGACTCCGCATTTGCTGTCAATCCGGTCGAGTGTCGGTTTTATGGCACAAATCAAAGAAAAGATGCAGCAATGGTTTATGATGCCTACACACGTTTTTGCGTAGTTTAGGTATAGCTTGTGAACTGGCGACGGGCAGACAAAATTTCTGCGCAGTGCGAATATGAAAAATTAAAACGAATGACTGGTCCAACGAGGATATTTTTTCTTTCTCGAATGCTACCAAGCAGAAACCTGCATTTGGAATCCGGCTTGATTAATTAAGTCAAGCGTTTATAAACGTTTGGGGCTTGCGTCAAGTGGCATGCGCATGGAGCCACCTTAAGACATACACACTTCTAAATTTATCACTCGTATATGTTACCGCAGATTCAATGCTCCTACCGATATGAAAAGATAGCCTGCTTTGACTACAGTGACAGTTTATTTAGGAAAACAGTTAGATACCTACTCGTACTCACAATCACAATAATTTTAAATGCATAGGCACTGGTACTCTCTCTTTCTTATACTTCTAAAGAAAAAAAAAAAAAAAAAAAGAAAAGAAAAGAAAAGAAAAAAAGAAAGAAAAAAAAAGAAAGAAAAAAAAGATAAAAGAAATCCTTATTCTTCCTTATAAAGAATATTTTTCTTATCTTATCTTCTAAATGTGATGGAACGGGGAACTGCAACAAAGGAATAATTTCTAAATTACCTACATAAAAAATTTTGCATTTTCCCGCGGTTTCTTTTGGATAAATAGTGTGTGAAAAACGCCTTCGTAGGTAGGTATCGTAGAACGTGAATTGTGGCAGTCTCTCTTTTGCTTACAATACAAATATCACGCATAGACGAGAGCAGATTTAAATAGATCACGTCAGTACCTACCTACCGTAAAGTACCATAAATATTGAAGATAGTTTTTTCTGGTAACGTTTTGCATTATATTTAAAGGTAAATAAGAATATGAAATAAGTTTTGTCAAAACAAATACAAATACGCATTGGGCATTCATCTGACTCACCCTTTCTTTGGTAACGCAATGGAACCAATGATTAAAAATCCTTTGTTATGCAGTTGAATAAGTGGCAACATTATATCGTGCATATTCACCATAAACTGCCTTCGAGCCTGCAGATATTATTTTCTGTGATATATTTTTATATCCATATTTATTTATAGTTTGTAATGAGTCGAACTCGTGAATCGAGTTTCATACTGCGGGAACTGAAAGTAATGTTGTAATAATTGGAAACGATTGGACACTTATTGCTATTTCGACTGTAGTGACTGCTTAGGTGTAAAATAAAAAATCAGTCAGGTAAGCATAAAAATAGGCGAGCTTATCCGTGAAGTGATTTCTTCTAGCAGGAGAGAGGCTGAAATAATGTGCGGGAAAAACATTTTTTGATTGTATTAACTGTCACAACATTTTATATATTTTATTTTTATCTATTCTTGTAGTTGTTATACGTATAAACAATCTCAGCTTCTTACGCCGCGCCGTCATATTTATGAAATACCTAGATCTTATATTAATATAGTAACCTATACTATATTAGTATCAGATCTAGGTATTTCATAAATATGACGGCGTTTTGAGTCTTAGCTACCTAGCTGGAGTGCGATTTTTGAATCTCATTCGCTGATCTCAGCAGTTGAAAAAGTCAAAACTACTATGGAGATATGCATCTTTCTACTGGTGATTTGACTTTCAAAAATCATACTCCAGGAGTGCGATTTTTTAAAGTCAAATCAGCAGTAGAAAGATGCTGTGGCTACACATTACGTCATACATAGAAAATGATGACAAAGCGTAACGAGCAAGGACTGGCGTTTCGATCGACAGTCGTTCCCCGTCACGCGTCCATCCCGGTATTTTCTCTCTTGCTTGTAATATCATTTATTCGAAGTGTAAAATAAATATGGAGTCA
The DNA here is from genome assembly GCA_927399405.1 of Agonopterix arenella. Lineage (NCBI taxonomy): Eukaryota > Metazoa > Arthropoda > Insecta > Lepidoptera > Depressariidae > Agonopterix > Agonopterix arenella. The sequence goes on along the minus strand of OV656691.1, from coordinate 10,189,862 downwards.
GAAACATAAACAGTGTTATAATTTATTATTATCAAGACATAAACTTATCCCTAAAATGCGTATCTCCATACATTTTCAACAGCTGAGTTCAACGTATGAGATTCATAAATTGCACTCCTGATCTAGTAATGAGGCAATCCTCTATTCTTCTGAATAAAATACGTGTTTACAAAATGTTTCTGTGGCCGCCTAGGATTGACTAGCCGGCTAGGCGACTAGGCCTGGGGCGGGCACGGCGACAACGCGGCGGCCGGCCTAAATGATGAACACACAATCTAGGACAATAGAAGGCAGTAATCAGACATGATTTCATCGTTTTTATCCTCAACAAAATTGTCATCGTATTTTATGTTAATTTTGTTGATGTTGTCCTGTCTAAGAACCAATACACTAATAATACGATTTTTAAAAAATGCCACATAGTCCCAGCCAAGTTCCAGCCGTTCTCAAGTGATGCGTTTACCAACGAATAGCATAAAATTTTTGTTAAATGTATAATTCATTCGGAATTATAGTTTTTAGATCGGTCAACGTCTTTTGGGATATTTTTGTAAGTTGTCTAAATGAATAAATTCATTATAAATAAGTATATATATGAGCATGAAATAAAGTTGTAGCAGAGAGTACTATAATTACTACCGTAAGTTATAGGTAAATACAAATACCATTAGTTATAATTTGTTAGCAAATAATAGTAGATTGTTAACCAAGGGAGGAAAGTCACCCCTTTCACATGTTTGGCCCCCCGAACGAACGTGAGGCCCCCCTCTGCCAGCTCAACGGTTGTTTTTGGATATGTGAAAAAAATCATGGCAGTACTTTCACCTCTAAGTAGGCTTTACACGTTTACGAGTAATAGTCGACCAACTTATAAATGTAGGTACTTTTTAGACTTTATTAGCCGTTAAAACGTAGTATACAACAAAAAGCCTCCTTCTAAATCCTTTATTATATTACAACTACGGAACCCTACCCTACGCGTGCTCCGACACGCACTTGGACAGTTATTTTAAATTACTTTTTCGCCCTAGGGCGGAAAAGTATCACTTTCAACCCGCTTCTTAGATAAATAATGACATACTTTCAGAGTATGAGTGATGAAAAATATTAAAAATGGTGTGAGTTAATTTTAGGTCCCCACCTTAATTTTTAACACTAGCTTCTGACAGAGCATCGGACGGACTGACAACAAAATCAATGAACACAAGAAGAGAAGATTCCATTAAACTTCACGCGAATCTAATAAAAGTTTAAACGGAGACAAATGGAACAAAACCGTCTCTAGTTCCCCAGATAACGCCGTGACGTCAAGTTTACTCACATAGCGTAACTTTAATAAGATCCTGACGTCAGAGAGTGACGTGAAGTCATTGTAAGTTGAGGATTAGGCTTGATTAAATATCTACGAAACTATTTCGGCAAACGGCACAACGAACGCGAACTATTCCCAAAGTTACTCGATTCCTATGCAAATTTATGACCATTCCCGCCCAGGAGCTGCTCGAAGTTGAGTAAAAGACTCACAAAATGAACGTTTTAATTAAGTTTTAAATTGGCCTGTTTAATTATCGGTTTAAATGTCTAAAACTTCGAGTGTGATGATCGTTTGAGTCTTATCTCGATCCTGAATTTGTTTTAATTCAGTTTATAGTATATCTAGGTTGTAGGACTTGTAGGTAAACATAAATGCATTACATACTTTTGGGGGCGCTTCAGATCAACAAAGTGATCAGCTTTCACTATAGAACCAAATTATATTGATTGATATTGAACATGATGTTGAACAAATTTCCCAAACTAACATAAGGGAAATTTGTTAAACGTTCAATCAGTTGATTGCATTTATGGAAAGTTCAACATTTGCTTTTGCTGATTTTCTATAGGTTTCTTTGGGAAATTTGTTCAGTATCATGGATACAATCAACGCTTAAAGTATTGTAACTGTTTACCCTAACGCCTTGTAGTTATATTAGAGCTCAAACGCACCTGCACTGCGCGCCTCCTTGCACGCGAGCACCATGCTGTGCCGCACATCGGGGTTGTCGTCAGCGATGGTCTCGCCGACGGCCACGAAGCGCTCGACGGCGCAGCAGACCGCGGCGCCCACCCGCTGCACTGCCGCACCTCCGCCCGCCGCCTCGCCCCTCGTCGCCACCAACGTGCTGATCTGCTGACAATGTTACCTACCATTAATTTTAAACAATTACAGACTACGATTGGCTTGTAATTGGCTTCATATCATCAACATCATCTCAGCCGATGGACGTCCACTGCTGGACATAGGCCGCCAAGGATCGCCACAACGACCGGTCCTGCGCTGCCCTCATTTAACGGGTTCCCGTCGCCTTCTCCAGGTCATCGGGCTTTCATTCGGCCCCATCGGCTATCGGTGCTGCGAGCAATGTGCCCCGGCCATTTCCATATTACGTGATAGAAAATGCACACGAAGCCGAAGATGTAGCGTGTTCGGTCACAGAATAAGAGAACCGGATTATCAAGAGCGGATCAAGGGGGGCTCATTCGTCTGTGTAACGATCAACCAATCCTGAGGCTACGGTTCGATTCCTGGCCTGTACCACTAAGTTCTTCGGAATTTATATACGGTTGTATTTATTATTTAGTAGCTCGGCGGTGAAGGAAAACATCGTGATGAAACCTGCATTCCCGAGGATGAAAAGAAAATGCCATAAGTTCAGAGGTATGCATAAAACATGGGTGAGCTTAGGGCGAACACAAAGGACCAGCGCTGGTCTCAGTGTTACAACGACCCTTTCTTGCAATAGCCCAACCACAAATTATCAATCAATCTGGCCGCAGGCCGACCATTCTGCTTGTAGTCGTCAGTCGTACCGTTCCGAGCTTGCAACTTAGAGTGAATGAAAGATTAGCGTGACTGGACCTCTCGACTATGTGACACTCACATAACTACTCGAAGACTGAATTCGCTCTTGCGGTTTGTATCTACTGTCTGGGAATTCTTCAGCAGGGAGTGATTGTCATGTCATGCTGACACGAAAGAAGAAGCAGGGAAAGAGTTTCATGCCTTGCACATTGACGGAAACTGATGTTGTTAAAAACATGGCTATTAATAGCTAAAACTAAAAGCTATACTCATGAGATCATAGAAAACAGCATAATTCCCTTTCAGAAGGTCACGAACTGGAAAGAGCACAAGTCCTGTTCTCTCTCTAGGTCGTGACCTACCGTAACCGTTGACCGTAAGCATGAGTTTACGATCCTGGGCCTCTACCCGCACATTCGAACTTCGCAATTGCGTGATCGTTTTCGTTCCAATGTCAACTCTATTACAATGAAGTGCGGAATGAAACAGTGGCAATATATCGAACATCGAAAGTCCGGGTACAGGGCCTGTATCTGTATCTAATAGCACATAAAGATTTGTTGACAAAAAGAATATTGACTTTGTCGCGAATCAATGACGATGGCTTAGTAGAAAATTAGTACTTAGAGAGAGGTACATAAGGTCAGCTCTAACGTTACGTTATACATGTAGCAAACGGTCGGAACAAACCGATAACCTGTGTCTCGTGAAAATTTTATCTTCTATAATAAGAACATTGTAAAGACCAAGAAAACAAGGAAAGGGGTTTGTTTTCACCGTACCTATGTAAGTATTTCGTTGCTTGTGAGATATGTCGTTGCTCGTTGTTTTTCATAGCCACATCTTTTGCAAATCCTACTACTAACGTTTGGAACATTTGAGCTGAACACCTACATCATTATAGCGCTTGAATTACTCACTATACAGCATGGAAATCAGTATGAATCAGGAATACAGTATGGAAATAGCGAAAAAAAAAAATCTGCTGTCCTATACAATAGGCTCGAGTAGGTTTGCAGATTTGTATGTAGAGCTATTTTTTTTTTTTCGTAATTTCGATATTGGTGCCAATGTCAGCATAATATTAAGAAGGACCCTGTATAATAATCGATGGCTATTATAATGGTGTGTGTTGTGTATGCTGGTTTACATATTATAATACGGAAATACATGTTATGTATGATAAAATAAAAAAGTGCGAGTCGGCCTACTCGCGAACTGAGGGTTCCGTACCGCCACCACACAACAAATTAACATAAAAAAGGTATTTTTTTCTAAGGGTTTCGATGTTGGTCCCATAGAGAAAGTTGTTCAGTTTGATGGTCTGATAATCCCCTTAAAAAAAGTGTCAGCATATTAAGAAGGACCCTGTATGTAATATCATTGCCTATCAACTACAATACGATTAAAAAGTACCAAAGTTTTCTCTGTATATTTTAGGCACATTTTAGGTTAAGAATTTTTATACCCTGTTTGAGAAAATACAAAATTCTGGTTTTTATTATTAGCAAATAAACGTTAATTAATTAGGTAACTGAAACTGCCTAATTCAACATCTCACAAAACGATCTGGCCTGTGTCGGAAAGCTTTGATATTCTAAAACAATTGGTGTTTGATCTTTCTGTTGCATTTTCCTGGATTTATATAAAACATGAAAAGTCTCAGTACATTTATGTTCTAAATCAATTTAAGCATTTGAAATCTAAAGCTGAGATACGTATATTTATTACGTAAGTTATATTTTTTTCTTTTTGTTCGTACTTATGAATGAATAGGTAAGTACCTACTTCCATACGAATATTATTAACTACTAGCGTTAACCCACGACTTTGTCCGCAAAATTTTATAACAGATTTTAAGTCAGATCATAAGCTATCAAACAAAAAAGTTTCACCAAAATCGGTTCAGTAGTTTTTGCGTTATGCTCGGTCAAACAAACAAACAATCAGACAGACAAAAAATTCGAAAATTAAATTGGTGATATGGAATCAGGGACACCTAAAAACCATAAAGTAACTTTTTTTTTGTTAATATCTTCAATGTACAGACACACTTCTGTTACAGTTTTATAATAGTTTAGATTAGATTAGATTATGATACTTTACACTAAATATTAGATGTTAATAAAATTTTACGTTCTTGTTTCTCAATGCCTGCTCTCAACCGGTGAAGGAAAACATCATGTGGAAATCTGCATGCTGCAGAAGAAATTCTGATGCGTAAGTGAAGTTCTACAAATCCACATTGAGCACGCGCGGTGGACTAACACCCATACATCATCCCAGAGAGTAGGCATGTGCTCTGAAATTGGACGTATACTTATATCTATAGGCTGATGATGATGATGAAGTTTCTATAACGTAATATAACGATAGTAACGTTAAGTGGTCCGTGTGGTGTCGGCTAAGAATAGCACCATCCCATTTCCTCCCGTGGGTGTCGTAAAAGGCGACTAATGGGATCTACCGAAGGATGGATGGGCAGCAACGTTCTCTGAGTACACACATTCGATCCAACTGCGATCGCTAACCCGCCTGCCAAGCGTGGCGATTATGGCAAATCCCCCCATTTTGGGGGAGGCCTATGTCCAGCAGTGGACGTCTATCGGCTTTTATGATGATGATGATGATGAACGTTAAGTTTGTATGGATCCTAACCGCTTTTACTAAGGTGAAATCCGTGATTTCAAGACAAATACAATGAATCGCTATCAAGGATGTTGAACAGAGTCGTTTTGTTCCTACAATCAGTTCTATTGAAGCTGGAGTCGCTTGAAATTCGATGCAGTAACATTGTTCTTACGGGCCTGGCATGTTTCAGTCGCTAGTTAGCTTTTTCATCCATCGATTTGTATTGAATGACGTTTATAGCACAAACAAGTCTTTGGTCCATTTCAGAGTCAACTAAAACTGATCTTAAAGAAAAATGTCGCAAGGATTTCGAAATGTGTTTTTCTTATATGTTCAAAGTTTGCTCTCAATGGAAATGAAACATCCACCGTCCAATACACGACAAAATTACCATTCGGTCTCTTTTTCCTCGCTTTTCGACGATGTCTGTGTTTAGGAAAGCTAGTACCTACATTTGAAATTGCGTTTCGTTTTCTACTATAATTTTCTGTTGAAATTTAATGAAAGAAAATGAAATAAAACAGGTGAATATTTGCCGTTTGGCATCTAATGATGTGAGACAATACTATCTGTATTTAAACCTAAGCTTTTATCTACCTACTTATTGTATGTTCTCATTAATTAATTATTAAAATAAACGACTTCAGGTGAGAGACGGGTCAAATGCATAAGTAGTAGGTACTTTTGCATTTGACCCGTCTACGTCTCCACATTTTAATTACAAAAAATGCGAAAAACATATAAACTGTTTAAACATGGTTTAAGTATGTTATAATAGATACTCTTTCTTGTAAGTAGTGGTTTAAGCTTTCTTTGTTTTTCAGTTTATCCACAGCAGTATTTAGAGTAAGTAGGTAGGTAAGTATTTACATTTTATTTCAATTTCAAACTAAAGTCTTTCAGTAAATGAATTGATCATTTATTATTAAGTAACTTGTTCCCATAAATTGTATATGCGATAGTGACTTGATTAATGGAGTGTAATTTTGTAGGGCCAAGCCAAAGATAGATAGAACAAAAGTAGCGTGACTTCAGAACATATATCGAATCCATATCGTATATTACAAGCATAAGAAAACGTTCTGTTCGAGGACTAACCTGTAATCTTCTGATCAAAAATAAAAGGTAACAATTTATTGGAACGCAACGGTTGTGACTTGTGAGATCTTAAATACAAGTTCTTTTGCTAAGTGATTATTATTCGAACGATTAATAAAGTGTCAACACTGGCAAGAAGGGTACCACACTGGTGTAATAACATTTTAAGAGGCAATGGAAATCAAACGAAAGTGTGATTAGAAGGTCAAATCATTCGAGATGTCTGGGTGTCTCACGGAGGCGACGACTACGGGGCGGCCGGGAAAAGGAGCGAGACCGCGCGGCGCGAGCTCCTATCAAGGTCGTTCTTGCACGCGAGCTTCTTCGCCACTTGTAACTACTTGTTGCTCGTCGATATCATCACTCCCCGAGGTGGTCGTGCTCTAACAGCATCTCACAACGAAGATTAATCTTTTGGAACTCGGTACGCAATTTACCTGGGTGTCCCGGCGCGCATATTCGTCGTCATCGGAGAGCGCGTCCATAGCGCAAGTGGCAGCGTGTGGCGCTCGAGCGGTGGGCGCGCGCTCGGCGGCGCGGGCGCGCGCACGTGCTCCGTGGCGCTGGCGTGTCGTCGCGGCGTGTCGTGCGGCGCCGCGCCGCTCTACCCGCGTCCGCCGCGGCACTGCCGGGCCCGGCGCACATCGATCCAAGGCTTCCCGCCGACCCCCCGTCCGCTACCCCTGCCACTCCACGTGTACAACCATCCCTTCAACTTACCTTATAACCTTATTCATAAATACAAAAATTTTCGAATTGAACCCCTTCAGTAGCTACCAATACAGCTGCTTCTTCAAAAAGACGCAAATAGTAATGTGAAGTTAACTAGTTTTTAAGTTACGAAAACCTATTTCCATTCAAAACGGGCGCCAACTGAAGTCTCTATTGCGGCGGCGCGACTCCGATATGCAACAGATAGTCGACGTGGGCGGGAAATTCTAATAGCAGACGTCAGTTTACGTGGAAAACGCGTTCGTAGACGTATTTGATGATCTTGCAGTAGGTAACGCTCCGAAAATAAAACACAATTTTAGATGGCGCGTAAAACTGAAGTTTATCACCGGAGCAGTGCGACGTCATTGCGGGCCATCGACTCGATTCAGTGGAGCTGTCGTGTACGCAAATACAAAACTCAAGACTTTCGGCTTTACAGTTTTGTGAATGGTGAGGTATGGCTTGGATGCATAGCGTACCTGCTTGATGAGTGGAAGTAGCGTTCTCTCGATGGAGCGCGTTTTTATTTGAGAGACGTCGACGTCTGGCAGGCCAGCGGCCGCCATGGCTGGCGCGGGCGCGACTGCGCGGATGCGCGCGCACACTCCAGGCGCGCCCTCATTGGCTGTTGCACGGTCGTCACGTGGCGGCCCGCGCTCCCCGCGCGTCTCATCCTGCTCACGTAAACACCACATTGCGTGTATCAGGCGTGTATACTCTTACGTGTACGTAAGAGTAGGTATACACGCAATGTGGTGTACACCTACTTACGAGCTTATGAAACTATAAATTGACGTAAATTAGTTTATGTTGATTACGAAAGCCAGTATTATATGCAAGTATGTCCTGAACTATTTTTAGACTGGTTCAACCTCGTCGAGTTTTCATTTCTCATTCTTGTTCCTACTATTTTGCTCCCAAAGTGTCAACTCATAAACAATTAATGTTAGCCTCGTTGATGTCTTTTGTTTGAAGAATCAATTTGCAATTTTAAAAACTGTTTTTTTGTTATTATAATTATATTTTTTTAATAAGTACGTCGGCAACAATCATCAAAAATCTCTCTCTACTCATCTATAACCGAGCTATACGAGCTACGAGCTATGTTTTGTCTGAATAAAAGGGTATGAATATAAGGTCAGAAATAGAGTTTCTAATGATCAAATATTTATTCACGTTTTCATTCACAAAAATAACATTATTTAAACTTATAGTAATCATTGGCACATTATCACAAAGTTTGTCAATGATTTATATTTTAACGATAACATTGTTAATACTCTTTATTAAAAGTAATTGATGGCATTATAACAAACATTTTTTTAAATGAACCTCAGTTGAGATCTGCTTCATACAAATAATAAATTTATAATTTTTACTTTATAATACTGATAAGATGAAATACGACGAAGAATTGACAAATTAAATTAGTTATTAACTATATCCAATAGAAAGAACCATTCTTACTAAGTAATAAATTGTAATTATACATATACAGGGTGTTAGAGTAAACAGTTGCATTACTTTAAGGGGTTGATTGAACCCATGATACTGAACAACTTTCCCTAAGAAACCTATTCCCAGTTCCAAACAATGCGAGTGAATAGAAACCTGTAGCATAACAGCAAAACAAAATTTGGACTTTCCATACTACATGGAATCATCTGACCGAAGATTTGTATGAAAAGATGATTTTTTTTCTTGCAAATTTCCCTTATGTTTCTTTGCGGAACTTGTTCACCATCAATCAACCTTTAAAGCAATGCAACTGGCTATCCTAACACCCTGTATTTGTACTGTTGTTTGGTATTAGTTTTTTAATCTTTAAGTAATCTCATTTACCTATATGATTCCTTCTACATTAAAGTAACTAAAAAGTACACATAAGACTTTGGTAATTGCTCTTATAATAGACAACGCGAGAATATAATTGTAATTATTCTGTTAGATGCAAAATAAAACCAAGGCGGTATAATTTTATGCTCAAAAATAAATTAGGAGCCGCAAGGCAGTACCTATACATATATCTAGCGAAGAAACGAACGTGGTGTGTTTTTATTTTACTCGTTTCTAATCTTATTTATATTAATTCGACGAAAATAACATTAATTCAACTGTTTTTTGATTGAGAATGAAAATGCTTACAATTGAAAAATAAAAAAGAAACACTAAGGCCTAGGCCAAATGCCGACTATGGTCTTTTCAACAGGGCTTTTCATAATTATGAGTTCTAAAACACCGTAATTAAGAATTAGTTAAGTTACTTCATCTAAATTAGCTCACCCAAATCTCTAGATAATTATATAAAACGACGGTAGGCTTCGCATGCCACCCGAGAACGATAAAAATCGAGATGTGCCTCCATCTTTATTATTTTACGTAGGCCAGAAAGAGCGCGCATGACGTTTTACTCGTTTAAACGCTTTGTCGTGGGTGGCATGCTAGCCGCGCAGTAATGACAAAAAAACACAATCGACCCCAAATCGACAATTTTAAATTGTCGAAATTCAATCTCTATTATTTTTAATATTAGGTTCGATCAAAATAAGGTTTCTTCATATTTATCTACTCAGATGACCTACTCAGTTGGACCATCAATATTTCTAGTTATAATAAACGCCCATACTGATCTGCGGACGTCGCTTATTATAAAGAGGTTGCTTAGAACTTATGCTGTCCTGGGAACTATCAGACATCCAAGGACTTTGACCTGATGTGTTTCGAACTTTTCTTTTTCGGAGACTCTCAGTCGGACCTAAGGTCGGTCTAAGAAGTTGTTTAAACCTAAATGGTCCTTCCGTGTAATCATCGTCGGAGCTGAAGACAGGAGTCGCGAGGATCTCGGGCGAGTTCCGTAGGATCTTGCGAAGGTCCGATTCGGGATCGTAGTTCGGTTTATAGATCGGTCTTGGAGGCGCTTCAGCCTTTTGGGCATGCCTCACCAACTCGTTAATTTTGTTGCTGAAAATAAAGATGGAAAATTTTAAGACTGTGTACATGCTGTTAAACGTTAGTGCCTGTTTTACCACATCTGGATAAGTTTTTGATAGCTTATCTGAAAGATCTTTTGACATGTTTCATATGAAAGACATTTCAAACGATCTGCCAAGAACTTATGCAGAAGTGGTGTAACAGCCCCATGCCATAATAAATAATAATATTTAAAATTCATACCCAGTTTTTCTGTTTTCCATAAGGTAAAGCATGCGTTTCAAAATAAAATTAGTTATATTAGGGCCAAAACGATCTTAGATTATTTTGTCTGTCGTACCTGACTAAGCCGCCACATTGCCTGCTGCATGGCAGGTTTTGCCAATTATGATTCGTTTGAAGATGTCTGTCTTCTGAATCATGATCGCTGCTACTGTGGTTGTATCTGTAATTGATAAGATAATTGTGTTCACATCTAGCATAACTCTGACGGTATCTACATGTATGTTCCACATCACAAAACAACACAACGTGTAGATCGACAAAGTACACAAACCTTGAAGGTTTGACCTCAAACTCTTTGCATAGTAGTAAGGGCTCGTCCCATGGTCTGCATGGACTTTCAAGAAATTCTGGTGATGGACTGTTGCAAAATCCATTGTAAGCATGAGTAGATAAATACATACGTTTTAATAGTGATACACGGATCTTTTGTAACAATAAATGTAGACCACATTTTTGTTTTCATAGTATCTCTATATCAATTTATTACATCTGTAAATTTTGTTGTTGTAATATGTTTAGATTTCCCTATCACATTTTCTTTTAATAGTTTACCTACAGCAACCAGTTGTTTTCAACGACAAGGCTAATAAAGGGCGATACGATAGCCATTATTGCACTTGAATGCTTAGATTGAATCGTGCTATAGCTAGTCGTATACTCAATCAGTCACCGAGTGATTCTGCTTACAGATAGAGGAATGTATTAAAGTTACCTGGAGAGTCTACTAGCATCTCGTTCGAGCTGCGTAGGCTGTCCTCTAACGATCGCTGGGACAAGCGTGAATCCTGGTGGAGGGCGATATTCATCTGGAAGCCGTTGAACCTGTTGTATTCTGATCCCAGGCTTATTACGTCTCAAGTTCTTGTGGACGTCCTGATTTTTCTCGTGTACCTAAAATACATTGTCGTCTTTAGAACATATTAATAATATAGTTATGAGCATATCCGTTAGAACTCAGAATGTTTTATGCCTTAGCGTGAAACCACAAACCGCACCGCAGTGGAAGCGGCCAGCTGGTAGCCCTAATTTTTAATGACTAATGCGCAAACTGTTGCATAAATTACATAAATGCGGTTGTGGGTTAGAAGAGTGTTTTGAAACGAGTTTAATTCTTTGCCATTCGTGTTGGGGAAACAGTTAATTAATGTGGTGATTCTTAGATTGTTTAGGACAGGACAGAGTCGAAATTTCTATTTCTGGTTAAATAGATTAAAGTTGAAAGTCATAGATCGTACTTCGTATTATAATCGTGAATATATACGAATTTGGAGCGTAAAACCATAAATAACGTTGGTAAAAATAGGCATGAAAATATACCAAGTTGACCACTACCTTGCCTCTACCGATCCAAATTAGCCCCGCATAGTGTGTGCAGACTCGTGGTCACACCATTTTGTCACACTGGCGAGGCCACCAGGAATTTATTTACTCATAGTCTCACCGCTATTAAAGGGATCATGTGGAGTATGGCCTACTCCATGTTAAATGAAAAAGCCTTTGCCTTGCAGTGGCATCTGATATCTTTTTAGAAAAGAATCAAGATGAAGACTTCGTTTTTTTTAAAAAGGTGTCACAATCACAATAAATACCTGATCAGCGAATGTCTGTAGCTGAGCAGCTCGTTCTTGCACCGAGTACTGCTGCATGACTTGCTGGGGTGTCGGTGGTGGAGGATGCTGCGGTGGGGGCGGAGCTCGACCTTTAGCCCACTTGCGGCGCGCAGTGTAGCCACGGAAATCTGCAAAATATCCAAACAACTTGTTTGTATACAGTGTCGAATCCATCTGGGTTTTCACCGGTCTGTTTACGTTCATTTTGCAGGACGAATATAGGCTGAAATTCTCCTGCTAATAGGGTTACAAGGAATGGACCATATTCCGCCACCCGCACCCAGTACATGGTTTTCTTGTTTCAGAAGACCGTAGCACGCTTTTAAATTTTAAGCCCTTACTTATATAGGGTCCAATATGTTTACGGTTTTTAATGGGGATGATCAGACGATCAAACTGAACAACTCATTTTTATTTGTATAGGACCAACATCGAATTGGCAAAAAAAATCACACGTCCCATACATTTAGGTCGTCAATTGCAGATTTGTGAGAAACAGCTGTTTTTTCTTCACGGTTTCAATGTTTAAAAACGTTTCAACTCTTTTCAAACCGTCAGCATAATAAAGAAGGTCCCTATAAAATCTATTGCACGCGTTTTTTAAAATTAAAAATGGATTTGCTCTTGACCTCAATCGTCTATTAAATCTTTATTTGCTCACAAATCCAAGTTAATTCGAATGTTAACGATATCACAAAGGTAAGCATGTAGTTCTTGATTGATTTGTGCACATATTTCCAGTCTCATTTTGATAATTCACCCTTCACCCTTTCACTAAAAGGTTTAAAATATTTAAAAACTTACGACTTTGTATTATGACGGCAGCCTTGTTCGTATCGACGTTCTCTTTATTGCTGGAGCTGGTTTCATTGTCGTCACTATCGTGTGACGTCATCCTCCTCAGTAGCTTTGCCTTCATCATTGCTTTGTTCTTGTTTGGAATACCTGTAAGTTTAAACAACACACAATGGTAATTATTTGGAGAAATTAAATCAGCATTTTGTTGTGCAAGTTTCAATTATAATTTAATACAATCTCACGGTAAAAAGCATACTAAAAGAATAGAAAATATAGATTTTATTGTATGTTCAACTCGAGAAAGATTCAACTGATTAACCTTTAAATATTAAGATGGGCGCTGGTCCATGATCATCATCATCACAGCAGGGCTCAGGCCTACCCTTAAGGAGGTGTTAGTCCACCACGTGTGTCCAATGCGGATTGGTAGACTTCACATACGCGTCGGAATTTCTTCTGCAGCGAATGCATGTTTCTTTACGATGTTTTCCTTCACCGTTTGATAGAAGTCGGTAATTACGTACATAAAATAGAAAAACTCATTAGTACTTGGCATCGTCCGTGCGGAGTCAAACCAGGACCTCAAAATTGAGTTTCCATACGCTCTCTGGCAATTTGTTACTTATCAGATGTCACAGCACGGCGAACAACGGATCTAAAAGTTAGTTCCATCGCTAAACAATTACCCGGCTTCTGATGTCTCCAACTGTCCTGCGCCATCTGCTCCCTCTGGAACTCCCTCGCCAGCTGTCTCTGTCTCTCTTGAAGCCGTTTCCTAGTCAGCCAGCCTCGAACGTGCCGCTGTAGAGTTAGTACCGAGATGGCCATCTGCGCCTTCAACCGCTGATACCGGCGGCGAGCGAGCCAGCCGCGAGCGCATGCTTGAACCAGGACCACTTTTCTTATCTGAAAATATAGCAAACTTATTTTATTTAGTCTTTAAAATCGTATTACTAGCTTTATTACACAATGTTAGGCACGCTTCAGACTAGGAAGACATTATCAACAAAATTGATTTCCTCAATTTGACTTTGAAGATGTTTAATCTATTCACAAGACGATAAAACGTTGTTAGTAGGCTGCAAGTATCACGAATAGAAGTACCTGTTCCTCGTATATTCTGGCTAGTACTTCAACGTGATAGTATTTCAAGAAGACTTTAGATTTGCCGAGGGCCCAGCCATCCATCTTTAGTCGCATGAGCAGGAGCCGACATGTGTCACGGTTCGGCTTTACCTCTTCATCGTAACTGAATACTAGGAAACTATATCTGTGAATAGACATTTAAATTTGTATTAGTAAAAAAATAGTGTCATAATTAAGATCTAACTGTGCACACACGAGACAACTTAGTCCCGAGTTAAGGAAATGAATTACCTTTTCAAAAACTCTTCAAATGTGAGTCTGTGAGAGAATCCATTTTGCCTAATCCTAATTGTTTCAAGTACTCCTGTATATCTCAACTGTTTCAAAATTTTTGCCGAATCGAAATGTTTTGGTGATCGTGAGTCATTCGGTTTGAGGCACCTCACAAACTGAGGAGTACCGCTGACCATTTTCTGGAGAAGCTCCATCAAAGAATAACGGAAGTATGTTGAAACGGTCTGCTGTGCACGAGACTGAGACGCCAAGCCTCTGCTGTTGAAACGATCCTGCAAAAACACGTTAAGTATTTATTGCTTACATGCAATGAGCTTTTATAACCATAGAGTCATGTCATACAATAACAAAGCCTAAACATGGCACATGTATCTAATTTCACCTTTGTATGCATCAGTTATGCCCAGCTGTCATACATTGCCAGTGACATTCCAGTCCTTTCAAATCTTTCAAATGTATTCAGTTACAAAGCAGTAATGTAAAACAACTGGGCATAACTTAGTGGTCCCGTTAATAGCGCACTGATGCGAAGTCCTCTTTGTACATAATGTCATTGCTTACATGATATTAATTTAATCAGGATGATATTAAATTCGTTGTATTACCTTGGTGTCACCAGAAATTGGACTCTCCAAGCTCCGAGAGTCAATATCTCCTTGCAAAGGTGAATACAAATTACCCGTTTTCGTAATTGGGCACTGAAACAGGAATCTAATAACGTCATACTGGCTTTGCCTCATTAACTGGACAACTTCAGGAGGCAAAAAGTTTCGATTTTTTTCCAAGAAACCCTCAGCCTGGTACACCACTCGACCAGCAAAATGGTGGATCGCAAAACATATTGCATCAGATTTCGGACGGACGTAATATTTACTCTTGATGTTGTTATGACACTTTTCTGCAACAAAATTTCAAAATGCATTTCATGTTCTAATAATCACTGTGCTTCATATTTGCAATTCTAAATGCGTAGAAATGCATAAAAACGATGATGATTTTAATGAGAATTGCATTAATCTAATTAATTAGGAATTCATTCAAATTTTTTGCTTACCGATGAGGCTTCTGTCTGTGGACCGTGGAAAACGGCTTTCCTCATCAAGCAACGCTAATAATCCCATTGGTCTGGATAACAGCATATCCAAAACTGGTCTGTTGTCAGAAAACTCAACCAGATCTACAGGAACACCCTCAGCCATATACTCTTGTTGTTCCCATGTAAAAATGTGCTGGTTAAAGTAGTACTGAATTTGTTCATTCGCGATGTTGATGCAAAGTTGTTCGAAAGAGTTTCTAGTGAAGTTTTCGAATCCGAAAATATCGAGTATTCCAATGGAAAGTTGTTCCATTCTGAAAAGAAACCATATACTTAGCATAAGCATATGCTCACGACTATATTCCCCGAGGGTTTCCGACGTATTCAGAGATATTCTGAAACCTCAGAAAATCCAAGTTTCACTAGTAGTACCGAAACTCTGTCCAGTGTGACGGGGAGTGAGCTCGTAGCAATAAAAAAAAATTTTGTGATAATAATAATTATGTGACCAATTATATGGCACACTATATTTTATAGAAACATATTTCAGAGAAGAACAATAACATACCCCATTGGTCTATTCTGACAGAGCAAAGCATTGATTCTTTCAACGATCCGGTCGAAAGTTCTCGCGTACAGTCCCCGAGCCGTCGCATCTCTTGCCACAGCCGCTTCCGTGGGTGAACTGTGCCGGGCGATGGTCTCACCTCGAGCTACTACACTACTGCTAATTAGACACTCGCGAAGATCCGATGTCTCCACCCCCAAGAGACAGGAAGCTGAAAATTGATAATAACTTTGTTCGAAAAAAAAGTCTTCATATACAACGTTCTTCTTAATAAATGGAGGATGTGCAGACCATGAAACTTTACAACTTTCTCTATAGAAACGACATTGAAATAGCGAAAAAAAATCAGCTGTACCATACAAAACTGCAAACCTACTCGACCCAAATGTATGGGACAGCAAATTTTTTTTTCGCGATTCCGTTATTGGTCATATGGAAAAAGTTGTTTAGTTTGATTGTTTGATCACCCTCGAAAAAAAATCGTCAGTATATTAAATTGGACCCTGTATTTACAATTTGCTAAAATAGCTTTAGTCTACACGGAGATGTAATGTGTAACTAACCTCTATGTAAAGGTGCTGTGTCAATAATAGTAGCTCTATTATCGGTGTTGTCTTCACCAGCAGTTTCTCCAAATTCAATGTCACCAAGATGTAATATTGCTGCCAGCATTTTGTAAATGATTTGTACCTCTTCTTCTTGGAATCCGACTACCTGCAATTGTAATTAATAGTTTCAAGATTCAATATTACAAATTTTAATATCATCATCATCATCACTACATAGTATAAAACAAAGTCGCTTCCCGCTGCCTGTCTGTCCCTATGTATACTTAGATCTTTAAAAACGGATTTTGAGGCGTTTTTTTTACTAGATAGAGTGATTCAAGAGAAAGGTTTACATGTATATAATTGCAGTAGCATTGCACCCGTGCGAAGCCGGGGCGGGTCGCTAGTCACCTTATATTAGTTCAAATTAAATTACCTTAAAAGCTTGATTGAGTTGACGCCACCTATGCACGTTATGTTCGCGATGAGCTACAGAAAGAGGTTGCAAATAACGATGTCTGGATTTAAGTTGTTCGTTAAAATAAAATTTCCTCCATCGTCCTTCGCTTTCCAATCCATCATAAAGGTAATAGAATACGTGGAAATTACTCTCCCCTCTGGAATGAGAAGTTCAAGTTTCAACGTTTAAAATATAAAGTTAGTGTGTAGTGTGATTGTTTTGATAGAAATAAAGTTTCGTTTATAGCAGTGATCATTATGCCATAGTTATTGTTTAAACTAAAAGTTTTCACATTCGACACGACGGTAAAATAGTGCTTCCCGTATCAACGACCAGTGTTTCAATAATCAAATGTAACTTACAAAGCTTGATGAATGACTCTTGACTGTTCGAGTAGGTACACAGATATTCGTGCTCCTGATATCCGCCCTACTCTCATCATGGATAGGTCCAAATATTTGCCGAAACGAGAGCTATTAGCGTTAATGCCTGTTCGAGCATTCCCAAACGCCTCCATAATTGGATTTACTTGTAGGATTCTTTCTTCTAAATTTCTGTTTTGAGTCTGCAAAAAAAGTACAACAAAGCTTTTACTCAACACGTCATCATAGTGTATAACGTAATAGGAGCGAAATATAAATAAAAAATACCTTTGATAAAAATACAAGATGTTTTAACAACAAGTTTGCAGATTCTGTTTTTCCAGCCCCGCTCTCACCAGATATGACTATGGCTTGGTGTTGTTTCTGATGCAGCAGGGCCTGGTGGGCTGCATCAGCTACAGCATAAATGTGTGGAGGATTGTCGGATCGACAACGACCGTTGTATAACTGTTCAGTCTGGAAAAGAACACTTGACTAAAGACTTTTTATTGTATTAAAGTAGGAGATACGAAAAACAAAATTCATGAGGTTAATTATAAGATACCTTTGTTGTATAAATTCCTATATCAGTAAAAGGATTGACAGCAACCAAAATGTCTCCAATATAAGTATAAATTTGATTCTGATTGTATCTAGTTTGAAGTTGTTCGACGATGGCATCTTCAGTTAAAACTTCCAGAGTGGCTAAGTCATCGGTATACATTTTCTCAGGTTTTGCCTTTCTGTGAGACTTGAGCTTTCCTCTTTTAGTTGTGGCTTCTGGTGCTCGACAATTTCGGCCTTCTGCTCTTTGTCTCTTTATTTCTGCTTGAAGCTCTTTTCTTATCTGAAACAGATTTTAATGAGGAAAAACAATTTCGAAAAGGAAATATTTAGTAAGTAGTTATAAATCAATTAATATAATATTATTACCGGTATGTTTTTAACCTTATCCTGTTTCTACGAGGATTTGTGTTAGAACTAGATTGGAGATTGAGGCGGACACAGAACACTAAAGGACAATGGGCAAAAATGTATGAAATGTGGTACCCGCCCCAATAGACATAATATATATCAGATTTTAAAGGTTACTTTATGTACATCAATGTGTACTAGGACGCTTGTCATCATTCGCTGTGGGAACGGAGCTATTCGTGATGATTCTTTAATTATTTTTTTTGGTTTTTCGACATTATTAGGCAATTATTTTTTTAATGTCATTATTACAATTATATATACATATTATATACATAATATGCTTATTACATATTATTTTTTTAATGTATTTTATTT
This sequence comes from Agonopterix arenella, assembly GCA_927399405.1. NCBI lineage: Eukaryota > Metazoa > Arthropoda > Insecta > Lepidoptera > Depressariidae > Agonopterix > Agonopterix arenella. The sequence continues at coordinate 10,171,306 of OV656691.1, read as the reverse complement.
AATATATTAAAAATAATATGTTAAATGTGGAGATTTTTTAAATGGCGTTTAGATTTATATAAGAACGTTTATTAAAATGTAATCCTGTAAATCTTCCTAAAATAAATAAATAAATAAATGTACTATAATATTACACTAATTGCTACGAACTATTAATTAAACTACTATTTTTTTGTAAACTTATGTAATTAACCATGTAACGTCTATTGTCTGTTTTTACCAAATAAATAAAATAGAACTGCATATATTCTTAAAATAATTCCTATTATATTTATTACATTGACGACAACCGACGGTTATAAGAAGAGGAATGTGAGCGCGCGGCTATATCCCAGCTAGGAGTGGTGGGGAGCGATGCGCTTGGGCAGTTTAGCGCGTCATCGGATCGGCTCCTTCACTCCAGTCGTTCAATCGTACCGTACGAAAGACGACGTCCCGCTGCTGTTCATCAGAATACGTTCTCATCTCGCTTTTATCACCGACCCCTGCACCTCTTTTTGGACATTTTCTACCTGCTTTAAACGTTGACCTCGGCTTGTGAAGTGTTTTTGTGAATTTCGTTACCGATTTGGACTGTTGCAATGGAACAACATAGCAATTGTGTGGTGTGCCGGCGAGGCCTACATAATGCAAGATACCAGCGACATGTTTTGACCGATGACCTCCCAAGGACACGACCAGCGTTTGCGGCGTACATACAAGAACATGCTGAATTGGAGGTTAGTACCCACTTCGTTATACTATTTAAATGTGTCACAGGTGATTCTCCTTATTACGAAATTGTTAGCAGTGTTAGAAAATGACGCTCTTTTGAAAAGCTTGTGATTGTCATACCGCATTAACAACGAACGCCATAACATATCTTCTCTTAGCTTCACTTTTTCATGTTAGAAAATAGCGCTCTTTTGAAAAGCGTATGATTGTCAACTGTCATGCAGCTTGAATGTAATTGGTCTTAAACTACAAACGCCATACCATATCTTCTCTAAGCTTTACTTTTTCAATGTTTCTAAGCTACGTTTAGCAACATTAAATAACGGATTACAATAAGACTCATGAACATTTCACTGGATAAACACGTATTAACTATTAAGTTTTGGAAGTATGTTCTAGAGTGTTATCAAAAACGTTTCCTAATATAGTGAATGGATAGGGCAATCCGCCTGCGTACGAAACTCCAACCTCGTTTTATCAGTTCACGGAATTCAGGTGTTCTGTCCGTACCAGTAGTGATTCACTAAATAACAAAACATTTTGGCATTTATTGTGCACGTGGACAGTAAAACAAATGAAGGACGGAAATATGCGCCGACCGATGCGTGAACCGGTTCTGATAAGCACTAGAAGGGTCAACATTTTCTACCTGCTTACATTATTGTTTCGAATTATTACGATTATGTGGCATCGTTCTATACTATTATCTCGCTGGAAACTCGGTCATAAATCATCGGAGTATGCACCGAGTAAATAATCCTACTATAGATACCTACTGAAGGCGCGTTGTGGAGAGGTATGGACATTCAGGATCATGGATCATGAGGTCCGTCTTCGAATCCGCAAAGGCGATATGCCATGTGCCAATGAATTTTTCAATCTTAAGGACGTATTACCGATTGCAAACAGTGAAAGAAAAGATCGCGATATCTGTACTTACATCTGTACCTTGAGGGTAGGCCTGTGCCCTGCAGTGGGACTTATAGGCTGATGATGATAACTTCAAAGTAATCTGTGCTTTTAACCATGTACACATCATTAATGATGATGATGTTCTATTCGAGCGCTGAAACCTAGAAACCTGCAACCTTGTATTATACCTACTTATTTAAAATATGAACCACTCTTTTTTTGTAAATCTTTAATTTAAATTGCATTGTTGCATAGTTTGAACTACTTACATAAAAGGACTTTACTTACTTTTATCCACGTCAGAGGCTGTAAGGCGGTCTACTGACCGAATTAGGTTTTTATGACAAAACGTTATCAAGCCAGAGTAAATAAAAAAACATCTACATTGTATTTTACCCTTTTCAGGTGGCGTTCAACAATACTCGATGTGTCTGTCATCGATGTTGGCAGAGAATTGAGAACGCTGTTAGACACAATGACGACGTGGTACCTGCTATACCAGAAGCAGAACCAAATGCCCAGGAACTTCAGGTTCCAGACTACGTTCGAGCCCCAAACACACCAAGGCATTGTATATTCAACGATTGCCGAAACCCAACCCGTAATCGCATACCTGAGACTATCAAACTTAATATGTTTTGTGAACATAAGTTATATATTCCTGAGGGCGCTAGAGTGTGCAGCCAACACCTTGAGAGCAACATCTGGGATGAACTGCCTCAATCTTGCAATGTCACTCATCATTTCAATGCACAACAATTTACAGACGTCTGTGACATGATGAGAAGGGCTTTAGAACGTGGACCTAGGCTCGACTTTAACACAAGAGGTTCATTGAGCAATGAAGAAATGCATTTTTGGACCGGACGTAATGGCGAACAGTTCGATGCCATACTGGATCAGGTGCCTTCTCTAAGTGAGAGATGCAAGGAACCAAGAACTGCATTAGGTATATACCTTACAAAACTACGTACCGGAGATTCCGATGAGAGATTGGCAACATTATTTAATGTGTCTCGAAGAAAACTGGAGCGTTTATTAGCTATTGTGCGTGAATGCCTAGCTAATGAATATGTAATATTACATTTGGGACTGGACCACATCAATAGAAATGAGGTATTAGAAAGAAACCTCACAATTCCTAAAGCTTTGTTTGGTAACGAAGAAAATGATAAAGTGATACTAATATATGATGGCACTTATATTTACATAAAAAAAAGCTCGAACTTTTTATTTCAAAGACAATCATACAGTTTGCACAAATTCCAAAATCTTTTAAAACCTTTTTTGATAGTATGCACTGATGGATACATTCTTGACGTACTGGGTCCATACGCTGCAACAAAGACTGATGCAAATATAATGAGTGATATAATGAACAATGGAGAGAATCCTTTACATTTCTTCCTGCAAGCAAACGATGTGTTTATATTGAACCGAGGATTCAGAGATAGTTTGAACGATATTGAAGCATGTGGCTATGAATCATACATGCCTCCAACAAAAGATAGAAACGAGACACAGCTGACTACTGAGCAGGCCAATGAAGCTAGATCGGTGACGATATGTCGATGGGTTGTGGAAGTAGTGAATGGAAAGTTCAAGCGAGATTTTAAGCTCTTACGGCAAAAATATTTCAATAGAGCTCTTCCACACATGTTCACTGATTTTAAAATCGCCGCTGCTATTATAAATCATTTTCACGAACCCATCGCCGATAGTAATAATGTAGAATCCTATTTAAATATCATCCGAAACAAAATGGATTCCCCAAACCTTCTGCACAATTATGTAGAGAGGAAAAGATTAAACAACAGAAGAGCAGATTTTCTAAGAATAGAAGCAAATAATGTTCAGAATTTCCCACATCTAACAGAAGAGCATGTCATTTTGCTTTCTTTAGGTACATACCAATTAAAGCTTGCGAGATCATATTGCAGTGAGCATTTAAGGAATGGCTTATATTCAATCGAAATATACAGAGAAAACGCTCTGGAAGACTTGCCAGACTACGGCATTAACGAAGATGTTTGGCTGTTACGTGGGCGCGTACAGTCACGCCACAGGAGATCGAAAACGTACTATTGTTATGTTTTAGTAAAAAACAATAACACAAATAATGACAACGATATCGTGCAACATTATTGTACTTGCCTCACTGGACGACGTACAATGGGCACTTGTGCTCATATTATTTCAATTATCTGGTATCTTGGATATGCGAGACATGAAGGTTTTACTGCCCCTGCATCATTTCTAAATGATGTAATTGTAGATGGTCTTGAATGAAAATAAATGTCATTTCGAATTAAATCTTTAGTTTTTTTTTATTTTCAATAATATTACTCGAACATAGTACTGCAACGTATTATTTAGTGTACCACAACAACACGATAATACAATGTTTGTATACCACATAATTAATATATATTACTAGTGGACCCGTGCGGCTTCGCCCGCTGCCCAACTCCCTTTATAATATGTAGCCTATATTCCAAGTTTCATCGAAATCGGTCCAGCCGTTTTCGAGTTATAAGTGTTCGAACCAACCCGGCTGTTTTACATATATATATAAATATATTGATTTTTTATTTTCAATAGTATTACTCGAGCATAGTATTGAGCATAGTATTGCAACGTATTATTTAGAGTACCACAACAACACAATAATACAATGTTAGTATACCACATAATTAATATATATTACTAGTGGACCCGTGCGGCTTCGCCCGCTACCCAGCTCTCTTTATAATATGTAGCCTATATGTTAATCCAGGTAATGAACTATCTATATTCCAAGTTTCATCGAAATCGGTTCAGCCGTTTTCGAGTTATAAGTGTTCGAACCAACCCGGCTGTTTTATATATATAATAGATTGTTATTAACTATTATTATATATTTTTTATTGTTATCATATTGTTTTATTATTATTATATAACATTCTGGCATAAAAGTATTTTATTACAAATATAAATAGCAATAATAGACACCATGTGCCATTTTAATTAATTTTTTTTTCTATAAAACTTGTCATTTTCATATTGGTATATCTCCGAACTCACAATGATTTGGATCAAGCGGTCTTATTAAACATTGGTGGTCATAAAAAGACCCATCGAACGTAACTACAGTCATTGCTATTGGAGCGGGTACCAAAATGCCCATTCTCCTTTTGTGTGAAAAACTAAAAAGATTTAGAAGAACATTATGTTTATAGTTCAAACATACCTTATCTTCAAAACTACTAACAGCAAGTAAAAGTGGATGTTCTAACAGCTCCCTCGCAAACGGTCTTTGGTTCATATCCTTCACTAAGCATTCCGCTAAGAAGTCTGATAGTTGCGGTGAGAACACATCTGGATGCGATAGCCTTGGCGGGGGATTTCGAGGAATTTGGAACAGTGCTCTCATTGGATGTAGTCCAGAAAGAGGAGGTTCTCCTTCAGCTAATTCTATAGCCGTAATACCAACTGACCAGACATCACACCTGCAGTCATACGATTCGTCCAACTGTTGTTCACATGCTATCACCTGAAAATAAAGCATTTAGCGCTTAAAGTATCCTCATATAAGTCTGTAACAAATTATATCAATATGCGATATGTACGGAGTAGTGTAATCAGGTTATCTACCACAAATTACCTCTGGTGCCATCCAATACGGTGTACCGACTGACGTATTCCTCCTTGCGGCGGTGGCAGCCAAATGTGAGGAAACTCCAAAATCTACTAGTTTGACTTCAGCGTCTTCAGTGAGAAGGATATTGTGTCCTTTGACGTCACGGTGCATGCACCGATGAGCGTGGAGATGGGTCAGGGCCCGCACGGTTCCGCGTAGTACATACGCTAGTTGAGGTTCTGTTAAATTGTTGCCTCGTGATCGTATGCCCGCGCTTAGGTCTGTCACTGAACCACCAGTGCACAACTGCAAAAGAAAAAGAATTAGGCTTCCATCTAAATACAAATCATTAAACGTTTTGATCGAAATATCATGTAGACCTACCTCCATAACAAACCAAATCTGATCATCGTCGGAGCTGATGCCACGCTTCAAGAATAGTCCAAAAAACTCTGGAATATTTGGGTGGCTGGACAAATCCCGGAAAACTAAAAATTCCTCTTCAATCTCTTCTATGTTCTCTGTTATATTCTCTAAAATCTGTAATAAAATAAACAAAGAACAATTACTTTAATTGTCCAATGACATCATATTCACATAACAGCTATTATGTTATGTTACATTATGAACATTGACACTAGGTAATGTTAAAAATGAGAGGCTACTGGTATTGTTTAGCAACCTTGACATCAATACAAAGTTTCGAGATAATATCTACACTATCAATTACAGACAGTATGCTAACAATACCTCCTACAAAAATATGCCTACCTATTATGTGTATACTTGGCCACATTCGCATAAACTAGGCGTCCTAGTACGTGTAATGAAGTAATCTATCCATACATTATTCATAGAATAGGTTGTTAGAAATTATAAATATTTTATTATAATTGTTAGAAAATATAAACTACTTATCAATCTATTATCATTAATAAAATACTATTTAGGAGGAATTTATCTCTAGTTGATAGCAGAACTTCGAGTCATGCTCATCATTAACATTATTTCGGAACAAACTGGTTTTGAATTCTGTCTGAGCTAATAGCGAAACTACGAATGTTAGACTGCAGTATGCATAGTTAATCCAAAAGATATTTACCAGCATGTTCTACAACCTATAAGGGCCTTGCGCGTCCACATTTCTCTCTCTCTCGAGTCAGATTTCTCCGACCGACCTCAACGATAAACTTACTCGCGGATGTCGTGTATACCTATAATAGTATACAACTTTGTAGACAGATCACTTTAATGTATTTTTCATAGACATTGGTCTACCACTCGATTCCATTGCCATAACTCTTGTAGAACCAGGTACCGCAGCGGGAATAAGGGATCACGTTACGACTAGTTACGACGTTTAAGTATTAAAATGATTAAAATTGAGCAATTCAAAGTAGGAATGAAATAAACCTGATCAATAGCCTGTCAGTTTACTATCCTAAATCGATTTCTTTTTGCAATCAAAACTAACAGATTCAATGTCATTGCAATTTCTTGAAATTAATAAATCATAGATATATTGTCCAACCTAATTATTAAATCGTTTTGTGGACTGGAGGAATATATTTTTCGAATTATATTTCCAATCTTAAAATTTTGGCTCCATCATCGTGGTGTCGATGATTTTGCCAATCTCCAGTGCAAGCAAATGTGCTTGACGTGTTTCGGTAATAGATATCAAAATTAGAAGTAGGACATGCCTTGACAGCAACACGCCGACCGCTCTTCTTGTCTCTTGCGCAGTAGACCTCGCCGTAGGTGCCCTCGCCGATGAGCTCCTGCAGCGTGAACCGATCCCGAGGGTCTGCAGCTCTGTCCAGCTCCACGTGCTGCGACAGCCCCCGGTACGCCATGTCGCTACGCATGATCACGCTTCACATTGACGCATCTGCAACCAACAAGATTACTTTGTGAGCTTCAAACAAAAGTTATTGCGTTATCGCGTGCTATATATTAAAACAGGCACCAGTTTTGAAAGTAGGTTTGTAATTAGCTGAAGTTATTATCGAAAACTAATCATTGGAGTATACCTACTTGAATGCAGCAAGAATGTTAGTTTTCATTTCTAATAAGTAACGTAAGATATGTTTTTGTTCGGTACAGACAAGTCGGTAGTGTTCATAGACGTATAAGGTGATGGATTCGAAAGAGCACGGACCGTGCGATATGAAGAACAAATACAAATAGTCATATTGTATTAATTAGCGCTTGATTAGCACAAAACGAATGCAACTACTAGTGAAAAAAAAGAGTTGTAATTAGCACGTGAATCCGCTGAAACGTCCGGTAAAAATCGGGGCTATTCATTACCCGTAGCGTGATGCAAGAAAGTTCTGTTGATTTCTATCAAACATTTAATTCATATTGAATAGCTTGATAAATATTTAATAATATATTTGGTCACAAATGCCACAAATTACGAGTTAACTTTCTTTTTCGTTCTATCGTCTGAACTTAGAACACTGTATGGTGCTATATAGATTCTAAATTTTATATGACTATTTAAATGAGACAGTTTGTTGCAAAGATTAGTAAATATAATTATTATAATGCTATGCAGAGGTACCTAATTACCTATGCAAGCATAATGAAGCTGTTGTCGTCGCGACGGAAAAGGAAAGGAATGGAATTTACAAACATTGCTATTTTACCGTTGCATGCCATGCGCGTCTGCGTGTGTGTGCGCGCGTGAGGATGAATTAACTGTCATATGGAGTACACAAAGGTGTCAACTAGCACCTACTCAACATTGAAGATATGCGTGTCCAATATTAATGATCTTGCTGGAAGATTTGATAATTGTGATCGTGGATAGCAATTTAAGTATTATAAATTGACGCAGCTAAGCGAAGTGAATTTAAAATTAAGTATCTTTTTCATACTTAGTTTATAAAAAATTAAAACTACGTATTTTAAGAAATATAAGTGGTCCGTGTCGTGTCGGCTAAGAATAGCACCAAGCCATTTCCTCCCGTGGGTGTCGTAAAAGGCGACTAAGGGATCTATTGAAGGATGGGCAGCAGCATCCTCTGAGTACACACATTGATTCGATCCAACTGCGATCGCCAACCCGCCTGCCAAGCGTAGCGTTTATGGCAAATCCCCCCATTTTGGGGGAGGCTTAAGGCAGTGGACGTTTAATGGCTGATATGATGATGATGATGATGAAGTGGTTAACATACCTACTAAATTTATTTCATAAGGATAAACGGAACATTTTTGTTCAAACCTGACTTAACACTTGACTCCGAGATGTTATGCTAATAACATGAATGTTTCATTCACTAATCAATTTGATAATATCACCGTCTAGACACATAATCGCAATAAATTCTTATTAAAAATTCATAAGAGTTAATATAACAACAAAAAACCGGCCAAGTGCGTGTCGGGCCACACGCGTGTAAGGTTCCGAAGTTGCCCGTCACAATATACGGACTTAGAAGGGGGCTTTTTGTTTTATATTACGGTTTAACAGCTAATAAAGTCTAAAAAATACATTTTATAAGTTGGTCGACTATTACTCGTAAACTTGTAAAGCCTAAGTACTTAGCTGTGATAGTTTTCCTTTCAATTTCGTTATATTTATACTATTGCCGTTAATTTTTTTCGAATATCCAGAAACAAAGGTTTAGCTGGCAGGGGGGGGGGGGAGCACTTGACTCCTTAACGTTAACAAAAAATTGTACTTTAATCCCATTTGTTTCCCAATCCCACAAAAATGTTTTTCCCAAACTCACATATACACACATATACACATATTTTAGGGGAGGTACCCTAAAAAAATATTTTTAAGCGTTTATTTTACCATTTTTTTGTATACCCATGACGTGCCCATGACAAATGACAGCTTTCTAGTACTAAGCTTCTCTGAGCTAAGTCGCAGACAGACGGACGGACGGACATGGCGAAACTATAAGGGTTCCTTGTTGACTTTGGAACCCTAAAAAACTAAACAAATTTTGTAAACATGTAGAATAGCGAGTATCAATTTTGTATTTAGTATAATTATTTCGAATAGGTAACAATTTAACTGAATGAAGATTGTTAGTTACATTCAAATCATTATCACAGTCGATACGAAGGCGATACAATAAAAAAACTCGACGTATATGTTTACTGCAGGTAAATCTATAATATAACATACTACCTCATCATCGTCAGGCTATATCCGTGCGGATTCGAACCCGGACGCCAAGATTGAGTCTCCATATGTCTCCACAACGCGCCACCGACGCTCTACATATTATACCTACGTAAGCATATTGGTTACAATCTATACAATGTTACATTACCTCGAAATGTCGTAATAATATTGACTCTTTTTACACATTGCAGATTTAAATTGGTGTCAATCTTGTGTAACTGCACGTTATGTTATGACTTGTCAAGTTATGTTTATATTTGGGTATTATTCAGTAATTTGCCTTATATTGAAGTAATTTGGGATGACTTGGCATTGGCACGACAACAATAGTTCAATGAAATGCAACAATTTAATCCGAAAATGGTGTAGAGAAAGCTTATAAATATATAAGCGTAAAATGTAGTAGTACCTATTCTATACATAAATAAACTCATGACCTTATTCCCTTTCGGGGTTGTTAGAAGCTATTATATCGCTAAAATGATTGTTCAAGCTATTAGTATAAGCTTCAAGTAGAAGCTATTATTTAAAAAAAAACGTGATAAATGGCTGGCCCATAAAACACAGCAAAACAAACTTTTTTCCTTTTTTTGTGCGAAATCCATGGAAAATAATGGCACGGTACCTATCTATCCTATTTTATTTTATTTTATTCTATTTTATTCATTTTAGGAAAACTTACGGACTAATTACAGGATAGAACATTTTTATAAAACAACATTGCCAACTAAAAGTTTCCACAGATAAAGCAAATAGCACCGCTGCAAAAAACGAATATTATACCTATTCAAAATAATTATGGACAGAGGGTCAACGCAGCCACTGAAGCATTGAACTAATCCATCATACCACCGGGTGACGTCAACAGCAATTAGTAAACACAATGCATCATCATAATGCGAGCATTAAAATAATGTTCATGCAAAAAGCAGCACCGCGGCCGCCGCTCTGTGATGGACGAAACGTCACTTTCACTGTTTTGTTTTTGTCACGCAGCCTTCTGCTACTAGTTCTGCTACCACGTGCAATATTATTTACGATCGAAAATTCAAATTAATTCTTTTCATTAGTCTAGGGTTATAACTGTCGGCTTTCCTGCCTGGAAAGTCGACAGTTAAATCTGAAGTGATTGGTCGTTAAACAAAACTAGCTGTGAAACTTAACTACCAAGCTATCAAAAGTGATTGATATGTAGGAAATACTGTCAGTCAAGCAATGATATCATAATCGTAACCATTCAAGTAACAACTGACGATATACGTTGAAAAACTCGACTTTGATTTCTTGCCCACGCGTATTTCAACGACAAGTTCCTAGATATCAAATTCACGGATATATATATTACTAGAGTTAACCCGCGACTTCGTTCGCACAAATTTTATACCAGATTTAAAGTCAGATCATAAGCTATCAAAAGTTTCATCAAAATCGGTTCAGTAGTTTTTGCGTGATGCTCGATCAAACAAACAAAAATCCAAAAATTGGTGGAATGGAACACCCAAAACCATATCGTAACATTTTTTTTTGTTAACATCTTCAATGTACAGACACACTTCTTCCCTAAGGTTGCATGGAAGAAATCGCTTTTTAGCGATAAGACCGCCTTATTTGTACCATAATCAGTTTTTGTTTCCTATTGTGCATTGTATTTTGTTTTGGTGTAAATGAAGTATATTTCATTCATTCATTCTGTTACAGTTTTATAATAGTTAAGATATATTTGTGAAATAAAATAGGAAATTAGATGCATGCCGCGTTCCGAGTGTTTCGTTACGTGTTGGCGACCACCTTATACTATTGTTAGACTTTGTTCCTGAATGATAACAATAACATTATTCTCTCAAAGTCTTCTAAATCTAGATCACGACTTTTAATGATCAACTTGCAGCGGTAATTAGAGTGGAGGAATTTAGAAAAAATCTATACTATTATAAAACTGTAACAGGAAGTTTGTCTGTACATTGAAGATATTAACAAAAAAAAAGTTACGATATGGTTTTTAGGTGTCCCTGATTCCATTTCACCAATTTTTGGATTTTTTGTCTGTCTGTTTGTTTGTGTGTTTGTTTGGGTGTTTGTTTGTTTGAACGAGTATCACGCAAAAACTACTGAACCGATTTTGATGAAACTTTTTTTGTTTGATAGCTTATGATCTGACTTAAAATCTGGTATATAATTTGTGCGGACGAAGTCGCGGTTTAACGCTCGTACTATTATAAAACTGTAACAGGAAGTGAAGTTGTCTGTACATTGAAGATATTAACAAAAAAAAAGTTACGATATGGTTTTTAGGTGTCCCTGATTCCATTTCTCCAATTTTTGGATTTTTTGTCTGTCTGTTTGTTTGTGTGTTTGTTTGTTTGTTTGTTTGCTTGAACGAGTATCACGCAAAAACTACTGAACCGATTTTGATGAAACTTTTTTTGTTTGATAGTTTATGATCTGACTTAAAATCTGGTATATAATTTGTGCGGACGAAGTCGCGGGTTAACGCTCGTGTTTTATAAAAGTCTTAAGATGAAGCGGCGATGTTTTTCACATGAATAATTTATGCAAATTAATAGCGAAGTTCCCAGGCTGGCAATGGCTGGCCTTATTGTGTTTTTTGTAATGTTTCCTGCCGTACTTTGTGTTCTGTGGTTCGTATTCACAGTCGTATAGTATGTAACATGAACGTATCTCTCTCAAGGTTAAACAATTTCATTCAAACTGGCAAATTATGGATATTTGGACAGCAGAAAGTGTTAAAATAATGAGGCGTTGAGTCAGTAATGGTTGCTGTTTTCTCATGGTGAGATTGGTGAGTAGAATAATCACGCCATTAACTTTTGTCCGGCAGTCGTTTACTTGTTTGCGATAGCCTATTCCGAAAACTGTCCCCGATAAAATAATCGTGACGAATTGTATCGACTTACGTTTCTTTTACATATAATTCAATTTTACTTTTTTTACTGATACTTTTTAAGGTGATGATCAGACCGTCAAACTGACCAAAAAACGTCAAAAACGCGAAAAGAAAAATCAGCTATCCCATACATTTGTTTCGAGTAGGTTTGCAGTTTTGTATGGAACAGCTGTTTTTTTCGCGATTTCGATGTTTGTGCCATAGAAAAAGTTGTTCAGTTTGACGGTCTGATCATCCCCTTAAAAAAGTGTCAGTATATTAAGATGGACCCTATACCTGTATATGTGTTACAAAAATACAAATAAACATTTAAGGGGTGGGGACCATCAAACTGAATAACTTTCAATATGGGAACAATATCGAAATGGCGAAAAAAAAATCGGATGTTCCATCATAATCATCATCAGATCAGCCGATAGACGTCCACTGCTGGACATAGGCCTCCCCCAAAATGGGGAGATTTGCCATAATCGCCATGATGCGTTGCGTTTGCGATGTTCCATACTAAACTACAGATCTACTCGAGCTAAATGTATTGGACAAAAGATTTATTTTTTCGCGATTTCGATGTTGGTCCCATAATAAAAGTTGTTCAGTTTGTTGGTCTAAACGACCCCCTTAAAAGTTTTCAATTTTTATTCTTACTTCTGTAACACCCTGTCATACATATATCTCAGTACCACTCCGACCTACTGAACTTTTTAGCCTCGAGAGTTTGTGCTAATTTATGCATCGAAAATCGGCAGGCTTATCCCAACGTAACTTTACAGTAATCTATAAAATCTCACATAAATCACGGATTATTCAACAAAGCCAAACAGATACTCAGAAACGACGACAATGCAGCTTCTAAAAGGCTTTGTTGGCGCAATATAGCACAAAGAAGCCTCATAACTGCATAATGCAATCCTTTCATAGTATTAGAGAGTTCTGTAATGCTCCACCACGGTCGTTTTAATTCTAATAGATGATAGGTCAAGCGTTCAACATACAAACTCCAAAGGAATCAAGCCATTATCAAAATTATTACGTATAACTAAGTACTAAATCTGGGTGTTCTATGCGTAGAACGGGCTAGATACCTAGCTGCCGAATGTGCAAATTCAAGCCAGATGGCTTGAAGTATTCTTAGTGCTACTTGCAAAGCATTTGCATAACTGGGTTGGGTAAGTGTAAGAGATACGTGTATTTGTTTCTTGTTAAAATATCTACAATGGTTTCTGTGTAGCTATACGTATTGTTCAATTATCGTATTTTATATATCAATTGCAGTGTTATTATGACATAATAATGTTATTTAGTCATTGGCAAGCAGGAAAAGTAGGTACAAATCGTATTTTTTTTAACCGAATTCATTTATTTTATAATTAATATTAAATATACGAGTTTCGTGTGTTATCTACATACATCAGAATGTAATATTTTAAAATTAGCTCAGTCATTTTACGGAGATTTTATTGTACTAAACTGTAACCGGCACCATTTAAGGACAAAAAGACTATCTTAAAAAATATTAAAAAACATTCGCTAGGTACGCAACATAGAAATCAAAATTGTGTGTCCCAGAAGGCTTTTAAATTAATAATATTAATGCCAATGCACTAATTTGACTTAGATTTAACAATATTTAAATAATTTTTGAGCAATAAAATAGGCATTAAAATTAAAAAAAAAAGCCTTCTAAGTAGAGAAAAATATTTACATCATGTTTGAAGTATGTATAATGGTAACGCCTTAAAAATGTGTAAATAAAAAAATCATAATCAGGTTTTTTAGGACGAGATAAATGCTAAATTTGAAATTTGGAGCTGTTACTGACGTGTTTTTTTTTTCAATTTTGGTATATTTCTAAGTTCAAATTGGCTCATAAATGCAATACCGAAAAAAACATCAATAAGTAATTAGTTCCGGCTCAAACCGTAAAATGACTGGGCTAAATATCTTTGTCAACGTGTTGTCAACCACGTTAGAGCAAATAAAGCATGACCAGAAAAATAAAAAACCTGCTTTGGAGGCGCTACGATCAATTATAATATAAATAATAACCTAAGTTGATAATATTTCAAGTGCAAAAATTAGTTGAAATGATTATCCGCAACACGGTGAGGTGTTTTATTTTTCTGGTCAGGCTATACAAAGCTTTATCCTCAGAGAATCCGAGATTATCGGATAGGGTATGTGCGTAACTAAGAAATGACAACCTAGAGTTTTTAGAGATTTCTCTTAATTTTTTTTGTTTGAAATAAATAAATTCACTTATTATAAATTCATTCAAAACTTTGTACACTATTTTGTTCTTCAACCACAATAGATAGTAAAAGCATAAGTATAGAGTGCATTGACACTGAAATAGGTAGGTCTGTCCGTTCAAAGACTTCTAAGCAAGCGCATGCAAAAATCTCAGCTTCTAAGTACCTTTTCACTGACTTTGGTTTTGTTTTAGAATTTTGAAAGCGTTCTAAAACTATTTGTCTCTCATCATTATAGTTGTAGGTGACAAAAAGAAGTTTCTTTTTGCACTAATGTTGGCGTGACGGCGTTTAAATACCCGAACAGAGCGCGTTGTCTTCAAAATAAACGTGAAGACGGAATTATTGTTACCGCCATTGCCATAGCGAGAAAGTAACACTTTCTAGTCGTAATCAAGGGTAAATAATGGCTTTCAATTATATCAATAACCATTGTGGTATAGCGGGGATGAATCAATTTGTTATATTCGCCGTGACTATTTTATACTCTCTTTTTATCCGAGTTGTGTAATGGATTTCAAATACCTACATAGGTACCTATAACTATATAATACATAGAACCATAAATAAATAAAGGGTATGATTGTATCAATTACCTAATAAATGAATTTTCAGTGGCCTAATAAATAATATTTGTTTCTAAAATATTAGATATGTCACCTAAATTCATTCACCGAATAATATTAAAACGCTTACCTAAATATTAAATAAGAAGTACTTGGAAATAATATCAATCATCAAATAATTATATCGGTTTTCAATATAATAAAAGTGCTAAAACTGAATCACCAAACAATATAAAAAGGTTACCCTAAAAATTAAATTTGAATCACTGGAAAATTTTATTATTTGTGTATCGTCAAGATACACAAATAATAAAATAAAACTGCCATAGGTTTTTTAATATGAAATTTACTAAATCAAAAATTGCACTGTAACTTAAACACAGGTAAGTGAAAACAAAAAGAAAAAGAGAAATTTTATTACTGCACTATTGTGCTGGTTTTGATTTAGAGGGATTTTCATAGCCCGCTAATTTGACTTCGCTCCTGTTAGACATTTTTCTATGAATGAAAGAACTGATCTATTTATTAGGTGACAGATCCATTATTTTGATGAATGAACGAATTAATTGATACTAATAGTTTGTTGATTAGATTTATAAGGTGAAAGATTTACTAATTTTAGGTACAAATGAATTATTGCTACCGGGCCGTCCATGTTTCAAGACTCAAGACTATTAATTGAGATAATATTAGTATATGGTAACAAAAAAGCTACTATAATAGATATTAACTTACTACGAAAGATCCACATGGGTTATTATTATTAAGTTATTATTTATTAATTACTAATCTTAGTGATTTAAAAAAATCGTAAGGAAATGCATTACCTATGCTTTAATGGCAAAGAATAGGCACCTCTGTACATCTATTTACTATATAGTCCCATCTATGTCCCCTTAATATGCTGACACTTTTTTAAGGGGACAATCATACCGTCAGACTGAACAACTTTCTCTATGGCATTAACATCGAAATCGCGAAAAAAAATCTGTTGTTCTGTACAAAACTGCAGACTAACTCAAGCCAAATGTATGGGACAACTGTTTTTTTTCGCGATTTCGATGATGGTCCCATAGGGAAAATTGTTCAATTTGACAAAAATTTAAATCTTTCCTCTTGATAATATAAATTGTCCACGCGGACGAAGTCGCGGGCAACAGCTAGTACTATTATAAAACTGTAAATGTTTGTTTGTTTGTAACAGCGTCACGCAAAAACTACTGATCCGATTAGCTTCCTTTTAAACTAAGAGTCTACCCATCAAACTGAACAACTGTTTTTTTTTTGCTCCGATCTGTTTGCTCCCATAGTGAAAGATGTTCAGCTTGATGGGTACACTCTTCCTTAATGATATCAATTTCACCCTGTATAATATATGCGGACGACGTCGCGGGTAAACTATAGCTCTTTATAAATTAAAAAGATAATATTATAATAATAGTTAAAAACAAACGGAGCCAAGAACACAAACCAAAAATGAGTTTTACATTTTATATATCACACCCAAAGAGAGTAATAAAATCACCACTAATCACACCGAGGTCGACGCCTACACCGCGACCGGTACCAACCACAAACTAATTAGAAAGATACCAACAAAGCGATAAACTCCTATAAGTATTTTTATTAAATTATAAAAGAAAACTTACCTGCTGCACAATGCACAAAGATTATTAATTACTTAACATATTTTAAACTACAAAAACACAGACCAATTCGTTTGATGATAAAATAAAACTAAGAATCAAAGAGAATATAATCACTCTAAGAATTACAAAAAAATAATATACCTATGATTATTCAAACGTCTTGCCAAATTATTTAACCATAGATCTCAAACTAATAAGAGGATTTGCAGTGTACACTGCCACCAACTTATCTGTAGAATGGCCAAAAGCGGAACTACTGATGCCATTTTGAAAACGTCATTTTGTTGCTGTCAGTCGATGTAGTCTCTCATTCTTTGATACAGAAAGTGGCGCCATTACTCATTCTACAGATAAGTTGGTGATTGTACGTAGTACTTCCTATCTACATATATGGATTTGCCACAGATAATAATTTAAAAAATCCCGGCGATTTTACAACCGGCCAGCATTGCCAGCCACATTTTTAACAGTTTTTCAAAAGAGACTGTATATCGCCAATTTTGCAATTTTATCATAATCTTATCATGTGAATAAAATTGCTCTGATATGCTCATTGCAAAGCATGCCCGTTGTTAATCAATAATTAGCAACGGTTTTCAATGTCACGGATTTCTGCAATAAAACAGCGTAATCGAAAGAATCGTAAACAATGACATAGAATTAGCTTTCTGAAACAGTATCTAGGTAGTCATGTTATATTCTCCAGTCATTGTACTGTGTTATAATTATAAAAAAGTGACCAAGTGCGAGTCGGGCTACTCGCGCACCGAGGGTTCCGTACCACCACACAATATAATTAACTTACAAAAAAAAAAATTTTTCCCGTACCCATAGCGCGAGACCGACTCACACTTAGGCAATTATTATTATTTGTTGTCATTGTAATCACGACAAGTTTAACGCTTGTATGTATTATACCGTTTTTACAAAGGAACGAGAAGAAACGACATTGATAAAAACTAGTTTCTTGTATGGGGTTTAGTTTTTTCCTTTTTTTTTTTTATTAAGTATTTGTCATTAAATCCTACACAATGATACATATTCTGTAAGAATTTCAACTGGCTACTTAATACGGTTCAGAAGATATTAGCCCTCTGAAGCTTGGACGGGCGGACGGACGGACCCTTAGGGTACGGAACCCTAAAACGATAGATAGAAATCGGTCGCGTAAAATAGTATCTTTTATAATTTTTATGTAGAAATTGGTTCGAAAATATTGTTATATCGATGTCAACCTTCATGGTCTGCTGCATTGTACAATCAGCCTAAAAAGGTGCATACATATACATAGTATTATACATATACGAGCTTTAACCCGCGACTTCGTCCGCACAAATTATATACCAGATTTTAAGTCAGATCATAAGCTATCAAACAAAAAAAGTTTCATCAAAATCGGTTCAGTAGTTTTTACGTGATACTCGTTCAAACAAACAAACAAACAAACACACAAACAAACAGACAGACAAAAAATCCAAAAATTGGTGAAATGGAATCAGGGACACCTAAAAACCATATCGTAACTTTTTTTTTGTTAATATCTTCAATGTACAGACAAACTTCCTGTTACAGTTTTATAATAGTACGAGCGTTAACCCGCGACTTCGTCCGCACAAATTATATACCAGATTTTAAGTCAGATCATACGCTATCAAATAAAAAAAGTTTCATCAAAATCGGTTCAGTAGTTTTTGCGTGATACTCGTTCAAACAAACAAACAAACAAACAAACACACAAACAAACAGACGGACAAAAAATCCAAAAATTGGTGAAATGGAATCAGGGACACCTAAAAACCATATCGTAACTTTTTTTTTGTTAATATCTTCAATGTACAGACAAACTTCCTGTTACAGTTTTATAATAGTATAGATATAGATATACTTTCGTTCCATATCGCAGTTCTGTGTTCTGTGGTGGCTGGACGTACATTTTTTTTCTGTACAATAAATTCATTAATTCAACATTTCAGATAATACACATGGTGTAACCAAGAACACCCCAGTAATACTTAAGGGGGCTTCAGACCATCAAACTGAACAACTTTCACTATGATGCCAACTTCGAAATCGCGAAATAAAAATCAGCTGTTTCATACAAAACTGCATTACCGGCTCGACTTATATTCATATGTACGGGACAGCTGATTTTTTGATTTTTTCTCGATGTTGGATCAATAGTGTAAGTTGTTCAGTTTGATGGTCTGAGGGACCTCCTTAAGTATTACTATTGTGTTTTGTGACACCCTGCATATGAAATATCTAACTATTTTAAAATTGTGGTTATAACTGCGGTCACAGTTTTTTCTCAATCACTATTATTAAATCGTCGGTTAGGTATATTTGTTTTCCTGAAATATTTATAATAATTTAAACTTGATCCTTTATATGTATAAATTAAATTCATTTCAGTACCGTAACGTTAGTTTTTTTACTGGATACTTATGCCTTTACCTACAATGTTGGTTGGAACGTTTATTATCAGTTTGGACTCAGAATTACTACTAGAAGACTAGGACGTAAGACTAGGACCTTGATTTAACAATCAAAATCCGTGTCTTACCCTCTCGCTATGCAGGTGCAGTTGTATTAAAAACTTAAAAGTTAAAAAATAATATTGCAGCCCATGACTTTTTCGTTCGCATCATAAGAACATTAATTTATTTTATCGAAGTCGGTGTCAAGCCGCTACGATTCGCGACAGGGCTTGCATTAGTTTTTTGGCTTCGCTTGACACCGACTTCTATAAAACAAATTAATGTTCTTATGATGTGAACGAAAAAGTCATGGGCTGCAATATTATTTTTTAACTTTTTAGTTTTTTTGAAGACGGTTTTAATTTTTTGTTAAAATTTTGTTTATTTCACAATTTTCAGTGGTGAATTCATTAGTTCAATGTAATAGTAGTGCTTTAAATTAACAAACGCACTTCGAAGGTTTCCTTTGCCATCAGATCCTGGTTTCCTTATCATGGTACAACCCTTGGAATATCTTCTTTCCAACAAGAAAAGAATCATCAAAATCGGTTCATAAACGACGAAGTTATCCGCGAACACAAATAAGAAAAAATAAAAATATATATATATATGTGGTCGAATTGAGAAACCTCCTCCTTTTTTTTGAAATCGGTTAAAAAGGAACCATCACGAGAACACGTTCCACTCGAAGGGCTATAAGTTCAAAACACACAGGGTATTAGGGTAAACAGTTGCAGTACTTTAAGGGGTGATTGTATCCATGATACTGAACAACTTTCCCTAAGAATCAATAGGAAATTTGCACAAAACATGTTGATCTTTCCATACTAATTGAAATCAGCTGAACGAACGTTTCTATTATTAAAAAAGTAGATTTTAAGCCGTTGGTCCCGGCTACTATCTCGTTCGTTACATAAAAACCACGTCAGAGGCCGTTAGGCGGTCTGAGAAAACTCTGACACCAGGGCTTGCCCACACGTTAAGAAGAAGAAAAAAGTAGATTTATTTTTGCTTATCTTCTTTTGGAAATGTTGTTCAGTATCAGGAGAGTGCAATCGAACATTAAATGAATGCAACTGTCTATCCTAATAAGGGTGAAATTGATATCATTAGCATCCTTTTAAACTAAGAGTTTACCCATCAAACTGAACAACTTTTACTATAGCAGCAAATCGATCGGAGCAAAAAAAAATCCGCTGTTGCATACTTTAATGGAACAACTGATTTTTTATTTGCTCCGATCGGTTTGCTCCCATAGTAAAAGTTTTTCAGTTTGATGGGTAGACTCTTAGTTCAAAAGGATGTTAATGATATCAATTTCACCCTGTATAAGTCAGTGTTTATGACATTGTGTAAGGAAAACTATACGAAAATGTTTGTTACGTTTCGATGATGAGTCAAGCTTGACTTCATGTAATGTTAATGTATTATGTCGCAGTCATTGTAAATCATAAGTACTTGTACCCAATGCTCTACATACCAATGATGATATAAGACATTACAAAATAATTATGTTGTGGAGTTCGCACCGTTCGCATATTGGTTGAATAGTTTCAGTAAATTGATGGATAATGTCTCACACAAACTCTTCTTAACCCTCCCTAAATGCAAAGCCTATGCAAAGAGGTGATTGTACCCATGATACTTAAGGTGGTTGCAGAGGGATCAATTTTATACAAAACTTTGACGCACAATACGCGTCGACGGTATTAATATAAGTAACTTTGTTTATATGGAAAAATTGTTAAGAAAATCTAGATGCCGCGTCACTAATAACATTACGAAGATATAAAGCTTTGACATTTTTTATACAAAATTTTAAAAGCTTTATTTATATCTTCGTAATTATATTATAAATTGCAAATTTTATTTGTTACGTGGCAACTAGATTTTCTAAACTATTTTTCCATATATAAAATATTACTTTTAATTCCGTCTACGCATATTGTGCATCAAACTTTTGTATGGACTGAAACCACCTTAACAACTATCCCAAATAAACATATAGGAAATTCGAAAAAAAATTGGGCTTTCCATACTAAATGCTCTTCGATTTTATCTTGTGTTCCTTTGGGAAAGTTGTTCAGTATCATGTGTACAATCACCTATAAAAGTAATGCAAGGGACTACACTAACCCTATATACCAGACACAACACTTTGTTATCGGGCACACACGTCCCACTGGATTCAGGAGTGCAATTTACTAAGCGTCATATCGCTGTCGAAAACATCGAAACGCTCACAAATGTAACATCCTTCTTGCATCCTTCAGATCGTTGGAGTTTTTATATGAGTTTGACATATGACCATAGCTATAGCGAATACCAAATTGTCAGGTCGCCGATGTTTCAACGATTGTGACGATGTTTGCGCTTCTTAGTGAATTGCATTGCTGATGACTAGGATCTGGAATTGATTTTATGATTAGAACTTTCTTTAGAACCTTTTATTATACAATGTGTTAATGAATTAGCGCAAAACCTCATACACCCCAACTGATTTATAACAAAATAATTAGAATGAAACAATAATTTCATTATTTTTATAGTTAAAATTTAAAGTTATTCGCATTTTAAGTTTTGAGGCAGAAATGATTTGTTATCATTTCAGCAATGAATGAAAGCGCTAATATACTCATGAATACATTTTAATAATCTTGTTTTGATAGTAAGTAGGGTGAGTATGCCCGTGGGTTGGGTTGACATCGGGTTCAGTAAATTTTAAATTTTACCAACAAATTATTTAATATATTTTGAAAAAAATTACCTACGTTGAAACCATGATAATTCGATTCTGCTCTCGATTCTAAACAAACTACTTTCTAGTTTTGCGTTAATTCGTTATAACACGTTGTACTCGCTGAAAACAATTTTGGTAGATCCAAAGAGTTCCAAAAATGATTTTTTCAGCTTGCATGATTTCTAATTATACCGAGTTTCAGTGGAATAAAGAAGTCCCGTTAATACCGGGAATTCACCTTCGCAGTGTGTTGTCAAACACATTAAACCCATGTAAGGTACTTACCTATTACCTATTAATAATGGAATCGATTATCAATAGCACAATAGAATGTTATCGGACCATTACATTGATCGTTTACAAGAGTATTATCATGAATTAGGAAACAAAGCCAGATTCAGTGAAGCGCGATTCCCCCTATTGCAGTTTTACAAATGTTTAAAAATAACATTTTAAAATCCACCAGCACTCTTGATGTGTTTGTGTACCTATCATAGAGAAATTACGCGCTAACTGGTACCTGTTTTTATGTGGATAATCAGACCATCAAACTGAATAACTTTCTCTATGGGACCAAGAACGGAATCTCAAATAAAAAAATCGGCTGTCTCATACATTTGTATGGAACAGCAGGTCATATTATTAAGAATGACGCTGTTATATTAAATGGTGTAATGTTACATGGCTGTGATTCTACTCATCATAAACTGTTGATCTTCTTCTTATCGTCCAATGTCAGATTCAAACCGCCACGACTACTACCACCAGAGATAGTAGCCGGGACCAACGGCTTAACGTGCCATCCGAAGCAAATCATCTTTCATTTCAGACAATTAAGTGATTCAGCCTGCAATGTTTTAACCAACTGGGGAAAAGCCACAAAGTAACATTTAACTAGGTGCCCCCGTGGGAATCGAACCAATCCGTGTCAAGAGCCGAATGCTCTTAACCATTAGAGCACGGAGGCAGTAACCGAAAAGAACAGTTTTTGTAATCTAAATTGGTAAGTAAAATTAAAGGTGACCAGAAACATGAAAAACCTTTTGAGTGCGCTACAATCTTTAATTTGAATGTTGCAAGTACTAATATTAATACTAATGATTTTCGCAATCGCAACCTGAAAAGATAGAAAAAAAAGTACCTTAACTCTTCGGTTTAATTTTTCGGGTCAGGCTTTACTAAAACCTTCTAGCAATAATTGGTTTTAGTGTAATTTCAATCTCATAATGTTTCTAAATCAGTTTTGTCATCTTTGTTGCGAAAATTATACAACAATCATTTACGAAATAAAGGTATGGTTCCAATCAGTATTGCATACAGCACTGTTGTTACATTTTATAGTCGGGGAAATATACGGATTTTTGTATGGAGTAGATTGCATTAATTGCATTTTAGGTGATAGTTTGAAATAATTGTAGATACATACCTGAAAAATATGAATTATCAATAATCTCCGATTTTTTATTATATATTATGGAATAATTAAGACATTTACAAAACATTAAATTTAGGTATGTATTTACTTATAACAATAATAATCCCCGGTTGATATCGTAAATTTGAGTAGAAATTTAATATTTTGTAAGCATTAAAAAATTATAACCTTAAAACTTAATTGTTTACTGTTTGTTTATACACAATAAATTTGTATGGGGTTATTTAACTGTCTCTTTTGCTGGTATGCTGAAAGAAATATCTTTAGAAATAAGCTTGCACTTTGTACAGTTATATCGATTTTAAGGTATTTCTCAGGGTCCTCAGCCTATATAACCACAAAATCTCGACAAAAGTGTTATAAACTAACAGTAATATTAGTTCAAACACAATTTACTAAAGTGTATTTAATGCAATCTCAAACCGTATTTTTCCTAGACTATGAAGAATTTTTGCAATTTCAGATTAATTAACGGAACGATTAACGAGAGAGTAGATTATATTAAAAAGCATAATTATATGTATCTAAATGAACGTAATAAAATCGATGATATAATAATTTGCCCAGTTTTGGTTTTATAACAGGCAGGGTACTTAAATTTTTGAAAGCTACAAGTCGACACGAAGAAGAACCATAAATAATAATTTTAAAGCGTTTAATATTTCACTGACCTCTGCTCATCGGAAGTGAAGTACATAACTTAACGTAGTACTAATTACCTATACAGGGTGTTACAGAAGTATGAATAAAAATTGAAAACTTTTAAGGGGGTGGTTTAGACTAACTAACTGAACAACTTTCACTATGGGACCAACATCGAAATAGCGAAAATAAAATTCTTTTGTCCCATACCTTTAGCTGGAGTAGATCTGTAGTTTAGTATGGAACATCGCAAACGCATCGCTTCATGGCGATTTATGACAAATCCCCTCATTTTGGGGGAGGCCTGTGTCCAGTAGTGGACGTCTATCGGCTGATATGATGATGATGATTATGGAACATCAGTTTTTTTTATCAGTGACGGCCCGGTAGCACAGTCTGTAGTGAACACGCTTGCTGTGCCGAGAGTCGCGGGTTCGAATCCCGTAAGGGGCAGATATTTATATGATGAATATGAATATTTGTACCAGAGTCATGGATGTTTGTATTTATATATGTATTCTATATCGTTGTCTAGTCATCATAATACAAGTCCAGGTACTTTAAATGTGACTAGATAATTTGTGTGACAATGTCCAAGATATTTATTTATTTATTTATTTTTTCGCGATTTCGATATTGGTCCCATAGTGAAAGTTGTTCAATTTGATGGTCTTAGAATAGAATAGAATAATTTATTTTCTAGAATATGGTACCAGCATAGCTATAATAGTATTCAAAGTCCAGCATATTCTGCCATTACAGGCGTGAAAATATTAATAATAAAATTGTCATGATCGAATAATTTATATAAACAACGAATTATAACAATTAATACATAAAACTAAAAAATAATAATAATAATAATCAACAAATTTAGAGGCATTAAATATTAATTAGTAATGTCAGATAATTTAGATACATGTCACATAACCACAAAACCTAGTCAAATAATTAATAACGCGCGA
The DNA here is from genome assembly GCA_927399405.1 of Agonopterix arenella. NCBI lineage: Eukaryota > Metazoa > Arthropoda > Insecta > Lepidoptera > Depressariidae > Agonopterix > Agonopterix arenella. The sequence goes on along the minus strand of OV656691.1, from coordinate 10,146,283 downwards.
CATTAGATTCGTTTAAAAATTCTTGCACTGAGTAATAGGACATTTCCAAAAGTACATTCGCACCCTCTTTTTAAACAGATTGAAATTTAATTCCTTGAACTGATCTGGTAAGCAATTGTAAATTCTGATAGCCATACAGTATGCATTTCTTGAAAACACCTGTTTTCTCTGAACGGGTACACTTAATTTATATTTGTACTTATCCCTTCTGTTCCAAACATCAACCTTTTTGACAAACAGATAAGAATGTTTATGAACAAAAGTACACATTTCATAGAGGTAAAGGCAAGGCAAGGGTAAAATTCTCAATTTTTTGAATAGAGGTCTACAGCTATCAAGAAAGTTTGCCCCACACATTGCTCTAATACATTTTAAACACCCCCTTAAATGTTTATTTGTATTTTTGTAACACCCTGTATAGTACTCTGTGACTAAACTATCTAATCTTATTTAGTTTTTTCTCTTGTCTAAAATCTTTCTCTTCTTTAAAAAATGTTCTTCAGACTTTGCGTTGATACGTTTGACTAACTCGTCGCACAAAACCTTTTTAGGGTTCCGTACCTAAAGGGTCAAAACGGGACCCTATTACTAAGCCTACGGAGTTGTTCGTCTGTCCTTCCGTCCTTCCTTCTGTCCTACCTATTTAAGTTAAGGCTGTAAAAATTAGGGGGGTCCTCATACAAGTAACTAATTTTTATTTACGTTTTTTCTTCTCGCTCTATCGTAAAAACGGTAATACTTACATACAAACGTGAAACTTAGTGTGATTAATTGAATAATTTATTATAGAGCAAACTCTACAGTATAACAATAAATAATAAAAACTGGCCAAGTGTGAGTCGGTCCCGGAGAAAAAAAAGTTTATCATGTTGTGTGGTGGTGTGATACGGAACCCTCAGTGCGCGAGTAGCCAGACTCGCACTTAACCGGTTTTTTTTATTTTTATATCATTCTAATAATTCTAATGTATTAAACATTAGAATATTGATTATTACCTAAAGAGAGAGGTATAAGTTGAATGGAATTGAAATGGCTTCCTAAAACACTTATGGCACCTTCACGTGACTGTCAGAAGGGTGGACCAATGTCATGAACAAGGCTAATCCCTGCCCGTCACCTTGGGTAACGTGATCCACGTGGAAACCATAGTTTACAACATAAGTCTATCAATAATCATAAGTCTGTTTTGTACTACAAGCCAGTATATTGCTGTATGGTTCTTTTGCCGTGTGGTTCCCGGATTAGAATCACTACCCCGTTTCTTCCCCTAGCGATCACGAGGCGACTAAGGGAATGGTTTTTTTTGGCAGTGCTTACCATTTGACATAGTTAAAGCCCTTCCATTTGATACCCTAAAAGATAGATTTAAAAAATGATAATACAATTTGTGACCAAGAATACAACATGAATACCGACGTCACACCACAGTCCTCGTATATTTTGCAAACGAAATCCCCCGTGCGCCTTGCTCTGTTAGTCCAAAAGAAAAACAGTAGACTATAAAATTATATTTAAACCCTGTTTTCTACTTTTCACAGTCGTAAATCTACGTCACAAGTATATTATTTGCATAATTTCTTTTTTTAACTTTTTTTGTCCCACTGCTGGGCAAAGATCTCTCCCCAAAACCTTCCGCGTCTCTCTGTTTGGTGCTACATCCCGCAACACATTGCAGTAGGCATCCAGCTCGTCTCGCCACCTTTTCCGGGGTCTGCCTCGACCTCGGCATAAATTAATAAAATAAAAATATTATCATGATAGGCTGATAACGGGTCATATAAGACGTGAGTTTATACATAATATGAATGTATTAAAAAGTTGAAAACCTTTCTTACCGGTTTTAAACAAGTTCACGTTGTCACAACACCGGATCTTTCTCCTAATTATGAATCACAGAGAGAGGAACGATATGCGATAAAATGTTTCTTTTTAGATTATTTCATTTTATTATTAGAGAAGTTATCAATTTAGTATTTACGTACGAAAACGAACCCATCATAATCATATTCAAACATATGATCACAACTAGGTTCCCCAAGGGATTCAGAGATATTCTGAAAACTCGGAATATCGACGTGGTTTTAAAATACCGAAACCCTGTCTAGTATGACGGGTAGTGAGCCCATTGCCACTTATAATGGACAGTGGGGTACAATACATGCTTTGAAATTGGAACATGCATGTTTCCTCACGATATGTTTTCCTTTACGAAAAAGCCAGTGGAGTTACAAATCGTATATAAATTCCGAAAAACTCATTGGTGCGAGTCGGCCTGGAGTGCGATTTTTGAAACTCATTTATTGAACTCAGCAGTTGAAAATGTCAATTTTACTATGGAGATATGCATCTTTCTACTGCTGATTTGACATTCAAAAATCATACTCCAGGAGTGCAATTTTTGAAAGTCAAATCGGAAGTAGAAAGATGCTTATCTCCATACATTTTTAACTGCTGATTTCAACGTATGAGATTAAAAAATTGCACTCCTAGACCGAGATCAAACCATTGCTTCCTGCACCGCATGGTTATTCGCCACCAGACCACCACGACTAGAGTATTACGAAAACTATAGTTTAAATTAAGACTTAACTCTAGTTACTACAGTTAAATATTAAACGATCAACCAGACTCACTTAAAGACAATGACTAACGTTTCCATTGTGAAGCCGGATCCGAACCCACACTGCCTCGTAGGGAAACTGCGTCATTGACAATCCGTACCCGATTGTTGTCGACTTATTGTTCTGTGTAAAGTATTCAGTGCATGTATGCCACTCAACCATATACTATTGCAAAACCTATACGCGCTAATATCTGATCATCACTATGCTAACTAGAGTTAACTGCATATATTACTAGATGCCTGTTTTTAATAATTACCATTTAAGTGTGAAATATCGTAAGTACTTTTTTATAATTACTTGCGGAATAATGTACTGGTATGTAGCATAGTTTCATTATAGCGATAGATAGTTTCAAAGTTACTATTAATTTAAGATTAGTATGGAAATCTAAAAAAGTATCGGGGAGCGACTGGTTGAGGAAGGCCGAGGACAGAGTTTTGTGGCGCGCCTTGGGGAGGCCTATGTTCAGCAGTGGACGATGATAGGCTGATGATGATGATGGAAATCTTTAAATGTAACTTTAAAATTTAGTATTTTAACGGAAAACAAAGGGGTCAATTGTATACAAAACTTTGACGCACAACACGCGTAGACGGTATTAATATAAGTAACTTTGTATATATGGAAAAATAGTTTAGAAAATCTAGATGCAGCGTCACAAATAACATTTGCAATTTATAGAATCTTTGAAATTTTTCATACAATCATCGTAATTATATTATACACTGCAAAAGTTATTTCTGACGCGGCAACTAGATTTTTTAAACTATTTTTCCAGTTAATAAATGTTACTTTTATTAATTCCGTCTACGCGTATTGTGCGTCAAACTTTTGTATGGACTAAAACCACCTTAAGTATTATGTTTTTCATTGTATTTAATTGGTAACTAATCAAAATTCGCCTTCGTTGCGATAATGTCTCGGGAATATCCTCTTGAAGCAAGCAGACATAATGTTCATTTGTCATTCGAGTGTGTAAAATCGATGGATAAATTAAACCTTATCTACCTGTGTAATAAAATAATCTAAGCTTCAATGTTACATAACAATGATGTTAATTATCTTCGACTGGTAGTGAAATAGACAATAGGTATGTTGTTCGTAACTTTAGAAAGGAAACTCTACGAAAATTCATTTGCTATCATTTCCTTGTGGAATAAGTATAAGTATTATGTAAGTACACGTGTTATTACTTCTAGATGTATCACTGTTATTGCATATTGGAATCTGAAAATAATAACACGAAGATGATTACTATAATGTACTTATGTTATGTTATGAATGTTATGATGCATTATTGTATTTAGTATCGGAGCAAAATGTACACCACATTGTACTATAATACTATACATGAAGTATACTATACAGGGTCCTTCTATGCTGACACTTTTTTAAGAGGATGTTTAGACCGTCAAACTGAACAATTTTCTCTATGGCACCAACATCGAAATCGCAAAAAAAAAATTTTGCCGTTCCATACTAAACTGCAAACCTACTGGAGCGAAATGTATGGGACAGCTGATATTTTTTCCGTGATTTCGATGTTGGTGCCATAGAGGAAGTTGTTCAGTTTGACGGTCAGATCATCCCATTAAAAAAGTGTCAGCATATTTAGAAGGACCCTGGTGACTGTATAGTTTTTCATTGACGGCCCGATACCTAGTCGGTAGTGAACCTGCCTGTTGTGCCGAAGAGGGTCACGGGTTCGAATCCCGTCAGGGGAAATATTTGTACCCGAGTATTTAGGTATATCGTTGTCTAGTCATCATAATACAAACCGAGGCTAGATTCTGGTACTTTTATGACAAGATTTTTTTATGACAACGTCCAAGATATTGATAAAATAATTTTTGGAAACTATTATTATATTACTTTTTACATGCATTGATGTTACCTAGTTGGTTTATTTTGTTTGTATGCAGACATTCTAACGAATAATAAAGTACGAGCGTTAACCCGCGACTTTGTCCTCACAAATTTAATATCAGATTTTAAGTCATCAAACAAAAAAAGTTTCATCAAAATCGGTTCAGTAGTTTTTGCGTCACAAAAAATCCAAAAATTAGTGATATGGAATCAGGGATATTTAAAAACCATATCGTAACTTTTTTTGTTAATATCTTTAATGTACAGACAAACTTCCTGTTACAGTTTTATAATAGTTTAGATTAGATTAAAGAGTATGATAGTGACTCAACTAAAAGTTCTAGACTTCTAAACAATCTTTTTTTTTCCAATCAATACCTACCTACTATACCTAGGTATTACAAACACGTTTGGCCGTATGAATAACTACTTATTTATTTTCAATTACTTTAGCAGCTACAGGTATAATAATATATTTTGACTATCTATTGAAATCGCTTTATGATACCAGCAGTAAAAGGCAAACTCTAAATTGTTCCAAACAAGTACTGTAGAGTGCACAATAGGGTCACAGGTCATTTGTCATTTCCTTGAATTAGAAACCATGACGAACCCGCCGTTGATCAAATATCGATCATCAATTGCTACCGGTTATGAATCAATCGATCTCATCGATAGGTATAAGACGGGGTATAACCATAGATTACTATGTATATTGGATATATGTATATAGGTAGGTCGCCTTGAATTTTAGGTCGTCCTAATTATTAGCGTTCTCGCTTATTAGCACCGGGGGGAGCCACATCTAAACTATTATAAAACTGTAACAGGAAGTTTATCTGTACATTGAAGATATTAACAAAAAAAAAGTTACGATATGGTTTTTAGGTATCCCTGATTTCATATCACCAATTTTTGAATTTTTTGTCTGTCTGTTTGTTTGTGTGTATGTTTGTTTGAACGAGCATCACGCAAAAACTACTGAACCTATTTTGATGGAACTTTTTTTGTTTGATAGCTTATTATCAAAAAATTTGGTATCTAATTTGTGCGGACAAAGTCGCGGGTTAACGCTCGTAATGAAATAAAATTGAAAAAGACGATCGGTCGACACGAGGATCGTACCATGTTACCCGGATCGTGAGCCGGTTGTCTAGCCCGCTAGACCAACAAGACAGTGATTGATATGGGCGAAATCTCTCACTACTACAGGGCTGCGTTCAGAACCTACGCCCCAGGTGCACCCCGAGTGCAACTTTTCGCACTAACGCCGTTCCGAGCCTCGGTGAACGGTTCCGTACCATAGAGCGTGTTGAAAAAACAACCGCACCCAAAGGTCGTGATCGCAGCCCTGCGCAGCGTCACCGCTGTAGCGCGCTGTCGCTCCGATATGAACCCTAGTTCAACACATAGTGCTTCGAAACATAACCGATAGATGGCGGAAGCTGTCTATACAAAATCAGCGTTCCACTTAGTTTGTAATAAGATAACATAGCATGGGTATAACTCACTTCGTGATATAGAGGATTTAATATATATTTATAAAACAGTTCTGTGACTGACTGACTGACTGACAGACAACGCACAGCCTAAACTACTCAAGATAGAAACATGAAATACATATTCTACAGAGCATCTAGGGGTGCACTAAGAAATGATTTTTCAAAAATATATCGCTAAAGTGGTGCAAATAGGTGTTAAAGTTTTCCAGAATCCACACGGACGAAGTCACGGGCAAAGGGCTAATATATGGTATAATTTTGTCGTAAGTAGGTACTGGGTCACTATCAGAACCTATTTTATACTTTCAGAATACAATTATACGGATAAAACTGTATAAATTATTATTATTACCTACTTTTGTCTATTACTGATTTTTTTTAACGTATAGGTAGGTATCTATTCTTAGGGCGCACATTTTCTTTTCAATAAATATACACGGTAAAACAAAGGCAAAGATCATTATATATGTGTAACAGTCACGTGTGAGAACAATCATTAGCCTTAATTTTGATAAAATATAGAGTACCCATTACCGCTTGCCAACTTCAAGTTGATGATCCGTGAGAACATTTTCTAAGATGACCTGAATCATTTCACAAAGAATTGAAAAGTTTTATTGCTTCTAAGTATTCGAAGCAAACATTAAACAATTTACTATGCGATAAAAGTTTATAGGTATTTGTATTGTATTAGCTATCAAGGAACTCTGTATTTTTCTTCGATTCAACTCGATTTTTCTTGTTTGTAATACCTAGAGCAGAAAGATATCGAAAAAAATCAGCTCACTTCGTTTTACATTGAAACTAGTGAAATAAAATCGCATTGAAGCATTCGCGGAATCGTCATTTAACAAAAAAAGCGAGTAGATCTGACTGGGCGTAGTGAAACCACTGGCGATAACGAGGCCGATACCGTGCAATAGTAGATTGTAGTCGCAGGCGCATCGGTCCATCCGCTCTGATTGACAACGGCCGTGACGTATCGATGGCGGACCACTTTCCGACCGCGACCAATGCTCGAATTAATAAAAACTGTACCGCGAGAAATATGAAACAAATTGAAATATTTTCTATCAGGCCGCAGAGAAGTGAGCACGTAGCAAATGGCTGCGACTGCTTGGGCAACGTCAGCGATCACAACCGGAAAATCTTTGTGCATTTGCCGCGAACCGTCTCTAATGTTCGTCTTTTTTGTTTGAGCAAATTCACGAAATTATACATAAACAAACGAAAATTTCATTACAGTTACAAGTCTTGTTATTTTAAAGGTCAAAATGTCGTGCACCTAAATAATTGATGTTTCAGTTCCGGTAGTTTATTGCTGGTCGGTTGACTTTTATAGTTGAGAATAGAAATATTTAAGTTTTCTACCTATAGTTAACTTTGACAGCAATTATTTAAAGATTTAACATTGTACTAGCTTGGTCTAGGCACAGTATAAGAAAGATTATCTATTACTAGATAGTCTAGGTTTGGATCCAAGCTTGACTTATGAAACATAACGATCATAATAAGGCTTTTAAAGAACCATGGCGAATTTGGACCCAGTCATTTATTATTATTACGAAAACTAAAGGCCGTTCAGGACGGCGGTCATAATTATTATAAACAGAAAAAATTCAAGCATTTTTTTAAAAACCTTCCACATCTCTAAAAGTTTGCATGCAAAAGTAAAATTCTTAAGTACTAGTAAAATAGACAAATCATCCAAAAAACAGTAGCAAAACGCAACTATGACAGCTATTTTCATCGATTTTCATTTGTAGTTACGGAACGTATTTGGGTCGGTTGAACTGATAGTGTGTGTGATTTCGTTTTTTCCATTATCATAATACACTACGGTTATCGTGAATTTTAATTATAATAAACACAATGAATGCGTAGAAGATTAAGAGGCTATGTGAAAAAAATTTGATTTTTCAAAGCGTCTTATACTTATCATGAAGTACAGACAGTAAGAGTATGATTAGCGGATATGTGTAAATTGAACGTATAATTGAAGTTTTGATTAGAGCCAAAACACGATTAAGACACATTTTCTCGATAAAAAAACAAGCCAAAGTAGCCTCCGTCTTTATCGATAAACGCTTGGAACTGCTAAACGGTGAATAATAGAAACACGAGACTTGATTTGAAATAAAAAAGAGATTGATATTTTAAAAATTTTGATTAGAGCAGAATTGAACTTATATAAATAGTACAATCACAATTAAATAAAGTTAATTTTACGCTTGCATCGTTTCAGGCGCGCGCGCCGGCCCATCTCTTTCTCGCGCATCAGGCAGTAATATAAGCTATCACACGCCCATTTCGCTTCAATTATTTTTCGACATAGGCCCTCAAGGAGCCATTTACTGTTTTACTGTACGAGATATTGCGTTGTTTCAATCTTAGAACTAAATACATGTTATTGCACAAATAACAACACACCTCAGTCATTCCATTCTACGTAGAATTCCCTCTAATAAGGTTTGTATAAAAATAGGTCCGTTGCACTTTTCCGGCAGTAAAATGTCAGCTCGAAGAACAAAACCGTGGGTGTTTTATAGAAAATAATGTGAAAACCTTTGAATAACGTGAGGCTCCCACGTACTCGTAAAGTAACCGCACATTATGATAGCAAAAAATGTAATCATTCAGTTGTATCGGTACGTTCGAGATTAGTTTTCGATCTTCTCAACACATATACAGTGTGTAAGGAAAAGTATCATTAACCTTTAAACCACATACGGGTAGAGTATGTGGTTTAAAGTTTAATGATACTTTTCACACCATGTATAGTCTTTAGGTATGTAATTGATAATTTACACTTGTAATTTGCTATGATGCTTGCTATGATGAGTGTGAATTTATAATTTCAGTCAACTTACATCATATAAAGTGGGCCTTGAAGGAATGAAAGGTCGTTGTGAGGACACATATACAGGGTGTAAGGAAAAGTATCATTAACCTTTAAACCACATACTCTACCCATCAAACTGAACAACTTTTACTATGGGAGCAAACTTGCCAGAGTATAAAAAAAATCTGCTGTTCCATACTAAAGTCTACCCACTCGACGGAAATGTATGCAAGAGCAAATTTTTTTGTTTGCTCCCATAGTAAAAGTTGTTCAGTTTGATGGCTAGAGTATGTGGTTTACTTACCTTTCCTTACACCCTGTATAGCTTAGTTAGATGATGATGTGTGATGGTGTGATGCGCAAGCGCAGGAAAGGTCGTTTTCTACGGTACATGACATTATAGCTCAAGATTAATAAAACGTTCAAGGTTACTGTTCGAAGCTTGAAAATCGTTGTACCTACCTATTAAAATACAATCACGCTTATTAATAAATGTCAAAGTTTAACTAGGTTTATTTTTTATGTTTAAACTTCACAGTAAAATGTTACGTTATTGTTTGTTAAATTGCATTCGACCATTTATGCACGGCATTTATGATAAAAGACATCCATTTTGGTCCAAAATGTGAAAGTGCCGGTCAAAATAAAGTTATGCGCTATTCTTTTAGAACTTGTCCGTCAAAGCATTTTTATTATGGCACCAAAGCTGTAGGGCCATTATCTTTGGTTTTTAGTCCGAAAAATCTGCCTTTTCATACATTTTTGATGTAAGTAAACGTCCAGCTACAGCTTTCATCCCATTAAAATAAATGCTTAGACTGTTGACTTCTAACAGAATTACGGCACCAACATTGAAATCGCGAATATAAAATAGTGATAAGACCGCAATTTGTACCCATACGTTCTTTTTATTCTGTTGTTGCTGCTGTATGTTTTTGGTGTGCAATTAAAGAATATTTATGTTATGTTATGTTATAAAAAATCTGCTGTTCCATACAAGACTGCAAACCTATTTGATTGAGCCAAGTTTATGGGACAGCTGAAATTTGCGATTTCGACGTTGGTGCCATAGAGAAAGTTGTATAGTTTGATGGTCTGATCATCCCCTTAAAAAAATGTCAGCATATTACGAAGGATCCTGTATAGCATTCGCTTTTGTTGGCCGGCACCATCACGTTTGGACCAAAAATTTATGAAACGCAGATGATGTCTTTTCAATTATGGGGGCACCGAGAATATTGTGCTGTCCTAAATCGTATTTTTTTATTTCTTAAACAACATTTCCAAAATACAAGAATGTCACATTGTAGTCATTGCAGATTTTCAATTTACCGGGTCACCACTGAGGATTTAATAAAAAAAAAATTCTTCAGCCAAAAGAACAATTTAAGTTTTTACAATCAAAAAATTTAAGTGTAGGTACCTAAAATTAAACTTAATATTAATATAATATTATAAGGCTTTATCTGGGTTACTGCATAGATGTACCTTCTAATAAGAAAATTTCTGAGTGTTTCCTCCGTGTACCTAATACGTGTTATTTTCAAGCAAGCACAAAGTACTATAACTACATATGTAGTTAATTAAGTAGGTATAAAAAAAGAAGGTAACAATGTTAAAGTAGACAAGAGTGGTGTCTGGTGTGTGAGTGTGTGTGTTATCTTTAAAACCGCAAAAAGTGGCCACTTTTGGCGGTTTTAATTTAACGATAATAACTACAAGCATAGAACATAATAATCCGTAATGTTTCGATAAATGTGACATTCTTGTTTTTTGGAAATGTTGTTTAATTGCTTAGAAATAAAAAAACACGATTGAGGGCAGCACAATAGGCTTGGTACCCTCTTAAGTCTTCGTCTTTGATATATTATTGAATAAATAAAGAGTACTATGAATGTGACTACCTAACAACAAAATGTTGACTGGTTGGGTAAATTGTATAATTTACCTACGGTTGACACAAGACATGGTTAAATTATTAGGTAATAATAAGTTATTAAGCACAGGACAACCACAACACTGCAGTATTCAATATAAATTCTAGTATAAGCCACGTCATATATGCACCGGCCTCGGTGCATCTCATCGATGCACTTGGATGCAGCTCCTATAACGGCAATTATATTTATCTTTACGCAACTCGGAACGTGCAGCGCGCAGTATAATGTACTTATCACTAAACTGTTACTCAAGTCAAGGTTACATCTTTGGTCAGGCTCAGACCTTGCTACATTCACTTGTTTTGACTTTGGGATTATGTTTTGATTTTGGTTTTTGTCCATTTCAATTAGGACTTTTTAATCAAGAAATAAATGCTACAATGGTTCTGTTCAATCATCCTGATTTTCAGTTGAAAGATATGTGATTGTATTAACCATGGTTAGTCATCAGTAGGAATGTAGGGGTGCAAGGAAAGAGCCTCCCCGAGTGATCCGAGTTCGTCTAGCGCACCCTGGGCAGTCAGCTTCGCTTCAATACGGCCATTGCTGACTAATAGATAGCAAACCTTTCCACCACAGTTATACGATATGACTAATGCTGACACGAAAGAAGACGAAGTAAGAACGTACATAATTTTTTTCTATGTTTTTTAGCCCAGTCATTTTACGGTTTGAGCCGGGACTAATTAATAATTGATATTTTTTTTCGGTATTTAATATTGATGAGCCAATTTGAGACTCGAAATGTACCAAAATTAAAAAAAAATCACGTCAGCAACAGTTCCAATTTTAAAATTTAGCTATTATCTCGTTCTAATAAACCTGATGGTAATTTTTTTTTGCATGTATTTAAGGCTTTACCATTATACATACTTCAAACATGGTTTAAATATTTTTGTCTACTTAGAAGGTTTGAAAAATACATTCGTATTTTCTAATAAATATATCATTTTTAATTTTTTATTCCAGTGCCTATTTTATTGCTCAAAATAACTTATATTGTTAAATCTAAGTCAAATAAGTGTATTGGTATTAAAATTATTAAATTAAAAGCCTTCTGGGACACACAATTTTGATTTCTATGTTGCGTGGCGATTTTTTTTATATTATATTTTAAGATATGCTTTTTGTCACTAAAGTGCCAGTGCCAGTTACAGTTTAAAAGTCCAATTAATAATTACTCCCTACCCCACCTAACAAAACTCCGTAAAATGACTGGGCTATTTTTAGAATATTTATATTATGTTATGTTTTGTTATCTACTATCATTTACTTCATTACTGAAAGTTTATTCACTGTACAGGTAACCTTCAGTAGATGTCATTTTAGAACAACTTTTAACTATGGATACAGAACTATATATACTAACACGGAATATGCAAATTAATTGGTCATCGATTAAATTGAACGACCAATTGGATTTCGAAGTGCCATTTGTTGCCATGCCCCAACTGTTATGACATCAATGTTTCAACTACATAAACGTAGTAAGTATAGTGTTTTACTAATCTTGATCCAGGACTACCTCTCTTGGTAGTCAAGGCCATTTCTTACTTCCACCTTCCTTTTCCTTGGACCTTTAATGTTCCAATTATTACCTTATCTATGTACATATGATGGTATTTTTCATTTCTTGTGAGAATAAACTCTTTTTATTTATTATACTAACATTTTCTCAATGAGCACATCTTGCGTGCGGGTTACAGCGCGTTGATGTCTAATCTAAGGTATAAGCGGTTCCCTTAAAATTAACGAAAAAAGGAGGATAAATTAAAACTGTCTTGTTGCTTATAAATCTTATAATGCATGTCTTAGCGATCGCTTCGCTTAATTTTAAACAATTTTACTAACCGGACACTTGTATTCTTACTTAACAAAGAGATAATGGTATTTTTCCGTGTTTATTATAAATTAAGATTTCGTAATAACTTTTATCTTTTTCCAGTACTCTCGTAATATTTTATTTCCTGTAATATGATTTATAAGTATCGATTCATTATAATACTAATCCTTGCTTTATCTTTTTGATTCATCGTTTTGTTTATCTAAATCTGAAGAAAACTATTAACTGTCAACAAAATCTACTTATGTAAAACCTTCTAAAAGTATAAAATAATAAAACCTTACCCGCTAATATAGGATGTCGCGTGTGAAGCGGTTTAATTAAACCAATGATCTCTCTAAATGTCGATTCAATGAGCACGCCAAATTAAATCCACGTTCACTTATCAACTTTTTCGTTTAAACGTTCGTTTAGTTGGTTAGGTTACCGGCATTTCCCGCGGTTCGAGCGCAAAGCGGGCGCGCGGCGACGCGGTCAGGCACATGTGAAATCAGCTGTAGCTCTGCGAAGCGCGGCTAACGGGACGCACCCCCCACCTCAAGACTTGCCGCCTACAGATAAGCACTAGATAAGATATAATCACACCTTGTTTACATACGGATAAACTTGCGATAGACTGAATAACGCATCGTGAGAAAAACTGTCTGAAATTGATAGACTTTGTATACTTATTCCTGAAAGTTGAATGTAATTTGTTTTGAATTAAATGTTAATACTGCGTGACTTTATTGTGAAACTAGCATTTCAATTCAAAGAAAGGTTCATTCACATAGATAAGATAAGTAGAATCATGTGGCACGCAATCGCTTTATTAGTAAGCGCCGTTTTAACTACATAATTAAATGTTTTAAGGGCCTATGTCGAAAAATAATTGAAGCGAAATGGGCGTGTGATAGCTTATATTACTGCTTGATGCGAGAGAAAGAGATGGGGCGGCGCGCGTGCCTTAAAAGACGCAAGCGTAAAAATCAAACTTTATTCTTCTTCTCATCGTGTGGGCAGAGACCTGGTGTCAGTTTTTTCAGACCGCCTTACTTTATTTAATTGTGATTGTACTATTTATGTAAGTTCAATTCTGCTCTAATCAAATTTGTAAAATATCAATCTCTTTTTTTTTAAATCAAGACCCGTGTTTCTATTATTCACGGTTTAGCTGTTCCAAGCGTTTATAAATAAAAACGGAAACTAATTTGGCTTGTTTTTTCTATCGAGAAAATGTGTCTGAATTGTGTTTTGGCTCTTGTCAAAACTTCAATTATATGTTCAATTTACACATATCCGCTAATCATACTCCTACTGTTAGTACTTCATGATATATGACGCTTTGAAGAATCCTATTTTTTCACATAGCCTCTTAAGGCCCTGAAACAAATAAATAAAAAACTATATAATTATGTAGGTAGGAAAGTAACTTATGGGCTTTAAATCTACAAAAAATATACCTTGAGTTATCGTAAGCACATTTATCTCCTCGTATGTTTTTTTAAATTTTATATCTGCTACTATTATACATACATACAACCATAAACTCGACCATAATCCCTTTAGGGATGGTCAAAAATATTGCTACAACTACCAACTATCTGTCTAAGAATGTTGCAATATGCAATAATGGATAACAAGTTTTTTTACTTAAGAGTTCGTCCATCCGATGGTTGTCTGGAAGAAATCGCTTTTAGTGATAAGACCGCCATTTGTACCCTTACGTTCTTTTCATTCGTTTTTTGTTACTGTATATTTTTGGTGTGCAAATAAAGAATATTTATGTTATGTTATGTTGTAGCAATACGCACATTTAGCAAGGATGGAATGACAAGTTAAGTGGTTCTACTGTTATAGGAGATACTAGCGTTAACCCGCGACTTCGTCCACACAAATTATATATCAGATGTTAAGTCAGATAATAAGCTATCAAACAAAAAAAGTTTCATCAAAATCGGTTCAGTAGTTTTTGCATGATGCTCGATCAAACAAACACACAAACAAACAGACAGACAAAAAATCGAAATTAGGTGATATGGGATCAGGGACACCTAAAAACCGTATCGTAACTTTTCTTTGTTAATATCTTCAATGTACAGACACACTTTCTGTTACAGTTTTATAATAGTTTAGATAAATCCCAAAAGAATAAGTAGTATAAGTTTCTTAAGTCTATTTCTTTTACAATCATATAAGTAGGTACCTAACTTGTAGCAGTCAAGTGAGTTTGGAAACAAAATTAACAATGTGAAGGTTAACGGGTCTTCTCGACACCAATTAGTAGTAACAAATGGATTTCAAGCTTAATTTGATAATTGTTTTAATTGTTAGAGTTCCACTTTAGTTTTTGTTTGGGAATACAAACCATGTTTCGTTTTTAGAAGTGTTTGTTAATTATCAATTAACATGACTCTTATGAACAACTGAGTAATTAATTGTCTTCTTCATTTCTCTAGACTTTTTTATGAAAATAATATTCTAACTCAAACAGCCCCTATTTTATGAATCTAGGTATACAGGGGTACTTTTTAATATGCTGACACTTTTTAAATGCGATGATCAGACTATCAAACTGAGCAACTTTTCTATGAGACCAACATCGAAATCGCGAAAAAAAGTCAGCTATCCCATACATTTGACTCAAATAGCTTTGCTAGCTGATTTTTTTTCGCGATTTCAATGTTGGTGCCATAAAGAAAGTTGTTCAGTTTGACGGTCTGACCGTCCCCTTAAAAAAGTGTCAGAATATTAAGAAATTGATATCATTAGCATCCTTTTAAACTAAGAGTCTACCCATCAAACTGAACAACTTTTAATATGGGAGCAAACCGATCGGAGCAAATAAAAAATCTGCTGTTTTGTTTTATACTACGGTTTAACGGCTAATAAAATCTAAAAAGTACATTTTATAAGTTTGTCGACTATTACTCGTAAACGAGAAGACAATGGGGTAGACGAGAAAAAAAATTCCATTCCCACTTCGCGTGTAAAGGCGGTACACTAAAAAAAAAATATTTTTCAAGATTTTATTTTACCACTTTGTCGGGGCGGTGCGGCGTGATGAATGTTTATGCCCATTCCAAATTACAGATTTCTATAAAAACTATTATAGTAAGCTCAGAGACACTTAGTACTATTATAGTACTAAGTGTCTCTGAGCTAAGCCGCGGACGGACGGACAGACGGACTTGGCGAAACTATAAGGGTTCCTTGTTGACTTCGGAACCCTAAAAATTGTCTTGAGACCAAAAATACGAATGAGAACTACAATTAGCTTTCTTACCTTCTTCGCCATGAAATTGTCGTGATCTGTAAATTCGTGGGACAAAGCGGCATGCTCTAATAACGGTCATGGCTCTTTATTAGGGTACTGTTTTACGTACTTAGTTTCGTCTTTAGTGTAGGTACTCCTAATAGAGCCTACAATTTCCATTATTTCATTCACTGAGTACCAGATTCAATGGTTTTAAAACAGTAGTCTGGTCTTCGAGTATTGTACTCTTCACGATAATTCGTGAATCATGATTCATGACACTCGGATTTTTGTAAGTATTGTGAAAATGAATTTACCAACAAAGATCAGAAGTATTTCCCCGGTCTCACTGCATTTTCTAGTATTGTAAGTGGTAGTTGCTGTTAATCCTGGTTTACCAAGAGTTACAGCGGCGGGAATCGTGGTGCCTAAATTCAAGCACCATTCACCCCTTGTCCCGAACCCCGGGATGTATATTTGATCCCAGACCTATTGCTTTGTATTCATACTAACATTCGTCAACATGGCGTACAAATTATTTTATTATGTATGAAAGCATACGATACTGTTTAGATGTTTTATTCTCTTTGCTAACGATGATCGTATTGACCTAATCTTCTAATTGGTTAGCATAGTTATTTACTTAGCAAATAAGTTTATACGACTCATTGTTATTGTAAGCCGGATCCATTATATTTTATACAAACCATCTTTGGTCTAATAATAAACACAGATATGTATTTGCCCTCTAAAAGCTTCATACTAGGAAAATGGAAAAAATATAGTCTGTCCTACGTCATATCTATGGAAAGCCGTGACATCCTCATGCCTTACGCACTGAACAATTAATCACTACGTTTAGCCTTTACAATATGGGTCGTAAGCTGGTCGTAAGCTCCATATTCGGCCCCTAAATATAACATAAAATCACCATGGAAGTTTTGAAACAAAGGAAAGTATTTAACATGTAAAATAGTGTCTACGGAACCATTATATAACAGATCAACAAACTGCCAACATTTAGTCAGGTCGCTTGGCCGCGACCAAGATGCTATCTGAGCAGTTACCTTGATCTTTAGACTAAACTGACCTCCCCTTCTGTTGCGCCTGCGCCGCATACATAGCTAGGTACAATAGCAATTTGCAATTGTAATCAATAAAACACCTTCGTTTTTTTTACGAGAGTACTGTTAGGTCAGCCTTCACCTGCTCAAGCCAATGATTAGAAAATGGAGGATCAATTTACAAAAATATCGAGATATTTTGAAATGACGATGGATTTTTATATAATCGGATGGAACACCAATATTGCATACAGAGGTTATTAGAAAACAAGAGGTGTGGATTTCTAAGTAAGTATAGTCAGCTTCAACAACATATAAATTATCTATAAGTTGCCTAAAAATTTCTTAAGAGTTCCTGACCCAACTCTTATAATTCGTCGTATAGTCTTAGTATTTGACTTATGGTTTATTTCCTTTATTCATTTGCCATGTGGCTTCGAACAGCACCAATCCAAATAGGTGTCGCTAGAAGTGACACAACCAAGTATCTTTAATCGTATACAATCAAGTATCTTTAATTCATTCTTTGTAATAAACAACTCATTAGGCGAAACGGTCAATAATAAGAAAAAAGTGTCATAATTTTTGATCCTGACTATACCTACTGCGTTGAGTTTACTTAGTTTTGTAGGGCATTTATGTTTGTCGCTCATTTTCTCAAATAGGGAAATCTGCGCTGTGGGCAATAATTTTATAGAAATCGTTTGAACTAGAAATCTGTCGCTAACAATACCAATAACCAGCGTTCAATATTTCCACCGCAACTAACTCATGTTATCACGACTAGCCTGGAGACAGGCCGCCAGTAACAATAGTTAAATGTTAAACCTATTTATTTTTATTTATTTATTTTTATTTTATTGGAAAACCAACAACAATACAGGGTGAAATTGATATCATATTAAAGATTACGTCCGTAGAATGTATGAAAGATAGTCACGCCTTAGATCCCAGAGAATAGTCGTCGTCGTCCAGGTAGAACTGATAAGAAAACTAAAACTCTTTAACTTACCTATACAGGGTGTAATTGATATCATTAGCATCCTTTTATACTAAGAGTCTACCCATCAAACTGAAAAAATTTTACTATGGGAGCAAACCGATCGGAGCTAAAAAAATCGGCCGTTCCATACATTTGTGTCGCAAAGGCATTGCAGTCTAGTATGGAACAGCAGATTTTTTTTTGCTTCGTTCGGTTTGCTCACATAGTGAAAGTTGTTCAGTTTGATGGATAGACCCTTAGTTTAAAAGGATGCTAATGATATCAATTTCACTCTGTATAATACAGTAGTTACATGAGAATGAAGCAGAAAGCCAATAACCGGTTTTCACTGGTTATATTAGAAAAAGGCCTAAATTGGGTCCGTGATGCCGTTTTTGGAAGAATTATTGCTCATAGGCGATCTTGTTAGTAACTGAATACCATAATTAAGCTTACGTGTATCTATACTATTATAAAGCTGTAACAGGAAGTTTGTCTGTACATAGAAGATATTAATTCTATTCTATTCTGATTCCATTTCACCAATTTTTGGATTTTTTGTCTGTCTGTTTGTTTGTGTGTTTGTTTTTTTGTTTGTTTGAACGAGTATCACGCAAAAACTACTGAACCGATTTTGATGAAACTTTTTTTGTTTGATAGCTTATGATCTGACTTAAAATCTGGTATATAATTTGTGCGGACGAAGTCGCGGGTTAACGCTCGTAAGTTTATAATTATCGAGCTTTTGACTCACAAACTCTTCCGCGTGGATTACCTTTGGGGTCGATTTTCGAAAAATCCTTCCTTAGTGCACCCCTACATCCTCTGTAGAATATTATATTCTACATTTTTCTATCTTCAGCGGATTAGGCTGTGCGTTGTCTGTGAGTCAGTCACGGAACTCTTTTACAATAATTAATAATAAAGTAAACCATAAAGGCAGCATCAAATGCAACGAGTAAAAAAAAAACATAAAATCAGAATGGTAAGGGTGAGGCTCCTCAAGCTAGACGCGGTCTCTGGCTGGAAAACACCACTCTCCCTGACCCATTTGTCCCTCTTATGGAGAGCCCTCCAGATTTCCCTCCAGGAAAAGAACTGCCCATCCCAATTTGGAGGTGTTTAAATAGACTCCGAACTGAAGTCGGCCGTAGGAAAGACAACCTGTTCAAGTGGGGTTACATAAACGGGTCTGACCTCCAGTGTGAATGCGGTGTTTCCCCACAGACTATGGCCCACCTCATACCCTGCCCTTCCCCCCCTGACACCTGCACGCGAACGGAGCTTATGGACACTGCCAGCAGTGCTATCCGTGTGGCAAAGTACTGGGCTGGAAAAATTTAGAATGACTTGCCATCGACTCGATAGAAGAAGATAGTCCAAGTCTGTACAGCTACAGATATTTTTCTACTTTAGTCGTTTACTGAACTGCACACTTAAAATTTTAGCTTTCGACGCATAATGCCCTTGAACTTAAACCAAAGTTGGTAGTGCAGCAAAATTCCGGACTACATAAAAACAAGTTTATATTTGCATCAACTGTGATGATGAAGCACCGCTCCGGCAAACTCAGTCACATCATATCACACCTCGTAGCAGCCCAAATGACCTGCACGCGGAGTGACTTGCTTGAGTCAAACCAGTTTATTTGAATGATCTCAAGGTAGACAAAGTAGGTATAGTATGCAAAATTTTCATTTCAACGCGAATATAAATTAATATACCTACTGGTTTTTAATGTCTGAACATAGTCTGCTATGTTTTTTTAGATTTCTAAGTCAAGAAAAACTCTAATAAAAAAAAAGTGCATCGCCAATTACATTCAAAGTAACTTATTTTTCCTTTTTTTAGGTAGAAAATAAGAAACTACTAGTATACCATATATATCGATATTCTTAAAAGTGGAATGTTTCAAACCTATAGGTAACAGTGTTTTCTTGACTGAACAATCTTAAATTTTCTGATGACGACACCAATGAACAGTAAAAGGACTCATAATAATTATTTCGATTTACTGTAAACAGTGACTGTAAAATAATTTCTATTCCTTTTTGTTGAGAGCAAGCAAAATGTGTCGGTGTCTTTTACAAAAGACGCAGCATCTGAGAAATTATAGTACAATTACATCTAATTAAAATTTTAATCACTGGTGTAACTAGTAAACGTGCGTGCATGTTTATATTTTCATGCTGAATCAATGGAGCAAGAAGTCGACTTAGACACTGGTACTATTGGCAAAGTATCTGACCACAATATGAAATAGGGTGAACAACCATAGCAGATGATGCAAGCTTGGTTTTACTTACATAGAGCATGAGTTCCTCGTGGTTACACCGTCGGCTACACCAGGGTAACCAAAGACCCTGCTACTCCGTGGCACCACATTAAAGTTGAATCTCGTCGTAAATAGTAATACTAATTATACTACTAATGAATATTGTTAAAAGTGTCATTCTTATCTTCAGCTCTTATTGATCATAAATATCATAATTGGTCATGAAGAAAAAGCACACATACATTGGTGTAATATGACAGAAAAACAAATGGTAAAAACTAATACAGTTTCCGCTATAACTAAGATTTGTTTTCTGTGTCACTGAGAGCATTATTAAATTTTTTCTGGTTCCGGAGAATATAGTATACTGTGGAGTACATCCTGTCAATACATATGTTGGTCTTAATTATATGAAGTGAAGCTGTTTTAAACAGTATTTATTAATTAGTGATTCAGTATTAGCTCTGGAGTTCCAGAATCGGTATTGTAACGGGTTTTTAGGTATCTATATTATTATAATTATTAGTGTAATAAAACAATACCGTCACCTATCCAAAGATGTGAACCAGCCGGGGTTGGTAAACTTCGGTAATTGTTGCTAATGGGCGATTTTCTTTTCTTGTTTAATTTTAGTTCCTAAAAAACTCAACAGATGGCATGTTTATTGCTCCATAGAGACGTTCGGGAGATTCTGTCAAAATTATGTCAAGACTGTGCCTGCCTTTTTTTGTAAGGCCAGGGGATCGAGCCCATACATAAGTAAATAGTTTCAAATTTTCGCAATTTCAGATTCGCATATAATGAAATATTCCATCAAAAGATGCGTTGGCATCTTTTTGAACATCTTTTCCCACTTTATTATTTTAAAGAAACCCTGTTTGAAATTTTGACATTTATTCGCACAGACCGTAGCGCCATCTATCGATCCCCTAGAAAACCAAAAGAAAAACGCTCATTCTGAAGCTCTACTACGCCAATGAGTGCTTTAAAGATAGTCGCGTCTGATCCTATACTAGCGAATGTAATGAGAAAAAGGAAGCAGCGTCCAAATATTCCCTTACGGACTGTTGGTCCCACTGCTCACTCGTGGGTCCAGTAGTATTTTCAAGTACCTACTGATGTCTTCAAGCGCTTGCTTGACAAGAGTGGAGCTTCGTGTTTAGAACTACGTATTGAAATTTATAGAAAGAGCTGATAAAAATAACATTTTCACTTCCTAGTCATTATTACCGTATATAGAGCCTTTTATTTCGATTGTTTGATTAGAGATGTAAAATAATGACATCTAACTTTTTATCTGGAAGAAATCGCCTTTAGTTAGAAGACCGCCATTTGTACCCTTTTTATTCTGTTTTTCTTGCTTTATGTTTATGGTGTGCAAATAAAGAATATTTGTTATGTCATTTATTCGTATTTAATAAACAGTAATATAGGTATTATTTGTTGTTAACTTTTGATAAAAGTAAAGAGTTGTTATGTATGGCTACAATACAAATCACCATCATTTTGTCATACATGGCTAGGTGTGAGCAAATTTCACTATTATTGTTATGGCTCGTGGTATACTTATGAATAATAACATAATATCATGGTAATTCAAACTTTCCATTAGTACATGCTGGAAAACACATAATGTAGGTACTGTTTGGATATATCTTTAGTGTTGTATCTATAGGATGCAAATTCGCAAGAAAAATATTTGTAAAAGGAAATACAATGTGCGCATAACTAAACTCTTCTTCTTCTTCTTGGGGTGCCATCTCCTACCCGAGGTGGGCAGTAAAATAGTAGCTTATCTATGAGTTGGCTATCATTAGGGCTCTGGAAAATCTCTTGCACAATTACATTTATATTTGTTAGATCTTTCTTCGTTCAGCGTTTCCTCTACCCTAAGGTTGTCTGGAAGAAATCGCTTCTTAGTGATAAGACCGCATTATTTTGTGCCTCAAGAGGCGCAAGAGGCTTAAGATACAAGTATCTTTTTCTCTGTATTTTACAGTTTATATTTTGGTGTAAAATAAAGAAAATTTGATTGATTGATTGGTAAGATCGAAATAAAAAATTCAATGATTTCGTGCTTCACACGACTATAGAATAGAGCACATTAGAAATGAATCTACGGAATTCGAAAAAATATTGTCTCAAAAAGGTTAGGCTACAGGGCAAACCCTTAACCGGATCGTCTTTGTTTTAGGCTCAAATTGTAGCTGACTAAATTGTCCCGAGGAAATTTTCTCAAATTTTTGATATCATTCTTCGTTTCCTAAATATCGAGCGCCAAAATAACAAATTCGGAAAAATTGTTTTATTTTTCACTATTTCGGCCATAACTTTTTTCGTTTCTGACTTTCTCGAATAATTCTTTTTGCACCTTACAGCTCTCGTAAATACGCGTCTTTTGAGCTTTTTTTTAAATATCATATCTTCACAACTCTCCAAGATATAAGGGGATCGCACTTTTTCGTGAAATCAGAGCCTATACTGGAGCGAACGAAAAGACATTTCCAGTCAAAAATTACCACGGTAAATTTTTAAAGATTACGTCCGTAGAATGTATGAAAGATAGTCACGCCCTAGATTCCAGAGAATAGTCGTCGTCGTCCAGGTAGAACTGATAAGAAAACTAAAACTCTTTAACTTACCTATATAACGTGCTGAGAATTCTGAGCTGTAGAGGACTTCTTACTGATATCAAGTGTAAAAAATCCTATTTGGACTACCTACTTAGTCCGTTACAAGGTGAAATAAATGACTCTAGACTGCCTAGGCCAGGCGTCTGTAACACGCATAGTGTAGACTTCCGTGGTCATATTTATAACTAGAGTTAACCCGCGACTTCGTCCGCACAAATTATATACCAGATTTTAAGTCAGATCATAAGCTATCAAACAAAAAAAGTTTCTTTAGAATCGGTTCAGTAGTTTTGCGTGATGATCGATCAAACAAACAGAAAAACAAACACACAAACAAACAGATAGACAAAAAATCTAAAAATTGGTGATATGGAATCAGGAACACCTAAAAACCATATCGTAATTTTTTTTTAATATCTTCAATGTACAGAAACACTTCTGTTACAGTTTTATAATAGTACGAGCGTTAACCCGCGACTTCGTCCGCACAAATTATATACCAGATTTTAAGTCAGATCATAAGCTATCAAACAAAAAAAGTTTCATCAAAATCGGTTCAGTAGTTTTTGTGTGATGCTCGTTCAAACAAACAAACAGACAGACAAAAAACCCAAAAATTGGTGATATGGAATTAGGGATACCTACCTAAAAACCATATCGTAACTTTTTTTTTGTTAATATCTTCAATGTACAGACAAACTTTCTGCTACAGTTTTATAATAGTTTAGATTATTACTATTCTTAATCTTAGTTAAAGACGCTTTTAGAATTATATTTTTTCCTTAAGTACTATAATAGAATAGATAACAGATTTAACTCTAGCGATCAGGGGTGGATCAGCCTGGTGATCCGTCAGAAGGGTACTCCTAGTTCGGGCACCAGTCTCTCACAAACGTTTAACAAACCATTCTATCCTATACTAATGTGTCACATTTGTTTAACCTTATAGTCATACATAATCCTCGTCATCGTCATATCTCTTCACAATGATGTCATTGCTGATAGAGGTGACCAGTGACCAGGCATCTGTTTATAGACTTTTTGTAACACTAATTTTGAAATCCACCTAAAGGATTGCCGGTGAAATGTATTCTGCAAGTAGTACAATTACGTACACAAATCCAAAATAAGCTGGCCGCGCGAAGGAAGAGTCTGTTTAACGTCGCGCGGCCAGCTTATGTTTGGTTTGCGTAGCTTGATGTGTCGTCGTGTGGGACTGTGTGACCGATATGATAATAGAAAACTCCAGCATAAGCATAAACAATATACAGGGTCCTCCGGGGTATGCTGATGGTTTTTTAATGGGATGCCTAGACCATCAAACTGAAGAACTCTTTCAATTTATCGTTTTCAATCTCTTTAGGACCAAGAGTGCGATTTTTGAATCTCATACGTTGAACTCAGCAGTTGAAAATGTATGGAGATATGCATCTTTCTACTGCTGATTTGACTTCCAAAAATCGCACTCCTGAAGTATGATTTTTTAAAGTCAAATCAGCAGTAGAAAGATGCATAGCTCCATAGTAATATTGTCATTTTCAACTGCTGAGCGAATGAGATTCAAAAATCGCACTCCAACATCGTAAATGAGAAAATTTTCAAATAAAAACCTATCCTATTAAGTTAGGCCCTATAGGTAACCTAATAGGTTTCAATATTATTTTAAAGGGAAAGGAATTAATACTTGTTTTATAATTTTTATTTCCGCTTTGAATGTTATTAATAAAAATTCATTCAAAATGATACAGTTTGGTTCGAATTGGTCTACCTTATCGAACGAATATGTATTAAACGGTAGCTAGAAGTATTTTTTGGGCCTAGACAGACTTGCTAAGCCTGTGCCACGTAGACCATCGCTGGTCTTTTGTGAACACCCTTTTTAAAGTTCCTTACCAATCCCCACTGCGTGCGTCCTGAAATCGCAGTAGATTCTCGATCGGAACAGTTTGTATCTCATCTGGTGTAAATGCCTACCTAGATAAGTACTGCGTTTGTACATCAGGGGGCCACAGTCACATAGGAGGTGCAGATGAGTTTCCATCTCCTCCTTGCAGAATCTGTAGCCAGTCGTGTCACTTAAATTCAGTGTATGCATGAGCTGGTTTAGTTTGCATCAGCCCGTGAGTGACCTTGCTATTGTACAAATTTGATCCTTGCTGAAGGCAAAATGCTGAGTTTGAGCAGACATATTTGGTGAACCGTTCTTGAAAAAAAAAGACGATGGACTAACGAAAAAGTGTGTACAACCAATCACGAACATCGAATATGGAGACCTAAAAATAATGCATCTTTGATTTCAAACATTTAAATACTTGTTATAGGAGTAACGTGTCTCGTCAGGTAGACGAGTGCGAGGCTGTGGGAAATTGGAAATGTCTGCAAGATGCGTGACGCTATTAGAGCTAGCTATTGTGTAGAATGGCGTGAAGACCTGCCTCCACCTGCGGCCTACACATTTCACTTAGGTTCAGCTCACATTAGCGTCGACTCGCGACGATATCTTTATGCAGGCACTACATTGGTTTAGTCCTTTTTCGCCGGATTCCTTATCGGACGGATAATCTTTTTAGTTGCCTAACTGATGGTACAATTTAATTGATTGATAGGTATCATGAGTACAAACCAAATACCTTTGCCAGCTTCCTGATATGTATACATTTCCGATGAAAAATAAATTTGTCAAATGGAATCACTAGCGTTTCCAAACAAGAATCTGGCCAAAACGGAATTCGTCCAATAAGGAATCCGGCGAAAAAGGACTAAATCACTACATTCTCGCCGAGAACGAACGAGATGGGCCGAGAACGAGAGTGTGGATGCCCTTCATTGTTTTCGCGGCGTCCTGAGCCGAAGTAATTTTCTTTTGAAAGTTCTTGTCGAGAATTCTTGCGCGTGGCAGCGCTAATGTGCGTTGACCCATAAGGATTTGTCCTAAATCAGTTACAGTATAGACAATACCTATGCCTTAAGTACAGTATTTACCTAGGTATTTTAGATTAACTATTGCCAGTTTCGAAGTTGTCTAGTTCAGGATAATTTACGGCCTCTCTCGTTCAGTGCGTTTAAAGATGAATTCGCAGCACTTTTACGGTAAAGGATACTTATGCCAGGTTCTTGGGGTTAAGGATAGGCAGTTTATTTACCATAGACAGTAAGCAGTAGGTAGTCTTAAATGTTATTTTTTATTTTTTAACAAATAAGTTACTTATAACCACAATACCTACCTATTCCAACTTCCTGCTATGCCTTTAGCTTTAGGGCGTTGTAAACATGTCATTAGTTATGCGGCTCAAACGTTTTTTGGTCCGCTCCGGCCGCCGCGATGGCAACTGGGCTTCGCAATCAGTGGTGAAAAAAAAAACCTTTCTTGTTACACAACCATTTGCCAAAGAAGATATCGTAGAAGATGTAGGAACGATACCATCATTTGTCGAACAAACGGTATATGAGCTCAACAGTGGAATTTTTGAACCATATTAATGCCGAATGCCATGGGTGTCGTAAAAGGCGACTAAGGGATCTACCGAAGGATGGGCAGCAGCATCCTCTGAGTATACACATATACACATTGATTCGATCCAACTGCGATCGCCAACCCGCCTGCCAAGCGTGGCGATTATGGCAAATCCCCCCCATTTTGGGGGAGGCTTATGTCCAGCAGTGGACGTTTAATGGCTGATATGATGGTGAGTCACATATGCTAGTTGACACTATACTTCCCTTCTTAATAAATGAAATTATAAATAAACGTGAGGGGATTTTTAACATAGTAGAAGGGATTTTAGGACCGGTTATCGATCGAATGCATTATGCAGGGCACTGGCCGTTGGTTAAGTATACGACCAGCGCCTAATATGGCAACCCACTTTTATAAAGGAAACGGATACGGTTATAGCATACGGCCTCAGAATTGACAAGACACTCCTTAAATGTCTTGATCAATAAGAAGTAATTATATAGGACGTGTCGACTGTCGAGTCATTCTATCCTGAAATGCACTGTATGGCATGCAAAAACACTGTATTGGAAACCATATCCATAAGGTTGTAATTAAGGAGTTACATAATCCGTAAAACACAATGACCTATATGTATAGGGTACTTTTTTGTGACGTGCAACTACACAAACGTCGTCAAAGAGCGTCGGTGGCGCGTTGCGGAGAGGTATGGACACCCAATTATGGGGGTCCGGGTTCGAATCCGCACGGACAACATGCCATGTACCAATGAGTTTTTCTAACTTATGTACGTAATACCGACTGCTCTCAAACGGTGAAGGAAAACATCGTGAGGAAACCTGCATACGCTGAAGAAGAAATTCTGATGCGTATGTGAAGTCTACCAATCCGCATTGGGCACGCGTGGTGGACTAATGCCCATACACCTTGAGGGTAGGCCTGTGCCCTGCAGTGGGACGTTTATAGGCTGATGATGATGATGATGATGAACTACAGAACCCTTCCCTGCGCGTGGCTCGACGGGCACTTCGCTGGTTTTTGTTTTGCTATTTCGATATTAGTCTCATTGAGAAGGTTATCATCCAGTTTGATGGTCTGATCATCCTCTTAAAAAACCGTTGGCACAGTATTATCACAGAGTAGTAGGATGCGAGTTCGCGACTGAAATGTATGCAACAGCTGATTTTTTTTTTGCTCCGATCGGTTTGCTCCCATACTAAAAGTTGTTTCAGTTCGATTACTCTGACACCAGGGCTCTGCCCACACGATAAGAAGAAGAAGTTCGATTGGTAGACTCAGTTTAAAAGGATGCTAATGATATCAATTTCACCTGTATAAATGAAGATCTTTTGTTACAAATTTTTCCCTTAGGTGACAATGTGATATAATTATTGCGCATATAAATAATTGGGCTGGAAATGCGCGCAGCCAAGGAGTGGAATGCCCTGCCTGCGTCAGTATTTCCGAGCGCTTACAACTCGAAGTACTTTAAAGTACGAGTGAATATGCATCTCCTGGGTAAGCTCGCTACATCTTCGACCCCATCTTTGTCCTGAGGACTGGATTCAGGTCAAGACCAAAATAAAATAAAAAATCATCTCACTGCGTATTATAACAACTAACTTTAATAAACAACGTAGAAAGGCAAAGAAATGAAACTGTAACTCAGAATAAGGTATTTATGTTAAAGTTTGAACAACTGTTAAAACACGAAGTACTGGTTTAATTACCATAACTGATTAAACTCAAGTTAAGTAATGAGGCTAGGTCAATAAAATAATTTAGGGAATTGCAAATGAATTGTAAAATCTTTATAACTTTTCACAATTTATTTGTTGAGTTGGTTCATAAAATCTTTCTCGCTATCATAATGTAAACATACTTATCTTAACTATTATAAAATTGTAACAGACGTGTGTCTTAACATTGAAGATATTAACAAAGAGAAAGTTACGATATGGTTTTTAGGTGTCCCTGATTCCAAATCACCAATTTTTGGATTCTTTGTCTGTCTGTTTGTTTGTTTGTTTGATCGAGCATCACGCAAAAACTACTGAACCGATTTTGATGAAACTTTTTTGTTTGGTAGCTTATAATCTGACTTAAAATCTGGTATTTAATTTATGCGGACGAATTCGCGGGTTAACTCTAGTCTACAATAATTTAAAAAAATACTCTGTAGAAAGAATCCCACTGCAGGGGAAAGGTCAACTCTCACAAATAATAGTGTGACTTAGTTGTTTTTTTCGAAGTGACAAATATAGCATTTCTCAGGGAGTAGCTACTGCTTATTACTGTGGACAATCGGAGGGACCACGAAAGGTACTGAGGTAGTGAATGAACTTAAACAACCGACCTGGGGCACGGATCTCGGCGTAGAACGTAGCTAGGACCACGCGGCGGATTTGGTAGCAGGGATCGGTGAGAAGGAGTCAGCCCGAAGAAAGAGGAGTGAGCAGAGGTCGAGATTACGTATTCAGTTAGATACGACGTATTCAGTCTGAAGCGGTCTGAAACTTCGACCAAAGTGAAATTGGTTTCTACCAAAGGGTCTGAAGTACCCTTTAAATACGACCACACCTATTCTGTGACACCATGTATATCGCAAGCTAAACCACCCGGAAACATCTATGAACTTTCTGATATCAACAGAGGTATTAAGCAACGTGTTAGTTAGTACACAAAACATACGCACATAACAATAAATTGCTCACGACTTTTCTAAGATTTAACAAAACGACTCGTAGCTTAGCGCGTCATACCATGAGAAAAGTCCATTCACCCAGATCGATAGACATAATAACACGATCACTATAATGGGTAACGATCGTGTGACACGAAGAGCTGTGATACATCATACTTTCCCTGTCATAATCGAGCTTGCAGCAATATTCCCGTATGCAAACAAGAACTATAGCAGCCCGCGCCGCCGCGCCGCCGTCTCGGCGAAATAGCTGCGCCCGCATCGCTTAATGATGCATGAGAGAAAACCAGTTTTTCTTTGGACGCTTCAACCTGTCAGTTGAACTGTTCATCGTTACTCGGTGGACCGCAACACATAGTAATTTTCTATACTTTGTGTATTAAATTACAGGTTTTGCACAAATCAGTGGTCTTTTCATAAATCTTGTCAGATTTACGATTATGATTTTATGCAACGGTTTGAAATCACTTAGGTATCTTTTATATTGCCGTGAACCAATTTAATTTAGTATGAATGTCGTGGTGGTCTAGTAGTAAACACGTAGCCAGACCTTAGTATCAGGACAGTAATTATAAATGGATCCATTCCGTTGAATGCATTTTAGTACTTACAGGTGTAAACAGGGTGTAAGGAAAAGATTTATTAAACTTTAAACCATATACTCTACCCATCAAACTGAACAACTTTTACTCTAGGAGCAAACCTGTCAGCGCGATAAAAAAGCTGCAATGCCTACTCGACCCAAACGGTAACCTATCTTACTTTCGAAATACTGACCGAATATCGGTTATTCGAAAACGGTTTATAGAATTTTCTAGTAACAGATATTTTTTTACACATTAGCGATAGCCCGCACGAGTAACTTTTGTCTCCGCAACTAATTTGTCTCTCACATCAAGTCTACAGGTTTGTATGAAAGTGCGCGCATGAAACGACGCGACAGATGTGAGACTTTTCATACATATCTATGAGATAGGCCGGTGGTCCAGTAGTGGACATGTTTTTTTAACACTTTATAAGTACTATGTGCTTTGTAAGTAAGGTACGTTCTGTCTCTCGCTCTCTGCACCCAGTTAGGAGCCGCATGTCACTATATAATTTACCCATCTATCTGAAGGGAGGCCTAAACTAGATGCAGATGGCGAGATTGATTTAACCTCATTGAAAAATAGGTATGGAAGATATCCAAAGGCGGACTGATCAAGGGCCGTGATGGATATTCGTTCAAGTTATGGATAAATGGATGAAGTAGGTACACTAGCGGTGATAATATCAAACACATAAACAACATAATTATAAATGCGATTTATTCAGAGTTGTTTGTTGAAATTAACAATTTATTGTTTCGTATCAAAGCATTTAATTCATTTTTGCAAGCTAAAAAGTAAGCTAAAACCTGAAGCCCCCTCCAAACTTTTATAACATTTTTAATAACCAATTGACTTTGTCTTGTTCGAAAACGGGAATCTTAAAAGAAGCAGGCTTGCATAAATTTTAAATATAGCAACACCCAAATCCAAATGCTTAAAACTAAATAGAAAAAAAAAGAGTCGTGACACGTAGCGTATTCTATAGCGACCAGCGACATACAGTAGTACCAGCGCCTGCGGCATCACGCGTGACGGCGCGATAAAGCGCTATCGCGCCCTAGCTCTCTTTCTTTTTGCGCGCGAACGAACGAGTTAACAGGCGCGATAAAACGTTTATCGAGGCGTCATGCCGCGGGATCAGGATTATATGTCTCACCGATGTACCTGCGCAGTTGACAAATTTTAAAAGCGCGCGAATTTATATTGACCAATCAGGATGTGATTATTGCTTTCGCGCCCTTTTCGCTGCCGAAGCATCCATAGTCTGCTATTCGAGTTGGAGCGAGATAGAGAATACCAGATTTTGCACTGCTCTGCGCAAACGAAGATTGAAGAGCGGAATTATTTTCCTGGTCGTACTGTACGCCCTTCGATGTAATTTTCAAAATGCAGGCCCCAATTGTATAAAAATCGTTATCTTTGTAGTAACTTTGAAAACTGTTTATTTAGGTCCGCCAAACACAGACGGAATTGCGATCCGGAACCTGATTCAGGATTCAGTGTTGTCAACTATGGTTATAAAAAATACTAGAGTGCTGTATAAAAAATGCCTAAAATAAAAATGTATGAAACGCCAAATGAATGACAATAATAGAATTTTTAGGTATTTATTAAAACAAAACAAACAATTTCTATACATGATAATTACTATCATGTGATGAAGTCATGACGTTACGAATGCTACGATGATGGTTTGTAAATTGTATTCCAATATTAATGCAACTATATCTACTAACCACACTATGGACATTGTCTGAAATATCATATTTTATTTATATCAAAAGACTATCGATAGTTTTAACCACAGATCACAAAAACTTAAGGGAGATGTGAAAAGGGGGCGGGGCCAGTGTCGCAGCAATATGCGCAAAAACGGAACACATTGCTCGCGACAGTAATGATTCAATATATTATGGGGCTGAAAGCCAGTCGAGATATTATGTGTAAATAGTTTACAATGCTTGCGTAGTACTAAAGATTATTCGAACGTTGAGTTCTGATACCGCAATGGATAATGAGCACATTTAAGCTAACAAAATACATTCTAGCGCGTGGTACTGTTGGTAATGCGACACTAAGTTTTGTACTCGGCGCGTTGGTTGGCATTTCTCTAGATCTCTATGGTTTTAACATTAGACATAATCTGCGTACAAAATGGCATGAACCATTAACACACAAGCGGTTTTTGAGCGTAAGTGATTTCGCAACGACGTCGCAACTGCACCGTCACGATATGGTATCGTTCCATCAACGCCTACGCTCAAAAATCACTTTAAAATATGCCACCTAATACATCAAAAAATCACTAGATCTAGTGAAAAATTCTCTGAAAGCGGCAACACTCCATACGGAATCTAATTCCGAATCAGGTTTATTCCGGATGTATTTGGCGGACCTTATGGTACTAATTACGTAATAAGAAGAACATTTACACATTTAGGATTCTGCAAACCAATTCAGAAAAAAAGAGCCGTTGTAAACTTAAAGTAGTGCTATCTAGGTCTTGAGCTTGAGCTTTTTACAACTTAATCTTTCTTTCCCAAGGATGGATAAGCTGCTTGAATTATATTATTCAAACTGGTTACTAAAAGTTAGTTATAAAAATCTGGAAGAGCTCAGAAATTTTTTTTAAATTGAAATTCATTAGAAAGCTTACAAACAAATCCCTAGATTTTCTCCTATATCGGCTTTCTACGAGTATCAGCACAAGGTTGTCGGAAACATCTCATCAGCAAATGCATGTCGTAAAATGTCATGTGGTGATAACTGAAGAACTCTGGGGCTTTGTACAATGCAAATTTGCCAGCGCATGGACCAACTATCTAATAGAGAGAACGAAAGAAATTTTAGTTGAGCCTCCATCATAAATGGGCAATAATTGGAATAACTCAAGGTGGTTTCAGTCCATACAAAAGTTTGAGGCACAATACGCGTAGACGGAATTAATAAAAGTAATATTTTATATATTGGAAAAATAGTGTAGAAAATCTAGTTGCCGCGTAACAAACAACATTTGCAATTTGCAATTTATAATATAATTACGAAGATATAAAGCTTTCAAAATTTTGTATGAAAAATTTCAATGCTTTATATCTTCGTAATTATTTTATAAATTGCAAATGTTATTTGTTGCTCCCAAACCTTTAAACACAAATATAAGGAACTAATTAAAAAAGATAAAACTAACGTAGCAAAACAGTAAATACAACTGATCTGGTTCTCTCCTTTTCCCACTCCTACACACACACACACACACACACCCACAAACCCCGACTGACACCCCCACACTCTTTTTATTTTATACTCCTAGTTTAACTTTAAGATGATAATAATATCCTAAATACCATAATGAAGATAATGTAATGTGATATAGTATAACTTAAGTCAAAATTGTGTAGTGCCTACTTACCCTGTACCCTCGATGTCTGTATGCTGATATAAGAGCAGGTTGGGACTGCAAATCAGTGCTGAGCAGCAGATCTTATTAGGTCCTGCCAGCGGACACTGAGTCCTAACCCATTGCCACAATGTGTTTTTCTATATATTTGATTTTTCTATTTGATGAATCTGTCTATTGTTTCTGTATCTTTTTTTGTATTTTGTGTGGCAATGAAGTGCATTTTATTTTTTTTTATTTATTTTATTTATTGTGCGTCAAAGTTTTGTATAAAATTGACCCCTCTGCAACCACCTTAAGAATACCTTAGACAAGGGTTTCTCAAACTCGGGTACGCGCTTACCACTTGGGGGTACGCGCTTACCACTTGGGGGTACGCAACAAAATTTACGTAATGGCGGCCAGCGCCTTATCATTGGATGCCAAAAAAAGTGCTAAGAATATTTTTCTAAAAAATGGGAAACGTACGAAAGCACCCCACGCGTTGGAAACATAGTGTGGTATAGTCAAGAGCACATCAAGCTTTACACTTGCAGTTCGATTGTAACGCTTATAGCGCACTAAATAAGAACGGTACAAAGTCCAAAGTGTCAAGCTTGACGTGCTCTTGACTGTACTTGCTTTAAAACAGATTTAGATTGTGGTGACAGACCACGTCTGGTATTATAAACTGCCCCTTCATCTATGGTATCGGGAATAACAATTTTCCAGGTATCTGGCTTCTTTCATAGAAATAAAACTTTTTAATCAGTGGTGTAGTATTTTTTCAGTCTAACATAATATTGTAAAAATGTATTTTTCTTCTCAAACTGTTTCTTCTTTAATGTATTTTAGAAAAAACTGGATGTTCGAAAAAAAATATTACTTACGTATAGTACGAATGCACCCCGTTCATGACTGTACGAAGGTACCCCAACCCAAACAATCAATAAATTAATTCGAAATAAAAATAGCCGTTAACGTTACCCTAGAATAACTGATTAAATAATGATGAACAGATTAAGTGACCAATACTTTCAAAATTTGTGCAAAACTTATTAGAGCTAAGCACTTTTAAAGGCGAATCAAAAAATTACTTTCAAGTAGTAGCCCTGTCATTTTACGGTTTGAGCCGGGACTAATTAGTAATTGAAATTTTTTTTCAGTATAATTTTGAAGAGCCAATTTGAGCCTAGAAATGTACCAAAATTAAAAAAAAAATTCACGTCAGGAACAGTTTCAATTTTAAAATTTAGCTATTATCTCGTTCTAAAACACCTGATGATAAATTTTTTTTGCACATATTTAAGGCTTTACAATTATACATACTTCAAACATGGTGTAAATATTTTTGTATACTTACTTTTGAAAAACACATTCGTATTTTCTAATAAATACCTCATTTTTTAAATTTCAATGCCTATTTTATTGCTCAAAAATCATGTATATTGTTAAATCTAAGTCAAATGAGTGCATTGGTATAAATATTATTAATTTAAAAACCTTCTGGGACACACAAATTGATTTCTATGTTGCGTAGCGATTTTTTTTTAATAAGTTTTAAGATAGTCTTTTTGTCACTAAATGGTGCCGGTTACAGTTTAAAAGTCCAATTAATAATTACTCCCTACCCCGCGTAACAAAACTCCGTAAAATGACTGGGCTATAGCGAAAACACGTATCAATTTGTTCCAACGAAGTCGGTGGCCACTCTGCCGCTCCAGTGCCGCGTGGTGACCCTATGCATATGAGCGGGAGTGGGTCAACGTATTGCAGGTAGATATCGCATCTGTACGAATGCTCCCTCTGCTCTGTACGAATCCTACCTGCTCTCCCCTATTGGTAATGCTGAAAACTGGATTCGAAATCCATTTATGGTTACAACAGCAAGAATTAATGTTGGTTTGAGCATTATAAGCTACTTGAATCATTGCTGGAAATGTCCGCAGATCAAACTCTTCAAGCTGATTTTAAAATAGATTTTTGGGCAGCACGACAAGAAGAATATACGGAGTTTTCACGTAAAGCGGTAAAATTCCTTTTGCCCTTTGTGACAACTTACTTAAGTGTTAGTGGGTTTTCACACCCTAGCTAGCATGCCACCCCCGAGAAAACGACAAAAATCGAGATTTGCCTCCATCTTTATTATTTTACGTAGGCCAGAAAGAGCGCGCATGACGTTTTTCTCGTTTAAACGCTTTGTCGTGGGTGGCATGCTAGCTAGGCTGGTCATGAAAAAGACGAACGATGAATCAGAATTAAGATTGAAATTGAGCAAAACTGGTCCAAAAATCGACTCCCTTTGTGACAAATTGTGACAAAGAACAAGCTAGTGAGCATCACATTTAATATAAATAATAAATATCTTTTGCTCATTTGTATTTCTTTTTTAATTAAATACCTACCTTATTTGTTTCATCAACTGTCAGTTTTTAATAGGGTTCGTCGTTATCATGAAATCGAATAGAGGTCATAAAGTTGTACGTTTGAGTAACCCTGCCTTAGATGTGTAGTACCTACCTATTTGTTTAAAAACAAAAACAAAAAATTCATCGAGGTACAAAACTACAGACTAACTGGCTTATCCTCACGGCATGACGCCTCGATAAACGTTTTATCGCGCCTACTGGCTCGTTCGTTCGCGCGCATAAAAAAAGAGAGGTAGGGTAGGGTGCGATAGATATGTATGTAAACTGTAACCGGCACCTTTTAGTCACAAAAAGACTACCTGAAAACATATTTAAAAAAAAATTCCACGCAACATAAAAATCAAAATTGTATCTCCCAGAAGTCTTTGAACTTAAAATTATTAATAGTAATGCACTCGTTTTAATTAGATTTAACAATATAAATATTTTATTTTTGAGCAATAAAATAGGAATTAAAATTTAAAAATGAGGTATTCCTTAGAAAATACTAATGTATTTTTCAAAGCCTTCTTTCTAAGTAGAGAAAAATATTTACACCATGTTTGAAGTATGTATGATGGTAAAGCCTTAAAAATGTGTGAAATAAAAATTACCATCAGGTTTTTTAGCACAAGATAAGTGCTAAATTTTAAATGAAGTGCTGTTGCTGACGTGATTTTTTTTAAATTTTGGTATATTTCTAAGCTCAAATTGGCTCTTAGATGAATACCGAAAAAAAACATTAATTATTTATTAGTCCCGGCTCAAACCGTAAAATGACTGGGCTAGTAGGTGACATATAAAAAGCGTAGTTTGTTACTCACTTCACCAGATGTACAACGAAAAATTCCAGTAGGGAAGCACGCCAATGGATCAAAAGGTGTTATAACGCAATTATTTGGTAGGTGATGGCTATACTTTCGACACTGAAATAAAGAAAGTACCTATATAAAATAATAATAATTGATTGATGAAACTAAAAAAAATATTTTGGATTATTCTGTACCTTTGCACCTTTTTTTGCTTCTTAGAGCCTCACAAACAATACTAAGGGCTTATTATTTTACCACTTTTTAATTATTAAAGCAGCTTCTTCACGGTTGCCAACCAGCCTCTAATTTGTAAGAAGATTTTAAAGAAGTCTACGCATTCATTGTGTTTATTATAATTAAAATTCACGATAACTTTACAATATTATGATAATGGAAGTAAACGAAATCACACACACTATCAGTTCAACCAAGCCAAATACGTTCCGTAACGACCAAAAAATACCTCAGGGATAATATTCGATGAAAATAGGTGTCAAATTTGCGTTTTGCTACTGCTTTTTGGTTGATTTGTCTATTTTACTAGTAATTTCTACTTTTGAATCCGGACTTCTGGAGATGTGGAAGTCACTGGAAGTTTTTATAAAAAATACCTTTTTATAAAATTTATCTTATAAAAATTGTATACCTTTTTATACCTATTTTTGTTTATAATAACCACCGGCGCCGTCCTGAACGGCTTTTAGTTTTCGTAAAAAATGTCTTGGTCCAAATATGCCATTCTTCTTTTCAATATTTTTTTACTGTTGCCATATTTGCATCTGGCTCAATGGTTTTTAATTTCGTAACCAAAATCTCACATACTACGCTCTTCTGTTTGATATCTTATTTATGATTCACAACTTCATAAAACTGTAATTTATTAAACAGAATCACTCACATCCAGAACAAGCTTCGTCAAAGAAAATACATCACTCAGATCCACAATATGTTTCGTCAATAAATACATCCTGAATATCTGCAACAAGCTTCGTCAACTTCGATATAAAAATGTAAAAACCAGGGGACCTACAACCTATAAACCTCCTCCAAAGCCTCTCCCTGAGGGGCGGTTCCAAGAACGCTGGCAGCATTCCCCCTCTGTATCGCCAAGCTTATGCGCTGACGAAGGTCAGCCCTCTTATCACCAGTGCAGTGGTCTCTATAAGGCGCGCTGAAATCTCTTTAACAACTTCATAATGTAAACTATTATAAAACTGTAACAGGAAGTTTGTCTGTACATTGAAGATATTACCCAAAAAAAAGTTACGATATGGTTTTTAGGTATCCCTGATTCCATATCACCAATTTTTGGTTTTTTTGTTTGTTTGTGTGTTTGTTTGTTTGAACGAGGATCACGCAAAAACTACTGAACTGATTTTGATGAAACTTTTTTTGTTTGATAGCTTATGATCTGACTTAAAATCTGATATATACAATTTGTGCGGACAAAGTCGCGGGTTAACGCTCGTAAGTTATAAACTTGTGAATTAAACTTTTATCCTACAGACAGGGTAGATCTCTGTTCAAGTCTGTAATGATTTCTGTTTCTTCTGCCATTCTGCACGTCTTGTAGCTGTATCACAATGATAAAAACGCGTGTGACCGACGACGCGACGATTCACAGCGACTGACATACTCGCGGTTGGCAACCGCAGTCTACACGGTCGGCTGCCAACCCAACGCCTCCTACTCGCCGTTTGTCGCTAGCGCAGCGCAGCTCACGCAACCAACGACGTTGGAAGCTCAAATCGAATTTGGTTGCAAACCGCTGTCTACACGTTTCCAAACTACGAAGAGCACCTCTGTCGGATGTTGGTTGGCAACCATAAAGTAGCTGCTTATTTGACAGATCGTTTGACATATCTTATTGAGTTATGTTTTAGTTTGATTAACTGAGCGGCACCGCTACGGCGCCGCACCGCTTAAACCCATCCCCGCCTCGTCTTGCAGGTTGTAAGTCGGTGCGGTGCCGCGCCGCACCGTATGGCGTACCATAGATTTTTAAATGCACAACACCGCAGCGGTACCGCTCCGGCACCGCACCGCTGCCGCACCGCGCCATGTGGTTCGGCTCTTATAGTATATGATGAGTGTACAGGGTGTCTGAAGGTGTTAGAGTAAACAGTTACACTACTTTAAGGGGTGATTGTACCCATGATACTAATCAACTTTCCAGAGAAATCTATAGGAAATTCTCAACAAAAAAAAAACAATTTCCATACTAAATACAATCGACTGATCGAACGTTTTGTAAGAAAAGTCTATTTCTTTTTCTGCTTCTTAGGGAAAGTTTTCAGTATAATAGAAACAATCACTCCTTAAAGTATTGCAACTGTTTACCCTAACACCCTGTATAAGAGGTCAATGGATGAATGTCAATTTGTAATTTCAGTCTACTTACATCATACATGGTAGGCCTTGAAGGATTGAAATATTCACCTGCTGAGGACTGTCTGATGAAGAATCCCTCAGTAGCACAGTTGGTAACGGAATTCAATACTGTGTTCCCTAAGTAAGTATTCGCCGTTGCGCCAACACTAGCAATTTTACATAGCGACATTTTAATCGTGAGACTTTTAACAGGCAGAGTTTTAGAGTATTGTATCCATATATTGGAGCCTAATTGATAATTTGGAGTTAAATTGTTTTTACAAGTGGAAACATATAAAGGGATTGTTTTAGGCTTTTGAATACTATTTACTCATTGTTCAGGATACTTATGAATTTAAATAATTTTTGTTACCTAAGAATTGTTTGGGTTTCTAACTTGATTTCTAAACCATAGAAAATGATTTCTTTCCAGTGTTCTTTCCTAACAAAGAAAATGATACATATTCCAACTTCCTGTTTGATGATTTCTAAATTGTTTGTAACTGTCAGTCACAGAGTTCTTTTGTCATAGACGAAAAATTTTTCTCTTATGTTATTGGCTTAAGGCGATATTACACGGATCAATTTCCGTTTAATATTACTTTCAATTCCATTGCTTCAATGGCATTAACACATCTAAAAACATTTTAATTTGATTATTGAAAGTTAAGTTCATAGGAAATGCGTGCAATGTTCAATGCATAGTACCACGCATAGTACTTCCTATCTCTATGGTTTAATGTTCAGTAAGGTTCAACATAGAGAGATAGTAAGTACTAGACATAGAGATAGTAAGTACTAACCCGGTTACACTGATATTCCGTCTATCAGCGTAAGAAGAGCGTAAGCGAAAAGTTCTTCGTCTATGATCTATACTATTATAGTACTGTAAAAGTCCGTGTTTGTTCGAGGATTCTGCCAACCACTGGACCGATTTTGATAAAACTTTTTGTATTTAAAAGCATATTATTAATTTAAAAGATAGCTTATATTTTATCCAGGTTCGATGAAGGGAGTGGATACGGACGAAGCCACGGATTTACCAAAGTAAATATCAGTTTTAACACCTTTAGGGGTTGAAATGCGACAAACATTTATTAAGTGAACATCTAGATGACAATATAAACTTCCATGTGAAATTTTAAGTATGATCTTGACAGTTTTGGAGATTTCGTGTTAAGTTAGTGT
The DNA here is from genome assembly GCA_927399405.1 of Agonopterix arenella. Classification (NCBI taxonomy): domain Eukaryota; kingdom Metazoa; phylum Arthropoda; class Insecta; order Lepidoptera; family Depressariidae; genus Agonopterix; species Agonopterix arenella. The sequence goes on along the minus strand of OV656691.1, from coordinate 10,106,572 downwards.
ATGGATTTGCATAGATTCAAGCATATCTTCACAGCTAATCAAGAAAAAGTACAAATTTCCGCCACCCCGGGCGCTGCGATCGCTTTGATCGAAAAATTCTTCGTCTATGTTTGACAGTTTCCATCACAGACTAGTCTTTGGTTTCCATTACCCACTTCACACATAGCCAATACCGGAAACTGTCAGTGTCATACCCATCGATAAGCTCGTAAGCGTAGAAAGTCAGCGTAAGCAAAAATTCATATACATATTAATCTATGAAAAATTCTTCGTCTATGCTCGTAAGCGAAAATGTGTGCAGCATCCTGCCTAGCTAGCACGTTGCATGTGATAGGCTATATCACACGTCTTTTATCTCCTAAAAAAAATTTACCATCAGTTTTTTACAACGAAGTAAATGCTAAATTTGGTGCTGTTGCCGACGTAATTTTTTTATATTTTGGTACATTTTTGGTTTTGTTTGGTTAGGCTCAAATTGACTCTTAAAAAAATACTATACCGTAAAAAGAAATCAATGATTTATTATTCGCTCAAACCATAATGACTGGGCTAACATGAGTATTTTGCAGAGTATTTTTCTTAACCTTTCTCAAAACCAAAATATCAGGAAAGTTTCATCAAAAGCACCGCGCCGCCGAGCCGGACCGCCGCTGGCCGCCGCCGCTCCATCGCTCGACGCAGAGCAATCTATGTAACATTCTCGCGTCAGCAATTTCATTCTTTCCCGAGGCTGATGACGCCCTCCCTACATCGCACCACGGAACCCGGCTTGCCCTTTAGACTCCATTTTACAACCACCACTGCCTCTCGTCAGCGGGTTGTGGCCCGGCTGGATTCCCGCTGGAGTCTCGAAACAGTCCGCTTTTTAGACCAAATCCCAAAAGCAGGGCGGCGGCGGCAGTTGCGCACTTCCACCTTGCTGACAAGGTTCGGTTCATTGCGTAGGTATACGACCACCTGGTCCAATCCATCCGTTCCAATTTTCAACTTCAAAGTCAATTTAAAAAAAAATTACGCAATGTATTCTCACTTTTTTTATTTTGACACTTATATTATGTGGTATTGTCGCATCAGTCGTGGGCCGCGAGCCGTGGTCGCATCGGCCGCTAGCATCTTCCGATGCTACCTTCCGTCCACCTTAAGGTCCGCCACACACAGACGGAATTGCGATCCGGAATCTTGATTCAGGATTCAGTGTTGTCAACTATGGTTATAAAAAGTACTACAGTGCTGTTTAAAAAAATTCCTAAAATAAAAATGTATGAAGTGCCAAATTAATGACAATTGTATTTTTAGGTATTTATTAAAACGAAACAAACAATTTGTTTACATGATAATTACTATCATGTGATGATTTCATGACGTTACTATGATGATTTGTAAATTGTATTTCAATATTATGGAACTATATCAAAAGACTATCGATAGTTTTAACATTAGACATAATCTGCATACAAAATGGCAAGAACCATTATCACACAACCGGTTTTTGAGCGTAGGCGATTTCGCAACTATGCCGCAACGACGCCGCAACGACGTCGCAACTGCACCGTCACGATACGGTATCGTTCCATCAACGCTTACTCTTAAAAATACATCTAAAAATTACTAGATCTAGTGAAAAAGTATCTGAAAGCGGCAATTCTCCATACGGAATCTAATTCCGGATGTATGTGGCGGACCTAAGAGGTGCTATCTAGGGATTGAGCCTTTTACAGCTCAATTTTTTTTCTCAAGGATGTATCTATAATTTACCGGAATTAGATTATAAAGTCGATTTGACGAACCTGAAAGAGTTTCAGATAAAGTTTTTCAACTTATATTTTTTTTAAAAGCTTACAAACAGATCCCTAGAATTTCTCCTAATTTGGTTTTCTTTTACTATCAGCAGAGCATAGTCGGAAACATCTCATCAGAAAATCCAGGTCATGAAATGTCATGTTGTGATAACTGAAGTACTCTGGGTTTTTGTATTGTGCACCTTTGCTAGCGCCTGGACCAAGTATCTAATAAAAAATAGACAGAAGAAATGTTAGTTTTGTCTCCATCTAAAATGGGAAAAAATTTAACCTTAGAATGCCTGGAAAAAAATAGTACTAAGTATACTATTTAACCAATGACATTATACAACGTGTTAATGAATTAGCGCAAAACCTCATACACCCCAACTAATTTATGACAAAATAATTAGATTGAAACAATAATTTCATTATTTTGATAGTTAAACTTTAAAGTTATTCGCATTTTAAGTTTTCAGACAAAAATGATTTGTTAACATTTCAGCAATGAATGAAAGCGCTTTCGTACTCATGGATACATTTTAATAATCTTGTTTTGGTAGTAAGTAGGGTGAGTGTACCCTTGCGGTGGGTTGACATCGGGTTCAGTAAATTTTAAATTTTACAAACAAATTATTTAATATTTTGAAAAAAAAAATTACCTAAGTATGTTGAAAATATGATAATTCAATTCTGCTCTCGATTCTAAACAAACTACTTTCTAGTTTTGCGTCCACGACCACGTCATACAATAACAGAACGAAAAAATGGCACATGTCTCTAATGTCACCTTTGTATGCATCAGTTATGCTTAGCTGTCATACATTGCCGCTGATATTCCAGTCCTTTCAAATCTTTGAAATGTATTCGGTCACAAAACGGTAATGTACACGGCGAAACATCAAGCTATACAAAACCAACATAAGCTGGACGCGCGATGTTATACGATACTCGACCTACGCGCGGCCAGCTTATTTTGGTCTTGTATAGCTTGATGTGTCGCCGTGCGTACAACAATTAAGCATAACTTAGCGGTTCCGTTTATAGCGCACTGAAGCGAAATCCTCCTTGCATAGAATGTCTTTATATTTAAGGAATAATATTCCTAAAGCAGGCACTTCACTCTCGCGAGAATTCTCGGCGAGAACTTTCAAGGAAAATTACTACAGCTTATGACGAGAACAATGAAGGGTATCCACACTCTCATTCTCGGCTGTACTCGGCTAGAATGTAGTGCCCGCTTGGAGTGCCCGCATAAGACAAAGAGGTACAGACTAACTGGCTTATCGTCAAGGTCCAGCTTAAACGACTGGACACAAAAACACAAAATTTTGACTGTAGTATCTACTTATATTAATACACGGGTACGTGCGGTAGTTATCGCGAAGCTTTTGATCACCCCGAACCACAGATCACAAAAACTAAAGGGAGATGTGAAAAGGGGGCGGGGCCAGTGTCGCAGCAATATGCGCAAAAACGGAACACATTGCTCGCGACAGTAAGGATTCAATATATTATGAGGCTGAAAGCCAGTCGAGATATTATGTCATAAATAGTTTACAATGCTTGCGTAGTACTAAAGATTATTCGAACGTTGAGTTCTGATAGCGCAATGGATAATGAGCACATTCAAGCTAACAAAATACTTTCTATCGCGTGGTACTGGTGGTGATGCGACACTCGGTTTTGTACTCAGCGCGTTGGTTGGCATCTCTCTAGATCTCTATGGCCCGAACCAAGAGATTTAACGTAAGTTAATATTGAATGTCTTTGCCCCGAACGGAATTACTGTCGAGAGTTTATGTTCAATATGTTATGTGCATAATTCTCCATGTATAAGTTATATGTCAAGAATTCAAGATTGACAGTCGAAGCTACGAAAGCGTAGAAAAAAATTGCAACCAGCACTGGCCTCTAAACCCTATCCATATACATGCACACAGACATAATTGGTATGACGACTCACGCACATCTATAACATGACAAAGTCTCTACGAATCAGCTAATACATAATTATGTATGTATACAATGAGTATAATTATAGTCTAGTTAAGAGATAACTCGCGACTTCGTCAGTACAAATTATACCTATACCAGATTTAAAGTCAGATGATAAGCTATCAAACAAAAAAGTTTCATCAAAATCGGTTCAGTAGTTTTTGCGTGATGCTCGATCAAACAAACAGACAGACAAAAAAATCCAAAAATTGGTGATATGGAATCAGGGACACCTAAAAACCATATCGAACTTTTTTTTTGTTAATATCTTTATGTACACTTCTTTAGACACACTTCTGTTACAGTTTTATAATAGTTAAGATGTAGTAAAAAGCGTAGTTTGTTACTCACTTCTCCATGTGAACAACGAAAAATTCCTGTAGGGAAGCAATACAATGATTGAAAAGGTGGTATAACACTATTTGATGGTATATTATAGCTATATTTACGACACTGAAATAAAGAAAAGTAGCAATATAATATTTCATTGCTTGATCAAACTAAAGGATTTACTTAGGACTAGCTGTGCCCGTGACTGCGTACGCGCAGACTAATGAAATAATATAAACAGAAATTAAAAAAAAGAAAGAAAAGGAAATAACTGGCTAAGTGCGTGTCGGACCACGCGCAGGGTAGGGTTCAGTAGTTTTTTTTTTAATCGGGCATAGGCCCACCACACATTCCCACCGCTGTAACTCCTGTAAGCCAGGATCAACAGCGGCGACCAATCACAACACTGGACAATGAAGTCCAGCGAGCCCGGGAGATAACTCTAATCTGTCTTGGAACCCGCAATGAATTAATCAAAGAAGATAGGAGGAGTAGGAAAACGAAATATCCGACTTCCCTCCATTGCAAACGGGAGACAGCAAAAAGAAGGAAAAAACATGGCTATTGGTTCCGTAGTTGGCCGTCACAATATAATATGGACTTAGAAGGAGGCTTTTTGGCTCTTACAGACAAGCGATACTTTGCGGTCGCAGAGGGTCGCGCGACGGTTGCGCTCACGGAACATTATAAGCGGGGTTAGAAATGCAAAGTAGCGCTTTTGCTTCGGAGACGGCTGCCGCCACTTGTCTTCCCGCTCACGCTGCTACAATTACTCATGCCCTCTCGCTCGCACCACGCCACGCTCCTTATGGTGTTATTTATGCAAATCATTGCATAACATGTTCTTTGTTCTGTGGTCTCGCGACTCACGGTGACCGTAAACTCTATAAGTGCGACCTCTCTGCGACCCACGGCGATCGCAAAATGTCGCTCGTCTGTAAGAGCGCTAACGGACAATAAAGTCTATTTAAAAGTACATTTTATAAGTCGGACGACTATTCTCGTAAACTTGTAAAGCCTACTTAGCGGTGATAGTTTTCTAAATCTGGGATTCTTAGTTCGTACAAGCAACTTTTATATTACCTACGAGCGTTAACCCGCGACTTCGTCCGCACAAATTATATACCAGATTTTAAGTCAGATCATAAGCTATCAAACAAAAAAGGTTTCATCAAAATTGGTTCAGTAGTTTTTGCGTGATACTCGTTCAAACAAACAAACACCCAAACAAACAGACAAAAAATCCAAAAATTGGTGAAATGGAATCAGGGACACCTAAAAACCATATCGTAACTTTTTTTTTCTTAATATCTTCAATGTACAGACAAACTTCCTGTTACAGTTTTATAATAGTATAGATTATAATAGTATAGATTTGGTAGTAGTATCATATATAATGATTCATGTCATGATATATATTCAGGCAGGCGAAATGGGCGTGTAATAGCTTATATGTCATGATATATAAGCTATCACACGCCCATTTCGCTTCAATAATTTTTCGACATAGGCCCTTAGATAAGTCTGTGGGTTTTCTCCTTAAAGCATCGCGCGGCTTTAAGGTTTTCTCAATAAATGAAAATAAAAAAGAATAAACCATATAATCTAACCATCAAACTGATCAACTCTTACTATGGGAGTAAACCTGTCAGCGCAAAAAAAACTACAAACTACTCAAACATATGGAACAGCCTGATATCAATAAATAAATTAAAAAAAACAGCAGATTTTTCCGACAGGTTTGCTCCCATAGTATAAGTTGTTCAGTTTGATGAGGAGAGTATGTGGTTTAAAGGTTAATGATACTTTCCACACCATGTATAGTCTTTAGGTATGTAATTGATAATTTACACTTGTAATTTGCTATGATGCTTGCTATGATGAGTGTGAATTTATAATTTCAGTCAACTTACATCATATAAAGTGGGCCTTGAAGGAATGAAAGGTCGTTGTGAGGACTGTCTGAAGAAAAATCCAGTCACAGAGTTGGTAACGGAATCGAATATTCTGTTCCCAAAGTAAGTTTTCGCCTTTGCGCCAACAATACTAGCAATTTTACATAGCGACATTTTAATCAGGCAGAGATTTAGAGTATTGTATCCATTATTGATAATTCGGAGTGAAATTTTTTTCTAGTGGGCAACATATTTTTAAGGCTTTTGAATATTATTTATTTATTTATTGTTCAGGATTTTTATGGATTTTACAAACTGTTGACCACTGAACAAATAATCACTATTTGATTATTTGTTCAGTGCAGTTGACTATGAATTTTTCTAGCTTAATTTCGAAATGTCAGTGTCATGCTGTGTTTTAAGCCTCCCGCACACGGGGTGCGTTATTAATGTTATTATCGATCGACAATATCCCGAGCGTTTTTTGCGATTTTGCGTCCCGTGCCCGCCCCACCCACCACTGAACATAGTCTAAGAGATAGACATACCTTTGGTAACTATCGCTAGAAAGGCTTTCCTAAACAGAAAGAGTTCCCTCGTACGGAAGTACTGAGACATTCATGGTTTCAGCACCATTGGTTTAAATGTTAGTTTTGCTATCAAACCTGATCGTGTATACAAAATGGCAGGCCAATGCTATTAACCGTCGACAAGTTCCCTCGTACGGAGACATTCCTTGCTTCGGCACCAAATTTTGGTTATATATGACGTGTTTTGCGTGTAAACAAGTCATTGCTAGTAACCGTAAAGGAGTTCCCATGAACGTAGACATTCCTGGCTTCAGCACCAGCGGGGTAAGTACGCCTACCCGCGATAGCGTGATATAGCGCTAACACGCTTTTCCGCTCTCTTTCTATTTGCTCGCGAACGAACGAGATAAAAGACTAAACTTGACAGATGGATTTGTTACATGTCGCTATCGCGGGTTGGCGTACTAGCCCCACAGATCTTGATTAAATTTGTGTCTTTCTATCAAAACTGGACGTGTAACCAAAATAGCAAGTCAGTGCTAGTAACCGTTGAGGAGTTTCCTCCTACGGAGACGATTCTGGCAGCAGCACCAGGTCGCTGTCACCATATTATTACAATGTCATCGGATTCATCACCCACATCCACGCAGAAGGAAGTCGCGGGAACCGTACCATTTATAATACAATTGCAACTGCAAAATGTGTGTGAATTCAACTATTCATTTTCAAGACAAAATATGCGCCCGACCACGTGCCGTGCTTTTCTTTTCGTACGAAATATTGGCGTCGTAAAATTGTCATCGTCTAAACCTGCCTTTAGTTAGGGTTTGCATGCACAGGTTTCCAATAAACTAGTTGGGGCTACGCGAAGGTGATTCGAGACATAATATTTGTCACTGCCGTTTATCACCAACTCAGTGCGATGTCTAATTCAGTAAAGCCTGGCATTTGAAAAGGAAGCAGTTCTCTCACATAAAAGACAATCGGATTTGGACCAAAATGTTAAAGTGCCGGCCAACAAGAAATAATGCGATATTTTGTTAGGACTTGTCTGTCTAAACATTTATTATTATGGCACTGGCTGTAGGTCCATTATCCTTGGTTTTATTTGTGTTTGAAAAATCTGCCTTTTCATAAATTTTCGATGAAATTAGCTAAGGCTATATTCTGTACGAAGAACTACTCTATATGCTATCCACTTTAAGCAGAGAAAGTAAAAAATGCGGCCTAGAGATGAACGCCAGCAAAACCTGCCTTATGACAAATAGCGAAGAAATGCCAACTATAATCGACTCTCAGATACTGAAGTACATGAATCAGTATATTTACTTAGGTCAAAACATATCTTTCATAGACCACACGAAGAAAGAAGTAGAGAGAAGAATAAAAATTGCATGGAGCAAATACTGGTCGATGAAACACGTCTTCAAATCTTAAATCCCAATATCACTCAAAAAGAAAGCCGTGGAATCCACAATTTTTCCCACTCTTCTCTATGGATGTCAGAACTGGGCACTCACTAGGGACATCATACACAAAATACAAGTGTTTCAAAGAGCGGCCGAGCGAAGCATGAAAAAAAGAAAAATTAGAGAACGAACGAAACTAATAGACGCTGCGAAGCTCGCGTGTAAACTTAAATGGAGATGGGCAGGACACGTGGCGCGCACCGCGGATGGCCGCTGGAGCGAGCGCGTCCTGCACTGGTGGCCGCGCGAACGCACGCGTCCCCGCGGCAGGCCGCGCGCGCGCTGGCGTGACATCGTGGCGACGCCGACGGCGGGCGCGACGTGGACCAGACAAGCGACGGACAGAACTAGGTGGAAAAGGATGGAGGAGGCCTTTGCCCGCAAATGGGTACTCGAGAGCGAAGTGAGTTAGGTAATGAATAATTTATAATGATGTTTTAATGTACTATTTAAAATGAATTTGAATGATATGTATTTATTAATTATCTCGAAATAAATGGCTTAATTATTATTATATTCTGTTAGAACTAGTCCGTCGCAGTATTTTTAAGTATGACGCAAAAGCTGTAGGGCCATTTTCCTTGGTTTTATTTATCTGCCTTTTCATACATTTTTGATGAAATAAAACTTACAGCTGCAGCGTTCATATCATAATAATAAATGCTTAGACACACAAGTACGAACAGAATATAGCATGTTGGCCGGCACTTTCACATTTGGACCACAAATGTATGAAGCGCCGATGATAAATAAATCGAGATTTTCACCAAAAGATTACAAAAATTATTTACGTATGGATGAAAAACTATAGAAACACGCCACACACGCTCGGTTATGAATCCGAGGGGCAAATATATACAGGGTGTCCCGTAAACCGACGTCAACCCGGCCGGCGGATGCGGATAGGTTAGGTCATTTGACTTTAGTAAAAATTTCTTAGTTTTCGAGATATTGACGACAGTTTTAACACAGATACTGCATAGAACATTTTGTAGCCGTGGCACTCAAAATAGTGACTAAGGTAAAGAGTTTAACGAATTTCATAAAACTGTCCTTATCTCGAAAACTGAACCTTTTCCTAAAGTAAAATGTTGACAGATTGATTGATCGATTGACTGATTTATTTTCAATTTTTATTTATTTTAGTATATTCTATTCTGTAGGCCTCGCATGCCACCCCCGAAAAAACCATAAAAATCGAGATGTGCCTCCATCCTTATTATTTTACGTATGCCAGAAAGAGCTCGCAGAATTTTCTCGTATAAACGCTTTGTCGTCGGTGGCATGCTAGCCGTGCTGGTTAGGCATGAACTAACCTATCAGCATCCACCGGTTTGACGTCGGTTTACGGGACAGCCTGTATGTATACAGAGTATAAGGAAAAGTATAATTAATACTATACCTATTGTAATACAGAATTCTGTGTAGGTACTCTACCCATTAAACTGAACAACTTTTACTATGGTAGCAAACCTGACAGACCAAAAAATAACTGGCCAAGTGCATGTCGGACCACGCGCAGGGTAGAGTTCCGTAGTTGCCCGTCACAATATAATATGGACTTAGTAGGAGGCTTTTTGTTTTATACTACGAATTAACGGCTAATAAAGTCTAAAAAGTAGGCATTTCATAAGTTTAAAACGTGTAAAGCCTACTTAAAGGTGATAGTTTTCCTTTTAATTTCGCTTCATACAGGGTGTAAGTGACAGCATAGCAAATACTGAAACGGTGAACTCAGACCATCAAACTGAACAACTTTCAATGTGGAGCCTACCTCAGGAAACGCGAAAAAAAACATGACTAACAAAAATGTTTACTTTAAAGCTTAATATTTCGCTAACGGATTCCAAAATCGAAAAATGCCTTCCCCACGCCCATAATATTTTTAACAAATCGAATCCAACACAATGAAGTACCCTAAAAAATTATTTTACAAGAATATATTTTGCCACTTTGTCGGCGTGATGAATATGTATGCCCATTCCAAATTACAGCTTTCTAGTACTAAGCCTCTTTGAGCTAAGCCGCGGACGGACGGACGGACAGACGAACTTAAGCACTATAAGGGTTCCTTGTTGACTTCGGAACCCTAAAAATCTGTTTTCTCATACATTTTAGTAGAGTTGGTATTGTAGTTTAGTATGGAACAGTTAATATTTTTAGGGTTCCGTAGTCAACAAGGAACACATAGTTTCACCATGTTCGTCCGTGAATGCTGTAATTTGGCTTCGGTATACTATAATTGCCTATTTGCCATTTGCCGTGTAGTGTCGGCTATGAATAGCACCATCCCATTTCCTCCCGTGGGTGTCGTAAAAGGCGACTAAGGGATCTACTGAAGGATGGGAAGCAGCATCCTTTAAGTATATTTACATTCACACATTGATTCGATCCAACTGCGATTGCCAACCCGCCTGCCAAGCGTGGCGATTATAGCAAATCCCCCCCATTTTGGGGGAGGCTTATGTCCAGCAGTGGACGTTTAAGGGCTGATATGATGATACATACTATACATATTATTAATCACGCCGACAAAGTGGTGAAATAAATTCTTAAAACATATTTTTTTCAGGGTACCTCAAATACACGTGAATTGGTTTTTTGATTGAGGGATCCGTTTGCGAAATATTAAGCTTTAATGTGCAAATTTTGTTAGAGTCCAGTTTTTCCCCCGTTTGTTTGTTTGTTTGATCGAGCATCACGCAACAACTACTGAACCGATTTTGATGAAACTTTTTTGTGTGATAGCTTATGCTTAAAATCTGGTATATATAATGTGCGGACGAAGTCGCGGTTTAACGCTAGTATGTTATAAAATTCACGGCAGTAGTACACATTATTAAAAGGAAAACTATTACCTCACCGCTAAGCTTAACGAGTCGAGCAACTCATCTGGCAGCACCGCATCGCCTTTTTCTGTCGCTCCATCCTTTTCTGTCACTCAGGAACGTCATCCGCTAGAGCAAATAAGATAGACGGACCGCACGCGGCGGTCGGTGCTGCGGTGCTGCCAGACAGCGCTCAGAGGTTCAACCCTGAGATAGCGCGCAAGAACAACTTTCGCCTCCACAACTAATTTCAAGTCTCTGGGCTTCTATGAAAGTGCGCGCAGCTGAGAGACAAAATAGTCCCCGAGACAAAAGTTGCTCGTGCGCGCTAGCACGAGAGGCACCATGTTCTCTACGTTAAATAATAAAATATATTCGGTAAAAAAAATTTATTAACGTATGTAGTTACATGAGTTTTTGCACTTTTTCTTAAGCTTTCTGAAAACCAGTGAGCAAAGTTAGTAAATATCAGCAGAGTTTCATCACAAGCACCGGCAACCCCGCCGCCGGACCGCCGCTGGCCGCCGCCGCTCCACCGCTCGCTGCAGAGCAACCTGTGCAACATTCAGGCGTCAGCAATTTCATTCTTTCCCGAGGCTGATGAGGTCCTCCCTGCATCGCACCACGGACCCCTGCTTGCCCTTCAGACTCCATTATGCAACCACCACCGCCTCTCGTCAGCGGGTTGCGTCCCGGCTGGATACCCGCTGGAGTCTCGAAACAGTCCGCTTTACAGGGTAAATCCCAAACGCAGGGCGGCGGCGGTTGCCAGTGAACACAGCCTGGGCGTGTACACACCTCCTTGCTGACAGGTTTCGGTTCATTGCGTATACGACCACCTGGTCCAATCTTTGCGCCTTTATTAGTGGCTAATTCTTTGGTCTCGAAACTATTTAGGATTGTTTGAATAGTTTTCTCGTCAAAAACAAACATGGCTTGATTATCTGCCATTCCGAGACTGGTAGCACAAGGGCAATCGGAGCAACCGGCAATATTCGATGGAGGTTTCGGAGCAGAGGAACCAGTGGTGCAAGCGTAACCTCCTAAGGTTTTCTGTGCAGGTACTGTTAGTAAATCGGGACACTTACAGCATTTTCCAGATTTGTCCACGGAGACATCCGGAACAATGCCCTTTAGTTCACACACGATGAACCTCTTGCCACCGCCGGAGCCGGAATCGGCAGGACCGCCAGAGCCACCGCTGCCATGACCAGTGTGCGCAGCGAGTGCTGCTGGGTCAGCAAGACCGCGAGCTCGCGCCAGCTGACTGGGCGCGCACAGGGGGTCGGGCAGCGTCAAACACGCTGGCTCGCCGCCACATCCTGTACGGCGACAATCGTGCTGGAGCCCATTGCGCTTGATGCAATGGCAGCTGTAGTACATTATCCCACCTCGTAGCTCACGGCTCTTCGTTCTCTTCAGCTGGTTTTCTTTTTCATCCTTTTTTTCAGCGCCGCCCTCCTCCGCTCTGGTGGCTCCATCGGAAGCTTTGCCTTTCTGAAATGTGAAATTAGATTACTTACTTTCTGCTTTAAGGTTTTCTGCGCTGTCCGCCATGATTTATTTTATTTGAATAGTATATTACCGAGAGCCGATACGGATAGAGAGCGACGCGACGCGAGTTCTACCACTGGGACAAAAGATCAAAGTCGCTGAAGCGTGTGACGTAGGTCTTGCCGGCGGGCGGTCGGCGCACGCAGGGCGGACAGCGCGGCGGGCAGGGCCGCGTGCAGCAGGGCCCCGCCCGGCACAAGTACCGGATCGAGCCCTGCTGGAAGTACTGGCAATCCTGCAGTCCATTGCGCTTGAATGCAGATCGCGGCAGACACTGCAGCTGTACATTATACGCAACAGTTAGATATATGTCTAACCGTCCGCTAACCGGATGACTGACGATTATCAGACGAAACATTACTTATTAATTATCCGGTTAGTGAACGGTTAGCCACAGCCTTTTGATTATTTTGTTGTGCAGGTACTACACTCGCGAGAATTTCCCAAGACTGACAAAAACTTCCATAGGAAAATTTCTACCGCTCGCGACGCCGCCAACGCGAGAAAATGAAGGGCTACACTCTCGTTTGTTCACAGCGAGAATGTAGTGCCTGCTTAACATAATATCCAATCACAACCCGTGATCACAACGGAAAAAGCAACTAACCGGTGGACCGCAATCTTCATATTTATAACAAACCATGGGGCCACATGGTGAACACCTGAAAAGTAAATTAATCTTTGCTTACGTAATAGAAAAGAGGAATTTAGGAATTGTTTTTGCGGGAGGATTTTTAACATAATATTTAGTTATAGAAAAAGATTTTCCTGGCAATTTTCAAGGCCGTTGCACACCGGATGCGTACGCGTAGACGTGCATGTTCCACTGAATATGGATCTATGTGAGACACGGTACACCGCTTGTCCGTCCACCTCACGCAAGCTATGTGCAGTGTCTTGATGCAGTGGAACGTGCACGTCTACGCGTAGCTACGCATCCGGTGTGCACCGGCCGGCCTTCAATCCAGTCATATACTTACATTTTGGATATTCAAATTATTTCTCTCACCAAAGAATAATAATATAGAGGAGGGGGTTTTTAACTATTTATTAAAATGTTTTGTTGTATATAAAACTACATAAAAGATATAAAATTTGCTATTTTTCTACACTGGTTAATTTAGAATTTTGTAAAAAAATATTAGCAAAATTTTTTTAAAATTTACATCTGTATTTCGTGAAGTGAAAATTTTTTCTGTCAATTCATATTCTTCTTTTGATATCAGTGCTATTTTTCTTTTCCAGATTTGAATGTGTAATTTTGTGCCAGTATGTTGATTTATTAAAAAAATAATTTTCAGTCAACGCATTTTGCAAATTGCACACAAGGGTTCCGCATGTGGATTAGCACAATGTTTGATGCAGGCTACTCGAGCGGGCTCGCACTTTGGTGCGGGTAGCACTTCACACAGAGGGGAAGTCTGACAGCCACTTCTACGGCAGTCGTACTGCAAGCCGTTCCTCCGCAGGCAGTGACAATCCGTGTATAGGATGCCTCCACGGAGCTCTCGACTCTTTGTACATCGAACCGGCACGCAGGGGACACATTTCCCCATGATGAATACTCTAAAACATTTATGTCAGATTTGAATACTATACTTAAAAGTCAATAAAAACAAGGAAAATTTGATTTGAAGTAAAAACTAACAAAATTTACTTATTTTTATTAGAATTTACACTTAAATTTAAAGGAGAAAATAAACACTAGAAATTTTGAATTTTTAACTAGATACGAATGATAAAGCTACAGATGCATAATTTTGTTGATAACTAGATGGCCAAGGCTAAAAGAAACCATGACCAACGCCATAATTATTCCATTTACAAATTATGTTTACATGATCTAGAAACCTACAGGCAATCTATCGCCTCTGTCCATTTGAAATAAGCATGATTAAACAGAAGTTGAATGTTTCAATCAGGTTCTATAGGAAGCTTGCTTTTAATTAGGTCATATCTCAATCAACACATTTTTTCATATGAGTATTTATCTGGTGACGAACATTCAAATGACTCAGAGGAATGGAAGATCTTGGTTGTTCCATCACTATCACATGCTACTATAAATATGGATCGTGGAGAATCTGATGATTGACATGTATAGTATCGTATACCGTTTTCAAAAGAAATACTTTTAGGTATTGTTTTTATTATTTCTTTTCGTTTTTCTTCTGCCGTATTCCTTTGGTTTATAAGTTCAGAATTTACTAAACACGTGATAACGTCTTTACATTTGACAAAAATTACATTGGCCATGTTAGGAGGGGCTTCTTTCTTGGAACTGTCTTTTTTATTGATCTTCTCATTACGGTCACACATTATAGGTAGTTTAAGAAAATGTATTCAATACAATTAAAGGATGAAATTGTTAATTTTGTTATTATTTAGTAGGACCTGAGCAGGCGCCACCATTCCTAAGAACAAATAGAAAAAACAGAAACAATGATAATTAGATCCATTCTGAGAAAATGTAACTAAAATTTTCGAATCCTAACTGGTTTACTAGTGGCACAAAATATTGAAAAGATGAAAAAAATATTCACATTATTTTCTGAAAATATCACGCAATTCACATTTTTGACTTTTTCGATTTGAGCTACTGAATCCTTTTAGGCAAAAGCTATCCAATCTCTTTGTTGGACAAAGCTATTAAACCTTCATAGTCGTACTCTAAAGTTTATATAAATACAGTCAAGTAACATATAAAAAAATAAAGAAGACATAAAATATTCTTCCACGTTCAAATTTAATCAAAGTTGATCTGTAGAAGTGCGTGGCAAAGAGAAGTCAGTACAATAAAATCACTTGTGATATGAACACTTATATTATAAATAATAAAAGTTAAAAAAAATTTCTAATCTTCTAAAACTTTGAAAACTCTTATTTCCACTTTCTTCACATTTCAGCTCTTCGAGGTTTTATTTGATTTTACAACGTACTCTTTCTCAATCCAATAGCCAGAATGTAAGTTGCCTAGAGGAAACTCTAGGAACCCATGCATTTGCGGCCGTTTAATGCAGGCGTTTCTAGGAACCCATGCATTTGCGGCCGTTTAATGCAGGCGTTTCTAGGAACCCATGCATTTGCGGCCGTTTAATGCAGGCGTTTCTAGGAACCCATGCATTTGCGGCCGTTTAATGCAGGCGTTTCTAGGAACCCATGCATTTGCGGCCGTTTAATGCAGGCGTTTCTAGGAACCCATGCATTTGCGGCCGTTTAATGCAGGCGTTTCTAGGAACCCATGCATTTGCGGCCGTTTAATGCAGGCGTTTCTAGGAACCCATGCATTTGCGGCCGTTTAATGCAGGCGTTTCTAGGAACCCATGCATTTGCGGCCGTTTAATGCAGGCGTTTCTAGGAACCCATGCATTTGCGGCCGTTTAATGCAGGCGTTTCTAGGAACCCATGCATTTGCGGCCGTTTAATGCAGGCGTTTCTAGGAACCCATGCATTTGCGGCCGTTTAATGCAGGCGTTTCTAGGAACCCATGCATTTGCGGCCGTTTAATGCAGGCGTTTCTAGGAACCCATGCATTTGCGGCCGTTTAATGCAGGCGTTTCTAGGAACCCATGCATTTTTTTAATTTGTGAATTTCTCCAGGTGCTGCGGAGGTGGTTGCTGTGGTGGATGCTGTGGGGGCTGCGGCTGTTGCTGCCCCTGCATTACGATCTACACGTGCTGCACAAAGATTTGCTAGTCCCTTGCGCCATGTTATGCGGACGAGCCATGGCGTCTGCATGGCGTTCAGTGGACGCAACGCTTCGATGTAGTGTCTCGCATAAGTGCCGTTTTGTGGAAATAAAACTATAAATAAGCGCACTTGTTGTTTTCAATTTACTTGCCGCAGCCTGCGGCGGCTTTAGCCTCTAGCCGCACTCATCTCTTGCCGCAGCCCGCGGCGGCGGTTTTAGCCTCTTGCCGCATTTAGCCTCTTGCCGCAGCCCGCGGCGGCGGTTTTAGCCTCTTGCCGCAGCCCGCGGCGGCGGTTTTAGCCTCTTGCCGCAGCCCGCGGCGGCGGTTTTAGCCTCTTGCCGCAGCCCGCGGCGGCGGTTTTAGCCTCTTGCCGCAGCCCGCGGCGGCGGTTTTAGCCTCTTGCCGCAGCCCGCGGCGGCGGTTTTAGCCTCTTGCCGCAGCCCGCGGCGGCGGTTTTAGCCTCTTGCCGCAGCCCGCGGCGGCGGTTTTAGCCTCTTGCCGCAGCCCGCGGCGGCGGTTTTAGCCTCTTGCCGCAGCCCGCGGCGGCGGTTTTAGCCTCTTGCCGCAGCCCGCGGCGGCGGTTTTAGCCTCTTGCCGCAGCCCGCGGCGGCGGTTTTAGCGATTCGGACGGTAATGTCCCTTTCGCAAAATGTCCCCCGTGCTCAAGACGGCCCGTTATCAAAATGGCCCGCTATCAAACAGTTTTACTACCGAACTATACCTATCATATATTCTGACTGTGCCTGTATATACCTAGTCTAGCCTACCACCAACTTTGACAACTTATATGGGGTTAGGCCACCAGGATCCCCTAGCCCGATTCCTAGGGGGATCCTGGTGAACCGCACGAGTTCACCAGGATCCCCTTGAGGTAAAAGTAAGTAAAGGCGCTATCACAAAGGCGACCTGACAACCTGTCATAGATAGGTATACAAATGACCCGCCTCGCCTTAGCATTTTCCCTCTGCCCACGTGCTAGATCAAAAGATCTTACGCATTTACATACAATTTTATACCTTATCATATCACTAAACGCGACAGACTATAATTGAGAAACAATAAATTTGATCTTATGAGGTTTGGGGTTCACACCGAGACATGATTTCATGATTTTTAACATTCAAAATTAGAATCTAAAGTTATTGGGAACAAAATCTAAAGTTGCGGATTTCATGTTACCTCGCCCCCCGCAAAAAGTGGCAGAAATGTTTGTTAGTAGAATTACACGCGTAACGAGTCCTCATAATAAATAGTCAAAGACCACCAACCACAATCCCACATTCGTGGAACCGAATCACATGAAAACTTTTTGCTCATCCTCTTTCGATTAATAGGTACTGGCTATCTTTCATTACAATGACATTATCCTTCATGTTACTATGACTCACTTCATTATTGTCGTTGAATTACATTGAATTGACTAAACTCTGCTATATTTTATTAATTTGTGTATAAATAAACGAATCCATACTAATTATTATTATGGAATTTTTGAGGTCTCAAAAAGGAAAAGAAACCATCATGATTGATGGATTTCGATACACTAAAAATCGACTTAATAAAAATGAGTCGACTCAGTGGAAATGTACCAAAAGAGACATATGTACTGCATCTATCACCGTTGATAAGAATAAGGAAAATATTATACGCCGGACAAATCACACTTGTGAACCTGATTTAATTGGAAATTATGTATACCAAACTATCGATAAAATAAAAAAAAAAGTATGTGAAGATTTTGGTCCAATAATGAAGATATATGAAGAAAGTATGGAAGACGTATCTAAAAAATATTGCGAGCATGCGGACCGAATACCTGACTTCTTATCAAAAAAAGACTCTTTATACAGGGCAAGGAAGAAATATTTAAATTCAGAACGTTTGGTGTTTAATAACTTATCAGAAGTGTCCGTTCCAAGTAGTTTAGGTGAAAATTTTTTGATAGCTGAAGAAGGCGATAATGACAAAATTTTAGTTTTTGCAACTTACAGTGCCAGAAAGATCATGCATGCATTGAAAAATGGCTTATATTATGGGGATGGCACATTTAAATCTGCTCCACGCCCCTGTTTCCAGGTTTACTCGATTCATTTAGACTTATATTCGAACACTGAGTCCACGAACATTATTCCAGTAATATACGCCCTATTACCCGACAAGACTGAGATCACGTATACAAGGCTATTTGAAATCATTAAAAATAAATTGGGAATAAACATGCATTCCTTCAAGTGTGATTATGAAAGAGCCGCCATGAATGCATATTTGAAAGTCTATCCTCAGGGAAATTTAAGTGGCTGTTTCTTTCACTACCACAAAGCGATATGGAGAAAGGCAAAAGAATTCAATACTTCTTACAGAGCCAGTGGTCGAAAAGTTGTGCGACGATGTGCCATCCTGGCACTGTTACCACCACAATTTATTTCTCAAGGATGGGAAATTACACTCAGAGATGCTCCGAAAACACATGAAGTGACGAAATTTCTTGAGTACTATCAAAAGACTTGGTATCCAAATCTATCTCCATCCATCTTAAGCTGCGCCCATCAAGCTCACAGAACAACAAACGTTGTAGAGGGCTGGAATCATCGTTTAAATACTCGTATCGAAAAACGTCCAACGCTTTTTTCTTTTATACATAAAATTAAAAAAGAAGCAAAGCGTCAAGACCTAAATATTAACAAATTTTTGTTTGGTTATTTAAAAAAAAATAAAAGGAAGCGTAATCAAATATTTAACAACAAATATACAAAAGCTCTTAACAAATTGGAAACCGGAAAAATATCTGTAAAACAATTTATAACAAAAGTTACGTTCATACGTCTTTCATCAGGATACTGATAGCTCAGTCTTATGAATAGGAATAAAGGAAGTATCACCTAGTTAAGGAATTAATGTGTTTGTCTAGAAGTAGGTGTGTTTATTTTAAGTTCTTTTTTAATGATATGTCAGAATTACATTAATAAAAAGTTTTGTCGTTCATATTATGTGGTTTAATACATAGATTGTAGAGAAACTAGGAACGGGATATAATTATGATGGCTCGATGGCTCAGTTGGCGAAGAACCTGCCTGCTGATCGGAGGGTCGCCGCTAGGGGCAAATATTTGTATGATGAATACGACTGTTTGTACCCGAGTTAGGGATGTTTGTTTTTATATTATTACTAGAGTTAACCCGCGACTTCGTCCGCGAAAATTGTATACCAGATTTTAAGTCAGATCATAAGCTATCAAACAAAAAAAGTTGCATCGAAATCGGTTCAGTAGTTTTTGCGTGATGCTGTTACAAACATACAAACAAACAAACAGACAGAGAAAAATTCTAAAAAAGGTTGATTTGGAGTCCGTGATACATAAAAACCATATCGTAATCATTTTCATGTAAATATCTTCAATGTACAGACACACTTCTGTTACAGTTTTATAATAGTTAAGATAAACGACTTCAAAAAAGGAGGTATCTCAATTCGACCGTATACATGTTTTTTATACGACGGGACGATTCGCGAATGGGAAATTTTGCAAACGGGACATTTTGCGAACGGGACATTTCACGAACGGGACTTTTCGCGAACGGGACATTTCGCGAACGGGACTTTTCGCGAACGGGACATTTCGCGAACGGGACATTTCGCGAAAAGGTCATGTTTTTAGAAGCGGGACATTTTGCGAAAGGGACATTACCGTCCGAATCGGGTTTTAGCCTCTTGCCGCAGCCCGCGGCGGCGGTTTTAGCCTCTTGCCGCAGCCCGCGGCGGCGGTTTTAGCCTCTTGCCGCATTTAGCCTCTTGCCGCAGCCCGCGGCGGCGGTTTTAGCCTCTTGCCGCATTTAGCCTCTTGCCGCAGCCCGCGGCGGCGGTTTTAGCCTCTTGCCGCATTTAGCCTCTTGCCGCAGCCCGCGGCGGCGGTTTTAGCCTCTTGCCGCATTTAGCCTCTTGCCGCAGCCCGCGGCGGCGGTTTTAGCCTCTTGCCGCATTTAGCCTCTTCCCGCAGCCCGCGGCGGCGGCTTTAGCCTCTTGTCCGCAACCCGCGGCGGCGGTTTTAGTCTCTTGTCCGCAACCCACGGCGGCGGTTTTAGTTAGCCTCTTGCCACAGCCCGCGGCAGTGGCTTTAGCCTCTTGCCGCCTCTTGCCGCCTCTTGCCACAGCCCGCGGCGGCGGTTTTAGCCTCTTGCCGCACTTAGCCTCTTGTCGCAGCCGGCGGCGGCGGCGGCGGAGATAAAGGGATATTTTATTTATGTCACAGATGACGATTTCTTATTTCGTCCTGCAAAGGCGTCGATTGACTTAATTTTGTTATGTAGGTACATGATGATGAAAATTATGCGGATGATAATTTTTCTATTTTTCAAAAACCTATGACTAAAAATGGCGCCTTTTTCTTTTCGCCTCTTAAGCGCCGCCATCAATCAAACTTGAATATTATAGTTCAGAATAAACAAAACTTTATGACAAATATATCTCTGCACTCAGTCCGAACGGAGATTTTGTTTTTTTTTACTTATA
The DNA here is from genome assembly GCA_927399405.1 of Agonopterix arenella. Classification (NCBI taxonomy): domain Eukaryota; kingdom Metazoa; phylum Arthropoda; class Insecta; order Lepidoptera; family Depressariidae; genus Agonopterix; species Agonopterix arenella. The sequence continues at coordinate 10,085,991 of OV656691.1, read as the reverse complement.
ATTAATGGACTCTTGCTTGTGCGTTAGCACTGCATTTCCGCCAGTGTCAAGTGTTTATGGGAGAATCTATCCCAATCTCGGGGATTGTTTTTGGTCAAGAACAGGAAGAGATTGAAGGATTGCGGAGCCTCGTGGCAGGCAAAAACGCGACGCGCGAAATCCACGCGAGACGTGTGCTCGGGTCAGAACTTGCAACGTGACTCCATTATAAAGGCTTCAAGCTAGCGTAAGCGAAAAATTTTCGTCTATGGTTTCAAGTAAACGTAAGGAATATATTTTCAACTTCAACCATAGACGAAGAATTTTTCGCTTACGCTGGTAGACGGAATATCAGTGTAACCGGGTATGAGATAGCGGTAGTCATAAAATCCTATACAATTTATATGAAGTGACATGTCGGAGTCAGGTGGAGTCAGTAGAAAAAAGTGGTTACGCCAATAAGGACAGTAATAATGTAGCGATCTCCTTTTTTAACTAGAGCGAATTTACTATGTGCAGCTCTTATTGAGTGAATATGACAAGACATGTGCTTCCTTCTAGTACCTTCTCTTTCTACGACTTCAACCCTTTATAGATATAAAGAGATTATACTTTAGAATAAAGAGATCCTTCCTTTGTAGTTCCTCTGAGGATTGCTTCACCACTATTAGTTTTATTACACTATGCTAGTATTTACATATAGACGTCATAGATATCCAATAGAGGATTGAGCTGTGCCAAATTATCTTTCTCTCGGTTTAATCAAAAATAATCCATAGCTCAAACACATAAAAACTATTTGACACGCATAAAGTTGACCACGCTAGAAGAAGAAGGCAATCGTTGTCCGCGGTGTCTCATTCTAACAGTGTGCTGGTGTTGCCATTTGCTAATGTTATGATTTCAACCGAATTGGTAAGATCAAATGAAGCAAAAATGTATCAAACCTTTTTAAATTATTTGTGTATTGAAAAGCCGTGGTAGTAAAAAAGAAAAAATTTGACAACCCAATTTGCCATTTTATTTAAAATTGCTGCCAGCCATTTATTTGTTATATTTTTATCCACATTTTTATGTTAAAATGTTTCGTATTTGCTTAATCGACGGCTGCAAAAGCGAATATTATCCAGTTTGTGGCTTATCGTATCACAGGTTTGTATTTTTAATATGTTTTAGTTTTGAAAATATTAAAGTATTAGGGTAACAACAAACATAGAAGGTAAGCTTCGGAAGCAAACAAAATTTCAGTTTGAATTAAAATTGCTGCGTAACACCTAAATTATGATAAAAATTACGAAGATAAAACATAATCTTCTTCTTATCGTGTCGACTTCAAATTCTGAACAAAGTCGCTAAATAGTAGCTTGCCAGAATCGGGCAACCGATACTGCACCGTCGTAAAAACAAAATAGGTAGGTAATGTTAAGATATGATATGATAATGCTGGCGGTGCGCTAGCGTACAAACTACACACGAACACAAAAAAATTTACTTAGCGTCGATGGCGCGTTGCAGAGAGGTATGGACACTAGAACATTCAATCGCGAGGGTCCGGGTTCTAATCCGCACGTACAACATGACATGATAATTATGTTCCTACCAGTGCTTTTTCTAACTTGTGTATACGTAATACCGCTTGCTCTCAAACGGTGAAGAAAAACATCGTGTGAAAATCTGCATACGCTGAAGTAAAAATTCGCATGCTTATGTGAAGTCTATCAATCTGCATTGGGCACGTGTGGTGGACTAACGCCCATGAAAACTCCCTGAGGGTAGTCATGTGCCTGGAAGTGGGACGTACTTCGTACATCGGTTAATGATGATGATCTATAAACTGGCATATTTTCTCCTGCTTTCGGCTTGACGTTAAATTTTGGGTCTTAAAATGAGTATTATTTTATTTATTTTAGGATTCCCAAGAGAAAATTTACCTGGTACGCTAGTTTTTTTCTCATCAAGGTAGCGTAGGCAGGTACACATTTTCAGTGGTAAAACACCTGCACAAATAGTAAAAAATTTCAAAAGTCCTAAAAGCATAATCGCATTGCCACCCTACTAAGGATAGGGACACGACGGCCAACAACTTCTATCCCGCTTTGCCCAAAATTCCGAGAAGAGCTCTCTCCAGGTGTACGTACTACTTACTATCTCTATGATAGACGTAAACTCTAGCGATAGACAACCACCATGGATACAAATCTCAGAGGAACTACAAAGGAAGGATCTCTTTATTCTAAAGTATAATCTCTTTATAATTATATAAACCAACTAGAGTTAACCCGCGACTTTGTCCGCACAAATTATATACCAGATTTTTAGTCAGATCATTAGCTATCAAACAAAAAAAGGTTCATCAAAATCGGTTCAGTAGTTTTTGCGTGATACTCGTTCAAACAAACAAACACACAAACAAACACCCAAACAAACACACAAACAAACAAACAGACAGACAGACAAAAAATACAAAAATGAGTGATATGGAATCAGGGACACCTAAAAACCATATCGTAACTTTTTTTTGTAAATATCTTCAATGTACAGACAAACTTTCTGCTACAGTTTTATACTAGTTTAGACAAGGAAGTTGGCATAGGTATTGTCTATACCTGGAGGACTCTTGTAAAGCCTGGCGCCACATTTTCATTTTTTAGCAACACAAAGTGTAGTCACGCCCATGTGAATTGGCTAGTGTAAAAATTGTAATTTTGTGGCAGTTTTTAAACAATTTGTATACAAAACGTGTGTGATGAAAAAATAAAGACAATGCGGGTTTTGTATGGAAGGTTGGCGCCTTATTTTTCGGTGTTGTTTTTAGTGCGGCCATCAACCAAACTTGAATATTTTAGTTCAGAATAAAGTAACAAATAAAACGTGTTATTACATGTATATCCCTAAACTCAGTCTGAATGGAGATATAACGGGTTGAAGTTAAAAATATATTCATTACGTCGCATTTTCGCATGTTGCTGAAGCAGATTCTGGTAATGTGTGTGAAAGGAACAAAAGACATTCATTACGCGAATTTGTATACAAAACGTGTGTGATGAAAAAATAAAGACAATGCGGGTTTTGTATGGAAGGTTGGCGCCTTATTTTTCGGTGTTGTTTTTAGCGCGGCCATCAACCAAACTTGAATATTTTAGTTCCGAATAAAGTAACAAATAAAACGTTTTATTACATGTATATCCCTAAACTCAGTCTGAATGGAGATGTAAAGGGTTGAAGTTAAAAATATATTCATTACGTCGCATTTTCGCATGTTGCTGAAGCAGATTCTGTTAATGTGTGTGAAAGGAACAAAAGACATTCATTACGTTTACTTAAAACCTTTATAATAATATCTCCGATTGGACTGAGTTCAGAGATATACTTGTCATAAAGTTTTGTTTGTAACTTTATTCTGAACTATAATATTCAAGTTTGATTGATGGCCGCGCTAAAAAAGAGGCGAAAAGAAAAAAGGCGCCCTTTTTAGTCAATGGCTTTTGAAAAATAGAAAAATTATCATCTCAAAACAAAATTAAGACATTCGACGCCTTGGCAGGACGAAATAAAAAATCGTCATCTGTGACATAAATAAAACTGTCCAAGGGACATTCTGGGGAAGGGAGATTTTGGGAAAGGGATATTCTGGGGAAGGGACATTTTGGGAAAGGGACATTCCGGGGAAGGGTTATTCTGGGAAAGGGACATTCCAGGGAAGCAACATTCTAAGAAAGGGACATTCTGGGAAAGGGACAATTTGAAACCGGGGGACTTTTTGGGAAAGGGACATTTTGAACTAAACGTCTTGCCGCAGCCTGCGGGAGCGTTCAAGGAGAAGCGTGCATGCTTGTTTGATTTGTGGCGTCGCATGTGGCGGGCGACGCGGCGGGCGCAGTGGCGGGCAACGTGGCGGCAGCTATGAGCTGGTCCAGATGAGGCGTTTAAACAGTAAAAAAACAACGTATACACAGAGAAAACTCTTAATTGACAAACGCGCGTTTTTAAGCGTAAGCAAAAAAATTGCAAAATACACAAGTTTGTCCATTGTTACTATTCGGATAAGACTGACAGGATGCAAGAAAGCTGCGTAGCCGCGGCGGGAACGATGAACGGAGAATACGCTTGACGCGCCGCAGCCCGCCCCGCAGCCCCGCCCCGTGCGTTCAGGCGTTCGGGGTCCATTTCTTAAGGTGGTTTCAGTCCATACAAAAGTTTGAAGCACAATACGCGCAGACGTAATTAATAAAAGTAATATTTTATATATAGCGAAATAGATTACAAATTTTAGTTGTCGCGTTACAAATAACATTTGCAATTTATAATATAATTACGGACTGACATAAAAGTCAAGTGGTGACAGTTTAACATATTTAATATTTATAAAATAGTTTTTATCATGTGCGGGGCGTTATTGTGAGTAGCCCTAAAAGTTTGGGCGGCGCTTTCCCCTCACGCATGTGGGCGGCCCTGTTGTAAACATGCATCAGCTGTTTTACCTCAAATCCTAAACAGCTGATTGCCTCAAACTGACAAGTGCAGCACTCCATTGCTATAAATAAATCTCTGTAACCTTGGATACCAGAGAGACCCGAAGCCGAAGTCACCCCATTGGTCCACGCGCATACGTTTCCCCGGTTACGACAAATACCCGCATGCGCACCACTTCTTGTTTATGAAGTTGCTGAGATACGAGCTGCAGCTGCGCGTGGTCAACTATTACACAACAAGCCCAACGACCGTTCTGCTGCTGTGTGACGTTTCTACTTATTTTGGACAATTTTCTTTTACTAACTTATTAGCTCTTTATTTATTTTACGTTATAGTGTCAATTTTTAAGTTAATTTTATCTCCCATCCTCCTAAAAACGCCTTAAAAATATTCGTTCCATAATGTTCCTTGGTGAAGAGACCACATTTCATCGGACTGCAAAAGGACGGCACGCCGCGTATCGAATTACCAGATAATATTATTAATATCTTCTTTCTCTTGTTGTATTTCGCATTTAATCATGCTCTATATTTTAATTTTCCTTAATTTTTCTTATTCTTTATGTAGTTATTTATAATAATGAGTAGCAATGCTAAGGGACCTTGCCCCTATTGCCCAGACCCCTCTCGCCAGTTTATCATCCCCCACGGCCTTAACGTGCACATTGGCCGTATGCACAGGGACATCTCGGTACAGCATGTCATCGGGGTAGTAACGAATACTCGCTCACAGGCTTCAGTCCCGAATTCTAGCCTAGACGATATTAGCTCTCTCAAGAGCAGCATAAGCGTCCTTAAGCACATTCCTAAGGGTGCGCGAAGTGCAGCAGCAGGAAAACTTAGTACCATTATTGAGAAATGCTTACACTCCAACGGTACAGATGACTGGTTTTCATTCCTGTCATTTGCTTATGTAGCCCTGAGGGTGCCGGATCGTGGCGACCAACGGTCTCTTACAGCAAAGGTGAAGGAAAACGTGGACAGCGTCTGTACTTATTTCCCGGAGCCTGATAGTTCGTCAAGAACATATAACTTTTACAGGGCTGTCGAGTCAAAAGTATATGACGGAGACTTGAGAGGGGCCGTTCGCTTACTGACATCGGAGTGCGCTTTCGCTCCAAAGGATGATGCGACATTAAATTCTTTGCAGGCAAAGCATCCGGTGCCATCGCGACCGCAGGCTCAGCCTCCTGAACCAAACAGTTCGACACCTTTCATTACTGTCACGGATACGGACGTCTCGCGCGCAATTACATCCTTCTATAATGGATCAGCATCAGGCCTGGATGGTATCCGTCCGCTGCATTTGAAAGAGCTAATTTCTCCAACTGCTGGAAACAACGGTCACCACTTGCTTGAAGTTTTGACTAGATTGTGTAACTTCCTGCTGAGAGGAACATTAAATCCACTTGTCAGCCCTTACTTATATGGAGCCTCCCTTTGTGCTCTAACTAAAAAAGATGGTGGGATTAGGCCTATTGCGATAGGTAATACCATCCGGCGCTTAGTCGCAAAGCTAGGTTGTTTCGCTGTAAAAGAGGACGCCTCTTCCTACCTGCAACCGCGCCAGCTGGGTTTCGGGACGCCATTAGGGTGCGAGGCTGCTATACATGCCACCCGTGCCTTTGCCCATGCTTCGGAAAACTCCGGCGCAGTCATAATAAAACTGGATTTAAAGAATGCGTTCAACAGCGTGGAAAGAGACACAATCCTTTCGAAGGTCAGAGAACGCATTCCGAAACTCTACCCCTTTTTACATCAGTGTTACTCAGCCCCTAGCAAACTGTACTATAATACGAATACTATTTTGTCGCAAGTAGGCGCACAACAGGGTGACCCATTGGGCCCTTTGATCTTCAGTCTGGCAATTCAAGATTTAGTCACCTCATTGGAGTCACCTTTGAACACCTGGTACCTGGACGACGGTACTCTAGGAGGAGACCCGCAGGTGGTGCTTAGAGATGTCCAGCTCTTAATCCCGGGGCTAAAAGCCATTGGACTCGAAATCAACACCAATAAATGCGAGTTCTTTGCATGCGACCAGATCGGTTTATCATCACTCAACAACTTTGAAGCAGAATTGCCAGGCTTAAGAAGAATAGACAAGGATGCTTTGACTCTCCTCGGTGCCCCAATATTTTCAGATGCAGTCCCCGCGGCATTACGAGCAAAAAACGACTCTCTTTTGTTATTGCAGAACCATTTTGCTCATTTATCGTCCCATATTTCACTAATTTTGCTACGCAATTGTTTTGGCTTGCCGAAGTTAACATACACCTTGAGAACTTCACCCACCTGGCGCTTTCCGTCTGAAGTCGATTGCTTAGATCAATCCCTAAAAGTCAGTTTAGAGAAGGTTCTCAACGTGCGCCTAGATAATGCAAATTTTACTCAAGCGTCCCTCCCTATCCGCCACGGGGGTTTAGGTGTGCGACGCGTTCAGGATACGAGCCTCCCAGCGTTCTTGGCGTCTGCGAATGGTGTGGTGAGTCTGGTTACTCGATTACTCTCAGTGGATGGTGCCAGCGTCGTCATTCCTTTCGTGGACGAAGCCTTTGAGGCTTGGTCTAGGCTGTGCCCCAATATGCAAGCACCGTCCACACCTACAGTTCAGCGGGAATGGGATGAGATTAGGTGTAACATAATCCTTCAAGAACTGATTTCCAACTCGTCCGGCTCGAATTTAGCACGCTTAAGAGCCGCATCACAAGTAGAATCTGGCGCATGGCTACATGCGCTTCCTTCGCCCCATTTAGGGACACATCTGGATAACGACTCCCTCAGAGTGGCAGCGGCCCTAAGACTGGGGTGTAGCGTATGTGTTCCACACACCTGCGTTTGCGGTGCAGCAGTGGAGGCAGACGGCTTTCATGGTCTGAGCTGCGTCAAATGCGCAGGAAGGTCTCCGCGGCACCACGCGCTTAATGATATTATTCGTCGAGCGCTGGTGTCCGCCAATGTTCCCTGTACAACTGAGCCACCTGGTTTGAGCCGTACCGACGGGAAGAGACCAGACGGATTGACCCTTGTACCGTGGCAAAAGGGCAAATGTCTTCTATGGGATGCAACGTGCGTATGTACGTACGCTGCATCTTACTTGAGAGGTTCCATTCGAGTAGCAGGGTCGGCAGCGGAAAGGGCAGCAGTACGTAAACACCAATGTTACACAACTTTGGAGCAGAGCTACTTATTCGTGCCCTTCGCTGTGGAGACGGCGGGCCCGTGGGGTCATGAAGCAAAAACTTTTATGAGGAACCTGGGCAAACGTTTACGGGATGCGGGTAACGGTCCTCGTGCCGGGTCATACCTAGCCCAACGCATATCATTAGCGATTCAACGCGGAAATGCAGCCAGCATTATGGGCACCTTCGGGCCAGGTATGACCTGGGGCGGGCTTTTCGACTAAATAGGATTAGTTAAATTTGTAGTTTAGAATGTTTAGAATGGTTTAAGTTTAGGGTAAGTTTTATTTGTGCTTTTACTATTTTATTCCTATAAATAAATACTCTACGAGTTAAAATAAATAAATAATAATATTGGTTATTACGAAGATATAAAGCTTTTAAAATTTTGTATTAAAAATTGCAAAGCTTTATATCTTCGTAATTATTTTATAAAATGCAAATGTTATTTGTGACGCGGCATCTAGATTTTCCAAACTATTTTGCCTTACGGTCAAAAAAGGCTGAAAAAGTTCACTTTTGGATACCAGCACCAAATTTTAGTATGTTGTTAGGTATGTTCTCTAGACTCCAAAACTGCCGAGATACAGTCTTTGCGGAGTCAGGGTCTTCAGTCATGGCGTCATTAATTTTGTTAATGGGATTTAAAAAAAAATTGTTCTGAAACCTACCGTGTGGGGTATCAAATGAAAGGGCTTCATGAGCCGGTTCTAAAAATATACTACACCAATGCCTGTCAGCCACTTTTCAGAAAAACATACGAAAAGTATTTTTAAAACATATCAAGTTTGGGTTCCTCCAGGTAAGTAAATGTTTGTCAAACATATGCCAAATGACTTATAATATCTTGATATCAAACGTCAATAAAGCAATTTCAAAAATGTTTATGTTTACTATTTTTTATAATATTTTTTATTATTTTCAACTTTATATTTAATGAAAAAATTTATAAAAAATAGTAAACATAAACATTTTTGAAATTGCTTTATTGACGTTTGATATCAAGATATTATAAGTCATTTGGCGTATGTTTTACAAAAATTTATTCAGCTGTTTCCTACCTGGAGAATTCCAAACTTGGTATGTATTGAAAATAATTTACGGATTTTTTTAAAACAATTGGCTGAAAGGTAATAGTGTAGGATATTTTTGGAACCGGCTCATAAAGCCCTTTCATTTGATACCCCACACGATAGGTTTAATAACAAAAAAAAATTAATCCCTTACAAAAATTTATGACGTCATAACTGGAGACCCTGACACCTTAGAGACTGTCTCCCGGTAGTTTTAGGGTGTAGAGAACACACCTAACAACATATAAAAATTTGATGCTGGTATCCGGAAGCGAATTTTATTTCCATTAAGGCAGTGCACTATACCGTCTATGCGTATGGTGCGTCAAAGTTTTGTATAAAATTGACCCCTCTGCAACCACCTTAAAATGCCTTCTTCTAGATATGACCATTTCAGGATTTGATCACTTCGTTTTATGTCCACTCTCTGTACAGTATGCAAAAAAATAGTAGTAGTTGGGTTTTGGTATTTTTTGTTGCTTTTGGTAGATTTTGATCTATTTTTTGGTTTGTTTGGTAGTTTTTGGTAGATTTTTGTTCTTATTGGTAGTATTTTTGTTTCTTTTGGTAGTTTTGGTAGAATTTGGTGGATTTTGGTAGTTTTTGGTAGAATTTGGTAGATTTTGGTTGTTTCTGGTTCTTTTGGTAGTTTTTGGTCGATTTTTGGAATAGTATCTGAATCATTATGAATATTCATTATAATTCAAACACATAATATTAACATCACTTATATCTCACTTCGTTTGTTGTATGTTAATATTATGTGTTTGAATTATAAAGAATATTCATAATGATTTAGATACTATTTATTAAGTATATTCGATTGTTTCTCACACGTTTTGTCGTTGGATGTGGTTTGTTTTGCTACCATTGACAGTTACAGATAAAAGAAGTGTCTGGTCATTAGAGAGAATGATTCCTTTACTACATGTCCGGCTAGGACGTCACGCTGCCCAAAGTTAAGTATAACTTGTGTGTTACTGTAATTACTGTTCATTTAAAATGTGTTCTAAGTGTCGAATTGAAAGTAAATTAAAGATAATAGATAGTAGATAGTAGACCGATTCTCATGTATCATTATAAATAATCACCGTTCCCACCTATTCTACTCTAACATCAGAAGCGGAATCGTACTCAGTAATCGTAATCGTAATATACTTTTTTTTTCTTTCATGGTCACCGAGGCCCGCTTGCTGTCTGCAAACGAAAATTCATACTGGACGGTGGCGCCTGGACACTGGACACAAATGTGCCCAAATTGTCAAATGTGCCCAAATTATCAAATGTGCCCAAATTGTCAAATGTGCCCAAATTGTCAAATGTGCCCTAATTGTTAAATTTGCCCAAATTGTCAAATGTGTCCAAGTTATCCAATTTGCTCAAATTATAAGTGACTGAATACATGATCCCTGACTGATCAATAAAATAAGATTTAATGTCTGGTATAATTACATAATTTTATGAGTAAGGTCAATGTGTGAAAATTTACTTTCTAAGTCTACTTTGTATTTTTATTTCATCCGAGGAAACTTTTATCCATTATTTTTGATCAAATGTGGAAATACACAATTTGAATATTTTAAAATTATTACATAAAAATAGTATGTAATTAATGTTCATGTTTTTTTTTGTTGTCGAGTTAATTACGTCTTGATTCAGTTATGTAAAAATCTAATAAGTGTAGTCAACTTACCATAACTTACCCTAGATTTAGGGTAAAAACAAAGTCCTAGGGTAATTTTTTAAGTAAGAAATTATTTCGGGTATTTTCGGGATAATTATTTTACATAGGGTATTTTTTGGGGTAAACTCGCGGACGATCGTACTCGGTTTTTGGTAATCAGAATCCTTGTTACAACTATCAACGATCTTAGTAGCATGGTTCAATTTCACCTTTTTTTTTAAGATTTAGGATTGTACTTTATACTATGCTGTGTCAGGTGATAACAATGACCACCATACCATTCCATCAACAAAACACAGCATAAGAAACTTTATCCCTTAAATGTGAAAAAGATATTAATTATAGGAATATAGACAAAAAATTCTGAAATAGTAAGGATTGTAACCTTAGTTATTTACTCTAGAAATAAACATTTTAACGGGTTCTTACCGCGTTTTGGTATAAAAACTGTATTAGTTATTTACTGTTTAGTAAATAGTATCGATTAAAAAAAATTGTTGTGTGTTTGTTTTGATACTGAAAGATTATAGGATATTTTTTTGAAAATTGTGCAATTTCTTGAGTAAACTGAGACCAAGGGTAGTGTAAATAAAACTTGGCAAAACTGAATCTAATCTGAAATTGGCTATTTTGCTTTATAAAATACCTGTATAAAATAGGACTTTTTCTTTTGTTCTGAGGTTGTGTACCACCAAATGTTCTTGCTTGACTTGTGATCCTTTTTTTTGCACATCTAGTGCAAGCATTGTTTTGCAAATATTATCAAGCAATGTTTGTCCTTATTCAAAATTTTACGCATATCAAATTGCAAGTATTACACCCTGAACATGTATGTTTGAGATCATAAATTTAATTTTTTATAGATCTTAGATATAAGTATAAAATACCTAATTATAGTGAAATTAAAATTTTGCTATTTTTGTTCTGACCTGTTCATAAAGTTTTTAGGTTTGTTTAACGAAATACTGAGTGTAAAGAAATAATTAGATATACTTGAATGTTTGCTTTTCATAATTGATATTTTGAAATAATGTATACTTCACAAATGCTGTTGCTCATATTATAGTAGGTGCTTACTGTATGTCGGTTACTTGGAATGTAAGTGTTAAATAATTTATTGAGTATAATATTTCTGTGAATGTCGTAAATACTACGAGACGAAGTGTAGTCAGTCTAGCTGTGGTGAAGTGGAAATAATAATGTTAGAATAATAAGTATAATTACTAATAAATGAATATATTCGAGTTGGCAATGGCTCAAAAAGACAAGTATCCAGAGCCGTAAAAGATATTACTAACGACAACAACCAACTGTTCTTGACAATCATATTTTGTGACTAATAATTGGTAATCATAATCGTAGTGAGATATAAGTTATGTTAATATTATGTGTTTGAATTATAAAGAATATTCATAATGATTTAGATACTATTTATTAAGTATATTTGATTGTTTCTCACACGTTTTGTCGTTGGATGTGGTTAGTTTTGCTACCATTGACAGTTTGATTATAAAAGACGTGTCTGATCATTAGACAGGATGATTCCTTTACTACTTGTCCGGCTAGGACGTCACGCTGCCACGCAATTCACATTTTAGACTTTTTCCATTTGAGCTACTGAATCCTTTTAGGCAAAAGCTATCCAATCTCTGTGTTGAACAAAGCTATTAAACCTTCATAGTTGTACTCTAAAGTTTATATAAATACAGTCAAGTAACATATAAAAAAAAAAGACAAAATATTCTTCCACGTTCAAATTTAATCAAAGTTGATCTGTAGAAGTGCGTGGCAAAGAGAAATCAGTACAAGAAAATCGCTTGTGATATGAACACTTATATTATAAATAAAAGTAAAAAAAAATTCTAATCTTCTAAAACTTTGAAAACTCTTATTTCCACTTCCTTCACATTCCAGATCTTCGAGGTTTTATTTGACTTTACAACGTACTCTTTCTCAATCCAATAGCCAGAATGTAAGTTGCCTAGAGGAAACTCTAGGAACACATGCATTTGCGGCTGTTTAATGCAGGCGTTTCTAGGATCCCATGCATTTGCGGCTGTTTAATGCAGGCGTTTCTAGGAACCCATGCATTTGCGGCTGTTTAATGCAGTTTTTTAATTTGTGATTTTCTCCAGGTGCTGCGGAGGTGGTTGCTGTGGTGGATGCTGTGGGGGCTGCGGCTGTTGCTGCCCCTGCATTACGATCTACACGTGCTGCACAAAGATTTGCTAATCTCTTGCGCCATGTCGAGACGCGAACGAGCCATGGCATCTGAATGGCGTTAAGTGGACGCAACGCTTCGATGTAGTGTCTCGCATATGTGCCGTTTTGTGGAAATAAAACTATAAATAAGCGCACTTGTTGTTTCAATTTACTTGCCGCAGCCTGCGGCGGCTTTCTGCGGCGGCTTTAGCTTCTTGCCGCACTTAGTCTCTTGCCGCACTTAGCCTCTTGCCACACTTAGCCTCTTGCCACACTTAGCCTCTTGCCGCAGCCCGCGGCGGCGATTATAGGTAGCCTCTTGTCGCAGCCCGCGGCGGCGGTTTTAGTTAGCCTCTGGTCGCAGCCCGAGGCGGCGGTTTCAGCCTCTTGCCGTAGCCCGCGGCGGCAGTTTTAGTTAGCCCCTTGTCGCAGCCGGCGGCGGCGGTTTTAGTTAGCCTCTTGTCGCAGCCCACGGCGGCGGTTTTAGTTAGCCTCTTGACGCAGCCCGCGGCGGCGGTTTGAGTTAGCCTCTTGTCGCAGCACGCGGCGGCGGTTTTAGCCTCTTGCCGCGTTTAGTTCCCCGGAATGTCCCTTTCCCAGAATGTCCCTTCCCCGGAATGTTCCCTGCCTAAAACTTTCCCTTTTTAGGGGTTCCGCCTGTCAACATGTAACAAAATAATAAAATGATATAAAGTGACGATGATAATAAAAGATTAATAGCGTTCAGGACCATTAAGTTGAAATCCCGTTATGTTGAATTTTCTGAACGTTGGATTTAGGTATAAAAATTGAGCAAGTCAGTCCGAACGGAGATAATAAAGGCTTGGCAAAGGCGTCGAATGACTTAATTTTGTTATGTAGGTACATGATGATAAATATGATGCGAATGATAATTTGTCTATTTTTCAAAAACCTATGACTAAAAATGGCGCCTTTTTTCTTTTCGCCTCTTTTTAAGCGCGGCCATCAATCAAACTTGAATATTATAGTTCAGAATAACAAACAAAACTTTATCACAAGTATATCTCTGAACTCAGTCCGAACGGAGATCTTATTATAAAGGTTTTTTTTTTAACTTATAATTAATGGACTCTTGCTTGTGTGTTAGCACTGCATTTCCGCCAGTGTCAAGTGTTTATGGGAGAATCTATCCAAATCTCAGGGATTGTTTTTGGTCAAGAACAGGAAGAGATTGAGGATTGCGGAGCCTCGTGGCAGGCAAAAACGCGACGCGCGAAATCTACGCGAGACGTGTGCTCGGGTCAGAACCTGCAACGTGACTCCATTATAAAGGCTTCAAGCCAGCGTAAGCGAAAAATTTTCGTCTATGGTTTCAAGTAAACGTAAGGAATATATTTTCAACTTCAACCATAGACGAAGATTTTTTTTCTTACGCTGGTAGACGGAATATCAGTGTAACCGGGTATGAGATAGCGATAGTAATAAAATCCTATACAATTTATATGAAGTGACATGTCGGAGTCAGGTGGAGTCAGTAAAAAAAAGTGGTTACGCCGATAAGGACAGCAATAAGGTAGCGATCTCCTTTTTTAACTAGAGTGAATTTACTATGTGCAGCTCTTATTGAGTGAATACGACAAGACATGTGCTTCCTTCTAGTACCTTCTCTTTCTACGACTTCAACCCTTTATAGATATAAAGAGATTATACTTTAGAATAAAGAGATCCTTCCTTTGTAGTTCCTCTGAGGATTGCTTCACCACTATTAGTTTTATTACACTATGCTAGTATTTACATATAGACGTAAACTCTAGCGATAGACAACCACCATGGATACAAATCTCAGAGGAACTACAAAGGAAGGATCTCTTTATTCTAAAGTATAATCTCTTTATAATTATATAAACCAACAAGGAAGTTGGCATAGGTATTGTCTATACCTGGAAGACTCTTGTAAAGCCTGACCAGGAAAATAAAAAACCTGCTCTAGGGGTGCCACATTTTCATTTTTCATAGCTACAAAAAGTGTAGTCATGCCCATGTGAATTGGCTAGTGTAAAAATTTCTTGCATGCTTGCATGCATCATTGTAATTTTGTGGCAGTTTTTAAATAATTTGTATACAAAACGTGTGTGATGAAAAAATAAAGACAATGCGGGTTTTGTATGGAAGGTTGGCGCTTTATTTTTCGATTTTGTTTTTAGCGCCGCCATCATACAAACTTGAATATTTTAGTTAAGAATAAAGTAACAAACAAAACTTGTTATTACATGTTTATCCCTAAACTCAGTCTGAATGGAGATATAAAGGGTTGAAGTTAAAATATATTCATTACGTTTGCTTAAAACCTTTATAATAATATCTCTGTTCGGACTGAGTTTAGAGATATACTTGTCATAAAGTTTTGTATAAAATTTACCCCTCTGCAACCACTTTAAAATGCTTTCTTCTAGATATGACCATTTCTGGATTTGACCACTTCGTTTTATGTCCACTCTCTGTACAGTACTGATGCAAAAAAATAGTAGTAGGTGGGTTTTGGTATTTTCTGTTGCTTTTGGTCTAGTTTTTGGTTTATTTGGTAGTTTTTGGGATCTAACAAAAATCTTTTTGTTCTTATTTTTGTTTTTGGTTCTTTTGGTTCTTTTGGTAGTTTTGGTAGAATTTGGTGGATTTTGGTAGTTAATGGTTAATTTGGTAGATTTTGGTTGTTTCTGGTTCTTTTGGTAGTTTTTTGTCGATTTTTGTACTTACTGTTAGTTTTTGGTTATTTTCGCAGATTTTCGCACATTTTCGCACATTTTGGTAAATTTTGGTAGTGTTTCGTAAAACGAATAGAAATGTGAGTAAAAAATGTGCATATGCTAAAAAATTTACAAAAATGCACAAAAATGTACAAAATGTATGAAAATATACATGAATGAAATGTACAAAGTTGTACGAATATGTACAAATATGAACGAAAGTGTACCAATATGTACAAGAATGTGAAAATGTACAAGAATGTACATAGATGTACGCAAATGGACAGAATGTACATACATGTACGGGTAACGGTCCTCGTGCCGGGTCATACCTAGCCCAACGCATATCATTAGCGATTCAACGTGGAAATGCGGCCAGCATTATGGGCACCTTCGGGCCAGGTATGACCTGGGGCGGGCTTTTCGACTAAGTAGGATTAGTAAAATTTGTAGTTTAGAATGATTAGAATGGTTTAAGTTTAGGGTAAGTTTTATTTGTGCTTTTACTATTTTATTCCTTTAAATAAATATTGTTTAGTTGTACGCAAATATACAAAAATGTACAAAATGTACAGAAATATAGAGAAATGTACAATTAAATTAAATTAAAAATTATTTATTTCAGATTATTCATCCATGTTGTTGTTGTTGTTCATTCACAATGTACCAAAAGAACCAAAACTACCAAAATCTACCAAACTACCAAAATCTACCAAATTCAACCAAAAACTAGAAATTTTATCAAAAATAAGCAAAATCTTCCAAAAATGACCAAAATCTATCAAAAAGTACGAAAATCTACCAAAATAACCAAAAACTACCAATAAGTACAAAAATCTACCAAAAACTACCAAAACCACATAAAACTACGAAAATCTAACAAAAGAACCAAAAAGAAAAAAAAACCAAAAACTTCCAAAAGCAAAAAAAATTACCAAACCTGTTTTTTGCATACTGTACAGAGAGCGGACATAAAACGTAGTGGTCAAATCCAGAAATGGTCCTCCTTAGAACTTTCTTACCAAGAAGTGGTCGAATCCAGAACTGGTCATATCTAGAAGAAGGCATTTTAAGAAATTGACACCGAACGCCTGAACGGCCCCGCGTGCCACCCTGCGTCTCTTTGAACGAGGCCTTAGCCTCTTGCCGCAGCTTGCGGCGGCTTTAGCCCCTTGCGTTTAGTTTCAAAATGTCCCCCGGTTTCATATTGTCCCTAATTGTCCCTTTCCCAGAATTTCCCCTGGTTTCAAATTGTTCCTTTCCCAGAATGTCCATTTCCCAAAACGTCCATTTCCCAGAATGGTTCTTTCCCAAAACGTCCCTTTTCCAGAATGTCCCTTCCCAAGATTGTTTCTTCCCCAAAATATCCCTTTCCCAAAATTTCCCCTGCCTAAAGACTTCTCTTTTTAGGGTTCCGTCTGTCAACATGTAACATAAAAAACTAAAAAAGTAAAAAATTGTTTTATCAAAGTCACTGTCAAGCCTGTACGATTCGGGACTGAGCTTGCAGTAATTTTTGCGTTTAATTTCAAAATGTACTTTTCCCAAAATTTCCCCGTTTGCAAATTGTTCCTTTCCCAGAATGCCCCTTTCCCAAGATGTCCCTTACCCAGAACGTCCCTTTCCAAAATAATCCCAGGATGTCCCTTTCCCAGAATGTCACTTTCCCAAAATGTCCCTTTCCCTGAATGTCCCTTCACCAAAATGTCCCCTACCTAAAGACTCCTCTTTTTAAGGTTCCGTCTGTCAACATCTAACATGAAAAACTAAAAAAATATATATATATAAAAAAGTAAAAAATTGTTTTATCGTAGTCGCTATCAAGCCTGTACGATTCGAGACTGAGCTTGCAGTAATTTTTTGGCTAGGCTTGACACCGACTTCAACAAAACAAATTAATAGTCTTATACATTTTGGGAAAGGGGCATTTTGAAACTAAACGACTTTTTGGTTAGGCTTGACACCGACGTTCAGGCATTCGGTGTAAATTTCTTAAAATGACTTCTTCTAGATATCCGACTCCAACAGAACAAATTAATAGTCTTATACAGGGTGTTACAAAAGTAAAAATGTTGAACGTCATTTGGTAGAGCAAATAAAAATAAGATAGACGGAACGCGATTGCCGCCTTCAAACGTAGTATGCCACTTAGATGGGGGCTCTTGGACCACTCCTGTTCACTGTCCTTTTAATTCGATACAACAAATTTGGAACTAAGTCCCAAACATACTCACATCGTTCTAGGACATGGGGTCCCGCTGAGTGTAGGCACATCCTCGGCCCAGAGCAGAGAGTGCGAAGTGCTCTCTGCGCCCAGAGCAGAGGCGGAGGGCTCCCTCGGCCCAGAGCAGAGGAGCGGAGGGCACTCTCGGCCCAGAGCAGAGAGGCGGAGGAGCAGAGAGGCGGAGGCCTCCCTCGGCCCAGAGCAGAGGAGCGGAGGGCTCTCTCGGCCCAGAGCAGAGGAGCGGAGGGCTCCCTCGGCCCAGAGCAGAGAGGCGGAGGGTTTCCTCGGCCCAGAGCAGAGAGGCGAAGGGCTCTCTTGGCCCAGAGCAGAGAGGCGGAGGGCTCTGAGGGCTCTCTCGGCCCAGAGCAGAGAGGCGGAGGGCTCTCTCGGCCCTGAGCAGAGAGGCGGAGGGCTCTCTCGACCCTGAGCAGAGAGGCGGAGGGCTCTCTCGGCCCAGAGCAGAGAGGCGGAGGGCTCTTTCGGCCCAGAGCAGAGAGGCGGAGGGCTCTCGGCCCAGAGCAGAGAGGCGGAGTCGGCCCAGAGCAGAGGCGGAGGGCTCTCTCGGCCCAGAGCAGAGAGGCGGAGGGCTCTCGGCCCAGAGCAGAGAGGCGGAGGGCTCTCGGCCCAGAGCAGAGAGGCGGAGGGCTCTCTCGGCCCAGAGCAGAGAGGCGGAGGGCTCTCTCGGCCCAGAGCAGAGAGGCGAGCAGAGAGGCGGAGGGCTCTCTCGGCCCAGAGCAGAGAGGCGGAGGGCTCTCTCGGCCCAGAGCAGAGAGGCGGAGGGCTCTCTCGGCCCAGAGCAGAGAGGCGGAGGGCTCTCTCGGCCCAGAGCAGAGGCGGAGGGCTGTCTCGGCCCAGAGCGGAGAGGTGGAGGGCTCTCTCGGCCCAGAGCAGAGAGGCGGAGGGCTCTCTCGGCCCAGAGCAGAGAGGCGGAGGGCTCTCGGCCCAGAGCAGAGAGGCGGAGGGCTCTCGGCCCAGAGCAGAGAGGCGGAGGGCTCTCGACCCAGAGCAGAGAGGCGGAGGGCTCTCTCGGCCCAGAGCAAAGAGGCGGAGGGCTCTCTCGGCCCAGAGCAAAGAGGCGGAGGGCTCTCTCGGCCCAAAGCAGAGAGGCGGAGGGCTCTCTCGGCCCAGAGCAGAGAGGCGGAGGGCTCTCTCGGCCCAGAGCAGAGAGGCGGAGGGCTCTCTCGGCCCAGAGCAGAGAGGCGGAGGGCTCTCTCGGCCCAGAGCAGAGAGGCGGAGGGCTCTCTCGGCCCAGAGCAGAGAGGCGGAGGGCTCTCTCGGCCCAGAGCAGAGAGGCGGAGGGCTCTCTCGGCCCAGAGCAGAGAGGCGGAGGGCTCTCGGCCCAGAGCAGAGAGGCGGAGGGCTCTCTCGGCTCAGAGCAGAGGTGGTGGTGGTTCTCCCCCATTACAACGACAGTGAGGAACGAGAATTTTTTGAAAATGAACTTTATTACAGCACTGAAGTAAACGACACAATGCACTTCGAAGACGGCTCCATCCATTGCATGCAGCAAGCAAGCAGGCCTAGCGTAGATGCCATGGTTGAGCGAAGCTTGCTCGTCTTGTGCAGCGTTATCTCGGACTTAGCAGATCTTGGTGCAGCAGGTGTATATGGTTATCTTGGGACAGCCGCAGCCGCAACATCCGCCGCAACATCCGCCGCAACATCCGCCGCAACATCCTCCACAGCACCCTCCGCACCTGTCAAAAAAACTGTTTGAGACTCCCTCCACACTATTAGCTTCCAAGTCGGGTGTATATTTTAAAATTATTAATATTTAGTAATTCCCAGTCCGGCTTCAGTCCATCAGTTAAGGTCTGACAATAGACTAACCAAAAGCAAGGAATATACTATCTGACCAAGAGTGGATGGACCAGACTGACTCGAGAATGAGCCCCTCTGACCAAGAGAGTGTCCCGACTGTGTGTGAACCAATAGCCCAGTCATTTTACGGAGTTATGTTAGGGGAGGTGGGAAGTAATTATTAATTGTAACCGGCACCATTTAGTGACAAAAAGACTATCTGAAAACGTATTTAAAAAAAATCGCTACGCAACAGAAATCAAAATTGTGAGTCCCAGGAGGCTTTTAAATTAATAATATTGATACCAATGCACTCATAGATTTAACAATATACATTATTTTTGAGCAATAAAACAATAAAATAAAAATGTAAAAAATGAGGTTTTTATTAGAAAATACGAATGTATTTTTCAAAACCTTCTAAGACAACAATATTTATACCATGTTTGAAGTATGTATAATGGTAATGCCTTAAATAATTAAAAAAAATTAACATCAGGTTTTTTATAACGAGATAATAGCTAAATTTTAAATTTGGAACTGTTGCTGATGGTAATGCCTTAAATAACTAAAAAAAATTAACATCAGGTTTTTTATAACGAGATAATAGCTAAATTTTAAATTTGGAACTGTTGCTGAAGGGATTTTTTTTAATTTTGGTACAAATTTAGGTACAAATGTACCAAAATTTAAAAAAAGTACTCAGGTACTTGAGCGCCAATTTGAGCTTATTTCTACCATACCGAAAAAAATATAAATTTCTTATTAGTCCCGGCACGAATCGTAAAATGACCGGGCTACAATGTGTGAACCAAAACTGGAAATTAGGTACTTACATCTTGGATAGTTCTTTGTAGCTATGGAATGAACAATCTGGATAAAATTCACAAATAGGTGAAATAGATAATGGAGTTTAATAAAACTTAGTTGAACTAGATATAATAATATTATTATATAAATAAATAAATATATAATATATAAATATATATAATATAATGTATCAATATAACTATTTAACTATTTAAATAATATTTTTTATTAATTGTTTACACGCAATTATATTTTATCCTATTTTTAATTTTTTTTATCGATTTTATTGTGTACTACATACGGTAAATTTTTTAAAACTGAACGTAGTGATTCCATTCTCAAACCGATTGATTTTTGAACTATTTAATTTTTCAATTTCTAGAATAATTTTTTTTTTAAATTCAAGTTTCTAGATTTTTCCTGTTGCATGCAGCCAAGTACATTATTTTGTGAAAAATAATTTAGGTATTAAGAAGCAAGCCTAAATCGACTTTAGTAATAAAGGGTTCTGTAGTATCGACTTTTAATCAAATAAATGTCGTGAATTTTTTATCCGTTATTATATTTTCTAATCCAAGACACGACTTCCTTGCTGTGTGCTTAGCAAAATACTGAATTTAACACAAGCACAACATGCAAAGCAAGTAATTGCACAGTTATATTGGAAATGGTTTCCACGCCAGACTGCCATTGGTCCTATCTTAACTTCTTTTAGTATGTACTAGCTTTTGCTTTATTGGTGAGAACAGCAGTTATTAGGAGTATATTGAACAATTTTGTTCAACAAAGCTTCAAAGTAAGTTTATTTGTATTTTTAATTTTTTTGGTATTGTGTCCGGTGTAATCCAAACTTTATCATTTTTTCCTACCAGTTCTCGTCACTTTCACACTACGGTAGCGTTAAATTTCTCGCCACTTTCGTGCACCTTCGCGGAGAATTCCGCGACACTTTTCCGCGATTTGTGGCAGAATCGGTACACGGTGCGTTATTAAGAAAGAAAAATAAATTTTGTCTTTTATCTATTTCTGCCCCTCAATATAAACATTACGCTTTTCTGACTTTATTTATGTCATTCGACCGTTAATTGCTATAACTGTACCAAGTTTCAGCTTCGTCTGTCTCACGGTCTAAAATGCCTGTGACAGACGGAAGGACGGACAGACGGACAGACAACGAGGTGATTCCATAAGATTTCCGTTTTGCCAATTTTGGTACGGAACACTAAAAACGATCAGCATATTATCTAAGTTGGACCCTGTCTTTACAACCTGCGTAAGTGATAATTTTATTAAATTACTATTCAAAACTGAGGCATCGTCCTAATAGAACGCGAATGCGCGAGTAAGCGATGCGACCATCGCGTGTTCGCGCGATGGCAAGAACTGGGTGTCCTATCATCGCGCGAATTGACGACGCGAGCGAGCGAGCGACCGTGGACTAGGGTAATGGCACGGTGCCCCGCCGACGAAATTATCGCGCGAATTTCAATCGTAGCACACAAACTCACAACTGTCCGGCTGGCACTGGCGAGCTACTGCCGAACGCGTCCAAACGATGCGAGCGACGGCCGAGCCGCTGTCATGTGCGGGTTGCTGCCGGGCGAGCGGGCGAGCGAAAACAAAAAATGATGAAGTAACTCGGATGTGAGCTACTGACCAACTCGCACGTACGAGTTACTCGCAAGTTACTTCCAAAAGGTGCGAGTTAAGGCCCGTTTACACAGTGCGAGCTGCTGCCTGGCGAGTAGACAGCTACTCGGTTTGTCTACTCGTACGCCAGTAGCTCGGCTCGCCTTTGCTGTCTACACGACGCCTGCTACTGCCCAGTCCGAGTCGAGTCGCGATGTCCACTGAACGTGCTTTGATTAAAAAAACGGTGATTCGCTCAATGACTACCATATTATGCCAGGAATAACTCGGTTTCGTATGTAGGCATAGCACCCAAAACACGGGTTCCACTCACAACTGTCTGGCTGGCACTGGCGAGCTACTGCCGAACGCGTCCAAACGATGCGAGCGACGGCCGAGCCGCTGTCATGGGCGAGTTGCTGCCGGGCGAGCGGGCGAGCGAAAACAAAAAATTGTTGAAGTAACTCGGATATGAGCTACTGACCAACTCGCATGTACGAGTTACTCGCAAGTTACGTCCAAAAGGTGCGAGTTACTGCAGTGCAGCTACTCGGAAGGCTGACTCGGAAGCTAGCTCGCACTGTGTAAACCGGCCTTTACTGCAGTGCAGCTACTCGGAAGGCTGACTCGGAAGCTAGCTCGCACTGTGTAAACCGGCCTTAAGGCCCGTTTACATAGTGCGAGCTGCTGCCTGGCGAGTAGACAGCTACTCGGTTTGTCTACTTGTACGCCAGTAGTTTGGCTCGCCTTTGCTGTCTACACGACGCCTGCTACTGCCCAGTCCGAGTCGAGTCGCGATGTCCACTGAACGTGCTTTGATTTAAAAAACGGTGATTCGCTCAATGACTACCATATTATGCCAGGAATAACTCGGTTTCGTATGTAGGCATAGCACACAAAAACACGGGTTCCACTCACAACTGTCTGGCTGGCACGGGCGAGCTACTGCCGAACGCGTCCAAACGATGCGTGCGACGGCCGAGCCGCTGTCATGGCCGAGTTGCTGCCGGGCGAGCGGGCGAGCGAAAACAAAAAATGTTGAAGTTACTCGGATATGAGCTACTGACCAACTCGCACGTACGAGTTACTCGCAAGTTACGTCCAAAAGGTGCGAGTTACTGCAGTGCAGCTACTCGGAAGGCTGACTCGGAAGCTAGCTCGCACTGTGTAAACCGGCCTTTACGATGATCGCGCATTCGCGTTCTATTAGGACGATGCCTGAGAACTACGAAAGGCATATGCCGAAATGCGATGAGTGTCATGCGAAACCATTGATTGAACCATGATTGAACCCAAAAAATAAAGAATAATTTTAAAAATCTGTCAAAATACATAGACAAAAATACTTTGTCAAACGTCAAACAGAAACATTTTGTAAAATTTCCTAAAAATATAAAAAATTTGTATTTTCTACCAAAATCGAAATGTGTAGCCCGGTGCTTTGCTTGCCAAGCTACAAGGAGCCTCCAGAATGCATTCCTTGCTTGCCAGTCCACGTAAGATCCTTATTTTAGTGAGCCACACGCTAAGTTTAATGTAGGTATAGGCGCCGCAGCGGCGTGCGTCGTACGCGGGCGCCCGCGCTGCAACGCATTGTTTGGCTTGCCACACACACGATGCGTTGCTGCCCCGCAGCAGTGGATTTTTGTGGGTATGCGTCGTATATAGTTCGTACGGCGCACCTAAAGTGCCGCAACGCATTGTTTTGGTGTGCCCCGGTTAAGGCCAAGCCACACAGATGCGGTTTTGCGAGAAAGCGGGCCGGGGGCGGACCTGCGGGAAGCGAATATCTCCGGACCCGCGCGTATTTCTGTGTGGTAGGGTACACCACACCACACCACACCACCATACACAACAAAACACACAGAAAACCGAGCGGGTCCGGAGATATTCGCTTCCCGCAGGTCCGCCTCCGGCCCGCTTTCCCGCAAAACCGCCTTTGTGTGGCCTGGCCTTTATAAACGAGTCAGGTTATAATTTAAGTTATAAGTTCGGTTCAACGCCCTTCATAGATTGCTTTTCAGATTGTTTTCAGTCAGATAGGTAATTCATATCGTCTGCCTAAAGAATAATGGTGTTCTATTTCTATTGTATACAGGGTGCTATAATAGAACTGTAAGAGAGAAGACACCACTATCGGGTCACCAGATCTTACAAGAACACTGTCTAGTGATAGATACTCTTTCTTATACTCTGACACCGCAGTAATACTTAAGGGGGTGCTTCAGACCATCAAACTGAACAACTTTTACTATGAAGCCAACACCGAGAAAAAAATAAAAAATCTGCTGTCCCCAAAGACTTTCTGGTTAAGTTTAGAAAGTCATTGGCTGTACCATACAAAACTGTTCCACTCAAATATGGGTACGGGACAGCAGATTTTTTTAAAAGTATTACTAGGGTGTTTTGTTACACCCTGTAAATTAAGTTCATATGCCTCTACTTATTTATCTAAATAGGTATACAAATTTCGGCACGGACGTGTTAGTACACACGGCGAATACATCAAGCTATACAAAACCAACATAAGCTGGCCGCGCGACGTTATACGTAATGCAACCTACGCGAGGCCAGCTTATGTTGGTTTTGTATAGCTTGATGTGTCGCCGTGTGTACAAAACCTAGGGAGGTAACTCTTGTAATTGTGTGGCAGAAATCACTATTATCACAGTTCCTTTCAAGTTCCTTTCCTTCTTATTTGCTTTATAGTATGGTTGACAATAAAGAATATTGTATCGTTGATATTATTGTACAAAACATACATTAAATATATATTTAACATACATAAATTGATATTAACCATTTTTTTATTATTTGGCTATAAGGACTTTGTCAATGACCAATAGCTACTGCGACCTGGTCATTCCTAGGCCCACGGACTTCATGAACCGTGTTATGCTTATGGAGGGGAGATCCCTAATGTCAGTAGGTGTTATTATGTATCCACCTAGATGGCGACTCCTGCTGTGACTGGGTAGGTACATTGCTTTACAAAAGCCCTAACCTGACCTGAGCCCAAGAATAAATGTAGACTGTAGGTAGGACGCATTGGCGTAGCTAGAGATTTTCCCTGAGGGAGGGCAACCGGCTCAGGGAAAATCCTAGCTCATAGCTACCGCCCCAGTGGCAAGACTCACATTTCTCGTGGCAAGGTCCGATCCAAAAGTTAATTTTCCTAAAGCGCCCTTTATGCTTTATTGCTTGGGATCTTTAAGGAGGTTGTAGAACATGTTTTAAACGTGAAGGAACGCGATTATTTCACAAACAATATACAGTTGTGGTAATGGTGCTTCAGCCCTTGCATGCCTTTTTATCTGGAGCGAGCGAAGCGAGCTCGACATTTTGCAGTATTGCCTCTGAGTTTTCTAAAACTCAAAGACCCACATCCAGAAGAAACAGGCCTGACGTACTTGTAAGAATAAATTCGTTACTTTCTGTCAACCAGGGTCCACGGTGCTTGCCTTGTGGTATAGACCCGGTAACACTGCGGAGACCCCTGATCGTCCACGATAGCACCTTCGACTACAGACCCACAAGCTGGCCTGGCATGGTGGTCAATAATCAGGACAAGAAAGTGCTGTATCAGCTCATTAATTACGAACGTCCGGTAAGTTGAAGATATAACAGTTTTTTTTTACATTTTCCGTCGATTCTTAGCGTAGATAATCGTAGATTAATTTATGTAACTTGGGCCCAAGAAGCTGGCATAGGTATTGTCTATACCTTTGAAGGCACACTGCCTAACAAGCGGTGAAACACAGAGACTTGTGAAACATGATAATACTCCTTGGTGGTCGGTAATGATCGTTCTTCTTTCGGAAATTCCCTTCTATGTTTTCGACGTTACTTTGTCCCTTTCTAATCTAATGACAAAAATTTAAAAAAAAGTTTTTATTTAATATTTGTTCTTATAAAAAGGGACACAAAAACGTTGGAAATATCGACTACGGAGATACGAAAGAAGGTTGAACATTACCGACCGCCATGGCCAATTTTCTTCTTTACGTGCTTGTAAGGAGGAGTGGTATCCTTTATGATTCTAAAATCCTTGCTTGGGCCTGAATCTTCACATGATCTTTTTATTATAAGGTCCGCCACATACATCCAGAATAAACCTGAATCGGAATTGGATTCCGTATGGAGTGTTGCCGCTTTCAGAGACTTTTTCACTAGATCTAGTGATTTTTTGATGTCTTAGGTTGCATATTTTAAAGTAGTTTTTGAGCGTAGGCGTTGATGGAACGATACCGTATCGTGACGGTGCAGTTACGACGTCGTTGCGGTATAGTTGCGAAATCGCCTACGCTCAAAAACCGCTTGTGTGATAATGGTTCATGCCATTTTGTATGCAGATTATGTCTAATGTTAAAACTATCGATAGTCTTTTGATATAGTTGCATTAATATTGGAATACAATTTACAAACCATCATCGTAACATTCGTAACGTCATGACCTCATCACATGATAGTAATTATCATAACATAACATAACATAACATAAATATTCTTTATTTGCATACCAAAAATATACAGTAACAAAAACGAATAAAAAGAACGTAAGGATACAAATCATCGTATCATGTATAAAAATTGTTTCTTTTGTTTTAATAAATACCTAAAAATGCAATTATTGTCATTCATTTGGCGTTTTATACATTTTTATTTTAGACAGTTTTTAAACAGCACTCTAGTATTTTTTGTAACCAAAGTTGACAACACTGAATCCTGAATCAGGATTCCGGATCGCAATTCCGTGTGTGTGGCGGACCGTATGTGGCGGACCTTAGCCTCGTACACACGGCAACACATCAAGCTACACAAAACCAACTTAAGCTGGCCGCGCGACGGTATACGTTACTCGACTTACGCGCGCCCAGCTTATGTTGGTTTTGTATAGCTTGATGTGTCGCTGTGCGTACGTACACACGGCGACAAATCAAGCTACGCAAAACAAACATAAGCTGCGGCCGCGCGACGTTATACATTATACTCTACCTACGCGCGGCCAGCTTAATTTGGTTTTGCGTAGCTTGATGTGTCGCCGTGAGTACTCCCCCACTGCTGAGGTAAAAGTTTACCCTTAACTCATTGGTACAAGTCTGATCTGTTTCCTAATTTCCTTTTCATAATAAAATATTGTGCTTGAACGTAACATAACGCAACGCAACGCATAGCAAAACTACGTAGCAAAGTAACGCAAATTTGTTTGTGCAGGTAAGGCCGCATTATCCAACGTGTGCGCCGTCTTACAATTAGTTATGACCAATGTAAGTTCAAGTTTAATTTTTTCTTATTTCTAAGTGTGTTGAGTTGACACACCTGTCGAATTTACGCGATTTCGATGTTGGTCCCATATTGAAAGTTGTTCGGTGATGGTCTAAACCATAAACTTAATATTACTACCGTAAGTAGACCAACACAGTGTGCGAATGAGATTCCGACCTTACCGAAAAACCTACGCGTGCGAAAGAGATTATAATATAATAGCCGTAAAACCACTTTTAAACAATGAAGTCTCTCAAAAAATTATCGCTTCTTATTTTATGATTTTCTTTATAATTCATTTTGTGTTTTATCAGACAAATATAAAAAATCATAACAGTATCATAACAGTATCAATAAATCATAAAAATAACAAAAATGTTGTTGGCAATGTCATCGAATTAGGAAAAAACCTGTAATGATAATATTGTGTATTGTAAACACAGAATAAATAAATATATAAATAAATACTTATTATCATTATTCTGTGTTGGAATGCAGTGTAACTTGTACCAGGAACTCAAATACAGAGAAGTTTCATAATACTTTTTTCATATATGTTATGCTTAAAATTATTTCGTAATACATTCATTACATGCAATAAACGTCCTATTTTCTAGATAATACATTATTTCAAATAATTGCAGTGTGTAAGATAAAAAAATATTGTATACGTGAAAAAGAAACCGTTTCGCATAGAGATTGATTTCCAAAATCACTAATACTAAAACTCACACACGTATCAATTTCGCACATATTGTCATTTCGGTTTCGGTGATGATATCATGAGGACATGGTTGGTCTAGTATATTAAGGTTATGGTCTAAACAACCCCCTTAAAAGTTTAAAATTTTTATTTTTGCTTTTGTAACACCCTGTATATTTCTACATAACGAAACTCAAATTATATTAGCTCGAGGATTGAGCTGCCCCGTCTAGCTGCCCGAAACTTGGAACGCCGTTTTAGGAGCTTAAATGCATTTTACATGAAGCTTACATGCATTTTACATGTACATACACAAACAAAAATTTACAAGACTACAATGCAATGCAAGCTAATGCACTTAGATCATAATCATCTAAGCATATGCATGCTTATGCTTTAATTTCATAGAAAACATTCTCTCGTCGTTGCTAGATGACCTAATTTTTCTTTGTGAGATGAGATGTAGCTAACATCTTGCGTTGAAAAGTGGACTAGAATTAACAGTGCAATAATAGTCGTTTATATTCAACTAGCTGACCCGGCGAACTTCGTACCGCCTCAGTTTTTCCCGACACACACATGGCCGTTTTTTTATTTATAAACCTTCCCTGGCATGTGCACAACAACCCACCAAAGTTTCATTGCAATCGGTCCAGCCGTTCTCGAGTGATGTTGTGACATTGAAACGTACCGTAGGTACAAACTTTTTTCAAATAGTTATTTTTAAAAACAGAACATGCTACTTGAAAAAATTGAAACTTCAACTGTCATTTTAAAACATTAAAGTGACAGTTGGCACATAGCTCAATTTCTTAACCGTTTTCAAAATTTTACAGTTAATATAAACATACCTAAATATTTTGGATTTCTAACCAAATTTATTTCAGATAAACAGCAAAATGTGTGACCGTATGAGGATTTGCAGTCAACTTCAAAACGTTATGTCGGCAATCAGGTAGGTACCTGTGTATGCGTCTGGCATGCCGCGCCGGCCGCCTTCATGCCCGGGTGATAAAAACCGAAAGCCGTAAATCATAACATAAACCACACACGAGTCCAATCGTGGTCTATGAACACAATACATTTAGTGCCGGTCGCAACTCCTGCCACGCCTGCCTGAATGACGTCATCCACCGGGCCCTTGCCAGCGCCAACGTACCATCCATCCTCGAGCCGAAAGGCATTGTGCGTGGCGATGGCAAAAGACCAGACGGAATGTCGCTTATTCCTTGGAAACGTGGCAGACCGCTAGTGTGGGACGCTACATGTATGGATACTGTGGCGCCCTCACATCTCTCTGCCACCTCTCTTATATGCATCCCTGGGCCAGGGCTACATATTTGCACCATTCGGGGTAGAGACCCTGGGACCTTGGGGCCCGGACGCACGACAACTCTTTAAGGAGTTGTCGTCGCGCCTGGTAGAGGTCTCGGGGGACAACAGGGCCGGCGCATACCTCGGGCAACGCATCAGCATTGCGATACAGCGAGGTAACGCCGCCAGCGTCCTGGGCTCTCTCCCTCTTGATAGCAACCTCGAATGCATTTTCTATCTGTCGTAAGATAGATAGAAAATGCATTCGACTGTGCGGTGGCCCCCTGTAAATCTGTATATTATACTTACCTAATATTAAGATTGTAAATTTGTACATACTTACTTATTTTTAGTCTCAATATTCTATATTTGTATATATACATCCCTATTATAAGTAAATTACTGCTTAATGCAATCTCCCTCTCGCTTTGTACGATTGCATGATCAATGTGTACGATCACTGATCAACCTTATCTCACGGATTTCTTTTTTCAGCTCCATGCCTTACCTACATATCTACAACTATTTAGTGATAAAAGTTTTATCTTCAACAGGGGTGGAGGTGGGTGCTGTCAACCCTGCTGCCACTCTTGCTGTACACCATGCTGCGGAGGCGGCTCGCTCGTCACAGTTTACAGTCAAGTAGCTCACATCCAGTGATGCGCCACTGTGCAAGCGCTTCTTAACAAGTCATTTCCAAATATCTTTGATTTGTTTCTAATGTGGGTACTACATTCTCGCCGAGAACATACGAGAAAGGTCGAAAACGTGTGGATGCCCTTCGTTGTTCTCATGGCGTCGTGAGCCGTAGTAATTTTCTTGAAAGTTCTCGCCGAGAAGTTCTAGCAAGAGTGTACCCAGTGCCTGCTTTAGAAATATTTTTTTCCAATTAGCTGGAGTGACAGTCAATGTATGTTGTAGACTTTGAAAACAATCTGGAGTCTGGTGGAAAGGGAAGGAAGTGCTATCGGAAACGGATCTACCTCAATTTTCCAATAATACTGAACCCACTTCGGGTGGAGCCCTGCAGGGTCTTGTTGTAGACTCCAGTTGAGGATATACATATAAGAGTGATATTCCTTTCATCATTTCCACCCGAGGCTTCAGATTGTGTATTCAATTACTAACTTATGCTTTTAAACCAACAGATGCTGTGCTTGCTATAGGCCAGCCACCTCGTCCAGTTGCAGCCTTCGACAAGGCCACTATAGCGATTGGCCGCCATTAAACATTTTTAGATCTCAAAATTGTGCTTTTGTTAGTAGAAGATAAGTGAAAGTAACCGTATAGTGCGTATAGTCTTGTTAATTCGATCGATTTGTAACGTCTGTATTTATTAAAATGAAATAAAAATTGTTTACTTTAATAAATTGTAGTTTAAATTGATTCAACGGATCATTGGGCTGTATGAGTTGTTTGGGGTTCTTCTGCAAACTGCTAAAAAAATATTAAATCTATTTTCTACAGGCATAATAGGTACACACTGCACACCCATCACATCACATACTGGACATCCAAGGACAATAGGATCTTATAATTTTCCTTTGAGACTTTTTTTTTTAATTTCAAATGGGTTTGCTCTTGACTTCAATCCAGTCCTCACGACAAAGATGGGGTCGAAGATGTAGCGACCTTACCCAGAAGATGCCTATTCACTCGTACTTTAAATTAATTCGGGTTGTAAGCGCTCGGAAATACTGACGCAGGCAGGGCATTCCACTCCTTGGCTGTGCTCATTATAATAGAATCAGAAAGGCGCTTAGTGCGGATTTGTGGGATATCAACCAAGAAGGGGTGGTATCCTGCGGTGCGTCTGGAAGTCCGATAGTAGAAAGGGGAAGGCGGGATGAGCTCATGCAGCTCTTGGGCACACCGAAGTACAATCTGTAGAAGACCGACAAGCACGCTACTTTGCGGCGGTGGGCT
This sequence comes from Agonopterix arenella, assembly GCA_927399405.1. Classification (NCBI taxonomy): domain Eukaryota; kingdom Metazoa; phylum Arthropoda; class Insecta; order Lepidoptera; family Depressariidae; genus Agonopterix; species Agonopterix arenella. Next base: position 10,055,023 of record OV656691.1, on the reverse strand, counting down.
AGGCTTTGAAGCTTGACTCTACAAGGTGAAATTGATATCATTAGCATCCTTTTAAACTAAGAGTCTACCCATAAACTGAACAACTTTTACTATGGGAGCAAACTGATCGGAGCAGAAAAATAATCAGCTGTTCCATACTCAACTGCAATGCCTGCTCGACTCAAATGCATGCAACAGGTGATTTTTTTTTGCTCCGATTGGCTTGCTCCCACAGTAAAAGTTGTTCAGTTTGATGGGTAGACTATGTCAATGATATCAATTTCAACCTGTATAATACAAGGTGTAAACTTAAAATCCACCTACTTTGAAATCGCGGAAAAAAAGGAGCTATTTCATACATTTGGGCCGATTAGCCGTGAACGTTTTTTATGGAACAGCGAATTGTGTTTCGCGATTTCGATGTTGGTCCCTTAGTGAAAGTTGTTCAGTTCATAGTCTGAAACTCCCCCTTTATATGTAGGCTATATGTAGGTACTCGATCGTTCCAGCAGGCGTATGTCCAGCAGTATGTCTACAGAACATAAAACTATTGACGAGTTGCATCGAAGCCGTCCGATTAAAATTAATTTTACATGTGCATTATAAATATTATAATTATTAAGTATTAGCTGTAGCCCGCGACTCCGTCTGTGTACCTCATAGAGAAATTACACGCTCCCCTAGGGTTTTCCACAGGTTTTCCAGAACATTTTATGCTAAAATAAAAGTAAAAACAAACGTCACCTCCTAGCCCAGTCATTTTACGATTTGAGTCGGGACTAATTAGTAATAGATATAGATTCGGTATAGTATTAAGAGCCTATAGCCCAGTCATTTCACGGAGTTTTGTTAGGCGGGGTAGGGAGTAATTATTAATCGGACTTTTAAACTGTAACCGGCACCATTTAGTGACAAAAAGACTTTCTTAAAACATATTTTAAAAAATTCACTACGCAACATAGAAATCAAAATTGTGTGTCCCAGAAGGCTTTTAAATTAATAATATTAATAACAATGCACTCATTTGACTTAGACTTAACAATATAAATAATTTTTGAGCAATAAAATAGGCATTGAGATTTAAAAAATGAGGTATTTATGTATTAGAAAATTCGAATGTATTATGTATTTTTCAAAACCTCAACTGACAAAAATATTAACACCATGTTTCAAGTATGTATTATGGTAAAGCCTTGAAATATGTGCATAAAAAAATTTACCATCACGTTTTTCAGAACGAGATAATAGCTAAATTTTAAAATTGGAACTGTTGCTGACGTGATTTTTTTTAATTTTGGTACATTTCTATGCTCAAATTGGCTCTTCAATATTATACCGAAAAAAATATCGATTATTAATTAGTCCCGGCTCGAACCGTAAAATGACTGGGCTACTATTTGAGCTTAGAAATGTACCAAAATTAAAAAAAAATCCCGTCAGCAACAGTTCCAAATTTAAAATTTTGCTATTATCTCGTTAAAAACCTGATGGTAGTTATTTTTTGCACATATTTAAAGCATTACCATTATACATACTTCAAACATGGTGTAAATATTTTTGTCTATTTTGGTTTTGAAAAATAGGTACATTCGTATTTTTAACCGACTTCTTTTCTTATAAAAATCTGTTTTTAAATTTCAATGCCTATTTTATTGATCAAAAATCATTTATATTGTTAAATCTAATTCAAATGAGTGCGTTGGTATTAATAGTATTAATTTAAAGGCCTTCTGGGACTCACAATATTTATTTCTGTTTTGCGTAGCGATTTTTTTTAAATATGTTTTCAGATAGTCTTTTTGTAACTAAATGTGCTTACAGTTTAAAAGTCCAATTAATAATTACTTCCCACCTCTCCTAACAAAACTCCGTAAAATGACTGGACTATCCATCAAATATCGAACCATGAATTCATTCCTCCCTTGCTACGCCCATGCAGCTGACTGCAGCCAACTAAACTCAAAACAACTCACTAGATTCCTAAGAAAAATCTAGTAAGCACCGCCAGAGGTACTTATAAATAGACCCAACGTTTTTATTCCACTCTCGATTCTCCATACGCCCCAAACAGTTTAGATAATATTTAAGATTAAATTTTCAAGTAACACAAAACATATCAATATGGGTGATTGTTGTTATCCTTGCATTCCGGCCTGTAAGCCTGGCCCGTGCGGTCCATGTGGCCCCTTTGTCTGCTCCCCACCTCCCCCGAGGAACCCACCCGGAAACGCTTGCATCAACATTTACAGCTGTAACACACAAATTTTATAAATAAAAAAAGAAACCTGAAATAAAACGCCAGGAAGAAAGATACAGATACAGTGCAGTAAATATACAAGTGAATTCGTCAAGTTAGAAATAAAGATATTGTTTACAGTGACAAAACTAAATAAATTATTTTAGTTCAAGCACGAGTTATATCATTTAGTAATCTACGTTAGTAAGTATACCTAATAACAACTGTTCACTTCACAAGCATTCAAATGGTAAGCGAGATACCTACGTGTACAGGGTGAAATTGATATCATTAGCATCCTTTTAAAAGAGTCTACCCATCAAACTGAACAACTTTTACTATGGGAGCAAACCTATCGGAGCAAAAAAATCAGCTGTTGCATACATTTGATTCGAGTAGGCATTGCAGTTTAGTATGGAACAGCTGACTATTTTTTTGCTCCGATCGGTTTGCTCCCATAGTCAAAGTTGTTCAGTTTGATGGGTACACTCTTAGTTTAAAAGGATGCTAAAGATATCAATTTCACCCATCAAACCGAACAACTTTCACTATGGGAGCAAACCAATCGGAGCAAAAAAATCAGCTGTTGCATACATTTGAATCGAGCAGGCACTGTAGTTTAGTATGGAACAGCTGATTTTTTTTTGGTCTGATTGGTTTGCTTCCATAGTGAAAGTTGTTCAGTTTGATGGGTAGACTTTTAGTTTAAAAGGATGCTAATGATATCAATTTCACCCTGTATATAGTATTAATAACTGTTGTCTTTGGTATTAATTATTTAATTTAACATCCACTTCAGCCATATTAAATTATTTAATTTAATATGACTGAAGGACTGAATGCCAAAGATATATTAAGTACAATATAAGGTCTAACAAAATTAGGTGAAACTATTTTAAGGAGATGATCAGACCATCAAACTGAACAACTTTCTCTAAGGGACCAATATCGAAATCGCGAAAAAAATATATGCTGTTCCATACAAACCTACTCGACCTAAATCTATGGGACAGCAGATTTTTTTTTCGCGATTTCAATATTTGTCCCTTAGAGAAAGTTTTTCAGTTTGATGGTCTGATCATCCCCTTAAAATAGTTTCACCTAATTTTGTTAGACCTTATATATAAATACTAATAACTACATATACAGGGTGTAAATTTGAATGCATTACATACATATTTAAGAGCTGCTTCAGACCATCAGACTGGTTAACATTATTTTACAACAAGGGACCAGCTTTTATATCGCGAAAAAAAATCTGGAGTCTCATATATTTTGGTCGAATATAGTTATTGACATTTTCTGGAATTCATTTGGAATAGCAGATTTTTTTCTCGGGATTTGATGGTCTCAAACACCCCGTTCGATATGTATAATGTCTGCACTTCTAGTAGGAAGTAATAGATACTGTGCTTCTAGCATGCCACCCAAAGTGTTATAAACGAGAAAAAATTCATGCGCGTTTTTTCCGAGCTACGTAAAATAATAAAGATGGAGCCACATCTTGATTTTCATCGTTTTCTCGGGGGTCGCATGCGAGGCCTACTTTTTTACGATAGAGCGAGAAGAAAAACTTACACATTTTTATTATTTGTTGCAAATGCGCCATAATAACACACATTCTATGAAAATTTCAAAACGAAAATTTCCTGTCTAGCTATTACGGTTTGAATAAGTAATTTAGAATTTGAATCTGGATGGTCACGCTATTGTTCCATAGGGGTAATACGATTCTAGCACACCACTTTTTTCACCTTCTCCATATAGCTATGCCTTCTCCACGTTAATTTCTTTATAACCATTTAATAAGAGTGGGAATCTACGAAAACACTAGAGGCTTTCAGAAGAAGCTCAAGTTGTATAGGTACAGGATACAGGGCTTTCTACACTCACTTCAAACTTTTCCCACAATTTGTCAAATTAGTAAATAGTGATCATTTCTAATAATTTTTTTACGGAGCAGGGACTTATCGTATCTTTGATACTTCATGCTATGAGAAAAATAATGGAGAGTTCACTGAAATTCTCTCTGTAGAAGTTATTTTTCCATTTAAAACAAAGTAATTTGCATAATTGTACTTTATTCAGAAAGTAAAAACACGTCACAAAACGTTACGGCATTCAATAATTCTTGGACAAAATACACTTAGACAAACCATTTTCCACAGTTCTTTGAATGTTTGCTACCGTAGGGGTACGCCGACGTGGTAACAGCATCCAGACTGTGGTCCCTGTTAAAATAAACCATTATATAACAGATTTTAAGTCAGATCATTAACTATCAAACAAATAAATTCTCATCAAAATCGGTTCAGTAGTTTTTGCGTGATGCTCGTTCAAACAAACAAACACACAAACAAACAGACGGACAAAAATCCAAAAATTGCTAATATGGAATCAGGGACACCTAAAAACCATATCGTAACTTTTTTTTGTTCATATCTTCAATGTACAGACACACTTCTGTTACAGTTTTATAATAGTACGAGCGTTAACCCGCGACTTAGTCCGCACAAATTATATACCAGATTTTAAGTCAGATAATAAGCTATCAAACAAAAAAGTTTCATCAAAATCGGTTCAGTAGTTTTTGCGTGATGCTCGTTCAAACCACACAAACAAACAGACAGACAAAAATCCAAAAATTGCTGATATGGAATCAGGGATATCTAAAAACCATATCGTAACTTTTTTTTGTTAATATCTTCAATGTACAGACACACTTCTGTTACAGTTTTATAATAGTTTAGATAGATTATAATAATCAACACATCGTATCAGCCATTAAACGTCCACTGCTAAACATACACCTCCCCCAAAATGGGGGGGGGGGGGGGGGATTTGCCATAATCGCCACGCTTGGCAGGCGGGTTGGCGATCGCAGTTGGATCGAATCAATGTGTGTACTCAGAGGATGCTGCTGCCCATCCTTCAGTAGATCCCTTAGTCGCCTTTTACGACACCCACGGGAGGAAATGGGATGGTGCTATTCATAGCAATACACCACACGGCAATAATCAACACGTTATTTTAAATTAGTATTAAGTCCATTCATAAATCCAATGCTACTGACCTGCCTTACGTAATTATTACACGAATACCGCACATTAGGGTTTCGTCGAGTATAGCATTCAACAGGTAGACCAGAAGGCCTGCATGCGTACACACTGTCGTGACAAATCAGGGGCCGTCTCCGTGTCACAGGATCCAGCTCGCAGTGCGGACAGCAGCTGCGAGAGATCGGCAGGCATGGGTAAGGGCAGGGAGGAGCACGGGGACAAATTGGTCGCTGTTTGGGTATTATAGGGGGAGGGCATTGCGGGTTACAACAAGGCAGGACGGGTTGGTAGCACGGACTTGGCTCTGGGCAGGGACACACCTGTAACAAACATTTAAGTTATGACAAAAAATTGCTGACAATTTTTTATGGGGATGATCAGACCGTCAAATTGAAATCACGAAAAAAAATCAGCTCTTTAGTCGAGCCAAATGTATGGGACAGCTGATTTTTTTTCGCGATTTCGATGTTGGTCCCATAGAAAAAGTTGTTCACTTTGATGGTCTGATTATCTCCTTAAAAAGTGTCAGCATATTAAGAAGGACCCTGAGATATATTCGGTCAGAGGTACCTGCAGATACCGTATGATACTTACTGGAGGAGGTGGGCATGGTTCAGGTGGCGGCGGACATGGCAATACAGGTGGACAGCAAACAGGACAAGGTGATGGTGGTGGACAGGGTTCGCAAGGTGGTGCTCGACGGGGCCTGCAGCATGGCAACACGGGAACTATGGGAGGCACTATATCCGGGATTACCGGCGCCGGGCACTGCCTGAACACCGGTCGGCAGTTGCAAGGAGGGCAAGGCGTGCACGGACAGGGTGGTGGGCAGCAGGGCTGGCAGCATTGAGGCGGCGGTGGGCACGAGAATCTACACGGTCCAGTCCCACACGGCAAGATCGCTGGGCAGGTGGGACAAAAGCAGCATGAACACATTTTTTTAGAATTGCAGTTTTCAATATAACTATAAGCACGATTTTTTTAAACTTTTTAGAAAAATATACTTGAAAATTTTTGCGATTTTAGTTTATAAAAATTTTTGTGGTTAAAATATAATTTTATTGATTTGTCATTTTTTTGACAATGATATTTTTTCTTTTGGTTATCATTCTTCTCTGCTGAACATATACAAACCAGCCAGACACAAAATTATTATTTGATCTGCCAGAATCGGAAACCTCTTTTCAGAATTTTATTTTTGTAGTAAAAAAAGAAATCAAATTTTTGACATTTCATTCACATAGTAAATTTTTATGTTTGGTTTCTAATTTCTAAATTCTAAAAAAAATTAAAAATCTACAAAATGAGTGCTCCTTTTTACAGTTTCGACCCCTGCGTCTGCTCTGGATTACCGTGCGGGGCTTGCTACCCCTACAGCACGAAGCCCTGCGTGTCGTCCTGCAACGACATCAGGCCGTGCTCCGTGTGTCCCGGGGGCGGCTGCTCCGCGTGCCCGGCTCCAGTCCGGCCTTGTCCGGAACCCTGTCCTGCCCCGCCGGTACTACCATGCTTGCCTCCCTGCCCACCTTGTGATAAGGTAAACTATTTTATATTTCATACACACCTGCCGAATTTACGCAGTCGAAAATACGCGTGACTTGATTTTTGGTACTAATCCGCGTCCTATGACACACCTAGTACGCGCCATTATCCTGCTAGACGAGTAAATTACGTCGCTTAAATTCGGCAGATGTGTCATTACATAGCTCATGCATATGTGAGTACCACTCAATCAAGCATGTGCATCAATAATTGTTCACAGTTACAATATTAGCCACCTCCTCGCTAATCATAACGGTTTCATGCAAGTTAATTGTTTAAGGTGGTTGCAGAGGGGTCAATATTATACAAAGCTTTTACGCACAGTACGCGTAGACGGTATTAATATAAGTAACTTCTTCATATATGGAAAAATAGTTTAGAAAATCTAGATGCCGTGTCACAAATAACATTTGCAATTTATATAATAATTACGAAGATATAAATCTTTGAAATTTCTCATACAGAATTTTAAAAGCTTGATAACTTCGTAATTATATTATAAATTGCAAATGTTATTTGTGACGCGGCAACTAGATTTTCTAAACTATTTTTCCATATTATATAAAATATTACTTTCATTAATTCCGTCTACGCGTATTCTGCGTCAAACTTTTGTATGGACTAAAACCACCTTAATATGTTATGTACGTAAATCAAAGTAATTAATTTGTATTCTTTCAATCAGCCACGCACATTCGTGCCATGTAAGCAGCCGTTGTGCGACTCCGTAGCCATACCCTGCTGCCGGCCGAACCGCTGCAAACCGTGTCCCTGCTACTGTTGCACCGAGCCTGCCGTCTGCTCTCCGAAGCGATGCAGTTACCCTGGAGTGCCTGTGTGTGGGTGTGGCTGCTGCGGCCCTTGCATGCCTGTTTGGTAGGACCATAAAAAATACATGTTTATCTCTTATTGTTATGTCCTAAAAATAAAAGAAAATAAACTATTGACTGGTTTTATTTTTAGATTTGTCAACTTCCTGGCAACAGACCAAAGTCTAGTGACCTAGTCCAGTTTTGCTTCCTACTCAAGGCCTCATCTTGACCCTTTTTGTCGTTCACCTATATATATCTGATTATCTTCTTGCTCTTTCTCTTCGAGGAAGAGTCGATTTCTTGAGTGAGCAGGTCTCCTGTCACTGAGCAAGTAATCACTTCGTTTTACCTCCTGTAGCTGTTTCCTGCATACAATGAAACGGTGATGCCGCAAAGGTTATGCACTCGGCCTCGGCTCGCTTGGCGGGCAGACTGACCCCGGAGACCAGGTCCACCAGGTTCCAGGGGGGACGCTTCGTAGCTTCGCTCGTACACGAAGCTCGGTCTTCGGCCTCTATAACGATGAATCATAAAAACTCTTTAAAAACCTGTCGTAAAGACACACTATAGAAGTGATACTTCCACAGCTGTCAAATTTAAATTTCGAACTTCCGTTACACGAAAAGGTTGCGGAACCGAATTCATAGAGATAGTAAAGTACTACGTTCTATGACCGAATTTCATAGCCCTTCCATTTTTAAATCTATGCCTCCATTGTCCTCCCATAATTAGAAGTGAAACTTCCGCAGCTGTCAAATTTAAATTTCGAGCTTCCGTCACACGAAAAGGTTGCGCAACAAAGTTTCACTTCAACAAAGCCCTCCCATAAAAAGTTTCACTTCAAAAACTTCTACCCGATATAATCAAGCTCGTTATCCATAATGAGGAGAGCAGAGCCTCTCCAGATTAGCATGACCAAAGATTCTGTGACCAATGCCATTAAGGACGGCCGAAAAATTCAGACGCTCGCCGGAGGCACCACCATGGCACCACGCATACAATCAGACATTTTGATCAGGCAACTTTTGAGCCCAGTTGTGTTTCATATTTTAATCAACGCACATCGACCAACATGGATTAATTTCAAAAATGATGCTTACTCACGTAATTTCTTTTTTTCCTCTGGATTTAAGTCATTCCAGTTGACAATTAATGTTAAATATTTGCTCCCAAGCGAAGTCTTTGTATATTTTATTTTAATAATTTGCATCATCAAGATTCCACAAAAATAGATATTCTTCCACCTCTGCAATTAAATCTTGAATTTCGTTCAATTCCGTCTACAAAGTATCTAAGGAACAACAACGGAAAAAGTGCGACGGCGTGCCTGAACTAACGCGAATATCTGATAGTACCTATGCTATATATGTACACAATGTATGGCCAACACGCCTTCCGCCATTTCCATCAGAAAAAATCTTACGTCCGGCTGAGGTGCCGTCCGGTGAAACGGACGATCGGTCAGAATTTTTTTAACAGTGTGCGGCATCTAATACAAAATGTATGCACCGAGTGCCTTCCGGCGAGCGTCAGAATTTTTCTGTCAGAAATTTCGTACAATGTGCGGCCGTCCATAATCATGCTCGTTGAGGAGAGCAGAGCCTCTCCAGATGCAGTAGCATGACCAAAGATGCCATTAAAACTTTTCTATCTTCTCACCACTGGCTAAATACAAAGTTTTCAGGTATTCAGTAATTTCTTTTTCCAAATAGTCTGACAGATCAAATTCATGACAGTCATGACATTACCAATTTAGGAAAAAATCAAAATTTTTTACAAAAAATTAAAATAATGATAAAATCCTTAAAAATTGGAAAATTCAATTGCTAATTACAAAAACACCAAAACTGTAAGAAAATCTGGCAAAAAATATGAAATAGGCATTAAACATACCTACTATCTTTATTATTAGTAACTAACTTCTAGATACCAGGCAATCATAAGCTCAAGGAGACGATTCAGAAACATGTCAGTTCTACCGCGAGGCTACGAGTGCTTCCGCCCGTGTCCAAGATACGGCTGTGTAAAGGGAGAATACAGTATTTACTACAAAAGACCTCGCTATGGACAGCCTCGACCACAGCCTTTCCAGAGGGAATGTACGCCTTTCTGCAGTGGACCTTCTAATGCTCCTTGCGAAAGGTAAACAATGACTTTTAATAGGTCAGATATTAGTTTTATAGGTAGGTACACTTAGGCATACTTAGGCAGGCTTAGGCTTGGTATAGGCATACTTGTTTTTTTCTCACAACACTGCGGTCCCAAAGTTAAGTAGGTAAAATGTTTAAAAGACCTATCACCCAAGCGATTTTCGAGCGGAGACGATGTCGCACTAAAACGACGTCGCAACGATTTTACTGAGCGTTATTGCCACGACATCGCCGCGGTTCTGCCGCGACACCGATTGATCTCGGAAATATCGCGACGATGTTATGGCGGTATAGCGACGATATCGTTCTGTCAACGCCTATAATTATAATGCTTAAAAAATAGCTTCTGTGATATGGACATAAGGTGCTGTTTATACTGAAGAGACGTGTGGTGGTGGTGGATTATGAAAGTAACACCAATATAAACCTTATAGTACGTAGCATAGCGTCGTTTTTGTCGTAAAGGAAAATCGCGCCTGCGCCAACAGGCGTCGTCGCCTGGAGGCGCGTGCGTAATTATCCAAACGACCACAGAACGACGCTATGCTACGTACTATAAGGTTTATATTGCTTTACCCCGCCCGCGCCACGTCTCTTACTAAACGCGCCTAAAAAAGAATGACGTGCTTTATCTAGAAATAACTAGGTAATCTACACAAGCATCGTAGGTACACGTATTAGGTGTAGGTAACTACTGTTTTTTATCGGTCACAATATTATTTTATCAGCATGTAAATACATCAAAATACCTTCCTTGGAAGTTTACGATTTTTTTTTTATATAATAGAGGTTTTAGAAAAAGTCTGTATGCAAACAAAGAATAATTATGCCTAATTAGGTAGGCAAAAAAATATTGGAATTAAGTGATTTGGAAATCTTCTACATCAAGATGATGTATCCATAGTTTGCCCAGCTATAAAAAACTCTCTACTATGTCATCCATCATAGATAAATCTTCACAATATAATCGGTATTCAAAACAAACAGCGCCCTCGACTTATTACGCGCATACCACAATACCACTGCACAGTACGCACAGGCTAAATACTCATAACTTTTGATTGAATTAACCGATTGCGATGAAATAAGACCTAAATGTTAATCCAACCCAAGCGCTATACTTATGTAAAAACCCCATTCAAATGCTTTAGTAGTTTTGAAGTGTTGCATGGACAAACAAACAGACAAACACAAAAATTCTAAACACGGTCTCAATGCATTCCATTACGTATCCTAAACGCCCACAATTATTATTTATGCAAATATCTTCAACGCGTTTCTTATCCATCAGGATTACCTGTACAGGGTGAAATTGATATCATTAGCATCCTTTTAAGCTATGAGTCTACTCATCAAACTGAACAACTTTTACTAATGAGGCAAACCGATCGGAGCAAAAAAAAAATCTGCTGGTGCATACATTTGAGACGCGAACTCGCGCGTCAACATTGCAGTTATGGAACAGCAGATTTTTATTTGCTCCCAAAGTAAATGTTTTTCAGTTTGATGGGTAGACTCTTAGTTTAAAAGGATGCTAATGATATAAATTTCACCCTATATATGTTCTCTGATCCACGCCAAGTTTATACCTAGATATAGATGAATGTATACAATAACCGTCGTTTTATTGCAGGCCGTGCTGCTATGATTTCCCCTGCAAGGCCCACTGTTTCAACCACGGGGCGTGTACGCGACCAAGTGGGCGGTACGCGCGTACCGTGTGGTATCCTGGCGAATGCTGTCCTGCCGTATCGCCCTGCCAAGCCTTCACCTGCCCCAACCCACCGTACCACCCTTGCTGCTACCACACTTGCAACAAACTTGTCTAATAGCAGTTCGGTGGACCATGGAAGGCCACAATAATATCTAATCAGTATTTTATCGATATAAGATAACATGCAAACAACTTTTGTAATAAAATATTAAGATTTCAGAAAACACCAAATCGGCCCTCCTATGGCAATTATAGGACTTTGGCCTTGGAAGAAACATTTTTTCAAGGCCAAAATTCTGAGATAAAATAGATTTAAGAGTAAGCGTTCCTATTTTAATACGCGTACATTGTTTTCCTTTGCAGACACGTACTTAAGGTGGTTTAAGCCCATACAAAAGTTTGACGCACAATACGCGTAGACGGAATTAATAAAAGTAATATTTTATATATGGAAAAATAGTTGAATGTTGAAAAATCTAGTTGCCGCTTAACAAATAACATTTGCAATTTATAATATAATTACGAAGATATAAAGCTTTTAAAATTTTGTATGAAATATTTCAAAGCTCTATATCTTCGTAATTATTTTATAAATTGCAAATTTTATTTGTGACGCTGCATTTAGATTTTCTAAACGATTATGCCATATATACAAAATTATATAATATATATATATATTAATACCGTCTCCTTGTATTGTGCGTCAAAGTTCTGTATAAAATTGACCCCTCTGCAACAACCTTAACCCTTAATTTCAATTTTAAATATTTATTACATAGTAAAGAAATCGTACAAAGATAAATAAATAAAATTTTAATCCCACAGACGACACAATATTATTGAACCACCAATAATTGTTTACTTGTTTACCTATAAAGTTGGGTTACGAGCGTATTAACATACACATTCACATTTGGGCACAGGCCTGCTCTCACGAATATGGATGAGAGGAGGCCTTTCCCCTGCAGTGGGATCCTAATTACTTTACTATATAAAATGCGATTTCTGAATAATCGGTATGTATTATTACTCTAAAGGTGGTTTCAGTCCATAAAAAAGTTTGACGCACAATACGCATAGACGGAATTAATAAAAGTAATATTTTATATACCTATGGAAAAATAGTTTAGAAAGTCTAGATGCCGCGTCACAAATAACATTTAAAATTTTGTATGAAAAATTGCAAAGCTAAAGTTAAATAAATAAATAAATAACATTTGCAATTTATGATATAATTACGAAGATATTCGTAATTATATCATAAATTGCAAATGTTATTTATTTATTTATTTAACTCTTTATTGTACACATAACATTACAGAAAAAACAATTAAAATAATATAATAATTATATAATTATTTGTGACGCGGCATCTAGATTTTCTAAGCTATTTTTCCACATATTAAATATTACTTTAATTCCGTCTACGCGTATTGTGCGTCAAAGTTTTGTATAAAATTGACCCCTTTGCAACCACCTTAAGCAAGGCCTTACTTTGGCTCGACAACCGATGAGGTTGAAAATCGTGTCGGCAGGAAATAATAAGAGAATTGTGACTTTTGTAAGTAATTTAATTGGCGGTGCGATGTTCGTGAATTGAGGCATGTTTGTGAATCCTATCTTACTTTGTTTAATAAATGTGAAGTTCTTTATTTTTTGTATTAATTTTAAACAACTTAAACTGGTAGAAATAAAGTAAACACAATAAATTGCCATGGATGGAAGTGAAAATTAATCCTACTATTTGGTCTTACTTCTTAGGTCCACCAGAGAAAACCTATTTCTGTTTATCCTACAGGAGTGCGATTTTTGAATCTTATACGTTGAACTCAGCAGTTGAAAATGTATGGAGATACGCATCTATAATATATCGCGCCGTATAATCAGCTGTAGAAACTGCTGATTTGACTTTCTCATACTTCAGGAGTGCATAATTACACTAGCGGCGTAGGCGGGCGCGATATATTGCCAACACAAAAATGATGGTTCTGACACTTTCGAGTTTTTCTCTTGTTTTTTTGTTTAATTTTTTCTTTTACTGTGACGATAGAGATCTAGAGAACGCGGTGAGTACGAAACCTATTGTCGCATCACCACCAGTATCACGCGATAGAAAGTATTTTGTTAGCTTGAATAATTATCCATTGCGGTATCAGAACTCGACGTTCGAATAATCTTTAGTACTACGCAAGCATTGTAAACTATTTACACATAATATCTCGACTGGCTTTCAGCCTCATAATATATTGAATCATTACTGTCGCAAACAATGTGTTCCGTTTTTGCGCATATTGCTGCGACACTGGTCCCGCCCCCATTTCACATCTCCCTTTAGTTTTTGTGATCTGTGACTTTGACCATTGACTGTGATTGTATTAGGTACCGATGCAATATTCGGCTTCAAAACGTTCCCGATTCCACGGTTTATAGGAACCATATCGCTGAACATTTACCGATATAAATTTAAAACAGGAGTGCGATTTTTTAAACTCATTCGCTGAGCTCAGCAGTTGGAAATGACAAAATAACTTTTTTTCTACTGCTGATTTGACTTTCAAAAATCGTACTCCAGGAGTGCGATTTTTTAAAGTCTAATCAGCATTAGAAAGATGCGTATCTCCATACATTTTCAACTGCTAAGTTCAACGTTTGAGATTCAAAAATCGCAGTCCTGATGAGGATTATTATGACATTCAAGGGATCAGGTCGGTTTCGTCCTTTTCCCCGAACGTCCACTGTTGACCCGAACGTCCATTTCCCAGATTCGTCCTTTTCCCCGAACGGCCATTTCCCCGAACGGCCATTTACCCGAACGACCATTTCCCCGAACGGGCATATTCCCGAACTTTTCCCCGAACGGCCCATTCCCCGGCCATTTCTATAACCGGTCATTTCCTTGCTCAGACATTCTACATGGTGTAACAAAACACCCTTCAAGTACCTAATATCAATATCATACCCCATACAGGCCCATTCCTACACTAATAAGAATAGAGCAAAAAGAAAAGGAGCAGGACGTGACGTGGACCTGGACATGAACTACCTAAACACCAGCAAAAGCTAACTTTATTGACTGCATTCCATAATAGCATTTTCATTGTAAATAGTGAGAGAGTTTGATATAAATACGCTACGAATAAGAGTAGTAGCAAAAAGTATACGCATCCCACACTATAACATAAGTGTGTGCAAGGCCTGTGCCTGGTAAACAGTCTTGGCATGTGGTACATACTCCATTAAAAAAAAGTCTAGACGCTTAGTATTTCTCGCGCAGTTTTCGTGTTCAGTTGTTTTATCAATTGCGACAATATTATTACCTAATATTTCAGGCGCTAGTGTTTTTGTTATCGGACATTTACAATATTGAGTGCTAAACTAATATTTGGAATTACAAATGATTTTCGCAAGATGTTTGTTACGTCAACTATCTTAGCGATCGTTTTCGTTGGTGAGAAAATGTAAAATACTTAGTTTTATTTATTTTTGGTAGTTTTTCCTAGTCTTAATTTTGAGGTAACTATTTTTGGACTATTATACTTAAGTATTTATTTCCGTTGCCGAAATTTAGTGTACCCTAGCATAGAAGGCAGGCCGCTGATGGGCTGGTTGCAAGTTTAAGTCCCGCCCGCCACTACAGGGGTCCAAAGATTTCTATTTGGAGTGTGCGTGGCTGCTGCTGTTTTTTTTATAAGATACGAGCGTTAACCCGCGACTTCGTCCGCACAAATTATATACCAGATTTTAAGTCAGATCATCAGCTATCAAACAAAAAAAGTTTCATCAAAATCGGTTCAGTAGTTTTTGCGTGATACTCGTTCAAACAAACAAACAAACACCCAAACAAACATACAAACAAACAGACAGACAAAAAATCCAAAAATTGGTGAAATGGAATCAGGGTCACCTAAAAACCATATCGTAACTTTTTTTTGTTAATATCTTCAATGTACAGACAAACTTCCTGTTACAGTTTTATAATAGTAAGATAGAAGATAAATGTTTTTTTAAACGTTTGTTTAAAACTATTAGGATTAAAAAGTAGACCAAAAACGGGGCAAGCCCCATACGCGAGGTCTACGATTTGGGTATCCTTAACAATAGACAAAATAAAATGCATTTTAGTTACGTACAAGTACAATTAAAACAAATTGAAAGATGGTGCGGGGGGTTTGGGTAGGTGTGTGTGTGTGCTTGTGTGTTTGCCTTGTATACTTGATTAAGTCCTCAGTTTCATCGTAAGTCAAAGTCTGCAGCCAGTTCTTAATCTCGAATTTTGCACGGCGTACTGATTGCGTTTTTACGTCCAGAAGTTTACAAACTCTGTTGTATGTCCGGGGATGTAAAAACGCGGAAAGCGACTCGCAAAAGTAGTGTTAATGGGATGGGGATGGACCTGGTGTGCCTGCATAACTCCAGTCGGTTTAGGAGTTAAGGAACGATCAGCTGCAAGGCTGATCATAGGATATTATTGTAATATGTACTGTAACTCTGTGAACAGTACAAAAACTGACTATCAGTCGGTGAAACACGATGGCATACTCACCCTACTTACTATCAAAACAAGATTATAAAATGTATTCATGAGTATGTTAGCGCTTTCATTCATTGCTGAAATGATTACAAATCATTTTTGCCTCAAAACTTAAAATGCGAATAACTTTAAATTTTAACTATCAAAATAATGAAATTAATGTTTCATTAATTTCATTATTTCAGGTTTTGCGCTTATTCTTTAACACGTTGTATAAGTCTTACCGATGTACCTGCGCAGTAGATAAATTTTAGTAACGCGCGAAATTATATTGACCTATCAGGTTGTGCCACCTTCAATCCGTTTACGCTATTGGCTAATTTATTTTCGCGCCCTTTTCGCTGCTATCCGACTTTGCAACCTTTGATAACTAATAGACTTCGGGTTTTGTCGGAGACTCGGGCCTGCTCTACGCAAATGAAGATTGACGAGCGGAATTATTTTCCTGGTCGTACTGTACCTACCTATTGAGATAAATAGGTAATAATAATAATTATCAGGTACGATCTGACGGGCCTGCTACGTGTTGGCCTGGCCCCACGTCTCCCAAAGGTCCGGGACACTTAAATCCCGAGATACGGAAAAAACAAACATAATTTATCAGACTAAGGGATGAGACGTGACCAACGATTTTTCCTTCGATTTCCAAAACATTTTCAATCATGAACTATTTCGTATTTTGTGCTATTTACTTTATTTGTACAACTGGTAAAACTCGCTACATCAGTAAAATAACCGAAGATGTTATTTATGTAAACAATTAATAAATTAAATAAAACGTTTTAAGTGCGGAAGTTTTATGTATGACTAATAATCTGACGCATGTAATAAGTAGGTAATTTTTGCTCTTTTTGCTTTATGTAGGTAACATGTACACTACATGTATAAACATAGTGAATTAATGATTATTCACACTCCTCCTACACTATCAACCTATAACATAATCGTAATACCTACTACTCAATACCTACTCAATAACTTTATACTCTGATGATGACAAATGACAACGACAAGTTATATTAGTATTAAAGCATGATGTCATGCTGCAAACAATACTTCAAACGTAGTTCAAACGTCATTATTATGAATGATCAAAGCGAAAAAAATTGCTAATTAATATCACAGCCAAGTTGCGCAGGAGCACATACCGTCTGCTATTCTAATATAATGCAAATCGATCGAATCTGAATCCAATAGAGCATTCTAATTTACTTACATATTTGGTAGCACAGTTTTGAACACGCAAAAAATAAGTTCAAAAATTTCAAAATGGTTGAATTTAAAATAAAACATTCAAACATTATAATAATAAGCAGGTACACCTGTTACGCAAATAATAAGTTCATAATGGTTGAATTTAAAATAAAACATTTATACATTATAATAATATGCAGGTACACCGGTTACGCAAAAAATAAGTTCATAATAGTTGAATTAAAATAAAACATTCAAACATTATAATAATAAGCAGGTACCTGTTTTATGCAGGTGATATAATACCTACTGAATAGTCTACATAACAAAGGAGTTGTAGAGTGCGTGAGCTGGGACCTAAGCGATTTCTCCTGAAAGTTGTTCAGGGTTCTTAGGGAGTAAACATACTAAAAGTCCCCTCCTCTAGGAGTCGCGCCGGAGTGGCGGAGGGGTTAAAGTTCTCTCACTTTTGGGTTTTTCGCGAATATATCCAAAACGGTGCGTCGCGTCGGCGTCGTAGAGAAAAGTGGTCTCGTAATACATGAAACTTTATACAATTTTCTACACCTTTTATTCTATACACTTTTTCCTATTTCCCAATAGTATTCGAGCTACACGCTCCGGAAAATTAAAAATTAAAGTTATTCAGCGCGATGAGCATTACCTGAACATCTTTTGAACCGTAATAGCTATTTAGTTGAAATTTTCACAATTTCAGCGTTACTATGGCGGATTTGCTAACAAATAGGTAATAAAAATTTCCAAAAGTAACAAATTTAGGGGGGTCCTACACAAGACACCAGTTTTTATCTACGTTCTTTTTCTTATCGCTCTATCGTAGAAACGGTAACACATACAAGCGTCAAACTTGGTGTAATTATAGAGCAAATTCTACAGTATAACAACAAATAATAAAAACCGGCCAAGTGTGTGTCGGTCTTGCACTAAAGGTCCCGGAGGAAACAAAACTTTTTTTTAAGTTCATATGTTGTGTACCATGTACCTACTTAATGTGTAGTCGACGGACACACAAATCGGGCGGTTTTATTCCATCATAGCCTCCTCTTCAAACACCACCTCAAAGTTGAATGAATACTTAGGTAGGTAGGTACTGTCATTGAAATGAGGTCACACCGCTTCATTAGTTTTAAATGGGTTGATCAAAACAATTTGGCTGGATGGATGTCTCGTTGGACAATTCGGAAAGTCCCGGTAAATTGATTCACCAACGGAAATAGTCATAGGTTAACACGCCAGCTCCGGGCCAGCCACTTCAGGCTATTAGTAGTTCAATTTCAACTCTTATTGCACTGAAATAAGGGGGCAGCAGCCTGTGTGACTTAATTTACTGTCGACGAAAGTATTAGGCATTTATGATGCTTTAATCAAAGCAATAAAATAAATGATTACCTAGGTAGGTACCTATTTAACTGAAAACACGAACCGATGACATATTTTTTTAATGACGTTGGCAAAATAATACTTACATACTATAGGTAATAAATTCACGACAATATTCCTTTTCGGTTGATCAGAAACTTTGCTCACCAATGCCATTCTTAAAATACATTAATATTCATGAGCACGCTAGCGCTTTCATTAATTGCTGAAATAATAAGAAATCATTTTGCCATAAAAACTTAAAATTCGAATAACTTTAAATTTTAATTAATAAAATAATGAAATTATCATTTCAATGCAATTATTTCGTTATAACTAAATCAGTTGGGGTGTATGAGGTTTTGCGCTTATCATTAAACGTACGTAAGTTACGTTGTAGGAGGGTCACTGGTCACTGGCAAAATCGTAATTCAATTCATAATATCTTCTGGTCAACATACCTACTGATTAAACAATAATCATAAAAATACCGTCATTTCAGGAACGCTGGATGCCCAGCAGCCGAACATATACATCAACAATAGGTAGGTGGATAATGCGCCGTGGATTGATGCACGATGTTTGGCACCGTATCAGGGGGTCTACCCGGACATTCGAACTTCGCAATTGAGTGAACGTTTCCGTTCCAAAGTGAACTCTATTACAATGAAGATGGTCTCGATATATCGAAAATCTAAAGTCCGAGTACAGGACCTGCTTAGCGACATCAAAACACATCACAACGTTCATTACCTACATACTGCTGACCACTAGCCCGATTGCTCTAATTTAAAACATCGAAGTTCTATTCTTATCCAATTTCAGTTCTAATGACATTGCAATCCAATTACTATTCAACTGCACTAAATTCCGCATCGCGCTAAACTATGTAACTTTAAAGTCTGAGCGATCTGTCAAAACGGCTCTCACGGCTGGCATGAGCTGTACCGCGATTAGCGCAATAACAGTTGTGTCAAAAGTTATGGTTCGTACGTAATCCAATCACGGTTCAATCACCGAACATTTAACGCAATTGCAGCCCAGGAGGGCAATTGCTGTAAATAAATCGCAACTGAACCATGATTCGACCGCGTGCCAAGCTTAGCTTTTTACACATTTGGTATTGCGCTAATCGCGGTACAGCTCATGACAGCCGTTAGAGCCGTTTTGACAGATTAGATGGCTCAAACGTTAAAGGCTGTCACAATAGTAAATAAGTCAAGTTTAGCGCAATACGTATTTACACAGTTGAATAGTACTTGGATTGCAATGTGATTAGAACTGAAATTGGATTAGGATTGAACTTGGATGTTTTAAATTAGCGCGATCACCCTCCAGTTCACTGCTGCTTACCCACTGAACTGATATGTTCGTCATAATACAACAATTGTACAACAGGGTGTAATGAAGAGTATCATTAACCTTCCAGCCACATACTCTACCCATCAAACTGAACAACTTTTACTATGGGAGCAAGCCGGTCAGCTCAAAAAAAAATTGCTTTTCCATACTAAACTGCAATGCTTCTCGACTCAATATGCATGGAACAGCTGATTAAATTTTTGTTCTGACAGGCTATCTCCCATGGTAAGAAAGTTGTTTAGTTTGATGGGTAGAGTATGTTAAAGATACTTTTCCTTACACTTCCCCTGTAGGTATGATAGAGACAAACAACATTAAAATAAGACTAAACCAAGACAAAAAATCCTCAATAATTAGAGGTAAGTATCCGGCTTTCAATTGTGACCTTGCAACCCTAGATACAGCTAATTACTTAGTTGTAATATAATAAACTAGCGACCCGCCCCGGCTTCGCACGGGTGCAATGCTGATATATAAACCTTCCGGAAAAAAAGCTGCATCAAGATCCGTTGCGTAGTTTTAAATAAGCTTATATAAGGTCTAACAAAATTAGGTGAAACTATTTTAAGGGAATGATCAGACCATCAAACTGAACAACTTTCTCCAAAATATAAAATCGCGAAAAAAAAATCTGCTGTTCCATACATTTAGGTCGAGTACATTTGTATGGAACTGCAGATTTTTTTCGCGATTTCGATATTGGTCCCATAGAGAAAGTTGTCCAGTTTGATGGTCTGATCATCCCCTTAGAATAGTTTCACCTAATTTTGTTAGACCTTATATAGGGACAGACAGACAGGCAGCGGGAAGCGACTTTGTTTTATACTATTTAGTGATGATAGTTAAAGTAATAATATATAAACCTATACAGGGTGAAATTGATATCATTAGCATCCTTTTAAACTAAGAGTCTACCCATCATACTGAACAACTTTTACGATAAGAGCAAACCGATCGGAGCAAATAAAAAATCAGCTGTTCCATACTAAACTGCAATATCGACGCGCGAGTTCGCGACTCTAATGTATGCAACAGCAGATTTTTTTGCTCCGATCTGTTTGCTCCCATAGATTAGATTAGATTCGTTTATTTCATATTACGACATGTCACATTCTTACATAAATATTTTACATAAAATGTCCATTCATAACATGATCGTCAAATAGTATAAGAATATAAAATTAGCAATGTCAAAATAAAAATAATAATAAAACATTAAAGTTAAAAATATTCTATTGACTATTTCCGAATTAGAAAAAAAAATGTCAACAACATCAAACAAATTAAAATTGAATATAAGTGCAGTGATATACACGCATCAGCTTTGAGCTGCTAGTGTATAATATATAATAATAATAATAATAAAGAGATCAAATTGTCTGACGGGCCTCTTCGTGTTGGCTTCGGCCCCACGCACGCCTACCAAAGGTCCGGGACACCTATGTCCCGAGATAAGGAAGAGACACAATAATAATAATAATAAAATACTTAAGTAGGTACTTCAAAACTTTTTGTTAAGAATTCGTTAACGGAATAGAATTCATTATCCAATAAAAAGTTGTTCAGTTCGATGGGTAGACTCTTAGTTTAAAAGGATGCTAATGATATCAATTTCACCCTGTAGAGTTAATCCGTACAACTCTTTCTAAATCTAGAACTTGTGTTTATGAACACTCACCTGTTTAGTATACGAGCATGCCAAGCCAAGCAATAAATTAAACAAGATAATATGCGGATCGATAATATCGCACCAACAACATCGAATAATCGACCAAAATAGCAGATTCTGCGTCATTCCTGCATATTTCAATATCTAACATAATAAGCACATAGTTTACGAGCATTCAAGTTTAGAACAGCAACAGTAATCTTGTAAATATTTACATTGCATTATTAGATTACCTATTACAAAGAATAAATTAGGTATAGTGACGACTGATCCATGCCATGCCAAACAGATTTAACTTTTTGCGCTATCCCTTTTTGTAGATTGTGGCCAGCATCAGCAGATTCTCGCCAACTCTACAATCCTAATCAATTCTACAATCCTCGGAGCAATGTTAATGACGGTGATAGTCGCGGGTACATCCAGTCGAACACACCACTACACGTACCACATGATGGCACAACGTTCAATGCGAAGAATACGCATGAACCATTCCAAATCCACCTGCCACGGGAAGACCCGCGTCTTTTCTACCAGTCTGATGCATATCTTGAAGAAAATAACCAGAAAAATTTAAACAATGAAGTTTCCAACATATACCCTGGCAGGGAAGTCGTACGAGCTACGCAGGGGGTCAATTCCAGGTCACTGCCAGTTCGTATGGACCAACGAGGTAGGTAACTACTAGAAATCTTGAAATCTGGGCAAAATGATGGTTGAAAATAGCAACGATGCCTACTCGGGGTCAAAGGATTTCTTTGGCCGTCCAGCGCGGAAACACGGCTACTGTCATGTGATTTATCAGATGACAGTAGCTGACTGTCATGTGATAAATCACATGACAGTAGCTGTGTTTCCGCGCTGGACGGCCAAAGAAAGCCTTTGTATCCCGAGTAGGCATTGTTGCCATTTTCAACCATCATATTGCCCAGATTCACGATTCACGTTTTAACGTGTTGTATATTTTTGACTGTAGTTTAACGTGTTGTATTTTGACAAAGCTTGCCGTGGATTTTTGACATCCTTTAAGACGAAGCATGTTGCTAATTTTATCATTTACTAAGGTTAACTCGCGACTTCGTCAGATAGTCAGATAATAAGCTATCAAACAAAAAAGTTTCATCAAAATCGGCTCAGTAGTTTTTGCGTGATGCTCGTTCAAACAAACAAACAGACAGGCAAAAAATCCAAAAATTGGTGATATGGAATCAGGGATACCTAAAACCATATCGTAACTTTTTTTGTTGTTAATATCTTCAATGTACAGATAAACTTCCTGTTACAGTTTTATAATAGTTTAGATAATATAAATATTTTTAACCGAAGAAAAAATAGGCGATTCTCAATTCGCTCCGTATTTTTTTTTGTATGTCTGTTACGCGATTACTCCGCCAATTATGAATTGATTTTGATGATTCTTTTTTGTTTGGTAGGTAATACGTCAGAAATGGTCGTATTTTAATTTGGAGAAGATCTGGTGAAGGGCTTCGGAGATAGACAATGGAACTCTTCTAAAATGTATAGCATATCATCGGTGATTAAAATAAATGTTTCGTGTTGATATGCCCTTGCATGTACAATGGATATTTCGACCCAATATAACAAAGAGAATGTTAATCACTACGTTATAAGAGTCGGGACTTCCATACTAAAAACTGGTCGTAACCGATATCCAGAATTGTATGAAACGTGTGCGAGCGTTCAAAGGAACTTAACCCAGCAAACAATTGGGCCCCCATTTATATGACTATTTTGACTTATAAAATATTACGGTAATTTCGTCATATACTGGTGCTTTATGCGTCGAATGTTCGACTATACGACACCTATACGACCAAATTGTTAGTTGGGAATGGCGGCGGTGCATTTCATATAACATTGAGCCTGCAATATAATACCAACACTAATTGTCAAATAAAAAAATTTTGACAAAAAATTTAAACCGACTTCAAAACTTAATAAGTACTACAATAATAAGGTAACCAGCGTCTTTTAAATTCTTACCTATAAGAACATAAATTTCTTTTATTGGAGTCGGTGTCAAGCTAAGCCCAAAAAATACCTAACTCTAAGCCCAGTCGCGAATCATACTGGCTTGATAGCGACTTCAATAAAACAAATTAATTTTGAAGTCGGTTTTAATTTTCTGTTAAAATTTTTGTTTTTGTAATTTTTCATTTTGTTTCATCTTTTATAATGTTTGAAAGCATTTTTAGTTTCAAAATTAATCTATTTATCCATCCATCCATCCATATGCTCACGACTATATTCCCCGAGGGGGTAGTCAGAGATATTGTGAAACTTCAGAACATCCACGTTTCACTAGCAGAACCGAAACTCTGTCCAGTGTGACAGGGAGTGAGCCCGTCGCCACATGTAAACACACACACCACATGTGCCCCAATCTATTTAATTGTATACTTGTACCTAGGTGTACAGGTAGGTATACAGTTTTTATTCTGTTTCAGGTTCAAGTTCTGAATCATGCATATTTTGCCCTACGGATAAAACGATAAACTTGAAACAAGGAATGAAAAGTGTTAAAGTTCCATACCTCCGTCTTACTACATGTTCAGGTCGTAATGCTCCAAGAGCCTTTCGTTTTGTGTACCTGTATGGTGCCAAGCCAGGTTCCAATGTTGAACAGGGCTCGTATTTATTAGTTGGTAGAATAATGCATCAAGGAAGAGTAAGCGAAGTCCTTCTACCGTTCAGTGACGCCATTATCACAATAATAAAGATTTCTGAATAATGAAAACCCGAAATGAAAAAATGCTACTCTAACATTCTACAAAACCCTAAAAGCTGTAATAAGTAGGTATAGGTACCTACTTTTATTCTAAACATTCCACTTATAAGAATACCGAAATGTAATAAGCATAGGTATAAGTTGCCGTTTTTTTTCTTTTTTCTTTGTTTAATTTAAACCTATAATAAAAAGTAATAGTAGTATTATGTTTAAGTTTTTAAAGTAGGTAGGTTTTACTTTTTTCTAGGTTTTCTTGATTCAGAAATCTTAAGAGGATAGACTAGTAGGGTAGATCCGGGGTAGATGGTCGTAAAGGAGATAAGGCCAACAAAAAAAAATCGACAAACACTTGTTGGGTGTCGCTAGCTATCACTAGTACACTTCAAGTCGTACATACGAACATCTGGGTACGCTACACGTTGTGGGGTTGTGTAGTTTTTAAAAAATATGCGTTTTGAAGGGTTTTTGGAATGACTTATGAATCGTACTTGAACATAATCTCAAAATAAACACAATAAATTCTGACACTTAGCTTATGTGGCCATCTGTCCCCGAAAATTTGGAGAGATGACCACGATCGGTCAGGGTGTGATGCCCATAGTCAGCCCATAGTGTTACTAGATATTTTTCGGTATAATTTCATATTTAATGGACGATTTAACGAACAGTCACTTTTATGCGATTCATCTGATAAAAAGGGTAAGATAAAAAATAACTGGTTTTGCTGTGCAGAGAAAATTCGAAATACGTCTTATTGAAGATTTGATTCAGTATATCGTTTCCCAACTTTGGGTGCACCAAAATTGCTCTCAATTTGGCGACATGTGTTCAAAATGAAAAAAAAAGTAATTGAATCTCAAAAAAATTAACGGTTCAAAGAAAGAAACAGTAGGTTCATTTAAGTACCTACTGGCCAACTCTCACATATAACTGAGGCTATCTCTCCCGGACACTGAGGGAGAGATGACCAATCATGATTTTTTTGAATGTTTTTTTAAGGTTGATCCTATCAAAATTATTCAGATTTTTGTTAATTATCCTATAGTGTAACATTCAAAGCTTAATTGAAAATAATAATTTACTATCTACAAACATGTCATCTTAAAAAAAACTACTGCCAACTACCCCAGACTTACCCTACCGTTTTTTTCCATACAAACATGGTGCAAAAATTGTTTTACCATGCAATCTATGTTAAATATGCTATGACCCTATGTTTTGTTTTTTTGCATAAATTAATTACTGCAAGAATGTAAAAATTTTACCGCCTGTTTTCAGACATCCAGCAAATATTTGACGAATATAAACAAAAAAAAAAAGAAAAACATACAGACATTTCTCATATTATTCCTGAAAGAATTATAAAAATCGGTTTAGTTTTGGAGGAGGAAATAGGTGAATACAAAATGCTTATTAAAATCAACCCGTGCTGCAGTTGTCTCTTTTGCACTCTAGTCGGCGGGGTGTATGGGAGGGGCGGATCGGACAAATTTAATATACCTACCTACATAATGAGCACTATTCTTTTCTTTTTTAAATTTAGTTACTAGAAACCTCGACAGATGACATGTTTATCGCTCCATAGAAGACGTTCGCGAGATCCTGTCAAAATCATGTCAAGACTGTGCCTGCCTGTTTTGTAAAGGCCAAGGGATCGAGCCCATACATCCATGTCAGACGTAAACAGTTTCTAATTTTCTATTAAAATGATTCGTAAATAATTAAATATTCATCAAAAGATGCGTTGGAATCTTTTTGATTCTCTTTTCCTTCTTTATATAAAAAAAAAACTTTTGAAATTTTGACCTTTATTCGCACAGACCGAATCCTTTCTCCATCTATCGATCCCTTAGAACACCGAAAGAAAAACTCTCCTTACGTATACAGTCGGAAAAGTTACCTATTCTCCGAATTTCTTCCGAGAGTGCGCCTATCCTCTTAAGTGCTGTGATGAGGCGACTGAACGGAAAAGGACTCTTAACATTGATTTATAAATAGACCTCAATCATCATCCATTAATTTCATTTCAGCCAATACGCACCTGTAAGGTGAAGATTCAAATAAACGCAGTAACATCAGAGTCGAGTTGCCCAATACCAAGTTACTTGACAGCCCATTGCGATGGGTATCAAAGTAGAACTTGCACATTCAACTGTCGAAACCAAAGACACAAATTAATTGGCGGATCAACACTTACGTGTGGAGATGATGATATATGGGAAGGAACCTTACCCCTTTGCAATATAGGTGAAAATTAACATCAAAATGACAAACGAATATTATCAAAGAAAATAATATTTATTCATAATAAAATACAGGGTGAAATTGATATCTTTAGCATCCTTTTAAACTAAAAGTCTACCCATCAAACTGAACAACTTTCACTATGGGGGCAAACCGATCGGAGCAAAAAAATAATCAGCTGTTCCATACTAAACTGCAATGCCTACTCGACTCAAATGTATGCAACAGCTGATTTTTTTTTGCTCCGATCTGTTTGCTCCCATAGTGAAAGTTGTTCAGTTTGATGGGTAGACTCTTAGTTTAAAAGGATGCTAATAATAACAATTTCACCCTGTATATTGTTTCACCAGGTCGACAACGATGGTGTACCGCCATACCTCCTCCGCGGAATGGGCAAATCATGTGCCAAGCGAAAGCAGTTGGCCGCAAAGGTCTGGCTGAGGGTTCAAAGTGTTGGGTGCGATGTTCCCGCGGCCGCGGCAGGAAACATTGGAGCCCGCGGATAACTGCCGTCTGTCGCTGGGGCTCTTGGACCAATGAGCTCACGTGTGGACGCAGGAGACACTGAACTTATCAGATAGCTTCAGTCTTCTTATTTTACCAAATGTAGTAAAAACTGATGAAGCTGGTTATTTCTTATGCAGTCTTTGTTATAAGCATACACAAAGGTTAAGTACACACGGCGACACATCAAGCTATACAAAACCAACATAAGCTGGCCCCGCTACGTTATACGTTACTCGACCTACGCGCGGTCAGCTTATTTTGGTTTTGTATAGCTTGATGTGTCGCCGTGCGTACCTTCTTAATGCTTTTTATGAACACATAAGTATTATAATGATAATCTAAGTAACTATATATTATTATAAGTAAGAAATTTATGTTTACATAAAGAAAATGTTTTTATTCTCGGAGAGTTTTATTCCTGAAGGTGTTTCAAAAGGGGAGACTGAGGATACTTATTGATCCTCAAGGGAGACATGTTCCATTGAAATTATAAATCTCCCAAGTATTTTATTTACAATATTATTAACCATCAACACTTGTACGTATTCACGTAAATAAAGTTAAAAAAACATATGACTGTCAAATTCATAATTTTTTCACACGGTGACACAATGTTGGTTTCGACGCGCTCAAACAAGGTTTATTGTAAGTGTTTAGGTACTTAAGATACAGATATAATATATGCTCTATAATAGCACGCTACAAAGCATCCTAATAAGTATAGTTACTTACAATGGGCGTGCTCTTGAACTGTTTACATTTGGTTGCAATAAGCGTTTTAAGCATGCCCTTGAATCAAGCATGCTTTTCCACTGTTACACATTTGCCTATGATAGGCGTACGCGTACGTGCTCGAAAATCAACAGCATGCTAATTTATAGGAAAGTATGTACACACATAACATATATGCTACTATGTAGCATTTGTTCGAAAAAGATAGTTTATGTTGCCTCCGGTACATTACAACCAAAACCCAAATCGTTTATTTCCCGTTTCGACTGCAATTCAAAATAATGGCCTTGCCCAAATCTATCATGACTGAAATCCGAAATGCGCGTCCCAAATTGACTGAAAGTTGATGATGATAGGTAATTTAAATTTCAGTCAATATGGGAATTTGGACACGTAAGTACCTAATTCAACTTCTAAGTTCATATAATTCACTTATTGTTTATTTCAATTATTATGTGGTATTACCGTGGCTTTTTGGCCCAAAGTCAATAACCTAGTGGGGGAGATATGGTACAAAATAATTGGGTAATCTTGATCCCCTGATCTAATCTCCCATAACCGCAAACTAATAAATACCGTAGTGACACGGAATATATTATACCGAAGTCGTTATTATCATAAGTCCTATTTACTTGCTATCTCTTTGTAAATAGGACCTATGACACTCTCTACCGAGAGCTTTTACTCAACTTCGTGGATATTACAGATCACATTTTTCACATAAAAATAAAAGCAATTTAACTGTAATATTATATTTTCGCAATGAAGGCATTATCGATAAAAGTTTTACAATTATGTCGGTACCACTGAAACCAACTTATAAAAAATAGATTTTTATCGATGAGAACGAATGGATGTCATGATGTTATACAGGGTGAAGGGTGTATGGGGCAGTAGGTCCTCCGCAAAGCTCCGCTAAGCTGTCCCATACAAGACTGCCGTTGGTATCTACCCGACAGAAATGTATGGGACAGCTAATTTCAGTTTGCGGAGGGCTGTCCCTTACACCCGGTACCTATATTTTGCTGAGTTAGGTAATAAATGTTTCTAATGATTGCTGATTGATTGTAAATGAGTTGATTCTTAAAGGTTTTGGCACGTTTTGGTTACTTTTTCATAAACCTTTAGAGTCAAATATGTCAGCTCCGATGCATGCTATGCCATGCGTTACGTGTTCATAACAAAATAATTATTTCCATCTTCGCATCCACCTCGCATCAACGCCATCTATCGCGGTACATCGGAACTAGGTTTTTTTTTGGCTTTTGCTATGAAGCATAAGTAAGTAGTTAGATAGTTGAACGAAAGTAGGTATAAGAGATAGCGC
The DNA here is from genome assembly GCA_927399405.1 of Agonopterix arenella. Classification (NCBI taxonomy): domain Eukaryota; kingdom Metazoa; phylum Arthropoda; class Insecta; order Lepidoptera; family Depressariidae; genus Agonopterix; species Agonopterix arenella. The sequence continues at coordinate 10,025,839 of OV656691.1, read as the reverse complement.
ACACGAGTAACTTTTGTCTCCGCAATCTCACATCAAGTCTACGGGTTTGTATGAAAGTGGAACCCTAAAAATTGATCCTGATAAAAACTGATCCGGAATTCCGAATCAGGATTACGATTTCGTGTGGATATTTCCAAGATATTTCCCCTTCAAATAAATTAAATCCTATATATAAAATCGCAAATCATCAAATCCTATACGGAATTCCGTTATTATGTGGCGGACCTTAGTGTGGGATTTTCCAGAAGAAAAGAAAGTTAGTTCCTAATTTCTCAATAGATGGCGATGGCCAGAGAGGGGTCCAATAGGTATGAGCAAAAATATTAATAATAAAAACACACAGTAAAAGTTATTACCAATCTGGGTGTTATTGACGACCCGGTTGGTGTAATGATTGCCACGCCGGACTGTCAAACCAGGGTCCTGGGTTCGAGTCCCGGTTCGGTCATGGATGTTATATATTTGTGCCGTTGTTGAATGGTTCCCATAAGAAAAAGCCTAAGGCTTACTTGGGATCTTTACAAAGTATGTGCCTGTGAGCGCTATTTATTATTTATTTATTGTCTGTCAAAAACGAATAAAGTATCAGACTTGGCTACATGGGCTTCGTATCCATTTTGAATATACGAACAATACTTAAATTGGTCACTTTACTTTTCAATATAGAGAATATTGAAATTGCTTTGCTAATAAAGAGTGAAATTTTTCGTCTATGGCTTTGCTTGTCATTCACGGAATCTGCAAACGATTTAAATATTTCCAGTTTATTTTTATTGAAATTCTCAGTTTCTGTTAGGTTTTTGTAGTTTGTCATTGTTTCTCGTTTATTATTCGTATATTCGAAACGGATACGTAGCCCATACAGCCACGTCCGATACTCGATTCGTTGTTGACGGACAATAACACCGAGATTGCTAAATAATAAACCAACAACAATATGAAAGGGTTCGTACTGTGTATTTTTACTATTAATATAATTCATACCTATTGGACCCCTCTCTGATCAACGCCATCTATCGAGAAATTAGGAACTAACCTTTATTTTTTTTTTTGCTTTTGGAAAATCCCTCATTGACCAACGTAACGGGAATCTCAAATATTCTAAGCAAATACATACGAAATAAGTTTTGGTTCAAGTTAACTCGAACATAGTGAAGGTGATTATGGCGGCAATGCGCGCGAAGACAACGGCTGTATGGGCTAGTACCTATTGTCTTTTCGAAAGGAAAAAGAAAATAAAGATGGCAGATATCTCGCAGATATTGTAGATATGAACATTTTCAACGTGTTTTCAAAATATGTACCAAAATAGTTTGGACGTAATATTATCATGAGCAGTTTTGCTGGGTTTTATTTCTCATCTTTATTTATATTATCGTTTTTACCCTCTCGTTTGAATCGTAAAATGGTTTTTAACGCTAGAGCTAGAACGAAGTCACATAAACGGAACGTCCTAAATTTGAAAAACGAACTATTAAAATTTGACAGATGCAGCCGTTAAATGTTTTGAGTTTTTGTTGGCAAAAGAAGAATAATTTATTTTAATTAAAACTAAATAGTTTCTTCGTGTAACCATGTTGTGTTAGTTATTATTCTAAAGGGTTAAGTTTCTGAATATTATATTTTTCTATAAAACCATGGGAAGCAACACCAGTAAGCCGAGTAACGAGGCAGCTGAACAGAAAAAAAACGATTTGGATTTTGGTGGAAATGCTGATCCTAGGTCTCCAACGCCTGAGATCACACGTACACCGTTACAGGTAAGTCACAACCATTATCTGTTAGGTAGATTCCCGCTTAAATTTCTAGGCCGTGTAAGTATGCGGCCACCTGTTGTTTAGTTTTTTTGTGCCGCGCTGCACCCCATTTTCTTGGCGTTCAGTTCTGTTATCAAGCATATTCCGTCCAAAAACTTGAATTCCTGAACTATGTAGTTTATTTGTACTTTGTACAGTCAGCAGCAATAAGTTATATACGCTACAACATAGAACAAAAGTGTATACAACTTATTGCTGCTGACTGTATTCATACTTATCCCTTTCCACTGCTTATTATCATAGCAGGCAAACAACTTGGCAAATACCTTCACTGCGCAGAACAAAATTTGTAAGCGAAAAACCCCCACCTCATTGTTCAAGTTGATTGCCGCTTAGTGTATCTATTTCTAAATTATTATCGACTATAACTATTTTTGTTAACAGGGTAAAACTGGAGCAAAGCATAATATAACAAAGAATATGGATTTAAGAAAGTCTTTCGAAGAAGGCAAATGTGATGAAAAACGTATACACAATAATCCAATTCTTTCAGCAGTAATTAAGAACCACCTGCAATCGTATGACCCCCGTTCTCCCACTCAGGAGTTTGAACGAACTCCTATAATTATATCTTCAAATATTGATGAACTTTCAAACAATAAACAAAATTTGAGAATTCAAAATCCGAACTATGGAAGTCCTTGCTTGCAAAGTGAAGTTAATGATGATATCTATGACAGCTGTGCTGAAGCAAAAGAAAATCCAGATATAGCAGTGCCAAAAAATTTGTGCAATGGTTTCTTTGACATGACCCTGAATGATACTATCAAAGATACCGATGAGCCGTTAGGATCATCTACTGCTTCAAACGAAGCTATAGAAAGCAATATTTCAAATGAAAGTACTGGAAAACTACCTCAGTTTCTAGAAACAAACTTTGACTATGTCGAGTCCAACTTCGAGGAGTTCAAAGACAGTGAAGACAATATTCAAAACTCTGATTGTCTTAAGGAAATTGAGAACTTGAATTATATTTCTGAATATGAAATCCTTGATGATGATCCAAGATCTCCTTCTATGGGTATTGAAAGAACACCAATAGTTGTCACGAAAACTGATGCAACTCAAAGTAATGTTGAGGAAATGTCAGATGATATTCTAATAAAAGTTCTCCAAACAACAAATTCTGAACTTCGCCAAGCTGCATCTAAATCGCTAGATAATCCTGAAGGACCCTTAATTTATGAAGACGAAGACCTTCATGATACACCGAAAAAATCGAAATCCTCAAGCGGTAGCGAATCAAGAACACCCCTGTCCTGTATGAAAAACAAGACTGAAGGACATATTAGATCCAAATCAGCAAATACTGTTCAAGACCCTAATGGCGCCAAAGCTATGCTGGCTAAAGTTGCTAGACGAGCATCACATATACCTAGACTGAAGTCATTGACAAAGCCAACTATGCTGAATCCTACCTCAAGCAGTATCTCATTGAAGAATTTAACTAAAACATCAGCAGTTAGTGGAGATTGTGAGAATACTCCACCTCACTCACACCGCGACCGGTGGGACAAAGATACCAGTATTGTGCTTTGAGTCTAACTCGTAGACAATATTAATAAGCTAGCCTAAATGTAACTTTAGAAATCTTAAATTTACTTGTTCATTTCCTAATGTGTTTATTAATGATAATGTTTTGCCGTAATGTCTTAATTTGATTTCACAAATATATTGACGATTATTAATCATGACTCCTTTTAGTTAATTTAAGTACTTACTTATTTCTGGATATTAGTGTTGAAATAAAGCTGTTTGCTTTGTCTGTATTTTTTTTCTCTAATCACTTTATTTGCTTTATCCTATACAGGGTGTAACAAGACACCCTAGCTACAGAGCATCAAACTGAACAACTGTCAGTATAGAGCCAAATTCGAAAACGCGAAATAAAAATCAGCTGTTTCATACAAAACTGCAATACCGGCTAGACTGGGACAGCTAATTTTTTTTATATTTTCTAAATGTTGGCTCCATAGTGATAGTTGTTCAGTTCGATGATCTGAAGCACTTCCTTAATTACTATTACATACACTATACTAAACAATTTTCTCATCACTTTTATAATACCTATGGGATCTAGGATCTACTGGGTTGAGCAAATGTAGTTGTTAGGGGAGCGTGTAATTTCTGAGTCTGAGATAGTGATGATTATTTAGATTCTTTTGAAATACATCTAACCGATACAGGGTGTTAGGGTAAACGGTTGCACTTCTTTAAGGGGTGATTGTACCCATGATACTAATCAACTTTCCCAAAGAAACCTATAGGAATTTCGGGAAGTTGCTTTTTCCATACTAAATGCTTAGCTGATTGAACGTTTTCTATATGAAAACTTTTTTCTGCGCATTTCCTATATGTTTCTTAGGGAAAGTTGATCAGTATCATCTAAAGTAATGCTACTGTTTACCCTAACACCCTGTATAAAGATTATAAAGTGAACATCAAGATAGCGGGATCAAATCTCCGATTCAAAATTTAGCATATTGGTAACATCTTCTTCTTATCGTGTCGACTTCAAATTCTGAACAAAGTCGCTAAATAGTAGCTTGCCAGAATCGGGCAACCGATACTGCACCGTCGCTAGCGGTCATGAGCTCCTCCATTGGTATCATAGTACTCCATTTGTACTAAATGTACAAACATAAGATGAACACAACAATCAACATAGAAAGTACAATCAAATATATTTGATCCAGCCATCTTGATGTTGACTATAAGTATAAAAGATCGGAATTATCCAATTAACCTAAATGTACTTTGTTGATTCCCGCCAGCAAACCTTCCTGTTAGCGCTGTTAGCTAAACCATTTTGAATTTTAAATTAAACTCGATTAATACAGTTCAATAAATTTATTTCTATGTCGACAACACTTAAATACATACATTTATTATGTTAAGCTAAATACATCAACTTGCTAAATTCAATGTAAAACATTTAAATTAGAAATACAAACATTATGAAATTTTAAACGCAGTATGCAAAATATGATCACTTTAAATATTGCACAGTTGCCTCAATTTTCATGGAATGGTTTTGAATAATTTTCGTCAAACCCAAAATGGATAATATTATCTTGATGGGTAAATAACAGGTAGGTATATAAAGCTTCAGAAAAGTTATTAATTGCCATAAATATTAGAGTTAAAACAATAAAATATTTCTTCCAGTCTCTTCTTCTTCACAGGCCTCGAAAAACTAAAATAAAAGAAGTAAAATTTCTTTATCAAAGTTATTGATGAGTTCATACAACTTTCTCACCATCCATGATCAAATAGATTGATTGCTGCCCAATCATGGATCTTATAACTACATTGAAACCACCCAGTGGAACATGACAACCTGCCTTGGTAAGGTACTTCACTTCCCCGAAAATGTTTTACTTAAATATAATGTTACTAGCTGGTGCCCGCGACTTCGTCTGCGCTTCGCCTGGACAATTCACACAATATCTTTATAAATTGTAGCCTATGTGTTATTCTGATGTATAAGCTATATTATTGTAAAGTTTCATTAAAATCCATTCAGTAGTTATTAGTAGGATTTGTTTTCAAGATTAACATTTAAAATTCTGCAATAACTAAGCGGGTTAGTCACCTATTCCTACTGCACAGTTCGCAGATGGACTTCATGCGCCGTAAGCCTAAAAAATTTAGATTTTTGCTCTGGAATCGTTTCTTTATTTTTTCTCTCTAAACATAGCCCTACATTTTACATCACTAATAAATAATATCTTTTCTCAAAAAAATTAGTAGTTATGTTCCACCCAGTAAATCTAAGTCATACTGACGATAGCGTTTTCAGTATTATTGTATTCATGCAGTTATCGTAATATGGAAGTCACTGTAAAAATGTTTGCCAAAAAATTACATTGTTAAATACACTTATTAAGCACGTTTTTTTTACAACTAGCAGTAACATAGATGCCATTTTTATTCAAGTGGTTTCATTACAAATAGCCAAACCAAACAACTCCAACAACCAGTACAAACAAGCCCACAAAGATTATGGATCAGAAGCATGAAATGAAACTACAAGTCGACGCGAACTATGTTTTAAAATCGGAGACCAGGAAAAACCCTCGATTTCAACAAAATGTACAATCTGTACGCAAAATACCCTAAATCAAAATTAATAATTTACGTAAAAAAATAAATTTGTCTAGTTTTACATAACATACGACTTTTTTTTATTACGGTTAATATCACAAACATTAATTGTTGAGTACCTGGTACACACAATATTATTCAAAAGCACCATAACAATGGCTTGTAAATTTTATATCATTTGAAATAAGCTCAACATATTGCACCTGTCGCAACGTAACCGATTATTATTTAGTGCTTAATTATGTCTTTAATCATTGATGCACCTGATTAAATTTATAAGTAATCAATTATGAATGGTATTTACAAAATATAGGCAAGACTTGCTACCCGACACTGGATAACAATAAAAAAAATGCGACCTATTGAAAATTCGCGAACATAGCTGAAAACAACAGTAGGCGTTAGAAATTACGTGACTTCTCTTATATTATATACATTTGGCACCCTACAGACAAAACATTGCGGAAAGGAATGTATATTTTATACTAGGAATGCTGAGCAAAAATTAAAAATTATTCACAACACAAAACATAAATTATTACAATACTTGAATAGGCTTCAAATTTATACAGGGTCTAACAAAACACTATAGTAGTGGAGGGGTCGTTTAGTTTAGACTTTAGACCATCAAACTGAACAACTTTAAAAATGGAGACAAAATTAATTTAATGTTATTAGGTAAACTTTAAAATTATATTTTGTGTCCACTTAGCAATTAGTGTTAAGTAATATTGCAGTGCTCTAACAGAGCTCAAGTCATGAACAAGTTTTAAATGTAAGACCTTTTGTAACATATGATATGAATATGAAGCAATAAAAACTACTCGACTCAAATGTATGGGACAGCAGATATTTTTTTTTTGCGATGTCTCCATACTAAAAGTTGTTCAGCTTCATAGCCTAACCCTGGTCTAGACCCTAGAGACCTAGAGTCCTTTAAATATTAGTAGGGTGTTTTTTTGCATCACGTTTAGATAGTGAAATAGAAATTTGTACTATGACTGTTTGACAAATCAAAATAATTATCTTCTAATAACTTGTGAGATTCCAAATAAACTTAATGAATTGGTGTTTCTGTTTGAACTATCTTATTGCATTAACTATTATGACATCAGAATTAAACATTTCACTAAGAATATTTTCACCTTTCTACATCTATTACATTTAACACGAAGAATTAACATTTTCTAGTATCCTACAACATTCATTGACTAAAAGAAATCTACTGGGTGTAACAAAACACCCTAGTAACACTTAAGGGACTGCTTCAGACCATCAAACTGAGCAACTTTCACTATGGAGCCAACATCGAGAAAAACTAAAAAAATATCAGTTGTCCAATACATTGTAGTCGAATCGGTACTGTAGTTTTGTATTGCACAGCAGATTTTTTTTATTTTCTCTCTATGTTGGCTCCATAGTGAAATTTGCTCAGTTTGATGGTCTGAAGCACCCCCTTAAGTATTGCTAGGGTGTTTTGTTACACCCTGTAGATTGAACTTTAGATATATTATTAAGAAGAGCAGCATACATTCACCAATTTAATTTTTTTTAGTAATTATAGTACATCCAAAAATGTAAAATGGTTGTAATTGGTTTTAAAATACTGTATACTTATCAAATAGTTACAAGGAGGTAGATTTACACATTTTTAAATTCTTTAATTACTCCTGCATTATTGGGGCGTAAAATGCATTGAAAAATTGGTTCTACTTTACATCAATTATTATAAAGATTGGACTCGACACCAAAATTCTATTTCAAAGATTGTTTAAACTGTTTTAGTAAACTTCTTAAAGACTTGCAATTGAGAAATTGAACATTGACCCTGACGAAAAGCATACCGTCACTACTAACAAAACCATGCTCCGTGCATATTTGTTCACTTTTCTTTCTTTGCATTCGCCTCAGCTGCGGATTCTGTTGATAAAATTAGTAAAAAAAGGTTGTTATAATTCACACCACAAATGTTGCAAAATTCACAAAATGTTAATTGTTTTATTAGTATTTTTATTTGTAGTACTTTTATATTATACTAGAGTTAACCTGGGACTTCGTCCACACAAATTATATACCTAGCAGATCTTAAGTCCGATCATAGCTATGATCAGAAGCTATGAAACAAAAAAAAAGTTTCATCAAAATCGGTTCAGTATTTTTTGTGTGATGCTCGATCAAAGAAACAAACAAACAAACCGACAGACAATAAAATCTAAAAATTTGTAATTTGGACTGAGGTAGCAGTAGCTATTGGTCAGTGACCAAGCCCTCTCAACCAAATAAGAATACCTTTTGTTTGGAACTTTCTTTTTTAAGCGAGTCCAATAGGAATGGAATATAAAAAATTTCTTGGCTAATTCCAATGTTAATTCACGTAAATTGTGTACCTACTATGAATATTATCATCACTACATAGTATAAAAACAAAGTAGCTTCCCGCTGTCTGTCCATATGTATGCTTTAAATCTTTAAACCTACGCAACAGATTTTGATGTTTTTTTTTAATAGATAGAGATTCAAGAGGAAGGTTTATATGTATATAATACATCAGCATTGCACCAGTGCGTAGCCAGGGCAGGTCGCTATTAGATTATAATAACTGAATACTTTAAAAACTTTACCTTACCTCCACTTGGTTAGCTTACCAAGAACCAGATACAAACAAATAATGCCATCTTGTGATTTTGCATGATTCACAAACTATAATAGGCATATAACATAACTATAGTATACTTATGTATACATGAGAGGCTGATAAGTGACCTAACGTATCAGCAGATGCAGGCAAACTTAAGTTACTTGAATATTTAGGCGTCGGGAAGCTTTGTACTAGACGGAAACCGAACAATTTAACCGATTTCAAAAATTTCACGCTAAAAAAGTGGTGGTCAACTGCTTCTCACAGTCACAGAGGTTCCATCGAATGCGACGATGGATAAAATGGAATGGAGGCTACTTCTAAAAATATAAAAAAAATTCTACTTTTTCTAAAAAACGTACAGTGTGACCCACATACTAAGATTACCTTGTTGTTATCATTATGAAAAATAGTGACCAATGTTCTGGTCAAATAATTAGTAAAAACATCACAGATTAGTGTTGACCTCAAGACATTAAATAATCAAGCAAAAATAAAAACATTAGTAACAGTTCATAAACATTGTTATGTAAATCATTTGAACATAAGAAATCATAATAAAGCTTTAGGTACCTTCGTCTTTCAAGTCGGTGTTCTGTGAAATGAATTCACGAAGCTCTGAATATGCTTTATCCAAGTTGTCATTCAGGATTATGATGTGGAAGTTCCCTGGATGCTGACCTGCAATTATTGCATTAGAAAACATTAATAACATACATACTAATGAACATATATAATAATTTGAATGTGTACTACACCCTAATGCTAAAATAGAAACTAATTTGAAAGAACCTGGGGAATAAAATTCAAATCAACAATCAACTCCATAAGCCCCTGCATCTGTCTACAGCAGTGCCTTTGCAAAATACTATTTAGCTATTTCTTATACAACTACAGACATACATAAAATGATGACCATTTTCCCATTTGGGGTTGTCAGAAACTTTGCTAAAACTATCTTTCTAAACATGCTGGTGGATGTTTGTGGTTCAATCACACAAAAACGGAGGAACCGATTTGGATAGAATTTGGCATACAGCTACAGACCGAATAGGTACCAGTTTTAATTTAACACATAGAAAACTTTTTTAAATTCAATGAAGTCAAAGTCAACAGCTCATTAACGTAACAGGTTTATGAGTAAGTAGGTACTTTGATTCAAAAGAAAACAGTAAGATGGCCAAGATCCAAAAAATGTGGGATGATTAATTGCTGGCACAACACTGTTGCAATAACCAGAAGGATCTGGAAATAATTTCCTTTTATCCCTAAACAAACGAAAAAGAAAGTGCATAGTAATGGAATTAACACACTAGCAATACAACACTTGCACTTGAAATGGTTAAGACGAAAGTAGATCTTTGTAGATTCTTTATTAATTATAATGAATGATTGATAGCCCGATAGCTCTGTTGTTAGTGAAGCTGCCTGCTAATCTGGGTCGCAGGTTTAAATCCCGTAATGGACGAATATTTGTACCATAAATAATGAATGTTTTGATCTACTAGATTCAGATAGATGGTACTTTCAATCACCAATATGATCTGTGCGACTCTGTCAAAGATAATAAATATGCCACATGAACTTTTTAATTATTTGAGTGATCAAAGGTTGTTTTGTGGCAACAAAAGGAGGAAACATGAATTACACTCATTAAATTGGTTTTATTTATTTTAGGAACATGACTGGTCAGGATAGACATCATTTAAATTTTTTAACATTCTGTTTGTATCGAAAGATATAAAAATAGCTTTAAAAAATAAGAGACATATTTTTTCGATTTAATTTTTGGTCAATATTTATGTTTTACTTTAAATTTTCTGAAAAAGTTGGCTGTATAATACCATGGTCCATGGAAATAATAATTGTCTAAGTCAATATAAGAGGCAGCCATGCAAAGGAACTCTACATAGAAATACTTAATGGATAGAAAAATATGAATTTATGTAAAAATGCAAATATTTTTTAAATAAAGCTTTGAAGCACATAATATCGGAACTTTCATAAAATTAAATGTTTTCCAAAGAAAGGTTAACCACAACAGGGATAACTTACCAAATTCTATTTCCCGTTGAGCAGTGACCAGCCTTTTCTTCAGTGCATCCTCATGTTCAGTGTTACGGGCACGAAGTCGTCTCTCCAGCTCTTCAATAGATGGTGGCATCACAAACACCAGCAGTGGGTTAAGATCCGTGCACTTCACTTGCTTGACACCCTCTATTTCAATATCAAGGACGCAGAATTTGCCGGTGCGACGTACATTCTCCACTGCTCGCTTACTGGAAACAATTGTTTTATTTTTTATTTCAAGTGTTAAATATACATTGTAGGTATATATATACCTAAAGAGGGATGATAGCTCATATGGAAGAGTTAGAGATTCAATCATGAACCGGCTGTTCGATTCCTGCCCTATATGTACAGTTGTATTTATCTTTATCACTAGCTCGGTAGTGAAGGAAAACATCATGAGGAAACCTGCATACCCAAGAATGAAAAAAATATATATTCTATATTTTTTTCATTCTTGGGTATGCAGGTTGGTATAAATATATATTGTACGTGTAAAATATGGGTGAGATTGGGGCGAACATAATAGACCAGCAATGGTTGCAGTGTTACATAACAAATTGCTTGCAATAGTAACACAAGCCCATAATAATAATAAATCGACCTAAATACATAATTGGGTATTTGACTACTAAAAAAAGGTTAGAAAATAACGCTAAACTCCCATTTTCATTAGAGTTTTTAGCTTGAATACTATTTTTAATAACAAAATAAACTTTAAAAAGTAATGAAAATGTTGATTACATCACAACTCATTATTTAGTACAAATGTACATAGAAAGCGCATGTTTTGACATCCGATAAAGAGTAGCTAATTTGACTAGTTGTCAAGTACCCAATTATGAGATGACCTACTAGAGGCAAAACCAGACCCAAAGTTTTTTATAATTTCTACTTATAATGGAATTGGTTTAACTAAATTTAAATTTGGTGAACAAAGACCAATTGTTGTTAATTGTTGTTGTTTGTTATGCATTTATTTATTAATCTTTTTCTAGACTTAGTGATTAAAGGCTGGGCCCAGAGTGCAGCTGCAGAACAGGTGTAGACCGGCTGCAGGCCAGAAGTAGTTGTAAACTATGGAATTATATGCGAGGTGTTTATGTAGGCGAAAGGCTAGTCACCTCTCACCACTCGACACAATGATTCCATCCTGAAACTTAAATAGCCAAATGCGAGCATTGCTACAACTACATTCTTAAACAAACATAAAGTTGGTAGTTGTAGCAATGGTTATGACTACCCCGAAAGTAATTATGTTTGTGAGTTTTATGTCTGTATGTTTTTTAGACAACTTTTTTAAAATAATTATCGGTTGCTTATGCTTTGCAACGCCAATGTCATTAATAAATAAATAAATAAATATTAGGAGTATTGCAATCTCAAGGATTGTTTTATTACCGAAAATATAGGTATTTAAGATAAGACGACCAAGCTTCACGGCACGCTTGAATGTAAACGATTGCTTGTGGCCAAAATTGCAACGTTACTCCTATCTTTTTAGACATTTTATCACTCTTACTAATACCATTTAATATCTTAGGTTTATTTTCTATTCTCTTTGCATTGCATTTTTAAATATTAAAATAATTTGTTTACCTAGTCATCCTACTAATATTCTATTCTATTCTATTTTTATTTAATGGCGTCCGATGCGTTATCACAATTGTGCCAATGTCCCGTTATGTGGAGAGTACACGTAGGAAAATGATTAGTAGCATTTCTGCCAATGTCAAGTAGTTGTTTATAATCTCAAGTTAATGTTTTATAGTTAAAACACAAAAGAGTTTACAAAATGGCGGAGCCACGTGCAAGCCTAACAGATGCCAATATGCACGCGTCTGATGTCCCCCAGACTTGCAGCGCGACTCTCCTACTAATATTATAAATGCGAAAGTTTGTGAGTGTGGATGGATGTTTGTTACTCTTTCATGCAAAAACTACTGAACGGATTTCGATGAAATTTGGCATAGATAGACCATGGCCTGGATTAACACATAGGGTACTTTTTATCCAGTTAACGCAGACGATGTTGTGGGCTATGAGATCAGGGTGCCATACACAAAACCAAAGAGAATGTAACTCACTATGTTATAAGAGTCGGAACTTCCATACTAAAAACTGGTTGTGACAGATATCCAGAATTGTATGAAACATATCATTCAAAGGAATGTAATGGCGGCAGTGCACATTTCATATAACATTTTTTTTGCTAGAGTTGCGCGAGCCTGTTCAAAATCTGGAAGCTGTGAACTAATAATGTTTGGGTACTTTTTATATACATAAGTATAGCTATGTCTGTCAGTCAGGCGATTATTTCAGTGGTTGGAAAATGTTTACTTACAAATTTAGATATTTTAAGCATGATACCAAGTAAACAAAGACGATAGTATTGAGCACAATAAACTTTTTGGCACAGCGCCAATATAAAGCACATGGTCACAACGCGCATTTGAAACTAAAAAGTGCTATTCTAATTAGACTCACCTGGTTCCATACATGTTTCCACTGAATGTAGCTGTTTCGATAAATTCACCCTTGTCAATTGCAGCCGTCATATCCGTTATGTTTGTAAAATGGTAGTGAACACCATCTTTCTCGCCCGGACGAGGTAGTCTCGTGGTATGAGAGACGCTGAAGCCGAATTTGTCGGGAAATTCTTTCAGAAGACGTTTCAGCAAAGTGCTCTTCCCTGACCCTGAAGGTCCGCACAGCACCAAAGGACGCGGCCCCTTTTGAACCATAGTGGCAAAGACTAAAACAAATTGATTCAATTAAGGAAACCGCCTAAGAAAAGGTTATTATACTATGTGTGTTGAATATAAAAGGGTGGAAAAATTACATTTTATGAAATTCGTGGCTGAAACTCTTACGTATCGATTCACTTAAATTGTCACAGCGATAATTTTTTTGAAATTATTGCTCTCAAGTGTTTTTTAAAATACAAAATCGTAAAAATATTGCATGCGCGCCGCGCCGCGGGAATGAAATGCAGTGTTGCCAGCCGGATCTTATCAAAAGTAACCGGAAATAGAAAAAAAAGTAACCTTTAGGTGTGAAAAGTAACCTTTCATATATTTTTCCAGCTTATAAGGTATTATAAGTTGATAGACAGATGTTTATTAACAAATACGACGAATAATATAACGAAATATAAACAATTCAGTAGCGTTTTCCATTTTAAGTTGCACTTTTCATCCGATTGATTGATCGAGCGAGTAAGTGAGACGCTCGCTTTTAGTAATTTATGTTTTGGTCTCAGATTTGGTATGTACATTAGTGCAAGAGAGAGAAACGTGTTTTAAGGAGTTGCACTCACTACGTTACGACCGTAATAAAACATTGCGTTATAAAACATTGCAAATAATATAAAAAAGCGTTCCTTTTAACGGAAAAACAAGAATTTTAAAATTGATTATAAAAATTCAGAAAAATTACCTAAAAGTAACCTTTTGAATCGTGTAACCTAAAAGTAACCTGACAGAGCTAAAAATCATCTAAAAGGTTACAAAAGTAACCTTCTGGCAACAATTGAAATGTCAATTGTCAATATTGTCATTTGTCATTGTCAATTTGTCAAAAAAGTTCAAGTCCAGTGTTGCAAAATTGACTTTTATAAAATCGGTAGTATAGCGACTTAAAAATCCGGAGATATCGGGAGATGGTTTGAAGTTACGGAATGTAGTATAATAGCCGGCAAACAACAAAACGAAACTAAGAGTGAAGATACTTAATGAATCATTTCGTACCTAGTACGGAAAAAAGAATGCCCTCGAGGCCTTCCCCGCAGGGATTTATTACGCACATGAACTGCCAATAACATAAATATAAAAACTAAGTTAGCAAATCAAAGTCTCAACTTTCATTCGAAACTAACCTGAATTTGTATTCGCTATTCACCAAGCTCTATTCACATTATGACGGGCGGGCACTGGCGGTCGCGGAGGGTGCAATGTTAAATAATACCTATTTCAATACCAATAGGGTTCACAAAGAAAGCTTCGTCCTCCGCCCGCCCGTATGGTCTTTCTCTCTGTCAACTCTATTGGTATTCTGACTGCCTCCGTGGTCTAACGGTTATGAGCATTGGCTCTCGACACGGAGGTCGTGGGTTCGATTCCCATGGGGGACACCTAGTAAAATGTCACTTTGTGCGTTTTCCCCCAGTTGGTTAGGACATTGCAGGCTGAATCACCTGATTGTCTGAAAAAGAAAAATGATTCCGTGCTTCGGATGTCACGTTAAGCCGTTGGTCCCGGCTACTATATCTGGTGATAGTTAGTCGTTACATAAAAACCACGTCAGAGGCCGTAAGGTGGTCTGAAAAAAAGCTCTGACACTAGGGCTCTGCCCACACGATAAGAAGAAGATTGGTATTGAAATAGTAATTTTACATTGCCCGCTTTGCATTGCAGTAATTTAAATTTTACATTTAATTTACTCCGCGCCCGTTCGCGCCCACCCGTGGCAATGTGAATAGAGTTATAGAGCTTCAATTGACTTGTGTACATACGATTTTTCACCTTTTTCAAATATCATTGATTTTTAAACATGTTACAGCCATGTTGTGCTATTTCGAATCAAATTAAAGATTGAAAAATTTGTCTCGGGCGGGACTTGAACCCGCACTTTTCCAAACCGGGGAACTGCGTTATCCAATTTCGCCACCGAGCTCACTACCCAGAGAACGAAAATCAATAATATTTGAAATTGGAACAGGGTGTGTCATCTAAATCATATAAATTCCAGTTGTAATGCTGGACTTGCGGTTTGGTTAGTTTGTAATAACTACCAGTAGATGGTGCTTACGTCCCCTTAAGACGCAACATATTGAAAATTTCGTTCTCTGGGTAGTGGGCTCGGAGGCGAAATAGGATAACGCAGTTCCCCGGTTTGGAAAAGTGCGGGTTCAAGTCCTGTCCGAGAAAAATTTTTCAATCTTTAATTTTTACCTTTTTTTTAAGTGCTTCGAGGACTGCCCGTTCATCGCAGATTCCTAGTACACATGGCGAAACATCAAGCTGTGCAAAACGAACATAAGCTGGCCACGAGACGTTATACGTTACTCAACCTACGTGAGAGGCCCGCTTATTTTGGCGTTGTATAGCTTGATCACCGTGTTTACCTAGTTGTCGACGCAAAAAGAGGGGTGCTTGACGCCTATGTCGGTCTGTCTGTCTGTGGCATCGTACCTCCCAAACGGGTGGACCGATTTCGATGCGGTTTTATTTAATAGAAAGCAAATTTTTGCGACAGTGTTTTTTTTTCAAATAATTTGTTTAGTGAAAATAGGTTGAGCAGTTTTCAAGTAACTTTAACAATTACGAAATAACATTAAATTACAAATTAAAAAAAAACCCCAACGCCAAAAACAAACATTTAAAAATTGAAAAATTATTCGGTCACCTTATTTTTTTATGTAAGCAAATGTACGTTTTTTTTAACTTTTTAACTCTCTTTAACATATTTTAGGTCAATTTGATTAATGTGTCGGGGACCGCAAGTCGCAAGTGAGTGTCAAATAGAAAATCAATGGTCATTTCGTAGCGGTCCCCTACGCATTAATTGACCTAAAATATTTTAAAGAGAGTTAAAAAGTAAAACGTACATTTGCTTAAAATACATTAACCAATACCTGCGAAATCGGTAGATTTACCGAGAAAGCGATAGCTTTTGCAACACTAACTTCGTCTGCAGCATAGACAAATATTTAAATGAAATGGATGCATTCAGATTTAAATCTTACAGGAAAATGTCATGACTTCAATGTCATGATTTCCAAGGGCAGTAAAAATAAAATTCAATGACGTTATAAAAGACAAAAATATGTCAATCCCAACCAGATCCCAACCATCAAAAACATTCCATGTAAAAATGTAGCGAAGTAAGACTCACAACCCTCTACCTTAGTCTAGTTTTGAGTAGTGTCTCACTCTAATAATAATAATGTTACGAGCGACGGGTTTCGGGATTGGAGTGAAACGCTAAGTCCAATTTATTTACAGAATTTATTGGGTTACACACTTACACACGGACCACCTCGCAGAGGTTCCCCTTTTAACAGTCCTCCTCACAGGGGTTTCCCCTCTCGCCACTTTCACTGTTCACTACGTCACGACGCGCAACACGCTATGACGTCACGACGCACGGCACTATGACGTCACGACACGTGACACTATGACGTCACGACACGCGACACACACTACACTGCACTACACTGACACTTGTCTACTCACTGTTCCACTTAACTTTGCACTTTACTTTTCACTAGTACTTTTCCACTTTTACTTTTCTTCGCACTTTTCCACTGTTAAATCAATACTGACTCGCGTCCGCAAACTTGCGGCCTTATATACCCCTTAGAATTTTCTAGATGCTCGAATTTCGTTAGTCTTTTCTTTATTCCTTTGTTCCCTTCCGGATATTTCTTAATCCCGCCTTCCTTCTCGAATTTTCCTAACACGCCCCCTTTTATTGTTTCTTTAAAAATATTTCTTCTCTCTCTTCGTTCTAGAACATTCCTATTGTTTTTGGTTCTTTTCAAATATCCCTTCTCTCCCTGTTTTCTAGAACATTCCTAAACACGCCCATTTTCTGTCTCTTTCCAAATATTCTTACTCCCTCTTACTTTTCTAGAACATTTCCAACAACAATAAAATCTAGAATTATTTTCGACGAGTCTCGAACCATCGACCCCCGGCACGGGAGTCCATACCTCGACCGCTGAGCTACGAAGCTTGTTGACAACTTTCTATAGCTGCGTCATTTCAAAGCATCCGTGACAATAAAATAGGCATTGTCTATTGGCCAACATCGTCATCCCATGTGGAGTCAATGTAGGGGTGCTTGTACACACGGCGGCACATTAAGCTATACAAAACCAAAATAAGCTGGCCGCGCGCAGGACGAGTAATGCATAACGTCACGCGACCAACTTATTTTGGTTTTGTATAGCTTGATCTGTCGCCGTGTATACACGATGCATGTAGCTGGAGCAAGTAAAGATGCGGGTTACACGCGTGAGTAGTATGCAAAACCTGCTTGTACAAGTTTCTCGCTTGCACTTGTACACACGGTGACACATCAAGCTATACAAAACCAACATAAGCTGGCCGCGCGACGTTATACGTTACTCAACCAACGCGCGGCCAGCTTATGTTGGTTTTGTATAGCTTGATGTGTCGCCGTGTGTACAAGGTGCAAATAACTGGTACAAGTAAAGACACGGGCTACTTGCGTAAGCACAAGGTAATTTCTCGTGGTCAAGATCTACATTAAGTAGGAAACTGAGGGGCTAGTACGCCAACCCGCGATAGCGTGATATAGCGCTATCACGCTTCCGCTCTCTTTCGAACGAACGAGATATAGAGCTTATGGATTATATTGTAGGAAAAACAAGGACAAATAGATATTCAAGAGCAGAGCCGTTGGGTGTAAAATATACCCCGGACAAACAACAGGTACTTTTTTCAGTATAGAAATATGCCCTGTTCAAAATAGGGCGTCAAGGTCACAAAACCGGTCGAGGGAGCGGTTACTTGAGCACGTACGAAGCATGTAGCTCTTGACCTTTAATATTGCTTTCGCAAGTAGCCCTGTGTCTTTACTTGCTCCAGTTATTTGCACAAGCGAGTAACTTGTACAAGTAGCTTGTGCATACTACTCACTCGTGTAACCCGCATCTTTACTTGCTCCAGCTACATGCATCGTGTACAAGTAACCTTAATGACAAAATAAGGACAAAATGTAATACTGACTGACTTACATGCATTCCGAAAATTGATAATAATATACCTAAATATAAATATTATTGATTTTGATTCCATCTTCGGTAGGTGCTACAAACGGCGATCTACCAAGGCCATTTTCTTAAACATAAAAAGGTTCGTGAGTCTTGGCTACTTTTTTACTAATGAAATGTTTTTGCTGGGATCTCAATTCTTTTTGTAGATTGCTCTTGCTTTTTAATTATTTATAATAAGCAAATCCTCAAGTATTATGGGATTATTTACTTACCCCTGCAGCAACAGGACTGAAGAGCAAGGACCCGGAATTCAATGTGATATATTAGTCTTTGCTTGATATCCACAATACTAATTTAAAATCAGCAGATCCTTAAACCACATAGTTTAGACGGGCTGTACCCCTGCAGCATTGGAACTGAGGAGTTGGAACCCATATGAAAAAGTATTTGCATAAAACCCACAATTTTAATTCAAAATCAGCAGATTCTCAAGTACCTACTTAACAAGGTTTAGATTGGATGTACCCCTCCAGCATCAGGACTGAAGAGTTGGCACCTGATAACGTAGTCTCTGCACTCTGCTTGATACCAATAATACTAATTCAAAGTCAGAAGATTCTCAAATCTCACTGTGTAGATAAGCAGTACCCCTGCAGCATCAGGGTTTGAGGATCGAAGATTGTTTACATAAGTTATTGGTACCATAGGAACTGCTCACGTTTACAAAGTTTTATGAGAATTGGTCGAGTAAAACTAGTACAGTGGGTTCCAGAACCTTTTTACTAAGACATGTTTATTGACGCTTCTATAAAGTTAAATAGTAACGATCTTGCATAAGCTTGTGCAAGCGTGTAAACCCGGCAAAAAATTGTTTTTCGGGCAAAAAACAGTTAAGAACAAATGAGATGGTGGAGCTTCATGGCAAGCTTAAACGCGAATTGCGCGAACATCACGCGAATGATACAACCGCTCGCGGTAAAACTTGCAATGCGACTCAATAGTCATATTGTAAACGAAGCATAGTTTGGACTTCCGTTTGTGAACGCATCTTTTTATATCTATGGTTGTCAGCTGTTTTAAAATCGATCAGATTAAAAACTATTTAATAATTTTTTAATAGGTATTTAGTTTCTTTGCAAATATTTCTAACCAAGGCTCATTATCAAATTTTTTTAATATATAAGATATGTACACATAGTTAATTTCCCAATTATATTTAAAGTAAATTTAATTAAATAGTGTGTTGACATCTTCCATTTTCTCAGCAACCAATCACAGTACCGCGTCAATCGCGTCTTAATCGTTCATTGATTTCTTTTGAAATAGATTTTGTCCGTTATATTCGAGTCAAAAAGCAGCAAGTCGGCCAAGCGAGTGCGGTGTTATAAAACATAGATTTCAAAAGGTTTATCTAAAATTAATAAAATCCATCGCTACGGGCAAGGATCGTAGTTCAGCCGAAAAATGGACATACAATCAAGAAGACATCATGCGGTAAGAGATATTTATTACTATTCATGTTACGATCGAATATCCGTTACGTGTTCTAATTCGTGTTACGTGTGTTTCATTTGATACAGATTCAAGATCAAGAGAATGTGTACGCAATTAAAGGTAAAGGCACTAATGTGTCGATGCCGGTCAAGCGTCAAGGCTTGGCGGTTCGTGGGGCTCTAGGCGACGTGAACACAAATGTGCAAGCTCAGCGTGATGTAAACGTCGGTAAAGTGGCTGTGGCTGCTGCTGAGTATGAGAAAAAGGCCACTCTAAGTCGCGCCGCCATTCGCAGGTCGGTTACCTTTGTTTGATCTACCCACACCTTGTCTCCGGCAACAAAAATATCAATAATTTTTATTGCCGGAGACAGCCTTTGTCTCTACAGGTCTCAAGGCCTCAGAACAATTGTTATTTGGCAATGTATGTGTTATTTCAATCTTCTAGCCTGTCGAATAGGCACAATTATATTCCCCGAGAGGGGGTAGTCCAAAATATTTAAAATTTAGCGTATTGTTCAGAATATTCTAGATTGCACTAGCTGAGCCCTAATTCTTAACTCGCTAATTATAAGGTCACAACATTTTGTTTACAAAATTATCATTTTTGTACCAAATACCGGATTCGGATGTGGACCATGCTCGGAGTTTCCATTGAATCAAGAATGAAGTGACCCGCTAAACTAATGTGGCAGTGCGGGGCACATCGCTCGTTGAATCGGGCCAAAAAGTTCTGGAGTGTCGACCGCGTACCGGAAAGCGCAGCGTGTGTTGGCCCCCCCCCCCCCCCCCCACAAGGTGGACCAATGACCTGGTGAAGGCGGTGGGAAACCGTTGGATGCGGGCAGCGCAGAACCGGTCGTTATGGTGATCCTTGGGGGAGGCCTTTGTCCAGCAGTAGACGTCCATTGGCTGAGATAATGTTGATGATGACATTTTGTTTGGCTTCACCTTATCTCGGGACATAATTGCTCCTAACCTATGGGAAGCGTGCGTGGGGCCGAAGCCATTCTGTTTGGCTTTATTATTATTAATTTTTTTGCCCTCTACACAACCATGTAACCAGCGGGATCGAATTAGAAATGAAGATCCAGGACAGGCATGTCAAACTTGCAGCTCGCAGTGCATTTTCTTGCAGCCCTATCCGATTTTATGAATAGGTTTCCGATGCGGCCCGCAAGTGTGCAGATTTGAGAGATTACGAGCTCGCTCGGCTCGATCACTGTTTTTATATGATATGTGGCGTTTTATACAAGGGTCCTGGAAATGTTGCCCTGTAATATAAGCAGCTACCGTCCTGTTCTATGATAGATGCAATATGGATGCAATGACTTTTATTTCTTTATATTCTTTGCAGCCCACTGATTCTACTATCGTTATGCATTTGGCCCACCACCAGTGACTTTTGAGTTTGACATGCCTGATCTTGGAGAACTAGGGTAGGCATCGAAGCTTAAAGTGGCAATGGCCAGGGCACATTGCTTGCCGAATAGATGGTATGGATGGAACCGATGGAGCCAAAAAGTTCTCAAGGGAACCCGTTGGATGAGGGCTGCGCAGGACCCGTCATTGTGACCATCCTTGGGGGAGGCTGATGTCCAGCAGTGGACCTTTAAATGCTGAGATGATGATGATGTAACCATAATAAACAGATTTGTTACGTATCTTCGTGACCATCCTTGGGGGAGGCTGATGTCCAGCAGTGGACCTTTAAATGATGAGATGATGATGATGTAACCATAATAAACAGATTCGTTACGTATCTCTAGTAGGTTGTGACAATGACTATAACTAGCCTGAAAGTGAAAATAATCATGAGCATAATCTATTGAACTTACAGAAGTTATTCTGTACATTAAAGATATTTACAAGAAAAAGATTATGATATGGTTTTTAGGTTTCCCTGGCTCTAAAGCAACCTTTTTTAGAATTTTTGTCTGTCTGTTTGTTTGTTCTAGCATCACGCAAAAACTACTGATCCGATTTTGACGAAACTTTTTTTTTGATAGCTTAGATTTGACTTTAATCTCCTATATAATTTGTGCGGTTGAAATCGCGGGTAAACTCTAGTATAAATAATATGTGTGTGTTAGTACTGTGATTTTGCAACAATAATATTTAATGTTAATAATAAAATTCAATGTTACAGTAATTATGGCCATGTTCAGTCGAAGATTGACACTGGTCTCACCTGCAAGCCTATCCAGCCGTCATCGAGACCGCCGCTTAGACGTGAGGAAAGCACCGCAAATCTGGCAGCGAGGGCTGTTGCTCGTACCAGAGTAAGTTTATATAATTTAAACTTTCTCACTGATTAATCTTTTTTCCTAGGTTAGTCCTTCTGTAGGGGTCAAGCTATCACTATACCAAAGAGCGGTGATAGCCCATACGGAAGAGGTCTTGCGACTCAATAAATTCCTGGCCTATATCGCTAAGTTTTCCAGAATTTATGTATGGTATTTGTCACTAGCTTGGCGGTGCAGGAAAAACATTGTGAGGAAACCTGCATACTTGAGAATCTTTTCTTATCATGTGGGCAGAGCCCTGGTGTCAGAGTTGACACCTGGACACTGGATACCGTTGGATACTTAAGAATACCGACGGCGGCCGGCTCATACACCACACGGACTACATAGGGTATTTCATAGAAATACATGTTTAGCTTCCGACACTGCGGTCGACGACACTGCTTTGCGGTCGGACTTCACTGACGCTCGACCACAGACCAGTAGTCTCATTATACAAACCAGTAGTGTCGTAGCGACACGTCGTCGTCTGCTGCTGCTGCGTTCGGTCGGCTACCAACTTGTTCCTTAAGGAAGTATATTTATCTAATGTTATTTATTTACTCCAGGCCGCACTAAAAGATGTTCAGAACAAGCCACCCAAACTAAAGGAATCTGGAAGTTTGCTGCAAGCCAAAAAGTCTACTCAAGAGACAAAGAAACCTTCAAAGCTGCCTTCTGTCAAGGAGCTAACCAAAGAAAAAGAATCCAAAACACTGAAGCCTATCCTAAAAGACCCAACAGAATCTCTGGGCAAATTGAAATTGGCTGAATCTACAACATATTTAGAGAGTACTCGGTATTTAGAGAAACCACCATTGATCAAATTGCCTGATGACATTGAAGACATTGATGCTGCAGATAAAAACAGCCCGCTGCTCATGTCTGTTTATATTAAGGATATTTATAAGTATTTGACTCAATTAGAAGTACAATATGCTATTGAGCCCGACCATTTGAGAAAGCAGGTTAGTTAGAATTATTTCTATTACAAGTAAAACTTCTCTAGAAAAAAAATGTTTACCTGCAGAGCGATTTATACAGGGTATAAAAGACAATGCCCAAAACCGGGCTAAAGATGCGTCATCATCATTCATTTACCAAAAATATTTGGTTTGAATTATGAATTCCTTCATATGTTTTTTTTTTAGCCGTGTGGGAATTATGAGGGTTTATAAATAAAATACAATTTTATAGTAATTTTTTGTAAGGAATTTGGGCTTTGGTTTTTATATCCTATTAATTTTTTTAATAAGGATTTTTAAATATTTCCCATCAAATACTTAACGATTTTCTTGTTATAATAGTGCTTAGTACATTTCCTCTCTTTAGGTGACAATTTGGCCAGATGCAAGTTCAGCCTAACTTTCATATAATTTTGGGCATGATCTTTTAAATAAGTTGCATATTTTAGTAATTGCAGGGTGTTTAAGACAATCAAACTAAACAACTTTAACAAGGAAACCAACATTGAAGTATTCAGCTATGCCATACAATTGGCAGAATGGCTATTGCGTTTTTTTCGCTGTTTCGATGTTGGCTCCATAAAAAAGTTGCTTAGTTTGATGGTCAGAAGCATCCCCTAAACTATTTAACTCAATTAAGTTTACATACACCATGTGTATTTAATTTTGAGCATAGTTTCTTATAATGTAGCTGTGTGTATGAGATGTGTGACAAATCTCAAAATGTTTGAATGCTTAGCTTTATCTACAGGGTGTGAGATTCAGAGACGTGTTTTGAGCGTGACCTTAGTCTAAGTAGGGTCGAAAATGTATGGATTTTGACACACGGGAGAATAAAAAGTATCTGCATTTCGACCCTCAACTCACAACCGATTTAAATTTTGGAATGGTAGGAGGAAAGACCGTATTATATAAAAATCACAATTAAATTAGTAATCAACTCAAGTGTCAGAAGGATGTGGGCAGGAACAGGAACTGAGAGGAACACTTATGCGGGCACTACATTCTCGCCGAGAACAGTCGAGAACGAGAGTGTTGATGCCCTTTATTGTTCTCGTTGCGTCATAAGCCGGAGTAATTTTCCTTGAAGGTTCTCGCCGAAAAGTTCTCGCGAGAGTGAAGTGCCGGCTTTAAGACTTCAGAGTGACCCAACTTATTCAACACACCTTTCAGCTTTATCAAACTGTTTTACCAAATTTTAATGCTATGTTGTTTTATTTTTAGACTGTCATCACAGGAAAGATGCGAGCTACCTTGATTGACTGGCTGGTGGAGGTTCAACGGCAGTTCTCATTAGTTTTGGAGACATTCCACCTGACTGTTGGAATTATTGACCGATATTTACAGGTGATTGTGTATTTCCTTTATATTATCTTATAATATCAAAACCCTTATTTCAATCCTATAGTACAAATATATAAAATACTAGATTTTGCCAGCGATTTCATCCGCATCCGTTTTCCTAGCGAGATATAATAAATATCAGTTTTTAGTCTAATCATAAGCTTTTAAACGCAAAAAGTTGCATCAAAATAGATTCAATAGGTTTTGCGTGTTGCTCGAACAAAGAAATTTGTGATTTGTGGTTAAAGAATTTGGTCTATCAGAATCCGCGAGTTTCCAATTAGTCCAGATGTCTTGTTTTTCGTCGTTTCGTTACTTTTTATAATTAGATGGACCCTGAATAGGGTTTTAAAAATAGTATACAGTCCAGCTAAACTGAAAATGTGAGTTTATCGTTATTTTCAATGGTTTTTCTTATTGAAAAGATAAAACTAATACGTTATTCTGTTGCATTACTAAAACTCAGTTGCAGAAACGCTCATTAAAATTAATCCTACATTAAATCTCTTGCTGTCACTTTTTGTCTTGTTGGCGAAGTAAAATCTAGCAAGAGATTTAATGGAGGATTAACTCTAATGAGCGTTTCTGCAACTGACTGTAAGCCTGTAAAATCCTCAAAAACAAGTTCTTCTCTAGGATGAGATAGAATAGGCTCCACTGTGTACTGGCGGGTTCTGGTGAAGATAAAAAAGATAATTAGTAATTTATTTAATTAAAATTTCTTGTCTTGCGATTGCAGGCAGTACCAAACGTGCAACGCAACCGACTGCAACTCATCGGCGTGACGGCCATGTACATCGCCAGCAAGTACGAAGAGATCTACGCCCCGGACGTGGGAGATTTCGTTTATGTGACCGACAACGCGTATAGCAAGGCCGACGTGTTTCAGTGCGAGAGGGACATCCTGTCCAAACTGGGATTCTGCCTCGCTAGACCTATCCCACTCAGTTTTTTGAGAAGGTAAGATAAATATTGTTTAAAATCGACAACTTAAGGTGGTTTCAGTCCATACAAAAGTTTGACGCACAATACGCGTAGACGGAATTAATAAAAGTTATATTTTATATATGGAAAAATAGTTTAGCAAATCTGGATGCCGCGTCACAAATAACATTTGCAATTTATAATATAATTACGAAGATATAAAGCTTTTTAAATTTTGTATAAAAAATTGCAAAGCTTTATATCTTCATAATTATATTATAAATTGCAAATGTTATTTGTGGCGCGGCATCTAGATTTTCTAAACAATTTTTCCGTGTATACAAAGTTACTTATATTAATACCGTCTACGCGTATTGTGCATCAAAGTTTTGTATAAAATTGACCCCTCTGCAACCACCTTAAGATTTATAAAATTTTAGGGATATACAGTA